>CM057337.1:661269187-666269187 GCA_030015575.1 Agapanthus africanus | reverse complement strand
CGTCAACAATGGCCGTGTCGTCATCGGTAGCACCGCCAAGCGAGGACATTGAAGGCGAAGTGGGTCAACGCCGTACCAAAGCTCCACGGGGAAGGAAACGATCGTCTTCGGCGGTTAGTTCTGGGCCCAAGAGGCGGAGGAAGACGGTCACCAATCTGCTCGAATCTTTAATAGAGTCTGAGCCTATTCTTCAAGATGAACCACTAGCCATGCAAGAATCGGATGGTGGTCTACTTTTCCCGGGTTCATCTGCCGAGGAAGCCGCACAATTGGCTGAGGCTATAAGACGTTCGCAAGATGAATCCGAGAACATAAGGATCCTAAAGAGGCCTTACCCTGCCGTCATTTTTTATGAAGACCCTCCATCGATACAGCGGCTATTCATACGCCTTTTGGAAGAATGGGGTGAGAGGGCCCTTAAGCAGGCTGTTTCGGCTGACGCCGAGGACGCACTTTCATTGTGGACCGGTAGTCACGAGTCTACTCTCGAACTTCAGCGAGCATATCTCCTCAGAAAGGAGCGTCGGCTTGAACAAGCCATATTAGAGGCTCCCTTGCGCATCGGTATGTTCATGTATCTCCTTGTAATATTTTGTATTGCTCGTATACATATATATATATATATATATATCCTTATCTTCGTATAAACTTTGCAGGGACTTCGGCGATGGAGGAGGATCTGAATTCGAGTCGCGCTTTGACTGTAGACTCCGCTAATATCCCCAATGAAACACTAATCAGTGTGGAGGGGGTCGATGCAACTGTTGCTCCTGCAATGGAGCCTCCCTTGGTAACTCCCGTTCCCCAAGCGCTTGCTCCCCCGGGAGAGACATCTTTGTTGGTCGCCGATCCGATGGATCTTTCTGGGGTGGCCCGGAGATTAGGGGACAGGTAGTCGAGGCTACCGTCCTTCCGCTGGAGCCTGCAGTGGCGGCCACTGCTCCTCGCTCGGAAGTCGTTACATTGGCTCACGTCCCCGATGATGTGCCTGGGGGCACGGAGGAGGCCGCTGAAGCTGCTATCCCTCCAGCCCATAATAGGAGAAGCATTGAAGGTAGCCTTCTATATTTTACATTAATGATCTCTCCATTATCTGAACCCTTCTGTCTTTTCAGAATTGCGTGGATTGGCGGTGTCTATTGCCGATCTGTCTCTCAGGAAGTCTTTTCAGCGCCTGTTGGAGATGACCGCTCCGCAGGAGATATCTCCTCAACGCATCGTCCTCTCTTCTGGGCAAGGTCAGTGTCTTTTGCCCTCTTCTCACTGTGTTATTATTATTTCATATAATGACATTGATGTCTTCTACAGTTCTGGAAGCTGATGACGAGGTTGAAATTCTTGACGGGCCTGGAGAGCCTTCAGACCCCTCTTGCATGACTGTGGGTAAGTAAAGTCTCAACGTCATTCCATTTGTTCATTGCCTACAAGTCTCGCTGACTGTTTATAAATCTGAACAGCTTTGCCAGTTCTAACCACGCTGGAGTCTCGCATCATCATGCCACCCGGCCCCTAGGCTCTACGTGCCTCGGAACGGATGGCAAAGCTAAGCCTCCACTCCCTGTCATCCTTAATTGAGGACCTTCGCGCTGGCAGTCTGATCACGGCCGAAGAGTTTGCCGCTGAAGCTAACGGCTCTCTTCCCTTTCTTGCCACCTACCATAGTGAAACATTGGTGCAAGTCTGGGTTGAGTTTTGTCGGCAGGTGGAGGCTTGCTTGCATGTTCTTGAATGCACACGCTTTCCTTCGGAGGTTGTGGCCGCGAAGGCGAGTTTACATGGGCTTATTGAGCGGTGCGCTGCGAATATGATATCATGTGAGAAGAGGCTCAGCCGCAAGTTTTCGGTGAGGGAGCTGGATTCCAAAGCGCTGAGGGAGTTTCAAGCCAACCTTACGGCCAAGACCACTAAAGCATATGAACTTTGGCAGGTGCTTCAAGAGGCTATCAAGGAGGTGGTAGCCATTGATAAGACCGTCGTGTTTACTCGTGAAATGGTCGATGTCCATAAGGTTACTGAAAAAGAGCTTGAAGGCCGGTTTGCCTCATACCAGGCCCAACAGGCTCAAGCAGAGGCCCGTCTTTTGATGATAATGAATCATGAAGCCGAGACCCAGCGGAAAAGGGGTGAGCTGGTAAATCTACTAAATCGCCCGCCGACTTGAAGAATTGTATATTTTTTTATTCTTCTTTTGTACATACTCCTGAATGAAAGTATATTTTCTTTTATTTTTTCATAAATTGTACTTTGTATTCATTTTGATTCATGAATAAAAGACATATTTTGCTTCATGATGGTGTGTCCCTTTTAGTAAGTGTATTCTGTGGATAGTATATTTTGATTTCTTTGTAGTACAGCGATGGCTTAGGGTTCAGGGTTAAGATCTGCCTCCTGAGACTTTTCAACTTTATGAGCCGTGAGAGTCTCATAAAGAATTTTCTCCTTACAGGTCGAGAGGATCTCATAGGTGTAATTTCTCCTTAGGAATCGTGAGGATTCCTAAGTGCGTTTTCTTCTGAGAGTCGTAAGGATCTCCCAAAAGAGTTTTCTCCCTTACGAGTCGAGAGGACCCGTAAGTGATGGATGAGGTTGACATTATCCGCATTTCATGGGGTCAGGGGTTGCTGTGGCCATTTCCTACAGGGTCAAGATTGACTTTAGCTGTGTTCTATAGGACCAGGATTTGCTCTGGATGCTTCCCATGGGGTCAGGATTGACATAGGCCGTGTTCTGCGAGGACCAGGCTCCGCTCTGGATGTTTCCCATGGGGTCAGGATTGACATAAGCCGCGTTCCACGTGACCAGGAATTTTTCTTTAGATGCTTCCCACGGGGTCATAGCCGTGTTCTGCGAGGACCAGGCTCCGCTCTGGATGCTTCCCACGGGATCATAGCCGTGTTTTGCGAGGACCAGGATCCGTTCTGGACGTTTCCCATGGGGTCAGGATTGACATAAGCCGCGTTCCACGTGACAAGGAATTTGCTCTGGATGCTTCCCACGGGGTCATAGCCGTGTTCTGCGAGGACCAGGCTCCGCTCTGAATGCTTCCCACGGGGTCATAGCCGTGTTCTGCGAGGACTAGGATCCGCTCTGGACGTTTCCCACGGGGTCAGGATTGACATAGGCCGTGTTCTACGTGACCAGGAATTTTGCTCTGGATGCTTCCCACGAGGTCATAGCCGTGTTCTGCGAGGACCAGGCTCCGCTCTTGATGCTTCCCACGAGATCATAGCCGTGTTCTACGAGGACCAGGATCCGCTCTGGATATTTCCCACGGGGTCAGGATTGACATAAGACGTGTTCTACGTGACCAGGAATTTTGCTCTGGATGCTTCCTACGGGGTCATAGCCGTGTTCTGCGAGGACCAGGCTCCGCTCTGGATGCTTCCCACGGGGTCATAGCCATGTTCTGCGAGGACCAGGATCCGCTTTAGACGTTTCCCATGGGGTCAGGATTGACATAAGCCGCGTTCCACGTGACCAGGAATTTTTCTCTGGAAGCTTCCCACGGGGTCATAGCCGTGTTCTGCGAGGACCAGGCTCCGCTCTGGATGCTTCCCACGGGGTCATAGCCGTGTTCTGCGAGGACCAGGATCCGCTCTGGACGTTTCCCACGGGGTCAGGATTGACATAGGTCGTATTCTACGTGACCAGGAATTTGCTCTGGATGCTTCCCACGGGGTCATAGCCGTGTTCTGCAGGACCAGGCTTCGCTCTAGACGTTTCCCACGGGGTCAGGATTGACATAAGCCGCGTTCCACATGACCAGGAATTTTGCTCTGGATGCTTCCCACGGGGTCATAGCCGTGTTCTGTGAGGACCAGGCTCCGCTCTGGACGTTTCCCACGGGGTCAGGATTGATATAAGCCGCGTTCCACATGACCAGGAATTTTTCTCTGGATGCTTCCCACGGGGTCATAGCCGTGTTCTGCAAGGACCAGGCTCCGCTCTGGACGTTTCCCACGGGGTCAGGATTGACATAAGCCGTGTTCCACATGACCAGGAAGGGTTGACTTTATCCTCATTTCACAGAGTCGGGGTTTGACTCTCGGTCATCTGTGCGCTGCCGAGTCATGGAACTGGGAGTTGTCGCGGTTCCGCTTTGCTTGATGTTGTGTCTGTTGTAATGAGACGAATGTTAAGATAATTTCCAGGCTATCTGTGAGCCGTTGAGATTTGTCTTCTTCTTCTGATGAAGCTTGGGGAGGAAAGGTGTGATTCCTTCTTTGTTTGCGCCCCTAGATCATATACAGGGATTGATGTGATATCACCTGTAGGGCAAAATTTTCATTTCATTTTTTTTATTTCTTTCCACGATGCTCTATCATTACAGCTTTTATATCGCGAAGGTCGCGATTGCCCAATCATTTCGACTATTTTTCGCGGTGCCCAATCATTTCGGCTATTTGTTTTATTTTTACTCGCTGCTTTTATTGCGAGTTGACCAATCATTTCAGCTATTTTGCATGCAAACATTTTTACTTGCTAATTTTGTTGCAAATTGCCCCATTATTTCGGCTATTTCGTATGCATGTGTGGCTTGCTGGCTTTTCGCTGCAAGCTTGGAATTAGACACCGATTTCAGCATCAGCACCGCTACAACTAGGATATTTCCAGGAGCGAATCATCATTTGCCTCTGTCAATATCGAACAAAGGTGGCTTAGTAAACAGGATTAAGATCCTGTCGACTAAGGCTTTTGACTTCATGAGCCGTAAGGGTCTCATAAAGGTATTTCTCCCTACAAGTCATGAGGATCTCGTAGGTGCGTTTTCTCCTTAGGAATCGTGAGGACTCCTAATTGTATAGTCTCTTATAATTCGTAAGGATCTTACAAGAGTGCTTTCTCCTTATAAGTCGAGAGGACTTACAAGAGTTGTTCACTGTGCAGACATATCCCTAGTCACGGATGGGACTTTGTTAGGGAAATGTTTATTCGCGCCCGTGGATTGTATACAAGGGTCAGCATTGAGCCGCTTGTAGGGCAGTTTTGGAGGTTGTGGTGGCCGCTTAAGGACAGGTCCAGATCCCTGTAGCTTAAGACTTTTGAATCTTATGAGCCATGAGGGTCTCATAAGAAGGTTCTCCTTACGAGTCGTGAGGATCTCGCAAGTGTAATTTCTCCTTAGGAATCATGGGGATCCCTAAGTGTGTTGCTCCCTTGTGAGTCGTAAGTATCTCACGCAGGTGGTTTCTCCTCATAAGGTCAAGAGGACCCTGCAAGTGTCTTTTAACGAGATTGCGCCCTTTCGGGTTTTCACAAAACTCGCCGGTAGCCCTACTGTTTTTACTCATGGAGCCCTTTCGGGTTTTCATCCGTGCCCATTTTGCTCATGGACATACCGTTTTCTTTTTCTTTTTTTATTCTTCTTTTATTCTTTTTTTTTGTATCAGTCTTGGGATGCTGCAATCCACAGTCGTTTATCGACGTCTCGGTCAACAGCTAGTTTTAGGACATAGTGGTCCATTGTTAGTTTAAGGACGTTTCGGTCCGTCGTTAGTTTAAGAACGTTTCGGTCCATGGTTAGTCTAAGAACGTTTCGGTTCATCGCCGGTTACTACTTATAGAGTTGGGGCTTAGGAAGATAGCGAGCGGACATAGGCGTCGTCATCTATCGTTGACCTAGGCCATGACTCGTCAGGCGTAGTATTTTTTCAGGAATCGACCGTTTATTGGCCGAAAAGGTCTTTCACCATGCATGTCCATGAGCAGGTAAGCTCCACTCTGGTAAACTTTGTCTATGATATATGGGCCTTCATAGTTCGGCTCGAATTTCCCCTGTTTGGCGCGATTAGGGATCATAGGTCTTTTGACCACTAGCACGTGTTCGCCTTGGCGGAATGTTCTCGGCCTAGTCAATCTCTCATATGAATGTGTCATCTTTGCTTTATAAGCATCCGGATTTTGTTGCGCTATGAGCCGGGTTTCATCAAGGGCATCGAGCTCCTCAAGCCGAAGGTGAGCATTTTATTCGTCTGTTAGCTCGTAATGAACTGCCACTCGTAGAGAGGGTAACTCTATCTCGAGGGGGAGTACCGCTTCTGTACCGAATACCAATGCGTACGGCGTTGTGTTCGTGGACGTTTTGAACGTAGTTTGATACGCCCAAAGAGCTTCATGCAGTCTCTCATGCCAGCCCTTCTAATTTCGAGACACCGTCTTTTTCACGATCTTCGTCAAGGTCTTGTTGAAAGCCTCAGCTAGACTGTTAGCTCGGGGATTATAGACTAAGGAGTATCTCCAGTCTATGTTATGCTGTTGGGCGAAGCAGCTGATTTTATGGCTTCTGTAGGCTGGCCCGTTATCGGAGATGATCCGTCGCGGAGTTCCAAACCGATAAATGACGTATGTCTTGAAGAAATGGAGGATATTCTCCGTCTTCACTTCCCTCAGCAGTACTGCTTCTGCCCATTTGGAGAAGTAATCAGTTGTCGCCAAAATGAATCGATGTCCTCTGGACGATGCTGGTTCGATGGGGCCGATTATGTCAGTTCCCCACATTTCAAACGGCCAGCTAGCCACTGTCAGATGTAGTGGATTCGGATGCTGGTGGATAAAGTCCCCATGGATCTGGCACGAGTGGTATTGCTTCGCATACTCGAGGTAGTCCTGAATCATCGTGGGCCAATAGTAGCCCATCATTTTAATCTTCAGCTTCATCTTCGGCTCCAGCTTGGTGAGAACTGCAGAGTCCGTCGTGAGTTTCTTGGACGACTCTCTTTGCCTCTTCAGGTCCCAAGCATCATAGCCATAGAGAATCAAATGATCTCTTATACAGAGTGTCATTAACAAAGGCGAAGGATAGAGCTTGTTTCATGAGCTGATGCCTTGAGGATGCATCTTTAGGTGTTCGACGGGATTTGAAGTAATCTATAAAGACTTCCCTCCAATCCATAGCCTTTTCCTGGTCTTTTATTTGCAGGGCCGTTTGCTCGGTCGTTCCCTTTTCTTCAGACGACTTCGGAGATATTTCTGCTGGTGCAAGAACCCGACGGTTTTGCACAACGATCCTTACGTCATCGAGGTTCTCATCGGCCAGTTCTTTAGCGAGCTTGGCTAATGCATCCGCTTTTCTATTTTCCGCACGCGGTATACTTTCCAAGGCATAGGATGGAATTTGAATCAGCAGTTGCTGTACTCTCTAACCGTACTTCACTAACTCTGGCTTGCACATTTGATAGTCGCTGTTTACTTGACTAACGACCAGTTGGGAGTCTCCGTATATGAGGAGGCTTTCAATTCCCATGTCGATAGCGATCTCGAGACCTGCTATCAAAACTTCATATTCGGCTTCATTGTTTGTCCTCGGCTCTGTTAAGGAGAAGGCAAAGCGCATTATCCCTCCTTATGGAGTCACGAAGATGAGGCCTACCCCTGATTTGATTATAGGGGTGCTTTGTTTGCGCTTCTTCAAGGAAGATGCTCCATCGAAGTAGAGTTCCCATTAGGTATTATTCGCTCTTCTCTCTTCGTCGATCGTGTCAAACGCGTGTTCGTCCGGCCATTCGCAGTTCAAGGGAGAGTCGGCAGGTATCGGATGCTCAGCGAGGAAATCGGCGATGGCCTGGCCTTTCACTGCCTTGAGGGGACGATAAGTACCGAGAACTCCATCAAGAGCAGGGCCCATTTAGCGAGCCGCCCCGTCAATATGGCCTTTGACATCAAATATTTGAGAGGATCTACCTTTGATATGAGATGAACATCATGTGCCAACGCGTAGTGCCTGAGCTTCGTTATTGCGAAGATCAACGCCAGGCAGTGTTTTTCAATGGGAGAGTAATTGCTTTCTACCCCCAGGAGAACTCGACTTAGATAATAAAGGACTCTCTATTTCCCTTGGTCATTCTCTTGTGCCCACAGTGCGCCTAAAGAACCTTCGAGGGCTGTTGTGTACAGGACGAGAGGTTTTCCTTTAATGGGAGCGGCCAGCACTGGGGGATTCTGTAGATATTGCTTGATTTCGTCCAGTGCGCTTTGGCATTTGTGATCCCAAATGAACGGAGTTCCCTTCTTCATTAAGTGACTGTAGGGGAGGCACTTGCCAGAGAGATAGGCTATAAATCGCCTGATATACGCGAGCTTCCCTTGGAGTGACCGCAGTTGCTTGAGAGTCCTTAGCGGAGGCATTTCTATAATCACCTTGATCTTTGACGGATCTATCTCGATGCCTCGGTGCCGGATGATGAATCCCAGGAACTTACCTGAGGAAACTTCGAACGCGCATTTGAGAGGGTTCATCTAAAAGTTTTACTGCCGAAGGCGCTGAAACACGATCTTCAGATGTTCTAAATGTTCCTCGTATGATTTGCTTTTAACCACGAGGTCGTCGATATAGCATTCAACGATTTCATGTATGAGGTCGTTGAAAATTTTCGTCATGGCCCTCTGATAAGTGGCACCGGCATTCTTTAGACCGAAAGGCATCACCTTGTAGCAAAATATGCCCAACGGGGTCCGAAAAGCAGTATGCTTCTGGTCCTTAGGATGCATCTTTATCTGATTGTATCCTGATGAGCCGTCCATGAAGGAGAAGACTTCGTGAGTGGATATGTTATCTATCATCAGCTCGGTGACCGGTACTGGGAAGTCGTCCTTCGGGCAGGCTTTATTGAGATCCCGAAAGTCCACACATATGCGCACCATTCCATTTTTCTTCATCACCGGGACGCTGTTGGTGATCCAGTCAGGGTATTGAACCTCTTGGATGAAGCCGGAGTCGATTAGCTTCTTGACCTCGGCGTTGATGCTCATTTCAAGCTCGAGCCGCATTCTTCTCGGCACTTGTTTGATCGGTTTGACGTCTGGAGAAATCGCCAATCTGTGGACAGCAATCTCTGGATCGATTCCTGGCATCTCTGAATAGTTCCATGCGAAGCAGTCTATATGCTGCATGAGCACGTCCTTTAGCGTAGCCACCCTTTCTTCAGACAGCAGCTCACTGACGAACGTCGGCCGCGGGTCACTTGCCGTCCCCAAATCAATTTTCTTGAGGTTATCTGCGGTAGTATGTATTCCATCTTCCAGCTCTTTTGGCGCCGGTGGAAACTCTGAGATTACCTTGTCATCATTGTTTTCGAAGCACTGTGGGAGGTCATCCGTATTCTCAGGCTCTTCTTCTGACATTGTTATCACGTGGCAGGTACAAGATCGTTTCCAAGATCGATATTGATCTGGTTCTACTCTCTCTATACACGCCGCTTTTGGTTCATGCTTCTGTGGCGGGCTTACCTTCTAGCTGCTGGATAGAGCGAACCCGCCTTATTGATATTGGTCTTCAACCCAGTTCTTGAAGGTGAAGCAGTCTTCGAGAGGATGCCCTATTGCTTGGTGGTAAGAGCAATAGTTTGGGTGAGAGACCTCGTTCGCTTGCTCGGGGTGCTTGGACTCCGGGAGTGTCATCATCTAATGCTTTACGATGAGATTGAATTTCTTCTTTGTCTTATCTTGGGGAAAAGAATATTCTCGACCCATCTTCTTTATAAGGGATGGATCCCGGCTGCTCGATTCTTGCTCTCGTGGCTTCTTAGACCCGCTTGGCTGCTGTCGAACGTTTTTTCCGTTCTTTGGTTTATTTTGCCTCTGCGCCGGGTCTTTTGTATGACGGGCTGGCGACGAGGAGCATTGTCATTCTCCATGGCCTGTTGAAGGAGGCGCTGCGTCCTGGCTTTCTCATAAATGGCCATCTCACGGTTATGGTCATCCCAGACCTTATGACCCGCTTTCCTGATCAATTTTTCCATCCGTTCTTCAAACGACAGACTCGGCGTTTTGATGACAGGACCTTGTTTTGGTTCAGGATCAGCGTCTTTTAACAGAATGTCTCCTTCCTCATCGAAGTCATGTATGACGTAGCTGCCATGGACTCGCTTTGGTTTTTTTGGTTGAACATATCCAAGCCCGATCGTTTCCATTCTCCCGTTGGGCAACTTGCGCTGAGTTCCAGGGACATCCCAAATCCTGTTGTAGAACTGAGCTTGTCGAGTGGTCTGTTTGAAGGGTACACCTTGGCGCCTCAACAGCCTTTTCAAGCCTTCTGTGTAATATCTAGGCAGACAGATGGGCTGGAGCCTGTCGAGCGTAGGATCGACGCCATGCCAGATTTCTTTCTCCATTTTGATCTCCCCGGATCGGTAAAATAGGATTGCCTTTTCACCCCTTTGCCTGGGAAGGACGTAGAATGTCTGCAGTTCTTGCACACTATAAGCTTCAAGTGCATCGAGCTCTTTATAATGCTCTTGTGGAACCATAGCAACTTGCAAACTTTGATCTTCATTGGCGAAGATTTGTATCGACGGCCGAGCAGAGAATATAGCATTGACCTCGTCTTCCGAGTTGCTGCCGAAGATCAACGTAGGGATGGACGGTCCTGGCTTGTTGTATTGGGGCGGCCCTGAATAAACTATCTCTTCTTCCTCCTCGGTATCACTCCCGAAGACCGGAATAGTAGTGATGGCTTTGTTCTTCGATCTGTGACATCTTTCCGTGTCCTAAAAATTTAGTAAGAAGTATTTTGCATCTTCGTACTTTCGGACTTCATTCACGGAGAATGGGTTCAACTCTCCTGTTACGGTATACTCGAGACCATCCTCGAAATACTTCATACACTGATGTTGTGTAGAAGGGATAATGTTGTACTCATGTAACCAAGGCCTGCCGAGCAAAGCATTGTAGCATGTCTTGGCGTCGATGACATCAAACTTAATGTCCGTGACAAGCAGCCCAAAGCGTAGTGTCAATATTACAGACCCAAGCGTTCGTGATGACTGAGAGTCAAACCCGGAGATGGTGATTTTATCACGAGCGAGGTGCTGAACGCTCATGCAAATTTCCTTCAATACTCTCACATTGAGAAGATTGACGGAAGACCCATTGTCGACCAAGATTTTGCCTATCTTGATATCATGACAGTATCCGGAGACATAAAGGGGACGGTTATGCTCGCATGTCCCGAGGAGGAGGTCTTCATCGCCGAAGGTAATATCGGCCGTGTGTATTTCGTCTAGCTCGCCCTTCATCTTTTCTTCGGTAAGGAAAGCTTGGAATTGCTCGGGCTCTTGCAGTGCCTTGATTAAATAATCTCTTACTTCTTTTGATAACAAGAGGGCATCGAGAATGCTTAGTTGCGAAGGTAGCTTTCTCAAGTGTGTCAGAACGTTGTAGTCCACCTTACTCTTCTTTGGCAGGTCTTTGGCTGTCAGCTCTTCGACAGCTTGGTCATCGAAGGAGATATCTTCAGGGATCTTTTCTTTCCCCTTATCTCTTCTATTTGAACCACTGTTCGAGGGCCCAAGATTCTTTTCGGGCAGCGTACGATTGCGCAGCTGAATATTTTCACAGACCTTCGGTTCTTCCTCTTTTCCCGACGTGGATTCTTTGAAGAGAGGGACAAGAGTCATTTCTTCATCAGAGTCACTCCCGAAGGTGAGAACTTGCGATCCCCCAGCGTCAACCATGTGACAGTTGCCGGTAGTTCTTTTATGCTCGTCGGTCGTGTTTCTTTTCTCCCGACGAGTTTTGCGTTTCATTCGCTTGAAATGTTACCAGTGAGCAACATATCCCTGCCACCATCTTTTAAAAGCGTTGCACTCTTCGGTGGGGTGTGCAATCTTTCGATGATATAAGCAGTAGCTAGGATATGTTTCCGCTTCACCAAGGGCGTTCCCTTCGGAGGGTGGCAGCTTCATTCCTATCGATATGGCTTTGGCGAACCTTTTCCTCGTCTTGAACCTGCTTTTATTTTCGGCGGATGTACTTTGATCTGGCAGGAGTGTTTCAACCCTTTCATCCAGTTGCTGGCGTTTGGCCTTTTCAAATATGTCCATCTCACGCTCTTGAGCGGCTTTGCTTTTAAGAAGAGCTTCATTCAGGAATGCATCAATCATTTCGTCTGATGGTCCTGGAAGTTCCGGCTCAGGATCTGCCCCCAGTTTCTCTATGTAAGGAGTTTCTTCATCGTTTATCGATGAGTGAGAGATCACATGGCAACTTGCTACGTAATCTTCAGATTCATCCGACGAGTCTTCTCCATCATCTTCGTCCTCAAGGATGTGACTAAGAAATTCTTGGAGTGTGACTGGAGTCCGCGCCTTCTGGTTATACTCTTCCAGCGCGTCAATCCGCTTTTGCAGGTCCGTGCGCCTGTCACCAGGCTTCACGGGCTTCTTTTTCTTCTTCGAAGACTTTGACGGCTGGGTGTGAGCACTTTGAATGTCACCACCAATTTTTGGAGTTGGGCGCGGCTTCAGCATTCCCTCGATGATCTCGGGTTCCAGTGGATTCTTCCACCTGATCGCTGGGCATGTTTGGAGATCGTTCAGCATTCTTTTAGTTTTGGCTGAAAAGCGACCTCCCATGGAGCTTCTTTTATGAAAGAGCATGATGCCCCCGGTGTGTCTGTCTTCTTGGGAGTGTGTGGCTGTGGTGGGTTCACTTTCCAATTCTCGGACAGCGCAAACTTGCCTTATTGGTATTGGTCCTCGATCCATCCCTTAAAGACGAAGCAATCTTCAATTGGATGGCTTGCCGTTTGATGGTAAGGGCAATAATTGGGACTATTAGCCTCGCCGGGTTGCAATGGTCGTTTTGGATTCGGCAGATTGATGAGCCTGTTGCGCACCGCCAGTTCGAACAGTCTCTTCGTTTTGTCTCGAGGGAACGAATAAGAACGCTTCATTTTCTCATTATAGTATCGCCGTCTCTCTTCTAGTTGATCCGTTAGTTTTGGGGCACTGGGCTGCTGTTGAGTATTCGCAACGAATGTCTCCTTCCCTTTACCCTTTTCGTTCCGCGGCTCCGGCTTTGGAGGAGACGGTCTATGACCCATCTGGTCAATTTGGGCCAGTTTGTCGATCAAGGCCTGGAACGTGGTCGGCTTGAAGAACATCATGAATTGGGAAATAGTTTCCTGAGGGTCCAGAGTGCCCACGAACATGCCCACTGTCGGCACTTTCTCGATGCGCTGCTCACATTTTGACCATAAATTTCGCCACCGTATTGCGTATTGTACCTAAGTTTTGCCTGGCTTCACCCTGGCGTTAATTAGTGCGGTTATTGGGGTGCGTTCACTAGCACTCGCGAAACGCTGGGTGAATAGTAGTTCCATCTCCGCAAAAGTCTTGACGGAGTCGTTTGGAAGTTTAGAATACCACTCGAATGCCGTTTCCGACAAGCTGCTGACAAACTGGCGGAGTAGAAGTTTATTGTCACCTCCAGTGTTGCCACATAGAGCCCTAAACTGGGCAACATGCTGATGCGGATTCCCCGTCCTTTTATATACATGAAATTTAGGGATCGTATATCCCGGCGGGTACTTTATTTGGTCATACCAGCCTGGCTATGGTCGCCCAGTTTTAACAATTTGGCCGGCCGCTTCGTTCGCCTGGTGAGCTCGTATTTGCTGAGCAATATAGTCATCCAGAGTGGCCTTGGAGATGGTTTCCTCTTTGGCTACTGAAAGAGCCGGAGGAGGGTTCGATGTCTCCCCTCTGTCGTCTTCAATGATGATCGGTGGGTCTTCAGCTGGAGGTTCCGGCTGTAACATCATCCCAGCCATGTCTTGGAACAAAAGAACCATTCGTTTTATATTGGCTGCCTTCTCCGCGGTCTCTTTTTCTCTCCTCTCGAGCATTCTTCGGAGGAACTCGGTATCAGTTTCTTGTTCCCGACGCTGCTCCGAGGTCTCTGGATTTTCTTTTGGCCCAGTGAGTGCGGCCATTGCAGTCAGCATCTCCTGAAGTTTCTGCTGCTGTTGTTCCTGAGCCTTCGTTATCGATCGGGTAAGCGGTCGATGACCCGTAGAAGTACGACTTTCCTCTTTTCCGGAAGCCATATAAACAGTATGCACCATCATGTCCCCAGACTTGGGGCGTTTAGGTTCGACATCCTTGCGGCTTGCCTCACTCACGGGGGCTTTCTCTAGCCTCCTTCTTTTGTGAGCAGTTGAAGTCAAGGGGGCCATTGCAGCGGGTACCCAGGTAGCTGTCGCCTTTTGTGGCTTGACAGGATGGTCCTTTTCTTGCCAAACTTTTATCTTTTTCTGTCAGCGAGAGTAATCTTGATCAATTACTGAGTCCTGAACCTGTCGCCAGACTTTGTAAATTTTGGAAGAAAGCCGCTGAGGGGGTAGTTCCGGCTTCGCCTTCGATGCATTCTCCAAGGATGAAGGAGATCTCTTCAGCACTGCAGTAGGAGAGTTCATGCGCACCTTGTTAAGAAGTTCAAAGCTGTTCCCGGTTGGAACAGCAGCATCGATCTCCACCATTGGAGCTGGTGGAGTAAATCCAGACGGAGATGTTCCCCTCCGAAAGGCGGCGGAGACGACGTGAGGACGTCTTGCCTGAGATTCGGGGCAGATGCTATTTGGTTTTATCCGTCCACCTCTCCAAAGATTCCAAGTTGATTTATGGCACCGTGTATCGGAGGTTTAGACGGATGCGGCCGATGTAGCAGACTTCGTCAGATTCCCCCTCGCTTGAGGGGTTTTTGATTGTGGGGATGCTCTTCCCTGCAGGCACAAGCCCCTGCAGTTAATTATGCTACCGCATCGCGGTAACAACTTTCTCCTTCTCCAGAATTTCACTTCGTGTCGTGGGTGTTTGTTTTGTTTGTGGTTGCCCGTGGATTGTATACGGAGACTAGGTTATGCCGTCGCCCGTAGGACGTGGATTAGTCTGAATCCGTATTCTCTTAGATTTGGTTTTGGGGTTTTGGTTTGAGGATACGTTAGCCATATTTGATGCTAAGATCAACTCAAACGTTTGTTAAGGATACGTTAGTCCGATTTGAGACTAAGATCGACTTAACTGGATCGTTTAGATCCGATAAAAGAGCATTTGGGCTCTATTGTTCCAGTTTATGGACATAGTGGTCCATTGAATGTATGGCCGTCGGGACCCGTCACCTCTCTGACGACGTTGAAGGATTACAACGACAAATATCAGAGGAGTTCAGAGATGTACCCTTGAACCAAAGTTAGTTGAGAGATTTATAGTCCGATTTGGGACTAAAGTCTGTTTGAAAGTTTAAGGATACGTTAGCCATTTTTTAGGCTAAGATCAACTTAAACGGGATCGTTTAGATCCGACAAAAGAACATTTGGGGCTCTATTGTTCCAGTTTAGGGACGTGGTGGTCCATTTCCAGTTTAGGGACATGGTGGTCCATTTTTTGTGGCCGTCGGGACCCGTCACCTCTCTGACGTCGTTGAAGGATTACAACGATAGGTGTCAGAGGAGTTCGGAAATGTACCCTTGAAGCGGATGTAAATTGATTTAAGAGAGCAGCTGTGCTCAGTCAATTTAATTTAAGGACTTACGGCCATGGTTGGGCTAAGTCCAGTTGAAGATGTTCAACATTTTTCTTTATCTTTGGCCTATTATGCCTGTGCTAGGGCTTTGCCCCTGTTTAATAATGCACAGTTAGTCTCTGTTGGACCTTTATTTGGGCTCTGCCCCTTTTAGATGATGCACAGCATCTATTTCTATTTGGGCTCTGATGCATTGCATCTGCTTGAAAATAATGCATAGCATTTACTAGACCTATTAGGCCTTTTCAATTGGGTTCAGCTCTTCTTTTTAATAATGCAGTGCATCAATCATCTGACAGTGGCCATGTGGCCTGTCAGGCGCTTTGCGCCAATAAATGAGCGCAAGCGCTTGTGGAGGTGACACGTGTTACGCAAGCGCAGTGCGCTGCACCAGTGCGCTACGCTTGTGCTGCTGACACGTAGCATGCTCTGGTGAGTTGCGCCAATTTCAGAGAGCAAGGCTCTTTCTTAAAAGCGCATAGCGCAAGTGATTCAGATGCTGACACTTGGCGCTCTCTGATGGCTTGCGCCAACCGTGGAGCGCAACAGTGCAGTTTTTTTTGCAAGTGCAAGGCACTATTTCAATAATCTTGAGAATCTTGAAGATTCCAGAACCAATGGTTCATACAAAAGTGCAAAGCACTGTTCTTATTTCATTTTCTTTTTTTATTAAAGATCATTGATCTTGTTTTTAGATCAATGATCTGTTCATAAGAGAATCTTCTCTTTTTCTAAAGGTTTTTTACCTTTTCTTCTTGTTTTTGAAGAGTTCTCTCAAATTCTTCAGAGTTCTTTTTTCTTCTCAATCTTGATGATCCCTTCCTTTTTGAATTGGGGTCTAGGGTCCTTTATATAGTGCCCATAAATTAGTTAAATTTGTTAAAGAGATCTTTCTCTGAGTGATTTGGGGAATTTTCCCCACCGTTGGATCTTTGATCCAAGGGCTTCTGTTTTACAGAAGACAATCTTCTTGTTTTAACAAGAACAGAAAGATCTTTCTGGAATTTAATTCTGTTTGGCGCAGATGCACCAGCGCTTGACACGTGTCAAGCAGCGCAGCGCACCAGCGCTGACACGTGTCGCGCAGCGCACTGCGCCTGCGCAACTGCGCTGACACGTGTCGCGCAGCGCAGCGCAACTGTGCTAGCGCAACTGCGCTGCCACACGGCGCGCAGCGCAACTGTGCTAGCGCACCTGCGCTGCCACGTGGAGCGCAGCGCACCTGCGCTGCCACGTAGCGCGCAGCGCAGAGCGCAGCGCAACTGCATTGCCACGTGTCGCGCAAGTCGTCTGAAGTGTTGCTTCCTTTAATTTTTGTTTTAAATAGATCCTTGCTCTGATTAGGCGTGCTGCCTTGGGCGCTGCGCTCCCTGCGCTGGAGTGTCTGATTTTGACACGTGGCACTCTGCGCGCAGCGCAGGGGATCTGAAGCGTTGCTTCATTTATTTTAACTTTAATTTTCAAAGCAGAGCTTTGCTCTGATTGGGGGAATAGAAGCGTTTCTTCGTCTCCGGACTTAGAATTTGAACAGAGCTTTGCTCTGATTGGGGTAAACAAATGCCCCCCACTGTTGCGCTTACGTGGCCTCCAAATGTGAGCGCAGCGGTGGCAGAATCCCAACCGTCGCGCCATCCCTTGGAAGTTGAAACGACACTTGATGCCTATAAATAGGACCTTTGGTCCTTCACACATGATCATCATCTCCAAAAAAATTTATTTTCAGAATCTCAGAGCCCTGCTCTTTTGTTTAAACGCTTTTAAAAGTTTAATCTTTATGAATTTTAGGTAAAAAATTAATTTGGATTAAATTAAATCAATTATAAGAGTCTTGCTCTCAATAGATCCATGATCTAAAGAAGACCCATTTAGGGTTTCATTTAGCAGAGCTTTGCTCTAAAGGGGTCTAAAGAGGACTAAGGAGAACCCTATTAGGGTTCCATTAATAGAGCTCTACTCTCTAAAAGATTTTCTTGGGATTTTCTTAATTCAGCAATGGAGCTTTGCTCCTTCCAAATCATATAGAAGAACTCTTAAGAATTCTTCATGGATTTTGGAAGTTAAAGATGGCATTTTATATTATTATTATTATTATTATATCATCTTTTCAGAGCAAAGCTCTCAATGTTATTAGGGGATTTTCCTCAAATTCTCCTCATTACTGATTTTGACAGGTGTCACTCCTGTCTGCAGAGGATTGCTCTCGAGGAGTTTTAACTCTCTTTTTATCATTGCTAATCTTCCAATGACATTTCCTTCAGGCATTATGGCGGTGCGTCTATACAGTCTGCATGAATTCATCACCTATGAGGATATCCGTGTACAGGGCCGTCAACAAGACCAGGAGTTTACGGATGCCCAGTGTGCAGAGGTCATGGGTCGTCTGAACGCACGTGTTGGTTGGCTGCTCCCCCGCCGCTCTGCTCTCTTGAAAGTGTTGCTGGGAGCAATTTGGAGGGCACTCCCAGGGTTCCACGAGGCCCTGCCACTCAATGCACTGGATGATGCCGAAAACAAGGTGCATTCAGTGTACCTGTCGGGGCTGATCTCAAAGAAACGGCGGGATAGCCTTATCGACATCCTGCATCAAATTTTCCAGCAGACGACGATAGTCGCTGCTTATCGGAGGCTGGGGGGTCTCACCGAGGATCTTGACACACAGGAGCGCGAGAGGTTGCGCACGAGAATAATCAGAAAGGCCAGAAGAACTCTGAATGGCCTTACTTTTGAATTCCTCAATCCATGCCCTGAATTTGAGGTTATTCCATTGTAATAACGTTTCTCATTTATTGCTTTTTATGATTGTAAGAGCTTTTGGCAATATTAATGGAAATTTTTTATCCCAGCTTGTCTTTATTCCTTGCTCTAAGTCTTTTGCACATGCATAAATGAGTGTGTCTCGAATGCTTGATCTAACGCCAATCAAATGTTCTTTCTGTCGCTTTCTTCTTTCTTTTATTATCCGCATGTTACCTTGATAAACATAATTGGCAGATAATAGGGTAAGCTTCTAGATTTCTCCAAGAGATAGCGATGGCTTAGACCGCAGGTTCAGATTTGCCGTCTAAGACTTTTCAACTCTATGAGCCGTGAGGGTCTCATAGAGACTTTTCTCCCTACGGATCGAGAGAATCTCGTAGGTGGATTTTCTCCTTAGGAATCGTGAGGATTCCTAAGTGCATTTTTTCTTATAATTCGTAAGGATCCTATAAGAGAACTTTCCCTCTTACGAGTCGAGAGGACCCGTAAGCGGTTGTTTCCCTCCTTATCGAAATTCGAGTTTGGAGAGTGAGACCCGTGGATAGTATGCAAGAGACCGTTTTGGGCCGACTTGCAGGATCCCAGTGCTTAGGGAATAAGTTTTTTTTTTATCCTTATTGCCTAAGACTTTATCTTACGAGTCGAGCCGCATCAAGAAGTTCTCGCAAAGACATCAATTTCTTCACAAGTCGAGACGAATCGAGAATTTCTCGCAAGAATATCCTAACGTCGCAGTTAACCTCTGCTCTTTACGACAGAAGTCCGTTAGGGTCTGTGGTACTCAGGGTTTTGGCCATCGTACAGTCGCATAAGCTGATATATTCCTCGATAGGCAATCGTGCTGTTCGAGTAGCCCTGCGAATGCCGTGTCTCTGATCCCTTCGGGGGCTAGACAAGGCGTCTTCAAGCAATCCTCCTTAGCAGTCTGACCGTCGGAAGAGCAAACGTTAGGTATTTGCCATGCCGCTTTTTACTTGAGGTTAGGCTCATTTTGGAGAGCCCCGATGAGTCATAACCACTCCGCTCTGGTGTGGGATGATCGCCGATAGTCTTTCAGGTTTTATGTGAGTTGCCGTCAAGATCCTGAAGCTAGGAATTTGGCCTTTGCTTCGTTTGCTGGCATCGCTTCTGCTGTATCGAGATGAATGTCGCAATTGTCTCTAGGTTGCTGGTGAACCGTCGAGGTTTGGAACTATGGATTTTGCCGTGGCTCCGTTAGTTTGATTGTCGCGTCTGAACCCTGCTGGAGGAAGAACGCTGGGGTGACAACTCGTCTGCTGTATCGAGATGAACGTCGCGGTTGTCTCTAGGTTGCTAGTGAACCATCGAGATTTGGAACTAGGGATTTTGCCGTGGCTCCATTTGTTTGATTGTGTTGCGTCTGAACCCTGCTGGAGGAGGAACGCTGGGGTGACAACTCGTCTGCTGTATCGAGACGAACGTCGCGGTTGTCTCTAGGTTGCTGGTGAACCGTTGAGATTTGGAACTAGGGATTTCGCCGTGGCTCCATTAGTTTGATTGTGTTGTGTCTGCTGTGTTGAGACGAACGTCGAAGTGGTGACCATTCCGCACTGGTGTGAGACGATCTTCGGTTGTCTTTCAGGCTTTATATGACTCGCCATTAAGACCTTGAAGCTAGGAATTTGGCTTTTGCTTCGTTCGCTTTGTCATGTCCGAATCCTGTTGGAGGAAGGGCACTGTTGTTGACATTGCGTCTGCTGTAACGAGACGAATGCTGAGGTGGGGCTGGAATTTTACCGTCACTCCGTTTTACTGACCATGGGGTCTTCTGTTGACATTGCATCTATATCCTGCTGGACCGCGAAGGAACGCCGTTGTTGACATCTCGTCTACTGTATCGAGACGAATGTCGCGATGAAGCTGGGGTTTTGCCGTCGCTTCGCTTTGTTTCGACCGCGAGGTCTTTTGTTGGCGTTGTATCTGCATCTTGATGGACTGCGAAGGAACGCCTTTGTTGATTCTTAGGCCGTAGATATTGCCGTTAAGATTTAGGATTAGGGACTATGCCGAGGCTCCGTTTCGTTGTGACTCTGAGGTCGGTTGTTGACGTCACGTCGTTGAAGCCAGGGATCCTCTTTTTTCTCCGTTTTTTGACATTGTACCTGCAATATTGCGACAAATGTCGAGATTGTCTCTAGGTTGTCTATGAACCGTCGAGATTTGGCTTCGCTTTCTGGTGGAGCTTGTTGGGAAGATATGGTTCCCTCTTTGTTTGTGCCCCTGGATTGTATACAGGGATCAATGCGATCTCACCTGTAGGGTATGAATTTCGTTATATATATTTTTCATTTTATTTCTTTCCGCGATGCTCTATCATTTCAGCTTTTATATCGCGAAGGTCGCGATTGCCCAATCATTTCGGCTACTTTTCGCGGTGCCCAATCATTTCGGCTATTTATTTTATTTTCACTCGCCACTTTTTATTGCAAGTTGCCCAATCATTTCGGCCATTTATTTTATTTTTACTCGCTGTTTTTTACTGCGAGTTACCCAATCATTTCGGCTGTTTTGGATGCATACATTTTTTTTACTTGCTAATTTTTATTGCAAGTTGCCCCATCATTTCGGCTATTTCGTATGCACGTATGGCTCGCTGTTTTTTTTTATCGCGAGTGTGAAACTTGGAATCTGGTGCCAATCTCAGCATCAGCATCGCTACAACTGGAATATTGCCAAGAGCGAATCATCATTTGCCATGAAAGGGCTCGAAATTTGATACTGTTTTAGGCATCAGCATGGCTATAACTGGAATGTTGCCAGGAGCGAATCATCATTTGCCTCTGTCGATATCGAACAAAGGTGGTTTAGCGAACAGGGTTAGGATCCCGTCGACTAAGGCTTTTGACTTCATGAGCCGTAAGGGTCTCACAAAGGTATTTCTCCCTACAAGTCGTGAGGATCTCATAGGTGTGTTTTCTCCTTAGGAGTCGTGAGGATTCCTAAGTGCATGGTCTCTTATAAGTCGTAAGAATCTTACAAGAGTGCTTTCTCCTTATAAGTCGAGAGAACTTACAAGGGCTGTTCACCGTGTAAACATATCTTTAGTCATGGATGGGACTTTGTTAGGGAAATGTTTATTCGCGCCCGTGGATTGTATACAAGGGTCAATACTGAACCGCTTGTAGGGCTGTATCGGAGGGTTGTGGGAGTTGCTTAAGAACAGGTTCAGGTCTCTGTAACTTAAGACTTTCAAATCTTATGAGTCGTGAGGGTCCCATAAGAGAGTTCTCCTTACGAGTCGTGAGGATCTCGCAGGTGTATTTTCTCCTTAGGAATCGTGAGGATCCCTAAGTGTGTTGCTCCCTTGTGAGTCGTAAGGATCTCACGTGGGTGGTTTCTCCTTACAAGGTCGAGAGGACCTTGTAAGTGTCTTTCAACGAAGTTGCGCCCTTTCGGGTTTTCACAAACACTCGCCGGTAGCCCTGCTGTTTTTACTCACGGAGCCTTTTCGGGTTTTCATCCGTGCCCATTTTGCTTATGGACATACCGTTTTTTTTTATTCTCTTTTTTTTATTTTTTTATTTACGAGGTCGTGCCCTTTCGGGTTTTCACGAACACTCGCCGGTAGCCCTGCTGTTTTTACTCACGGAGCCCTTTCAGGTTTTCATCCGTGCCCATTTTGCTTATGGACATACCGTTTTTTTATTCTTTTTTTTTTATTTTTTTTTACGAGATCGTGCCCTTTCGGGTTTTCACAAGCACTCGCCGGTAGCCCTGCTGTTTTTACTCACGGAGCCCTTTCGGGTTTTCATCCGTGCCCATTTTGCTTATGGACATACCGTTTTTTTGTTTTTTTGTTTTTTAGCCTGAGGATGCTACGGTAGTAGTTTAAAGACGTTTCGGTCACTTGCAAGTTTTAGGACATTGCGGTCCATCATTAGTTTAAAGACGTTTCGGTCCGCCATTAGTTTTAAGGACGTTTCGGTCCGCCGTTAGTTTAAGGACGTTTCGGTCCGCCGTTAGTTTAAGGACGTTGCGGTCCGTCGTCGCCGTATTTGAGGCGAATCTCTAGTTTACTGACTTTTCGGTCTATTGGGCTTTTTCTATGACTGAGCATGATGCCCCCGTCGTATCCATCTTTCTCGGAGCGTGCGGTTGTGGCGGGCTCACCTTCCAGTTTTCAGACAGCGCGAACTTGCCTTGTTGGTATTGGTCTTCAACCCAGTTTTTGAAGATGTAGCAATTCTCGATCAGGTGACCCACTGTTTGGTGATAAGGGCAATAATTAGGATTATTAACATCGCCTGGCCGCAACGGACGTTTTGGACTCGGCAGACTGATGAGTCTGTCGCATACTGCCAGCTCGAACAGTCCCCTTGTTTTATTTTGCGGAAACGAGTAAGGACGTTTCAACTTTTTCTGGAGGGGTTGCCGCTTATTGTTTCGACAAACAACCGGTCTAGGACTACTCGATTGCTATTGAGTATTGGCTACGAGGGCTGTTTTTCCCTTCCCTTTATTCTTTTTGCTTGATCCTTTATTTGCGGGGCCGAAATTTTTTTCGAGTAGCGTGCGATTGCACGGCTGAACGTCCTCGCAACTCCTCAATTCTTTCATTTTTGAAATGGATTCCTTGAGGAGAGGGTTGAGGGCAACTTCTTCGTCAGAGTCGCTTCCAAAGGTAATAATTTTCGAACCCTTGGTGTCGGCTATGTGACAGTCGTCGGCGGCTCTTTTGCGCTCATCTACCGTATTTTTCTGATGTCTACGAGCTTCAAGCTTTGTCCTGTTGAGATGTTGCTTTTAAGCGACATACTCTTGCCACCAACACTTAAAGGAGTCGCAGTCTTCGGTAGGATGTATGATCTTCTGATGATATAAGCAGAAGTTAGGATGCATCTCTACTCCACCGAGAGTATTTTCTTCAGAGGGTGGTAGCTTCATTCCCACTGATAGGGCTTTAGCAAACCTTTTCCTCGTCTTAAATTTATTTTTATCCGCGGTGGATGACTTTTGATTTGACGAAAGTGCCTCGACTCTTTGGTCTAGTCGGCGGTGTTTGGCTCCTTCCAGTATGGCCATCTTACGCTCTTGATTGGCTTTAACTTTCAGACGAATCTCATTCAGGAAGGTATCGATCAACTCGTCTGACGGCCGCGGAATTTCTGGTTCAGGGTTCACCCTCGGTTTCTCGGCGAAAGGAGCCTCTTCATCATCCGCCGATGAGTGAGAGATCACATGACAAGTCATTATGCAGTCTTTGGATTCGCCTGATGAGTCTTCTCCCTCGTTTTCGTCTTCGACAAAAGAACAAGTTGCCCCTGGCGTGTCCGTCTTCTTTGGAGGGTGCGACTGTGGTGGGTTTACCTTCCAGTTTTCAGACAGCGCGAACTTGCCTTGTAAGTACTGATCCTCGATCCATCCCTTAAAGACGAAACAATCCTCGATTGGGTGACTTACCGTTTGGTGGTAAGGGCAATAATTGGGATTATTGAGATCACCTGGCTGCGACAGACGTTTTGGACTCGGTAGATTGATGAGTCTGTTGCGCACTGCCATCTCGAACAGTCTTCTCATTTTATTCTGAGGAAATGAGTAGGCCGTCCCAGTCTCTCCTCGAGGGATGGGCGTGGACGCACGTTATTTTGGCGAACAATCGGCTTTGATTTGCTCGGCTGTTGTTGAGTATTGGCCACAATGATCGCTTTTCCTTTCTTCTCATTTCGAGAGTCGAGTTTTGGAGGAGATGGTCTATGGCCCATCTGGTCCATTTGGGCTAATTTGTCGATCAAGGCCTGGAAAGTGGTCGGCCTGAAGAACATCATGAATTGCGAGATGGTTGCTTGTGGTTCAAGAGTTCCCACAAACATACCCACTGCAGGAGCTTCTTCAATGCGTTGCTTGCACTTCGACCATAAGTTCCGCCATCGTATAGCATATTGGACCCATGTCTCGCCTGACTTCACCCTGGCGTTAATCAATGCCGTCATCGGGGTGCGTTCACTGGCGCTTGCAAAACGCTGGGTAAACAACAGCTTCATCTCCGCGAAGGTCTTGATAGAGTCGTTCGGGAGTTCAGAGTACCACTCGAACGCTGTATCTGATAAGCTGCCGACGAACTGGCGAAGCAATAGTTTGTCATTACCGCCGGTGTTGCCGCAGAGTGCCCTGAACTGGGCAACATGCTGGTGGGGATTGCCCGTCCCCTTATAGACATGGAACTTGGGAATGGTGTAGCCCAGCGGGTACTTGATCTGGTCGTACCGGCTGCTTCGGTCGCATGATGAACCCATATTTGTTGGGCTATATACTCGTCCAAATCAGCTTTGGAGATTGTAGCCTCCTTAGCTGTTGATAGAGCTGGTGGAGGATTCGACGTTTCTCCCCCATCGTCTTCAAGGACGATCGGGGGATCTTTGGCCGGAGGATCTTGCTAGATCATCATCCCTACCATGTCTTGGAACAGGAGGCCCATACGCTTTATGTTGGCTGCTTGTTCAGCAGCCTCTTTATCCTTCTTCTCCAATACTCGTCGAAGGAATTCGGCGTCGGTTTCTTGCTCCCGGCGTTCATCTGAAGACGTCTCAGGGCTTTCTTTTGGTCCAGTAAGTGCGGCCATCGCGTTCATCATCTCTTGGAGCTTCTGCTGCTGCTCATGTGCTTTAGTCACCGATCGCGTGAGCGGTCTATGACCTATTGATATGCGGTTGTCCTCTTTACCAGACGCCATATAGACGGTATGAACCACCATGCCCCCAGACTTAGGGCGTTTGGGTTCACCACCTTTGACATTCGCCGTCGGCGTGAGGACTTTCTCTGGCCTCCTTCTCTTATGGGCCGTAAAAGTTGAGGGGGGCGTTGCTTTGGGCACCCAAGCGATCGTCGCCTTTCGTTGCTTGACCGGGGGATTTTCTTCTTGCCGACTTCTCGACTTCTTCTGTTGGCGAGAGAAATTAGGATCAATGACAGATTCTCGGACTCGTCGCCATGTCTTGTAAATCCTGGAGGACAGCGATTGAGGAGGCTGCTCCGGCTTTTCTGTTTCCACGGCAGTCTCTACCGGTGGAGGAGATCTTCTGAGCACCGCAATTGGTGAGTTCCTGCGTACCCTATTCAACAGCTCAAATCTATTCCCAGTTGGAACAGCAGCATTGACTTCCGCCGTTGGAGTTGGTGGAGTTATCCCAGAAGGGGAGTTGCCCCCAGTCTTCCTTACCCGGCGCCAGTGGCGTCGTCGGGCGCGACGAGTCGTCGGTATTGGTTCAGAGACAGAAACAGCTTCTTCTTTCCCCCTGTTCAGGTGTGGGGCCGTTGCCGGCGTCAGCCTATGGAAGACTGATGTCTTTTGAGCGGCAGGAGCAGGAGTGGGGCTTGGGATGGTCAATCTTGTAAAAACCGATCTCCTAGCAGGAGAAGCCGCCTTGACAACTTCAGGAGAAGGTTTGGCTATTCTTTTTGGAATAACCTTCTCTGGGACTGCAAGCTTCATTATGGTCCCGCAGGAGTTTTGGCCCAGCCTGGAGAAGACCGAGGCACTGGTGTTGGGCGACCCGTTGAGAGGGGCCGCAGTAACTGAAAGTCGATCGAAAACCGACTTCTTAGGAGCTTCTTGTACAGGCACGGGGGTGCTGAAGCTTGTTGGCGGAAGCATAGTTCCGAAAAACAACCCCGTGGTGGCTTGAGTAATCTTCTCCACGGGCATGGTGAACAAAGAGGCCGCTTGGGGCCCGTAGGTTATGCCCCCAATTGAGGCCGGGCGCGAGCTGCAGCTGCAGTTGGAGCACTTCGAACAGGTAGAGGCCATCGATGCTTGATTTCTTTTTCTGCGCCAGGCAAAAGACCAAATCTTAGTACCTTGAAACCCAAAGGCAACCATTAACAAACCGCGATTTGTTCGCGAAGACGACATATGAAGTGTGGAGTGGAAAGAGGAAAAGGTCCCACCGGGCATGCCAGAATCTGTTCCCCTCCGAAAGGCGGCGGAGACGACGTGAGGACGTCTTGCCTGAGATTCGGGGCAGATGCTATTTGGTTTTATCCATCCACCTCTCCGAAGATGCCAAGTTGATTTATGGCACCGTGTATCGGAGCTTTAGACGGATGCGGCCGATGTAGCAGACTTCGTCAGATTCCCCCTCGCTTGAAGGGTTTTTGATTGTGGGGACGCTCTTCCCTGCAGGCGCAAGCCCCTGCAGTTAATTACGCTACCGCATCGCGGTAACAACTTTCTTCTTCTCCAAAATTTCACTTCGTGTTGTGGGTGTTTGTTTTGTTTGTGGTTGCCCGTGGATTGTATACGGAGACTAGGTTATGCCGTCGCCCGTAGGACGTGGATTAGTCCGAATCCGTATTCTCTTAGATTTGGTTTTGGGGTTTTGGTTTGAGGATACATTAGCCATATTTGAGGCTAAGATCAACTCAAACGTTTGTTAAGGATACGTTAGTCCGATTTGAGACTAAGATCGACTTAACTGGATCGTTTAGATCCAATAAAAGAGCATTTGGGCTCTATTGTTCCAGTTTAGGGACATAGTGGTCCATTGAATGTATGGCCGTCGGGACCCGTCACCTCTCTGACGGCGTTGAAGGATTACAACGACAAATATCAGAGGAGTTCAGAGATGTACCCTTGAACCAAAGTTAGTTGGGAGATTTATAGTCCGATTTGGGACTAAAGTCTGTTTGAAAGTTTAAGGATACGTTAGCCATTTTTTAGGCTAAGATCAACTTAAACGGGATCGTTTAGATCCAACAAAAGAGCATTTGGGGCTCTATTGTTCTAGTTTAGGGACGTGGTGGTCCATTTCCAGTTTAGGGACATGGTGGTCCATTTTTTGTGGCCGTCGGGACCCGTCACCTCTCTGACGTCGTTGAAGGATTACAACGATAGGTGTCAGAGGAGTTCGGAGATGTACCCTTGAACCGGATGTAAATTGATTTAAGAGAGCAGCTGTGCTCAGTCAATTTAATTTGAGGACTTACGGCCATGATTGGGCTAAGTCCAGTTGAAGATGTTCAACATTTTTCTTTATCTTTGGCCTATTATGCCTGTGCTAGGGCTTTGCCCCTGTTTAATAATGCACAGTTGGTCTCTGTTGGACCTTTATTTGGGCTCTGCCCCTTTTTGATGATGCACAGCATCTATTTCTATTTGGGCTCTGATGCATTGCATCTGTTTGAAAATAATGCATAGCATTTACTAGACCTATTAGGCCTTTTCAATTGGGCTCAGCCCTTCTTTTTAATGATGAAGGCATCAATCATCTGACAGTGGCCATGTGGCCTGTCAGGCGCTTTGCGCCAATAAATGAGCGCAAGCGCTTGTGGAGGTGACACGTGTCACGCAAGCGCAGTGCGTTGCGCCAGTGCGCTACGCTTGCGCTGCTGACACGTGGCGTGCCCTGGTGAGTTGCGCCAATTTCAGAGAGCAAGGCTCTTTCTTAAAAGCGCATAGCGCAAGTGATTCAGATTGTAACAACCTAGTTCATTTATACCAAAGTTCTCGTATTTCCTTAATTGTGGTATTTTCCTGATTTATCGTGTTTTGGGTGCGAATAGTATTTTACATTTTACATTGCATTCGACCCGACCCGCTTGCTTGAACTTATTTGATTCATACTTATGAATTATCCTGACTTGTTACGTAGACTGGTGCATTTTCATGTTTAGTGCATACTGGCATTTTATCTGGCATTTGCATTTTTACAATATAACATTTTAAGTCAAATAAAATATTTTAAAAATACATTGCATGGCCTGCATGATAACCCTAACCCCGTGGTAGCATCCGCGCATCTTGTTCTCGTCCCGTTCAGTGAAACAGACGTGTTTGGATGGCTACGCGCACGTACGTGCATCCGTTCTTGGGAGTATGCATTTTCGTTACCTGAGCATTCATTTTGAATTTTGAAAGTCGCACATATTTTTCGTATTTTAAATCTGAATTTTTAGACCCGACCCGAGTGCGTTTTGAAATATTTTTGGTATCCGGCCAAAATTCAATTTATTTAATTTTAAAATTTAGTATAAATTTTTTCATACGATTTCTTTAACAGACTGAAACCTCTTATCTAAAATTTTTAATCTAAAAATATTTTAAAATTTTAAATCTAATTTCCTAACAAACTAACAACCCCTTTCTCTCTCTCTCTCCTCTGCATATATATATTTATATATTTTATTTATTTAAATATTTCTTTCCTTATTTAATTCACAGCCTTTTCTTCTTACTTCTTCTTCTTTTTTCTTTCTTTTTCTTGATCTTGTTTTTTTATTCCGGTGATCACCGCCGGAGTCGTGCTCGTCGCTGACGATCCGAGTGATCCAGTGAACGTACCTTGCCTGTGTGATCACCCTCTTGCCTTGCCTGGACCCGTCCCGCGTGGCGCGTGTGCGTTGCGACGATTTACCAACGTCGGACGTGCCGTGCATATCCGTCGCGTGATTCGATCGAGGCAAGTTTACAACTTGCTACATGCTATGCTTTATGTAATTTATTTATATGTTTCCGTATTATTATTATCATCATCATCATTATACAGCTATGTCTATATAATTTATACACCATGGTTATTTAACGTTAATCGGTTTTATAATATAAAATATATGAAAGTTTACAACTTGCGACATGCTATAATTATATCTATAAAATTTATATCGTCGTAATATTTCTTCTTATTATCTTTAATTATTTTATAATCTGCATTTTATAATGTTATACAAAATATAGTTTGAAAATATTATAGTTTACACATGAAACGTCGTTGCAAAATGGATACGACAAATCTGAAATTTACTGTACACATTACCTTATAAAATTCATTATAAATCATAGAAAAATCATTAGTATACGTTCTTTAGTTCGTTACGAAGCTAACTCAGAATACTATAATTCTATGAAATATTTACTTGCAAAATAAATTGTTTAAATAACATAAAATGCAAATGAAAATATCTCTAAACTGTTGTCCAGGGAAATTCCAGCAGCAAACTTTCAACTTCAAATGTTCATATCTTTTTATAGGAACAACCTGAGATACTTCAACTTATAAAAATGAAAACCTTATTGAATTATCTTTGTTTGGGTATAAGACACATCCCTTTTGAAGAACGTTTGTTATTTTTAAGCTATTTTACAAACCAGGGTGACGCTGAATTTCTGAACGGAACTTTCTTGTGCATGGTTAATCAATACCACTTTTGTAGTTATTAATCGGTTTGAATATGTTATCCATGTTAATATTATTATATCACTATTTACATATCTAGTTGCATGCTAATTCATCTTGCTACATGCTAGGTATATTATTATGCATCCATATGAGTAAAATGTTACCCGTTTATCACATTGTATATCCATACTAAAAGTTTACTATTTTCGGATACCCGTTTGCATCCATATCGTTTAAAATATATATATAACTGCATTTATAGATCACATTAATTCATATTATTATTGTATTAACACCCCATACTTAATAATGTGCATCCCATTTAGTCTTGGAACTATAATGTAACTCTAATCGATGTTTGTGCATCCATACCATTAATTGTGTACCTATTTGCATTCCATGTCATATTATTTCATATTATTGTTTTTATTAGTATCCCATGCTTGATATTGTGCATCCTACATAGTCATGATGTAACCCCTGATAAATATTTGTGCATCCATGCTTTTATCGTACATCCGTACTTGTACCGTGATTCCGTACTTGCTACTGTTTATTATGAGCATCCGCTTGACACATGTACACTACCTGACATGACCTGACACACCGCTACTTGACATGACTTGATACATGTATACAACCTGACATGACCTGATATATCACTACTTGACATGTTACCTGATCCTGTTTCTAATGCCGACAATCCTGACATGTTATCCCGATGGACATATCCTGTTGTCTGTATAGACAAACATGTTCCTGCTTGATCCTGTGTTGGCATTATCTTCAGATTTATCAATACCTGACTTGAACACATAACTTGGGGTATGGGGAAATCAAGAATGTAACCGAACGTAACTCAAAGGGCTATCATATTGTTTGCCGTTTTTCCGGGCGTTACGGAATAATTATTGTTTGTCGTTTTTCCGGGCGTTACGGAATACCTATTGTTTGCCGTTTTTCCGGACGTTACGGAATACCATATTGTTTGCCGTTTTTCCGGGCATTACGGGATAATCACCGATGGGTTACGATGAGAATTCCATTAATTGATTTCGAAGACTTTAGAATAGATAACCCAGTAGCACAGTTTAGATTATACCCTTCACTGTTTCTTATTCGTGTTACTGTTATACTTTTATTACTGTTCATACTCATGCCTGCATGACTTGTTACCCCCTGATTATATTATTATTGATATTATGACGCACTGACGTCTGGGTTTTGCATGGCCCAGATCCTCTACCTTTGTCGCATGATGATCAGGAGTATTTCCGCCATCAGGCCGAGCAGTGAGGATCCTGTTAGTATCAGTTGGTATCCAGTTTAGTTATGTTTACTTTCCAAATGTTATTGCTCATTGGATCTATTGCTTCCGCATATTATTTCTTGACTCGTTCACTCTGGCTTATGGACATGTACTAGATAGTTTATTTTATTTCTACTGTTCTTGATATCTTATAGACAGCCGTAATGTGACTGTGGAGGGATGTTTCCTATCCACAGGTAGCATGGTTGGCTCTGTCACATGCCTATCTTAGCGCACTCTGGGAAGCGGGGCATGACACAGATGCTAACATGTGGCGCTCTCTGGTGGCTTGCGCCAATCCAGGAGCGCAACAGTGCAGTTTTTTTTGCAAGTGCAAGGCACTATTTCAATAATCTTGAGAATCTTGAAGATTCCAGAACCAATGGTTCATAAAAAAGTGCAAAGCACTGTTCTTATTTCATTTTCTTTTTTTATTGAAGATCATTGATCTTGTTTTTAGATCAATGATCTGTTCATAAGAGAATCTTCTCTTTTTCTAAAGGTTTTTTACCTTTTCTTTTTGTTTCTGAAGAGTTCTCTCAAATTCTTCAGAGTTCTTTTTTCTTCTCAATCTTGATGATCCCCTCCTTTTTGAATTGGGGTCTAGGGTCCTTTATATAGTGCCCATAAATTAGTTAAATTTGTTAAAGAGATCTTTCTCTGAGTGATTTGGGGAATTTTCCCCACCGTTGGATCTTTGATCCAAGAGTTTCTGTTTTACAGAAGACAATCTTCTTGTTTTAATAAGAACAGAAAGATCTTTCTGGAATTTAATTCTGTTTGGCGCAGATGCAACAGCGCTTGACACGTGTCGCGCAGCGCACAGCGCAGTGCAACTGCGCTTGCGCAACTGCGCTGATACGTGTCGCGCAGCGCAGCGCAACTGTGCTAGCGCATCTGTGCTGACGCGCAGCGCACAGCGCAGCGCAACTGCGCTTGCGCAACTGCGCTTGCGCAACTGCGCTGACACGTGTCGCGCAGCGCAGCACAACTGCGCTAGCCCAACTGCGCTGCCACGTGGCGCGCAGCGCAACTGCGCTGCCACGTGGCGCGCAGCGCAGAGCGCAAGTCGTCTGAAGCGTTGCTTCCTTTAATTTTTGTTTTAAATAGAGCCTTGCTCTGATTGGGCGCTGCGCTGGAGTGTCTGATTTTGACACGTGGCACTCTGCGGGCAGCGTAGGGGATCTGAAGCGTTGCTTCATTTATTTTAACTTTAATTTTCACTTTAATTTTCAAAGCAGAGCTTTGCTCTGATTGGGGAAATAGAAGCGTTGCTTCGTCTCCCGCCTTAGAATTTGAACAGAGCTTTGCTCTGATTGGGGTAAACAGGAGAGCTGCCCCCAGCCTTCCTTACTCGGCGCCAGTGATGACGGCGAGCATGTCGCGCAGATGGTGCTGGTTCAGTTACGGGGATGGCTTTGTCATGCCCCCTGTTCTGGTGAGGCGTTGCTGGTACCAGCCTCTTGAAGACCGACGTCCGTTGAGCAGTAGTATCCAATCTGTCAAAGACCGACCTTTGAGCAGGAACGGGAGCCGGAGTGGCCAGCCTCGTAAAGACTAATCCTTTGACGGGAGAAGCTTCTTTAGTGACCTCGAGAGCAGGAATGGCTATCCGTTTTAGGATCGCCGCTTCAGGTATCGTGGGCTTCTTGACGGGCCCATTAGAGTTCAAGCTCAGCCTATCGAAGACTGATGCTGTCGGCTTGGCATTGGATGACCCATTGAGATGGGTCATGGTGGTAGTGAGCCGATCATAGACCGACTTCTTCTGCGCTTCTTGCGGCAGCGGGATGTTAACGCTCACTGGTGGGAGCATGGTCCCGAAGAACAACCCGGTGGTAGCCTGCGTTACCTGCTCTACCGGCATTATGAAAAGGGAGGCCGCCTGGGGCCCGTAGGTTACACCTCCAGATAAGGCGGAACGAGAGTTGTAGTTGCAGTTAGTGCAGTTTGAAGCCATTGATCTTCTGTTTTCTACACGGAGCAAGACACCAAATCTTAGTACCTCGAATTCACAGGCAACCAAAGCAAACCGCGATTCGTTCGCGAACACGACACACAAAGTGTGGAGTGGAAAGAGGAAAAGGTCCCACAGGGCGTGCCAGAATATGTACCCCGCCAAAAACGCGGAAAGACGCGATAAACGTCTTGCCTGAATTTCGGGGCAGATGCTAATTGGTGCTATCCGTTCACCTCTCCGAAGATGCTAAGTTGATTTATGGCACCGTATATCGAAGGTTTAAAAGGATGCGGTCGATGTAGCAGACTTCGTCAGATTCCCCCTCATTTGAGGGGGTTTTGATTGTGGGGACGCTCTTCCCTACAGGCGCAAGCCCCTGCAGTTAATTACGCTACCGCATCGCAGTAATAACTTTCTCCTTCTCCAGATGGTTACTTCGTGTCGTGTATGTTTGTTTTGGTTTTTTTTGCCCGTGGATTGTATATGGAGACTAGTTTATGTCATCGCCCGTAGGGCGTGGATTAGTCCAAATCCGTATCTTCTTAGATTTGGGTTTGGGGGTTGGGTTTAAGGATACGTTAGCCTCTTTGAGACTAAGATCAACTTAAATGTTAGTTAAGGATACGTTAGTCTAATTTTAGACTAAGATCAACTTAACGGGATCATTTAGATCCAACAAAAGAGCATTTGGACTCTATTGTTTAGTTTAGGGACATTGCGGTCGATTAGTTTAAGGACATTATGGTCCATTGTTAGTTTAAGGACATCTCGGTCCAAGGTTAAGGACATCAGAGTCCGTAAGTTTAAAGACATCACAGTCAAGGTTAAGGACATCATAGTCCGTGAGTTTAAAGACCTCAAAGTCAAGGTTAAGGACATCATAGTCCGTGAGTTTAATGACTTCTCAGTGAAGGTTAAGGACATCGTAGTCCATGAGTTTAAAGACTGTTGAAGTCAAAATTTGCACCCCGGTTGACCAAGTCAAAGTCAAGGTCAACCCCAAGCCAGGTGGGCCCAAGCCCAAGCAAGTGGGCCAATGCCCAGGTCGAGCCCGAACACGAAGCGTCCGGCCTTCCGCCATGCCAACAACAAAAATCATGTAACAAATAATTTTTATGTAATTTTTGTGCATGAATGTAAGCAAAATGGGCATAAAGCCAATATTTTGTAAGCCCATGGCTTATGTGCAAAAATGAAATAGCACATGAGCCATGGGATGGCTAAAATGCCATTTTGTAAAGCCCAAGGGGCTATATGTAAATATGTAAGCCTATAAAAGGCAACATGATGATGAATAAAAAAAGACTTTTCATTCTCTCCACAAAAGTTTCAGATCTGAGATCTTTCTCCTTCCTCAAGGTTCCAAAACCTTCTTCTTTCTCTTGAATTAAATCAAGAGTTTTACTCTTCCTTTTCAAAAACAAAATAGTTTTTCACCACCAAACCCACAAAGGGGAACTTGGATCTGTCTTTAGATCCCCAAAAGGAGAGATTTTGAGATCTCACATCTCTTGATCTTCAAGATCCAGCTAACAGAGGAGGAAGAAGAAGAACCCCTTTTACTAAACCCAACAAAAAAACACTCAGGAGTCCAACTCCTCTTTTTTTAGGCTAAAAGCCTCTTTTTCTCGCCGGCGCTCAAGCGCAGAGCGCTCACGTGCCGACACGTGGCGCGCTTGCGCTCCAGCGCAGGCGCTCGAGCGCAAGTCGCCCTCGTGCCGACACGTGGCGCTCTTGCGCTCGAGCGCAAGTCACCCCGGTGTCGACACGTGGCGTGCTTGCGTTCCAGCGCAAGCGCTCGAGCGCAAGTCGCCCCCGTGCCAACACGTGGCGCTCTTGCGCTCCAGCGCAAGCGCTCGAGCGCAAGTCGCCCTCGTGCCGACACGTGGCGCTCTTGCGCCCGAGCGCAAGCGCTCGAGCGCAAGTCACCCCGGTGTCGACACGTGGCGCGCTTGCGCTCAAGCGCAAGCGCTCGAGCGCAAGTCGCCCCCGTGCTGACACGTGGCGCTCTTGCGCTCAAGCGCAAGTCGCTCCCGTGCCGACACGTGGCGCGTTGCGCTCCAGCACTCTGCGCTCGAGCGCAAAACGCCCACGCGCCGACACGTGGCGCGCTCGCGCTCAAGCGCCTAGGCGCTGGCCCCACGCATCCTTTGGATGCCTTTTCCCCCTTTTTTTTATGTATATACATATATATATATATATACACATATGTGCATACATACATACTCCACGACACTGTCCCTGTTAGAAAAAAAATTCTAACGGGGCGCTGCCCCGCACCCCGCAAGGGGGCTGCTAGCCCCCTTGACCCCCAGCCCGCTATCCGGGTAGCAGGACCCCCGTAAAAACTCTGCGTGGCTCCCGATATATCCAAACCCCCCTTTCACACATACACTGCACATTGAGTTCGCATGACCAGTTTAACCCGTTAATCGGAGGTTCCCCCGCCCCAAAGGCGAGGGGTAATTAACGGCAGCTTAGTCCGCGGCTGCCGGAGATTCGGATCCCCACAATCAATAAACCCCGGCCTACCCTAGGCAGGGGGAATCTGTAGTACGCCTGACAAGCGCGCGCGTATTCCCATCTCAATGGGGTGACGAAAAACACCCTACAGATTCTGGCACACCCGATGGGACCAATCTCTCATCCCATATTTCGGGTTAAGCGTTCATGCGAACTCAATCAATATACATACATGTATTTATACTAAAAATAATGCTTTTTCATGCAGATTTTCAAGCAATCACTTTCCGACGATGTCTTCGATGATGAACTCAGCTCCCGTCTCCTACATGATGAAGATAGACTCCAGGACGGTCCTTCCGGCCAGTCTCGGGCGACAATGGGAGGAGCCGTTGCTACCTTTCGGCTCTATTATGTTCATACCAATTGGCGCCATCCCAGCTCCTCAAGCTCCAGCAACAGACAAACCGGTCTCGAAAGGCAGGAGACCAAATGTGGTGATCTCGAGGGCGCCCCAACCCAAACGCGAGTCGGTATCTGAACGACTTTCCTTGGCCCCAGCTGGGGGCAAGGCCATCAACACCGACAAAGCAACAAGGCCTCTCGAGCAAGCTCCGGCGGTGCCCTTGACAACCGCTCGATCGGGAATCTTCTCAGGCATCCCCATCACTCGGCCTATGGCGGCTTCCCGAGGAGAAGAAGCCTGCCAAGCGCTTAAGGCAGAGAAGCTGAGGCAGAAGCGGCTCAGATATAGAGCCAACAAAAGGGCTAGGGCTCTGGCCATGTTAAAATTTATGAATTTCCAAAGCCCGGACCACTCCGTGAAACCAGCTGCCAGTGGTGAAAGAACGGCTGAATGTGTTATCCACACTGTCTACATGGCCGGACATGAAGAAACGAACCCTCCTCTTCTTCACAGCCATGGTGATGATATGGTTGACGCTACCCAGCATCGGCTCGATCTAAATGATGAAGAGCCCGCTCAGGCCGATAAGCCAGAGGAGCCCGTGGTTCCTACGGAATTGAGCTCAGGCAATAAAGATTACCCGGTTGTCATAGCCGGAACTACAGAGCAAGCATTATTCCAATGGCTTCAAAGGCAATTTCAGGACAGGGATGAGAAGATGGCCGAGGTCTATTCCAAAGTCGACGAGCTGGCAAACGTCGTGGCAGATCTCGCGACCCAAGTCGCCCGGTTGCAATTACAGCAGAATCAAATTTTGGCTCATGAGCCAGGGATTGATACCCGGGGGCAGCCAACTGATATACCTTTCAACCTAAAAGCGGAGCGCCTTTGCGAAAAACGGCCGCAATCAGCCTCCAGTCCCTCCGATACATACGCCGGGGGGGAATCGCCTCTGAAAGAGAAACTGGAAAAGGTCTATTCCTTCAAGAGGGAAAAGGTCCACAAGATATTCAGGGACGCCCTAAGAAACGGTCTACAACTGCCAGAATCAAAGAGACCGCAAGAAGAGAATATGACCGACGATCCAAAATATTGCCCCTATCACAGGGTGATAGGTCATGCCATTGAGGACTGCTTTGTCTTCAAAGATTGGGTCGAAGGGCAATACAAGGCAGGAGAAATAGAACTGTCTAAAGGCGTGTTAGCAAACAGTCAAGCTACGACCGCCGATTTCATGCAAATGGAGACCGAAGCCTTTCGGGAACCTAACCCTCCTAGACATGTGCAGGGCGAACCAAAGATTGATCGGCCTCAGGGACCGGCGTCAGTGAGGGCACCTACTCTGATGGAGAGAAGGAAGAAGGTGTACTCCTTTAGGAGGGATGAGGTCCGCGATATATTCGAGGAAGCCCTGAATAATGGCCTGCAACTGCCTATTCCGAAGAGGCCACATGAAATGAATATGACTGGCAATCCTATGTACTGCCCACACCATAGAGTGCTGAGTCATACCATTGAAGACTGCTGTGTTTTCAAAGATTGGGCAGAGGACCAATATAAGCTTGGAAAAACCTCACAATCCTCGGATGTATCGGCAAGCCACAGAGCTAGGTCATCAACACAGCTCCGCCAAGATCAATGTTCAAGGAGCTGGGATAAGCAAAGAGGACCACCACGTCGTTAAACTGGGAAACAATCGACCTCTAAGTCGTTAAACTGGAAATGTAAAAAAAAATGTAAATAAACAAAAAATGTGTAAATAAAAGAAAAATAAAATAAAGCCGAAATGATGGGGCAACCGCGAATAAAAAGCCGAAATGATAGGGCAATCGCGACATTCGCGATAAGAAAAACTGAAATGATAGAGCAATCGCGGTAAAAAAAAAACAAAAAAAAAACAAGGGCGGATGATGAGTTGCTCCTGGCATTATTCCAGTGCAGCAATGCAGACGCCAAACAAAAATCCAGTTTCCCCAAAAATTTTCCGGCCCTACGGTTAGTCCCCAAATTGACTACCGTATACAATCCACGGGCTCAAATAATTCTCAGCATACACATGCCCCACCGCAACCACCAGTTACGCGGCTGGTCTCCGCCTTTGGAATTATACTCCATTGGGAAGACCCACTCATGTGTCCTGGGACATGTGCTTCAGTGTTAACAACGCTGATGCCGGCCCCTATCCCAAAATTCCAAATCAATCCAATAGACCTCTAAGTCTTTAAACTGGAAACAGATGACCACTATGTCGTTAAACTGGAAACAGATGACCTCCAAGTCGTTAAACTGGAAACAGATGACCACCACGTCGTTAAACTGGAAATAGCAGACCTCTAAGTAGTTAAACTGGAAACAGACGACCCCTAAGTCTTTAAACTGGAAACAGATGACCACTACGTCGTTAAACTGGAAACAGATGACCTCTAAGTCATTTAACTGGGAACGAGGGAAATCCACTCATGTGTCCTCACGATACATGAGGAGAACAAACCTTTGTGGGATCCTTACGGCTCACGAAGGAAAAACACACTTGGGATTCCTCACGACTCCTAAGGAGAACATACACCTGCGAGATCCTTACGACTCGTAGGGAGAAAATGCTTTTATGGGACCCTCACGGCCCATAAAATTGAAAAGTCTTAGGTAACAGGGATCTAAACCTATCTCCTAAGCCATCGCTCCCCAACCCCAAAGTGGCGAATGATGAGTCGCTCCTGGTAGCATATTCCAGTGTAGCGATGCAGACGCCATCCAAATTCCAAAACCCGACGGCGAATGATGAGTCGCTCCTGGTACTACATTCCAGTGCAGCGATGCAGACGCCAACAAAGTCCTGAAATTTTTCTGGCCCTACGGTCTGGATCATACATCCTGCAAAACCGTATACAATCCACGGGCGTAAAACAATCCCGATCTCTCCAAAAAAAAATGAAAAAAAAATGAAAAAAAGAAGAACGGTATGTCCACAAGCAAAACGGGCACGGATGAAAACCCGAAAGGGCTCCGTGAGTAAAAACAGCAGGACTGCCGGCGAGTTTGTGAAAACCCGAAAGGGCGCAAACTCGTAAAAAAAAAAGGAAATGAAATGCACTCTCAAAGTCCTCTCGACTTTGTGAGGAGAAAATTCCCGCGTGAGATCCCTACGACTCACAAAGGAGCAATACACTTAGGAGTCCCCACGACTCCTAAGGAGAAAATACACCTACGAGATCCTTTCGACTCGTAGGGAGAAAATGCTTTTATGGGACCCTCACGGCCCATAAAATTGAAAAGCCTTGGGTGACAGGGATATAAACCTGTCTCCTAAGCCACCAATTCTCAAATCCTCCCGGGGCAAATGATGAGTTTCTCCTGGCATTATTCCAGTGCAGCAATGCAGATGCCGACAAAGAAAAAACCAATCCCAAATCCTCTCATGGCAGACGATGATTCGCTCCTGGTACCATATTCCAGTATAGCGATGTTGATGTCAACTCAAGTAAAACAAATCAAACCAACCAATTCCAACATCGACCTTTGCGTCAAACAGCGACACTCCGCCTCGGGGAAACGTCGACCAGCGACACTCCGTGCAGGGGCACGTCTACCAAATCGCTTCGTAACAGAGCGTCGACCGTCTATGTCGCAAAAAGGGCAGTGCAGGCTCCCGCAAATTGGGAACCCAAATCGCTTCGTATCAGAGCGTCGACCGTCTATGTCGCAAAAAGGGCAGTGCAGGCTCCCGCAAATTGGGAACCCAAATCGCTCCGGATCAGAGCGTCGACCGTCTATGTCGCAAAAAGGGCAGTGCAGGCTCCCGCAAATTGGGAACCCAAATCGCTTCGGATCAGAGCGTCGACCGTCTATGTCGCAAAAAGGGCAGTGCAGGCTCCCGCAAATTGGGAACCCAAATCGCTCCGGATCAGAGCGTCGACCGTCTATGTCGCAAAAAGGGCAGTGCAGGCTCCCGCAAATTGGGAACCCAAATCGCTTCGTTGCAGAGCGTCGACCGTCTAATGTCGCAAAAAGGGCAGTGCAGGCTCCCGCGAATTGGGAACCCAAATCGCTTCGTAACAGAGCGTCGACCGTCTATGTCGTAAAAAGGGCAGTGCAGGCTCCCGCAAATTGGGAACCCAAATCGCTCCGGATCAGAGCGTCGACCGTCTATGTCGCAAAAAGGGCAGTGCAGGCTCCCGCAAATTGGGAACCCAAATCGCTTCGTAACAGAGCATCGACCGTCTATGTCGCAAAAAGGGCAGTGCAGGCTCCCGCAAATTGGGAACCCAAATCGCTTCGTAACAGAGCGTCGACCATCTATGTCGCAAAAAGGGCAGTGCAGGCTCCCGCAAATTGGGAACCCAAATCGCTTCGTAGCAGAGCGTCGACCGTCTATGTCGCAAAAAGGGCAGTGCAGGCTCCCGCAAATTGGGAACCCAAATCGCTTCGTTGCAGAGCGTCGACCGTCTAATGTCGCAAAAAGGGCAGTGCAGGCTCCCGCAAATTGGGAACCCAAATCGCTCCGGATCAGAGCGTCGACCGTCTAATGTCGCAAAAAGGGCAGTGCAGGCTTTCTACAAAGCAGGAACCAAATCTCTCCGGGCCAGGGAAACGTCTACCACGGACACTCCGTCTCGGAGACGCGTCAAGCGTCGACCGTCCATGTCGCAAAAAGGGCAGTGCAGGCTCCCGCAAATTGGGAACCCAAATCGCTCCGGATCAGAGCGTCGACCGTCCAGGTCATAAAAAGGGCAGTGCAGGCTTCCTACAAAGCAGGAACCAGATCGCTTCGGGCCAGGGAAACGTCTACCACGGACACTCCGTCTCGGAGACGCATCAAGCGTCGACCGTCCACGTCGTAAAAAAGGCAGCGCATCCCAAATAGTGGGAAACAAGGCAAGTCGCCTCCACGTGAAAGATAATCCATCAATTTCATGCACACGACTCACATATATGGTGTGCATTTATTGATGGGGGGCACTTTGTTGAAGTCAAAATTTGCACCCCGGTTGACCAAGTCAAAGTCAAGGTCAACCCCAAGCCAGGTGGGCCCAAGCCCAAGCAAGTGGGCCAATGCCCAGGTCGAGCCCGAACACGAAGCGTCCGGCCTTCCGCCATGCCAACAACAAAAATCATGTAACAAATAATTTTTATGTAATTTTTGTGCATGAATGTAAGCAAAATGGGCATAAAGCCAATATTTTGTAAGCCCATGGCTTATGTGCAAAAATGAAATAGCACATGAGCCATGGGATGGCTAAAATGCCATTTTGTAAAGCCCAGGGGGCTATATGTAAATATGTAAGCCTATAAAAGGCAACATGATGATGAATAAAAAAAGACTTTTCATTCTCTCCACAAAAGTTTCAGATCTGAGATCTTTCTCCTTCCTCAAGGTTCCAAAACCTTCTTCTTTCTCTTGAATTAAATCAAGAGTTTTACTCTTCCTTTTCAAAAACAAAATAGTTTTTCACCACCAAACCCACAAAGGGGAACTTGGATCTGTCTTTAGATCCCCAAAAGGAGAGATTTTGAGATCTCACATCTCTTGATCTTCAAGATCCAGCTAACAGAGGAGGAAGAAGAAGAACCCCTTTTACTAAACCCAACAAAAAAACACTCAGGAGTCCAACTCCTCGTATTTAAGGCTAAAAGCCTCTTTTTCTCGCCGGCGCTCAAGCGCAGAGCGCTCACGTGCCGACACGTGGCGCGCTTGCACTCAAGCGCAGGCGCTCGAGCGCAAGTCGCCCTCGTGCCGACACGTGGCGCTCTTGCGCTCAAGCGCAAGCGCTCGAGCGCAAGTCACCCCGGTGTCGACACGTGGCGCTCTTGCGTTCCAGCGCAAGCGCTCGAGCGCAAGTCGCCCCCGTGCCGACACGTGGCGCTCTTGCGCCCGAGCGCAAGCGCTCGAGCGCAAGTCGCCCCCGTGCCGACACGTGGCGCTCTTGCGCCCGAGCGCAAGCGCTCGAGCGCAAGTCGCCCTCGTGTCGACACGTGGCGCGCTTGCGCTCCAGCGCAAGCGCTCGAGCGCAAGTCGCCCCCGTGCCGACACGTGGCGCTCTTGCGCTCAAGCGCAAGCGCTCGAGCGCAAGTTGCTCCCGTGCTGACACGTGGCGCGTTGCCCTCCAGCACTCTGCGCTCGAGCGCAAAACGCCCACGCGCCGACACGTGGCGCGCTCGAGCTCAAGCACCTAGGCGCTGGCCCCACGCATCCTTTGGATGCCTTTTCCCCCTTTTTTTTTATGTATATACATATATATATATATATATATACACATATGTATACATATGTGCATACACACATACTCCACGACACTGTCCCTGTTAGAAAAAAATTTCTAACGGGGCGCTGCCCCGCACCCCGTAAGGGGGCTGCTAGCCCCCTTGACCCCCAGCCCGCTATCCGGGTAGCGGGACCCCCGTAAAAACTCTGCGTGGCTCCCGATATATCCAAACCCCCCCTTTTCAAAACACGACACACATACACTGCACATTGAGTTCGCATGACCAGTTTAACTCGTTAATCGGAGGTTCCCCCGCCCCAAAGGCGAGGAGTAATTAACGGCAGCTTAGTCCGCGGCTGCCGGAGATTCGGATACCCACAATCAATAAACCCCGGCCTACCCTAGGCAGGGGGAATCTGTAGTACGTCTGACAAGCGCGCGCGTATTCCCATCTCAATAGGGTGACGAAAAACACCCTACAAAGACCTCACAGTCAAGGTTAAGGACATCATAGTCCGTGAGTTTAAAGACCTCAAAGTCAAGGTTAAGGACATCATAGTCCGTGAGTTTAAAGACCCCACAGTCAAGATTAAGGACATCATAGTCCGTGAAATGTGTGGTTGTTGGGACCCGTCACCTCTCTAAAGACGTTGAAGGATTACAACGACAAATATCAAAGGAGTGAAGAAATGTACCCTTGAACCAAAGTTGATTGGGAGATCTATAGTCCAATTTTGCAACTAAGATCAATTAATTAGATTATGAGCACATTGGCTCAGTTAAATCTGAATTGAGGACTTATGGCCAATTTGGGCTAAGTCTAATTAAGTTTGAAATACTGGCCCCTTGTTGGTCCTTTAACATTTGTCTGGGTTCAACCCTCCAATATTTGGCACTGCTAAACAGGGGTTCTAACAACATTTTATCTTTGTTGAGTGCTGAGCACTCATATGCCATATAGAATGATCAATTTTGGAAGGCAAGGATGTACTTGAGACTCAATAAAAAGAGAAGTCTTGCCTTAGAAGGACTTAGCCAATTTAGGCTAGGGTTGATTTGAATATAGTGTTAAACACTAACATATCTTTTATGGTCACGTGTTCCCACGTGATGCGCTGAAATAGTGTTAAACACTAAGAACAAAACGCTTCAAAAATAGTGTTAAACACTAAAATGTGATTGGTCACGTGGGGCCATGTGAGGTCTCTGAAGGTGGGGACCAGTCTTCTTTTGTTTTATTCTCAAATCTGCAAATGAGTGTTCAACACTTTTAGTTTTCATGGACATCACGTGTGGGCACGTGATAGGTACTCATGCATTGATTCATTAGAGTGTTTATTAGGGGTCACTTGAGGACACGTGAGGGCGTCCAAAATCGATTCTGCCTTTGGCGTTGTTCCCTTTATTTTGAGATTCACGTGGGAACACGTGAGGCATTGCCTCCAAGTTTTTCTCTTCTCATTTTGGGGAGTCTGTTTAGGGGTCATGTGGGGGCATGTGACCTAGTTTTATTCTTTCTTTTCTGATCATTGGGTCACGTGTCACCACGTGACCAAGTTCTGTTTTTTCTTTTCTGCTCATTGAGAATGGGGGTCACGTGTTACCACGTGATCAAGTTCTTTATGTGCATGGAGAGCTTTAAGTCTCTTGTTTTAAGAATTAAATTCTCTGTAGGGCTAAACCCTAATTATGTTTTAGAGGAATTAAATTCCTATGTATGTGGAAGAATTAAATTCTCATATATGGTTAAACCCTAGTTCTGTCTTGGAGGAATTAAATTCCTATGAATTTGGGGAGAATTGAATTCTTATGCAGGGTTGAACCCTAATTTTATTTTGGAGGAATTAAATTCCAATAAAATTGGGACAATTAAATTCTCATATAGGGTTAAACCCTAGTTTTATTTGGAGGAATTAAATTGCTATGAATTTGGGAGAATTAAATTCTCTAAACTCAATTCTCCCTCTATGTTTTGGATCTGCATGGCAGAATCTCCCCGATGAGAATTAAATTCTCAACTTGTGGGGAGATCTGCTTCTGCAGATTTTCAAGCAGAGGAAGAACTAAGTTCTTTTGCAGAAGAGTTAAACTCTTAGACTGAGAATTAAATTCTCTTTTTATTTTATGGAGCTTTGATCTCTTTCCCCTTTCTCACCTAGAGTTTCTTTTTTTGAGAATTAAATTCTCCTTTCTTTTCTCTCTACTATTGTTTTTTCTTCAGAAAATTCCAAGATTCAAAAAATTCCTTTTTTTTCTCCTCTTCTTGGCTCCTATTTATAAGAGAAGGAAAAGAATCAATTTGTTTAGTGAATTTTTCATTGAAAGATTTTGTTTGTTTTTGTAACTAACATGTTCTTAATGAATTTTAATCACCATTGGATTTTTAATCCAGAAGATATTCTGTTTTTTATTCTTGGTGAATTTTAGGGAAATATTTCCTTATATAAAATCTTTCCATAAATTGGTGATTTTTTATCACCATTGGATTTTTAATCCAACGGTGCTCCACTTTACAGAGCATAATCCTTTTTTTTTGTTTGGAAAGATTTAAAAAAATACTTTCCCAGTTAGGCTCTTTGATTTCCTTTAATTAGAATTTAATTCTATTAATTCAGAAGGCTTTTAAAGCCCATCACGTGTTGGCACGTGATCCCAATGTTTGATCATTGAAATAGAATTTAATTCTATCGGTTAAAGAGCTAAGGGACCTGTCACGTGTTGGCACGTGACCCTCTTTTATTCAGAATTTAATTATGCCTTTTAACAGAGCTAAGGGACCATCACGTATTGGCACGTGACTCTCTTTTATTCAGAATTTAATTCTGCCTTTTAACAGAGCTAAGGGACCATCACGTGTCAGCATGTGACCCTTGGTCACATGTGAGCACGTGATGCCTCATTAGGGTCTTTCCTTAGCTGTTTTGTTACATTTTTGTTTGATTAGAATTTAATTCTATAAAGTAGAGATCACAGGAAACTATCACGTGTCAACACGTGACCCTTGGTCACGTGTCAACACGTGATACCTCAATGAGGTATTTCCTGATATTTTATCAAGGAACAATCCCATAGCATTGGTGTTTGACATCAAAGATTGTACATAGGTGCTCATTAGAGAATGGGTACACCAAACAGGACTCGCCGAGAACTTTTAGCTGGTACTATACCTATCGTCAGATAGCGGTTCTCTGGTGACATTGGTACAGGTTAATCTGTAGACCCGAGATCATCATAGAGTCTTATGTGGTTCCCACTGTGCTTTGATTTCCTCCCTACCACGGCTCAAAGGAGCCATGCAAATAGGTGGATTTTGGGTACAGTTCCGAGTCACATGGAGGTAATGAGCGATAGGAAGGGTTTTGTCTCTCCCGGTATAGAGAGTTGATGTTGCGCTATACTCGATTGGCTATAACAGGATGTCCTTGGCCAGGGTTGTAGATGAAATTTACCGGTAAGTTTTATCAGTAGTTTCTCGTACCGTTATAGGCAACACATCAGCATGACTTATCAAATTATTGGGGTCTAACGATTCCACCCCCAGACTCGATATGCAACATATCAGACGAAAAGTCCGGACTATACGGTAAGTGTTACTTATAGGCTTCATGGAGTTTGGACAAGCTTGCTTGTTGATCTTCTATTCGCTCAATATCTGGGTAGCCGTTATGTCCAGCTAGTACCGCTGACGGCTTATGCGTAACTGATGTGATCATTACCTACTGCTGGCATATTAACGAGTCTTTAGAGTCCCACATAGAAGTTTCCTGGTTCAAGCGAAATGAAGTAGGGCACATATACTGATATATGCGGGGGCCCGATTAAATACGAGTATGAGATACCGTATTGTAATCTGGCGGCTATTTGTTATCAGTTAGGTTATATGTAATATAACCGGATTATTGAATCAAGTGTTGATTTGATAATGTGATATACAGATAAATGATATTAGTCGGTTATATGTGATATAACCGGATTATTAAATCAAGTGTTGATTTAATTATATGATATATATTTATATTTGATATAATTATATATTAACTAATATTATTAGGTCACTAATTATTTTCTTCATTATATATATATATATATATATATATATATATATGTATGTATGTATGTATGTATGTATGTATATGTATATTTTATGAAGCATGGTTTATTTTTCTATTTTGTGAAAATAGAAAAATAGATGGAAAATGAGGAGGAATGGTGAGGCATGGCTTTTCTAATTATTTATTCATTTGGGATTCACTATAGAAGCATGGTTGCTTTAAATTATTGGTTTTTAATTGATGCTTCTATTATTGTGATATTAGATAAGACATTCTTCACTTCATTCTCATGTTTAGACTAGTTAATTTTCTTTCTTGAGCTCATGTGATGAGTTTCTCTCTAACTCTCTCCCTTTTTCTCACCTCCACCTCCAAGCTCAATCCCTCACATGAGTTATGAAACCTTGAGCTTGTGAGAGCCCTAGTGAGCAAACAAAACCCCAACTTCACCATCCTACACTAGATTAACACTTTGTTGTAGTGTGTTTACTTCACTAAAGAGTTTAGTGAAGAGGTAGCTTAGATTAGCGGACTTCGGGTGGAGCATCTTCGGCACAAAGGTCATTGAAGCAAGTTCATTCAACCTTCAAGTGGAGCCTAGTGGAGTCGCATGGACTATAATCTGGAGCTTTAGAAGAGAATGACACGGTCTACAAAGGTTGTAGCCATCCATCTCTTAGTATAGTTTGTTATATCATGCTTAAAACCCTAATCATCTAGTTTAAGATCTTGGTTAGTGTTGATTAGCACTCCAATTTTTTTTAAATTGGCATGCTTGATGCTAGTAAAACCCAGTGGTGGTGCTAAAATACACTTTCAGTGGTATCAGAGCCAAAGCTAGAAGATTATACGATGTTATTAGAATTGCGAAAACAAAACAACTCCGAAACCGAAACCCAAAACACACAATTTCTGTAAAATTTTAAATGATCTTTGAAAATTATTTTAACAACTGCAGAATGTTATATGAGATATAACTAGAACAGCATGAAAATTCGAGACAAAAATTCAAAGATTGACCCGGCGAGATTGGGGATTTGGCCAACCTGGCCGGTCCTAATACATTATTTTGGGCTCGAATTTTTTTTGTTTTATGGTGTTGAGTTTAGGGTTTCATGTTTATGTTTGATTAGCTCAGTTTGCATGTGATGTTAACTTTCCTATTGGGGCTATTAGGAGTGTTTCGTAGTCGTAATTTTAACGTCGTTTCGGATTTAAATTTGATATGTGATACAATACTTGGAATCCACAGTTAATTAGTTTTGTGAAAACTAGTTAGTGTTTATAAATCTAGCATGTTAGTCTTTATTGATCGATTGCCACGAAGTTTCGATTCGGATCGAAACACCATCACGATCGTGTATCGTACGCGAATACTCACCAGATAACTTTACTAGGTAGCCACGCCCCATAGCCCCGACCAAGTGATTTTAGGAGAACCCCGTTTCCAAAAGCATCCACTCAGGTGCTCGCGGCCACGGTGTTCCGCTTAAGTGCACTTGGTCGACGGTATCGGGGGTGCGGCCATCTACTAAAGTTTCCGATGAGTATTCGATCGGGTAGTCGAGAATCTTGTTGAATTACCCGACTAAATTATTGAAAAGTGTTTTCGATATGAGACTAAAATGCAAGGTTTATAGGTTAGGCATGAAATTCGGCATATGAGATATTCTGGGTTTATGATGTCTAAGGAAATGCGAATTCTAATTGTTGTAGTTTTTCATTTCATTTCTGTGACCGTAAGTGTAATATGTAGGGTATCCCAAATCTTGTTGCTATATGTCAACGGAATTTGGGATACGCGTATTTACTTACGTTGATGACATGCGATATTATGTGTTGCTGTGATATGTTATATTGGATCGTCATGAATGAATAGCCGGGGGTTTTATGTGAGATGAGAGTTTTTCAATTTTCATTCATGTAAAATTTGTATGTAATATTCTTTTATTGGGACACTTCCGAATTGAGAATGATGTCACCATTGATATATATTATTTACTTTTCCGCATTAGGATAGACCCAAGGCGGGGAGCATAAGTGACCGGGTTCTGGAGTCCAGTAGGAGACCATCTCGAGGAGTCGAGACTGGGTCTCCTAACTCTAGAATTGGCGGAGTTGCTTGCCGCTCTCGTAGAGGTTTAGGGATGTGGGTTTGGCTATTCATCACGACTGTGGAATCCGTGTTTTTCATTACTGGCTGAATTTAAAACACGGACCTCCTAATATATCCAATATTTCATATGTTGACTTCTGCTGCTTGGTCTGCGATGTGATCATATAACTGCGTGAGACGAATGCTATATATATATGATATATATAATAAACGTTGATTATGTTTTGCACCCGCGTTAGTTCAGCCCCCGCTCTGCCGTTAGTTAAGTAACCTAACGGTGCATGACGGGGCTCCATGGTGAATGTGGATGGTATAAGCGTACGTTCTATTTTCGTTTCATTTTCTATTATGTTTAGGGAAACATTAAATGATGGGACATCATTAATGAGATTAATGAAAAGAAAAGAAGGCTAAAGATATTGTAGAATCAAAATTTTAAAAAGATAGCTCTAGTTCTTGCTTTGCATAGTTGTATTCCTTGATGAATATCCAGCACCTCATTCGATGAGGAAAGAACCGAGGTCCTTTCACCGGGAGTGACTTCTTTAGCAAAACTAGCAAATGCTACAAGCCACTCGGTTTTGTTTTTATAGGTTCTTTAGTTCTTACTTTGCATAGTGGTATACCTTGATGAATATTCAGCATCTCATTCGATGAGGAAAGAGCCGAGATCCCTTCACTGGGAGTGACCTCTTTAGCGAAACTAGCAAAAGCTACAAAAAAACACTCCTTTTCAAATCACTAGATTCTGCAACGATATCAAGTTCATTACGTTAAAGGTTTTCTTAAAAACTAGCTGTAGCCCTTCGTCATTTCAGATAAGTACTATTTAGTATTCGTGCTACGTTTTTTGACCATAGCCAAGGCGTAGTGTGCGGTAGCTAATTAGTGCTTATCTGTAGCATGTGATGTGATTGGATTAGGATAGTCGTACAGCTTTGTTGACCTTAACCAAGGGTCGTACGGGTGGGTTTAATTCAATCAAGAAATGACGGGTTGAACTTGGCTAGCGCTTATGATTTGTTAACCATAGCCAAGGTCATAAGTTGCTAGGGGCAAAAACAATTATCGGGAATTTCAAGTGTTGAAATTTGCAATGAGATTGCATACCTTCTATATGATAGTTGGATCCCAATACCCATTGCGAGTAAGAGTTACTCCTGTGAGAGTTTTTCACTTTAAAATTAGCTGATCCATTAGGTGTCTAAGAAAGGTGTTCACGAACTATCACATCTAGAGTAGTTCATATAACGGGATGATACCCCTGCGGAAACGAAGTTATTTAATTAGTTCCATGCGAAAGCATAGGGAGACTCCCTCGGAGTACCAATACCTACCTGGCCGAACGATTGGCGAACTTGTAGAGTATAATTAATCTCGGCTAATCTTACCTTTTAGGGTTTGAAGGAAGATTTGATAAAAACAGTGGGAGCCATCCTGATTAGATAAGATAATAACCAATCTAATCTTGCAAGAGCGCACACTAAAGTATTTCTTTCTCTCTCTCTCTCTCCAGGCAGCAACCAATGACATGCCTTAATCAAGATAATAATATGGATGTATTGACCGAACCCGCTTATTATATTGAGCTGGGGAACGCTGGTTCCGTTTTTTCTTATAATTGTCATAAGTCTAAGCAAGGGATAGGGGAATATCAAGATTCCCACGCCACCTAAACGAAGAATAAGTATGTTGATGCATCGTCTTCGGGTGTGTTCATAACCAAGAACTGTTTCTTAGTTTGCTCTACGTCCTGAGTATTGGATACCGGATCAGGTCCCACATATGTAATTTGTTACATGGGCTAAAGAGAGGTAGAGAACTGGGATAGGGTGATAAGTCTCTAGTAGTAGGGAAAGGTGCAATTGTTGCAGCCAAAGCGGTTGGCGAATATCACCTAGTGTTACCAACTGGTAATACATTGATTCTAAACGACTGTTACTATGTACCAAAGATGATGTGCAATATTATATCGGTTTCTTTGCTAACTAAAGAAGGATATAATATCACATTAGAGAATAATGTTATGAACATTTTTCTCAATCAAGTGTTGATTGGGTTTGGTACATTATGTAATGGTATATACGTTCTAAATCAAACGACAGTTCTAAACGTACAGAACACACACAAAAGGAAGAGTTCAGAAATGAACGAAGCCTACTTGTGGCATTATAGACTAGGTCATATCAATGCAACAAGAATAGCTAAGTCACATAAAGATGGATATTTGAATCCGTTCGAATTTACATCTTATGAAACCTGCAAGTCATGTCTCAAAGGTAAAATGACCAAAACTCCGCTTACTGGACACGGAGAAAGAGCTACTGATCTCTTAGGACTCATACATAGTGATATATGTGGTCCTATGTCTACTCATGCCAGGAATGGTTCCTCGTACTTTATTACATTCACCGATGATCTCTCAAGATTCGAACATGTGTTCTTGTTGAAACACAAGTCTGAAACTTTTGAGAAATTCAAGGAATATAAGAACGAAGTCAAGAACCAAACGGGTAAAAGTATTAAAATTCTTCGATCTGATCGGGGAGGAGAATACTTAAGCACAGAATTCCGTGATTATTTAAAATAGAATGGGATTCTCTCTCAGCTTACTCCTCTGTATACAGCACAGCACAACGGTGTTTCGGAGCGGAGGAATCGCACCCTATTAGATATGATGCGCTCTATGATGAGTACTGCTGAATTGCCTATTTCTTTTTGGGGTTATGCACTTAAGACAGCTGCATACCTATTGAATAGGGTTCCGACCAAATCTATACCTACCACTCCATATGAGATATGGAATGGGAAGAGACCATCTCTTAAACGAGTTAAGATATGGGGTTTTCTGGCCTATGTTAAAAGGAAAAATCCGGACAAGCTCAAGGCAAGCTCTGTTATGTGCAAGTTTGTAGGATATCCAAAAGATTTTTATGAATATATCTTCTACCATTCTGAGGAACAAAAAGTGTGTGTTTCTCAACATACCACCTTTTAGAAAAGAAATTTCTTGTAAAAGAAATTAGTGGTAATGAGGTAAAACTGGAAGAAGTTCCAGCAACACAAACTATAACTGACGATTTGGTCGAACCGGAGGATTCAATAGTCCCCGACGAACCTCAGCCACTCCGCAGATCTAGTAGGGTTCCTCATCCACTTAAGAGATATAACGGTTTTCTCATAGACGGTGGGAGCGAGGATTACATCATGGAAGATGATGACCCAACTAGTTTAGAGCAGACCATCACAAGTGGGGACTCTGTGAAATGGCTGGATGCTATGCGATCTGAGATGGAATCCATGTACACCAACAAAGTATAGACTTTGGAAGTTGCTTCTGAAAGGGTAAAACCCATCGGGAACAAGTGGATCTAAGAAGAAAATTGGTATAGATGGAAAGGTTGATACCTTCAAAGCTAGACTTGTAGTAAAAGGTTTTCGTCAATGACCAGGTGTCGACTATAATGAAACATTTTCTCCTATCGCTATGCTTAAGTCCATCAGGATCCTACTTGCCATTGCTGCATACCATGACTACGAAATCTGGCAGATGGACGTTGAGACCGCTTTTCTAAATGGTTTTAGAAGAGAGCGTGTACATGACACAGCTAAAGGGCTTCGTAGATAGTGGGAGCAGCGGAAGCGTGTGCAAGCTGCTTAAATCAATCTACGGATTAAAGCAGGTATCGCGGAGCTGGAACATCTGTTTCGATGAAGCTGTCAAAGAGTTTGACTTCATCAAAAACGTAGATGAAGCTTGTATATACAAGAAGGTTGTAAAGAGTAAGGTTGTCTTCCTCGTATTGTATGTGGATGACACACTCTTGACAATAAACGATGTTCCTATGCTACACTCGGTCAAGCTCTTCTTACCACACAAGTTCTCCATGAAAGATCTAGGTGATGCCTCCTACATCCTGGGGATTATGATTTATAAAGATAGATCTAAATGGATGTTGGGATTGTCCCAATCCACGTACATAGACACCATATTAAAGAGATTTAGTATGGAAGATTCTAAGCGTGGTAATTTACCCGCTTGCTCAGGAATCACTCTCTCCAAAGAGATATCTCCCAAGACTGATTTGGAGAGGGCTCGCATGCAAGAGACACCCTATGCTTCGGCAGTCGGGTCAATCATGTATGCGATGTTATATACCAGACTGGATGTAGCTTACTCGCTAGGTGTAGTGAGTAGGTATCAATCAGATCCTTGAGAGAAACACTGGACAGCTGTGAAGAACATTCTTAAGTACTTGATAAGGACTAAAGAAATGTTCTTGGTGTATGGTAACGGTGAACTCCAGGTGGAGTCCTTTACCGATTCGAGCTTCCAGAGTGATAAGGACGACAGTAAGTCGGTCTCGGGTTTTGTCTTCACCCTCAATGGAGGGACGGTATGTTGGAAAAGTTCCAAACAAGACACCGTAGCAGACTCGACGATGGAGGATGAATACATCTTTGCCAACGATTCTGCCAAAGAGGCTGTCTGGATGAAGAAGTTCATAGCTGAACTTGGTGTGGTTCCATCCATTGAGCATCCAATACCTGTGTATTGTGATAACAATGGAGCTGTGGCTTTGGCCAAGGAACCCCGGTCCTATCAGAGATCCAGACATATTCATAGGCGGTATCACCTGATCCGGAAGATAGTTGATCGCCGGGAGATCGAGGTCAGGAGAGTTGACACGAAGGACAACGTAGCAGATCCACTCACGAAGGCCCTCCCCCAGACACAATTCAAGAGACTATTTGAGATGTTGGGTATGAGATACTACAACAACTGGCCTTAGTGCAAGTAGGAGATTGTTAGGGATATGTATGCCCTAGAGGCCATTATTGTACATTGATATATATTATAGTAGATGCTTGGACATATATAGAGAGGATTTTCTTGCTCGACATGATAGTATGCTATCTGGTTACTTTTTATCTTAATATGTATATTTAATATTATTATACTGTCTCTCAGATACATGTTGATAAAGCCCTTAAGGTGTTGGCTTGACTATTAGGACTATGATGTGTATCATACTACTAGGACCTGGGTAGTCCATAAGCACATCTTTTAATTGTTCCTAGTCGAGGGTATATTGAGACAGGGTATCGATATTCCAGAATAGACTAGTATGTACGTTTCTTGATCCTGTATGGGGGCGATGGTTGATCCCATAGCCATTAGTGTTTGACATCAAAGATTGTACACAGGTGCTCATTAGAGAATGGGTACACTGAACAGGACTCGCTGAGAACTCCTAGCTTATACTATACATATCGTCAGATAGCAGTTCTCTGGTGACACCGGTACAGGTTAGTCTGTAGACCCAAGATCATCATAGAGTCTTGTGTGGTTCCCACTGTGCTTTGATTTCCTCCCTACCATGGCTCAAAGGAGTCGTGCAAACAGGTGGATTTTGGGTACAGTCCCGAGTCACATGGAGCAATAAGTGATAGGAGGGGTTTTGTCTCTCCCGGTATAGAGAGTTGATATTGCGCTATGCCTGGGAAGTCCCTGGTCAGAGCTGTTGATGGGATTTACTGGTAAGTGTTATCAGTAGTTTCTCATACCGTTATAGGCCACACTTCGGCATGACTTATCAAGTTATTGTGGTCTGACGATTCCACCCCCAGACTTGATATGCGACATATCATACGAAGAGACCAGACTGTATGGTAAGTGTTACTTATAGGTTTCAAGGGAGTTTGGATAAGCTTGCTTGTTGATCTTCTATTCGCTCAATACCTGAGTAGCTGTTATGTCCAGTTAGTACCGTTGACGGCTTGTGGGTAACTGTTGTGATCATTACCTACTGCTGGCGTATTGACGAGTGTTTAGAGTCCCACATAGAAGTTTCCTGGTTCAAGCGAAACGAAGTAGGGCACATATGCTGATATGTGCGGGGGCCTGATTAAATACTGGTATGAGATACCGTATTGTAATCTGGCGGCTATTTGTTATCAGTTAGATTATATGTGATATAACCGGATTATTGAATCAAGTGTTGATTTAATAATTTGATAAACAGATAAATGATATTAGTCGGTTATATGTGATATAACCGGATTATTAATTCAAGTATTGATTTAATAATATGATATATATTTATATTTGATATAATTATATATTAACTAATATTATTAGCTCACTAATTATTTTCTTCATGATATATATATATATATATATATATATATATATATATATATTATGAAGCATGGTTTGTTTTTCTATTTTGTGAAAATAGAAAAAGAGGTGGAAAATGAGGAGGAATGATGAGACATGACTTTTCTAATTTTTTATTCATTTGGGATTCACTATAGAAGCATGATTGCTTTAAATTATTGGTTTTTAATTGATGCTTCTATTATTGTGATATTAGATAATCCATTCTTCACTTCATTGTCATGTTTAGACTAGTTCATTTTTTTTCTTGAGCTCATGTGATGAGTTTCTCTCTCGCTCTCTCTCTTTTCCTTACCTCCACCTCCAAGCTCAATCCCTCACATGAGTAGTGAAATCTTGAGCTTGTGAGAACCCTAGTGAGCAAACAAAACCCTTATTTCACCATCCTACACTAGATTAGCACTTTGGTGTAGTGTGTTATTACTTCACTAAAGAGTTTAGTGAAGAGATAGTGTAACATTTCAAAAAAATAAAATAAAATATTATCTTTGAGAATTTTTATAATTAAATAATAAAATATCGAATATTTTAAATAAGGCGGTATAATTAAATACCGATAAATTGGGGAAAAAATTGAAAATTATAGAAATTATTAAAAAGAGAGTGTTTTATGGAATTATGCAAATTTTAAGTTTGTATGATTAATTATATGCTAATTTAGTGCTAATCGCGATTAAAAATCGCTAATCAGATTTTTAGCATATTTTGTGTAAAACGTGCACCATATCATTTTACACTTGTTACATTTATTTTCATGGCTTGACTTCATGTTCTTTTTACCATGGTTGTTTTTAAGTTAAGAGAAGGAAAATTGAAAAGAAAAGAAAAGATTATAATATATATGTATGGGTGAGAGAGAGAAAGGTGAGGGTTATCTTTGACTTGGTCTTGAGCCATTCCCCATCATTTGTTTCACACATTTTCCTCTCCCTCTCTCTCCATGCTGCTGCTGCTATTTCCCCTCCTTCTCCATCTTCAACCTCCCAAAACACCATGAAAATCACCTCAAAACCCAAATCCCATTTCATTAAAAAGATGCACAAGCTCAAGGGAAGCACATTGGACCAAGAAAAATCAAATTTTGGACACTTTGAGCAACTCAAGAAAATTCTTGAGTTGCCAAAGGAGGTAATTTCTGCACCATTAGTGTAGTGTTTTAATTGCTTATGCATCCATACATGTTTCATGTCGATATTGAGTGGTTTTGTGGACTTAGAAAAATTCTAGTTAGGGTTTAAGGAAACTTGGAGTTGTGATGGATAATTGAGCTCAGTAGAAGCCACACAAACCCCTAGTGCTAGAATTCAGACCTAAACCAGAGACTAGAACCCCGGAATATGGATTTAGAAACCCGATATCGAAAAATTGTGAATTCTATGGATGTAAAATGGAATCTGCTAACATCCGGAGACTCTGAATTTTTTTTTGCAAGGACAGTGATACATGCAGGCACCTAGGAAGCTATCATGAAAACCCTAGCCCCTATCTCCCAATTCAAGCTGCAAATTTAATCCCTCTGGCCGCAAATTACGGCCAGACCTGGGCCAATGTGCCTCGTATTGGTTCTGTGGTCCCCTCATCAGTAAAATAGACCCTTGGCATATGCAAAATTGTCTGATTTGACCTAGGGTAGAATCTGGAACCTTTTTCCTGAGTTGCTGTTTTGATTCGGAGTTTCGTTTTGCGTATTTTGAATTCTGGATTCTCGTATTTGTGTTTTACCTCGATCACTTGACGTTTGTACGACGATATCGAGGGTTGTTTGAAGATTTTGAAAGCGTAGTCCATAGGTTCTAACCTATAGGCCTTAGCGTGTCGTTTTGGTTTTCCGATGTGCTTTTAATGTGCGTTTGCGATTGTGTTATCTTTGTAGGTACCTTCGCGAGGGCTTCATATGATTCAAGGGCCGGTCATGTGCTATTTCGGGTCGTGACAAAGTTGGTATCAGAGCGCTAGGTTAACCTTGGTTCGAGTCTAAGTTTGACTATGCGGAGCCTAGAGCGTTTATATATATACGGAACTTAGGCTTGACCTTATGAAACTTAGACTTAGTCGAGGGGGTATTATACCCGAACTTTCGTCGTGTAGGATGACCCTTGGTTGATGGAGGTGGTAGCTTGAGTAGAGTGACATACCGTACATATGTTCCGCGGCATACTTACGATACGCTACTCCGCTTAAGAAACCTTAGGATGTACATTTCCTTGCACAGTATTATATTCATTCCTATGATCTATCCTCATCGATATCAGTTATGATTTTGCTGCCATGATTGCATGGGCAGAGAGAGCTACGGCTAGAGTTGAGTCAGCTTGAGCTCGTCACGGATGAGGACTGACCAGGGAATGATTCCAGAGACGTACGATTGCATAGAGGCTTCATTTTTTTGTGTTTTCGCGCCATGAGCGTTTGACAGATCGCTTTTACGAGATTTCTCGGACATGCAAATCAGCACCAGAGGATCAGGATACTGCTAGAGGCCAGCCAGAATGTAATGACCATTGATATATCGCTTATTCATGATGATTGAGGCACTGTTCAGAGTGAGGACGAATGAGCCAGTTGTTGCTGCAAACGACGAGATATCGCCCAGATGTTGGAGCTACTGCAGCATGAGTATATACTTAGAGGTATGATGGGTGGTCGCTAGTCACCCGAGGACGAATGACTAGGACATGTGGTTCGTTCGCTTACCCCGATGCGAGGTCATCAGATAGATTGATTCCAGCTGGAGACGACTTCACGCAGATTCGTTGAGAGTCAATAGAGACGATCGAATGTCAGGAACCCATTTCCAAGTTTAAAGTATTCGGAAGAAAATGCAAGTAATGCTATGGACCTTCTAGAAGAATGAAACCCTAACTCGACGTAATGACCATGGAACGCCTTCGAACCTTAGGGTTTGCGGCAGTTTAGCGGTGCCATTTGTGAGACTTGGGTTTGCCCTTCTACGGTTGGTCCACAGGTGCTGTGGTATATACTGGAATACTAATAAACTGTACTCAAGATGTTGATCTCTTGGGGGATTACGAGGTTTTGACAAATCGATCAGATGATTCGACATCATTAGGATATCATGTGATGGGACACATTGCTTGGGAGACTCCAGATACGAGTATAGCCGTTGGCGCGCAGTCCATGCAGCCACGAGAAGATGAGTCCGAATCAGTCGATATTGGAACAGAGTGGAGTAAAGAGGTCGCACGAGAATTCGACGAGATGACATTCTACTCCGCTGACATCAGAGATGCGATACGCATGCAGAGGCGTTGTATATGGATATACCTTCCAGAAGGAGTCGCGATGAGTATGCAGCCATTCCAGAACAAGAAACAGATATAGTGAAGGATGGTAACTTCCGGGCAATTCGGCAGAAACAAGATTTGAGAGAGACCTCGACAGGACCTTTCTGGAATACTATACGAGAAGACTTGGACCTAGGAGTGGTCATATTGCGCACACCCAACAGGCCAGAGTTCGGCATCGTCGATGAGAGAGTTGACTAGGTTCGGATAAAGGACCTCACCCAGATGCATTGTGAATTGATCAAGAACGGACGGGTATGGAGTATACTTCCGCAGGTTGGGATGAGTTCCTGAGGACGTGTTCGGCTAGATATCTTCCACAGAGTGATGAAAATACCGAGTTCATGATTTTGAGTCCGTGTGAGAGACTTCGGATTGACCATAGCCGAGGACATTTGCAGTGCGCAGATAGAGACGTGACGTCGAAGTGGACGATGATACAGACAAGTGGGACAAGAGATTCATGCGAGATGCTGACGAGCTGTTGTCACTCCCCGTTAAGATTAAAGGTCGGATATGTCTACAGAGGCGTTGAGATGCGACCAGTTTCCGAGAAAATGCTGTGCTGAGGACGCAGATGTCCAGAGAGCGAGAAAAGATTATGCAAGAGTACCAGCCTCCGTACAGTTCGGCGTAGGCAAGATCGGAAGAGACCTTGAGCAGGATTCTTTCCAGGACACAGCTGCAATAAGATTTGCACCCAGGATCAGATGTGTAATATGTATTCAGAGGACCAAAGGTCGGCGCCAGTGACGTGCTGCTTTACGAGTGGTCATGAGAATTGACCGAGAGATGACCAGAGAAGTGCCAGGACGGAATCGTCCCCGTTAGCACACCTGACAGGGCCGATGAGCCGATGGATCACGAGATTGGTAATCCACAGAGAAGATAAAGGCCCAGAGACAGAGGATGCCAGACCGTGAGCAAGAGGCAAGTAGATATCTTGCGTTGCTAGCATTGGATGCACCGATACCTTCCCGACTTGGAAGGAGAATGTATCGACGACGGTATTTATGATTTGTGATTTGGTGATTTGATTATCACGTATCCGTCATCTTGGATTTCGGTATTTTGGGCAATCTATTCGCATGATTTAGTCTTGCTGGCTGAGTTCCATGATATTTGTTTTCGTGCACCATGGTTACACCTACTGAGTATTTATATTTTGCACATAGTCATTACACTTGAGATATGCTTTATACACTGTTGTGTTGATTTATGATTTGTGCACAGTTATTGCACCTGATATCGTTTTTTTGCCTTGATTGCACATGCTTATGACTTCATGGATTTCTTACCGTTGGGTTGATTTTGTGCACATGGTATGCATACGATTTGGCTTTTTGCACTCGGTATAGCTTATATGTGCTTGTAATGCATTGATATGTGTTTTGTGCACGCAGTTGCACACGTTTACGATTTTTACATCTTGGTACACTCGGTGTTGCTATTTACGCATTTGAGTTGTTGTTTGGGTTTTGTGCACAGGATGCACTGTATTTGTATTTCTTGCACAGAATGCACCAAATTTATATTTCGTGTCTTTGTTGCACCGGATTTGTATTTCGTGCACCACGGTTGCACCTGACTTCGGTTTGATGTCATTCGATGTGTTGATTTTGATTTCATACCTATGTTATGCATGTGATTTGACTTATGCTTTCGGCATAGTTTTCATATACTTTTAGTGTTTTGATTTGATTTGTGCACGCTGATGCACATGGTTGTGAGATTATATACCGCGGTATACCTGATTTTGATTGAGCCGTATTGTATACCGACGATTTTGATTCTGATATTGATAATTGATTTCTTGCACTCTGTGCATTTGATTTGGGCTTTGCACATGTTCGACACTTGATATTGGATTTCGTGATTTCGTGTATGATTGAATGCGCATGATTTAGATTTTATTCGTGCATGATGGATGCACCCGATTTGGATTTTTGCGTGTGTTGAGCGCATGTTTTGAGATGCGATTTTGGTGCACACTGATGCACTAAATTGGGATTCTTCGTGCATATCAGATGCACCTGATTTTGCTGTCAGGCACACCCGTTGCCCTTGGCAGATGTTTCGTGCACACCCGTTACACATAGATGTCGTTTCTGTGCACATGTATGGCACATATATGGAGTTTGATTTCCGTGCGTACCAGACGCACATGGTATTCTTATATACATTGTGGGATTGATTTCTTATGGAGCAGTACGTTTTTATGATATTTGCTATATGTTTTCGTACTGAGCAGGACTAGTCAGAGGACAGTACCTGAATATATTTTGTATGTATTGTTAGTTATAAAAAGGATTTCCAAAAAGGGGGCTATAGTCTCAGTATTTACCTACGTGTCAGATATGACACGAAACGTTTAAAACAAGGAACCCCTTCTAAATTGTTTTCAAAACGGCAGAACGTACATATTAAACAAAAGATATATACATATATGGTTATTTTCTTACAATAGACGTCCACCACTGTGCAGTGTTATGCGCATCACACAGCGACTTAAAAAGGGTTGGCATGCATTTTCTTCAATTATTTACATATATAGATTTGATGTCTACATGTAGAATTTGTAGGGTTCCTAGGCACACTCAAGATGTTCCACAAGGCATCAACCATGCTAAATTCAAATTTTCTATGTGCCGAACAACCCTTAGCAAGATCGTTAACTAGAGATTAGGTGAAAAGCAAGCAAGTAAACAACTTTATTGCTAAGTGAATGGAAATACAACCTTTGTAGATCCGATCCACCACTTCTTTAGCTCCGTGTTGACGTCCCTTCGTTGTGATCACCGGGATCCCGGACTCTAGCGATGGTTTCGTCGGCTAAATGAGCGGGCTAGGTCGTTGACTTCGATGCCGAAGATGATCTACGTCGAGGCAACTCTAACTCAAGCTCCACCTTCACTAGCTCATGAAACTTGTGAAGAAAACACCCTATACAACATGGCAAGTGGTAGAGGATGAAAAATAGAAAGTGGGTTCACTTTGGATTTGGGTTTCTCACTTGATTTCATCACTTGACAATTTTCAAGAAAGCTTTGCTTTTTCTTCATGAAGAAGATGAAGAAGAAGAAGAAAAGAATATGAATATTCAAAAATAGAAAATCAAGTGATATCTATCATAATCCAACCATGGGTGAAATAAACTCATGTAGAGAGCAAACTATAGTTTAGGTGATGGTTAGGTCAAAGCATAAAGACAAAATGGTTAAGACTTTGAAAAATGCTAAGAAGCTTCACGAAGCTTAAAGCAAAGAAAGAAAAAACCACCATTTTGTTTTTATGAAATAAATAAAGAAAAAAAAAACCCTGACCATTAACTAAACATGGTTTAAAGCATACACACCCAAGTTTGCATGTATCATCAAACATGATACAAACTTGTGCACAAAAATATATCACATATACAATGTGCACAATCAAGTGAGAAAAACATCTTAAGTGAACCAATATTAGTTAATGTAAAGTAATATATCAAATATATAATTATACATTAAATCATTAAATCAACACTTGACTTAATGATCCGGTCATATTGCATATAACCGACTAATATCAATAGTAATAACTTATCGAATCAACACTTGATCCGATAACCCGGCTATATCGCATATAACCGATCAATGTCACATATCGCGAGAATAGAATACAGTATCACATACTGGTATTATTCTCGGTCCCGCACATATCTCATATGCGCTCCTATTTCGTTTCGCTTGAGCCAGAAAACCTCTGTGTAGGACTCTAAAGACTCGTCAATACGCCGGCAGCATGTGATGATCATATCAAACACCCACAAGCCGCAAGCGGTCTGCTAAATGTAACGGCCACCCGGGTATTGAGCGATCATAAGATCAACGAGCAATCCCACTCACACTCCTGTGAATCCAACCAGTAACACTTACCGTACAGTCCGGTCTGTTCGTCTGATATGTCGCATATCTTGCCTAGGGGTGGTAAACGTCAGACCCCGGTAGCTCGATAAGTCGTGTCGATATGAGGTCTATAACAGTTCAAGAAACTACTGGTAATATTTACCAGTAAATCTCAGCAACCCTGGTCAGGGATTTCCGGTTATAGCCAATCGAACACAGCGCAACATCAACTCCCTATACCGGGAGAGACGAATCCCCTCCTATCGCTCATTGCCTCCATGTGATTCGGGACTGTACCCAAAAACCACCGTTTTGCACGCCCTCTTGGACGTGGTAAGGTGGAAATCAAAGCACAGTGGGAATCACACAAGACTCTATGACGATCTCGGGTCAACAGACTACTCTGTACCAGTGTCACCAGAGAACTGCCATCTGACGTGAGGTATAATACCATCTGGGAGTTCTCGGCGAGTCCGTCCAGTGTACCCAGTCTCCACTGAGCACCCGTATATCATCTCTGATGTCAAACACCAATGGATATGGGATCATCCATCGCCCATCTGTATGGGTCGAGAAGGTATACGCTAGTCTACTCTGGTATATCGATGCCCCGTCTCGATACACCCACGACTAGGGACCTTGTAGGATGTACTTATAGACTACCATGTCCCCACTAGTATGATCCGCATCATAGTCCAGGTAGTCAAGTACACATCCTAAGGGCTTTACCAACATGTAACAGAGAGACAATCAGTGTACACGTTAAGGTAAAGTGCAACCAGATAGCATACTATCATGTCGAGCAAGAAAGTCCTCCTTATATGTCCAAGCATCCACTACAATATACATCCTATGTATAGTAATGGCCTCTAGGGCATACATATAACTAACAATCTCCCACTTGCACTAGGGCTATCTAATAGCAGTGGTTATAGTATCTCATACTCAACCATCCCATAAAAGTCTCTCTCTGGGAAAAGGCCTTTGTGAGTGAATCCGCCGTGTTGTCCTCTGAGTCTACTCTCCTGACCTCGAGCCCTTGGAGATCAACCATCTCCATGATCAGGTGATACTGCCTTAGAATATGTCTGGATCACTGATGGGACGGGCGTTCCTAGGCATAAGCCACAACTCCATTGTCTCACAATGGGAGGAACTAAGTTCATCTCATGAACAATATACACCCAGACAGCCTCTTTGGTAGCATCTTAAGTAGCGATGTATCCAGCCTTTATCGTCTAGTAAGCCACGGTATCTATCTTGGAACTCTTCCAACATACCGTCCCTTTACTAAGGGTAAAGACAATGCCTGTGACTGACATTCAGTCGTCCTTATCACCCTGGAACCTTTCCAGTGATTTTCTCCAGGATCGATTGATACCATCTTACTACACCTAGTGAGAATCCTAACATCCATTTAGATCTATCTCATAGATCCAAAACCCAGGATTTAGGAGGTATCGCTTTGATCCTATATGTAGAATCCTTGTGATAAGCGGAGATTGACTGAGCGTAGCATAGGAAACTCTTTCCCTATCAAGAGTATGTTATCCACGTACTCTACGAGGATCACCACCATACTCCCTACTACCTTTTTGTATATACAAGGTTCATCTACCATTTTGATGAAGTCAAACTATTTGACTACTACATCAAAACAGATGTTCCAACTCCGCGATGCCTGCTTTATCCTATAAAGCATCTTGTACACGTTTCCGCTGCTCCCACTGTTTACGAAGCCCTCTGACTGTGTACTTATAGACTCTCTTTTCTAAAATATCATTTAGAAGAGCAGTCATGACACCCAACCGCCAGATATCGTAGTCATGGTATGTAGCCGTGGCAAGTAGGATCTGGATGGACTTAAGCATAGATACTTAGAAAAGGTTTCATCATAATCCATACCTAGTTAATGATGAAAACCTTTAACAAGTCTAGCTTTGAAAGTCTCAACTTTTCCATCTACACCAAGTAATCTTCTCAAGATATACTTACTCCTGATGGGGATTTAACCCTTCAGATATAGCAACCAAAGTCCATATTTTATTGGTGTACATGGATTCCATCTCAGATCGCTAAGTATCCAGCCATTCTTACAGAGTCCCTACTCTCGATGGCCTGCTCGAAACTAGTTGGGTCATCATCTCATGATGCAATCCTCGCTCCCACTGTCATCAAGAAACCGAAGTATCTCTCAGGCGGATGAGGAACCCTACTAGATCGGCGAAGAGGCTGAGGTTCGTTGGTAACTATTGAATCCTTTGGTTCTATCAAATCATCTGCTGTAGTTTGTATAGCTGGAACCTTTCCAGTTCTACATAACAGACCTTGCCTCGAGCTTGTCCGGATTTTGCTTTTAGACATAGCCCGGACAACCCCAAATCTTAACCAACTTAAGATATGGGCTCCTCCCTTTCCATATCACATATGAAGTGGTAGGCAATAGATTTGATTTGAACCATATTCAATAGGTATGCAACTTCATAAGTGCATAACTCCCAAAAGGAAATAGGTAACTCAGTAGTACTCATCATAAAGCACACCATATCATATAGGGTGTTATTGCTCCGCCCCGATATACCATCGTGCTATGGTGTATACGGAGGAGTAATGTTGAGAGAGAATCTCATTCTCCTTTAGAATAGTCCAGAAATTCTGTGCTCAAGTATTCTCCTCCTTGATCACATCAAAGGACATAATACTTATACCCGTTTTGGTTCTCTACTTTTAACTTATATTCCGTGAATATCTCAAAAGGTTCGGACTTGAGTTTCAACAGGAACATATGTCTGAATCTAGAGAGATTATCAGAGAATGTAACGAAGTATAAAGAACCGGTCCTGGCATGTGTAGACGAGGGACCTTACATACATCAACATGTATCAATCCCAAGAGTTTACTAAATCTTTCTCTGTTTCCAGTAAACGGAGCTATGGTCATCTTATCTTTGTGACATGACTGGCAAGTTTCACAAGATGTAAATTCAAACTGATTTAAATATGCATCTATATGTAACTTCATCTAGTCGGGTCGCATTGATATGACCTAGTCTACAATACCTTAAGAAGAATTCGTTCATTTCTGAACTATTCCTCTTGTGTGTGTTCTGTATACTAAGAATTGTAGTTTGATTTAGAACGTCAATGCTTTTAGATAACGTGCCTGAACCGATCAACTTTTAATATAGGAAATGTTCAAAACATTTTCCATCAATACAAAATTATATCCTTTCTTTACTAATAAAGAGACTGATATGATTTTGCATATCAGGTTCGGTATCTAATAGCATTTGTTCAGAATCAATGTATTTGTAATACAGGGTGACAGTGACCAACAGACTTGGCTGCAACACTTGCACCGTTTTCTGTCTCATGAAACTTATCACCCGTTCTCAGTTCTTTACATATCTGTAGCCCATGTAACAGATTACATTTGCGGGATCCTGATCCGGTATCATATACCCAGGACGTTAAGGACATTGAGAAACAGTTCTTTGTAATGAACATACCCGAAGATGATGCATCAGTATGCACTTTATTCGTTTGGGCGGCACGGGAATTCTGGTAATCCCCAATTTCATGCTCTGTCTTATAACAATTATAAGTTGGAGCGGGACCAACGTTCCCCAGCTCAGTATAACAAGCGGGTTCGGTCAATACATCCGTATTACTATCTTGATTAAGGCGTGATATGGTCGCTACCTGGAGAGAGAGAGAAGAAAACACTCAGCGTGCGCTCTTGCAAGAATAGATTGGTTATTATTTTATCTAATCAGGATGGCTCCCACTGTTTTTATCAAATCTTCCTTCAAACCCTAAAAGGAAAGACTAGCCGGGATTAATTACACACTACAAGTTCGCCAATCTTTCAGCCAGGCCAGTGTCGGTATTTTGAGGGAGGTCCCCCGTGATTTCGCACGAACCTAATTATAGTTAACCTCGTTTTCCTATAGGCATAACCTCGTTAACACCTTTCTAGATACATACTTGATCGGCTAATTGTAATGTGTAAAACTCTCCCAGGAGTAACTCTTACTCGCAGCGAGTATCGGGATCCAACTATCTCATAGAAGGTATGCAATCTCATTGCAAATTTCAACACTTGAAATTCCCAATAATATTTTGCCCCTAGCGTGCTATGACCTTGACGCATGCCAAACAACCCATAGTCCGCTAGTCAAGTTCACCCCGTACATTTCTTGATTGAATTAAACCCACCCGCACGACCCTTGACGCATGCCAAACAACGCCGTACGAATACCCTAATCCAATCGCATCGTATGCAAGCAGATAAGCACTAGTTAGCTACCGTACACTACGCCTTGACGCATGCCAAACTACCGCAGCACGAATACTAAGTAGTACTTATCTGAAATGACGGAGGGCTACGACAGATTTTTCTGAAAACCTATTGCGTAATGAACTTGATATCGTTGTAGAATCAAATGATTTTGAAATGGAGTGTTTTTTAGGCTTTTCTAGTTTTGCTAAAGGGGTCACTCCCGGTGAAGGGATCGTCGGCCCTTTCCTCGTCGAATGAGGTGCGGGATATATCATATATATCACTGTGCAAAGCAGAAACTATAGAAGCAATCAAAAGACAAACCGAGGGGTGTAGCATCTGCCAGTTATTGCTAAAGGGGTCACTCCCGGTGAAGGGATCGTCGGCCCTTTCCTCATCGAATAAGGTGCAGGATATATCATATATACCGCTGTGCAAAACAAGAACTGTAGCTACCTGTTTTATTTTTGAAATTCGATTCTACAACATCTTTAGGTTTCTTTTCTTCCATTAATCACATTAATGAAGTCCCATCATTTAAGCACCTAAACATCACAGATAAATATAACGTACGCTTATGCCAGCCGCATTCGCCTCGATGTCCCGTCTGCACCGTTAGGTTAGGTAACTAACGCTAGAGCGAGGCAGGGCTAGCGCGGGTGTAAAACATAAGCAACGTCTATATAATATATCATATATACTATATATAATATCTATCTGAACAAATCACATGATAACGCAGCAGAAGAAACATATGAAACATTGGATATACTAGGACGTCCGTGTTTTCAATATGAGCCAGTATAAAACACGGATTCCACGGTCGCGATGAATAGCCAATCCCACACCCCAAGACCCCTACGAGAGCGGCAAGCAACCCTACCAATTCTAGAGTTAGGAGACCCGGACTCGACTCCTCGAGATGGTCTCCTACTGGACCCTAGAACCCGGTTACTTGTGCTCCCCTCCTTGGGTCTATCCTAGTGCGGAAAAGTAAATAATATACAAAAGGTGACATCTTCCGCAACCTGGAAGTGCCCCAATAAAAGAATATTACATACAAGTTTTTACATGAATGAAAATGAAAAACACTCATCTCACATAAAACCCCCCGGCTATTCAAACACGACGATCCAATATAACATATCCAGCAACACATAACATCACATGTCATCAACGTAAGTAAACATGCCCATCCCAATTGTCATTGACATATAGCAACGAAACCGGCGATATCACATATTACACTTACGGTCGCAGAAAAGAAAGTGTAAAACTACAACAGTTGGAATCTGCAACCTCCTTAGACATCGCATGCCTAATCAAATGAATTACTTAGACATCGCATGCCTAACAATTATAAACCCCGCATTTTAGTCTCATTATCGAAAACTCTTTTCAATACCAAGTCGGGCAATTCAACAAGATTCCCGACATCCTGATCGAATGCTCGTCGCAAACTTTAGTAGACGGCCGCACCCCCGATGCCATCGACGAAGTGCACCAAGACAGAACACCGCTGCCGCGAGCACCCGAACGGATGCTTTCGGCGACGGAGTTCTTCTACAGTCACTTGGTCGGGGCTATAGGGCGTGGCTATCTATTAAGTTTACCGGCGAGTATCCGCGTACGCTACGTGATTGCGACGGACTTTTGATCGCATCAAAATTCCATGGCAACCGATCAAGTGAGACTAAACCGCTAGATTTATAACATTCATTCAGTTATCTCATAACTACTTGTGGATTCCAAATATTGTATCACATTCCAGATAAATAGAAAATGTTAAACTTTTCGATCGAACAATCAAACACCCAAGTTTTCCCAGAACAGCTCGACACATGAAATAAGTTTAAAAACATTCACTTCATGCCTCAGTACCAACGGTCCAGCCGTAGAAGGGTCAAGCCAACGCCTCACATGTGGCACGCCGTACTGCCCCAAACCTTAAGGTTCAAAGGGCAGTTCAAGACGGTCACATAATCGAGTTAAGGTTTGTTGTCTTCCAGAGGGTCCATCGCGTTACTTGCACTACTTAGAACGTCTTTAAACTATGGAAAAATCCAACACTTGGAAATTTCCCGACAGGGGAAAAAGTGGGTATTTATATCCGGTCAAACATTTTAACATGTTCTAAAATACCCGGAAAAACACATAGACAAAATTAGACAATCCGATCGAATCTACGAACTCCTAATACAATCCAGAAAACTCAACTGTTGAGTATAAAATAAAAATACCCAGAAAACACAGGAGACAGATAGTGACATTACTGTGCAAATTGAAATGAACAAGGTGACTATACGGCCGCGGAACCGCCGCACGAGCCATGCTCGTGCCGCGTTTCCGCGGCGCTTTGATCGAATCAGGCGCACGTGTTGCACAGTAACTCATAGAAATCCCTGCTGATTTTTCTGCATATTTTTAATTCACAAAATTCCACAGATTTGAAAAATGTACAGAGAGGGTTAATGGATTAGGGTTTCGGGTTCGATCGGACTTCTAACATCGTCTACACTTCGCCTAAAGCTCTAGCTAGGCTCTGATACCACTGTAGGGCTCCTAGGCACACTCAAGAGGTTCCACAAGGCATCAACCATGCCAAATTCAAATTTTCTATGTGCCGAACAACCCTTAGCAAGATCGTTAACTAGAGATTAGGCAAAAAGCAAGCAAGTAAACAACTTTATTACTAAGTGAATGGAAATACAACCTTTGTAGATCCGGTCCACCACTTCTTTAGCTCCGTGTTGACGTCCCTTCGCTGCGATCACCGGGATCCCGGACTCTAGCGATGGTTTCGTCGGCTAAATGAGCGGGCTAGGTCGTTGACTTCGATGCTGAAGATGATCTACGTCGAGGCAACTCTAACTCAAGCTCCACCTTCACTAGCTCATGAAACTTGTGAAGAAAACACCCTATACAACATGGCAAGTGGTAGAGGATGAAGAAATAGGAAGTGGGTTCACTTTGGATTTGGGTTTCTCACTTGATTTCATCACTTGACAATTTTCAAGAAAGCTTTGCTTTTTCTTCATGAAGAAGATGAAGAAGAAGAAAAGAATATGAATATTCAAAAATAGAAAATCAAGTGATATCTATCATAATCCAACCATGTGTGAAGTAAACTCATGTAGAGAGCAAACCATAGTTTAGATGATGGTTAGGTCAAAGCATAAAGACAAAATGGTTAAGACTTTGAAAAATGCTAAGAAGCTTCATGAAGCTTAAAGCAAAGAAAGAAAAAACCACCATTTTGTTTTTATGAAATAAATAAAGAAAAACAAAACCCTGACCATTAACTAAACATAGTTTAAAGCATACACACCCAAGTTTGCATGTATCATCAAACATGATACAAACTTGTGCACAAAAATATATCACATATACAATGTGCACAATCAAGTGAGAAAAACATCTTAAGTGAACCAATATTAGTTAATGTAAAGTAATATATCAAATATATAATTATACATTAAATCATTAAATCAACACTTGACTTAATGATCCGGTCATATTGCATATAACCGACTAATATCAATAGTAATAACTTATCGAATCAACACTTGATCCGATAACCCGGCTATATCGCATATAACCGATCAATGTCACATATCGCGAGAATAGAATACAGTATCACATACTGATATTATTCTCGGTCCCGCACATATCTCATATGCGCTCCTATTTCGTTTCGCTTGAGCCAGGAAACCTCTGTGTAGGACTCTAAAGACTCGTCAATACGCCGGCAGCAGGTGATGATCATATCAAACACCCACAAGCCGCAAGCGGTCTGCTAAACGTAACGGCCACCCGGGTATTGAGCGATCATAAGATCAACGAGCAAGCCCGTTCACACTCCTGTGAATCCAACCAGTAACACTTACCGTACAGTCCGGTCTGTTCGTCTGATATGTCGCATATCTTGCCTAGGGGTGGTAAACGTCAAACCCCGGTAGCTCGATAAGTCGTGTCGATATGAGGTCTATAACAGTTCAAGAAACTACTGGTAATATTTACCAGTAAATCTCAGCAACCCTGGTCAGGGATTTCCGGTTATAGCCAATTGAACACAGCGCAACATCAACTCCCTATACCGGGAGAGACGAATCCCCTCCTATCGCTCATTGCCTCCATGTGATTCGGGACTGTACCCAAAAACCACCGTTTTGCATGCCCTCTTGGACGTGGTAAGGTGGAAATCAAAGCACAGTGGGAATCACACAAGACTCTATGACGATCTCGGGTCAACAGACTACTCTGTACCAGTGTCACCAGAGAACTGCCATCTGACGTGAGGTATAATACCATCTGGGAGTTCTCGGCGAGTCCGTCCAGTGTACCCAGTCTCCACTGAGCACCCGTATATCATCTCTGATGTCAAACACCAATGGATATAGGATCATCCATCGCCCATCTGTATGGGTTGAGAAGGTATACGCTAGTCTACTCTGGTATATCGATGCCCCGTCTTGATACACCCACGACTAGGGACCATGAAGGATGTACTTATGGACTACCATGTCCCCACTAGTATGATCCGCATCATAGTCCAGGTAGTCAAGTACACATCCTAAGGGCTTTACCAACATATAATAGAGAGACAATCAGTGTACACGTTAAGGTAAAGTGCAATCAGATAGCATACTATCATGTCGAGCAAGAAAGTCCTCCCTATATATGTCCAAACATCCACTACAATATACATCCTATGTATAGTAATGGCCTCTAGGGCATACATATAACTAACAGAATTTTGATGTATATCATACTGGTTTTGTTTTGGATTGGACAGTTGTGTCTTTACCATGACTCTGATTATTGCGAGATGCTTGACGGAGCTTTGTTTTTGAGTTATCTGCTCATTATTCATGCGCATGCATTGCGCTATGATGCGTTTTATGTATTGATGATTTCGGAGCCCCGACGACTTGAACTTTTACTGAAATGTTTTAGTATTTGAGGGGTTTAAATTTAAATTCGGGGACCGAATTTATTTAAGGGGGAAGATTGTAACATTTCAAAAAAAATAAAATATTATCTTTGGGAATTTTTATGATTAAATAATAAAATATCGAATATTTTAAATAAGGCGGTATAATTAAATACCGATAAATTGGGAAAATTTTTGAAAATTATAGAAATTATTAAAAAGAGGGTGTTTTATGGAATTATGCAAATTTTAAGTTTTTATGATTAATTATATGCTAATTTAGTGCTAATCGCGATTAAAAATCGTTAATCGGATTTTTAGTATATTTTGTGCAAAACGTGCACCATATCATTTTACACTTATTACATTTATTTTCATGGCTTGACTTCATGTTCTTTTTACCATGGTTGTTGTTTTTAAGTTAAGAGAAGGAAAATTGAAAAGAAAAGAAAAAATTATAATATATAGATATGGGTGAGAGAGAGAAAGGTGAGGGTTATCTTTGACTTGGTCTTGAGCCATTCCCCATCATTTGTTTCACTCATTTTCCTCTCCCTCTCTCTCTATGCTGCTGCTGCTGCTATTCCCCCTCCTTCTCCATCTTCAACCTCCCAAAACACCATGAAAATCACCTCAAAACCCAAATCTCATTTCATTAAAAAGATGCACAAGCTCAAGGGAAGCACATTGGACCAAGAAAAATCAAATTTTGGACACTTTGAGCAACTCAAGAAAATTCTTGAGTTGCCAAAGGAGGTAATTTCTGCACCATTAGTGTAGTGTTTTAATTGCTTATGCATCCATACATGTTTCATGTCGATATTGAGTGGTTTAGTGGACTTAGAAAAATTCTAGTTAGGGTTTAAGGAAACTTGGAGTTGTGATGGGTAATTGAGCTCAGTAGAAGCCACACAAAGCCCCTAGTGCTAGAATTCAGACCTAAACCAGAGACTAGAACCCTGGAATACGGATTTAGAAACCCGATATCGGAAAATTGTGCATTCTGTTGATGTAAAATGGAATCTGCTAACACCCGGAGACTCTGAAATTTTTTTTGCAAGGACAGTGATACATGCAGGCACCTAGGAAGCTATCATAAAAACCCTAGCCCCTATCTCCCAATTCAGGCCACAAATTTAATCCCTCTTGCCACAAATTGCGGCCAAACCTGGGCCGATGTGCCTCGTATTGGTTCTGTGGTCCCCTCATCAGTAAAATAGACCCTTGGCATATGCAAAATTGTCTGATTTGACCTAGGGTAGAATCTGGAACCGTTTTCCTGAGTTGCTGTTTTGATTCGGAGTTTCGTTTTGCATATTTTGAATTCTGGATTCTCGTATTTGTGTTTTACCTCGATCACTTGACGTTTGTACGACGATATCGAAGGTTGTTTGAAGGTTTTGAAAGCGTAGTCCATAGGTTCTAACCTATAGGCCTTAGCGTGTCGTTTTGGTTTTTCGATGTGCTTTTAATGTGCATTTGCGATTGTGTTATCTTTGTAGGTACCTTCGCGAGGGCTTCATATAATTCAAGGGCCAGTCACGTGCTATTTTGGGTCGTGATAGGTAGCTTGGATTAGCGGACTTCGGGTGGATCATCTTCAGCACGAAGGTCATTGAAACAAGTTCGTTCAACCTTCAAGTGGAGCCTAGTGGAGTCGCGTGGATTACAACCCGGAGCTTTAGAAGAGAAGGACACAGTCTACAAAGGTTGTAGCCATCCATCTCTTAGTATAGTTTGTTATATCATGCTTAAAACCCTAATCATCTAGTTTAAGATCTTGATTAGTATTGATTAGCATCCCCAAATTTTTTAAAATTGGCATGCTTGATACTAGTAAAACCCAGTGGTGGTGCTAAGATACACTTTCACAGGGCATATATTTAACAAAGATACGTCAGTCGGTAGGAACTCTCCCTCACACGAGAGATCCTCTATATGCTAGAGAAGCATACGAAGGTAAAAATATGTACTAGACGTCATCTGCTCGGAGCAGTGACTGTATTATTGCATACTGGGTATGACGACAGTGGGAGTGCTTAATAGAGTCACCACTGGGTCAAGATGAGGTTGCTATGTGCTATAGGCCAAGAGACCGAAATGGTTATCCTATGGTCACTTTACCTGTTTACATATAGCCGGACTAGGGGTCTGACTCGTCGCACGGGGTGCGAACTTGTCGGGAGATCCCAGGTATATCGCAGGGCGATATTGTTGGATATGTATGCCCTGAAGGCCATTATTTTTTTTTGTGTGTGTGTGTATAGATATAGTGGATGCTTGGACATTATATATACAGGACAATCTTGCTCAATATGACAGTATGTTATTTGGTTTGTCTTTATCTTAACAGGTGTATATGTTTTATTTGTTATTACATATCATTAATATATGTTGATAAAGCTCATAGGATTATTGTTTGACTACCATCGTTATGATGGCGATCATACATATGGGGTTTGGATAGTCAATAAGCACATCCTTAAATGTCCCTAGTCGTGAGAGTATCGAGACTGGGCATCGATATTCCGGAGTAGACTAGTGTATACTTTTCTAGACCCCGACAAGGGGTGATGGTTGGTCCCACAGCCATTGGTCTTTGGCACCGAAGATCGTATACAGGTGCTCACTGGGGGTGTGTGCATTGGACGGACTCGTCGAGAACTTCTGGATGGTACTATACCTATCGTCAAATAGCAGTTCTCCGGTGACATGAATACAGGTTAGTCTTTAGACCTGATATCATCATTTGTCTCGTGTGAGTTCCCACTGTACTTAGATTACTACCCTACCACGGTTCTACTGAGTCGTGCAAACAGGTTTTAATTGGGTACAGTCCCGAACCACATGGAGGCAGTGAGCGATTGTTGGGGATTCGTCTCTCCTGATATAGGGAGTCGATATCGCACTGTGTTCAGTTGGCCAGCACCATAAGACCTTGACCAAGACAGTTGAGATTTACTGATAGTTAGATCAGTAGTTTTTCGGATTGGTCCTGAGCCACATTGGCACGAATTATTGGGTTATTAGGGTCTGGAATTTACCACCTTCTAGATCCGGTATGCGATACCCTTAAACGAAGAGACCGGACTATATAGAGATTGTTATAGATAAGCTCAGTAGGGGCTCGGATGTGCTTGCTCGTCGGCCTTCCCTTTCGACAGACATCCGAGTAGCCGTTACGTACAGCTAGTACCGCTGACGTACTTGTGGTTATGGATTTATCCAGTAACTCACTGCCGGCGTACTGTCGAGTCTTTAGAGTCCCACACAGAGGGTTTTCCTGGTTCAGACGAAATGATGTAGTGGCTATATTTTGATACATGCAGGGTTCCGATTAAATATCTGTACTAGCTATACAGACTTTAATCGGGTGGATGATAATACTATTCGGCTTAAGATTAAGCCGGGTTAATAAATCAAGTATTGATTTAATAATTTACGTATATATTTCGATATGTATATTCTAGTATTATGTTCATTGTATTATTATATCTTTTAGGATATTCGTATTTTGATATGAATACGGGTATATATATACGGGAATGTATTCTTGCATTTATACAAGAACACATTCTAGAAGGTGGACATCTCATTATAGATTTTTTTTATTTTGTTAAAAAATAAAAATGAGGTGTAAATGTGAGGCATGAAGAAAGAATGGTGATGGAAATGGTTTTGTATTTGTTTATTACATTTGTATGCACTATACAAGCATGGTTACAATTTTCTATTTGAAAATTGCTTTAATCAAAACCATGCTAGCCCTTTTCATTTAGTGGAAGAATAATTCATTTCACCATTCTCTTTCTCTCTCCCTTCCTTGAGCTCCTCCTTCTTTCTCTCTACACTCTCATGTGTTAAGAATCAAAGGTGGAAGTGAGGTAGAAAATTACTAGAACAACTCATTACTTCTCTAGACATCCTAGTGTAGCAAACTAGGATCTTTAATTGCTCCACTTGATTTTTAGTGTGGAGCTAAAGGCTTGAACCAAATCTCTCGAGTGGATCATCTTCGACAAAGGGAGACCGGCGGTCAAGCTCGATCACAAAGACTACGAGAAGATAAGGAAGAGGCTAGAAAACCAAAGGACACGGATCATTTGGTATAATCCTTTCCATAGTAGCTAAAATATTTTTGTAGATTTCTTGTTCATGTGTTTGGTTTAGATTCTAGGGTTTGTTGTTTCTAGCGTCTCAAGATTTTTTGTTTTTCATTCCGCATAGGCCGCGGTTGTGGCGATTAGGACGTTAGGAACTGTAACAGATATGGCCTGATAAGCCAATCATAATGTGATTGTACTTAGGTCCATACGGTATAATTTTAATAGCGTACGCTCTTGGAGAGAGAATTTTGTACCGTAGCACATTGCTATACGACGTGCGCTTGGATCGTGCACATAAAGAGGTTGAGAGATGGATCTCATCTCCCTCACTGTGTGAGCCCTTATGATGACCTCCTTCACAAAAGGACGAGCAATCTATATAACCTTGGTGACACTGGGCTGTCTGGATAAAAAGTGGGTGAATAGCAGACCTAACTATTCAGAGCCGGAGGACGATCGATTGGAATGTCTCCTGATCACATCGCAAGCACAACTCATATTAACGCTATAGTGGCAAGGCTTAAGAGTGCGGTGAATTAAGGGAAGGCCGCGGTGTTCAAGTACACTTCCGAGAGTGATCGAAAGTACTTGGACAGATATATCTGATCTGATCTAGGATACGAGATTTCACGAACCTAACATATATTTTGATTTATGTTGTTTTCTTTTAAGAAAATCCTTATGTCGGTCTTAACGGATCCGACTGCAAGGTTACCCACTTGCAGGTTCTCAACAGTCCATGTCACACCAACATGTATGGATAAGAACAAGGAAGAGAAGGAGAAGAGTCTTAGGGAGACAATTGATTCAAAGAGTCAATAGTTCAGGGAACCGGCTCAGGGAGCTATGGATGGCACCTACTCGAATGTGCGAATGGGAGTATGTTAGCCATTGGGCCCGATCCGGTCCAATACCCGCTCATATGAGTGGGTACCCTATATATATACATATAGGGGCTAGGGTTTTATATGAGAGACATACAATAATATATATAGAGTTTTCTAAAGAGAATTAAAAGAGCCGTCGTCTCCTTCTTCATTCTATTCTATTACGATTGGCTTGCAGGGTGATCATGTGAGGGATTCTTGTTTCTTCAAAGTGTGGTTTCCCTCCGGCCGTTGCGTAGAGACGTAAAAAACCGGATCTACAACGTGACGTGGATGAGAATAACGATCATACCAATTGGATCAGGTATATCAGTAAATATTTAGAATAGATACATGGTATTTCCACTGGGCGAGGATAACGATCACACTAATTGGATTAGGTATATCGGTAAATCATTAGCGTAGATACATGGTATTTCCGCTGTTTTAATTATATGTATTGTATCTACGTACCTAGAGTTAACAGTTTTAATTCATTTACTTTTGCTTTTTATCATATCATCATGTGTAAATTTAGATGGTTAATTTGTTTACACATCATGCAATTTTATGTTGTTGCTCGTTACATTTGGACCTTTTATGAGGGCAAATCAATAAGCATTAACAAAATTTCTAACTTCTCACCTCATATGAATACATGTTGTTTGCTTTACATATTTTCCTACAACAAAATAATTAGCACCTGATAATCTAAAATTCAAAGGGGTGCATATCTTCTAAAAATGAATGTTCAGGAAAAGGGGCTCCCGCTTGTGGGTTACATCCACAAAGTCTTAATACCAACCGATTAAGAATAGTAAACAGGAGCAAATAGTATTTCGACAGTCAAGTATTTGAGCCAATTGGACATTAAATTGAAGCAAATAATAATCATGAAAACATGGCAAGTTTGTGTCATTCGTCCGGCCGACGGCTAAGAAACTGGTATTTTACTATCATTTTATAGATATCAGCATGTACATATAAGCCAGGATCGTAAACACACAATATAAATACATCAACTAAAACAAATTAGTCGTTACACCGCATTAAGTATGAGATGAGCTTAAAGGCCAACTTAATCATTTAGGCTCAACATGGAAAGTTACACGGTAGATTTGGCATTAGAGAGCAACCGTCCGTAGGGATTTTCACTATATATATAGAGGGTGTTGGCTCACAGGGATTGGTACCTACAAGTCACACGTGTTGTAAACACGCAAGTCTTTACACCCTCATTCTCACCTCAGCCGAATCCTACACCGTACACCCAAAATCCGACTTTGCAAAGAACTTGAATGCATATGTTTGCCGAAAAGGAAGCTTTACAACAAGAGATTCATGCTCTACTCCTGTAAATACTCCATCCTTCATGGACGCTATCATTACGTAGAGTGTCATGTAGTCCATCTCATGGCGAGAAACAACGCGATCTTCTATACTACTTCTATGATTACTTAAAGCATAAAATCGATAAGCATAAAATTGATACAAGTTTTGATTGACCAGGTCCTGGAATTTTTCTGAGCTCTTTACCATTTAGCAATTACGCTCTTGATTAGCATGATATACAAATCCCCCATGTACTTGTACAATCGTGATCACATGGAAAACTTAATCACACGTAGCGACCCACATTTGTGTGCGTGTTTGTTTGGTTTTGGCCATCTTGCCTCAAGCATTATTTTGTTACATGGCCGAGGTGTGATAACAATCGGTGACTATCATCTTGGCTATTGTAAAAAGCTTTACTTGGTGACTTTTGGCCAACATTTCCTATGACCGAATTTTCACATGTGCTCTACTCCAATAGCATGACATTTGCTGGCCTCCAAATAGCCTAATCTTTTTCATAGGCTATGAGCCCTTCTAGCTCAGTAGTAACGCCTTTTGAAGCTGAGCTAGAGTTTTGGGGTGCACACTCCATTGGAATTAGGTTATGAACTATTACTAATTAAAAAAAGGCAAATTTTTAGACTAAAATCTTTATGCTTTATTAAAATGTATTAGCATAGAAATTCCATTCTTCCCACTTCTACCATGGTTCCTTAGGAGATAGCATGAGGTCCATACGAAGGCCCAATAACTGTAGGTGATCAATAGGCCCAACCCATGTATAAGGCAACCATGCCATTAGGTGGGCTTCATAAGAACATTACTATGAATCCAGTTTAATTATGGGAGAATCACATAAAAGCTTACTCGTTTCTATTCATATACGCATCTCATAAGTAAAACGCATTTTATTTTATCACGGGAAAATGAGTGAAAGAGAGAAACGAGGAACTTGGGCCTTGGAATGGACCGTTGCCGCCAGGGGCCCAAGCCCTTATTCACTCATCTTCTTTGTGCCGGTAGCAAGCAATTTTGCCGGAGCATAACATTTTCGTCTTACAACATGTCCTTTGCCCCCTAAATGAATGGGCGACATAATTTTATCTATTTCAATAAGAAAAAATTACCAAATACCACCAATTAAAAGTATTGATTAATTACTAACAGCTGAGGAACATAGCATAAACACAATAGTTAATAAAAATAGTCAATGGGGATTTTGGAAATTAAATGTTGGTAAAAAAGAAAGGCGGGAAAACTCTATCACTTTTGTCCGAAAAGCAGGAAACCCCATAAACTCGAAAAATATGCACTTTGACTCCTTAGATTTAACACTTAATTTTTGTGGTGTATATTTCACAAAAATGCTCTTCAATCCTTTCTTCTCCAAATTTTTCCCTTTTCTCTTTTTCTTCTTATAATTTTTTTTCCTGCCAAACATTTTTTGAATCATTTCTTCCCAAAATTCTAATTCAAAAAATTTACTCTTACCTTCTCTCTAATCCTCCAAAAATGAGTATAGATTCAAAGAGTGGATTTAAAAAAGATGAAGAGAAAGAAAAGAGGGTATTAGTATAGTCAATTAAATTTATTATAGAGACATTTTTGGCATAAAAGTCTAATCGATGGAAAAACCAACACCGTTAAGATTTTTGGGGGTAAAGCACATATTTTTCAAGTTTATAGGTTTACTGCTTTTAGGGCAAAAGTGGTGGGGGTTTACCGCATTTTTGGCCAAAAAGTTAAAAAAGGCTTCTGGTAAAAAGCAGAAACGGAGTAATGGTTTTCACAAGAGAAGCCTACTACATGGGTAGAAATGAGAAATGTTTTTTTGCAATTCAGCCTTTACTGCTTCATAGTTCTGCAATTCAGCCTAGATATGGTTAACTGTAAAGAAAAAGCAAAAGAAAAAGAATACAAGTTACCTAAGATGCTGCCGAAAGAGATTTTGCTCGAGCACACTATCCAATTGGGAGGAGGGAGGTTGGAAAACCCCACTTGCAGTAGCAAAAGAGATTTTCAACCAATTATGTAAATAAAGTTCTTATGGGAATATTTAATCAGTTGCCTTGTCTGTAATATCCAAGCAGTTGAGTGAATAAAGGCCTAAATGAAATACAATTCAGGGGTTTTTTCGTAAAGATTTTGAACAATAGTCATTTCCCAACAATTGTGAAAGTTATAGTGGTTTCTAGACAACTCTCAAGCGGACCGGAGTCTTTTTTACAATTTAACAACCCCAAAAAAAGTTACCTAAGCTGCTAAGCATGTGCTTATCTTAGGTAAACACACACATTCTCCCTCTCTCTCACTCTCATTCATATTTTCTTCAAATATATATATACAAGATCATAATCCAAAATGATCAGTTGACATCTTTTAAACACTTTTAAATATGAAAAGAGGAAATGAAGGTCGGCAGGGACCCTGCAGGTCCAAACTGCAGTTGTCTCTTACATAAGCTAGTGGGACTCTTTGGCTATTTGCAGTTATATCTCTAGATCCTACCGGCCCATGTGAGAGACCGCTGCAATTTTGGACCTCCCAGGTCCTGCAGACCTATTTTCTCATACGAAAAAGAACCTAAAAAAGGAGGCGAAGAGAAATTGAGAGCACTTTTCCATTGCTTAACCATACAAACAAATAAATAAGTCAAAATTGATTGATGACGTGGGATACCGAAAATATTCCATTGCAAACTAGTTTACAAAATAGGGGAAAACCCGAAAACCATTAAATTGAAGCTTAGATTAATTAGATAAGATCCATTCCATTTATCTCGATCGCCATGTCTTAAAATCTTTATGTATAAAAAATCAAAATTTATCATGTGTATGTGCGGATGTAAAATGATTGTTTTTTGATAAAAGAATTTAAAGCGGTTCGGGTTAGAAGGCTTCGGAGATTTGACTTTTCATAGATGTTCTGAAGTGTAAGTGTTAAGATATGCATATCTTTTATCATATTGTTTATATCGTTTTGTATTTATCTTTTTGTATTAGGATTTATGTATATTACGTATTAGGGTTTCATCTTGCGGGCCATATATAGAGAGACATATTGTATATTGTATTTCGATCAATCGTTAATAATATTTTTCCTCTTTCAAATTCAATGGTTTCTAACATGATATCAGAGTTTATCCTACCATTGATTACTGCCGTTATCGATCATTGATCTTTTCCATCATCTCGTCTCATCATCTTCTTGTCTCCTCGATTGCCACAGATTGACTTATATCTTTCTAGTTTTGTTTTTCTACATCTTCCCATTGTCGAATACCTCTCCATCTGATGAATCCGATACCACCGTTGATCTATTTCTCCTTCTTCTCTTATTCGAATCTGAATTTCTCCTTCTCGCTCTTCGTTTCTTACTTATTTACCACAATTTGATACTTCACATCAAAATCATGATCGTCATTTGAAATTGCAAAATCAGAATCTGATGACTCTGAATTCTCTATGTTCTTCTTTTTCTCATTGCCTTCTATTTTCCCATCTTATTCACCTTCTTTCTATTTTTTCCGCGATTATTAATAATAACAAAATTCTCCTCACTAAAATTATCGTCATAGCCATTCAAAAAATCTATTCATCCTCATCTTCTTGATCTTCCTTTCTTGTTTATCAACAACAACATGATACTCCACATCTATCATCGTCGTTCTCGTCTTCCGAAACCTCCATCAGCGAATTCTAGATCCTCTCAATAATATCAAGACATTTCCCTACCGTCGAAGTCAAATTCTTCCCGATCTTGTCAAAGTCCTCACCTTCATCACCCCCAATTTCATCGAAGTTACCATCTCTTAAATTAAAAAAAAATTAAAAAAAATTGATGTCATCTTTGATTTCGTCGTCTTCTATATTTTTCGCTGCTTCTACTTTTTATTTGGACAATGTCATCTACTCCTCTTTGCTTCTTCTTATACTACTTTTTCTTCTATATGTATGATGCAATCTTCTCGATTTTTATCTTCTCTTTCCACCGGTGCTCCTAATTCAAATATTGATGGCGCCATCTTTTATTTTTTTCCTTTTTCTACATTTTTATTTCTTTATTTCTTTATAGTTACGATCAACTTCTCGTTTTGATGGTTTTCTTCTTCTTTTACTTCACTATAGACCGTGTCATCTTCTTTTTCTTCCTCTTCCTCTTCTACGCGGAACTACAACGTAGACAATTGCTTCACTTGGTTTTTCTATTTCCTCTATTTTGTTGGTTATATCATCTCCTTCTTTGTTTTTCAATTTCTTCTAATGATTTTATTTTTATCTTTTTTCTTCTTTGTTTTTCCCCCTTAATCTAATTTCATCTTGATCTCTTGATCTCGATATAATTTCTTTTTAATTCTTTTTTTCCATCTTGATAAGACCTCTTCTTGATCTTTTAATCATTTTTTTATTTTTTTGTGGAACTTCTTCTTAATCTTTTGATCATTTTTATTTCTTTGTGGAACTTCTTTTTGATCTTCGCTCAATACCGTATCAAGTCCAAGCAACTATTTTTTATGACATCTTCTAGCAACATGAACTTCTTCCTTCAAGTATTTCCAGCGAAAGAAACTGCAGGTTATTCGGTTCATCTTACAATCCGTAAAAGAGACCAAGGGGTATTAGTCCATCATACTCGATGCTTTAGATCTATTGTTCTTCTCCGTCATTCTACAAGTTGCATATTTTGGTTCAAGATATTATCCAAACCCTCGATTATCCACCGTGAGAATGAGAGAGGCTGTTATTATGAGATATTTGAATATAAATGTATTAGATATTATAAATATTTACGCTATTTCTTGGGGATCGAAATTATTAACTCTCCCTGTAGCTATCTTCTGTCAAATTAGAAGTACATTTCTGATTTTCTTGCACGAGCCACGGTTGACGATGTTACTATTACTGACAGTACTTCTACAGCTATGCCGATGGAGATTCATCTGAACCTTCGTCAAGCAGATGGAGCGACTCTACCTACATCCATCCACGGATCGAGTGGCCGATCTCTTTACGAAACCTCAAGCACTTGCCCAACTTATGCACTTCTTGTCCAATTCTCGGTTTATGATCCACCGTGAGCTTGAGGTGAGCTATTAACGTATGCATATCTTTTATATCGTTTTGTATTTATCTTTTTATATTAGGATTTACGTGTATTATACTTATATTACGTATTAAGCTTTCATCTTGTGGGGTATATATAAAGAGACATGTTGTATATTGTATTTAGATCAATTGTTAATAATATTTTTCCTCTGCCAAATTAAACGATTTCTCACGGTAAGAAAAATGATAAATCTTGTTGATAGTCTAAATTTTGTCCGTTTAAAATGTTATTGTTTCATCATTGACTTAAATACTTAAAACTATGCATTTGTTTGAGCCCGTGATACTAAACTATCATTTTCTATCAAAATCATAAAAAACAACCCTACTGAATGGCACCATGTCAGTCCTAACTACACCACATCAGTTAAGTTGCCACGTTAACAATTTTTAAAAGAAAAAGAAAGTAAAATTACATCTCTGTTCTAATTCCTACCCTAATTTTTTAAACGTCAAAAATGAAAAAAAATGAACCTAACCCTCCTCCTTCCTTGTCCACCACTGCAACCCGACCTCCCGCACCCCATCCTCTCCCCGCCCCAGCTTTCCCTCCTCCATCTCCCCCCCCCTCCCCCATCTCCCCCTTTGCCTCCCCCCTCTTCGTGCCCTTCCAACGTCATCTCTATGCCGCCGGCGACTTCCTCCACCCACCGCGGCGGTCATCGACCTCCTTCTCCTTAATCCCTATCATTATTAATTATTTAATTAATACTTTATAATTATTTGAAATTATTAATAATTAATTTATTAAATTATGATAAGGGTAAAAAGGTTTTTCTTTGTAAAATTGGCTAAATTGTATGCAAATACCCAATATTTCACAGTTTTGACATAAAAATACCTAAATTTCTTTGAGTTGCAGATAAATTCACAACCTTTTACTTTATTGGCACTTAACTACCCCGTGTGATATTTGAAAGTGGTGTACCAATAATTTTGCAAAGTGGATTGAAATGGAACAAATTCTACAAGTTGTATATTTTGGTTCAAGATATTATCCAAACCCTCGATTATCCACCGTGAAATTAAGAGAGACTGTTTTTATGAGATATTTGAATATAAATGTATTAGATATTACGGACATTTACGCTATTTCTTGAAGATCGAAATTATTAACTCTCCTTGTGGCCATCTTCTGTCAAATTAGAAGTACATTTCTGATTTTCTTGCATGAGCCACGGTTGATGATGCTACTATTACTGACAGTACTTCTTCAGCTATGCCGATGGAGATTCATCTGAATCTTCGTCAAGCAGATGGAGCGACTCTATCTATATCCATCCACAGATCGAGTGGTCGATCTCTTTACGAAACCTCAAGCACATGCCCAACTTATTCACTTCTTGTCCAACTCTCGGTTTATGATCCACCGTAAGCTTGAGGGGAGCTATTAACATATGCATATCTTTTATCATATGTTTTATATCGTTTTGTATTTATCTTTTTGTATTGGGATTTACGTGTATTATACGCATATTACGTATTAAGCTTTCTTCTTATGGGGTATATATAAAGAGACATATTGTACATTATATTTAGATCAATTGTTAATAATATTTTTCCTTTGCCAAATTAAATGGTTTCTCACAGTAAGAAAAATGATAAATCTTGTTGATAGTCTAAATTTTGTAAATATAAAATGTTATTGTTTTATCATTGACTTAAATACTTGAAACTATGCATTTATTTGAGCCCGTGACACTAAACTATCATTTTCTATCAAAATCACAAAAAACAACCCTACTGAATGGCACCACATCAGTTCAAGCTATGCCACGTCAGCTAAGTTACCACGTTAACAAAAAAGTTTATAAAAAAACCGTAAAATTACATCTCAGTTCTAATTCCAACCTTAATTTTTTAGACGTCAGAAATGAAAAAAATGAAAAATTAAACCTAACCCTCATCTTTCCCGCTCCACCACCGCAACCCGACCTCCCGCATCCCGTCCTCTCCCCGCCCCAGCTTTCCCTCCCCGATCCTGCCCTCTCCACGACTCCCTCCCCCATCTCCCCCTTTGTCTCCCCCTCTTCGTGCCCCTCCAACATTATCTCTATGCCGCCGGCGACTTCCTCCACCCACCGCGACGGTCATCGACCTCCTTCTCCTTCATCCCTATCATTATTAATTATTTAATTAATACTTTATAATTATTTGAAATTATTAATAATTAATTTATTATATTATGATGAGGGTAAAAAGGTTTTTCTTTATAAAAATTGGTTAAATTGCATGTAAATACCCAATATTTCACAGTTTCGACATAAAAATACCTAAATTTCTATGAGTTGCAGATAAATACACAACTTTTTACTTCATTTGCACTTAACTACCTCCGTATGATATATGAAAGTGGTGTAACAATAATTTTGCCAAGCGGATTGAAATGGAACAAATTCAATTAGATTTATCTCCATTATACACCAAAAAAAGTAGTTATTCCTTTCCCATAAGGCAGGCATGGTTAAAAAAAAATAGTTTTATATGGATACATGCATGGGGATCGTCAATACTCCAAGCCAATGAAAAAGTATAGAAATTAGTGCCCTGTAGACATAGCTAGGGCACTATTAATCTACTTGAGCGACTTAACAGAAGGCTTCTCATATAAATACATTTTTTGTCATTTTGGATGCATGCATGCTACTATACAACTTGCATACTTTTTCCCTACTTCATTAATTCATGAGGCATGACATGAACATACAGACATGTTCCATCCCTTCTTTATGCATTAAACAATACAAGGAGAAAGTCCACCTTCTATTATTTTATTTTTTTATAAAAAATCCATAAAGGATAATTAATCATAAAATAAAATTTCAAACAACTATTAAATGGAGAAGATCATTGTCAAACCATTAAATTGAGAAGATCACTCTTAATTTCAAATAACTAAATGTATATCAAGCAGTGAATTTTTGACAAGGCCCAAGCATTCTTGTTAATTCAAATCTACATTTGCAACAAGGGAAAAAGGAAATCTGAATGAATAAAAAAGATTCATATTTCATCCTATAAAAAGTTTAAAATAACGACGTCATTTCATATGAAAATTCTATATGTATTTAGTCGTGCATTTTGTTGGTGATTCAAAACCCAAATTAATGTTTTCTTTGGTCAATAACTCTTTTATTTCTATACCCATGGGTGTTGAAACCCCATCTCATGCATGTTTTTCTAACACATTTCAAAGCTTTTTTCCATGTTGATGAAACTGCATTTAAAGACCTTAGAACTTAAACTAATTACATTAGCTTTGTTCAATTAAATAATTCAAAAGTTTGTCATTACATAAATATATAGTAAGAAGCTCCTCATTTTATTACGGAGATAGGTTTTGAACCATTCCAGAATTAAAGCAACCCTTCTTTGAGTGCTGAAATGTACAAGCTTTATACTTATGAGTTGACAAGATTAATATAAACTGCGTACAAATAATTATGAAATTTGACCTTCTAATTTGTGAATGAAGAATCTATTGAACAAGATAGAAAATTCAATAAAGGAGCATATAGATAATTAAGGATCATACTAAATATCAAATCACCTATGCAATATGAGCAAAGCTTTCTTTGGGCGAATGATTGAATGAGAAAAGTAAAAATAAAATTTGGTGAGAGGATGTCACCTACAAAAATAGTAGCAGGTGGTTCCAACTTAAATATTTTAGCTAGCTAGCTTTCATATCTCTAATGTGAAAAGGACTGCCCTTCACATTTGAAAGATGATTGTTAGCAAACTTGGAGAGAGCTCTTGATATAAAATTTTGTTATGGTCAATTCACAAATCTTTACCTAATATAGGAAGAGGGGTAACCATAAAGTTTGAAGGAAGGGGATGCCCTAAGAAAACAATATATAGAGAAGAGAAATACTCGACCGTTCCCTGCAGTCCTTCCCTCTTAACATCCATATGTTTGTGGAGAAGAATCTTGGATTTGGCATGGTAGGTGCTTGGCAAGGCATTGGATGTTGACCCCTTCAATATAATAAACATATTATTCAATATTAAGGGAGTGATTTTCCTCAAGAGAAAATATTGAGGGGGTGATTGGAAATAGCTGTTGAAAAATAAAACCTAATTTTTCAATAAGTAGTCTGGTCACAGGGTTTTATGTGAGAAATAGTGGAAGAGTCTGGATTTGCGTTGTCTTGTAGTAAAATTGAGAGAAAATTTAGAGTTTCTAAAAGTGTCATATATATCTAGAATGTTTCTTAAAGAGTCATATAAGTTTTCTCAAACAAGCCATGAAAAATATCTTTATATAAGTTTGTAGAAATTTGAAGACGTGTAGAAAGATCTCCAAATATACATGCGCGGGCGTGCACACACTCTCATGGTGTCCTTTTATAAACGCAACAAAGTGCGGTTTTTAGCCACTCTTCCATACAATATCGAATTTACTGTCTTCCCAATCTATTTCTCTCCAAATAGTGAGTTGAGTGAGATTCTTGCGTTCGAGTAAGCTTACCAAGATAAATAGTAATAATAATAAAATTAGCAAAAAGTGATGTCGGGTGATGTCATGTGTTAATCAGCTGGTAACAAGTATGTTCTAATCATGAATATTCTAAACAGAGAGCATGCAATATCAAATTAGGAGTTATGTTATCATAGCAAACAATCAATTAGTATGATGCATATCATTACTTGGCATGGTAAACATGATAAACAATCATTTCATATCATGATATCATGGATGCATATCTTTACTTGTGATGGTGAACATGGTAAACAATCATTTCTTGGTCACGGATGCATGTCTTGTCAGGTTACCGCGTACACCCACAGACATCTTCCGATGGATACATGTACCTATATGGATTCAAAGAAGTAACTCCCCAGGGATTCAAGAGGTGGCCTCAAACATAGATTCTAGAGTTGTACATCATCATCATGACTACGCTTTACTCATAATGGCACTTTGTTCCATGGTGTACTTCGCTCCGTATATGCTTGTAACCGTCATCAATATGTATATTCATGATCAAGGTTCTATTCATGCAATGCAAATGCATATTCATAGATTAGAGTGCGTAATATCATGAATATTCCGTTCACGTTGTTGGAACATCATATGGAGAGTTTAGAGGTAATAACGTGGATCCAAAGATACATCACGCATATATCTCGTTCCACGTCTTACTTAGCTCAATCATACAACAGTGTATACCTTCGTGATATTTACGGCTCTAGTGTTCAACCATATATGGCAATTCGTGATGCGAGCATAATAAAGAGCACAAGCAATCGATATCATAGATAGGTGTTCAATCCACTGTATTGATTAGGTTAAACATGTAGATTAAGACTTAATAGTTGATCACGATTCTCCATTTAGATAGTAAGAAATCTAGCATGGAATCAGGTGTCTTAACTTGTAATATGGCATGAATTATAGTGATTAGTAATATGAGTAGAATCAAGATATCACAATTTATAATTTCTATTCTAACGAGGGTATGTGGATAGAATTTCGTCCAATATTGGTAAAAACTTGAAATAGTTCATTTATATGTATCGAAATGATATTGGTTTAAATTCATAGACTACTAAGATAATAAACATGAGTGATTGTTAGCAAAGTGGCTACTTGAGTGCGGACAAGACAATGGAAAGTAGTTTAACGAGAGAAAAACGTATAGTTTAAAAGAACTTTTAATTATACTGGACATGGTTTTTTTTTGCGAATTAACCTTACATATCAAACATGGCAGCAAATCGGTAGAATTAGTATCAAGTATGCATCAAAATAGCATCGACGATATGACGACTATGTTCCGTTATACCCCTTGCTTGTATCTTCGCTTGTATTCAACAAAATTCCTTCTCTGTTTCTGTTCGTAGCTTAACTAATTTGTCGTCATGTTTTGTAACAAGAAGTCTCTTTTGCTGAGTTGGTTTCAGTACAAGAATCTCAGAGTTCAGGTTATAAGTTCGAGCCAGCCGTGAGATGTTTTTTCTTCTTTTTGCTTCAAAAATGTGTTTTTAAAATCCTCGAAACCATGTTATGATTTAATGTATGTTTTAGACTTAGTCTTGCCCCTACCCCCCTCGACCCGAGCTCGAGCCAATTAGGCTCAAGCCGGCCGTCCGGGGCTGCCAAGAGACCGTCCCAAGCGGCTAGTGTTGGATATATGTATGCCCTAGAGGCCATTATATGATAGTGGATGTATTTATACATGTGTGTGTGTGTGTGTGTGTGTGTATATATATATTCAATGTAGATTCTTACTCGACATGATAGTATGCTATCTGGTTCTTCTTTATCTGACATATTGATTTGATCATGCTTTTATTCATTCATACATGTTGATAAAGCCCTGAGGATATAGGCTTGACCACTGTGATTATGATGGAGATCATACTAGTGGGACATCTGTAGTTTATAAGCATATCCTGAAATGTCCCTAGTCGTAGGTATATCGAGATAGGGCATCGATGTACAAGATTAGACTAGCGTATATGATACTAGACCCATACGATGGGCGATGGATGTTCCCACATTCATCGATATTTGACATCGAGATCATATACGGGTGCTCAGTGGTGACTGGGTATACTGGACGGACTCGCCGAGAACTCCTATATGGAATTATATCTATCGTCGGATAGCAGTTCTCAGGTGACACTGGTGCAGGTTAGTCTGTAGACCCGAGATCGTCATAGAGTCTTGTGTGTTCTCCCACTGTACTTTGATTATCACCCTACCATGGCTCTATTGAGTCGTGCAAACAGGTGGCCGTTGGGTACAGTCCCGAGACACACGAAGGCGATGAGCGATAGGAGGGGTTTCGTCTCTCCCTGTATTGGGAGTTGATGCTGTGCTGTGCTCGACTGGCAATATCAGTAAGTTCCTGGCCAGAGCTGTTGAGATTTGCTGATAAGTGTTATCAATAGTTTCTCGATCTGTTATAGACCTTTCATCGGCACGACTTATTGAGTTATTGGGGTCGACGTTACCATCCCTAGACTTGATATATAGCATATTTGACGAAGAGACCGGACTGTACGGTAGTGTTGCCGGTTGGCTCGACGGGAGTTATAGCAGGTTCGCTTGTTCTCTTCTGATCGCTCAATACCCGGGTGGCCGTTACGTTTAGCTGACCGCTTGCGGCTTGGGGGTGCTTGATATGATCATCACCCACTGCCGGCGTATTGACGAGTCTTAGAGTCTCACAAAGGAGTTACCTAGTCCAGGCGAAACGTTGTGGTGCGCATATGCGATATGCGCATGGACCCGGTTAAAATGCGCGTATGAGATACCGTATATTAATCGGGCGGCTTGCTTTTGGTCGGGTCGTATGTGATATGACCGGGTTGATAAATCAAGTGCTGATTTATCATTTAACCATTAGTTTCTCACTACAAATCCTTTTCTTGTCTTTTTGGATGTATGCATACATGTATGCATTCATTCTTGTTCATGCACATATGAATGTGCATGCACACATACATGCATACATCATTCTATCATGGTTATATATATAGAAGATGGTGGCAATATAAGACTCACACCTTATAATTATATATATGGATATATATTGTATTTGTTTTAAAACTAAAGAAAAGAAAAAGATTAATCCATGGTTATCTTCTACACTCTTCTTTAAACTAACCTTTGTTCACCCACTTTTTAACCATGAGTTAATCTTCCTTTTGTCTTTTAACTCAAGTACAATAATATCTTTATTATGTAACCATGGTTTAAGATGAAGAGTAGAAAATATATATACTTATATTTTCTATTTTTCATATTAAGCTTATCATTATCTTGAGCTTAGAAAGCCATCATCTTGTTCCTCCTTTCTCTCTTGCTCTCTAGTTCTTTCAAGCAAGCAAAAGAGTAATTAAGTTAGGATTTTGAAGTGAGAAAACCAACTACAACACCATTCTACACTAGTCTTGCTAATTAGTGAAGAGTGTTAGCTTCCATTTCTCCTCTTGATCTTGTAAAGTTTCTAGATTGGACAAAGACGACTCCGGGTGGATCATCGTGGACCAAGAAGGATCTCGAGCGGATCTTTTCCAACCCTCAAGTAGCCAAGAAGTCTAGCGTAGGGAGCTACAAAGGTTGTACTCTCAAAACCCTAGTTTTTCCTACTTGTGATGTTGTCAATGTTTAGAAACCCTAATTTTCTAGTGATGATTCTTTGTATGTTCACTTATCACCTTAAAAATTTAATTTTGAGACAAGTGATGCTTCCAAACCCTTCATTAGGTGCTAGGTAAACCTAACATTGGTATCAGAGCCGACCTAGAACTTTAAGCGACACTTTAGCGAAGTTAAAACTCCGATCGAACCGAAATACGGACTTCTTGAACACTCTCTGGACATTTTTTCAAACTTTGTCATTTTCAGAATTAAAAATATGTAAAAAATCCAGCAGGTGAATATAAGCATCACTGTAAAAAACGAAGCTGTGAACAGTATATTCCACCGCGGAACCGCGGCCAGAGCTTGCTTGGGCCGAGGCTCCGCGGCCGTACACATGAGTTAATGCATCGTTTTTATACAGTAATATTTATAAATGCTTGTATATATTTTTGGGTATTTTTAATCTGATTCAAGTGTTGGATGTTCTGGGGATTGTTTTGGATTCAGTGATTCGATCGGAATTTTAATCTCATATTTTTTTTCCGGATAATTTAGAAAGTATTAAAAAGTTCGAACGGATATCATTAACTCACTTTTTCCCGACACGAAAATTTTTCAAGTGTTGAATCTTTTCTCGAGTTTAAATCTTTCGGAAATGCGTGCAAGTTTTGTGGTGGACCCTCTAGAAGACAATAAACCTTAACTCGATTATGTGACCGTCTTGAACTGCCTTTTGAACCTTAGGGTTTGAGGCAGTACGACGTGCCACATGTGAGGCGTTGGCTTGACCCTTCTACGGCTGGACCGCTACTACTGTGACACATTCCGGGTTTTTTGAACTCCGCTCAAGTGTGGAGCTTTAGGAAATTTTGGGTATTTGATTATTCGATCGAAATGTTTAATACTGTCTATTTATCTGGAATGTGATACAATATGTGGAATTCATATAGTTAGGCATGAAATGCGAAGTATGTGATATTTCGGATTTACGATGTCTAAAGAGAATGTGGATTCCAAATATTGTAGTTTTACACTTTCTTTTCTGTGACCGTAAGTGTAGTATGTCGATATCGCCGGTTTCGTTGCTATACATCAACGACAATCGGGGTACACATACTTACTTACGTTGATGGTATATGATACTATGTGTTGCTGAGATATGATGTGCAGGATTGTCGTGATTGAATAGCTGGGGGGTTTTATGTGAGATGCGAGTTTTATTTTTCATTCATGTAAAATTCAAATGTAATGTAATATTCTTTTATTTGGGGCACTTCCGGGTTGAGGTTGATGTCACCAGTGTTGTATATTATTTACTTTTCCGCATTAGGATAGACCCAAGGAGGGGAACACAAGTGACCGGGTTCTGGGGTTCAGTGGGAGGCCATCTCGAGGAGTCGAGACCGGGTCTTCTAAACTCCAGGATTGGTAGGGTCGCTTGCCACTCTCGTAGGGGTCTAGAGGTGTGGGCTTGGCTATTCATCGTGACTGTGGAATCCGTATTTTCTATTGTTGGCTAAATACTAAATACGGACGTCCTAGTATATCCCACATTATATATATGTTTCTGCTGCCTGTGTTCTGTGATATCTGAGACGAATGATATATTATATATGAGATATATAGTAGACGTTGCTTATGTTTTACACCCGCGCTAGTCCCGTCCAGGTATGCCGTTAGTTAAGTAACCTAACGGTGCATAACGGAACATTGCGGCGAATGCGGATGGCATAAGCGTACGTTGTATTTTCGTTTCTTTTCTGTGATTGGCTTAAGGACTTAAATGATGGGACTACATTAATATGATTAATGTAAAGAAAATAAACCTAAAAAGATGTTGTAGAATCGGATTTGAAAACCACTCGGCTCTTTATGAAAAAGCTACTTTTCAAAACTGCGGAGCATAAGCCACTCCTTTTGAAAACCATTTGATTCTACGACGATATCAAGTTCAAAGTGTTAAAGATTTTCTTAAAAATCATCCGCAATCCTCCGTCATTTTAGGAAGTAGAGTACTTAGTATTCGTGCTACGTTTGTTGACTTTAGTTAAGGCGTAATGTACGGTAGCTAAGTGATATCTTCCTACACTGCATATGATGCAGATTAATTAGGACATTCATGCGACTTTGTTGACCATAGTTAAGGGTCATATGGGTGGGTCTAATTGATCAAGAAATGACGGGTAGAACTTGACTGGTACTTATGATTTGTTGACCATAGTTAAGATCATAAGTACTAGGGGTAAAAACCACATCGGGAATTTCAAGTGTTGAGATTTGCAATGAGATTGCATACCTTCCATATGATGGTTGGATCCCGATCCCACTGTAGGCAATAGTTTCTCCCAGGAGAGTTTTGCAGTTTACAATTAGCTAACTCATTAGGTGTCTAGAAAGGTGTTAACGGGCTACGCCTCTGGGAAAATGAGGTTTACTTTAATTAGGTCCGTGCGAAAGCACGGGGAACCTCCCTCAAGTACCGACACTGGCCTGGCTGAACGGTTAGCGAAGTTGTAGACTGCAATTAATCCTGGCTAGTTTTCTTTTTAAGTTTTGAAAGAAAAACTTGATTAAAGCAGTGGGAGACATCGATTAGATAAGATAATAACCAATCTGATCTTTGTAAGAGCTTTCGCTGAGTGTATTCTTTTCTCTCTCTTAATGGCAGATACCAATGACTGGACTCAAGTTTCTACTAGATAAAAATAAACTGAATGAGACCAACTATAAAGACTGGCTGAGGAATCTGAAAATAGGCTTGACTTATGATAAAGTATCATATGTCCTCACAGCTTCAGCCCCGCCCGTCCCAGGTCCAAAATCCTCAGTTGCGGACAAAGAAGTCCACAAGACATGGGACGCTAACTGTGCCACGGTCAAATACCTCGCGCTCGCATCGATGGACAACACACATCAAAAGCAGGACGAGAATATGGACATTCAAGCCATATTTCTCCATACAAAGGAGTTGTATGGAGAGCAATCCCGCGTATTACGATACGAAGCATCAAAGAAATTGTTTCAGATGCGAATGGCCCCTGGCACATCAGTAGGAGACCATGTTCTGAAGATGATAGCTCTCATAGAAGAGCTTGAGGACCTTGGATGGACGATGGACAATGAACAATATACGGATATTATTCCGCAGTCCCTTTCCTCCACCTTTGCTAAATTCATAGTTAACTTCAACATGCACAACATGGAGAGGGAACTACCTGAACTCCTTAATATGTTAAGGAGTACAGAGAGCACACTGAAATCAGTGAAAACTACCGTTATGACTGTTGGACAATCTTCCTCTTCTCGCCCAAAGGCTAAGGCCAATGGAAAGAAAAAGAAGAAGCCCACCAATCCTAAGGGTGGAGTTAAAAAGGTTAAGGGGAAGGAAAAGTCCAAAGCTGGAGAATCGGGGAAAGGTGAATGTTTTCATTGCCACAAAACAGGACATTGGAAGCGCAACTGTACGGGGTACTTAAATCTTAAGAAAAAGCATGGGGATGCTTCCGCTTCAGGTGTGTTTGTGACAGAAAACTGTTTTTCAATAAACTCTGCTTACTGGGTATTAGATACCGGTTCAGGTTCTCACATTTGCAATTCTATGCAGGGGCTGAGAAATAGCAAGGTTTTGAAGACAGGTGACCATACTCTCTGCGTTGGAAATGGTTCCAATGTACATACAGTCGCAGTGGGAGAGTATCACTTGGGGTTGCCATCTGGGTGTATATTGGTTTTGAACCGATGTTATTTTGTACCAAGTATGCTTTGTAATATAATATCTGTTTCTTTGTTAGACAATGAAGGATATAATTTTGTATTGCAGAACAATGTTATGAACATTCACCTGAATCAAATGTTGGTTGGGTATGGTACACTTAATAACGGGATATACGTCCTAAATCAACACACAGTTTTCAGCATACAATACACTAATAAAAGAAAACTTTCAGAAATAAATGAAGCTTTTCTTTGGCACCGTAGACTTGGTCATATTAACGAAACAAGACTAAACAAGTTACACAAAGATGGATATTTAAACTCTTTTGAATATAAATCTTATGCGACTTGCCAGTCTTGTATCAAGGGTAAAATGACCAAAACTCCGTTTATCGGACACGGAGAAAGAGCTACCGAGCTTCTAGGACTCATACATAGTGATGTATGTGGGCCAATATCTACACAGGCTAAAGGCAGTTTTTCTTACTTCATTACTTTCACTGACGATTTCTCAAGATTCGGTCATGTATTTTTATTAAAGCACAAATCCGAAGTTTTCGAGAAATTCACTGTATATAAACAAGAAGTAGAAAAACAAACCGGCTTGAGTATCAAGATGCTTCGATCAGATCGAGGTGGGGAGTACCTCGGTACAGAATTTGCAAACTTCCTAAAACAGAATGGGATTCTCTCTCAGCTCACTCCTCCTTACACACTACAGCACAACGGTGTGTCTGAACGACGGAATTGGACCCTATTAGATATGGTCCGTTCCATGATGAGTGATGCTGAGTTACCTGTCTCATTTTGGGGGCATGCATTGGAGACTGCAGCGTTTCTTTTGAACAGGGTTCCAATCAAAACCGTGTCTACCACGTCATATGAGATATGGCATGGGAAGAGACCATCTCTTAAGAGAATTAAGATTTGGGGTTGCCCGGCCTATATTAAAAAGCAGAATCTGGACAAATTCGAGACACGGTCAGTCATGTGTAACTTTGTGGGATATCCAAGGAACTCTTATGGATATCTATTCTACCATAAGGAGGAACAAAAGGTGTTTGTTTCTCAGTATGCCACATTCTTAGAAAAAGAGTTTTTCACAGATAAAGATGATGGTAAGGTGGTGGATCTAGAAGAGGTTCTAGAGACACAAACTACAAATGACGACTTGGTTGAACCGGCTGTTGCAATAGAAACTGAGGAACCTCGGCCACTCCGTAGGTCTGGTAGGACTTCTCGCCCACCGGAGAGGTACTACGGTTTCCTCATTGATGGTGACAGAGAAGACTGCATCATGGAGGATGATGACCCTACCAGTTTTCAGCAAGCTATCACGAGTGGTGACTCTGTGAAGTGGCTGGATGCCATGAGATCCAAAATGGAGTCTATGTACACCAACAAAGTATGGACTTTGGACGTTGTACCCCCTGGGGTAAAACCTGTGGGATGCAAATGGATCTTTATAAGAAAGATTGGTGTAGATGGGCAGGTAGAGACCTACAAGGCAAGACTTGTGGCGAAGGGTTTTCGTCAAAGACCAGGTTTGGACTATGACGAGATTTTTTCGCTCGTAGCCATGCTTAAATCCATTCAGATCCTACTTGCTATTACTGCTCACTATGACTATGAAATCTGGCAGATGGACGTTAAAACGACATTTCTAAATAGAGATTTAGAAGAATGCGTTTATATGGATCAGCCGGAGGGCTTCATTGACAGTGGGAGCAGCGGGAAAGCATGTAAATTGCTTAAATCCATATATGGGTTAAAGCAGGCATCACGGAGTTGGAACATCTGTTTCGATGATGTTATCAAAGAGTTTGATTTCATCAAAAATCCAGATAAACCTCGTGTTTATAAGAAGGCTGTAGGGAGAACTGTCACATTCCTCGTATTGTAAGTGGATGGCATTCTTCTGATAGGAAATGATATTCCTATGCTACAGTTGGTCAAATCTTTCTTATCACTAAGGTTCTCCATGAAGGACCTAGGTGATGCCACATACATTCTGGGTATTAGGATCTATATGGATAGATCCAAGAGGTTATTGGGATTGTCCCAAACCAGGTACATCAACACCATCCTAAAAAGGTTTAATATGGAAGACTCCAAACGGGGTGCCTTACCCGCTTACCATGGGGTCACTCTCTCCAAGGAATCTTGCCCAAAGACCGATGAAGAGAGAGCTCGCATGAGCATTATACCCTATGCTTCGGCAGTAGGATCTATAATGTATGCGATGTTATGTATACGCCCAGATGTAGCTTATGCACTTAGTGTTGTAAGCAGGTATCAATCCAACCCAGGGGAGAATCACTGGATAGCTGTGAAGAACATTCTTAAGTACTTGCGAAGGACTAAAGAATTGTTCTTGGTGTATGGTAATGGAGATCTCCAGATGGAGGCCTTTACCGATTCGAGCTTCCAGAGCGATAAGGACGACAGCAAATCTTTCTCTGGGTTTGCATTTAATCTCAATGGAGGGGCGGTAAGTTGGAAGAGTTCCAAACAGGATACCGTTGCAGACTCTACGATGAAAGCTGAGTACATTGCTGCGAATGATGCCGCCAAGGAAACTGTCTGGATGAGGAAGTTCGTCTCGGAGCTAGGAGTAGTTCCAACCATTATTGATCCAATACCATTGTATTGTGATAATAATGGGGCTATGGCGTTAGCCAAGGAGCCCAGGTCCTATCAGCGATCCAGACACATCAAGAGACGTTTTCATTTGATCCGGGAGATTGTAGATCGCCGCAAGATCGAGATTAAGAGAGTAGACACAAAGAATAACGCCGCAGATCCACTCACCAAGGCCCTCCTTCAGCCGTAGCATGAGCAACTTTTTGAGATGTTTGGTATGAGATACGCCAATAACTGGCCTTAGTGCAAGTGGGAGATTGTTGGATATATGTATGCCCTAGAGGTCATTATATGATAGTGGATGTATTTATACATGTATATATATATATATATATATATATATTCAGTGTACATTCTTGCTCGACATGATAGTATGCTATCTGGTTCTTCTTTATCTGACATGTTGATTTGATCATGCTTTTATTCATTCATACATGTTGATAAAGCCCTGAGGATATAGGCTTGACAACTGTGATTATGATGGAGATCATACTAGTGGGACATCTGTAGTTTATAAGTATATCCTGAAATGTCCCTAGTCGTAGGTATATCGAGGCAGGGCATCGATATACCAGATTAGACTAGCGTATATGATACTAGACCCATACGATGGGCGATGGATGTTCCCACATTCATCGATGTTTGACATCGAGATCATATACGGGTGCTCAGTGGTGACTGGGTACACTGGACGGACTCGCTGAGAACTCCTATATGGAATTATATCTATCGTCGGATAGCAGTTCTCAGGTGACACTGGTGCAGGTTAGTCTGTAGACCCGAGATCATCATAGAGTCTTGTGTGTTCTCCCACTGTACTTTGATTACCGCCCTACCACGACTCTACTGAATCGTGCAAACAGGTGGCCGTTGGGTACAGTCCTGAGACATACGAAGGCGATGAGCGATAGGAGGGGTTTCGTCTCTTCCGGTATTGGGAGTTGATGCTGTGCTGTGCTCGACTAGCTATATCAGTAAGTCCCTGGCCAGGGCTGTTGAGATTTGCTGATAAGTGTTATCAGTAGTTTCTCGATCTGTTATAGACCTTTCATCGGCACGACTTATTGAGTTATTAGGGTCGACGTTACCATCCCTAGACTCGATATGCAGCATATCTGACGAAGAGACCGGACTGTACGGTAGTGTTGCCGGTTGGCTCGACGGGAGTTGTAGCAGGTTCGCTTGTTCTCTTCTGATCGCTCAATACACGGGTGGCCGTTACGTTTAGCTGACCGCTTGCGGCTTGGGGGTGCTTGATATGATCATCACCCACTGCCGGCGTATTTACGAGTCTTAGAGTCCCACAAAAGAGTTACCTAGTCCAGGCGAAACGTTGTGGTGCGCATATGCGATATGCACATGGACCCGGTTAAAATGCGCGTATGAGATACCGTATATTAATCGGGCGGCTTGCTTTTGGTCGGGTCGTATGTGATATAACCGGGTTGATAAATCAAGTGTTGATTTATCATTTAACCATTAGTTTCTCACTACAAATCCTTTTCTTGTCTTTTTGGGTGTATGCATGCATGTATGCATTCATTCTTGTTCATGCACATATGGATGTGCATGCACACATACATGCATACATCATTCTATCATGGTTGTATATATAGAAGATGGTGGCAATATAAGACTCACACCTTATAATTATATATATGGATATATATTGTATTTGTTTTAAAACTAAAGAAAAGAAAAAGATTAATCCATGATTATCTTTTACACTCTTCTTTAAACTAATCTTTGTTCACCCACTTTTAAACCATGAGTTAATCTTCCTTTTGTCTTTTAACTCAAGTACAATAATATCTTTATTATGTAACCATGGTTTAAGATGAAGAGTAGAAAATATATATACTTATATTTTCTATTTTTCATATTAAGCTTATCATTATCTTGAGCTTAGAAAGCCATCATCTTCTTCCTCCTTTCTCTCTTGCTCTCTAGTTCTTTCAAGCAAGCAAAAGAGTAATCAAGTTAGGATTTTTGAAGTGATAAAACCAACCACAACACCATTCTACACTAGTCTTGCCAATTAGTGAAGAGTGTTAGCTTCCATTTCTCCTCTTGATCTTGTGAAGTTTCTAGCTTGGACAAAGACGACTCCGGGTGGATCATCGTGGACCAAGAAGGATCTCGAGCGGATCTTTTCCAACCCTCAAATAGCCAAGAAGTCTAGCGTAGGGAGCTACAAAGGTTGTACTCTCAAAACCCTAGTTTTTCCTACTTGTGATGTTGCCAATGTTTAGAAACCCTAATTTTCTAGTGATGATTCTTTGTATGTTCACTTAGCACCTTAAAAATTTAATTTTGAGACAAGTGATGCTTCCAAACCCTTCATTAGGTGCTAGGGAAACCTAACAGCTAGACTGAGTCCAATTGGACTCAGTCTTAGTAAGAGCGTTTCTTGCACTTTGTTGAGAACAAGAACGTGGCTTGTTTCAACTAATTACCGCAAGAGTGGGGATTCAATTAAAAAAAACCATTTCCTTTAAAATAAATAGTTATTCTTTTCTTTTAAATCTTTTTCATAAGTCCACCATAGTCTTCTTCTTCTTCTTCCTCTTGAGATCAATTCCCCAAGCTCCATCTCCTACTCCAATGCTCCACAAATCGTCGAAGGAACGCCGAGAAATCAAGCACTCCTTCCCCTTCGTTGTGGTTATCTCGATTCATCAAACCCGGGCGTCTTCTTCTTCTTCATCTCTTCACTCGTATTCGTATGAGTGGGAATGGTAAGTCCCCGGTCTCTTTTTTCCTCAACAATTGCTTCTTAGGAACTCTCTCTAGTTTTAATCTCCTAACACCTTTCTCTACAAATAAAATATATAATAAATCATGGTATTTATAAGATATTGGACAAAATGAATCATGCATATAGATATATTGATGCATGGTGTTTTTCGTCACCCCATTGAGATGGGAATACGCGTCGCTTTTCAGGCGCATTACAGATTCCTCCCGCCTAGGGTAGGCTGGGGTTTATTGGTTGTAGGGATCCGAATCTCTGGCAGCCGCGGACTAATCTGCCGTTAATTACCCTTCATCTTTGGAGCGAGAGAACCTCCGATTGACGGGTCAAACTGGTTATGCGAACTCAATGTGCAGTGTACGTGTGTTGTATTTTGAAGGGTCATAGATATATCGGGGACCTCGCAGAGTTTACGGGGGTTCGTGTTTTGGGTGTGGAGTGCATGGGAAATGAGGGGTGAGAAGCGTCTTAAAGATGCGTTCATGTCACGTGGGCACTAGACGCCCATGGGTCACATGCCTGGCGAGTGGGCGTCGGGTGCCCGCGGGTCACGTACTAGGGGCGCCAGCGGGTCACGTGACCGCTGGGCGTTGGGCGTTCGTAGGTCATGTGCCATGCACGTGACCACTGAGCGCTGAGCTCCCACGGATCCCATGAGGCGCACCTAGACGCTGAGTACCTGCGGGTCACATGCCCTGCACGCGATCGCTGGGCGCCCATGGGTCGCGTGTGCGGCACACGACCGCTGGATGCCCGTGGGTCACGTACGCGGCACGGACCGCTGGAAACACCAGCGGAAAAAGGGGCTTAGCCCCTGGGCTGGGAGTTGAACTCCCAAGGGGTTTTGGAGTTGAACTCCTAATAGGGATTATGTATAGATTTGGAGTTAAACTTCTAAAAAGGGTTTTGTTTATGGAGTTAAACTCCAACAGATCTTGAATGGAGTTAAACTCCTAGAAATTTTTGAAGATGGTTAGAGGGGACCCTTTCTTCTCCCTTTTAGCCCTGGATTTTCTTTTGAGCCTTGGATCTTCCCGAAATGGGATTTTTGGAAAATGGTCTCCTTTTTCATCCTCTCTGTTGGCTGAATCTTGAAGAAAAAGAGGGCAAAACTCAAAAATCTTCCCTTTTGGTGGATTTGATGAAAGATCTGAGTTCCCCTTTTAGGGTTTTATGATGAAAAACATTTTTTTTGGGAAAAATAAGGATTGAACTCTTGATTTAATTTTAAAAAAGAAAGAAGGTTTAGAACTTTGAGGAAGGAGAAAGAGAAACGAACCCAAGAATTTGAGAGAATGAAAAGTCTTATTGATTTTTTCATCATGTTTGCCTTTATAGACTACACACTTTACATATATCCCCTTGAGGTTTGTCAAATGCCACTTGTACCACCCCATACCTTATGTGCGCTTATCTCTTTTTGCACATAAGCCACGGGGTTTACAAAATTTTGGCTTTTTGCCTATTTTACATACATTTATTTCTATATATATATATATAAAAGAATTACATTAAACAAATTTATGGCTTTATTCCTTTTGTCATGGGGCCGGTCCCTTTGACCTAGGCTTGGGCCCACTTGGCCTAGGGTTGATTTTGATTTTGACTTGGTCAATCGGGGTGTAATTTTTGACACCAACAAAGTGCCCCCCATCAATACATGCATACCACATATATGGGCCGTGTGCATGAAATTGATGGATCTTCTTTCGCGTGGAGGTTGACTTGATTTGGCTCCCGTTTTGATGACTTGAAGGTCGATATTGCCCTTTTCGCTACGTGGACGGTCGGTGCTGCTATTTTTGCGACTTGGACGGTTGGTGCTACCCTTTTAGCGACTTGGACAGTCAGTGCTGTCCTTTTAGCGACTTGGACGGTCGGTGCTTCCCTTTTTGAGACTTGGACGGTCGGTGCTGCCCTTTTAGCGACTTGGACGGTCGGTGTTGCCCTTTTTGAGACTTGGACGGTCGGCGGTGCTGCCCTTTTTAAGATTTGGACGGTCGGTGCTGCCCTTTTACCGACTTGGACGGTCGGTGCTGCCCTTTTAGCGACTTGGATGGTCGGTGCTGCCCTTTTTGCGACTTGGACGGTCGGTGCTGCCCTTTTTGAGACTTGGAAGGTCGGTGATTTGATTTGACTTGCTCCGCTTTCCGCGGTGTCGGGATTTGAATTGACTTGCTCCGTTTTCTGTGGTGTCGGGATTGAAGTTGACTTGCTCCTCTTTCTACGGTGTCAGGATTGATTTGTTTGATTTGATTTATTCTGGTAGTTCCCTACCCGTCCAGCGAGACTTTTGAGCTTGGAAGCGCTACCGGGTGGGACATTAATTTGATCTGTTTGATTTCTGCCTTATTTGGCGGGACTTTTGAATTTGAGAGGAACTTGGAATTTGGATTTTGTTTGGCATCGGCATTTCTGCACTGGAATAATATCAGGAGCAACTCATCATTTGCCCTGGGAGGACTTGGGATTTGGTTTTTGGGCCGGCATCAGTATTGCTGCACTGGAATAATGTTAAGAGCAACTCATCATTTGCCCCGGGAGGACTTGGGATTTGGTTTTTGGGTCGGCATCAGCACCGCTAACACTGAAGCGTAGTTCCGGAAGCGACTCATCATTTGCCTTTGGGAAGACCAGGGATTTAGGTTTTTGGGTCGGCATCAATATTGCTGCACTGGAATAATACCAGGAGCAACTCATCATTTGCCCCGGGAAGACTTGGGATTTGGTTTTTGGGTCGTCATCAGCATCGCTAACACTGAAGCATAGTGCCAAGAGAGACTCATCATTTGCCATTGGGAAGTCCTGGGATTTGGGTTTTGGGTCGACATCAGCACTGCTAACACTGAAGCGTAGTGCCAGGAGCGACTCATCATTTGCTGTTTCTCGTTGGGAAGAGATATCTTAGGAGACCGGTTTAGATCTCTATCATCTAAGGCTTTTCAATTTTATGAGCCGTAAGGGTATCATAAAAGCATTTTCTCCCTACGAGTCGAGAGGATCTCGCAGGTGTATTTCTCGCTAGGAATCGTGGGGATTCCTAAGTGTGTTGCTCCTTTGTAAGTCGTAAGGATCTCACACGGAGATTTTCTCTTCACATGGTCGAGTGGACTTTGCGAGTGTATTTCGTCTCTTTTTTACGAGTTTGCACCCTTTTGGGTTTTCACAAACTCGCCGGCAGTCCTTCCGTTTTTACTCACGGAACCCTTTCGGGTTTTCATCCGTGCCCGTTTTGCTTGTGGACATATCCCTTTTTTTACATTGGTGGATCTTCATAGCTGGTGGGACTTTAAATGTAGTCTCACCGATAGGACTTAGGAGAGATAGGGGTCGTTTATACCCGTGGATTGTATACGGTTTTACAGGATGTATGATCCAGACCGTAGGGTCGGTGTGCTCAATTCGCCTGCGACTTGGAGCATTCACGTGTAGTATTTCTTGAGATATCGGCCATTGATGGGTGGCATGGGCCTTTCTCCCTCGGCATTTATCAGCTAGTAGGATCCTCTATCAAACACTTTCTCGATGACGTGTGGTCCTTCCCAGTTTGGCTCGAATTTTTCCTTGGAATGTCGATTGGGGATGATCGGTCTTTTGAGGACCAACACCAATTCGCCTTTCTTGAAAGCGCGGAGACGGGTCATCTTGTCATAGGCCCGTGACCTTTGGGCTCGATACAGCTCCAAATTTTGCTGTACTGCGAGCCTCTTTTCTTCGAGGGCGTCAAGCTCTTCGAGCCGAAGGAGTACGTTTTCCTCCTTCGTCAACTCGTGCTAAACGACCATTCTTAAGCTTGAACTTCGATTTCGAGAGGGAGGATCATCTCTACTCCGAAGAGTAATGAGTATGGAGTGGACTGAGTTGGAGTACGGTACGTGGTACGATATTCCCACAACGCCTCATGAAGTTTAAGATTCCAGTCTCTCTTGTTGGCTGAAGCATTTTTCTTCAGGAGCTTGCATAGAGTTTTATTGAAGGCTTCAGCTAGTCTATTGGTCCTTGGATTATAGATGGAGGAATATCTCCAGTCTATCTTGTGCTGAATAGTGAACTTTGAGATTTTAAAGTTCTTGAAAGAAGGCCCGTTGTCAGAAATGATTCTTCTAGGTGTATCGAAGCGGTATAAGATATTATGTCGGAAGAACGCCAGAATATCTTCTGTCTTGACTTCTTTTAGCGGGACAGCTTCAGCCCATCTGGAGAAGTAGTCAGTTGCAGCCAATATGAACCGGTAGCTTTTGGATGATGGAGGATTAATTGGACCAACTATGTCAGTGCCCCAAACTTCGAAGGGCCATGACGCCACCGTAGGATGCAACGGATTAGGATGCTTATGAATGAAGCCGCCGTGAATTTGGCAGAAATGACACCTCTTCGCATGCTCTTCACATACTCTTCGCAATCTCTTATCATGGTAGGCCAGTAACACCCAAGCCGTTTAATTTGAAGCCGCATTTTAGTGTCAGATTGGTGAGCTCCGCAGATGCCTGAGTGAACTTCTTTCATAACTTTTTGGGCTTCGGCTGATGACAGACATCTGAGCCAGAGTTGGTCATATGATCTGCGGTATAGCGCATTATTTACAAACACGTATCGAAGAGCTCTCTTCTTCACCTGAATCCTCGCAGATTTTCCTTCGGACAGCTTGTCGTACTGGAGGTGCTCTATGAAGGGTTCTCTCCAATCGGGCTCAACTTGGATGATCAGAGCTTCTTCGACAGGATTGTTCTCTTATTCTACGCTTCCCTCTTCACACAAAGAGACGGGAGGTAGAATTTGTCAGCTTCTGACTGTTATCAGAATTTCATCCACATCGGGGTCAGCCAGCTCCTTGGCTAAGCGAGCAAGTATGTCAGCTTTTCCATTCAACGCCTTAGGAACTCTCATCAGTTCAATATGGGTGAACTATTTCATAAGCTCCGCCACCCGGCTTCTGTACCGAGCTAACTCGGGTTTGTATATCTTATAGTCACCGCTTACTTGGTTGACAACAAGCTGGGAATCACCGTAGACTCACAACCGAAGGGTTTCCATTTCTACGGCGATTTCCAGACCAGCTATCAGAGCCTCATACTCAGCCCCGTTGTTTGTGCGAGGCTCGGTGAGAGCAAAAGAACGCCGGTGTTCCTATTGATGGTGTGATGAACACCAATCCTATCCCCGCTTTTTTCTGTGGTATGCTTGATTTGCTGGAGGTCCTAATTGATGAGGCTCCGTCGAAGTAGAGCTCCCAATGGCTCTTCATTCTCGAGGTGCAGCACTTGTTCGTCGGGTAACTCGCAATTGAGCGGTAACTCTTCTGGTATGGGATGAGCAGCGAGAAAGTCGGCGAGGTCTTGCCCTTTTACTGCATTCCGAGGAGTATAAATTATGTCAAATTCAAGCAGCATAACAGCCCATCTCTCCATTCTATCGGCAAGGCTTGCTTTGGTCATTAAGTGTTTGAGCGGGTTGACCTTGGAGATCAGCATAACCCGATGAGCGAGCAGATAGTGTCTCAGCTTCTTCACAGCGAATATCAGAGCCAGGCATTGCTTTTCGATCGGGGAATAGTTGCGTTCCACCCCGACTAAAGTTCGACTGAGGTAGTAGAGGGGATTCTCTTTTCCCCCATCGTTGTTCTGGGCAAGGAGTGCACCGAGTGACTCATCTAGCGCGGCAGTATAGAGAATCAACGGTTTATTTAGAATAGGGGCAGTAAGCACTGGAGGGTGCAACATGTACCGTTTGATACTTTCGAACGCTTCCTGACATTCGGCATCCCAGAAAAAAGAGCTCCTTTCTTCACGAGCTTCGAGAAGGGCCTGCATCTTCCCGATAGGTTCGAGATGAACCTTCGTATGTAAGCGAGCTTGTCTTGAAAGGATCTTAGCTGCGTTAGATTCTTCGGAGGAGGCATCTCTATGATGGCCTTTATCTTCGATAGGTCAACTTCGATCCCCTGATATCGGACTATAAAGCCCAAGAATTTTCCTGATGACACGCCAAAAGCGCATTTTAGAGGATTCATCTTCAGATCGTATTCCCTCAGTCTGGTGAAAACGGTCCTGAGATCTTGGATGTGATCGGCCTTAGTTTAGTCTTGATGACCAAATCATCAACATAACAATCGACGACTTATGAATTAGGTCATCAAAGATATTGGTCATTGCCCTTTGATATATAGCGCCTGTGTTCTTTAATCCGAATGGCATCACCTTATAGCAGTATATCCCGATCTAGGTTCGAAATGCTGTGTGTTTCTCATCCTCGGGCGACATCTTGATTTGATTATATCCAGACGAGCCATCCATGAAAGTGAACAGCTCATAATTTGAGGTATCGTCGACCATCATTTCTATGATCGGAAGTGGGAAATCGTCTTTAGGGCATGCCTTATTGAGATCCCTGAAATCGATGCAAACTCATATTTGCCCGTTCTTCTTTTTCACTGGGACGATGCACGCGGTCCAGTCCGCGTATTTCTCTTCCCTGATAAAGCCGACATCGATGAGTTTCTTGGTTTCCTCGATGACCTTTTCTTCTAGTTACCTTCTCATTCTTCAAGGAGCTTGTTTGACTGGCTTAGCATCAGGAGATGTAGCTAGCTTATACACGGCCACTTCATGGGAAAGGCCAGGCATTTTTTTGTACGTCCACGCGAAGCAGTCGGCAAACTCTTGATGCAGGGCGACTATCTGCTCTTTCATTTCCTATGATAAGAGTGAGCTGATGTAGATCGGTCTTGGATTATCAGGCGTTCCCAAATAAATCTTGGTTAGCTCGTCGAAGGTTGCTTGTCCGCCATCTTCGAACTCTTGAGGGGCCTCTTCTAGCTCGACTAGCTCGTCTTCATCATCTGACTCTTCGCTTGCTTCACCAATATGAATCAGGTAACATGCCTTGATGTTAGGTTTTATGAAACCTATGCCCCGTCTATCTGGGATTCTTCCATCGATGAGTGCTCGGACTTGAGGCGGGTGCCACATCCCCTCATAAAACTTCGCTTCGGAGTCCGTTTGATATAGCCGACATCCGCACTTTTTAAAATATTCCTACATCTCGAGCGCATAATATCTGGGTTTTAGAATGGCTCTTATGCCTCTTTCATAGGGAAGGCACGTGACAGAGAAATCGTTCGGGTGCACGACAGGATTTGAACCATAAAACAGGATGCTTTTCTGCCCACTCTTTCTTCCGGGAACGTAAAAGGTTTTTAGCTGGTCCACGGTGGAGACTGACAATGCGTCGAGCTCTTTGCACATCTGCTTCAGCACCCTTGTGATGGCTAGGGACCCTTCCGTAACTTCGAAGGTTTCTCTTAGCTTCGCTTTTTGCACGAGAGCCCAATCTGCACAGCTGTTGCAAGACGGATCCTCTTCTTCTGATTTTTCAGTGTCACTGCCTAAACGAGGGCGGATTTTGCTGTCGGATGAGCCTTCGATATCAGACTCATCCGTATCGCTACCAAGTTGAGGGCAGTTTTTATGGACGGACGGACTTCCAACGTCGGACTCATCAGTGTCACTGCCGAAATGTGGATGTTCTTGGGGGTTTTTGCTTTTGAAAGTGACAGGCGGCTCAGATTTGCTTTTGAGTTTCGGGGCCGTTCTGTCTTTGGTCAGCTGTGGTTCAGCACTTTGGAGGTTCACAAAGTACCGAAAATCTTCATATCGGACTTCATGCACACCGAACGGCTGGATGTCTCCGTCAATGCGTTTTTCTTCTCTATTTTTGGTATACTTCATGCACTGATAGAGAGTTGATGGAACGATGCCGTAATTGTGAAGCCACGGCCTTCCTAGGAGAATCTTATAAGACGTGCCGGCGTCGATCACGTATATCTTGGCTTCAGTTTGTAGGTCTCCGAACCTGATCGACAGAGCTATGGATCCCAGAACTTGCTGGCAATTTTGATTGAAATCTTGAATGACAATCCTTTCTCTTGACAGGTGTCAGACGTCCATTGACAGACTCTTCAGAGTCCGCAAGTTCATGATGTTCACTGAGAATCCTGGATCAATCAATATGCAGTTAATTCGGTCTCCGTCGCTGTACCCTGTTACGTAAAGCGGTCGGTTGTGCTCAGTTGTTCCTAGTAACAAGTCTTCATCTTTAAATGTGACCGTGGCTGTATGCAGAGTGTACCGGGCTTCTTTCATATCAATTTCCTTAAAGCGAGCCTGGTACCGCTCGGGGTTTTGTTGAGCATGAATGAGAACATCTCTAAGCTCTTTAGATAGGACCAAGGTATCGTAGATGCTCAGGAGAGACGGACGCTTTCGGAGATGAGCCAAGACATTATAGTCCACCGAGGAAGGACTTGAATTTTCATGAGCCGGCTCTCCTCCATTTTCTTCATTAGCGACTTGTTTTTCCTTCCTTTCTGGGGCGTTGCCCTGATTTGGCGGTAGAACCCTGCCGCTTCTGAGCTGGATTTGGTTGGCCTTTGTAGCGAGCTCCTTGTCCTCTTCAGGAAAACAGAGCTCCTCCTCAGAGTCGCTGCCAAGATGGATGGCATACCAGGTCACTATAGAGATTTTTTTATTGGAGTCTTCTTCTAGCTCCTTCAGAATCTCCGCTGCTTCTACAGGGAAGAACTCCTTCAATTGAACTAGAGTTATTTATTTTTGTTCATAGTCTTCGTGGGAATCGATATATTTTTGAATGGTCGATCTCCCTGCAGACTCTTTTACGCGTCGAGCCGCACTTTTCTTCTTCTCGAGCTTTTGGGATTTTGGGCCTAATTGAGCCGAATTGGCAGCTGGAATGGTGGGCTTCTTCTGCCCTTCCCATTCTATTCTGGGCTCTTTCTGAAGTAGCTTTAGCATCTTCTTCATCTTATTAGATATATGCGTACTCTACGGAGGCTGCGGTGAGTCAAATTCATTTCTCAGGGCAGCGGGTTCAGCTGTCTGCTCCCAGAAGGTTTTAGCTTCTGACTGTATAAAGTTGGTGGTTGCAACTTGATTGTTCACCAACACGCTCTTGGACAGCTCGATCTCTCCAGTTTTGTACTGCTTCTCGACCCAGTTTTTGAAGATATACCAATTCTCGATCGCATGGCTTACTACTCGGTGGTACGAGCAATATAGAGGATTGTCGGTCATTTTTGCTTCGTGAGGTCTTTTCGACTCCGGCAATTGTAGACTGTTGTTCAGGGCATCTTTGAATATCTTTCGGACCTTGTCCCTCCTGAAAGAGTAAACCTTGTTATTTTTCTCCTCTAGGAAAGGCCCTTCTCCTCCCAGCACTGGCTTTCGAGACCGGTTGGTTTTAGATTCGTCTGCCTTTTGCTTGTCTTCATTATCGGACGCATTTAAGACATTGGTATTGTTAGAATTCCCGCTTCTATAGTTGTCGTCCCTCTTGATGTTCCAAGTCTTATCTCTTTGAGAGTCTAGGGTAGACTCTTGCTTCGAGCATTCCAGCATTTGGACTTTCTTGGTCAGCTCCTGAAACGTCTTGAGGCCCGCTGTACACAAGAATGGGACCATCCAATTGCTAAGGTTCCCAATGAGGAGGCTGATGGACTAGTCCTGCTCTAGCGGCGGTTCGCACTTGACAGTGAGGTTGCGCCATCGGGCAATAAAGTCCGTGTTGCTTTTGTTTTTCCCGGCTTGGTTCTCACGAGGTCAGCGAAGGAGATTTTGTCACTAACACTCATGAATATTTGCCGAAATAGAGACTCCATTTGGGCGAAAGTAGTGACGGACCCGTCTGGTATGCTTGCGTACCGGTCGAAAGCGACACTAGTCAGGCTGTTGACAAACTGACGAAGAAGAAGTGCATCATTGCTCCCTATATTTCCGCACGACGCTTTAAAGTGGGTGACATGCTGATTTGCGTTTCCTATCCCATCAAATCTTCCGAAGTTAGGAATGACGTAGCCGCTAGGGAACTCGATCAGATCGTACTGTGCGAGATATGGCCGCCCACTACTTCCAATTTCTTTCTGAGCTTTGGCTTTGGCCACTAATGTTTTAACCTTGCTGGTGACAAAATCCATTATCCAATCTTGTGTTAGAGGGATGGTTCTATCTAGGGCTAAGGCGTCCCCAGAAGCGGAATATGGTCGGCTTTCATGCGGCTCGCCCAATCTTGGACCCAAAGGGACAGGCATCAGTTGCTTCGGGTTGTCATCACCCGGCTCATGAGTAGAGACTTATGCTTGATTAGGAGGCGCCTGACCAATTTGAGCCTTGAGCTGCATCACAACATTCGTTAGGTCGTCAATTTTCGAATAGAGCTTGGCCATCTCTTTATCTTTGCTCCTGAGCTGTTTTCGAAGCTCTTGAAGCAGCTCTTGCTCTGCGGTCCTGGGGCGGAAAGTCGGCTCTTCCTCGCTGTCCGAGCTTGACTCCAGATGGACCAAGCGGTCCTTCTGCCTATCAGCCTTCTCGAGAGGGTTTTTATCGTCCAGCGGAGGCGGATGATCTTGGGAAACGGCAACCACATTCAAGCTAGATTGGGCTTAGGATGTGGTGGCCCCATCCTTATTTTTGCTGTGCAAGTTGTCGCTGGGACGCGCGCGCGCCATATAGACTATATGGATAAAATATCCGGCCGTTTTTTCATTATTGGCAGCGGATTTCATAGACCGCTGTCGTGGCCCTTCTGTTTTGGTAACGAAAGATTGATTAAAGATGGCTGGCATGACCGGATTTTTGAGTAGTGCCGGCGCTTCTTTTCTGTATTTGCCCCGCTGCTTTTGCGAGGCACAGAGCGCCTGATAGACTCTTGAAGAGACAGTATCATGCTTTCTCTGTTGGGGCTGGGACACGTCTCTTTGTAGCATCGTTTGGACTGCTATCTCCTTGATTCTAGCGGTCATGGCATTTTTCTGAACCCACTTTAGGGGTTTTAAGGAATTGCTCGCGGGGTGACTCTGCTCTTAGAACCTCACAAGATTCCACTTGGCCGAAGTCCTGGCCCTTTTGTTGGCTCGATACCTGAGCTGCTTTTGTCTCAACCTTTCTATTTTGAGCACTTGGCAGGCTTTGGCCCTTCGGGACGACGTCGTAGACCGACTGATAGAGAGTCCAGAGAATATACCTGCTCGCTCGATCGTCAAGGGAAATGTCTGAGCTTGCTGGAGTTGCTTTGTGGCCCCATTGATGTTGACGGCCTTGCCCCCAGTCGGAACAGTGGAGAGCCGTTCGAATACGGATTTTCATTTGGGGTGGGATGCTCTGGCGACTACGACATTCGGCCTCCTGCCCCTTGAGGTTAGTTTTGGCGCTTGGTTTGTCGGGACCTCCGACAGATGAGCACTTCCAGCAGGGTAGATGACGACCGAACCAAATTGATGGGGTGGCTCCTTCCATTGCTGGTTGAGACTGACAGGGAAAACCACACGAGCATTGATCTTGATCACGTACGAGATTGGGGTCGTATTGGCAGCTGAGTTCATCTTGGAAGACATCGTCGTTGAAAGTTGATTGCTGCACGAAAGGAACGTCACTTCAGTACAAACGTTGGTATATATGTTAAATGAGTTCGCATGAACGCTTGACTCGAGATATGGGAGGAGAGAAAGGTCCCACCGGACGTGCCAGAATCTGTAGAGTGTTTTTCGTCACCCTATTAAGATGGGAATACGCGTCGCTTGTCAGGCGCATTACAAATTCCCCCTTCCTAGGGTAGGCTGGGGTCTACTGATTGTGGGGATCCGAATCTCCAGCAGCTGCGGACTAAGCCTCCGTTAATTACCTCTCGCCTTTAGAGCGAGGGAACCTCCGATTGACAGGTCAAACTGGTCATGTGAACTCAATGTGCAGTATACGTGTGTTGTGTCTTGAAGGGTCGTGGATATATCGGGGGCCTCACAGAATTTTTTCCAACGGGGGACGTGTTTTTGGTGTGGAGTGCATGGTAAATGAGTGGTGAGGAGCGTCATAAAGACGCGTGCATGGCATGTGGGCACTAGACGCCTACGGGTCACGTGCCTGGTGCATGGGCGCTTGGCGCCCGCGGATCACATGCCAGGCGCGTGGGCGCTCGTGGGTTACGTGCCCTGCACGTGACCGCTGGGTGCCAGGGGGTCTCGTGCGCAGAACGCGACCGCTGGGCGCTGGACGCCCGCAGGTTACGTGCCCTGCATGCGACCGCTGAGCGCCCGCGGATCCCGTGAGGCGCACGTGGGCGCTGAGCGCCAGCGGGTCATGTGCCCTGCACGCAACCGCTGGGCGCCCACAGGTCACGTGCACGGCACGTGACCGCTGGGCGCCCACAGGTTACGTGCGCGGCACGCGACTGCTGGATGCCCGTGGGTCACGTGCGCGGCATGCGACCGCTGGAAACACCAGCGGAAAAGGGGCTTAGCCCATGGGCTGGGAGTTGAACTCCTAAGGGGCTTTGGAGTTGAACTCCTAACAGGGATTATGTATAGATTTGGAGTTAAACTCCTAAAAAGGGTTTTGTTTATGGAGTTAAACTCCAAAAAATCTTGAATGGAGTTAAACTCTTAGAAATCTTTGAAGATGGTCCGAGGAGACCCCTTTCTTCTCCCCTTTAGCCCTGGATCTTCCCAAAATGAGATTTTTAGAAAATTGTCTCCTTCTTCCTCCTCTCCGTTGGCTGAATCTTGAAGAAATACAGGGGTGAAACTCAAAAACCTTCCCTTTTTGGGGATTCGATGAAAGATCTGAGTTCCCCTTTTAGGGTTTTATGGTGAAAAACAGTTTCTTTTTGGAAAAAGAGAAATTGAACTCTTAATTTAATTCAAAAAAAGAAATAAGGTTTAGAACCTTGAGGAAGGAGAAGGAGAAGGAGACACAAACCCTAGAATTTGAGAGAATGAAAAGTCTTGTTGATTTTTTTTATCATGTTTACCTTTATAGGCTACACACTTTACATATAGCCCATTGAGCTTTGCCAAATTGTAACAACCCTAAACTTTCTGTACATTTTTTTTCTCAAAATACAGAAAGGCACACCTAAGCCCGAACACGAGTTATAAGTTTATTTTGATTTAGAACATCAAGAAAGAGCTTGTAGCTCATTGGTAGGACCTTGCACTGCTGTTACAAAGCACCAGAGTTCAAATCCCATCAGCCACATTATTTTTGGTTTTAAATTCTTTTAATCTTTTTAGAAGCCCAAAAAACTACACGTGCTCTACACGTAAACTGAAGATACACAAGATAATCAAACACGTACACTGTAGAATACCAAACGACCCCGACCCAATACCCCAACATCAACCCAGACCGTCGGCATTGGGCCGGCGACACACGTAAAAAATCCGGCGAGGTCGCGTCAAACCGTCCCCAATGCTTCCAAACTTCACCCCCTGCACCTCTTTAGCTACCCCACTAACCCCACATTGCTTGTTTACTCTGATTATTTCCAGAGAGCAATAAAATGCCCAATTAATCCAATTTTAATGCATATCTCAATGCATTCTTTAAGCACCCTAAACCCTAATTTTCCCCTATAAATACCACCCTCAATTCACCCCTCCTCACTCACAATTCCTTGCCAAAACTCTCAAGAAATTTCCAAGTTCTTATTGTGTGCAAGTGGAGTTAACGAAGGGCGAAGCTCCGACGAACTTCTGACGGCAATCCGAGGAGATTCCGAGGACGAAACGACGCACCGACACCTCCCACCTCTTCCTACTTCTATCTTCTAGTCAAATAACAAGTAAGTCCCTACTTCTCCTTCTTTTCTCTATTCTAAAAACATTCAAAACTAAAACCCGACGGAAGCGGAGTTAGTCCGACTTCCGATTTGGTTTTCTTTAAAAACTATATTTTTTCTTAGTCAAGACACCTTCATATCATCATATATTGTTCATTAAACATTAATAAATATCTTTAACACGTTTCATCGCAAAAGATTGTTATATGCATCTTTTATCGCAATTTTACATTAAAATACCGCAAACTTTAGTTTCCGACATAAACTTTATAATACCTTTATACCTTTAGAAAACTCACGAGGTAATGACCTACCTCTTCACAACACACATATCTAACATAGCACGATGGAATTTGGAAACATAGATTCGAAAAATACGACTTTACATATAATTACCTTCAACTATTAAAACCTTTTTCTATAAGAAGTGTATTTTAACAAATCTTTGCAGTTGCGCCTCTACAACCCATTTTGAAGAACCCGTTCGGGATGGTGCTAATTATAGCACATCCTCAGGCTTAGTAGAGTGAGATGCAGACCTCCGCAAGGAGCATACGATCTCGAAAGATTTTTAAAATATTTTTCTTTAGAAAATGTGATTTCTATTATAAAAAAACTTATATTTTTAATATATATATATATATGTAATTAATATCAAAATATCTATTTTTAATATTTATAATATTCCACATTTCCAAAATTCAAGAAAAACATCCCATTTACAGGAAAATACCGTATAATTTCAATATTTCAAATAAATACCTTATACTTTAAAACTAGGTCATATTCACTAGAAATTTCACATTGAATAAAAGAAATATCTATGAAAACTCTAAAGACGATAATTAAATACTTGAGGTATATTTTGAAAATATAACAAAACTATTTTACATAAAACCCCCTCAAGTTGTACTAAATTACAATAATGACCATAGTAAACATAGGTTTAAGCGGGACCAGTTGTCACGACCCGAAGGTACGGAACATCACTGGAACTTAGATTACGAGACGTCTCAAGGCGTAACGTAACCTAAGTCAGCCAAAACCTAGAAAATCTGAACCATAATCAACAAGAGTGAAGGAAAACCTTTTATGAAAACGATTTTTAAACCAATTTAGTTGTATTAATTTCTTTTTAAAAATATCAAAATTTTCCGAAAATTTCGGCAGTCTCCTTTGTAAATACTGGCCCCAAAACGGGTACAACAAGAATATATAAACCTGTAATGATATAATGGCATCCCCAAGCGGGAGCTAGCTCTTCGCCCAAGGAGGATCACAACCACACGCAATATATATGTAATATCAAGCAAATAAGCATAAAGAAGCAAAAAAATAAGAAAAACACAACGTTGGCTCAAGTGAGCTCGACCCCAGAGGAACCACATATACACAAATCTCTCAGTCTCATCACTAGGTCGCATATACAAAATAAGAAATGGTAGATGGAGAATACTAGATACAATGATAGTACAAAAAGAGACAAAGTGTCCTCGCAACCCATCTACGAGCAATGTCGCGAGTCTAAGCAAAAGAAGCCAATAAAAAGATATGCCCGCCGCTATAAGGCTGACGGGTCTGACCTGCAAGACACTGTGGCATAACGGGGGTGAGTTGCCAGCTCGTGAGTAGAAAATAATATCTAATAAGGCAATCGTAAGAATGCACGTAAATGCGTCACAACTTGTATGTCTAGATATGATGTAATGCCACTAGTATGTATGCACATGAATGCAAAATCAATACGAAATCTTTAAGTGTTTAAATACGATGATCTCTGCATTCTTAACTTAGAAAAATATATGTACAATAACTAAGGTACCATCAATGAAATCATCCGAAAACCGTGTCAAGTATCGATACCAAATATGGATATATATATATATATATATATATATATCTGTCTCATTGTCTCACTATATCAATATCTCAATACCTCGAGCTCCGTCAGTCCGGATCGGCCCATATCATCAAATCTCACGACAACGGTCGGTATCATCCAAATATCCGCCGCACCAGACATCATCGGTAGGTAGTCTTCTCCTGCCAGGCTCATCGTCTACAACTGGAGCTTCTTGCCCCGGGGTACCATACCGGGCCCACCATGTACCCGAGACGGTTCATCCACTCCTCGAATCGAGTCTCGAAATCCAACAGAAAACATGAAAACTTATGGTGGATGACACATACATCACGAGAAAACCGCAACTTGTCTTTTTAAAACATAATGAGTTTGGAAAATTCTTGCGGTTTTCCCAAAAATCCAGAAATCTCATCAATAGTAAAATCCTCGAGAAATCACAATATCTGACATGTTGCAAATGATAGATGCCTATGATATCAATATTATGCAATGTAGTTTATGACGAGGAATCTATATAAGCATGATAATGAAGTGAGGTATATGCATGCATTGCAATTCAATGTATCATGTATGATGCAAGTGTTTGATACTGAACTAAGCAGGTTCTAAAGTGCTCGTGGCATGGCAATTACCAAAGGCGTGTGTGTTCACATGAATAGTGCGCGTGCAACATGAACCAATGGTAATGGTGTAAGTGTCCTAAGAGGTGATATCACACATAGATATATAAATAACCATGCGATGCCAGTAGATGAATAACTAGAAGGATATGCATATGAATGCAACTACTACTAACGACCCTAAGTGTCGGGCACCTCGCGCCATCCAGACGATTCCCCCATAGATATATATATCTACTCACCCGGACGCCTTACTAATCTGATCCAACCACAGCTTTTCCTTTGCGTGCCGCGTCTGATGTTTCCGCAATTGATCCTAAAATTGCACAATACAAAACATAAGATTACATATTCCTAAAATGACTCAAAGTCACAAAATGAAAGAATCAACGTCCACAAATTAGGCACATTGTGCACTAGGTGTGCGGAACACACACGACAATCACTATAACCTTAACTAGAATCGTCGTTCAGAACAACCGTCAAAACTAAACCCGATCAAACCAAATTTCGCATTTACACACCCTAAATGTCGTAGGAGATGCTAATAATATCGTCAAGATATCATAATTAATTCACCACTTAATTATATAAAAAAACCTAGTAAGCACCAACATTCCAAATTCGGTGCAAACATCGCGGATTAACGACAAAATGACCACTATCAAGCACAATCATCCAACCACACAACTAGCTAGCCACAACACTTAATTCAACCTATTAACAATGCTTCAAACCCTAATCCAAAATCAAACCCCTTTCTTGAATTTCATAAACAAGCAATTACTATTAAATTAACACTTCAAAGTTCTATTTTAGCACATTTAAACTACAGATTAACCATTAGATTAGAATTTTACCTCACAAGTTTGAACCCTAGCTTGCACTTAGCCTCCAAAGATGCCTCCTTTCTCCATGTTTTAAACTAAATTGGGCTTGAAGAAAGATAGAATAAGGATTTGTTTTGAGTTTTGTGAAGAAATTTATGGATTTTGATGGATTTTTTGATGAAATTTGAAGCAAAAGAGATGGGAAAATGGGGAGCTGCAGCTGGGATGGCTCTCGGCCAAGGGAGGGAGTGGGGGAAAGTGAGGGAATGGTGTTGAAATTTCTATGAAGAAAGTGTCTCTAAAGTGCAATAAATGCATATCACATCAATTTTCTATTTAAAATTTCATTTTAACTTTCATTTTAAACCATAGAATTCACTAGAATTTTGATGTTAACTAAAAAAACATTTCATGTTACAAACTAAATTTAGTTGTCATGATGTATGTTTGAGGAATTAACCAAATCTCATTGCTAATTTAACGCTAATTAGGTATATTAACGATAGTTTATAATATTATTAGAATTTAAATTATGGAAAAAAATATTTAAGTAACTAGAAATTTTAAAATTGACTACATTGATTGCCACTAGGTTTTAGTTTGTAATGGTTCTTAAGGATGTAATTCACCCATTCAAATTTGTATTTATCACTAATTTAATGTATATTTAAAATCTTAAAAAAAATCTTAAAAAAATAATTAATTAAGGAAAAAAATTTAAACGACTAGAAATTTATAAGCGACAATTTATTAACCAAATAGTAGCAATTTCTTATCTAAATTTTGTATAATTATGCCTATATTGAAAAATAATTATTTTTACATTTTACGGAAAATACTGATTATTTTACCGATTATGGAAAACTACCTAAACGATATTCAAAGTGTTACAATCTTCCCCTCTTAAAGAAATTCGGTCCTCGAATTTAAAATTTAACTACGCGAACCTTCAAAAAGATGGGGATATTTCTTCCTCATCTCGTCCTCGGTCTCCCAGGTGACCTCCTCGCTGTTCGGGCCACGCCAAAGAAGCTTGATGGGCGGTATAACCTTCGACCTCAATTTCTTCACCTGCCGATCCAAAATGACCACCGGCTGCTCGGTGAATGAAAGATCGCGCTCCAGCTGGATCTTCTGGTGCTGAATCGCATGAGAAGGGTCATGAAGGTACTTGCGGAGTATCGAAACATGGAACACGGGGTGAACATCTGGGACGCTGGGCGGAAGAGCCAACCGATAAGCCACCAAACCGACACGCTTTAGGATCTCGAAGGGACCAACATATCTAGGACTAAGCTTCCTTTTCCGCCCAAATCTTATCACGTCCTTCATCGGAGAGACCCTCAGGAAAACATGATCGCCAACAGCGAACTCGAGTCGGCGACGGCGAATGTCAGCATATTATTTCTGCCTACTCTGGGCCGCTCTCATCCTGTCCCGAATCAGCTGTATCTTTTCGGTCGTCTCCTGTATGATCTGTGGCCCCAAAATACTGCTCTCCCAGAGCTCTGTCCAACATACAGGCGATCGACATCTCCTCCCATATAAAGCCTCAAAAGGTGCCATCTGAATCGTCTCCTGGAAGCTATTATTGTAGGAGAACTCGATCAAGAGCAAATGACGATCCCAGCTACCACCGAAATCTAAAACACAAGCTCTGAGCATGTCCTCAAGAGTCTGAATAGTACGCTCTGACTGTCCGTCAGTCTACGGATGAAAAGCTGTGCTATAACTCAATCGGGTGCCCAAAGCCTCCTGAAGTTTCTGCCATAATCGGCTGGTAAACTGGGTGCCCCGGTCGGATACGATGCAAGTCGGGATGCCATGCAGTTGTACGATCTCATCAATATAAACCTGGACATACTGAACAAATCCAAAAGTGGTCTTTACTGGCAGAAAGTGAGCCGCTTTCGTCAGTCGATCTACAATCACCCATATAGAGTCATCCCCTCTACTGGTCCTGGCTATACCCATAATGAAGTCCATAGAGACCTGTTCCCACTTCCACTTAGGAATGGGCAAAGGTTGTAACTCGCCGGCTTGCCTCTGGTGCTCGTTCTTGACTTGCTGACAGGTCAGGCATCTCGATACGAAGTCCGTAACATCCTTCTTCATCCCGTCCCACCAGTAAACCTCTCTCAAATTACGGTACATCTTGGTGGAACCTGGATGAACACTGTATACTGATCTATGTGCCTCCTCAAGAATATCACGCCTCAGTCCCTCAGAATCTGGTACGCACAATCGAGTCCCAAATTGAAGTATCCCTTGGTCATCAATCATGAACTCAGAAACTCTGCCCTGTCGAATCTGCTTGATAATCTCTAAAATACGGGCATCACGGGACTGTGCCTCGCGGATACGGTCAAGTAACTGTGGGCGTGCTCTGAAATGGGCCAGCTGTCCCCCTGTAGGAGTAAACTCGAACTGTACTCTACTGTCACATAAAACCTGCCAATCCGCCGTCGACTGCATCTGCATTGCGCTCAAACAAGATAGGCTACCTCTGGGCCTCCTACTCAAAGAATCCGCCACCACATTCGCTTTGCCCGGATGGTATAGAATCTCGCAGTCATAGTCTTTTACCAACTCCATCCAACGGCGTTGTTTCAGATTTAGATCTCGCTGCTGAAAGATATACTTCAAGCTCTTGTGGTCTGTGAATATCTGGCATTACTCGCTGTATAGGTAATGTCTCCAGATCTTGAGTGCAAACACCACTCAGCCATCTCTAAATCATGAGTGGGGTAGTTCTGCTCGTGCTTCCTCAACTGCCGAGAAGCATACGCGATAACCCTGCCGTGTTGCATCAATACACAGCCCAGCCCCACTCGAGAAGCATCACAATATACCACAAAACCGCCTGATCATGAAGGCAATGATAACACTAGTGCAGTAGTCAGACGAGTCTTCAACTGCTGGAAGCTATCCTCACATGCCTCAGTCCAATCAAAAAGAACCCTCTTCCGGGTCAACCCGGTCAACGGTGCAGCAATACGGGAGAAATCCTAGACAAAACGTCGATAATAGCCGGCCAGACCTAAAAAGCTGCGAACCTCAGTAACCGATACCAGCTTGGACCAACGCTGAACTGCCTCGATCTTCTTCGGGTCCACACAAATACCATCTCTCGTCACCACATGACCCAAGAAGTCGACACTGTCTAGCCAGAATGCGCACTTGGAAAATTTGGCGAACAGCTGATGCTCCCTCAAAATCTGCAATGTGATACGCAAGTGCTGCTCATGCTCCTCCCGGCTCTGAGAATAAACCAAGATGTCATCAATGAAGGGTCCCGGCAGCGCCCCGGCCGTCAAAACGCGGCCAAAATGCGGAACAAAATTTTTCTAAACCGGCGCTATCGCGACCCGATTTCCGGATCGACCTTAAACCCTAAACTAGCAAATTAAACTAAGAGTTAGAATTGTTATACCGAGATGATCCAAGTCCTTCGGTCTTCATTCCATGCTCCCAGCGATCCTTTGATGATGTTTGGTTGCCGGTCTTCCTCCATCTCCGATGATCCATGATCGCACGCCAAAAGCGTGTCGGATATTTAAAAGTTCTAAAGTTTAACCGCGATCAGGACGGTGTCACTTTGCAGCTAGCCGCGATGAGCACGGGTCGATCCACAGGGAGACGGAGCGTTTTAAGTTCTTGTTCTTACGAGTTAATGCGCGTGGCGGATTTGTTCGTTATCTAATCTATGTGTTATATTCAAGTATAAGGCTTGTTAGGAAACGATAGAATAGTGTAAGTTAATGGATTCCGTATTCAAGTACTTTGAGCCGAACTTAACCAATGAAACCAGAACAATCAGCAGCAACGTGGATTAAGGGACTTAAGCATGGTATTCATAGAATCCGGCTTATCGACCCTTGTCCGTCCGTTCTTGTCTCTTGCTTTCGCCTCCGGCCAAACCGAATGCAACCGGTCACGGTTAGGAATCACCTTTACCTTGGTAGGGTAGGGCGCCTAACGGTGTGCTTGCGTAGGGTTTGGGCGGAGTTTCAAATAGAAAAGACGGGAAAAGGAAATGAAAAATGAAACGTTAACTTACAATATCTTTCCCTTTTCCTAACAACAATATTCACACCATTCACAAAACAAACCAAAAAGAGATAACAAAAAAGAAGAACAAAGAAAAGAAAAGATTACAAGCAAGTAATTAAAGTGCATGGAATTTAAGTGCGAGAATTAAAAGAGCAAGAATAAAATGCAATTAAGTAAAAGATTAGGAACCAAAGAACATATTGCAAGACATGGGTTTAATAACCCAAACTTAAACTTGTAAGCTCAATAAAGAGGTTGCAAGATCAAGAGAGGACAAAGAACTCATGGTGAAGGAAGCACAAAACAACACTTTATTAAACTTCAAGAATGATACAACCCCTTGAGATCAATAACCAATCCTTAAACTTTCAAGCTCAATGAAGAGGTTGAAGGATCAAGAGAAGGTTAAGAACTCAAGGGGACTAAGCTATTTACAAGAAGAGAGAATAGAAAACTTGGACAAAGAATGACAATCCAAGACTAAAAGAATCACCCTTTGAACCTTTGCCTGCTGCCTGCTTTTATAGGCAGAAAAGAAAAGAAAATAAACAATAAAATTAGGGCTACGTGGCAGCAAAGAAATCACTGTGAGGAGCTGGGGCCCACTTGAGGAGGTGGGGCCAGCCAGGCCGGTCCAAGAGGTAATGTGGCCGGCCACATCATGTTGGAACGGTCCCGTACTTGGTGTGTTGACTTGTTAGGTCCCCCGCATCACTTTGGTCCAGTTTGTTTTCTCTGTTCTGACTTGATTTGCACCCAATGCTTGGAGGGAAATTCGAATTTCTAAATCAACACCAAATTTTTAGCATTAAATGCTCATAACTTCATTCCCACATGTGCCTAAATCATGATTGCCCCCATTATGGTTTTGTTGATTTGTCCAATTGACTTTGATTTGATTTCAGTTTTGGAAGGAAAAAATCAACACATGATGTTTAGCCTTGAATGCATATAATATTTTGCATTGAATGCATATTATATCATATCCACATGTGCCTAAAAGTCTTGTGTACACACTTGTTGTGTTGGACCATTTAGATAAAAAAAAGTGTGTACACAAACTTGTTGCAAAAAGGGACTCCTGAAGTATCAGTCGGATTGCGGTTCTGGTTGCAGTGTCGGCTCTCAATTGATATATCCATACTTTTAAATGTATTTCCAGTATTTTGTCACGGATACCTGTAATCTGTATTACTTAGCAGACACTGGTTAATAGTACCGATAAATACAACAAATAGATAATGAATGAGCGGTATTAGAATGCAGTTTTCTGATATGAACAAATACCCCCAAACATATCTTTTGCTCGTCCCGAGCAAAACATTTATTCACAAAAGAAAATCCTAACCGCACTTTCGTAGGGAACGCGATTGCACTGAGCATGTGCAACAAGCCGTTAAACCTCTAGGTGTCCCTAGTAGGAGGAGTGTTGTCTCCTGAGGGTTTTCAGCGGATACTACCCATAAAATCCCGTCAAGCTAGTTTTTGCGAAGTAACTATGATTCAAACCTAAGGTTTTGTTTAAAAGATAACAATTCTAATATCATAATTCTAGTCTATTGAACCTTTATTTTTCACACCTCACTTCTCATTTAACTTAAGATTTTATACGTCTTTACGTATAGTGCAAATAGTATCGCAAAGTTTCAAAAGGATCGATTAAAGTCGTCATGTCACAAAATAAAGCCCAGACAAAAAAACTTAAAAAGGATTACATAAGTTTTATAAAGAGTTAAGTATTTCTCAAGTTTCGTTTTCCAGTTAGGTTTCAAATTCAGAATTTCTATCTTCCTTAACAGGAAACTAGGTCTTATTTTTCACTTCACTTTTTTCTTGTTTTCATTTCATACACACCTTTATGAACGTGCAATAGTCTTTATCATAAAATAAAACCTCCATATCTCCGCTAGAAATACTTTTTTTTTTATAAAAACCTGTCTTTTGTTAAGATTATTCTCACACAAAGAACCGTTAGGAATTTTAACTCGGAATTTTAACTCTTGCTTGACTTTGTTTTAATCTAGACTTTCTAGGCTTCTTAGCAAGCTTTGGGCCAATACTCCCAAACCAGTTGGTTTTAGGGCATTAGGTATAGAGACACCCCAGCGGACTTAATTACTCAAGTTACTTAGGCCCTAAAACAAAAGACCACTTTTAGCGTGAAAATCATGATGATTTTATGCGAACGGAGATATAATTGGTTGTTCAATTATTTTTTTGGATAAAAGACGTGTTTAGTGGGTTAGGTATGTAATCACTCCAATCAAGATTCAGATGGGTTATTCTTCAGAATTAGTTCTTATCAAGGCATCAATACTATCCCTTCATATCCACTTCACTTCATAAACTAGTCTTGATATTACTTATTTCAGAACAAACCTATTTGATTCTCAGAAAATAGTTTATCAAGTTAAAAGTTTTCAGACATAATAGACTTGTCATCTAATTTTCAAAACTCACGACACGTGTAGTGTGATGTAAAGACGTATATTAGCTATAGTTAACTTCAAAGGAGAGTTATCTTTCAGGTTTTCAAAATCTAAAAATAGGATTTAGTTGTTCCTATCTTATTAAACAAAACCGTCGAAATATTGAATCTAAGTTCTCCCACTAGCTAACTTGACGACAAAGTATTTATGTTTTTAGAAAATTTTCTGATTTTTATGGGTTTTCTAAATAAGTATGCAATTGCAGAATATACAAATGAATGCGAAGGTAGAAAGCTTACCGAGCACACCCCCAAACTTAAACTTGATAGTGCCCTCACTGTCAGGCTACACCAAGATGGTCAAAATTGTCGGCGCTCCTTAAAAGAAAATTATATACAAAAATAAAAGCAAACCAAAAAAAAAATATACACAAAAAGGTTCCCCCCAAACTTAAGTAAAATAGTGTTTCCACTGTTAAGCGTTGAACTTCAGGATTAGGAGGGAAAGAGAACAGTATCAAGCTATACAAGGCCTTACAAAGGCCAAAAGTGAGCACCAACCATTCAAAAATTCTATCGTGATAATATGCGGGTTGGTGAAAGAAGATGAAGAGAAAAGAAATGGAGAATATGCGAGACCGTATGGAGATAGAAGCGGGATACGGTCTCGGTATATGAGAGGAAGAATGGTGAAAGGGAAAAAGAAATGGTGTATGAATTTGAGGGTGAAAATGGAGTGAATAAATAAGCACAATATGAAATGACCGATGTGTAAAAAGCGATTGTGCTAATCTATCAACCCATCGAGAGATTGGGTCAAATCCCTCAAGATTCGTCAGAAAACATGGGAACGCCGAACTCGGTAAACCAGACATAGTAAATGAAAGTGATACAGTTTCTTGCAAGGTCGGAACGATGGAAGGGACGAAGGGAAGTGATTTAGGGATAGTTTTATTCTCACCTAAGTAAACTGTCTCGAACTCGAAAGATTCCAACAATGGTTTGAATTGACTGTGAGCAACCGAGTTTGATGGTTCAACTAACTCATCTGAAAATTCGAAGGACTCAAACTCGGGCGGTGAGTCTTCAACATCGTCCAAAAAAGTGAAACACTCGTAATCGTTATCGGCTGTGAGAAGAGTGTCAGATTTAAGGAGGAACGCACTAGTGGCGTCAAATGTGCTGTGATTGAACAGAAAATTTTCAAACTCACAGTCCTCCTGCATGATCTTTTGCGTGGTCGGAACGATGGAAAGGATGGAGGGTGATTTTGGAAGTATAACAGTTAAAGGTTCAGGAGGATGAATTGGAAAATCCGACACATAAAAAATAATGGTTCATCCTCAATACTATTCTCAATACTCTCCTCAATACTATCCTCATAATTCTCCTCAAAAATTATCTCATCCATGCAGATCTCATTAAAATCATGACGCATATGAAGTTCGGGAGAAACATTTAATGACTCGGGATGATGAATTGGAGAGAAAATTTCAGTCAAATCTACGGGTTCATCATCCAAAATACTCGCTGCGTCAATATCCTCAATCAAGTGAAAATTAATATTCTCAGACTCCTCATCAAAAGCATGGATTTCAATCGATTCTGGTTTTAAGATGGAAGTGTAGAGGTCAAAAGGTTTAGGATTGGTTTCACTTGGAATGGACCATTCACAATCCGGTAAATTAAACACTACAAAATCGCATAACTCATTAAACGTTCTATCTTTAATCGGTAAATCTTTTGGGACACTAGATACACATTCAAAACTGGAGTGGTGTGATTCAATTTGCAATGGGTAAGTTTGATTAGGAAGGGTGTACAGCTCACTTTCACTACTCAAATTCTCAGCCTGTCCTACCGCCTCATCATACATTGTAAAATGTGGAGCTAGTTGAAAACTAGCTATCGGGTCACTAGGTTGTATGGGGATGGCCATGGAAGCATTCAAATCCATCATCTGTTGGCATGAAGCTACCCTAAAGTCTTCCAACAACTGTTCTAGACTTGACATAGGTTGTGACGGGATTTCAGTAAAAAATTCGAAGTTGTTTGGATACTGGAAACTCCCAAAAGGTTGTTCATAATCAATGTCTAGGGCAGGTGCAAAAGTTGGGTAGGACTCATAGGAATTGAATGGCTGGACAGGGGTAGGATCAACATACGAATAAGAAGGTGAATGGAATTGTTGATCCATAGAATTTGTAGTAGTGAAAGGAGTGAAAGATAGGCTACGTGATTGTTCAATATGTTCAGCGATGGACAAAGGACGACTTGCAAAAGAGGTATCAACATAAGAGGGAGGTGAGGGTTGAAACGGTTGATACAAAGTGGATTGCGGAGTGCAAGTGTTTATCCTAGACGCGTCTATGCGATCTTTCAATGAAATTTTGGCATGGATGGATCGTTCGACGTTCTGCCAAAGCAAGAACCGTAGGAAGTTATGTCTGGTTGTGGGTACCAAAGTTCGGCAAGGGTTTTTCGAGGTGGGGTACCCATGATATGAAGTGAGAAAGAAAGAAAGGAAGAGAAAAGGAGGGGGAAAAGAATGTGATTTTTTTAATATATTTTTTTATATTTTTTGTTAGTTATTAACAAAAGAACGAAATATACACACACAAAGAATCTGGACCAAAAACAATCACGACACAAAAAATACCACACACCTAATCGTTTTAGGGTTCACCTAGGTCAACTAGACCTGCTCAAGAACTTGATTGTCGAAGTAAAACTGTGTTGAGAAACGGGCTCAAGATATACTGATCACGAGGCCGGGTAAGGGCAGAGATAAGGGAAAGTTTTCCGACGCTTTCGCGAAGGTCCTTAATTAAATAACCCTTTCTCTTTTGGCGGTTTCGCTATGAACAATTTCCTAGACACCCCGTAAACAATATACCGTTAAGCGGTGTTCTAAACACAATTAATCTTTCATAGCGAGCGCGAAGTCCTTAAGGCTTAAAGTCTAATTTCTTTTAAAATTTGTGCGGGTAAATGTTATGCTCAAGTTCGTGATTTATGGGCCACGGAAAAGGTGATGAAATCCTTTACCGTATGTTGTGGGGTTCGCTTGCCCTTAAGTCCGTATTAATATATGCAATGCGCAATTCAATGAAAAAATTTATTCAAAGAATCAAACAATCGTTTTTTAGTTTAAGCTCGGCACTGCAACAAATACGGGTTAGTCAAATTTTGGCATTTGCTAGCGAAGTTGCAAAGAATCCTGCAAAGATATTATATTGGAAGCGTCAGATTTGAGAAGAAGGTGTTAGTAAAGTACGTACCGTTAAGTTGTGGGCTAAGAAACCCCTGTTGAATCAAATCCGGTAAGCTTGAAAAGTTCGCTTGCGCAGGTCAAACTACCCGGATCTTTGGCACTGTACTTCGTAATCACCCTAGCTTTGAACGTACACTTTGCTCCCTATGCCCGCTGTTCGCAAATCCGCAAAATCTGAAATGTCGGAAAAAAATGGATATTAGTGCGGAAAAACAATACGAATGCCTAAATACCTGCATATTAAAAATTATAAAAAACAAACAATACAAATAGGACAAAAATAGAACACTGGAGCTCAGAGGAGAAATTGGAGGCAAGAAGTGGTGAAAGGGCCGGCGTCGCCGGATTTGGTGATGATGTCGCCGGCCAACTTGATGAGGTAGGGCTCCAAATTTCAATAGTAGTCTCAGTGTTCCACTAATGCCACACTGGTATTGTTTATCTTTTTATGTTTAGTTACAGAGTGCAAGCAGGTATAAAATCCAGAGAACAAAATGGTTAGCTTGTGTTAATTTTTGTTTTGATTTTGGTTTTTGGTTTTGAAATTTTTATGTTGTTTTGAAAAATAGGGTTAGATGGGTATTAACAAGATTAACCCGAAATAACAAAAACAAAAACGTTACCGTCTCCCCGGCAATGGCGCCATTTGATCGCACGCCAAAAGCGTGTCGGATATTTAAAAGTTCTAAAGTTTAACCGCGATCAGGACGGTGTCGCTTTGCAGCTAGCCGCGATGAGTACGGGTCGATCCACAGGGAGACGGAGCATTTTAAGTTCTTGTTCTTACGAGTTAATGCGCGTGGCGGATTTGTTCGTTATCTAGCCTATGTGTTATATTCAAGTATAAGGCTTGTTAGGAAACGATAGAATAGTGTAAGTTAATGGATTCCGTATTCAAGTACTTTGAGCCGAACTTAACCAATGAAGCTAGAACAATCGGCAACAACGTGGATTAGGGGACAAAGCACGGTATTCATAGAATCCGGCTTATCGACCCTTGTCCGTCCATTCTTGTCTCTTGTTTTCGTCTCCGGCCAAACCGAATGCAACCGGTCACGGTTAGGATTCACCTTTACCTTGGTAGGGTAGGGTGCCTAACGGAGCGCTTGCGTAGGATTTGGTCGGAGTTTCAAATAGAAAAGACAGGAAAAGGAAATGAAAAATGAAACATTAACTTACAATATCTTTCCCTTTTCCTAACAACAATATTCACACCATTCACAAAACAAACAAAAAAAGAGATAACAAAAGAGAAGAACAAAGAAAAGAAAAGATTACAAGCAAGTAATTAAAGTGCATGGAATTTAAGTGCGAGAATTAAAAGAGCAAGAATAAAATGTAAGTAAGTAAAAGATTAGGAACCAAAGAACATATTACAAGACATGGGTTCAATAACCCAAACTTAAACTTGCAAGCTCAATAAAGAGGTTGCAAGATCAAGAGAGGGCAAAGAACTCATGGTGAAAGAAGCACAAAACAACACTTTATTAAACTTCAAGAATGATACAACCCCTTGAGATCAATAACCAACCCTTAAATTTTCAAGCTCAATGAAGAGGTTGAAGGATCAAGAGAAGGTTAAGAACTCAAGGGGACTAAGCTATTTACAAGAAGAGAGAACAGAAAACTTGGACAAAGAATGACAATCCAAGACTAAAAGAATCACCCTTTGAACCTTTGCCCACTGCCTGCTTTTATAGGCAGAAAAGAAAAGAAAATAAACAATAAAATTAGGGCTACGTGGCAGCAAAGAAATCACTGTGAGGAGCTGGGGCCCACTTGAGGAGGTGGGGCCGGCCAGGCCGGTCCAAGAGGTAATGTGGCCGGCCACATCATGTTGGAACGGTCCCATACTTGGTGTGTTGACTTGTTAGGTCCCCCGCATCACTTTGGTCCAGTTTGTATTCTCTGTTCTGACTTGATTTGCACCCAATGCTTGGAGGGACATTCAAATTTCTAAATCAACACCAAATTTTTAGCATTAAATGCTCATAACTTCATTCCCACATGTGCCTAAATCATGGCTGCCCCCCATTATGGTTTTGTTGATTTGTCCAATTGACTTTGATTAGATTTCAGTTTTGGAAGGAAAAAATCAACACATGATGTTTATCCTTGAATGCATATAATATTTTGCATTGAATGCATATTATATCATATCCACATGTGCCTAAAAGTCTTGTGTACACACTTGTTGTGTTGGACCATTTAGATAAAAAAAAGTGTGTACACAAACTTGTTGCAAAAAGGGACTGCTGAAGTATCAGTCGGATTGCGGTTCTGGTTGCAGTGTCGGCTCTTAATTGATATATCCATACTTTTAAATGTATTTTCAGTATTTTGTCATGGATACCTGTAATCTGTATTACTGAGCAGACACTGGTTAATAGTACCGATAAATACAACAAATAGATAATGAATGAGCGGTATTAGAATGCAGTTTTCTGATATGAACAATCCACCCGAGGGAAACGGCGCAAGCTCCAGCTTCGTCGAACGAAGCAACCGACGCTCCGAGGTCGCTAGCAACAGAGAGTGGGGGGTGTAGGATGTGTCACTATATTTTTCTCTCTTCATAAAAGCTCAAGTGAGCAATGCAAGAAGATGAAGAAGAAGGTGATGAAGACTTGGCATGAACCAAAATGGTGAAGGCTTTTGTGTGAATGAGAGAGTGAGGGAGTAATGCAAGTGTCATGAATTAATCCCCAAAATCAAAATGAACCCCATCCACAAATAAGTGGCCGGCCCCCCTTCTCTCTTCCACACAAAAATGTTACAATTGTTAATTTCATTAAACAATCCCAAACCATGCCATACACCATGCTTTGACCCATGCCTTGACTTATGTCACTTTTTCCACCTCATTAAAGAAAAACAAATGAATTTCCATAAATGGAAAATCACATAATGAGGTGGCAACTTCTTCTAGAAGCTATTCCGTACAAAATACGGAATACTTCCCGGTACATGTACCGAAATACATATACGCGTATTCGTACCAAAATACGAATAGCCGAGAGAGAAAATGAATAGTGAATAATAATACTAGAATACATACATATGTAAATTATTAAATCAAAACCTGATTTAATAATCTGGCTTAATCCTAAGCCGCTAGTATTATCAACCGTCCGATTAAAGTCTGTGCAGCAAGCACATATTTAATCGGACACCTGTATGTACCAACATACAACATGTACACCATATCTCCTGAACCGTGAAAAACCCTCTGTGTGGGACTCTAAAGACTCGTCAATACGCTGGCAGTGGGTTTAACCACAAGCACGTCAGCGGCACTAGCTGTACGTAACGGCTATCCAGGTATTGAGCGAAAGGGTGGCCGACGAGCAAACTCATCCTGAACCCCTACTGAGCCTGACAGTGACAATATCCGTACAGTCCGGTCTGTTCGTCTAAGAGTATCGCATATCGAGTCTAGGGGGTGGATAAAGTCAGACCCCCAACAACGCGATATTTAGTGTCGGCATGTAACCCATCACCTCCTGAGAAACTATCGATCCTGAATCGGTAATCCTCGTCTACCATGGCCATGGATTTATGGTGATGGCCACCCGTACATAATGCGACATCAACCCCCAATACCGGGAGAGACGAATCCCTGACGATCCAATCACTTCCTCCATGTGGCTCGGGACTGTACCCAACTAAAACCTGTTTGCACGACTCCTTTGCGCCGTGGTAGGGTAGTAATCAAAGCACAGTGGGAACTCACACGAGACAAATGACGATCTCAGGTTGGCAGACTAACCTGCACACATGTTACCTGGGAACTGCTATCTGACAATAGGTATAATACCAACTAGCAGGTTCCCAGCGAGTCCGTCTAGTGTACTCATAACCCAATGAGCACCTGCATACTATCTTAGTTGAACAAACTAACACCAATGGCTTGTGAGACCTGGCCACCGCCCCTCGTCGGGGTCTCGATCAGTATATACTAGTCTACACTGGAGTATCGATGCCCGGTCTCGATACTCCTACGACTAGGGACATTTAAGGATGTGCTTATAGACCCCAGCTCCCACATATATGATCGTCATCATAATGCTGGCAGTCAAGCAAGAATCCTATGGGCTCTATCAACATGATGATAAAGATAAACCAGATAGCATACTATCATCTTGAGTAAGACTGTTTTATCGGTATAGGTCCTTCTTCAATCATCACAATCACCTGTCCGCGACTATGATTATTGCCATGAGGGTACTATAGCCAACAATCTCCCACTTGCACTTAAGGCCAATTATTGCGATGTCGCATACTCACAACCTGTGTGATACCGAACACCCAACTTCTCTACTAATCAGTTTCGCAAAGCCTGTTTGCGAAAATGATTACGTTCGAGAAATAGCCTCAGTGAGTGGATCCGCTCCAGTGTTTCTTTCTGTATCTCTCTTAATCTCAACTTCGCGGAGAAAGCTATCTCCCGAAATGAGCAATACTTGTCTTAGAATTTGTCTAGATATCTGATGGGACCCAGTTCACAAACGAACTCCAAATCCAGCAAACCTCCTAGACTGTATCATCCATTGAATTTAATCAGTAACATGAGCTATGCCTTCTTCAGTATCCGCTTGGACCATCTGTCCAACATACCGTCCCTCAGAAGAGGGAAAAACTATAACTCTGACAGTCACTCTGTCATCCAGGTCACCTTGGAAGCCTGAAATGATAACCGTCTCCTGAAGGAGGCGGCCGTAATCATTTCCCTAGAACATTCACTTATGTTCAATAACTGTTTCCCAATGTTTCTCCTGGATTGGATTAATATATCTGCTTATTGCATCTAGTACAAAAGCAATATCTGGTGTGGTACTTGACATTTCATGATTATCTCAGTTGCCTAAGCATGTGATATGCTAATCATGCAGATCCCTCTCCCTTTTAGTCTGTAAGACACCTTTAGAGGGGGTGACTCCATCACCTGCAGGTACACCACCATGCCAGGAGTCATCCATTTAATGTCAAAGTACCCAGATTAGGATACTTCCCAAATCTAGATCTAAAACCATAGATCTAGTAACCAGAAAACCTGATATTATATTTATATCCTATGTGGAGAAACAACTTTGTGACAACCACAGTATAACCGATCGTTGTACAGGAATATCACTTCCTACCAAGTGCATATCATCCCGAATCCTCGGACATCACACCCTACTACCTTCTTACCAGATCCATCTCCTATTCTGATGAAGTCAAAACCTATGACTGTCACATCAAAAATAGATGATCCTTTTCCGCTATACTTGGTTTAGCCTATAAATAGACATAAGCTACTTGCCCATTATGCTTCCGCTGCTCCCACTGACTACAACAACCCTCTGGCAGAGTCATATACACGTGCACTTCTAAAGCTAGTTTAGAACGACGCTATACTTATCCTCCTGCCGGGTCTTATAGTCTAGAACAGCAGCAATGGCAAGTCTGGGTAAACAAGAACCTCCCTGTCACCGTTACTGAGAAGACCGAAGTACCTCTCGGGTGCTTGAGGTTACCCACCAAATCTGCGGAGTGGCTAATGGAATGTCAAAAACAATTGAATTCTTAGGTTCTATTAAATCTTCAGTGATCATTTGTGGTTCTGGAATCACTTCCAGTTCTACAATACTCCCACTTTTGTTTTTCTGAAAAAGTCCATTTTACTAAAAATGTGGCGAGTCAAGAACAATATAAATATTGATCTTCCTGATGGTAGAAAGTTAACCCTCGTCAAAACCCGGGATAAGCCACAAACAGCCATTACTGAAACGTGCCTTGAGTTTATCCGGATTCTGGGCCGGACAACTCCCTATACCTTAACATCGTTAAGATATAAATTGATTCTATATATATCTGATATAGAAACAAAAGCACTAATCTAATTTGAACCAGATTCAAAATCATGCTACTGTCTCCAGTGCATATCAACCAAATGGAAGGAGGCCATTCAACATTACTCATCTAGGAGTGCATCCATATATGAGTAACCTGAAAGAGAATCAAGTTCTCAAAACCATTACTATTAACTGAATACCAAGCATAAGTATCTACATCTTCGACTTCCTCGAAGAATCCTGATACTTCCAACATATGGTTCTCTATTTTATTCTTATACCTATAACTTCTCAAAATCTGAACCATGCATTTTAACGAAATACATGTCTAGAATTAGAGAAGTTATGAGTAAACAGAGTACAGTGCGAGTCCTAATGGACACTGGACAGCATACAATATTTTGTATAAGTCCCCTGAGTCCAATAACTCAAACCCTGTGCATCGTAGGTTGAAAAACTGTACTATGGTTAAGAAGAATTACACCGTTGTTGAATGCATCTTACCTAATCACCAACTGATATAGGTAAATGTCATAGACACAATATCAAAAAGTTATATCTCACTTTATAAAATAAATGTACAGATATATCAGTTTGAAATTGGTGCATAACAACGGATATTCAAAACCAAATATTTGCCATCCGGCAAAATCCAGATGGTTTCCTCAAATATCACCAATTACAACGAATTCTGATATAATGAGGATCTAATCACCCAATTCCCAATATCTTACTCCCATTCACCATCTGTAATAATATGCAGATGTGAGAAACTGATCTGGTAAATACATACCCTGGAGTTAGATTCCAACTGGGAAAACAGTTATCAATTAACATCGCACAGTGAAACTGAAACATGGAAATGTTTCAAAGGGGTTTAACTGGTATTCCTAGTAATGCCTCTTCCACTATCCTGATTCACGACAGTAACCATATACTTACCTGCCCTCACTCCAATCCCTTTATTATGTCTTTACTTATTATCTTCTGTACACCTTCTTTAGGCTAATTGGTTTTCTTCTTTCCCTACCCTTCGGCACCGGTCTAAGGTTTGGAAGAAGACTATCCAATAAGCGTAATAGGTGTACTCTCCTAATCCTAGGAGCCCTCGCAACCTGAGAGAAGGTAAAGAGAAAAGACATCTGAATAATCCTATTCACTTTCTCCTGAACTAGAATCCATCCTCGAAAAAGTTCCTTCGAGTTCGTATGTAACTATACGATGGATTTATCCAATGGAAGTGGATATCCGTAGTGATACGGAGTGTCCTAGAGAAATGCAAAGTGGATGTAGGAGTGGCAGGGGTATACATGGTCTTTGTCGTGAATGATGGTGATCGCAATTTCCTTTGCCATTATTCTAATCCCTTTATATGTCTTTACTTATTACCTTCTGTACACCATAGTTAAGCTTGTTGGTTTTCTTCCTTCCCTACCATTCGGCACCTGCCTATGGTTTAGAGGATGACTATCCAATAAGCTCAATAGGTGTACCCTCTCCTAATCCTAGGAGCCCTCACAACCTGAGAGAAGGTAAAGGGAAAAAAACAACCGAATAATCCTATTCAATCTCTCCAGAACCAGAATCCATCCTCGAATCAGATCCTTCGAGTTCGTATATAACCATACGATGGATTTATCCAATGGAAGTGGACGTTCGTAGTGATACGGGGTGTTCTGGAGAAATGCAAAGGTGATATAGAAGTGGAAACAGTATATGCGACACCGTGACATTCCAAAAGCCAATGTGCTTAAATAAGGTTCGGTCAACTTGGTTTCATGAGTTTTAGTCAAAGGTTGGGTCATAGTCGCAGCCAGAGAGAGAGAGAGAGAAGAAACATTCAGCGTGCACTCTAACCTAGATCAGAATGGTTAATCATTTTATCTAATCTGGATGTCTCTCACTGTATTCTTGAATTCTCTTCCAAACCTAAAAGGAGAATTAGTCGGAATTACCCGAGGAGTAATCCTACTCATCAGTGGGAATCGGGATCCAACTATCATCGCATGACAACTTGATGGAAGCCACTCAAGTCACCACACTCCAGAAGGTATGCGCAAGCCTGGCAAGTTTCCTGTATGTTTGAAACTCCCGATGTGTATTTTTACCCCTAGGACCCAAGTGACCTTGACGGAGTCAACAAATCAAAGAGTCCTAGTCAAGTTCAACCCTTCATTATCTTGATTGCATTAAACCCACCCGCACGAGCCCTTGACGGAGTCAACAAGGCCGCACTACTGTCTTAACCAATCACATATCTATGCTACAAACAAGCACCACTTAGCTACCGCACACTACGCCTTGATGGAGTCAACAAATGTAGCACGAATACTAAGTACTACTTATAGGAAATGACGGAGGGCTACGGCTGGTTTTTGGCGAAAAACCTTTAACGTAATGAACTTGATCTTGTAGAAGGAATCCAAGTGGTTTTATAAATATATAGCGGCGAAAACATTTGCTAAAGAGGTCACTCCCGGTAAAGGGATCTCGGCTCTTTCCCCGTCGAATGGGGTGCAGGATATCCCAAACTGAATATCACGATGCAAAGCAAAAGTAATCGACTACAGTGAAGTTATTACGTTGAAGCAAACTTTTACTCAAGGGGTTACTCCCGATGAAGGGATCTCGGCCCTTGCCTCGTCGAATGAGGTGTAGGATATTCCAAATGAATACCACGATGCAAAGCAAAAGTGTACGTCTGTAATGTCAGTTTTTAAAAACTTGGTTCCAACAACATCATATATAGGTTTGTTTTATCCTTGCATCGATAAGAATCTATGCAGTCCCATCAATTAATCACACCAGAAAAGAACGAAAATAAAATGTACGTATATGCCATCCGCATTCGCCACTGGGTCCCGTCATCACCCGTTAGGTTACTTAACTAACGACAGAGCGGGGACTGGGCTAGCGCGGGTGCAAAACATATACAACATCTACTATTATATATAAATATATATATAACATTCGTCCCAGGCATGATATAAAGCAACATCACAGAAATATCACAGAAGCAATACAGAATGGTGGATAATCTGGAGCCCCGAGTTTCACTTGAGCCGCAAGTGAGACCCGACGTTCCCTGTCGTGTGGATAGCCTATGCAATGAAAACCTAGACCCCTACGAGCGCGGCAAGTTACCCGCCAAAACCAGAAGTGAGGTAGCCCCCTTCAGCAACGTGAATGGACCACCCAGCACTTCACGGAATCCGGTAACTTGAGCACCCCTCTTGGGTCACCTATACCCCCTACGAGTGCGGCGAATAGCCCGCCAATTCTAGAGTAAGGTCCCCTCCGTCTGAATGCCTTGAGATGCGGACCAGTTGCCCTCTAGAACCCGGCTATTCATGCACTCCACCGTGGGGTAATCCTAGTACAGAAAATAAAATAATATACAAGGGTGACATCGACCTCAGCCTGGTCGTGCCCCAAAAGAATAATATACAAACTGGCAGTGACGGCAGTCCACATGTCGGACGCTCGCCCCGCAATATCAAATGTACAAATGAAATAAAACTGTACTAACATTGCACCACAGCTATCCACCACGACGATCCAACCAACATCACAACACAACACAGAACATCAACGTGAATGTCACGTTCGCAAACCCGTCTAAAAGAACATATAGCAGTTAGACAGGTTTACCGATCAAATGACATTCACGGTCGCAGAATATAATGTATGTACTGTCAAACGCACTCTTAAAATATCAATCGACTAAGTTCCAAATTGGCCCCAATAGCAAAACAACACTTCACTGAAACCTGGGCCAAAACAGAATATCACAAAAATCACATTTCCAAGTAAATGGGCTACAGAAAAACTTTGGTCGCCCATTGCCACTTAACCGCTGCGGAAATGCCGCCAATAGGGGCTTAGTGTGGCGGATTCGCGCGAGCCCAAATTTTTCCAGTACCCTTAAAATTGCCTGCACGGATTTTTAAGATGTGTGAAATAATTTTTTGACCACTTTGAAAATCGGCAGAGAACAGACAATTGGAATCGTGTTTTTTGTAAAATCCGTCGATCAATCTTTTAAGCACATCTAAACAAGCTAGTAAGGGGTTTAAAGGGTGGCTCTGATACCATGAAGGGTCCCGGCAGCACCCCGACCGTCAAAACGCGGCCAAAATGCGGAACACTTTTTTTCTAAACCGGCGCTACCGCGACCCGATTTCCGGATCGACCTTAAACCCTAAACTAGAAAATTAAAATAAGAGTTAGAATTGTTATACCGAGATGATCCAAGTCCTTCGGTCTTCATTCCAAGCTCCGAGTGATCCTTTGATGATGTTTGGTTGCCGGTCTTCCTCCATCTCCGATGATCCACCCGAGGGAAACGGCGGAAGCTCCAGCTTCGTCGAACGAAGCAACCGACGCTCCGAGGTCGCTAGCAACGGAGAGTGGGCGGTGTAGGATGTGTCACTATATTTCTCTCTCTTCATAAAAGCTCAAGTGAGCAATGCAAGAAGATGAAGAAGAAGGTGATGAAGACTTGGCATGAACCAAATGGTGAAGGCTTTCGTGTGAATGAGAGAGTGAGGGAGTAATGCAAGTGTCATGAATTAATCCCCAAAATCAAAATGAACCCCATCCACAAATAAGTGGCCGGCCCCCCTTCTCTCTTCCACACAAAAATGTTACAATTGTTAATTTCATTAAACAATCCCAAACCATGCCATACACCATGCTTTGACCCATGCCTTGACTTATGTCACTTTTTCCACCTCATTAAAGAAAAACAAATGAATTTCCATAAACGGAAAATCACATAATGAGGTGGCAACTTCTTCTAGAAGCTATTCCGTACAAAATACGGAATACTTCCCGGTACATGTACCGAAATACATATACGCGTATTCGTACCAAAATACGAATAGCCGAGAGAGAAAATGAATAGTGAATAATAATACTAGAATACATACATATGTAAATTATTAAATCAAAACCTGATTTAATAATCTGACTTAATCCTAAGCCGCTAGTATTATTAACCGTCCGATTAAAGTCTGTGCAGCAAGCACATATTTAATCGGACACCTGTATGTACCAACATACAACATGTACACCATATCGCCTGAACCGTGAAAAACCCTCTGTGTGGGACTCTAAAGACTCATGATCGCACGCTTTTGGCGTGTCGGATGTTCAAAGTTCTAAAGTTATAACCGCGATCAGGACGGTGTCGCTATGCAGCTAGCCGGTTGAGCATGGGTCGATCCACAGGGAGATGGTTGTATGTCCGTTCTTGTCTTAGACGAGTCAATAAAGAATGTGTATATGTTTGTTCAATTCTATCCTAAGTGTTATATGCAAGTATAAAGTTGTTAAGAAAAAGATACAAAAGTGTAAGCTAAAGAAATCCGCACACAAAACCTTTGAGCCGAGTCTTGACCAATTGAAGCTAGAGCAATCGGCAACAACGTAGATTAGGGTAGTTAAGCACGGTATTCGTGGAATCCGGTTTATTGACCCTTGTCCTTCCGTTCTTGTCTCTTGCTTTCGCCTCCGGCCAAACCGAACGCAACCGGTCGCGGTTAGGAATCACCGTTACCTTGGTAGGGTAGGGTGCCTAACGGAGCGCTTGCGTAACGTTTGGGCGGAGTTCAAAGGAAAATAACGGGAAAAGAAAATGAGCAAAGAAACATTAACTTACAATATTGTATTTATTCTTAACAACAACAATTACAACCATTCACAAAACGAACCAAAAAGAGCAAAAGAAAAGATAAACAAAGAAAAGAAAAGATTACAAGCAAGTAATTAAAAGTGCATGGAATTTAAGTGCATGAAAGTAAATGAGCAAGAAATGAAACTAGGAACCATAGAACCTAAAACAAGACATGGGTTCAATAACCAAATCTTAAACTTGCAAGCTCAATTAAGAGGTTGCAAGATCAAGAAAAGGCAAAGAACTCATGGAGAATGAAGCACAAAAGAGAGAACAAAAATGATACAACCCCTTGAGATCAATGACCAAAGCTTAAACTTGCAAGCTCACTTAAGAGGTTGCAAGATCAAGTTAAGGTAGAGAGCTCAAAGGGGGAAGCTAAGAAAAAAGAATGATACAAAATAACCCTCATCTTCATTTAACATCCACTCAAAAGCTCTCACAACAATTTAATGGAAGAAAGATGATGAAGAAGAAGAAGTAAACTAAAAACTAACAAAAAGAGGGCATAAGAATTAACATCCAAGGCTTGGCAAGTTCTGGGCAATTTATAGGCAGGAAACAGAGAACCTAGGGCAACAATCTGTCAATATATGAAATTCTAAAACTGCCGCTGAAATTTGACCAAGTGCGGAGCCCACATGGCCGCGGTTCCGCGGCCTAAGCGCGCTTATGCCGCGGTTTCGCGGCCTTTTAGAAGTATTGTGCCTTCATCTTTTGTCGTATCCCCTGGTTTGTGGTCCTCTTCAGTGTGGTATAGTACTTTTCTCAGAAGCACTTCATAATTCTTCCAGAATTTCAGTAGATCAAAAAGGTGATGTGATATGGATCTTTTGCCATGATTTCCTCGAGCTCCACGTAGATATGTTGGATCTTGTGTTGACATTGAGCTTTGTGTATGAAAATGACATCGATTTGCCATTTTGTCCCTTAAACTGGTGTGTGGTAACATACGGATAGAGTGCGGAGACCCGTGTTTTATCTGTGGTTGGCAGTAATCCGGAATTTGTCGTACTTTTCCATGGATTTCACTGTTTAGAGCCGAGAACCAATATTCTGCAAATATGTAGCAAACACTGATCAAAAGCACCTGCCTATAAACAAACGAGCGTAAGAATGGGCGGTATAAAATGCAATATTCTGGTATGAACAAATACCCCCAAACTTAACTTTTGCTCGTCCCGAGCAAAACCAATTATTCACAAAAAAGTCCTAACCGCACTTTCGCAGGGAACGCGATTGCACTGAGCACGTGCAACAAGCCGTTAAACCTCTAGGTGTCCCTAGTAGGAGGAGTGTTGTCTCCTGAGGGTTTTCTGCGGATTACACCCACAAATTCCCGTCAAGCTAGTGTCATAAGTTAACGTCGATTCTACTCCTACAGTTTAGTATTTACGTTAGAAATTCTATCATCCTAAGTTAGAAATATCCAACCCTTATGTTTCACATCTCCTATCTATTTAACCTTAGATCCTATACGTTCCAAAAAAGTTTAGAAAGTTATTGGTATCTCCTGAGTTTTCCTTCTTCAAGTGTGGTCTTAAATCAGAGATTTTTATCAACTTTACAGAAAACATAAGTCTTATTCTTTATTTCTATCTCTTATCCAAACATCGATTGTATACCCCTACGTGTGTGTATATTTGCACCCCTACACTCAAGAATTCAATTCAAGCTATAATACCCTTGCCCTAATACCTAATACTACTTCTTTTCATTAAGGATGGACGGATTTGCTCACACACCTTTCATGCAACTATTAATGCTTCTTGAGGCACTAACGGCCGATTACTGAATGTGTGAACTTTAAAGCGTAAATAGCAGTTTCCAGGTCTTGACTTTATTCTATTTTTCTTTTTCTTTTTATTTTTCAAGACCGGATATATTTTTCAATATGCTCTTTTGGTGTTTAGCTTTAAATACCGTTTTTTCTTTCATACTAGGCTTTCAGGCAAGAGTATTTCTAGGTATCCTCTACTATCCCAAGTTTCAAGGTGCGTGTAAGTGCAGTTTGTAGGGTATATACTTTCTAAATTTGAACTCAAGAAAAGAAACTATTTTTCAGACTTATCTTTCAGTAAAACTTCAATACTTTCCCTTCATCTTGACTTAACTCAAGAACTGAACTCAAGATTACATATTTCTCAAAAAAATTTGTAAGGACGTATACTTACCAAAGTTAGACAGAATGAGGGTTATTTTTAGGATTTTCAATTCCTAAGCCTAGAATTTAGTTATTTCTAACATATCAACTAAACTTTCAGAATAAAAATCTAAGTTACCCTATTAGCTAACTTGACGACAAAGTTTTTATATTTTTGGAAAATTTTCGATTTTTGTGGGTTTTTAATAAGGTATGCAAATGCAGAATATACAAATGAATGCGAAGGAAGAAAGCTTACCGAGCACACCCTCAAACTTAAACTTGACAGTGCCCTCACTGTCAGGCTATACCAAGAGGGTCAAAATTGTCGGCGCTCCCTAAAAACAAATTATATACATAACAAAAAAGGAAAACAAAAAATATATACAAAAAGGTTCCCCCCCAAACTTAAGTAAAACAGTGTTTCCACTGTTAAGCGTTTGAAGTTCAGGATTAGGGGGGAAAAACGGTTTCAAACTATACAAGGCCTTACACAGGCCAAAAGTGAGCACCAACCATTCAAAGATTTTATCGCTATAATGTACAGGTTGGTGGAAGAAGGCGTAGAGAAAAGAGGGAGAATACGCGAGACCGTATGAAGATAGAAGCGGGATACATTCTCGGTATATGAGAGGAAGAATGGCGGAAGGGAGAAAGAAGTGGAATATGAACTTGAGGGTGGAAATGGATTGAATAAATTAGTACAATCTGTAATGATCGATGTGAAAAGATGGATTGTACTAATCTATCAATATGGCGAGAAATGGGGTCAAATCCCTCAAGATTCATGAGAAACCATGGGTACGCCGAACTTGGTAAACCAGACACAGGAAGTGAAAATGATACGGTTTCTTGCAATGTCGGAACGATGGAAAGGATGGGGGGAATTGATTGAGGAAGGGTATTGGTTAAGGGTTCTGGAGGGTGTACACAGTCAATGACAGGGACAGGATGAATTGGAAAATCCGACTCATCAAGCAAAACTGGTTCATCCTCAAAAATATCCTCAAAATTTTCCTCAAAATTCAGCACATCCATGCATTTATCCTCAAAATCCAGATGCATATGGGGTTCGGAAAAAACATTTAATGACTCGGGATGATAAATTGGAGAGAAAAACTCAGCAAAATCTGCGGGTTCATCATCCAAAATATTCCCAGCGTCAATATCCTCAATCAAGTGAAAATCTATATTCTCAGACACCTCAACAAAAGAATGGATATTAATCAATTCAGGTTCTAGAGTGGAGGTGTAGAGGTCAAAAGGATTGGGTGTGGTTTCACTCGAAAAGGACCCTTCACAATCGGGCAAATCGAACACTACAAAGTCACACAACTCATTATCTGTTCTATCTTTAATCAATGAATCGTTTGGAACACCGGATAGACATTCAAAAACGGAGTTGTGGGATTCAAGTTGAAATGGGTAGGCTTGATTCGGAAGGGGGTACATCACTCTCTCTCCACTCAAATTCTCAACCTGTCCTACCGCCTCTTCATACATTGGAAAATTTGGAGCTAGTTGAAAACTAGCTACCGGGTCACTAGGTTGTATGAGGGCGGCCATGGACGCATTCAAATCCATCATCTGTTGGTACGACGCTACCCTAAAGTCTTCCAAAGACTGTTCCAGACTAGACATGGGTTGTGAAGGGGTTTCAGTAGAAGATTCAAAGTTGTTTGGATACTGAAAATTCCCAAATGGCGGTTCAGAAGCAATGTCTAGGGAAGGTGCAAAAGTCGGGTAGGACTGGTAGGCATTGAATGGCTGGACAGGAACAGGATCAACATTTGGATAAGAAGGTGAATGGAATTGTTGATCCCAAGAGTCTGTAGTGGTGAAAGGAGTGAAAGATCGGCTACAGGATTGTTCAATATGTTCAGCGACGGACAAAGGACGACTTGCAAAAGGGGTATCAACATAAGAGGATGGGAGAGGTTGAAAAGGTTGATACAAAGTGGATTGCGGAGGGCAAGTGTTTGTCCTAAACGCGTCTATCCGATCTTTCAAAGAGATTTTGGGCATGGAGGGATCGTTCGACGTTCGGCCAAAGCAAGAACTGTAAGAAGTAATGTCTGGTTGTGGGTACCAAAGTTCGGCAAGAGTTTTTCTAGGTAGAGTACCCATGATATTAAGAGAGAAAGAAAGAAAGGCAGAGAAAAGGAGGGGAAAAAGAATGTGGATTTTTTAAAAAAATTTGTTTTTGGAGTTTTTAAAAATTGTTTGTTTGAAAGAATACGGAATTATAGGACTAAAATTTACAAGCACAATCACAATCACAATATGCACAAACATACCTAGAGCAAGGGTCTTTAAAGTCCAACTAGACTGCTCCTAACTGTTCCAAAGGGCAAGAAATAGGACCTCAAACCGCCTCTTCTCCGCCAATTGCGGCAAGGTAAGTGCCAGGTAAGTGGGAGGCTCCCCACTACGTAAGTAGTGGTCCTAATTAAGTAACCACTTGCCTTGGACACACCTGCCTAGACACCGCAAAGTCAGGATAGGATAAACGACCGATGCCTACAACCAGTCCTCTGTCCTATTGAGCGCGACGTCCTTAGGGCTGAGTCTAGTATTTTTTATTAGCTCAAGGTAATGCGTATGCAATTAGTGATTTGTGGGGTCTTAGGAAGGGTGATGAAATCCCCACCCAATCTGAATTGGTGTTATAACCCCTTAATGTCCGTATTAATATATGCAAAGCGGTAAACAAACAAAATCTAAAACAACAAAAATTTATTTGGCGGCTGCGCAATCTGTGCAAAGAAACCTGCATAAAATACAGTATAGTGGAATTCACAGAGAAGATAAAAGAACAGAGAAAGGGCAGAAAAAAATTGGGGCACTGAGGACTCAATACGGCCGCGGAACCGTGGCTAAAGCCCCCCTTTGACTGCGGTTCCGCGGTCAAACAGTGGAATTGGAGCCTCGAATTTGGTTCCCTGCACTCCCCTTGATCTCTACTCCAAAATAAAATGCTCTGTTTTCTTTTTTGATTACTGTACTTGCTCCAGATTAGCCTGCACACTTGCACACAAAAATTATCAAAAATAACAAAAAGATTTTTTATTTTTTTTATAAATATATACAAAAAGAATATTAACCCGAATAACAAGAAAGAAAATACGTTACCGTCTCCCCGGCAACGGCGCCATTTGATCGCATGCTTTTGGCGTGTCGGATGTTCAAAGTTCTAAAGTTATAACCGCGATCAGGACGGTGTCGCTATGCAGCTAGCCGGTTGAGCATGGGTCGATCCACAGGGAGATGGTTGTATGTCCGTTCTTGTCTTAGACGAGTCAATAAAGAATGTGTATATGTTTGTTCAATTCTATCCTAAGTGTTATATGCAAGTATAAAGTAGTTAAGAAAAAGATACGAAAGTGTAAGCTAAAGAAATCCGCACACAAAACCTTTGAGCCGAGTCTTGACCAATTGAAGCTAGAGCAATCGGCAACAACGTGGATTAGGGTACTTAAGCACGGTATTCGTGGAATCCGGCATATTGACCCTTGTCCTTCCGTTCTTGTCTCTTGCTTTCGTCTCCGGCCAAACCGAACGCAACCGGTCGCGGTTAGGAATCACCGTTACCTTGGTAGGGTAGGGTGCCTAACGGAGCGCTTGCGTAACGTTTGGGCGGAGTTCAAAGGAAAATAACGGGAAAAGAAAATGAGCAAAGAAACATTAACTTACAATATTGTATTTATTCTTAACAACAACAATTACAACCATTCACAAAACGAACCAAAAAGAGCAAATGAAAAGATAAACAAAGAAAAGAAAAGATTACAAGCAAGTAATTAAAAGTGCATGGAATTTAAGTGCATGAAAGTAAATGAGTAAGAAATGAAACTAGGAACCATAGAACCTAAAACAAGACATGGGTTCAATAACCAAATCTTAAACTTGCAAGCTCAATTAAGAAGTTGCAAGATCAAGAAAAGGCAAAGAACTCATGGAGAATGAAGCACAAAAGAGAGAACAAAAATGATACAACCCCTTGAGATCAATGACCAAAGCTTAAACTTGCAAGCTCACTTAAGAGGTTGCAAGATCAAGTTAAGGTAGAGAGCTCAAAGGGGGAAGCTAAGCAAAAAGAATGATACAAAATAACCCTCATCTTCATTTAACATCCACTCAAAAGCTCTCACAACAATTTAATGGAAGAAAGATGATGAAGAAGAAGAAGTAAACTAAAAACTAACAAAAAGAGGGCATAAGAATTAACATCTACGGCTTGGCAAGTTCTGGGCAATTTATAGGCAGGAAACAGAGAACCTAGGGCAACAATCTGTCAATATATGAAATTCCAAAACTGCCCCTGAAATTTGACCAAGTGCGGAGCCCACATGGCCGCGGTTCCGCGGCCTAAGCGCGCTTATGCCGCGGTTCCGCGGCCTTTTAGAAGTATTGTGCCTTCATCTTTTGTCGTATCCCCTGGTTTGTGGTCCTCTTCAGTGTGGTATAGTACTTTTCTCAGAAGCACTTCACAATTCTTCCAGAATTTCAGTAGATCAAAAAGGTGATGTGATATGGATCTTTTGCCATGATTTCCTTGAGCTCCGCGTAGATATGTTGGATCTTGTGTTGACATTGAGCTTTGTGCATGAAAATGACATCGATTTGCCATTTTGTCCCTTAAACTGGTGTGTGGCAACATACGGATAGAGTGCGGAGACCCGTGTTTTATCTGTGGTTGGCAGTAATCCGGAATTTGTCGTACTTTTCCATGGATTTCACTGTTTAGAGCTGAGAACCAGTATTCTGCAAATATGTAGCAAACACTGATCAAAAGCACCTGCCTATAAACAAACGAGCGTAAGAATGGGCGGTATAAAATGCAATATTCTGGTATGAACAACTCGTCAATACGCTGGCAGTGAGTTTAACCACAAGCACGTCAGTGGCACTAGCTGTACGTAACGGCTACCCAGGTATTGAGCGAAAGGGAGGCCGACGAGCAAACTCATCCTGAACCCTTACTGAGCCTGACAGTGACAATATCCGTACAGTCCGGTCTGTTCGTCTAAGAGTATTGCATATCGAGTTTAGGGGGTGGATAAAGTCAGACCCCCAACAACGCGATATTTAATGTCGGCATGTAATCCATCACCTCCTGAGAAACTATCGATCCTGGATCGGTAATCCTCGTCTACCATGGCCATGGATTTGTGGTGATGGCCACCCGTACACAATGCGACATCAACCCCAATACCGGGAGAGACGAATCCCTGACGATCCAATCACTGCCTCCATGTGGCTCGGGACTGTACCCAACTAAAACCTGTTTGCACGACTCCTTTGAGCCGTGATAGGGTAGTAATCAAAGCACAGTGGGAACTCACACGAGGCAAATGACGATCTCAGGTCGGCAGACTAACCTGCACACATGTCACCTGGGAACTGCTATCTGACAATAGGTATAATACCAACTAGCAGGTTCCCGGCGAGTCCGTCCAGTGTACTCATAACCTAATGAGCACCTGCATACTATCTTAGGTGAACAAACTAATACCAATGGCTTGTGAGACCTGGCCACCGCCCCTCGTCGGGGTCTCGACCAGTATACACTAGTTTACACTGGAGTATCGATGCCCGGTCTCGATACTCCTACGACTAGGGACATTTAAGGATGTGCTTATAGACCCTAGCTCCCACATATATGATCGTCGTCATAATGCTGGTAGTCAAGCAAGAATCCTATTGGCTCTATCAACATGATGATAAAGACAAACCAGATAGCATACTATCATCTTGAGTAAGACTGTTTTATCGGTATAGGTCCTTCTTCAATCATCACAATCACCTGTCCTCGACTATGATAATTGCCTTGAGGGCACTATAGCCAACAGTCAACGAACACAATGATGAACCGATCAAGATACGGCCTGAATACACGGTTCATCAAGTCCATAAATGCTGCTGGGGCATTGGCGAGCCCGAACGACATCACCATGAACTCGTAATGACCATATCGTGTACGGAAAGCGGTCTTCGGAATATCCTCCTTTCGAACCCGCAACTGGTGATAACTCGACCGTAAATCAACCTTCAAGAAATACCCCATACCCTGGAGCTGATCAAATAAGTCGTCAATGTGGGGTAGGGGATATCTGTTCCGCACAGTTACCTGGTTCAGCTGACGATAATCAATGCATAAGCGCATACTGTCGTCCTTCTTGTTAACAAACAGGACGGGAGTACCCCAAGGTGACACACTTGGTCGGATAAGCCCTTTATCCAACAAGTCCTGCAACTGATCCTTCAGCTCTCTAAGCTCCGCCGGGGCCATCCGATAAGGCGGTATAGAGATAGGCCCCGTGCCGGGGATCAATTCAATGCAAAACTCAATCTCGCGCTCTGGTGCCAGACCATGCAGCTCGTCAGGGAATACATCAGGAAACTCTCTCACAATAGGGACATGGTCCAAAGAAACCTCTGTGGCGCTAGTATCACAAACATAGGCTAAGAATCCCTGACACCCTTTCCACAAGAGCTGACCAGCGTTAAGAGAAGAAATCAAGCTGGGAAGGGTAGCGCTACGATAAATAACAAGAACCGGCTCACCAGGAAAGCTGAATCTGACTGCCTTTTCACGGCAGTCCACGGATGCATAACAGGTAGCTAGCCAGTCCATACCAAGAAGAACGTCGAAGTCCAGCATATCGAGGAGAATCAAATCAACTGAAGAATCTCTCTCCCCCATACGAACGGGGACACGATCGGTACACCAAACGAGAAACAAACGACTCGCCTAATGGAGTAATAACGATAAGCGGCTGATCTAACAAAGAAGACTCTCGGCCTAACCTCGGTGCAAAGTATGTGGATACATAAGAATGTGTGGAACCTGGATCAAATAATACCCATGCATCAAAAGAACATATTGGCAGAGTACCTGTCACAACGGCATTGGATGCCTACGCATCCTGCAGAGTCAAAGCGAATACTCGGGCCTATCCACCACTAATAGCTGGCTGTCCTCTGCTTCTGCCTCTGTCGCCTTGTCCTCTCTGAACAGGACCGCCACACCCACGACCTCTAGGAGCATCTGCCTGGCATGGAGCATCATCAGGGGTAGGAAGTAGAGCTCTCTGAGGAGGTGGTGAAGGTGGTAAAGTCACATGTGGGACTGTCGCCGTGCCCTGGCGCCCCATGGTACAGTCTCTGATACGATGGTACTGGCTCCAGCACCGAAAACATCCTGGCGACGACTGCTGGGTCTGTGGATAAGAACCAAATAACTGACCCCGTCTCAATCCTCTGCCGCCACCATCTCCTGGAAAGAATCTATCACGGTGTCTAACCACCTGCCGCTGGGCTGGCGTATCAGTACGAATCCGCTTCGTCCCAGAAACGACCGGAGTTTCAGAAATGCGCTCCTCCAAATGTTGCCGTATCTTTTTATTGTTGCAAACATTTGGATTAATGTTTGTATTTGGAAATAATGAGCTAGAAATCATCATTTTATGCATTAAATGTGACATGGACATATATGGTGACTCATGGTCTCTTTTATTATGTAAATGTCACATTATGAGCTTAATTTGTGATGATATGATAAGAGGAGAGAGAGAGGGGCTGCCATGAAGAGGTGAGCTCTCATATTATTCTTCTCACTCTCTCATTTTATCACATATATCACAAAAGGAAAAAAGAAAGCTTCTTATTCTTCTTCCTCCTCTAGCTCAAAATCTCCATTAATGGCATCATCTCTAACCTCCATCCAAGCCATGGATGCAAGAGACAAAGTGATCACAAACATTCTCTACAACACCTTGGACACGTCGGCTAGCACACTTCGTGCCCGAGTTGCTTCGGATGAAGCGGGAGCCCGTAAAAGGAATCGATGATGTGGTGCCCTTTCCGACGAGGAGATCGAGACCAGAGATACCGCGAGGAGCTTGGGATGGTGGCTAAAGACCGATGGACACAAATCGATCGGTATAGCTTTCCAACCCTCTCTTTAGATAGCTAGTTGTAGGTTAATGGTTCGATCCGGGTTTTAAGCATACGATAGTACCGGTTTCAAGTTTTGAAAAAGTTTTCGTTTCCGCATTTTGGCCTCGGACAGACGGCCGGGGCGCTACCGTACACTTACATGGTATCAGAGCCACGCCATTAACCTTTACTAGCTTGTTCCAACGTATTTAAAATATCGATCGAACGAATTTTATAAAAACTGCATTTCCATGTCACAGTTTCTGTCGAATTTTTCCTGTGGTCAAAAAATTATTTAGTGTGCTGCAGAAAAACAGGCAGGTTTTTTTAAAGAGAACTGAGAAAATTTGGTGAGCTAAAACCACTGTAGCGCCGCGGAACCGCGGCCGTACCCACGCGTTGGCCGCGGTTCCGCTGCAGTCCTGTAGCAAAATTCACCAAATTTTCTGAGGTGGTCTCTGACTTGGAAATGGGGTTTCTGGTAATTTTATTTTTGGCCCAGATTATTTTGAGTACTGGGTATTGTACTTGGGGCCCACTTCGGGAAATTTTGTCGATCGAAAATTTTAAATATGTTAGTTCACAGTATTTGCATTATATCTGGGACCGTGAATGTCATTCGAGCGGTAAATCCTGTCTAATTGCTATAGTCCTTTTAGACGGATTTGCGAACGTGACATTCACGTTGATGTTCTGTGTTGTGCTGTGATGTTACGGATTTGTCGTGGTGGATAGCCTGGATGCAATGGTAGTAAAGTTTGGTTGTATTTGTACATTTGATATTGCGGGGTGAGCGTCCGACATGTGGACTGCCGTCACTGCCGGTTTGTATATTATTCTTTTGGGGCACGATCGGGCTGAGGTCGATGTACCCGTTGTATATTTTACTTTCTGTACTAGGATTACCCCGCGGTGGGGTGCACGGATAGACGGGTTCTAGAGGGCAACGAGCCCGCATCTCATGGCATTGAGACGGAGAGGGATTCACTCTAGAATTGGCGGGCTATTCGCCGCACTCGTAGGGGGTACTGGTTGACCCAAGGAGGGGTGCTCAAGTTACCGGATTCCGTGAAGTGCTGGGTGGTCCATTTACGTTGTTGAAGGGGGCTGCCTCGCTTCAGGTTTTGGCGGGTAACTTGCCGCGCCCGTAGGGGTCTAGGATTTCATTCCACAGGCTATCCACACGACCAGGGGAACGTCGGGTTTCAGTAGCGGCTCTATGAAACCCGAGGATCCCAGATTATCTGTATTGTTCTGTGATGCTTATTACATTTCTGTGATGTTGCATTTTATCACGCCATGAGCGATTATTATATATTGATATATATACTAGTAGATGTTGTATATGTTTTACACCCGCGCTAGTCCAGTCCCCGCTCTGTCGTTAGTTAAGTAACTTAACGGGTGATGACGGGACCCAGTGGCGAATGCGGATGGCATATACGTACATCATATTTTCGTTCTTTTGTGGTGTGATTAATTGATGGGACTGCATTGATTCGGATCAATACAAGCTAAACAAACCTGTTTGATGTTGTTGGAACATTTTTCAAAAAAAGCTGTTATTGCAAGGACGTTCTCTTTTGTTTTGCACGGTGGTATTCGGTTATGAATATCCAGCACCTCAGTCGACGAGGCAAGGGCCGAGATCCCTTCACCGGGAGTGACTCCTTGGACAGAAGTTTGCGTCAGGGTAATAACTTCACTATAGTCGATTATTTTTTGCTTTGCATCGTGGTATTCAGTTGGAATATCCTGCACCTCATTCTATGGGGAAAGAGCCGAGATCCCTTCACCGGGAGTGACCTCTTTAGCAAAGGTTTTCGCCATTATATTTTTATAAAATGCTATCCGGTTCCTTCAACGATATCAAGTTCATTACGATAAAGGTTTTTCGCCAAAAACCATTCGTAGCCCTTCGTCATTTCCTACAAGTGGTACTTAGTATTCATGCTGCGTTTGTTGACTCCGTCAAGACGTAGTGTACGGTAGCTAAGTGTTGCTTGTTTGTAGCATGGATATGCGATTGGTTAGGATATGCGATTGGTTAGGACAGTCGTGCGGCCTTGTTGACTCCGTCAAGGGCACGTACGGGTGGGTTTAATGCAAACAAGATAATGACGGGTTGAACTTGACTATGACTCTTTGATTTGTTGACTCAGTCAAGGTCATAAGAGCATGGGGTAAAAATCACATCGGGAGTTTCTAAAGAAACTGAAACTTGCCAGATATGCGCATACCTTCTGGAGTGTGATAATGTGAGTGTATTCTATCACATTATCATGCGATGATAGTTAGATCCCGATTCCCACTGATGAGTTGGTTTAGTCCTCGGGTGATCCCGACTAATTCTTCTTTCAGGTTTGGAGGAGAATTTGAGGTTACAGTGGGAGGTTTCCTGATTTGATAAATTGGTAACCATTCCGATCTAGGTTAGAGTGCATGCAGAGTGTTTCTTTTATCTCTCTCTTTAGCAGCGACCATGACCCGACCCTTGACTATGACTCAGTGACCAAGTTAACCGAACCTTCTTAAAATACTGGCTTTTGGATTGTCAGAGTTGCATACCTCATTGTCACTCCTATTTTTTCCCTTTTCTCCAGAACACCCCGTATTAATACGAACATCCACTTCCATTGGATAAAACCATCGTATGGTTATATACGAACTCGAAGGAACTTGTTCCAGATTCGAGGATGGTTTCCTGTTCTGGAGAAAATGAATATGACTATTCAGCTGTCTTTTCCTTTTACCTTCTCTCCGGTTGTGAGTGCTCCTTGGATTAGGACAGTACACCTATTACGCTTATTGGATAGTCTTCTTCCAAACCATAGGCAGGTGCCGAACGGTGGGGAATGAAGAAAACTAATTAGACTAACGATGGTGTACAGAAGGTATTAAGTAAAGACAAATAAAGGGATTAGTAAGAGGGCAAAGTAAATTGCGACTGCTATTCACGACCAAACCAAGTATTTCATCGCTACTCCTATTTCACCTTTGTATTTCTCCAGGACACTCCGTATCACTACGAAGATCCACAGTTATTTGGATACTCCATCGTATGGTTATATACGAACTCGAAGGGACTTGTTCCAGTTCGGAGATGGAATCGGGTTCAGGAGAAATAGGAATAAGGTTTTATTCAGTTGTCTTTTATCTTTACCTTCTCTCGCGTTGCGAGTACTCCTAGGATTAGGACAGTACACCCATTATGCTTATTGGATAGTATTCTTTCAAACCATAGGCTGGTGCCGAACGGTAGGGAAGGAAGAAAACCATTTGGCCTAAAGGGGTGTACAGAAGGTAATGACTAAAGACATATAAAGGGATTTGGAGAGATGGCAAAGAAATATACGGTTACAGTTGTGAATCTGATAATGGAAGAGGTGTTACTAGGAATACCCGGATACCCCTTCGAAACATTTATATGTTTCAGTTTCACTGTGTATTGTTAAAAGAAAACTAATTTCCCAATTAGTCCTTGCTTCAGGGTATGTATTTACCAGGTCTGATTCTCACATCTGTATGGTTTTATAGATGATGAGTGGGAGTAAGTTATTGGGAATTGGGTGATCATCCTCATTATATCGGGATTCGTTGTAATTGGTGATATTTGAGGAAATCGCCTGGGTTGTTTGACGGACGTCAAATATTTGGTTTTGAATATCCGTTGTTATGCACCAATTTCAAATTGATATATCTATACGTTTATTTTTATAAAGTGAGATATAACTTTTTGAAATTATGTCTATGACATTTACCTATATCAGTGAATGTTTAGGTAAGGAGCATTAAACAGCGGTGTAATTCTTCTTAACCATAAGTACAGTTTTCAACCTACGACACACAGGGAATGAGTTGTTAGATTCAGGGGACTTATACAGAGTATTGTATGTTGTCCAGTGTCCATGAGGACAGAGGGGTTGATACTCGTACTATATTCTGTTTACTTGTGACTTCTCTAGTTCTTAGACATGTGTTTCGTAGAAATGCAAGGTCTAAGTTTTGAGAAGTTACAGGTATAAGAATAAAGTAGAGAACGAGGTGTTGCAAGTATCAGGATTCTTCAAGATGATCGAAGATGTAGATACTTGTGTATGGTATTCAGATGATAGTAATGATTAAGAGAACCTGCTTCTCTTTCAGGTTACTCATAATTGGAAGTACTCCTAAGTTGAGTAATGCTGATCGGCCTCTCTCCATTTAGTTGACATGCACTGAAGACAGCTGCATAATTTGAATCTGGTTCCAATTAAATCAATGCCTCTGTTTCTATATTGGATATAGAATAGTTCATATCTTAACAATGTTAAGGTACGGGGAGTTGTCCGGCTTATGCTTAAAACCAGACTCTGGATAACTCAAGTCGCGTTTCTGTAATGGCTATTTGTGGGTTGACTCGGGCTATGACGAAGGTTGACTTTCTACCATCTGGAAGATCAATAGTGGTATTGTTCTTGACTCGCCACAGTTTTAATAAAAATGGATTTTTTTTCAGAAAACAGTAGTGGGAGTATGGTAGAACTGGAAGTGATTCCAGAACCGCAAACGATTACTGAAAATTTAATAGGACCTAAAGATTCAATCTGGTTTGGCATTCCATTAGCCACTCCGCAGATATGGTGGGTAACCTCAGGCACCGGAGAGGTACTCCGGCAGCCTCAAGGACGATGACATGGAGGTTCTTGTTTACCCAGACTTAACACTACTGTTGTTCCAGATTGTGAGACCCGGCAGGAGGATGAGTATAGCGTTGTTCTAAACTAGCTTTAGAAGTGTACGTGTGTATGACTCTGCCAGAGGGTTGTCGTGGTCTGTGGGAGCAGCGGAAGTATAGTGGACAAGTAGCTTGTGTCTATTTATAGACTAAAGCAGATATAGCGGAGATAGATCATCTATTTCTGATGTGACAGTCATAAGTTTGACTTCATCAGAATAGGAGATGGATATGTTAAGAAGGTAGTAGGGTGCGATGTCCTGGTATTTGGATGACATACACAGAGTAGGAAGTGAAATTCCTATACTACGATCGGTTATACTTTGGTTGTCACACAGTAGTTTTCTCCACATAAGATATAGATATAATATCAGACATTTTGGTTACTAGATCTATGGTTTTAGATCTAGATTTGGATAGTTTCCCAATTTGGGTACTTAGACAGCATTCTAAAGGTATTTTAGAATAGACGACTCCTGGCACGGTAGTGCACCTGCAGGTGATGGAGTCACCCTCTTTAAAGGTGTCTTACAGACTAAAGGGGAGAGGGATGCCCATGATTGGCAGTGTTGGAGATAGTGCCCTCAAAGTCAATTATTGGATCGTGTTCATATCAGATTTTTGCATTTTCATACCGCCCAATTTTTATCACATTTGCATGTCCGTAGATACTCTTGAGCCGTGTTTGCTAGTCAAATGCAGGATACAGGTTCTCGGTTCTAAAACGGTGAAATTCATGGAAAACACGAAAAAATCCGGGTTCCTGCCAACCACAGATAAAAACACGGTCTCTGCTCTTCATCCGTATGTTGCCAGATATCAATAGGAAGACAAAAGATCAAATCAATGTCATTCCCATGCACAAGGCTCAATGGTAGCACAAAATCCAAGAGATCTACGCGGAGCTCGAGGCAAATCATGACAAAATCTTGACAAAAAGTCCACCTTTCCCTCAACAGAATTCTGGAAAATTCGTGAAGCAATTATAAGAAAATACATATACCAGAAGGAAGTTCACAACAAACCAGGCCACCAACAAAAAGGCCACAGCCCAATTCCCCTAAAGGGCCGCGGAACCGCGGCCAAAGGGGGGTCTAGGCCGCGGTTCCGCGGCCATTCTGGCGCCAACTCTGCAGGAAAAAAGGGGGTATTCTGGTCTTTTCATGTATGTTCTGTTGGTTGCCCTAGGGTTTCATGTTTTGGCCTATAAATAGCCCAAAAGTTTGTGAAGGAAAGGGTCCAATTCTTGTATTTCTTTTTGCTAGGTTTTAGTTACATGTTCTTCTTCCTCTTCTCACCTCTTCTCCATTAAACTTGTAAGTAAGCTTTTGAGTGAAGAGTGATGAATAAAGAAGACCATTTTATTATCATGCTTGTCTCCTTATATTTATGCTTGTTGTAATTTTAATTCGTTAAGTAGTTGTTGTTATTTCCTTGTTATTTATTTCTTCTCTTTTTTTTTCTTTATCCTTACATACGACAATGATACTTACGCTTGATCCTCGCCAAGGTGAGGTCGCAAACAGTTAGTCGTATTCTTCTAATCTCCTTCTTTCTATCTTCCTCTTTTGTGTTGTTTTATTTTTCCGTATTATGACGTGTGAGTAGTTCATTCTTGTTAGGGTAGGATAAGGGAAGTTTGAGAGAAGGAAATCTCTCTCACTCTTTTCTTGCCCAACAGCTTAAATCGACTCCCGTTAATCCAACCACAATCCGCTCCTTACGGCACCCTATCCTACATGATAGCGGTGATTCCGTAGTGAGACCGGTTGTGGTTGGATTAACCGGAGGTTATGGCTAAGAGCCAAGAACGGACGGACAAGCACCAAAAGGAAGACTTATGCGTTGGAAAGCCTAGCTTATACTCGCAAAGTCCTTCCTAGTCGTGCTAATCCCCGTTGTTGCCGATTACCGTAACACGATATTAAGAAGGGCAACGAAAGATGTGGAGACTCCTAACTCAAACTAACCTAATCCTAACCCTAACATGCTCTCTTTAAATATCAACTCAACACTTAGATAACTACAAACAAAATCTGAACAACCGGACTTAACTCGTCGAAAAACACATAGAAAAAGATTCCCATCTCCCTGCGGACGACCCGTACTCAACCGGCTAGCTACGTGCGAAACCGTCTTGATTGCGGTATTTAAACTAGAACTTGAACACGCTCGTATCCTACCAATCAAATGGCGCCGTTGCCGGGGAGACGGTAGTTTATTTCCTTGTGTAATTTCGGGTTAATTTGTAAGTATAAAAAAAAAAAACCAAAAAAAAAAATGAAAAAAAAAACATACTTTGTAAAAAAACCATCTTGTTATTCTTGATTAGTTTTTGTGCAAGTGTGCAGGAAAATACGAAGTTCAAGATCGACGCCAAGGACGTTGAAAATACGGAGTTCAAGTACAGTGCCAAAGACGTGGGTAGATAGACCCACATTTCGCGGCTACACCGCGACGGACAAAACGTATCATCCGGTCTACTGTACAAATCTGGAGCAAATACAGTGAGCAATTCAAGATTCAGTACATCCAGACAAGCAGAGGAAACCCCACAGAGAACATTCAATTTTTTCAGAACCCCAATCCCCCAACCTAGCCGCGGATCCGCGGCCATTGCATGCTTTTGGCCGCGGAAACGCGGCCACTTGGTGGATTCAGGGCACCAATTTTTCTGGGTAACTCTCTCTGCCTCTCCCCTCTCCTCTGAACTCCACTGAATTGTGTTTTCTGCAGGCTTCTTTGCACAAATTCTTCTCCCCCTTCCAATAAACTGTTCTTGTGCAGGATTCTTTGCGCCGCAAAATAAAAATTGTTTGCAGTTGATTTGTTGCTGTTTTGCATTCTTTAATACGGACTTAAGGGGCTTGAAACCAATCCAGATTGGGTGGGGATTTCATCACCCTTCCCAGGACCCCAAAAATCACTAAAGCATATGCATTGTCCATTGTAAATTAAAAAAATACTAGACTTCAGCCCTAAGGACTTCGCGCTCATTAGGAGAAGATAAACCTTGTTTAGAACCTCGCTTAACCGTATATTGTTTACGGGGTGTCTAGGAAAGTGTTAAAGGCGCAACCGCCGAAAGAGAAAGGGTTATTTAATTAAGGAACTTCGCGAAAGCGTTGGACAACCTCCCCTTATCTCTGCACTTACCTGGCCTCGTGATCGGTGTATTGTTAAGCCCGTTTCTCGACATTGTTTAACTTCGACAATCAAGTTCAGGAGCAGGTCTAGTAGACCTAGGTTACCCTAGATCTAGGTGTGATTGTGCATATCTTGTTTGTGATTGCTTAAGCCGTATTTCCGTACATATCTCTGTAAATCTCTTTCTAAAAAAAAAAAAAGAAAAAAAAAAGAAAAAATCAAAAACTTTTATAAAAACTTGCCCTTTTGTCGCCAAATCCATTTTCACCCACCACCCATCGCCTTTCTTCATTGACGTTTTCTTACCCTCACCTTCTCCGCTTTGACTATACTAAACTCGTTTAGTGTATGTCCGCTTGGACTCGGGACACTAGCGCCCGTCTAGTCCGCGTTACGTTAGTCGCTACCGACTACGCGATCGACTCCGAAGTCGATACTCCGTCCACTCCTCTTTCACCCCTTCCTTTGCCGGCCAACTCCGACGTTGACCGGAATTCTGTTCATACATCTTCACCTTCACCTTCACCTTCACCAACCTCTTCTTCCGCGATGTCGGGATTTAATCCAAACATCTCTTTGACCACCCCTGGATTGGCTCCACCTCCTACGGAGACCAATCTCCCACCACCTCCGCCTGTTGTAGCGCCGCAGCGAATTGCGCTCCAGGATCGTTTCTACCCTACCCGTTCTGCACTTCCCACCTGCCTTTCTCTTCCTCCGGCCAATGGGGACAACTTTGAAATTAAGCCCCATTTCATCAACATGCTTCCACGTTTTCATGGGCTTGAATCTGAAGATGCCTATATCTTCATAAATAAATTTCAAAATGTCTGTGCCATGATGAAAACCACCCAGCTGTCGGACGATGCTATACGTCTACGGGTCATTCCGTTCACTTTATGCGATCTCGCAGAAAAATGGCTGTATAGCACCGCTTCCCACTCAATCACCAGCTGGGACGAGTTTGTTAAAGCGTTTCTGAAAAAATTCTACCCAAATCATAAGACCGCAAGAATTCGAAATGAGATCAACCAATTCTCCCAGCTTCCTTCTGAACCCTTCTGGAAGTGCTTTGACCGATACAAAGACCTTCTTGTTCAGTGTCCTCACCACGGTATAGAGAAATGGCAACTCTGCCAAACCTTATACGAGGGACTGAACCCAGCAACGAAGCAGTTGCTGGAAACCATCTGTCAGGGCCACTTCCTATCCAAATCTGACGAGGAAGCGTGGCAGTTCTTTGACGATCTTGCGGAGCAAACGCTACAGTGGGAGAGCACCAGACCGACTCCTTCTTCTTCTTCTACCTCCACTTCTACCGGTCAGTCTAGGGTAGGAATTCACCAGCTTGATGTCTCTATTGCGATGAGAGCTGAAATGGCTGCAATAACAAAAAAGCTTGAAGCAATAGAGAGCAAATTTTCTTCTCCTACTCCTGCCCCTGTTCTCCCCCTTCGTACCATCTGCGCTTGTTGTTCCGATCCTTCTCACTTGACCGAAGAGTGTCCTTACAATCCACCATCGCAAGGACAGGATCAGGTTAATGCATTCCAGCAAAGACCGAGGAATGATCCATACTCTTCCACCTACAATCCCGGTTGGAAGAACCACCCCAATTTCGCCTGGAATCAGAATCAGAATCAATTCCAGGGCAACAATTTCCAAAGGGCCCCTCCACCGCAACAACAAGCGCAACAACAAACTCAGTATCAGCAGCCCTTCCAACCCCAACCTTACCAAAACCAGACGAACAACTTTGCACCGAACAATTCTTTTCCACCAAACAACCTTGTTCCGTCTAACAACGATAAGGTTTCCTCGCTCGAGCGAAGTCTGGAGGCGTTTGTTAAACAATCGACTCAATCCACCGCCAACATCCAGTCTTCGATCCAATCTTTAGTGCAACACACCGCCGCACACGGGCAGAGCATCAAGACCATCGAGGCCCAGATTGCACAGCTGAACGCGGCCTTGAGCGAGCGAGAGAAGGGGAAGCTCCCGTCCCAGCCACTTCCAAATCCCGGTCACCCACATAATGCACATGTTGCTCTTGAACAACAAAACCATAATGTGAGTGCCGTGACTACACTGAGATCGGGAAGGGTGCTGCAGAACAACATTGGCAAGCAAATCAACGATGACACCCCGGCCGTTTCTTCTTCTTCTTCTTCTTCTTCTTCGTCTTCCGAGCCTATTCTCCGTTCTTCACAAGGCTCTCCCTCTTCTTCTTCTGCTCTGAACGGACCCACTTCTCACTCCACGAAAACACCTATTCTGGGATCCGTTCCAACTCCAAAATCTCCTCCTCCAGCATTAGACTCAACCAATTTTCAAAATGCTCCATTTCCAAACCGGTTGAGGTCTAACAAACAAAATCCACAAATGGAGAAGATTTTGGAGTTATTCAAGCAAGTTAACATTAACATTCCTCTTTTAGATGCTGTCCAACAAGTCCCATCTTACGCGAAAATCTTAAAGGACTTGTGCACGAAAAAGAGGAAGTCTCAGGTACCCAAGAAAGTTTTCTTGGCTAGTGCTGTGAGTGATGCCCTTACCCAATCTTTACCACAAAAACGGAAGGACCCTGGCTGTCCTACGATTTCAATTACTATTGGGGATAAGAACATCAACCGCGTACTATTAGATCTTGGTGCCAGTGTTAACTTGCTTCCGTATTCAGTATACGAGCAATTAGGCGTCGGAGAGCTGAAACCCACACACTGCACTCTCCAGATGGCCGACCGATCGATCACCCATCCTAGGGGTGAGCTAGAGGATGTGTTAATAAAAGTCGGGGACTTCATATTCCCCGTCGACTTCATTGTCTTAGATACACAGCCTGTAGCTAACCCCCGGAATCAAATTCCGGTGATACTCGGTCGCCCATTTCTCGCAACCTCAAATGCTGTGATCAATTGTCGCAATGGTTCAATGAACCTCTCATTTGGAAATATGACGATTGAACTCAACATTTTTAGGTTGGGGAATCAGCCCGCCGAACCTAATGCTCATATACTGGATGTTTGCTCGATCCAGGAGATCACACCAGAAGAGTGTGAATTCGAGGAGTTTCTGTTTGAACACGATAATCTTGACGCCACTAGTGCGTTTCTCTTCGAACCTGCTGCTGCTTCTGCGCCCGACAACGAATACGAGTGTTTCACGTTCTTGAACGATCTTAGCCGCGCACAACCCGAGTCTGAATCTTTCGACTTTCCGGATGAGTTACCTGAACCATCCAACTCGGTTGCCTACACTCGCTTTGAACCTTTGCTGGAGTCCTTTGAGTTCGAGACCTTTGCACCGGTCTTGCCTTCCATCATTTCACCTCCAACGCTCGAACTCAAGCCGTTGCCGTCTCACCTTAAGTATGCTTACTTAGGTGAGAACGAGACCCTCCCTGTCATCATCTCGGCTTCTCTAGCTCCCGAGCAAGAGAAAGCCCTTCTCGCGGTCTTGCACAGCAACAGGCAAGCTTTTGGCTGGTCCATGGCGGACATCAAGGGGATTAGTCCCCTGATCGTTGAGCATCACATTCATCTGATGGATGATGCCAAACCAGCCCGGGATCCACAAAGACGTCTTAATCCAGTCATGAAGGAGGCTGTGAAGAAGGAGATCGTCAAATGTCTAGATAGTGGTATCATTTACCCTATCTCTGATAGCCAGTGGGTTAGCCCCATTCACGTTGTTCCCAAGAAGTCGGGCATCACGGTCATAACCAACGAGGCGAATGAGTTAATCCCTACTCGCACCCAAACCGGGTGGCGAGTTTGCATTGATTACAGAAAACTCAACGCTGCAACGCGGAAAGACCACTTTCCGCTACCTTTTATTGACCAGATGCTCGAACGATTGGCCGAACATGAGTACTATTGCTTTCTTGATGGCTACTCTGGCTATAATCAAATTCCCATCGCCGAAAAAGACCAGGACAAGACCACTTTCACTTGTCCTTTCGGCACGTTTGCATATCGACGCATGCCCTTTGGGTTATGCAATGCGCCCGCTACCTTCCAGCGGTGTATGATGGGAATTTTCTCAGACATGGTGGAAAAATTTCTGGAGATTTTCATGGATGACTTCTCCATCTTCGGCGACTCCTTTGACGAGTGTTTGCTGCATCTTGACGCTGTCCTTACCCGATGTAAGGACAAGAATCTCACTTTAAACTGGGAGAAATGCCACTTCATGGTGCGCGAAGGTATTGTCTTAGGACATATCATCTCGCAAAATGGCATAGAGGTCGACAAAGCAAAGATTGAGGTCATTTCCAATCTGCCTCCTCCCCGTTGCGTCAGAGATATCCGAGCCTTCCTTGGCCATGCCGGTTTCTATAGACGGTTTATCAAGGACTTTAGCAAGATTGCTAGGCCCTTGACGCTTTTGCTGGCCAAGGACACGCCTTTCGACTTCAACTCGAGCTGTGTGACTGCATTCGAGTCACTGAAACGCTCACTCACTTCTGCTCCCGTTCTTTCTTCTCCTGACTGGACGCACCCATTCGAGATTATGTGCGATGCATCCGACTTTGCCATCGGTGCTGTCCTTGGACAGCACATCAACAAGATGCCGCACGTAATCTATTACGCGAGCCGGACCCTGAACGACGCCCAACTTAACTATACAACAACTGAGAAGGAATTCTTAGCTGTTGTATTTGCTTTAGAAAAGTTCAGGCCCTACCTCATCGGCTCTCCAGTCATTGTCTACACGGACCATTCAGCTCTGCGCCATCTTTTTGCGAAGAAAGATGCCAAATCTCGGTTAATACGTTGGATCCTCTTGCTTCAAGAGTTTGACCTTGTCATTAAGGACAAAAGAGGATGTGAAAACGTAGTCGCCGACCATCTCTCACGACTTCCTTCTTCGCCCTCGCTTCCAATTCCGATTAACGACGTGTTTCCGGATGAACAACTCTTGACAGTATCATGCGAACCCTGGTTCGCAGATATTGTGAATTATTTGGCCACGGGATTGCTACCGACTGAGTGGTCGAGTCAGGACAGACTTCGCTTCTTATCCCAAGTAAAACACTTTTACTGGGACGAACCCTACTTGTTCAAGTACTGTCCCGACCAAATTATTCGTCGGTGTGTCCCAGATGAGGAATTCAAGAGTGTGCTGTCATTTTGCCACGACCAAGCATGTGGCGGGAATTTTGGGCCCAGAAAGACAGCTGAGAAGATCTTGCAATGTGGTTTCTACTGGCCACAACTTTTCAAAGACGCTCATGACTATTGCAAGACTTGCTCCCGGTGCCAACACATGGGCCGGATATCCCGGAGGAATGAGATGCCGCTCCAACCGATCTTGGTTGTGGAGATTTTCGATGTTTGGGAGATAGACTTCATGGGGCCGTTTCCCAGCTCTTTTGGGAACTTGTACATCCTTCTAGCTGTTGATTACGTCTCTAAATGGGTCGAGGCTGTGCCCAGCCGAACTAACGACAACAAGGTTGTCGTTAGGTTCCTTAAAGAAAACATTTTCTCACGGTTTGGGCACCCCCGAGCGATCATTAGCGACAATGGAAGTCATTTCTGCAATAGGACTTTCGAGGCCTTGATGCGGAAATACTCCATTAATCATAAGCTTTCTACGCCCTACCACCCCCAAAACCTGCGGGCAGGCCGAAGTTTCAAATCGGCAAATCAAGCAGATACTGGAGAAAACGGTTTCCAAGAACCGTAAGGATTGGTCTTTGAAACTCACTGATGCCCTTTGGGCATTTAGAACCGCTTATAAGACCGACCTTGGCATGTCTCCCTATCGGCTTGTGTACGGAAAAGCCTGCCACCTTCCTGTCGAAATCGAGCATCGCGCGTTTTGGGCGATAAAGGAGCTGAATCTGTCTGTTGAGGACGCGGGCAGCCATCGGAAGCTGCAGCTGAATGAACTGAACGAGCTTAGGGATGAGGCTTACGATAACGCGGTTGTCGTTAAGAATCGAACGAAGGTGTTTCACGATAAACACCTTTTGCGCAAAACCTTCGTACCTGGTCAGCAGGTACTGCTTTACGACACCCGACTTCACTTCCATCCTGGAAAGCTGAGATCTCGCTGGAAAGGGCCGTATTTTGTGCGGAATATGTATCCGCAGGGCGCGGTGGATTTGGAAAATCCAAAGGACGGTTCTCTCTTCAAGGTAAATGGACACCGATGCAAACCGTACCTTAGCGCCGAACCAACAGAGGAGCTCCTGTTCTTACAGGAGCCGGTTTACCCTGAATGATCTTCCACTGCTTACCTCCAAACTTCGGTTATCCAGCCAAGAACAGTGGACACTGTTCCAAATAAGTTTGGGGGTATGTACAAACCATTTTGTATATATTTGTGTATATTCTTTTTTTTTCTTTTCTTTAAAAACAAAAACAAATAAAAATTTGTGTATCACTAACCGACAATTTTGAACCTTCAAACTGATCTCTTCATGCAACGACAGTGAGGACACTGTCCAGTTTAAGTTTGGGGGTACGCTCGGTACGCATTTCTTACCTTCGCATTCATATGTATATTTTGCATCTGCATATTAAATCCATAAAATCCATAAAAATTTGAAAATTTTCTAAAAATATAAAAACTTTTTTGTCAAGTTAGCTTGTGGAAGAACTCTGATTCAACATTCGACGGCTTTTGTTTGAAAAAATAGGAATAACTAGATCTTATGTTTGGATTTTGAAAACCTGAAAGATAACTCTCCTTTGAAGTTAACTATAGCTGATATAAGTCTTTACATCACACTACACGTGTCGTGAGTTTTGGGAATTAGATGATAAGTTTTTCATGTTTAAACTTTTAAACAGATAAATGATTTTCTGAGGATCAAATAGGTTTGTTCTGAAATAAGTAATGTCAAGAATAGTTTATGAAGTAAAGCGAATATGAAGGAATGTTATTGATGCCGTAATTGGAGCTAAGTCTGAAAAATAACCCATCTAAAACTTGATTGGAATGATTACACACCAAACCCACTAGACACGTCTTTTATCCAAAAAAATATTTAAACTGCCGGTTATATCTCCGTTCGTATTAAATCATCTGATTTTCACGCCAAACTGTCTTTTGTTTTTGGACCTAGGTAACTTGAGTAATTAAGTCCGCTGGGGTGTTTCTACACCTAATGCCCTAAAACCAACTGGTTTGGGTGCATTGGCCCAAAGCTCGCTAAGAAGCTTAGAAAGTCCAGTTTAAAACAAAATCAAGCAAGTGTTCTCTCCGAGTTAAAATTCCTAACGGTTCTTTGTGTGAGAATAATCTTGATAAAAGACAGGCTTTTATAAAAATTTTAACGGAGATATGAAGGTTTTATTCTATGATAAAGACTATTGCACGTTCACAGAGGTGTGTATGAAATGAAAACAAGTAAAAGGTGGAGTGAAAAATACAACTTAGTTTCCTGTTAAGGAAGATAGAAATTCTGAAGTTGAAACCTTACTGGAAAACGAAACTTGAAAAATGCTTAACTCGTTATAAAACTTATGTGATCCTTTTTAAAATTGTTATCTGGGCTTTATTGTGCGACATGATGACTTTAATCGATCCTTCTGGAACTTAACGACACTATTTGCACTGCACGTAAAGACATATAAAATCTGTAGTTAAATATGAAGCGAGGTGTGAAAAATAAAGGTTCGATGGTCTAGACTTAGGATTATAGAATTTTTATTTTCTAAAACAAAACTTTAGGGTTTGAAACTTAGTCATTTTTACAAACCAACTTGACCGGATTTTGTGGGTAGTATCCGCTGAAAACCCTCAGGAGACAACACTCCTCCTACTAGGGACACCTAGAGGTTTAACGGCTTGTTGCACATGCTCAGTGCAATCGCGTTCCCTGCGAAAGTGAGGTTAGGAAATTTTTTGTGAATAAATGGACTTTGCTCGGGACGAGCAAATGATAAGTTTGGGGGTATTTGTTCATATCAGATTTTTGCATTTTCATACCGCCCAATTTTTATCACATTTGCATGTCCGTAGATACTCTTGAGCCGTGTTTGCTAGTCAAATGCAGGATATAGGTTCTCGGTTCTAAAACGGTGAAATTCATGGAAAACACGAAAAAATCCGGGTTCCTGCCAACCACAGATAAAAACACGGTCTCTGCTCTTCATCCGTATGTTGCCAGATATCAATAGGAAGACAAAAGATCAAATCAATGTCATTCCCATGCACAAGGCTCAATGGTAGCACAAAATCCAAGAGATCTACGCGGAGCTCGAGGCAAATCATGACAAAATCTTGACAAAAAGTCCACCTTTCCCTCAACAGAATTCTGGAAAATTCGTGAAGCAATTATAAGAAAATACATATACCAGAAGGAAGTTCACAACAAACCAGGCCACCAACAAAAAGGCCACAGCCCAATTCCCCTAAAGGGCCGCGGAACCGCGGCCAAAGGGGGGTCTAGGCCGCGGTTCCGCGGCCATTCTGGCGCCAACTCTGCAGGAAAAAGGGGGGGTATTCTGGTCTTTTCATGTATGTTCTGTTGGTTGCCCTAGGGTTTCATGTTTTGGCCTATAAATAGCCCAGAAGTTTGTGAAGGAAAGGGTCCAATTCTTGTATTTCTTTTTGCTAGGTTTTAGTTACATGTTCTTCTTCCTCTTCTCACCTCTTCTCCATTAAACTTGTAAGTAAGCTTTTGAGTGAAGAGTGATGAATAAAGAAGACCATTTTATTATCATGCTTGTCTCCTTATATTTATGCTTGTTGTAATTTTAATTCGTTAAGTAGTTGTTGTTATTTCCTTGTTATTTATTTCTTCTCCTTTTTTTTCTTTATCCTTACATACGACAATGATACTTACGCTTGATCCTCGCCAAGGTGAGGTCGCAAACAGTTAGTCGTATTCTTCTAATCTCCTTCTTTCTATCTTCCTCTTTTGTGTTGTTTTATTTTTCCGTATTATGACGTGTGAGTAGTTCATTCTTGTTAGGGTAGGATAAGGGAAGTTTGAGAGAAGGAAATCTCTCTCACTCTTTCCTTGCCCAACAGCTTAAATCGACTCCCGTTAATCCAACCACAATCCGCTCCTTACGGCACCCTATCCTACATGATAGCGGTGATTCCGTAGTGAGACCGGTTGTGGTTGGATTAACCGGAGGTTATGGCTAAGAGCCAAGAACGGACGGACAAGCACCAAAAGGAAGACTTATGCGTTGGAAAGCCTAGCTTATACTCGCAAAGTCCTTCCTAGTCGTGCTAATCCCCGTTGTTGCCGATTACCGTAACACGATATTAAGAAGGGCAACGAAAGATGTGGAGACTCCTAACTCAAACTAACCTAATCCTAACCCTAACATGCTCTCTTTAAATATCAACTCAACACTTAGATAACTACAAACAAAATCTGAACAACCGGACTTAACTCGTCGAAAAACACATAGAAAAAGATTCCCATCTCCCTGCGGACGACCCGTACTCAACCGGCTAGCTACGTGCGAAACCGTCTTGATTGCGGTATTTAAACTAGAACTTGAACACGCTCGTATCCTACCAATCAGATCGCAGGTACGTGATTGCAATGATTGAGGCAGGACCTATACCGAAATGACAGTCTTGCTCGAGATGATAGTTTGCTATCTGGTTTGTCTTTATCATCGTATACATGCTTTAGTTCACTATTGCATGATGATAGAGCCCATAGGATTCTTGCTTGACTACCAGCAGTATGATGGCGATCATATACGTAGGAGCTGGGGTCTGTAAGCACATCCTTAAAGTGTTCCTGGTCGTGGGAGTTTCGAGACAGGGCATCGATACTCCAGAGTAGACTAGTGTATACAGTCGAGATCCCGACGAGGGGCGGTGGCCGGTCTCACAAGCCACTGGTGTCAGTAGGATCACCTAAGATGTATACAGGTGCTCATTAGGTTATGAGTACACCGGACAGGACTCGCCGGGAACATGCTAGTTGGTATTATACATATCGTCAGATAGCAGTTCCCTGGTTACATGTGTACAGGTTAGTTCATCGACCTGAGGTCGTCATTTGTTTCGTGTGAGTTCTCACTGTGCTTTGATTTCTACCCTACCACGGCTCAAAGAAGTCGTGCAAACATGTCTTTTTTGGGTACAGTCCCGAGCCACATGGAGGCAAGTGAGCGGATCGGCAGGGGATTCGTCTCTCCCGGTATTGGGGGTGAGATCGCGCTGTGTCTAGGAGAGCCATTACACAAAGCCCTCGGCCGAGGCAGGAGATTTACTGGTAGGTACTCCAGTAGTATCTCAGGGTGTTCTGGGCCACTCTCTGACACGACTTATACCGCTAATGGGGGTCTGACGTTACCAGCCCCCTAGGCAGATATACGATACTTATAGACGAACGGACCAGACTGTATGTATATTGTCACTTTTAGGCTCAGTAGGGTTTATGGATGAGTTCGCTCGTCGGCTTCCCTTCCAATCAATACATAGGCAAACCGTTACGTACATCTAGTACCTCTGACGTGTTAGAGGTTATACCAAGTGCCAGTGTGTTGATGAGTCATTAGAGTCCCCCACAGACACTTTCCCAAGTTCGGGGGAAACGTTGTAGAGGCCGTATGGTTTTATGGCAAGGTTCGAAAAATGCACGTGCGTTTTCGCACGTGTCATTTGTAAGTGCACGGCGGCGCCCCGGCCGTCAATCCGACGGCCAGAAGCGGAAGCGGTGATAAACTTTAAATTTTCTTGAACTGGCAAACCGCCGCGCACTAATACCCGGATCGAACCATTAATTAGTCCTAGCTAACTACAAGAAAGGGAATAGAGATATACCGACGATCCAAGTCCTCCGGTCTTCTCGTCATGGTCCCGATCTCCTGCGGAAAGTCCTGTCTCCTCCTCGTCGCCGGAAGTGCACCACATCGCCTACTTTGTTTACAGGCTCCCACCTCAATGCCGAGGTAACTCGGGCACGAAGCCGGCTACTCGACGTGCCCAAGATTCGCTGTAGAATATGTAGTAGAACTTGTGTCTCAATTTTGGGGTAGTGGAGGTGCCATTTTTGGTGGAGGAAAGAAAGGATTTTGGAGATCAACTAGAGAGCTCTTTTCTTAGCACAATATGAACCAAAAATGCCACACAAAATGAATCAATCAACCCCACCCTAAAGTGGCCGGCCCATGTAGGAAAAGGAGAGAGGGAAAAGTCAAGGGGGAGGTGACCATATCAATCATGCAAGAAAAAGAGAGAGGAATGGTTATCATAATCAACCATGATCACAAAGCAATGCCAACACTCCACACAACCATCATCAACAACCATGATGCTAACAAAGTCAAGCCATCATGAAGTATGAAGTCAAGCAAGTCAATGGATGGTGCACCATCATGAAGACTATCATGATGCTACAAAAAGCAAAGACCCCCTCCACAAATGCCTATTTGCAACAATGCAAATAAACCCTCCTCCACCAATCTTCGGCCAATGAACGGAACAAAGGAAATTGGCCGAAACGGAAAGCAAACTGGCAACTCCAGAAAACTGGTCCCGTAATAAATTACGGGAAAACCCCAATACTGTGCATACACACCCGCATCTGTATTTCGACCGAAATACAAATGCAATGAGACAAAGTCTACACTGTACTATACTAGGATCCGGCTTATACCAAAGCCGGCTAGTAATATCCGTTTGATCCTGATCCGTGCAATACCGCACGTATCTGATCGAACTCTGCCATATAACCATACGGCCTATAGTACAAACTGTCCGATCCTGATCCGTGCAATACCGCACGTATCTGATCGGACCTTGCCATATCTCCATACGGCCTCTACAACCTTTCGCCCGAAAGCTGAGTAACTGAATGTGGGGGACTCTAAAGACTCATCAACACCTTGGTTGTGGATTTAACCACTAGCACGTTAGAGGTATTAGCCAATACATAACGGGCTACCAGGTATTGACTAAAAGGGACGTCCGTGAGCGAACTCAGCCTGACACCCTACTGAGCCTGTCAGTGACAATATCCGTGCAGTCCGGTCCGTTCGTCTATGAGTATCGCATGGCGGGCCTAGGGGGTTGGTAAAAGTCAGACCCCCAAAAGCGGTACAAGTCGTGTCGGAGTGTAGCCCAGAACACCCTGAGATACTACTGGAATACCTACCAGTAAATCTCCTTGCCTTGGCCAAGGACTTTGTGTAATGGCTCTCCTAGACACAGCACGACCTCACCCCCAATACCGGGAGAGACGAACCCCTGAAGATACGCTCACTGCCTCCATGTGGCTCGGGACTGCACCCAACTAAAACCTGTTTGCATGACTCCTTTGAGCCGTGGTAGGGTAGTAATCAAAGTACAGTGGGAACTCACACGAGACAAATGACGATCCCCAGGTCGATGAACTAACCTGCACACATGTCACCAGGGAACTGCCATCTGACGTCTGGTATATGACCAACTAGCATGTTCCCGGCGAGTCCTGTCCGGTGTACTCATAACCCAATGAGCACCTGTATACATCTTAGGTGATCCAACTGACACCAGTGGCTTGTGAGACCGGCCACCGCCCCTCGTCGGGGTCTCGACTGTATACACTAGTCTACTAATGGAGTATCGGTGCCCAGTCTCGAAACTCCCACGACTAGGGACCTTTTAAGGATAAGCTTATAGACCCCCAGCTCCCACTTATATGATCGCCCTCATACTGCTGGTGGTCAAGCAAGAATCCTAGGGGCTCTATCAACGTGCAATAGCGACGTGTCAGGTCACCTAAAACAGTACACGATGATAAAGGTAAACCAGATAGCATACTATCATCTCGAGTAAGACTGTCCTACCGGGATATGTCCTCCATCAATCATTGCAATCACGTACCTGTGACCTAATAATTGACTCTGAGGGCACTATCTCCAACAATCTCCCACTTGCACTCAAGGCTAATTATTGCGATGTCGCATACTCACTGCCCGTGTGATACCGAACACCCAACTCCTCTACTAGTCAGTCTCACAAAGCTCGTTTGCGAAACTATTGCGTTCGAGGAATAGCCTTAGTGAGTGGATCCGCTTTGTTGTTTCTTTCTATGTCTCTCTATATCTCAAGTTCGCGGAGAAAGCCATCTCCCGAAAAGAGCAATACCTGTCTCAGAATATGTCTGGATGTCTGATGGGACCTAGCCATAAATGAACTCCAAATCCAAACTTCTTAGACTGTATCGTCAACTGAACTTAATCAGTATCCTGCGCGCCATGCCTCCCTCAGTATTGCCTTGGACCACCTGTCCAAAATACTGCCCCTCATCAGAAGGAAAACTATAACTCTGACAACCTTCTTGTCGTCCATGTCACCTTGGAAGCCTGGAATGATAACTGTCTCCTGAATGAGGCTGTCGTTATCATCTCCCTAGAACATCCACTTATGTTCTAAAGCTGCTTCCGACTGTTTCTCCAGGATTGGATTAATGTCAACTTATTGCATCTAGTGCAAGAACAACATCTGGTGTGGTACTTTACATCTCACGATTGACTCAATTGCCTGAGCAAATGATCTGCCAATCATGCCCGTCCCTCTCCTCTTTAGTCTGTAAGACACCTTTGGAGAGGGTGACTCCATTACCTGCAGGTACACTACCGTGCCAGGAGTCGTCCATCCTAAATACTCTTAGAATGCTGTCAAGTACCCTAATTGGGAAACCACCCAAATCTAGATCTAAGACCATAGATCTAGTAACCAGTATGTCTGATATAAAATCCATTTCCTTTGCGGAGAAACAACTGTGTGACGACCAAAGTATAACCGATCGTAGTGTAGGAGTTTCTTTTCCTACTCTGTGTATATCATCCAAATACCAGGATATCACACCCTACTACCTTCTCAACAGATCCATCCTCTGTTCTGATGAAGTCAAACCTATGACTGTCACGTCAGAAAATAGATGATCTATCTCCGCTACATCTGCTCTAGTCTATAAATAGACATGAGCTTCCTGTCCACCAATGCTTCCGCTGCTCCCACTGACTACGACAACCCTCTGGCAGAGTCATATAGACGCACACTTCTAAAACTGGTTTAGAACGACGCTATACTCATCCTCCCGCCGGGTCTCGTAACCTGGAACAACAGCAATGGCAATTGTGGGTAAACAAGAACTTCCCTGTCACCGTCCTTGAGGCTACCGGAGTACCTCTCGGGTGCCTGAAGTTACCCACCTCATCTGCGGAGTGGCCAATGGAATATCAATCCAGATTGAATCTTTAGGTTCCTCATCAAATCTTCAGTAATCGTTTGTGGTTCTGGAATCACTTCCAGTTCTACCATACTCCCACTACTGTTTTCTGAAAAAATCCATTTTTAATAAAACTGTGGCGAGTCTAGAACAATATCGCTATTGTTCATCCAGATGGTAGAAAGTCAACCCTCGTCATAGCCTGGGTCAACCCACAAACAGCCATTACAGAAACGTGCCTTGAGTTGTCCAGTGTCTGGTTTTAATCATAAACCGGATAACTCCCCGTACCTTAACATCGTTAAGATACGAACTGTTCTATATCCCATATAGGACCAGAGGCACTGATTTAATTGAACCAGATTCAAATCATGCAGCTGTCCCCAGCGCATGTCAACTAAATGGAAGGAGGCCGATCAGCGTTACTCAACTTAGGAATACTTCCAATTATGAGTAACCTGAAAGAGAATCAAGATCTCTTTATCATTACTATCAACTGAATACCATTGACAAGTATCTACATCTTCGATCACTTTGAAGAATCCCGATACTTGCTACACCTGGTTCTCTACTGTATTCAAATACCTATAACTTCTCCAAATTCGGACCCTGTGTTTCCTCGAAACACTTGCCAAAAACTAGAGAAGTCATAAGTAAACCGAATATAGTACGAGGACTAACCCCTCTGTCCTAATGGACACTGGACAACATACAATACTCTGTATAAGTCCCTTGAGTCTGATAACTCATTCACTGTGTGTCGTAGGTTGAAAACTGTACTTATGGTTAAGAAGAATTACACCGCTGTTTAATGCTCCTTACCTAACCATCCACTGATATAGGTAAATGTCATCGACATAATATCAAAAGGTATATCTCACTCTATGAAAATAAACGTACAGATATATCAATTTGAAATTGGTGCACAACAGCGGATATTCAAAACCAAATATTTGCCGACCGGCAAACAATCCAGGTGATTTCCTCAAATATCACCGATTACAACGAATCCCGATATAATGAGGATAATCACCCAATTCCCAATAACTTACTCCCACTCATCATCTGTAAAACCATACAGATGTGAGAATCGTACCTGGTAAATACATACCCTGGAGTAAGTATCTAATCGGGAAATCAGTTTTCCTTTAACATTACACAGTGAAACTGAAACATTGAAATGTTCCGATGGGGTATTCTGGTATTCCTAGTAATGCCTCTTCCAGATTCACGACTGTAACCGTATAGTTCTTTGTCACCTCTCCAAATCCCTTCATATGTCTTTAGTCTTTACCTTCTGCATATCCCTTTAGGCCAAATGGTTTTCTTCCTTCCCTACCGTTCGGCACCAGCCTATGGTTTGGAAGAAGACTATCCAATAAGCATAATGGGTGTACTGTCCCAATCCTAGGAACACTCGCAACACGAGAGAAGGTGAAGATAAAAGACACCTGAATGTACTTTATTCCTATTTCTCCTGAACCAGGATCCATCCCCGAACTGGAATAAGTTCCTTTCGAGTTCGTATATAACCATACGATGGAATATCCAATAAACTGTGGATCTTCGTAGCGATACGGAGTGTCCTGGAGAAATACAAAGGTAATGTGGGAGTGGTAAAGAAATACCTGGTTTGGTCGTGAATATCTGTTGCAATTTACTTTGCCCTCTTACTAATCCCTTGCTTTGTCTTAACTTAATACCTTCTGCACACCATCGTTATGCTAATTGGTTTTCTTCATTCCCCACCGGTCGGCACCAGCCTAAGGTTTGGAAGAAGACAATCCAATTTGCGTAACAGGTGTACTACCCCTAAACCAAGGAGTACTCGTAACCTGAGAGAGGGTAAAAGGAAAATACAACTGAATAATCCTATCCGTTTTCTCCAGAACCGGAAACCATCCTCGAATAAATTCTTTCGAGTTCGTATCTAACCATACGATGGTTTTGTCCAATGGAAGTGGACGTTCGTAGTAATACGGGGTGTCCTGGAGAAAAGGGAAAAAGTAGGAGTGGCAATGAGGTTTGCAACTCTGACAATCCAAAAGCCAGTGTTTAAGAAGGTTCGGTCAACTTGGTCACCGAGTCATAGTCTTAGGGTCGGGTCAAATGGTCGCTGCCAGAGAGAGAGAGAAAAGAAAACACTCAGCGTGCACTCTAACCTAGATCAGAATGGTCACCAATTTATCTAATCTGGAAACCTCCCACTGTACCTCAAATTCTCCTCCAAACCTGAAAGAAGAATTAGTCGGGGTTACCCGAGGAGTAAACTAACTCATCAGTGGGAATCGGGATCCAACTATCATTGCATGATAACGTGACGGAATCCGCTCACGCTATCACACTCCAGAAGGTATGCGCATATCTGGCAAGTTTCAGTTCTTTTGAAACTCCCGATGTGATTTTTGCCCCATGCTCTTATGACCTTGACTTTGGCCAACATATCATAAGTCACATGTCAAGTTCTACCCGTCATTCTCCAGGTTAATTTGAATCCACCCGTACATACCCTTGACTTTGGCCAAAATGGCAGTACGACTGTCCCAAACCAACGCATCTATCTATGCTGCATATGAATATCTAATAGCTACCAATCACTGTGCCTTGACTTTGGCCAACATACACAGCTTGAATACTATTGACTACCCATATGAAACGACGGAGGGCTACGAATGGTTTCTGGCGAAAACCTTTAACGTAAAGAACTTGATATCGTTGAAGGAACGGATAGCTTTTTGAAAATATAGTGACGAAAACCGTTGCTAAAGAGGTCACTCCCGGTGAAGGGATCTCGGCTCTTTTCCCGTAGAATGGGGTGCAGGATATCCCAAATGAATACCGCGATGCAAAGCAAAAGTAATCGGCTATAGTGAAGTTAATGCCCTGACGTAAACTTTTTGTCCAAGGGGTCACTCCCGGTGAAGGGATCTCGGCCCTTGCCTCGTCGACTGAGGAGCAGGATATTCTAAATGAATACCGCGATGCAAAACAAAAGTGAACGTCCTTGCAATAACAGCTTTTTGAAAAGTGTTCCAACAACATCAGATTAGGTTTGTTTTAACTTGCATTGATCCGAATCAATGCAGTCCCATCAATTGATCACACCAAAAAGAACGAAAATATACTGATGTACGTATATGCCATCCGCATTCGCCACTGGGTCCCGTCATTACCCGTTAGGTTAGCTAACTAACGACAGAGCGGGGACTGGACTAGCGCGGATGCAAAACATATACAACATCTACTAATATATATACCAATATATTATATTCGCTCAAGGCGTGAATAGAATGCAACATCACAGAGAATGAACAGCATCACAGAAACAATACAGATATCTGGGATCCCCGGGTTTCACAGAGCCGCTGAAACCCGACGTTCCCCTGGTCGTGTGGATAGCCTGTGCAATGAAATCCTAGACCCCTACGGGCGCGGCAAGTCACCCGCCAAAACCTGAAGCGAGGCAGTCCCCTTCAGTACCGTGAATGGACCACCCAGCACTTCACGGAATCCGGTAACTTGGGCACCCCTCCTGGGTCAACCTGTACCCCCTACGAGTGCGGCGAATAGCCCGCCAATCCTAGAGTGAAGCCCCCTCCGTCTCAATGCCATGAGATGCGGGCTTGTTGCCCTCCAGAACCCGGCTATCCGTGCACCCCTCCGCGGGGCAATCCTAGTACAGAAAGTAAAATATACATACAACGGGTACAACGACCGCAACCAGGTCGTGCCCCAAAAGAATAATACAAACAGGCAGTGACGGCAGTCCACATGTCGGACGCTCGCCCCGCAATATCAAATGTACATAATACAACAAAACTGCACTAGCATTGCATCCAGGCTATCCCCCACGACCGATCCGCAACATCACAGCAAAAACAAAACATCAACGTGAAAGTCACGTTCGCAAATCCGTCTAACCGGGCTACAGCAGTTAGACCGGATTTACCGATCAAGTGACATTCACGGTCGCAGATATAATGTAAATACTGTGAAAAATGTGTTTAAAATTTTCCGATTGACAAAAAATTAACAAGTGGGCCCCCAATCAAAACTGTAGCACTCACAGAAAACCTGGGCCCAATATTAATATTCCAAAACCCATATTTTAAGCCCAGAAAGCCTCTGAAAAAAAATGGTGCAGTGATGTCTACAGTCCGCGGCGGAAGAGCGGCGGAATGGGGGTTTGTGCGGCGCTTCCGCGCTCTGACTGTGGAATCACTTCATCGAAATTTTACAGAGTTCTTAGATTTTCTAGTACATCAATATTTTACAACCTGAAAAATTTTTAGAGACCAAAAATTTTCAACAGAAACTGATGCGAAGCTAAAATGCAGTTTTGGAACTTTTTGATCGATCGGAAATGCAAACACATTAAACCAAGCTAGACTAAGTTAATGGCGAGGCTCTGATACCACTGTAAGTGCACGGCGGCGCCCCGGCCGTCAATCCGACGGCCAGAAGCGGAAGCGGTGATAAACTTTAAATTTTCTTGAACTGGCAAACCGCCGCGCACTAATACCCGGATCGAACCATTAATTAGTCCTAGCTAACTACAAGAAAGGGAATAGAGATATACCGACGATCCAAGTCCTCCGGTCTTCTCGTCATGGTCCCGATCTCCTGCGGAAAGTCCTGTCTCCTCCTCGTCGCCGGAAGTGCACCACATCGCCTACTTTGTTTACAGGCTCCCACCTCAATGCAGAGGTAACTCGGGCACGAAGCCGGCTACTCGACGTGCCCAAGATTCGCTGTAGAATATGTAGTAGAACTTGTGTCTCAATTTTGGGGTAGTGGAGGTGCCATTTTTGGTGGAGGAAAGAAAGGATTTTGGAGATCAACTAGAGAGCTCTTTTCTTAGCACAATATGAACCAAAAATGCCACACAAAATGAATCAATCAACCCCACCCTAAAGTGGCCGGCCCATGTAGGAAAAGGAGAGAGGGAAAAGTCAAGGGGGAGGTGACCATATCAATCATGCAAGAAAAAGAGAGAGGAATGGTTATCATAATCAACCATGATCACAAAGCAATGCCAACACTCCACACAACCATCATCAACAACCATGATGCTAACAAAGTCAAGCCATCATGAAGTATGAAGTCAAGCAAGTCAATGGATGGTGCACCATCATGAAGACTATCATGATGCTACAAAAAGCAAAGACCCCCTCCACAAATGCCTATTTGCAACAATGCAAATAAACCCTCCTCCACCAATCTTCGGCCAATGAACGGAACAAAGGAAATTGGCCGAAACGGAAAGCAAACTGGCAACTCCAGAAAACTGGTCCCGTAATAAATTACGGGAAAACCCCAATACTGTGCATACACACCCGCATCTGTATTTCGACCGAAATACAAATGCAATGAGACAAAGTCTACACTGTACTATACTAGGATCCGGCTTATACCAAAGCCGGCTAGTAATATCCGTTTGATCCTGATCCGTGCAATACCGCACGTATCTGATCGAACTCTGCCATATAACCATACGGCCTATAGTACAAACTGTCCGATCCTGATCCGTGCAATACCGCACGTATCTGATCGGACCTTGCTATATCTCCATACGGCCTCTACAACCTTTCGCCCGAAAGCTGAGTAACTGAATGTGGGGGACTCTAAAGACTCATCAACACCTTGGTTGTGGATTTAACCACTAGCACGTTAGAGGTATTAGCCAATACATAACGGGCTACCAGGTATTGACTAAAAGGGACGTCCGTGAGCGAACTCAGCCTGACACCCTACTGAGCCTGTCAGTGACAATATCCGTGCAGTCCGGTCCGTTCGTCTATGAGTATCGCATGGCGGGCCTAGGGGGTTGGTAAAAGTCAGACCCCCAAAAGCGGTACAAGTCGTGTCGGAGTGTAGCCCAGAACACCCTGAGATACTACTGGAATACCTACCAGTAAATCTCCTTGCCTTGGCCAAGGACTTTGTGTAATGGCTCTCCTAGACACAGCACGACCTCACCCCCAATACCGGGAGAGACGAACCCCAGAAGATACGCTCACTGCCTCCATGTGGCTCGGGACTGTACCCAACTAAAACCTGTTTGCACGACTCCTTTGAGCCGTGGTAGGGTAGTAATCAAAGTACAGTGGGAACTCACACGAGACAAATGACGATCCCCAGGTCGATGAACTAACCTGCACACATGTCACCAGGGAACTGCCATCTGACGTCTGGTATATGACCAATTAGCATGTTCCCGGCGAGTCCTGTCCGGTGTACTCATAACCCAATGAGCACCTGTATACATCTTAGGTGATCCAACTGACACCAGTGGCTTGTGAGACCGGCCACCGCCCCTCGTCGGGGTCTCGACTGTATACACTAGTCTACTAATGGAGTATCGGTGCCCAGTCTCGAAACTCCCACGACTAGGGACCTTTTAAGGATAAGCTTATAGACCCCCAGCTCCCACTTATATGATCGCCCTCATACTGCTGGTGGTCAAGCAAGAATCCTAGGGGCTCTATCAACGTGCAATAGCGACGTGTCAGGTCACCTAAAACAGTACACGATGATAAAGGTAAACCAGATAGCATACTATTATCTCGAGTAAGACTGTCCTACCGGGATATGTCCTCCATCAATCATTGCAATCACGTACCTGTGACCTAATAATTGACTCTGAGGGCACTATCTCCAACATCATTTTTCCGGGCAGATAATACTGGTAGGCTTTGGTTTAAGCCGGAACCCAGTATTATACTGTGAAGATAAAATATCTTTGTCTCAGTTGCATTTGTATTCGGTCGTAATACAAATGCGGGTATGTTTATACTGTTACGGGGTTATCCTGAAATCCGTTTCGGGATCGCTTTTGGAAGTTGCCAGTTTCCTGTTTTCTATCACCCGTATTTAACATTCGGTTAAATGCGGATTTATCTTTTCTTGAGATGAGTGTAGAAGTTTCTAGAAGGTGACTAGGATGGTGAGTCATTAGTGCATTGATTATTGCATTAAATGATTTGGTGACTAGTTAAGGTGATTCATTGTTTTCATTAATAGTGTTCATACTAGTTGTTATGTGACTCATCCTCTTCATTGATCTTGTGATCACCTCCCCCTCTCCTACACTCACCTCCTTCCCCTCTATATAGTGGCCGGCCTCCCCCCTCTTATGGGATTATGGTTGCTTGGAAAAAAAGATTGATATTGTTTTGGACTCATGGAAATTAGATAGCCTCATTTCTCATTTCACCCGATTCCAAAAGGCAACTTCATTAACCGTTCGTCCATAGCTTTGGACGTAACAAGACAAAGTGTTCTACTCATTCTCTACATCATCTTGGTCGTCTCTTTTAGCAAACTTGACGACCGAGTTGCCTCGGTTCAGAGGCGGGAGCCCGTTTAAAGATCCGTCGACGTGGTGCCACCTGGACGAGAAGATTGGAGATTCAGGAGATCGGAGCAGCCGTAACAAAGCGTGGGATGATGGCTGAAGACCGAAGGATTCGGATCGTTCGGTATAACTCTTCTACCCACTTTGTAGTTTGTTAGTTTAGCTTTAATGGCAGATCCGGGTTATAGTACGCGATAGCGCCAGTTGTAAAAAGCTTTTGTTCCGCATTTGGCGTCTGTTAGACGGCCGGGGCGCTACCGTGGACTTACAGTGGTATCAGAGCCTCACCATTAAGCTATACTAACTTGTGCTAAAGCTTTTAAAATATCGATCGAACGGATTTTCAAAAATCGCAATTTTCCATGTTCTAAGATTCTGTCGATTTTAAAAGGGTTCTAAAAATAATTTTACATATCACAGAAAACAGAGCAGGCTTTTATAAGCATTCTGGGAAAATTGGGACACGTGATCCCTCATTAACACCGCGGATCCGCGGTCAAACCTAGGTTTGACCGCGAAACCGCGGCCGTTTTGAGGGAACAATGCTCCAAGTTTTCCAGAGAGCTTCAAATTGGGAAATTGTGATTTCAGGTACTGTTCTTTTGGGCCTAGATTTTGTTACTGTACAACAGATGTACATGGGGCCCACTTCGGGAAATTTTGTCGATCGAAATTTTAAACTTGATAGTATACAGTACTTACTTTATATCTCCGACCGGGAATGTCATTTGATCGGTAAACTGCGTCTAATTGCTATAGTTCTTTTAGACGGGTTTACGAACGTGACATTCGCGTTGATGTTCTGTGTTGTGCTGTGATGTTGCGGATTTGTCATGGTGGATAGCAGGGTGCAATGATAGTGCAGTTTGGATTTATTTGTACATTTGATATTGCGGGACGAGCGTCCAACATGTGGACTGCCGTCACTGCCTGTTTGTATAATATTCTTTTGGGGCACGACCGGGTTGAGGTCGATGTACCCGTTGTACATATTTTTATTTCTGTACTAAGTTTATCCCGCGAAGGAGTGCACGGATAGCCGGGTTCTGGAGGGCAACGGGTTCGTATCTCATGGCTTTGAGAGGCAGAGGGACCTCACTCTAGAATTGGCAGACTATTCGCCGCACTCGTATGGGGTACAGGTTGACCCAAGGAGGGGTGCTCAATTTACCGGATTCCGTGAAGTGCCGGGTGTTCCATTCACTATGCTGTGGGGACTACCTCACTTAAGGTTTTGGCGGGTAACTTGCCACACCCGTAGGGGTCTAGGTTTCATTGCACAGGCTATCCACACGACCAGGGGAACGTCGGGTTTCAGTAGCGGCTCTGTGAAACCCGGGGATCCCAGATTATCTGTATTGTTCTGTGATGCTTATTACTTTTCTGTAATGTTGCATATTATCACGCCTGGAGCGATTATTGTATATTGGTATATATACTATTAGATGTTGTATATGTTTTACACCCGCGCTAGTCCAGCCCCCGCTCTGTTGTTAGTTAAGTAACCTAACGGGTGATGATGGGACCCAGTGACGAATGCGGATGGCATATACGTACATTTTATTTTCGTTCTTTTCTGGTGTGATTGATTGATGGGACTGCGTTGATTCTTATCAATGCAAGTAAAACAAACCTATATTTGATGTTGTTGGAACAAATTTTAAAAAGGTGTTATTACAAAGATGTTTCCTTTTGTTTTGCAAAGCGGTATTCAGTTAGAATATCCTGCACCTCATTCCATGAGGCAAGGGCCGAGATCCCTTCACCGGGAGTGACCCCTTAGGCAGAAGTTTATGTCAGAGTAATAACTTCAATATAGTCGATTACAAGTTGCTTTGCATCGCGGTATTCAGTTGGAATATCCTGCACCTCATTCCACGAGGAAAGAGCCGAGATCCCTTCACCGGGAGTGACCTCTTTAGCAAAAGGTTTTCGTCACTATATTTTTATAAAAAGCTATCAGGTTCCTTCAACGAGATCAAGTTCATTACGTTAAAGGTTTTTCGCCAAAAACAGTCGTAGCCCTCCGTCGTTTCTTATGGATGGTCAGTAGTATTCAAGCTATGTTTGTTTGGCCAAAGTCAAGGCATAGTGCTTGGTAGCTGCTGGGTATTTATCTGTTGCGTAGATAGATGCGTTGGTTTGGGACAGTCGTATTACCTTGTTGGCCAAAATCAAGGGTATGTACGGGTGGGTTCAAATTAACCTGGATGATGACGTAGAACTTGGCATGTGACTTATGATGGGTTGGCCAAAGTCACGATCATAAGAGCATGGGGCAAAAATAAATATCGGGAGTTTCTAAAGAAACTGAAACTTGCCAAGTGTGCGCATACCTTCTTGAGTGTGATAACGTGAGTGGATTCCGTCACGTTATCATGCGATGAAAGTTGGATCCCGATTCTCACTGATGAGTTAGTTTACTCTTCGGGTGATCCCGACTAATTCTTCTTTAAAGGTTTGGAGGAGAATTTGAGATTACAGTGGGAGGTTTCCTGATTAGATAAATTGATAACCATTCTGATCTAGGTTAGAGTGCACGCAGAGTGTTTCTTTTCTCTCTCTCTTTTTGGCAGCGACCTTTGACCGACCCGAGACTATGACTCAGTGACCAAATTGACCGAACCTTCTTAAAATACTGGCCTTTGGATTGTCTTAGTTGCATAAGTCATTGCCGCTCCTTCTTTTACCCTTTAAATTTCTCAGAACACCCCGTATTACTACGGACATCCACTTCTATTGGATAGATCCATCGTATGGTTATATACGAACTCGAAGGTACTACTTCGAGGATGGATCCAGGTTCAGGAGAAATAGAATTGGTTTATTCAGTTGTCTTTTGTTATCACCTTCTCTCAGAGTGCGAGGGCTCCTTAGTTTAGGAGAGTACACCTATTACGCTTATTGGATAGTCTTATTCCAAACCATAGACAGGTGCCGAAAGGTAGGGAATGAAGAAAACCAATTAGCCTAAGTAAGGTGTACAGAAGGAAATAGCTAAAGACAAAATAAAGGGATTAGAAAGAGGGCAAAGTAAATTGCGACTGTTATGATTCATGACCAAAACACGTACTTCATCGCCACTCCAATTTCACCTTTGCTTTTTCCTAGTTCGGGAGAAATAGAATAAGGTATTATTCAGTTGTCTTTTATCATCACCTTCTCTCAAGTTGCGAGTACTTCTAGGATTAGGAGGGTACACCTATTATGCTTACGGGATAGTCTTCTTTCAAAGCATAGGCTGGTGCCGAACGGTAGGGAAGGAAGAAAACCACTTAGCCTAACGATGGTGTACAGAAGGAAATGAATAAAGACAGATAAAGGGATTTGGAGTGATGGCAAAGAAATATACAGTTAAAGTCATGAATTGGATTATGGAAGAGACATTACTAGGAATACCAGAGTACCCCTACGAGACATTTTAATGTTTCAGTTTCACTGCGCATTGTTAAAGGAAAACTGATTTCCCGATTAGATACTTACTCCAGGGTATGTATTTACCAGGAATGATTCTCACATCTGTATGGTTTTACAGATGATGAGTGGGAGTAAGTTATTGGGAATTAGGTGATCATTCTCATTGTCACGCCTCGCTTCCCAGTGTACGGCGAAGTGGATGCGACGAGGCCCGCTACGTATATACTCAGAAGTATATACGCTAAGCGTAACTAAGCAATATAAAGTAAATCACAAGAGACGAATAATATACAAATAACAGCAACTTTTATTAATAACATTCTTTGTACAATGCAGGAAAAGAAAATACAACTGGAATGAAAAGCAATGCCTAAACAGTGGCATAACAGAAAATGAAATAAACTGGAAAGAACAAGGTACGGTATCTAGAGCTCTGGATCTTCCTGGAACTGCTCCAAATCTTCACCGGTAGGCTCGATCTCAGCTTGGTCCAACGCACCTGACGACATTAAAAGAAAAAAGAAATAGAATGTCGTCGGCGAACAGGTCGCTCGGTAAGTCCCAAAGAATAAGAAGAATGAGAAGGACAGAGTAACAGTATTTTCTAACTATTATATTATTGAATCTTATGGAACATTGTGTAACGCTGTTGTTTGTAGCTTGGTACAGAAGGATACCAGTGTATACGAGGGGGATCTCTATATGCTAGAGATCAGGGCAAAAGGAAAGTACAAGGAACCGTTATGCCACGGTACAACAACAATAGGATTCAGGTTAGGTGTCTTAATCTGACCACCTCGTGCCACCTTTAACACCTTCCGTACCAATCTACCCCTTAAACCCCGTAGTGTTTTAACAGTATTGTAGTATTGGAATATGTAAGTTGGATGACTGACCAAAACCATGATATCAGTAAACATGTTGCAACTGTATAATCAGGTAAATGGAATATCAGGATAATGGAGGAATATCCATGGTTTGATTCAGTCAAAAGAATATATTGTTAACTGGATTCAGGGTTTCATGTATTCAAATTGTATTGGAATATAAAAGAATAAAGATTGACTTGAATCATATTCGAGTCAGGAATAGTCAGACTCTAACCCGAGTCAGACTAAAAGAAAGATAATTTGAAGTTCAATATTAGCTAGGGGCCTTATTGTAATTTGTAAAACTTGAGGGGGTTTTATGAGTACTTTTGTATAGTTTTCAAAATACACCTTAAGTATTTTATATTCGTCTTTATAATTATAATGAGTGTGAATTTTATTTGTGTTATTCTAGTGAATATATCCTAATAAAAGTATTAATTGTTTTATCTGAAATTCATGGTATTTTAGTGTAACTTTTAATCTTGTAATTTTTAGGAAAATGTGGAAATTTCATATTATAATAAAATAGGTGTTTAAAGGATAATTATATATATATTAACACATGAATAATTTTTAAATGAATATTTTATTTTCAAAAATCTCATTTTCCTTAAATATCATATTTTAAACCTTTCGAGACCGAATGCTCCTTGCGGAGGTCTGAATCTCGCACTACTAGCCTGCGGGTGCACGATGAACCGTACTATCCCTAACAGGTTCCCCAAAAGTGGGTTGTAGCGGCGCTTTGCTTAGGTTTAACAAATACTTTTCATTTGGGAAAACGGTTTTATAAATATGGGGTATTTATTTGCAAAAGAGTACAGTTTTCCGTATTTTAGTTATTAGGGTTTCCTAAACCAACTAACCTATTTCTAAGGTCTAAACGATGAGTCATTAGAAGCCTCAAATCGCCTCTTCACCGTCAATTGCGGCTAGGTAAGTGCCAGGTAAGTGGGAAGGAACCACAGTCGTGGGCCTAATTAAAAACCACTAGCCTTAGAAACACTTGCCTAGGCACCACAAGACAGTTTAGATAAACGATCGATGTCCATGACCAATCGTGTTTTCATTTTATTTAAAATTTTATACAACTTAAAGCTTTCAAGTAAAGGTTATAAAGAATATGGTATTTTAGTGAAAAGTCCTGTAATGTCGTATTCTATGTTTTGACATTTATCAGTTAGAGTTATATTTGTGTGTGTGTAGAGGTAGGTCATTACCTCGTGACTTGTTTTAAGTTTTGATGACGTTTAGAGGTAAAACATGACATGTTAAAGTTGAAGGTATTAAAGCGCAAGAATACGGTATTTGAAAACGTTATCATTTCATGTGTGAAAATTCATTCAATTTGATTTCTACAAGTTTAGGGATCAAGATAAACTTATTTAGGAGTGAGGAAATTGATTAAACGAAGAAAAATGAACTTCATGGTAGTTTTATGAAAAGAATACGATATTGTAAAGAAGCTATCATTTCATGTGAGAAAGTTTGTTTAAATTGGTTTATGGGTGATTAATAGTCAACATGAATATAGGTAGGTATTATGTTTTAGGTGACAAGTGGAAATTTGCAGAAAAACCGAATCGGAAATCGTTTTGTTCCGATTTCCGTCGGGTTCCAAAAAGTCATATTTTTTTATATTATAGAGAAGAGAGATAGAAGAGATGGGACTTACAGTTTTGGACAAACTAAGGAGGATAAGGGAGGTGGTGATTGTCGGTGCGTCGAAAACGTCGCGAAGGTTCTACTACGATCGCCGGAATCCGTCGTCGGTTTCGGCAGTGCTTCGCTTCTCGCTCTTTGTACCGAGTTCTCGAGAATTTGGGAGAGTGGACTTAGAGTTGTGAGGTGAAATAGTAGAGGATAGGGGTCTTTATATAGGGCTAGGCTAGGGTTAGGGTAGATGAAAAGTTAAAAAAGAAAAATGTGATAAAATGTAATAAAAAAGGTATTAAAAGTGGAGTAATTGGGGTTTTTAAAGAGTTCTGGAAGTTGTATGAAGCTGAAATTTTGCAGGTGCATAGGGAATATGAAAAGACACAACTTTCATGTTGTGACCATCGCCGGAATCGGCCGAATCGGGGGTGACTCGGCCGTGACTCGATCGGAGCACTGAGTCGGCCGAGTCAAGGCCGAGTTGGCCGATTCCCGGCCGAGTCCGGTGGCCTGGATCTCCCCCGACAGTTCATCTACCCTCTGCAAGTGTTACATCTTTGGGTGTAGTAGGGTTTTTGTGAGATATGCACGTGTAAACTCTTGGTATTCTAAAGGTTTTAAAAAAATCAATATTAAAAATAATGTGGGGTATGGGATTCGAACTCTGATGGCTTGGTTCAGCAGTGCAAGGTATTACCAATGAGCTACAAGCTCCTTCTTGTAATTATTGTGGGGAGATAGATACTTAAAGTGTTTTCAGCAACATCAATACTCCAAGTATACTTCAAATTTAACTCAAATTTATGTATACAAAAATTGGAGTTGTTACACTCATTATATCGGAATTCGTTGTAATTGGTGATATTTGAGGAAATCGCCTGGGTACAGTTTTCAACCTACGATACACAAGTTTTGAGTTATTCAACTCAGCGGACTTATACAGAGTATTGTATGTTGTCCAGTGTCCATCAGGACAAAGGGGTTGGTCCTCGTACTATGTTCTGTTTACTTGTGACTTCTCTGGTTTTTAGACAAGTGTTTCGTAGAAATACATTGTCTAAGTTTTGAGAAGTTGTGGGTATAAGAATAAAGTAGAGAACCAGGTATCGCAAGTATCGGGATTCTTCAAAGAGATCGAAGATGTAGATTCTTGTGATTGGTATTCAGATGATAGTAATAGTTTTTGAGAAACTTGTTTCTCTTTCAGGTTACTCATAATTGGATGGATTCCTAAGTTGAGTAATGCTGATTAGCCTCTCTCCATTAAGTTGATATGCACTGGAGACAGCTGCATGATTTGAATCTGGTTCCAATTAAATTAGTGTCTCTAAATCTATATTGTATATAGAATGGTTCATATCTTAACGATGTTAAGATACGGGGATAGATCAAGGCACGTTTCTGTAATGGCAGTTTGTGGGTTGACCCTGGTTTTGACGAGGGTTAATATTTCTACCATCTGGAAGATCAATAGTGATATTGTTCTTGACTCGCCACAGTTTTATTAAAATGGAATTTTTTAGAAAACAGTAGTGAGAGTATGGTAGAACTGGAAGTGATTCCAGAACCGCAAACGATTACGGAAAATTTAATAGGACTTATATATTCAATCAGGTTTGACATTCCAATAGCCACTCCGCAGATATGGTGGGTAACCTCAGACACCCGAGAGGTACTCTGGTAGCTTCAAGGACGGTAACATGGAGGTTCTTGTTTACCCAGACTTGACACTACTGTTGTTCCAGACTATGAGACCCGGCAGGAGGATATGTATAGCGTCGTTTTAAACTAGTTTTAGAAGTGGGCGTATATATTATTCTGCCAGAGGGTTGTCGTAGTCAGTGGGAGCAGCGGAAGCATAGTGGGCAAGTAGCTTATGTCTATTTATAGGCTTGAGCAGATATAGCGGAGATAAGATCATCTATTTTTGATGTGACAGTCATGGGTTTGACTTCATCAGAATAGGGGATGGATCTGTTAAGAAGGTAGTAGGGTGTGATGTCCTGGTATTGGATGACATACACAGAGTAGGAAGTAAAATTCTTATACTACGATCGGTTGTACTGTGGTCGTCACACAGTTGTTTCTCCACAAGGATATGGATATAATATTAGACATTCTGGTTACTAGATCTATGGTTTTAGATCTAGATTTGGGTAGTTTCCTAATATGGGTATTTTGACAATATTCTAATGGTATTTTAGAATAGATGACTTCTGACATGGTGGTGTACCTGCAGGTGATGGAGTCACCCTCTCTAAAGGTGTCTTAGAGACTAAAGGAGAGAGAGATGTGCATGATTGGCAGATCACTTGCTTAGACAATTGAGTCAATCATGAGATGTCAAGTACCACACCAGATGTTGTTTTTTGTACTAGATGCAATAAGTTTATATTAATCCAATCCTGAAAAAACATAAGGAAGCAGTTTTAAGAACATAAGTGCATGTTCTATGGATTTGATGACGGCAGCCTCCTTCGGGAGGCGGTTATCATTCCAGTCTTCAAAGGTGACATGGATGACAGAGTGATTATCAGAGTTGTAGTTTTCCCTCTGACGAGGGACAGTATTATGGACAGGTGGTCCAAGAGGATACTGTGGAAGGCATAGTACTGGATACTGATTAGGTTCAGTTATCGATACAGTCTAAGAAGTTTGGATTTGGAGTTCATTTATGAACTAGGTCCCATCAGATATCCAGACATATTCTAAGACAGGTATTATTCAATTCGGGAGATGGCTTTCTCCGCGAACATGAGATTAAGAGAGATACAGAAAGAAACATCAGGGCGGATCCACTCATTGAGGCTATTTCTCGAACACAAGAGTTTTACAAACTAGCTTTGTGAAACTGATTAGTAGAAGAGTTGGATGTTCGGTATCACACGGGCTGTGAGTATGCGACATCGTAATAATTAGCCTTAAGTGCAAGTGGGAGATTGTTGGAGATAGTGCCTTCAAAGTCAATTATTGGATCGCAGGTACGTGATTGCAATGATTGAGGCATGACCTATACCGAAATGACAGTTGTTTCCCCCAATTAGAACGAAACTCTATTTCTAAGACTGAAAAGTAAAGCACCGCTTCATGAAGGAGGCTAAACACCAAAGGCAATTTATCCTTGCAAAAATCACATGCAAATTAAATCATACGATACACAAGCACAACAGAGAACTAAAATAAAAAGAACCCTTAACAGATAATGAAGTACTTGATTAAAAAGAAAGATACTTGTTCATTATTATTATTATTACATTTAAAAAAGATCACCAAATATGGGATCGGAAAGACAAGGGTTCGCAAAAATAAGAAGAAGATTCTCTAATTCCCTTTCTGTCTTCTCCACCACATTGAATCGTCGGTCCTCCCGAGAAGTAGACGCCCAACGATCATCGCCACATTCGTCAGAAAATGTGGCGATTGTAGGGTTTCTAGGCACACTAATGAGGTCACACAAGGCATCAACCATGCCAAATTCAAATTTTACAAGTGCCTGCAAACCCTAATACGGATCGTTAACTAGATGTATAGACGATGCAATGCTAATAAACAACTTTATCTAAAAGGAAAGAGGCTACAACCTTTGTAGATCCGGTCCTCCACCTCCTAGGCTTCGTGATGATGTCCTTCCGCTGCCCATATCAGATCCCGGACTCTAGCATCGGTTTCATCGGAGAAATGGGCGGGCTAGGTCGTCGACTTCGATGCCGAAGATGATCTATGTCGAGGCATCACAAGATCAAGCTCCCACTTCACCAAGTCATGAAACTTGTGAAGAAAACACCCTATACTACTTGCCAAGAGGTAGAGGATGAAGAAATAGGAAGTGGGTTCACTTTAGAATTGGATTTCTCACTCATTTTCAAGAGTTGCCATTGTTGGTAGCAAGCTTCTTCATCTTTGAAGATGAAGAAGAAGACGAAAAGAATATGATAAGTTGTCTTTAAAAAAAGGAAAATAAAATGAATACTTATCATATTTCAACCATGGTCAAGTGTAGAGAAAGAACTATGGTTAGTTTGAATGGTTAGGGTTAAGCATGAAGACAAAATGGTCACTTAGTCAAAGCTTCATGAAGCTTCAACAACAAACAAAGAAAGCCACCATTTTCTCTTTATCTTTTCCATAATATATAAATAAATAGATAGATAAATGAATAAGTAAATCAAATGAAACCCTAACCACTAACTAACCATGGTTTAATTCTTTACACAAACCCAAGCTAGCATGTATCATCAAACATGATACAATCATGTGCACAAAAATATATCGCATATACAATGTGCATTTCAAGTGAGAAAATCCATTTAAAGTGAACCAATACTAGTTAATGCAAAATAATATATCAGATATATAATTATACATTAAATCATTAAATCAACACTTGATTCAATGATCCGGTCATGTCGCATATAACCGGCTAGTATCCAATGTATCGGCTTATCGAATCAATCCTTGATTCGATAACTAGGTTATATCGCATACAACCATTCGACACATTCATCGCGAGAATGAAATACGGTATCACATACACGCATTATTCTTGGTCCTGCACATATCTCATATGCGCTCCTATTTCGTTTCGCTTGAGCCAAGAAACCTCTGTGTAGGACTCTAAAGACTCGTCAATACGCCGGCAGCAGATGATGATCATATCAAACACCCACAAGCCGCAAGCGGTCTGCTAAACGTAACGGCCATCCGGGTATTGAGCGATCAGAAGATCGACGAGCAAGCCCGCTCACACTCCTGTGAATCCAACCAGTAACACTTACCGTACAGTCCGGTCTCGTCGTCTGATATGTCGCATATCTCGCCTAGGGGTGGTAAACGTCAGACCCCAATAGCTTGATAAGTCGTGTCTATATGAGGTCTATAACAGTTCGAGAAACTACTGGTAACACTTACCAGTAAATCTCAGCAACCCTGGCCAGGGATTTCTGGTTATAGCCAATCGAACACAGCGCAACATCAACTCCCTATACCGGGAGAGACGAATCCCCTCTTATCGCTCATTGCCTCCATGTGATTCGGGACTATACCCAAAAACCACCATTTCGCACGCCCTCTTGGACGTGGTAAGGTGGAAATCAAAGCACAGTGGGAATCACACAAGACTCTATGACGATCTCGGGTCTACAGACTAACCTGTACCAGTGTCACCAGAGAACTGCCATCTGACGTAAGGTATAATACCATCTGGGAGTTCTCGGTGAGTCCGTCCAGTGTACCCAGTCTCTACTGAGCACCCGTATATCATCTCTGATGTCAAACACCAATGGATATGGGATCATCCATCGCCCATCTGTATGGGTCAAGAAGGTATACGCTAGTCTACTCTGGTATATCGATGCCCCGTCTCGATACACCCACGACTAGGGACCTTGAAGGATGTACTTATGGACTACCATGTCCCCACTAGTATGATCTGCATCATAGTCCAGGTAGTCAAGTACACATCCTAAGGGCTTTACCAACATGTATCGGAGAGACAATCAGTGTACACGTTAAGGTAAAGATCAACCAGATAGCATACTATCATGTCGAGCAAGAAAGTCCTCCCTATATATGTCCCAGCATCCACTACAATATACATCCTATATATAGTAATGGCCTCTAGGGCATACATATAACTAACAATCTCCCACTTGCACTAGGGCTATCTGTAGCAGTAGTTGTAGTATCTCATACTCAACCATCCCATAAAAGTCTCTCTCTGGGAATAGGCCTTCGCGAGTGGATCCGCCGTGTTGTCCTCAGAGTCTACTCTCCTAACCTCGATCCCTTAGAGATCAACCATCTCCATGATCAGGTGATACTGTCTTAGAATATGTCTGGATCACTGATGGGACCTGCGTTCCTTGGCATAAGCCACAACTCCATTGTCACACAATGGGAGGAACATAGTTCATCTCATGAACCAATATACACCCAAACAGCCTCTTTGGTAGCATCTTAAATAGCGATGTATCCTGCCTTTATCGTCTAGTATGTCACGGTATCTAGCTTGGAACTCTTCCAACATACCGTCCCTCGATAGAGGGTAAAGACAATGCCTGTAACTGACATTCAGTCGTCTTTATCACCCTAGAACACTTCCAGTGATTTTCCCCAGGATCAACTGATACCATCTCACTACAACTAGTGAGTATCCTAACATCCATTTGGATCTATCTCATAGATCCAAAACCTAGGATTTAGTAGGTATCACTTTGATCCTATGTGGAGAATCATTGTGATAAGCGGAGATTGATCGAGCGTAGCATAGGAAACTCCTTCCCTATCAAGAGTATGTTATCCACGTACTCTACGAGGATCGCCACCATACTCCCTACTACCTTTTTGTTTATATAAGGTTCATCTACCATTTTGATGATGTCAAACTCTTTGACTAACACATCAAAACAGACGTTCCAACTCCGCGATGCCTGCTTTATCCTATAAAGCATCTTTTACACGTTTCCGCTGCTCCCACTGTCTACGAAGCCCTCTGGCTGTGTACTTATAGACGCCCTTTTCTAAAACATCATTTAGAAAAGCAGTCATGAGATATCGTAGTCATGGTATGTAGCCGTGGCAAGTAGGATCTGGATGGACTTAAGCATAGCCACCGAAAAAGGTTTCATCATAATCCACGCCTGGTCAATGATGCAAACTTTTAACAAGTCTAGCTTTGAAAGTCTCAACCTTTCCATCTATACCAAGTAATCTTCTCAAGATATACTTGCTCCTGATTGGGATTTAACCCTTCAGATAAAGCAACCAAAGTCCATACTTTGTTGGTGTATAAGGATTCCATCTCAGATCACTAAGCATCCAGCCATTCTTACAGAGTCCTACTCCTGATGGCCAGCTCGAAACCAGTTGGGTCATCATCTCATGATGCAGTCCTCACTCCCACTGTCATAGAGAAACCAAAGTATCTTTCAGGTGGGTGAGGAATCCTACTAGATCGGCGGAGAGGCTGAGGTTCGTCGGGGACTATTGAATCCTTTGGTTCTATCAAATCATCAGCTGTAGTTTGTATAGCTGGAACCATTCCAGTTCTACAAACTGACCTTGCCTCGAGCTTGTCCAGATTTTTCTTTTAGACATAGGCCGGACAACCCTAAATCTTAACTAACTTAAGAAATGGGCTCTTCCCTTTCCATATCATATATGAAGTGGTAGGCATTTATTTGATTCGAACCTAATTCAATAGGTATGCAGCTTCTCAAGTGCATAACCCCCAAAAAGGAAATAGGCAACTCAGTAGTACTCATCATAGAGCACACCATATCAAATAGGGTGTATCTGCTCCACCCTGATATACCATTGTGCAATGGTGTATACGGAGGAGTAATGCTGAGAGAGAATCTCATTCTCCTTTAGAATAATCCAGGAATTCCGTGCTCAAGTATTCTCCTCCTTGATCACATCAAAGGACATAATACTTATACCCGTATTTTGGTTCTCTACTTCTAACTTATATTCTGTGAATATCTTAAAAGGTTCGGACTTGTGTTTCAACAAGAACATATGTCTGAATCTAAAGAGATGATCAGAGAATGTAATGAAGTACAAAGAACCGGTCTTGGTATGTGTAGACATGGGACCTTTATACATCAACATGTATCATCCCAAGAGTTTACTAACTCTTTCTCTGTTTCCAATAAACAGAGCTGTGGTCATCTTATCTTTGTGACATGACCGGCAAGTTTTCACAAGATGTAAATTCAAACAGATTTAAATATGCATCTTTGTGCAACTTAGCTCGTCGGGTCGCATTGATATGACCTAGTCTACAATACGTCAAGAAGGATCCGTTCATTTTTGAACTCTTCCTTTTGTGTGTGTTCTGTATACTAGGAACTATAGTTTAGAACATCAATGCTTTTAGATAACGTGCCTGAACTGATCAACTTTTGATATAGGAAATGTTCAAAACATTATCCATCAATACAAAATTTTATCATTTCTTTACTAATAAAGAGACTGATATGATTTTGTATTTCAGGTTCGGTATCTAATAGCATTTGTTCAGAATCAATATATTGGTAATACAGGGTGATAGTGACCAACAGACTTGGCTGCAACTCTTGCCCCATTTTCTGCCTCATGAAACTTATCACCCGTTCTTAGTTCTCCACCTTTCTGTAGCCCTATGTAACTGATTACATATTTGGGATCCTGATCGGGTATCAAATACCTAGGACGTAAAGAATATTGAGAAACAGTTCTGTGTAACGAACACACCCGAAGATGATGCATCATATGCACTTTCCTCGTTTGGGCGGCACGGGAAATCTGGTATTCCCCAATTTCCTGCTCTGTCTTATAACATTTATAAGTTGGAGCGGGACCGACGTTCCCCAGCTCAGTATAACAAGCGGGTTCGGTCAATATATCCGTATTATTATCTTGATTAAGGCGTGACATGGTCGCTACCAGGAGAGAGAGAGAGAAGAAAACACTCAGCGTATGCTCTTGCAAGATCAGATTGGTTATTATTTTATTTAATCAGGATGGCTCCCACTGTTTTTAGCAAATCTTCCTTCAAACCCTAAAAGGAAAGACTAGCCGGGATTAATTACACACTACAAGTTCGCCAATCTTTCAGCCAGGCCAGTGTCGGTACTTTGAGGGAGGTCCCCCGTGCTTTCGCACGAACCTAATTAATGTATACCTCGTTTTCCCATAGGCGTAACCTCATTAACACATTTCTAGACACTTACTTGATCGGCTAATTGTAATGTATAAAACTCTCCCAGGAGTAACTCTTACTTGCAGCGAGTATCGGGATCCAACTATCTCATAGAAGGTATGCAATCTCATTGCAAATTTCAACACTTGAAATTCCCGACAATTTTGCCCCAAACGATCTATGACCTTGACAAGGTCAACAAACCATAGACCGCAAGTCAAGTTCAACCCGTCATTTCTTGATTGAATCAAACCCACCCGCACGACCCTTGACAAGGTCAACAAGGCCGTACGACTACCCTAACCCAATCTGCATCATATGCATAAACAGATAAATACTGGTTAGCTACCGCATACTGCGCCTTGACAAGGTCAACAAACGCAGCACGAATACTAAACAGGACTTATCTGAAATGACGGAGGGCTACGACAGGTTTTTCTGAAAACCTATTGCGTAATGAACTTGATATCGTTGTAGAATCAAATGATTTTAAAATGGAGTGCTTTTGAGGCTTTTCTAGTTTTGCTAAAGGGGTCACTCCAGGTGAAGGGATCGTCGGCCCTTTCCTCGTCGAATGAGGTGCGGGATATATCATATATATCACTGTGCAAAGCAGAAACTATAGAAGCAATCAAAAGACAAACCGAGAGTTGTAGCATATGCCAGTTATTGCTAAAGGAGTCACTCTCGGTGAAGGGATCTCGGTCCTTTCCTTATCGAATAAGGTGCAGGATGTTCTACAAGGAACACCCCGATGCAAAGCAAGAACTGTAGCTACCTTTTTATTTTGAAATTCGATTCCACAACATCTTTAGGTTTCTTTTTCTTTCATTAATCATATTAATGAAGTCCCATCATTTAAATTTACCTAAACATCACAGATAAATACGACGTACACTTATGCCATCCGCATTCGCCTCGATGTCCCCTCGTGCACCGTTAGGTTAGGTAACTAACGGCAGAGTGAGGCAGGGCTAGCGCGGGTGTAAAACATAAGTAACGTCTATATAATATATCATATATACTATATATAGTATCTATCACAGAACATCACATGATCACATCACAGATATCGCAGCAGAAGAATCATATGAAATATTGGATATACTAGGACGTCCGTGTTTTCAATACGAGCCAGTATAAAACACGGATTCCACGGTCGCGATGAATAGCCAAACCCATACCCCTAGACCCCTACGAGAGCGGCAAGCAACCCTACCAATTCTAGGGTTAGGAGACCCGGACTCGACTCCTCGAGTTGGTCTCCCACTGGACTCCAGAACCCGGTTACTTGTGCCCTCCTCCTTGGGTCTATCCTAGTGCGGAAAAGAATATAATATACAAAAGGTGACATCTTCCGCAACCTGGAAGCGCCCCAATAAAAGAATATTACAAACAAGTTTTTACATGAATGAAAATGAAAAACACTCATCTCACATAAAAAACCCCCGGCTATTCAAACAACTCGATCCAATATAACATATCCAGCAACATATAACACCACATGTCATCAACGTAAGTAAACATGCATATCCCAATTGTCGTTGACATATAGCAACGAAACCGGCGATATCACATATTGCACTTATGGTCACAGAAAAGAAAGTGTAAAACTACAACAGTTGGAATCCGCAATCTCCATAGACATCGTATGCCTAAACCAATGAATTTCTTAGACATCGCATGCCTAACAATTATAAACCCCGCATTTCAGTCTCATTATCGAAAACACTTTTCAATATCAAGTCGGGTAATTCAACAAGATTCCCGACATCCTGATCGAATGCTCGTCGCAAACTTTAGTAGACGGCCGCACCCCCGATACCGTCGACGAAGTGCACCAAGGCGGAACACCGCTGCCGCGAGCACCCGAACGGATGCTTTCAGCGACGGGGTTCTCCTACAGTCACTTGGTCGGGGCTATGGAGTGAGGCTGTCTATTAAGTTTACCCGGCGAGTATCCGCGTACGCTACTTGATTGCGACGGACTTTTGATCACATCAAAATTCCGTGGCAACCGATCAATTGAGACTAAACCGCTAGATTTATAACATTCATTCAGTTATCTCATAACTACTTGTGAATTCCAATTATTGTATCACATTCCAGATAAGTAGAAAATGCTAAACTTTCCGATCGAACATTCAAACACCCAAGTTTTCCCGAAACAGCTCAACGCATGAAACAAGTTTAAAAACATCCAGTTCATGCCTCAGTACCAACGGTCCAGCCGTAGAAGGGTCAAGCCAACGCCTCACATGTGGCACGCCGTACTGCCCCAAACCCTAAGGTTCAAAGGGCAGTTCAAGACGGTCACATAATCGAGTTAAGGTTTGTTGTCTTCTAGAGGGTCCATCGCGTTACTTGCACTACTTAGAACGTCTTTAAACCACGGAAAGATCCAACACTTGGAAATTTCCCGACAGGGGAAAAGGTGGGTATTTATAACCGGTCGAACTTTTTAATATATTCTAAAATATTCGGAAAGCCACATAGACAAAGTCTGATAATCCGATCGAATCAACTAAGCTCTAAAACACCCAAGAAAACTCAACTCTTGAGTTCAAATTAAAAATTCCCAGAAAACTCAGCACCTGAAAACATGAATTACTGTGCAAAATTCATAAATTAATGTGACAAAATGGCCGCGGAACCGCCGCACAAGCCATGCATATGCCGCGGTTCCGCCGCGCTTTAGATGAATTAGCCCCTCGAATTTCACAGTAATTCAAATAAGACCCTGCTGAATTTTTTAGCAATTTTTAATTCACAAAAATCCAAATTTTCAGAAAATTTCCAGAGAGCATTTTAGAGTTAGGGTTTCGGTTCGATCGGACTCCAAACTCCGTCTATGCATCGCCTAAGGCTCTAGCTAGGCTCTGATACCACTGTAGGGTTCCTAGGCACACTAATGAGGTCACACAAGGCATCAACCATGCCAAATTCAAAATTTACAAGTGCCTACAAACCCTAATACGGATCGTTAACTAGATATATAGACGATGCAATGCTAATAAACAACTTTATCTAAAAGGAAAGAGGCTACAACCTTTGTAGATCCAGTCCTCCACCTCCTAGGCTTCGTGATGATGTCCCTCCGCTGTCCATATCGGATCCCGGACTCTAGCATCGGTTTCATCGGAGAAATGGGCGGGCTAGGTCGTCGACTTCGATGCCGAAGATGATCTATGTCGAGGCATCACAAGATCAAGCTCCCACTTCACCAAGTCATGAAACTTGTGAAGAAAACACCCTATACTACTTGAAAAGAGGTAGAGGATGAAGAAATAGAAAGTGGGTTCACTTTAGAATTGGATTTCTCACTCATTTTCAAGAGTTGCCATTGTTGGTAGCAAGTTTCTACATCTTTGAAGATGAAGAAGAAGAAGAAAAGAATATGATAAGTTGTCTTTAAAAAAAGGAAAATAAAATGAATACTTATCATATTTCAACCATGGTCAAGTGTAGAGAAAGAACTATGGTTAGTTTGAATGGTTAGGGTTAAGCATGAAGACAAAATGGTCACTTAGTCAAAGCTTCATGAAGCTTCAACAACAAACAAAGAAAGCCACCATTTTCTCTTTATCTTTTCCATAATATATAAATAAATAAATAGATAAATGAATAAGTAAATCAAATGAAACCCTAACCACTAACTAACCATGGTTTAATTCTTTACACAAACCCAAGCTAGCATGTATCATCAAACATGATACAATCATGTGCACATAAATATATCACATATACAATGTGCATTTCAAGTGAGAAAATCCATTTAAAGTGAACCAATACTAGTTAATGCAAAGTAATATATAAGATATATAATTATACATTAAATCATTAAATCAACACTTGATTCAATGATCCGGTCATGTCGCATATAACCGGCTAGTATCCAATGTATCGGCTTATCGAATCAATCCTTGATTCGATAACTAGGTTATATCGCATACAACCATTCGACACATTCATCGCGAGAATGAAATACGGTATCACATACACGCATTATTCTCGGTCCCGTACATATCTCATATGCGCTCCTATTTCGTTTAGCTTGAGCCAGGAAACCTCTGTGTAGGACTCTAAAGACTCGTCAATACGCCGGCAGCAGATGATGATCATATCAAACACCCACAAGCCGCAAGCGGTCTGCTAAACGTAACGGCCACCCGGGTATTGAGCGATCAGAAGATCGACGAGCAAGCCCGCTCACACTCCTGTGAATCCAACCAGTAACACTTACCGTACAGTCCGGTCTCGTCGTCTGATATGTCTCATATCTCGCCTAGGGGTGGTAAACGTCAGACCCCAATAGCTCGATAAGTCGTGTCGATATGAGGTCTATAACAGTTCGAGAAACTACTGGTAACACTTACCAGTAAATCTCAACAACCCTGGCCAGGGATTTCTGGTTATAGCCAATCGAACACAGCGCAACATCAACTCCCTATACCGGGAGAGACGAATCCCCTCCTATCGCTCATTGCCTCCATGTGATTCGGGACTATACCCAAAAACCACCGTTTTGCACGCCCTCTTGGACGTGGTAAGGTGGAAATCAAAGCACAGTGGGAATCATACAAGACTCTATGACGATCTCGGGTCTGCAGACTAACCTGTACCAGTGTCACCAGAGAACTGCCATCTGACGTAAGGTATAATACCATCTGGGGGTTCTCGGCGAGTCCGTCCTGTGTACCCAGTCTCTACTGAGCACCCGTATATCATCTCTGATGTCAAACACCAATGGATATGGGATCATCCATCGCCTATCTGTATGGGTCGAGAAGGTATACGCTAGTCTACTCTAGTATATCGATGCCCCGTCTCGATACACCCACGACTAGGGACCTTGAAGGATGTACTTATGAACTACCATGTCCCCACTAGTATGATCCGCATCATAGTCCAGGTAGTCAAGTACACATCCTAAGGGCTTTACCAACATGTATCGGAGAGACAATCAGTGTACACGTTAAGGTAAAGATCAACCAGATAGCATACTATCATGTCGAGCAAGAAAGTCCTCCCTATATATGTCCCAGCATCCACTACAATATACATCCTATGTATAGTAATGGCCTCTAGGGCATACATATAACTAACAGCGATGACAAACCGTCGAGCCCGTATCTGGCTCAGCAAGTGGAAAGAACAGTCCCTCAGGGCTTTGGTGATCAAGTGCGCTTCAAAGAAGCACTCGATCTTATCCTCGGCGGCGTCAAGCATTGCCGAGGACATCTCTACTGGAGGAGGAGGAAGATCGGCGAGCACCGAGGCAAGGATCATCCAGAGCCAAATGGAATGCGGAGGAAGAGGAGACCCCACACGAGTCAAAATCTCGTACATTGCAGCATCGCACTGCTCGTCCATAAAAGAAGGGTCCACCAAGCGCGCAGCAAAACGGGGAACGACGTCCCGGATCGGCACTTCCCACAGTTGTCAGCGGGCATGAGGGCGGTTGCAATCCATGTACGAAGAAGTTCTCTGAAGATGAGAAAAGAAAAGGCTCGGCCTTGGGTTATATATAGACCCAAGCACAGAAAATTCTGTGCACAATAGAATTATTTCCAAGACCCGGGAAATCAAAATTTCGGGGAAATACAAATTTGACTTGAAAAGAGGAGATGAAAAGATATTTCAGGTGAAGCAACGCTTCCGATTCCCCCAATCAGAGCAAAGCACTACCATGAAAATCTAAATTTTAATAAATGAAGCAACCCTTCAAATCCCTTGCACTGTGCGCAGGATGCCACGTGTCAGGCGTAGATATGTCAGCGCAGCACCCGAAGCAGCGCTCCCAATCAGAGCAAAGCTCTATTAAAAGACAACAGGAAGCAACGCTTCTGCGCAGTTGCGCAAGCACAGCTGCGCAAGCGCTGCGCTGCGCGACGCGTGTCTGCGCAGTTGCGCAAGCACAGCTGCGCAAGCGCTGCGCTGCGCGACGCGTGTCACGCGCTGGGGCATTTGCGCAAAACAGAATTGAGATTTTAAAAAAATCTTTTCTGTTCTTGTTAAAACAAGAAAATTTTCTTCTGTAAAACAGAAGCCTTTGGATCAAAGATCCAACGGTGGGGAAAATTCCCCAAATCACTCAGAGAAAAATCTCTTTAACAAATTTAACTAATTTATGTGCACTATAAAAAGGACCCTAGACCTCAATTCAAAGGGATGAACATTTTTGGAAAAATTAAACAGAGAGGACTCTGAAGAATTAGAGAGAATTTCTCAAGAACAAGAGAAAAAGGTAAAAAAAACCTTTAGAAAAAGAGAAAATTCTTTTAAAAACAGATCATTGATCTAAGAACAAGATCAATGATCTTCAAGAAAAAAGAAAAATAAACAATAACAGTGCCTTGCACTTTTTATGAACCATTGGTTCTTTAAAAAACAAGAAAAAGACTTATTTTCTTTGATCTAAAATTGATCCAAAGAATAAGAACAGTGCCCAGCACTTGCCAAAACTGCACTATTGCGCAAGCCGCCAGGAAGCGCCACGTGTCAACAGTGCAACAGCGCAGCGCATTGACGCAGCGCACTGCGCTGTTGCGCTTGCGCTCACCAGAATGTGACACGTGTCACCTCCACGAGCGCTTGCGCTCATTAATTGGCGCAAAACGCCTGACAAGCCACATGGGGCACTGTCAGAGTATTAAATGCAATGCATTATTAAAGGGCAGAGCCTAATCAAAGGTCTAATGGACCAAATAAAAGTACTGCACATTATTTTAAAAAGGCAGAGCCCAATTAAAAAGTCTAAACAGACCAAAAATAATGCTATGCATTATTTAAATGGCAGAGCCCAATTGAGAGGTCCAATGGACCAAAACAAATGCTCTGCATTATAATAAAAAGGGCAGAGCCCAGTCAAAATAGGCATAGATGGCCTGAAGTAATGCTATGCATTATTTTAAAAAGGGGAGAGCTCAAACAAAGGCCTAACAGGCCAAATGCAAACAAAATGTGAACATTTTCAACTGGACTTAGCCCAATTTTAGCCGTAAGCCCTTAAATTAAATTGACTGAGCAAGATTGCTCTCTAAAATCAATTTATATCCGGTTCGAGGGTACATCTCCGAGCTCCTCTGACACATGTCGTTGTAATCATTCAACGTCGTCAGAGAGGTGACGGGTCCCGACGACCACACACATCAATATGGACTGCGGGGTCCTTAAACTCGTGGACCGAAACGTCCTTAAACTAATATTGGACCGAAACGTCCTTAAACTAATGATGGACCACCACGTCCCTAAACTGGAACATGGACCACTACGTCCCTAAACTGGAACAATAGAGCCTCCAAATGCTCTTTTGCCGGATCTAAACGGTCCCGTTTAAGTTGATCTTAGCCCCAAATACGGCTAACGTATCCTTAAACATTCAAATGGACTATAAAACTCCAAATCGATTTTGGTTCAAGGGTACATCTCTGAACTCCTCTGACACCTATCGTTGTAATCCTTCAACGACGTCAGAGAGGTGATGAGTTCCGACGGCCATATATTAAATGGATCACCACGTTAAGTTGATCTTCGTCTCAAACAGGACTAACGTATCCTTAACGAATGTTTAAGTTGATCTTAGCTTTAATACGGCTAATGTATCCTTAAATTAAAAACACCAAACCCAAATCTAAGTAAATACAGATTTGGACTAATCCACGTCCTGCGGGCGACGGTATTACTCAGTCTTCCTATACAATCCACGGGCAACCACAAACAAAACAAACACACACGACACGAAGTGAAATTCTGGAGAAGGAGAAAGTGGCTACCGTGATACGATAGCGTAATTAACTGCAGGGGCTTGCGCCTGCAGAGAAGAGCGTCCCCACAATCAAAAACCCCTCAAGCGAGGGGGAATCTGACGAAGTCTGCTACATCGGCCGCATCCGTCTAAACCTCCGATACACGGTGCCATAAATCAACTTGGCATCTTCGGAGAGGTGGACGGATAAAACCAAATAGTATCTGCCCTGAATCTCAGCGTCAGGACTTCGCGGTCTTGTGCGCCGTCCTTCGAAGGAGAACAGATTCTGGCACGCCCGGTGGGACCTTTTCCTCTTTCCACTCCACACTTCGTGTGTCGTATTCGCGAACGAATCGCGGTTTGTTAATGGTTGCCTTTGGATTTTAAGTTTACTAAGATTTGGTCTTTTGCCTGGCGCAGAACTCAAGCATCAATGGCCTCTAACTGCACCAACTGCTCGAAGTACCACTGCAACGGACGCTCCACCTCCCCTGGAGGTGTAGCATATGGGCCCTAAGCGGCCTCATTCCTCGCTCTGCCGGCAGAACAGGTGACCCAGGCCACCACCGGCCTGTTTTTCGGGACCATGATCCCACCCACAAGTTTCTCTATGCCAATACCTGCACCGGAAGGGAACAAGAAGTCGGTCTTCGATCGGCTCACTGCTACGACGGCCCCTGTCAACGGGTCGCCCACTACCAAACCAACAGCCTCTGTTTTCGCCAGGCTGGATCAGAACTCTAAATTGGCTGTCCCAAAGAAGGCAATAACTGCTGCTCCAGAAGTCGTCAAGGCGGCTTCCCCTGTCAAAGAGTCAGTCTTTTCAAGACTGACTATTCCTGCTACTGCCCCTGCTCGAGGATCTGTCTTCGACAGGTTGAATATCATCCCTCAAAAGACAACCTCAGTCTTTAAGAGGTTAACACCGGCGGCGCCTCATTCAGACAGGGGGCAAAAAGAAGCTATCTCTATCTCCGAGCCAGTCCCAACGGCTCGTCATGCTCGACGTCGCCATTAGCGACGAGTGAGGAAGGCAGGGGGCAACTCCCCCTCAGGGCTAACTCCACCGGCTCCAGTAGTGGAAGTCAACGCTGCTGTTCCAACTGGGAATAGCTTTGAACTGCTGAGGAGGGTACGTAAGAACTCTCCAACCGCTACACTGAAAAGATCTCCTTCGTCCGCTGAGAGAGTTCCGGAAACAGAGCAAGAACAGCCCTCTCAACGGCTGTCCTCAAAAATATACAAGGTTTGGCGAAGGGTTCAAGACTCCGTGATCGACCCAGATCACTCTCGTCAACAAAAGAAGACGAAGGTGCAAAAAGAAAAAGACCGTCTTATTAAACAGCAGGGGACAACGATCGCTAGGGTGCCCACTGCAACGACCCCTTCAACTTCAACGGCCCACAAAAGAAGAAGGCCGGAGAAAACTCCCACGCCGGCGACAAATATCAGAGGTGATGCACCCAAACACCCTAAGTCAGGGGGCATTGTAGTTCATACCGTCTATGTGGCGTCTGGTAAAGAGGACAGTCGCATATCTACGGGTCATCGACCGCTTACGTGATCAGTGACCAAGGCGCAGGAGCAGCAGCAGAAGCTCCAAAAGATGATGAACGCTATGGCCGCACTTACCGGGCCAAAAGAAAACCCTGAAACGTCCTCGGATGAACGCCAAGAGCAAGAAACTGACGCTGAATTCCTTCGACGAATATTGGAGAAGAAGGACAAAGAGGCTGCTGAACAAGCAGCCAACATACAGCGTATGGGCCTCCTGTTCCAAGACATGGTAGGGATGATGATACAACAAGATCCTCCGGCGGAAGATCCCCCGATCGTCCTTGGTGACGATAGGGAAGAAACGTCGAATGCTCCGCCAGCTTTGTCAACAGCTAAGGAGGAGACAATCTCCAAAGCTGATTTGGACGAGTACATAGCCCAACAAATACGGGTTCATCATGCGACCGAAGTAGCCGGCCACGTCGTAAAAACAGGGCGGCCATATCCAAGTTGGTATGACCAAATCAAGTACCCGCCCGGTTACACAATTCCCAAGTTCCACGTCTACAAGGGGACGGGCAATCCTCACCAGCATGTTGCCCAGTTCAGGGCACTCTGCGGTAACACCAGCGGTGATGATAAGCTGTTGCTTCGCTAGTTTGTTGGAAGTTTATCAGATACGGCGTTTGAGTGGTACTCTGAGCTCCCGAACGACTCTATCAAAACCTTCACGGAGATGGAGCTGTTATTTACTCAGCGTTTTGCAAGCGCCAGTGAACGTACCCCAATGACGGCACTGATTAACGCCAGAGTAAAGCCAGGCAAGACATGGGTCCAATATGCTATACGGTGGCGAAACTTATGGTCGAAGTGCGAGCAGCGCATTGAAGAAGCTCCCGCAGTGGGTATGTTTGTGGGAACCCTTGATCCGCAAGCAACCATTTCACAATTTATGGTGTTTTTCAAGTCAATCACCTTCCAAGCCTTGATTGACAAGCTAGCGCAAATGGATCAGATGGGCCATAAACCCCCTCTTCCAAAGCCGGAGTCCTGAAATGACAAAGGAAAAGGAAAAGCGATCGTTGTCGCTAACGCCCAACAACAACCGAGCGACTCGAAGCCGGTTGTTCGTCAAAATAATATGCGTCCGTACGTGGCCCTTGAGGAGAGGATGGGACGTTCTTACTCGTTTCCCCGGGATAAAATGAGAAGGTTATTCGAGCTGGCATTGCGCAACTGACTCATAAATCTGCCGGATCCAAAATGTCTGTTGCAACCAAGTGATGTCAATGAACCCAACTACTGTCCTTATCATCGAGTACTGAGCCATCCGATCGAAGATTGCTACATTTTCAAAAATTGGCTTGAAAACCAGTACCGACAGGGCAAATTCGCGTTATCGGACAAATGGAAGGTGAATCCCTCGCAGCCCCACACATCTAAGGGGACGAATACGCCGGGGGCAACATGCTCCGTCATTGAAGAAGCTCCTTGGGAGGTTGTATTATCAACCAAGGCAAAGAGGATGCTAAACGACCTTCAGACATGCCCAGCGATTAGATGGAAGAACCCGTTGGAACCGCAGGTCATGGAGGGGATGTTGAAGCCACGTCCAACTCCAAAGACCGATGGAGGTGGCTCAAGCACTCGCAACCAGCCGTCAAAATCTTCGAAGAAGAAGAAAAAGAAATCAAAGAAGCCCGTGAAGCCTGGCGACAAGCGCACGGACTTGCAAAAACAAATTGACGCGCTGGAGGAATACAACCAGAAGGCACGGACTCCCATTACATTCCAAGAGTTCCTCGATCATGTCTTTCAAGAGGAAGATGAGGGAGAAAGTTCATTTGGTGAATCTGAAGAATGCGTGGCGAGCTGTCATGTAATTTCCCATTCGTTCATGGATGATGAAAAGACTCCTTGTACTGGAATGCTGGGGGCAGATACCGAATCAAAAATTCTGGGGCCATCGGATGAAGTAATTGACGCATTCCTCAATGAAGCTCGGTTGAAAAGTAAAGCTGATCGAGAACGCGAGGCGGTCATATTTGAAAGGGCCAAACGCCAGCGACTTGATGAAAGAGCTGAGATGATCCCGCTGGAGCAAAGCACACCCACTGCGGATAAAAGCCAATTCAAGATGAGGAAAAGGTTTGCTAAGGCCATATCAATGGGCATGAAGCTACCATCCTCTGAAGGAAACATTATTGGTGAAATGGAAATATACCCCTCCTATTGCTTATATCATCAGAAGGTGTCGCACCCCACTCAAGAGTGCAAAGCTTTCGATAAATGGTGGTAAGGATACGTTGCTCATAGACAACGCTTTAAACGGGAGAAACGTAAAACTCGTCGGGAGCGGAAAAATATGACCGAAGGGTTTAACAGAACTACCGGTGATTGTTGCATGGTTAACGCCGGGGGATCATAGGTGCCTACATTCGGGAGCGATTCTGATGAGGAGCTGGAGCTTGCCCCTCTCTTTAAAGGGTCCACCTCTGGAAAAGAAGAAGAGCCAAAGGTCTGCGAAAATATCCGACTGCGGAATCGGACGCTACCTGAAAAGAATCTCGGACCCTCAAACAGAAAAGATAAAGGGAAAGAAAAGGTCTCTGAGGATATCGCCCTAGACGACCAAGTCATGGAGGAGCTAACTGCCAAAGACCCGCCAAAGAGAAATAAGGTGGATTACAACGTCTTAGCACATCTGAGGAAGCTGCCCTCACAGCTCAGCATTCTTGACGCCCTTTTGTTATCAAAGGAGGCGAGAGATTCGTTGATCAAGGCACTATAGGATCCGGAGCAATTCCAAGCATTCCTAGCCGAGGAAAAGATGAAAGATGAATTGGAGGAAGTGCACACAGCCGATGTCGCTTTTGGTGATGAAGACCTTTTGCTTGGGACGTGCGAATATAATCACCCCCTTTATGTCTCAGGATACTGTCATGATATAAAGATAGGCAAAATCCTGATCGACAATGGATCCTCCGTTAACCTCCTCAATGTGCGGGTGTTAAAAGAAATCTGCATGAGCGTCCAGCACTTTGCTCGGGACAAGATCACCATCTCCGGGTTCGACTCCCAGTCATCAAGAACTCTTGGGTCTGTGATACTGACGCTACGCTTCGGGCTACTCGTCACAGACATTAAGTTCCACGTCATAGACGCAAAAACATTCTACAACGCTTTGCTCGGCCGACCGTGGTTACACGAGTACAACGTCATCCCTTCTACACAACATCAGTGTATGAAATACGCTAAGGATGGTCTCGAGTATACCGTGGCGGGAGAACTGAACTCGTTCTCTGTGAACGAGGTCCGCAAATATGAAGATGCCAAATATTTCTTACCGGATTTCGAGGATACGGAGAGGTGTCACAAGCCGGAGAACAAAACTAACGCCACCATCCCTGTTTTCGGGAGTGACACCGAGGAGGAAGAGGAGATAGTTTATTCGGGTCCGCCCCAATACAACAAGCCGGGACCATCTGCTCCTACGTTGATCTTTGGTAGTGACTCGGAAGATGAGGTTCATGCTATATTCTCTGCTCGGCCTTCAATACGAATGTCCGCTAACGAAGAACAAAGTTTACAAGTCGCCATGGTGCCGCTTAAACACCGTAAGGAACTGGATGCGCTTGATATTTACAATGTAGAAGAGCTACAAACGTTCTATATCCCTCCCAAACGAGAAAGCGAAAAAGCAATTCTATTCTACCGCTCTGAAGAAACCAAAGTGGAGAAAGAGATCTGGCAAGGCGCGGATCCTATGCTCGACAGGCTTCAGCCTATCCGTCTTCCCAGATATTATACGGAAGGTTTGAAAAAGCTGCTGAGACGCCAGGGGATATCCTTCAAGCAGACCGTTCGAAAAACCAAGTTCTATGACAAAGTCTGGAACGTTCCCGGGACTCAACGTAAACTGCCTAATGGGAGAATGGAGACAAAAGGGCTTGGATACATCCGGTCGAAGAAACGAGAGCTACCAAACGGTTGCTACGTCGTGTATAACTTCGATGAAGAAGCGGATGCTTAATGGGAGGACGCTAATCCTGAACCGGTGAAAGTTCCAGATGCAAAGATGCCCAGTCCGTCATTCGAAGAACAAATGGACAAACTTATATGGCAAGCTGGTCAAAAAGTCCGGGACGATCATAACCGCGAAATGGTCATCTACGAGAAAGCCAAAACGCAACGCCTTCTCCAACAGGCCGTGAAAGATGAAAATACCGCTCCTTGTCAACCTGTTATAAAGAAGGCCCGACGCAGAGGCAGAAACAAGTCGAAACGCGAAAAAGGCGCTCAAAAGCAACAAAGCACGGCTAAGAGGCCACGCGAGCGAAAATCGAGCGGTTCCGATCTATCCCTCATGAAGAAAATGGGTCGAGCGTACTCGTTTCCTCGGGACAAGACGAAGAAGGTACTTGACCTCGCTCTAAAACATCAGATGCTTACACTGCCGGGGTCTAAACACCCCGAACAAGCGGGCGAGATCTCTTACCCGGACTATTGCCCTTATCACCGAGTGATAGGGCACCCTCTCGAGGACTGCTTCACCTTCAAGAATTGGGTTGAAGATCAGTATCGGCTTGGCAAGTTCACTCTGTCTGACAACTGGAGGGTAACACCGCCCCAAAAGTATGAACCCAAAGCCACGAGAACAGAACCAACTCCATATTGGGACTGGAAGCGGATTCGCACCTGTCACGTGATAACGATATCAAAAGAAGAGCCCGAGAACATGGATGACCTTCCCTGGTGCTTTGAAAACAGCAACGACAAGGTAATCTCAGAATTTCCACCAGCACCAAAAGAGCTGGAAGATGGAATACATACCACCGCAGATAACCTCAAGAAAATTTAGTTGGGAACGGTGAACGACCAGCGACCGACATTCGTCAGCGAGCTGTTATCCGAAGAAAGGGTGGCGGTGCTAAAAGACTTACTTATGCAGCATAAAGATTGTTTCACATGGAACTACTCCGAAATGCCGGGATTAGATCCAGAAATTGTTGTGCACAAATTGGCAATATCCCCGGACGTCAAGCCAGTCAAACAGGCGCTGAGAAGAATGCGGCTCGAGCTTGAGATGAGTATCAATGCTGAGGTCAAGAAGTTGATGGACTCTGGCTTCATCCAAGAAGTCCAGTATCCGGAATGGATCGCCAACATCGTCCCGGTGATGAAGAAAAATGGGACAGTGCGCATATGCGTGGACTTCCGGGATCTCAATAAAGCTTGCCCGAAGGACAATTTCCCAGTGCCAGTCACCGAACTGATGATAGACAACACGTCCACTCATGAGGTTTTCTCCTTTATGGATGGCTCGTCAGGGTATAATCAGATAAAGATGCATCCCGAAGACCAGAAGCATACCGCCTTCAGGACTCCTTTGGGTATATTCTGCTACAAGATGATGCCCTTCAGTTTAAAGAACGCCGGTGCCACCTACCAGAGGGCCATGACGAAGATCTTCGATAACCTCATACACGAAATCGTCGAATGTTATATCGACGATCTCGTGGTTAAAAGCAAATCGTACGAGGAACATCTCGAGCATATGAAGACAGTATTTCAACGCCTTCGACAATACAACTTGAAGATGAACCCTCTCAAGTGTGCATTCGGAGTTTCCTCGGGAAAATTCCTAGGATTCATCGTCCGACACCGGGGTATTGAGATAGATCTATCAAAGATCAAGGCGATCATGGAAATGCCTCCGCCAAGAACTCTCAAACAGCTGCGGTCTCTCCAAGGGAAGCTCGCATATATACGGCAATTTATAGCCAACCTTTCAGGCAAGTGCCGTCCTTACAGCCACCTGATGAAGAAAGGAACTCCATTCGTCTGGGATCAAAAATGCCAGGGCGCACTAGACGAAATCAAGCAGTACCTGCAAAACCCGCCAGTGTTGGCTGCTCCGGTTAAGGGAAAGCCTCTCATTCTTTATACAACCGCCCTCGAAGGTTCCTTAGGCGCACTGTGGGCACAAAAGAATGATCAAGGGAAAGAAAGAGTACTCTATTACTTAAGTCGAGTTCTACTGGGGGAAGAAAGCAACTACTTCCCCATTGAAAAACACTGCCTGGCGTTGATCTTCGCGATAACAAAGCTTAGGCACTATGCGTTAGCGCATGAGGTCCGTCTCATTTCGAAGGTGGACCATCTTAAGTATTTAATGTCAAAGTCCGTATTGACGGGACGACTCGCTAAATGGGCCCTACTCTTGATGGAGTTTTCGATAACGTATCAACCTCTCAAGGCAGTGAAAGGCCAGGCCATCGCCGACTTCCTCGCTGAGCATCCGATACCCGCCGATTCTCCCCTGAATTGCAATCTTCTAGACGAACATGTGTTTGATGCGATCGACGGTGGTGATACTCGATGGGAACTTTATTTCGATGGAGCATCTTCTGTGAAGAAGTGTAAACAAAGTACCCCTATAATCAAATCGGGGGTAGGACTCATCTTTGTAACTCCGCAAGGAGGGATAATGCGCTTCGCGTTCTCCCTGATGGAGCTGAGGACAAACAATGAAGCCGAATACGAAGCTTTGATTGCAGGTCTCAAGATCGCCATCGACATGGGAATTGAAAACCTTCTCATATACGGAGACTCCCAACTAGTCGTTAGTCAAGTAAACGGCGACTACCAAACGTGCAAGCCAGAGTTGGTGAAGTACGGCGAAAAGGTGCAACAACTGTTGACCCAAATCCCTTCCTATGTTTTGGAAAACATACCACGTGCGGAAAACATCAAAGCAGACGCGTTGGCCAAGCTCACTAAGGAACTGGCTGATGAGAACCTTGATGACGTAAGAATCGTGGTACAAAGCCGTCGGGTGCTTGCCCCAGCAGAAACATCTCCAGAATCATCCGAAGAAAAAGGAGCAAGTGAGCAGACGACCCTGCAAGTAAAAGATTGGGAAAATACCGAGGATTGGAGAGAAGTCTTCATAGACTACTTTAAATCCCACCGAATGCCTGAAGAAGCGTCCTCAAGACATCAGCTCATGAAACGAGCTCTGTCTTTCGCCTTTGTCAATGATACTCTGTACAAGAGGTCGTTTGATTCTCTGTGGCTGAGATGCCTAGGGCCTATATAAGCAAAAAGAGTCATTCAGGAAGTTCATGACGGACTCTGTGGTTCTCATCAAGCGGGCCCGAAGATGAAGTTGAAGATCAAACGGATGGGATACTACTGGCCCACGATGATTCAGGACTGCCTCGAATATGCGAAGCAATGCCACTCATGCCAAATTCATGGGGACTTCATCCATCAGCATCCAAATCCACTGCATCCAACGGTGGCTAGCTGGCCGTTCGAAATGTGGGGAACTGACATAGTCGGCTCCATCGAACCAGCGTCTTCTAGAGGAAATCGTTTCATCCTGGCGATGACTGACTACTTCTCCAAATGGGCAGAAGCAGTACCACTGAGGGAAGTGAAGACAGAGAATATCCTCCATTTCTTCAAGACACACGTCATATATCGGTTTGGAACTCCACGCCGGATCATCTCCGATAACGGGCCAGCTTACAGAAGCCACAAGATCAGTCGCTTCGCACAGCAGCATAATATAGACTGGAGATATTCTTCAGTTTACAATCCACGAGCTAATGGTCTAGCTGAAGCCTTCAACAAGACCTTGACAAAGATCATGAAGAAAACGGTATCCCGAAATAAGAAGGACTGGCACGAAAGGATGCAAGAGGATCTCTGGGCGTATCGAACTACATTCAAGACAGCCACGAATACAACGTCGTACGCGTTGGTATTTGGGACGGAAGCAGTACTCCCCCTCGAGATAAAGTTACCCACTCTGCGAGTGGCAGTCCACTACGAGCTGACGGACGAAGAAAATGCTCACCTTCGGCTTGAGGAGCTTGACGCCCTTGATGAAACCCAGCTCATAGCGCAACAAAATCTGGAAGCTTATAAAGCAAAGATGACGCGCTCATATGAAAGATTGACCCGGCCAAGGACATTCCGCCAAGGCGAACTTGTGCTAGTGGTCAAAAAGCCTATGATCCCCAATCGCGCCAAGCGGGGAAAATTCGAGCCAAACTATGAAGGCCCGTACATCATAGATAAGGTCTACCAGGGTGGGGCCTATCTACTCATGGACATGCACGGTGAAAGGCCTTTCAGGCCAATAAACGGTCGCTTCCTAAAGAGATACTACGCTTAATGAGCCACAGCCTAGGTCAATGGTAGATGACGACAACTATGTCCGCTCGCTATCTTCCTAAGCTCAAGCTTTATAAGCAGTAGCCGGCCTTCTTCATGACGGACCGAAACGTCCTTAAACTAACAACGGACCGAAATGTCCTTAAACTAACAACGGACCGAAATGTCCTTAAACTACTACCGCAGCATCCTTGGGCTGACGAGATGAATTAAAAAAAAAGAGAAAAAAAAAGAGAAAAAGAAAATAATAATAAAAAATGATGATAAAAACGGTATGTCCATAAGCAAAATGGGCACGGATGAAAACCCGAAAGGGCTCCGTGAGAAAAAACAGCAGGACTACCAGCGAGTGCTCGTGAAAACCCGAAAGGGCACGACCTCGTAAAAAAATATATATAAAAATAAAAAGAATAAAAAAAAACGGTATGTCCATAAGCAAAATGAGCACGGATGAAAACCCGAAAGGGCTCCGTGAGTAAAAACAGCAGGACTACCGACGAGTGTTTGTGAAAACCTGAAAGGGCGCAACCTCGTTAAAGGACACTTACAAGATCCTCTCGACCTTGTAAGGAGAAACCACCCGCGTGAGATCCTTACGACTCACAAGGGAGCAGCACACTTAGGGATCCTCACGATTCCTAGGGAGAAAATACACTTGCGAGATCCTCACGACTCGTAAGGAGAACTCTCTTATGGGACCCTCACGGCTCATAAGATTTGAAAGTCTTAAGTTACAGAGACCTAAACCTGTGCTTAAGCAATCCCCACAACTTCCGATATTGCCCTACAAATGGTTCAATACTGGCCCTTGTATACAATCCACGGGCGCGAATAAACATTTCCCTAACCAAGTCCCATCCGAGATTGGGGATATGTGCGCATGATGAACAACCCTTATAAGTCCTCTCGACTTATAAAAAAAAAACCCTCTTGTAGGATCCTTACGACTTACAGAGGAACATACACTTAGGAATCCTCACGATTCTTAAGGAGAAAATACACCTACAAGATCCTCATGACTTGTAGGGAGAAATACCTTTGTGAGACCCTTACGGCTTATGAAGTCAAAAGCCTTAGCCGACAGGACCTTAACCCTGTTCGTTAAGCCACCTTTGTTCGACATCGACGGAGGCAAATGATGATTCGCTCCTGGCAATATCCCAGTTGTAGCGGTGCTGATGCCGAAATCGGTGTCTAATTTCAGGTTTACGGTGAAAAGCCGGTAGGCCGCACATGCATACGAAATAGCCGAAATGATGGGGCAACTTGCAATAAAAAGCAGCAAGTAAAAACGTATGCATACAAAACAGCCGAAATGATTGGGCAACTCGCAATAAAAAGCAGTGAGTAAAAATAAAAAAAATAGCCGAAATGATTGGGCAACTCGCAATAAAAAGCAGCGAGTAAAAATAAAATAAACAGCCAAAATGATTGGCCACCGCGAAAAATAGCCGAAATGATTGGGCAATCGCAACTTTCGCGATATAAAAGCTGAAATGATAGAGCATCGCGGGGATAAAACAAAAAAAATGATGATAAAACTTTGGCCCTACAGTTAAGATCATATCGATCCCTGTATATAATCCAAGGGCGCAAACGAAGAGGGAACCATACTTTCCCAACAGGCTCCCCAGAAAACGAAGCCAGATCTCGACGATTCATCCCAACTCCGAAGAAACCAGTGTTGTCGGCAAGTACCTCAACTCAGGGAAACAAACAATCCTTGACGAGAGCCTCCTGATCCGCGCCGACTCGCAGAGCAACCAGTGCCTCCGTGGGAAATTCTCGACTCGTTTCAACCCCAAGGAAACAAATAATCCTTGGCGCTAGGGAAACAAATAATCCTTAGCAAATACCTCAACTCAGGGAAACAAACAATCCTTGACGAGAGCCTCCTGATCCGCGCCGACTCGTAGAGCAACCAGTGCCTCCGTGGGAAATTCTCGACTCGTTTTAACCCCAGGGAAACAAATTATCCTTAGCGCTAGGGAAACAAATAATCCTTAGCAAGTACCTCAACTCAGGAAAACAAACAATCCTTGACGAGAGCTTCCTGATCCGCGTCGACTCGCAGAGCAACCAGTGCCTCCGTGGGAAATTCTCGACTCGTTTCAACCCCAGGGAAACAAATAATCCTTGGTGCTAGGGAAACAAATAATCCTTAGCAAATACCTCAACTCAGGGAAACAAACAATCCTTGACGAGAGCCTCCTGATCCGCGTCGACTCGCAGAGCAACCAGTGCCTCCGTGGGAAATTCTCGACTCGTTTCAACCCCAGGGAAACAAATAATCCTTGGCGCTAGGGAAACAAATAATCCTTAGCAAATACCTCAACTCAGGGAAACAAACAATCCTTGACGAGAGCCTCCTGATCCGCGTCGACTCACAGAGCAACCAGTGCCTCTGTGGGAAATTCTCGACTCGTTTCAACACCAGGGAAACAAATAATTCTTGGCGCTAGAGAAACAAATAATCCTTAGCAAATACCTCAACTCAGGGAAACAAACAATCCTTGACGAGAGCCTCCTGATCGGCATCGACTCGCAGAGCAACCAGTGCCTCCGTGGGAAATTCTCGACTCGTTTCAACCCCAGGGAAACAAATAATCCATGGCGCTAGGGAAACAAATAATCCTTAGCAAATACCTCAACTCAGGAAAACAAACAATCCTTGATGAGAGCCTCCTGATCCGCGTCGACTTGCAGAGCAACCAGTGCCTCCGTGGGAAATTCTCGACTCGTTTCAACACCAGGGAAACAAATAATCCTTGGCGCTAGGGAAACAAATAATCCTTAGCAAATACCTCAACTCAGGGAAACAAACAATCCTTGACGAGAGCCTTCTGATTCGCGTCGGCTCCCAGAGAAACCAGTGTCTCCACGGGAAAATTCCCGATTCGTCTCAACTTGCAAGATGAAGCCTCAGGCAGCAGGGACTAAAAAACTTGCTTCCTGAACAATGGGACCCTGCAAGTCGATCAAAAACGGTCTCTTGCATACTATTCAGGGGTCTCACTCTCCAAAGTCGAGTTTCGACAAGGAGGGAAACAACCGCTTACGGGTCCTTTCGACTCGTAAGAGGGAAAAATTCTCTTATAGGATCCTTACGACTTACAAGAGAAGACACACTTAGGAATCCTCACGATTCCTAAGGAGAAAACCCACCTACGAGATCCTCTCGATCCGTAGGGAGAAAAATCTCTGTGAGACCCTCACGGCTCATAGAGTTGAAAAGTCTTGGGCGGCAGATCTGAACCTGCGGCCTAAGCCATCGCTATCTCGTGAAGAAATCAAGGTGCTTACTCTATTATCTGCTAATTGTGACAACATGCTGATAATAAGAGAAAGAAGAAAGCGACAGAAAGAGCATCCGATTTACATTTGATCAGGCGTTCGAGACAAACTCATTCATGCATAAGCAAAAGATTCAGAACGAAAAATAGAGACAAGCTGGGATAAAATTTTTCCATCAATATTGCCAAAAGTTCTTACAATCATAAAAGCAATAAACGAAAAATATTATTGCAATGGAATAACCTCAGATCCAGGGCACGGATTGAGGAATTCAAAAGTAAGGCCAACCAGAGTTCTTCTGGCCTTTCTGATTATTCTTGTGCGCAGCCTCTCGCGCTCCTGTGTGTCAAGATCCTTGGCAAGCCCTCCCAGCCTTCGATAAGCAGCGACTATCGTCGTCTGCTGGAAAATTTTATGTAGGATGTCGATGAGGCTGTCCCGCCGTTTCTTCGAGATCAGCCCCGTCAGGTACACTGAATGCACCTTGTCTTCGGCATCATCCAGCGCATTGAGCGGTAGGACCTCGTGAAACCCCGGAAGTGCTCTCCATATTGCTCCCAGTACGACCTTCAAGAGAGCTGAATGACGAGGAAGCAGCCAACCACCGCTTGCGTTGAGGCGACCCATGACCTCCGCACACTGGGCGTCCGTAAACTCCTGGTTTTGATGACGGCCCTATGCGCGGATATCGTCGTAGGTGATGAACTCGTGCAAACTGTATAGACGCACCGCCATTATGCCTGGAGGAAACATCACAGGAAGATTAGCGATAAAAAATACACAGAGAGTTAAACTTCTTGAGAGCAAAACTCTATTAATTAAGATTGATTTAATTCAAGACTAATTCTTACTTAAATAGTTGTTGTTTAGGAAAATATAACTCGGAGAGTTCTTGAAGGCGAGAGCAAAGCTCTGAAGTTTCTGAAAATGAAAATTTTAAAGATGATAATCGTCTGTGCAGGACCAAAGGTCCTATTTATAGGCATCAAGTGCCCTTTCAACTTCCAAAGGTTGCCATAACGGTTGGAATTCTGCCACCGTTGCACTCGCATTTGGAACCATGTAAGTGCAACGGTGGAGGGGGGGCATTTGTTTCCCCCAATTAGAACGAAACTCTATTTCTAAGACTGAAAAGTAAAGCACCGCTTCATGAAAGAGGTTAAACACCAAAGGCAATTTATCCTTGCAAAAATCATATGCAAATTAAATCATACGATGCATAAGCACAACAGAGAACTAAAATAAAAAGAACCCTTAACAGATAATGAAGTACTTGATTAAAAAGAAAGATACTTGTTCATTATTATTATTATTACATTTAAAAAAGATCACCAAATATGGGATCGGAAAGAGAAGGGTTCACAAAAATAAGAAGAAGATTCTCCAGTTTCCTTTCTGTCTTCTCCACCAAGTTGAAGCGTCGGTCCTCCCAAGAAGTAGACGCCCAACGATCATCGCCACATTCGTCAGAAAAGGTGGCGATGCCAACCCGGAGAGCCCGTATCTAGCTCAGCAAGTGGAAAGAACAGTCCCTCAGGGCTTTGGTGATCAAGTGCGCTTCAAAGAAGCACTCGATCTTATCCTCGGCGGCGTCAAGCATTGCCGAGGACATCTCTACTGGAGGAGGAGGAAGATCGGCGAGCACCGAGGCAAGGATCATCCGGAGCCAAATGGAATGCGAAGGAAGAGGAGACCCCACACGAGTCAAAAGCTCGTACATTGCAGCATCGCACTGCTCGTCCGTAAAAGAAGGGTCCACCAAGCGCGCAGCAAAACGGGGAACGACGTCCCGGATCGGCACTTTCTACGGTTGTCGGCGGGCATGAGGACGGTTGCAAGCCATGATCGAAGAAGTTCTCTGAAGATGAGAAAAGAAAAGGCTCGGCCTTGGGTTATATATAGACCCAAGCACAGAAAATTCTGTGCACAATAGAATTATTTCCAAGACCCGGGAAATCAAAATTTCGGGGAAATACAAGTTTGACTTGAAAAGAGGAGATGAAAAGATATCTCAGGTGAAGCAACGCTTCCGATTCCCCCAATCAGAGCAAAGCTCTACCTTGAAAATCTAAATTTTAATAAATGAAGCAACGCTTCAGATCCCCTGCGCTGTGCGCAGGATGCCACGTGTCAGGCGCAGATATGTCAGCGCAGCACCCGAAGCAGCACGCCCAATCAGAGCAAAGCTCTATTAAAAGACAACAGGAAGCAACGCTTCAGTTGCGCAAGCGCTGCGCTGCACGACACGTGTCCGCGCAGTTGCGCAAGCACAGTTGCACAAGCACAGCTGCGCAAGCGCTGCGCTGCACGACGCGTGTCTGCGCAGTTGCACAAGCACAGATACGCAAGCACAGCTGCACAAGCGCTGCGCTGCACGACGCGTGTCTGCGCAGTTGCGCAAACGCTGCGCTGCGTGACACGTATCTGCACAGTTGCGCAAGCACAGCTGCGCAAGCGCTGCGCTGCGCGACACGTGTCACGGGCTGGGGCGTTTGCGCAAAACAGAATTGAGATTTTAAAGAAATCTTTTCTGTTCTTGTTAAAACAAGAAGATTTTCTTCTGTAAAACAGAGGCCTTTGGATCAAAGATCCTACGGTGGGGAAAATTCCCCAAATCACTCAGAGAAAGATCTCTTTAACAAATTTAACTAATTTATAGGCACTATAAAAAGGACCCTAGACCTCAATTCAAAGGGATGAACATTTTTGGAAAAATTAAACAGAGAGAACTCTGAAGAATTAGAGAGAATTTCTCAAGAACAAGAGAAAAAGGTCAAAAAAAACTTTTAGAAAAAGAGAAAATTCTCTTAAAAACAGATCATTGATCTAAGAACAAGATCAATGATCTTCAAGAAAAAAGAAAAATAAACAATAACAGTGCCTTGCACTTTTTATGAACCATTGGTTCTTTAAAAAACAAGAAAAAGACTTGTTTTCTTTGATCTAAAATTGATCCAAAGAATAAGAACAGTGCCCAGCACTTGCCAAAACTGCACTATTGCGCAAACCGCCAGGAAGCGCCACGTGTCAACAGTGCAACAGCGCAGCGCATTGACGCAGTGCACTGCGCTGTTGCGCTTGCGCTCACCAGAATGTGACACGTGTCACCTCCACGAGCGCTTGCGCTCATTAATTGGCGCAAAACGCCTGACAAGCCACATGGGGCACTGTCAGAGTATTAAATGCAATGCATTATTAAAGGGCAGAGCCCAATCAAAGGTCTAATGGACCAAATAAAAGTACTGCACATTATTTTAAAAAGGCAGAGCGCAATTAAAAAGTCTAAACAGACCAAAAATAATGCTATGCATTATTTAAACGGCAGAGCCCAATTGAGAGGTCTAATGGACTAAAAAAAATGCTCTGCATTATAATAAAAAAGGCAGAGCCCAGTCAAAATAGACATAGATGGCCTGAAGTAATGCTATGCATTATTTTAAAAAGGGGAGAGCCCAAACAAAGGCCTAACAGGCCAAATGCAAACAAAATGTGAACATTTTCAACTGGACTTAGCCCAATTTTGGCCGTAAGTTCTCAAATTAAATTGACTGAGCAAGATTGCTCTCTAAAATCAATTTATATCCGGTTCGAAGGTACATCTCTGAGCTCTTCTGACACATGTCATTGTAATCATTCAACGTCGTCAGAGAGGCGACGGGTCCCGACGACCACACACATCAATATGGACTGCGGGGTCCTTAAACTCGTGGACCGAAACGTCCTTAAACTAATATTGGACCGAAACGTCCTTAAACTAATATTGGACCGAAACGTCCTTAAACTAATGATGGACCACCACGTCCCTAAACTGGAACATGGACCACTACGTTCCTAAACTGGAACAATAGAGCCTCCAAATGCTCTTTTGCCGGATCTAAACGGTCCCGTTTAAGTTGATCTTAGCCCCAAATATGGCTAACGTATTCTTAAACATTCAAATAGACTATAAAACTCCAAATCGACTTTGGTTCAAGGGTACATCTCTGAACTCCTCTGACACCTATCGTTGTAATCCTTCAACGACGTCAGAGAGGTGATGAGTCCTAACTGCCATATATTAAATGGATCACTACGTTAAGTTGATCTTAGTCTCAAACAGGGCTAACGTATCCTTAACGAATGTTTAAGTTGATCTTAGCTTCAATATGGCTAATGTATCCTTAAATTAAAAACACCAAACCCAAATCTAAGTAAATACGGATTTGGACTAATCCACGTCCTACGGGCGACGGTATTACTCAGTCTCCGTATACAATCCACGGGCAACCACAAACAAAACAAACACACACGACACGAAGTGAAATTGTGGAGAAGGAGAAAGTGGCTACCGCGATGCGATAGCGTAATTAACTGCAGGGGCTTGCGCCTGCAGGGAAGAGCGTCCCCACAATCAAAAACCCCTCAAGCGAGGGGGAATCTGACGAAGTCTGCTACATCGGCCGCATCCGTCTAAACCTCCGATACACGGTGCCATAAATCAACTTGTCATCTTCGGAGAGGTGGACGGATAAAACCAAATAGCATCTGCCCCGAATCTCAGCATCAGGACTTCACGGTTTTGTGCGCCGTCCTTCGGAGGGGAACAACAGTCTTGCTCGAGATGATAGTTTGCTATCTGGTTTGTCTTTATCATCGTATACATGCTTTAGTTCACTATTGTATGATGATAGAGCCCATAGGATTCTTGCTTGACTACCGGCAGTATGATGACGATCATATATGTGGGAGCTGGGGTCTGTAAGCACATCCTTAAAGTGTCCCTAGTCGTGGGAGTTTCGAGACAGGGCATCGATACTCCAGAGTAGACTAGTGTATACAGTCGAGACCCCGACGAGGGGCGGTGGTCGGTCTCACAAGCCACTGGTGTCAGTAGGATCACCTAAGATGTATACAGGTGCTCATTAGGTTATGAGTACACTGGACAGGACTCGCCAGGAACATGGTAGTTGGTATTATATATATCGTCAGATAGCAGTTCCCTGGTGACATGTGTACAGGTTAGTTCATCGATCTGAGGTCGTCATTTGTCTCGTGTGAGTTCCCACTGTACTTTGATTTCTACCCTACCACGGCTCAAAGGAGTCGTGCAAACAGGTCTTTTTTGGGTACAGTCCCGAGCCACATGGAGGCAAGTGAGCGGATCGGCAGGGGATTCGTATCTCCCGGTATTGGGGGTGAGATCGCGCTGTGCCTAGGAGAGCCATTACACAAAGCCCTCGGCCGAGGCAGGAGATTTACTGGTAGATACTCCAGTAGTATCTCAGGGTATTTTGGGCCACTCTCTGACACAACTTATACCGCTAATGGGGGTCTGACGTTACCAGCCCCCTAGGCAGATATCCGATACTCATAGACGAACGGACCGGGCTGTATGTATATTGTCACTGTTAGGCTCAGTAGGGTTTATGGATGAGTTCGCTCATCAGCTTCCCTTCCAATCAATATATAGGCAAACCGTTACGTACAGCTAGTACCTCTGACGTGCTAGAGGTTATACCCAGTGCCAGTGTGTTGATGAGTCATTAGAGTCCCCCACAGACACTTTCCCATGTTCGGGAGAAACGTTGTAGAGGCCGTATGGTTTTATAGCAAGGTTCGGAAAATGCACGTGCATTTTCGCACGTGTCATTTTTCCGGGCAGATAACAATGGTAGGCTTTGGTTTAAGCCGGAACCCAGTATTATACTGTGAAGATATAATATCTTTGTCTCAGTTGCATTTGTATTCGGTCTAATACAAATGCGGGTATGTTTATACTGTTACGGGGTTATCCTGAAATCCGTTTAGGGATCGCTTTTGGAAGTTGCCAGTTTCCTGTTTTCTATCACCCGTATTTAACATTCGGTTAAATGCGGATTTATCTTTTCTTGATATGAGTGTAGAAGTTTCTAGAAGGTGACTAGGATGGTGACTAGGATGGTGAGTCATTAATGCATTGATTATTGCATTAAATGATTTGGTGACTAGTTTAGGTGATTCATTGTTTTCATTAATAGTGTTCATACTAGGTGTTATGTGACTCATCCTCTTTATTGATCTTATGATCACCTCCCCCTCTCCTACACTCACCTCCCTCCCCTCTATATAGTGGCCGTCTTCCCCCCTCTTGTGGGATTATGGTTGCTTGGAAAAAAAGATTGATATTGTTTTGGACTCATGGAAATTAGATAGCCTCATTTCTCATTTCACCCGATTCCAAAAGGCAACTTCATTAACCGTTCGTTCATAGCTTTGGACGTAATGAGACAAAGTGTTCTACTCATTCTCTACATCATCTTGGTTGTCTCTTTTAGCAAACTTGACGACCGAGTTGCCTCGGTTCAGAGGCGGGAGCCCGTTTAAAGATCCGTCGACGTGGTGCCACCTGGACGAGAAGATTGGAGATTCAGGAGATCGGAGCAGCCGCAACAAAGCGTGGGATGATGGTTGAAGACCGAAGGACTCGAATCGTTCGGTATAACTCTTCTACCCACTTTGTAGTTTGTTAGTTTAGCTTTAATGGCAGATCCGGGTTACAGTACGCGATAGCGCCAGTTGTAAAAAAATTTTGTTCCGCATTTGGCGTCTGTTAGACGGCCGGGGCGCTACCGTAGGCTTACAGGCAGATCACTTGCTTAGGCAATTGAGTCAATTATGAGATTTCAAGTACCACACCAGATGTTGTTTTTGCAGTAGATGTAATAAGTTGATATTGATCCTATCCTGGAGAGACATTCAGAAGCAGTTTTAGAACATAAGTGGATGTTCTAGGGATATGATAACAACAGCCTCTTTTAGGAGACAGTTATCATTCCAGGATTCCAAGGTGACTTGGATGAAAGAGTGACTGTCAGAGTTATAGTTTTCCCTCTGACGAGGGGCAGTATTTTGGACAGGTGGTCGGTATCAGGATACTGATTAAGTTCAGTTGACGATACAGTCTAAGAAGTTTGGATTTGGAGTTCATTTATGAACTAGGTCCCATCAGATATCCAGACATATTCTAAAACAGGTATTGCTCATTTCGGGAGATGGCTTTCTCCGCGAACTTGAAAAAAAGAGAGACATAGAAAGAAACATCAGGGCGGATCCACTAGCTGAGGCTATTTCTCGAACGTAATAGTTTCACAAACGAGCTTTGTGAGACTGATCAGTAGAGGAGTTGGGTGTTCAGTATCATATGAGCTGTGAGTACGCGACATCGCAATAATTAGCCTTGAGTGCAAGTCGGAGATTGTTGGATATAGTGCCCTCAGAGTCAATTATTGGATCGCAGGCACGTGATTGCAATGATTGAGGAATGACCTATACCGGTAGGACAGTCTTACTCGAGAGGTTTGTATACTATCTGGTTTGTCTTTATCATCGTGTACATGCTTTAGGTGACATTGTAGTTCACTATTACACGTTGATAGAGAATAGTATGCTACCATGGTTTGTCTTTATCATCGTGTACTGCTTTAGGTGACCTTACAGGTCGCTATTACACGTTGATAGAGCCCTTAGGATTCTTGCTTGACTACCAGCAGTATGATGGCGATCATATACATGAGAGTTGGGTAGTTTATAAGCACATCCTTAAAGTGGTCCCTAGTCGTGGGAGTTTCGAGACTGGACATCGATACTCCATTAGTAGACTAGTGTATACAGTCGAGATCCCGACAAGGGACGGTGGCCGGTCTCACAAGCCATTGGTGTCAGTTGGATCACCTAAGATGTATACAGGTGCTAATTGGGTTATGAGTACACCGGACAGGACTCGCCGGGAACATACTAGTTGGTATTATACCTGACGTCAGATGGCAGTTCCCTGGTGACATGTGTACATGTTAGTTCATCGACCTGAGATCGTCATTTGTCTCGTGTGAGTTCCCACTATGATTTGATTACTACCCTACCATGGCTCAAAGGAGTCGTGCAAACAGGTTTTAGTTGGGTACAGTCCCAAGCCACATAGAGGCAGTGAGCGGATCGGCAGGGGTTCGTCTCTCCCGGTATTGGGGGTGAGGTCGCGCTGTGTTAGGAGAGCCATTATACGAAGTCCTTGGCCAAGACAGGAGATTTACTGGTAGGTATTCCAGTAGTATCTCAGAGTGTTCTGTTCTATACTCCGACACGACTTGTACCGCTTTTAGGGTCTGACTTTTACCAACCCCCTAGGCCTGCCATGCGATGCTCATAGACGAACGGACCGGACTGTACGGATATTGTCACTGACAGGCTCAGTAGGGTGTCAGGATGAGTTTTCTCATCGACTTCCCTTTTGGTCAATACCTGGTAGCCCGTTACGTACGGCTAGTACCTCTGACGTGCTAGTGGTTAAATCCACAGCCAAAGTATTGACGAGTCTTTAGAGTTCCCCATGGACAGTTTCTCAAGTTTCGGGCGAAACGATGTAGAGGCCGTATGATATATGGCAGGGTTCGATCATATACGTGCGGTAGTGCACGGATCATGATCGGACGGATCATACTAGTGGGCTTTGGTTTAAGCCGGATCCTAGTATTAGATTTGTTGGATTACTTTAGTCTCATCGCATTCGCATTCAGTCGGAATGCGGGTGCAGGTATGTATATACAGGTGAGGGGTATTCTTGTGATCCGTCATGAGTTTACTTTAGATGTTGCCGTATCTTTTTATTGTTGCAAACATTTGGATTAATGTTTGTATTTGAAAATAATGAGCTAGAAATCATCATTTTATGCATTAAATGTGACATGGACATATATGGTGACTCATGGTCTCTTTTATTGTGTAAATGTCATATTATAAGCTTGATTTGTGATGATGTGATAAGAGGGGAGAGATAGGGGCTGCCATGAAGAGGTGAGCTCTCATATTATTCTTCTCACTCTCTCATTTTATCATATATATCACAAAAGGAAAAAAGAAAGCTTCTTCTTCTTCTTCCTCCTCTAGCTCAAAATCTCCATTAATGGCATCATCTCTAACCTCCATCCAAGCCATGGATGCAAGAGACAAAGTGATCACAAACATTCTCTACAACACTTTGGACACGTCGGCTAGCACACTTCGTGCCCGAGTTGCTTCGAATGATGCAGGAGCCCATAAAAGGAATCGATGATGTGGTGCCCTTTCCAACGAGGAGATCGAGACCGGAGATGCCGTGAGGAGCTTGGGATGGTGGCCAAAGACCGAAGGACACGGATCGATCGGTATAGTTTTCCAACCCTCTCTCTAGATAGCTAGTTGTAGGTTAATGGTTTGATCCGGGTTTTAAGCATACGATAGCGCCGGTTTCAAGTTTTGAAAAAGTTTTCGTTTCCACATTTTGGCATCGGACAGACGGCCGGGGCGCTACCGTACACTTACAGAACTCGTCCCAGGTGATAGGAGGTAGACCTGCAGCTCGGCCTCTCTCTACTGAATCATACCACGTCTGAGTAAGGACCTCCAGACGAAAACTCGTAAACTCCACCCATCTATCATCAGAACATATCAACGAACGACAAATCCTAGTCATCCTATCGAGAAATGCCTGCGGGTCCTTTGTCGCATCCGTGCCGGTAAAGGCTGGAGGTCTCAACCTCATAAACTCCTGTAATGATACGGGGATAGTCGCAGCAGTAGCAGGAGCAACCGTCTGGGCAGCAGGTACAATCGTGGTCTGTGCGGTAGAAGGAACATCCTCAGATCTCTGTGCCCGACTGGCCTTAACTAAGGATCCCATCATCTGTCGCAACTCCTGCATACCGGCCTCTAATCTGGCAATACGGTCTATAGAAGGCGGATCAATCTGACCCTAAGGGTTAGGCGTATCATCCCGCTCGATCCTCGCCTCAGATGAGCCCGCTCGAATCTCATCCCTAGCGGCAGCCCGTTGAGCTCTCGTAGTCTTTGGCGGCATCGAAGCTGGAATAAGAAACATGAGCGATAAGAATATTGCAATTGAATCAAGGGATGCATGGAATCAAGAAAGGAAATACAAGCAGTTATGTCCTAAGGTCACTTAGGCGGAGTACCGTATTGTAAGTATGCCGCGGAACATACACACGCTACGCCACTCTGCTTAAGTCACCTACTCCATCTACCAAGGGTCGTCCTACACACAGAAAGGTAAAACCTATCGTTTTGATACCAACTTTGTCACGACCCGAAGATACGGAACATGACTGGTACGAGACGTCTCAAGGCGTAACGTAACCTAAGTCAGCCAAAACCCAGAAAATCTAAACCATAATCAACAAAAGTGAAGGAAAACTTTTTATGAAAACGATTTTTAAACCAATTTAGTTTTATTAATCCCTTTTTAAAAACATCAAAATTTTCCGAAGATTTCGGCAGAGTCTCCTTTGTAAATACTGGCCCCAAAATGGGTACAACAAGAATATATAAACCTGTAATGATATAATAGCATCCCCAAGCGGGAGCTAGCTCTTCGCCCAAGGAGGATCACAACCACACGCAATATATATGTAATATCAAGCAAATAAGCATAAAGAAGCAAAAAATTAAGAAAAACACGTCGGCTCAAGTAAGCTCGACCCCAGAGAAATCACATATACACAAATCTCTCAGTCTCATCACTAGGTTGCATATAAAAAATAAGAAGCGGTAGATGGAGAATACTAGATACAATGATAATACAAAAAGAGACAAAGTGCCCTCGCAACCCACCTACGAGCAATGTTGCGAGTCTAAGCAAAAGAAGCCAATGAAAAGATACGCCTGCCGCTACAAGGCTGACGGGTCCGACCTGCAAGGCACTGTGGTACAACGGGGGTGAGTTGCCAGCTCGTGAGTAGAAAATAGTATCTAATAAAGCTATCGTAAGAATGCACGCAAATGCGTCACAACTTGTATGTCTAGATATGATGTGATGCCACTAGTACGTATGCACATGAATGCAAAATCAATACGAAATCATCAAATCTCACGACATGATGCCATCGTATTTAAGTGTTTAAATACGATGATCTCTGCATTCTTAACTTAGAAAAATATCTGTACAATAACTAAGGTACCATCAATGAAATCATCCGAAACCGTGTCAAGCATCAACACCAAATATGGAAATATATCTGTCTCAATGTCTCACTATGTCAATATTTCAATACATCGGGCTCCGTCAGTTCGGATCGGCCCATATCATCAAATCTCACGACAAAGGTCGGTATCTTCCAGATATCCGCCGCGCCAGACATCACCGGTAGGTAGTCTTCCCCTGCCAGGCTCATCGTCTACAACTCGAGCTTCTTGCCCCGGGGTACCATACCGGGCCCACCATGTACCCGAAACGGTTCATCCACTCCTCGAATCGGGTCTCGAAATCCAACAGAAAACATGAAAACTTATGGTGGACGACACATACATCACGAGAAAACCGCAACTTGCCTTTTTAAAACATAATGAGTTTGGAAAATTCTTGCGGTTTTCCCCAAAATCCAGAAATCTCATCAATAGTAAAATCCTCGAGAAATCACAATATCTGACATGTTGCAAATGATAGATGCCTATGATATCAATATTATGCAATGTAGTTTATGACGAGGAATCTATATAAGCATGATAATGAAGTGAGGTATATGCATGCATTGCAATTCAATGTATCATGTATGATGCAAGTGTTTGATACTGAACTAAGCAGGTTCTAAAGTGCTCGTGGCATGGCAATTACCAAAGGCATGTGTGTTCACATGAACAGTGCGCGTGCAACATGAGCCAATGGTAATGGTGTAAGTGTCCTAAGAGGTGATATCACACATAGGTATATAAATAACCATGTGATGCCGGCAGATGAATAACTAGAAGGATATGCATATGAATGCAACTATTACTAGCAACCCTAAGTGTCAGGCGCCTCACGCCATCCAGACGATCCCCCCATAGATGTATACATCTACTCACCCGGATGCCTCGCTAATCTGATCCAACCACAGCTTTTCCTTTGCGCGCCGCGTCCGATGTTTCTGCAACCGATCCTAAAATTGCACAACACAAAGCATAAGATTACATATTGCTGAAATGACGCAAAGTCACAAAATGAAAGAATTAACGTCCACAAGTTAGGCACATTGTGCACTAGGTGCGCGGAACACACACGACAATCACTATAACCTTAACTAGAATCATCATTCGGAACAACCGTCAAAACTAAACCCGATCAAACCAAATTTCGCATTCACACACCCTAAATGTCATAGAAGATGCTAATAATATCGTCAAGATATCACAATTAATTCACCACTTAATTATATAAAAAATCTAGTAAGCACTAACATTCCAAATTCGGTGCAAACATCGCGGATTAACGACAAAATGACCACTATCAAGCATAATCATCCAACCACACAATTAGCTAGCCACAACACTTAATTCAACCTATTAGCAATGCTTCAAACCCTAATCCAAAATCAAACCCCAATCCAAAATCAAACCCCTTTCTTGAATTTCATAAACAAGCAATTACTATTAAATTAACACTTCAAAGTTCTATTTTAACACATTTAAACTACAAATTAACCATTAGATTAGAATTTTACCTCACAAGTTTGAACCCTAGCTTGCACTTAGCCTCCAAAGATGCCTCCTTTCTCTATGTTTTAAACTAAATTGGGCTTGAGGAAAGATAGAATAAGGATTTGTTTTGAGTTTTGTGAAGAAATTTGTGGATTTTGATGGATTTTTTGATGAAATTTGAAGCAAAAGAGATGGGGGAAAATGGGGAGCTACAGCTGGGATGGCTCTCGGCCTAGGGAGGGAGTGGAGGAAAGTGAGGGAATGGTGTAGAAATTTCTATGAAGAAAGTCTCTCTCAAGTGCAATAAATGTATGTCACATCAATTTTCTATTTAAAATTTCATTTTAACTTTCATTTTAAACCATAGAATTCACTAGAATTTTGATGTTAACTAAAAAAAAACATTTCATGTTACAAACTAAATTTAGTTTTCATGGTGTATGTTTGAGGAATTAACCAAATCTCATTGCTAATTTAACGCTAATTAGGTATATTAACGATAGTTTATAATATTATTAGAATTTAAATTATGGAAAAAAAATTTAAGTAACTAGAAATTTTAAAATTGACTACATTGATTGCCACTAGGTTTTAGTTTGTAATGGTTCTTAAGAATGTAATTCACCCATTCAAATTTGTATTTATCACTAATTTAATGTATATTTCAAAGCTTAAAAAATAATTAATTAAGGAAAAATTTTTAAACGACTAGAAATTTATAAGTGACAATTTATTAACCAAATACTAGCAATTTCTTATCTGAATTTTGTATAATTAGGCCTATATTGAAAAATAATTATGTTTACATTTTACGGAAAATACCGATTATTTTACCGATTATCGAAAAACTACCTAAACGATATTCAAAGTGTTACACCAGTCTCTTAATCCTCAGGGAGCCGAAGATATGGGTGCTTGCCTATTTAAGGCAGACAACTTAACAAATGTGTTATTAACACGGTAATTGTCTTTGAAAAAGATACAAATCCTACCGTCCATGTGCAGCAGTTACCGATAACACCAAAACCTAATTCAGGATTCAATTTCTTTTCTAATTGTCTGACTCAGACTGAGTCCCAATATAATCAATCTGAGTTGAATATGATTCAAGTATGAAACTACAAAACTACAATTCAGTATGAATCCATATATATTCAATCTGTTCAATCTATTCAATCTATATTTACTGACCAAACCATGGATATACATCCACCCACATGATTCTCTAGTTACATCCATTTACTGATATCGTGGTTCCGGCAAGTCAACCATCTATATAAATCAAGACAATACAATACAAATAATACAATCAAGACATCGCGGGGTTTATAAGGGGTAGACTGGTATGGAACGTGTTAAAGGTGGCATGAGATGGTCACTTAAGACGTAATTACATCCATATCGTTGTTCCGTGATATTGTCGACGGAGCCTTATACTCCTGATATCTTAGTCTCTGGGGAAAGTGAGACTCCTCTCGTATACACTGGCATCTTCTGTCCCAAGCTACAAACAACAGCGTTAACAATATAATATAACTTTAAAAGTCACTCTCTCTCTCTCTCTCTATTCTATTTTGTCCATTATTTTTGGGACTTACCGAGCGATTGTTCGCTGACGACATTCCGTTTCTTTCTTCTTTGGAATGTTGTCAGGTGGATCGGACCTTCTGGAGACAGAGCCCACCAGCGAGGATTTGGATCAGCTAGCCTTCGACCCGGAGCTCTAGTTACTTGTACATTTTATTTACATTTCTATTATGCCATTGTTTAGGCATTGCTTTTATTCCATGTATTTCCATTTCAGTTGTATTGTAAAAAGAATATTAATAAATAAAGTTTTTGTTCATTACATCTTGTCTCTTGTGTACTTTTATTTTATATTTCTTACGCTTAGCGTGTTTACTTCTGAGTAAATACGTAGCGGGCCAGTCTGTCACGCCCCGCTTCCCGGTATACGGCGAAGGGGACGCGATGAGGCCGCTACGTATTTACTCTGAGGTAAATACGCTAAACGTATCTAAGCAATATAAAAATAAATGCACAAGAGACAAGATATAATAAAACAACAATTTTATTTATTCACATTATTTCTGTACAATGCATGGAAAAGTAAATACAACTGAAGGAAAGAAATACCTAAACAATGGCATAATAGAAAAGGAAAATTACTGAAATAAAAGTGTACAATGAACTAAAACTCTAGGTCTTCAATGAAGTGGTCCAAGTCTTCACTAGTGGGCTCGATCTCCGGAGTGTCCAGATCACCTAAAGACATTAATAGAAATAAGAAAGAGAATGTCGTTAGCGAACAAATCGCTCGGTAAGTCCCAAAGATAAGCAAGAAATAGAATAGACAGAGAGTAAGAGAGAGAGAGAGAGTAGATTTTACAGATGTACTATATTGTTATATTGTTATATTTAGTTTTAACGCTGTTGTTTGTTACTTGATACAGAAGAATGTCAGTGTATACGAGAGGAGTCTCTATATGCCAGAGACTAGAGGCAAATGGAAGTACAAGGCTCCGTCGATAATACCACGGAACAACGGCATGGATGTAATTATGTCTTATGGTTGCTGTCTCGTGCCACTTCTAACACCTTCCGTACCAATCCACCTCTTAAATCCCGTAATGTCTTAGTTGTATTGTTTTTATTGTATTTCAACTTGTAATGTATTGTAATATAGATTGTATAATTAGATAACTTGCCGAAACCATGATATCAGTAAAATGGATGTACTGGAGAATCATGTAAATGGATGTAACTAGAGAATCATGTAAATGGAAGTATATCCATGGTTCGGTTCAGTCAATATAGATTGAATATATGAATTCATGTTGAATTGTAATATTGTAGATTGTAGTTTATAGCTTGTACTTGAATCATATTCAAGTCAGATTATTATAATGAGACTCGGTCTGAGTCAGAACAATTAGAAAAGAAATTGAAGTCCTGAATTAGGTTTTGATGTTATCGGTAACCGCTGCACATGGACGGCAGGATTTGTGTCTTTTTCAAAGACGATTACCACTTTGATAACACATTTTGTTAAGTTGTCTACCTTAAATAGTCAAGCACCCATATCTCCGGCTCCCTGAAGCTCAAAAGATTGGTCCCGCTTAAACCTATATTTACTAGGGTCCTTATTGTAATTTATATAACTTGAGGGGGTTTTATGTAAAAATAATCTTGTATAGTTTTCAAAATACAACTCAAATATTTAATTATCGTCTTTATGTACATACAACAATTTAATGATCAAGATAAATATGTATACATGTTCGAATGGCATGAAATGAGTCAAGTAACTACCATAAACAATGCTGTAAAGAAATATTATGAACGACTAATTAATCAAGTTGAACGAATACGGAATATAAACAGAAATGTGGCTCTAAGTGTTTTCAAGCATGAGTTCCAGTTTCACCTAAATACGATTACCGGTTTGGGAGGTATATATGTTTTCGTATCGTCGCGTAAAACAGATCAGAATCTATTCGGCACCGTCACATATTTTAAAAACGCAGTTTGAATTAATTTTTATCGTGTTTCAGATTACGAAGATTAGTATAAAATTGTAGGTATTTCGATATAATTTTCTAAAACACCAAGATTCGCACGATTTGGATTTCTTAAACTCTAGTTATGATCATTTTAATATCAGCGTTTAAAACAGAAATTCAGATTTCTGGACAGCAATTATATATTATATTGTAAAACCTATATCGGGTTGTTTCATGCATTTATAAGCAATCTAATATATAGAAAATTATAGCTTTATCATTTATGCATCTAGACATCTAAATTTTGTCACGAACGGATATCGGGATTTCGAGTTATGTCCTATTTAAAAACAGTGTGCGAATCATGACATATTCTGTCCAGATTCGTCGCTTAATATTGTAACGCAGTTTCCTTTATCTTACGTTGGTTTTCAGTAAAAACTTAAAAATAATAAAATCTAGATTATTCGATGTAGATATCTAAAACAGAAGAGTTTGCTCAATTTGGAAATCGGTATACCAAGTTATGTGTCTTAGACGTTAACCAATAACTGCAGTTATCTATTTTACGAACAGTGAATAAAAACGATATAATTCCTAAACCGTTAAGTGATTCGATCTAAAATTTTTATAGCATATACAAAATAATATAATCTATCATATGTAAATTTCCATAAATTTTGAAAAGTAAAAATTAATTTCTAAAAATTATTTTAAAGCTAAAGGTATTGATGTGTATACTAAAATCGGCAAAAAGATTAACAAGTATTTTATGCAGGCTTCTATTTTTCTTTTAATAAACAGACCAATTTCATGAGACATTATAGATATATTGTGGCATGAAATTTGTGTTCTCACAACTTGTAATAAACATTCATAGTCATGAACAAAGAATTAAAAACACTTTAATTTGAACAAGATGCAATAAGGTATTATTAAACCATATAAAACAACATATATCTGAACTTATATATATGTATATATTTATATTTATCTTCTCTTACAGATTACGATATGAAAAAAATAGGGAGTTCACGAGGGATGATAAGAAGAAAATAAGAGATGGGCGAAAAGGAGAGAAAAGGGACTTACAGACACAAGCCGGTATTATCACCGGGCTTGTCTATCCGCCGATAGTCTCGCGTTACAAGAGAGACCTTCTTGAAGACTTCTTCATATTCTTCCTCTTGGACTCTAGGTGAAGAGAGAGAAGTGAGAGATAGAAAAATGTGAGGAAGGAAAAGATAGAGGAGGACAAATAAAGATGGTGTAATGGTGAATTATGTATAATAATATATGCATTCAACATGGGAATTAAAAGAGAAATGAAAGGTCTCATTTGTAAATTATGAGAAGAATAAAAAAATTGATAAAAAAAATAATTGCAAGAATGGGGATTTGAACATGTGATCTATAGAATAACAATGTAAAGACTTAACCAATGAGTAACAAGGTTGTTCATACACATATTTAATAAGAATTAAATATATGATGTTGCTTAAAAAGAAAGTAGACTTTTGGGCTCATAAGATTTATTAAAGAAAATGAAAATGAAATTGGATTTGAGTTATGGGCTGGGTTAGGTCTTATGGTTAATTTGAAAAAAGATTAAAATTTAGTTTTAAAGAAATGTGTTTGGGAAAAATAGATAGAAAAATAAAATAATATATTTATAAAAAATAAAATATACAGAAAATACTAAGAATAAATAAATATAATATTTTAATAAAGAAAGAAAACACGAAGGTTCAATAATACTAGGGTCGTTACATTCTTCCCTTCTAAAAATAATTTCGTCCTCGAAATTACTCAAGATGGTGTTGCAACAGAGTAAGGAAACGGGATTAGGATGATGTCGTTTTCGAGCTCCATCGATTGATACTCTAACCAATTGAGCTACTCTGCCAACGAGATACAAATAGAAAGGGTGAATAAGAGTTAAGAATTCAAAAGTCTTGAGATGAACTTCAAGGAAACCGAACGTGGAGTTCAAGATGGATTCAAGGAATATGTAATGTAAAGAATGTTTTCAGTTGCTGTTTCTTGTGTTATATTGCTTAGGTTGTTCACGCAGAACAGAACTGCATGATAGTATTCCATACAGCTCTGACCTGCAAGGGCCACCAACAAAACCTGTCACGCCCCGCTTCCCGGTATACAGCGAAGGGGACGCGACGAGGCCGCTACGTATTTACTCTGAAGTAAATACGCTAAGCGTATCTAAGCAATATAAAAATAAATGCACAAGAGACAAGATATAATAAAATAGTAACTTTATTTATTCACATTTTTCTGTACAATGCATGGAAAAGTAAATACAACTGAAGGAAAGCAATGACATAACAGAAAAGGAAAAGTACTGAAATAAAAGTGTACAATGAACTAAAGCTCTGGGTCTTCAATGAAGTGGTCCAAGTCTTCACCAGTGGGCTCGATCTACGGAGTGTCCAGATCACCTGACGACATTTAAAGAAGAAAGAAAGAGAATATCGTCAGCGAACAAATCGCTCGGTAAGTCCCAAAGATAAGGGAGAAATAGAATAGACAGAGAGTAAGAGAGAGAGAGAGTAGCTTTTACAGATGTATTATATTGTTATATTGTTGTATTTAGTGTTAACGCTGTTGTTTGTATCTTGGTACAGAAGAATGCCAGTGTATACGAGAGGAGTCTCTATATGCCAGAGATTAGAGGCAAATGGAAGTACAAGGCTCCGTCGATAATACCACGGAACAACAACATGGATGTAATTACGTTTTATGGTTGTGTCTCGTGCCACTTCTAACACCTTCCGTATTAATCTACCCCTTAAACTCCGTGATATTTTGGTTATATTGTTTGTATTGTATTTCAACTTGTAATGTCTTGTAATATAGATTGTATAATTGGATGACTTGTCGAAACCATGATATCAGTAAAATGGATGTACTGGAGAATCATGTAAATAGATATAACTGGAGAATCATGTAAATGGAAGTATATCCATGGTTCGGATCGGTCAATATAGATTGAATAGTTTGAACAGATTGAATATATGAATTCATGTTGAATTGTAATATTGTAGATTGTAGTTTGTAGCTTGTACTTGAATCATATTCAAGTCGGATTATTATAATGAGACTCGGTCTGAGTCAGAACAATTAGAAAAGAAATTGAAGTTCTGAATTAGGTTTTGATGTTATCGGTAACCGCTGCACATGGACGGCAGGATTTGTGTCTTTTTCAAAGACGATTACCTCTTTGATAACACATTTTGTTAAGTTGTCTACCTTAAATAGTCAAGCACCCATATCTCCGGCTCCCTGAAGCTCAAGAGATTGGTCCCGCTTAAACCTATATTTACTAGGGTCCTTATTGTAATTTATATAACTTGAGGGAGTTTTATGTAAAATAATTTTGTATAGTTTTCAAAATACAACTCAAATATTTAATTATCGTCTTTATGTACATACAACAATTTAATGATCAAGATAAATATGTATACATGTTCGAATAGCATGAAATGAGTCAAGTATATTATTGAAGTAACTACCTTAAACAATGTTGTAAACAAATATTATGAACGACTAATTAATCAAGTTGAACGAATGCGGAATATAAACAGAAATGCGGCTCTAAGTGTTTTCATGCGTGAGTTCCAGTTTCACCTAAATACGATTACCGATTTGGGAGGTATATATGTTTTCGTATCGTCACGCAAAACAGATCAGAATCTATTCGGCACCGTCACATATTTTTAAAACGCAGTTTAAGTTAATTTATATCGTGTTTTAGGATACGAAGATTATTAGAAAATTGTAGATATTTTGATATAATTATCCAAAACACCAATATTCGCACGATTTGGATTTCTTAAATTCTAGTTATGATCATTTTAATATCAGCATTTAAAACGGAAATTTAGATTTCTGGACAACAATTATATGTTATATTGCAAACCCTATATCGGGTTGTTTCGTGCATTTATAAGTAATCTAATATATAGAAAATTATAGCTTTATCATTTATGCATCTACACATCTAAATTTTTTCACGAACGGATATCGGGATTTCGAGTTATGTCCTATTTAAAAACAGTGTGCGAATCAGGACATATTCTGTCCAGATTCGTCGCTTAATATTGTAACGCAGTTTCCTTTATCTTACGTTGGTTTTCACTAAAAACTTAAAACTAATAAAATCTATATTATTCGATGTACATATCTAAAACACCTGAGTTTACTCAATTTGGATATCTTTATACTAAGTTATGTGTCTTAGAAATTGACCAATAACTGTAGTTATCTATTTTACGAACAGTGAATAAAAACGATATAATTCCTAAACCGTTCAGTGATTCGATCTAAAATTTTTACAGCATGTACAAAATAATATAATCTATCATATGTAAATTTCCTAAAATTTTCAGAATTAAAAATTAATTTCTAAAAATTATTTTAAAACTAAAGGTATTGATGTGTATACTAAAATCGGCAAAAAGATTAACTAGTATTTTATGCAGGCTTCTATTTTTCTTTTAATAAACAAATCAATTTCATGAGACATTATAGATATATTGTGGCATGAAATTTGTGTTCTCACAACTTTTAATAAACATTCATAGTCATGAACAAAGAATTAAAAACACTTTAATTTGAACAAGATGCAATAAGTTATTATTAAACCATATAAAACAATATATATCTAGACTTATATATATGTATATGTTTATATTTATCTTCTCTTACGAATTACGATATGAAAAAATAGGGGGTTCACGAGGTATGACAAAAGGAAAATAAAAGATGGGGGAAAAGAAGAGAGAAGGGACTTACATACACAAACTGGTATTGTCACCGGGCTCGTCAATCCGCCGATAGTCTCGCGTTACTAGCGAGACCTTCTTTAAGACTTCTTCATGTTCTTCCTCTTGGACTCTAGGTGAAAAGAGAGGAGTGAGAGATAGAAAAATGTAAGGAAGGAAAAGATAGAGGAGGACAAATACAAATAGTGTAATGGTGAATTATGTATAATAATATATGCATTCAACATGCGAATTAAAAGAGAAATGAAAGATCACCATTCATTTTAGAAATGAGAGGTCTCATTTGTAAGTTATGTGAAGAATAAAAAAATTGATAAAAAAAAATAATTGCAAGAATGGGGATTTGAACATGTAATCTATGAAATAACAATGCAAAGACTTAACCAATGAGCTACAAGGTTGTTCATACACATATTTAATGAGAATTAAATATATGATGTTGCTTAAAAAGAAAGTAGGCTTTTGGGCTCATAAGATTTATTAAAGAAAATAAAAATGAAATTTGATTTGAGTTATGAGCTGGGTTAGGTCTTATGTTTAATTTGAAAAAAAGGTTAAAATTTAGTTTTAAAGAAATGTGTGTGGGAAAAATAGATAAAAGAATAAAATAACATATTTATAAAAAACAAAATATACAGAAAATATTAAGAATAAATAAATACAATATTTTCCTAAAGAAAGAAAACATGAAGGTACAGTAATACTAGGGTCGTTACATTCCACCCTCCTTAAAATAATTTCGTCCTCAAAATTACTCAAGAAGGTGTTGCAATAGAGTAAGGAAACATGATTAGGATGATGTCGTTTTCGAGCTCCATCGATTGATACTCTAACCAATTGAGCTACTATGCCAACGAGATACAAATAGAAAGGGTGAATAAGAGTTAAGAATTCAAAAGTTTTGAGATGGACTTCAAGGAAACCGAAGGTGGAGTTCAAGATGGATTCAAGGAATATATAATATAAAGAATATTTTCAGTTGATGTTTCTTATGTTATATTGCTTAGTTTGTTCACGCAGAACAGAACTGCATGATAGTATCCCATACAGTTCTGACCTGCATGGGCCTGCAACAAAACCTGTCACGCCTCGATTCCCGGTATACGGTGAAGGGGACACGACCAGGCCGCTACATATTTACTCTGAAGTAAATACGTTAAACGTATCTAAGCAATATAAAAATAAATGCACAAGAGACAAGATATAATAAAATAGTAACTTTATTTATTCACATTCTTTCTGTACAATGCATGGAAAAGTAAATACAACTGAAGGAAAGCAATGCCTAAACAATGGCATAACAGAAAAGGAAAAGTACTGAAATAAAAGTGTACAATGAACTAAAATTCTGGGTCTTTAATGAAGCGGTCCAAGTCTTCACCAGTGGGCTCGATCTACGGAGTGTCCAGATCACCTGACGTCATTCAAAGAGGAAAGAAAGTGAATGTCGTCAGCGAACAAATCGCTCGGTAAGTCCCAAAGATAAGGGAGAAATAGAATAGACAGAGAGTAAGAGAGAGAATAGCTTTTACAGATGTATTATATTGTTATATTGTTGTATTTAGTGTTAACGCTGTTGTTTATAACTTGGTACAGAAGAATGCCAGTGTATACGAGAGGAGTCTCTGTATGCCAGAGACTATAGGCAAATGGAAGTACAAGGCTCCGTCGATAATACCACGGAACAACGGCATGGATATAATTACGTCTTATGGTTGCTGTCTCGTGCCACTTCTAACACCTTCTGTACCAATCTACCCCTTAAATCCCGTGATGTCTTGGTTGTATTGTATTTCAACTTGTAATGTCTTGTAATATAGATTGTATAATTGGATGACTTGCCGAAACCATGATATCAGTAAAATGGATATACTGGAGAATCATGTAAATGGATGTAACTGGAGAATCATGTAAATGGAAGTATATCCATGGTTCGGTTCAGTCAATATAGATTGAATAGTTTGAACAGATTGAATATATGAATTCATGTTGAATTGTTATATTGTAAATTGTAGTTTGTAGCTTGTACTTGAATCATATTCAAGTCAGATTATTATAATGAGACTAAGTCTGAGTCAAAACAATTAGAAAAGAAATTGAAGTCCTGAATTAGGTTTTGATGTTATCGGTAACCGCTGCATATGGACGGTAGGATTTGTGTCTTTTTCAAAGACGATTACCGCTTTGATAATACCGTTTGTTAAGTTGTCTATCTTAAATAGTCAAGCACCCATATCTCCGGCTCCCTGAAGCTCAAAAGACTGGTCCCGCTTAAACCTATATTTACTAGGGTTTTTATTGTAATTTATATAACTAGAGGGGGTTTTATGTAAAAATAATTTTGTATAGTTTTCAAAATACAACTCAAATATTTAATTACCGTCTTTATGTACATACAACAATTTAATGATCAAGATAAATATGTATACATATTCGAATAGTATGAAATGAGTCAAGTATTTTATTCAAGTAACTACCATAAACAATGCTGTAAAGAAATATTATGAACGACTAATTAATCAAGTTGAATGAATGCAGAATATAAAAAGAAATGTGGCTCTAAGTGTTTTCATGTGTGAGTTCCAGTTTCACCTAAATACGACTACCGTTTTGGGAGGTATATATGTTTTCGTATCGTCGCGTAAAACAGATCAGAATCTATTCGGCACCGTCATATATTTTTAAAACGCAGTTTGAGTTAATTTTTATCGGGTTTCAGGTTACGATGATTATTAGAAAATTATAGGTATTTCGATATAATTATCCAAATCACCAAGATTCACACGATTTGGATTTCTTAAACTCTAGTTATGTCCATTTTAATATCAGCGTTTAAAATAGAAATTCAGATTTCTGGACAGCAATTATATGTTATATTGCAAAGCCTATATCGGGTTGTTTCGTGCATTTCTAAGTAATCTAATATACAGAAAATTATATCTTTATCATTTATGCTTCTACACATCTAAATTTTGTCACGAACGGATATCAGGATTTCGAGTTATGTCCTATTTAAAAATAGTGTGCTAATCAGGACATATTCTGTCCAGATTCGTCGCTTAATATTGTAACGCGGTTTTCTTTATCTTACGTTGATTTTAAGTAAAAACTTAAAAATAATAAAATATAGATTATTCGATGTAGATATCTAAAACACCTGATTTTACGCAATTTGGATATCTTTATACCAAGTTATGTGTCATAGAAGTTGACCAATAACTGCAGTTTTCTATTTTACGAACAGTGAATAAAAACGTTATAATTCCTAAACCGTTAAGTGATTCGATCTAAAATTTTTACAGCATGTACAAAATAATATTATTTATTGTATGTAAATTTTCTGAAATTTTCAGAAGTAAAAATTAATTTCTAAATATTATTTTAAAGCTAAAGTTATTGATGTGTATACTAAAATCGGCAAAAAGGTTAACTAGTATTTTATGCAGGTTTCTCTTTTTCTTTTAATAAACAAACCGATTTCATGAGATATTATACATATATTGTGGCATGAAATTTGTGTTCTCACAACTTGTAATAAACATTCATAGTCATGAACAAAGAATTAAAAACACTTTAATTTGAACAAGATGCAATAAGGTATTATTAAACCATATAAAACCATATATATCTAGACTTATATATATGTATATGTTTATATTTATCTTCTCCTACGGATTACGATATGAAAAAAATAGGGGGTTCATGAGGTATGACAAGAGGAAAATAAGAGATGGGGGAAAAGGATAGAGAAGGGACTTACATACACAAGTCGGTATTCTCACCGGGCTTTTCTATCCACCGATAGCCTCGTGTTACTAGCGAGACCTTCTTGAAAACTTCTTTATGTTCTTACTCTTGGACTCTAGGTGAAGAGAGAGAAGTGAGGGATAGAAAAATGTGAGGAAGGAAAAGATAGAGGAGGACAAATGAAGATGGTGTAATGGTGAATTATGTATAATAATATATGCATTCAACATGGGAATTAAAAGAGAAATGAAAGGTCACCATTCATTTTGGAAATGAAAGGTCTTATTTGTAAGTTATGAGAAGAATAAAACAATTGATAAAAAAAAATAATTGCAAGAATGGGGATTTGAACATGTGATCTATAGAATAATAATGCAAAGAGTTAACCAATGAGCTACAAGCTTGTTCATACACATATTTAATAAGAATTAAATATATGATGTTGCTTTAAAAGAAAGTAGGCTTTTGGGCTCATAAGATTTATTAAAGAAAATGAAAATGAAATTGGATTTGAGTTATGGGCTGGGTTAGGTCTTATGTTTAATTTGAAAAAATGTTAAAGTTTAGTTTTAAAGAAATGTGTTTGGGAAAAATAGATAGAAGAATAAAATAATATATTTATAAAAAACAAAATATACAGAAAATACTAAGGATAAATAAATATAATATTTTACTAAAGAAAGAAAACACGAAGGTACAGTAATACTAGGGTCGTTACACAGCCGCGTCCCCTTCGCCGTACAATGGGAAACACGGCGTGACACATATGGCACTTGTGTCACCCCATGCTTTATGTGCTTATCTCTTTTTGCACATAAGCCATGGGGTTTATAAAATTTTGGCTTTTTTCCTATTTTACATACATTTATTTCTATATATATATATAAAGAATTACATTAAACCAATTTATAGCTTCATTGCTTTTGTCATTGGTCCGGTCCCTTTGACCTGAGCTTGGGCCCACTTGGCCTGGGGTTGACTTTGATTTTGACTTGGTCAACCAGGGTGTAATTTTTGACCCCAACAATTGGCTTATTCTATTTAATGGTTACTTGTGTGGATTTCTTTTGGTGCACCTCAGGTCAAGGATGCACCGCGCTCTCGCTGTTCTTTTATTTATGACGTACGGATCACGAACATGTATAATTATGGCACATGCAAGTCTTAACTTGCATCACCTAGACTTGTGTTTTTGACCTAATTTCAGGAAGATGTAAAACTAGTAACGAAACCTTTTTTTATGAACTTTTGTTTTAAATGTAAGCACTGAGAAAAATGCTTGTCGCTGTAATTAAGTTTTACTAACGTCATATATATTAAAAATACGGGGTTTGACGTTTTATAACTTAGAATCTGAGCCGCTGCTGGCCGAATTAGCACAGCGAGACGGAAATGGGCATAACTCCCTTTTCTGTAACTCGTTTCAACCAATCCTAAGTGCTTATTGAACACGACTAAGAGCCTAAAAATCTCTCCTACATTTTTTTTTATCTAGAAACAAACTGAAATGGACCTAATAGGCATTCGAAGTTGACTCAATAAATCTTAACAGAACCCTTCTGTGCAGTCGTAATACAACGACCATATCTCCTACTGTAGTAAGCAGATTGAGGTGTTCTTTGATGTGTTAGAATTGTAACTCACAAATGCACGTTTTTATATAGGGTAAGTTTTTCTAATTCTGAACTACAACACCTTTAAACCTCATGCGAAGTCATGACTATTTTTTGAAAGACAGTCAGGACTAAACTGCACGCTGTCACCGCGAATGCTCTAACTCTTTCTCTGGTAGTCGGAATCGAGCATTCTCTGATGTGTTGACGCATGTTTTACTGTATGTGAAGATTTAGCTAATTCTGAGCCAAGATACCATAAAACTGCAAGTCGAGGGTGTTATTTGAAAAATATTCTGGACGGATTTAAACCTTGACACACCAATCGACATCTCTCTCATCCGAACTTGAATCAAGGCGAACTCAAATGCCTTTATGACCGTATTTCACTAACCTAATATCGCATAACAATATTGATACCACAATAGCACAGTAGACTATACTTTCTGCAGTTGATTGAATGAATATTTTTAGGCCTTGTAAACCCTAATGCTATACTTGTATCCCTGTTCTGACATGATTGCATGCACACCGGTCCTCGGACTTGAACATTGTGAATCTCGTGAACTCATGAACTCGACTTGTATTTATATTGAATACATGTATTCATGACTCTTGCTCAAACTGTTTAGGCTATCATTGCATGCTAGATAATGACGGAGTATTTGAGGTAGTTTTGGAATAGGATGTATATTTGCTTCAAAAGTCCCCTATTAACCAATAAACTCGTGAACCCGTGTTGCTGTGGTACCGAGCCAGAACGATATGCTAATCCATGAACCTGTGAATCCGTTGTTCTGTGGGGGCAAATGGAATACTTTTGAAGCAAGTCGAACGCCCTGTCCCTGAACACTACGTTAAGTTAGCAAGAACACCTTATGTGCTTCACACTATTCTATTCACATGATATGTTAATTCCCTGCATGTTCATATTATGCTTATTACTATTTCCCTTGTTGTTCACATGATTTTGGCTTCTATTGCTTTATTCCTATGTTTAAATGTGGGGGCTTACCGAGTGTTAGATCGCTGACGGGTATATCTCTCTCTTTTATTTCTACCTTTAAAATGTTCGTCAGGTGACATACATAGCACCGAAGAAGCTACTTTTAAGCTCGAACTGGCCGGGGACGTGCCATACTTCGCTAGCAACGCAGACTTCTAGCTCTTCAACCTGATATAAAGGCTTGTTCAGTTTTTGTTTTATCGCACTTGAACAATTTGAAGATGTAATAAATATTCGGATTTGCTTTTGTAATAAGTTAATGTTGGTGTGATTTCAATTCTAGCATTTATTATCTGTTCCAGACGCTTAGTGTATTTATACTGATAAAGTATGTTTATCTGTATAAATACTTCGCGGCTGTGTTATGCCTCCGTCCCATACTTTGGGAAGCGGGGCGTGGCAGACGATAACTGGGCGAGAGGTAAATTTACCGAAATAAAAGTTGGTATAACAATCAATGACTTGCCGACGCAATATTTCCCTAACCGTAAACCCAATAGGCTTGAAATTTTTAATAAAAGGTAGAACAGAGAACCTGTGGTTTTTGGTGATTTTTGGGAAATTTATTGAATTTTTTTCGAGGAGGAAACAATCAAAATACCCCAGCTTATTTATAAGCCCTTGAAAATATTGAAATCCAACATGCCCCTCACCAACTCACCACAACAGCCCCTTCACAGCACGTGTTGTGCATGTGTCGCGGCCGCGTGAAGCGGTCGTGGGCCTCGCATGCTGGCGTCGTTGGCGGCTTGATTTATTTCTTTTTAAATTCGAATTTTAAATCTTTTTTAAACAAAAATAATTCCAATACATTCAATTTAAATCCGAAAAATACCAAATAAATTTCTATAAATTTCTAAAAACTCTCTTTCATGTAAAAATACAAATCACCAATTTACTTCATTTTAAAATTCTTTTTCCACCAAAACCCCCTTTTTGTTAAAGCCTTCTTTTCTTAAAATAAAGATTTCTTTTGAAACAAAATTAATACTAAAATTTATATATATTTTAAAACGACTTGGTCGTTACAGGAGCTATCACTATCACTTTCCAACAGTGGTAGCAGGGGCAGGGTCAAGTTCATGAGTGATTATTATTATTTTCCAACAATGGTATCCCAAGGTTTTGAGTGCTTGTTAGATGGCAACTAGAACTTATCCCTTCTGAATTCCTCGGCTCACTACAGAGAACTTTGAGAATTGGCGCGTCCTAATTAATGTGTTGCTCGGTTGGTAAGAAGATCATTGAAAAAGGCGATGAGAAGCACCCAAGTAAAGCTATATTGTCCAAAGACAAATAGTCATTGAATGATGCTACCAAGAAAGATAGTTATGCTCGCTATCTTGTCCATCGGGTCTTAGCCAAAGATGTCTTCAAAAAGGTTGCCAATCAAAATAAACTTGGAAGATTCTATAGAATTCCGATAGATGAGAAGAGAAGGTGATGAGAGTTCAACTACAAACTCTAGAAAATGATTTTGAATCCCTACATACGAAATAATTGAAATTGGTTTTTGATTATACTTGTAGAATTTTGGCGATTGTTAATCAACTAAAAGAAATAGTAATGTTGTGGAGGAAACGCAGGTCGTAGAGAAATTACTACGACCTAATGATATTTTATTCTATCGTGGTAGGTATTGAAGAATTAAAAGACATTGAATCCATAATGTTCTACTCATTAGATCCCTACAAGCATACGAAGAGAAAATTAGCAAGAAGAAGCAAGAGTTGTTAAAGCATGTTCTTCAAATGAAACTCTCTATGAAAGATAAAAGCGCTAGAGTGGACATGGTCAAGGACACAGAGGAAGAGGTGGAGAATATCATTCCAATTTTAAAAAAGGAGCCAATAGTTTCAACCAACAGGAGCATGGATAAACGGTATATGCTAGAAAATACACGATATGACAAATCTCACGTCCAATGCATTAATTACAATGGATATGACCATTATGCTTTAGATTGTTGACATCACACTACTACACATTGAGGAGAATGCTAATATATTACATGGAGAAGGCTAATTGTCACGTCCCGCTTTCCAAAATACGGAATACGAGAAGTGACTAGGCCAGCCATGCTCCTATGGTCAGGGAATAATCCCGCCGTAGTCACACTTCGGTTTCTCGCATTACATGGTAGTCAGTAAACAGTACTAGGGTAAAGAAAATCACAATTCACAACTTTATTACATTACAATAAAAGAGTTCGAGATAAATTTATTTTGCATAAAAAAATAACTAACCAACGAAATAACAATGTGATTATAGCAAAAAGGAATGGCGCTGATGTTGCGGTCTAGACCTCCGCGATCTCGAATGGCAGGTCCTACTCCTTGATTGGGTCCACTTTGTCCTCTGAGCATGCACACTCAGGTTTTCAGGGAGACACATATAGCAATAAATATATATGATGGGTACAATGCTATTAAACATGAAAGGTGTAACAGAATACAGAACATGAGAATAATGAACATCATTTGAATATGAGCAGTGCGATATAAGTATCATGTCAGTAAACTAGGCAATGCGTATGTCACTACTTATTAGCCACTAAGTCAATGAAACCAATTGGTGGAAATGATGCTCATGTTTAACAAAGGTCTCGTGCATGCCCGAGATTACGGTCCACTGTTGTCCGGGATATAATCCTGCAGCCGTGCCGCTAGATCCACGACCCAATGTATGTATGTATATATCACTAATATCGAATGATCATCCTCCAAGTCACTGTACCTCACTAAATACGAGTTCAATTCCACCTTGATTTTCCCATTCCCCAGGTTATAATATATATTCAAGTTTTAAATAGGTCGTGAACAAATACGTATCATTTTCACTTTCAATCACGTTTCCACTTATCAATATCACTTTCGTACTTGCCACAACCCAATCACTAACACTTATATATCGACAATGCACAACAGTCGTTAGGTCTCAATGTAAACGATCACTATGCAGAAGGTATAAAGCAAGCACAAAAAATAGGTAGAAATGCACTGAATAGATATTCACTAAATTATGACACCCTACGCCATATGACTTGCAAAATTTACCATAAATTACACGTATAGAATCGACCAAAACAATATAAAGGGCGTACGAAGTACACTTGATTGTCTAAGCAGTAAAATTAGTTTCATGTCAATAGAATTTCAGGTTAGGGACTTATCATAATTTTAAATTAGCGATCAATTGCTGGAATTCCAGTTTCAGAACTGGAAACTTAATTTCGCGCACAGTTTACTAGGAATTGTGTTCAGATTCAGGTATTTTCCCAGTTGAATAAAATCTAGTACTATCTGTTAGGTTTCCAATGCATTAAAAGAATTAATAATATCCTTTCTGCACTAGAAGATATGTCCTGTTTAGTGTGAAGGTGAAAGAAATGTCACTGCAGAAACTGCAGAATACGTCGACATTCTAAAATACAAACAAAATATCAAACGATTGTGAAACTGAACGAGACCAGATCCATATGTTAGCTAACTAAATTATCTACACGACTATATGGGACTCTGCGCATTTTCAGTTTTATGTAGGGATGTGCAGGCGCTTAAATTCAGTTATCATCGTGGAATGCCGCCCCAGACTGTAGTCCAGAGCTGCGTTCCCAGTCAATTCTCGTTACAGTGACCTATCAGCATTGAAGGGTAAACTTTATAGGGTTCTAGTTTATCGATTCGGCTTCTATATGAGCCATAGAACATCACATTCCAATCTGTATTAAATTTAATATATGTTTTCCAACATGACATGTGCGGTGCATTCCAGTTTTAGCGTCGTCTTTAGGGGGTGACTTTACATGATTATAAACATGATATTTTGTATCCAAATTTCTATACGATATTCATAAACAGTAAAGAGATCTAACTATCACAAGTTCCTCCTTATTAAGATATGTTTCCGTTTATAGTTCGCATCAAACACGTAGGGTAGCGTTTGGTAATCGGTCGAAACCACCAGATTTTGTAACATCCCTAAACTTTCTGTACAATTTTTTTCAAAAATATAGAAAGGGGAATTTTTGTCTGAGCACAAGTTATAAGTTTGATTTGCTTTTGAATAGCAAGAAGGAGCTTGTAACTCATTGGTAAGACCTTACACTGCTGAACCAAAACACCAGAGTTCAAATCTTATCAGCCATACTTTATTTTTAATTAAAATTCTTTTAATTTTTTAGAAGCCCAAGAGTCTACACGTGCATATCCCGTAAACCCAAAGGTCACATTAAAAAAAAATTAGTCCACTGCAGTAGGCGAAGCGACGGGGACACGTGGTGGCGAGACGAACCCCGACTCGGCCGGCGCCGCCGGCCGAACTCGCCCAAATCCGATTTTTTCCTTCTTGACATCTGTGCCTCTTGAACTCCCCATAACTCCTACACTGTTTAAATTCCCTACATTATTCCAGAGAATTAAAAATCTAATTAAACTCTTTTTAATGCATTTTTTTATCACACCCTAACCCTAATTTTTCCTATAAATACCACACCTAAAATCACCCCTCCTCATTTCCAAATCTCTGTCCAAACTCTCAAGAAAATTCCATAGACTTTTTGTGTGGAAGTGGAGTTAGCAAAAGACGAAGCTCCCTCGAACTTCCGAGGACGATCCGAGGAGTTTCCGGCGACGAAACGATGCACCGGTGTTTCCCCAGACTTCCTCTTCTCTTGGCTCTAATCCCGTAAGTCCCTTCTCCCCCTTCTCTTTACTATTCTAAAAACTTAGAATTCTAAAACCAGACGGAAGCGGAGTTAATCTGACTTCCGATTCGGTTTTTTCCTTAAAAATCATATTTTTCTTAAACACAAAAATACCAAACTCTTCCATCATGATCATTAAATATTAACAAAGCATCTTAAAAAGTTTCATATCAAAAGAATTTATATTTCAATTTTTATAGCACTTTTACAGAAAAATACCATATAGTTTATTTTCGACATAAAATATCATTACCCCTTGCTATACCTTTAGATAATTCACGAGGTAATGACCTACTTCCTCACAACGCACATATGTAACATAGCACGATGATATTTGGAAATATAAATTTGGGAAAATACGATTTTACATAAAACTCCCTCCAACTTATAAAAATATTTTTCTACAAGATATGTATTTTTAACAAATCTTTGCAATGCGGTGCTACAACCTATTTCGGGAAACCCGTTCAGGATGGTGCGGATTATTGCACATCCTCGGGCTTAGTAGTGCGGGATGCAGACCTTCGCAAGGAGCATACGATCTCGAAAGATTTAAAAATATAATTTTCTTTAGAAAATGTGATTTCTATTATAAATAAAACTTATATTTTTAATAAATAAATATATATGTAATTAATATCAAAATATCTATTTTTAATAATTATAATATTCCACATTTTCAAAATTCAAGAAAAACATCTCATTTGCAAGAAAATACCGTACAATTCCAATATTACAAATAAATACCATATATTATGAAATTAGGCTTTATTCACTAGAAATGTCATATTGATAAAATATACATCAATGAAAACTCTAAAGACGATAATAAAATACTTGAGGTGCATTTTGAAAATTATACAAAATTATTTTTACATAAAACCCTATCAAGTTATACTAAATTACAATAAGGACCCTAGTAACATAGGTTTAAGCGGGACCAGTCTCTTGAGCTTCAGGGAGCCATAGATATGAGTGTTTGCCTATTTAAGGTAGACAACTTAACAAACGGTGTTATCAACACGGTAATCGTCTTTGAAAAAGACACAAATCCTGCCGTCCATATGCAGCGGTTACCGATAGCACCAAAACATAATTCAGGATTCAAATTTCTTTTCTAATTGTCTGACTCAGACTGAGTCTCGATATAATTAATCTGACTTGAATATGATTCAAGTATATATAACAATTCAACATGAATCCATGGGTCTATATATTCAATCTATTCAATTTAATCAATCTATACAACTTGACTGAACCGAACCATAGATATATATTCTATCTATATGATTCTCTAGTTACATCCATTTACTGATATCATGGTTTCGGCAAGTCATCCATTTATACAATTCAATTTACAAGACAATATAATACAAACAAGATATCGCGGGGTTTATAAGAGGTAGATTGGTACGGAAGGTGTTAGAAGTGGCACGAGACTATAACCATAAGACACCTAACCTGAATTCAATCGCCGTTGTTCCGGGTATTATCACGGAGCCTTGTACTCTATATACCGTAGACTCTGGTCTAGTGAGACTCCTTTCGTATACACTGGCCTCTTCTGTATCAAGCTACAAACAACAGCGTTAACACTAAATACAATATTATAACAATATAATCCACTTTAAAAGTTACACACTCTCTCTGTGTGTTTATTCTACTTCTCTCTTATCTTTGGGACTTACCGAGCGATTTGTTTGCTGACGACATTCTTTTTCTTCTTCTTTGGAATGTCGTCAGGTGATTTGGACTCACTGGAGATCGAGCCCACCAGCGAGGATTTAGACTAGCTAGCTTTCGACCCAGAGCTTTAGATTCTTTATACACATTTCCATTATGTAATTTTCATTTCTGTTATGCCACTGTTTAGGCATTGCTTTCCATTCCATATATTTACTTTTCAAATGTATTGTAAAAAGAATGTTAATAAATAAAGCTGCTTTTCAATTATATCTATTGTCTCTTATGCATTTTACTTATATTGCTTAGATACGCTCAGCGTGTTTACTTCAGAGTAAATACGTAGCGGCCTCGTCGCGTCCCCTTCCCGTATACCGGGAAGCGGGGCGTGACAGGTTTTGTTGGCGGCCCAAGCAGGTCAGTGCTGTATGGAACCCTACCATGCAGCTCAGCACTGTATGGACAACTTAAGCAATATAACACAAGAACCAGCAACTGAAAACATTCTTTACAATTCAAATTCCTTGAATCTTCCAATTACATATATTTTGAATCTGTCATAACCTAAATTTTCTTTCAAGGTTATGGATTCCCCAAACAACACCAGCACGAATGTCAACAACACTCCCCTACCACTACCACTCACACCTGCCGTTGTTGCTCCGATCAACGAGCAGACGGTTCTGCTTGTGGCAATCCGCAGCCTCCTGGAAGGACAGCAGCAGCAGACTGCTATCTTGATGAACCGACCAGAGGCAGAAGCACCTGGGGTGAAGCAATTTAGAGCTTTGCATCCCAAACAATTGTCATGAAAAGAGAGCCCTCTAGAAGCTGAGGAATGTGCTCAGAGCATTGAAGATGATCTGCAGTAGCATAAGTGCCAGAGATAGCTTGGGTCCGTGTTGCAAAATTACAGCTCACGGACAATGCATGGGTTTAGTGGAAGGCGGAAGAAAGTCGTCTTGACCAACCTATCGAATGGAAGACTTTCCGTGACATGTTCGATGCAAAGTACTTCCCTGAGACTGCCCGCTTTGATATGGAACAGCAGTTCATCCATCTGCAGTAAGGTCCAATGTGGACCAAATCTGTAAATGAGTATGATGCTGAGTTTACCATGCTCAGTCGGTAAGATATGTCTCAATAATTCGATTTTTCAATATATCACATACTATACAGCTAACACAAGACCGTAACAGGTTTGCGACCCATCTCATACTGACTGCTGAGATCAGGGCTAGAAGATTTCAGCAAGGGTTGGACCCGAAAATCCAAGCTGCATTAGCTACAGGGGATTTCCCAACCCATGATATGGCTTTGAAATCTGCCCGAAGATATGAGGCAGTGGTGAAGAAGAAGGGCAGACCTTCATCTGCCGGAGTGAAGCGCCCAGCCACTCAGATGGTAGGAGGAGCCTCTTCAAGACCAACTGTTGAAACCAAGAGACCGAAAGAAGTCAATAACCAGCCAAGTCCTGACTTTTGCTTCTATTGTAAGAGGGAAGGACACTCGTGGAAGGAATGTAGGCACACAAAAGGCCTGTGTCTAGTTTGTGGTGCATCTAATCACGGAATTGGAAACTGTCCTTATAGAAGCAACCCAGCTCACACACCCATCAACTACCCGCATCGGCCAGCTATCCAGGCTCCTGCACCTCGTCTTGCACTCCCTGCTCCACCACCTGCACAACCTACTCGCCAATTCCAACAGGCACTGAGGAACTTGCCTCGAGAACAGAGGAATGTGCCCCCAGCTAGGAGAAACGTGACTCGGTGACAGGGTTACACCTTAGCAGCCATAGAAGCCGAGACAGTTGACCAAGGTAACACTAGTATGTCTCTTTCACATTTTTAAAACCCTTGTATCACTTTGTTATTTTTCATACACTATCAGTACTTAAGTCACCAAACTTTCCTTGAATCTGTTACACTTTCCTTTTACAAATTTCGAGGATGAAATTTTTATAAGGAGGATAGAATGTAACATCCCTAAACTTTCTGTACAATTTTTTCAAAAATACAGAAAGGGGTACATTTGCCTGAGCACATGTTATAAGTTTGATTTACTTTTGAACAGCAAGAAGGAGCTTGTAGCTCATTGGTAAGACCTTGCACTGCTGAACCAAAGCACCAGAGTTCAAATCCCATCAGCCACACTTTATTTTTAATTAAAATTCTTTTAATCTTTTAGAAGCCCAAGAGTCTATACGTGCATAACCCGTAAACCCAAAGGTCACACTAAAAACAAACGAGTCCACTGCAGTAGGCGAAGCGACATGGACACGTAGCGGCGAGACGGACCCCGACTCGGCCGGCGCCGCCAGCCGAACTCGCCCAAATCCAATTTTTTCCTTCTTGATATCTGTGCCTCTTGAACTCCACATAACTCCTACACTGTTTAAATTCCCTGCATTATTCCAGATAATTAAAAATCTAATTAAAGTCTTTTTAATGCATATTTTTAATGCATTTTTTATCACACCCTAACCCTAATTTTTCCTATAAATACCACACCTAAAATCACCCCTCCTCACTTCCAAATCTCTGTCCAAACTCTCAAGAATATTTCATAGACTTTTTGTGTGCAAGTGGAGTTAGCAAAGGGCGAAACTCTGACGAACTTCCGACGAAGATCCGAGGAGTTTTCGGTGGCGAAACGACGCACCGGTGTTTCCCCAACCTTCCTCTTCCTCTTCTCTTGGCTCTAATCCCATAATTCCCTTCTCCCCCTTCTCTTTACTATTCTAAAAACTTGGAATTCTAAAACCTGACGAAAGCGGAGTTAATCCGACTTCCGATTCGGTTTCTCCTTAAAAATCATATTTTTCTTAAACACAATAATACCAAACTCTCCCATCATGATCATTAAATATTAACAAAACATCTTGACAAGCTTCATATCAAAAGAATTTATATTTCAATTTTTATAGCACTTTTACAGAAAAATACCATATAGTTTATTTTCGACATAAAATATCATTACCCCTTACTATACCTTTAGATCGTTCATGAGGTAATGACCTACCTCCTCACAACACACATATGTAATATAGTACGATGATATTTGGGAACATAGATTTAGAAAAATACGATTTTACACAAAACTACCTCCAACTTATAAAAACATTTTTACAAGATATGTATTTTTAACAAATCTTTGCAATGTGCCGCTACAACCCATTTCGGGAAACCCGTTCGGGATGATGCGTATTATCGCACATCCTCGGGGTTAGTAGTGTGAGATGCAGACCTCCGCAAGGAGCATACGGTCTCGAAAGATTTAAAAATACAATTTTCTTTAGAAAATATGATTTCTATTATAAAATAAACTTATATTTTTAATAAATAAATATATATGTAATTAATATCAAAATATCTATTTTTAATAATTATAATATTCCACATTTCCAAAATTCAAGAAAAATATCTCATTTGCAAGAAAATACCATACAATTCCAATATTACAAATAAATACCATATATTATGAAATTAGGCTTTATTCACTAGAAGTGTCATATTGATAAAATATATATCAATGAAAACTCTAAAGAAGATAATAAAATACTTGAGGTGCATTTTGAAAATTATACAAAATTATTTTTACATAAAACCCCCTCAAGTTATACTAAATTACAATAAGGACCCAAGTAAACATAGATTTAAGCGGGACCGGTCTCTTGAGCCTCAGGGAGCCGGAGATATGGGTGCTTTCCTATTTAAGGTAGACAACTTAACAAACGGTGTTATCAACACGATAATCGTCTTTGAAAAAGACACAAATCCTGTCGTCCATGTGCAGCGGTTACCGATAGCACCAAAACATAATTCAGGATTCAAATTTCTTTTCTAATTGTCTGACTCAGATCGAGTCTCGTTATAATTAATCGGACTTAAATATGATTCAAGTATATATAACAATTCAACATGAATCCATAAGTCTATATATTCAATCTATTCAATCTAATCAATCTATACAACTTGACTGAACCGAACCATGGATATATTCCATCTACATGATTCTCCAGTTACATCCATTTACTGATATCATGGTTTCGGCAAGTTATCCATTTATACAATTCAATTTACAAGACAATACAATACAAACAAGATATCGCGGGGTTTATAAGGAGTAGATTGGTACGGAAGGTATTAGAAGTGGCACGAGACTGCAACCATAAGACACCTAACCGGAATTCAATCGCCGTTGTTCCGGGTATTATCACGGAGCCTTGTACTCTATATACCATAGTCTCTGGTCCAGTGAGACTCCTCTCGTATACACTGGCCTCTTCTGTACCAAGCTACAAACAATAACGTTAACACTAAATACAATATTATACCACTTTAAAAGTTACACACACTCTCTCTATCTATTCTACTTATGCCTTATCTTTGGGACTTACCGATCGATTTGTTCGCTGACAACATTCTTTTTGTTCTTCTTTGGAATGTCGTCAAGTGATTTGGACTCACTGGAGATCGAGCCCACCAGCGAGGATTTGGACCAGCTAGCTTTCAACCCAGAGTTTTAGATTTCTTGTACATATTTACATTCTATATTTCCATTTCTGTTATTCCACTATTTAGGCATTGCTTTCCATTCCATGTATTTACTTTTCAGATGTATTGTAAAAAGAATGTTAATAAATAAAGTTGTTGTTCAATTATATCTATTGTCTCTATCTCTTGTGCATTTTACTTATATTGCTTAGATACGCTCAGCGTGTTTACTTCAGAATAAATACGTAGCGGCCTCGTCACGTCCCCTTCCCATACACCGGGAAGCGGGGCATGACAGATTTCATTAACCAACAAGCGATAATTAATTCTTAAAAATTCTAAATGACATCAATACGGTCTAACCAACCGAGTTGGGTTCGATTAACTACAACCAACATGATGGCTCAAATTCAATGTATTTGATTGTAACCTAACACTATGTCGATATATATATATATATATATCTTTACATGCACACATATACATTTATATATAAAAATAATTTAACATTATTATTTAACCTGGATATTATAATAGCATGAGCAACAAGAGATGGGTTTTCTCTTGCCTTTGGCAAAGTGGCATGACAAAGACGGCGGCATGACACGGGCACGATCACGGCAGCGGCAACAAGCTTTGGCTCAGCTAGCTACGGGGTTCTGGGCCGATGGCTCGAGCTGGTGATGACTCCGACAGAGGCGATGAACGGCGGCAGCGGCAGCGGCTAGGGTTTAGGGTGTTAGAGCTTGGGTGTTGTGTCATAAAGGTGTTGGCAGTGGGGAGTCGGGGGTGTTGGTGACGGCTCGCAGGCGTGGTGGTGATAGGAGGGAGGTTGACGATGGTTGGTGGCGGTGGGTGGCTGTGGCGATGGGTGTTTGGAGGTGGAAGAGGGGAGTAGCTGAGGTGGTGTGGTTGAGGGAGGAGGAGATGAAGATGGTGGTGATGAAGGTGAGGTTGGCGGTGTTGGTTGGGTGATGGCAGGGCAGCGGTGAGTGGAGACCGCAAGAGGTTGGTGATAGGGGTTGTTGTTAGAGGTCGATGGCGAGGGTGCAGTGGGCGGCAGTGGAGTCGAGTTTGAGAGAGGGAGAACGAGAGAGAGAGAGAGAGAATGAGCAAGATGGGATAAAAGTGAGAGGGACTCGGTTGTGTAAGTCCACGGTAGCGCCCCGGCCGTCTAACAGACGCCAAATATGGAACAAAAACTTTTTACAACTGGCGCTATCGCGTACTATAACCCGGATCTGCCATTAAAGCTAAACTAACAAACTACAAAGTGGGTAGAAGAGTTATACCGAACGATCCGAGTCCTGCGGTCTTCAACCATCATCCCACGCTTTGTTGCGGCTGCTCCGATCTCTTGAATCTCCAATCTTCTCGTCCAAGTGGCACCACGTCGATGGATATTTAAACGGGCTCCCGCTTTTGAACCGAGGCAACTTGATTGTCACGATCTAACCGTGTCGTGTTTAAAAAGAGTTTTGAAATTACCGCAATCAAAACGGTGTCACTTGTAGCGATCCGCGATGAATACGGGTCGTCCGCAGGGAGATGGTAAGTTTTTATATCTTGTTTTAACGAGTTAATACCGTGTTTTGATTTGTTGGTTAACTAATTGTCGTGACAAAGATATGAATAAAAAGGACTTGTTAAGGGTAGTAATATGTTAGATTGTATGAAGATGATGTTTACCAATTCCTTATAGCCCCAACTTGGTATTGACACTAAAACAATAGGTAACAACGCGGATTAGGGAACTTGAAATACGGTATTTGCGGCATTTTGCTAAATCCGTTTTCCTTGTCCCTTGTCCTTCCGTTGTTATCTCTTGATTTTAGCCTTTGGCAAACCACGGGCAATCCGGTCATGATTAGGAATCATCACTATCGTGGTAGGATAGGATGCCTAGTGAGCGGAGTTGCGGGTGATTTGCATGGAGTTTCAATAGGCAAGTTTTAGGTTTTAAAGTTTAGACAAAGGACATCTTTGAATACGATCTAACATATTACACCCTTAACAAGTGAAAAGATTACTCACATATATTTACAAATTAAAAAGAAAGAAAAGAGAAGATACATAAAAAATGCAATTAAATAAAGAGAAAAAGAGAACCGATGAGTTCAAGCGTTTTATCTCCAAGTGTTCGATCCCCGGCAACGTGTGAAATCCAAATACCAAGGTTTAAGGTTGCAAGCTCACTTAAGAGGTTGCAAGATCAAAGCAAAGCAAGAATTTCACAATTGAAATCATGTAAAATGGAACAAGACATGTAATAAAAATAAGAACTTTTATTGAAGAACAAACTTTTTACAAGAGATCTTGAAGTCAAGAACCTAAGCCTTAAGCTTTCAAGTTCTAAATGAGAAGTTGCAAGGTCAAGACAAAGGGGCAAGAGCTCAAGAATGAAAAGAAAAATTACAAGAATTCTAAGATAAAACTAAAGAAAAAGCTACCCTTTCCTCTTGCTTCTGGTCTGTATTTATAGGCTCAGAAAGAAATCAAATAAACAACGAAATTGAGACCAACTGGAAGAGAGAGAGGGTGTGTGAGAAGATGGGCCCTACAGGAGCAATTGAGGCCCGCCAGGCCGGTTCAAACAAGGAATTTTGGTGCAGAATTTGGTGCACTTGTTTTATCTTGTCCCCTGTATCTCCTTGGTCTAGTTTATTTCTTCTAATTCGACCTGATTTGCACCCAATGTTTGGAGGGAATTTTGAATATGTAATTCAACACATGATCTTTACCATTAAATGCTCATTACTTCATTCCCACATATGGCTTGATTCATGGCTGCCCCATTATGGCTCATGCTGATTTGTTTGATTGCCTTTGATTTGAACACATGCTTTTTAGTCTTGAATGCATATAATATCATATGCATATAAAATCATATCCTTGATTGCATATAAAATCATATCCACATGTGCTTAAAAGTCTTGTGTACACACTTGTTATGTTGGACCATTTAGATAAAAAAATGTGTACACAACTTGTTGCGTAAAGGAACTCCTGAAGTATCGGTCGGTTAGCGTTTCTGGTCGCAGTGTCTTCCCTCAAGTGATATATCCGTGCTGTTGGATGCATTTCCAGTATTTTGTCATGGATACCTGTAATCTGTAATACTGAGCAGACACTGGTCAATAATACCGATAAATACAACAATTAGATAATGAATGAGCGGTATTAGAATGCAATTTTCTGATATGAACAAATACCCCCAAACTTATCTATTGCTCGTCCCAAGCAAAACCATTTATTCACAAAAGAAAATCCTAATCGCACTTTCGCAGGGATCGTGATTGCACTGAGCGTGCGCAACAAGCCGTTAAACCTCTAGGTGTCCCTAGTTGGAGGAGTGTTATCTTCTGAGGGTTTTCAGCGGATACTACCGACAAAATCCTGTCAAGCTAGTTTTGCGATATAACTATGGTTCAAACCCTAAGGTTTTGTTTTAAAGATAACAATTCTATTATTTTAAATTTAGAACTATCGAACCTTTATTTTTCACACCTCGCTTTTCATTTAACTTGAGATTTTATATGTCTTTACGTGCAGTGCAAATAGTGTCGTTAAGTTTCTAAAGGATCGATTAAAGTCGCCATGTCACAAAATAAAGCCCAGATAAAAACTTAAAAAGGATCTCATAAGCTTTATAAAGAGTTAAGTATTTCTCAAGTTTCGTTTTCCAGTTAGATTTCAAATTCAGAATTTCAATCTTCCTTAACAGGAGACCAGTTCTTAATTTTCACTCCACCTTTTTCTTGTTTTCATTTCATACACACCTCTGTGAACGTGCATTAGTCTTTATCATAGAATAAAACCTTCATATCTCCACTAGAAATACTTTTTTTTTATAAAAACCTGTCTTTTGTCAAGATTATTTTCACACAAAGAACCGTTAGGAATTTTAACTCGGAGAGAACACTTGCTTGACTTTGTTTTAACCTGGACTTTGTAGGATTCTTAGCGAGCTTTGGGCCAATACTCCCAAACCAGTTGGTTTTAGGGCATTAGGTGTAGAGACACCCCAGCGGACTTAATTACTCAAGTTACCTAGTCCTAAAACAAAAGACAATGATGATTTAATGCGAACGGAGATATAACCGGTAGTTCAATTATTTTTTTGGATATAAGACGTGTTTAGTGGGTTAGGTTTGTAATCATTCCAATCAAGATTCAGATGGGTTATTCTTCAGAATTAGTTCCAATTAAGGCGTCAATAATATCCCTTCATATCCACCTCTCTTTATAAACTAGTCTTGATATTACTTATTTCAGAACAAACCTATTTGATCCTCAGAAAATAGTTTATCAAAAAAAAAAAATTTCAGACATAATAGACTTGTCATCTAATTCTCAAAACTCACGACACGTGTAGTGTGATATAAAGACATATATCAGCATTAGTTAAGTTCAAAGGAGAGTTATTTTTCAGGTTTTCAAAATCTAAAAATAGGATTTAGTTGTTCCTATCTTATTAAACAAAACCGTCGAAATATTGAATCTAAGTTCTTTCACTGGCTAATTTGGCGACAAAGTTTTTATGTTTTTAGAAATTTTTTTGGTTTTTATGGTTTTTTTAATAAGTATGAAAATGCAGAATATACAAATGAATGCGAAGGTTAGAAATGCGTACCGAGCGTACCCCCAAACTCAAACTTGACAGTGCCCTCACTGTTATTGTACATTAAAAGGGCAAAAATATTGAAGGTTAGATATACAAATTTTTTATTTTTTATTTTTTTTATTTTTTTAACATATATGTACAAAGGAAAATCGTATATACATACCCCCAAACTTATTTGAAACAGCGTCCACTGTTTTGGCTGGATAACCAAAGTTTGGTGGTAGACAGAGGAAGATTATGCAGGGTAAACCGGCTCCTGCAAGAGCAGGAGCTCCTCTGATGGTTCAGCGCTAAGGTACGGTTTCAGTCTGTGTCCATTTACTTTGAAAATCGAACCGTCCTTTGGATTTTCCAAATCCACCGCGCCGTGCGGATATACAGTCCGCACAACAAATGGTCCCTTCCAGCGAGAACTGAGCTTACCGGGATGAAAATGCAGTCGGGTGTCGTAAAGAAGCACCTGCTGTCCAGGTGTGAAAGTTTTGCGCGTGAGGTGTTAATCATGAAACACCTTCGTTTGGTTCTTTACAATAACCGCGTTGTCGTAAGCTTCATCTCGAAGCTCGTTCAATTCGTTCAGCTGCAGCTTCCGATAGCTACCCGCATCTTTGAGAGATAGATTCAGCTCTTTAATCGCCCAAAATGCGCGATGCTCTATTTCGACTGGAAGGTGGCAAGCCTTTCCGTAAACAAGCCGATAAGGAGACATGCCGAGATCGGTCTTATAAGCAGTTCGAAATGCCCAAAGGGCATCATTGAGTTTTACCGACCAATCCTTACGGTTCTTGGAAACCGTCTTCTCCAGTATCTGCTTGATTTTTCGATTTGAATGTTCGGCTTGCCCACAGGTTTGGGGGTGGTAGGGCGTAGATAGCTTATGATTAATGGAATATTTCCGCATCAAGGCCTCGAAAGTCTTATTGCAGAAATGAGTTCCATTGTCGCTAATGATCGCTCGGGGGTGCCCAAACCGGGAGAAAATGTTTTCCTTAAGAAATCTAACGACAACCTTGTTGTCGTTAGTCCGGCTGGGTACAGTCTCGACCCACTTAGAGACATAATCAACAGCTAGAAGGATGTACAAGTTCCCAAAAGAGCTGGGAAACAGCCCCATGAAATCAATCCCCCAAACATCGAAAATCTCCACAACCAAGATTGGTTGGAGCGGCATCTCGTTTCTCCTGGATATCCGGCCCAAGTGTTGGCACCGGGAGCAAGTCTTGCAGTAATCATGAGCGTTTTTGAAGAGTTGTGGTCAGTAGAAGCCACACTGCAAGATCTTCTCGGCTGTCTTTCTAGGGCCAAAATGCCCGCCACATGCTTGATCGTGGCAAAACGACGGCACACTCTTGACTTCATTGTCAGGGACACAGCGACGAATAATCTGGTCGGGACAATATTTAAACAGATAGGGTTCATCCCAGTAAAAGTGTTTCACTTGGGATAAGAATCGAAGTCTGTCCTGACTTGACCATTCAGTCGGTAGTAGTCCTATGGCCAAATAGTTCACAATATCTGCGAACCAGGGTTCGCAAGATACCGTCAAGAGTTGTTCATACGGAAAAACATCGTTGATCGGAATTTGAAGCGACGGCGAAGAAGGAAGTCATGAAAGATGGTCGGCGACCACGTTTTCACATCCTCTTTTGTCCTTGATGACAAGGTCAAACTCTTAAAGCAAGAGGATCCAACGTATTAGCCGAGATTTAGCATTTTTCTTCGCAAAAAGGTGGCGAAGAGCTGAATGGTCCGTATAGACAATGACTGGAGAGCCGATTAAATAAGGCCGAAAATTTTCAAGTGCAAACACAACTGCTAAAAACTCTTTTTCTGTTGTTGTGTAGTTTAGTTGGGCCTCATTTAATGTACGGCTAGCGTAATAAATCACGTGCGGCATTTTATTAATGTGCTGTCCAAGAACAGCACCAATGGCGAAATCCGATGCGTCGCACATAATTTCGAATGGGTGCGTCCAGTCTGGAGATGAAAGAATGGGCGCAGAAATGAGAGAGTGTTTCAATGACTCGAACACTTCCATGCAAGTTGAGTCAAAATCAAATGTTGTGTCCTTGGCCAATAAGAGAGTCAAAGGTCTAGCAATCTTGCTAAAATCCTTGATGAACCGTCTATAAAAACCAGCATGGCCAAGAAAAGCTCGGATGTCTTTGACGCATTTAGGAGGAGGAAGATTAGAAATGACTTCAATTTTGGCTCTATCAACCTCTATGCCGTTTTGCGAGATGGCATGTCCTAAGACAATGCCTTCTCGTACCATAAAGTGGCACTTCTCCCAATTCAAAGTTAGATTCTTATCCCTACAGCGGGTAAGAACTGCGTCAAGGTGTAGCAAACACTCGTCGAAGGAGTCACAAAAAATGGAGAAATCATCCATAAAGATCTCCAAAAACTTTTCAACCATGTCTGAAAAGATCCCCATCATACACCGCTGAAATGTAGCGGGCGCATTGCATAACCCAAAGGGCATGCGACGATAAGCAAAAGTGCCAAAAGGACAAGTAAATGTGGTCTTGTCTTGATCCTCTTTGGCTATGGGGACTTGGTTATAGCCGGAGTAGCCATCTAAAAAGCAATAGAACTCGTGCCCAGCCAATCTTTCTAGCATTTGGTCAATGAAAGGTAAAGGAAAGTGGTCTTTCCTTGTCGCGGCATTGAGTTTTCTATAGTCGATGCAAACTCGCCACCCAGTTTGGGTGCGAGTAGGAATTAACTTATTTGCCTCATTGGTAATGACCGTGATGCTCGATTTCTTTGGCACAACATGAATGGGGCTAACCCATTGGCTATTCGAGATAGGGTAGATGATACCACTATTAAGACATTTAACAATCTCCTTCTTGACAGCCTCTTTCATAATGGGGTTGAGGCGTCTTTGTGGATCCCTTACCGGCTTGGCATCATCCATCAAGTGTATATGATGTTCGACTATGAGGGGACTAATCCCCTTGATGTCCGCCATAGACCAGCCAAAAGCTTGCCGATTATTTTGTAAGACCATTAAAATGGCCTTCTCTTGCTTAAGAGCTAGAGAGGCCGATATGATAATAGGTAGGGTCTCATTCTCACCTAGATAAGCATATTTTAGGTGCGACGGCAAAAGCTTTAGTTCAAGTTTAGGAGGTGAAACAATAGATGGTAACAATGGAGTAGCTGTTTCAAACTCGAAGGATTCCATCAAAGGTTCAAATCGAGTGTACGCAATCGAGTCGGATGGTTCAACTAACTCATCCGAAAAAGCAAAAGACTCAAGCTCGGGTGGTGACTGGCTAAGATTGTTTGAGAAGGTGAAACACTCGTAGTCATTGTCGGGCGCAGAAACAACAGCAGGTTCGAAGAGGAACGCACTAGTGGCGTTAAGGTCGTCGTGATCAAACAAAAACTCCTCGAATTCACACTCCTCTGGGGTGATCTCCTGGATTGAACAAACGTCTAGTATATGAGCATTAGGTTCGGAGGGCTGATTCCCCAACCTAAAAATGTTGAGTTCAATTGTCATGTTTCTAAAAGATAGGTTCATCGAACCATTTCGACAATTGATCACAGCATTTGAGGTTGCAAGGAATGGGCGACCGAGTATCACCGGAATTTGATTCCTGGCTGTGTGTCCAAAACAATGAAGTCAACGGGGAATATGAAGTCCCCAACCTTGATTAACACATCCTATAGCTCTCCCCTAGGATGGGTGATCGATCGGTCGGCCATTTGGAGAGTGCAGTGTGTGGGTTTCAGCTCTCCTACACCTAGTTGCTCATATACTGAGTACGGAAGCAGGTTAACACTGGCACCAAGATCTAAAAGTGCGCGGTTGATGTTCTTATCCCCAATGGTTATTGAAATCGTAGGACAGCCAGGGTCCTTTCGTTTTTGAGGTAAAGATTGGGTAAGATCATTACTCACAGCACTAGCCAAGAAAACTTTCTTGGGTACCTGAGATTTCCTCTTTTTCGTGCACAAGTCCTTTAAGATTTTCGCGTAGGAAGGGACTTGTTGGACAACATCTAAAAGGGGAATGTTGATGTTAACCTGCTTAAACAATTCCAGAATCTTCTCCATTTGTGGATTTTGTTTATTGGACCTCAACCGGTTTGGAAATGGAACGTTTTTAAAATTGGTTGAGTCCAATGCTTGTGGAGGAGATTGTGGAGTTGGAACGGATCCCAGAGCTGGTGTTTTCGTGGAGTGAGAAATGGGTTCGTTTAGAGTAGAAGAAGAGGAAGAGCCTTTTGAAGAATGGAGAATAGGCTCAGAAGACGTAGAAGAAGAAGAAGAAGCGGCCGGGGTGTCATCGTCGATCCGCGTGCCAATGTTGTTTTGCAGCATCCTCCCAGATCTCAATGTAATCACGACACTCACATTATGGTTTTGTTGTTCAAGAGCAACATGTACATTATGTGGGTGACCGAGATTTGGGAGTGGTTGAGATGGGAGCTTCCCCTTCTCTCGCTCGCTTAAGGCCGCATTCAGTTGTGCTATCTGGGCTTCGATGGTCTTGATGCTTTGCCTGTGTGCAGCAGTGTGTTGCACCAAAGACTGAATGGAAGACTGGATGTTGGCAGTGGATTGAGTTTGTTTTACGAACGCCTCCAGACTTCGTTCTAGCGAGGAAACCTTATCGTTGTTTGACGGAACAAAGTTGTTTTGAGGAAAAGAATTGTTGGTTGCAAAATTGTTCGTCGGATTTTGAAAAGGTTAGGGTTGGAAGGGCTGCTGAAATTGTTGTTGTGCTTGTTGTTGAGGAGGCCCCCTTTGAAAGTTGTTCTGCCCTTGGAACTGATTTTGATTCTGGTTCCAAGCGAAGTTAGGGTGGTTTTTCCATCCAGGGTTGTACGTGGAAGAGTATGGATCGTTTCTTGGTCTCTGCTGAAATGCAGCATTGACCTGATCTTGTCCTTGGGAAGGTGGGTTGTAAGGACACTCTTCGGTTAGGTGAGATGGATCGGAACAACAAGCGCAAATGGTACGAAGGGGAAGAACGGGGGCAGGAGCGGGAGATGAAAATTTGCTCTCTATCGCTTCAAGTTTTCTCGTTATTGCAGCCATTTCAGCTTTCATTGCAATAGAGACATCGAGTTGGTGAATGCCTACCCTAGACTGACCAGTAGAAGTAGAGGAAGAAGAAGAAGCACTTGGTCTGGTGCTCTCCTATTGAAGCGTTTGTTCCGCAAGGTCGTCGAAGAATTGCCACGCTTCCTCGTCAGATTTCGATAGGAAGTGGTCCTGACAAATGGTTTCCAACAATTGCTTGGTTGCTGGGTTCAGGCCCTCGTATAATGTTTGGCAAAGTTGCCATTTCTCAATACCGTGGTGAAGGCACTGAACAAGAAGGTCTTTATACCGGTCAAAGCACTTCCAAAAAGGTTCATTAGGAAACTGGGAGAATTGGTTGATTTCGTTACGGATCCTTGCGGTTTTATGATTCGGATAGAATTTCTTAAGAAACGCTTTCACAAACTCATCCCAACTGGTTATGGAGTGGGAAGCGGTGCTATACAGCCACTTTTCAGCATGATCGCACAAAGTGAACGGAATGACCCGTAGCCGTATAGCATCGTCAGACAGCTGGGTCGTTTTCATCATGGCACAAACATTCTGGAACTTGTTGATGAAGATATAGGCATCTTCAGATTCAAGCCCATGAAATTTCGGAAGCATGTTAATGAAGTGGGGCTTAATTTCAAAATTATCCCCATTGGCCGGGGGAAGTGAAAGACATGTTGGAAGTGCAGATCGGGTAGGGTAGAAACGATCCTGGAGCGCGATTCGCTGTGGCGCTGCAACAGGTTGCGGGTTATTCGCACCCAGATTAGGTGGAATCAGTCCCTGGGCAGGTGGAGGGATGTTAGGATTAAATCCTGACATCTCAGAAGAAGAATTTGGTGATAGAGAAGGTGAAGATGTATGAACAGAATCTCGGTCAACGTCGGAGTTGACCGGCAAAGGTAAAGGTGATAAAGGGGTGGAGGGATTTTCGACGTTGGAGTCGATCGCGTAGTCCGTAGGGACTAACGAAACGCGGACTAAACGGGAACTAGGGTCCCTAGTCCAAGCGGACATACACTAAACGAGTTTAGTGTAGTCAAAGCGTAGAATGTGAGGGTAAGAAAACGAAAGTGGAGAAAAATTGGGTGATGGTGGTAAAAATGGCAATTTTGTGTTTGTTTCAAAAGAATGGGAAAATGAAACGACTGTTCAACAAACACAATCACAAATGCACAGTCACAAATGCACAATCAATACCTAGACTAGGGTCCTCTAAGTCTACCAGACCTGCTCCTAATTGTTCCAAAGCGACAAATTGTGAGATAACCCTCAGATCGCCTCTTCACAGCCAGTTGTGGCCAGGTAAGCACAAGTGAGGTATGGAGGGATCCGCTCACGAATTACCGTGAGACGGGCCTTTTAAAGTTACCTCCTCACTTGTCTAGCCTAGGCACCACAAGAGTCATGTTTAGATAAACGATTGAATGCCCACAATCTTCCTTTGTCCTATTGAGCGCGACAAGTCCTTAGTGATATTTTTTATTAAACTTGAGGTGACACTTATGCAATTAGTGATTTCCGGGGTCTTAGGAAGGGTGATGAAATCCCTACCCAATATAGATTGGTGTTAGAGCCCCTTAAGTCCGTATTAAATGATGCAATGCGCAAAATTCAACCAAGTTTTGTTTTCAAGCAATCAGTTATCATTTTTTTACTTTTAATGCGGCGCTGCAACAAATACGGTTAGTTTTTTTTTGGCTTTTTGCGTCGATTTTTGCTAAGATTCCTGCAAAGACAAGAATATTGGAGCGTCGGGTTTGAGAGGGGAAGTTTAAAAAAATACGTACCAAAAAGTATCGAGTTTCAGAAACTCGTGTCGATATTGCCTCCGAGTGGTCGAATGGTTCGCTTGCGCGGGTCTAATTACCCGGATCTTTGGCACTGAGTGTTCACCCTCCTTTGCACTTGAAAATGTCCATTTGTTCCGTATGATTGCTGCTCAAAATCCGTCAAATCTGCATATGTTGGAAAAATACGGATATTTGAGCCAAAAAGCAATATTAACAACCACAATTCTGAACACAAATAATTAAGAAAATCAAATAATAAAAATGGAATTTATATCAAAACACTGGAAGCAACACAGAAAAACAAAAGTGAAAAGGCCACACCAAGGCCGGCGAGCTCGGTTTTTCAGGGTATGTCGCCGGTTTTTTTGTGTGAGGAAATTGGCTCAAATTTTGTGTGTTGTCTCAATGAAGAAATGCCATTCCAATTTTATAACTTGATTTATTTCTTTAGCATCAGAGTGTTAGCAAAATTCAAATCCAGAGAAGAAAAGAATTTTATTTGTGTTTGTGGTTGGTTTAAAAAAGAATGGTTATTTGTTTGAATGTTTTAGAAGTTAGTTTTATACAGAATATGCACAAATTTAACCCGAGAATACAAGTATAAAAGCGTTACCGTCTCCCCGGCAATGGCGCTATTTGATTGTCACGATCTAACCGTGTCGTGTTTAAAAAGAGTTTTGAAATTACCGCAATCAAAACGGTGTCACTTGTAGCGATCCGCGATGAATACGGGTCGTCCGCAGGGAGATGGTAAGTTTTTATATCTTGTTTTAACGAGTTAATACCGTGTTTTGATTTGTTGGTTAACTAATTGTCGTGACAAAGATATGAATAAAAAGGACTTGTTAAGGGTAGTAATATGTTAGATTGTATGAAGGTGATGTTTACCAATTCCTTATAGCCCCAACTTGGTATTGACACTAAAACAATAGCTAACAACGCGGATTAGGGAACTTGAAATACGGTATTTGCGGCATTTTGCTAAATCTGTTTTCCTTGTCCCTTGTCCTTCCGTTGTTATCTCTTGATTTTAGCCTTCGGCAAACCACGGGCAATCCGGTCATGATTAGGAATCATCACTATCGTGGTAGGATAGGATGCCTAGTGAGCGGAGTTGCGGGTGATTTGCACGGAGTTTCAATAGGCAAGTTTTAGGTTTTAAAGTTTAGACAAAGGACATCTTTGAATACGATCTAACATATTACACCCTTAACAAGTGAAAAGATTACTCACACATATTTACAAATTAAAAAGAAAGAAAAGAGAAGATACATAAAAAAAATGCAATTAAATAAAGAGGAAAAGAGAACCGATGAGTTCAAGCGTTTTATCTCCAAGTGTTCGATCCCCGGCAACGTGTGAAATCCAAATACCAAGCTTTAAGGTTGCAAGCTCACTTAAGAGGTTGCAAGATCAAAGCAAAACAAGAATTTCACAATTGAAATAATGTAAAATGGAACAAGTCATGTAATAAAAATAAGAACTTTTATTGAAGAACAAACTTGTTACAAGAGATCTTGAAGTCAAGAACCTAAGCCTTAAGCTTGCAAGTTCTAAATGAGAAGTTGCAAGGTCAAGACAATGAGGCAAGAGCTCAAGAATGAAAAGAAAAATTACAAGAATTCTAAGATAAAACTAAAGAAAAAGCTGCCCTTTCCTCTTGCCTCTGGTCTGTATTTATAGGCTCAGAAAGAAATCAAATAAACAACAAAATCGAGACCAACTGGCAGAGAAAGAGGGTGTGTGAGAAGATGGGCCCCACAGGAGCATTTGAGGCCGGCCAGGCCGGTTTTTGGCCGGTTCAAACAAGGAATTTTGGTGCAGAATTTGGTGCACTTGTTTTATCTTGTCCCCTGTATCTCCTTGGTTTAGTTTATTTCTTCTGATTCGACCTGATTTGCACCCAATGTTTGGAGGGAATTTTGAATATGTAATTCAACACATGATCTTTACCATTAAATGCTCATTACTTCATTCCCACATATAGCTTGATTCATGGCTGCCCCATTATGGCTCATGCTGATTTGTTTGATTGCCTTTGATTTGAACACATGCTTTTTAGTCTTGAATGCATATAATATCATATGCATATAAAATCATATCCTTGATTGCATATAAAATCATATCCACATATGCTTAAAAGTCTTGTGTACACACTTGTTGTGTTGGACCATTTAGATAAAAAAAATGTGTACACAACATGTTGCGTAAAGGAACTCCTGAAGTATCGGTCGGTTAGTGTTTCTGGTCGCAGTGTCTTCCCTCAAATGATATATCCGTGCTGTTGGATGCATTTCCAGTATTTTGTCATGGATACCTGTAATCTGTAATACTGAGCAGACACTGGTCAATAATACCGATAAATACAACAATTAGATAATGAATGAGCGGTATTAGAATGCAATTTTCTGATATGAACACAACTCGATTGTCAAGTTTGCTAAAAGAGACGACCAAGATGATGTAGAGAATGAGTAGAATACTTTGTCTCGTTACGTCTAAAGCCATGGACGAACGGTTAATGAAGTTGCCATTTGAAATTGTGATGGAATAAAAAGAGCTTTGAAATTTCCATACACATAAACCATAATCTTTTCTCAAAACAACAACCATAATCCCTTACCAAGGAGTGGCCGGCCATATATAGAGGGGAGAGGTGAGTGTAGGAGGGGGGAGAGTGACCATAACATTAAAGAAGAAATGAATCATCTAAACACCTAGTATGAACTCATTAATGTACTAATGAATCACCACCCTTAGTCACCAAAACATTAATGGAACAATTAATGCAACCATGAGTTACTAATCTTATCATCACTTCTAGAACCTTCTAGAAGCATGACTCACCTCATGACTCACCCAAGAAGAAAAGATAAATCCGCATTTAACCGAATGTTAAATAATGGTGATAGAAAACTGGAAACTGGAAACTTCCAAAAGTGATCCTGAAACGAATTTCTGGATAACCCCGTATCAGTATAAACATACCCGCATTTGTATTACGACCGAATACAAATGCAACTGAGACAAAGATATTATATCTACACAGTATAATACTGGGTTCCGGCTTAAACCAAAGGCTACCAGTATTATCCGCCCGAAAAATGATACGTGCGAAAACGCACGTGCATTTTCCGAACCTTGCCATAAAACCATACGACCTCTACAACGTTTCGCCCGAACTTGGGAAAGTGTCTGTGGGGGACTCTAATGACTCATCAACACACTGGCACTGGGTATAACCTCTAGCATGTCAGAGGTACAAGCTGTATGTAACGGTTTGCCTATGTATTGATTGGAAGGGAATCTGACGAGCGAACTCATCCATAAACCCTACTGAGCCTAACAGTGACAATATACATACATTCCGGTCTGTTCGTCTAAAGAGTATCGCATATCGAGTCTAGGGGGGTGGATAAAGTCAGACCCTTAATAACGCAATAAATCGTGTCGGCATGAAGCCCATCACCAACTGAGAAACTACTGATCCAAATCAGTAATTCTCCACTACCTCGGCCGAGGATTTCTAGTGATGGCCACCCGTGCACTGCGCGACATCAACCTCCAATACCGGGAGAGACAAATCCCCGACGATCCGCTCACTGCCTCCATGTGGCTCGGGACTGTACCCAACTAAAACCTATTTGCACAACTCCTTTGAGCATGGTAGGGTAGTAATCTAAGCACAGTGGGAACTCACACGAGACAAATGACGATCTCAGGTCGACAAACTAACCTATATACATATCTCCAGGGAACTTCTATCTGACGATATGTATAATACCAACTAGCATGTTCCCGGCGAGTCTTGTCTGGTGTACTCATAACCCAATGAGCACCTGTATACATCTTAGGTGATCCTACTGACACCAATGGCTTGTGAGACCGGCCACCGTCCTTCGTCGGGGTCTCGACTGTATACACTAGTCTACTCTGGAGTATCGATGCCCTGTCTCGAAACTCCCACGACTAGGGACACTTTAAGGATGTGCTTATAGACCCCAGCTCCCACGTATATGATCGCCATCATACTGCTGGTAGTCAAGCAAGAATCCTATGGGCTCTATCATCATGCAATAGCGAACTAAAGCATGTATGCGATGATAAAGACAAACCAGATAGCAAACTATCATCTTGAGTAAGACTGTCATATCGGTATAGGTCCTGCCTCAATCATTGCAATCACGTACCTGCGATCCAATAATTGACTTTGAGGGCACTATCTCCAACAATATCCCACTTGCACTTAAGGCTAATTATTGCGATGTCGTATACTCACAGCCCGTGTGATACCGAACACCCAACTCCTCTACTAATCAGTTTCACAAAGCTAGTTTGTAAAACTCTTGTGTTCGAGAAATAGCCTCAGTGAGTGGATCCGCCCTGATGTTTCTGTCTATATCTCTCTAAATCTCAAGTTCGCGGAGAAAGCCATCTCCCGAATCGAGTAATACCTGTCTTAGAATATGTCTGAATATCTGATGGGACCTAGTTCATAAATGAACTCCAAATCCAAACTTCTTAGACTGTATCGATCACTGAACCTAATCAGTATCCAGCACCATGCCTCCCACAGTATCCTCTTGGACCACTTGTCCATAATACTGTCCCTCGTCAGAGGGAAAACTATAATTCTGACAATCACTTTGTCATCCATGTCACCTTTGAAGCCTGGAATGATAACTGTCTCCCGAAGGAGGCTGCTGTCATCAAATCCGTAGAACATGCAGTTATGTTCTAAAACTGCTTCCTTATGTTTCTTCAGGATTGGATTAATATAAACTTATCGCATCAAGTGCAAAAACAACATCTGGTGTGGTACTTGACATCTCATGATTGACTCAATTGCCTAAGCAAGTGATTTGCTAATCATGCACATCCCTCTCTCCTTTAGTCTCTAAGACATCTTTAGAGAGGGTGACTCCATCACCTGCAGGTACACCATCATGCCTGGAGTCATCTATTCTAAAAACCATTAGAATACTGTCAAAGTACCTACATTGGGAAACTACCCAAATCTAGATCTAAAATCATAGATCTAGAAACCAGAATGTCTGATATTATATCCAAATCCTGTCTGGAGAAACAACTCTGTGACGAACACAGTACAACCGATCGTAGTATAGGAATTTTACTTCCTACTCTGTGTATGTCATCCAAATACCAGGACATCACACTCTACTACCTTCTTAACAGATCCATCCCCTATTCTGATGAAGTTCAAGCCATGACTGTTACATCAAAATTAGATGATCTATCTCCGCTATATTTGCTCAAGCCTATAAATAGACATAAGCTACTTGCCCACTATGCTTCCGCTGCTCCCACTGACTACGACAACCCTCTGGCAGAATAATATATACGTGTACTTCTAAAGCTAGTTTAGAACGACGCTATACTTATCCTCCTGCCGGGTCTCACAGTCTCGAACAACAGTAGTGTCAAGTCTGGGTAAACAAGAACCTCACTGTCACTGTCCTTGAGGCTACCGGAGTACCTCTCGGGTGTCTGAGGTTATCCACCATATCTGTGGAGTGGCTATTGGAATGTCAAACCTGATTGAATATATAGGTCCTATTAAATTTTCCGTAATCGTTTGCGGTTCTGAAATCACTTCCAGTTCTACCATACTCCCACTACTGTTTTCTGAAAAAATCCATTTTAAAACTGTGGCGAGTCAAGAATAATATCACTATTGATCTTCCAGATGGTAGAAATGTCAACCCTCATCAAAGCCAGAGTCAACCCACAAACAGCCATTACAGAAACGTGCCTTGAGTTATCCAGTGTCTGGTTTTAAGCATAAGCTGGACAACTCCCCTTACCTTAACATCGTTAAGATATGAACCATTCTATATACAATATAGAAATAGAGGCACTATTTTAATTGGAACCAGATTCAAATCATGCAGCTGTCTCCAGTGCATATCAACTTAATGGAGAGAGGCTAATCAACATTACTCAACTTAGGAATCCATTCAATTATGAGTAACCTGAAAGAGAAACAAGTTTCTCAAAACCATTACTATCATCTGAATACCACTCACAAGTATCTATATTTTCAATTTCTTTGAAGAATCCCGATACTTGCGACATCTGGTTCTCTACTTTATTCTTATACCCACAACTTCTCAAAACTTAGACTTTGTATTTCTACGAAACACTTGTCTAGAAACTAGAGAAGTTACAAGTAAACAGAACAGAGTACGAGGACCAACCCCTTTGTCCTGATGGACACTGGACAACATACAATACTCTGTATAAGTCCACTGAGTTTAATAACTCAAAACTTATGCATCGTAGGTTGAAAAATGTACCCAGGCGATTTCCTCAAATATCACCAATTACAATGAATTCCGATATAATGAGGATGATCACCTAATTCCCAATAAATTACTCCCACTCATCATCTGTAAAAACATACAGATGTGAGAATGTAACCTGGTAAATACATACCCTGGAGTAAGTATCTAATCGGGAAATCAGTTTTCCATTAACAATGCACTGAAACATGAAAATGTTTCGTAGGGGTATCCTGGTATTCCTAGTAATGCCTCTTCCATAATCCAATTCATGACAATAACCGTATATTTCTTTGCCACCTCTCCAAATCCCTTTATTTGTCTTTAGTCGTTACCTTCTGTACACCTTCGTTAGGCTAAATAGTTTTCTTCCTTCCCTACCGTTCGACACCAGCCTATGGTTTGGAAGAAGACTATCCAGTAAGCATAATGGGTGTACTCTCCTAATCCTAGGAGTACTCGCAACTTGAGAGAAGGTGATGATAAAAGACAACCGAATAATACCTTATTCTTTTGAAGGTGAAATAGGAGTGGCGATGAAGGACGTGGTTTGGTCGTGAATGATAACAGTCGCAATTTACTTTGCCCTCTTTCTAATCCCTTTATCTTGTCTTTACATATTACCTTCTGCACACCCTACTTAGGCTAATTGGTTTTCTTCATTTCCTACCTTTTGACATCTGCCTATGGTTTGGAAGATGACTATCCAATAAGCGTAATAGGTGTACTCTCCTAAACTAAGGAGCCCTCGCAACCTGAGAGAAGGTGATAATAAAAGACAACTGAATAAACCAATTTTATTTCTCCTAAACCTGGATCCATCCTCGAAGATGTCCCTTCGAGTTCGTATATAACCATACGATGGATCTATCCAATGGAAGTGGATATCCGTAATAATACGGGGTGTTCGGAGAAATACAAAGGGTAAAAGAAGGAGTGGCAATGACTTATGCAACTAGGACAATCTAAAAGCCAGTATTTTAAGAAGGTTCGGTCAACTTGGTCACTGAGTCATAGTCTAGGGTCGGTCAAAGGTCGCTGCCTCATAGTCTAGAGAGAAAAGAAACACTCCGCGTGCACTCTAACCTAGATCAGAATGGTTATCACTTTATCTAATCAGGAAACCTCCCACTGTTATCTCAAATTCTCCACCAAACCTGAAAGAAGAATTAGTTGGGATCACCCGAAGAGTAAACCAACTCATCAGTGAGAATCGGGATCCAACTATCATCGCATGATAACTTGATGGAAGCCACTCAAGTTATCACACTCCAGAAGGTATGTGCATGCTTGGCAAGTTTCCTGTATGTTTGAAACTCCCGATATGATTTTTGCCTCATGCTCTTATGACCTTGACTTTAGTCAACAAATCATAAGTCACATGTCAAGTTCTACCCGTCATTGTCCAGGTTGATTTGAACCCACCCGTACATACCCTTGACTTTAGTCAACAAGGTAATACGACTGTCCCAAACCAACGCATCTATCTATGCAACAGATGAATACCCAGCGGCTACCAAACACTATGCCTTGACTTTAGTCAACAAACATAGCTTGAATACTACTGACCATCCATAAGATACGACGGAGGGCTACGACTGGTTTTTGGCGAAAAACCTTTAACGTAATGAACTTGATCTCGTTGAAGGAACCTGATAGCTTTTTATAAAAATACAGTGGCGAAAACCTTTGCTAAAGAGGTCACTCCTGGTGAAGGGATCTCGGCTCTTTCCTCGTGGAATAAGGTGCAGGATATTCCAACTGAATACCGTGATGAAAAGCAACTTGTAATCGACTTTATTGAAGTTATTACCCTGACGTAAACTTCTGCCCAAGGGGTCACTCCCGGTGAAGGGATCTCGGCCCTTGCCTCGTTGAATGAGGTGCAGGATATTCTAAACTGAATATCACTATGCAAAATAAAAAGAAACGTCTTTGTAATAACACTTTTAAAATTTGTTCCAACAACATCAAATATAGGTTTGTTTTATCCTTGCATTGATAAGAATCAATGCAGTCCCATCATTCAATTACACCAGAAAAGAACGAAAATATAATGTACGTATATGTCATCCGCATTCGTCACTGGGTCCCGTCATCACCCGTTAGGTTACTTAACTAACGACAGAGAGGGGGCTGGACTAGCGCGGGTGTAAAACATATACAACATCTAATAGTATATATACCAATATACAATAATCGCTCCAGGCGTGATAATATGCAACATTACAGAAAAGTAATAAGCATCACAGAACAATACAGATAATCTGGGATCCCCGGGTTTCACAGAGCCGCTGCTGAAACCCGACGTTCCCCTGGTCGTGTGGATAGCCTGTGCAATGAAACCTAGACCCCTACGGGTGCAGTAAGTTACCCGCCAAAACCTGAAGCGAGGTAGTCTCCCACAACATAGTGAATGGAACACCCGGCACTCCACGGAATCCGGTAAATTGAGCACCCCTCCTTGGGTCAACCTGTTCCCCCTACGAGTGCGGCGAATAGTCTGCCAATTCTAGAGTGAGGCCCCTCTGCCTCTCAAAGCTATGAGATACGGACCCGTTGCCCTCCAGAACCCGGCTATCCGTGCACTCCTTCGCAGGATAAACCTAGTACATAAATAAAAATATGTACAACGGATACATCGACCTCAACCCGGTCGTGCCCCAAAAGAATATTATACAAACAGACAGTGACGGCAGTCCACATGTTGGACGTTCGCCCCGCAATATCAAATGTACAAATTAATCCAAACTGCACTACCATTGCACACTGCTATCCACCACGACATATCCGCAACATCACAGCATAACACAGAACATCAACGCGAATGTCGCGTTCGCAAACCCGTCTAAAAGAACTATAACAATTAGACGCGGTTTACCGATCAAATGACATTCCCGGTCGGAGATATAAAGTAAGTACTGTATACTAAAAAGTTTAAAATTTCGATCGATAAAATTTCCCGAAGTGGGCCCCACGTACATCTGCTGTACAGTAACAAAATCTGGGCCCAAATGAACAGTACCAGAAACCACAATTTCCCAAGGAAAGCCTACTGGAAAATTTTGATGCACTGTTCCCACAGTACTGCCGCGATTCCGCGGTCAAACCCAAGGTTTAACCGCGGATCCGCGGCGGTCACGTGGGATCACGTGCTCAAAATTTCCCAGTTTGCTTAAAAAACCCTGCTTTATTTTCTGTGATATGTAAAATAATTTTTAGACTGCTTTAAAAATCGACAGAAACTCAGAACATGGAAAATTGCGATTTACGAAAATCCGTTCGATCGATGTTTTAAATGCGTTAGCACAAGTTAGTAAAGCTTAATGGTGAGGCTCTGATACCACTGTAAGTCCACGGTAGCGCCCCGGCCGTCTAACAGACGCCAAATGCGGAACAAAAACTTTTTACAACTGGCACTATCGCGTACTATAACCCGGATCTGCCATTAAAGCTAAACTAACAAACTACAAAGTGGGTAGAAGAGTTATACCGAACAATCCGAGTCCTTCGGTCTTCAACCATCATCTCACGCTTTGTTGTGGCTGCTCCGATCTCCTGAATCTCCAGTCTTCTCGTCCAGGTAGCACCACGTCAACGAATCTTTAAACGGGCTCCCGCCTCTGAACCGAGGCAACTCGATTGTCAAGTTTGCTAAAAGAGACGACCAAGATGATGTAGAGAATGAGTAGAACACTTTGTCTCGTTACGTCCAAAACTATGGACGAACGGTTAATGAAGTTGCCATTTGAAATTGTGATGGAATAAAAAGAGCTTTGAAATTTCCATACACATAAACCATAATCTTTTCTCAAAACAACAACCATAATCCCTTACCAAGGGGTGGCCGGCCATATATAGAAGGGAGAGGTGAGTGTAGGAGGGGGGAGAGTGACCATAACATTAAAGAAGTAATGAGTCATCTAAACACCTAGTATGAACTCATTAATGAACTAATGAATCACCACCCTTAGTCACCAAAACATTAATGGAACAATTAATGCAACCATGAGTCACTAATCTTATCATCACTTCTAGAACCTTCTAGAAGCATGACTCACCTCATGACTCACCCAAGAAGAAAAGATAAATCCGCATTTAACCGAATGTTAAATACGGGTGATAGAAAACTGGAAACTGGCAACTTCCAAAGGTGATCCAGAAACGAATTTCAGGATAACCCCGTATCAGTATAAACATACCCGCATTTGTATTACGACCGAATACAAATGCAACTGAGACAAAGATATTATATCTACACAGTATAATACTGGGTTCCGGCTTAAACCAAAGCCTACCAGTATTATCCGCCCGAAAAATGACACGTGCGAAAACGTACGTGCATTTTCCGAACCTTTCCATAAAACCATACGGCCTCTACAACGTTTCGCCCGAACTTGGGAAAGTGTCTGTGGGGGACTCTAATGACTCATCAACACACTGGCACTGGGTATAACCTCTAGCACGTCAGAGGTACAAGCTGTTCGTAACGGTTTTCCTATGTATTGATTGGAAGGGAATCTGACGAGCGAACTAATCCATAAACCCTACTGAGCCTAACAGTGACAATATACATACAGTCCGATCCGTTCGTTTAAAGAGTATCGCATATCGAGTCTAGGGGGTGGATAAAGTCAGACCCCTAATAACGTGATAAATCGTGTCGGCGTGAAGCCCATCACCAACTGAGAAACTACTGATCCAAATCAGTAATTCTCCACTACCTCGGCTGAGGATTTCTAGTGATGGCAACTCGTGCACTGTGCGACATCAACCTCCAATACCGGGAGAGACGAATCCCCGACGATCCGCTCACTGCCTCCATGTGGCTCGGGACTGTACCCAACTAAAATCTGTTTGTACAACTCCTTTGAGCATGGTAGGGTAGTAATCTAAGCACAGTGGGAACTCACACGAGACAAATGACGATCTCAGGTCGACAAACTAACATGTACACATGTCACCAGGGAACTGCTATCTGACGATATGTATAATACCAACTAGCATGTTCCCGGCGAGTCCTGTCCGGTGTACTCATAACCCAATGAGCACCTGTATACATCTTAGGTGATCCTACTGACACCAGTGGCTTGTGAGACCGGCCACCGCCCCTCGTCGGGGTCTCGACTGTATACACTAGTCTACTTGAAGTATCGATGCCCTGTCTTGAAACTCTCACGACTAGGGACACTTTAAGGATGTGCTTATAGACTCCAGCTCTCACGTATATGATCGCCATCATACTGCTGGTAGTCAAGCAAGAATCCTATGGGCTCTATCATCATGCAATAGCGAACTAAAGCATGTATGCGATGATAAAGACAAACCAGATAGCAAACTATCATCTTGAGCAAGACTGTCATATCGGTATAGGTCCTGCCTCAATCATTGCAATCACGTACCTGCGATCCAATAATTGACTTTGAGTGCACTATCTCCAACAGGTTGGAAGGGATCAACGTTGAGGAGATCGTGGGAGTCGGCGCACAAATCACGCAACTGTTGGCGACGAGGTAGCGTGGGTCTCGCGGTGTGGGTGAACGGGTCTCGTGGTGAGGACAAGATAGGAGGGGAGCCGTTGGAGGGAGAGGATTTGATGGAGGGGATCGTGGGGAGTTGGCGAGCGGGGGCGGCGTCGACGAGGGCTGAGTCGTGGGCGAGCGCGAGAAGAGGAGGGACGTTGGTTTTGTGGCGGGAAAACGACGGAGAAGAAGAAGAAGCGGGCGTGGGTGAACGGATCGGGTCGGGTAGTTTAACTTTTGGGTTAGATTAGGAAAAAAATAATAATTAAAATAAATAAAATATATAAAAAGTGCAAAAATAATAGGAAAAATCTAGAAATAAATATATGGAAAATATATATGGAAATGGGGATTTACACTAATGAAAAAGAAGAGACACTTGTTATGTTAGCATTCATAGAATAAGATGATGAAATAAATGATATATGGTATTTTTATATCGCAGAAAATAGCTCTATATTCAAGGAAAGGAGTAAATTTGTAGAGTGCTATATATCGATAAGCTGCTATATTGCATCTGGTGGAGAAATCCAAGAGTCTGAAAAAGAGACGGAGAAAATTCAAAAAATCAAGGAGTTCGAATATATATAAGACCGAGAAGATTCAAGAAAATAAATTTGAAAAAAGATATAGAGTATACTCCAGAAATAAAATGTATGAGGAAGAGACTGAGAAGGTTTCCAAGATCAAAACTATCGAGGAACAAATAAAACAGATCCAAAAAATCAAAGAGTTGAAGGAAGTGATGGAAAAAACTCCACAATTCAAAGAGCTCAATGACAAAGTCGAAAGGATTCTAGAAAATCCAAAAAAATAGAGATGTCAATTTGTCATTGTCTTTAAGTTCCAGCAAAGGACTGTAAGAAAAGAGAAGCTTACAAGAATACTGCGAAATAAATATAACTGCTAACGGTCTTTCTATAGTTCGTTACTTTCCTTGTAGCAAAGCGATAGCTTTTGAATAAGCTATTGTAGTGACCAACCTACAAGAAAACTTGTTAAGCAATCGAGAAACTACAAAAAGGGAAAAGAGGGTTAGTTAATAGGAGCCGCCACTTACGTTTATACTCAGAACGCAAGAAAAAGAGAGGGAAAGGGGAAACATAGGAGAGGGAGTTAAAATCTAGAGAAAAAACGGGTAAAGAATTGCAATACCTTGATGGAAACCCGACTCGAGTTGGCAACCCAAAGAGATTTCCCAATCGGGTATGATTCGGTTTTAAATTGCTTTGTTTTTTAAAAGTAATTGGAGACGCTTTTAACTTAAAACCATGTTCAAAACATGAGAGGACACAAGAACGAAGTTTTTAGAAGAACTAAATAGTGATATCCTAAGAAAACCAAAACCAATTAAATCAGAGCTCAATTCACAAATCTGGGGCTATTCTGGATTACTGGGTACCTGAGCGGGTTCTCAGAAACCGCTCATGTACCTATTACAACAGAAAAGAAAAACTGCATAGCAACTCTTGGCTTGAAAAACTCGTATACCTCAATCCAAAGCTTTAAATTTGATGAAATTTGTATCATTGGAAAGCTTATCGAGTCTACTTTTTAGAAAACAACTCTCAATCGATTTGAAGGTCTGTAGAGTGAGATATAATAAAAAAAAATGCTTACTATGAAAACTGTGTATCTGGGTTTTTTCGGATACGCACTTTTCTTCGATTTTCTAGGGCTTTACGTGTGAATTCAAATTGATAAAGCTTTGTATTAGAGATTCCTTGGATGTGATTCTATTCTCTTTGCATTTTCAATTAGAATCCAAAAGGAAGTGGACAAAATGAGAAGAAAATCGATATATTATACAATTTTTCTAATATTTTTGGATTTTTTTTAATGATTTTGATCTATGAAGAGAGTTCTAGAATGAGATCTTGCTCTCTTTATCTAATAGATCCCAGCCTCGAGTATAAAACAAGAAAATCAGGAAGAAACACAAAAAGGAAAAGCTATTCTACTTGCATTAACAATGAAATTATACTAAAAATGCATAAAAAGAAAGAAAACACAAGGAGTGGATCTTGGATCCTCAATTTTTCAAAGTTGTTGTTTGAAGGATTGAAATTATAGCTAGAAAATCTAGAATTAAAAAAATAGCGCCTTCACTCCTATATCCTAATCCTAAATAGGAAAAATCGGGTTTTTCTTTTTCTAGCTCATATTTTTGGGTTTTTTCTTTTTCTTGCGTTTTTTTTAATGGTTTTTTAAGCTAGTCTAAAGCTTATTGCTGTAGAGAATGTAAGAGAGGATTGAGCTCTTAGGGATTAAGAGAATGGGCAAGAAAAAAGGATCCATTCTTTCAAGGGAGAAGGCTTATTTATAGAAAAATAAGAAATTAAGGTTTAGAATGGAGGGTTGTTATTGATTTCAAAAGATTGAATGGTTAAGATATTGTAGAGATCATTAATCCCAATTATCACCTCAGTTTATTTCATAATGAAATACGTGAGTATCAAGTAATCCATAATAAAACAAAAATGGTGAAATTTAGGTATGGTTTTGGGTGAAAATATGATAAAATGCAAGTTGTGGTGTTCATGGGTGCAAGTCAAGTAAATGGTTCAATAGGAAGATCATCATATGTTGTAGGTTTGATAAAGTCAAGTGGTCATTAATTAGTGCCAATCATGTGTTTGATTAAATCACAAGCCTGAGGACTCTTAATCGCATTTTTCAAGCTTACAGCATACGACGCTCAAATGACCTTAAATTTTTTGGGCTCTCTTGAAATGATGAAATATGTATAGGATGTTCCAGGAATGTTTTGGCAATTGCTTGGCCCATTTTCAGAAAAGCCCGACGGGTGTTCGACGAAATGCGACACGGGATGTGATACGGCCGAAACACCTATTAAACGATGTTCAATTGGATTGAAATTTTGCATGAAGAATAATTTTATTAAACTATGATGATCCATTAAGAAAAATTGGCAATTTTACCCACGTAAGCTCACCATACCATTTTAATAATAAAATAATATGCGAGCTTTAGTTCATGGGTTAAACGTTATCGATTTTTGTTGAAAAGTTTGGCATCATTTGGATTGATAGGTTATGAGATAAAAAAATTAGAACCGTTAATGTCAATTAAGGCTCGATTAGGGAAATTAACAAGTTCCAAGTGAAATTACCCATTTGAAAAGATCCCAATTGATATAATATGGTCAAATATGATGATTACATCATGACAATACTCATCAATTGGGTGAAAGTGTTTTTTTTTTGTGACAATTTTTGAAAGTTTGAGAGGGTTTGATGCAAACCTCAAGGAATTTATAAGTCAATTTTGTAAGTCTACGTTGCCCACCCCGGTGCTTGCGGGGAGGCGGAAACGTTATGAAAAATCGGATTTTTACAAAACTAGGCAACATGGACAATGCTAAAGGAGGGATCTTTACTAAACAAAACTAACTAACAAGCTAAAAGAGTTAGCTACTCGGAAAGGGGGTTATACCTAGGTCTTCAAATCCTTCTCTTCTTGCTCCTTGGAGTGAAAGAACGGGTTTTCCTTGTCACCTTCTCTTGCCGAAGAAAGATCCACCCGAGGGCCTCTACCTTTGGCTCCAACCTCAAACTAGAAGTAACTAAGGTGCTTGGTGTGCTAAACCTAGGACCTTAGAAAGAGTAGAGAGTATTTTTGAGGGTTTTATCTCAAGCTCAAATGGTTCTCAACTCATGAGAGGGGAGAGCTAGAGATAGAGGAAGAGGAGGAGAGAGAATGAGAATGATAGAATCAGAAGAATAATCCAACCTTCTCACATATATGTGAATTATGAAAAATAGATAATTAGCTAAAGATAATTGTGATGGTTAATCAAGAAATGACCATTATCATTTCACATTAAATGCTTTTGCAAGGATCAAAGTGCATCTTTCATATGGAATGATGATGGTCAACTTGTCAACCTAGGTCAACAAGTCAAGTTTAGTCAAATGGTAAACAACCCTAACCATGCACAATTATAATTAACTAATATTAATAAATCATATTTCATACATAAACATTAGGGTTAAGAAAATGACAATGGTCATCAACCCTAATGAAAGTCCTCTGCCTCTGCCTCAGTCAACTGTGCATACACACCCGTATCCGTGTTCCGAAGAACACGAATACAATGAGATAAAACCAATCCCAAATTATATACTAGGATCCGGCTTAAACCAAAGCCCGCTAGTATAAGCTGTCCGGACACCAAACGTGCACAAGTGCGCGGATGTGAACGAACCCTGTCGCAAAACCATGCGACCTCTACTCATTTTGCCTAAAGGAGAATAACCCTCTGTGTGGGACTCTGAAGACTCGACACTACGCTGGCAGTGGGTTTAACCACAGACCGCAAGCGACACTAGCTGTACGTAACGGACCTCAGGTAGATGCCGATAAGAAGACTGACGAGGTAAACCCATTTGAACTCCTACTGAGCCTGAATGTGACAGTCTCCGTACAGTCCGGTCTGTTCGTCTAAGACTATCGCATGGCGGGCCTAGGGGGCGGTAAACGTCAGTCCCCCAATAGCGATACAAGTCGTGCCGGAGTGTAGCCCAGAACACCCTGAGATAGCACTAGAAACCTACCAGTTTATCTCGCTTGCCCTGGCCAGGGACTTTGTGTAATGGCTCTCCTAGACACAGCGCGATATCAACCCCCAATACCGGGAGAGACGAATCATGTCTAACCGTCACTGCCTCCAAGTGCTTCGGGACTGCACCCAAAAACTACCTGTTTGCACGACTCCTTTGAGCCGTGGTAGGGTAGTAATCAAAGTACAGTGGGAACACACTCGAGGCGAAGTGACAGTGTCAAGTCAACGGACTAAGCTGTACTCATGTCACCTAGGAACTGATAACTGACGATAGGTATAATACCAACCAACAGTTCCCGATGAGTCCTGTCCAGTGTACTCGTAACCTAACGAGCACCCGCATACTATCTCAAGTACGACGTACTGATGGCTGTGGGACAGACCGTCTCCCAAGCTGGGATGAGAAGCGCATACGCTAGTCTACTCCGGAGTATCGATGCCCTGTCTTGATAGTCCTACGACTAGGGACCTGCATAAGGATGTGCTTGTAGATTACCCAGTCCCCACGAGTGTGACTGCCATCACAACGCTGGTAATCAAGCAAAGATCCTAAGTGCTCCACTAATGTGTAAAGGCGATATGCTAAAAGAAATACATGCACACATTAAAGCAGAAACTAACCAAGTAGCATACTACTATTTTGAGCAAGATTGTCAATACAAGGTGAATATCCCAACCTTCCATCAAGTAATATACATACTAGTATGATACAGTAATGGCCTCTAGGGCATATACACTAACAATTTCCCACTTGCACTAAGGCCATATACTGGCGTATCGAAGACCTATCATCTCGGTCAGCCGCTCGAATTGAGTCTGGGGTAAGGCCTTCGTGAATGGATCTGCAGTGTTATCTTCCGTAGCAACTCTGCGAACCTCAATCTCCTGGCGACCCACGATCTCCCTGATCAGGTGATACCGCCTTAAGATGTGCCTGGACTTCTGATGGGACCTGGGTTCCTTCGCTAAAGCTATAGCCCCGTAGTTGTCGCAATACAGAGGTACTGGATCAATAATAGACGGAACCACCTGAACTTCTGTTAGGAACTTCCTTATCTAGACGACTTCTTTTGCGGCATCAGCAGCAGCAATATATTCCGCTTCCTTCGTCGAGTCAGCAACGGTTTCCTATTTGGAACTCTTCCAACACACCGCCCCTCCATAAAGGGTAAAGACATAACCCGACATGGACTTGAAATCATCCTTGTCACTCTGGAAGCTGGAGTCAGCAAAGGCCTCGATCTGGAGGTCCTTTCCGCCATACACCAAGAACATCTCCTTAGTCCTTCTCAGGTACTTGAGAATGTTCTTTACCGCTATCCAGTGTTTCTCCCTAGGGTTTGACTGATACCGGCTTACCACACTCAGTGCATAAGCTACATCCGGTCTGGTACACAACATCGCATACATTATAGAGCCTACTGCAGAAGTATAGGGTATAATAGACATGCGATCCCTTTCCAAATCAATCTTGGGAGACATCTCTTTGGAGAGGGTGATCCCGTGACAAGCCGATAGATTACCGCGCTTGGAATCTTCCATACTGAATCTTTTCAGTATGGTGTCGATGTACCTGGACTGTGAGAGTCCTAATATCCTCTTGGATCTGTCACGATAGATCCAGATCCCCAGAATGTATGAGGCATCACCCAGGTCTTTCATGGAGAACCTGTGTGACAAGAACCTTTTGACAGATTGTAGCATAGGAATGTCATTTCCTATCAAGAGAATGTCATCCACGTATAATACGAGGAATACAACAGTTCTTGCTACAAATCTACTATAGATGCATGGTTCATCTGGATTTTTGATAAAGACAAATTATTTGACCGTCTCATCAAAACAGATGTTCCAACTCCGCGATGCCTGCTTTAGTCCATAGACGGACTTAAGCAACTTGCACACCTTTCCGTTGCTCCCACTCTGAATGAAACCCTCTGGCTGGTCCATATAGACACACCCCTCTAAATTTCTATTTAGAAAAGCGGTCTTTACGTCCATTTGCCAGATCTCATAATCGTGGAAGGAAGCAATGGCAAGAAGGATCCGAATGGATTTCAGCATAGCCACTGGAGAAAAGGTTTCGTCATAGTCCAAGCCAGGTCTTTGACGGAAACCCTTTGCAACAAGTCTAGCTTTATAGGTCTCAACCTGTCTATCTACACCAATCTTCCTTTTGAAGATCCACTTGCATCCTACGGGTTTTACCCCATCTGGAGCAATGTCCAACGTCCATACTTTGTTGGTGTACATGGACTCCATTTCGGTCCGCATTGCATCCAGCCATTTTACCAAGTCAACGCTCTGAATGGCCTGCTGGAAGCTAGTCGGCTCATCACTATCAATGATGCAATCCTCTCTATCCCCGTCTATAAGAAAACCGTAGTATCTCTTGGGCGGATGAGACTGCCTACTACTTTTGCGGAGCGGCGCAGGAATGTCCTGATCTTTCGAACCCTTTGGTTTTACTAAGCTTTCAGTAATAGCTCATGGTTCTGGAATTTCTTCCAGTTCTACTGCGCTCCCACTTATCTGATTCTCCAAAAACTGAGTTTCCAAGAAGTGGGCATGCCGAGAAACAAAAACCTTTTGTTCCTCTTCGCAATAGAAGAAATATCCCTTAGAGTTCTTTGGATATCCCACAAACTTGCACTGTACTGAGCGTGCCTCGAGTTTGTCCGCATGCTGCTTTTTGACAAAAGCTGGACATCCCCATGTCTTAATATGTTTAAGATAGGGTCTCTTCCCACACCACATCTGATATGGTGTAGTAGGCACAGTCTTAGTTGGAACTCGGTTCAAAAGGTATGCAGCTGATTCTAGTGCATATCCCCAGAATGATCGCGGTAACTCGGCGTTACTCATCATGGACCGTACCATATCCAATATGGTTCGATTTTGTCTCTCCGATACACCGTTATGTTGCGGAGTGTATGGAGGAGTAAGCTGAGAGAGAATTCCATTCTCTTTTAAGTAATCCAGGAACTCGGCACTCAAGTATTCACCACCTCGATCAGATCTCGGTGTCTTGATACTTTTGCCTGTTTGTTTTTCTACTTCATTCTTATATTCCTGGAATTTTCCAAAGGCTTCGGATTTATGTTTCATTAAGAAGACATATCCGTACCTTGAAAAGTCATCCGTAAAAGTAATGAAGTAAGAATAACCGCTTCATGCATGCGTAGTCATTGGACCGCACACGTCGCTGTGTATGAGTCCCAAAAGCTCGCTCGCTCTTACTCCATGTCCAGTGAACGGAGTCTTTGTCATCTTTCCTTTGAGACAGGATTGACAAGTTGCATATGATTGATATTCGAACGGATCCAAATATCGTTCTGTATGTAACTTCGTCAACCTTCTCTCATTGATGTGACCCAGTCTACAATGCCATAAGAAAACCTGATTTGTTTCCGGAGACTTTCTTTTGTATGTATTCTGGACATTGAAAATCTGTGGTTGGTTTAATACGTATATACCATTGCTCAATGTACCTGACCCAATCAGAACTTGATTAAGGTGAATGTTTACAACATTACTTACAAACGCAAATTCATAACCTTCTTTAGATATTAAAGATACAGAAATGATATTACAAGTTGCATTGGGTACAAAAAAGCAATTACATAAAACCAAAACATGTCCATCTGACATTCCCAGGTGATAGTCCCCCACGGTCTCACCATCCATGCTAGCTCCGTTTGCAACTTTGAGGGTCATGTCACCTGCCTTCAAAAACCTACGCTTTCTCAATGCCTGCAAAGAATTACAGATATGAGATCCTGATCCGGTATCCAATACCCAGGACGTAGAGTTTATTGATAGACAGTTTTCAATAACATACACACCTGAAGCTGAAGCCGCAACCTGCTTCAGATCCTGTGTTCTGGCCTTCCAAGCCCTGCAATCTTTCTTCCAGTGTCCACTCTTATGACAGTAAAAGCACTCTTCCTTATCCACAAGCTTTCCCGCTACCTTTGTTGCCTTTGCCTTTCCCTTCGTATCCACTTTACTAACACCGCCCCTTGGTTTGGCGGGGGTTTTCTTCTTCTTTCCCTTGGATTTCTCCTTGGACCTAGAAGAGGAAGATCCTCCTACAAACAAAGTGGATGTTTCCCTACCTTTCTGTAGGTGCCCTCTGCACTCCTCAGCATATTGAGGAGCTCTGAAAGTTCAACTTCCTTTTCCTGCAAGTTGAAATTCAGGATGAACTGGGCGTAAGTGGAAGGAAGGGACTGAAGAATCAAGTCCGTATAGAGCTCATTCTCCAACGTGGTCCCAAGGTCCGCAAGCTCCTCTATGTAGCCAATCATCTTAAGCACGTATTTTACTACCAATGATCCGATGGCCAATCTCGCCGAAAACAACTTCTTCGACACTTAGTATCTGGCGATAAGGGATTGCTCTCCATACAGTTCTTTTGTATGGAGAAATATGGATTCGAGGTCCATATTCTCGTGCCTCCTCTGATGTTCATTGTCCATAGAGGCAAGCACGAAGCACTTGGCCTTCGCGCAGTCGATTTCCCAGGTCTTGCGGATTTCCCTATCCACGACACTGGTTTTGGGACCTGGGACATGGGGAGCTTTGGTGGTAAGAAGGTACCCCAACTTGTCATAAGTGATTGCCATTTTGACATTCCTGAGCCAATCTTTGTAGTTTGGCCATGTCGGTATGTTTTTATCTAGAAGTAACTTAAGTCCAGTCATGATAATTGGTCGCTGCAATTAGGAGAGAGAGAAGAAACACTTTAGCATGATGCTCTTGCAAGTTTAGAGTGGTTTTTAATTTGTCTAAACAGGATGGCTCCTACTGTCTCTCGAATCCCTCCTCAAACCATAAAGGAAGAATTAGTCGGGATCAATCTCACCGTACAATACTTGCTTAACCGTTTAGCCAGGCCAGTGTCGGTACTTCGAGGGAGGTTTTCCAACGCTTTTGTGAAGTTCCTTAATTAAATAACTTCTTTTCCTTGTGGGTGTAGCCCCGCTAACACCTTTCTAGACACCTACTTGGTTTATAGCATTGATCGTTAAGTGAGAAAGTTCCGGAGGAGTAGCATATACCCACAGTAGGATCGGGATCCAAATATCATTGCGTGACAAAACTGAAGGAATCCTACCAGAATCATCACACTCCAAATCGTATGCAGCGCTAGCAAGTTTCAGTTCTTTTGAAACTCCCGATGTGGATTTTTGCCCCATGCTCTTATGACCTTGACTTTGGCCAAAATATCATAAGTCACATGTCAAGTTCTACCCGTCATTCTCCAGGTTAATTTGAGCCCACCCGCACATACTCTTGACTTTGGCCAACATGGTAGAACGACTGCCCCAAACCAACACATCTATCTATGCTGCACATGAATACCCAATACCTACCAATCACTATGCCTTGACTTTGGCCAACATACATAGCTTGAATACTTATTGACCATTCATATGAAACGATGGAGGGCTACGAATGGTTTTGGCGAAACCGTGAACGTAGTGAACTTGATATAATCGATAGAACGAGATAGCTTTCAAAAGGAGTGGTTCAAGCTCTGCATTTAAAAGTTGGTTTTGAAAAGAACCGAGTGGTTTTTAAAGTGTTCCAACGACTTTTACTTGGTTTATTTTTTTCTTGCATTAATTCCAATGCGTCCCATCATTTAACCCTACCATTGCAGAAAACAACGAAAACATGACGTACGCTTATGCCATCCGCATTCGCTATGGGGTCCCGTCATCACCCGTTAGGTTACTTAACTAACGACAGAGCGGGGGCTGGACTAGCGCGGATGCAAAACATAAGCAACGCCTAAATAGATATCATATATATATATATATAAACATTCATCACATGCAATGATAGCCATTCCAAATCACAGATAAACATATTGGATATACTAGGAATCCGCATTTCTTACAAGCCTGTAACGAAGAACGGATTGCACGGTCGTGATGAATAGCCAAACCCCACCCTAGACCCCTACGGGTGCGGCAAACTACCCGCCAAGTATCCGAAGTGAAGCAACCTCCCTCAACAACGTGAGTAGGCCACTCGGCACTTCGAGGTACCCGGTAGTTTGTGCACCCCACCTTGGGTCTATCCTAGGAGCAAAAACAGTAAAAAGAAATTATACAATGACGGCTATAACCCCGACCCGGTTGAGCGGCCATACAAATAATATTACATCAATTTACATATTACAAGAATTGAAAGAATAAGAAAACTCTCATCTCACAACCCCCCGGCAATTCATCCGCGACAATCCAACGAATTCATATACACAAACCATCAACATTACAGATCACAGATATATATAACCCCCACTAATCGACGCATAGCGATTAGCAGACGTTCAATACATATATCACATCACAGATATAACCCATTAGCCAAAGTGTAAAGAAATTCGATCAAAATACGGATTTGTGACCACCCCAAAAACTAACTTGTTCTCTGGAAAATCTGGGCAGAAACAAACCATATTAAAAATCCCAAAACCTCCAACTAAGTACACTGCACCAAACTCGGTCCACGGCCGAGTCAACTCGGCCGTGGATTTGACTCGGCCGTGGACCGCGGTAAGAACTTCTTGCCGCGGAACCGCGGCGCTTTGACCGGTTCAGTGGATCGTTTTTGGTGGGTGTCTTTAGAAAACCCTGAGCCGATTTTTGAAGTATGATTTATTATTTTTAGAGCAGAAATAAAAATCGACAGAAACTTAGGGTTTTTGAAAAGTATTTTGCGATTTTTTCCGATCGAAGTTCTAGATACTTTGCTAACTAGTTAGTTTGTGTTTAGCTAGGCTCTGATACCACTGTAAGTCCACGTTGCCCACCCCGGTGCTTGCGGGGAGGCGGAAACGTTATGAAAAATCAGATTTTTAGACCACTAGGCAACATGGACTATGCTAAAGGAGGGATCTTTGCTAAACAAAACTAACTAAAAAGCTAAAAGAGTTAGCTACCCGGAAAGGGGGTTATACCTAGGTCTTCAAGTCCTTCTCTTCTTGCTCCTTGGAGTGAAAGAACGGGTTCTCCTTGTCACCTTCTCTTGCCGAAGAAAGATCCACCCGAGGGCCTCTACCTTTGGCTCCAACCTCAAACTAGAAGTAACTAAGGTGCTTGGTGTGTTAAACCTAGGACCTTAGAAAGAGTAGAGAGTATTTTTGAGGGTTTTATCTCAAGCTAAAATGGTTCTCAACTCATGAGAGGGGAAAGCTAGAGAGAGAGGAAGAGGAGGAGAGAGCATGAGAATGAGAGAATCAGAAGAATAATCCAACCTTCTCACATATATGTGAATTATGAAAAATAGATAATTAGCTAAAGATAATTGTGATGGTTAATCAAGAAATGACCATTATCATTTCACATTAAATGCTTTTGCAAGGATCAAAGAGCATCTTTCATATGGAATGATGATGGTCAACTTGTCAACCTAGGTCAACAAGTCAAGTATAGTCAAATGGTCAACAACCCTAACCATGCACAATTATAATTAACTAATATTAATAAATCATATTTCACACATAAACATTAGGGTTAAGAAAATGACAATGGTCATCAACCCTAATGAAAGTCCTCTGCCTCTGCCTCAGTCAACTGTGCATACACACTCGTATCCGTGTTCCGAGGAACACGAATACAATGAGATAAAACCAATCCCAAATCATATACTAGGATTCGGCTTAAACCAAAGCCCGCTAGTATAAGCTGTCCGGACACCAAACGTGCACAAGTGCGTGGATATGAATGAACCCTGTCGCAAAACCATGCGACCTCTACTGATTTTGCCTAAAGGCAAATAACCCTCTGTGTGGGACTCTAAAGACTCGACACTACGCTGGTAGTGGGTTTAACCACGGACCGCAAGCGACACTAGCTATGCGTAACGGTCCCCAGGTAGATGCCGATAAGAAGACTGACGAGGTAAACCCATCTGAACTCCTACTGAGCCTGAATGTGACAGTCTCCGTACAGTCCGGTCTGTTCGTCTAAGAGTATCGCATGGCGGGCCTAGGGGGCGGTAAACGTGAGTCCCCTAATAGCGATACAAGTCACGCCGGAGTGTAGCCCAGAACACCCTGAGATAACACTGGAAACCTACCAGTTTATCTCGCTTGCCCTGGCCAGGGACTTTGTGTAATGGCTCTCCTAGACACAGCGCGATATCAACCCCCAATACCGGGAGAGACGAATCCTGTCTAACCGTCACCGCCTCCAAGTGCTTCGGGACTGCACCCAAAAACTACCTGTTTGCACGACTCCTTTGAGCCGTGGTAGGGTAGTAATCAAAGTACAGTGGGAACACACTCGAGGAGAAGTGACAATGTCAAGTCAACGGACTAAGCTGTACTCATGTCACCTGGGAACTGATAACTGACGATAGGTATAATACCAACCAACAGTTCCCGAGGAGTCCTGTCCAGTGTACTCGTAACCTAACGAGCACCCGCATACTATCTCAAGTACGACGTACCGACGGCTGTGGGACAGACCGTCTCCCAAGCTGGGATGAGAAGCGTATACGCTAGTCTACTCTGGAGTATCGATGCCCTATCTCGATAGTCCTACGACTAGGGACCTGCATAAGGATGTGCTTGTAGATTACCCAGCCCTCACGAGTGTGACTGCCATCACAATGCTGGTAATCAAGCAAAGATCCTAAGGGCTCCACTAATGTGTAAAGGAGATATGCTAAAAGAAACACATGCACACATTAAAGCAGAAACAAACCAAGTAGCATACTACTATTTTGAGCAAGATTGTCAATACAAGGTGAATATCCCAACCTTCCATCAAGTAATATACATACTAGTATGATACAGTAATGGCCTCTAGGGCATATACACTAACAAATTTGAATTTCATACTTTGAAAATTCATGATAAATCATTAAGAATCTCTACAAAAATTCTCATGACGATTTCTGCAAGAATTCATGAGATATGGATTTTTGAACGTTCTCGAGAAAGATATTTCAGTCAATTTTAGCAACTTTGAACTATACACTTAAGTTACTTCTACATTCACTAAACAATTATTTTTATGCAAAAATGAGATGAATATTATGATGCAGATGCAATGACATGATGAGAATACAAGTTTATAATGCAAAAATTGATGCAGGGGTAAAACGATAAATTCGCAAATGGCTGCTTCACTGGGATGTCTACAACTATGCAAGATGAGAGATGAATGATGGACAAAGCAATGGAAGGCCATAGAAAACAATGGAATATTTGATTTATCAACGCAACAAAAGAAGCAACATACAATCCGCATATATCAGCATGTGAAGAAAATAAGATTGCAGAAGATGAAGTTATGAGTTGGAAAACAAAATATGAAGGATTTCTGATGATGCTCGATATCGGTGACCTCAAAGATCATGACACGTGGCAGATGACGTGTCCCAGAGCACGCAAGAAAGGACCTACAAGGGCCGACCAGACTGCTCCTATGCCTGTCCTACCGACGAGGCTGGCTTACCACTGAGCCCCAGCACAATTAGCCTCCTCGGCCTCACAGCTCGTTCCCGAGCTACCACAGAAACTAGATATCTCAGCTCTCCCGCTCATCCGTGAGCTCTCCCGCCGAGGTCATCTTCCTCGGTCTCATCGACCGACCAACAGCACTGCTTGTAGGCGTAACCGCCATCCCGCAAATCTCGCCATCCGCGAGATCTCCGCCGGCCACGTCCCACGTTCCACACCACCACGATCCCCTATTAATGAGCCTGTCTCGCCATTAATGGGAGGTCCCGCTCATCACGCGGGCGTGACGTCGGGAGCGTAACGGCCGGCGTGATTCTCGTGCCTTCTGCACCTGCTGCCACCGCTACTTAAACCCCTCTTTTAGACGGTCAAGATAAGCCAATTCTACTCCACTAAACCTTTACTCTGCTCGGATTTCTAGATTAACTTGATCGTCGGAAGGTCCTCGGTGGTACAACCACCCCGGGACTTCCTTGCAGGTAACTCGGCAACCACAACCTCAACCCATTGAGATCCATACGCTTCAGGAGTGACAGCCTCTAGATCCAATCTTAGCCACACATCGCAGCCATCCGCAGATCAACGGGAAGCAACATCTGAAGGAGATTCCACCCTCCATCAGCTGGCGCCATCTGTGGGAACGTAGATTCCACAAAAACAAAAGTTCGCCTCCTGATCTCACTCCAATGGCGAGCGATCATCAAGACGATCCAAGCGCTAACCGCCGCCTCCCTCTCAACGGTGGCACAAACGAGCCTCCTCCGCCGAATGCCATCAATGCCCTCGCCGGCCTGATAGACCGACTCGCATCCTTTGTGGAGGCGCTCGTCCACATCCAAACGGCGGGGAAAAATCCCCAGGTCGTCGCTCCCCCGCCTCAGGACCAGGGCCCCTACGGAGGAAGAGAAGACTCAGCCCGCGTCGGCACGGCCAACCACCGCCTCGCTGCCTCCCCCGGCCGCGGATCCCCCGGGCTAATACGTTCTGCGATCCGCTGGGCGCCCAATAGCTCGACAACGAGGGCCGTCGCTAGAGCGCCCCGCCCCGAGATCTTTCACGCACCTGTCCCTCCTGAGGAAATGTCGGTCAGCTCGCCTGCCACCAGGCATGACCGACACACCCTCCCCCGACGGGGCCGCATGGACGGGGCTCGTCAAGGCAGCTCAAGGGCTACCTCACCCGAGGATTTGAGGAACCTCATTAAGAGAGACCGCGTCCGAGGCCAGACGCAGGCTGCCAACAATAGGGGCCTGGGATCAGAATGCGCCGAGTCATCGGGGTACTATGGCCGACTCGACGCCCTCGAGAAGAAGATCGAGAGTCTACATCGGGAAGGTCACCATTCGAGCGACGGGGCTAAGTATGCCGCCGACTCGCTCACAAAACCGTTCACCGAGGAGCTGCTCGCCGTCCACGTCTCCTCTCGCAACAAGCCCCCAAAGGTCTCCCTCTTCGACGGCAAATCTGACCCGAAAGACCACTTGGATGCGTTCACCGCGGGAATGAGCTTCCAAGACCACTCCGATGCCGCCCAGTGCCGAGCTTTCCCGGACACTCTCATCCGTGCCGGGAAAGACTGGTTCCGAGGACTCGAGCCGCGCTCGATCTCAACCTTTGACGAGCTGGCCACAAAATTCCTCGGCCACTTCGTCGGGAACAGGCGGCAGAAGCGCACAGTCGACCACCTCTTCACGATCAAGAGCGGGGATAGGGAGACGTTCAAGGCCTACGTCATCCGTTTCTACAACGCCCTTCTCGAGGTCCCAGAACACCGGGACGAAACGGTCATCACAGCTTTAAGGTTTGGCCTTAAGCACAAGGAGTGGTTACGCTCTTTTGCATTGGCGCAACCTAAGACCATGGCTAAGGTAAAGGCCTGGACCGAGCGCGATGTCCATCTCGAGTCCGAGGTGAACGCAAGCCTCCCTCGAGCAGAGCAAGTCAGCCAGAAAAAGAGGGCCAGGGATGAGAGAAAAGGACCGGAACGGCAAAAGCCCTATCCTCCAAAGTTCCAGGAGTACACGCCGCTTAATGTCTCCCAGACAGTGCTACTTGAGGAGGCCAAGGGCGAAGGGTTCTTCAAGTTCCCCCCGATCCCACGCTCGGCTTCAAAGTGAACCCGGGCCCCTACTGCAGCTTTCATAGGTCGCTGGGCCACTCAACAGAGAGCTGCAAACAACACCGAGATTACTTCGAGGAGCTGATCCGTTCGGGGCACCTCGCGGCGTACCTGAGGGACAAGCAGCAAGCTGACCGCGAGCAGGAGCAGTGTCCTCCTCCAGCTGAGCAGACCATCGGCCAGATCATGGTAGTGTCAGCAGAGCATGCGACTGGTACCCCCGAAGCCCGGTACCCCATGCCGAGCACAGATACCAGCAGACGTATGGGGGGCTCAAGCCGCATGAATAAAAGCATCTACTAGCATGTATTTTCTTTTCAAAGCAATGTACCATCTTCCTAAGATCTTTTGTTTATGCAATAAAAGGATCAATAGAGCATTGCAGAAAAGATAAAAGAATCTTATTCATTCAAAAGGTACTATCGTCTCCTCAGACGTACCAAAAAAAAAAAAATTACAACAGCGGGGGAATGGGGTGCAAAGAGCACTGCTCGTGGTACTCTGAGCATATTTCCTCCAGCCGAGCCCTCATAGCGACTAACCTCTGCCTCCGATCCCCCTGCGAGCTTCAGCGTCAAGCCTCAACTGGTAGCACTCACGGACGAGCGCTTCCGAGCGGTTTAGCCGGCTCGCGGAGATCAGGCCGAAGCACCTCAGAGACCTTAGCTTGCCTATGGCCTCATCGAACAGCATTTCGGATAAGGGGTTGTAAAGCCCCGGCGATGTCCTCCAGATGGAATACATCAGCAGCTGCAGGAGGGAGGACCACCGGGGATGCAATAGGACGAAGTGGTCCTCGATCCTGCCGATTACCAACTGCACCGTATCCTCAGTGCAATACGGGTCATAGAGGTAGACATCCTCGAAGCATACGATGTCTTCGATGGTGAAGGGGAAGTCTTGCATTTTTGCGTTTCGGGTGTGAGGAGGAAGCAAACAGTTACTCCCTCCGTTTTATAGACAACGATGCCTGGGAGTCGAACGGTCGCCCGCTTCACCTGCAATGCAGGCGCCACGCAACAAGCGTCGCACCTCCCCATGAGAAACCGGAACGATGCAACTACGGCGCTTCTTCTTCGCCACGCATCGCGACACGTGTCTTCGATGCCGTCCCACTCCTCGGTGCTCACATGAGAAGGTCGGACAGAGCCTCGCCAAGAGGCAACCGAGCAGCTTCACTGCTCGGTCCTTCCTCATGGAGAAAAGCCCTTACGAAGAGACAACCGTGCAGCTACCCTGCTCGGTTATCCCCGGCTGGTAGCTCCCCTACCCACGATGCCAGGGATCAAAACCCTCAACAAGAGTCAGACGAGCGTCTACCATGCTCGGCTATCCCTGGCTGGTAGCTTCCCTACCCCACGATGCCAGGGATCAAAGCCCTCATAAAGAGGCAGCCCTGCAGCTACCCTGCTCGGCTATCCCTGGCCGGTAGCTTCCCTACCCCATGACGCCAGGGATCAAAGCCCTCACCAAGAGGCAGCTCTGCAGCTACCCTGTGTTCATACCATAATTTTGCATTATTATATTCCCTATTCTTATTCATTTTACAAATAAACATGTACTTTTGATCCATGTCTGCTACATAGTTGCAGGTTACAGGTTCTCGGAACAAAAACAGTGAAATTGATGAAAAGACGATACAAAAGTGAGACTACGACCAACAAATGGAAGAATCTTGATCAAGCCTACAGTTTGAGAATAATGAAGATCAATGAATAAGTTCACAAAGCACAAAGGCAGCGTAAGGTTCAAGACTTCGACACGAAGCAAGCGGTAAAAGTCCATGACTTTATTTACTGTGGAAAACTAGAAGAAAACTAGAAGACAAACTTAGAAAGCAAGTGAAGAAACAAGTATCCAAATGCAACCAGAAGAAGCCCAAGAAAACTCAGCCAATGACCCCTCTACATGGCCGCGGAACCGCGGCCAAATAGAGCATTTGGCCGCGGTTCTGCGGCCATTACAAGCACGCGTCGGTGGAAATTTTCATGGTACGGCGCGCGTTGACTAGTCTTCTTAGGGGTATACTTGTAATTGCAGATATGGCTCGATTGTAACCCTAGGGTTTCTATGATCTATAAATAGAAACCCTAAGCCTCTTTTTGAGGTATGCCTCTTTTTATTTCATCTATTCAGAATTTAATTCCTATGTAAATGTTTGGAGAGAGCCATCAATAAAGTAAGTGATTTTATTTCATTGCCCTAGTTAATTTTCATTCTGCCTTAGTATAATTTTTCTTATCTGCCCTAATTAGATAATTAGAAAATGTTAATCAATTCCCTAATGAGTGAGTAGTTTCCTCGCTTGTTAGGGTTAGATTTGGGGAAGGCTTGAGAGATGAAAATCTCTCACCCCTTTCTTACCTATCACATATAATTAATAGGACTCCATGCATACATACACACACCGTTCCCTACGGCACCCTATCCCACGAGGTAGCGGTGATACCGCAGTATAAACGACCGGTTGCGTATGTTTTCCATGGAGGTTAGGGAATAATTAAGAAAGGAAGGACAAGAACCTAAAGGAAGAAATATCATTTCTTCCCGATGGTACTAATACCCTTTATTAATTATTACCATAACACCTAAAGAGATCTAAATTAGGGCATTGAAAGCGGTGAAGAAATCTTTAATTTCCAAACTTAACCTAAACCTAACCCTGGAAGGATTCTAGTCCTAGTTTAAATCAATTTAGTTTTTAGTGATAATCCATCCACACCGTTTGGAATTAACTCGTTAGACTAAATTAAGAAATACACAACATCCCTGTGGACCGACCCGTACTCACCGGCTAGCTACCAAGCGACGGCGTTCTTGATTGCGGTTATAAATATTCTTTGAACAAATCAAATGGCGCCGTTGCCGGGGATGGCGTAGTATTTTCTTTTTGCAATTTAGGGTTAATATAAAATTAAAAAAATCATAAAAACTGAAAAATTTAAAAAAATATAAAAATTTTATCATCTTTTTATTGTTTGAAGGGTTTTTTCGTGTGAATTTTGCAGAATCGACGAACGAGTTCGAATCTGGAAAAATCCAGAGATCAAAACAGAAAACCCTAGATCTGAACAACAGAGAAAAGTCAAACCAGAGGAGCAGAATTTTTTTTGGGAACTGAGCCGCCGCCTCCACCACGGAACCGCCTCCCGAGGTGCCCTTTGGCCGCGGAAGCGCCACAGCCTGCTGACGTCAGCAGACCAAATTCTCTCTGTGAGCTTTCTCTCTCCTCCTCTGTATCCTTGATATCTCCTCTGTAAAATTTCCTGCAGGATTCTTTGCGCTAAAAAACCTCTCCCCTTCCAATAATTGATCTTGTGCAGGATTCTTTGCGCCGCGCTAAAAATTGTTTGCAAGTGATTGTTTACTGCTTTGCATATTTAATTGGACTTTAAGGGGCTTGAAACCAAATCCAGATTGGGTGGGGATTTCATCACCCTTCCCAGGACCCCAGAAATCACATAAGGCATATTGCATTGACCATTATTTAATTAAAAAAGATTAGACTCAGCCCTAAGGACTTCGCGCTCAATAGGACAAAGGAATAGTTGTAGGCATCGATCGTTGATCCTAACCTGACTTTGTGGTGTCTAGGCAAGTGTGTCTAAGGCAAGTGGTTACTTAATTAGGCCCACTACTTACGTAGTGGAGAACCTCCCACTTACCTGGCACTTACTTGGCCACAATTGGCGATGAAGAGGCGGTTTGAGGTCTTACTTCTTGCCTTTTGGAACAGTTAGGAGCTGTCTAGCTGACCTAGGTGACCCTAGATCTAGGCCTGATTATGCATTTGTGGTTGGTTGAACGTGTGTCTAAGCCTTTTATCGAAAATCTTTTTGCAAAAAGCACCACATAAAAAATACACAAAAAGGAAAATTTTTTACAAAAACTTGCAACTTGTAGCTAAGAAATCCGTGCACCCCACTTACACCCACTTTCTTCTCATTGACGTTTTCTTACCCCCACATTCTGTTTTTTTTTCACTTTTTGACTACACTACCTCTTTAGTGTATGTCCGGTTGGACTAGGGACACTAGTGCCCGATTAGTCCGTGTCTCGTTGGTACCGACCGACGAAGCTTTCGACTTCGAAGTCGAAATTCCTTCCACTTCCTTACCTTCACCTTCACATTCTTCCTCTGAAGGGATGTCGGGATATAATCCTAATAACACCTTACCCACGGGTCTGATTCCACCTCCGTTAAGTGCGAATAACCCGCAACACCCGCCTGTTGAAGTGCCCCAACGAATCGCGCTCCAGGATCTTTTCTACCCTGTCCGCACCGCCTTACCAACTTTTCTTTCACTCCTACCGGCAAATGGGGACAATTTTGAGATCAAACCCCACTTCATAAACATGTTGCCAAAATTTCATGGACAGGAATCCGAAGATGCCTATATCTTCATAAACAAATTCCAAAACGTTTGCGCAATGATGAAAACAACCCAATTATCAGATGATACTATAAGGCTAAGGGTCATTCCTTTCACCTTATGTGACTTAGCCGAGAAGTGGTTATACAGCACATCATCACATTCAATTAAAAATTGGGAAGAGTTTGTTAAAACTTTTCTTAAAAAGTTTTATCCACATCACAAAACCGCGAGAATTCGCAATGAGATTATCCAATTTTCCCAGCTTCCTTCCGAACCCTTTTGGAAGTGTTTTGAAAGATTCAAAGACCTACTTGTTCAATGCCCTCACCATGGTATCGAAAATTGGCAACTTTGCCAAACTTTATACGAGGGATTGAGCAACGAAGCAGTTGTTGGAAACCATTTATCAAGGTCACTTTCTAACCAAATCTAGTGAGGAAGCTTGGTAATTTCTCGAGGATCTTGCTGAACAAACACTTCAGTGGGAAAGCACTAAGACCACCTCATCTTCTTCTGTTGGTCAGTCTAGGGTAGGCATACATCAATTAGATATGTCGATTGCAATGAAGGCCGAAATGGCCGCACTTACGAAAAAGCTAGAAGCAATTGAGACCAAAATCTCATCGCCTTCTCATGCCCCTGCTTTACCCCCACGAACTGTTTGTGCTTGTTGTTCGGATCCATCACACCTTACTGAAGAGTGTCCTTACAATCTACCTGTTCAAGGACAAGATCAAGTCAATGCTGCCTTTCAGCAAAGACAAAGAAATGATCCATATTCTTCAACTTATAATCCAGGTTGGAGGAGTCACCCTAATTTTGCTTGGAATCAAAATTAACAATTTCAAGGAAACAACAACTTTCAAAGGCCTCCTCCTCCACAACGACAAGCACTCCAACAAACTCAATACTAGCAACCTTCCAACCACAACCTTACCCAAATCAAACGAACAATTTTGTGCCTAACAATTTTTGCCCTCAACACAATTTTGTTCAACCAAATGATGATAAGGTTATCTCGCTAGAAAGAAGTCTAGATGCATTTCTTAAACAATCTACACAATCCGCAGAAAGGTTGGAGACTTCCATTCAGTCTTTGGTGTACAACAATGCTTCACATGATCAAAGTATCAAATCTATTGAGGCCCAAATTGCACAACTAACTACTGCGTTGAGAGAGAGAGAAAAGGGAAAGCTTCCATCTCAACCATTGCCAAATCCCGGTCACACACACAATGCACATGTTGCATATGAACAACAAAATTATAATGTAAATGCTGTGACCACGTTGAGATCTGGAAGAGTGTTGCATAATAATGTGTATAATAGTGATGACACCCCCGCCGGTGGTTCTTCTTCATCTTCTTCTTCTCCATCATCTTCATCTTCTTCGTTAGAGCCTATTCTTCATTCTTTAAAAGGCTCTTCTGCTTCTGATCCGCACGGACCCACATCTCACTTCATGAACACACCCACACTGGGATCCGTTCAACTCCACATTCTACTCCACAGACATTGGACTCAACAGATTTTCAAAATGCTCCATTTCCAAACAGGTTGAGATCCAATAAACCAACTCCACAAATGGAGAAGATTGTGGAGTTATTTAAACAGGTTAGCATAAATATACCTCTCTTGGATGCAATCCAACAAGACCCTTCTTACGCGAAAATCTTAAAGGGCTTATGCTCCTCGAAGAGAAAGTCACAGATACCCAAGAAAGTGCTAGTAGCTAGTGCCGTGAGCAATGCTATTAACCAACGTCAACCCTTACCCCAAAAACGAAAGGACCCTGGCTGTCCTACAATTTCAATAACAATTGGGGATAAGAACATCAATAGAGCACTTTTAGATCTTGGGTCTAGTGTTAACCTGCTTCCCTACTCCGTGTACGAGCAATTAGGTGTTGGAGAGTTGAAACCCACTCGTTGTACTCTCCAAATGGCTGATCGATCAATCACCCATCCTAGGATGTGTTGATCAAAGTAGGAGACTTCATATTCCCCGTTGATTTTATTGTTATGGACACACAACCTGTTGCTAACCCACGGAACCAAATTCCGGTGATTCTCGGTCGACCATTTTTGGCCACTTCCAATGCCGTAATCAATTGTCGCAATGGCTCCATGACTCTATCCTTCGGGAAGATGTCTAGTGAGTTCAATATTTACAAGATAGGAAGTCTCCCCCCTCCCCCGTGCCTAAAACTAGTACACGAGAAGTTTTCTCTATTCACGAAATCATGCAGGAGGACTGCGAGATTGAAAAATTTCTGTTTGATGACAACAGTTTTGATGCCACTAGTGTGTCCCTCCTTGAATCTAACACAGTTGGCACAACCGATATTGATTATGAATGTTTCACTTTTTCGGACGATTTTGACGACTCACCGCCCGAATATGAGTCCTTTGAATTTTTGGATGAGTTAGTTGAACCATCCGATTCGGTTGTTTGCAGTGATTTCGAACCATTGTTGGAATCCTTTGAGTTCGAGATAGCCTCCCCAATTTTACCTTCAATTGTTTCTCTTCCGAAACTCAAACTCAAGCCTTTGCCGTCTCACCTTAAATACGCTTGCCTAGGTGAGAATGAGACCTTTCCCGTTATCATATCGGCCTCTCTAGCCCTCGAGCAAGAGAAAGCCCTTTTAATGGTTTTACAAAATAACCGGCAGGCTTTTGGCTGGACTATGGCGGACATCGAGGAGATTAGTTCCCTCATAATTGAATATCATATGCATATGATGGATGATGCCAAGTCAATAAAGGATCCACTGAAATATCTCGGGGATTGTGTGGTTAATCAACCTCCTCCTATAGAAATTGAACCACCCCATTTTCTTTTAATAAGCTACGAGAATGCCAATATTCCACTGATTTTTGATCATTCGCATTCTCTTTTTGATTCATCATCACCTCCTATCTCTTCACTTCCACGTACATACAGACACTTTCCATACCACCACTTATCTCTTCCCCAATTCTCCTTGGCTCGGTACAACATGTTTTTCCACCGACCGATACTCTACACAGATAAATTTTTCAACTGGTTGGTGTTGACTTTTGGTCTTTGCAAAGTTTGGCATTGACTTGTAACATCGTTTAACTTAAGTTTGGGGGGATCTTTTTGTAAATATATTTTGTTTTTCTTTTAACAATAAAAAAAACTATAAAAAAATAAACAGGGGAGTGCCGATAATTTTGACCCTCTTGGTGTAGCCTGACAGTGAGGACACTGTCAAGTTTAAGTTTGGGGGTATGCTCGGTAAGCCTTCTTCCTTCGCATTCATGTGTATATTCTTGCATTTGTATACTTATTTTAAAACCCATAAAAATTAAAAATTTTGAAAAATTATAAAAATTAAAAAAATTCAATTTTGGCCATAATTGACTTGAGTTTGAAAAGAAGGTTAACTAGTTAGGAACAACTAGATCTTAGATTTCGTAAATTAAAAACCCTAAAAATAACCTTTCTTAAAATTTAACGGTAGAAAAGTATATGTCTTTGTAGTTTATTTAGAAATAAGCAAATTTCGAGTTCACTTCTTGGACTAAGTTAAAACAAGGGAAAAGTATTGATACTTTTATTGAAGTATAAGTTTGAAAAATAATTCCTAAGCTTAAGTCTAAATTCTGAAAATATATACCCTACAAATTGCACAAACACGAACCTTGAAACTAGGAATAGTAGAAGAGACCTTGAAATACTCTTGTCTAAAAATCCTTAGTATGAAGGAAAATAATAAAAAATACAAGTGCGAATAAAGAGATAAAAAATGAACACTGGTTTTTGTAATTACTTAAGGCTGCATAAATAGAAAAAATTATTTAGCGAGGGTGCTTTATCACCTAGTGCCTTAGACCAACTGGTTTGGGAGTCACTGCTATAAGCCTTAGGTATTACAAGACTAGGAATTACGCATTAATGTGCAAGCACATTTTGTAATTGGTCGTTGGTACCTCAAGAAGTATTAACGGTCGCATGAAGAATGTGTGAGCAATTTCATCTAAAAAAAATTCACCAAATGAAAAGTACTTTGGACAATGGACAAGAGTATAATAGCTTGATTTGAATTTCCAAGTGTAGGGATGACATATACACACACGTAGGGGTATGTGATTGGGATTTAGATAAGAGATAGGAATGAAGAATAGGACTTATATTTTTAGTAGAGATAATAAAAATTCCTAAGTTGAGATGGAACCCTAGAAGGAAAACTTGAAAGATTCCAAAAGCTAAGTAAATTCACAAGAATATATATAATTTTAAGTTAAATGATAAGGAAGAGTGAAAAATATGGGTGAATAATTTATGAGTCGAAGATAATAGAGTTCTTGTTAGAAAACCTAATTGGAGAATGAAAGTCGATAGGCCAAATTGATAGGAATTTATAGGTAGTATCCGCTGAAAACCCTCAGGAGACAACACTCCTCCTACTAGGGACACTTAGAGGTTTAACGGCTTGTTGCACGAGCTCAGTGCAATCGCGTTTCCATGCGAAAGTGAGGCTAGGTCTTTTTTCAAGAATAAAATTAGGTTTGCTCGAGGATGAGCAAAAGATAAGTTTGGGGGTATTTGTTCATACCATAATTTTGCATTATTATATTCCCCATTCTTATTCATTTTACAAATAAACAGGTGCTTTTGATCCATGTCTGCTACATAGTTGCAGGTTACAGGTTCTCGGAACAAAAACGGTGAAATTGATGAAAAGACGATATAAAAGTGAGACTACGACCAACAAATGGAAGAATCTTGATCAAGCCTACAGTTTGAGAATAATGAAGACCAATGAACAAGTTCACAAAGCATAAAGGCAGTGCAAGGTTCAAGACTTCGACACGAAGCAAGCGGTAAAAGTCCACGACTTTATTCACTGTGGAAAACTGGAAGAAAACTAGAAGACAATCTGAGAAACCAAGTGAAGAAACAAGTACCCAAATGCAACCAGAAGAAGCCCAAGAAAACTCAGCCAATGACCCCTCTACATGGCCGTGGAACCGCGGCCAAATAGGGCATTTGGCCGCAGTTCCGCGGCCATTACAAGCACGTGTCGGTGGAAATTTTCATGGTACGGCACGCGTTGACTAGTCTTCTTAGGGGTATACTTGTAATTGCAGATATGGCTCGATTGTAACCCTAGGGTTTCTATGATCTATAAATAGAAACCCTAAAGCTCTTTTTGAGGTATGCCTCTTTTTATTTCATCTATTCAGAATTTAATTCCTGTGTAAATGTTTGGAGAGAGCCATCAATAAAGTAAGTAATTTTATTTCATTGCCCTAGTTAATTTTCATTCTGCCTTAATATAATTTTTCTTATCTGCCCTAGTTAGATAATTAGAAAATGCTAATCAATTCCCTAATGAGTGAGTAGTTTCCTCGCTTGTTAGGGTTAGATTTGGGGAAGGCTTGAGAGATGAAAATCTCTCACCCCTTTCTTACCCATCACATATAATTAATATGACTCCATGCATACATACACACACCGTTCCCTACGGCACCCTATCCCACGAGGTAGCGGTGATACCGTAGTATAAATGACCGGTTGCATATGTTTTCCATGGAGGTTAGGGTAATAATTAAGAAAGGAAGGACAAGAACCTAGAGGAAGAAACATCGTTTCTTCCCGATGGTACTAATCCCCTTTATTAATTATTACCATAACACCTAAAAAGATCTAAATTAGGGCATTGAAAGCGGTGAGGAAATCTTTAATTTCCAAACTTAACCTAAACCTAACCCTAGCAAGATTCTAGTCCTAGTTTAAATCAGTTTAGTTTTTAGTGATAATCCATCCACACCGTTTAGAATTAACTCGTTAGACCAAATTAGGAAATACACATCCTTGTGGACCGACCCGTACTCACCGGCTAGCTACCAAGAGACGCCGTTCTTGATTGCGGTTATAAATATTCTTTGAACAAATCACCCTGCTCGGCTATCCCTGGCTGGTAGCTCCCCTACCCACGACGCCAGGGATCAAAGCCCTCAACAAGAGGCAGCCCTGCAGCTACCCTGCTCGGCTATCCCTGGATGGTAGCTTTCCTACCCCACGACGCCAGGGATCAAAGCCCTCACAAAGAGGCAGCCCTGCAGCTACACTGCTCGGCTATCCCTGGCTGGTAGCGTCCCTACCCACGATGCCAGGGATCAAAGCCTTCGCCAAAAGGCAGCCCTGCAGCTACCCTGCTCGTCTATCCCTGGCTGGTAGCTTCCCTACCCCACGATGCCAGGGATCAAAGCCCTCACTTAGAGGCAGCCCTGTAGCTACCCTGCTCGGCTATCCCTGACCGGTGGCTTCCCTACCCCACGACGCCAGGGATCAAAGCCCTCGCCAAGAGGCACCGGGCAGCAACCCTGCTCGGCCATCTTTAAGGACCCAAAAGCCCTCGGAAGAGGCAACCGCTTAGCACAACCATGCTCGGTTATCCCTGGCACACCACCAGGGATCAAAGCCCTCACTATAAGGCACCGGGCGGTAACCTTGCCCGGGCATCCTTAGTAGGCCTCCCACGCCTCTCCCGCACTAAAGATGAAATCCCTCGAAAGAGGCAACCACTTAGAACGATCCGTGCTTGGTTATTCCTGGCAAAATCAGGGATCAAAGCCCTTGCCAAGAGGCATCGGGCGGTAACCCCGCTCGAGCATACTTAAGGATCAAAGCCCTCGCCAAGAGGCACCGAGCAACTACCCTGCTCGGCCATCCTTAGCAGGCCTCTTAAGGCCCCTCCAACAGCTAAGGATTAAAGCCCTCGCCAAGAGGCACCGAGCAGCTACCCTGCTCGACACAATCCTTAGCAGGCCTCCCACATCCCCTCTAACAGCTAAGGATCGAAGCCCTCACCAAGAGGCACCGAGCAGCTACCCTGCTTGGCACAATCCTTAGCAGGCCTCCCACGGCCCCTCCAACGATTAAGGATCAAAGCCCTCGCCAAGAGGCACCGAGAAGCTACCCTGCTCGGTCATCCTCAGTTGGCCAATTACAGCCCCTCCAACGGCTAAGGATCAAAGCCTTCGCCGAGTGGCACCGAGCAGCTACCCTGCTCGGCACCATCCTTAGCAAGCCAATCATGGCCACACCAATAACTAAGAAACGTGACCTCACCGAGGGGCATCCGGTCTACCTATGTCTGAGCGATCTCCACCTCGACTTCGGGGCCATGGAGATACTGTCTTACTGACTGTCCTCGAACACTTGGGAAGTGAGCGGATTCAAGTCGACACATAGTCGCCAGACAAAGAGACGACATAACATAAAGATAGTCTTATGCAGATACAAGTGTTCACGCAACAGGAAGAAAAATACGCGTGCAAACATGATAGCAAGAAGAATACCTTTATTCACAAAGTTAAATCTTTTATAAGGTATTGTGGGCTCCCCAGCCTACAAAACTCCCGAGGAAACAAATAAAAAGAAAAAGAAACAAAAGACGATGGGCCTCATGCCTCAGGGCCGGGCGCATCCTCGGGAAGCCCGGTACCCGCTGCAGGGGCCTCCGCGTTGCCCTCATCGGGTATCTCCTCCTCGGCCTCGCCCCCTAGGTCCTCCCCCTGCTCATCGTCCCCGCAAGGATATTCGGCTTGGAGATCCTGTTCGGTGAACTCCGGCATCTGAGCCTTGACGGCATCAAGGGCCTCATGCCAGATGGCAGTAGTGGTCGAGGCTAGGACGGTGTAAAATTCTTCCGATTTCTGGAAGTTCTCCATCGCCTTCGCAGCCAAGAGGTCAGCCCATTTCGCCGCCTCTACCGCCGTCCCCAGCTCTTTCAGGAGGGCGCTCACCGACTTCTTCATGGTGCCGACGAGCGCCGTGGAGTCTTGAAGCTTGGCCTCGGTAGCCTAGGCGGCTTCACGGAGCCTGGCAGCCTCTTGCTTTGCCGCCGCCACTTTCTTCTTCATGGCCGCTAGCTCCTGCTTCGCGGCCGCTAGCTCCTGCTTCCCGGCCACCACCTCAGCCTCGAGAGCGGCGACCTTCGTCGTCGTCGCTTCCAGCGCCCGCCTCGAGCTCTCCCTCAGCGAGGAGGACTCGCCCGAGGCTCAGACCGCCGGGCCTATCTCCTCCTCCTCCATCCGAATAGAAAGAGCGACGTGGTGGAGGTCCTGGGGAAACAAGAAAGGGGTCAGAAAGAAGAAGGATCACCAAGTCTCATGAAAGATGAAATGAGCAAAGTACGAGCACTAACCTGCACGGCCTCTTGGGCGATGGACGCCAGTTGCCCCTTCAGACTTCCCTTGGGGACCCTACCCCCGGCCGACCTCTCCATGTCGTGCAGAAGGCTGTTGGCGACGGAGAGCCCCGAGGGCACCTCAAAGCGGAGCTCCCTATCGTCCACCAAGATTGGGGAGGCCGGGTCCTGCGGGGCTGCACGGGGGAACCTCTTGAGAGCCGACAGCGGCGGACTGGTCTCTGCCTCCGAGGCCGGGGCTTCCTGCCCTCTAGCCCTCTTTTGGGTCGGCGCTCTGCTGGACTCCAGGGCCCGATCCATGCTCGAGCGCTGGTGCTGGACGGCTGCCGGAGGAGCCGGGGTCGGCGCCTGACGGGAGAGCTGGCCCCTCTAGCCCTCGACCCCTTCTTCGGCTTGCGCATAGCCGCTCGAAGGTAGCTCAAATCCATGGGTTCTTCACAAGACAAGATAAAATGGGTTCAGCGACTCTAGCAAAAATCAAAATAATTACAAGCCTAACTTACCGACGAACTGGGCAGGGCTGTGCCCGGCCCAACTAAGGGCCCGCTCAGAAAGCAACACATCGGCTCGAGGAATGGGCGCCCACGCCACCACTCTCACCGCATCGGGGTCATTGGACGGGTTTCCCTACTAGCACTTATCCCTAGACCACTGGACGGGTATGGGTCAGTCCTCACCTTCTGGCATCCCGACGAAGAAAAAATTCTTCTTCCATTCATGGATGGAAGAAGGAAGGACGACGACTCCCGACCCGGGCGCACTCCCCTGACGTTTCCTAAAGGAGAGATAGACCCACCTCGGGTCGCCAGCATGAGAGCCGGGGTGACTTTTGTAGATGAGAGAGGAGGCAAGGATGGACAGACCGAAAGGGAGCATCTGCAATTTCAAGCGTACCAGAAACCCAAGGAGAATCCTCTAGGAGTTTGGCACTAACTGGCCCGGGGCTAACCCGAAGTAAGACAGCGTTGCAGCGACCTCGGGAGAGAAGGGCAAGTGCATTCCGGCCTAAAAGGATTCCAGGTACAGGGCAATCTCTTTACCCCGCACCTGATCTGCCCTTTATCCTTCCTCGGCCAAACGCAGAGTATAGCCAGAAGGGATATGGAAGCGGGCCCGAGCGGTGGCAAGATCTCCCTCGTACCTCACCATGGAAGGCATGCTGGGGGCTTCTGCCACCTCCACTCGGGGATCCGCTCCTGACACACGACCACGGGGAGAGGATCTGACCCCATCTCCCCGGAAAGACCCCGACTCAGCAGAAGAATCCCTAGAATCTACCCCTGCGACATCTACAGACTCCCCAGAAGAAGACATCTAACCTGATTGAGAAGCCCTCGGGAAAGCAGAAGATCCGACCTAAGATGAAAGCGCCGAACTTACGAGATGAAAGATGCGTAAAATATGAAGAGAGATGGGCCCTGAAGAGGGCCCCACCTCTACTTATAGCCTCCGGCGCCCCCATCCAACGGCGACCGTCGACTCCCTCCAAAAACAACCCTTCACATTCGACGCCCCAGACCGCTCCACCTAGCGTGCGCACATTGGACAATATCCCATCAGACGCTAGAGGCATGCGGCCCGTCGCGTCCACCAACCAACGCTCAACACGTGGGCCGCCGCTTCGTCAAAAGTGCGCACGATCCGGCGCCCCTCTTTAATGCAGAAGATCTCACCCTGATTCGCCTGCGTCATCCAGAAAAAGACAACAGATTGCCCGGGGACACGCCCGATGATATCTTTAGAAGAGAGCTCACCTCGGGTGACCCGACGACTACTCTCGACCCGACCCGTCAGCTGGTCGGGATGAGAGTGGGGGGATAATGATGATGCTCGATATTGATGACCTCCAAGATCACGACACGTGGCAGATGACGTGTCCCAGAGCACGCAAGAAAGGACCTATAGGGGCTGACCAGACAGCTCCTATGCCTATCCTACCGACAAGGCTGGCTCACCTCCGAGCCCCGGCACAATTGGCCTCCTCGGCCTCACAGCTCGTTCCCGAGCTACCGCAGAAACTAGATATCTCGGCTCTCCCGCTCGTCCGCGAGCTCTCCCGCCGAGGTCATCTTCCTAGGTCTCATTGACCGACCAACAGCACCGCTTGCAAGTGTAACCGCCATCCCGCGAATCTCGCCATCCGCGAGATCTCCGCCGGCCATGTCCCACGTTCCACGCCACCACGATCCCCCATTAACGATCCTGTCTCGCCATTAATGGGAGGTCCCGCTCATCACCCGGGCATGACGTCGGGAGCGTAACGGCCAGCGTGATTCTCGTGCCTGCTGCACCTGCTACCACCGCTACTTAAACCCCTCTTTCAGACGGTCAAGATAAGCCAATTCTACTCCACTAAGCCGTTACTCTGCTTGGATCTCTAGACTAACTTGATCGTCGGAGGGTCCTCGGTGGTACAACCACCCCAGGACTTTCTTGCAGGTAACTCGGCAACCACAACCTCAACCCATTGAGATCCACATGCTTCAGGAGCGACAGCCTCCAGATCCAATCTCAGCCACACATCGCAGCCATCCGCAGATCAACGGGAAGTAACATCTGAAGGAGATTCCACCCTCCATCAATTTCTAAAGAGTTTTTGGAGGATTATGGACAATAAGTCACTATTGGATTGCTAAGGAGCCTATCTTATCTTATATACTAATACAAAATTGGGTTGGTCAAGAATTCTTTTGCAAGTCAAACTATGATTTTTAGCATTTACTCTTTTATCCTTGGCTTTTTAGCAAATCTCATTAATCCATTTCTTTATTTTTCCTAATATTTTATGTATTCTAATTTTTGGTTTTTCAATTTTTATCCTATTGTCCTTGGTTTTTTACTTTTTTAATTTTTAACAAAAATAATTAATAACATGATATCTTTTTTTCAAACCTAATGAAAACAAGAATGTTTTAAATAATAATAGCTGCTTTACATTTGCTTATACAAACTATACTTCATTCAAATTTGATACTAAAATCTCACGATTCAAATAATTATCGTTATTTACAAATTTACTAGGTAATGGATTCATGGACAAATATTTTTTTAACTAAAATATCGACATAATTTGTTATTCATTGGTTCATAACCATAATGTATAATACAAGGTTGACATTTGTATTTGTGAATTATAAATCGAAAGAATATGTTATTTTTCTGTTTATAAGTCATAAAGCATATGGTATTAATGTTTTAAAAAAAACGGCAAAAGGTTTTGTGCAATCGTAAAATATCAAACTAAGATCAAGGTTTTGGTATTTCCTATAAAGAAGATAGTTATGTGCTTCTTTTTATTCCATAGTGCTTACATGTTACAATTGTGTGTAATTTACGAATCATATATAAAAAATAATATTTGCACCAGAATAACAAAAAATAACTAACATCATATATCCTTTTCTCGCACATACATATAAAACATAATATTTGTATCTTTATTTTTCCAAAAAAACCAAAAATATCCGTTTATAAATACATTCGATTAGCTTTGAAGTCTAGTATACCAATACAAAGTTGGGTTGGTCAAAAGAATCACTACAAGAAATATAGGGTTTTCTCATCGGCTAATACCCGACGGAAAAACCTTTTACCCGACGGAAAAACTATATTCTTGACGAAAGAAGCTTTTCCGTCGGCTATTTGCCAACGTATTAATATATGACGGAAAAACTTTTTTGCGTCAGTTTTAAAATTTATTTCGTCGGAAATTTTTTTCCGTCGGCTGATAGCCTACGGAAAAAGTTTAAAAATCTTGGGGATAAGTGGGTTTCCCCCCAGTAATTCACACTTATTTTGTCGGGTATCAACCGACGAAAAAAATTCAATGACAGTGATGAAAGTTGTCTTGGGGGGTTAATAGAAAAAAACTACCGATATACTCAAATTAAAAATCTATACTACTTGCTAATCAATTGCAAAGCTTAGATAATAGATATAATAATTGAGATAAGAGGCTAAACAAAACTACAATTGAATACAAATCATATAGCAAGGGACTATCACAAGCATAAACAATGAGCAAATAGAGTAAGAAATTTCCAAGCATGCAATTTCTAAGTTATCACAAAATGCAAGCAAATAACCGAAAATCTAAATAGCAAGTAATGGAAAGAGAGACAGAGAAATTGAAAACGCAAACACGAGTCGTTTATAGTCGTTCAGGAGATCTCCTAGTCCACTTTATTTAGGCGTACGAGCACGTTCCACTAAACACGTCTTTCTCGGAGACAAACATGTTACCCGCAAGCAATGCACAACCCCGCTTCCGGTGGAGGCCAAACCAACACGTCTCCTTAAAAGACTACACGTTATTCGCCACTACGAACAACATTCCTATCTATAATGCTCGTCACCTTTCTCTCTAAAAAAAGATGCTCTCCTCTCTTACAAAGACAATCTTGCACTAAAGATCCCAAACAGAAAGAAAGAAGAGATTATAATCGAAGCACAATACTTTTAATAGAGTTTCTCTCAAGCTCACTTTTAATACTCTACAAAATATGGATAATCAATTTGAAGCCCTTGATTTTGTGTGTGAGAGTGAATGGATAAACAAAATGAAAAACCCTTTTGAACTCTCACAAAAAATGAGATTTCTCTCTCTTGATAATGTAGGGATAAAGCAAACTGAAATATTGCGTGATAAGAGCTCAAAAAACCAACTCAAAACTCTTTTATAACTCCACACAAAAAACTAGCCGTTATAAATCAAATCAGCATTTTTCCAGTAAGAACAGATGTCTGAAGAACAATCAGACAGACATCTGAAGTTTTAACAAAATAAAACCTAATGTCTATATTTTCAGAAACTTCTACTGTAGACGTCTGTCGAATATAGGTTCAGACGTCTGCCGTGGGTTTCCAAAGATAGCCAAAGAAAGTACAAAGAATAAACAGATGTCGGAAGAACATGAGACAAACGTCTGAAGAAGAAATGATTTTCAAAGATTTTGAACTGCAGACGTTTGTTGCCTTATCGTCAGACGCTTATTTCTTAAAAGAAATGCATTCCAGTGAAAGCACAGAGAACAAACAGAGGTCTGAAGAAGCAATGGACAGAAGTCTGAATCTCATAAAAATAGGCCATATGAAAATACAGAGAAAAGACAGACGTCTGAACAAGCAAGGGACAGAAGTCTGAAGCACAAAACGTATGAAAACTAATGTTTCGGATATTTGGGGATTGTTTCAAAACATAGAAAGATGACAGACATCTGAAGCATATGGGGACAGACGTCTGGAGTGTAAAATCTCAGAAACTTGTGTTTTGTGATGGAAATCAATTTTAAATCAAAAACCCCAAAGTTCATGCAATGTAAAAGTTTTGTGCAAGCGTGTGTGAGTGTTCAAGAGCTCTAATTGATATAAACCATATTCTATAGAGTACTTACAAAGATTCCTATGTCGGTATAGAAAATTCTTCGAATTCTTGAATCTTTGTCGTCTCGAGTTCTCAAACATTGACGTGCGCTTGAACTTGGGTTCATAGCATCATAGTTCAAACTTGGACACGTCACTCATAAACATTGGTCGATGATTCTTCAATTTGACTTCGACTCATAACGCTTCAAACTAAGACTTGGCTTTTTAGTGTAGCCCTCGTTTGAGATACGCGATTTTGGGGCCCTAAACGATGAAATTTCGCTATTCCGAGAGACGTCAATGTAATATTTGCGGCATATCCATTGACCAAGATGATTTTGCGAGATCTTCGATTTGGCTGATGGAACGCGCGAATTGGACAAGATTTGACAATTCGGGCTGCATCACTTCTTAGCTATTCGTTGCTAGATCTTGACAAATTGAGAAGCACTCGTCTGTATCCTCCAACCTCCATTAGATAAATCCATTTAAGCTCAATAACCTCCATCCTCCTTTGTACACATGTGCCGTGAGATATCCTGAAATCCAATCTCAAAACGACCAAGCATATCATATACATTGTTACAAAAAAAATGCAAGATATTTAAACACAAGTATATGAAACATTCATTGTTCCGATGTCACAAACATGAAATGAATAGTATATTCAATATCAATATCAAGAAATCAATCAAATGCAAAATATGATATGATATATATATATATATATATATATATATATATATATATATATATATATATATATATATATAAGCAGGCTATAGAACACACACACACACACGTGTGTGTATAGACACACACACATGATATATGATAAGCAAGCTATAGAACACGCGCTCGCGTGTATTCATATAGTGAATTATCAAAATCAATATCAAGAATATAACACAAGTATAGCATGTGATATTGATATATTACTCGGTATACATAAATATAGGATATGTAAGCTAAACAACAAGTGTTTACAAGTTTAGTGTCGATAGAATAAGCATGATAAGCAAGTGACACTAAACGAACTATTCATATTTAAGCTATCATCAAAACTAAATAATTGGATCATTGAAATCCATAAGTCATCAATCTCCCCCTTTATGATAATGACAAAACATGAATAGGAAATAGTATATCTATATCAAAGAAAACCATATTCTAGAATATCGATATACTAAAACTCCTTTTATTCTCCCCCTTTTGATATAATCAAAAAGGGTATTTAAGAAATTTAAAATGCTTGAACCACTCCCCCTAAACATATGTGTGCACCTAAAGAGAATCAAACGTTTGAATCACTCCCCCTAAATGTACGCATAGGAGAACACTAAGAAATATATACGAGCACAAGTAAAGATGCAAATTTTGAAAAAGGAGCTCAACTCGTATCCAAATGCATGTATATAAAAGATATGCAACATAAAGCAAGTATACATGTACAAAGATCCACATGAGCAAAATATAAACAAGTTCTAATGGAATGTGTAGGCAAGTATGAGTTGATATCAATTGAAAATTAACAACTTTGAAAGCGGAGCTCAACTCATGTACAAAAGCATGTTTTGAAAACGATTTTCAACAAAAAACTCAAAAACATGATCTAACTCATAAAAGTAAAATAAAGTTTTGAAATGTATGAGTTGGGATACATGAGTAGAATATGATTCATAAAATGAAGCATAGGATATATCGTATTACTCATGTACAAGGTGTGTGCGTGTTTCATTAAACACATGGAATTTTAAAATGTGCACAACATAAAAATAAGAGAGTAAATACGAAATATAACCTCATAAACGTGAGATTTATCTCCCCCAAATGCTTGAATCTCCCAAGAGCAAGAAGCAAGCCCAACGGATCGATTCATGAGTCCTATCTCACAATCACTTGCATACCAAACCATTAGAAACTCAAACATAATATATAATGGAGTACAAGTGATAGAATTTAATGATACCAACTCATGAATAAATCAAAACCAATCACATGAAAAAGATAAACAGGTTATACTAGCATATGGCAACAAAAAACTCACATAACAAAGATACCAATTGAAAACAATATGATACAAATTGGAAAAGATTGAAAACCATATATGAATGCAAACATGAGTAACTTTCTCATCATAGGAATCGACTCGCCGATGAAGGGTCTCTAATTCTCTCCGCTGTACCCATGAATAGGATTCGTTTTAATTAACGAAATCCATAAGTAGGTCCCCAAATGGGTTGCGGAAGCCATTTGGTAAGATGAGCTATGAATTCAATACCAATGAATAATTATACTAATGCAAGAAGGTGTGTGTAACATAGATAAACAAGTTTAAGCATAAACACACAACCAAGGCACAAATAAGGATACCAATTGAAAGATTGGTTCAAATTTAAAACTTGTGCTAAAATGTATCCATATGAACAAGTTTTAAACAATTTAAAGCTATATAGACACAAACTCTCACTTATATGATTAAAAACACATCTTAAACAAGTGAGAGGGGCTATGGCATAAAAAACACAAGATAAGCAAATCTAAAGCAAGTTTTCATACCAATTTGTGCTCAAGTTTAAAAAGATCACAAGTTTTGAAGAAAGTGAGAACAAGAATTCACTTAGGAGCATTAGAATGATATGTAGATAGCATCTCATATATGAAACAAATACAAATGAATATAATTGACATGAAAACCATTGTGCAAGCTACCCAAAAAGATAATATCAATGTAGAGCATGGGTACAAGAGAATCACATCATAACAAAGAATCATATGGAGTCTATAACGATTATCCTCTTCTAAAAAATTCAAACATCCAGCATAAAGTCGATTGGCGATATTTTAAAAGAAAATAGAAATGATACTATTACCCCCACAATATGATGAGCCAAGCAAACAATTCGTTGAGGCGCTCTTACTCCTCACGATCCCGAAGCTCTTATCTCTTCAAATTATTCACACCTACAACATAAGGTATGGAGGGGAAATTCGGTATCCAAGCTTTCTTGGATCCAATTAGGTTAGCCTTAGGAACCCAAATCAATTTAGCATTTAAAGTTATATTTTTCTTTAACTTTTATGAATGTGCTAAATGACCATGTGCACTGAAAAAATTACAAGTATGAGTGTGTGCACGAATAGAACTAGAAGTGTCAATGCATGCATGAGATGAAGCAAGTGTATGATGCGCTTTTGAACTAAATCTATATAAATATGCATGAGAATGTGAATGAGATTTAGCGAAAACTTGAAATACATTTGACAAATCTAGTAGAAGAGGGGTTTTGAATTTTCAAACCGTTTTTAAAACTAACCCCTCTTCCATTTAAAACTTTCTTCGGCTTACTAAGAATGGAAACATGATTTTCTTTTGGTTTTGAAACCTTAGCAAGGGAAGAGCTCAAAACATCATTTTGTTGCTTGAGAGAAGAGTTTTCCAAAATCATAGAGTCTTGAGAAACAATTGAAGATTTCAATAAATTGATTTTGTTTTTCAAACTTGAAATCAAAGCATCGTTTTCATTTCTTACAACTTCGCAAGTTGAAACCAAAAAATCATTTTCTATCTTGAGAGAAGTATTTTCTAAAACAAAAGATTTGTGTTAGTGTGATATACCCTAGAGGCCATTATTGTATAGTACTTGTTTGTATATTACATTTTGGGAGCTTAGGATATATATATACACAGATTTATAGCAGTCTTGCTCGATATGGTAGTATGCTACTTGGTTTGTATCTATCTTAAAATGTGTATATGTTTCTTTTGACGTATCGCTAATACATATTGATAGAGCCCTTAGGATCGTTGCTTGACTGCCAGCGTTGTGATGGCAGTCACACTTGTAGGGGTTGGGTAGTCTACAAGCACATCCTTATACAGGTCCCTAGTTATAGGATTACCGAGACAGGGTATCGATACTCCAGAGTAGACTAGTGTATACGCTTCTCATCCCAGATGGGGAGATGATCTGTCCCACAGCCATCAGTACGTAGTACTGGAGATAGTATGCAGGTGCTCATTAGGTTATGAGTACACTGGACATGACTCATTAGGAACTGTTGGTTGGTACTATACCTATCGTCAGTTAGCAGTTCCCATGTGACATGAGTACAGCTTAGTCCATTGACTTGACACTGTCACTTCGCCTCGAGTGTGTTCCCACTGTTCTTAGATTACTACCCTACCACGGCTCTGTTGAGTCGTGCAAACATGTAGTAGTTGGGTGCAGTCCCGAAGCACTTGGAGGCAGTGATGGTTAGATAGGATTCGTCTCTCCCGGTATTGGGGGTTGATATCGCGCTGTGTCTAGGAGAGCCATTACACAAAGTCCCTGGCCAGGGCAAGCAAGATTTACTGGTAGTGTTTCCAGTAGTTTCTCAGGGTGTTCTGGGCTACACTCCGACACGACTTCTACTGCTATTAGGGGTCTGACGTTTACTGCCCCCTAGGCCCGACATGCGATACTCTTAGACGAACAGACCGGACTGTATCGAGATTGTCACATTCAGGCTCAGTAGGAGTTCGGATGGGTTTTACTCATCGGCCTTCTTATCGACATCTACCTGGGGACCGTTACGTGCGGCTAGTACCTCTTGCGGCCTGTGGTTAAACCCACTGCCAGCGTAGTGTCGAGTCTTTAGAGTCCCACACAGAGGGTATCCCTGCTTCGGGCCAAACGAGTAGTGGTCGTATGGTTTTACGATGGGGTTCGTTCAAATATGCGTACCTGTGCGCGTTTGGTGTTCGGGCAGTTGATACTAGTGGGCTTTGGTTTAAGCCAGATCCTAGTATTTAATTTTGGCTTGGTTCAATCTCATTGCGTTCGTGTTCTTCGGAACGCGGAAGCAGGTATGTATATACAGTTGACAGAGACAAATGAAGGAGACACCTCATTAGGGTTTTGGCCATTGACTTGATTAAGACCTTAATGAGATGAAGGTAATTGATTAATAGTTTTAATTAGTGATAATTGTGTTATGGTTATTTGGATTGACCATTTGACTTGTTGACCAAAGTTGACTTAGATATTTTTGTTTAAGCATGAGATATTTTGTGCTTAGCATTAATGGTGACATGATAATGGTCAAATCAAATAAACCATCACAAATTTTTCTAATTAAAATTATTATTCTTTTATGCTAATAAGAGAGCTATCTCTTCATTCTAGCATGATAGATTCTCTCTCCTAGCTCTCTCTTCTTCATCCTCTCTCTCAAACCCTAACCTCTCATGTGTTGAGAACCAAGGGAACTTGAGACCAAACCACCAAAAATCACTCTTTACTCTCTCTAGGGTTCTTAGTCTAGCACACCAAGCACCTTAGTTACTTCAAGATAGAGGTTGGAGCCCAAATAGAGGCCTTCGGGTGGATCTTTCTTTGACATAGAGAAGACGGTGAGAAGGAGCCATCTACACCACTCCAAGGAGCTCACAACAAGGAGGAGCAACACAAAAAGAGAAGGAGTTCAAGCTTTAGTTATAATCTCTTAACCTAGTAGTTAAAGCTCTATGTTAGTTTGTTAGTTTTTGTTTAGCAAAGATCCTGGTGCATAGTCTATGTTATCTTGTGATAAAAAAAATTTGATTTTTACTCTTTCCGCCTCCTCGTAAGTACCGGGATGGGTATCATAGACTTACAATATGACTATCATGCAAAGTATTAAACACATCTACTAATTGATCAAGCATAAGTTTGCGGAAATCATAAGAATGATGACTTACAATGCAATAATCAAAACACCCCTTTCCATTCTCCATAGAGTTGGATGCAGTAACTTGATTTTGCCTTTATTTAGACACATCCAAAGTCGCTAATGAAGTTGCACTTTTGGTTTTCTCTACTTTCTTGCAAACAAAATGCTCTCCATAAGTTTGCTCCAATGAGCACCAAATACCATGAGCCTTCTTGCAAGAAGAAAAATTGTTAAAAATATTAACATCTAAAGCACACTGTAAAACTTTTAAAGTTTTAATGTTAGTAGCAAATAAATCTCTATAACGACTACTCCATTCTAATTTATCATAAAAAGAATTATAATAATCGCTATTAACAATTTTCCAAACATCTCTACTAAGAGACCCAAGATAAGCATCCATTTAATTTTCTAAATAAAAAACTTTTTACCATCAAAATAAGGAGGATTGTTAATCGATGGTTCATCATCATAAGAAAGCCTAGGAAGAAAAGAAACCATAGATCACTCTAGAATGTTAAGCCTACACAAGAAGAGCACCAAGCTCTGATGCCAATTAAAAGTTGTCTTAGAGAGGGTGAATATGACAAAGCTATCCATATGCTCAAATTAAAAATATATACTACTTGCTAATCAATGTATCAATTGCAAAGCTTAGACAATAGATATAACAATTGAGATAAGAGGCTAAGAAAAACTACAATTGAATACAAATCATATAGCAAGGGACTATCACAAGCACAAGCAATGCGCAAATAGAGCAAGAAATCTCCAAGCATGCAATTTCTAAGTTATCACTGCTTGCAAGCAAATTGTTAGTTATATGTATGCCCTAGAGGCCATTACTGTACATTGGATGTATATTGTAGTGGATGCTGGGACATATATAGGTAGGACTTTCTTGCTCGACATGATAGTACGCTATCTGGTTGCTCTTTATCTTAACATGTATACTTTCTGTCTCTCTGATTACATGTTGATAAAGCCCTTAGGATGTGTACTCGACTTCCAGGACTATGATGCAGATCATACTAGTGGGGCCTGGGTAGTCAATGAGTACATCCTTCATTGTTCCTAGTCGTGGGAATATCGAGACGGGGCATCGATATTCCAGAGTAGACTAGCGCATATCTTCTCGACCCATGCGATGGGTGATGGTTGATCCCATATCCATTGGTGTTTGACATCGAAGATGGTATGCGGGTGCTCAGTGGAGACTGGGTACACTGAACGGACTCGCCGAGAACTCCCAGATGGTATTATACCTCACGTCAGATGGCAGTTCTCTGGTGACACTGGTACAGCTTAGTCTGTTGACCCGAGATCGTCATAGAGTCTTGTGTGTTTCCCACCGTGCTTTGATTTCCACCCTACCACGGCTCTACTGAGTCGTGCAAACAGGTGGTTTTTGGGTACAGTCCCGATTCACATGGAGGCAATGAGCGATAGGAGGGGATTCGTCTCTCCCGGTATTGGGGGTTGATGTTGTGCTATGCTCGACTGGCCATAACAGGAAATCCCTGGCCAGGGTTGTAGTGATATACTGGTAAGAGTTATCAGTAGTTTCACGAATGTTATGGACCTTACGTCGGCATGATTTATCGAGCTATTGGGGTCTGACGTTTACCACCCCTAGGCGAGATATGCGACATATCAGACGAACAGACCGGACTGTACGGTAAGTGTTACTGGTTGGATTCACAGGAGTGTGAGCAGGCTTGCTCGTCAATTTTCTGATCGCTCAATACCCGGGTGGCCGTTACGTTTAGCAGACCGCTTGCGGCTTGTGGATGCTTGATATGATCATCATCTGCTGCCGGCGTATTGACGAGTCTTTAGAGTCCTACACAGAGGTTTCCTGGCTCAAGCGAAACGAAATAGGAGCGCATATGAGATATGTGCGGGACCGAGAATAATTCGAGTATGTGATACCGTATTCCATTCTCGCGATCTATGTATCGATTGGTTATATGCGAATATGTGTTGAGCTGTATCGGGAAAACTTGGGTGTTCGATTGTTCGATCGGAAAGTTTAACATTTTCTGTTTATCCGGAATGTGATACAACAATTGGAATTCACAAAAGTTATGTGATAACTGAATGAATGTTATAAACATAGCACTTTAGTCTCACTTGATCGGTTGCCACGGAATTTTGATGTGATCAAAAGTCCGTCGCAATCACGTAGCGTACGCGGATACTCGCCGGGTAAACTTAATAGACAGCCTCACTCCATAGCCCCGACCAAGTGACTGTAGGAGAACCCCGTCGTCGAAAGCATCCGTCCGGGTGCTCGCGGCAGCGGTGTTCCGCCTTGGTGCACTTCGTCGACGGTATCAGGGGTGCGGTAGCCTACTAAAGTTTGCGACGAGCATTCGATCAGAATGTCGGGAATCCTGTTGAATTGCCCGACTTGATATTGAAAAGTGTTTTCGACTTTGAGACTAAAATGCGGGGTTTATAATTGTTAGGCATGCGATGTCTAAAGAATTCATTTGGTCAGGCATGCGATGTCTGAGGTGGTTGCGGATTCCAACTGTTGTAGTTTTACACTTTCTTTTCTGTGACCGTAAGTGTAATATGTGATGTCGCCGGTTTCGTTGCTATATGTCAACGACAATTGGGATGCGCATATTTACTTACGTTGATGACATGTGATGTTATGTGTTGCTGGATATGTTATATTGGATCGTCGTATTTGAATAGCCGGGGGTTTTTATGTGAGATGAGTGTTTTTCATTTTCATTCATGTAAAAACTTGTATGTAATATTCTTTTATTGGGGCACTTCCAGGTTGCGGAAGTCGTCACCCGTTGTATATTATTTACTTTTCCGCATTACGATAGACCCAAGGAGGGGAGCACAAGTAACCGGGTTCTAGGGTCCAGTGGGAGACCAACTCGAGGAGTCGAGTCCGGATCTCCTAACCCTAGAATTGGTAGGGTTGCTTGCCGCTCTCATAGGGGTCTTGGGGTGTGGGATTGGCTATTCATCACGACCGTGGAATCCGTGTTTTATACTGGCTCGTATTGAAAACACGGACGTCCTAGTATATCCAATATTTCATATGTTTCTTCTGCCGTGTTTTATCTGTGATGTGATCATATGATGTTCTGTGCTCTGTTCAGATAGATGTAGTATATAGTATATATGATATATTATATAGACGTTACTTATGTTTTACACCCGCGCTAACCCTGCCCCGCTCTGCCATTAGTTACCTAACCTAACGGTGCACGAGGGGACATCGAGGCGAATGCGGATGGCATAAGTGTACGTCATATTTATCTGTGATGTTTAGGTAATTTAAATGATGGGATATTCATTAATGAGATTGATGAAAGAAAATAAACCTAATTGATGTTGTGGAATCGAATTTCAAAATAAAACAGGTAGCTACAGTTCTTGCTTTGCATCGTGGTGTTCCTTATAGAACATCCTGCACCTTATTCGATAGGGAAAGGACCGAGATCCCTTCACTGGGAGTGACCCCTTTAGCAATAACTGGCAGATGCTACACACTCGGTTTGTCCTTTGATTGCTTCTATAGTTTCTGCTTTGCACAGTGATATATATGATATATCCCGCACCTCATTCGACGAGGAAAGGGCCGACGATCCCTTCACCGAGAGTGACCCCTTTAGCAAAACTAGAAAAGCCTCAAAAACATTCCATTTAAAAACCATTTGATTCCGCAACGAGATCAAGTTCAAAGCGTTAAAGGTTTTCACAAAAACCAGTCGCAACCCTCCGTCATTTTAGGAAGTAGAGTACTTAGTATTCGTGCTGTGTTTGTTGACCATAGTCAAGGCACAGTGTACGGTAGCTAAGTGATGTCTTCCTACACCGCATATGATGCGATTAGTTAGGACAGTCGCGTGACTTTGTTGACCTTAGTTAAGGGTCATGTGGGTGGGTCTAATTAATCACGAAATGACGGGTAGAACTTGACTAGTACTTATGATTTGTTGACCATAGTTAAGGTCATAGGTGCTAGGGGTAAAAACCTTTATCGGAAGTTTCAAGTGTTGAAATTTGCAATGAGATTGCATACCTTCTATATGATAGTTGGATCCCGATACCCACTGCGAGTAACTGTTACTCCTGGGAGAGTTTTGCACTTTGCAATTAGCCGATCAAGTAGGTGTCTAGAAAGGTGTCAACGGGGTTACGCCTCTGGGAAAACGAGGTTTACAGTAATTAGGTCCGTGCGAAAGCACGGGGAACCTCTCTCAAAGTACCGACACTGGCCTGGCTGAAAGATTGGCGAACTTGTAGAGTATAATTAATCCCGGCTAGTCTTTCCTTTTAGGGTTTGAAGGAAGATTTGATAAAAACAGTGGGAGCCATCCTGATTAGATAAAATATATAACCAATCTGATCTTGCAAGAGCGCACGCTGAGTGTTTTCTTCTCTCTCTCTCCAGGTAGCGACCATATCACGCCTTAATCAAGATAATAATATGGATGTATTGACCGAACCCGCTTGTTATACTGAGCTGGGGAACGTTGGTCCCGCTCCAACTTATAATTGTTATAAGACAGAGCAGGAAATAGGAGAATACCAGATTTCCTATGCCGCCCAAACGAAGAAAGTGCATATGATGCATCTTCTTCGGGTGTGTTCATTACAAAGAACTGTTTCTCAGTATCCTCTGCATCCTGGGTATATGATACCGGATCAGGATCCTAGATATGTAATCTGTTACATAGGGCTACAAAAGGGTAGAAAAACTGAGAACGGGTGATAAGTTTCATGAGACAGAAAACGGGGCAAGTGTTGCAGCCAAGTCTGTTGGTCACTGTCACCCTGTATTACGAATACATTGATTCTGAACAAATGCTATTAGATACCGAACCTGATATACAAAATCATATCAGTCTCTTCATTAGTAAAGAAAGGATATAATTTTGTATTGATGGATAATGTTTTGAACACTTCCTATATCAAAAGTTGATCGGTTCAGGCACGCTATCTAAAAGCATTAACGTTCTAAATCAAACTACAGTTCCTAGTATACTGAACACACACAAGAAGAAGAGTTCAGAAATGAACGAATTCTTCTTGAGGCATTGTAGACTAGATCATATCAATGCGACCCGACTGGCTGAAGTTACATTTAGATGTATATTTAAATCAGTTTGAATTTACATCTTGTGAAACTTGCCAGTCATGTCACAAAGATAATATGACCATAGCTCTGTTTATTGGAAACAGAGAAAGAGTTAATGAACTCTTGGGACTGATGCATGATGATGTATGTAAGGTCTCCTGTCTACACATGCCAGGACTGGTTCTTTATACTTCATTATATTCTCTGATGATCTCTCAAGATTCAGCCATATATTCCTGTTGAAATATAAGTCCGAACCTTTTGAGGTATTCATAGAATATAAGTAGGAAGTAGAGAACCAAAATGCGGGTATAAGTATTATGTCCTATGATAAGATCAGGGAGGAGAATTGTGCAAAGAATTCCTGGACTATTCTATAGGAGAATGAGATTCTCTCTGAGTGCTACTCCTCTGAATACACCACAGCACAACGGTGTATCAGGGCGGAGCAATTGCACAATATTAGATATGGTGTGCTCTTTGATGAGTATTACTGAGTTACCCATTTCCTTTTGGGGTTATGCACTTGAGAAGCTGCATACCTATTGAATTAGGTTTGAATCAAATCACTGCCTACCACTCCATATAAGATATGGTGTGGGAAGATCCTATCTCTTAAGCGAGTTAAGATTTGGGGTTGTCCGGCCTATGTTTAAAGCAAAATCCGGACAAGATCGAGGCAGGATCAGTTCTGTAGAACTGGAAAGGTTCCAGCTATACAAAACTGCTAATGATTTGACAGAACCAAAGGATTCAATAGTTTCCGACGAACCTCAGCCTCTCCGCCGATCTAGTAGGGTTCCTCATCCGCCTGAGAGATACCTCGGTTTCTCGATGACAGTGGGAGCAAGGATTGCATCATGAGATGATGACCCAACTAGTTTCGAGCAGGCCATCGAGAGCAGGGACTCTGTAAGAATGGCTGGATGCTTAGCGATCTGAGATGGAATCCATGTACACCAGCAAAGTATGGACTTTAGCTGCTATATCTGAAGGGTTAAATCCCCATCAGGAGCAAGTATATCTTGAGAAGATTACTTGGTGTAGATGGAAAAGTTGAGACTTTCAAAGCTAGACTTGTTAAAGGTTTTCGTCATCGACCAGGCGTGGATAATGATGAAACCTTTTTCCAGTAGCTATGCTTAAGTCTATCCAGATCCTACTTACCATGGCTACATACCATGACTACGATATCTGGCGGTTGGGTGCCATGACTGCTTTTCTAAATACTGATTTAGAAGAGAACGTCTATAAGAACACAGCCAGAGGTCTTCATAAACAGTGGGAGCAGCGGAAACGTGTGCAAGTTGCTTTACATAATGAAGCAGGCATCGCGGAGTTGGAACGTCTGTTTTGATGTGATAGTCAAAGTGTTTGACTTCATCAAAATGGTAGACGAACCTTGTATATACAAAAGGGTAGTAGAGAGTAAGGTGGTCATCTTCGTATTGTACGTAGACAACATACTCTTGATAGGAAAAGAGTTTCCTATACTACGATCGGTCAATCTCCTATTATCACTAGGATTCTCCAAATAGGATCAAAGTGATACCTCCTAAATCCTGAGTTTTCACCTATGAGATAGATGTAATTGGATGCTAGGATTCTCACTAGATGTAGTGAGATGGTATCAATCGATCCTGGGGAGAATCACTGGAAGAGTTCCAGGGTGATAAAGACGACTGAATGTCATTCACAGGCACTGTCTTTACCCTCAGTAAAGGGACGGTATGTTGGAAGAGTTCCAAGCTCAATACCGTGGCAAGCTAGACGATAAAGGCTGGTAACATCGCTATTAAATATACTACCAAAGAGGTAGTTTGGGTGTATATTGGTTCATAAGATGAACTACGTTCCTGCCATTGTATGACAATGGAAGTGTGGCGTAGGCCCTGGAACCCTGGTCCCATCAGTGACCCAGACATATTCTGAGGAAGCATCACCCGATCATGGAGATAGTTGATCTCCGGGGTGATCGAGGTTAGGAGAGTAGACTCAGAGGACAACACGGCGGATCCACTCACGAAGGCCTTTTCCCAGAGAGAGACTCATATGGGATGATTGAGTATTAGATACTGCGACCACTGCTACAGATGGCCCTAGTGCAAGTGGGAGATTGTTAGTTATATGTATGCCCTAGAGGCCATTACTGTACATTGGATGTATATTGTAGTGGATGCTGGGACATATATAGGTAGGACTTTCTTGCTCGACATGATAGTACGCTATATGGTTGCTCTTTATCTTAACATGTATACTTTCTGTCTCTCTGATTACATGTTGATAAAGCCCTTAGGATGTGTACTCGACTTCCAGGACTATGATGCAGATCATACTAGTGGGGCCTGGGTAGTCAATGAGTACATCCTTCATTGTTCCTAGTCGTGGGAATATCGAGACGGGGCATCGATATTCCAGAGTAGACTAGCGCATATCTTCTCGACCCATGCGATGGGCGATGGATGATCCCATATCCATTGGTGTTTGACATCGAAGATGGTATGCGGGTGCTCAGTGGAGACTGGGTACACTGAACGGACTCGCCGAGAACTCCCAGATGGTATTATACCTCACGTCAGATGGCAGTTCTCTGGTGACACTGGTACAGCTTAGTCTGTTGACCCGAGATTGTCATAGAGTCTTGTGTGTCTCCCACTGTGCTTTGATTTCCACCCTACCACGGCTCTACTGAGTCGTGCAAACAGGTGGTTTTTGGGTACAGTCCCGATTCACATGGAGGCAATGAGCGATAGGAGGGGATTCGTCTCTCCCGGTATTGGGGGTTGATGTTGTGCTATGCTCGACTGCCCATAACAGGAAATCCCTGGCCAGGGTTGTAGTGATATACTGGTAAGAGTTATCAGTAGTTTCACGAATGTTATGGACCTTACGTCGGCATGATTTATCGAGCTATTGGGGTCTGACGTTTACCACCCCTATGCGAGATATGCGACATATCAGACGAACAGACCGGACTGTACAGTAAGTGTTACTGGTTGGATTCACAGGAGTGTGAGCGGGCTTGCTCGTCAATCTTCTGATCGCTCAATACCCGGGTGGCCGTTACGTTTAGCAGACCGCTTGCGGCTTGTGGATGCTTGATATGATCATCATCTGCTGCCGGCGTATTGACGAGTCTTTAGAGTCCTACACAGAGGTTTCCTGGCTCAAGCGAAACGAAATAGGAGCGCATATGAGATATGCGCGGGACCGAGAATAATTCGAGTATGTGATACCGTATTCCATTCTCGCGATCTATGTATCGATTGGTTATATGCGATATAACCTAGTTATCGAATCAAGGATTGATTCGATAAGCCGATACATATGATACTAGTCGGTTATATCCGATATGACCGGATCGTTAAATCAAGTGTTGATTTAATGATTTAGTGCATATTTATATATTTGATATATTACTTTGCGTTAACTGGTATTGGTTCACTTTAAAAGGATTTTCTCACTTGAATTGTGCACATTGTATATGCGATATAATTTTGTGCACAAGATTGTATCATGTTTGATGATACTTGCTCTTTTGGGTTTATGTAAAGATTAAACCATGTTTAGTGAATGGTTAGGGTTTCTTTTCCCTTATTTATTTATCCATTTATTATTGTTTTGGAAAAGATAAAGAGAAAAAGAAATGGTGGCTTAGTTTGTCTTTTCTTTGAAGCTTCTTGAAGCTTTGAAAAAGTCTACCATTCTTGTCTCTTCTTTAACCCTAACCACTCTTCTAAACCTTGGTTAAATCTCTACACTAAACCATGGTTGAAGTTATGATAAGATTTAATTCTTTTTGATTTTTAAAATAGAAGACTTATCATATCTTCTTCTTCTTCTTCATCTTCTTCAACATGAAGAAAGCTAGTGGCCATCAATGGAAACTAGTGAAATTGAGTGAGAAATCCAAATATAAAGTCTACCCACTTCCTATTTCTTCATCCTCTACCTCTTGCCAAGTTGTATAGGGTGTTTACTTCACAAGTTTTCAAAGCTTGGTGAAGTTGGAGCTTGTTCTTGTGATGCTTCGACATAGATCATCTTCGGCATCGAACCGACGATCAAGCCCGCCTATTCTTCGATGATGCCAATGCTAGAGTCAAGGGTTTGATTTGGACAGCGGAGGGAGATCATCGCGGAGCTTAGGAAGTGGTGGACCGGATCTACAAAGGTTGTAGCCCCTTCCCTATTTCTATATTTCCGTTTACTTGCTTGCTTTGCCTAAATATCTAGTTAACGATCCGTTCTAGGTTTTCTCGGCACCGTAATTTTTAGAAATTTGTATGTTTGATCACTTGTAAGACTCCATTAGTGTGCCTAGGAACCCTACACAAATAACCGCAAATTTAAATAGTAAGTAATGGAAAGAGAGATAGAGAAATTACAAACGCAAACACGAGTCATTTATAGTGGTTCGGGAGATTCCATAGTCCATTTTTTTAGGCGCACGAGCCCGTTCTACTAAACACGTCTTTCTTGGAGACAAACACGTTGCCCACAAGTAACCCACAACCCCGCTTCTGGTGGAGGCCAAACCAACACGTCTCCTCAAAAGACTATACGTTATTCGCTACTACGAACAACACTCCTCTCTACAATGCTCCTCAACCTTCTCTGTACAAAATATACTCTCCTCTCTTACAATGGCAATCTTTCCCTCAAGATCCCAAACACAAAAAAAGAAGATATTACAAATGAAGCACAATACTCTTGATAGAGTTTCTCTTAAGCTCACTTCTAATACTCTACAAAGTATGGATAATCAATTTGAAGATCTTGATTTTGTGTGTGAGAGTGAATGGATAAACAAAATGAAAAACTCTTTTTAACTCTCACAAGAAATGAGATTTTTCTCTCTTGATAACTTAGGGATAAAGCAAACTGAAATATTGAGTGATAAGAGCTCAAAAAATCAACCCAAAACTTTTTTATAATCCCACACAAAAAACTAGCCATTATAAGTCAAATCAGCATTTTTCCAGTAAAAACAGACGTCTGAAGATCAATTGGACAGACGTCTGAAGTTTTAACAACATAAACCCAACGACTATATTTTCAAAAACTTTTACTACAGACGTCTGTCGAATATAGGTTTAGACGTCTGCCATGGGTTTTCAAAGATGGTTAAAGAAAGTACAAAGAATAAACAGACGTCTGAAGAACATGAGACAAATGTCTGAAGAAGAAATGATTTTCAAAGATTTTGAACTGCAAATGTTTGTTGCTTATATCGTCATACGTTTGTTCCTTAAAAGAAATCCATTCCAATGAAAACACAGAGAATAAACAGACGTCTGAAGAAGCAATGGACCGATGTCTGAATCTCATAAAAATAGGCCATATGAAAACATAGAGAAAAGATAGATATCTGAATAAGCAAGGGACAGACGTCTGAAGCACAAAACGTATGAAAATTGCAGATATTTGGGGATTTTGTCAAAACACAGAAAGACGACAGACGTCTGAAGCATATGGGGACAGATGTCTAAAGTGTAAAAACTCATAAACTTATAGTTTGTAATGAAAATCAATTTTAAAATGAAAACCCCAAAGTTCATACAATGTAAAACTTTTGTGCAAGAATTTGTAAGTGTTCAAGAGCTCTAATTGATATAAAACATATTTTATAGAGTACTTACAAAAATTCCTATGTTCATATCGCAAATTCTTCGAATTCTTGAATCTTTGTCGTCTCAAGCTCTCGAACTTTGACGTGCCCTTGAACTTGGATTCATAGTTTCAAACTTGGACACGTTACTCATAAGCGTTGGTCGATGATTCTTCAATTTGACTTCGACTCATAACGCTTCAAACTAGGACTTGGCTTCTTGATGCAACCCTCATTTTAGATACGAATTTTAGGGCCCAAAACGATGGAATTTCAATGTAATATTTGCGACATATCCATTGACCCAGACGATTTTGCGAGATCTTCATTTGGCTGGTGGAACACGTGAATCAGACAAGATTTGACAGTTCGGGCTGCATCACTTCTTAGCTATTCATAGCTAGATCATGACAAATTGAGAAGCACTCGTCCGTATCCTCCAACCTCCATTAGATAAATCTGTTTAAGCTCAATAACCTCCATCCTCCTTTATACGCTTGTGCTGTGAGATATTCTGAAATCCAATCTCAAAACGACCAAGCATATCATATACAGTGTTATTAAAAAATGCAAGATATTTAAACACAAGTATATGAAACATTCATTGTTCCGATATCACAAATATGAAATGAATAGTATATTCAACATCAATATCAAGAAAGCAAACAAATGCAAAGTATGAGATATTGATATACTATATATATACATGATATACAAACAAGCTATAGAACACATGTATGTACGTGTGTGTATTCATATTATGAATTATCAAAACAATGAATGAGAGTAATATATCAATATCAAGAATATAACACAAGTATAGTATGAGATATTGATATATTACTCGGTATACACAAGATATAGGATATGCAAGGTAAACAACAAGTGTAAACAAGTTTAGTATCGATAGGATAAGCAAGATAAGCAAGTGACACTAAATAAACTATTCATATTTAAGATATCATCAAAACCAAATAATTGGATCATCGAAATTCATAAGTCATCAAGAGAAGATTTTTTTTCTTCATATTTTTGCCATTTCGATCAATTGATACACATACAATTCAATATACTGATATACGAGAAATATAATCATCAAAAACCGAATTCAATTCACGACAAATTCCATCCAAATGTCAACAAAACCAATTCATTTCACCATAAGTTCATATCCATTCATTTACAAATTCAATTACGGACGTTGCAAAAAATGACGATCGAGAGGATAATCAGCTAACTGAGGGCGCTGCCGCTGGGGGCCGGAGGATGGTGAGTGAAATCGTGCAGTTCCTACAGTGTTATTAATAGACAAGTATATTAGATATGATATTCATGATAACTATAAGAAAGTTGTATCGAAACGAAGGATTATCAATTAAACTTACATCCGGTATTTTCCTTCCTTGAAGCATTAGCCTATGCACGATAAGTTTTCTCACCTCAATATCGACGAGGGCTTCTGCTCTAGTCAATATCCTCTGTGAACCCGAAGCCGGCACATGTTCAGATGAAGAAGGAGCCGAGAAGACGCGTGCTCGATCACCCGCAGGAGTATGAGGAGAGCCGGCTGGATGGTGTATCGGAGTGGACGGAGAGGTCGTTGGTGCCACGTTGGACAGAGATGGAGCTGGTGCCGCAGGGGGCGTAGGCTCCTAAATGAATATCCCTCGGCATACGTGAGGAGGATGCAACTACGGACCATGATATACCATAGGAGAAATTCCTTGGCCGCTCATGTGAACTCTCCCGTGCCTATCCGGGTTGTGCTGCTAGATGATGTCCTTATTGATCGCATGAAGCTCTACGTCTGTAGGATCTCAATTGTGCGCCTCAACAAACGCAATCATCCACTACTCAATCTCTTTGTTCATCCGTTGCTGCAAGAAATTACAGTATGAACCAATTTAAGACAATTATTCAAAAAGAAATTAAGTATTTAAATAACTACAAGAAATCGTATAGGAGCATACTTATATAATGCTTAGTCGCCTCCTGTGAGCTAGGGCAGCTGGAGGCACGCTCAAACCCTATACCATAAAGTTCCACGCGATTGTGCATTTCTCCCATCTGTCTAGTCTGCCATTTAGCCAAAAATTTGATTTAGATGAAAGTTTAATTAGGAAGTTGAAAACTTCAGAATATTTTGATTTGTTCTTACATGAGTAACTCTATATTGTGAGGAGTTCATCCTTCTGCCCAATCAACGATCAGTGTTGCGACTCTGCGCCGCTAATCCTCACTGGCTCCTTGCCTGCTATTTAGAAATGATATAACATCATATACTAAAAAATATTAACATCTAATACTATTACAGTTCTCGGCGATCTACATACCAAGAATTCATGCGATTTGAAGTGATCAATCATGGCGGCCCAATACTCGTCTGACCAATTCGCGGGCTTCGCCGCCAATTTCTCCTCGTCGGTGGCAGTCGTTCTCCAATTCTTTTATACCATGTGTTTGTTATCACGCCAACTCCCCGACATGTATATAAATAGTCGGCTTTGGACGACGTGCAGACGTACGGGAGGGCTGTCAATCCACCAGATTATGGAAAAGCGAACCTACAAAGAAACACCGAAGATGTATTAGCGTTAAACATATATATCAAAAGTAATAAATGAATACTAAATTAAATAATCTTACTAAAATCTCATCTAAAGCCGATTGTTTCTTAGCCTCCAAAGTATTCGACGTCTAGTCCACCGCCGCGTAACTGGAACCATATTTCATGACGTGCGGCATATGTTTCTCATTATTGCATATCAAGGCACGGAATTTCTTTAGCTCTTTTGCACCAGGATCAACAAAATCCCTAGTTGCCGACATGTGCATATCGATCTTCGGGGCGTCTCAATTGCTGGCCCATATCTTCTTTGCCTGTGTGGTGCTTTTTTTCCCAGGACCCTGACCTCGACCCTGGTTACGGTCCACGGAACTGGAGGAAGTGGATTCCATGTCCTCTTCAGTCCGTACACTACCCCGGCCAAGACCACGACCCGCGGAACTAGAGGAATTGGATGCTACGTCCCTCTCAATCCGTACACGATCACGGCCACGACCAGAACTGGATACCATATCCTGAAAAAATAACTAATGCAACATATATATACAATAACAATTTCAACAAATAGTTAAGCAAAATTAAATAGCTGTAGATAAAATTAAATTTATCACGTTCAAGATAATCAATTCATAAATTAAATTCTGCATATCTAAAAGCCGCATGTATATAAAGGAGACGAGCAAGAAAAGTGTGATAAACTGAAGTATTTAATTGTATACAAGATTATGGATAATACAAAAAGGTAAAATTTAGTGTTAATTATCATCCTCTGTAGCACTACCCTCATTCGCTGAATTTTGCTCCGAGTCATCGATGAATTGTTCTGGTTCACGGGTTGTTCGTTTTCGTCTAGGGGCAGCTGATCTTGATGATCCGTCTTCTACAACAATCACCGGATCGATATCCGTCCTTGAAAGGCTAACGTCGTCGATATCCATAATCAGGTCTTGTAATGGTGTGACTAGCGTGCTTGGGCATGCCAGTTCAGAGCTCATCCAACATACTATTTGATGGGGATATTATTAGTCTCCAAATTAAACCGTAAGTATACAGCTTATCATAGTCGTACTTGAGGATCGTTCCTATAGAGATGCGTGTTAACTACTTTTAAACTAAGTTAAAGAGTTAGATTTTTTAAAAGTGCAACTAAAAGTGGGTTTTTTTTATTGAGAGAGAAAGTTCTAGGGTTTTTATTTGCTTTATTTGTATGGTTGGTTTAAAAGATTCATCTTCTTTTCTTAATCTAGTTCTAATATATTTCCATTAATTATAACTAAGCATAGATTATATTCAAATTATAAATGTTGCCTATCAAAATTATAAAATCATCTAGATCATATTAAAACCCTAGTTCTAATTAATTAAAAGCAACCTAGGTTTAATCTTCCAAAAAAATATGTAGGTCATGAGCTTACAATTATTATCTTATCGATTAATCTAGATCCTTTTAAATTACCTAGGTTGAATAACTTATATTTAAATTAGTATCTTACCTTCCTTAATTAAGTTTCTAGGTGTCAATTATCATCAACTTAATTAAATTATCGGTGTTATCGTCTTTCTCTAATCTAGTTCAAGACGTTATCTTTCATTACTAGATTAGTTTTTAGATGCATAACTACAAAGATAATAATAAAGACATAAGAGATTCACATTCAAACTATAGAAAAGAAGAGAAATAAGAACATCAACCCATAGAAATTGGAAATGAAAACATATAGAAGAAATATTAATTACTCATGATATTAAAGAAAACTAAATTTTTATTAATATTCATAAGAAACTTATAATAGAACTCGATCTCTTCTCCTTGAAAACCCTAACTTGAATGCAATGAGAGAGATATAAAACCCTAGGGTTATACGGGTGCTTATATAGGGCTAAGGAAGTTTGAGAATAAGTAATAAAAAATACAAGAGGATCAACTTGCTAACAACTATGAAAATCTAATCTAATCACTCTGTTGGATGTTGTTGCATGCCTTCAGAGTTTTCAAAAGACGGAACCCTACATCTCATATTAATCTATTTGGAAAGACGATCGTGCCCATAAAAAATATCATCGAACGGCCCAAAATAGACCGCTGATCCGCCCCTAATTGACTTAATTTTCCGCTGATCCGCTACCTAATTTTGGCTTCGTGGCTCCAAAAATTTTCCGTGGTTTTATCGTCAATTTAGATGATTTTTGAGCTCATAAAATCTTGAATATCTCACTGAATTTTTGTAGTTGCATGGATCTTCGAATTGTTTCTAAATTATGCATATAATTAAGCAGATTGATTTGTTGCTTTTGATTTAATTTAGTTTCTCCAACTGATTTGTTATTGTGATGATTGATTCACCTCTATTTGTTGCAAATTTTGCTGATTTGTAATGATATCCCCAAATTTGTTCCAAATTTGCAGATTGTCTTTTTATTTTCTGATTAATTCCCTTAAGTTTCCATTGTACGCACGTAATTCTCATTTTAGGATAATTTTCTGTTTTTTTGCATCCAAGCCCTGTTATCTGTAATAATTCACAAAAGATACCCAGAAGAGTATAATATATGACAATAAAATGATAAATGGGTTATAAAAATGTGCAATAAATTACATATATCAAATATCCCCATACTAATCTTTTGCTAGTTCTCGAGCAAATCTAGCATTCCAAACTCTACTAAACTAAACTGCAATCTAATTAAATCCTACTCCTACTCATATTCCTGCTCCTACTCCTATAAAAGAAAATAAAGGAAACAAAAATAAGAAAATGAAAACTATATATAAAGATAGGAATAGTTAAGAAAAATACGAAAAAAAGAGTTTAAACTTTACTAGATTTTGTCCTGAACCATGCCTTAATAGATTTTGATCTATACCGAAAATTACTTCCTCATCATTCTTCCAATCTTTCCTACCTATCTTTCTTCCAAACATGATCATATACCCCTACGTGTATGTAAAATCATCCCTACACCCGGAGAATTTAATTCAAGCTCCCATACTCTTGCCCTTCGCTCCCTATTACTTTTTAATTGATGATCAAATTGATGGATTTGTTTCTACATTTTCATGTGACCGTTAATACTTCGTGAGGCACTAACCAACCGATTACCGAGTGTGATCATTTATTGGGCTTAAATAGCAGTATTCTAATCTTGCAACACCTAAGGCACATCAAATGATACCAAACCAATTGGTCTAAGTCACTAGGTGATGAAGCACCGAATTTTTTATTATGCTACCTTGATAATTGCAAGACAGTATTCATTTTTTTATATTAATTTTTTTCCGTATTAGGGTATTATAGACAAGAGCATGACATGTCTCTTCTACTATCTCAAACTTTAAGATGTGTGCATGTGCGTAAAGTGGGTATCAATGTTCAAATGTTTGGACTCAAAAATAGGCACTACTTATATCTTCTTGTCATGACCCAAAAATTTAGCACGTGACGGCCCTTAAACTATGTAATGTCTCCAGGCGTAACGTAATTCAAGTAAGCCAAAAACCCAGCAATTTAAACCATCAAAAGTAGTAAGTGATAATAATATTGTTAAAACTTTTGAAATCTCAATCAAAATTCTTTAAAGTCCAAATTTACTTCCGTAAAAATTTTGGCTGCACCTCCTTTGTAAAAACTAGCCCCAAATATGGGTACATACAAATATATAAGTAAAGCATCCCCAACGGGAGCAAAATCCATGCCCAAAGGCGACAATAGATATACGGCGCCGTAGCGAAGAAATAAAAGACGATATCAATAAAACTGCATAAAAGACAACCGAGTCACCAAAATATACAATAACGTCCTCACAACTCATCTCTAAGTCAATACATGAAAGTGGTAGATGGAGAGTACATGATACAACGAATATACAAAGAGCAACATCGGATAACCGCAAAACCCAACTATAGCAAAACTGCACCCAGTCAGCTGTAGCGGTATCCGCTGCAAAAGATGATACGATAGATGAAAGCCCTGCCTCTGACTGCTCTGAGGGACAACCTATACAACCCTGTGGCACAACGGGGGTGAGTTGCCAACTCGTGAATAGTAAATAACATATGCAGGTAATCATAAGTATGCACGTACTGCGCTAATCTAACAAATGCAAGCTGATAGCAATAAATGGCAGTATGTATATACAACAGTCATGAAAGGTACTCTATCAGGTACTACTAATACATGAAGTAATGCATATCAAATAAATGCGGAGTATAGGATAAAACATGTCATCCTCACGGAATCCTCATCGTGGCAGGACCAGTGTCCATCAAGACAATCTAAATCCCAAATTTCCCAAATCGGCCTCAGATTGGTCCTCATAACCTGTAAGTTTCATGAATCTGAGTGTCTAACATCGACGCCCGAAAACATAATGAAAACTAGTGTCTAGCATCGACACATAAATACATACGTTCCTCGAATCCTAAATGTCAAACACCGACACTTGGGATCCACATATCGGTTTATACGCTCCTCGAATCCTAAGTATCAAATACCGACACTTGTGATCCACGTATCGGTTTATACGCTCCTCGAATCCTAAGTGTCAAACACCGACACTTGTGATCCACGTATCGGTTTATAAAACAAGTCTCAGAGTGAATTGCATCCAAATATCAAGTAAAGAATAAGAATACTTTCATAGATTATTATATATGTGTATATATATAACAGCGTCTCATACCACTGATATATATATATACATATATATATATATATATATATATATATCAATGTCCCATACCACTGATATATATACTTAGGAGTAAAATATCATATGAAATCCATATCTCAATACGAAAATCAATGAATATAATATATGCAACATAAAACAGTAATATGAGCATATAAAGGAAAACTGCTATTTAGCTGCAACAAGTTATTAAATATATCATGCGGTTCGTAATTTCTCCGAAATCCAACGCAACATCATATAAAGGTGAACATGTAGCTATAGCAAGGTATGCGTAACCATTTCGGTATAGCAAGATATGTGTGTCTATGTAACATTTCAGAAAAATAAAATATTATTTTTGGGAATTTTTATAATAAAATAATAAATATTACGAGTATTTCGATAATGCGGAATAATTAAATACAGATAAATTGAGAAAAATTTAGAAAATTATAGAAATTACTGAAATGAGGGTGTTTTATGTGATTTATGCAAATTACAAACTTTTAAGATTAATTATATTCCATTTTAATGCTAATTGCGATTAAATATCGTTAATCGTGTATTAAGCTAGTTTTGTGCACATTACATGCACCAAGTCATTTTCACACTTGTTACATTTTCCTACATGATATTTTGTTTTGGATGGTGTTGTTTTGAAATTAAGAGAAAAGAAAAGAAAAGATAACAAAAGAAAAGAAAAAGAAAAGAAAAGAGTAAACAAAAAAGCTTGGGGGGTATTTATAAGGCATGGTACTTTGACTTTGGACACACTCTCTCTCTTTCCCTCACTCCTTACAAGCTCCAGCAGCAGCCCCCTCCCTTTCCCCTTCTCCTTCTTCTTCTTCTTCTTCTTCTTCTCTTCATTAAAGCTTCAATCCTTCATCAAAAGTTCACCTCCATTTCACAAAAAAAAAACATGCACAAGCTCCTCACAAGCACCTTGGACCAAGAAAAATCCAATTTTGATCACTTAGGGGCAACTCAAGAAAATTCTTGAGTTGCCAAATGAGGTAATTTCTGCACTATTAGGGTAGTTTTTCAATTCTTTAAACATCCATACATGTTTAGTATCGATATTGTGTAGTTTGGCGAACTTTGAAAATTCCAAGTTAAGCATAAGGTTTTGATTTGATTCCAAAGGTGAATTTGTGGCTTAGTAATGACCTTAGACCCCTGTAGGGATTGCATAGTGGGCTAAACCATATAGACTAGAACCCTGCAACACGAAACCAGAAACCCCGATACCGTATTTTTCTGAAAATTGTGAAGGGAATTTGATATCTGCTATAACTCGGGGACCTGGAAAATTATTTAGCGAACACAGTGACACATACAGGCACCCAGGAAGCTACCACAGAGACCTGAGACCCCAACTCCACCTATAGGCCGCAGATTTAATCATTCTGGCCGCAATTTGCGGCCAGAATAGGGTTGATTTGGTCCATGTTTGTTCCAGGGCTTTATCTCCAATAAAATAGACCCTTTGCATATGCAAAATTGGCTAATTTGACCTAAGGTAAAATCTGGGACCATTTTCTTGAGTTGCTGCCTTGTATTTCATGACGTTTTTGAATTTAAGTTTTGGTATTTGTCATTGTATTCCATCGTGTGGCATTTGAACGCCAACGACTAGGCTTATTGGTTGTGTTTTGCATGCGAGACTATAGGTTCTAACCTATAAGCGATTTGCATGTTGTTTGGCTTTCAAGTTGGATTCTTGATACTATATGATGCATTGGAAATTGTAGGTACCCTCACGTGGACTTCGAGACGATGAGGATGAGCATGGCATCATCGACTCCAGCAAGCGAAGATTAAGGTGAGTAGATATATATCTAAGAGGGGAAGTCGGGTGGATGGTGTATAGCACCCCCGCAAAGTTGTAAGAAATGATGTGATGTGATATAGATATACTTTTATATGTTATTGAGAGATTTTAACACCTAGCAAGAAAAGGTTTAGGAGATTATTGGTTTAGTGTTAGCGAGAATTGAAGAAAGGACTTTAGTTGATTTCTTAGTCACGAAACTTTAGAGTAAAGATTTGCATACACGCACATACACACACTCGCATACATTTACTTCCTTGTGTGTATCGAGGATGTCATATATATTCATATTCATATGTATGGATGATGAGGATATTATATGGTATTTGGAGATGAGTCGATGAGATTAGGCATGATGCCATGAGATCGGTGATGTGATTTGGTTCGTATTATGAGATACGACATGATATTAGCAGATTGATGGGCGATGTGTATTCACACACACGCGTACATATATGTTGATGATATTAGTATTATACTAGAATTAGATCAGTACCCCCCTGTTCACGATATGTGATGATAAGGATATCAGATGAGTAATGAGATAAATATAATATTTGACCCGTACCCAGATTTGGGATGCCGTACGATAGATTTACCGTACGAGATATAATTATGATATTAGATCCGCACTCTTGACTTGAGGATGTCATGTATATATATATATTGTATCGTACGTGATACTATTGAGGCGAGATCACCGACTACTAGATATATATATATGCCGACTCTGACCTAGGTAGATTTCCTTACCCTTTTGACTGGGCTCGAGTCATACTTGTTTTCAAATGCAGTAAATCGTGAGTACTTTAAAATACCAAACTGTATGACTCATATATTGGGTAGGTTTATTCTTCAGTGTTGCTGTTACTATATCACTTTCTGTATATTCATTAAGTTTCATCGCATTGCATGCTTATACATATGTTATCTGTAATTATTATGAAACCCTGCTATCAGGACACCATCACCATTACCGATGATGCGTATGTTCCACGTACACCTGCTTGCCGGCTCACACACATCATCATCGGTAATTGCCATGTCACATACACTTTAGAGAATATTATTTCATCGACATAGATTGCTAGCTGATAGTTGCAATATGTTATCACTTTCATATGCTAGTTTAACTATTGCACTCATTGCATGATATCCGAGGCATTCATATATTCATTGGTCATGCAATATTTTGGGATTTTATGCCGATATTCACTGTTTACTTACTCTTGATTCATGGATTTCAGATTTTCATGAGATTTCTGGATTTGGAGGAAAACCGCAAGAATATATATAAACTTCTCTCTCTCTCTCTCTTTTTAAAATGCAAATTGCGGTTTTCTCGTGATGTATGAGTCGTCCACCATGATGTTTTCTCGGTTCTGAGATGGTTTTCGAACCCGATTCGAGGAGTCGGATGAACCGTCTGCGGGTACATGGTGGACCCGGTATGGTACCCCAGGCAAGAAGCTCGAGTTGTAGATGATGAGCCCGGCAGGGGCAGACTGCCTACCAGTGATTGTCTGGCACGGCGGATATCCGGAGGATACCGTTCGTGGTTGTATGATTGAGGATATGGGACGATCCGGACTGACGGAGCCCGATGTATTGAGATATTGTGATATTGAGATTTGAGACACTAAGATATTGAGATTTGATGATACAGGTCAGTCCGGATAGCCGGAGCCTGAGATATTGAGATTTATGTTTTGTGTCGATACTTAAAAACGATTTCTCTATTGATTTCATTGATGATACTCGATTTATATATATACAGAAATCTGATTAAAGAAAGAAAACAATTGTCTCATTCATGATGTATTCTGTTTCCATTTGTAAAGCATTCATACATCATATATTTGATATGTTGCTATCTGAGGCACTGACACGAGCACGTGGTATTGCACTTATGTGTAGATGGATCAGGATATTTATTTGAGGATATTACTTGATATAACCCAGGATGCGTCATACATGCGATTTCTGCTCTGTGATGTTTTCTACTCACGAGTTGTCAACTCACCCCCGTTGTGCCACAGTTCCTTGCAGGTTTTGCCGTACAGGTTTCGTTGCGGCTTGCTGGCACACTGTCCATCCGGGTGATTGCTTTGGTAGGTGGGTTCACTTGCATCGTGACCACCACTGTATATTTTTTATTTCAGTTGTATCTAGTAAAACTCCATCAACCAGATTTGTATAATTGATAGAGATAGAAGACCAGTGTATATTCTTTCGACTTTAGAGTCGCGCGCGGTTTTATTATGGGTTTTCTTGATGTTTGAGTTTCCTTCTGAGTTTTTATCCTCTCCCTTCGGCGTTGTATATTATATTGCTTGCGTGGTTGTGATCGTCAATTGACGAAGAGCTATCTCCCGCTTGGGGATGCCTTTATTCATATTATGCATGTTGTACCCCTTTTGGGGCCAGTATTTACAAGGAAACTCTGCCGAAATTTTCAGAAAAAACTTGAGATTTTAAAAATGCATACCTCGGCTTATGTTGTTAAACTTCTTGCTTTAAAATTGGTTTTTCCTTCACTCTACTGCTTTACTTGGTTTTGATTTCTGGGTTTTGGTTTACTTAGATTACGTACGCCTCGAGACATTTCGTAATTTAAGTGCCAGTCACGCTCGGTACTTTCGGGTCGTGACAGTCTACCTATCAATAATGATGTAATACCCTCCAGATATATGTATAGCTGTAGCAAGCTAGGTATGTGTATATACATGTCAATAATAATACAATACCCTCCAGGTATATATGTAGCTGTAGCAAGCTAGGTATATGTATATACATATCAATAATGATATAATACCCTCCAGGTATATGTGTAATCATGTAGGCATAGCAAGGCATATGTGTAAGCATGTAGGTGTACAGGTATGCTATATGTCATATGCACAATAAAAATAAGGATCATGTCTCAAGCCCCTAGACAATACAATATCACGTATGTATGAGTGTTGTGCGTGTCATGGTAATTATTGACAGTGTGAGTGGCATACAATCAGTACTCGTGCAACATGAACCGTCAATAATAGTGCAGTGTCCGAAAGGTACAAGTCCAAGTACAACGAGTAATAATATGCAATGAAGCTTTACGCACAATCTCCATATATGCAATATAAACATGCGGCTAATATCATATCATATTTAGCCCTGACGCATAACGCCATGCGGGCGATTCCCCTATAAATATTAAATCTACTCACAGATGATCTTGGCTAAGTAAAGCCAACCACTTGCTTTCCCTTCTTTGCAGCGTCCGAAATCCTCGCCTGCGACCCTATAATTTCACAAACACCACACATAAAGTTAAACATCTTGCACCGACACAAAGACAATGAAACGCAAGGATAACGTCCACAAGAAAAACACACTGTGCACTCACTGCACAAAACACACACGATATCGGCACAACTCTAGCTAGGAACGCAAAATTACGCAACCACCAAGTCTAGACCCCGATCGTACCGATCGCGCATTCACAACACAATATAAAACGTGGAATCTAATATATATAACGTCGCAACGTCAAAAAAAAACCACGCCTAAACTATCCGGAAATCTAGTAAGCATCTTTTATCATTTAGCTCAAAACTACAAGTTTAACACAAAACTAATAATCACAATCATCACAATATAGCTTGATTAAACCACTCAAACCCTTACTAGAATTTTAATCTCACACAAATAGGATTTAGTAAAAGTTTAGTGTTTCCCCCAATCAGAGCAAAGCTCTGTTTAAAATTCAAATTTTGAAATGAAGCAACGCTTCAGATGCAGCGCCAAGTGCGCTGCGCCCTAAGCAGCGCATCTCGTGCAAAACACGTGTGCGCTAGCGCCGGGTGCGCCGCGCTCTAAGGAGCGCACCATGTGCAAAGCACGGGTGCACTAGCGCCGGGTGCGTCGCGCTCTAAGCAGCGCACCACGTGCAAAGCACGGGTGCGCCAGTGCTGAAACTAAGAGCTCCCCACCGTCAGATCAGAGATCCAATAATAATGATAAATCATTAATTAATCAGAATTAAATTCTGTTAATAAAAGATTCCTCAAAATCTTTCCAAATAACAAAATTGTGCTCTGTAAATCAGAGCACCGTTGGATCAATGATCCAAGGGTGATTAAAAATCACCAAAATACAGAATAAATTCTATATCGAAAGATTTATCAAGCTTGTTAAAAACAAGAAGATTGCATTCTGTAAATCAGAAGCTCTTGGATCAAAGATCCAACGATGGGAAATTCCCCAAATCAATTGGAGAAAAGATCTCTTTAACTGATTGAACTGATCAGCTTGCCCTATATAAAGGCCCCAAGACTTCAAGTCTGATATACAGAAGCATAGAGAGGAACCCCCCCCAGAAGCTTTGAGAGATCTCAAAAAGAAGAGCCAAGCTCTCAAGAAAAGAAGATTCTTCTTCAAGGTAAAGGAAATGATGATGAACAGAGAGATGAAATCATCTCATAATTAATTTAAAAGAAGAATTCATTTCCTTCTTCAAGATCATAGATCTACAAGACCAAGGTCTTTTAAAAAGTGATCAAAAGATCTCATCATAAAATAAAAAGAAGAATTTACTTCTTTCTCACAGATCATAGATCTACAAGACTAAAGTCTTTTTCAAAGAGATCATGAACGTCTCATTATAAAAGGGGGGGGGGAGAATAATTCAATTCTCTTAAGGATCACAGAGGCAAAGCTTTTCATCAATATAAGAGATTGAAACATCTCCTACAAAATAAGAACTTTTGTTCTTAGGATCTTGAGTCAAAGTCTCTTCTAAGGGAGAATTTATTTCCCAGATGATAAAATTGATCAAATGCGTTTCTGCGCTCTTGGACTAGCGCTCAGCGCCAAGCGCACCATGTGTCACTCACATGTGTGCTACTCAACAGTTAGCGCTTTGCGCTCTTGAACCAGCACTTTGCGCTCATGGACTGGCACTCAGCGCCAAGCGCACCACGTGTTACTCACGTGTGCGCTGTTGAACAAATAGTGCTATGCGCTCATAAATCAGCGCAATGCGCTCACGGACTGGCGCAAAGCGCCAAGCGCGCCATGTGTCCTTCACGTGTGCGCTACGCAGCAGAAGCGCACTGCGCTCTTTGATTGGCGCAAAGCGCCAAGCGCACCACGTGCCCCTCACGTGTGCTTTGGCAGAACATAAATTTTTCTTTAATAAGCCCAGAGCTCTGATTAATGCTCAGCGTTCAAAAAAAGACAAAACATTGTCAGAATTCAAGTCAATGCTCAGCATTGTTAAAACGGCCTAGCCCAAATGAATGCTCAACAGCCGAAAATAAATGTTAAACATTTTATCCTGATTGGACTTAGCCCAAGTTGGCCATAAGTCCTCAATTCAGATTCAACTGAGCCCATGTGCTCATAATCTAATTGATTGATCTTTGTCCCAAATTGGACTACAGATTTCCCAATCAACTCTGGTTCAAGGGTACATCTCTGAACCCCTCTGATATATGTCGTTGTAATCCTTCAACGTCTTCAGAGAGGTGACGGGTCCCGATAACCATACATTTCATAGACTATGACTTCTTTAAACTGGACTGTGGGGTCCTTAAACCCATGGACTATGATGTCCTTAACCTCGGATTGTGGGGTCCTAAAGCCCATGGACTATGATGTCCTTAACCTTGGACTGTGTAGTCCTAAAACCCATAGACTATGGTGTCCTTAACCTTGGACCGTAATGTCCTTAAACTAATCGACCGCAATGTCCCTAAACTAAACAATATAGTCCAAATGCTCTATTGTTGGATCTAAACGATCCCGTTGAGTAGATCTTAGTCTAAAATTAGACTAACGTATCCTTAACAAACGTTTAAGTTGATATTAGTCTCAAATAAGACTAACGTATCCTTAAACCCAACCCCAAACCCAACTATAAGAAAATACGAATTTGGATTAATCCACGCCCTACGGGCGACAACATAAATTAGTCTCCGTATACAATCCAAGGGCAACCGAAAACAAAACAAACACCCACGACACGAAGTGACCATCTGGAGAAGGAGAAAGTGGTTACCGCGATACGGTAGCGTAATTAACTACAGGGGCTTGCGCCTGCAGGGAAGAGCGTCCCCACAATCAAAAACCCCTCAACGAGGGGGAATCTTACGAAGTCTGCTACATCGGCCGCATCCGTTTAAACCTCCGACACATGGTGTCATAAATCAATTTGGCATCTTCGGAGAGGTGGACGGATAGCACCAAATAGAATATGCCCTCGAAATTCAGGCCTGACGTCCCAACGTCCCGGTCCCGTCCATTCGGAGGGAAACGGATTCTGGCACGCCCGGTGGGACCTTTTCTATTAGTGTATATGCCCTAGGGGCCATTATTGTATCATACTAGCTTGTATATTGCTTAATGGAAGCTTGGGATATTCGCAGTTATATTAACAGTCTTGCTAAATATGGTAGTATGCTACTTGGTTTATTTCTATCTTAATATGTGTATATGTTAGCATATCGAGAATACATATTGATAGAGCCCTTATGATCTTGCTTGACTACCAGCGTTATGATGGCGGTCACACTAGTGGGGCCTGGGTAGTCTACAAGCAAATCCTTTTTCATGTCCCTAGTCATAGGATTATCGAGATAGAGCATCGATACTCCGGAGTAGACTAGTGTGTACGCTTCTCATCCCAGCAGGGTAAATGGTCTGTCCCACAGCCATTAGTACGTTGTACTTGAGATAGTATACATGTGCTCGTTGGGTTACGGGTACACCGGACAGGACTCGTAGGGAACTGTTGGTTGGTATTATACCCGTCGTCAGTTAACAGTTCCCAGGTGACATGAGTACAGCATAGTCCGCAGACTTGACACTGCTCCTTCGTCTCGAGTGTGTTCCCACTGTTCTTAGATTGCTACCCTACCACGGCTCAAAGGAGTCGTGCAAACAGATAGCAGTTGGGTGCAGTCCCGAAGCACTTAGAGGCAGTGGCGGTTAGATAGGCTTCGTCTCTCCCGGTATTGGGATTTGCTATCGCTCTGTGTTTGGAGAGCCATTACGCAAAGTCCCTAGCCAGGGCAAATGAGATTTACTGGTAGGATTTCCAATAGCTTCTCAAGGTGTAATGGGCTTCGCTCCGACACGACTTATACCGCCTTTTAGGGGACTGACGCTTGCCGCCCCCTAGGCCCGATATGCGATAGTCTTAGACGAACGGACCGGACTGTACGGAGATTGTCACATCAGGCTCAGTAGGAGTTCGGATGGGTTTCCTCATCGGCCTTCTTATCGACATCTACCTGGGGACCGTTACATACAGCTAGTGCCGCTTGCGGTCTATGGTTACACCCGCTGCCAGCGTAGTGTCGAGTCTTTAGAGTCCCACACAGAGGGTTTCCCTGCTTCGGGCGAAACAATATAGTGGTCGTATGTTTTTACGACAGGGTTCGGACAGATACATGTTTTTACGCACGTACGATGTTCGGACAGTTTATACTAGCAGGCTTTGGTTTAAGCCAGATTCTAGTATTGGATTATTGGATTTCTACAGTCTCAGTTTTTCCGTGTTTTCACGGATGGGAGGGGCATTCTCGTAATTAGTCGAGAAGCTTCTAAAAGATTGATGAGTTGGAGGCTTAGGTGTTATTTGCATTAAATGGATTAGCGACTCATGAGATGAATCATCCAAATGAGTTAATGAAGCATTTATTGCTTAATGACTCATGAGATGATTCATTGTATGTATTAAATGAAGCATGGTTGTTAATATCAAATAATGATTTATTTTATATTCTTTATGCTTCATCATATATAACTAATGAGACATAATTCATATCATTCTCACTCTCACCTTCTCTCTCCTCAAGCTCTCTCTCTTCAAAGAACTAACCCTAACCTCTCATGTGTTGAGATCCAAGGGTTAGCAAGACTAATAGATCCCTAATCCTATTCTATATCCTCTAGGTTACTTTGATTAGCACTCATAGCAATCTAGTTACCTCAAGTGAGAGGTTAAGCTTGGAGAAGTAGCTCTCGGGTGGATCTTCTATCACAACGAGGAGGCCGACGAGGAGGTGGTCTACGAGAACAAGAAGGACTTGATTCATTAGGTATAATCATCTTTCATAGTAGCTAATCACTTCTATGTTGTTGTTAGTTAGGGTTTAGCAAAGATCCGTAAAGTTAGTCGATGTTAGTTTAAACAAAATGATTGTTTTACCTATTCCGTCTCCCCGCATCATGTGGGGTGTCTAACGTCGACTTACAGTGGTATCAGAGCCTCGCTAAACCATAACTAACTTGTTAGTAAAGTCGTTAGAAATTCGATCGCAAAACGAACCCGAAAATATGACGTTTTAACCTTGTTTCTGCCGATTTTAAAACAGGGTCTAAAAATTTTTCAGGAACCCTTAAAAATACAAGCAGGGAATTATAAGATTACTAGAGAAATTTAGGATCGTGACTCGGCCAAACCGCCGTGGAACCACGGCCGATCCAAGCGATCCGCCGTGGATCCGCGGCTGAGTTGAAGCCGAGTCAGCCCAAATTTGCTCAGTAACTCTTCTGTGTTGATTTTGTATTTTCTGGGATGTTTTGTTTCTGCTCAGGTTTCAGGTGCACAGAGAACTATTTGGAGTAGAATCATTTGTGTTTGCTTGATCGAAATTCTAAGATGTTTAGCTAACTTGATTATATTTGTGATGTGTTTAATTTGTTCGTAAACCTCCCCTAACTGGTAGTATGTCGGTTAGCAGGGGGTTGCACATTTCTGTAATGGTTTTTACTGGTTTGTGTTTGTGGACTTGTTGGATTGTCGTGAATGGATAGCCGGGGATGTGAGACGAGTGTTTCTTTCATTCAAATGTAATTTGTAAATTGTTGTAATATTCTTTTGCGGGGCACATCCGGGTTGATGTTGTAGCCACCGTTGTATTATTTCATTTACTATTTTCTGCTCCTAGGATAGACCCAAGATGGGGTGCAAAAACTACCGGGTACTTTGAAGTGTTTAGTGGCCTACTCACGTTGTTAAGGGACACCGCTTCACTTCGGGTACCCAGTGGCAAATGCGGATGGCATAAGAGGACGTTGTATTTTCGTTGTTTTCTGCAATGATAGGTTAATTGATGGGACACATTATATTAATGCAAAGAAAATAAACCAAAGTTGAATCGTTGGAACGGTTTAAAAGAAACCACTCAGTTATTTTAAAACAGAAGATATTTTTTAAATTGCGGAGCTTAAGCCACTCCTTTTAAAAGCTATCAGATTCCTTCGATCATATCAAGTTCATTACGTTCACGGTGTCGCCAAAACCATTCATAGCCCTCCGTCATTTCATTTGGGTATTCAGTAGTATTCAAGCTATGCATTTTGACCAACGCCAAGGCATAGTATTTGGTAGCTGCTGGGTATTCATTTGTTGCATAGATAGATGAGTTAGTTTGGGACAGTCGTATTATCATTTAGCCAACGTCAGGGGTATGTACGGATGGGTTCAAACTAACAAGATAATGATGGGTAGAACTTGACATGTGACTTATGATATTTTGACCAACGCCAAGGTCATAAGAGCATGGGGCAGAAAAAGATATCGGGAATTTCTAAAGAAACTGAAATTTGCTAAGAGTTGCATACCATTTGGAGTGTGATAATTCTGGTAGTATTCCTTCAGCTTTATCACATGATGATATTTGGATCACGATCCAACTGTGGGTATCCGCTACTCATCAGGAGATTCGTCACTTAACGATCAATGCTATAAACCAAGTAGGTGTCGAGAAAGGTGTCAGCGGGGCTACGCCTCCAGAGAAAAGAGGTTATTTAATTAAGGAACTTCACGAAAGCATCATAAAACCTCCCTCGAAGTACCGACACCGGCCTGGCTGAACGGTTAAGCAAGAATTGTACGGTGAGAATAGTCCTGACTAGTTCTTCCTTTTTGGTTTGAGGAGGGATTCGAGAAACGGTGAGAGCCATCCTGTTTAGATAAACTAAAAACCACTCTAAACTTGCAAGAGCATCATACTAAAGTGTTCCATCTCTCTCTCTTTGCAGCGATCCAGAACATGACAGGCCTTAAGTTACTATTAGATAAAAATATTTTGACAGGGCCAAACTATAAAGATTGATTCCGGAATGTTAAGATGGCTATTACTTATGATAAATTGGGGTATGTCCTTACCACTAAGGTACCTGCTGTCCCCGGTCCAGAATCCAGTGTCGCGGATAAGGAAATCCGCAAGACCTGCGAGATTGATTGCGCGAAGGCCAAATGCATCGTGCTTGCCTCTATGAATAATGAACATCAGAGGAGGCACGAGAGTATGGATCTTGAATCTATATTTCTCCACACCAAGGAACTGTATGGAGAGCAATCTCGTATAGCTAGATACGAGACCTCGAAGAATTTGTTTCAGTCGAGGCTTGCCGTTGGATCATCTGTAGGAGAACATGTCCTAAAGATGATTGGCTATATAGAAAAGCTCGCGGACCTCGGGACGACTTTAGAGAACGAGCTCTATACAGACTTGGTTCTTCAGCCCCTTCCTTCCACCTACGCCCAGTTTATTCTGAATTTAAACATTCAAGGAAAAGAAGTTGGACTTCCAGAACTCCTTAACATGTTACGGTGTGCAGAGGGAACCTTGCAGAAAGCAAGGGAAACACCCACTATGTTTGTTCGCGGTGCTTCCTCTTCCGGGTCCAAGGCAAGGGCCAAAGGAAGGAAGAAGAAGGCCGATACCAAACCGAGAGGTGGTGTTGGTAAGGTGGGAGTTAAGGGAAAGACAAAGGTTGCGGTGCCAGTAGTGGCAAAGGACGAGTGCTTCCACTGTCGTAGGAAAGGCCATTGGAAGAAAGATTGCAAAGCTTGGATTTTCAAGAACCAGGACCCGAAGCAAGCTGTGGCTTCGACTTCAGGTGTGTTTGTAATTGAAAATTGTCTGTGAATCAACTCTACTTCCTGGGTATTGGATATCGGATCAGGATCTCATATATGCAATTCATTGCAGATACTGAGAAACCGTAGAGTGCTGAAGGTTGGTGATATGACCCTCCAGGTTGCTAACGGAGCTAGCGTGGGTGCTGTGTCCGTAGGAGATTATCACCTAGGATTGACGAGTGGACATATTTTGGTTTTGCGCAACTGTTTTTGTGTACCTAGTTTAACGTGTAATATCATATCAGTATCGTTGTTATCAAAAGAAGGTTATGATTTCACGTTTGTAAGCGATGTTGTTAACATCCACCTTAATCATGGTTTGATTGGGTCCGGTACACTAGATAACAGTATATACGTGCTAAACCAATTACATATTTTCAATGTCCAGAACACACTAAAAAGAAAGTCTCCAGATATAAATCAGGCTTTTTTCTGGCATTGTAGACTGGGTCACATCAATGAGACAAGGTTAACTAAGTTACATAGAGAAGGATATTTGGATCCGTTCGAATATCAATCTTATGCAACTTGTCAATCATGTCTCAAAGGAAAGATGACAAAGGCTCCATTCACTGGACATGGAGTAAGAGCGACCGAGCTCTTAAGACTCATACACTGCGAGGTATGTGGTCCAATGTCTATACATGCAAGAGATGGTTTTTCATATTTCATTACTTTTACGGACGATTACTCTAGGTATAGATTCATTTTCTTAATGAAACATAAATCCGATTTCTTTGAGAAATTCCAAGAATATAAGAATGAAGTAGAAAACCAAACCGGCAAAAGTATCAAGACACTGAGTTCTGATCGAGGTGGTGAATACTTAAGTGCCGAGTTCCTGGGTTACCTAAAAGAGAAAGGAATTCTCTCTCAGCTTACTCCTCCATACACTCCACAGCATAACGGTGTATCGGAAAGATGGAACCGAACCCTATTGGATATGGTACGTTCCAAGATGAGTAATGCTGAGTTACCGAGATCTTTCTGGGGTTATGCACTAGAATCAGCTGCATATCTTTTGAACATGGCTCCTACCAAGACTGTGCCTACCACGCCATATCAGATGTGGAGTGGGAAGAAATCCTATCTTCAGTATCTGAAGATTTGGGGATGTCCAGCTTTTGTTAAAAAGTAGCATGCGGACAAACTCGAGACACGATCAGTACAGTGTAAGTTTGTGGGATATCCAAAGAACTCCAAGGGGTATTTCTTCTATTACGCAGAGGAACAAAAGGTTTTTGTTTCTCGTGATGCCCATTTTCTAGAACAGCAGTTTTTAGAAAAGGAAACAAGTAGGGGAGAAATAGAACTGGAAGAAATTCCAGAACCACAAACTACTACTGAAAGTTTGGTAGAACCAGTAGTTCAAGAAGAACAGGACATTCCCGCACCCCTCCGCAGGAGTAGTAGGCCGTCTCATCCGCCTGAGAGATACTACGGTTTTCTCATAGATGGGGATAGAGAGGATTGCATCATTGATAATGATGAACCTACTAGCTTCTAGCAGGCCATCCAGAGCGGCGACTCGGTAAGATGGCTGGATGCAATGCGGACCGAGATGGAGTCCATGTACACCAACAAAGTATGGACTTTAGACTTTGCTCCAGGTGGGGTAAAACCTATAGGATGCAAATGGATCTTTAAGAAAAATATTGGTGTAGATGGACAGGTGGAAACCTATAAGGCTAGACTTGCTGCAAAGGGTTTTCATCAAAGACCTGGTTCGGACTATGACGAAACTTTTTTTCCAGTGGCTATGCTCAAATCCATTCGGATCCTTCTTGCCATTGCCGCCTTCCATGATTATGAGATCTGGCAGATGGACATAAAGACAGCTTTTCTAAATGGTAATTTAGAAGAGTGCGTCTATATGGATCAGCCAGAAGGTTTCAATCAGAGTGGGAGCAACGGGAAAGTGTGCAAGTTGCGTAAGTCCATTTATGTACTAAAGCAGGCATCGCGGAGTTGGAACATCTATTTTGATAAAACGGTCAAAGAATATAATTTTATCAAAAATCCAGATGAACCATGTATATATAGTAAAATTATAGCACGAACTGTCGTATTCCTCTTCTTGTACGTGGATGACATTCTATTGATAGGAAATGACATTCCTATGCTACAATCTGTCAAAGGATTCTTGTCACACAGGTTCTCCATGAAAGAACTGGGTGATGCCTCTTAGATTCTGGGGATCCAGATCTATTGTGATAGATCTAAGAGGATGTTAGGACTTTCGCAGTTCAGGTATATCAACACTATACTGAAAAGATTCAGTATGGAAGATTCTAAGTGCGGTAATTTACCGGCTTGTCACGGAATCACCCTATCCAAAGATATGTCTCCCAAGACTGATTTGGAAAGGGATCGCATGTCAGTTATACCCTACGCTTCAGCGGTAGGCTCTATAATGTATGCGATGTTGTGCACCAGACTAGATGTAGCTTACGCACTGAGCGTGGTAAGCAGGTATCAGTCAGACCCAAAGGAGAAGCACTGGATAGCAGTAAAGAACATTCTCAAGTACCTGAAAAGGACTAAGGATATGTTCTTGGTTTACGGCGGAAAAGACCTCCAGATCGAGGCTTTTGCCTACTCCAGCTTCCAGAGTGACAAGGATGACTCCAAGTTCATATCAGGTTATGTCTTTACCCTCAATAGAGGGGCGGTGTGCTGGAAGAGTTCCAAGCAGGACACCGTTGCTGACTCGACGATGGAAGCGGAGTATATCGCTGCTTGCGATGCCGCACAAGAAGCAGTGTAGATGAAGAAGTTCCTAACAGAACTTCAGGTGGTTCCTACCATTGTTGATCCAATACCGCTGTATTGTGACAACAACGGAGCTATAGCTTTAGCAGAGAAACCCAGGTCCCATCAGAAGTCCAGACACATCTTGAGGCGGTATCACCTGATCAGGGAGATCATAGATCGCCAGGAGATGGAGGTCCGGAGAGTTCCTACAGAGGAGAACACTGCAAATCCATTCACTAAGGCCTTACCTCAGATTCAGTTCGAGAGGCTACTCGAGATGATAGGTCTTCGATACGCCAATACATGGACCTAGTGCAAGTGGGAGATTGTTAGTGTATATGCCCTAGGGGCCATTATTGTATCATACTAGCTTGTATATTACTTAATGGAAGCTTGAGATATTCACAGTTATATTAACAGTCTTGCTAAACATGGTAGTATGCTACTTGGTTTATTTCTATCTTAATATGTGTATATGTTAGCATATCGAGAATACATATTGATAGAGCCCTTAGGATCTTGCTTGACTATCAGCGTTGTGATGTCGGTCACACTAGTGGGGCCTGGGTAGTCTATAAGCACATCCTTTTTCAGGTCCCTAGTTGTAGGATTATCGAGATAGAGCATCGATACTCCGGAGTAGACTAGTGTGTACGCTTCTCAGCCCAGTAGAGGAAAAGGTCTGTCCCACAGCCATTAATACGTTGTACTGGAGATAATATACATGTGCTCGTTGGGTTACGGGTACACCGGACAGGACTCGCAAGGAACTGTTGGTTGGTATTATACCCGTCGTCAGTTAACAGTTCTCAGGTGACATGAGTACAACATAGTCCGCAGACTTGACACTGCTGCTTCGTCTCGAGTGTGTTCCCACTGTTCTTAGATTGCTACCCTACCACGGCTCAAAGGAGTCGTACAAATAGATAGCAGTTGGGTGCAGTCCCGAAGCACTTGGAGGCAGTGGCGGTTAGATAGGATTCGTCTCTCCCGGTATTGGGATTTGATATCGTGCTGTGTTTAGAGAGCAATTACGCAATGTCCCTGGCCAGGGCAAACGAGATTTACTGGTAGGATTTCCAGTAGCTTCTCAAGGTGTAATGGGCTTCGCTCCGACACGACTTATACCGCCTTTTAGGGGACTGACGCTTGCCGCCCCTAGGCCCGATATGCGATAGTCTTAGACGAACGGACCGGACTGTACGGAGATTGTCACATCAGGCTCAGTAGGAGTTCGGATGGGTTTCCTCATCGGCCTTCTTATCGACATCTACCTGGGGACCGTTACGTACAGCTAGTGCCGCTTGCGGTCTATGGTTAAACCTACTGCCAGTGTAGTGTCGAGTCTTTAGAGTCCCACTCAGAGAGTTTCCCTGCTTCGGGCGAAACGATATAGAGGTCGTATGTTTTTACGACAGGGTTCGGACACATACGTGTTTTTACGCATGTACGATGTTCAGACAGTTTATACTAGCAGGCTTTGGTTTAAGCCAGATTCTAGTATTGGATTATTGGATTTCTACAGTCTCAGTTTTTCCGTGTTTTCACGGATGGGAGGGGCATTCTCGTAATTAGTCGAGAATCTTCTAGAAGATTGTTGAGTTGGAGGCTTAGGTGTTATTTGCATTAAATGGATTAGTGACTCATGAGATGAATCATCCAAATGAGTTAATGAAGCATTTATTACTTAATGACTCATGAGATGATTCATTGTATGTATTAAATGAAGCATGGTTGTTAATATCAAATAATGATTTATATGATATTCTTTATGCTTCATCATATATAACAAATGAGACATAATTCATATCATTCTCACTCTCACCTTCTCTCTATTCAAGCTCTCTCTCTTCAAAGAACTAACCCTAACCTCTCATGTGTTGAGATCCAAGGATTAGCAAGACTAATAGATCCCTAATCCTATTCTAAATCCTCTAGGTTACTTTGATTAGCACTCATAGAAACCTTGTTACCTCAAGTGAGAGGTTAAGCTTGGAGAAGTAGCTCTCGGGTAGATCTTCTATCACAACGAGTTGGCCAACGAGGAGGGGTCTACGAGAACAAGAAGAACTTGATTAATTAGGTATAATCATATTTCATAGTAGCTAATCTCTTCTATGTTGTTGTTAGTTAGGGTTTAGCAAAGATCCGTAAAGTTAGTCGATGTTAGTTTAAACAAAATGATTGTTTTACCTATTCCGCCTCCCCGCATCATGTGGGGTGTCTAACGTCGACTTACAGTGGTATCAGAGCCTCGCTAAACCATAACTAACTTGTTAGCAAAGTCATTAGAAATTCGATCGCAAAACGAACCCGAAAATATGACGTTTTAACCTAGTTTCTGTCGATTTTTAAACGGGGTCTAAAATTTTTTCAGGGACCCTTAAAAATACAAGCAGGGAATTATAAGATTTCTGGAGAAATTTGGGATCGTGACTCGGCCAAAGAGCCGCGGAACCACGGCCGATCCAAGCGATCTGCCGCGGATCCGCGGCCGAGTTGGAGCCGAGTCAGCCCTAATTTTCCCATTAACTCTTCTGTGTTGATTTTATATCTTCTGGGATGTTTTGTTTCTGCTCAGGTTTCAGGTGCACAGAGAATTATTTAGAGTAGAATCATTTGTGTTTGCTTGATCGAAATTCTAAGATGTTTGGCTAACTTGATTATATTTGTGATGTGTTTAATTTGTTCGTAAACCTCCCCTAACTGGTAGTATGTCGGTTAGCAGGGGGTTGCACATTTCTGTAATGGTTTTTACTGGTTTGTGTTTGTAGACTTGTTGGATTGTCGTGAATGGATAGCCGGGGATGTGAGACGAGTGTTTCTTTCATTCAAATGTAATTTGTAAATTGTTGTAATATTCTTTTGCGGGGCACATCCGGGTTGAGGTTGTATCCACTGTTGTATTATTTCATTTACTGTTTTCTGCTCCTAGGATAGACCCAAGATGGGGTGCACAAACTACCGGGTATTTTGAAGTGTTTAGTGGCCTACTCACGTTATTAAGGGAGACTGCTTCACTTCGGGTACCTGGCGGGTAGTTTGCCGTACCCGTAGGGGTCTAGGGTGGGGTTTTGGCTATTCATCGCGATTGTGTAATCCGTCTTTCTATGCAGGCTCAAAAGGAATGCGGATTCGTCAAAAATCCAATATGTTCATCTGTGATCTGGAATGCCTATTATTGCGTCTGACGAATGTATAATATCTATATATGATATCTATTAGGCGTCACTTATGTTTTGCACCCGCGCTAGCTCAGCCCCCACTCTGTCGTTAGTTAAGTAACCTAACGGGTGAATGACGGGACCCAGTGGCGAATGCGTATGGCATAAGAGGACGTTGTATTTTCGTTGTTTTCTGCAATGATAGGTTAATTGATGGGACGCATTATATTAATGCAAAGAAAATAAACCAAAGTTGAATCGTTGGAACAGTTTAAAAGAAACCACTCGGTTATTTTAAAACAGAAGATATTTTTTAAATTGCGGAGCTTAAGCCACTCCTTTTAAAAGCTATCAGATTTCTTCGATCATATCAAGTTCACTACGTTCACGGTGTCGCCAAAACCATTCGTAGCCCTCCGTCATTTCATTTGGGTATTCAGTAGTATTCAAGCTATGCATTTTGACCAACGCCAAGGCATAGTGTTTGGTAGCTGCTGGGTATTCATTTGTTGTATAGATAGATGAGTTAGTTTGGGACAGTCGTATTATCATTTGGCCAACGTCAGGGGTATGTACGGATGGGTTCAAATTAACTAGATAATGATGGGTAGAACTTGACATGTGACTTATGACATTTTGACCAACGCCAAGGTCATAAGAGCATGGGGCAGAAAAAGATATCGGGAATTTCTAAAGAAACTGAAATTTGCTAAGAGTTGCATACCATTTGGAGTGTGATAATTCTGGTAGGATTCCTTCAGCTTTATCACATGATGATATTTGGATCCCGATCCTACTGTGAGTATCCGCTACTCATCAGGAGATTCGTCACTTAACGATCAATGCTATAAACCAAGTAGGTGTCGAGAAAGGTGTCAGCGGGGCTACGCCCCCAGAGAAAAGAGGTTATTTAATTAAGGAACTTCACGAAAGCGTCGTAAAACCTCCCTCGAAGTACCGACACCGGCCTGGCTGAACGGTTAAGCAAGAATTGTACGGTGAGAATAATCCTAACTAGTTCTTCCTTTTTGGTTTGAGGAGGGATTCGAGAAACAGTGGGAGCCATCCTGTTTAGATAAACTAAAAACCACTCTAAACTTGCAAGAGCATCATACTAAAATGTTCCCCCTCTCTCTCTTTACAGCGACCCAGAACATGACAGGCCTCAAGTTACTATTAGATAAAAATATTTTGACAGGGCCAAACTATAAAGATTGGTTCCGGAATGTTAAGATGGCTATTACTTATGACAAATTGGGGTATGTCCTTACCACTAAGGCACCTGCTGTCCCCGGTCCAGAATCTAGTATCGCGGATAAGGAAATCCACAAGACCTGGGAGATTGATTGCGCGAAGGCCAATTGCATCATGCTTGCCTCTATGAATTATGAACATCAGAGGAGGGATGAGAATATGGATCTTGAATCCATATTTCTCCACACCAAGGAACTTTATGGAGAGCAATCCCGTATAGCTAGATACGAGATCTCGAAGAGCTTGTTTCAGTCGAGGCTGGCCGTCGGATCATCTGTAGGAGAACATGTCCTAAAGATGATTGGCTATATAGAAGAGCTCGCGGACCTCGGGACGACTTTAGAGAACGAGCTCTATACAGACTTGGTTCTTTAGTCCCTTCCTTCCACCTACGCCCAGTTTATTCTGAATTTCAACATTCGACGAAAAGAAGTTGAACTTCCAGAACTCCTTAACATGTTGAGGAGTGCAGAGGGTACCTTGCAGAAAGCAAGGGAAACACCCACTATGTTTGTTCGCGGTGCTTCCTTTTCCGGGTCCAAGGCAAGGGCCAAAGGAAGGAAGAAGAAGGCCGCTACCAAACCGAGAGGTGGTGTTGGTAAGGTAGGAGTTAAGGGAAAGACAAAGGTTGCGGTGCCAGTAGTGGCAAAGGACGAGTGCTTCCACTGTCGTAGGAAAGGCCATTGGAAGAAAGATTGCAAAGCTTAGATTTCCAAGAACCAGGACCCGAAGCAAGCTGTGGCTTCGACTTCAGGTGTGTTTGTAATTGAAAATTGTCTGTGAATCAACTCTACTTCCTGGGTATTGGATACCGGATCAGGATCTCATATATGAAATTGATTGCAGGCACTGAGAAACCGTAGAGTGCTGAAGGTTGGTGATATGACCCTCGAGGTTGCTAACGGAGCTAGCGTGGGTGCTGTGTCCGTAGGGGATTATCACCTAGGATTGACGAGTGGACATATTTTGGTTTTGCGCAACTGTTTTTGTGTACCTAGTTTAACGTGTAATATCATATCAGTATCGTTGTTATCAAAAGAAGGTTATGATTTCACGTTTGTAAGCGATGTTGTTAACATCCACTTTAATCATGGTTTGATTGGGTTCGGTACACTAGATAACGGTTTATACGTGCTAAACCAATTACAGATTTTCAATGTCCAGAACACACTAAAAAGAAAGTCTCCAGATATAAATCAGGCTTTCTTATGGAATTGTAGACTGGGTCACATCAATGAGACAAGCTTAACTAAGTTACATAGAGAAGGATATTTGGATCCGTTCGAATATCAATCTTATGCAACTTGTCAATCATGTCTCAAAGGAAAGATGACAAAGACTTCATTCACTGGACATGGAGTAAGAGCGAGCGAGGGGAGACATCATTGAAGACGACAGAGGGGAGACATCGAACCCTCCTCCGGCTCTTTCAGCAGCCAAGGAGGAGACCATCTCTAAGGCCGCTCTGGATGATTACATTGCTCAGCAAATACGAGCTCACCAGGCGAATGAAGCGGTTGGGAAAATTGTTAAAACTGGACGACCTTACCCGTCCTGGTATAACCAAATAAGGTACATGCCGGGATATACGATCCCCAAATTCCATGTATATAAGGTAACGGGGAATCCACATCCGCATGTTGTTCAGCTTAGGGCTCTCTGCGGCAACACTGGAGGGGATGATAAGCTACTGCTTCGCCAATTCGTCGGCAGCTTGGCGGAGACGACGTTTGAATGGTATTCAGAGCTCCCCAATGAGTCTGTCAAAACCTTTACAGAGATGGAGCTGCTATTCACCCAGCGTTTCGTGGGTGCTAGCGAACGCACCCCGATCACCGCACTAATTAACGCCAGGGTGAAGCCAGGCAAGACATGTGTTCAATACGCAATACGATAGTGGAATCTGTGGTCGAAATGTGAGTAGCGCATCGAAGAAGCGCCAGCAGTAGGCATGTTTGTGGGTACTCTCGACCCTCAGGCGACCATATCCCAATTCATGATGTTCTTCAAGCCAACTACTTTCCAGGCCTTGATTGACAAGCTAGCCCAAATGGATCAGATGGGTCATAGACCGTCTCCTTCGAAGCTGGAATCTCGAAATGAAAAAGGGAAAGGGAAAGCAACCTTCGTCGCCAATACTCAACAACAGCCGAGTAATTTAAAGCCAGTTGTTCGCCAAAACAACGTGCGTGCACGTCCATCCCTCGAGGAGAGACTGGGACGTCCTTACTCGTTTTCCCGGGATAAAACGAGGAGACTGTTCGAGCTGGCAGTGCGCAACAGACTCATCAATCTGCCAGATCCAAAACGTCCGTTGCAGCTAGGTGCTGTCAACAATCCTAATTACTGCCCTTAACACCAAGCAGTAAGCCATCCAATCGAAGATTGCTTCGTTTTCAAAGGCTAGATTGAGGACCAATACTAATAAGGCAAGTTCGCAGTATCCGAAAACTGGAAGGTGAACCCGCCACAACCTCACGCCCCTAAAAAGGTGGACACGCCGGGGACATCGTGCTCTTTTATAGAAGAAGCTCCATGGGAGGTCGCTCTTTCAGCCAAGACGAAAAGAATGCTGAAAGATCTTCACACATACCCGGCCATCAGGTGGAAAAGTCCGCTAAAGCCCGAGATCATTGAAGGAATGCTGAATCCATGCCCAATGCTAAGAGTTGGTAGCAATAATCAAAACGCTCAGGCCCACCCGTCACAGTATTCGAAGAAAAAGAAGAAGACCAAAGAGCCCACGTAGTTTAATAACAAGCGCACGGATCTGCAAAAGCATATTGACGCGTTGAAGTAATATAACCAGAAGGCGCGAACCCCGGTCACACTCCAAGAATTTCTCAACAATATCCTTAAGAGCGGAGATAACGACAATAATGACGAGGATGACTCGTCAGAAGAATCTGAGGACTATGTGGCAAGTTACCACATGATCTCTTATTCGGCGTTAACTAACGAAGAAGCTCACTCGGCGATAGAAGACAGCATAAAAGAGCTAGGGGCAGGATCGAAGCCAAAACCTTTGGAACCGTCTGACGAGATGATCGAATTGCTACTGAACGAAGCCCGTCAAAAAAGCAAAACCAATCGAGAGCGCGAACTGGCTATATTCGAAAAATCCAAGTGCCGACGACTGGATGAAATGGTCGTGGCACCCCAACCGGATCGAACTATTTCTATCGCTAGCAAAAGCAAGCTTAAAGTAAGGAAACGATTCGCTAGGGCCCTGTCAATAGGAATGAAGTTGCTCTCTTACAGAGGAAATTCTCCTGGCGGGATACATTTTGATGAAGCGGACATACATCCTAACTTCTGCTTATACCATCAGAGGATTACACACCCTACCGAGGAGTGCATAGCCTTTAAAAACTGGTGGCAGGGATATGTTGCCCACCGACAACACGTTCAACGAGTGAAGCGCAAGGCTCGTCGGGAACAGAAAAGCACGAAAGATGAGCGCAAAAGAGCCGCTGGCAACTGTCACATAGTCGACACCAAGGGATCGCAAGTTATCACCTTTGGAAGCGACTCTGACGAAGAAATCGCCCTCAGCCCACTCTTTAAAGAATCCACCCCCGACACAAAAGATGCGAAGATTTGCGAGAAAATCTAGCTGCGTAATCGTACGTTGCCCGAAAAATCTTGGACCTATGACCGAAACGTCTTTAAACTACTACAAACCCGCGACATCCCCAGGTTGACATAGTAAAAAAAACAAAACAGAATGGTATGTCCATAAGCAAAATGGGCATGGATGAAAACCTGAAAGGGCTCCGTGAGTAAAAACAGCAGGACTACCGGCGAGTTTTGTGAAAACCCGAAAGGGCACAATCTCGTTAAAAAACACTTGCAAGGTCCTCACGACCCTGTGAGGAGAAAATACCTGCGTGAGATCCTTATGACTCACAAAGGAGAAACACACTTAGGGATCCCCACGATTCCTAAGGAGAAATTACACTTGCGAGATCCTCACGACTCGTAAGGAGAATTCCCCTTTGAGACCCTCACGGCTCATAGGATTCAAAAGCCTTAAGCTACAGGGATCTGAACCTGTTCTTAAGCAGTCATACACCCTGATTTTTCCCTACAAGCGGTTCAATGCCGACCCTTGTATACAATCCACGGGCGTGAATAAATGTTTCCCTAAAATAGTCCCACCCGCGACTAGGGATATGTCTACACAGTGGAGAGCCCTTGTAAGACCTTTCGACGTATAAGGAGAAAACACTCTTGTAAAATCCTTACGACTTATAAGAGAACATACACTTAGGAATCCTCACCTAAGAAGAAAACGCACCTACGAGATCCTCACGACTCGTTGGGAGAAATACCTTTATGAGACCCTTACGGCTCATGAAGTTAAAAGCCTTAGTCGACAGGATCCTAACCCTGTTTCCTAAGCCACCTTTGTTCGACATTGACAAAGGCAAATGATGATTCACTGCTGGCAATATCCCAGTTGTAGCGATGCTGATGCCTAAATCGGTATCAAATCCCAAACTTGCGGCGAAAAGCCAGCAAGCCACAAATGCATACGAAATAGCCGAAATGATGGGGCAACTTGTAACGAAATCAGCAAGTAAAAATGTATGCATACAAAATAGCCGAAATGGTTCAGCAACTCGCAATAAAAAGTAGAGAGTAAATAAAACAAATAACCGAAATGATTGGGCACCTTGAAAAATAGCCGAAATGATTGGGCAATCACGACTTTCGCGATATTAAAGATGAAATGATACAGCATCGTGGAAAGAATTAAAAAAAATGAAAGAATGAAACTTTTTGCCCTATAGGTGAGATCACATCGATCCCTGTATACAATCCAGGGGCACAAATAAAGAAGGAACCATACCTTCCCACCAGGCTCCATCAGAAAAGAAACCAAATCTCGACGATTCACAGACAACCTAGAGACCACCTCGACATTCGTCTCGTTACAGTAGACGCGACGTCAGCAAAGTGGAGTGACGGCAAAATCCCAACTCCACCTCAGCATTCATCTCGTTACGCCAGATGCAATGTTAACAACGGCGTTCCTTCACAGTCCAGCCGGATGTAGATGCAACGTCAACGAAAGACCCCATGGTCGAAACAAAGCGGAGTGACGGCAAAATTCCAGCTCCACCTCAGCATTCGTCTCGTTACACCAGATGCAATGTCAACAATGGCGTTCTTTCGCAGTTCAGCAGGATGCAGATGCAACGTCAACGAAAGACCCCATGGTCGAAACAAAGCGGAGTGACGGCAAAATCCTAGCTCCACCTCAGCATTCGTCTCGTTATACCAGACGCAATGTCAACAACGGCGTTCCTTCGCAGTTCAGCAGGATGCAGATGCAACGTCAACGAAAGACCCCACGGTCGAAACAATGCGGAGTGATGGCAAAATCCCAGCTCCACCTCAGCATTCGTCTCGTTACGCCAGACGCAATGTAAACAACGGCATTCCTTCGCAGTCCAGCCGGATGCAGATGCAACGTCAATGAAAGACCTCACGGTCGAAACAAAGCGGAGTGATGGCAAAATCCTAGCTCCACCCCAGCATTCGTCTCGTTACAGCAGACGCGATGTCTCCCCAGCGTTCTTCCTCCAACAGGATTTGGACACGCCAAAGCAAACGAAGCGAAGGCAATATTCCTAGCTTCAGGGTCTTGACGGCAACTCATATAAAACCTGAAAGACTATTGGAGATCATCCCACACCAGCGCAGAGTGGTCACCACCTCGACATCCGTCTCGATACAGCAGACGAGATGTTACCACAGCGTTCTTCCTCCAGCAGGATTCAGACGCGACAATCAAACAATGGAGCCATGGCAAAATCCCTAGTTCTAAACCTCGACGGTTCACCAAAACCTAGAGACAATCGCGACATTCGTCTCGATACAACAGACGCAATGCCAGCAAACGAAGAGAAGGCAATATTCTTAGCTTCATGGTCTTGACGGCAACTCATATAAAACCTGAAAGACTATCGGAGATCATCCCACATCAGCGCGGAGTGGTCACCACCTCGACGTTCGTCTCGATACAGCAGACAAGATGTCATCACATTGTTCTTCCTCCAGCAGTACGGGACAATCAAACAATGGAGCCACGGCAAAATCCCTAGTTCCAAACCTTGACGGTTCACTAAGAACCTAGAGACAATCGCGACATTCATCTCGATACAGCAGATGCAAAGCTAGCAAACGAAGCAAAGGATAAATTCCTAGCTTCAGGGTCTTGAAGACAACTCATATAAAGCCTGAAAGACTATCTGAGATCATCCCATACCAGCGCGGAGTGGTCACCATCTCGACGTTCGTCTCGATACAACAGACGAGATGTCACCACAGCGTTCTTCCTCCAGCAGGATTCAGACGCGACAATCAAACAATGGAGCCACGGCAAAATCCCTAGTTCCAAACCTCGACGGTTCACCAACAACCTAGAGACAACCGCGACATTCGTCTCAATACAGCAGACGCAATGACAGCAAATGAAGCAAAGGCCAAATTCCTACCTTCAGGGTCTTGACGGCAACTCAAATAAAACTTGAAAGACTATCGGAGATCATCCCACACCAGTGTGGAGTGGTTATGACTCATCGGGGCTCCCCAAACTGAGCATAACCTCAAGTAAAAAGCGGCATGGCAAAATTCCTGACGCTTGCTCTTCCGATGGTCAAACTGCGTAGGAAGATTGCTTGAAGACGTCTTGTCCAGCCCCCGAAGGGATCAGAAACACTACAGTGCAAGACTATTCGAACAGCAAGATTGCCTATCGAGGAATACATCAGCCAATGCGACGGTACGATAGACAAAACCCTAGTACCATAGACCCTAACGGATCTCTGTCGTAAAGAGCAGAGGTTAATTGTGACGTTAGGACATTCTTGCGAGAACTGCTCGATTCGTTTCGACTCGTGAGGAAATTAGTGTCTTTGCGAGAACTTCTCGATTCGTCTCGACTCGTAAGGAAAGCCTCAGGCAATGGGGATAAGGACCTGTTTCCTAAGCACCGGGGCCCTGCATGTCAGTCCAAAATGGACTCTCGCATACTATTCACGGGCCACACTCTCCAAAGTCGAATCTCAACAAGGATGGAAACAACCACTTACGAGTCCTCTCAACTTGTAAGAGGGAAAATTCTCTTGTGAGATCCTTACGACTCTCAAAAGAAAGCACACTTGGGAATCCTCACGATTCCTAAGGAGAAAATACACCTACGAGATTTTCTCGACTCGTAGGGAGAAAACCCTTTATGAGACCCTCACGGCTCATAAAGATGAAAAGTCTTAGGCATGCAGACCTGAACCTGCTTCCTAAGCAATCACTACCTCTCAAAAAGTCCAAGATGGACTGTCCACTTACTATTTACAGGCCACACTCAATAAAATCACATGGCAACGACACAACAAAGAGAAGAAAGCAACGGTAGAACAAACAAAAATGTGTATCTTTTATTCATGAATTCAATCAAATACAAGTTGAATCATATGAAAGAATAAAAAAATGGATACATGTTATTCAAAGTTTACAAGCAAAACAGCTACTGAGAAGGAAGCGTTTTCAACAAGTCCGCAAGCTGCTCTCGCACTCCTTTTAGTGCCTTCTCGTGATCAGCCACCGCGGCCAGCTCCGCCTCAATTCGATCCCTTTGCTGCAAGCATGATGAAATCTTTTCCTCGATTTCCCGTTGGGCAGCCTCGCGACTCTGTGTAACCCGCTCAATAGAGTCGAGTTTCTGCCTCAATACAAGCCCGTATGAGATACATTGCTGCAGGGTGTCAAAAGCAGCTCTCAGTTGCGTGGCGTTCGCTTTAACTTGGGCACGCAGCCAGGAAGATTCATCCGAAGCCTCCTCACGCTCCTTCCGCCTCAAGGTCGCTTCTTGTTCAAAATGACAGAGGAAGGACACGCTCTGCTCAACCCATGCAGCCCGCTGGGAGTTCAAAGCTTGAATCTCAGGAGCAGGACGCATAAGCTCAAGCTCATACAGGCAAGCCTCAATCTTCATGCAGTGGTTAACCCAGGACTCAATGATGCCTTCATTATGGAAGTTCACAAGCGTCGCCAGCATTGGATTAACTTCGGCAGAAAAATCTACAACAAATGTAGGAGCCTCCGTGTCAAGCTCCTCGATATAATCACTCAACATACGCAGACTGGTCACAGCGCCTTTTGAAGATGGACGTCTGGAAAAGGGCCCTGTTGGCATTATGATTCGAGACTCGAACGAAAATGGAGTCGGTGTCACCGCTGCTAAACAAATCATAATCAGATGACGGCTCAAGAAATAAAAAATGCACGAACAAAAGAGTCTATTATACCGGCTACAACAGGCGGCAAGGCCGGGAGTACCGGTGGAGCAACTGTTCTTTCGTCTCTTCCTTCAATCTGTAGTGCTGCAGTCAAAACAAAGAAGAATTAGAAACGATTTGGCTGCCCGTAAAAGAAAAGAAAAGACATTAGCTAAGAGTTGTACTTACCAGCGCCACTAGATGAGGCAATCTCTGACTGGAAGGAGAAATGTGGGTGCAACACCTAATACAGGTGATCAAAAAGGACTCCTGCAAGGATGTAATAATGCAATGTTAGTACATAAAGTATAATTCCTACAATGAAACTGATGGGTCGCAAATTCATACCTTCCAGCATTTGAGAAGATACGAGAGAAGGCAAAGGGGCGACCACCGTCAAAGTAGCAACTGGCGATGCTTCCTCGGGCGGCACAACCTCAACGCTTGCCACACCTGCAGTAGAAACAAGAGAAATACTATCAAGAGAGATTGAAAGGGATTGCAGGACGAAAAGGAAAGTAATGACCCAAAATCTACCTGGTGAGTTGCCGGTCGAGACCGTGATAAGGGCATCACTGGATGCAGCGACTGCTTCACCTTCCTCCATCGGAATGGTTTCGCCGCCCGTAGCCTCATCTCCCGACTCCACGAGAGCAGTCGTAACACTCGCGACACTAGGAGATGGCAGAGAACCGCAGGTGGAAAGAATGGCGATTGGGGCAGTGCCAAACTCCTGAGAAAGAGTGGCTACCTCAGGCTCGGTGGTTGCCGCCATCTCGCCTACCGCTTCCTCATCAAGACTCGGCCCTGCAGGATAGGATATATGAGAATCTGAACATTAAAACTTTGAAAAAAGAACTCAGTGTTACGTTACCTTGAGTCGGTCTTTCAATTGCTTCCCGAGCCGCACGTGCTGCCTGTCTGTGAGCGGTAGACAGGGCGGCCAAAGCACCCTCTGAAGGAGTAGGGGCAGGGGTAGTAGCGCTTGAGCCTGCACCCACGGTCAAGGCAGTGTTACATTCCCTTGCTGCACGCATTCCGTGCTTCCTTTCTGCCCGGGCCGAGACAGCTGATCTTCTCAAGACCTCCGTCAGCGGGACGTCATCGTCCACACCAGGAGCTATCTTTGGAGCCGTCATGGCGTCCGTCATCGGTTGCTTAAGTGAAGCTTCTTTAGGCAATACCGGCGGAACTGAGACTTCGGTAGCCGGCCTTGGAAGCGTCTCCGCACCGCCCTGGGAAGTCGGTACCACACCTGGAATAGCCTGAGTAGAGGTAGTCCCTGTAATAAGATGAAAAGGAGGGGTCAGATTACCCATAAGAAACGGGAGTGGAGACGCGGTAGGCCGAAATGTACCGATGCCTAAGGATGCTCGAAGCCTTTCCTTCTCCTCAAAAGTCTTAAGAGAAGCTGCGAGAGCTTCTTCAGTGGAAATGCCTGTTAAAGAAGTAAAAGTGTCAGTCAAAACACGATGATAAAAATATGATGCGATGACAAAAGGTACGGCTGATGTTTACTTGATTGCGTAAGGATGGCCAATCCCGCTTTGTAGCTTGCTAATCGCTTGGAAGCTGCAATAGCAGCCTCGAAGTCGGTATCGTCCGGCGCTATGAATAGACCCTCGTTGGTCCCATATTCGCTCAGGCCGTCGCTATAAGGAGCATGAGGCTCCTGGCCGAATGCAACATCGGCAGAGAGAATCGACTTCTTCTTCCTCTTCTGGGAGTGAGCACCGGTCGCCGCTAGCATAAGCTTACGCTTGGTGGGCACCTTGGGACGACGAGTCCCGATATCTGAACCAACACCAGACTCGAGGGAAGCTACAGTCACTGTTTCCACGGGAGCACGGGGTATCGGTAGCTCGGGCCTATCATGCGGGACCTCGACCGCAACAACTTCTCTTAAGGGAGGACGGACAATGGTCCGTCAGTTCAGAGGAACGTTTAGGTTACCAGCCGGAGCAGTGCCTTTATGATCAAGCAGCAATCACTTTTCCTCTCTAATGACAGCGCCCATCAAATGTTGATACCAGGCCACATACACATTCAGGGCCTTTGGAACACAGCTCGGTTCGCTGATAAAGAAGTTGGACCCTGTGTTCAGGCGCATAAAATGATGCAGCGCACTTCGCATTCCCTCTTCGGTAGCAGCAGGTTCTGCCAAGAAAGCCTCAAGCGGGACACCCTGATTATAGCTCAGCTGCTGGGCGAAACGATGTGGGTTGTATCTTATAAATAACGCTGCATCATTTTGCCTAAATACGAGAAAGCCCGGCCTAATGGAGTACAGATGAAGAATCTCCCGATCTTTCAACACAGAGGCCCCGTCTTTAAATATGTCTTGCAATGGCAGCACCGCTATTGCAGATTCCTGGCCGACGGTCAAAATTTTATTGGTAAAGGACATACCATCTCCAACCGTGCGCGGACGAAGGAGCAAACCCTTAGCTTCCCGCGGTGACGGACTTATGATAGAGGCATCGACCAGCCGCATTATCCGAGGGAACTTGCATCTTTCATAAAAGGAGGGTCTTTTATGGATACCGAAGACCCCAAGCACATGCAACTCTAGCTAAGAGGTGAAATAATGCATTGAGAAGTTAGCAGACTGCACCCCTGGCTCAGTAGTATCCGTTGCCAAGATGAGGCCGTGATACAGGTGGGCTAACCCAGCAATCCCGATAGCCACTTGTATCCTGACAACCATTCGATGCGCGGGGTAGAAGACAGAAGGCCTCATGTAGCGAGGGTGCATAGGAAGTGCGAACCAGCTTAACCATAAACCGAGGAACCCGAGAAAGAACGCTTCCTCATCAATGCCTGGAGCGGCAATTTCTGATAAAGGGACGATCGCGACGTTGGGAAGAAAGAAATCCTTTTGATCGGCTTCCAATATTGGCCGGCGATCCAAGCCAAAGCCGAAAGGATCATCAAGTTTAGCAAACTTTTCACCTTGTCGCGACAAAATTTCTGGGCGAAGAAAACGGGCAATGAAGTTCGCAAAGCGGACCCCCCGGCCTCCGGATTCGAGAAAGAGGCTCTCATACATGTTCAACACCTTTATCAGACTTGGGAACTGGTGTTGAATAGCGTTCTCTGGGGTAAGACCCAATACCACTGATTTGGTGGCAAAAATATACTCATCCGGAGGAAGCAGCTCCTCATAGTGCTCTCCCCTAATGGTTAAACCAGAGATCTCGGCAAATTCCTCTAAGGAAATGGAGACCTCTCGATCCAATAGGAGGAAGGTGTGGGTCGGAATGTTCCACTACTCTAAAAACGCTTTGATCCACCATGTAGGAGGTGCAGAATATTGGAACAAGGAAGCATAAATGGCAGGGTACAATCCGAGCTTCAGTAGCTGCGACTTCTTCACCGATAAAATATATCGGGCCCACTGTAAGTACCCGGCCGGATGGCGGGGAGTTAGTCCTATGTTGTAGGGCTGTCCCCAAGGGCGCGACTCGCCCTGACATATGTGCCGTCCTAAAGTGTCCAGGGCTACCGGGGGCTGCACGGGTACTGTGGTAATAGAAAGCCGAAGGAGACCTTCCGAAGTCCAATTCACCTCCTCTATAGTGTAGCTTATCGGGCGTGCATCTGCATAAGGGATCGCAGAAATAGGCTCCGAGGATGTCGCATAAGAAAAGCTCCGACGGCCTCTGATGATTTGATCGTACCATCTACCCCATAGATGAAGATTCTTGTACTCCGGGTCATGGTCTTTGATCAGCGCAATAACCTCTCGATCTACGGGCGCTTCGGGGAACCCGCCTTCCGAGCGGAAGAATGGGAAGGAAGCGTCGAAAGACATAGTACCTGCGCGGAAAAAAACAAATTTTCAGCCGCCAATGCTACAATTTAAGTCTTGTCACTAGGTACTTTAAATTTGTACCACACTGCAATGCAGTAAAAAGGGGACCAAAGGGGGACCAACAAAATCTAGATGACAGTTCATCATTAATAAAACAGCCTCATCATTTGATGAGACTGTTAATTAAATGAGGAAATTTTCAATTGATTCTCATTTAATGAGAAATCCCTCGGGCTAAGGAATAAGTCTCCCCTTGAGAGCATTGCTCTGTGACAGAATGACACCTGTCAAATTCTAAAGGAATAAAAATTCCTCAAGAGCCTTGCTCTGTAAAAACGATGGAATAACCATCAGGAAATTTAAAATAAGAGTTTTAATGAATGAAAAATTCTGAGATCTTCAAGATCTATGAACAAACTCTAAGGGTTCTTTATGAGCAAAGCTCTGTTCATGGGCTAAGAAACCCCAAGAAAAGATCTCTTTAGATCTATGGGTTCAAGAGAGCAAAGCTCCGTGGATGAAACCCTAAAAAGGGTTTTCCTTTAGATCGAAGAACTATGAAGAGCAAAGCTCTATTAATGGGGTGAAACCGTAGATTCTTAAATAATCATTTAAAAGATTTAATCTTTACCTAAGTTTTGACAGAGTTTTGTCCTTAAAAGAAGTTCTTAAGACAAAGAGCTATGCTCTGCAAGAGAATTAAAATTCTCAGAAGGAAGAAGATGAATAGAAATCATCTCAAGGGCCAAGAGTCCTATTTATAGGCACTGAAATGCCTTTTCAACTTCTAAGTTAATCCAAGGGCGCAGATGCTGTGTCACGACCCGAAAAGTACGGAACATGACCGACACTTAGATTACGAAACGTCTCGAGGCGTACGTAATCTAAGTAAGCCAAAACCCAGAAATCAAAACCAAGTAAAGAAGTAAAGTGAAGGAAAAACTAATTTAAGTCAAGTAGTTTAGCAACATAAGCCGAAATATGCATTTTTAAAATCACAAGTCTTTTCTAAAAATTTCGGCAGAGTTTCCTTTGTAAATACTGGCCCCGAACGGGGTACAACATGATAAATATATGCATCAATGATAAAAGGCATCCCCAAGCGGGAACTAGCTCTTCGTCAATCGACGGCCACAACCACGCAAGTAATATAATATACAACGCCGATGGGCGAGGATCAAAACTGAAAAGGGAACTCAAACAACATGAAATCCATAATAATACAACGCGCGACTCTAATGTCGAAAGAATATACAACACTGGTCTCTAAGTCTGAATAAATATACAAGTTGGGTTGATGGAGTTACTAGATACAACTGAATAAAATAAAGGTACAGTAATGGTCACGATACAAGTGAGCCCACCTACCAAAGCAATCATCCAGAAAGGAAGCGGTGTGCCAGCAAAGCCGTAACGGAACCAGTACGAAAAAACCTGCAAGAAACTGTGGCACAACGGGGGTGAGTTGCTAACTCGTGAGTAGAAAATATCACCGAGCAGAAATCGTATGTATGACACAATACTAGGTCAATACGATCAATACATATAAATATCCTCAATATGATAAAGTCTGAAGCATGAAAAGGTGGCAAGGGTAAACATCTATACCAAGTGTAATACTGAGTGCTCGTGTCAGTGCCTCAGGTAGCAACATATCATATGAATGCGGTATGAATGCATGAAAACATAATACATGTAAATGAAGAAACTGCTTTCATAACTTAGTGAGATTTCTGTATGTATATAAAACGAGGTATCATCAATGAAATCAACATAATCAGTGTCTAGCATCGACACAAAACATAAATCCCAATATCTCAATATCTCAGGCTCCGGCTATCCGGACTGGCCTGTATCATCAAATCTCAATACCTCAATATCTCAAAATCTCTGTTTCTCAAATCTCACTATCTAGGGCTCCGTCAGTCCTGATCGGCCCTTATCATTAATCACATGACCACGAACGGTATCCTCCGGATATCCGACGCGCTAGGTAAAATCACTGGTAGGCAGTCTGCCCATGCCGGGCTCATCGTCTACACCTCGATCTTCTTGCCCCGGGTATCTTACCGGGTCCACCATGTACCCGCAGACGGTTCATCCAACTCCTCGAATTGGGTCTTGAAATCCATCTCATAACCGAGAAAACATCATGGTGGACGACTCATACATCATGAGAAAATCAAACTTTTCATTTTTAAAAAGAGAGAGAAAGAGAAGTTTATATATATTCTTGCGGTTTCCCCCCAAATCCAGGAAATCTCATGAAAACCTGAAATCCAATCATCAATAGCAAATAAACAGTGAATATCGGCACAAAACTCCATAATACTGCATAATAGTGAATAATAATTTGCATGCAGTAACAAGTAATAACTGCAATGTCTAAACTAGCATATAAAGACAAGTACGCTAATACCATGTCGAACTATGAGTTAACAAGCTATGTCAATGAGTAATATTCTCTAAAGTGTACGTGACATGGCAATTACCGATGATGATGTGTGTGAGCCGGCAAGTAAGTGTATGTGGAACATATGCATCATCGGTAATGGTGCTGGTGTTCTGACAGCATGATCTCAATAATGGCATATGGAAGTAAAATATAAACATGCAAATGCGATGCGAACAGTAATAATTATGCGGGAGCTGATGATAAACACAATGATAACTAATCTGCATTTATATAAATATGAGTCGTACAGTTTTTCCATTTGAAATAATACGAATCGTGTGTTTAGAAAATAGGGACTACGGTGTTTTTAAGAAAATGTACGTCCTTTGAAATATCCGTAGAATCCCTTGGCCTATCTTTAAAAATACTCACGATTCTTTAGTTTTGAAATAGGTATGACTCGAATCTAATCTATCATTTACAAGTAAACTGCAGGGCTAAACTAAAAGGCTGATCGAAAGGTAAGGAAACCGCCTAACATCTGAGTCGATACATATACATATACATATACATATACATATATATATATATATATATGTATATATATATATATATATATATAAATATAACAGTCGGTGATCCCGCCTCAAAAGTATCCTATCCGATACAGTATCTATAACATGTCATCCTCAAGTCAAGAGTGTGGATCTATCATCAATATAGCTCGTATGGTAAATCCGTCGTACGGTCTCCCAAATCTGGGTACGGGTCAAATGTCACGTCTATCACATTATTCATCTGGTATCCTCTTTATCAAATATCATGATCCGGGGTACTGATCTACGTCTAGTACAATACTGATACCATAAATGTATATTCATGGGTGTGTGTGTATAACAGTCGGTGATCCCGCCTCAAAAGTATCCTATCCGATACAATATCTATAACATGTCATCCTCAAGTCAAGAGTGCGGATCTATCATCAATATAGCTCGTACGGTAAATCCGTCGTACGGTCTCCCAAATCTGGGTACGGGTCAAATGTCACATCTATCACATTATTCATCTGGTATCCTCTTTATCAAATATCATGATCCGGGGTACTGATCCACGTCTAGTACAATACTGATACTACAAATGTATATACATGCGTGTGTCTGAAAACATCACGCCGAAAGGACCCGCTAAAGCATCACGTCGTATCTCACATACGAACCATATCACATCACCGATCTCACGGCCTTAAGCCCAAACTCATCGACTCATCTCCAATCCCAAGTACTATCCTCATAATCCATGTATATATATACGTATATATATATATATACACATAGTCCCATATCCTTGTGTGTATATATATACACACACACACACATCCCCATATACGCATAGGTAAAGAATGAATGTATGCAAGTGTGTATGCGAGTGTGGGTGCAACAACTATTTTAGGGTTTCACAAGAAACACTACTAATCCATGAACACATAACCATATCCTGAATATCCATGTCTCACATAAAAGATATCATATATATAGTGTATATATATAGCATACTATACATCGCACTGCGGGGGTGCTATACGCCATCCACCCGACTTTCCTCATAGATATATATCTACTCACCGATCTTGTTTGCCAATGTCGATGTCGCCATCATCTTCTTCATCGTCTCGAATCATCATGGGGGTACCTACATGTTAGTGATATGTATGCCCTAGAGGCCATTACTGTACATACGATGTATATTGTAGTGGATGCTTGGACATATATAGGGAGGACTTTCTTGCTCGACATTATAGTATGCTATCTGGTTGCCCTTTATCTTAACATGTACTCTGATTGTCTCTATGTTACATGTTGATAAAGCCCTTAGGATGAGTACTTGACTACCAGGACTATGATGCAGATCATACTAGTGGGGACAGAGTAGTAGCTAAGTACATCCTTCAAATGTTCCTAGTCGTAGGTGTATCGAGACAGGGCATCGATATACCAGAGTAGACTAGCGTATGCTTCTTGACCCATATAGATGGGCGATGGATGATCCCATATCCATTGGTGTTTGACATCAGAGACAGTATACGGGTGCTCAGTGGAGACTGGGTACACTGGATGGACTCGCCGAGAACTCCCAGATGGTATTATACCTTACGTCAGATGGCAGTTCTCTGGTGACACTGGTACAGGTTAGTCTGTAGAACCGAGATCGTCATAGAGTCTTGTGTGATTCCCACTGTACACTTTGATTTCCACCTTACCACGTCCAAGAAAGCGTGCAAAATTATGGCTTTTGGGTACAGTCCCGAATCACATGGAGGCAATGAGCGATAGGATGGGTTTCGTCTCTCCCGGTATAGGGAGTTGATGTTGCGCTGTGTTCGATTGGCTATAACTGGAAATCCCTGGCCAGGGTTGCTGAGATTTACTGGTAAGTGTTATCAGTAGTTTCTCGAACTGTTATAGACCTCATATCGACACGACTTATCGAGCTATTGGGGTCTGACGTTTACCACCCCTAGGCGAGATATGCGACATATCAGACAACGAGACCGGACTGTACGGGAGTGTTACTGATTGGATTCGCAGGAGAATGTACAGGCTTGCTTGTTGATCTTCTGATCGCTCAATACTTGGGCGGCTGTTACGTTTAGCTGACCGCTTGCAGCTTGTGGGTGTTTGATATGATCATCACCTACTGCCGGCGTATTGACGATTCTTTAGAGTCCTACACAGAGGTTTCCTGGCTCGGGCAAAACGGAGTTGGAGCACGTATGTGATATGTGCGGGACCGAGAATATTACGAGTATGTGATACCGTATTAGATTCTCGTGATATGAGATATCGGCTGGGTATATGTGATATAGCCGGGTCATCAGATCAAGTGTTGATTCGATGAACTGATACAGATTATATTAGTCGGTTATTTGTGAAATAGCTGGATTATCGGATCAAGTGTTGATTTGATAATTTAATGTATAATTATATATTTGATATATTATATTACATTAACTAATATAAGCTCACTTAAAGATTCTTTTTCTCACTTAGATAATACATTGATATATATGTGATATATATTAATTGTATTATTTTATTTTGTTACAAAATATATTATATATGTGATATTTAATATTGTAACAAGTTAGGGTTACAAATGCAACATGTTTTGTGGAGTTTAAACATGGTTAGGGTTTGGATTAGGGTTAAGATTGGATGAAGCTTTCATGAAGCTTCATGAAGCTTTGACTTTGACCTTTGATATTTTGTGTTGATATTTATTAACCCAACCCAAACCTTAGCCTCTAGTTTATTCTCTACAAGGGTTAACTCTATAATTCTTAACCCATGGTTGATTTTTAACCACAACAATGATTTCTCATTATTCATCACAAAAGGATTGCTTCATCTTCTTCTTCTTTCTTCTTTGATGAAAAGCTTCACTAGCTTTTTCATAAGTGATGATAATAAGTGAGAATATGAAAAAAAAAAAGATCTAAATTCCTACTTCATCATCCTCATCTATTCTAGCCACTTAGATTAGGGTGTTTGTTTCACTAATTCATGATTAGTGAAACAAGAGCTTGGGTTTGAATTTCTTCAAGGTAGATCATCATACTTGTTGAAGATTGGAAGCAAGCATGCATCTTTCTCTTCATGGAGCCTCTCTAGAGTCCGGGAACTTGATGATCACAGCGAAGGGACCTCAACACGGAGCTTATGAAGTGAAGGAATGGACTACAAAGGTTTTAATCCTTAACTCTTAGATGTAAAGTTGTTTACATGCAAGTTAACCCTATTTCTCTAGTTAAGATCTTGGTTAGGGTTTGTTTAGCACCCCAAAAATTTTAAAGTAGCATGATTGATGCTTGCCAAAACTTTCACAAGGTGCTAAGCTAACCCAACACTACATGTCACACGCATCGTATCGCATTAAAACCAAATCGAAACCAAAACGACACGCGGAACTCACATAGGTCAAAACCCATGGTTTGCCCTCGTAACTTAACCAAATAACACCCGATAGAGACGTAAAAACGTCAAGTGATCGGTGCTAAACACAAATACCAAAACTTAAGTCCATAAACATCACGAAACGTAAAGCAGCAACTAAGAAAACATGCTCCAGATTTTAACTCATGCCAAAACAAGGCAAGCAAACAACACTGGGGTGATGTATAGGGTGCATGTGACCTACTGAAGTAACCTGGACCCATTCTCTCACCCCATGGCCGGCCACACATGCAAAAAATCCGGCCTCCTCGGATTTCCAGTGGAGTTGGGATGTCGTATTGGTAGGGTGTCTTCCTATGGGTCCCACTAGGTCTCTGGTATTGTTTATTTTTCTAGTAAAAGTCCCGGTTCATTCCAGATTTCCCTGCACACCCTAAAACTTACAAAACCGACATGAAAAGTTCTGTTTTTCCGTATTTTGATTTTCAGGTTCGTTAGGTCTGGGTTTTTGGGAATTGGGGGGTTTAAGGTCACCACAAGAGTTCAATTGCACAACCACAACTCAAATTAACCCCAACCCTCTCTAGAATTTCCTAAAGTTCACTAAACACCACCAAATTGATTTTAAACTTAAATAGAGGCTTAAGCAAATGAAATACTACATTATATGTGAAGGGATTACCTCTATTGGCACTCATGAATCTCCTACAGCGCTAAAACTCAAACTTTCTTGGTCCAAAATGTAGCTTGTGAGCTTGTGCACCTATTTTGTCAAGTGGGGATAAACTTTGGGTGAAGTTTTGAAGCTTGAGTGAAGAGAAGAAGAAGAAGAAGAAGAAGAAGAAGGAGAAGGGGAAAGGGAAAAGGGCTGCTGCTGCTGAGCTTGGAGGGAGTGAGGGAAGGAGAGAGAGAGTCCAAGATCAAAGCACCTTGCCTCCTAACTACCCCCCTGCATATTAGTTTAATCCTTTTCTTTTTTTTTTTTTCATTTTCCTTTCTTTTCTTCTCTCTAATAAACCCAAACCATGCATGAATCATGAAGAAATACCATGATAAGAAATTTAACAAGTGTAAAAAAAAGACTTTTGCATGCCATGTGCACAAAACACGTTTAAAGCCCGATTAGCGATTTTTAATCGCGATTGGCGCTAAAATAGTGTCAAATAAATCATAAAATTTCATAATTTGCATAAATCACATAAAGCACCCTCTTTTCAGTAATTTCCATAATTTTCCAAATTTTTCCCAATTTATCGGTATTTAATTATACCGAAATATTAAAATATTCATTAAAATTAATATTAAATTATAAAAATTCCCAAAAAATAATATTTTATTTTTTTGAAATGTTACATGATGCCACCGTTGCACTCACATGTGGGCTACGTGAGCGCAACAGTGGGGGGGCATTTGTTTCCCCCAATCAGATCAAAGCTCTGTTTAAAATTCAAATTTTGAAATGAAGCAACGTTTCAGATGCAGCGCCAAGTGCGCTGCGTCCTAAACAGTGCACCAAGTGCAAAGCACATGTGCGCTAGCGCTCGGTGCGCCGCGCTCTAAGCAACGCACCACGTGCAAAGCACGGGTGTGCTAGCGCTAGGAGCGTCATGCTCTAAGCAGCGCACCAAGTGCAAAGCACGGGTAAGCTAGCACTAAGTGCGCCGCACTCTAAGCAGCGCACCACGTGCAAAGAATGGGTGCGCCAGTGCTGGAACTAAGAGCTCCCCACCGTTAGAACAGAGATCCAATAATAATGATAAATCATTAATTAATCAGAATTAAATTCTGTTAATAAAAGATTCCTCAAAATCTTTCCAAATAACAAAATTGTGCTCTGTAAATCAGAGCACCGTTGGATCAATGATCCATGGGTGATTAAAAATCATCAAAATACAGAATAAATTCTGTATGGACAGATTTATCAATCTTGTTAAAAACAAGAAGATTGCCTTCTGTAAATCAGAAGCCCTTAGATCAAAGATCTAACGATGGGAAATTCCCCAAATTAATTGGAGAAAAGATCTCTTTAACTGATTGAACTGATCAGCTTGCCCTATATAAATGCCCCAAAACTTCAAGTCTGATATACAGAAGCATAGAGAGGAACACCCCCCCAAGAAGCTTTGAAAGATCTCAAAAAGAAGAGCCAAGCTCTCATGAAAAGAAGATTCTTCTTCAAGGTAAAGGAAATGATGATGAACAGAGAGATGAAATCATCTCATAATTAATTTAAAAGAAGAATTCATTTCTTTCTTCAAGATCATAGATCTGCAAGACCAAGGTCTTTTAAAAAGAGATCAAAAGATCTCATCATAAAATAAAAGGAAGAATTTACTTCTTTCTCACAGATCATAACTCTACAAGACTAAAGTCTTTTTCAAAGAGATCATGAACGTCTCATTATAAAAAAGGGGGGAGAATAATTCAATTCTCTTAAGGATCACAGATCCATATAGGCAAAGCCTTTCATCAATATAAGAGATTGAAATATCTCCTACAAAATAAGAACTTTTGTTCTTAGGATCTTGAGATAAAGTCTCTTCTAAGGGAGAATTTATTTCCTAGATCATAAAATTGATTAAATGCGCTTCTGCGCTCTTGGACTGACGCTCAGCGCCAAGCGTACCACGTGTCACTCACGTGTGTGCTACTCAACAGTTAGCGCTTTGCGCTCATGGACTGGCGCTCAGCGCCAAGCACACCACGTGTCACTCAAAGGTGCGCTATTGAACAAATAGTACTATGCGCTCAAAAATCAGCGCAACACGCTCACGGACTGGAGCAAAGCGCCAAGCGTGCCACATGTCCTTCACGTATGCGCTACTCAGCAGAAGCGCACTGTGCTCTTTGATTAGCGCAAAACGCCAAGTGCACCACGTGCCCCTCACATGTGCGCTGGCAGAACATAAATTGTTCTTTAATAAGCCCAGAGCTCTGATGAATGCTCAGCATTCAATAAAAGACAAAATATTGTCAGAATTCAAGTCAATGCTCAGCATTGTTAAAAGGGCCTAGCCTAAATGAATGCTCAACAGCCCAAAATAAATGTTAAACATTTTAACTTGATTGGACTTAGCCCAAGTTGGCCATAAGTCCTCAATTCAGATTCAACTGAGCCCATGTGCTCATAATCTAATTGATTGATCTTAGTCCCAAATTGGACTACAGATTTCCCAATCAACTCTGTTTCATGGGTACATCCTTGAACCCCTCTAATATATGTCGTTGTAATCCTTCAACGTCTTCAGAGAGGTGACGGATCCCGACAACCATACATTTCATAGACTATGACGTCTTTAAACTGGACTGTGGGGTCCTTAAACCCATGGACTATGATGTCCTTAACCTCGGATAGTGGGGTCCTTAAGCCCATGGACTATGATTTCCTTAACCTTGGACTGTGGGGTCCTTAAATCCATGGACTATGATGTCCTTAACCTTGGACCGTAATGTCCTTAAACTAATCGACCGCAATGTCCCTAAACTAAACAATAGAGCCCAAATGCTCTTTTGTTGGATATAAACGATCCCGTTGAGTAGATCTTAGTCTAAAATTAAACTAACGTATCATTAACAAACGTTTAAGTTGATCTTAGTCTCAAATGAGATTAACGTATCCTTAAACCCAACCCCAAACCCAAATCTAAGAAAATACGGATTTGGACTAATCCATGCCCTACGGGCGACAACATAAATTAGTCTCTGTATACGATCCACGGGCAACCGAAAACAAAACAAACACCCACGACACGAAGTGACCATCTGGAGAAGGAGAAAGTGGTTACCGCGATGCGGTAGCGTAATTAACTGCAGGGGCTTGCGCCTACAGGGAAGAGCGTCCCCACAATCAAAAACCCCTCAACGAGGGGGAATCTGACAAAGTCTGCTATATCGGCCGCATCCGTTTAAACCTCCGACACATGGTGTCAAAAATTAACTTGGCATCTTCGGAGAGGTGGAAGGATAGCACCAAATAGCATCTGCCCTCGAAATTCAGGCCTGACGTCCCAACGTCCCGGTCCCGTCCTTTCGGAGGGGAACATTTAGTTTGCGCTTAAGCTAATTAGACAATTAGGAAAAATATCATTTAACAAACTTGCACTAGGTTAAATTTTAACCAAGTCTAATCTTCACACTAATCATGACAACTAACAAAACTCTCACTTGATCTTCAAAACCCATATCAATATTCATCTAAACATGCAAAAAAAGCTATATTAAACATTTAAATAGCTAGCTTAAAGATTTTAACACAACAAATAGAGATTAGGGTTAGAATTTTATACCTCCTCAAGGTCACAAATAGCAACTAAACTCATCATTTTAGCCTCCAAAATGATGTCTTTCATGAAGATCTAAGCTTGATTTTTGTTGAAGAATGATTGGTATTGATTTATCTATGAGTTTGTGTGATTATTTCATAATTTTTGATGATTTATTTGAGCTTTGGAGAGATGAAATGGGGGGAGAAAAGAGAGAGGGCAGCAAAGGGAAGAGAGGGCCGGTCACATCAAAGAAGAGGGGTTTTAGTGAAATGTGAGGAAAAATCTAGTCAAAATCAACAATAAATGCTAATTAATGCAATTAATATCCTATGCCACCTCTTTTCTTTTCATAAAAAAATTCATTTTAATTACACAATATCTAGATATTTTGGATGGATGGATTAATGCTTAATCAAGTGATTAACTTAGCATAGATTTACTTTAGTAGTAATTAACGCAAACAAAAATGTAATTACCACTAATTAAGTGCATAATTAACCACTTGAAATAATATTTTAATTAGGGAAAAATATTAAAATGCACCAAAATTACAAGTGACTTACAAAAACCCGCAAACTAGCAATTTCCTAGCTAAACTAGGTGCAGTGAATTCTATACTGCAAAAAGATCGCATCGAGATTTTTACGAAAAACACCGACTAAATTACCCTAAAATCGGAAAATCGTCTAAACGATTTCCAAAACGTTACAATCTTCCCCCTTAAAGAAATTCGGTCCTCGAATTAAAATTCTTACTATGCTAACCTTCAAAGAGGTGAGTGCCAAACTTTCATATCTCGCTCGCAGCCTCTCAAGTGATCACCTCACTAGACGGCTACACCAAAGAACCTTCACAGATGGCAAGACCCTTGACCGAAGTTCCTCCACCTGCCGATCCACTAACACCATTGGCAGCCGGTGAAAGAAAAGATTGTGTCCAAGCTAAATGGTCTGATGCTGAATCATGTGAGAAAGGTCATGAAGGTATTTGCAAGTATCAACACAATGAATACGAGGTGAATACTCAAAAATCTGGGCGGAAGTGCCAAATTATAGGCAACGGTACTAACTCGCTTCAAGGATCTCAAAAGGACCTACAATTTGGGACTAAGCTCCCTCAAAACTCAACACCATACATCAGAAAAATCCGTAGGAATACATGATCTCCCACTGCGAACTCAAGTCTGCGACAACTACGGTCGGCATAAGACTTCTGTCTGCACTGGGCTGCTCTAATCCTGACCTGAATCAACCGGATCTTCTCCTAAGCCTCTCGACTAGCTGGGGTCCAAAAATCCTGCTCTCGCGAAGTCAGTAAAACAGACTGGCGATCGACACAACCTACCACACAAAGCTTGAAAGTTTCCATCTGAAACGTCTCCTGATATCCGTTATCGAAGAAGAACCCTATCAATGGTAAGTGACGATCCCAACAGCCAACAAATAATTAGTACGTACGCACAAGCATATCCTCCAGAGCCTGTATAGTCCGCTCTATCTGACCATCGGCCTGCAGATGAAAAAGCGGAGCTAATGCTCAACCAGTACCCAAGGTTTCCAAAATCTTCTGCCAACGACGGTTAGCAAACTGGGTGCCTCTATCGGATACATCGCATGAAGGAACTTCATGCAAACGCAAAAACTTACCGAAGAACAACTGAGCAAATTGAGCATAACCGGTCAACAATCACCCAAATGGAGTCATACCCTCGACTAGTCCTGGGTAGACCCACAACGAATTTCATGGAGATCTACTCCCATTCCCCCTCTGGAACGGTAAAAAGGTTGCAACTCTCCATACGTCCTCAAATGCTCAACCTTAGCTCGCCGACAAGCCAAGCACTTCAAAACGAAATCCAAGCTTCACTCTTCATCCCTGCCCACCAGTAACCAACTCCCAAGTCACGTTACATCTCGGAGGCACTTGGATGAACACTGAAAGCTGACTGATTTGCCTGCTCTAGGACCTCGCGTTTCTATCCATCAGTATCAGGTACATGCCATTGAGTCCCTAACATAGCAAACGCTGGTCATAAATCAAGAACTCTGAATCTTTACCCTGCCGAACATGCTCAGAATCTCAAACAAACAAGCATCGGTGGGCTGTGCCTCACGAAAACGCTTAAGTAAAAGTGAACGGGCGCGAACATGAGCAAGTTGTCCCCTAGAAAAGGCGAACTACACTGTACTCATCTGTCACACAAGAACTGTAAATCTACAGAAGACTATCTCTGAACTACGCACAACTGGAACAAGCACCCCGGGCCTACGACCCAAGCATCAGCTACAACAATCGCCTCGCCACGGGTAATTAAAGGATCTCACAAACACAATCCATCACAAGCTCCATCCAACGGTGCTGTCTCAACTTAGATCCCGCTGCAGGAAGATGTACATTAAGCTCTGGTGGTCCGCGAAAATCTGACATGACTCTCCGAACAAGTAGTGTCTCCCAATCTTCAACGCACGACCAGCATGGCCATCTCCAGATCATGAGTGGGATATCCGCTCGTACTTCCTCCAACTGCCGGGAAGCATGAGCGATAACTCTATAGTGCCACATCAGTACACAATCGAGCCCCACTCGCGAAACATCACAGTAAACCACAAAGTCGTCCGATCCAGAAAGCAAAGATAGAACTGGTGCATTCGTCACCTGAGTCTTCAACTGCTGAAAACTTCGCACGCATCCCTCAGTCTAAAGAAAAGGAATTCCCTTCCTTGTCAGTCCGGTCAACGGTGCAGCAAATACACAAGAATCCTGCACGAAACGGCGGTAAAAACCGGCTAAGCCTAAAAATCTGCGGACCTCTGTCCCTGATCAGGTCTGGGCCAAAGCTGTATGGCCTCGATCTCCCTCGGCTCCATACGAAAACCGTCTCCTGTAACCCCATGACCTAGGAAGTCAACACTATCAAGCCTGAAGGAACACTCCGAGAATCTAGCAAATAGCTGGTGCTCTCCCAATGTCTGTAAAGTAACCATCAAGTGCTGGTCATGTTCCTCACGACTCTTGGAATAGATCAGAATGTCATCAATAACACAACAATAAGCTGGTCGAGGAATGGCCTGAGAAACCTGGTTCATCACATCATGAAAGCTGCTAGGGCATTGGTGAGTCCAACGACACCACCAAAACTCATAAAGCCCATAGCGCGCACAAAAGCAGCCTTCGGAATGTCATCACTCTGAACCCGCAGCTAATGATGACCCGATCCCAACAAACTTAGAAAATTTCTCGCACTCTGGAGCTGATCAAAGAAATCGTCAATACTGGGTAAAGAATACCTATCTGCACCGTAACTCGGTCCAATTGACGATTAATCAATACAAAACCTCAAACTGCCGTCATTCTTCTTGACTAACAGAATAGGAGCTCCCCAAAGCGAAACACTCGGACGCACAAGTCCCCCTATCTAGCAACTCTGCAGCTGATCCTTAAGCTCCTTAAGCTCCGCTGGCTCATCTGGAACAACGTCGGAAAACTCTCGCACGATAGGAACCCAGTCCAATGAACCCATTGTGGCTCCGGTATCATGAATGGAAGCCAAGAATCCTCGACATCCTCTCCTCAAAAGCCGGCTAGCGAAAAAGGCTGAATTCAAGCTGTAAGAGGCGGCGCCACTGTCCCCCTACACAACAAGAACTGACTCGCCAGGAAAACAAAAACCTGACTGTTTTCTCGCGGCAGTCCACAGACGCATAGCACGTAGCTAACCAGTCCGTGCCCCGGAGAACGTCAAGTCCAACATCTCTAGAAGGACCAAATCGACGGTTGAATCTCTATCTCCTACCTAATTGGCACATGACCGAAACACATGTCACGCAACTAAAGGATTGCTAACAGGAGTAAACACAAGAAACGGTTGATCTAGCATACACAACTCTCGGCCCAACCATGGCATGAAGTGTGTAGAACAAATGAGTGCATAGATCCCGAATTAAACAAACATGCGCATCAAGAACATGAGAAAAGATTACCTGAAAACTCTGCATTGGACGCCCACGCGTCCCGATGAGTAGAAGCAACCGTTCGTTCCTGCCCTCTACTAACACCCGGCTGTCCTCCTGCTCTACCATCCTGTACTCTCGAAACAAATCCTCCGTGACCAAGACCTCTCTGAACATAAGTCTGACGTGGATCAACAACAGGTGCAACAGGTGACTCTTCCTGAGGTGAAGGTGGTAAGGTATCATGTGGTACAGCTGTCCCGCCCTCACGTGGCTCAGTACAATCTTGAACACGGTGACTAAAACTCCCGCACCGGTAACATCCAGAAGAAAATTGTTGACTCTCCTGGGAATAAGAGCTAAACGACTGTCCTCATCCTAAGCCTCTGCTACTCCCACGACCTAAACAATATCTGTCGCGGCGTCTAAACCTCTGTCTCCAGGCTGATACACCTGTACGAGTCCTCCTCGGTCTCGGAACTCCCAAAGTCTCGGGAAAACACTCCTCAGCTAAGCGGGCTGCATCCACTGCTGCTGCATACGTGACACAATGCTGTGTGCTGATAGCAAGGAATAATTGGGTAACAGGGGTGGCAACCTCCTGTCGCTGCGCTCGAATGGCCTGAACCAACGATCTGATCATCTGGCGCAAGGCCTGCATATATGCCTCAAGCCTAGCGATACGATCTATCGAAGGCGGATCCATCTGCTCCTGTACAGCGAGCGTACCGTCCTGGTCAATCCTCATCCCACACGAGTCAACTATGACCTCGGCTCTCGCTGCACCTCTCTGAGCCCTCATAGTCATCGACGGCATAAGGATATAAATGGAATTAGCATTCGATAAGAACACGGAAATCGAATCACAAGGATATGTATCATCAAGGAAGGAATTTCAAGCAATTTGTATTTAGGTCACTTTAGGCGGAGTACCGTGTCGTAAGTATGCCGCGGACATACACACACTACGTTACTCCGCTTAAGCTACCTACTCCATCATACCAAGGTCATCCTACACTCCGAAAGGTAAAACCTAGCGATCTGATACCAACTTTGTCACGACCCAAAAATTTAGTACGTGACGGCCCTTAAACTACGTAACGTCTCCAGGCGTAACGTAATTCAAGTGAGCCAAAAACTCAGCAATCTAAACTATCAAAAGTTGTAAGTGATAATAACATTGTTAAAACTTTTGAAATCTCAATCAAAATTCTTTGAAGTCCAAATTTACTTTCTTAAACATTTTGGCAGCACCTCCTTTGTAAAAACGAGCTCCAAAATGGGTACATATAAATATATAAGTAAAGCATCCCCAACGGGAGCAAAATTCACGTCCAAAGGCGGAAACAACCACCACAGCAGATATACGACGCCGTAGCGAAGAAATAAAAGACGATATCAATAAAACTGCATAAAAGACAACCTGAGTCACCAAAATATACAATATCGTCCTCACAACTCGTCTCTAATTCAATACATGAAAGTGGTAGATGGAGAGTATAGGATACAACGAATATACAAAGAGCAACTTCGGATAACCGCAAAACCCACCTATAGCAAAACTGCACCCAGTCAGCTGTAGCGGTATCCACTGCAAAAGATGATACGATAGATGAAAGCCCTGCCTCTGACCGCTCTGAGGGACAACCTGTACAACCCTGTGGCACAACAGGGGTGAGTTGCCAACTCGTGAATAGTAAATAACATATGCAGGCAATCGCAAGTATGCACGTACTACGTTAATCTAACAAATGCAAGCTGATAGCAATAAATGACAGTATGTATATGCAACAGTCATGAAAGGTACTCTATCAGGTACTACTAATACATGAAGCAATGCATATCAAATAAATGTGGAGTATGGGATAAAACATGTCATCCTCACGGAATCCTCATCGTGGCAGGACCAGTGTCCATCAAGACAATCTAAATCCCAAATTTCCCAAATCGGCCTCAGATCGGCCCTCATAACCTGTAAGTCTCATGAACCTGAGTGTCTAACATCGACACCTGAAATCATCATGAAAACTAGTGTCTAGCATCGACACATAAATACATACGTTCCTCGAATCCTAAGTGTCAAACACCAACACTTATGATCCACGTATCGGTTTATACGCTCATCGAATCCTAAGTGTCAAACACCGACACTTGTGACCACGTATCGGTTTATACGCTCCTCGAATCCAAAGTGTCAAACACCGACACTTGTGATCCACGTATCGGTTTATAAAACAATTCTCAGAGTGAATTGCATCCAAATATCAAGTAAAGAATAAGAATACTTGCATAGATCATTATATATGTGTACATATATAACAGCGTCCCATACAACTGATATATATACATATATATATATATATATATATATATATATATATCATCGTCCCATACCACTGATATATATACTTAGGAGTAAAACATCATATGAAATCTATATCTTAATACGAAAATCCATGAATATAATATATGCAACATAAAACAGTAATATGAGTATATAAAGGAAAAACCGCTATTTAGCTGCAACAAGTTATTAAATATATCATGCGGTTCCTAATTTCTCCGAAATCCAACGCAACATCATATAAAGGTGAACATGTAGCTATATCCAGGTATGCATAACCATGTCAGTTTAGCAAGATATGTGTGTCTACCTATCAATAATGATATAATACCCTCCAGGTATATGTGTAGCTGTAGCAAGCTAGGTATATGTACATACATGTCAATAATGATACAATACCCTCCAGGTATATGTGTAGCTGTAGCAACCTAGGTATGTGTATATACATGTCAATAATAATACAATACCCTCCAGGTATATGTATAATCATATAGGCATAGCAAGGCATATGTGTAAGCATGTAGGTGTACAAGTATGCTATATGTCATGTGCACAATAAAAATAAAGATCATGTATCAAGCCCCTAGACAATACAATCTCATGTATGTATGAGTGTTGTGCGTGTCATGGCAATTATTGACGGTGTGAGTGGCATACAATCAGTGCTCGTGCAACATGAACCGTCAATAATAGTGCAGTGTCCGAAGGGTACAAGTCCAAGCACAACAAGTAATAATATGCAATGAAGTTTTACGCACAATCTCCATATATGCAATATAAACATGCGGCTAATATCATATCATATCTAGCCCTGACACATAACGTCATGCGGGCGATTCCTCTGTAGATATTAAATCTACTCACAGATGATCTTGGCTAAGTAAAGCCAACCACTTACTTTCCCTTCTTCGCAGCGTCCGAAGTCCCCGCCTGCGACCCTATAATTTCACAAACACCACACATAAAGTTAAACATCTTGCGCCGACACAAAGACAACAAAACGTAAGGATAACGTCCACAAAAAAAACACACTGTGCACTCACTGCACAAAACGCGCACGATATCAGCACAACCTTAGCCAGGAACGCAAAACTGCGCAACCACCAAGCCTAGACCCCGATCGTACCGATCGCGCATTCACAACACAATATAAAATATGGAATCTAATATATATAATGTCGCAATGTCAAAAGAAACCCACGCCTAAACTATCTGGAAATCTAATAATCATCTTTTATCATTTAGCTCAAAACTACAAGTTTAACCCAAAACTAGTAATCACAATTATCACAATATAGCTTGATTATACCACTCAAACCCTTACTAGAATTTTAATCTCACACAAATAGGATTTAGTAAAAGTTTAGTCTGCACTTAAGCTAATTAGACAATTAGGAAAAATATCATTTAACAAACTTGTACTAGGTTAAATTTTAACCAAGTCTAATCTTCACATTAATCATGACAACTAACAAAACCCTCACTTGATCTTCAAAACCCATATCAATATTCATCCAAACATGCAAATAAAGCTATATTAAATATTTAAATAGCTAGCTTAATGATTTTAACACAACAAATAGAGATTAGGGTTAGAATTTTATATCTCCTCAAGATCACAAATAGCAACTAAACTCATCATTTTAGCCTCCAAAATGATGTCTTTCATGAAGATCTAAGCTTGATTTGTGTTGAAGAATGATGGGTATTGATTTATCTATGAGTCTGTGTGATTATTTCATGATTTTTGATGATTTATTTGAGGTTTGGAGAGATGAAATGGGGGGAGAAAAGAGAGAGGGCAGCAAAGGGAAGAGAGGGCCGGCCACACCAAAGAAGATAGGGTTTTTGTGAAATGTGAGGAAAAATCTAGTCAAAATCAACAATAAATGCTAATTAATGCAATTAATATCCTATGCCACCTCTTTTCTTTTCATAAACAAATTCATTTTAATTGCACAATATCTAGATATTTTGGATGGATGGATTAATGCTTAATCAAGTGATTAACTTAGCATAGATTCACTTTAGTAGTAATTAACCCAAACAAAAATATAATTACCACTAATTAAGTGCATATTTAACCACTTAAAATAATATTTTAATTAGGGAAAAATATTAAAATGTACCAAAATTACAAGTGACTTACAAAAACCCGCAAACTAGCAATTTTCTAGCTAAACTAGGTGCAGTGAATTATATACTGCAAAAAGATCGCTTCAAGATTTTTACGGAAAACACCGACTAAATTACCCTAAAAACGGAAAATCGTCTAAACGATTTCCAACACGTTACACTTCTCAAACCTAGTAACTCCTTCATGATACTGGTCTCTTGGGAACGGACCCATGACTACTTTTTACTAGATCCATTTAACCTTCTCTTTTTCTTATTTTTCTTAAAATCTCTCTTTTATATACATTTTTCACGTTTTCATTTCTATTTTCAATATTTTCTAATAATTTTATTTATTACCTATGTACAAAATCACCCTTCACACACACACACACACTTATTTTAGACAGTATCCACACTATCTTCTATCTCGTATTCACTGAATTATTAACCACTCAAAAAATAATTTACACAATACTTTTGCTAACCCATAGGTTAATATTAACCACTAGTTTTTTTATCTTTAATCATGAAAGAATAGTAAAATAAGTTATAGAAGTAAGCATCCTTAAACACTCAAAAATGGATATGCAAAATACTGGTATGGTGTTTATATGTGGGTGAAGAAAATTGTGATCCTTGTTTTTTTGAAAAAACTAGCACATAACTAAATGATGAAAATCTCAAAGAATTGTGTAACTGTATCATCTTGTTGAACGATTGGCTAATTGGATCAAACTCTAAAACATGAACAAACAGAGTATAAATAAGAGATCCAGTTATAAGAGTTAAAGCCACAACTTTATCCTGTTTTTCAATAGAATTGGTTTTAATAATGACTGAAAGTGGTGGAGGGTTTTGTTCGACTGTTAAAGGCTCAAAAGGATATTCACAATTTATTGGATGGTTTGGGAACTCTATATCATCTATAAGATTAAGTTCATCCTTAAAAATTTTCTCAAAACTTTGATCAAAATATCCTTCTTCAAAATTAACTATCTCCTCATCATTCACGTCTTCTATTATGATAGGCGAATCTTCTTAATCGATATCATCAAATCTATCGTCCAACAATTCTTTCACCTCCTCTTTAAATTTACTTATGGGTTGATTGTTATCTTCTAAAAATATGGAATCCAACTCTACATTTTCTTCAAAAATTTCATTATTCGTTCCTAATGAAGTTGTGGGTCCCATATCAATAGTTTTCTAAAATATTAGATCTAAGCCAACACCATCAAAATCACAAGTTTCCTTTATAGAAGCAGTTTCTATATCTAAAATTTTCTCAAAATTTATATCTGCTATTGTTAATTCGTCAGAAACATCTTCTTCAAAAATTTTACAATCAGTTAAATTAAATATCTCAATCTCAAATATATCATCAATTAAATTATTTTCATATAAATTTGTTGCTGGGGCCAAATTGGAAGTTCAAAATTTTGAGGGTAGGTTTCAAACTCATTAGAAGGAGACCCATCGTCACTTATCTCATGTACCAATAAATCAGACCCATCTAAGCCATAAGATTCAAACGTGCATTCATAAATTAAAAAGTTGATTCGCACTGGCACATAAGACACTTATGACTTAAACGTTTCTCGGTTTTACATTCCAGACCATAGTTATTCTCAACCACTTCCTCAATAGCTTTGTTATGATTTTCTAAAGTTTTGGGAATGTTTACCACCGAAAGACCGGACCGAGACGTTGGGACATTTGGCCTGAATTTGGGGGCAAACGCTATTTAGACTTCTCCATCCACCTCTCCGAAGATACCAAGTTGATTTATGGTACCATATATTGAAGGTTTGGATAGATGCGACCTTTGTAGCAGACTTCATCAGATTTCCCTTCATTTGGGAGGGGTTTTTGATTGTGGGGACGCTCTTCCTTGCAAGCACAAGCCCCTGCAGCTAATTACGTTACCGCATTGCGATAACCATTTTCTCCTGCTCCGGTAGTTCATTTCGTGTCGTGTGTTATTTTGTTTGTTAGGGTTGCCCATGGATTGTATATAGAGACTATTTTATGTCATCGCCCGTAGGGCGATGTTTAGTCCAAATCCGTATATTTTAGATTTGGGTTTGGTTTTTGAACTTAGGTTCTATATTCCTTTAGTTCAAAAAGTTTTGGTTTTATTTAAGGACCGTTAATCTAGTTTGAAATTAAGATCAACTTAAATATATAAGCATTTGGGCTCAATTTATTTTTAACTAAGGATATGTTAGTCTTATTTGAGACTAAAATCAACTTATCTATATTTTAAGGATTATTTTTATTTAAGATCCAACAACAGAGCATTTGGTCTCAGTTGTAAAAAAACTTTCAGAGACTTAGCCAATTTGGGTTTAGTCTGCTCAGTCTTTTTTTTTGTTCAAAAGTGCTAAGCACTTATTTGGGTTCCGTATGTTCAGACCTCATTTTTTTATGCAAAAGTGCTAAGCACTTATTTTTAGCTCTGGCGCTCACATGGGTATCATGTGAAGCATTCAGTTATGGGCGCTGCCCAATCAATGCTAAGCACTCAGTCATCTTGATTGAATATGAAGTGCTAAGCACTTTTATATGGAGTCCACGTGAGGCGCCGTCTCATTTTATTTTGTTGGGTGCTCACGTATTTTTCAAGTGAGGCGCTGCCCAATCAGTGCTAAGCACTAAGCCGTTTTGGTTGTAAATGAAGTGCTAAGCACTTTTACTTAGCGCTCATGTGTCTTTCACGTGAGACGCCGGTCTTCTGATTTGAGCGTCCACGTATTTTTCACGTGAGACGCTGATTCCTTTGTTGGGGGTGCCCACGTGGGAAGCACGTGAGGCCCTAATTCTTTTTCTTTTTTAGAGATTGAATCTCTGTTAATGGCATTTTGACTATTAATGATCACCAAGATCTTTGTTTTGATGATCTGGGATCAAATTTTATTTAAGAACTAAGTTCTTATGTTTTTTCTTTTATAAGAACTAAGTTTCTTTTTAGGGTTAAACCCTATTTTCATAGGAATTAAATTCGTAGAATATAGGTTCTTCTTTTAATCTGGTTCTTTCCCCTAAATTTTGAGTTTGAAAGACAAAATTGCCCCAATGAGAATTAAATTCTCAACTTGTGAGGAGATTTTCTTTGCAAACCTCAGATCAGGGAAAGAACTGAGTTCTTTTTATGAAGAGTTAAACCCTTATTTTCTTTTTTCTAGGCAAAAGAGATACATTTTATCTCTACTTTTCTTTACCAATGATTTAAGATAACAAATAGATTTTTGTTGAAGGAGAATTCAATTCTCAGTTGCAGTTTCTATCTTTTTGTTTTAAGAAGCTTAGGGGGGGTTCTCTCTCTATGAGACTTGAAGTCTCAGGTCCTTTATATAATGGAGGCAAATTGTTAATTAGTTTTTAAAAAATATCTCATTGAGAGATTCTAATTGATTTAATTGGTCTCAAAATTTATTTAGAGAATTTTATCCACCGTTGGATCTTTGATCCAAAGATTTCTGTTTTACAGAATATGTTTTCTTTTTTATAACAAGATCAGAGGAATATTTTTCTATATAGAGAATTTTATTCTATTAAATGGTGATTTTTAATCACCATTGGATTTTTAATCCAGGAGCTCTCTGTTTTACAGAGAGCAATCCTTCTTTGTTTAGAAAGATTAAGAAAATATATTCCCAAAAATAGAAATTAGTTCTATCATTGGATCTTTGATCCAACCGAAAGTATTTTTTTCACTTAGAAGATTTGAGAGATATTTTCTCCTAATAGAATTTAATTCTATTACTTGATGATTTATCATCACCATTGGATCTTTGATCCAACGGCTCTGTTTAACAGAGAGTGTCCCAGTTTTTAGGGAAATATCTCCATGTAGAATTTAATTCTACTTAATTTTAACTTGGGCACCAGCGCTCACGTGTTTACACGTTGGCACCAATTAAGAATTTAATTCTTATATATAATAGGCATTCCTCTGCTTTACACATTAGAGCCCATGTGAGCTTCACCTGTGGCACCACCACAAGATTTAATCCTAAGGGATTGGCGCCGACGTCTTCGTTGGGAGAACGTAAGGGGCTGCCTCATTAAAATTTAACAGAGCTTAGCCCTTTTTACTATATTTAAATATTAGGGGAACAAATGTCCCCAACCGTTGTTCTCACGTAGCTTACACGTGAGTGCAACGGTGTCACTTTTACCACTGTTGAATCTTTTAGGAACTTGAACCGTCCTCCCCATGCCCTTTAAATAGGGCCTTTGGCCCTTGAGATGACTGCTGTCTCATCATCTTCTTCCTTGAATTTTTTTCTTTCTTAAGAATTTAATTCTCATTTCAGAACATAGATCTCTACCCATATAACTCCTTCTGATCAGAGTTAAACTCTGCCAAAAATTTTGGTAAGGATTATGAACAAAGCTTAGCTCTTAAAAAACTTTTTATTTTGTTTTGCATTTTTAATCCATTAACAGAGCTTGGCTCTTTTCTTGAACTGATCTCTTAGAGATCTTAAAAAAACTTCTTTATTTTAGTAGACCGTGGGTCTTAAATCAATGGACATCCTCGAGAATCGCTAGTTCTCTTCTTACGGTTTTACCCTATCATTGATTCTGATCTTTGAGTCTTTGGAATTTAATTCCAATGTATTTCCCATCTATTTCCCATCATGGGGATTTCTGGGATTTAATCCCATTATTGGAGGAATTTAATTCCATCTTGTCTTGCAGAGCTTAGCTCTAAATTTTTTTGGAACTTTTGGGAATTTTATTCCCCTTCCTGTTCTTAAGTATTTTTCTTTTTAGGATTCTAATACCCTATTTACAGATTTGAATCTTTTGTTATTTTTAACAGAACCCGCTTTCCGAGGATGTTGGGAGTTTTTAACTCCACTGTTTAATGGGACTATTCATTTATGAGAATCCTTTTGGATTCTCACAATGGGCACATATCTTATCATCACCTTGATTTTGAGGGGCCTACTGATTTTCCTATAGACCGTAGTGCTTTTAGTATGCTAATCGCTAACCTTCCACTGGTTTTTCTTTGTAGGTACCATGGCTTCTGGTTCTTTTTTTCCCTATGTTCGCTCGGAGAGTGCTTTTGTCGACACCCCTACTGATCGTGAAGTCCTTGCCTTAATCCGGGACTACGATCTGGAACAGGAATCTCTTCATATATATGGAGCGTGGTATAGCTGTATTATTCGGGGTCGACACAGCTTTACTTGTGCGGCGCCATCAGAACCGATCTCTTCGATTCATTATGCTGATCCTCCGCAGGTTGCTTATGCTGTGGAAGAGGTCAATTGAACTACGGAGGGTCCTCTTCAACCTTCCATGGCATCGATACCAGTCCAGCTGTCGATAGCCCTAGATATTTTGGGGCGTCGCATGTGTCAATGAGAGGCGCGTCCTTGGGGTCAGGTTTACACAATAGGAGTGACCCCTCGACATCCGACTGGTTACCTCCAGTGAGCCTGCTATATCTTATCGGCCAAGAAATCGCTACAGTTGAAAATTAGGTTATACCCAGTGGTCTACACGTCTCTCTTCTATTACCACATTCCTCATGTATGGTGGGTTATATTCTTCCTGAAACAGTGGAATATTCCGACCCACACATTTCTATTATCGGACCGGGAGGTATCGATTTCACTGTAAGAGTTCTCAGATATTTCCAGGTTACCTGTCAGAGGGGAGCATTATGAGGAGATACTTCCTCCTGACGAGTATATCTTTGCTACCGAATCGGTAGTCATAGGCCTTACTCCGGAAAATGCTATCCAGCACAAGTTCTCGAGCCTGATCAAGGTGTTAAATATCTATGAAAGCAAGTTTTTGGAGTCCGGGGGGCATGGGGTTAGCTTTACAGACTTTGTTTCCCATTTCCTTTGTCTGGAGGTTTTATCGAAGAAGGCTGCGAAGTTTGCCAAGCTTGATGATCCGTTTGGGTTTGGCTTAGACAAATTGCCAACTGCAGATGCGGACTTAAAGCAGTTCTTTATTCCGGACACCCCCATCATCCCTTTTGCAGAGATTGCCACTCCGGATATTGACGAGGAAACATTTTTGTAGGCTTCATTGGTTTGTGACTGAGCTGGTTTGCACTCCCAATGCATCCTCACTACATTAGACCATCTGTTTTCTATCCGGCTCATCATGTTGCGGAGGGAACGCGTATGGTTGTTGGGGTTGCAGGATTGGCCCATTTATATTATGGCCTAAGTATAGCGGCCGACACCACCCATCCAGGTTTGAAGCCTGTAAATCTCCCCTTGCATTACTTCACCTCATGGATCGAGATGCACGTGTTGGGTGCCTTTGGTGTGCATAAAAGACCTAGATTTTATGACGGGTACAATTTCCCCCGGGTCATGCAACAGATCGACGCTTCTTCTCCGGACTTAACACAACGAGAAGCTCGGCGATTGCTCCTGCGTCTGCGCATGGTTGGGGACAACATAACCATTGTTGATAGGGTCTTGACCATTGGTAAAGAACCATCCAAAGTGGTCCAGCCGCTTCATGTTGTCTTTAAGAATAGGGTTTCTTCTTTGAGGGCCCGGGAGATCATGCATCAGTATTCCATCAGGCCGGGTTTCCTAGTATTCAGGCAAAATGCCTCAGTGTTATTCATGAGGTATAATCCGCCTCGCTTTACTCAGCAATCCGTTTATAACCAAGGCGTTCCTCTCAAAGCATTTCTCGTTGATCTGTTTGCTTCAGAGGAGAGCATTCGCAGCGCAGTACACCATTTTATGCGGCTGAACATAAGGTCTTATTTTCTGAGCCGAGTCATATTCTGAAGGCCTCAAACGCCTATATAGCCTGGTACCAGCATATTACGGGTGCGGTTATCAAAGAAGAAAGGCGAATGCTCCTTGATCATAAGGATTTTGTCCCGGTCAATAACCCCGCAATTCCACTGAAACGGCGAGCAGTTGTCCGTCCTTCCTTGAGAGAGGGCAAAGCGGTTGTAGTTCCGCGAGCCTTTCCAATGGTGTCGATGGCTAGGCCACGACCGGACGTATGTGCTCCTGGCGACGTGGTGGCTGCAGCGTCTTCTGAGTTCGGTATTGGCTCGGAAATCGGGACTCGCCGTCCCAAGAGGCCTGTAAAGCGCAGGCTCCTATCGTCAAGTGTTGCCGCCGGCTCTCAGAAGAAGAAAAAATCCATGTTTTCGGCTGGCGTTGTATTTGGTTAGGAACCTCATGCTCCCTATAGCGAAGGCTTGTCCAAATACGGCACCAACGATAGTCTGTTTGAAGGTTCTACTGATGAGAATGACGCAACTAATTTTCAAGCTGCTATTAAGGCTTCTAAGCGATTAGCCTGCGAGCAAGCAGCGTTTGCTTCTCTTGAGGCATCAGGTATATCTCATTTATACTATTTTGTATATTTTAGAGTTTATTGCTCTTTATTAACACTCCTTTCTTAACATGCATCTCTACTAAAGATGCTCTTTTGGCATCTCTTAAAACATTCGAGGAAGAGAAGAGGCTTCGTGCTTCTATGGGCCTCGGTATGCTTCGTTCTGTAACGCCCTTAAAATATGTAGCTCATTTTGTCCACACCCTGACTCCCCTTTTTTTTATTATAGGAACCACTATAGCTTGTGCCGTTCCAAATGCGATGCCATCTTTAGGTGGTGGTGCGGAGGATATTCCTCCCTCGATGGCACCTACGGAACCTTCAGAGCTACCGGCTACCGTTGAGGCCACCCCAGGGCCACTATGGGAAGCGTCGCTGAAGCAGACGATGACGGACATTGTAGCAGATCCAGAGGTTGAGTCTGATTCAGATAAAGACGTTCCTTTATCCGTGGTTCTGGAGTGATCTCTCCGCACAGCTAAAGCAGAGAAGAAGCGTCGGAAGCATGCAACGAAGGAGTGTCAGGCTAGTTTGGCTACAGGTTCGAGTGAGATACGACCCCCTGATGTTCCCATGGAGAAAATTTCTTCTGTCTTGTCAACCGCTCATAAGCAGATCGCTCGTGAAGAGGTTGAGCGTTTACTTCAAGGTGAGACAACGCACGATATTTTAATGAAATTTGGTAGGGTTTATTGACTTTTCCATGTTTCTTTCCATAACTGTTTTTCTTGGATTATAACACATTTTCCCTTGAACGATACGACAGAGCCAAGTTTAGGTGTCAGCGCTGCGGGTGAGGTGCCGACGTTTGGGGATTTTAGGACGCCGGGCCTTCATTCTGAATCTGACACTATTCCAGCTGCCACTTCCTCTTCTTGTGGATCCCTAATATCTGCAGGTGACGCTAGCGTAACGACGGCCCTTATTGATTCGGGAGACGAAGGTGCAGACGTTGAATCCGTCTTCCCGGTGATGATGGATATCGAGGAAGCTGTTATAACTAGCGACGCTCCAGATACCACTATGGTTTCCACATCGTCAGGTATTTCTTATGTTATCACTTTTGGACCCTTAACCCTCCTAGACACATTCTCTAACATCTCTTTTATTTTTTATATAGGCACGGTAAACCCCGATGATCTGCTGATTGAAGAACCCCCATCAGCCATCACCATGACTGTTGCTGTTCCACCTATCTCTTACGCACCCTCCGAGTTCTATCGGGCTTAGCAACGGAAGGTGAAGATCTTCTATTTCCTCGTTTCAATATTGATATTACTCCTTGGATTAATCTATTACTGTATATTGTTGCAATCTTATAGGAGTGCTTTTCAACCACTTGTGCCAAATGTTAACCTCACACTTCGCCTTCCAATCAGGATCTGTCCCCCCTTCTGGCGTTGGTCAGTATATCTTTCATTTCTAACTTCATCTTTCTACGAGTAACCCCTTTGTAATAGGCTTTTCCCATATTGATCACAGTCTTATGACTCGAAGGAGAGGACGAAGAAATAGCTGAGCCCTTTATGCTCCCCGATTTGTCGATTTTGATCGTTGGTATGTTAGATCTCATTTATCATTTTTTTTATTTTAAGTTGAAATCTGACCCTTCTTTGTACATGTCTTATTCCATAGCAGCTATACCGGCTTTGGTTTCTTTCGAGTCTCGTATCTCTATGCCCGCAGGGCCTTTTGCCAAACGTCAATCTTCTAGAGATGCAGCAAATATCAGGCGCATGCTAAGTGAGTTTATTGAAGACCTTGATGTCGAGACTCTCACTTCTGCTGCGGACTTCGCGGACGAGGTCAACCCTATGCTGGTGACTCTTATGACTTTCCATAATGAAGATTTTATCAGCATCTGGGTTGATCACTGTAAGCGAATCGAGGCTTGACTCTATGAGATCGAGCACAGACGTCTTACTCCTGAGGTATCATCCTCGAAGGCTCAATTGGTCGCATGGATCGAACAAAGTGCCGCTTCCGTTTAATACTTCGAGCAGAAGCTGGTCCTCAAGCAGAAGGAGCATGAGACGACTTTTAGCGAATCTAGCCAATTACATGCCTAGGTAAAAACGAATGATGCACGGCTCCGAGCTATCTTCGAAAATCTTCAACGACGCGTTTCTGATAGAGTGGCGCTGAGATGGGACCTTGACTCCTCTGAGCGAGGAAAGCGGGTGTAACATTTCAGAAAAATAAAATATTATTTTTAGGAATTTAAATAATTAAATTAATAAATATTATGAATATTTTAATGTGTGGAGATTATTCTTGAACGTTATGGTATAATTAAATACCGATAAATTGGGAAATATTTGGAAATTTATATCAATTATTGATCTTAAAAGAATCTATGAAAATTAGGAATTTTACAATTTGGTATACAATAATTTGTATATAAGTTAGTATTTAATCATGCATTGATTTGTTTGTGCTTGTGACATGCACCATGTCATGTTACACACACTTGTTACATTTTCTACCATGATTTCTTTCTTTAAAAATGATGGCTTCATTTTGGGTTTTGAGATGGTTTTATAAATTAAAAGATAAATAAAAGGAAAAGAAAAGAATTTTTAATTGTGGCATGGGGAGACAAGGGGGTATGGGCAAGAGAGAGAAGAGAGAGAGAGGGTGAGGGGTTCTCTTGACCTTCGTCTCATTTCCCTCTTTCATTTTCCCCATCATCCTTTCCCTCCTCTTCCTCATCATGGCTGCCCTCTTCTCCACCTCCTCTACATCCTCACAAACACCCTCAATCCCACACCAAAACACCTTAATCTCTTCACAAAAAATGATCTTTAGCTCACTACAAGCATGGGGAACCAAGAAAGTTTGGATTTTGAGCACTTGGGGCAACTTAATAAAATTCTTGAGTTTCCAAATGAGGTATTTTCTTCACCATTAGTGTAGTAATCCACTTCCTTTAGCATATATACATGTTTAGAAGTGTTTAAGTGAGGTTTTGTGACATATGAAAATTCCTAGAGGATGTTTAGGGGATTCTCCCATAGTGCTAGAAACCTAGACCAACAGAAACAAAATCAAAAGTGGAGATTCGATATCGAAATATCGGTTTTGTGAGAATTTGAGGCCTACAGGGGATCTGGAGTGATCCGAGACCATTACTGGAAAACAAACCACCCCAGAGACCTAGTTGGACCTCTAGGAGACCACCCTGCAAAAACAAGACCCCAAATCCTCTGCATGGCCGAGCAGGCCGGATTCTTGGGTGATGTGGCCAGCCAAACAGTGGGGGATCGTGTTGAAATTGGTTCTGTAGCTTATATACCCCCTATACAACACCCCTGTATTGTTTGTTGACCCCCATTTTACCTTAACTAAAATCTGGAACCATTTTCTTGAGTTGCTGCTTTGAATTTCTCGATGTTCATGCCTTGAAACTTTTGATATTTTGTTTTGTCTCGATCGATTGGCGTTTGTACGTCGATGTCGAGGGTTATTGGTTCTTCTTGCATGTTTAGGCTATAGGTTCTAACCTATAAGCACCTCCCGTGTCGTTTTGGTTTTGAATCGGATATTTTGATACGATACGATATATGTGTTATGTAGGTACCTTCGCGTGAACTTCGGGACGACAAGCAAGAGCATGGCGACATCGACTTCGGCAAGTAAGGATCAAGGTGAGTAGATATATATCTACGGGGGAAGTCGGGTGGATGGCGTATAGCACCCCCGCAGTTTCGTAGTGTAGCACGCGAATGCGTTATTATATATATACTTATGTGTTTTATGAGATGTGTATACTTAGCAAGAAATGCTTAGGTGACTTTGGGTTAATTTTAGCGTAAATGTAGGAAAATGCCTTTAGTTTAATTTCTTAGTCGCGAACCCCTAGAGTAAAGATTGGCACACACGCACACACGCATACATTTGTTTTTCTTGTGCGTATATGGGGATATATTTATACATATATGTATGTGAGTATGCGTATATGTGTGTGTGTGTATACGTATACACGAATGATGAGGATAGTATATGATACTTGGAGATAAGTCGATATGATTGGGCATGATGCAGTGGGATCAGTGATGTGATTTGGGGTCATGTGATGAGACACGACCTGATATTATAGCTGATCGTTGGGCGATGTGTTTGCATACACACACAGATATATATTTATGTTTGATGGTATCGGAATGTACTAGACTTTAGATCAGTAACCCTAATTCAGGATATTATGATAATGATACCAAATAAATAATGAGATAAATGTGATATTCGACCCGTACCCCGATTTGGGATGCTGTACGATGGATTTTACCGTACGAAGTATAAATATGATGATTGATCTGCACTCTTGACTCGAGAATGTCGTATTATATATTTTATCGTATGTGATGCTATTGAGGCGGGATCACCGATTACTAGATGTATCGACTCGGACTTAGGTGGATTTTTACCCTTTTGATTAGTCTCTTAGCTTTGTCCTGTAGTTTACTTAATAGATGTTAGACTGGGCTCGAGTCATACTTATTTCCAAAACTAGCGAATCGTGAGCATTTTAAAGACAGGCCAAGGGATACTACGGATATTTCAAAGGACGTATCTTTTCTTTAAAACACCGTAGCCCCTATTTTCTAAACACCACGATTCGTGTTATTTCAAATGCCAAACGTATGACTCGTATATCTAATGTAGATTCCTTATTGTTGCATTTACTATTCATTTTCCATATCTTCTTGCTATTCGCATCGTATTGAATGCTTAAATGTGTTTTTATTGTTATTATGAACCCATAGTGTCAGGACACTAGAACTATTACCGATGATGCGTATGTCCATTGTTAGTGTATATGCCCTAGAGGCCATTACTGTATCATACTAGTTTGTATATTACTTAATGGAAGCTTGGGATATTCACCTTGTATATACAATCTTGCTCAAAATAGTAGTATGCTACTTGGTTTGTTTCAACTTCAATGTGTACATGTGTTTATTTTAGTATATCACCTATGCACATTAGTGGAGCCCTTAGGATCTTTGCTTGATTACCAGCGTTGTGATGGTAGTCACACTAGTGGGGGCTGGGTAATCTATAAGTACATCCTTATGCAGGTCCCTAGTCGCAGGACTATCGAGACAGGGCATCGATACTCCGATGTAGACTAGCGCATGCGCTTCTCATCCCAGAGCGGGAGATGGTCTGTCCTACAGCCATCAGTACGTCGTTCTGGAGATAGTATGCGGGTGCTCGTTGGGTTATGAGTACACTGGATAGGACTCGTCGGGAACTGACCGGTTGGTATTATACCTATCGTCAGTTATCAGTTCCCAGGTGACATGAGCACAGCTTAGTCCGCTGACTTGACACTGTCACTTCGCCTCTAGTGTGTTCCCACTGTACTTTGACTACTACCCTACCACGGCTCAAAGGAGTCGTGCAAACAGGTAGTAGTTGGGTACAGTCCCGAAGCACTTGGAGGCAGTGACGGTTAGACAGGATTCGTCTCTCCCGGTATTGGGGTTGACATCGCGCTGTGTCTAGAAGAGCCATTACACGAGTAGTCCCTGGCCAGGGCAATCGAGATATACTGGTAGGCTTCCAGTGTTATCTCAGGGTGTTTTGGGCTTCACTCCGACACGACTTGTACCACTATTAGGGGACTGACGTTTACCGCCCCCTAGGCCCGCCATGCGATGTATCAGACGAACAGACCGGACTGTACGGAGACTGTCACATTCAGACTCAGTAGGAGTTCAGATGGGTTTCATCTCGTCAGTCTTCTTGTCGGCATCTACCTGGGGACCGTTACGCACATGCGGTCTGTGGTTAAACCCACTGCCAGCGTAGTGTCGAGTCTTTAGAGTCCCACACAGAAAGCTATTCGCCTTTAGGCAAAAAGAGTAGAGGTCACATGGTTTTGCGACAGGTCGCATGGTTTTGGTTTAATCTAGATCTTAGTGTATGTTTTGGGATTGGTTTTATCCAGTATGTATTCGTGTTCCTCGGAAAGCGGATGCAGGTGTGTATGCACAATTGTCGGAGAGACAGAGGCAGAGGATTCTCATTAGGGTTGTTGACCGTTGACTGTTGACTATTGACTTTTTGCTCAACCCTAATGAGAATATGATATGTAATTAACAATAATATTAATTAAGTATTATAGTGACATGGTTGTTGAGGGGTTGACTTTGTTGACTTGTTGACTTTGTTGACCGGTTGAATAGGTTGGACTAGTTGACCATCATGATGACAATGGCTATCATTTCATGGCAAAGACTTTTGCTTGCTTGTTCTCTTGTGCAAAATGAGTGCATGAAATGATATGGATATTATAGCTTAAACCATCACTTAATACTTGATTGCTATTATTGGTTATGATGGCTTTGGATTATGAGAGCCAAGAGAGAAAAGTCTTTCTCATTCTTTCATTTCCTTTCTCTCTCTTGTGTTCTTGAGCTCTCATCTTCTTCCTCTTGCTCTCCCTCTCTTGAGTCTATGGTTCACTTGTCTCATGTGTTGAGAAGCAAGAACCATAGAGTAAAATCCCAAACACTCTCTTCTCTACTCACTCTAGTTCACAAGGTTTAGCAAACCGAGTGAACTAGTTTCTTCAAAGATCGAAGAAGAAGCCAAAGGTAGAAGCTTTCGGGTGGATCGATCTTCGGCGCAAGGAGACGACGGGGTGAAGCCGATCCGGACAACCATCGTGGTTTGAAGACGAAGGAGTTCAAGAAAGAAAGGTATAACCCCCTAACCGAGTAGTTAACAACTCCTAGTTAGGTTGTTAGTTAGATGTTTAACAAAGATCCGGTTTTGAGTCCAAGTTACCGCCTCTAGAAAATTGTTTTTCATCAAATTCCGCATGCCCGAAAGTACCGGGAGAGGGAGCATGGACTTACAGTGGTATCAGAGCCTAGTTAAACTCTATCTAATATGTTAGCAAAGTAACTAGAAGATCGATCAAAGAAAACGTCACGAAACGAACCCGATATATCAAGTTTCTGCCGATTTTTTTTCTGTTCAAAAATTGATAAATTTCATCTTAAAATTCGGCTCAGGCTTTTTATTAAATAACCACAAAATTTGGTCCCACGAACCGATCAAAGTGCCGCGGAAACGCGGCGGGAGCACGCTCCCGCTGCGGTTCCGCGGCCGAGTTGACTCGGCCGAGGTCCAAATTTAGTGCAGTGTATTTCTGGGGTTGTTTTGGGATTTTTGGAATATGTTTTTTCAGCCTAGATTTTCCAGAACGAAAATTTTGTGTTTGGGACCTAAAAATCCGTATTTTTGATCAAACTTCTAAAGACTTAAGCTGACGGGTTTTTATCTGTGATGTGATATTTGTATTGAACGTCTGCTAATCGCTATATGTCGATTAGTGGGAGTTATACAAATATGTGATCTGTAATGTTATTGGTTTGTGTATATGAATTCATTGGATTGTCGCGGGTGAATAGCCGGGGGTTGTGAGACGAGAGTTTTCTTTTCTTTCAATTCATGTAAATTTGTAAATTGATGTAATAATTATTTGTATGGCCGCACAATCGGGTCGGGGTTGTAGCCGTCATTGTATAATTTCTTTTTACTGTTTTTGCTCCTAGGATAGACCCATGGAGGGGGTGCACAAACTACCGGGTATCCCGAAGTGCCGAGTGGCCTACTCACGGAGTTGAGGGAGGTTGCTTCGCTTCGGGTACTTGGCGGGTAGTTTGCCGCACCCGTAGGGGTCTTGGGTGGGGTATTAGCTATTCACCGCGACCGTGTAATCTGCTTTTCGGTACAGGCTCGTACGAATTGCGGATTCCTAGTATATCCAATGTGTTCATCTGTGATCTGAAATGGCTATCATTGCAATATATATCTATATATGATATTATTTAGGCGTTGCTTATATTTTACAGCCGCGCTAGCCCAGCCCCCGCTCTGTTGTTAGTTAAGTAACCTAATGGGTAATGACGGGGCCCCGTGGCGAATGCGAATGGCATAAGCGTACGTCATATTTTGGTTGTTTTCTGCAATGGTAGGATTAAATGATGGGACGCATTAAAAGAACTAATGCAAGAATTACACGCATTAAAAGAACTAATGCAAGAAAATAAACCAATTAAAAGTCGTTGGAACACTTTCGAAAAACCACTCGGTTCTTTTCAAAACTAACTTTTAAATGCGGAGCTTGAGCCACTCCTTTTAAAAGCTATCCCGTTCCATCGATCATATCAAGTTCACTACGTTCACGGTTTTGCCAAAACCATCCGTAGCCCTCCATCATTTCAGTTAAATATTCGGTAGTATTCAAGCTATGTATTTTGACCTCACGCCAAGGCATAGTGATTGGTAGCTGCCGGATATTTATCTGTTGCATAGGTAGAATGCGTTGGTTTGAGACAGTCGTACTGCCATTTTGGCCTACGTCAAGGGTAGGTACGGGTGGGTTCAAATTAACCTGGATAATGATGGGAAGAACTTGACATGTGACTTATGACATTTTCACCTCACGCCAAGGTCATAAGAGCATGGGGCAAAAATCCACATCGGGAGTTTCATAAGTACTGAAACTTGCTAGTGTTGCATACCATTTGGAGTGTGATGATTCTGGTAGGATTCCTTCAGTTTCGTCACGCGATGATATTTGGATCCCGATCCTACTGTGAGTATATGCTGCTCCTCGGGAAATTTCTCATTTAACGATCAATGCTATAAACCTAGTAGGTGTCTAGAAAGGTGTTAGCAGGGCTACGCCCCCAGGGAAAAGAGGTTCCTAAATTAAGGAACTTCGCGAAAGCGTTGGAAAACCTCCCTCGAAGTACCGACACTAGCCTGGCTGAACTGTTAAGCAAGTATTGTACGGTGAGATTGATCCTGACTAATTCTTCCTTTTTGGTTTGAGGAGGGATTCGAGAAACAGTGGGAGCCATCCTGTTTAGACAAACTAAAAACCACTCTAAACTTGCAAGAGCATCATGCTGAGTGTTTCTTCTTCTCTCTCCTAATTGCAGCAACCAATCGACATGACTGGACTTAAGTTACTTCTAGATAAAAACATACTGACAGGGCCAAACTACAAAGATTGGCTCAGGAATGTCAAAATGGCAATCACTTACGACAAGCTGGGGTATCTTCTTACCACCAAAGCTCCCCCTGTCCCAGGTCCCACCTCCAGCGTCGCGGATAAGGAAATCCGTAAGACTTGGAAGATCGATTGCGCGAAGTCCATATGCCTCGTGCTTGCCTCTATAGACAACGAACATCAGAGGAGGCACGAGAATATGGACCTTGAATCCATATTTCTTCATACAAAAGAACTGTATGGAGAGCAGTCTCGTATCGCAAGATACGAAGTGTCGAAGAAGTTATTTTCGGCAAGGTTGGTCGTCGGATCATCGGTAGCGGAACACGTGCTTAAGATGATTGGCTACATAGAAGAGCTCGCGGACCTTGGGACCACGTTGGAGAATGAGCTCTATATGGACTTAATTCTCCAGTCCCTTCCTTCCACTTACGCCCAGTTTATCCTGAACTTCAACTTACAAGAAAAACAAGTTGAACTTTCAGAACTCCTCAACATGCTGAGGAGCGCAGAGGGCACCCTACAGAAAGGTAGGGAAACATCCACTTTGTTTGTAGGAGGATCTTCCTCTTCTAGGTCCAAGGCGAAAGCCAAGGGAAAGAAGAAGAAAGCCCCCGCCAAACCAAGGGGCGGTGTTAGTAAAGTGGATACGAAGGGAAAAGCAAAAGCAAAGGCAACAAAGAAAGCGGGGCAGCTTGTGGATAAAGAAGAATGCTTCTATTGTCATAAGAAGGGACACTGGAAGAATGATTGCAGGGCTTGGAAAGCCAGGACACAGGAACTGAAGCAAGTTGCAGCTTCAGCTTCAGGTGTATGTTATTGAAAACTGTCTTTCAATAAACTCTACTTCCTGGGTATTGGATACCGGATCAGGATCTCATATCTGTAATTCTTTGCAGGCACTGAGAAAGCGTAGGGTTTTGAAGGCAGGTGATATGACCCTCAGAGTTGCAAATGGAGCTGGCATGGATGCTGAGTCCGTGGGGGTCTATCACCTGGGCTTGTCAGATGGACATGTTTTGGTTTTGCGTAATTGTTATTTTGTACCCAATGCAACTTGTAATATCATTTCTGTATCTTTATTATCTAAAGAAGGTTATGAATTTGCATTTGTAAGTAATGTTGTGAACATTCACCTTAATCAAGTTCTGATTGGGTCAGGTACATTAAGCAATGGTATATACGTATTAAACCAACCACAGATTTTCAATGTCCAGAATACACACAAAAGAAAGTCTCCGGAAATAAATCAGACTTTCTTATGGCATTGTAGACTGGGTCACATCAATGAGAGAAGGTTGACGAAGTTACATACAGAAGGATATTTGAATCCGTTCGAATATCAATCGTATGCCACTTGTCAATCCTGTCTCAAAGGAAAGATTACAAAGACTCCGTTCACTGGACACGGAGTAAGAGCGAGCGAGCTCTTGGGACTCGTACACAGCGACGTGTGCGGTCCAATGTCTACGCATGCACGAAGCGGTTATTCTTACTTCATTACTTTTACGGATGACTTTTCAAGGTACGATTATGTCTTCTTAATGAAACATAAGTCCGAAGCCTTTGGAAAATTCCAGGAATATAAGAATGAAGTAGAAAAACAAACCGGCAAAAGTATCAAGATTCTAAGATCGGATAGAGGTGGTGAATACTTGAGTGCCGAGTTCCTGGACTATTTAAAAGAGAACGGAATTCTCTCTCAGCTTACTCCTCCATACACTCCGCAACATAACGGTGTATCGGAGAGACGGAACCGAACCCTATTGGATATGGTACGGTCCATGATGAGTAACACTGAGTTACCGCGATCATTCTGGGGGTATGCGCTAGAATCAGCTGCATACCTTTTGAACCGAGTTCCAACTAAGACTGTGTCTACCACTCCATATGAAATATGGAGTGGGAAGAAACCCTATCTTCAATATCTGAAGATCTGGGGATGTCAGGCTTTTGTCAAAAAGCAGCATGCGGACAAACTCGAGGCACGCTCAGTACTGTGCAAGTTTGTGGGATACCCAAAGAACTCCAGGGGGTATCTCTTCTATTACGCAGAGGAACAAAAGATCATTGTTTCTCGTAATGCCCATTTTCTGGAACACCAGTTCATAGAAAAGGAAACAAGTGGGAATGATATAAAACTGGAAGAGATTCCAGAACCACGGACTATTACTGAAAGCTTAGTAGAACCAGAGGGTTAAAAAGAACAGGACATTCCTACGCCGCTCCGCAGAAGTAGTAAGCAGTCTCATCAGCCCGAGAGATACTACGGTTTTCTCATAGACGGGGATAGAGAGGATTGCATCATATATTATGATGAGCCTACTAGCTTCCAGCAGGCCGTTCAGAGCGTCGACTCAGTAAAATGGCTGGATGCAATGCGGACCGAAATGGAGTCCATGTACACCAACAAAGTATGGACGTTGGACATTGCTCCAGACGGGGTAAAACCCGTAGGATGCAAGTGGATCTTCAAAAGGAAGATTGGTGTAGATGGACAGGTTGAGACCTATAAAGCTAGACTGGTTGCAAAGGATTTTCGTCAAAGACCTGGTTTGGACTATGACGAGACCTTTTCTCCAGTAGCTATGCTGAAATCCATTCAGATCCTTCTTGCCATTGCTGCCTTCCACGATTATGAGATTTGGCAGATGGACGTAAAGACCGCTTTTCTAAATGGAAATTTAGAGGAGTGTGTCTATATGGACCAGCCAGAGGGTTTCATTCAGAGTGGGAGCAGCGGAAAGGTGTGCAAGTTGCTTAAGTCCATCTATGGACTAAAGCAGGCATCTCGGAGTTGGAACATCTGTTTTGATGAGACGGTCAAGGAATTTGGCTTTATCAAAAATCCAGATGAACCATGCATCTATAGTAGATTTGTAGCGAGAACTACAGTATTCCTCGTTTTATACGTGGATGACATTCTCTTAATAGGAAATGACATTCCTATGCTACAATCTGTCAAGGGGTTCTTGTCACACAAGTTCTCCATGAAAGACCTGGGTGATGCCTCATACATCCTGGGGATCCAGATCCATCGTGATAGATCCAAGAGGATATTATGACTTTCACAATCCAGGTACATCGACACCATACTGAAAAGATTCAGTATGGAAGATTCCAAGCGCGGTAACCTACCGGCTTGTCACGGGATCACCCTCTCTAAAGAGATGTCTCCCAAGACTGATTTGGAGAGGGATCGCATGTCTATTATACCCTACGCTTTTGCGGTAGGCTCTATAATGTATGCGATGTTGTGTACCAGACCGGATGTAGCTTATGCACTGAGTGTGGTAAGCCGGTATCAGTCAAACCCTGGGGAGAAACACTGGATAGCGGTAAAGAACATTCTTAAGTACCTGAGGAGGACTAAGGAGATGTTCTTGGTGTATGGCGGAAAAGACCTCCAGATCGAGGCCTTTGCTGACTCCAGCTTCCAGAGTGACAAGGATGATTCCAAGTCCATGTCGGGTTTTGTCTTTACCCTCAATGGAGGGGCGGTGTGTTGGAAGAGTTCCAAACAGGAAACCGTTGCAGACTCGACGATGGAAGCGAAATACATCACTGCATCTGATGCCGCAAAAGAAGCTGTCTGGATGAGGAAGTTCTTGAAAGAACTTCAGGTGGTTCCGTCCATTGTTGATCCAATACCTCTGTATTGTGACAACAACGGGGCTATAGCTTTAGCGAAGGAACCCAGGTCCCATCAGAGATCCAGACACATCTTGAGGCGGTATCACCTGATCAGAGAGATCGTGGATCGCCAGGAGATCGAGATTCGGAGGGTCGCTTCAGAAGATAACACTGCAGATCCATTCACCAAGGCCTTGCCCCAGACTCAGTTCGAGCGGCTGATCGAGATGATAGGTCTTCGATACGCCAGTACATGGCCTTAGTGCAAGTGGGAGATTGTTAGTGTATATGCCCTAGAGGCCATTACTGTATCATACTAGTTTGTATATTACTTAATGGAATCTTGGGATATTCACCTTGTATATACAATCTTGCTCAAAATAGTAGTATGCTACTTGGTTTGTTTCCACTTCAATGTGTACATGTGTTTATTTTAGTATATCACCTATGCACATTAGTGGAGCCCTTAGGGTCTTTGCTTGATTACCAGCGTTATGATGGCAGTCACACTAGTGGGGGCTGGGTAATTTATAAGCACATCCTTATGCAGGTCCCTAGTCGCAGGACTATCGAGACAGGGCATCGATACTCCGGAGTAGACTAGCGCATGCGCTTCTCATCCCAGAGTGGGAGATGTTCTGTCCTACAGCCATCAGTACGTCGTTCTGGAGATAGTATGCGGGTGCTCGTTGGGTTACGAGTACACTGGACAGGACTCGTCGAGAACTGACCGGTTGGTATTATACCTATCGTCAGTTATCAGTTCCCAGGTGACATGAGTACAGCTTAGTCCGCTGACTGGACACTGTCACTTTGCCTCGAGTGTGTTCCCACTGTACTTTGATTACTACCCTACCACGGCTCAAAGGAGTCGTGCAAACAGGTAGTAGTTGGGTACAGTCCCGAAGCACTTGGAGGCAGTGACGGTTAGACAGGATTCGTCTCTCCCGGTATTGGGGGTTGACATCGCGCTGTGTCTAGGAGAGCCATTACACGAGTAGTCCCTGGCCAGGGCAATCGAGATATACTGGTAGACTTCCAGTGTTATCTCAGGGTGTTTTGGGCTTCACTCCGACACGACTTGTACCGCTATTAGGGGACTGACGTTTACCGCCCCCCTAGGCCCTCCATGCGATGTATCAGACGAACAGACCGGACTGTACGGAGACTGTCACATTCAGACTCAGTAGGAGTTCAGATGGGTTTCACCTCATCAGTCTTCTTGTCGGCATCTACCTGGGGACCGTTACGCACAGCTAGTGCCGCTTGCGGTCTGTGGTTAAACCCACTGCCAGCGTAGTGTCGAGTCTTTAGAGTCCCACACAGAAAGCTATTCGCCTTTAGGCAAAAGAGTAGAGGTCGCATGGTTTTGCGACAGGTCGCATGGTTTTGCGACAGGGTTCGGTCACATCCGTGCACTTATGCACGTGCAGTGTCCAGACAGTTAACACTAGCGGGCTTTGGTTTAATCCAGATCCTAGTGTATGTTTTGGGATTGGTTTTATCCAGTATGTATTCGTGTTCCTCGGAACGCGGATGCGGGTGTGTATGCACAGTTGTCGGAGAGACAGAGGCAGAGGATTCTCATTAGGGTTGTTGACCGTTGACTGTTGACTATTGACTTTTTGCTCAACCCTAATGAGAATATGATATGTAATTAACAATAATATTAATTAAGTATTATAGTGACATGGTTGTTGAGGGGTTGACTTTGTTGACTTGTTGACTTTGTTGACCGGTTGACTAGGTTGGACTAGTTCACCATCATGATGACAATGGCTATCATTTCATGGTAAAGACTTTTGCTTGCTTGTTCTCTTGTGCAAAATGAGTGCATGAATTGATATGGCTATTGTAGCTTAAACCATCACTTAATACTTGATTGCTATTATTGGTTATGATGGCTTTGGATTATGAGAGCCAAGAGAGAAAAGTCTTTCTCATTCTTTCATTTCCTTTCTCTCTCTTGTGTTCTTGAGCTCTCATCTTCTTCCTCTTGCTCTCCCTCTCTTGAGTCTATGGTTCACTTGTCTCATGTGTTGAGAAGCAAGAACCATAGAGTAAAATCCTAAACACTCTCTTCTCTACTCACTCTAGTTCACAAGGTTTAGCAAACCGAGTGAACTAGTTTCTTCAAAGATCGAAGAAGAAGCCAAAGGTAGAAGCTTTCGGGTGGATTGATCTTCGGCGCAAGAAGACGACGGGGTGAAGCCGATCCGGACAACCATCGAGGTTTGAAGACGAAGGAGTTCAAGAAAGAAAGGTATAACCCCCTAACCGAGTAGTTAACAACTCATAGTTAGGTTGTTAGTTAGATGTTTAACAAAGATCCAGTTTTGAGTCCATGTTACCGCCTCTCGAAAATTATTTTTCATCAAATTCCGCATGCCCGAAAGTACCGGGAGAGGTATCATGGACTTACATCCACGAACACTTGCTTGTCGGCTCACACGCATCATCCTCGGTAATTGCCATGTCACGTACACATTAGAGAATATTACTTTACCGATATCGCTGTTAGCTGATAGTTCCGATATATCATTACTGTGCTAGTTTAGATATTGCATTTACTACTGAGATACTTCATGCATGCATATGTATTTATTTGTCATGCGATATTATGGGGCTTTATGCCGGTAATTTATTGTTTATTGACTCTCGATATTGGGATTTCGGATTTTCCATGAGAATTCTGGATTTGGAGAAACCGCAAGGATTTTATAAACTCATTTTCATTTCAAAAGATAAAAGTTGCGGTTTTATCGTGATATGATTTGAGAGGTGTCCACCATGAGTTTTCTCGGCTCTTGAGCGATATGATACACCCGATTCGAGGAGGAGGAGGAACCGTCTGCGGGTGCATGGTGGACCCGGTGCGGTACCCCGGGGCAAGATGGTCGCAGAAGATGGCGTTGAGCCTGGCAGGGGATCACTACCGACCGGTTATTTGTGACGCGGCGGATATCCGGAGGATACCGACGTTGTCGTGAGATATTTTTTATTTGGGCCAGTCCGGATTGCCAGAGGCCGAGATATTGAGACATTGAGATATTGATATTTTATGATAGGGGCCAGTCCGGATTGCCGGAGCCCGAGATATTGGATATTGGGATATATGTTTTGTGTCGATACTTGACACGGATTCTATGTTGATTTCATTGATGATATCTCAATTTTTATATACAGAAATTTCACTAAATTAAGAAAACGGTTTTCCCATTCAAGATGCATTCTGTTTCATTCTTAATGCATCCGTAAATTATATATGTGGCATGTTCCTACCTGAGGCACTGACACGAGCACTTGGTATTATACGTATGATAGATGTTTAACCTGCCACCTTTAGATGCTTCAGGTTATATTTATATTATGAGGATATTATGGTATGACCTACGATAGAGTCATACATGCGATTTCTGCTCGGTGATGTTTTCTACTCACTAGTTGGCAACTCACCCCCATTGTGCCACAGTTTCTTGCTGGTTTTGCCGTACAAGTTTCCTTGGCAGCTTTGCTGGCACACTACTTCCTTCCGGGTGATTTCTTTGGTGGGTGGGTTCACTTGTATCGTGACCACCATAGTATTTGTATTTACATTCAGTTGTATCTAGTAACTTTATCAACCAGACTTGTATATTTTATAGACTTAGAAGACCAGTGTGTATATTCTTTCGGCCTTAAAGTCGCGCGCTTGTATTATTATGGTTTTCTGGTGGTTATTGGTTTTCTTCTGAGTTTTGATCCTTACCCTTCGGCGTTGTATATTATATTGCTTGCGTGGTTATGTCCGCCAATTGGCGAAGAGCTAGCTCCCGCTTGGGGATGCCGTTATATATATTTCATGTGTTGTACCCGTTTGGGGCCAGTATTTACAAAGGAGACACTGTCAAAATTTTCGGGAAAATATGACGTTGCTTTAAATGTTTAACGCCGCTTATTTTATTAAAACCACTTGCTTTAAAACAAGTTTTCTTCACTTTTTCTTTTAAATGGTTTAGATTTCTGGGCTTTTGTCTTACTTGAATTAGGTGGAGTCCAATAGGCTTCACATGATTCACGTGCCAGTCATGTGCCATTTCGGGTCATGACAGCCGGACTCTGAAGCTGCTAAGCAGGAGATTTCTAAGAAGTTTTCTTCGTGCTTGCAACAACGAGCTCAAGTCGAAGCAATGCTAGCCGCAATAGTGGAGCGTGAAAACGAGCTGCGGCAAGAGAATGAATGGGTCACTACTTTACTAAAAGCCCCGCCCTCTTAGAGGCTAGAATTGTATCTTTCTTTTTATATAAATTGCATCTTTCAAAGATTTTGATTCATGAATAAAGAATATACATTTTTTCTATTTTCACGTACTCTTGATGTCCCAATCTGGCGTAAAGTAGTTTATGCATTCATTTCGGAGTTTGTACTTTATTCACTCGTTTCGGAGTCTCTAGTTTATGTACTCGTTTAGGATTTGTAATTTATTCACTCATTTCGGAGTTTCTAGTTTATGTACACATTTCGGAGTGTTTTTAGTTTACCTCCCTTGGGTTTACAGGCAAACTTATCTTAATGTTATATGTAGATAACCCCCATCCTTTTATCACAGAGGTCCGTTAGGTTTGTGGTACTAGGGTTTTAGTCTGTGGTACCGTCGCTTTTGCTGATGTATTCTTCGATATGCAGTCTTTAAGCCGCTGTTCGAGTAGCCCCGCGACTGTCATGTCTCTGATCCCTTCGGAGGCTGGACAAGACGTCTTCAAGTAATCTTCATAGGTCATATTACCGTTGGAAGAACAAGCGTTATGTATTTGCCATGACGCTTTTTACTTGAGGTTAGGCTCAATTTAGAGCCTCGATAAGTCATAACCGCACCCTTCTAGGGTGGGATGATCGTCAATGGTCTTTAGGTTTTGTATGTACTGCTGTCAAGACCCGAAGCTAGGAATATACCGTCACTTCATTTTTTCTTTGATGATGTCACGCCGATTCTTTGCTGAAACAGGGTAGACATCTGTAGGACCTCTATGCTGTATGTATTGCAATTGATGTCCGGAGCTAGGAATATGCCATTGCTCCAATTTCATTTGATAGCTATGTTCGCATCCTGTTGTAATGAAAGGGAATGCCAGGATAGTCTTTAGGTTGTATATGAACCGTCAAGACTTGGAGTTAGGATTTTGCCATTACTCCATTTTTGCTTTTACCCTTGGGTCTAATTTTTTTATAACGCTGTGTCTGCATCCTGCCGGAATGAGAAGGAACACCGGGATAATCTTTAGGCTGTATATGAACCATCAAGACTCGGAGTTAGGATTTTTCCATTACTAAATTTTTGCTTTGACCCTTTGGTCTCTTTTTTTATGACGCTGCGTCTGCATCTTGCCGGAATGTGAAAGAATGCCGAGATGATCTTTAGGCTGTAAGTGTTGCAATTAAGACCTGAAGCTAGGATTTTGCCGTCACTTCACTTTTATTTGATTGTAGTGTTCGTACCCTGCTGGAATGAAGGAGGAACACAAGGATAGTCTCTAGGTGGTATATATTCCATCGAGACTCGGTTCTCCTTCTGACGAAGCGTGGTGGGAAAATATGGTCCCTTTCTCCTTTATTTATGCCTATGGATCGTATAAAAGAGTCAATATGGACATACTTGCAGGGCAGAAAAGTTTCATTTTTATTTTTTTCTTTATTTCTTCCCGCGATACTCTATCTTTTTAGTTTTTTATGTCGCGAAAGTCGCAATTGCCCAATCATTTCGTCTATTTTTTGCGGTGCCCAATCATTTTGGCTATTACTATTTTTATTTTTTTTACTCGTTACTTTTTATTGCGAGTTTCCCTATCATTTCGGCTTTTTTTATGATTTGAAATCTGATACCTACTTAGGCATCAGCACCGCTATCACTAGAATATTGGCAGGAGCAAATCATCATTTGCCTTTGTCGATTTGAACAAAGATGGCTTAATAAATAGGAATAAGATCCTGTTGACTAAGGCTTTCTGGCTTTATGAGCTGTAAGGTCTCATAAAGGTGTTTCTCCCTACGAGTCGTGAGGATCTCATAGGTGTATTTTCTCCTTAGAAATCGTGGAGACTCCTAAGTGTGTTGGTCCTTTGTGAGTCGTAAGGATCTCACGCAGGTGTTTTTTACGAGTTCGTGCCCTTTCGGTTTTTCACTGGCTCGCTGGCAGTTCTACTATTTTTACTCGCGGTACCTTTTCGGGTTTTCATACGTGCTCATTTCGCTTGTGGACATACTCTCTGTTTTTCTAACGAGTTCGGACCCTTTCAGGTTTTCACTAGTTTGCTGGCAGTTCTGCCGTTTTTACTCACGGCGTCCTTTCGGGTTTTCATCCGTGCCCATTTTGCTTATGGACATACCCTTTTTTTCTGACGAGTTCGCGCCCTTTCCAATTTCACTAGCTCGTTGGCAGTCCTGCTGTTTTTACCCACGGCGCCTTTTTGGGTTTTCATTCGTGCCCATTTCGCTTGTAGACATACCTATTTTTAGGCGGCCCGCAAAGTAACACACCATTAGCTGTAGGCCCCGGTCTTCTTCAAAGGACTACATCATGTGGGACCTGGGAGAGTTGTGAATCGTTTATGCTCGTGGATTATACACGGTGATCGATATGGGGATTTACCGTAGGGCTAAACCTGTGAGTTTAAGAACATGACGGTCCTTTATCGCCATATTTTGGGGCGAAATGCTAATTTACGGACGTTCCATTCCAACATTCCCGTTTTAGGGATGAATATTAGTTTAGGGACATTTCGGTCCAGCATTAGTTTAAGGACGTTTCGGTCCATTGTTAGTTTAGGGACGTTTCGGTCCAGTATTACTGTATTTCGGGAGAACGCATTAGTTTAGGGATGCATCGGTCCAATATTAGTTTAAGGACGTTTCGGTCCATTGTTAGTTTAGGGACGTTTCGGTCCATTGTTAGTTTAGGGATGTTTCGGTCCAGCATTCCCATTTTGGGGACGAATTTTAGTTTAAGGACATTTTGGTCCATTGTCGCCATATTTTGGGGACATGTATTGGTTTAAGGACATCTCGGTCCATTATTAGTTTAGGGACATCTCGGTCCATTATTATTTTAGAGACATCTCGGTCCATTATCACCATTTTTGAGGCGACGAAGCTTTTTGGATACTACACTCAGAGTTTTAACTCAGGAAGATGGCGAGCGGATACAAGCGTCGTCATCTATCATTGACCTAAGTCATGATTCATCAAGCGTAGTATTTTTTGAGGAATCAACCGTTTATTGGCCGGAAGGTTCTTTCTCCATGCATATCAATGAGCAGGTAGGTTCCACCTTGGTAGACTTTGTCTATGATGTACGGGCCTTCATAGTTCGTCTTGAACTTCTCCCATTTTTCACGATTGGGGATCATTGGTCTTTTAACGACTAGCACGGGTTCGCCTTTGGTGGAATGTTCTCGGCCTGGTCAATCATTCGTATTGACCGTGTCGTCCTTGCCTTATAAGCCTCCAGATTTTGCTGTGCTATAAGGCGAGTTTCGTCGAGGGCGTCGATCTCCTCGAGCCTAAAATGGGCATTTTCTTCATCTGTCAGCTCGTATCAAACCGCTATTCATAAAAAGGGGAGTTCTATCTCCAGTGAGGCACTGCTTCCGTGCCAAACACCAATGCGTATAGTGTCGTATTCGTGATTGTCTTAAACGTTGTTCGGAACGCCCAGAGAGCTTCATGCAGCCTTTCGTGCCAGTGTTTTTTGTTTATGGACACCGTCTTTTTTATAATCTTTATTAAGATCTTGTTGAAAGCTTCAGCTGGACTGTTGGCCCAATAGACGGAAGATTATCTCCAGTCTATTTTATGCTGTTGTGCGAAGCAGCTTATTTTATGACTTCTGTAAGCTGGCCCATTATCCGAGATTATCTGTCGCGGGGTGTCGAACCGATAGATGACATGAGTTCTAAAGAAGTGGAGGATATTCTTCGTCTTCACCTCCTTCAGTGGTACTGGTTCTGCCCACTTAGAGAAATAAAGAGTCATTGCCAATATGAACCGATGTCCTTTAGAGGAAGCTGGATCGATATGGCCAATTATATCAGTTCCCCACATTTTGAATAACCAGCTAGCCACTGTTGGGTGTAGCAAGTTTAGATGTTGATGGATGAAGTCCCCGTGAATTTGGCATGAGTGACACTGCTTCGCATATTCGAGTAAGTCCTGAATCATCGTGGGCCAATAGTAACCCATTCTTTTTATGTTCATCTTCATCTTTGGCCCAGCTTGATGAGAAACGCAGAGTCTATCGTGAGTTTCATAGACGAATTTCTTTGCTTCCTCTGGCCCCAGGCATCTTATCCATAAACAGTCAAATGATCTCTTATATAGAGTATCATTGACAAAGGCGAAAGACAAAGCTCGTTTCATGAGCTGATGTCTAGACGACGCATTTTCGGGCATTCGTTGAGACTTAAAGTAATCTATGAAGACTTCCCTCTAGTCTTTGACCTTTTCTTCATCCTCTATTTGAAGGGCTACTTGTTCGGTCGTTTCTTTTCTTTCGGATGGCTCTATTAAGTCTTTCGAAGATATATCTGCTGGCGCGAGAACCCTGCAGGTTTGCACAATGATCCTCACGTCATCGATATCTTCATCAGCCAATTCTTTAGCCAATTTGGCCAATACATCTGCCTTGCTGTTTTCCGCACGCGGTATACTTTCCAGGGTATAGGAAAGGATTTGTGTCAGCAGTTGCTGCACTCTTTCACCATACTTTATCAGCTCTGGCTTGCATGTCTAATAGTCACCGTTTACTTGGCTAACAATCAGCTGGGAGTTGCCATATATTAGGAGGTCTTTGATTCCCATGTCGATAGCGATCTCGAGGCCTGCTATCAAAACTTCATATTCAGCCTCGTTATCAGTCCTAGGCTCTATTAAGGAAAGGGCGTAACACAATACCCCTCCTTGCAGGGTTACGAAGATAAGGCCCATCCCGGCTTTGATTATGGGGGTATTTTTCTTTCGCCACTTCATGGAAGATGCTCTATCGAAGTAGAGTTCCTATTGGGAATCATTTTCTTCTTTCTCTTCTTCGATTGCGTCAAACGCATGTTTATCTGACAACTCGCAATTTAAGAGGGAGTCAGCTGGTATCGGATGCTCTGCGAGAAAGTTGGCAATGGCCTGATCTTTCACTGCTTTAAGGGGTCGATACGTTATGGAGAACTCCATCAGGAAGAGGGCACATTTGGAAAGCCTTCCTGTTAGTATGACCCTTGACATTAGATATTTGAAAGGATCCACTTTCGATATGAGGTGGACCTCATGAGCCAAGGTGTAATGTTTGATCTTTGTTATTGCGAAAACCAGCATTAGACAATACTTTTCGATGGGGGAATAGTTGTTTTCTGCTTCCAGGAGAACTCGATTTAAATAGCCTAGAGCTCTTTCCTTTCCCTGATCGTTCTCTTGTTCCCATAGCGTGCCTAGAGAACTCTCAATGGCCGTTGTATATAGTATAAAAGTGTTGAGGTCAAAAATTACACTCCGGTTGACCAAGTCAAAATCGAAGTCAACCCCAAACCAAGTGGACCCAAGCCCGAACCTAAGTCCAAGTAAGTGGACCCATGCCCAGGTCGAGCCCAAGCATGAAGAGGATGGCCGCCATGCCAAAGGAATAATTGTTAAAACATAAATAGGCTTAATGTAATTTTTTATGAATAAATGTAGTAAAATGTGCAACAAACCCAAATAATGTAAAAGCCCCTGGCTTATGTGCAAAAAGCAAAAGAAAAAAGCACATGGCATGGGAAAGGCACATATCCCATTTTGAAAAACCCAAGGGGACATATGTAAAATTTAAAGCCTATATAAGGCATCATGATGAATGATAACAAACAAGATTCTTTCCATATCAACCTAGGGTTTTGTGCCTCCTTCTTCAAGGTTCACAGCCTTCTTCTTTTCTTCTTTTCTTTTTTGAATTAAATCAAGAGCTTTACTCTTGTTTTCTATATAAAAAATAGTTTTTCACCATAAAACCTTTGGAGAGGAGTTCAAATCTCCCGTCAAATCTCTAAAAAAGGGAGATTTTAAATCTCATCCCCCCTCCCCCCTCCCCCCCAAGATCCAAAAAAGGAAGAGAGAAGAGGGAGAAGAAGATCGATCCTTAAAACAGACCTCACTTCGAAAGCATTCAAGGCTCAAAAAAGGAGAAAGGGTCCATTTTCATCATCCAAAACATAGATTTTGGAGCTTCAAGAATGGGTTTTCTAAAATAAAAATATTTTGGGAGTTTAACTCCAAATAAAATTATTTTAGGAGTTTAACTCCAAATAAAATTATTTTGGGAGTTCAACTCCAAATAAAATCTTTGGGAGTTCAACTCCATATTTTAAAAAGCTTTTGGAGTTTAACTCCATAATAATTATAACAAAAAAAAAAGAAAATCTTTTGGAGTTTAACTCTAAACCAGTGGGCACCCTCCACTTTCCCTCCACGTGAGGAGAAAGGAAGCTCCTACAAAAGGGAAGCTCCTTGCTCTCTCTTATGTGAAGGGGAGGCCCCCACTTTGGAAGCCCCTTACCCCATCTCACGTGAGAGAAGGAAGCTCACACTCTGTGTGAGCTTTCTCTTAAAAATATCAAAAAAAAAAGTTTTATCTTTTGGAGTTTAACTCCATACAAAATTCTTTTGGGGAGTTTAACTCCACGTAAAATCTTTTGGAGTTTAACTCCATACAAAAACTTTTGGGGAGTTTAACTCCACGAAAAATCTTTTGGAGTTTAACTCCATACAAATGCTTTTGGGAGTTTAACTCCATAAAAAAATCTTTGGGAGTTTAACTCCATACAAAATAATTTGGGAAGTTTAACTCCACGAAAAACCTTTTGGAGTTTATCACAATACACATGCTTTTCAGAGTTTAACTCCATAAAAAAAATCTTTTGGAGTTTAACTCCATATTTTAAAAATCTTTGGGAGTTCAACTCCATATTTAAATTTTTTTTTATATTTTAACTCCATACAATTGCTTTTAAGAGTTTAACTCCATATTTTAAAAATATTTTGGAGTTAAACTCCATATTTTAAAAATCGTTTGGAGTTTAACTCCACACAAATGTTTTTGGAAGTTTAACTCCATAAAAAATATCTTTTTGAGTTTAACTCCATACAAATGCTTTAGGAGTTTAACTCCATAAAAAAAAATCTTTTGAAGTTTAACTCCATTAAAAAGTAAAAAAGTTTTTTGGAGCACCTGCTCCCTCTCATGTGAGGAAAAGAGAGCTCCCACTAAGTGGGAGCTTTCCCCACGTGAGGGGGGGCTCCACAAAGTGAGAGCCCCTGCTCCCTCTCATGTGAGGGAGAGGGAGCTCCTACTAAGTGGGAGCTTTCCCCCTCTCACGTGAGGGGGAGGCTCCCAGGAGGGGTGCTTCCTCTCCTTTTTTTCCTTTTTTCTTTTTATGTTTTTTGGAGTTTAACTCTATACAGAAACTTTTGGGAGTTTAACTCCAAATAAAATCTTTTGGAGTTTAACTCCTTAAAAAAATGTTTCTTAAGATAAAAGGGAGTTTAACTCCATACAGAAACTTTTGAGAGTTTAACTCCAAATAAAATATTTTAGAGTTTAGCTCCATAAAAATTGTTTCTTTGAATAAAAGGGAGTTTAACTCCATACAGAAACTTTTGGGAGTTTAACTCCAAATAAATTTATTTTTGGAGTTTAACTCCAAATAATATCTTTTGGAGTTTAACGCCATAAAAAATGCTTTTTTGAATAAAAAAAATTAATAATTATAAATCATTTGTCACAAGTAGAATAAATAAAATGAAATAAATATGCCCTTCTGCATTGCTTTCAAACACTGACACTTCATATTGAGTTCGCATAACTATTTTGACCCATCAATCGGAGGTTTCTTCACTCTAAAAGCGAGGGGTAATTAACGGCAGCTTAGTCCGCGGCTGCCGGAGATTCGGATCCCCAGAATTAATAAACCCCAGCCTACCCTAGGCAGAAGGAATCTGTACACGCCTGACAAGCGACGTGTATTCCCATCTCAATGGGATGACGAAAAATACTTTACAGATTCTGGCATGCCCAGTGGGACCGTCTCTCTTCTCCCATATTTCGGGTCAAGGATTCATACGGTCTCAATTAATATATATTGATTGTTTATACTAAAATTCTATTCCTTTGCATAGATTAACAACTTTCGATCTCAATTTTCGGACGCAACAAAGATGTCTCCAGGGAAAAGATCAACTCTCGACACAACTCCCACCTCCTACAAGATGAAGATGGACGCCAGGACGGTCCTTCCGGCCAATCTCGGGTGACAGTGAGAGGAGTCGCTGCTACAGTTCGCCCCTATTCTATTCATGCCTTCTAACACCATCCTAGCTCCTCATGCTCCCGTAACAAACAAACCGGCCTCGAAAGGCAGGAGGCCAAATGTGGTGGTTTCGAGGGTGCCCTAACCCAAACACAAGTTGGTATTCGAACGGCTCTCTTTGGCCCCAGCTGGGGGCAAAGCCGTCGGAATGAAAGAAGTCGCTAAACGTCGCGGGCAAGCCCGGACGATGCCTTCGACGAGTGCGCAACCAAATGTCTTTTCAAGGCTCTCTACCGGCCGAGCCATGGTGGTCTCCCGAAGAGTAGAAGCCCGCCAGGCACTCAAAACAGAAAAGCTAAGGCAGAAGCGGCTCAGTTATAGAGCCAACGAAAGGGTACGAACTCCGGCCAAGCTGGATTTTATGAAGTTCTAAGAGTCGAGTTATCCCGCAAAGACGACTGTCTCGACCGTAAAAATCTGCAACTCTTTTGAACCCCTGAGATGGGTCAAGAGTAACTCTATGATTGCGAAGATCAAAAGGACGAAAATTCATACAGTGCTGCTAAGGGGCGTGTCTAAACCCTAACATAGAAAACCTGACATCATCTCTTCAAGCGTTTACCAGGCACTCCGTGCAGCGTGAAAGCAGAGGGGAACGGCTCGAAAAGAAATGTCAGGCCGACCGTCTTCAGTCGATTGTCATTTCCCGAAGCGGAAGGGCCATGACAGCGGTCCGCAAAACCAGCCGCTAGATGTAGAAAGGTGGTCGGCCATGTTATCTACATGGTCTACATGGTGGGTATGTGCCCCAGTGACAACCTTCGCAGTAAAAGTAAGGATAAGGTCACCACATCCTAAGCCTAATCTGGCTTGAATGTGGCTGCCCTTCCCAAGATCAGCCTCCTCCGCAGAATGATGAAAATACTCTCGATGAGGCCGATAGGCAGAAGGACCCCTCAATCTACGTGGAATCAAGCTCAGACAGCGAAGTAAAGCCAACCTTTTGCCCTCGGACTGCAGAACAGGAGCTCCTCTAAGAGCTCCGAAAACAACTTCAAAGCAAAGATAAGGAGATGGCCAAGCTATACTCCAAAATTGATGACTTGACAAACTTCATAATGCAGCTCACGGCTCAAGTTGCTTGGGCGCCCTCCAATCAAGCACAAGTGCCTACTCATAAGCCGGACGATAACGACCTGAAGCGACCGATGCATGTCCCTTCGGGTCCGAATATGGGCGAGCTACACGAAAGCCGACCGTATTACGCTTATGGGGAAGCCTTAGCCCCAGATGGCGCCATTCCACTGACGCAAGATCGGATAATGGATTTGGTCACCAACAAAGTTAAAACATTGGTGGCCGAAGCTGAGGCTCAGAAAGACGTTGGCAGCAGTAGGAGGCCATACCCCGCACAATACGACCTGATCGAGTTCCCTAGCGATTACATCATCCCTAAATTCGGGAGATTCGACGGGACAGGAAATTTGAATCAGCATGTTGCCCACTTTAAAGCATCGTGTGGGAATACAGGGGGCAACGATGCGCTTCTTCTCCGTAAGTTTGTCAACAACCTAATAGGTGTCGCTTTCGACTAGTACGCTAGCATACCAGACGGTTCTGTCACTACTTTTGCCCAAATGGAGTCTCTATTTCGGCAAATATTCATGAGTGTCTGCGACAAAATCTCCATTGCTGACCTTGTGAGGACCAAGCCGGGGAAGAATGAAATCAACACGGACTTCATTGGCCGATTGCGCAACCTCACCGTCAAGTGTGAGTCGCCGTTAAAACAGGACCAATCCATCAACCTCCTCATTGGGAACCTCAGTAATTGGATGGTCCCATTCTTAGGTACAGCGGGCCTCAAAACATTCTAGGAGCTGACCAAAAAGGTTCAGATGCTAGAGTGTTCAAAACCCGAGTCTACCCAGGACTCTCAAAGTAACAAACCTTGGAAGAGCCAAAAGGATGACCATCGTAAAGGTGGGAACTCCAACAATACCAACGTCTTCAACGTGTCTGACAATGAAGACAAGAGAAGGGCGAGCGGACAAAAAACCGACCGATCGCAAAAGCCAGGAGAAGGACCGACTTTGGAAGAGAAGAAAAACAAGGTCTACTCCTTTAGAAGGGAAAAGGTCTGAAAGATATTCAGGGACGCCTTGAGGAATGGTTTACAACTGCCGAACCCAAAAAGGCCGCATGAAGTAAGCATGACTGACAACCCTCTGTATTGCCTATACCACAGAATGCTGGGTTACGTCATCGAGGATTTCTACGTATTCAAAGATTGGGTTGAGAAATAGTACAAGGCGGGAGAAATCTCATTGTCCCATGGCGTGTTGACAAACGATCAAGCCGCAACCGCCAACTTCGTACAGAAAGAAGCCGAATCCCTTTGGAGGCATACTGCTGAACCGTCTGCCCTAAGAAATGAGGACAACGTGTCGCAACCTCCGTAGGATGTATACATATCCAAGAAGATGGAGAAGATGCTAAAACTGCTCCATAAAGAACTCAGAGTCGGGCGGGAAGGGCAAAAGAAGCCCACTGTCCCGCCCACCAATCTGAGACGAGCAGGCTCGAAGTCCAAGAAGCTCAAAAAGAAGAAAAAGAAAAATGCGGCTCGACACAAAGAAGAGTGTGCGAGGAAAACAACCATTCAAAAATATGTCGATTCTCTCGAAGACTATGTATAAAAGGAAAGAACTATTATCCAACTGAAGGAGTTCTTCCCTATAGAGGCCGCAAAAATCTTGGAAGAATTAGAAGATGGTTCCGATGATGGGGCCCCTATTATGACTTGCTATGCCATCTATCTCGGCAGCGACTCTGAGGAGGAGCTCTGCTTTCCCGAAGAGGACAATGGTCTCGCCACAAAAGGCAACCAAATCCAGCTCAAAAGCGGTAAGAATCTAGCGCCAAGACAAGGCAATGCCTCAAAAGAAAAGGAAAATCAGGTGGGTAATGAAGAAGACGGCAGAGATCCGACTTACGGAGATTCGAGCCCTTCCTTGGTAGACTATAACGTCTTGGCTCACCTCCGGAAGCTTGCATCCCTCTTAAGTACCTACGGTGCTCTGGTTCTATCCAAGGAGCTTAGGGATGTCCTTATCTATGCTCTGTAAAACCTAGAGCGGTACCAGGCGCGCTTCGCGAAGATCAATATGGAAGAGGCCCAGTACGCTCTGCAAACAGCTGCGGTCGCATTTAAAGATGACGACCTGCTATTAGGGACAACAGAGCGTAACCGACCGCTTTACGTGACAGGATACAGCGACCGAGATCGGATTAATGACATACTGATTGATCCGGGGTCCTCAGTGAACATCATGAACTTGCGAACTCTAAAGATTTTATCAATGGATGTCCGACACCTGTCAAGGGAGAGAATTATCATCCAGGGCTTCAATCAAAACCGCCAGCAAGTTCTGGGATCTATATCTTTGCCAATCAGGTTTAGGGACCTACAAACCGAAGCTAAGATATACGTGATCGACGCCGACACGTCCTATAAGATTCTCCTGGGACGACCGTGGCTTCACGATTATGGTATCGTTCCGTCAACACTCCATCAATGCATGAAGTATACCAAAAATGGAGAAGAAAGACGCATTAACGGAGATATACAGCCGTTTGGTGTACATGAAGTCCGACATGAATATTCTCGGGACTTTATGAAACCCCAGAATGCTGAGCCGCAGTCGACTAGAGACAAGAGGGCCCAGAGTCTCAAAAGAAAACCTGAGCCATGGTCAACTAAAAACAAGAATGTCCAGAGTCTCAAAAGCCAATCTAAGCCGTTCGTCACGCTTAAAAGTAAAAATCCCCAAGTGCGCCCACGTTTCGGCAGTGACACTGATGAGTCCGACGCTGGAGGTCCATCCTTCCATAAAAACCGGCCCCATTTCGGTAGCGATACGGAAGAGTCTGATATTAAAGGCCCATCCGGCTGCAAAGCTCGCCCTCATCTCGGCAGCGATACCAAAGAGTCGGAGGAGGACCCGTCTTGCAATAGTTGCACAGGCCGAACTCTCACGTAAAAAGAAAAGCTAAGAGAGAGATTTAAAGTCATAGAGAGATCGTTGGCCATCACCAAAGTTCCAGAACAGATGTTTAAAGAGCTCGACGTGTTGTTGGCCTCCAACGTGGACCAGCTGATAATCTTTTACGTCCCCATAAGGAACAACAGACAGAAGGGCATCCTGTTTTATGGGTTGAGCACTATCATGCACCCGGATGATCTGTCCGCAACGTGCCTTCCTTTTGAGAGAGGCATAAGAGCCATCTTAAACCTCGGATATTATGCGCCCAGGATGCAGGATTATTTTAAAAGGTACGGATGTCGGTTATACTAGACAGACTCCGAAGCAAAGTTTTATGAAAATTTATAGCACCCGCCTCAGGTCCGATCGCTCATCGAGGGGAGAGTCCCAGATAGACGGGGCCTAGGTTATGTGCAACCTGATGCCAAATCATGCTATATGATCCACGTTAGCGAAGCCAGTAAAGGGTCGAATGATGATGGCGAGCTAGCCGAGACAGGAGAAGCCCCTCGAGAGCTCGAAGATGGCAGACAAGCAACATTCAAGGAGCTAACCGAGATTGATTTGGGGATGCCCGATTATCCAAGGCCGACCAACATCAGCTCGCTCTTGTCAGAGGAAATGAAAGAGAAGATAATCACCTTGCTGTGTGAGTTCATTGACTTCTTCGCATGGACATACAAAGAAATACCCGCCCTCTCCCCTGAAGAACGCTAAGCCAGTCAAACAAGCTCCTCGAAGAATGAGAAGGGAGTTGGAGGAAAAGGTAATTGAGGAAACCAATAAACTCATCGATCCCGGCATCATTAGAGAAGAGAAATATGCAGACTGGATCACATGCATCGCCCCAGTAAAGAAGAAAAATGGGCAGATCCGGATTGTGTCAATTTCAGGGAACTTAATAAAGCGTACCCTAAAGATGATTTCCCGCTTCCGGTCATGGAAATGATGGTCGATGACACCTCAAATTATGAGTTGTTCACTTTCATGGATGGTTCGTCTGGATACAATCAGATAAAACTATCGCCATAGGATGAGAGGCATACAACATTTCGAACACCGATAGGCATATACTATTACAAAGTGATGTCGTTTGGACTGAAAAACGCAGGTGCCACATATCAAAGGGCAATGACCAAGATCTTTGACGACTTCATCCATAAATTCGTCGAATGTTATGTTGATGATTTGGTCGTCAAGGCTAAAACCAAGGCCAATCATATCCAAGATCTCCGAATTGTATTCACCCGAATGAGAGAGTGCAATCTGAAGATGAATCCTCTAAAGTACGCCTTCGGCGTATCATCAGGGAAATTCTTGGGCTTCATAGTCCGGCACAGAGTGATCGAGATCGACCCGTCGAAGATAAAAGCGATCGTGGAGATGCCTCCTCCAAAGAATCTGACGCAACTAAGATCCTTCCAAGGCATGCTCGCAAACATAAGAAGGTTCATCTCAAAGCTATCAGGAAGATGTCGACCTTTTTCAAAGCTCATGAAGAAGGGAGCCCTTTTTTTCTGGGATGCCGAATGTCAAGAAGCATTCGACAGCATCAAGCAGTACCTGTTGCACCCTCCAGTGCTCGCTGCCCCTATTTCAAATAAACCGCTGATCCTCTACACCGCCGCATTGGACGAATCGCTCGACGCCCTTCTTGCTCAAAACAATGAGGAGGGAAAGGAAAATGCCCTCTACTACCTCAACCAAACATTAGTCGGGGCAGAGCATAAATACTCCTTGATTGAAAAGCAATGTTTAGCCTTGATATTTGTCGTAAAGAAGTTGAGGCATTATCTGCTTGCTCACCGGGTTACACTGATCTCCAAGATCAACGCTAAAGTATTTGATGACCAAGGCGGGTCTAACTGGTAGAATGGCCAGATGGGCTGTTATGCTGCTTGAATTTGACATAGTCTACACTCCTCAGACAATAGTAAAAAGGCAAGCCCTCGCCGACTTTCTAACTGCTCAACCTATACCTGAAAGGTCACCACTAAATTGCGAGTTGCCCGACGAACAAGTGCTACACTTTGAAGATGACGAATCATGCTTGGAGCTCTATTTCGAAGGAGCTTCATCAATAAGGACCTCCAGCAAATCAAGCATCCAGCAAATAAAAGTAGGAATAGAATTGGTGTTCATCATGTTAGTTATATGTATGCCCTAGATGCCATTATTGTACATGTGATGTATATTGTAGTGGATGCTTGGACATATATAGGGAAGACTTTCTTGCTCGACATTATAGTATGCTATCTGGTTGCATTTTATCTTAACATGTACACTTATTGTCTCTCTATTATATGTTGATAAAACCCTTAGGATGAGTACTAGACTACCAGGATTATGATGTAGATCATACTAGTAGGGAAGAGGCAGTCGGTAAGTACATCCTTCAAATGTTTCTAGTTGTGGGAGTATCGAGACGGGGCATCGATATTCCAGAGTAGACTAGCGTATACGCTTCTCGACCCATATGATGGGCGATGGATGATTCTATATCCATTGGTGTTTTACATCAGAGATGGCATACTGGTGCTTAGTGGAGACTGGGTACACTGAACGGACTCGCCGAGAACTCCTAGATGGTATTATACCTATCATCAGATAGCAGTTCTCTGGTGACACTGGTACAGGTTAGTCTATCGACCCGAGATCGTCGTAGAGTCTTGGGCTATTCCCACTGTGCTTTGATTTCCACCTTACCACGTTCAAAAGATCGTGCAAAATGGTGGTTTTTGGATACAGTCCCGAGTCACATGGAGGCAATGAGCAATAGGACGGGATTCGTCTCTCCCGGTATTGGGAGTTGATGTTGCGCTATGCTCGATTGGCCATAACAGGAAATCCCTAGCCAAGGTTGCTGAGATTTACTGGTAAGTGTTATTAGTAGTTTCTCGAACCGTTATGGACCTTGCATCGGCATGACTTATCAGGCTATTGGGGTCTGACGTTATACCACCCCCAGGCCGCGATATGCGACATATCTGACAAAGAGACCGGACTGTACGGTATTGTTACTGATTGGATTCGCAGTAGTATGGGCAGTCTTGCTTATTGATCTTTTGATCGCTCAATACCCGAATGGCCATTACGTTTAGCAGGACGCTTGCGGCTTGTAGGTGTTTGATATGAACATCACCTACTGTCGGCATATTGACGAGTCTTTAGAGTCCTATACAGAGATTTTCTGGTTCATGCGAAATGAAGTACGAGCACATATGTGATATGTGCGGGACCGAGATTAATGCGCGTATGTTATACCGCATTCTATTCTCGTGATATGTGATATCAGTCAGTTATATGTGATATAGCCGGGTTATCGGATCAAGTGTTGATTCGATAGATTGTTACATTTGATATTAGCCGGTTGTATGCGATATAGCCGGATTATTAAATCAACTGTTGATTTAATAATTTAATGTATTTATATATTTGATATATTGAATTACATTAACTAATATTAGCTCACTTAAACATATCTTTTTCTCACTTGTGTGCATACAGTATATATGTGATATATATATTAGTGTACATTTATTTGTGTCATGCTTGATGCCACATGCTACATGGGTGTATGAGACTCACATCATGCTTATGTTAATGTTAGGTTTTATTTATTTAAAGTTAATCAAAATTGTTGGAAATTAGTCACATGGTTCAAGCTCGTAGAAGCTTGTGGAACCATTGACCAAGTCCACTAATTTTGTTTTACTTATAGATATTTGTTAACCTAACCATTAATATTACCTATGGTTTATTCTCTACATGAGTTAGTGTATGACACTAACTCACCCATGGTTGCTATTGTCACCTCATGTGTTTCATTCTTATCTCCACTTCATCTTCTTCTTCCTCATGGAAAAGCTTTCTAGCTTTTGAAAAGGTGATGAAATATTGTGAGAAAATTTAATCTAAAGTGTGCCAATTTCCTACTTCATCATCCACTACTATATTAGCCATTTAGTTTAGGCTGTTTGCTTCACTAATCTACCATTAGTGAAGAGGTAGCATGAGCTTGAGTCTCCTCGACGTAGATCATCTTCGGTCTCGAAAACTTCGAGCAAGCTTGTTCATTTCTTCATGTGAACCCTTACTACAGTTCGGGTGTTCACTACTTGGAGCGAAGGGACTACTATACAGAGCTTTAGAAGTGAAGGATCGGTCTATAAAGGTTGTATTCCTCATTCACTTAGATGTAAAGTTATTTTCATTATAGTTCGTCTAAATCTCTAGTTAAGATTCTAGGGTTATGGTTCTTTAGTAAGGCAAAAATTTTAAAACGGCATGGACGATACCTCCCGAAACCTTGCCGCCGCCCTAAGGAACCCTGAAGTGTATCAAAGCCAAGTTAGAGAATTAGATGATATTTGTAGGATTACGAAACCGAAACAACTCCGAAACACCCGATACACGTTCCTAGTTTCTGTCTAATTTTAAATGGTCTCTAAAATTTTTTTAGCAACTGCAAAATGTTGTATATGGTATAACATGAACACCATGGAAATTTGATGCAAATTGGACTGATTTTGGCCGCCCACAATCCTACAAAATCCGAGCTCACCGGGTCATTCTGGGCTTTCTGGCTTCAAATTTTTAGGGTGTTCCAGTCTCTGGATTTTGGTGTTTCAGGTGTTTTTTTTTTTTGCTAAAATTGCATGTGATGTTAACTTTCTGCAAAGGAAATTTGGAGTGTTTCTTAATCGTAATTCTAATATCTATTCGGGTTATTTAGACGGCGTTAAAAAGTTCGAACGGATATCAATAACCCGATTTTTCCCTCGCCGGAAATTTTCCAAGAGTTGGATTTTTTCAAGTTTAAAATCTTCAGAAAATCATTCAAGCGATTCTGTGGACCCTCTAGAAGAACGATACCCAAACTCGACTTTTTGGATCGTGGAACCGCGGTCATACCCTAGGGTTTGTGACAGTTCCACGGCGACATGAGTGAGGCATGGGTCGGCCCTTTTACGGATGGTTCATTGGTGCTGTGGCATGTTCTGGGTACTTTCTAAACTTCGTTCAAGTGTTGAGCTCTTTGGAAAATTTTGGGTGTTTGTTTATTCGATCGAAAAGTTTAATATCGTCTAGCTATCTGTGATTGTGATACAATATTTGGAATCCACAAATTTAGTTATGTGATAACTAGTTTGAATTTTATAAATCTAGCAAGTTAGTCTCATTTGATCGGTTGCCACGGAATTTTGATGAGAATCAAAAGTCCGTCGCAATCACGTAGCATACGCGGATACTCTCCGGATAACCTTACTAGATAGCCATGCCCGATAGCCCCGACCAAGTGACTGTAGGAGAACCCCGTCACCAAAAGCATCCGTTCGGGTACTCGCGGCCGCGATGTTCCGCCTAAGTGCACTTCGTCGAGAGCATCAGGGGTGCGGCCGTCTACTAAAGTTTCCGACAAGCATTCGATCAAGTTATCGGGAATCTTGTTGAATTACCCGACTGGTTATTGGAAAGTGTTTTCAATATCGAGACTAAAATGCGGGGTTTATAATTGTTAGGCATGTGATGTCTAAATAATTCATTTGGTTGGGCATGAAATCCAAAGTATGTGATACATTGTGTTTATGATGTCTAAGGTGGTTGCGGATTCCAATTGTTGTAGTTTTTCACTTTCTTTTCTGCGACCGTAAGTATAATATGTGGTGTATCGCCGATTTCGTTACTATATGTCAACGACAATTGGGATACAAATATTTACTTACGTTGATGACATGTGATATTATGTGTTGCTGTGATATGTTATATTGGATCATCGTGTTTTGAATAGCCTGGGTTTTTTTATGTAAGATGAGAGTTTTTCATTTTCATTCATGTAAAATCGTGTATGTAATATTCTTTTATTAGGGCACTTCCGGGTTGAGGATGATGTCACCATTGATGTATATTATTTACTTTTCCGCATTAGGATAGACCCAAGAAGGAGAGCACAAGTAACCGAGTTCTAGGTTCCAGTGGGAGACCATCTCAAGAAGTAGAGACCGGGTCTCCTAACTCTAGAATTGGTAGGGTTGCTTGCTGCTATCGTAGGGGTCTAGAGATTTGGGTTTGGCTATTCATCGCGACCGTGGAATCCGCGTTTTTTGTTGGCTTAATTTAAAACACGGAATTCCTAGTATATCCAATATTTCATATGTGTTCTTCTATTGCTGCTATTCTGTGATGTGATCACTTGATATATTGAGACGATTGCTTATATTTTATATATGAGATATAATAAATATTGATGCTTTCGTTTCTTATGTGATGCTTAGGAAGCATAATTGATGGGACTTCATTAATGAGATTAATGAAATAAAAGAAACCTAAAGATGTTGTAGAAACTTGTTTTAAAATTAGTAGCTCTAGTTCTTAATTTGCATAGCAGTATTCCTTGTAGAATATCCAGCACCTTGTTCGATAAGGAAAGAGCCGAGATCCCTTCACCGGGAGTGACCTCTTTAGCAAAACTAGCAGATGATACAACCCACTCGGTTTTGTTTTTGATTGCTTTTTTAGTTCATGCTTTTCATAGTGGTATTTATGAAATATCCTGCATCTTATTCGATAAGGAAAGAGCCAAGATCCCTTCACCTGGAGTGAACTCTTTAGAAAAACTAGCAAAAGCCTAAAAAACACTCCTTTTCAAAATCACTCGATTCTACAACGATATCAAGTTTATTACGCAAAGGGTTGTCTTAAAAACCTGTCGTAGGCCTCCGTCATTTCAGATAAGTACTATTTAGTATTCGTTCTACGTTTGTTGACTATGTTAAGGCGTAGTGTGCGGTAGCTGATTAGTGCTTATCTGCTTAAGTATATGATGCGATTGGATTAGGGTAGTCGTACGACTTTGTTGATTATGTTAAGGGTCGTGCGGGTGGGTTTAATTCAATCAGGAAATGACGGGTTGAACTTGGCTAGTGCTTATGATTTGTTGACCTTGTTAAGGTTATAAGTTGCTAGGGGCAAAATATTATCGGGAATTTCAAGTGATGAAATTTGCAATGAGATTGCATACCTTCTATGAGATAGTTATATCCCAATACCCACTGTGAGTAAGAGTTACTCCTGGAAGAGTTTTGCACATTACAATTAGCCAATCAAGTAGGTGTCTAGAAAGGTGTTAACGGGGTTACACCCTTGGGAAAACGAGGTTTATTTTAATTAGGTCCGTGCGAAAACACGGGGAACCTCCCTCAAAATACCGACACTGGCCTGGCCGAAAGATTGGCGAACTTGTAGGGTGTAATTAATCTCGGCTAGTCTTATCTTTTAGGGTTTGAAGGAAGATTTGATAAAAACAGTAGGAACCATCCTAATTAGTAAAAATAATAACCAATCTAATATTGCAAGAGCGCACGCAGAGTGTTTTCTTCTCTCTCACTCCTGGTAGCGACCATGTCACGCCTTAATCAAGATAATAATATGGATGCATTAACCGAACTCGCTTGTTATACTGAGCTGGGGAACGTTGGTTCCGTTCTTTCTTATAATTGTTATAAGTCTGAGCAGGAAATAGGGGAATATCCGGATTCCTATACAACCCAATCGAGAAATGAGCATGTTGATGCATATTCTTCGGGTGTGTTCGTTACTGAGAACTGTTTCTCAGTATCCTCTACGTCCTAAGTATGAGATACCAGATTAAGATCCCACATATGTAATCTGTTACATGAGCTACAGAAAGGTAGAGAACTGGGATTGGGTGATATATCTCTAAGTGTTAGAGAATGGTGCAATTGTTGCAGCCAAGTCAGTTGGAAAATATCACATTGTATTACCAAATGGTAAATACATTGATTCTGAACAAATGTTATTACATACCGAACCTGATATACAGCATTACATCAAATTCTTTATTAAGTTAAAGAAGGATATAATTCTGTATTGGAGGATAATGTTGTGAACATTTTCCTGAATCAAGAGTTGATTGGATCAGGCACGTTATGTAAAGGCATATAAGTTCTAAATCAAACCACGGTTCAAAGTATGTAGAACACACACAAGAGGAGTAGTTTAGAAATGAACGAATCCTTCTTATGGCATTGTAGACTAGATCATATTAATATGACACAACCAACTAAGTTACATAAGGATGAATATGAGAATCTGTTCGAATTTTCATCTTATGATACTTGCCAGTCTTGTCTCAAAGGTAAAATAATCAATGCTCCGTTTAATAGAAACAGAGAAAGAGTTATTAAACTCTTAGGACAGATACATGATGATGTATACGGTCCTATGTCTACAAATGTCAGGCTTGGTTCTTCGTACTTCATTATATTCACTGATCATCCATCAAGATTCGAACATATGTTCCTGTTGAAACACAAGTCTGAAACTTTTGAGAAATTCAAGGAATATAAGCTTGAAGTTGAGAACCAGACGGGTAGAAGTTTTGAGTCCTTCGATGTGATCGGAGAAGGGAATACTTGCACATGGAGTTCCTGGAGTTTCTAAAAGGAGAATAAGATTCTCTCTCAGCTTACTCCTTCGTATACACCACAGCACTACGGTGTATCATGGCGGAGGTATCGCACCCTTTGAGATATGGCGCACTCTATGATGAGTATTGCTGAGTTGCATATTTCCTTTTGGAGTTATGCACTTGAGAAACTACATACCTATTGAATGAGGTTCCATCCAAGTCAGTGCCTACCACTCCATATGAGATATGGAATGGGAAGAGACCATCTCTTAAACGAGTTAAGATATGGTGTTGTCCGGGCTATGTTGAAAAGCAAAATCCGGACAAGCTCGAGGCAAGGTCAGTTTTGTATAAGTTTGTTACGATATCCCAAACATTTGCGAGGGAATATCTTCTACCACACTGAGGAGCAAAAGATGTTTTGTTTCTCAGCATGCCACCTTTTTAAAAAAGGAATTTCTTATGAAGAAATTTGTGGTAATAAGGTAGAACTGGAAGGAGTTCCAGCTAGACAAACTAACAGCTGATAATTTGGTGAAACCAAACGATTCAATAGTTTCTAACGAACCTCAGCCTCTCCGCGAATCTGGTAGGGTTCCTCATCCACTTGAGAGATACTACGGTCTTCTCGGTGACAGTAGGAGCGATGATTGCATCATGGTAGATGATGGCCCAACTAGGTTCATACAGGCCATCACAAGTGGAGACTTTGTGAAATGGCTGGATGCTATGCGATCAAAGATGGAATCCATGTACACCAACAAAGTATGACTTTGAATGTTGCACCTGAAAGGGTAAAACCCATTGGGAGCAAATAGATCTTGGGAAGATTCTTGGTGTAGATGGAAAAGTTGAGACTTTCAAAGCTATGCTTAAGTCCATCAGGATTAGAGCATTCATCGCGGAGTTGGAACATCTGTTTTAATGTGGCCGTCAAAAAGTTTGACTTCATCAAAGAAGTAGATGAACCTTATATATACAAGAAGGTTGTAGAGAGTAAGGCTGTCTTCCTCGTATTGTACGTAGATGACATACTCTTGATAGGAAATGGTTTCCTATGCTACACTCGATCAAGCTCCTCTTATCACAAGGATTCTCCATGGAAGATCTGGATGATACCTACTACATCTTATGGATTACGATCTATGGTGATAGATCTAAGTGGATGTTTGGAGTTTCCCAAATCCGGGTACATTAACACCATACTAAAGGAGTTTAGTATGGAGGATTCTAAGTGTGGTGGTTCGCCCACTTACTCAGGAATCACTCTCCCCAAAAAGATGTCTTCTAAGACTGATTTGGAGAGAGCTCGCGTGCAAGGGATACCCTATGCTTCGGCAGTAGGCTCTATAATGTATGCGATGTTATGTACCAGACCAGATGTAGCTGATTCACTAGGAGTAATGATAAGGAATCAATCGGATCTTGCGAGAATCACTGGGAAGATATGGAGGACATTCTTAAGTACTTGAGAAGCACTAAATGAATGTTCTTGGTTTGAGCTTCCAGAGTGATAAGGTCGACTGAACGTCAGTCACGGGCTTTGTCTTTACCCTCGGTGGAGGGACGGTATGTTGGAAGAGTTCCAAGCTAGATACCGTGGCAAACTAGACGATAAAGGCTGAATGCATCGCTACCAACGATGCTACCAAAGAGGTTGTCTGGACATTTCTTGTTCATGAGATCAACAAGGTTCCTACCATTGAGTGTCTAATAACTGTTATTGAGACAACAATGGAGTTATGGATTTGGCCTAGGAATGCCGGTCCAATCAGCGATCCAGACATATTTTGAGGCAAGTATCACCTGATCAGGGAGATGGTTGATCTCCAAGAGATCGAGGTTAGGAGAATTTATACGAAGGATAACACGGTGGATCCACTCACAAAGGCCTTTTCCTAGAGAGACTTCTATAGGACGTTGAGTATGAGATACTGCAACAAATGGCCTTCGTGCAAGTGGGAGATTGTTAGTTATATGTATGCCCTAGAGGCCATTACTGTACATGTGATGTATATTGTAGTGGATGCTTGGACATATATAGAGAGGGTTTTCTTGCTCAACGTGATAGTATGCTATCTGGTTGCACTTTATCTTAACATGTACACTTATTGTCTTTCTATTACAAATTTATAAAGCCCTTAGGATGAGTACTAGACTACCACGATTATGATGTAGATCATACTAGTGGGGCAGAGGTAGTCAGTAAGTATATCCATCAAATGTTCCTAGTCGTGGGAGTATCGAGACGGGGCATCGATATTCCAGAGTAGACTAGCGTACACGTTTCTCGACCCATATGATGGGCGATGGATGATCCCATATCCATTGGTGTTTGACATCAGAGATGGTATATGGGTGCTCTGTGGAGACTGGGTACACTGAACGGACTCGCCGAGAACTCCTAGATAGTATTATACCTATCGTCAGATAGCAATTCTCTGATGACACTGGTACAGGTTAGTCTGTCGACCCGAGATCGTCATAGAGTCTTGTGTGATTCCTACTGTGCTTTGATTTCCACCTTTCCACGTTTAAGAGATCATGCAAAATGGTGGTTTTTGGGTACAGTCCCGAGTCACATGGAGGCAATGAGCGATAGGAGGGGATTCGTCTCTCACGATATTGGGAGTTGATGTTGCGCTATGCTTGATTGGCCATAACAGGAAATCCCTGGCCAGGGTTGCTGAGATTTACTGGTAAGTGTTATCAGTAGTTTCTCGAACCGTTATGGACCTTGCATCGGCATGACTTATCAGGCTATTGGGGTCTGACATTATACCACCCCCAGGCCGCGATATGCGACATATCTGACGAAGAGACCGGACTGTACGGTAGTGTTACTGATTGGATTCGCAGGAGTATGAGCAGGCTTGCTTGTTGATCTTCTGATCGCTCAATATCCGCGTGGCTGTTACATTTAGCAGACCGCTTGCGGCTTGAGGGTGTTTGATATGATCATCGCCTACTGCCGGCGTATTGACGAGTCTTTAGAGTCCTACACAGAGATTTCCTGGTTCATGCGAAACGAAGTAGGAGCACATATGTGATATGTGCGGGACCGAGATTAATGCGCATATGTGATATCGCATTCTATTCTCGCGATATGTGATATCGGTCGGTTATATGTGATATAGCCGGGTTATCGGATCAAGTGTTAATTCGATAGATTGTTACATTTGATATTAGCCGGTTGTATGTGATATAGCCGGATTATTAAATCAAGTGTTGATTTAATAATTTAATGTATTTATATATTTGATATATTGAATTACATTAACTAATATTAGCTCAGTTAAACATTTCTTTTTCTCACTTGTGTGCATATAGTATATATGTGATATATATTAGTGTATATTTATTTGTGTCATGCTTGATGCCACATGCTACATGGGTATATGAGAATCACACCATGCTTATGTTAATGTTAAGTTTTATTTATTTTAAGTTAATCAAAATTGTTGGTAATTAGTTACATGGTTTAATCTTGTAGAAGCTTGTGGAACCATTGACCAAGTCCACTAATTTTGTTTTACTTATAGATATTGGTTAACCTAACCATTAATATTACCTATGGTTTATTCTCTACATGAGTTAGTGTATGACACTAACTCACCCATGGTTGCTATTCTCACCTCATGAGTTTCATTCTTATCTCCACTTCATCTTCTTCTTCCTCATGGAAAAGCTTTCTAGCTTTTGAAAAGGTGATGAAATATTGTGAGAAAATTTAATCTAAAGTGAGCCCATTTCCTACTTCATCATTCTCTACTATATTAGCCATTTAGTTTAGGGTGTTTGCTTCACTAATCTACCATTAGTGAAGAGGTAGCATGAGCTTGAGTCTCCTCGGTGTAGATCATCTTCGGCCTCGAAGACTTCGAGCAAGCTTGTTCATTTCTTCATGTGAACCCTTACTAGAGTTCGGGTGTTCACTACTAGGAGCGAAGGGACTACTACACGGAGCTTTAGAAGTGAAGGACCGATCTACAAAGGTTGTATTCCTCATTCACTTAGATGTAAAGTTGTTTACATTGTAGTTCGTCTAAATCTCTAGTTATGATTCTAGGGTTAGGGTTCTTTAGTACGGTAAAAATTTGAAAATAGCATGGACGATGCCTCCCGAAACCTTGCTGCCGTCCTAAGGAACCTTGCACATCAAACCATCGGGAGGAACCCTGTGGCGTTCTTTCGCTCTTACCGAGCCTCGTACAAACAACGAGGCTGAGTATGAAACTCTGATAGCTAGTTTGGAACTCGCCATAGAAATGCAGATCCCTCAGCTACATGTCTACGGCGATTCCCAGCTAGTTGTCAACTAAATAAGCAGCGAATACAAGATATATAAGTCCAAATTACCTCGATACAGAGACCGAGTGGTGGAGCTCATGAAACGTTTCACCCACTTTAAATTGACGAGAGTTCCCAGGGCGCTGAACGCAAAAGCCGATTTACTTGCTCGTCTAACCAAAGAGCTGGTTGATCCTGACATGGATGAAATTCTGATCACAGTCAGGAGCCGGCAAATCCTGCCTCCCGTCTTTTTACGAGAAGAAGAAATCGTTGTACAAAAGAACGGTCTTGCTGAAGAAGCTCAGGTCGTCAGGGACGAGCCAGATTGGAGAGAACCCTTCATAGAATATCTCCGATATAACATACTGCCTGAGGAAAAATTCGCGAGGGTTCAGATGAAGAAGAGAGCTCTCCGGTATGTGTTGGTGAATTACACACTATATCGTAGGTCGTATGACCAGCTTTGGCTTAGGTGTCTGTCCCCGGCCGAAGCTCGAGAAACTATGAAAGAAATTTACTCGGGCGTCTATGGAGCTCACCAATCCAGCCCCAAAATGCGGCTTCAAATCAAACGGCTTGGATATTACTGGCCTATCATGATAAAGGATTGCGAAGAGCATGCAAAGAAATGTCATCTATGCCAAATTCACGGTGACTTCATTCACAAGCATCCCAATCCGCTGCACCCTACCGTGGCATCCTGGCCCATCGAAATTTAGGGCAACGACATTGTTGGCCCGATTGATCCTCTGTCATCCAAAGGACACCGGTTCATATTAGCCGCGACGGACTACTTCTCCAGGTGGGCTGAAGTTGTCCCGCTAAAAGAGGTTAAGACAGAAGACGTTTTGAAATTCTTCCGGCATAATGTCTTATATCGCTTCGGTACCCCGAGAAGAATCATATCTGACAACGGGCCTTCTTTTAAGAGATTCAAAATCTCAAGGTTCGCTACTCAACATAAGATAGATTGGAGATATTCTTCTATCTATAATCCAAGGTCAAATGGGTTAGCCGAAGCGTTCAACAAAACCCTGTGCAAGCTCCTAAGAAAAACGCCTCAACCAATAAACAAAACTAGGATCTAAATCTCCATGAGGCATTGTGGGCATATCATAGCACGCACCGCACTCTGACGCATTCCACTCCATACTCGCTGCTCTTCGGAATGGAGGCAATCCTCCCCCTCGAAATCGAAGTTCTAAGCCTAAGGATGGATGTCCAACACAATATGACGAAAGAGGAAAACGCTTTCCTTCGGCTCGAAGAGCTCTATGCACTTGAGGAAAAGAGGCTCGTAGTACAGCAAAATCTGGAGCTATACTGAGCCCAAATGTCACGGGCCTATGACAAGATTACCCATCTCCGTGCTTTCAAGAAAGGCGAATTAGTGTTGGTTCTCGGAAGACCGATCATCCCCAATCGACATGCCAAGAGAAAATTCGAGCCAAATTGGGAAGGGCCATACGTCATCGAGAAAGTGTTCGACGGAGGATCCTACCAACTAATAAGTGCCGAGGGAGAAAGGCCCATGCCACCCATCAACGGTCGATACCTCAAAAAATAATACGCGTGAATGCTCCAGGTCATAGACAGATCAAGCACGCTGGCCCTACGGTTTGTATCATACATCCTGTAAAACTGTATACAATCCATAGGTGTAAACGCCCCAATCTCTTCCAATTCCTACTAGTGATACTACATTTAATGTCTTACCGACGATGAAAAAAATGGTATGTCCACAAGCAAAATGGGCACGGATGAAAAGCCGAAATGACTCTGTGAGTAAAAATAGCAGGGATGCCGGTAAGTTCGTGAAAACCCGAAAGGGCGCAAACTCGTGAAAAAGTGATGAAATACACTCACGAAGTCCTCACGACTTTGTGAGAAGAAAATCCCCGCGTGAGATCCTTACGACTCTCAAAGGAGCAACACACTTAGGAATCTGCACGATTCCTAGGGAGAAAATACACTTGTGAGATCCTTTCGACTCGTAGGGAGAAAATGCTTTTATGAGACACTTACGGCTCTTAAAATTGAAAAGCCTTAGGTGATAGGGATCTAAACCTGTCTCCTGAGCCACCGCTCTCCAACGGGCAATGACAAATGATGAGTCGCTCCTGGCATTATTTCAGTGTTAGCGGTACTAATGTCGACACAAAAAATCAAACCCCAAGTTTTCCCAAAGACAAATAATGAGTCGCTCCTAGCACTACGCTTCAATGTTAGCGGTGCTGATGCTGACCTAAAAACTAAATCCTAAGTCCCCCCGGAGCAAATGATGAGTTGCTCCGGGCATTATTCCAGGGAAGCAATGCTGATGCCAAAAAAATCCAAAATCCAAATTCCTCTCAAATTCAAAAGTCATGCCAAACAAAGCAGAAATCAAACAGATCAAATCAACGTCCCACCCGGCAGCGCTTTCAAGCTCAAAAATCCTACTGGACGGGTAGGGAACTCCCAAAACAAATCAAATCCTGCCACCGCAGAAAGCGGAGCAATTCAAATCAAATCCCGACACCGCAGAAAGCGGAGCAAGTTAAATCAAATCCCGACACCGCAGAAAGCGGAGCAAGTCAAATCAAATCCCGACACCGCAAGAAGGGGAGCAAGTCATCGACCGTCCATGTCGCTAAAATGGCAGCACCGACCGTCCACGTCGCTAAAATGGCAGCAACGGCTACCCACATCGCTAAAATGGCAACACCAACCGTCCACGTCGCAAAAATGGCAGCAATGACCATCCACGTCGCAAAAATGGCAACAACGACCGTCCACGTCACTAAAATGGCAGCACCGACCGTCCACATCGCAAAAATGGCAGCACCAATCGTCCACGTCGCAAAAATGGCAGCAACGACCGTCCACGTCGCAAAAATGGAAGCACCGACCGCCCACGTCGCTAAAATGGAAGTACCAACCCTTCACAGGGAACCAATCCAAATCAATTCCCATATAGAATAAGGTCCATCAATTTCATGCACACAACAACCCATACATGAGGTGTGCATTTATTGATGATAGCACTTTGTTGGGGTCAAAAATTATACCCCGGTTGAGCAAGTCAAAATTGAAGCCAACCCCAAACCAAGTGGGCCCAAGCCCAAACCCAAGTTCAAGCAAGTGGACCTATGCCTAGGCAAAGCCCAAGCATGATGAGGCTGGCCCCCCATGCCAGAGGAATAATTGTTATAACATAAATATGCTTAATGTAATTTTTTATGAATAAATATAGTAAAATGGGCAACAAACCCAAATTATGTAAAAGCCCATGGTTTATGTGCAAAAAAAGCACATGGCATAGGAAAGGCACATGTGCCATTTTGAAAAGCACAAGGGGACATATGTAAAATGTAAAGGCTATATAAGGTATCATAATGAATGATAACAAACATGATTCTTCCCATATCAACCTAGGGTTTTGTGCCTGTTGGGGTTTGCTAGCGCCCTGGGCATCTACCGTGGCCGATGCGGAACAAAATGGTGTTTAAAAAAATTTAGCGCTAAAAAACCCGTCCTAGAATCGAAACCATGTACCGATACTAGCTACAAAAATAAATCTTAACTATAAGGTTAGAAGTTGTATACCGAATGATTCGTGTCCTTCGGTCTTCTACCTTCTTCTTTGCCTCCTTGAGGTGTCCTCAATTGTGCTTGGCCGCCGGTCTTCCTCCGTCGAAGATGATCCACTCGAGAGATGTAGCTCATGGCTCTAGCTCCACACTAGGAATCTAGTGAAGCAACTAGGAACTCTAGGTTGCTAATCTAGAGTGCCTAGAGATGTAGTGTGTTTCTCTAAGTGTGTATCTATCTCTCTTCTATCTTTGATTCTCAACACATGAAATGGTAGGGTAGAAGATGAAGATGAAGGAGGAGGAGCTCAAGAAAGGTAGTGAAGAAAGCAAGCAAAAATGGTGAGAGTGTTTTTCAAAATGGCCATCCATCAAGTAAGAGAAAATATGAAGCAAGGTTTTGTAAAAACTACATTTTCAATAAACATAATGCAACCATACTTGAATAGTTTGCACAAATGAATTAACAATTCATTCGTCATCACTATTCATGCATGGTTCTCACCATTCTCTCTTCTTTACCTTTACTCCTCCTTTCTATTTAATTTAATAAATGGATAAACCAAAATGAGGTGTCCACCTTCTAGAATGTTTTCCGTATAAATACGGATTACACTCAACTGTATATACATACCTGTATTCGTACCAAAATACGAATACACAAAGAGACAGAATAACACAAAGAACATAATACTAAAATATACATATCGAAATATATATACGTAAATTATTAAATAAATACCTGATTTAATAATCTGGCTCAAACCCGAGCCGGATAGTATTATCAACCGTTCGATTGAAAGTTCGGGTAACTGGTACGATCATTCGATCGGAGCCCTGCACGTATCAAAATACGGCTACTACATCATTTCGTCTGAACCAGGGAAACCCTCTGTGTAGGACTCTAAAGATTCGTCAATACGCTGGAAGTGGGTTTAACCACAAGCACGTTAGTGGCACTAGCTGTACGTAACGGCTACCCAAGTATTGAGCGAAAGGAAGGCCGACGAGCAAACTTATCCGAACCCTTATTGAGCCTGTCTGTGACAATCTCCATACAGTCCGGTCTGTTCGTCTAAGAGTATCGCATATCGGGTCTAGGGGTGGATAAAATCAGACCCCTAATAACGCGATATTCGTGTCGGTGTGAAGCCCATCACCTACTAAGAAACTACTGATCCAAATCAGTAATTCTCGTCTAACTTGGCCAAGGATTTCTGGTGATGGCCACCCATTCACAGCATGACATCAACCCCCAATACCGAGAGAGACGAATCCCCGACGATCCGCTCACTGCCTCCATGTGGCTCAGGACTGTACCCAACTAAAACTTGTTTGCGTGACTCCTTTGAACTGTGGTAGGGTAGTAATCAAAGCACAGTGGGAACTCACACTAGAAAAATGACGATCAGGTCGACAAACTAACCTGTACTCATGTCACCTGAAAACTGCTATCTGAAAATAGGTATAATACCATCTAGCATGTTCCCGACGAGTCTGTCCAGTGTAACTCATAACCTAATGAGCACCTGTATAGTATCGTAGGTGAGTAACTGACACTAATGGCTTGTGAGACCGGCCATCGCCCCTCGTCGGGGTCTCAAAAAATATACACTGGTCTACTCCGGAGTATCGATGCTCAGTCTCGATACTCTTTCGACTAGGGACATTTAAGGATGTGCATATAGACCACCTATCTCCAACGTATATGATCGCCATTGTAATGCTGGTAGTCAAGAAAGAATTCTATGGGCTCTATCAACATGTAATAGTGATCTGTAATACCACATAATGCATGTACATGATGATAGAGATAAGCTAGATAGCATACTATTATTTTGAGTATGATTGTTCTACCCGTATAGGTCCTCCTTCAATCATCACAATCGCATGCCTGCGATTACAATAATTGACTTGAGGGCACTATAGCCAATAATCTCCCACTTGCACTTAAGGCTAATTATTGCGGTGTCGCATACTCACAACCCGTGTGATACCGAACACCCAACTTCTCTACTAATCAGTCATGCAAAGCTCGTTTGTGAAACTATTACGTTCGAGAAATAGCCTCAGTGAGTGGATCCACTCTAATGTTTCTATCTTTATCACTCTATATCTCAAATTCGCGGAGAAAGACTATATCCCCAAATGAGCGATACATGTTTTAGAATATGTCTGGATATCTGATGGGACCCAGTTCACAAATGAACTCCAAATCCAAAAAACTTTTAGACCGTATCTTCCACTGAATTTAATCAGTATCCTGCACCATGCCTTCCTCAGTATCTATTTGGACCACCTGTCCAACTTACTGCCCCTCAAAAGTGGGATAACTATAACTCTGACAGTCACTCTGTCATCCTGGTGACCTTGGAAGCCTGAAATGATAACCGCCTCCTGAAGAATGTTGCCGTTACTATATACCATGAACATCCACTTATGTTCATAACTGCTTTCTAATGTTTCACCAGAATTTGATTAATATATGCTTATTGCAGCCAGTACGAAAGCAATATCTGGTGTGGTACTTTACATTTCATGATTAACTCAATTGCCTAAGCAAGTGATATGCCAATCATGCAAATCCCTCTCCATTAGACTAGAAGACATCTCTTTAGAGAGGGTGACTCCATCACCTGCGGGTACACCACCATGCCAGGAGTCTTCCATTCTAAAGCACTTTAGAATAGTGTCAAGTACCCAAATTAGGACACTTCCTAAATCTATATCTAAAACCATAGATCTAGTTACCAGAATCCCTGATATTTTATCCAGATCCTATGTGGAGAAACACCTTGTGACAACCATAGTATAACCGATCATAGTATAGGAATATCACTTCCTATTAAGTGCATGTCATCCAACTACCAGGACATCACTCCCTACTCCCTTCTTACCTGGTCCACCTATTGTTCTGATGAAGTCAAATTCTATGACTGTCACATCAAAAATAGACGATCTATCTCCGCTATATTTTTTTTAGTCTATAAATAGACATAAGCTACTTGCCCACCATGCTTCCGCTGCTCCCACTGACTACAACAACCCTCTGGCAAAGTCATATACACGTGCATTTCTAAAGCTGATTTAGAATGACGTTATAGTCATCCACCTGCCAGATATCGTAATCCAGGACAACAGTAGTGGCAAGCTTGGGTCATCAAAACCTCTCTGTCACCGTCCTTGAGGAGATCGAAGTATCTCTCGAGTAGCTGAGGTTTCACACCAAATCTGCGAAGTGGCTAATGGATTGTCGAATCCAACCGAATCTTTAGATTCTACTAAATTTTCAGTAATTATTTGTGGTTCTGGAATGACATCCAATTCTACCATACTCCCACTAATATTTTCTGAAAAGAATTCATTTTATTAAAACAGATGGAGAGTCAAGAACAATATAACTATTGTTCTTCTAAATGGTAGAATGTTAACCCTCGTTAAATCCCGGGATAACCCACAAACTGCCATTACTGAAACGTGCCTAGAGTTTATCCGGATTCTGGTTTTAAGCATAAGCCGGAAAACTCCATATACCTTAACATCGTTAAGATATGAATACATTCGATATCCTATATAGAAACAAAGGTACTAATTTAATTGGAACCAGATTCAAAATACATGCAGCCATTTCCAGTGCATATTGACTAAATGGAAGAAGGCCAAGCAACATTACTCATCAAGGAGCGTACTCACGAATGAGTAACATGAGAGGGAAGGAAGTTCTCAAAACTATTACTTACAACGGAATACTTAGCACAATTATCTACATCTTCGATCACCTTGAAGAATCATGATACCTGCAACATATGGTTCTCTACTTTATTCTTATACCCATAACTTTTCAAAATATGGACCTTACATTTCAACGAAATACTTGTCTAAAACCAGAGAATTCATAAGTAAACGGAATATAGTACGAGTACCAACCCCTTTGTCCTAACGGACATCGGACAATATACAATACTTTATATAAGTCCTCTGTGTTTAATAACTCAAACTCTGTCCGTCGTAGGTTGAAAAGTGTGTTATGGTTAAGAAGAATTACACCGTTGTTGAATGCACCTTACCTAACCATCAGCTGATAAAGGAAATGTCATAGACATAATTTCAAAAAGTTATATCTCACTTTATAAAATAAACGTAAAGATATATCGGTTTGAAATTGGTGCATAACAACGGATATTCAAAACCAAATATTTTCCGTTAAGCAAAACCCATGTGATTTCCTCAAATATCACCAATTACAAAGAATTCTGATATATAGAGGATCTAATTAACCAATTCCCAATATCTTACTCCCACTGAGCATCTGTAACGCCATACAGATGTGAGAATCAAGTCTGGTAAATACATACCATGGAGTCAGAATCTAATTGGAAAAACAGTTTTAATTAACACCGCACGGTATAACTGAAACATGAAAATGTTTCGAAAGGGTGGACGGGTATTCCTCGTAATGCCTCTTCCACTATCCAGATTCATGACAGTAACCATATATTTCCTTGGCTTCACAGCAATCCCTTCATATGTCTTTAGTTCTTACCTTCTGTACACAACACTTAGGCTAATTGGTTTTCTTCCTTCCGTACCTTTCGGCGCCATCCTAAAGTTTGGAAGAAGACTATCCAATAAGCGTAATAGGTTTACTCTCCTAATTCTAGGAGCCCTCGCAACCTGGGAGAAGGTAAAGAGAAAAGACAACCGAATAATCCTATTCAATTTCTCCCAAACCGGAAACCATCCTCGAACTGAAACAAGCTCCTTCGAGTTCGTATGTAACAATACGATGGCATATCCGAGCAATATGGATCTTCGTAGTGATAAGAGTATTCTGGAGAAATGCAAAGGGGAAATAGGAGTGGCATGGGTATACGCGGCTTCGTCGTGAATGTTAGTAGTCGCAATTTCCTTTGCCCTCACTCTAATCCCTTTATATGTCTTTATTTCTTACCTTCGGTACACATAATTGGTTTTCTTCCTTCCTTACCTTTCGGCACCTACCTATGGTTTGGAAGAAGACTATCCAATAAGTGTAATAGGTGTACTCTTCTAATACTAGAAGCTCTCGCAACCTAAGAGAAGGGAAAAAGAAAAGACAACCGAATAGCCTTATTCAATTTCTCTAGAACCAGAATCCATCCTCGAATAGAAACAAGTTTTTTCGAGTTCGTATGTAACTATACAATGGAATATCCAAGCAATATGGATCTTCATAGTAATATGGAGTGTTCTGAAAAAATACAAAGGGAAAGTAGGAGCGGCAGGAATATATGCGACTTAATGACAATCCAAAAGCCAAAGTGTTTTAAGAAGGTTCGGTTAACTTGGTTCATGAGTTTTAGTTTACAGTCGGGTCATGGTTGCTGCCAAAGAGACAGAAAGAAAAGAAACGCTCAGCGTGCACTCTAACTTAGATTAGATTGGTTAATCATTTTATCTAATCAGGATGGCTCCCACCGTTTCCTCGTATTCTCTTTCAAACCCTAAAAGGAGAATTAGTCGGGATCATCTAAAAATCATCCAAGGAGTAACACCTACTCATCAGTGGGAATCGAGATCCAACTATCATCGCATGATAACTTGATGGAAGCCACTCAAGTCACCACACTCCAGAAGGTATGCACATGCCTGGCAAGTTTCCTGTATATTTGAAACTCCCGATGGTTTTTGCCCCAAGCGCTTATGACCTTGACTTTAGCCAACAAATCATAATACGCAAGTCAAGTTCTACCCATCATTATCCAGATTAATTTAGACCCACCCGTACACACCCTTGACTTTGGCCAACAAAGTGGTACGACTGTCCTAAACCAATGCATTTATCTATGCTACGGAGAAGCAACACATAGAAACCATTCACGATGCCTTAACTTTGGCCAACAAACATCGCATGAATAATATGTGCTACTTATTCGAAACGACGGAGGGCTACGGCTGGTTTTTGGCGAAAAACCTTTAACGTAATGAACTTGATATCGTTGAAGTAACTCGAATGGTTTTACGAATATATATAGTGGCATAAACGTTTTCTAAAGAGGTCACTCCCTGTGAAAGGATCTCGGCTCTTTCATCATCGAATGAGGTGTGGGATATTCCTAACTGAATACCATGATGCAAAGCAAAAGAATCAAATATAGTGAAGTTATTACAATGAAGCAAACTTTTTCCTAAGAGGTCACTCCCTATAAAGGGATCTTTGCTCTTGCCTCGTCGAATGAGGTGCTGGATATTCATAACCGAATACCGTTGTGCAAAGCAAAAAGAAACGTCTGTAATAGCAGTTTTCAAAAATTTATTCCAACAACATCATTTAGATTTATTTTTCCTTGTATTAATCAAAATTAATACAGTCCCATCATCTAATCCATATCATACAAGAAAAGAACGAAAATATAATGTACGTATATGCCATCCGCATTCGCTACGGGGCCCCGTCATGCACCGTTAGGATACTTAACCAACGGCGGAGCGGGAGATGGACTAGCACGGATGCAAAACATATACAACATCTACTAGTATATATAAATATATATATAACATTCGTCTCAGGCATGATATACGCAACATCACATAATAGTGATAAGCAACACAGAATAATAGGTAATCTAGGAGCCCCGGGTTTCCTTTGAGCCGCAAATGAAACCCGACATTCCCCGGACGTGTGGATAGCCTATGCAATGTATAACCAAGACCCCTATGAGTGTGGCAAATTACCCACCAATCCCAAAAGTGAGGTAACCTCAATCAACAAAATGAATGGGCCACCCAACACTTCACGGAATCCGGTAACTTGAGCGCCCCTCCATAGGTCATCCTATACCCCCTACGAGTGCGGCGAATAGCTCGCCAATTCGAGAGTGAGGCCCCCTCCGTCTCAATACCATGAGATGTGGGCCCATTGCCCTCTAGAACCCGGCTATTCGAGCACTCCACCGTAGGGTAATCCCAGTACAGAAAAGAAAAGTATATACAATGGCGACATCGACCTCAACCCGGTCGTGCCCCAGTAAAAGAATATACAATCTGGCAGAGACGGCTGTCCACATGTCGGACGCTCGTCCCGCAAAAATGAATATATAAATTAATCTGAACTTTACTACTACCATTGCACTATAGACTATCCACCATGACAATCCATCCACAATATCAGCATAACACAGAACATCAACGTGAATGCCATGTTCACAGTCGCAGATATTAACATATGCACTGATAAATACATATTCAAAATTACGATCGACTAAAACTTTTCCATATTGGCCACAAATGCAAACCAATACTCAAACAAATCTGGACCAAAAACATACATCCCAAAAATCACATTTCTATATAATAGAGTGCCGGAAGAAATTTGGCGCACAATGGCCACACATTGACCGCGGAACGGCCGCCAATAGGCATGTTTTGCGGCGGTTCCACGGCTATATAGTTGGCTCACGTGCCCAAAGTTCTTGAGGTGCTCTAAAAATGACTGCACGTAATTTTAAGATAATCTAAATAATTTTTTAAACAATTTTTAAAAACGACAGCAAGCATATCAAAATGGAATTGTGATTCAGAAAATTTGTTTGATCGATATTTTAACCTTGTGTAAAATAGCTAGTAAAGGTTTATGGTGTGGCTCTGATATCATGTTGGGGTTTGCTAGCGCCCTGGCCATCTACCGTGGCCGATGCAGAACAAAATGGTGTTTAAAAAATTTTGGCGCTAAAAAACCCGTCCTAGATCGAAACCATAAACCAATACTAGCTACAAAAGGAGATCTTAACTACAAGGTTAGAATTTGTATACTGAATGATTCATGTCCTTCGATCTTCTACCCTCTTCTTTGGCTCCTTGAGGTGTCCTCGATTGAGCTTGGCCGCCGGTCTTCCTCTGTCGAAGATGATCCACCCGAGAGATGTAGCTCATGGCTCTAGATCCACACTAGGAATCTAGTGAAGCAACTAGAGACTCTAGGTTGCTAATCTAGAGTGTCTAGGGATGTAGTGTGTTGCTCTAAGTGTGTATTTATCTCTCTTCTATCTTTGATTCTCAACACATGAAATGGTTGGGTAGAAGATGAAGATGAAGGAGGAGGAGCTCAATAAAGGTAGTGAAGAGAGCAAGCAAAAATGGTGAGAGTGTTTTTCAAAATGATCATCCATCAAGTGAGAGAAAATATGAAGCAAGGTTTTGTAAAAACCATTTTTTCAATAAACATAATGCAACCATACTTGAATAGTTTGCACAAATGAATTAACAATTCATTTGTTATCACTATTGAAGCATGGTTCTCACCATTCTCTCTTCTTTAACTTTACACCTCATTTCCATTTAATTTAATAAATGGATAAACCAAAATGAGGTGTCTACCTTCTAGAATATTTTCCATATAAATACAGATTACACTCAACTGTATATACATACCTGTATTCGTACCAAAATACGAATACCCAAAGAGTTAGAATAACACAAAGAACATAATACTAGAATATACATATTGAAATATATATACGTAAATTATTAAATCAATACCTGATTTAATAATCCGACTCAAACCCGAGCCGGCTAGTATTATCAACCGTCCGATCAAAACTCCGGGTAACTCGTACAATCATTCGATCGGAACCCTGCACGTATCAAAATACGGCTACTACATCATTTCTCCTGAACCAGGAAAACCCTCTGTGTGGGACTCTAAAGACTCGTCAATACGCTGGCAGTAGGTTTAACCACAAGCACGTCAGCGGCACTAGCTGTACGTAACGGCTACCCAGGTATTGAGCGAAAGGAAGGCCAACGAGCAAACTCATCCGAACCCCTACTGAGAATATCTGTGACAATATCCATACAGTCCGATCTATTTGTCTAAGAGCATCACATATCGGGTCTAGGGGGTGGATAAAGTCAGATCCCTAATAACGCGATATTTCGTGTCGGTGTGAAGCCCATCACCTACTGAAAAACTACTGATCCAAATCAATAATTCTCGTCTATCTTGGCCATGGATTTCTGGTGATAGCCACCCGTGCACAGCGCAACATCAACCCCCAATACCGGGAGAGACGAATCCCCGACGATCCGCTCACTGCCTCCTTATGGCTCAGAACTGTACCTAACTAAAACCTATTTGCAAGACTCCTTTGAGCAGTGGTAGGATAGTAATCAAAGCACAGTGGGAACTCACACGAGACAAATGATGATCTCAGGTCGACAGACTAACATGTACTCATGTCACCTGAAAACTGCTATCTGACAATAGGTATAATACCATCTAGCATGTTCCCGGCGAGTCCGTCCAGTGTAACTTATAACCAAATGACCACCTATATACTATATTAGGTGACTAACTGACACCAATGGCTTGTGAGACCGGCCACCGCCTCTCGTTGGGGTCTCGAAAAGTATACACTAGTCTATTCCGGAGTATCGATGCCCAGTCTCGATACTCGCTCGACTTGGGACATTTAAGGAACTGCTTATAGACCACCCAGCTCCCACGTATATAATCACCATCATAATGCCAGTAGTCAAGCAAGAATCCTATGGGCTCTATCAACATGTAATAATGATCTGTAATACCACATAATGCATGTACATGATGATAGAGACAAACCAGATAGCATACTATCATTTTGAGTAAGACCGTTCTACCCGTATAGGTCCTCCATCAATCATCACAATCGCATGCCTACGATTACAATAATTGACTTGAGTACACTATAGCCAACAGTGCCTCCTTCTTCAAGGTTCACAACCTTCTTCTTTTCTTCTTTTGAATTAAATCAAGAGTTTAACTCTTGTTTTCTAAAAAAAAGAGAAATGGTTTTTCACTATAAAACCTTTGGAGAGAAATTTAAATCTCTTGTCAACTCTCAAAAAAGTGGAGATTTTAAATCTCATCACCCCCCCCCCCCCCAATCTAAAAAGAGAAAGAGAGAAGAGGGAGAAGGAGATCCATCCTTAAAAAAGACCTCACTTTGAGAGGATTTAAGACTCAAAAAAGGAGAAAGGGTTTCCCTTTCATCATCCAAAACAAAAATCTTGGAGCTTCAAGAGATCTCTTTTGGGTTTTCTAAAATAAAAATATTTTGGGAGTTTAACTCCAAATAAAATTATTTAGGAATTTAACTCCAAATAAAATTGTTTTGGGAGTTCAGCACCATATAGAATCTTTGGGAGTTTGTTTACCGCCGAATACCAGGAAGACAAACATCTTGCCTGAATTTGGGGGCAGATGCTATTTGCTTTTATCCGTCCACCTCTCCGAAGATGCCAAAGTGATTTATGGAACAGTATATTGTAGGTTTGGACAGATGCGGCCGTTGTAGCAGACTTCGACAGATTCCCCTCATTGTGAGGGTTTTTTTTATTGTGGAGACGTTCTTCCCTGCAGGCGCAATCCCCTGCAGTTAATTATATTACCGTATCGCGGTAACCACTTTCTCCTGCTCCAGAAGTTCACTTCGTTTCGTGTGTGTTTGTTTTATTTTTTTGGTTGCCCATGGATTGTATACGGAGACTAACTTATGTTGTCGCCCGTAGGGCGTGGATTAGTCCAAATCTGTATTTTCTTAGATTTGGGTTTAGGTTGGTTTAAGGATCGTTAATCTTGTTTTAGATTAAGATCAACTCAAACGTTTGTTGAGGATACGTTAGTCTAATTTTAGACTAAGATCTACTCAACAGGATTTTAGGATCATTTAGATCCAACGAAAGAGTGTTTGGACTCTATCGTTTTAGTTTAAGGACATTGCGGTCTATTGGGTTTAAGGATATCGTGGTCCATGAGTTTAAGGACCTCGTAGTCCATAAGGTTTAAAGACATTGTAGTCTGTATGGTTTAAAGACATCATAGTCTGTAAGGTTTAAAGACATCGTAGTCTGGTTTAAAGATATCGTAGTCTGTAAGGTTTTGGTTTAGCCGTTTGGGGATGCACCAAAAGTTATTGGATATTAGGACCCTCAATCTCTCTGAAGACGTTGAAGAATTACAATATCAGAGGTATGAAGAAATGTACCCTTGAACCAATGTTGGTTGGGAGATCTATAGTCAGGTTTGGGACTAAGACCAATTAAAAATATCGTAAGCACATGGGCTCAGTTAACCTGAATTATGGACTTGTGGCCAACTTGGGCTCAGCCCACTCAGTTTTGAATAAAATGTTGAACATATATTTGGGCTCGGTCCCTTTTTATTCAACAATGCTGAGCATTGATTTGGGTTCTGACACCCCTTTTTCTTTTTGTATTTTGCTGAGTGTTGAACACCCTTTATGGTGCTGGGGCTCTATTTACAGAGCGCTATGTATTTTCTCAGCGCCCATATGAGGAGCACGTGGAGCGCTTGGCGCTGAGCGCCAGACTTGAAGCGCTAAAGGGCTTCTTATAAAATAGCGCCCATGTGAGGAGCACATGGCGCGCTTGGCACTGAGCGCCAGACTTGAAGCGCCAAGGCGCTTCTTATAAAATAGCGCCCATGTGAGGAGCACGTTGCACGCTTGGCACTGAGCGCCAGACTTGGAGCGCTAAGGCGCTTCTTATAAAATTGTGCCTGCGTGAGGAGCACGTGGCGCGCTTGGCGCTGAGCGCCAGACTTGGAGTGCTAAAGCGCTTCTTTGGCAGCTCTGATCAGTTCTGTGCTCTGAGAATTAAGTTCTCATTTATAAGAGACTTTGTCTCACGGATCTAAGTTCTTCTTTATGAAGAGATACTATGATCTCTTTTGTTTTTCTTTATGGGAGACTTTGTCTCATGGATCTAAGAACTAAGTTCTTCTTTTTATGAAGAGAGACTTTGTCTCATAGATCTAAGAACTAAGTTCTTCTTTTTATGAAGAGATTCTTTGATCTCTTCTGTTTTTGTGAAAGACTTAGTTTTATAGATCTGTGATCTAGAAAAAGAACTAAGTTATTCTGATGTGAGAGTTAAACTCTCAAATATGGAGGAGATGTTATGATCTCTCTTCTTTTTATTTACCTTGAAGAAAGTTCTTCTTCTTAGAGCTTGCTCTTCTCTTTTTCTTTTCTGAGAACTTGAAATTTATAGGGAGGTTTCTCTCTACAAAACTTGAAGTCTTGGGTCATTTATATAGGGGAGGCTGATTTGTTGAATCAATTAAGGAAATCTCTCATTGAGAGATTTCTAATTGATTTGGGGGTGTTTCCCACCATTGGATCTTTGATCTAAGGGCTTCTGTTTTACAGAAGACATCTTTCTTGTTATTAATAAGATTGGGAAAATGTTTTTCCATACAGAGATTATTCTGTATCTTGGTGATTTTTAATCACCATTGGATCTTTGATCCAACGGTGCTCTGATATACAGAGCGCAATCTTTCTTGTTTGGAAAGATTTGAGGAGTATTTCCTCAACAGAATTTAATTCTGTAATTTAATGATTCATTATCTTCGTTGGATCTTTGATCTTATGGTGGAGAACATTTAGTTCTAGCGCTGGCGCTCTCGTGCTTTGCACGTGAAGCGCTGCCTCAGAGTCTTTGACTCTCAGCGCTGGCGTATTTGGTGCTAGCGCTCTCGTGCTTTGCACGTGAGGCGCTGCCTCAGAGTCTTTGACTCTTAAGCGCTGGCGTTCTGGGCATGAGCGCTCTCGTGCTTTGCACGTGAGGCGCTGCCTCAGTTCAAATTTCAAATTTTGAAATTTTGAATAGAGCTTTGCTCTCTGATTGGGGGAAACAGAGTTCAACTCCATGTTTTAAAAATCTTTTGGAGTTTAACTCTATAATAATTATAACAAAAAAAGAGAATGTTTTGGAGTTTAACTGTAAGCCAGTGGGCACCGTCCACTTTCCCTCCCCCCCACCCCACATGAGGAGAAAGGAAGCTCCTACAAAGGGGAAGCCCCTTGCTCCCTCTCATGTGAGGGGGAGGCTCCAACTTTGGGAGCCCCTTACCCCATCTTACGTGAGAGAAGGAAGCTCCCACAGAGTGGGAGCTTCCTCTTAAAAAAAATCAAAAAAAAAGTTTTATCTTTTGGTGTTTAACTCCATACAAAATTCTTTTGGGGAGTTTAACTCTACGTAAAATATTTTGGAGTTTAACTCCATACAAATGCTTTTGGGAGTCTAACTCCATAAAAAAATCTTTTGGAGTTTAACTCTATACAAAATCTTTTGGGGAGTTTAACTCCACGAAAAATCTTTTGGAGTTTAACTCCATACAAATGCTTTTGGGAGTTTAACTCCATACAAAAAATCTTTTGGAGTTTAACTCCATATTTTAAAAATCTTTGGGAGTTCAACTCCATATTGTAAAAATCTTTTGGAGTTTAACTCCATACAAATGCTTTTGGGAGTTTAACTTCATATTTTAAAAAAAATTGGGAGTTCAACTCCATATTTTAAAAATCTTTTGGAGTTTTACTCCATACAAATGATTTTAGGAGTTTAACTCCATAAAAAAAATATCTTTTGGAATTTAACTCCATATAAATGTTTTGGGAGTATAACTCCATAAAAAATATTTTGGATTTTAACTTCATTAAAAAAACTAAAAAAGTCTTTTGGAGCACCTGCTCCCTCTCACGTGAGGGAGAGAAAGCTCCCACTAAGTAGGAGCTTTCCCCCACATGAGGGGATGGCTCCCACAAACTGGGAGCCCCTGCTCTTTCTCACGTGAGAGAGAGGGAGCTCCAACTAAGTGGGAGCTTCCCCCCTTCTCACGTGAAGGGGAGGATCCCACTAAGTGGGAGCTCCCCACTCTTCCTCACGTGAGGAGAAGGCTCCCACTTAGTAGGAGCACCTTCCCTCCTCACGTGAGTGAAGGGGGGCTTCCCCTCCTTTTTTCCTTCCTTTTTTTTCCTTTTTTCTTTTTATGATTTTTTTGGAGTTTAACTCCATACAGAAATTTTTGGATAACTCCAAATGAAATTTTTTGGAGTTTAACTCCATAAAATAATGTTTCTTTGGATAAAAGGGAGTTTAACTTCATACAGAAACTTTTGGGAGTTTAATTTCAAATAAAATTGTTTTTGGAGTTTAACTCCAAATAAAATCTTTTGGAGTTTAACTCCATAAAAAATAAATGTTTCTTTGAATAAAAGGGAGTTTAACTCCATATAGAAACATTTGGGAGTTTAACTCCAAATAAATTTGTTTTTGGAGTCTTTTGGAGTTTTAACTCCATAAAAAAATGTTTTTTTTGGAAAAAAATAAATAATAATAATAAAAAAATCATTTGTCATAAATAGAATAAATAAAATAAAATAAACGGGCCCTTCTACATTGCTTTCAAACACCGACACTACACATTGAGTCCGCATGACTATTTTGACCCGTCAATCGGAGGTTTCTTCGTTCTAAGAGAGAGGGGTAATTAACGACAGGTTTGTCCGCGGCTGCCGGAGATTCGGATCCCCACAATCAATAAACCCTAGCCTACCCTGAGCAGGGGGAATCTGTACATGCCTGATAAGCGACGCGTATTCTCATCTCAATGGGGTGACGAAAAACACTCTACATAGAGGTTTTCCCTTAACCGGAGTAGTCAATACCGGCGGATTTTGCAGGTACTGTTTGATTTCTTCCAGTGTATTTTGGCACTTTTGATCCCAGACGAACAGGGTCCCCTTCTTCATCAAATGACTGTACGGACGACATTTTCCAGAAAGCTTGGCTATGAACCGCCGGTTATACGCGAGCTTTCCTTGGAGAGACCGCGGCTGTTTGAGAGTTCTTGGCGTGGGCATTTCCATAATCGCCTTGATCTGTGAGGGGTCGATTTCGATACCTCGGTGACGTATGATGAATCCTAGGAATTTGCCAGAGGAAACTCCAAACGCGCATTTTAGAGAATTCATCTTCAGATTATACTTCCGAAAACATTGGAACACTATTTTTAGATGTTCCTAATGTTCCTCATGAGATTTACTCTTTACCACAAGGTCGTCGATGTAGCATGCAACAATCTCATGGATAAAATCTTCGAAGATCTTTGTCATGGCCCTCTGGTAGGTTGCGCCTGCGTTCTTCAAACCGAAGGGCATCACTTTAGAGGAGAATATGCCCAATGGGTTCTGAAGGCGGTATGCTCTTGGTTTTCAGGATGCATTTTTATTTGGTGGTATCCTGAAAATCCATCCATGAACGAGAATACCTTATGAGTAGACGTGTTATCGATCATCGACTCGGTAACAAGTACTGGGAAGTCATCCTTCCGGCAAGCTTTGTTGAGATCCCGAAAGTCTACACAGATGCGCACCGTCCCATTTTTCTTCATCACTGGAACGATGTTAGCGATCCATTCGGGATATTGAACTTCTTGGATGAAGCCAGAGTCGATTAGTTTCCTGACTTCAGCATTGATGCTCATCTCAAGTTCGAGTCGCACCCTTCTCGGTGCCTGTTTGATTGGCTTTATTCCCGGCGATATAGCCAGTTTTTGTACTGCCATCTTTGGATCTAGACCCGTCATTTTAGAGTAGTTCCAAGCAAAGCAGTCTTTATACTGCATGAGCACCTCTTTTAGCATGGTCACCTGTTTTTCAGATAGCAGTTCACCGACGAACGTTGGTCTTGGATTAGTTTGTGTTCCTATGTCAATTTTTCTTAAGTTGTCCGCCGTGATGTGTATCCCATCTTCCAGCTCTTTTGGCGCTGGTGGAAACTCTGAGATCACATCATCCTCGTCTTCATTTGCGAAGCACCTGTAAAGGTTATTCATAGTCCCGTGCCCTCCCTCTTTTGAGAGTGTTATCATATGACAAGTACGAGTTCTCTTCTATTCTTGATGTTGAGCTGGTCCTATCCTGACGGTATAGGTCCTTTTTGGCTCATGTTTTTGCGGCAAGATAACCTTCCAGCTGTCGGATAACGTAAACCTGGCTTGTTGATACTGGTCTTCTACCCAGTTTTTGAAGGTGAAACAATTTTCAAGGGAATGACCTATTACTCAGTGATAAGAGCAACAATCCGGATGATGGACCTCGTTTATTTTTTCGGGGTGCCGAGACTCCGGAAGTGTCATCATTTAGTGTTTCATGAAAAAGTTGAATATTTTCCTTGTCATGTCTTGAGGGAAAGAGTATTCCAGACCTATCTTCTTAATAAAGGATGGCCACTAATCGAGTTTTTCTCTATTGCACGACGTCTTGGATCTGCTTTGTTGTTTCCGAATGTTGTTTGCATTCTTCGCCCTGTTTTTGCCTCCATTTCGGGATTTTCCCCTTTCGTGAGAACATACAGTGGGCCGGGGATGAAGAGCATTATAGTCTACCTTCTCCGCAGATTGCTGACTGAGACACTGCGTCCTGGCCTTTTCATAAATAGCTATTTCACGGCCGTGATTGTCCCGGATCGTTTGACAAGCTTCTTTTATTAACTTATCAATTTGTTCTTCCAGCGACGGACTTAATGTTTTTAGAGCGGGGTCTCGCTCCGATTTGACATCGCGGCTATTTGGAAGAGCGTTTTCTGCTTCACTGGAGCTATTTACAACGCGGCAACTTTGGATCTGTTCCTATTTCTTAGACCGAACGTATCCGAGCCCCGTTGTCTCCATCTTCCCGTTAGGCATCTTTCGCTAAGTCCATGGAATATCCCAATTTTTTTTTGTAGAATTGGGCTTGTCGAACGGTTTGTTCGAGGGGTACACCTTGGCATCTTAACAGCCTTTTAAATCCCTCTGCATAGTATCTTGCCAGACGGATTGGTTGAAGCCTGTCGAGTGCAAAATCGGCACCATGCCAGACTTCTTTTTCTACTCTAATTTCTGTAGATTGGTAGAAGAGGATCGCTTTTTCACCTCTTCAATTGGGAGGTATGTAGAAAGTTTGCAGTTCTTGTACGCTGTATGTATGGAATGCATCAAGTCCTTTGTAATGCTGAGGCGGAGCCATTGTAATTTGTAGACTCTGATCTGTTCCGACAAAAGATTGCATTGACGGGTGGACGGAGAATACTGCGTTGGCCAGATCCTCTGAGTCGCTGCCAAAGACTAAAATAGGAGTAGATAGTCTGGGCTAATTGTTTTATTTCTGGGGTTGTCCCGAATGGACTATTTCTTCGTCTTCCTCAGTATCGCTCCCAAAGATCGAGATAGTGGCGACGGATTTCTGTTTATTCTCCGGCTTATGGCATCTTTCAGTATCCTCGAAGTCTGGGAGGAAGTACTTTGCATCTTCATATTTCCGAACTTCTTTTACGGAGAATGGGTTTAGCTCTCCTATGATGGTGTACTTCGATCCATCCTTGAAATACTTCATACACTGATGTTGTGTAGAAGGGATGACGTTGTACTTGTGTAACCAAGGCCTTCCGAGCAAAGCGTTGTAGCAAGTCTTGGCGTCAATGACATGAATTTTGATGTCAGTGATGAGCAGCCCGAAGCATAGCGTCAGTATTACGGACCAAAGTGTCCGTGATGACTATGAGTCGAACCCGAAAATGGTAATTTTATCTCGGGCAAGATGCTGAACGTTCATGCAAATCTCCTTCAGCACTCTTACGTTGAGAAGGTTAACAGAGGATCCGTTGTCGACATTTTTCCTATCTTGATGTCGTGGCAGTACCCGGTGACGTATAACGGGCGATTATGCTCGCATGTACCGAGGAGGAGATCTTCATCGCTGAATGTAATGTCAGCAGTGTGGACCTCTGCTAGTTCATCTTTCATCTTTTCTTCTGTGAAGAAAGTTTGGAACTGATCGGGCTCTTGTAATGCCTTGATCAGGGAATCTCGTACCTCTTTAGACAGAAGGAGAGCATCCAATATACTTAGTTGTGAGGATATTTTCCTCAGATGTTCCAGGACATTGTAATCCACCTTGTTTTTCTTAGGCGGGTCTTTTGCAGCGAGCTCTTTGACAACTTCCTCGTCTAGGGCAATTTCCTCAGAGATTTTCCCTTCCCCTTTTTCTTTTTTGTTTGAACCTTCATTTGTAGGTCCAAGGTTCTTCTCAGTCAGCATGCGGTTACGCAGCTGAATATTCTCGCAGTTCTTCTCCTCCTCTTTTTTTTCGGAGGCGGGGTCTTTGAAGAGAGGGCTGAAGGGTATTTCTTCCTCAGAATCGCTCCCCAAGGTATGAACTTAGAGGTTTTGCCCTTTTGAACTAGTATCAACCATATGACAGTTGCCAGTCGTTTCTTCAGGTGTAGTCATCTCATTTTTTGCCGTCGACGAGCGCGAGCTTCACGCTTCATCCTCTTGAAGTGTTTTTGATGGGCAACGTATCCTTGCCACCACTTCTTGAAGACACAACATTTCTCGGTAGGGTAGGTGACACTCCGATGATATAGGCCATAGCATGATGTGATTCTTCTTCATCAGGACACATGATCCTAGGAGCGTTCCTTACGAGAGGTGGCAGCTTCATCCCCATTCACAGGGTTTTGGCGAACCGCTTCTTTGTTTTGATCCTGCTCTTATTTGTAGCAGGGGTGCTTTGGTTTGGTCAGAGTGCTTTACAACTCATCTTCGCTAAAGCATTTTTATCCTGACGCTGACGCTTAGCCTTTTCATATATAGTTGTCTCGCGTTCTCGGTCAACTTTGCTTTTTTGAAAAGCTTCATTAAACGGCCTCTCAATCGGGTCATCTTCTGGCAGTTCTGGGGATTTTAGCACTGATTCTGCCCCTAGTTCCTCTGCGTTGTTTTCTGACACTGAGGGAGCCACTTCTCCATATAACGACGAATGGGAGACCATATGGCAACTTGCTACATAATCTTCAGTATCTTCTGATGAGTCGTTTCCCTCATCATTGTCTCTGTCTTCGCCCTCAAGAATATGCTTGAGGAATTCTTCGAGCGTGACCGGTGTTCGTGCCTTCTGTTTATACTCCTCCAACGCGTCTATGTATTTTTTTAAATCCGTGCACTTATCGTCATACTCGGCAGGCTGCACAAGCGTCTTGATCTTATTCTTTTTCTTCAAAGACGTTGAAAGCTCGACTTGGGGGCTTTTCCCTTTGTCAACAATTTTCGGTACGACACAAGATTTTAGCATCCCTTCAATTATTTCGGGTTCAAGTAGGCTTTTCCACCTGACTGCCAGACCTACTTCTCGAACCTTCAACATTCTTTTGGGTTTGACTGAAAGCACGACTTCCCATGGAGTTTCTTCCACGAGTGAGCATGATGCCCCCTGCGCATCCACCTTTTTGGGAGTGTGCTTCTGGGGTAGGTTTACCTTCCTGTTATTAGACAGCGTGAAATTCCCCTGTTAATACTGGTCCTCGACCCAGTTTTTGAAGACGTGGCAATCTTCAATTGGGTAGCTCACCATTCTAGGATTGGAACAGTAATTAGGATTGTTGACGTCGCCGGATTGCGGTGTACGCCGTGTGTCTGGCAATGTGATGAGTGTATTACGCATTGCCAATTCGAACAGTCTCCTCATGTTGTCACGAGGAAATGAGTAAGCGCGTTCTAGTCTTTCCTCCAAGGACGGGAGAAGACACACGTTGTTTTGGCGAGCAGCTGGTTTTGGGCCACTCGGCTGTTGTTGGCTATTGGAAACAAAGGCCACTTTCCCTTTAGCCTTGTTATTTCGAGGGACCTTGTTTGTTAAGGAAGGCCCGTGGCCCATCTGGTCCATTTGGGCTAACTTGTCTATCAGCGTCTGGATTGTAATTGGTTTGAAGAATGTCTTGAACTGGGACACAGTCGTTTGAGGATCAAGGGTCCCAATGAACATGCCCATGGCAGGAGACTCTTCAATGTGTTGTTCGCACTTAGACCACAGGTTCCGCCACCGGATCGCGTATTGGACCCATGTTTCTCCCGACTTTGCCCTGGCATTGATTAATGTCATGATCGGAATGCGTTCACTCGCGCTGGCAAAACTCTGTGTGAACAGCAGTTCCATCTCTGTGAATGTTTTCATAGAGTCGTTAAGGAGCTCCGAGTACCATTCGAAGGCTATTTCTGACAGGCTGCCAACGAACTGGCGAAGCAATAGTTTGTCATCGCCTCCAGTGTTTCTACACAGAGATCTGAATTATATGACGTGCTGGTAAGGGTTGCTTGTTCCTTTGTACACATGGAACTTGGGGAACGTATATCCCAGTGGGTATTTGATTTGATCATACCAGCCTGGATATGGTCGTCCGTTTCTGACAATTTAGCCAGTGGCTTCATTAGCTTGACGAGCTCTTATTTGTTGAGCAATGTAATCATCAAGGGCGTCCTTAGAGATCATTTTTTCCTTGACCGCTGACAAGGCCAGAGGTGGGTTTGAAGTTTCCTCTCTGTCATCTTCGATGATTATCGGCGGATCTTTGACCGGGGGTTCTGGCTAGATCATCATTCCAACCATGTCTTGGAACAAGAGAGCCATCTACTTTATGTTAGCAGCTTGCTCAGCGGATTCTTTGTCCTTTCTCTCAAGCACCCTTCGCAGAAACTCTGTATCGGTCTCCAGCCCTTGGCGCTGTTCAGCCTCTTTGTCTGGATTTTCTTTCTGTCCAGTGAGTGTCGTCATTTTGTTCAGCATTTCTTGGAGCTTTTGTTTTTTCTCCTAAGCCTTTGTCAGCGATCGAGTTTGCGGTCGATGACTTACCGAAGCACGGCTCCCTTCTTGCCCATTGGTCATATAAACTGTATGGACAATTATGCCCCCCAGACTTGAGGCGTTTAAATCCATCGCCTTTGGAATTTGCCACGGGCGGTAGAGTTTTCTCTAGCCTCGTTCTTTTATGAGAGATTGGAGTTGAAGGAGTCGTTGTGACAGGCACCTGTTTAGGAAAAATCCCCCGTTGTATGGCGGAGGAGTAGTCTTTTTCTTGCCGGACCTTCAATTTCTTTGGTCGATAAGAGTAATCTTTGTCAATCACAGAGTCTTGAACTTTTTTCCAGACCTAATGAATTTGCGAGGAGCGCCGCTGATAAGGCCGTTCCGGCTTTGCCTGCGCTATGACTTCTGCAGGTGGGGGTGATTTTTTTAGAACCGCCGTTGGGAAGTTTTTTTGCACCCTCTTAAGTGGATCAAAGTTGTTCCCGGTTGAAGCAGCGTCGACTTCCCCCATTGGAGCTGGTGGGGAGAGTCCAGAGGGGGAGTTTCCCCCATCTTCTCTCACTCGGCGCCAGTGGCGACGTCGAGCGTGCCTTGCTGAAGGGACCACCTTAGTTTTGAATGCGGCTTCATCACGCTCCTCGTTTTGCTAAGAGGTTTCAATCGACGTCAGCATATTGAAGACCGATGTCTTTGATGGAGTTTGAGGAGGTCTGGAATTACAACTGTCTGAAAATAAGGTTTCAATCGACGTCAGCATATTGAAGACCGACGTCAGCATATTGAAGACCGACGTCAACAACTTTATTTACATTCAACTTTACATACAACTGTCTGAAAATAAAAGATACAATAAGTAAAGAAAATGCCTAAACAATGGCAGACAGAAAGTAAATGCGAGCTGGAAAGAGCTAGTAATCTGGCTGTGCAGCAAGCCGGTCCAAGTCCTCCTGGATTGGCTCTATCTCCTCAGAGTTCGGTGCTCCTGAAGAACATCCCAAAGAAATAAACAGAAAGGAATGTCGTCAACGAAGTAGCGCTCGGTAAGTCCCAAAAGATGTAAGAGAAAAATACTATATCATGTGAATCGGAACTAAAAGAACAGAGGACAGGTAAAATTGTATATGATCATTCACATGTATAGGATAGTTATTCTAACGTAGTTGTTTGTAATTTGATAAAAAAAAAAAGGTATTCATGTATACGAGAGGAGTCCATCTTACCCCGTGGACAATGGTAACATATAATACAAGGCCCCGTCATAACCTACGGGACAACGGCACGTGAATTCACGTAGGTGTCTTTTAAAGCGACCTCTCGTGCCACGATATACGTTCTGTACCAATCTACCCATTTATCCCCGCTTATTGTATTGTATAGATTAAGATTATAGGTCTTGGCCGAATCAATGGATATAAAATGTTCAGGTTCATGTTCAAGATGTAATCATGTGTTCATGTAGTCATGTCGAGTTCATGAAAATTTATAACCATGGTTTGGTCAAGTCGAGTCAAGTATACAAGTTTGAGTTTGATGTTTGAATTTGAGTATTCAGGTTCATGATCATGTATTCAAGTTCGTGTTTAATTTTGGATTCTGGTTTGAATTTGGACTCAGATTGAGTTAGAAACTTGTGAACAGACTTAACTCTTAAATTCTTAGGTTCGGGAGTAATCGGCAACTGCTACACATGGATGGCAGGATTTGTGTTTTTTCCAAGACAATTACCTTTGATAACTCCGTTAAGTTTTCTAGCCGAAATAGGCAAGCACACACTTTCTCTGGCTCCGTGGGGCTCAAGAAAAATGATACCGCTTAAGCCTATGTTAATTCTATAGTCCTTAAAGTATTGTTTGCATATCTCGAGGGGTTTTATGAAAAATATTTTAATATTATTTTAAAAATAACCCCGAGGGTGATTTACAAGATTTAGGGTTTTCATGAGGATATATTTTAATTATTGGGGTAGTTTAATGATAAAAACCTAGCTTTTAAAAGTTATGGTATTATATTTAAAACTAGCCCTTTTAGTAACTTGATAGTATTTTATTAACATTTTAATCTCTCATTTTAAAAGATATAGTTTTATAATATATTTTTTTATTGAAAATACGGATTTATAATTTTTATATAATTTTTCAAAAATTAGTTTTGTTTAGAAAAGTTGTGCTTCTTAAAAACCGTATTTTATTTCCTTTCGAGATCGAATACTCCATGAGGAGTTCTGCATCTCGCTCTACTATCTCAAGAATATGTGATAATCCTCACCATCAAATAGAGGGTCCCCTAACGATGGTTGTAGAGGCGTATTTTCCAGGGATTACAAAATACCGCTTTAAAAGAAACTCGGTTTTGAAAAGATATGGTATTTTAATGAAAAGCATTTGTTTAAACCAACCATACATATATATAGACATCGTGCTATGAATCCAAAGTGTGCGTGTTGGGTAGGTCGTTACCCCGTGAAGTTTTCATAAAAGTATTGTTTTAACGATTATCGAAAAGAGGGCGATACTAAAGTTCAAGGTATTTTAATGAAAAATTTCGTTTATGTTTGTTTCATATGAAATTTTTGGTTAAATTCGAAGCTATGAGATTGTAATTGAAGTTACAGGTAGGGTGGGAAAATTATTTTGACCAAAATATAAAGGAAAAGAGAGTTCTATGTTTAAAAAAATATATCAGAAGTAACTCTACTTTACCGATATATTTTTAGGAGATGAATTGAGATGAAAAGAAGAAGAGATGAGAGGGACTTACGGCTTGGTAATATTGAGAAGAGAGTAAGGAAGAAGAGAAGGGCTTCATAGCGTCTCGGGAGCTCTGGAAATGGCTTCGATCTTCGATGGAAGGAGCTTGGTTGCTAACTCCATTTGACTCCACCTGACTCCACCTGCACTTAGGAAATTTTGAGGTGATTTTGCAAGAAATTTTCAGAATAGCGGGGAGCTAGAGCATGAAGTGGTATTTATAGTGGAGAATTAGAGTTTGGGAATAAAAATTTTGGACTAAAAAGTATTAAAAAGATGTTAAATGGTGAATTGAAGGGTCTCTGTTTGATTCCAGGAAAATCAAATAATGCAGAGGAGTTAAGGGGGGTCAAAGGTGTGTGTGTGCAAAACACGGAGGGATTTGGCCTCATCCCATCCATCGGCGCCGGCCATATGGGGACTTTGGGCGGTCGGATTTTGAGGCATTGCTTCGAGATTCGTGTCACGTGTGTATTTGGATGTGTACACCTCATTGCGCCTGTTTGATTTTTCTAAAATTTTTCATTTCCCCGTGTATTTCACGTGCAACTCTTAGGATTCCAAAAATTAAAAAGAAAAAAATCTAAAAAATAATTGGGTCTGATGGGAATCGAACACACAGGTTATGTCACAGCTGTGCAGAGGTTTTACCAGTGAGCTACAAGTTACTTCCTTGCTTTTATTTAACAAAAATAACTTTTAACTCTTACATAGGCTGTAATACTCTTTTCTGTACAATAAAAAGAAAATTTCTGTACAGTGATTTTAGAGTCGTTACATTCTACCCACCTTATATAAATTTCGTCCTCGAAATTTACAATTACATAGGGACTAATTTTCAAAAAGTTAAGGGTATCGTGCACGCAAATTTTCTTCTCTTTCCTAAGTTGATTCTCCTGGCGAATCCTTTCTCCACATCACTCGGACCAAGTTTACCTCCTTGTTCCGTAATGTTTTCACCTTTCGGTCCAGGATCTCAACTGGTTATTGCACGCAGGTTAGGTCGGTTTGTACTATAAGCTCTGAGGGATTAAGTATATGGATAGGGTCGCTCAAATATCGTCGTAGCTAGGATATGTGGAACACGTTGTGCACTCCTTCCAATGAGGGTGGTAGTGCTAAACAATAAACCACTTCTCCAACTCATTCGAGTATGTCGAACGGTCCGATATATCTTGGACTTAACTTACCCCTTTTGCCAAAACGTATCACTCCTTTGTTTGGAGAGATCTTTAGGAATACATGGTCTCCAAGTTGGAACTTCAGATGTCGGCGCTTTGCATCTGCCAAATACTTCTGTCGGTCTTAGGCCATGCGCATCCTTTCCCTGATCGTGCGAACCACGTCCACAGTTTCCATGATCATCTCTGGTCCATGGAGTTCAGGATCTCCAATGTCGTCCCAGCTTAGTGGTGAATGACACATCCATCCGTAGAGTGCTGCAAATGGTGTCATCCCAATGCTTGCCTGATAGTTGTTGTTGTATGAAAACTGTAGGTGATCTTCCCACGGACCTCTGAAGTCTAACATACAGGCACTTTGTATATCTTCTAGGAACTGAAATGTTTTCTTGGACTGTCTGTCCATTTGTGGATGATACGTAGTGCTGAAATTCAGATTCGTTCCCAGGCTAGCTTGCAGACTCTGCTAAAATTGTGATCGGAATCTTATATCACGATCGGAGACGATGCAAACAGGTAGTCCATGTAATCTCATGATCTCCTGCATGAGTTTATGGGTATCAAATATGGTACATCTTGAAGATTTAAATCTTACTTTAGATTTATGCTCACCTCCATGTACTTCTTTGCTAATGTCTCGGTTAACTGGCCAACTCGAAATAGAATAAAGTAAGCCAACTTGGTGAGTCGATCCACAATAACCTAAATTGCGTCGTTACCCTTCATGCTGTGAGGGAGAGCAGTCACGAAGTCCATGGTAATGTGCTGCCATTTCCATTCTGAGATTGGTAACGGCTGAAGTAGACCGGCAGTTCTGTGATATTCAGCCTTCACTTGCTGACACACCAAACACTTGGCTGCGCTCCTTGCTACTTCTCGCTTCATTCCATGCCACCAATAGTGTTGTCGTAGATCCTTATACATCTTCGTACCACCGGGGTGTACCGAATACGGAGAGCCATGAGCTTCTTTCATCAACTCTTCTCGAACAGGTTTGACTGGTACGCATAAACGGCTTCCATATCGTAAGGATCCATCTTCGTGGATGATAAAGTCAGTTCGTAGTCCACTTTCTACTTATTCTCGGATCTTTTGTAGCTTGGCATCATTTGCTTGAGCTGCCTTGATCTGATTTACAAGAGTAGACTGGACTTGTAAGTTCATCAAATATGAAGCGTTACCTGGCACAACTACTTCAATTCCCAATCCATGCAATTCTTGCAGTAGCTTCCACTGAGCGGTGAGGTTCATTGCTAAAGCCTGGCGACTAAGTGCATCAGGAACTACGTTCACTTTCCCAAGATGATACTGTAGGTTGAAGTCGAAGTCCGGCATGAGTTCTAGCCATCTTTTCTATCGCATGTTGAGTTCCTTCTAAGTAAATACATACTTAAGACTTTTATGGTCCGTGTATATATCCACTCGTTCTCCCAAAAGATAGTGGCACCAAATCTTAAGTGCGAAGATGGTGGCTACCAATTCTAGATCATGTATTGGATAATTGCATTCATGGACTTTTAACTGACTTGATGCAAAAGCCATGACTTTTTCATGCTGGTGTAGAACACATTCTAATCCTTTATCGGACGCATCACAATACACAACGAATCCGCCAGATTGATCCAGTATTACAAGAATATGAGCAAATGTTAACCTCGACTTGAGTTCTACAAAAGCCTTTTCACATGCTTCTGACCACACGAATGCTTCGTCATTACGTGTGAGCTTGATCAGGGGTACTGCGATCTTTGAGAATCCTTCAATGAATCGTCGGTAGTATCCTGCTAATCCCAAGAAACTTTGTATATCTTTCACCGTCTTTAGTATCGGTCACCGACTGACAGCTGACACTTTAGCTGGATCGACAGAGATTCCTTCACCTGAAATGATATGTCTGAGAAATCCGACTTGATCTAGCTAAAATTCACACTTGCTGTACTTAGCGTAGAGCTGATGTTGTCGTAATGTCTCCAGGACAATCCGTAAGTGCTCGACGTGTTCCTTCCAATTCTTTGAATACACTAGGGTGTCATCGATGAAGATGACAACGAACCTGTCTAAGTACTCTCGGAAAACTTGGTTCATCAGGTTCATAAAGATGGAAGGTGCATTGGTCACTCCAAATGGAATTATGAGATATTGATATGGCCATAACGAGTTCTAAACGCCGTCTTCGGAATGTCGGACTCTTTGACCTTCATCTGATGGTAACCCGAATGAAGATCTAGCTTTGAAAAGACACAAGACCTACTTAAGTGATCGAAAAGGTCATCGATGCATGGTAGTGGATACTTGTTCTTAATCGTCACTTCGTTCAAAGCTCGATAATCTACACACATTCTGTAGGAATCTTCCTTCTTCTTCACTAGTAACATCGGAGATCCCCAACTTGAAGTACTGGGTCGGATCTAACCTTTCTTCAGTAGTTCATCCAAATGAATGCGGATCTCCTTCAATCCTTCCAGACTTAATCGGTATGGAGATTTGATCACAAGTTATGCACCAGGTTGTAAATCAATACTAAATTCAAGAGCTCGATCGGGAGGCAAACCTGATATGTCTTCAGGGAACACATCCTCGAACTCTCGAACTACTTCAGGCTTTTCTTTTTTCGAGGATAGAGAGAACACTTCTGCATTCTTCGGTTTAGCAAGGTAGCTTCCTGGCTCCAAGGTTCTATCTCCACTTTTGAAATAGAAGACTGGGTGATCTGGTATCTCAAATACTATCCTCCTTTGACGGCAGTCAATAGTAGCATAGAATACTCCCAGCCAATCCATTCCCAACACAACATCAAAATTTGGTATGTTCGGTACTTTGAAATTTACGTAGAATTCTCGACCGGAAACTACAACTGGGTACTGATCATACCCCAAAGTTTCCTTCAAGACACCATTCCCGGAACTGACATTCCAGCTTAAAATGAGTGGTTTCATATGAATTGCGTGCGTTCTCACGAATCATTGTGACATGAAGCAATGTGAAGCTCCAATGTCGAAAAGTGCGAGTGCAGGAAGGGTGGCTACTAGTATAGTACCTAAGTTGTGTGAGATCGTGTTTAGATATAAGAAAAGTATAACGACATATAAGGATTGAAAGGTTGAAAGGATGGGGGAGATTACCAGTGATAACTTGTCCTGTGGCTTCGGCCTCCTCGACCGACTTGGTAAAAGCCTGTCATCTCGGTACATTCCTCCTTGTCGGAGGCACATTCCTCTGCCCTTGAGGCATGTTTCTCTGTGCCTAGTGGAATTGACGATGAGACTGTCCAAGTGGCCTACGTGGAGCTGGTGTAGGAAGAGCTAGGCGAGGTGCAGGAGCCTGAATGGCTGGCCTCTTCGGGGCTATGATTGCGGGTCTGGGTGTTGGTGTTGTGTTAATACGATATAGGCATGCTCCTATAGCATGATTAGATGCGCCACAAATCAAATATAGACCATTTTCACACCTGCAATCTTTCACCAAGTGTCCAGTTCTCTTGCGGTAGAAACAGAAATCTTGACTGGACTGGTTAAACAATCCTCCTAGCCTCTTGGGTGGAAATTTCGGCGTAAAAGAGGCTCCTTCTGTCATCTGTGTAGCAGGGCGTTTGATTCCGACTGTTTGGGGCTTACCCTTCTTCATGACCACAGCTTTGTAACGACGTGCTGCCTTCATGGCGAGTTCATGAGTTGGGTAGTCGCCTGTGGCTAATGCCGCCTGAATCTCCGGGTCTAAGCCCTGTTGGAATCGTCTATCCCGAATATCATCAGTCGGGATCAAATGTACCGTGAACCTGATAAGATATGATGTGAGGATAGTGATGTGTCTTACGGAACAGAATTTGATATGAATTCTTTACCTGCTAAGCATGATGAATTCGACATCATATTCATCCACTGATTTTACCTACATAGAGCATTGTTATAGGTGGATGAACTATTGTTCCATCTAAAAACGGGCAGTCTCGGGAAAGAACTTCGCATCGAACAGATCGTGGAACGTCTTCCACTCTATGGGTTATGTGAGACGGCTTTCCTCAGCTTAGCACCAGACTCTTACATTGTCGGTGAGCTAGAGCTTGGCCACACGAACCCAAGCAATGTCTAGTACCTTTGTTGCAGCAAGGTCGTCCTCTGTACTTTAGGCCCATTCTTCAGCCTCAAGTAGACTCTCTTTCCCTGAAAAGTTCCTGAGATGCAATACATGAAATTGCTTTACTCAGGTGCCTCGTCTTCCAGGCGGTTCATAAGAGTAGCAGTCTGCTGCTGCTGGCCCTCCAAGAGACTTTTGATGGATTTTAGAAGCACCTTCTGTTCGTTGATTGGAGAAACAACGGTAGGGGAGGTGGTAAAGAGGTGGTGGTGTGTTGGCATTAATATTGGTGCTAGTGTTGTTGGGAGAATTCATTACCTTGATAGAAAAGGAAAGGTTATGATAGATTCAAGAAATTTAAAATGCAAGGACTGTATAGCTGCCGATTCTTATAATTCTTGTGATATATTGCTTAAGACTTCATGCAGAACAGACCTGCATTGGCCGCCAACAAAACTTATCACATCCTGCTTCCTAGTAGACGAAAACGGTGGCGTGGGAAGCCCGCAACGTATTTACTATGAAACAAATACGTTAAGCGTAATTAAGCAATATAATAATGAACAAGAATGACAAGAGTAATAAAATGAAACAGCAACTTTATTTACATTCAACTTTACATACAACTGTCTGAAAATAAAAAAAATACAATAAGTAAAGCAAATGCCTAAATAATGGCATACAGAAAATTAGTGCAGGCTAGAAAGAGCTAGTAATCTGGCTGTGCAGCAAGCTGGTCCAAGTTCTCTTGTCTCGGCTCTATCTCCTCAGAGTTCGGTCCTCTCGACGAACATCCCAAAGAAAGAAACAGAAAGGAATATCGTCAGCGAAGTAGCGCTCGGTAAGTCCCAAAAGATGTAAGAGAAAAATACTATATCATGTGAATCGGAACTAGAAAAACAGAGGACGGATAAAATTGTATATGATCATTCACATGTATAGGATAGTTATTCTAACGTGATTGTTTGTAGTTTGATAAAGAAGGTATTCATGTATACGAGAGCAGTCCATCTTACCCCCTGGACTATGGCAACATGTAGTACAAGGCCCCGTCATAACCCACGGGACAACGGCACATGAATTCATGTAGGTGTCTTTTAAAGTGACCTCTCGTGCCACGATATACGTTTTGTACCAATCTACCCCTTTATCCCCGCGTATTGTATTGTATAGATTAAGATTACAGATCTTAGCCGAATCCATGGATATAAAATGTTCAGGTTTGTTCTCCGCCGAAAGACGCGGGAAGATAAACGTCTTGCCTGAATTTGGGGGCAGATGCGATTTGGTTTTATCCGTCCATCTCTCCGAAGATGCCAAGTTGATTTATGGCACCGTATATCGAAGGTTTAGACGGATGCAGCCGTTGTAGCAGACTTCATCATATTCCCTCTCGTTCGAGGGGTTTTTTTTATTGTGGGGACGCTCTTCCCTGCAGGTGCAAGCCCCTGCGGTTAATTACGCTACCGCATCGCGGTAACCATTTTTTCCTTCTCCAGATGGTCACTTCGTATCGTGTGTGTTTGTTTTATTTTTGGTTACCCGTGGATTGTATACGGAGACTAATTTATGTTATCGCCCGTAGGGCGTGGATTAGTCCAAATCCATATTTTTTTAGATTTGGGTTTTGGGTTGGGTTTAAGGATCGTTAGTCTAATTTTAGACTAAGATCAACTTAAAAGTTTGTTAAGGATACGTTAGTCTAATTTTAGACTAAGATCTACTTAACAGGATCATTTAGATCCAACAAAAGAGCATTTGGGCTCTATTGTTTTAGTTTAGGGACTTTGCAGTCTAGTAAAGTTTAAAGACATCATGGTCTATGAGTTTAAGGATCTCACAGTCCATAAAGTTTAAGGACATCTTAGTCCATGAGTTTAAGGACCCCATAGTCCATAAAGTTTAAGGACATTTTAGTCCAGTTTAAAGACGTCATAGTCTGTCTAGTTTTGGTTCAACCGTTTGGGGACGCACCAAAAGTTATCGGTTATTGGGACCCTCCAGCTCTCTGAAGACATTGAAGAATTACAACGACATGTACCAGAGGTATGAAGAGATGTATCCTTGAACCAATGTTGGTTGGAAAGCTCTGGGAATCACTTTGAATGCCATATGGGATTATCAGTTTTGGAAGACAAGGGTATAGCTGGGGTTCAGTTGAAGGGGGGTCTTGCCTCTGGAAGACTTAGCTAATTTGGGCTAAGATTGGCTCGAATATAGTGTTAAACACTAGAGTACATTCGGTGCTTACGTGCTCCCACGTGAGGTGCTAAAGTAGTGTTAAACACTAAAACTGAAGCGCTCACGTGGGGTCATGTGAGGCGCCTGAAGATTGGGCCTTGCTTCTTTTATTTTACTCTCAGAATATACATATAAGTGTTAAACACTTGACCTTTATGACCATCACGTGTGGGCACGTGATGAGTATCCTTGCGTTGGATATTAAAAGTATTTATCAGGGGTCACGTGGGAGCACGTGATACACCCTAAAAGAGAAACTATCTTGGCTTTATTCCCTTTTGTTTCGAGGAGCTTTTTAAGGGTCACGTGGGAGCACGTGATACACCCTAAAAGAGAAACTGTCTTTATTGTTTTCCCTTTTCCCTTTTAAATAAGTGTTAAACACTTTGGGAAATCTCTTTTTCTGGTTCAAAGAAAGAGGGTCACGTGTTACCACGTGATCATCAATATGTATATAATTCTGAGTTTCAAGTCCCTTACTAACTTCTCTTATCTTCTTTTTTTATAGGAATTTAATTCCTCAGAAATTTTCATGGAAGAATCCCCTAATGAAAATTAACTTTTCAATTTTATGGGGAGATCTGCTTCTGCAGATCTATCACCATGAGGAAGAACTAAGTTCTTATATTAGGGGTTAAACCCTATCCTTGTTGGAGGAATTAAATTCCTATATGTTTTTGTGGGAGAATAGAATTCTCTGAACTTATGTCTTCCCTTAGGTTTTAGATTTGCATGGCAGAATCTCCTCGATGAGAATTAAATTCTCAACTTATGGGGAGATCTGCTTCTGCAGATCTTCAACCAGAGGAAGAACTGAGTTCTTATTTAGAAGAGTTAAACTCTTGGTTTGAGAATTAAGTTCTCTTTTTTCTTGTGGGAGCTTATAGAATGAACTCCTTCCTTCTCTTACCCAGAGTTTTTCTCTGAAGAGATCTTCTTTTCTCTCTGGAGAATTAAATTCTCTTTTTTTCTCTTTTGTCATCTTTCTCTGTTGTTGTATCCTCCTTTTCTCTTCTTTTCTTGGCTCCTATTTATAAGAGAAAGAAAAGAATCAGTTTGTTCAGCCGATCTCTCGTTGAGAGATTTTGATTGATTTTATAACCAACATGATCTTTTAGATCACTCGGTGAATTTTATTCACCATTGGATTTTTAATCCAAAAGATATTTTATTTGTTGTTCCTGGAAAATTTTAAGAAAATATTTCCTTGTACAGAATCTTTCTATAAATTCATGATTTTTAATCACCATTGGATTTTTAATCCAACGGTGCTCCCTTTTACAGAGTGCAATCTTTTTTTGTTTGGAAAGATCTATGGAAATATTTTTCCAATTAGGGTTTTCGATTCCTTTTAATTAGAATTTAATTCTATTAGTTCAGAGGGTTTAAGAGTCTATCACGTGTTGTCACGTGACCTCACTAATTAAGCAATTAATTAGAATTTAATTCTATTGGTTCAGAGAGTTTAGGAGTATATCACGTGTTGGCACATGACCTCACTGATTAAGCAATTAATTAGAATTTAATTCTATTGGTTCAGAGGGCTCAGGAACCCATCACGTGTTGGCACGTGACCCCACTGATTAATCATTTAATTAGAATTTAATTCTATTAGTTTAGAGGGCTCAGAAACCCATCACGTGTTGGCACGTGACCCCACTGATTAAACATTTCCAATTGTTTATTTTATTCAGCGCATATAGGCTTTGCCTGTAAAAGGTCGCGTGTCTGCACGTGAGACCTGGTCACATATGGGCACGTGATGCCCCCTTTTGGGATTTTCCTTGCTGCTTTATTTGTATTTTATTCAGTTCCCATGAGGGAACAAATGCTTTTAATTCCTTTTAATTAGAATTTAATTCTATTAATTCAGCAGGTTCAAGAGCCCATCACGTGTGGGCACGTGACTTTATCAATTAGGCATTCAGGCATAAATAGAATCTGCCTATAAAAAGGTCACATGTTTGCACGTGAGGCCCGGTCACGTGTGATCACGTGATGCCTGCTTTTTGAGGATTCTCCCCCCTTTTTGTAAGGGAACAAGTAGCTCTTGACCGAAAATTTTGGTGCGAACAAATGCCCCCTACTATTTTGCCCACGTAAGCATGTACGTGGGTGAAGTAGTGCAGAGTTATGCATGGCCATAGAATTGAGGGCTTAGGAGACAAGTTTAAGGTCCTTGTAGACTAAGACTTTTTCTATCTTCATGAGCCGTAAGGGTCTCAAGAAGGTTTTTCTTCCTACAAGTCGAGAGGATCTCGTAGGTGTAAATTCTCCCTAGAAATCGTGAGGATTGTTCCCCGCCGAAAACAGAGACGTAACCGCATAGGTTCGTATTGCCTGAATTTCGAGGGCAGATGCTATTTGGTGCTATCGGTTCACCTCTCCGAAAATGCCAAGTTGATTTATGGCACCGTGTATCGAAGGTTTAGACGGATGCGGCCGATGTAGCAGACTTCGTCAGATTCCCCCTCGTTGAGGGGTTTTTTGATTGTGCGGACGCTCTTCCCAGCAGGCGCAAGCCCCTGCAGTTAATTACACTACCGCATCGCGGTAACCACTTTCTCCTTCTCCAGATGGTCACTTCATGTCGTGGGTGTTTGTTTTGTTTTTTGGTTGCCCGTGGATTGTATACGGAGACTAATTTATGTTGTTGCCCATAGGGCGTAGATTAGTCCAAATCTGTATCTTTTAGATTTGGGTTTTGGGTTGGGTTTAAGGATGCGTTAGTCTCATTTGAGACTAAGATCAACTTAAACGTTTGTTAAGGATACGTTAGTCTAATTTTAGACTAAGATCAACTTAACGGGATCATTTAGATCCGACAAAAGAGCATTTGGGCTCTATTGTTTAGTTTAGGGACATTGCGGTCCATAATTAGTTTAAGGATATTACGGTCCAAGGTTAAGGACATCATAGTCCAAGGGCTTAAGGACCCCACAGTCCGAGGTTAAGGACATCATAGTCCATGAGCTTAAGGATCCCACAGTCCGAGGTTAAGGATATCATAGTCCATGGGCTTAAGCACCCCACAGTCCGAGGTTAAGGATATAATAGTCCATGGGCTTAAGGACCCCATAGTCCAAGGTTAAGGACATCGTAGTCCATGGGTTTAAGGACCCCACAGTCCAGTTTAAAGACGTCATAGTCTATGAAATGTATGGTTGTCGGGACTTGTCACCTCTTTGAAGACGTTGAAGGATTACAACGATACATATCAGAGGAGTAAAGAGATGTACCCTTGAACCAATTTTGGTTGGGAGATCTGTAGTCCAATTGGGATTAAGATCTGAGATTTATGAGCATATGGGCTCAGTTAATCTGAATGAGGGGTTTATGGCCAACTTGGGCTCGGCCCATTCAGTTAAAATGTTAAACATTTTACAATGTTGGGCATTGATTTGAATTCTGACAATATTTTTGTCTTTTATTGAATGCTAAGCATTCATCATAGCTCTAGGGTTTCATTTAAAGAACAGTTTATGTTCTCTTAGTGAACACGTGAGGAGCACGTGGTGCACGTGGTGCGCTTGGCACTTTGCGCCAGTCAAAGAGCGTAGAGCGCTTCTACTAGGTAGCGCATACGTGAGGAGCACGTGGTGTGTTTGGCACTAAGCGCCAGATAATGGGCGCATTGCGCCAATTTATGAGTGCAAAGCGCTAGCTGTTAAGTGGCGCACACGTAGTGCGCTTGGCGCTGAGCGCCAGTCCAAGAGCGCAAAGTGCTAGTTTATGAGTGCAAAGCGCTATTTGATCAACTTTATGATCTGAGAAATAAATTCACGTTTGTAAGAGACTTTGTCTCAAGATTCTAAGAACAAAAGTTCTTATTTTATAAGTGATGTTTCAATCTCTTATTTTGATGAAAGGCTTTGCCTTTATGGATCTGTGATCCTAAGAGAATTGACTTATTCTCCCCCTTTATTTTATAATGAGATGTCCATGATCTCCTTGTATAAAAGACCTTAGTCTTATAGATCTATGATCTGTGAGAAGAATTATGTTCTTCTTATTATTTTATGGTGAGATCCTTTAATCTCTGCTGTGAAAGACCTTGGTCTTATAGATCTAAGATCTTAAAGAAAGAAGTGAATTCTTCTTTTTAATATGAGATGATTTCATCTCTCTGTTTATTTTTACCTTGAAGAAAATCTTCTTCTTCTACCGAGAGCTTGGCTCTTCTTTCTGAGATTTCTTAAAGTTTGGGGGGGGGGTGTTCCTCTGTATGTTTCTCTATCTCGAGACTTGAAGTCTTAGGGCCTTTATATAGGGCGAGCTGATTTGTTCAATCGGTTAAGGAGATCTTTTCTCCAATTGATTTGGGGATTTTCCCATCGTTGGATCTTTGATCCAAGGGCTTCTGATTTACAGAAGGCAATCTTCTTGTTTTTTAACAAGATTGGGAAATCTTTCCCCATACAGAATTTATTCTGTATTTTAGTAATTTTTAATCACCTTTGGATCATTGATCCAACGGTGCTCTGATTTACAGAGCACAATCTTTTTGTTTGGAAAGATTTTGAGGAATCTCTCCTTAACAAACTTAACAGAATTTTATTCTGATTAATTGATGATTTATTATCTTTGTTGGATTTTTGATCTGACGGTGGGGAGCTTTTAGTTCTAGCGCTAGTGCACCCGTGCTTTGCACGTGGTGCGCTGCTTGGAGTGCAGCGCACTTAGCGCTAGCGCACCCATGCTTTGCACGTGGTGCGCTGCTTGGAGTGCAGCGCACTTAGCGCTAGCGCACCCGTGCTTTGCACGTGGTGCGCTGCTTGGAGTGCAGTGCACTTAGCGTTAGCGCTTACGTATTTTGCACGTAGTGCGCTGCTTAGAGTGCAGTGCTTTTAGCGCTAGCGCTCTTGTGCTTTGCACGTGAGCACTGCCTCAGAGTCTTTGACTTTCTAAGCGCTGGCGCTACTATGAAGCGCTGCTTCATTTCAAAATTTAAAATTTTGAACAGGGCTTTGCTTTGATTGGGGTAAACAAATGCCCTCCCACCGTTGCGCTTACGTGGCCCACACGTGAGTGCAGCGGTAGCAGCATCTCTGTCCTTGGATCAACTCAGAAGTTGAAACGGCTCTCAGCGCCTATAAATAGGTCCCTTGGCCCTTGAGATGATTTCTGATCTTCCTTCTTTCTGAGAATTTTTATTTTCCTTTAGTGCATAGCTCTTCATCTTAAGAATTTTCTTAAGGATAGAACCCTGTCAGAATTTAGGTAAAGATTAAATCTTTTAATAATTTAGGGTTTCATCTATTAACAGAGCTTTTCTCTTCATAGATCTTTGATCTAAAGAAAACCCTTTTAGGGCTTCATTAACAGAGCTTTACTCTCTTGGAATTATAGATCTAAAGGGATCTTTCTTGGGGTTTCTTAACCTATTAATGGAGCTTTGCTCTTTTTAGATCACAGATACTTAAAATATGTACCACACTGCAATGCAGTGAAAAGGGACCCACATAATCTAGATGACAGTTCATCAAATGATGAGACCGTTTTATTAATGATGAACTATTATATAGATTATGTGGGTCCCCTTTGGTCCCTTTTCACTGTATTGCAGTGTGGTACAGATTTTAAGTACCTAGTGACAGAACTCAAACTGTAGCATTGGCGGCTGAAAATTTGTTCTCTTCCACGCAGGTACTATGTCTTTCAACACTTCCTTCCCGTTCATCTGTTCACAAGGCGGATTCCCCGAAGCGCCCATAGACTGGGTGGTATTTGCGCTGATCAAAGACCATGACCCGGAGCACAAGAATCATCATCTATGGAGAACATGGTACAACCAAATCATCAGGGGTCAGCGGAGCTTTTCTTGCGCGATACCTTCGGATCCTATTTCGGCGATCCCTTATGCTGATGCGCCCCCGATAAACTATACTGTGGAGGAGGTGAATTGGACTTCAGAGGGTCTCCTTCGTCCTTCTATGGCCGCAATACACGTGCAGCCGCCGGTGGCTGATCAGGAGAAGGCACTGAAAGGAGCGCGCGAGTAACTTGCTGACTTATTGAAAACACTTCCTTCTCAGTAGCTGTTTTGCAAAGATTGAACATTTGTAATCTTTGAATAACATGTATCCATTTTTTATTCTTTCATATGATTCAACTTGTACTCCATTGAATTCATGAATAAAAGATACACATTTTTTGTTCTATTGTTGCTTTCTTCTCTTTACTGTGTCGTTGCGATGCAATTTTAGCAAGTGTGGCATGTAGATAGTAAATGACCATCTTGGACTCTTTGCAAAGTAACGATGGCTTAGGAAACAGATTTAGGTCTGCTGCCTAAGACTTTTCAATTTTATAAGCCGTGAGGGTCTCATAAAGAATTTTCTCCCTACAGGTCGAGAGGATCCCGTAGGTGTATTTTCTCCTTAGGAATCATGAGGATTCCTAAGTGCATTTTCTCTTGAGAGTCGTAAGGATCTCACAAGAGAATTTTCTCCTTACAAGTCGGAGGACTTGTAAGTGATTGTTTCTTTTCTTGTCGGAGAGTGTGGCATGTAGAAAATCTACCTTGACCTTTCTGCGAGGCAATGATGGCTTGGGAGACAGGGTTAGGATCTATCACCTAAGACTTTTCAACTTTATGATCCGTGAGGGTCTCATAAAGAGTTTTCTCCCTACAGGTCGAGAGGATCCCGTAGGTGTATTTTCTCCTTAGGAATCATGAGGATTCCTAAGTGTGTTTTCTCTTAAAGGTCGTAAAGATTTCACAAGAGAGTTTTTCTCCTTACAAGTCGAGAGGACTCATAAGTGTCCGATGAGTTGTCCTGCTTCCGGGTCAAAGCATTGCTTTGACGGGAAAGTCGAGGGTTGACCTTATCCGCATTTCATGGGGCCAGGGGTTGACCTTATCCGCATTTCACGGAGTCAGGGGGTTGACCTTATCCGCATTTCATGGGGTCAGGGGGTTGACCTTATCCGCATTTCATGGGGTTAGGGGGTTGACCTTATCCGCATTTCACGAGGTCATGGGTTGACTTTATCCACATTTCACAGAGTCAGGGGGTTGACCTTATCCGCATTTCACGGTGTCAGGGGGTTGACTTTATCCGCATCTACATTTCACAGAGTCGGGGGTTTGACCTTATCCGCATTTCACGGGGTCAGGGGTTGGCTTTATCCGCATTTCACGGAGTTAGGGGGTTGACCTTATCCGCATTTCACGGAGTCAGTGGGTTGACTTTATCCGTATTTCACGGAGTCAGGGGGTTGACTTTATCCGCATTTCATAGAGTCAGGAGTTGCTCTGGACGTTTCCCACAGGGTCAGGATTGACATCAGCCGTGTTCTACGGGACCAGGAGGTGCTCTGGGCATTTCCCACGGGGTCAGGATTGACATTAGCCGTGTTCTACGGGACCAGGATTTACTCTGGGCGCTTCCCACAGGGTCAGGATTGACATTAGCCGTGTTCTACGGGACCAGGATTTGCTCTGGGTGCTTCCCACGGGGTCAGGATTGACATTAGACGTGTTCTACGGGACCAAGATTTGCTCTGGGCGTTTCCCACGTGGTCAAGATAGATATTAGCTGTGTTCTACGGGACCAGGATTTGCTCTGGGCGCTTCTTACGAGGTCAGGATAGACATTAGCCATGTTCTTCGGGACCAGGATTTGCTCTGGGCATTTCTCACGGGGTCAGGATTGACATTAGCCATGTTCTACGGGACCAGGAGGTGCTCTCTCGGTTGTCTGTGAACCGTCGAGGCTTGGAACAGGGACTTTGCCATGGCTCCAAGGTTGATTGTCGCGTCTGAATCTTGCTGGAATGAGGAGGAACGCATGTTGATGATCTCTAGGCTGTCGATGTGGCCATCGAGACTTGGCTCTCTTTCGGATGGAGCCTGGTGGGATGATATGGTTCCCTTCTTGTTTGTGCCCCTGGATTGTATACATGGATCGATGTGATCTCACCTGTAGGGCAAAAAAATTCATTTTATATATTTTATTTTCCGCAATGCTCTATCATTTCAGATTTTATTTCGTGAAAGTCGCGATTGCCCAATCATTTCGGCTATTTTTCGCGGTGCCCAATCATTTCGGCTATTTGTTTTATTTACTCGCTGCTTTTTATTGCGAGTTGCCCAACCATTTTGGCTATTTTGTATGCATACATTTTTACTTGCTGATTTTGTTGCAAGTTGCCCCATCATTTCGGCTATTTCGTATGCATTTGTGACTTGCTGGCTTTTTGCTGCGAGTTTTGGGATTTGACACCGATTTTGGCATCAGCATCTCTACAACTGGGATATTGCTAGGAGCGAATCATCATTTGCCTCCGTCGATGTCGAACAAAGGTGGCTTAGCAAATAGGGTTAATATCCTGTCGACTAAGGCTTTTGACTTCATGAGCCATAAGGCTCTCATAAAGGTATTTCTCCCTACGAGTCGTGAGGATCTCGTAGGTGCGTTTTCTCCTTAGGAATCGTGAGGATTCCTAAGTGTATGGTCTCTTATAAGCCGTAAGGATCTTACAAGAGTGTTTTCTCCTTATAAGTCGAGAGGACTTACAAGTCTCGTTCGCCATATGAGCATATCCCTAGTCTCTGGTGGGACTTTGTTAGGGAAATGTTTATTCGAGCCCATGGATTGTATACAAGGGTCGATATTGAGACGCTTGTAGGGCAGCATCGGTGATTGTGATGGCTTAAGAACATGTTTAGATCCCTATGGCTTAAGGCTTTTGAACCCTATGAGCCGTGAGAGTCTCAAAGGGGAATTCTCTTTATGAGTCGTGAGGATCTTGTAAGTGTAATTTCTCGTTAAGAATTGTGGGGATCCCTAAGTGTGTTGCTCCCTTGTGAGTCGTAAGGATATCACGCAGGTATTTTCTCTTCACAAGGTCAAGAGGACCTTGCAAGTGTCTTTTAACGAGATTGCGCCCTTTCGGGTTTTCACAAAACTCGCCAGTATTCCTGTTGTTTTTACTCACGGAGCCCTTTCGGGTTTTCATCTGTTCCCATTTTGATTATGGACGTACCCCCTTTTTTATTTTTTATTTTTTTTTTATTTTTATGTCAGCCTTGGGATGCTGCGGTCCATAGTAGTTTATAGACGTCTCGGTCAACAACCAGTTTTAGAACATAATGGTCTATTGTTAGTTTAAGGACATTTCGGTCTGATCGTAGTTTATAGACGTCTCGGTCAATAGCCAGTTTTAGAACACAGTGGTCCATCGTTAGTTTAAGGACGTTTCGGTCCATCGTTAGTTTAAGGACGTTTCGGTCCAATAGTAGTTTATAAACGTCTCGGTCAATAGCCAGTTTTAGGACATAGTGGTCCATCGTTAGTTTAAGAACGTTTCGGTCCATCATTAATTTAAGGACGTTTCGGTCCATTGTTAGTTTAGGGGCATTTCGGTCCGATAGCCGACTACTACTTGTAGATTTTGGGCTTAGGAAGATAGCGAGCGGACATAAGTGTCGTCATATATCGTTAACCTAGGCCGTGACTCGTCAGGCGTAGTATTTTTTTAGGAAGCGACCGTTTATTGGCCTGAAAGGTCTTTCACCATGCATGTCCATGAGTAGATAGGCTCCACCCTAGTAAACTTTGTCTATGATGTACGGGCCCTCATAGTTCGGCTTGAATTTCCCCCGCTTGGCACGATTGGGGATCATAGGTCTTTTGACCACTAGCACGAGTTCGCCTTAGCGGAATGTCCTCGGCCTAGTCAATCTTTCGTATGAGCGTGTCATCTTTGCTTTGTAAGCTTCCAAGATTTGCTACGCCATGAGCCAGGTTTCATCAAGGGCGTCGAGCTCCTCAAGCTAAAGATGAGCATTCTCTTCGTCTAGTAGCTCGTAATTGACCGCTACTCGTAGGGATCGCAGCTCTATCTCCAAGGGGAGTACAGCTTCAGTGCCGAATACCAATGCATACGGCGTTGTGTTTGTGGCCATTTTGAATGTAGTTCGATACGCCCAGAGAGCTTCATGTAGTCTCTCGTTCCAGTCCCTCTTATTTCGAGACACCGTCTTTTTCACGATCTTCATCAAGGTCTTGTTGAAAGCCTCAGCTAGACCGTTAGTTCAGGGATTATAGACTGAAGAGTATCTCCGGTCTATATTATACTGTTGTGCGAAACGGCTGATCTTGTGGCTTATATAGGCTGGCCCGTAATCGGAGATAATCCGTCGCGGAGTGCCGAACTAATAAATGACGTGTGTCTTGAAGAAATGGAGGATATTCTCCGTCTTCACTTCTCTTAGTGGTACTGCTTTTGCCCACTTAGAGAAATATTCAGTTGTTGCCAATATGAACCGATGTCCTCTGGATGATGCCGGTTCGATGGGCCCGATTATGTCAGTTCCCCACATTTCGAACGGCCAGCTAGCCACCATTGGGTGTAGTGGATTTGGATGTTGATGGATGAATTCTCCGTGAATCTGGCACGAGTGGCACTGCTTCGCGTATTCGAGACAATCTTGGATCGTTGTGGGCCAATAATAGCCCATCCTTTTGATCTTCAGCTTCATCTTCGGCCCGGCTTGGTGAGAACCGCAGAGTCTTTCGTGAGTTTCTTGAACGACTCTCCTTGCTTCTTCAGGTCCCAGGCATCTTAGCCACAGAGAATCAAATGATCTCTTATACAGAGTAACATTGACGAAGGCAAAAGATAGAGCTCGTTTCATGAGCTGATGTATTGAGGACGCATCTTCACGTCGCACCCCGCTTCCCGGTATACGGCGAAGGGGACGCGACTGGTCCGCTACGTATTTACTCTGAAGTAAATACGCTAAGCGTATCTAAGCAATATAAAAGTAAATACACAAGGGAAAAGATATATAATAAAAATAGCAACTTTATTTATTAACATTCTTTTGTACAATACATGAAAAGGAAATACAACTGAAATAAAAGCGATGCCTAAACAATGGCATAACAGGAATGTAATGTACTGAAAGGAAATGTGTACAATGACTAGAACTCAGGGTCTTCACTGAACTGGTCCAAGTCTTCAGCAGTGGGCTTGTTCTCTGACGGGTCCAAAACACCTGACGACATTCAAAGAAGAAGGAAATAGAATGTCGTCGGAGAACAGGTAGCTCGGTAAGTCCCAAAGATGAGGGAGAAAAAGACAGAGAGTAGGAGAGAGAGAGAGTAGCTTTTAATGTTGTATTATATTGTTGTAAGGTTGTATTAACACTGTTGTTTGTAGCTTGGTACAGAAGAATGCCAGTGTATACGAGAGGGGTCTCTATATGCTAGAGACCAGGACAAACGGAATATAGAGTACAAGGCTCCGTTAGAAGGCCCGGAACAACGACAATTGTATTCATGTTAGGTGTCTTAAGTCTGACCGTCTCGTTCCATTTTTAACACCTTCCGTACCAATCTACCCCTTAAACTCCGTAGTATTTTGATTGTATTGTTTGTCTTGTAAATTGTATTGAGTGTATAATTGGTTGACTGGACGAAACCATGATATCAGTAAACGGATGTAACCGTAGAATCATGTAAATGGAATAACTGGAGAACCATGTAAGTGGAATGTATATCCATGGTTCGGTTCAATCAAGTTGTATAGATTGATAATTGGACTTGTGGATTCATGTTGAATATTGCAGATTGTAGATTGACTTGAATCATATTCAAGTCAGATTAATCAGACTCAAACCCGAGTCAGACAATTAGAAATGTAAATTGAAGTCTTGATTATTTCTTAAACCTAAAATTGCTAGGGTCCTTAGGGTAATTTATAAGACTTGAGGGGGTTTTATGTAAAAATACTTTTTATATACTTTTCAAAATACTCCTCAAGTATTCATTATTCGTCTTTAGAGTTGTAATGGATGTGGATTTTATATTGTGATATTTCTAGTGAAAATATCCTAGTTTCAGAAATAAAGGTATTTATTTGTAATATTGATTTATTTGGAATTCATGGTATTTTAGTGTAAAATTTATTCTTGTGATTTTTAGAAAAAGTGGAATATTTATATCATAACAAAAATAGGTATTTTAATGATAAATGTACATATATTTATACAAAAATAATTTTAATAAATATTTTATATTCTAAAAATCTCATTTTCTTAAGATGTCGTATTTTAAATCTTTCAAGACCGAATGCTCCTTGCGGGGGTCTGAATCTCACACTACTAAGCCCGAGAATGTGCGATAATCCACACCGTCCCGAACGGGTTTCCCAAAGTGGGTTGTAGCGGCGCTTTGCAAAGATTGTAAAATACTAAATCCTTTAGAAAACGGTTTTATAAAGTAAATGGTATTCATTGGTAAAAATATCAATTTTCCGTATTTTAGGTTCTAGGGTTTCCTAAGTCAACTAAACTATTTCTAAATGGTCTAAACGACAAGTCGTGAGATGCCTCAAATCGCCTCTTCACCGCAAATTGTGGCCAGGTAAGTACAAGTGAAGAAAGGAGGGATCCGCTCATGAATCACCGTGAGACGGGCCTTTTAAAGTTACCTTTCTCACTTGCCTAGCTTAGACACCACAAAGTCAGGTTTAGATAAATGACCGATGTCCATAACTTATCGTATTTTCATAATAAGATGTATTTATTTCAAAGGGTATCAACTCTAACTCTTTTAGAAATAGTTTTATTAAGTGTATGGTATTTAAATGTAAATGCTTGTTTTCTCGTATTCTAAGGTTTCAATGGTATTGTGTTAGGTTGCATGTAAGTGTGTGAGGAGGTAGGTCGTTACCTCGTGATCTACTTTAAATGTATAGCAAGTTTGATGGGTTAAATGAAGGATTGAAACAATGTGGTATTTAAGTGGAAAATACGATAATTTGAGAAAGCTATCATTTCATGTGATGAAACATGTTCAAATTGTTTAATTAGTGTTTAATAATCAACATGAGGAAGTTTAAGAATGATTGTATTAGTGAGAAGTGGAATTTTATAGAAAACCGAATCGGGAATCGGATTTGTTCCGATTCCGTCGGCTTTTGTAATTTCGTATTTTTCGTGAATAGGAAAGAGAGATAGAAAGGGACTTACGGGTTTTTACACTAGAGAGTGAGAGGGAACTAGAGGGATCGCCAATGTTGCGTCGTCACCGGTAGTTCCTATGACGTTCGCCGGAAGTTCCGCCGGAATTTCGTCGGAGCTTCGCCTCGAGCTCGTTTTCAAGGTACACAAGATCTCTTGAGAATTTTAGAGAGTTTGCTCAGAAATGTGAGTGAGAGGGTAGAGTGTAGGGGGTGTATTTATAGGGTTAGGCTAGGGTTAGGGTAGGTGAAGAGTTTAAATTAAAAAAATGTAAAAATATATTAAAATTCATTAAAATATGGAGTAAATGGGGATTTCAAAGGTTTCCGGAACCGATCTAAATAAATAGAGTATACAGGGGGTAGGGGAGGCCAACAGTCAACTTTTTGTGTTGATGACTCGGCCATCCGGCCAAGTCCGGCCTGCGGCACCGTGCCGAGTCGGCCGGTCCGCCGTCCGAGTCGGCCGAGTCGGAGGTCAGGGAGGTGGGGGGTCGTCTGGTGTAGCCTCTGGTATATTTAGTTTTTCAGGTTTAGTTCAAAGTTTGGGAGTTATTGTGTGTGGACTGCTGGGCTTCCAAAGAATTTAAAACAAAATAAATTAAAAAAAATGTGGGGCATTGGATTTGAACTCTGGTGACTTGGTTAAGCAGTGCAATGTATTACCAATGAGCTACAAGCTCCTTCTTGTAATTAAATTGCTAATTAATTACTTAAGTCTTGTGCTCAGGCAATAAATACCTCTTTATGGATTTTTTGAAAATTTTTGTAAAAACTTGTATTGGAAATTTGGGGTTGTTACACTTCAGGTGTTCGACGGGATTTGAAGTAGTCTATAAAGACTTCTCTCCAATCCATAACCTTTTCCTGGTCTTTTATTTGTAGTGTCGTTTGCTTGGTCGCTCCCTTTTCTTCGGACGACTCCGGAGATATTTCTGCCGGTGCAAGAACCCGACGGCTTTGTACCACGATCCTTACGTCATCGAGGTTCTTGTCGGCCGGTTCTTTAGCGAGTTTGGCCAATGCATCCGCTTTGCTATTTTCCGCACGCGGTATGCTTTCTAAGGTGTAAGAAGTAATTTGAGTCAGTAGTTGCTGCACTCTCTCGCCGTACTTCACCAGCTCTAGCTTGCACGTTTGATAGTCGTGGTTTACTTGACTAACGATCAGCTGGGAGTCTCCGTATATAAGAAGGTTCTTGATTCCCATGTCGACAGCGATCTCAAGACCTGCTATCAAAGCTTCATATTCAGCTTCATTATTCGTCCTCGGCTCTGTTAAGGAGAAGGTAAAGCGCATTATCCCTTCTTGTGGAGTCACGAAGATGAGGCCCACCCCGGATTTGCTTATGGGGGTGCTTTGTTTACGCTTCTTCATGGTAGATGCTCCATCGAAATAGAGTTCCCACCGGGTATCATTCTCTCTTCTCTCCCCGCTGATCGTGTCAAACACGTGCTCGTCGGGCAATTCGCAGTTCAAAGGAGAATCGGCGGGTACCGGATGCTCAACGAGGAAGTCGGCGATGGCCTGGCTTTTCACTGCCTTGAGAGGACGATAAGTTATCGAGAATTCCATCAAGAGCACGGCCCATTTAGCGAGCTGTACCGTTAATACAGCCTTTAACATCAAATATTTGAGAGGATCCACCTTTGATATGAGATGGACCTCATGTGCCAACGAATAGTGTCTGAGCTTCGTTATCGCGAAGATCAACGCCAGGCAGTGTTTTTCGATGGGGGGGTAGTTTCTTTCTGCCCCCAGACGAAATCGACTCAAATAGTAGAGGGCTATCTCCTTCCCTTGGTCGTTCTTTTATGCCCAAAGTGCGCCTAACGAACCTTCGAGAGCTGTTGTGTACAGGACGAGAGGATTTCCCTTGACCGAAGGGGTCAGCACCGGCGGATTCTGCAAGTATTGCTTAATTCCGTCCAGTGCACTTTGGCATTTGCGATCCCAGACGAACGGAGTTCCCTTCTTCATTAGGTAACTGTAAGGACGGCATTTGCTGGAGAGGTTAGCTATGAACCGCTGGATATACGCGAGCTTCCCTTAGAGAGACCACAGTTGTTTGAGTGTTCTTGGCGGGGACATTTCCATAATCGCCTTGATCTTTGACGGGTCTATTTCGATGCCTCGATGTCTCACGATGAATCCTAGGAATTTGCCCGAGGAAACCCCGAATGTGCATTTGAGAGGGTTCATCTTCAAGTTATATCTCCGAAGGTACTGAAACACGATCTTCAGATGCTCCCAATATTCCTCGTATGATTTGCTTTTAATTACGAGGTCGTCAATATAGCATTCGACGATTTCATGTATGAGGTCATCGAAAATCTTCGTCATGGCCCTCTGATAGGTGGCACCGGCGTTCTTTAGACCGAAGGGCATCACCTTGTAGCAGAATATGCCCAAAGGGGTCCGGAAAGCGGTATGCTTCTGGTTCTCGGGATGCATCTTTATCGGATTGTATCCTGCTGAGCCGTCCATGAAAGAGAAAACTTCGTGAGTGGACGTATTATCTATCATCAGCTCAGTGACCGGTACTGGAAAGTCGGCCTTCGGGCAAGCTTTGTTGAGATCCCGGAAGTCTACGCATATGCGCACCGTCCCATTTTTCTTCATCACTGGGATGATGTTGGCGATCCATTCAGGATACTGAAGCTCTTGGATGAAGCTGGAGTCGATTAGCTTCTTGACCTCGGTGTTGATGCTCATTTCAAGCTCGAGCCACATTCTTCTCGGCGCTTGTTTGATTGGTTTGACGTCTGGCGAAATCGCCAATTGGCGGACGGCTATTTCTGGATCTAATCCTGGCATCTTGGAATAGTTCCATGCAAAGCAGTCTTTATACTGCATGAGCATGTCTTTGAGCATAGCCACCTTTTCTTCAGACAACAGCTCACTGACGAATGTCGGTCGTGGGTTGTTTTCCATTCCCAAGTCGATTTTTCTGAGGTCATCTGCAGTAGTAAGTATCCCATCTTCCAGCTCTCTTGGTGCTGGTGGAAACTCTGAGATCACTTCATCGTCCTCATTTTCAAAGCACCAGGAGAGGTCATCCATACCCTCGTGTTCTTCTTCCGACAGCGTTATCGCGAGATAGGTACGAGATCATTTCCAAGACCGATGTTGATCCGGCTCTACTCTCGTGGCTTTCGGTTCATGCTTCTGTGGCGAGGTTACCCTCCAACTGCTCGATGAAGCGAACTTACCTTGCTGATACTGGTCTTCTGCCCAGTCTTTGAATGTAAAGCAGTCTTCGAGAGGATGCCCTATCGCTTGGTGATAAGAGCAATAATCTGGGTGAGAGACCTCGTCTGCGTATTCTCCTTACAAGGTCGAGAGGACCTTGCCAGTGCGCATGAATTTTTTTACGAGTCTGCACCTTTTCGGGTTTTCACAGACTCGTCGGTAACCCTGCTGTTTTTACTCACGGAGCCCTTTCGGGTTTTCATCCGTGCTCGTTTTGCTTATGGACATACCTTTTTTTTTAGCGTCGGCAAAAAATACCACCTTACCTCCGCTTTTCATTCATCTTCATCAGATGATGAAGGGTCTTGACTCAGCTGATCCAATCGAGTCATTTTATCCATGAGCTCTTGGAAAGCGGTCGGCTTGAAAAGGGCCATATACGAGGACGCCTCTGAATTTGGGTCAAGGGTGGCTATGAGCATTCCCATGGCTACAACTTCAACAATGTGTTGCTTGTATTTGACCAGAGATTTCGCTATCGGGTAACACATTGAACCCAAGTCTCATTCGGTCTAACTCTTTCGTTGACCAGTGCCGTCACGGTAGTGCTCTTATTCACACTAGCGAATCTCTAACAGGAGGGCATCTCGATTTCGTCGAATGTATTCATGGAGTCATTCGGGAGTTCCGCATACCATTCGAAGGCAATGCCCGCCAGACAGCCGATGAACTGTTAAAGGAGAAGTATATCTGTATTGCCACACATGGGTTCAAATCATGCAATGTGATGGCGAGGATTCCTAGCTCCTTTGTATATGTGGCACGTTGGAAGTGTGTACTCTGACGGATACTGTATTTTATTGTGCCATGTCGGATACGGTCGACCAATCTTGATTGATCTATTTGCGGCTTCACTGGCGTAGTGAGCTTCGATTTGCTGAGCGATATATTCAATCAGCTTTGCTTTTAGGAATCATTTCCTCCTCAGCCATTGATGAGCTTTGCAGAGGATTTGAAATGTCATCCTTATCTTTAAGACCGATTACCGGCAGTTCATCTATCAGTGGTTCTGATTGAACCATCATTCCAGCCATATTCTGAATTAGAAGGGCCATTTGGTTCATTTTAGTGGACATTTCTGCCGCTTCTGCATCTCCCTTTTACAGAGCGCGCTTTAGGAAATCAATATTCGACTCCTTCTCTATTCTTTCTCCAGGTGCATCTTCGGGATTTATCTCAGACGATGGATTAGCGAGTGGTGCCGCCTGAGTAAGCATCTCTTGTAGCTTTTCATGTTGCAGTTGAACTTTTGTTAAGGACCGAGTTTGAGGTCGGTGACTAGTAGAAGCTCGAACTTCGTCTTTGGAATTCACCACATAGACTGTATGAACTACCATGCCCCCAGGCTTGGGGTGTTTGGAGTTTTTGGCCTTTGGAGTTTACTTCGGGCACTTGAGCTTTATTAGGCCTCCTTTTTTTTGTGAAAAGCCGCTTTAGTTTTGGGAGGAACCGTTGTATCAGGATCCGTCTTGGGATGAGTCCCCTTGTATTTGAAAGAGAATTTGTCAGAATTTGGCTGACATCTAGAGGAAGAGCCGTGGTTGACGACAGAGACCTTCACTTGCTTCCGCACTTTATATATAGATGAGGAAAGTTGCTTTAGGGAGCGAACTGATTTCTGCTCTCGTGGGATCTCCATGGGCTGCGGAGATTTCTTCAATATCGCGGTAGGAGAATTTTGTCTGACCCTTCGCAACAATTTGAAGTTGTTCCCAGTTGGAACAACAACATTCACCGGTGGGAATGAAACAAGACCATACGGAGAACTGCCCCCAGCTCATTTTGTATGACGCTGATATCGACGTCTACCATTTCTTACGGATGGGATTTGATTAGCTTCAGGATTTTGCCGAGCCTGCCCCCTGTTTCCTTTGAGAGCTTGAATATTCTGCCCCCTGCGTCGACCTTAGTCCTTGGCATGTGCCAATTGTTTGAGGACTGATTCCGTCGACAAAGTTGCTGCTTGGGGAACCAGCCTATGGAAGACAGACTTCCTCTAGGCTTCCTCTATCGGCGTTGAGGCACCAAGGGTGGGAGGTGGGAGTATCGACCCAAAAAGAAGCCCGTTGATTTCTTGATGACCCGGATTGCGGAGATTTGAGACTGCGAGTGGCCTATACTTGACTCCACCGGACATGACAGAGCCTGAGTTGCTTCGGTGGGAGCAAATGCCATTCTTCATAGAGACAAAATGCCAGCTTCAGTATCCACTCCCATAAGGGCAACCAAAAACACACACACTGCAATTATTTGATCATGAGAAAAACACGACACACGAAATGTGGAGTGGAAAGAGGGAAAAGTCCCACCGGGCCTGCCAGAATCTGTTCCCTGCCGAAAAAAGAGACGCAACCGCGTAGGTTCGTCTTGCCTGAATTTTGAGGGCATATGCTATTTGGTGTTATCCGTTCACCTCTCCGAAAATACCAAGTTAATTTATGGCACCATGTATCGAAAGTTTAGACTGATGCGGACGATATAGCAGACTTCGTCAGATTCCCCCTCGTTGAGGAGTTTTTTGATTGTGGGGACGCTCTTCCTTGCAGGCGCAAGCCCCTGCAGTTAATTACGCTACCGCATCACGGTAACCACTTTCTCCTTCTCCAGAAGGTCACTTCGTGTCGTGGGTGTTCGTTTTGTTTTTTGGTTGCCCGTGGATTATATACGGAGACTAATTTATGCTGTCGCCCGTAGGGCGTGGATTAGTCCAAATCCGTATCTTCTTAGATTTGGGTTTGGGGTTGGGTTTACGGATGCGTTAGTCTTATTTGAGACTAAGATCAACTTAAATGTTTATTAAAGATACGTTAGTCTAATTTTAGACTAAGATCAACTTAACGGGATCGTTTAGATCCGACAAAAGAGCATTTGGACTCTATTGTTTAGTTTAGGGACATTGCGGTTCATAATTAGTTTAAGGACATTACGGTCCAAGGTTAAGGAAATCATATTCCATGGGCTTAAGGACCCCACAGTCCGAGATTAAAGACATCATAGTCCATGGTCTTAAGGACCCCACAGTCCGAGGTTAAGGACATCATAGTCCATGGGCTTAAGGACCCCACAGTCCGAGGTTAAGAACATCATAGTCCATGGGTTTAAGGACCCCACAGTCCAGTTTAAAGACGTCATAGTCTATGAAATGTATGGTTGTCGGGACCCTCACCTCTCTGAAGACGTTGAAAGATTACAACGACAAATATCAGAGGAGTAAAGAAATGTACCCTTGAATCAATTTTGGTTGGGAGATTTGTAGTCCAATTGGGACTAAGATCTGAGATTTATGAGAATATGGGCTCAGTTAATCTGAATGAGGGGTTTATGGCCAACTTGGGCTCGACCCATTCAGTTAAAATGTTAAACATTTGACAATGCTGAGCATTGATTTGAATTCTGACAATATTTTTGTCTTTTATTGAATGCTGAGCATTCATCATAGCTCTAGGGCTTCATTTAAAGAATAGTATATGTTCTCTTAGCGCACACGTGAAGAGCACGTGGTGCGCTTGGCGCCAGTCAAAGAGCGCAGAGCGCTTCTACTGGGTAGTGCACACGTGAGGAGCACGTGGTGCGCTTGGCGCTAAGCACCAGATAATGGGCGCATTGCGCCAATTTATAAGCGCAAAGCGCTAGCTGTTAAGTGGCACACACGTGAGGAGCACGTGGTGCGCTTGGCGCTAAGCGCTAGTCCAAAAGTGCAAAGCGCTAGCGTATGAGCGCAAAGCGCTAGTTTATGAGCGCAAAGCGCTATTTGATCAACTTTATGATCTGAGAAATAAATTCTCGTTTGTAAGAGAATTTGTCTCAAGATTCTAAGAACAAAAGTTCTTATTTTATAGGAGACGTTTCAATCTCTTATTTTGATGAAAGGCATTGCCTTTATGGATCTGTGATTCTAAGAGAATTGACTTGTTCTCCCCCTCCTTTATTTTATAATGAGATGTCCATGAACTCCTTGTATAAAAGACCTTAGTCTTATAGATCTATGATCTGTGAGAAGAATTATGTTCTTCTTCTTATTTTATGGTGAGATCATTTAATCTTTGTTGTGAAAGACCTTGGTCTTATAGATCTATTATCTTAAAGAAAGAAGTGAATTCTTCTTTTTAATATGAGATGATTTCATCTCTCTGTTTATTTTTACCTTGAAGAAAATCTTCTTCTTCTACCGAGAGCTTGGCTCTTCTTTCTGAGATTTCTCAAAGTTTGGATGGAGGGGGGGAGTTCCTCTGTATGTTTCTCTATCTCGAGACTTGAAGTCTTAGGGCCTTTATATAGGGCGAGCTGATTTATTCAATCGGTTAAGGAGATCTTTTCTCCAATTGATTTGGAGATTTTCCCATTGTTGGATCTTTAATCCAAGGGCTTCCGATTTATAGAAGGCAATCTTCTTGTTTTTTAACAAGATTGGGAAATCTTTCCCCATACAGAATTTATTCTGTATTTTAGTGATTTTTAATCACCTTTGGATCATTGATCCAACGATGCTATGATTTACAGAGCACAATCGTTTTGTTTGGAAAGATTTTGAGGAATCTCTCCTCAACAAAATTTTATTCTGATTTTGATGATTTATTATCTTTATTGGATCTTTGATCTGATAGTGGGGAGCTTTTAGTTCTAGCGCTAGCGCACCCGTGCTTTGCACGAGATGCGCTGCATGGAGTGCAGCGCACTTAGCGCTAGCGCATCCATGCTTTGCACGTAGTGCGCTGCATAGAGTGCAACGCTCTTAGCACTAGCGCTCATATGCTTTGCATGTGAGCGCTGCCTCAGAGTCTTTGACTTTATAAGCGCTGGCGCTGCTATAAAGCACTGCTTCATTTCAAAATTTGAAATTTTGAACAGGGCTTTGCTCTGATTAGGGGAAACAATGATCTCTAAGTGTTCATCGTCTCTGTGGGTCGTAAGAATCTCACTCGGGTATTTTTCCTTACGAATCGTGAGGACCCATAAGTAGCTTCGTTATTTCATTGGCGAATGTGGCTTCGGCAAATGTGGCCCGCAGATGGTCCATCTTGACCTCTTTGTAGGGTAGTGATGGCTTAGGAAACAGGTTCAGGTCTGTCACCTAAGGCTTTCCAACTTTATGGGCCGTGAGGGTCTCATAAAGATTTTTCTCCCTACGAGTCGAGAAGATCTCGTAGGTGTATTTTCTCCTTAGGAATCGTGAGGATTCCTAAGTGTGCTTTCTCTTGAGAGTCATAAGGATCTCACAAGAGAATATTCCCGCTTAAAAGTCGAGAGGACTCGTAAGTGGTTGTTTCCCTCCTTGTCGATGTTCGGCTTCGGAGAGTGTGGCCCATGAATAGTATGCAAGCGCCCATCTTAGACTGACTTGCAGGGACCCAGTGCTTAGGAAACAGGTTTTTTAATCCCCACTGCCTAAGGCTTTTCCCTACGAGTCGAGACGAATCGAGAAGTTCTCGCAAGGATGTCCTAACGTCACAGTTAACCTCTGCTCTTTACGACAGAGGTCCGTTAGGGTCTGTGGTACTAGGGTTTTGTCCGTCGTACCGTCGCGTTAGCTGATGTATTCCTCGATAGGCAATCTTGCTGCCTTGCGACTGTCGTGTCTCTGATCCCTTCGGGGGCTGGACAAGACGTCTTCAAGTAATCTTCCAGGTAGTATTACCGTCGAAAGAGTAAGCGTTAGGGATATTCTATATCACTTTTTACTTGAGGTTAGGCTCAGTTTGGGAGCCCCGATGAGTCATAACCACTCCGCGCTGGTGTGGGATGATCTCCGATAGTCTTTCAGGTTTTATTTGAGTTGCCGTCAAGACCCTGAAGCTAGAGATTTTCCTTTACTTCGTTTGCTGGCATTGCGTCTACTGTAACGAGACGAATGTCAGGGTTGTCTCTAGGTTGCGTGTGAACCGTCGAGTCTTGGAACTAGGAATTTTGTTGTGGCTTCGCTTTGCTGACGTTGCGTCTGCTGTAACGAGACGAATGTCGAGGTGGTCTCTAGGTTGTCTGTGAACCGTCGAGATTTGGAACTAGGGACATTGCCGTGGCTCCGCTTTGCTGACGTTGCGTCTGCTGTAACGAGACGAATATCGAGGTGGTCTCCCGGTTGTCTGTGAACCGTCGAGATTTGGAACTAGGTATTTTGCCATGGCTTCTCTTTGCTGACATTATGTCTGCTGTAATGAGACGAATGTCGAGGTGGTCTCTGGGTTATCTGTGAACCGTCGAGATTTGTAACTAGAGACTTTGCCATGGCTCCGCTTTGCTGACGTTGCGCCTGCTGTAACGAGACGAACGTCGAGGTGGTCTCTGGGTTGTCTGTGAACCGTCGAGATTTGGAACTAGGGACTTTTCCGTGGCTCCACTTTGTTAACGTTGCGTCTGCTGTAACGAGACGAATGTTGGGGTGGTCTCTAGGTTGTCTGTGAACCGTCGAGATTTTGAACTAGGGACTTTGCCGCGGCTCCGCTTTGCTGACGTTGCGTCTACTGTAACGAGACGAATGTCGAGGTGGTCTCTAGGTTGTCTGTGAACCGTCGAGATTTGGAACTAGGGACTTTGCCGTGGCTCCGCTTTGCTGACGTTGCGTCTGCTGTAATGAGACGAATGTCGAGGAGGTCTCTAGGTTGTCTATGAACCGTCGAGATTTGGAACTAGGTTCTTTGCCGTAGCTCCACTTTGCTGACATTGCGTCTGCTGTAACAAGACGAATGTCGAGGTGGTCTCTGTTCCCCTCCGAACGGCGGCCTGCGACGTTAGGACGTCACGTGCCTGAGGTTCGGGGCAGATGCTATTTAGTTTTTATCCGTCCACCTCTTCGAAGATGCCAAGTTGATTTATGGCACCGTGTATCGAAGGTTTAGACGGATGCGGCCGATGTAGCAGACTTTGTCAGATTCCCCCTCGCTTGAGGGGGTTTTGATTGTGGGGACGCTCTTCCCTGCAGGCGCAAGCCCCTGCAGTTAATTACGCTACCGCTTTGCGGTAACAACTTTCTCCTTCTCCAGAATTTCACTTCGTGTCGTGTGTGTTTGTTTTGTTTGTGGCTGCCCGTGGATTGTATACGGAGACTGAGTAATGCCGTCGCCCGTAGGGCGTGGATTAGTCCAAATCCGTATTTACTTAGATTTGGGTTTGGTGTTTTTAGTTTAAGGATGCATTAGTCGCGTTGCGACTAAGATCAACTTAAACATTCGTCAAGGATACGTTAGTCTTGCTTTGGACTAAGATCAACCTGACGTGGTGATTCATTTAATTTATGGCCATCGGGACTCATCACCTCTCTAACATCGTTGAAGGATTACAACGATAGGTGTCAGAGGAGCTCAGAGATGTACCCTTGAACCAAAGCTGATTGAGGGTTTTATAGTCCATTTAAGTGCTTAAGGATACGTTAGCCGTATTTGGGGCTAAGATCAACTTAAACGGGATCGTTTAGATCCGGCAAAAGAGCAATTGGCTCTATTGTTCCAGTTTAGGGACGTAGTGGTCCCTTATTAGTTTAGGGACGTCTCGGTCCGATACCAGTTTAAGGACGTAGTGGTCCATTATTAGTTTAGGGACGTTTCGGTCCGATGCCAGTTTAGGGACGTAGTGGTCCATTATTAGTTTAAGGACATTTCGGTCCATCGCCAGTTTAGGGACGTGGTGGTCCGTCATTAGTTTAGGGACATTTCGGTCCGATGCCAGTTTAGGGACGTAGTGGTCCATCATTAGTTTAAGGACGTCTCGGTCCAATATTAGTTTAAGGACATCTCGGTCCGATATTAGTTTAAGGACGTCTCGGTCCAACATTAGTTTAAGGACGTCTCGGTCCGATATTAGTTTAAGGACGTTTCGGTCCGATATTAGTTTAAGGACGTTTCGGTCCGATATTAGTTTAAGGACGTCTCGGTCCAATATTAGTTTAGGGACATCTCGGTCCACGAGTTTAAGGACCCCGCAGTCCATATCGATGTGTGGTCGTTGGGACCCGTCACCTCTTTGACGTCGTTGAGGAATTACAACGACGGATGTCAAAGGAGTTCGGAGATGTACCCTCGAACCGAATGTAGATTGATTTAGGAGAGCCATTTTGCTCAGTCAATTTAATTTAAGGACTTATGGCCAAAATTGGGCTAAGTCCAGTTGAAATGTTCAACATTTTATTTGCTTTTGCATTGCATTTCTTTTTTTTTTTTTATTTGGGCCTTGCCCAGAAAGGATGCAGAGTATCAATTTGTTTTGGGCTCTACCCTTTTAGGAATAATGCAAGGTATCAATTTTATTTGGGCTCTGCCCTTATATAAAGGATGCAAAGCATCAATTTATTTGGGCTCTGCCCATTTATTGCCTTGCAATTTATTTTGGCCTGTCAGGTCATTTTGATTTGGGCCTGGCCCTTCAAATAGTGCAAAGCACCAAGAACCTTTTGGATTCAAGAAAATGAGTGCAGAGCACTTTTTAATGATCTAAATTTAGATCAAAGAAGAGAAAAGAAAATCTTTTCTTTCTTTCTGTCTCAGAGAACCAGAAGTTCATAGCAAGTGCAAGGCACTATTTTTATTTATTTATTTATCTGAGAACCAGAGGTTCATAGCAAGTGCAAGGCACTATTTTTATTTATGTATTTATCTGAGAACCAGAGGTTCATAGCAAGTGCAAGGCACTATCTGTTGTGCGCACGTGCGTTGCACGTGGTGCCGCATGGCGGGCATACGTGCGTTGCACGTGGCGCACATGCGCATTATGAGGAGAAGCAAAGCTTCTATATATGGAGAACAAGCTCCTTTTAATATTATTAAATATTCTCATGTGGTGCGCACGTGCGTTGCACGTAGTGCCGCATGGCAGGCACACGTGCGTTGCACGTAGCGCACATGGCGCTTGCGCATATGCGCATTATGGAGGAGCATGCTCCTATCTTGGAGAACTAAGCTCCTTTGAGTATTGAATCCTTTGAGGATTTTTACTCTACCCTTTCTAAGAGGTATCGCCTCTTATTTATATGGGAGTGGTAGAGAAGCCAGCTCTCCTTTTCCCGATGTGGGACTAAAAAATGCATTCCCCATGTAGTAGAGCATTACTTTAGATTACACGTGTATAACACATTTGCTCATAACTTTTGATCTCGGATGAATTATGAGGCCCATAATATATCAAATCGAAGGTCTTTTCGAGATGCTTTCAATATCATCAGAATTTAGCTGTTTTTCGTTCCGGAGTTTGTCAAAATACAGCTCGGAAAATACTGGTTCGCATCTTCTTCCTTAAATCACATGTGCATAGACATTTGCTCATAACTTTTGATCCCGGATGAATTATGAGGCCCATAATATATCAAATCGAAGGTTTTATCGAGACGCTTTCGATACAAATAGAATTTATCCATTTCTCATTCGGGAGTTTGTCAAAAAACAGCCCGGAAGATACTGGTTCGTATTTCCTTAAGCGTATCGCTGCCATTTGATACCTTGGACTCTTTTGCGCAGAAATTTTTGGTGGGAACAGTCTCTAGGTTGTCTGTGTACCGTCGAGATTTGGAACTGGGGACTTTGTCGTGGCTCCGCTTTGCTGACGTTGCGCCTGGTGTAATGATACGAATGTCGAGGTGGTCTCTAGGTTGTCTATGAAACGTCGAGATTTGGAACTAGGGACTTTGCCGTGGATCCGCTTTGCTGACGTTGCGTCTGCTGTAACAAGACGAATGTCGAGGTGGTCTCTAGGTTGTCTGTGAACTGTCGAGATTTGGAACTAGGGACTTTGTCGTGGCTCCGCTTTGCTGACATTGCGTCTACTATAAAAAGACAAATGTCGTGGTGGTCTCTAGGTTGTCTGTGAACTGTCGAGATTTGGAACTGGGGACTTTGTCTTGGCTCCGCTTTGCTAACGTTGCGTCTACTGTAACGAGATAAATTCCAAGATGGTCTCTAGGTTGTCTGTGAACCGTCGAGATTTGGAACTAGGGACTTTGCCGTGGCTCCACTTTGCTGACGTTGCGTCTGCTGTAACGAGACGAAAGTCGAGGTGGTCTCTAGGTTGTATGTGAACCGTCCAGATTTGGAACTGGGGACTTTGCCGTGGCTCCGCTTTGCTGACGTTGTGCCTGCTATAACGAGATGAATGTCGAGGTAGTCTCTAGGTTGTCTATGAACCGTCGAGATTTGGAACTAGGGACTTTGTCGTGGCTCCGCTTTGCTGATATTGCTAACGTTGCGTCTACTGTAACGAGATGAATGTCAAGGTGGTCTCTAGGTTGTCTGTGAACCGTCGAGATTTGGAACCAGGGACTTTGCCGTGGCTCCGCTTTGCTAACGTTGCATCTGTTGTCACGAGACGAATGTCGAGGTGGTCTCTAGGTTGTCTATGAACCGTCGAGATTTGGAACTAGGGACTTTGCCGTGGCTCCACTTTGCTGACGTTGCGTCTACTGTAACGAGACGAATGTCGAGGTGGTCTCTAGGTTGTCTGTGAACCGTCGAGATTTGGAACTAGGGACTTTGCCGTGACTCCGCTTTGCTGACGTTGCGTCTGCTGTAACGAGACGAATGTCGAGGTGGTCTCTATGTTGTCTGTGAACCGTCGAGATTTAGAACTAGGGACTTTACCGTGGCTCAACTTTGCTGACATTGCGTTTGCTGTAACGAGACGAATGTCGAGGTGGTCTCTAGGTTGTCTGTGAACCGTCAAGATTTAGAACTAGGGACTTTGCCGTGGCTCCGGTTTGATGACGTTGCGCCTGCTGTAACGAGACGACTGTCGATGTGGTCTCTAGGTTGTCTGTGAACCGTTGAGATTTGGAACTAGAGACTTCACCATGGCTCCGCTTTGCTGACGTTGCATCTGCTGTAACGAGACGAATGTCGAGGTGGTCTCTAGGTTGTCTGTGAACCATCGAGATTTGGAACTAAGGACTTTTCCGTGGCTCCGCTTTGCTGACGTTGCGTCTGCTATAACGAGACGAATGTCGAGGTGGTCTCTAGGTTCTATGTGAACCGTCGAGATTTGGAACTAGGGATTTTGTCGTGGCTCCTCTTTGCTGATGTTGCGTCTGCTGTAACGAGATGAATGTCGGGGTGGTCACTAGGTTGTCTGTGAACCGTCGAGATTTGGAACTAGGGACTTTGCCGTGGCTCCGCTTTGCTGACGTTGCGTCTGCTGTAACGATACGAATGTCGAGATGGTCTCTAGGTTGTCTGTGAACCGTCGAGATTTGGAACTAGGGACTTTGCCGTGGCTCCACTTTGCTGACGTTGCGTCTGCTGTAACGAGACGAATGTCGAGGTGGTCTCTAGGTTGTCTGTGAACCGTCAAGATTTGGAACTAGGGACATTGCTGTGGCTCCGCTTTGCTGACGTTGCATCTGCTGTAACGAGATGAATGTTGTGGTGGTCTCTAGATTGTCTGTGAACCATCGTGATTTGGAACTAGGGACTTTGCCATGGCTCCGCTTTGCTGACATTTCGTCTGATGTAACGAGACGAATGTCGAGGTGGTCTCGAGGTTGTCTGTGAACCGTCGAGATTTGGAACTAGGGACTTTGCCGTGGCTCCGAGATAGTCTCTAGGCTGTCTGTGAACCTTCGAGATTTAGAACTAGAGGACTTCGCCATAGCTCTGTTTTGCTGACGTTGCGTCTGCTTCTGGTTGGAATGAGAAGGAACGCCGTTGTTGATCTCTAGGTTGCAGATGTTGCCATCAAGACTTGGCTCTCTTTCTGACGGAGCCTGGTGGGATGATATGGTTCCTTCTTTGTTTGTGCCCCTGGATTGTATACAGGGATTGATGTGATCTCATCTTTAGGGCAAAAGTTTTATTTTATATGTATTTTTTTTTGTTTTCTTTCCGCGATGCTTTATCATTTTATCTTTTTGTATCGTGAAAGTCACGATTGCCCAATCATTTCGGCTATTTTTCGCGGTGCCCAATCATTTCGGCTATTTTTCTTTTTACTCGCTGCTTTTTATTGCTAGTTGCCCAATCATTTCGGCTATTTTGTTTGCATATATTTTACTTGCTGATTTGGTTGCAAGTTGCCCCATCATTTCGGCTATTTCATATGCATTTATGGCTCGCTGACTTTTGCAGCGAGTATGAAACTTGGGATCTGATACCGATTTAGGCATCAGCATCACTACAACTGAGATATTGTCAGGAGCGAATCATCATTTGCCTTTGTCGGTTCGAACAAGGGTGGCTTAGCAATCAGGGTTAGGATCCCGTTGGCTAAGGCTTTTAACTTCATGAGCCGTAAGGGTCTCATAAAGGTGTTTCTCCCTATGAGTCGTGAGGATCTTGTAAGTGCGTTTTCTCCTTAAAAATCGTGAGGATTCTTAAGTGTATGTTCTTTTATAAATCGTAAGGATTTTACAATAGTGTTTTCTCCTTATAAGTCGAGAGGACTTACAAGGGTCGTTCACCGTGTAAGCATATCCGTAGTCGCTGGTGGGACTTTGTTAGGGAAATGTTTATTCGTGCCCGTGGATTGTATACAAGGGTCAATATTGAAACGCTTATGGGGAAAAATCGGTGTGTATGACGGCTTAAGAACAGGTTCAGATCCCTGTAGCTTAAGGCTTTTGAATCCTATGAGCCGTGAGGGTCTCAATAAGGAATTCTCCTTACGAGTCGTGAGGATCTCGTAAATGTGTTTTCTCCTTAGGAATCGTGGGGATTCCTAAGTGTGTTGCTCCCTTGTGAGTCGTAAGTATCTTACGCAGGTATTTTCTCCTTATAGGGTCGAGAGGACCTTGCAAGTGTCTTTTAACGAGATTGCGCCCTTTCGGGTTTTCACTGTTAGTTATATGTATGCCCTAGAAGCCATTACTGTACATACGATGTATATTGTAGTGGATGCTTAGACATATATAGGGAGGACTTTCTTGCTTAACATGATAGTACACTGTCTGGTTGCTCTTTATCTTAACATGTACTCTGATTGTCTCTATGTTACATGTTGATAAAGCACTTAGGATGAGTACTTGACTACCAGGACTATGATGCGGATCATACTAGTGAGGACAGTGTAGTCGCCAAGTACATCCTTCAAAAGTTCCTAGTCGTAGGAGTACCGAGACAGGGCATCGATACTCCAGAGTAGACTAGCGTATGCGCTTCTTGACCCATATGATGGGCGATGGATGATCTCATATCCATTGGTGTTTGACATCAAGGATGGTGTACGGGTGCTCAGTAGAGACTGGGTACACTGGACGGACTCGCCGAGAACTCCGAGATGGTATTATACCTCACGTCAGATGGCAGTTCTCAGGTGACACTGGTACAGGTTAGTCTGTAGACCCGAGATCGTCATAGAGTCTTGTGTGATTCCCACTGTGCTTTGATTTCCATCATACCACGTCCAAGAGGGCATGAAAAAAGGTGGCCTTTGGGTACAGTCCTGAATCACATGGAGGAAATGAGCGATAGGAGGGGATTCGTCTCTCCCGGTATAGGGAGTTGATGTTGTGCTGTGTTCGATTGGCTATAACTAGAATCCCTGGCCAGGGTTGCTGAGATTTACTGGTAAGTGTTATCAGTAGTTTCTCGAACTGTTATAGACATCATATCGAAACGACTTATCAAGCTACTGGGGTCTGACGTTTACCACCCCTAGGTGAGATATGCGACATATTAGACGAAGAGACCGGACTGTACGGGAGTGTTACTGACTGGATTCACAGGAGAATGTACAGGCTTGCTTGTTGATCTTCTGAGCACTCAATACCTGTATGGCTGTTACGTTTAGCTGACCGCTTGCAGCTTATGGGTGTTTGATATGATCATCACCTAGTGCCGGCATATTAACGATTCTTTAGAGTCCTACACAGAGGTTTCTTGGCTCAGGCAAAACGGAGTAGGAGCACATATGTGATATATGCGGAACCGAGAACAATACGTGTATGTGATACCGTATTAGATTCTCGCGATATGAGATATCGGCCGGGTATATGTGATATAGCCGGGTCATCGGATCATGTGTTGATTCGATGACTTGATACAGATTATATTAGTCGGTTATTTGTATAATAGCCGGATTATCGGATCAAGTGTTGATTCAATAATTTAATGTATAATTATATATTTGATATATTAAATTACATTAACTAATATAAGCTCACTAAAAGATTCTTTTTCTCACTCAGGTAATACATTGATATATATGCGATATATGTTAATTGTATTATTTTATTTTGTTACAATAAATATTGCATATGTGATATATAATATTGTAACATGTCATGGTTATAAATGCAACATGATTTGTGGAGTTTAATTGTGGTTAGGGTTTGGATTAGGGTTAAGCAAGCATGAAGCTTTCAAGAAGCTTCTTGAAGCTTTGACTTTGACTTTTGATTATTCATCACAAAAGAAAAGATCTTCTTCTTCTTTCTTCTTCTTTCATGGAAAAGCTTTCTAGCTTTTTCAAAGGTGATGAAAATAAGTGAGAAATAGAAAACAAATGAGAGCTAAAATCCTACTTCATCATCCTAATCTATCCTAGCCATTTAGATTAGGATGTTCACTTCATTTGTGAATGAGAGCTTGTGTTAAAGAAACTTCAAGGTAGATCATCTTTGTTATCGAAGATCGGAAGCAAGCTTGCATCTTTCTCTTCGTGGAGCCTCCCTAGAGTCTGGGTACTCGATGATTGCAGCGAAGGGACCTCAACACAGAGCTTTAGAAGTGAAGGACCGGACTACAAAGGTTGTAATCCCAAACTCTTAGATGTTAAAGTGTTTAACATGCTTTGTTTCACCTAATCTATAGTTTAAAGATCTTGGTTAGGGTTGTTCGGCACGTCTAAATTTTAAATCGGACATGGTTGATTCCTTATAGACCCTTGTGAGAATGCCTAGCATCCCTGCAATGGTATCAGAGCCAAGCTAGAGCTTTAGACAAAGTTTAAAGTCCGATCGAACCCGGAAACCCCGATTTATACCTTTCTCTGGAAATTTTGTAAAAATGTGATTTTTTCTGTATTAAAAATACTCAAAAAAATCAGCAGGAAATTCTAAGGATTACCCTAAAATACGACACCCTAACTTCCTGAAGTCGCCGCGGAACCGCGGCAGGAGCATGCTTCCTGCGGCGGTTCCGCGGCCGTACTTGGGAGTTATGGGCTCGTACTGGCAGGGTTGATCCGTAGGTATTTGTCCATATTTCTGGGTATTTTTAATTATACTCAAGTGTTGAGTTTTCTGGGATGTATTGGGGACTCGTTGATTCGATCGGATAATTTAACTTCGTTTAAATTTTTTCCGGGTAATTTTAGAACGTGTTAAAAAGTTCGAAATAATATCAATAACTCACTATTTCCCCTGTCGGAAAATTTTTCAAAAGTTGGATTTTTTTTCTCGAGTTTGAAACTTCCGGAAAATCATGCAAGTAACGCGGTGGACCCTCTAGAAGAACACAAACCTTAACTCGATTATGTGACCGTCTGAACTGCCTCTGAACCTTAGGGTTTGGGACAGTACGGCGTTGCCACATGTGAGGCGTTGGCTTGACCCTTCTACAGCTGGACCATTGGTACTGTGGCATGTGATGGATATTTTTTGAACTCCGCTCAAGTGTTAAGCTATTAGGGAAATCTTGGGTGTTTGTTTATTCGATCAGAAAGTTTAACATTATCTATTTATCTGGAATGTGATACAATATTTGGAATACACAAATAGTTATGAGATAAGTAATTTGAATGTTATAAATCTAGCAGTTCAGTCTCAGATGATCGGTTGCCACGGAATTTTGATGTGATCAAAAGTCCGTCGCAATCACGTAGCGTACGTGGATACTCGCCGGGTAAACTTAATAGATAGCCACGCCCTATAGCCCCGACCAAGTGACTGTAGGAGAACCCCGTCACCAAAAGCATCCGTTCGGGTGCTCGCGGCAGCGGTGTTCCGTCTTAGTGCACTTCGTCGACGGCATCCGGGGGTGCGGCCGTCTACTAAAGTTTGCGACGAGCATTCGATCAGGATGTCGGGAATCTTGTTGAATTGCCCGACTTGATATTGAAAAGTGTTTTCGAGATTGAGACTAAAATGCGTGGTTTATAATTGTTAGGCATGAGATGTCTAAGGAATTCATTTGGTTAGGCATGAGATGTCTAAGGAGGTTGCGAATTCCAACTGTTGTAGTTTTACACTTTCTTTTCTGCGACCGTAAGTGTAATATGTGGTGTATCGCCGGTTTCGTTGCTATACGTCAACGACAATTGGGATACGCATATTTACTTACATTGATGATATATGATATTATGTGTTGCTGTGATATGTTATATTGGATCGTCGCGTTTTGAATAGCCGGGGGTTTTATGTGAGATGAGGGTTTTTATTTTCATTCATGTAAAATTTATTTGTATGTAATATTCTTTTATTGGGGCACTTCCGGGCTTAGGATGATGTCACCATTGTATATTATTTACTTTTCCGCATTAGGTAGACCCAAGACCGGGAGCACAAGTAACCGGGTTCTAGGGTCCAGTGGGAGACCATCTCGAGGAGTCAAGACCGGGTCTCCTAACCCTAGAATTAGCAGTGTTGCTTGCCGCTCTCGTAGGGGTCTAGGGATGTCGATTTGGCTATTCAACGCGACCGTGGAATCCGTGTTTTATACAGGCTCGTATTAAAACACGGACGTCCTAGTATATCCAATATTTCATATATGTTCTTCTGCTGCAATGTTCAGTGATGAGATCATATTACTGCCTGAGACGAATGTTTATATTATATATGTGAGATATATGTTATATTGCAGATTCCGTTTCAAATAGATGCTTGTTAAGCATAATAAAATGGGACTTCATTAATGAGATTAATGAAACTAAAAGAAACCTAAAGATGTCGTAGAAACTTGTTTAAAAACTGGTAGCTCTAGTTCTTGCTTTGCATAGCGGTGTTCCTTGTAGAACATCCAGCACCTTATTCGATAAGGAAAGAGCCGAGATCCCTTCACCGGGAGTGACCTCTTTAGCGAAACTAGCAGATGCTACAAACACGGTTTGTCTTTTGATTGCTTATATAGTTTTTGCTTTACGTAGTGATATTTGTGAAATATCCTGCACCTTATTCGATGAAGAAAGAGCCGACGAACCCTTCACCGGGAGTGACCTCTTTAGCAAAACTATAAAAGGCCTCAAAAACATTCCATTTAAAATCACTCGATTCTATAATGATATCAAGTTCATTACGCTCATGGTTTTCTGAAAAACCTGCGTAGCCCTCCGTCATTTCAGGTAAAGACTGTTTAGTATACGTGCTACATTTGTTGGCCTGCGTCAAAGCGTAGTGTGCGGTAACTAACTAGTACTTATCTGTAACATACGATGCGATTGGATTAGGGAAGTCGTGCGACTTTGTTGGCCTGCGTCAAGGGTCGTGCGGGTGGGTTTAATTCAATCAGGAAATGTACGGGTTGAACTTGACTAGCGGACTATGGTTTGTTGGCCTGCGTTAAGGTCATAGGACGCTAGGGGTAAAATATTATTAGGAATTTTAAGTGTTGAAATTTGCAATGAGATTGCATACCTTCTATGAGATAGTTGGATCCCGATACCCGCTGCGAGTAAGAGTTACTCCTGGGAAAGTTTTACACATTACAATTAGCCGATCAAGTAGGTGTCTAGAAAGTTGTTAACGGGGTACGCCCCCGGGAAAAACAAGGTTTATTTTAATTAGGTCCGTGCGAAAGCGCGGAGAACCTCCCTCAAAGTACCGGCACTGGCCTGACTAAAAGATTGGCGAACTTATAGGGTGTAATTAATCCCGGCTAGTCTTTCCTTTTAGGGTTTGAAGGAAGATTTGACTAAAACAGTGGGAGACATCCTGATTAGATAAATTGATAACCAATCTAATCTTGTAAAAGCGCACTCTGAGTGTTTTCTTCTCTCTCTCTCCTGGTTGCGACTATGTCACGCCTTAATCAAGATAATAATATGGATGTATTGCCCGAACCCGCTTGTTATACTGTGCTAGGGAACGTTGGTCCCACTCCAACTTATAATTGTTATAAGACAGAGCAGGAAATTGGGGATTACCAGAATTCCCGTGCCGCCCAAACGAAGAAAGTGCATGCCGATACATCTTCTTCGGGTGTGTTCATTACAGAGAACTATTTCTCAGTATCCTTTACGTCCTGGGTATGAGATACCGGATCAGGATCCCGCATATGTAATTTGTTACATGGGCTACAGATAGGTAGAGAACTGAGAACGGGTGATAAGTTTCAAGAGTTGGAAATGATGCAAGTGTTGCAGCCAAATCTATTGGCAGTTATCACCCTGTATTATCAGAATACATTGATTCTGAACGAATGTTATTAGATACCGAACCTGATATACAACATCATATCAGTCTCTTTATTAGTAAAGAAGGATATAATTTTGTATTGATGGATAATGTTTTGAACATTTCCTATATCAAGAGTTGACCGGATCAGGCACGTTATCTAAAAGCATAGATGTTCTAAATCAAACCACAGTACTTAGTGTACAGAACACACACAAGAGGAAAAGTTCAGAAATGAACGAATCCTTCTTGAGGTGTTGTAGACTAGGTCATATCAATGTGACCCGACTAACTGAAGTTACATTTAGATGTATATTTAAATTAGTTTGAATTTACATCTTGTGAAACTTGCCGGTCATGTCACTAAGATAAGATGACCACAGCTCTGTTTATTCGAAACAGAGAAAGAGTTAGTGGACTCTTGGGATTGATACATGATGATGTATGTAAGTCCCCTGTCTACACATGCCAGGACTGGTTCTTTGTACTTCATTACATTCACTGATTATCTCTCAAGATTCGAACATATATTCCTGTTGAAACACAAGTCTGAACCTTTTGAGATATTCACAGAATATAAGTTAGAAGTAGAGAACCAAAAACGGGTATAAGTATTATGTCCTATGATGAGATCAAGGAGGAGAATAGTTGAGCACGGAATTCCTGGACTATTCTAAAAGAGAATGAGATTCTCTCTCAGCATTACTCCTCCGTTTACACCACAGCACGCTGGTGTATCGGGACGGAGCAAACACACCCTATGTGATATGGTGCGCTCTATGATGAGTATTACTGAGTTTCCTATTTCCATTTGGGAGTTATGCACTTGAGAAGCTGCATACCTATTGAATAGGGTTCTAATCAAATCAGTTGCCTACCACATCATATGTGATATGGAATGGGAAGAGCCTATATCTTAAGTATGTTAAGATTTGGGGTTGTCCAGCCTATGTCTAAAAGCATAATCCGGACAAGCTCGAGGCAAAGTCAGTTCTGTAAAAGTTTGTTGGATATCCCAAGCATTTGCAAGGGAATATCTTCTACCTAACCGAGGAACAAAAGATGCTTTGTTTCTCAGCATGCCACCTTTGTGAAAGGGAATTTCTTGTGAAGAAATTAATGGTTATGAGGTAGAACTAGAAGGAGTTCCAGCTATACAAACTGCAGCTGATGATTTGGTAAACCCGGAGGATTCAATAGTTTCTAACGAACCTCAGCCTCTCCGCCGATCTAGTAGGGTTTCTCACCCACCTGAGAGATACTTCGCTTTCTCTATGACAGTAGGAGCGAGGATTGCATCATGAGATGATGACCTAACTTATTTCGAGCAGGCCATCAGGAGTGGGACTCTGTAAGAATGGCTGGATGCTTAGCGATCTGAGATGGAATCCTTATACACCAACAAAGTATGGACTTTGGTTGCTTTATCTGAAGGGTTAAATCCCCATCAGGAGCAAGTATATATTGAGAAGATTACTTGGTGTACATGGAAAAGTTGATACTTTCAAAGCTATGCTTAAGTCTATCCAGATCCTAATTACCACGGCTACGTACCATAACTACGATATCTGGCGGTTGGGTGTCATGACTGCTTTTCTAAATGTTGATTTGGAAGAGAGCGTCTATAAGTACACAGCCAGAGGACTTTGTAGATACTGGGAGCAGCGGAAACGTGTGCAAGATGTTTTATGTGATGAAGCAGGCATCGTGGAGTTGGAACGTCTGTTTTGATGTGGTAGTCAAAGAGTTTGACTTCATCGAAATGGTAGATGAACCTTGTATATACAAAAAGGGTAGTAGGGAGTATGGTGATGATCCTCGTAGAGTACGTGGATGACATACTCTTGATAGGGAAGGAGTTTCCTATGCTACGCTCGGTCAATCTCCTCTTATCACAATGATTCTCTATATAGGATCAAGGTGATACCTCCAAAATCCTGGGTTATGGATCTATGGGATAGATCTAATTGGATATTAGGAATCTCACTAGTTATAGTAAGATGGTATCAAACGATCCTGGGGAGAATCACTGGAAAGGTTCCAGGGTGATAAGGACGACTGAATGTCAGTCGCAGGCTTTGTCTTACCCTCAGTGGAGGGACGGTATGTTGGAAGAGTTCCAAGCTAGATACCGTGACTTACTAGACGATTAAAGGCAAGATACATCGTTACCAAGTATGCTACCAAAGACGCGGTCTGGATATATTTAAGTTCATGAGATGAACTTCGTTCCTGCCATTGTATGACAATGGAGTTATGGCTTATGCTATGGAACCCCCGTCCCATCAGAAATCCAGATATAATTCTTAGGCAGTATCACCTGATCATGGAGATGGTTGATCTCCAAGGAGATCGAGGTTAGGAGAGTAGACACAGAGGACAACAGCGCGGATCCACTCACAAACGCCTATTTCCCAGTAGGGACTTTTATAGGATGGTTGAGTATGAGATACTTCAACCACAGCTGATTGTTGGGTATGCGATACCACAACAGATGACCCTAGTGCAAGTGGGAGATTGTTAGTTATATGTATGCCCTAGAGACCATTACTGTACATAAGATGTATATTGTAGTGGATGCTTGGACATATATAGGGAAGACTTTCTTGCTTAACATGCTAGTACGCTATCTGGTTGCTCTTTATCTTAACATGTACTCTGATTGTCTCTATGTTACATGTTGATAAAGCCCTTAGGATGAGTACTTGACTACCAGGACTATGATGCGGATCATACTAGTGAGAACAGTGTAGTCGCCAAGTACATCCTTCAAAAGTTCCTAGTCATGGGAGTACCGAGACAGGGCATCGATACTCCAGAGTAGACTAGCGTATGCGCTTCTTGACCCATATGATGGGTGATGGATGATCTCATATCCATTGGTGTTTGACATCAAGGATGGTGTAAGGGTGCTCAGTGGAGACTGGGTACACTGGACGGACCCGTCGAGAACTCCCAAATGGTATTATACCTCACGTCAAATGGCAGTTCTCTGGTGACACTGGTACAGGTTAGTCTGTAGACCCGAGATCGTCATAGAGTCTTGTGTGATTCCCACTGTGCTTTGATTTCTATCATACCACGTCCAAGTGGGCGTGCAAAAAGGTGGATTTTGGGTACAGTCCCGAATCATATGGAGGCAATAAGCGATAGGAGGGGCTTTGTCTCTCCCGGTATAGGGAGTTGATGTTGCGCTGTGTTCGATTGGCTATAACTAGAAATCCCTGGCCAGGGTTGCTAAGATTTACTGGTAAGTGTTATCAGTAGTTTCTCGAACTGTTATATACCTCATATCGACACGACTTATCAAGCTACTGGGGTCTAACGTTTACCACCCATAGGCGAGATATGCGACATATCAGACGAAGAGACCGGACTGTACGGGAGTGTTACTGACTGGATTCACAGGAGAATGTACAGGCTTGCTTGTTGATCTTCTGAGCGCTCAATACCTGTATGGCTGTTACGTTTAGCTGACCGCTTGCAGCTTGTGGGTGTTTGATATGATCATCACCTGCTGCCGGCATATTGACAATTCTTTAGAGTCCTACAAAGAGGTTTCTTGGCTCAGGCAAAACGGAGTAGGAGCACATATGTGATATGTGCGGGACCGAGAACAATACGTGTATGTGATACCGTATTAGATTCTCGCGATATGAGATATCGGCCGGGTATATGTGATATAGCCGGGTCATCGGATCAAGTGTTGATTCGATGACTTGATACAGATTATATTACTCGGTTATTTGTAAAATAGCCGGATTATCGGATCAAGTGTTGATTCGATAATTTAATGTATAATTATATATTTGATATATTAAATTACATTAACTAATATAAGCTCACTAAAAGATTCTTTTTCTCACTTGGGTAATACATTGATATATATGCGATATATATTAATTGTATTATTTTATTTTGTTACAATAAATATTGTATATGTGATATATAATATTGTAACATGTTATGGTTATAAATGCAACATGATTTGTGGAGTTTAATTATGGTTAGGGTTTGGATTAGGGTTAAGCAAGCATGAAGCTTTCAAGAAGCTTCTTGAAGCTTTGACTTTGACTTTTGATTATTCATCATAAAAGAAAAGATCTTCTTCCTTCTTCTTCTTTCATGGAAAAGCTTTCTAGCTTTTTCAAAGGTGACGAAAATGAGTGAGAAATAGAAAACAAATGAGAGCTAAAATCCTACTTCATTATCCTAATCTATCCTAGCCATTTAGATTAGGGTGTTCACATCATTTGTGAGTGAGAGCTTGTGTTAAAGAAACTTCAAGGTAGATCATCTTTGTTATCGAAGATCGGAAGCAAGCTTGCATCTTTCTCTTCGTGGAGCCTCTCTAGAGTTCGGGTACTCGATGATCGCGGCGAAGGGGCCTCAACACGGAGCTTTAGAAGTGAAGGACCAAACTAGAAAGGTTGTAATCCCAAACTCTTAGATGTTAAAGTGTTTAACATGCTTTGTTTCGTGTAATCTCTAGTTTAAAGATCTTGGTTAGGGTTGTTCGGCACGTCTAAATTTTAAATCGGGCATGGTTGATGCCTTATAGACCCTTGTGAGAGTGCCTAGCATCCCTACATTCACAAACTCACCGGTAGTCCTGCTGTTTTTACTCATGGAGCCTTTTTGGATTTTCATCCGTACTCATCTCTCTTATGGACGTACCCTTTTTTTTTTGCGTCAGCCTTGGGATGTTGCGGTCCGCAGTAGTTTATAGACGTCTCGGTCAGGCGTAGTATTTCTTCAAGAAACGGCCGTTTATTGGCCTGAAGGGTCTTTCGTCATGCATGTCCATGAGTAAGTAAGCCCCACCCTGGAAGACTTTGTCTATTATGTACGGGCCTTCATAGTTCGGCTACAATTTCCCCCGTTTGGCACGATTGGGGATCATAGGTCTCTTGACCACGAGCACGAGTTCGCCTTGCGAAATGTTCTCGGCCTAGTCAATCTCTCGTATGAGCGCGTCATCTTTGCTTTGTAAGCTTCTAAGTTTTGTTGCGCCATGAACCGGATTTCGTCAAGGGCGTCGAGTTCCTCAAGCTGAAGATGAGCATTCTCTTCGTCCGTTAGCTCGTAATGAACTGCCACTCATAAGGAGGGTAGCTCTATCTCCAAGGGGAGTACTGCTTCATTGCCGCATACCAATGTATACGGCGTTGTGTTTGTGGCCGTTTTAAACGTGGTTCGATACGCCAGAGAGCTTCATACAGTCTCTCATGTCAGTCCTTCCTATTTCGGGACACCGTCTTCTTTATGATCTTCGTCAAGGTCTTGTTGAAAGCCTCGGCTAGACATTAGCTCGAGGATTATAGACCGAAGAGTATCTCCAGTCTATATTATGCTACTGTGTGAAGCGGCTGATTTTATGGCTTCTGTAGGCCGGCCCGTTATCGGAAATAATCCGTCGCGGAGTGCCGAACCGATAGATGACGTGTGTCTTGAAGAAATGGAGGATATTCTCCGTCTTCACTTCTCTTACTGGTACTGCTTCTACCCACTTGGAGAAGTAATCAGTTGTCGCCGGTATGAACCGATGGCCTATGGACGATACTGGTTCAATAGGTCCGATTATGTCAGTTCCCCACATTTCGAACGGCCAGCTAGCCACCGTTGGATGTAGCGGATTTGGATGCTGGTGGATAAAGTCCCCGTAAATCTGGCACGAGTGGCATGGCTTCGCGTATTCGAGGTAGTCTTGGATCATTGTGGGCCAATAGTAGCCCATCCTTTTGATCTTCAGTTTCATCTTCGGCCCGTCTTGGTGAGAACCACAGAGTCCATCATGAATTTCTTGGATGACTATCCTTGCTTCTTCAGGTCCCAGGCATCTTAGCCATAGAGAATCAAATGATCTCTTATATAGAGTGTCAATGACGAAGGCGAAGGATAGAACTCGTTTCATGAGCTGATGTCTTGAGGACGTATCTTCAAGTGTTCGACGGGATTTGAAATAGTCTATAAAGACTTCTCTCCAATCTTTAGCCTTTTCCTGGTCTTTTATTTGTAGGGCCGTTTGCTCGGTCGCTCCCTTTTCTTCGAATGGCTCTAGAGATATTTCTGCCGGTGCAAGAACTCGACGGCTTTACACAATGATCCTTACGTCATCGAGGTTTTCGTCAGCCAGTTCTTTAGCAAGTTTGGCAAATGCATCTACCTTGCTATTTTCTGCGTGCGGTATGCTTTCCAGGACGTAGGCAGGGATTTGAATCAGCAATTGTTGCACTCTCTCGCCGTACTTCACCAACTCTGTTTTGAACGTTTGATAATCGTCGTTTACTTGGCTAACGACCAGCTGGGAGTCTCCATATATGAGGAGGTTTTCGATTCCCATGTCGACAGCGATCTCAAGACCTGCTATCAAAGCTTCATATTCGGCTTCATTGTTTGTCCTCGGCTCTGTCAAGGAAAAAGCAAAGCGCATTATCCCTCCTTATGGAGTCGCGAAGATGAGGCCTACCCCAGACTTGATTATGGGGGAGCTGTTCTTTCGCTTCTTCATGGAAAATGCCCCATCAAAGTAGAGTTCCCACCGGGTGTTACTCTCTCCTTTCTCCGCGTCGATTGTGTCAAACACGTGTTCGTCTGGAAATTCGCAATTTAGGGGTGAATCGGCAGGTATAGGATGCTCGGCGAGGAAGTCGGCGATGGCCTGGCCTTTCACTTCCTTGAGAGATCGATAAGTTATAGAGAATTTCATTAAGAGTAGGGCCCATTTAGCGAGCCGCCCCGTTAGAATGGATCTTGACATCAAATATTTGAGAGGATCCACCTTTGATATGAGATGGACCTCATGCGCCAACGCATAGTGCCTAAGCTTCGTTATCGCGAAGATCAACACCGGGTAGTGTTTTTCAATAGGGGAGTAATTGTTTTCTGCCCCCAGGAGCACTCGATTCAAATAGTAGAAGGCTCTCTCCTTCCCTTGGACATTTTTTTGTGCCCATAGCGCGCCTAAGGAACCCTCAAGGGCGGTTGTGTACAGAATGAGGGGCTTTCCTTTGACCGGAGCGGTCAGTACTGGCGGATTCTGCAGGTATTGCTTGATTTCGTCCAGTGCACTTTGGCATTTGCGGTCCCAAATGAATGGGGTTCCCTTCTTCATCAAGTGACTGTAGGGACGGCATTTGCCGGAAAGATTGGCTATGAACCGCCGAATATACACGAGCATCCTTTGGAGAGACCGCAGTTGCTTGAGAGTTCTTGGCGGGGGCATTTCCATGATCGCCTTGATCTTCGACGAGTTTATTTCGATGCCTCAATGTCGCACAATGAATCCTAGGAATTTGCCCGAGGAAACTCTGAACGCGCATTTCAGAGGGTTCATCTTCAAGTTGTATTTACGAAGACATTGGAACACTATTTTTAGATACTCCCAATGCTCCTCATGTGATTTTCTTTTCACCACAAGGTCGTCGATATAGCATTCGACGACTTCATGTATGAGGTCATTGAAAATCTTCGTCATGGCCCTCTGATAGGTAGCGTCGGCGTTCTTTAGACCGAAAGGCATCACTTTGTAGCAGAATATGCCTAGCGGGGTCCAGAAAGCAGTATGCTTTCGGTCTTTGGGGTGCATCTTTATTTGATTGTACCCTGATGAGCCATCCATGAGGGAGAAAACTTTTTGAGTGGACGTGTTGTCTATCATCAGCTCGGTAACCGATACGGGAAGTCATCCTTCGGACATGCTTTGTTGAGGTCCCGAAAGTCTACGCACATACGCACCGTCCCATTTTTCTTCATCACTGGGACAATGTTAGCAATCCAGTCAGGGTACTGAACCTTTTGGATGAAGCCGGAGTCGATTAGCTTCTTGACCTCGGCGTTGATGCTCATTTCAATTTCGAGCCGCATTCTTCTCGGCGCTTGTTTGACTGGCTTGATGTCCGGAGATATAACCAATTTATGCATGGCTATCTCTGGATCTAGTCCCGGCATCTCAGAATAGTTCCATGCGAAACAGTCTTTATACTGCACGAGCACGTCTCTTAGCGTAGCTACCTGTTCTTCGGACAACAGTTCACTGACGAACGTAGGCCTCGGGTCGTTTACCATCCCTAGGTCAATTTTCCTTAGGTTGTCCGCAGTAGTATGTATTCCATCTTCCAGATCCTTCGGCGCCGGAGGAAACTCTGAGATCACTTCGTCACCATCGTTTTCAAAGCACCAGGAAAGGCCATTCATATCCTCGGGAACTCCTTCTTCCGACATCATTATCACGTGACAGGTACGAGATCGCTTCCAAGACCGATGTTGATTCGGCTCTACTCTCGCTGCACATATGGCTTTCGGTTCATGTTTCTGTGGTAGGGTTACCCTCCAACTGCTGGATAAAATGAATCTACCTTGTTGATACTGGTCTTCTATCCAGTCTTTGAATGTGAAGCAATCTTCGAGAGGATGTACTATCGCTCGGTGATAGGAGCAATAATCTGGGTGATGAACCTCACTTGCTTGTTCAGGGTGCTTGGACTCCAGGAGGGTAATCATCTGATGTTTAATCACAAGACTGAATATCTTTCCTGTCTTGTCTTAGGGAAAAGAATATTCTCGACCCATCTTCTTTATAAGAGACGGATCCCGGTTGCTCAATTTTCGATCGCGAGGCTTCTTGGACCCGCTTTGCTGCTGTCGAACATTTTTTCCGTTCTTTAGTTTATTTTTTCCTCCGCGTCGAGTCTTCCGTATGACGGGTTGGCGATGAAAGGCATCGTCATTTTTCGTAGCCTGCTGAAGGAGGCGCTGCGTTCTGGATTTTTCATGGATGGCCATTTCGCGGCTATGGTCATCCCGGACCTTTTGATCCGCTGCCCTTATTAGCTTATCCATCTGTTCTTCGAACGACGGACTTGGCACTTTCATGGCGAGGCCTCGTTTTAGTTCAGGCCTATCGTCTTCTGACAAAGCATCTCCTTCTTCATCGAAATCATGTATAACGTAGCAGCCATGGAATCGCTCCCGTTTCTTGGATTGAACATATCCAAGCCCGATCGTTTCCATTCTCCCGTTGGGCAATTTTCGCTGAGTTCCAGGGACGTTCAGATCCTATTGTAGAACTGAGCTTGTTGAGCAGTCTGTTTGAAGGGTACGCCTTGGCGCCTCAACAGCTTTTTTAATCCTTCCGTGTAGTATCTGGGCAGACGGATGGGCTGGAGTCTATCAAGTGCAGAATCGGCACCATGCCAGATTTCCTTCTCCACCTTGGTTTCTGAGGATTGATAAAAGAGGATCGCCTTTTCATCTTTTCTCCTGGGAGGGACATAGAGCGTCTGCAGTTCTTGCACACTGTAGGTATCAAGTGCGTCGAGCTCTTTGTAATGCTCTTGCGGAACCATGGCGATCTGCAAACTCTGATCATCTCCAATGAAAGCTTGCACTGATAGACGAACCGAGAATACTGCATTGACCTCATCTTCAGAGTCACTGCCAAAGACCAGAATAGGGGTAGACGGTCCCGGTTTGTTGTATCGGGGAGGTCCCGAATAGGCTATCTCTTCTTCCTCCTCGGTATCGCTACCGAAGACTGGAATGGTGGTGATAGCTTTTTGCTTATCCTCGGGTTTATGGCATCTTTCCGTGTCTTCAAAGTCTGGCAGGAAATACTTCGCATCCTCGTACTTTCGGACTTCATTTACGGAAAATCGGTTCAGTTCCCCTGTCACGGTGTACTCAAGACCATCTTTGAAATACTTCATACATTGATGGTGTGTAGAAGGGATAATGTTGTACTCGTGTTACCAAGGCCGGCCGAGCAAAGCATTGTAGCAAGTCTTGGCATCAATGACGTGGAACTTGATATCAATAACGAGCAGCCCAAAGCGTAACGTCAGTATCACAGACCCGAGCATCCGTGATGACTGGGAGTCGAACCCGGAGATAGTAATTTTATCCCGAGCGAGGTGTTGAACGCTCATGCAAATTTCTTTCAGCACCGTCACATTTAGGAGATTGACAGAGGACCCATTGTCAACTAGGATCTTCCCTATCTTAATGTCATGGCAATACCCGAAGACATATAGGGGACGGTTGTGCTCGCATGTTCCGAGGAGGAGATCTTCATCGCCGAAAATGATGTCAGCTGTGTGAATTTCTTTCAGCTCGTCCTTCATCTTTTCTTCGGAGAGGAAAGGTTGAAACTGGTCAGGCTCTTGTAATGCCTTGATCAGATAATCTCTCGCCTCTTTTGATAGCAGAAGGGCATCGAGAATGCTTAGCTGCATGGGTATCTTCTTCAGGTGTGCCAGAACGTTGTAATCCACCTTGTTTTTCTTGGGCGGGTCCTTGGCTGCTAGCTCTTCGACGACTCGGTCATCGAGGGTGATATCCTCAGGGACCTTTTCTTTCCCCTTATCCTTTTTGTTCGATCCCTTGTTTGCGGGTCCGAGATTATTTTCAGGTAGCGTGCGATTGCGCAGCTGAATGTTCTCGCAGGTCTTCATCTCTTCTGTTTCATAGATGGATTCCTTGAAGAGAGGGCCGAGGGCTATTTCTTCATCAGAATCACTCCCGAAGGTGAGAACTTGCGATCCCCCGGAATCAACCATGTGACAATTGCCGGTAGTTCTTTTGCGTTCTTCTGTCGTGCTTCTTTGTTCCCGACGAGCCTTGCGCTTCATTCGCTGAACGTGTTGTCGGTGGGCAACATATCCCTGCCACCCGTTTTTAAAGGCCATGCACTCTTCGGTAGGGTGTGCAATCCTTTGATGGTATAAGCAGAAGTTAGGATGTACGTCAGCTTCATCAAGATGTATACCGCCAGGAGAATTTCCTCTAAAAGAGGGCAACTTCATTCCCATTGACAGGGATCTAGCGAATCATTTCCTTAAGTTTTCTTTTGTCTACGGTGGACGTGCTTCGATCTGGTTTGAGTGCATCAACATTTTCGTTCAGTCGCCGGCGTTTGGCTTTTTCGAATATAGACAGTCCGCGCTCTCGATTGTCTTTGCTTTTATGATGGGCTTCGTTCAGCGGCCTATCAATCAATTCGTCTGATGGCTCCAGGGATTTTGGTTCCGGTTCTAGATCTTCCCCCAGTCTCTTTGCATTAGGAGCTTCTTTGCTATTTATCGAGTGAGAAATCATGTGGCAACTCGCCACATAGTCTCCAGGCCCTTCTGAAGAATCGTCTCCTTCATTAGCGTCATCGTCTTCATTCTCAAGAACATGCTTAAAGAATTCGTCCAACGTGATTGGGGTCCGTTCCTTCTGGTTATATTCTTCCAGTGCATCGATGAATTTCTGCAGACCTGTACGGCTGTCTTCTGGTTGGACGGGCTTTTTGTTCTTCTTCTTCTTTTTCGAAGACTTCGACTGCTGGGCCTGAGCGTTTTGATTATCGCTACCATCTCTTGGCGTTGGGCGCGGCTTCAGCATTCCTTTAATGACCTCAGGTTCTAATGGACTTTTCCACCTGATCGCCGGGCATGTGTGAAGATCGTTCAGCATTCTTTTCGTCTTAGCTGAAAGAGCGACCTCCCATGGAGCTTCTCTATAAAAGAGCACGATGCCCCCGGTTTTTCCACCTTTTTAGGAACGTGTGGTTGAGGCGGGCTTATTTTCCAATTCTCAGATAGCGCGAATCTGCCCTGCTGGTATTGGTCATCAATCTAGCCTTTGAAAACGAAGCAATCTTCAATTGGATGGCTTACTGCTCGGTGGTAAGGGCAGTAATTAGGGTTGTTGGCATCGCCTGGCTGTAGCGGACGTCTTGGATCTGGCAGATTGATGAGTCTGTTGTGCACTACCAGCCCGAACAGTCTCTTTGTTTTATCCCGGAGAAGCGAGTAAGGACGTCCCAGTCTCTTCTCGAGGGATTGGCAAGGACGCACGTTGCTTTGGCGAACAACAGGTTTTGAGTTGCTCGACTGTTGTTGAGCATTGGCGACAAAGGTCACTTTCCCTTTGCCCTTTTCATTACGCGGTTCTGTCTTTGAAAAGGAAGGCTTATGACCCATCTAGTCCATTTGGGCCAGCTTATCAATCAAGGTCTAAAAAGTAGTCGGCTTGAAAAACATCATGAACTGGGATATGGTCGCCTGCAGATCGAGGGTTCTTACAAACATGCCCACTGCAGGAGCATCTTCTATGCGTTGTTCGCAACTCGACCATAGGTTCCGCCACTGTATCGCGTACTGATCCCATGTTTCGCCTGGCTTCACCCTGGCGTTAATTAGTGCGGTGATCGGAGTGCACTCGCTAGCGCTAGCGAATATTTGTGTAAAAAGTAGCTCCATTTCCGCAAATGTCTTAACGGAATCATTCGGGAGCTCAGAGTACCATTCAAACGCTGTTTCCGACAAGCTGCCAATAAACTGGCGAAGCAGCAGTTTGTCGTCACCCCAGTATTACCGCACAAGGCTCTGAATTGAGCAACATGCTGGTGTGGATTCCTCGTCCCCTTATATACATGGAATTTAGGGATCGTATATCCTGGCGGGTACTTTATTTGATCATACCAACCCGGATAGGGTCGTCCAGTCTTAACAATTTGCCAGGCCGCTTCGCTCGCCTAATGAGCTCGTATCTACTGAGCGATATAGTCATCCAGGGCGGCTTTAAAGATGGTCTCTTCTTTGGCTGCTGAACAAGCAGGAAGAGGGTTTGACGTCTCCCCTCGATCGTCTTTAAGGATAATCGGAGGGTCTTCAGCTGGAGGATCCGGCTGTAACATCATCCCGACCATGTCTTGGAATAAAAGCGCCATTCGTTTTATGTTGGCAGCTTGTTCCGCTGCCTCTTTGTCCTTCTTCTCGAGAATTCTGCGGAAGAACTCAGCATCGGTTTCTTGTTGATGACGCTGTTCTGACGACTTCTCCGGGCTTTCTTTTTGGCCAGTGAGTGCGGCTATCTGTGTTAATATTTTATGAAGCTTCCGTTGTTGCTCCTGGGCCTTTGTTACAGATCTGGTGAGCGGTCGATAGCCCGTAGAGATACGGCTATCCTATTATCCATATTCCATATAAACAGTGTGCACCACCATGCCCCCAGACTTGGGGCGTTTAGGTTAAGTGCCTTCCGTCGCAGACACGGGGATATTCTCCGGCCTTCTTCTTTTGTGAGCGGTCAAAGTTGAGGGGGCCGTTGCAGCGGGCACCCAAGTAGACGACACCTTCTGCGGTATGACAGGGTGGTCCTTCTCTTGCCGAACTTTCATCTTTTTCGGTTGGCGGGAGTAGTCCTGGTTGATCACCGAGTCTTGGACCTGTCGCCAAACTTTATGAATTTTAGAGGACAGTCGCTGAGGGGGCTGCTCTGGCTTCACCTTTGTAACATTCTCAGTAGGTGAAGGTGATCTTTTTAGCTCGGCCGTCGGAGAGTTCTTGCGCACCCTCCTGAGTGGTTCAAACTTGTTCCCAGTTGGAACAGTAGCATCGAATTTCACCGTTGAAGCCAGCGGGGTAAGTCTAGAAGGAGAGCTTCCCCAGCCTTCCTTACTCGGCGCCAGTGACGATGGCGAGCATGTCATGCTGACGGGACCGGCTCAGTTATGGGGGTGGCTTCGTCATGCCCCCTGTTCTGGCGGAGGTTACTGCCGACGTTAGCCTCTTGAAAACTAACGTCCGTTGAATGGGGATGGCCAATCTATCGAAGGCAGACTTTCGCGCAGGGGGAGCAGTTTTGGTTACTTCAGTTGGAGTAGGAGCTGAAACAGCCAGTCTTATGAAGACCGATCCCTTAGCAGGAGAAGCTGCCTTGGTGATTTCAGGAGCAGGAATGGCTATCCGCTTTGGGATAACCCTTTCAGGTACTGTGGGCTTCTTGACGGGCCCATTTGAGCTTCGGCTCAGCCGATCAAAGACTGAGGTGTTGGACTTGGACGACCTGTTGAGAGGAGTCGCAGCAGTTGCAAGCCGATCAAAGACCGACTTCTTCGGAGCTTCTTACGGCGGCAGTGAGGCGTTGAATCTCATGGATAGGAGCATGGTCCCAAAGAATAGTCCTGTGGTGGCTTGCGTCGCCTGTTCCACCGGCATCGTAAAAAAGGAGGCCGCTTGAGTCCAGTAGGTCACTCCTCTGGCGAAGATAGGGTGGGAGTTGTTGCAGTTAGTACAGTTTGAAGCCATTGATTTTTTGTTTTCTGCACGGAGAAAGACACCAAATCTTAGCACCTCGAATCCAGGGGCAACCATAGCAAACCGCGATTCGTTCGCAAAACACGACACACGAAGTGTGGAGTGGAAAGAGGAAAAGGTCCCACCGGGCGTGCCAGAATCTGTTCTATGCCGAAAGACGCAGGAAGACAAACGTCTTGCCTGAATTTGGGGGCAGATGCTATTTGGTTTTATCCGTCCACCTCTCCGAAATGCCAAGTTGATTTATGGCACCGTATATCGGAGGTTTAGATGGATGCATCCGTTATAGCAGACTTCGTCAGATTCCCCCTTGTTTGAGGGGTTTTCTTGATTGTGGGAACGCTCTTCCCTGCAGGCGCAAGCCCCTGCAGTTAATTACGCTACCGCATCATGGTAACCACTTTCTCCTTCTCCAGATGGTCACTTCATGTCATGTGTGTTTGTTTTATTTTTGGTTGCCCGTGGATTGTATACGGAGACTAATTTATGTTGTCACCCGTAGGGCGTGGATTAGTCCAAATCCGTATATTTTTAGATTTGGGTTTTGGGTTGGGTTTAAGGATCGTTAGTCTAATTTTAGACTAAGATCAACTTAAACGTTTGTTAAGGATACGTTAGTTTAATTTTAGACTAAGATCTACTTAACAGGATCATTTAGATCCAACAAAAGAGCATTTGGGCTCTATTGTTTTAGTTTAGGGACTTTGCGGTCCAATTTAAAGACATCATAGTCTGTAAAGTTTAAAGACATCATAGTCTATAAGTTTAAGGACCTCACAGTCCATAAAGTTTAAGGATATCTTAGTCCATGAGTTTAAGGACCCCATAGTCCATAAAGTTTAAGGACATCTTAGTCCAGTTTAAAAACATCATAGTCTGTCTAGTTTTAGTTCAACCGTTTGGGGACGCACCAAAAGTTATCGGTTATTAGGAACCTCCAGCTCTCTGAAGACGTTGAAGAATTACAACGACATGTATCAGAGGTATGAAGAGATGTACCCTTGAACAAATGTTGGTTGGAAGGCTCTGGGAATCACTTTGAATGTCATATGGGATGATCAGTTTTGGAAGACAAGAGTATACTTGGGGTTCAGTAGAAGGGGGGTCTTGCCTCTGGAAGACTTAGCTAATTTGGACTAAGATTGGCTCAAATATAGTTTTAAACACTAGAGTACATTCGGCGCTCACGTGCTCCCACATGAAGTGCTTAAAGTATTGTTAAACACTAAAACTAAAGCGCTCACGTGGGGTCACGTGAGGCGCCTGAAGATTGGGCCTTGCTTCTTTTATTTTACTCTTAGAATATGCATATAAGTGTTAAACACTTGACCTTTATGACCATCACGTGTGGGCACGTGATGGGTATCCTTGTGTTGGATATTAAAAGTATTTGTCAGGGGTCACGTGGGAGCATGTTATACACCCTAAAAGAGAAACTGTCTTAGCTTTACTCCCTTTTGTTTTGAGGAGATTTTTAAGGGTCACGTGAGAGAACGTGATACACCCTAAAAGAGAAACTGTCTTTATTGTTTTCTCTTTTCCCTTTTAAATAAGTGTTAACACTTTGGGAAATCTCTTTTTCTGCTTCAAAGAAAGAAGGTCACGTGTTACCACGTGATCAACAATATGCATATAATTCTGAGTTTCAAGTCCCTTACTAATTTCTCTTCTCTTCTGTTTTATAGGAATTTAATTCCTCGGAAATTTGCATGGCAGAATCCCCCAATGAGAATTAACTTTTCAATTTTATGGGGAGATCTGCTTTTGCTGATCTATCACCATGAGGAAGAACTAAGTTCTTATATTAGGGGTTAAACCCTATCCTTGTTGGAGGAATTAAATTCCTATATGTTTTTGTGGGAGAATAGAATTCTCTGAACTTAGGTCTTCCCTTAGGTTTTAGATCTGCATAGCAGAACCTCCCCGATGAGAATTAAATTCTCAACTTATGGGAAGATCTTCTTCTGCAGATCTTCAACCAGAGTAAGAACTGAGTTTTTATTTAGAAGAGTTAAACTCTTGGTTTGAGAATTAAATTCTCTTTTGTCTTGTGGGAGCTTATAGAATGAACTCCTTCCTTCTCTTACCTAGAGTTTTTTTCTCTGAACAGACCTTCTTTTCTCTCTGGAGAATTAAATTTTCTTTTTTTTCTCTTCTGTTTTCTTTCTCTGTTGTTGTATCTTCATTTTCTCTTCTCTTCTTGGCTCCTATTTATAAGAGAAAGAAAAGAATCAGTTTGTTCAACCGATCTCTCATTGAGAGATTTGAGTGATTTTATAACCAACATAATCTTTTAGATCACTCGGTGAATTTTATTCACCATTGGATTTTTAATCCAAAAGATATTTTATTTGTTGTTCCTGGAAAATTTTAGGAAAATATTTCCTTGTACAGAATCTTTCTATAAATTTATGATTTTTAATCACCATTGGATTTTTAATCCAACGGTGCTCTCTTTTACAGAGTGCAGTCTTTTTTTGTTTAGAAAGATCTAGGAAAATATTTTTTCCAATTAGGGTTTTCGATTCATTTTAACTAGATTTTAATTCTATTAGTTCAGAGGGTGCCAGAGTCTATCACGTGTTGGCACGTGACCTCACTGATTAAGCAATTAATTAGAATTTAATTCTATTGGTTCAGAGAGTTTAGGAGTCTATCGCGTGTTGGCACGTGACCTCACTGATTAAGCATTTAATTAGAATTTAATTCTATTGGTTCAGAGGGCTCAGGAACCCATCACGTATTGGCGCGTGACCCCACTGATTAATCATTTAATTAGAATTTAATTCTATTAGTTCAGAGGGCTTAGAAACCCATCACGTGTTGGCATGTGACCCCACTAATTAAACATTTCCAATTGTTTATTTTATTCAGCGCATATAGGCTTTGCATGTAAAAGGTCACGTGTCTGCACGTGAGCCCCGGTCACGTGTGGGCACGTGATGCCCCCTTTTGGGGGTTTTCCTTACTGCTTTATTTGTATTTTATTCAGTTCCCATGAGGGAACAAATGCTTTTAATTCCTTTTAATTAGAATTTAATTCTATTAATTCAGTGGGTTCAAGAGCCCATCACGTGTGGGCACGTGACTTTATCAATTAGGCATTCAGACGTAGATAGAATCTGCCCATAAAAAGGTCACGTGTTTGCACGTGAGGCCCGATCACGTGTGAGCATGTGATGCCTGCTTTTTGAGGATTCTCCACCTTTTTTGTAAGGGAACAAGTAGCTCTTGGCTGAAAATTTTGGCGGGAACAAGGTTCATGTTCAGGATGTAATCATGTGTTTAAGTAGTCATGTCGAGTTTATGTAAAGTTAAAACTATGGTTCGGTCAAGTCGGGTCAAGTATACAAGTTTGAGTTTGATCTCTGAATTCGAGTATTCAGGTTCATGATCAAGTATTCATGTTCGTATTTGATTTTGGATTCTGGTTTGAGTTTGGTCTCAGATTGAGTCAGAAACTTGTGAACGGATTTAACTCTTGAATTCTTCGGTTCGGGAGTAATCGGCAACTGCAGCACATGGAAGGCAGGATTTGTGTTTTTTCCAAGACAATTTCCATTGATAACTCCGTTATATTGTCTAGCCTAAATAGGCAAGCACTCACTTTCTCCGGCTCCCTGGGGCTCAAGAGAAATGATACAGCTTAAGCCTATGTTAATTCTATAGTCCTTAAAGTATTGTTTGCATATCTTGAGGGGGTTTTATGAAAAATATTTTAATATTGTTTTAAAAATAACCCCAAGGGTGATTTACAATATTTTGGGTTTTTATGGGTATGTATTTTAATTATTGGGGTATTTTAATGATAAAAACCAAGCTTTTAAAAGTTATGGTATTTTATTGAAAACTAGCTATTTTGGTAACTTGATAGTATTTTATTAACATTTTAATCTTTCATTTTAAAAGATATAGTTTTATAATATGTTTTTATTGAAAATACGGATTTATAAATTTTATATAATTTTTCAAAAATTAGTTTTGTTTAGAAAAATCGCGTTTCTTAAAAACCGTATTTTATTTCCTTTTGAGATCGAATAGTCCGTGAGGAGTTCTGCATCTCGCTCTACTATCCTAAGAATATGCGATAATCCGCACCATCCAATAGCGGGTCCCCTAACGAGGGTTGTAGAGGCGTATTTGCTAGGGATTACTAAATACCGCTTTAAAAGAAACCCGGTTTTGAAAAGATATGGTATTTTAATGAAAAGCATTTATTTAAACCAACCGTACATAAATATAGACATTGTGCTATGAATCAAAAGTGTGCGTGTGGGGTAGGTCGTTACCCCGTGAAGTTTTCCTAAAAGTATTGTTTTAACGATTATCGAAAAGAGAGCGATACTAAAGTTCAAGGTATTTTAATGAAAAATTTCGTTTATGTTTGTTTCATATGAAAATTTTGGTTAAATTCGAAGCTATAAGATTGTAATTGAAGTTACAAGTAGGGTGGTAAAATTATTTTTACCAAAATATAAAGGAAAAGAGAGTTCTAAGTTTAAAAAGAAATGTATCGGAAGTAACTCCACTTTACTGATATATTTTTAGGAGATGAATTGAGATGAAAAGAAGAAAAGATGAGAGGGACTTACGGCTTGGTAACATCGAGAAGAGAGTAAGAAAGAAGAGAGGGGCTTCGTGGTGTCACGGGAGCTCTAGAAACGGCTTCGATCTTCGATGGAAAGAGCTTGATTTCTAACTCCACTTGCACTAAGAAACTTTTGAGGTAATTTTGCTAGAAATTTTCAGAATAGAGAGGAGCTAGGGCATGGGGTGGTATTTATAGTGGAGAATTAGGGTTTGGGAATTAAAATTTTGGATTAAAAAAGTGTTAAATGGTGAATTGAAGGGTCTCTGTTTGATTGCAGGAAAATCAAACAGTGCAGGGGAGTTAAGGGGAGTCGAAGGTGTGTGTATGTGTATGCAAAACACAGAGGGATTTGGCCTCATCCCAACCGTCGGCGCCAGCCATATAGGGACTTTGGGCGGTCGGATCTTGAAGCATTGCCTCGAGATTCGTGCCACGTGTGTATTTAGGTGTGTACACCTCATAGCGCCTGTTTGATTTTTCAAAAACTTTTCATTTCCCCGTGTATTGCACGTGCAACTCTTGGGCTTCCAAAAATTAAAAAGAAAAAAATCTAAAAAATAATTCGGTCTAATAGGAATCGAACGCACAGGCTATGTCACAGCAGTGCAGAGGCTTTACCAGTGAGTTACAAGTTACTTCCTTACTTTTATTTAACAAAAATAACTTTTAACTCTTATACAGGCAGTAATACTCTTTTCTATACAATAATTAGAAAATTTCTGTACAGTGATTTCAGAGTCGTTACAATATTTTGCCGTATATAGAATTTTATTCTATTAAACGGTAATTTTTAATCACCATTGGATTTTTAATCCAAGGGCTCTCTGTTTTACAAAGAGCAATCCTTCTTTGTTTAGAAAAATTAGGGAAATACAACAACAACTGAGCCTTTTATCCCAAGAATATGGGGTAGGCTACATGAACCAACATGAGAATCACGCTGGGTCCAGCACATGAATCCTCCACCTCCACTCACTCCTATCGAACAATATACTTTCATTGAGGCCTTTGGAAACCATATCGTTTCGTATCACCTCCATCTATGTTTTCTTCGGTCTCTCTTTTGCCCTTTTGCCATTGCCCATATCGAGAGTATCTATTCGTCAAACCGGTGTTTCCATAGGTCTGCGTCGCACATGACCAAACCATCTTAGCCGGTTTTCCCGTATCTTCTCCTCCGCGGGTGCTACACCAACTTTTGCACGAATATCCTCATTTCGCACCTTATCTTTAGAAAAATTTGTTTAGAAAATTTGGGGAAATATATTCCCAAAAATAGAATTTAATTCTATCATTGGATCTTTGATACAACCGAGAGTATTTTCTCACTTAGAAAGATTTGTGAGATATTTTCTCCTAATAAAACTTAATTCTATTACTTGATGATTTATCATCACCATTGAATTTTTGATCCAACGGCTCTATTTAACATAGAGTATCCCAGTTTTTAGACAAATATCCCCATGTAGAATTTAATTCTACTTAATTTTAACTTGGGCGTCGACGCTCACGTGTTGTGCACGTGGGCACTACTTAAGAATTTAATTCTTATATAAGATAGGCGCTCCTGTGCTCTGCACATTAGCGCCCATGTGAGCTTCATGTGCGGCGCCACCACAGGATTTAATCCTAAGGGGTTGGCGCTGGTGCTGACGTCCTCATGGGGAGCACGTGATGCGCTGTCTTATTAAAATTTAACAAAACTTAGCTCTTTTTAATATGTTTAAATATTAGGGGAACAGGGAACAATCGGGTTTGTGTGGGTTTGTATTGGGATTGTATCTTGCTCTTTCCTATTAATGATTGCAACAGTTATCTGGCCAAGAAGAATTTCAATATTAGTCATTGATTGCTTGGTAGCACTAGCATTTTTCATAAAAGTGACCAACTGCGTTTCAACACTAGCAAGCCTCATCTCCTTATTATTATCAACGTCTAATGATGGAAAAGTTTGGTTTGATTGATAATAATCTAATTGGATATTGTCATAAGGAAGGTCAATATCGTAGTATGGGTATGGTTGAAATTGGTGTTGGTCTATGAAATTAGAAGAAGTGAATGTAGGTTCGGTTGTGGTGTATGGTGAATTATAACCGCTTCTATATTTATTCATTCTAATATGATCGGTAGATGTTAGGTTAACTGGATAGCATAGTTCATATAATGTTGGTTTAGCATGTTCGTCGCCCATTTTTTTTAAATGCAGAAACTAAACTAAAGATTCTAACAAATCACAATCGAAAATGCGCAAATAAGCTTGATCTAGGGTTACTTAGGTCAAGTTACTAGACTCGCTCCTAACTTTCAAGAGACAAATTGCGGGATAAATCCTCTAACGGCTCTTTAACAACTTTGAAGCCAGATCATGGACAGTTAAGTGGGAGGATTCCGCTATACGAATCACCAAAATAGCGAGCCTTAATTAAGTAACCACAACTAGTCACACATCACTAAACATCTCAAGATTAAAGAGTGCAATCATTAGGTTGCCTACAATCTCCTCTTGTCTTACTGAGCGTGATATGTTCTTAGGGGGCTGAAGTCTAGATATTTTTAAAATTAATATAGGTTAATGTGGATACTCAGTTGTGATTTGTGGGGCCTAAAAAGGGTGATGAAGTCCCCACCTAGTATGGCTTTAGGTTGATGCCTCTTAGAATCTTTTTAAATATATAATGCAATCTAAAACAATCAAAGATCTAAAATCTAAACTAATTTTTTTTAATGGTGCAAAGGATCCTGCAAAAATCTGTTAGCTGGAATAAAATCGAGATTTTGGGAAGAACGAGATCTTAGCTAGATTTGCCTCCTGTTCGTCATGGTCTTCTCTTCTAATAAGTTCGTCTCGATTCCTAAAATTTTAAACAGAAATTTTGCAGAATCAAATGCACTAAAAGAAATCTAATTTAACCTAAATAAAAAACTAAAATTTGAATTTAAAAGTACTTAAACTACACCTCCATGGCAACGGCGCCAAAAACATGAAGGGGTTTTATTAGTTTTCAAATTAGACCACAAGTATACAGTTTATCGCAGTCGTACTTGAGGATCGTTCCCACATAGAGGTGTTTTAACTAATTTTAAGCTAACTTAAAGAATTAGATTTTTTAAAAGTGCAACTAAAAGTGGGGTTTTTTTATTGAGAGAGAAAGTTCTAGGGTTTTTATTTGATTTATTTCGATGGTTGTTTTAAAGGATTCATCTTCTTTTCTTAATCTAGTTCTAATATGTTTCAATTAATTATAACTAAGCATAGATTATATTTAAATTATAAATATAGGTAATCAAAATTATAACATAATCTAGATCATATTAAAACCCTAATTCTAGTTAATTAAAAGTAACCTAGGTTTAATCTTCCACAAAAATATATAGGTCATGAGTCTACAATTATTATCTTATCGATTAATATAGATACCTTTAAATTACCTAGGTTGAATATCTTATATTTAAATTAGTGTCTTACATTCCTTAATTAAGTTTCTAGGTGTCAATTATCATCAACTTAATTAAATTATCGGTGTTATCATCTTTCTCTAATCTAGTTCAAGACGTCATCTTTCATTACTAAATTAATTTATTAGATGCATAACTACAAAGATAATAATAAAGATATAAGAGATTCACAATCAAAGCATAGAAAAGAAGAGAAATAAGAACATCAACCCATAAAAATTGCAAATAAAAACACATAAAAGAAATATTAGTTGCTTATGATATTAAAGTAAACTAAAGTTTTATTAATATTCATAAGAAACTTACAATAGAACTTGATCTCTTCTCCTTGAAAACCCTAACTTGAATGTTATGAGAGAGATATGAAACCCAAGGGCTATACAAGTGCTTATATAGGGCTAAGGAAGTTTGGAGAACAAGTAATAAAATATACAAGAGAATCAACTTACTAACAACTATGAAAATCTAATCTAATTGCTCTGTTGGATTTTGTTGTGTGCCATCAGAATCTTCGAAAGACGAAACCCTACATCTCATATTAATCTATGTGGAAAGACGATCGTGCCCATAAAATATCTCATCGAACGGCCCAAAATCGACTGCTGATCCGCCGCCTAATTTTGGTTTCGTGGCTCCAGATTTTTTCTGTGGTTTTATCGTCAATTTATATGATTTTTGAGCTCATAAAATCTTGAATATCTCGCTGTATTTTTGTAGTTACATGAATCTCCGAATTGTTCCCAAATTAAGTATATAATTAGACATGTTGATTTGTTGCTTTTGATTTAATTTGGTTTCTCCAACTGATCTGTTATTGTGATGATTGATTCACCTCTATTTATTGCAAATTTTGCTGATTTGAAATGATATTCCCAAATTTGTTCCAAGTTTGCAAATTGTCTTTTGATTTTCTGAATAATTCCCTTAAGTCTCCATTGTACGCACGTAATCCTCATTTTAGGATAATTTTCCGTCCTTTTGCATCCAAGCCCTGTTATCTATGAAAGTATGTCTTAGCACCTCTAATAGGGTTCTATGAACATGCAATTTTAAAATTTTAGAGGGCGAAGTCTACTTAAACAAGATCATACTAGAGTTTTAGGGTTTCAAAGCAAGGAAAAAGAAGTTCTAAACTAAGTGAAGAGAGGCTACAGCCTTTGTAGTCTAGTCCTTCACTTCAAAAGCTCTAAGTAGTAGTCCCTAGAACTCTTCTTTGACTCCACTTGAAGAATGGAACGAGCTTACTCGAAGTCTTCATCGTCAAAGATGATCCACCTTGAAGTTTCTTACACTCAAGCTCACACATCACTAATCAAACTATTAATGAAGTTAACAACCTAAACCAGTTTGCTAGAATAGTGTAGGTTGATGAAGTAGGGTTTAAGCTCACTTAAAAATCTTTTCTTTTCTCATTTTCACTCTTGAGTGAATAGTGTCACATGAAGAGATGAAGATGAAGATGAAGATGAGCAAGTCATGAAAGGATAAGCACTAAAAAGATTAACTTATATGAACTAAAGAAAAGAATATATGAACTAAAGAAAACAATATAATAAGTCATCCATCTCCAAGGTTCTACAAGAAATGAGTCAATGTTTCTTTTCCAAAATTCAAATAAGAAATCTTTATCTTCTTATCCTAAACTCCTATGTGATTCTCATATTGCCATCTTCAATGTATCATCAACCATGATACATTTTCATATATCATTTATATCAAATACAAATAATATATAAAGAGATTAAAGTGAGCAAAATATTAGTTTATATATATATAATTATTAAATCAACACTTGATTCAATAATCCGGTTATATCATAAATAGCCCGGCTAATATCAATTAACGCTAGATTAGAATACGATATCATATACTCATATTTAATCAAGCTCCTGCACATATCTCCGTACGTGCCCTACTTCATTTCGCTTGAGCTAGAAAATCTCTATGTGGGACTCCAAAGACTCGCTAATACGCTACCAGTAGGTAATGATCACATCAGATACCCACAAACCATCAGCGATACTAGCTGGACATAACGGATACCCAGGTATTGAACGAATAGAAGATAACAAGCAAACTTGTCCAAACTCCCATAGAGCCTATAAGCAACACTTACCGTACAGTCCGGTTTTTTCGTCTGATATGTCGCATATCGAATCTAGGGGGTGGAATCGTCAGACCCCGATAACTCGATAAGTCATGCCGATGTGTGGCCTATAACCTTTTGAGAAACTACTGATAACACTTATAAGTAAATCTCATCAGCTCTGGCCAGGGACTTGCTGTTATAGCCAATCGCGCATAGCACAACATCAACTCCCAATACCGGGAGAGATGAAACCCCTCCTATCTCTTACTGCCTCCATGTGACTCGAGACTGTACCCAAAAACCATATGTTTGCAAGACTCATTTGAGCCGTGGTAGGGAGGAAAACAAAGCACAGTGGGAACCATACAAGACACTATGACGATCTCGGGTCTACAGACTAACATGTATAAGTGTCACCAGAGAACTGCTATCTGATGATAGGTATGGTACCATCTAGGAGTTCTCGGTGAGTATTGTTCGGTATACTCATTCTCTAAAGAGCACATGTGTACAATCTTTGATGTCAAACACCAATGGTTATGAGATCAGCCATCGCCCCATACAGGGTCAAGAAACGTACACACTAGTTCTCCTATGGCGTCGGAAAAATACACCCTTCATGATTTTTTTCGACGATCGGCATACATCACGTCCATCTTTATCATCTAAGATGTGGATATACCAAATTTCATGAGATTATACCATTTTTCACCGTTGATTTAGTTGGTGCAAAATTAATGGTTTACCGACAATAGAACTTTTTACATTGCTAATTCAACGGTGAAAAAGTGGTGGAATCACATGAAATTTGGTGTATGCACATCTTAGATGATAACGATGATGATGATGGATGTCGATCGTCGGAAAAAATGGTGGAGGTAGTATTTTTTCGACGCCATAGAAGGAAATCCCCTCATATGGCATCTTTCCTCCATTATTCTCTCTATCTCTCTCTCTCTCTCTCTCTCTATATATATATATATATATATATATATATATATATATATGTGTGGGGGGGGGGGTGGTGTCCAAGCATCCACGATAATCTATAATAATTTCCTCTAGGGCATACATATTCCTAACAATCTGTAATAATTCATAAAAAATACCCGGAACAGTATAGTATATGACAATAAAATGATAAATGGGTTAGAAAAATGTGTAATACATTACACCTATCACTATTCAAACCCGTGTCCCTAAAATTCGTACGACGATGATCCTTTCGCCTAATCCAACGACTCGTAGACATGTCGACTATCGGTGCCGCTTCTCTATGGTACGTATATTTTGTATACCCAAGCGAAATCTTATTCTTCGGTAGATGTTCGTACAATATATCTCGATGGATTTCATAACCGTTATGGCACTGTTTACATGGACACGAAATCAATTTTTCAAGGGATTGGTCTCTCAATGAAAATTCCATAAACTCTTCGACGCCGGCCTTGTATTCATCACTAAATTTGGACACTTTTGTCCAACTCCTATCCATTACTCTCCGATTTCTAACATCATGTATTACGTAATTAGTATATCATTTGGACATTTATTTTATGACTTGCAGTTAAGGTTTAATATTTCAGTTTGATCCATCAATATATCATATCGGCTGTCAGGGGTAAGACTTCTATCCCATTAGGAATTTATAACGTATACACCCATGCGTTTGTGCTTTCATTCATTTTGAGAAAATTTCAACAGCACCTCCTCGATATTCTTCGAGTACACTGTAATAGAAGGGATGATAATTATTTCAATACTGAATATCAATACTGAAATAATCATCCCCTCTATATTTGTATACGGAGAACCAACGAAAATGTGCCAATGAAACTAATCTCGAAACGAATGAAAGACACAAATGCAGGGTGCATTTGCGTTATAAATTCTTAACTTCTCAACACTGGACAAATCTATCGCTTATAGTACAACTAGTTTTCTCGTCACATGGCGGTTGCCATAAATAAACGATTAAGCTTAGTTTTATCAACCATCACGTAGTTTTATGTCACGGTGGAAACCATTGCGTATATAACTGATGAACGGGATCTAAGATGTGTTTCATTTTTTGAATATGAGATACTCGAGGATAATATGTAAATTTCATGTTATCATCGAGTTTCGTACACTTAGTATAAAGTTTTCGTGTTATTTTTAAGTTCAAGATTCAATTGTGTGCATTGTTTAGAACATATGAATATTGAGGATAGTGGTTAGAATAATGGTTAGTTGAATTGCTGTTAATAGAAATATGATAATGAAAATTATGATCATAAAATTTCTCATTATTAAAATAGGTAAAAACTTTATTATTAAGGGTTCACATAAGGATTAAAAGGGCTAGAAGATTCAATATATTATTCATCAAACATGGTTAATTGTCTTGACCTCTACAATTGCTCGCTTGCTAGATATTTTTCTTTCCTACTTGTCAATAAATTGCTAGATATTTTTCGTGATATTTTTCTTTCCTAATTGTCAATAAATTGTTGATATTAATTGTCAATAAATTGTTGATATTTAATTTTAGGGTTTTTGATATTGCCCACTCAAAAATCAAATATTTTCGAAAACCCCATCCACATATGACTATTTGCTTGTAACTCACTCGAAAAACTTAACCCAACTAAAAACTCCACTCCGGTACATTTTGAGTTGGTCAACGTTTTTTGACCGTCTAAAACTGGAGTTAGAGGAGGTAAAAAGACTGAAATACCCAAAATAAAAACAAAATACTTCTTCTTCTTCCTTCTCACTGGCTACCATCACCGGCGCCACCCTTGTCCCAACCTCAGCGTTCGGCGGCCCCCACTTCGCCCCTCCACCTGCTGCCGCTGCCCCTCACCAACTTCATCACCCTCTTCCCCTTCATCATCTCTCACCCTCGCCATCATCCCCCCTTGTCATCATAATCTCCCCTCTGCCATATAAAATTGATGATGATGATGATCTCCCTCACCTCCCTCTCCTTCTTCTCTCAATCCTCTTCTTCCCTTCTCTCTCCCCATCATCACCGAAGCCGCCCCAGCCCTGACACCGGTGGCCCCCACCTTATCCCTCCATCCGCAGCCACTGCCCTTCACCATCACCCTCCGGGCCTCTCACCATCGCCATCACCGCCGTCCCTCATTATCATCTTCCCCAGCACACTACCATCAGCCACCACCATCACCATCACATTCCACCACCACCATCACCATCACCATCAAATTCCACCACCATCACAAACTGAGAATGACAATCATCCATCATCATCACATTCCACCACCATCACATTCCACCCACCACCACAAATTGAGAATGAGAAAGGGAAAAAACTCGAAGGAGGTGTCGATGAGGAGCTCGAGAGGCCTCAATGATACTGATCCGAATGATCTCGAGCAGATGATGGGCCGCTGAGCTCGAGTTGAGGCCGATGGATCAGCAAGGGATGAGACGGTGACGATGATGGAGGTTGGGCAGAGATAAGGAGCTCGAGCAAGTCGATAGAGGTCGTTGCTTATTGCCTTAAGGCCGATTGATCCAGACGTAGTCATCGTTGGGGGAGAGGACCTCCATCACTTGTTCGGCTAAGACCTTGTTGGCTCCGAGGTAAACCCTGAAGAGGTCTCGATTGAATTGATGAGAGGTGAAGGATAAAGGAAGAAGGTGAGGGATAAGGGAATTGATGGAGCTCCTTTTCAAGCCTCCATCAGATGTTGTCTTCCGTTGATCTCGCGGTGGACTTAGTTGATTATCCTCCATTGCGTGTGGGTCTCAATGGGTTTTTGGAGGAAGAGGTGAAGTGAGGGAGTTGGTGCCGAGTACCTGCAAAGAAGTCCCGGGGTGGTTTGGTACCACCAAGGACCCTCCGACGCTCAAGTTAGTGATGATATCCGAACAGAGTAACGACTTAAAAGAGTAAAAAAATGGCTTACTTGACCCCTCTGTGATGAGGGTTCATATAGCGGTGGAGCACGCAGCAGCGGGCGTGAGAATCTCATCGGTGGTTACGCCCCCCGACGTCACGCCCTCGTAGAAAGCGGATCGCCCATTAATGGGGATTGATGGCGTGGAACGTGGGATGTTGCTGGCGTAGAATCAGAGCATAGCGAGATTTGCGGAGCGGCGGTTACGCCTGTGAGCGACGACCTTAGTCGGAGGGCCGAGGAAGACGGCCTCGAACTGGAGCTCGGGATGAGCGAGGAGGCCGAGGAGTCCTGGCCCTGTGACAGCTCGGCGGGAGCCACGGGGCCGAAGAAGCTAATTTGCAGGGAGCCCCGAGGAGGGCTAGCTTGTGCTTGCAGGTCGGGCACAGGGTGGCTTGGTTGGCCCCCGTAGGCCCCTTCTTCTGAGTTCTAGGGCACGTCACCTGCCACGTATCATGATCTTAGGGATCGCCAATATCGAGCACTATCATTATCCCTCCACTCCTGTCCCGACCAGCTAGCGGGTCGGGTCAGGAGTGGACTGTCGGGCCTCCCGAGGTGGGATCCTTTCTGGGGTTTCGTCAGGACGAGTCCTCAGGCCGTCGGCTGTCTTTTTCGCTAGCGAATCAAGGCGAGATCTTTACATTTAAAGAAGGTGCGTCAGTTCGCGCACTCTGCAATTGAAGCGACGGTCTACGTGTCGGGCGCTAATTGGCTGATGCGATGTATGCAGGCCTGCGGCGTCTGATGGGACACGGTTCAGCGCTGGACTGCCACGTGGAGCGATCGGAGCCGCTGGGCGTGAGGAGCCGTTTCGGCGGGAGACGATGGGCGCCGTAGGATGAGGCCGTATGCAGTAATAAATATGGGTGGGGTCCGCCCTAGGGCCCTTACTCCTTCATATTTTCCTCTCTCAAGTCCCGGCTGCTCGGCGCTCGTCTCCCTTCTCTTGTTCTCAGCCTTTGAAGAATTTCTTTTCCAAGGTTAGATGTCTTCCCCTATAGAATCAGTAGACGTTGTAGTAGTAGATGCTAGGGTTCCTTTAGCTGTGTCTGAGTCTTCTCGGGGAGCAGGGGTTGGATCCTCTCCCCGGGATCGTGAGGTGGGGGCCGCCTCCAGGGAGGAGGCGGCGGATGTGGCCCCCAGCACCCTATGCTGGGTGAGGCATGAGGACGAGCTCGCCAACGCTCGGGCTCGCTTCCACATCCCCCCGTGCTACACGCTTCGTCTGGCCAAGGAGGGAGAGAGGGCAGATCAGGTACGGGGCAAGGAGATTGCCCTGTATTTGGAAGCTTTTTGGGGCGGAATGCGCCTGCCCTTCTCTCCTGAGGTCATCGCCGCGCTGAATTTCTTCGGTTTGGCCCCCGGCCAGTTAGTGCCGAACTCGTGGAGGATTCTCCTTGGGTTCTTGATCCGCCTGAAGTTGAAGGCGGTTCCCTTCAGCCTTTCCCTTCTTGATTCCTCTCTCGTCTTCAAGAGTCACCCCGGCGGTCGAGCGGGCGACCCGAGATGGGTTTATCTTACTTTTAGGAAGCGGCCGGGGGTCTCTACCAGGACCGGGGTCGTGGCCTTTCCCTCCTCCATTCACGATTGGAAAAAGGAATTTTTCTTCGTTTTCCCTCCCGAGGGCGAGGACTGGCCAGTGCCCACCAAATGGTCGAGAGAGAAGTGTCTGCCGGGAAATCGGTCCGATGACCCCGCCGCGGTGAGAGTGGCGCTGTGGTAGCCCATCCCTCAACCCGACGTGCTGCTGTCCGAGAGGGTTTTGAGCTGGGCCGGGCTTAGCCCTGTCGAGTTCGTCGGTAAGTTAGGCTTGCCTTTTAGGTTTATGTTTTACTCGTGTTGCCGATTTGTTGGGTGTTTGTTTCATGCAGGATCCATGGACTTCGTCTCCCTCCGAGATTCTATGCGCCAGCCGAGGCAGCCTACTAGGGCCGGGGGCGCCAGCTCTTCTCGGGCATAGCCCGCCCCGGCTCCTACCACCCCGGTGGCGGCGCCCCGAGGACGCTCGGTGGCGGATCCCGCCCCGGGCCCTAGCAAAGCATCAGGTCAGAAGCGAGCCCTGATTCTGGAGGACACGGCCTCAGAAGAGGAGATCGGCTCTCCCTCGGGGTCGCTCAAGAGGAGTTCCCGGAGACCCTCCCGTGGCCGGTCCTCGCCGACCGTAGTGGAGGAAGGGGGCTCTGGTTCATGGTGCCGTCGGGGCTGTCGGTCGCAGACAGCCTCCTACATGAAATAGAGACCTCAGCGGGGGGTCGAGTTCCTAGGGGGACCCTCAGGGCTCAGCTGGCGTCGATCGCCCAAGAGTCCGTGCAGGTAAGCCCCTAGTTCATTGTGAGATTTGATGCCTCCTTCATCTCTCTGATCTTTTTTGTGTCTTCCCAGGTTCTCCAGCACGTGGCCCTCGCCCTTCGCATAGAGATCGAGGTGGTAGCCCTGACGTTGGAGGACGCGGGTCATCTCTCCTTGTTGCAAGAGAGCTCCAGGCGAGAGCAGGAGGCGATGTCGGGGAGGATTGCCTCCTTGGAGGGCGAGGTGGATGCCGGGAAAAGGGAGGTCGCCCGGCATCGCGAGGCCTCTATGATCGCCGAGGGTAAGCTCAAGGAATCTCAGGTGCTCACCGGCAACCTGAAGAGGACGGTGAAGATCCTCCGAAAGGAGCTGGGAGCGGCGGCCGAGGCGGCTAAGTCGGCCGAATCGAGGGCGGTGGCGAGCTATAAGGGGTCGAAGGATTTTTATGACGACCTGGCCGTGGCCACGACCCGCATTTTGCATGACGCCCTCAATGCCGTTAAGTCTCGGATGCTGGGGTTCGACGACGTGGATCTCCGGGCCGAGTTCCCCCTCGTGGGCGCCGACGAGCAAGGGGAAGAAGTTCCCGGCGAGGAGGTGGCCGAGGACCCGGCGCGCCAAGTGGTGGAGGTCGAGGACCTCGTGGTCGTGCCTGGCCCCAAGGTGTAGAGCCCTCATTCTCCTATCTTTATTTTGTTTTTCTTTTGAATTTTATAAGGCTGGGGAGCCCAAAAAATACCCTTTGTAAAAAAAAACTTTTGCCTTTGGTAGTAATAAAGTTTTTCTTCGGCTCCATAGAATTGCGCTCTGCCATCTGTTTGTGAAGAATGCTCGTGGGATATTTTTTGCCTGTACCGTTGTGCTTTTATGTCAGGTTGGCTATCCATCTAGCGATCGTCCGTCGAGTTGTCTGCAATCACTTGCCGACGAGCGCTTCCGAGGAGGTATCTCCCTGGGCCCCAGAGTCGAGGGGAGATCGTTTAGACTTAGACAGACCCGACGCCCCTCACTGGGGTCTCGGGTCCTCCACGGGCCATAGAGTATCTCTGATTCTGAGTATTGGTCACCATCAGGAGGTGACTGGGCAGGGTAGCTGCCCCGTCACCTCTTGCAAAGGATTTCTGGTTCCTGGCGTGGTGGTAGGGGAGTTACCCGCCAGGGATGGCCGAGCAGAGTAGCTTCTCGTTTGCCTCTTGCGAGGGCTTGGGTCTTTAGCGTTTGAGGGGCTGTAAGAAGCCCACTAAGGATGACTGGGAAATGAAGTTGCGCGGTTGCCTCTTGGCGAGGGCTTTGACCTCTGGAGTCATGGGTAGACAACTACCAGCCTGGGATGAACGAGCGGGACAGCCGCTCTGGTGCCTCTTGTAAGGGGGTTCTATCTCTGGCGTCGCGGGTAGGGAGCTACCAGCCGGAGTTTTTACCGAGCAAGATAGCTTCTCGGTTGCCTCTTGCGAGGGCTTTGATCCTTCAGGACGGGGATCGAGCAGGGTTACTGCCCAGTGCCTCTTAGCGAGGACTTTGATCCCTGTCGGTTGTGGTACGAAGCTACCAGCCGGGGATAGCCGAGCAAGGACCCGACTTCCTCTGGGAGGACTTTGGTCCTTGGAGCGGGAAGAGCTATAAGGCTGTAAGAAGCCTACCAAGGACCCTTGGCCTGGCAGGGTTACTGCCCGGTGCCTCTTGACGAGGGCTTTTTTCCTGAACGATAGCCGAGCGAGGGAACCTCGGGCTCGAGTGCCTCTGGGAGGGCTTTTTGATCCCCGACGTTGCGGCAGGGAAGCTTCCCACTGGGGATAGCCGAGCGAGGGATCCTCGGGCCCGACTGCCTCTGGGAGAACTTTTTGATCCCCGGCGTTGTGGCAGGGAAGATGCCCGTTGGGGACGACCGAGCAGGGTAGCTGCTGGGTTGGATCTTGATGAGGTGTAGCCCGCCCGTCCAGCTGTAGGTGTGGGGAATGGGAACAGCAGGGGCGATGGCGCTCGTAGCCAGTGCATTGAATGCGGGGGGAGTCGAAGCGCTAAGGGCGCATCGCTTCGACTCCACCGGAGAAGGCTCGATGGCTGCCGCGTGGCGATGACTCCCTGGGTGAAAGCGGGCGACTGTTGGGCTGCACAGTAGGCTATATAAGGCTGAAGGAGTACTGGTCCTTCATTCCTTCGTAAACAGGTCGTCGAGAATGCAGGACTTCCCGTTTACCATCCCCGACATAGTTCGCTTTGAATATGTGTACCTTTACGACCTGTACTGCACCGAGGACACGGTGCTGCTGGTCTACAGGGGTATTGAGGACCATTTCGGCCGGCTGCTCCCCCGACGCTCCTCCCTGCTGCAGCTACTGATGTACTCCATCTGGAGGGCGTCACCGGGGCTTTATAACCCCCTGTCTGAGCTGCTCTATGACGAGGCCGTGGGCAAGCTGCGGTCTTTGAGGCGTTTCAGCCTAATCTCCGCAAACCGGCTAGCCCGCTCAGAGGCACTCGTCCATGAATGCTACGAGATGAGGCTCAGTATCGACACGCACGGGGGGAACCGGGGACAGCGGTTGGACCTTGTGAGGCCCCGGTTGGTGGAGATCTTTACTGAGTACCATGAGCAGTGCTCGCTGCACCCCTTCCCCCACTGTTGTAATTTTTTTTTATTTTTGCATTTGCGGCTGAGGAGCCCATGATTCCTTTTGAATAAACAGGATTTTTCCTTTCTTTTCGCAATGCTCCACTGATCTTTATTAAATTAACAATAGATCCTAAAAAGAGTTAACATTGCTTTAAAGGAAAGGTACAGGCTAGTAGATGACTTTATTGGCTCGGACCGAGCTCCTTGAAGGACCCTTGGCCCCCGTGCTAGGCACAGGGCTCACGGCTCCCCGAGTTCCGGGCTGGCCATCTGCCGAAACGAGCATGATCTGACCGATTGTCAGGTCGGTGGGAGGGCGATGCTGCTCTTGCTCGCGGTCGGCCTGTCGTTTGTCCCTCAGGTATGCGGCGAGATGCCCAGATCGGATGAGCTCTTCGATGTAGTCCCTAAGTTTCTTGCAATCCTCCGTGGCGTGGCCCAGTACCCGGTGGAAAGCACAGTAGGGGCCCCAGGTTCGCTTTGCGTCCTGACGCGGGATCGGAGGGGACTTGAAGAACCCCTCGTTCTGGGCCTCCTCCAGCAACACCGCAAGGGAGACGTTGAGCGGGGTATACTCCTGGAACATGTGATGTTATGTGTTGCTGGATATGTTATATTGGATCGTCGTGTTTGAATAGCCGGGGGTTTTTATGTGAGATGAGTGTTTTTCATTTTCATTCATGTAAAAACTTGTATGTAATATTCTTTTATTGGGGCGCTTCCAGGTTGCGGGAGTTGTCACCGTTTGTATATTATTTACTTTTCCGCACTAGGATAGACCCAAAGAGGAGGGCACAAGTAACCGGGTTCTGGAGTCCAGTGGGAGACCAACTCGAGGAGTCGAGTCCGGGTCTCCTAACTCTAGAATTGGTAGGGTTGCTTGCCGCTCTCGTAGGGGTCTAGGGGTGTGGGTTTGGCTATTCATCACGACCGTGGAATCCGTGTTTTATACTGGCTCGTATTGAAAACACGGACGTCCTAGTATATCCAATATTTCATATGATTCTTCTGCTGCGATATCTGTGATGTGATCATGTGATGTTCTGTGATAGATACAGTATATAGTATATATGATATATTATATAGACGTTACTTATGTTTTACACCCGCGCTAGCCCTGCCCTGCTCTGCCGTTAGTTACCTAACCTAACGGTGCACGAGGGGACATCGAGGCGAATGCGGATGGCATAAGTGTACGTCGTATTTATCTGTGATGTTTAGGTATTTAAATGATGGGACTTCATTAATGTGATTAATGAAATAAAAGAAACCTAAGATGTTGTAGAATCGAATTTCAAAATAAAATAGGTAGCTACAGTTCTTGCTTTGCACAGCGGTATATGTGATATATCCTGCACCTCATCCGACGAGGAAAGGACCGAGATCCCTTCACCGGGAGTGACTCCTTTAGCAATAACTGGCAGATGCTACACACTCGGTTTGTATTTTGACTGCTTTTAAGTGTTTTTGCTTTGCACAGTGATATATATGATATATCCCGCACCTCATTCGACGAGGAAAGGACCGACGATCCCTTCACCGGGAGTGACTCCTTTAGCAAAACTAGAAAAGCCTCAAAAACACTCCATTTTAAAATTCATTCGATCCTACAACGATATCAAGTTCATTACGCAATAGGTTTTCAGAAAAACCTGTCGTAGCCCTCCGTCATTTCAGATAAGTATTAGTTAGTATTCGTGCTGCGGTTGTTTGGCATGCGTCAAGACGTAGTGTACGGTAGCTAACTAGTGCTTATCTGCCAGCATATGATGCGATTGGATTAGGGTATTCGTACGGCGTTGTTTGGCATGCGTCAAGGGTCGTGCGGGTGGGTTTAATTCAATCAGGAAATGACGGGTTGAACTTGACTAGCAGACTATGGGTTGTTTGGCATGCGTCAAGGTCATAGCAAGCTAGGGGCAAAATATTATCGGGAATTTCAAGTGTTGAAATTTGCAATGAGATTGCATACCTTCTATGAGATAGTTGGATCCCGATACCCGCTGCGAGTAAGTGTTACTCCTGGGAGAGTTTTATACATTACAATTAGCCGATCAAGTAGGTGTCTAGAAAGGTGTTAACGAGGTTACGCCTCTGGGAAAACGAGGTTTACATTAATTAGGTTCGTGCGAAAGCACGGGGGACCTCTCTCAAAGTACCGACACTGGCCTGGCTGAAAGATTGGCGAACTTGTAGTGTGTAATTAATCCCGGCTAGTCTTTCCTTTTAGGGTTTGAAGGAAGATTTGATAAAAAGCAGTGGGAGCCATCCTGATTAGATAAAATAATAACCAATCTATTCTTGAAAGAGCGCACGCTGAGTGTTTTCTTCTCTCTCTCTCCTGGTAGCGACCATATCACGCCTTAATCAAGATAATAAAACGGATTATTGACCGAACCCGCTTGTTATACTGAGCTGGGGAACGTTGGTCCCGCTCCAACTTATAATTGTTATAAGACAGAGCAGGAAATTGGGGATTACCAGAATTCCCGTGCAGCCCAAACGAAGAGAGTGCATGCTGATGCATCATCTTCGGGTGTGTTCATTACAAAGAACTGTTTCTCCGTATCCTCTATGTCCTGGGTATGTGATACCAGATCAGGATCCCTGATATGTAATATGTTACATAGGGCTACAGATAGGTAGAGAACTGAGAACGGGTGATAAGTTTCATGAGGCAGAAAACGGGGCAAGAGTTGCAGCCAAGTCTGTTGGTCACTGTCACCCTGTATTACCAATACATTGATTCTGAACGAATGTTATTAGATACCGAACCTGATATACAAAATCATATCAGTCTCTTTATTAGTAAAGAAACGATATAATTTTGTATTGTTGGATAATGTTTTGAACATTTCCTATATCAAAAGTTGATCGGTTCAGGCACGTTATCTAAAAGCATTAATGTTCTAAATCAAACTACAGTTCTTAGTATATGAAACACACACAAGAGGAAGAGTTCAGAAATGAACAAATCCTTCTTGAGGTATTGTAGACTAGGTCAGATCAATGCGACCCGACTGGCTAGAGTTACATAAAGATGAATATTTAAAATAGTTTGAATTTACATCTTGTGAAACTCGCCAGTCATGTCACAAAGATAAGATGACCATAGCTCCGTTTACTGGAAACAGAGAAAGAGTTACTGAACTCTTGGGATGATACATGTTGATGTATGTTAGGTCCCCTGTCTACACATGCCAAGACTGGTTCTTTATACTTCATTACGTTCTCTGATGATCTCTCAAGATTCAGACCTATGTTCCTGTTGAAACACAAGTCCGAACCTTTTGAGATATTCACAGAATATAAGCGAGAAGTAGAGAACCAAAATACGGGTATAAGTATTATGTCCTATGATGAGATCAGGGAGGAGAATACTTGTACATGGAATTCCTGGAATATTCTAAAGGAGAATGAGATTCTCTCTCAGCATTACTCCTCTGTATACACCATAGCATGATGGTATATCGGGACGGAGCAATCACACCCTAAATGATATGGTGTGCTCTATGATGAGTACTACTGAGTTTCCTATTTCCTTTTTGGGTGTTATGCACTTGAAAAGCTGCATACCTATTGAATAGGGTTCGAATCAAATCAATTGCCTACCACTTCATATGTGATATGGAAGGGGAAGAGACCATATCTTAAGTTAGTTAAGATTTGGGGTTGTCCGGCCTATGTCTAAAAGCAAAATCCGGACAAGCTCGAGGCATGGTTTGTTATGTAGAACTGGAAAGGTTCCAGCTATACAAACAACAGCAGATGATTTGAAAGAACCAAAGGATTCAATAGTTACCAACGAACCTCAGCCTCTCCGCCGATCTAGTAGGGTTCCTCACCCACCTGAGAGATACTTCGGTTTCTCTATGACAGTGGGAGCGAAGATTGCATCATGAGATGATGACCCAACTAGTTTCGAGCTGGCCATCGAGAGTAAGACTCTGTAAGAATGGCTGGATGCTTAGTGATCTGAGATGGAATCCTTATACACCAGCAAAGTATGGACTTTAGCTGCTAGATCTGAAGGGTTAAATCCCCATCAGGAGCAAGTATATCTTGAGAAGATTACTTGGTGTACATGGAAGAGTTGAGACTTTCAAAGCTAGACTTGTTAAAGTTTTTCGTCATCGACCAGGCGTGGATAATGATGAAACCTTTTCAAGTAGCTATGCTTAAGTCCATCCAGATCCTACTTGCCACGGCTACATACCATGACTGCGATATCTGGTGGTTGGGTGTCTTGACTGCTTTTCTAAATGATGATTTGGAAGAGAGCGTCTATAAGTACACAGTCAGAGGGCCTCGTAAACAGTGGGAGCAGCGGAAACGTGTGCAAGATGCTTTATAGGATAAAGCAGGCATCGCGGAGTTGGAACATCTGTTTTGATGAATTAGTCAAAGAGTTTGACATCATCAAAATGGTAGATGAACCTTGTATATACAAAAAGATAGTAGGGAGTATGGTGACGATCCTCGTAGAGTACGTGGATGACATACTCTTGATAAGAAAGGAGTTTCTTATGCTACGCCCGGTCAATCTCCGCTTATCACAAAGATTCTCCATAAAGGATTAAAATGATACCTACTAAATCCTGGATTTTGGATCTATGAGATAGATCTAATTGGATATTAGGATTCTCACTAGTTGTAGTGAGACGGTATCAACCGATCCTGGAGAGAATCACTGGAAGGGTTCCAGGGTGATAAGGACGACTGAATGTCAGTCGCAGGCATTGTCTTTACCCTCAGTAAAGGGACGGTATGTTGGAAGAGTTCCAAGCTAGATACCGTGACATACTAGACGATAAAGGCAGGATACATCGCTACTTAAGATGCTACCAAAGAGGCTGTTTGGGTGTATATTGGTTCATGAGATGAACTATGTTCCTCCCATTGTGTGACAATGGAGTTGTGGCTTATGCCAAAGAACGCCGGTCCCATCAGTGATCCAGACATATTCTAAGGCAGCATCGCCTGATCATGGAGATAGTTGATCTCCAGGGTGATCGAGGTTTGAAGAGTAGACTCAGAGGACAACACAGCGGATCCACTCACAAAGGCCTGTTCCCAGAGAGAGACTTTTATGGGATGGTTGAGTATGAGATACTTCAAACCACTGCTACAGATGGCCCTAGTGCAAGTGGGAGATTGTTAGTTATATGTATGCCCTAGAGGCCATTACTGTACATAGGATGTATATTGTAGTGGATGCTGGGACATATATAGTGAGGACTTTCTTGCTCGACATGATAGTATGCTATCTGGTTGATCTTTACCTTAACGTGTATACTGATTGTCTCTCTGTTACATGTTGGTAAAGCCCTTAGGATGTGTGCTTGACTACCTGGACTATGATGCGGATCATACTAGTGGGGACAAGGTAGTCCATAAGTACATCCTTCAAAGTCCCTAGTCGTGGGTATATCGAGACGGGGCATCGATATACCAGAGTAGACTAGCGTGTACCTTCTCGACCCATACAGATGGGCGATGGATGATCCCATATCCATCGGTGTTTGACATCAGAGATGATATACGGGTGCTCAGTAGAGACTGGGTACACTGGACGGACTCGCCGAGAACTCCCAGATGGTATTATACCTCACGTCAGATGGCAGTTCTATGGTGACACTGGTACAGAGTAGTCTGTTGACCCGAGATCGTCATAGAGTCTTGTGTGGTTCCCACTGTGCTTTGATTTCCATCTTACCACGTCCAAGAGGGCGTGCAAAACGGTGGTTTTTGGGTACAGTCCCGAGTCACATGGAGGCAATGAGCGATAGGAGGGGATTCGTCTCTCCCGGTATAGGGGGTTGATGTTGCGCTGTGTTCGATTGGCTATAACAGGAAATCCCTGGCCAGGGTTGCTGAGATTTACTGGTAAGTGTTACCAGTAGTTTCTCGAACAGTTATAGACCTCATATCGACACGACTTATTGAGCTATTGGGGTCTGACGTTTACCACCCCTAGGCGAGATATGCGACATATCAGACGATCAGACCGGACTGTACGGTAGTGTTACTGGTCGGATTCACTGGAGTGTGAGCGGGCTTGCTCGTCGATCTTCAGATCACTCAATACCCGGGTGGCCGTTACGTTTAGCAGACCGCTTGCGGCTTGTGGATGTTTGATATGATCATCATCCGCTGCCGGCGTATTGACGAGTCTTTAGAGTCCTACACAGAGGTTTCCTGGCTCAAGCGAAACGAAATAGGAGCGCATATGAGATATGTGCGGGACCGAGAATGATGCGTGTATGTGATGCCGTATTCCATTCTCGCGATGAATGTGTCGAATGGTTGTATGCGATATAACCTAGTTATCGAATCAAGGATTGATTCGATAAGCCGATACATTCTATACTAGTCGGTTGTGTGCGACATGACCGGATCATTGAATCAAGTGTTGATTTAATGATTTAATGTATAATTATATATTTGATATATTACTTTGCATTAACTAGTATTGGTTCACTTTAAATGGATTTTCTCACTCGGGTGTGCGCATTACATATGCGATATGATTTTGTGCACTTGCTTGTATCATGTTTGATGATACATCCTTTTTGGTTAAGTGTAAAGTATTAAACCTTGGTTAATGAAATGGTTAGGGTTTCTTATTTGTTATTCATTTATCTTATTTAATTATCCTTTTTATTTTTGATAAATGAATAAAAGAAAAGAGAAAAGAATGGTGGCTAATTTTGTTCTTTAGTTGAAGCTTCATGAAGCTTTGTTCAAGTCAACCATTCTTATCTCATCCTTAACCCTAACCATTCCCACTAACCATGATTCATTCTCTACACTTGACTCTAGTTAAAATTATGATAAGAATTCATTTTCTTTTCTTTGACAATTAACTTATCATATAAGCTTCTTCTTCTTCTTCCTTGACTTCAAGAAGAAAAGCTTCACCTCCATCAATGGTGATTGATGCATATGAGTGAGAAATCCAATTCTAAAGTCTACCCACTTCCTATTTCTTCATCCTCTACCTCTTGCCAAGTAGTAGAGTGTGTTTACTTCACAAGTTTCATGACTTGGTGAAGTTGTGAGCTTGATCTAGCGATGCCTCGACGTAGATCATCTTCGGCATGGACATCGACGACCTAGCTTGCCCATTCTCCGACGAAGCCGACTCTAGAGCCCGGATTTGATTTGGACAGCGGAGACGACCTCGTTGCGGAGCCGTGGAGGTGGAGGACCGGATCTACAAAGGTTGTATTTCCGTATTCCCAATAGTTAAGTGTTAACTAGTTCTTTTTCGCCTAGACATCTAGTTATCGATCCGTAGTTTAGGGTTTGTAGGCACCATAATTTTTGAAATTGCCATGGTTGATGGCTTGGGAGACCTCACTAGAGTGCCTAGGAACCCTACACCTGGAAGCTCATCCCCGCGGTGAAAGCGTCCAAGTGGTCCTTCGGGTCGGTTTTCCCGTCAAACAGAGAGACTTTTGGGGGCTTGGTGCGCGAGGAGACGTAGACGGCGAGCAGTTCCTCGGTGAACGGCTTCGTGAGCGAGTCGGAGGCGTACTTAGCTCCGTCACTGGAGAGGTGAGCTTCTCGGTGCATGCCCTCGATTTTCTTCTCGAGGGCGTCGAGCCGACCGTGGTACCCCGAGGAATCGGTGCCTTGGGATCCCTGGCCTCCGCTGCGGGTGACCTGTGTCTGGGAGCAGCCCCGGTTCCTCCCGATGAGGTGCCTCGGGTCCCGGGGTGAGGTAGCCCTTGAGTCGCCGGGGCGGACCCTTTCTGTGCGGCCCCGCCGATGGTGGTGGGGTCGACCACGCCCGTGGATAGAAGAGGTGACTGATATCTCCTCAGGTGGATAAGGGTCGCGAGGAGGCCCGAGGCGAGGCGTTCTAGAGGTGGATCTGGGCATGGAGCCCTGGGGCGCCCAACGGGCCTCAGGGAGCATCGGCTCGAGAGATCGGCGGCCAGGGGACGCAGCCTGTTGGTGGTCAGCCGTCCAGGCAGGGGCAGAGCCTTCTGGAGGCGGCGGAGCGGCGATCTGGGGCTCGGGCACGGTTGTTCGAACGTGGACGAGGGCCTCCACGAGGGATTGGAGTCGATCTATCCGGCCCGCGAGGGCGTTGATGACGGTCATGGGAGGAGGTTCATCCCCGCCTTCGGTGAGTGGAAAGCGGTGGCTGGTACCGAGATCACCAGGATGGTCGTTTTCCATGAGGGTAGAGATAGGAAGGCCAACTTTGTATTTTGTGGAGTTTCCCACAGACGGCGCCAACTGATGGAGCTCCTTTTCAGGCCTCCATCAGATGTTGTCTTCCGTTGATCTCGCGGTGGACTTAGTTGATTATCCTCCGTTGCGTGTGAGTCTCAATGGGTTTTTGAAGGAAGAGGTGAAGTGAGGGAGTTGGTGCCGAGTACCTGCAAAGAAGTCCCGGGGTGGTTTGGTACCACCAAGGACCCTCCGACGCTCAAGTTAGTGATGAGATCCGAACAGAGTAACGGCTTAAAAGAGTAAAAAAATGGCTTACTTGACCCTTCTGTGATGGGCGTTCATATAGCGGTGGAGCACGCAGCAACGGGCGCGAGAATCTCGCCGGTGGTTACTCCCCCCGACGTCACGACCGCGTAGAAAGCGGATCGCCCATTAATGGGGATTGATGGCGTAAAACGTGGGATGTTGCTGACATAGAATCAGCGCATGGCGAGATTCGCGGAGCGGCGGTTACGCCTGTGAGCGACAACCTCGGTCGGAGGGCCGAGGAAGACGGCCTCGGACTAGAGCTCGGGACGAGCGAGGAGGCCGAGGAGTCCTGGCCCTGTGACAGCTCGGCGCGAGCCACGGGGCCGAGGAGGCTAATTTGCAGGGAGCCCCAAGGGGGGCTTGCTTGTGCTTACAGGTTGGGCACAGGGTGGCTTGGTTGGCCCCCGTGGGCCCCTTCTTCTGAGTTCTAGGGCACGTCACCTGTCACGTGTCATGATCTTGGGGATCGCTAATATCGAGCACTATCAGGAATAGAGTCTAGAGTTAGTGCTTGCAGAAGCTATGGTAGAATCTGTGGTGGAGATCGGGTGGCAAGAACACGAGGATGCAGCAGAAGCGCTCATAAAGGACGTTGGCGACGTCATCATGCTCAGAAGGGTCCACCTCGATGCGGAGGGTGATGACGTGGAGGTTCTCGGAGGATTGGGAAGGCCGGACCACAGCTGCAGGGCCAGGGCGTCGTTGCCCCTCTCGAAGCGCCACCGCCCACCGCCGTCCCCAGAGGGGTCGAGCTTAGATCCGGTGAGATCGTCAGTTTTGAAGGAGAAAAAAGAGAGGAGAGAGAGAGAGGTAGAGGGCATTTTGGTCTTTTTATCCCTCTACCTGATCATGGTTAAGGGTTATCTTCACAGAAGCCTATGGGAGTGGGGTATTTAGTTGACGGAGAATTTTCGAATGGGTTACAGGAAAATAGTCATATGTGGCTGGATTTTTCGAAAATATTTGATTTTCGAAGGGCGATATAAAAAAACCATTAATTTTAACACCCAAATAAGAGAAATATTATTGTAAAAAATTAAAGCTTACCTGTGGCGAGGAGGCGGCTGCGGCTGTGGATAACGGCGACTCATCGGAGAAGGAACACTACGTCACCAGCAAAGAAAATGACGGCGATCGCGACTGCGAAGGCAACAGAGAGAGAGTGAGTGAAATAGAGAGAGAGAGCGAGAGCGAGAGTGAGAGAGTGTGTGAGAGGGCTTACGAAGGGGCTGCGACAGTGGACGGGGACAGCGGCTGCAGATGACAGCGGCGACGGAGAGGTCGGCGTGGAGGGGGTCGGCGATGAAGGTCAAAGAGGGAGAAGGAAGGGGCTACGAGGAAGGGTCGGTGAGGAGGGTTCGATCAGCGTGGAAGGGGGTCAGCAAGGAAAAGTCGGCGTGGAGGGGGTCGGTGATGGAGATCGAAGAAGGAGAGGGAAGGGGGCTTCGAGGAGGGGCCGACGAGAAGTGGCAGATCGGCGTGGAAGGGGGTCGGCATGGAGGGGTCGCCGGTGTGGAAAGGGGTCGGCGAAGAGGTCGGTGTAGTAGAGGTCAGCATTGAGGAGGGGGATGGGTTAGGATTTTTTTATTTTTTGGGGGGAGGATATGATCGAGCGGTTCTTTCCCTTTTTTTTATTGATTGGGTTTATTCCGTAGAGTACTAGCCGACGGAATAACCCCAAAAAATATTTAAAAATAAATAAGTTTTAATAAGGTTTATTTCGTCGGATATACGGTTTATTCCATCGGCTTATACCCGACGAAATAACCCTGTATTTCTTGAAGTGAATCTTTTGCAAGTCAAATCATGATTTTTGGCCTTCCCTATTTTGCCCTTCGTTTTTTTGCAAATCCCATTAACCCATTTTTAATTTTTAATGATAATTTTCTTGCAAATTATTTTGTTTTCAATTTTTATGCTAAAGTCCATAGTTTTTCATTTTTCAATTTTTAGTAAAAATAACTAACAACATGATATATCTTTATCGTAATAAAAATAAAAATGATTCAAGTAAAATAGTTTCTTTACATTTGCTTATATAAACTATAATTCCTTAAAATTAATGCCTGAATTTCACTGGGGTGTCTACAACTATGCAAGACCAGAGATGAAAGATGGACAAAGGAATGGAAGTTCATAGAAAACAATGAAATATTTGAGTTATCAACTCAACAAAAGAAACAATATGCAATCCGCGATATATCAGCATATCAAGAAAATAAGAATGCAGAAGACAAAGTTAAGAGTTGCAAAACAAAATATGAAGGATTTATAAAGAGTTTTTGGAGGATTATGGATACAATAAGTCACTACTGGATTGCTAATGAGCCCCTTCTTATCTTATATGCTAATACAAAGTTGAGTTGGTCTAGTAATCTTTTGCAAATCAAAGTATGATTTTTAGCATTTACTCTTTTATCCTAGGCTTTTTAGAAAATCCCATTAATCCATTTCTTTATTTTTCGTAATATTTTATGTATTCTAATTGTTTGGTTTTTCAATTTTTATCCTATTATCCTTGGTTTTATTCTTTTTTTTTATTTTTAATGAAAATAATTAATAAAATGATATATCTTTTTTCAAACCTAATGAAAATAAGAATGTTTTAAATAACAATAGTTGCTTTACATTTTCTTATACAAACTATATTTTTAAATTTGATGCTAAAATTTCACGATTCAAATAATTATCATTATTTAAAAATTTAGTAGGTAATGGATTCATGGGCAAACAATTTTTTACTTAAAATATCGACATAATTTATTATTTGCATTGGTTCATAACCATAATGCATAGTACAAGGTTGGCATTTGTATTTGTGAATTTTAAATCGGAAAAAAATGTTGTTTATCTGTTTATAAGTCATAAAGCATATGGTATTAATGTTTAAAAAATAGCAAAAGGTTTTGTGCAATCGTGAAATATCAAACTAAGATCAAAGTTATGGTTTTTCCTATAAAGAAGATAGCTATGTACTTCTTTTTATTTCATAGTGCTTACATGTTACACCTATGTGTAATTTACGAATCATATATAAAAAATAATATTTGCACCTGAATAACAAAAAATAACGAGCATCATATATCTTTTTCTCGCACATATATATAAAACAAAATATATGTATCTTTATTTTTCATACATAACAAAAAAATATCCGTTTATAAATATATTCGATTCGCTTTCAAGTCTAGTATACTAATACTAAGTTAGATTGGTCAAAAGAATCTTTTGCAAGTCAAAACATGATTTTTGGCCTTCTCTATTTTGCCCTTGTTTTTCTTCTTTTGCAAATTCCATTAACTAATTTTTAATTTTTAATGATAATTTTCTTGCAAATTATCTGGTTTTCAATTTTTATCCTATAGCCCTTGGTTTTTCCTTTTTCAATTTTTATTAAAAATAACTAACAATATGATATATCTTTGAAACATAATAAAAACAAGAATGATTCAAGTAAAGTAGTTGTTTTACGTTTGCTTATATAAACTATACTTCCTTTAAAATTGATGCTTGAATTTCACGATTCAAATAACTATCGTTATTTAAAAATTTACTAGGTAAGGGATTCATAGACCAATAATTTTTTTATTTAAAATATTGACATAATTTGTTATTTGCATTGGTTTATAGCCATAATGCATAATACAAACGATGATGTTTGTATTGTGAATTTTAAAATCAAAAAATGCCAAAACATCGTTTTTATATAGCTATCATGATTATTCTTGGTATATATTTATAAGTCACAAAGTATATGGTATATATGTTAAAAAAACAGCAAAAGCATTTGTGCAACCGTGAAATGTTAAACTAAGATCTAAGTTATATATTATTTCTTATAAAATAGATAGTTATATATTTCTTTTTATCCTTCATTGCTTAGATGGTAAATTGTAACAACTCTGTGTAACGTACGGATTCATCTATAAAAAATAATATTTGTATCAAAATAACAAAAAATGACTGACAACAACGTTATAAAGCTTTTTTCAAACATAACAAAAAACATATTTATTTATCTTTTTTCAAACGTAGCTAAAAATAATATTCATCTATAAAATATTCGACCATTTTTTATCACACACGTTACGCAGGGGGTTAAAATCTAGTATCTTGTAAAGAAAACAAGAATATCGGTATTCAAACCCATCTCATTTGGAAGCCTGTAGAATGCAGAGATGGAGACGGTGATATCTTCACGAAACCTAAAGATGATGACAATGTTACCGATGTAGCAAAATTAGATTTTAGGAAGAATGTTGAAAAGCAAACCTAATTTTGCAAAATGAAGTTCGTTCAAGGGGATTTCTATAAAAAGTAAGAGAAAAGCCTATATTAGTATAGTCTTGTAATAATAAAATAGAGAGAGAAGTTAGTTCAAGAGTTTCTAGAAATATCATAGATATCTAGAAGATTTCTAGAAGGATCATAGAAGTATTTTTAGAAAGCCGTGAAAAATATCTTTATAGAAGTTTGCAGAAGCTTGGAAGTATGTAGAAAACCCCCTTAGATGTCTATATATGCTTATTTAATTTGGTCATTTTTGTAAATGTAACAGGCAAGATTATGCAATAAAATGTGAGTTATAGCCACTATTCCTTCAATACCGAATTTACAATCTTATCATCCTATTCCTCTCTAAATAACGAGTTTGAGTGGGATCCTTACCTATCACAATATAGTGGTATCCAAACTATCAGTTTCCAACAATAGTAAGGGGTGCTTATCAACTTTTGGAGGTGATAAATAGTTTAGCATGTTTTGGAGGAGATTAGAAAGTGTTGGGAGAATTACAGTATTTGTATAGACGTGTTTTGTATGATTGAATATGAAATTTTTTAGTTCTAGTTCTTATAGATCCCACACGTGTGTAGCCCTAGTTTGTAGATTCTTAGATACTCGAATGTGGAATATTTTTCCAAATTATATACACTACTAGAAAACGTAAGTATTATAGACGGTATATTAGCGTCCGTTCATTTTTGAATGGTCTCTTATAAAGTATCAGAGACCGTATACAATGTAAGGTCTCTAATACTCGGTCACTAATACTTTAGTGACCGTTTAATTTTTAATAGCGACCGTATTAAACAGTCGCTAATGATCTTTGCGTATTTAGCCTGTGGGGAGCTTCCTCTCTCCCCATTCATTCCCAATTTTTTCCCCAACCCGCAAGCTCCCCCTTTGCAAGATAATTTTCTCTTCCTTCTTCTCTAATTTCTCCAAAAAAATTCAATTTTATTGTCTAATTTTTTTATGTATTGCTTTTGTTGTTGTGGGTAATCGGTATCATCTTAGTTGTTCAAAATCCGACGAAAAGGTTAGGTTTTTCCTTATAAAATTATTATTTTTTCAATTAGGTTATTATTTGTGTGTGGATTATGAAATTGTTATATAATTGTGATGTTACATTATGAAATTGTGACGTGGGTGTTAGGTTATGAATTTTTTGAATTAAATGTGAATGTTAGGGTTATAAATTTATTTTATTTTGATTGCAAAATCTTACGAAAATAAGTTAGATGTTGGGTTTTAGATAATTATGGAAAGTGAGGAAATGAGGTTAGATGTTGGGTTTTAGGATGAGGAATTGAAGAATTTGTTTGATATTGGGTTGTAAAATTTGAAGAATCTATAAACTCTAAAAAACCTAATTACAATTTATAAACCCTAATTACAAATTAAGGTAATGAAGAATCTATAAACCCTAAAAAAATCTAATAACAACTTATAAACCATAATTAACAAATTAAGATAATCTTAAGTTAAAATATTAAAAACGGAATTAGAGATCGGAAAAACCTAAATATAAGAAACTGCAATGTTAACACTAATTAAGATATAAAATTAATTACACTAATTAATAAATCTTAATTAAGACCAGATATTTATGAACCGAAACCCTAATTAAATAATGATTAAATAAAAAGTTTAAGGGAAAGCCTAAAATTTTGATTAGAAACTTAAGTAGGGTTTTATTTTATTATTTAATTAGTAAATTTAAGATCGAAAGGTCTTAAATTTGTTTAGGATCAGCCTATAGTTTTCCATCTAACAATTAGTGTATATGAAATCATTTTTCCGTCGAATAGGATCACAAATGTTTGTGAGAGTTGGGCTTCCTGTTCAATTTTTTCAAATATATGTGTAGTATTCGACGAGGGGATTTGACATATAATAATTGTCGGATTTGTCCAGTTTGGACATGTTACAAATGCAATAAGTCTCACATCTCACATCTTCCTGTATTTTTTTCCATTACGAAAAGTTTCGACGGTGCTTTCCACTTGTTCCCCGTGTACAGATTTATGTACAAATATGGGGAACAAGAGGAAGTGTTGCCGAAATTTTCTCGAAATGGACGAAAAACAGGAGGATGTGAGATGCGAGTGTGGCATTAATAATGGGAATTACGACCTTTATCCCTGACAGCCATGAAACAAATTATTCGTCCTAACCTTTTGTCCTGAATGCTTGCACCAATCTTAAATGACTTCAGATGCTTTGGCGCGTCCACATCATGAAATTTTATTTAAAACTTGAAAATTTATTTAATGATGAGCTTGTAATAAACTCATAAGATATATTAAACTCATATTATTATCTGTATGATAACAGATGAGAATTCTTCTGGATAAATCGTTTATGCCCATAGGGAAAAAAGATAGGTATAGTTTAAGAGACACCAGATTTAAAGATGGGCTTAAAGCCTTTTAGATTATGCAGATAAGAACCCAAAGCGTGGCCGAAACAGACTCTTGTTCTGTCATCATAAGAAATGTAAGAATAGAGCTCGTTTTCGACGTGAAGTGATAAAAGAACATGTGTTTATATAGGGTTTTGAACCGAACTACATACATTGGAATTAGCATGGCAAGGGAATACGTGACAAGGAAACGAGGATGGATAATAAGACCGCAGCTTCGCAAGCTGAATTACTGAAGGGTGACAGGATAGATAACACGGGAGAGGTATTGGAAGATTTATTTGCTAGAGAGGAAATGAATGATGTTGAACCGTCTGAAAATACCAGTGAATTAAAAGAATTTCAGAAACTTCTGGAGAAAAATGAACAAGATCTGTACAAAGGCTGTACGGAATTTAGTAGGCTGTCATTTGTAATATGGCTCCTCCATCTGAAGATGATCAGCGGGATGGATAACGAGCACTTTGACGTGTTTCTTGATCTCCTCTGCAAGCTAATTCCTGAAGGAAAGAAAAGAATTCCAGAGAATCATTACCAGGAAAAAAAGATTGTTAAGACACTTGGTTTCTCATATGAGAAGATCGATGCATGTCCCAATGACTGTGTGCTGTATCACAAGGATTACACGTCTCTCGATGAGTGTCCCGCTTGCAACTTGTCTAGGTGGAAAAATGTTAAAAGAAATTCAAATGCAGAAACATCTGATATCAGCAAAAAGAGCAAGAAAACTTTAGCCAAAGTCCTTCGTTATTTCCCCATAGCTAAGAGGTTACAAAATTTATATATTTCAAAGGACGTGGCGAAGAGCATGTGATGGGATTCCGATCGTCGGATTAAAGACGGGAAGCTGAGACATCCGGTGATGCAGAAGTATGAAAACAATTAGACAGTGTTGATCATTTTGGGGATGAGCCGAGGAATGTATGTCTAGGTTTGGCAACCGAAGGTTTCATTCCTTACGGACTCATGAGCTCTAGTTAGTCCACGTGGCCGGTATTTTTTATACTTTACAATATGCCTCTCTGGATGTATATGAAGCAACCGTATATGATTTTTCCTTATTAATTCCTAGAAAATATGCACCTGGCCAGAACATCGACGTTTATATGGAACCTTTAATTGAAGAGCTGATAGAACTCTGGGAACATGGAGTAGAAACATATGATGTGTATGCCAAGGAGAAGTTTAGAATGCGAACAGATGTTATCTGGAAAATCAATGATTTTCCAGCATACGACATATTATCTGGATGGTCTACCTACGCAAAGCATGCATGTCCATCATGCGTTCTTGATTACAGTGCCCTACAGTTTAAGACACGTAGTAAGTTTTGCTACTGTTTTCATCGTAGGTGGCTATCAACAAATCATCTGTACAAAAAGATGGCAAATAAGTTTGACGGAATATTGAAAAAGGATGAAGCACCAAAACAATTGTCGAGGATAGAAATTTTCGAGCAGATTTTATCGTGTCAATTCCAGCAAGGTTCTAACCATTTTAATTCAGATGGTTCCTTCAATAAAAAAAGGAAGCGATCCGAAGATAACGAATTGTTGAGTGTGTGGAAGAAGAAAATTATATTATGGAATCTTCCTTACTCGAAACATCTATTGATTCAACACAATATTGATGTCATGCATGTAGAGAAGAATGTGCTTGATCATATTGCTAGCATATTATTACAGGACGATTCCAAGTCCAAGGATAAGTTAAGTGCTCGCGAGTGATTAGAGGAGCTTAGAATCTGACAGGAATTGCATCCAGTACTTCATGATGATGGTGTCTATGAATTACCAATTTCGAATCACAATTTGTCGCAATTGGCTATGAAAAGATTTTGTGAGGTGCTAAAGAGCATCAAAACCCCAGATGGATATTCCTATAACATAGCAAATAATGTGCAGGTCGAGCCACCAAAGCTCATGAATCTTAAAATTCATGATTGTCATATCTTTCTACATCAATTGCTTCCAGTGGCTCTTCGACATAATTTGCCATCCAATATCACCAAAGTTTTGATAGAGTATTGCGACTTTTTCAATAAATTTTGTTCTAAAGTGATAGATGTGTCCAAATTCAAGGAGTGGCAAAAGAGTATTATTGAAACTCTCTGTAGGTTGGAGATGATATTTTCACCATCTTTCTTCACCGTCATGATTCATCTTTATGTGTATCTAGCTACATAGGTAATGATTGTTGGACCTATCTCATATAGGTGGATGTATCCAGTAGATAGGTAATATATTTTTTTAGTCAATTGTGTTATTTAATTCATTATAATATTCACATTTGTCTAAAATATTCGTTAACGTTTAGATACTTGAGATTCTTGAAACGGAAAGTGCGCAATCGAGCTCGATCGGAAGGGTCAATAGCCAAGAGTTATTGCGCCAACGAATGCCTCAACTTCACTTCTCATTACTTGCATGGAGTTGAAAAAAAATTAAACCGTCCTTCTCGAATTAACGATGACCAGCTATCCTATCCACAATGGGAGGATCGATCCTACCGGACGAAGTAGCTCGATCAAGCGCATTCGTATATCCTTAATAATCTTGAAATTACCGCCGATCACAGAAGGTATATAAATTAAAAATTTTAATCGCATCAATATTTTAAATATCTATATCTATATATGCCTAAATAATTAATATTGTTATTCTTTTAGCCGACATATTGAAGAATTTACGAATGTGATTTCCGGAAAGGGTGCTAATTGGAATATTAATTAAGAACATAAGAATCACTTTCCATGGTGGTTCCATAAACACGTACATATGTCTTGTATATTTCACATTTCATATGCATATATCATATATAGCTTATATATTTTACGTGTAAATGCATTATAGATGAAGTTGACATAGAAAAAGGGATGCAATTCTCGGATGTAATCGTGCAACTATCTAAAGGTTCTAGTGCAAAAGTGAATCAATACAGTTTATATTATATTAATAACCTAAAATTTCTTACAACCGAGAAATTGACTACCCAAAACAATGGGATTTATTGACCGTTTGAACAAACGTGTTGTTTATCGCCGAGAAAAAAGACAAACTGGAATGGATCGTCTTGCCTGAATTTGGGGGCAGATGCTATTTGGACATATCCATCCACCTCTCCGAAAATACCAAATTGATTTATGGCACCATATATCGGAGGTTTGGATAGATGCGACCGATGCAGCAGACTTTATCAGATTCCCCCTCATTTGTGAGGTTTTTTTTATTGTAGTGACGCTCTTCCGTGCAGGTGCAAGCCCCTGCAGTCATTTACGTTATCGCGTTGCGATAGCAACTTTCTTCTGCTCCGGTAGTTCATTTCGTGTCGTGTGTTATATTTTATTTGTTACGGTTGCCCGCGGATTGTATACAAAGACTATTTTACGTCGTCGCCTGTAAGGCGCGAATTAGTCCAAATCTATATATTTTAGATTTGGGTTTGAACTTAGGTTGTATGTTCCTTTAGTTCAAAGAATATTTTATTTTATTTAAGTTCCGTTAATCTGTTTTTAGATTAAGATCAACTTAAATATATGAGCATTTGGGCTCAATTTATTTTAACTAAGAATACGTTGGTATTATTTGAGACTAAGATCGACTTAGAAATATTTTCCGGATCATTAAATTTAGTTAAGATCAAACAACAGAGCATTTAGGCTCAGCTACAATCAACTTCAGAGAGACTTAACCAATTTGGGTTCGGCCTACTCGGTCTTGGGCTTTCTCCCTTTATTCAGAAGTGCTAAGCATTTATTTGTGGCTCTAGTGCTCATGTAAGAAGCACATGAGGCACTCAAACATGGGCGTTGCACAATCAGTGCTAAGCACTTAGTCATTTTGACTATATATAGTGCTAAGCACTTTTATACAACGCTCACGTGTGTTTCACGTGAGGCGCTGAGTTTTCATCTCTGGGCGCTCACGTGGGAAGCACGTGAGGCGCTGAGCTCCTTTTTTTGTCGGGCGCTCACGTGGGAAGCATCCGAGATGCTAATTTCTTTTCTTTTAGAGATTTAATCTATGTTAATGGCGTTTTTAGCCATTAATGATCATCAAGATCTCTGTTTTGAAGATCCGAGATCAAGTTTTCTTTGAAAACTAAGTTCCTATGTTCTTTTATTATAAGAACTAAGTTTTTTATAGGGTTAAACTCTATTTTCAGAGAAATTAAATTCCTGAAATATGTTTCTTTTCTCTCTTCTTTTTACCCAGTATTTTTTCCTAAATTTTGAGTTTGAAGAACAGAATCTTCTCGGTAAGAATTAAATGCATAACTTATAGGAGATTTGTCTTACGGATCTACTAAGTTCTTTTATGAAGGGTTAAACCCTTATTTTTGTTTATGCTAGACAAAAGAGATATATTTTTATCTTTTCTTTTTCTTTACCTAAAGTTTGAAAGAGCAAGCAGATCTTCTTTGAAAGGAGAATTAAATTCTCAGTTTTGTGACTTCTGTCTTTTTGTTTGCAGAAGCTTATGAGGGGTTCTCTTTTTTTCTGTCTCTCTCTGTAAGACTTGAAGTCGTAGGTCCTTTATATAGGCAAGGCAAATTGTTGCTCGGTTTAGAGAAAATCTCTCATTAAGAGATTCCAATTAATTTAATTGGTCTCAAAGATTATTTGGGAAATTTTATCCACCGTTGGATCTTTGATCTAGTAGTTTCTATTTTACAGAATATATGTTCTTGTTTTTAACAAGCTTGGGGAAATATTTTTCCATATATATAATTTTATTCTATTAAACGGTGATTTTTAATCACCATTGGATTTTTTATCTAAGGGTTCTCTATTTAACAGAGCATATCTTTCTTTGTTTAGAAAAAATATTTTCCCATATTAGAATTTAATTATATTACTGGGTGTTTGATCCAACAGCTCTCTGTTTAACAGAGAATATCTTTCTCATTTTATAAAGATCATGAAGATATTCTCCTATAATAGAATTTAATTCTATCATTTAATAATTTTTAATCACCATTGGATTTTTGATCCAACGGTTCTCTATTTAACAAAGCATATCTTTCTTATTTACAAAGAATATTTTTCCATATTAGAATTTAATTCTGTTATTGGATCTTTGATCCAACAGCTCTCTGTTGAACAGAGAATATCTTTCGCATTTTAGAAAGATCAGGGGAAGTATTTTTCCCAAAATAGAATTAAATTCTATATAGAATTTAATTCTATCTGAAACTAATGCTTCAAAAAGTATGTTCTCACGTGTTTAACATGTGGCCCCGGAGTGGGTTTTAACCTGCTTATATTTGGCGTTGATATACTTTGCATATGAATACTTACGTGTTTAACACGTGAGACTAGTTTGCAACTTTTAGTTATTTATTTTCAGTGCTTATATATTTTGCATACAAGCGCTCATGTGTTTAATACGTAAGGCCAGTTTGGCATTTAGTTATTTGTTTTCAGCGCTTATATGTTTTGCATATAAGTGCTCACGTGTTTAACACGTGAGGCCAAGCTGTGGGAATTCTTTCCCTCTTTCTTTTCTCCCCCTTTTTTATAAGGGAACAAATGCCCCCCATCATTACTCTCACGTAGCTTGCACGTGATTGCAACGATGTCAATTTTACCACCGTTGGATCACCTAAGGGAATGGGAAGTTGAATCGATCCCATTACGCCCTATAAATGTGGCCCTTGGCCCTGAAGTGACTACTGTTTCTTCATCATCTTCGTTAAGTTTTCCTTTCCTTGAGAATTTAATTCTCGTTCAAAGCTTAGATCTCTGCCCTCAAAATTCCTTTGAACAGAGGAAACTCTGCCAAAAAAAAAATTTTTTGGTAAGGAATATGAACAGAGCTTAGCTCTTAATATCTTTTGGGTAGTTTTTCGGATTTTACCCATTGACATATTTAACAGAGCTTAGCTCTTTCCTTGAATCGATCTCTTAGAGATCTTTAAAAAAAACCTTTTTTATGTAGATCGAAGATCTTGATGTCCATATCAAAAATTTAAGTCAATGGATATTCTTGAGAATCATTGATTCTCTCCTTAAGGTTTTACCCTATTGTCAATTTTGACATATGGGTTTTCTGGAATTTGATTCCATTATTTAACCCATGAGTTTCCCAATATGGGGATTCCTGGGATTTTATCCCATCATTGAGGGAATCTAATTCCATTATTTTTTTCTTGCAGAGCTTAGCTCTGATTTGATTCTTAGAAATTTTGGGAATTTTATTCCCTTTAATTTCCTTTTACCGTTATTGGATACCCTCCCCCCTTTTGTTTTAGGGCTTTAATATCCATCTCTCGGATTTGAATTTGTTGTTTGTTTAAAAGAACCCGCTTTTTTAAGGGGGATATTGGGGGTTTTAACTCTACTGTTCATTTAAAGAGAATTCTTTTTTATTCTCATAATGGGCACATATCTCATCATTGATGAGCCGCCATTTTGGTTTCGTGGGGTTCACAAGCTTTAGAGTTAGCAGTTCCACCAAATGAACCCGCATCCTTTTGTTGATGGTTCTTTTGTCTTTTTTCAGGTACAATGGCTGGTTATTTATACGACATCGAAGTGATTGTCTCTTATGAAGAGATTCGTATTCAAGGTCTCCTTCAAAGCCAAGAATACACTGCGGCCCAATGCGACGAGGTGATGCGTCACTTCAATGATTACAACGGTCGATTACTCCCCCGTTGTTCTGCCCTTTTGAAGATCGTCATTGGATCGATCTGGGAAGCTCTTCGTGAGCTTGATGAGGCTATGCCGCTCCAGGCTCCCGATGATACTGAAGACAAGGTACATTCAATATATCTGATGGGCCTGATTTCGAAAAAAACGGAGAGATGATATCGTCACTATTTTCATCGCGTCTTCCAACAGAAAGTGATAATATCCTCGTACCAGAGGACAAAAGACATCAGCGGTGATATTGAAGCTTGCATTCGGGAGAAGATGTATAAGAAGATGGTCAAAGAAGCTAGAAGCGATTTACTCAAACTTTCCATTAAGTTTGACAATCCATGTTCGGAATTTAACATCTTTCCACTGTAGACCCTAGATGATGTAGTAGCGTTTTTTTTTTGTTTCTTTTTTATTTCCTTTGTAGTCGTCCTCATCATCACTGTGTAATCTTTTCTGAAGTATGAATGACAAGCCTCTTTCCCTTTCATGTCTGCACTTTTTTTATTGTCTAGGTCTGGCAGAGACTAGTTTATTCACTCATTTCGGAGTTTCTAGTTTATTCACTCATTTCGGAGTGTTTTTTTTTAGTTTACCTCCCTTAGATTTACGGGCAAACTCGCCCTAACGTTAGATGTAGATAACCCACAATCTTTTATGACAGGGGTCCATTAGATTTGTGGTACTAGGTTTAAGTCCATCGTACCGTCACGTTGGCTGATGTATTTCTAGATATGCAGTCTCTTAGGATGCTACTTGAGTAGCCCCATGAATATCGTGTCTCTGATCCCTTCTGAGGCTGGACAAGATGTCTTCAAGTAATCTTCTTAGGTTGGAATATCCGTATTACTTTCGGAAGGTCAAGCGTTAGGTATTTACCGTGGCACTTTTTACTTAAGATTAAGCTTAATTTGAAATTCTGATGACTCATAACCGCACCCTTCTGGGGTAGGATGATTTCCAATGGTCTTTAGGCTTTGTATGTGTTGTCGTTAAGACCCGAAGCTAGGAATAAGCCGTCACTTCTTCTTTTTTGGTGTCATATCGATTCTTTACTGAAGTAAGGTAGACATCTGTGTGATCTCTATGCTGTATATATCGCAGTCAAGATCTGAAGCTAGAAATATGCTATCGCTCCAATTTCATTTGATAGTTGCGCCCGCACCCTGCTGAAATGAGGAGGAACTTCGAGATGATCTCTAGGCTGTAGATGTACCATCCAGATCCGTCTCTTTTTTGACGAAGTATAGTGGGAAAATATGGTTTCTCTTTCTTTCATTTGTGCCCATGGATTGTATACAGAGGTCGGTGTGGACCTACCTGCAGGGCAGAAAAAATTTATCTTATTATTTACTTTTTTTTATTTCCGCAATACTCTATTTTTTCAGCTTTTCATATAACGAAAGTCGCGATTGCCAAATCATTTCGGCTATTTTTCGCGATGCCCAATCATTTCGGCTATGTCATTTTTTATTTTTACTTGCTATTTTTTATTGTGGGTTGCCCAAACATTTCGGTTATTTCATATGCATATATATTTTTTTACTCGCTGATTTTTATTGCGAGTTGCCTCATCATTTCGGCTATTTTTATATGCATATTTTTCCTTGCTCGTTGATTTTTGCGAGTTAGGGATTTGGAATATGATACCAATCTTGGTATCAGTATCTCTACAACTGGAATCATCATTTGCCTTTGTTGATTTGAATAAAGGAGGCTTAGTAAACAGGGTTAGGATCTTATCGACCAACGCTTTCCACTTTACGAGCCATGAGGGTCTCATAAAGGTATTTCTCTCTGTAAGTCATGAAGATCTCATAGGTGTGTTTTCTCCTTAGGAATCATGGAGATTCCTAAGTGTGTTTTCTCTCATAAGTCGTAAGGATCTTACAAGAGTGTTTTCTCGTTATAAGTCGAGAGAACTTACAAGTAGTTGTTCACCATATGGGGATATTTCTTGCCATTGGTGGGACTTAATGGGGAATATATTTATTTATGCACATGGATTGTATATAAGAGTCGATATTGGACCACTTGTAGAGCAGAAAAGCTTTGTAGGGTTCTGATAGCTTAAGAACGGGTTTGGATCCCTATAACTTAAGGCTTTTGAACTCTATAAGCCGTGAGGGTCTTATAGAGGGTATTTTCTCCTTACGGATCGTGAGGATCTCGTAAGTACATTTTCTCCTTAGAAATCGTATGGATTTCTAAGTGTGTTTCTCTTTTGTGAGTCGTACGTGTTAGGAATATGTATGCCCTAGAGACCATTATTGTATGATTTAGTGGATGCTTGGACATATATATAGGACTTTCTTGCTCGACATGATAGTATGCTATCTGGTTGCTCTTTATCTTAACATGTACACTAGTATTATTATACCGTCTCTCTGATACATGTTGATAAAGCCCTTAGGATATTTGCTTGACTACCAGGACTATGATGTGGATCATACTACTGGGACTTGTATAGTCCACAAGCACATCCTTTAATTGTTCCTAGTCGAGGGAGTATTGAGACAGGGCATCGATATTCCTGAGTAGACTAGTGTGTACGTTTCATAACCCTGTATAGGGCGATGGTTGATCCCATAACCATTGGTGTTTGACATCAAAGATTGTACACAGGTGCTCATTAGAGAATGGGTACACTGAATAGGACTCGTCGAGAACTCTTAGTTGATAATATACCTATCGTCAGATAGTAGTTCTCTGGTGACACTGGTACAGGTAAGTCTGTAGACCCGAGATCGTCATAGTATCTTGTGTGGCTCCCACTGTGCTTTGATTTCCTCCCTACCACGGCTCAAAGGAGTCATGCAAACAGGTGGATTTTGGGTACAGTTCTGAGTCACATAGAGGCAGTGAGCGATGGGAGGGGTTTCATCTCTCCCGGTATTGGGAGTTGATGTTGCGCTATGCTCGATTGGCTATAACAGGAAGTCCCTGGTCAGGGCTGCTGATGAAATTTACTGGTAATTGTTATCAGTAGTTTCTTGAACTGTTATGAGCCATACATCAGAATGAATTATCAAGTTACTAGGGTCTGACGATTCCACCCCTAGACTCGATATGCGACATATCAGATGAAGAGACCGGGTTGTACGGTAAGTGTTACTTATAAGCTTCATGGGAGTTTGGACAAGCTTGTTTGTTGATCTTCTATTCGCTCAATACCTGGGTAGCCGTTACGTCCAGCTAGTACCCTGACGGCTTGTAGGTAACTGATGTGATCATTACCTACTGCAAGCATATTGACGAGTCTTTAAAGTCCCACACAAAAGTTTTCTAGTTCAAGCGAAACGAAGTATGACACATATGTTGATATGTGCGGGGGCCTGATTAAATACGAGTATGTGATACCGTATTCTAATCTGGCGGTTATTTGATATCAGTTAGGTTATATGTGATATAACCGGATTATTGAATCAAGTGTTGATTTGATAATGCAAGAAAGGGAGCCTCATACCTTTGCCGGGTAGCATCCTATAGTGAATGTGATATACAGATAAATGATATTAGTCGGTTATATGTGATATGACCGGATTATTAAATCAAGTGTTGATTTAATAATATGATATATAATTATATTTGATATAATTATATATTAACTAATATTATTGCTCACTAATCATTTGCTTATCTTTATATATATGTGATATGTATGTGTGTGTGTGTGTGTGTGTGTATTATATGAAGCATGGTTGATTTTCTATTTTGAGAAAATAGAAAATGAGGTGGAAATGGGGAGACTTTTAAAAGGAATGGATAAAGCATGGTTTGGCTTTACTATTGAAGTATGGTTCATTTCTTTATTGAAATGAATTCCATGCTTCAATAATAGAGTTCATTTTTTATCAAGCCATTCTTGACTTGCATTCAACACGTGTTCTTTTTCGTACATGAGCTCTTGCTCTCTAGTTCTCTTTATCTTCTTCCTCACCTCCTCCAAGCTCAATAACTCACATGAGTTGTGAAACCTTGAACTTGTGAGAACCTTAGTGAGCAAACAAAACCGCTACTTCACCATTAGTAATTAAGTATAGTGTGTTTCCTTCACTAAAGAGTTTAGTGAAGAGGTATCTTGGATTAGTGGAGTTTCGAGTGGATCATCTTCGGCATGAAGATCGCAAAGGACGCTCGATCCAACTTCAAGTGGAGTCTAGTGGAGTCGCGTGGACTACTGCGCGGAGCTTAAGAAGAGAAAGACACGGTCTACAAAGGTTGTAACCTCCATCTCTTAACTATAGTTTGTGATATCATCATAGTTAACCATAATAATCTAGTTTAGATCCTAGGATAGTCTAGCTTAGCACCCGAAATTTTTGAATATAGCATGCTTGATGCCAATTTAGACCTCATGGTGGTGCTAGGGTAGACTTTCATGGTATCAGAGCCAAATCTAGAAGATTAGACGATATTTGTAAAACTACGAAACCGAAACAACTTTGAAATAGTTAACCGAAACACCAAGTTTCTGTCGAATTTTTAAAGGCCTCTAAAAAATTTCTAAATAGTTGCAGAAGCTTACATTTGTTGTAACTAGAAGACCAGAAAAACTCGAGACCCTAATTCTTAAATCTCACTGGCCAGATTGGGTTTTTGGTCGGCCTGGCTGGTCCCCAATGCTCCAATATGTCTCGTGTTTCTTTGGTGCTCTGGTACGTATATTTTGGGGTTTCAAGTTATGTTTAATTAGCCCAAAATTGCATGTGATATTAATTTTGTTAAGAGGCTAATACAGAGTGTTTCGTAGTCGTAATTTTTTACATCGTTTCGGGTTTAAGTTTGATATTTGATTCAGTAGTTAGAATCCACAAAAATTAGTTTTATGAAAACTAGTTTGTGTTTTATAAATCTAGTGTTTTAGTCTCAGTTGATCGATTGCCACGGAGTTTCGATTCAGATCAAAACTCCGTCACAATTGCGTATTGTACGCGATCACTTAGTCGGGAATCTTGTTGAATTATCTGACCGCTTATTGAAAAGAGTTTTCAATTTGAGACTAAAATGCAAGGTTTATAGGTTAAGCATGAAATTCGGCATATGAGATATTCCGGGTTTATGATGTCTAAGGTATTTGAGGATTCTAAATATTGTACTTTTTCATTTCTTTTCTGCGGCCGTAAGTGTAATATGTGGTGTATCCCCGATCCCGTTGCTATATGTCAACGGAATTTGGGATACACATATTTACTTACGTTGATGACATGTGATGTTATGTGTTGTTGTGATATGTTATATTGTATCGTCGTGATTGAATAGCCGGGGGGGTTTTGCGTGAGATGGGAGTTTTTTTCATTTTCATTCATGTAAAAATGTATGTAATATTATTTTATTGGGACACTTCCGGGTTGAGGATGATGTCACCATTGATATATATTATCTACTTTTCCACATTAGGATAGACCCAAGGCGGGGAGCACAAGTAACCGGGTTCTAGAGTCCGGTAGGAGACCATCTCGAGGAGTCGAGACCGGGTCTCCTAACTCTAGAATTGGCAGGGTTGCTTGCAGCTCTCGTAGGGGTCTAAGGATGTGGGTTTGGCTATTCATCACGACCGTGGAATCCGTGTTTTTCATTATTGGATTAATTTAAAACACGGACCTCTTAATATATCTAATATTTTATATGTTGACTTCTGCTGCTTAGTTCTATGATATGATCATATAACTGCGTGAGACGAATGCTATATATATATGATATATATATAATAAATGTTGCTTATGTTTTGCATCCGTGCTAGTCCAGCTCCTTCTCTGCCATTAGTTAAGTAACCTAACGGTGAATGACGGGGCCCCATGGCGAATACGGATGGCATAAGCGTGCATTCTATTTTTGGTTCTTTTTTGTGATGTTTAGGAAAACATAAATGATAGCACTTCATTAATAAGATTAATTAAAAGAAAAGAAACCTAAAAATGCTGTATAATCAAAATTTTAAAAGGTAGCTCTAGTTCTTACTTTGCATAGTAATATTCCGTGATGAATATCCAGCACCTCATTCGATGAGGAAAGAGCCGAGATCCTTTCATCGGGAGTGACCTCTTTAGCGAAACTAGCAAATACTACAACCCACTCGGTTTTGTTTTAATAGCTTCTTTAGTTCTTGCTTTGCATAGTGGTATTCCTTGATGAATATCCAGCACCTCATTCGATGAGGAAAGAGCCGAGATCCCTTCACCGGGAGTGACCTCTTTAGCAAAACTAGCAAAAGCTACAAAAAACACTCCTTTTCAAATCACTAGATTCTACAACGATATCAAGTTCATTACGTTAAAGGTTTTCATCAAAACCAGTCGTAGCCCTCCGTCATTTTAGATAAGTGCTATTTAGTATTCATGCTGCGTTTGTTGACCTCTGTCAAGGCGTAGTGTACGGTAGCTGATTAGTGCTTATCTGCTGCATATGATGCGATTGGATTAGGGTAGTCGTATATCCTTGTTGATCTCCGTCAAGGGTCATGCGAGTGGGTTTAATTCAATCACGAAATGAACGGGTTGAACTTGACTAGCGGCCTATGGTTTGTTGACCTCCGTCAAGGTCATAGGTCGTTAGGGGTAAAAACAAATATTGGGAATTTCAAGTGTTGAAATTTGCAATGAGATTGCATACCTTCTATGAGATAGTTGGATCCCGATACCCACTGTGAGTAAGTGTTACTCCTGGGAGAGTTTTCCACTTTACAATTAGCCAATCCATTAGATGTCTAAGAAAGGTGTTAACGGGGTGATGCCCCTGCGGAAATGAGGTTATTTAATTAGTTCCATGCGAAAGCATGGGGAGACTCTCTCGGAATACCAATGCATGCCTTGTTGACCGATTGGCGAACTTATAGGGTGTAGTTAATCTCGGCTAATCTTACATTTTATGGTTTGAAGGAAGATTTGATAAAAACAGTGGGAGCCATCCTGATTAGATAAAATAATAACCAATCTAATCTTGCAAAGAGCGCACGCTAAAGCGTTTCCTTCTCTCTCTCTCTCTCTCTCTCTCTCTCTCTCCTGGTAGCGACCATGATACGCCTTAATCAAGATAATAATATGGATGTACTGACCGAACCCGCTTATTATACTAAGCTGGGGAACGTTCGCTCCGCTTTTTCTTATGATTTTCATAAGCCTGAGCAAGGAATAGGGGAATATCAGGATTCCCACGCCACCCAAACGAAGAAGGAGCATGCTGATGCATCTTCTTCGGGTGAGTTCATAACCGAGAATTGTTTCTCAGTTTGCTCTACGTCCTGGGTATTAGATACCGGATCAAGATCCCATGTATGTAATTTATTACATGGGCTAAAGAGAGGTAGAGAACTGGGAAAGGGTGATATATCTCTAAAAGTAGGGAATGGAGCAATTGTTGCAGCCAAAGCAGTTGGCGAACATCACCTAGTATTACCAAATGGTAATACAATGATTCTAAACGACTGTTATTACGTACCAAATATGATGTGCAATATTATATCAGTTTCTTTGTTGCATAAAGAAAGATATAACTTTGTATTGAAGGATAATGTTATGAATATTTTCCTAAATCAAGTGTTGATTGGGTTTGGTACGTTGTGTAATGGTATATGCGTTCTAAATCAAACGACAGTTCTAAACGTACAGAACACAGACAAGAGGAAAATTTCAGAAATGAACGAAGCCTTCTTGTGGCATTGTAGACTAGGTCATATTAATGCGACAAGACTAGCTAAGTTGCACAAAGATGAACAAATCAGTTTTAATTTACATCTTATGAAACTTGCCAGTCATGTCTCAAAAGTAAAATGACCAAAATTCCGTTCACTGGACACGGAGAAAGAGCTACTGAACTCTTGGGACTGATACATAGTGATGTATGCAGTCCTATATCTACACATGCCAGGAATGGTTCCTCGTACTTCATTACATTCACCGATGATCTCTCAAGATACGGACATGTGTTCCTGATGAAATACAAATCTGAATCTTTTGAGAAATTCAAGGAATATAAGTACGAAGTTGAAAACCAGACGGGTAAAAGTATTAAAGTCCTACGATCTGATCGGGAAAGAGAATACTTGAGCACGGAATTCAGATACTACTTAAAAGAGAATGGGATTCTCTCTCAGCTTACTCCTCCGTATACACCATAGCACAATGGAGTATCGGAGCGGAGGAATCATACCCTATTAAATATGGCGCACTCTATGATGAGTACTGCTAAGTTACATATTTCCTTTTGGGGATATGCACTTGAGACAGCTGCATACCTATTGAATAGAGTTCTGACCAAATCCATGCCTACCACTCCATATGAGATATGGAATGGGAAGAGACCGTCTCTTAAAGGAGTTAAGATATGGGGTTTTCCGGCCTATTTTAAAAAGCAAAATCCGGACAAGCTCAAGGCAAGGTCTGTTTTGTGCAAGTTTGTGAGATATCCAAAGGATTCATTTAGATATATTTTCTACCATACTGAGGAACAAAAAGTGTTTGTTTATCAACATGCCACCTTTTTAGAAAAGGAATTTCTTGTGAAAGAAATTAGTGGTAATGAGGTAGAACTGGAAGAAGTTCCAGCAACACAAACTATAACTGACGATTTGGTGGAACCGGAGGATTCAATAGTCCCCGACGAACCTCAGCCACTCCTCAGATTTAGTAGGGTTTCTCATCCACCTGAGAGATACTACGGTTTTCTCATAGAAGGTGGGAGTGAGGATTGCATCATAGAAGATGATGACCCAACTAGTTTCGAGTAGGCCATCACAAGTGGGGACTCTGTGAAATGGTTGGATGCTATGCGGTCTGAGATGGAATCCATGTAAACCAACAAAGTATGGACTTTGGAAGTTGCTCCTGAAGGGGTAAAACCCATCAGGAGCAAGTGGATATTTAAGAAGAAAATTGGTGTAGATGGAAAGGTTGAGACCTTCAAAGCTAGACTTGTAGAAAAAGGTTTTCGTCAACGACCAGGTGTCGACTATGTTGAAACATTTTCTCCTGTCGCCATGCTTAAGTCCATCAGGATCCTACTTTCCATTACTGCATACCATGACTATGAAATCTGGCAGATGGACGTCAAGACCGCTTTTCTAAATGGTGATTTAGAAGAGAGCGTGTACATGACATAGCCAGAGGGCTTCATAGACAGTGGGAGCAGTGCAAGCGTGTGCAAGCTGCTTAAATCAATCTACGAATTAAAGCAGGCATCGCAGAGCTGGAATAACTGTTTTGATGAAGCTATCAAAGAGTTTGACTTCATCAAAAACGTAGATGAACCTTATATATACAAAAAGGTTGTAGAGAGTAAGGTTGTCTTCCTCGTATTGTACGTGGATGACATACTCTTGATAGAAAATGATGTTCCTATGCTACACTCGGTCAAGATCTTCTTATCATAAAAGTTCTCCATGAAAGCTCTAAGCGATGCCTCCTACATCCTGGGGATAAAGATCTATAGAGATAGATCTAAACGGATGTTGGGATTGTCCCAATCCAGGTACATTGACACCATACTGAAGAGGTTTAGTATGGATGATTCTAAGCGTGGTAATTTACCTACTTGCTCAGGAATCACTCTCTCCAAAGAGATGTCTCCCAAGACTGATTTGGAGAGGGCTCGCATGCAAGGTAACCCTATACTTCGGCAGTCGAGTCTATCATGTATGTGATGTTATGTACCAGACCAGATGTAGCTTACTGACTAGGTGTAGTGAGTAGGTATCAATCAGATCCTGGGGATAAATACTGGACAGCTGTGAAGAACATTCTTAAGTACTTGGGAAGGACTAAAGAAATGTTCTTGGTGTATGGTAACGGAAAACTCCAAATGGAGTCCTTTACCGATTCGAGCTTCTAGAGTGATAAGGACGACAGTAAGTCGGTCTCGAGTTTTGTCTTCACCCTCAATGGAAGGGCGGTATGTTGGAAGAGTTCCAAGCAAGATAACATAGCAGACTCGACGATGGAGGCTACATACATCGCTGCTAACGATGCTGCCAAAGAGGCTGTCTGGATGAAGAAGTTCATTGCTGAACTTGGTGTGGTTCCATCCATAGAGCATCCAATACCTGTGTATTGTGGTAACAATGGAGCTGTGGCTTTGGCCAAGGAACCCCGGTCCCATCAGATATCCAGACATATTCTTAGGCGGTATCACCTGATCCGGGAGATAGTAAATCGATGGGAGATCGAGCTTAGGAGAGTTGACATGAAGGACAACGTAGCGGATCCACTCACGAAGGCCCTTCCCCCAGACGCGGTTTGAAAGACTTTTTGGGATGTTGGGTATGAGATACTACAACACGTGTCCTTAGTGCAAGTGGGAGATTGTTAAGAATGTGTATTTCCTAGAGGCCGTTATTGTATGATATAGTGGATGCTTGGACATATATATATATAGGACTTTCTTGCTCGACATGATAGTATGCTATCTGGTTGCTCTTTATCTTAACATATACACTAGTATTATTATACTATCTCTCTGAAATATGTTGATAAAGCCCTTAGGATGTTTGCTTGACTACCAGGACTATGATGCGGATCATACTACTGGGACTTGTGTAGTTCACAAGCACATCCTTTAATTGTTCTTAGTCGAGGGAGTATCGAGACAGGGCATTGATACTCCAGAGTAGACCAGTGTATACGTTTTTTGACCCTATATGGGGCGATGGTTGATCCCATAACTATTGGTGTTTGACATCAAAGACTGTACATAGGTGCTCAGTAGAGAATGGGTACACTGAACAGGACTCGCCGAGAACTCCTAGTTGGTAATATACTTATCGTCAGATAGCAGTTCTCTGGTGACACTGGTACAGGTTAGTCTGTAGACCCGAGATCGTCATAGTATCTTATGTGGCTCCCACCGTGCTTTAATTTCCTCCCTGCCATGGCTCAAAGGAGTCAGGCAAACAGGTGGATTTTGAGTACAGTCCCGAGTCACATGGAGGCAGTGAGCGATAGGAGGGGTTTCATCTCTCCCGGTAATGGGAGTTGATGTTGCGCTATGCTCGATTGGCTATAATAGGAAGTCCCTGGCCAGGGTTGCTGATGAGATTTACTGGTAAGTGTTATCAATAGTTTCTCGAACCGTTATGAGCCATACATCGGTATGACTTATCAAGTTACTAGGGTCTGACGATTCCACCCCTAGACTCGATATGCGACATATCAGACGAAAAGACCGGAATGTACGGTAAGTGTTACTTATAGGCTTCATGGGAGTTTGGACAAGTTTGCTTGTTGATCTTCTATTCGCTCAATACCTGGGTAGCCGTTACATCCAGCTAGTACCGCTGACGGCTTGTGGGTAACTGATGTGATCATTACCTACTGCTGGCGTATTGACGAGTTTTCAGAGTCCCACAAATAAGTTCCCTAGTTCAAGCAAAACGAAATAGGGCAGATGTTAATATGTGCGAGGGCCTGATTAAATACGAGTATGTGATACCGTATTCTAATCTGACGGTTATTTGATATCAGTTAGGTTATATGTGATATAACCGGATTATTGAATCAAGTGTTGATTTGATAATGTGATATACAGATAAATGATATTAGTCGGTTATATGTGATAGAACCGGATTATTAAATCAATTGTTAATTTAATAATATGATATATATTTATATTTGATATAATTATATATTAACTAATATTATTGCTTATTAATTATTTGCTTGTCTTTATATATATATTAATATATATGTGATATGTGTGTGTGTGTATTATGAAGTATGGTTGATTTTCTATTTTGAGAAAATAGAAAATGAGGTGGAAAATGGGGAGACTTTTAAAAGGAATGGGTAAAGCATGGTTTGGCTTTACTATTGAAGTATGGTTCATTTCTTTATTGAAATGAATTCCATACTTCAATAATAGAGTTCATTTTTGATCAAGCCATTCTTGACTTGCATTCAACACTTGTTCTTTTTCTTACATGAGCTCTTGCTCTCTAGTTCTCTTCATCTTCTTCCTCACCTCCTCGAAGCTCAATCCCCAACAGGAGTTGTGAAACCTTGAGCTTGTGAGAACCTTAATGAGCAAACAAAACCCTTACTTCACCATCCTACACTTGATTAGCAATTAAGTGTAGTGTGTTTCCTTCACTGAAGAGTTTAGTGAAGAGGTATATTGGATTAGCGGAGCTTCGGTTGGATCATCTTCGGCACAAAGATCGCAAAGGAAGCTCGATCCAACTTCAAGTGGAGCCTAATGGAGTCGCGTGGACTACTACACAGAGCTTGAGAAGAGAAGGACACGGTCTACAAAGGTTGTAATCTCCATCTCTTAGCTAGTTTAGTTGATATCAAACTATAAACCCTAATCGTATAGTTTAGATTCTAGATTAGTGTTAATTAGCACCCCCAAAAAAATTTAAAATGGCATGCTTGATGCTAGTAAAACCCAGTGGTGGTGGTAATAAACACTTTCAATAGGGATCTCACGTAGGTGTTTTCTACTTACAAGGTCGTGAGGACTTTGCAAGTGCTTTTTTTTAACGAATTTGTGCCATCTCGGGTTTTCATAAGCTCGCCGATAGCCCTGCTGTTTTTACTCACGGCGCCCTTTCGGGTTTTCATCCGTGACCATTTTACTTGTGGTACCGGTTTTTTTAGGCGGCCCGTAAGGTAACGCACCATTTACCGTAGGCCCCGATCTTTTTATGAAGACCGCATCATGTAGGACGTGGGAGAGCTATGAATTATTTATGCCCGTATATTATATACGGTGATCAATATGGGGATCTACCGTAGGGATAAACATGTTAGTTTAGGAACATGACGGTCCATTATCGCCGTATTTTAGGGCAAGTTTTTAGTTTAAGGACGTTTCGGTCCAAAACCAGTTTAAGAACGTAGTGGTCCAATATTAGTTTAAGGACTTCTCAGTCCAGTATTCCCGTGTTTGGGGAGGAACGCGCTAGTTTAGGGACATCTCGGTCCATTATCACCATATTTGGGGCGACGGAGTTTTTTTTTTGGTACTACTTTTAAAGTTCTGACTCAAGAAGATAGCGAGTGGGCACAAGCATCGTCATCTATCATTGACCTAAGTCATGACTCGTCAAGCGTAGTATTTTTGGAGGAATCGGCCGTTTATTAGTCGGAATGGTCTTTCGCCATGCATATCCATAAGCAGGTAGGCTCCGCCTTGGTACACTTTGTCTATGATGTACGGGTCTTCATAATTTGGCTCGAACATCCTATGTTTTGCACAATTTGGAATCATCGGTCTTTTAACAATCAACACGAGTTCGTCTTGGCGGAATGTTCTCGGCCTGGTCAGTATTTCATATGACCGGGTCATCCTTGCCTTATAAGCCTCTAGATTTTGTTGTGCTATAAGACGGGTTTCGTCAAGGGCGTCAAGCTGCTCGGGCCTATGATGAGCATTTTCTTCATCTGTCAGCTCGTATTGAACGGCTACTCATAAAGAGAGGAGTTCTATCTCCAGCGGGAGCAATGCTTCTGCGCCAAACACCAGTGTGTATGGTGTTATATTCTTGGCCGTCCTGAACGTTGTTCGGTACGTCCAAAGAGCTTCATGCAGCCTTTCGTGCCAGTCCTTTTTATTTCTGGACACCGTCTTTTTTATAATCCTTGTCAAGGTCTTGTTGAAGGTTTCAGCTAGACCATTGTCCTAAGAATTATAAACTAAAGAGTGTCTCCAGTCTATTTTATGTTGTTGTGCGGAGCGACTTATTTTATGGCTTCTGTAAGCTGGTCCATTATCCGAAATAATCTATCGTGGAGTCCCGAACTAATATATGACATGGGTTTTGAAGAAGTGGAGGATATTTTTCCTTCTTCATCTCCCTTAGCGATGCAACTTCTTCCCACTTAGAAAAGTGGTCGGTTGTTGCCAGTATAAACCGGTGTCCTTTGGATGATGCCGGTTCGATGGGGCCGATTATATCCATTCCCTATATTTCGAACGGCCAGCTGGCCACTGTTGGGTGCAACGAATTTGGGTGCTGGTGTATGAAGTGAAAGTATGCCTTAGCACCACTACTAGGTTTTTAGAAGTATCAAGTATACAATTTTAAAAAATCTAGTGTGCTATTGCATGCAATCCTAGAATCGAACAAGAGAATCAGGGTTTTTAAACTAGTAAACAAGCTTTACACTAAGTGAACAAGGAATACAACCTTTGTAGACCGGTCATTCACATCTAAAACCCCAAGTAGTAGTCCCTTAGTTCCAAATAGTGGTCCCCCGAACTCATCTTAGGCTCCACTAGGTGAAAGGAACAAGCTTGCTTAAGGATCTTCGAGGCCGAAGATGATCCACGTCGAGGAATCTCTAACTCAAACTACCTCTTCACTAACTAAGGAATTAGTGAAGTAAACAACCTATACTAAAGGGCTAGTTTGGTATAGATTGATGCAGTAGGAAATTTTCTCACTTTAGAATTATTTTTCTTTTTTTCTTTCTTCACCTCATCAAAAGCTAGAGAAGAAAAATGAGATGAAGAAGATGATCAAATGATGAACTATAGTGGAAAAAATATCTCAAATGATATTTGTAGAGAGTTAACCATGGCTGAAGATAATGGTTGAGTTAATAAATATCTGGAGTAAAACAAAATTAGTGGACTAAGTCAAGACTTCTACATGCTTCCACAAGTATCTTAAGCCATGACATTTTCCACCTAATTTTGGTTTATCCTTTAATTTATTAAATCACCCAAATTATCTTTAGTTTGGTATGAGTCTCAGACACCCATGTCCAATGTATCATGTAGAATGACATAAAAATATATGTAATACACACACACACACACAAATATATATATATATATATATATATATATATATATATATATATATATATATCACATATATATATATATATATCAACATATATATATATCAAGAGAATAAATTCTTTAGTGAGCCAATATTAGTTAACATATATTAATATATCAAATATATAAATATATATATCAAATTATTAAATCAACACTTGATTTAATAATCCGACTGTTGGGGTCAAAATTTGCACCCTGGTTGACCAAGTCAAAGTCAAGGTCAACCCCAAGCCAGGTGGGCCCAAGCCCAGGTCAAGTGGGCCCATGCCCAAGTCGAGCCCCACGGCCAGCCTTCCCCATGCCAAAATGAAAACATATAATAAATAATTTTTATGTAATTTTTTATGCATGAATGGGCATAAAGCCAAATTTTTGTAAAGCCCATGGCTTATGCACAAAAAGAAATGGCACATGAGCAATGGGATGAGCAATATGCCATTTTGTAAAGCCCAAGGGGCTATATGTAAATGTGTAAGCCTATAAGAGGCAACATGATAAAAATATCTAAGATACTTTTCATTCTCCTCAAAAACTAGGGTTCCTGTACCTCTTTCTCCTTCCTCAAGATTCTAAACCTTCTTCTTTCTTTTGAATTAAATCAAGAGTTTTACTCTTCCTTTTCCAAAACTAAATAGTTTTTCACCACAAAACTTACAAAGGGGAACTCAGATCTCCCATCAGATCTCAAAAATAAGAGATTTTTAAAATCTCAAACTTCTTGTTCTTCAAGATCCAGCCGACAGAAGAGTAGGAAGGAGACTCATCTCCAAAAAAACCTACTTTGGGGAAGATTCAGGGCTCAAAGGAGAAGCCCCTTCATCAGCTCCAAAAATATCTTAGGAGTTCAACTCCATAAGTCAAATCGGGAGCACAGCTCCCAGTGCAAGGACCAAGTCCCTTTTGCTGCCGACGCCTAGCGCCCGCGTGCCAGGCACGTGGTGCGCTGGCGCTCTGGCGCACGGCACCCGCGTGCCAGGCACGTGGGGCGCTGGCGCCTTCTCCCATGCATCCTTTGGATGCCCTCTCTCTCTTTATACACACACACATACACACACACACACACATACTTTACAACATTGTCTCCCGTTAGAAAAATTTCTAACGGGGCGCTGCCCCGCACCCCGCAAGGGGGCTGCTAGCCCCCTTGACTCCTAGCCCACTATCCGGGTAGCGGGACCCCCGTAAAAACTCTGCGAGGCCCCCGATATATCCAACACCCTTTCAAAACACAACACTGCACATTGAGTTCGCATGACCAGTTTAACCCGTTAATCTGAGGTTCTCTCGCTCCAAAGGCGAGGGGTAATTAACGGCAGCTTAGTCTGCGACTGCTGGAGATTCAGATCCCCACAATCAATAAACCCTAGCCTACCCTAGGCAGGAGAAATCTGTAATGTGCCTGACAAGCGCGCGCGTATTCCCATCTCAATGGGGTGACGAAAAACACCCTACAGATTTTGGCACGCCCGGTAGGACCTAATCTTTCCTCCTATATTTCGGGTTAAATATTCATGCGAACTCAATCAATATACATTGATTGTCTGTACTGAAATCGTTCTTCTTTGTGCAGGGGTTAACAATTTTCAATTACCATCTTCGAACGCAAGTCGGTATTCAAACGGCTTTCCTTGGACCCAGCTAGGGGCAAGGCCATCAACACCGACAAAGTAATAAGACATCTCGGGCAAGCTCCAGCGGTGCCCCTGAAAACTGCTCAATCGGGTATCTTCTCTAAGCTCCCCGTCGATTGACCACCACGTCATTAAACTGGAAACAGTCGACCTCTAAGTCGTTAAACTGGGGATGTAAAAATGTGTAAATAAAACCAAAAAAATATTAATATATATATAAGCCGAAATGATGGGGCAACTCGCAATAAAAATCAGCGAGTAAAAATAAAAATGAAAATAAAGCCGAAATGATGTGGCAACCACGAATAAAGAGCTGAAATGATAGGGCAACACGACCTTCGCGATAAGAAAAGCTGAAATGATAGAGCAATCGCGGCAAAAAAAACGGCAAATGATGATTCGCTCCTGATATCATATTCCAGTGCAGCGATGCAGACGCTAACCAAATTCCAAACCCCATACCCCAAGTGGTGAATGATGAGTCGCTCTTGGTACCATATTCTAGTGCAGCGATGTAGATGCCAACCAAATTCCAAATCCCAATGGCGAATGATGAGTCGCTCCTGGTACCATATTCCAATGCAACGATGCAGACACCAACCAAATTCCAAACCCCATACCCCAAGTGGCGAATGACGAGTCGCTCCTGGTACCATATTCAAGTGCAGCGATGCAGACGCCAACCAAATTCCAAATCCCATACCCCAACGGTGAATGATGAGTCGCTCCTGGTACCATATTATAGTGCAGCGATGCAGACGCCAATAAAGTCCCGAAATTTTTCCGGCCCAACGGTCTGGATCATACATCCTGCAAAACCGTATACAATCCACGGACGTAAAACGATCCCAATCTCTCCCAAGTCTTACCGGTGAGACCACATTCAAAGTCCCACTGGTGGTGAAGATTAAAAAAGGGGGGGTACGTCCATAAGCAAAATGGGCATGGATGAAAACTCGAAAGGGCTCCGTGAGTAAAAACAGCAGGACTGCCGGCGAGTTTGTGAAAACCCGAAAGGGCGCAAACTCGTGAAAAAGAGATGAAATGCACTCGCAAAGTCCTCTCGACTTTGTGAGGAGAAAATTCCTGCGTGAGATCCTTACGACTCACAAAGGGGCAACACACTTAGGGGTCCTTACGACTCCTAAGGAGAAAATACACTAACGAGATCCTTACGACTCGTAGGGAGAAGATGCTTTTATGGGACCCTTACGGCCCATAAAATTGAAAAGCCTTAGGTGATAGGGATCTAAACCTATCTTCTAAGCCATCGCTTCCCAACAGGGAAAAGCAAATGATGATTCGCTCCTGGTACCATATTCCAGTGTAGCGGTGCTGATGTCAACCCAAATCAAATCAAACCAAAAACCTCTGCGGCGGAATCATGCTTCGTCTCAGAATGTACCCAGTGTCGAAATCATGCTCCGCCTCGGAGTATCCACCAGCCTTGTCAGAATTATGCTTCGCCTAGGAATCATCCTCTACATCAAAACCAGTGACACTCCGTGCCGGGGAAAACGTCGACCACAGACACTCCGTGCCGGGGAAAGTCAACCAGCGACCTCATCGTCGGAATTATGCTCCGCCCTAAAATCAAGTAAACCAGCGACCTCCTCGTCGGAATTAAGCTCCGCCTCGGAATCAAGTAGACCAATAAGCTCTGCGCCGGAATCATGCTTCGTCTCAGAGTGTACCCCACGTCGAAATCAAGCTTCGCCCCGGTGTATCTGCCATCCCAGTCGAAATTATGCTTCGTCTCGGAATCAAGTCAGCCAGCAAGCTCTGTGTCGGAATCATGCTTCGTCTCAGAGTGTACCCTGTGTCGAAATCATGCTTCGCCTCGGTGTATCTGCCTTCCCAGTCGGAATTATGCTTCGCCTGGGAATCAACCCCTGCATCGAGATTATGCTTCGATCAGAATGTTTGCCGCTCTTCGGAATGATGCTCCAATCCCTAGAATCATGCTCCGCTCTTCGGAATGATGCTCCAATCCCCGGAATCATGCTCCGCTCTTCGGAATGATGCTCCGATCCCCGGAATCAAGCTCCGCTCTTCGAAATGATGCTCCGATCCCCGGAATCATGGTCCGCTCTTCAAAATGATGCTCCGATCCCCGGAATCATGCTCCGCTCTTCAGAATGATGCTCCGATCCCCGGAATCATGCTCCGCTCATCGGAATCATGCTCTGATCCCTGGAATCATGCTCTGCTCTTCGGAATTATGCTCCGATCCCTGGAATTATGCTGCGCAAATTAGAATTATGCTCCGCAAATTGGAATTATGCTCCGCAAATTGGAATTATGCTCCGACTCTTCGGATTAATACTCCGACCCCGGAATTATGCTCCGATCCCCGGAATTATGCTCCCAGGATGATGCTCCGCCCCTGAAATGATGTTCCACCTTGAAGTCCAACTTGAAGATCCATCAATTTCATGCACACAACTCATATACGTTGTGTGCATTCATTGATGGGGGCACTTTGTTGGGGTCAAAATTTGCACCCCGATTGACCAAGTCAAAGTCAAGGTCAACCCCAAGCCAGGTGGGCCCATGCCCAAGTCGAGCCCCGCGGCCAGCCTCCCCCATGCCAAAATGAAATCATGTAATAAATAATTTTTATGTTATTTTTTATGCATGAATGGGCATAAAGCCTAATTTTTGTAAAGCCCATGGCTTATGTGCAAAAAGAAATGGCATATGAGCAATGGGATGGGCAAAATGCCATTTTGTAAAACCTAAAAGATTATATGTAAATGTGTAAGCCTATAAGAGGCAACATGATGAAAATATCTAAGATACTTTTCATTCTCTCCAAAAACTAGGGTTCCTGTGCCTCCTTCTCCTTCCTCAAGGTTCTAAATCTTCTTCTTTCTTCTGAATTAAATCAAGAGTTTTACTCTTCCTTTTCCAAAACTAAATAGTTTTTCACCACAAAACCCACAAAGGGAAACTCAGATCTCCGGTCAGATCTCAAAAATAAGAGATTTTTAAAATCTAATACTTCTTACTCTTCAAGATCCAGCCGACAGAAGAGGAAGAAGGAGACCCATCTCCAAAAAATCCCACTTTGGGGAAGATCCAGGGCTCAAGGGAGAAGCCCCTTCATCAGCTCCAAAAATATCTTAGGAATTCAACTCCATAAGTCAAATCGGGAGCACGGCTCCCAGTGCAGGGACCAAGTCCCTTTTGCTGGCGCACAGCGCCTGCATGTCAGGCACGTGGTGCGCTGGCTCCTTCTCCCACGCATCCTTTGGATGCCCTCTCCCTTTATATATGTATGTGTGTGTGTGTGTATGTATATATATGTATATGTATGTATATATATATATGTATATGTATATGTATATGTATATGTATATATATATATATATGTATGTATGTATGTATGTATGTATGTATACACACACACATACTCTACAACACTGTCCCCCATTAGAAAAAATTTCTAACGGGACGCTGCCCCGCACCCCGTAAGTAGGCTGCTAGCCCCCTTGATCCCGGCCCGCTATCCAGGAGCGGGACCCCGTAAAAACTCTGCGAGGCCCCCGATATATCCAACGCCCCTTCAAAACACAACACTGCACATTGAGTTCGCATAACCAGTTTAACCCGTTAATCGGAGGTTCTCTCGCTCCAAAGGCGAGAGGTAATTAACGACAGCTTAGTCCGCGGCTGTCGGAGATTCGGATCCCCACAATCAATAAACCCCAGCCTACCCTAGGCAGGGGGAATCTGTAATGTGCCTGACAAGCGCGCGTGTATTCCCATCTCAATAGGGTGACGAAAAACACCCTACACCGACTATATCATATATAACCGACTAATATCATATACATATAACAAATCATTGAATCAACACTTGATTCAATAATCCGGTTATATCACATATAACATATATCACGAGATTAGAATACGGTATCACATACACGTATTCAATCTCGGTCCCGTACATATCACATATGTGCCCTACTTCGTTTCGCTTGAGCTAGGAAACCTCTGTGTGGGACTCTAAAGACTCGTCAATACGCCAGCAGTAGGTGATGATCACATCAGTCACCCACAAGCCGTCAGCGGTACTAGCTGGACGTAACGGCTACCCAGGTATTGAGCGAATAGAAGATCAACAAGCAAGATTGTCCAAACTCCCATGAATCCTACAAGTAAAACTATCGTACAGTCCGGTCTCTTTGTCTGATATGTCGCATATCGAGTCTAGGGGTGGTCAACGTTAGACCCCAATAACTTGATAAGGCATGTCGATGTGAAGCTCATAATGGGTCGAGAAACTACTGATAACACTTACCAGTAAATCTCATCATCATCCCTAGCCAGGGACCTCCTGTTATAGCCAATCGAGCATAGCGCAATATCAACTCCCAATACCGGGAGAGACGAAACCCCTCCTATCGCTCATTGCCTTCATGTGACTCAGGACTGTACCCAAAATCCACCTATTTGCATGACTCCTTTGAGTGTGGTAGGGAGGAAATCAAAGCACAGTGGGAACCACATAAGACTCTATGACGATCTTAGGTCTACAGACTAATCTGTACCAGTGTCATCAAAGAACTGCTATCTGACGATAGGTATAATACCATCTAGGAGTTCTCGGTGAGTCCTGTTCAGTGTACCCATTCTCCAATGAGCACCTGTGTACAATCTCTGATGTCAAACACCAATGGCTGTGGGATTAGCCATCGCCCCATACAGGATCAAGAAACATACACGCTAGTCTACTGTGGAATATCGATGCCCTGTCTCGATACTCTCTCGACTAGGAACAATTAAAGGATGTACTTATAGACTACCCTGGCCCCACTAGTATGATCTGCATCATAGTCCTGATAGTTAAGTACACATCCCAAAGGCTTTATCAACATGTAACGGAGAGACGGTATAATGATACAAGTGTACATGTTAAGATAAAGAGCAATCAGATAGTATACTATCATGTCGAGCAAGAAAGTCATCTTTATATATGTCCAAGCATCCATTATAATATACAATCATGTACAATTATGGCCTCTAGGGCATACATATAACTTACATGAAGTTCCCATGAATTTGGCATGAGTGGCACTGCTTCGCTTATTCGAGACAGTCCTGAATCATCGTGGGCCAATAGTAACCCATTCTTTTTAGCTTCAGGTTCATCTTTGGCCCAGCTTGATAGGAGCCGCAAAGTCTGTCGTGTACTTCTTGGACGAATTTCTTTACTTCTTTCGGCCTCAGGCACCTTAGCCATAAGCAGTCGAATGATCTCTTATATAGAGTATCATTGATAAAGGCAAATGACAAAACTCGTTTCATAAACTGAGGTCTAGACGATGCATTTTCGGGCGTTCGTTGGGATTTGAAGTAGTCTATGAAGACTTCCCGCCAGTCCTTGACCTTTTCTTCGTCCTCTATTTGAAGGACTAGTTGTTTGGTCGTTTCTTTTCCTTCGGGTAGTTCCATCAGGTCTTTCGAAGATATATCTGCTGGCATGAGGACCATGTGGCTTCGCACAATGAATCTTATGTCATCGAGGCTTTCATCGGCCAATTCCTTAACCAATTTGACCAACGCATCCGCTTTGATGTTTTCCACTCGCGGTATGCTTTCCAAGGTATAGGAAGAGATTTGTGTCGGCAGTTCCTGCACTCTTTCGTCGTACTTTATCAGCTCTGGCTTGCATTTTTGATGGCCACCGTTTACTTGACTAACGATCAGCTGGGAGTCTCCATATATGAGGAGGTTCTTGATCTCCATGTCGATAGCGATTTCATGACCGGCTACCAAAGCCTCATATTCTACTTCATTATTAGTCCTGGGTTCTGTCAAGGAGAGGGTGTAACGTGATATTTTTCTTTATGGGGTCACGAAGATAAGACCCACCCCGGCTTTGATTATGAGAGTGTTCTTCTAGCACCACTTCATGGAAGTGCTCCATTGAAGTAGAGTTCCCATTAGGACTCATTGTTTTCTTTCACTTCTTCAAGTGCGTCGAACGCATATTCATCCGGCAACTCACAATTTAAGGGGGAATCGGCCGGTATCGGATGATCCGCGATAAAGTCAACGATGGTTTGTCCTTTCACCGCTTAGAGGGGTCGATACGTTATCGAGAACTCCATCAGGAGGAGGGTTCATTTAGCAAGTCTTCTCATCAATATGGCCTTTGACATCATATATTTGAGAGGGTCTACCTTTGATATGAGATGGACCTCATGTGCAAAGCATAGTGTCTAAGCTTCGTAATTGTGAAGATCAGCGCCATGTAATACTTTTCAATGGGGGAGTAGTTGCTTCCTGCCCTCATGAGAACTCAACTTAGATAGTAGAGAGCTCTCTCCTTTCCTTGATCATTCTCATGTATCCACAATACGTCTAGAGAACCCTCAAGGGCCGTTGTATATAAGATAAGGGGTTTTCCCTTAACCGGAGCTGCCAATACCGGCGGATTTTGCAGGTTTTGTTTAATTTTGTTTAGTGCATTTTGGCACTTCTGATCCCAGATGAGCGAGGCCACCTTCTTTATCAGATGGCTGTAGGGACCGCATTTTCCAGAGAGGTTGGCTATGAACCGCCGGATATACGCTGGCTTTCCTTGGAGAGATCGCTATTGTTTGAGAGTTCTTGGAGAGGGTTGTTTCCCGCAATTAGAGCAAAACTCTGTTTGAAATTCGAATTTCAAAAATTGAAGCAACGCTTCAGATCCAGCGCTAGGTGCGTTGCGCGTCACTGTAGGGTGTTTTTCGTCACCCCATTGAGATGGGAATACGCGCGCGCTTGTCAGGCGCACTACAGATTCCCCCGGCCTAGGGTAGGCCGGGGTTTAATGATTGTGGGGATCCGAATCTCCGGCAGCCGCGGACTAAGCTGCCGTTAATTACCCCTCGCCTTTGGGGCGAGGGAACCTCCGATTGACGGGTTAAACTGGTCATGCGAACTCAATGTGCAGTGTACGTGTGTTATGTTTTGAAAGGGGGGTTTTGGATATATCGGGAGCCACGCAGAGTTTTTACGGGGGTCCCGCTACCCGGATAGCGGGCTGGGGGTCAAGGGGGCTAGCAGCCCCCTTGCGGGGTGCGGGGCAGCGCCCCGGCCCAAAAAATTTTGAGGAGGACAGTATTGTGGAGTATGTGTGTGTATAAATTTGTATACATATGTATATATGTATTTATGTATACAAAAGAGGGGGAAAAGGCATCCAAGGGATGCGCAGGTGCGCAAGCACGCGCGCGCCACGTGTCGGCACGCGGGCGACTTGCGCACTTGCGCAGTTGCGCAAGCGCGCGCGCCACGTGTCGGCACGCGGGCGACTTGCGCAACTGCACAGTTGCGCAAGCGCGCGCGCCACGTGTCGGCACGCGGGCGCCCTGCGCAACTGCGCAGGTGCGCAAGCGCGCGCGCCACGTGTCGGCACGCGGGCGACTTGCGCAACTGCACAGTTGCGCAAGCGCGCGCGCCACGTGTCGGCACGCGGGCGCCCTGCGCAACTGCGCAGGTGCGCAAGCGCGCGCGCCACGTGTCGGCACGCGGGCGACTTGCGCACACGTGTCGGCACGCGGGCGACTTGCGCCCTTGCGCAGTTGCGCAAGCGCGCGCGCCACTTGTCGGCACGCGGGCGACTTGCGCACTTGCGCAGTTGCGCAAGCGCGCGCGCCACGTGTCGGCACGCGGGCGACTTGCGCACGCAACAGGCTTTTAGCCTAAAAAGATTTCTCTGAAGAGAAATCAAAGAGGAGTTAGACTCCTGAGTGTTTGTTTTTTTTTTTTTGTTGGGTTAATGGAAGGGTTCTTCTTCTTCCTCCTGTTGCTTGCTGGATCTTGAAGATCAAGAGATGTAAAATCTCAAAATCTCTCCTTTTTAAGATCTGATGGCAGATCCAAGTTCCCCTTTGTGGGTTTTGTGGTGGAAAACTATTTAGTTTTGAAAAAGGAAGAGTAAAACTCTTGATTTAATTCAAGAGAAAGAAGAAGGTTTTGGAACCTTGAAGAAGGAAGAAAGAGCTCAGCTCTAATTTTTTTTGGAGAGAATGAAAAATATTACTTTATTCATCATCATTTTGCCTTTTATAGGCTTACCTATTTGCATATAGCCCCTTGGGCTTTACAAAAATGGCATTTTGCCATCCCATGGCTCATGTGCCATTTCATTTTTTGCACATAAGCCATGGGCTTACAAAATATTGGTTTTATGCCCATTTTGCATACATTCATGTATAAAAAATTACATAAAAATTATTTATTACATGATTTCATTTTTGGCATGGGGAGGGTCGGGCGCTTCATGTTTCGGACCCGACCTGGGCATGGGCCCACTTGACCTGGGCTTGGGCCCACCTGGCTTGGGGTTGACCTTGACTTTGACTCGGTCAACCGAGGTGTAAATTTTTACCCCAACAGTCACGTGTCAAACACGGATGCGCTAGTGCCGGGTGTGCTGCGCCCTAAGCAGTGCACCATGTGTGCGCTAGCGCTAGGCGTGCTGCGCGCCACGTGTCAAGCACGGGTATGCTAGTGCTGGAATTAAAAATTCCCCACCCTTAGATCAAAAGATCTAATAATAATGATAAATCATTAATTAATCAGAATTAAAATTTTGTTATGAAAATATTTCTCAATTTTGTTAAAAACAAGAAGATTGCCTTCTGTAAAAAAGAAGCTCTAGGATCAAAGATCCAATGGTGGGGAAACATCCCTAAATCAATCAGAGAAAGATCTCTTTAACTGATTTAACAAATCAACCTGCCCTATATAAAGGCCCCAAGACTTCAAGTCCGAGAGAGAAAAACCCCTATAAATTTTGAGAAAACTCAAAAGAAAGAGAGCAAGCTCTTGAAAGAAGATTCTTTCTTCAAGCTAAAAAGATGATGAATGATGAACACAGAGATGAAATCATCTCCTAAAAAAAGAAGAATTATCTTCTTAGAAAAGATCATAGATCTACAAAGACCAAGGTCTTTTATAAAGAGATCAAAAGATCTCATCATAAAAACAAAGGAGTACTTATTTCGTTCATAGATCATAGATCTATAAGACAAATTGTCTTTCTGAGATCATGAACATCTCATCATAAATGGGGAGAAAATTATTAAATTTTCTTAAAGATCATGGATCTATAAAGGCAAAGCCCTTTCAAAAATAAAAACCGTTGTTCTTGAATCTTGAGACAAAGTCTCTTTTAAAAGAACATAAATTTGTTCACAGATCATAAAAATTGATCAAATGCGCTTTGCGCTATTGAAATGCGCCTTGCGCTCTTAAACTGGGCTTCTGTGCTCCTTAGATCGGTGCTCAGCGCCAAATGCGCCACGTGTCAACCACGTATGCACCAATTAAACAACTTGCGCGCTGCGCTTCTGAAATAGTGCACTGCGCTCATGGGCTGGCGCTCAGCGCCAAGCGCACCACATGTCACTCACGTGTGCGCCATGAAATTAAAAGCGCAATGCGCTCATGGACTAGCGCTTAGCGCTCATCATCTGGCGCTTAGCGCCAAGCGTGACATGTGCCCTTCTCATGTTTGCTACTTGGCAGAAGCGCACTGCGCTCTTTAACTGGCGCAAAGCGCCTGGCGCGCCACGTGTTACGCTGACAGAACATAAATTGTTCTGATGAATGCTCTGCATTCAATACAAGACAAAAAAAATGTCAAGATCAAATGCTAAGCATTATTAAAAGGGCCAAGCCCAAATAAAGGCTCAATAGCCAGAATAAAAATGTTAAACATTTATTGGACTTAGCCCAAGATTGGCCATAAGTCCTCAACTTATATTTAATTGAGCATATCTGCTCATGAATATTTCAACAGATCTTAGTCCCAAATTAGACTACAGATCTTTCAACCAACTTACACCGGTTCGAGGGTACATCTCTTTACTCCTCTGATATCTGTCGTTGTAATCCTTCAACGTCTTCAGAGAAGTGACGGGTCCCGACAACCACGCATTTCACGGACAGTGGGGTCCTTAAACTCATGGACTATGATGTCCTTAAACTTTATAGACTATGACGTCTTTAAACTACGGAGTGTGGGGTCCTTAAACTCATGGACTATGATGTCCCTAACCTCGGACTATGGGGTCCCTTTAAACCCACGGACTACGATGTCCTTAACCCGGACCGAGATGTCCTTAAACTAACAATGGACTGTAATGTCCTTAAACTAATCGACCGCAATGTCCCTAAACTAAACAATAGAACCCAAATGCTCTTTTGTTGGATCTAAATGATCCTGTTAAGTTGATCTTAGTCTAAAATTAGACTAACGTGTCCTTAACAAATCGTTAAGTTGATCTTAGTCTAAAATTAGACTAGCGTATCCTTAACATACGTTTAAGTTGATCTTAGTCTCAAATGAGACTAACGTATCCTTAAACCCAACCCCCAAACCCAAATCTAAGAAAATACGGATTTGGACTAATCCACGCCCTACGAGCGACAACATAAATTAGTCTCCGTATACAATCCACGGGCAACCAAAAAACAAAACAAACACCCACGACACGAAGTGACCATCTGGAGAAGGAGAAAGTTTTTACCGCGATGCGGTAGCGTAATTAACTGCAGGGGCTCGCGCCTTCAGGGAAGAGCGTCCCCACAATCAAAAACCACTCAACGAGGGGGAATCTAACGAAGTCTGCTACATCGGCCGCATCCGATTAAACCTTCGATATACGGTGCCATAAATCAACTTGGCATCTTCGGAGAGGTGGACGGATAGCACCAATTAGCATCTACTCCGAAATTCAGGCAAGACGGACCTGCGCGGTCGAGTCTCCGTGTTTTGGCGAGGAACAGATTCTGGCATGCCCGGTGGGACCTTTTCCCCTTTCCACTTCACACTTCGTGTGTCGTGTTCGCGAATGAATCGCGGTTTGCTATGGTTGCCTGTGGATTCGAGGTACTAAGATTTGGTGTCTTGCTCCGTGCAGAAAACAGAAGATCAATGATTCAAACTGCACTAACTGCAACTGCAACTCTCGCTCCCTCCCGTCCGGAGGAGTGACTTACGGTCCCCAAGCGGCCTCCATCTTTGCTATGCCGGTAGAACAGGTGACTCAGGCCACCACTAGGCTATTCTTCGGGACTATGCTCCCACCGGTGAGCTTCAATGCCCCCAACATCGTCGCAAGAAGCTCCAAAAAAGTCGGTCTTTGATCGGCTTACAACTACCGCGGCCCCTCTCAACGGGTCGCCCAAGTCCAATGCCTCAGTTTTCAGCAAGCTGGGCCAAAGCTCAAGTAGGCCCATGAAGAAGCCCGCGATACCTGAAGCAGCCATCCCGAAAAGGATAGCCATCCCTGCTCCCGAAGTCGTCAAAGCGGCTTCTCCTGCCAAGGAGTCGGCCTTCGCTAGACTGACTGCTCCGGCCTTCGCCCCAGACGAAGTCGTCAAAACTTCATCCCCTGGCCAAAAGTCTGTCTTTGACAGATTGGATACTGCTACTCAACGGACGTCGGTCTTCAAGAGGCTAGTACCAGCAGTGCCTGAACGGAACAGGGGGCATGACAAATTCATCCCCGTGGCTGAACCAACTCCGTTCGCTCGACACGCTCGCCATCGTCACTGGCGCCGAGCGAGGAAGACTGGGGGCAACTCTCCGTCTGGATTTACTCCACCAGCTCCAACAGTGGAGATCAATGTTGCTGTTCCAATAAGGAACAGCTTCGAGCTGCTTAACAGGGTGCGCAGGAACTCTCCTACCGCCGTACTGAAAAGATCTCCCCTACCCATGGGGAATGTTACAGAAATGAAGCCAGAGCAGTCCCCTCAGCGGCTGTCCTCCAAAATTTAGAGTCTGGCAACAGGTTCAGGACTCAGTAATTGACCGGGACTACTCTCGCCGACCAAAAAAGCTCAAAGCTCGGCAAGAAAAGAGCCATCTTGAGGTACCACAGAAGACGTCATCAGTCTGGATGCCCACTGCAACGGCTCCCTCAACGTCAACCGCTCAGAAGAAAAGGAGGCCAGAGAAATCCCCTGTGATTGTTACGAAATAGTGTGTTTTGTAGTTAACCGCAATCAATAACGGTGTCGCACGTAGCTAGACCGAGATGAGTACGGGTCGTCCTCTGGGAAACGTGGAACCTTTTACTTTTACTTTAGATGTGTTGAGAAAGAGAGGAGGGATAAAGAATATTGCAGAAAGATTTCTAGATCTACGTTAAACAAGAATGTAAAATATAGATCTAGATTATGTTAAAGATGTAATTAATATAATAAGAGGGCTTGTAGGGTTCGTTAGGATTTAGTAGTTATGGACGATTAATTAAAAGTTGCCCTTTTTATCCATTAATAGATTTAGAACTAGAACGACAGTGATGCGTGTAGATTAGGGTTTCTGGAGGGAAAAGGAATCCCACTCTTAACCCTTATCTCGACACGGAACTCCGTTCATATCTAGCCTTTACCAAAACAATCATTAATCTAATCGCTAATCGCGGTCGGAACTAGCAAAGAATTGCTAGCGCGCCCGATTAGGATGTTAATGATTCTTTTGATAAAGTTCCTAAACTTTATAGGACTTAAAAAGGGTTTAATTATTTTCATCGTCCATTAGCCTACCCTAATCCTACGAACCCTAACAAGCGGAGAATTACTCGTGCATGTTGGGAGAAGAAGATGAAAAGAAAGAGAGGGAAAACATAATGTAAATGCAAAGACAATTAAATAAAATAACTACCTTTATTAATCGACTTGAACAAACTACACTTTAATCCGTAGAAAATGATTACAAAACTTGATTTGCTTCTCGATCTTTCCTAAGGAGGTAGTCGAACAGTCGATGATCAGCCTGGATGCGTGAGCGTCGGGAGCTTCGTGATCTCTTCGGCTTGATGACTTTTCTAAGAGGCTCTCGGTGCCCTTTTATAGTGCAAAGCCAGAATCTTATTGTTGAAAACTTGCTAAAATTTAGCGATGATTGATCTCCAAAAATCTTTCCTTCCAACTCCCTATTATTGCAGCGGATCCACGGCAAATGGGGACTAGGGCCGCGGATCCGCGGCCTGTTAATCTCCACCGTTGATAATTTTTCTGGGGCTGGCTCTATGTGACATTTGGCGATCCTTAGCACCTTTAGAATTTGGAAATCTTTTCTCGGTTGCTTCCAGACTTGGTCTCCAAGTTTTGCTTCTTAATTTGGCAAGATTTCTTCAACAGCTTGATTTCTTTGATATATTCTGCATAACAACTTGGAAAATTCTGCACAACAACTCAAATAAGATTTTAGTAGACTTTGTTCTACTAGGATTAGGTCAATAATATTTGCTTACATTTTCCTATCAAATGATAATTAAAATATAATAACACATGGAAAATAATATTTTTACACATAAACCCTCATATGTATAATATATTATAATAAAGTCCTTTTTTAATATGAAAATGGTAGGAAAAATGTAATACAAATGTGCAGTTTTATCAACTGAACAAATACCCCCAAACTTATCTTTGATCGTCCCGAGCAAACTAGTTTATTTAAGAGGAGAAAAAGAAAAAGAGAAAACTAAGCACACTTTCGTAGGCAGACACGATTGCACTGAGCACGTGCAACAAGCCGTTAAACCTCTAGGTGTCCCTAGTAGGAGGAGTGTTGTCTCCTGAGGGTTTTCAGCGGATTACACCCACAAAATCCAATAACAAAAGAAAGATGGTGAAATTTACATATAAAGATAAGAACCATAAAAGAAATACCTTGAAAAGAAGAGTTTCCAACTATGCCAGCTTTTCAGTTGTCATGAGCCCTATCTTAATAGTCATGAAAAGGTGTTAGAAATCACATTATCCCTCAATAAAACATCGTCTTTATTCTTCATTCCTATCTTTCATCCAAACATTGATCATATACCCCTACGTGTGTGAAATGGTCATCCCTACACTCAGAGAATTCAATTCAAGCTATCATACTCTTGTCCATCTACCTTAGTACTTTTTAATTTGATGAATACTTAGATTTGCGCACACATTTTCATGCGACCGTTAATACTTCTTGAGGTACTAACCGACCGATTACTCACGTGCTTGCTGATTAGGTGATAATATTTCCTCGTCTTGCACCACCTAAGGCTTAGCAGTGACTCCCAGACCAGTTGGCCTTAGGGCACTAGGTGAAGAGGCACCCACGCTATATTTTTTTATTGCTGCCTTGGCGATACAAAACCAGTGTTCATTTTTTTTCTTTTCACCATTTTTATATTTTCTTCATTTTTTTTTCATTTCCTTCATACTTTGGCTTTTAGACAAGAGCATTTCAAGGTATCCTCTACTATCCTGAGTTTCAAGACGTGTGTAAGTGCATATAGTAGGGTATCAACATTCAAATGTTTGGTTTCCAGAATAGAAACTATTTTTCAGACTTATTTTTATCCTCAGATTAGTGACTTCCTTCATTTTACTAACCCTTGGGACAACAGCTCATAACTACTTATTACCAGTTCGTGTAAGAAAACTTCTAATTTTCTTGGTTTTCTTAAACTATTCCTATCTTTTGGATGTAATTTTTCACTTTCTACTCTTTTGTTATAAAAGAATTTTTTTTTTAAATTTTTGAAAATGTTGTGCTTATGCAAAATATGATGCAAATTGATGTGTAAATAAGCACAAACCTCCCCCAAACCTGTTTACAGCAGTGTCCTCACTGATGTCATCTGTTAAGCTCAAAAAACCTGTAGACTTGGGAGGAAATTATTAATGGGGGAAAGAATATATGAAAGTGAAAATCCTCCCCCAAATTTATTTTTAGCTCACAAAAAAAAATCATTTTCTTTCAAGAGCCCAAAATATACCACCCATCCCCCAAACTTGAGTTAAACAATTTTAATCACACGAGGGGGTTAAGGTTATTGGTCAATGCCAAGCTTTGCAATGACCGAAGGTCAACACCAACCATTCAAAAAATTTATCGATGAAGCACCAAGGTTGGTGGAAGAACATGTCACCTATTGACGTGAAGAAGTGGGGAGGTGACAAGAGGTGTATTGGAAAAGGATTGCGTCTCAATTTGGAAAGACGACACAGTGATAGTAATGATGGATTACTCGCATTATCATGATTGTCCAAAAGAGGGGGTGGAGGTCCAATTTCTTCATCTTGGAATTGATACATCTCAACACCCGTGTCTTGTAAAAATGCGAGTTCATCAGCGAAAATTTCCTCAAAGCTTTCATCGATACCCCGAAGAATAATGTCATCAGGAAAAACAGGGTGATCGTCAGACTCTATAGACAGTTCCTCATCAGCGTTAGATGTTGACTCGGACAACCCGGTGGGAGAGTCCGTATCAAGCAACAACATATGAAAAGAGTCAGAATTATGAGGTTGATCAAATTCGCTGCTGTCGACATCCATTAATTCAACAGAACACACATGAGCATAGGGTTCGGAGGGTTCACTTCCCAACTTGTAAATGTTAAGCTCAATTGACTTCTTTCCAAAGGATAGGGTCATGGAGCCGTTTCTACAATTAATTACTGCCTTGGAAGTGGCCAAAAAGGGTCGACCGAGTATCACCGGGATTTGATTGCGTGGGTTTGCTACAGGTTGTGTATCTATAACGATAAAGCCCACAGGGAATATGAATTCCCCGACTTTGATTAACACATCCTCTAGCTCACCCCTTGGTCGGGTGATAGATCGATCGGCCATCTGAAGAGTGCAATGCGCAGGTTTTAACTCTCCGATCCCTAATTGCTCATAAAAAGAATACAGAAGCAAGTTAACACTAGCACCTAAATCGAGTAGAGCACGATTGATATTTTTACCCCCAATGGAAATAGAAATTGTAGGACTTCCGGGGTCCTTTCGTTTTTTGGGTAGTTGTTGTGTAAAAGCAGTGCTCTCATTACTCACAAGGAAAACTTTTTTAGGTACTTGAACTTTTCTCTTCCTAGTACACAAGTCCTTTAGGATTTTTGCATATGACGGAACTTGTTGAATAGCATCTAGGAGAGGAATGTTTATGTTAACTTGCTTAAAAATTTCCACAATCTTCTCCATTTATGGACTTGGTCTGTTGCCCCTCAACCTGTTTGGATAAGGTGCTTGATCGATAAGTTTTGGGTCCAACGTTTTTGGAGAAGACTGTGGGGATGGATTCGATCCCAAAACTGGAGTGGGAATCGACTTAGATAGATTTGGCGAAATGGGCGAAGGGTTCGAGCCTTGGGGAAAACAGAGAATAGGCTCGGATGAAGGTGGGAGACTAGACGAATTAGGGGAAGAAGAAGAAGCTGGGGTATCATTGGTGTCACTATCATCACACTGCTCACCCACTCGGTCATTCAGCACTTTTCCCGATCTCAACGTGGTAACAGCACTCACATTATAACTTTGTGAGTGGCCAGGATTAGGTATGGGTTGAGATGGGAGTTTCCCTTTCTCTCCCGCACTCATTGCAGCGTTTAACTGTGCGATTTGGTTTTCTATTGATTTGATACTCTCACCATGGGAGGAGGAGTTTTTCGTTAGGGTATCAATAGAAGACCTTATCTCAGCCGAATTTTGCATGGATTGTTTCATGAACATATCCAAAGTTTGTGCAAGTGAGTTGTCAGTACCGGCCACTTGTGGTGTAGAAATGTTGGCCGGATTTTGGAAATTTTGTGACTGAAAGGGGGGCTGATTCTGTGTTTGTGGTTGCTGTGGAGGAGGTCTTTGATAATTGCTTTGTTGGTTTTGATTCCAAGGAAAGTTAGGATGATTCCTCCATCCTTGATTGTATGTGGAAGAATAAGGATCGTTTCTAGGTCGCTGCTGAAAAGCAGCATTAGCTTGAAACGATGCATTCATAGGACATTCTTCCGTTAAGTGTGAAGGATCCGAACAGCAACCACAGACGGTCTTAGGAAGCGTGACCTGATTTAGGGAGAATGTTGAGAACTTATTTTCAATGGCATCGAGTTTCTTCTGAATCGCTGCCATTTCGTCTTTTACTGCGATAGAAACATCGAGCTGGTGAATACCTCCCTTAGTTGAAGGTGGTCTTACGCTTTCCCACTGCAACGTGTGTTCAGCAAGGTCTTCCAGATATTTCCAAGCTTCACCGTCATCTTTAGACATGAAATTGCATTGACACATTGTTTCAAGCATCTGCTTTGTCGCTAGATTAATGCCCTCATATATAATCCGACATAAATCCCATCTTTGTATTCTGTGATGGGGGCATTGGACAAGCAAATCCTTGAAACGTTCAAAGCACTTCCAAAATGGTTCATTGGGAAGCTGGGTGAACTGGTTGATCTCGCTCCTAATGTGGGCAGTCTTATGATTTGGGTAAAACTTCTTAAGAAATGCTACGATAAATTCATCCCAATTAGTGATAGAGTGTGCGGCAGTATTATAAAGCCATTTTTCTGCCAAGTCGCACAATGTGAATGGGAGAAGACGTAAGCGCATAGCATCTAAAGTCAATTATGAAGTACCCATCATTGCGCATACGTTCTCGAATTTGGTGATGAAAACGTACGCGTCTTCTGAATCAAGCCCGTGAAATTTGGGCAGCAGGTTGATGTAGTGGGGTTTAATTTCGAAATTATCCCCGTTAGGTGGTGGAAGAGATAGACAAGTAGGAAGGGGACCACGAATAGGATAGCATCTCTCTTGGAGAGAGATGCGCGGTGGATTCTGCTCACCTACGGGCGGTGGCAGCGTGGTGTTATAATTAGATGGAGTGCCGTCCATCTCGGTCGATGTGGTGTGTGGTGGGGGAAAAGAAGATGAAGAAGTACCGACTTCGGCGTCGATAGCAGGAACGCGGACAAGACGGGCACTAGGATCCCATGTCCAGCCGAGCATGCACTAAGCAGGTTTAGTGCAAGTGGCAGCGTGTGTGTGATTTTAATATTGGTTTGTTTTGAAAAAGTGGGACTCAACATAAATCACCCTATGATGCACAAGCAACCCTAGAACTAAGGTCGCCTAGGTCTGCTAGACAGCTCCTAACTAAGGCTAGAAATAGGACCTCAAACCACCTCTTCACGGACAAGTACGGCCAGGTAAGTGGGAAGGAACCACCACTACAGTAGGCCTAATTAAAAACCACTAGCCTAAACACCGCAATGTCAGTTAGGATAAACGGCCGATGCCTATACTAGTCTTTTTCCTATTGAGCTCGACAGTCCTTAGAGTCTGGTCTAGATATTTTTTAAATTAATGAAGGGTTGATCTGTATGCTCGGTTTGTGATTTGTGGGGCTTAGGAAGGGTGATGAAATCCCCACCTAATCTTGATTTGGTCTTTGCCCCTTAAAATCCGTATTAAATATGCAAAACAAAACCAATAACAAAACTTTTGCAGAAAGATTTTTGAGCGGCGCAATTTTGCAAAGAATCCTGCAGAAAATAGATTTTATTGGATTTGAGGGGAGAGAGAAAGAGTTGAGAATCTTACCAGAGGAGTTTGAGCCCTTGATCCCCTTGTCAGGCCGCGTTTCCGCCGCAGATGCTCCTTTGTGCCGCGGTTCCGCCGCAAGGTGGATGGTTCAGTTGCTGAAAATTTTTCTGCGTCCCTCTGTGCTCCTCTGGATCTCTAAAAATGTCTCTGTTTCCTGTTTCCCTTAATTCTGTAACTCCAGATCTCCTTGCAAAATTCACGCACAAATCGTTAAATATGCAATTTGCAGTTTTGTGTTAATAATGATATAAATCGTCTAAGAATTCAACACAAATAGTAAAAATAAAAAATTACGGTGCCATTTGATTGACACGAAATAGTGTTTGTTTTTAGTTTAACCGCAATCAATAACGGTGTCGCGTGTAGCTAGACCGAGATGAGTACGGGTCGTCCTCTGGGAAACGTGGAACCTTTTATTCTTACTTTAGATGTGTTGAAAAAGAGAGAGGGAAGAATAAAGAATTTTGAAGAATGGTTTCTAGATCTACGTTAAACAAGAATGTAAAATATAGATCTAGATTATGTTAAAGATGTAATTAATATAATAAGAGGGCTTGTAGGGTTCGTTAGGATTTAGTAGTTATGGACGATTAATTAAAAGTTGCCCTTTTTATCCATTAATAGATTTAGAACTAGAACGACGGTGATGCGTGTAGATTAGGGTTTCTGGAGGGAAAAGGAATCCCACTCTTAACCCTTATCTCGACACGGAACTCCGTTCATATATAGCCTTTACCAAAACAATCATTAATCTAATCGCTAATCGCGGTCGGAACTAGCAAAGAATTGCTAGCGCGCCCGATTAGGATGTTAATGATTCTTTTGATAAAGTTCCTAAACTTTATAGGACTTAAAAAGGGTTTAATTATTTTCATCGTCCATTAGCCTACCCTAATCCTACGAACCCTAACAAGCGGAGAATTACTCGTGCATGTTGGGAGAAGAAGATGAAAAGAAAGAGAGGGAAAACATAATGTAAATGCAAAGACAATTAAATAAAATAACTACCTTTATTAATCGACTTGAACAAACTACACTTTAATCCGTAGAAAATGATTACAAAACTTGATTTGCTTCTCGATTTTTCCTAAGGAGGTAGTCGAACAGTCGATGATCAGCCTGGATGCGTGAGCGTCGGGAGCTTCGTGATCTCTTCGGCTTGATGTCTTTTCTAAGAGGCTCTCGGTGCCCTTTTATAGTGCAAAGCCAGAATCTTATTGTTGAAAACTTGCTAAAATTTTGCGATGATTGATCTCCAAAAATCTTTCCTTCCAACTCCCTATTATTGCAGCGGATCCGCGGCAAATGGGGACTAGGGCCGCGGATCCGCGGCCTGTTAATCTCCACCGTTGATAATTTTTCTGGGGCTGGCTCTATGTGACATTTGGCAATCCTTAGCACCTTTAGAATTTGGAAATCTTTTCTCGGTTGCTTCCAGACTTGGTCTCCAAGTTTTACTTCTTAATTTGGCAAGATTTCTTCAACAGCTTGATTTCTTTGATATATTCTGCATAACAACTTGGAAAATTCTGCACAACAACTCAAATAAGATTTTAGTAGACTTTGTTCTACTAGGATTAGGTCAATAATATTTGCATACATTTTCCTACCAAATGATAATTAAAATATATTAACACATGGAAAATAATGTTTTTACACATAAACCCTCATATGTATAATATATTATAATAAAGTCCTTTTTTAATATGAAAATGGTAGGAAAAATGTAATACAAATGTGCAGTTTTATCAACTGAACACCCTGTGAACGTGGCGAACCGTAAAAGCACTGATCCCAAACGCCCCAAGTCTGGGGGCATAATGGTGCATACTGTTTATATGGCTTCCGGAAAAGAGGAAAGCCGCGCTTCGACGGGTCATCGATCGCTCACCCGATCCATGACAAAAGCCCAGGAGCAACAACAGAAGCTTCAGGAAATGCTAACGCAAATGGTCGCACTCACCGGGCCAAAAGAAAGCCCGGAGGCATCATCAGAGCAGTGTCATAAACAAGAAACCGATACTGACTTCCTCCTCAGAGTCCTCGAAAAAAAGGACAAAGAGGCAGCAGAACAAGCTGCCAACATAAAACGAATGGCACCTCTCTTCTAAGACATGGTCGGGATGATGTTACAGCCAGAACCTCCAGCTGAAGACCCTCTGATCATTATTGAAGATGATAAAGGAGAAGCGTCAAATCCTCTGCCGGCTCTGTCAGCAGCCTAGGAGGAAACCATCTCAAAAGCCACGCTCGATGATTATATAGCTCAACAAATACGAGCTCACCGAGCGAACGAAGCGGCTGGCCAAGTTGTCAAGACTGGACGACCCTATCCGGGCTGGTATGACCAAATAAGTTACCCGCCGGGATATACGATCCCCAAATTCCATGTGTACAAGGGGACAGGAAATCCCCATCAACATGTCGCTCGGTTCAGGACTCTTTGCGGCAATACTGGAGGTGATGATAAACTTCTATTTCGCCAGTTCGTCGGTAGCCTAGTAGAGACAGGTTTTGAATGGTACTCGGAGCTTTCCAATTACTCCGTCAAAATGTTTACAGAAATGGAGTTGCTATTCACTCAGCGGTTCTCAAGCGCCAGCGAACGCACCCCGATCACGGCTTTGATCAACGCCAGAGTAAAGCCGGGAGAGACATGGGTGCAGTATGCAATCCGGTGGCAGAACCTTTGGTCGAGATGCGAACAACGCATAGAAGAAGCTCCTGCCGTGGGCATGTTCATGTGGACCATTGACCCTCAGTCGACTATCTTCCAATTCATGATGTTCTTCAAGCCGACCACCTTCCAGGCCTTGATCGACAAGCTGGCCCAAATGGACCAGATGGGCCATAGGCATTTCCCTTCAAAAGTGGGTTTTCGGAATGAAAATGACAATGGAAAAGCGACCTTTGTCGCCAACGCTCAGCGACAGCCGAGTAACCCAAGGCCGTCTGTTCGTCAAAGCAACAAGCCGCGATCCCTCGATGAGAAGTTGAAACGTCCTTACTCATTTCCCAGGGATAAAACAAGGAGACTGTTCGAACTGGCAGTGCATAACGGGCTCATCACTCTGCCAGATCCAAAACATCCGTCGCAACCAGGTGACGTTAACCATCCTAACTATTGTCCCTACCACAGAGTAATGGGTCACCCACTCGAAGATTGCTACGTCTTCAAAGGCTGGATTGAGGATGAATACCAACAGGGCAAATTCGCGTTGTCTGGCAACTGGAAGGTGAACCCGCCACAACCGCATGCCCAGAAAAAGATGGACAAGCCAGGGGCATCATGCTCTTTTATAGGGGAAGCTCCATAAGAAATTGTTCTTTCGGCAAAAACTAAAAAGGAACGCTGAAAGATCTTCAAACATGTCCGACCTATGAACAACGGAACGAAATGTCCTTAAACTAACAACGGACCGAAACGTCCTTAAACTAACAATGGACCGATACGTTCTTAAACTAACAATGGACCGCTATGTCCTAAAACTAGCTATGGACCGAAACGTCCTTAAACTAACAATGGACCACTATGTCCTAAAACTAGCTGTTGACCGAGACATCGATAAATTACTGTGGATTGCAGCATCCCTAGGCTGATACAAAAAAAAGAGGAGAATAAAAGAATAAAAAAAGAGAAGAAAGAAAAAGAAAAACGGTATGTCCACAAGGAAAAAGGGCACGGATGAAAACCCGAGAGGGCTCCGTGAGTAAAAACAGCAGGGCTACCGGGGAGTTTTGTGAAAACCCGAAAGAGCGCAATCTCGTTAAAAGACACTTGCAAGGTCCTCTCGATCTTGTGAAGAGAAACCACCTGCGTGAGATCCTTACGACTCACAAGGGAGCAACACACTTAGGGGTCCCCACGATTCCTAAGGAGAAATTACACTTGCGAGATCCTCACGACTCGTAAAAAGAATCCTCTTATGAGACCCTCACGGCTCATAAGGTTCAAAAGTCTTAAGCTACAAGGATCTAAACCTGTTCTTAAGCGGCCACCACAACCACCGATACTGCCCTACAAGCGGCTCAGTATTGACCCTTGTATACAATCCACGGGCGCGAATAAACATTTCCCTAACAAAGTCTCATCCGTAACTAGAGATATGTTTGCACAGTGAACTGCCCTTGTAAGTCCTCTCGACTTATAAGGAGAAAACCCTCTTATAAGATCCTTACAACTTACCAGAAGCTATACACTTGGGAATCCTTACGATTCCTAAGGAGAAAACGCACCTACGAGATCCTCACGACTCGCAGGGAGAAATACCCTTATGAGACCCTTACGGCTCATGAAGTCAAAAGCCTTAGTCGACAGGATCCTAACCCTGTTCGCTAAGCCACCTTTGTTCGACATCGACGGGGGCAAATGATGATTCACTCCTAGCAATATCCCAGTTGTAGCGGTGCTGATACCGAAATCAGTGTCTAATTACAAGCTTGCAACAAAAAGCTAGCGAGCCACACATGCATACGAAATAGCCGAAATGATGGGGCGACTTGCAACAAAATCAGCAAGTAAAAATGTATGCATACAAAAACAGCCGAAATGATTGGGCAACTCGCAATAAAAAGCAGCGAGTAAAAATAAAATAAATAGCCGAAATGATTGGGCGCCGCGAAAAATAGCCGAAATGATTGGGCAATCACGACCTTCGCGCGATATAAAAGGTGAAATGATAGAGCATCACGGAAATGAAAAAAATGATGAACTGAAATGAAACTTTTTGCCCTGCAGGTGAGGTCACATTGACCCTTGTATACAATCCACGGGCACAAACAAGAAGGGAATCACATCGTCCCACCCGGCTTCGTCGAAGTGAAGCCAAATTTTGACGGTTCATAGACAGCCTAGAGAAAATCTCGACATTCGTCGCAATATTGCAGACACAATGTAAACAAACGAAGCGAAGGAAGATCCCTAGCTTCAGGGTCTCGACGTCAACATCGACAACTTAGAGATCAACAACAGCGTTTCTTCTTACTCTAGTAGGATGCAGACATGACGTCAACAAAAGACCCAATGGTCGAAACAAAGCGGAGTGACGGAAAAATCCCAGCTCCACCTCAGCTTTCGTCTCAATACAGCAGACAAGATGTCACCACAGCGTTCTTCCTCCAGCAGGATTCAGACGTGACAATCCAACAGCGGAGCGACGGCAAAGTCCTATTTCCAAAACTCTAAGGTCCACAGACGACCTAGAGTCAACCAATGACTTCCCCGCCGGATCAACGCTCCGTCTCGAAAACAAGTCAACCAACCCCATGGAAATCAGTGTCCTTGGCTAAACCTCTCGACTCAGGGAAATTAGCATCCTTGGTGAGAACCTCTCGATTCACGTCGACCCACAGAGAAATCAGTGTCTTTGTAGGAATCTCTCGATTCGTCTCAATTCCGGGAAAATCAGTATCCTTGGCAAAACCTCGATTCAGGGAAATCAGCGTCCTTGACGAGAGCATCTCAATTCGCGTTGACCCGCAGAGAAATCAGTGTCTCTGCAGGAATATACGACGTCAGCAAAACAGAGCCATGGCAAAGCCCCTACTCCAAATCTCGATGGTTCACAGACAACCTGGAGACCACTTCAACATTCGTCTCGATACAGCAGACGCAATGCCAGTAAACGAAGCGAAGGCAATATTCCTAGCTTCAGGGTCTTGATGGAAAATCATATAAAGCCTGAAAGACTATCGGAAATCAACCCACACCAGCGCGGAGTGGTTATGACTCATCGGGGCTCCCAAACTGAGCCTAACCTCAAGTAAAAAGCGACATGGAATATCCCTAACGCTTGCTCTTTGGACGGTAATATCACCTGGAAGATTGCTTGAAGACGTCTTGTCCAGCCCCTGAAGGGATCAAAGACACGGCAGTCGCGGGGCTACTCGAACAGCAAGATTATGCGTCGAAGAATACACCAGCCAACGCGACGGTGCGACGGGTATAAAACCCTAGTACCACAGGCCCTAACGAACTTCTATTAGTAGGAGTTAACTGTGACGTTAGGAAATCCTTGCTAGAACTTCTCGATTCGTCTCGACTCGTGGGGAAAATAATGTTCCTGCGAGAACTTCTCGACTCGTCTCGACTCGTAGGGAAAAGCCTTAGGCAATGAGGATAAGGACCTGTTTCCTAAGCACTGGGGCTCTGCAGGTCAGTCCAAAACGGACTCTTGCATACTATTCACGGGCCACACTCTCCAATGTCGAATCTCGACAAGGAGGGAAACAACCACTTACGGGTCCTCCGACTTGTAAGAGGGAAAATTCTCTTGTGAGATCCTTACGACTCTCAAGAGAAAGCGCGCTTAGGGATCCTCATGATTTCTAAGGAGAAAATACACCTACGAGATCCTCTCGACTCGTAGGGAGAAAAGTCTTTATGAGACCTTCACGGCTCATGAAATTGAAAAGTCTTAGGTAGCAGATCTGAACCTGCTTCCTAAGCCATCACTACCTCTCGGAGAGTTCAAGATGAAATGTTCTTTATTATCTACAGGACACACTGATTCGAATGGATTTTTAGATCAAAAATATTATGTTACCGCAATCAAGAACGACGTCGCTTGGTAGCTAGTTGGTGAATACGGGTCGGTCCACAGGGATGTTGTAAATTTCCTAAATGTTCTTACGAGCTAATTCCAAAGGGTGTTGGAACTTTTATCACAAAAAACTAAGTTGAGTTATACTAGGATTAAGAAACTTGCTAGGATTAGGTTTAGGTAAAATTTGGTAAATAAAGATCTACACCTCTTTCAATGCCCTAAATTAGATATCATTTAGGAGTTATGGTAATTATTAATAAAGGGGATTAAGATGATCGGGAAGAAACTATGTTTCTTCCTCTAGATCTTTGTCCGTCCTTTCTTAATCCTTACCCTAACCTCCATGGAAAACATTCATATCCGGTCTTTTATACTACGGATCACCGTTACCTCGTCGATAGAGTGCCGTAGGGAGCGGAATATGAAAGTATGCATGGAGTCCTAATTGTTCATAAGAAATTGGCAAAGAAAGGGGTGAGAGATCTTTATCTCTCAAACCCTTCCATATTCCTAACCCTAACAAGCGAGGAAACTACTCACTCATTGAGGGATCTATGAAAGACATAATTTTTATTTTGTTTTGATTTAAGAGATTAAATATCTACTGCAGATTAATAAAAATTATAAACTAGATTAAACTAGGGCTAGAAGAGAAATTACCTAGGGCAGAAATTAAAACTAAGACTAAGGCAGAAAATAAACCTACTTACAAATTTGATGCTCTCCAAACTTCAAAAGAAATCTGAATTTTTATTGATGAAAAGAGGCATGAACTAATACAAGACTTTGGGTCTCTATTTATAGGACATAGAAAACCCTAGGTTTACAATTGTCGCATGTCTGTATTTACAAAAATACCCCTAGGAAGACTATTCAGCGCCGCCTCTGTATTATGGTAAAAAATTCTTTTCTCCGGGCTCTAGACGGCCGCGGAACTGCGGCCGCAGCAAGGGTTGGGCCGCGGTTCCGCGGCCTAATGGTAGGCTCATCTGCTGAACTTTTATGTGCTAGTGGTGGTCTTTTTGGGCTTCATATTTCTTCAGTACTTTTCTCAAATTGGCTTCTAGGTTCCTTCCAGATCTCCCAGTGAATCGTAGTGGACTTTTACCGTTGCTTCGAAATCTTGGACCTTGCGTTGCCTTGTACTTTGTGACTGATATTTTGTGTAGACTTGATCAAGATCCTTCTATTTGTTAGTTGTAGTCTCACTTTTGCATCGTCTTTTATCTTTTTCACTGTTTTTGCTCCAAGAACCTGTAACCTGTACTATGTAGCAGACATGGGTCAAAAGCACCTGTTTATTCGTAAAATGCATAAGAATGGAGAATGTAATAATGCAATATTATGATATGAACAAATACCTCCAAACTTATCTTTTGCTCGTCCTCGAGCAAACCTAGTTTTATTCTCGACAAAAACCTAACCTTACTTTCGCAGGGAAACGCGATTGCACTGAGCTCGTGCAACAAGCCGTTAAACCTCTAGGTGTCCCTAGTAGGAGGAGTGTTGTCTCCTGAGGGTTTTCAGCGGATACTACCCACAAAATCCTATCAATTAGGCACATTGACTTTTATTCTCCAATTAGGTTTTCTAACAAGGAATTCTATTATCTAAGACTCGTAAATTATCTACCCATATTCTTCATACTTTCTCATCATTTAACTTAAGATTATATATGTTCTGCAGACCTACTTAGCTTTTGGCATCTCTTAAGTTTTCCTTCTAGGGTTTCATCTCCACTTAGGAATTTTTATCATCTCTATTAAAGATACAAGTTCTATTCTTCACTCCTATCTTTTATCTAAACTCCAATTACATACCCCTACGTGTGTGTATATATCACCCCTACACTTGGAAATTCAAATCAAGCAATCATACTCTTGTCAGTTATCCAAAGCACTTCTTAATTGGTGAATTTTTAAATTAATTTTGCTTACACATCCTTCATGCGACCGTTAATACTTCTTGAGGTACCAACGACCGATTACAAAATGCGTTTGCACTTTAAAGCGTATTTTCTAGTCTTGTAACACCTAAGGTTGTTAGCAGTGACTCCCAAACCAGTTGGTCTAAGGCACTAGGTGATGAAGCACCCTCGCTAAATATTTTTCTATTTTTTCAGCCTTAAGTAATCACAAAAACCAGTGTTCATTTTTTTTTCTTTATTCATACTTGAATTTTTTATTTTATTTTCTTCGTACTAAGGACTTTAGACAAGAGCATTTCATGGTCTCCTCTACTATTCCAAGTTTCAAGGTGCGTGTTTATGCAATTTGTAGGGTATACATTTTCAGAATTTAAACTTAAGCTAGGAACTATTTTTCAAACTTATACTCTAATAAAAATATCAATACTTTTCTTTTGCTTTGACTTAGCCCAAGACTTGAACTCAAAATTTGCCTATTTCTAAATAAACTACAAGGACATATACTTTCTACCGTTAAACTTTAAGAACGGTTATTTTTAAGGTTTTTAATTTACAAAGTCTAAGATCTAGTTGTTCCTAGCTAGTTAACCTTTTTGTCAAACTCAAGTCAATTATGGCTAAAATTGAATACATTAATTTTTATAATTTTTGAAATTTTCAATTTTTTATGGGTTTTTCTTTTTCTATTTTTTTTATTTTTCAATTTTTATGATTTTTTATATAAGGATGCAAAATGCAAAAATATACATATGAATGCAAAGGAAGAAAACTTACAGAGCATACCCCAAACTTAAACTGGACAGTGTCCTCACTGTCAGGCTGCACCAAGTGGGTCAAAATTGTCGGCAATTTCCTGCTTATTAATAATCATATTTACAAATGATACACACCCCCAAACTTATTTGAAGTAAAGTTTTGGCAAGAAGATTGGAAATTCGGGGGTGAAAGTGGAGGAGATTTAATCGGTGTAATGCGGCTCCTGCAAAAACAGGAGCTCCTCCGATGGGTCCGCTGTGAGGAACGGTTTCAATCGATATCCATTTACTTTGAATAAAGTAACGTCCTCCGAATTTTCAAGATCGATCGCACCGTGTGGATAAACGGTGCGAACTACAAATGGTCCTTTCCACCTAGAACGGAGCTTACCGGGGTGATAATGTAACCGAGTGTCATAGAGTAAAACCTGTTGACCAGGTTTAAATGTTTTTCGCAGAAGATGTTTATCATGGAACACCTTAGTTCGGTTTTTAGCAATTACAGCATTATCATAAGCCTCATCCCGCAGCTCTTCTAGTACATTTAATTGCAGCTTTCGATTGCTGCCCGCATCTCCTAATGATAAATTCAACTCTTGGATTGCCCAAAATGCCTTATGCTCAATCTCTACTGGGAGGTGGCAAGCCTTCCCGTAAACAAGCTGGTATGGAGACATGCCAAGATCGGTCTTGTATGCAGTACGGAAAGTCCATAGTGCATCGATCAGTTTGAGTGACCAATCTTTACGGTTTTTAGAAACCGTTTTCTTCAAGATTTGCTTAATTTGCCGATTTGAGACCTTGGCTTGCCCACATGTTTGGGGATGGTATGGCATTGACGGCTTGTGGGTAATAGAATATTTGTGCATTAAGGACTCAAAAGTCCTATTGCAAAAGTGAGAACCATTATCACTTATAATCTCTCGAGGGTGCCCAAATCGAGAAAAGATATGTTCTTTAAGAAATCGAACGACAACCTTGTTATCATTCGTTCGGCTAGGCACAGCCTGGACCCACTTTGATACGTAGTCAACAGCCAAAAGAATATACGCATTCCCAAAAGAATTAGGAAATGGTCCCATGAAGTCAATTCCCAAAACATCAAAAACATCCACAACCAAAATTGGTTGGAGCGGCATTTCGTTTCTCCGCGATATCCGGCCCAAGTGTTGGCACCGGGAGCATGTCTTGCAGTATTCATATGCATCCTTAAAGAGTCGTGGCCAATAGAAACCACACTGCAAGATTTTCTCGGCTGTCTTCTTTGGACCAAAGTTCCCGCCACACACTTGATCGTGGCAAAAAGACAGCACACTCTTGAACTCGTTTTCTGGTACACACCGACGAATGATTTGGTCGGAACAGTATTTAAAAAGATAAGGTTCATCCCAGTAAAAATGCTTTGCTTGGGACAAGAATCGAATTTTATCCTGTTTCGACCAATCTTTAGGTATCAAGCCGGTGGCTAAGTAGTTTACTATATCAGCGAACCATGGTTCGCAAGAAACGGTTAAGAGTTGCTCATCGGGAAAAACATCTTTGATTGGAAGTTCAAGTGTAGGCGAAGAAGGAAGTCGTGAAAGGTGATAGGCCACTACGTTTTCACATCCTCTTTTGTCCCTTATGACAAGGTCAAACTCTTGTAGCAAGAGGATCCAACGTATTAGCCTCGATTTAGCATCTTTCTTCGCAAAAAGGTGGCGAAGAGCAGAATGGTCCGTATACACAATAACTGGAGAGCCGATTAAATAAGGCCGGAATTTTTCAAGTGCAAACACAACTGCTAAAAACTCTTTTCTGTTGTTGTGTAGTTTAGTTGGGCCTCATTTAGTGTACGGCTAGCATAATAAATCACATGCTGCATCTTATTAATGTGCTGTCCAAGAACAATACCAATGGCAAAATCTGATGCGTCGCACATAATTTCGAAGGGATGCGTCCAGTCTGGAGATGAAAGAATGGGCGCAGAAATGAGAGAGTGTTTCAATGACTCGAACGCTTCCATGCAAGTTGAGTCAAAATCAAATGTTGTGTCCTTGGCCAATAAGAGAGTCGAGGGTCTAGCAATCGCGCTAAAATCCTTGATGAACCATCTATAAAAACCGACGTGGCCAAGGAAAGCTCGGATGTCTTTGACGCGTTTAGGAGGAGGAAGATTAGAAATGACCTCAATTTTGGCTTTGTCAACCTCTATGCCGTTTTGCGAGATGACATGTCCTAAGACAATGCCTTCTCGTACCATAAAGTGTCACTTCTCCCAATTTAAAGTTAGGTTCTTATCCCTATAGCGGGTAAGAACTGCGTCAAGATGTAGTAAACACTCGTCGAAGGAGTCACCAAAAATGGAGAAATCATCCATAAAGATCTCCAAAAACTTTTCAACCATGTCTGAAAAGATCCCCATCATACACCGCTGAAATGTAGCGGGTGCATTGCATAACCCAAAGGGCATGCGACGATAAGCAAAAGTGCCAAAGGGAAAAGTAAATGTGGTCTTGTCTTGATCCTCTTTGGCGATGGGGACTTGGTTATAGCCGGAATAGCCATCCAAAAAGCAATAGAACTCGTGCCCAGCCAATCGTTCTAGCATTGGTCAATGAAAGGTAAAGGAAAGTGGTCTTTCCTTGTCGCGGCATTGAGTTTTCTATAGTCGATGCAAACTCGCCACCCAGTTTGGGTGCGAGTGGGTATTAACTCATTTGCCTCATTGGTAATGACCGTGATGCCTGATTTCTTTGGCACAACATGAATGGGGCTAACCCATTGGCTATCCGAGATAGGGTAAATGATACCACTATCAAGACATTTAACAATCTCCTTCTTGACAGCCTCTTTCATTATAGGGTTGAGGCGTCTTTGTGGATCCCTTACCGTCTTGGCATCGTCCATCAAGTGTATATGATGTTCAACTATGAGGGGACTAATCCCCTTGATGTCCGCCATAGACCAGCCAAAAGCTTGCCGATTATTTTGTAAGACCGTTAAAAGGGCCGTCTCTTGCTCGAGAGCTAGAGAGGCCGATATGATAACGGGAAGGGTCTCATTTTCACCTAGATAAGCATATTTAATGTGCGGCGGCAAAAGCTTTAGTTCGAGTTTAGGAAGTAAAACAATTCATGGTAACAATGGTGTAACTGTTTCAAACTCGAAGGATTCCATCAAAGGTTCAAATCGAGTGTACGCAACCGAGTCGGATGGTTCAACTAACTCATCCGAAAAAGCAAAAGACTCAAACTCGGGTGGTGAATCTTCAAAATCGTCTATAAAGGTGAAACACTCATAATCGTTGTCCGTCGTGAAAGCTGTGTCGGATTCTAGGAGGAACGCACTAGAGGCGTCAATACTGCTGTGATCAAACATAAAATTTTCGAACTCGCAGTCCTCCTCCGCGATCTCATTGATCGAGCAAACATCAAGTACGCTAGAATTAGGCTCGGAAGGCTGATTTCCCAACTTAAAAATGTTGAGTTCAATTGTCATATTGCCAAAAGATAGATTCATTGAACCGTTACGACAATTGATCACCGCATTAGAAGTCGTAAGGAATGGTCGACCAAGTATCACCGGAATTTGACTCCGGGGGTTAGCTACAGATTGTGTATCCATAACAATAAAGTCAATGGGGAAGATGAAATCCCCTACTCTAATTAACACATCCTCCAACTCTCCCCTAGGATGGGTGATGGATCGGTCGGCCATTTGGAGAGTACAATGAGTGGGCTTAAGCTCTCCAACGCCTAATTGTTCGTACACAGAATAAGGTAGCAAATTGACACTAGCACCAAGATCTAATAGTGCTCTATTAATGTTCTTGTCCCCAATTGTTATCGAAATAGTAGGGCAACCGGGGTCCTTGTGCTTTTGGGGTAAAGATTGGACAAGAGCATCGCTAACAGCACTAGCCACGAAAACTTTCTTTGGTACTTGTAACTTCCTCTTTTTGGTGCATAAGTCCTTTAAGATTTTTGCATATGAAGGAACTTGTTGGATTGCATCCAAGAGAGGGATATTTATGCTAACCTGCTTGAAAAACTCTACAATCTTCTCTATTGTGGAGTTGGTTTATTGGATCTCAACCGGTTTGGAAAAGGAACATTTTGAAAATTTGTTGAGTCCAATTTTTATGGATCAGATTGTGGAGTTGGAGCGGATCCCCGTGTAGATGTGTTCGTTGTTCCCCTCCGAAAGACGGCCGAGACTGAACGTCTTGCCTGAGATTTAGGGCAGATGTTATTTGGTTTTATCTGTCTACCTCTCCGAAGATGCCAAGTTGATTTATGGCACCGTGTATCGGAGGTTTAGACGGATGCGGCCGATGTAGTAGACTTCGTTAGATTCCCCCTCGCTTGAGGGGTTTTTGATTGTGGGGACGCTCTTCCCTGCAGGCGCAAGCCCCTGCAGTTAATTACGCTACCGCATCACGGTAACCACTTTCTCCTTCTCCACAATTTCACTTCGTGTCGTGTGTGTTTGTTTTGTTTGTGGTTGCCTGTGGATTGTATACGGAGACTAAGTGATGTCGTCGTCCGTAGGACGTGGATTAGTCCAAATCCGTATTTACTTAGATTTGGGTTTGGTGTTTTAGTTTAAGGATACGTTAGCCATATTGAGGCTAAGATCAACTTAAACGTTCGTTAAGGATACATTAGTCTGATTTGAGACTAAGATCAACTTAACGGAAAGAGAATTTAGGGGCTCTATTGTTCCAGTTTAGGGACATAGTGGTCCATTTAATATATAGCCATCGGGACCCGTCACCTCTTTGACGACGTTGAAGGATTACAACGACAGGTGTCAGAGGAGTTCGGAGATATACCCGTGAACCAGAGTTGATTGGGGGTCTTATAGTCCAATTTGGGACTAAAGTCTGTTTGAATGTTTAAGGATATGTTAGCCATATTTGAGGCTAAGATCAACTTAAACGGGATCGTTTAGATCCAACAAAAGAGCGTTTGGGGGCTCTATTGTTCCAGTTTAGGGACGTAGTGGTCCATAGCCAGTTTAGGGACATGGTGGTCCATTTCAAGTTTAGGGGCATAGGGGTCCATTTCCAGTTTTGGGGATAGATATTAGTTTAAGGACGCATAAGTCCATGGGTTTAAGGACCCCACAGTCCGTATAGATGTGTTTAAGGACGCATTAGTCTATTAGTTTAAGGACGCATAAGTCCATGGGTTTAAGGACCCCACAGTCCGTATGGGTGTGTTTAAGGACGCATTAATCCATTAGTTTAAGGATGCATAAGTCCATGGGTTTAAGGACCCCACAGTCCATATTAATGTGTGGTTGTCGGGACCCGTCACCTCTCCGATGTCGTTGAAGGATTACAACGATAGATGTCAGAGGAGTTCGGAGATGTACCCTTGAACCGGATGTAAATTGATTTAAGGGAGCAGCCATGCTCAGTCAATTTAATTTGAGGACTTATGGCCATGATTGGGCTAAGTCCAGTTGAGAATATTTAATGTTTTTATCTTTGGCCTATTAGGCCTATGCTAGGGCTTTGCCCCTGTTTAATAATGCACTGCATTTTCTTTTGGCCTGCTAATCCTTTTGATTTAGGCTTTATCCCTTTTAAATGATGCACGGCATCTGTTTTTGTTTGGGCTCTGCCCTTTTTAAAGTAATGCATTGCATTTTATTCGGCCTGTTAGGCCTTTTTTTAATTGGGCTTGGCCCTTCTGTAAATAATGCAGTGCATTAATCAAACTAACAGTGGCTATGTGGCCTGTCAGGCGCTTTGCTCCAATTATTGAGTGCAAGCGCATGTGGAGGTGACACGTGTCATGCTCTAGTGAGCGCAAGCGCAGTGCGCTGCGCTGTTGCGCTGCTGACACGTGGCGCGCTCTGGTGAGTTGCGCCAATTTCAGAGAGCAATGCTCTATCTTAAAAGCGCATAGCGCAAGTGGTTTTTGGAGCTGACACGTGGCGCTCTCTGGTGGCTTGCGCCAACCCAAGAGCGCAACAGTGCAGATTTTCAAGTGCAAGGCACTGTTTTAATATCTTAATCCAATTTTGGATTCAAGAAAAGAATCTTTAAGATTCCAGAACCAATGGTTCATAAAAAAGGCAAAGCCTTTGTTATTATTATATTTTTATATTGAAGATCCTTGATCTTTTTTTTAGATCAATGATCTTTTCAGAAGAAATTCTTCTTTTTTATTCAAAGGTTTTACCTTTCTCTCTTTTTGAGTTCTTCTTAGAGTTCTTTAGAGGAGTTCTCTCTTTGTTTCTGTGTTTTTTTTATCTCTCTGTTGTCCTTTGGAGTTGGGGTCTAGGGGCCTTTATATAGTGCCCATTAATTTGTTAAATATATTAAAGAGATCATTCTCTGAGTGATTTGGGGAATTTTCCCTACTGTTGGATCTTTTATCCAAGGGCTTCTGTTTTACAGAAGACAATCTTCTTGTTTTAACAAGAACAGAAAGATCTTATTGGAATTTTAATTCTGTTTGGCGTAAACGCACCAGCGCTTGACACGTGTCACGCAGTGCAGAGCGCGGCGCAACTGCGCTGACACGTGTCGCGCGGCGCAAGGCGCAGCGCAACTGCGCTAGCGCAACTGCGCTGACACGTGTCGCGCAGCGCATCTAAAGCGTTGCTTCTTTTGTTAAAGTTTGAATTTTAAACAGAGCCTTGCTCTGATTGGGTGTGCTGCCTTGGGCGTTACGCTCCCTGCGCTGGTGTGTCTGATTTTGACACGTGGCACTCTGCGCGCAGCGCAGGGGATCTGAAGCGTTGCTTCATTTATTTTAACTTTAATTTTCACTTCAATTTCAAAACAGAGCTTTGCTCTGATTGGGGGAAACAGAAGCGTTGCTTCGTCTTCCGCCTTGGAATTTGAACAGAGCTTTGCTCTAATTGGGGTAAACAAATGCCCCCCCCCCACCGTTGCGCTTACGTGGCCCCAAACGTGAGCGCAGCGGTGGCAGAATTCCAACCGTCGCGCCATCCCTTGGAAGTTGAAACGGCTCTTCAATGCCTATAAATAGGACCTTTGGTTCCTTAGATGATTTTCATCTCTTCATAGGAATTTTGTTCAGTGCCCTGCTCTTTTATTTAAGACTTTTAAAAGTTCGAACTCTAGAGAACTTTAGGTAAAAATTAATTTGGATTAAATTAAATCAATTTTAAGAGCCTTGCTCTCAATAGATCCCTGATCTAAAGAAGACCCATTTAGGATTTCACTTAGCAGAGCTTTGCTCTAAAGGGGTCTAAAGAGAACTAAGGAGAACCCTATTAGGGTTCCATTAATAGAGCTCTACTCTCTAAAAGATTTTCCTTGTATTTTCTCATTTCATTAATGGAGCTTTGCTCCTTCCAAATCATACAAAAGAACTCTTAGGAGTTTTTCATGGATCTTGGAGTTTAAAGATGGCATTTTATTCCTCGATGCATTATATCGTTTTGCCTAATCAGTCTTTCTGATAATTTTGTTGATTCTCTTTCACAGAAACAATAGACGCCCACATGTACGATCTTGACGAGATCATCTCTTACGGGGACATCCGCCGACTTGGCCATTCTCAAAATTGAGAGTTCATAAACGCGGAGTGTGCTGAAATCATGAGCCGCTTCGACGCATATAACGGTCAACTGCTTCCCCGACGTTCCTCCCTCCTGAAGCTTATCGTGGGAGCCATCTAGGAAGCGCTTCCCCTATTCTGTTCCGGTGTGCCGCTTAGGGCGTTGGATGCCGCCGAGGATAAGGTGCACTCGGTGTACCTGATGAACTTAATCTCGAAGAGACAGCGAGACAATCTTGTCGATCTCTTGCACCAGGCCTTTCAATAGTCCGCCATTCTTGCTGCCTACCGGAGGGTGGAGGACATCAGTGGGGATCGCGACGCCAGTGCTCGCGAAAGGAAGCACACCAGGATGGTTCGCCAAGCTTGGAAAGTCTTGGACAAGGTCACTTTCGAGTTCCTCAATCCCTGTCCAGGATCTGAGGTCTTGCCATTGTAATCTTTTGGACAATGTCTTTGTTTATTTCTTTATGATTGTAAGAACCCTTTGCAATTTGAATGGAAAATTTCTATTTCAGGTTGTCTTATTTCTCGTTCTGAGTCTTTTGCACATGCATGAATGAATGTGTCTCGAATGCTTGATCAAATGCACATCGGATGTTCTTTCTGTCGCTTTCTTCTTTCTTTTACTCTCAGCATGCTGTCTTAATAAACATGGTTGACAATTAATAGAGTAAGCATCTTGGTTTCTTCAAGAGATAGTGATGGCTTAGGCCGCAGGTTCAGATCTGTTGTCTAAGGCTTTTCAACTCAATGAGTCGTGAGGGTCTCATAGAGACTTTTCTCCCTACGGATCGAGAGGATCTCGTAGGTGGATTTTCTCCTTAGGAATCGTGAAGATTCCTAAGTGCGTTTTCTCTTATAAGTCGTAAGGATCCTATAAGAGAATTTTCCCTCTTACGAGTCGAGAGGACTCGAAAGCGGTTGTTTCTCTCTTTGTCGAGATTCGCCTTTGGAGAGTGAGACCCGTGAATAGTATGCAAGAGACCGTTTTAGACTGACTTGCAGGGTCCCAGTGCTTAGGAAATAAGTTTTTTTTTAATCCCTGCTACCTAAGGCTTTATCTTGCAAGTTGAGACGAATCGGGAAGTCCTCGCGAAGACACTAATTTCCTCACGAGTCGAGACGAATCGAGCAGCTCTCATCAAGGACACTGATTTCCCTGAGTTGAAGTATTTTGCCGAGGACGCTGGTTTCCTCGAGGTTGAAATGGATCGAAGTATTCCTGCAAAGTCACTGGTTTCTCTGCGGGCCGACTCGAATCAGGAAGCTCTCATCAAGGACGCTAGTTTCCCTGAATTGAGGTATTTGCCAAGGACACTGGTTTCCCTGGGGTTGAGACGAGTCGAGGTGTTCCTGCAAAGACGCTAGTTTCTCTGCGGGTCGACGCGAATCAAGATGTTCTCGTCAAGGACACTGGTTTCCCTGAGTCGAAGTATTTTGCTGAGGACACTGGTTTCCTCGAGGTTGAAACGAATCGGAATATTCTTGCAAAGACACTGGTTTCTCTGCGGGCCGACGCGAATCAGGAAGCTCTCATCAAGGACGCTAGTTTCCCTGAATTGAGGTATTTGCCAAGGACACTGGTTTCCCTGGGGTTGAAACGAGTCGAGGTGTTCCTGCAAAGACGCTAGTTTCTCAGCGGGTCGACGCGAATCAAGATGTTCTCGTCAAGGACACTGGTTTCCCTGAGTCGAAGTATTTTGCCGAGGACACTGGTTTCCTCGAGGTTGAAACGAATCGGAGTATTCCTGCAAAGACACCGGTTTCTCTGCGGGCCGACGTGAATCAAGAAGCTCTCATCAAGGACGCTAGTTTCCCTGAATTGAGGTATTTGCCAAGGACACTGGTTTCCCTGGGGTTGAAACGAGTCGAGGTGTTCCTGCAAAAACGCTAGTTTCTCTGCGGGTCGATGCGAATCAAGATGTTCTCGTCAAGGACACCGGTTTCCCTGAGTCGAAGTATTTTGCCGCGGACATTGGTTTCCTCAAGGTTGAAACGAATCGGAGTATTCCTGCAAAGACACTGGTTTCTCTGCGGACCGACGCGAATCAGGAAGCTCTCATCAAGGACGCTAGTTTCCCTGAATTGAGGTATTTGCCAAGGACATTGGTTTCCCTGGGGTTGAAACGAGTTGAGGTGTTCCTACAAAGACGCTAGTTTCTCTGCGGGTCAACGCGAATCAAGATGTTCTCGTCAAGGACGCTGGTTTCCCTGAGTCAAAGTATTTTGCCGAGGACACTGGTTTCCTCGAGGTTAAAATGAATCAGAGTATTCCTGCAAAGACATTGGTTTCTCTGCGGGCCGACGCGAATCAGGAAGCTCTCATCAAGGACGCTAGTTTCCCTGAATTGAGGTATTTGCCAAGGACACTGGTTTCCCTGGGGTTGAAACGAGTCGAGGTGTTCCTGCAAAGACGCTAGTTTCTCTACAGGTCGACGCGAATCGGGAAGCTCTCATCAAGGACGTTGGTTTCCCTGAATTGAGGTATTTGCCAAGGACACTGGTTTCCCTGGGGTTGAAACGAGTCGAGGTGTTCATGCAAAGACGCTAGTTTCTCTGCGGGTCGACGCGAATTAGGAAGCTCTCATCAAGGACGCTAGTTTCCCTGAATTGAGGTATTTGCCAAGGACACTGGTTTCCCTGGGGTTGAAACGAGTCGAGGTGTTCCTGCAAAGACGCTAGTTTCTCAGTGGGTCAACGCGAATTAAGATGTTCTCGTCAAGGACACTGATTTCCCTGAGTCGAAGTATTTCGCCGAAGACACTAGTTTCCTCGAGGTTGAAACGAATCGAAGTATTCCTGCAAAGACACTGGTTTCTCTGCGAGCCGACGCGAATCAGGAAGCTCTCATCAAGGACGCTAGTTTCCCTGAATTGAGGTATTTGCAAGGACACTGGTTTCCCTGGGGTTGAAACGAGTCGAGGTGTTCCTGCAAAGACGCTAGTTTCTCTGCGGGTCGACGCGAATCAAGATGTTCTCGTCAAGGACACTGGTTTCCCTGAGTCGAAGTATTTTGCCGAGGACACTGGTTTCCTCGAGGTTGAAACGAATCGGAGTATTCCTGCAAAGACACTGGTTTCTCTGCGGGCCGACGCGAATCAGGAAGCTCTCATCAAGGATGCTAGTTTCCCTGAATTGAGGTATTTGCCAAGGACACTGGTTTCCCTGGGGTTGAAACGAGTCGAGGTGTTCCTGCAAAGACGCTAGTTTCTCTGCGGGTCGACGCGAATCAAGATGTTCTCGTCATGGACACTGGTTTCCCTGAGTCAAAGTATTTTGCCGAGGACACTGGTTTCCTCGAGGTTGAAACGAATCGAAGTATTCCTGCAAAGACATTGGTTTCTCTGCGAGCCGACGCGAATCAGGAAGCTCTCATCAAGCACGCTAGTTTTCTTGAATTGAGGTATTTGCCAAGGACACTGGTTTCCCTGGGGTTGAAACGAATCGAGGTGTTCCTGCAAAGACGCTAGTTTCTCTGCGGGTTGACGCGAATCAGGAAGCTCTCATCAAGGACGCTAGTTTCCCTGAATTGAGGTATTTGCCAAGGACACTAGTTTCCCTGGGGTTGAAACGAGTCGAGGTGTTCCTTCAGGTTTTATATAAGTTACCATCAAAACCGTGAAGTTAGAAATTTGATCTTTGCTTCGTTTGCTGGCATTGCGTCTGCTGTATCGAGACGAATGTCACGGTTGTCTCTAGGTTGTTGGTGAACCGCCGAGATTTGGCTTCGCTTCCTGGCGGAGCCTGTTGGGAAGGTATGGTTCCCTCTTTGTTTGTGCCCTTGGATTGTATACATGGATCGATGTGATCTCACCTGTAGGGCAAAAGTTTCATCATTTTTTTATATTATTTCTTTATTTCCGCGATGCTCTATCATTTCAACTTTTATATCGCGAAGGTCGCGATTGCCCAATCATTTCGGCTATTTTTCGTGGTGCCCAATCATTGCGGCTATTTATTTTATTTTTACTCGCTGCTTTTTATTGCGAGTTGCCCAATCATTTCGGCTGTTTTGTATGCATATATTTTTACTTGCTGCTTTTTATTGCAAGTTGCCCCATCATTTCGTCTATTTTGTATGCATGTGCGGCTTGCTGGCTTTTCGCCGTAAGCCTGGAATTAGACACCGATTTCGGCATCAGCACCGCTACAACTGGGATGTTGCCAGGAGCGAATCATCATTTGCCTTTGCCGATGTTGAACAAAGGTGGCTTAGCGAACAGGGTTAGGGTGCTGTCAACTAAGGCTTTTGACTTCATGAGCCGTAAGGGTCTCACAAAGGTATTTCTCCCTACAAGTCGTGAGGATCTCGTAGGTGTGTTTTCTCCTTAGGAATCGTTAGGATTCCTAAGTGCATGTTCCTCTGTAAGTCGTAAGGATCCTACAAGAGGGTTTTCTCCTTGTAACTCGAGAGGACTTACAAGGGTCATTCACCATGCGAACATATCTCCAGTCATGGATGGGACTTGGTTAGGGAAATGTTTATTCGCGCCCGTGGATTGTATACAAGGGTCAGTATTGAACCACTTGTAGGGCAATATCGAAAGTTGTGGGGGTTGCTTAAGCACAGGTTTAGGTCTCTGTAACTTAAGACTTTCAAATCTTATGAGCCGTGAGGGTCCCATAAGAGAGTTCTCCTTACGAGTCATGAGGATCTCGCAAGTGTATTTTCTCCTTAGGAATCGTGAGGATCCCTAAGTGTGTTGCTCCCTTGTGAGTCGTAAGGATCTCACGCGGGTGATTTCTCCTTGCAAGGTCGAGAGGACCCTGTAAGTGTCCTTTAACGAGGTTGTGTCCTTTCGGGTTTTCACAAACACTCGCCGGTAGTCCTGCTGTTTTTACTTACGGAGCCCGTTCGGGTTTTCATCCGTGCCCATTTTGCTTATGGACATACCGTTTTTCTTATTCTTTTTTTTTATTCTTTTTTTTACGATGTCGTGCCCTTTCGGGTTTTCACGAACACTCGCCGGTAGCCCTGCTGTTTTTACTCACGGAGCCCTTTCGGGTTTTCATCCGTGCCCATTTTGCTTATGGACATACCGTTTATTTATATATATATATATATACTATTCTTTATATATTTTTTTATATTCATCTCGTCAGCCTAAGGATGCTGCGGTAGTAGTTTAAGGACGTTTTGGTCCTCAGCTAGTTTTAGGACGTAGTGGTCCGTCATTAGTTTAAGGACGTTTCGGTCCACCATTAGTTTAAGGATGTTTCGGTCCGCAGCTAGTTTTAGGACGTAGTGGTCCATCATTAGTTTAAGGACGTTTCGGTCCGCCATTAGTTTAAAGACGTTTCGGTCCGGTCAGGAGAAGGCTGGCTACCGCTTATAGAGTTTGAGCTTAGGAAGATAGCGAGTGGACATAGTCGTCGTCATCTATCATTGACCTAGGCTGTGGTTCATTAAGCGTAGTATTTCTTCAGGAAGAGACCGTTTATTGGCCTGAAAGGCCTTTCACCATGCATATCCATGAGCAGATAGGCTCCACCCTGGTAGACTTTGTCTATGATGTATGGGCCTTCATAGTTTGGCTCGAATTTTCTTCGCTTGGCGCGATTGGGGATCATAGGTCTTTTGACCACTAGCACGAGTTCGCCTTGGCGGAATGTCCTCGGCCGGGTCAATCTTTCATATGAGCGCGTCATCTTTGCTTTATAAGCTTCTAGATTTTGTTGCGCTATGAGCCGGGTTTCATCAAGGGCATCAAGCTCTTCAAGCCGAAGGTGAGCATTTTCTTCGCCAGTCAGCTCGTAGAGGACTACCACTCGCAGAGAAGGTAACTCTATCTCGAGGGGGAGTACAGCTTCTGTACCGAATACCAACGCGTACATTGTTGTGTTCGTGGCCGTCTTGAACGTAGTTCGATATGCCCAGAGAGCCTCTTGCAGTCTCTCGTGCCAGTCCTTCTTATTTCGGGACACCATCTTCTTCATGATCTTTGTCAAGGTGTTGTTGAAGGCCTCAGCTAGACCGTTAGCTCGCGGATTATAAACTGAGGAATATCTCCAGTCTATGTTATGTTGTTGTGCAAAGCGGCTGATCTTGTGGCTCCTGTAGGCTGGCCCGTTATCGGAGATGATCTGTCGCGGAGTTCCAAACCGGTAAATGGCGTGTGTTTTGAAGAAATGGAGGATATTCTCCGTCTTCACTTCCCTCAGCGGTACCGCTTCTGCCCATTTGGAGAAGTAATCAGTCGTCGCCAGGATGTAACGATGTCTCCTGGACGAGGCTGGTTCGATAGGGCCGACTATGTCAGTTCCCCACATTTCGAACAGCAAGCTAGCCACCGTTGGATGTAGTGGATTTAGATGCTGGTGGATGAAGTCCCCATGGATTTGGCATGAGTGGCATTGCTTCGCATATTCGAGGCAGTCCTGAATCATCGTGGGCCAGTAGTAACCCATCCGTTTAATCTTCAACTTCATCTTTGGGCCTACTTGGTGAGAACCACAGAGTCCGTCATGAACTTCCTAAATGACTCTTTTCACTTCGTCAGGTCCTAGGCATCTCAACCACAGAGAATCAAGCGACCTCTTGTACAGAGTATCATTGACGAAGGCGAAAGACAGAGCTCATTTCATAAGCTGATGTCTTGAGGACGCATCTTCGGGCGTTCGACGGTATTTGAAGTAGTCTATAAAGACTTCTCTCCAATCCTCAGCCTTTTTCCGGTCTTTTATTTGTAGGGTCGTCTGCTCAGTCGCTCCCTTTTCTTCGGATGATTCCGAAGATATTTCTGCTGGGGCAAGCACCTGACGGCTTTGTACCACGATTCTTACGTCATCGAGGTTCTCATCGGCCGGTTCTTTAGCGAGCTTGGCTAATGCATCCGCTTTGTTGTTTTCCGCACGCGGTATGTTTTCCAAAGTGTAGGAGGGAATTTGGGTCAATAGTTGTTGCACCTTTTCGCCGTACTTCACCAGCTCTAGTTTGCACGTTTGGTAGTCGCCATTTACTTGACTGACGACCAGTTGGGAGTCTCCATATATCAGGAGGTTTTTAATTCCCATGTCGATGGCGATCTCGAGGCCTGCTATCAAAGCTTCGTATTCGGCTTCATTGTTCGTCCTCGGTTCTGTTAAGGAGAAAGCAAAGCGCATTATCCCTCCTTGTGGAGTCACGAAGATAAAGCCTACCCCCGATTTGATTATAGGGGTACTTTGTTTGTGCTTCTTCATGGAAGATGCTCCATCGAAATAAAGCTCCCATCGGGTATCGCTCCCATCGATTGCGTCAAATGCATGTTCGTCTGGCAGTTCGCAATTCAGAGGGGAATCAGCAGGTATCGGATGCTCAGCGAGGAAGTCGGAGATGGCCTGGCCTTTTACTGCCTTGAGAGGTTGATAAGTTATCGAGAACTCCATCAAAAGTAGGGCCCATTTAGTGAGTCGCCCCGTCAATATGGCCTTTGACATCAAATACTTAAGGCGGTACACCTTCGAAATGAGACGGACTTCATGCGCCAACGCATAGTGCCTGAGCTTTGTTATCGCAAAGATCAATGCCAGGCAGTGTTTTTCAATGGGGGAATAGTTTCTTTCTGCCCCCAGTAGAACTCGACTCAAATAGTAGAGTGCTCTTTCTTTCCCTTGGTCATTCTCTTGCGCCCATAATGCGCCTAAAGAACCTTCAAAGGTGGTTGTATAAAGAATAAGGGGCTTTCCCTTGACCGGAGAAGCCAACACTGGCGGGTTCTGCAGGTATTGCTTGATCTCGTCTAGCACGCTTTGGCATTTTTGGTCCCAGACGAACGGGGTTCCCTTCTTCATCAGGTGGCTGTAAGGACGGCACCTGCCTGAAAGGTTGGCTATAAATCGCCGTATATACGCGAGCTTTCCTTGGAGAGACCGCAGCTGTTTGAGAGTCCTTGGCGGAGGCATTTCCATGATCGCCTTGATCTTTGACGGATCTATTTCGATACCTCGGTGTCGGACGATGAATCCTAGGAATTTGCCTGAGGAAACTCCGAATGCGCACTTGAGAGGGTTCATCTTCAAGTTGTATTGTCGAAGGCATTGAAATACGGTCTTCAGATGCTCGAGATGTTCCTCGTATGATCTGCTTTTCACCACGAGGTCATCGATATAATATTCGACGATTTCATGTATAAGGTCATCGAAGATCTTCGTCATGGCCCTCTGATAGGTGGCACCGGTGTTCTTTAGACAGAAGGGCATCATCTTGTAGCAGAATATACCCAAAGGGGTCCGGAAAGTGGTGTGCTTCTGGTCTTCGGGATGCATCTTTATCTGATTATACCGTGATGAGCCATCCATGAAGGAGAAAACCTCGTGAGTGGACGTATTGTCTATCATCAGCTCGGTGACTGGCACTGGGAAATCGTCCTTCGGGAAGGCTTTATTGAGATCCCGGAAGTCCACGCATATACGCACTGTCCCATTTTTCTTCATCACTGGGACGATGTTGGCAATCCAGTCAGGATGCTGCACCTCCTGGATAAAGCCAGAGTCGATTAGCTTCTTGATCTCGGCTTGATACTCATCTTAAGCTCGAGCCGCATTCTTCTTGACGCTTGTTTGACCGCCTTGACGTCCGAAGATATCGCCAATCTGTGCACAGCAATTTCTAGATCTAGTCCCAGCATTTTGGAATAGTTCCATATGAAGCAATCTCTATGCTGCAGAAGCACGTCTTTTAACGCAGCTACCCTTTCTTCAGATAGCAGCTCGCTGACGAATGTCGGTCGCGGGTCGTTCACCATCCCCAACTCAATTTTCTTGAGGTTATCTGCAGTAGTATGTATTCCATCCTCCAGCTCTTTCGGTGCTGGTGGAAATTCTGAGATCACCTCATCGTTGCTGTTTTCGAAGCACCAGGGAAGGTCATCCATATTCTCGGGCTCTTCTTTTGATATTGTTATCATGTGACAAGTACGAGCTCGCTTCGAAGACCGATGTGGGTCTGGTTCTGCTTTTGTGGCTTTAGGTCCGTGCTTCTGTGGCGGCGTTACCCTCCAACTGTCAGATAGAACGAACTTGCCGAGCTGATACTAATCTTCAACCCAGTTCTTGAAGGTGAAGCAGCCTTCGAGAGGGTGCCCTATTACTCGGTGATAAGAGCAATAGTTTGGGTGTGAGACTTCGCCTGCTTGTTCGGGGTGTTTAGACTCCGGCAGTGTAAGCATCTGGTATTTTATAGCTCAGTCAAGTATCTTCTTCGTCTTGTCCCGAGGAAAAGAGTATGCTCGACTCATCTTCTTTACAAGGGACAGATCTGGACCGCTCGATTCCCGCTTGCGTGGCTTCTTAGTCCCGCTTTGTTGCTGTCGAGTGCCTTTTTCGCTTTTCGACCTGTTTCTGCCTCTGCGTCGAGCCTTTTTTATAACAGGTTGATAGGGAGCGGCACTTTCATCTTTCGCGGCCTGTTGGAGGAGGCGTTGCATTTTGGCTTTCTCATAGATGGCCATTTCGCGGTTGTGGTCGTCTCGGACTTTTTGACCAGCTTCCCTTATAAGCCTGTTCATTTGTTCTTCGAACGACGGACTGGGCACTTTTGCATCAGGAACTTTTACTGGTTCAGGATTAGCGTCCTCCCATTGAGCATCCGCTTCTTCATTGAAGTCGTGCACGACGTAACAGTCGCGGAGTAGCTCTCGTTTCTTAGACCGAATGTATCTAAGTCCGATTGTTTCCATCCTCCCACTAGGCAACTTGTGCTGAGTTCCGGGGACGTTCCAGACCCTGTCATAGAATTTGGCTTTTCGAGCGGTCTGTTTGAAGGGTATCCCTTGGCGCTTTAATAGCCTTTTCAAGCCTTCTGTATAATATTTAGGCAGACGAATGGGCTGAAGCCTGTCAAGCGTAGAATCCGCACTGTGCCAGATTTCTTTTTCCACCTTGGTTTCTTCAGAGTGGTAGAATAGAATTGCCTTTTTGCCTTTTCGCCTGGGAAGGACATAGAACGTCCGCAGATCCTCTACAGTGTAAGCATCGAGCGCACCCAGCTCTTTATGATGTTTAAGTGGAACCATGGCGATTTGCAGACTTTGCTTTTCATCAGCGAATGTTCGTATTGAAGGCCGAGCAGAGAATATAGCATGGACCCATCTTCCGAGTCGCTGCCAAAGATTAGCGTAGGAGCGTATGGTCCCGGTTTGTTGTATTAGGGCGTACCTGAATAAACCATCTCCTCTTCCTCCTCGGTATCACTCCCGAAGACAGGGATGGTGGCGTTAGCCTTGTTCTCCGGCTTGTGACACCTTTCCGTGTCTTCGAAATCTGGTAAGAAGTATTTGGCATCTTCATATTTGCGGACCTCGTTCACGGAGAACAGGTTCAGTTCTCCCGTCACGGTATACTCGAGACCATCCTTAAAATATTTCATACACTGATGCTGTGTAGAAGGGATGATGTTGTACTCGTGTAACCATGGTCGGCCGAGCAGAGCATTGTAGCATGTCTTGGCGTCTATGACGTAGAACTTAATGTCCGTGACGAGTAGCCCAAAGCGTAGCGTCAGTATCACAGACCCAAGAGTTCTTGATGATTGGAAGTCGAACCCGGAGATGGTGATCTTGTCCCGAGCAAGGTGCTGGACGCTCATGCAGATTTCTTTTAACACCCGCACGTTGAGGAGATTAACGGAAGACCCATTGTCAACCAAGATTTTGCCTATCATTATATCATGGCAATACCCTGAGACATAGAGGGGGCGATTGTGTTCGCACGTCCCTAGGAGAAGGTCTTCATCACCGAAAGTGACATCGGCCGTGTGCACTTCTTCCAATTCATCCTTCAGCTTTTCTTCGGCGAGAAAAACTTGGAATTGCTCCGGCTCCTGTAGTGCCTTGATTAATGAATCCCTTGCCTCTTTTGATAGTAAAAGGGCGTCAAGAATGCTGAGTTGCGAGTGTAGCTTCCTCGGATGCGCTAGAACGTTGTAATCCACCTTATTTTTCTTCGGCGGGTCCTTGGTGGCTAGCTCTTCCATGACTTGGTCATCTAAGGCGATATCCTCAGAGACCTTTTCTTTCCCTTTATCTTTTTTATTTGAGGGTCCGAGATTCTTTTCAGGTAGCGTACGATTACGCAGCCGGATATTTTCGCAGACCTTCGGCTCTTCTTCTTTTCCCGAGGTGGACTCTTTAAAGAGGGGGCTAAGAGCCATTTCCTCGTCAGAGTCGCTCCCGAACGTGAGAACTTGCGATCCCCCGGCATTAACCATGCAGCAACACCGGTAATTCTGTTAAGCCCCTCGGTCGTACCTTTCCGCTCCGACGAGTTTTGCGCTTCTCCCGCTTGAAATGTTGCCGGTGAGAAACATATCCCTGCCACCATTTATTGAAAGCTTTGCACTCTTAGGTGGGGTGAGAAATCTTCCGATGATACAAGCAGTAGGAGGGGTGCATTTCCGCTTCACCGGTAATGTTTCCTTCAGAGGATGGTAGCTTTATACCCACTGGCTTTAGCAAACCTTTTCCTCATCTTGATTTGCTTCTATCTGCGGTAGACGTACTTTGCTCCAGCGGGAGTGTCTCAACTCTTTCGTCAAGTCGCTGTCGTTTGGCCCTTTCAAATATGGCCATCTCGCATTTCCGATCAGCTTTACTTTTCAACAGAGCTTCTTTGAGGAATGCGTCAATTGTTTCATCCGATGGCCCCAGAATTTCCGGTTTAGGATCTACCCCCAGCTTCTCAGCGCAAGGAATTTCCTTATCGTCTGTAAACGAATGGGAAATCATATGACAGCTCACCACGTATTCCTCGGATTCATCCGACGAACTCTCTCCCTCATCTTCCTCTTGAAAGACGTGGTTGAAGAACTCCTGGAATGTGATGGGAGTCCGTGCTTTCTGGTTATACTCCTCCAGTGCGTCAATCTGCTTTCGTAAGTTCGTGCGCTTGTCGCCAGGCTTCACGGGCTTCTTGGATTTCTTCTTCTTCTTCTTTGAAGGTTTTGACGGCTGGTTGTGAGTGCTTGGGCCACCACCATCGATCTTTAGAGTTGGGCGCGGCTTCAACATCCCTTCAATGATCTGAGGTTCCAATGGGTTCTTCCACCTGATTGCTAGGCATGTTTGAAGATCGTTCAGCATCCTCTTTGTTTGGCTGATAGCACAACCTCCCATGGAGCTTCTTCAACGAGAGAGCACGTTGCCCCCGGCGTATTCACCCTTTTAGGGGTGTAAGGCTGCGGCGGATTCACCTTCCATCTGTCGGACAACGCGAACTTGCCCTGTTGGTACTGGTCTTCAATCCAATTTTTGAAGACGTAGCAATCCTCGATCGGATGACCCAATACTCGGTGGTAAGGACAGTAATTGGGATCATTGACGTCGTTTAGCTACGACGGACGTCTTGGATCCGGTAGATTTATGAGTCGGTTGCGCAATGCTAGCTCAAACAGTCATGTCGTTTTATCTCGAGGAAACGAGTAAGGACGTCCTAGCCTTTCCTCAAGGGTTACGTGCAGACGCATATTATTTTGACGGACAGCCGGTTTCAAGTTGCTCGGTTGTTGTTGAGCATTGGAGACAACGATCGCTTTTCCCTTCCCCTTCTCATTTCGAGAGTCCGGCTTTGGAGGGGGCGGTCTATGGCCCATCTGGTCCATTTGAGCTAGCTTGTCGATCAGGGCCTGGAAGGTAGTCGGCTTGAAGAACATCATGAATTGGGATATGGTCGCCTGCGGATCGAGGGTTCCCACAAACATGCTTACTGCCGGAGCTTCTTCTATGCGTTGCTCGCATTTTGACCATAAGTTACGCCACCGTATCGCATACTGGACCCAAGTTTCTCCAGGCTTCACCCTAGCATTGATCAATGCCGTGATCGGGGTGCGTTCGCTGGCGCTTGCGAAACGCTGGGTAAACAGCAGCTCCATCTCCGCAAATGTCTTGATAGAGTCGTTTGGGAGCTCGGGGTACCACTCGAATGCTGTATCCGATAAGCTACCGACGAACTGGCGAAGCAACAATTTATCATCACCACCGGTGTTGCCGCAAAGCGCTCTGAACTGGGAAACATGCTGGTGGGGATTGCCCGTCCCCTTATAGATATGGAATTTCGGTATTGTATAGCCCGGCGGGTACTTTATCTGATCGTACCAGCTCGGATATGGTCGTCCTGTTTTTACGACCCGACCGGCTGCCTCAGTTGCATGATGAACCCGTATCTGCTGAGATATATATTCGTCCAAGTCAGCTTTGGAGATTGTCTCCTCCTTGGCTGTTGACAGAGCCGGTGGAGGATTTGACGTTTCTCCCCTGTCGTCTTCAATGACGATCGGAGAATCTTCAGCAGGAGGATCTTGTTGAATCATCATACCCACCATGTCCTGGAACAGGAGGGCCATTCGTTTTATATTGGCTGCTTGTTCCGCAACCTCTTTATCCTTCTTTTCCAGTATCCTGCGAAGGAATTCAGTGTCAGTTTCTTGCTCCTGGCATTGATCCGAGGACGCTTCGGGGCTTTCTTTTGGCCCAGTGAGTGTGGCCATCGCATTCATCATTTCTTGGAGCTTCTGTTGTTGCTCCTGAGCTTTAGTCACTGACCGTGTAAGCGGTCTATGACCTGTAGATGTATGGCTGTCTTCCTTCCCGGACTCCATGTAGACGGTATGGACTACAATGCCCCCGGACTTAAGGCGTTTGGGTTCACCTCCTTTGGTATTTGCCGCAGGCGCGGGGATTTTCTCTGGCCTTCTTCTCTTGTGGGCCGTTGAAATTGAAGGGGCCACTGCAGCGGGCACCCTGACAGTTGTCGTCCTTTGCTGTTTGACAGGACGGTTCTTTTCTTCTTGAACCTTCACCCTCTTCTGCCGGCGAGAGTGATCTTGGTCTATTACTGAGTCTTGAACCCTCCGCCAGACCTTATAAATTTTGGAGGAAAGTCGTTGAGGGGGCTGCTCCAGCTTTGTATCTGTAACACTCTCCACAGGTGGAGGAGATCTTTTTAGCGTAGCAGTCGGAGAGTTCTTGCGTACCCTCCTTAGCGGTTCAAAGCTGTTCCCAGTTGGAACAGCCGCAATAACTTCCACCATCGGAGCTGGTGGAGTTAGCCCGGAGGGGGAGTTGCCCCGGGCCTTCCTTACTCGGCGCCAGTGGCGACGTCGAGCGTGTCGAGCTGTTGGGATTGGCTCGGCGATAGGGATAGTTTCGTCTTGCCCCCTGTCCGGATGAAGCGCTGCCGGTGCCAGCCTCTTAAAGACTGATATTGTCTTTTGAGTGGCGATGTTCAATCTGTCAAAGACAGACCCTCGAGCAGGAGCAGGAGTCGGAATGGTCAGCCTTGAAAAGACCGACTCTTTAACAGGAGAAGCCGCCTTGACGACTTCAGGAGCAGAGGTGGTTGTCTTCCTCGGGACGGCCACTTCAGGGTTCATGGGCTTCTTGGTGGGCCCATCAGAGTTCTGGTTCAGCCTGGTAAAGACAGAGGCTGCCGGCTTGATATTGGACGACCCGTTGAAAGGGGCCGTTGTAGCAGTGAGCCGATGGAAGACCGACTTCTTGTGCGCTTTCGGTGCGGGCACTGGAATAATGAAGCTTGATGTCGGGAGCATGGTCCCGAAAAACAGACCGGTGGTAGCCTGAGTCACTTGTTCCACCGGCATGGCAAGAATGGAGGCCGCTTGAGGCCCATAGGCTACACCTCCAGGTGAGGCGGAGCGTCGGTTGCATTGGCATTTGGAGCAGCTCGAGCAGTTGGAGGCTATTGATGCTTGATTTCTGCACCAGGCACAATACCAAATCTTAGTAACTTAAAACCCAAAGGCAACCATTAACAAACCGCGATTCGTTCGCGAAGACGACACACGAAGTGTGGAGTGGAAAGAGGAAAAGGTCCCACCGGTCGTGCCAGAATCTGTTCCCCTCCGAAAGACGGCCGAGACTGAACGTCTTGCCTGAGATTCGGGGCAGATGCTATTTGGTTTTATCCGTCTACCTCTCCTAAGATGCAAAGTTTATTTATGGCACCGTGTATCAGAGGTTTAGACGGATGCGGCCGATGTAGCAGACTTCATCAGATTCCCCCTCGCTTGAGGGGATTTTGATTGTGGGGACGCTCTTCCCTGCAGGCGCAAGCCCCTGCAGTTAATTACGCTACCGCATCGCGGTAACCACTTTCTCCTTCTCCAGAATTTCACTTCGTGTCGTGTGTGTTTGTTTTGTTTGTGGTTGCCCGTGGATTGTATACGGAGACTAAATGATGCCGTCGCCCGTAGGACGTGGATTAGTCCAAATCCGTATTTACTTAGATTTGGGTTTGGTGTTTTAGTTTAAGGATACGTTAGCCATATTGAGGCTAAGATCAACTTAAACGTTCATTAAGGATACATTAGTCTGATTTGAGACTAAGATCAACTTAACGGAAAGAGCATTTAGGGGCTCTATTATTCCAGTTTAGGGACGTAGTGGTCCATTTAATATATGGCCGTCGGGACCCGTCACCTCTTTGACGACGTTGAAGGATTACAACGACAGGTGTCAGAGGAGTTCGGAGATGTACCCTTGAACCAGAGTTGATTGGGGGTCTTATAGTCCAATTTGGGACTAAAGTCTGTTTGAATATTTAAGGATACGTTAGCCATATTTGAGGCTAAGATCAACTTAAACGGGATCGTTTAGATCCAACAAAAGAGCGTTTGGAGGCTCTATTGTTCCAGTTTAGGGACGTAGTGGTCCATAGGTAGTTTAGGGACTTTGCGGTCCATTGCCAGTTTAGGGACATGGTGGTCCATTTCCAGTTTAGGGACATAGGGGTCCATTTCCAGTTTTAGGGATGGATATTAGTTTAAGGACGCATAAGTCCATGGGTTTAAGGACCCCACAGTCCGTATAAATGTGTTTAAGGACGCATTGGTCCATTAGTTTAAGGACGCATAAGTCCATGGGTTTAAGGACCCCACAGTCCGTATCGGTGTGTTTAAGGACGCATTAATCCATTAGTTTAAGGACGCATAAGTCCATGGGTTTAAGGACCCCACAGTCCATACTAATGTGTGGTTGTCGGGACCCGTCACCTCTCCAACGTCGTTGAAGGATTACAATGATAGGTGTCAGAGGAGTTCGGAGATGTACCCTTGAACCGGATGTAAATTGATTTAAGGGAGCAGCCGTGCTCAGTCAATTTAATTTGAGGACTTACGGCCATGATTGGGCTAAGTTCAGTTGAGAATATTCAATGTTTTTATCTTTGGCCTATTAGGCATGTGCTAGGGCTTTGCCCCTGTTTAATAATGCACTGCATTTTCTTTTGGCCTGCTAATCCTTTTGATTTGGGCTTTATCCCTTTTAAATGATGCACAGCATCTGTTTTTGTTTGGGCTCTGCCCTTTTTAAAGTAATGCATTGCATTTTATTCGGCATGTTAGGCCTTTTTTAATTGGGCTTGGCCCTTCTGTAAATAATGCAGTGCATTAATCAAACTGACAGTAGCCATGTGGCCTGTCAGGCGCTTTGCGCCAATTATTGAGTGCAAGCGCATGTGGAGGTGACACGTATCACGCTCTGGTGAGCGCAAGCACAGTGCGCTGCGCTGTTGCGCTGCTGACACGTGGCGCGCTCTGGTGAGTTGCGCCAATTTCAGAGAGCAATGCTCTATCTTAAAAGCGCATAGCGCAAGTGGTTTTTGGAGCTGACACGTGGCGCTCTCTGGTGGTTTGCGCCAACCCAAGAGCGCAACAGTGCAGATTTTCAAGTGCAAGGCACTGTTTTAATATCTTGATCCAATTTTGAATTCAAGAAAAGAATCTTTAAGATTCCAGAACCAATGGTTCATAAAAAAGGCAAAGCCTTTGTTATTATTATATTTTTATATTGAAGATCCTTGATCTTGTTTTTAGATCAATGATCTTTTCAGAAGAAATTCTTCTTTTTTATTCAAAGGTTTTACCTTTCTCTCTTTTTGAGTTCTTCTCAGAGTTCTTTAGAGGAGTTCTCTCTTTGTTTCTGTGTTTTTTTTTATCTCTCTGGTGTCCTTTGGAGTTGGGGTCTAGGGGCCTTTATATAATGCCCATTAATTTGTTAAATTTGTTAAAGAGATCATTCTCTGAGTGATTTGGGGAATTTTCCCCACTGTTGGATCTTTGATCCAAGGGCTTCTGTTTTACAGAAAACAATCTTCTTGTTTTAACAAGAACAGAAAGATCTTACTGGTATTTTAATTCTGTTTGGCGCAAACACACCAGCGCTTGACACGTGTCACGCAGAGCGCAGCGCAACAGCGCAGCGCAACTGCGCTGACACGTGTCGCGCAGCGCAGAGCGCAGCGCAACTGCGCTGACACGTGTCGCGCAGCGCAGAGCGCAGCGCATCTGAAGCGTTGCTTCTTTTGTTAAAGTTTGAATTTTAAACAGAGCCTTGCTCTGATTGGGTGTGCTGCCTTGGGCGTTGCGCTCCCTGTGCTGGCGTGTCTGATTTTGACACGTGGCGCTCTGCGCGCAGCGCAGGGGGTCTGAAGCGTTGCTTCATTTATTTTAACTTTAATTTTCACTTCAATTTCAAAACAGAGCTTTGCTCTGATTGGGGGAAACAGAAGCGTTGCTTCGTCTCCCGCCTTGGAATTTGAACAGAGCTTTGCTCTGATTGGGGTAAACATTCGTATTGTGAGAAATGGGTCCGTTCGAGCTAGAAGAAGTAGAGCCTTGTGAAGGATGAAGAATAGGCCCTAACGAAGAAGAAGAAGAAGAAGAAGAAGAAGAAGAAGAAGGTGAAGAAGATGAAGAAGAACCACCGGCAGGGGTGTCATTGTTAATACCCACATTATTTTGCAACACTCTTCCGGATCTCAACGTGGTCACAGCATTTACGTTATGATTCTGTTGTTCATATGCAACATGTGCGTGACCGGGATTTGGCAGTGGTTGAGATGGAAGTTTTCCTTTTTCTCACTCGCTCAACGCAGCATTGAGTTGTGCAATTTGTGCCTCAATAGATTTGATGTTTTGATCGTGTGAGGCACTGTTTTGCACCAAAGATTGAATAGAAATCTCCAACCTTGCTGCGGATTGTGTAGATTGCTTTAGAAATGCATCTAGACTTCTTTCGAGCGAGTTAACCTTGTCATTTTGAGGTTAAACATTATTTTGCGGGTAAGAATTGTTGGGCACAAAATTGTTCATTTGATTAGGGTAAGGTTGTTGTTGGAAAGGTTGCTGAAATTGAGTTTGTGGAGGTGCTTGTTTTTGTGGAGGAGGAGTCCTTTGAAAATTGTTGTTTCCTTGGAATTGTTGATTTTGGTTCCAAGCGAAATTTGGGTGACTCCTCCAACCCGGATTGTATGTCGAAGAGTATGGATCTTTTCTTTGTCGTTGCTGAAAGGCAGCATTGACTTGATCATGTCCTTGAATAGATGGATTGTAAGGACACTCTTCGGTGAGATGTGATGGATCCGAACAACAAGCACAAACAGTTCGTGGAGGCACAACAGGGGCAGGAGAAGGCGATGAGATTTTGGTCTCAATCGCTTCTAGCTTTTTCGTAAGTGCGGCCATCTCGGCCTTCATAGCAATCGACATATCTAAGTGATGTATGTCTGCCCTAGACTGACCAATAGAAGAAGATGATGTGGTCTTGGTGCTCTCCCACTGAATTGTTTGTTCACTAAGATCCTCGAGAAACTGTCACGCTTCCTCACTAGATTTGGTTAGAAAGTGACATTGACAAATGGTTTCTAGCAACTGCTTCGTTGCCGGGTTCAATCCCTCGTATAATGTTTGGCAAAGTTGCCAATTTTCGATCCCATGGTGAGGGCATTGAACGAGTAGGTCTTTGAATCTTTCAAAACACTCCAAAATGGTTCGGAAGGAAGCTGAGAAAATTGTATAATCTCGTTACGTATTCTAGCAGTCTTGTGATGAGGATAAAACTTTTTAAGAAAGGCTTTCACAAACTCTTCCCAATTCTTAATTGAATGCGACGCTGTGCTGTATAGCCACTTCTCGGCTAAGTCACATAAGGTGAAAGGAACGACCCTTAGCCTTATAGCATCGTCGCTTAATTGGGTTGTTTTCATCATAGCGCAAACGTTTTGGAATTTGTTGATAAAGATATATGCACCTTCGGATTCCAATCCATGAAATTTTGGTAGTATATAGATGAAGTGGGGTTTGATCTCAAAATTGTCCCCATTTTCCGGTGGGAGTGAAAGACAAGTAGGAAGGGCGGTGCGGATGGGGTAGAAAAGATCCTGGAGCGCGACTCGTTGGGGCGCTTCAACAGGTGGGTGATTCGGGTCATTCGCACCTAACGGAGGTGGAATCAGTCCCGTCGATAAGGTGTTGTTAGGATTGTATCCCGACATACCTTCGGAAGAAGAATTTGAAGGTGAAAGTGAAGAAGTGGAAAGGATTTCGACTTCGGAGTCGAAAGGTTCGTCGGTCGGTACCAACGAAACACGGACTAATCGGGTGCTAGTGTCCCTAGTCCAACCGGACATACACTAAAGGGTAGTGTAGTCAAAAAGGTGAAAGACAAAATGTGGGGGTAAGAAAACGTCAATGAGAAGAAGTGGTGTAAGTGAGGTGCAAGGATTTCTTTAGCGACAAGTTGCAAGTTTTTGAAAAAATGTTTTTTTTTTTGAATTTTATATGGAGCTTTTTGCAAAAAGATTTTTATAAGAGACTTTGAAACAAATGCAATCAACCAAAAATGCACAATCAGGCCTAGATCTAGGGTCATCTAGGTCAGCTAGACAGCTCCTAACTGTTCCAAAGGGCTAGAAATAGGACCTCAAACCGCCTCTTCACCGCCAATTGCGGCCAGGTAAGTGTCAGGTGAGTGGGAGGCTCCCCACTACAAGTAGTGGTCCTAATTAAGTAACCACTCGCCTTAGACACACTTGCCTAGACATCGCAAAGTCAGGTTAGGATTAACGGCCGATGCCTATAACTAGTCCTCTGTCCTATTGAGCGCGACATCCGTAGGGCTGAGTCTAGTATTTTTTAATTAAAGATTGGTCAATGCAAATGCCTTATATGATTTCTGGGGTCCTGGGAAGGGTGATGAAATCCCCACCCAATCTGAATTGGTCGAAAGCCCCTTAAAGTCCGATTAAAATATGCAAAGCAATAAATCACTTGCAATCAATTTTCTTTTAAGCGCGGCGCAAAGAATCCTGCAGAAAATCAATTATTGGAAGGGGGAAGATTTTTTTAAGCGCAAAGAATCCTGCAGAAGATTTGGCAAAAGATATATGGAGATTTGCAGAGGGGAGAAAAGGAAACAAATAGAGAAAATTTCACGCACTGAAGACGCCAGGGGGCCGCGGATGCACGGCACGAGCAGGCTGCGGCGGCGGAAGCGCGGCCGTGTGGAGGGTTCAGGTCTCTGGAGTTTTGTTGCTGTTCTGTTGGTGAAATCCCCCTCTGTTCTGATCTACCTTTTTCTGTTTCGCACTCTGGAATTTTCCAGATCCGTCGATCCTGCAAATATTCACACAAGAAACCCTTCAAACAATAAAAGATGATAGAATTTTTTTATTTTTATTTTTTTCAATTTTTATGGTTTTTATATTTTATATTAACCCGAAATTACAAAAAGGAAATTTTTACGCCATCCCCGGCAACGGTGCCATTTGATTCGAATGGATTTTTAGATCAAAAATAATATGTTACCGCAATCAAGAACGGCGTCGCTTGGTAGCTAGCCGGTGAATACGGGTCGGTCCACAGGGATGTTGTAAATTTCCTAAATGTTCTTACGAGCTAATTCCAAAGGGTGTTGGATATTTTATCACAAAAAACTAAGTTGAGTTATACTAGGATTAAGAAACTTGCTAGGATTAGGTTTAGGTAAAGTTTGGTAAAAAAAGATCTACACCTTTTTCAATGCCCTAAATTAGATATCATTTAGGAGTTATGGTAATTATTAATAAAGGGGATTAGGAAGATCGGGAAGAAACTATGTTTCTTCCTCTAGATCCTTGTCCGTCCTTTCTTAATCCTTACCCTAACCTCCATGGAAAACATTCATATCCGGTCTTTTATACTACGGATCACCATTATCTCGTGGGTAGAATGCCGTAGGGAGCGGAATATGAAGTATGCATGGAGTCCTAATTGTTCATAAGAGATTGGCAAAGAAAAGGGTGAGAGATCTTCATCTCTCAAACCCTTCCCTATTCCTAAGCCTAACAAACGAGGAAACTAATCGCTCATTGAGAGATCTATGAAAGACATAATTTTTATTTTGTTTTGATTTAAGAGATTAAAGATCTACTGCAGATTAATAAAAACTATAAACTAGATTAAACTAGGGCTAGAAGAGAAATTACCTAGGGCAGAAATTAAAACTAAGACTAAGGCAGAAATAAACCTACTTACAAATTTGATGCTCTCCAAACTTCAAAAGAAATCTGAATTTTTATTGATGAAAAGAGGCATGAACTAATACAAGACTTTGGGTCTCTATTTATAGGACATAGAAAACCCTAGGTTTACAATTGTCGCATGTCTGCATTTACAAAAATACCCCTAGGAAGACTATTCAGCGCCGCCTCTGTATTATGGTAAAAAATTCTTTTCTCCGGGCTCTAGACGGCCGCGGAACCGCGGCCGCAGCAAGGGTTGGGCCGTGATTCCGCGGCCCAATGGTAGGCTCATCTGCTGAACTTTTATGTGCTGGTGATGGGCTTTTTGGGCTTCCTATTTCTTCAGTACTTTTCTCAAATTGGCTTCTAGGTTCCTTCCAGATCTCCCAGTGAATCGTAGTGGACTTTTACCGTTGCTTCGAAATCTTTGACCTTGCATTGCCTTGTACTTTGTGACTGATATTTTGTGTAGGCTTGATCAAGATCCTTCTATTTGTTGGTTGTAGTCTCACTTTTGCATCGTCTTTTATCTTTTTCACTGTTTTTGCTCCAAGAACCTGTAACCTGTACTATGTAGCAGACATGGGTCAAAAGCACCTGTTTATTCGTAAAATGCATAAGAATGGGGAATGTAATAATGCAATATTATGGTATGAACACACGCTTTCCAGAGTAACATACCAACAACACAGCAAAGAGAAGAAAACGACAGTGGGAGATAAGAAAAATGTGTCTTTATTCATGAGCTCAATTGAATACAAGATACATCGTATAAAAGAATAAAAAATGGATGCATGTTATTCAACGATTACAAGTGTTTAATTGATACAAAGGCGGCTACTGAGAAGGAGGCGTTTTCAATAAGTCAGCCAGTTGCTCTCGCACTCCTTTCAGTGCCTTCTCGTGATCAGCCGCCGCGGCCAGCTCCGCTTCAATTCGAGCCCTTTGCTGCAAGCATGATGAAATCTTCTCATCGATTTCCCGTAGGGCATCTTCGCGACTCTGTGTAACCCGCTCGATAGTCGAGCTTCCGCCTCAATACAAGCCCGTCCGAGATACATTGCTGCAAGGTGTCAAAAACAGCTATCAGTTGCGTGGCGTTCGCTTTAACTTGGGTGTGCAGCCCAGCAGATTCACCCGAAGACTCCTCGCGTTCCTTCAGCCTCAAGGTCGCTTCTTGTTCAAAATGGCGGAGGAAGGACACACTCTGCTCGACCCATGCGGCCTGCTGGGAGTTCAAAGCCTGAATCTCAGGGGCAGAACGCATAAGCTCAAGCTCATGCAGGCAAGCCTCAATATTCCTGCAGTGGTTAACCCAAGACTCAACAACGCCCTCACTATGAAATTTCATGAGCGTCACCAGCATGGTAATAACCTCCGCGGCAAAATCCGCAGCGAATGTGGGAGTCTCCACGTCAATCTCCTCAATGTAGTCGCTCAACATGCGCAGACTATTCGCAGCACCTTTTGAGGATGGACGTCTGGAAAAGGGCCCTGCCGGCATTATAATGCGAGACTCGAACGGGGCTGGAGTCGATGTGACCGCTACAAAACAAATCACAATCAGATGTCAGCTTAAGGAATAAAAAATATATATGAACAAAAGAGTCTATTATACCGGCTGCAACAGGGGGCAAAGCTGGGAGTTCCGATGGCGCAGCGATACCCTTGACCCCCCTTCAATTTGTAAGGCTATGAGCAATGCAAAGAAGAATTAGCAATAACGTGACTGCCCGTTAAAGAAAAGAAGGCACGTCGGTTAGAAAAGATACTCACCCACACCAGCGGGCGGACTAATCTCCGACGGGAAAGAGAAGTGCGGGTTCAGCACCTGATACAAATGATCAAAAAGAACTCCTGCGAGATCACGATGATACATGGTCAGTACACGAAAGATGTTGTCCCTGATTTAAATTTATCACAAACCCATACCTTCCAGCATTTGAGAAGATATAAGAGAAGAGGGAGGGGCGGTCACCGCCAAAACGGTAACTGGTGGCGCTTCCTCAGGTGGCACAACCTCGATGTCCACCGCAGCTGCATTCAAAACAAAAGTACTGTCAGAAAAGGTGGAAAAGGGATTGCAGAATAAAATACAAAGCAACAACCTGAAATTTACCTGGTAAGTCACTGGTCGAGACCACAACAAAGGCATCACTGGATGCAGTGACTACCTCACCCTCCTCCGTGCTCCCGAGCACATCATCAGGGATGTGGGCCGGTATAATAACTTCCGGTGGAGAAACAGTAACCATCGCTACAGGCTCCAATGGATGGACGGTGTCCTTAACTACCTGTCCCGTAGTCTCCGGGCCATCCCCAGAGAGACCCGTTGAACCCGCGACCAATGAAGATGCCTCTTCCGAAGGAGCAATCACCTGAGGAGCAGGAATCACCAAGGGAAGCTCCATCGCGGGAGCAACAATTGCGTCAACCCCCTCCACACTGGTTAGTGCCTCATCGGGGATATCTGCGAAGTCCATAGTCAGGGCGCGACTTGGACTCAGCTCCTCTGCCATCTCCGATGTCCCTACAAAGTTTGTACGAGGATAAAGATATATATATATATATATATATATGTATACAAGCAATACAAAATATTACAACGAGATACATGAACATACCGATGCGCAAGGGAGCTTCTAGTATGGCTTGTTCAAGCCGACGCTCCTTCCTGAGGAGGTATGCTCGCCGAGGTTCGAGAGTAGACTCATGGCCACCGGTCCATAATGAAAGTGCGTCCTCGGCGTCGGCTGAGACGGCCTGCTTAAGATCCCTTTCGCCCCACTCTTCCAAAGGGCCTATGAATAGCCGCCGTATCCACGGAGGGTCTTCATAAAAGATGACGGCAGGGTAAGGCCTCTTCGGGATCCTTACATTCTCGGATTCATCTTGTGAGCGTCTTATAGCCTCAGGCAATTGTGCGGCTTCCTCGGCAGATGAACCCGGAAAAAGAAGACTGTCTTCCGGTGGATTAGTAGCGGTCTTCTTCCCCGCTTTGGCCCAGAGCCAATGACTGTAGAAGCTCGCTTCTTTCCCCTCGCCGCCCGCTTTCTAAGCTGCTTCTCAGTTTTGACAGAGAGGGAAGACTTCTTCAGGACCTCCGCCAAGGGAACATTATCATCAGAGCCGGGTTTTACCTCCGGAACCGTTATGGTATCCATCATCGGTCGTTCAAGTGAAGGCTCTGTTGGCAATGAGGCGCGAAGCCTTTCCTCCTCTTCAAAGGTTTTAAGCGAAGCAACAATGGCTTCTTCTGTAGAGGCACCTGTTGAAACAGCAAGCGTCAGTCAAAGCATGATAAAAGAAGAGTGAAATAAACAGCGGAGAGATAAGGGTAAAGTATACCTGACTGCGCAAGGGCGGCCAGTTCTCTTTCGAGGGTGGCTGACTGTTTGGAAGCTTCAATGGCAACCTCCAAATCGGTATCATCAAGCATCCCGAATAAACCCTCGTTGGTCCCATATTCGCTCAAGCCTTCGCTAGACGGAGCAGGGGGCGTCGAGCCTAATATGGTGTCCAAAGAAAGTACTTGCTTCTTTTTCTTCTGAGGACGGACGCCGATGGCCGATGACATGAATTTGCATTTGGTAGATGCCTTTAGACGACGAGTCCTAATTTCTTTTCCAACGTCCGACTAGGGGGACGCGGCAGCCACCTCTTTTTCAGGCGCGCTGGATGGGGGCAACCCACCCGTAAGGCTTAGCACGTATGGAAGCTCAACTACAATGACCTCTCTCAGGGGAGGATGAACAATGTTTCGTCGCTTCAAAGGAACATTTCGATCACCAGCCGGCACTGCACCCTTGCGATCGAGCAACAATCGTTTCTCCTCCCTGATGACGGCGCCTATTGAACGCTGATACCACGCCACGTACACATTAAGGGCCTTTGGGACGCAGCTCGGTTCGCTGATAAAGAAGTTGGACCCTGTGTTCAAGCGCATGAAATAATGCAGTGCGCCCCGCATTCCCTCTCCGGTAGCGACAGGTTCGGCCAAGAAAGCCTCAAGTGGGACGCCCTGATTGTAACTCAGCTGCTGGGCAAAATGATGCGGGTTGTATCTCATGAATAACGCCGCATCATTTTTCCTGAATACGAGAAAGCCTGGCCGGATAGAGTACAGATGAAGAATCTCCCGAGCCTTCAAGACGGAGACCCCATCTTTAAATATGTCCTGCAGTGGCAGCACCGTCTTCCCCGACTCTTGGCCGACGGTCAAAACTTTATCAGTAAAAGACATGCCAACCCCAACCGTGCGTGGGCAAAGAAGCAAGCCTCTAGCTTCCCGTTGTGTCGGAGTTATGATAGAAGCGCCAACCAGTCGCATGATCCGAGAGAACCTGCACCTGTCATAAAAACCAGGCCTCTTGTGGATGCCGAAGACGCCTAGCACGTGTAACTCGAGCCATGACATTAAATAATGCATCGGGAAATTTACCGACTGCACCCCTGGCTCAGTGGTATCAGCTGCCAAGCTGAGGCCGTGATACATATGGGCTAACCTGGCAATCCCCACAGCCACTTGTATCCCGGCAACCATTCGATGCGCAGGATAGAAGACGGACGGCCTCATACGGCGAGGGTGCATGGGAAGAGCGAACCAACTCAGTCACAACCCAAGGAACCCTAAAAAGAACGTTTCTTTGTCAATCCCAGGAGCCGCCAGCTCTGTAAAAGGGATGACCGGGGTATCAGGTAGAAAGAAGCTCTTCTAATCCGCCTCCGTCGCTGGCAGATTGCCTAAACCCAAGACGAAGGGGTCGTCAAGACTGGCGAATTTGTCAACTTCTTCCTTCAATATTTCCAGGCGAAGAAAATCAACGATAAAAGCCGTAAAATTAACTCCACGACCTTCAGATGCAAGAGAGAGGTTTTCATACATATTCAACACCTTTATCAAGCTCGGAAACTGGTGTTGAATAGCATTCTCGGGAGTAAGATCCATTACAATGGATTTGGTAGCGAAAACATACTCATCCGGGGGAAGCAATTCCTCATAATGTTCCCCCTAACGGGTAAACCCGAGACCTCTGCAAACTCCTCCAAAGAAATGGAGACTTCTCGATCTGATAGGAGGAAGGTATGGGTCGGAATGTTTCACTGTTCCAGAAATGCCCTGACCCACCATATAGGGGGTGTGGAATATTGAAACAAAGAAGCATAAACGGCAGGATACAATCCGAGCTTCATCAACTGTGATTTCCTCGCCGATAAAATATACCGGGCCCACTGCAAATACCCGGCTGGGTGACGGGAAGTTAGTCCTACATTGTACGGCTGTCCCCAAGGACGCGACTCGCCTTGACATATGCGTCGCCCTAGGATGTCCAAAGCTACCGGCGGCTGCACGGGTACTGCGGCGATAGAAGGCTGAAGGAGACCTTCCGAAATCCAGTTGACCTCCTCCACAGTGTAATTTATCGGAGGCGCATCTGCATAAGCAATTGCTGAAATAGGCTCCGAGGGTGTCGCACAGGAAAAGCTCCGTCGGCCTATGATAATTTGGTCATACCATTTACCCCATAAATGAAGACTCTTGTGCTCCGGGTCATGGTCTTTTATCAACGCAAAAACCTCACGGTCAACGGGTGCTTCAGGGAACCCGCCTTCTGAGCGAATGAACGAGAAGGAGGTCTCGGAAGACATAATGCCTGCGCGAAAAAGAGTGAATTTTCAGACGCCCATGCAATAAATTAAATTCTATTACAAAAGTACTATAAATCCATACCGCACTGCAATGCAGTTAAAAGGGACCAAAGGGGACCCAAAAAATCTAGATGACAGTTCATCATTAATAAAACAGCCTCATCATTGGATGAGGCCATCATTAAAAGAGGAAATCCTCAAGAGATTCTCATTAAATGAGAAATCCTTTGGGCAAAGGAGTAAAACTCCCATTGAGAGCAGCGCTCTTCACTAGACAGACATCTGTCAAAGTCTAATGATGAACGAATAAAATTCCTCAAGAAGAGCCTTGCTCTGAGAAGATGATCCATCAAAAATAAAATTTCGTTTTTGATCTTCAAGATCCATGAACAGACTCTTAAGAGTTCTTCACAAGAGATTAAAAAAAATCTACATGTTCAGGAGAGCAAAGCTCTGTTAATGAAACCCTAAATGGGTTTTCTTTAGATCAAAGATCTATGAAGAGCAAGGCTCTGTTAATGGGTAAGACCCTAGTTTATTAAAAGATCTAAATTTTAACAGAGTTTTTACTCTTGAAAAGTTCTTGAATTGAAGAGCAATGCTCTGAATAAAAGTTCTCAAAGAAGAAGATGAAAATCATCTAAGGGACCAAAAGTCCTATTTATAGGCATTGAAACGCCTCTTTTACTTTTGAGTTGATCCAAGGGCGCAGATGCTGCCACCACTGCACTCACGTGTGGGCCACGTGTGCGCAACGGGGGGGCATTTTTTTCCCCCAATTAGAGTAAAGCTCTGTTTGAAATTCGAATTTCAAAAATTGAAGCAACGCTTCAGATCCAGCGCTAGGCGCGCTGCGCGCCACGTGTCAAACACGGATGCGCTAGCGCCAGGTGCGCTGCGCCCTAGGCAGTGCACCATGTGTGCGCTAGTGCTAGGCGCGTTGCGCGCCACGTGTCAAGTACGGGTGCGCTAGCGCTGGATTTAAAAATTCCCCACCCTTAGATCAAAAGATCTAATAATAATGATAAATCATTAATTAATCAGAATTAAAATTCTGTTATGGAAAGATTTCTCAATCTTGTTAAAAACAAGAAGATTGCCTTCTGTAAAATAGAAGCCCTAGGATCAAATATCCAATGGTGGGGAAACATCTCCAAATCAATCAGAGAAAGATCTCTTTAACTGATTTAACAAATCAACTTGTCCTATATAAAGGCCCCAAGACTTCAAGTCTGTGAGAGAAAACCCCCCTATAAACTTTGAGAAAACTCAAAAGAAAGAGAGCAAGCTCTTGAAAGAAGATTCTTTCTTCAAGGTAAAAAGATGATGAATGATGAACACAGAGATGAAATCATCTCCTAAAAAAAAGAAGAATTATCTTCTTAAAAAAGATCATAGATCTACAAAGACCAAGGTCTTTTATAAAAGATCAAAAGATCTCATCATAAAAACAAAGGAGTACTTACTTCGTTCACAGATCATAAATCTATAAGACAAATTGTCTTTCTGAGATCATGAACATCTCATCATAAAGGGGGAGAAAATTATTAAATTTTCTTAAAGATCATGGATCTATAAAGGCAAAGTCCTTTCAAAAATAAGAACTGTTGTTCTTGAATCTTGAGACAAAGTCTCTTTTAAAATAACATAAATTTGTTCACAGATCATAAAAATTGATCAAATGCGCTTTGCGCTATTGAAATGCGCCTTGCGCTCTTAAACTGCGCATCTGCGCTCCTTGGATCGGTGCTCAGCGCTAAATGCGCCACGTGTCAACCATGTATGCGCCAATTAAACAACTTGCGCTCTGCGCTTCTGAAATAGCGCACTGCACTCATGGGCTGGCGCTCAGCGCCAAGCGCACCACGTGTCACTCATGTGTGCGCCATGAAATTAAAAGCGCAATGCGCTCATGGACTAGCGCTTAGCGCTCATCATCTGGCGCTTAGCGCCAAGCGTGACATGTGCCCTTCTCGTGTGCGCTACTTGGCAGAAGCGCACTGCGCTCTTTAACTGGCGCAAAGCGCCTGGCATGCCACGTGTTACGCTGACAAAACATAAATTGTTCTGATGAATGCTCTGCATTCAATACAAGACAAAAAAAATGTCAAGATCAAATGCTCAGCATTATTAAAAGAGCCAAGCCCAAATAAAGGCTCAATAGCCAGAATAAAAATGTTAAACATTTATTGGACTTGGCCAAAGATTGGCCATAAGTCCTCAACTTATATTTAATTGAGCATATCTGCTCATGAATATTTCAACAGGTCTTAGTCCCAAATTGGACTACAGATCTTTCAACCAACTTACACCGGTTCGAGGGTACATCTCTTTACTCCTCTGATATCCGTCGTTGTAATCCTTCAACGTCTTCAGAGAGGTGACGGGTCCCGACAACCACGCATTTCACGGACTGTGGGGTCCTTAAACTCATGGACTATGATGTCCTTAAACTTTATAGACTATGACGTCTTTAAACTACGGACTGTGGGGTCCTTAAACTCATGGACTACGATGTCCCTAATCTCGGACTGTAGGGTCCCTTTAAACCCACGGACTACGATGTCCTTAACCCGGACCGAGATGTTCTTAAACTAACAATGGACCGTAATGTCCTTAAACTAATTGACCGCAATGTTCTTAAACTAAACAATAGATCCTAAATGCTCTTTTGTTGGATCTAAATGATCCTGTTAAATTGATCTTAGTCTAAAATTAGACTAACGTATCCTTAACAAATCGTTAAGTTGATCTTAATCTAAAATTAGACTAACGTATCCTTAACATACGTTTAAGTTGATCTTAGTCTCAAATGAGACTAACGTATCCTTAAACCCAACCCCCAAACCCAAATCTAACAAAATACGGATTTGGACTAATCCACGCCTGTTCAGACCAGAATATTGCATTTTAATACCGCTCATTCATTATCTATTTTTTGTATATATCGGTACGATTAACCGGTGTTTTGCTCAGTAATACAGATTACAGGTATCCGTGACAAAATACTTGAAATACATTCAGAATCACGAATATATCATTTGTGAGCCGACACTGCAATCAGAACGGAGAACCGACCGATATCCCAAGAGTTATTTTGCAAACAAGTGTGTGCACAACATTTTGGTCCAACACATTACATGTGTGTGCACACAACTCTTGGAACATGGACCATGGACCTAGGGGCAGCCATGGCATGATGGCTAGGCACAAGTGGGCATGAGGTGATATGGGTGTGACATGCATTTATTGCAAAAAGTAGTGATGTGATTTGTATCTACCAAGTTCCCTCCAATTCCTGGTGCACCACAAGAACAAAACTGACCAAGCAAACAACACCAGAGGCATTCTGGGGACAACACAAGACCACCACTGCAATACGGGACCCACCCCTCGGAATTGACCCGAGCACTTCCCAATGAAAACCGGTGAGGTCGGCCCTCCTGCTCCAATGGTCTCCAGCTTGCTGTGGGCCCCTCCTTGCTGCCACGTAGCCCTAATTTTATTATTTATTTTCTTTTCTGCCTATATATAGCAGGCAGTGGGCATGGGTTCATGGCCATTCTTTAGTCTCACTTTGTCCAAGTTTTACACTTTCTGTTTTTGTTTTCTCTTTCTCTTGTAAATAGCTTAGCTTCCCCCTTGAGCTCTCTACCTTAACTTGATCTTGCAACCTCTTCATTGAGCTTGCAAGTTTAAGCTTTGGTCATTGATCTCAAGGGGTTGTATCTTCATATGGAATCAATAAAGCTCTTCTCTTTTGTGCCTTCAATTCACATGAGTTCTTTACCCTTCTCTTGATCTTGCAACCCCTTCATTGGGCTTGCAAGTTTAAGGGTTGGTTATTGATCCCATGACTTGTGTTTTGTTCCATGGTTCCTAGTTCTCTTTCTTGCTTATTTCTTTCTTGCTCTTTTACATTCATGCAATTTATTACCTTTCTTTACATTCATGCACTTAAATTCCATGCACTTTAATTACTTTCTTGTAATCTTTCTTCTCTTTGTTTATCTTTTCTTTTGCTCTTTTTGGTTTGTTTTGTGAATGGTTGTTAATATGTGTTGTTAGGAAGGGAGAAAGATATTGTAAGTTAAGGTTTCTTTGCTCATTTCCTTTTCCTGTCTTTTCCATTTGAAACTCCGTCCAAACCTTACACAAGCGCTCCGTTAGGCACCCTACCCTGCCAAGGTAACGGTGATTCCTAACCGCGACCGGTTACGTTCGATTTGGCCAGAGGCGAAAGCAAGAGACAGGAACGGAAGGACAAGGGTCAATAAGCCGGATTCCACGAATACCGTGCTTAAGCACCCTAATCCACGTTGTCGCCGATTGCTCTAGCTTCATTGGTTAAGTTCGGCTCAAAGAAATTGAATACGGATTTCCACTAACTTACACTATCCTATCATTTCCTAACAAGCGTTTACTTTGCATATAACACATAGGGTAGATAAGAACTTTCCGCCCACGCGCATCGACTCGTGCTCATCATGGCTTGCTGCAAAGCGACACCGTCCTGATCGCGGTTAAACTTTAGAACTCTTAAATATCCGACACGCCAAAAGCGTGCGATCAACGCCCTACGGGCGACAACATAAATTAGTCTCCGTATACAATCCATGGGCAACCATAAACAAAACAAACACCCACGACACGAAATGACCATCTGGAGAAGGAGAAAGTTGTTACCGCGATGCGGTAGCGTAATTAACTGTAGGGGCTCGCGCCTGCAGGGAAGAGCATCCCCACAATCAAAAACCCCTCAACGAGGGGGAATCTAACGAAGTCTGCTACATCGGCCGCATCTGTTTAAACCTTCGATATACGGTGCCATAAATCAACTTGGCAACTTCGGAGAGGTGGACGGATATCACCAATTAGCATCTGTCCTGAAATTCAGGCAAGACGGACCTGCGAGATCGCGTCTCCGTGTTTCGGCGGGGAACAGATTCTGGCACACCCGGTGGGACCTTTTCCTCTTTCCATTTCACACTTCGTGTGTCGTGTTCGCGAACGAATCGCGGTTTGCTATGGTTGCCTGTGGATTCGAGATACTAAGATTTGGTGTCTTGCTCCGTGCAGAAAATAGAAGATCAATGGCTTCAAACTGCACTAACTGTAATTGCAACTCTCGCTCCATCTCGTCCGGAGGAGTGACTTACGCAAGCGGCCTCCATCTTCGCTATGCCGGTGGAACAGGTGACTCAGGCCACCACTGGGCTATTCTTCGGGACTATGCTCCCACCGATGAGCTTCAATGCCCCCAACATCGTCGCAAGAAGCTCCAAAGAAGTCGGTCTTTGATCGGCTTACAACTACCGCGGCCCCTCTCAACGGGTCGCCCAAGTCCAATGCCTCAGTTTTCAGCAAGCTGGGCCAAAGCTCAAGTGGGCCCATGAAGAAGCCCGCGATACCTGAAGCGGCCATCCCGAAAAGGATAGCCATCCCTGCTCCCGAAGTCGTCAAAGCAGCTTCTCCTGCCAAGGAGTCGGCCTTCGCTAGACTGACTGCTCCGGCCTTCGTCCCAGACGAAGTCGTCAAAACTTCTTCCCCTGTCCAAAAGCATGTCTTTGACAGATTGGATACTGCTACTCAACGGACGTCGGTCTTCAAGAGGCTGGTACCAGCAGCGCCTGAACGGAACAGGGGGCATGACAAAGTCATCCCCGTAGCTGAACCAACTCCGTCCGCTCGACACGCTCGCCGTCGTCACTGACGCCGAGTGAGGAAGACTGGGGGAAACTCTCTGTCTGGATTTACTCCACCAGCTCCAACGGTGGAGATCAATGCTGCTGTTCCAACTGGGAACAGCTTCGAGCTTCTTAACAGGGTGCGCAGGAACTCTCCTACCGCCGTACTGAAAAGATCTCCACCACCCGTGGGGAATGTTACAGAAATGAAGCCGGAGCAGTCCCCTCAGCGGCTGTCCTCCAAAATTTATAAAGTCTGGCAACATGTTCAGGACTCAGTAATTGACCGGGACTACTCTTTCCGACCAAAAAAGCTCAAAGCTCGACAAGAAAAGAGCCACTTGAGGTACCACAGAAGACGTCATCAGTCTGGATGCCCACTGCAACGGCTCCCTCAACGTCAACCGCTCAGAAGAGAAGGAGGCCCGAGAAAGCCCCTATGAACGTGTCGAACCGTAAAAGCGCTGAGCCCAAACGCCCCAAGTCTGGGGGCATAATGGTGCATACTGTTTATATGGCTTCCAGAAAAGAGGAAAGCCACGCTTCGACAGGTCACCGACCGCTCACCCGATCCGTGAAAAAAGCCCAGGAGCAACAACAGAAGCTTCAGGAAATGCTAACGCAAAAGGCCGTACTCACCGGGCCAAAAGAAAGCCCGGAGGCGTCATCAGAGCAGCGTCATGAATCAGAAACCGGTGCTGACTTCCTCCGCAGAGTCCTTGAAAAGAAGGACAAAGAGGCAGCGGAACAAGCTGCCAACATAAAACGAATGGCGCTTCTCTTCCAAGACATGGTCGGGATGATGTTACAGCCAGAACCTCCAGCTGAAGACCCTCCGATCATTATTGAAGATGATAAAGGAGAAGGGTCAAATCCTCTGCCGGCTCTGTCAGCAGCCAAGGAGGAAACCATCTCAAAAGCCACGCTCGATGATTATATAGCTCAACAAATACGAGCTCACCGAGCGAACGAAGCGGCTGGCCAAGTTGTCAAGACTGGACGACCCTATCCGGGCTGGTATGACCAAATAAGTTACCCGCCGGGATATACGATCCCCAAATTCCATGTGTACAAGGGGACAGGAAATCCCCATCAACATGTCGCTCGGTTCAGGACTCTTTGCGGCAATACTGGAGGTGATGATAAACTTCTATTTCGCCAGTTCGTCGGTAGCCTAGTAGAGACAGGTTTTGAATGGTACTCGGAGCTTCCCAATTACTCCGTCAAAATGTTTACAGAAATGGAGTTGCTATTCACTCAGCGGTTCTCAAGCGCCAGCGAACGCACCCCGATCACGGCTTTGATCAACGCCAGAGTAAAGCCGGGAGAGACATGGGTGCAGTATGCAATCCGGTGGCAGAACCTTTGGTCGAGATGCGAACAACGCATAGAAGAAGCTCCTGCCGTGGGATGTTCATGTGGACCATTGACCCTCAGTCGACTATCTCCCAATTCATGATGTTCTTCAAGCCGACCACCTTCCAGGCCTTGATCGACAAGCTGGCCCAAATGGACCAGATGGGCCATAGGCCTTTCCCTTCAAAAGTGGGTTTTCGGAATGAAAATGGCAATGGAAAAGCGACCTTTGTCGCCAACGCTCAGCGACAGCCGAGTAACCCAAGGCCATCTGTTCGTCAAAGCAACAAGCCGCGATCCCTCGATGAGAAGTTGAAACGTCCTTACTCATTTCTCAGGGATAAAACAAGGAGACTGTTCGAACTGGCAGTGCGTAACGGGCTCATCACTCTGCCAGATCCAAAACATCCGTCGCAACCAGGTGACGTTAACCATCCTAACTATTTTCACTACCACAGAGTAATGGGTCACCCACTCGAAGATTGCTACATCTTTAAAGGCTGGATTGAGGATGAATACCAACAGGGCAAATTTGCGTTGTCTGACAACTGGAAGGTGAACCCGCCACAACCGCATGCCCAGAAAAAGATGGACAAGCCGGGGGCATCATGCTCTTTTATAGGGGAAGCTCCATGAGAAAGTGTTCTTTCGGCAAAAACTAAAAAGGAACGCTGAAAGATCTTCAAACATGTCCGACCTATGAACAACGGACCGAAACGTCCTTAAACTAACAACGGACCGAAACGTCCTTAAACTAACAATGGACCACTATGTCCTAAAACTAGCTATGGACCGAAACGTCCTAAAACTAACAATGGACCACTATGTCCTAAAATTAGCTGTTGACCGAGACATCGATAAATTACTGTGGATTGCAGCATCCCTAAGCTGATACAAAAAAAAAGTGAGAAGAATAAAAGAATAAAAAAAGAGAAGAAAGAAAAAGAAAAACGGTATGTCCAAAAGCAAAAATGGCACGGATGAAAACCCGAGAGGGCTCCGTGAGTAAAAACAGCAGGGCTACCGGCTAGTTTTGTGAAAATCCAAAAAGGCGCAATCTCGTTAAAAGACACTTGCAAGGCCTTCTCGATCTTGTGAGGAGAAACCACCTGCGTGAAATCCTTACGACTCACAAAGGAGCAACACACTTAGGGGTCCCCACGATTCCTAAGGAGAAATTACACTTGCGGGATCATCACGACTCGTAAGGAGAACCCTCTTATGAGACCCTCACGGCTCATAAGGTTCAAAAGTCTTAAGCTATAGGGATCTGAACTTGTTCTTAAGCGGCCACCACAACCTCCGATACTGCCCTACAAGCGGCTCAGTATTGACCCTTGTATATAATCCACGGGCGCGAATAAACATTTCCCTAACAAAGTCTCATCCGTGACTAGGGATATGTTTGCACAATGAACAGCCCTTGTAAGTCCTCTCGACTTATAAGGAGAAAACCCTCTTGTAAGATCCTTACGACTTACAAGAAGCCATACACTTAGGAATCCTCACGATTCCTAAGGAGAAAACGCACCTACGAGATCCTCAGGACTCACAGGGAGAAATACCCTTATGGCTCATGAAGTCAAAAGCCTTAGTCGACAGGATCCTAACCCTGTTCGCTAAGCCATCTTTGTTCGACATCGACGGAGGAAAATGATGATCTCTCCTGGCAATATCCCAGTTGTAGCGGTGCTGATGCCGAAATCGGTGTCTAATTCCAAGCTTGCAGCAAAAAGCTAGCGAGCCACACATGCATACGAAATAGCCGAAATGATGGGGCGACTTGCAACAAAATCAGCAAGTAAAAATGTATGCATACAAAAACAGCCGAAATGATTCGGAGTAGTTCCATACGAAGCAGTCTTTGTACTGCATGGGCTCGTCTTTTAACTTGGCTGTCTATTTTTCAGATAGTAGCTCACTGACAAACATCGGCCTCAGATCGTCCTCATTTCCTATGTTGATTTTCCTTAGGTTGTCCTCCGTGGTGTGTATTCCATCCTCCAGCTATTTTGGTGCCGGTGGAAATTTTGAGATCTCCTCATCATCATCTTCATTTGTGAAGCACCCGAAGAGGCCAATCATATTATCGTCCTCTCCCTTTTTTGAGAGAGTTACCATATGACAGGTACGATTTCGCTTCCATTTTCACGGTCGAGTTGGTCCTATCCTGACGGTATAGGTCTTCTTTGGCTCGTGTTTTTGTGGAGGGGTTACCCTCCAGCTGTCGGATAGGATAAACTTGCCTTGCTAGTATTGGTCCTCCACCCAGTCTTTAAACGTGAAGCAGTCTTCAACGGGGTGACCTACTATTCGGTGATAGGAGCAATAATCTGGATTATGGACCTCGTTTATTTGTTCGGGGTGCCGGGACTCTGAAAGCGTCATCATTTGGTGCTTCATGATAAGGTTAAATATTTTCCCTGCCTTGTCCTGTGGGAACGAGTATTCGTGCCCCATTTTCTTTATAAAGGACGGGCTCCAACCGAAGTTTTCTCGATTGAACGGTATCTTGGGCCTGTTTTGTCGTCCTTGAACATTGTTTGCGTTTCTCACCCTATTTTTATCGTTGCTTCAGGATTTTCCTTTTCCACGGGAGTACACAGCGGGTTGGTACAACGGAGGGCATCACGGTCTACTTCCACTGATTACTGACCGAGATGCTGCGTCTTGGCCTTTTCGTATATGGCCATTTCGCGGTTGTGGTTGTCTCGGCTCGCCTGACAAGCTTCTTTGATTAACTTGTCAATTTGTTCTTCGAGCGACGGACTTAACAATCTCAAAGCGGGATCTTGCTCCAATTTGACGTCATGGCTATCTGGAAGAGCGATTTCTTCTTCACTTGAGCTGTTTATGACGTGGCAGCTGTAAACTTGCTCCCATTTCTTGGACCGAACGTATCCCAGCCCAGTCGTTTACATTTTTCCGTTGGGCTTCTTTCGCTGAGTCCCGGGAATATCCTAAATCTTTTTGTAGAATTCGGTTTTCCAAACCATTTGTTCGAGGACTATGCCTTGACGCTTTAACAATTTCTTTAATCCCTCCGCATAATATCTTTTTCTACGCCTTTTCACCTCTTCGCCTGGGAGGCACATAGATGGTTTGCAGTTCTTGTATGCTGTATATATCGAGCGCATCAAATTCCCTGTAGTGTCGAGGCTGAGCCATCATGATTTGTAGACTTTGATCCGTTTTGGCAAGAGTTCGCATCGACGGGCGGATGGAGAACACTGTATTGGCCTCGTCCTCGGAGTCACTGTCAAAGACCAAAATAGTAGTAGATGGTTTGGGCTTATTGTTTTGCCTTTGGGGTTGTCCCGAGTAAACTATTTGTCTGTCTTTCTCGGTGTCACTTCCAAAGATCAGGATGGTAGTCGCGGATTTTTGTTTATTCTCCGGCTTGTGGCACCTTTCAGTATCCTCGAAATCCGGCAGAAAGTACTTCACATCTTCATAATTCTGCACTTCATTCACCAAGAACGGATTTAGTTCTCTCGTGATGGTGTACTCTGAACCATCCTTGAAATACTTCATATACTGATGTTGTATAGAAGAGATGATGTTATACTCTTGTAACCAAAACCTACTGAGTAGGGCGTTGTAGCAAGTTTTGGTGTCAATGACATGAAATTTGATGTCAATGACGAGCATCCTGAAGCGTAGCGTCAGTATTATGGAATTAAGTGTCCGTGACGACTGTGAATCGAACCCAAAGATGGTAATTTTATCTCGGGCAAAGTGTTGAATATTCATGCAAATCTCCTTCAGCACTTTCACGTTGATAAGATTAACAGATGATCCGTTGTCGACAAGTATTTTCTCTATCTTGATGTTGCGGAAGTACCCGGTGACGTATAGCGATCGATTATGTTCGCACATACCGAGGAGTTGATCTTCATCGCTGAATGTAATATCAGCCGTGTGGACCTCTGCTAGTTCATTTTTCATCTTCTCTTCTGTGAAGAAAGCTTGGAACTGATCGGGCTCTTGTAACGCCTTAATCAGGGAATCCTATGCCTCTTTGAACAGAAGGAGAGCATCCAATATGCTTAGCTGCGAGGGTATTTTTCTCAGATGTGCTAGGACATTGTAATCTACCTTGTTTTTTTTAGGCGGGTCTTTTGCGGCGAACTTTTTGACTGCTTCTTCATCAAGGGAAATTTTCTCGGGCATCTTCCATTTCCCTTTGTCTTTTTTATTCGAACCTTCGTTTGCAGGTTCGAAATTCTTCTCAGGTAATGTATGGTTACGCAGCTGAATGTTTTCGCAATTCTTCTCCTCCTCTTCTTTTCCTAAAGCGGAGTCTTCAAAGAGAGAGTCGAGGGGTATTTTGTCCTCGGAATCGCTCCCGAACGTGAGAACTTGGGGTTTTCCCTTTCCAAATTGGTACCAACCATATGGCAGTTTCCAGTTGTTTCTTTATTCGTTTTTGTCTCTCCTCTTTCACATCGACGAGCGTGAGCTTCGTACTTCTTCTTCTTGAAGTGTTTTCGATAGGAAACATATCATTGGCACCACCTCTTGAAGACACTGGATTTCTCGATGGGGTGAGTGACCCTTCGATGATATAGGAAGTATTTTGGATGTGATTCTCCCCCGTCGAAATATAGGATTCCGGGAGTGCACATCATGAGCGGTGGCTGTTTCATCTCCATTAATAGGGTTTTGGCAAACCGCTTCTCAGTTTTGATCCTGCTTTTATTTGTTGCAAATGTGCTTTGGTTTGGTTGGAGCGCTTTATGGCTCATTCTCACCACAGTTTCTTTATTCAAACACTGATGCTTAGTCTTTTCATATATGGCTGTTTCGCGTTCTCGGTCGTCCTTACTCTTTTGAAAGGCTTCGTTTAAAAGTCTCTCAATCGGGTCTTCTTTTGGCAGATTCGGAGAATTCAGCGCTGATTCTGCCCCCAGTTCCTCCACGTCATTTTCTGACGCTGAGAAAGCTTCTTTGTCATATAACGAAGAATGGGAGACCATGTGGCAACTTGCTATATAGTCTTCCGCTTCTTCTGATGAGTCATTTTCTTCATCATTGTCACTGTCTCCGTCCTCAAGAATATGCTTGAGGAATTCTTCAAGCGTGACTGGTGTCCGTGCCTTCTTGTTATATTCTTCTAGCTTGTCTATGTATTTTTGAAGCTCTGTGCGCTTGTCGTCATACTCGGCAGGCTGCACAGGTTTCTTAGTCTTCTTCTTTTTCTCAGAAGGCTTTGACGGCTTTGTAGGGTTCCTAGGCACTCTAATGGAGTCTCACAAGTGATCAAACATGCACAAATCAAATTTTACAAGTGCCTATAAACCCTAATACGGATCGTTAACTAGATAAATAGGCGAAGCAAGCATGTAAACGGAAATGTATCTAAAGGAAAGGGGCTACAACCTTTGTAGATCCGGTCCACCTCTTCCTAAGCTCCGCGATGATCTCCCTCCGCTGTCCAAATCGAACTCACGACTCTAGCATTGGCATCATCGAAGAATGGGCGGGCTTGATCGTCGGTTCGATGCCGAAGATGATCTACGTCGAGGCATCACAAGAACGAGCTCCGCCTTCGCCAAGTCAAGAAACTTGTGAAGACAACACACTCTACTACATGGCAAGTAGTAGAGGATGAAGAAATAGGAAGTGGGTAGACTTTAGATTTGGATTTCTCACTTGATTTGGCTAGTTGCCATTGAAGCTATCAACATCTTTCTTCTTGAAGAAGAAGAAGAAGAAGATAATATATATGATAAGTTATTATTTAAAATAAAAAACCATATGATACTTATCATGTCAACAACCATGGTTTAGTGTAGAGATTTAACTAGGGTTAGATGAGTGGTTAGGGTTAGACATGAGACAAGAATGGTGGACTTATTCAAAGCTTCAAGAAGCTTCAATGTAAAACAAAGAAAGCCACCATCCTTTTCTTTTGCCAAAAAGAATGAATAAATAAATAAATGGATAAAGAATTAAAAGAAAAGAAACCCTAACCATTCACTAATCATGGTTTAAGTCTTTACACAAACCCAAGGTTGCATGTATCATCAAACATGATACAAACAAGTGCACAAGAATATATCACATATACAATGTGCATCATCAAGTGAGAATATCCTCATAAAGTGAACCAATACTAGTTAATGCAAAGTAATATATCAAATATATAATTATACATTAAATCATTAAATCAACACTTGATTTAACGATCCGGTCATATCGTATATAACCGACTAGTATCAAATGTATCGGCTTATCGAATCAATCCTTGATTCGATAACTAGGTTATATCGCATATAACCAATCGATACATTCATCGCGAGAATAGAATACGGTATCACATACACGCATTATTCTCGGTCCCGCACATATCTCATATGCGCTCCTATTTCGTTTCGCTTGAGCCAGGAAACCTCTGTGTAGGACTCTAAAGACTCGTCAATACGCCGGCAGCAGATGATGATCATATCAAACACCCACAAGCCGCAAGCGGTCTGCTAAACGTAACGGCCACCCGGGTATTGAGCGATCAGAAGATCGACGAGCAAGCCCGCTCACACTCCTGTGAATCCAACCAGTAACACTTACCGTACAGTCCGGTCTGTTCGTCTGATATGTCGCATATCTCGCCCAGGGGTGGTAAACGTCAGACCCCAATAGCTTGATAAGTCATGCCGACGTAGGGTCCATAACATTCATGAAACTACTGATAACACTTACCAGTAGGTCACTGCAACCCTGGCCAGGGATTTCCTGTTATGGCCAGTCGAGCATAGCACAATATCAACCCCCAATACCGGGAGAGACGAATCCCCTCCTATCGCTCATTGCCTCCATGTGAATCGGGACTGTACCCAAAAACCACCTGTTTGCATGACTCAGTAGAGCCGTGGTAGGGTGGAAATCAAAGCACAGTGGGAGACACACAAGACTCTATGACGATCTCGGGTCAACAGACTAAGCTGTACCAGTGTCACCAGAGAACTGCCATCTGACGTGAGGTATAATACCATCTGGGAGTTCTCGGCGAGTCCGTTCAGTTTACCCAGTCTCCACTGAGCACCCGCATACCATCTTCGATGTCAAACACCAATGGATATGGGATCATCCATCGCCCATCGCATGGGTCGAGAAGATATGCGCTAGTCTACTCTGGAATATCGATGCCCCGTCTCGATATTCCCATGACTAGGAACAATGAAGGATGTACTCATTGACTACCCAGGCCCCACTAGTATGATCTTCATCATAGTCCTGGAAGTCGAGTACACATCCTAAGGGCTTTATCAACATGTAATCAGAGAGACAGAAAGTATGCATGTTAAGATAAAGAGCAACCAGATAGCGTACTATCATGTCGAGCAAGAAAGTCCTATCTATATATGTCCCGGCATCCACTACAATATACATCCAATGTACAGTAATGGCCTCTAGGGCATACATATAACTAACAATCTCCCACTTGCACTAGGGCCATCTGTAGAAGTGGCCGCAGTATCTAATACTCAACCATCCCATATGAGTCTCTCTCTGGGAAAGGGCCTTTGTGAGTGGATCCGCCGTGTTGTCCTCTGAGTCTTCTCTCCTTCCTCGATCACCCTGGAGATCAACTATCTCCATGATCAGGTGACGCTGCCTCAGAATTTGTCTGGGTCATTGATGGGACCAGGGTTCCAGGGCCGAAGCCACACTTCCATTATCATACAATGGCAGGAACCTAGTTCATCTTATGAACCAATATACACCCAAACTTCCTCTTTGGTAGTATCTTCAATAGCGATGTTACCAGCCTTTATCGTCTAGTTTGCCACGGTATCTAGCTTGGAACTCTTCCAACATACCGTCCCTTTACTGAGGGTAAAGACAGTGCCTGTGACTGACATTCAGTCGTCTTTATCACCCTGGAACACTTCCAGTGATTCTCCCCAGGATCGATTGATACAATCTCACTATACCTAGTGAGAACCCTAATATCCCTTCAGATCTATCTCATAGGTCCAAATCTCAGGATTTAGGAGGTATCATCTTTATCCTATTTGGAGAATCCTAGTGATAATAGGAGATTGACCGATCGTAGTATAGGAAACTCTTTTCCTATCAAGAGTATGTTGTCTACGTACAATACGAAGATGACCACCTTACTCTCTACTACCCTTTTGTATATACAAGGTTCGTCTACCATTTTGATGAAGTCAAACACTTTGACTATCACATCAAAACAGACGTTCCAACTCCGCGATGCCTGCTTCATTATGTAAAGCAACTTGCACACGTTTCCGCTGCTCCCACTGTTTACAAAGACCTCTGGCTGTGTTCTTATAGACGTTCTCTTCTGAATCATTATTTAGAAAAGTAGTCATGGCACCCAACCACCAGATATCATAGTCATGGTATGTAGCCGTGGTAAGTAGGATCTAGATAGACTTAAGCATAGCTACTGGAAAAAGGTTTCATCATTATCCACGCCTGGTCGATGACGAAAACCTTTAACAAGTCTAGCTTTGAAAGTCTCAACTTTTCCATCTACACCAAGTAATCTTCTCAAGATATACTTGCTCCTGATGGGGATTTAACCCTTCAGATATAGCAGCTAAAGTCCATACTTTGCTGGTGTACATGGATTCCATCTCAGATCGCTAAGTATCCAGCCATTCTTACAGAGTCCCTACTCTCGATGGCCTGCTCGAAACTAGTTGGGTCATCATCTCATGATGCAATCCTTGCTCCTACTGTCATCGAGAAACCGAGGTATCTCTCAGGCGGATGAGGAACCCTACTAGATCGGCGGAGAGGCTGAGGTTCGTCGGGAACTATAGAATCTTATGGTTCTGTCAAATCATCAACTGCAGTTTTGTATGGATGGAACCTTTCCAGTTCTACAGAACTGATCCTGCCTCGATCTTGTCCGGATTTTGCTTTAAACATAGGCCGGACAACCCCAAATCTTAACTCGCTTAAGAGATGGGTTCTTCCCATACCATATCTCATATGGAGTGGTAGGCACTGATTTGATTCGAACCTAATTCAATAGGTATGCAGCTTCTCAAGCGCATGACTCCCAAAAAGGAAATAGGTAACTCAGTAGTACTCATCATAGAGCACACCTTATCATATAGGGTGTAATTGCTCCGCCCCGATATACCATCGTGCTATGGTTTATACGGAGGAGTAATGCTGAGAGAGAATCTCATTTTCTTTTAGAATAGTCCAGGAATGCTATGCACAAGAATTCTCCTCCCTGATCTCATCATAGGACATAATACTTATACCCGTATTTTGGTTCTCTACTTCCTACTTATATTCTGTGAATACCTCAAAAGGTTCGGACTTATATTTCAACAGGAATATATGACTGAATCTTGAGAGATCATCAGAGAATATAATGAAGTATAAAGAACCAGTCCTGGCATGTGTAGACAGGAGACCTTACATACATCATCATGCATCAATCCCAAGAGTTCATTAACTCTTTCTCTGTTTCCTTTAAACAGAGCTATGGTCATCTTATCTTTGTGACATGACTGGCAAGTTTTCACAAGATGTAAATTCAAACTGATTAAATATACATCTAAATGTAACTTCAGCCAGTCGGGTCGCATTGATATGACCTAGTCTACAATGCCTCAAGAAGAATTTGTTCATTTCTGAACTCTTCCTCTTGTGTGTTTTCAATATACAAGGAACTGTAGTTTGATTTAGAACGTCAATGCTTTTAGATAACGTGCCTGAACCGATCAACTTTTGATATAGGAAGTGTTCAAAACATTATCCATCAATACAAAATTATATCCTTTCTTTACTAATAAAGAGACTGATATGATTTTGTATATCAGGTTCGGTATCTAATAGCATTTGTTCAGAATCAATGTATTCGTAATACAGGGTGACAGTGACCAACAGACTTGGCTGCAACACTTGCCCCGTTTTCTGTCTCATGAAACTTATCACCCGTTCTCAGTTTTTCTACCCTTTTGTAGCCCTATGTAACAGATTACATATCTGGGATCCTGATCCGGTATCATATACCCAGGATGCAGAGGATACTGAGAAACAGTTCTTTGTAATGAACACACGCGTAGGAGATGCATCATATGCACTTTCTTCGTTTGGGCGGCATAGGAATTCTGGTATTCCCCTATTTCCTGCTCTGTCTTATAACAATTATAAGTTGGAGCGGGACCAACGTTCCCCAGCTCAGTATAACAAGCGGGTTCGGTCAATACATCCATATTATTATCTTGATTAAGGCGTGATATGGTCGCTACCTGGAGAGAGAGAGAGAAGAAAACACTCTGTATGCGCTCTTGCAAGATTAGATTGGTTATTTATTTTATCTAATCAGGATGGCTCCCACTGTTTTTATCAAATCTTCCTTCAAACCCTAAAAGGAAAGACTAGCCGGGATTAATTACACTCTACAAGTTCGCCAATCTTTCAGCCAGGCCAGTGTCGGTACTTTGAGGGAGGTCCCCCGTGCTTTCGCACGGACCTAATTAAAGTAAACCTCGTTTTCCCAGAGGCGTAACCCTGTTGACACCTTTCTAGACACCTACTTGATCGGCTAATTGCAAAGTGCAAAACTCTCCCAGGAGTAACAATTACTCGCAGTGGGTATCGGGATCCAACTATCATATAGAAGGTATGCAATCTCATTGCAAATTTCAACACTTGAAACTCCCGATAAAGGTTTTTACCCCTAGCACCTATGACCTTGGCTAAGGTCAACAAATCATAGGTACTAGTCAAGTTCTACCCGTCATTTCGTGATTAATTAGACCCACCCACATGACCCTTGGCTAAGGTCAACAAAGCCACATGACTGTCCTAACTAATCGCATCATATGCTGTGTAGGAAGACATCACTTAGCTACCGTACACTGTGCCTTGACTATGGTCAACAAACACAGCACGAATACTAAGTACTCTACTTCCTAAAATGACGGAGGGTTGTGAATGGTTTTTGTGAAAACCTTTAACGCTTTGAACTTGATCTCGTTGCGGAATCAAATGGTTTTTAAATGGAATGTTTTCGAGGCTTTTCTAGTTTTGCTAAAGGGGTCACTCCCGGTGAAGGGATCGTCGGCCCTTTCCTCGTCGAATGAGGTGCGGGATATATCATATATATCACTGTGCAAAGCGTAAACTATAGAAGCGATCAAAGACAAACCGAGGGTTGTAGCATCTGCCAGTTATTGCTAAAGGAGTCACTCCCGGTGAAGGGATCTCGGTCCTTTCCTCATCGAATAAGGTGCAGGATGTTCTATAATGAACACCGCGATGCAAAGCAAGAACTGTAGCTACCTGTTTTTATTTTGAAATTTGATTCCACAACATCAATTAGGTTTATTTTCTTTCATTAATCTCATTAATGAATATCCCATCATTTAAGTCCACCTAAACATCACAGATAAATATAACGTACGCTTATGCCATCCGCATTCGCCTCGATGTCCTGTCTGCACCGTTAGGTTAGGTAACTAACGGCAGAGCGGGGCAGGGCTAGTGCGGGTGTAAAACATAAGCAACGTCTATATAATATATCATATATACTATATATAATACCTGTCACAGAACATCATATGATCTCATCACAGATAAAACACAGCAGAAGAAACATATGAAATATTGGATATACTAGGACGTCCGTGTTTTCAATACGAGCCAGTATAAAACACGGATTCCACGGTCGTGATGAATAGCCAATCCCACACCCCTAGACCCCTACGAGAGCGGCAAGCAACCCTACCAATTCTAGGGTTAGGAGACCCGGACTCGACTCCTCGAGATGGTCTCCCACTGGACCCCAGAACCCGGTTACTTGTGCTCCCCTCCTTGGGTCTATCCTAGTGCAGAAAAGTAAATAATATACAACGGGTGACAACATCCGCAACTTGGAAGTGCCCCAATAAAAGAATATTACATACAAGTTTTTACATGAATGAAAATGAAAAACACTCATCTCACATAAAAACCCCCCGACTATTCAAATACGACGATCCAATATAACATATCCAGCAACACATAACATCACATGTCATCAACGTAAGTAAATATGCGCATCCCAATTGTCGTTGGCATATAGCAACGAAACCGGCGATATCATATATTACACTTACGGTCACAGAAAAGAAAGTGTAAAACTACAACAGTTGGAATCCGCAACCACCTCAGACATCGCATGCCTGATCAAATGAATTACTTAGACATCGCATGCCTAACAATTATAAACCCCGCATTTTAGTCTCATTATCGAAAACTCTTTTCAATATCAAGTCGGGCAATTCAACAGGATTCCCGACGTTCTGATCGAATGCTCGTCGCAAACTTTAGTAGACGGCCGCACCCCTGATACCGTCGACGAAGTGCACCAAGGCGGAACACCGCTGCCGCGAGTACCCGAACGGATGCTTTCGGCGACGGGGTTCTCCTACAGTCACTTGGTCGGGGCTATGGGGCGAGGCTGTCTATTAAGTTTATCCGGCGAGTATTCGCGTACGCTACGTGATTGTGACGGACTTTTGATCACATCAAAATTCCGTGGCAACCGATCAAGTGAGACTAAACTGCTACGTTTATAATATTCATTCCGTTATCTTATAACAATTTGTGAATTCCAAGTATTGTATCACATTCCGGATAAATAGAAAATGCTAAACTTTTCGATCGAACAATCGAACACCCAAGTTTTCCCGATACAGCTCAACACATGAAATAAGTCTAACAACATTTAGTTCGTGCCTCAATACCAACGGTCCAGCCGTAGAAGGGTCAAGCCAACGCCTCACATGTGGCACGCCGTACTGCCCCAAACCCGAAGGTTCAAAGGGCAGTTCAAGACGGTCACATAATCGAGTTAAGGTTTGTTGTCTTTTAGAGGGTCCATCGCGTTACTTGCACTACTTAGAACGTCGTTAAACTACGGAAAAATCCAACAATTGGAAAATTCCCGGCAGGGGAAAAAGTGGGTATTTATATCCGGTCGAACTTTTTAACATATTCTAAAAATACCCGGAAAAGCACACCGACAAAATTAGACAGTCCGATCGAATACACCGAGTCCCCAATACAACTCAGAAAATACAACTCTGGAATAAATATTAAAATATTCCCAGGAAAACCAACACCAGAAAATAGGAGTTACTGTGCAAACAGTATTGGGCATTGTGACTATACTGCCGCGGAACCGCCGCAGAAGCCATGCTTCTGCCGCGGTTCCGCCGCACTCTTATCGAATCATGGACACGTGTTGCACAGTAATTCTTAGGATTCCCTGCTGATTTTTCTGGATATTTTTAATTTCGAAAAATCCACATTTTACAGAAAAGTCCAGAGAGCATTTTTCAAGTCGGGTTTTGGGTCGATCGGACTTCTGATTCCGTCGGGACTTCGCCTAAGGCTCTAGCTAGGCTCTGATACCACTGTAGGTCAGGCAGCCACCCCATCCAATGGGGTCGCCGTGGCACCAACGGGTCCCTCAGCCGCTACTTTTTACGCATGCCCCCTCGCGAGGACTACAACCCGCCGGAACACCTTCCGGTCTCGGGACACCCTGGGGGTAAGAGCCTATGCTTCGCCACACTGTCATACAGTGAGAACCCCCCATAGGTCGACATCCAATGCCTAGTAGCTCTGATACCACTGTAGGGTTCCTAGGCACTCTAATGGAGTCTCACAAGTGATCAAACATGCACAAATCAAATTTTACAAGTGCCTATAAACCCTAATACGGATCGTTAACTAGATAAATAGGCGAAGCAAGCATGTAAACGGAAATGTATCTAAAGGAAAGGGGCTACAACCTTTGTAGATCCGGTCCACCTCTTCCTAAGCTCCGTGATGATCTCCCTCCGCTGTCCAAATCGAACTCACGACTCTAGCATTGGCATCATCGAAGAATGGGCGGGCTTGATCGTCGGTTCGATGCCGAAGATGATCTACGTCGAGGCATCACAAGAACGAGCTCCGCCTTCGCCAAGTCAAGAAACTTGTGAAGACAACACACTCTACTACATGGCAAGTAGTAGAGGATGAAGAAATAGGAAGTGGGTAGACTTTAGATTTGGATTTCTCACTTGATTTGGCTAGTTGCCATTGAAGCTATCAACATCTTTCTTCTTGAAGAAGAAGAAGAAGAAGATAATATATATGATAAGTTATTATTTAAAATAAAAAACCATATGATACTTATCATGTCAACAACCATGGTTTAGTGTAGAGATTTAACTAGGGTTAGATGAGTGGTTAGGGTTAGACATGAGACAAGAATGGTGGACTTATTCAAAGCTTCAAGAAGCTTCAATGTAAAACAAAGAAAGCCACCATCCTTTTCTTTTGCCAAAAAGAATGAATAAATAAATAAATGGATAAAGAATTAAAAGAAAAGAAACCCTAACCATTCACTAATCATGGTTTAAGTCTTTACACAAACCCAAGGTTGCATGTATCATCAAACATGATACAAACAAGTGCACAAGAATATATCACATATACAATGTGCATCATCAAGTGAGAATATCCTCATAAAGTGAACCAATACTAGTTAATGCAAAGTAATATATCAAATATATAATTATACATTAAATCATTAAATCAACACTTGATTTAACGATCCGGTCATATCGTATATAACCGACTAGTATCAAATGTATCGGCTTATCGAATCAATCCTTGATTCGATAACTAGGTTATATCGCATATAACCAATCGATACATTCATCGCGAGAATAGAATACGGTATCACATACACGCATTATTCTCGGTCCCGCACATATCTCATATGCGCTCCTATTTCGTTTCGCTTGAGCCAGGAAACCTCTGTGTAGGACTCTAAAGACTCGTCAATACGCCGGCAGCAGATGATGATCATATCAAACACCCACAAGCCGCAAGCGGTCTGCTAAACGTAACGGCCACCCGGGTATTGAGCGATCAGAAGATCGACGAGCAAGCCCGCTCACACTCCTGTGAATCCAACCAGTAACACTTACCGTACAGTCCGGTCTGTTCGTCTGATATGTCGCATATCTCGCCCAGGGGTGGTAAACGTCAGACCCCAATAGCTTGATAAGTCATGCCGACGTAGGGTCCATAACATTCATGAAACTACTGATAACACTTACCAGTAGGTCACTGCAACCCTGGCCAGGGATTTCCTGTTATGGCCAGTCGAGCATAGCACAATATCAACCCCCAATACCGGGAGAGACGAATCCCCTCCTATCGCTCATTGCCTCCATGTGAATCGGGACTGTACCCAAAAACCACCTGTTTGCATGACTCAGTAGAGCCGTGGTAGGGTGGAAATCAAAGCACAGTGGGAGACACACAAGACTCTATGACGATCTCGGGTCAACAGACTAAGCTGTACCAGTGTCACCAGAGAACTGCCATCTGACGTGAGGTATAATACCATCTGGGAGTTCTCGGCGAGTCCGTTCAGTGTACCCAGTCTCCACTGAGCACCCGCATACCATCTTCGATGTCAAACACCAATGGATATGGGATCATCCATCGCCCATCGCATGGGTCGAGAAGATATGCGCTAGTCTACTCTGGAATATCGATGCCCCGTCTCGATATTCCCACGACTAGGAACAATGAAGGATGTACTCATTGACTACCCAGGCCCCACTAGTATGATCTTCATCATAGTCCTGGAAGTCGAGTACACATCCTAAGGGCTTTATCAACATGTAATCAGAGAGACAGAAAGTATGCATGTTAAGATAAAGAGCAACCAGATAGCGTACTATCATGTCGAGCAAGAAAGTCCTATCTATATATGTCCCAGCATCCACTACAATATACATCCAATATACAGTAATGGCCTCTAGGGCATACATATAACTAACAGGCTTAATTTGGGGGCTTTTCCTCTTGTCAACAACTTTCGGTGTGCGACGTGGTTTCAGCATCTTTTCAATAATTTCGGGTTCAATCGGGCTTTTCCACTTGATCGCCGTACATGCTTGTAGATCTTTCAGCATTCTTTTAGTTTTCACTGAAATGACTACTTCCCATCGAGCTTCTTCTATAAGTGAGCATGATGCCCCTTACATGTATACCTTTTTCAGAGCGTGCTTTTGAAGAGGGTTTACCCTCCAGTTATCAGACAGCACGAACTTCCCCTGCTGATACTGGTCATCGACCTTATTTTTGAAGATGTAGCAATTTTCAATTAGGTAGCTTACTATCCTAAGATAGGAGCAGTAGTTAGGGTTGTTGACATCGCCGGGTTGTGCTGGGCACCATGGGTCTGACAATATGATGAGATTATTTCGCATCGCCAGCTTGAACAATCTTCTTGTTTTATCACGAGGAAACGAATATGCACGTCCGAACCTTTCTTCTAAGGAAGGGCGTGTATGTGCGTTATTTTGACGAGCAGCCGGTTTTGGACCGCTCGGTTGTTGTTGCGTATTGGCAACGAAGGCTGATTTCCCTTTACCATTATTATTTCGAGGGTGCTTATTTGAAGGGGAGGGGCAATAACCCATCTGATCCATTTAGGCCAACTTGTCTATCATCGCCTAGAAGATTATGAGTTTGAAGAATGTCATGAGCTGGGACACAGTCGATTGACGATCGAGGGTCTCGATAAACATTCCCACGGCTGGACTCTTCGATGCGCTGTTCGCACTTAGACCACAGGTTCTGCCTCCGGATCGCATATTTGACCCACGTTTCTCCCGACTTTATCCTGGCATTAATCAGTGCCGTGATCGGGGTGAGTTCACTTGCGATGGCGAACCATTGCGTGAACGGCAGTTCCATTTCTGAGAAGGTTTTCACAAAGTCATTTAGGAGCACCGAGTACCATTCCAAAGTTGTCTCGGACAAACTCCCGATGAATTGGCGAAGTAAGAATTTATCGTCGCCTCCAGTATTGCCACACAGAGCTTTGGATTGTGCGACATGCTAGTGGGAATTTCCCGTTCCTCTGTAAAGATGGAACTTCAGGATTGTATATCCCGGGGGTACTTGATTTGGTCATACCAGGCCAGATATGGTCGCCCGGTTTTGACGAGTTGGTCGGCAGCTTCATTGGCCTGGTGAGATATGATTTGCTAAGTAATGTAGTCATCCAGGGCCGTCTTGAAGATTGTTTCCTCCTTTGCCGCTGATAAGGCTGGGGGGATTTGATATTTCTCCTCTGTCATCATCGATAATTACCGGAAAATCTTCAGCCGGTGGTTCTGGTTGGGTTATCATTCTTACCATGTCTTGAAATAAAAGAGCCATCTTCTTAATGTTAGCAGCTTTCTCCGCAGCTTCTTTATCTTTTCTCTTCAACACTCATCGCATGAACTCTGTATCGGACTCTTGCTCCTGGCGATGTTCAGCTTCTTTGTCTGGACTTTCTTTTGGTCCAGTGAGCGCTACCATTTTGGTCAGTATCTCCTGGAGCTTTTAATCTTGCTCCTGAGCCTTTGTCAGCAACCGAGTTTGATGTCGGTGACTCACTAAGGCATGACTCTCTTCTTTTTCGGTGGCCATATAGACCGTATGTATCGTTACGCCCCCGGACTTGGGACGTTTAAATCTTTCGCCATTAGATTTTGCCGCCGGCGGTAAAGTTTTCTGCAGCCTCATTCTTTTATGAGAAATTGGAGTTGAAGGAGCAGTTATGATAAGCACATGTTCAGGAGAAGCCCCTCATTGTATGGCGGAGGAGCGATCTTTTTCTTGTCGGCCCTTAGATTTTTTGGGTCAGCGAAAGTAGTTTTCTTCAAGCACAGAGTCTTGAACCTTTCACTATACTCTATGGATTTGCAAGGAGAGCCGCTGATGAGGCTGCTCTGGCTAATTCTGTATAGGGGCCTCTTCCGGAGAAGGTGATTTCTTCAGTACCGCTGTCGGGGAGTTCGTGCGCACCCTCCTGAGTGGGTCAAAATTGTTCTCAATTGGAACAACAGCGTTGATATCCACCATAGAAACTGGTGGGGTGAGCCCAGAAGGAGAGTTGCCCCCAGTTTCTCTCACTCGGCGCCAGTGGCGACGTCGAGAATGTCGTAGAGTGGGAATTGCTTCAGTTTTGGAGGTGTCTTCCTCATGCCCTCGGCATTGCTGGGAGCTTCGGTTGGCGTCTGTTGAAGACCGACGTCCTTATTTGTGGCTGTGGCGCTCACGTGGGAAGCACATGAAGCACTCAGACATGGGCGTTGCCAATCAGTGCTAAGAACTTCGTCATTTTGACTATATATAGTTTTAAGCAATTTTATACAGCGTTCACGTGTGTTTCACGTGAGGCACTGAGTTTTCATCTCTGGACGCTCACGCAGGAAGCACGTGAGGTGTTGAACCCTTTTTTTGTCAGGCGCTCACGTGGGAATCACGTAAGACGCTGAATTCTTTTCTTTTAGAGATTTAATCTCTATTAATGGCGTTTTTAGCCATTAATGATCATCGAGATATTTGTTTTGAAGATCTGAGATCAAGTTTTCTTTGAGAACTAAGTTCCTATGTTCTTTTATTATAAGAACTAAGTTCTTTAAAGGGTTAAACCCTGTTTTCAGAGAAATTAAATTTCTGGAACATGTTTCTTTTCTCTCTTCTTTTCACCTAGTTCATTTCCCTAAATTTTGAGTCTGAAAAACAGATTCTTCCCGATGAGAATTAAATTCTCAACTTATGGGTGATTTGTCTTACAGATCTCACAGATCCATAGCAAAAACTAAGCTCTTTTGTGAAAGGTTAAACCCTTATTTTTGTTTATGCTAGACAAAGAACATATATTTTTATCTTTTCTTTTTCTTTTTACCTACGGTTTGAAAGAGCAAGCAGATCTTTTTTGAAAGGAGAATTAAATTCTCAGCTTTGTGACTTCTGTCTTTTTGTTTGCAGAAGCTTATGGGGGTTTTCTTTTTTTCTGTCTCTCTCTATCTCTCTCTCTCTCTCTCTCTCTCTATGAGACTTGAAGTTTTATGTCTTTTATATAGGCAAGGCAAATTGTTGCTCAGCTTTGAGAAAATCTCTTATTGAGAGATTCCAATTGATTTAATTAGTCTCAAAGATTATTTGGGAAATTTTATCCACCGTTGGATTTTTGATCCAGTGGTTTCTGTTTTATAGAATATATTTTCTTATTTTTAACAAACTTGAGGAAATATTTTCCCATATATAGAATTTTATTCTATTAAATGGTGATTTTTAATCACTATTTGATTTTTGATCTAAAAGCTCTCTATTTAACAGAGCATATATTTCTTTGTTTAGAAAGAATAATTTCCCGTATTAGAATTTAATTCTGTTATTGGATCTTTGATCCAACGGCTCTCTATTTAATAGAGAATATCTTTCTCATTTTCGAAAGATCATGAAGATATTCTCCTATAATAGAATTTAATTCTATCATTTGATGATTTTTAATCACCATTAGATGTTTGATCCAACGGCTCTCTGTTTAACAGAGCATATCTTGCTTATATAGAAAGAATATTTTCCCATATTAGAATTTAATTCTGTTATTGGATTTTTGATCCAACAGCTCTATATTTAACAGAGAATATCTTTCTCATTCTAGAAAGATCAGGGGAAGTATTAATTCTATCTGAAGCTAATACTTCAAAAAGTATGTTCTCACGTGTTTAACGCGTGACCCCAGTATGGATTTTAACCTGTTTATATTTAGCGCTCATATGCTTTGCATATGAACGCTCACATGTGTCATGCCCCGCTTCCCAGTATACGGGCAGAGGACGCGATGATGTCGCTATGTATTTACTCAAAAGTAAATACGCTGAGCATATCTAAGCAATATAAAATGTAATGTACACAAGAGGCAAGATATAAATGAACAGTAACTTTATTTATTAACATTCTTTTTACAATACATCTGAAAAGTAAATACATGGAATGGAAAGCAATGTCTAAACAGTGGCATAACATAAATGGAAAATATAGAATGTAAATATGTACAAGGAATCTAAAGCTCTGGGTCAAAAGGTAGCTGATCCAAATCCTCACTGGTGGGCTCGATCTCTAGTGAGTCTGAATCACCTAACGACATTCCAAAGAAGAAGAAAGAGAATGTCGTCAGCGAACAAATCGCTCGGTAAGTCCCGTAAATAGACAAGAATGGAATAGACAGAATAGAGAATATATTGTTATAATGTTATATTTAGTGCTAACGCTGTTGTTTGTAGCTTGGTACAGAAGAGGCCAGTGTATACGAGAGGAGTCTCACTAGACCAGAGAGACTACGGTATATGGAGTACAAGGAACCATTCAGCCACAGTACAACGGCAATTGAATTCAGGTTAGGTGTCTTTATGGTTGCTATCTCGTACCACTTCTAACACCTTCCGTACCAATCTATCGCTTATAAACCCCGAGATGTCTTGATTGTATTATTTATATTGTATTGTCTTGATTTATATAGATGGATGACTTGCCGGAATCATGATATCAGTAAATGGATGTAACTGGAGAATCATGTAGATGGATGTATATGCATGGTTCGGTTTAGTCAACATAGATTGAATAAATTGAATATATGGATTCATATTGAATTGTAGTTTTGTAATTTCATACTTGAATCATATTCAAGTAAGATTGATTATATTGAGACTCGGTCTGAGTCAGACAATTAGAAAAGAAATTGAATCCTGAATTAGGTTTTGGTGTTATCGGTAACTGCTGCACATGGACGGCAGGATTTGCGTATTTTTCAAAGACAATTACCGTGTTGATAACACCGTTTGTTAATTTGTATACCTTAAATAGGCAAGCACCCATATCTCCGGCTCCTTGAGGCTCAAGAGACTGGTCCCGCTTAAACCTATGTTTCCTAGGATCCTTATTGTAATTTAGTATAACTTGAGGGGATTTTATGCAAAATAGTTTTGTTATACTTTCAAAATATACCTCAAGTATTTAATTATCGTCTTTAGAGTTTTCATAGATATTTCTTTTATTCAATGTGAATTTTCTAGTGAATATGACCTAATTTTTAAAGTATAAGGTATTTATTTGAAATATTGGAATTGTATGGTATTTTCTTGTAAATGGAATGTTTTTCTTGAATTTTGGAAATGTGGAATATTATAAATATTAAAAATAGGTATTTTGATACTAATTACATATATATTTATTTATTAAAAATATAAGTTTTATTTATAATAGAAATCACTTTTTCTAAAGAAAATTGTATTAAAATCTTTCGAGATCGTATGCTCTTTGCGGAGCTTTACATCTCACTCTACTAAGCCCGAGAATGTGCGATAATCCGCACCAACCCGAATGGGTTCCCCAAAATGGGTTGTAGAGACGCAATTGCAAAGATTTGTTAAAATACGCTTCTAGTAGAAAAAGGTTTTATAAGTTGAAGGTAGTTATATATAAAGTCGTATTTTCCCAAATCTATATTCCCAAATTCTATCGTGCTATGTTAGGTATGTGAGTTGTGAGGAGTTAGGTCATTACCTCGTGAGTTTTCTAAAGGTATAAAGGTATTATAGAGTTTATGTCGGAAACTAAAGTTTGTGATATTTTAATGTAAAATTGCGATAAAAGATGTATATACAACAACAACAACAACAACAACAACTGAGCCTTTTATCCCAAGCATATGGGGTAGGCTACATGAACCAACATGAGAATCACGCCGGGTCCAGCACATGAATCCTCTGTCTCCACTCACTTCTATCGAACAATATACTTTCATTGAGTCCTTCGGCAACCATATCGTTTCGTATCACCTCCATCCATGTTTTCTTCGGTCTCCCTTTTGCCCTTTTGCCATTATCCATATCGAGAGTATCTATTCGTCGAACCGGTGCTTCCATAGGTCTGCATCGCACATGACCAAACCATCTAAGCCGGTTTTCCCGCATCTTCTCCTCCACGGGTGCTACACCAACTTTAGCACGAATATCCTCATTTCGCACCTTTTCTTTTCTAGTGTTACCGCACATCCAACGAAGCATGCGCATCTCCGCTACGTGCATCTTCTGTGTATGATGCTTCTTAGGAGCCCAGCATTCTGTACCATATAATAAGGCAGGCCGAATAGCGCTCCGATAAAACTTCCCTTTCAATTTTAACGGAAAGTTACGATCACACAAAATCCCTGTTGCACTCCTCCATTTCAACCAACCAGCTTGGATCCTTTGATTAACATCACTATCGATCTCCCCATTCCTTTGGATGATGGAACCTAGATATCTAAACTGGTCGCTCGGTGATATCTCTTGCCCTTCCAATGTTATACCAATATGGTTCGTTGAAAGATGTATATAACAATATTTTATGATGAAACTTGTTAAAAATGTTTATTAATGTTTAATGAAAAATATGTGATGATATGAAGGTATCTTATTTAAGAAAAATTGTAGTTTTTAAAGAAAACCGAATCGGAAGTCGGACTAACTCCGCTTCCGTCGGGTTTTAGTTTTGAATGTTTTTAGAATAGAGAAAAGAAGGATAACTAGGGACTTACTGTATGATTGGCTAGAGGAGAGAAAGAGAAAGAGGTGGGAGTTGCCTGTACGTCGTTTCGTCGTCGGAAACTCCTCGGATTGCCGTCGGAAGTTCATCAGAGCTTCGCCCTTTTGCTAACTCCACTTGCACACAAAAGACTTGGAAATTTTCTTGAGAATTTGGGCAGAGATTTAGGAGTGAGGAGGGGTGATTTGAGGGTGGTATTTCTAGGAAAAATTAGGGTTTTGGGATAGTGAAAGGAGGTATTAAAAATTTGTATTAAAATGGATTAAATGTGTGTTTTAATGTGCTCTGTAAATGTGCAGGAAAAACAAATAATACAAAAGTAATGGGAGGAGTCCAAGAGTTGCCGAGGTTGAAGAAATTTTGGGTTTGGACCGAGTTGGACCGGCGGCGCCGGCCGAGTCAAGGTTTTCGCCAGCCCCAGTCGGGCAAGTCGGGGCTCATCTTGGTGCCACGTGTCCCTGACACTTGGTCTAGTCTCGTGGACATGTTTGTTTATTCTGTAACTTACCCTATTACGTGTAGTGTACGTGTAGACTCTTAGACTTCTAAAAGATTAAAAGAAAAATAATTAAAAAGATAATGTGGCTGAAGGGATTTGAACTCTGTTGCTTTGTAACAACAGTGCAAAGTCTTACCAGTGAGCTACAAGCTCTTTCTTGCTGCTCAAAGGTAAAACAAATTTTTATAGTACTCACGGGAATTGTAAATACCCCAAGTATACATTAACTTTAAATGAATTTTATATACACTGAAATTGGAGTTGTTACAACGTGTTTAACACGTGAGGCTAGTTTACCACTTTTGGTTATTTATTTTCAGCGCTTATATGGTTTGCATATAAGCACTCACGTGTTCCAGTTTGGTCTTTAGTTATTTGTTTTCGGCGCTTATATACTTTGCATATAAGCACTCATGTGTTTAACACGTGAGACCAAGCTGTGGGAATTCATTCCCTCTTTCTTTTCTCCCCCATTTTTTATAAGGGAACACGTGCTTCTCAAGTTCCCGTGATTAAAGACCGCAGGGAAGAAACATTGAATACTACGGTCAGCTGGAGAATATAATAGAGCTATTTTACGGGAGTAATAAGCAAGAAATATTTCTTATGTTCAAAGTTCGTTGATGTGCTTGCATCCAGATAGATGAGTACGATTTTCATCTTGTCAATCTTAATACAGAAATTTATCGAGATGATAAGTTCATGTTAGCTTCATAAGTTGAGCAGTGTTTCTATGTCAAACATCCTAATCGTGAAGAAAAAATTGCATTGCTGACACCTCCTAAATCCTTGTTCAATAGTTTTACCGATGAGGTTGACCTTGATGAAACAGATCCAGTTGACATATGAAAAACTTTGCAGATGTAAACAATTGTAATCAATTGATATTTATTATAAAATTTGTAGTTGTAAAAACTTATAATCACTTACATGTAAATGATATATGAAAAACTTTGTAGTTCTAATCACTTGTAATGTATTGATTTATTAGTTTAATGATTTATGCATATTATATATTTTGTATCATCGTTACTCTTGCATGAACAGATGGGACGAAAAGGCATATTCGAAAAATTTGCCAAAACATTTTCTTCAAAGAAAAGATATCGAGATATTTCCTCTCGACACAGCCTGATCCTGAGAGTAGAGGTATATATTACGAGTTTTAAATAATTATCGACCGCATTATTTTATTCAAATAACTATTGTATTGATTATAATAAATTAAAATATGTAGGTACATCTGATCAGGAGGATGTAGGTCCATCGGTGCAGCATGATCCGTATGCACACCTAGACGAGCAGTGCACAGACTTGAGTAGAGAACCTGGGACATTCTTGGATCCCGTCACCGATAAGTGGATTCATGCATTTCTCGTGATTTACAAAATGAAAAATCGTAACGAGATAGGGACAATGCGAAGACAATGGCGCGGTGGGCTGCTGCTCGACCTCAAATCGATATGATGATAGAGACTGCAGACATGAGTATTGATAAGGAACGGGCTGCGGGGGATAATCTGGGCCGGTTTGAACACCACGGAAGAGGTGTTGTAAACGAAATTACGAAATACGAGATGCATGGAAAAAGGGAAATTCTGCAGTGGGTAGGTGGTAAGCCTGTAGGTCCGGATATGTGGGCTACACATTTTCACGGTTATATCGGTATTCTCATCCGCAACACAGACTTCTGAAACGTGGGCTTCACGTTTGTAGATAACCTCTGGGAAGTATACGTATGGACTTGGCGCTCACTCTTGATAATACATAACTTAACTATATTTCAACCTTACATGCATACATGTTATATGTTATAAATTTATTAAATAATATATATATTAATCTGTATTAAAGAAACATTTCGTCTTAGAAGACGATATGGACGGACATTAGACGCATGTCCGGTATGAGATGTCACAAATATTCAAGAGATGGAGTCAAAAATTGAAGAAAAAATTCAAACAGTCGAAGAAATTTACGGATGATTGGGAACGTTTTTCTGCTCTTCTCCCCATCATCCCTAGAGATCGGTTTTCATTTCTCCTATTGCATTGGGATACACCCGGAGTAAAGGTAATTAAAAATATACTTAAATAATTTGAATACCGAATTTAGATGAAATTACATTTAGAGATATTATCTTCTGAGTAAGCAGGAAATATCAGAAAGGAATAAGCAGAACCGAGCGATTGGTTCTTACTGATTAGTATATGGCTATTTTGGTTAGCTTATATTTAATTAAATAAATGTTCGATTTTTCAATTTCATCGTTACATATATTCACGTATAAATAAATCAAATATCCGTTACAGAAGAAGGCTGGGAAAAAGCCGAGCCTCCCTAAGACTTGGGAGGTATTGCATATGAGAGAGGGTATGTCAGAAGAAAGGATGTATATAGACACTCAACATGTGGTAAGCTTGCATTTTTCAATTCTTTTAAGTAAATTAATTACACTTGTTAATTTCGTAAAGAAAATTAATTATTGTTTTATTTATCGAAGGAGAATTTCGAGAAGACGGGGAGGAGCTATCAGGAATCAAATCCTAAATATCAGGCTGACGATCATCTTCCTACGGAGGCCGAGGTATCTATTATAGAGCAGATTTTCTCTCAGTCAAAAGGACATATTCCCCTATACGATGATCCCATGAGTTTTTCGCGGTCCGGTTTCAAAAGAACTACTTCAAGTTCGTCGATCGCTCGCTTCAACCAACAATCGGCTGAGGCACAACAGATCAATGAGCAAGAGAAGCAGCTCATGAGAAAGGATGAAGCAAATAAGAAGAGGAAGGAAGATGAAGCGGCTTGGAGAGCTCAAATGGAGACGCGGTGGGAACAATTCTTGCAACAATACGTTTCACCTCCGCAACAGTTGTCGGTACAGGGTCTGTTGTCGCCGCAGCCGGCATATTACCCTCCTCCAACGCAGCGACCGTATTACCCTCCCCCCATTACAAGGAATGTCGTACTATCCTTATCCTCCGCCTTCGCAATCACAAAGAGGGTACTACCCTCGGATTCCGCCTCCGTCACAAAATCCTTATTACCCTAACCCTCCGCCACAGGAACTGTATAATCCTGATCAGACGACCCTACAGGGAGAGTTATTAGGTAACTTTTTTTTTCAGGAGGATTTCGACGATGTGAATCGATACTATTCAAGACGGGCTTCTGATGGCGATGGTGGCAGTGGGAATTCGTAAGGTACGTATAGTTATTATTTATATAAATTTGAGTATACAATTAAACTGTATTGAGTTTTGATGTTTAAAAGTCACGTTGTGTTTTCATATGGTTCTTATAAGTTAACGGCGAAAGCATTATATTTTGACAATGGAAGTGGCGGGAGTTAGTGAGGTACGCAAATATATGTGTTAGTATAGCTAATATTGTTTCGAAAATTATGATTTGAGTAAACAATTTAGTCTATATATGCTTGTTTATTAAGAATTTAGTTCATATGTGTTTGATTGAGTTGTTGATATTGATGGATATATCGTGGATGGTGTTTATATGTTGGTTTGTATGCGTATGTGTTCGGTTTTGTTGTTGATCTTGTTGGAAATATTATGGATTGTGCATATATATTGATTTGTATATGAAACACTATTGTGGCGTGATATATTATGATTTTGTGTATTATTATATTGAATATAGTATTTTTCTATAAAAAAAATTCAGGAAAAATATGTATCAGCGACCGTATTAGCTACAGGAACGGTCGCTAATACCTTATCAACGACCGTTCGCTGATATTAGAAAACGGTTAAATTCGTGGGATGTCCACGTGTCTTTTTATTAGCGACAGGAGAAAACGATCCCTGATACATATATTAGCGACCGTTCTTATTAGAGACCCTTCATGAACGGTCGTTAATATATGTATCAGCGACCACCCAATCAGCGATCGTTTAAAATATAAACGGTCGCTAATAGACATTAGCGACCGTGTATGATTTTTTGGAGACCGTTCTATACGGTCTCTAATAGTGACGGTATGTAGCAATGAAAGAGTATTGTGGTTGTCACATCAACAAAATTTCAGGCTAATGCTATATATGCATGTGACAATCCCTTTACAGGGCAGGGCCTTTGCAACTTTTCGATCCGAGAGACCAGGTTTCTAGACATCCAAGATCTCTAGTTGGCTTTTCAAAAAGAAAATTCACATGCATAGAAATTCAAGATATCACCTTAGCTTTTTTGGTTATGTGGTATCATAAAATTTAAAAAAAGGATTAGGAGCCAAAACACTCGAAAAGTAAACTATATCATGACAAAAGGCTTCTTATCTTTTCTTTAGTTGTTATTATTTATAAAGGAGTGTTATCTGTAGTGTCCCCTTTTGAATGCTTGTTTTGATGAAATTTATAATCCATGAATAGCCCAGGAAAAAAAAAAGAGCCAATGTGAGAGCACAGTCAATTACAAAGAGTAGCGTAGGAGCCATTACATTGTTTTCTAGGTAGGACCGGGGCATCGCATATATAACCTCTAAAATTCAGCTATTTCAATATGCCACTACCATAACTTGATATTCCAAATATCACCACCAACACTGTATGATTGTTTGAATACCTCAGATTATGTTTGGCATGTTTCAATCCAACCAGAATAGCTAAACAATAGAAACTTATCGACAATTAGCAGATTAAAGAATAAGAGAAATGTCAAAGTTCGGCTTAAACACCTATATACGGGCCAAACCAGAAGACATCATGAAAGGTTTATAAAGGTAATTTCTTTCTGACCTTTAGACTAAAGTTTTTAATCTGCATATATCTACACCCGATATGATGTCAAATATTCCGGGAGTCCAGAAATTATGGTGGGTCATGTTCCTTCTTGAGTGTACATTATCATCTGAGATACAAGACACGGTCACACAACCTTGACAATACGAACACGGTAGTTTAATTGCTTATATATGCAATTGCTTGAAAAATTAAAAACCCTAAGTGTTATACTGGTCTCATTTCTTTTTCGTTGGAGTAGCAGCAATACACTGGTAAATTTTGACCAATACTGAAAACAAAATGAAAAATACAATGGTGCCTTCACGTTTCGTTTCTTAAATAGAGCCGTAAAATGAGATGCGATAGGACCCGTTCAACCAATGAAGGCGCCGCGTATCGGTTAAATATGCCTATTTGTCATTCTCATCCAATTTTCAAAGTCTACAGCTGTAACTGTTCCTGATAATTATCAAATACTTTTTGTTTCCGAGGAACATTTCCAATAACTGGAAGGCTTTATAGGTGCAATATGGAATAAAATTTTATGGGGGGATATATGTAAATAACCAAGTTAAAGGCTGAGAAGGGTAAATTGTCAAAAAAAAAAAACCACCCGGCCATCTCACTGGGATCTGCAATCACTGTATAATTTACTGCAATATCTAGTTAACTTTTATATATATGTATATTTTCCTGCAATTCTATACAGCTAACTTACATATTTGTATGGTTTCCTGCAACATATATACGGTTAGATAGATATTGCATGAAAATATTACATCCGGCGGTTTTGACAGCGGGAGATTGGATGAGGGCTTGTGCCGACTTTCTTTGGGCCCAGTGTGGTTTTTTAACCGCGGGTTTCTTTTTACAATTTACCAGTATGAAAACACCCTTCCTAATTTCCGGTGGGCCCCACTTTGTTCACGTTTTTTATATATTTCTCTCTCAACTTTCGAGACAAAGTCCACAGGGCAAGATCGTCAGTGTACCTTTGATGGATCCATGGGTGTAATTATTACAGAGCAGAGGGTGACAAAACCTCAAGCTAGCAGCCAGCCTCTCTCACTGGAAGGAAACAGAGAGAGAGAGAGAGAGAGAGAGAGAGGTTCATGCATGACTGATTCACTGGTGTTACAGAAAAGTTAGTTTCAGAAGAGATATTTTGATCATCTCGCAAGTGATTCTGTTTTCTCCTCAAGATATGAAAACTCTGCTCATATGGTATTTTAATTCTTTATAGCTTGTTTTCCTCTCTTGTTTATATATTTTTCTTTCAACAACATATTCAAAAACCCTTGAACTAAATTTCAAAACCATTGTTTTCAATTTTCAGTGCAGAAAGGAGTGGATCAGTTGATGAATAATATTAAGAGAATCAGAAGGTGAAGAGACTTGATAAATTATATGCAGAGTCATTTTGGCATCCGCTCGCACATACATGCATGTCTAGCTAGCTAGCAGCCCTTCGATTACCGTTCCTGCGTCAATCTGTGGATGAAAAGAAAAGAAACTAATTAAGTAATTAGAAATGCTTAGAGGAGAAAAGTCTTGGATGGCTAATGATCATAGAGTTGGTGAAGCTGGCCTGCCTTCAAGTTCAAATCTGCAGCCCTTAAATATTTCTTATGGAGACCAAGGCATCACACTTGCTGCTAACAATTTCTTGTATGCTTCTTCAATTTTCATCATGGCTACCTGCTGCTGCTGCTGCTACGCTATATTTCAAATTTAGTTTTTTTTTTAAAAAAAATTCATGTGATCATACTCTTAAGATTTATATATATATGGGGATAAATTTTGCATGCACCATCTCTCATGTTCAATTGTAAAATCCTTCAATTTGTTTTTGCTTTTTTTTCCACATTTATCTCTCACAATCTTCCTTTCACTTTTTTTAAGTATTTTATTTTAATGTAATTACCAATATGTTGATTTGCCACATCAATGATATGGGGTTACACATCTTACCCCACCAATCAATCTCTTAAAGTTTGAGCCTTATCCATTCTTGGGCATCTTTAATTTCTTTCAATATATATGTGCGCGCGCGCGCTTATTTATGATCTCCTTGCTCAATCTATATATATTTTTCTTACTTGGTAATTTTATTTTGAATATTCAAGTACGTATATGCCATATCTTGTTAATGAAATGGACCTTGGTTACTTGTTTAGTGATCATGAAGGAGCTACTTATTTTGGGGAGCTTGAGGAAGCTCTCATGCAAGGAGTTGTTGCCATTACAAAAGATCCAGACCAGAAATGTTAGATCACATTCTCCAACTCTTTTTATTTCATGCCAATATTACTAACTCGGGTAACTTTCCTAAAGCACTATAGAACTTTTAAGTTTCCTACGATAGCAGTTTTGAACTTTAAAAATTTCATGAATACCATGTAGAGTATTTTTTTCTTACGGTATTTATGCCAAAAAAATATGGTATTTAGTTCATTTTGGAACTATTCATTACTTGGGTCATTTTAATGTAATTCAATCAACCCGTATAAACCGTTGAAGAAACTAAAATTTCTATACAACAAGGAGTGCTCTCTCTAAAACATTGAAAGTTTGATATTTCTACACAACATTTATATATTATATATGGAGAGAGAGAGAGAGAGAGAGAGAGAGAGAATGTGTATAAGCTCTTTTTGTTACAACCGACACCCTAGTCCTCATTTCTGTTTGTCTAGTACAAAGAGATAAAACAAGGGACAGGCTTTACTTGATCTTCTGAAATCTCCTCTCTTTAATTTTGCAGCTTTGTCCACAACAAGACCCACAAGACCCCCACCAACTCTTGAGATTTTCCCCTCTTGGCCAATGAGATTTCAGCAAACCAACAAGGTATAATGACTTTCTCATTGTTGAGCTGTGGTTTTCATATAAGGAAAAAATTAAATAACCTTTTCCTTGTTTAGATTTTTCAATACTATCTTTTGGGCTTTGTTTTGTTCAATTAATTTATTTTACAGATACACATGTAACAACAGTACAAATACTTCAAAAATGGTTTTAGATGTTTAAAATTGTAGCTATCCTAAGATTATAAAAACTTCACTTCTTTTTTGTTACACGTGCAGCACCCGTGCCTAAATACCAATTCTTATAAAACAAAATGAAATGTGGATACCTGATTCTATAAAAGAGTTTGACATTGAAACAACATAGAAAGTTCATGTAGACTTCCCATTTGATGTAAATAACAAAAAATAATGGCCTCAGATTAAAATAGGAGCTGGTTTTTCTATCAATCTCAATCTCAATCTCCTGTGTATCACATCATGGATTGTGTGGATAAACTACTTCTACATTTTTGCATCAAATGAGAATTCTACGTAAACTGTCTTGAAACCGCTACAACAATTGTAATCACAGAAGCTAAGAGAACAAACAACCTGACTGATTAATTAAGAAACGTATTTGTTTTCAAAAAATAAATAATAGTAATCATACATGATGTATATCTTGACTGAATTCTAAAACATTGTCTAATATTTCCTCATTTAGCCATTCTCTTGCAAATTTCAAACCATTTGATTTTTAAGAAACTGATTTCTGGACACAGGAAAATTCAGAGTCAGCAGAGAGCACTGATTCTGGATCAGCTCAACACACAATTTACCAACTTGAATCAGAGTCTCCTGCAAGCAATAAAACCTCATCAGGACAGTCTTGTGAGCCAAAGCACAAGCAAGAGACTATGGCACCAAATCATACGGTACTGTTTTAAATATTTACTTGTTTTTTTATTTTTGTTCTAAATATTACAAGACAAGCAAGGCACAGAAAAATTTAAAGGACTCAGATATCTACTGCAGTTTTGACCAGGAATACTTACCTCTTCATGCAAACAGTATGTTATCAACACAAATCCCAATACAACCATTACTGTTCCCTCAGTTTTACCACTTGTTCACTCTTCAAATCCTAGTCACTGTTTATGAGTTACTATTCATTTTTCACCAGCCTCGGCCTTGGCTTTTACACAGTGGGTGAAGCCTTTCTGGTTGAATAATGTCATTGCAGTGATTTTTAACAGAATACCAAAATTTTACTGTCAGATATAATTAGTTTGGCCTCCATTTATGTTTATATTTTAATTTTCAGATGAGGGTGGCTGCTTCAGGTGGAAAGACACTAGATGCCAAGGTCATCAGAAAAATCTCTCTCTCTCTCTCTCAATGTGTGCCCCCTGTAAGCATGAGATGAATAAATGCATAACAAATTATCAACTTCATAGAAATGTATGTACATGCATATGTGCATATATGCCTCCGAGAAACAGTGCAAACCATTTACACCAATTATACTGTAGGAGAGATGTAAATAAAGTTTATGGTAATATATTGGATATTAGTAAATATTTCTTGACATTTGAAGCTAAATAAATCTTTCTGGCTTTGTTTTTGTGTACTAACAGACATTACGACGCTTAGCTCAAAATAGAGAGGCGGCAAGAAAGAGCCGGCTTCGAAAAAAAGTACGATGCATGAAGCCTTTTCTGATTCCAATTTCCGATTTCAAAACTTTAAAATTGTTAATCCACTCACTTCCTCTAATTCTACAGGCCTATGTACAAAACTTAGAGTCTAGTCGAATGAAGCTCACGCAATTAGAACAGGATCTCCATCGAGCACGATCACAGGTTTGATAATCTTAATTATGCAAACATTAATATTTGCATTTTTCAAACTTTCAGAAAATAATCCTAGGACACTGGATGATTGTGTTTCAGGGTCTCTTATTGGGAGGCAATTCATGTGGAAATATCAGCTCTGGTATACTAACTAATTTTACTATACAAAAATTTAATTATGTTATTGTTGCTTGATGCATTAATTAGATGATATAATTTCTCACACCAAATTGAGTTGCTGTAACTTAATTTACAGGTGCGGCGATGTTTGATATGGAATATGCACGATGGTTGGATGATAACTATAAGCACATGATGGAGTTAAGAGGAGGTTTACAGTCTCACTTGCCTGATGGCGAACTTAGAATCATAGTAGACGATTGCCTCGCCCACTATGACGAGATCTTTCGCTTGAAAGGCATGGCTGCTAAGACTGACGTGTTCCATCTCATAACCGGGATGTGGACTACTCCGGCTGAGCGTTGTTTCATCTGGATGGGCGGATTCAGACCTTCCGATTTGCTCAAGGTATTGTTTCATTGATCCATCTCTAAATATTGAATACAATCCACAAGAGATACTATATTCTTTAATATACAATACATCTTGCGGAATATTGATAGTCATCATTCATATTCACAATATTTAACATGAGTGCATTCATATTCACAATATTTAACATGAGTGCTACCGGTAAGAGCTTAAGACGATATTTCTCAAGAATTTTTTTCGGAGTTTAATTATGATGTCTACTCCATTCTCAGTAAAAATAATTTAAAAAATGTAGAGCCGACCAGCCAAATGGATATCATTCGGATGTGTATCGAAAGTATATTTCCGTCTAAAATTATTGTCTTCGTATTTAAAATTGTATACACAACCAAAACCTATACCCCTCTCAGCACACTTTCCTACCATAGAAAGTTACTATTAATTATGATCCAGCCAGTATCCAAGTACAACTGGGGAATTTCATCAAATCAAAATTTCTCAAATAGCTAATCAAGCCATTTTTTTTCTTCCGAGAAACAAATAAAACCGATATGTCATTCATGATGTGTAACTCTGCCACCATGTCAATAACCACTGTACAGATTCTAATGCCTCAGCTAGACCCATTGACAGAGCAACAGCTAATGGGAATCTACAGCTTTCAACAATCGTCACAGCAGGCGGAAGAGGCACTCTCGCAAGGCCTTGAGCAGCTCCAACAGTCGTTAACCGACACCATGGCAAGTGGGTCCCTTGACCCAAATGCCAGTGTGGGGAACTACATTGGCCAGATGACCATGGCATTGGAGAAGCTAGCCAACCTTGAAGGATTTGTACAGCAGGTACTTGTTCTTTTACTTAAATTATACCCATATATATGTGTGTGTGTGTGTGTGTGTGTGTGTGTGTAAAATTGGGTAATTGATTAGGGTTGGGTCCAATCTAATAAAAGTAATCTAGTTGAGGAGAATGTTGGTGGGTTCCTTAGATTCGTCCAAATGTTGTTCAAGTAGTACTAAAATATGATGTAATGCTAGATATTGATGTGTCAAATATGTGTTGAGTGTCCAATTTGCTTGCATTTCCATCAACTTGGGCAATAAGCAACACTAAATTTTTGGTGTGGTTGCATGAATTTCTTTCTAAATCCAGCCCTAAAATCCTCATTATCATAGTTAATAAAGGCTTTCTCCTAAAAAAATAGAGCATTGTAAAGTAAAGCACCATTAAGAATTTAACAAGTTGTTCAACATATGCTCTTTGTTATTTAGGGCCAATGGCATCTTTTCATCTCTTAAAATATTTTAAATTTGCTGAGAAAATTATATTTAACCGTAGGACAATTTTTTTTATTAAACTCTAAATTTACAATTCATTGTAATAAAATTTCTTGAAATTACAGCTAGGTTTTTCATAAAAAGCAAAAGAAGCTAAATTTTAGTTTTATTCTCATAAGAGATCTTGGAGATATCTTTAGTAGGATATGTGAAAGGGAAATGACAAGATATTCCATATACATATCTTTGTCCTTTACTCTTGATTGTATATAGCTTTCTCTTTCCTTATCTTTTTTCCTTCTTTAGTTCTTCACCTATAAAAATAAAAAGCTATATTGCTCTATGTTTTGTGTCTCACAAAAAATTGAACATGTAGCTATCCACATACAGAAACAAGAAAAGGATGCCCAATTGTCCAATTGTTCATTTGATTTAAGCTTCCACACAAGAAAAATTAATATTTTCTTATTTATCGGCTTATATTCAAAAGACAAACAGATTAGATGTATCTATGGAATACTACTTTCTTTCGTGGTCAATAGGAATCGTTTAACCGCATCAGCAAGACAATAAGTTTGATTAAGGAGTCTTAAGAGTCTAATTTCAAATATTATTACTATGCTTTAAGGTGGGTTATCAATATGACAATCGAAATTAAAGGAAAAAACGATAGGAATTTTTTTATCCCTTAGTGAATTATTACCGTCGCTAGGAGTCCAGATCCAGTGAAAAAGACAAATTAATCCTCCAGTTTACATCCATATTTAGTAATCATATACTTTTTGTCAACCCTCATTCTGTTTTGCCTTTTCTCTTCTGGTATTTTACTATATTATCACTTGCAATGTTGGTATACATGTTTTGCAAATTTCCAATTTTGGAATACTTTGAATATGTTATTTTGTTGTTAATAAATTTCCATGTAAATCTAAATAAACATTTTCAAAATTATAGGCCGATAATTTGAGGCAGCAAACCCTACATCAATTGTGTCTTATATTGACAATCCGGCAAGCGGCGAAGTGTTTTCTAGTAATCGGAGAGTACAAGAGCCGTCTTCGGACCGTCAGCTCCCTTTGGGCCTGTAGACCCCGTGAGTAAGAATTTTGTTTGCTGGTGGTTAAATTGATGTCATTGCTTTTTGTTTCCCAGTGATTAAATAGATGTCATTTTGTATTGGCTTTATTTTGTATAAGTAATTTAGACTTTTCGGTATCTGTACGGTCTGTATTTTATGGAATATTTAACAAGATAAACTTTTGTGTACAAGGGGAAAAGGTCATGAGAAGTTCAGACAGATTACAGGATATATATGGTAGTTTTCGACTTTGCATATATTACAGGAACTTGATCGCATATGTTACAGGAACTTGATCATAGATGAAAGCACTTTAAAGAAATAGCAAGAGGAAGAAGAAAATATTGAAGGATGAAAAAGCCTTTGAGAGAATCCTCTCTGTTGTGGATTTTCTATATATATGTATATTATTAATCTCTAAAATTCTGTTCCAATCAGATCAATCATACAATCTCTCAATCATATTTAGTTGTAACTAAATCTTTACAAAATCTCCCATAAAAATCTTTCCAAACAATTCAGAGTCGCACAGGGCCAGACGTCTGTCCCTTACAGGTGCAGTCATCTGGCCGCACTCTGTTAAAGCAAAAGCCAAATCCAGACGTCTGTCCCTTACAGGTGCAGACATCTGGTCGCGCTCTGTTAGCGCGCTAGCCAATTCCAGACGTCTGACATGTAAGGGACAGACGTCTGTCGTCATAGTCAGACATCTGACCTGAAGAATCATGCGTCTGTCGGTCTGATGACTTTGATTCGTTATTACGTCCCTCTCAACCTGAACGGCGGCGGGATGATATTGAGCTTGAAACGCAGTTTGACAAAGCGTTGTCACGAGAGTGGCTTGGTGAGTGTCGGCACGTTGGTCGCACATGGAGATGTAGCGCACAATAAGTTGGTTGTCAGCAACACGTTCGCGAACAAAATAAAAGTCAATTTCAACGTGTTTAGTGTGAGCGTGGAAAACAGGATTAGCAGCAAGATACGTAGTGCCAACGTTATCACCCCACAACACTGGTGGGAAATGATTGAATCCTAGCTCATGAACGATTGAAACCAAATGAGCTCGCCCATGGCATTTGCTAGCGTCTTATATACAGCCTCTATGTTTGAGAGAGCGACCGTTGCTTGTTTCTTGAAACTCCATGAAATGAGATTGCGACCCAAGAAGATAGTGTAGCCACTGGTGGAACAACGATCCGCAGTATCCTCAGCCCAATCATCATCACTGACAGCATACAGATTTTGTGGCGAATTTTGGTAAAGAAGTCCATGAGAGTGCGTACCATGAAGATAGCGTAGGATACGCTTAACTAGCGACCAATGGTGCTCAGTAGGAGCGTGCATATACCGATAGGCCTGATTGACTGCGAACGAGATATCTAGATGAGTGATGGTGATATATTGAAAAGCGCCCACAATGCTGCGGTACATAGAAGGATTGGCGAGGGGAGTGGAAAAAAGATCATCGATAGTCATGACGGTGATCATGGATGTGAACTTCGGATGTGTGGCAGTCATTTTGGAGCGCTTAAGAACAATATATTAAAATTGAGATAAAAAGCAGGCATCGAGGTGAGGACAGAGATCGATCCCGAGGAAATAATTAGGGGCGCCAAAGTCATGAATGGAGAATTCCCGTTGAAGAGAGGCAATAAAGTCAGCAACGCCCGCTTGATCGGAACCAGTGATTAGAATATCGTCGACATAAATCAAAAAAAAATTGGAAGCATCGATTCTAACAAAAGAACGGCGAAGTATAGGTCTTGGATCTAAGGAAGCCGAGCTGAAGGACTCGAGTACTCGGACGTTTGAACTAAGCACGAAGAGCCTGACGAAGTCCGTAAAAAGAGCGATGTAGTCGACAGACATGATTGGGAAATTGAGGGTAAGTGAAGCCCGGAGCTGATCCATGTATACCACTTTCTCAAGATAACCATGTAAAAATACATTCGATACATTCAACTGTCGCACTGGCCAACCTGAACTGATCACAATTGTAAGAATCAAACGAACCGTGGTGATCTTGATATCTGGACTAAAAGTGTTGAAGTAGTCGACACTGGGTTGTTGCTGGAAACCCCTGGCCACAAGTCGCGCCTTGTGACACTCAATCGAACCATCAGCATCATGTTTCAGCTTAAGCATCCATTTGCACCCAACGATATTGAAATGAGATTAGCGAGGGACGAGCGACCATATGCCATTGCGAAGTAGAGCATCGAATTCAAAGGGCATAGCCACACGCAACAACTGGTCCTTAGATGCCTAGGTAAAGCAGATGGGCTCAACCGAAGTATTGGCAAGAAGTAATGTACGTAATGCATGACTACTGGTGAACGCGCGAGGTGGCAGAGAATCAACGATCGGGTCAGTGAAGACAGATGTTGGCAAGAGAGCACATGCGAAAAATAGAACACATCAAAGGCACTCGGCGATGGTGGAAGGGGAGTCCGCGAGTGAGGAGGATTGTGCTGAACGTTGGGGACCAGGTTCATCTACAGATGGAGACCGAGAAGCATGAGTGTGAGCAGGACTAGGAGTTGATGGTGGGGAGCTCGCTAGAGAAGGAGCGATCGTAGACGAGTGGTTGGGTTGAGCAGATTGCGGCGTCTGTCATGGGGAAGAACTAAGGATGCTAGCCGCATGAGTGGAGGCGGTAGCCGGCACTAGTGGTAAAGTTAGGCTCGGAAGGACCAGAGCCAAGGATGCCCGCTCCTGGAAGTGGCTCGATGTTCTGTGGCAAGCTTGTGGGAACATGAAAAGGGGAAGCAACTTTCATCAAAAATAACATGCCTAGACACATACATTCGGCCGGATTACACATGAAGACAACGGTAACCATGGTGTTGGGTATTATAACCCATGAACACACGGCGATCGGATCGATTAGCAAGTTTATGTGGGGCGTAGGGACGAAGCCATGGATAACACGCACAGCCAAATGTGCATAAGAAGGTATAAGCAGGATGGTGACCAAATAATTTGTGGAGAGAGATATCGTTGCAAATGACTGGTGTAGGGGGACGATTAATTAGAAAGACGACGGTTTGGACAGCCTCATCCCAGTAATAAGAAGAGATGGAGGCGTGAGCAATAAGAGCACGTATGATCTCTATAATGTGACAGTGTTTGCGTTCCGCTGCCCCGTTTTGTTCGGGAGTGTGGGGGCAGGAAACATGATGGAGGATACCCTCCGAGACTAGATGACGATGAAAGGATTGATATTTCACCAGAGTGAAACATACGTATTTTCCTATTGAAATAGCGTTCAACATGTTCGAAGCGACAAAAGATATCAAATAAATCAGACTTATTACGCATTACCCAGGTAAATTTGCTAGCAATCAACAAAAGTACGGAAACCAAAATGAGATAAAATAGGAGCCGGGCCGCAAATATCAGAATAAATTAAATCTAAAGGTGCCGAAAACATTGTTGATAACAATTCAAAAGATGGTTTATGGCATTTGGCCTTCATGCAACTCTTAACAACTCTTAACAGTTGGTAAATGAAAACGAGATAAGATCCTAACTACATTTTTTAAGGCAGGATGACCTAAGCGAGCGTACCATGAGGAAGTAAAGGCATGTTCGCCAACAAACGTGGTGGAAGACGAGACATTTGGAAGAGACAATTAGTATAGTCCATTATTGAGATAGTCTTAAAGTAGAACTGTCCCCAATTTCAAATCCTTCACAAAACAATCAAACGAGTGAAACTCAAAATAATATTGCTATTTTTAGTAAATTTATGAACAGATAAGCGATTTTTCGTTATTGAAAGAACATGAAGAACATTGTATGTGAAGTGATCGAGAAGACAATAGAATTGATGTGTGACCATCGTTGAGAATACGCAAACCTATACCATTACCTACATGTACTGTATCCGTACATTTTTAAAGGGCTTCCGAGAGAAATTGAGTGTAGTCTTGCGTTATGTGATGAGTTGCCCCCGAGTCACGGTACTAGTCAGAAGAAGTAATGTTTGGACCGCTCGAGGAATATGACGGAGGTGTATATGACAGCATGGCATATGGTGCAGGTCCTTGATAGTACCCATCTGATCTTCCATTCTGAAACTACAAGGCAGAAAATCGAGGAACACCTCTTGGACCGCTAGAGAAGATTTGGTTGAAGCGATGTGGGCAAGTATTACCATAGTAGTCAGTTGTCATGCAAATTTGGCATCGAGAAGGACCACGACCACGGCCTCGACCGTGATGCCGACCATTGCGATCACCACAACCGCGGCGCTCGGTGTTATAGCCACGCTGATAGGAATCTGAAGAAAAACCTCCACAACCCATGGTTGCGGTGTTAACGGATGGAAAGGGATAGTATCAAGAGACTTATCTTGTTGCTGGCAAAGACTCTCATATACTAGTAGCATGCCATGCAGAGATATCGTCTATGCGGATTGTGATAGCAGAAACAAAGGAGTCATAGGCCGATCCCAGGACGGCCAAAACATGCATGACAAGATCGGCATCGGAATTCTATGCCCAATGACCGCAAGATTGTCAGAGACGGTCTTGATGTTCTACATGTATTCTGTGATGGAGGCGGATCCTCATTTAATATTCTGAAGTTGTGTCCTCGGTTGGGGATGTGATGCGAAGGTTTTGGCAAGTGTCCCATGTGCTGTAGTTTTACCAACCAGGGAACTAAGGATTCAGTTAGAGACGCTAATATCTAAGTCACGATCAATTGATCCTTTTGGATCCACACAGCATATGCCGGATTGTATGTTGGAACAAGCGGATTTTGATCATCAAGAACAGTCATGGACGGGCCCTTGCCGATGCCGTCGACGATGCCCATGTACCCTTACGACTTGAGGACGGCTTCAAACTGCACCTTCCAACCGAGATAGTTATCGCGGGTGAGTTTTATGTGAAGTGACATGATATTCGGTCCATACGTTGAAGAGGACGATGATGCATTATGGTTAAGAATTGGTGTTGGGGCGAAGAGCGGAATTTATAAGACAAAGGATTGATCTAGGTTTGTTGTCATTGTAGTAAAAATATAGAGAGAAGAAAATTTTTAATGGTGTTAGCCTTTATGGCTCTGATGCCATAAAGAAATAGCAAAAGATAGAGGAAAAAGATATTGAAGAAAGAAAAAGCCTTTGAGAGAATTCTCTCTATTGTGACTTTTCTATATATATATAATATCTAAAATACTGTTACAATCAGACCAATCATACAATCTCTCAATCATATTAAATCTCTACAAAATCTCACATAAAAATCTTTCCAAATAATTCAGAGTCGCGAAAGGCCAGATGTCTGACCCGCACAAGGGCAGACGTCTGGCTGCGCTCTTTTAAAGCGAAAGCCAAATCTAGACTTCTGTGCAAACGTCTGGCTGCGCTCTGTTAGCACGCTAGACAATTCCAGACGTCTGACCTGGAAGGGACAGACGTCTGCCGTCATGGTCAACTAAAGAGTCAGACGTACGTCGGCTTCATGACTTTGATTCGTTATTACACTTGCCCCACAACTACAAATCTTCAAATACTTCATCAGCCAGCAACAGCACTAAGCCATTTTTCTGCTTCTGATTCAATTATTTGAGAAGATGAAACATACACAGAGAAGTTGAGAGAGAAAGATCTTGAAATAACAGAAAGGCTGGCCTTGGGAACCAAAGGAAAGGACGTAAGGTTCATGTCTTAAATTAGATTTGGCTTAGATGTTACATTTTTAATAGAGTTTATTTCTTTGATGATAAGGTAAGATCAAGGATTCAGCAGGAAGAGCATATAAAGGATCAATTAGTTTATTAGATTTCTATTTGGCTTCATTTAACAAAGCAAATTGCAAGGACTAACAAAACGCATAAGATTAATACAGGTTACAATAGAGAAGTACCAGTTGTACCAAGTCAAGAGCAATCTCTTTCCTGTTAATTCTAAGCCAACCTTTGGGAACCAAGAACTGCTCCTTGACCTGTGGCAAAATAAGAAATATCAGAATGATGATCTTCGATCGTACCATAAAGTTGAAAAAGAAAAGCTAGAGGAGTATTTTGATCTCAGAATTTTAGTATCCAATTTGGAAAGATTACTACAGTCAGGTGAATTATAAAACAAAATAATTGCCATAGTTCAATTCTGAAAGTGCACATAGTGTGGCATATCTATGATAAGCAATGTAAACAAACACAACTAATATGATCTGAATTAGATTTTTGGATCTCTGGTTGATAAATTTGGATACATATATGTTGCTTGGTTACCCGAAAATATTTGATTTTTGATTACATATCTAACCAAATGCATTCCAAATATACAAGGATATGTGAATATAAGTCTTTTCAGTATTACATTATGCAACCTCCAAGGTCAGTTTTATATGTTTTCTAATCAATGTAAGTAGGGACTAGAATTAAGAATTAAACAAATTTGTCCCCATATTCGTTCGGTTCTATCAAATATGGAAATAAGAAAAAATATCCATACTCGTATCAGCAGTATCTGCAAAATGAAAACAAAAACAGCGATCTCAATACATGTATTTGCTTTACGCCCCTATATAAAACAAATACAAAAGGTGAAGCCTCAATTCCAATATTGGCCAATTGACTAGGAAAAAGAAATTTGTAGAGATCAGAAAGTTTAATAAAAAATTGAAAAACTTTGCGGACCTCGTCCATGTGTAGATGTCTGCATTTTTATGTAGGCATTAGAAAGTCTAGATACCACCTAAAGGCTTAACTCCACCTAATCTATCATTGAGTGGGGAAAGGATACAAAAGAAAATATAATAAAATTAAGGCCAAAAAGAAAACTAGAGATTAATACACTTTCTTGGTTGTTAATAAAAGATAAAAGACCATGCAAAGTTCCAGATATCTTTCAGTAACAATAAAAACAAAGCACCAAATTTGATATTTAAAAAATTAACTTTAGGTAATGCAAGGGACATTTCCATAAAACTTTATAAAGCTCTTAAGTTTGACTCAACAAAATTTTTATAGATAGAGTTAAGAGCATCCTGAAGAATTAAACAGCAAAATAGATAATATTAAAATAGTTTACATGTCCAAATTTGTCCTACTTTGAATTTCTAAATATTGTCAAGGAAATTGGGCTTGAGCAGCAATTATCGTATTCCTAAAGAATTCATATAAAGAATTAAGATGTTTGAATATTAAAGTAGAAATAAAATAATTTACATGAGATAAATTTCTTGCATGGCGGAGTTTGATTTACAGATGACTATTGATTAGATGTAGCATCTGAATATACTCTTTTTGACGAAATGTCGCCGATGTTTTGGCCATGCTTCTAAATTCTTGGGATGATTTCCATTCAACCTAATCAAAGGTTACTTTTCTCTAACCATACAGAAAATAGGAAGCAAGAAAATTACTAAGTCAGAATATTTTTCTTTTGGATTTCTTTTATAACTTCAGCCAAAAAATAGTTACAGGCCGCAAAATCCTAATTCAACATTATTGATCCAAGTCATTTTGTTTAGTCTGTTGCCATTTGCCGTTCCTCTTTTCAACCTCTCCACTTAAGGTTGATGGCATCAATGGTTCCTACCTAAAATTTAAGCAACTTCAAGCAATTGTAATTATCCGGTAATATGCCTCGCAGTTCATGAAATAGACCAATGATTTTCTAAACAATTCATACTGATCCTATCCACGGAAACGAATATCTAATATGATAAACAAATTAAAGGGTTTGAAATCATTATAAAGTTACTTTTTACGGTTCTTCTACATACCTTAAGAAGCCGGTAGGACATCGATCGGACGAAGCTTGGACTCATCAGGAGTTGCAAATTTCAACACTGAAAAGCTCAGATATATGGCTATAAACATATAATATTGCCAACAAAGTTTACTCTCGGTTTCAAACTATTTGCTTCATCTCAGAATTCTGTGAAATTCTTAGTTAATATAAAACATATAAAGTTATGGTTGATGATCATTGTATAAGGATTCAAACATTTGATTCCCAATTTATAAGTTTATGGATTTCTGACCATGAAATTATTTAAATGCCAAGTATAAAACCAAAGGAGGAAGTAATTATCTTCGCATTTCCACAATGTTTTACAAGCTGCTTGAAAATAGGTGGTGGGGGGGGGGGGGGGGGGGTAAACAACAATGATTCTGAATCTTCACCTTTCCTAATATACCCACATGTCAAAAATTCTAAGTAGCAAATTTTTGAAGGGTCTTTTTCGCTCCTAAGAACTTGTTTGGCAAAAATTATCAATGAAGATTCAAAAGACTTCGTTCCAAATTAACGCATATATCCCATTCGAAACAAACACAGCTGAATCTTTGTTTACTGATTAAAGAACAGCTGATATGGATTTCAGTCTTCATGTTACTCGATCAATTGAGAATCTTCCCATTTGGGTATTTGTGAACACTGGTAATTTAATAAGAGATACAATCAACAAAATAAAAAGGCATGTCTAAATCACAGGATAAAGACATAACATGCCAGATTTGAATTATTGGTTAATTTAAGTATTTATCACAATTCCTACATCTTTGCTTCATGTAGTAGACTAAAATTTCGGAGAGGATTCCACATTCTAATGTTAAGCAGAATTCGAAAAAATGCTACTAAGCAAATATGAAATAAGAAAACAGAGAAAAGAAACCAATTTTAGAATTTAAACTGTCACCACATAACTATGAGACAAGGGTAAGAGTCTGAGAAACAACAAAGTTCCATAAAGAAAGGAAAACAATGTTAAGCACCATGATATTTGACAGATTCAGATGGAACTCGGATATCTCATAGATCATATCATTTTAGAGGAACATTTTGCACAAACTACTTCTAGTTATGCACTCATTTAAGACGAGGTTCCATATGAATCCAAAAGATAAATTGTTTGGGATAGTAGTCTGAATTTGAATAAATAATCGCAAGTAAGAGAACAATTAAGTAGAAATTGAGATAAACATGAAATTCCAATTATTACCTGGATTGCCTGACTCAGACAGAAGTTATGCTCTCACTCCAGATTCAGAATGCTTCTAACCAACCGCAGGATAATCATTTTTATAGTGCCCAGGGTTCTGCTAAAGTTAAGCTGCTACAATAACAACTGCAAAATTTACTTGTTTATTTTTACTCGAGCTGCATTGATGATGCTCGATATCGGTGATCTCCCAGATCAGGACACGTGGCAGAGGACGTGTCCCAGGGCTCACAAGAAAGGACCCACAGTAGCCGACCAGACCACTCCTGTGCCCGTCCTACAAGCAAACGCTGGCTCACCTCCGAGACCCCAGCACAATTGGCCTCCTCGGTCTCACAGCTCGTCTCCGAGCTATCACAGGCCCGAGCCTCCTCGGCCATCTCAGCTCGCCTCCGGGCTTGAACAGAACCAAGATACCTCGGCTCTCCCGCTCCTCTGCGAGCTCTCCCGCCAAGACCATCTTCCTCGGTCTCATCAACCGACCAACAGCACCGCTTGTAGGCGTAACCGCCATCCCGCGAATCTCGCCATGCGCGAGATCTCCGCCAGCCACATCCCACGTTCCACGCCACCACGATCCCCCATTAACGAGCCTGTCTCGCCATTAATGGGAAGTCCCGCTCATCACGCGGACGTGACGTCGGGAGCGTAACGGCCAGCGTGATTCTCGCGCCTGCCTCGCCTGCTGCCACCGCTATATAAACCCCTTCTTCAGACAGTTCACGTAAGCCATTTTTACTCCACTAAGCCGTTACTCTGCTCGGATCTCTAGTCTAACTTAGCCGTCGGAGGGTCCTCGGTGGTACAACCACCCCGGGACTTCCTGGCAGGTAGCTCGGCAACCACAATCTCAAACCCATTGAGATCCACGCGCTTCAGGAGCGACGGCCTCTAGATCCAATCTCAGCCATCCATCGCTGCCATCAGCAGATCAACAGAAGGTAACATCTTGGCGTGATCCAGGCCGCGTCAATTGGCGCCGTCTGTGGGAAATCCCTGATTCCACAAAAACAAAAGTTCGCCTCCCGATCTCAATCCAATGCGAGCGATCATCACGACGATCCAAGCACCAGTCGTCGCCTCCCCCTCAACGGAGGCGCGGACGAACCTCCTCCGCCGAATGCCATCAACACCCTCACCGGCCGAATAGACCGACTCGTGTCTGTTGTGGAGGCGCTGATCCGCGCCCAAACGGCGGGATAAGATCACCAAGTCGCCGCTCCCCCGCTTCAGGGCCAGGACCCCTACAGGGGAAGAGAAGACTCCGTCCGCGTCGGCACTGCCGACCGCCGCCTCATCAATTCCGGCAACCGCGGTTTTCTCGGGCCGACGTACTCGAAAACCCGATGGGCACCGCTAAGTTTGGCTCCGAGGTCTTACGCTAGAGAGTTTTGCCCCGAGTCTCATCGCACCCCTGTCCCTCCCGAAGCGGTGGCGGTCAGCTCGCCTGTTTACAGGCACGACCGGCACCCCCTCTCTCGATGGGGTCGTGCACGCGAGACTCTCCACGGCAGCTCAGAAACAACCCCACCCGGGGGCGTAAAGAACCTCACCAAAAGGAACCAAGGCTCGTCGAAAATCATGGTCATGACGGCCGGGGGTACGTCAGGTACATACGAGACTCGGCACCCCGCGCCAGCCGCGGAAGCCGACAGCCAACCGAAGAAGAGGCCAAGGGAGACCGAGCCGATCACTTTTGACGACGGAGACTTTCACGGCATACCCTTGCCCCCACAACGACCCCCTGGTGATTACGGCTCGAGTCCATCAATACGAGGTGCACAGGATCCTGGTCGACTCGGGAAGCTCGGCAGACATTCTCTTCCACGACTGCTTCCTGCGCATGGGGCTCGCCCCGGCAGACCTGAGGCCGACCTCCCACGTCCTCTCAGGATTCACCAACCACTCCATCCCGGCGGAAGGGGTAATCAATCTACATTTCAACATCGGGGAGACCAACCGTACACGGACTCTGTCGGTGGAATTCATCGTAACGAGAATTCCATCGGCCTACATCCTCCTCGGCCGTCCCACGCTGAACTCCCTCCGGGCCCAGATATCGACCTATCACCTGACGATGAAGTTTCCCCTCGACCAGGGCGGGATAGGCCGGGTCTATGGAGACCAGCGAATTGCAAGGGTTTGCTTCACCGCAACATCTTCATCGGAAAGACCGGTCGACGATGCCGAAGGTGAGGGTGACATCAGGGGTTCTTTAAACACTCGAGACGAGCAAACCGAGGTCCGAGGGACCCCGGTGGAGCCTCTGACAGAGATCCCCCTAATAGAAGGGGACTACGAAAAATTCGTTCAGATCGGGTCGCTTCTGATAGGAACTCGGCGAGATGACCTGGTCCGTTTCCTCAGAAACAACTCCGATGTGTTTGCCTGGGCGCCTGCTGACATGCCTGGGATCGACCCCAAAATTATATCTCACAAGCTCGGGGTTGATCCTACGGCCCGACCCGTCAAACAGAAAAAGCGAAGCTTCGCCCCAGTCAAACAGAAGGCTATCGAGGACGAGGTGGATCGGCTCCTCGCCGCCAACTTCATTCGGAACGTGCTCTATTCGAAGTGGCTAGCAAACGTAGTCTTGGTCAAGAAATCAAGCGGGAAGTGGCGCATGTGCGCCGACTTCACCGATCTCAACAAGTCCTGCCCCAAAGACAACTATCCCTTACCTCGGATATATCAGCTCGTCGACAGCTCGGCAGGACACGAGCTATTGAACTTCATGGATGCCTTCTCTGGCTACAATCAGACCCGTATGGATCCGGCAGATGAAGATCTTACCGCATTCACAACGGACCGAGGGTATACTGCTACAAGATGATGCCCTTCGGCCTCAAGAACGCCGGAGCTACATACCAACGGTTGATCGACCGCATGTTCAAGCCGCAGATCGGCAGGAACATGGAGGTTTACGTCGACGACATGCTCGTCAAATCAGTCTCGTCGACCGACCACACCAAGGACCTAGGCGAGACCTTCAAGGTACTTCGCAAGTTTAAGATGAAGCTGAACCCCGCCAAGTGCGCATTCGGGGTCACCGGGGGAAAGTTCCTCGGTTTCATGGTCACCCACCGTGAGATCGAGGCCAACCCGGAAAAAATCGGCGCCATCCTCAACATGACCGTGCCTAAGACCAACGTCGAGATCATGCAACTAACTGGGCGGGTGACCGCTCTGAGCCGTTTCATGTCGAGATCTGGGGAAAAGAGCCTCCCATTTTCAAGGCTCCGAGGGAAATCCCGAGGTTCGAGTGGTCGGAAGAGTGTCAGACCGCCTTCGACCAGTTAAAGAAGCACCTTGCGACACCGCCACTGCCCACCTGACCAGTCGAAGGAGACGAGCCATCGCTGTATCTGGCGGTATCCGACCAAGCGGCAGACTCAGTGCTCGTCCGGGAGGTCGACGGAGGCCAGAAGCCGGTATACTACGTGAGCCACGTCTTCAAAGACGCAGAAACGAGGAATCCGGCCATAGAGAAGATCGTCCTGGCCCTCATAGTGGCCTCAAGGAAGCTACGACACTACTTCCAGTCGCACACTATCCTCGTCCTTACCGAGCGCCCGCTGAGGGCTGTCCTCGCCTCACCCGAATCCTCGGGCCGCTTAGAGAAGTGGAGGTAGGAGCTGTCCTAGTTTGACATAAAATACCGCCCAGGCCATCAAAGCACAAGCCCTGGTCGACTTTATTGTCGAGTGCACCATCCTCAGCAAGGAACCAGAGCCCATGCCGACCCTCGCGGATCAACATCCGACCGTGGGGAGACCCGACTCGGTCCCTGAATGGGTCATCTACATCAACTGGTTCTCAACCGAGAAAGGCTGTGGCGCCGGCCTTATCATTCGGGGCCCGAATGAAGCAGAAATGGAATATTCCTTAAAGCTCGAATTCAAGACTTCAAACAACGCAGCAGAGTACGAGGCCCTGCTGGCCGGACTTCGCATGGCCTCCGGACTGGGGCTGAGGACAATTCGAATCCGCAGTGACTCAGCCCTGGTCATTGGCCAAATGACCGGCCACTTCGAGGCTCGGGAACCCCTAATGGTGAAATATCTGGCCGAGGTAAGAAAACTTCGGAAGAATTTCGACAAAGTCCAGATAGAACAAATACCCAGGCAGCTCAATGCCCAAGCCGACGCCCTGAGCAAGCTGGCCTCATCCTACTCGGCCAACAACAAGCGGTTTATCCTCTTCGAAACCTTGCCATGGCCTAGCGTAGAAGACGGTGCGACAGTACTTCATGTGTATTCAGCGCAGGAAGATGTCCAAGACTGGAGGAAGCCCCTCGTGGAATTCCTAAGGGACGGCACGCTCCCAGAAGATCGGGAAGCAGCCTGCCATCTCCGGGCCAAAGCCTGTCACTTCGTCTGGAGCAATGAGAACCTTTACAAGAAATCCTTCACTCAGCCCCTGCTCCGGTGCGTCGACCCCCACGAAGCCGACTATGTCCTCGCTGAAATCCATGAAGGGGTCGGCGGTGTACACCAAGGGGCCCGAACCTTAATCCAGAAGGTATTGCTCCAGGGGCACTACTGGCAACTATTCACAAGGACGCCCAGAAGCTCGTCCGGAGATGCAAAAGCTGCCAACTCCACGGAAGCACAGCTCACCTCCCGGCCACCGAGCTGACCGCGCTGACCTCCCCGTGGCCGTTCGTCCAGTGGGGGTTGGACATGATAGGCCAGTTCCCTACCGGCACGGGCAGGCACAAATATGTTCTCGTCGCGGTGGATTACTTCACAAAGTGGATCGAACAGAGGTCCCCATCAGAAAACCGGACGCTGCCACGACCATCAAGTTCCTGCAGAACAACCTGATACTCCGGTTCGGCATCCCAAGATGTATCATCACCGACCATGGGACGAACTTCGAGAACGAGAAAGTGAAAGATTTCTGCAACGAATATCACATCTTCATGAAGTTCGCCGCGGTCGCACACCCCCAATGCAACGGGCAGGCCGAAGTCGCCAACCGGGATGTCCTCCGGGGTCTTCGGACCCGCTTGGAGGGGCGCTAAGGCAGTTGGGTCGAGGAATTGCTCCGGATCTTATGGGCCATGCACACGTCAAAGAAAACCCTCATCGGGGAAACCCCTTTCAGCCTCTGCTACGGGACCGAGGCGATGGTCCTGGCGGAGATCGGGCTACCCAGTCACCGGGTCGAACACTTCGACGACAAACCAAACACCACAACACTGCGGACCAACCTGGACATCTTGCTGGAGAAACGGGACCGGACTCGAGCCGCCTATCAGCAGCAAACTGCCCGATACTACAACGCCAGGGTCAAGCGTCGTTCCTTCAAGACCAGAGACCTGGTCCTACGGCGAAACTAGTTCGTCGATCAAGGCAGGCTGAATAAGTTCTTCTCGAAATGGGACGGTCCTTTACTCATCTCCGAAGTACTTCCCGGCGGAGCCTACCGCTTACAGGACGCAGACGGCCGCAAGTTTCCACGGCCTTACAACGCTGAGAATCTTAAGCTGTACTAATGAAACGGATACCTACGAGTGTGTAGCTCTCCTTTCTCAAAGACAATGTAATTTTTTCTAAAAAGTTCTTTCTGCTTAAATAATAAGAGGGGAACGCTAGAGCATATGCCACGCCGCCACGTGACGAAACTGGCACGACATTCCAAAACGCTTCGCTCTATACGTTCGTGGCACGTGGCACTCGCGGCTGTCCATCTTCCCGAAGCCCTCACCAAGAGGCAGCCCAGCAGCTACCCTGTTCGGCAATCCCTGGCCGGTAGCTCCCCTACCCCACAACGCCAGGGATTGAAGCCCTCACCAAAAGGCGACCAAGCAGCTTCACTGCTTGGTTCATCCTTGGCAGTCCACCCACGGCCCCTCCAGTGTCAAGGACCTAAGCCCTCACTAAGAGGCAGCCCTGCAGCTATCCTGCTCGGCTATCCCTGGCCGGTAGCTCGCCTACACGACAACGCCAGGGATCGAAACCCTCACCAAGAGACAGCCGAGCAGCTCCACTGCTTGGTTCATTCTTAGCAGGCCACCCACGGCCCCTCCAGCGCCAAAGACCCAAGCCCTCACCAAGAGGCAGCCCTGCAGCTAACCTGCTCGGCTATCCCTGGTCGGTAGCTTCCCTACCCCACAACGCTGGGGATCGAAGCCCTCGCCAAGCGGTATCGAGCAGCAACCCTGCTCGGCCATCCTTAAGGACAAAAAAGCCCTTGCCAAGAGGCACCGGGCAGTAACCCTGCTCGGCCATCCTTAGTAGGACACGTACGGCCCCTCCCGCGTTAAGGATGAAAAGCCCTCGCAAAAGGCAACCGAACCCGCCCTTGTTCGGTTATTCCTGGTTGGTAGCTCATACCCTAACAAAGCAGGGATCAAAGTCCTCACAGAGGCAACCGAACCCGCCCTTGTTCGGTTATCCCTGGCTGGTAGCTCCTTACCAGACCAGGGGGTCAAAGCCCTTGCCAAGAGACATCAGACAGCAACCCTGCCCAACCCGTCCTTAAGGATCAAAGCCCTCACAAGAGGCAACCGGGCCCGCCCTTGCTCGGTTATCCCCGGCTGGTAGCTCCCTACCCCAACAAACCAGGGATCAAAGCCCTCGCCAAGAAGCACCGAGCAGCTACCCTGCTTGGTTATCCTTAGTAGGCCACTCACGGCCCCTCCCGCGCTAAGGATCAAAGCCCTCGCAAAAGGCAACCGGGCCCGCCTTCGCTCGGTTATCCCTGGCTGGTAGCTCCCTACCCCAACAAATCAGGGATCAAAGCTCTCGCCAAGAGGCACCGAGCAGCTACCCTGCTCGGCACCATCCTTAGTTGGCCAATTACGGCCCCTCCAACAGCTAGGGATCAAAGCCCTCGCTAAGAGGCCCCGGACAGCTACACTTAGTAGGCCACTCACGGCCCCTCCCACACTAAGGAACATGACCTCACCAAGAGGCATCCGGTTCTACGTCTAAGCAATCTCCACTTCGATTTCGGGGCTATGGAGATAGTGTCTTCGCACCGGTCTTTGCACACTCGGCAAACGAACAGATTCAACTCGATGTGCGATCGCTAGACAAAAAACCGACATAAAACGAAGGCAGTGCTGCGCAAATACGAGTGCTTACCGACAAAAGAAAATACGAGCACAAACACTATTGCAAAAACAAAAAAAATTATTCACAAAGCCAAGAGTCTTTACAAGGGTATTATGGGCTCCCTAACTTTATCAAATTACCCGAAGGTTGACAAAAGGGAAGTTCTGGCCACAAGCACGGCCTAGACCTCGCTTCCGCCATCACTGTCGACTGGGGGCATGACCAGTGAAAGTGGGACCCGAGCTCGAAGCTCACCGTAGGCAAACTCCGGAAGCTGCTCCTTGACGGCATCAAGAGCTTTGTTCCATGCAACGGCGGAGGCCTCGCCGAGGTCGACGTAAAATTAGTCTGACCCCTTGTAATCAGCCACCGCCTTTCTAGCTCGGATCTCAGCAAGCTCCGCCGCCTGAAGCGCCGCCTCGGCATCCCGTCTGCTTGTATCCCTCTCTCTTCATGACCGCAAAGCGATCGGCCAGTTCCACCAACTTCGCCTCGGCGACCCGGTGGGACTCGCTCAGGCGGCGATAGGACTCCCGACACTTTGAAATGATGAGATCTGCGGTTTCTGACCGGGCTTTGAGGACGATCGACCTCTCCTCCAGACGCAGCTCGAGTCGCAGACCCTCGACCTCCGAAGAAGACTCTTCTGCTGACCTCACAACCCGAATAGCCCCCTCAGCTTCCATACGAGTAACAAGGGCACAGTGCTGAAGGACATGGTGAAAAATGGCAAAGAAACTTAAGGACACCCAAACTAAGAAAAGGTCGCTCGAAGTAACACATGAGTGAGTACATACCTGAACCGCCTCCTATGCGATAGCCGCCATTTGGGCCTTTAAGATCCCCCGCGGCATCTGGCCCCCGACCGACTCCTCCATACCAGCAAGAAGGCCGGCGGCAACGGAAAGCCCCGACGGGACCACGAACTGGACGTCCCCTCCTGCACGGGAGTCCCCTCCGGAACCTCCGTAGGCGGCGCACAAAAGACCGCCCTCTTCCGCTTAAGACGAACCCCATCTTCGCCCTCTCCTGCATTCCTCGTCTGAGATTCGGGAACCCGTGTACGCCTTTGGCCGCCGCCGGAACAATTGTCAGGAGCTCGTGACGGGGCAGGTGGCCATGCCGTCGGAGGCACATCTGGCGCAAGGCTCGAGTCAGTCGGAGGCACGGCCGCACCGCCGGCCCCCTCCAGGACTAAGCGCCGAAGGCACCAAGAGTCTGGGATCGAACCATCTGTCCTGCCAAAATGGAAAAGAGGCTCGACTCAGAAGGAAGAAGCAAGACATCTAACCTGATGGGAAGAGGTCCTCGAGAAGAGAAAACGCAAGATCCGACCTAAAAGGAGAGCGCCGAGCAAATAAGATTCAGAACGAGAAAAATGTGAAGAGAGAAAGATCCTGAATCAGGCCTCCTCCCTATTTATGTTACCGACGTCCTCATCCAACCGCGACGGTCGACTCTCTCCAGAACGGTTCACTGCTTCCGACGGACACGATCACTCCACCTGTCGTAAGTGCATTGGCAGCATCCCATCGGACGGCAGAAGCCTGTGGCACGTCACATCAGCCAACCGACACCCAACACGTGGCCTGTCGCTTCAGCAAAAAGGCACACGATCTGGCGCACCCTCTTTAATGCGGAGATCTCGCCCTGATTCGCTGACAGCACCCGGAAAAACAACCAATTGCCCAGAGACACGTCCGACGATATCTTCGGAAAGGATCTCACCTCGGGTGACCCGGCAAACCACTCTCGACCCGACCCGTCAACTGGTCGGGACGAGAGTGGGGAGCTAATGATGATGCTCGATATCGATGATCTCCCAGATTAGGACACGTGGCAGAGGACGTGTCCCAGGGCTCACAAGAAAGGACCCACAGTGGCCGACCAGACCACTCATGTGCCTGTCCTACAAGCAAACGCTGGCTCACCTCCGAGCCCCCAGCACAATTGGCCTCCTCGGCCTCACAGCTCGTCTTCGAGCTATCACAGGCTCGAGCCTCCTCGGCCCTCTCAGCTCACCTCCGGGCTCGAGCAGAACCAAGATATCTCGGCTCTCCCGCTCCTCCGCAAGCTCTCCCGCCGAGGTCATCTTCCTCGGTCTCATCGACCGACCAACAGCACCGCTTGCAGGCGTAACCGCCATCCCTCGAATCTCGCCATGCCCGAGATCTCCGCCGGCCACATCCCACGTTCCACGCCACCATGATCCCCCATTAACGAGCCTGTCTCGCCATTAATGGGAGATCCCGCTCATCACGCGGGCGTGACGTCGGGAGCGTAACGGCTGGCGTGATTTTCGTGCCTGCCTCACCTGCTGCCACCGCTATATAAACCCCTTCTTCAGACGGTTCAAGTAAGCCATTTTTACTCCACTAAGCCGTTACTCTGCTCGGATCTCTAGTCTAACTTGACCGTCGGAGGGTCCTCGGTGGTACAACCACCCCGGGACTTCCTTGCAGGTAGCTCGGCAACTACAACCTCAAATCGATTGAGATCCACACGCTTCAGGAGCGACAGCCTCCAGATCCAATCTCAGCCACCCATCGCTGCCATCAGCAGATCAACGGAAGGTAACATCTTGGCGCGATCCAGGTCACGTCATGCATCTTATGCTGGTACAAGTAAACTTGCAAAGCCAAAATAGCTAAAATTATACAAAGCAGATGTTTAACGTCTTTCTATGTTTGGCATGACTTCCTCTTGAACCCAAGTTGGTGGGCACCTGCTTCATGGTGATACAATAACAGGAAGCTGCAACTGACAAATATGATGAGCATACATGATAGATGAAGAACTCCAACAATGCAGTTTGTAGTACAAACTAATGAACTGACCTTCAAAAACCTGGCTGATTTTTCCCTGGTAAAATGACCATCACAATGGAACTCGATTGCATCCCAAGAAAATCATTACAACTCTTCCAAGTAGAATAGGAAAAAGGAAAAAAAAATATTAGGTTTTGATCAGAAAGCCACATCTGCTATATCTTACACGCTACTAGGAGAAATTTTATATAAACCTGTCTCGCATGAAGTCAATCCACCTAAACCAAAGGATCCGATCATAACTTAAGGCATTCCATAATTCATTCCAAGTAAGAAACAAAGTAGTACGAGGATCAATTTCAAGAGCATTGTACGATACTGGAATGGAATAACTGGAATGACCAAGAGGGGAAAATCCACCTCTCAAATGTTTAGAGTTTTTAAGAAAAATTTAAATAAATAGAGCAGTAGGCGCCCGACCTGGCAAAAGAAATAGATAACTCGCACATGAAAATTTATATAGTGCAACATTAGATAGGTTCTCATATAGAGTTCAAGAAGCTTTACAGGTTCTTGTACGGAGCTCGAGAAAAACTATAAGCACATGCAATTGTAGATGCTAGCGCTTAGATAGAGAAGAAAACGTAATATCCAGAACAACTATATATCAAAATGTATGAATGCCTCAATTAACAATGTTACTTGATACAATTTGATATTCTCATTTGGAAGAAAACAATCAAGATCTGGTAAGAACTTTAAGAAGGTATATAAAAGAATGGCCTGACCTAGTTAAAGTTTCTACTCTGATTGAGGCATCTGTTGTATCATGTCAGAAAGTTAGTTGTCTACTCACTCTTCAAAACTCCAGCTTCAAGTCTGAAAAATCATCCATTGGAATTTCTAGGCCCATTAAATCATTCTCTTGTAGTGCTTCGTCATCAAAGTTCAACCAGGAATCAATATCTTGACCTTTGTCACCGAGCCCACTGGCTACATCTAATTCATCAATGGAGTTTGTGAAGATATTTTCTTCTCTCTCTGTGGAAAATTTCTGAGCGCTAATGTGACATCAAGCCAACTCAACTTCTGGGTTTACTTTAGTGTTGCCATTGTTTACTGTCTCACAAGATTCCTGCATTGAAGGTAACATACCGGTTCCTTCTGAAACTCCGCCAAGGCCATGACCTTGGGCTATCTTTGGCTTTGGCTTTGCTTTTGTTTTGCGCTCACCCCTGACACTATTTAATGACGGGCTGTCAACTTTTGGAGCAGAATTCTTTGTTAATGTATTTCTGTTATGAGCCCTTTTCAGTTTTCTTCCATTTTGCACCATCTTCAAGAAGTACATCCGTCTTCACTGTGTTAGAAATTTGGTCTTTTCTGACAAAATATGGCTCTGAAAACTGAGTGTGGCCTTGATATGAATCAAACTGGCCTATATTAACCTTACGAACAGGCCCATGTCTCTTAATCATATTTGATGACATTCCAAAATCTGCAAATGTATAGAGTTAAACTGAATACGGTAAAAAATTTGTACTCAGGAGGAATATCAAAATCAGGAATATGATATTTTGTCTATCAGTCAAATGATAAAGTAAACAAGAAATATCACGTGACAAATTAAGTGGCATACCCGAGACCTGAGAAGCAAGTTGACCATCAGCACATTTTGCATGATTGCCATGGACAGGTACTGAGAAGAGGATATCCCTTAACATCGGTTCGCTGAAGCAGCTTTGACCTGTTTCCTCATATTTGTGGCATCTAGCAAGAGTTCGCTCAGCAAAAGCAATTGCAAGTTGTTTAGAAACCTTGCTACCACCCCTCTTTTTACTGTTATGACGGCTTCCTCGAACACCCTGCCATAACGGTGGTTTTAGAGACATTTCGCAATGAAATACACATAAAATATTACAACAGCAAAATTATATCAATGTTCAACAAATAAGTTCATCATATGATAAGATACATTGGTAATGAAACCGAAACATTTTTATGGTCCTGGTCCTAGATTGTGAGGGGACCGATAAAAATCTTGAATGTGGAATGGAGAAAAGATGTATGTAGTAAGTTGCTTTCAGAGTATGCTGTGCATACTTGGAGAGGATTAAAGGTCACTGGTTTCCAGGGTCCATGGTCCTAAGTTTTCCTTTGCATTGATTGCTGTTTGCAATCATCATGGAAATGACAAGGAGGCACCGATGCCCTAGACAAGTATACAACTTTTCGATACTGATGACCATTTACTTATGTGTATTTGGAAGTCACGCAAGCCCAAACAGTATGAAGTCAATAATATTAAAGTATTTAAAAATGCACTACTCTGTAAATAATGTATGTCTGTCTGTTTGTCTATTTTATGCAGTTGTTCATTCCTCTCCTATTTTCACTTCTTCATTTATTTCTTTTTCCCCTTATCCTATGGATCCATGATCTTTCTTCTCTTTTATTCTCTCCTTCTCTCCTCCCTCTGTAATATATAGACTCATCTAAAATGTGACATATACAAAAAGTAACTTTCTTAGTAGAGGGAAAATAATGACATTGAAGAGAAATAGAAAATGGTTACCAGAAGCATGTTATAAGCTCTCTCTACAAGCTTGTCCATAGCAAGCTTTTCACGGTTCCTGAAACTAGAGAGGTAGAAATCAGTAAAATAAATGATAACAGATTATATTCAAACTATTGGAATTTATACCTCATCTCCCAATCCTTTTGTTCCTGAATCACTCTCTCTAACTTAAGCAACTGAATTTTCTTCTTTCCCACCTATTACACAAGTACATATTATACATTAGATTGAAACTAATGAAGGTATAGAAGATCTCTAGATTAACCGATCATCACACAGAAGAACACTATTTTAGAATAAAATATATTAATACAGGTGACAGTATATAAAATCAAAATTAAGAATTATATCAACTATCAAGCTGTATATCTGGTCTCAGAATATTATATCAAATCGCTATTTTGTGATACAAATGATTTTGCAAGGTAACATATCCACTAAGAACGTCAGAAATAAGTATACCAAGACGATTAAATTATGCAAAACCGTGCCGGGGGGGGGGGGTCTTTATGCCAAATATTTTGTTTCACTAACTGGAAACTAGTTGGAAAATTACTGAACTTAAATACTTCTAACGGTTAAATGCCAATAACTACCCACCCCAAAATTTTCATCCTTCTGATATAGAAAGTGATCAACACAAATGGATGGCCATTCTCACGAATTCAAACTTTTTTATTATGGGTTCAAAAAAAGTTCAAGATATTAAAAAAGAAGTTAAATGATTTAGTTGAAACTCATATTTTTGGGTTTTACACATGAAGAAACCCACAAACATATTCCATCATACAAATCCAACTAGTTTTTTTTCCTTCCCAAATGCGTTTAAAGGTGTAATACAAATCCAACTAGTTTTTTTTCCTTCCCAAATGCGTTTAAAGGTGTACAGATCCTAAAATGGGCTTTATACGTTAAAACGGCATGAACAGATCACACTTGAAATATGAACTACTGAAAGATTAATAAAGAAGGCTTAGCATTCAATGAAGAAAGCTCAAGGTTGTGAAGGAGAGGCAAGTAAAAGCAGGATTACAGTTGAAATAAACAACGTAGAATAGAGTAATGGAAAAAAGTAAGTAACAACCAATACCATGAATTTGTTATTTTCGAAGATTCCAGCAATAGCTGAAAGGCAAAGGAATTTATTCTTTGAAGAAGAGAGCAGTTAGAGCCAAAAGGTTCAGCAATTTAACCTATAGCCCCTAATCTGACAAACAGAAATGCTAGCATAAGTCAAGTTCAAAACCTGTTGGTAAAGCCTGATCTTGAGTTCGGAAATAACTTTATCGATATCATTATCAGCTCCGTCAGCTTGATTAGGCTGCAATATAGCAAGTGCAGGAGAACAGGTAAATAAAGCAACCACTAATGGGATTAAAGTACAGGAAGAAGAAAATAATTCAGACACGTTATGGACTGGATAAATGACCTGATGAGTCCAAATTTCGTTCAGTTTTCCAAATGAAGCTCGATTAGTTATTTATTATTGCTGGAAAAAACTAAAAACTTGAGATTTGATCAAGAGTTTATAAGCCTGACAAACTCATGTAATTGTTTATGTTATTTTTGGCCTGCTCAAATACAAGAAAGATACTTCAGGAAGACAGTGCTCATGTTTTTATATTGTCAATCAAATATTAGTTTAAATTAGAAAGGATAAATATCATTTATGCGCTGGGATAAAACACTGTTTTTTGGACAATATATTGCACAAATAATTAATAAAAATAATGCCAATTATCTATACTAATCTATAATGCAAATGACATTGGTTAGAGTGCACCTTCTCCATTTTTTGAAAAATAAAGAAAAAATGGGAATTTCTCAAATCTTAGAGCCTCCATATCATCAAAGAAAAAGACAAAAATAATTAAATGTTTAATTTAAATTTCAAATTCACTCCACATTCTCTAAAACTTAAGACAAAAAAGAACTTCCTAGAAATTAGTTTGAATTCCAAATTCAATCAATATTATACTCAAACTTAAGACAAAAAAGAACTTTCTAGAAGTTATTTTAATTTTATCACCTTTCAACTTTTACTTTCATTTACTTAAAACTACCTTCTTTTACTTAAATATGGTAAATAACATATTATAATATCTTCTAAAATACTCTTGATCCAAGTTACTAAAAGTTCTATTTTCTTCACTTATTAACATTCAAAATAATTTTAAACCAAAAACCCCCCAATTTATATTTATCCATGGGCTCAAGAAAATTTTTTGAACTCTAAATAGGATAAAGCTACATAGTTCATTCAGATTTATATAAGTATTATACATTTTATTAATAAAACGTGCATAGCACGTGCAAAATGCTAGTTAATGTAGAAGTGTTATGTTGCATTGAGATGCCTTGAGATTACAATATTATGAATGCAGGGTTACTTGGATATCTTTAGTAAAAGAGGGTGATAATACATTTCTAGGAGGTTAAGTCATTAAATATACCAGAGATGAATATTGGGAAGGGAGTATGACAGGCATTTTGATTTTGGTTTGCTAAATACGAACAGCCATTTGATATATGGGGTTAATGGAGGAATGGTGCCATAGGAGGAGATTTCCTCCTATGGCATCAGAAAAATAGTACCATCCATGATTTTTTTCGACGATCGGCATACATTACCTCCATCTTTATCATCTAAGATGTGGATACACCAAATTTCATTTGATTATACTATTTTTTCACCGTTGATTTAGTTGGTGCAAAATTAATGGTTGGCAGACAATAGAACTTTTTACATTGCTAATTCAACGGTGAAAAAATGGTGGAATCACATGAAATTTGGTGTATGCACATCTTAGATGATAACGATAATAATGATGGATGCCGATTGTCTGAAAAAATGGTGGGGTTGTATTTTTTCGACGCCATAGAAGGAAATCCCCTCCTATGGCCTCTTTTCTCCATTATTCTCTTGATATATATATTATGTAACGTTTTAGAAATCGTGTTGCGAATTTTCCGTTTTTAAGGTAAAATAGCCGGTGTTTTCCGTTTTAACCCGATTGCGATCAAACTTCTGTATAGACTTGTCAGCACCTAGTTTAGCTAGAATAAAACTAGTACGCGGACTTTGGGGGTCAATGGGAAGTTTTGGTTCACATAGAATTTTTCCCTAATTAAATATTATTTTAATAATTTATTTGTACACTTTATTAGTGGTAATTACTTTTTTGCTTAGGTTAATTACTACTAACGTGGTTTTATGCAAATCTAATCACTAGATATTTTGTTTACACTTTATTAGTGGTAATTACTTTTTTGCTTAGGTTAATTACTACTAACGTGGTTTTATGCAAATCTAATCACTAGATATTTTGTTAAACCGTTCATTCCAAATATCTAGATATTTTGTGTTTAAAATGAATTTTTAAAGAAAAGAAAAGAAAGAAAATATGTCATTTTTGCATTTAATGAAGTATTTAATGAATTTTGCTAGAACTTTCTTTTTATTTTTGCACAAAACACTCCCCACTCCCTCATGGCCGGCCTCCCTCATTCCTTGCTGCTCTCTTCTTCTTCTTACCTCATTTCATCATTTTCTAGCACAAATAAATCATCAAAAATCCAAATAAATTCATACAAACTCAAATATAATCATTTCTCATCATTCTTCTTCACAAAACTTACTTGGATCTTCATTCTAGTGAGCATTTTGGAGGCTAAAGTTTGGATTGTTCTTATTTCAAATCTTGTCTCTTTGATGGTATAAACCTTAACCCTAATTTCTTTTGTGGTATTATTACTTTAATTAGCTTAATTAGATATTTAAATTAAACTTTTAAATTCATATTTGGAAATTCTAGTAAGGGTTTTGTTAATCAATTAGGGTTTTGATTAGTAAAAAGGTTCAGTGATCAGTTATGACTTGATGAAAACTTAACCTGATTGCTAGAATGTTAATTGTTATTTTCCTAATTGGTTAATTAAGCTAATTAGCAAATTAAACTTTTACCAATCCTAATTAAATGAGATTAGAATTATAGTATTGATTTGAATGGTTTAATCTTGCTAATTAGTGAGGTTTGTAAGTTCTAGTTTGGTAAAAAGTTGTACTTTTGTGATAAAATGATATATGCTGCTTGCTAGATTTCGGTAAGTTTTAGGCGTGGGTTTTTTTTGACGTTACGACGTTAATTATATTGATTCCACGTTTATTAGTGTGTTGTGAATGCGTGATCGGTACGATCAGGGTCTAGGCTGGGTAGTTGTATCGCTTTACGTTCCTAGCTAGGGTCGTGCCGATGTCGTTCATGTCTTTGTGTAGTTTTTGCTCTTGAGTTCGTTTCGTTGTGTCGCTACGCACGTTAGCTGCTAAACGGACACTCGAGAGTATGTTTGGAGTTGGTGCGTCGGTTAAACGTAGTTGTACGTATTTTTGGTCGATTGCTTATATACGCTTGCTTTATTATTATATGTGTTCAGGATCGCAGGCGGGGACTTCGGGCGCTGCGAACAGGGGAAAGCGAGTGGTAGACTTTACTTAGCCAGGAGCGTTAATGGGTAGATTTAACATCTAAAGGGGAATTGCCCGCATGGCGTTATGCGTCTGGGCTATAGATCTTATGAATTGTCGCATATTCTATTTCATATATAGAGTTGCGCATACACCTTATTACTTAGTTATTTGTTGTGCTTGGACATGTACCTTTAGGACACTGCACAATTATTGATGGCTCATGTTACACGAGCACTGATTGTATGCCACACCCCGTCAATAATTGCCATGACACGCATAACACACATACCTATATGATATTGTTTGGTTAGGAATATTGAGACATTGATTCATATTTCTTTATGCATATGACATATACCATACATGTATACCTACATGCTTACACATACACCTTGACATGCTTACATGCTAGTTACCTGTATACCTATAGAGTATTATACCATTGGCGATAGGTACATACACACATAATGACATAGCTACATGTATACCTTGCATACATACTTCACTTATACCCGGAGGGTATATTACATCATTACTGATAAGTAGATACATATACCTTGCTATACCCTTATGTTTACACATATATCTGGCTATAGCTACATGTTTCCCTTTATTTGATGTTATATAGAATTGGAGAAATTAGGAACCGCATGATATTTATATTAACTTGTTGCAGTTAAATAGCGGTTTTTCCTTTATATGCTTGCATTTCAGTTTTATGTTGCGTATATTATATTCATGGATTTTCGCATTGAGATATTGATTTTTCATGATGTTTTCTAGATTTAAGGACCGTGGTGGTTTCATGAAATTATGCATTATTTGAAAAAACCGGTTTCTCTTGACATGATATTTCAGCAGCCACCATGAGTTTTATCGGTTCTGATATATATACCCAATGCGAGGAGCGTCGTGGACCGTATGAGGGTACATGGTGGGGCCCGGAGGTACCCGGGGCAAGACGATTGAAGGACCTTGCCGATTGAGCCTGACAGGGGAACCATACCTACCGGTGACAGTACCTATGACTCGGCGGTTATCGTGGGGATACCGACTGGAGTCATGTACGTATGGATACGTCGAGAGGCGGGGATCAGAGCTGGGCACTCGAGCTTTCGGTATAGCGTATGATGCGTACCTATCAGGGTGCCAGTCGTGGTGACAGCATCTGATAGATCAGCCTTTATGTGTCAATGCTTGGCACAGGTTTTTTTGATATTTTTACTCCTAAGTATATATAACAGTGGAATGGGACGCTGTTATATATATACATATATATATATATATTAGTGGAATGGGACGCTAATATATATGTATACATATCAATTCATATTCAACATTATAATTATTCATGCAAATATATTTACGATATATGAGATTCACTTGATATTGGATTTGGGATATAGAAGATTCATTTGAGATTGGATACAGGATATATGAGATTTACTTGATATTGTACATTCAGGGTTTGTGAGACTTACATGATATGAGAGCCAATTTAGGGATGATTTGAGGAATTGGGATTTGGATTGTCTTGATGGACTTTGGTCCTACCACGATATCAGGATTCCGTGAAAATGGCATGTTTCATTCCATACTCCACATTTATTGTTTATGCACTGCTTCATGTATTAGTTGTACCTGATGGAGTACCTTTCATGACTGTTGGATATATACATTGTCATATCATCGCTTCATGTATTAGTTGTACCTGATAGAGTACCTTACATGATTGTTGCATACAGATTTTCATATTATTGCTTCATGTATTAGATATATCTGCTAGAGTATCTTTCATGACTATTGCATTCATATGACCATTTATTGCTTAGCTTACATATGTTAGATTCACGCTGTACGTACATACTTGCGATTACCTGCATATATCATTTACTATTCACGAGTTGGCAACTCACCCCCGTTGTGCCATAGTGTTTTGCAGGTCAGGTCGTTCCTCACAGTAGTCAGAGGCAAGGCTATTATCATCTATCATAGTATCTTTTGCCGCGGATACCGTTTCGGCTCACAGTGTGCAGTTTTGCTTAGGTGGGTTTTACGGTTATCCAAGGTTGTTTATTGTATATTCGTTGTATCCATGTACTCTCCATCTACCATTATCCTGTATGACTTAGAGACTTGATGTGAGGACGATATTGTATATTATTTTGTGACTTGGAGGTCTTTTATGCAGTTTTACTTTTATCGTCTTTTATTTCTTCGCTACGGCGTCGCATATCTGTTGTGGTGGTTGTTTTCCGCCGTTGGACGTGGATTTGCTCCCGTTGGGATGCTTTACCTATATTTATGTTGTACCCATTTTTGGAATTGGTTTTTACAAAGGAGGTGCTGCCGAAATTTTTAATGAAAGTAAAGTTGGACTTTAAAGAATTTAGTTTGAGATTTCAAAAGTTTTGAAAATGCTATTATCACTTACTACTTTTGATGCTTTAGATTGTTGGGTTTTCGGCTTACTTAAATTGTGTTACGCCTGTAGACGTTGCGTAGTTTAAGGGCTGTCACGTGCCAATTTCGGGTCGTGACAAAGTTGGTATCAGAGCGCTAGGTTTTACCTTTCGGAGTGTAGGATGACCTTGGTATGATGGAGTAGGCAGCTTAAGCAGAGTAACGTAGTGTGTGTATGTCCGCGGCATACTCACGATGCGGTACTCCGCCTAAAGTGACCTAAATACTAATTGCTTGAAATTCCTTCCTTGATGATACATATGCTTATGATTCGATTTCCGTGTTAATATCGAATCCTATTTCTATTTATAGCGTTTGGCGCCGATGACCATGAGGACTCAGAGTGGTGCGATGAGAGCCGAGGTCAGAATTCACTCGGGTGAGACAAGGACTGGCCAGGATGGCACGCTCGTTACACAGGAACAGATGGATCCGCCTTCGATAGATCGTATCGCTAGGCTTGAGGCTGAGATGCAGGACTTGCGACAGACGATGAGGTCTTTGATTGAGGCCAGTAGAGCGCGGCGACAGGAGGTTGCCACCCCTGTTACCCAGTTATTCCTTGCGATCAGCACTGCATCGTGTTACTCACACAGCACCAGTGGATACAGCCCGTTTTGACGAGGAGCGTCTTTCCGAGACTTTAGGAGTTCCGGAACAGTGGAGGACTCGTACCGGTGTACCAGCCCAGAGACGGAGGCCTAGCCGCCGAGACAGATTTCGTGACCGTCGCGGGAGTAGCAGAGGCTTGGGACGAGGACAGTCGTTCAGCTCTCATCCACAGAAGGGTCAGCAATCATCGCGTGCATGTTTTCGATGCGGGAGCTTTCATCACCTCATCGGGAATTGTTCCTTAGCACCATGTCAGACTCGTGCTCGAAGAGGTCGTGGTCACGAAGGGTTCGCTCAGAGGGGATAGGTTGGCAGAGGAGGATTTCAGCCAGTTGCAGGTAGGGGGCAGACACGAGAGTTTGCTTCTACTCATCGGGACGCGCGGGCGTCCAATGTAGAGTTTCCAGGTATTCTAAATTCGTATGTTCTTTTGATGTACTTGTTTGTTTTACACACTTTGTGCCTTGGTTGGGACGAGAGTCGTATTAGCTAGATTAGCCGTTGTTGTGTTAATTTCTGTCAGCGATTCTTTTGTTGCGCGACACGTGTTTCAGTCGTGTGCCAATCGGATAGGAGATAAAGATTCGTCCGTCGTTGTGATCCTTCTAAAGATATTGGATTTGACGTTCTCCTGGGCACGGACTGGTTAGCTACGTGCTAAGCGTCTGTGGACTGCCGCGAGGAAAACAGTCAGGTTTTGTTTTCCCGGCGAGTCAGTTCTTGTTGTGCAGGGGAACAATGGTGCCGCCTCTCAAGTCTTGAATTCAGCCGTTTTCGCTAGTCGGCTTTTGAGGAGAGGATGTCGTGGATTCTTGGCTTCCATTCGTGATGCCGGAGCCACAATAGGATTGTTGGACCGGGTTCCTATCGTGCGAGAGTTTTCCGACGTTCCAGATGAGCCGGCGAAGCTTAGGGAGCTTAAGGATCAGATGCAAAGTTGTTTGTTGGGGGGCTTGTTGCGTCAGAGTTTTGCATTGGGGAGCTCCTATTATAGGGTTCCTAGGCATACTAATGAGGTCTCACAAGTCATCAACCATGCCAATTTCAAATTTTACAAGTGCCGAGAAACCCTAATACGGATCGTTAACTAGAATTTTAGGCGAAAGATGCAACTAGTTAACAACTTAACTAAGTGAACGGAAATACAACCTTTGTAGATCCGGTTCTCCACCTCCATAGCTCCGTGATGAAGTCCCCTCGCTGTACAAATCGCATCCCGGACTCTAGCATCGGCTTCATAGGAGAAATGGGCGGGCTTGGTCATCGGCTTCGATGCCGAAGATGATCTACGTCGAGGCATCACTAGATCAAGCTCCCACTTCACCAAGTCATGAAACTTGTGAAGAAAACACCCTATACTACTTGGCAAGAGGTAGAGGATGAAGAAATAGGAAGTGGGTTCACTTTAGAATTGAATTTCTCACTCTTTTCATCAAGTCACCATTGATGAAGCAAGGTTTTCTTCAAGTGAAGAAGAAGAAGATGAATATTATGATAAGTTATTTTTTTTTTTAAATAGAAAAGAAAATCAATACTTATCATAATACAACCATGGTCAAGTGTAGAGAATCAACTAGGGTTAAGTGGAGTGGTTAGGGTTAAGCATGAGACAAAATGGTCACTTAGTCAAAGCTTCATGAAGCTTCAAGATGCAAACAAAGAAAGCCACCATTTTCTCTTTATGCCATTTATTTTCCAAAAAAAGAATAAATAAATAAATGAATAAGAAAACAAAACCCTAACCATTCACATAACCATGGTTTAATCTTTACACAAACCCAAGTAAACATGTATCATCAAACATGATACAAACTTGTGCACAAAAAAATATATCACATATACAATGTGCACAAACAAGTGAGAAAAACCATTTAAAGTGAACCAATACTAGTTAATGCAAAGTAATATATCAAATATATAATTATGCATTAAATCATTAAATCAACACTTGATTTAACGATCCGGTCATATCACATATAACCGACTAATATCAAATGTATCGGCTTATCGAATCAATCCTTGATTCGATAACTAGGTTATATCGCATACAACCATTCGATACATTCATCGCGAGAATGAAATACGGTATCACATACACGCATTATTCTCGGTCCCGCACATATCTCATATGCGCTCCTATTTCGTTTCGCTTGAGCCAGGAAACCTCTGTGTAGGACTCTAAAGACTCGTCAATACGCCGGCAGCAGGTGATGACCATATCAAACACCCACAAGCCGCAAGCGGTCTGCTAAACGTAACGGCCACCCGGGTATTGAGCGATCAGAAGATCGACGAGCAAGCCCGCTCACTCTCCTGTGAATCCAACCAGTAACACTTACCGTACAATCCGGTCTCGTCGTCTGATATGTCGCATATCTCGCCTAGGGGTGGTAGACGTCAGACCCCAATAGCTCGATAAGTCGTGTCGATATGAGGTCTATAACAGTTCGAGAAACTACTGGTAACACTTACCAGTAAATCTCAGCAACCCTGGCCAGGGATTTCCGGTTATAGCCAATCGAACACAGCGCAACATCAACTCCCTATACCGGGAGAGACGAATCCCCTCCTATCGCTCATTGCCTCCATGTGATTCGGGACTGTACCCAAAAACCACCGTTTTGCACGCCCTCTTGAACGTGGTAAGGTGGAAATCAAAGCACGGTGGGAACCACACAAGACTCTATGACGATCTCGGGTCAACAGACTACTCTGTACCAGTGTCACCAGAGAACGGCCATCTGACGTAAGGTATAATACCATCTGGGAGTTCTCGGCGAGTCCGTCCAGTGTACCCAGTCTCCACTGAGCACCCGTATATGATCTCTGATGTCAAACACCAATGGATATGGGATCATCCATCGCCCATCTATATGGGTCGAGAAGGTATACGCTAGTCTACTCTGGTATATCGATGCCCCGTCTCGATATACCCACGACTAGGGACCTTGAAGGATGTACTTATGGACTACCATGTCCCCACTAGTATGATCCACATCATAGTTCAGGTAGTCAAGTACACATCCTAAGGGCTTTACCAACATGTAACAGAGAGACAATCAGTGTACACGTTAAGGTAAAGATCAACCAGATAGCATACTATCATGTCGAGCAAGAAAGTCCTCCCTATATATGTCCAAGCACCCACTACAATATACATCCTATGTATAGTAATGGCCTCTAGGGCATACATATAACTAACAATCTCCCACTTGCACTAGGGCCATCTGATAGCAGTGGTTGTAGTATCTCATACTCAACCATCCCATAAAAGTCTCTATCTGGGAAAAGGCCTTTGTGAGTGGATCCGCCGTGTTGTCCTCTGAGTCTACTCTCCTAACCTCAATCACCCTGGAGATCAACCATCTCCATGATCAGGTGATACTGCCTTAGAATATGTCTGGATCACTGATGGGACCGGCGTTCCTTGGCATAAGCCACAACTCCATTGTCTCACAATGGTTGGAACGTAGTTCATCTCATGAACCAATATACACCCAAACATCCTCTTTGGTAGCATCTTAAGTAGCGATGTATCCTGCCTTCTAGTTAGCCACGGTATCTAGCTTGGAACTCTTCCAACATACCGTCCCTTTACTGAGGGTAAAGACAATGCCTGTGACTGACATTCAGTCGTCTTTATCACCCTGGAACCCTTCCAGTGATTCTCCTCAGGATCGATTGATACCACCTCACTACATCTAGCGAGTATCCTAACATCCAATTACATCTATCTCATAGATGAAAACTCAGGATATAGGAGGTATCACTTTGATCCTATATGGAGAATCCTTGTGATAAGCGGAGATTGACCGAGCGTAGCATAGGAAACTCCTTCCCTATCAAGAGTATGTCATCCACGTACTCTACGAGGATCACTACCATACTCCATACTACCTTCTTATATATACAAGGTTCATCTACCATTTTGATGATGTCAAACTATTTGACTAACTCATCAAAACAGATGTTCCAACTCCGCGATGCCTGCTTTATCACATAAAACATCTTGCACACGTTTCCGCTGCTCCCACTGTCTACGAAGCCCTCTGGCTGTGTACTTATAGACGCCCTTTTCTAAAACAAAATTTAGAAAAGCAGTCATGACACCCAACCGCCAGATATCGTAGTCATGGTATGTAGCCGTGGCAAGTAGGATCTGGATGGACTTAAGCATAGCCCCTTAGAAAAGGTTTCATCATTATCCACGCCTGGTCGATGACGAAAACCTTTAACAAGTCTAGCTTTGAAAGTCTCAACTTTTCCATCTACACCAAGTAATCTTCTCAAGATATACTTGCTCCTGATGGGGATTTAACCCTTCAGATATAGCAACCAAAGTCCATACTTTGTTGGTATACATGGATTCCGTCTCAGATCGCTAAGCATCCAGCCATTCTTACGGAGTCCCACTCCTGATGGCCAGCTCGAAATTAGTTGTGTCATCATCTCATGATGCAATCCTCGCTCCCACTGTCATAGAGTAACCGAAGTATCTCTCAGGCGGGTGAGGAACCCTACTAGATCGGCGGAGAGGCTGAGGTTCGTTGGTAACTATTGAATCCTTTGGTTTTACCAAATCATCTGCTGTATTTTGTATAGCTGGAACCTTTCCAGTTCTACATTACAGACCTTGCCTCGAGCTTGTCCGAATTTTGCTTTTAGACATAGGCCGGTCAACCCCAAATCTTAACTAGCTTAAGAAATGGGCTCTGCCCTTTCCATATCACATATGAAGTGGTAGGCAACTGATTTGAATTTGGACCCTATTCAATAGGTATGCAGCTTCTCAAGCGCATAACTCCCAAAAAGGAAACAGGTAACTCAGTATTACTCATCATAGAGCACACCTTATCACATGGGGTGTGATTGCTACGCCCCGATATACCATCGTGCTATGATGTATACGGAGGAGTAATGCTGAGAGAGAATCTCATTTTCCTTTAGAATAGTCCAAGAATTTCGTGCTCAAGTATTTTCCTCCTTGATCTCATCAAAGAACATAATACTTATACCCGTATTGGTTCTCTACTTCTAACTTATATTCTGTGAATATCTCAAAAGGTTCGGACTTGTGTTTCAACAGGAACATAGGTCTGAATCTCGAAAGATCATCAGAGAATGTAATGAAGTATAAAGAACCGGTCTTGGCAAGTGTAGACAGGGGACCTACATACATCAACATGTATCATCCCAAGAGTTCATTAACTCTTTCTCTGTTTCCAATAAACAGAGCTATGGTCATCTTATCTTTGTGACATGACTGGCAAGTTTCACAAGATGTAAATTCAAACTGATTTAAATATGCATCTAAAATATAACTTCAGCCAGTCGGATCGCATTGATATGACCTAGTCTACAATGCCTCAAGAAGGATTCGTTCATTTCTGAACTCTTCCTCTTGTGTGTGTTCCGTATACTAAAGAACTGTAGTTTGATTTAGAACATCAATGCTTTTAGATAACGTGCCTGAACCGATCAACTTTTGATATAGGAAATGTTCAAAACATTATCCAACTGTACAAAATTTTATCATTTCTTTACTAACAAAGAGATGGATATGATTTTGTATATCAGGTTCGGTATCTAATAACATTTGTTCAGAATCAATGTATTTGGAATACACGGTGACAGTGACCAACAGACTTGGCTGCAACACTTGCCCCGTTTTCTGCCTCATGAAACTTATCACCATTCTCAGTTTTTCTACCTTTTTGCAGCCCTATGTAACAGATTATATGTCTGGGATCCTGATCCGGTATCATATACCCAGGATGCGGAGGATACTGAGAAACAGTTCTTTGTAATGAACATACCCGAAGATAATGCATCAGCATGCACTCTCTTCGTTTGGGCGGCACGGGAATTCAAGTAATCCCCAATTTTCTGCTCTGTCTTATAACAATTATAAGTTGGAGCGGGACCAACGTTCCCCAGCTCAGTATAACAAGCGGGTTCGGTCAATTTATCCGTTTTATTATCTTGATTAAGGCGTGATATGGTCGCTACCTGGAGAGAAAGAGAAAAAAACACTCAGCGTGCGCTCTTGCAAGAATAGATTGGTTATTATTTTATCTAATCAGGATGGCTCCCACTGTTTTTTATCAAATCTTCCTTCAAACCCTAAAAGGAAAGACTAGCCGGGATTAATTACACGCTACAAGTTCATCAATCTTTCAGCCAGGCCAGTGTCGGTACTTTGAGGGAGGTCCCCCGTGCTTTCGCACGAACCTAATTAATGTAAACCTCGTTTTTCCAGAGGCGTAACCCCGTTGACACCTTTCTAGACACCTACTTGATCGGCTAATTGTAATGTGTAAAACTCTCCCAGGAGTAACTCTTACTCGCAGTGGGTATCGGGATCCAACTATCTCATAGAAGGTATGCAATCTCATTGCAAATTTCAACACTTGAAATTCCCGATAATATTTTGCCCCAAACGATCTATGACCTTGACAAGGTCAACAAACCATAGACCGCAAATCAAGTTCAACCCGTCATTTCTTGATTGAATCAAACCCACCCGCACGACCCTTGACAAGGTCAACAAGGCCGCACGACTACCCTAACCCAATCTGCATCATATGCATAAGCAGATAAATACTGGTTAGCTACCGCACACTGCGCCTTGACAAGGTCAACAAACGCAGCACGAATACTAAACAGGACTTATCTGAAATAACGGAGGGCTACGACAGGTTTTTCTGAAAACCTTTTGCGTAATGAACTTGATATCATTGTAGAATCAAATGATTTTAAAATGGAGTGTTTTTGAGGCTTTTCTAGTATTGCTAAAGGGGTCACTCCCGGTGAAGGGATCATCGGCCCTTTCCTCGTCGAATGAGGTGCGGGATATATCATATATATCACTGTGCAAAGCAAAACTCTTAAAAGCAATCAGAAGACAAACCGAGTGTGTAGCATCTGCCAGTTATTGCTAAAGGAGTCACTCCTGGTAAAGGGATCTCGGTCCTTTCCTCATCGAATAAGGTGTAGGATATATCACATATACCGCTGTGCAAAGCAAGAACTGTAGCTACCTGTTTTATTTTTGAAATTCGATTCTACAACATCTTTAGGTTTCTTTTATTTCATTAATCTCATTAATGAAGTCCCATCATTTAAGTTACCTAAACATCACAGATAAATACGACGTACACTTATGCCATCCGCATTCGCCTCGATGTCCCCTCGTGCACCGTTAGGTTAGGTAACTAACGGCAGAGTAGTGCAGGGCTAGCGCGGGTGTAAAACATAAGTAACATCTATATAATATATCATATATACTATATAAAGTATCCATCACAGAACATATCACATGAACACATCATAGATATCACAGCAGAAGAAACATATGAAATATTGGATATACTAGGACGTCCGTGTTTTCAATACGAGCCAGTATAAAACACGGATTCCACGGTCGTGATGAGTAGCCAAACCCACACCCCTAGACCCCTACGAGAGTGGCAAGCAACCCTACCAATTCTGGAGTTAGGAGACCCGGACTCGACTCCTCGAGTTGGTCTCCCACTGGACTCCAGAACCCGGTTACTTGTGCTCCCCTCCTTGGATCTATCCTAGTGCGGAAAAGTAAATAATATACAAAGGGTGACATCTTCCGCAACATGGAAGTGCCCCAATAAAAGAATATTACATACAAGTTTTTACATGAATGAAAATGAAAAACACTCATCTCACATAAAAAACCCCGGCTATTCAAACACGACGATCCAATATAACATATCCAGCAACACATAACATCACATGTCATCAACGTAAGTAAATATGCGCATCCCAATTGTCGTTGACATATAGCAACGAAACCGGCGATATCACATATTACACTTACGGTCACAGAAAAGAAAGTGTAAAACTACAATAGTTGGAATCCGCAACCTACATAGACATCGCATGCCTAATCAAATGAATTCCTTAGACATCGCATGCCTAATATAAACCCCGCATTTTAGTCTCATTATCGAAAACACTTTTCAATATCAAGTCGGGCAATTCAACAAGATTCCCGACATCCTGATCGAATGCTCGTCGCAAACTTTAGTAGACGGCTGCACCCCCGATACCGTCGACGAAGTGCACCAAGACGGAACACCGCTGCCGCGAGAACCCGAACGGATGCTTTCGGCGACAGGGTTCTCCTACAGTCACTTGGTCGGGACTATAGAGTGAGGCTGTCTATTAAGTTTACCCGGCGAGTATCCGCGTACGCTACGTGATTGCGACGGACTTTTGATCACATCAAAATTCCGTGGCAACCGATCAAGTGAGACTAAAGTGCTATGTTTATAACATTCATTCAGTTATCTCATAACTACTTGTGAATTCCAATTATTGTATCCCATTCCAGATAAATAGAAAATGATAAACTTTCCGATCGAACATTCAAACACCCAAGTTTTCCCGAAACAGATCAACACATGAAATAAGTCTAAAAACATTCAGTTCGTGCCTCAGTACCAACGGTCCAGCCGTAGAAGGGTCAAGCCAACGCCTCACATGTGGCACGCCGTACTGCCCCAAACCCTAAGGTTCAAAGGGCAGTTCAAGACGGTCACATAATCGAGTTAAGGTTTGTTGTCTTCTAGAGGGACCATCGCGTTACTTGCACTACTTAGAACGTCTTTAAACCTCGGAAAGATCCAACACTTGGAAATTTCCCGACAGGGGAAAAGGTGGGTATTTATGTCCGGTCGAACTTTTTAACATATTCTAAAATTATCCGGAAAAGCACACAGACAAAATCAGACAATCCGATCGAAACACCGAATCCTCAATACAACCCAGAAAACTCAACTCTTGAGTTCATATTAAAACATCCCAGAAAATCCAGTACCAGAAAATAGGAATTACTGTGCAAAAAGTATTGGGCATTGTGACAATACGGCCGCGGAACCGCCGCAGAAGCCTTGCTTCTGCCGCGGTTCCGCCGCACTCTTGTTGAATCATGGACACGTGTTGCACAGTAATTCTTAGGATTCCCTGCTGATTTTTCTACATATTTTTAATATACAAAAATCCACAAATATGAAAAATGTACAGAAAGGGTTGTCGGGTTAGGGTTTCGGGTTCGATCAGGTTTCTAACATCGTCTACGCATCGCCTAAGGCTCTAGCTAGGCTCTGATACCACTGGAGGATTCCTAGGCATACTAATGAGGTCTCACAAGGCATCAACCATGCCAATTTCAAATTTTACAAGTGCCGAGAAACCCTAATACGGATCGTTAACTAGAATTTTAGGCGAAAGATGCAACTAGTTAACAACTTAACTAAGTGAACGGAAATACAACCTTTGTAGATCCGGTTCTCCACCTCCATAGCTCCGTGATGAAGTCCCCTCGCTGTACAAATCGCATCCCGGACTCTAGCATCGGCTTCATCGGAGAAATGGGCGGGCTTGGTCGTCGGCTTCGATGCCGAAGATGATCTACGTCGAGGCATCACTAGATCAAGCTCCCACTTCACCAAGTCATGAAACTTGTGAAGAAAACACCCTACACTACTTGGCAAGAGGTAGAGGATGAAGAAATAGGAAGTGGGTTCACTTTAGAATTGAATTTCTCACTCTTTTCATCAAGTCACCATTGATGAAGCAAGGTTTTCTTCAAGTGAAGAAGAAGAAGAAGAAGATGAATATTATGATAAGTTATTTTTTTTTTTAAATAGAAAAGAAAATCAATACTTATCATAATACAACCATGGTCAAGTGTAGAGAATCAACTAGGGTTAAGTGGAGTGGTTAGGGTTAAGCATGAGACAAAATGGTCACTTAGTCAAAGCTTCATGAAGCTTCAAGATGCAAACAAAGAAATCCACCATTTTCTCTTTATTCCATTTATTTTCCAAAAAAAGAATAAATAAATAAATGAATAAGAAAACAAAACCCTAACCATTCACATAACCATGGTTTAATCTTTACACAAACCCAAGTAAACATGTATCATCAAACATGATACAAACTTGTGCACAAAAAAATATATCACATATACAATGTGCACAAACAAGTGAGAAAAACCATTTAAAGTGAACCAATACTAGTTAATGCAAAGTAATATATCTAATATATAATTATGCATTAAATCATTAAATCAACACTTGATTTAACGATCCGGTCATATCACATATAACCGACTAATATCAAATGTATCGGCTTATCGAATCAATCCTTGATTCGATAACTAGGTTATATCGCATACAACCATTCGATATATTCATCGTGAGAATGAAATACGGTATCACATACACGCATTATTCTCGGTCCCGCACATATCTCATATGCGCTCCTATTTCGTTTCGCTTGAGCCAGAAAACCTCTGTGTATGACTCTAAAGACTCGTCAATACGCCGGCAGCAGGTGATGATCATATCAAACACCCACAAGCCGCAAGCGGTCTGCTAAACGTAACGGCCACCCGGGTATTGAGCGATCAGAAGATCGATGAGCAAGCCCGCTCACACTCCTGTGAATCCAACCAGTAACACTTACCGTACAGTCCGGTCTCGTCGTCTGATATGTCGCATATCTCACCTAGGGGTGGTAAACGTCAGACCCCAATAGCTCGATAAGTCGTGTCGATATTAGGTCTATAACAGTTCGAGAAACTACTGATAACACTTACCAGTAAATCTCAGCAACCCTGGCCAGGGATTTCCGGTTATAGCCAATCGAACACAGCGCAACATCAACTCCCTATACCGGGAGAGACGAATCCCCTCCTATCGCTCATTGCCTCCATGTGATTCGGGACTGTACCCAAAAACCACCGTTTTGCACGCCCTCTTGGACGTGGTAAGATGGAAATCAAAGCACGGTGGGAACCACACAAGACTCTATGACGATCTCGGGTCAACAGTCTACTCTGTACCAGTGTCACCAGAGAACTGCCATCTGACGTAAGGTATAATACCATCTGGAAGTTCTCGGCGAGTCCGTCCAGTGTACCCAGTCTCCACTGAGCACCCGTATATGATCTCTGATGTCAAACACCAATGGATATGGGATCATCCATCGCCCATCTATATGGGTCGAGAAGGTATACGCTAGTCTACTCTGGTATATCGATGCCCCGTCTCGATATACCCACGACTAGGGACCTTGAAGGATGTACTTATGGACTACCCTGTCCCCACTAGTATGATCCGCATCATAGTTCAGGTAGTCAAGTACACATCCTAAGGGCTTTACCAACATGTAACAGAGAGACAATCAGTGTACACGTTAAGGTAAAGATCAACCAGATAGCATACTATCATGTCGAGCAAGAAAGTCCTCCCTATATATGTCCAAGCACCCACTACAATATACATCCTATGTATAGTAATGGCCTCTAGGGCATACATATAACTAACACCTATTTCTGTTCGTCAAGGAGAAGGACGGCAGTTTGAGGTTGTGTATTGATGGATCGTCAATTGAACCGGCTTACGGTGCGGATAGGTATCCTTTACCTTGCATTGACGATTTCTTCGATCAGCTCCAGAGTGCGAGACATTTTCTAAGTTTGTTTAGGATCCGGTCATCATCTGTTGCGGGTTCGGAGTGATGTCATTCCGAAGACTGCTTTTTGTGCGTGCTACGGGCCTTATGTGTTTTGGTGGTGTCATTGGACTCACCAATGCCCTAGCAGCATTCGTAGATATGATGAACCAGGTTTCATCATGCCGTTCCTCGACCAGTTTATTGTTGTGTCATTGATGACATTCTGGTCTATTCCAAGAGTCGTGAGGAACGTAGTAGCACTCAAGAATTTGTTCTGCAGATACTGGGAGAGCACCAGCTGTTTGCTAACTTCTCGGAGTATTCCTTCAGGCTTGATTGTGTTGACTCCTAGGTCTTGTAGTTACGGGAGACGGTTTTCGTATGGTCCCGAGGAAGATCGAGGCCGTACAGGTTTGGCCCAGACTTGTGTACGGGACGGAGGTCCGCAGATCTTTGGGCTTAGCGGGTTTTTACTGCCGTTTCGTGCAGGATTGCTAGTGTATCGCTGCACCGTTGACTGGACTGACCGGAAAGGAGGTTTTTTTTCTTTGGACTGAGGCATGTGTGCGGAGTTTTCAGCAGTTGGAGATTCGGTTGACAACCGCACCAGTTCTTTCTTTGCTTTCTGGTTTGGACTTTGTTGTTTACTGTGATGTTTCGCGAGTGGGGCTCGATTTTGCGCTGATGTGGCACTATAAAGTTATCGCTTATGCTTCCCGACAGTTGGAGGAAGTACGAGCAGGATATCCTACTCATGATCTGGAAATGGCCGCGGTGGTCGTGCGTTGAAGATCTGAGGACACTACTTGTTCGGAGAGTCGTGTCAGATTTTCACGGACCACCGGAGCTTAATGTACATTTTCCTGCAGCGGGTTTTGATTGTTTAGACAGTCTTCTGCAGATTTACGGTTCTTGTGCGATCGTTGAGTATAACTTTTGTTCGCCTCTACTGAGGGGACAGCTTGCCCATGTCCGGGCCCGACCACTTTTCCTTAATCGTTTTCGCGAGGCACAGCCCGCCGATGCTCGTTCGTCAGAGTGTCTTGAGCATACTCGGCTGGGTAAAGATTCGGAGTCCTTGATTTGTGACCAGATGTGCTACGTTTAGGGACGCGTTTATGTGTACCTGTTGCTGATGGGCAGAGACGCGAAATCCTAGAGCAGGCACATCAGTCAGCTTTCGGTGTTCATTCAAGTTCCACCAATTTATAGCGTGACTTGTGAGATAGTTACGGGTGGACAGGAATGAAGAGTGAAGTTTCGGATTTCGTTTCAAGGTGTCTGTCTTGTGGTGAGCTAAGGTTAAGCATTTGAGACCGGCTGGAAAGTTGCGACCTTAAACCGTTCCGGAATGGGAATGGGAGCAGATCTCCACGAATTTCGTTATGGTGTCTACCCAGGTCTGGTCAGGGTATGACTCCATTTGGGTGTTTGTTGTCCGGTTTGCTCAGTTTGCTCTGTTGTTCTTTGTTAAGTTTGTGCGTTTGTTCGGAGTTCCTTCATGCATTGTATCCAATTGAGACATCATGTTCGCTTTCCGTCTTGGACAGAAGCTTCGGGAAGCCTTGGGTAATGGTTGAGCTTTAGCTCCGCTTTCCATCCGCTGGCTGGTGGTTAGACAGAACGGATTATACAGACTCTGGAGGATATGCTTGTTGTATGCGTGCTATTTGTTGTCGGCAGTTGGGATCGTCACTTGCCATTGTTAGGAATCTCCTTCGATAGCAGTTATCAGGAGACATTCCAATTGGCAACCTTTAGGTTTATGTTTGGTAGGTCGTGTCGATCGCCAGTCTGTTTTTCTGACTCTGCGAGAGTAGGATTTTTTAGACCCCAGCTAGTCTAGAGACTTCGGAGATGATCCAGTTGGTTCAAATCAGGATGAGAGCAACCCAGTGCTGACAGAAGTCTTATGCTGACCGTGGTGGTCGCAGACTTGAGTTCGCAGTAGGAGATCATGTATTTCTACGGATTTTTCCGATGAAATGGCGTGTTGAGTTTTGGGAAGTTTAGTCCCAGGATTGTAGGTCCTTTTGAGGTCCTCAAGCGAGTTAGTTCCGTTGCCTATAAATTGGCACTCCGCCCAGATTATTGAGTATTCACCCCGTATTTCCTTGTGTCGATACTTTGCAAATATCTTCATAACCTTTCTCACATGATTCAGCACCAGACCATTTAATTGGGACGCGATCTTTTTGTTCACCGGCAGCCAAGTGTGTTAATGGCTCGACAGGTGGAGAAACTTCGGTCAAGGGTCTTGCCATCTGTGGAGGGTTTTTTTGGCGTAGCCGTATAGTGAGGTGATCACTTGGGAGGCTGCGAGCGAGATTTGGGAGTTTTGTACTCTTCTCTTTGAAGGTACGCTTAGTGAAAATTTTAAATTCGGAGACCGAATTTCTTTAAGGGGAAAGATTGTAACGTTTTAGAAATCGTTTTGCGAATTTTCCGTTTTTAAGCTAAAATAGCCGGTGTTTTCCGTTTTAACCCGATTATGATCAAACTTCTGTATATACATGTCGGCACCTAGTTTACCTAGAAAAAAGCTAGTGCGCGGACTTTGGGGGTCAATGAGAAGTTTTGGTTCACATAGAATTTTTTCCTAATTAAATATTATTTTAATGCTTTATTTGTGCACTTTATTAGTGGTAATTACTTTTTGGCTTGGGTTAATTACTACTAATATGGTTTTATGCTAATCTAATCACTAGATATTTTGGTAAACCATTCATTCCAAATATCTAGATATTTTGTGTTTAAAATGAATATTTAAAGAAAAGAAAAGAAAGAAAATGTGTCATTTTTGCATTTAATGAATTTTGCTAGAACTTTCTTCTTCTTTTTGCACAAAACACCCCCACTCCCTCATGGCCGGCCTCCCTCATTTCTTGCTGCCATCTTCTTCTTCTTACCTCATTTCATCATTTTCTAGCACAAATAAATCATCAAAAATCCAAATAAATTCATACAAACTCAAATATAATCATTTCTCATCATTCTTCTTCACAAAACTTGCTTGGATCTTCATTCTAGTGAGGATTTTGGAGGCTAAAATTTGGATTGTTATTGTTTCAAATCTTGTCTCTTTGATGGTATAAACCCTAACCCTAATTTCGTTTGTGGTATTATTACTTCAATTAGCTTAATTAGATGTTTAAATTAAGCTTTTAAATTCATATTTGAAAATTCTAGTAAGGGTTTTGTTAATCAATTAGGGTTTTGATTAGTAAAAAGGTTAAGTGATCAGTTATGACTTGATGAAAACTTAACCTGGTTGCTAGAATGTCAATTGTTATTTTCCTAATTGGTTAATTAAGCTAATTAGCAAACTAAACTTTTACTAATCCTAATTAAGTGAGATTAAAATTATAGTATTGATTTGAATGGTTTAATCTTGCTAATTAGTGAGGTTTGTAAGTTCTAGTTTGGTAAAAAGTTATAAATTTGTGATAAAATGATATATACCGCTTGGTAGATTTCGGAAAGTTTTAGGCGTGGATTTCTTTTGACGTTGCGACGTTAATTATATTGATTCCACGTTTATTAGTGTGTTGTGAATGCGTGATCGGTACGATCAGGGTCTAGGCTTGGTAGTTGTATCGCTTTGTGTTCCTAGCTAGGATCGTGCCGATGTCGTTCGTGCTTTTGTGTAGATTTTGCTTTTGAGTTCGTCTCGTAGTGTCGCTACGTACGTTAGCCGCTAAACGGACACTCGAGAGTATGTTTGGAGTTGGTGCGTCGGTTAAACGCTGTTGTACGTATTTTTGGTCGATTGCTTATACGCTTGCTTTATTGTTATATGTGTTCAGGATCGCAGACGGGGACTTCGGACGCTGCGAACAACGGAAAGCGAGTGGTAAGCTTTACTTAACCAGGAGCGTTGGTGAGTAGATTTGATATATACAGGGGAATCGCCCGCATGGCGTTATGCGTCTGGGCTATAGATCTTATGAATTGTCGCATATTCTATTTCATATATAGAGTTGCGCATACACCTTATTGCTTAGTTATTTGTTGTGCTTGGACATGTACCTTTAGGACACTGCACTATTATTGACAGCTCATGTTGCACGAGCACTGATTGTATGCCACACACACCGTCAATAATTTGCCATGACACGCATAACACACACCTACATGATATTATTTGGTTAGGGACATTGAGACATTGATTCATATTTCTTTATGCATATGACATATAGCATACCTGTATACCTACATACTTACACATACGCCTTGACATGCTTACATGCTGTTACCTATATACCTATAGGGTATTGTACCATTGGCGATAGGTACATACACACATAATGACATAGCTACATGTATACCTTGCATACATACTTCACTTATACCCGGAGAGTATATTATATCATTACTGATAGGTAGATACATATACCTTGCCATACCTTTATGTTTACGCATATATCTGGCTATAGCTACATGTTTGCCTTTATTTGATGTTATATAGAATTGGAGAAATTAGCAACCGCGTGATATTTATATTAACCTGTTGCAGTTAAATAGCGGCTTTTCCTTTATATGCTCGCATTTCAGTTTTATGTTGCGTATATTATATTTATGGATTTTCGCATTGAGATATGGATTTTTCATGATATTTTCTGGATTTGAGAACTGTGGTAGTTTCATGAAATTATGTATTATTTAAAAAATCCGGTTTCTCTTGATATGATATCTCAGCAGCCATCATGAGTTTTGTCGGTTCTGATATATATACCCCATGCGAGGAGCGTCGTGGGCCGTATGAGGGTACATGGTGGGGCCCGGAGGTACCCGGGGCAAGACGATTAAAGAACCTTGCCGATTGAGCCTGACAGGGGAACCATACCTACCGGTGACAGTACTTATGGCTCGGCGGTTATCGTGGGGATACCGACGGGAGTCATGTACGTATGGATACGTCGAGAGGCGAGAGTCAGAGCTAGGCACTCGAGCTTTCGGTATAGCTTATGATACGTACCTATCAGGGTGCCAGTCATGGTGACAGCACCTGATAGATCAGCCTTTATGTGTCAATACTTGGCACAGGTTTTTATGATATTATTACTCCTAAGTATATATAACAGTGGAATGGGATGCTGTTATATATGCATATATATATTGGTGGAATGGGACGCTAATATATATGTATACATATCAATTCATATTCATCATTATAATTATTCATGCAAATATATTTAGGATATATGAGATTCACTTGATATTGGATTTGGGATATAGGAGATTCATTTGAGATTGGATACAGGATATATGAGATTTACTTGATATTGTACATTCAGGGTTTGTGAGACTTACATGATATGAGAGCCAATTTGGGGGCTGATTTGAGAAATTGGGATTTGGATTGTCTTGATGGACTTTGGTCCTACCACGATGTCAGGATTCCGTGGAAATGACGTGTTTCATTCCATACTCCACATTTATTGTTTATGCACTGCTTCATGTATTAGTTGTACCTGATAGAATACCTTCCATGACTGTTGCATTTACATACTTTATTTTATATGCACTGCTTCATTTTTAGTTGTACCTGCTATAGTACCTTTCATGACTGTTGCATATATACATTGTCATATTATCGCTTCATATATTAGTTGTACCTGATAGAGTATCTTACATGATTGTTACATACAGATTGTCATATTATTAATTCATGTATTAAATGTACCTGCTAAAGTATCTTTCATGACTATCGCATTCATATGCCCATTTATTGCTTAGCTTACATATGTTAGATTCGCGCTGTACGTGCATACTTGCGATTACCTGCATATGTCATTTACTATTCACGAGTTGGCAACTCACCCCCGTTGTGCCATAGTGTTTTGCAGGTCAGGTCGTTCCTCACAGTAGTCAGAGGCAAGGCTATTATCATCTATTATAGTATCTTTTGCCGCGGATACCGCTTCGGCTCACAGTGTGCAGTTTTTCTTAGGTGGGTTTTACGGTTATCCAAGGTTGTTTATTGTATATTCGTTGTATCCATATACTCTCCATCTACCATTATCCTGTATGATTTAGAGACTTGATGTGAGGACGATGTTGCATATTATTTTGTGACTTGGAGATCTTTTATGCAGTTTTACTTCTATCGTCTTTTATTTCTTCGCTACGGCGTCGCATATCTGTTGTGGTGGTTGTTTTCCGCCGTTGGGCATGGATTTGCTCCCGTTGGGATACTTTACTTATATTTATGTTGTACCCATTTTTAGGGTTGGTTTTTACAAAGGAGGTGCTGCCGAAATTTTTAAAGAAAGTAAAGTTGGACTTTAAAGAATTTGGTTCGAGATTTCAAAAGTTTTGAAAATGCTATTATCACTTACTACTTTTGATGCTTTAGATTGATGGGTTTTCGGCTTACTTAAATTGCGTTACGCCTGTAGACGTTGCGTAGTTTAAGGGCCGTCACGTGCCAATTTCGGGTCATGAAAAAGTTGGTATCAGAACGCTAGATTTTACCTTTCGTAGTGTAGGATGACCTTGGTATGATGGAGTAGGCAGCTTAAGCAGAGTAACGTAGTGTGTATCTCCGCGACATACTCACGATGCGGTACTCCGCCTAAAGTGACATAAGTACTAATTGCTTGAAATTCCTTCCTTGATGATACATATCCTTATGATTCGATTTCCGTATTAATATCGAATCATATTTCCATTTATAGCGTTTAGCGCCGATGACCATGAGGACTCAGAGTGGTGCGATGAGAGCCGAGGTCAGAATTGACTCGGATGAGACAAGGACCGACCAGGATGGCACGCTCGTTGCACAGGAGCAGATGGATCCGCCTTCAATAGATCGTATCGCTAGGCTTGAGGCTGAGATGCAGGACTTGCGCCAGACGATGAGGTCTTTGGTTGAGGCCAGTAGAGCGCGGCGACAGGAGGTTGCCACCCCTGTTACCCAGTTATTCCTTGCGATCAGCACTGCATCGTGTTACTCACACAGCACCAGTGGATGCAGCCCGTTTTGACGAGGAGTGTCTTTCCGAGACTTTGGGAGTTCCGGAACAGTGGAGGACTCGTACCGGTGTACCAGCCTAGAGACGGAGGCCTAGCCGTCGAGACAGATTTCGTGACCGTCGCGGGAGTAGCAGAGGCTTGGGACGAGGACAGTCGTTCAGCTCTCATCCCCAGAAGGGTCAGCAGTCATCGCGTGGATGTTTTCGATGCGGGAGCCTTCATCACCTCATCAGGAATTGTTCCTTAGCACCGCGTCAGACTCGTGCTCGGAGAGGTCGTGGTCCCGAAGGGTTCGCTCAGAGAGGACAGGTTGGCGGAGGAGGATTTCAGCCAGTTGCAGGTAGAGGGCAGACACGAGAGTTTGCTTCTACTCATCGGGACGCGTGGGCGTCCAATGTAGAGTTTGCAGGTATTCTAAATTCGTATGTTCTTTTGATGTACTTGTTTGTTTTACACACTTTGTGCCGTGGTTGGGACGAGAGTCGTATTAGCTAGATTAGCCGTTGTTGTGTTAATTTCTGTCAGCGATTCTTTTGTTGCGCGGCACGTGTTTCAATCGTGTGCCAATCGGATAGGAGATAAAGATTCGTCCCTCGTTGTGATCCTTCTAAAGATATTGGATTTGACGTTCTCCTGGGCACGGACTGGTTAGCTACGTGCTAGGTGTCTGTGGACTGCCGCGAGGAAAACGGTCAGGTTTTGTTTTCCCGACGAGTCAGTTCTTGTTGTGCAGGGGGACAATGGTGCCGCCTCTCACAGCTTGAATTCAGCCGTTTTCGCTAGTCGACTTTTGAGGAGAGGATGTCGTGGATTCTTGGCTTCCATTCGTGATGCCGGAGCCACAATAGGATTGTTGGACCGGGTTCCTATCGTGCGAGAGTTTTCCGACGTTCCAGATAAGCCGGCGAAGCTTAGGCAGCTTAAAGATCAGATGCAAAGTTGTTTGTTGGGGGGCTTTGCATCAGCTTAAAAAACATTCTTTCCGGTCATCATCTGTTGCGGGTTCGGAGTGATGTCATTCCGAAGACTGCTTTTTGTGCGTGCTACGGGCCTTATGTGTTTTGGTGGTGTCATTGGACTCACCAATGCCCTAGCAGCATTCGTAGATATGATGAACCAGGTTTCTTCAGGCCGTTCCTCGACCAGTTTATTGTTGTGTCATTGATGACATTCTGGTCTATTCCAAGAGTCGTGAGGAACGTAGTAGCACTCGAGAATTTGTTCTGCAGATACTGGGAGAGCACTAGCTGTTTGCTAACTTCTCGGAGTGTTCCTTCAGGCTTGATTGTGTTGACTCCTAGGTCTTGTAGTTACGGGAGACGGTTTTCGTATGGTCCCGAGGAAGATCGAGGCCGTACAGGTTTGGCCCAGACTTGTGTACGGGACGGAGGTCCGCAGATCTTTGGGCTTAGCGGGTTTTTACTGCCGTTTCGTGCAGGATTGCTAGTGTATCGCTGCACCGTTGACTGGACTGACCGGAAAGAATGTTCTTTTTCTTTGGACTGAGGCATGTGTGCGGAGTTTTCAGCAGTTGGAGATTCGGTTGACAACTGCACCAGTTCTTTCTTTGCTTTCTGGTTCGGGCGACTTTGTTGTTTACTGTGATGTTTCGCGAGTGGGGCTCGATTTTGCGCTGATGTGGCACTATAGAGTTATCGCTTATGCTTCCCGACAGTTGGAGGAAGTACGAGCAGGATATCCTACTCATGATCTGGAAATGGCCGCGGTGGTCGTGCGTTGAAGATCTGAGGACACTACTTGTTCGGAGAGTCGTGTCAGATTTTCACGGACCACCAGAGCTTAATGTACATCTTCCTGCAGCGGGTTTTGATTGTTTAGACAGTCTTCTGCAGATTTACGGTTCTTGTGCGATCGTTGAGTATAACTTTTGTTCACCTCTACTGAGGGACAGCTTTCTCATGTTCGAGCCCGACCACTTTTCCTTAATCGCTTTCGCGAGGCACAGCCCGCCGATGCTCGTTCGTCAAAGATTCTTAAGCATACTCGGCTGGGTAAAGATTCGGAGTCCTTGATTTGTGACCAGATGTGCTACGTTTAGGAACGCGTTTGTGTATACCTGTTGCTGATGGGCAGAGACGCGAAATCCTAGAGCAGGCACATCAGTCAGCTTTCGGTGTTCATTCAAGTTCCACCAATTTGTAGCGTGACTTGTGAGATAATTACGGGTGGACAGGGATGAAGAGTGAAGTTTCGGATTTCGTTTCAAGATGTCTGTCTTGTGGTGAGCTAAGGTTAAGCATTTGAGACCGACTGGAGAGTTGCGACCTTTAACCGTTCAAGAATAGGAATGGGAGCAGATCTCCACGAATTTCGTTATGGTGTCTACCCAGGTCTGGTCAGGATATGACTCCATTTGGGTGTTTGTTGTCCGGTTTGCTCAGTTTGCTCTGTTGTTCTTTGTTAAGTTTGTGCGTTTGTTCGGAGTTCCTTCATGCGTTGTATCCAATTGAGACATCATGTTCGCTTTCCATCTTGGACAGAAGCTTCGGGAAGCCTTGGGTAATGGTTGAGCTTTAGCTCCGCTTTCCATCCGTTGGCTGGTGGTTAGACAGAACGGACTATACAGACTCTGGAGGATATGCTTGTTGTGTGCGTACTATTTGTTGTCGGCAGTTGGGATCGTCACTTGCCATTATTAAGAATCTCCTTCGATAGCAGTTATCAGGAGACATTCCAATTGGCAACCTTTAGGTTTGTGTTTGGTAGGTCGTGTCGATCGCCAGTCTGTTTTTCTGACTCTGCGAAAGTAGGATGTTTTGGACCCCGGCTAGTCTAGAGACTTCGAAGATGATCCAGTTGGTTCAGATCAGGATGAGAGCAGCCCAGTGCAGACAGAAGTCTTATGCCGACCGTGGTGGTTGCAGACTTGAGTTCGCAGTGGGAGATCATGTATTCCTATGGATTTTTCCGATGAAGTGGCGTGTTGAGTTTTGGGAAGTTTAATCTCAGGATTGTAGGTCCTTTTGAAGTCCTCAAACGAGTTAGTTCCGTTGCCTTTAAATTGGCACTTCCGCCCAGATTATTGAGTATTCACCCCGTATTTCCTTGTGTCGATACTTTGCAAATACATTCATAACCTTTCTCACATGATTCAGCACCAGACCATTTAATTGGGACGCGATCTTTTCGTTCACCGGCAGCCAAGTGTGTTAATGGCTCGGCAGGTGGAGAAACTTCGGTCAAGGGTCTTGCCATCTGTGGAGGGTTTCTTTGGCGTAGCCGTATAGTGAGGTGATTACTTGGGAGGCTGCAAGCGAGATTTGGGAGTTTTGTACTCTTCGCTTTGAAGGTACGCTTAGTGAAAATTTTAAATTCGGAGACCGGATTTCTTTAAGGGGGGAGATTGTAACGTTTTAGAAATCGTTTTGCGAATTTTCCGTTTTTAGGGTAAAATAGTCGGTGTTTTTTGTTTTCATCCGATTGTGATCAAACTTCTGTATAGACATGTCGGCACCTAGTTTAGCTAGAATAAAACTAGTGCGCGGATTTTGGGGGTCAATGGGCAGTTTTGGTTCACATAGAATTTTTCCCTAATTAAATCTTATTTTAATGCTTTATTTGTACACTTTATTAGTGATAATTACTTTTTGGCTTGGGTTAATTACTACTAATGTGGTTTTATGCTAATCTAATCACTAGATATTTTGTTAAACCATTCATTCCAAATATCTAGATATTTTGTGTTTAAAATGAATTTTTAAAGAAAAGAAAAGAAAGAAAAGCGTCATTTTTGCATTTAATGAAGCATTTAATGAATTTTGCTAGAACTTTCTTCTTTTTGCACAAAACACCCCTCACTCCCTCATAGCCGGCCTCCCTCATTCCTTGCTGCCCTCTTCTTCTTCTTACCTCATTTCATCATCAAAAATCCAAATAAATTCATACAAACTCAAATATAATCATTTCTCATTATTCTTCTTCACAAAACTTGCTTGGATCTTCATTCTAGTGAGGATTTTGGAGGCTAAAGTTTGGATTGTTCTTGTCTCAAATCTTGTCTCTTTGATAGTATAAACCCTAACCCTAATTTCTTTTGTGGTATTATTACTTTAATTAGCTTAATTAGATGTTTAAATTAAACTTTTAAATTCATATTTGGAAATTTTAGTAAGGGTTTTGTTAATCAATTAGGATTTTGATTAGTAAAAAGGTTAAGTGATCAGTTATGACTTGATGAAAACTTAACCTGATTGCTAGAATGTTAATTGTTATTTTCCTAATTGGTTAATTAAGCTAATTAGCAAACTAGACTTTTAATAATCCTAATTAAGTGAGATTAAAATTATAGTATTGATTTGAATGGTTTAATCTTGCTAATTAGTGAGGTTTGTAAGTTCTAGTTTGGTAAAAAGTCGTAGTTTTGTGATAAAATGATATATGCTGCTTGCTAGATTTTGGTAAGTTTTAAGCGTGGGTTTCTTTTGACGTTGCGACGTTAATTATATTGATTCCACGTTTATTAGTGTATTGTGAATGCGTGATTGGTACGATCAGGGTCTAGGCTTGGTAGTTGTATCGCTTTGTGTTCTTAGGTAGAGTCGTGCCGATATCATTCGTGTCTTTGTGTAGTTTTTGCTCTTGAGTTCGTTTCGTAGCACGTTAGCCGCTAAACGGACACTCGAGAGTATGTTTTGGAGTTGGTGCGTCGGTTAAACGTAGTTGTACGTATTTTTGGTCGATTGCTTATATACGCTTGCTTTATTGTTATATGTGTTCAGGATCGCAGGCGGGGACTTCGGGCGCTGCGAACAGGGAAAAACGAGTGGTAGGCTTTACTTAGCCAGGAGCGTTGGTGAGTAGATTTAACATCTACAGGGGAATCGTCCGCATGGCGTTATGCATCTGGGCTATAGATGTTATGAATTGTCGCATATTCTATTTCTATATAGAGTTGCGCATACTCCTTATTGCTTAGTTATTTGTTGTGCTTGGACCTGTACCTTTAGGACACTGCACTATTATTGACGGCTCATGTTGCACGAGCACTGATTGTATGCCACACCCCGTCAATAATTGCCATGACACGCATAACACACATACCTATATGATATTGTTTGGTTAGGGACATTGAGACATTGATTCATATTTCTTTATGCATATGACATATAGCATATCTGTATACCCACATGCTTACACATACGTCTTGACATGCTTACATGCTAGTTACCTATATACCTATAGGGTATTATACCATTGGCGAAAGGTACATACACACATAATGACATAGCTACATGTATACCTTGCATACATACTTCACTTATACCCAGAGGGTATATTATATCATTACTGATAGGTAAATACATATACCTTGCTATACATTTATGTTTACACATATATCTGGCTATAGCTACATATTTGCATTTATTTGATGTTATATAGAATTGGAGAAATTAGCAACCGCGTGATATTTATATTAACTTGTTGCAGTTAAATAGGGGCTTTTCCTTTATATGCTCGCATTTCAGTTTTATGTTGCGTATATTATATTCATGGATTTTCGTATTGAGATATGGATTTTTCATGATGTTTTCTGGATTTAAGGACCGTGGTAGTTTCATGAAATTATGCATTATTTGAAAAACCCAGTTTCTTTTGATATGATATTTCAGCAGCCACCATGAGTTTTATCGGTTCTGATATATATATACCCCATGCGAGGAGCGTCGTGGGCCGTATGAGGGTACATGGTGGGGCCCGGAGATACCCGGGGCAAGACGATTGAAGGACCTTGCCGATTGAGCCTGACAGGGGAACCATACCTACCGGTGACAGTACCTATGACTCGGCAGTTATGTGGAGATACCGACGGGAGTCATATACGTATGGATACGTCGAGAGGCGAGGGTCGGAGCTAGGTACTCGAGATTTCGGTATAGCGTATGATACGTACCTATCATGGTGCCAGTCATGGTGACAGCACCTGATAGATCAGCCTTTATATGTCAATGCTTGGCACAGGTTTTTTTGATATTTTTACCCCTAAGTATATATAACAGTGGAATGGGATGCTGTTATATATACATATATATATATATATATATTAGTGGAATGCGACCCTAATATATATGTATACATATCAATTCATATTCATCATTATAATTATTCATGCAAATATACTTAGAATATATGAGATTCACTTGATATTGGATTTGGGATATAGGAGATTCATTTGAGATTGGATACAGGATATATGAGATTTACTTGATATTGTACATTCAGGGTTTGTGAGACTTACATGATATGAGAGCCAATTTGGGGGCTGATTTGAGGAATTGGGATTTGGATTGTCTTGATGGACTTTGGTCCTACCACGATATCAGGATTCCGTGGAAATGACATGTTTCATTCCATCCTCCACATTTATTGTTTATGCACTGATTCATGTATTAGTTGTACCTGATGGAGTACCTTCCATGACTGTTGCATTTACATACTTTATTTTATATGCACTGCTTCATTTTTAGTTGTACCTGTTAGAGTATCTTTCATGACTGTTGCATATATACATTGTCATATCATCGCTTCATGTATTAGTTATACCTGATAGAGTATCTTATATGATTGTTGCATACAGATTGTCATATTATTGCTTCATGTATTAGATGTACCTGCTAGAGTATCTTTCATGACTATTACATTCATATGACCATTTATTGCTTAGCTTACATATGTTAGATTCACGCTGTACGTGCATACTTGCGATTACCTGCATATGTTAATTACTATTCACGAGTTGGCAACTCCCCCCGCTGTGCCACAGTGTTTTGCAGGTCGTTCCTCACAGTAGTCAGAGGCAGGGCTATTATCATCTATCATAGTATCTTTTGCCGTGGATACCGCTTCGGCTCACAGTGTGCAGTTTTGCTTAGGTGGGTTTTACGGTTATCTAAGGTTGTTTATTGTATATTCGTTATATCCATGTACTCTCCATCTACCATTATCCTGTATGACTTAGAGACTTGATGTGAGGACGATATTGTATATTATTTTGTGACTTGGAGGTCTTTTATGCAGTTTTACTTTTATCGTCTTTTATTTTTTCGCTACGGCGTCGCATATCTGTTGTGGTGGTTGTTTTCCGCTGTTGGGCGTGGATTTGCTCCCGTTAGGATGCTTTACTTATATTTATGTTGTACCCATTTTTGGGGTTGGTTTTTACAAAGGAGAAAGTAAAGTTGGACTTTAAAATATTTGGTTTGAGATTTCAAAAGTTTTGAAAATGCTATTATCACTTACTACTTTTGATGGTTTAGATTGCTGGGTTTTCGGCTTACTTAAATTGCGTTACGCCTGTAGACGTTGCGTAATTTAAGGGCCGTCACGTGCCAATTTCGGGTCGTAACACACACACACACACATATATATATATCGCTGTAGCCAAATTAGAATATGAATACCTACAAGTTGCAAGTTAAGAATGTCCAAGAACAAGGTGACTTGCGAGTTTATGTAGGATCTCATCGGCGATATATATATATATATTGAGAGAGAGAGAGAGGTTAATAGAGGAAAGAGGCCATAGGAGGGAATTTCCTCCTATAGCGTCGAGAAAACACACCCTCCCTCATTTTTTCCGACGATCGGCGCCCACCATCTTCATCGTTATCATCTAAGATGTGGGTACACCAAATGTCATGTGATTCTACAACTTTTTCACCGTTGATTTAGTGGGTTCAAAATTATCGGTTTACCGACAATAGAACTTTTTACATTGCTAAATCAACGGTGAAAAGGTTGTAGAATCACATGAAATTTGGTGTACCCACATCTTAGATGATAACGATAAAGATGATGGATGCCGATTGTCGGAAAAAATGAGAGAGGGTGTGTTTTTTCAACGCCATAGGAGAAAATTCCCTCTTATGGCATCTTTCCTCCATTATTCTCATATATATGTCACCGATGAGATCCTATAGAAACTTGCAAGTTACCTTGTTCTTGGACATTCTTAACTTGTAACTTGTAAGTATTCATGTTCTAATTTGGCTACAAGAAAAATCATTTACAAATTATGCAACGGTAAAGAAGAAAGCGGATATATTTGATTAACCAAGGTTGTAGCCCTCCTTTATTCCCTATATTATTTAACTATGAAGTATTCTATATTTTTTACTTTAGAATTTAGTTATTTACAAAATATGTAATGAATAGCAATTTAAGCATACATAGAACGAGGCATTGAAGAACCTGCAAATGGGGTAGCAAGGAAGAGCATGCAAAGCATGAGAAAAAGAGAGCTGATCGTGATAATAATTTTTTTCACTCGATGTGTGTTTACCCTCTTTAGAACCTCTAACGATTGAAGTTAAGAACGAGATAGAGTCTAAACAAAACAAATTTTAAGTTTGATCAGAAGGTCCTGGATTCGTGACTTCTAATAAACGCAAACACTTACTGCTAATTTACACCCTATTGTCTCAGGAAATACCTAAACGGGATACCTTGTTAGATTATTCTAAATCACATCATTTAAAAAAAAGATCACATATCAGACATATGTACTTTCAAAGAAAAGACAATATAAAAGAGTCATCAAAAGATTTCATTCATATTAATTTGTGTACAACTTTGATACATACATTTCTTTACATCTCAAACTTATACAAAAAGATTTAAAGAAATATAAGTATGGTTTAAAAAGTAAATTAGGGGGTTTAATATCAAAGTTGGTATCATTTCAAAACCCAATTAGGCCCTTCCATTTGTGGGACCCAAACTTAGTCAAATAAAGCAAATGCGGGTATTTTTATGGGAGACCCAGTTGCATGTTGTTAGAGCATGGGTGGATGCATCCAAAATGGGACCTACCGACATATAACAGAGAAGCGGGAATCCCCTTTGGGGTACCCGACAGGAGATACCCGACAGGGGTATATCCGAAAGGAGATACCCGACATGGAAGCATCCAATAAGTACCCGACATGGAAACATTCGATAAGTACCCGACATGAATAGGAGGTACCCGAAATTGATATGTACGCGAAATTGACAGAAGGTACCCGAAATTGAGATACCCAAAACTGGCAGGAGGTAGATACCCGACATTAATCTTCCTTATATAACTTATCTGTATCTAAGTCATATGAATATTAAATTAGAAAGACTTTTATTTTGACAAACTTTCTATGAATCCATATGGAAACAATACACTATCTTATTTCCAATATTTGATGAACATTGTTATATGTTCAAAAATTAAGAAAATAGAATGTTCTCCTATTTTCAAGTTGTTTGATAGAAAATAGGGTTTTCCTTATTTTCAAATTATGTGAAGAAAATATACAGAAAATAAGGTTATGGCTCATATTCTTGAAATATGCAAAAAATAAGGTTTCCCCTATTTTCTAATTTGCAGAGAACAAGATTGCTCTCGTGTTCTCTACTTGTCAAAGAAACATGAGTTTAATCATGTTCTCAAGTCCATCAGGAAACACTTGAATTTTGGGAATTGATGAGAATTCCCCAAACATTCTACTCTAAATATTCATATGCCCTCTAAAAAGAAGAGAATATAAAAAGAGTCTTCATCAAAATCACCACCTTCTTCTTTCAGCTTCTTCAACAAAGAGTGGTCTTTATCGTGAGAGTTTTCTTTAAAGTTGAATAATGAGGGATCCTTTTCTTTCTTTATTTTTTAGGGTATATATATATGGGTAGGAATAGTTATAAATATGATACGATATTAAAGGTTTCTAATACATATCGGCCCTCTGTATCAGAAAATCTATCGTATCTTACGATGTATGTTACATATCGTATGATGTGATACGTTCTAATACGATATACGATATGAGCGATACAATATTTAAAGGCTACATTTGTTATTGGGTCAGGCCTAGATCTCCTAGATCGGGTTAAAAACCTTAAAATATATAATATCCAATCTCTAAAGTCCTAACTAATCTAAGCTGCAAAACACAAAACTTTGGAAACTCTCATCTCGTCCTCGTGTTCACTTACAAAGAAGAAATATGTTAGAAACTAAAACAACTAAGACTTGATGTCTTGGTTTATATTAAGTAGAACTTACAACTATAAATAGGACACAAGAAAAGCGAACAAAATGAGAGGTATATCATCCGATTTATTTATCAGATAAAGAGTCCAATGATGAATTATGAAGAAAGAAAATCCTTACTTACCGGAAGATGCTATTTGGATGGATGTTCATGAATACTTTAAAATTGACGGTGGACCAAGTGATATGAAAAGATGAAATGATGTATAATTATATTTACTGGTTAATTTTGTTAAAAAATTTAAAATTCTTGGCATTTTAAAACCGATTTTGATAAGACCTCGAAATTTTAAATGCTATTCCAGAAAAAACTTGCAAAGAAAAAGAAAAGAAGATAATAGAAGTGAAGTTGAGGAGTTCGTAGCATACAAAAGCTAAGATGGGAAAGATGGGAACATCCTCATCAACGATGATGATAGACGACGAATTAATAGGAGACTATTGATTGATCGTTGTTTTTTTTGTTAATTTTTGAAAGATTTTAGCAAGGTTCAAGGTTTCGTCCGAAATCACCGATATGTGATCGTTTCGTACAGGTTTCGGTGGAAACCGATACGAAACCAACAATACAATCGGGTTTTGGCCGAACCTAAAATAACTATTTATTTTTTTGCCGTTTTTTGCCATCATGATCACTATAGGCCTTCATTGTTAGATATGAGGTGTTTTCGTGGTAATTGGTTGTTATTTGCTCACCAAAGACGGTTGATCAAAAGAAAATATCGAGCTAACAGAGATAACGGGAGAGATGTGAGAGAGGGGATTGAAAAACAACTGGTCAGGCTTTTTTTAGCTTAGTGTATCAAGTGTAGAACCAAAATTGAGACCATGGTTTTCATTTGTGATACAGCTGGTCAGATTATTTTCATTCTAAGAATACTACAAAAGTCGACCCACACTATATATTAATACTTATCTAAGTACATTTTTCAATATATTTTGCATTTGGTCTTGTCATGGCTGGATTTTTTAACACTAAGAATATTGTTATACAACCATTAATTTAATATATTAACCTATATGTATGTATTACCGTCAAAACCGAAACCTGAACCGAGATGAGCGAAACCCACCGAAACCAAAAAAAAAAAAAAAAAAAAACGAATTCTCAAACCTTGGTTTTTAGTTTATAATGTATGAACTTAGTTAGAAAATGTTGCTATTTGTGAAACTTATACTTGTCATGTAGGTTATACCTTTCAACTATTGTACCATTTTACTTAACTATCTAATTAATTTATGAATTATAATTGTTCAAATGACTTATATTGTTTCATGTATTTTTCTGTTTGAACTTTACATATATTGCATCGGTTGCATGACTGGGGCTATACTGCTTTTTAACTCTTTTAATATACCGATCCATATTACTAATTTAATCATATTACTGTAAAAATTATAGTTATATGCATACTTTCTCAGTTATTACACATGTGATTATCATATCTTACAATATACGATACGATATACGATATAGAAACAAAAACGAGATATGATTCATATTATGATTTGACAACTTTGGTTATAAAACTACTCTCTCATTTCGAGGTAAGTAGGGGAGAATAGCTCCTCATTTTTTCTTGGTTCCAACAATGTGGTTTCAGCCGACCTTTTCTTAACAAAATTGTCCTTTAATAATCAATAAGAAAAAAGGAAATAAATATTTATACAATCAATGCATAAAGAATGGTCTAAATGGACAAAATGGGAGGACAGAAAACTACCGAAATAAGTTAACAAACAAACATACCACAGAATCTGGATAAATGTCAATACTGTGCAGCTCCATCAAGATCCTGTCATTCAAGGACATTTGCTCATATTCAGAAATATCTCTATTATTAGGATCTTCTGGATGTACCAAATGACCATCCTCTTGCAACAGCTCGTCTCCAGAAATGATGTTGCTCGAGCTTCTAAAGGTGGTGCTGGGAGAAGTAAAGCCATTACAAGTTGTATTATCTCCATTGTAACTTGTCTGGCACGCCAGATCAATGTCAAAATTTAAAGCAAATTAGCTACGATCAAACCTATGCTCATTTTGCACACAGATGTTAGTGCTGTAGGGGGAGCAATCACATGAATATTGTAAAATTGCATCTCCTTGTTTACTGTTGTTGTTGATCTTTTCATTTTCTTCCTCTGAAATGACGGCAGAGAGCAGCCTATGTGATAGAGAAATCGGTTGCTCAAACCAACCCTCTGTTTTTAGCTTTCCATGCGCAGCTTTAACCGGTTGTGGCTCATCAACGGAACATGTAGTCCCCTTAAATTTGTCTGCCTCAACCAAATTTGTCTGATTTATTTGTTGAAAAATGTGAGATGGTGCCGCTTGATTTGTATCCCCAGCCTAGTTAGAATATTATACACATGCTTAGCACGGTACTCTATACTGCTAAAAGTTGCTATGTCTCTGGGAGCTGCCAATATTAAACAAGCCTATTTTGCAATATCATATAAAATAACCAAAAGAAAAGAAGTAAAACAAACACAATTAGAGATATTTATTAAACAGGTATCAAATGAAGCCCCACTAGTTTACAGTCAGACAGATAACATACGAAAACAGAAAGCCAACGAGAGAAGCATGAACCATATTAAAATTTTAAGAAGAAACAATAGAAGCAGATGCTGGCATGATGTAAGCAGAATATTCCAGTAGTTGATACCTTCATATTATAGTCAGCATGAAGCAGACCAGAGGAACTTCCATCCAGCTCCTCAGCAAAATTTATCTGGTACCATAGTTCATTCATGATCAGTTAAAGAGTTGTAATTTGAAAAGAACCAAGAGGAAAATAATTTATCGGCATAATAAAAACAAGAGCTCATACAACTATAAAGAGAGACTCATAGATCACCTCTCATATTTTAACCAATCTAATAACTAACTATATTCATAGCGAATATATAATAACTAATTATATGCATAACATAATTAAAATACTGAAGAAAAATGTGGTGAAGTTCAAATCCTGCCAAGGAGAAATAGAACCAAAAAAGGTAAGGCACATCCACATGCCTGTTCCTTCAGCAGGGCAACATTATCTGAACCGACTAAAGAAAAAATTGGTTCCATTTCCTTCCAAAATGGACCAGAATTTTTCAGCCCTGCAGGTGCAAGTGATAATGAAGTTAAACAGGTTCATCCTGACAGGGAAATACTTCACTGTAAAATGAAACTAGACAATGTAAGGATGCGCACAGCTGTCAATTTGGACAGCTTTAGCAACTGCTAAAAGTTCTGCCAAGTCCCCAGTCTCTCCTGCAAGAGTATACCATATAATACCATAAGTAAACAAACAACTAAACTATTATGCAAATTAAAACACAGAAGAAAAAGTGCATTGCACCAAACCTACCAGCCAACTCTGAGAAGCCGCTATCTTTATTTTGCAGAGGACGGGTGGAACCCTTGTGATTAGATGGCTTCTTTAAGGGAGGACGGGGAATCCTACTGCACCAAAAATCAGTATACAAATATAGAATAACCACAGACAGCAGCAACCTTATCAAAAATTAGCCTCCCGCTTTGAGTGGCATGGAAGTCTCTAAACTTTCAGATTTTCACTTGACTGTAAGAAAGCATTCGACTGTATTGAACCTCTTCTTGTCCGGCTTTGTCTCGGAACTCCATATCCAATTTCTTTCATCGGTGGAACTTTATTCTTCATTATTGGAAAAACATAAGCACTCACTTTATGAGCTACATTCAGTTTCTTATCCTCACCTTCACCTATATCAGTTCCTTGCTCTTTGGACTTGTTTCCATTAGCACCAGATTCCTTTGTCGATGAACTCTGACTGCCTAGCTGAGCATCCTGGCAGATATTCAGCCTGCATAACATGTTAAGAGGAGGGAAGAAAAGAGAAATGTGACAAACGAAATTTACAACAAACATTGATAATGCAAGATTAACATAGGCACAAACTTAGCCATAAAATTGTAGTATATCTGCATAAATATGCATATACTATTAGTATCAGCAGGTGAAATGCATATGGACATATCAGGGAGCATTTTATTTGCTCCACTGCAATCAAGTATTCAGGTGGGCAAAAGTTAACAGCTGAGAGTGTTGGGGTAAAAATTTACACCCCGGCTGACCGAGTCAAAGTCAAGGTCAACCCCCAAGCTAGGTGGGCCGAAGCCCAGGTCAAGCGGGCCCATGTCCAAAGTCGAGCCCGCGGCCAGCCTCCCCATGCCAACAACAAAATCATGTAATAAATAATTTTTATGTAATTTTTTATGCATGAATGTATGCAAAATGGGCATAAAGCCAATATTTTGTAAGCCCATGGCTTATGTGCAAAAATGAAATGGCACATGAGCCATGGGATAGGCAAAATGCCATTTTTGTGAAGCCCAAGGGGCTATATGTAAATATGTAAGCCTATATAAGGCAAAATGATGATGAATAAAAAAAGACATTTTCATTCTCTCCACAAAAAATTTTTAGATCTGAGATCTTTTGTGCCTCCTGCTCCTTCTCCAAGCTTCTAAACCTTCTCATTTCTTTTGAATTAAATCAAGAGTTTTACTCTTTCTTTTCAAAAACTAAGAAGTCTTCCACCACAAAACCCACAAAGGGGAACTTGGATCTACCATTAGATCTCAGAAAGGAGAGATTTTTAGATCTCACATCTCTTGATCATCAAGATCCAGCCAACAGAGGAGGAAGAGGAAGAACCCCTTTCATCAACCAAAACATTTTAGGAGTTTAACTCCATATATATATATATATATATATATATATCCTTTCTGAAGTATAGCTTCTAGTTCTGGGACTAAAAGCCCCCTTTGTCTCGCCAGCGCTCGAGCGCAAAACGCCCACGTGCCGACACGTGGCGCACTTGCGCTCAGGCGCACTGCGCTCGAGCGCAAAGCGCCCACGTGCCGACACGTTGCGTGCTTGCGCTCAGGCGCACTGCGCTCGAGCGCAAAGCGCCCATATGCCGACACGTGGCGCGCTTGCGCTCAGGAGCACTGCGCTCGAGCGCAAAGCGCCCACGTACCGACACGTGGCGTGCTGCACTAGGCGCACTGCGCTCGAGCGCAAAGCGCCCACGTGCCGACACGTGGTGCGCTTGCGCTCAAGCGCACTGCGCTCAAGCGCAAAACGCCCACGTGCCGACACGTGGCGCGCTTGCGTCTGAGCGCACAGCGCTCAAGGCACCACGCATCCCTTGGATGCCTTTTCCCCTCTTTTTATGTACATACATATATATATATATATACATATGTATAAATATTTACACACACATGTACCCCACGACACTGTCCCTGTTAGAAAAAAATTTCTAACAGGGCGCTGCCCCGTACCCCGCAAGGGGGCTGCTAGCCCCCTTGACCCCCAGCCCGCTATCCGGGTAGCGGGACCCCCGTAAAAACTCTGCGTGGCTCCCGATATATTCAAACCCCCCCTCCAAAACAACACACACGTACACTGCACATTGAGTTCGCATGACCAGTTTAACCCGTCAATCGGAGGTTCCGTCGCTCCAAAGACGGGGGTAATTAACGGCAGCTTAGTCCGCGGCTGCCGGAGATTCGGATCCCCACAATCATTAAACCCCGGCCTACCCTAGGCAGGGGGAATCTGTAGTATATGCCTGACAAGCGCGCGCGTATTCCCATCTCAATGGGATGACGAAAAACACCCTACAGATTCTGGCACGTCCGGTGGGACCAATCTCTCCTCCCATATTTCGGGTTAAGCGTTCATGCGAACTCAATCAATATACATACCTGTATTTATACTAAAAACAATGCTTTTTCATGCAAATTTTCAAGCAATCACCTTCCGACGATGTCTTCGATGATGAACTCAGCTCCCGTCTCCTACACGATGAGGATAGACTCTAGGACGGTCCTTCCGGCCAGTCTCGGGCGACAATGGGAGGAGCCGCTGCTACCATTCGGCTCTATTATGTTCATGCCAGTTGGCGCCATCCCAGCTCCTCAAGCCCCGGTGGCAGACAAACCGGTCTCGAAAGGCAGGAAACCAAATATGGTGATCTCAAGGGCGCCCCAACCCAAACGCAAGTCGGTGTCTGAACGACTTTCCTTGGCCCCAGCTGGGGGCAAGGCCATCAGCACCAACAAAGCTACAACGCGTCCAGAGCAAGCTCCAGCGGTGCTCTTGACCACTGCTCAATCGGGTGTCTTCTTTAAGCTCCCCGCCAATGAGAAAGAGACGACTGGATATGAGGTCCACACTGTCGACATGGTGAGCACACGCAGCAAGAGCAAGGACGGGGCCACCACATCCCAAATCCAATCTGGCGTGAATATGGCTGCCACATCCCAAGGCCAGCCTCCTCTGGAAGGTAATGAAGACCTTCCCAGTGAGGCTGATAAGCAGAAAGACCCTTCGGTCCATGAGGAGTCGGGCTCGGAAAGCGAAGAAGAGCCAACTTTCCGTCCCAGGACCGCGGAGCAAGAGCTGCTTCAAGAGCTCCGAAAGCAGCTCAGAAACAAAGACAAGGAGATGGACAAACTCTACTCTAAAATTGATGACTTGACGAATGTCGTGATGCAGCTCACAGCCCGACTTGCCTCTCAGCCGCCCAATCAAGCGAAGGGCTCTGCTCGTGAACCGGGAAATGGTGTCCCAAACCAGCCGACGCCTATTCCCTCAAATCCAAAAGTGGGCGAACTACATGAAAACCAGTCGCATCCTATCTCAGGAAATGTCTTGGCTACCGATGACAGTAGCCCGCTAACTCAAGATCAACTCATGGATTTGGTTGCCAGCAAAGTCAAAACATTGGTGGCCGAAGCCGAAGCGCAAAAAGATATCAGCAGTAGTGGGAGACCATATCCCGCTCAGTATGATCTGGTAGAATTTCCCAGCGGCTATGTCATCCCCAAATTCGGAAGATTCGATGGGACGGGAAATGCGAATCAGCACATCGCCCACTTCAAACCCTCATGCGGGAACACTGGGGGCAACGATGCGCTTCTTCTCTGCCAGTTCGTTAATAGCTTGACCGATATTGCTTTCGACTGGTACGCGAGCATACCGGATGGCTCCATCACAACTTTTGTTCAAATGGAATCTCTGTTTCGGCAGAGGTTCATGAGCGTCGGCGATAAGATTACCATTGCCGAGCTCGTAAGGACCAAGCCCAAGAGCGACGAAAGCAGCACGGATTTTATAACGCGATGGCGCAATCTCTCCGTCAAATGCGAATCGATAGAGCAGGACCAATCTGTCAGTCTTCTCATCGGAAATCTCAACAATTGGATGGCCCCGTTTTTATGCACCGCGGGTCTCAAAACATTCCAAGAGCTGACCAGGAAAATCCAGATGCTGGAGCGCTCAAAACAGGAGTCCTCCTCGGATTCTCAAAATAACAATAGGTCCTGGAGAAACCGGAAGGGCAATAATCGCAAAGACGGAAACTCCGATGATTCTGAATCTTTCAACACTTCGGCTAACCGAAATAAGTAAGGGATGAGCGGACCTAACGCCAACCAGCCTCGGAAGCCAATGTTCTGAGAGGGAGGAGAATCTCCACTGAAAGAGAAGTTGGATAAGGTCTATTCCTTCAGAAGGGACAAAATCCGTAAAATATTCAAAGACGCCCTGAAGAACGGTCTACAACTGCCAGAGTCAAAAAGACCGCAGGAAGCGAATAGGACCGACGACCCCAAATACTGCCCCTATCATAGAGTGATAGGTCATGTCATTGAGGACTGCTTCATCTTCAAAGATTGGGTCGAAAAGCAATACAAGGCAGGAGAGATAGAACTGTCCAAAAGCGTGTTAACAAACAGTCAAGCTGCAACCGCCAATTTCATACAAATGGAGACCGAAGTTCTTCGTGAAACCGATTCTCTCAGACATCTGCCTTTCTCTGAAAACAATCGGCCACCACGTTATTAAACTGGGAACAGTCGACCTCTAAGTCGTTAAACTGGGAATGTAAAAATATATATATATATATATATATATGTAAATAAACAAAAAAATGTGTAAATAAAAGAAAAATAAAGAAAAGCCGAAATGATGGGGCAACTCGCAATAAAAATCAGCGAGTAAAGATAAACATGAAAATAAAGCCGAAATGATGGGGCAACCGCGAATAAATAGCCGAAATGATGGGGCAATCACGACCTTCGCGATAAGAAAAGCTGAAATGATAGAGCAATCACGGTAAAAAAAACGGCGAGTGAAATAGTCGTCCATCCCGAGAGCAAGGGCGATTTCTTTGTGGGAGCCAATCCAGCGGGCCGATGTCTTACTTTCTGAGCAGGCTCTTAGCTGGGCCGGGCTCAGCCTCGCGTGCTTCCTAGGTAAGTTAGGTCTTTGGACGATCTGTTTAGACTTGGACAAACTTCTTTTTTCCCTTTAACATCACTAACTCTCTTTATTTGTGTATTCTCCCTTGCAGGAAAAACGGACCGGTCAAAGTTTCTGGCTCCTATAACCGCGACGTCCCAGAAGAAGACCGGGGGCAGAAGCTCGTCCCGACCCGGGCCGAGCTCGGCCCCGAAACCAACTCCACCGGTGAAGCCTTCTGCTGCGCCCCGAGCCCCGAGCCCCGAGCCCCGGAAGTCCGCCGCGACGTCCCAGAAGAAGACTGGGGGCAGAAACTCGTCCCGACCCGGGCCGAGCTAGGCCCCGAAACCAACTCCACCGACGAAGCCTTCTGCTGCGCCCCGAGCCCCAGAAGTCCACCGTGGGGAGAGCCAGAAGCATGCGCGGGAACCGGTGCCCCAGGCGAGGGAGGAGGAGGATGAAGCCGATCCTACCGAGGTTCCCCTCAAGAAGCATAAAAGGCCGATCTCTCGCTCGCCGCCCACCGAAATCCCCATGCAGGAGGAGGATGTCTGCTTTGAGGTGCCTTCGGGGCTTTCTGTCGCCGACAGCCTGCTCTCCAACATGAAGCAATCGGCCAGGGGCAAAATTTCTCAGGGGACCCTAAAGGCCTAAGTGGCCGCCATTGCTTAGGAGGCTGTTCAAGTCGGTATCTTTTTTCCTTTAAGAATTTTCTTAAGTATTTTTCCTCGGTTTGAACGTTTCTAACTCCTTTTTCTGCTTTCCTCGGGTTCTCCAACACTGCGCCCTCATCGTCAATATGGAATCCGAGGAGATCACTCCGGCTATAAGGAAGGCGGATGAATCGTCCTCGCGGGAGGAGGGTCTGCGGCTTGAGCTGCAGTAGGAGAAAGAGAGGATAGCCGCCCTCGAAGCTTGGGTGGTCGCCGAGGAGTTGACGAACTCCAAGCGTAAGGAGTCTCACCGACTTCTTAGTGAATCCAACAAGGCCATCCAGGCTAAGTTGGAGGAGGTTAGCAAGCTCCACGCCGCGATGAAGAAGTCAAGGGATGCCTGCAAGAGAGACACCCAGACGGTGGTCGATGCGGTGAAGCTTGCCGAGCTCCGAACTTTGAAGTCCGTGGAGATATATAAGGCGTCAGACCAGTATTACGCTGACCTTGCCGAGGCCTTGGCCATCGTTTGACATGAGTCTCTTGATGCTGTCAAGGCGTCAATGCCGGAGTTTGCTGATGGTGAGCTCCGTGCCAAGTTCCCGCTCCCCGAGGACACGCAGCAAATGGCCGGCGTCGAAGTGGCCATCAGGGGAGAGGCGGTTACGGAGGCAGAAGCCCCGGCCCCTGAGGGCGGTGTCGAGCAAGGAGAAACCCCGGCGGAGCCTGCAGCCTGAGCTTTTTTGCCTTGTGCCCTTTTTGTTTTTCTGTTTTTCAAATTTTGTAAGCCTCCGGGCACCTTTGGTAAGGCTGAGGAGCCCAGAATACCTTGTAAAATTTCTAGAATATAAATAAAACTGGGCTTATTTTTCTCTGCATGACTGTGTGCTTTCTGCGTGGGTACTACAGCTCGTTAGTCTTTTTCTCGAATCGAGTGTTAGGCCGTAGGTCGATGCCCGGCTTTTTAGATGACGATCGCGCGTCGAGTGTGAGTCGATTAATTGCCAAATATAAAAAGGTCAGTGCCCTCCCGCTCCCCGAACTCGAGGTGGCGATCGTCATCTAGGATGAGTTGAAAGATATCGAAGTGTAGGAAGGTCGGTATCAGTCCATTCCTCAGGGTCGGGTTGACGACCGCGTCTTTTAGCATGAATTGAAAAACAGCCAAGTTAGAATAGGTCGGTATTGACTGATTCCTACTTGATATGGTTTCTAGACTCGTGTCTCCGTAGGATAGGAATCTACCCCTCGGAGTTTAGCCGAGCAGGAAAGCTGCTCGGTGGCCTTGTTGGGAGGGTTTTAGATTTTTAGCATAGATAGGTAGGAATCTACCCGTTAGGGATGGACCGGGCAGAGAAGCTGCCCGGTGGCCTCGTTAGGAGGGCTTTAGATCCATGGTGCTGTTAGGTAACAAACTACCCACTGCGGATGAACCGGGCAGGGAAGCTACTCGGTGGCCTCGTTTAGAGGGCTTTATATTCTTAGCGTAGATGGGTAGAAATCTACCCGCTAGGGATGGACCGGGTAGGGAAGCGGCTCGATGGCCTCGTTATGAAGGGTTTAGATGCTTAGCGTAGACGGGTAGGAATCTACTCGTTAGGGATGGACCGGGCAGGGAAGCTGCTCGGTGGCCTCGTTAGGAAGGCTTTAGATCTTAGCGTAGATGGATAATAATCTACATGTAATACCCAATTTCTTTTCTACGCCAATGTAGGTATTTAAATAAAATGTTTTACGCATTTAAAATTTTTGTATTGTAATCTAATTATTTTGTTTCCTGCAAACCTAACCCAAGGCCCAAGCCCAAAAGCCCACCCATCTCTTTCTCTTTTAACTGTGCTTCTTTCCTTATTCTTTTAAGATTCAAACTCTTTCAAATCCCAACTGAAATCTCCTCCATAATTTTCCTATTAAACAACCAAATTAATGCCTCTTTAATCCCAATTAATTTCGCTAATTAATCCATCCTTTTAAAATCCCATTATCACTATATAACTCCTATTCATTTTATTCTCTCTTTCTCTCTCTTCAGTTCACTCAATCTCTCTCTGTCTCTCTTTGAATATCTCTCTCTCCCCCTCACACGTTTACTTTCTCTCTCTCTCTTCTCGTTCTCCCTTTCTTTTCTCTCTAAATCTTTATCGTGCCCACCTCCAGTCACCTCCGCTCAACAAGCTCTGACAATCGATCACCGACGACCCCGTCCCCGCTACCTCTACCGTCGGCCAACCTCCGAACTTTCTACAACTCCAACCATCTCGCCATAACCAAACCTTGGCCGTAGCTCTCCATAGCCGACCCTCCTCGTCTTCCCAACAACACTACCATTTCCTCATCTCGCCGCCGGCACTCACAACCGCCAACTCGTCATCGTCTCCTCGTCAGCACCTTCCCATCATCGTCGGCGAACCCTCCAACAACCCACAACCTCTACTGTAGCAGAGCTCCATGAACCCAACTCCATTTCCACGCTCCGACCCCCACCTCGGTGACGACCGTCGTCGACCCACCTTAAACGACCACCGACTCCTCCGAGCTCCCAAGCCGGCCCAACTCTATCACCCGAGCACCAAGCCCCACCCCGAGCTCCTCAACAGCCCGCTCCGTGCTGTTGCCGCCTAGTCTCTACCTTACGCCATCGACGTGCCGTCAATCTCCCCTGGATCACTTTGTCGACCCATCTCCTAGACCATCGCCGCAGAACCTCCGTCGAGCCAAAGCTCGACCCCTGCACCCTAGCCCCCGACGAACCCATCACCGAACCCCTACACACCACCTCCTCTGTTGAAGTCACCCCACGCTGATGACCTTGCCAACATCACACCGTGCTCTGCGTCATCGTCACCATAGCATCATCCGAGCCATCGCTGCCGAGCCGTCGAACCCAAGTTCGAGCCGAGGTCGAGTTTGCCGTGTCGGGCCTAGTCGCGCTTGCGTCGTGATCGCGCCGTTGCCGTTGCCGTAGCCGTAGTTCACCACTGTGCCACGTTGCTGCCGTATCATCATCGATACGTCGTCAGGCAAGTTTAAATACTTGCTACATGCTATTATATATTCATTTCGATTGCGATTCAACATTATTATAAGTGTTCGATACAAATCATAATCTGAAAACTCCCTTAAAATGACGGAAATTAAATATAACAGATGGCTCGAGTGATAACGAATACTGTGTTAAGATTTGGCTTGAAAATACGGATTTTAACAACGTGATATGTCATCCCCATTTAGATCTGTCGAATCTGAAAATTTCCGTACCTGAATTTTGTGAAAATCATAGTTAATTGGTTATACACCAGAATGTTGCGTTCGAGGGCTCATATCGAATCTGACTCGATGACCTAGAACCCCATATAATCTAAAATCTTTTTATAGTTTAAAAAGGTGACGTAAACTTGTCGGGAGTGCGGCTCTGGACTGCAGTCCAGAGCAGCACTATCGCCAACACTCGATTAGACATGCTTTTATGTCTCTATGTAAAAATGGTATTATGCAGAACCCTATACTGTAGCGAAGATAAATCTGTTGGATAACTATTGAAAGCAGTTTCATTTGCTTTTATCATTGTTTGCTATTTTAATCATATTTTAAACCATATGTATATACTGCAGTCCCAAGCAGGGACAGAACATATATATCGATATTAAATAATGTATAACTCCCAGCATACAGTGGATTTTGTCGATCCATCTAGTACGTTGGAAACCTAACTAATAAACCTAAATATTGTTCAACTATAGCGTCGCCTAATTTTGATCTCAACAGAGTGAAAACTGTGTTACGGAATGGACTTTCAGTTCAAGAGCTGAATTTCCAGCAGCAAACGCTTAAAAATGAAACGATTGTAATTTGCGAACCCGAAATCCGATTGGCTTGAAATCAATTTCGTTGAACTTCCAACTGGGTTTACTTATTACCACTTTTGTATCATTTTACTTAATTCTGAACGTACGATTTAATACGATTTTTATGAGTTCATGAGATGCATAATGGCTTGTATTGCATATAAATTGTGTAGTGGCATAATTCACAGTTTTATCCGACTGTAATACCCCTAGCGATAGTGCGCGTCATTATTAATTTTTAGTGTATAATGCATTGTCGAATGTGAATGGTAAGTACGCCAGTGAAAAGTGAGTGATTCGTGATAAGGAACAATACAGTGAACAGCGAATAAAACCGTGTTATTGATGCGTACTTGTACACAACTAGCCCATACTCGTAGATAGTGAAATCTGGGGGAAAATGGGGAAATCGAAGTGGAAAGGAAATTGTATTTAGCGAGGTCAGTAATTTAGAGGATGATCATTCGAACAGCGACCCTTATATATTAGGTTTGGATCTAGCGGTCCAGCTGACAAGGTTATGTCCCGGGCAACAGTGGGTCGTAGTCTCGAGTACATACGAGACCCTCGTTAAACATGATCCTTCCTTTCCACAACTCGATTTTAAAGTGACTTAGAGACCGATAGGGACACAGATCATATATTGCATTTGTTTATTGACATATCGATTGTCTGCATTTATTATCTCCGTCATTATTACTTTTATTTTTCTTGCCTCATTAATACTATTATAATATTGCTATTATGTTGCCCTGACGACATGAGTATGCATGCTCAGTGATAGAGGTGGATTCGTCTGATCTCGAGAAGACCGTGAAGATCCAGACCAGTGAACTAGTTATATTTCTTCATTGATATCCCTGGTTAGTTGCCCCCTTGTTTACTTCCATTACGTTCAATTTCCTTTATATACGATAGTTTTAGTGACTGTATTTTCTTTATCCGTGCTGAGTTTTACTAATTACCATATAATGCTATAAGCCGAAATGTGACTACGGTAGGATTTTTCCTAGATCGTAGGAGCATGACTGGCCTTATCACCCACGTATTCCGTATTTTGGGAAGCGGGGCGTGACATATTTTTGTTGGTATCAGAGCGCCGGGTTTAGAATAAGATTGCATTTCAATTTAGGGATCCCTTGAATTATACTTCGTTTCCTTGCTTTCACTTCCATATACTACTTGTGCACCACCATTCAAGTTCATGTTTTGAATTTTATCTACCTTATCTTTTCCTAGTGTCCTGCATCATGAGTTATTATTTTCTTTCGTGTTCCACTATCTGATCATGACCCTTACTTGTCAGACCATGGCCAACCCTGGGGCGGCACCGCTTCTCGATGAGGATACTAGGTCCTACATTTCTTTCGACTATATATTAGTGAGTTCAGACGACGAGGTCGATGGCCTACAGATTATTTTCGACGACAGCGAATCCGAGAACGAGAGAGTCGATGCCACAGTTCCGGAGATCAATATGATTAATGATTCTAACGATGAAGAAGATGACCCTGAAGAAGAGGATCCCGAAGAAGACCCAATAGAAGAGGATCCACGGGAAAATGCGGTAGAGGAGGATCCATATGAGGATCCTGAAGAGGAGAATCCTGAGGAAGACCCTATGGAAGAGGATCCAGAAAAGGACCCGGAAGAGGCGGAACATATGGTATCGGATTCTGATGAGGAAGCTCCCGCTAAAGAGGAAGAGCCAGGAGAAGAAAACCCTATGGGGGAGGAATCTGAAGACGAAGCTCCAGTCGAAGAGGAATCGGAGGATGAAACCTCGAGTGAAGAGGAACTCGAGGCTGAAGAACCTCAAGCAGATGTCCAGGCAAGGCACTATTGGAATGTACGCCCCCATCTTAGTGCGAGAACTTATCGATACTTATTAAACTTCCACAATCGCGACTGACGCGACTTATTTTTCTTTTTCTTTGGGCAAAAAAAATAAACGATGTATAGTTTAGGGCCACGTTTATCTCTCAATTGTACCCTGTCAAGGTTTTCTGAATAATAAAGTTCTGGTTCGATCGAGTTTCTCCTAGAGTATTGTACCTTTAAAGCCACTTGATGCATTAATTGATCTTTCTTACAAAATTTCTTTCCCTTATTACAAGTAATTACCTTATCCCCTCCTTGAACCTTGTTATCACCTGACCTCAATTTAGCTGACACGGAAGTAAGTGCCATACGATGGACAGAGGAATATACTCAGGCTTTTGAGGTACTGAAACAAAAGTTGATCATGGCCCCAATTCTTACAGTGCCAGATAATTCAGGTGGTTTAGGGATATACAGCGATGCTTCAGGGAAAGGTTTAAGCTGCGTTCTAATGCAACACGGTCGGGTAGTTGCTTATGCTTCACTGTAGCTGAAGAATCACGAGGAGAACTACCCAACGCACGACTTAGAGTTAGCCGCAGAGATTTTGGCATTGAAGATCTGGAGACATTACCTATTAGGCGAAAAGGTAGAAGTGTACACGGATCACATGAGTCTGAAATATATGCTCACTCAAAAGGAATTGAATACGAGACAATGTCGATGGCTGGAACTAATGGCGGACTTCGACTTGGACTTACAGTATCATCCGGGAAAAGTAAATGTCGTACCCGACGCTCGTAGTCGCAAACCAGCGGTCTTGATGTTGACCAGTCAGAGGGGCATCATTGAGGATTTTCAGAAGCTCGAAATAGAGGTTGTTTCACCGAGTGCAATCAGGCAGTGTTGGCAGTTACAAGTGCAGTCTTCTCTTATAGATCGCACTAAGGCCGCACAAGCTGATGATCCTCGATTGCAGAAGTTCAGAGAGCATGAGAAAGCCGGACTAAGAACAGACTTACCCATACATCGAGACGGTTCTTTGAGATTCGGTAGCAGATTCCGCGTTCCGAAGGGAGATGTTCGAGAAGAAGTACTAGCTGAGGCTCACAGTTTAGCTTATTCTGCACATCTGGGAAACACGAAAATGTATGGAGATCTGAGATAGCACTATTGGTGGAACGGGATGAAGCGAGAGATTGCACGGTTTGTATCCAAGTGCTTAGTGTGTCAGCAAGTAAAGGCTGAACACTAGAGAACAGCTGGACTGTTGCAACTGCTTCCGATACCCGAGTGGAAATGGGAGCACCTCAAAGTGTATTTTATGACTGCTTTACCACGGAGTCCAAGAGGCAACAATGCCGTTTGGGTTATCGTCAACCGTCTTACGAAAGCAGCACACTTTATACCCTTCCGGGTGGGACAGTCGACAAAGTCACTTGCAGAGAAGTACATGCAAGAAGTAGTGCGACTTCACGGAGTTCCGGTAAGTTTAGTGTTAGATCGAGAATCCAGATTTATTTCGCACTTTTGGAAGAGCTTAGAGGAGGGTCTGGGTACACATCTCAAGTTCAGCACGGCTTACCATCCACAGACGGACGGACAGTCCGACCGTACTATTCAGACGCTCGAGGACATGTTTGTTGGATATATGTATGCCCTAGAGGCCATTATATGATAGTGGATGTATTCATACATGTATATATATATATATATGTATATATTCAGTGTACATTCTTACTCGACATGATAGTATGCTATCTGGTTCTTCTTTATCTGACATGTTGATTTGATCATGCTTTTATTCATTCACACATGTTGATAAAGCCCTGAGGATATAGGCTTGACTACTGTGATTATGATAGAGATCATACTAGTGGGACATCTATAGTTTATAAGCATATCCTGGAATGTCCCTAGTCGTAGGTGTATCGAGACGGGGCATCGATATACCAGAGTAGACTAGCATATATGATACTAGACCCATATGATGGGCAATGGATGTTCCCACATTCATCGATGTTTGACATCGAGATCGTATACGGGTGCTCAGTGGTGACTGGGTACATTGGACGGACTCACAGAGAACTCCTATATGTAATTATATCTATCGTCGGATAGCAGTTCTCAGGTGACACTGGTGCAGGTTAGTCTGTAGACCCGAGATCGTCATAGAGTCTTGTGTGTTCTCTCACTGTACTTTGATTACCACCCTACCACGGCTCTACTGAGTCGTGCAAACAGGTGGCTGTTGGGTACAGTCCCGAGACACACGAAGGCGATGAGCGATAGGAGGGGTTTCGTCTTTCCCGGTATTGGGAGTTGATGCTGTGCTGTGCTCGATTGGCTATATCAGTAAGTCCCTGGCCAGGGCTGTTGAGATTTACTGATAAGTGTTATCAGTAGTTTCTCGATCTGTTATAGACCATTCATCGGCATGACTTATTGAGTTATTGGGGTCGACGTTACCATCCCTAGACTTGATATGCAGCATATCTGATGAAGAGACCGGACTGTACGGTAGTGTTGCCGGTTGGCTCGACGGGAGTTGTAACAGGTTCGCTTGTTTTCTTCTGATCGCTCAATACCCGGGTGGCCGTTACGTTTAGCTGACCGCTTGCGGTTTGGGGGTGCTTGATATGATCATCACCCACTGCCGGCGTATTGACGAGTCTTAGAGTCCCACAATGGAGTTGCCTAGTCCAGGCGAAACGATGTGGTGTGCATATGAGATAAGCGCGTGGACCCGGTTAAAATGCGTGTATGAGATACCGTATATTAATCGGGCAGTTTGCTTTTGGTCGGGTCATATGTGATATGACCGGCTTGTTAAATCAAGTGTTGATTTATCATTTGACCATTAGTTTCTCACTTGAAATCCTTTCTTGTCTTTTTTGTTGTATGCATGCATGTATGCATTCATTCTTTTTCATGCACATATGGATGTGCATGCACACACACATACATACATCATTCTATCATGGTTGTTGATATAGTGGATGGTGGCAATATAAGACTCACACCCTTTATAAAATATATGGATATTATTTTTGGAAAAGAAAAATGAAAATGGAAATTGTTTCATGGTTGAATATTTTATTCTTTCATTAGCCCTTTTGTTTAACTATGATTTAATTTCTATGGTCATTTTTTTTCCAAACTAAAATATCTAGATATTTTATAACCTTGGTTAAGAATGAGAGATAGAATATATATATATATATATATATATATATATATATATTCTATTTTCTCATTTTTATTTACAAGCTTATCATTATCTTGAGTTTTAGAAAGCCATCATCTTCTTCCTCCTTTCTCTCTAGTTTTCTCAAGTGAGCCAAAGAGTGACCAAGTTAGAATTTTGAAGTGAGAAAACCAACCACAACACCATTCTACACTAGTCTTGCCCATTAGTGTAGAGTGTTAGCTTCCATTTCTTCTCTTGATCTTGTGAAGCTTCAAGCTTGGACAAAGAGGACTCCGGGTGGATCATCTTGGACCTAGAGGATCTCAAGCGGACTTTTTTCCAACCTTCAAGTAGCCAAGAGGTCTAGCGTAGGGAACTACAAAGGTTGTACTCTCAAAACCCTAGTTTTTACTACTTGTAATGATGACAAAGTAATGAAACCCTAAATTTCTAGTGATGATTCTTTGTATGTTCACTTAGCACCTTAAAAATTTGATTTTGGCACATGTGATGCTTCCAAACCCTTCATGAGGTGCTAGGTAAACCTAACAATGGTATCAGAGCCAAGCTAGAGGTTTAGGCGACGCTTTGGCGAAGTTAAAACTCCGATCGAACTCGAAATACGCATTTTTAACCCCTCTCTGTACATTTTTTTAAAACTGTGTTTTTTCAGAATTAAAAATACTTAAAAAAATCAGCAGGCAAATCTAAGCATTTATGTAAAAAACGAAGCCATAAAGAGTACATGCTGCCGCGGAACCACGGCCAGACCTTTCTTGGGCTGCGGATCCGCAGCCGTACAGATGTCCTATTGCCTCGTTTTTGTACAATAATATTCTTACCTGCTTGTATATATTTTTAGGTATTTTTAATCCGATTCAAGTGTTGAGTGTTCTGGGGATTATTTTGCATTCATTGATTCGATCGGAATATTTAATTTCGTGCTGTTTTCGGTTAATTTAGAAAGTATTAAAAAGTTCGAACGGATATCATTTACTCACTTTTTCCCTACACGAAAAACTTTCAAGTGTTGATTTTTTCTCGGGTTTAAATCTTTCGGAAATAGGTGCAAGTTATGTGGTGGACCCTCTAGAAGAACACAAAGCTTAACTCGATTATGTGACCGTCTGAACTGCCTCTAAACCTTAGGGTTTGGTGCAGTACGGCGTGCCACATGTGAGGCGTTGGCTTGACCCTTCTACGGCTGGACCACTGCTACTGTGACACATTCTGGGATTTTTGAACTCCGCTCAAGTGTTGAGCTATTTAGGAAATTTTGGGTATTTGATCATTCGATCGAAAACTTTAATACTGTCTATTTATCTGGAATGTGATTCAATATGTGGAATTCATGTAGTTAGACATGAAATGCGAAGTATGTGATATTTCGGATTTACGATGTCTAAAGAGAATGTGGATTCCAAATGTTGTAGTTTTACATTTTCTTTTCTGTAACCGTAAGTGTAGTATGTCGCTTATCGCCGGTTTCGTTGCTATACATCAACGACAATCGGGGTACGCATACTTACTTATGTTGATGATATATGATATTTTGTGTTGCTGAGATATGATGTGCAGGATTGTCGCGATTGAATAGCCGGGTTTTTTTTTTATGTGAGATGAGAGTTTTCTTTTCATTCATGTAAAATTCAAATGTAATGTAATATTCTTTTATTTGGGGCACTTCCGGGTTGAGGTTGATGTCACCAGTGTTGTATATTATTTACTTTTCCGTATTAGGATATACCCAAGGAGGGGAGCACAAGTGACCGGGTTCTGGGGTTCAGTGGGAGGCCATCTCGAGGAGTCGAGACCGAGTCTCCTAAACTCCAGAATTGGTAGGGTCGCTTGCCGCTCTCGTAGGGGTCTAGGGGTGTGGGCTTGGCTATTCATCGCGACTGTGGAATCCGTATTTTCTATTGATTAGCAAAATACTAAATACGGACGTCCTAGTATATCCTGTATTATCATTTGTGTGTTTCTGCTGCCTGTATTCTGTGATGTGATATCTGAGACGAATGATATATTATATATATGATATATAGTAGACGTTACTTATGTTTTACATCCGTGCTAGTCCCGTCCCGGTATGCCGTTAGTTAAGTAACCTAACGGTGCATAACGGAACATTGCGGCGAATGCGGATGGCATAAGCGTACGTGGTATTTTCGTTTCTTTTCTGTGATTGACTTAAGGACTTAAATGATGGGACTACATTAATATGATTAATGTAAAGAAAATAAACCTAAAAAGATGTTGTAGAATCGGATTTGAAAATCACTTGGCTCTTTATGAAAAAGCTACATTTCAAAACTGCGGAGCTCAAGCCACTCCTTTTGAAAACCATTTGATTCTACGACGATATCAAGTTCAAAGCGTTAAAGATTTTCTTAAAAATCATCCGCCACCCTCCGTCATTTTAGGAAGTAGAGTACTTAGTATTCGTGCTACGTTTGTTGACCTTAGCCAAGGCGTAGTGTACGGTAGCTAAGTGATGTCTTCCTGCAATGCATATGATGCTGATTAATTAGGACGGGCATGTGACTTTGTTGACCTTAGCCAAGGGTCATGTAAACGGGTCTGATTAATCAAGAAATGACGGGTTGAACTTGACTAGTGCTTGTGATTTGTTGACCATAGCCAAGGTCATGAGTGCGAGGGGTAAAAACCACATCGGGAATTTCAATAATTGAAATTTGCAATGAGATTGCATACCTTCCATATGATGGTTGGATCCCGATCCCACTGTGGGCAATAGTTGCTCCCAGGAGAGTTTTACAGTTTACAATTAGCTAACTCATTAGGTGTCTAGAAAGGTGTTAACGGGGCTACGCCTCTGGGAAAACGAGGTTTACTTTAATTAGGTCCGTGCGAAAGCACGGGGAATCTCCCTCAAGTACCGACACTGGCCTGGCTGAACGGTTAGCGAAGTTGTAGACTGTAATTAATCCTGGCTAGTTTTCTTTTTAAGGTTTGAAAGAAAAACTTGATTAAAGCAGTGGGAGACATCGATTAGACAAGATAATAACCAATCTGATCTTTGCAAGAGCGTTCGCTGAGTGTATTCTTTTCTCTCTCTTAATGGCAGATACCAATGACTGGACTCAAGCTTCTACTAGATAAAAATAAACTGAATGGGACCAATTATAAAGACTGGCTGAAGAATCTGAACATTGCCTTGACTTATGATAAAGTATCATATGTCCTCACGGCTCCAGCCCTGCCCGTCCCAGGTCCAAAATCCTCAGTTGCGGATATTGAAGTCCGCAAGACATGGGACGCTAACTGTGCCATGGCCAAATACCTCGCGCTTGCATCGATGGATAACACACATCAAAAGCAGCACGAGAATATGGACATTCACGCCATATTCCTCCATACAAAGGAGTTGTATGGAGAGCAATCCCACGTATCACGATACGAAGCATCAAAGAAATTGTTTCAGATGCGACTGGCCCCTGGCTCACCAGTAGGAGACCATGTTCTGAAGATGATAGCTCTCATAGAAGAGCTTGAGGACCTTGGATGGACGATGGACAATGAACAATATACGGATATTATTCTGCAGTCCCTCCCCTCCACCTTTGCTCAATTCGTAGTTAACTTCAACATGCACAACATGGAGAAGGAACTACCTGAACTCCTTAATATGTTAAGGAGTGCCGAGAGCACACTGAAATCAGTGAAAACTCCTGTTTTGAGTGTTGGGCAATTTTCTTCTTCTCGCCCAAAGGCTAAGGCCAAGGGAAAGCTCAAGAAGAAGCCCACCAAGCCTAGGGGTGGAGTTAAAAAGGTTAAGGGGAAGGACAAGTCCAAAGCTGGAGAATCGGGGAAAGTGAAATGTTTTCATGGCCACAAAACAGGACATTGGAAGCGCAACTGCACGGAGTACTTAAATCTCAAGAAGAAGCATGGGGATGCTTCCGCTTCAGGTGTGTTTGTGACAGAAAACAGTTTTTCAATAAACTCTGCTTCCTGGGTATTAGATACCGGTTCAGGTTCTCACATTTGCAATTCTATGCAGGGGCTGAGAAATAGCAAGGTTTTGAAGACAGGTGACCATACTCTCCGCGTTGGAAATGGTTCCAATGTACATACAGTCGCAGTGGGAGAGTATCACTTGGGGTTGCCATCCGGGTGTATACTGGTTTTGAACCCGTGTTATTTTGTACCAAGTATGCTTTGTAATATAATATCTGTTTCTTTGTTAGACAATGAAGGATATAATTTTGTATTGCAGAACAATGTTATGAACATTCACCTGAATCAAATGTTGGTTGGGTATGGTACGCTTAATAACGGGATATACGTCCTAAATCAACACACAGTTTTCAGCATACAACACACTAATAAAAGAAAACTTTCAGAAATAAATGAAGTTTTTCTTTGGCACTGTAGACTTGGTCATATTAACGAAATAAGACTAAACAAGTTACACAAAGATGGATATTTAAACTCTTTTGAATATAAATCTTATGCGACTTGTCAGTCTTGTATCAAGGGTAAAATGACCAAAACTCCGTTTACCGGACACGGAGAAAGAGTTACTGAGCTCCTAGGCCTCATACATAGTGATGTATGTGGGCCAATGTCTATACAGGCTAGAGGCGGTTTTTCATACTTCATTACGTTCACTGACGATTTCTCAAGATCCGGTCATGTATTTTTATTAAAACACAAATCCGAAGCTTTCGAGAAATTCACTGAATATAAACAAGAAGTAGAAAAACAAACTGGCTTGAGTATCAAGATGCTTCGATCAGATCGAGGTGGAGAGTATCTCAGTACAGAATTTGCAAACTTCCTAAAAGAGAATGGGATTCTCTCTCAGCTCACTCCTCCTTACACACCACAGCACAACGGTGTGTCAGAATGAAGGAATCGGACCCTATTAGATATGGTCTGTTCCATGATGAGTGATGCTGAGTTACCCGTCTCATTTTGGGGGCATGCATTGGAGACTGCAGCGTTTCTGCTGAACAGGGTCCCAACCAAAACCGTGTCTACCACGCCATATGAGATATGGCATGGGAAGAGACCATCTCTTAAGAGAATTAAGATTTGGGGTTGCCCGGCCTATATTAAAAAGCAGAATCCAGACAAACTCGAGACACGGTCGGTCATGTGTAACTTTGTGGGATATCCAAGGAATTCTTATGGATATCTATTCTACCACAAGGAGGAACAAAATGTGTTTGTTTCTCAGTATGCCACATTCTTGGAAAAAGAGTTTTTCACAGATAAAACTGATGGCAATGTGGTAGATCTAGAAGAGGTTCTAGAGACACAAACAACAAATGACGACTTGGTTAAACCGGCTGTTGTAATAGAAACTGAGGAGCCTCGGCCACTCTGTATGTCTGGTAGGACTTCTCGCCCACCGGAGAGGTACTACGGTTTCCTCATTGATGGTGACGGAGAAGACTGCATCATGGAGGATGATGATCCTACCAGCTTTCAGCAAGCTATCACGAGTGGAGACTCTGTGAAGTGGCTGGATGCCATGAGATCCGAAATGGAGTCTATGTACACCAACAAAGTATGGACTTTGGACATTGTACCCCCTGGGGTAAAACCTATGGGGTGCAAATGGATCTTTAAAAGAAAGATTGGTGTAGATGGGCAGGTGGAGACCTATAAGGCAAGACTTGTGGCGAAGGGTTTTCGTCAGAGACCAGGTTTGGACTATGACGAGACTTTTTCTCCCGTAGCCATGCTTAAATCCATTCGGATACTACTTGCTATTGCTGCTCGCTACGACTATGAAATCTGGCAGATGGATGTTAAAACAGCATTTCTAAATGGAAATTTGGAAGAATGCGTTTATATGGATCAGCCAGAGGGTTTCATTGACAGTGGGAGCAGCAGGAAAGCATGTAAATTGCTTAAATCCATATATGGGTTAAAGCAGGGATCACGGAGTTGGAACATCTGTTTCGATGATGTTATCAAAGAGTTTGATTTCATCAAAAATCCAGATGAACCTTGTGTTTATAAGAAGGCTGTAGGGAGAGCTGTCACATTCCTCGTATTGTACGTGGATGATATTCTTCTGATAAGAAATGAAATTCCTATGCTACAGTCGGTCAAATCTTTCTTATCACTAAGGTTCTCCATGAAGGACCTGGGTGATACCATATACATTCTGGGCATAAGGATCTATAGGGATAGATCCAAGAGGTTATTGGGATTGTCCCAAACCAGGTACATCAACACCATCCTAAAAAGGTTTAGTATGGAAGACTCCAAGCGGGGTGCCTTACCCGCTTGCCATGGGGTCACTCTCTCCAAGGACTCTTGCCCACAGACCGATGAAGAGAGAGCTCGCATGAGCATTATACCCTATGCTTCGGCAGTAGGATCTATAATGTATGCGATGTTATGTACACGCCCAGATGTAGCTTATGCACTAAGTGTTATAAGCAGATATCAATCCAACCTAGGGGAGAATCACTAGATAGCTGTGAAGAACATTCTTAAGTACTTGCGAAGGACTAAATAATTGTTCTTGGTGTATGGTAATGGAGATCTCCAAATGGAGGCCTTTACCGATTCGAGCTTCCAGAGTGATAATGACGACAGCAAATCTATCTCCGGGTTTGTATTTACCCTCAATGGAGGGGCGGTGAGTTGGAAGAGTTCCAAACAGGATACCGTTGCAGACTCTACGATGGAGGCTGAGTACATTGCTGTGAATGATGCCACCAAGGAAGCCGTCTGGATGAAGAAGTTCATCTCGGAGCTAGGAGTAGTTCCAACCATTATTGATCCAATACCATTGTATTGTGATAATAATGGGGCTATGGCGTTAGCCAAGGAGCCCAGGTCCCATCAGCGGTCCAGACACATCCTAAGGCGTTTTCATTTGATCCGGGAGATTGTAGATCGCCGCGAGATCGAGATTAGGAGAGTAGACATAAAGAATAACACCGCGGATCTATTCACCAAGGCCCTCCCTCAGCCGCAGCATGAGCGACTCTTTGAGATGTTGGGTATAAGATACGCCAATAACTGGCCTTAGTGCAAGTGGGAGATTGTTGGATATATGTATGCCCTAGAGGCCATTATATGATAGTGGATGTATTCATATATGTATATATATATATATATATATATGTATATATATATATATATATATATATATATATTCAGTGTACATTCTTGCTCGACATGATAGTCTATCGGGTTCTTCTTTATCTGACATGTTGATTTGATCATGCTTTTATTCATTCACACATGATAAAGCCCTGAGGATATAGGCTTGACTACTGTGATTATGATATAGATCATACTAGTGGGACATCTGTAGTTTATAAGCATATCCTGGAATGTCCCTAGTCGTAGGTGTATCGAGACGGGGCATCGATATACCAGAGTAGACTAGCGTATATGATACTAGACCCATATGATGGGCAATGGATGTTCCCACATTCATCGATGTTTGACATCGAGATCGTATACGGGTGCTCAGTGGTGACTGGGTACACTGGACGGACTCACCGAGAACTCTTATATGAAATTATATCTATCGTCGGATAGCAGTTCTCAGGTGACACTGGTGCAGGTTAGTCTGTAGACCCGAGATCGTCATAGAGTCTTGTGTGTTCTCCCACTATACTTTGATTACCACCCTACCACGGCTCTACTGAGTCGTGCAAACAGGTGGCCGTTGGGTACAGTCCCGAGACACACGAAGGCGATGAGCGATAGGAGGGGTTTCGTCTCTCCCGGTATTGGGAGTTGATGCTGTGCTGTGCTCGATTGGCTATATCAGGAAGTCCCTGGCCAGGGCTGTTGAGATTTACTGATAAGTGTTATCAGTAGATTCTCGATCTGTTATAGACCATTCATCGGCATGACTTATTGAGTTATTAGGGTCGACGTTACCATCCCTAGACTTGATATGCAGCATATCTGACGAAGAGACCGGACTGTACGGTAGTGTTGCCGGTTGGCTCGACGGGAGTTGTAACAGGTTCGCTTATTTTCTTCTGATCGCTTAATACCCGGGTAGCCGTTACGTTTAGCTGACCGCTTGTGGCTTGGGGGTGCTTGATATGATTATCACCCACTGCCGGCGTATTGACGAGTCTTAGAGTCCCATAATGGAGTTGCCTAGTCCAGACGAAACGATGTGGTGCGCATATGAGATATGCGCGTGGACCCGGTTAAAATGCGTGTATGAGACACCGTATATTAATCGGGCAGTTTGCTTTTGGTCTGGTCGTATGTGATATGACCGGGTTGCTAAATCAAGTGTTGATTTATCATTTGACCATTAGTTTCTGACTTGAAATCCTTTCTTGTCTTTTTTGTTGTATGCATGCATGTATGCATTCATTCTTTTTCATGCACATATGGATGTGCATGCACACATACATACATACATCATTCTATCATGGTTGTTGATATAGTGGATGGTGGCAATATAAGACTCACACCCTTTATAAAATATATGGATATTATTTTTGGAAAAGAAAAATGAAAATGGAAATTGTTTCATGGTTGAATATTTTATTCTTTCATTAGCCCTTTTGTTTAACCATGATTTAATTTTTATGGTCATTTTTTTTCCAAACTAAAATATCTAGATATTTTATAACCTTGGTTAAGAATGAGAGATAGAATATATATGTGTATATATATATATATATATATATATATATATATATATATATATATATATATATATTCTATTTTCTCATTTTTATTTACAAGCTTATCATTATCTTGAGTTTTAGAAAGCCATCATCTTCTTCCTCTTTTCTCTCTTGCTCTCTAGTTTTCTCAAGTGAGCTAAAGAGTGACCAAGTTAGGATTTTGAAGTGAGAAAACCAACCATAACACCATTCTACACTAGTCTTGCCCATTAGTGTAGAGTGTTAGCTTCCATTTCTTCTCTTGATCTTGTGAAGCTTCAAGCTTGGACAAAGAGGACTCCGGGTGGATTATCGTGGACTTAGAGGATCTCAAGCGGACCTTTTTCCAACCCTCAAGTAGCCAAGGGGTCTAGCGTAGGGAGCTACAAAGGTTGTACTCTCAAAACCCTAGCTTTTACTACTTGTAATGATGACAAAGTAATGAAACCCTAAATTTCTAGTGATGATTCTTTGTATGTTCACTTAGCACCTTAAAAATTTGATTTTGGCACATGTGATGCTTCTAAACCCTTCATGAGGTGCTAGGTAAACCTAACAATTTTAAGGGCGTGCATGCTAGACTTTCAAAGTTTAAGGGAGGATCACCTCCATCTAGTGGAGTTTTCTTATAACAACAGTTTCCAAGCTAGCATTCACATGGCTACATTCGAAGCACTTTATGGACGGAAATATCGATCTCCTGTTTGTTGTGATGACGTGGGTGAGCGAAGATTACTGGGCCCCGAACTTATTGTTCAGACGGTAGACAAGGTCCAGATGATCAGACAGCGCATTAAGACGGCTCAGGACCGACAGAAGAGTTGGGCGGATGCCGACAAGAGAGCGCTAGAATTCGAGGTCGGATATCATGTGTTTCTGAAGATTTCACCTATCCGTGGTGTTATCAGGTTTGGAAGTCGTGGGAAACTCAGTCCCCGATTCATCGGACCATTCGAGGTATTAGAGCGAGTAGGAGAAGTGGCTTACCAGCTTGCCCTAGCCCCATCGTTAGCGGGCGCACATAACACATTTCATGTATCACAATTGCGGCGCTACGTTCGTGACGACAGTCATGTTCTCGATCATTCTGAATTGACTCTGGGTACCAATTTAACTTATATGGGGCAACCTACTACTATACTCGACCGTAGAGAGAAGGTGCTGAAGAATAAACTCATTCCGTTTGTCTGAGTGTCTTGGGGCGGTCGTTCACTTAGGGAATCTACCTGGGAATGTGAGGAGGATATACGTTCGCAGTTCCCACATCTTTTCGAGTAGCCATTTGTATCACCGTTTTTCTTTCTTTTTCGTTTTTTAAATTTCGAGGATGAAATTTTTAAGGGTGGTAGATGTAATACCCAATTTCTTTTCTACGCCAATGCAGGTATTTAAATAAAATGTTTTATCCATTTAAAATTTTTGTATTGTAATCTAATTTTTTTTTCCTACATACCCAACCCAAGGCCCAAGCCCAAAAGCCCACCCCATCTCTTTCTCTTTTAACTGTGCTTCCTTCCTTATTCTTTTAAGATTCAAACTCTTTCAAATTCTAACTGAAATCTCCTCCATAATTTTCCTATTAAACAACCAAATTAATGCCTCTTTAATCCCAATTAATTTCGCTAATTAATCCATCCTTTTAAAATCCCATTAATCACTACATAACTCCTATTCATTTTATTCTCTCTCACTCTCTTCAGTTCATCAATCTCTCTCTCTCTGAATATCTCTGTCTCTCTCTCTTCTCGTTCTCCCTTTCTTTTCTCTCTAAAGCTTTATCGTGCCCACCTCCAGTCACCTCCACTCACCAAGCTCCGACCATCGATCACCGACGACCACGTCCCCGCTACCTCTACCGCCGGCCAACCTCCGAACTTTCTACAACTCCAACCATCTCGCCATAACCAAACCTTGGCCGCAACTCTCCATAGCCGACCCTCCTCGTCTTCCCAACAACACCACCATTTCCTCATCTCGCCGCCGGCACTCACAACCGCCAACTTGTCATCGTCTCCTTGTCAGCACCCTTCCCATCGTCGTCGGCGAACCCTCCAACAACCCACAACCTCCACTGTAGCCGAGCTCCACGAACCCAACTCCATTTCCACGCTCCAACCCCCACCTCGGTGACGACCGCCGTGGACCCACCTTAAATGACCACCGACTCCTCCGAGCTCCCAAGCCGACCCAACTCTATCACCCGAGCACCAAGCCCCACGCCGAGCTCCTCAACAGCCCGCTCCGTGCTGTTGCTGCCTAGTCTCTACCTCACGCCATCGACGTGCCGTCAATCTCCCCTGGACTACTTTGTCGGCCCATCTCCTAGACCATCGCCGCAGAACCTCCATCGAGCCCAAGCTCGACCCCTACACCCCAGCCCCCGACGAACCCATCATCAAACCCCCACGCACCACCTCTTCTATTGAAGTCACCCCACGCCGATGACCTTGCCAACGGCACACCGTACTCTGTGTCATCGTCACCGTAGCATCACCGGAGCCATCGCTGCCGAGCCGTCGAACCCAAGTTCGAGCCGAGGTCGAGTTTGCCGTGTTGGGCCTAGCCGCGTTTGCGTCATGATCGCGTCATTGCCACTGCCATAGCCGTACTTCACCACTATGCCACATCGCTGCCGTATCATCATCGATACGTCGTCAAGCAAGTTTAAATACTTGCTACATGCTATTATATATTCATTTCGATTGCGATTCAACATTATTATAAGTATTCGATACAAATCATAATCTGAAAACTCCCTTAAAATGATGGAAATTAAACATAACAGATGGCTCGAGTGATAACGAATACTGTGTTAAGATTTGTCTTGAAAATACGGATTTTAACAACGTGATATGTCATCCCCATTTAGATTCGTCGAATCTGAAAATTTCCATACCTGAATTTTGTGAAAATCATAGTTAATTGGTTATACACCGGAATGTTGCGTTCGAGGACTCATATCGAAGCTGACTCGATGACCTAGAACCCCATATAATCTAAAATCTGTTTATAGTTTAAAAAGGTGACGGAAACTGGTCGGGAGTGCGGCTCTGGACTGCAGTCCAGAGCAACACTGATCGCCAACACTCGATTAGACATACTTTTATGTCTCTGTGTAAAACTCTTATTATGCGGAACCCTATACCGTAGCGAATATAAATCTGTTATATAACTATTGAAAGAGATTTCATTCATTTTGATCATCGTTTGCTATTTTAATCACATTTTAAACCATCTGTTTATACTGCAGTCCCAAGCAGGTACAGAACATATATACCGATTAAATAATGCATAACTCCCAGCATACAGTGGATTTTGTCGATATGTCTATTGCGTTGGAAACCTAACTGATAAAGATAAATATTGTTCAACTATAGCGTCGCCTAATTTTGATCCCAACAGAGTGAAAACTGTGTTACGAAATGGACTTTCAGTTCAAGAACTGAATTTCCAGCAGCAAACGCTTAAAATGAAACGATTGTAATTTGCGAACCCAAAATCCGATTGACTTGAAATTAATTTCATTGAACTGCAGACTGAGTTTAATTATTACCGCTTTTGTATCATTTTACTTAATTCTGAACGTACGATTTAATGTGATTTTTATAAGATCATGAGATGCATAATGGCTTGTATTGCATATAAATTGTGTAGTAGCATAATTCACAGTTTTACCCGACTGTAATACCCCTAGCGATAGTGCGTGTCATTATTAATTTTCAGTGTATAGCGCATTGTCGAACATGAATAGTATCGGTTTGTCTGTGTCAAGTACGCCGGTGAAAAGTGAGTGATTCGTGATAAGGAACAATACAGTGAACAGTGAATAAAACCGTGTTATTGATGCGTACTTATACACAACTAGCCCATACTCATAGATAGTGAAACCTGGAGAAAAATAGGGAAATCGAAGTGGAAAGGAAATTGTATTTAGCAAGGTCAGTGATTTAGAGGATGATCATTCGAACAATGACTCTTATATATTAGGTTTGGATCTAACGGTCCGGCTGACAGGGTTATGTCCCGGGCAACAGTGGGCCGTAGTCTCGGGTACATACGAGACCCTCGTTAAACACGATCCTTCCTTTCCACAACTCGATTTCAAAGTGACTTAGAGACCGATAGGGACACAGATCATACATTGCATTTGTTTATTGACATATCGATTGTCTACATTTATTATCTCTATCATTATTACTTTTATTTTTCTTGCCTCATTAATACTATTATAATATTTCTATTATGTCGCCCTGATGACCTGAGTATGCATGCTCAATAATAGAGGTGGATTCGTCTGATCTCGAGAAGACCGTGAAGATCCAGACCAGTGAACTAGTTATATTTCTCCATTGATATCCCTGGTTAGTTGCCCCCTTGTTACTTCCATTGCGTTCAGTTTCCTTTATATCCGATAGTTTTAGTGATTGTATTTTCTTTATCCGTGCTGAGTTTTACTGATTACTATATAATGCTAGAAGCCGAAATGTAACCACGGCAGGATTTTTCCTAGATCGTAGGAGCACGGATGGCCTTGTCACCCCCGTATTCCGTATTTTGGGAAGCGGGGCGTAGTACTACCCTCTAGGGATGGACCGAGTAGGGAAGCTTCCCGGTGGCCTCGTTAGAAGGGCTTTAGATCTTTAGCGTAGATGGGTAGGAATCTACCCGCTACTGATGGACCGGGCAAGGAAGCTGCTCGGTGGCCTTTGTTGGAGTCGAAAATTGCACCTCGGTTAACCAAGTCAAAGTCAACCCCAAGCCAGGTGGGTGTAGGGTGTTTTTTGTCACCCCATTGAGATGGGAATACGCGCGCGCTTGTCAGGCGTATACTACAGATTCCCCCTGCCTAGGGTAGGCCGGGGTTTATTGATTGTGGAGATTCGAATCTCCGGCAGCCGCGGACTAAGCTGCCGTTAATTACCCCTCGCCTTTGGGGCGAGAGAACCTCCGATTAACGAGTTAAACTGGTCATGCGAACTCAATGTGCAGTGTACGTGTGTTCTGTTTTGGAGGGGGTTTAAATATATCGGGAGCCACGCAGAGTTTTTACGGGGGTCCCACTGCCCGGATAGCGGGCTGGGGGTCAAGGGGGCTAGCAGCCCCCTTACGGGGTGCGGGGCAGCGTCCCGTTAGAAATTTTTTCTAACAGGGACAGTGTCGTGGAGTATGTGTGTATGCACATATGTATACATATGTATATATATATATATGTATATACATAAGAAAAAAAAAGAGGGGGAAAAGGCATCCAAAGGATGCGTGGGGGGCAGCACCTTGGGCGCTGTGCACCTAGGTGCTGTGCGCTCAGGCGCTAGAGTGCCACGTGTCGGCATGTGGGCGCTGGGCGCTTGAGCGCAAGCACGCCACGTGTCGGCACGTAGGCGCTTTGCGCTTCAGCGCCTGACACTCGAGCGCAAGCGCGCCATGTGTCGGCACGGGGGCGACTTGCGCCTGAGCGCAAGCGCGCCACGTGTCGGCACGGGGGCGACTTGCGCCTGAGCGCTTGCGCCTGAGCGCAAGCGCGCCATGTGTCGGCACCGGGGCGACTTGCGCTCGAGCGCTTGCGCTGGAGCGCAAGCGCGCCACGTGTCAGCACGTGGGCGCTTTGCGCTTGAGCGCAGGGCGCTGTAGTGCAACCGCGCCACGTGTCGGCACGTGGGCGCTTTGCGCTCGAGCGCAAGCGCGCTATGTGTCGGCACGCGGGCGCCCTGCGCTTGAGCGCCAGCGAGAAAAAGAGGCTTTTAGCCTAAAAAAATTTCTCGGAAGAGAAATCAGAGAGGAGTTGGACTCCTGAGTGTGTTTTTGGGGTTAATAGAAGGGGTTCTTCTTCCTCCTCCTCTGTTAGCTGGATCTTGAATATCAAGAGATGTGAGATCTCAAAATCTCTCCTTTTTGGGATCTAAAGACAGATCCAAGTTCCCCTTTGTGGGTTTGGTGGTGAAAAACTATCTTATTTTTGAAAAGGATGAGTAAAACTCTTGATTTAATTCAAAAAAAGAAGAAGGTTTGAAACTTTCAGAAATGGGAAAGTGGCACAAACCCTAGGTTTTTTGAGAGAATGAAAAGTATTCTTTATTGATCATCATGTTGCCTTTTATAGGCTTACATATTTACATATAGCCCCTTGGGCTTCACAAAATGGCATTTTGCCCATCCCATGGCTCATGTGCCATTTCTTTTTTGCACATAAGCCATGGGCTTACAAAATATTGGCTTTATGCCCGTTTTGCATACACTCATGTATAAAAAATTACATAAAAATTATTTATTACATGATCTATATTTAGGCATGGAGGAGGCTGGCCGCGGGCTCGACTTGGGCATGGGCCCGCTTGACCTGGGCTTGGGCCCACCTGGCTTGGGGTTGACCTTGACATTGACTTGGTCAATGGGGGTGTAAATTTTTACCCCAACAAAGTGCTCCCCATCAATAAATGCACACCGCACATTTGAGTTGTGTGCATGAAATTGATGGATCTTGAAGCTGAAGTTCGAGGTGGAACATCATTCCGGAGGCGAAGCATCATCCCAGGGAGCATGATTCCCGGGGATCAGAGCATCATTCCGATTCGCGGAGCATAATTCCAAGGTCGGAGTATCCCTCGGGGAGCGTGATTCCCGGGGATCGGAGCATCATTCCGATTTGCGGAGCATAATTCCAAGATCGGAGCATCATTCTAAAGGGTCGAAGCATAATTCCGAGAATCGGAGCATCATTCCGAAAGGCGGAGCATAATTCCAAGATCGGAGCATCATTCCGAAGGGAGGAGCATGATTCCAGGGTTCGGAGCATCGTTCCGAAGGGCAGAGCATGATTCCAGGGTTCAGAGCATCGTTCCGAAGGGCGAAGCATGATTCCAGAGATCGGAGCATCATTCTGAAGGGCGGAGCATAATTCCAAGGATCGGAGCATCATTACGATGAGCGGAGCATGATTCCAGGGATCGGAGCATCATTCCAATGGGCGGAGCATGATTCCAGGGTTCGGAGCATCATTCCAAAGAGCGGAGCATGATTTCAGGATTCGGAGCATCATTCCGAAGAGCGGCAGACATTCTGACCGAAGCATGATTTCGATGCAGAGGTAGATTCCTTGGCGAAGTATAATTCTGACAAGGAAGGCAAATATTCCGAGGCGAAGCATTGATTTCGACACGGGGTACATTCTGAGACGGAGCATGATTCCGGCGCAGAGCTTGTTGGCTGACTTGATTCCGAGACGAAACATAATTTCGACAGGGAAGGCAGGTACACCGAGGCGAAGCATCATTTCGACACGGGGTGCATTCTGAGACGAAGCATAATTCCGACGCAGAGCTTGCTGGTTGACTTGATTTCGAGGCAGAGCATAATTCCGACGAGGAGGTCGTTGGTTGATTCCGAGCCGAAGCATAATTCCGACAGGGAAGGCAGATACACCGAGGCGAAGCATCATTTCGACACGGGGTGCATTCTGAGACGAAGCATAATTCCGACGCAGAGCTTGCTGGTTGACTTGATTCCGAGGCGGAGCATAATTCCGACGAGGAGGTCGTTGGTTGATTCCGAGCCGAAGCATAATTCCGACAGGGAAGGCAGATACACCGAGGCGAAGCATCATTTCGACACGGGGTGCGTTCTGAGATGAAGCATAATTCCGACGCAGAGCTTGCTGGTTGACTTGATTCCGAGGCGGAGCATAATTCCGGCAGGGAAGGTAGATATCCCGAGGCAAAGCATGATTTCGACACGGGGTACATTCTGGGATGGAGCATGATTCCGCCGCAGAGGTTGCTGGTTTGATTTGATTTGGGTTGACATCAGTATAGCTACACTGGAATATGGTACTAGGAGCGACTCATCATCTGTCATGAGAGGATTTGGAGATTTTGGTTTGGCATCTGCATTGCTGCACTGGAATAATGCCAGGAGCAACTCATCATTTGCCCCGGGAGGATTTGGGAATTGGTTTTCTGTTTGGCATCAGCATCGCTACACTGGAATATGGTACCAGGAGCGAATCATCATTTGCGTGAGAGGATTTGGAAATTGTTTTTTTTGTTTGGCATTAGCATTGCTACACTGGAATATGAAGCGAATCATCATTTGCGTTTGCTTATTAGGAAATGATGGCTTAGGAGACAGGTTTAGATCCCTTATCACCTAAGACTTTTCAATTTTGTAAGCCGTAAGGGTCTCACAAAGCATTTTCTCCTTACGGGTCGTAAGGATCCCGTAAGTGTATTTTCTCCTTGGGAGTCGTGGGGACTCCCAAGTGTGTTGCTCCTTTGTGAGTCATAAGGATCTCACGCGGGAATTTTCTCCTCACAAAGTCGAGAAGACCTTGTGAGTGCATTTCATCTCTTTCTCACGAGTTTGCGCCCTTTCGGGTTTTCACAAACTCGCCGGCAGTCCTGCTGTTTTTACTCACGGAGCCCTTTTGGGTTTTCATCCGTGCCCATTTTGCTTGTGGACATACCTTCCTTTCTATTATATCTTTTTATTATTATTATTATTTTTATTTTTGGTGGGACTTTGAATGTGGTCTCACCGGTAGGACTTGAGAGGGATTGGGATTGTTTTACGCCCGTGGATTGTGTACGGTTTTGCAGGATGTATGATCCAGACTGTAGGGCCGAAAACATTTTGGGTCTTTGTTGGCGTCTGCATCGCTGCACTGGAATATGGTACCAGAAGCGACTCATCATTCGCCATTGGGATTTGGAATTTATTTGGCATCTGCATCGCTGCACTGGAATATGGTACCAAGAGCGACTCATCATTCGCCGTTGTGGTATGGGATTTGGAATTTGGTTGGCGTATGCATCGCTACACTGGAATATGGTACCAGGAGTGACTCATCATTCGCCACTTGGGGATTGGGATTTGGAATTTGATTGGCATCTGCATCGCTGCACTGGAATATAGTACCAGGAGCAACTCATCATTCGCCGTTGGGGTATGGGATTTGGAATTTGGTTAGCGTCTGCATCGCTGCACTGGAATATGGTACCAGGAGCGACTCATCATTCGCCGTTGGGGTATGGGATTTGGAATTTGGTCGGCGTCTGCATCGTTGCACTGGAATATGTTACCAGGAGCGACTCATCATTCGCCGTTTTGGGATTTGAGTTTGGAATTTGGTTGGCGTCTGCATCGCTACACTGGAATATGGTACCAGGAGTGACTCATCATTCGTCACTTAGGGGTTGGGGAGCGATGGCTTAGGAGACAGGTTTGGATCCCTATCGCCTAAGGCTTTTCAATTTTATGGGCTGTAAGGGTCCCATAAAGCATTTTCTCCCTACGGGTCGTAAGGATCCCGTAAGTGTATTTTCTCCTTGGGAGTCGTGAGGACCCCCAAGTGTTTTCTTCCTTTCTGAGTCGTAAGGATCCCACAAAGGTTTGTTCTCCTCATGTATCGTGAGGACACATGAGTGGGTCTTCTCAATGGAGCATAATTCCGAAGGCAGAGACCAGCCGCGTAACTGGTGATTGTGGTGGGGCATGGGTATGACGAGAATTATTTGAGCCCGTGGATTGTATACGGCAGCCAATTTGGGGACTGGCCGTAGGGCTGGAGAATTTTGAGAAATTGGATTTTAGTTGGTGTCTGTATCGCTGCACTGGATATGGTACCAGGAGCGACTCATCATTCGCCGTTGTTTAGTTTTTTTGGTGTTTTTGTTTTTTTTGTTTTTGTTTTACCGCGATTGCTCTATCATTTCAGCTTTTCTTATCGCGAAGATCGCGATTGCCCCATCATTTCGGCTTTTATTCGCGGTTGCCCCATCATTTCGGCTTTATTTTCATTTTTATTTTTACTCGCTGATTTTTATTGCAAGTTGCCCTATCATTTCGGCTTTTCTTTATTTTTCTTTTATTTACAAATTTTTTGTTTATCTACATATTTTTTTTACATTCCTAGTTTAACGACTTAGAGGTCGATTATTCCCAGTTTAATGACGTGGTGGTCGATTGTTTTCAGAGAAAGGCAGATGTCTGAGACAATCAGTTTCACGAAGAATTTCGGTATCCGTTTGTATGAAATTGGCGGTCGCAGCTGGACTGTTTGTTAACAAGCCTTTAGACAGTTCTATCTCTCCTGCTCTGTATTGCTTTTCGACCCAATCTTTGAAGACGAAGCAGTCCTCAATGGCATGACCTATCACTCTGTGATAGGGGCAGTATTTGGGGTCGTCAGTCCTATTCGCTTCCTGCGGTCTTTTTGACTCTGGCAGTTGTAGACCGTTCTTCAGGGCGTCTTTGAATATTTTACGGATTTTGTCCCTTCCGAAGGAATAGACCTTATCTAGCTTCTCTTTCAGTGGAGATTCTCCTCCCTCTCTGAACATTGGCTTCCGAGGCTGGTTGGCGCTAGGCCCGCTCATCCCTTACTTATTTCGGGTAGCCGAAGTGTTGAAAGATTCAGAATCATCGGAGTTTCCGCCTTTGCGATTATCGTCCTTTCGGTTTCTCCAGGACCTATTGTTATTTTGGGAATCCGAGGAGGACTCCTGTTTTGAGCGCTCCAGTATCTGAACTTTCCTGGTCAGCTCTTGGAATGGTTTGAGATCCACGGTACATAGAAACGGGGCCATCCAGTTGTTGAGATTTCCGACAAGGAGATTGACAGATTGGTCCTGCTCTATCGGCTGTTCACATTTGACGAAGAGATTGCGCCATCGGGTTATAAAATCCGTGCTGCTTTCGTTGTTCTTGGGCTTGGTCCTTACGAGCTCGGCAATGGTGATCTTATCGCTGATGCTCATGAACCTTTGTCGAAATAAAGATTCCATTTGGACGAAAGTAGTAACGGAGCCATCCGGTATGCTCGCATACTAGTCGAAAGCAACATCGGTCAAGCTATTAACGAACTGGCGGAGGAGAAGCACATCGTTGCCCCCAGTATTCCCGCATGAGGCTTTGAAGTGGGCGATGTGCTGATTCGCATTTCTTGTCCCATCGAATCTTCCGAATTTGGGGATGACATAGCCGCTAGGAAATTCTACCAGATCATATTGAGCGGGATATGGTCTCCCGCTACTGCTAACATCTTTTTGTGCTTCAGCTTCGGCTACCAGTGTTTTGACTTTGCTGGCAACCAAATCCATGATTTGATCTTGAGTTAGCGGGCTACTGTCATCGGTAGCCAAGACATTTCCCGAGATAGGATGCGAATGATTTTCATGCGGTTCGCCCACTTTTGGATTTAAGGGAATAGGCGCTGGCTGCGTTGGGATACCGTTTCCCGGTTCACGAGCAGAGCCCTGCGCTTGATTGGGCGGCTGGGAGGCAAGTCGGGCCATGAGCTGCAAGACGACGTTCGTCAAGTCGTCAATTTTGGAGTAAAGTTTGGCCATCTCCTTGTCTTTGCTTCTGAGCTGTTTTCGGAGCTCTTGGAGAAGTTGCTGCTCTGCATTCTTAGGACGGAAGATTGGCTCCTCTTCACTTTCCAAGCCCGACTTCTCATGGACCGAAGGGTCTTTCTGCCTATCATCCTCATCGAGAGGGTTTTCATCATCCCGTGGAGGCGGCTGTTCTTGGGAAGCGACGACCACATTCAAGCCAGATTGGATTTGAGATGTGGTGGCCACGTCCTTCCTCTTGCTGCGCGTGCCCACCATGTAGACAGTGTGGACCACATACCCAGCCATCTCTTTATCTTTGGCAGCTGATTTCGCGGAGCGGTCCGGGCTTTGGAAATTCATAAATTTTAACATGGACAGAGCCCTAGCCCTTTTGTTGGCTCTGTATCTGAGCCGCTTCTGCCTCAGCTTTTCTGCCTTGAGCGCTTGGCAGGCTTCTACTCTTCGGGAAGCCGCCATAGGCTGAGTGATGGGGAGGCTTGAGAAGACACCCAATCGAGCAGTTGTCAGAGGCACCGCCGGAGCTTGCTCGAGATGCCTTATTGCTTTGTTGGTGTCGATGGCCTTGCCCCCAGCAGGGGCTAAGGAGAGCCGCTCAAACACCGACCTGCGTTTGAGTTGGGGCGCCTTCGAGACCACCACATTTGGCCTCTTGCCTTTCGAGACCGGTTTGTCTGTCACCGGGGCTTGAGGAGCTGGGATGGCGCCAACAGGCATGAACATAATAGAGCCGAATGGTAGCAGCGGCTCCTCCCATTGTCGCCCGAGACTGGCCGGGAGGACCGTCCTGGAGTCTATCTTCATCGTGTAGAAGACGGGAGCCGAGTTCATCTTCGGAGACATTGTTTAAAGGTGATTGCTTGAAAATCCTGCATGAAAGAGCATTATTTTAGTATAAATATAGATATATATATATTGATTGAGTTCGCATGAACGTTTAACCCGAAATATGGGAGGAGAGATTGGTCCCACCGGGCGTGCCAGAATCTGTAGGGTGTTTTTCGTCACCCTATTGAGATGGGAATACGCACGCGCTTGTCAGGCGTATACTACAGATTCCCCCTGCCTAGGGTAAGCCGGGGTAAATCACTCCAGATCAGAGCGTCGACCATCCATGTCGCAAAAAGGGCAGTACAGGCTTCCTACGAAGCAGGAACCAGATCACTCCGGGCCAGGGAAAAGTCTACCACGGACACTCCGTCTCGGAGACGCGTCAAGAGTCGACCGTCCATGTCGCAAAAAGGGCAGTGTAGGCTCCCCACAAATCGGGAACTAAATCGCTCCGGATCAGAGCGTCGACCGTCCATGTCGCAAAAAGGGCAGTGCAGGCTTCCCACAAATCGGGAACCAAATCGTTCCGGATCAGAGCGTCGACCGTTCATGTCGCAAAAAGGGCAGTGCAGGCTTCCTACAAAGGAGGAACCAGATCACTCCGGGCCAGGAAAAAGTCTACCACAGACACTCCATGTCACGACCCAAAGGTACGGAACGTGACTGGCACTTAGATTACGAGACGTCTAAAGGCGTAACGTAACCTAAGTCAGCCAAAGCCCAGAAAATCTAAACCAAAATCAACAAGAGTAAAGGAAAATCTTTTATGAAAATGATTTTAAACCAATTAAGTTATATTAATCCCATTTTTAAAACATCAAAATTTTCCGAAAATTTCGGTAGAGTCTCCTTTGTAAATATTGTTCCCCTCCGAAACACGGAGACGCGATCGCGTAAGTTCGTCTTGCCTGAATTTCGGGGCAGATGCTAATTGGTGATATCCGTCCACCTCTCCGAAGATACCAAGTTGATTTATGGCACCATGTATCGAAGGTTTAAACGGATGCGACCGATATAGCATACTTCGTCAGATTCCCCCTCGTTCGAGGGTTTTTTTATTGTGGGGACGCTCTTCCCTGCAGTTAATTTCGCTACTGCATCGCGGTAACAACTTTCTCCTTCTCCAGATGGTCACTTCGTGTCGTGGGTGTTTGTTTTGTGTTTGGTTGCCCGTGGATTGTATACGGAGACTAATTTATGTTGTTGCCCGTAGGGCGTGGACTAGTCCAAATCCATATCTTTCTTAGATTTGGGTTTAGGGGGTTGGGTTTAAGGATACGTTAGCCTCATTTGAGACTAAGATCAACTTAAACGTTTGTTAAGGATACGTTAGTCTCATTTTAGACTAAGATCAACTTAACGGGATCGTTTAAATCCAACAAAAGAGCAATTGGGCTCTATTGTTTAGTTTAGGGACATTGCGGTCGATTACCAGTTTAAGGACATGGTGGTCCATTGTTAGTTTAAGGACATCTCAGTCCATTGTTAGTTTAAAGACATCGCGATCGAGGTTAAGGACATCATAGTCCGTGAGTTTAAGGACCCCACAGTCCAATGTTAGTTTAAAGACATTACGGTCGAGGTTAAGGACATCATAGTCCATGGGTTTAAGGACCCCACAGTCCAATATTAGTTTAAAGACATCACGGTCGAGGTTAAGAACATCATAGTCCATGAGTTTAAGGACCCCACAGTCCGTAGTTTAGAGACGTCATAGTCTATGAAATGTGTGGTTGTCGGGACCCGTCACCTCTTTGAAGACGTTGAGGAATTACAACGACAAATATCAAAGGAGTGAAGAGATGTACCCTTGAACAAGAATTGCTTAGGTGATCTGTAGTCCAATTTGGAACTAAGATCGATTAGTTAGATTATGAGCACATTGGCTCAGTTAAGTCTGAATTGAGGACTTATGGCCAACTTGGGCTAAGTCCAATTAAGTTTGAAATATTGGCCCTTTGGACCATAAGACATATCTCTGGGTTCATCCCCTCATCATTCAGCAATGCTAAACAAGAATTTGAGAGATCTGATAACTTTTTATCTTTGAATAGGCATTAAACATTATAGCTCTGAATTTTACTCAATTTTGAGATTCAGTTGAAGGGGAGGCTTTTGCCTCTGGAAAATTAGCCAATTTGGTTAGAAATAGTGTTAAACACTAGAGAACAACAGTGTTAAACACTGGAAATGAAACTCTTAAATTAGTGTTAAACACTGAAAATAAAACTCTCAGATTAGTGTTAAACACTAGAGGACAACAGTGTTAAACACTGGAAATAAAACCTTTAAATTAGTGTTAAACACTAAATAGGGATGGGTCACGTGAGGACACGTGAGGACACCCAAAGGTGGGGCCAGATCCCTTTATTTTGTTCTGCAAACAAGTGTTAAACACTTTTTAACTTTCTGGCCATCACGTGTTGGCACGTGATGGAGCTTTATGCGCTGATTATTAAAGCATTTATCAAGGGGTCACGTGTAACACGTGAGAGCGCCCAAATTAAAATCTGCCTTTGCTTTTATTCTCGTCGTTTAGGAGGTCACGTGGGAACACGTGAGGCATTGCCTCAAAGTTAATTCCTTCTTATTTTGGAGGATCTGTTCAGGGGTCACGTGGGGACACGTGACCTAACTTTTTGCATGCATGGAGATTTTTCAAGTCTCTTAAGAATTAAGTTCTCTGTAGGGTTAAACCCTAATTACGGTTTTAAAGGAATTAAATTCCTATGTATGTGAAAGAATTAAATTCTTATGTAGGGTTAAATCCTAATTTCTTTTAGGGGAATTAAATTTCCATATATGTAAAAGAATTAAATTCTTATATAGGGTAAACCCTAATTTCATTTTAGGAGGAATTAAATTCCTGTGAATTTTAGGAGAATTGAATTCTCATATAGGGTTAAACCCTAGCTTATCTTGGAGGAATTAAATTCCTATAACTTTGGGAGAATTAAATTCTCATATAGGGTTAAACCCTAGGTTTTATCTTTTGGGAGAATTAAATTCTCTAAACTCAATTCTCCCTCTAAGTTTTGGATCTGCATGGCAGAATCTCAATCCGATGAGAATTAAATTCTCAACCTATGGGGAGATTTCCTTCTGCAGATCTTCAACCAGAAGAAAAACTAAGTTCTTTTGCAGAAGAGTTAAACTCTTAGATTTGAGAATTAAATTCTCTTTTTTGAAGTTTTGATCCCTTTCCTCTTTCCCACCTAGGGTTTCTTCTTGAGAATTAAATTCTCATTTCTTTTCTCTCTGCTATTTGCCTTCAGAAATTTCAAGATCTCAAAATTCTCTCTCCCCAAAGTCCTATCTCTTTCTTCTCTTCTTGGCTCCTATTTATAGAAGAAGGAAAAGAATTAATTTGTTTAGTGAATCTTTCATTGAAAGATTTTGTTTGTTTTCATAACTAATATGATCTTTTAGATTACTCAGTGAATTTTATCTACCATTGGATTTTCAATCCAAAAGATATTCTGTTTGTTATTTTTTGTGAAATTTAGAGAAATCTGTCCTTGTCTAAAATTTTTCCATAAATTGGTGATTTTTAATCACCCTTGGATTTTTAATCCAACGGTTCCCCATAATCCTTTTTGTTTGGAAACATTTAAAGAAATACTGTCCCATTTAGGGTTTCTGATTTCTCTTTAATTAGAATTTAATTCTATCAATTTATAAGGCTTTCAAAGCCTATCACGTGTTGGCACGTGACTCCTCTTCATTCAGAATTTAATTCTGTATTTTAATTGGGCTAAAGACCATCACGTGTTAGCACGCGACCCTTGGTCACGTGTGAGCACGTAACGCCCCATTGGAGTGTTTCCTTAGCCATTTGTTTTCACTTCTGCTTGCTTAGAATTTAATTCTGTAAAAGAGATCACGTGTCAACACATGACCCTTGGTCACGTGTCAACACATGATACCTCATTGAGGTAATTCCTGATTTTTAATCAGGGAACAAATGCCCCCACAGCGTTGCTCTCACGTGTCTGCACGTGAGTGCAACGCTGTCACCTTTGTGACCGTTGGATCTGTCTAGAGAATAGGGGAGATGAAACGTTTCCCATCACATCCTATAAATGCATGGGTCTCTTCAGAAGCGCCTCCACTCTTTCATCTCCTTCCTTGTTAACTTTTTCCCTTTGAGAATTTAATTCTCTTTTCCAGAGCTTAGTTCTCTGCTTTGAAAATTTCCAGAGTTTAACTCTGTTCAAGAAAGACCCTTTTCTTCAGGTAATGGCTTTGAACGACTGAAGAACTTTCACAGAACTTTTTATTGGATTTTAAATCCACACCAAGGGTTTTCCCCTTTAACAAGAACCCATTTTTTCTTAAGTTCTTTAAAAAGAAAACCACTCATTCTTTAATCAACAAACCCTTTAGGGTTTCTCTGATCTTCAGGGATTGACGACGATACTTGTCTTTTCCATGGAATTTAATTCCATCTCAAAGAGCTTTGGATCTGAAAAAATGTTTCTGGGAATTTAATTCCCTTTTTTTAAAAAAGGAACTTAATTCCTATGAAGAACTTAGTTATTCCCAGAGAGCTTCTTAGGGTTTTCTTACCCTGAGTTGTCTCTTTGCAACTAAGAAGAGGGGGTTTGCAGTGGTGTTTTCTGGGAATTTAATTCCCTAGCTTCTATTTGATTTATTACAGAGCCCAAGATGGATTTCTTTTTGGGGAATGTGTAGGGTCATTTGAAATCCATTGTTCATTTATTGAGAATCTTCTTTTTGTCTCATTGTAATTGCTTTTTCTCATCATTAGCGAGCCGCCATCTTGATTTTGTGGGACCCATATGTTTTGTAACCAATGGTCCCATAAAATGAGTCCCCTGTCGCTTTCTTCCATTGTCCTTTTACGTATATACATTTATAAACATATATATATGCACTGTTTGCTTTGCTTTAACAGTTTCCCTTTCTTTTATTTCAGGCACAATGACTTCTGTTCCATATTTCCCTTTCACTCGCTCGGAAGCTGCATTTCCTCAGTCACCATCTGACGAAGAAGTAATGGCTATGATCAGGGCTCATGACCCGAATCGCACCAACTTGCTTTTGTGAGGGACCTGGTACGGTCACATCATTCGCGGCCACCGCAGTTTCCTTTGCGAGATGCCGACGGAGTCTACCTATCCATTCTTGCCGATGGATCCTCCACAGACTGCCTTTGCTGTGGAGATGCCGAATTGGACCCCTATGGGACGGCTTGAGCCTTCAAAAACTGTTATTTCGAACTATCCGGTCCCGGCTATAGATATTTTAGGGCGCCGCATTTGTCAGGGCGACGCCCAGCCATGGGGGCAGATTTACAAAATAGAGCTTACCCCTCGACACCCCACGGGCTATCTTCTTTGGGCTCGTTATATCTTGTCTGCCCATCGCACGCGACTGCAGAAGATTGGGCTTTATCAGGCGATATATGCATCCCTCTTCCACTACCAATCTCCTCATGTCTGGTGGGTCAAGGCCTTCTTGAACCAATGGAATCTTCCTACCAACACCTTCCTTCTAGGGGACCGTGAAGTTTCGATTTTCTTGGAAGAATTTCGCGAGATCTCGGGGCTGCCGATCAGGGGGACACTTTATGAGGAATTGCTGCCTCCGGATGAGTACGTCTTTGAAACCGAGCCTGCAATGCTTGACGGCCTGTCTACCGAGAACGCCGTCCGCCACAAGCGCCCGAGTTTGATCAAGACCCTGGGCATTTTTGACAAACTGTTCACAGAGTCAGAGGAGCAGAGCGTTACTTTTAAGAGTTTTATCGCTTGCTTCCTTCGCGAGGGTGTCCTATCGAAGACGGCTCCGAAGTTTGCGAACATTAATGACCCCTTTGGGTTTGGTTTGAACAGGCGGCCGAGTAAGGAAGAGGACCTGCCACAGTACTATATTCCTATCATGTCGGCGATATCTTTCGAGTCGATTGCAGCTCCCGGCATGGATGATGAGAATTTATTTGTAGGCTTCATCAGCGTCTGGCTTAGCTGGTTCGTCATTCCCATGCATCGCCGTTTTATGAGAGCCTCGGTTATCTACCCTGCTCATTGTATCGCTGAGGGGACACGGCTAGCTGTAGGCCTCCCCGCGCTAGCGCACCTTTATCATGGGTTAGGCGCCGCGGCTAATACCTCAACTCCAAGTGTGGACGTGGTAAATTTCTCTCTTCATTACTTCACGTCTTGGATTGAGATGCACATGTTGGGGGCTTTTGCTGCGCACCAGAGACCTACATTTTATGACCCTTACACTTTTCCGCGACTCATGCGGCTGGTGGGTGCTTCTGCTCCTGACCCGACTCAGTCCGGGGCCATTCGCGTGTTGATCGCTCCCTATGCTAGTACGAGCGGATTGGTATTCGTTGATCGGGTTCTATCTGCTCCCTCAGGACCGGTTCAACAGCTCCACGACTTGTCGAAAGAGGGGGTACCTTCTCTGAAGCCCAGGGAAGCCATGCACCTGTATGCGATCAGACTAGGTTACCTAGTGTTTCGTCAGAACAGTGCGGCCCTTTTCATGTGGTACAATCCACACCGATTTGCCCGGCAACTTGGGTATGATCAGGGCATCCTCTTCGAGGAATTTACAGTTGCGCCCGTCCCATCACCTGAAGCTGTTCGTGACGCTGCTCATCACTTCGTGAGGCTGAACACTGGTCCTCGCTTCATGATTCCCGAAGCTGACCATATTCCCTGATGCGTGGGATCCTTCATGGGCTGGTACCTTCATCGAGTCAGTCCGATTTTTGCTGAGGAGAAGAGGGTGCTTCTTGGATACAGCGCTCCTATTCCAGCTCAAGCTACTGGAGTTCCGCCACGACCGCGTGCACCGGTTCGCTTTCCTTTGAGGGACACCGGTGTTGTGCTTATTCCGGGAGCGGCGGAAGTGGACTTCACTCCCACGGCTGGTATGCCACTGGGCACTCGGGCTCAATCGAGGGCTAATAGGGCTCCGGTATCAGTATCATCGTCCGAGGCGTCGACAATGGCCGTGTCGTCCCCGGCAGCACCGCCAAGCGAGGGCATTGGAGGTGAGGGCGTTGAAGGTGAAGTGGGTCAGCGCCGTGCCAGAGCTCCACGGGGGAGGAAATGGTCGTCTTCGGGGGTCGGTTCTGGATCCAAGCGGCGGAGGAAGACGGCTACTAATTTGCTCGAATCTTTAATAGAGTCTGAGACTATTCTTCAGGATGAGCCGTTGGCTATGCAAGAATCGGATGGTGGCCTATTCTTCCCGAATTCATCTGCCGAGGAAGCCGCACAATTGGCTGAGGCTATACGACGTTCGCAAGATGAATCGGAGAACGTAAGGATTCCAAAGAAGCCTTATCCCGCCGTCATCTTTTACGAAGACCCTCCGTGGATCCGACGATGATTCATTGGCCCTTTGTAAGAATGGGGCGAAAGGGCCCTTAAACAGGCTTTCTCGGCTGACGCCGAGGATGCGCTTTCACTGTGGACCGGTGGCCACGAGTCCGCACTCGGACCTCGGTGAGCACACCTCCTTAGGAAGGAGCGTCGGCTTGAACAAGCCATACTGGAAGCTCCCTTGCGCATCGGTATGTTCCTGTATTTATTTGTAATATTCCATATTGCTTGCATACATACATATATATATATATATATATCCTTATCCTTATACAAACTTTGCAGGGACTTCGGCGGCGGCGGAGGCTCTAAGTCGTATTTTGACCATAGAGTCTGCTGATATTCCCAGTGAAGCACCAATCAATGTGGAGGGGGTTGATGCAACTGTCGCTCTTGTGGCGGAATCTTCTTCGGTGGCTCCCGCTCCCCAAGCACTTGCTCTCTCGGGGGAGGCATCTTCGTTGGTCGCCGCTCCAATGGATCTTTCTGTGGGCGGCTCGGAGACTAGGGTACAGGTAGTCGAGTCTACCGTCCTTTCGTTGGAGTCTGAAGTGGCAGCCGCTGCTCCTCGTTCAGAAGCCGCTACACCAGTCCGCGTTCCCGATGATGTGCCCGCGGTTACGGAGGAAGCCGCTGAAGCTGCTATCCCTCCAGCTCAGAATAGGAGGAGCGTCGAAGGTAGCCTTCTATATTTTAAATTAGTAATCTTTCTATTATTTGAACCCTTTTGTCTTTTCAGAATTACATGGATTGGCGGCATATATCGTCGATCTATCTCCCAGGCAGTCTTTTCAGCGCCTGTTGGAGATGGCTGCTCCGCAAGGGATATCTCCTCAGCGCATTGTCCTCTCTTCCGGGCAAGGTTAGTGTTGTTTACCCCTTTTTCACAGCATTGTTACTATTCCACAAAATGACATTGATGTCTTTTACAGTTCTGGAGGCCGACGACGAGGTTGAGGTTCTTGAAGGGCCAGGGGAGCCTTCAGCTCCTTCTTGCATGACTGTGGGTAAGTAACGTCCCAACATTGTACCATTTGTTCTTTTGCTTACACATTCAGCTGACTGTTTATAATTCTGAACAGCTTTGCCAGTCCTTACCGCGCTGGAGTCACGCATCGCCATGCCACCCGGCCCCTATGCTCTGCGTGCCTCGGAACGTGTGGCAAAATTAAGCCTTGCCTCTCTGTTATCCCTGATCGAGGAACTTCATGCTAGCAGTTTAATCACAGCCGAAGCGTTTGCTGCTGAAGCTAACGGCTCTCTTCCCTTTCTTGCCACCTATCATAGTGAAACAGTGGTGCAAGTCTGGGGTGAGTTTTGTCGGCAGGTGGAGGCTTGCTTGCATGTGCTAGAATGTACCCGCCTTTCTTCGGAGGCTGTGGCTGCGAAGGCGAGCTTACGGGGTCTAATTGAGCGGTGTACGGCGAATATGATATTTTGTGAGAAGAGGCTCGGCCGCAAATTTTCAGAGTGGGAGCTGGCTTCTAAAGCACTGTGGGAGCTTCAAGCCAACCTTACGGCCAAGGCCAATAAAGCGTATGAGGTTTGGCGAGTGCTTCAAGAGGCCATCAAGGAGCCGCCGTGTTCACTCGTGAAATGGTTGAGGCTCATAAGGCCACTGAGAAAGAGCTTGAAGGCCGGCTTGCCTCATACCAGGCCCAGCAAGCTCAGGCGGAGGCCCGTCTTCTGACGATACTGAATCATGAAGGCGAGGCTCAGCGAAAAAGGGATGAACTGGCAAATCTGCTAAATCGCCCGCCGACCTGAAGAATTGTATATATATATTTTTGTATTCTTCCTTTGTACATACTCCTGAATGAGAGTATATTTTTTTGTTCTTCCACGAATTGTACTTTGTATTCATTTTGATTCATGAATAAAATACATATTTTTCTTCACGATCGTGTATCCCTTCTTATTAAATGTATTCTGTGGATAGTCTATCTCGATATCTTTGCAGGAAAACGACGGCTTAGGATTCAGGGTTAAGGTCTGCCTCCTAAGACTTTTCAACGTTATGAGCCGTGGGGGTCTCATAAAGAATTTTCTCCCTACTGGTCGAGAGGATCCCGTAGTTGTAATTTCTCCTTAAGAATCGTGAGGATTCCTAAGTGTGTTTTCTCTCGCAAGTCGTAAGGATCTCACAAGAGAGTTTGCTTTCTTACGAGTCGTGAGGACCCGTAAGTGATGGGTGAGGTTATCATCATCCGCATTTCACGGAATCAGGGGTTGCTCTGGATGCTTCTCACGGGTTCACTGCTGCGTTCTGCGAGGATCAGGCTCCGCTCTGGACATTTCCCACGGGGTCAGGATTGACGTTATCCGAGTTCCACGTGACCAGGAATTTGCTCTGGATGCTTCCTACGGGTTCACTGCCGTGTTCTGCGAGGACCAGGCTCCGCTCTAGATGCTTCATACGGGATCATTGCCGTGCTCTGCGAGGACCAGGATCCGCTCTGGACGTTTCCCACGGGGTCACCAGGCTCTACTCTGGATGCTTCACACGGGGTCATTACCGTGCTCTGCGAGGACCAGGATCCGCTCTAGACATTTCCCATGGGGTCAGGATTGACGTAATCCACGTTCCACGTAACCAGGAATTTTGCTCTGGATTCTTCCCACGGATTCACTGCCGTGTTCTGTGAGGACCAGGCTCCGCTCTGGATGCTTCACACGGGGTCCTTGCCATGCTCTGTGAGGACCAGGAATTTTGCTCTGGATGCTTTCCACGGGTTCACTGCTGTGTTCTGCGAGGACCAGGCTCCGCTCTGGATGCTTCATACGGGGTTATTGTCGTGCTCTGCGAGGACCAGGATCCGCTCTGGACGTTTCCCACGGGGTCAGGATTGACATAAGCCGCGTTCCACGTAGCCCGGAATTTTGATCTGGATGCTTCCCACGGGTTCACTGCCGTGTTCTGTGAGGATCAGGCTCCACTCTGGATGCTTCATACGGGGTCATTGCCGTGCTCTGCGAGGACCAGGATCCGCTCTGGACGTTTCCCACGGGGTCAGGATTGACATAAGCCGCGTTCCACGTAGCCAGGAATTTTGCTCTGGATGCTTCCCACGGGTTCATTGCCGTGTTCTGCGAGGACCAGGCTCCGCTCTGGATACTTCACACGGGGTCATTGCCATGCTCTGTGAGGACTAGGATCCGCTCTAGACATTTCCCACGGGGTCAGGATTGACATAAGCCGCGTTCCACGTAACCAGGAATTGTTGACTTTATCCGCATTTCACGGAGTCGGGGTTTGACTCTCGGTCATCTGTGCACCGCCGAGTCATGGAACTGGGAGTTGCCGTTGTTCCTCTTTGTTTGATGTTGTGTCTGTTGTAGTGAGACGAATGTCGAAATGATCTCCAGGCTATCTGTGATCCGTTTGAGATTTGGCTTCTTCTTCTGATGAAACCTGGGGAGGAAAGGTGTGATTCCCTCTTTGTTTGTGCCCCTAGATTGTATACAGGGACTGATGTGATCTCACCTGTAGGGCAAAAATTTCATCATTTTTTATTATTTTATTTCTTTCCGCGATGCTCTATCATTTCAGCTTTTACATCGCGAAAGTCGCGATTGCCTAATCATTTCGGCTATTTTTCGCGGTGCCCAATCATTTCGGCTATTTATTTTATTTTTTCTACTCGCTGCTTTTTATTGCGAGTTGCCCAATCATTTCAGCTATTTTGCATGCATACATTTTTACTTGCTGATTTTGTTGCAAGTTGCCCCATCATTTCGGCTATTTCATATGCATTTTTGGCTCGCTAGCTTTTTTGCTGAAAACTTGGAATTAGACACTGATTTCGGCATCAGCACCGCTATAACTGGGATATTGCCAGGAGCGAATCATCATTTTTCTCTGTCGATGACGAACAAAGGTGGCTTAATAAACAGGGTTAAGATCTTGTCGACTAAGGCTTTTGACTTCATGAGCCGTAAGGGTCTCATAAAAGTATTTCTCCCTACAAGTCGTGAGGATCTCGTAGGTGCATTTTCTCCCTAGAAATCGTGAGGATTCCTAAGTGCATGATCTCTTATAAGTCGTAAGGATCTTACAAGAGTGCTTTCTCCTTATAAGTCGAGAGGGCTTACAAGGGGGTTCACCGTGCAAACATATCCCTAGTCACGGATGGGACTTTGTTGGGGAAATGTTTATTCGCGTCCGTGGATTGTATACAAGGGTCAGTATTGAGCCGCTTGTAGGACAGTATTGGAGGTTGTGGCTGCTGCTTAAGAATAGGTTCAGATCCATATAGCTTAATGCTTTTGAATCTTATGAGCCGTGAGGGTCTCATAAGAGGGTTCTCCTTACGAGCCGTGAGGATCTCGCAAGTGTAATTTCTCCTTAGGAATCGTGGGGATCCCTAAGTGTGTTGCTCCCTTGTGCGTCGTAAGGATCTCACGTAGGTGATTTCTCCTTACAAGGTCGAGAGGACCTCGCAAGTGTCTTTTAACGAGATTGTGCCCTTTCGGGTTTTCACAAACACTCGCCGGTAGCCCTGCTGTTCTTACTCATGGAGCCCTTTCGGGTTTTCATCCGTGCCCATTTTGCTTATGGACATACCGTTTTCTTTTTTCTCTCTTTTTTTATTCTTCTTTTTTTTACTAGCTTTGGGAAGCCGCAATCCGCCGTAGTTTATCGACATTTCGGTCAACGACTAATTTTAGGACATAGTGGTCCGTTGTTAGTTTAAGGACGTTTCGGTCCGCCGTTAGTTTAAGGACGTTTCGGTCCGTTGTTAGTTTAAGGACATTTCGGTCCGTTGTTAGTTTATGGACGTTTCGGTCCATGGTGCCGGCTACTACTTATAGAGTTCGGGCTCAGGAAGATAGCGAGCGGACATAGGCGTCGTCATCTATCATTGACTTAGGCCGTGACCTGTCAGGCATAGTATTTCTTCAGGAAGCGGCCGTTTATTGGCCTGAAAGGTCTTTAACCATGTATGTCCATGAGCAGATAGGCCCTACCCTGGTAGACCTTGTCTATGATATACGGGCCTTCATAGTTCGGCTCGAATTTCCCTCGTTTGGTGCGATTAAGGATCATAGGTCTTTTGACCACTAGCATGAGTTCGCCCTGGCGGAATGTCCTTGGCCTAGTCAATCTTTCATATGAGCGCGTCATCTTTGCTTTATAAGCTTCCAGATTTTGTTGCGCTAAGAGCCGGGTTTCATCAAGGGCATCAAGTTCCTCAAGCCGAAGGTGAGCATTCTCTTCGTACGTTAGCTCGTAATGAACTGCCACTCGTAAAGAGGGCAGCTCTATCTCGAGGGGGAGTACCGCTTCTGTATCGAATACCAACGCGTACGACGTTGTGTTCGTGGCCATTTTGAACGTAGTTCGATACGCCCAAAGAGCTTCATGCAGTCTTTCGTGACAGTCCTTCTTATTTCGGGACACCGTCTTTTTCACGATCTTCATCAAGGTCTTGTTAAAAGCCTCAGCTAGACCGTTAGCTCGGGGATTATAGACTGAGGAGTATCTCCAGTCTATGTTGTGCTGTTGTGCGAAGCGGCTGATCTTGTGGCTACTGTAGGCTGGCCCGTTATCGGAGATGATCCGTCGTGGAGTTCCAAACCGATAAATGACGTGTGTCTTGAAGAAATGGAGGATGTTCTCCGTCTTCACTTCCCTCAGCGGTACTGCTTCTGCCTATTTGGAGAAGTAATCAGTTGTCGCCAAAATGAATCGATGTCCTCTGGACGATGCTGGTTCGATGGGTCCGATTATGTCAGTTTCCCACATTTCGAACGGCTAGCTAGCCACCGTTGGATGTAGAGGATTTGGATGCTGATGGATGAAGTCTACATGGATCTAGAACGAGTGGCATTGCTTCGCATACTCAAGGCAGTCTTGGATCATTGTGGGCCAATAGTAGCCCATCCGTTTGATCTTCAGCTTCATCTTCGGGCCGGCTTGGTGAGAACTGCAGACTCCGTCGTGAGTTTCTTGGACGACTCTTTTTGCTTCTTCAGGTCCCAGGCATCTTAACCACAGAGAATCAAATGACCTCTTGTACAGAGTATCGTTGACGAATGCGAAAGATAGGGCTCGCTTCATGAGCTGATATTTTGAGGACGCATCTTCAGGTGTTCGACTGGATTTGAAGTAGTCTATAAAGACTTCCCTCCAATCCTCAACCTTTTCTTGGTCTTTTACTTGTAGAGCCATTTGCTCGGTCGCTCCCTTTTCTTTGGACGATTCCGGAGATATTTCTGCTGGTGCAAGAACCTGACGGCTCTGTATCACGATTCTTACGTCATCGAGGTTCTCATCGGCCAATTCTTTAGTAAGCTTGGCTAATGCATCCGCCTTGCTGTTTTCCGCACGCGGTATGCTTTCCAAGGGATAGGAAGGTATTTGAGTCAGTAGTTGCTGTACTCTCTTGCCGTACTTCACCAACTCTGGCTTGCACGTTTGGTAGTCGCCATTTATTTGACTAACGACCAGTTGGGAGTCTCCGTATATGAGGAGGTTTTCAATTCCCATGCCGATGGCGATCTCGAGACCTGCTATCAAAACTTTATACTCGGCTTCATTGTTTGTCCTCGGCTCTGTCAAGGAGAAGGCAAAGCGCATTAACCCTCCTTATGGAGTCACGAAGATGAGGCTTACCCCTGATTTGATTATGGGGGTGCTTTGTTTGCACTTCTTCATAGAGGATGCTCCATCGAAGTAAAGTTCCCACCGGGTATCACCTCCGTCGATCGTGTCAAACGCATGTTCGTCTGGCAGTTCGTAATTCAAAGGAAAATCGGCAGGTATCGGATGCTTAGCGAGGAAGTCAGCGATGGCCTGGCCTTTTACTGCCTTAAGAGGCTGATAAGTTATCGAGAACTCCATCAAAAGCAGGGCCCATTTAGCGAGCCGCCCCGTCAATATGGCCTTTGACATCAAATACTTGAGAGGATCCACCTTCGATATGAGGCGGACTTCATGCGCCAACGCATAGTGCCTGAGCTTCGTTATCGCGATCAATGCCAGGCAGTTCTTTTCGATGGGAGAATAATTGCTTTCTGCCCCCAATAGAACTCGACTCAAGTAGTAGAGGGCTCTTTCCTTCCCTTGGTCATTCTCTTGTGTCCATAGCGCGCCTAAAGAACCTTCGAGGGCTGTTGTATAAAGAATGAGAGGCTTTCCCTTGACCAGAGCGGCCAGTACTGGCGGATTCTGCAGGTACTGCTTGATTTCGTCCTGCACGCTTTGGCATTTACGATCCCAGACGAAAGGGGTTCCCTTCTTCATCAGGTGATTGTAAGGACGGCACTTGCCTGAGAGATTGGCTATAAATCGCCGGATATACGCGAGCTTCCCTTGGAGAGACCGCAATTGCTTAAGAGTCTTTGGCGGGGGCATTTCCATAATCGCCTTGATTTTTGACGGATCTATCTCGATTCCTCGGTGTCGGACGATGAATTCTAGGAACTTGCCCGAGGAAACTCCTGTTAGTGTATATGCCCTAGGGGCCATTATTGTATCATACTAGTTTGTATATTACTTAATGGAAGCCTGGGATATTCACATGTATATAACAGTCTTGCTAAACATGGTAGTATGCTACTTGGTTTTTCTATCTTAATATGTGAGTATACGTATTGATAGAGCTTTTAGGATCTTGCTTGACTACCAGCGTTGTGATGGCAGTCGCACTAGTGGGGGCTGGGTAGTCTACAAGCACATCCTTATTCAGGTCCCTAGTCGTAGGATTATCGAGACAGGGCATCGAAACTCCGGAGTAGACTAGTGTGTACGCTTCTCATCCCAGTTGGGGAGATGGTCTGTCCCACAGCCGTCAGTACGTCATACTGGAGATAGTATACAAGTGCTCGTTGGGTTACGGGTACAGCGGACAGGACTCGCAGGGAACTGTTGGTAGGGTTTTATACCAGTCGTCAGTTAACAGTTCCCAGGTGACATGAGTACAGCTTAGTCCGCAGACTTGACACTGCTACTTCACCTCGAGTGTGTCCCACTGTTCTTAGATTGCTACCCTACCACGGCTCAAAGGAGTCGTGCAAACAGGTAGCAGTTGGGTGCAGTCCCGAGCACTTGGAGGCAGTGGTGGTTAGACAGGATTCATCTCTCCCGGTATTGGGAGTTGATATCGCGCTGTGTCAGAGAGCCATTATGCAAAGTCCCTGGCCAGGGCAAGTGAGATTTACTGGTAGGTTCAAGTAGTTTTTTAGGGTGTAATGGGCTTCGCTCTGACACGACTTATACCGCTATTAGGGGACTGACGCTTGCCGCCCCCTAGGCCCGATATGCGATAGTCTTAGACGAACAGACCGGACTGGACGGAGATTGTCACATCAGACTCAGTAGGAGTTCGGATGGGTTTCCTCATCGGCCTTCTTATCGACATCTGCCTGGGGACTGTTACGTACAGCTAGTGCCGCTTGCAGTCTGTGGTTAAACCCACTGCCAGCGTAGTAGTCGAGTCTCTAGAGTCCCACACAGAGAGTTTTCCTACTCCAGGCGAAACGATATAGAGGTCGTATGGTTTTACGACAAGGGTTCGGACGCATACGTGTATTTACGCACGTACGACTTTCGGACAGTTTTTACTAGTCGGCTTTGGTTTAAGCCAGTTTCTAGTATCCGGTTATTGGATTTATATAGTCTAAAGTTTTTCCGTGTTTTCACGGATAGGAGGGGCGTTCTCATAATTACGCGAGAAGCTTCTAGAAGATGGTGACTTGGGGGTTAAGGTGGCAGATGCATTAAATGAGATTAGTGAGTCATATGAGTGATTCATCCATGTCATTAATGCATCATAAATGCTTAATGACTCATGGAGATGAATCACCCTCTTGTATTTATGAAGCATGATTATTCATCCTTTATTTTCTTTTATTGGATAAATGATAATGCTTGATATATATTATGATAGATCATTATCTCATCTCATTCTCTTGCTCACTTTCTCTCTCCTCAAGCTCTCTCTCTTCAAACCCTAATCCTCCCCTCTCATGTGTTGAGACCAAGGATTAGATTAGACTACTTAATCCTTAACCATTCTCTATATCACCTAGGTTATTTAGATTAGCGATTTAAGAAACTTAGTTACCTTAAGTTAGAGGTGAAGCTTGTAGTAAAGCTCTCGGGTGGATCTTCTACTACATAGAGAAGGCCGGAGAGGACATGGAGAACGACAAGACGAAGGACTCGGTTCTTTAGGTATAATCACTTATCATAGTAGTTAACTTTTCTATGGTTTCTTGTTAGTTATAGTTTAGCAAATATTCTCGGTTAGTCGATGTTTACGCCTAAAACAAGATCGTTTTTCATTATTCCGCCTCCCCGCAAGTCGTGGGGTGTTGTACATCGACTTACAGTGGTATCAGAGCCTAGCTAAATAATAATTAACTCATTAGCAAAGTCGTATGAATTTCGAACGGAAAAAGAACCGGAAACATCATCGATTTATCACAGTTTCTGTCGAATTTAAAATTGGCTCTAAAAATTTTCCAGGGAGCTTCAGAATAACCAGCAGAGAATAATAGGGCTACAGAAGAAATTTGGACTCCTAACTCGGCCAACTCACCGCGGAACCACGGTGGATCCATGCGATCCACCGTAGATTCGCGGCCGAGTTGGGGCCGAGTCAGCCCAAATTCCTTCGGTAACTCTCCTGTGTTAATAATGATATTTATGGAATGTTTATTTTTCTGCTCAAGTCTCAGGTGCACAGAGAAGTATTGGAGTAGAATCTAAAGTGTTTGCACGATCAAAATCTTACGATGTTTGCTAATTTGATTATATCTGTGATTGTATAATGTGTTCGTAAACCTCCCCTAACTGCTAGTATGTCGGTTGGCAGGGGGTTGCACATTTCTGTAATGGTTTTAACTGTTTATGGATGTGAACTGTATTGGACTGTTTTGATGATTAGCCGGGGTTTTGTGCCGGGTTATTATTTTAATTCATTCGATGTAATTGTAATATGTTGTAATATAATTCTGCGGGACGCATCCAGGTTGCGGTTGTAGCCACCGTTGTATTATTTCATTTTACTGTTTTTGCTCCTAGGATAGACCCAAGGTGGGGTGCACAAACTACCGGGTACTTTGAAGTGTTTAGTGGCCTACTCACTTTGTTGAGGGAGACCGCTTCACTTCGGGTATTTGGCGGGTAGTTTGCCGTACCCGTAGGGGTCTAGGGTGGGGTAATGGCTATTCATCACAACTGTGTAATCCGTCTTTTGTTGTAGGCTCTAAACAAACGCGGATTGCTTGCAAATCCAATAAAGTTCATATGAGATCTGGAATGCCTATTATTGCGTCTGACGAATGTACAATATCTATATATGATAGCTATTTAGACGTCACTTATGTTTTACACCCACGCTAGCCCAGCCCCTGCTTTGTCGTTAGTTAAGTAATCTAACGGGTGATGACGGGACCCAGTGGCGAATGTGGATGGCATAAAAGGACGTATTTTCGTTGTTTTGTGCAATGATAGGTTAATGATAGGACGCATTATTATTAATGCAAAGAAAATAAACCAAAAGTTTAATCGTTGGAACAATTTAAAAGAAACCACTCGGTTATTTTTAAAACTGAAGATATTTTTAATTGCGGAGCTTTAACCCCTCCTTTTAAAAAGCTATTAGGTTCCTTCGATTATATCAAGTTCACTACGTTCACGGTTTCTCCAAAACCATTCGTAGCCCTCCGTCATTTCATTTGGGTATTCAGTAGTATTCAAGTTATGCATTTTGACCAACGCCAAAGTATAGTGTTTGGTAGCTGCTGGGTATTCATTTGTTGCATAGATAGATGAGTTAGTTTGGGACAGTCGTATTATCATTTGGCCAACGTCAGGGATATATACGGATGGGTTCAAATTAACAAGATAATGATGGCCAGAACTTGACATGTGACTTATGATATTTTGACCAACGCCAAGGTCATATGAGCATGGGGCAAAAATATATATCGGGAATTTCTAAAGAAACTGAAATTTGCAAAGAGATGCATACCATTTGGAGTTTGATGAATGTTGGTAGGATTCCTTCAGCATTATCAGACGATGATATTTGGATCCCGATCCTACTGTGAGTATATGCTACTTATCAGGATATTCGTCACTTAACGATCAATGCTATAAACCAAGTAGGTGTCTAGAAAGGTGTCAGCGGGGTTACGCCCCCAAAGAAAAGAGGTTATTTAATTAAGAAACTTCGCGAAAGCGTTGGAAAACCTCTCTCGAAGTATCAACACTAGCCTGGCTGAACAGTTAAGTAAGTATTGTACGGTGAGAATAGTCCTGGCTAATTCTTCTTTTATGGTTTGAGGAAGGATTCGAGAAACAGTGGGAGCCATCCAGTTTAGATAAACTAAAAACCACTCTAAACTTGCAGGAGCATCATGCTAAAGAGTTTTCATCTCTCTCTCCTAATTGCAGCGACCCTGAAAATGACTGGACTTATGTTACTTTTAGAGAAAAATATACTGACAGGACCAAACTATAAAGATTGGCTGCGGAATGTCAAAATGGCTTTGACCTATGACAAATTGGGGTACGTCCTCACCGCTAAGGCACCTGCTGTCCCTGGTCCCAAATCCAGTAATGCGGATAAGGAAATCTGCTAAACCTGGGATTTCGATTGCGCGAAAGCCAAGTGCATCGTGCTTGCCTCGATGAACAATGAACATCAGAGGAGGCACGAGGATATGGAACTAGATACCATATTTCTCCATACAAAGGAACTTTATGGAGAGCAATCTCGTATAGCAAGATACGAGAACTCTAAGAACTTGTTTCGAGCGATGTTGGCTGTCGGATCATCGGTAGGAGAACATGTCCTAAAGATGATTGGCTACATAAAAGAGCTCGCAGACCTTGGGACGACTTTGGATAATGAGCTCTATACAGACCTTATTCTCCAGTCCCTTCCTTCCACCTACGCCCAGTTTATTCTGAACTTCAACATTCAAAGAAAATAAGTTGAACTTCTGGAACTCCTTAACATGTTGAGGAGTGCAGAGGGCACCTTGCAGAAGGCAAGGGAAACACCCGCTATGTTTGTTAGCGGTGCTTCTTCTTCCGGGTCCAAGGCTAGGGCCGAAGGAAGGAAAAAGAAGGCCGCCACCAAACCTAGAGGAGGTGTATGTAAGGTAAGAGGGAAGGGAAAGAAAAAGTTTGCGGTACCGGTAGTGGCCCAGGATGAGTGCTTCCATTGTCACAGGAAAGGGCACTGGAAAAAGGATTGCAAGGCATGGAACGCCAAGAACCAGGAACCGAAGCAAGCTATGGCTTCGACTTCAGGTGTGTTTGTAATTGAGAATTGTCTGTCAATCAACTCTACTTCCTGGGTATTGGATACCGGATCAGGATCTCATATTTGCAATTCATTGCTGGCACTGAGAAACCGTAGAGTGCTGAAGGAAGGTGATATGACCCTAAAGGTTGCTAACGGAGCTAGCGTGGGAGCTGTGTCCGTCGGGGATTATCACCTGGGATTGACGAGTGGACACATTTTGGTTTTACATAACTGTTTTTTTGTACCTAGCTTAACGTGTAATATCATATCAGTTTCCTTGTTATCAAATAAAGGTTATGATTTCACGTTTGTAAGTGATGTTGTTAACATCCATCTTAATCATGGTTTGATTGGGTCCGGTACACTAAATAAAGGTATATATGTCTTAAACCAACTCCAGATTTTCAATGTCCAGAACACACTAAAAAGAAAGTCTCCAGATTTAAATAAAGCTTTCTTATGGTATTGTAGACTGGGTCACATCAATGAGAGAAGGTTGTGTTAGTTATATGTATGCCCTAGAGGCCATTGCTATACATAGGATGTATATTGTAGTGGATGCTGGGACATATATAGGGAGGACTTTCTTGCTCGACATGATAGTATGCTATCTGGTTACTCTTTACCTTAAACGTGTACATTGATTGTCTCTCTGTTACATGTTGGTAAAGCCCTTAGGATGTGTACTTGACTATCTAGACTATGATGCGGATCATACTAGTGGGGACATGGTAGTCCATAAATACATCCTTCAAGGTCCCTAGTCGTGGGTGTATCGAGACGGGGCATCGATATACCAGAGTAGACTAGCGTATACCTTCTCGACCCATACAGATGGGCGATGGATGATCCCATATCCATTGGTGTTTGACATAAGAGATCATATACGGGTGCTCGGTAGAGACTGGGTACACTGGACGGACTCGCCGAGAACTCCCAGATGGTATTATACCTTACGTCAGATGGCAGTTCTCTGGTGACACTGGTACAGAGTAGTCTGTTGACCCGAGATCGTCATAGAGTCTTGTGTGATTCCCACTGTGCTTTGATTTCCACCTTACCACGTCCAAGAGGGCGTGCAAAACGGTGGCTTTTGGGTACAGTCCCGAATCACATGGAGGCAATGAGCGATAGGAGGGGATTCGTCTCTCCCGGTATAGGGAGTTGATGTTGCGCTGTGTTCGATTGGCTATAACCGGAAATCCCTGGCCAGGGTTACTGAGATTTACTGGTAAGTGTTACCAGTGGTTTCTCGAATTGTTATAGACCTCATATCGACACGACTTATCGAGCTATTGGGGTCTGACGTTTACCACCCCTAGGCGAGGTATGCGGCATATCAGACGACGAGACCGGACTGTACGGTAAATGTTACTGGTTGGATTCACAGGAGTGTGAGCGGGCTTGCTCGTCGATCTTCTGATCGCTCAATACCCGGGTGGCCGTTACGTTTAGCAGACCGCTTGCGGCTTGTGGGTGTTTGATATGATCATCATCTGCTGCCGGCGTATTGACGAGTCTTTAGAGTCCTACACAGAGGTTTCCTGGCTCAAGCGAAACGAAATAGGAGCGCATATGAGATATGTGCGGGACCGAGAATAATACCAGTATGTGATACTGTATTTGATTCTCGCGATTTGTAACATTGATCGGTTATATGCGGTATAGCCGGGTTATCGGATCAAGTGTTGATTCGAAAAGTTGTTACTATTGATATTAGTCGGTTATATGCGATATGACCGGATCGTTAAATCAAGTGTTGATTTAATGATTTAATGTATAATTATATATATATATATATATATATATATATATATATGATATATTAATTTACATTAACTAGTATTGGTTCATTTTAAATGGATTTTCTCACTTTTTGTGCACATTGTATATGTGATATACTTTTGTACACATGTTTGTATTATGTTTGATGATACATGATTTCTTGGCTTTGTGTAAAGACTTATACCATGGTTATCATAATGGTTAGGGTTTTGAATTATTCTTTTATTTATTTATCCATTTATTTTTGGTCAAATAAAGAGAGAAGAAAACAAAATGGTTGCTTGAAAAACATGATGCTTGTTGAAGTTTCAAGAAGGTTTGACCATTTTGTCTTCATCTACTAAACCTAACCATTCACTAACCCTAGTATATTCTCTACACTTAATCATAGTTAGGATATTATAAGTATTCAATTATTTTATTATTTTGAAACAACACTTATCATATTCTTTCTTCTTCTTCTTCTTCACTTGAAGAAAAGCTTGCTATCAACAATGGCAACTTGATGAAAAGAGTGAGAAATCCAATTCTAAAGTGAACCCACCTCCTATTTCTTCATCCTCTACCTTTTGCCAAGTAGTATAGGGTGTTTTCTTCACAAGTTTCATGACTTGGTGAAGTGGGAGTTTGATCTTGTGTTGCCTCGACGTAGATCATCTTCGGCATCGTAGTCGATGACCTAGCCCGCCCATTTTTTCGATGAAGCCGACGCTAGAGCCCGGGTTTCGATTTGGACAGCGAGGGGACTTCATCACGGAGCCGTGGAGGTGGAGGACCGGATCTATAAAGGTTGTATTTCCGTTCACTTAGTTAAATTGTTAACTAGTTTCTTTTGTCGCCTAAATTCTAGTTAACGATCCGTATTAGGGTTTCTCGGCACATGTAAAATTTGAAATTGGCATAGTTGATGCCTTGTGAGACCTCATTAGTATGCCTAGGAACCCTACAGTGGTATCAGAGACTAGCTAGAGCCTTAGGCGAAGTGTAGACGACGTTTGAAACCCGAATGAACATCGAAACCCTAAAACAAATTGCTCTCTGGACTTTTTTCAAAAACTGGGATTTTTCCAGATTAAAAATGCTTAAAAAATTCAGCAGGGAATTCTAAGAATTACGATGCAAAAATTAACCCATGATACGTTTATAGTGCGGCGGAACCGTGGCAGAAGCATGGCTTCTGCGGCGGTTCCGCGGCCAAATGAAGGGAGTTGCCTGTAGTTTTTGCACAGTAATTCGTTTTTCCAGGTGCTGAGTTTTCTGAGAATTTTTAATTTGCAATCAAGAGTTGAGTTTTCTGGGTTGTTTTAGAGCCTCGATGATTCGATCGGTAATTTCAAACTTTGTCTATGTGTTTTCCGGATATTTGGAATATGTTAAAAAGTTCGTCCGGATATAAATACCCACCTTTTCTCCTGTCGGGAAATTTCCAAGTGTTGGTTCTTTCCGTAGTTTAACGACGTTCTAAGTAGTGCAAGTAACGCGATGGTCCCTCTAGAAGACAACAAACCTTAACTCGATTATGTGATCGTCCTGAACTGCCCTTTGAACTTCGGGTTTGGGGCAGTACGGCGTGCCACATGTGAGGCGTTGGCTTGACCCTTCTACTGCTGGACCGTTGGTACTGAGGCATGAACTGAATGTTTTTTAAACTTGTTTCATGTGTTGATCCGTTTCGGGAAAACTTGAGTGTTTAAATGTTCGATCGGAAAGTTTAACATTTTCTATTTATCCGGAATGTGATACAATAATTGGAATTCACAAGTAGTTATGAGATAACTGAATGAATGTTATAAACATAGCAGTTTAGTCTCACTTGATCGGTTGCCACGGAATTTTGATGTGATCGAAAGTCCGTCGCAATCACGTAGCGTACGCGGATACTCGCCGGGTAAACTTAATAGACAGCCTCACTCCATAGCCCCGACCAAGTGACTGTAGGAGAACCCCGTCGCCGAAAGCATCCGTTCGGGTGCTCGCGGCAGCGGTGTTCCGCCTTGGTGCACTTCGTCGGAGGCATTGGGGGTGCAGCCGTCTATTGAAGTTTGCGACGAGCATTCGATCAGGATGTCGGGAATCTTGTTGAATTGCCCGACTTGATATTGAAAAGTGTTTTCGATAATGAGAATAAAATGCGGGGTTTATAAATGTTAGGCATGCGATGTCTAAGGAATTCATTTGATTAGGCATGCGATGTCTAAAGAGGTTGCGGATTCCAACTGTTGTAGTTTTACACTTTCTTTTCTGTGACCGTAAGTGTAACATGTGATATCGCCGGTTTCGTTGCTATATGTCAACGACAATTGGGATGCGCATATTTACTTACGTTGCTGACATGTGATGTTATGTGTTGCTGGATATGTTATATTGGATCGTCGTGTTTAAATAGCCGGGTTTTTTTTATGTGAGATGAGTGTTTTTCATTTTCATTCATGTAAAAACTTGTATATAATATTCTTTTATTGGGGCACTTCCAGGTTGCGGATGATGTCACCATTTGTATATTATTTATTTTTCCGCACTAGGATAGACCCAAGGAGGAGGGCACAAGTAACCGGGTTCTGGAGTCCAGTGGGAGACCAACTCGAGGAGTCGAGTCCGGGTCTCCTAACTCTAGAATTGGTAGGGTTGCTTGCCGCTCTCGTAGGGGTCTTGGGGTGTGGGTTTGGCTATTCATCGCGACCGTGGAATCCGTGTTTTATACTGGCTCGTATTGAAAACACGGACGTCCTAGTATATCCAATATTTCATATGTTTCTTCTGCTGCGATATCTGTGATGTGATCATGTGATGTTCTGTGATAAATATTGTATATAGTATATATGATATATTATATAGGCGTTACTTATGTTTTACACCCGCGCTAGCCCTGCCCCGCTCTGCCGTTAGTTACCTAACCTAACGGTGCATGAGGGGACATCGAGGCGAATGCGGATGGCATAAGTGTACGTTGTATTTTTCTGTGATGTTTAGGTACATAAATGATGGGACTTCATTAATGAGATTAATGAAATAAAAGAAACCTAAAGATGTTGTAGAATCGAATTTCAAAATAAAACAGGTAGCTACAGTTCTTGCTTTGCACAGCGGTGTATATGATATATCCTGCACCTTATTCGATAAGGAAAGGACCGAGATCCCTTCACCGGGAGTGACTCCTTTAGCAATAACTGGCAGATGCTACAACCATCGGTTTGTCTTTTGATTGCTTCTATAGTTTCTGCTTTGCACAGTGATATATATGATATATCTCGCACCTCATTCGACGAGGAAATGACCGACGATCCCTTCACCGGGAGTGACTCCTTTAGCAAAACTAGAAAAGCCTAAAAAACACTCCATTTTAAAATTCATTTGATTCTACAACGATATAAAGTTCATTACGCAAAAGGTTTTCTTAAAAACCTGTCGTAGCCCTCCGTCATTTCAGATAAGTAATAGTTAGTATTCGTGCTGCGTTTGTTGACTCAGTCAAGGCGTAGTATGCGGTAGCTGATTAGTGCTTATCTGCAAAGCATATGATGCGATTGGATTAGGGTAGTCGTGCGGCCTTGTTGACTCAGTCAAGGGTCGTGCGGGTGGGTTTAATTCAATCAGAAATGACGGGTTGAACTTTACTTACGGTCTATGGTTTGTTGACTCAGTCAAGGTCATAGATCGCTTGGGGCAAAATATTATCGGGAATTTCAAGTGTTGAAAATTGCAATGAGATTGCATACCTTCTATGAGATAGTTGGATCCTGATACCCGCTGCGAGTAAGAGTTACTCCTGCGAGAGTTTTACACATTACAATTAGCCGATCAAGTAGGTGTCTAGAAAGGTGTCAACGAGGTTACGCCTCTGGAAAACGAGGTTTACATTAATTAGGTTCGTGCGAAAGCACGGGGGACCTCCCTCAAAGTACCGACACTGGCCTGGCTGAAAGATTGGCGAACTTGTAGTGTGTAATTAATCCCGGCTAGTCTTTCCTTTTAGGGTTTGAAGGAAGATTTGATAAAAAGCAGTGGGAGCCATCCTGATTAGATAAAATAATAACCAATCTATTCTTGCAAGAGCGCACGCTGAGTGTTTTCTTCTCTCTCTCTCTCTCCAGGTAGCGACCATATCACGCCTTAATCAAGAAAATAATACGGATTATTGACCGAACCCGCTTGTTATACTGAGCTGGGGAACGTTGGTCCCGCTCCAACTTATAATTGTTATAAGACAGAGCAGGAAATTGGGGATTACCAGATTTCCTGTGCCGCCCAAACGAAGAAAGTGCATGCTGATGCATCATCTTCGGGTGTGTTCATTACAAAGAACTGTTTCTCAGTATCCTCTGCGTCCTGGGTATTTGATACCGGATCAGGATCCCAGATATGTAATCTGTTACATAGGGCTACAGATAGGTAGAGAACTGAGAACGGGTGATAAGTTTCATGAGGCAGAAAACGGGGTAAGTGTTGCAGCCAAGTCTGTTGGTCACTATCACCCTGTATTACCAATACATTGATTCTGAATGAATGTTATTAGATACCGAACCTGATATACAAAATCATATCAATCTCTTCATTTATTAAAGTAATGATAAAATTTTGTATTGCTGGATAATGTTTTGAACATTTCCTATATCAAAAGTTGATCGGATCAGGTACGTTATCTAAAAGCGTTGATGTTCTAAATCAAACTACAGTTCTTTAGTATACGGAATACACACACAAGAGGAAGAGTTCAGAAATAAACGAATCCTTCTTGAGGCATTGTAGACTAGGTCATATCAATGCGATTCGACTGGTTGAAGTTACATTTTAGATGCATATTTAAATCAGTTTGAATTTACATCTTATGAAACTTGCCAGTCATGTCACAAAGATACGATGACCATAGCTCTGTTTACTGGAAACAGAGAAAGAGTTAGTAAACTCTTGGGATAATACATGTTGATGTATGTAAGGTCCCCTGTCTACATATGCCAGGACTGGTTCTTTGTACTTCGTTACATTCTCTGATAATCTCTCAAGATTCAGACATATGTTCCTGTTGAAACACAAGTCCGAATCTTTTGAGATATTCACAGAATATGATTTAGAAGTAGAAAACCAAAACACGGGTATAAGTATTATGTCCTTTGATGAGATCGAGGAGGAGAATACTTGAGCACGGAAATCCTGGATTATTCTAAAGGAGAATGGGATTCTCTCTCAGCATTACTCCTCCGTATACACCATAGCACGATGGTATATTGGGGCGGAGCAATCACACCTTATATGATAAGGTGTGCTCTATGATGAGTACTACTGAGTTACCTGTTTCCTTTTGGGAGTTATGCGCTTGAGTAGCTGCATACCTATTGAATAGGGTTCCAATCAAATCAGTTGCCTACCATTTCATATGTGATATGGAAAGGGAAGAGCCCATGTCTTAAGCTAGTTAAGATTTGGGGTTGACCGGCCTATGTCTAAAAGCAAAATCCGGACAAGCTCGAGGCAAGGTTAGTTATGTAGAACTGGAAAGGTTCCATCTATACAAACTACAGCATATGATTTGATAAAACCAAAGGATTCAATAGTAACCAACGAACCTCAGCCTCTCCGCCGATCTAGTAGGGTTCCTCACCCACCTGAGAGATACTTTGGTTTCTCTATGACAATGGGAGCGAGAATTGCATCATGAGATGATGACCCAACTAGTTTCGAGCTGGCCATCAGGAGTGGGACTCTGTAAGAATGGCTGGATGCTTAGCGATCTGAGATGGAATCCATGTACACTAACAAAGTATGGACTTTGGTTGCTATATTTGAAGGGTTAAATCCCCATCAGTTTCAAGTATATCTTGAGAAGATTACTTGGTGTACTTGGAAAGGTTGAGACTTTCAAAGCTAGACATGTTAAAGGTTTTCGTCATCAACCAGGCGTGGATAATGATGAAACCTTTTCCAGTGCCTATGCTTAAGTCCATCCAGATCCTACTTGCCACGGCTGCATACCATGACTATGATATCTGGTGGTTGGGTGTCTTGACTGCTTTTCTAAATAATGATTTGGAAGAGAGCATCTATAAGTACACAGCCAGAGGGCTTCGTAGACAGTGGGAGCAGCGAAAACGTGTGCAAGATGTTTTATGTGATGAAGCAGGCATCGTGGAGTTGGAACGTCTGTTTTGATGTGTTAGTCAAAGAAGTTGACATCATCAAAATGGTAGATGAACCATGTATAAACAAAAAGGTAGTAGGGAGTATGGTGACGATCCTCGTAGAGTACGTGGATGACATACTCTTGATAGGGAAGGAGTTTGCTATGCTACGTTCGATCAATCTCCGTTTATCACAAAGATTCTCCATCTAGGATCAAAGTGATACCTACTAAATCCTGGATTTTGGATCTATGAGATAGATCTAAATGGATGTTAGGATACTCACTAGCTGTAGTGAGATGGTATCAATTAATCCTGGAAAGAATCACTGGAAGTGTTCCAGGGTGATAAAGACGACTGAATGTCAGTCACAGGCATTGTCTTTACCCTCTATCGAGGGACGGTATGTTGGAAGAGTTCCAAGCTAGATACCGTGACATACTAGACGATAAAGGCAGGATACATCGCTACTTAAGATGCTACCAAAGAGGATGTTTGGGTGTATATTGGTTCATGAGATGAACTACGTTCCTACCATTGTGAGACAATGGAGTTGTGGCTTATGCCAAGGAACGCCGGTCCCATCAGTGATCCAGACATAATCTAAGGCAGTATCACCTGATCATGGAGATGGTTGATCTCCAGGGTGATCGAGGTTAGGAGAACAGACTCAGAGGACAACACGGCGGATTCACTCACAAAGGCCTTTTCCCAGAGAGAGACTATTATGGGATAGTTGAGTATGAGATACTTCAACCACTGCTATCAGATGGCCCTAGTGCAAGTGGGAGATTGTTAGTTATATGTATGCCCTAGAGGCCATTGCTATACATAGGATGTATATTGTAGTGGATGCTGGGACATATATAGGGAGGACTTTCTTGCTCGACATGATAGTATGCTATCTGGTTACTCTTTACCTTAAACGTGTACATTGATTGTCTCTCTGTTACATGTTGGTAAAGCCCTTAGGATGTGTACTTGACTATCTGGACTATGATGCGGATCATACTAGTGGGGACATGGTAGTCCATAAGTACATCCTTCAAGGTCCCTAGTCATGGGTGTATCGAGACGGAGCATCGATATACCAGAGTAGACTAGCGTATACCTTCTCGACCCATATAGATGGGTGATGGATGATCCCATATCCATTGGTGTTTGACATCAGAGATCATATACGGGTGCTCAGTAGAGACTGGGTACACTGTACGGACTCGTCGAGAACTCCCAGATGGTATTATACCTTACGTCAGATGGCAGTTCTCTGGTGACACTGGTACAGAGTAGTCTGTTGACTCGAGATCGTCATAGAGTCTTGTGTGATTCCCACTATGATTTGATTTCCACCTTACCACGTCCAAGAGGGCGTGCAAAACGGTGGCTTTTGGGTACAGTCCCGAATCACATGGAGGCAATGAGCGATAGGAGGGGATTCGTCTCTCCCGGTATAGGGAGTTGATGTTGCGCTGTGTTCGATTGGCTATAACCGGAAATCCCTGGCCAGGGTTACTGAGATTTACTGGTAAGTGTTACCAGTAGTTTCTCGAATTGTTATAGACCTCATATCGACACGACTTATCGAGCTATTGGGGTCTGACGTTTACCACCCCTAGGCGAGGTATGCGGCATATCAGACGACGAGACCGGACTGTACGGTAAGTGTTACTGGTTGGATTCACAGGAGTGTGAGCGGGCTTGCTCGTCGATCTTCTGATCGCTCAATACCCGGGTGGCCGTTACGTTTAGCAGACCGCTTGCGGCTTGTGGGTGTTTGATATGATCATCATCTGCTGCCGGCGTATTGACGAGTCTTTAGAGTCCTACACAGAGGTTTCCTGGCTCAAGCGAAACGAAATAGGAGCGCATATGAGATATGTGCGGGACCAAGAATAATACCAGTATGTGATACTGTATTTGATTCTCGCGATTTGTAACATTGATCGGTTATATGCGGTATAGCCGGGTTATCGGATCAAGTGTTGATTCGATAAGTTGTTACTATTGATATTAGTCGGTTATATGCGATATGACCGGATCGTTAAATCAAGTGTTGATTTAATGATTTAATGTATAATTATATATATATATATATATATATATATATGATATATTAATTTACATTAACTAGTATTGGTTCATTTTAAATGGATTTTCTCACTTTTTGTGCACATTGTATATGTGATATACTTTTGTACACATGTTTGTATCATATTTGATGATACATGCTTTCTTGGCTTTGTGTAAAGACTTATACCATGGTTATTATAATGGTTAGGGTTTTGAATTATTCTTTTATTTATTTATCCATTTATTTTTGGTCAAATAAAGAGAGAAGAAAACAAAATGGTTGCTTGAAAAACATGATGCTTGTTGAAGTTTCAAGAAGGTTTGACCATTTTGTCTTCATCTACTAAACCTAACCATTCACTAACCCTAGTATATTCTCTACACTTAATCATAGTTAGGATATGATAAGTATTCAATTATTTTATTATTTTGAAACAACACTTATCATATTCTTTCTTCTTCTTCTTCTTCTTCTTCTTCACTTGAAGAAAAGCTTGCTATCAACAATGACAACTTGATGAAAAGAGTGAGAAATCCAATTCTAAAGTGAACCCACCTCCTATTTCTTCATCCTCTACCTCTTGCCAAGTAGTATAGGGTGTTTTCTTCACAAGTTTCATGACTTGGTGAAGTGGGAGCTTGATCTTGTGTTGCCTCGACGTAGATCATCTTCGGCATCGTAGTCGATGACCTAGCCCGCCCATTTTTCCGATGAAGCCGATGCTAGAGCCCGGGTTTCGATTTGGACAGCGAGGGGACTTCATCACGGAGCCGTGGAGGTGGAGGACCGGATCTATAAAGGTTGTATTTCCGTTCACTTAGTTAAATTGTTAACTAGTTTCTTTTGTCGCCTAAATTCTAGTTAACGATCCGTATTAGGGTTTCTCGGCACATGTAAAATTTGAAATTGGCATGGCTAATGCCTTGTGAGACCTCATTAGTGTGCCTAGGAACCCTACAGGTTGACTAAGTTATATAGAGAAGGATATTTGGATTTGTTCAAATATCAAACTTATGCCACTTGTCAATCTTGTCTCAAAGGAAAGATGACAAAGACAAGTAGGGCTCCTATTGAAACGCTTTCCCTCCCTCAAAGCCCTGCTTTCGACGATGATTATAATAAGTAGTTACGCTGCCATTTTTCCAATATCATGGAATAGCATGGCCCGGGGCTAAGATGAACATGGAGTAAGAGCGAGCGAGCTCTTAGGACTCATACACAGCGATGTATGTGGTCCAATGTCTACACATGCAAGAGGTGGTTTTTCTTATTTCATTACTTTTACGAATGATTACTCAAGGTACGGATTTATTTATCTGATGAAACATAAATCCGAGGCTTTTGAGAAATTCCAAGAGTATAAGAATGAAGTAGAAAACCAAACCGGCAAAAGTATCAAGACACTAAGATCTGATCGAGGTGGTGAATACTTAAGTGCCGAGTTCCTAGGTTACCTAAAAGAGAAAGGAATTCTCTCTCAGCTTACTCCTCCATACACCCCACAGCATAACGGTGTATCGAAGAGACGGAATCGAACCCTATTGGATATGGTACGATCCATGATGAGTAATGCTGAGTTACCGCGATCTTTCTGGGATTATGCGCTAGAATCAGCGGCATATCTTCTTAACAGGGTTCCTACCAAGATTGTGCCTACCACGCCATATCAAATGTGGAGTGGGAAGAAACCCTATCTTCAGTATCTGAGGATATGGGGATGTCCAGCTTTTGTTAAAAAACAGCATGTGGACAAGCTCGATGCACGATCAGTACAGTGTATGTTTGTGGGATATCCAAAGAACTCCAAGGGATATCTATTCTATTACGCAGAGGAACAAAAGGTTTTTGTTTCTCGTAATGCCCATTTTCTAGAACAACAGGTTTTAGAAAAGGATACAAGTGGGAGCGAAATAGAACTGGAAGAAATTCCAGAACCACAAACTACTACTGAAAGTCTGGTAGAACCAGTAGTTCAAGAAGAACAGGACATTCCCGCACCCCTCCGCAGGAGTAGTAGACCGTCTCATCCGCCTGAGAGATACTACAGTTTTCTCATAGATGGGGATAGAGAGGATTGCATCATCGATGATGATGAACCTGCTAGCTTCCAGCAGGCTATCCAGAGTGGCGACTCGGTACGATGGCTGGATGCAATGCGGACCGAAATGGAGTCCATGTACACCAACAAAGTATGGGCTTTGGACTTTGCTTTAGATGGGGTAAAACCCATAGGATGCAAATGGATCTTCGAGAAAAAAATTGGTGTAGATGGACAGGTGGAAACCTATAAAGCTAGTAGCCAGAAGTGTCGTATTCCTCGTCTTATATGTGGATGACATTCTATTGATAGGAAATGACATTCCTATGTTTCAATCTGTCAAAGGATTCTTGTCACACAGGTTCTCCATGAAAGACCTGGGTGATGCCTCTTACATTCTGGGGATCCGGATCTATCGTGATAGATCCAAAAGGATGTTGGGACTTTCGCAGTCCAGGTATATCGACACTGTACTGAAAAGATTCAGTATGGAAGATTCTAAGCGTGGTAATCTACCGGCTTGTCTCGGAATCACCCTATCCAAAGAGATGTCTCCCAAGACTGATTTGGAAAGGGAACGCATGTCTATTATACCCTACGCTTCTGCGGTAGGCTCTATAATGTATGCGATGTTGTGCACCAGACCAGATGTAGCTTACGCACTGAGCATGGTAAGCCGGTATCAGTCAGACCCAGGGGAGAAGCACTGGATAGCAGTAAAGAACATTCTCAAGTACCTGAGGAGGACTAAGGAGATGTTCTTGGTTTACGGCGGAAAAGACTTCAGGATGGAGGCCTATGCTGATTCCGGCTTCCAGAGTGATAAGGACGATTCCAAGTCCATGTCAGGTTATGTCTTTACCCTCAATGGAGGGGCGGTGTGCTGGAAGAGTTCCAAGAAGGACACCGTTGCTGACTCGACGATGGAAGCGGAGTATATTGCTGCTTGTGATGCCACAAAAGAAGCGGTCTGGATGAAGAAGTTCCTAACAGAACTTCAGGTGGTTCCTACCATTGTTGATCCAATACCTCTGTATTGCGACAACAACGGAGCTATAGCTTTAGCGAAGGAACCGAGGTCCTATCAGAAGTCTAGACACATCTTAAGGCGGTATCACCTGATCAGGGAGATCATTGATCGTCGGGAGACCGAGGTTCGGAGAGTTGCTACTGAAGAGAACATTGCTGATCCATTCACGAAGGCCCTACCTTAGATTCAGTTCGAGAGGCTACTCGAGATCATCGGTCTTCGATACGCCAGTACATGGCCCTAGTGCAAGTGGGAGATTGTTAGTGTATATGCCCTAGGGGCCATTATTGTATCATACTAGTTTGTATATTACTTAATGGAAGCTTGGGATATTCACATGTATATAACAGTCTTGCTAAACATGGTAGTATGCTACTTGGTTTTTCTATCTTAATATGTGAGTATACGTATTGATAGAGCTTTTAGGGTCTTGCTTGACTACCAGCGTTGTGATGGCAGTCACACTCATGGGGGCTGGGTAGTCTACAAGCACATCCTTATTCAGGTCCCTAGTCGTAAGATTATCGAGACAGGGCATCGATACTCCGGAGTAGACTAGTGTGTATGCTTCTCATCCCAGTTGGGGAGATGGTCTGTCCCACAGCCGTCAGTACGTCGTACTGGAGATAGTATACAGGTGCTCGTTGGGTTACGGGTACACCGGACATGACTCGCAGGGAACTGTTGGTAGGGTTTTATACCAGTCGTCAGTTAAAAGTTCCGAGGTGACATGAGTACAACTTAGTCCGCAGACTTGACACTGCTATTTCACCTCGAGTGTGTCCCACTGTTCTTAGATTGCTACCCTACCACGGCTCAAAGGAGTTATGTAAACAGGTAGCAGTTGGGTGCAGTACCGAGCACTTGGAGGCAGTGACGGTTAGACAGGATTCGTCTCTCCCGGTATTGGGAGTTGATATCGCGCTGTGTCAGAGAGCCATTACGCAAAGTCCCTGGCCAGGGCAAGTGAGATTTACTGGTAGGTTCCAGTAGTTTCTCAAGGTGTAATGGGCTTCGCTCTGACATGACTTATACCGCTATTAGAGGACTGACGCTTGCCGCCCCTAGGCCCGATATGCGATAGTCTTAGACGAACAAACCGGACTGTACGAAGATTGTCACATCAGACTCAGTAGGAGTTCGGATGGGTTTCCTCATCGGCCTTCTTATCGACATCTACCTGGGGACCGTTACGTACAGCTAGTGCCGCTTGCGGTCTGTGGTTAAACCCACTGCCAGCGTAGTAGTCGAGTCTCTAGAGTCCCACACAGAGAGTTTTCCTACTCCAGGCGAAACGATATAGAGGTCGTATGGTTTTACGACAAGGGTTCGGACGCATACGTGTGTTTACGCACGTACGACTTTCGGACAGTTTTTACTAGTCGGCTTTGGTTTAAGCCAGTTTCTAGTATCCGGTTATTGGATTTATATAGTCTAAAGTTTTTCCGTGTTTTCACGGATAGGAGGGGCGTTCTCGTAATTACGCAAGAAGCTTCTAGAAGATGGTGACTTGGGGGTTAAGGTGGCATATGCATTAAATAAGATTAGTGAGTCATATGAGTGATTCATCCATGTCATTAATGTATCATAAATGCTTAATGACTCATGGAGATGAATCACCCTCTTGTATTTATGAAGCATGATTATTCATCCTTTATTTTCTTTTATTGGATAAATGATAATGCTTGATATATATTATGATAGATCATTATCTCATCTCATTCTCTTGCTCACTTTCTCTCTCCTCAAGCTCTCTCTCTTCAAAACCTAATCCTCCCCTCTCATGTGTTGAGACCAAGGATTAGATTAGACTACTTAATCCTTAACCATTCTCTATATCACCTAGGTTACTTAGATTAGCGATTTAAGAAACCTAGTTACCTCAAGTTAGGGGTGAAGCTTGTAGTAAAGCTCTCGGGAGGATCTTCTACTATATAGAGAAGGCCGGAGAGGACGTGGAGAACGACAAGACGAAGGACTCGGTTCTTTAGGTATAATCACTTATCATAGTAGTTAACTCTTCTATGGTTTCTTGTTAGTTATAGTTTAGCAAAGATTCTCGGTTAGTCGATGTTTACGCCTAAAACAAGATCGTTTTTCATTATTCCGCCTCCCCGCAAGTCGTGGGGTGTTGTACATCGACTTACAACTCCGAACGCGCATTTGAGAGGGTTCATCTTCAAGTTATATTACCGAAGGCGTTGAAATACGATCTTCAGATGATCTAAATGTTCCTTGTATGATTTGCTTTTCACCACGAGGTCGTCGATATAGCATTCGATGATCTCATGTATGAGGTCATCGAAGATCTTTGTCATGGCCCTCTGATAGGTGGCACCGTCATTCTTTAGACCCAAAGGCATCAGCTTGTAGCAGAATATATCCAAAGGGGTCCAGAAGGCGGTATGCTTCTGGTCTTCGGGATGCATCTTTATCTGATTGTATCCTGACGAGCCGTCCATGAAGGAGAAAGCTTCATGAGTGGACGTATTGTCTATCATCAGCTCAGTGACTGGTACTGGGAAGCCATCCTTTGGGCAGGCTTTATTGAGATCCCGAAAGTCCACACATATGCGCACCGTCCTATTTTTCTTCATTACCGGGACAACGTTGGCGATCCAATCAGGATATTGAACCTCTTGGATAAAACCGGAGTCGATTAGTTTCTTGACCTTGGCATTGATGCTCATCTCAAGCTTGAGCCGCATTATTCTTGGTGCTTGTTTGACCGGTTTGACGTCTGGAGATATTGCCAATTTGTGGACAGCAATCTCTGGATCTAATCCTGGCATCTCGAAATAGTTCCATGCGAAGTAATCTTTATGCTGCATAAGCATGTCTTTTAGTGCAGTCACCTTTTCTTCAGACAGCAGCTCACTGACGAATGTCGGTCGCGGGTCACTTGCCGTCCCCAAATCAATTTTCTTGAGGTTATCTGCAGTAGTATGTATTCCATCTTCCAGCTCTTTTGGCGCCGGTGGAAACTCTGAGATCACCTCGTCATCATCGTTTTCGAGGCACCAAGGGAGGTCATCCATATTCTCAGGCTCTTCTTCTGGTAGCGTTATCATATGACAAGTACGAGCTTACTTCCAAGACCGATGTTGATCTGGTTCTACTCTCGCTGTATGTGCGGATTTTGGTTCGTGCTTCTGCGGCGGATTTATCCTCCAACTGCTGGATAAAGCGAACTTGCTGAACTGATACTGTTCTTCGACCCAGTTCTTAAAGGTGAAGCAGTCTTCGATAGGATGTCCTATTGCTTGGTGGTAGGAGCAATAATCTGGGTGATTGACTTCGCCTGCTTGATCGGGGTGCTTGGACTCCGGAAGTATAATCATTTGATGTTTTATGGCAAGATCAAGTATCTTCTGTGTTTTGTCCTGGGGAAAAGAGTATGCTCGACCCATCTTCTTTATAAGAGATGAATCCGGATTGCTCGATTCCTGATCGCGTGACTTCTTGGTCCCGCTTTGTCACTGTCGAACACCTTTCCCGCTCCTTGATTTATTTTTGCCTCTGCGTCGGGCCTTTTGTATGATGGGCTGGCGTTGAAGAGCATTATCATTCTCCGCGGCCTGTTGAAGGAGGCGCTGCGTCCTGGCTTTCTCGTAGATGGCCATCTCTCGGTTATGGTCATCCCGGATCTTTTGACCCGCTTCCCTTACTAGCCTATCCATCCGTTCTTCAAACGACGGACTCGGCGCTTTGATGACAGGACCTTGTTTTGGTTCAGGATCGGCCTCTCTTAACAGAATGTCTCCTTCTTCATCGAAGTCATGTATAACGTAGCTGCCATGGACTCGCTCCCGTTTTCTGGATTGTACATATCCAAGCCCGATCGTTTCCATTCTCCCATTGGGCATTTTGCGCTGAATTCCAGGGACATCTCAAATCCTGTTGTAGAATCGAGTTTGTCGAGTAGTCTGCCTGAAGGGTACCCCTTGACGCTTCAGTAGCCTTTTCAAGCCTTCCGTGTATTATCTAGGCAGATGGATGGGTTGGAGCCTGTCGAGCGTAGAATCGGCGCCGTGCCAGATTTATTTTTCCACTTTGGTTTCCCCAGATCAGTAGAATAGGATCGCCTCTTCACCCTTTCGCCTGGGAGGGACGTAAAATGTCTGCAGTTCTTGCACACTATAAGTTTTAAGTGCATCGAGTTCTTTGTAATGCTCTTATGGAACCATAGTGATTTGCAAACTCTGATCATCGCCAGTGAAGTCTTGTATTGATGGCCGAGCGGAAAATATAGTGTTAACCTCGTCTTCCGAGTCGCTGCCGAAAATCAACATTGGGACGGACGATCCCGGGTTGTTGCGTTGAGGCAGCCCTGAATAAACTATCTCTTCTTCCTCCTCAGTATCACTCCCGAAGACTGGAATAGTGATGATAGCTTTGTTCTTCGGTTTGTGACATCTTTCCGTGTCCTCAAAATCTGGTAAGAAGTATTTTGCATCCTCGTACTTTCGGACTTCATTCACGGAGAATGGGTTCAACTCCCTTGTCACAGTATACTCGAGACCATCTTTGAAATACTTCATGCACTGATATTGTGTAGAAGGGATAATGTTGTACTCGTGTAACCAAGGCCTGCCGAGCAAAGCATTGTAGCATGTCTTGGCGTCAATGACGTGAAATTTAATATCCGTGACAAGTAGCCCGAAGCGCAGCGTCAGTATCACAGACCCGAGAGTCCGTGATGACTGGGAGTCGAAACTGGAGATGGTGATTTTATCACGAGCGAGGTGCTGAACGCTCATGCAGATTTCTTTCAACATTCGCACGTTGAGGAGATTGACGGAAGACCCATTGTCAACCAGGATTTTGCCTATCTTGATATCGTGACAGTATCCGGAGACGTAAAAGGGGCGGTTGTGCTCGCACGTCCCAATGAGGAGATCTTCATCGCCGAAGGTGATATCGGCTGTGTGCACTTCTTCCAGCTCGTCCTTCATCTTTTCTTCGGTGAGGAACGCTTGGAATTGCTCTGGCTCTTGTAGCGCCTTGATTAATGAATCCCTTGCTTCTTTTGATAGCAGAAAGGCGTCGAGATTTTTGAGCTGCGAGGGTAGCTTCCTCAAGTGTGCCAGAACGTTGTAGTCCACCTTACTTTTCTTTGGCGGATCCTTGGGGGTCAGCTCTTTGACAACTTGGTCATCTAGGGCGATATCCTCAGGGACTTTTTTTTCCCTTATCTTTTCTATTTGACCCACTGTTCGAGGGCCCGAGATTCTTTTCTGGCAGCGTACGAATGCGCAGCTGAATATTTTCACAGATCTTCGGTTCTTCCTCTTTTCCCGAGGTGGACTCTTTAAAGAGAGGGCCAAGAGTCATTTCTTCATCAGAGTCACTCCCGAAGGTGAGGACTTGAGATCCTTCGGCGTTAACCATGCGACAGTCGCCGGTGGTTCCTCTGAACCCCCCGGTCGTACTTCTTCGCTCCCGACGAGTTTTGCGTTTCATCCGCTTAAAATGTTGCCGATGAGCAACATATCCTTACCACCATCTTTTAAAAGCTTTGCACTCTTCGGTAGGGTGCGCAATCTTTCGATGATATAAACAGTAGCTAGGATGCATTTGTGCTTCACTAAGAATGTTTTCTTCGGAGGGCGGCAACTTCATTCCCATTGATACGGCTTTGGCGAACCTCTTTCTCATCTTGAACCTATTTTTATTTGCAACGGATGCACTTTGATTTAGCGGGAGCGTTGCAACCCTTTTGTCCAGTCGCCGGCGCTTGGCTTTTTCAAATATGGCCATCTCACGCTCTCGGGCAGCCTTGCTTTCAAGAAGAGCTTCATTCAGGAATGCATCAATCATTTCGTCTGATGGCCCTAGAAGTTTTGGCTTAGGATCTACCCCCAGTTTCTCTGTGTAAGGAGCTTCTCCATCGTTTATCGACGAGTGAGAGATCACATGGCAACTTGCTACGTAATCTTCAAATTCATCCGACTAGTCTTCTCCATTATCGGCATCTCCGTCCTCAAGGGCGTGGCTAAGAAATTCTTGGAGTGTGATTAGAGTTCGCGCCTTCTGGTTATACTCTTCCAGCGCGTCAATCTGCTTTTACAGGCCCGTGCGCTTGTCACCAGGCTTCACGGGCTTTTTGGCCTTCTTCTTCTTCTTCGAAGACTTTGACTGCTGGGCATGAGTGTTTTGAATATCACCACCAATTTTTGGAGTTGGGCACGGTTTCAGCATTCCCTTGATAATATCGGGTTCCAGCGGATTCTTCCACCTGATCGCCGGGCATGTCTGGAGATCGTTCAGCATTCTTTTGGTTTTGGCTGAAAGAGCGACCTCCCATGGAGCTTCTTCAACAAAAGAGCATGATGCCCCCGGTGTGTCCGTCTTCTTAGGAGTGTGTGGTTGTTGCGGGCTTACTTTCCATTTTTCAGACAGCGCAAACTTACCTTGTTGGTACTGATCCTCGATCCATCCCTTAAAGATGAAGCAATCTTCAATCGGATGGCTTACCGTTTGGTGGTAAGGGCAATAATTGGGACTATTAGCCTCGCCAGGTTGCAATGGTCGCTTAGGATTTGGCAGATTGAAGAGCCTGTTGCGCATCGCTAGTTCGAACAGTCTCTTCGTTTTGTCCCGAGGGAACGAATAAGGATGCTTCATTTTCTCATTGTAGTATCGCGGCCTCTCTTCCAGCTGATCCGCTATTTTTGGGGCAATGGGTTGTTGTTGGGTATTAGCAACGAAGGTCGCTTTCCCTTTACCCTTTTCGTTCCGCGGCTCCGGCTTCGGAGGAGACGGTCTATGACCCATCTGGTCCATCTGGGCTAGCTTGTCGATTAAAGCTTGGAACGTGGTCGGTTTGAAGAACATCATGAATTGTGAAATAGTTGCATGAGGGTCTAGGGTGCCCACGAACATGCCTACCGCTGGTGCTTCTTCAATGCGTTGTTCGCATTTCGACCACAGATTCCGCCATCGGATTGCGTATTGAACCCACGTCTCGCCTGGCTTTACCCTGGCATTGATCAATGCCGTTATTGGGGTGCGTTCACTAGCACTCGTGAATCGCTGGGTGAATAACAACTCCATTTCTGCAAAAGTCTTAACGGAGTTGTTTGGAAGTTCGGAGTACCACTCAAATGCCGTCTCCGACAAACTGCTGACGAATTGGCGGAGCAAAAGCTTATCATCACCACCGGTGTTGCCGCAAAGAGCCCTGAACTAAGCGACATGTTGATGGGGATTGCCTGTCCCCTTGTACACATGGAATTTGGGGATTGTGTATCCCGGCGGGTACTTTATTTGGTCATACCAGCCTGGATATGGTCGCCCAGTTTTAACGACTTGGCCAGCCGCTTCATTTTCCTGGTGAGCTTGTATTTGTTAAGCAATATAGTCATCCAGAGCGGCCTTGAAAATAGTTTCCTCTTTGGCTGCTGAAAGAGCCGGGGGAGGATTCGATGTCTCCCCTCTGTCGTCTTCAATAATGATCGGAGGGTCTTCAGCTGGGGGATCCGGCTGTAATATCATCCCGACCATGTCTTGGAAGAGAAGCGCCATTCGTTTTATGTTGGCAGCTTGTTCCGCAGCTTCTCTTTCCTTCTTTTCGAGGACTCTGCGTAGGAAGTCAGCATCAATTTCTTGTTCGTGACGCTGCTCCGATGACGCCTCCGGGCTTTTTTTTGGTCCGGTGAGTGCGGTCATTACAGTCAGCATCTCCTGAAGCTTCTGCTATTATTGTTCCTAAGCCCTTGTTATTGATCGGGTGAGCGGTCGGTGGCCCGTCGAAGTGCGGCTTTCCTCTCTTCCGGAAGCAATGTAAACAGAATGCACCGTTATGCCCCCAGACTTGAGGCGTTTGGGTTCAGCGTCTTTGCGATCTGCCGTAGTCATAGGGGTTTTCTCTGGCCTCCTTTTCTTTTGAGCAGTTGACGTTGAGGGGGCCGTTGCAGCGGGCACCCAGGTGGTTGTCGTCTTTCGTGGCTTGCCAGGACGGTTCTCTTCCTGCTGGACCTTCAGCTTCCTCTGTCGACGGGGATAGTCTTGATCAATCACCGACTCTTGGACCTGTCGCCAGACTTTGTAAACTTTGGAGGACAGCCGTTGAGGGGGCTGATCTGGCTTTATTTCTGTAACATTCTCCGCCGGTGGGGGAGATCTTCTCAGTACGGCGGTAGGAGAGTTCCTGCGCACTTTGACCAGCAGTTCAAAGCTGTTCCCCATTGGAACAGCAGCATTGACTTCCACCGTTGTGACTGGTGGAGTTAGCTCAGAGGGGTAGTTGCCCCCAGCTTTCCTTACTCGGCGCCAGTGGCGACGTCGAGCATGTCGAGCCGTTGGGATTGTTTCAACTAGAGGGGTGACTTTTTCATGCCCCCTGCTCTGGTGAGGCGCCGCCGGTACCAGTCTCTTGAAGACCGACGTTCGTTGAGTAGCGGTGTCTAATCTATCAAAGACAGACTTCTGAGCAGGAATGAGGGCCGGAGTTGGAGCTGGAACGGTTAGTCTTGTAAAGACCGACCTTTGGCAGGAGAAGCCGACTTGACGACTTCGGGAGCAGGGATGGCTATCCTTTTCGGAATAGCCTTTTCTTGAATTGCAGGCTTCATCATGGGCACACAGGAACTTTGGCCCAATCTGGTGAAGACCGAGGCGCTGGAGCTGGACGACCCGTTGAAAGGGGCCGCAGTAGTTGTAAGCCGATCAAAGACTGACTTCTTGGAAGTTTCTTGTGTTGGTATAGGAACGCTGAAGTTCGTTGGCGGGAGCATGGTCCCGAAAAACAATCCAGTGGTGGCCTGAGTGACCTGTTCCACCGGCATCTGAACAGGGAAGCCGCTTGGGGCCCGTAAGCTATGCTTCCAGATAAGGTGGAGCGTGCGTTGCAGTTGCAGCTGGAACACTTCATGCAAGTGGACGCCATTGATCCTTCACTTTCTGCACCAAGCAAAACGCCAAATCTTAGTACCTCGAACCCAGGGGCAACCATTAGCAAACCGCGATTCGTTCGCGAACACGACACACGAAGTGTAGAGTGGAAAGAGGAAAAGGTCCCACTGGAAAATTATAGCTCTGAATTTTACTCAATTTTGAGATTCAGTTGAAGGGGAGGCTTTAGCCTCTGGAAAATTAGTCAATTTGGCTAGAAATAGTGTTAAACACTAGAGAACAACAGTGTTAAACAGTGGAAATGAAACTCTTAAATTAGTGTTAAACACTAAAAGACAGCAGTGTTAAACACTGGAAATAAAACTCTCAGATTAGTGTTAAACACTGGAAATAAAACCTTTAAATTAGTGTTAAACACTAAATAGGGATGGGTCACGTGAGGACACGTGAGGACACCCAAAGGTGGAGCCAGATCCTTTTACTTTGTTCTGCAAACAAGTGTTAAACACTTTTTAACTTTCCGGCCATCACGTGTTTGCACGTGATGGAGCTTTATGCGCTGTTATTAAAGCATTTATCAAGGGGTCACGTGTAACACATGAAAGCGCCCAAATTAAAATCTGCCTTTGATTTTATTCTCGTCGTTTAGGAGGTCACGTGGGAACACGTGAGGCATTGCCTCAAAGTTAATTCCTTCTTATTTTGGAGGATCTGTTCAGGGGTCACGTGGGGACACATGACCTAACTTTTTGCATACATGGAAAATTTTCAAGTCTCTTAAGAATTAAGTTCTCTGTAGGGTTAAACCCTAATTTTGGTTTTAGAGGAATTAAATTCCTATGTATGTGAAAGAATTAAATTCTTATGTAGAGTTAAATCCTAATTTCTTTTAGGAGAACTAAATTCCCATATATGTAAAAGAATTAAATTCTTATATAGGGTAAACCTTAATTTCATTTTAGGAGGAATTAAATTCCTGTGAATTTTAGGAGAATTGAATTCTCATATAGGGTTAAACCCTAGCTTATCTTGGAGGAATTAAATTCCTATAATTTTGGGAGAATTAAATTCTCATATAGGGTTAAACCCTAGGTTTTATCTTTTGGGAGAATTAAATTCTTTAAACTCAATTCTCTCTCTAACTTTTGGATCTGCATGGCAGAATCTCAACCCGATGAGAATTAAATTCTCAACCTATGGGGAGATTTGCTTCTGCAGATATTCAACCAGAAGAACAACTAAGTTCTTTTGCAGAAGAGTTAAACTCTTAGATTTGAGAATTAAATTCTCTTTTTTGAAGTTTTGATTCCTTTTCTCTTTCTCACCTAGGGTTTCTTTCTTGAGAATTAAATTCTCCTTTCTTTTCTCTCTGCTATTTGCCTTCAGAAATTTCAAGATCTCAAAATTCTCTTTCCCCAAAGTTCTATCTCTTTCTTCTCCTCTTGGATCCTATTTATAGAAGAAGGAAAAGAATCAATTTGTTTAGTGAATTTTTCATTGAAAGATTTTGTTTATTTTCATAACTAATATGATCTTTTAGATTACTCAGTGAATTTTATTTACCATTGGATTTTCAATCCAAAAGATATTCTGTTTGTTATTTTTAGTGAAATTTAGGGAAATTTTTCCTTGTCTAAAATCTTTCCATAAATTGGTGATTTTTAATCACCCTTAGATTTTTAATCCAACGGTTCCCCATAATCCTTTTTGTTTAGAAAGATTTAAAGAAATACAGTCCCATTTAGGGTTTCTGATTTCCCTTTAATTAGAATTTAATTCTATCAATTTATAAGGCTTTCAAAACTTATCACGTGTTGGCACGTGACTCTTCTTCATTCAGAATTTAATTCTGTATTTTAACTGGGCTAAAGACCATCACGTGTCAGCACGTGACCCTTGGTCACGTGTGAGCACGTGACGCCTTATTGGAGTCTTTCCTTAGCCATTTGTTTTCACTTCTGCTTGCTTAGAATTTAATTCTGTAAAAAAGATCGCGTGTCAACACATGACCCCTGGTCACGTGTGAACACGTGATACTTCATTGAGGTAATTCCTGATTTTTAATCAGGAAACAAATACTAGCCCCCAAAATGGGTACAACAAAATATATAAACCTGTAATGAAATAATGGCATCCCCAAGCGGGAGCTAGCTCTTCGCCCAAGGCGGATCACAACCACATCCAATATATATGTAATATCAAGCAAATAATCATAAAGAAACATAAAAATAAGCAAAACACAACGTCGGCTCAAGTGAGCTCGACCTCAGAGAAACCACATATACACAAATCTCTCAGTCTTATCACTAGGTCGCATATACAAAATAAGAAGTGGTAGATGGAGAATACTTGATACAATAATAATACAAAAGAGACAAAGTGTCCTCGCAACCCACCTACGAGCAATGTCACGATTCTGAGCAAAAGAAGCCAATGAAAAGATATGCCCGCCGCTACAAAGCTGACGGGTCCGACCTAAAGGATTTTATTTATTTATCTAATTTTTAAAATATTACAATCTTCCCCCCTTAAAGAAATTCGGTCCCCGAATTTAAATTAAAACTCCCCCCAAATACCAAAACATTTAGCAAAATACTCAAATCGTCGGGGCTCCGAAATCATCAATACATAACTAAAAATCAACTCCGTCAAGCATAATGCAATCATCGGAGTTATGGTGAAAATACCATGTCAAAGTCCAATACGAAAACTAACATGAAATACATCAAAACTATAACTTGTATATAGTGCGCATCATAGTAAAATCGTCTAAACATCTGAATAGAGAAGCATGCAAAAACACCTACGAGCAATGTCGCGAGTCTGAGCAAAAGAAGCCAATGAAAAGATACGCCCGCCGCTGCAAAGTTGACGGGTCCGACCTAAAGGATTTTATTTATTTATTTATTTAATTTTTAAAATGTTATACTCCGTCTCGGAGACGCGTCAAGCGTCGACCGTCTATGTCGCAAAAAGCGCAGTGCAGGCTCCCCACATATCGGGAACCAAATTGCTCCGGATCAGAGCGTCGACCGTCCATGTCGCAAAAAGGGCAGTGCAGGCTTCCCATAAATCGGGAACCAAATCGCTCCGGATCAGAGCGTTGACCATCCATGTCGCAAAAAGGGCAGTGCAGGCTTCCTACAAAGCAGGAACCAGATCACTCCGGGCCAGGGAAAAGTCTACCACGGACACTCCATCTCGGAGACGCGTCAAGCATCGACCGTCCATGTCGCAAAAAGGGCAGTGCAGGCTCCCCACATATCGGGAACCAAATCGCTCCGGATCAGAGCGTCGACCGTCTATGTCGCAAAAAGGGCAGTGCAGGCTTCCCACAAATCGGGAACCAAATCGCTCTGGATCAGAGCGTCGACCGTCCATGTCGTAAAATGGGCAGTGCAGGCTCCCCACAAATCGGGAAACAAATCGCTCCGGATCAGAGCGTCGACCGTCCATGTCGCAAAAAGGGCAGTGCAGGCTTCCCACAAATTGGGAACCAAATCGCTCCGGATCAGAGCGTCGACCGTCCATATCGCAAAAAGGGCAGTGCAGGCTTCCTCCAAAGCAGGAACCAGATCACTCCGGGCCAGGGAAAAGTCTACTACGGACACTTCGTCTCGGAAACGCATCAAGCGTCGACCGTCCATGTCGCAAAAATGGCAGTGCAGGCTCCCCACATATCGGGAACCAAATCGCTCCGGATCAGAGCGTCGACCGTCCATGTCGCAAAAAGGGCAGTGCAGGCTTCCCACAAATCGGGAACCAAATCGCTCCGGATCATAGCGTCGACCGTCCATATCGCAAAAAGGGCAGTGCAGGCTTCTTACAAATCGGGAACAAAATCGCTCCGGATCAGAGCGTCGACCGTCCATGTCGCAAAAAGGGCAGTACAGGCTTTCCACAAATCGGGAACCAAATCGCTCCGGATCAGAGCGTCGACCGTCCATGTCGCAAAAAGGGCAGTGCATGCTTCCCACAAATCGGGAACCAAATCGCTCCGGATCAGAGCGTCGACCGTCCATGTCGCAAAAAGGGCAGTGCAGGCTTCCCACAAATCGGGAACCAAATCGCTCCGGATCAGAGCGTCGACTGTCCATGTCGCATAAAGGGCAGTGCAGGCTTCCTACAAAGCAGGAACCAGATCACTCCGGGCCAGGGAAAAGTCTACCACGGACACTCCGTCTCGGAGACGCGTCAAACGTCGACCGTCCATGTCGTAAAAAGGGCAGTGCATCCCAAAAAGTGGGAACCAAGGCAAGCCGCCTCCACGTGAAAGAAGATCCATCAATTTCATGCACACGACTCATATATGTGGTGTGCATTTATTGATGGGGGGCACTTTGTTGGAGTCGAAAATTGCACCTCGGTTGACCAAGTCAAAGTCAAAGTTAACCCTAAGCCAGGTGGGCCCAAGCTCAGATCAAGTGGGCTTACGCCCGAGTCGAGCCCGAACATGAAGCGGCCGGCCTCCCCCATGCTGAAATAAAAAATCATGTAATAAATAAATTTTGATGTAATTTTTATGCATGAATGGGCATAAAGCCAAATTTTTGTAAAACCCATGGCTTATGTACAAAAAGAAATAGCACATGAGACATGGGATGGGCAAAATGCCATTTTGTAAAGTCCAAGGGGCTATATGTAAATGTGTAAGCCTATATAAGGCAACATGATGATGAATAAAATATACTTTTCATTCCAAAAATTAGGGCCCGTGCCTCTTTCTCCTTCCTCAAGATTCTAAAACCTTCTTCTTTTTTTTGAATTAAATCAAGAGTTTTACTCTTGTTTTTCCAAAACTAAATAGTTTTCCACCACAAAACCTACAAAGGAGAACTTGGATCTGCCATTAGATCTCAAAAATGGGAGATTTTTAAGTCTCACCCCCTTTTCCCAAGATCCGGCCAAACGAAAGGAAGAAGAAGGAGATCCATCTCTAGAAACCCCACTTTGGGGAAGATTTAGGGCTCAAGGGGAGAAGCCCCTTCATCAGCCTCAAAATATCCTAGGAGTTTATACACACACACACACACAAAATAATAAGTGTTCCTTTCTGGGAGTACAACTCCCATTGTAGGGACTAAGTCCCTTTTGCCTCCTAAAGCGCTAGCGCCCTTGCGCTCAAAGCGCTAGCGCCCGAGCGCCTGGCACGTGAGGCGCTAGCTTCCAAAGCGCTAGCGCCCTGGCACTCAAAGCGCTAGCGCCCGAGCGTTTTCTCCCACGCATCCTTTGAATACCCTTTTCCCTTATACACACACACACACACACACACACACATACTCCACGACACTGTCTCTGTTAGAAAAAAATTTCTAACGGGGCGCTGCCCCGCACCCCGCAAGGGGGCTGCTAGCCCCCTTGACTCCCAACACACTATCCAGGTAGCGGGACCCCATAAAAAACTCTGCGGGGCCCCCGATATATCCAAAACCCTTTCAAAACGCAACACTGCATATTGAGTTCACATGACCAGTTTAACCCATCAATCGGAGGTTCACTGGCTCCAAATGCGAGGGGTAATTAACAACAGCTTAGTCCGCGGCTGCCGGAGATTTGGATCCCCATAATCAATAAATTCCAGCCTACCCTAGGCAGGGGGAATCTGTAATGCGCCTGACAAGTGCGCGCGTATTCCCATCTCAATGGGGTGACGAAAAACACCCTACAGCCTTGTTAGAAAGGCTTTAGATCCTTAGCGTAGATGGGTAGGAATCTACCCGCTAGGGATGGACCAGGCAGGGAAGCTGCTCGGTCGCCTTGTGAGGAGGGCTTTAGAGACTCCTCTATGCCTTCGTGGGGGGTCGTTTGATCTTCCCTAACCCGTAAAATCAGGAAGAGTGACCGTCGTAGATAACACGTGGCAGAAATATATCGGAAAGGCTCGATACTCCGAAGATTTGCTTCGTTCAACCTTTCGTTGACCGCTCAGGAGCTCGTGAAGACCGGAATGGTCGCCACGTGGCAGTTCTATATCGGGAAATTGAAAATATCCCGCGATTCGTGTCGCTGTGCACGCAAATTTCGGCCTTTGGAAATTTTTGTTGAGGCTCTAAATAGCGAAGGCGTGTCGGTTTCTTTCTAGCCTTGTGTTTCTGAAGATGGCCGGGCATCCATGTGTGCTCATCAGGGAGATCGTTTCTCGTGATGATGTGTATCTTTATAGCCTTGACCGCTCCGAGCAGACGTATGAGGCGGTGATAGATTGCGTGGAGGGCCACTTTGGATGCCTTCTTCCCCGGTGATCTCATCTCCTCCAACTGCTCCTTTACGCGGTCTGGAGGATGTCCCCGGGTTTGCACAATGCCCTGTCTCCGCAGCTGAGGGACAAGGAGATCAAAAAGTTGCACTTGCTCTACCACCTCGGCCTGATCTCGAAGAGCAGGCAGGACCGATCAGTGGACCTTCTTCTGGAGTGTTTCCAGAAGAGGCTGATCGCTGATTTTTGTCCAGCGGATGGCGCTTCCGTGGCAGCTGAAGAAGCTAGGGCTCGGCTGGCGGAGATTTTCTCGGAGTACCATCAACAATGCTTCTTTAATCCCCGGCCCCCCTTGCTGTAATTATTTTTTGTAAGGCTGAGCAGCCTATAATACCTCTTTAATGAATAAAAGTTTTTCTTTTTGAGGCATATTGTTTCCTTCTATCTCTTTTACACTGTTTACGTGCTTTTTCAGGACGAACCTAAGGGTCACGGAACCGAGAAAGAAAACAAATTTTGTGGAAGAAGTTTCTTACAAATCGGGAGACTTAATAAAAAATTAAAAAAGGAGAAAATACATCCATCTATACAATTTGAGTTTTTCGGCGTTGTAAGGCCGAAGAAACTTACGTCCCCTGGCGTCTTGCAAGCGATATGCTCCACCAGCAAATGCTTCTGCTACGAGGAATAGGCCGTCCTATTTTGGGGAGAATTTGTGCAACCTTGTTTGGTTTACAAACTCGTTCCTTCATAGGACTAGGACTAGATCTCCTGTCTTGAAGGCACGATGCTTAACTTGGGCGTCGTAGTAGCGAGCAGTTTGTTGTTGATAGGCGGCCGCTCTGATTTGTGCTCGGTCCCGTTTCTCTAATAAGATATCCAAGTTGGTCCGGAGAGCCGAGAGGTTAGCTTCATCATCGTAATGTTCGACTCTATAGCTGGGCAATTCGATCTCCGCGGGGACCATAGCCTCGGTGGGGTTTCTCCTGTGGGTGTCTTCTTTGATGTCCGTAGTGCCCATAGCACTCATGGCAGTTCTTCGACCCAGCTGTCCTGTCTTCCTTCCAAGCAGACCTTGAGACTCGGATGACGCCTCGATTAGCTACCTCGACCTACCCATTGCATTGAGGATGCGCGACCGCGGAAAACTTCATTAATATGTAGTAGTCATTGCAGAACTCTTTGACTTTATCATTTTCAAAGTTGGTCCTGTGATTGGTAACTATACACCTTAGGATCCCGAATCGAAAAATTATGTTGTTCTGCAGGAACTTTATAGTGGTGGTGGCATCCGGTTTTCTGATGGGTACGGCCTCTATCCACTTTGTGAAATAGTCCATAGCGACGAGGATGTACTTGTGCCCGCCCGTGTCGGTAGGGAGTTGGCCGACCATGTCCATCCCCCATTGTGCAAACGGCCAAGGGGAACCGAGAGTCATTAGTTCGATAGTAGGGAGACGAGGTATGCTTCCGTGGAGTTGGCAGCTTTTGCATTTTCTGACAAGCTTCTCGACATCCTGGTGTATCCTAGACCAATAATATCCTTGGAGCAGCGTCTTCTGGACCAGGGTGCGGGCCCCTTGATGTGCCCCCGACTCCCTCATGTATCTCTCGTAGAACATAGTCGGCTTCGTGGGGGTCGATGCATCGGAGCAGGGGCTGTGTGTACGACTTCCTGTAAAGGTTCCTATTGCTCCAGATGAAATGACGAGCTTTTGCTCAAAGGCGGCGTGCCTCTCCTCGGTCTTCTGGAAGTGTGCTATCTTTTATGAATTCCATGAGGGCTTCTTCCAATCATGGCCTTCCTTCTGAGTCGTGTATACTTGGAGCGTTTCCTCTCCGTCTTCCACGCTGGGCCGTGGTAAGACTTCGAAGATGATATTCCTCTTATGGTTGGCCGTATAGGAAGAGGCGAGCTTTCTCAAAACGTCAACTTTGGTGTTCAGATTCCGGGGAATCTATTCCACCTGGACTTCGTCGAAATTTTTGCGAAGTTTTTTTACCTCGGCTAGGTACTTTATCATGAGCGGTTCCCGAGCTTCGAAGCTCCCGGTTACCTGGCCGACGACTAGTGCGGAGTCGCTGCGGACTCTGATGGTCTTCAGCCCCACCCTGGATGCAATTTGCAGTCCTGCTAATAAAGCTTCGTATTCCGTGGCGTTGTTTGATGCTCTGAACCCGAGCTTTAAGGAGTATTCTATCTTTGCTTCATTCAGGCCATGGATGATCAAGCCAGCCCTGTTCCCTTCCTCGGTAAAGGATCCGTCCACGTAGAGCTCCCAGTCCGGGATGGGGTTGGATACCTCTTCGACCAACGGACGTGGTTTGGGGCCTTATTTTGTCGTTCCGCCTTTAATGGGAATGGTGCACTCGACAACGAAATCGTCTAAGACCTGCGCTTTGATGGCTTGCCGGGGGCGGTACCTGATATCGAATTGGGACAATTCCGACCTCCATTTTTCCAGACGACCTGATGACTCGGGGGAGGCGAGGATAGACCCTAAAGGTCACTCGGTGAGGACAAGGATTGTGTGTGCTTGGAAGTATTGTCAGAGTTTTTTGGAAGTGACGACAAGTGCCAGAACTATTTTCTCTATGGCAGGGTATATTGTCTCTGCATCCTTGAAGACATGGCTCATGTAGTAAACCGGTTTCTGCACACCATCGACTTCCCTGACGAACACCGAGCTTGCAGCTTGATTAGAGACCACGAAGTATAACAATAACTCATCGCCTTCGACTGGTCGAGTGAGTAGCGGAGGAGTCGCTAGGTGCGCCTTAAGCTGCTCGAAGGCGTTCTGGCATTCCTCGGACCATTCGAACTTGGGAATCTTCCTTATGGCTTTGAAGAATGGTAAGCACTTTTTCCCGGATCTGGACATGAAGCGACTCAGGGCAGCGACCCTCCTGGTGAGGCGCATGATCTCTATATTACTCTTGGGAGTTCCCATGTTGAGGATGGTGTTGATCTTTTCTCAGTTTGCTTCGATTCCTCGGTGGGTTACCTGAACCCGAGGAATTTCCTACTGGTGACTCCGAACGCGCACTTAGACGGATTGAGTTTCATTTTATATTTGTGCAGGACGTCGAATGTCTTGCCGAGGTCTTTAGTGTGCCCCGCCGAAGAGACGGATTTCACTAGCATGTCATCGACGTAAACTTCCATGTTTCTCCCGATCTGCGGCTTGAACAGTCTGTTGACGATGCGCTGATATGTAGCCCTAGCATTCTTAAGACCAAAAGGCATCACTTTGTAGCAGTATACCCTCCGATCCGTGGTGAATGCGATAAGTTCTTCATCTGCCGGGTTCATCCGGATCTGATTGTAACCGGAAAACACATCCATGAAGCTAAGTAATTCATGGTCGGCTGAACTGTCCACTAACTAGTCTATCCAAGGGAGGGGATAGTTGCCTTTGAGGCAGGCCTTGTTTAGATCTGTGAAGTCGATGCACATGCGCCATTTCCCATTTGTCCTTTTGACCATGACTACGTTCGCCAGCCACTCCGAGTAGTCCAGGTTTCTGATAAAGTTAGCGGCGAGCAGTCGATCCATTTCGTCCTCTATCGCCTTTTGCTTGGCCGGCGGAAAGCTTCACTTCTTTTGTCGGACGGGCTTTGCTTTCAGGTCGACCCCGAGCTTGTGGGAGATCACTTTGGGGTTGATCCTGGGCATATCCGTGGGGGTCCAAGCGAACACGTTCGAGTTGTCTCGGAGGAAAAATCGCCATCTCCTGGAAGTTGCTCGAGGAACCGTATCACGTCCTCGTGGCGGTCCCCGGTTGAGAGAGAGTCGATTCGGACGATCCGATCGTCGACCCCTTCGATGAGGGGGACTTCCATCAGTGCTTCTACCGAGGATCCTTGGACTTCCCTTTGGTCATCGCACGTGTCTAGAGACCCCTGGAAATCACACTCATCTCTAAAATCATCACACGTCTCTCCGGCGGGTGACGCGGAGGCGAGACAAACCCTAGCAATTTGCTGGTTCCCTAGGCCCGCCTATCCTCCCTTGGCTTAATGGAAATTTGATCCCAAGGTGGTAGGTCAAGATTTGAGACCGGAGGGCATTTAATATCGGGCGTCTCAGGAGGATGTTGTAGGATGAGGGGGTCTCAGCGACGATGAATTCCACAGGTACGGTGCTCGTATGGCCGCTTCTCCAATGTTGAGGAGGAGGGTGACTGCAGGGTTAGCTTAGCACCTTAGCAAGATTTTGGCAAGCATCAATCATGCTACTTTAAAATTTTTGGGTGCTAAACAAACCCTAACCAAGATCTTAACTGGAGACTTAGGGTTAAACATGATATGTAAACTCTTTATTTCTAAGTGAAAAAGGAATACAACCTTTGTAGACCGGTCCTTCACTTCAATAGCTCCATATAGTAGTCCCTTCGCTGCGATCATGAACTTCCGGACTCAAGAGAGGCTCCCATGAAGAAACTAACAAGCTTGCTTCAAAGTCTTCGAAGCCGAAGATGATCTACGTCGAGGAGACACTAGCTCATGCTATCTCTTCACTAATTATGTAGATTAGTGAAGCAAACACCCTAAACTAAATGGCTAATAGTAGAGGATGATGAAGTAGGAACCGGGCTCACTTTAGATATATTTTTTTCACAAGTTTCCATCACTTAGAAAAAAACTAGCAAGCTTTTTCAAGTGAGGAAGAAGAAGAAGTCATGCAGAGATGAATGAACTCATGAGGTTAGAAATGTAACCATGGTTTGTGTATGTTATCCACTAATCATTGTAGAGACTTAACCATAACTATGAGTTAAGGGTTGGGTTGAAAAATATCTTAAGCTAGACAAACAAGTGGACTAAGTCAATGTTTTCCACAAGCTTCTCCAAGCTTCCACCATGACTCATTATCCAAGTGTTTGAATTACTTAAAACAAATAAAACCCTAACTTAACCCTAGCATGGTGTGAGTCTCATAAATACATGTTGCATGTATAACCTAGCATGACATAACAATATATATCACATATATATTTTGTGCAAAAAGAAAACAATACATTTAACATATATCACATATATATCAATGTATTATAAAGTGAGAAAAGAAATCTTAAGTGAGCTAATATTAGTCAATATAATTTAATATATAAAATATATAATTATACATTAAATTATTAAATCAACTCTTGATTTAATAATCCGGCTATAATATATATAACCGACTAATATCAAATAAATCAACTTATTGAATCAACACTTGATCCGATAACCCGGCTATATCTCATATACCCGACCGATATCACATATCGCGAGAATAAAATACGGTATCACATACTCGTATTAATCTCGGTCCCGCACATACCACATATGTGCTCATACTCCATTTCGCATGAACCAGGAAATCTCTGTGTAGCACTCTAAAGACTCGTCAATACGCCGGCAGTAGGTGATGATCATATCAAACACCCACAAGCCGCAAGCGGTCTGCTAAACGTAACAGCCACCCGAGTATTGAGCGATCAGAAGATCAACAAGCAAACTTGCTATAACTCCTGCGAATCCAATCAGTAACACTACCGTACAGTCCGGTCTCTTCGTCTGATATGTCGCATATCACAGCCTGAGGGTGGTAAAACGTCAGACCCCAATAGCCTGATAAGTCATGCCGATGCTAGGTCCCTAACGGTTCGAGAAACTACTGATAACACTTACCAGTAAATCTCAGCAACCCTGGCCAGGGATTTCCTGTTATGGCCAATCGAGCATAGCGCAACATCAACTCCCAATACCGGGAGAGACGAAACCCATCCTATCGCTCATTGCCTCCATGTGACTCGGGACTGTACCCAAAAACCACCTTTTTGCACGATCTCTTGACCGTGATATGGTGGAAATCAAAGCACAGTGGGAATCACACAAGACTCTTTGACGATCTCGGGTCTACAGACTAACATGTACCAGTGTCACCAGAGAAGTGCTATCTGACGATGGGTATAATACCATCTAGGAGTTCTCGGCGAGTCCGTTCAGTGTACCCAGTCTCCACTGAGCACCCGTATACTGTTTCTGATGTCAAACACCAATGGATATGGGATCATCCATTGCCCATCTACATGGGTCGAGAAGCTATACGCTAGTCTACTCTGCTATATCGATGCCCTGTCTCGATACACCCTCGACTAGGAACATTTGAAGGATGTACTTAATGACTACTCTGTCCCCACTAGTATGATCCGCATCATAGTCCTGGTAGTCAAGTACTCATCCTAAGGGCTTTATCAACATGTAATATAGAGACAATCAATGTACATGTTAAGATAAAGAGCAACCAGATAGCATACTATCATGTCGAGCAAGAAAGTCCTCCATATATAGGTCCAAGCATCCACTACAATATACATCGTATGTATAGTAATGGCCTCTAGGGCATACATATAACTAACAGTGACCACTCTCTCGGTCGGGATGGAGTGGTTGGAAACCCTGAGAGGACGTGGGAGGTGGGCCGTAGGTCGGACGGTCCCAGCCCCATACGCTGGAAACAGTCATAGAACAGGATGTCCGCCGAGCTTCCCGAGTCGACCAATATTCTCTGGACCTGGTAACAGTGGACTCTGGCCGTTATCACGAGAGGGTCGTTGTGAGGCAAGGATATACCGTGGAGATCTTCGTCGGTGAAGATGATGGGCTCGTCCCTCCCGCACTACTTCTGGGGTGGATCGCCTACACCCTTGACCGGGAGGAGGCGACGGTTTCCACCAGTTTCCCGAGCAGGATCTGAGGTAACGACCATGATTTGACCGATCTTTAACTCCCCCGGAGGAGGCTGGTTATCTTGCTCCTGCTTTGCCTGTCGCTTTTCCCGCAAGTACTTCGCCCGGTGGCCAGAGCGGATCAACTCTTCGATGTAGTCACGGAGTTGTTTGCAATTTTCAGTCTGGTGGCCCTGCGACCTATGGAAGGCGCAGTATGGGCCACGGAGACGCTTTCCCGACCTTTGGGCGACTTGCGGGAGCTTAAAGAACCTTTCGCCCTTTGCTTCCTCCAACAGCTCAGTCTGGGAGATGTTAAGAAGAGTATACTCCTGGAACTTCGGGGTGTAGGGCTTTGGGCGGTCGACTTTCTTTTTCTCCTCTCGGTCCCTTTTCTTTTTGTCCGGTTGGTTGGCCTGGCACAGGTTTGAGTTCACCTTGGACTTGAGCTGGATCTCCCGCTTGGTCCAGGCTTTTACCACGGCCATGGTCTTAGGTTGCGCTAATGCAAAAGAGCGGAGCCACTCTTTGTTCCTAAGAACCGACCTCGGCGCGATGATGACATTTTCATCGTGGTGCTCGGGGACCTCGAGGAGCGCGTTGTAGAAGCGGGTGACATATCCTTCGAAGGATTCTTTGTCTCCGTTCTTGATGGTGAACAGATAGTCGACTATCATCTTCTGCCGTCGATTCCCAACGAAGTGGCCAGCTCGTCAAAGGTCGAGATGGAGTGTGGTGTAAGTCCTCGAAACCAGTCCCGTCCGGCCAGGATGAGGGTGGTGGGGAAGGCTTGGCATTGGGCCGCGTCGGAGTTATCCTGGAAGCTCATGTCCGCCGTAAATGCATCTAGGTGGTCCTTTGGGTCCGATTTTCCATCAAAGAGGGCCACCTTGGGTTGTTTGTTCCTGGATGAGACATGCTTGACCAACAGTTTTTCCGTAAAGGGTTTCGTCAGCGAATCGACGGAGTATCAGGTCCCATCGCCGGACGTTTGGTCATCCTGGCGTATATCCTCGATTTTCTTCTCAAGGGCCTCGAGTCGGTGGTGGTAACTCGAGGATTATGCGCAGTCGAAGTGGTGGCCACCCCCGCTCCGGGTCTGCGCCAAAGTGCGACTTCGATTTTGCTCTATCAGGTGTCTTAAATCTTCGGGCGAGGCTCTTCTCGAGTAATCCCCACGCCCGTCATTCGCACGACCCCGATGAGAGTTGGGGCGTCGGTCATGCCTGGAAGCAAGCGAGCTGACCGACACCTCCTCAGGAGGGAGAATGCGCGGCGAGTATTGGAGTGACGGCCCAGCCTTTCCTGGGACCGCGGCGTGGAGCTGTCCGGCTCTCAGCGGGTTATGCAATCAATTGCCGCATGCGGGTTGAGGCGGCCAGAGTTGGCCCGCCGGCGCTCGGTGTCGCTGTGATGAGTGTGAGGGAGATCGAGGGCTCGAGTGTGCCTGTCCGTCCTTCGGCGAACGTCGTTATCCTGGAGAGGAGGCGCCACGGTCTGGTAGGTAGGGCCCGCCGCTTGAATACGGACGATGGCATCCACCAGCGAGGTGAGCCTGTCTATCCGGGCAGATAAGGTGATTATGGCATTGGGAGGAGGAGACGAGCCGCTCCCGCCTCTATTGTGGGGGAGGCAGCGACTTGTACTGGGATCGTCATGGTTCTCGCTTGCCATTAGATCGATGGCGGAAGATCAACTTTGATGAGTAGAAGAAACTTTCGAATTTCCCACAGACGGCGCCAACTAATGGAGGTCTTGATCTCCTTCAGACGATGTCCTCCGTCGATCTGTCGCGAGTGTTGTCGAACGGCTGAGATTTGGTTTGAAGGTTGTCTCTTTGAGTGCGTGGATCTCAATGGGTTGGTTTTGAGGTGGAGGCCGAGCTATCAACAATGAAGTCCCAGTGTGGGTGGCCACCGTAGAACCCTCCGACGATCAAGTTAGCCGGGGAATTTGAGCAGAGTAGTGGCTTATTGGATTCATGTTGCCTAACCTGAGTCGTCTGAGAGAGTGGTTTTTATAGTGGTTGCATGGAGCGAGCAGGTGCGAGATCTTCGCCGTCAATTATTCCCCTGATGTTACGCCTGCATGATTGACGAGATCCCTCCATTAATGACAGGATACGCTCATTAATGGGGGGACGTGTCAGCGTGGGACGCGGGACATGGGGCGGCGATTATCTCTCTTTGGCGAGATACGCGGAGCCGTTGCGGAGGCGCTAGGGCTCTGCAATCTCGGTTGATCGGGGGAGGCCGAGGAAGCTCGGCACATCAAGGGCTCAGAGACGGGCCGGGAGGCCGAGGAAGCTCGGCACATCAGGGACTCAGAGACGGACCTGGAGGCTGAGGAAGCTCGGCATGCTTGAAGCTCGGAGACGGGCCGGGAGGCCGAGGAAGCTCGGCATGCTTGGAGCTCGGAGACGAGCGGGAGGCCGAGGAAGCTCGGCGCGTCAGATGGCTTGAAGGCAAGCGAGGAGACTGAGAAAGTTCGGAGACAAGCTATTGGTAGTCTCCTAGGTGAAGGTGGAATGTCTTCAGGGGGGTCCCCCGAAAGGTCGGGTACGTTCACCGAGAAGGGGTCTCGGAAAATGTCCCCAATGCGGCTCATTTATTCCATCCCCGTAGAGTGCGGGACACGTAATCTACCACGTGTCGTAATCTGAGAAGACACCGCTTGTGAGCATCATCACATGTACTTCTCATTTTAAACGCTGAATCTCTTTATCCCAATCTTCATTATGCTCAATATTTCCTTCTCACATATGTCCCCATCCTCTTCACGATGTCATAAATAATCCTAAATTTCATTAATTAAACCTCAACTCAATTGTCATCCAAAACAATCAAAACTCATTTACGAAACTAACACTTACTAAATCACACTTTTAACTAAATAATAACATGTCTCACAAAATAATACCATTAATCATAAAAATATTTTGATGAATTTTAGCATGCTACCCAGAAGCACAATTTATTGATAATATCACTTTTCCATAATCATAACATATTACCATTAAAGTTAAAGCCTTTTTCGGGAAAAAACACAACCAAATTCCATTGAATCTTATTAATCTTATTTAAAACCACAAATACTATTTATTTTAATTAGGCATTTGCAGACGTAAATGATATTTAGGATTTAAATATAAATGGCTTTTCAATTATTGGACCCTAACTAAACTTTATTTAAAATTAGCCTGAAGCTAAATTTGCAATTCGGAACTCCAAGAACATATCTAATTGCATAATATATTTAATATGCATCGCAAATATCATGATTTTGAAAAGCTTGCTTGCACGTTTACAGGGAAAAACTTTATCCAAGAAACAAATTTCCCTCATGAAAAGACACTACGAACTAGGGGAAAATAAAGAAGCTTGTTTGTGAAAGAACTGAGCTATATATTGAAACTTACAAATGCATGTATATATGCCTTTCATTCTTCTTATTAAATCTCATAACCGCTCTTCCATCTATTCGAGTTCTACCTTGCAATATTTAGATATACAATAGAAAAGAGAAAATGACTTCATACAAAATTAAAGAAGATTGTAATAGATGACTAAATTGAATATGAAATCACAGAAAAGGAACGTTGCTAAGAACATGAATGTATAATATAAACAATTTCAATTTTTACACATGATCTTACCTATTGTTCCATAGTGCCTACAAAAATAGCTAGCACTTGCCAAAGATCATACCAAGAGAATTAAATGAGTTCATTTGCAGTTTAAATAGGATAATGTTACGTGCTTGTCGCATGCCAATATTACTCCAGGTAGCATATCTTTCAAAATTATTTTAGGACGTTACCATATCTTATATGATATACCATTGCAAGCCATCGCGTTTGAATAAAACGCAAAGCGTTCCTCTTGATTTCCGAACCCGTTGTTTCTAAAGGCTCCACTCTCTCGGCTGGATTTTGGTCCAGCCTACTACGAGGATCCCTCATCCTGTACATCGTCTTTCTCCCAACTGGATTTCCGTGGTTCCTATGTCGATGTGCAGTATTTCTGTATGTCTACATTTCTTTTTAACTATCCAAGGTTACACAATAAAATGTCTTCGTAGATGTTTTTAATTATCTTTGTCCAAAATAGCTTCTTATTATGAGTTGGTTTAAGACGTTGTTTAAGTATGAACAGGTAATAGTACAAATTTTTTTAATTTCTAAATTATGGTAATTTGCAATCCAGTAGAAGATGAAATATAATTTCTCTAGAAATTCAAGTACCTCAAGTGCAGCCATGGCCAATTTTTTTTTGGCTAAATTGCTGGAAACATCTCTAACTTCTGGAAGTATATGAGGAATTTTTTTTAGCATAACTCGGTTGGGTACGACCCCCCAACCCAACTTCATTAAAGAGACTTTCAAATAATTTGTTACGCCACAGTTTGCAACATATGTCAAACCATAAACAAGTCCGAAAGTGAAGCCTGTGCGTCTCTGAAAACCCATAATACAAAAGTGAAGCTCATGCGGCTTAGAAAGGGAATTACCCGACTTTTAAAAACAATAGCTTGCTCCCCTCCGCGTCGGCGCTTCCTCTCCACATCCACCGATGTGTCGTCTCCTCATATGCTCCCCCTCCCTCTCTTTCTCTTCGCCGCGACCTCCTCATTCACAATCTATTAACAAATGTGAGGTACTCATTCTTGCAACCGTAGCGCTAACTCTTGAAATCTATCTTATAGGATATTTTGTCGATCGAAAAAAACCAGCGTGTCAAACAAGGATCTAAATAGCGTTTCCCTATGCATTTCTTCATGACCCCATACTTGTTTAACATGTTGCTACCTTAAATGGGTATTTATTTTTATGAATTCAAGCATTATATGAGATTGGAAGTCCCCATTAATTATATTGACATAATCAAGAACATGTACGATGAAATAGTGGCAAATATAAAAACTTGCGATGACTTAACGAGTGATTTTCCGATCACAATTGGCTTGTATCAAGGATCTGCATTAAGTCCATTCTTGTTTTCCATAATGATGGATGGGCTTACTATAACTATCCACGATAAGTACCTTAGTGTTTGTTATTCGCTGATAACAGTATTCTGGTAAATGAGACTAAGACAAGGATTAGTGCCAAATTGGAGTTATGGAGGAAAGCGTTGGAATCTCAGGGGTTTATATTGAGCAGATCCAAGACAGCGTATATGCAATGCAAATTTAGTTAACAGAGAAGTCAAGATCACAATGACATTACACTGGATGGACAAGAGATATCATCAAACGACCGGTTTAGATATCTAGGTTCTATCATCTAAAAGAATAGGGAGATCGATAGCAATGTAAGCCAGAGAATTCAGACTGATTGGTTGAAATGAAGAGGCGCAATAGGGATTTTGTGTGATTGTAACTTTCCGCTAAAATTGAAAGGAAAGTTCTATCGAAGCGCTATTTGATAAGACCAAATCTTATGGAGCTTGAGCCTCTTCAATGAATTTGTAAACGTGGATAACTATGGCAAAGGCTCCGCTATCAGATCCGCAGCCTGTAAAGGAAAGGACTTGAAGGTTCGCTCCAGGATCCTCCTCCGATGATAAAGTCAGTTATTTATATATAAGATTAGGGTTTTTTGTTATGGAGAAGATTGTTGCTTACTTGGTTCCCAAGTGAGAGGAATTTATATAGATGTCTTGTACTGTTGTGATATAATCGGAAAAGAATCGGTTAATTATCTAGGGTTTTGCACCCTTGTAGGCCGCATCCTTCTCGTACGGATATGTTGTTGGGCCTTTGGGTGGAAGGACGCGGGCTTGGAGCCTTGGCCAATATTTCATGTAGCATCAATATTCGCCATGCCTTATTATATAATATGGAATGCTGGGTTTTTAAGAAATATCACACACAGAAGATGCATGTAGCAGAGATACGCATACTTCGTTGGATGCGTGGTAATACCAGAAAAAATAAGGTGAAAAATGAAAAATATTCATGCAAAGGTTGGTGTAGCATCTATGAAGGAGAAAATGCAAGAAAACCGTATAAGAGGGCTTGATCATTTGTGACGCGGACCTTTGTAGAAGCGAAAAATTCGCCAAATAGAGAAAAGCGAGCATTCTATTAAAAGAGACCGTCAAATACAGGATCCGAGATACAAGGATTAACAAAACAATACTCAAACATTGAAGCTCCTTCTCGGCTTCCTCCACCATGTTATAACGGCGCCCCTCATGAAGAGTGTCCGCCCACCTATCAATACCATATCCATTGGCAAAGGAAAACATGACAGCCGTCGAGCCAGTATATAGTTCAAGATACGGACGAACCGGTCCCTCAAAGCCTTCGTAATCAAACACGTCTCCTGAATGGAATTGATCTTGTCCTCCACGGTATCAAGTATTGCCAAATCCATCTCTGCCGATGAGCGAGGATGGCATCAAGGATCGCGAGAAAGATCATTCGAAACCAAGAAGAGCAGACAGAGAGAGGAGACCTTATGCAGATTTCAATCTCAACAAATATAGTTTCACACTGAGCATCAGTGAAGTTGGGATTCACCAAGCGTGCAGCAGAAGGAGGAACAATGTCCCTGATAGATACCTCCCATGGTTGTAAAGAATAGTTCAATCCGACGTTGCAAGCCATTACCGTCATCTTGCAAGAATAAGGACGAGGGATGAACATTCCTTAATTTATGGAGAAGACACTAGGTCCTCGCACGTGAAACAGTGTGAATGCTTCCAATTGATTGATCAAGAAAGCGCTGGAAAAGAGGAGAGGTGGACACCCCATGTTAAGGGTATCCGCTCCCACCAAAAGAGGACGGCAGATACCCTTAACTTAGGCATCCGCTGCCCTAAAATGCCCCAAGATTCCTAAACAAAAGCAAACAAGGCAAAAGCAACATGAAAAGCAATGCTAAAAGTAAAAGTAAAGTAAACATGCCAAATGTACTTTATTCATCAATAATTAAGATCGGGTACAATTTCGAGGAGACGTGCATACAAAAAGATATGTTCTGTCTCCTCCAACTGCGCAAGAAAATGCTCTAAACGGAGCGCTGTTGGATTCCTAGCAGCACCAGGAACCACAGGGACACCAGATAAGAATGTCCACCTCCGATAAATATGACTCAGTACCCAGAGGCAGTGGTGAAAGTCTACCCTAGCACCACCATGAGATTTAAACGGACATCAAGCATGCAATTTTAAAAATTTCTTGGTGCTAAGCTAGATTAACTAAGGATCAAACTAGATGATTAGGGTTTCTATGATGATATAACAAACTTTACACTAAGAGAAAGAGGCTACAACCTTTGTAGACCGTATCCTTCTCTTCTCAAGCTCCGTGTAGCAGTCCACGTGACTCCACTAGGCTCCACTTGAAGTTGGATCGAGCTTCCTTTGCGTTCTTCGTAACGAAGATGATCCATCCGAAACTTCGCTAATTCAAGCTATCTCTTCACTAAACTTTTTAGTGAAGAAAACACACTACACCAAATTGCTAATCTAGCGTATGATGGTAAAGTAGGGGTGTTGTTTGCTCACCAGGGTTCTTACAAGCTCAAGGGTTCACAACTCATGTGAGGGATTGAGCTTGGAGGAGGTGAGGAGGAAGATGAAGTGTAACATTTCAGAAAATATAAAATATTATTTTTGGAATTTAATATTAAAATAATATATTTCGCGAAAACTACCCGATTTGCGAATTTGGGGTTTTCGTAAAATGGTATAAATATATACCAATATTTGTGAAATAATTGGAGATTAAAATGATTTATTCATTTAAATATACATTTATCGGATTTGGCATTTTTATAATTAATTATATGCAGTTTAAATAAAAATTGATTAGTGCACTACTAATCGTGATTAGGCCAAATCCGTGTTTCTATATTTTTCCATGGTTAATACACCATGACATGTTGCATTTGGTTGCATATTGTTTCATTAGTATTTGTTGATATCTGGTTTTAAAAAGAAAAAGAGAAAAAGAAAGAGAATTATTGGAGAGAGAGAGTGTGTGATATGGCATGAATGATTGAGAGGGTGAGAATAAGAGAGAGTAAGGGTAGGAGAGAGAGAGGGGCTGCCCTCTTTCATTTTCCTCCATTGTTTCTTTATCACCTTCATCCTCTTGCTTCCTCCACCTTCACCTCTATGTATCATCTCAATCCCTTCATTAACACCCTATACTTTCTTCATTAAAAATTATCCCCACCTCTCTACAAACCCAATGGATGCTTCAAAGTTGGATTTTGATCACTTTGAGCAACTCAAGAAAATTCTTGAGTTGCCAAATGAGGTATAATTCTAGACTTTAGTTATGTTATTGTGTTTAGTTTATTATATTGTTAGTTTAGAGTTAAATCGATGTTGATTAGTGATGTTTGGAATTTTTCAAGAGAGGGTTTGGGTGATTGTGTGGACTTGTGTTATGTAGTGGCTGTTTACAACGACCTTAGTGTTGATTTTATAGCCTAGAACACCGAATAGAAACCAAAATACGAACTTAGAAACTTTCCGTGTCGGTTTTGTGATATTTTTGGAGGTTTACAGGGAATATGGAGCAACCCAGGACCTTTATAAAAAAATCAAACATATACATTAACGTAGTTAGACCAATATGAGGCCACCACGAGAAGACGAGACCCAAACTCCAAGGCGGGGCCAGTTACTGTAGCAGTTAGGGCGGTTACTGTAGCAGTTTTGGTGTTGGGGTTTTGGCTGTAGCTCACACATCTTATAACATAGCTACTGTATTTTTTGTTTTGTCCCAGATTACCTGAGAAAGAATCTGGGAGTGATTCCCTCAGTTGCCGTATTATGTTTTTCGGTATTTGAAACTTGGTTTTGATATTTGAATTTGGATTTGGTCGTTGGACGTTTGTATGTCAACGACGACGGTTGTTTGGTTGTTTTTGCATGCGTAGGCTATAGGTTCTAACCTATGAGCACATCATGTGCCATATCGGTTTTTCGGACTTGATTTTAATAGCATTGCGACTGTGTATTTATTGTAGGTATCTTCGCGTGGATTCCGAAACGGCGAAGCACTTCGACTACGACTGAACAAGGAGTTCCGCAGGTGAGTAGATTTATATCTACGGGGAAAGTCGGGTGGATGACGTATAGCACCCCCGCAAATAATGATATGTGATTTATAGTTTGGAGATAAGATATGCCACGACTTAGGGTTATAGTTAATGGTTTTAGTGTGAAATAATATGATAGAAAGGATGTCTCGAATTGATATATGAAGTCATGAAATGTTAATGTGAATCCCGATATATATATGTAGTTGCAAGAGAATGAATACGAGATTATAGTGGCATGTTATGAGTGTTGGGGTTGAAAATTGTACCCCGGTTGACCAAGTCAAACTCAAAGTCAACCCCAAGCTAGGTGGGCCCAGGCCCAGGTCAAGTGGGCCCATGCCCAAGTCGAGCCCTGCCGTCGGCCTCCCCCAAGCCAAAATGAAATCATGTAATAAATAATTTTGATGTAATTTTTATGCATGAATGTAAGCGAAATGTGCATAAAGCAAAATTGTTGTAAGCCCATGGCTTATGCGTAAAAGAAATGAGCACATGAGGCATGGGATGGGCAAAATGCCATTTTGTAAAGCCCAAGGGGCTATATGTAAACATGTAAGCCTATATAAGGTAACATGATGATGAATAAAAAAAAGAACATTTTCATTCTCTAAAAACTCTAGGGTTTTTGTGCCTCCTTCTCCATCCTCAAGGTTCTAAACTATCTTCCCCTTTTCAATTAAATCAAGAGTTTTACTCTTCCTTTTCCAAAAATAAATAGTTTTTCACCACAAAACCCACAAAGGGGAGCTCAGATCTTCCATTAGATCTCAAAAAGGGGAGATCTTGAATCTCACCTCCCTTTTCCTCCAAGATCCGGCCAACAAAGAGGAGGAAGAAGGAGACCCATCTCCGAAAATCCCACTTTGGAGAAAATCCAAGGCTTAAGAGAGAAGAACCTCTGAAGATCTTTGGGGAGTTCAACTTCAAAACCCAAATCCTCAAAGGAGTTTAACTCCTAATCAAGATTCTTTAGGAGTTTAACTCCAAATCTAAATGTTTTGGAGTTTAACTCCACTCAAAATCCTCTTTTGGAGTTTAACTCCTATTTTCGGGGCTAAAAGCCCCATCTGTTCGGCGGCGCCCAAGCGCCCAGTGCCCACATGCCGGGCACGTGAGGCGCCAGCTCCCAAGCGCCCATATGCCGGGCACGTGAGGCGCCAGCGCCCACGCGCCGGGCTAATGAGGCGCCCAGTGCCCAAGCGCCCAGCGCCCACGCGCTGGGCATGTGAGGCGCTAGCGTCTAGCGCCCATGTGCCGGGCATGTGAGGAGCCCAGCGCCCAAGTGCCTAGCGCCCGCATGCTAGGCACGTGAGGTGCTGGCGCTCACGCGTCCTTTGGACGCCATTTTCCTCCTCATTTTATATACACTCTGTTTACCCCAATCAGAGCAAAACTCTGTTCAAATTCTAAGGCGGGAAACGAAGCAACGCTTCTGTTTCCCCCAATCAGAGCAAAGCTCTGCTTTGAGATTAAAGTTAGAATTAAAGTTAAAATAAAGGAAGCAACGCTTCAGTTGACTTGCGCTCTACGCTGCGCGACACGTGTCAGCGCAGCTGCGCTGCGCTCTGCGTTGCACGACACGTGCTGCGCTCTGCGCTGCGCGACACGTGTCAGCGCAGTTGCGCTCGCGCAGTTGCACTGCGCTCTGCGCTGTGCGACACGTGTCAAGCGCGAGTGCGCTTGCGCCAGCTGTGCCAGCATTTAAACAGAAAAATTCTGGAAAGATCTTTTTAAATCTTATTAAAACAATAAGATTATCTTCTGTAAAACAGAGCTCTTGGATCAAAGATCCGACGGTGGGGAAATATCCCCAGATCAATCAAAGAAAGATCTCTGTAACCAACGTAACAAATCAATTGACACTATATAAAGGCCCCTAGACTCCAAGTCTAAAACACATTGATACAGAGAGAAACCAGAGAATTCCTCTAAAACTTGGAGAAGAAACTCAGAGAGAGAAAAGGTAAAACCTTTTGAATAAAAGAAGAATTTCTTCTAAAAAGATCAATGATCTAAGAACAAGATCAAAGATCTTCAATAAAAAAAAGAAAGAAAAAGAAAGATAATATTAATAAAAAAGAAGTAATTTACTTCTGTATAAAGGCATTGCCTTTTGATGAACCACTGGTTCTTGAGATTTGAAGTAGAACCTCTCTGGAAAACAAGAAAAATTTGTTTCCTTTGATCTAATTTGATCCAAATATTAAACAATGCCTTGCACTTTTGAGTTTGCACTGTTGCGCTCCTTGGATTGTCGCAAGCCACCAGGGAGCGCCACGTGTCAATCATAGAACAGCTGCGCCTTGCGCTTCTAAAAACAGAGCACTGCTCTCTTGGTTTGGCACAAGTCATCAGAGCGCGCCACGTGTCAGCAGCGCGCTAGCGCAGCGCACTGGCGCAGCGCACTGTGCTAACAGACTTGCGCTCACCAGAGCGTGACACGTGTCACCCCCACATGAGTTTGCGCCTTGCGCTCCTCAATTAGCATAAAGCGCCTAACAAGTCACGTGGGGCACTGTCAGAATAATAAATGCTCTGCATTATTAAAGAAGGGACAGAGCCCAATTAAAAGGCCTAACAGGCCTAATAAAAATGCAATGCATTATTAAAAATGGGAAGAGCCCAAATAAAGGTCTAACAGACCAATTTAGATGCTGCGCATCATTTAAAAAAAGGGCAGAGCCCAATTAAAAAGACCAACAGACTAAAACAGATGATCTGTATCATTTAAGAAAGGGCAGAGCCCAATCAAAGGCCTAACATGCCAAATGTGAATAAATGTTAGATATTTTCTAACTGGACTTAACCCAATTCTGGCCATAAGTCCTCAAATTAAATTGAACTGAGCACACCTGCTCTCTCAAATCAATTTACACCCGGTTCAAGGGTACATCTCTGAACTCCTCTGATATTTGTTATTGTAATCCTTCAACGTCGTCAGAGAGGTGATGGGTCCCGACGGCCATACATTTAATGGACCACTATGTCCCTAAACTGGAACAATAGAGCCCCTAAATTCTCTTTTGTTGGATCTAAATGATCCCGTTAAGTTGATCTTAGTCTCAAATTGGACTAACGTATCCTTAACAAACGTTTAAGTTGATCTTAGCCTCAAATATGGCTAACGTATCCTTAAACCAAAACCTCAAACCCAAATCTAAGAAAATACGGATTTGGACTAATCCACGTCCTACGGGCGACGACATAAATTAGTCTCCGTATACAATCCACGGGCAACCACAAACAAAACAAACACCCACGACACGAAGTGAAATTCTGGAGAAGGAGAAAGTGGTTACCGCGATGCGGTAGTGTAATTAACTGCAGGGGTTTGCGCCTGCAGGGAAGAGCGTCCCCACAATCAAAAACCCCTCAAGCGAGGGGGAATCTGACGAAGTTTTCTACATCGGCCGCATCCGTTTAAACCTCCGATACACGGTGCCATAAATCAACTTGGCATCTTCAGAGAGGTGGATGGATAAAACCAAATAGCATCTGCCCCGAATCTCTGGCAAGACGTCCCTGTCGTCGCGCCGTCCTTCGGAGGGGAACAGATTCTGGCACGCCCGGTGGGACCTCTTCCTCTTTCCACTCCACACTTCGTATGTCGTGTTCGTGAACGAATCACGGTTTGCTGTGGTTGCCTGTGGATTCAAGGTACTAAGATTTGGTGTCTTTCTCCGTGCAGAAAACAAAAGATCAATGGCTTCAAACTGCACTACCTGCAACTGCAACTCTCGCTCCATCCTTGCTGGAGGAGTGACTTATGGGCCCCAAGCGGCCTCCTTTTTCAAGATGCCGGTAGAGCAGGTAACTCAAGCCACCGCTGGACTATTCTTCGGGACCATGATCCCACCGATGAGCTTCAATGCCCCAATGACATCGTAAGAAGCTCCAAAGAAGCCGGTCTTTGATCGACTTACCACTGCCGCGACCCCTCTCAACGGGTCGTCCAACTTCAATACTTCAGTTTTCAACATACTGGGCCAGAACGTCTACAAGCTCGCGATACCCGAAGCTGCCATCCCAAAGCGGATAGCCATCCCGGCTCAAGCGGACGAAATCATTGGAAATGCTCCTCCTTCCAAGAAGTCAGTTTTTACAAGGCTGGCCATTCCGGTTGCTGCTCTAGGCGAGGTCCTCAAAGCTGCTTCCCCTGTCCAGAGGTCTGTCTTTGACAGATCAGACATTGCTTCTCAACGGGTGTCAGTCTTCGACAGGCTAGCACCAATAACAGTCTCTCCTCAAAGCAGGGGGCATGACGAAGTCAGCCTTATAGCTGAAACAACTCCATCCGCACGACACGCTCGACGTCGCCACTGGCGCCAAGTGAGGAAGGCTGGGGGCAACTCTTCCTCTGGGATAACTCCGCCACCTCCGATGGTGGGGATCGATGTTGCTGTTCAAATTGAGAACAACTTTGAACTACTTAACAAGGTGCGCAGGAATTCGCCAACTGCTGTGCTGAAAAGATCTCCTCCACCTATAGAGAAATCCCGAAAGGCGAAGCTGGAGCAGCCCCCTCAACGGCTATCCTCTGAAATTTACAAAGTTTGGCAATGTGTCCAAGAGTCGGTGATTGATCAAGACTATCTCCGCCGACAGAAAAAGATGAAGGTTCGGCAGGAGAAGGATTACTCCGTCAAGCCACAAAAAGCAACGGCTACTTGGGTGCCCACTGCAACGGCTCCCTCAACGTCAATCACTCACAAGAAAAGGAGGCCACAAAAAGCCCCTGTGAACATGGCGAACCGTAAAAGCGCTGAGCACAAACGCCCCAAGTCTGGGGGAATAGTGGTGCATACTGTTTATATGGTATCCGGGAAAGAGGATAGCCGCGCTTCGATGGGTCACCGACCGCTCACCCGATCCGTAACAAGAGCCCAGGAGCAACAACAGAAGCTTCAGGAAATGCTGACGCAAATGGCTGCACTCACTGGGCCAAAAGAAAGCCCGGAGGCATCATCAGAGCAGCGTCACGAACAAGAAACTGATGCTGACTTCTTACGCAGAGTCCTCAAAAAGAAAGACAGAGAAGCCGCAGAGCAAGCGGCTAACATAAAGCAAATAGCGCTCCTCTTCCAAGATATGGTAGGGATGCTGTTACAGCCGGACCCTCCAGCTGAAGACCCTCCTATCATTACTGAAGACGATAGAGGGGAGACATCTAATCCTCCTCCGACTCTTTCAGCAGCCAAGGAAGAAACCATTTCCAAGGCCGCCCTAGATGATTATATTGCTCAGCAGATACGAATTCATCAGGCGAATGAAGCGGCTGGGCAAATTGTTAGAACCGGACGACCCTACCCGGGCTGGTATGACCAAATCAGTTACCCGCCGGGATATACGATCCCTAAATTCCATGTGTACAAGGGGACAGGGAATCCACATCAGCATGTCGCTCAATTCAGGGCCTTATGCGGCAATACTGGAGGCGATGACAAACTGTTGCTTCGCCAATTCGTCGGCAGCTTAGCAGAAACGGCCTTTGAATGGTATTCGGAGCTACCTAACAACTCTGTCAAAACATTTGCGGAGATGGAGCTATTGTTTACACAAAGATTCGCGAGTGCTAGTGAACGCACCCCGATAACAGCACTGATCAATGCCACGGTGAAGCCAGGCGAGACGTGGGTCCAGTACGCTATCCGATGGCGGAATCTATGGTCGAAATGCGAACAACGGATCGAAGAAGCGCCGGCGGTGGGCATGTTCATGGGTACTCTTGATCCGCAAGCGACCATCTCACAATTCATGATGTTCTTCAAGCCAACTACGTTCCAGGCCTTGATTGACAAGCTAGCTCAAATGGACCAGATGGGCTATAGACCGTCTCCTCCAAAGCCGGACTCTCGAAATGAAAAGGGGAAAGGAAAAGCGATCGTCGTCGCCAATGCTCAACAACAGCCGAGCAACTTGAAGCCAGTTGTTCGTCAAAACAATATGCGTCCACTCCTATCCCTCGAGGAGAGGCTAAGACGTCCTTACTCGTTTCCTCAAGATAAAATGAGAAGACTGTTCGAGTTGGCGCTGCGCAACAGGCTCATCAATCTGCCGGATTCAAGACGCCCGTTACAGCCAAACAACGTCAATGATACCAATTACTGTCCCTATCATCGAGTATTGGGTCATCCGATCGAAAATTGCTACGTCTTCAAAAACTGGATTGAAGACCAATACCAACAAGGCAAGTTCATGTTGTCCGAAAGATGGAAGGTGGACCCGCCGCAACCTCATATCCCTAAAAAGATGCATACGCCGGGGGCAACGTGCTCCCTTGTTGAAGAAGCTCCATGGGAGGTCGTGCTTTCCGCCAAAACCGAAAAGATGCTGAATGATCTCCAGACATGCCCGGCGATCAGGTGGAAAAACCCGCTAGAACCCCAGATCGTCGAAGGGATGCTGAAGCCGCGCCCAACTCCAAAGATCGGTGGTGATGGCCCAAGCACTCACACCCAGCTGTCGAAATCTTCAAAGAAGAAGAAGAAGAAATCCAAAAAGCCCGTAAAGCCTGGCGACAAATGCACGGACCTGCAGAAACAAATCGACGCGCTAGAAGAGTATAACCAGAAAGCGCGGACTCCCATCATGCTCCAGGAGTTCCTCGGCCATGTCCTTGAAGACGGAGATGATGGAGAATGCTCATCAGATGAATATGAGGATTACGTAGTGTTAGTTATATGTATGCCCTAGAGGCCATTACTATACGATGTATATTGTAGTGGATGCTGGGACGTATATAGGGAGGACTTTCTTGCTCGACATGATAGTATGCTATCTGGTTGTACTTTATCTTAACATGTACTCTGATTGTCTCTAATACATGTTGATAAAGCCCTTAGGATATGTACTCGACTACTGGGACTATGATGAGATCATACTAGTGGGGCCACGGTAGTCGACGAGTACATCCTATAACTGTTCCTAGTCGAGGGTGTATCGAGACACGGCATCGATGCACCAGAGTAGACTAGCGTATACGCATCTTGACCCATATGATGGGCGATGGATGATCCCATATCCATCGGTGTTTGACATCAAGGATGGTGTACGGGTGCTCAGTGGAGTCTGGGTACACTGGACGGACTCACCGAGAACTCCCAGATGGTATTATACCTCACGTCAGATGGCAGTTCTCCGGTGATACTGGTACAGAGTAGTCTGTTGACCCGAGATCGTTATAGAGTCTTGTGTGATTCCCATTGTGCTTTGATTTACACCTTACCACGTCCAAGAGGGGCGTGCAAAACGGTGGTTTTTAGGTACAGTCCCGAATCACATGGAGGCAATGAGCGACAGGAGGGGATTCGTCTCTCCCGGTATAGGGAGTTGATGTTGTGCTGTGTTCGATTGGCTATAACCGGAAATCCCTGGCCAGGGTTGCTGAGATTTACTGGTAAGTGTTATCAGTAGCTTCTCGAACTGTTATAGACCTCATATCGACACGACTTATCGAGCTACTGGGGTCTGACGTTTACCACCCCTAGGCGAGATATGCGACATATCAGACGACGAGACCGGACTGTACGGGAGTGTTACTGATTGGATTCACAGGAGTACTAGCAGGCTTGCTTGTTGATCTTCTGATCGCTCAATACCCGGGTGGCCGTTATGTTTAGCAGACCGCTTGCGGCTTGTGGGTGTTTGATATGATCATCACCTACTGCCAGCGTATTGACGAGTCTTTAGAGTCCTATACAGGGGTTTCCTGGCTCAAGCGAAACGAAGTAGGAGCGCATATGAGATATGTGCGGCACCGAGATTGATACGATATGATATACCGTATTCTATTCTCGCGATTTGTGACATTGATCGGTTGTATGCGATATAGCCGGGTTATCGGATCAAGTGTTGATTCGATAAGTTGTTACTTTTGATATTAGTCGGTTATAGCCGGATTATTAAATCAAGAGTTGATTTAATAATTTAATGTATAATTATATATTTGATATATTACATTACATTAAGTAGTATTAGCTCACTTAAGATTTATTTTCTCACTAGCTTGTGCACATTGTTTATATGTGCTATATGCAAGTGTACATGTTTGTATCATGCTTGATGATACATTAAAGATGGGTGTATGAGACTTGTACCAAGATTAGTTTTAAGATTAGGGTTATTCTTTTATCATAACATTTAACAAAAGGGTTAAACTTAGTCAAAGTAATCAAGCTTGAAGAAGCTTGGAGAAACTTTGACAAAGTCCACTCTTTTGTCATTTGTCTTGATATTCTTTAACCTAACCCTTAACCTAATCCCTTGGTCAATTCTCTACATGAGTTAAGCATGATAGCTTAACTCACCCATGGTTACATTATTGAGGATAATTAATTCATATGATGGATATTATTCTTTCTTCTTCTTCTTCTTTATCAAGCTCCATGAAAAGCTTGCTAGCTTTAATGGTGCCATGAGAAAAAGTGTGAGAAAATCAATTCTAAAGTGAGCCCACTTCCTACTTCTTCATCCTCTATCACTTGCCATGTAGTAGAGTGTGTTCTCTTCACAAAGTTCATGACCTAGTGAAGGAATAGCTTGAGTTAGTGTCTCCCCGACATAGATCATCTTCGGCCTCGAAGTCAACGAAGCAAGCACGTTCGTTCTTCTTATGTATCTTCTCCAGAGTACAAAGTTCATGATCGCAGCGAAGGGGACATCTACACGGAGCTATTGAAGTGAAGGACCGGATCTACAAAGGTTGTATTCCCTTTCACTTGTAGTTAAAGTTGTTAACTTGCTAGTTTTCGCCTAAACCCTAGTTTAAAGATCCGTATTAGAGTTGTTCGGTACAGCTAAAATTTTAATCGGGCATAGTTGATGCCTCGTAGATCCTTGTGCGCGTGCCTAGCAACCCTACACGTAGCAAGTTGCCATGTGATCTCTCATTCATCGCTAGACGATGAAGAGGCTCCTTGCACCGAGAAACCGAGGGTGGGTCCTGAACCAGAACTTCTGTGGCCGTCAGACGAGATGATCGATGCTTTCCTGAATGAGATTTGTCTGAAAAGTAAAGCCAATCAGGAGCGTGAGATTGCCATATTGGAAGGAGCTAAACACCGGTGACTAGACGAAAGAGTCGAGGCACTCCCATCAAATCAAAAGACATCCGCTGTCGATAAAAACAAATTCAAGACGAGGAAAAGGTTTGCTAAAGCCATATCAATGGGAATGAAGCTACCACCCTCTGAAGAAAACACTCTCGGTGGAGTAGAGATGCATCCTAATTACTGCTTATATCATCAGAAGATCGCACATCCCACTGAAGACTGCGACTCCTTTAAGGGTATGTCACTCACAGGAAACATTTCAACAGGACAAAGCGTGAAGCTCATAGACAGCGAAAAAATACGACAGATGAGCATAAAAGAGTTGCCGACAATTGTCATAGGGATGATCCCGGGGGATCACGAGTTCTCACCTTCGGGAGCGATCCTGACGAAAAAGTAGCCCTCGGCCCTCTCTTCAAGGAGTCCATCTCCGAAGAATTGAGAAGTTGCGAGAACATTCAGCCGTGCAATTGCACGATACCCGGAGAGAATGTCGGACCCACAAACAACGGAGCGAACAAAAAGGATAAAGGAAAGGGAAAAACGGCCTTCGTCGCCAACACTCAACAACAATCGAGTGGCCCTAGACTGGTTGTTCGCCAAAACAACAAGCGACAACCCTTCTATGAAAGGTTGAAACGTCCTTACTCATTTCCCCAGGATGAAACAAGGAGGCTGTTCGACGTGGCAATGCGCAACAGGCTTATCACTCTACCGGAGCCGAAACACCAGCTACAACTGAATGATGTCAACAATCCTAATTACTGCCCTTACCACCAAGTATTGAGCCATCCGATCGAAAGCTGCTATGTTTTCAAAAACTGGGTTGAAGACCAATACCAACAGGGCAAGTTCGCGTTGTCCGAAAACTGGAAGGTGAGCCCACCACAACCACATGCTCCGAGAAAGATGGATATGCCGGGGGCATCATGCTCATTCATAGGGAAAGCCCCATAGACCGAAAAGTCAGAAAACTAGAGATTCGCCTCAAATACGGCGACGGCGGACCGCAATGTCCTGAAACTTGCAAATGACCGAAACGTCTTTAAACTACTACCGCAGCATCCTCAGGCTGACGCGATTAAAAAAAAAAGGAATAAAAAGATAAATAAAAACGGTATGTCCATAAGCAGAATGGGCACGGATGAAAACCTGAAAGGGCTCCATGAGTAAAAACAGCAGGGCTACCGGTAAGTGTTCGTGAAAACCCAAAAGGGCGCGACCTCGTTAGAAAGAAGAATAAAAAGAATAAAAAAAGACGGTATGTCCATAAGCGAAATGGGCACGGATGAAAACCTGAAAGGGCACCGTGAGTAAAAACAGCAGGGCTACCGGCAAGTCTTGCGAAAACCCGAAAGGGCGCAACCTCGTTTGGAAAAAAAAAGAGACGGCATGTCCATAAGCGGAATGGGCACGGATGAAAACCTGAAAGGGCTCCGTGAGTAAAAACAGCAGGGCTACCGCGAGTGTTTGTGAAAATCCGGAAGGGCGCAACCTCATTAAAAGACACTTACAAGGTCCTCTCGACCTTGTAAGGAGAAACCACTCGCGTGAGATCCTTACAACTCATAGGGAAGCAACACACTTAGGGATCCTTACGATTCCTAAGGAGAAATTACACTTGCGAGATCCTCACGACTCATAAGGAGAACTCTCTTATGGGACCCTCACGGCTCATAAGATTTGAAAGTCTTAAGTTACAGAGACCTGAACCTGTTTTTAAGCAACGCCCACAACCTTCGATAGTGTCCTACAAGTGGCTCAGTACTGACCCTTGTATACAATCCCCGGGCGCGAATAAACATTTCCCTAACCAAGTCCCACCCGTGGCTAGGGATATGTCCATATAGTGAACAACCCTTATAAGTCCTCTCGACTTATAAGGAGAAAACCCTTTTGTAAGATCTTTACGACTTACAGGGGAACATACACTTAGGAATCCTCACGATCCCTAAGAAGAAAACACACCTGCGAGATCCTCACGACTTGTAGGGAGAAATACCTTTGTGAGACCCTTACGGCTCATGAAGTCAAAAGCCTTAGTCGGCAGAATCCTAACCCTGTTTACTAAGCCACCTTTGTTCGACATCGACAGAGGCAAATGATGATTCGCTCCTGGCAATATCCCAGTTGTAGCGATGCTGATGCTTAAACCGGTATCAAATCCCGAGTCCTTTCATGGCAAATGATGATTCGCTCCTGGTAATATTCCAGTTGTAGTGATGCTGATGCTGAGATTGGCGTCAGATTCCAAGTTCCACACTCGCAATAAAAAAAAAATCAGCGAGCCATACATGCATACGAAATAGCCGAAATGATGGGGCAACTTGCAAATAAAAATTAGCAAGTAAAAAAAATGTGTATGCATGCAAAATAGCCGAAATGATTGGGCAACTCGCAATAAAAAGCAGCGAGTGAAAATAAAATAAATAGCCGAAATGATTAGGCACTGCGAAAAATAGCCGAAATGATTGGGCAATCGCGACTTTTGCGATATAAAAGCTGAAATGATAGAGTATCGCGGAAATAAAATAATAATAAAAAAAAATGAATGAAACTTTTGCCTTACAGGAGATATCACAGCAATCCCTGTATACAATCCAGGGGCACAAACAAAGAAGGAAACACATCTTCCCTCCCCATGCTCCATCAGAAAATGGAGCCAAGTTTTGACGGTAACTCATATAAAACCTGAAAGATGATCGGAGATAATCTCGCACCGGTGCGGAGTGGTCACCACCTCGACATTCGTCTCGATACAGCAGACGAGATGTCACCCCAGCGTTCTTCCTCCAACAGGATTCGGACGTGACAAAGCAAACGAAGCGAAGGCCAAATTCCTAGCTTCAGGGTCTTAACGGCAAGTCATATAAAGCCTGAAAGACAATCGTAGATCATCTCGCACCAGCGCGGAGTGGTCACCACCTCGACGTCCGTCTCAACACAACAGACGAGATGTCACCCCAGCGTTCTTCCTCTAACAAGATTCGGACGTGACAAAGCAAACGAAGCGAAGGCCAAATTCCTAGTTTCAGGGTCTTAACGGCAAGTCATATAAAGCCTGAAAGACAATCGGAGATCATCTTACACCAGTGCGGAGTGGTCACCACCTCGACATTCATCTCGATACAGCAGACGAGATGTCACCCCAGCGTTCTTCCTCCAACAGGATTCAGACGCGACAATCAAACAGCGGAGCCACGGCAAAGTCCCTAGTTCCAAATCTCGACGGTTCACCAACAACCTAGAGACAACCGCGACATTCGTCTCGATATAGAGGACGCAATGCCAGCAAACGAGGCAAATGCCAAATTCCTAGCTTCAGGGTCTTAACGGCAAGTCATATAAAGCCTGAAAGACTATCGGAGATCATCCCATACCAGCGCGGAGTGGTTATGACTCATCGGGGCTCTCCAAAATGAGCCTAACCTCAAATAAAAAGTGACATGGAATATCCCTACACTTGCTCTTGAGGAAAATTCTTAGGCAGCGGGGATTAAAAAACCTGTTTCCTAGCACTGGGACCCTGCAAGTCGGTCCAAAAAAAATAGACCCTTGCATACTATTCACGGGTCACACTCTCCAAAGTCGAATCTCGACAAGGAGGGAAACAACCGCTTACGGGTCCTCTTGACTCGTAAGAGGGAAAATCCTCTTATAAGATCCTTACGACTTATAAGAGAAAACACACCTATGAGATCCTCTCGATCCGTAGGGAGAAAAGTCTTTATGAGACCCTCACGGCTCATGAAGTTGAAAAGCCTTAGGTAGCAGACCTGAACCTGCTTCCTAAGCCATCACTACTCCCAAGGATATTCAAGACAGAATGTTCTATATCGCTTACAGACTATGCTTACTTAAAGAATGTTCCAGTAACAAAGCAGAAAATAAAAAGAAGGAGGCAAAAGATTTGTCATTCATACTTGGAAAGTTTTTACATCAATAAAGGCAATAAACAAAGATATTATCCAAATGTTTACAATGGCAAAACTTCAGATCCAGGGCATGGATTAAGGAATTCGAAAGTAAGGTCATCTAGAGTCTTTCTGATCATTCTCGTGTGCATCCTCTCGCGCTCACGTGTGTCAAGATCTTTGGCAAGGCCCCCATCCTTCGATAAGCAGCAATTATCGTCGTCTGTTGAAAAATTTGATGCAGAATGTCGATGAGGCTATCTCGCCGTTTCTTCGAGATCAGCCCCGACAGGTACACTGAATGCATCTTGTCTTCGGCATCATCCAGCGCATTAAGCGGCATGGCCTCGTGAAACCATGGAAGTGCTCTCCAAATTGCTCCCAGCACAACTTTCAAGAGAGCAGAACGGCGAGGAAGCAACCAACCAACGCGTGCGTTCAGGCGACCCATAATTTCCGCACACTGGGCATCTGTAAGCTCTTGGTTTTGGTGATGGCCCTATACGCGGATATCCTCATAAGTGATGAATTCGTGCAGACTGTATAAATGAACAGCCATAATGCCTGAAGGAAACATCATTGGAAGATTAGCAATGAGAAAAAAGGACACATGGAGTTAAACTCCTCGAGAGCAATGCTCTGCAGACAGGAGTGACACCTGTCAAAATCAGTTAAAAGGAGAATTTGAAGAAAATCCCCTGAGAACATTGAGAGCTTTGCTATGAAAAGATGATATAAACAATCAAAGATAAAACCCCATTTTTGATCTTCATTATCCATGATCAAACTCTTAAGAGTTCTTCACAAAAGATTAAGAAATCTACATGTATCAAGAGAGCAGAGCTCTGATTCATGGGCTAAGAAACCCCAAGAAAAGATCATGATCTGAAGAGAGCAAAGCTCTATTAATAAAATCCTAAATGGGTTTTCTTTAGATCAAAGATCTATGAAGAGCAAAGCTCTGTTAATGGGTAAAACCCTGGATTCTTAATAGTTTTTAAACTTTACATAACTGTTGACAGAGTTTTACTCTTGAAAAGTTCTTAAATTGAAGAGCAAGGCTCTGAATAAAAATTCTTAAGAAAAGAGATGAAAATCATCCAAGGGACCAAAGGTCCTATTTATAGGCAGTGAGAGCCGTTTCAACTTCCAAAAGGTGGCGCAACAGTTGGAATTCTGCCACCGCTGCGCTCACGTTTGGGGCCACGTAAGCGCTACGGTGGGGGGGGGGCATTTGTTTACCCCAATCAGAGTAAAGCTCTGTTCAAATTCCAAGGCGGGAAATGAAGCAACGCTTCTGTTTCCCCCAATCAGAGCAAAGCTCTGCTTTGAGATTAAAGTTAGAATTAAAGTTAAAATAAAGGAAGCAACGCTTCAGTTGACTTGCGCTCTGCGCTGCGCGACACGTGTCGGCGCAGTTGCGCCGCACTCTGCGCTGCGCGACACGTGTCGGCACAGTTGCGCTAGTGCAGTTGCACCGCGCTCTGCGCTGCGCGACACGTATCAAGCGCGAGTGCGCTTGCGCCAGCTGTGCCAGCATTTAAACAGAAAAATTCTGGAAAGATCTTTTTAAATCTTATTAAAACAATAAGATTATCTTCTGTAAAACAGAGCTCTTGGATCAAAGATCCGACGGTGGAGAAATATCCCCAGATCAATCAGAGAAAGATCTCTGTAACCAACGTAACAAATCAATTGGCACTATATAAAAGGCCCCTAGACTCCAAGTCTAAAACATATTGACACAGAGAGAAACCAGAGAATTCTTCTAAAACTTGGAGAAGAAACTCAGAGAGAAAAAAGGTAAAACCTTTTGAATAAAAGAAGAATTTCTTCTAAAAAGATCAATGATCTAAGAACAAGATCAAAGATCTTCAATAAAAAAAAGTAAGAAAAAGAAAGATAATATTAATAAAAAAGAAGTAAGGCATTGCCTTTTGATGAACCACTGGTTCTTGAGATTTGAAGTAGAACCTCTCTGGAAAACAAGAAAAATTTGTTCGCTTTGATCTAATTTGATCCAAATATTAAACAGTGCCTTGCACTTTTGAGTTTGCACTGTTGCGCTCCTTGGATTGTCGCAAGCCACCAGGGAGCGCCACGTGTCAATTACAGAACAGCTGCGCCTTGCGCTTCTAAAAACAGAGCACTGCTCTCTTGGTTTGGCGCAAGTCATCAGAGCGCGCCACGTGTCAGTAGCGCGCTAGCGCAGCGCACTGGCGCAGCGTACTGCGCTAACAGACTTGCGCTCACCAGAGCGTGACACGTGTCACCCCCACATGAGTTTGCACCTTGCGCTCCTCAATTGGCGCAAAGCGCCTGACAAGCCACGTGGGGGCACTGTCAGAATAATAAATGCTCTGCATTATTAAAGAAGGGACATAGCCCAATTAAAAGGTCTAACAGGCCTAATAAAAATGCAATGCATTATTAAAAAGGGGCAGAGCCCAAATAAAGGTCTAACAGACCAATTTAGATGCTGCGCATCATTTAAAAAAAGGGCAGAGCCCAATTAAAAAGTCCAACAGACTAAAACAGATGACGTGCATCATTTAAAAAAGGGCAGAGCCCAATCAAAGGCCTAACATGCCAAATGTGAATAAATGTTAGACATTTTCTAACTGGACTTAACCCAATTCTGGCCATAAGTCCTCAAATTAAATTGAACTGAGCATACCTGCTCTCTCAAATCAATTTACACCCGGTTCAAGGGTACATCTCTGAACTCCTCTGATATTTGTTATTGTAATCCTTCAACGTCGTCAGAGAGGTGACGGGTCCCGACGGCCATACATTTAATGGACCACTATGTCCCTAAACTGGAACAATAGAGCCCTTAAATGCTCTTTTGTTGGATCTAAACGATCCCGTTAAGTTGATCTTAGTCTCAAATTGGACTAACGTATCCTTAACAAACGTTTAAGTTGATCTTAGCCTCAAATATGGCTAACGTATCCTTAAACCAAAACCTCAAACCCAAATCTAAGAAAATACGGATTTGGACTAATCCACGTCCTACGGGCGACGACATAAATTAGTCTCCGTATACAATCCACGGGCAACCACAAACAAAACAAACACCCACGACACGAAGTGAAATTCTGGAGAAGGAGAAAGTGGTTACCGCGATGCGGAATTAACTGCAGGGGCTTGCGCCTGCAGGGAAGAGCGTCCCCACCATCAAAAACCCCTCAAGCGAGGGGGAATCTGACGAAGTTTGCTACATCGGCCGCATCCGTTTAAACCTCCGATACACGGTGCCATAAATCAACTTGGCATTTTCGGAGAGGTGGATGGATAAAACCAAATAGCATCTGCCCCGAATCTCTGGCAAGACGTCCCTGTCGTCGCGCCATCCTTCGGAGGGGAACACACTCCATACTAAAAATACCTCCCCCGTTAGAAAAAAATTTCTAACGGGGCACTGCCCCGCACCCCGTAAGGGGGCTGCTAGCCCCTTTGACTCCCAGCCCGCTATCCGGGTAGCGGGACCCCGTAAAATTCTGAGGGCCCCCCGATATATCCAAAACCCCTTCAAAACATAACACTGCACATTGAGTTCGCATAACCTGTTTGACCCATCAATCGGAGGTTCTCTCGCTCTAAAAGTGAGGGGTAATTAACGGCAGCTTAGTTTGCGGCTGCTGGTGATTCAGATCCCCACAACCAATAAACCCCCGTCTACCTAGGCAGGGGGAATCTGTAATGCGCCTGACAAGCGCGCGTGTATTCCCATCTCAATGGGTGACGAAAAATACCCTACAGATTCTGGCTCGTCCGGTGGGACCTATCTCTCCTCCCATATTTCGGGTTAAACATTCGTGCGAATTCAATCAACATATACATTGATTGCCTGTACTGAAATCATTCTTCTATTTGTAGGTTAACGACTTTCGACTGCAATCTTCGGACAAAAAAAATTGTCTCCGAGGGCAAGCTCAGCTCTCAACACAACCCCCATCTCCTATACGATGAAGATGGACGCCAGGACGGTCCTCCCGGCCAGTCTCGGGCGACAATGGAAGAAGCCGCCGCTACCATTTGGCTCTATTCTATTCGTGTCAACTAGCGCCATCCTAGCTCCTCAAGCTCCAGCAACAGACAGACCAGTCTCGAAAGCAGGAGGCCAAATGTGGTGATCTCGAGGGCACCACTACCCAAATGCAAGTCGGTGTTTGAACGACTTTCCTTGGCCCCAGCTGGGGGCAAGGCCATTAACACCAAAAAAGCAACATGGCATCTCGGGCAAGCTCCAGCGGCGCCCCTGACAACTGCTCAATCGGGTATCTTCTCTAAGCTCCCCGTCAATCGACTCACGATGGCTTCCTGGATGACGGATTCCCGTCAAGCCCTCAAAATCGAGAAGCTAAGATAGAAAAGGCTCAGATATAGAGCCAACAAAAAGGCTAGGGCTCCTGCTAGGCTGAACTTCATGAGGTTCGAAGAACAGGGTTACCCCTCCAAAGATGAGGAAATGGCCGGATATGTGGTCCACACTGTCTACATGGTGGGCACGCGTAGCGAGAGCAAGGATGGGGCCACTACATCTCAAATCCAATCTGGTGTGAATATGGCTGTCACTTCCCAAGACCAGCATCCTCCGGAAGATAATGAAAATTCTCCCAGTGAAGCTGATAAGCGGAGAGATCCCTCGGTTCATGAGGAGTCGGCTCGGAAAGCGAAGAGGAGCCAATCTTCCGTCCCAAGAACGCAGAGCAGCAACTTCTCTAAGAGCTCCGAAAACAGCTCAGAAGCAAAGACAAAGAGATGGCCAAGATCTACCAAAAAATTGACGACTTGACGAATGTCGTGATGCAGCTCACGACCCAAGTTGCCTCTCAGCCGCCCAATCAAGCGCAGGGTTCTGCTCATGAACCGGGAAACGGTGTCCCGAGACAGTCGACGCCTATACCCTCAAATCCAAAGGTGGGCGGACCGCATGATAGTCAGTCGCATCCTATCTCAGGAAATGTCTTGGCTGCCGATGACAGTAGCCCGCTAACTGAAGATCAAATAATGGATTTGGTTGCCAACAGAGTCAAAACATTGGTAGCCGAAACCGAAGCGCAAAAAGATGCTAGCAGTAGCGAGAGACCATATCCTGCTCAGTATGATCTGGTAGAATTTCCTAGTGGTTATGTCATCCCCAAATTCAGAAGATTTGATGTGACGGGAAATGCGAATCAGCACGTTGCCCATTTTAAAGCCTCATGCGGGAATACGGGGGGAAATGATGCGCTTCTCCTCCGCCAATTCGTTAATAGCTTAACCGATGTCACTTTCAATTGGTACGCGAGCATACCGGATGGCTCTATTACCACTTTCGTCCAAATGGAATCTCTGTTCCGACAAAGGTTCATGAGTGTCAGCGATAAATCACCATTGCCGATCTCGTAAGGACCAAGCCAAAGAACAACGAAAGCAACATGAATTTTATAACCTGATGGCGCAATCTCTCCGTCAAATGTGAACCGCCGATGGAGCAGGACCAATCTGTCAGTCTCCTTGTCGGAAATCTTAACAATTGGATGGCTCCGTTTCTATGCACCGCGGGTCTTAAAACATTCCAAGAGTTGACCAGGAAAGTTCAGATGCTAGAACGCTCAAAGCAGGAGTCCTCCTCGGATTCCCAAAATAACAATAGTTCGTGGAGAAACCGAAAGGACAAAAATCGCAAAGGCGGAAATTCCAACGATTCTGAATCTTTCAACATCTCGGCTAACCGAAATAAGTAAGGGATGAGCGGGCATAATGTCAACCGGTCTCGGAAGCCAGTGTTCGGAGAGGGAGGAGAAGCTCCACTGAAAGAGAAGCTGGATAAGGTCTATTCCTTCAGAATGGACAAAGTCCGTAAAATATTCAAAGATGCCTTAAGAAACGGTCTACAATTGCCAGAATCAAAAAGACCGCAAGAATTCGAATATGACCGACGACCCCAAATACTGCCCCTATCACAGAGTGATAGGTCATACCATTGAGGACTGCTTCGTCTTCAAAGATTGGGTCGAAAAGCAATACAAGGCAGGAGAGATAGAACTGTCTAAAAGCGTGTTAACAAACAGTCAATCCGCGACCGCCAATTTCATACAAACGGAGACCGAAGTCCTTCGTGAAACTGATTCTCCCAGACATCTGCCTTTCTCTGAAAACAATCGACCACCACGTCATTAAACTGGGAATAGTCGACCTCTAAGTCGTTAAACTGGGAATGTAAAAAAAATGTGTAAATAAAAAAAAGTGTAAATAAAAAGAATAAAAAGAAAGGCCGAAATGATGGGGCAAATCGCAATAAAATCAGCGAGTAAAATAAAGATGAAAAATAAAGCCGAAATGATAGGGCAACCGCGAATAAATAGCCGAAATGATAGGGCAATCGCGACTTTCGCGATAAGAAAAGCTGAAATGAAAGAGTAATCGCGGTAAAAAAAACGGCGAATGATGAGTCGCTCCTGGTACTATATTCCAGTGCAGCGATGCAGACACCGTCCAAAACTCAAATCCCCAATGGCGAATGATGAGTCGCTCCTGGTACCATATTCCAGTGCAGCGATGCAGACGCCGTCCAAAACTCAAATCCCCAATGGCGAATGATGAGTCGCTCCTGGTACCATATTCCAGTGCAGCGATGCAGACGCCAACCAAAACTCAAATCCCCGAATATCCCAATGGAGAATGATGAGTCGCTCATGGTACCATATTCCAGTGCAGCAATGCAGAAGCCAACCGAAATCCAAATCCCAAATTCCCAACGGCGAATGATGAGTCGCTCCTGGTACCATATTCCAGTGCAACGATGCAGACGCCAACAAAAATTCAAATTCCAAAAATTCTCCCAGCCATACGGTTGGTCCCCAAGTTGACTACCGTATACAATCCACGGGCTCAAATAATTCTCATCATACCTATGCCCCACCGCAACCACCAGTTACGCGGCTGGTCTCCGCCCTTGGAATTATGCTCCATTTGGGAAGACCCACTCATGTGTCCTCACGATACATGAGGAGAACAAACTTACGGGATCCTCATGACTCGTAAAAAAACACCTTCGTGGGATCCTTACGACTCACAAAGGAGAAACACACTTGGGAGTCCCCACGACTCCTAAGGAGAAAGTACACCTACGAGATCCTTTCGACTCGTAAGGAGAAAATGCTTCATAAAATTGAAAAGCCTTAGGTGATAGAGACCTAAACCTGTCTCATAAGCCATCGCTCTCCAACAGGAAAAGGCAAATGATGAATTGCTCCTGGCACATGCGCTTCAATGTTAGCAGCGCTGATGCCTACCCTAACCCCAAAATTCCAAACTCTAATCTAATAGACCCCTAAGTCTTTAAACTGGGAATAGATGGCCTCTAAGTCGTTAAACTGGGAACAGATGGCCCCTAGGTCGTTAAACTGGGAACGAGGGAAATCTCCTCATGGCAGATGATGATTCGCTCCTGGCACCATATTCCAGTGCAGTGATGCTGACGCCAAACCAAAACCAAAATCCCCAAATCCTGTCATGGCAGATGATGATTCGCTCCTGGTACCATATTCCAGTGTAGCGGTGCTAATGTCAACCCAAATCATATCAAGTCAGCAAGACAACCAACAACCTCCCTGGCGGAATCATGCTCCACCTTGGAAACAATTCAAATCTCGACACCACAGAAAGCGGAGCAAGTCAAATCAAAGCATCGACCGTCCACATCGCTAAAAGGGCAGCACCGACCGTCCACATCGCTAAAAGGGCAGCATCGACCGTCCACGTCGCTAAAAGGGCAGCACCGACCGTCCACGCCGCTAAAAGGGCAGCACCGACCGTCCACGTCGCTAAAAAGGCAGCATCAACCGTCCACGTCGCCAAAAAGGCAGCATCGACCGTCCACATCGCTAAAACGGCAGAACCGACCATCCAAGTCGCAAAAAGGGCAGAACCGACCGTCCAAGTCGCAAAAAGGGCAGCATCGACCGTCCATGTCGTAAAAAGGGCAGTGCAGGCTTCCTACAAAGCGGGAACCAAATCACTCCGTGCCGGAGAAACGTCTACTACGGACACTCCGTCTCGGAGATGCGTCAAGCGTCGACCGTCCATGTCGTTAAAAAGGTAGTGCATCCCAAAAAGTGGGAACCAAAGCAACTCGCCTCCACGCGAAAGAAGATCCATCAATTTCATGCATACGACTCACATATGTGGTGTGCATTTATTGATGGGGGCACTTTTTTGGGGTCGAAAATTGTACCCTGGTTGACCAAGTCAAAGTCAAAGTCAACCCCAAGCCAGGTGGGCCCAAGCCTAGGTCAAGTGGGCCCATACCCAAGTCGGGCCCCGCGGTCGGCCTCCCCCATGCCAAAATAAAATCATATAATAAATAATTTTGATGTAATTTTTATGCATGAATGTAAGCGAAATGGGCATAAAGCCAAATTTTTGTAAGCCCATGGCTTATGTGCAAAAGAAATGAGCACATGAGGCATGGGATGGGCAAAATGCCATTTTGTAAAGCCCAAGGGGCTATATGTAAATGTGTAAGCCTATATAAGACAACATGACGATGAGTAAAAAAAAAGAACTTTTTCATTCTCTAAAAACTCAAGGGTTTTTGTGCCTCCTTCTCCTTCCTCAAGGTTCTAAACCTTCTTCCCCTTTTCAATTAAATCAAGAGTTTTACTCTTACTTTTCCAAAAATAAATAGTTTTTCACCACAAAACCCATAAAGGGGAGCTCAGATCTTCCATTAGATCTCAAAAAGGAAAGATCTTGAATTTCACTCCCCATTTTCCTCTAAGATCCGGCCAACAAAGAGGAGGAAGAAGGAGACCCATCTCCGAAAATCCCACTTTAGAGAAGATCCAAGGCTTAAGAGAGAAGAACCTTTGAAGATCTTTGGGGAGTTCAACTCCAAGACCCAAATCCTCAAAGGAGTTTAATTCCTAATCCAGATCCTTTAGGAGTTTGACTCCAAATCTAAATCTTTTGGAGTTTAACTCCACTCAAAATTCTCTTTTGGAGTTTAACTCCTATTTTCGGGGCTAAAACCCCCTTTTGTTCGACGGTGCCCAAGCGCCCAGCGCCCACGCGCCGGGCACGTGAGGCGCCAGCGCCCACGCGCCCCGCGTCCACATGCCAGGCACGTGAGGCGCTAGCGCTCAGCGCCCACGTGCCGGGCATGTGAATCGCTTGCGCCCAAGCGCCCAGCACCCACGTGCCGGGGACGTGAAGCATTTGCGCCCAAGCGCCCAACGCCCATGTGCCGGGCACGTGAGGCGCTAGCGCCCATCGCCTACGTGCCTGTCACGTGAGGCACCCAGTGCCCAAGCGCCCAGCGCCTGCGTGCTAGGCACGTGGCGCTCACGCGTCCTTTGGACGCTATTTTCCTCCTTATTTTATATACACTCCACACTAAAAATACCTCCCCCGTTAGAAAAAATTTCTAACGGGGCGCTACCCCGCAACCTATAAGGGGGCTGCTAGCCCCCTTGACCCCTAGCCCGCTATCCGGATAGCGGGACCCCCGTAAAACTCTGCGGGGCCCCCGATATATCCAAAACCCCTTCAAAACACAACACTGCACATTGAGTTCGCATATCCTGTTTGACCCGTCAATCGGAGGTTCTCTCGCTCCAAAGGCGAGGGGTAATTAACGGCAGCTTAGTTCATGGCTGCCGGAGATTCGGATCCCCATAATCAATAAACCCCCGTCTACCCTAGGCAGGGGGAATCTGTAATGCGCCTGACAAGCGCGTGCGTATTCCCATCTCAACGGGGTGACGAAAAACACCCTACAATGAGGTCGATAAATACGACATGATAGTAATAAGATAGATTGCATATGTACGATGACATTGATATGAGATATTGATATGATGAATATGATGAGTTGGCTTAATATGTCGTTACGGATGCAAGGCGATTTGAGAATATTGATACCTTTGTTAGGTACCATGATATGAGATTGATACGGATGTGACCTGGGATATAGGTATATATATAATGATGTGAATAATGAGTGATATGCCGTATGAGACTTTAGATCCGTACCCTCATTGTTGTATAGGTCGATAGAATCCATATTCTGTTTATTGTCGCTGCACGATATTTTACCGGATGGTTGATCCATACCCTTGACTAGAGGATGCCGTACGATGGATTATACCGTACATGATGTTGTGAGGCTGGATGCCGATTGACAGATTCGCCGACTCGGATATGTTATAGATATTTAATCCCTGTCTACACCACTTAGTTTAGCCTTTACGTAGAGATTGGATTAGATACGTATACCTTATTGCATTTCTCTTATGATGTACTTTATGCTATGTTCATGATATTCTCATTGCATTACATATACCTGTGCTAGTACACCTACACAATTATCGATGATGCGTATATTACACTTACACAGATTGTCGGCTCACACACTTTCATCATCGATAATTTCTATGTCACTTACACAGTAGAATTGCCACATCATGCTATTACTCTTAATTTTTCAGTACTGTCACATGACTCTTTGTCATGATATACTTGCTATGCTCACATCACTATACTATGTCGCATGATATACTTGATATGCTTACATTTCTATTTCGTGTTTGCATACATCACGCTTTACGATTATATGCATTGAGATGCTGTTTTCATGAGATTCTGGATTTGAGAACCGTGGTTATATTTCAAAAGAAAGTATGTATTATTTTAAAAACCCGGTTTCTCTTGATATGATATTTCGAGACGTCCACCATGAGTTTTCTCGGTTCTGAGATTGGTATATGAAACCCGATTCGAGGAGTGGTAGGCACCGTCTGCGGGTACATGGTAGACCCCGTGAGGTACCCCGGGGCAAGAAGACTCGTATAGTTAGGCGGTGAGCCTGGCAGGGGAGCACTACCTACCGGTGATAGTATTTGGACTCGGCGGTTATCCGGAGGATACCGACCAGAGTCGTAAGATGATATGGGCCGATCCGGACTGCCGGAGCCCGAGAGATGAGGATTTACGTGTCGATATTGGACACGGGTTTCATGATGTTTCGAGTGTCGATGTTGGACGCTCAGGTTCCATGATTTTGATGTGTCGTTGATGGACACATGTTAGTTGATATCCTTATATTTACATGCATATGCTTTCATGATGTTTCGAGTGTCGATGTTGGACACTCAGGTTCCATGATATTGTTATGTCATTGATGGACACATAGATAATATCCACATGCATACAGGCATTGATTATTAGATGATATCCACATGCATACAGGTATTGATTATATTGTTGGTATATATGCAGACACGGTCACCCTAGATATCATAGTATTTCCTTTATGATATAGTTGACCTAGGAATCATTGTTTTATTCGATTTCTACCTGCTGATGTTTTCTACTCACGAGTTGGCAACTCACCCCCGTTGTGCCACAGTTCTTGCAGGTTTGACCGTATGGATCAGTGGCGGTATCGTTGGCACACAGCTTGCTTTCGGGTGGTTTGCTTTGGTAGGTGGGACATATTGGATCGTGCCCACTCTTGCATTATTATTCCTGTTGTATCTAGTCAACTCCATCAATCAGAAACTAGTATTTGTATAAGTAGTAAGACTTAGAAAGACTTGTGGTTGCGAGACTTAGAGCGATGGGTTTTATGTTCGCTATTGGGGGATTGATGTCTTGCTTTATTTATACTATTCCTTTGTGTTGATCTTCGCCATTGGACGTTGTATACATATATTTCTGTCTTGCGTGGTTGTGATTCTGCCAATTGGTGAAGAGCTAGCTCCCGCTTGGGGATGCCTTTTATATTATCATGTATATGTGGTTTTGGAACAAAATATACAAGGATGGTGCTGCCCAAAATTTTAAAAGACGAAACATGTTTTTCAATTAGTAAAATCCACTTGCATTTTTCATGTTCCATTATCTATGCATTTAAGAAAACATTCGATTTCATCATACCTTTATTTCAAAACTTCACCTCTTTTATTTTCTTAAAAAGGTTTAGATATCTGGGTTTCGGCTTACTTGGATTACGTTACGCTTTTAGACGTTGCGTGATTTAAGTGCCGGTCACGAACTAAATTTTCGGGTCATGACATGAAGAGAGCTAGAGAAATGCCTAAAGCAAATGAACTCAACTCTTGAGCAAGTGTAGAATGGCTACCCTCTTGTGTTCACTTATTGAAGCATACAATTTACTCCAATAATAAATTGCTCCAATACTTCAATAGTGAATACAAATGAATAAATAAATAAGCCATGCCTTACACCATACCACAAATATCTCCCCATTTTCCACCTCATTTTCTATTTTCCCAAAATAGAAAATCCATGCCATACTTCATATATATATATATATAATAAGAAGATAACAATTAGTGAGCTAATAATATTAGTTAATATATAATTATATCAAATATAATATATATCAAATTATTAAATCAACACTTGATTTAATAATCCGCTTATATCACATATAATCTACTAATATCATTTATCTGTATATCGCATTATCAAATCAACATTTGATTTAATAATCCGGTTAGATCACATATAACTGTTTCCCCCAATCAGAGCAAAGCTCTGTTCAAAATTCAAATTTTGAAATGAAGCAACGCTTCAGAAGCAGCGCCAAGTGCGCTGCGCCCTACGCAGCACACTACGTGCAAAGCACGTGTGCGCTAGCGCTAAGTGCGCTGCGCTCTAAGCAGCGCACCACGTGCAATACACGGGTGCGCTAGCGCTGGAACTAAAAGCTCCCCACCGTCAGATCAAAGATCCAATAATAATGATAAATCATTAATTAATCAGAATTAAATTCTGTTAAGGAAACATTCCTCAAAATCTTTCCAAACAAAAAGATTGTGCTCTGTAAATCAGAGCACCGTTGGATCAATGATCCAATGGTGATTAAAAATTACCAAAATTACAGAATAAATTTTGTATGGAAAGATTTCCCAATTTTTTTAAAAACAAGAAAATTGCCTTCTGTAAATGAGAAACCCTTGGATCAAAGATCCAACGATAGGGAAATCTCCAAATCAATTGGAGAAAAGATCTCCTTAACTAATTGAATAAATCAGCTTGCCCTATATAAAGGTCCCAAGACTTCAAGTCTCGGAGATACAAAAACAAAGAGAGGAACCCCCGCATAAGTTTTAAGAGATCTGAGAAAGAAGAGCCAAGCTCTCAGAAAAAGAAGATTTTCTTCAGGGTAAAAAATGATGAATAGAGAGATGAAATCATCTCATAATTAAGAAGAAGAATTCACTTCTTTTTTTAAGATCATAAATCTATAAGACTAAGGACTTTCACAAAGAGATCAATGGACCTTATCATAAAATAAGAAGAAGAACATAATTCTTCTCACAAATCATAGATCTACAAGACTTAGGTCTTTTACACAAAGAGATCATAGTAGGAGGGGGAGAATTATTCGATTCTTTTAGGATCACAGATCCATGAAGGCAAAGCCTTTCATCAAAATATAAAAGATTGAAACATCTCCTGTAAAACTAAGAACTTTATTCTTAGATTTATGAGACAAAGTCTTTTAAAAGAGAATTTAATTCTCAGTGCATAGCGCTGCATAAAAGAGCTTTAGCATTCCATATTAAAAAGAAACGCTTCAGCGCACCAGAATTAGCGCACAGCGCTGCATAAAAGAGCCTTAGTGCTCCATATTAAAAAGAAGCATCTCAGCGCTCTTGATCTGGCACAAAGTGCTAAGTGCACCACGTGCTCCTCACGTGTGCGCTACTAAACTAACAGCGCTTTGCGCTCATAAATCAGCGCAATGTTCTCATAGACTGGCGCTCAGCGCCAAGCGCACCACGTGTCCCTCACGTGTGCGCTACTCGGCAGAAGCGCACTGCGCTCTTTGACCGGTGGAAAGCGCCAAGCGCACCACGTGCCCCTCACGTGTGCGCTGATAGAATATAAACTGTTCTACAAATAAAGCCCTAAAGTTATAATGAATGCTTAGATTCAATAAAAGACAAAAATATTGTCAGAATTCAAATCAATGCTCAGTATTGCCAAATGTTTAAACATTTTAACTGAGTGGGCCAAGCCCAAATTGGCCATAAACCCCTCATTCAAATTAACTGAGCCTATATGCTCATAAATCTCAGATCTTAGTCCCAATTGGACTACAGATCTCCCAACCAAAATTGGTTCAAGGGTACATCTCTTCACTCCTCTGATATTTGTCGTTGTAATCCTTCAACGTCTTAAGAGAGGTGACGGGTCCCGACAACCATACATTCTATAGACTATGACGTCTTTAAACTGGACTGTGGGGTCCTTAAACCCATGGACTATGATGTCCTTAACCTCGGACTGTGGGGGTCCTTAAACCCATGGACTATGATGTCCTTAACCTCGGACTTTAGGGTCCTTAAGCCTATGGACTATGATGTCCTAAACCTTGGACCGTAATTTCCTTAAACTAATCGACCGCAATGTTCTTAAACTAAACAATAGAGCCCAAATGCTCTCTTGTTGGATCTAAATGATCCTGTTAAATTAATCTTAGTCTGAAATTAGACTAATGTATCCTTAATATACGTTTAAGTTGATCTTAGTCTCAAATGAGACTAACGCATCCTTAAACCCAACCCCAAACCGAAATGTAAGAAAATACGGATTTGGACTAATCCACGCCCTACGGGCGACAACATAAATTAGTCTCCGTATACAATCCACGGGCAACCAAAAAACAAAACAAACACACACGACACGAAGTGACCATCTTGAGAAGGAGAAAGTGGTTACCGCGATGCGGTAGCGTAATTAACTGCAGGGGCTTGCGCCTGCAGGGAAGAGCGTCCCTACAATCAAAAAACCCCTCAACGAGGGGGAATCTGACGAAGTCTGCTATATCAGCCGCATCCGTTTAAACTTTCGATACATGGTGTCATAAATCAACTTGGCATCTTCGGAGAGGTGGACGGATAGCACCTAATAGCATCTGCCCTCGAAATTCAGGCAAGACGGACCTACGCGGTTTTGTCCCCGTTTTTTGCGGAGAATAGATTCTGGCACGCCCGGTGGGACCTCTTCCTCTTTCCACTCCACACTTCGTGTGTCGTGTTCGCGAACGAATCACGGTTTAATATGGTTTCCCTTGGGTTCGAGGTACTAAGATTTGGTTTTGCTCCCGTGCAGAAAAAAGAACATCAATGGTCTCTAACTGCTCTACCTGCAACTGCAACTCCCGTTCCGCCTTATTTGGAAGTATAACCTACGGGCCCCAAGCGGCCTCCCTTTTCAAGATGCCAGTGGAGTAAGTAACTCAGGTCACCACTGGGCTGTTCTTTGGGACCATGATCCTACCGATGAGCTTCAATGCCCCGCTGCTGTCCCAAGAAGCCCCAAAGAAGTCGGTCTTTGATCGACTTACCACTACCACGACCCTCTCAACGGGTCGCCCAAATCCGACGCCTCCGTCTTTGACAGATTGGGCCAAAGCTCATGTGGGCCCGTGAAGAAGCCTTGGATACCAGAAAAGAGTTATCCCAAAAAGGATAGCCATTCCTGCTCTCGAAGTCATCAAAGCGGTTTCTCCTGCCAAAGGGCCGGTCTTTACAAGACTGACTGTTTCAGCTCCCGTTTCAGGCGAAATCGTCAAGGCTGCTTCCCCTGCTCAGAAGTCTGCCTTCGATAGGTTGGCTATCCCCACTCAGCGAACATCGGTCTTCAAAGGCTGGCAACGACAACTTCTGACCAACACAGGGGGCATGAGGAAGTCACCCCTACAGCTGAGACAATCCCAATGGCTCAACACGCTCGACGTCGCCACTGGCGCCGAGTAAGGAAGGCCGGGGGCAACTCTCCTTCTGGACTGACTCCGCCGGCTCCAACGGTGGAAATCGATGCTACTGTTCCAACTGGGAACAGCTTTGAACCGCTAAGGAGGGTGCGCAAAAACTCTCCGACTGCCGTGGTGAAGAGATCTTCTCCACCCATGGAGAACACTACTAAGGTGAAGCTAGAGCAGCCCCCTCAGCGGCTATCCTCTAAAATTTATAAAGTTTGGCGATAGGTCCAAGACTCGGTGATTGATCAAGATTATCCCCGCTGACAGAAAAAAATGAAAGTTCAGCGAGAAGATGACCATCCTGTCAAGCCACAGAAGGTGATAGCTACTTGGGTGCTCACTGCAACGGCTCCCTCAACTTCGACCGCCCACAAAAAAAGGCCGGAGAAGATCCCCGCGTCTTTGGCAAATCGCAAAGACACTGAATTTAAACGCCCCAAGGCTGGGGGCATAATGGTGCATACTGTTTATATGGTTTCCGGAAAAGAGGAAAGCCGTGCTTCTACGGGTTACCGACCGCTCACCCGATCAGTAACAAAGGCTCAGGAGCAACAACAACAAAAGCTCCAAGAAATGCTAACAGCTATGGCCACACTTACGGGATCGAAAGCAAGCCTGGAGATATCCTCAAAGCAGTGCCGTGAGCAAGAAACTGATGCTGAATTCCTTCGGAGAATGCTTGAGAAGAAGGACAAAGAGGCCGCGGATCAAGCGGCCAATATAAAACAAATGGCCCTTCTATTCCAAGATATGGTGGGCATGATGATCCAGCCGGACCCTCCAGCCGAAGATCCTCCAGTAATAATTAAAGATGATAGAAGAGAGACATCAAATCCTCTGCCGGCTCTATCAATAGCCAAGGAAGAGACAATCTCCAAAGCTGCCCTGGATGATTACAACGCTCAGCAGATACGAGCTCACCAGGCGAATGAAGCGGCTAGGCAAGTTGTTAAAACTGGACGATTCTATCCGGGTTGGTATGACCAAATAAAGTACTCGCTAGGATACACAATCCCCAAATTCCACGTATATAAGGGATGGGGAATCCACACCAGCATGTTGCTCAATTCAGGGCTCTGTGCGGCAACACTGGAGGTGACGATAAGCTATTGCTTCGCCAATTCGTTGGCAGCTTGTCGGAGACAACATTTGAGTGGTATTCGGAGATGCCCAATGATCCCGTCAAGACTTTTACAGAGATGGAATTGCTGTTCACCCAACGTTTTGCAAGCGCTAGCAAACGTACCCCAATCACAGCACTGATCAATGCCAGGGTGAAGCCTGGAAAGATATGGGTGCAGTATGCGATACGGTGGCGGAATTTGTGGTCGAAGTGCGAGCAGCGCATCGAAGAGGCGCATGCGGTAGGCATGTTCGTGGGTACTCTCGACCCTCAGGAGACTATTTCCCAATTCATGATGTTTTTCAAGCCGACCACTTTCCAGCCCTTGATTGACAAGCTGGCCCAAATGGACCAGATAGGCCACATGCCTTCCTCTTCGAAGTCGGAGCCTCGAAACGAAAAAGGGAAGGGGAAAGTGACTTTCGTCGCCAATACTCAACAACAGTCGAGCAACTTAAAGCTGGTTGTTCGCCAAAACAATGTGCGTCCACGCCCATCCCTCTAGGAGAGGCTGGGACGTCCTTACTCGTTTTCCCGGGATAAAACGAAGAGACTGTTTGAGCTGGCAGTACGCAACAGACTCATCAATCTGCCGGATCCAAAACGTCCGTTGCAGCCAGGCGATGTCAACAATCCTAATTACTGCCCTTACCACCAAGCAGTAAGCCATCTAATCGAAGATTGCTTCGTCTTCAAAGGCTGGATTGAGGACCAATACCAACAGGGCAAATTTGCGCTGTCTGAAAAATGGAAGATGAACCCGCCACAACCATATGATCCGAAAAAGATGGACATGCCGGGGGCACCGTGCTCATTCATAGAGAAAGCCCCTTGGACCGAAAAGTTCGTAAACTAGAAATTCACCTCAAATATGGCAACGACGGACCGAGAGGTCTTTAAACTAATGACGGACCGAAACGTCCTTAAACTAACAATGGACTATTATGTCCTAAAACTGGCCATTGACCGAAACGTCAATAAATTACTACGGACCGCAGCATCCCAAGGCTGACACAAAAAAAAAACAAAAAACGGTATGTCCATAAGCAAAATGGGCACGGATGAAAACCCGAAAGGGCTCTGTGAGTAAAAACAGCAGGACTGCCGGCGAGTTTTGTGAAAACCCGAAAGGGCGCAATATCGTTAAAAGACACTTGCAAGGTCCTCTCGACCCTGTAAGGAGAAACCACCTGCGTGAGATCCTTACGACTCACAAGGGACCAACACACTTAGGGATCCCCACGATTCCTAAGGAGAAAATACACTTACGAGATCCTCACGACTCGTAAGGAGAATTCCCATTTGAGACCCTCATGGCTCATAGGGTTCAAAAGCCTTAAGCTACAGGGATCTGAACCTGTTCTTAAGCCATCACAATCTCCAATGTTGCCCTACAAGCGGTTCAATATTGACCCTTGTATACAATCCATGGGCACGAGTAAACATTTCCCTAACAAAGTCGCACCAGTGACTGGGGATATGCTCACACGGTGAACAACCCTTGTAAGTCCTCTCAACTTATAAGGAGAAAACACTCTTGTAAAATCCTTACGACTTATAAGAGAACACACACTTAAGAATCCTCACGATTCCTAAGGAGAAGACACACCTACGAGATCCTCACGACCTGTAGGGAGGAATACCTTCATGAGACCCTTACGGCTCATGAAGTTAAAAGCCTTAGTCAACAGGATCCTAACCCTGTTTGCTAAGCCACCTTTGTTCGACATCGACAACGGCAAATGATGATTCGCTCCTGGCAATGTTCCAGTGATAGCGATGCTGATGCCTGAATCAGCATCAAATCCCAAGTCCTTTCACGGCAAATGATGATTCGCTCTTGGCAATGTTCCAGTGATAGCGATGCTGATGCCTGAATCGGCGTCAAATCCCAAGTCCTTTCACCGCAAATGATGATTCGCTCCTGGAAATATTCCAGTCACAGCGATGCTGATGCTAAGATTGGCACCAGATTCCAAGTTCCACACTCACGATAGAAAATCAGCGAGCCAAAAATGCATATGAAATAGCCGAAATGATTGGGCAACTTGCAACAAAATCAGCAAGTAAAGAAATATATACATCAAAATAGCCGAAATGGTTGGGCAACTGGCAATAAAAAGCAGCGAGTAAATAAAACAAATAGCCGAAATGATTGGGCACTGCAAAAAATAGCCGAAATGATTGGGCAATCGCGACTTTCGCGATATAAAAGCTGAAATGATAGAGCATCGCGGAAAGAAAAAAGAAAAAATATATATAAAATGAAACTTTTTGCCCTACAGATGAGATCACATCGATCCCTGTATACAATTCAGGGGCACAAACAAAGAGGGAATCATATCATCCCACCAGGCTCCATCAGAGAGAGCCAGGTCTCGACAGTTCACAGACAACCTAGAGATCACCTCGACATCCGTCTCGTTACAGTAGACGCAACGTCAGCAAAGCGAAGCCACGGCAAAATCCCTAGTTCCAAGCCTCGACGGTTCGCACGAAACCTAGAGACAACCGCGACATTCGTCTCGATACAGCAGACGCAATGCCAGCAAACGAAGCAAGGGCCAAATTCCTAACTTCAGGGTCTTGACGGCAACTCATATAAAACCTGAAAGACTATCGGAGATCATCCCACACCAGCGCGGAGTGGTCACCACCTCGACGTTCGTCTCGTTACAGTAGACGAGATGTCACCCCAGCGTTCTTCCTCCAGCAGGATTCAGATGCGACAACCAAACAACGGATCCATGGCAAAGTCCCTAATTCCAAGCCTTGACAGTTCATCAACAATCTAGAGACAACCGTGACATTCGTCTCGATACAGCAGATGCAATGCCAACAAACGAAGCAAAGGCAATATTCCTAGCTTCAAGGTCTTGACGGCAACTCATATAAAACCTGAAAGACTATCGGAGATCATCCCACACTAGCGCGGAGTGGTCACCACCTCGACGTTCGTCTCGTTACAGCAGACGCGATGTCACCCCAGCGTTCTTCCTCTAACAGGATTTGGACGCGCCAAAACAACGAAGCGAAGGCCAAATTCCTAGCTTCAAGGTCTTGACGACAACTCATATAAAACCTGAAAGACTATCGGAGATCATCCCACACCAGCACGGAGTGGTCACCACCTCGACGTTCATCTCGTTACAGCAGACGCGATGTCACCCCAGCGTTCTTCCTCTAACAGGATTCGGACGCGCCAAAACAATGAAGCAAAGGCCAAATTCCTAACTTCACGGTCTTGACGGCAACTCATATAAAACCTGAAAGACTATCGGAGATTATCCCACACCAGCGCGGAGTGGTCACCACCTCGACGTTCGTCTCGTTACAGCATACGCGATGTCACCCCAGTGTTCTTCCTCTAACAGGATTCGGACGCGCCAAAACAACGAAGCAAAGGCCAAATTCCTAGCCTCAGGGTCTTGACGACAACTCATATAAAACCTGAAAGACTATCGGAGATCATCCCACACCAGCGCGGAGTGGTCACCACCTCGACGTTCATCTCGTTATAGCAGACACGATGTCACCCCAGCGTTCTTCCTCTAACAGGATTCGGACGTGCCAAAACAACGAAGCAAAGGCCAAATTCCTAACTTCAGGGTCTTGACGGCAACTCATATAAAGCCTGAAAGACTATCGGAGATCATCCCACACCAGCGTGGACTGGTTATGACTTATCGGGTCTCCCCAAACTGAGCTTAACCTCAAGTAAAAAGTGGCATGGAAAAATTCCTAAACGCTTGTTCTTCCGACGGTCAAACTGCCTAGGAAGATTGCTTGAAGACGTCTTGTCCATCCCCCGAAGGGATCAGAGACATGACAGTAGTAAGGCTACTCGAACAGCAAAATTGCTTATCGAGGGATACATCAGCCAATGCGACGGTACGATAGGCAAAACCCTAGTACCACAGACCCTAACGGACCTCTGTCGTAAAGAGCAAAGGTTAACTGAGACATTAGGACATCCTTGCGAGAACTTCTCGATTCGTCTCGACTCGTAGGGAAAAGCCTTAGGCAGTTGGGATTAAAAAACCCGTTTCCTAAGCACTGGGGCCCTGCAAGTCGGTCCAAAATGGACTCTTGCATACTATTCACGGACCACACTCTCTAAAGTCGAATCTCGACAAGGAGGGAAACAACCACTTACGAGTCCTCTTGACTTGTAAGAGGGAAAATTCTCTTGTGAGATCCTTACGACTCTCAAGAGAAAGCACACTTGGGAATCCTCACAATTCCTAAGGAGAAAATACACCTACGAGATCCTCTTGACTCGTAGGAAGAAAAGTCTTTATGAGACCCTCACGGCTCATAAAATTGAAAAGTCTTAGGCAGCAGACCTGAACCTGTTTCCTAAGCCTTCGTTACCCTGCAAAGAGTCTAAGATAGACCATCACTTACTATCTACAGGCCACATTTGCTGAATATACACGGCAATGACACAGCGAAGAGAAGAAAGCAGTAATAGAACAAAAAAAATGTATCTTTTATTCATGAATTCAATGGAGTACAAGTTGAATCGTATGAAAGAATGAAAAATGGATACATGTCATTCAAAGATTACAAGCAAAACAGCTACTGAGAAGGAAGCATTTTCAACAAGTCCGCAAGCTGCTCTCGCACTCTTTTCAGTGCTTTCTCGTGATCAGCTGCCACGGCCAGCTCCGCTTCAATTCGAGCCCTTTGCTGCAAGCATGATGAAATCTTTTCATCGATTTCCCATTGGGCAGCTTCGCGACTCTACGTAACCCGCTCAATAGAGTCAAGCTTTCGCCTCAATACAAGCCCGTCCGAGATACATTGCTACAAGGTGTCAAAAGGAGCTCTCAGTTGCGCGGCATTCGTTTTAACTTGGGCGCGCAGCTGGGCAGATTCATCCGAAGCCTCCTCGTGTTCCTTCTGCCTTAAGGTCGCTTCTTGCTCGAAATGGCGGAGGAAGGACACGCTCTGCTCAACCCACGCAGCCCGCTGGGAGTTCAAAGCTTGAATTTTAGGAGCAGGACGCCTAAGCTCAAGTTCATGCAGGCAGGCCTCAATCTTCCTGCAGTAATTAACCCAAGACTCAATGACGCTTTCGTTATGGAAGTTCACAAGCGTCGCCGGCATTGGATTAACTTCGGCAGCAAAATCTACAGCAAATGTAGGGGTCTCCGCGTCAAGTTCCTCGATATAATCGCTTAACATACGCAGACTGGTCACAGTGCCTTTTGAAGATGGACGTTTGGAAAAGGGTCCTGCCGGCATTATAATGCGAGACTCAAACGGAGCTGGAGTCGATGTGACCGTTGCAAAACAAATCATAATCAGATGAAGGCTTAAGAAATAAAGAAAAATACATGAACAAAAGAGTCTATTATACCGGCTGCAACAGGGGGCGGAGCTGGGAGTTCCGGTGGTGCGATGATACCCTTGACCCCTCCTTCAATTTGTAAGGCTACGAGCAATGCAAAAAAAAAAAGAATTAGCAATAACGTGACTGCCCGTTAAAGAAAAGAAAAGATGTCGGTTAGAAAAAATACTCACCGACACCAGCAGGCGGACTAATCTCTGACTGGAAGGAGAAATGCGGGTTCAGCACTTGATACAGATGATCAAAGAGAACTCCTGCAAGATTACGATAATACATGGTCAGTACACGAAAGATGCTATCCCCGATTTAAATTAGTAGCGAACCCATACCTTCCGGCATTTGAGAAGATATAAGAGAGGACGAAGGGGCAGTGACCGTCAAAGCGGAAACTGGTGATGCTTCTTCAGGTATCGCAACCTCAGCGCTCGCTACACCTACATTCAAAAGGAAAAGAATGTCATCAGAAAGGATTGCAAAACAAAAAGAATGCAGCGACCCGAGACCTACCAGACAGGTCATCAGCCAGAACTGTGACGGGAGCATCGCCAACCATCACGACTTCTTCAATATCATTTAGGAGGATGGTTTCGCCGCCTGTAGCTTCGTCCCCCGATTCCACAGAGCTGTCGCGATGCTTGCGACGCCAGGGGATAGCAGGGAACCACAGGCGGAAAGAGCGGCAATTGGAGCAGTCCCGGACTCCTAGGAAAGGGTAGCTGCTTTGGGCTCAGTAGTTGCAGTCATCTTACTCGCCACTTCCTCACCAGGACTTGGCCCTGCAGGATAAGATATATGAAAATCTAAAGATTAAAGCTTTGACAAAAAGGCTCAGTGTTAAGTTACCTTGGATCGTTTTTTCAATTGCTTCCCGAGCCGCACGTGCCGCCTGTTTGTGAGCGGTAGAAAGGGCGGCTTAAGCACCCTCTGAAGAAGCGAGGACAGGGGTAGCAGCGCTAGACCCTGCACCCGCGGCCAAGGCGGCGTTACGTTCCTTTGCTACACGCCTCCTGCGCTTCCTTTTTGCCCGGGCCGTGAGAGCTGATCTTCTCAAAACCTCCGTCAAAGGAACGTCATCGTCCACTCCAGGAGCTACCTCTGGAGCCGTTATGGTGTCCGTCATCGGTTTCTTAAGTAAAGCCTCTTTTGGCAATGCTGAGGAGGCTGAGACTTCGATAGCTGGCCCTGGAAGCATCTCCGCATCACCCTGCGGGATTAGCACTGTACTGGGCATGACCTGAGTTGAGGTAGTCTCTGCGATAAGATGAAAAAGGAGTCAGATTATCCATAAGAAGGGCGAATGAAGGCACAATGAACCGAAATATACCAATGCCCAGCGAAGCGCGAAGCCTCTTCTCCTCCTCAAAAGTCTTGAGGGAAGCCGCGAGAGCCTCTTCAGTGGAAATACCTGTTAAAGAAGGAGTGTCAGTCAAAACATGATAATAAAAATGTAATGCAATGACAAAAGATACGGCTGAGGTTTACTCGACTGTGCAAGGATGACCAGTCCCGCTTTGTGGCTTGCTGATCGCTCGGAAGCTGCAATAGCAGCCTCGAGGTCGGTACGACGCCATGAATAGGCCTTCGTTAGTCCCATATTCGCTTAGGCCCTTGCTATAAGGAGCATGAGGCTCCTGGCCGTGTACGATGTCAGCAGAAAGAATCGACTTCTTCTTCTTCTATGAACGAGTACCGGTTGCCACTAGCACAAGCTTACGCTTGGTGGGCACCTTTGGACGACGAGTCCCGATATCTGAACCCACGCTAGACTTAGGGGACGCCACAGTCACCGCTTTCATGGGAGCACGCGGTATCGGTAGCTCAGGCCTATCATGCGGATCCTCGACCGCAGCAACCTCTCTCAAAGGAGGACGAACGATGGTCCGTTGCTTCAAAGGGATGGATGGATTACCAGCAGGGGGTACACCCTTACGGTCGAGCAACAACTTCTTTTCCTCCCTGATGACGGCACCTATCGCGTGTTGATACCACGCCACGTATACGTTCAGGGCCTTCGGAACACAACTTGGCTCACTAATGAAGAAATTGGACCCTGTGTTTAGGCGCATGAAGTGGTTCAAAGCGCTCCGGATACCCTCCTCAGTATAAACCAGTTCTGCTAGGAATGCCTCGAGCGGGACGCCCTGATTATAACTTGATTGCTGGGCAAAACGGTGGGGGTTATATCTCATGAACAAAGCCGAGTCGTTCTGCCTGAACACCAAATATCCCAGCCTGATCGAGTACAAATAGAGAATCTTCCGAGCTTTCAGGGTAGAAGCTCCGTCCTTAAAGGTGTCCCGCAACGGCTGCACCGTCTTAGCGGATTCCTTACCAATGGTCATAACCTTATCAACAAAGGTCATGCCGTCCCCGACGGTACATGGGCGAAGGATTACACCCCGGGCCTCTCGCTGACTTGGCTCCACAATGGAAGCGTTGACCAGCCGCATGATCTGTGGAAAATTGCAAGTTTCATAGAAATGAGGCCGCTTATGCATTCCAAAAGCACCGAGCACATGCAACTCGAGCCATGAGGTAAAATAATGCATCGGGAAGTTCACGGGCTGCACCCCCGGTTGAGTAGTGTCGGCCGCCGAACTAAGGCCGTGATACAAATGAGCCAGCCCGGCAATTCCAATAGCAACTTGACTCCCTTCAACCATCCGATGAGCTGGGTAGAAGACAGACGACCTCATGTAGCGAGGGTGCATGGGAAGCGCGAACCAGCTTAACCACAAACCGAGGAACCCTAGAAAGAACGCTTCCTTATCGATGCCTGGAGCAGCAATTTCTGAAAAGGGGACGATCATGACGTTTGGAAGAAAGAAACCCTTTTGATCGGCTTCCAATATTGGCCGGCGATTCAAGCCAAAGCCGAAAGGATCATCAAGTTTGGCAAACTTTTCACCTTGTCGCGATAAAACTTCTGGGCGAAGAAAACGGGCGATGAAGTCCGCAAAGCTGACCCCCTGGCTTTCAGATTCAAGAAATAGGCCCTCGTAAATGTTTAGCACCTTGATCAAGCTGGGGAATCGGTGCTGAATGGCATTCTCTGGGTTTATACCCGTCATCACCAGTCGGGTAGCGAAAATATACTCATCAGGGGGCAAGATCTCCTCATAATGCTCCCCTCTGACAGGCAAGCCAGAGATATCCGCAAACTCTTCCAAAGAGATGGAAACTTCCCGATCTAGCATAAGGAAGGTATAAGTTGGAATGTTCCACTCTTCCAAAAAGGCTTTGACCCACCAGGCTGGAGGTGGAGAATATTGAAACAGGGAAGCCTAGATCGCAGGGAATAACCTGAGCCTCAGCAACTCTGACTTCTATGCCGATAGGATGTATCGGGCCCACTGCAGATATCCAGTTGGGTGACGGGGAGTCAGGCCTATGTTGTATGGCTGTCCCCAAGGACGTGACTCACCCTGGCATATACGCCGCCCTAGAATATCCAAAGCCATAGGCAGTTGTACAGGTATTGCAGCCATAGAGGGCTGAAGACAACCCTCTGAAGTCCAATTAACCACCTCCATGGCATAGTTCACCGGGGGTACGTCAGCAAAGTGAATCGCCGAGATGGCCTCTGAAGGTGTTGCGTAAGAGAAGCTGCGTCGACCCATGATGATTTGCTTATACCATGTTCCCCACAAATGAAGATTCTTTTGCTCCAGGTCATGGTCTTTGATCAGCGCAAGAACCTCTCGGTCTACGGGCGCTTCGGGGAATCCGCTTTCTGAGCGGACGAACGGGAATGAAGTGTCGAAAGACATATTACCTGCGCGGAAAAGAACAAATTTTCAGCCGCCAATGCTACAATTTAAGTTCTGTCACTAGGTACTTTAAATCGGTACCACACGACAATGCAGTGAAAAGGGACCAAAGGGGGACCCACATAATCCAGATGACATTGCATCATTAATAAAACAGCCTCATCATTTGATAAGACTGTCAATTAAATGAGGAAATCCTTAATTGATTCTCATTTAATGAGAATTCCTCGGGCCAGGGAGTAAATCTCCCATTGAGAGCAGTGCTCTATGGCAGAATGACACCTGTCAGATTCTAATGATGAAGGAATAAAATTCCTCAAGAAAATTCAAGAGCCTGGCTCTGTAAAAATGATGGAATAACCCATCAGAAAAATTGAAATAATTTTTTTTAAAATTCTGAGATCTTCAAGATCCATGAACAAACTCTGTAAGTTCGTCATAAGAGATTAACAAATCTTCGTTATTCAAAAGAGCAAAGCTCTGTTAATGGGTTAAGAAACCCTGAAAAGGATCTCTTAGGATCTAAGATCTAACAAGAGCAAAGCTCTGTTAATGGGTTAAGGAACTCTAACAAAGATCTCTTTAGATATATGGGTTCAAGAGAGCAAAGCTCTGTCAACAAAACCCTAAAAAAGGTTTTATTTAGATCGAAGATCTATGAAGAGCAAAGCTCTGTTAATGGGTGAAACCCTAGATTATTAAATGATCTACTTAAAGATTTAATCTTTACCTAATATTTTGACAGAGTTCTGTCCTTAAGAAAGTTCTTAAGCCAAAGAGCTATGCTCTGCAAGAGAATAAAAATTCTCAGAAGGAAGAAGATGAACAGAAATCATCTCATGGGCCAAAAGTCCTATTTATAGGTACTGAGATACCGTTTCAACTTCTGAGTTGATCCAAGGGCGCAGATGCTGCCACCGCTGCACTCACGTATGGGCCACGTGAGCACAACAGTGGGGGGGCATTTGTTTCCCCCAATCAGAGCAAAGCTCTGTTCAAATTCAAATTTTGAAATGAAGCAATGCTTCAGAAGCAGTGCCAATTGCGCTGCGCCCTAAGCAGCGTACCACGTGCAAAGCACGTGTGCGCTAGCGCCAAGTGCGCTATGTCCTAAGTGGTGCTCCACGTGCAAAGCACGTGTGCACTAGCGCTAAGTGCGCTGCGCTCTAAGCAGCGCACGTGGTGCGCTAGCGCTAAGTGCGCTGCCCTCTAAGCAGCGCACCACGTGCAAAGCATGGGTGCGCTAGCGCTGGAACTAAAAGCTCCCCACCGTCAGATCAAAGATCCAATAATAATGATAAATCATTAATTAATCAGAATTAAATTCTGTTAAGGAAAGATTCTTCAAAATCTTTCCAAACATTAATTAATCAGAATTAAAAATCACCAAAATTACAGAATAAATTCTGTATGGAAAGATTTCCCAATCTTGTTAAAAACAAGAAAATTGCCTTCTGTAAATCAGAAACCCCTAGATCAAAGATCCAACGATGGGGAAATCCCCAAATCAATTGGAGAAAAGTTCTCCTTAACTGATTGAACAAATCAGCTTGCCCTATATAAAGGCCCCAAGACTTCAAGTCTCGGAGATATAGAAACAAAGAGAGGAACCCCCATAAGTTTTGAGACTGAGAAAGAAGAGCCAAGCTCTCAGAAAAAGAAGATTTTCTTTAAGGTAAAAAAATGATGAACAGAGAGATGAAATCATCTCATAATTAAGAAGAAGAATTCACTTCTTTCTTTAAAATCATAGATCTACAAGACTAAGGTCTTTCACAAAGAGATCAAAGGACCTTATCATAAAATAAGAAGAAGAACATAATTCTTCTCACAGATCATAGATCTACAAGACTTAAGTCTTTTACACAGAGAGATCATAGTAGGAGGAGGGAGAATTATTCGATTCTTTTAGGATCACAGATCCATGAAGGCAAAGCCTTTCATCAAAATATAAGAGATTGAAATATCTCCTGTAAAACTAAGAACTTTATTCTTAGATATATGAGACAAAGTCTCTTAAAAGAGAATTTAATTCTCAGTGCATAGCGCTGCATAAAAGAGGTATTAAAAGAAGCGCTTCAGCGCACCAGAATTAGCGCATAGCGCTGCATAAAAAAGCCTTAGTGCTCCATATTAAAAAGAAGCATCTCAGCGCTCCTAATCTGGCGCCAAGCGCCAAGCACACCACATGCTCCTCATGTGTGCGCCACTGAACTAATAGCGCTTTGCGCTCATAAATCAGCGCAATGCACTCATAGATTGGCGCTCAGCGCCAAGCGCACCACGTGTCCCTCACGTGTGCGCTACTCGGCAGAAGTGCACTGTGCTCTTTGACTGGTGCAAAGCGCCAAGCGCACCACGTGCCCCTTACGTGTGCGCTGATAGAACATAAACTGTTCTACAAATAAAGCCCTAAAGCTATGATGAATGCTCATCATTCAATAAAAAACAAAAATATTGTCAGAATTCAAATCAATGCTCAGTATTGTCCTCAAATGTTTAAACATTTTAACTGAGTGGGCCGAGCCCAAATTGGCCATAAACCCCTCATTCAGATTAACTAAGCCCATATGCTCATAAATCTCAGATCTTAGTTCCAATTGGACTACAGATCTCCCAACCAAAATTAGTTCAAGGGTACATCTCTTCACTCCTCTGATATTTGTCGTTGTAATCCTTCAACGTCTTTAGAGAGGTGACGGGTCCCGACAACCATACATTCCATAGACTATGATGTTTTTAAACTGGACTGTGGGGTCCTTAAAACCATGGACTATGATGTCCTTAACCTCGGACTATGGGGTCCTTAAACCCATGGACTATGATATCCTTAACCTCGGACAGTGGGGTCCTTAAGCCCATGGACTATGATGTCCTTAACCTTGTACCGTAATGTTCTTAAACTAATCGACCGCAATATCTCTAAACTAAACAATAGAGCCCAAATGCTCTCTTGTTGGATCTAAATGATCCCGTTAAGTTGATCTTAGTCTGAAATTAGACTACCGTATCCTTAACATACGTTTAAGTTGATCTTAGTTTCAAATGAGACTAACGCATCCTTAAACCCAACCCCAAACCCAAATGTAAGAAAATACGGATTTGGACTAATTCACGCCCTACGGGCGACAACATAAATTAGTTTCCGTATACAATCCACGGGCAACCAAAAAACAAAACAAACACACACGACACGAAGTGACCATCTGGAGAAGGAGTAAGTGGTTACCGCGATGCGGTAGCGTAATTAACTGCAGGGGCTTACGCCTGCAGGGAAGAGCATCCCCACAATAAAAAAACCCCTCAACTAGGGGGAATCTGACGAAGTCTGCTACATCGGCCGCATCCGTTTAAACCTTCGATACATGTTGTCATAAATCAACTTGGCATTTTCGGAGAGGTGGAAGGATAGCACCTAATAGCATCTGCCCTCAAAATTCAGGCAAGACGGACCTACGCGGTCTCGTCCCCGTTTTCTGCGGAGAACAATAACCTAATCGATACCAAATAACCGCCGGATTAGAATACGGTATCACATACACGTATCTAATCAGGGCCCCGCACATATCAGCATATGTGCCCTATTTCGTTTCGCTTGAACCAGGAAACTTCTGTGTGGGACTCTAAAGACTCGTCAATACGCCAGCAGTAGGTGAAGATCACATCAGTCACCCACAAGTCGTCAGCGGTATTACCTGGACGTAATGGCTACCCAGGTATTGAGCGATTAAAAGATCGACAAGAAAGTTTGTCCAAACTCCCATGAAGCCTATAAGTAACACTTACCGTACAGTCCGGTCTTTTCGTCTGATATGTCGCATATCGAGTCTGGGGGTAGAATCGTCAGACACCAATAACTTGATAAGTCATGACGATGTGTGGCCTATAATGGTATGAGAAATTACTGATAACTCTTACCAGTAAATCTCATCAACAGCCCTAGCCAGGGACTTCCTGTTATAGCCAATTGAGCATAGTGCAATATCAACTCCCAATACTGGGAGAGACGAAACACCTCCTATCGCTCACTGCCTCCATATGACTCGGGACTGTACCCAAAATCCACCTGTTTGCATGAGTCCTTTGAGCCATGGTAGGGAGGAAATCAAAGCACAGTGGGAGCAACACAAGACACTATGACGATCTCGGGTCTACAGATTAACCTGTACCAGTGTCACCAGAGAACTGCTATCTGACGATAGGTATAATACCATCCAGGAGTTCTCGGCGAGTCCTGTTCGGTGTACCCATTCTCTAATGAGCACCTGTGTACAATCTTTTATGTTAGACACCACTGGATATAGGATCAACCATCGCCCCCTACAGGGTCAAGAAACGTACACACTAGTCTACTCTGGAATATCGATGCCCTGTCCTGATACTCCCTCGACTAGGAATAATTAAAGGATGTGCATATGGACTACCCAGGTCCCAGTTATATGATCCGCATCATAGTCCTGATAGTCAAGCCAACACCCTAAGGGCTTTATCAACATGTATAAGAGAGGCAATATAATAATACTAAGTGTACATGTTAAAATAAAGAGTAACCAGATAGAATACTATCATGTCGAGCAAGAGTGTCCTCTATATATATGTCCAAGCATCCACTATATCATACAATAATGGCCTTTAGGGCATACATATTCCTAACAATCTCCCACTTGCACTAAGGCCAGTTGTTGCAGTATCTCATACCCAACATCCCAAAAAGTCTCTCGAAATGCATCTGGGGGAGGACTTTCATGAGTGGATCTGTTGTGTTACCCTTTGTGTCAACTCTCCTGACCTCGATCTCCCGGTGATCTACTATCTCTCTGATCAGGTGATACCGCCTACGAATATGTCTGGATCTCTGATGGGACCAGGGTTGCTTGGAAAAAACCATAGCTCCATTATTATTACAATACACAGGTATTGGATGCTCAATGGATGGAACCACACCAAGTTCAGTTATGAACTTATTCATCCAGATAGCCTCTTTGGCAACATCGTTGGCAGCGATGTATTCAGCCTCCATCGTCGAGTCTGCTACGGTATCTTGCTTGGAACTCTTCCAACATACCGCCCCACCGTTGAGGGTAAAGACAAAACACAAGACCAACTTACTGTTGTCTTTATCACTCTAGAAGCTCGAATCGGTAAAGGACTCAACCTGCAGTTTACCGTTACCATACACCAAGAACATTTTGTTCCCTGATAAAATATCAGGAAATACCCCAATGGGGTATCATGTGCACACACGTGACTAAGGGTCACGTACTGACACGTGATGGTTTCTTGGGACTCTGTTATTATAGAAGTAAAATTCTAATCAAGCAAGCAATTAGGGGAGTCACGTGCCCACACGTGATGAGCCTTTAAAGAAACCACTGAAGGAATTAAAATGCATGATAAAACGGCAAAGAAAGATCCCAATGAGGCATCACGTGTCTACACGTGATGATTCCTTAACTCTTTAAAACAGCAGAATTTAATTCTGTTTAAAATGTTAATCAAGGGGGTCACGTATCAACACGTGATAGGATCCTAAGCTCTTTAATTAATAGAATTAAATTCTAATCGAACAATCAATTAATGGAGTCACGTGCCCACACGTGATGGACCTTTAAACCTACTGAAAATGATTAATAAAGTATAATAAGACACTAAGGAAAAACCCCAATGGGGCATCACGTGCTCACACGTGACCAAGGGTCACGTGCTGACACGTGATGATTCCTTAGTTCTGCTAAAAGGCAGAATTAAATTCTGAATAAAATGTTTAATCAAGAGGGCCACGTACCAACACGTGACAGGTCCCTTAACTCTTTAATTGATAGAATTAAATTTTATTTCAATGATCAAACATTAGGATCACGTGCCAACACGTGATGGGCTTTAAAAGCCTTCTGAGCTAAATAGAATCAAATTCTAATTAAGGGAAATCAGAGACCCTAACTGGGAAAGTATTTCTTTAAATCTTTCCAAACAAAAAGGATTATACTCTGTAAAGTGGAGCACCGTTGGATTAAAAATTCAATGGTGATTAAAAATCACCAATTTATGGAAAGATTTTATACAAGGAAAGATTTCCCTAAAATTCACCAAGAATAACAGACAGAATATCTTCTGAATTAAAAATCCAATGGTAAATAAAATTCACTAAGTGATCTAAAAGATCATGTTAGTAACAAAAACAACCAAAATCTTTCAATGAAAGATTCACTAAACAAATTGATTCTTTTCCTTCTCCTATAAATAGGAGCCAAGAACAGGAGAGGAGGATTGATTTTTGGATCTTGGAATTTTCTGAAGAAAAATAGCAGAGAGAAAAGAAAGGAGAATTTAATTCTCAAGAAAAGAAACCCTAGGTGAGAAAGGGGAAAGGGATCAAAGCTCCATAAAACAAAAAGAGAATTTAATTCTCAATCTAAGAGTTTAACTCTTCTGCAAAAAAATTTAGTTCTTCCTCTGGTTGAAGATCTGCAGAAGCAAATCTCTCCACAGGTTGAGAATTTAATTCTCATCGGGGAGATTCTGCTATGCAGATTCAAAACTTAGAGGGAGAATTGAGTTTAGAGAATTAAATTCTCCCAAATTCAGAGGAATTTAATTCCTCCCAAATAAAACTAGGGTTTAACCCTATATGAGAATTTAATTCTCTCAAATTCATGGGAATTTAATTCCTCTCAAATAAAACTAGGGTTTAACCCTATATGAGAATTTAATTCTCCCAAATTTATAGGAATTTAATTCCTCCAAAATAAAACTAGGGTTCAACCCTATATGAGAATTTAATTCTCCTAAATTCATAGGAATTTAATTCCTCCAAGACAGAACTAGGGTTTAACCTTATATAAGAATTTAATTCTTCTACATACATAGAAATTTAATTTCTCTAAAACAGAATTAGGGTTTAACCCTACAGAGAATTTAATTCTTAAAACAAGAGACTTAAAGCTCTCTATGCACGTAAAGAACTTGATCACGTGGTAACACGTGACCCCCATTCTCAATGAGCAAAGAAGGAAAAAACAGAACTTGGTCACGTGGTGACACGTGACCCCTATCCTCAATGATCAGAAAAGAAAGAATAAAACTAGGTCATGTGCCCCCACGTGACCCTTAAACAGTCTCCCCAAAATGAGAAAGAAAAACTTGGAGGCAATGCCTCACGTGTTCCCACGTGACTTTCATAATAAAGGGAACAAAGCCAAAGGCAGAACTATTTTTGGGCGCCCTCACGTGTCCCCACGTGACCCCTAGTAAACACTTTAATAAATCAATGCATGGGAGCCTATCACGTGCCCACACGTGATGGCTGTGAAGACTTAAGCGTTTGACGCCTTTGAATACTCTGAGAACAAAACAAAGGAAGACTGGTCCCCACCTTCAGAGGCCTCACATAGCCCCACGTGACCAATCCAATTTTTGTGTTTAACACTATTTTTGAGCGTTATTTTCAGCGCATCACGTAGGAACACGTGACCATCAAATATATGTTAGTGTTTAACACTATATTCCAATCAATCCTAGCCTAAATTGGCTAAGTCCTTCTGAGGCAGGACTTCTCTTTTTACTGAGGCTCAAGTACATCCTTGCCTTCCAAAATTGATCATTCCATATGGCATATAAGTGCTCAGCACTCAACAAAGGATAAAATGTTGTCAGAACCCCTGTTTAGAAGTGCCAGATAATGGGGGTTTGAACCCAGACAAATGTTTAATGGTCCAACAAAAGGCCAATATTTCTAATCTAATTGGACTTAGCCCAAGTTGGCCATAAGTCCTCAATTCAGATTTAACTGAGCCAATGTGCTCATAATCTAATTAATTAATCTTAGTTCCAAATTGGATTACAGATCCCCCAATCAACTTCGGTTCAAGGGTACATCTCTTCACTCCTTTGATATTTGTAGTTGTAATCCTTCAACGTCTTCAGAGAGGTGACGGGTCCCGACAACCACACATTTTATGGACTATGATGTACTTAACCTCGACTGTGAGGTCTTTAAACTCACGGACTATGATGTCCTTAACCTTGGACTGAGATGTCCTTAAACTAATAATGGACCGTAATGTCCTTAAACTAACAATGGACCGCAATGTCCCTAAACTAAACAATAGAGCTCAATTACTCTCTTGTTGGATTTAAACGATCCTGTTAAGTTGATCTTATCTAAAAATTAGACTAACGTATCCTTAACATACGTTTAAGTTGATCTTAGTCCTAAATGAGACTAACGTATCCTTAAACCCGACCCCCAAACCCAAATCTAAGAAGATACGGATTTGGAATAATCCACGCCCTACGGGCGACAACATAAATTAGTCTCCGTATACAATCCACGGGCAACCAAAAACAAAACAAACACAGACGACATGAAGTGACCATCTGGAGAAGGAGTAAGTGGTTACCGCGATGCGGTAGAGTAATTAACTGTAGGGGCTTGCGCCTGCAGGGAAGAGCGTCTCCACAATCAAAAACCCCTCAACGAGGGGGAATCTGACGAAGTCTGCTACATCGGCCGCATTCGTTTAAACCTTCGATACATGGTGCCATAAATCAACTTGGCATATTCGGAGAGGTGGACGGATAGCACCAATTAACATCTGCCCCTAAATTCAGGCAAGACGTTTGTCTTTCCCGGCTTTCGGCGGGGAACAGTTTCTGGCACGCCCGGTGGGACCTTTTCCTCTTTCCACTCCACACATCGTGTGTCGTGTTTCGCGAACGAATCGCGATTTACTATGGTTGCCCCTGGATTCGAGGTACTAAGATTTGGTGTCTTGCTCCGTGCAGAAAACAGAAGATCAAATGGCTTTCAACTGCACAAGCTGCAACAACGGCAATAACTCTCACTCCGTCCCTGCTAGAAAAGTGACCTACGGGCCTCAGGCGGTCTCCGTTTTTACAATGCTGGTGGACCAGGTGACGCAAGCCACCACAGGGCTATTCTTCGGGACCATGCTCCTGCCGATAAGCTTCAACTCCCCTATATCATCACAAGAAGCTCAGAAGAAGTCGGTCTTTGATCGACTTACCACTACTGCGGCCCCTCTTAACGGGGCACCCAAACCAAGTGCCTCGGTATTTAACGGATTGGGCCGAAGCTCCAATGGGCCTATGAAGAAGCCCGCGATACCGGAAATGGTTATCCTGAAGAGGGTAGCCATTCCTGCTCCTAAAGCTGCCAAGGCTGCTTCCCCTGCTAAGGAGTTGGTCTTTGCAAGACTGACTGTTTCGGCTCTCGCTCCAAACAAAGTCGCCGAGACTGCTCCTGCTCGAAAGTCCGCCTTCGACAGGTTGGCTATCCCGCTCAGCGGACGTCCGTTTTCAATAGGCTGGCGCCAATAACAGCACCTGAACAGAACATGAGGCACGATCAAGCCACCCTTATAACTGAGCCAGTACCGTCGGCTTGACACACTCGACGTCGCCACTGGCACCGAGTAAGGAAGGCTGAGGGCAATTCCCTTTCTGGATTGACTCCGCCGGCTCCAACGGTGGAAATTGATGTTGCTGTTCCAACTGGGAACAACTTTGAACTACTTAACAGGGTGCGTAGGAATTCGCCAACTGCCGTGCTAAAAAAGTCTCCTCTGCCTGTTGAAAAGATCACAAAGGCGAAGCCAGAGCAGCCTTCTCAGCGACTTTCTTCCAAAATTTACAAAGTCTGGCGACAGATTCAGGACTCAGTAATTGATCAAGATTACTCTCGCTGACAGAAAAAGATAAAAGTTCGGCAAGAAAAGGACCAACCTGTCAAGCCACAAAAGGCGACAGCCGTCTGGGTGCCCGCTGCAACGGCTCCCTCAACGTCAACCGCTCAAAAGAGAAGGAGGCCAGAGAAGGCCCCTATGAATGTGGCAAACCGTAAAAGCGCTGAATCTAAACGCCCCAAGTCCAGGGGCATGATGGTACATACCGCTTATATGGCTTCCGGAAAAGAGGAAAGCCGTGCTTCTACGGGTCATCGACCGCTTACCCGATCGATAACAAAGGCTCAGGAACAACAGCAGCAGAAACTTCAGAAGATGCTGACTGCAATGGACGCACTTACTGGGCCAAAAGAAAATCCAGAGACCTCAGAGCAGCGTCGGGAACAGGAAACTGATACCGAGTTCCTCCGAAGAATGCTCGAGAGGAAAGAAAAAGTGGCTGCGGAGCAGGCCGCCAATATAAAACGAATGGCTCTTTTGTTCCAAGACATGGCTGGGATGATCTTACAGCCGGAACCTCCAGCTGAAGACCCCCCGATCATCATTGAAGATGATAGAGGGGAGACATCGAACCCTCCTCCGGCTCTTTCAGCAGCCAAAGAGAAAACCATTTCTAAGGCCGCTCTGGATGACTACATTGCCCAGCAAATACGAGCTCACCAGGCGAATGAAACGACCGGCCAAGTTGTTAAAACTGGGCGACCATATCCAGGCTGGTATGACCAAATAAAGTACCCGCCGGGATATACGATCCCCAAATTCCACATATATAAGGGTACGGGTAATCCACATCAGCAAGTCGCTCAGTTCAGGGCTCTTTGCGGCAATACTGGAGGTGATGATAAACTTCTACTTCGCCAGTTCGTCGGTAGCTTAGCAGAGACAGCTTTTGAATGGTACTCGAAGCTTCCCGACGACTCCGTCAAAACATTTACAGAAATGGAGTTGCTATTCACTCAGCGGTTCGCAAGTGCCAGCGAACGCACCCCGATCACGGCATTGATCAACGCCAGAGTAAAGCCGGGAGAGACGTGGGTGCAGTATGCAATCCGGCGGCGGAACCTATGGTCGAGATATGAACAATGCATAGAAGAATCTCCTGCCGTGGGCATGTTCATGTGGACCCTTGACCCTCAGTCGACTATCTCCCAATTCATAATGTTCTTCAAGCCGACCACCTTCCAGGCCTTGATCGACAAACTGGCCCAAATGGACCAGATGGGCCATAGACCTTTCCTTTCAAAAGTGGGTTTTCGGAATGAAAAAGGCAACGGGAAAGCGACCTTTGTCGCCAACGCTTAGCAACACCCGAGTAACCCGAGACCGTCTGTTCGTCAAAGCAACAAGCCGCGATCCCTCGATGAGAAGTTGAAACGTCCTTACTCATTTCCCAGGGATAAAACAAGGATACTGTTCGAACTGGCAGTGCGCAACGGGCTCATCACTCTGCCAGATCCAAAACATCCGTCGCAACCGGGTGACGTTAACCATCCTAACTATTGTCCCTCCCACAGAGTAATGGGTCACCCACTTGAAGATTGCTACGTCTTCAAAGGCTGGATTAAGGGTGAATACCAATATAGCAAATTCGCGTTGTCTGACAACTGGAAGGTGAAACCGCCACAACCACATGCTCAGAAAAAGATGGACACACCGGGGACATCATGCTCTTTTATAGGGGAAGCTCCATGAGAAATTGTTCTTTCGGCAAAAACTAAAAGAATGCTAAAAGATCTTCAAACATGTCCGACCTATGAACAAGTGACCGAAACGTCGTTAAACTAACGATGGACTGCAATGTCCTAAAAGTTGCAGAGGACCGAAATGTCCTTAAACTAACGATGGACCACTATGTCCTAAAACTGGCTGATGACCGAAATATCTTTAAACTACTACAAACCCGCGGCATCCCCAGGATGACGTGGTAAAAAAAAAGAGTACGTCCATAAGCGAAACGGGCACGGATGAAAACCCGAAAGGGCTCCATGAGTAAAAACAGCGGGACTACCGGCAAGTTTTGTGAAAACCCGAAGGGGCGCAATCTCGTCAAAAGACACTTGCAAGGTCCTCTCGACCCTGTAAGGAGAAACCACCTGCATGAGATCCTTACGACTCACGAAGGAGAAACACACTTAGGAATCCCCATGATTCCTAAGGAGAAAACGCACTTACGAGATCCTCACGACTCGTAAGGAGAACCCTCTTATGAGACCCTCACGGCTCATAAGATTCAAAAGCCTTAAGCTACAGGGATCTGAACCTGTTCTTAAGCAGTCATACCCCCCGATTTTGCCCTACAAGCAGTTCAATGCTGACCCTTGTATACAATCCACGGGCACGAATAAACATTTCCCTAGCAGTGTCCCACCAGCGACTAGGGATATGCTCACACCGTGAACAAACACTTGTAGGTCCTCTTGACTTGCAAGGAGAAAACACTCTTGTAAGATCCTTACGACTTATAAGAGAACACACACTTAGGAATCCTCACGATTCCTAAGGAGAAAATGCACCTACGAGATCCTCACGACTAGTAGGGAGAAATACCATTATGAGACCCTTACTGTTAGTTATATGTATGCCCTAGAGGCCATTACTGTACATACGATGTATATTGTAATGGATGCTTGGACATATATAGGGAGGACATTCTTGCTCGACATGATAGTATGCTATCTGGTTGTACTTTATCTTAACATGTACTCTGATTGTCTCTATATTACATGTTGATAAAGCTCTTAGGATATGTACTCGACTACTGGGACTATGATGAGATCATACTAGTGGGACCACGGTAGTCGACGAGTATATCCTATAACTGTTCCTAGTCGAGGGTGTATCGAGACAGGGCATCGATGCACCAGAGTAGACTAGCGTATACGCATCTTGACCCATATGATGGGCGATGGATGATCCCATATCCATCGGTGTTTGACATCAAGGATGGTGTACGGGTGCTCAGTGTAGACTGGGTACACTGGACGGACTCGCCGAGAACTCCCAGATAGAATTATACCTCACGTCAGATGGCAGTTCTCCGGTGACACTGGTACAGAGTAGTCTGTTGACCCGAGATCGTCATAGAGTCTTGTGTGATTCCCACTGTGCTTTGATTTCCATCATACCACGTCCAATAGGGCGTGCAAAAAGGTGGCTTTTGGGTACAGTCCCGAATCACATGGAGGCAATGAGCGATAGGAGGGGATTCGTCTCTCCCAGTATAGGGAGTTGATGTTGTGCTGTGTTCGATTGGCTATAACCGGAAATCCCTGGCCAGGGTTGCTGAGATTTACTGGTAAGTGTTATCAGTAGTTTCTCGAACTGTTATAGACCTCATATCGACATGACTTATCGAGCTACTGGGGTCTGACGTTTACCACCCCTAGGCGAGATATGCGACATATCAGACGACGAGACCGGACTGTACGGGAGTGTTACTGTTTGGATTCACAGGAGAATGTACATGCTTGCTTGTTGATCTTCTGAGCGCTCAATACCTGGGTAGCTGTTACATTTAGCTGACCGCTTGCAGCTTGTGGGTGTTTGATATGATCATCACCTACTGCCGGCGTATTGACGATTCTTTAGAGTCCTACACAGAGGTTTCTTGACTCAGGCAAAACGGAGTAGGGGCACATATGCGATATGTGCGGGACCGAGGATAATACGATATGAGATACCGTATTCTATTCTCGCGATATTTGATATCAACCGGATCATCGGATCAAGTGTTGATTCGATGAATCGGTACGGATAAATATTAGTCGGTTATATGCGATATAACCGGATTGTCGGATCAAATGTTGATTCGATAATTTAATGTGTAATAATATATATGATATATTAAATTGCATTAACTAATATTTGCTCTCTAAAAGATTCTTTTTCTCACTCGGGTAATACATTGATATATATGCGATATATGTTAATTGTATTATTTTATTTTGTTACGATAAATATTATATATGTGATATATAATATTGTAACATGATATGATAACTAATGCAACATGTTTAGTAGAGTTTAAACATGATTAGGGTTTGGATTAGGGTTAAGACTTCTAGTTGATTCTAGAAGGTTTCTTTTTGTCATGATAAAGATATTTGTCTTGATATTTTTGTGTGACTCACTCTTAACTCAACCCAAACCCTAACCCTTGGTTAATTCTCTACAATGGTTAAGTCAACCATGGTTGCATTATTTATCATATTAATCCTTTCATTATTCAACACAAATGAGATGGATCACTATTCTTCTTCTTCCTTGAGTTCTTCATGCAAAGCTTTCTTGCTTTGATATTTGTGATGAAAATATGTGAGAAAACGATAAATAAAGAGAGCAAAAATCCTACTTCATCATCCTCATCTTCTCTTGCCCTTTAGATGAGAGTGTTCACTCAATTTTAGTGAGTGTTAGCTTGTGTTAACGAAACTTCAAGGTAGATCATCTTTGTATCGAAGATCGGAAGCAAGACTGCACTTTTCTCTTCGTGGAGCCTCTCGAGAGTCTGGAGCATGATGATCGCAGTGAAGGGACTTCAACATGGAGCTTATGAAGTGAAGGACCGGATCTACAAAGGTTGTAATCCCTCTCACTTAGTGTTAAAGTGTTTAGCATGCTAGTTTTCACCTAAACTCTAGTTTAAAGATCCGTATTCGGGTTGTTCGGCACGGCAAAAATTTTAATCAGACATGGTTGATGCCTCGTAGACCCTTGTGCGCGTGCCTAGCAACCCAACACTTACGGCTCATAAAGTCAAAAGCCTTAGTCGACAGGATCTTAACCCTGTTGGCTAAGCCACCTTTTGTTCGAACCGAGCATGGTAAATGATAATTCGCTCCTGGAAATATCCCAGTGGTAGCAATGCTGATGCCTAAATCGGTATCAAATTCCAAGCTCTTTCATGGCAAATGATGATTCGCTCTTGGAAATATCTTAGTGGTAGCGATGTTGATGCCTAAATTGGTATCAAAGTCCAAGCTCTTTCATGGAAAATGATGATTCGCTCCTGGCAATATTCCAGTCGCAGCGACGCCGATGCTAAGATTGGCACCAGATCCTAACTTCCATACTCGTGGAGAAAAGTCGACGAGCCAAAAATGCATATGAAATAGCCGAAATGATAGGGCAACTTGCAACAAAATCAGTAAGTAAAAATATATGCATGCAAAATAGCCGAAATGATTGGGCAACTCGCAATAAAAAGCAGCGAGTAAAAATAAAAAAAAACAGCCGAAATGATTGGGCACCATGAAAATAGCCAAAATGATTGGGCAATCGTGACTTTCGCGATATAAAAAAGCTGAAATGATAGAGCATCGCGGAAAGAAATAAAAAAATGAAAGAATAAAACTTTTTGCCCTACAAGTGAGATCACATCGATCCCTGTATACAATCCAGGGGCGCAAATAAAGAGGGAACCATATCATCCCAGCAGGCTCCATCAGAAAGAGAGCCAAGTCTCGACGATTACATCTGCACCCCAGAAGGCCAACAACAGCGTTCCTCCTTATGCCAGCAAGGCACGGAAGCGACACAACGAAACGGAGCCACGACATAGTCCCTAGTTTCAAATCTTAACGGCAATATCTACAGCCTAAGAATCAGCAACGGTGATCCTCCTCATTCCAACAGGACTCGGATACAACATCACCAAACGAAGCCACGACATAGTCCCTAGAGCCAAATCTTGACGGGTCATAGACAACCTAGAGACAATCTTGACATTCGTCGCAATATTGCAGACACAATGTCAACAAACGAAGCGAAGGAAGATCCCTTGCTTCAGGGTCTCGACGTCAACATCGACAACTTAGAGATCAACAACGACATTTCTCCTTACTCCAGTAGGATGCAGACGTGACGTCAACGAAAGACCCCATGGTCGAAACAAAGCAGAGTGACGGTAAAATCCTAGATCCACCTCAGCATTCGTCTCGTTATAACATGCGCAATGTCAATAATGGCGTTCCTTAGCAGTCCGGCAGGATTCAGATGCAGCGTCAACGAAAGACTCCATGGTAGAAACAAAGAGGAGTGACGGCAAAATCCCAGCTCCACCTCAGCATTCGTCTCGATACAACAGACGCGATGTCACCCCAGCGTTCTTCCCCCAACAGGATTCGGACGCTACATCAACAAAGCGGAGCCACGACAAAGTCCTAGTTCCAAAACTCTAAGGTCCACAGACGACCTAGAGTCAACCAATGACTTCCCCGCCGGATCAACGCTCCGTCTCGAAAACAAGTCAACACCAGAGAAATCAGTGTCCTTGGCAAAATCTTGATTCAGGGAAATCAGCGTCCTTGACGAGAGCACCTCGATTCGCGTCGACCCGCAGAGAAATCAGTGTCTTTGCAGGAATACCTCGATTCGTTTCGACTCCAGGGAAATCAGCGTCCTTGGCAAAACCTCGATTCAGGAAAATCAGCGTCCTTGACGAGAGCATCTCGATTCGCGTCGCCCCGTAAGGAAATCAGTGTCTTTACAGGAATACCTCGATTCTTCTCAACTCCGAGAAAATTAGTGTCCTTAGCAACCTACTCGATTCAGGAAAATTAGCGTCCTTGACGAAAGCATCTCGATTCGCATTGACCCGCAGAGAAATCAGTGTCTTTGCAGAAATACCTCGATTCGTCTCAACTCCGGGGAAATCAGTGTCCTTGGCGAAAACCTCAATTCAGGAAAATCAGCGTCCTTGACGAGAGCATCTCAATTCCCGTTGACCCGCAGAGAAATCAGTGTCTCTGCAGGAATATACCACGTTAGCAAAACGCATCCATGGCAAAGTCCTTAGTTCCAGGTCCCGACGGTTCACCAACAACCTAGAGACAAACCGCAACATTCGTCTCGATACAGCAGATGCAATGCCAGCAAATGGAGCGAAGGCAATATTCCTAGCTTTAGGGTCTTGACGGCAACTCATATAAACCCAAAAGACTATCGGAGATCATCCCACACCGGCGCGGAGTGGTTATGACTCATCGGGGCTCCCAAACTGAGTCTAACCTCAAGTAAAAAGCGACATGGAATATCCCTAACGCTTGCTCTTTCAACGGTAATATCACCTGGAAGATTGCTTGCAGACGTCTTGTCCAGCCTCCGAAGGGATCAGAGACACGACAGTCGTGGGGCTACTCGAACAGCAAGATTATGCGTCGAGGAATACACCAGCCAACGCGACGGTGCAACGGGTAAAAAGAAACCCTAGTACCACAGGCCCTAACGAACTTCTATTAGCAGGAGTTAACTGTGATGTTAGGAAATCCTTGCGAGAACTTCTCGATTCGTCTCGACTCGTGGGGAAAATAATGTTCCTGCGAGAACTTCTCGACCCGTCTCGACTCGTAGGGAAAAGCCTTAGGCAATGGGGATAAGGACCTGTTTCCTAAGCACTGGGGCCCTGTAGGTCAGTCCAAGATGGACTCTTGCATACTATTCACGGGCCACACTCTCTGAAGTCGAATCTCGACAAGGAGAGAAACAACCACTTACGGGCCCTCACGACTCGCAAGGGAGAAAACTCTTTTGTGAGATCCTTATGACTCTCAAGAGAAAACACACTTAGGAATGCTCACGATTCTTAAGGAGGAATTACACCTACGGGATCATCTCGACCCGTAGGGAGAAATATCTTTATGAGACCCTCACGGCTCATAAAGTTGAAAAGTCTTAGGAGGCAGATCTTAACCTGACTCCTAAGCCATCACTGTCCTACAAAGAAATCGAAATAGACTATCCATAAAATACACTTAGGGACACACCATCGTGAAGAAAAATATATCTTTTATTCATGAATCAAAATGAATACAAAGTACAATTCGTGAAAGAACAAAAAAATATACTCTCATTCAGGAGTATGTACAAAGGAAGAATGAAAAAATATATATACAATTTCTCAAGTCGGCGGGCGATTTAGCAGGTTTGCCAGTTCACCCTTTTTTCGCTGGGCCTCGGCTTCATGATTTAGTATCGTCAAAAGACGGGCCTCCGCTTGAGCCTGTTGGGCCTGGTATGAGGCAAGCCGGCCTTCAAGCTCTTTTTCAGTAACCTTATGGGCTTCAACCATTTCACGAGTAAACACGGCGGCCTTATCAATAGCTACCACCTCCTTGATAGCCTCTTGAAGCACTCGCCAAAGTTCATATCCTTTAGTAGTCTTGGCCGTAAGGCTAGCTTAAAGCTCCCCCAGCGCTTTGGAAGCCAGCTCCCTCTCCGAAAACTTGCGGCTGAGCCTTTTCTCACATGATATCATGTTCGCAGCACACCGCTCAATTAGACCCCGCAAGCTCGCCTTTGCGGCCACAACATCCGAATGAAGGCGTGCACATTCAAGGACATGCAAGCAAGCTTCCACCTGCCGAGAAAACTCAACCCAGACTTGCACCAACGTTTCACTATGGTAGGTGGCAAGAAAGCGAAGAGAGCCGTTGGTTTCAGCGGAAAACGCTTCAGCCGTGATCAGACTGCCAGCACGAAGATCCTTAATTAGGGCTGACAAGGAGTGGAGGCTTAGCTTTGCCATCCGTTCTGAGGCGCGCAGAGCATAGGGGCTGGGTGGCATGGCGATGCGAGACTCCAGCGTGGTGAGAACTGGTAGAGCTGTTCAGAGTTATAAACAGTCAGCAAGACTTGTATGCAAAGAACAAATGGAACGACGTTGAGACTTTACTTACCCACGGTCATGCAAGAGGGGTCTGAAGGCTCTCTAGGCCCATCAAGAATTTCAACCTCATCATCAGCTTCCAGAACTGTGGAAGACATCAATGTCATTATATGAAATAATAATAACACAGTGAGAAGAAGGCAAAAGACACTGACCTTGCCCGGAAGAGAGGACAATGCGTTGAGGAGATATCGCCTGCGGAGCGGCCATCTCCAACAGGTGCTGAAAGGACTTCCTGGGAGATAGATCGGCAATAGCCGCCGCTAATCTATGCAACTATGAAAAGACAGAGGGGTTCAGATAATGGAGAGATCATTAATGTAAAATATAAAAGGTTACCTTCGATGCTTCTCCCATTATGGGCTGGAGGGATAGCAGCTTCGGCGGCCTCCTCCGTGCCCTCAGGCACATCATCGGGGACATGGGCCATTGTAACGATTTCCGAGCAAGGGGCAGTAGCCGCCACTGCTGGCTCCAGCGAAAGGACGGCAGCCTCGACTACCTATCCCCTCATCTCCGGGTCGCCCCCAGAAAGATCCATCGGATCGGCGACCAACAAAGACGCCTCTCCCGGGGGAGCAAGCGTGTGGGGAGCAAGAGTCACCAAGGGAGGCCCCATTGCAGGAGCAACGGTTGCATCTACCCCCTCCACACTGATTATTGTTTCATTGGGGATATTAGTGGAATCTACAGTCAAAGCGCGATTCGAATTCAGATCATCCGCCATCGCCGAAGTCCCTGCAAAGTTTGCATGAGGATAAGGATATATACATATATATACGAGCAATAAAAAATATTACAAAGAGATACGTGAATATATCGATGCGCAAGGGAGCCTCTAATATGGCTTGTTCAAGCCGACGCTCCTTCTTGAGGAGATGTGCTCGCCGAGATCCGAGGGTAGACTCATGGCCACCGGTCCACAATGAAAGCGTGTCCTCGGCGTCGGCCGAAATAGCCTGCTTAAGGGCCTTCTCACCTCATTCTTCCAAAGGGCCTATGAATCGCCGCCGTATCGACGGAGGGTCTTCATAAAAGATAACGGCAGGGTAAGGCCTCTTTGGGATCCTTACGTTCTCGAATTCATCTTGCGAACATATTATAGCCTCAGCTAATTGTGCGGCTTCCTCGGCAGATGAACCCGGGAAAAGTAGACCACCATCCGATTCTTGCACGGCTAGTGGTTCATCTTGAAGAATAGGCTCAGACTCTATTAAAGAGTCGAGCATATTGGTGACCGTCTTCCTCAGCCTCTGGGGCTCAGAACTAACCGCCGAAGATGATCGTTTCCTTCCCCGTAGAGCTTTGGTACGGCGTTGACCCACTTCGCCTTCGATGTCCTCGCTCGGCGGTGCTACCGATGACGACACGGCCATTGTTGACGCCGCGGCCGATGACACTGCTACTGGCGCCCTATTAGCCCTTGATTAAGCCCTAGTGCGCAGTGGCATACCAGCTGTGGGAGTCAAGTCCACTTCCGCCGCCTCCGGAATAAGCACGACGCTGGTATCCCTCAAGGGAGGGCGAACTGTTGCACGCGATTGCGGCGGAACTCCCATGGCGTGAATCGGAGTAGGAGACTTATAACCAAGAAGTACCCTCCTCTCCTCAGCAATAATTGGACTAACCCGGTGGAGGTACCAGCCCGTGAAAGACCCCATACATCGAGGAAGATGATTAGCTTCAGGAAGCATGAAGCGGGAACCAGTGTTCAGCCGCATGAAGTGGTGAGCGGCGTCACGAACAACTTCTGGCGATGGGCTAGGCACCACTGTAAATTCCTCGAAAGGGACGCCCTGGTCATATCCAAGTTGCCGAGCAAAGCTGTGTGGGTTGTACCTCATAAAAAGGGCCGCACCGTTCTGACAAAATACCAGATAACCTGGTCTAATCGAATACAGGTGCGTAGCTTCTCTAGGCTTTAGAGAAGGTACCCCCTCTTTCGACAAGTCGCAGAGCTGTTGAACCAGTCCTGAGGGACCAGAGAGAACTCGGTCGTTGAATACCATCCCGCTTGTATTGGCATAGGGATTGACCAGCACGCGAATAGCCCCAGACTGAGTCGGGTCAGGAGCAGAAGCGCCCACGAGCCGCATGAGTCGCGGAAAAGTGTAAGCGTCATAAAAGCTGGGTCTTTGGTGCACAGCAAATGCCCCCAGCACGTGCATCTCAATCCAAGACGTAAAGTAATGAAGAGAGAAGTTTACCAAATCTATGCCTGGAGTTGAGGTATTGGACGCGGCGCTTAACCTATGATATAGATGCGCTAGCCCTGGAATGCCCACAGCTAATCGCGTGCAATGCGATGAGCAGGGCAAATAACTGAGGCTCTCATGAAACGGCGATGCATAGAAATGGCGAACCAACTGAGCCAGACACTGATGAAACCCACAAAGAAAGTCTTCTCATCCATACCAGGAGCTGCAATCGACTCGAAAGATACTGCTAACATGAGGGGAATGTAGTACTGCGGCAAGTCCTCTTCTTTAGTTAGCCGCTTATTTAAACCGAACCCAAAAGGGTCATTGATGTTCGCGAACTTCGGAGCCGTCTTTGATAAGACATCTTCATGAAGGAAGCAGGTGATAAAGCTTTTGAAAGTGACGCCTTGCTCCTCTGACTCTGCGAATAACTTCTCAAAAATGCTCAGAGCCTTGATCAAACTTGAGCGCTTGTGGCGGACGGCATTCTCTGTCGACAGGCCGTCAAGCATAGCAGGCTCAGTTTCAAAGACATATTCATCGGGAGGCAGTAGTTCTTCATAGAGCGTCCCCCTGACCGGCGGCCCTAATATCTCGTGAAACTCTTCCAGAGAAATTGAAACTTCGCGGTCCCCTAGAAGAATGGTGTTGGTGGGAAGATTCCATTGGTTTAAGAAGGCCTTAACCCACCAGACATAGGGAGACTGATAGTGGAAAAGAGACGCGTATATCGCCTGATAGAGTCCGACCCTCTGCAGTCGCACACGATGGGCGGACAGGATATAACGTGCCCAGAGAAGGTAGCTCGTGGGATGTCGAAGAGTAAGCCCTATCTTATAGATCTGTCCCCATGGCTGGGCTTCGCCCTGGCAAATGCGACGCCCTAAAATGTCTATAGCCGGCATTGGATGGTTGGGAATACCAGTTGTTGATGGCTCAAGCCGTCCCATAGGGGTCCAATTTAGCATCTCCACAGAAAGGCGGTTCGTGGAGGATCCATCGACAGGAATGGATAGGTAGGCTCTGTCGGTATCTCGCAAAGGAAACTGGGGCGACCACGGATGATGTGACTGTACCAGGTCCCCCACAAAAGTAAATTGGTGCAGTTCGGGTCATGTGCCCTGATCATCGCCATCACCTCTTCGTCTGACGGTGACTGAGGAAAGGCAGCCTCCGAGCGGAAGAAAAGGAAGTATGGAACATAAGTCATTGTGCCTGAAATAAAAGAAGGGGAAACTGTTAAGCGAAGCCAACACGTGTATATGTATATATGTTTATAAAGGCATATATAAAAAGACAGTGGAAGAAAGCAACAGAGGACTCATTTTAGGGGACCATTGGTTACAAAACATATGGGTCCCACAAAATCAAGATGGCGGCTTACTAATGATGAGGCAAAGCAATTACTATGAGAACAAAAGGAAGATTCTCAATAAATGAACAAGTGGATTTCAAATGACCCTACACATTCCCCAAAAAGAAATCTATCTTGGACTTTGCAAAAATCAAGCAGAACAAGGGAATTAAATTCCCAGAAAAACCCTACTGCAAATCTTTTCTTTTGTTGCAAAGAAATAACTCAGGGCAAGAAAACCCCAAGAAGTTCTCTAAGTTCTTCAGAGGAATTAAATTCCTTTTGAACAGGGGAATTAAATTCCCAGAAATAGCCAAAGCTCTTTGAAATAGAATTAAATTCCAGAGAAAAGACAAGCATCGCCATCGATCCCTGAAGATCAGAGAAACCATAAAAGGTCTATTATTTAAAGATTGAGTGGTTTTCGTTTTAAAGAACTTAAAAAAATGGGTTCTTGTTAAAGGGAAAAGCCCTTGGTATGGATTTAAAATCCAACGAAGATTTCTGCAAAAGTTCTTCAGCCGTTCAAGTTCATTACCTGAGAAAAGGGAATCTTTTAACAGAGTTAAATTCTGAAAATTTTCGAAACAGAGAACTAAGCTCTGGGAGAGAGAATTAAATTCTCAAAGGAAAAAGCAAGTAAGGAAGAAGATGAACAAAGTGGAGGCGCTTCTGAAGGGACGCTGGCATTTTTAGGATGTGATGGGAAACGGTTCATCTCCCCTATTCTCTAGACAGATCCATCGGTCACAAAGGCAACAGCGTTGCACTCACGTGTAGACACGTGAGAACAACGCTGTGGGGGCATTTGTTCCCTGATAAAATATCAGGAAATACCCCAATGGGGTATCACGTGCACACACGTGACCAAGGGTCACGTGCTGACACGTGATGGTTTCCTGGGACTCTATTATTATAGAAGTAAAATTCTAATCAAGCAAGCAATTAGGGGAGTCACATGCCCACACGTGATGGGCCTTTAAAGAAACCACTGAAGGAATTAAAAGGCATGATAAAACGGCAAAGAAAGATCCCAATGAGGCATCACGTGTCTACACGTGACCAAGGGTCACGTGTCTACACATGACATGTGATGATTCCTTAACTCTTTAAAACAACAGAATTTAATTCTGTTTAAAATGTTAATCAAGGGGGTCACGTGTCAACATGTGATAGGATCCTAAGCTCTTTAATTAATAGAATTAAATTCTAATCAAACAATCAATTAATGGAGTCACGCGCCCACACGTGATGGACCTTTAAACCCACTGAAAAGGATTAATAAAGTATAATAAGACACTAAGGAAAAACCCAAATGGGGCATCACGTGCTCACATATGACCAAGGGTCACGTGCTGACACGTGATGATTCCTTAGTTCTGCTAAAAAGCAGAATTAAATTCTGAATAAAATGTTTAATCAAGAGGGTCACGTGCCAACACGTGATAGGTCCCTTAACTCTTTAATTGATAAAATTAAATTTTATTTCAATGATCAAATATTGGGATCACGTGCCAACACGTGATGGGCTTTAAAAGCCTTCTGAACTAAATAGAATCAAATTCTAATTAAGGAAAATCAGAGACCCTAACTGGGAAAGTATTTCTTTAAATCTTTCCAAACAAAAATGATTATGCTCTGTAAAGTGGAGCACCGTTGGATTAAAAATTCAATGGGATTAAAAATCACTAATTTGTGGAAAGATTTTATACAAGGAATGATTTCCCTAAAATTCACTAAGAATAACAGACAGAATATCTTCTGGATTAAAATTCCAATGGTAAATAAATTTCACTAAGTGATCTAAAAGATCATGTTAGTTACAAAAACAACCAAAATCTTTCAATGAAAGATTCACTAAACAAATTGATTCTTTTCCTTCTCTTATAAATAGGAGCCAAGAAGAGGAGAGGAGGATTGATTTTTGGATCTTGGAATTTTCTGAAGAAAAATAGCAGAGAGAAAAGAAAGGAGAATTTAATTCTCAAGAAAAGAAACCCTAGGTGAGAAAGGGGAAAGGGATCAAAGCTCCATAAAACAAAAAGAGAATTTAATTCTCAATCTAAGAGTTTAACTCTTCTGCAAAAGAAATTAGTTCTTCCTCTGATTGAAGATCTGCAGAAGCAAATCTCTCCATTGGTTGAGAATTTAATTCTCATCGGGGAGATTCTGCCATGCAGATCCAAAAAGTTAGAGGGAGAATTGAGTTTAGAGAATTTAATTTTCCCAAATTCACAGGAATTTAATTCCTCCCAAATAAAACTAGGGTTTAACCCTATATTAGAATTTAATTCTCTCAAATTCACAGGAATTTAATTCCTCCCAAATAAAACTAGGGTTTAACCCTATATGAGAATTTAATTCTCCCAAATTCATAAGAATTTAATTCCTCTAAGACAGAACTAGGGTTTAACCCTATATAAGAATTTAATTCTTCCACATACATAGGAATTTAATTCCTCTAAAACAGAATTAGGGTTTAACCCTACAGAGAATTTAATTCTTAAAACAAGAGACTTAAAGCTCTCCATGCACATAAATAACTTGATCACGTGGTAACACGTGACTCCCATTCTCAATGAGTAAAGAAGGAAAAAGCAGAACTTGGTCACGTGGTGACACGTGACCCTTATCCTCAATGATCAGAAAAGAAAGAATAAAACTAGGTCACATGCCCCCACGTGACCCTTAAACAGACTCCCCAAAATGAGAAAGAAAAACTTGGAGGCAATGCCTCACGTGTTCCCACGTGACTCTCATAATAAAGGGAACAAAGCTAAAGGCAGAACTATTTTTGGGCGCCCTCACGTGTCCCCACGTGACCCCTAGTAAACACTTTAATAAATCAATGCATGGGAGCCTATCACATGCCCACACGTGATGGCTGTGAAGACTTAAGCGTTTGACACCTTTGAATACTCTGAGAACAAAACAAAGGAAGACTGGTCCCCACCTTCAGAGACCTCACATGGCCCCACGTGACCAATCCAATTTTAGTGTTTAACACTATTTTTGAGCGTTATTTTCAGTGCATCACGTGGGAACATGTGACCATCAAATATATGTTAGTGTTTAACACTATATTCCAATCAATCCTAGCCTAAATTGGCTAAGTCCTTCTGAGGCAGGACTTCTCTTTTTACTGAGTCTCAAGTACATCCTTGGCTTCCAAAATTGATCATTCTATATGGCATATGAGTGCTCAGCACTCAACAAAAGATAAAATGTTGTTAGAACCCCTATTTAGAAGTGCCAGATAATGGGGGTTTGAACCCAGAAAAATGTTTAATGGTCCAACAAATGGCCAATATTTCTAATCTAATTGGACTTAGCCCAAGTTGGCCATAAGTCCTCAATTCAGATTTAACTGAGCCAATGTGCTCATAATCTAATTAATTGATCTTAGTTCCAAATTGGACTACAGATCCCCCAATCAACTTCGGTTCAAGGGTACATCTCTTCACTCCTTTGATATTTGTCGTTGTAATCTTTCAACGTCTTCAGAGAGGTGACGGGTCCCGACAACCACACATTTCACGGACTATGATGTCCTTAACCTCGACTGTGAGGTCTTTAAACTCACGGACTATGATGTCCTTAACCTTGGACCGAGATGTCCTTAAACTAACAATGGACGGTAATGTTCTTAAACTAACAATGGACCGCAATGTCCCTAAACTAAACAAAAGAGCTCAATTACTCTCTTGTTGGATCTAAACGATCCTGTTAAGTTGATCTTAGTCTAAAAATTAGACTAACGTATCCTTAACATACGTTTAAGTTGATCTTAGTCCCAAATGAGACTAACGTATCCTTAAACCCAACCCCCAAACCCAAATTTAAGAAGATACAGATTTGGACTAATCCACGCCCTACGAGCGACAACATAAATTAGTCTTCGTATACAATCCACGGGCAACCAAAAACAAAACAAACACACACGACACGAAGTGACCATCTGGAGAAGGAGAAAGTGGTTACCGCGATGCGGTAGCGTAATTAACTGCAGGGGCTTGCGCCTGCAGGGAAGAGTGTCCCCACAATCAAAAACCCCTCAACGAGGGGGAATCTGACGAAGTCTGCTACATTGGCCGTATCCGTTTAAACCTTCGATACATGGAGCCATAAATCAACTTGGCATCTTCGGAGAGGTAGACGGATAGCACCAATTAGCATCTGCCCCCAAATTCAGGCAAGACGTTTGTCTTTCCCAGCTTTCAGCGGGGAACAAATTTCTTTAGTCCTTCTCAAGTAGTTAAGAATGTTCTTCACAGCTGTCCAGTGTTTCTCTCCAGGATCTGATTGATACCTACTCACTACACCTGGTCGTTGACGAAAACCTTTTGCTACAAGTCTAGCTTTGAAGGTCTCAACTTTTACATCCACATCAATTTTCTTATTAAAGATCCACTTGCTCCCGATGGGGTTTACCCCTTCAGGAGCAACTTCCAAAGTCCATACTTTGTTGGTGTACATGGATTCCATCTCAGATCACATAGCATCCAGCCATTTCACAGAGTCTCCACTTATGATGGCCTGCTCGAAACTAGTTAGGTCATCATATTCCATGATGCAATCCTCGCTCCCACCGTCTATGAGAAAACCGTAGTATCTCTCAGGTGGATGAGGAATCCTACTAGATCTGCGGAGTGGCTGAGGTTCGTCAGGGACTATTGAATCCTCCGGTTCTACCAAATCGTCAGTAACAGTTTGTGTAGCTGGAACTTCTTCCAGTTCCACCTCATTGCCACTAATTTCTTTCACAAGAAATTCCTTTTCTAAAAGGTGGCATTTCTCGAAACAAACACTTTTTGTTCCTCGGTGTTGTAGAAGATACACCTTCACGAATGTTTAGGATATCCTATAAACTTGCACAGAACTGACCTTGCCTCAAGCTTGTCCAGATTTAGCTTTTTAACATAAGCCGGACAACCCCATATTTTAATGAAATTAAGATATGGTCTCTTCCCCTCCCATATCTCATATGGAGTGGTAGGCACTGATTTGGTCGGAACCCTATTCAATAGGTATACAGCTGTCTCAAGTGCATAACCTCAAAAGAAAATAGGTAACTCAGCAATACTCATCATAGAGCGCACCATATCTAATAGGGTGCGATTTCTCCGCTCCGATACTCTATTGTGCTGTGGTGTATACGGAGGAGTAACCTGAAAGAGAATCCCTTTCTCTTTTAAGTAGTCTCTGAATTCCGTGCTTAAGTATTCTCCTTCCCAACCAGATCGAAGGACTTTAATATTTTTACCCGTCTGGTTCTCAACTTCGTACTTATATTCCTTAAATTTCTCAAAAGCTTCAGATTTGTATTTTATCAAGAACACATGTCCGAATCTTGAGAGATCATCGGTGAATGTAATAAAGTACGAGGAACCATTCCCGGCATGTGTAAACATAGGACCGCATACATCACTATGTATCAGTCCTAAGAGTTCAGTAGCTCTTTCTCCGTGTCCAGTAAATGGAGTTTTGGTCATTTTACCTTTGAGACATGACACGCAAGTTTCATAAGATGTAAATTCAAACGAGTTCAAATATCCATTTTTATGCAACTTAGCTAGTCTTGTCATATTGATATGACCTAGTCTACAATGCCATAAGTAGGCTTCCTTCATTTCCGAACTTTTTCTCTTGTGTGTGTTCTGTATATTTAGAACTGTGGTTTGATTCAGAACGTATATACCGTTGCACAACGTACCAAACCCAATCAATACTTGATTTTGGAAAATGTTCATACTATTATCCTCTAATGTGAAATTATATCCTTCTTTAGTTAGCAAAGAAACTGATATAATATTGCACATCATCTTTAGTACGTAGTAACAGTCGTTCAGAATCAATGTATTACAATTTGGTAACACTAGGTGATATTCGCCAACTGTTTTTGCTGTAACAATTGCTCCATTCACTACTTTTAGAGACATATCACCCTTTCTCCATTCTCTACCTCTCTTTAACCCATGTAATAAATTACATACGTGGGATCCTGATCCGGTATCCAATACCCAGGATGTAGAGTAAACTGAGAAACAGTTCTCGGTTACGAACACACCCGAAGACGATGCATCAACATGCTTTTTCTTCGTTCGAGTGGCGTGGGAATCCTGATATTCCCCTATTCCTTACTCAGAATTATGACAATCATAAGAAAAAGTGAAACCAACGTTACCCAACTCAGTATAATAAGCGGGTTCGGTCAATACATCCATATTATTATCTTGATTAAGGCGTGTCATTGGTCGCTACCAGGAGAGAGAGAAGGATAATCACTTTTGCGTGCGCTCTTTGCAAGATTAGATTGGTTATTATCTTATCTAATCAGGATGTCTCCCACTGTTTTTATCAAGTCTCCCTTCAAATCCTAAAAGGTAAGATTAGCCGGGATTAATTACACCCTGCAAGTTCGCCAATCGTTCGGCCAGGCAGGTATTGGTACTCCGAGGGAGTCTCCCCATGCTTTCGCATGGAACTAATTAAATAATCTCGTTTCTGCAGGGGCATAAACCCATTAACACTTTTCTTAGACACCTACTTGATCAGCTAATTATAAAGTAGAAAACTCTATCAGGAGTAACACTTACTCGCAGTGGGTATCGGGACCCAACTATCTCATAGAAGGTATGCAATCTCATTGCAAATTTCAACACTTGAAATTCCCGATAATTGTTTTTACCCCTAACTTCCTGTGACCTTGACGGAGGCCAACAAACCATAGGCCGCTAGTCAAGTTCAACCCGTTCATTTCTTGATTGAATTAAACCCACCCGCATGACCCTTGATGGAGGCCAACAAAGTCACACGACTACCCTAATCCAATCGCATCACATGCTGCAGATAAGCACTAATCAGCTACCACACACTACGCCTTGACGGAGGCTAACAAACGCAACACAAATGCTAAATAGCACTTATCTGAAATGAAGGAGGGCTACGCTGAAAACCTTTAGCGTAATGAACTTGTTATACTTGTAGAATCTAGTGATTTAGAAAAGGAGTGGTTTAAGCTCCGCTTTTAAAATCGAGTAGTTTTCAAAACCAAACCGAGTGAGTGGTAGCATTCACTATTTTTGCTAAAGAGGTCACTCCCGATGAAGGGATCTCGGCTCTTTCCTCATCGAATGAGGTGCTGGATATTCATCAAGGAATACCACTATCCAAAGAAAGAACTAGAAAAGCTATCAACCTAAACTAAGTTGGTTGTAGTATTTGCTAGTTTTGCTAAAGAGGTCACTCTCGGTGAAGGGATCTCGGCTCTTTCCTCATCGAATGAGGTGCTGGATATTCATCAAGGAACACCACTATGCAAAGCAAGAACTACAGCTACCTTTTTGAATATTTTGATTCTACAACATCTTTAGCTTTCTTTTCTTTTCATTAATCTCATTAATGAAGCCCCATCAATTATGTTTCCCTAAACATCACAGAAAAGAAAATAGAACGTACGCTTATGCCATCCGCATTCGCCACGGTGCCCCGTCATGCACCGTTAGGTTATTTAACTAACGCCAGAGCGGGGGCTGGACCAGCATGGGTGCAAAACATAAGCAACGTTTATTATATATCATATATATAATATAGCATTCGTCTCACGCGGTTGTATGATCATATCACAGAACCAAGCAGCAGAAGTCAACATATAAAATATTGGATATACTAGGAGGTCCGTATTTTAAATTCAGCCAGTAATGAAAAACATGGATTCCACAGTCGTGGTGAATAGCCAAACCCACATCTCTATACCTCTATGAGAGCGGCAAGCAACCCTGCCAATTCTAGAGTTAGGAGACCCGGTCTCGACTACTCGAGATGGTCTCCCACTGGACTCTAGAACCCGGTTATTTGTGCTCCGTGCCTTGGGTCTATCCTAATGCAGAAAAGTAAAAAATATACATCAATGGTGACATCATCTTCAACCCAGAAGTGTCCCAATAAAAGAATATTACATACATTTTTATATGAATGAAAATGAAAAACTCTCATCTCATGCAAAAACCCCCGGCTATTCAATCACGACGATCCAATATAACATATCAGCAACACATAATATCACATGTCATCAACGTAAGTAAATATACGTATCCCAAATTCCGTTGACATATAACAATGAGATCGGGGATACGCCACATATTATGCTTACTGTCGCAGAAAATAAATGAAAACTACAATATTTAGAATCCGCAAATACCTTAGACATCATAAACCCGGAATATCTCATATTCTGAATTTCATGCCTAACTTATAAACCTTGCATTTTAGTCTCAAATTGAAAACTCTTTTCAATAAGCTTTCAGATAATTCAACAAGATTCCCGACTAAGTGATCGCGTACTATACACGAATGCGACGGAGTTTTGATCTGAATCAAAACTCTGTAGCAATCGATCAAACGAGACTAAACGGCTAGATTTACAATATACTAACTAGTTTTCACAAAAACTAATTATTGTGGATTCCAAATATTGTATCACATATCATTATAATCTATATGACGCTAAACATTTTGATCGATTCCTCAAACACCCTCAAATCACAGAGACCTCAACAACTTGAGTCTCATTAAAAACATCCAGAAAGTACTAAATACAATAATGGAGCAGCACAAGAAAAACTAACCCAAAACACCCCAAACTTGCGGCAGAACCGCGGCCAAACTAGGGTTTGGGCAGCGGTTCCGCGGCGCTTTGAGGGAGTTAGGGCTTCGAATTTCTTAGGGTTCTATTAAAAACCCTGCACGATTTTCTGTATATTTTTAATCACGAAAATTTCAACTTTTGAAAAATCGAAAGAAACTTCACAAATTCCAGGCTTCGAAAATTGATCGAACACTTTAACGTCGTAAAGGCCTTCCCTAATGTTCTAGCTTGGCTTTAATACCATAAAAGTCTACCCTAGAACCACCATGAGGTTTAAACGGGCATCAAGCATGCAATTTTAAAAATTTCTTGGTGCTAAGCTAGATTAGCTAAGGATCAAACTAGATGATTAAGGTTTCTATGATGATATAACAAACTTTACACTAAGAGAAAGAGACTACAACCTTTGTAGACCGTGTCCTTCTCTTCTCAAGCTCCGTGTAGCAATCCACGCGACTCCACTAGGCTCCACTTGAAGTTGGATCGAGCTTCCTTTGCGATCTTCATGCCGAAGATGATCCACCTGAAGCTCCGCTAATCTAAGTTACCTTTTCACTAAACTCTTTAGTGAAGGAAACACACTACACCAAACTGATAATCTAGTGTAGGATGGTGAAGTAGGGGTGTTGTTTGCTCACTAGAGTTCTTACAAGCTCAAGGGTTCACAACTCATGTGGGGGATTGAGCTTGGAGGAGATGAGGAGGAAGATAAAGAGAGCTAGAGAAATGGCAAAAGCAAATGAACTCAACTCCTGAGCAAGTGTAGAATGGCTACCCTCTTGTGTTCACTTATTGAAGTATACAATTTATTCCAATAATAAATTGCTCTCATGCTTCAATAGTGAATACAAATGAATAAATAAATATAAAAGCCATACCTTGCACCATACCACAAATATCTCCCCATTTTCCACCTCATTTTCTATTTTCCCAAAATAGAAAATCCATGCCATGCTTCATAATATATATATATATATATATATATATTAATATATATATTAAGAAGATCACAATTAGTGAGCTAATAATATTAGTTAATATATAATTATATCAAATATAATATATATCAAATTATTAAATCTAACACTTGATTTAATAATCCGGTTATATCACAGATAATCGACTAATATCATTTATCTGTATATCGCATTATCAAATCAACACTTGATTCAATAATCCGATTATATCATATATAACCTAATCGATACCAAATAACCGCCAGATTAGAATACGGTATCACATACACGTATCTAATCAGGCCCCCGCACAAATCAGCATATGTGCCCTATTTCGTTTCGCTTGAACCAAAAAACTTGTGTGGGACTCTAAAGACTCGTCAATACGCCAGCAGTAGATGATGATCACATCAGCCACTCACAAGCCGTCAGTGGTACTAGCTGGACGTAACGGCTATCCAGGTATTAAGCGATTAGAAGATCAACAAGCAAGCTTGTCCAAACTCGCATGAAGCCTATAAGTAACACTTACCGTACAGTCCGGTCTCTTCGTTTGATATGTCGCATATCGAGTCTGGGGGTGGAATTGTCAGACCCTAATAACTTGATAAGTCGTGCCGATGTGTGGCCTATAACGATACGAGAAACTACTGATAACTTTTACCAGTAAATTTCATCAACAGCCCTGGCCAAGGACTTCTTGTTATAACCAATCAAGTATAGCGCAATATCAACTCCCAATACCGGGAGAGACGAAACCCCTCCTATTGCTCACTGCCTCCATATGACTCAGGACTGTACCCAAAATCTACCTGTTTGCACGACTCTTTTGAGCTGTGGTAGGGAGAAAATCAAAGCACAGTGGGATCCACAAAAGACACTATGACGATCTCGGGTCTACAGACTAACCTGTACCAGTGTCACCAGAGAACTGCTATCTGGTGATAGGTATAGTACCATCTAGGAGTTCTCAGCGAGTCCTGTTCGGTGTACCCATTCTCTAATGAGCACCTATGTACAATTTTTGATGTCAAACACCAATGGATATGGGATCAATCATCGCCCCCTACAGGGTAAAGAAACGTACACACTAGTCTACTCTGGAATATCGATACCCTGTCTCGATACTCTCTCGACTAGGAACAATTAAAGGGTGTGCATGTGGACTACTTAGGTCCCAGTAGTATGATCCGAATCATTGTCATGGTAGTCAAGCAAACACCCTAAGTGATTTATCAACATGTATAAGAGAGACAATATAATAAAACTAAGTGTACATGTTAAGATAAAGAGTAACCAGATAGCATACTATCATGCCGAGTAAAAAAGTCCTCTATATATATGTCCAAGCATCCACTATATCATACAATAATGGCCTTTAGGGCATACATATTCCTAACAAGTAGTCCCTCAGCCACCCTTCAATCAAGCCCACTCCATAAACAGACCAGATCTTCTCTTCAGCATCATAAAGTATCTGACGGATCATCACGGCAGGGTACCGTAGGATGGCACAGAGGATAGCAAAGAAAGTCAAAACCAGCAAACCTGAAAGCAGCGGGATGACATTCCAAACGTGACCCTCTGATGGGCCAAAACTTCCTCTCACTTAGCTTCTGTAAAATCCTGGTAAAAAAGACGAACGGTGTCGAAAGGAACAATAGCCCTAATAGGGATCATTCCCGGTTGAGAAGAACGTCAGACTCAACATTCGACATGATTCCCTGTGAAGATGAGGATGAAGGAGGTACCCCCTTAATTTATAGGGAAACGAGGCATTAAAGGTGGGCTAATAAAAAGCATGCCATGCAAAAAAGAGATTCCCAAAAGCGTTGACCAAAGGAGTCTCGGATTCCCCCAAGCGGGTACCTCAAAAATCGATACCCACTCGAGGGTGCCCACCTTCACTAAGACGGTGAATACTCTATAAAAAGACCCACCGCCGAATAAAGACGGGACGACGGCTCACAGGTACAGTGGAAGTAACCCTATGCTATTAAATCATGTTAGTTGTATGTATGCCCTAGAGGCCAGTATTGTACAGATGATGTATATTATATTGGATGCTTGGACATATATAGAGATGACTTTCTTGCTCGATATGATAGTATTCTATCTGGTTGCTCTTTATCTTAACATGTATACTAGTCTCTTTATACTGTCTTATAGTTACATGTTAGTAAAGCCCTTAGGATGTGTACTTGACTACCTGGACTATGATGCAGATCATACTAGTGGGGACATGGTAGTCCATAAGTATATCCTTCAAGGTCCCTAGTCGTGGGTGTATCGAGACGGGGCATCGATATACCAGTGTAGACTAGAGTATACGCTTCTCGACCCATGAGATGAGCGATGGATGATCCCATATCCATTGGTGTTTGACATCAGAGATGGTATACGGGTGCTCAGTGGAGACTGGATACACTGGACGGACTCGCCGAGAACTCCTAGATGGTATTATACCTCACGTCAAATGGCAGTTCTCAGATGACACTTGTGCAGGTTAGTCTGTAGACCCGAGATCGTCATAGAGTCTTGTGTGATTCCCACTGTGCTTTGATTTCCACCTTACCACGTCCACAAGGGCGTGCAAAACGGTGGTTTTTGGGTACAGTCCCGAGTCACATGGAGGCAATGAGCGATAGGAGGGGTTTCGTCTCTCCCGGTGTTGGGGGTTGATGTTGCACTATGCTCGATTGGCCGTAACAGGGAAGTTCCTGGCCAGGGCTGATTAGAGATTTACTGGTAAGTGTTACCAGTAGTTTCTCGACTATGAGCCTCACATCGGCACGACTTATCGGTTATTGGGGTCTGACGTTTACCACCCCTAGACTTGATATGCGACATATCAGACGAGGAGACCGGACTGTACGGGAAGTGTTGCTGGTTGGCTCGACAGGAGTTGTAGCAGGTTCGCTTGTTCTCTTCTGATCGCTCGATACCCGGGTGGCCGTTACGTTTAGCTGACCGCTTGCGGCTTGGGGGTGCTTGATATGATCATCACCCACTGCCGGTGTATTGACGAGTCTTAGAGTCCCACAAAGGAGTTACCTAGTCCAGGCGAAACGTTATGGTGCGCGTATGCGATATGCGCATCGACCCGGTTAAAATGCGCGTATAGGATACCGTATATTAATCGGGCGGCTTGATTTTGTGGGGTCGTATGTGATATGACCGGATTGATAAATCAAGTGTTGATTTACCATTTAACCATTAACTTCTCACTTGAAATCCTTTCTTGTGTTTGATGGATGTATGCATGCATGTATGCTTTCTTTATAGATTCATGCACATATGGATGTGCATACACACATACATACATACATCATCTTTCATGGTTGCTTATACATTGAAAATGGTGGCTTTATAAGACTCACACCATGTTTATATATATGGATAATTATTTCTATTTAAAGTTAAAACAAAAGAAAAGAGAAAAGGTGAATGAATGGTTATATTCTACACTCTTCTTTTGATCTAACCATATTCACCTACCATTTAACCATGATTTTATCTTCCTCTTGTCTTTTAACTAAAATGAAATAAATATCCATATTGTTTAACCATGGTTTGAGATGAGAAATAAAAATATATATACATTATCTTTTCTTTTTCTCTTTAAAGTTTTTCTTCACACTCTTGTTCAAAAGCCATCATCTTCTTTAACCTTGCTCTATTGCTCTCTAGATTTTTCAAGTGAGAAAAATACTCATCAAGTTAGGATTTTGAAGTGAGAAAAGCCACCACAACATCATTCTACACAAGTCTTGCCCACTTGTTTAGAGTGTTAGCTTCAATCATCATTCTTGATCTTGCGAAGTTGCTAGCTTGGACAAAGCGGGCTCCGGGTGGATCATCGGTGACCTAGAGGAGTTCAAGCGGAGCTTTTACAAACCCCAAGTAGCCAAGGAGTCTAGCGTAGGGAGCTACAAAGGTTGTACTCTCAAAACCCTAGCTTTTCTTTCATGAGATGATATGCAATTTTGAAACCCTAATTTATCTAGGAACGATTCTATGTTTGTTAACTTAGCACCCTAAAAATTCAATCTTTGGTACATGTGATGCTTCCAATCCCTTCCTGAGGTGCTAGGTTAACCCAACATCGGTATCAGAGCCGACCTAGAACATTAGGCGACACTTTAACGAAGTTAAAACTCCGATCGAACCGGAAAATACGGATTTTTAGCGCTCTCTGGACATTTTTTCCAAACTGTTGTTTTTCAGAATTAAAAATATGTAAAAATTACAGCAGGAAAATATAACCATTACTGTGAAATACGAGGACATGAACAGTTAATATCGCCGCGGAACCGCGGCAATAGCTTGCTTGGGCCACGGTTCCGCGGCCGTACACAAGGAATGATGGATCGTTTTTATACAGTAATGTTTATAACTGTATGTATATATTTTTAGGTATTTTTAATCTGATTTAAGTGCTGAAAATTCTGGAGATGGTTTTGGACTCGACGATTCGATCGGAATTTTGATTTCATGACTTTTCCGGGTAAATTAGAAAGTATCGAATTGTTCGAACGAGTGTCATTTGCTCACTTTTCACGGGGTTTAAATCCTTCGGAGATACGGGCAAGTTTTGTGGTGGACCCTCCAGAAGACAACAAAGCTTAACTCGATTATGTGACCGTCTTGAACTGCCCTTTGAACCTTAGGGTTTGGGGCAGTACGGCATGCCACATATGAGGCGTTGGCTTGACCCTTCTATGGATGGACCGCTACTACTGTGTCACACTCCGGGTTTTTGAACTTCGCTCAAGTGTTGAGCTTTAGGGAATCTTGGTTATTTGATTATTCGTTCGAAAACTTTAATACTGTCTGTTTATCTGGAATGTGATGCAATGTGTGGAATTCATAATACTAGACATGAAATACGAAGTATGTGATATTTCGCATTTACGATGTCTGAATAGAATGTGGATTCCAGATATTGCAGTTTTACACTTTCTTTTCTGTGACCGTAAGTGTAGTATGTCGATATCGCCGGTTTCGTTGCTATACGTCAACGACAATCGGGGTACGCATACTTACTTATGTTAATGATATGAGATATTATGTGTTGCTGAGATATGATGTGCAGGATTGTCACGATTGAATAGCCGAGGGGGGGTTTATGTGAGATGAGAGTTTTAAATTTTCATTCATGTAAATTCAAATGTAATGTAATATTCTTTTATTTGGGGCACTTCCGGGTTGAGGTTGATGCCACCAGTGTTGTATATTATTTACTTTTCCGTATTAGGATGGACCCAAGGAGGGGAGCACAGGTGACCGGGTTCTGGGGTTCAGTGGGAGGCCATCTCGAGGAGTCGAGACCGGGTCTCCTAAACTCCAGAATTGGTAGGGTCGCTTGCCGCTCTCGTAGGGGTCCAGGGTGTGGGCGCGGCTATTCATCGCGACTGTGGAATCCGTATTTTCTATTGTTGGCTAAATACTAAATACGGACGTCCTAGTATATCCCACATTATATCTATGTTTCTGCTGCGATATCTGTGATGTGATCATTTGATATGTTCTGATGGATACAATATATAGTATATATGATATATTATATAGACGTTACATATGTTTTACACCCGCACTAGCCCTTCCCTGCTCTGTCGTTAGTTACCTAACCTAACGGTGTACGAGGGGACATCGAGGCGAATGCGGATGGCATAAGTGTACGTCGTATTTATCTGTGATGTTTAGGTGACTTAAATGATGGGACTTCATTAATGTGATTAAAGAAAGAAAAGAAACCTAAAAGATGTTGTAGAATCAAATTTTTAAATAAAAAGGGTAGCTACAGTTTTGCTTTGCATAGCGGTATATATGATATACCCTGCACCTTATTCGATGGGGAAAGAGCCGAGATCCCTTCACCGGGAGTGACCTCTTTAGCAAAACTGGCAGATGCTACAACACTCGGTTTGATTTTTGACTGCTTTTGGAGTTTTGCTTTGCATAGTGATATATATGATAGATCCCGCACCTTATTCGATGAGGAAAGAGCCGAGATCCCTTCACCGGGAGTGACTTCTTTAGCAAAACTAATAAAAGCCTCAAAATCACTCCATTTCAAAATTCATTCGATTCTACAAAGATATCAAGTTCATTACGCTCATGGTTTTTCTGAAAAACCTGCGTAGCCCTCCGACATTTCAGATAGATATTACTTAGTATTCGTGCTACGGTTGTTTGGCATTCGTCAAGGCGTAGTGTATGGTACATATTTACTATTTATCTGTGGCATATGATGCGATTAGATTAGGGTATTCATACGGCGTTGTTTGGCATTCGTCAAGGGTCGTGCTAGTGGGTTTAATTCAATCAAGAAATGTACGGGTTGAACTTGACTAACGCACTATGGGTTGTTTGGTATTCGTCAAGGTCATAGTACGTTAGGGGCAAAAGCATTATCGGGAATTTCAAGAGTTGAAATTTGCAATGAGATTGCATACCTTCTATGAGATAGTTGGATCCCGATACCCATTGCGAGTAATTGTTACTCCTGGGAGAGTTTTACACAGGACAATTAGCCGATCAAGTAGGTGTCTAGAAAGGTGTCAACGGGGTTACGCCTCTGGGAAAATGAGGTTTACTTTAATTAGGTCCGTGCGAAAGCACGGGGAACCTCCCTCAAAGTACCGACACTGGCCTGGCTGAAAGATTGGCGAAATTGTAAGGTGTAATTAATCCCGGCTAGTCTTTCCTTTTAGGGTTTGAAGGAAGATTTGATAAAAAAGAGTGGGAGCCATCTGATTAGATAAGATAATAACCAATCTGATCTTGTAAGAGCATACGCTAAAGTGTTTTCTTCTCTCTCTCTCTAGGTAGTGACCATGTCATGCCTTAATCAAGATAATAATATGGATGTATTGACCGAACCCGCATGTTATACTGTGCAGGGGAACGTTGGACCCGTTCTATCTTATAAGTGTTATAAGACTGAACAGGAAATAGGAGAATGTCTGGATTCTTACGCCGCCCAAACGGAGAACATGCATGTTGATGCACCTTCTTCGGGTGTGTTTGTCATTGAGAACTGTTTTTCAGTTCACCCTACGTCCTGGATATTAGATACCGGATCAGGATCCTACATATGTAAACAGTTACATGGGCTACGGAAAGGTAGAGAACTGGGAAAGGGTGATCATTCCGTTCAAGTAGGGAATGGTGCAAGTATTACAGCCAAAGCAGTTGGCGAATATCACCTTGTATTACCAAGTCGTAATACACTGGTTCTGAATGAGTGCTATTATATACCGAACTTGATGTGCAACATTATATCAGTTTCTTTACTAAGTAAGGAAGGATATAATTTTTTAGTACAGGATAATGTTATGAACATCTTCCTTGATCAAAAGTTAATTGTATCAGGCTCGTTACATAATGGCATATTCATTCTCAATCAAAATACAGTTCTCAATTTACAAAACACACACAAGAGGAAGAGTTCAGAAATGAACGAATCTTTCTTGTGGCATTGTAGACTTGGTCATATAAATGCGACACGACTAGCTAAGTTACATAAAGATAGATATTTGAAACCGTTCGAATTATCATCTTATGACACTTTCCATTCATGTCTCAAAGGAAAAATGACCAAAACTCCGTTTACGGGACACGGAGAAAGAGTTACCGAACTCTTGGGACTGATACATAGTGATGTATGCGGTCCCATGTCTACACATGCCAGGGATGGTTCTTCGTACTTCATTACATTCACTGACGATCTCTCAAGATACGGACATGTGTTCTTGATAAGACACAAATCTGAAGCTTTTGAGAAATTTAGAGAATATAAACAAGAAGTCGAGAACCAAACCGGAAAAAGTATTAAAATCCTACGATCTGATCGAGGAGGTGAATACTTGAGCAATGAATTCCTGGACTTCCTAAAAGAGAATGGGATTCTCTCTCAGCTAACTCCTCCATATACACCACAGCACAACGGTGTATCGGAACGGAGGAACCGCACCCTATTAGATATGGTGCGCTCTATGATGAGCACAGCTGAGTTACCTATTTCCTTCTGGGGGTATGTGCTAGAGACAGCCATACATCTACTGAATATGGTCCCCACCAAATCTGTGCCTACCACTCCATATGAGATATGGAAAGGGAAGAGACCATGTCTTAACTATGTTAAGATATGGGGTTGTCCAGCCTATGTCAAAAGACAAAATCCGGACAAACTCGAGGCAAGATCAGTCTTATGTAAGTTTATAGGATATCCCAAAAATTCACAAGGGTATATCTTCTACCACCCCGAGGAACAAAAATTGTTTGTTTCTCGACATGCCACTTTCTTAGAAAAATGTTTTCTTATGAAACAGACAAGTGGCATTGAGGTAGAACTGGAAGAGGTTCCAGCGACACAAACTATAACAGAAGACTTGGTAGAACCAGAGGATTCAGTAGTACCTGACGAACCCCAGCCGCTCCGCCGATCTAGCAGGGTTTCTCGTCCGCCTGAGAGATATTACGGTTTTCTCATTGATGGTGGAAGCGAGGATTGCATCATGGAAGATGATGACCCAACTGGCTTCGAGCAGGCCATCACGAGTAGGGACTCAGTGAAATGGCTGGATGCAATGCGGTCTGAGATGGAATCCATGTACACCAACAAAGTATGGACTTTGGAAGTTGCTCCTGAAGGGGTAAAACCCATTGGGAGCAAGTGGATCTTCAAGAAAAAACTTTGTGTAGATGGGAAAGTGGAGACTTTCAAAGCTAGACTTGTTGCAAAGGGTTTTCGTCAAAGACCAGGTGTGGACTATGGCAAAACCTTTTCTCCAGTAGCTATGCTTAAATCCATCCGGATCATACTTGCCATCGCTGCATATCATGATTACGAAATCTGGCAAATGGATGTTAAGACCGTCTTTCTAAACGGTGATTTAGAAGAGTGCGTGTACATGACTCAGCCAGAGGGCTTCGTAGACAGTGGGAGCAGCGGGAAGGTGTGCAAGCTGCTTAAATCCATTTATGGATTAAAGCAAGCATCGCGGAGTTGGAACATCTGCTTTGACGTCGTTATCAAAGAGTTTGATTTCGTCAAAAACGTAGATGAACCTTGTATTTACAAGAAGGTAGCAGAGAGTAAGGTTGTCTTCCTCGTATTGTACGTGGACGACATACTCTTGATAGGAAATGACATTCCTATGCTGCAATCGGTCAAGCTCTTCTTATCACAAAGATTCTCAATGAAAGATCTTGGTGATGCCTCCTGCATATTGGGAATTAGGATCTATAGAGATAGATCCAAACGGATATTGGGATTGTCCCAATCCAGGTACATTGACACCATACTAAAGAGGTTTAGTATGGAAGAATCCAAGCGTGGGAACTTACCCACGATCTCTGGAGTCACTCTCTCCAAAGAGATGTCTCCCAAGACTGATTTGGAAAGAGCTCGCATGCAAGGGATACCCTATGCTTCGGCTGTAGGCTCTATCATGTACGCGATACTATGTACCAGACCCGATGTAGCATACTCACTAAGTGTAGTGAGCAGGTATCAAGCTGATCCTGGAGAGAGTCACTGGACAGCTGTGAAGAGCATTCTCAAGTACTTACGAAGGACTAAAGAGATGCTCTTGGTGTATGGTAACGGAGAACTCCAAGTGGAGTCCTTTACCGATTCGATCTTCCAGAGTGATAAGGACGACTCTAAGTCGCAGTCGGGATTTGTCTTTACCCTCTACGGAGGGGCGGTTAGCTGGAAGAGTTCCAAGCAAGAAACCGTGGCAGACTCGATGATGGAGGCTGAATACATCGCTGCAAACGATACTACCAAAGAGGCTGTCTGGATCAAGAAGTTAATTACTGAACTTGGAGTGGTTCCATCCATTGAGCATCCAATACCTTTGTATTGCGATAACAATGGAGCGGTGGATTTGGCCAAGGAACACAGGTCCCATCAGCGATCCATGCATATTCTGAGGCGGTATCACCTGATCCGGGAGATAGTTGATCGCCGGGAGATCGAGGTCAGGAGGGTTGACACGAAGAAAAACACAGTGGATCCACTCACGAAGGCCATTCCCCAGATACAGTTTGAGAGACTCTTCGGGATGCTCGGTATGCGATACTACAGCAGCTGGCCCTAGTGCAAGTGGGAGATTGTTAGTTGTATGTATGCCCTAGAGGCTAGTATTGTATAGATGATGTATATTATATTGGATGCTTGGACATATATAGAGATGACTTTCTTGCTCGATATGATAGTATGCTATCTGGTTGCTCTTTATCTTAACATGTATACTAGTCTCTTTATACTGTCTTATAGTTACATGTTGGTAAAGCCCTTAGGATGTGTACTTGATTACCTGGACTATGATGCGGATCATACTAGTGGGGACATGGTAGTCTATAAGTACATCTTTCAAGGTCCCTAGTCGTGGATGTATCGAGACGGGGCATCGATATACCAGTGTAGACTAGCGTATACGCTTCCCAACCCATGAGATGGGCGATGGATGATCCCATATCCATTGGTGTTTGACATCAGAGATGGTATACGGGTGCTCAGTGGAGACTGGGTACACTGGACGGACTCGCCGAGAACTCCCAGATGGTATTATACCTCACGTCAGATGGCAGTTCTCAGGTGACACTTGTGCAGGTTAGTTTGTAGACCCGAGATCGTCATAGAGTCTTGTGTGATTCCCACTGTGCTTTGATTTCCACCTTACCACGACCACAAGGGCGTGCAAAATGGTGGTTTTTGGGTACAGTCCCGAGTCACATGGAGGCAATGAGCGATAGGAGGGGTTTCGTCTCTCCCGGTATTGGGGGTTGATGTTGCACTGTCTCGATTTGCCGTAACAGGGAAGTCCCTGGCCAGGGCTGATTAGAGATTTACTGGTAAGTGTTACCAGTAGTTTCTCGACCCGTTATGAGCCTCACATCGGCACGACTTATCGGTTATTGGGGTCTGACGTTTACCACCCCTAGACTTGATATGCGACATATCAGACGAGGAGACCGGACTGTACGGGAAGTGTTGCCGGTTGGCTCGACGGGAGTTGTAGCAGGTTCGCTTGTTCTCTTCTGATCGCTCAATACCCGGGTGGCCGTTACGTTTAGCTGACCGCTTGCGGTTTGGGGGTGCTTTGTAGGGTTCATAGGCACTCTAATGAGGTCTCACAAGGTATCAACCATGCCAATTTCAAATTTTACGGGTGCCGAGAAACCCTAATACGGATCGTTAACTAGAAATTTAGACGAAACAAAGCAACTAGTTTACAACTAAACTAAAAGAACGGAAATACAACCTTTGTAGATCCGTTTCTCCACCTCCATAGCTCCATGATGAAGTCCTCTCCGCTGTCCAAATCGAACCGTGACTCTAGCATCGGCTTCATCGGAGAAAAAGCGGGCTAGGTCATCGACGACGATGCCGAAGATGATCTACGTCGAGGCATCACTAGATCAAGCTCCACCTTCACCAAGCCATGAAAACTTATGAAGGAAACACCCTATACTACTTGGCAAGAGGTAGAGGATGAAGAAATAGGAAGTGGGTTCACTTTAGAATTGGATTTCTCACTCATTTCATCAATTCACCATTGATGAAGTCAAGCTTTCTTCATTGAAGAAGATGAAGAAGAAGAAGAAAGAATATCATGATATGTATTATAATAAGAATAATAAAATCATTCTTATCATAATCATGAACCATGGTCAAGTGTAGAGAACTAACTAAGGTTTAAGTGAATGGTTAGGGTTAAGCATGAGACAAAATGGTCACTTTAGTCAAAGCTTCATGAAGCTTCAAAGATAAAACAAAACTAGCAACCATTTTCCCTTTTTCTTTCCAAAATAAATAAATAAATAAATAATAAAGAAAAGCAAAACCCTAATCATTAACTTAACCATGGTTTAATCTTTACACTTAACCAAGTTAACATGTATCATCAAACATGATACAATCAAGTGCACAAAAGTATATCACATATACAACTTGTGAACATCCGAGTGAGAATATCCATTTAAAGTGAACCGATACTAGTTAATGCAAAGTAATATATCAAATATATAATTATACATTAAATCATTAAATCAACACTTGATTTAACGATCCGGTCATATCGCATATAACCGACTAGTATCATATGTATCGGCTTATCGAATCAATACTTGATTCGATAACTAGGTTATATCGCATACAACCAATCGATACATTCATCGCGAGAATGAAATACGGTATCACATACACGCATTATTCTCGATCCCGTACATATCTCATATGCGCTCCTATTTCGTTTTGCTTGAGCCAGGAAACCTCTGTGTAGGACTCTAAAGACTCGTCAATACTCCGGCAGCAGGTGATGATCATATCAAACACCCGCAAGCCGCAAGCGGTCTGCTAAACGTAACGGCTATCCGGGTATTGAGCGATCAGAAGATCGACGAGCAAGCCCACTCACACTCCTGTGAATCCAACCAGTAACACTTACCGTACAGTCCGGTCTGATCGTCTGATATGTCGCATATCTCGCCTAGGGGTGGTAAACGTCAGACCCCAATAGCTCGATAAGTCATGTCGATATGAGGTCTATAACTGTTCGAGAAACTACTGGTAACACTTACCAGTAAATCTCAGCAACCCTGGTCAGGGATTTCCGGTTATAGCCAATCGAACACAGCGCAACATCAACTCCCTATACCGGGAGAGACGAATCCCCTCCTATCGCTCATTGCCTCCATGTGATTCGGGACTGTACCCAAAAACCACCGTTTTGCACGCCCTCTTGGACGTGGTAAGGTGGAAATCAAAGCACAGTGGGAACCACACAAGACTCTATGACGATCTTGAGTCAACAGACTACTCTGTACCAGTGTCACCAGAGAACTGCCATCTGACGTAAGGTATAATACCATCTGGGAGTTCTCGGCGAGTCCGTCCAGTGTACCCAGTCTCCACTGAGCACCCGTATATCATCTCTGATGTCAAACACCAATGGATATGGGATCATCCATCGCCCATCTGTATGGGTCGAGCAGGTATACGTTAGTCTACTCTGGTATATCGATGCCCCATCTCGATACACCCACGACTAGGGACCTTGAAGGATGTACTTATGGACTACCATGTCCCCACTAGTATGATCCGCATCACAGTCCAGGTAGTCAAGTACACATCCTAAGGGCTTTACCAACATGTAACAGAGAGACAAACAGTATACACGTTAAGGTAAAGAGTAACCAGATAGCGTACTATCATGTCGAGCAAGAAAGTCCTCCCTATATATGTCCAAGCATCCACTACAATATACATCCTATGTATAGTAATGGCCTCTAGGGCATACATATAACTAACATGCTTGATATGATCATCACCCACTGCCGGCGTATTGACGAGTCTTAGAGTCCCACAAAGGAGTTACCTAGTCCAGGCGAAACGTTATGGTGCGCGTATGCGATATGCGCATCGACCCGGTTAAAATGCACGTATAGGATACCGTATATTAATCGGGCGGCTTGATTTTGTGGGGTCGTATGTGATATGACCGGATTGATAAATCAAGTGTTGATTTACCATTTAACCATTAACTTCTCACTTGAAATCCTTTCTTGTGTTTGATGGATGTATGCATGCATGTATGCTTTCTTTATAGATTCATGCACATATGGATGTGCATACACACATACATACATACATCATCTTTCATGGTTGCTTATACATTGAAAATGGTGGATTTATAAGACTCACACCATGTTTATATATATGGATAATTATTTCTATTTAAAGTTAAAACAAAAGAAAAGAGAAAAGGTGAATGAATGGTTATATTCTACACTCTTCTTTTGACCTAACCATATTCACCTACCATTTAACCATGATTTATCTTCCTCTTGTCTTTTAACTAAAATGAAATAAATATCCATATTGTTTAACCATGGTTTGAGATGAGAAATGAAAATATATATACATATATCTTTTCTTTTTCTCTTTAGAGTTTTTCTTCACACTCTTGTTCAAAAGCCATCATCTTCTTCAACCTTGCTCTATTGCTCTCTAGATTTTTCAAGTGAGCAAAATACTCATCAAGCTAGGATTTTGAAGTGAGAAAAGCCACCACAACATCATTCTACACAAGTCTTGCCCACTTGTTTAGAGTGTTAGCTTCAATCATCATTCTTGATCTTGCGAAGTTGCTAGCTTGGACAAAGCGGACTCCGGGTGGATCATCGGTGACCTAGAGGAGTTCAAGCGGAGCTTTTCCAAACCCCAAGTAGCCAAGGAGTCTAGCGTAGGGAGCTACAAAGGTTGTACTCTCAAAACCCTAGCTTTTCTTTCATGAGATGATATGCAATTTTGAAACCCTAATTTATCTAGGAACGATTCTATGTTTGTTAACTTAGCACCCTAAAAATTCAATCTTTGGTACATGTGATGCTTCCAATCCCTTCCTGAGGTGCTAGGTTAACCCAACAAATCATACCTCTACAAGTACAAAAAGAATAGAGTATTCATGATGACAAATACTCTATATATACAGGCCTTATGGCAAATGAAAAGGGTTCCAAGTCCCCAAGCCTTTAATGCAAAAAAGAAAAGAGAAAACAAGGAAAAAGGAAGCTCCAATTTCCCACAATCTTCTAAAAGACAAGATGAAGAGTTAAATAAGTCTCTCTTTTTCTTGCATACCCCTCTTTTGGTCCGGAACGGACCACTTAGAAAACTCAATCGAGTTCTTCTACAAAAGTGTGTTCTTTGTGACGAAGACCCAGAGGAAGCTCCACGTCCCTTTATTTAGAAATGAGGTAACTCACTTCTCAATGGCATGATAAATGGACTGAAAAATCTACTTTCTCAAAAACAAGTCCTAAAATGATGAAGTTTCATAAGGTTATGAAGCGGGTCTATACTTCAGAAATTTTGAAAATAACCAAGGTCATGACTAAATCTTGAGAATAGGGAAAATCCTATTCTCCGCATAGGAAACTCTCCACATATGGAGTCAAGACAAGGTTTAAAACCAACATAAAAGCATAAAAGAAAGGCATAAACAAGCTTAAGACGGCGACAAAATCAAATAAACAAACCATTGAGACAACCGGTGGATACTCAAAATGGGGGATTCGCCCCAAAAGCTGATGGGCGGATACCCCAAAACGAGGTATCTGACCCCCAATATAGTCGGCGGATACCATAAAATCAAGGTATCCACCCACCCCCCACCCCCTATATGTTTTTTCTTGGGATATCTTGCTCCAAAACTCAAGATTATGAGTAAAAATCTATACCCACACTTGTACGAATGAAAAGGATATCTCCAATTGTATAAGAAAGCGTTGTAACAGGATAGTTTTTTCAATAAACATGGACTTATCCGTTTTTCTTACAAGTATTCATTTCATCTATAACGATCCTAAAATCCATGTACCGTTGTATTTTCCTTCTTTAATAAAAAACATTTTTTCTTTCAATCACTAATATATATTTAAATCCTGTTGAATATATGTAAGAGTAAACTTGTATTTCATTGGTTAAATCCTTACATTCCTATTCCACACGTCTCGAGTTCAAACCCCAGCCTCTCTAAATTATTTATTTCTTTATATAATCATTTTGCATTATATAATCTTGTTTTTAAAGAGAAGGAAAAAATTGTTTTTTATTATTTTATTTTATTAGATTTTTAAAAAGAGAATTCGTATTATAAAAGAATCAGTTTAAGGAATTGATTTTTCCGTTTACCTTTTAAGTTATTTACTTTCGATTTTTTAAAAGAGCATGCATAAGTATCCTATTAGTTAAGATGTTATGGTGTTATCTAGAGGTTGCAACATCAAATCCTTGATCTTGTAATTATCTTTGTCAAATCTTTTTTTAAACCTTCTCATCACCTATAAACGAGACCTTACAATTTTGTAACCCCAAAATGAATTCATAATAAATTAGAATTATTATGAAGAGTTTTTTTTATCATAATTAAATCTAGTTTAATTTGTTTTTAATATCACCTATTGCCTCATTCTCCTTCGATTGTTTCTTCCTTCTCTAATTCAACAAAAATTTATCATCATTCTCTAAATCTTTATTGCACCTCATCCTCCTCTTCCACCGAGAAGCAATTCGAAGGTTCCTGATAATCACAAGTCATCGGAAGCCTCTAGATCGAGGTTTTGATCACATCGGCGATAGCGATATGGTTGTTATAACGTATCGCAATATCGAGTAAGTTCCCTCCGTCCTTCTTCCCCCCTTGTTGAAAACTCACTTCCTCTTACCATGTCTCGATACTGAGGATGCTTGTGCTGCCCTATTTGAATACATGTTAAATTATTTTTTCTATAAAATAAAATGTTTAGTCCCATGCTTTTGATTATAGAGCCTTGTTTATTTTGAGTCGACAAGTATACTAAGTAGTCGTTGCAATTCCTTTGGCATTAATACAATGGACGTTTAATATCGGTAGGTACTAGATCTATGAAATGTGTTTATAAACTAATTGCACATCAATCTCATGAACCTGACTAATTTTAAGAAATAAAGACTACCATTTTAACTAAAGATTCATTGTTGTCTTATTGCATGCTCATGACATATCTAAATGCTTGCACCACATACCGAGACTTGCATTAATGTTCGTTACAAATAGTTGCTATAACCCTTTATAATTTTCTAGAATACGAGCTACCCCTATTTGAATACATGTTAAATTATTTTTTCTATAAAACAAAATGCTTGTGCTACCCCTATTTGAATACATGTTAAATTATTTTTTCTATAAAATAAAATATTTAGTCACATTTTTTTCACTAAAGAGCCTTGTTTACTTTGAGCCGCCAAGTATATTAAGCAGTCGTTGCAATTCCCTTGGCATAAATATAATGGACGTTTAATATCGGTAGGTACAAGAACCATGAAACACATTTACAAGCTAATTGCACATCAATCTCATGAACCCTACTAATTGTAAGAAATAAAGACTATCATCTTAATTAAAGATTCGTTGTGGTCTTATTGTATGCTCATGACGGATCTAAATGATTGCACCACGTGTCAGGACTTGCGTTAATGTTCGTTACAAATGGCTGCTATAACCCTTTATAATTTTTTAGAAGACGAACCATATGGAATCCCTATGTTTTTTCAAATCAACCTTTTGATATTAAATCAATTTCCGGAAGGGATCAAAATATAATTTTAATATTAGAAGGTTTCAAGAAAATCAGGTCTAATAATTAGATAGATTTTATACGTGCCTTAAACAAATTTCAGAATCGAAACGGAACATAGTTTAGGTTTTCCGTCGCATCTTTGTTGCTGTTTTGAAATCTTAAAAACTGTTTTGAACGTCTGTCTTCGAAAATTCATAACTTATTCTTCTGAGATCCAAACTGAGTAAACCCAAATGTTTTTGATAATAGATCGAAATACCTAGATTTTCTTAATTCATTTCGATCTCTGAAAATCGACGGAATTAATAGAATTATGTTTTTTTAAATCGTGTGTCGAATCAGGACTCTGTCCTGATTTGCGCACTGTTTTTAAAAAGGACATAACTCGATCTACTAATTTCGGCTTTTGAAAAACCTCGTATTGATGCAAAATTGACAGCCCAAAAACTTTTCTATACAACCTGAGATGCAGAACTTTGTATATCGACATGATATACGCACCGCAAGTTACCCTCTTCTTGCTGTTCAGAAAATAAAAACTGTTTTAAACTACTAGATTAAAATAATCGTAAATTGAGTTTCAAAGATCCAAATCATGCAAACTCAAGTTGTTTAGATAAGTAGACTGAAATACCTATCTTTTCCGAGTTTAACCCGAGACCTAAAAACTGACAAAAAACATGGCAAACTGTGTTTTTAAAACATATGCCAGTACTGCTCAAAGATAGAAAAAACGCGTCTAACTCCCAAACCAGTAGTCGGAATTAGAAGAGACTTGAACCTGACTCTGCATAACATCTAGAATTATGTTTCTTGTTTTATTCCCGAGATTATATGAGTTGAGTAATCAATAGTTTCCAGCACTCATATATGATATTGTTTCTGGTTTATATTTGAATATTGCACTTGTCTTATTTCATGTCATGCGACTTCCTCGTTATATTTGTACGTACATGAACTACTTGATTAAATATATTGCATGCCTGATACGAACTTGACTTGATCCATGAATACGTTGTAACACCTTAGGATGTGATTAATGGATAATTATATTTTAATATATGGATTTTAATAAAAAGTTTACCAAAACGATTTTCAAATAATTTATCAAATTTAATGAATATTTTATTAGAATTTTTCTAGGCTTGCACACACATGTGCATGTAAACTAGGGCTTAATTGGGGTTAAACCATGATTAGCAACCATGGTGGGTTAACCCATTTTAATTAAGTTATTTGGTTTTGGGTTTTAATTTAGTATGGTTGTTTTTTTAATGGAAAAAGGATTTGAATTTTCTTTTGTGTTGACTTGGTGAGAGAGAGAGAGAGAGAGAATGGCATCATGGCATGAGCCATGCCTTCATTAAATGAAGAGAGAGAGGGGTTGACACTTTGTGCTATCATTTCTTTGCCTCTCATTTTTCTCACTTCACTTTCTCACTCATACACACACACAAACACAACTTAGCAGCAACAGCAGAAGTTGCAGCAGCAACAGCACCCAGCAGCAGCAACACGAAGTAGCAGCAGCACCAGCTTCAGCAACAGTAACAGCATCAGCTCCAGCAGCAGCAGCAGCACCTCATCTTCTTCTTCTCCTCATTCTCCTGCTTCCTAGGGTCGAGAGTGAGGTATAAAATCTGAGCTCAATTCCTTCTGCTAAACTTATGTGTAGAATTAGTTTCGGTTAGTGATAAAAGTGAGTTTTTATGCTTGAAATGGTGAATTGTGTAGACTTTTGGTTAGGAGATGATTTTGCTGGTTAGCCTAGCTTAATTAAGTGTTATTAGGGCCACCTAAACCCAGTTAAACCCCAGATTTCACTAAAATACCCTAGGTTTTCATTTTTTGCAAAATATAACGTTTTTAAGACGAAGTTGGCCTTTCTGTGATCTGCTTTAGACCCGGGGGTTTCAGATAAAAATTGAGTTAACTGGAGCATACTTGGTAGACCTTGATCATACCACCAGAGCACGAACCCCAGACACCCAACTCAGGCCGCCAGTTTATTCGTTCTGGCCGCAATTTGCGGCCAGACAGGGGACTTAGGCGTTAGGGTTTTGGCTAGAGGAGTCTGCTACATATTATAGTGTTTTGGCATGTGCAATTTTGTAAGTTTTCACCTGTGTCAGAATCTGGGACGATATATCGTTTTTCTAATACGTTTAGTTTACGCGACACATGTGATACGTGAGTGGGTTCTGTGATCCAGCGTATCGCGACGTGTCGGGGTAGTTTTAGACGTGTATACACACGTTTCACGTATCGGACACACGCGCGTTTAGTTCGCGACGCGAGTTTCTCGTTTGATTTCGATATCGCGTTTTGTGAGATATTTTGCTTATATATGGATTCCTTATGTAAATTCCAGGTTCGCAGGCGGGTACGTCGGACGCCGCAAAGAAGGGAAAGCAAGTGGTCGGCTACGTGTAGCACGCGACCAGGTGAGTAGATTTAACATCTACGGGGAAATCACCCGTATGGCGTTAAGCGTCAGGACGTGATAGGATATTTAGTCGTAGATGTTCATATGGACTATTGTAGCATACCTTCTTGTTGCATATAGAATTGGTAGTATATAACACTGCACTGTTACTAACGGTTAAAGCTGCACGAGCACTATTTGTATGTTACACTCACACTGTTAGTGATTTCCATGACACTTGCATTATAGAATTGCTACGAATTACATATCGTTTTGATTGCCGCATCATTGATGATTGTTATGATTTTGTTTCATATACACACATATATTGATATCTTCATACTTGCGCACATGCACACTGTATATTCATACCAGTGCACACATATATTGATATCTTCATACCTGCGCACATGCACACTGTATATTCATACCAGTGCACACATATATTGACATCTTCATACCTGCACACATGCACGCTGTATATTCATACCGGTGTACACATATATTGATATCTTCATACCTGCGCACATGCACGCTGTATATTCATACCAGTGCACACATATATTGATATCTTCATACCTGCGCACATGCACGCTGTATATTCATACCAGTACACACATATATTGATATCTTCATACCTGCGCACATGCACGCTGTATATTCATACCAGTGCACACATATATTGATATCTTCATACTTGCGCACATGCACACTGTATATTCATACCAGTGCACACATATATTGATATCTTCATACCTGCTCACATGCACACTGTATATTCATACCAGTGCACACATATATTGATATATTCATACCTGCGCACATGCACACTGTATATTCATACCAGTGCACACATATATTGATATTATCATACTTGTGGACATGCACACTGTATATTCATATCAATGCACACATATATTGATATTATCATACTTGCGCACATGCACATTGTATATTCATACCAGTGCACACATATATTGATATATTCATACTTGCGCTCATGCACACTGTATATTCATAATAGTGCTACACTCATATTCGCGTATATATCCTTTTGCACATCCATACCTACGTACATATATATGTTACATACATGGATGATATTGACTTGATTTCAAGAAAATAAGGGACCGCATGAGATATTTTCAAAACTGGATTCTTTTTAAAGGAGCGGTTTTCCCTTTTTACTCTTAGTATCATACGACACATTGCATGGATTTACGCATTGAGTTTGGATTTATGGGATTTCTGGATTTGAGAACCGTGGTATTATTTTAAGAAATTACGCACTGTTTTAAAAACCCGGTTTCTCTTGATATGATATTTCAGTGCGTTCACCATGAGTTTTCTCGGTTCCAGAGAGCTTGTGTGAGTATACCTGATTCGAGGAGGGGTAGGCACCGATTCCGGGTACATGTTGGACCCGGTATGGTACCCCGGGGCAAGAAGACTCGTATTGTTAGACGGTGAGACTGGCGGAGGGACTACTATCTACCAGTGATTGGTTGGACCTGACGGTTATCCAGAGGATACCGACCAGAGTCGATAGATGGATACGGGACGACGCGTACTGCCGGGGCCGATGGCCGATTCTGCAGACAGAGCCCGTGGGCCGATCCGGAAGGACGGAGCCCGATACTTGAGGATTTGCGTGTCGATGCTAGACACGACTATTTTATGATATTTCGAGTGCCGATGTCGGGCACTCACGATTCTATGAGATTTACAGGATTTGAGGGCCGATGAGGATGACGGCGCCTGAGTTTTACTGGGATTTGGGTGTATTGATGGACACCGATTATTTTCCACGATGACATTCCGTGTAGATGTTATTTATTCCCATGCTCAGCATTCAGTATTATACTTCTCATCCTGTACCTGTAGTACCTGATAGAGTACACATGCTATGCACGATTATTGCATACCTGCTCACCCTAGATAGATGTTGTTAGATTGCATTTGCTATGCACGACTATTGCATACCTTGCTCACCCTATATAGGTGTTATTAGATTGCATTTGCTATGCACGGTTATTGCATACCCTGCTTATCATATAAAGATGTTATTAGACCGCACTTGTTGCATGATTATTGCTCATCTAGCTCATCATATAGAAGTTATCTGTTGGCATAGATTAGAGTATAGCAGCACGTGCATACTTGCGATTACCTTTATATGTTATCTACTATTCACGAGTTGGCAACCCACCCCCGTTGTGCCACAGTGTTTGCAGGTTGCCCCTTGGAGTAGTCGCGGCAGGCTGTTTTCTTGCATCTTTTGATACAGATACCATTGCAGTTGGCGTGCGAGCCCTTTGCTGATAGGTGGGTTTTGTGCGGTATCTGTTTATTTTCCAGTTGTATACATCATTGTATCTAGTATTCTCCATCTACTACTTATGTATTGACTTAGAGACCAGTTGTGAGGACGATGTATATTATTTTGTACTCTAGTGTCGAGCTCGTTGTGAGCCGACTTTATTTATGCAGCTTTATATTTCATGTTGTCTTCACTTATGTTTACTCATTCTTTGCTACGGCGTCGTATATCATTATTGTGGTGACTGTTTCCGCCGTTGGGCGTGATTGCTCCCGTTTGGGATACTTATTTCTTATTGTACATCATTTTACTCATATATTGTTTTGTACCCAATTTCGGGGCTAGTTTTTACAAAGGAAATGCTGCCAAAATTTTTAAGATAATAACTTGCACTTTAAAGAATTTTACTAAATTACTTAAGGTTTTCCAAACGTTTTAACAAATGTTTCTATTAAATGTTTAAACACTCAATACTTTTAATGGTTTTGATTTCTGGGTTTCGGCTTACTTAGTCGCGTTACGCCTGTAGACGTTACGTGGTTAAGTGCCGGTCACGGGCCGAACTTTGGGTCGTGACATACATATTTGTTTACCGCCGAAAACCGGACTGAGGCGCGAGGAGCGCGTTTAGCTTGAATGCGGGGGCATATACTATATAGAACATATCCGTCCACCTCTCTGAAAATACCAAGTTGATTTATGACATCGTATATCAGAGATTTGGATGGATGCGACCGATATAGCTGAAACTATCAGATTCCCTTTCACATGATGATGGTTTTTTTTTATTGTGGGGACGCTTTTTCCGGCATGTGCAAGCTCCTACAGTTAATTACGTTATCACCAAGCGATAACAACTTTCTCCTTCTCCATGTTTATCACTTCATGTCGTGTTATAATTTGTTTATTATGGGGTTGCGCTTAGATTGTATACAGAGATTAATATCGTCATCGCCCGTAGGGCGCGGATCACTCCAAATCCGTATATATTAGATTTAGGGTGAACTTAGGTAATATGTACTATCAGTTCACGAGATACTTTATTTTATTTAAGGACAGTTAATCTTATTTTAGATTAAGATCGACTTAAACATTTTATTTTAAGGATCGTTAGTCGTATTTGGGATTAAGATCAATTTAAACATATGAGCATATAGGCTCAGTTGATTTATAATTAAGAGAATATAGGTTCGGTCACAGTGAGCATATGAGCTCATTTGATTTATAATCAAAGAAGTTTAACTTCAGAAAAGCCTACCCCATTTTAGGTTGGGTATTAGGCTTTCTATTGCCCGCCCAGTGCTAAGCACTCATTATATAGCGCTCACGTGTATATCACATGAGCGTTGAGGCTCTGGCGCTCAAGTGGATATCACGTGAGGCGCTCATACTTTAGCGTTCACGTGAATATCACGTGGAAGCTACCAAAATAGTGCTAAGCACTCAGCAGCCTTATTTTCTGGCACTCACGTGGATGTCACGTGAGACGCTCATGTGGATATCACGTGGATGCCGCCATATTCATATAGAAATTAGCTCCGAAAAATAGATTTAACTCTAAAATCCCAAATTTTCTTTACAGATCTTATTTATACAAGAACTAAGTTTTTTATTTTTATATGAGAACTAAGTTCTTAGTGAGAGAAAAACTTTATCTGTAGGTAAAATTATATCTTGAAGGAACTAAGTTTCTGGAGTATAAACCCTATCTTTTTCGTTCTTTCTTCCATGTTCTTTTCTTTTGTTCATATGGGGGTGGTAAAACATCATTATTTTTCTCTGGATCTTGAGTCTAAAGAACAAAATCTTCCCTATGAGAATTAAATTCTCTTTGTTTTATGGAAGATTTGTCTTGTGGATCTCAGATACAAAAGAAGAACTAAGTTTTTTTTGAAAGGCTAAGCCCTTATGTGTATATCACATATAGGTAAAAGAAGGATATTCCTCCATTATTTACTTAGGCCTTTGGAAGGAGGAAAATGAACTTTCTTCGAAGAGAATTAAATTCTCGGTTGCAGAAGCTTATAAGGGTCTGTGCCTCTCAGATTTAATCTCTTGGGTTTTTTATATAGGAGAAGAGAAATATCAAATTGTTTGAGTAAATCTCTATCACGCCCCGCTTCCCAAGATAAGTAACTACGGCACGTAACAGAGCCAACCATGGTTCCTGTGGCTAGGAATCATCTCCCCACAGTCTCATTACGGCTATCTATCGGATATCAAGAACAGTAAAATATATAATTTAGCTAACACATGTCCATCTGCAATAGTAAATAGAATCAAGAAATGCATAAAGCAGAAATGAATTAAGATCCAATAAACAATATCTGAATTACGTCCCATATGGGCTCACATTAATAAAAATAAAACTACGAAAATAAAAAAAACTAAGTATCTCTAAACTAAATAGCTAGCTCCTCATTGCTCGGCTTGCTTATTAAGGCACTCCTGATCTGCCTGCAAAAATGTCAGAGGAACTGGGCTATGCAAAATCCAGAAGTCAGTGCGTCATAAATATCAAAACAATAGTAATAACCAGGATATGGTGCTATGATTAAATATGAATATAAATAAATAACACAGGTATAAAACAGTGAGCTATATGTATGTGATGTGTATTCTAAAATCTGTGCTTCTAGCTTATCTATTTTATAAGTCTTTGAAATCAATTAATGTAATCCCCATCGTAACTCAATAGTATATATCCCATTCATTCCCCACGGGATCACGGTACAATATATCCCATTCATTCCCCACGGGACCACGGTATAATAAACAATAATTATTCTATTCACGCCTGGAATCACGGCAAACAATAATAATATTCACTTGAGTTATATTTCGGTTATATTCTTGATTTCCCCTTTCTCCCCAGGTTTTATGTTCAAGTCAGATATTGATGATATAAATCTAATGCCAACACAAGATCAAGTAGGTACAGGTCTTGTTTATGTAGACAACAAGTCACATCCATCAGGACAACAATCAGGATTGTCTGCATTAGCAATAAGATCCAAGTAACAAGTCTGGTGATGTGTTTTGAACATACCATGTACTGAATATTAGCCAAAACAGATACCAATGTAAAACTGTAATCAATATCGTGATACAACCAATGCCAGGATGCATATATATCTGTAACAACCCTAAACTTTCTGTACTTTTTTTCAAAAATACAGAAAAGGGTATTTGAGCCTGAGCACAAGTTATAAGTTTGATTTGCTTTTTAAGATCAAGAAGGAGCTTGTAGCTCATTGGTAAGACCTTTCACTATTGAACCAAAGCACCAGAGTTCAAATCCCATCAACCACATTATTTTTAATTGGTTTTCTTTTAATCTTTTTAGAAGCCCAAGAGTCTCCACGTGCATAACTCGTAAAAACCAAGAGTCACATATAAAACAAACGAGTCCAGGAGGTAGACCAAGCGACAAGGGACACGTGGCGGGGATAATCGGCCCGACTCGGCCAGCGAAGCGGCTAAATCGGCCGGTGCCGCCGGTCGAACTCGCCCAAATCCGATTTCTTCCTTCTTGACATCTATGCCTCCTGAACTCCCCATAACTTCTACACTGTTTAAATTTCCTGCATTATTACAGAGGATTAAAAAACCTAATTAAACTCTTTTTAATGCATATTTTTTAATACAATTTTACCACACCCTTTCATCTACCTAAACCCTAGATTTTCCTATAAATACCACACCTAAAATCACCCCTCCTCACTTCCAAATCTCTGTCCAAACTCTCAAGAAAAATCCAAATCTTTTGTGTGCAAGTGGAGTTAGTAAAAGGCGAAGCTCCGACGAACTTCCGACGACGATCCAAGGAGTTTCCGGTGACGAAACGACACATCGGTGTTTCTCCAACCTTCCTCTTCCTCTTCTCTTGGCTCTAATCCCATAAGTCCCTTCTCATCCTTCTCTTTACTATTCTAAAAACTTAGAATTCTAAAACCTGACGGAAGTGGAGTTAATCCGACATCCGATTCGGTTTTTCCTTAAAAATCATATTTTTCTTAAACACAATAATACCAAACTCTCACATCATGATCATTAAACATTAACAAAATATATTGGCAAGTTTCATATCAAAAGAATTTATATTTCAAATTTTATAGCACTTTTACAGAAAAATAGCATATAGTTTAGTTTCGACATAAAACATCATTACCCCTTACTATATCTTTAGCTAGTTCACAATGTAATGACCTACCTCCTCACAACACTCATGTATCATAGCACGATGGAATTTGGGAACATAAATTTGGAAAAATACGATTTTACACATAACTACAACCCATTTCGGGGAACCCGTTCGGGATGGTGCGGATTATCGCACATCCTCAGGCTTAGTAGTGCGAGATGCAGACCCCCGTAAGGAGCATACGGTCTCGAAAGATTTAAAATACAAATTTCTTTAGAGAATGTGATTTCTATTATAAATAAAACATATATTTTTAGTAAATAAATATATATGTAATTAATATCAAAATATCTATTTTTAATATTTATAATATTCCACATTTCCAAAATTCAAGAAAAACATCTCATTTGCAAGAAATACCATACAATTCCAATATTACAAATAAATACCATATATTATGAAATTAGGTTTTATTCACTAGAAATGTCATACTGATAAAATATACATTCATGAAAACTCTAAAGACGATAATAAAATACTTGAGGTGTATTTTGAAAATTATACAAAATTATTTTACATAAAACCCCCTCAAGTTATACTAAATTACAATAAGGACCCTAGTAAACATAGGTTTAAGCGGGACCAGTCTCTTGAGCCTCAGGGAACCGGAGATATGGGCGCTTGCCTATTTAAGGTAGACAACTTAACAAACGGTGTTATCAACACGGTAATCGTTTTTGAAAAAGACACAAATCCTGCCGTCCATGTGCAGCGGTTACCGATAACACCAAAACCTAATTCAGGATTCAATTTCTTTTTTAATTGTCTGACTCAGACTGAGTCTCAATATAATCAATCTGACTTGAATATGATTACAAACTACAAAACAACATGAATCCATTTATTCAATCTGTTCAATCTATTCAATCTATATTGACCGAACCGAACCATGGATATACCTCCATCTACATGATTCTCCAGTTATATCCATTTACTGATATCATGGTTTCGACAAGTCATCCATCTATACAATTCAATTTACAACACAATACATTCCGTACAATCAATACAATCAATACTATAAACACTACGGGGTTATAAATGGGTAGACTGGTACGGAATATGTTAAAAGTGGCATGAGGTGGTCACTTAAGATGTAATTACATCCATGCCGTTGTTCCGTGGTATTATCGATGGAGCCTTGTACTCCATATACCGTAGTCTCTGGTCTAGTGAGACTCCTCTCTGATACACTGGCATCTTCTATACCAAGTTATAAACAACAGCGTTAACACTATATACAACATTATAACAATATAATACAACTTTAAAAGCTACACACACTCTCTCTCTCTTTGTCTATTCTACTTCTCCCTTATCTTTGGGACTTACCGAGCGATTGTTCGCTGACGACATTCCCTCTCTTTCTTCTTTGGAATGTTGTCAGGTGATTCGGACTTTCAGGAGATCGAGCCTACCAGCGAGGACTTGGATCAGCTAGCCTTCGATCCGGAGCTCTAGATACTTGTACATTTCATTTCAGTACTTTCCATTTCTGTTATTCCATTGTTTAGGCATTGCTTTTCATTCCATGTATTTACTTTTCTATGTACTGTAAGAGAATGTTAATAAATAAAGTTGTTGTTCATTACATTTGTCTTTTGTATGTATTTCTTTTATATTGCTTAGTTACGCTTAGCGTATTTACTTCTGAGTAAATACGTAGCGGCCTCGTCGTGTCCTCTGCCTGTATACTGGGAAGCGGGGCATGACAATATCTATCTGTAATAACCATTTTATGTCCATTACCATGTGTGATGCAATCTAGATAATCATATCGAGCTGTTATAGTAGTATAATAATATCATGATGTTCCGGCATGCAACTAGATAAACTATTATCGGTACGGATACAAACGGATACGGTAAAAACTATAAATTTCTATTACTCGCTGAATATTAAAACATATGTACCATACTTAATCATATAAATATTAATATAACAAAATAGCATGTTGCAACTTTAGAACTTGTCTCGAGATGATAAACACGGCACGGCGGTAAACGAAACGACGTGCATGATCACAACTAGGGTTCGATTTGTGCTCCAAGAGCCTCTATAATATCCTAAATCGGACCAGGCGAGAAGACTTTGGCCGAAGATAATCGGCCTCTTTTTTTGTACCTATCGTCTGAGGTTGATATCTGACATTAACATATGAGTTTTATACCTGAGGTTGGCGGTATATATTTTTTTACCTATCCGCGGGACCCATGCCTGCCAACAAACCTAGAGAGGACGAGTAGTTGGACAGAGAAAGAGACAAAGGTATTAATAATATTAATATTATTATATATATATATATATATATATAAGAAGAGAGAGAGAGGTGTATAATAATTTATTTATTAATATATATATACATATATATACATACATACATATATATATATATATATATATATATATATATATATATATATATATATATATATATATATATATATGGTAGGATTTTACAGATAATAACAGATTACTCCAAATATTATCCACATCTCTCTAAAAATCTAGTTTTTAAATATGAAGAATATACGTAAGGGTTTAAACCATAAGCAATATTCTGTAATTAAAAATATATACCCCCAAATAAAATCTACGTAACTATACGTAGTTGTCCAATAATCTGTCTGTATAACTCTTTAGGATACGAACATGATATATGAGCGCAACCATATGATATGGGGTACTATGACATGCAAGGCTGGATAAAAATATATTATTTGGTTTTATATTGTATCATAAAAAGATATTTAGAGTCTAGAAATATTATGTATGTATATATAATCTAGACTTACATGGATACACTGTACTAGCAAATATTTGATATAATCTCGAACCATGATGAGTTTCAAATATGCGGGTCGGGTCGGATAATAACCACAGCTACTAATTGCACAATCCGCAACTCAAAAGCAACAATAGCAAATAATTTTACCACAAGATTTGACATACCCCAAATATATAGTATAAATGCACTAGGGTGTTACATTATACCCAAGTACAAAAGGATTTCGTTCTCGAAATTCACGGAACAAGATAAGAGACAATAAAACACAGATCTAAGAAAAAAAGGTGTGGAAACTTCTGTCGGATCTCGTCTTCACGTTCCCAATGCGAACGATTCCCCTATGAAATGAGTACTAGTGGGATAACTTTATTTTTGATGACTTTTTCTTGTTGATCTACAATCGCCATTGGTCACTCTTCATGAGTTAAATCTTCTCTTACTGTCAGTTCCGAGTGATCTAGGATGTGCGCCTCATCTCGAACATACTTGCGGAGTTGAGATACATGAAACACGTTATGAACACCTGCTAAGGATGGTGGTAAAGCCATTTGATAAGCTATCTCTCCAACAAGATTGATAATACTGAAAGGCCCAAGGAATTGAGGACTAAGCTTGCTTCGACTACCAAATCGAATCACTCCTCTGGTCGTTGATATCTTCAAGAATACAAGATCACTAACTGCGAACTCCAGAAGTCTTCATCCAGTATCAGCCCAACTTTTCTGTCGATCCTGTGCCACCTTCATATGATTTCGGATCACGTTAATTTTCTCCACCGTTTGCATAATAAGATCTGATCCCAATAATCTTCTTTCTCCAATATCATCCCAACAGATAGGTGAGCGACACTTACGACCGTATAATGCTTCGAATGGAGCCATCTATATAGTCGCCTGAAAACTGTTATTGTATGAAAACTCCACAAAGTTTAAATGATCCTCCCATGAACCCTTGAAGTCTAACATGCATGCTCTTAATATATTTTCAAGAGTTTGGATCGTTCTTTCAGACCGCCCATCTGTCTGAGGATGATAGGCTGTGCTAAATTTCAAGCGAGTTCCCAAACTTTCCTGTAGACTCATCGAAAAGTATGATAGAAATCGAGTATCACAATCGGAAACGATGCTCACGGGTACCCCATGCAATCTCACACTCTCCTGCATGTACTGCTCTGCCAAAGCCTCTGTCGACTGACCAACTCGAAACGGTATAAAATGAACTGCCTAGGTCAATCGATCGACAATCACCCAAACTACATTATTACCCTTTGGACTCCGTGGTAATGCTGTCACGAAATCCATGGTTATGTGTTCCCACTTCCATTGAGGAATCGGAAATGGTTGCAACAAACTAGCTGTAGGGTGTTTTTCGTCATCCCATTGAGATGGGAATACGCGTTGCTTGTCAGGTGTATACAGATTCCCTCTGCCTAAGGTAGACCGAGGTTTATTAATTATGGGGATATGAATCTCCGGCAGCCGCGGACTAAGCTGCCGTTAATTACCCCTCACTTTTGGAGCGAAGAAGCCTCCGATTGACGGGTCAACTAGTCATGCGAACTCAGTATGCAGTGTGCGTGTGTTGTGTTTTGAAAGGGGGTTTTGGATATATCGGGGGCATCGCAAAGTTTATGGGGGTCCCGCTACCCGGATAGCGGGCCGGGGGTCAAGGGGGCTAGCAGCCCCCTTACGGGGTGTGGGGCAGCGTCCCGTTAGAAATTTTTTTCTAACGGGGGATGTGTTTCTGGTGTGGAGTGCACGGAAAATGAGGGGTGTGGAGCGTCTTAAATATGCGTGCATGGCACGTGGGCGCCGGGCGCCCGCGGGTCACGTGCCTGGCGCGTGGGCGCTTGGCGTCTGCGGGTCACGTGCGCAGCACGCGACCGCTGGTCGCTAGCGGGTCACGTGCGCTGCACGCGACCGCTGTGCACCAGCGGGTCACGTGAGTTGCACGTGACCGGTAGACGCCCATAGGTCACGTGCGCCGCATGCGACCGCTGGAAACAGCGGAAAAAGGGGCCTAGCCCCTGTGTTAGGAGTTGAACTCCCAAGGGGGCTTTGGAGTTGAACTCCTAACAGAGATTATGTATAGATTTGGAGTTAAACTCCTAAAAAAGGGGTTGATTTATGGAGTTAAATTCCAACAGATCTTGAATGAAGTTAATCTCCTAGAAATCTTTGGATCTTCTTTTGAGCCTCGTATCCTTCTGGAATGGGATTTTTGGAGATGGGTATCTTTCTTCTTCCTCTCTGTTGGCTGGATCTTAGGGGAAAAAGGGGAGGTGAGACTTAAAATCTCCCCTTTTAGGGATTTGATGGCATATCCCAGCTTCCCTTCAAGGGATTTATGGTGAAAAACTACTTATTTTTGAAAAAGGAAGGGTAAACTCTTGATTTAATTCAAAATAAAAGAAGAAGGTTTAGAACCTTGAGGAAGGAGGAGGAGGTACAAACCCCAATTTTTTTTAGAGAGAAAAAAGTTATTATTGATTTTTTCATCATGTTGCCTTTATAGGCTACACACTTTACATATAGCCCCTTGGGCATTGCCAAATGGCATTTATGCCACCCCATTCCTTATGTGCTTATCTCTTATTGCACATAAGCCACGGGGTTTATAAAATTTTGGCTTTTTTCTTATTTTACGTACATTTATTTCTATGCGTATATATTAAAAAAGGAATTACATTAAACCAATTTATGGCTTCATTCCTCTTGTTATGGGGCCGGTCCCTTTGACCTGGGCTTGGGCACACTTGGCTTGGGGTTGATCATGGGTTTTAACTTGGTCAACTAGGGTGTAATTTTGATCCCAACAAAGTGCCTCCTATCAATAAATGCACACCACATATGTGGGTTGTGTGCATGAAATTGATAGATCTTCTTTCGCATGGAGGTCGACTCTATTTTGACGACGTGGAGGTCGATGCTGCCCTTTTTGCGACGTGGACGGTCGGTGCTGCCCTTTTAGCGACTTGGACGATCGGTGTTGCCCTTTTTGCGACTTGGACGGTCGGTGCTGCCCTTTTAGCGAATTGGACGATCGGTGCTGCCCTTTTAGCGACTTGGACGATCGGTGTTGCCCTTTTTGCGACTTGGACGGTCGGTGCTGCCATTTTAGCAACTTGGACGGTCGGTTCTGCCATTTTAGCGACGTGGGCGGTGGGTTCTGCCATTTTAGCGACGTAGACGGTCGGTTCTGCCCTTTTTGTGACGTGAACGGTCGGTGCTGCCATTTTTACGACGTGGACGGTCGGTTCTGCCCTTTTGCGACGTGGACGGTCGGTTCTGCCCTTTTTGCGACTTGGAAGGTCGGTTTTGCCCTTTTTGCGACTTGGACGGTCGGTTCTGCCCTTTTTGCGACATGGACGGTCAGTTCTGCCCTTTTTGCGACTTGGACGGTCGGTTCTGCCCTTTTTGCGACATGGACGGTCAGTTCTGCCCTTTTTGCGACTTGGACGGTCGGTGCTGCCCTTTTAGCGACTTGGACGGTCAGTGCTGCCCCTTTTGCAACTTGGACGGTCAGTGCTGCCATTTTAGCGACTTGGACGGTCGGTTCTGCCATTTTAGCGATGTGGGCGGTCGGTTCTACCATTTTAGCGACGTGGACGGTCGGTTCTGTCCTTTTTGCGACGTTGACGGTCAGTGCTGCCATTTTTATGACGTGGACGGTCGGTTCTACCCTTTTTGCAATGTGGACGGTCTGTTCTGCCCTTTTTACGACTTGGACGGTCGGTTCTACCCTTTTTGCGACGTGGACGGTCGGTTCTGCCCTTTTTGCGACTTGGACGGTCGGTGCTGCCATTTTAGCGACGTGGACGGTCGGTGCTGCCCTTTTTGCTACTTGGACGGTCGATGTATTGCTCCGCTTCTTATGGTGTCAGGGTTTGATTTGACTTGCTCCATTTTCTGCGGTGTTGGGATTTGATTTGACCTGCTCCGTTTTCTGCAGTGTCGGGGTTGAAGTTGACTTGTTCCGCTTTCTCGGTGTCAGGGTTGATTTGTTTGATTTGATTTATTTTAAGAGTGCCCTACCCGTCCAGCAGGACCTTTGAGCTTGGAAGCGCTACCGGGCGGGACATTAATTTGATCTGTTTGATTTCTGCCTTATTTGGCGGGACTTTTGAATTTGAGAGGAATTTGGAATTTGGAATTTGTTTGGCATCAGCATTGCTGCACTGGAATAATACCAGGAGCAACTCATCATTTGCCCCGGAAGGACTTGGGATTTGGTTTTTGGGTCGGAATCAGCATTGCTGCACTGGAATAATGCCAGGAGCAACTCATCATTTGCCCTAGGAGGACTTGGGATTTGGTTTTTTAGGTCGGCATCAGAACTGCTAACACTGAAGCAATGCCAGGAGCGAGTCATCATTTGCCGTTAGGAAAAATTGGGATTTAGGTTTTGGGTCGGCATCAACACCGCTAACACTGAAGCAATGCCAGGAGCGACTCATCATTTACCGTTGCCCGTTGGGGAGCGATGGCTTAGGTAACAGGTTTAGATCTCTATCATCAAAGGCTTTTCAATTTTATGAGCCATAAGAGTCTCATAAAAGCATTTTCTCTCTACGAGTCGAGAGGATCCCGCAGGTGTATGTTCTCCTTAGGAATCGTGAAGATTCCTAAGTGTGTTGCTCCTTTGTGAGTCGTAAGGATCTCACGCAGGGATTTTCTCCTCACAAGGTCGAGAGGACTTTGCGAGTGTATTTTATCTCTTTTCATGAGTTTGCGCCCTTTCGGGTTTTCACAAACTCGCAGGCAGACCTGCTGTTTTTACTCACGGAGCTCTTTCGGGTTTTCATCCGTGCCTATTTTGCTTGTGGACATACCAATTTTTTTCATTTTTTTTCACTGGTGGGACTTTAAAAGTAGTCTCGCCGGCAGGACTTGGGAGAGATAGGGGTCGTTTATGCTCGTGGATTGTATATGGTTTTACAGGAGGTGTGATCCAAACCATAGGGCCGGTATGCTCAATTCATCTGCAACTTGGAGCATTCACGTATAGTATTTCTTGAGATATCGGCCATTGATGGGTGGCATGGGCCTTTCTCCCTCGGCACTTATTAGTTGGTAGGATCCTCCATCAAACACTTTCTCGATGACGTATGGTCCTTCCCAGTTTGGCTCGAATTTTCCTTTGGCATGTCGATTGGGGATGATCGGCCTTTTGAGGACCAACACTAATTCTCCTTTCTTGAAAGTGCGGAGACGGGTCATCTTATTATAGGCCCGTGACATTTGGGCTTGGTGTAGCTCTAGATTTTGCTGCACCGCGAGCCTCCTTTCTTTGAGGGCGTCAAGCTCTTCGAGCCGAAGGAGGACGTTTTCCTCCTTCGTCAACTCGTGTTGGACAGCCATTCGTAGGCTTGGAACTTCGACTTCGAGAGGGAGGATCGCCTCCACTCCGAAGAGTAATGAGTATGGAGTGGAATGAGTTGGAGTAAGGTGCATGGTATGATATGCCCACAACGCCTCGTGAAGTTTGAGATTCCAGTCTCTCTTGTTAGCCGAAGCATTTTTTCTCAGGAGCTTGCATAGAGTCTTATTAAAGGCTTCGGCTAGCCCATTGGCTCTTGGATTATAGATGGAGGAATATCTCCAGTCTATTTCATGATGAGTAGTGAACCTTAAGACTCTGAAGCTCTTGAAAGAAGGCCCATTGTCAGAAATGATTCTTTTTGGTGTACCGAATCGGTATAGAATATTATGCTGGAAAAATGTCAGAATATCTTCTGTCTTGACTTCTTTTAGCGGGACAGCTTCAGCCCTTCTGGAGAAGTAGACTATTGTAGCCAATATGAATTGTTGGCCTTTGGATGATGGAGGATCAATTGGACCAACCATGTCGGTGCCCCAAACTTCGAAGGGCTATGACGCCACTGTAGGATGTAGCGGATTAGGATGCTTATGAATGAAGTCACCGTGAATTTAGCAGGGATGACACCTCTTCGCATGCTCTTTGCAATCCCTTATCATGGTAGGCCAGTTATATCCAAGCCGTTTAATTTGAAGCCGCATTTTGGCGCCAGATTGGTGAGCTCCGCAGATACTTGAGTGAACTTCTTTCATGACTTTTTGGGCTTAGGCCGATGACAGGCACCTGAGCCAGAGTTGGTTATAAGATCTGCGGTATAGCATATTATTTACAAACACGTATCGGAGAGCTCTCTTCTTCAGCTGAATCCTCGAAGATTTTTTTTCGGGCAGCTTGTCGTATCGGAGGTACTCTATGAAGGGTTCTCTCGAATTGGGCTGGTCTTGAATGATCGAAGCTTCTTCGGTAGGATTGTTCTCTTATTCTACGCTTTCTTCTTCATGCAAAGAGACTGGAGGCAAAATTTGCCGGTTTCTGACTATGATTAGAATTTCTTCCATGTCAGGATCAGCCAGCTCCTTGGCTAAGCGAGCGAGTACATCAGCTTTTCCATTCAACGCCCTAGGAACTCTCATTAGTTCAATGTAGGTGAACTGTTTCATGAGTTCCACTACTCGGCTTCTGTACCGAGCTAACTCGGGTTTGTATATCTTATAGTAGCCACTTACTTGGTTGACGACAAGCTAGGAATCACCTTAGACACTTAGCCGACGAATTTCCATTTCTATGGCGAGCTCCAGACCAGCTATTAGAGTTTCGTACTCAACCTCGTTGTTTGTGCGAAGCTCGGTGAGAGCAAAAGAACGTCGTAGGATTCCTATCGATGGTGTGATGAACACCAATCCTATCCCTGCTTTTATCTGCGGGATGCTTGATTTGCTGGAGCTCCTCATTGATGAGGCTCTATCGAAGTAGAGCTCCCAACATGGCTCGTCATCCTCGAGGTGCAGCACTTGTTCGTCGGGTAACTCAGAATTGAGCGGTGACCCTTCTGGTATGGGGTCAGCAGTGAGGAAGTCTGCAAGAGCTTGCCCTTTTACTACTTTCTGAGAAGTATAAACTATGTCAAACTGAAGTAGCATGACAGCCATCTTGCCATTCTGCCAGCTAGGCTTGTCTTGGTCATTAAGTGTTTTGTTGGCTATAGTGCCCTCAAGGCAATTATCATAGTCGCAGGCAGGTGATTATGATGATTGAGCGAGGACCTATACCGGTAGAACAGTCTTACTCGAGATGATAGTATGTTATCTGGTTTGTCTTTATCACCATGTACATGTTGATAGAGCCCATAGAATTCTTGCTTGACTACCGGCATTATGATGGAGATCATATACGTGGGAGCTGGGGGTCTATAAGCATATCCTTAAACATCCCTAGTCGTGGGAGTATCGAGACTGGGCATCGATACTCCAGTGTAGACTAGTGTATACTTATCCAGACCCGGACGAGGGGCGGTGGCCGGTCTCACAAACCATCGTGGGACAATCGTTCGAATGCGTTATCGGTCAGTTGTTCACCTAAGATAGTATACAGGTGCTCATTGAGTTATGAATACACTGGACGGACTCGCCGGGAACATGCTAGTTGTTATTTTACCTATTGTCAAATAGAAGTTCCCTGGTGACATGTGTACAGGTTAGTCTGTCGACTTGAGATCGTCATTTGTCTCGTGTGAGTTCCCACTGTGCTTTGATTACTACCCTACCACGCTCAAAGGAGACGTGCAAACAGGTTTAGTTGGGTACAGTCCCGAGCCACATGGAGGCAGTGAGCGGATCGTCGGGAATTCGTCTCTCCTGGTATTGGGGGTTGATGTCGCACAGTGCACGGGTGGCCATCACCAGAAATCCTCGGCCGGGGTAGTGGAGAATTGCTAATTTGGATCAGTAGTTTCTCAGGTAGTGATGGGTTATATACCGACACGAATTATCGCGTTATTAGCGGTCTGACTTTATCCACACCCCTATACTCGATATGCGATACTCTTAGACGAACAGACCGGACTGTACGGATATTGTCACTGTCATGCTCAGTAGGGTTTCACGATGAGTTCGCTCGTCAGCTTCCCTTTCGCTCAATACATAGGCAGCTGTTACGTACAGCTAGTACCACTGACGTGCTTGTGGTTAAACCCACTGCCAACGTATTGATGAGTCATTAGAGTCCCCCACAGAAAGTTTCTCAAGTTCGGGCGAAACGTTGTAGAGGCCGTATGGTTTTATGACAGGGTTCGATCATATACGTGCACTTGTGCACGGATCATGATCGGACGGATCATACTAGCGGGCTTTGGTTTAAGCCGGATCCTAGTATTAGATTTGTTTGATTACTTTCGTCTCATTGCAATCGCATTCAGTCGGAATGCGGATGCAGGTATGTATATACAGGTGAGGGGTATCCTTGTGATCCGTCACGAGTTTACTTTAGATGTTGCCATTCTCTTTTTAAATTAAACATTTTGGTTTAAATGTTTAGTGGTGGAAATTGTGAGTAGAAATCATGATGAAGGGCATTAAATGAGGCATGTGCATGGGTGATGACTCATGGTCTTATTTTTTGTGCAATGTCACCTTTTTTTGATTGATTATTGTGTTGAAATGATATGAGGAGAGAGAGAGGACAGCCACTAGGCTTGGGTTTGCTCTTGAGATTTTATTCTAATTCTCTCTCATTTTATATACAACACAATAAGCAAGAAACCTCTTGATCTTCATCTTCTTCTCTAGCTCACATCTTCCACCATGGCTTCATCTTCAACCTCCATCCATACAATCTCATATGTTGAGAATCAATGGATGTTTAGAGACAAAGTTATCACACACATTCTCTACTTCATCTTGGACATGTCGGCTAGCAAACTTCATGTCCGAGTTGCTTCGGTTTGAAGCGGGAGCCCGTTAAAGGACTTCTTGACGTGGTGCCCTTTCGACGAGGATACCAGAGATCAAGCGAGATCGGAGATGCCGCGAGGAGCTAAGGATGGTGGCTAAAGACCGAAGGACATGGATCGATCGGTATAGCCATTCTAACTTCTTTGTAGTTTGCTAGTTTAGTGTTAATGGAACGATCCGGGTGAAATTCTATGTTAGTGCCAGTTCATAAAAGTTTTTATTTCGCATTTGGCATCGGATTGATGGCCGGGACGCTACCGTTGACTTACATGGTATCAGAGCCATGCCATTAACACATACTAACTTGTTCTAACATGTTTAAAATATCGATCGAACGAAATTTCCAAAACCGCAATTCCAAATTTCAAGTTTCTGCCGAATTTTTTAACTGGTCTAAAAATTATTTTGGGTATGTCATAAAAATCGTGCATGCTTTTCTAAGACTACTGAAGAAATTTGGTTGACAGAACCAACAAGACTGTCGCGGAACCGCCGCACAAGCCATGTGTTGGCCGCGGTTCCGCCGCCGTCTTGGGGCAACAGTGTACCATTTTTCTTCTGGGTGTCTTTCATATGGAATTGTGGTTTTTGGAATATTTTGTTTGGGCCCAGATTTGTTAGAGTACTGGATTTGTGCTTGGGGCCCACTTCGGGAAGTTTTGTCGATTAAAATTTTAAATACGTTAGTTCACAGTGCTTACATTATATCTACGACCGTGAATGTCATTCCAGCGGTAAATCTTGTCTAATTGTTATAGTTCTTTTAGACGGGTTTGTGAACGTGACATTCGCGTTGATATTCTGTGTTGTGCTGTGATGTTGGATGGATCGTCATGGTGGATAGCTTGGGTGCAATGTTAGTACAGTTTAGTTTCATTTGTACATTTGATATTGCGGGGCGAGCATCCGACATGTGGACTGCCATCGCTGCCATTTTGTATATTATTTGTTTGGGCCACGACCGGGTTGAGGTCGATGTCACCCTTGTATATTATTTTCTTTTCTATACTAGGATTACCCCGCGGAGGAGTGAACAAATAGCCTGGTTCTAGAGGGCAACGAGTCCGCATCTCATGGCGTTGAGACGTAGGGGACCTTACTCTAGAATTGGCGGGCTATTCGCCGCACTCATAGGGGGTATAGGTTGACCCACGGAGGGGTGCTCAAGTTACCGGATTCCGTGAAGTGCTGGGTGACCCATTCACGTTGTTGAAGGGGGTTGCCTCGCTTTTGGTTTTGGCGGGTAACTTTCCGCGCTCGTAGGGGTCTAGGTTTCATTGCATAAGCTATCTACACGACAGGGAACGTCGGGTCTCATTTGCGGCTCAAGTGAAACCCGGGGCTCCAAGATTATCCACCATTCTATGTTGCTTCTGCGATGTTTCAGTGATGTTGCTTTATATCATGTCTGGGACGAATGTTATATATATATATATTTATTTATATATACTAGTAGATGTTGTATATGTTTTGCACCCGTGCTAGCCCAATCCCTGCTCAGTCGTTAGTTAAGTAACCTAACAGATGATGACGGGACCCAGTGGCGAATGCAGATGGCATATACGTACATTTTATTTTTCGTTCTTTTTTGGTGTGATATGTTAATTGATGGGACTGCGTTGATTCTGATCAATACGAGGAAAACAAACCTATTTGATGTTGTTAGAACCAATTTTAAAACTGACATTACAGACGTACGCTTTTGCTTTGCACAGTGGTATTCGGTTATGAATATCCAGCACTTCATTCGACGAGGCAAGGGCCGAGATCCCCTCATCGGGAGTGATCCCTTGAGTAAAAGTTTGCGTCAACGTAATAACTTCACTATAGTCGATTATTTTTGCTTTGCATCGTGGTATTCAGTTTGGAATATCCTGCACCTCATTCGACGAGGAAAGAGCCGAGATTCCTTTACCGGGAGTGACCTTTTTACTAAAGGTTTTCGCAACTATATATTTATAAAAGTTATCAGGTTTCTTCAACGATATTAAGTTCATTATGTTAAAGGTTTTTTCGCCAAAAACCATTCGTAGCCCTCCGTCGTTTCAGACGGGTAACACTTAGTATTCATGATATATTTGTTGGCCTACGTCAAGGCATAGTGTATGGTAGCTATTTATTACTTTTCTGTTGCATAGATAGATGCATTGGTTTGGGACAGTCGTACTACTTTGTTGGCCTACGTCAAGGGTATGTACAGATGGGTTCAAATTAACCTGGACAATGATGGATAGAACTTGACATGTGACTTATGATTTGTTGGCCTACGTCAGGGTCATAAGAGCATGGGATAAAAATTCACATCGGAAGTTTCAAACATACAGGAAACTTGTTACCTTCTGGAGTGTGATAACTTGAGTGGCTTCCATCAAGTTATCATGCGATGATAGTTGGATCTCGATTCTCACTGATGAGTAGGATTACTCCTCGGGTGATTTTAGATGATCCTGACTAATTCTCCTTTTGGGTTTGGAGGAGAATTCGTGGAAACAGTGGGAGCCATCTAGATTAGATAAAGTAATTAACCATTCTGATCTAGGTTAGAGTGCATGCTGAGTGTTTCTTCTCTCTCTCTCTCTCTCTCTGACAGCGACTATGATCCACCCTAAACTAAAACTCATAAACCCAGTTAACCGAACCTTCTTAAAACACTTTGGCCATTAGAATGTCACGGTGTCGCGTATATCATTGCTACTTCTATATCACCTTTCCATTTCTCCAGAACACCCCGTATCACTACGAACATCCACTTCTATTGGATAAATCCATCGTATAGTTACATACGAACTTGAAGGAATTCGTTCCAGATTCAAGGATGGATTCTGGTTCTGGAGAGATTGAATAGAATTATTCGGTTGTCTTTTATCTTTACCTTCTCTCAGGTTGTGAGGGATCCTAGGATTAGGAGAGAGTACACCTATTGAGATTATTGGATAGTCTTCTTCCAAACCATAGTCAGGTGCCGAAAGGTAGGGAATGAAGAAAACTAATTAGCCTAAGTGTGGTGTACAGAAGATAATAAGTAAAGACAAATAAAGAGATCAGAAAGAGGGCAAGGTAAATTGCGACCATAATCATTCACGACCAAATGACGTATTTCATCGCCACTCCTACTTTTACCCTTTGCATTTCTCCAGAACACCCCGTATCACTACGAACATCCACTTCCATTGGATAAATCCATCGTATGGTTATATACGAACTCGAAGGGACTTGTTCCAGTTCGAGGATGGATTCTGGTTCATGAGAAATAGGAATAAGGTTTATTTAGTTGTCCTTTATCTTTACCTTCTCTCAGGTTGCGAGTACTCCTAGGATTAGGAGAGTACACCTATTACGCTTATTGGATAGTCTTCTTCCAAACCATAAGCTGGTACCGAATGGTAGGGAAGGAAGAAAACCATTTAGCCTAAGGGGGTGTACAGAAGGTAATGAGTAAAGACAAATAAAGGGATTTGGAGAGATGGCAAAGAGATATACGGTTACAGTCATGAATCTGGATAATGGAAGAGGCATTACTAGGAATACCCGGATACCCCTTTTGAAACATTTTCATGTTTCAGTTTCACTGTGCGTTGTTAATATAAATCTGATTTCCCAATTAGACCCTTACTCCAGGGTATGCATTTACCAGGTATGATTCTCACATCTGTATGGTTTTACAGATGATGAATAGGAGAAAGTTATTGGGAATTAGGTGATCATTCTCATTATATCAGAATTCGTTGTAATTGGTGATATTTGAGGGAATCGCCTGGGTTTTTTTTGCCGGACGACAAATGTTTGGTTTTGAATATCCGTTGTTATGCACCAATTTCAAACTGATATATCTGTACGTTTATTTTATAAAGTGAGATATAAATTTTTGAAATTATGTCCATAACATTTACCTATATCAGTTGATGGTTAGGTAAGGACATTTAACAGTGGTGTAATTCTTCTTAACCATAGTACAGTTTTCAAACTACGACGCACAGGGTTTGAGTTATAAAACTCAGGGAAATTATACAAAGTATTGTATAATGTCAGTGTCCATTAGGACAGAGGGGTTGGTCCTCATACTATATTCTGTTTACTTGTGACTTCTCTAGTTTTTAGACAAGTGTTTCGTAAAAATACAAGGTTTAAATTTTAAGAAGTTATAGGTACAAGAATAAAGTAGAGAACCATGTGTTGCAAGCATCGGGATTTTTCAAGGTAATCGAAGATGTAGATACTTATGTTTGGTATTCAGTTGATAGTAATGTTTTTGAGAAACTTGTTTCTCTTTCAGGTTACTCATAATTGGATGCACTCCTAAGTTGAGTAATGTTGATCGGCCTCTCTTCATTTAGTTGACATGCACTGGAGACAGCTGCATGATTTGAATCTGGTTCCAATTAAATCAGTGTCTCTGTTTCTATATTGTATATAGAATGGATCATATCTTAACAAAGTTAAGGTATTTGGAGTTGTCCGGCTCATGCTTAAAACCAGACTCTGGATATCTCAAGGCACGTTTCTGTAATGGCAGTTTGTGGGTTAACCCAGGCTATGATGAGGGTTAATTTTCTACCATCTGGAAGATCAATAGTGATATTGTTCTTGACTCACCACAGTTTTAGTAAAATGGACTTTTCAGAAAACAGTAGTGGGAGTATGGTAGAACTGGAAGTGATTCCAGAACCGCAAACGATTACTAAAAATTTGATAAGAACCTAAAGATTCAATCAGGTTTTGACATTCCATTAGCCACTCCGCAGATATGGTGGGTAACCTCAGGCGCCTGAGAGGTACCTCCGTATCCTCAAAGACGGTGGCAGGGAGGTTCTTGTTTACCCAGACTTGACACTACTGTTGTTCCAGACTATGAGACCCGGCAGGAGGATGAGTATAGCGTTGTTCTAAACTAGCTTTAGAAATGCACGTGTATATGATTCTGGCAGAAGGTTGTCGTAGTCAGTGGGAGCAGCGGAAGCATAGTGGACAAGTAGCTTATGTCTATTTATAGACTAGAGCGGATATAGTGGAAATAGATCATCTATTTTTTGATGTGACAGTCATAGATTTTGACTTCATCAAAATAGAAGATGGATCTGTTAAGAAGATAGTAAGGTGTGATGTCCTGGTATTTGGATGACATACACAGAGTAGGAAGTGAAATTCCTATACAACGATCGGTTATACTGTGGTTGTCACACAGTTATTTCTCCACATAGCATATGGATATAATATTAGGCAATCTGGTTACTAGATCTATGGTTTTAGATCTAAATTTGGGAAGTGTCCCAATCTGGGTACTTAGACAGTATTCTAATGGTGTTTTAGAATGGACGACTTTTGGCACGGTGGTGTATCTGCAGGTGATGGAGTCACCCTCTCTAAAGGTGTCTTACAGACTAAAGGGGAGAGGGATGTGCATGATTGGCATATCACTTGCTTAGGCAATTGAGTCAATCATGAGATGTCACGTACCACACCAGTTATTGTTTTTGCACTAAATGTAATAATTTGATATTAATCCAATCCTGGAGAAACGTTCGGAAGCAGTTTTAGAATATAAGTAGATGTTCTAGGGATTTGATAACGGCAGCCTCCTTCGGGAGACGGTTATCATTCCAGGCTTTCAAGGTGACCTGAATGACAGAGTGACTGTCTGAGTTATAGTTTTTCCTCTGACGAGGGGCGGTATTTTGGACAGGTGATCCAAGTGGATACTGAGGGAGGTGTGGTGCAGGATACTGATTAAATTCAGTTGACGATACAGTCTAAGAAGTTTGCTGGATTTGGAGTTCATTTATGAACCGGGTCCCATCAGATATCCAGACATATTCTAAGACAGGTATGCTCATTTTGGGAGATGGCTTTCTCTGATTAAGAGAGACATAGAAAGTAACATCAGGGCAGATCCACTCACTAAGGCTATTTCTCGAACGCAATAGTTTTATGAACGAGTTTTGTGAAACTGATCAGTAGAAGAGTTGGGTGTTCGGTATCACATGGGCTGTGAGTATGCGAAATCGCAATAAATTAGCCTTAAGTGCAAGTGGGAGATTGTCGGCTATAGTGCCCTCAAGGCAATTTTCATAGTCGCAGGCAGATGATTATGATGATTGAGCGAGGACCTATACCGGTAGAACAATCTTACTTGAGATGATAGTATGCTATCTGGTTTGTCTTTATCATCATGTACATGTTGATAGAGCTCATAGGATTCTTGCTTGACTACCGGCATTATGATGGCGATCATATACGTGGGAGCTGGGGGTCTATAAGCACATCCTTAAATGTCCCTAGTCGTGGGTGTATCGAGACTGGGCATCGATACTTCAGTGTAGACTAGTGTATACTTATCCAGACCCTGACGAGAGGCAGTGGCCAGTCTCACAAGCCATTGGTGTCAGTTGTTCACCTAAGATAGTATACGGGTGCTCATTGAGTTATGAGTACACTAGACGGACTTGCCGGGATCATGCTAGTTGGTATTTTACCTATTATCAGATAGAACTTCCCTGGTGACATGTGTACAGGTTAGTCTATCGACATGAGATCGTCATTTTTCTCGTGTGAGTTCCCACTGTGCTTTGATTACTACCCTACCACGCTTAAAGGAGACGTGCAAACAGGTTTTAGTTGGGTACAATCCCGAGCCACATGGAGGCAGTGAGCTGATCGTCGGGAATTCGTCTCTCCTGGTATTGGGGGTTGATGTCGCACAGTGCACAGGTGGCCATCACCAGAAATCTTCGGCCGGGGTAGTGGAGAATTGCTGATTTGGATCAGTAGTTTCTCAGGTGGTGATGGGTTACATACCGACACGAATTATCGCGTTATTAGGGGTCTGACTTTATCCACCCCCTAGACTCGATATGCGATACTCTTAGACGAACAGACCGGGCTGTACGGATATTGTCACTGTCAGGCTCAGTAGGGTTTCAGGATGAGTTCGCTCGTCAGCTTCCCTTTCGCTCAATACATAGGCAGCCGTTACTAGCTAGCTAGTACCACAGTAGTGCTTGTAGTTAAACCCACTACCAGCGTATTGATGAGTCATTAGAGTCCCCCACAGAAAGTTTCTCAAGTTCGGGCGAAACATTGTAGAGGCCGTATGGTTTTATGGCAGGGTTCAATCATATACGTGCACTTGTGCACGGATCATGATCGGACGGATCATACTAGCGGGCTTTGGTTTAAGCCGGATCCTAGTATTAGATTTGTTTGATTACTTTCGTCTCATTGCAATCGCATTCAGTCGGAATGCGGATGCAGGTATGTATATACAGGTGAGGGGTATCCTTGTGATCCGTCACGAGTTTACTTTAGATGTTGCCATTCTCTTTTTAAATTAAACATTTTGGTTTAAATGTTTAGTGGTGGAAATTGTGAGTAGAAATCATGATGAAGGGCATTAAATGAGGCATGTGCATGGGTGATGACTCATGGTCTTATTTTTTGTGCAATGTCACCTTTTTTTGATTGATTATTGTGTTGAAATGATATGAGGAGAGAGAGAGGACAGCCACTAGGCTTGGGTTTGCTCTTGAGATTTTATTCTAATGCTCTCTCATTTTATATACAACACAATAAGCAAGCAACCTCTTGATCTTCATCTTCTTCTCTAGCTCACATCTTCCACCATGGCTTCATCTTCAACCTCCATCCATACAATCTCATGTGTTGAGAATCAATGGATGTTTAGAGACAAGTTATCACACACATTCTCTACTTCATCTTGGATATGTCGGCTAGCAAACTTCATGTCCGAGTTGCTTCACTTTGAAGCGGGAGCCCGTAAAAGGACTTCTTGACGTGGTTCCCTGTCGATGAGGAGACCGGAGATCAAGTGAGATCGGAGATGTGTTCATACCATAATATTGCATTATTATATCCCCATTCTTATTCGTTTTATAAATAAACAGGTGCTTTTGACGCATGTCTGATACATATTACAGGTTACAGGTTCTTGGATCTAAAACAATGAAAACAATGAAAAGACGATGCAAAAGTGGAAATATAACCAACAAACAGATGGATCTTGATAAAGCTTATACAAAGATCAGTTTACAGAGTATAAAGGCAGCGCAAGGTCCAAGATATCAAAGCGAACGGTTAAAAGTCCACTACAAATGTTCACTGGAAATCTAGAAGAGAACCAGAAGCTAAATTGAGAAAAGATATAAAGAAGTAGAAAGACCAAACATCCCAGAACCAAGCCCAGAAGTTTCAGCCCATACTCTCCTCATTGGGCCGCGGAACCGCGGCCCAACCAGGCCTCAGGCTGCGGTTCCGCGGCCGTCCAGAGTCCATGATGGAATATCTTTTTACCATAATTCGTAACGGCGCTTGGTGGTCTTCCTAGGGTTATTTTGGTAAATGCAGACATGCGGGTCAATTGTAACCTAGGGTTTTCTATGTCTTATAAATAGAAGCCCAAATCATTGTATGCCTCCCTATGCCTCCTTTTAATAATAAAATTCAGAATTCTTTATGGAGAGCATCGGTGCCTCTTTTCATTTCATGAATTCAGATCTGACAACCCTGTGTTGATATTTGGAGAGAGCCATCTATAAAGTAGGTAATTTTTTCTCTGCCCTAGTTTAGATTTAATTTCTTGCCCTAGATAATTGTTAGAGTTAGTTTTGGGGAAGGCCTTTTGAGAGATGAGATCTCTCATCCCTTTCTTACCCATCACATATAATCAATAGGACTCCATGCATACACGCACACACCGCGCCCTACGGCACCCTATCCCTCGAGGTAGCGGTGATACCGTAGTATAAAGGCCCGGTTGCGCGTGTTTTCCATGGAGGTTGGGGTAAGGATTGATAAAGGAAGGACAAGAACCTAGCTAAAGGAACACCTTCCCGAATGGATCTAATCCCCTTTATTAATAATTACCATAACTCCTCTTAAATCCTAATTTGGGTATAGAAAGCGTTGAGATTTATTTATATTTCCAAACCATTCCTAAACCTAACCCTAGCAAGATTTAGATCTAGATAATCTTAGTATAGATAGATTTAGTTTTTAGATTTAATAATCAATCCGAACACCTATCGGAATTAACTCATTAGAGCGACTAGGAAATTCACAACATCCCTGTGGACCGACCCGTACTCACCGGCTAGCTATCAAGCGACGCCATTCTTGATTGCGGTTATAGATAGTTTTGAGATCAATCAAATGGCGCCATTGCCGGGGATGGCGTGCTATTTTCTTTTTGCAATTTCGGGTTAATCTAAAATTAAAAAAATCATAAAAATTGAAAAATAAAAAAAATATAAAAATTTATCATTTTGTTATTTTGTGAAGGGTATCTTTGTTTGAATTTTGCAGGATCTACAATCAAGTTCGGATCTGGAAATCTCCAGGGATCAAAACTACAAATATCAAATCCGAACAAATAGAAAAATATCACAACAGATAATAGAAGAAATTTGGAGGACCGAGTCAACAAGAAGAACCGCGGAGATCTGGTGAGGAAAAAAAAACCGGTGCCGAAGCGACCAACCGGCGGCGGATCCGCGGTCGGAGGGGGCTATTCACGGCGGTTCCGCGGTATAGGTGACGGATCGGTTCCCCAAAAAAAGGCTGAAATGCGGTAAAAAAAAACTCTGTAAGTTTTCTGATCTTCTCCTCTACAAATCTCTAATATATCTTCTGAAAAATCTCCTGCAAGATTCTTTGCGTTTAAAAAATCTTCCCCCTTCCAATAACAAATCTTGTGCAGGATTCTTTGCGCTGCGCATAAAATAAAAATCTTTGATTGCAAGTGATTTACTGTTTTGCATGTCTTTAATCGGACTTTAAGGGGCTTTTGACCGATTCAGATTGGGTGAGGATTTCATCACCCTTCTCAGGACCCCAGAAATCACATAAGTCATTTGCATTGACCAATCTTTAATTAAAAAATACTAGACTCAGCCCTAAGGACTTCGAGCTCAATAGGACAGAGGACTAGTTATACGCATCGGCCGTTAATCCTAACCTGACTTTGGTGTCTAAGGCGAGTGGTTAGTTAATTAGGACCGCTACTTGTAGCGGGGAGCCTCCCACTTACCTGGCACTTACCTGGCCGCAATTGGCGGTGAAGAGACGGTTTGAGGTCCTATTTCTAGCCCTTTGGAACAGTTAGGAGCTGTCTAGCTGATCTAGGTGACCCTAGATCTAGGCCTGATTGTGCATTTTTGGTTGATCGAAAGTGTGTCTTAGCTCTTTTCTCAAAAATCTTTTTTGCAAACAGTTCCAAATAAAAAAAAGGAAAAAAGAAAAAAAATCTTTTATAAACAACTTGCAATTTTTTGCCGCTAAGAAATCCTTGCACTACCTACCTTCTTTCTCTTCTCTTTCTTCTGTCATGGGTACCCCACATCATAAATCACTTTCCGAACTATGGTATCCCGAACCTAACTTTGCCTCGTAGGTCAATTGTTTCGGTCGATTTAAAGACGATCCCTCCGTGCCTAAAATTTCTTTGAAAGATCAAATAGAAGTGTTTAGGAGAAACAGTTCGACTTTACAACCCACTTTGTGTCAACCTTGTCAACCTTCACCACCTTCGTACGTTGACACCACTTTTCCAAGTCCTGCTGTAACTCCTAAACCGATATCCATTGCTGAGCATATTGCTCAATCTCGTAGCCGATCTTTTACCCCTCTCTACTCATCTAGTTCTAGGAATCAACAAGTCATCCACTTTTTTATCCACATGTTGATCCTACTCCTGTCCAACCATCCACTTCCTACCAGTCCTACCCGACTTTCCCACCTTCACTAGACACTGTTTCTACACAGCCTTTTGGGAGTTTCACGTATCCAAACAATTTCGAATATTTTACCGAAACCCCTTCACCACCCATGTCTAGTTTGGAACAGTCGTTGGCAGCTTATATTTCAGCAACAAACAAAATGGTGAGGAATGTGGATGCATCCATATCCGCCCTTATACAACCTACTGAACCGGTAGCTAGTTATCAACTAGCTCCAAATTTTCCAATGTATGAGGAGGCGCTTGGACAGAGTGCGAATTTGAGAGGATTTCCAAATCAAACCTACCCATACCCAATTGAAGCCCATAACTCCGATTTTCCATCGATTGTCCTAAATGATTCACAAGTTGTAAATAAAAATGAGTTGTGTGATTTTGTAGCGCTTGATTTGCCAAATTGTGAAGAACCCCTTTCGAGTGAAACCACACTTAATCCTTTCGATCTTTACACCTCCAATCTAGAACCTGAATTGATAAATATCCATGCTTATGATGAGGTGTCAGAAAAAAATGATTTTCACTTGATTGAAGATATAGACGTCGGGAATATTTCGGATGATGAACCCGTTGATTTGATTGAAATTTTATGTCCAATTCATCATCCCGATTCATTAAATGTTTCTCCCGAACTTCATATGCGTCTTGATTTTGATGATAATGGCATGGATAGGCTAAATTTTGAGGAGAATTATGAGGATAGTATTGAGGAGATTATTGAGGATAATATTGAGGTTGAACCATTTTTGTTTGATGTGTCGGATTTTCCAATTCATCCTCTTGAACCTTTAACTAAATCACCCTCCCTCCTTTCCATCGTTCCGACCACACAAAAGATCACGCTTGAAGACTGTGAGCTTGAAAAATTTTCCTTTGAATCTGACACAGTTCTCACAGCCGATAACACTTACGAGTGTTTCACTTTTTCGGACGATGTTGCAGACTCACCGCCCGAGTTTGAGTCCTTCGAATTTTCAGATGAGTTAGTTGAACCATCAGACTCGGTTGCTTACAGTCGTTTCGAACCATTGTTGGAATCTTTCCAGTTCGAGACAATTTACTACGGTAATAATGAGACTATCCCTAATTCACTCCCTTTCGTCCTTCCTATCGTTTCGACCATACAAGAGACCGTTACGCTTTCATCTCCAATACCAAGTTCGGTGTACCCATGCTTTCTTGCGAATCTTGAGGGATTTGACCCTATTTCTCGACGGGTTGATAGGTTAGCACAATCGATTTTAACATATCGGTCATCACAAATTGCGCTAATTTATTCACTCGATTTACACCCTCAAGATCGTACTCCACTTCTTTCTCTTTTCCGTCATTCTTCTCCTCCACCGAGACCATATTCCACTCTTCTTCCCATACGGTCTCGTGTGCTTCTCATTTCTCTTCTTTCCACTCCCTCCTTTCACCAACTCTACCATTACCATGATAAGATTTTTGAATGGTTGGTGCTAACCTTTGGCTTGTGTAAGGCCTTGTTTAGTTTGGGGAGGACCTTGTTGTATATATGTATATATATTTTTTGTTTTCTTTAAAAAAAATCAAAAAAAAAAATCAAAACATTACAAAAATATATATATAATTTTTTTTATAAATAAACAGGGGAGTGCCCACATTTTGACCCTCTTGGTGTAGAATGACAATGTGGACACTGTCAAGTTTAAGTTTGGGGGTATACTCGGTATGCCTTCTTCCTTCGCATTCATGTGTATATTTTTGCATTTGCATACTTATTTTAAAATCCATAAAAATTGAAAAATTTCAAAAATTATAAAAATTAATGCATTCAATTTTGGCCTTATTTGACTTAAGTTTGACAAATAGGTTAACTGGTTAGGAACAACTAGATCTTAGACTTAGTAAATTAAAAACCCTAAAAATAACCTTCCTTAAAGTTTAACGGTAGAAAGTATATGCCTTTGTAGTTTATTTAGAAATAGGCAAATTTTGGGTTCAATTTTTGGGCTAAGTCGAAACGAAGGAAAAGTATTGATATTTTTATTAGAGTATAAGTTTGAAAAATAATTCCTAGCTTAAATCTAGATTCTGAAAATGTATACCCTACAAATTGCACAAACACGCACCTTGAAATTTGGAATAGTAGAGGAGACCTTAAAATGCACTTGTCTAAAGTCCTTAGTACAAAGAAAATAAAATGAAATAAAAATTCAAGTGTGAATAAAGAGATAATAAAAAAATGAACACTGGTTTTTGTGATTATTTAAGGCTGCAAAAATAGAAACAAATATTTAGCGAGGGTGCTTCATCACCTAGTGCCATAGACCAACTGGTTTGGGAGTCACTGCTAAAGCCTTAGGTGTTATAAGACTAGGAATTACGCTTTATTGTGCAAACATATCTTGTAATCGGTTGTTGGTATTTCAAGAAGTATTAACGATCGCATGAAGGATGTGTGAGCAAAATTCATCTAAAAATTCACCAATTAAGAAGTGCTTTGGACAACGGACAAGGATATAATTGCTTGATTTGAATTTCCAAGTGTAGGGGTGATTCATACACACACATAGGGATATGTGATTGGAATTTAGATAAGAGAGAGGGATGAAGAATATAACTTGTATCTTTAGTAGAGTTGATAAAAATTCCTAAGTGGAGATGGAACCCTAGAAGGAAAACTTAAGAGATGCCGAAAGCTAAGTAAGTCTATAGAACATATATAATCTTAAGTTAAATGATGAGGAAGCGTGAAGAATATGGGGGGATAATTTACAAGTCGACGATAATAGAATTCCTAGTTAGAAAACCTAATTGGAGAATTAAAGTCAATGTGCCTAAATTGATAGGATTTTGTGGGTAGTATCCGCTGAAAACCCTCAGGAGACAACACTCCTCCTACTAGGGACACATAGAGGTTTAACGACTTATTGCACGAGCTCAGTGCAATCGCGTTTCCCTGCGAAAGTACGGTTAGGTTTTTGTAGAGAATAAAACTAAGTTTGCTCGAGGACGAGCAAAAGATAAGTTTGGGGGTATTTGTTCATACCATAATATTGCATTATTATATTCCCCATTCTTATTCATTTTATAAATAAACAGGTACTTTTGACGCATGTCTGCTACATATTACAGGTTACAGGTTCTTGGATTTAAAACAGTGAAAACAATGAAAAGACGATGCAACAGTGGAACTACAACCAACGAACAGAAGAATCTTGATAAAGCCTATACAAAGATCAGTTTACAGAGTACAAAGGCAGCGCAAGGTCCAAGATGTCAAAGCGAACGGTTAAAAGTCCACTACAAATGTTCACTGGAAATCTGAAAGAGAACCAGAAGCTAAATTGAGAAAAGATATAAAGAAGTAGAATGACCAAACATCCCAGAACCAAGCCCAGAAGTTTCAGCCCATACTCTCCTCATTGGGCCGCGGAACCGCGGCCCAACCAGGCCTCAGGCCGTGGTTCCGCGGCCGTCCAGAGTCCATGATGGAATATCTTTTTACCATAATTCGTAACGGCGCTTGGTGGTCTTCCTAGGGTTATTTTGGTAAATGCAGACATGCGGGTCAATTGTAACCTAGGGTTTTCTATGTCTTATAAATAGAAGCCCAAATCATTGTATGCCTCCCTATGCCTCCTTTTAATAATAAAATTCAGAATTCTTTATAGAGAGCATCGGTGCCTCTTTTCATTTCATGAATTCAGATCTGACAACCCTGTGTTGATGTTTGGAAAGAGCCATCTATAAAGTAGGTAATTTTTTCTCTGCCTTAGTTTAGATTTAATTTCTTGCCCTAGATAATTGTTAGAGTTAGCTTTGGGGAAGGCCTTTTGAGAGATGAGATCTCTCATCCCTTTCTTACCCATCATATATAATCAATAGGAGTCCATGCATGCACGCACACACCGTGCCCTACGACACCCTATCCCTCGAGGTAGCGGTGATACCGTAGTATAAAGGCCCGGTTGCGCGTTTTTCCATGAAGGTTAGGGTAAGGATTGATAAAGGAAGGACAAGAACCTAGCTAAAGGAACACCTTCCCGAATGGATCTAATCCCCTTTATTAATAATTACCATAACTCCTTTTAGATCCTAATTTGGGTATAGAAAGCGTTGAGATTTATTTACATTTCCAAACCATTCCTAAACCTAACCCTAGCAAGATTTAGATCTAGATAATCTTAGTATAGATAGATTTAGTTTTTAGATTTAATAATCAATCCGAACACCCATCGGAATTAACTCGTTAGGGCGACTAGGAAATTCACAACATCCCTGTGGACCGACCTATACTCACCGGCTAGCTATCAAGCGACGCCGTTCTTGATTGCGGTTATAGATAGTTTTGAGATCAATCAAGATGCCGCGAGGAGCTAAGGATGGTGGCTAAGGATCGAAGGACACGGATCGATCGGTATAGCCATTCCAACTTCTTTGTAGTTTGCTAGTTTAGTGTTAATGGAATGATCCGGGTGAAAGTCTATGTTAGCGCCAGTTCATAAAAGTTTTTATTCCGCATTTGGCCTCGGACTGATGGCCGGGGCGCTACCGTATACTTACATGTTTGAGAGGGTCGACCTTGGAGATCAGCATAACACGATGAGCAAGCAGATAGTGCCTCAGCTTCTTCACAGCAAACATCAGAGTCAGGCATTGCTTCTCGATCGGGGAATAGTTGTGTTCCTCCCCGACTAAAGTTTGACTGAGGTAGTAGAGGGCATTTTCTTTTCCCTCCTTATTGTTCTAGGCAAGGAGTGCACCGAGTGACTCATCTAGCATGGCAGTATAGAGAATCAACTGTTTATTTAGAATAGGGGCAGCAAGCAGTGGAGGGTTCAATAGGTACTGTTTGATGCTTTCGAATGGTTCTTGACATTCGACATCCCAGACAAAAGGAGCTCCTTTCTTCATGAGCTTCGAGAAGGGCCTACATCTCCCCAATAAATTTGAGATAAACCTTCGTATATAAGCAACTTGTCTTGAAAAGATCTTAGCTGCGTCAGATTCTTTGGAGGGGGCATCTCCATGATGGCCTTTATCTTAGATGGGTCAACTTCGATCTCTCGATGTCGGACTATGAAGCCCAAGAATTTTCCCGATGACACGCTAAAAGCACACTTCAGATGATTCATCTTTAGATCGTATTCCCTCAGTCTGGTGAGAACGGTCCTAAGATCTTGGATGTGATCGGCCTTGGCTTTAGTCTTGACGACCAGATCATCAACATAATATTCGACGACTTTATAGATTAGGTCATCAAATATATTGGTCATTGCCCTTTGATATATAGCACCTGCGTTATTTAGTCCGAACGACATCACTTTGTAACAGTATATACCGATCGGGGTTCGAAATGCTTTATGCCTCTCATTCTCAGGCGACATTTTTATCTGATTGTACCCAGACGAACCGTCCATGAAGGTGAACAGCTCATAATTTGAGGTGTCATCGACCATCATTTCCATGACCGGAAGCGGGAAATCATCTTTAGGGCATGCCTTGTTAAGGTCCCTGAAATCGACACAAACTCGGATTTGCCCATTTTTCTTCTTTACTGGGAAAATGCATGCAATCTAGTCTACGTATTTCTCTTCCCTGATGAAGCCAACATCGATAAGTTTCTTAGTATCCTCGATGACCTTTTCTTCCAGCTCCCTTCTCATTCTTCGAGGAGCTTGTTTGACAGGCTTGGCATCAGGAGATATAGCCAGCTTATGCATGGCCACATCAGGGGAGAGGCCATGCATTTCTTTGTACGTCCACGCGAACCAGTCAGCAAACTCATGCAGCAGGGCAATTATCCACTCTTTCATTTTCTCTGACAAGAGCTGATGTAGGTCGGCCTTAGATTATCAGGCGTTCCCAAATCGATCTCAGTTAGCTCATCGAAGGTTGCTTGTCTGCCATCTTCGAGCTCTTGAGGAGCTTCTTATGGCTCGGCTATCTCGTCATCATCATTTGACCTTTCGCTGGTTTCACCAACATGGATTATGTAGCATGCCTTGGAATCAGGCTGGATGAAACCTATGCCCCGTCTATCTGGAATTCGTACATCAATGAGTGCTCAGACCTGAAGCAGATGCCATAGCCCTTCATAAAACTTTGCTTCGGACCCCGTTCGATATAACCGGCATCCGCACCTTTTGAAATATTCCTGCATCTCGGGCACATAGTATATGGGATTAAGGACGGCTCTTATGCCTCTCTCATAGGGAAGGCACGTGACAGACATATCGTCCGGGTACACAACAGGATTTGATCCATAAAACAAGATGCCCTTATGTCTACTTTTCCTTCCGGGAACGTAGAAAGTTTCCAGCTAGTCTACGGTGGAGACTGACAATCCATCTAGCTCTTTACACATCTGCTCTGGCTCCCTTGTGACGACTAAGGACCCTTCTGTAACTTCGAAGGTCTCTCGTAGCTTTGCTTGTTGCGTAGGGGCCCAATCTATATAGCTGTTGAAAGGCAGGTTCTCCTCCTCCGACTCTTCAGTGTCGCTGCCTAAACGAGGGCGAATTTTGCTTTCGGATGGGCCTTCGATATCAGACTCGTCCGTATCGCTACCAAAATGAGTGTGGTTTTTATGGACGGACGGACTTCCAACGTCGGACTCATCAGTGTCACTGCCGAAATGCGGACGCACTTGGGGCGTTTTTGCTTTTGAAAGTGACAGCCGGCTCAAACTTGCTTTTGAGTTTCGGGGCCGTTCAGTCTTTGGCCAGCTGTGGCTCAGCACTTTGGAGGTTCACAAAGTACCGAGAATCTTCATATCGGACTTCATGCACACCGAACGGCTGGATGTCTCCGTCAATGAGTCTTTCTTCGCCATTTTTAGTATACTTCATGCATTGATAGAGAGTTAACGGAACGATGCCATAATCGTGGAGCCACGGCCGTCTTAAGAGAATTTTATAAGATATGTCAGCTGCGATCACGTATATCTTAGTTTCGGTTTGCAGATCCCTAAATTTGATCGGCAGAGCTATAGACCCCAGAACTTGCTGGCAGTTTTGATTGAAGCCTTGAATGACAATCCTTTCCCTTGAAAGGTGTCGGACGTCCATTGACAAACTCTTCAGAGTCCGCAAGTTCATGATGTTCACTGAGGATCTCGGATCAATCAATATGCAATTAATCCGATCTCCGTCGCTGTAACCGTCACGTAAAGAGTCCGGTTATGCTCAGCTGTTCACAGTAGCAGGTCTTCGTCCTTAAACGTGACCGCGGCCGTATGCATGGTGTACTGGGCTTCTTTCATATTAATTTCAGTAAAGCGAGCCTGGTACCGCTCGGGGTTTTGTAGAGCATGAATGAGAATATCTCTGAGATCCTTAGACAGGACCAGAGCATCATAGATGCTTAAGAGAGACGGAAGTTTTCGGAGATGAGCCAGGACATTATAATCCACTGGGGAAGGACTCGAATCTTCATGAGCAAGTCCTCTGCCATCTTCTTCATTAGCGACTTGTTTTTCCTTCCTTTTTGAGGCGTTGCCCTGATTTGGCGGTAGAGCCCTGCCGCTTCTAAGCTGGATTTGGTTAGCCTTTGTGGCAAGCTCCTCGTCCTCTTCAGGAAAATATAGCTCTTCCTCAGAATCGCTACCAAGGTGGACGACGTAACAGGTCACTATAGGGATCTCTTCATTGGAGTCTTCTTCTAGCTCCTCCAGAAAGCGGGTTCTTTTTCGCGTTACAGGAAAGAACTCCTTCAATTGAATTAGAGTCCTTTCTTTCTATTCATAGTCTTTGAGGGAATCGATATATCTTTGAATGTTCAATCTCCCTGCAGATTATTTTTCGCGTCGAGCTGCACTTTTCTTTTTAAGCTTTTTGGATTTTGAGCCTGACGGAGACGAATTGGCAGCTAGAATGGTGGGCTTCTTCTGCCCTTCCCATTCTGTCCTGGGCTATTTCTGAAGTATCTTTAGCATCTTCTTCGTCTTATTAGATACGTGCTTACTCTACGGAGGCTTCGGCGAGTCGGATTCATTTCTCAAGGCAGCGGGTTCAGCTCTCTGCTCCCAGAAGGCTTCAGTTTTCGTCTGTATGAAGTTGGTGTTTGTAACTTGATTGTTCACCAACACACCCTTGGATAGCTCGATCTCTCTAGTCATGTACTGCTTCTCGACCCAGTCTTTGAAAATATAGCAATCCTCAATCGCATGGCTCACTACTCTGTGGTACGGGCAATACAGGGGATTGTCGGTCATTTTTGCTTCGTGGGGTCTCTTCGACTCCGGCAATTGTAGACCATTGTTCAAGGCATCTTTGAATATCTTGCAGACCTTGTCCCTTCTGAAAGAGTAATCCTTATTCTTTTTTTCCTCTAGAGAAGGCCCTTCTCCTCCCAGCACTAGCTTTCGAGATCGATTGGTTTTGGATTCGCTCTCCTTTCGCTTGTCTTCATTGTTGGATGCATTGAAGACATTGGTACTGCTGGAATTCTCGCTTCTACGGTTGTCGTCCCTCTTGCTCATCCAAGTCTTATTTCTATGAGAGTCTGGAGTAGACTCTTGGTTCAAGTGTTCCAGCATTTAGACTTTCTTGGTCTCCTGAAACGTCTTAAGGCCTGCTGTACACAAGAAAGGGACCATCCAATGTTCTCAATGAGGAGGCTGACAGACTGGTCCTGCTCTAGCGGCGGTTTGCACTTAACAGTGAGGTTGCGCCACCGGGTAATAAAGTCCGTGTTTCTTTCATTCTTCCCCGGCTTGGTCCTCACAAGGTCAGCAATGGAGATTTTGTCACTAACACTCATGAATCTTTCTCGAAACAGAGACTCCATTTGGGCAAAAGTAGTGATGGACCCGTCTGGTATGCTTGTGTACCAGTCGAAGGCGACACCGGTCAGGCTGTTGACGAATTGATGAAGAAGAAGTGCGTCATTGCCCTCTGTATTTCCGCACGACGCTTTAAATTGGGCGACGTGCTGATTCGCATTTCCCATCCCATCAAATATTCTGAACTTAGGAATGACGTAGCCACTGGGGAATTCAATCAGATTGTACTGTGCGGGATATGGCCGCCCACTAACCAATTTTTTTCTGAGCTTCAGCTTCGGCCACCAATGTTTTAACCTTGCTGGTGACCAAATCCATTATCCGATCTTGTGTTAGCGGGATGGTGCTATCTGGGGCCAATGCGTCCCCAGAAGCAGAATGCAGCCGGCTTTCGTTCGGCTCGCGCAATCTTGGAACCAAGGGGACATGCATCGGTTGCTTCGGGTTGTCATCACCTGGCTCATGAGTAGAGACTTGTGCTTTATTGGGAGGTGTCCGGGCAATTTGAGCCGTGAGCTGCATCACAACATTCGTCAGGTCGTCAATTTTTATGTAAAGCTTGTCCATTTCTTTATCTTTGCTCCTGAGCTATTTTCGAAGCTCTTGAAGCAGCTCTTACTCTGCGGTCTTGGGGTAGAAAGTCGGCTCTTCCTCATTGTCCGAGCTTGACTCTACATGGACTGAGGGGTCTTTCTGCCTGTCATCCTCATCGAGAGGGTTTTCATCATCCAGCGGAGGCGGCTGATCTTATGAAGCGGCAACTACATTCAAGCCAGATTGGGCTTGGGATGTGGTGGCCCCATCCTTGCTTTTGCTGTGCAGGTTGTCGCTGGGACGCGCGCCCGCCATATAAACCGTATGGATAATATATCCGGCCATCATTTCATTATTGGTAGCCAATTTTGTGGACCACCGTCTTGGCCCATCTGTTTTGGTAGCGGACAATCGATTGAAGATGGCTGGCCCGACCGGATTCATGAGTGGTGCTGGTGTTAGTTATATGTATGCCCTAGAGGCCATTACTGTACATACGATGTATATTGTAATAGATGCTTAGACATATATAGGGAGGAATTTCTTGCTCGACATGATAATATGCTATCTGGTTGTACTTTATCTTAACATGTACTCTAATTGTCTCTATGTTACATGTTGATAAAGCCCTTAGGATATGTACTCGACTACTGGGACTATGATGAGATCATACTAGTGGGGCCACGGTAGTCGACGAGTACATCCTATAACTGTTCCTAGTCGAGGGTGTATCGAGACAGGGCATCGATACACCAGAGTAGACTAGCGTATACGCATCTTGACCCATATGATGGGCGATGGATGATCCCATATCCATCGGTGTTTGACATCAAGGATAGTGTACGGGTGCTCAGTGGAGACTGGGTACACTGGACGGACTCGCCGAGAACTCCCAGATGGTATTATACCTCACGTCAGATGGCAGTTCTCCGGTGACACTGGTGCAGAGTAGTCTGTTGACCCGAGATCGTCATAGAGTCTTGTGTGATTCCAACTGTGCTTTGATTTCCATCATACCACGTCCAAGAGGGCGTGCAAAAAGGTGGCTTTTGGGTACAGTCCCGAATCATATGGAGGCAATGAGCGATAGGAGGGGATTCGTCTCTCCCGGTATAGGGAGTTGATGTTGTGCTGTGTTCGATTGGCTATAACTGGAAATCCTTGGCCAGGGTTGCTGAGATTTACTGGTAAGTGTTATCAGTAGTTTCTCGAACTGTTATAGACCTCAAATCGACATGACTTATCAAGCTACTGGGGTTTGACGTTTACCACCCGTAGGCGAGATATGTGACATATCAGACGACGAGACCGGACTGTACGGGAGTGTTACTGATTAGATTCACAGGAGAATGTACAGGCTTGCTTGTTGATCTTCTGAGCGCTCAATACCTGGGTGGCTGTTACGTTTAGCTGACCGCTTGCAGCTTGTGGGTGTTTGATATGATCATCACTTACTGCTGGCGTATTGACGATTCTTTAGAGTCCGACATAGAGGTTTCTTGGTTCAGGCAAAATGGAGTAGGGACACATATGTGATATGTGCAGGACCGAGGATAATGTGGTATGAGATACCGTATTCTATTTTCACAATATTTGATATCATCCGGGTCATCGGATCAAGTGTTGATTCGATGAATCGGTACATGATATATTAGTCGGTTATATTCGATATAGCCAGCTTGTCGGATCAAGTGTTGATTCGATAATTTAATGTATAATAATATATGTGATATATTAAATTACATTAACTAATATAAGCTCACTAAAAGATTCTTTTTCTCACTCGGGTAATACATTGATATATATGCGATATATGTTAATTTTATTATTTTATTTTGTTACAATAAATATTATATATGTGATATATAATATTGTAACATGATATGATAACTAATGCAACATGATTAGTGGAGATTAAACAAGATTAGGGTTTGATTTGGGTTAGTTCATTCATGAACCTTCTAGAAGGTTTCTTTTTGTTTTTGCAAAGATATTTTCATGTGACTCATGCTTTAACCCAACCCAAACCCTAGCCTTAGTTAAATCTCTACAAAGGTTTAGTCAACCATGGTTGCATTATTCATCATGATTATCTTTTCATTATTCATCACAAAAGGATTGAATTTATTATTCATCTTCTTCTTGCTTGAGTTCTTTATAAAAAGCTTTTCTTGCTTTGATTTTGTGAAGAAAAATGAGTGAAAATAAGAAAACAAATGAGAGAAAAAATCCTACTTCATCATCCTCATCTATCCTTGCCATTTAGATGAGGGTGTTCACTTCATTTAGTGAGTGAGAGATTGTGTTAATGAAACTTCAAGGTAGATCATCTTTGTTATCGAAGATCGGAAGCAAGATCTTTCTCTTCATGGAGCCTCTCGAGAGTCCGGAACACGATGATCGCAGCGAAGGGACCTCAACACGGAGCTTTAGAAGTGAAGGACCGGATCTACAAAGGTTGTAATCCCTCTCACTTATTGTTAAAGTGTTCAACATGCTTGTTTTCGCCTAATCTCTAGTATAAAGATCCGGCTTTGGGTTGTTCGGCAGGGCTAAATTTTAAATCGGGCATGGTTGATGCCTCATAGACCCTTGTGCGTGTACCTAGCAACACTACAGTGGTATCAGAGCCAAGCTAGAGCTTTAGGCGAAGTCTAGGCGAAGTTTAAAGTCCGATCGAACCCGGAAACCCCGACGAATACCCTTCTCTGGATATTTTTCAAAAATGTGATTTTTTATGAATTAAAAATGCTCAGAAAATTAAGCAGGAAAATCTAAGGATAACTGTAGAAAACGACAACCTAGTACTACTGTAGCGTCGCGGAACCGCGGCAGTACCCTGCTTTTAACGGCGGTTCCGCGGCCGTATGTAAAGATTAGGGACTCCGTTTTCTACAGTAACGTCCGTAGGTGTTTCCTGACTCTTCTTGGAATTTTTAATTCTTACTCAAGTGTTGAGTTTTCTGGGTTGTATTGGGGACTCGTTAATTCGATCGGATATTTTAACTTCGTTTAAGTTTTTCCGGATAATTTTAAAAACTGTTAAAAAGTTCCAACGGATATCAATAACTCACTTTTTCCCCTGCCAGAAAATTTCCAAGCGTTGGATTTTTCCGTAGTTTAAGAACGTTCTAAGTCGTGCAAGTAACGCGGTGGACCCTCTAGAAGACAACAAACCTTAACTCGATTATGTGACCGTCTTGAACTGCCTCTAAACCTTAGGGTTTGTGGCAGTACGGCGTGCCACATGTGAGGCGTTGGCTTGACCCTTTTACGGCTGGACCATTGGTACTGTGGCATGTGATGGATGTTTTTAAACTAATTTCAAGTGTTGAGAACTATTTGGGAAAACTTGGGTGTTTGATCATTCGATCGGAAAGTTTAACATTGTCTATTTGTCTGGAATGTGATACAATATTTGGAATCCATATGTAGTTATGAGATAACTAATTTGAATGTTATAAATCTAGCAGTTCAGTCTCAATTGATCGGTTGCCACGGAATTTTGATGTGCTCAAAAGTCCGTCGCAATCACGTAGCGTACGCGGATACTCGCCGGGTAAACTTAATAGACAGCCATGCCCCAAAGCCCCAACCAAGTGATTGTAGGAGAACCCCGTTGCCAAAAGCATCCGTTCGGGTGCTTGCGGCAGCGGTGTTCCGCCTTAGTGCACTTCGTCGATGGCATCCGGGGGTGCGGCCGTCTACTAAAGTTTGCGACGAGCATTCGATCAGGTTGTCGGGAATCTTGTTGAATTTCCCGACTTGATATTGAAAAGAGTTTTCGATAATTGAGACTAAAATACGGGATTTATAATTGTTGGGCATGTGATGTCTAAGGAATTCATTTGGTTAGGCATGAGATGTCTAAGAAGGTTGCGGATTCCAACTATTGTAGTTTTACACTTTCTTTTCTGTGACCGTAAGCATAGTATGTGGTGTATCGTCGGCTTCGTTGCTATACATCAACGACAATCGGGATACGCATACTTGCTTACGTTGATGATATGAGATATTATGTGTTGCTGCGATATGTTATATTGGATCGTCGCGTTCTGAATAGCCGGGGGTTTTATGTGAGATGAGAGTTTTTCTTTTTCATTCATGTAAAATTCATTTGTATGGAATATTCTTTTATTGGGGCACTTCCGGGCTGAGGATGATGTCACCATTGTATATTATTTACTTTTCCGCATTAGGTAGACCCAAGGCGGGGAGCACAAGTAACCGGGTTCTAGGGTCTAGTGGGAGACCATCTCGAGGAGTCGAGACCGGGTCTCCTAACCCTAGAATTGGCAGTGTTGCTTGCCGCTCTCGTAGGGGTTTAGGGATGTGGGTTTGGCTATTCATCACGACCGTGGAATCCGTGTTTTATACAGGCTCGTATTGAAAACACGGACGTCCTAGTATATCCAATATTTCATATATGTTCTTCTGCTGCAATGTTCTGTGATGAGATCATATTACTGCCTGAGACGAATGTTTATATTATATATATGAGATATATATTATATTGCAGATTTCGTTTCAAATGTGATGCTTGTGAAGCATAATAAAATGGGACTTCATTAATGAGATTAATGAAATAAAAGAAACCTAAGATATTGTAGAAACTTGTTTACAAACTGGGAGCTCTAGTTCTTGCTTTGCATAGCGGTGTTCCTTGTAGAACATCCAGCACCTTATTCGATAAGGAAAGAGCCGAGATCCCTTCACTGGGAGTGACCTCTTTAGTAAAACTAGCAGATGCTACAAACTCGGTTTGTCTTTTGATTGCTTCTATAGTTCTTGCTTTGCATAGTGGTATTTTTGAAATATCCTGCACCTAATTCGATGAGGAAAGAGCCGACGTTCTCTTCACCGGGAGTGACCTCTTTAGCAAAACTAGAAAAGGACTAAAAAGCATTCCATTTAAAATCACTCGATTCTACAACGATATCAAGTTCATTACACAAAAGGTTTTCTTAAAAACCTGATGTAACCCTCCATCAATTTAGGAAGTAGAGTATTTAGTATTCGTGCTGTGTTTGTTGACCTTAGTTAAGGCACAGTGTACGGTAGCTAAGTGATGTCTTCCTATATAGCATATGATGCGATTAGTTAGGACAGTCATATGACTTTGTTGACCTTAGTTAAGGGTCATGTGGGTGGGTCTATTTAATCAAGAAATGACGGGTAGAACTTGACTAGTGCTTATGATTTGTTGACCATAGTTAAGCTCATAAGTCACTAGGGGTAAAATATTATTGGGAATTTCAAGTGTTGAAATTTGCAATGAGATTGCATACCTTCTATGAGATAGTTGGGTCCCGATACCCGCTGCGAGTAAGAGTTACTCTTGGGAGAGTTTTACACATTACAATTAGCCGATCAAGTAGGTGTCTAGAAAGGTGTCAACGGGGTTATGCCCCTGGGAAAACGAGGTTTACTTTAATTAGGTCCGTGCGAAAGCACGGGGAACCTCCCTCAAAGTATTGGTACTGGCCTGGCTGAAATATTGGCGAACTTGTAGGGTGTATTTAATCTCGGCTAGTCTTTCCTTTTAGGGTTTGAAGGAAGATTTGACTAAAACAGTGGGAGACATCCTGATTAGATAAAATGATAACCAATCTAATCTTGTAAAAGCGCACGCTGAGTGTTTTCTTCTCTCTCTCTCCTGGTTACGACTATGTCACTCCTTAATCAAGATAATAATACGGATGTATTGACCGAACCCTCTTGTTGTAAAAGCGCACGCTGAACGTTGGTCCCGCTCCAACTTATAATTGTTATAAGACAGAGCAGGAAATATGGGATTACCAGAATTCCCGTGCCACCCAAACGAAGAAAGTGCATGTTGATGCATCTTATTCGGGTGTATTCATTACACAGAACTGTTTCTCAATATCCTTTACGTCCTGGGTATTTGATACCGGATCAGGATCCCGTAAATGTAATTTGTTACATAGGCTACAGATAGATAGAGAACTGAGAACAGGTGATAAATTTCATGAGATAGAAACGGTGCAAGTGTTGCAGCCAAGTCTGTTGGTAGTTATCACCCTGTATTATCAGAATACATTGATTCTGAACGAATGTTATTAGATACCGAATCTGATATACAACATCATATCAGTCTCTTTATCAGTAAAGAAAGGATATAATTTTGTATTGTTGGATAATGTTTTGAATATTTCCTATATCAAGTGTTGATCGGTTCAGGCACGTTATCTAAAAGCATAGACATTCTAAATCAAACTACAGTTCTTAGTATACAGAACACACATAAGAGGAAGAGTTCAGAAATGAACGAATCCTTCTTGAGGCATTATAGACTAGGTCATATCAATGTAACCCGACTAGCTGAAGTTACATAAAGATGCATATTTAAATTAGTTTGAATTTACATCTTGTGAAACTTGCCGGTCATGTCACAGAGATCAAATGACCACAGCTCCGTTTATTGGAAACAGAGAAAGAGTTAATGAACTCTTGAGATTGATACATGCTGATGTATGAAGGTCCCCTGTCTACACATGCCAAGACCAGCTCTTTGTACTTCATTACATTCTCTGATGATCTCTCAAGATTCAGACATATGTTCCTGTTGAAACACAAGTCCGAACCTTTTGAGATATTCACAGAATATAAGTTAGAAGTAGAGAACCAAAATACGGGTATAAGTATTATGTCCTTTGATGAAATCAGGGAGGAGAATACTTGAGCACGGAAATCCTGGACTATTCTAAAGGAGCAAGAGATTCTCTCTCAGCATTACTCCTCTGTAAACAACATAGCACGATGGTATATCGGGGCGGAGCAATAGCACTCTATGTAATATGGTGTGCTCTATGATGAGTACTACTGAGTTTCCTATTTCCTTTTGGGAGTTATGCACTTGAGAAGCTGCATACCTATTGAATGTGGATTCAATAGTTTCCAACGAACCTCAGCCTCTCCGCCGATCTAGTAGGGTTCCTCACCCACCAGAGTGATACTTCAGTTTCTCTATGACAGTGAGAGCGAGGATTGCATCATGAGATGATGACCCAACTAGTTTCGAGCAGGCCATCAGGAGTGAGACTCTGTAAGAATGGCTGGATGCTTAGCGATCTGAGATGGAATCCTTATACACCAACAAAGTATGGACTTTGGTTGCTTTATCTGAAGAGTTAAATCCCCATCAGGAGCAAGTATATCTTGAGAAGATTACTTGGTGTACATGGAAAAGTTGAGACTTTCAAAACTATGCTTAAGTCCATCCAGATCCTACTTGCCACGGCTACATACCATGATTACGATATCTGGTGGTTGGGTGTCATGACTGCTTTTCTAAAATGATGTTTTAGAAGAGAGCGTCTATAAGTACACAGCCAGAGGGCTTTGTAAACAGTGGGAGCAGCGGAAACGTGTGCAAGATGTTTTATGTGATAAAGAAGGCATCGCGGAGTTGGAACGTCTGTTTTGATGTGGTAGTCAAAGAGTTTGACTTCATCAAAATAGTAGATGAACCTTGTATATACAAAAAGGTAGTAGGGAGTATGGTGATGATCCTCGTAGAGTACGTGGATGACATACTCTTGTTAGGGAAAGAGTTTCCTATGCTACGCTCGGTCAATCTCCGCTTATCACAAGGATTCTCCGTATAGGATCAAAGTGATACCTCCTAAATCCTAGGTTTTGGATCTATGAGATAGATCTAATTGGATGTTAAGATACTCACTAGTTGTAGTGAGATGGTATCAATCGATCCTGTGGAGAATCACTGGAAAGGTTCCAGGGTGATAAGGACGATTGAATGTCAGTCGCAGGCATTGTCTTTGCCCTCAGTGGAGGGACGGTATATTGGAAGAGTTACAAGCTAGATACTGTGACTTACTAGACGATTAAAGTCAAGATACATCGTTACCAAGGATGCTACCAAAGAGGCAGTCTGGTTAAATATAAGTTCATGAGATGAACTTCATTCCTACCATTGAGTGACAATGGAGTTGTGGCCTATGCCAAGGAACCCCCGTCCCATCAGAAATCCAGATATAATTCTTAGGCAGTATCACCTGATCATGGAGATGGTTGATCTCCAGGGAGATCGAGGTTAGGAGAGTAGACACAGAGGACAACAGCACGGATCCACTCACAAAGGCCTTTTCCCAAGTAGAGATTTTTATGGGATGGTTGAGTATGAGATACTTCAACCACAGCTAATTGTTGGGTATGCGATACCACAACAGATGGCCCAAGTGCAAGTGGGAGATTGTTAGTTATATGTATGCCCTAGAGGCCATTACTGTACATACGATGTATATTGTAATGGATGCTTGGACATATATAGGGAGGACTTTCTTGCTCGATATGATAGTATGCTATCTGGTTGTTCTTTATCTTAACATGTACTCGGATTGTCTCTATATTACATGTTGATAAAGCCCTTAGGATATGTACTCAACTACTGGGACTATGATGAGATCATACTAGTGGGGCCACGGTAGTCGACGAGTACATCCTATAACTGTTCCTAGTCGAGGGTGTATCGAGACAGGGCATCGATACACCAGAGTAGACTAGCATATACGCATCTTGACCCATATGATGGGCAATGGATGATCCCATATCCATTGGTGTTTGACATCAAGGATTGTGTACGGGTGCTCAGTGGAGACTGGGTACACTGGACGGACTCGCCGAGAACTCCCAGATGGTATTATACCTTACGTCAGATGGCAGTTTTCCGGTGACACTGGTACAGAGTAGTCTGTTGACCCGAGATCGTCATAGAGTCTTGTATGATTCCCACTGTGCTTTGATTTCCATCATACCACGTCCAAGAGGGCGTCCAAAAAGGTGGCTTTTGGGTACAGTCCCGAATCACATGGAGGCAATGAGCGATAGGAGGGGATTCGTCTCTCCCGGTATAGGGAGTTGATGTTGTGCTGTGTTCGATTGGCTATAACTGGAAATCCCTGGCCAGGATTGCTGAGATTTACTGGTAAGTGTTATCTGTAGTTTCTCGAACTATTATAGACCTCAAATCGACACGACTTATCAAGATACTGGGGTCTGACGTTTACCACCCTTAGGCGAGATATGCGACATATCAGACGACGAGACCGGACTGTACGGGAGTGTTACTGATTGGATTCACAGGAGAATGTACAGGGTTGCTTGTTGATCTTCTGAGCGCTCAATACCTGGATGGCTGCTACGTTTAGCTGACCGCTTGCAGCTTGTGGGTGTTTGATATGATCATCACTTACTGCCGGCGTATTGATGATTCTTTAGTGTCCTACACAGAGGTTTCTTGGTTCAGGCAAAACGGAGTAGGGGCACATATGTGATATGTGCAGGACCGAGGATAATGTGATATGAGATACCGTATTCTATTCTCGCGATATTTGATATCAGCCGGGTCATCGAATCAAGTGTTGATTCGATGAATCGGTACATGATATATTAGTCGGTTATATTCGATATAACCGGATTGTCGGATCAAGTGTTGATTCGATAATTTAATGTATAATAATATATGTGATATATTAAATTACATTAACTAATATAAGCTCACTAAAAGATTCTTTTTCGCACTCGGGTAATACATTGATATATATGCGATATATGTTAATTTTATTAGTTTATTTTGTTACAATAAATATTATATATGTGATATATAATATTGTAACATGATATGATAACTAATGCAACATGATTAGTGGAGATTAAACAAGATTGGGGTTTGATTTGGGTTAGTTCATTCATGAACCTTCTAAAAGGTTTCTTTTTGTTTTTGCAAAGATATTTTCAAGTGACCCATGCTTTAACCCAACCCAAACCCTAACCCTAGTTAAATCTCTACAAAGGTTTAGTCAACCATGGTTGCATTATTCATCATGATTATCTTTTCATTATTCATCACAAAAGGATTGAATTCATTATTCATCTTCTTCTTGGTTGAGTTCTTCATAAAAAGCTTTTCTTGCTTTGATTTTGTGATGAAAAATGAGTGAGAATAAGAAAACAAATGAGAGCAAAAATCCTACTTCATCATTCTCATCTATCCTTGCCATTTAGATGAGGGTGTTCACTTCATTTAGTGAGTGAGAGCTTGTGTTATTGAAACTTCAAGGTAGATCATCTTTGTTATCGAAGATCGGAAGCAAGCTTGCATCTTTCTCTTCGTGGAGCCTCTCGAGAGTCCGGAACACGATGATCGCAGTGAAGGGACCTCAACACGGAGCTTTAGAAGTGAAGGACCAGATCTACAAAGGTTGTAATCCCTCTCACTTAGTGTTAAAGTGTTTAACATGCTTGTTTTCGCTTAATCTCTAGTATAATGATCCGGCTTTGGGTTGTTCGGCACGGCTAAATTTTAAATCGGGCATGGTTGATGCCTCGTAGACCCTTGTGCGTGTGCCTAGCAACCCTACAGTGGTATCAGAGCCAAGCTAGAGCTTTAGGCGTAGTCTAGGCGAAGTTTAAAGTCCAATCGAACCCAGAAACCCCGACGAATACCCTTCTCTGGATATTTTTCAAAAATGTGATTTTTTATGAATTAAAAATGCTCAGAAAATTAAGCAGGGAAATCTAAGGATAACTGTAGAAAATGACAACCTCGTACTACTGTAGCACCGCAGAACCGCGGCAGTACCCTGCTTTTAGCGGCGGTTCCGCGGCCGTATGTAAAGATTAGGGACTCCGTTTTCTACAGTAACGTCCGTAGGTGTTTCCTGACTCTTCTGGGAATTTTTAATTCTTACTCAAGTGTTGAGTTTTCTGGGTTGTATTGGGGACTCGTTAATTCGATCGGATATTTTAACTTCGTTTAAGTTTTTCCGGGTAATTTTAGAAACTATTAAAAAGTTCCAACGGATATCAATAACTCACTTTTTCCCCTGCCGGAAAATTTCCAAGCGTTGGATTTTTCCGTAGTTTAAGAACGTTCTAAGTCATGCAAGTAACGCGGTGGACCCTCTAGAAGACAACAAACCTTAACTCGATTATGTGACCGTCTTGAACTGCCTCTAAACCTTAGGGTTTGTGGCAGTACGGCGTGCCACATGTGAGGCGTTGGCTTGACCCTTCTACGGCTGGACCATTGGTACTGTGGCATGTGATGGCTGTTTTTAAACTAATTTCCAAGTGTTGAGAACTATTTGGGAAAACATGGGTGTTTGATCATTCGATCGAAAAGTTTAACATTGTCTATTTGTCTGGAATGTGATACAATATTTGGAATCCATAAGTAGTTATGAGATTACTAATTTGAATGTTATAAATCTAGCAGTTCAGTCTCAATTGATCGGTTGCCACGGAATTTTGATGTGATCAAAAGTCCGTCGCAATCACGTAGCGTACGCGGATACTCGCCGGGTAAACTTAATAGACAGCTACGCCCCAAAGCCCCGACCAAGTGACTGAAGGAGAACCCCGTCGCCAAAAGTACCCGTTCGGGTGCTTGCGACAGCGGTGTTCCGCCTTAGTGCACTTCGTCGACGGCATCCGGGGGTGCGGCCGTCTTCTAAAGTTTGTGACGAGCATTCGATCAGGTTGTCGGGAATCTTGTTGAATTTCCCGACTTGATATTGAAAAGAGTTTTCGATAATTGAGACTAAAATACGGGATTTATAATTATTGGGCATGTGATGTCTAAGGAATTCATTTGGTTAGGCATGAGATGTCTAAGGAGGTTGCGGATTCCAACTGTTGTAGTTTTACATTTGCTCCGCTGTTTTCGCGTGGCGCAGAGCAGCTGATAGACTCTTGAAGAGATGGTGTCATGCTTTCTCTTCTGGGGCTGAGACACATCCCTTTGTGGCATTGTTCGGACCGCTGTCTTCTTGAATCTGGCAGTCATGGCATTTTTCTAAACCCATTTCAGAGGTTCGAAAGAATTGCTGACTTTTACGGCCGACTCAGCCGTCGTCACGGAGTAACCCTGCTCTTGGAACTTCACAAGATTCCATATGGCCGAAGTCCTGGCCCTCCTGTTGGCTCGATACTTGAGCCGCTTCTGCCTTAACTTTTCTATTTTAAGCACTTGGCAGACTTCGGCTCTTTAGGAAGACGCCGTAGACCGATTAACAGAGAGCCCAGAGAAGATGCCTGCTCGCGCGATTATCAAGGGCACTATATGAGCTTGTTGGAGCTGCTTTGTGACCCCATTGGTGTTAATGGACTTTCCCCCAGTTGGAACATTGGAGAGCCATTCGAATACGGATTTGCATTTGGGGTGGGATGCTCTGGCGACTACGACGTTCGGCCTCCTGCCCCTTGAGGTCGATTTAGCCGCTTGGCGCCCACGGGTTACGTGCCTAGTGCGTGGGCGCTTGGAGCCCGCGGGTCACGTGTGCAACACGTGACCGCTGGGCGCCAACGGGACACGTGAGCTCCACGCGATCGCTGGGCGCCCGCGGGTCACATGCGCGGCACGCGATTGCTGGAAACACCAGCGGGAAAAGGGGTTTAACCCCTGGGTTAGGAGTTGAACTCCCAAGGGGACTTTGGAGTTAAACTCCTAACAGGGATTATGTATAGATTTGAAGTTAAATTACTAAAAAGGGAGTTGATTTTAAACTCCAACAGCTCTTGAAAGGAGTTAAACTCCTAGAAATCTTTGGATCTTCTTTTGAGCCTCGTATCCTCCTGGAATGAGAATTTTGGAGATGGGTATCCTTCTTCTTCCTCTCTATTGGCTGGATCTTGGGGGGAAAGGGGGAGGTGAGACTTAAAATCTCCTCTTTTAGGGATTTGATGGCAGATCCGAGCTCCCCTTCAAGGGTTTTATAGTGAAAAACTATTTATTTTTGAAAAAGGAAGGGTTAAACTCTATATTTAATTCAAAAGAGAAGAAGAAAGTTTAGAATCTTGAGGAACGAGGAGGAGGTACAAACCTTAGTTTATTTTAGAGAGAAAAAAGTTATTATTGATTTTTTCATCATGTTGCCTTTATAGGCTACACACTTTACATATAGCCCCTTGGGCTTTGCCAAATGGCACTTATGTCACCCTATGCCTTATGTGCTTATCTCTTTTTGCAAATAAGCCACAGGGTTTACAAAATTTTGGCTTTTTGCTTATTTTACGTACAATTATTTCTATGCATATATATTAAAAAAAGAATTACATTAAACCAATTTATGGCTTCATCTTGTTATGGGGCCGGTCCCTTTGACCTGGGCTTGGGCCCACTTGGCTTGGGGTTGACCTTGAGTTTTAACTTGGTCAACTGGGGTGTAATTTTGATCCCAACACCAGCTACCCTTTGATATTCAGTCTTGACTTGCTGACACACCAAACACTTCGATATATAGCGAGCAATCTTCCTTTTCATGCCTTCCCACCAGAAATGTTTTCGTAAGTCTTGGTACATTTTCGTGTCTTCCGGATGTACGGAATACGCGGAACTATGAGCCTCCTTCATGACTTCTTCACGAACATCTCCTTTAGGCACACATAAATGACTACTATATCGTAACGAACTATCTTCATGAATTAACAAGTCTGTTCGAAGTCCCGCTTCTACTTGTTCCCGTAACTTTTGCAATCTTGGATCGTGCGACTGTGCTGCCTTAATGTTATCGATCAAGGATGACTGTACTTGCAACTGCATCAACTGTCCAGAAGAATCTGGTAGTACAATCTCCAACTCGAACCTCTGAAGATCGGTTATAAACTCCTTCTGTGCAATCAACATCCGTATCGCTGGCAACCGACTTAAAGCGTCCGGCACTACATTAACTTTTTCTAGATGATACTTTAGGTCAAGATCATAGTCAGCCATCAACTCTAACTATCTATGTTGCTTTCTGTTGAGCTCCTTCTGTGTGAACACGTACTTTAGGCTCTTGTGATCCGTAAATACTTCAATTCTTTCGCCCAATAAGTAGTGTCTCCGAATCTTTAGCGCGAAGATCACTGCTGCTACCTCTAAGTCATGAGTTGGGTAGTTCTTCTCATGAGTCTTCAATTGTCTCGACACATAGGCTATGACTTTCCCATGCTGTATCAGAACACATCTCAAGCCTTTTCCAGATGCGTCGCTGTGAATAACTAGTCCTCCGAAATCATCTGGCACTGTCAGAATAGGAGCGATTGTCAATGTCTGCTTCAACGCTTCAAAAGCTGACGTACACTTCTCAGTTTACATGAACGGTACCTCCTTATGTGTTAGCTTGGTCAGTGATTCTTCTTTCCGGGCGAAGTTTTCCACAAACCTTTTATAATATCCAGCAAGCCCAAGGAAACTTCTGATCTCCCCTACACTCTTTGGAATCGACCAATCGTGAATAGCAGCAATCTTTTCGGGGTCAACTGCAATTCCATCTCCCGATACCACATGATCCAAGAACTTCACTTCTTCAAGCCAATAACTTTTCTTAACTCAACATCTGCAGTGCGATCCTCAAGTGTTCTTCATGCTCTTCTTTGCTCCTCGGATAGACCAGAATATCATCAATAAACACCACTACGAACTGGTCCTGGTACGGTGAAAAGTTTCGGTTCATCAAGTTCATAAATATTGCTGGTGCGTTAGTAACTCCAAATGCCATCACTAAGTACTCGTAATGCCCATATCGAGTTCGGAACGCTGTCTTGCAAATATCTTATGATTTCACCCGAACTTGATGATATCCGGATCACAAATCCAACTTCGAGAATACCTTCGCGCCGCTAAGTTGATCGAATAATTTGCCGATACGAGAGATTGGGTACTTGTTCTTAATAGTTACCCGATTTAATTCTCTATAATCGATGCACATCCTCCGCGTGTCATCCATATTCTTGACTAGAAGAACTGGAGCTCCCCATGGTGAACCACTGCTACGTATCCAATCCTTCTCTGGTAACTCGACAACTTGTTTATTTACCTCTTCCAGTTCCACCGGCGCCATTGGATAGAAGCCTTCGAATTAGCGCTGCTATAGGAATAAGATCAATTGCGAACTCCACATCTCGTTTAGACGGTAAACTCAAGTTGTTCTTGAAAACATCCATGAAATCCTAAACTGCTATCAGCGCTTCATCTGCAACTTGTTTACGAACTTCACCTTTCAGTAAACGGTTCCCTTCATCATGAATTTGCAAGTTTGTTGTAAGACTTGTGGGTTATCAGCCCACCACTTTTTCGCTATGCTACTCTGATAATTTGAGGGGGGTTTGTCAAAACTTCTTCAATCAAACATCTTTTATCTGATCATCCTTGAAGCGGTCTGTATCAGCTCCCATTAGAGTTAATCTCGAATTACTGCAATCATAAAAAAATTCTCCTATGTTTCTCCTTATTCTTCGAAATGCAAACGGATTGGTCCTTATGGGACGAGAGGAAAGATATAATGTGGTAGCCGAATTCAAGCTCGCGATAATACATAAACTCGTAAGTAATGATGCTAAAAGGAAACAATGTAATACAATGACCATAAGTCAAGAAATGAATCAAAATAGGACTCTAGGTTATCTAAATAGAGTACCCCATTGTAACCATGTTGCAGTACATAGTTACAACCACATAACTCCATTCAAGTGCCCAAATCCTATTATTAGAATCGAAAGAATAAGTAGGGAGAAGCAATAAGGAATCAGGAGGATTCCAAGTTGAGATGCAATTTCATTTTTATATCGGCAAGATAAAAGAGTTAAGGGAAAGATAAGATTCAAGAATTCGAATGACAAGACAATAATGTAGCAGGACATGTTCCTAAAATTTTGGGTTTTAAGGACAATGTATTGGGTACCATACCCAACTACAAATTGAACCAAGCCCCAACTAACCTAAAACCTATGGCTCTGATACCAAACAAACCCTGTCACACTCCGCTTCCCAAGATAAGTAACTACGGCACGTGACAGAGCCAACCATGCTACCTATGGCTAGGAATCATCCCATCATAATCACATTACGGCTGTCTATCGTACATCAAGAACAGTAAAATATATAATCTAGCTAACACATGCCCATCTGCTACAGTAAATAGAATCAAGAAAATGCATAAAGCCGAAACGAATCAAGATCCAATAAACAATATCTAAATTACGTCCCATATGAGCTCACATCAATAAAAATAAAACTACGGAAATAAAAAACTAAGCATCTCTAAACTAAATACCTAGCTCTTCATTCTAGGCTTGCTTGCTAAGGCATTCCTGATCTGCCTGCGATAATCTCAGAGGAACTGGGCCATGCAAAACCCAGACGTCAGCGCGTCATAAATATCAAAACAATAGTAATAATCAGGATATGATGCTATGATTAAAGATGAATGTAAATAAATAACACAGGTATAAAACAGTGAGCTATATGTATGTGATGCATATTCTAAAGTCTGTGCTTCTAGGTTATCTATTCTACAAGTTTTTGAAATAAATTAATGTAATCCTCATCGTAACTCAACAGTATATATCTCGTTCATTCCCCAGGGGACCACGGTACAATATATCCCGTTCATTCCCCATGGGACCACGGTACAATAAACAATGATTATTCCGTTCATGCTCGGAATCACGGCAAACAATAATAATATCCTCTTGAGTTACGTTTCGGTTACATTCTTGATTTCCCCTTTTCTCCCAGGTTTTGTGTTCAAGTCAGGTATTGACGATATAAATCTAATGCCAACACAAGATCAAGCAGGTATAAGTCTTGTCTATGCAGACAACAAGTCACGTCCATCAAGACAACAATCAGGATTATCGGCATTAGCAATAAAATCCAAGTAACAAGTCTTGTTGTAACGACTCTGAAATCACTGTATAGAAATTTTTTGTTATTGTATAGAAAAGGGTATTACAGCCTATGTAGGAGTTAAAAGTTATTTTTGTTAAATAAAAATAAGAAGCAACTAGTAGCTCACTGGTAAAGCCTCGATACAGCAGTGATATAGCCTATGCATTTGATTCCCATCAGACCCAATTATTTTTCAGATTTTTCTTTTTAATTTTTCGGAAGCCCAAGAGTTGCACGTACAATACATGGAGAAATAAAAAGTTTCAGGAAAATCACATATGCGCAAAAAGGATTAAATACATATATACACACATGGAACGAATATCAAGACAAATCACCACATCTCGACCGCCCATTCCTTCAATCTGGCCGCTACCGATGGTCCCGATGCGCCCAAATCCCCCCGTGCTTTGCACACTTATCTCTTCGACTCCTCTTAACTCCCCTGCACTGTTTGATTTTTCTGCAATCAAACAGAGACTCTTCAATTCACCATTTAACACCTTTTTAATGCATTTTAATCCAAAATTTTAATTCTCGGACCCTAAATCTTCATTATAAATGCCACCCCTTGCCCCAGCTCTCCACCACTCTGAAATTTCTAGCTAAAATGCTCTCAAACTCTCTAAGTGCCAAGTGGAGTTAAGCTCCCCAAGTAGAGTGCCAAGCCAATCTCAACGACCGGAGCATTTTCGATGAAACCACGACCCTTCAGGGTTTCTTCGATCTCTTATTAACCACCTAAAACACGTAAGTCTCTTCACCTCTATCCTTTTCCATCTCAAAACAATTTATTAAAACAAACTGACAAAAGAGGAGTTATCTCCGATATAGTTTTCCTTTTAATATTTGTAATAAGCAAATTAAATCAAACTAACATGCTACACTAATATTAATCTTACTCACATCATTTAGATTTTAGTTTAACAAAAAATTCATATGAACTAAACATATAACGAACTTTTTCGTTAAAATACTATGAACTTTAGTGTAACCACTTTTCAATATCTAGTATACCCAAACCCTAGAACCTTCATGGGGTAACGATCTACCCCACACGTACACTATAATTTCATAACACGGTATTCTAAGCATATAGGTAGTTCAAAATAAAAAACTTTTCATTAAAATACCACACCTTTTCAAAATGGGTTTCTTTTAAATCGGTATTTTAAACTCCTTGGCAATTACACCTCTACAACCCTAGTTAGGGGACCCGCTAATGGATAGCGCAGATTATCGCACATCCATAGGACACTAGAGCGAGATGCAGAACTTCTTATGGAGTATTCGGTCTCGAAAGTAAATAAAAATACGGTTTTTAAGAAACACGATTTTTCTAAACAAAACTAATTTTTGAAAAATTATATAAAAATCATAAATCTGTATTTTCAATAAAAACAAATCAAGAAACTATATTTTTAAAAGAAATATTAAAATTGTAAATAAAATACCACCAAGTTTTCAAAATTAGTAGTTTTCATAAAAATACCATAAACTTTCAAAAATCTAGGTTTTATCACCAAAACACCACAACAATTAAAATACATGTTCATGAAAACCTTAAATATTATAAATCATCCTCGAAATTTATTTTTAAACTATATTAAAGTATTTTCATAAAACCCCCTCAAGATATACAAACAATATTTAAGGACTCTAGATTAATATAGGTTTAAGCGGGATCGATTCTCTTGAGCCCTACGGAGCCGGAGAAAGTGAGTGCTTGCTTATTCAAGTTAGACCACTTAACGAAGTTATCAATGGTAATTGTCTTGGAAAAAGACACAAATTCTGTCGTCCATGTGCAGCAGTTGCCGATTTCTCTCGAACATAAATTTTTTAACAATTTACATCAATTCACATGAAAAGATCTAAACTCGAATCCAAACTCAAATCTAAACTCGAACTCAAACCTCAAACTGGAAACTTGAATCTAAAGTTGATCTTGAACTTGAATCAAAACTTGGACTCGGACTCAACCTACTCAAACCAACTTGACTCGAGCCAAGATTGCAATTGTCATGACTCACATATTACTCGACTCACTCGACTACATTCTACACCTTTTGCAAACTATGTTTTCGATCAAGACATGTTAATCAATCAATTAAATCAATTAAGTATATTAACCAGCTATATTATATTATACTCCGAGTGTTTGGGATAGTTTCTTGTATGAATCCAATGGAGCTTCAGGAGTCTCGTATTAACTTCTTTTTTATTTTACTCGAATATCAGTCGGGTTGACTCATCTACAGCCTAAAGCCCCTATGCTAACATATGAAATGGGCCTGTGTTTTCTTGCTCCTGGGGCCCCACTCTTGAGCTCGTGAATACTTCTACGGCTGCGTTGACATTCACATTTGGAACTTAACGTTAACACAGTGACTATATAGAGACCTATAGTATATACTTACCCAGGAACATATACTATTACTCGCCATATATATTCCACACTTGTCATTTTCTTTACTCTTACTTATCTTTGAGGACTTACCGAGAGCAAGTTCGCTGACGAGCATTCTACCCACCTTTGTTTTCTTGGAATATTAGTCAGATACGGTCGAGACGGAGGAAGTGGACACTACTGAGGAGGATTACGACCAGATAGCTACTCAAGGCTAACTCAGCTTCATTTTCTTCAATTTATGTATGCCACTTGTTTAGGCATTTTCCTTATTGTGTTTACTTTTCAGCATAAACTCATGTATTTGTAAATATTAGAAGTTGAATGTAAATAAAGATGTTTGTTGAAAAATTTTACAATCTCCATTTATTCTTGTATCGTGTATTATTGTTTCAATACGTTTAGTGTATTTATTTAGGGAATGACCTTTTCTGGATAAATATGCCGCGAGCTTGCCACATCACCGTTTCCGTCTACTGGGAAGCGGAGCGTGACATGTTTTACTGGTGGCCCATGCAGGTTAGTTTCTGCATGAAGTCGTAAACAATATACCATAAGAATTAATGAGTTGAACAAACATTTACATTCCTTGCATTTCAAATTCTTGAATCTATCCTAACCTATCTTTTATATCAAGATGATGGACTCTCCGAACAACACCAGCACTAACGTCAACGGCAATACACCACCGCCAACACCACCACCACTACCACCTACCATTGCAGCTCTTATCAAAGAGCAAACAGTACTGCTTGAGACTATTAAGAGCTTATTGGAGGGTCAGCTGCAGCAGACTGCTATCCCCATGTACCGCCCCGAAGCCGAAGCATCCGGAGTTAAGCAGTTTCGGGCACTGCACCCAAAGAACTTCTCGGGTAAGGAGAGCCCGCTTGAAGCGGAAGAATAGGCTCAAGCGATCGAGAATGACCTGGCGGCAGCTTAAGTGCTAGATATTGCATGTGTGATGTAAATCCCCAGATCCTTATATATTTTTCCCGTATTTTTTCCCAAATTTTTTCCTATATTTTTCGTTTTTATATTTTTATATTTTTTATATTTATTATTTTTCCATAAACCCAAACCTAATCCCTAACCCCTAAACCGACCTGACCCAACCCGACTTCCTCTACTCCCAGTTCTTCTTTTTCTTCTTCTCTTTCTTTTCATTTCCCTCCAAATCCTCCAACGTATCTCCCCCTTCCTCGCGACCGTCGCCTCATGACCCGCGCCCACCTCCACAATGACCCCGCGATCTCCGCGGCCACCTCCTCCATCCCTTCTCGCTTCTTCTCTCCCTTCCTCTATCTCTCTCTCGTTATCTCTCTCCCCCTTACAACTTTTTCCCAGCCACATCCACCATACCGCCGACTTTCCTGAGCATCTCACCGGCGACTCCACTAGTCCCCGAACCCTCTACCCATCAACATCGACACCGCCGCCGCCGCCAGTCCCTCTCCACCTTCTCCCACTTCCTTCACCTATCAACATCACCAACCACCCCAACCCGAGCTGCCAACTCCTCTTCCTTTCTCTTCCTCACACCTCACCGAAGCCACCTTCATCGTTGTCGTGACCACCCTCACCATCGATGAGCTTCCCAACACCGTCACGAGCTATCACAACTCCACCACCAACTCTTCCATCGATGACATCGAGCCTCCTGAATCCATCACCGCGGTGGCCACCCACTCCTCCGTCCTCCCCATCTACAGCCTAGCCGACCTCCAGCTCCACAGAGCTTCGAGCCGAGCTAACACCCCATGCCGACCACGAACGTCAGTCGCCATCAACCCTATGTCACCAGCCTCCATGCCACACCGTGCCAGTCTATGTGCCATACCGTGCCAACCTCCATGCCACACCGCGCCCGCCTCCGTGCCACCCGTGCCCCAGTCCAGTACACACACTGTGCCTACTCCCACACCAGCATCACGTCCAGTGCCGTATCGCACCGTGACATGCCTGCACTATGCACCGAGCCAAGGCCGTGCCCAGTATCGTGTCATGCCCGTGTCGTTACCGTGTCCAGTACCAGATCACCGCACATCGCGCCTGCGTCACGCACCGTGTCCAGTATCGTATCGTCTCGTGTGTCGAGATGGATCCCGCACGTGGTGTCGCTTCTATATCAAGCGACCGAAGGTAAGTGAACTCATTCACTTGTTTATCATGCTATAGCATTTGCTTGATATAATATATGATGATATATGTATAGGTATAGATATTTTTACGTTTTACGTATACATTGTTTGCGAAGTTAATATTGAACAAGTACCATCATCATAAATTTTAGTGTTTGAGACCCTACTTGGGTCGATTACGTCGTAGTAATATCAAATAGTAACTCATGAATTAATTTCGTGTCGATCGGGTAAAAGAAATCGATATTTCGATCGATAACCGGTTGCATAATCTAAATGTTCGATATAGAAGCCTATGCGATAACTTAAGAGAATATGGTGGAAACCATTACCACTATACCCTGTTACTTTTAATTAATAACTTGTTGAAATTGGATGGTAAAATGATGTCGTTTCACCCATGAAACGTTACTCTCGGTAACCCTTGCAAAAGCTGAATTTTCCCGGAAAAGTTGAACGGTTAAAATCATAATAAATCATTTATATATTGGATATTAGCGTTCTATGGCTCGTATCGAAGACAACAGATAAAAATATAGCACTCCATAGTTCATATTTGTATTTTAATAAGTTATGACAATAAAAACTGGGGCGATTCATGGCTCTGGACTGCAGTCCAGAGCAAGAGTCCCTGCCTTTACCTGTTTTAGAATGCATACTTTTCACTATTTAAGCATGCAAGTGTGCAGAAACATACATGGAAGCGTAGATAATTGAATTATCTTTCTAACGGTACTAGTCCCATTGCATTCTGGTATCTTTTGATATTTATGACACCTTTTAAACCGTCGATGTGTACTGCAGTTTCATGCAGAAACAGAATGTATGCCTTAATCTTAGACAGCGCATACCTCCATGCATAAAGTGGATATTATTGATCTGTCTGATGCGTTGGAAACATAATAGGTAAACCTAAATTTTATCTAACTGCAGCGTCTCCTTATGCTCCCAACTGGGAGTAAAACGTGTTACGAAACGGACTTCCAGTTCAGAAATTGGATTTCCAGCAGTAAACACTCAAAATGGAAGGACCGTAACTCGCAAACCTGAAACCCGATTGACTCGAAACAAATTTTTTTTATAGAGATAATTAAATATACCACTTACTCCTTTTATATTGTTTTCTCAATTCTGCACGTGTGATTTATAGTGAATTTTGCAAGTTGTATGACACTGGCTACTATATTTTTATTTGTATCATAATTGATTGCATTCTTATCATATCATGTAGTGGTTATACTCTCATTGAATAGTGGTTATATACATTGATAGCCTGATGAACGTGTTACATTACCAAATGAAAAGTGTTAGTGATTGGATTGTGGCAAGTACGTTAGTATAAAGACGTGATTGAATAGTGAAAGTGACACATACTTGTACACAATCAGCAGAATCATTTAGTTATTGTATAGTTGACACCTATGGGGCTTATATAAGTGTAACTATAACTGATATGGGACGGGTATGGAAGCACTTATATTAGTGTCATAGATAAGACATCGAGGACTGACCATTTATCTTGGATAGCTGTAGAGACATGCTTGATGGAGACCCTGTCTCCAATTCTCGCATAGACTTCTAATGGAGCAACTAGTATTTAGATTCATGGTCGGTGTTTGATATATACCGCAGGGTGTGGGGTAGTTTAAGTGTGGGTTCTATCAACGGAATCTCAGGAGTCCCATTGCCGGCATATTTCGTGATTTCATGATATTGTTACTGATCGTATTATTGGTTCTTACTGATCGTGATTCAAGCCCGTGTTTCCTTACCCCTGGGGCTTATCCTTGGGTTGGGAATACTCCTACAGTGGTTAACGTTTACACTCGGACTGACGATAAGTTTAGTGACTTGGACATTGAGACTGTGAGACTGATAGAACATTACATTGATTATTGCTTTAATACACCTGCTTTACCGTTACATGTACTGGTTATTTCATGCTCATGTCATTACACTATACTTACTGCTTTATGTTTATCATCATTGCACATTATATATATATATATATATATATATTGCTATTATGTCGCTTTGACGACCTGAGTTTGCATGCTCAGAGGAAAAAGTGGACCTGACTAAATTCGAGAAGATCGTGGAGATCCAGACCGGTGAATCAATAGTATCATTCTTCTGATATCACTGGTTAGTTGTCTTCTTGGTTTGTATCTGTTGCACTCGGTTTCTTTATATCTGAAAGTTATAGTGACTGTACTTCTCTTTATCCATGCCGTGTTTTACTGATTACCACGTAATGTTAGAGGCCAATGTGTGAATACAGCAGGATATTTTCTTGACCGTAGGAGCATGGCTGGTCTTGTCACCCCTCGTATTCTGTATTTTAGGAAGCGGGGCGTGACAGGTGAGAGTTGCTAAGTTGCAACTGGCCGATAACGCCAGGGTATGGTGGAAGGCTGAAGAGAGCCGTCTCGCACAACCAATATAATGGAAAACATTCCGAGACCTTTTGGACGCCAAGTACTTTCCACAGATTGTCCGCTTGGACATGGAGTAGCAATTCATCCATTTACAGTAAGGCTCGATGTGAGTCAAGTCGGTGGATGAATATGATGCTGAGTTTACCATACTCAACAGGTAAGACATTGTATCAAATTCAACTTTCTGATCTCACTCACAACACTGCTAACACAAGGTCGTAACATGTTCGCCGCACACTTTATTCCCACCGCTGAGATCCGGACACAACGATTTCAGTAAGGGTTGGATCCTGAAATCCAAGCTGCACTCGCTACAGTGGATTACCCAACCCATGAACTTGCTTTGAAGGCTGCCTGACGCTATGAGGCAGTTGTGAAGAAGAAGGGCAGGCCACAGACTGCCGGTGTGAAACACCCTGTGCACCAGATCATAAGAGGGGCCTTTTCCAGGCCAGCTTTCAACGGACCATCTTGGAGGCTAGTAGGTTCGTTCGCCAACAACATGCCAGACTTTTGCATTTACTGTAAGAGAACATGGCATCTTGTGAAGAACCGTCGTAGGGCGAACAACTTGTGCCTGATCTGTGGGTCTTTTACTCATGCCATTGGAGATGCCCACAGAACCGAGGACCCAACAACCCTCCAGCTAGAGCGGCGATCCAAGCTCCTCCTACCTAGTTAGCCCTACCAGCTCCAGCTCCCCGCACTCAGACCATTCAACCCCAACGCCGAGTGTTTAACCAGACACAGAGAAAAGTGCGGCAACGCCAAGCATTCACCATGTCGGTCGAAGAGGCCGAACCTATGGGTCAGGTTATCATTGGTAAATCTCTTCCCTATTCTCTTTCATGTCCTTTCAATTCATAGTCATCTTACATCTGTTATACCTAAACCTATCCCACATGACTTAGGCACAATATTAGTAGCCTCCCTACCTGCTCTAGCACTCTTCGACACTGGGGCATCACATTTATTTATGCCGTAATGGTTCTTCCGAACTCATGCGATCCCAGTCAAACCGCTCGTATCCAGCTGGAACGTTAGTTCGGGGAACGACGTTCTAAAAACAATCTTAGGATACGATCTGTGTCCAGTGGTTGTCTGCAGTCGAGAATTCTATGCGGACTTCAAGGTGCTGGACATACCGAACTTCGACGTAGTCTTGGGAATGGACTGACTGGGAACTTTCTTCGCTACCACCGACTGTCGCCAAAAGAGGGTAGTGTTCAAAATACCAGATCACCCAGTGTTCTACTTCAAAAGTGGAGACCGTACCTTAGAACCTAGCATTTACAGAGCAAAACCAAAGAAGGCAGAGGTTGCAGCATTGCAAGCGGAAGGATCGAAACCAGATGTATTTCGAGAGTTCGAGGATGTGTTTCCGGAAGATATGTCAGGTTTGCCTCCCGATCGAGCTCTTGAATTCAGCATCGATTTACAACCCGGCGCACAACCAATAATAAAAGCTCTATACCGATTAAGTTTGAAGAGATTGAAGGAGATCCGCATTCAGTTGGACGAACTTCTGAAGAAAGGTTGGATTTGTTCCAGTACTTCAAGCTGGGGATCTCCGGTGCTACTTGTGAAGAAAAAGGAAGGTTCCTCCAGGATGTGTGTGGATTATCGAGTTTTGAACGAAGTGACAATTAAGTGGATCTTGTGTCTTTTCAAAGCTAGATCTTCATTCGGGTTACCATTAAGTGAAGGTCAAGGAGTCCGACATTCTGAAGACGGCATTTAGGACCCGTTATGGCCATTATGAATATCTCGTAATGTCATTTGGAGTGACCAATGCACATGCCATTTTTATAAACCTGATGAACCAAGTTTTCCGAGAGTAGTTAGATAGGTTTGTTGTTATATTCATCGACGACATCCTGGTGTATTCAAAGAATTAGAAAGAACACGCCGAGCACTTACGGATTGTCCTGTAGACATTACGACAGTATTAGCTCTACACCAAGTACAGCAAGTGTGAGTTTTGGCTAGATCAAGTCGGATTTCTCAGACATATCGTTTCAGGCGAAGGAATCTCTGTAGATTCAGCTAAGGTGTCAGCTGTCAATGAGTGGCCGACACAAAAGACGATGAAAAATATACGAAGTTTCTTGGGCTTAGTAGGATACTACCGACGATTCATTGAAGTATTCTCAAAGATCGCAACACCCATGACCAAGCTCACACGTAAAGACGAAGCATTCGTATAGTCAGAAGCATGTGAAAAGGCTTTTGTAGAACTCAAGTCGAGATTAACCTCTGCACCAATTCTTGTAATACCAGATCAATCTGGCGGATTCATTATGCATTGTGATGCGTCCGGTAAAGGATTAGGATGTGTTCTACACCAGCATGGAAAAGTTGCGGTTTTTGCATCAAGATAGTTAAAGGTAAATGAACGCAACTATCAAACACATGATCTAGAATTGGCGGCCGTCATTTTCGCACTCAAGATTTGGCGCCACTATCTATTGGAAGAACGAGTGGATATATACACCAACTATAAAAGTCTGAAATATGTATTTACTCAGAAGGAACTCAACATGTGGCAGAGAAGACTTTCTTGCTCGACATGATAGTATGCTATCAGGTTATCTTTATCTTAACATGCAGACCGGTATTTATATTGACTGTCTTTTACATGTTGATAAAGCCCTTAGGATATGTACTTGACTACTAGGATTATTATGAGATCATACTAGTGGGGCCAAGATGGTCCAAAAGTACATCCTTTAATCAGTTCCTAGTCGTGGGAATATCGAGACTAGGGCATCGATATTCCAGAGTAGACTAGTGTGTATGTTTCTCGTCCCTTAGAGGGTGATGGTTGATCCTACAACCATTGGTGTGTGATATCAAAAATTGTACACAGGTGCTCATTGGAGAATGGGTACACCGCATAGGACTCGCCGAGGACTCTTGTGTGGTAGTATACCTATCATCAGATAGCAGTCCTCTGGTGACGCTGGTACAGGTTAGTCTGTAGACTCGAGATCGTCATAGAGTCTTGTGTGGCTCCCACTATGCTTTGATTTCCTCCCTACCACGGCTCAAAGGAGTCGTGCAAACAGGTGGATTTTAGGTACAGTCCCGAGCCATATGGAGGCAATGAGCGATAGGAGGGGTTTCGTCTCTCCTGATATTGGGGGTTGATGTTGCACTATACTCGATTGGCTATAACTGGAAGTCCCTAGCCAGGGCTGCTGCCGAGATTTACTAATAAGTGTTATCAGTAGTTTCTCGAACCGTTATAGGCCAGACATCGGCATGACTTATCACGTTACTGGGGACTGATGTTTACCACCCCTAGACATGATATGCGACATATCATACGAAGAGAACGGACTGTACGGTAGTGTTACCGATAGGGTTCATGGAGAGTATGGACGAGCTTGCTTATTGATCTTCATATCGCTCAATACCCGGGTAGCCGTTATGTCCAGCTAGTACCGCTGATGGCTTGTAGGTGACTGATGTGATCATCACCTACTGCTGCCGTATTGACGAGTCTTTAGATTCCCACACAGATGTTTCCCGATTCGAGCAAAACGAAGTAGGGCACATATGTTGATATGTGCGTGAGCCTGATTAAATATGAGTATGTGATACCGTATTGTAATCTGGCAGTTATCTGTTATCGGTTCGGTTATATGTGATATAACCAGATTGTCAAATCAAGTGTTGATTTGATAATGTGATATTCAGATAAATGATATTAGTCGGTCATATGTGATATAATCGGATTATTAAATCAAATGTTGATTTAATAATGTGATATACATTATACGTGATATAATTATATCTTAACTAATATCATTAGCTCACTAATTATTCTTCATAATATATATATTAATATATATATATATGATATATATATATATATATATATATATATATATATGATATATATATATAATGAAGCATGGCATAAAATTCTATTTTGTGAAAATAGAAATGAGGTGGAAAATGAGAGCTTGGTTGCAAGCATGGGATTTATATTTGTTTATTCATCTTGACTCACTATTCAAGCATGGTTGCAATTTTATATTGCAAAATTCCATGCTTGAATGAGTGGGGGTCATGAGTTACCATTCATTCTAAGTTCATTCTCAACACTTAGCCATTTTTCTTGCTTTGCTCCCATGGTTGCTCTCTGGCTTCTTCCTCCTCCTCAATCTCATGGTTCAAGTTTCAACCCTCACATGAGATTTGAATCATGAAGCTTGAACACAAATTAGTAAGCAAATTAAACCCATACTTCACCATCACACATTGGATTTGCAATCTGATGTGGAGTGTTGCTTTCACTAATGAGATTAGTGAAGGGTTAGCTTGAGCTTGTGGATTTCGGGTGGATCGTCTTTGGCGCGAAGATCACGAAGGAGGTTCGTTCAACTCGAAGAGGAGCCTAGTGGAGTCATACGGACTTCAACCCGGAGCTATTGAAGAGAAGGACTCGAACTACAAAGGTTGTATGCTCTTTTCTTCTCTTTTGTTCATTACATCACAAAGGCAAACCCTAATAATTTAGCAAAGATCTTGTTTAGTCTAGCTTAGCACCTAATAAAATTTTGAATTTGGCATGCTTGCTAGTAAAACCTCATGGTGGTGCTAGGGTCGACTTTCAGACCAATCGCTGGGATTAAGTCCCGTTGCTAGATAATTCACAATATTTACGAACCAAGGTTCGCAGGATACGGTCAAGAGCTGTTCGTCAGGGAAGGAGTCGTTTATTGGCACAGTCAATGTTGGTGAAGAATTGATGCGTGAAAGATGGTCGGCTACAACGTTTTCACATCCACTCTTGTTTCGTATGACAAGATCAAATTCATGTAACAACAGGATCCAACATATTAGCCTGGCCTTCGCATCCTTCTTTGATAAAAGGTGTCGTAGGGCGGAGTGATCGGTGTATACCACTATTCGCGAGCCAATCAAGTAGGGCCTGGATTTTTCTAATGCAAATACAACTGCCAAGAGTTCTTTCTCGGTAGTTGTGTAATTAATTTGGGTATCTTTCAAGGTCCTACTTGCTTAATATATTACATGTGGCATCTTATCAATGTGCTGTTCTAAGACTGGACCAATAGCAAAATCCGATTCATCACACATAAGCTTGAACGGGTGATTCCAATCCGAAGATGATAGAACGGGGGCTGTAGTGAGAGATATTTTAAGTGATTCAAAAGAAGTCTCGCAATCCAAATCGAAGTGAAATGTTGTATCCTTGGCGAAGAGAAGAGTTAAGGGTCTAGCAATTTTGCTAAAGCTCTTAATGAATCTCCTATAAAATCCTGCATGACCAAAGAAGGATCGTATATCTTTGACGCATTTTGAAGGAGGATGGTTATAGATGACATAAATTTTAGCTCTGTCTATCTCAATGCATTTTCGTGAAATGATATGTCCAAGAACGATACCTTCTTGGACCATGAAATGACATATTTCCCAATTCAAAGTTAAGTTCTTATCCTTACAGCCGGTATGAACCGCGTCAAGATGATGTAGGAATTCCTTAAATGAGTCCCCAAATATGGAGAAATCGTCCATAAATATCTCCAGAAAATTCTCGACCATGTCTGAAAATATCCCCATCATACACCGCTAAAATGTAGCGGGAGCGTTGCATAACCCAAAGAGCATGCGTCTATAAGAAAAAGCACCGATAGGACAGTAAATGTTGTTTTATCTTGATCCTTTTTGGTGATGGGGACCTGGTTATAGCTAGAGTATCTGTCCAAGAAACAATAGTATTCATGTCTAGCTAATCGTTCTAACATCTGGTCAATGAAAGGTAGAGGAAAGTGATCTTTCCTCGTTGCGGTATTGAGTTTCCTATAATCAATACATACGCGCCACCCCGTTTGGATGCGTATTTGGATCAACTCATTAGCCTCATTAGTTATGACCATGATGGCTGACTTTTTAGGGACCACATGAATAGGACTTACCCATTGGCTATCAGATATTGGGTAAATTATACCACTATCTAGGCACTTAACGATTTCTTTCTTTACCGCCTCCTTCATAACGGGATTTAACCATCTTTGTGGGTCTCGGGCTGGTTTGGCTTCATCCATCAAATGTATATAATGTTCAACAATCAAGAGACTAATTCCTTTGATGTCAGCCATTGTCTAACTAAATGCTTGCCGATTTGATCTCAATACCGATAAAAGTGCGTTCTCTTGCTCTAAAGATAGAGAAGCGGAAATGATTGCGGGAAAGGACTCATTCTCACCTAAATATGCATTTTTAAGATGAGAAGGTAGTGGTTTGAGATCTAGTGTCGGCGGAGAGACGATAGAAGGTGGGGTAAGGGAATGATACTCAGATTCCCTGAGAGGTTCATAACTTGCGTAGGATATTGACTCGGAAAGCGCTATGGACTTTTGGGATGAGTCGAAGGATTCAAACTCAGGGATGGACTCATCGAAGGTATCCTCACTATATTAATTTGCTAGATCAAACAATGTCGCACTAGTGTTCTCGAGATCATTATAAAAAGTTCTTCAGCTTCGCAGCTGTCGTAAGCTATCTCGTTGATATAACATACATCGATTAGATGAGCAGAAGGTTCAGATGGTTGACTTCCTAGCTTGTAAATATTAAGCTCAATTTTCATCTTCCTGAAGGATAAGTTCATAGAACCGTTACGACAATTAATTACAGCGTTGGAAGTTGCTAGAAAAGGCCGACCTAGTATCACCGGGATTTGGTTACATGGGTTCACCATAGGCTGTATATCTAAAACAATAAAGTCCACAGGGAATATGAATTCCCCAACTTTGATTAACACCTACTCTAGCTCACCCCTAGGTTGGGCGATAGATCGGTCTGCCATCTGGAGAGTGCAGTGGGTAGGTTTCAACTCTCCTAAACCTAGCTGCTCATAGACAGAATATAGAAGCAAGTTAACAATACAGCCTAGGTCAAATAGAGCACGATTGATGCATTTACCCCAAATAGTTATAGATATTATAGGACAACCGGGGTCCTTACGCTTTTTAGGCAATTGTTGGGTAAAAGCTGTGCTTACTTTACTCATTAAGAATACCTTTTTCGGCACTTGAGTTTTTCCCTTCCTAGTGCACAAGTCCTTAAGGATTTTTGCATAAGATGGAACTTGTTGAATAATATCTAGGAGAGGAATATTTATGTTACCTTGCTTAAACATTTCCAAAATCTTCTCCATTCGTGCGTTAGGTTTATTGGCCCTCAACCTGTTTGGAAAAGGAGCTTTAGCAATAAGTTTTGGGTCCAACATTTGTAGAGAAGCTTGTAGGGAAAGAATCGATCCTAGAATTGGAGTGGGAATCATTTTAGGTAGACTCGAGGAAGTGGGCTGAGTGTTCGAGCTTTGGGGAAAACGGAGAATAGGCTCGGAAGAAGGTGGGAGACTAGACGAATTAGGGCAAGAAGTGAAAGCCGGGGTTTCAGTTGATTCCTCATCATCAATCTGTTGACTGACTTAATTGTTCAGCACTCTTTCAGATCTCAACGTAGTAACGGTACTCACATTATGACTTTGTGAGTGGCCAGGATTCGGTAGGGGTTGAGATGGAAATTTCCTTTTCTCTCTTGCACTCATCGCGGAATTTAACTGTGCAAGTTGTGCTTCTATCGATTTTATACTTTCACCGTGGGAAGCGGTGTTCTGCGTTAACGTTTGGATAGAAGACTTTAAATCAGCCGTCGTTTGCGTGGAATGTTTAATAAACATATTCAAGCTTCGTTAGAGTGCATAGGAGTTTTCGGTACCGGCCGTTTGGAAAGAATTATTATAGGGTGCAAAATTGTTGGCCGGATTTTGAAAGGATTGTGGTTGAAAGGGGTGATGACTCGGTTGTGGTGGTTGTTGTTGTTGTGGAGGAAGTCTTTGATAATTTCTTGGGAACTGGTTTTGATTTTGGGTTTGGTTTTGGTTCCAAGAAAAATTTGGATGATTCTTCCATCCCTAATTATATGTGGAAGAATAAGGGTTGTTTCTAGGTCGTTGCTGAAAAGCAGCATTAGTGTGTTCTTGACCTTGAAACGGAGGATTCAAAGGACATTCTTCCGTCAGATGTGATGGGTCGGAACAGCAACCACACACGGTTTTGGAAAGCGTAACATGGTTTAGGGAAGCTGAAGAGACTTTGTTTTCTATAGCTTCATGTTTCCTTTGTATCGCGGCCATTTCGGCTTTCACTGTGATGGAAACATCGAGCTGATGAATTCCTGTCCTAGACGATATTGGTCTAACTCTTTCCCATTGTAAAGTTTGTTCAGCGAGATCTTTCAGGAATTCCCAATCTTCCCCTTCATTTTTAGACATGAAATGACATTGACATGGGATTAATACCCTCATATATAATGCGGCAAAGTTGCCATTTATCAATTCTATGATGGGAGCATTGTAGAAGAAGATCCTTGAACCATTCAAAGCATTTCCAGAATGGTTCAATGGGAAATTGGGTAAACTGGTTAATCTCGCTTCGAACACGGGCAGTCTTATGATTGGGATAGAATTTCTTAAGAAATACTATAAAGAATTCGTCCCATTTTGGGATAGAATGTGCGGCAGTGTTATAAAGTCATCTTTCTGCTAGATCGCATAAAGTAAAAGGAAGAAGACGTAAGCGCATAGCATCCACTGAAAGTTGTGACGTGCCAATCATTGCATATACGTTTTCGAATTTGGTTATGAAAACGTATGCGTGTTCAGATTCAAGCCCGTAAAATTTGGGCAACAGTTTGATGAAGTGGGGTTTAATTTCAAAATTATCCCCATTGGCTGGAGGAATAGATAGACAGGTAGGAAAGGGTCCACGCACAGGGTAGCATCTCTCTTGGAGAGAGATGTGCAGTGGATTCTGTACACCGACGGGTGGTGGCAGGGTGGTATTATAATCTGATGGAGAACCGTCCATCTTGATCGATGTGGTGGGTGGAGGGGAAAAAGAAGATGAAGAAGCACTGACTTTGGAATCGATAGCCAAAACGCGGGCAAGAAGGGCACTAGAATCCCGTGTCCAGCCGAGCATGCACTAAGCAGGTTTAGCGCAAGTGGCAGCGTGTGTGTGAGATTTAAAAATGGTTTGTTTTGAAAAGTGTCAGACGCGAGACAAATCACAAAAAAATGCACAATCAACCCTAGAACTAAGGTCACTTAGGTCAAGTAACAAGACCGCTCCTAGACTTCCAAAGGACAAGCCACAGGATCAATCCTCTACCACCTCTTTATTACTCTTATGGCCAGATAAGTACCAGGTAAGTGGGAGGTATCCGCTATACGAATCACCGAAAATAGCGGGCCTAATTAAATAACCACTTGCCTTAGACACACTTTCCTTAGACACCACGCAAGTAATGCGGATAAGCAATAAATTACCCACGACCTTCCTCTGTCCTAATTGAGCGCGACGGACCTTAGAGTCTTGGTCTAGATATTTTTTAATTAATATAGGGTTATGCAGATACTTATTTTGTGATTTGTGGGGCCTAAGAAGGGTGATGAAATCCCCAGTTAATCTGAATTTTGGTCTTGCCCCTTAAAGTCCGTATTAAAATATGCAAAAACAACCCGCAAAACAAAACACGCATAAAGATTTTTGAACGGCGAAATTTGCAAAGAATCCTGCAGAAAAATATATTGTAGGATTTTCAGAAGAGAGAGAAAGAGCTGAGAAATAAACCAGAGAAGTTTGGGAAGTCAAGTCCACTAAGTGGCCGCGGTTCCGCGGCTAAATGCTCAATATTGCGGCGGTTCCGCCGCGCCTTAGTGGGATAGTTTGAAAAAAAGTGCTCCCGTGCCCTCCTATGCTCCTTTGAAATACTTGGAAAGTCTCTGAATCTTGATTTCCTTGTTCTAGTGTCTCCAGATTCCCTCACAAAAATCGCACACTAATCGTTAAATATGCAAATTGCGGTTTTGTTTTATTTTTATGATATGTATCGAATAAGAATTCAACACGAATAGCAAGAAAAAATATTACCCACGTATCCCCGGTAACGACGCCATTTGATTGATTCTATGAAAGTGTAGTAAGTAACCGCAATCAATAACGGTGCCGCGTGTATCTAGCCGAGATGAGTACGGGTCGTCCTCAGGGATTCGTGGAATCTTTTAATTTTGATTTAGACGTGTTGATTAGAAATAGAAAGAATGGATAATAGATTCTAGATCTATGTTAAATACAGATGTAGAATATATATTTTTCAGATTTACTTTAAATACGGATATAGATTTTATAGGGAAAAGGCTTGTAGGGTTCGTTGGGATTTAGTAGTCATGGATTACTAATAAAGATGACTCCTTTTATCTTTTGATAGATTTAAAACTAGATCAATAGTGATGAATGAGGATTATGGTTCTTTGGAAGAAACTAGGGTTTCCACTCTATTGACCCTTGTCCTTTCATTGATCTCTATTCATGTCTAGCCCTTAACAAAACAATTGTTAATCTAATCTCAAATCGCGATCAAGACTATCAATAAATTGGTAGCGCGCCCGATTAGGATGTTAACGATTCTTTTGTTAAAGTTTATAAACTTCATAAGACGTAAAAGAAGTTATAATATTTTTTCATCCATTGATCTAACTTAATCCTACGAACCCTATCAAGCGGAGAATTACTCTTGCATGATGGAGATAGAAGAACGGATAGAGATCATAATGTAAATGCTAAATAATTAAACTAAAGATCTACCTTTATTAATCAACTTCACAAGTACAATTTTTCGAGTTTAGATTACAAGAGGAAGATTGTCATGACCCGAAATAGCACGTGACTGTTCCTTGAATCATATGAAGTCTATAGGACCTCATCTAATTCAAGTAAGCCAAAAGCCCAGAAATCTAAAACCATTTTAAGGAGTAAATAAGGAAAACTAGTTTTAAAGAAGTGTATAAAACATGTTTCAAAAACAAGGTTTTTAGAATAAGTAAGCCGAATATGCATTTTAAATCCTCAATATCTTTTCTGAAAATTTCGGCAGAGTTTCCTTTGTAAATACTGGCCCCGAACGGGGTACAACATGAATAGTATATAAACAATGGTAAAAGGCATCCCCAAGCGGGAGCTAGCTCTTCTTCAATCGACGGTTACAACCACGCAAGCAGTATTATATACAACGCCAAAGGGCGAGGATCAAAACTCAAAGGAAAACTCAAAATCAGCATGAAAACCATAATACTACAACGCGCGACTCTAAGGTCGAAATAATACACAACTGGTTTTCTAAGTCTGAAACAATATACAAGTTTGGTTAATGGAATTTCTAGATACAACTGAATAATACATATACAATGGTGGTTCTGATGTAAAAGAAGCCACCTACCAAAGCAATCACCCAGAAAGGAAGCAATGTGCCAGAAAAGCCGCAATGGAACCTGTACGGCAAAACCTGCAAGAACTGTGGCACAACGGGGGTGAGTTGCCAACTCGTGAGTAGAAAACATCACAGAGCAGAAATCGTATGTATGACACAATCCTAGGTCAATACGATCATATATATATATATATATATATATATATATATATATATATAAACCTCAAATGAATAAGTCTGAAGCATGATAAGGTGGCAATGTAACATCTAAACATGAGTGTAGTGCCAAGTGCTTGTGCCAATGCCTCAGGTAATAACATATCATCAATATGAGATATGATCAATGTCGACTATATCATGAAGTCTATAAGTATGTGGATATCATCCAACTATGTAATCAATGTCATCATGTATGTGGATCCCGTCCAACTATGTGATCATGTCATCAATGTCAACTATATGTATGTGGATATCGTCCACGTGTCACCCAATGACAATAAACATCATGCATGTAAATATCATAAAGCATATGCATGGAAGTATGAGGATGTAAATCAACATGTGTCGCTCGCGACATATCAAATCATGGAACCTGAGTATCAAGTATCGACACTCGAAAACATCATGAAACCTGTGCCTAGCATATGCACGTAAATCTTCATATATCGGGCTTCGTCACTCCGGATCGGCCCACGGGCTCCGTCAGTCCGGATCGGCCCACGGGCTCCGTCAGTCCGGATCGGCCCATATCATCTCTCGACTCCGGTCGGTATCCTCCAGATATCCGCCGAGCCCAAAACTGTCACTGGTAGGTAGTAGTCCCTCTGCCAAGCTCACCGTCTACCACACAGCGATCCGTTCTCGCCCCGGGGTACCATACCGGGTCTACCATGTACCCGCAATCGGCCTCATCCGCCTCCTCGAATCGGGTTTCACATGTCACTCTCAGAACCGAGAAAACACATGGTGGACGCACTGAAATATCATATCAAAGGTAACCGGGTATTAAAACAATTACATACTCTCTTTTGAAATACCCACGGTTCCTAAATCCAGAAATATCATGGAAACAATATATCTCAATGCCTATAATAAAAAAGCATGATGTATGCGACATGTAAAAGAATGTAAGCATATCAGTATGTCATGCAACATGGAATAGTAATATGCATATATTGAGGAAAAGCGCTCTTTTAAAATGAATCAGTTTTAAAGAGTATCTTGTGGTTCCCAAATCTCTAATCAATCCAGAATCATCTATGTACGTGCGAATACGTATGTATGCACGTATTGGTGTACAATAGGTATGTGCACAAGTATGAGTGTACAGTATGTATGTGCACAAGTGTGCTATGCAAGGGATCATATCCTGAATGCAACAGTCCTACAGTGTAGTGACATGGAAATTATCGATAATGAAGTGTGTGAGCCGGCAAGTAGGTGTACATGGAACATATGCATCATCGATAATGGTGCTGGTGTCCTAACAGCATGGTTTTGATATAACAATAAACATATTTCAACATGCCATGCAATGCGAAAAGCAAGAATATGCGGCAAATGAATAATAAACACAACAGTGCAATATCTACATCAATATATCTATATCATACTGTTTTGCCATTTGAAAGAAGACGAATCGGGGTTTTTAGGAAAATAAGGGCTACGGTGTTTTTCAGAAAAGATGCGTCTTTTGAAAATATCCGTAGAATCCCTTTGCCTGTCTTTAAAATACTCTCGATTCGTTAGTTTTTGAAATAGGTATGACATCGGTCTAGACTAACATCTACTAAGCAAACTACAGATCTAACTAACAAACTAATCGGGAGGGGTATGAAAACCACCTAAATCTGAGTCGATATATATATATATATATATATATATATATACATACATAAATATAATAGTCGGTGATCCCGCCTCAAGGTACCGCGTACGATACAATATCATATGACATCCTCGAGTCATGAGTGCGGATCTATCATCAATATAAAGCTCGTACGGTAAATCATCGTACGGCATCCCAAATCTGGGTACGGGTCAATATCACATTCATCTCATCAATTATCTGGTATTCTCATCATCATATCTCATGATCTGGGGTACTGATCTATGTCTAGTACAAATCGATACCATCTATATAAATATAAATGCGTGTGTGAAACACACGTCTAAAGGCCCGCTAAAATCTCATGTCGTATCTCAAATACGAATCACATCATATCACCGATATCACGGCACTATGCCCAAAGTCATCGACTCATCTCCAAATATCATCCACTATCCTCATCATCCAGGTATAGGTATAACAAGCAAGCATGTGTGTGTGTGTGTGTGGGTGTAAACCTATTCTAGGATTCGCAACTAGGAAACTATACTAGTTTACTTCTAAACCCGAATCTATCCATAATACACCTAATCACGTCTAGAATATTCATAACACACTTAACGCTATCATACGTATATATATAGTATATATATAGTATACTAAGTGTCGAACTGCGGGGGTGCTATATACCATCCACCCGACTCCCCCGTAGATATAATCTACTCACCTTGATCTTGCTTGCCGATGTCGATGCCGCCACGATCTTCTTCATCGTCTCGGATCACTGTGGGGGTACCTATATGTCACACGTATCGCATCGCATTAAAACCAAATCGAAACCAAAACGACACATGAAAACCAAAACGATACGCTTAAAAGCTTATAGGTTAGAACCTATGGTTAGCTTTCGCAAATCAACCCGATATCACTCGAGATAGACGTACAAACGTCACGTGATCGAGATAATGCACAAATACAAAAATCTAGAAATCGAAATACAGAAAACCATAACTCAAATCAAAGAAGCAACTAGAGAAAGTGGTCCCAGATTTTGACCCAGGCCAAAAAAAGGCAAGCAAACAACTCTGGGGTGATATATAGGGTGCATATGACCTACTGAAGCAATCTGGGCACTTACTTTAACAGGGAGGCCGGCCACATCATAGAAAAATATGGCCAGGCCGGTTTGGTTGTAGAGGAATCGTCTCGTATTGGTAGGGTGTCCTCCTGGTAGTCAATCTAAGCTCCTGAAGTTGTTTATTTATCTCGTAAATACCCCGGTTCATTCCAGATTTCTCTGCATGCCAAAAACCCTCACAAAACCGATATGCAAAGTTTCTGTTTTTCATTTCAGGGTCTAGTTTGGATTTGGTCTGGGTTTGCTAACAATTGGGAGGGGTTTAAGGTCACTAATAAGGCTTATTACACTATCTCTACTCCAATCAAATCCTAATTCCCAACTTGAGTTTTCAAAGCTTATTAAACTTCTCCAAAACGATATTAAACTTGAAATGAGGCTAAATCACTTGAAATACTACAATAATTGTGAAAGGGTTTACCTCATTTAGCTCTCAAGAATCCTCTACAGCACCAAAATCACATTTTTCTTGGTCCATTGGGTAGCTAGAGGGCTTGTGCACCTTTTTTGTGAAATGGGTGTGAGGTTTTGGAGTGTTTTTCATGGAGTTTTGTGGCTTGAAGATGGAGGAGGAGGGGGGTACAGCAGCAGCAGCAACAAGGGAAGAGAGGGGAGAGAAATGAGAGGAAGAAATGATGGGGGATGGCTCATAACAAGGGTTGACCCCTCACCCACTTTCCTCTCTCTAATCATACCTCCATATAATACTCTTTTCTTTTCTTTTCTAATTCCTTTAAGTTAAAAACAACAACCATGGTAAAAGAACATGAAGTCAAGCCATGGAAATAAATGTAACAAGTGTAAAAATGATACGGTGCAATGTTTTGCACAAAATACGCTTAAAGCGCGATTAGCAATTTTTAATCGTGATTAGCACTAACTTAGCATATAATTAATCATAAAAACTTAAAATTTGCATAATTAACATAAAACACCCTCTTTTAAGTAATTTCTATAATTTTCAAAAAAATTCCCCAATTTATCGGTATTTAATTATACCGCCTTATTAAAATATTCAATATTTTATTATTAAATTATAAAAATTCCCAAAAATAATATTTTATTTTTTTTGAAATGTTACAAAGAAGTTGCTCTCGATCTCGGCCTCGTAGAAAGTAGATGTTCCGTTGAATCTCACGTTGCCTTATCACGTCGAATTATGGACCTGTCATGGATCAGTTGTTCTTTGACGTTGATTTGCTTCGTGTAAAAGATTGATTATTTCTAAGTTTAGCCATCGGTCCTTTATATAGTCCTGAAACCAGAAACTCTAGATCCCATGAATTAGGGATTGTTGTGAAGATCCAAGACTAAAAATCACAAACCTTAACTCATTGGATCGGCCGCGGATCTGCCGCACTTTTCTTGTTTTAGCCGTGGAACCGCGGCCGTTTAGTAGGATCCTGGCTTAAAAATTCTGGGGCCTCTTCATAGTGACACATAGAGATTTATTTGATGTCTGGAATCTTCATATCTTTTCCGAGTCTCTGCCAGTATTTATTCTTCGATTTTATTTAACTTTATCGGCAGATTTTTTATTCCAGACATCTCGATATCCCGATCTCCTGACCTGAGCTAAATCTTGCACAATATCTCAATGAATAATGTTAGTAATATCCAGTATTTTTGAGATATTATCCTAACCATTTTATATGATATTATATTTTAAGAATATTGATTAAGGATATTTGATATGATATGCATATTTAAATTATCAAAATATTATATAAATATTATATTCATATATTTTCCTTCATAATGTTAATTATAATATATAAACATATGATAATAGACATTTTACAGATAAGCCCTCATATGTTTCATATTTATAATAAACACCTTTAAATATTTAAGAAAAGTAAGAAAAATGTTATATTATATGTGCAATATTTTCGACTGAACAATGGCCACCCGTGCACTACACGATATCAACCCCCAATACCGGGAGAGACGAATCCCCGACATTCCGCTCACTGCCTCCTATTGAATATGTATGCCCTAGAGGCCATTATTGTATAGTACTAGTTTGTATAATACATTTTGAAGGCATGAGATATATATATACGGGTTTACGACAGTCTTGCAAGATATAGTAGTATGCTACTTCGTTTGTTTCTATCTTAATATGTGTATATGTTTCTTTTAACATATCGCTAATACATATTGATGGATCCCTTAGGATCTTTGCTTGACTACCGGCGTTGTGATGGAGATCACACTAGTGGGGGTTGGGTAGTCTATAAGCACATCCTTATTTTGGTCCCTGGTCATAGGATTATCGAGACAGGGTATCGATACTCCAGAATAGACTGGTGTATACGCTTCTCGTCCCAGCAGGGGAGATGGTCTGTCCCACAGCCATCAGTACGTCGTACTGGAGATAGTATGCAGGTGCTCGTTAGGTTACGAGTACACTGGACATGACTCGTCGAGAACTGTTGGTTGGTATTATACCTATCGTCAGTTAAAAGTTCCCAGGTGACATGAGTACAGCTTAGTCCGCTGACTCGACACTGTCACTTCGCCTCGAGTGTGTTCCCACTGTTCTTAGATTACTACCCTACCATGGCTCTACTGAGTCGTGCAAACAGGTAGTAGTTGGGTGCAGTCCCGAAGCACTTGGAGGCAGTGACGGTTAGACAGGATTCGTCTCTCCCGGTATTGGGAGTTGATATCGCGCTGTGTCTAGGAGAGCCATTACACATTGTCGTCCCTGGCCAGGGCAAGCGAGAATTGCTGGAAGGTTTTCCAGTAGATTCTCAGAGTGTTTTGGGCTACACTCCGACACGACTTGTACCGCTATTAGGGGACTGATGTTTACCGCCCCCTAGGCCCGCCATGCGATACTCTCAGACGAACATACCGGACTGTACGGAGATTGTCACATTCAGGCTCAGTAGGAGTTCGGATGGGTTCATCTCATCAGTCTTCTTGTCGGCATCTACCTGGGGACCGTTACGTACAGCTAGTACCGCTTGTGGCCTGTGGTTAAACCCACTGCCAGCGTAGTGTCAAGCCTTTAGAGTCCCATACAGAGGGTTACTCGCCTTTGGGCAAAACAGAGTAGAGGTCGCATGGTTTTGCGACGGGGTTCGTTCACATCCGCGCACTTGTGCACGTTTGGTGTCCGGACGGTTATCACTAACGGGCTTTGGTTTAAGCCAGATCCTAGTATTTTTTTTGGGATTGGTTTTCTCTCAGTGTATTCGTGTTCCTCAGAACACGGATGCGGGTGTGTATGAACAGTTGACAGAGGCAGAGCCAGAGGATTCTCATTAGGGTTGTTGACCATTTGACTTTGGTTGACTTGTTGACCGTTGACTTTTCTAAACCCTAATGAGAATGAGAAATATGATTAATAATATTAATTAAGGATTATTGTGTCATGGTTGAGTTGAACATTTGACTTTTGTTGACTTTGTTGACCGGTTGACCATTGTGGACTTGTTGACCATCATCATTTCTTTTCAATGATACTTCTTGTTCTTTACAAAATGCATTAAATGCATGAAATGATAATGGTCATTGAAACTAACCATCATAATTCTTAATTATCATCATCATCATTATTCTTGCTTTTGTGAGCATGGTCGCATTATGAGAGCTCATTCTATCATTTTCTTTCTCTCTCTTGAAATAAAGCTCTCCCTCTTCCTCTCTCAAAGTTCAAGTGTTCCATGAGTTGGAAATCATGAACCTTTGAGACAAAACCACCATAACTCTTCTCTACTCATTCTAAGGTCCTAGGTCTAGCAAACCAAGCACCTTAGTTATCTCTAGATTGAGATAGGAGCTCAAGTTCGAGGCTCTCGGGTGGATCCATCTACGACAAAGAGGAGACGACGTGGAGGAGTCGTTCAAACCACTACAAGGAGCAAGTAAGGAAGAGAACCACAAAAAGAAGAGAAGGAGTTCAAGACCTAGGTATAACCATTCTACATAGTAGCTAAACCTTGTAGTTTGTTTGTTAGTTTTTCTTTAGCAAAGATCCTTCATGGATGGTCCATGTTACCTAGTGAGGAAAAATTTGATTTTTACCTATTCCGCCTCCCCGAAAGAACCGGGGTGGATAACGTGGACCTAACAGTGGTATCAGAGCCTAACTAAACAACATCTAACTGTTAGCAAAGTGTTTAGAACTTCGATCCGGGAAAAATCGCAAAATCCGTCTAAAAACTTGTGTTTTCTGTCGATTTATAAAACAGGCCTAAAAATATTTTAACTGACATGAAAAATACAAGCAGGGTTTTTTGAGAAAACTGCAGAAATTTGGGCGCCTGAGTCCCTCAGATGACCACGGATCTGCGGCCGATCCAAGCGATCCGCCGCGGTTCCGCGGCCGAGCCGACTCAGCAGCGCGCCAAATTTTTCCAGGGGTTCTTTGTTTGGGTTTTGTGATTTTTAAGATGTTTTGTTTCTGCCCAGATTTTCCAGAGAACAATGTTATGTTTGGGGTAGTTACAAATTGGTAATTTGATCGAAGTTCTATAAACTTTGGCTATATGGTTATATCTGTGATGTGTTATATGCACTGAACGACGACTAATCGCTATACGTCGATTAGTGGTGGTTGTGCATATCTGTGATCTGTAATGTTGTTGGATTGTGTATATGAACTTGTTGGATTGTCGCGGATGAATAGCTGGGGTTTGTGAGATGAGAGTTTCTTTATCTTTCATTTGATATAATATGTAAATTGATGTAATATTATTTTTATGGCCGCACATCCGGGATGAGGTTTTAACCGCCATTGTATATTATTTTTTTTTACTGATTTTGCTCCTAGGATAGACCCAAGGTGGGGTGCACAAACTACCGGGCACCTCGAAGTGCCGAGTGGCCTACTCACGTTGTTGAGGGAGGTTGCTTCACTTCGGGTACTTGGCGGGTGGTTTGCCGCACCCGTAGGGTTCTAGAGTGGGGTTTGGCTATTCATCGTGACCGTGTAATCCGTCTTTCGTTGCAGGCTCGAACGAAACACGGATTCCTAGCATATCCAATGTGTTCATCTGTGATCTGGAATAGCTATCATTGCATCTGACGAATGCATATATCTATATATGATATCTAGTAGGCGTTGCTTATGTTTTGCATCCGTGCTAGTCCAGCCCCCGCTCTGTCGTTAGTTAAGTAACCTAACGGGTAATGACGGGGCCCCGTGGCGAATGCGGATGGCATAAGCGTACGTCATATTTTCGTTGTTTTCTGCAATGGTAGGATTAAATGATGGGACGCATTAAATTAATGCAAGAAAACAAACCTAAAAGACGTTGTTGGAACAATTTTCAAAAAGCTGTTATGGCAAGGACATTCTCTTTTGTTTTGCACAGAGGTATTCGGTTATGAATGCCCAGCACCTCATTCGACGAGGCAAGGGCCGAGATCCCTTCATCAGGAGTGACCCCTTGGACAAAAGTTTGCGTCAGGGTAATAACTTCACTATAGTCGATTATTCTTGTTTTGCACAGAGGTATTCGGTTATGAATGCCCAGCACCTCATTCGACGAGGAAAGAGCCGAGATCCCTTCACAGGGAGTGACCTCTTTAGCAAAAGTTTTCGCCACTATATTTTCAAAAAGGGCTATCATGTTTCTTCAACTACATCAAGTTCATTACGTTAACGGGTTTTTCGCCAAAAACCCAGTCGTAGCCCTCCGTCGTTTCAGATAATTAATACTTAGTATTCGTGCTGTGTTTGTTGATTATTCGTCAAGGCACAGTGAATGGTAGCTAAGTAATAATTCTCTGTTGCACCGATAGAAGCAATTGGTTAGGACGGTCGCATGATTTTGTTGATTATTCGTCAAGGATCATGCGGGCGGGTCTAATGCAATCCTGGATAACGACGGGTTGAACTTGACTAGGACCTTTTGATTTGTTGATTATTCGTCAAGGTCACTTGGGTCCTAGGGACAAAAATCCACATCGGGAGTTTCTAAAGAGACTGAAACTTGCAGATTTAGCATACCTTCTGGAGTGTGGTGACTAGAGTGGATTCCATCTAGGTCATCGCACAATGATAGTTGGATCCCGATCTCACTGATGAGTTGGATTACTCTAGGGAGATTATTTCACTTAACAATCAATGCTATAAACCAAGTAGGTATCTAGAACGGTGTTAGCGGGGCTACGCCTCTAGGGAAAAGAGGTTATTTAATTAAGGAACTTTGCGAAAGCGTTGGAAAACCTCCCTCGAAGTACCAACACTAGCCTGGCTGAAAGGTTAAGCAGGTATTGTGACGTGCGATTAATCCCGACTAGTTCTTCTTTTAGGGTTTGAAGAAGAATTTGAGGAAACAGTGGGAGCCATCCTGATTAGATAAATTAATAAACCAATCTAATCTTGCAAGAGCGCACGCTGAGTGTTTCTTTTCTCTCTCTCCAGGTAGCAACCATTTCACGCCCTAATCAAGATAATAAAATGTATCGCTTGACCGATCTGAATTCTTATTCGGGGTTGGGGAATGTTGGTTCGGCTCTAACTTACGACAACAGTCATAAGTATGAGCAAGGGAAAGAGGATTGTATGGATTCCAAGGATACCCAGTTGAAGAAGAAGCATAGTTTTGCATCTACTTCAGGTGTTCTTGTAATTGAGAACTGCTTTACGGTCAGCCCTACCTCCTGGGTACTTGATACCGAATCAGGATCTCATATCTGTAATCTATTGCAGGGACTTAGAAAAAGTAGGAAAGTTGTACCTGGTGATATGTCGCTCAGGGTAGCGAACGAAGCACAAGTTAATGCTGCAGCCGTCGGTGAATATCACCTAGTGTTGCCAAACGGCAATACTATGATTTTGAACGATTGCTACTATGTACCTTCTATGGTTGGCAACATCATATCAGTTTCTTTACTAGATAAAGATGGATATAACTTTGTTCTTGATAGAAATATCATGAACATCTACCTTCATAAGGTACTGGTTTCAGAAGGTACACTGTGTAATGGTATCTACGTTCTAAATCAGAATACAGTTCTCAATGTACAAAACACACGCAAGAGGAAGAATTCAGATACGAATGAATCCTACTTGTGGCATTGTAGACTTGGTCATATCGGAGAGAAAAGACTAAGTAAGTTGCATAAAGATGGACTCTTGAATACGTTCGAGTTTTCATCTTATGAAACTTGTCAGTCTTGTCTCAAAGAAAAGATGACCAAATCTCCGTTCACCGGACATGGAGAAAGAGCAACAGAGCTCTTGGGACTCATACATAGTGATATATGTGGTCCAATGTCTATACATGCAAGGGGTGGGTTCTCGTACTTCATCACATTCACTGACGATCTCTCTAGGTTCGGATATGTGTATCTGATGAAACACAAATCTGAAGCTTTTGAGAAATTCAAGGAATTTAGAAACGAAGTAGAGAACCAGACTGGCAAAAGTATCAAGATCCTCCGGTCTGATAGAGGAGGGAAGTACTTAAGCAAGGAATTCCTAGATTACTTAAAAGAGAATGGTATTCTCTCTCATCTTACTCCCCCTTATACACTACAGCACAACGGTGTATCGGAGCAGAGGATCGTACCCTATTGGATATGGTTCTCTCCATGATGAGTAGTGCTGAGTTGCCTCTTTCATTCTGGGGACATGCGCTTCAGACACCAGCATGCCTTTTGAATCAAGTTCCGTCCAAATCTGTGCCTAAAACTCCGTATGAAATATGGAGCAGTAAGAAACCATGTCTTAAATTTATTAAGATATGGGGTTGTCCGGCCTATGTGAAAACACAGAAACCGGACAAGCTAGAGGCACGGTCAGTTCTGTGTAAATTTGTGGGATATCCTAAAGATTCACTAGGATATCTGTTCTACCACACTGAGGAACAGAAAGTGTTTGTATCTCGCCATGCTACCTTTTTAGAAAGGGAGTTTCTTGCAAAAGAAACTAGTGGGAGTTCGGTAGAACTGGGAGAAATCCATGAACCACAAAATGTAACTGAAGATTTGACAGAACCTCAGGATTCAATAACCCCGGACGATCCTCAGCCACTCCGTAGATCTGGTAGGATTTCTCATCCGCCCGAGAGATACTACGGTTTTCTCTTATACGGGGATCGAGAGGATTGCATCTTGGAAGAAGATGACCCTACCAGTTTCAGGCAGGCCATTATCAGTAGAGACTCTGATAAGTGGCTAGAAGCTATGCAATCTGAAATGGAGTCCATGTACACCAATAAAGTGTGGACCTTGGATATTGCTCCACCTGGGGTAAAAACCGTTGGATGCAAATGGATATATAAAAGGAAACTTGGTGTAGATGGGCAGGTGGAAACCTATAAGGCTAGACTCGTTGCAAAAGGTTTTCTTCAAAGACCTGGTGTGGACTATGACGGAACTTTATCTCCAGTGGCTATGCTCAAATCCATTCGGATCCTACTTACCATTGCTGCCTTCCATGACTATGAAATCTGGCAGATGGACATAAAAACGGCTTTTCTAAACGGCTGTTTAGAAGAGTGCATTTACATGGATCAGCCAGAGGGTTTTGTAGACAGTAGGAGCAGCGGGAAGGTGTGCAAGTTGCTTAAATCCATTTATGGACTAAAGCAGGCATCGCGGAGCTGGAACATCTGTTTTGATGAGGCAATCAAGGAATTTGATTTCATCAAGAACGAAGATGAACCTTGTGTCTATAAGAAGATTGTAGGATGAACTGTCGTGTTCCTAGTCTTGTACGTGGATGACATTCTTTTGATAGGAAATGACATTCCTATACTACAATCAGTCAAGCTATTCTTGTCACAACGGTTCTCCATGAAGGACTTGGGTGATGCCTCGTACATTCTGGGGATCAAGATCTACAGAGATAGATCCAAGAGACTACTGGGACTTTCGCAGTCCAGGTACATAGAGACCGTACTAAAGAGATTTAGTATGGAAGATTCCAAGCGTGGTAATATACCCGCATTGCACGGAATCACCCTCTCCAAGAAGATGTCTCCTAAGACTGACGAGGAGAGGGTTCGCATGAGCACTATACCCTACGCTTCGGCGGTAGGATCTATAATGTATGCGATGCTATGTACAAGACCAGATGTAGCTTATGCGCTGAGCGTGGTGAGCCGGTATCAGTCAGACCCAGGTGAGGGCCACTGGACGGCAGTGAAGAACATTCTCAAGTACCTGAGAAGGACTAAGGAGATGTTCCTGGTTTACGGTAATGGAGACCTCAGGGTCAAGTCCTTTACCGATTCAAGCTTCCAGAGTGACCAAGATGACAGCAAGTCTGTCTCGGGTTTTGTATTTACCCTCAACGGAGGGGCGGTATGTTGGAGGAGCTCCAAACAGGATACCGTCGCAGACTCGACGATGGAGGCTGAATACATTGCTGCAAGAGATGCCGCAAAAGAGACGGTCTGGATGAAGAAGTTCATTAGTGAACTTCAGGTGGTTCCATCCATTGTTGACCAAATACCTTTGTATTGCGATAACAATGGGGCTATAGCTTTAGCAAAGGAACCAAGGTCCCATCAGAAATCCAGACACATCTTAAGGCGGAATCACTTGATCAGGGAGATCATTGATCGCCAGGAGATCGAGGTACGGAGAGTGGACACAAAAGACAACACGACGGATCCATTCACAAAGGCCCTCCCTCAAACACAGTTCGAGCGACATTTTGAGCTATTGGGTATGCGGTACGCCAGCAGCTGGCCTTAGTGCAGACGTTGGGTATGCGGTACACCAATTACTGGCCTTTAGTGCAAGTAGGAGATTGTTGAATATGTATGCCCTAGAGGCCATTATTGTATAGTACTAGTTTGTATAATACATTTTGGAGGCTTGGGATATATATACGGGTTTACGACAGTCTTGCTCGATATAGTAGTATGCTACTTGGTTTGTTTCTATCTTAATATGTGTATATATTTCTTTTAACATATCGCTAATACATATTGATGGAGCCCTTAGGATCTTTGCTTGACTACCGGCGTTGTGATGGCGATCACATTAGTGGGGGCTGGGTAGTCTATAAGCACATCCTTATTTTGGTCCCTGGTCATAGGATTATCGAGACAGGGCATCGATACTCTAGACTAGACTGGTGCATACGCTTCTCGTCCCAGCAGGGGAGATGATCTGTCCCACAGCCATCAGTAAGTCGTACTGGAGATAGTATGCAGGTGCTCGTTAGGTTACGAATACACTGGACATGACTCGTCGGGAACCGTTGGTTGGTATTATACCTATCGTCAGTTAACAGTTCCCAGGTGACATGAGTACAACTTAGTCCGCTGACTTGACACTGTCACTTCGCCTCGAGTGTGTTCCCACTGTTCTTAGATTACTACACTACCACAGCTCTACTGGGTCGTGCAAACAGGTAGTAGTTCGGTGTAGTCCCGAAGCACTTGGAGGCAGTGACGGTTAGACAGGATTCGTCTCTCCCGGTATTGGGAGTTGATATCGCGCTGTGTCTAGGAGAGCCATTACACATTGTCGTCCCTGGCCAGGGCAAGCGAGAATTGCTGGTAGGTTTTCCAGTAGATTCTCAGGGTGTTTTGGGCTACACTCCGACACGACTTATACCGCTATCAGGGGACTGACGTTTACCGCCCCCTAGGCCTGCCATGCGATATTCTCAGACGAACAGACCAGACTGTACGGAGATTGTCACATTCAGGCTCAGTAGGAGTTCGGATGGGTTCACCTCATCAGTCTTCTTGTCGGCATCTACCTGGGGACCGTTACGTACAGCTAGTACCGCTTGCGGCCTGTGGTTAAACCCACTGCCAGCGTAGTGTCGAGCCTTTAGAGTCCCACACAGAGGGTTACTCGCCTTTGGGCAAAACAGAGTAGAGGTCGCATGGTTTTGCGACAGGGTTCATTCACATCCGCGCACTTGTGCACGTTTGGTGTCCGGACGGTTATCACTAGCGGGCTTTGATTTAAGCCAGATTCTAGTATTTATTTTGGGATTGGTTTTGTCTCAGTGTAGTCATGTTCCTCGGAACACGAATGCGGGTGTGTATGCACAGTTGACAGAGGCAGAGGCTTCTCATTAGGGTTGTTGACCATTTGACTTTGGTTGACTTGTTGACCGTTGAATTTTTCTAAACCCTAATGAGAATGAGAATGAGAAATATGATTAATAATATTAATTAAGGATTATTGTGTCATGGTTGAGTTGAACATTTGACTTTTGTTAACTTGTTGACTTTGTTGACCGGTTGACCATTGTGGACTTGTTGACCATCATCATTTCTTTTCAATGATACTTCTTGTTCTTTACAAAATGCATTAAATGCATGAAATGATAATGGTCATTAAAACTAACCATCACAATTCTTAATTATTAATATTATCATCATTATTCTTGCTTTTGTGAGCATGGTTGCATTATGAGAGCTCATTCTATCATTTTCTTTCTCTCTCTTGAAATAAAGCTCTCCCTCTTCCTCTCTCAAAGTTCAAGTGTTCCATGAGTTGGAAATCATGAACCTTTGAGACAAAACCACCATAACTCTTCTCTACTCATTCTAAGGACCTAGGTCTAGCAAACCAAGCACCTTAGTTATCTCTAGATTGAGATAGGAGCTCAAGTTCGAGGCCCTCGGGTGGATCCATCTACGGCAAAGAGGAGACGATGAGGAGGAGCCGTTCAAACCACTACAAGGAGCAAGCAAGGAAGAGAACCACAAAAAGAAGAGAAGGAGTTCAAGACCTAGGTATAACCATTCTACATAGTAGCTAAAACTTGTAGTTTATTTGTTAGTTTTTGTTTAGCAAAGATCCTTCATGGATGGTCCATGTTACCTAGTGAGGAAAAATTTGATTTTTACCTATTCTGCCTCCCCGAAAGAACCGGGGTGGGTAACGTGGACTTAGCACCTCCATGTGGCTCGGGACTGTACCCAACTAAAACCTGTTTGCATAACTCCTTTGAGCCGTGGTAAGATAGTAATCAAAGCACAATGGGAACTCACATGAGACAAATGACGATCTCAGGTCGACAGACTGACCTGTCACATGTCACCTAGAACTGCTATCTGACAATAGGTATAATACCAACTAGTATATTTTCGGCGAGTCCATCCAGTGTACTCATAACCCAATAAGCACCGGTATACTATCTTAGGTGACAAATAGACGCCAATGGTTTGTGAGACCGATCACCGTCCCTCGTCGGGGTCTCGATAAGTATACACCAGCCTACTCCGGAGTATCGATGCCCAGTCTCGATACTCCCGCGACTAGGGACATTTAAGGATGTGCTTATAAACCACTCAGCTCTTACATATATGATCGGCATCATAATGCTTGTAGTCAAGCAAGAATCATATGGGCTCTATCAATATGTAGTAGTGATCTGTAATATCACATAATGCATGTACATGATGATAAAGACAAACCAGATAGCATACTATTATTTTGAGTAAGATTGTTCTATCCGTATAGGTCCTCCCTCAATCATCATAATCACTTGCCTGCGATTACAATAATTGGCTTGAGGGCACTATAGCCAACAATCTCCTACTTACACTTAAGGCTAATATTGCGGTGTCGCATACTCACAGCCCGTGTGATACCAAACACCTAACTTCTCTACTAAACAGTCTCACAAAGCCCGTTTGTGAAACTATTGCGTTCGAGAAATAGTCTCAGTGAGTGGATCCGCTCTAATGTTTCTATCTTTATCTCTCAATATCTTAACTTCGCGGAGAAAGACTATCTCCCGAAATGAGCAATACCTGTCTTAGAATTTGTCTGGATATCTGATGGGACTAGTTCACAAATAAACTCCAAATTCGACAAACTTCTTAGACTGTATCATCCACTGAATTTAATCAGTATCTTGCGCCATACTTTCCACAATATCCGCTTGGACTACCTGTCCAACATACTTCCCCTCAAAAAAGGGAAAACTATAACTTTGACAGCCACTCTGTCATCCAGGTCACCTTGGAAGCCTGAAATAATAACCGCCTCCTGAAGGAGGCTGCCGTTACCATATACCAAGAACATCCACTTATGTTCATAACTGCTTCCCAATATTTCTTCAGGATTGGATTAATATATATTCGTTTATTACAGCCAGTGCAAAAGCAATATCTGGTGTTGTACTTGACATCTCATGATTGACTCAATTGCCTAAGCAAGTGATATGCCAATCATACAAATCTCTCTCCTGATCAGTCTAGAAGACATCTCTTTAGGAAAGGGGACTCCATCACCTGCAGGTACACCACCATGCCAGGAGTCGTCCATTCTGAAACACTTTAGAATAGTGTCAAGTACCCGAGTTGGGACACTTCCTAAATCTAGATCTAAAACCATAGATCTAGTCACCAGAATCCATGATATTTTATCCAGATCCTATGTGGAGAAAACAACTTGTGACAACCACGGTATAACCGATCATAGTATAGGAATATCACTTCCTATCAAGAGCATTTCATCCAAATACCAGGACATCGCTCCCTACTACCTTCTTACCAGGTCCATCTCTTTGTTTTGATGAAGTCAAACTCTATGACCGTCACATCAAAAGTAGAAGATCTATCTCCGATGTACCTGCTTTAGTCTATAAATAGACATAAGCTACTTGCCTACTATGCTTCCGCTGCTCCCACTGACTACAACAACCTTCTGATAGAGTCATATAAACGTGCACTTCTAAAACTAATTTAGAATGACGTTATACTCATCCTCCTGCCAGATCTCATAGTCTAGAACAGCAGTAGTGTAAAGTTTGGGTAATCAAAAATCTCCCTGTCACCGTCTCTCAGGAGACCGAAATACCTCTCGGGTGCCTGAGGTTACCCACCAAATCGGAGTGGCTAATGGATCATCGAAACTATTTGAATCCTTAGGTTCTATTAAATTTTCAGTAATCATTTGTGATTCTGAAATCATTTCTAGTTCTACCATACTCCTACTAATGTTTTCTGAAAAGAATCCATTTTACTAAAACTGTGGCGAGTCAAGAACAATATAACTATTGATCTTCCAGATGGTAGAAAGTTAATCCTCGTCGAAGCCCGGGATAACGCACAAACTGCCATTACTGAAACATGCCTTGCCTTTGTCCAGATTCTGGTTTTAAGTATCAGCCGGACAACTCTATATACTTTAATATTGTTAAGATATGATTCTATTCTATATCCACTATATAGAAATAAAGGTACTAATTTAATTGGAACCATATTCAAAAATCATGCAGTTGTTTCTAGTGCATACCAACCAAATGGAAGAAGGTCACACACCATTACTCATCCAGGAATACATCCACGTATGAGTAACCTGAAAGAGAAGAAAGTTCTCAAAACTATTACTTACAACGGAATACCTAACACAAGTATCTATATCTTCGATCACCTTGAAGAATCCTGATACTTGCAGCATATGGTTCTCTACTTTATTCTTATACCTATATCTTCTCAATATCTAGACCTTGTATTTCAACGAAATACTTGTCTAAAACTGGAGAAGTCATGAGTAAACAGAATATAGTACGAGTACCAATCCCTTTGTCCTAATGGACATCGGACAACATACAATACTTTGTATAAGTCCATTGAGTTTAATAACTCAAACCCTGTGCGTCGTAGGTTGAAAAACTGTACTATGGTTAAGAAGAATTACACCGTTGTTGAATGCACCTTACCTAACCATCAACTGATATAGGTAAGTGTCATAGACATAATTTCAAAAAGTTATATCTCACTTTATAAAATAAAATTACAGATATACCAGTATGAAATTGGTGCATAATAATAGATATTCAAAACCAAATAGTTGCCGTTAGGCAAAACCCATGTGATTTCCTCAAATATCACAAATTACAAAGAATTCCGATATATAGAGGATCTAATCACCCAATTCCCAATATCTTACTCCCACTCATTAGCCGTAATGCCATATAGATGTGAGAATCAAATATAGTAAATACATACCCTGGAGTGAGAATATAATTGGGAAAACAGTTTTCAATTAACACCGCACAGTAAAACTGAAACATCAAAATGTTTCGAAGGGGTAGCCTGGTATTCCTAGTAATGCCCCTTCCACTATCCAGATTCATGACAGTAACCATATACTTCTTTGCCCTCACTCCAATCCCTTTATATATCTTTACTTATTACCTTCTGTACATCATACTTAGGCTTATTGATTTTCTTCCTTCCCTACCGTTCGACCCATCCTAAGGTTTGGAAGAAGACTATCCAATAAGCGTAATAGGTGTACTCTCCTGATACCAAGAGCCCTTGCAACATGAGAGAAGGTAAAGAGAAAAGACAACTGAATAATCCTATTCTATTTCTCTAGAACCAGAATCCATTCTCGAACTCGAACAAGTTCCTTCGAGTTCGTATGTAACTATACGATGGAATATCCAAGCAATATGGATTTTCGTAGCAATATGAAGTGTTCTGGAGAAATCCAAATGTGAAGCAGGAGTGGCAGGGGTATACGCGGCTTTGTCATGAATTATAGCAGTCGCAATTTCCTTTGCCCTTACTCTAATCCCTTTATATGTCTGTACTTATTACCTTATGTACACCACACTTAGGCTAATTAGTTTATCTTTCGAAACCAGCCTAAGGTTTGGAAAAAGACTATCCAATAAGCATAATATGTGTACTCTCCTAACACTAGGAGCTCTAGCAACCTGAGAGATGGTAAAGGGAAAAGACAACCGAATACTCCTATTCAATTTCTTCAGAACCAGAATCCATCCTCAAACTGGAACAAGTTCCTTCGAGTTCGTATGTAACTACACGATGGAATATCCAAGCAATATGGATCTTCGTAGCGATACGGAGTGTTCTGGAGAAATGCAAAGGGGGTGTAGGATTGGCAATGATATATGCGACTCCGTGACAATTCAAAAGCCAAAGTGTTTTAAGAAGGTTCGGTTAACTTGGTTCATGAGTTTTAGTTTGAGGTCGGGTCAAGGTCGCTGCCAAAGAGAGAGAGAAAAGAAACACTCAGCGTGCATTCTAACCTAGATCAGATTGGTTAATCACTTTATCTAATCAGGATGGCTCCCACTATTTCCTCGAATTCTCCCTCAAACCCTAAAAGGAGAATTAGTCGGGATCATCTAAAATCACCCGAGGAGTAATACCTACCGATCAGTGGGAATCGGGATCTAAGTATCATCGCATGATAACTTAATGGAAGCCATTCAAGTCACAACACTCCAGAAGGTATGCGCATGCCTGGCAAGTTTCCTGTATGTTTGAAACTCCCGATGTGGTTTTTACCCTAAGCGCTTATGACTTGACTTTGGCCAACAAATCATAACACGCAAGTCAAGTTCTACTCGTCATTATCCAGATTGATTTAGACCCACCCGTACACACCTTTGACTTTGGCCAACAAAGTGGTACGACTGTCCTAAACCAATGCATTTATCTATGCAACGGATAAGCAACACATAGCTCCCATACACGATGGCTTAAGTTTGGCCAATAAACACCACATGAATACTATGTACAACTTATATGAAACGACGGAGGGCTATGACTAGTTTTTGGTAAAAAGCCTTTAACGTAATGAACTTGATATCGTTGAAAGAACCGAGTGGTTTTACAAATATATAGTGGCGCAAACTTTCTCTAAAGAGGTCACTCCCTGTGAAGGGATCTCGGTTCCTTCCTCATCGAATAAGGTGCAGGATATTCCTAACTGAATACCACGATGCAAAGCAAAAGAATCGACTATAATGAAGTTATTACACTGGCGCAAACTTTTGCTCAAGAGGTCACTCCCTGTGAAGGGATCTCGGTTCTTGCCTTGTCGAATGAGTTGTTGGGTATTCATAACCGAATACTACTGTGCAATGCAAAAGGAAACGTCTGTAATGTCAGTTTTCAAAAAACTTGGTTCCAACAATATCATATAGGTTTGTTTTCCTTTCATTAATCAAAATTAATGCAGTCCCATCAATTAAAGATATCACACCAGAAAAGAACGAAAATACAATGTACGTATATGCTATCCGCATTCGCTACGGGGCCATGTCATGCACCATTAAGTTATTTAACTTACGGCAGAGCGGGGGTGGACTAGCGCGGGTGCAAAATATATACAACATCTACTAGTATATATAAAAATATATATAACATTCATCCCAGGAATGATATAAGCAACATCACAGAAGAGCGATAAACATCACAGAATCACGGATAATCTGGGAGCTCCGGGTTTCCTTTGAGCCGCAAGTGAAACCCGACGTTCCCCTGATCATGTGGATAGCATTTGCAATGAAAATCTGGACCCCTACGAGCGCGGCAAGTTACCCGCCAACCCCAGAAGTGAGGAAACCCTAATCAACAAAGTGAATGGGCCACCCAGCACTTCACGGAATCCGGTAACTTGAGCACCCCTCCGTGGGTCATCCTGTACCCCTACTAATGCGGTAAATAGCCCACCAATTCTAGAGTGAGGCCCCTCCGTCTCAACGCCATGAGATGCGGGCCCGCTGCCCTCTAAAATCCGGCTATTCGAGCACTCCATCGTGGGGTAATCCTAGTACAGAAAAGAAAAGTATATACATAAGCGACATTAACCTCAACCCGGTCGTGCCCCAATAAAAGAATATACAATCTGGCAGAGACGACAGTCCACATGTCGGACGCTCGCCCCACATTACAAAATATACAAATGAATCTAAACTGTACTACTACCACTACACCATAGTCTATCCACCACGACAACCGATCCATAATATCAGCACAACACAGAACATCAACGTTAATGTCATGTTCGCAAACCCGTCTAATCGAACATATAGCAACTAGTCGGGTTGTACCGATCTAATGACATTCACGGTTGCAGATATATCACATGCACTGATAAACACACACTTAAAATTTCGATCGACTAAACTTTCCCTAATTGACCCCCAATTGCAAACCAACACTCAAACAAATCTGGGCCAAGACTATGTGTACCAAAAATCTTATTTCCAAGTCATAGAGTGCCAGATGAAATTTGACACAGAACAACCATACAACCGCCGTGCAACCGCGGCTAATGGGCTTAGTATGCCGCGGTTCCTCGGCAAGTTAATAGGTTCAAGTGCCTAAATTTTGTCTTGTGCCCTATAAATGCCTGCACGTATTTTTAAGATGCTCTAAATAAATTTGAACAGATTTTAAAATCGGCAGCAAACACATCAAATTGGAAAAAAAATTCTGAAAAATTGGTCGATCGAGATTTTAACCTTGTGCAAACTAGCTAGTAGGGTTTATGGGGTGGCTCTGATACCATGTTGGGTTCCGCCAGCGTCTTGGCCATCAAATGCGGCCAGTGCGGAACATAAACTGGCGTTTAAAATCTTAGCGCTAACAAAACCCGCCCGAATCGAACCATAAACCTTAAACCAGCAAACTAAAGAGAAGTTAGAATGGTTATACCGAATCATCCGAGTCCTTCGGTCTTCTACCATCTTCTTAAGCTCCTAGTGGCGTCATGGATCGAGTTTGGCCTCCGGTCTCCCTTCATCGAAGATGATCCATCTGAAGATATGTAGTTTGAGCTCCAACCTCATCACCGAGGTAACTAGGGTATGTAGTTCGTTAAACTAGATAGCCAAGAGGATTTTAATGACCTACCCTACATGGACACTAAATACCATGAACTTTAGTGTAAGCTCTTTTCGATATCTAGTATACCCAAATCCTATAACCTTCACGGGGTAATGACCTATCCTACATGGACACTATGGTTTTATAGCATGTATTCTAAGCATATAGGTAATTCAAAGTAAAAACTTTTCATTAAAATACCACACCTTTTCAAAATGAGTTTGTTTTAAATCGGTATTTTAAACTCCTTGACGATTACGTCTTTACAACTCTCGTTAGGGGACCCGCTAATGGATGGTGTGGATTATCGCACATTCTTAGGACAGTAGAGCGAGATGCAGAACTCCTCATAGAATATTTGGCCTTGAAAGGAAATAAAAATACGGTTTTTCAGAAATGCGACTTTTCTAAACAAAACTAATTTTTGAAAAATTATATAAAAATCATAAATCCGTATTTTCAATAAAAACAAATTAAGAAACTGTATTTTTAAAAGAAACATTAAAATTGTAAATAAATACCACCAAGTTTCATATTTCACCTTAATAAAAAAGAGCAAAGCTCTGTTCAAAACTCAAGAGGCAGTGTCTCACGTGCATTCCACGAGGGCGCTAGCGCCAGAGTTAAAAACTCTCATTGGCGCCGCACATGCTCCTCACGTGGGCTCCAATGTGCAAAGCACATGAAAGAATTAAAACCTTAATAAGCACCCCACGTGCAAAGCACGTGAGCGCCGGCGCCTAGTAGAATTGAATTCTACTCTCTATTAAACAGAGCTGTTGAATCAAAGATCCAGCGGAGATGATAAATCATCAGGATGCAAAATTAAATTCTGTTTAGAGAAAATATTCCTCAAATCTTTCTAAACAAGAAAGATTGTCTTCTGTAAAACAGAGTACCGTTGGATTAAAAATCCAATGGTGATTAAAGAATCGCCAATCTACAGAATAAACTCTGTATAAGAAAATATTTTCCTAGTCTTGTTAAAAACAAGAAAATACTTTCTGTAAAACAGAAGTCCTTAGATCAAAGATCCAACGGTGGGTAAAATCCCTAAAATCAATTAGGATTCTAAATGAGGGATTTCTTCAACTAATCAACATACTTGCCTCTACTATATAAAGAACCCAAGACTTCAAATCAAAGATCCAACGGTGGGTAAAATCCCTAAAATCAATTAGGATTCTAAATGAGGGATTTCTTCAACTAATCAACATACTTGCCTCTACTATATAAAGAACCCAAGACTTCAAGTCTGAGAGAGAGAAACCCCCTATAAGCTTCAGAAAGAACAGAGAATTAAACACTCGAAGAAAAAGAACTCACTTCTCTAAAAACTCTAGGTAAACAAAAAAAAACAGATAGAGATAAAAACACCTCATTTACATATCTAAAGGGTTTAACTCTTCTCAAAGAACTTAGTTCTTTCTCTGGATCCGAGATCCATAAGACAAGTCGTCCACAAGTTGAGAATTTAATTCTCATCGGGAAGAACTTGTTCTTGAGAATCAAAAATTCAGAAAAGAACTAGGAAATCGAACTCTTCAAAACAAATAAGAGAAACCTAGTTCTCATAAAAGAACTTGGTTCTTAAAAATGAAGCCTGATCCTAGATCTACAAAACGAAGATCTTATTGATCATTAATAGGCAAAAATGTTATCAACAGAGGAGAAAAGCGCCCAGCGCCCAGTGCCGCACGAGTTCCTCATGTGGGCGCTACAAAATAAAAGAGTGCTTAGCACTCAGTGAGCGGTGCCCAACGCCTCACGCGCTCCTCATGTGGGCGCCACAGAAGAGAGGAGTGCTCGGCACTCACTAGAAAGCGCCCAGCGCCGCACGTGTTCCTCACGTGGGCGCTACAAAATAAAGGAGTGTCTAGCACTCAGTGAGCGGCGCCCAGCGCCTCACGCGTCCCTCACGTGGTTGCCATAGAATAAAAAGGTGCTTGACATTCACTAGACAGCGCCTGGCGCCTCACGTGCTTTGTACGTGGACGCCATATAGAGTGCTCAACACTCCATAAAGAGACAAAAGGAGGGGTAAAAGTGTTTAACACTTATTAGGCAAATCCCCATGACTGGAAACCCCACATAGCTATGTGTGAGCGTCAGAACTCACATAAGTGCACAACACTTTTTGCACACAAAAAGTGTTGGAGATAGTGCCCTCAGAGTCAATTATTGGATCACAGGTACGTGATTGCAATGATTGAGGGAGGACCTGTCCCAGTAGGACAGTCTTACTCGAGATGATAGTATGCTATCTGGTTTATCTTTATCATCGTGTACTGCTTTAGGTGACCTTACGAGTCGCTATTGCACGTTGATAGAGCCCCTAGGATTCATGCTTGACTACCAGCAGTATGAGGGCGATCATATAAGTGGGAGCTGGGGTCTATAAGCACATCCTTAAAAGGTCCCTAGTCATGGGAGTTTCGAGACAGGGCATCGATTCTCCAGAGTAGACTAGTGTATACAGTTGAGACCCCGACGAGGGGCGGTGGCCGGTCTCACAAGCCACTGGTGTCAGTTGGTTCACCTAAGATATATACAGGTGCTCATTGGGTTATGAGTACACCGGACAGGACTCGCCGGGAACCTGCTAGTTGGGATTATACCAGACGTCAGATAGCAGTTCCCTGGTGATATGTGTACAGGTTAGTTCATCGACCTGAGATCGTCATTTGTCTCGTGTGAGTTCCCATTGTGCTTTGATTACTACCCTACCACGCTCAAAGGAGACGTGCAAACAGGTTTTAGTTGGGTACAGTCTCGAGCCACATGGAGGCAGTGAGCGGATCTGCAGGGGTTCGTCTCTCCCGGTATTGGGGGTGAGGTCGTGCTGTGTCTAGGAGAGCCAGAACATGAAAAGTCCTTGGCCAAGGCAGGAGATTTGCTGGTAGGTATTCCTGTAGTATCTCAGGGTGTTCTGGGCTACACTCCGACACGACTTGTACCGCTATTGGGGGTCTGACTTTTACCAACCCCCTAGGCCCGCCATGCGATGCTCATAGACGAACGGACCGGACTGTACGAATATTATCACTGACAGGCTCAGTAGGGTGTCAGGATGAGTTCGCTCATCGACGTCCCTTTTGGTCAATAGCTGGTGGCCCGTCACGTATGGCTAATACCTCTGACGTGCTAGTGGTTAAATCCACAGCCATAGTATTGACGAGTCTTTAGAGTCCACCACACTCAGTTACTCAGGTTTCGGGCGAAATGCTGTAGAGGCCGTATGGAGATATGGCAGGGTTCGATCAGATACATGCGGTATTGCACGGATCGTGATCGAACGGATTTTACTAGCCGGCTTTGGTTTAAGCCGGATCCTAGTATTAGACAGTGTAGATTTTGTCTCTTTGCATTTGTGTTCAGTGGGAATACAAGTGCGGGCATGTATATGCAGTCGCGGGGTTTTCCTGTAATTTATTACGGGATCAGTTTTCTGAAGTTGCCAGTTTGCATTCCGTTCCGGCCGGTTTTTCTTTGTTCCTTCACGGCCGGACTTTTGTGATGGAGGGGGTTATTTGCAGTTTGCAAATAACACTTTGTGGAGGGGGTTTATTGTGATTGTGTCTTCCTCATGATGAGATTCCTTTTGCATCATATGTCTTGCATTTATTGTGATGAGAGTGAAAGGAGGTGAGTGAGAATTTGATGTGAGCCTTTTTCCTTTATCATTTCTTTTTCCCTCCACTTGATAGAACTTGGGTTTTTCTCTCCATCACCATTACAAGAAATGGCCGGCCACATTAGAGAGGGAAATGAGAGAGATTCATTTTGAGTGGTAGCAATTTTCTTCATCTCATTTTCATGCAAGGAAAAATGAAAGCACCATATTTCCTTGTCTTCATTCCTCCACATCCATGGCAACTAAACCCCAAAAAGACATAGACTTTACACTAGCCTACAGCAAATCTTGGACGCGTCGGCTAGCCAATTTCGTGCCCGAGTTTCCTCGGTCCAGAGGTGGGAGCCCGTAAAAGTTTTCGGCTACGTGGTGCCCTTTGCGACGAGGACGTGACGGACGGAGATTCCGCAGGAGATCGGAGTGGAGACGAAGACCGAAGGACACGGATCGCTTGGTATACTTCTCTACTCTTATTTTAGTTTGCTAGTTGCTAGGTTAATGGCCCGATCTTGGTTAAAAGTGCGCGGTGGTGCCGGTTTGCAAGTTTGTAAAGTTTTTCGTTTCCGCGTTTCCGGCGTCGAATCGACGGCCGGGGTGCCGCCGCGGACTTACATTGGTATCAGAGCCACGCCATTAACTTAGCCTAGCTTGCTCTAACGTGTTTAGAACTCGATCGAACAATAAAACCCCAAAAACCGTATTTTCTTGTGCATGTGTTCTCTGTTGAAATTTTTTCAGCTCCAAAAATTTTTCAGGTCATTGCAGAAAGACATGCAAGAAATTCTAAGAATTCTGGGAAAATAAGGTTCAATGATTCCTTACTATGACCGCGGAAACGAGGCTAAACCCCTGGTTTGGCCGCGGTTCCGCGGTGGGTAAGTGGAATCGTTGCACCATATTTTCACAGTAGGCTTCTGATTAGGGAATAGGGGTTTTGGGATATTCTTTTTGGGCCCAGATTTTCTGTGAGTGCTACAATATTACCTTGGGCCCACTTGGATAATTTTTGATCGATCGAAAAGTTTAAACATGTTAGTTCACAGTATTTACATTATATCTGCAACCGTGAATGTCATTCGATCGATAAATCCTGTCTAACTGCTATAGCCCTTTTAGATGGATTTGCGAACGTGACATTCACGTTGATGTTCTGTGTTGTGCTGTGATGTTGCGGATTGGTCGTGGGGGATAGCCTGGATGCAATGGTAGTACAGTATTGTTTTATATGTACATTTGATATTGCGGGGCGAGCGTCCGACCTGTGGATTGCCGTCACTGCCTGTTTGTATTATTCTTTTGGGGCACGACCAGGTTGCGGTCGATGTACCCGTTGTATGTATATTTTACTTTCTATACTAGGATTACCCCGCGGAGGGGTGCAAGGATAGCCGGGTTCTAGAGGGCAACGAGCCCGCATCTCATGGCGTTGAGACGGAGGGGGCTTTACTCTAGAATTGGCGGGCTATTCGCCGCACTCGTAGGGGGTATAGGTTGACCCAAGGAGGGGTGCCCAAGTTACCGGATTCCGTGAAGTGCTGGGTGGTCCATTCACGTTGCTGAAGGGGGCTGCCTCGCTTCAGGTTTTGGTGGGTAACTTGCCGCGCCCGTAGGGGTCTAGGATTTCATTGCACAGGCTATCCACACGACCAGGGGAACGTCGGGTTTCAGTAGCGGCTCTGTGAAACCCGGGGATCCCAGATATCTGTATTGTTCTGTGATGTTGTACATTTCTGTGATGTTGCATTTTATCACGCCTTGAGCGAAAATTATATATTATATATATACTAGTAGATGTTGTATATGTTTTGCATCCGCGCTAGTCCAGTCGCCGCTCTGTCGTTAGTTAAGTAACCTAACGGGTGATGACGGGACCCAGTGGCGAATGCGGATGGCATATACGTACATCATTATTTTCGTTCTTTTGTGGTGTGATCAATTGATGGGACTGCGTTGATTCGGATCAATGCAAGATAAACAAACCTATTCTGATGTTGTTGGAACATTTTTCAAAAAGCTGTTATTGCAAGGACGTTCACTTTTGTTTTGCACAGTGGTATTCAGTTGGAATATCCTGCTCCTCAGTCGACGAGGCAAGGGCCAAGATCCCTTCACCGGGAGTGACCCCTTGGACAAAAGTTTGCGTCAGGGCAATAACTTCACTATAGCCGATTACTTTTGCTTTGCATCGTGGTATTCGGTTAGAATATCCTGCACCTCATTCTACGGGGAAAGAGCCGAGATCCCTTCACCGGGAGTGACCTTTTTAGAAAAGGTTTTCGCCACTATATTTTTAAAAGCTATCAGTTCCTTCAACGATATCAAGTTCATTACGTTAAAGGTTTTCGCCAGAAACCATTCGTAGCCCTCCGTTGTTTCATATGGATAGTCAATAGTATTCAAGCTGTGTATGTTGGCCAAAGTCAAGGCACAGTGTTTGGTAGCTGTTGGGTATTTATATGCAGCATTGATAGATGCGTTGGTTTGCGTATAGCCTTGTTGGCCAAAGTCAAGGGCTTGTACGGGTGGGTTCAAATTAACCTGGATAATGACGGGTAGAACTTGATATGTGACTTATGATATGTTGGCCAAAGTCAAGGTCATAAGAGCATGGGGCAAAAAAATCCACATCGGGAGTTTCTAAAGGAACTGAAACTTGCCAGATATGCGCATACCTTCTGCAGTGTGATAACGTGAGCGGATTCCGTCACGTTATCATGTGATGATAGTCGGATCCCGATTCCCACTAATGAGTTGGTTTACTCCTCGGGTTACCCCGGCTAATTCTTCTTTTAGGTTTGGGGAAGAATTTGACGTTACAGTGGGAGGTTTCCAGATTAGATAAAGTGATAACCATTCTGATCTAGGTTAGAGTGCACGCTGAGTGTTTCTTTTCTCTCTCTCTTTGGCAGCGACCATTGACTCGACCCTGTAGGGGTCCTAGACACACTAATGAGGTCTCACAAGGCATCAACCATGCGAAATTCAAAAATTTCCGGTGCCGAGAAACCCTAATGCGATCGTTAACTAGAATTTTAGGCGAAACAAGCAACTAGTTAACAACTTAACTAAGAGTGAACGAAAATACAACCTTTGTAGATCCGGTCCTCCACCTCCATAGCTCCATGATGAAGTCCCTCCGCTGTACCCATCGGATCCCGGACTCTCGCGGTGGTTTCATCGAAAGAATGATCGGGCTAGGTCGTCGACTTCGATGCCGAAGATGATCTATGTCGAGGCAACACAAGATCAAGCTCCCACTTCACCAAGTCATGAAACTTGTGAAGAAAACACCCTATACTACTTGGCAAGAGGTAGAGGATGAAGAAATAGGAAGTGGGTTCACTTTAGAATTGGATTTCTCACTCTTTTTCTCAAGTTGCCATTAATGGTAGCAAGCTTTCTTCTTTGTTCAAGAAGAAGAAGAAAGAATATCATAAGTATATGAAAAATAGGAAATAAAATGATACTTATCATATTTACAACCATGGTTAGGTGTAGAGAATTAACTAAGGTTAGGTTGAATGGTTAGGGTTAAGTATGAAACAAAAATGGTGGACTTATTCAAAGCTTCATGAAGCTTCAACTAGAAAACAAATCAAGCCACCATTTCTCTTTATCTTTCAAAAATGAATAAATAAATAAATGAATAGATAAGTAAATCAAAACCCTAACCATTAACATTACCATGGTTTAATTCTTTACACAAACCCAAGTTTGCATGTATCATCAAACATGATACAATCTTGTGCACAAAAGTATATCACATATACAACTTGTGTACATCAAGTGAGAAAATCCATCTAAAGTGAACAATATTAGTCAATATAAAGTAATATATCTAATATATATAATTATACATTAAATCATTAAATCAATACTTGATTTAATGATCCGGTCATATCACATATAACCGACTAATATCAATAGTGACAACTTATCGAATCAACACTTGGTCCGATAACCCGGCTATATCGTATATAACCGATAAATGTCATAAATCGCGAGAATCTAATACAGTATCACATACTGGTATTATTCTCGGTCTCGCACATATCTCATATGCGCTCCTATTTCGTTTCGCTTGAGCCAGGAAAGCTCTGTGTAGGACTCTAAAGACTCGTCAATACGCCGGCAGCAGGTGATGATCATATCAAGCACCCACAAGCCGCAAGCGGTCTGCTAAACGTAACGGCCATCCGGGTATTGAGCGATCAGAAGATTGACGAGCAAGCCCGCTCACACTCCTGTGAATCCAACCAGTAACACTTAACGTACAGTCCGATCTGTTCGTATGATATGTCGCATATCTCGCCTAGGGGTGGTAAACGTCAGACCCCAATAGCTCGATAAGTCGTGTCGATATGAGGATAACAGTTCGAGAAACTACTGGTAACACTTACCAGTAAATCTCAGCAACCTTGGCCAGGGATTTCCGGTTATAGCCAATCGAACACAGTGCAACATCAACTCCCTATACCGGGAGAGACGAATCCCCTCCTATCGCTCATTGCCTCCATGTGATTCGGGACTGTACCCAAAAACCACCGTTTTGCACGCCCTCTTGGATGTGGTAAGGTGGAAATCAAAGCACAGTGGGAACCACACAAGACTCTATGACGATCTCGGGTCAACAGACTACTCTGTACCAGTGTCACCAGAGAACTGCCATCTGACGTAAGGTATAATACCATCTGGGAGTTCTCGGCGAGTCCGTCCAGTGTAACCAGTCTCTACTGAGCACCCGTATATCATCTCTGATGTCAAACACCAATGGATATGAGATCATCCATCGCCCATCTATATGGGTCGAGAAGGTATACGCTAGTCTACTCTGGTATATCGATGCCCCATCTCGATACACCCACGACTAGGGACCTTGAAGGATGTACTTATGGACTACTATGTCCCCACTAGTATGATCTGCATCGTAGTCCAGGTAGTCAAGTACACATCCTAAGGGCTTTACCAACATGTAACAGAGAGACAATTAGTATACACGTTAAGGTAAAGAGTAACCAGATAGCATACTATCATGTCGAGCAAGAAAGTCCTCCCTATATATGTCCAAGCATCCACTACAATATACATCCTATGTTCAGTAATGGCCTCTAGGGCATACATATAACTAACAATCTCCTACTTTCACTAGGGCCATCTGTAGCAGTGATTGCAGTATCTCATACTCAACCATCCCATAAAAGTCTCTCTCTGGGAATAGGCCTTCGTGAGTGGATCCGTCGTGTCGTTCTCTGAGTCAACTCTCCTAACCTCGATCACCCTGGAGATCAACCATCTCCATGATCAGGTGACACTGCCTTAGAATACGTCTGGGTCACTGATGGGACCGGGGTTCCTGGGCCAAAGCCACACTTCCATTGTCACACAATGGTAGGAACCTAGTTCATCTCATGAACCAATATACACCCAAACTGCTTCTTTGGTAGCATCTTAAGTAGCGATGTATCCAGCCTTTATCGTCTAGTATGCCACGGTATCTAGCTTGGAACTCTTCCAACATACCGTCCCTTTACTGAGGGTAAAGACAATGCATGTGACTGACATTCAGTCGTCTTTATCACCCTGGAACCCTTCCAGTGATTTTCCCCAGGATCGATTGATACCATTTTACTACTACTAGTGAGAATCCTAGCATCCAATTACATCTATCTCATAGATGAAAACTCAGGATTTAGGAGGTATCACTTTGATCCTATATGGAGAATCCTTGTGATAAGCGGAGATTGACCGAGCGTAGCATAGGAAACTCCTTCCCTATCTAGAGTATGTCATCCACGTACTCTACGAGGATCACCACCATACTCCCTACTACCTTTTCGTATATACAAGGTTCGTCTACCATTTTGATGAAGTCAAACTATTTGACTACTACATCAAAACAGATGTTCCAACTCCGCGATGCCTGCTTTATCCTATAAAGTATCTTGTACACGTTTCCGCTGCTCCCACTGTTTACGAAGCCCTCTGGCTGTGTACTTATAGATGCCCTCTTCTAAAACATCATTTAGAAAAGCTGTCATGACACCCAACCACCAGATATCGTAGTCATGGTATGTAGCCGTGGTAAGTAGGATCTGGATAGACTTAAGCATAGGCCCCAGAAAAGGTTTCATCATTATCCACGCCTGGTTGATGACGAAAACCTTTAACAAGTCTAGCTTTGAAAGTCTCAACTTTTCCATCTACACCAAGTAATCTTCTCAAGATATACTTGCTCCTGATGGGGATTTAACCCTTCAGATATAGCAACCAAAGTCCATACTTTGTTGGTGTACATGGATTCCATCTCAGATCGCTAAGCAACCAGTCATTCTTATAGAGTCCCTACTCTCGATGGCCTGCTCGAAACTAGTTGGGTCATCATCTCATGATGCAATCTTCGCTCCCACTGTCATAGAGAAACTAAAGTATCTCTCAGGTGGGTGAGAAACCCTACTAGATCGGCGGAGACTCTGAGGTTCGTTGGTATCTACTAAATCCTTTGGTTGTACCAAATCATCTGCTCTAGTTTGCATAGCCGGAACCTTTCCAGTTCTACATAACCGACCTTGCCTCGAGCTTGTCCGGATTTTGCTTTTAGACATAAGCCGGACAACCCCAAATCTTAACTAGCTTAAGACATGGGCTCTTCCCATACCATATCTCATATGGAGTGGTAGGCTGTGATCTGATTCAAACCCTATTCAATAGGTATGCTACTTCTCAAGTGCATAACTCCCAATAGGAAACTCAGTAGTACTCATCATAAAGCACACCATATCATATAGGGTGTTATTGCTCCGCCCCGATATACCATCGTGCTATGGTGTATACGGAGGAGTAATGCTGAGAGAGAATCTCATTCTCCTTTAGAATAGTCCAGGAATTCTATGCATAAGTATTCTCCTCCCTGATCGCATTAAAGGACATAATACTTACACCCGTATTGGTTCTCTACTTCTAACTTATATTCTGTGAATATCTCAAAAGGTTCGGACTTGTGTTTCAACAGAAACATATGTCCGAATCTAGAGAGATTATCAGAGAATGTAATGAAGTACAAAGAACCGGTCTTGGCATATGTAGACAGGGGACCTACATACATCAACATGTATCATCCCAAGAGTTCACTAACTCTTTCTCTGTTTCCAATAAACAGAGCTATGGTCATCTTATCTCTATGACATGACTGGCAAGTTTCACAAGATGTAAATTCAAACTGATTTAAATATGCATCTACTTTGTAACTTCAGCTAGTCGGGTCGCATTGATATGACCTAGTCTACAATACCTCTAGAAGGATTCGTTCATTTCTGAACTCTTCCTCGTGTGTGTGTTCTGTATACTAAGAACTGTAGTTTGATTTAGAACATCAATGCTTTTAGATAACGTGCCTGAACCGATCAACTTTTGATATAGGAAATGTTCAAAACATTATCCAACAATACAAAATTTTATCCTTTCTTTACTAATAAAGAGACTGATATGATTTTGTATACCAGGTTCGGTATCTAATAACATTCGTTCAGAATCAATGTATTTAGAATATAGGGTGACAGTGACCAACAGACTTGGCTGCAACACTTGCACCATTTTCTGTCTTATGAAACTTATCACCCGTTCTCAGTTCTCTACCTTTCTGTAGCCCATGTAACGGATTACATTTGCGGGATCCTGATCCGGTATCAAATACCCAGGACGCAGAGGATATTGAGAAACAGTTCTTTGTAATGAAAACACCCAAAGAAGATGCATCATATGCACTTTCTTCGTTTGGGCGGCACGGGAAATCTGGTATTCCCCAATTTCCTGCTCTGTCTTATAACAATTATAAGTTGGAGCGGGACCAACGTTCCCCAGCTCAGTATAACAAGCGGGTTCGATCAATACATCCGTATTATTATCTTGATTAAGGCGTGATATGGTCGCTACCAGGAGAGAGAGAGAAGAAAACACTCAGCGTGCGCTCTTGCAAGATTAGATTGGTTATTATTTTATCTAATCAGGATGACTCCCACTGTTTTTATCAAATCTTCCTTCAAACCCTAAAAGGAAAGACTAGCTGGGATTAATTACACACTACAAGTTCGCCAATCTTTCAGCCAGGCCAGTGTCGGTACTTTGAGGGAGGTCCCCCGTGCTTTTGCACGAACCTAATTAATGTAAACCTCGTTTTCCCAAAGGCGTAACCTCGTTAACACCTTTCTAGACACCTACTTGATCAGCTAATTATAATGTATAAAACTCACCCAGGAGTAACAATTACTCGCAGCGGGTATCGGGATCCAACTATCTCATAGAAGGTATGCAATCTCATTGCAAATTTCAACACTTGAAATTCCCGATAATTTTGCCCCTAGCGTCCTATGACCTTGACGCAGGCCAACAAACCATAGTGCGCTAGTCAAGTTCAACCCATCATTTCCTGATTGAATTAAACCCACCCGCACGACCCTTGACGCAGGCCAATAAAGTCGCACGGCTACCCTAATCCAATCTGCATCATATGCATAAGCAGATAAATACTAGTTAGCTACCGCACACTACGCCTTGACGCAGGCCAACAAACGTAGCACGAATACTAACTACTACTTATCTGAAACGACGGAGGGCTACGACAGGTTTTTCTGAAAACCTATTGCGTAATGAACTTGATATCGTTGTAGGATCGAATGAATTTTGAAATGGAGTGTTTTTGAGGCTTCTCTAGTTTTGCTAAAGGAGTCACTCCCGGTGAAGGGATCGTCGGTCCTTTCCTCGTCGAATGAGATGCGGGATATATCATATATATCACTGTGCAAAGCAGAAACTATAGAAGCAATCAAAAGACAAACTGAGAGTTGTAGCATCTGCCAGTTATTGCTAAAGGAGTCACTCCCGGTGAAGGGATCTCGGTCCTTTCCTCATCGAATAAGGTGCAGGATATATCATATATACCGCTGTGCAAAGCAAGAACTGTAGCTACCTGTTTTATTTTTGAAATTCGATTCCCCAACATCTTTAGGTTTCTTTTACTTTCATTAATCATATTAATGAGGTCCCATCAATTAAGTACCTAAACATCACAGATAAATACGACGTACACTTATGCCATCCGCATTCGTCTCGATGTCCCCTCGTGCACCGTTAGGTTAGGTAACTAACGGCAGAGCAGGCCAGGGCTAGCGCGGGTGTAAAACATAAGTAACATCTATATAATATATCGTATATACTATATACAGTATTTATCACAGAACATCAAATGATCACATCACAGATATCGCAGCAGAAGAAACATATGAAATATTGGATATACTAGGACGTCCGTGTTTTCAATACGAGCCAGTATAAAACACGGATTCTACGGTCGCGATGAATAGCCAAACCCACACCCCTAGACCCCTACGAGAGCGGCAAGCAACCCTACCAATTCTAGAGCTAGGAGACCCGGACTCGACTCCTCGAGTTGGTCTCCCACTGGACCCTAGAACCCGGTCACTTATGCTCCCCTCCTTGGGTCTATCCTAGTGCGGAAAAGTAAATAATATACAAAAGGTGACATCTTCCGCAACCTGGAAGTGCCCCAATAAAAGAATATTACATACAAGTTTTTACATGAATGAAAATGAAAAACACTCATCTCACATAAAAAACCCCGGCTATTCAAACACGACGATCCAATATAACATATCCAGCAACACATAACATCACATGTCATCAACGTAAGTAAACATGCGTATCCCAATTGTCGTTGACATATAGCAACGAAACCGGCAATATCACATATTACACTTACGGTCACAGAAAAGAAAGTGAAAAACTACAACAGTTGGAATCCGCAACCTCTTTAGACATCGCATGCCTAATCAAATGAATTCCTTAGACATCGCATGCCTAACAATTATAAACCCCGCATTTTAGTCTCATTATCGAAAACACTTTTCAATATTAATGTCGGGCAATTCAACAAGATTCCCGATATCCTAATCGAATGCTCGTCGCAAACTTTAGTAGGCGGCCGCACCCCCGACGCCGTCGACGAAGTGCACCAAGGCGGAACACCGCTGCCGCGAGCACCCGAACGGATGCTTTCGGCGACGGGGTTCTCCTACAGTCACTTGGTCGGGGCTATGGGGTGTAACTGTCTATTAAGTTTACCCGGCGAGTATCCGCGTACGCTACGTGATTGCGACGGACTTTTGATCGCATCAAAATTCCGTGGCAACCGATCAAGTGAGACTAAATTGCTGTGTTTATAACATTCATATCAGTTATCTCATAACTACTTGTGAATTCCAAATATTGTATCCCATTCCAGATAAATAGAATATGTTAAACTTTCCGATCGAACAATCGAACACCCAAGTTTTCCCGAAACAGCTCAACACATGAAACAAGTTTAAAAACATTCACTTCATTCCTCAGTACCAACGGTCCAGCCGTAGAAGGGTCAAGCCAACGCCTCACATGTGGCACGCCGTACTGCCCCAAACCCTAAGGTTCAAAGGGCAGTTCAAGACGGTCACATAATCGAGTTAAGGTTTGTTATCTTCTAGAGGGACCATCGCGTTACTTGCACTACTTAGAACGTCATTAAACTACGGAAAGATCCAATACTTGGAAATTTCCCGGCAGGGGAAAAAGTGGGTATTTATATCCGGTCGAACTTTTTAACATATTCTAAAATTACCCGGAAAAGTACATAAACAAAGTTTGAAATTTCCGATCGAATCATCGAACTCCCAATATAACCCAGAAAACTCAACTCTTGAGTAGAAGTTAAAAATTCCCAGAAAATACAACTCCAAAATATTGGAATTACTGTGCAAAAATGAATTGAAGAAGCCACTAAATGGTCGCGGAACCGCCGCATTAGCGATGCTAATGCCGCGGTTCCGCCGCACTTTGATGGAATCATGAGTACGGGCTTCACAGTAATTCTTAGAAACTCCTGCTGATTTTTCTGCATATTTTTAATTCTCCAAAATCTCCGATTTCAAAAAATGTACAGAGAGCAAATTTGTATTAGGGTTTCGGTTCGATCGGACTTGTAACTCCGTCTACTCATTGCCTAAGGCTCTAGCTAGGCTCTGATACCACTGTAGGGTTCCTAGGCACACTAATGAGGTCTCACAAGGCATCAACCATGCCAAATTCAAAAATTTCCGGTGCCGAGAAACCCTAATGCGATCGTTAACTAGAATTTTAGGCGAAACAAGCAACCAGTTAACAACTTAACTAAGAGTGAACGAAAATACAACCTTTTTAGATCCGGTCCTCCACCTCTATAGCTCCATGATGAAGTCCCTCCGCTGTACCCATCGGGTCCCGGACTCTCGCGGTGGTTTCATCGAAAGAATGATCGGGCTAGGTCGTCGACTTCGATGCCGAAGATGATCTACGTCGAGGCAACACAAGATCAAGCTCCCACTTCACCAAGTCATGAAACTTGTGAAGAAAACACCCTATACTATTTGGCAAGAGGTAGAGGATGAAGAAATAGGAAGTGAGTTCACTTTAGAATTGGATTTCTCACTCTTTTTCTCAAGTTGGCATTAATAGTAGCAAGCTTTCTTCTTTGTTCAAGAAGAAGAAGAAGAAGAAGAAAGAATATCATAAGTATATGAAAAATAGGAAATAAAATGATACTTATCATATTTACAACCATGGTTAGGTGTAGAGAATTAACTAAGGTTAGGTTGAATGGTTAGGGTTAAGTATGAAACAAAAATGGTGGACTTATTCAAAGCTTCATGAAGCTTCAACTAGAAAACAAATCAAGCCACCATTTCTCTTTATCTTTCAAAAATGAATAAATAAATAAATGAATAGATAAGTAAATCAAAACCCTAACCATTAACATTACCATGGTTTAATTCTTTACACAAACCCAAGTTTGCATGTATCATCAAACATGATACAATCTTGTGCACAAAAGTATATCACATATACAACTTGTGTACATCAAGTGAGAAAATCCATCTAAAGTGAACAATATTAGTCAATGTAAAGTAATATATCTAATATATATAATTATACATTAAATCAATACTTGATTTAACGATCCGGTCATATCACATATAACCGACTAATATCAATAGTGACAACTTATCGAATCAACACTTGATCCGATAACCCGGCTATATCGCATATAACCGATCAATGTCACAAATCGCGAGAATCTAATACAGTATCACATACTGGTATTATTCTCGGTCCCGCACATATCTCATATGCGCTCCTATTTCGTTTCGCTTGAGCCAGGAAACCTCTGTGTAGGACTCTAAAGACTCATCAATACGCCGGCAGCAGGTGATGATCATATCAAGCACCCATAAGCCGCAAGCGGTCTGCTAAACGTAACGGCCACCCGGGTATTGAGCGATCAGAAGATCGACGAGCAAGCCCGCTCACACTCCTGTGAATCCAACCAGTAACACTTACCGTACAGTCCGGTCTGTTCGTCTGATATGTCGCATATCTCGCCTAGGGGTGGTAAACGTCACACCCCAATAGCTCGATAAGTCGTGTCGATATGAGGATAACAGTTCGAGAAACTACTGGTAACACTTACCAGTAAATCTCAGCAACCCTGGCCAGGGATTTCCGGTTATAGCCAATCGAACACAGTGCAACATCAACTCCCTATACCGGGAGAGACGAATCCCCTCCTATCGCTCATTGCCTCTATGTGATTCGGGACTGTACCCAAAAACGACTGTTTTGCACGCCCTCTTGGACGTGGTAAGGTGGAAATCAAAGCACAGTGGGAACCACACAAGACTCTATGACGATCTCGGGTCAACAGACTACTCTGTACCAGTGTCACCAGAGAACTGCCATCTGACGTAAGGTATAATACCATCTGGGAGTTCTCGGCGAGTCCGTCCAGTGTACCCAGTCTTCACTGAGCACCCGTATATCATCTCTGATGTCAAACACCAATGGATATGGGATCATCCATCGCCCATCTATATGGGTCGAGAAGGTATACGCTAGTCTACTCTGGTATATCGATGCCCCGTCTCGATACACCCACGACTAGGGACCTTGAAGGATGTACTTATGGACTACTATGTCCCCACTAGTATGATCTGCATCATAGTCCAGGTAGTCAAGTACACATCCTAAGGGCTTTACCAACATGTAACAGAGAGACAATTAGTATACACGTTAAGGTAAAGAGTAACCAGATAGCATACTATCATGTCGAGCAAGAAAGTCCTCCCTATATATGTCCAAGCATCCACTACAATATACATCCTATGTTCAGTAATGGCCTCTAGGGCATACATATAACTAACAGACCCTAGACTATGACTCAGTGACCAAGTTGACCGAACCTTCTTAACACTGGCTTTTGAATTGTCAGAGTTGCAGACCTCATTGCCACTCCTACTTTTACCCTTTTCTCCAGGACACCCCGTATTACTACGAACGTCCACTTCCATTGGACAAAACCATCGTATGGTTATATACGAACTCGAAGGAATTCGAGGATTGTTTCCGGTTCTGGAGAAAACGAATAGGACTATTCAGTTGTCTTTTCCTTTTACCTTCTCTCAGGTTGCGAGTACTCCTTGGTTTAGGAGATAGTACACCTATTACGCAAATTGGATAGTCTTCTTCCAAACCTTAGGCTGGTGCCGAACGGTGGGGAATGAAGAAAACCAGTTAGCCTAAACGGTGTACAGAAGGTATTAAGTTAAGACAAAGAAAGGGATTAGTAAGAGGGCAAAGTAAATTGCGACTGCTATTCATGACCAATCCAAGTATTTCTTCGCCAATCCTAAATCACCTTTGTATTTCTCCAGGACACTCCGTATCACTACGAAGATCCCAAGTTTATTGGATAATCCATCGTATGGTTATATACGAACTCGAAAGGAACTTGTTCCAGTTCGGGGATGGATCCTGGTTCAAGAGAAATAGGAATAAGGTTTATTCGGTTGTCTTTTATCTTCACCTTCTCTCGTATTGCGAGTGCTCCTAGGATTAGGACAGTACACCCATTATGCTTATTGGATAGTCTTCTTCCAAACCATAGGCTGGTGCCGAACGGTAGGGAAGGAAGAAAACCATTTGGCTTAAAGGGGTGTGCAGAAGGTAATGACTAAACACATAAAAAGGGATTTGGAGAAGTGGCAAAGAATTATATGGTTGCAGTTGTGAATCTGGATAATGGAAGTGGCATTACTAGGAATACCAGGATACCCCATCCAAACATTTCAATATTTCAGTTTCACCGTGTACTGTTAAAAGAAAACTGATTTCCCAATTAGACACTTGCTCCAGGGTATGTATTTACCAGGTTTGATTCTCACATCTGTATGGTTTTACAGATGATGAGTGGGAGTAAGTTATTGGGAATTCAGTGATCATCCTCATTATATCGGGATTCGTTGTAATTGGTGATATTTGAGGAAGTCACCTGGATTGTTTGCCGGACGGCAAATATTTGGTTTTGAATATCCGTTGTTATGCACCAATTTCAAATTGATATATCTGTACGTCTATTTTTATAGAGTGAGATATACCTTTTTTGAAATTATGTCGATGACATTTATCTATATCAGTGGATGGTTAGGTAAGGAGCATTGAACAGCGGTGTAATTCTTCTTAACCATAAGTACAGTTTTCAACCTACGGCACACAGTGAATGAGTTATTAGACTCAAGGGACTTATACAGAGTATTGTATATTGTCCAGTGTCCATTAGGACAGAGGGGTAGGTACTCGTACTATATTCTGTTTACTTATGACTTCTCTAGTTCTTAGACAGGTGTTTCGTAGAAACACAGGGTCTGAGTTTTGAGAAGTTATAGGTATATGAATAAAGTAGAGAACCAGGTGTTGCAAGTATCGGGATTCTTCAAGGTGATCAAAGATGTAGATACTTGTGTATAGTATTCAGTTGATAGTAATGATCAAGAGAACTAGCTTCTCTTTCAGGTTACTCATAATTGGAAGTACTCCTAAGTTGAGTAACGCTGATCGGCCTCTTTTCCATTTAGTTGACATGCACTGGAGACAGCTGCATGATTTGAATCTGGTTCAATTAAATCAGTGCCTCTATTTCTATATTGGATATAGAACAGTTCATATCTTGACATTGTTAAGATACGGGGAGTTGTCCGGCTTATGCTTAAAACCAGACTCCGGATAACTCAAGACACATTTCTGTAATGACTGTTTGTGGGTTGACCTGGGCTATGACGAGGGTTGATTTTCTACCATCTGGAAGATCAATAGTGATATTGTTCTTGACTCGCCACGGTTTTAATTAAAAATGGATTTTTTCAGAAAACAGTAGTGGGAGTATGGTAGAACTGGAAGTGATTCCAGAACCGCAAACGATTACTGAAGATTTGATAAGAACCTAAAGATTCAATCTGGTTTGACATTCCATTGGCCACTCCGCAGATATGGTGGGTAATCTCAGGCACCCGAGAGGTACTCCGGTAGCCTCAAGGACGGTGACAGGGAGGTTCTTGTTTACTCAGACTTGCCATTGCTGTTGTTCCAGACTGTGAGACCCGGCAGGAGAATGAATATAGCGTCGTTCTAAACTAGCTTTAGAAGTGCACGTATATATGACTCTGCCAGAGGGTTGTCGTAGTCAGTGGGAGCAGCGGAAGCATTGGTGGACAGGAGGCTTATGTCTATTTATAGACTAAAGCAGATATAGCGGAGATAGATCATCTATTTCTAGAAGTCTTTCAACAAACTTTTGGAGGGAACTTCTATTTCAAACTCAATGCTTAGGGTTTGGATGATCTATAAATAAGACCCTAGGCTCACTTGTAAAAGAGAATGAAATCATCTCTTGGAATTCTATTCAATAGATCCATTCACTCTCTTTCTTCATCTTCTTCTTCCACAAGTCTAGTGAAAAGGCTTGTGTGAAACCCTAACCCTAATTCCAATCAAAAGCCAAGATCCCGAGTACCCCATCAAGCAAGAAGCCTTACAACCTTTTATGAGCGAAGCCGATCTTCAACAGAGCAAGTGGTCCAAGCCGATCCGCGACTCACGGAGCCGAGCGACGCCAGATCGACAATTTAGTTCTTCCTCTTGTAGTTCTTGAGCGACTGTAATCAAATTGTTGATATAAATAAAAGGTGATATTCTTTTAGCTTGTTTTCTTTAAATTCTTGCATCATGATTCAATCTAAATTTCTAGTTGTAATTCTTGTTGTGATGTTTGAGTAATACTCCGCTCGTCAAGGAGTCGAGACGATCAATAGAATGATGATGTAATATATCTTAAATCGATTCTTGAGTCCTACGAATTTTGTAAACCCTAACAAGTTCAAGAATCGATGACCCAATTCGTTGCGATGCTTTCTTGATTGATATCGCTCGAGATTGGGGAGTTACGATCGTTTTTTTAAATTGCTAGAGGCTAGAATGTGAATGATATCGACGAAAGAACAAGGGTTAAACGATGAAACCCTAGTTTCACGAGAAAGCCCTAACTCTCGTCGATCATCATCGATCTAGTATCAATCCTTCGAAGGACAAGAACACGATATCTTGAGATTACATCACGTCTATAGATCCGATCGATTCCTACGAGCCTCATTTAGATTCTTGACATTTGGTTGGAAATATCATCGAAACCCGATTCTTGATTGTTTATCATTTCTTGATTCTTGATTAGATTAGTGACACCTGAATCAATCGATAAAATCTTGAATCATGTTTTCTTTTCTTTTCGATTAACTTTTCAATTCAAACAAATTAAATATAAAAACGAATCGCACAATCCCTGTGGACGATTTGCACTCGCTTACGATCTACAACCGACACCGTAATTGATTGCGGTCAAATATAATTCTTTGATTGTGAATTTTATTCAATATTACCGACACATAGAAACTTCTTCGCTTTATTCGATTTACACAAACAAGAATTCTTTACAATAAAATGAAACCGTTATCAGGGATCATTTGAGTTGTTTTACTTACACAGTCTTGAATTTTACGATCAATCAAATGGCGCCGTTGCCGGGGATTACGCGCTAATTCGTTTCATATTATAGTTTGAATTGAAAGATTTATTCCATTGTGATTTTTGAGATCAAAATTCGTGCAAACCCTAAACGATTTGTTGTGGTTCATTGCAAGGAAATCTGGAGCTGTTTGGCAATTGAAGAAATTTTTTTGAAAATACCAGAGAGTTGAGGGAGTCAACAGAAGCTCCCTGGTGAAATTTGGTGCAGTGTTCCCTTCAAACGACCGCGGAAGGGCGGCATTAGCCAGCATATGCGGCGGAACCGCGGCATTCTTGAGGGATCACTGTGAAATTTTTCTCTCAGGTAATTTCTTACCTTCTTCTCTCTCCTCTTTTTAGCTCCAACTAATAATTTTATGCAGGTTTCTTTGCAAATAATCGCAGCTCGCAAATTGCAAAATTAAATTTGTGCGTGATTTTGTTTCTTGGTTGTTTGCATTCTAAATACGGAAATTAAGGGGCACGGCCAAATCCAAATTAGGTGGGGATTTCATTACCCTTCCTAGGACCCGAAAACCACAAAACTTGCATCCGCATTAACCCACATTAACTAAAAAATATCTAGAGATGACTCTAAGGACCGTCGAGCTCACTTAGGACAGAAGAAGGCCGTGGGTAATTCATTGCTTATCCGCATTTTCTTGTGGTGCCTAGGAAAGTGTGTCGAAGGCTAGTGGTTATTAATTAGGCCCACTACTTACGTAGTGGAGTACCTTCCCACTTACCTGGCACTTACCTGGCCACAGGGGAACAAAGAGGTAGTGGAGGATTCTATCCTGCGACTTGTCTTTTGGCAGTTAGGAGCGGTCTAGAGCTGGACCTAGGTGACCACTAGATTGTAGGGTTTTGTGTGCTGCATTTATTGTGTCGCATCATTTTTTCAAAAACCCGTCCCTTTTTCAAAGCAAGCACCGCATTCATTCAATTACCCCTAATTATAAGTCAACGCTGCCACTTGTACTAACCCTTTTTAGTGCAAGATAGGCTGGACATGGGATTCTAGTGCCCGTTTAGTCCGCGTACTCTTTATCGACTCCGAAGTCGATATTTCTCCATTTACCTCTTCTTTACCCACTACCACACCCACACCGATGAATCCGAATCCATCGAACTTCTTTAACCCTAATCTGCCGCCGTCCGTTGGTGTGCAGAATCCACCCCGCATCTCTCTCTAGGAGAGGTGCTACCCTATTCGAGGTCCTCTTTCGACCTGCTTATCCATTCCACTAGCCAACGGGGATAACTTTGAGATTAAACCCCAATACATCAACCTTTTACCCAAATTCCACGGACTCGAGACTGAGGACGCTTACGTTTTCATCACCAAATTTGAAAACGTATGCGTAATGATCGGTACGTCACAACTTTCAGTGGATACAATGCGTCTACGACTTCTTCCATTTACCTTGTGCGATATAGCCGAGAAGTGGCTATATAACACTACCGCACACTCTATTACGAATTGGGAAGAATTCGTCGCGGCATTCCTTAAGAAATTTTACCCAATGCAAAAGACAGCTCGAATCTGTAGAGAATTGAATCAATTTACCCAGCTCCCTACTGAACCATTCTCTAAATGCTTTGAACGTTTCAAGGATCTATTGGTTCAATGTTCTCATCACGGCATCCCGAGATGGGAATTGTGCCGAATCATTTATGAGGGCAGTAACCCTAACACTAAACAGAGCCTTGAAAACATGTGTCAAGGTACTTTTATGACTAAGGATGATGGGGAAGCTTGGCGATATTTAGAAGAGTTTGCTGAAAAGTCTTTACAGTGGGAAAGTCCATCATTTAGGAGTGGCAACAACCAATCAGATGTTTCCATAGGAGTTAGAGCTGACATTTCAGCTATACACAAGAAACTCGAGACTATGGAAAACAAATTTTTAGCCGCCACCCTTAATCAAATGTCACTTTCCAAAACTGTATATGGCTGCTGTTCTGATCCGTCTCACTTGACGGAAGAATGTCCGTTTCAAGGTCGTGAGCATACCAATGCCGCATTTCGAAGACCTAGAAACGATCCATTTTCTTCCACATATAATCAGGGGTGGAGGAATCACCCTAATATTGCTTGGAACCAGTCACACTCTCAAAACACGGTTCCAAACCAAAACAATTTCCAAAGGGTCCCTCCACCACAACAGCAACCACAACTTCAATTAAGTCAGCACCCCTTTCAAGCACATAACTTTCAAAATCCGGTCAACACACCTGCACTGTCTAGTCCTTTACAGTTGACCGGAACTGATGAATCCTCTTCTTTTGCACAATACATGAATTTGGTCTTAACAAATATCATGCAAGTTTCGGCTAAAATGAAGTCTTCTGTCGAAAAAATTGAGAAAAACTCTGCATCCCAAAACGAGAGTATTAAATCGATGGAAGAAGAAATTGCATGATTAAAAGCCGAAATTAGTGCAAGAGAGAAAGGGAAAATTCCAGCTCAACCCTTACCCAATCCTGGCTATTCACATCATGTGAATGCAATCACCACGTTGAGATCTGGAAGAGTGCTTGACAATCATGTTGGGGAAGAAGTTGATGATATTGACAATCCTATCAACACCCCGGCTGAGACCTTTCCTCACACACACACTTCTAGTTCTGACCCCAGTTCTTCTACCCCACCACCTTCTTCCGAGCCTATTCTTCATTTCCCAAAAGGCTCGCCACTTCTGCCCACCTCTTTTACTCCTCCACGAACGATCCCCACTTCTATTCTGGGATCGGTTCCACATACACTTCCTTCTCCTATGATGGATCCAGCGCTTATTGCTAAAGCACCTTATCCTAATCGGTTAAGGGCTAACACACCAAGTCCACATATGGAAAAGATCACTGAGATGTTTAAACAGGTTAACATCAATATCCCTCTTCTAGATGCTATCCAACAAGTCCCCGCATATGCGAAAGTTCTTAAAGACTTGTGCACTAGAAAGAGGAAGAAACAAATGCCCAAGAAGATATTCATAGCAAAAACAGTAGACACGGCTTTCCCCCAGCAATTACCGAGGAAACGTAAGGATCCTGGTTATCCTACGATTTCCATCTCTATTGGGGAAAAACACATTAACCGTGCTCTACTAGACCTTGGGGCAAGTGTTAACCTGCTTCCTTTCTCAGTCTATGAGCAGTTAGGGATCGGAGAGTTGAAACTATCTCCTTGCACTCTCCAGATGGCTGACCGATCAATCACCAAACCTAGGGGTGAACTAGAGGATGTGTTAATAAAAATCGGGGAATTTGTATTCCCTGTGGATTTTATTATACTTGATACACAGCCTGTAGCGAACCCACGGAATCAAATTCCGGTGATTTTAGGTCGCCCCTTTTTGGCCACTTCCAACGCTATCATCAACTGTCGTAATGGTTCTATGACCCTATCCTTCGGGAAGAGGACAATTGAGATGAACATTTACAAGTTGGGATGTGTACCCTCCGAACCTACTGCTCAGGTCTGTTCTGTCGATTTAATGGATGTCGACAGCAGCAAATTTGATGATCCTCATGATACTGATCTAGACTCTTTTCATATGTTGTTGTTTGACCCAACTATGTATCTTACACATACGGACTCTTCCACCGAAATGTCCGGGTCAACAACCAACACTGATTATGAACTGTTTTTAGAGTCTGAAGATCACCCCGCACTTTGCGATGACATTATTCTTCGGGGTATTGATGAAACTTTTGAGGAGATCTTCGCTGATGAACTCGCATTTCTGAATAACACGGGTGTTGAGATGAATCAGGTTCCACTCACTGAAATTGAACCTCCACCCCTTCTTCCGAACTGTAAGAAGAATGCGAGTAATCCATCATACTCACTGCATCGTCTCTCTAAAATGAGACGCACACACATTCTTTTCCGCCCCTTTCCCTTTCCACACTTCTTCTTCCACCAACCAGAGCACTGTATTGATAAAATTTTCGAATGGTTGGTGTTGATTTTCGGTCTTTACAAAGCTTGGCATCGACCATTGATTTTTGACCCCCTCATATGATTTTCAAAGATTAACATTGCATAACTCAAGTTTGGGGGGGTATGTTTTTCTGGCTCTTGAAAACAAAAGAAAATTTTTACAAAATGATGAGCCAAAAATAAGTTTGGGGGAGGTTCTTCACTTAAATATTTTGCCCCCGCTAATAAATTCCTCCCAAGCTTACAGGTTTTCGAGATTTAGCTGAAGGCAACAGTGAGACACTGTTGAAAACAAGTTTGGGGGAGGTTTGTGCTTATTTTGGCATCATTTGCATATAATTTGCATAAGCACAAAACATTTCTTTAAAAACTTATAAAAATTTAAAAAATTTCAAAACCTATAAAAAATTAAAAAAATTCAAAAGATAAAAATATTTTTTGTACATAAATAAGATAATGAAAGTTTAGATAGTGAAAAATTACATCCATGAGATTAGAAAAATTTAAGAAAACTAAGAAAATTAGAAGTTTTCTTATACGAACTAGTAATAAGTAGCTATGAGCCGTTGTCCCAAGGGTTAGTAAGATGAAGGACGGCACTAATCTGAGGATAAAAATAAGTCTGAAAAATAGTTTCTATTCTGGAAGCCAAACATTTTGAATGTTGATACCCTGCTATTCGCACTTACACACGTCTTAAAGCCCGGGATAGTAGAGGATACATTGAAATGCTCGTCTTAAAGCTGATGTATGAAGGAAATAAAAAAAAGTGAATAAAAAAATATAAAATGGTGAGAAAAATGAACACTGGTTTTGTTATCACCAAGGGCAATAAAAAAATATATAGCGAGGGTGCCTTTTCACCTAGTACCCTAAGGCCAACTGGTCTGGGAGTCACTGCTATGCCTGAGGTGGTGCAAGACGAGGAAAATACACCAAGTAAGCAAGCACATGAGTAATCGGTCGGTTAGTACCTCAAGAAGTATTAACGCTCGCATGAAAGTGTGTGAGCAATCTCATCTAAATATTCATTAATTAAAAAGTACTGAGGCTGATGGGCAAGAGTATGATAGCTTGAATTGAATTCTCCGGGTGTAGGGATGTCTTTACACACACGCAGAGTTATATGATCGATGTTTGGAAGAAAGATAGGAATGAAAAATAAGACGATGTTTTATTGAGGGAGGACGTGATTTCTGACATTTTTTCATGACCATTAAGATAGGGCTCATGACAACCGAAAAGCTAGCTTAGTTGGAAACCCTAATTTTCAAAGTCTTTTCTTTTACAATTCTTTTCTTTAAATGTAATATTCATGATCTTTCTTTTATTATTGGATTTTGTGGGTGCAATCCGCTGAAAACCCTCAGGAGACAACACTCCTCCTACTAGGGACACCTAGAGGTTTAAAGGCTTGTTGCACATGCTCAGTGCAATCGTGTTGCCTACGAAAGTGTGCTAGTTAGTTTTCCTCTTTCTTTATTTTCTCCCTCTCCTTTTAATAAAACAGTTCGCTCGAGACGATCGAAATTAAGTTTGGGGGAATTTGATTAGTCGAAAATATTGTATTTTTAATACGGCAATTTCCCTATCATTTGCACTCATTTAGAAGTGTACGGTATTCATATTTCACATATTAGCAAATTAGTCGTAAAATATTAGATTACATGTGTTAGACTTTAAAACCGGCATTTCTAGGGAAATTGACTGCATTTCATTGCATGACATCATTTCTATATATCGCACCCCGTGTTTCGAAGTCTGTGCAGGAAAATCAGAAGCTTGCTCAAATGGACACCGCTAAAACATTACGCCAACTTAATGATTTCAGTTCTGGTAGCAATCCAAAAGGCAAAATACAATTCAACACATCAGATGAAGTCCAAAATGTTAGCCCAAGACCACTGCAAAAAGACCAAAGCCCAAGCTTCCAACATGGCCGCGGAACCGCGGCCGGAGCCTGCTTGCGCCGCGGTTCCGCGGCTACCTTGCCACATCAGCCCTCCAATTTCAGTGCACAATGCTTCGCTCAGCTCCTACACTTCAGCAAGACATATCAAATTCCAGAAGACCCCAGAACCTTCTGCCAGATCAGCAAGCTTTGGGATCTACACTAAACTAGCCTTGTATTCTAGAAAGTTCTACCTAAACCCTAGCTTAAACCCTAAGCTAAGCCTAACTAACTACTTCTAGAAGTCTTTCAACAAACTTTTGGAGGGAACTTCTATTTCAAACTCAATGCTTAGGGTTTGGATGATCTATAAATAAGACCCTAGGCTCACTTGTAAAAGAGAATGAAATCATCTCTTGGAATTCTATTCAATAGATCCATTCACTCTCTTTCTTCATCTTCTTCTTCCACAAGTCTAGTGAAAAGGCTTGTGTGAAACCCTAACCCTAATTCCAATCAAAAGCCAAGATCCCGAGTACCCCATCAAGCAAGAAGCCTTGCAACCTTTTATGAGCGAAGCCGATCTTCAACAGAGCAAGTGGTCCAAGCCGATCCGCGACATACGGAGCCGAGCGACGCCAGATCGACAATTTAGTTCTTCCTCTTGTAATTCTTAAGCGACTGTAATCAAATTGTTGATATAAATAAAAGGTGATATTCTTTTAGCTTGTTTTCTTTAAATTCTTGCATCATGATTCAATCTAAATTTCTAGTTGTAATTCTTGTTGTGATGTTTGAGTAATACTCCGCTCGTCAAGGAGTCGAGACGATCAATAGAATGATGATGTAATATATCTTAAATCGATTCTTGAGTCCTACGAATTTTGTAAACCCTAACAAGTTCAAGAATCGACGACCCAATTCGTTGCGATGCTTTCTTGATTGATATCGCTCGAGATTGGGGAGTTACGATCGTTTCTTGAAATTGCTAGAGACTAGAATGTGAATGATATCGACGAAAGAACAAGGGTTAAACGATGAAACCCTAGTTTCACGAGAAAGCCCTAACTCTCGTCGATCATCATCGATCTAGTATCAATCCTTCGAAGGACAAGAACACGATATCTTGAGATTACATCACGTCTATAGATCCGATCGATTCCTACGAGCCTCATTTAGATTCTTGACATTTGGTTGGAAATATCATCGAAACCCGATTCACGATTGTTTATCATTTCTTGATTCTTGATTAGATTAGTGACACCTGAATCAATCGATAAAATCTTGAATCATGTTTTCTTTTCTTTTCGATTAACTTTTCAATTCAAACAAATTAAATATAAAAACGAATCGCACAATCCCTGTGGACGATTCGCACTCGCTTACGATCTACAACCGACACCGTAATTGATTGCGGTCAAATATAATTCTTTGATTGTGAATTTTATTCAATATTACCGACACATAGAAACTTCTTCGCTTTATTCGATTTACACAACAAGAATTCTTTACAATCAAATGAAACCGTTCTCAGGGATCATTTGAGTTGTTTTACTTACACAGTCTTGAATTTTGCGATCAATCAACAGTCATAGGTTTGACTTCATCAGAATAGGGGATGGATCTGTTAAGAAGGTAGTAGGGTGTGATGTCCTGGTATTTGATGATATACACAGAGTAGGAAGTGATATTCCTATACTACAATCGGTTATACGTTGGTCGTCATACAGTGGTTTCTCCACATAGGACTTGGATCTTATATCGGACATTCTGGTTACTAGATCTATGGTTTTAGATATAGATTTGGGTAGTTTCCCAATTTGGGTACTTTGACCGCATTCTAAGAGTATTTAGAATGGACGACTCCTAGCATGGTAGTATACCTGCAGGTGATGGAGTCACCCTCTCTGAAGGTGTCTTACAGACTAAAGGGGAGAGGGATGCGCATGATTGGCAGATCATTTGCTTAGGCAATTGAGTCAATCATGAGATGTCAAGTACCACACCAGATGTTGTTCTTGCAGAAGATGCAATAAGTTGATATTGATCCAATCCTGGAGAAACAGTCGGAAGCAGTTTTAGAACATAAGTTGATGTTCTAGGGATATGATAACAGCAGCCTCCTTTAGGAGACAGTTATCATTCCAGGCTTCCAAGGTGACCTGGATGGCAGAGTGGCTGTCAGAGTTATAGTTTTCCCTCTGACGAGGGGCATTAGTTTGGAAAGGTAGTCCAGACGGATACTGAGGGAAGGCATGGCGCAGGATACTGATTAAGTTCAGTTGACGATACAGTCTAAGAGGTTTGGATTTGGAGTTCATTTATGAGCTAGGTCCCATCAGATATCCAGACATATTCTAAGATAGGTATTGCTCATTTCGGGAGATGGCTTTCTCCGCGAACTTGAGATAAAGAGAGGCATTGAAAGAAACATCAGAGCGGATCCATTCACTGAGGCTATTCCTCGAACGCAATAGTTTCGCAAACGAGCTTTGTAAGACTGACTAGTAGAGGAGTTGGGTGTTCGGTATCACACGGGCTGTGAGTATGCGACATCGCAATAATTAGCCTTGAGTGCAAGTGGGAGATTGTTGGAGATAGTGCCCTCAGAGTCAATTATTGGATCATAGGCATGTGATTGCAATGATTGAGGGAGGACCTGTCCCAGTAGGACAGTCTTACTCGAGATGATAGTATGCTATCTGGTTTATCTTTATCATCGTGTACTGCTTTAGGTGACCTTACGAGTCGCTATTGCACGTTGATAGAGCCCCTAGGATTCATGCTTGACTACCAACAGTATGAGGGCGATCATATAAGTGGGAGTTTGGGTCTATAAGCACATCCTTAAAAGGTCCCTAGTCGTGGGAGTTTCGAGACAGGGCATCGATTCTCCAGAGTAGACTAGTGTATACAGTCGAGACCCCGACGAGGGGCGGTGGCCGGTCTCACAAGCCACTGGTGTCAGTTAGTTCACCTAAGATGTATACAGGTGCTCATTGGGTTATGAGTACACCGGACAGGACTCGCCGGGAACCTGCTAGTTGGGATTATACCAGACGTCAGATAGCAGTTCCCTGGTGACATGTGTACAGGTTAGTTCATCGACCTGAGATCGTCATTTGTCTCGTGTGAGTTCCCATTGTGCTTTGATTACTACCCTACCACGCTTAAAGGAGACGTGCAAACAGGTTTTAGTTGGGTACAGTCCTGAGCCACATGGAGGCAGTGAGCGGATCTGCAGGGGTTCGTCTCTCCCGGTATTGGGGGTGAGGTCGCGCTGTGTCTAAGAGAGCCAGAACATGAAAAGTCCTTGGCCAAGGCAGGAGATTTGCTAGTAGGTATTCCAGTAGTATCTCAGGGTGTTCTGGGCTACACTCCGACACAACTTGTACCGCTATTGGGGGTCTGACTTTTACCAACCCCGTAGGCCCGCCATGCGATGCTCATAGACGAACGGACCGGACTGTACGGATATTGTCACTGACAGGCTCAGTAAGGTGTCAGGATGATTCGCTCATCGACGTCCCTTTTGGTCAATAGCTGGTGGCCCGTCACGTATGGCTAATACCTCTGACGTGCTAGTGGTTAAATCCACAGCCATAGTATTGACGCGTCTTTAGAGTCCACCACACTCAGTTACTCAGGTTTCGGGCGAAACGCTGTAGAGGTCGTATGGAGATATGGCAGGGTTCGATAAGATACGTGCGGTATTGCACGGATCGTGATCGGACGGATTTTACTAGCCGGTTTGGTTTAAGCCGAATCCTAGTATTAGACAGTGTAGATTTTGTCTCTTTGCATTTGTGTTCAGTGGGAATACAAGTGCGGGCATGTATATGCAGTCGCAGGGTTTTCCTGTAATTTATTACGGGATCAGTTTTCTGAAGTTGCCAGTTTGCATTCCGTTCCGGCCGGTTTTTCTTTGTTCCTTCACGGCCGGACTTTTGTGATGGAGGGGGTTATTTGCAGTTTGCAAATAACACTTTGTGGAGGGGGTTTATTGTGATTGTGGCTTCCTCATGATGAGATTCCTTTTGCATCATATGTCTTGCATTTATTGTGATGAGAGTGAAAGGAGGTGAGTGAGAATTTGATGTGAGCCTTTTTCCTTTATCATTTCTTTTTCCCTCCACTTGATAGAACTTGGGTTTTTCTCTCCATCACCATTACAAGAATGGCCAGCCACATTAGAGAGGGAAATGAGAGAGATTCATTTTGAGCGGTAGCAATTTTCTTCATCTCATTTTCATGCAAGGAAAAATGAAAGCACTATATTTCCTTGTCTTCATTCCTCCACATCCATGGCAACTAAACCCCAAAGAGACATAGACTCTACACTAGCTTACAGCAAATCTTGGACACGTCGGCTAGCCAACTTCGCGCCCGAGTTGCCTCGGTCTAGAGGTGGAAGCCCATAAAAGTTTTCGGCTACGTGGTGCCCTTTCCGACGAGGACGTGACGGATGGAGATTCCGCAGAAGATCGGAGTGGAGACGAAGACCGAAGGACACGGATCACTTGGTATACTTCTCTACTCTTATTTTAGTTTGCTAGTTGCTAGGTTAATGGCCCGATCTGGGTTAAAAGTGCGCGGTGGTGTCGGTTTGCAAGTTTGTAAAGTTTTTCGTTTCCGCGTTTCCGGCGTCGGATCGACGGCCGGGGCGCCGCCGCGGACTTACAAAAATGGAGACTGAGCCCAAACAAATGCTTAACACTTCTTTTCAAATAAAGAGAAAACTGAGTGGACCAAGTCCAGGTTGGCTAGGTCCCTAACTTAGATCAACCGAGCCCATGGGTTCACTACTTTTCAAACCGATCTCAGTCCCAAATACGACTATCGATCTTCCAACTGATGATACCCAAATCCAAAATGATCATCCCACATCTCCTAAGTTAATCTTAGTCTCCAAAAATGGCTAATAATTCTTAGATGATCCACCACAATCTTTTCCCTCGAACACGGGAATTGGTTCAAAGGTACATCTCTCTACACCTCTGATACATGTCGTTGTAATTTCTCAACGTCTTCAGAGAGGTGGCGGGTCCCGACAACCAACTGCTCTTTGGTGCACTGCCCAAACTGACGTGCACATTCCAAATCAAACCACATCCCAAGCTGGATGCATCCCATATCACCTTTACTCATCCCTTCATGTAACAAATACACGTGTATGCATGAGCAACAACGGACCGAAACGTCCTTAAACTACAACAGACCGAAATGTCCTCAAACTAAACCTCGCCTCCAAAATGGTGATAATGGACCGAAACGTCCTTAAACTATAACGTACCGAAACGTCCTTAAACTAACCGTCACCCCCAAATGGTGATCTACAGACCGAAATGTTCTCAAACTAAACTTAGCCTCCAAAATGGCGACAACGGACCGAAACGTCCTTAAACTACAACGGACCGAAACGTTCTTAAACTAACCGTCACCCCTAAATGGCGATCTACAGACCTAAATGTCCTCAAACTAAACCTCGCCTTCAAAATGGCGACAACAGACCGAAACGTCCTTAAACTAACAACGGACCATAACGTTCTTAAACTAAAACCTCACCTCAAAAATGGTGATCTACAGACCGAAATGTCCTCAAACTACAACTTCGCCTAAAAAATGGCGATAAGGGACCGAAACGTTCTCAAACTAAAACAGCAGAGCCCAAATGCTCTCTTATTGGATCCGAAATAAAAATGATCCTATAACCTTGTTAAGTGGATCTTAGTCTCAAATTGGACTAACGTATCCTTAAAAAAAACCAATCGAGTCCCCAATTGCTTGTATATATTTAAGTTGATCTTAATCTCAAACCAGATTAACGATCCTTAAATCAAACCAAGCCCAAATCTAAAATATATGGATTTGGACTAATCCGCGCCCTACGGGCGATGACACAAATTAGACTCCGCATACAATCCACGGGCAACCTAAACAGATAAAAAAACACACACGACACGAAATGAACTTCCGGAGCAGGAGAAAGTGGTTATCGCGATGCGATAACGTAATTAACTATAGGGGTTTGCGCCTGCAAGGAAGAGCGTCCCCACAATCAAAAACCCTTCGCAAACGAAGGGGAATCTGACGAAGTCCGCTACAGCGGCTGCATTCGTCCAAACCTCCGATATACGGTGCCATAAATCAACTTGGCATTTTTGGAGAGGTGGACGGATAAATCCAAATAGCATCTGCCCCCAAATCCAGGAAAGACGATCTATTCCGGTTTTTCTCTGTTTTCGTCGGTAAACAGATTCTGGCACGTCCGGTGGGACCTCTTCCCCTTTCTACTCCACACTTCGTGTGTCGTGTTTTTCCACGATCAAATAATCGCGGTATAAATGTTTGTAGCTGCCCTTGGGTGATGGGATACTGAAGCCGGCATTTCGTCTCTACCCTAGAATGGCGTTTGCTTCCACTCACAGCAACTCAGGCTCTGTCACATCTGGTAAAGTCAAGTATGGGCCACTTGCAGCCTCAAATCTCTGCAATCCGGTTCTTCAAGAAATCAATAGGCTTCTCTTTGGGTCTATGCTCCCACCTCCAACCCTCGGTACCTCAACACCGAAGGAGGAATCCCAGAAGAAGTTTGTCTTCCATAGACTGGCTCTTTAAGTTTCTGCTTTGCTGACGGAATCGATCTCTAAACAACTGGTACCTTCCAAAGGCTATGGTCGACGCTAGGGGCAGGAATTTCAATCTCTCAAAGAAAACAGGGGGCAGGTTTAGCAAAATTCTGAGGCTAATCAAATTCTGACTGTAAGAAATGGTCGACGTCGATATCGGCATCGTACAAAACAAGCTGGGGGGAGTTTTCCATCAGCGTTGACTCCACCTGCTTCAACTCTGATGATGAATGCTGATGTTCCAACCGGGAACAACTTCAAACAGCTGCGAAGGGTCAGACAAAATTCTCCCACCACAATATTGAAAAAATCTCCGCAGCCCGTGGAGATCCCACGAGAGCAGAAACCGGTTCGCTCTCTAAAAGAACTTTCATCATCTATATATAAGGTGTGAAAGCAGGTGAAGGACCCAGTCACCAACTGTGGCACTACTTCTAAACGTCAGCCAAATTCTGACAGATCCTTTTTCAAATACAAGGGGACTCATCCCAAGACGGTTCCTGATACAACGGTTCCTCCCAAAACCAAAGCGGCTTCTCACAAAAAAGAGATGCCTAATAAAATCCAAATGCTTGAGGCAAACTTCAAAGGTCAAAACTCCAATCACCTCAAGTCTAGGGGCATGATAGTTCATACAGTCTACATGGTGAACTCCAAAGACGAAGTTCGTGCTTCTACTAATCACGGACCGCATACTCGGTCCCTGACAAAGGCTCAACAGCAACGTGAAAAGCTGTAGGAGATACTTGCTCAGGCGGCAGCACTCGCTAATTCATCGTCTAAGGCAAATCCCGAAGACGAACCTGGAGAAAGAACAGAGCAGGAGTCGGTTATTGACTTCCTAAAGCGCGCTCTCAAAAAGAGAGGTGAAGAAGCGGCAAAAATATCCGTTAAAATGAACCAGATGGCCCTTCTGATCCAGAATATGGCTGGAATGATGGTTCAATCGGAACCACTGGCAAATAAACCGCCGGTAGTCGCTCTTACAGACAACGGTGACATTTCAAATCTTCTGCAAGTCTCATTCAACAGTCCATAGAGAAAGAAGACTACAATTCCCTCCATCCCCAGCTCGCTGTATGTCCTCGCAAAAAGGAAAAATCTCGAAATAGAGGCAAAAACAGGACAAAGAGTGAAAACAACGTTCACAAACAATAGGGTATATCTAAGAAGCCGTGCTATCAAGAAAAACGTGGTTGGAACCCGTCCTTTATCAAGAAGATAGGTCGGGAATACTCTTTCCCTCAAGACAAAATAAGGAAAATATTCAACCTTGTCATGAAATATCAAATGATGACGCTCCCGAAGCCTCGGTACCCCGAACAGATAAATAAGGTCTACCCGGATTATTACTCCTACCATCGAGCAATAGGACATCCTCTTGAAGACTGCTTTACCTTCAAAAACTGGGTCGAAGACCAGTATCAACAAGGCAGGTTCGCTCTATCCGACAGTTGGAGGGTAACCCCACCGTGAAAGCATGAGCCAAAAGCAACCTATATTGCGAGAGTAGGGCCAGATTAACACCGGGTTTGGAAACGAACTCGTACCTACCATATGATAACACTCTCAAAGGAGGGAAAGCACGAGAATATGGATGACTTTTTCAAGTGCTTCATAAATAAGGATGAGGAAGAGGTGATCTCAGAGTTTCCACCGGCACTAAAAGAGCTGGAAGATGGGATACACACCATGGCGGACAATCTAAGAAAAATTGACTTAGGGACGGAAAACGATCCAAGGCCAACGTTCGTCAATGAGATGTTGTTTAAAAAATAGGTGTCCATACTAAAGGACGTGCTTATGCAATATAAAGACTGCTTTGCATGGAACTATTCCGAGATGTCGGGACAAGATCCAGAAATAGCGGTTCATAAACTGGCTATATCGCCGGACGTTAAGCCAGTCAAGCAAGCGCCAAGGACGGCTCAAACTTGAGATGGGTATCAATGCCAAAGTCAAGAAACTAATTGACTTCGAATTCATCCATGAAATTCAATATCTTGACTGGATTGCCAACATTGCTCCAGTAATGAAGAAAAGTGGAACAATGCGCATCTGCGTAGACTTTCGGGACCTTAACAAAACTTGCCCAAAGGATGACTTCCCAGTGCCTGTTACCGAGCTAATGATCGATAACACGTCTACCTAAGGTCTTCTCCTTCATGGATGGATCCTCAGGATACAACCAAATAAAAATGCATCCTGAAGATCAAAAGCATACCGCCTTCCGGACTCTGCTGGGTATCTTTGGCTACATGGTGATGCCTTTCAGCTTGAAGAACGCAGGTTCCACTTACCAAAAGGCCATGACGAAGATCTTTGATGACCTTCTACATGAGGTTGTCGAGTGCTATATTGATGACCTTGTGGTGAAAATCAAATCGTACGAGGAGCACTGGTAACATCTGAACAATAGTGATCCAGCATCTTTGGAAATACAATTTAAAGATGAATCCTCTGAAATGCGCGTTTGGAGTCTTCTCAGGAAAATTCCTGGGATTCATCATACGACACCGAGGCATCAAAATAGACCCATCAAAGATCAAGGCGATTATGAAAATGCCCATGCCAAGGACTCTTAAACAACTGCGGTCACTCCAAGGAAAGCTCGCGTATATCCGGCGGTTCATAGCCAACATCTCCGGTAAATGTCGTCCCTACAGTCACCTGATGAAGAAGGGAACCCTGTTCGTTTGGGACAATAAATGCCAAAGTGCACTGGACGAGATCAAGCAATACCTGCAGAATCCGCTGGTGTTGACCACTCCAGTTAACGGAAAGCCCATCATCCTGTACACAACAACCCTGGAAGGTTCTTTAGACGCGTTATGGGCACAGGAGGATGACCAAAGGAAGGAGAGAGCTGTCTACTATTTTAGTCGAGTTCTCCTGGGGGCAGAAAACAATTACTCCCCCATCGGAAAGCACTGTCTGGCACTGATCTTCACGATAACGAAGCTCAGGCACTACGCTTTGGCACATGAGGTCCATCTGATATCAAAGGTGTGTTAGGTTTCCATTGCACCTAGTCTAAGGTTTGGCAGTATCACTCATGCCACTTTAAAATTTTAGAGAGGTGCAAAGCAAATAACCATGAATCTTTAAACTAGAATTTCTAGGTGTAGGGTTCCTAGGCACACTAGTGAGGTCTCACAAGGCATCAACCATGCCAATTTCAAAAATCTAGGTGCCGAGAGACCCGACTACGGATCGTTGGCTAGAAAACTAGGCGAAAAAGTAAACTAGTTAACAATTAACTAATGGGAAACGGAAATACAACCTTTGTAGATCCGGTCCTTCACCTCCACAGCTCCGAGATGAGGTCTTCTCCGCTGTCCAAATCAAATCCGGGCTCTAGCATCGACTTCATCGGAGAATAGGCGAGCTAGGTCGTCGATGTCCATGCCGAAGATGATCTACGTCGAAGCATCGCAAGATCAAGCTCTCACTTCACCAAGTCAAGAAACTTGTGAAGGAAACACACTCTACTACTTGGCAAGAGGTAGAGGATGAAGAAATAGGAAGTGGGTAGACTTTAGATTTGGATTTCTCACTCTTTTTCATCACTTGCCATTGATGGAGGCAAGCTTTCTTCACTTGAAGAAATGAAGAAGAAGAAGGAAATTGTTATGATAAGTTAATTAAAAATGAAAAGAAAAATCAAAACTTATCATAATCTAAACCATGGTCAAGTGTAGAGATTAAACTAGGGTTAAATCAAATGGTTAGGTTAAGCATGAGATAAGAATGGTGGACAAAGTCAAAGGTTCATGAATCTTCAACTACAAACAAAGAAAGCCACCATTCTTCTCATTTCTTTTTCCAAAAAGAAAATAAATAAATAAATGAATAAATAGATATGAAAAACAAAACCCTAACCATTTAAATAACCATGGTTTAATCTTTACACAAACCAAAAAGCATGTATCATCAAATATGATACAAGCAAATGCACAAAATCATATCACATATATAATGCGCACATCCGAGTGAGAAAATCCATCTAAAGTGAACCAATATTAGTTAATGCAAAGTAATATATCAAATATATAATTATACATTAAATCATTAAATCAACACTTGATTTAACGATCCGGTCATATCGCATATAACCGGATAATATCCAATGTATCGATTTATCGAATCAACGCTTGAATCGATAACTAGGTTATATCGCATACAACCATTCGATACATTTATCGCGAGAATAGAATACGGTATCACATACACGCATTATTCTCGGTCCCGCACATATCTCATATGCGCTCCTATTTCGTTTCGCTTGAGCCAGGAAACCTCTGTGTAGGACTCTAAAGACTCGTCAATACGCCGGCAGCAGATGATGATCATATCAAACACCCACAAGCCGCAAGCGGTCTGCTAAACGTAACGGCCACCCGGGTATTGAGCGATCTGAAGATCGACGAGCAAACCCGCTCACACTCCAGTGAATCCGACTAGTAACACTACCGTACAGTCCGGTCTGATCGTCTGATATGTCGCATATCTCGCCTAGGGGTGGTAAACGTCAGACCCCAATAGCTCAATAAGTCGTGTCGATATGAGGTCTATAACCATTCGAGATACTACTGGTAACACTTACCAGTAAATCTCAGCAACCCTGGCCAGGGATTTCCTGTTATAGCCAATCAAACACAGCGCAACATCAACCCCCTATACCGGGAGAGACGAATCCCCTCCTATCGCTCATTGCCTCCATGTGATTCAGGACTGTACCCAAAAACCACCGTTTTGCACGCCCTCTTGGACGTGGTAAGATGGAAATCAAAGCACAGTGGGAACCACACAAGACTCTATGACGATCTCGGGTCAACAGACTACTCTGTACCAGTGTCACCAGAGAACTGCCATCTGACGTGAGGTATAATACCATCTGGGAGTTCTCGGCGAGTCCGTCCAGTGTACCCAGTCTCTACTGAGCACCCGTATATCATCTCTGATGTCAAACACCAATGGATATGGGATCATCCATCGCCCATCTGTATGGGTCGAGAAGGTACACGCTAGTCTACTCTGGTATATCGATGCCCCGTCTCGATACACCCACGACTAGGGACTTTGAAGGATGTACTTATGGACTACCATGTCCCCACTAGTATGATCCGCATCATAGTCCAGGTAGTCAAGCACACATCCTAAGGGCTTTACCAACATGTAACAGAGAGACAATCAGTATACACGTTAAGGTAAAGATCAACCAGATAGCATACTATCATGTCGAGCAAGAAAGTCCTCCCTATATATGTCCCAGCATCCACTACAATATACATCCAATGTACAGTAATGGCCTCTAGGGCATACATATAACTAACAATCTTCCACTTGCACTAGGGCCATCTGTAGCAGTGGCTGCAGTATCTCATACTCAACCATCCCATAAAAATCTCTCTCTGGGTACAGGCCTTTGTGAGTGGATCCGCTGTGTTGTCCTCTGAGTCTACTCTCCAAACCCCGATCACCCTGGAGATTAACTATCTCCATGATCAGGTGATACTGCCTTAGAATATGTCTGGATCACTGATGGGACGGGCGTTCCTTGGCATAAGCCGCAACTCCATTGTCACACAATGGGAGGAACATAGTTCATTTCATGAACCAATATACACCCAAACAGCCTCTTTGGTAGCATCTTAAGTAGCGATGTATCTAGCCTTTATCGTCTAGTATGTCACGGTATTTAGCTTGGAACTCTTCCAACATACCGTCCCTTTACTGAGGGTAAAGATAATGCTTGTGACTGACTTTCAGTCGTCTTTATCACCCTGGAACCCTTCCAGTGATTCTCCCCAGGATCGATTGATACCATCTCACTACAGCTAGTGAGTATTCTAACATCCATTTGGATCTATCTCATAGGTCCAAAACCCAGGATTTAGTAGGTATCATTTTGATCCTACACGGAGAATCTTTGTGATAAGCGGAGATTGACCGAACGTAGCATAAGAAACTCCTTTCTTATCAAGAGTATGTCATCCACGTACTCTACGAGGATCACCACCATACTCCCTACTACCTTTTTGTTTATACAAGGTTCATCTACCATTTTGATGATGTCAAACTCTTTGACTATTACATCAAAACAGACGTTCCAACTCCGCGATGCCTGCTTTATCATATAAAACATCTTGCACACGTTTCCGCTGCTCCCACTGTCTACGAAGCCCTCTGGCTGTGTACTTATAGACGCTCTCTTCTAAATCATCATTTAGAAAAACAGTCATGACACCCAACCACCAGATATCGTAGTCATGGTATGTAGCCGTGGTAAGTAGGATCTGGATGGACTTAAGCATAGCTACTTAGAAAAGGTTTCATCATCATCCATACCTGGTCAATGACGTAGACCTTTAACAAGTCTAGCTTTGAAAGTCTCAACCTTTCCATGTACACCAAGTAATCTTCTCAAGATATACTTGCTCCTGATGGGGATTTAACCCTTCAGATATAGCAACCAAAGTCCATACTTTGTCGGTGTATAAGGATTCCATCTCAGATCGCTAAGCATCCAGCCATTCTTATAGAGTCTTACTCCTGATGGCCAGCTCGAAACTAGTTGGGTCATCATCTCATGATGCAATCCTCACTCCCACTGTCATAGAGAAACCGAAGTATCTCTCAGGTGGGTGAGGAACCCTACTAGATCGGCGGAGAGGCTGAGGTTCGTTGGTATCTAGTGAATCCTTTGGTTGTACCAAATCATCTGCTGTATCTTGTATAGCTGGAACTATTCCAGTTCTACATAACAGACCTTGCCTCGAACTTGTCCGGATTATGGTTTTAGACATAGGCCGGACAACCCCAAATCTTAACCAACTTAAGATATGGGCTCTTCCCTTTCCATATCACATATGAAGCGGTAGGCAACTGATTTGATTGGAACCCTATTCGATAGGTATGCAGCTTCTCAAGTGCATAACTCCCAAAAGGAAATAGGTAACTCAGTAGTACTCATCATAGAGCACACCTTATCATATAGGGTGTTATTGCTCCGCCCCGATATACCATCGTGCTATGGTGTATTCGGAGGAGTAATGCCGAGAGAGAATCTCATTCTCCTTTAGAATAATCCAGGATTTCCGTGCTCAAGTATTCTCCTCCTTGATCACATCAAAGGACATAATACTTATACCCGTATTTTGGTTCTCTACTTCTAACTTATATTCTGTGAATATCCCAAAAGGCTCAGACTTGTGTTTCAACAAGAACATATGTCTGAATCTAAAGAGATTATCAGAGAATGTAATGAAGTATAAAGAACCGATCCTGGCATGTGTAGACAGGGGACCTTACATACATCATCATGTATCAGTCCCAAGAGTTCACTAACTCTTTCTCTGTTTCCAGTAAACGGAGCTATGGTCATCTTATCTTTGTGACATGACTGGCGAGTTTCACAAGATGTAAATTCAAACTGCTTTAAATATGCATCTAAATGTAACTCAGCTAGTCGGGTCACATTGATCTGACCTAGTCTACAATACCTCAAGAAGGATCCGTTCATTTCTGAACTCTTCCTCTTGTGTGTGTTCTGTATACTAAGAACTGTAGTTTGATTTAGAACATTAATGCTTTTAGATAACGTGCCTGAACTGATCAACTTTTGATATAGGAAATGTTCAAAACATTATCCAATTATACAAAATTTTATCATTTCTTTACTAATAAAGAGACTGACATGATTTTGTATATCAGGTTCGGTATCTAATAACATTCGTTCAGAATCAATGTATTGGTAATACAGGGTGACAGTGACCAACAGACTTGGCTGCAACTCTTGCCCCGTTTTCTGCCTCATGAAACTTATCACCCGTTCTCAGTTCTTTACCTATCTGAAGCCCATGTAACAAATTACATATGCGGGATCCTGATCTGGTATCACATACCTAGGACGTAAAGAATACTGAGAAACAGTTCTGTATAATGAACACACCCGAAGATGATGCATCAGCATGCACTCTCTTCGTTTGGGCGGCACGGGAATTCTGGTAATCCCCAATTTCCTGCTCTGTCTTATAACAATTATAAGTTGGAGCGGGACCAACGTTCCCCAGCTCAGTATAACAAGCGGGTTCGGTTAATATTCCGTATTATTATCTTGATTAAGGCGTGATATGGTCGCTACCTGGAGAGAGAGAGAAGAAAACACTCAGCGTGCGCTCTTACAAGAATAGATTGGTTATTATTTTATCTAATCAGGATGGCTCCCACTGCTTTTTATCAAATCTTCCTTCAAACCTAAAAAGGAAAGACTAGCCGGGATTAATTACACACTACAAGTTCGCCAATCTTTCAGCCAGGCCAGTGTCGGTACTTTGAGGGAGGTCCCCCGTGCTTTCGCACGAACCTAATTAATGTAAACCTCGTTTTCCCAGAGGCGTAACCTCGTTAACACCTTTCTAGACACCTACTTGATCGGCTAATTGTAATGTTTAAAACTCTCCCAGGAGTAACACTTACTCGCAGCGGGTATCGGGATCCAACTATCTCATAGAAGGTATGCAATCTCATTGCAAATTTCAACACTTGAAATTCCCGATAATATTTTGCCCCGAACGATCTATGACCTTGACAAGGTCAACAAACCATAGACCGCAAGTCAAGTTCAACCCGTCATTTCTTGATTGAATCAAACCCACCCGCACGACCCTTGACAAGGTCAACAAGGCCGCACGACTACCCTAACCCAATCTGCATCATATGCATAAGCAGATAAATACTGGTTAGCTACCGCACACTGCGCCTTGACAAGGTCAACAAACGCAGCACGAATACTAAACAGGATTTATCTGAAATGACGGAGGGCTACGACAGGTTTTTCTGAAAACCTTTTGCGTAATGAACTTGATATCGTTGTAGAATCAAATGGTTTTTAAAATGGAGTGTTTTTGAGGCTTTTCTAGTTTTGCTAAAGGAGTCACTCCCGGTGAAGGGATCGTCGGTCCTTTCCTCGTCGAATGAGGTGCGGGATATATCATATATATCACTGTGCAAAGCAAAAACTCTTAAAAGCTATCAAAAGACAAATCGAGTGTGTAGCATCAGCCAGTTATTGCTAAAGGAGTCACTCCCGGTGAAGGGATCTCGGTCCTTTCCTCATCGAATAAGGTGCAGGATATATCATATATACCTCTGTGCAAAGCAAGAACTATAGCTACCTGTTTTATTTTGAAATTCGATTCTACAACATCTTAGGTTTCTTTTATTTCATTAATCACATTAATGAAGTCCCATCATTTAAATACCTAAACATCACAGATAAATACGACGTACACTTATGCCGTCCGCATTCACCTCGATGTCCCCTCGTGCACCGTTAGGTTAGGTAACTAACGGCAGAGCAGGGCAGGGCTAGCGCGGGTGTAAAACATAAGTAACGTCTATATAATATATCATATATACTATATACTGTATCTATCACATAACATCACATGATCACATCACAGATATCGCAGCAGAAGAATCATATGAAATATTGGATATACTAGGACGTCCGTGTTTTCAATACGAGCCAGTATAAAACACGGATTCCACGGTCGCGATGAATAGCCAAACCCACACCCCTAGACCCCTACGAGAGCGGCAAGCAACCCTACCAATTCTAGAGTTAGGAGACCCGGACTCGACTCCTCGAGTTGGTCTCCCACTGGACTCCAGAACCCGGTTACTTGTGCTCCCCTCCTTGAGTCTATCCTAGTGCAGAAAAGTAAATAATATACAACGGGTGACGACTTCCGCAACCTGGAAGCGCCCCAATAAAAGAATATTACATACAAGTTTTTACATGAATGAAAATGAAAAACACTCATCTCACATAAAAAAAACCCGGCTATTCAAACACGACGATCCAATATAACATATCCAGCAACACATAACATCACATGTCATCAACGTAAGTAAGTATGCATACCCCAATTGTCGTTGACGTATAGCAACGAAACCGGCGATATGAACATACTACACTTACGGTCACAGAAAAGAAAGTGTAAAACTACAACAGTTGGAATCCGCAACTACCTCAGACATCGCATGCCTGACCAAATGAATTACCTAAACATCGCATGCCTAACAATTATAAACCCCGCATTTTAGTCTCATTATCGAAAACTCTTTTCAATATCAAGTCGGGTAATTCAACAAGATTCCCGACATCCTGATCGAATGCTCGTCGCAAACTTCAGTAGACAGTCGCACCCCCGATACCGTCGACGAAGTGCACCAAGGCGGAACACCGTTACCGGGAGCACCCGAACGGATGCTTTCGGCGACGGGGTTCTCCTACAGTCACTTGGTCGGGGCTATGGGGTGAGGCTGTCTATTAAGTTTACCCGGCGAGTATCCGCGTACGCTACGTGATTGCGACGGACTTTTGATCACATCAAAATTCCGTGGCAACCGATCAAGTGAGACTAAACTGCTATGTTTATAACATTCATTCAGTAATCTCATAACTTCTTGTGAATTCTAATTATTGTATCACATTCCAGATAAATAGAAAATGTTAAACTTTCCGATCGAACAATCGAACACCCAAGTTTTCCCGATACAGATCAACACATGAAACAAGTCTAAAAACATTCAGTTCGTGCCTCAGTACCAACGGTCCATCCGTAGAAGGGTCAAGCCAACGCCTCACATGTGGCACGCCGTACTGCCCCAAACCCGAAGGTTCAAAGGGCAGTTCAAGACGGTCACATAATCGAGTTAAGGTTTGTTGTCTTCTAGAGGGACCATCGCGTTACTTGCACTACTTAGAACGTCGTTAAACTACGGAAAAATCCAACACTTGGAAATTTCCCGACAGGGGAAAAATTGGGTATTTATATCCGGTCGAACTTTTTAACATATTCTAAAATTTATCCGGAAAGCCACACAGACAAAATTTGAAACCCCGATCGAATCTTTGATTCCCAATACAACCCAAAAATGCTCAACTGTTTACTGCATATTAAAAATTCCCAGGAAAACCAGCACTGAAAAATAGGAGTTACTGTGCAAAATTCAATGGCAGATAAGACAAAAGTGCGGCGGAAGGGCCGCATTAGCACGCTAATGCCGCGGTTCCGCCGCACTTTAGAAAGATCATTAGGTAATTTTTGCATCGTAATTCTTAGATTTACCTGCTTGTTTTTCTGCATATTTTTAATTTGCAAAAATCCACATTTTACAAAAAAGTACAGAGAGCAATTTGGAAATCGGATTTCGGTTCGATCGGACTTCAAACTCCGTCTACGCTTCGCCTAAGGCTCTAGCTAGGCTCTGATACCACTGTAGGGTTTCTAGGCACACTAGTGAGGTCTCACAAGGCATCAACCATGCCAATTTCAAAAATCTAGGTGCCGAGAGACCCGACTACGGATCGTTGGCTAGAAAACTAGGCGAAAAAGTAAACTAGTTAACAATTAACTAATGGGAAACGGAAATACAACCTTTGTAGATCCGGTCCTTCACCTCCACGGCTCCGAGATGAGGTCTTCTCCGCTGTCCAAATCAAATCCGGGCTCTAGCGTCGACTTCATCGGAGAATAGGCGAGCTAGGTCGTCGATGTCCATGCCGAAGATGATCTACGTCGAAGCATCGCAAGATCAAGCTCTCACTTCACCAAGTCAAGAAACTTGTGAAGGAAACACACTCTACTACTTGGCAAGAGGTAGAGGATGAAGAAATAGGAAGTGGGTAGACTTTAGATTTGGATTTCTCACTCTTTTTTATCACTTGCCACTGATGGAGGCAAGCTTTCTTCACTTGAAGAAATGAAGAAGAAGAAGGAAATTGTTATGATAAGTTAATTAAAAATGAAAAGAAAAATCAAAACTTATCATAATCTAAACCATGGTCAAGTGTAGAGATTTATCTAGGGTTAAATCAAATGGTTAGGTTAAGCATGAGATAAGAATGGTGGACAAAGTCAAAGGTTCATGAATCTTCAACTACAAACAAAGAAAGCCACCATTCTTCTCATTTCTTTTTCCAAAAAGAAAATAAATAAATAAATGAATAAATAGATATGAAAAACAAAACCCTAACCATTTAAATAACCATGGTTTAATCTTTACACAAACCAAAAAGCATGTATCATCAAATACGATACAAGCAAATGCACAAAATCATATCACATATATAATGCGCACATTCGAGTGAGAAAATCCATCTAAAGTGAACCAATATTAGTTAATGCAAAGTAATATATCAAATATATAATTATACATTAAATCATTAAATCAACACTTGATTTAACGATCCGGTCATATCGCATATAACCGGATAATATCCAATGTATCGATTTATCGAATCAACGCTTGAATCGATAACTAGGTTATATCGCATACAACCATTCGATACATTTATCGCGAGAATAGAATACGGTATCACATACACGCATTATTCTCGGTCCCGCACATATCTCATATGCGCTCCTATTTCGTTTCGCTTGAGCCAGGAAACCTCTGTGTAGGACTCTAAAGACTCGTCAATACGCCGGCAGCAGATGATGATCATATCAAACACCCACAAGCCGCAAGCGGTCTGCTAAACGTAACGGCCACCCGGGTATTGAGCGATCTGAAGATCGACGAGCAAGCCCGCTCACACTCCAGTGAATCCGACCAGTAACACTACCGTACAGTCCGGTCTGATCGTCTGATATGTCGCATATCTCGCCTAGGGGTGGTAAACGTCAGACCCCAATAGCTCAATAAGTCGTGTCGATATGAGGTCTATAACCATTCGAGATACTACTGGTAACACTTACCAGTAAATCTCAGCAACCCTGGCCAGGGATATACTGGTAACGGAAATTTCTTTTCTGGAAAATCTGGGCACATATAATATATTCCAAAAATCCCAAAACCAACACATACACACACTGCACGAAAAACGATGCACAGAAGACGACAAAGCGCGGCGGTTCCGCGGCGGATGCCTAGTTCGCGCGGCGGAAGGGCGGCGGTTTGGACGAATTACTGTATCGTTTTTCTTGGGTGTTCACATAAAACCCTGAGCCGAATTTACAAGTGTAAAGTTTTTCATTTTGAGCCAAAAAAATTTCAACAGAAACTCAGTTTTCAGTTTTATTTTTAAAAGTTTGGTTTTTGGATTTTTCCGGTTCCGAACTTCATTACACTTCACTACCAAGCTAGTTTAAGTTTAGTTAGGCTCTGATACCACTGTAAGTCCACGTTGCGACCCCCGGTTCTTACGGGGAGGCGGAAACAGTATAAAATCAAAATTTTAACGCAAGAGGCAACATGGACTAAGCTAGGTCGGGATCTTTACCTAAACTAAAACTAGCATACTAAGCTAAAGATATTTAGCTACTCGGATGAAGATGGTTATACCTAAACTTGAACTCCTTCTCTTCAGGCTCCGATGGTGGTTCGATGGCTCCTTCTCGTTGTCTCCGTACGCCGAAGATAGATCCACTTGAAAGCTCCAACCTTTAGCTCCTTCTTCGTTCTTTGAAGAAACTAGTTCACTTGGTTTGCTAAACCTAGTGAACTAGAATGAGTAGAGATGATTTAGAATGGGATTTTATCTATGGTTCTTGATTCTCAACTCATGAGACAAGAGAACCATAGATCAAGAGAGGGAGCAAGAGGTTGAGGATGAGAGCAAGAGGAGAGCTCAAGAACAAGAGAGAGAATGAGCAAGAAAGAATGAGCAACTCTTTTGTCTTTCACCCTCTCATAATCCAAAGTGATCATAACTCATCATATCAAAAAAGTCTTATGTGATGGTTTGAAGCAACCATAAGCTTATCATGTCATGCACTCATTTTACTCAAATGAGCAAGCAAGAAAAAGTCTTTGGCATGAAATGATAACCATGGTTATCATGATGGTCAACTAGTCAAGCCTAGTCAACCGGTCAACAAGTCACCAAAAGTCAACAGGTCACCAAAGTCAACAAGTCAACAAAAGTCAACAAGTCAACAACCATATCACCATAATACTTAATTAATATAATAGTTAATCACATATCATATTCTCATTAGGGTTGAGCATAAAGTCAAAAAGTCAACGGTCAACTGTCAACAACCCTAATGAGAATCTGCCGCCTCTGCCTCCCTGTCAACTGTGCATACACACCCGCATCCGCGTTCCGAGGAACACGAATGCAAACTGGATAAATCCAATCCCATAAGGTACACTAGGATCTGGCTTAAACCAAAGCCCGCTAGTGTAAACTGTCCGGACACTGTACGTGCACAAGTGCACGGATGTGACCGAACCCTGTCGCAAAACCATGCGACCTGTCGCAATACCATGCGACCTCTACTCTTTTGCCTAAAGGCGAAAAGCTTTCTGTGTGGGACTCTAAAGACTCGACACTACGCTGGCAGTGGGTTTAACCACAGACCGCAAGCGGCACTAGCTGTGCGTAACGGTCCCCAGGTAATGCCGACAAGAAGACCGACGAGGCGAAACCCATCTGAACTCCTACTGAGCCTGAGCGTGACATTCTCCGTACAGTCCGGTCTGTTCGTCTGATACATCGCATGGCGGGCCTAGGGGGCGGTAAACGTCAGTCCCCTAATAGCGGTACAAGTCGTGCCGGAGCGAAGCCCAAAACACCCTGAGATAACACTGGAAACCTACCAGTATATCTCGTTTGCCCTGGCCAGGGACTACTCGTGTAATGGCTCTCCAAGACACAGCGCGATGTCAACTCCCAATACCGGGAGAGACGAATCCTGTCTAACCGTCACTGCCTCCAAGTGCTTCGGGACTGCACCCAACCACCACCTGTTTGCACGACTCCTTTGAGCCGTGGTAGGGTAGTGATCAAAGTACAGTGGGAACACACCCGAGGCGAAGTGACAGTGTCAAGTCAGCGGACTAAGCTGTACTCATGTCACCTGGGAACTGATAACTGACGATAGGTATAATACCAACTAGTCAGTTCCCGACGAGTCCTGTCCAGTGTACCCGTAACCTAACGAGCACCCGCATACTATCTCAAGTACGACGTACTGACGGCTGTGGGACAGACCGTCTCCCACACTGGGATGAGAAGCGCATGCGCTGGTCTACTCCGGAGTATCGATGCCCTGTCTCGATAGTCCTGCGACCAGGGACCTGCATAAGGATGTGCTTATAGATTACCCAGCCCCACTAGTGTGACGGCCATCACATCGCTGGTAATCAAGCAAAGATCCTAAGGGCTCTACTAATGTGTATAGGCGATATACAAAAATAAACACATGTACACATTGAAGTAGAAACAAACCAAGTAGCATACTACTATTTTGAGCAAGATTGTATATACAAGGTGAATATCCCAAGCATCCATTAAGTAATATACAAACTAGTATGATACAGTAATGGCCTCTAGGGCATATACACTAACAATCTCCCACTTGCACTAAGGCCATGTACTGGCGTATCGAAGACCTATCATCTCGATCAGCCGCTCGAACTGAGTCTGGGGCAAGGCCTTGGTGAATGGATCAGCAGTGTTGTCTTCTGAAGCGACTCTCCGAACCTCGATCTCCTGGCGATCTACGATCTCCCTGATCAGGTGATACCGCCTCAAGATGTGCCTGGATCTCTGATGGGACCTGGGTTCCTTCGCTAAAGCTATAGCCCCATTGTTGTCGCAATACAGAGGTATTGGATCAACAATGGACGGAACCACCTGAAGTTCTTTCAAGAACTTCCTCATCCAGACAGCTTCTTTTGCGGCATCAGATGCAGCGATGTATTCCGCTTCCATCGTCGAGTCTGCAACGGTTTCTTGTTTGGAACTCTTCCAACACACCGTCCCTCCATTGAGGGTAAAGACAAAACCCGACATGGACTTGGAATCATCCTTGTCACTCTGGAAGCTGGAGTCAGCAAAGGCCTCGATCTGGAGGTCTTTTCCGCCATACACCAAGAACATCTCCTTAGTCCTTCTCAGGTACTTGAGAATGTTCTTTACCGCTATCCAGTGTTTCTCCCCAGGGTTAGACTGATACCGGCTTACCACACTCAGTGCATAAGCTACATCCGGTCTGGTACACAACATCGCATACATTATAGAGCCTACCGCAGAAGCGTAGGGTATAATAGACATGCGATCCCTCTCTAAATCAGTCTTGGGAGACATCTCTTTAGAGAGGGTGATCCCGTGACAAGCCGGTAGGTTACCGCGCTTGGAATCTTCCATACTGAACCTCTTCAGTATGGTGTCGATGTACCTGGACTGCGAAAGTCCTAATATCCTCTTGGATCTGTCACGATAGATCCGGATACCCAGAATGTATGAGGCATCACCCAGGTCTTTCATGGAGAACCTGTGTGACAAGAACCCCTTGACAGATTGTAGCATAGGAATGTCATTTCCTATTAAGAGAATGTCATCCACGTATAAAACGAGGAATACTACAGTTCTCGCTACAAATCTACTATAGATGCATGGTTCATCTGGATTTTTGATAAAGCCAAATTCTTTGACCGTCTCATCAAAACAGATGTTCCAACTCCGCGATGCCTGCTTTAGTCCATAGATGGACTTAAGCAACTTGCACACCTTTCCGCTGCTCCCACTCTGAATGAAACCCTCTGGCTGGTCCATATAGACACACTCCTCTAAATTTCCATTGAGAAAAGCTGTCTTTACGTCCATTTGCCAGATCTCATAATCGTGGAAGGCAGCAATGGCAAGAAGGATCCGAATGGATTTCAGCATGGCTACTGGAGAAAAGGTTTCGTCGTAGTCCAAGCCAGGTCGTTGACGAAAACCCTTTGCTACCAGCCTAGCTTTATAGGTCTCAACCTGTCCATCTACACCAATCTTCCTTTTGAAGATCCACTTGCATCCTACGGGTTTTACCCCGTCTGGAGCAATGTCCAACGTCCATACCTTGTTGGTGTACATGGACTCCATTTCGGTCCGCATTGCATCCAGCCATTTCACTGAGTCAACGCTCTGAACGGCCTGCTGGAAGCTAGTAGGCTCATCATAATCTATGATGCAATCCTCTCTATCCCCGTCTATGAGAAAACCGTAGTATCTCTCGGGCGGATGAGACTGCCTACTACTTCTGCGGAGCGGCGTAGGAATGTCCTGTTCTTCTGAACCTTCTGGTTCCACTAAACTTTCAGTAACAGTCCGTGGTTCTGGAATTTCTTCCAGTTCTACTGTGCTCCCACTTATCTGGTTTTCCAAAAACTCAGTTTCCAAGAAGTAGGCATGACGAGAAACAAGAACTTTTTGTTCCTCTTCACAGTAGAAGAAATATCCTTTTGAGTTCTTTGGATACCCCACAAACTTGCACTGTACTGAGCGTGCCTCGAGCTTGTCCGCATGCTGCTTTTTGACAAAAGCCGGACATCCCCATGTCTTAATGTGCTTAAGATAGGGTCTCTTCCCACACCACATTTCATATGGTGTGGAAGGCACAGTCTTAGTCGGAACTCGGTTCAAAAGGTACGCTGCTGATTCTAGCGCATACCCCCAGAATGATCGCGGTAACTCAGCATTACCCATCATGGACCGAACCATATCCAATAGGGTTCGGTTCCGTCTCTCCGATACACCATTATGTTGCGGGGTGTATGGAGGAGTAAGCTGAGAGAGAATTCCGTTCTCTTTTAAATAGTCCAGGAACTCGGCACTTAAGTATTCTCCACCTCGATCCGATCTTAGAATCTTAATACTTTTGCCGGTCTGTTTCTCTACTTCATTCTTATACTCCTGGAATTTTCCAAAGGCCTCGAACTTATGTTTCATTAAGAAGACATAACCGTACCTTGAGAAGTCATCCGTAAAAGTAATGAAGTAAGAATGTCCGCTTCGGGCATGTGTAGACATTGGACCGCACACGTCACTGTGTACGAGTCCCAAGAGCGAGCTCGCTCGCTCTTACTCCATGTCCAGTAAACGGAGTCTTTGTCATCTTTCCCTTGAGACAGGATTGACAAGTGGCATACGACTGATATTCGAACGCATTCAAATACCCTTCTGTATGTAACTTCGTCAACCTTCTCTCATTGATGTGACCCAATCTACAATGCCATAAGAAAGTCTGATTTATTTCTGGAGACTTTCTTTTGTGTGTATTCTGGACATTAAAAATCTGTGGTTGGTTTAACACGTATATACCATTACTCAGAGTACCTGACCCAATCAATACTTGATTAAGGTGAATGTTTACAACATTACTTACAAACGCAAATTCATAACCTTCTTTAGAAACTAAAGATACAGAAATGATACTACAAGTTGCGTTGGGTACAAAAAAGCAATTACGCAAAACCAAAACATGTCCATCTGACATTCCCAGGTGATAGTCCCCCACGGCTTTAGCATCCATGCTAGCTCCGTTTGCAACTCTGAGGGTCATGTCACCTGCTTTCAAAATACTACGGTTTCTCAACGCCTGCAAAGAATTACAGATATGAGATCCTGATCCGGTATCCAATACCCAGGAAGTAGAGTTTATTGAAAGACAGTTTTCAATAACATACACACCTGAAGCTGAAGCTGCAACCTGCTTCAATTCCTGTGTTCTGGCCTTCCAGGCCCTGCAATCATTCTTCCAGTGTCCTTTCTTATGACAATAGAAGCATTCTTCCTTATCCACAAGCTTTCCCGCTAACTTTGTTGCTTTGCCTTTTCCCTTCGTATCCACTTTACCAACACCGCCCCTTGGTTTGGCGGGGGCCTTCTTCTTCTTTCCCTTGGCTTTCGCCTTGGACCTAGAAGAAGATGATCCTCCTACAAACAAAGTGGATGTTTCCCTACCTTTATGTAGGGTGCCCTCTGCGCTCCTCAGCATGTTGAGGAGCTCTGATAGTTCAACCTCTTTTTCTTGTAGGTTGAAGTTCAGTATAAACTGGGCGTAAGTGGAAGGAAGGGACTGGAGAACTATATCCGTATATAGCTCACTCTCCAATGTGATCCCTAGGTCAGCGAGCTCCTCAATGAAGCCGATCATCTTTAGCACGTGCTCGGCTACTGATGATCCGACGGCCATTCTTGTCGAAAATAACTTTTTCGACGCTTCGTATCTTGCGATACGTGATTGCTCTCCATACAGTTCTTTTGTATGGAGCAATATGGACTCCATGTCTATATTCTCATGCCTCCTCTGATGTTCGTTGTCCATCGAGGCAAGCAGGAGGCATTTGGCCTTCGCGCTATCAATCTCCCAAGTCTTACGGATTTCCTTATCCGCGACGCTGGAAGTTGGACCAGGGACAGGGGGAGCTTTGGTGGTAAGAAGATACCCCAGCTTGTCATAAGTGATTGCTATCTTGACATTCCTGAGCCAATCTTTGTAGTTTGGCCCTGTCAGTTTGTTTTTATCTAGGAGTAACTTAAGTCCAGTCATGTTGATTGGTCGCTGCAATTAGGAGAGAGAAGAAGAAACACTCAGCATGATGCTCTTGCAAGTTTAGAGTGGTTTTTAGTTTGTCTAAACAGGATGGCTCCCACTGTTTCTCGAATCCCTCCTCAAACCATAAAGGAAGAATTAGTCAGGATCAATCCCACCGTACAATACTTGCTTAACCGTTCAGCCAGGCCGGTGTCGGTACTTCGAGGGAGGTTTTCCAACGCTTTCGCGAAGTTCCTTAATTAAAGAACCTCTTTTCCCTGGGGGCGTAGCCCCGCTAACACCTTTCTAGGCACCTACTAGGTTTATAGCATTGATCGTTAAGTGAGAAATTTCCCGAGGAGTAGCATATACTCACAGTAGGATCGGGATCCAAATATCATTGCGTGATGAAACTGAAGGAATCCTACCAGAATCATCACACTCCAAATGGTATGCAAATCTAGCAAGTTTCAGTACTTATGAAACTCCCGATGTGGATTTTTGCCCCATGCTCTTATGACCTTGACTTTGGCCAACAAATCATAAGTCACATGTCAAGTTCTGCCCGTCGTTCTCCAGGTTAATTTGAATCCACCCGCACCTACCCTTGACTTTGGCCAACAAGGCAGTACGGCTGTTCCAAACCAACGCATCTATCTATGCTGCACATGAATACCCAATAGCTACCAATCACTGTGCCTTGACTTTGGCCAACAAACACAGCTTGAATACTATTGACTATTCATGTGAAACGACGGAGGGCTACGGATGGTTTTGGCAAAACCGTGAACGTAGTGAACTTGATTTGGTCGATGGAACGAGATAGCTTTTAAAAGGAGTGGCTCAAGCTCCGCATTTAAAAGTTGTTTTTGAAAAGAACCGAGTGGTTTTTCGAAAGTGTTCCAACGACTTTAGCTTGGTTTATTATCTTGCATTAGTTCTTTTAATGCGTGATATTCTTGCATTAGTTCTTTTAATGCGTCCCATCATTTAATCCTACCATTGCAGAAAACAACCAAAATATGACGTACGCTTATGCCATTCGCATTCGCCACGGGGCCCCGTCATTACCCGTTAGGTTACTTAACTAACGACAGAGCGGGGGCTGGGCTAGCGCGTCTGTAAAACATAAGCAACGCCTAAATAATATCATATATAGATATACTGCAATGATAAACATTTCAGATCACAGATAAATACATTGGATATACTAGGAATCTGTAATTTGTACGAGCCTGTAACAAAAACAGATTACACGGTCGCGGTGAATAGCCAAAACCCCACCCAAGACCCCTACGGGTGCGGCAAACTACCCGCCAAGTACCCGAAGCGTAGCAACCTCCCTCATCTCCATGAGTAGGCCACTCGACACTTCGGCATACCCGGTAGTTTGTGCACCCCTCCATGGGTCTATCCTAGGAGCAAAAACAGTAAAAAGAAATTATACAATGACGGCTACAACCCCGACCCGGTTGTGCGGCCATACAAATAATTATTACATCAATTTACAAATTTACATGAATTGCAAGAAAAGAAAACTCTCGTCTCACAACCCCCGGCTATTCACCCGCGACAATCCAACATATTTATATACACATTCCAGCACATTACAGATCATGTATAACCCCGACCAATCGACTTATAGCGATTAGCCGACGTTCAATACATGCAAACATCACAGATATAACCATCATAGTCAAAGTGCAGTGAAGTTCGGAAAAAATACGGAATTATAGGACCCCAAAAGGAAATTTCTTTTCTGGAAAATCTGGGCACATATAATATATTCCAAAAATCCCAAAACCAACGCATACACACACTGCACGAAAAACGATGCACAGAAGACGACAAAGCGCGGCGGTTCCGCGGCGGATGCCTAGTTCGCGCGGCGAAAGGGCGGCGGTTTGGACGAATTACTGTATCGTTTTTCTTGGGTGTTCACATAAAACCCTGAGCCGAATTTACAAGTGTAAAGTTTTTCATTTTGAGCCAAAAAAATTTCAACAGAAACTCAGTTTTCAGTTTTATTTTTAAAAGTTTGGTTTTTGGATTTTTCCGGTTCCGAACTTCATTACACTTCACTACCAAGCTAGTTTAAGTTTAGTTAGGCTCTGATACCACTGTAAGTCCACGTTGCGACCCCCGGTTCTTACGGGGAGGCGGAAACGGTATAAAATCAAAATTTTAACGCAAGAGGCAACATGGACTAAGCTAGGTCGGGATCTTTACCTAAACTAAAACTAGCATACTAAGCTAAAGATATTTAGCTACTCGGATGAAGATGGTTATACCTAAACTTGAACTCCTTCTCTTTAGGCTCCGATGGTGGTTCGATGGCTCCTTCTCGTTGTCTCCGTACGCCGAAGATAGATCCACTTGAAAGCTCCAACCTTTAGCTCCTTCTTCGTTCTTTGAAGAAACTAGTTCACTTGGTTTGCTAAACCTAGTGAACTAGAATGAGTAGAGATGATTTAGAATGGGATTTTATCTATGGTTCTTGATTCTCAACTCATGAGACAAGAGAACCATAGATCAAGAGAGGGAGCAAGAGGTTGAGGATGAGAGCAAGAGGAGAGCTCAAGAACAAGAGAGAGAATGAGCAAGAAAGAAAATGAGCAACTCTTTTGTCTTTCACCCTCTCATAATCCAAAGTGATCATAACTCATCATATCAAAAAAGTCTTATGTGATGGTTTGAAGCAACCATAAGCTTATCATGTCATGCACTCATTTTACTCAAATGAGCAAGCAAGAAAAAGTCTTTGGCATGAAATGATAACCATGGTTATCATGATGGTCAACTAGTCAAGCCTAGTCAACCGGTCAACAAGTCAACAAAAGTCAACAAGTCACCAAAGTCAAAAAGTCAACAAAAGTCAACAAGTCAACAACCATATCACCATAATACTTAATTAATATAATAGTTAATCACATATCATATTCTCATTAGGGTTGAGCATAAAGTCAAAAAGTCAACGGTCAACTGTCAACAACCCTAATGAGAATCTGCCGCCTCTGCCTCCCTGTCAACTGTGCATACACACCCGCATCCGCGTTCCGAGGAACACGAATGCAAACTGGATAAATCCAATCCCATAAGGTACACTAGGATCTGGCTTAAACCAAAGCCCGCTAGTGTAAACTGTCCGGACACTGTACGTACACAAGTGCACGGATGTGACCGAACCCTGTCGCAAAACCATGCGACCTGTCGCAATACCATGCGACCTCTACTCTTTTGCCTAAAGGCGAAAAGCTTTCTGTGTGGGACTCTAAAGACTCGACACTACGCTGGCAGTGGGTTTAACCACAGACCGCAAGCGGCACTAGCTGTGCGTAACGGTCCCCAGGTAATGCCGACAAGAAGACCGACGAGGCGAAACCCATCTGAACTCCTACTGAGCCTGAGCGTGACATTCTCCGTACAGTCCGGTCTGTTCGTCTGATACATCGCATGGCGGGCCTAGGGGGCGGTAAACGTCAGTCCCCCAATAGCGGTACAAGTCGTGCCGGAGCGAAGCCCAAAACACCCTGAGATAACACTGGAAACCTACCAGTATATCTCGTTTGCCCTGGCCAGGGACTACTCATGTAATGGCTCTCCAAGACACAGCGCGATGTCAACTCCCAATACCGGGAGAGACGAATCCTGTCTAACCGTCACTGCCTCCAAGTGCTTCAGGACTGCACCCAACCACCACCTATTTGCACGACTCCTTTGAGCCGTGGTAGGGTAGTGATCAAAGTACAGTGGGAACACACCCGAGGCGAAGTGACAGTGTCAAGTCAGCGGACTAAGCTGTACTCATGTCACCTGGGAACTGATAACTGACGATAGGTATAATACCAACTAGTCAGTTCCCGACGAGTCCTGTCCAGTGTACCCGTAACCTAACGAGCACCCGCATACTATCTCAAGTACGACGTACTGACGGCTGTGGGACAGACCGTCTCCCACACTGGGATGAGAAGTGCATGCGCTGGTCTACTCCGAGTATCGATGCCCTGTCTCGATAGTCCTGCGACCAGGGACCTGCATAAGGATGTGCTTATAGATTACCCAGCCCCACTAGTGTGACGGCCATCACATCGCTGGTAATCAAGCAAAGATCCTAAGGGCTCTACTAATGTGTATAGGCGATATACAAAAATAAACACATGTACACATTGAAGTAGAAACAAACCAAGTAGCATACTACTATTTTGAGCAAGATTGTATATACAAGGTGAATATCCCAAGCATCCATTAAGTAATATACAAACTAGTATGATACAGTAATGGCCTCTAGGGCATATACACTAACACTTCATCCACCAACATCCAAATCCGCTACACCCAACGGTAGCCAGCTGGCCGTTCGAAATGAGGGAAACCGATATAATCGGCCCCATCGAACCAGCGTCATCCAAAGAACATCGGTTCATACTGGTAACGACCGATTATTTCTCTAAGTGGGCAGAAATAGTACCGCTGAGAGAAGTGAAGACGGAAAACATCCTCCATTTCTTCAAGACATATGCCATCTACCGGTTTGACACTCCGCGACGAATAATCTCGGATAACGGGCCAGCCTACAGGAGCCATAAAATCAGTCGCTTCGCAGAACAATATAAAATAGACTGGAGATACTCTTCAGTCTATAATCCTCGTGCCAACGGTCTAGCTGAAGCTTTCAACAAGACCTTGACCAAGATTATAAAGAAAACGGTGTCCAGAAACAAAAAGGACTGGCATGAAAGATTATACGAAGCTCTTTGGGCGTACCAGACGACATTTAAAACAGCCACGAATACGACCCCATACGCATTGGTATTCGGCACGGAAGCAGTCCTCCCTTTGGAAATAGAACTCCTTTCTCTCCGAGTGGCAGTTCGATACGAGCTGACGAATGAAGAAAATGCCCATCTTCGGCTTGAGGAGCTCGATGCTCTCGATGAAACTCGGCTCATGGCGCAGCAAAACCTGGAAGCTTACAAAGCAAGGATGACACGCTCATACGAAAGACTGAATAGACCGAGAACATTCCGTCAAGGTGAACTCGTACTAGTCATCAAAAGACCTATGATCCCCAATCGTGCAAAACGGGGGAAATTCGAGCCAAACTATGAAGGTCTGTATATCAGAGACAAGGTCTATCAAGGTGGGGCCTATTTGCTCATAGATATGCATGGCGAAAGACCTTTCCGGCCAATAAACGGCCAATTCCTCAAGAAATACCACGCTTGACGAGTCACGACTTAGGTCAATGATAGATGACGACGCTCGTGTCCACTCGCTATCTTCCTGAGTCAAAACTCTAAGTGGTATTCGGAAAAACTTCGCCTCAAACATGGCGACAACGGACCGTAATGTCCTTAAACTAAAGCTTCACCCCAAAGATGGTAAGCAATGGACCGAAATGTCCCTAAACTATTACTCCGCCTCAAACATGGCGCATCGCCCCAAATACGGCGATAATTTCTCTTACGATCTATGTTGCAATCAAAGCTCCAACGGCAAAGACTGCAGCCCAAGTTTAAAAAAAAGGTACGTCCACAAGCAAAATGGGCACGAATGAAAACCCGAAAGGACGCCGTAAGTAAAAACAGCAGGGCTACCGACGAGCTTGTGAAAACGTGAAAGGGCGCAATCTCGTTACTAAAAGAAAAAAAACGGTACGTCCATAAGAGAAATGGGAATGGATGAAAATCTGAAAGGGCGCCGTGAGTAAAAACAGCAGGGCTATCGGTGAGCTTGTGAAAACCTGAAAGGGCGCAATCTCGTAAAATTTTCACTTATAAGATCCTCTCGACTCGTAAGGAGAACTCCCCCTATGAGACCCTCACGGCTCATAGGATTGAAAGTTTTAAGCTATAAGGACCTGGACCTATTCTTAAGCTATCGTATTCCCAAAACTGCCTTACAAGCGGTCCAATATTAGCCCTTGTATACAATCCACGGGCATAAATAAACGATTTCCCCACAATGTTCCACCACTGGCGAGGAATATCCTCATATGGTGAATGACACTTATAAGTCCTCTCGACTTGTAAGGAAAAAACACTCTTGTAAGATCCTTACGACTTGCAGGAGAAAATATCATTTAGGAGTCTTCACGACTTCTAGGGAGAACCTACACTTACGGGATCCTCTCGACTCGTAGGGGGAAAACCCTTTATGAGACCATTACGGTCCATAGAGTCAAAAGCCTTAGTCGACAGGATCCTAACCCTGTGTACTAAGACACCTTTTTTCAAATCAGCAAAGGCAAATGATGATTCGCTCCTGGCAACATCCCAGTGGTAGTGATACTAATGCCTAAATTGGTATCAAATTCTAAGTCCTTTCACGGCAAATGATGATTTGCTCCTGACAATATTCCAGTCGCAGCAATGCTGATGCCTGAACAGGTGTCAATTTTCAAGTCCTTTTACGGCAAATGATAATTCGCTCCTGGCAATAGTCCGGTCGCAGCGATGCAGATGCCAGAATTGGTATCAGAACTCAAATTCCATACTCGCAATAAAAATCAGCGAGCAAAATGCATATGAAATATCTGAAATGATGGGGCAACTCAGAATAAAGAAAAGAATAGCCGAAATGATTGGGCACCGCGATAAATAGCCAAAATGATTAGGCAATCGTGACTCTCTCAATATAAAAAGCTGAAATGATAGAGCATCGCGAAAAGAAATAAAAAAATGAAACTTTTTCCCTGCAGGTGAGTCTACACCGACCCCTGTATACAATCTATGGGCACAAATAAAAAAGGGAACCATATTTTCCCACCAGGCTCCGTTAAAGGGAGAGCCAGATCTCGACGGTGACAACCACAGTCGAGAAGTCAATGAGAGGTTAGCCTAGCACCACATGAAGGGTTTGGAAGCATCACATGAACCAAAAGTGGAGTCTTTAGGGTGCTAAGTTAACGAACAAAGGATCGTTCCTAGAATCAATTAGGGTTTCAAATTTTTCACATCATCATATGAAAGAAATGCTAGGGTTTAGAGAGTACAACCTTTGTAGCTCCCTACGCTAGACTCCTCGGCTACTTGGGGTTTGAAAAAGCTCCGCTTGAACTCCTCGAGGTCACCGATGATCCACCCGGAGTCCGCTTTGTCCAAGCTTGCAACTTTGTCCGATCAAGTGAACGAAATCAAGCTAACACTCTAAACAAGTGGGCTAGACTTGTGTAGAATGGTGTTGTGGTTCTCTTTCTCACTTAAAAATCCAATCTTGATGAGTATATTGCTCACTACAAAGAACTAGAGAGCAAAATGAGAGAGGAAGAAGAAGATGATGGCAATATGAGAAGATGATAAGTTCAACTCTAAAAAGAGAATAGAAAATATATCAATATATATTTTTCTCTTCTCATATCAAACCATGGTTAGGATATTATTGAACTTGAGTTAAAAACACAAAAGGAAAAGTAACCCATGGTCAAATGGTGGGTGAGAATGGTTAGGTTAAGAGAAGAGTGTAGAAACAAATCAATAATGACCATTTTGCTTTTTCCCTTTTTGTTTTAAATCAAATGCAATTTAATCCATAAATAAAACCATGGTGTGAGTCTTATATTGCCACCATTTTCATGTATATACAACCATGAAGGATGTATGTATGTATGTATGTGTATATGTACATCTATATGTGCATGAATCAATAAAGAAACTATACATGCATGCATACATCCATCATACTCAAGAAAGGATTTCAAGTGAGAAGCTAATGGTTAAATGATAAATCAACACTTGATTTATCAATCCGGCCATATCACATATGACCCCTACCAAAAGCAAGCAGCCCGACCAATATACGGTATCCTATACGCGCATTTTAATCGGGTCCATGCGCATATCGCATACGCGCACCACAACGTTTCGCCTGAACTAGGAAACTCCATTGTGGGACTCTGAGACTCGTCAATACGCCGGCAGTGGGTGATGATCATATCAAGCACCCCCAAGCCGCAAGCGGTCAGCTAAACGTAACGGCCACCCGGGTATTGAGCGATCAGAAGAGAACAAGTGAACCTGCTACAACTCCCGTCGAGCCGATCGGCAACACTTCCCATACAGTCCGGTCTCCTCGTCTGATATGTCGCATATCAAGTCTAGGGGTGGTAAACGTTAGACCCCAATAACCGATAAGTCATGCCGATGTGAGGCTCATAACGGGTCGAGAAACTACTGGTAACACTTACCAGCAAATCTCTGAATCAGCCCTGGCCAGGGACTTCCCTGTTACGGCCAATCGAGCACAGCGCAACATCAACCCCCAATACTGGGAGAGACGAAACCCCTCCTATCGCTCATTGCCTCCATGTGACTCGGGACTGTACCCAAAAACCACCGTTTTGCACGCCCTCATGGACATGGTAGGTGGAGATCAAAGCACAGTGGGAATCACACAAGACTCTATGACGATCTCGGGTCTACAGACTAACCTGCACAAGTGTCACCTGAGAACTACCATCTGACGTGAGATATAATACCAACTGGGAGTTCTCGGCGAGTCCGTCCAGTGTACCCAGTCTCCACTGAGCACCCGTATACCATCTATGATATCAAACACCAATGGATATGGGATCATCCATTACCCATCTCATGGGTCGAGAAGCGTATACGCTAGTCTACACTGGTATATCGATGCCCCGTCTCGATACACCTACGACTAGGGACCTTGAAGGATGTACTTATGGACTAACATGTCCCCACTAGTATGATCTGCATCATAGTCTAGGTAGTCAAGTACACGTCCTAAGGGCTTTACCAACATGTAACTTCAAGACAGTTTAAAGAGACTAGTATACATGTTAAGATAAAGTGCAACCAGATAGCATACGATCATATCGAGCAAGAAAGTCATCTCTATATATGTCCAAGCATCCAATATAATAAACATCATCTGTACAATACTGGCCTTTAGGGCATACATACAACTAACAATCTGCCACTTGCACTAGGGCCAGCTGCTGTAGTATCGCATACCGAGCATCCCGAAGAGTCTCTCAAACTGTATCTGGGGAATGGCCTTCGTGAGTGGATCCGCCGTGTTGTTCTTCGTGTCAACCCTCCTGACCTCGATCTCCCGGCGATCAACTATCTCCCGGATCAGGTGATACCGCCTCAGAATATGCCTGGATCGCTGATGGGACCTGGGTTCCTTGGCCAAAGCCACCGCTCCATTGTTATCGCAATACAAAGGTATTGGATGCTCAATGGATGGAACCACTCCAAGTTCAGTAATGAACTTCTTGATCCAGACAGCCTCTTTAGCAGCATCGTTGGCAACGATGTATTCAGCCTCCATCGTCGAGTTTGCCACGGTTTCCTGCTTGGAACTCTTCCAGCTAACCGCCCCTCCGTAAAGGGTAAAGACAAATCCCGACTGCGACTTAGAGTCGTCCTTATCACTCTGGAAGCTCGAATGGGTAAAGGACTCCACTTGGAGTTCTCCGTTACCATACACTAAGAGCATCTCTTTAGTCCTTCGCAAGTACTTGAGAATGCTCTTCACAGCTGTCCAGTGACTCTCTCCAGGATCAACTTGATACCTACTCACTACACTTAGTGAGTATGCTACATCGGGTCCGGTACATAGCATCGCGTACATATGATAGAGCCTACAGCCGAAGCATAGGGTATCCCTTGCATGCGAGCTCTCTCCAAATCAGTCTTGGGAGACATCTCTTTGGAGAGAGTGACTCCAGAGATCGTGGGTAAGTTCCCACGCTTGGATTCTTCCATACTAAACCTCTTTAGTATGGTGTCAATGTACCTGGATTGGGACAATCCCAATATCCGTTTGGATCTATCTCTATAGATCATGATTCCCAATATGCAGGAGGCATCACCAAGATCTTTCATTGAGAATCTTTGTGATAAGAAGAGCTTGACCGATTGCAGCATAGGAATATCATTTCCTATCAAGAGTATGTCGTCCACGTACAATACGAGGAAGACAACCTTACTCTCTGCCACCTTCTTGTAGATACAAGGTTCATCTAGGTTTTTGACGAAATCAAACTCTTTGATAACGACGTCAAAGCAGATGTTCCAACTCCGCGATGTTTGCTTTAATCCATAAATGGATTTAAGCAGCTTGCACACCTTCCCGCTGCTCCCACTATCTACGAAGCCCTCTGGCTGAGTCATGTGAACGCACTCTTCTAAATCACCGTTTAGAAAGGCGGTCTTAACATCCATTTGCCAGATTTCGTAATCATGATATGCAGCGATGGCAAGCATGATCCGGATGGATTTAAGCATAGCCACTGGAGAAAAGGTTTCGTCATAGTCCACACCTGGTCTTTGACGAAAACCCTTTCCAACAAGTCTAGCTTTGAAAGTCTCCACTTTCCCATCTACACCATGTTTTTTCTTGAAGATCCACTTGCTCCCAATGGGTTTTACCCCTTCAGGAGCAACTTCCAAAGTCCACACTTTGTTGGTGTACATGGATTCCATTTCGGACCGCATTGCATCCAGCCTTTTCACTGAGTCCCTACTCGTGATGGCCTGCTCGAAGCTAGTTGGGTCATCATCCTCTATGATGCAATCCTCGCTCCCACCATCCATAAGAAAACCGTAGTATCTCTCAGGTGGGCGAGGAACCCTACTAGATCGGCGGAGTGGCTGGGGTTCATTGGGAACTATTGAATCCTCTGGTTCCACCAGATCTTCTGCTGTAGCTTTTATAGCTGGAACCTCTTCCAGTTCTACCTCATGACCACTAATCTCTTTTTCAAGAAATTCCTTTTCTAAAAAGGTGGCATGCCGAGAAACAAACACTCTTTGTTCCTCAGGGTGGTAGAAGATATACCCTTGTGAATTCTTGGAATATCCTATAAATTTGCATAGAACAGACCGTGCCTCGAGTTTGTCCGGATTTTGTCGTTTGACATAGGCTGGACAACCCCATATCTTAACATAGTTAAGACATGGTCTCTTCCCTTTCCATATCTCATATGGAGTGGTAGGCACAGATTTGGTGGGGACCATATTTAATAGATGTATGGCTGTTTCAAGCGCATACCCCCAGAAGGAAATAGGTAACTCAGCTGTGCTCATCATAGAGCGTACCATATCTAATAGGGTGCGGTTCCTCCGTTCTGATACACCGTTGTGCTGTGGTGTATATGGAGGAGTCAGCTGAGAGAGAATCCCATTCTCTTTTAGGAAGTCCAGGAATTCACTGCTCAAGTATTCACCCCCTCGATCAGATCGAAGGATTTTAATACTTTTTCCGGTTTGGTTTTCGACTTCTTGTTTATATTCTCTAAATTTCTCAAAAGCTTCAGACTTGTGTCTTATCAAGTACACATGTCCGTATCTTGAGAGATCGTCAGTGAATGTAATGAAGTACGAAGAACCATCCCTGGCATGTGTAGACATGGGACCGCATACATCACTATGTATTAGTCCCAAGAGTTCGGTAACTCTTTCTCCGTATCCCGTAAACGGAGTTTTGGTCATCTTGCCTTTGAGACATGACTGGCAAGTGTCATAAGATGAAAATTCGAACGGTTTCAAATATCCATCCTTATGCAACTTAGCTAGTCGTGTCGCATTGATGTGACCCAGTCTACAATGCCACAAGAAGGATTCATTCAGTTCTGAACTCTTCCTCTTGTGTGTGTTTGTTATGCTCAGAACTGTTGATTGATTTAGAACATAAATGCCATTGCACAACGTGCCTGATCCAACCAACTTTTGGTTACGGAAAATGTTCATAACATTATCCTGTAATACAAAATTATATCCCTCTTTGCTCAACAAAGAAACCGATATAATATTGCATATCAGGTTCGGCATGTAATAGCATTCGTTCAGAACCAATGTATTACCAGTTGGTAATGCAAGGTGATATTCCCCGACAGTTTTAGCTGCAACAATTGCACCATTTCCAACTATTATGTCTTTATCACCTTCTCCAAGTTCTCTACCTTTCCTAAGCCCATGTAATTGATTACATATATGGGATCCTGACCCGGTATCTAATACCCAGGATGTAGGGCAAATGGAGAAACAGTTCTCTGTAACGAACACACCCGAAGAAAATGCATCATCATGTACTTTCTTCATTCGGGTGGCATGGGAATCCTGGTATTTCCCTATGTCCTGTTCAGTCCTATAACTCTTATAAGAAAGAACGGAACCAACGTTCCCCAGCATAGTATAACATGCGGGTTCGGTCAATACATCCATTTTGTTATCCTGATTAGGGCATGACATGGTCGCTACCTGGAGAGAGAGAGAGAAGAAAACACTTTAGCGTATGCTCTTGCAAGATCAGATTGGTTATTATCTTATCTAATCAGGATGGCTCCCACTGGTTTTTATCAAATCTTCCTTCAAACCCTAAAAGGAAAGATTAGCCGGGACTAATTACACCCTACAACTTCGCCGATCTTTCAGCCAGGCCAGTGTCGGTACTTTGAGGGAGGTTCCCCGTGCTTTCGTATGGACCTAATTAAAATAAACCTCATTTTTCCAGAGGCGTAACCCCGTTGACACCTTTCTAGACACCTACTTGATCGGCTAATTGTAATGTGTAAAACTCTCCCAGGAGTAACGCTTACTCGCAGTGGGTATCGGGATCCAACTATCTCATAGAAGGTATGCAATCTCATTGCAAATTTCAACACTTGAAATTCCCGATAATGCTTTTGCCCCTAGCGTGCTATGACCTTGACGAAAGCCAACAAACCACAGCCCGCTAGTCAAGTTCAACCCGTACATTTCTTGACTGAATTAAACCTGCCCGCACGACCCTTGACGAAAGCCAACAAAGCCGTACGACTACCCTAATCCAGTCACATCATATGCAGCAGATAAGCAGCATATAGCTACCGCACACTACACCTTGACGAAAGCCAACAAATGTAGCACGAATACTATATGCAACTTATCTGAAATGACGGAGGGCTACGACAGGTTTTTCTGAAAACCTATTGCGTAATGAACTTGATATCGTTGTAGAATCAAGTGAAGTTTTGAAATGGAGTGATTTTGAGGCTTTTCTAGTTTAGCTAAAGGGGTCACTCCCGGTGAAGGGATCGTCGGCCCTTTCCTCGTCGAGTGAGGTGCGGGATATATCATATATATCACTGTGCAAACCAGAAACTATAGAAGCAATCAAAAGTCAAACCGAGTGTGTAGCATCTGCCAGTTATTGCTAAAGAGGTCACTCCCGGTGAAGGGATCTCGGCCCTTTCCTCATCGAATAAGGTGCAGGGTATATCATATATACCGCTATGCAAAGCAAAACTGTAGCTACCCTTTTTATTTAAAATTTGATTCCACAACATCTTTTAGGTTTCTTTTCTTTCATTAATCACATTAATGAAGTCCCATCATTTAAGTCACCTAAACATCACAGATAAATACGACGTACACTTATGCCATCCGCATTCGCCTCGATGTCCCCTCGTGCATCATTAGGTTAGGTAACTAACGACAGAGCAGGGCAGGGCTAGTGCGGGTGTAAAACATAAGTAACGTCTATATAATATATCATATATACTATATACTGTATCCATCAGAACATATCAAATGATCACATCACAGATATCGCAGCAGAAACATAGATATAATGTGGGATATACTAGGACGTCCGTATTTAGTATTTAGCCAATAATAGAAAATACGGATTCCACAGTCGCGATGAATAGCCAAGCCCACACCCTGGACCCCTACGAGAGCGGCAAGTGACCCTACCAATTCTGGAGTTTAGGAGACCCGGTCTCGACTCCTCGAGATGGCCTCCCACTGAACCCCAGAACCCGGTCACCCGTGCTCCTCTCCTTGGATCCATCCTAATGCGGAAAAGTAAATAATATACAACACTGGTGGCATCAACCTCAACCCGGAAGTGCCCCAAATAAAAGAATATTACATTACATTTGTATTTACATGAATGAAAATATAAAACTCTCATCTTACATAAAACCCCCCGGCTATTCAATTGCGATAATCCTGCACATCATATCTCAGCAACACATAATATCGCATATCATCAACGTAAGTAAGTATGCGTACCCCAATTGTCGTTGATGTATAGCAACGAAACCGGCGATATCGACATACTACACTTACGGTCACATAAAAGAAAGTGTAAAACTGCAATATCTGGAATCCACATTCTCCTTAGACATCATAAATACGAAATATCACATACCTCGTATTTCATGTCTTATAATATGAATTCCATACATTGCATCACATTCCAGATAATTAGACAGTATTAAAGTTTTCGAACGAACGATCAAATACTCAAGATTCACTAAAGCTCAACACTTGAGCGGAGTTCAAAAACCGGAGTGTGACACAGTAGTAGCGGTCCAGCCGTAGAAGGGTCAAGCCAACGCCTCACATGTGGCACGCCGTACTGCCCCAAACCCTAAGGTTCAATGGGCAGTTCAAGACGGTCACATAATCGAGTTAAGGTTTGTTGTCTTCTAGAGAGACCACCACAAAACTTGCACGTATCTCCAAAATATTTAAACCCCGTGAAAAGTGAGCAAGTGATACTCGTTCAAACACTTCACTACTTTCTAATTTACCCGGAAAAGTCACGAAATCAAAATTCCGATCGAATCGACGAGTCCAAAACCATCTCCAGAATTTTTCAGCACTAAATACATATTAAAAATACCCTAAAAAATATACAAGCAGAATTAAGCATTACAGTATAAAAATTATACATTGATTGAGGTGTTAGGCCGCGTTTCCGCGGCAGAAAAGACTGTTCATGGAAAAAAATTTATACCGTAATTCTTATTTTTACCTGCTGAATTTTTTACATATTTTTAATTCTGAAAATAACCAGATTTTGAAAAAAGTTCAGAGAGCACCCAAAAATCCGTATTTCCGGTTCGATCGGAGTTTTAACTTCGTAAAGGTGTCGCCTAATGTTCTAGGTCGGCTCTGATACCAGTGAGAGGTTAGCCTAGCACCACATGAAGGGTTTGGAAGCATCACATGAACCAAAAGTGGAGTCTTTAGGGTGCTAAGTTAACGAACAAAGGATCGTTCCTAGAATCAATTAGGGTTTCAAATTTTTCACATCATCATATGAAAGAAATGCTAGGGTTTAAAGAGTACAACCTTTGTAGCTCCCTACGCTAGACTCCTCGGCTACTTGGGGTTTGAAAAAGCTCCGCTTGAACTCCTCGAGGTCACCGATGATCCACCCGGAGTCCACTTTGTCCAAGCTTGCAACTTTGTCCGATCAAGTGAACGAAATCAAGCTAACACTCTAAACAAGTGGGCTAGACTTGTGTAGAATGTTGTTGTGGTTCTCTTTCTCACTTCAAAATCCAATCTTGATGAGTATATTGCTCACTATAAAGAACTAGAGAGCAAAATGAGAGAGGAAGAAGAAGATGATGGCAATATGAGAAGATGATAAGTTCAACTCTAAAAAGAAAATAGAAAATATATGAATATATATTTTTCTCTTCTCATATCAAACCATGGTTAGGATATTATTGAACTTGAGTTAAAAACACAAAAGGAAAAGTAACCCATGGTCAAATGGTGGGTGAGAATAGTTATGTTAAGAGAAGAGTGTAGAAACAAATCAATAATGACCATTTTGCTTTTTCCCTTTTTGTTTTAAATCAAATGCAATTTAATCCATAAATAAAACCATGGTGTGAGTCTTATATTGCCACCATTTTCATGTATATACAACCATGAAGGATGTATGTATGTATGTATGTATGTGTATATGTACATCTATATGTGCATGAATCAATAAAGAAACTATACATGCATGCATACATCCATCATACTCAAGAAAGGATTTCAAGTGAGAAGCTAATGGTTAAATGATAAATCAACACTTGATTTATCAATCCAGCCATATCACATATGACCCCTACCAAAAGCAAGCAGCCCGACCAATATACGGTATCCTATACGCACATTTTAATCGGGTCCATGCGCATATCGCATACGCGCACCACAACGTTTCGCCTGGACTAGGAAACTCCATTGTGGGACTCTGAGACTCGTCAATATGCCGGCAATGGGTGATGATCATATCAAGCACCCCCAAGCCGCAAGCGGTCAGCTAAACGTAACGGCCACCTGGGTATTGAGCGATCAGAAGAGAACAAGCGAACCTGCTACAACTCCCGTCGAGCCGATCGGCAACACTTCCCGTACAGTCCGGTCTCCTCGTCTGATATGTCGCATATCAAGTCTAGGGGTGGTAAACGTCAGACCCCAATAACCGATAAGTCATGCCGATGTGAGGCTCATAACGGGTCGAGAAACTACTGGTAACACTTACCAGCAAATCTCTGAATCAGCCCTGGCCAGGGACTTCCCTGTTACGGCCAATCGAGCACAGGGCAACATCAACCCCCAATACCGGGAGAGACGAAACCCCTCCTATCGCTCATTTCCTCCATGTGACTCGGGACTGTACCCAAAAACCACCGTTTTGCACGCCCTCATGGACGTGGTAAGGTGGAGATCAAAGCACAGTGGGAATCACATAAGACTCTATGACGATCTCGGGTCTACAGACTAACCTGCACAAGTGTCACCTGAGAACTGCCATCTGACGTGAGGTATAATACCAACTGGGAGTTCTCGGCAAGTCCGTCCAGTGTACCCAGTCTCCACTGAGCACCCGTATACCATCTCTGATGTCAAACACCAATGGATATGGGATCATCCATTGCCCATCTCATGGGTCGAGAAGCGTATACGCTAGTCTACATTGGTATATCGATGCCCCGTCTCGATACACCTACGACTAGGGACCTTGAAGGATGTACTTATGGACTACCATGTCCCCACTAGTATGATCTGCATCATAGTCCAGGTAGTCAAGTACACATCCTAAGGGCTTTACCAACATGTAACTTCAAGACAGTTTAAAGAGACCAGTATACATGTTAAGATAAAGTGCAACCAGATAGCATACTATCATATCGAGCAAGAAAGTCATCTCTATATATGTCCAAGCATCCAATATAATATACATCATCTGTACAATACTGGCCTCTAGGGCATACATACAACTAACAGTCAATACGGCATTTCTTCTCACTCCAGCAGGATGTAGACATGACGTCAACAAAGACCCAAGGGTCGAAACAAAACGGAGCCATGGCAAAGTCCCTAGTTCCAAGTCTCGACGGTTCACAAAACAACCTAGAGACCACCCCGACATTCGTCTCGTTACAGCAGACGCAGTGTCAACAATGGCGTTTCTTCTCACTCCAACAGGATGCAGACGCAACGCCAACAAACGACCCAAGGGTCAAAACAAAATGGAGCCATGGCAAAGTCCCTAGTTCCAAGTGTCGACGGTTCACAAAACAACCTAGAGACCACCCTGACATTCGTCTCGTTGCAGCAGACGCAGTGTCAACAACGACATTTCTTCTCACTCCAGCAGGATGCAGACGCAACGTCAATAAATGACCTAAGGGTCAAAACAAAACGGAGCCATGGCAAAGTCCTTAGTTCTAAGTCTCGACGGTTCACAGACAACCTAAAGACCATCCCGACATTCGTCTCGTTACAGTAGACACAGTGTCAAAAGCGACGTTTCTTCTCACTCCAGCAGGATGCAGACGCAACGTCAACAAATGACCCAAGGGTAAAAACAAAACGGAGCCATGGCAAAGTCCCTAGTTCTAAGTCTCGACGGTTTACAAACAACCTAGAGACCATCCCGACATTTGTCTCGTTACAGCAGACGCAGTGTCAACAACGGCATTTCTTCTCACTCCAGCAGGATGCAGATGCAACGTCAACAAATGACCCAAGGGTCAAAACAAAATGGAGCTATGGAAAGTCCCTGGTTCCAAGTCTCGAAGGTTCATAAACAACCTAAAGACCATGACGAAATTCGTCTCGTTACAGCAGACGCAGTGTCAAAAGCGGCATTTCTTCTCACTCCAGCAAGATGCAGACGCAACATCAACAAACGACCCAAGTGTCAAAACAAAATGGAGCCATGGAAAAGTCCCTAGTTCCAAGTCTCGACGGTTCACAAACAACCTAGAGACCACCTCGACATTCATCTCTTTACAGCAGACGCAGTGTCAAAAGCGGCGTTTCTTCTCACTCCAGCAGGATGCAGATGTAACGTCAACAAACGACCCAAGGGTCAAAACAAAACGGAGCCATGGCAAAGTCCCTTGTTCCAAGTCTCGACGGTTCACAAAACAACCTAGAGATCACCTCGACATTCGTTTCATTACAGCAGACGCAGTGTCGACAAAGGAAGCGAATGACAAATTCCTAGCTTCAGGGTCTTGACGGCAACTCAAATAAAGCTCGAAAGACTATCGGAGATCATCCTACACCAGCGCGGAGTGGTTGTGACTCATCGAGGATCCCAAACTGAGCCTTACCTCAAGTAAAAAGATACATGGCAAAATTCCTAACGCTTGCTCTCTCGACGGTAATATGACCTAAGGAGATTACTTGAAGACGTCTTGTTCAACTACCGAAGGGATCAGAGACACGACAGTCGCGGGGCTACTCGAACAGCAGCGTAAAGTCTGCATATCGGGGAATGCATCAGCCAACGCGACGGTACCACGGACTAAAACCTTAGTACCACAGACCCTAACGGACCTCTGTTGTAAAGAGCAGGGGTTAACTGTAACGTTAGGACAAATTTGCCTACATGCCCAAGAGAGGCAAACTAAATAAGCTCTGGAATGAGTTCATAAACTAGAGACTCCGAAATGAGTGAATAAGCTATAAGCTCCGGAATGAGTTCATAAACTAGAGACTCCGAAATGAGTGAATAACCTACAAGCTCCGGAATGAGTTCATAAACTAGAGACTCCGAAATGAGTGAATAAACTACAAACTTCAAAATGAGTATATAAACTACTTCACACCAAATCAAGATATCAAAGAAAAGAGAAATACCAGTATGAAATAAAATACGTCTTTTATTCATGAATTTAAGTGAATACAAGATACATTTCATTCAGGAATCAAAATGAATACATGTTATTCATGAATCAGAATGTTTAAAAAATTACAATTAGTACAAGAAGGGGGAAACGAAAACATTTATTAAGAAGGAGGCGTTTTCAACAAACTGACGAACCGCTCACGCGCTCCCCTCAATTCCTTCTTGCGTTCAGCTATGGCGGCCAACTCCACTTCGATTTGAGCCCGTTGTTGCAACCAAGATGAAAGCTTCTCATCGATTTCCTGCTTAGCAGTTTCACAATCCTGTGTGACCTACTCAGTGGAGTTAAGCTTCTGCCTTAGCACCAGCCCGTCAGAAATACAGCGTTGGAGGTTTTCAAAAATAGCCTTCAGCTGCACAGCATTCGGTTCAACCTGGGCATGCAATTGGACGGATTTGCCGAAAGCTGCCTCATGCTCCTTTTGCCTTAGGGCCACCTCTTGTTCAAAATATCGAATGAAAGAGACACTCTGCTCGACCCACGCAGCCCGCTGAGAGTTCAAAGTTAATACCTCGGGAGCGAGACGCTTAAGCTCAATCTCATGCAGGCAAGCCTCGATCTTCCTCAATAATTAACCCAAGAACCAACGAGGTCTTCGCTATGGAAATTCGCGAGCGTCTCCAGCATTTGATTGACTTCGTCGGCAAAATCCGTAGCAGTGGTGAGAGCCTCGGCATCAAGATCCTCGATAAACTCGCTTAACATTCGCCGGCTATTCACCGCGCCCCTGGAGGATGGATGTTTAGCGAAGGGCCCCGTGGGCATGGGAATGCAGGACTCAAAAGGAGCTGAAGCTGGTATAATCGCTGCAAAATAAATTATGGTCAGATTTCAACTTGAAAGATAGAGAAGACATCTGACGGACGAGATCTACCGTACCAGCTGTTGAAGGTGGCAAAACAGGGAGCACCGGAAGCGTGGCTACTCTTTCGCTTTCTCCTCCGAGCCGTGATACTGAGGTCAGTATAAGAAAGGCTTAGCAACAAGAAGTCTTCTCATAAAAGGAAAAAACACCAGGTGAAGAATATACTGACCAATACCGGAAGGCGGAACGACTTCCAATTGAAAGGAAAAATGCGGGTTCAGCACCTGCTATAAATGGTCGAAAAGTACTCCTGCAGAGTCATGACAATATATAGTCAATGCAAAGAGAATTGTATCCACAATAAAGCAACTAAGAGAGAAACCCTTACCTTCCAAAATTTGAGGGGGCACAGAAGAAAGCGAAGGAACCGTGACCGTCAAAGTGGCGGCCAGCGATAATTCTTCAGCCGGCATAGCTCCAGGGTTTACCGCGTCTATGCTCAAGACAAACGAAATATCATTAAAGGGGCTTAACAGAATTAAAAACTCAAAGATAATAACCCAAGGAGTACCTAATAGGTCAGAGACCGAAGCCGAGCTGAAAACGTCACCAAGTGTAACGGCTTCCTTATTCTCCCTCGGAGGAGTAGATTCCGCACCCATAGCTTCATCCCTTGACTCGACAAGGGCCATCGTAATGCTTGCAACACCCGCTGATACCAAGGAGCCACAAGGAGAAAGAGCAGCAGTTTGGACAGTCCCAGATCCCCGAGAAAGAGTGGCCACTTCAGGCTCTGTAATCATCAGTGTTTCACCTGCCATGCCACCGTCAGGACTCGGCCCTGCTTAAAAGATTTTACGTATGTCATGATTCGAGGACTAATTTTTAATAAGGGACTCGGCATTATGTTACCTTGAAGTAGATTTTCAGTTTCCTCCCGAGCTGCACGCGCAACCTGTCTATGGGCAGTAGACAGGGCAGAAGGGACATCCACCGAAGGAGTGTCAACGGGCGGAACATTGCTCGAGCCTGCACCCGTGGCCAAGACAGCGTCACGCTCCCTCGCCGCATGCTTTCTGCATTTCCTTTCAGCCTAAGCCGTGAGAACCGACCTCCTTAAAACTTCTGATAGGGGGACGTCGTTGTCCGATCCGAGCTCTGCCTCCGGAGCCGCTACAGCATCCATCATCGGCTGCTTCAGAAACGCCTCCTGTGGTGACTTTAGGATGGCCACGGCCGAGATCGGTAGCTCTAGAAGCTTTGCTACATCACTGCTTAGGATTAGCACTACACTTAAAACAACTTGGGTTGTTTTAGTTCCTGCAATAAGGTGAAGAAAAGGGTCAGATCATGAATAAAAAGAGCAAAGGTGTAATGAAACGAATTATACCAAGGCCCAAAGAAGCGCGGAGCCTCTCTTCCTCCTCAAACATCCTGAGGGAAGTCATGAGAGCCTCTTCAGTAGAAATACCTGTTGAAGAAGAGAGCATTAATAAAGCATAATGAGGGGAGAAGGGACAAATGCCGAAGAATGTAAATGAAGTATACTTGACTCCACAATAGAGATCAACGCCGCTTCCTTGTGAGCTAGTCGCTCGGAAGCTGTGAGGGCAGCCTGTAGATCAGTATCGGTTGCAGGCATATCGAATAAATCCTCATTAGTGCCATATTCACACAAGCCGTCACTGTAGGGAGCATTTGGCTCTTGCCGAATAAGACGTCAACAGAGAATAGAGATTTCTTTTTCTTCTACGAACTGACACTAATGGCCGACAATAAGAGCTTTCGCTTGACAGGCCTCTTCAGACTGTGGGTTCCGATCTCTGAACCGAGGCCCGAGTCTGGAGACGCCACGGTTACCGCAGTTGCGGGAACATCCGGTTGATGCTTATCAGGAAAAGCTTATGGGACCACAGCTGTAGTGATTTCCCTTAAACAAGGATGAACAGAGGCCCGTCGCTTCAGTGGGACCGATGGATTACCGATTGGGACGGCATCCTTATGATCGAGTAACATCCGCCTTTCCTCCCTGATAACAACACCCGTCGAATACCGGTACCATGCCACGTAAGCATTCGAAGCTTTTAGCACATAGCTCGGCTTGCTGACGAGGAAATATGACCCCGTATTTAATCGCATAAAATGTGCAGCACGCTGCGGATACCCTCCTCCGTAGCAACCGATTCGGCCAAGAATGCCTCAAGAGGGACGCCCTGATTATAGCCCGACTGTTGAGCGAAACGGTGCGGGTTGTACCTCATAAACAGTACCGAGGCATTCTGTCTAAAAACTAGAAAGCCCAGCCTGATAGAATACAAGTGCAAGACTTCCCGAGCCCTCAACGTGGAAGCCCCGTCTTTGAAAGTGTCACGCAACAGTTGCACCACCTTAGTAGATTCTTTGTCGATAGTTAAGACTCTATCGACAAAAGGTCATACTGTCCCAACCATGCGTGGGCGAAGGATCAGTCGCCGAGCCTCTCGCTGCGACGGGTCCGACGCAGAAGCGTCAACCAGATACATGACCCGGGGAAAGTTGTAACTTTCATAGAAGTGGGGTCGTTTGTGAACACCGAAAGCACCCAGCACGTGCATCTCGATCCATGACGTGAAGTAGTGCAATGGGAGATACATGGGCTTTACCCCCGGCAGAACAGTGTCGGCCGCTAGGCTCAAGCCATGATATAGATGAGCCAGCCCTGCTATCCCGACGGCCACACGCGTCCCTGCGACAATGCGATGGGCCGGATAAAAGACAAATGGCCTCATATAGCGGGGGTGCATCGGAAGCACAAACCAACTCAACCACAGGTCGATGAACCCCAGAAAGAACATCTCTTCATCGACGTCTGAAGCAGCGATCTCTGCAAAAGGGATGACTGGGGTGTCTGGAATGAAGAAATTTTTTAAATCCGCCTCTGCCGTTAGCAAATTATCCAAACCAAATTCGAACGGGGGGTCAAGCTTGGCGAATTTCGCAGCTTGTTTCGACAAGACTTCTGGACGAAGAAAGCGGGTGATGAAATCTGTAAATCCGACTCCATGCCCTCCAGACTCTAAGAACAAACCCTTGTAAATATTCAACACCTTGATTAGGCTTGGGAACGGGTGTTGAACGGCATTCTCTGGAGTGAGGCCCATCACCACTAATTTGGTGGAAAAGATATACTCATCAGGGGGAAGTATCTCCTCGTAATGTTCCCCTCTGACGGGTAAGCCGGAAATCTCCGTAAACTCCTCCAAGGAAATTAAGACCTCCCGGTCCGATAAAAGAAATGTGTGGGTCAGGATGTTCCATTGTTCCAGAAAAGCCTTGACCCATTATACATGAGGCGCGGGATAATGAAAAGGGGACGCGTAGATTACAGGATACAGCCCAAGCTTCAACAACAGAGACTTCTTGGCTGACAGGATATACCGAGCCCACTGTAGGAAGCCGGCTGAATGACGAGGAGTCAATCCTATCATATAAACTTTCCCTAAGGGCGTGACTCGCCTTGGCATATGCATCACCCCAAAATGTCCAAGACCATCGGTGGTTGTACGGGTATCGATGCCATGGAAGGCTGAAGACGACCTTCCGAGGTCCAGTTGATCTCTTCTACGGCATAAGTCACTTGAGGCGAATCAGCGTAATGAATTGTTGAAATTAGCTTCTAAGGCGCTGCACAAGAAAAACTGTGCCAACCCCGGATAATCTAATTATACCATGACCCCCACAGGTGAAGAGATTTTTGCTCTGGATCATGATCTTTAATAAGCGCAAAGACTTCCCGGTCCATAGACGCGTCGGCAAAAGCGCTCCCTGAACGTATGAAGGGAAAGAAGGAATCAAAAGCCATAGTACCTGCACAAGAGGAGAAGCGTTAGCTACCGACACTACGTTCAGGACTCTAACACTTTTTGGTACTTCAAAATTGTACGGCACTGCAGTTCAAAAGATAGGGACAAGGGGGTCCACAAAATTAAGGTAACACCCCATCAATGACGGGGCAGTCACTCATAGAATCCAAAATGATTCTCATTTAATGAGTAAACATTATTGGACCGAGGAGTTAAACTCCCTCGAGAGTTGTACTTTACAAACAGATTTCACATCTGTCAAAAAAATTAAGAAGGGAATAAAATTCCCTAAATATTTTCAGAGCCAAGCTCTGTAGAACAATGGGATAATATCCCAGAACCTTCAAAAGCAAAACTAAATCCTAAGAACTTTAAGATTTACAAGAAAAATCTTAGAACTCTAAGAGATCTTTATGAAAGAAGAGCAAAAATCTGATTAATGGGTTAAGAAACCCTAAAATATTTTTTTAAAGATTTACAAAAGAAGAGCAAAGCTCTGTTAATAGGTTAAAACCCTAGAACATGAGGAGATTCCTTCAAGAGTTTGGTCATAATCCTTACCAATTTTTTTGACAGAGTTCCGACTCTAAAAGAGTTTTCTTGGACAGAGATCTAAGTTTTGGAAAGAGAATTAAATTCTCAAAGAAAGGAGAAGATCAGGGAAGATGAACAGCAGTCATCTTAAGGGCCAAAAGCCCTACTTATAGGCACCGGAAGATGGTTCAACTTCCAAGAAGATCCAACGGTGGAAAAGGTGCCACCGTTGCACTCACGTGTGAGCCACGTGAGCGCAATGGTGGGGGGGCACTTGTTTCCCCTCAATAAAAAAGAGCAAAGTTCTGTTAAAAACTCAAGAGGCAGTGCCTCACGTGCATTCCACGAAGGCACTAGTGCCAGAGTTAAAAACTCTCATTGGCGCCACACATGCTCCTCACGTAGGCGCCAATATGCAAAGCATATAAAAGAATTAAAACCTTAATAAGCACCCACGTGCACAGCACGTGAGCACTGGCGCCTACTAGAATTGAATTCTACTCTCCGATAAACAGAGTCGTTGGATCAAAGATCCAACAGAGATGATAAATCATCAGGATGCAGAATTAAATTCTGTTTAGTGGAAACCTCAAATCTTTCTAAACAAAAAAGATTGTCGTCTGTAAAACAGAGTACCGTTGGATTAAAAATCCAATGGTGATTAAAGAATCACCAATCTACAGAATAAACTCTGTATGGGAAAATATTTTCTTAGTCTTGTTAAAAACAAGAAAATACTTTCTGTAAAACAGAAGTCCTTGGATCAAAGATCCAACGGTGGGTAAAATCCCCAAAACCAATTAGGATCTCTAAAAGAGAGATTTCTTCAACTAATCAACAGACTTGTCTCTACTATATAAAGGACCTAAGACTTCAAGTCTAAGAGAAAGAGAAACCCCCCTATAAGCTTAAGAAAGAACAGAGAATTAAACTCTCGAAGAAGAAGAACTCTCTTCTCTAAAAACTCTAGGTAAACAAAAAAAACATATAGAGATAAAAACATCTCATTTACATATCTAAAGGGTTTAACCCTTCTCAAAGAACTTAGTTCTTTCTCTGGATCTGAGATCCACGAGACAAGTCTCCCACAAGTTGAGAATTTAATTCTCAACGGGAAGAACTTGTTCTTGAGAATCAAAGATTCAGAAAAGAACTAGGAAATCAAACTCTTCAAAACAAATAAAAGAAACCCGGTTCTCATAAAAGAACTTGGTTCTTAAAATTGAAGCCTGATCCTAGATCTACAAAACGAAGATCCTATTGATCATTAATGGGAAAAAATGTTATCAGCAGAGGAGAAAAGCGCCCAACCCTAGCGTCGCACGAGTTCCTCACGTGGGCGCTACAAAATAAAGGAGTGCTTAGCACTCAGTGAGCGGTGCCCAGCGCCCAACACCTCACGCGCTCCTCACGTGGGCGCAACAAAAGAGTGGAGTGCTGAGCACTCACAAGAAAGCGCCCAGTGCTGCACGTGTTCCTCACGTATAGCACTCAGTGAGCGGCGCCCAGCACCTCACGCCTCCCTCACGTGGACGCCACAGAATAAAAAATGTGCCTGGCATTCACTAGGCAGCGCCTGGCGCCTAGCGACTCACGTGCTTTGCACGTGGACGCCATAAACAGTGCTCAACACTCCATAAAGAGACAAGAAAGGGAGGTAAACGTTTTTAACACTTATTGGGCAAATCCCCACAACTGGAAATCCCACATGGCTATGTGTGAGCGTCAGAATCACATAAGTGCATAGCACTTTTTGTACAAAAAAAAAGGGACTGAGCCCAAACAAGTGCTTAGCACTTCTTTTCAAATTAAGAGAAAACAGAGTGGACCAAGTCCAGGTTGGCTAGGTCCCTAATTTAGATCAACCGAGCCCATGGGTTCACTACTTCCCAAACTAATCTCAGTCCCAAATACGACTATCGATCTTCCTACTGATGATACCCAAATCCGAAATGATATTCATCCCACATCTCCTAACTTAATCTTGGTCTCTAAAAATGGCTAAAAATTCTTAGATGATCCACCACGATCTTTTCCCTCGAACACGGGAATTGGTTCAAGGGTACATCTCTCTATAGCTCTGATACATGTTGTAATTTCTCAACGTCTTCAGAGAGGTGGCGGGTCCCGACAACCAACTGCTCTTTGGTGCACTGCCCAAACTGACGTGCACATTCCAAATCAAACCATATCCCAAGCTGGGTGCATCCCATATCACCTTTGCTCATCCCATCACGTAACAAATATATGTGTACGCAAGAGCAACAACGGACTGAAACATCCTTAAACTACAACAGACTGAAATGTCTTCAAACTAAACCTCGCCTCCAAAATGGCGATAATGGACCGAAATGTCCTTAAACTACAACGGACCGAAACGTCCTTAAACTAACCGTCACCCCTAAATGGTGATCTACAGACCGAAATGTTCTCAAACTAAACCTCGCCTCCAAAATGGCGACAACGGACCGAAACGTCCTTAAACTACAACGGACCAAAACGTCCTTAAACTAACCGTCACCCCCAAATGGCGATCTACAGACCGAAATGTCCTCAAACTAAACCTTGCCTCCAAAATGGCGACAACGGACCGAAACGTTCTTAAACTAATAACGGACTGTAACGTTCTTAAACTAAAACCTCACCTCAAAAATGGTGATCTACAGACCGAAATGTCCTCAAACTACAACTTCGCCTAAAAATGGCGATAAGGGACCGAAACGTCCTCAAACTAAAACAGCAAAGTCCAAATTCTCTCTTATTGGATCCGAAATAAAAATGATCCTAAAACCTTGTTAAGTGGATCTTAGTCTCAAATTGGACTAACGTATCCTTAACAAAAAACCAATCGAGTCCCCAATTGCTCGTATATATTTAAGTTGATCTTAATCTCAAACTAGATTAACAATCCTTAAATCAAACCAAGCCCAAATCTAAAATATACGGATTTGGACTAATCCGCGCCCTACGGGCGACGACATAAACTAGTCTTCGCATACAATCCACGGGCAACCTAAACAGATAAAAAACACACACGACACGAAATGAACTTCCGGTGCAGGAGAAAGTGGTTATCGCGATGCGATAACGTAATTAACTACAGGGGTTTACGCCTGCAGGGAAGAGCGTCCCCACAATCAAAAATCCCTCACAAAGTAGGGGGAATCTGACGAAGTCTGCTACAATGGCCGCATCCATCCAAACCTCCGATATACGGTGTTATAAATCAACTTGGCATCTTCGGAGAGGTGGACGGATAAATCCAAATAGCATCTGGCCCCAAATTTAGGCAAGACGATCTATCCTGGTTCGTCTCTGATTTCGGCGGTAAACATTTCCAAAAGTAGTAGTCTTCATAAAAATACCACAAACTTTCAAAAAACTAGATTTTATCACCAAAACACCACAACAATTAAAATATATGTTCATGAAAACCTTAAATATTATAAATCACTCTCGAGATTTATTTTTAAACTATATTAAAGTATTTTTCATAAAACCCCCTCGAGATATACAAAAAATATTTAAGGACTCTAAATTAATATAGGTTTAAGTGGGATCAATTCTCTTGAGCCTCAGGGAGTCGGAAAAAGTAAATGCTTACCTATTCAGGTTAAACAACTTAACGGAGTTATCAATGACAACTGTCTTGGAAAAATACACAAATCCCGTCGTCCATGTGCAGCAGTTGCCGATTTATTCGGAACATAAAATTTTTAATAATTTATATCGATTCACATGAAAAGACCTAAACTCGAATCCAAACTCAAATCTAAACACGAATCTATACTTGAACTCAAACCCCAAACTCGAAAATCGAATCTAAAGTTGAACTTGAATCAAAACTTGAATATGAACTCGAACTCAACCTACTCGAACCAACTTGACTCGAGCCAAGATTACAATTGTCATAACTCGCATATTACTCGACTCACTCGACTACATTCTACACCTTTTGCAATCTATGGTTTCGATCAAGACATGTTAATCAATCAATCAAACCAATTAAGTATATTAACCAGCTATATTATATTATAATCGGGGTGTTTGGGATAGTTTCTTGTGTGAATCCAACAGAGCTTCAGGAGTCTCGTATTAATCTCTTTTTTATTTTACTCGAATATCAGTCGGGTTGACTCATCTACAGCCTAGAGCCCTGATGCTAACATATGAAATGGGCCCTTGTTTCCTTGCTTCTAGGGCCCCACTCTTTAGCCCATGAATATTTTCTTTGGCTGCGTTGATATTCACACTTGGAACTTAACGTTAACATAGTTACCATATAGAGAGTTATAGTATATACTTACCCAGGAACTTATACTCTTACTCGTCATATATATTCTACACTTGTTATTTTCTTTACTCTTACTTATCTTTGGGAATTTACCGAGCGCAAGTTCGCTGACGGGCATTCCACCTATCTTTGTTTTCTTAAATTGTTCGTCAGATACGGTCGAGACGAAGGAAGTGGATGCTACTGAGGAGGATTACGACCACATAGCTACTCAGGGCTAACTCAGTTTCATTTTTTTCAATTTATGCATTTTCCTTATTGTGTTTACTTTCCAGCATAGACTCATGTTTGTAAATATTGGAAGTTGAATGTAAATAAAAATATTTGTTGAAAATTTTACAGTCTTCATTTATTCCTATATTGTGTATTATTGTTTCAATACACTTAGTATATTTATTTAGGGAATGACCTTCTCTGGATAAATATGTCGCGGGCTTGCCACATCACCATTTCTGTCTATCGGGAAGCGGAGCGTAACATTGGTGATATGTTGTGAACATGCCATGTACTGTATATTAACTAAAACAGGTACCAATGTAAAACTGTAATCAATATCGTGATACAACTCATGCCGGGATGCATATGTATCTATCTGTGATAACCATTTTACGTCCATTACCATGTATGATGCAATCTAGATAATCATATCGAGCCGTTATAGTTGTATAATAATATCATGATGTTCCGGCATGCAACTAGATAAACTATTATTGGTACGGATACAGACGAATATGGTAAGAACTGTAAATCGCTATTACTCGCTGAATATTAAAACACGTGTACTATACTTAATCATATAAATATTAATATAACAAAATAGCATGTTGCAAGTTTAGAACTTTCCTCGAGATGATAAATATGGCACGACGGTAAACGAAACGACATGTGTAACAACCCTAAACATTCTGTACGAAATTTTCCAAAATACAGAAAGTAATACCTAAGCCTGAGCACAAATTATAAATTTGATTTGTTTTTTAACAGCAAGAAAGCACTTGTAGCTCATTGGTAAAGCCTTGCACAGCTGTAACGTAGCCCCTGTGATCGAATCCCCCCAGCCACATATTATTTTTATTGTATTTTCTTTTAAACTTTTAGAAGCCCAAGGGTTTACACGTGCACTACACGTAAAATGAAGAGTTGCAGAAAAAACAAACATGTGGAAAATTCTATTTATACAGCCTAGGACACATGGCTACAATCCAAGCCCCATCCCCTCCAAGATGACCGGTGAGATCGTGATTTGGGCCGGCACCATCGGTCAAAATCTTACCAAATGCTCCAAAAATTTAACCCTAGCATCCCTTGGCCTACCCCACTACCCCCATATTCTTTGATTTCTTTGCATTTATCCAGAGAATGATAAATCTCCTCTTTAATCCATTTTTAATTCACATTTTAATTCTATTCTTCATTAACCTAAACCCTAATTTTCCCTATAAATACCATACCACATTTTACCCCTCCTCATTCATAATTTCCTCACAAAAACTCTATAAAATTTTCAAGTCTCAAGTTGTGCAAGTGAAGTTAGCAAAGGGCGAAGTTCCAATGACGTTTCGAGGAGATTCCGGCGACGAAACGACGTCCTGACGGTTCCATAGTCTTACCCTACCTCCCCTCTATCTTTGTAGCCTGTAAGTCCCATCTTCCCTCCTCTTCTACTATTTTAAAACTTTCATTTTTCAAAACTCGTCGGAAGCGAAGTTAATCCGACTTCCGATTCGTTTTTCCTTAAAAGAATTCCATTTTTCTTAAATAACAAAATACCATACTCTCTCATAAGGTTTAATAAACATGAATAAACACATTAGAATAAGTTTCATATCAAAAGAATCTTTTATGCAACTTTTATCGCATTTATACAGTAAAATATCATCTACTTTACATTTCGACATAATTCAACATATTCCTTGTATTACCTTTAGAAAACTCACAACGTAAGGACCTACCTCATCACAACACACATATTAGACATAGCACGATGAATTTTGGAATTTTAGATTATGGGAAATACGCTTTTAAGAATAAATACCTTAAAGAATTAAAAACCGTTTTCTTTAAAAAGTGTGTTAACTAAATTCCTTGCAAATACGCATCTACAGCCCATTTTGGGGAACCCCGATCGGGATGGTGCGGGTTATCGCACGTCCTAGGGCCTAGTAGAGTGAGATGCAGATCTCCTCAAGGATCATTCGATCTCGATGGAATTTTTAATACTATTTTTATGAAAATGTGATTTATACAAAATAAATACAATTTATTTTTATTAAATATATAAATATATATATATATATATATATGAATATTATCAAAAGATCTATTTTGAATATGTTATACAAATATTCCATGTTTTCTAAATCAAAGGAATCACCATTACATGAAAATACCATTACAGTTCAATACAAATCCAATATTTCATAAAAATACCATATACAATGAAAATTAGGTTCTACTCACTAGAAATTTCACTTTTATAAAATATACATCTATGAAAACCCTAAATACGATAATTAAATACTTGAGTTGTATTTTGAAAATATATCAAACTATTTTTTACATGAAACCCCCCTCAAGTTATATAAATTTACAATAAGGACCCTAGGAAAAATAGGTTTAAGCAGGACCAATTCTTTTGAGCCTCGGGGAGCCGGACAAAGTGGGTGCTTGCCTATCTAAGGTAGTCAATCTAACAACGGTGTTATCGACACGGTAATTGTCTTGGAAAAAGATACAAATCCTGCCGTCCATGTGCAGCAGTTACTGCTGGGTTCCATAGCACCCTAACTAGGATTTATGGGGCATCAAGTATGCAATTTTAAAAAACCTAGAGAGCTATGCAATCCATACCAAAGATCTAACTAGAAAATTAGGAGTAAGCTAGCATGTAATCAACCATTACACTAAGTGAATGAGCAATACAACCTTTGTAGAGCTCCATATAGTAGTCCCTTCGCTCCAAGTAGTGATCTCCCGGACTCTGGTAAGAGTTCACAAGACGAAAAGAACAAGCTTGCTTGAAGTCTTGGAGGCCGAAGATGATCTACGTCGAGCAATCTCTAACTCAATCTACCTCTTCACTAATTAGGAATTAGTGAAGCAATCAACCTAAACTAAATGGAAAATCTAGTATAGCTGATGAAGTAGGATTTTTGCTCACTTTAGAATAATTTTTCTCACTATATTTCTTCACTTTCCAAAAAGCTAGAGAGCAAAATTGGAATGAAGAAGAAAATGAAGATGAGAATGGAATAAGAATCCATCAGTGAGAATAGCAACCATGGGTGAGATAATATCTCATATTAACTCATGTAGAAAATTAATCATGGCTTAAGATAATGGTTGAGTTAATAAATATTTAGGATGAGACAAAATTAGTGGACTAAATCAAGGTTACCACAAGCTTCTCCAAGCTTCTTAACCTTGACAATTTTCCACCTAATTTTGTTTTATCCTTAATAATTAAAACCCCACATTATCATTAGCATGGTATGAGTCTCATACACCCACATAGCATGTAGCAACAAGCATGACACAATAATATACATCACATATATATTGAATATGAAAAAGAGAGAAAAAGAAATGCTTAAGTGAGCAAATATTAGTTAATGTAAAATTAATATATCAAATATATAATCATACATTAAATTATGAAATCAACACTTGATTTAATAATCCGGCTATATCACATATAACCGACTAATATAATTTGTATCAACTTATCGAACTAACACTTGATTCGATAACCCGGCTATATCACATATAGCCGACCGATACCACATATCACGAGATTAGAATTCGGTATCACATACGTGTATTAATCTTGGTCCTGCACATATCACATATGTGCTCCTTACTTCGTTTCGCCTGAGCCAGAAAACCTCTGTGTAGGACTCTAAAGACTCGTCAATACGCCGGAAGTAGGTGATGATCATATCAGTCATCCACAAACTGTCAGCGGTACTAGCTGGACATAACGGTTAACCGGGTATTGAGCGATCATAAGATCAACAAGCAAGCCTGTTCATACTCCTGCGAATCCAATAAGTAACACTACCGTACAGTCCGGTCTCTTCATCTGATATGTCGTATATCCAGCCTGGGGGTGGTAAATGTCAGACCCCGATAGCCTGATAAGTCATGTCGATGTGAGGCCTATAACGGTTTGAGAAACTACTGCTAACACTTACCAGTAAATCTCAGCAACCCTGGCCAGAGATTTTCTGTTATGGCCAATCGAGCATAGCGCAACATCAACCCCCAATACTGGGAGAGACGAAATCCCCTTCTATCGCTCATTGCCTCCATGTGACTTGAGACTGTACCCAAAAACCACCATTTTGCACGTTCTCTTGAACGTGGTAAGGTGGAAATCAAAGCACGGTGGGAATCACACAAGACTCTATGACGATCTCGGATCTACAGACTAACATGTACCAGTGTCACCAGAGAACTGCTATCTGACGTGAGATATAATACCATCTAGGAGTTCTCGGTGAGTCCTGTTCAGTGTACCCAGTCTCCACTGAGCACCCGTATACAATCTTTGATGTCAAACACCAATGGATGTGGGATCATCCATCGCCCATCATATGGGTCAAGAAACGTATACGCTAGTCTACTCTGGAATATCGATGCCCCGTCTCGATATTCCCATAACTAGGAATAATTGAAGGATGTACTTAAGGACTACCCTGGCCCCACTAGTATGATCTGCATCATAATCCTGGTAGTCAAGTACTCATCCTAAAGGATTTATCAACATGTAACAGAGAGACAATAAGTGTACATGTCAAGATAAAGAGCAAGCGGATAGCATACTATCATGTCGAGCAAGAAAGTCTTCCCTATATATGTCCAAGCATCCACTATAATATACATCATATGTACAATAATGGCCACTAGGGCATACATATAACTAACAATCTCCCACTTGCACTAGGGCCAGTTGTTGTAGTATCTCATACCCAACGTCCCATAAAAGTATCTCTTGGGAAAGGCATCTGTGAGTGGATCCGCCGTGTTATTCTTCAAGTCAACTCTCCTTACCTCAATCCCTTGGAGATCAACCATCTCCCTGATCAGGTGATACTACCTCAGAATATGTCTGGATCGCAGACGGGACTGGGGTTCTTAGGCCAAAACCACAACTCCATTTTTGTCACAATAACAGTTATTGGACGCTCAATGGTAGGAACCATGTTCATCTGATGAACAAGAAATATCCAGACATCCACTTTGGCAGTATCGTTGGTAGCGATGTATTCAGCCTTTATCGTCTAATTTGCCACAGTATCTAGCTTGGAATTCTTCCAACATACCGTCCCTCCACTGAAGGTAAAGACAAAGTCTGAGACTAACTTTCAGTCGATCTTATCACTCTGGAATTTCGAATTGGTAAAGGACTCCCACTGGAGTTCACCGTTACCAAAAACTAAGAACATTTCTTTAGTGCTTCTCAAGTACTTAAGAATGTCCTTCACAACTGTCCAGTGATTCTTCCAAGATCCGATTGATGCTTGATCACTACTCCTAGTGAGTCAGCTACATCTGGTTCGGTAAATAACATTGCATACATGATAGAGCCTACTGCCGAAGCATAAAATATCCTTGTACGCGAGCTCTCTCCAAATCAGTCTAGGAAGACATCTTTTTGGAGAGAGTGATTCCTGAGTAAGTGGGCGAACCACCATGCTTAGAATCTTCCATACTAAACCCTTTTAGTATGGTGTTAATGTACGTGGATTTAGGACACTCCCAAGATCCACTTAGATCTATCGCTATAGATCTAAATCCTTAAGATGTAGTAGGTATCACCTAGATCTTTCATGGAGAATTCTCGTGATAAGAGGAGCTTGACCGAGTGTAGCATAAGAAGCCATTTCCTATCAAGAGTATGTCATCTATGTACAATACGTGGAAGACAACCTTACTCTCTACAACCTTCTTGTATATACAAGGTTCATCTATATTTTTGATGAAGTCAAACTCTTTGACTGCCACATCAAAACAGATGTTCCAACTCCGCGATGTCTGATTTAATCCTGATGGACTTAAGTATAGTCACTGGAGAAAAGGTTTCTTCATAATCCATACCTGGTTATTGACGAAAACCTTTTACTACAAGTCTAGCTTTGAAAATCTCAACTTTTCCATTTACATCAAGAATCCTCTCAAGATCCACTTTCTCCCAATAGGTTTTACCCCTTCAGGTGCAACATTCAAAGTCATGCTTTGTTGGTGTACATGGATTCCATCTCAGATCGCATTGCATCCAACCATTTCACAGATTCCCTACTCATGATGGCATGCCTGAACCTGGTTGGGTCATCATCTACCATGATGCATTCCTCGCTCCCACCGTCACTGAGAAAACCGTAGTATCTCTCAGGTAGATGAGGAACCCTACCAGATTCGCGGAGAGGCTAAGGTTCGTTGGAGACTATTGAATCCTTTTTTTCCACCAAATCATCAGCTGTTAGTTTTTCTAGCTGGAAGTCCTTCCAGTTCTACCTCATGACCACTAATTTCTTCCATAATAAATTCCGTTTCTAAAAAAGTGGCATGTTGAGAAACAAAACACATTTTGCTCCTCGGTTTGGTAGAAGATATTACCTCTCAAATGTTTGGGATATCCAACAAACTTACAGAGCTGACCTTGCCTCGAGCTATTCCGGATTTTGCTTTTCAACATAGGCCGGACAACCCCATATCTTAACTCGTTTAAGAGATGGTCTCTTCCCATTCCATATCTCATACGGAGTAGTAGGCACAGATTTGGATGGAACCCTATTCAATAGGTATGCAACTTCTCAAGTGCATAACTCCAAAAGGAAACAGACAACTCAGCAATACTTATCATAGAGCGCATCATATCTCATAGGGAGTGATACCTCCGCCCCGATACACCGTTGTGATGTGGTGTACACGGAGGAGTAAGCTGAGAGAGAATCCCATTCTATTTTTAGAAAATCCAGGAACTCCATGCTCAAGTATTCCCTTCTCCGATCAGATCGAAGGACTTAATACTTTTACCCATCTGGTTCTCAACTTCTAGCTTATATTCCTTGAATTTCTCAAAAGTTTCAAACTAGTGTTTCAACAGGAACATATGTCCGAATATTGAGAGATGGTCATTGAATATAATAAAGTACGAGAAACCAACCATGGCATTTATAGACATAGGACCGTATACATCACTATGTATCATTCCCAAGAGTTCAGAAACTCTTTCTCTATTTCCAGTAAACGGAGTATTGGTCATTTTACCTTTGAGACAAGACTGGCAAGTATCATAAGATGAAAATTCGAACGGATTCAAATATTCATCCATATGTAACTTAGCTAGTCGTGTCGTATTGATATAACCTAGTCTACAATGCCACAAGAAGGATTCGTTTATTCATGAACTACTCCTCTTGTGTGTGTTCTATATACTTTGAACTGTGGTTTGATTTAGAATGTATATGCCATTTCATAACATACCTGATCCAATCAACTCTTGATTAAGGAAAATGTTCACAACATTATCCTGCAATACAAAATTATATCCTTCTTTAACTTAATAAAGAAACTGATGTAATGTTGTATATCAGGTTCGGTATGTAACAACATTTGTTCAGAATTAATGTATTTACCATTTCGTAATACAAGGTGATATTCGCCAACTGTTTTGACTGCAACATTTATACCATTCCCTACTCTTACAAAATGATCACCTATTCCCAGTTCTCTACCTTTCCTTAGCCTATGCAACATATTGCATATATGTGGGATCCCGATCCGGTATCTAATACCCAGAACGTAGAGTGTATTGAGAAACAGTTCTCGGTAACTAACATACCCGAAGAAGATGCATCAGCATGTTCATTCCTCGTTTGGGTGGCATGTGAATCTGGATATTCTCTTATTTCCTGTTCGGACTTATAACAATTATAAGATAGAGCGGAACCAACGTTCCCCAGCTCAGTATAACAAGCGGGTTCGGTCAATACATCCATATTATTATCTTGATTAAGGCATAACACGGTCGCTACCGGGAGAGAGAGAGAGAAGAAAACACTCAGCGTATACTCTTGCAAGATTAGATTGCTTATTATTTTATCCAATCAGGATGGCTCCCACTGTTTTTATCAAATCTTCCTTCAAACCCTAAATGGTAAGACTAGTCGGGATTAATTACACCGTACAAGTTCGCCAATCTTTCGGCCAGGCCAGTGTCAGTAGTTTGAAGGAGGTTCCTCGTGCTTTCGCACGGACCTAATTAAAATAAACCTCATTTTTCCAGGGGCGTAACCCCGTTAACACCTTTCTAGACACCTACTTGATTGGCTAATTGTAATATGCAACTCTCCCAGAAGTAAATCTTACTCGCAGTGGGTATCGGAATCCAACTATCTCATAGAAAGTATGCAATCTCATTGCAAATTTCAACACTTGAAATTCCCGATAATATTTTTCCCCAAGCAATCTATGACCTTGACAAGGTCAACAAACCATAAATCGCAAGTCAAGTTCAACCCGTACATTTCATGATTAAAGTAAACCCACCCGCACGACCCTTGACAAGATCAACAAGGCCACACGACTACCCGAATCCAATCGCATCTCATGCTTTAACAGATAAGCACTAATCAGCTACCGTACACTACGCCTTGACAAGGTCAACAAACGCAGCACGAATACTAAATAGTCCTTATCTGAAATGACGGATACAACAGGTTTTTAAGAAAACTCTTTGCGTAATGAACTTGATATCATTATAGAATCGAGAGTGATTTAAAGAAAAGAAGTGTTTTTTAGGCTTTGGTTAGTTTTGCTAAAGAGGTCACTCCCGGTGAAGGGATCTCAGCTCTTTCCACATCGAATGAGGCGCTGGATATTCAGGAATATCACTATGCAAAGCAAGAATTAGAGAAGCAATCTAAAGACAAAACCGAGTGGGTTGTAGCATCTGCTAGTTTCGCTAAAGAGGTCACTCCCGGTGAAGGGATCTCAAACTCTTTCCTCATCGAATGAGGTGCTGGATATTCTACAAGGAATACCACTATGCAAAGCAAGAACTAGAACTACCAATTTTTAAAACAGGATTCTACAACATCTTTAGGTTTCTTTTTTTTCATTAATTTCATTAATGAAGTCCCATCATTTATGCTTCCTACGGATCACAGAAGAAACAAAAATACAACGTACGCTTATACCACCCGCATTCGCCACAGTGTCCCGTTATGCACCGTTAGGTTACTTAACGAACGGCATAGCGGGGCGGGACTAGCGCGGGTGCAAAACATAAGTAACGTTTATTATATATCATATATATAATAATAAAGCATCTGTCTCATACATATAAAGTGATCACATCACAGAATATCAGCAGCAGAAGTCCACATATAAAATATTGGATATACTAGAAATTCCGTGTTTTAAATTAAGCCAGTAAAAAAAACGGATTCCACGGTCGTGATGAATTGCCAAACCCACATTCCTAGACCCCTACGAGAGCGGCAAGCAACCCTACCCATTCTAGAGTTAGGAGAGCCGGTCTCGACTCTCGAGATGGTCTCCCACTGGACTCTAGAACCCGGTTACTTGTGCTCCCCGCCTTGGGTCTATCTTAATGCGGAAAAGTAAATAATATACATCAATGGTGACATCATCCTCAACCCGGAAGTGCCCCAATAAAATAATATTACATACAAGTTTTTACATGAATGAAAATGAAAAACTCTCATCTCACGCAAAAACCTACGGCTATTCAAACACGACGATCCAATATAACATATCACAGCAACACATAACATCACATGTCATCAACGTAAGTAAATATGCGTATCCCAATTGTCATTGACATATAGCAACGAAACTGGCGATACACCACATATTACATTTATGGACGCAGAAAAGAAAGTGAAAACTACATCAATTGGAATCCGCAACCACCTTAGACATTATAAACCCGAAATATCACATACTTCGGATTTCATGCCTAACCATATAAATTCCATAGACATCATAAACCCGGAATATCTCATATTTCGAATTTCATGCCTAACATTATAAGCCCCGCATTTTAGTCTAGATATTGAAAACACTTTTCAATAACCAGTCGGGTAACTCAACAAGATTCCCGACAACCTGATCGAATGCTCGTCAGAAACTTTAGTAGACGGCTGCACCCCCGATGCCGTCGATGAAGTGCACTTAGGCGGAACACCGCGGCTACGAGCACCTGAGGGGATGCTTGTAACAGGGTTCTTCTACAGTCACTTGGTCGGGGCTATGGGGCGTGGATATCTAGTAATGTTACCTGGCGAATATCCGCGTACACTACGTGATTGCGACAGAGTTTTGATCCATATCAAAACCCCGTGGCAACCGATCAAATGAGACTAAATTGCTAGATTTATAAAATTCAAATTAGTTTTCACAAAACTAATTATTGTGGATTCCAAATGTTGTTTCACAATTCACAGATAGCTAGACGATATTAAACGTTTCGATCGAATCAACAAACACCCACATTTCCCAGAGGGCTCAACTCTTGAGCGGAGTTAAAAAAATACCCAAAACATGCCACAGTACCTACGGACCAACCGTAGAAGGGCCAACCCTTACCTCACCTATGGCGCTGCGGAACTAGCGCAAACCCTAGGGTTTGGTGGCGGTTCTGGCGGTAATAGAATCGAGTTAGGGTTTCGCTCTTTTAGAGGGTCCATAGAATTACCTGCATGATTTTTTGAATATTTTTAGCTTGGAAAATCCAACTCTTGGAAAATTTCCAGCGAGGGTAATGTGGTGGTGTTTGATGTTCGTTCGAACTTTTTAATGTCGTCTAAATTACCCGAAACGATGATAGAATTATGAATACGAAACACTCTGAATTGTTTTAACAGAAAGATAATATCACATGCAATCTTAGTAAAAACAAATAACACCTGAAACACAAAACCCCAGAGACTGGAAAACAAGAACAAATTGAAGCCAGAACAAGCCTATAAAACCGGTCAGGCCGGTCATATTCTTCATTTCGCTCGGTCAAATCCGGCGAAGAGGGTTCAATTTTCTGTGGTGTTCATATTACATCATATATAACATTCTGCAGCTGGTTAAAAAAAATTTATAGGCCTTTTAAAATTTGACAGAAACTAGTGTTTTGTTTCGATTGTTTCGGAGCTGTTTCGGTTTCGTAATTCTACTAATATTTTCTAATTCTCTAGCTTGGGTTTGATACTACTGCCGGGTTCCATAGCACCCTAACTAGGATTTATGGGGCATCAAGTATGCAATTTTAAAAAACCTAGAGAGTTATGCAACCTATACCAAGGATCTAACTAGAAAATTAGGAGTAAGCTAGCATGTAATCAACCATTACACTAAGTGAATGAGGAATACAACCTTTGTAGACTGGTCCTTCACTTCTAAAGCTCCATGTAGTAGTCCCTTCGCTCCAAGTAGTGATCTTCCGGACTTTAGTAAGGGTTCACAAGACGAAAAGAACAAGCTTGCTTGAAGTCTTCGAGGCCGAAGATAATCTACGTCGAGAAATCTCCAACTCAAGCCACCTCTTCACTAATTGGGAATTAGTGAAGCAAACAATCTAAACTAAATGGCCAATCTAGTATTGGTTGATGAATTAGGATTTTTGCTCACTTTAGAATAATTTTTCTCACTATATTTCTCCACTTTCCAAAAATCTAGAGAGCAAAATTGCAATGAAGAAGAAGATGAAGATGAGAATGGAATGAGAATCCATCAGTGAGAATAGTAACCATGGGTGAGATAATATCTCATATTAACTCAAGTAGAGACTTAACCATGGCTTAAGAAAATGGTTGGGTTAATAAATATATAGGATGAGACAAAATTAGTGGACTAAGTCAAGGTTACCACAAGCTTCTCCAAGCTTCTTAACCTTAACAATTTTCCACTTAATTTTATTTTATCCTTAATAATTAAAACCCCACATTATCATTAGCATGGTATGAGTCTCATACACCCATGTAGCATGTAGCAACAAGCATGACACTGTCATGCCCCGCTTTCCAGTGTACGGCGAAGGAGACGCGACGAGGTCCGCTACGTATATACTCAGAAGTACATACGCTAAGCGTATCTAAGTAATATAAAATAAGTATACAAGAGACAAGAAATAAAAAGAACAGCAACTTTTATTTATTAACATTCTTTGTACAATACATGAAGGAAAAACAGCTGAAATAAAAAGATGCCTAAACAGTGGCATAACAGGAAATGTAAAATACTGAATGGAAAAGTGTACAATGAACTAAAGTGCTGGATCTTCGGCAAACTGCTACAAGTCTTCTGCAGATGGCTCGACCTCTGCCGGGTCCAAATCACCTGACGACATTCAAAGAAGAAAGAAATAGAATGTCGTCAGCGAACACGTCGCTCGGTAAGTCCCAAGGGTAAGAGGAAAGTAGAAAAGATAGAATAAGAAGATATCTTTTAAAGTTGTATACTATTGTTGTACTGTTGTGTTAACGCTGTTGTTTGTAGTTTGGTACAGAAGGATGCTAGTGTATACGAGGGGGGTCTCTATATGCTAGAGACCAGGGCAAACGGAATGTACAAGGAACCGTTAAGCCATGGTACAACAGCAACAGAATATAGGTTAGGTGTCTTAATCTGACCACCTCGTGCCACCTTTAAAACCTTCTGTACCAATCTACCCCTTAAACCCCGCGATGTCTTATTTGTATTATTATCTTGTAAAATGTATTGATTGTATGAGTGATTGACTGACTGACCGAAACCATGATATCAGGAAACGGTTATAACCGTAAAGTCATGTAAATGGAATACTGAGAATCATGTAAAAGGAATATATATATCCATGGTTCGGTTCAGTCAAGTTGTATAAATTGATAATTGTATCCATGGATTCATGTGTTCATATTGAATTGGAATCTTGTAGATTGTAGGTTGACTTGAATCATGTTCAAGTCAGATTAATCAGACTCAAACCCGAGTCAGATAATCAGAAATGTGAATCAAAGTCTTATAATTGCTAGGGTCCTTAGGGTAATTTATAAAACTTGAGGGGGTTTTATGTAAAAATACTTTTATATACTTTTCAAAATACACCTCAAGTATTTATTGTTCGTCTTTAGAGCTGTAATGAGGGTGGATTTTATGTTGTGATATTTCTAGTGAAAATATCCCAGTTATAGGTATTTATCTGTAATATTGATTATTTGAAGTTCATGGTATTTTAGTGTAAAATTTATTATTGTGATTTTTAGGAAAAAGTGAAAAATTTATATTATAATAAAATAGATATTTAAATGATAAATATACATATGTTTATACAAAAATAATTTTAATAAATATTTTATATTCCAAAAATCTCATTTTCTTAAGATGTCGTATTTTAAACCTTTCGAGACCGAATGCTCCTTGCGGAGGTCTGAATCTCACACTACTAGCCCGAGGGTGCGCGATAAACCGCACGATCCCGAACGTGTTCCCCAAAGATGGGTTGTAGTGGCGCTTTGCAAAGATTGTAAAATACCAATCCTTTAGAAAACGGTTTTATAAAATAAAAGGTATTTATTTACAAAGTGTAGTTTTCCGTATTTTAGATTCTAGGGTTTCCTAAGCCAACTAGCCTATTTCTAAATGGTCTAAACGAAAATTCGTTAGAAGCCTCAAATCGCCTCTTCACCGCCAATTGTGGCCAGGTAAGTACAAGTGAGGAAGGAGGGATCCACTCACGAATCGTGAGACGGGCCTTTTAAAATTACCTAAACTCACTTGCCTAGCCTAGACACCACAAAGTCAGGTTTAGATAAACGATCGATGTCCACAACTTATCGTGTTTTCCTAATAAGAGGTATTTATTTAAAAGTGTGTCAAATCTAAAACTTTTAAGAATGGTTTTATTAAGAATATAGTATTTAAATGAAAGTTTCGTTTTATCGTATTCTAAGTTTTGATGATATCGTTTTGGGGTTGTATTTGCATGTGTGTGGAGGTAAGTCATTACCTCGTGCTCTACTTTGAATGTATAGCAAAGTTAAGGGGTTAAATGTGAAATCGAAACATAATGGTATTAAAGTGAAAAATACGATAAATTGGAAAGGTTATCATTTCATGTGACGAAACTTGTTCAAATTGATTTTTAAAAGTTTAATAGTCAAGATAAAGATGTTTAGGCATGAATGTATTAGTTAGAAGTGAAATTTTATAGAAAACCGAATCGGAAATCGGATTTGTTCCGATTCCGTCGGGTTTCGTAAATTCGTATTTTAGAGAAATAGAAAGGGAGATAGAATGGGACTTACGGGTTTCGATTAGGCAAAGGAGTGTAGGGAAAACTAAGGGAGTTGCCGAGGCGTTGCTTCGTCGCCGGTTGTTTCTAAAAACGTCGCCGGAATTCCCGCTGGAATTTCGTCGGAGCTTCGCCGCGAACTTGTTTTCAAAGCACACACTTCTTGGAAAATTTTGAGAGAGTGAGCCTAGGGTTTTGGAATGAGAGGGTGGAGGGTAGGGGGTGTATTTATAGGGTAGGCTAGGGTAGGGTAGGTGAAAGGTTTTTAATTAAAAAAAATGTTAAAATCATAGAAAAATTATAGTAAATGGAGTGTATTTAAGATTCGGGAACCGATCCAAATAAATGGTGTATGCAGGGGGTTAGAGAAGTCGAAGAGCCCCAACTTTCGTGTTGGGGACTCCGCCGTCCGGCCGAGTCCGGCCGGCGGTGCTGGACCGAGTCGGCCGGTCCGCCGGCCGATCCCGGCGGAGTCGGGGTTCGAGTCGGTGGGGGGTCTCATGGGGTACACTTTGGTATTTTTACTTTTTTATGTTTAGTTCAACTTTTGGGAGTTATGGCCTGTGGACTGTTGGGCTTTCAAGAAATTTAAAACAAAAATAATATAAAAATAATGTAGGGCATGGGATTTGAACTCTGGTGGCTTGGTTCAGCAGTGCAAGGTGTTACCAATAAGCTACAAGCTCCTTCTTGTAATTATTGTGGGAAAATAAATACTTAAAGTGGTAACAACAACATTAAATACCCCAAGTATACTTCAAATTTAAATCAATTTTATGTATACAAAAAATTGGAGTTGTTACAATCTACCCTCCTTACAAAAATTTCGTCCTCGAAATTTACAACTTTTATTTAAGGACTAGTTTTCAAAGAGGTGAGGATATCTTGCACGCATTTCATCTTCCATTTCCCAAGTGGATTCTCCTGGAGTGTCTTTCCTCCACATTACCCGGACCAAGTTAACTTCCTTGTTCCGAAGTGTCTTCACTTTTCTGTCCAGGATCTCCACAGGCTGTTGCTCACAAGACAAGTCGGGCTGTATAGTGAGTTCGGAATGATCAAGTACATGGCTGGGGTCACTCACATACTTTCTGAGTTGGGATATGTGGAACACGTTATGCACTCCTTCCAATGAGGGTGGAAGCGCTAAGCGGTATGCCACTTCACCGACTCGTTCGAGTATGTCGAACGGTCCAATGTATCTCGGACTCAATTTACCCCATCTTCCAAATCGGATCACTCCGCGGTTCGGAGATATCTTCAAGAATACATGGTCTCCTGGCTGGAACTCCAAGTGTCGTCTCTTTGCATCAGCCCAGTGTTTTTGTCGATCTTGGGCTATGCGCATTCTTTCCCTGATAGTACGAACCATATCAACGGTCGCTACTATCACCTCTGGTCTAAGAAGTTCCCTATCTCCGATGTCATCCCAACTTAATGGTGATCGACACTTCCTTCTATACAATGCTGCAAAAGGTGCCATTCCTATACTTGCTTGGTAGCTGTTATTGTACGCGAACTCCACAAGATGCAGGTGATCTTCCCACGATCCTTTGAAGTCTAGCATACACGCTCTGAGCATATCCTCCAAGATCTGAATAGTTCGTTCCGACTGACCATCTGTTTGTGGATGATAAGCCGTGCTGAAGTTCAGACTTGTTCCCAAGCTTTCTTGCAGACTCTGCCAAAATTGCGATCGGAACCTAGTGTCACGATCGGAGACAATGCAGACGATACTCCATAAAGTCTCACAATTTCCTGTATGAGTTCATGGGTATCAGAGATAGTACATTATGAAGATTTTAAATCTTAAATAGATTATTACCTCCATATACTTCTTTGCCAGTGTCTCAGTTGATTGGCCAACCCGAAATGGGATGAAGTGAGCCGACTTTGTGAGTCGATCTACAATGACCCATATAGTATCGTTACCCTTTGTGCTGCGAGGAAGAGCAGTCACAAAGTCCATCATGATGTGCTGCCACTTCCATTTTGGGATTGGTAACGGTTGAAGTAGTCCATCTGTCCTGTGATGTTCAGCCTTTACTTGCTGACACACCAAACATTTTGCGACGCTTCTGGCTTCTTCATGCTTCATTCCATGCCACCAATAATTCTGACATAGATCTTTGTACATTTTGGTACCTCCAGGATGTACTGAGTAGGGAGAGCTGTGAGATTCTTTCATTAACTCTTCCCGAACAGGATCTTTTGGTATGCACAATCTGCTGCCGTATCTCAAAGATCCGTCTTCATGGATGATGAAGTCTGTTCTGAGTCCATTCTCCACTTGTTCTCTGATCCTTTGCAACTTAGTATCACTTGCTTGAGCTACTTTGATCTGATTGACAATGGTTGATTGAACTTTTAGATTCATCAAACTTGAAGCATTACCTGGCATGACTACTTCTATCTCCATCTGATGTAAGTCTTGCTGAAGCTTCCACTGAGCGGTGAGATTCATCGATAATGGTTGGCGACTAAGAGCATCGGGTACTACGTTCATCTTCCCTGGGTGATATTGCAAGTTGATGTCAAAGTCCGCCATGAGTTCTAACCATATTCTCTGCCGCATATTCAACTACTTCTGAGTAAACACGTACTTCAGACTTTTATGATCTGTGTAGATGTTCACTCGTTCACTAAGTAAATAATGGCACCAAGTCTTGAGAGCAAAGATGACGGCTGCCAACTCCAGATCATGCGTCGGGTAATTGCCCTCATGAGTCTTCAGTTGTCTTGAAGCATAAGCCACAACCTTACCGTACTGATGTAGAACACATCCTAATCCCTTACCGGATGCATCACAATGCACTTCGAATCCTCCAGATTGATCCGGTATTACGAGAATAGGTGCAGATGTCAATCTTGACTTGAGTTCTACGAAAGCTTGTTCGCATGCTTCTGATCACACAAATTCTTCATCTTTTCGTGTGAACTTGGTCAGGAGTGTTGCTATCTTTGAGAATCCTTCAATGAACCTTCTGTAATATCCAGCTAAAACCAAGATACTCCGAATGTCCTTCACTGACTTTGGTGTAGGCCATTCACTAACTGCTGAAACTTTGGCTGGATCTACAGAAATTCCTTCTTCTGATACGATATGTCCAAGAAAACCAACTTGATTTAGCCAAAACTCGCACTTGCTGTACTTGGCATAAAGCTTATGTTGACGAAGAGTTTCCAGGACAATTCGTAGATGCTCTGCATGCTCTTTCCGACTCTTAGAATATACCAGGATGTCGTCGATGAAGATGACAACAAACCTGTCTAAATACTCCCGGAAAACTTGGTTCATTAGGTTCATGAATATTGCTGGTGCATTGGTCACTCCAAATGGCATCACTAGAAATTCGTAATATCCATAGCGAGTTCTGAAAGCTGTTTTGTGAATATCAGCTTCCTTGACCTTCACTTGATGATAACCTGAACGAAGATCCAATTTAGAGAAAACACAAGATCCACTTAGCTGATCGAATAGATCATCGATGCGCGAGAGTGGATACTTGTTCTTTATAGTGACTTCGTTCAAGGCCCTATAATCGATGCACATTCTGTATGAACCTTCCTTCTTCTTCACCAATAATACAGGTGCTCCCCAACTTGAAGTGCTGGGACGAATCCATCCTTTCGCCAATAATTCGTCCAACTATGTTCGAACTTTCTTCAAACCTTCCGGACTTAGTCTATACGGTGCTTTGATCACCGGTTGTGCTCCTGGTACTAAATCAATACTGAATTCAAGAGCTCGATCGAAAGGCAAACCTGATATATCGTCAGGAAATATATCGTCGAACTCTCGAACTACCCTTTGTCTTAATTCTTCTTCCGCCTGAGCTGCTGCAACTACTGCTTCCCTTGGCTTCGCTTTGTAGGTACGTGGCTCCAGGGTACGATCTCCGCTCTTGAAATAGAAGACAGGATAGTCTGGAATCTCGAATACTACCCTCTTTTGACGACAGTCGATGGTAGCATAAAAAGTTCCAAGCCAATCCATTCCTAGAACCACATCAAAGTTCGGTATGTCCAGTACCTTGAAGTCAGCATAAAACTCTCTGCTGCAGACGACGACTGGACACAAGCTGTATCCCATAGTTGCCTTTAGAACGCCATTTCCGAAACTGACATTCCAGCTGGATACAAGTGGTGAGACTGGAATCGCATGGGTTCGGACAAACCGTTGCGACATAAAGTAGTGGGATGCTCCAGTATCAAACAGTGCAAGTGCAGGTAGTGAGGCTACTAGGATTATACCTAAGGTATATTGGATATCTTTTAGGTATAGGGAAAGTGTGTAGATAACCAAGACTAAAAGATAAGTTTGAGAAGGAAAGTTTACCGGTAATGACTTGGCCAGTGGCCTCAGCTTCTTCCACGGACATCGTGAAAGTCTGGCGCTTGGGTACATTCCTCCTGGCCTGAGGAGCATTCCTCGGAACGTTCCTTTGAGCTTGATGGAACTGACGAGGAGGTGGTGCAGCTTGTGGTCCTCTGGGTGGTGCAGGTAGTGCAAGTCTTGGAGCGGGTGCTTGGATGGCTGGGCGTTGTGAGTAATTGTTTGCTGGCCTGGGTGCAGCAACTGGGTTTTGCCTTTGGGGAAAAGACCCAATATCGTGAGTAGCTGAGCCGTAGACTAAGCAAAGGCGGTTGGCTCGCCGGCAGTCCTTCATCATATGTCCAGCTCTCTTGCAGTAGATACAAAAGGCTGGGCTGGAACGGTGGTTCGGTACTCCGGGTCGCCTTGGCACAAAAGGTGGTCTGGATGAGGCTCCACCTGCTATCTAGTTGGTAGGGCGCTTGACTCCTGCAGACTGAGGTCTGCCCCTTTCTTTTATCACTGTCTCATAACTACGGGCAGCTTCCAGAGCATCCTCATGAGTCAAAAATTTTCCCGTGGCTAGAGCAGCCTGAATATCTGTGTCTAGACCTTGTTGAAAGCGACGGGCTCTGATCTCATCCGTCAGTATTAAGTGTTCCGCGAATCTGTTTTAGGATTGTGTTATCGGTGTAGTATGTGATATTTAAAATTGAACTATTGTGACATATCTTACCGGCTTAACATGGTGAATTCAGCGTCGTATTCATCTACTGATTTGTCCCACATCGATCCTTGTTGTAGATGAATGAATTGCTGCTCCATGGCAAACTTGGCAGTCACAGGGAAGTATTTCGCGTCGAACTTCTCGCGAAAAGTCTTCCATTCAATAGGCTGTGCAAGACGGCTTTCTTCCGCCTTCCACCAGTTGCGAGCATTGTCCGTGAGCTGTAGTTTAGCTACACGGACCCAAGCTATGTCTGGCACTTGTGCTGCTGCCAGATCATCCTCGATACTTTGAGCCCATTCCTCAGCTTCCAGTGGGCTCCCCTTTCCTGAGAACTGCTTCGGATGTAAAGCCCTGAATTGCTTTACCTCCGGAGCGTCAATCTCTGGACGGTTCAGGAGTTGTTGTTGTCCCTCAAGAAGGCTGTGGATTGCCTCAAGTAGCACCGTTTGCTTCGTAGGTGGCACAGGAACAGCAGGTGTGAGGGGTAGTGCTGGAGGTGTGTTGTTGACGTTAGTGCTGGTGTTGTTCGGAGAATCCATAACCCTGAAGAAAAATTTGGGTTAGGACAGATTCAAGTACATGAAATGATAAGATTCAAGGAATACGAAATTGCAAGACTCAAGGAACATGAATTGTAAAGAATGTTTTAGTTGCTGGTCCTTGTGTTATATTGCTTAAGTTGTTCATGCAGAACAGAACTACATGATAGGGATTCATACAGCTCAGGCCTGCATGGGCCACCAACAAAACCTGTCACGCCCCGCTTCCCAGTGTACGGCGAAGGAGACGCGACGAGGTCCGCTACGTATATACTCAGAAGTACATACGCTAAGCGTATCTAAGCAATATAAAATAAGTACATAAGAGACAAGAAATAAAAAGAACAGCAACTTTTATTTATTAACATTCTTTGTACAATACATGAAGGAAATACAACTAAAATAAAAAGATGCATAAACAGCGGCATAACAGGAAATGTAAAATACTGAATGAAAAAGTGTACAATGAACTAAAGTGCTGGATCTTCGGTAAACTGCTCCAAGTCTTCTGCAGATAGCTCGACCTCTGCCGGGTCCAAATCACCTGACGACATTCAAAGAAGAAAGAAATAGAATGTCGTCAGCGAACACGTCGCTCGGTAAGTCCCAAAGGTAAGAGGAAAGTAGAAAAGACAGAATAAGAAGATATCTTTTAAAGTTGTATACTATTGTTGTACTGTTGTGTTAACGCTGTTGTTTGTAGCTTGGTACAGAAGGATGCCAGTGTATACGAGGGGGTCTCTATATGCTAGAGACCAGGGCAAACGGAATGGACAAGGAACCGTTAAGCCACGGTATAACAGCAACAGAATATAGGTTAGGTATCTTAATCTAACCACCTCGTGCTATCTTTAACACCTTCCGTACTAATCTACCCCTTAAACCCCGCGATGTCTTATTTGTATTATTATCTTGTAAAATGTATTGATTGTATGAGTGATTGACTGACTGACCGAAACCATGATATCAGGAAACGGTTATAACCGTAAAGTCATGTAAATGGAATACTGAGAATCATGTAAAAGGAATATGTATATCCATGATTCGGTTCAGTCAAGTTGTATAAATTGATAATTGTATTCATGGATTCATGTGTTCATATTGAATTGGAATCTTGTAAATTGTAGGTTGACTTGAATCATGTTCAAGTCAGATTAATCAGACTTAAACCCGAGTCAGACAATCAGAAATGTGAATCAAAATCTTATAATTGCTAGGGTCCTTAGGGTAATTTATAAAACTTGAGGGGGTTTTATATAAAAATACTTTTATATACTTTTCAAAATACACCTCAAGTATTTATTGTTCGTCTTTAGAGTTGTAATGAGGGTGGATTTTATGTTGTGACATTTCTAGTGAAAATATCCTAGTTATAGGTATTTATCTGTAATATTGATTATTTGAAGTTCATGGTATTTTAGTGTAAAATTTATTATTGTGATTTTTAGGAAAAGGTGGAAATTTTATATTAGAATAAAATAGATATTTAAATGATAAATATACATATGTTTATAAAAAAATAATTTTAATAAATATTTTATATTCCAAAAATCTCATTTTCTTAAGATGTCTTATTTTAAACCTTTCGAGACCGAATGCTCCTTGCGGAGGTCTGAATCTCGCACTACTAGCCCGAGTGTGCACGATAAACTGCACGATCCCGAACGGGTTCCCCAAAGATGGGTTGTAGCGGCGCTTTGCAAATATTGTAAAATACTAATCCTTTAGAAAACAGTTTTATAAAGTAAAAGGTATTTATTTACAAAGTGTAGTTTTCCGTATTTTAGATTCTAGGGTTTCCTAAGTCAACTAGCCTATTTCTAAATGGTCTAAACGACAAGTCATTAGAAGCCTCAAATCACCTCTTCACCGCCAATTGTGGCCAGGTAAGTACAAGTGAGGAAGGAGGGATCCGCTCACGAATCGTGAGACGGGCCTTTTAAAGTTATCTAAGCTCACTTGCCTGGCCTAGACACCATAAAGTCAGGTTTAGATAAACGATCGATGTCCACAACTTATCGTGTTTTCCTAATAAGAGGTATTTATTTAAAAGTGTGTCAAATCTAAAACTTTTAAGAATGGTTTTATTAAGAATATGGTATTTAAATGAAAGTTTCGTTTTATCGTATTCTAAGTTTTGATGATATCGTTTTGGGGTTGTATTTGCGTGTGTATGGAGGTAGGTCATTACCTCGTGCTCTACTTTGAATGTATAGAAAAGTTAAGGGGTTAAATGTGAAATCGAAATATGATGGTATTGAAGTGAAAAATACGATAAATTGGAAAGGTTATCATTTCATGTGACGAAACTTGTTCAAATTGATTTTTAAAAGTTTAATAGTCAAGATAAAGATGTTTAGGCATGAATGTATTGGTTAGAAGTGAAATTTTATAGAAAACCGAATCGGAAATCGAATTTGTTCCGATTCCGTCATGTTTCGTAAATTCATATTTTAGAGAAATAGAAAGGGGATAGAATGGGACTTACGGGTTTCGATTAGGCAAAGGAGTGTAGGGGAAACTAAGGGAGTTGCCGAGGCGTTGCTTCGTCGCCGGTTGTTTCTAAAAACGTCGCCGGAATTCCCGCCGGAATTTCGTCGGAGCTTCGCCGCGAACTTGTTTTCAAAGCACACACTTCTTGGAAAATTTTGAGAGAGTGAGCCTAGGGTTTTGGGATGAGAAGGTGGAGGGTAGGGGGTGTATTTATAGGGTAGGCTACCTAGGTGAAAGGTTTTTAATTAAAAAAATGTAAAAATTATAGAAAAATCATTAAAAATTGTAGTAAATGGAGTGTATTTAAGATTCGGGAACCGATCCAAATAAATGGTGCATGCAGGGGGTTAGGGAAGTCGAAGAGCCCCAACTTTCGTGTTGGGGACTCGGCCGTCCGGCCGAGTCCGGCCGACGGCGCCGGACCGAGTCGGCCGGTCCGCTGGCCGACTCGGCCGATCCCGGTCGAGTCGGGGGTCGAGTCAGTGGGGGGTCTCATGGGGTACACTCTGGTATTTTTACTTTTTTATGTTTAGTTCAACTTTTGGGAGTTATGGCCTGTGGACTGTTGGGCTTCCAAGAAATTTAAAACAAAAATAATATAAAAATAATGTGGGGCATGGGATTTGAACTCTGGTGGCTTGGTTCAGCAGTGCAAGGTGTTACCAATGAGCTACAAGCTCCTTCTTGTAATTATTGTGGGAATATAAATACTTAAAGTGGTAACAGCAACATTAAATACCCCGAGTATACTTCAAATTTAAATCAATTTTATGTATACAAAAAATTGGAGTTACAGACACAATAATATATATCACATATATATTGAATGTGCACAAGTGAGAAAAATACATGCTTAAGTGAGCAAATATTAGTTAATGTAAAATTAATATATCAAATATATAATCATACATTAAATTATTAAATAAACACTTGATTTAATAATCCGGCTGTATCATATATAACCGACTAATATAATTTGTATCAACTTATCGAACCAACACTTGATTCGATAACCCGGTTATATAACATATAACCGACCGATACCAAATATCGCGGGATTAGAATACGGTATCACATACGCGTATTAATCTCGGTCCCGCACATATCACATATATGCTCCTTACTTCATTTCGCCTGAGCTAGGAAACCTCTGTGTAGGACTCTGAAGACATCAATACGCCGGTAGTAGGTGATGATCATATCAGTCACCCACAAGCTGTCAGTGGTACTAGCTGGACGTAACGGCTACCCGAGTATTGAGCGATCAGAATATCAACAAACAAGCCTGCTCATACTCCTACGAATCCAATAAGTAACACTACCGTACAGTCCGGTCTCTTCGTTTGATATATCGCATATCCAGCCTGGGGGTGGTAAACGTCAGACCCCAATAGCAAGATAAGTCATGCCGATGTAAGACCCATAACGGTTCGAGAAACTACTAATAACACTTACCAGTAAATCTTAGTAACCCTGACCAGGGATTTTCTGTTATGGCCAATCGAGCATAGTGCAACATCAACCCCCAATACCGGGAGAGACGAAATCCTTTCCTATCGCTCATTGCCTCCATATGACTCAGGAGTGTACCCAAAAACCACCGTTTTGCACGTTCTCTTGAACGTGGTAAGGTGGAAATCAAAGCACAGTGGGAATCACACAAGACTCTATGACGATCTCGGATCTACAAACTAACCTGTACCAGTGTCACCAGAGAACTGCTATCTGACGTAAGATATAATACCATCTAGGAGTTCTCGGCGAGTCTTGTTCAGTGTACCCAGTCTCCACTGAGCACCCGTATAAAATCTTTGATGTCAAACACAAATGGATGTGGGATCATCCATCGCCAATCATATGGGTCAAGAAATGTATACGCTAGTCTACTCTGGAATATCGATACCCCGTCTCAATACTCCCATGACTAGGAACAACTGAAGGATGTACTTACGGACTACCCTGGCCCCATTAATATGATCTGCATCATAATCCTGATAGTCAAGTACTCATCCTAAGGGCTTTATCAATTTGTAACAGAGAGACAATAAGTGTACATGTCAAGATAAAGAGCAACCAGATAGCATACTATCATGTCGAGCAAGAAATTCCTCTCTATATATGTCCAAGCATCCATTATAATATGCATCATATGTACAATAATGGCCTCTAGGGCATACATATAACTAACAGTTACCGATAACTCTAAAACAATCAGGACTTCAATTCTTTTTAAAAGTCTGACTCATTTCGAGTCACGTGCAAATATACAATCAATTTGACTTGAATATGATTCAAGTATAACTCTATTTACAATATGAATATGTTTATACCAGAATACAATTTATAACAACATGAACATGACTGGACCGAACCATGGATATATTCTGTTTACATGACTATCCATTTATATCCATTCCATTTACTGATATCATGGTTTCAGGAAGTCTTCCATTTATTATAAGACAATACAGTACCATCAGTACAATCAATATAATAAGACACTACGGGGTTTATAAAGGGGTAGACTGGTACGGAACATGTTAAACATGGTACGAGGTGGTCACTAAAGACGTAATTACATCCATGTCGTTGTTCTGTGGTATTTTCGACGGAGCCCTGTACTACGGGTTACCAAAGTCCACGGTGTAACTTGGACTCCTCTCGTATACACTGGCATATTCTGTACCTAGATACAAACAACTGCGTTAACATTATAATCAAACATTACAAGTTATACTCTCTTTCGGTCTATTCTATCTCTACCTATCTTTGGGATTTACCGAGCGATTGTTCGCTGACGACATTCCTATTTCTCTTCTTTCTTTAGAATGTTGTCAGGTGGATCGGACGTACTAGAATTCAAGACCAGCCAGGAGCACTTAGAGTAATTCATAGAAGATCCTGAGCATTGACTTTACTTGTACATATTTCCATTCCAGTTATGCCATTGTTTAGGCATTTCTTTCCATCCATGTATTTACATTTCCAGTTGTACCTGTAAAAGAATATTTAATAAATAAAAGGTGCTGTTCAATTACATCTATTGTCATTTTTCTTGTATGCATTTACTTTATATTGCTTAGATACGCTTAGCGTGTTTACTTCGGAGTAAATACGTAGCGGACCTCGCCGCGTCCCCTTACCGTACACCGGGAAGCGGGGCGTGACAACGTGGATGATCACAACCATGGTTTGACTTGTGCTCTAAGAGCCTCTCTAATATCCTAAATCGGACCAGGCGAGAAGTCTTCGGCCGAAGATAATCAGCTTCTTTTTTTGTACCTATAGTCTGAGGTTGAGATCTGACGTTAACATACGAGTTTTATACCTGAGCTCGGCGGTATATATTTTTTGCCTACGCGCGGGACCCATGCCTGCCAACAAACCTAGAGAGGACAAGTAGTGGGACAGAGAAAGAGAGAGTGGTATTAATAATATTAATATTATTATTATTATTATATATATATATTATATATAAGGGGAGAGAGAGAGGAAGAGAGAGAGAGGTGTATAATAATTTACTTATATATATATATATATAATATTAATATATATTATAGTTATAGGAATATAATATATATGGTAGGATTTTATAGATAATACCATATTACTCCAAATATTACCCGTATCTCTCTAAAATTCTAGTTTTTAAATATGAAGAATATACGTAAGGGTTTAAATCATAATGCAATATCCTGTAATTAAAAATATATACCCCCAAATAAAATCTACGTAACTATACTTAGCGGTCCAATAATCTGTCTGTATAATTCTTTAGGATATGAACATGATATGGGGTAGTATGACATGCAAGGCTGGATAAAAATATATTATTTGGTTTTATATTGTATCATAAAAAGATATTTAGAATCTAGACATATTATGTATGTATATATAATCTAGATTTGCATGGATACACTGTACCAGCAAATATTTGATATAATATCGAACCATGATGAGTTTCAAACATGCGGGTAGGGTCGAATAATAACCACAACTGCTAATTGCACTATCCGCAACCCAAAAGCAACAATGGCAAAGAATTTTACCACAAGATTTGAAATACCCCAAATATATAGTATAAATGCACTAGGGAGTACAATCTCTTATTGAGAGATATCAATTGATTTGATTGAGCTTAAAGATCACTTGGGGAATTTTATTCACCGTTTGATTTTTGATCCAACGACTTTCTGTTTAATAAAAGATATTTCTTACTCGTTTTAAAAAAATTAGGAAAATAATTTCCTAACATAAAATTTAATTCTATCTTCTGATTAATCGGTGATTTTTTTAATCACCGTTGGATTTTTGATTCAACGGCTCTCTATTTAACAAAGAGATCTTTTTTATTTAAGAAAAACCGGGGGAAATATTTTTTTATTTGTTTAACAAGATTAGAAAATATTCTCCTGATATATAATTAAATTCTATCTCGGTGATTATTTAGCCACCGTTGGATCTTAGATCCATGGCGCTCTCTTAACAAAGTGTATCTTTCTTATTTAAGAAAGGTTAAGGAAATATTTTTCCTAAATTCAAGCGGTGATTTTTTTAATCGCCATTGGATTTTTGATCCAAGGGCCCTCTGTTTAACAGAGCAGATTTTTCTTGTTTTAGAAAGATCAGGAAAATATTTTCCCAAATAGAATTTAATTCTGTCTGTAGTGACGCTCACATGCATTGCACATGAGACGCTGCCATATCATATGGCCTTAGCACTCACGTGCTTTGCACATGGACGCTATCATATTATATGGCCTTAGCGTTCACGTGATTTGCACATGGGTGCCGCTCACGTGCTTCGCACATGAGGCGCTGCTATATTTTTTAAAAGGGAACAAATGTAAGTTTTGTGCCAAATTTTTTGGGGGAACAGTATTGACATGAATTTGACATTAACTTGACATGAACTTGCAACACCCTAACATATTTTTGGATTCGTGTAAGGCTTGTGTTAACTTTATAACTGTAACACCCTAATACGATCATATGATAATAATTAGAATTTTAAATCTTTTTTTATTTTTATTTACGTTGTGATTGGTTTGATAGTAGATATGTTTATCCGACCCGATCCGCTTGGGTGAAACTCGTATGGTGCTAGATTATCTTTTATTAATATTTATCAGTAAACAAAATCCATATGAATCTTAAATAACAAATTTAAAATATTTAAAATATATACATATATTTTCCGGTAACCATACGTTATATATATATATATATATATATATATATATAGAGAGAGAGAGAGAGAGGAGAGAGAGAATAATGGAGGAAATATGCCATAGGAGGGAATTTCCTCCTATGATGTCAAAAAAACACACCCTCCATCGTGTTTTCCGACGATCGGAATGCATCATCTTCATCGTTATTATCTAAGATGTGGGTACAACAAATTTCATGTGATTCTACAACTTTTTCACCGTTGAATTAGTGGGTTCAAAATTAACGGTTTACCGACAATAGAACTTTTTACATTGCTAAATCAACGGTGAAAAAGTTATAGAATCACATGAAATTTGGTGTACCCACATCTTAAATGATAACGATGAAGATGATGCATTCCGATCGTCAGAAAACACGATGGAGGGTGTATTTTTTCGACGCCATAGGAGGAAATTCCCTCCTATGGCCTTTTTCTTCCATTATTCTCATATATATATTGATATTTATCTATTACGTCTAAATCTTAAATATCCTAGATATCCGATATATATATATATATATATATATTATTAGAATATATTATTTTTAACCTTTAGATTATGGTCAAATGAGCTACGTATGTATATATTATTTTCCACTATATTTTTTTAGTGAGATTTTGTGAAACGGATTGGAGATTTGTGTTATCTTTTATAAACTATTAGTTTTATACTAAACTAAATATACATTATAAATATACTATATATATACTATTTATATTTAAAATTTTCCTTTTTAAAAAAACGAAACAATTCTCTCTCTCTCTTTCTCTCTTTCTCTCTTTTTCTCGCATCTTTCTCCCGCTCACCCTCCTTCCTCCTCTCGTAACCCTGGTCGCCACCACCTCCATCTCTTATTCCCTCACCCCAATCCCGATCTCAATTCCGAATCCATCACCCAACACCAACACCGTCGTCGGCGTCCTCACCCGAGCAACCTCCTCTATCATCACCGTATCGTCGACTCCCTTTCCTTCCTCATCTCGTTGTCGTCGTCATCACTAACCCCCACCGTCGAACCCATCTCCTTCGACCGCCCTCCTCATACAGAGTAGTCATCATCATCATATTCATCTCGCCTCCACCAACATCCTTCCCTCGAAATCTCCATTGCCACCGCATCATCATCACCACCCATCACCCTATCACTTTTCACCTCGTCAGAGCATCATCATCATAATTGATTTCATCATCTTCATCCTCTCATCTCCAACTCAAAAGACCCAAGTGCAACCCAGCACCATCGCCGGCCTTTACACTCGCCTACCCACTGCAAACCTCCGCTAAGCACCCTCTGACCGAGCGTCCAAGCCGACCCTAGCGTCGACATCATCTTCTTTTGTTCTCGATCGTCGACAGTCCCTCTCCATGCAACTGAGATCTCCGAGCCTAGAAAGTCGGAGTTGTGTCATATTTGTCGTTATTCTGCGTCTGGATTACTCCATTTATGTTCGTATCCGTATTCGTCACGACCGAGGCAAGTTTATAACTTGCTACATGCTAGTTTACGTATATCTATATCTATAGTGTCGTGGTTTATTATTGATTTACAGTTTCATTTATAAATAATCCGTATTTTATTACTTAGTTAACACTAACACATTTATAATTATAGTTTATAAAGTTATGCAAAATTACATCTATAATTAGAACTTATGTGAACTATTCTAGTTTGGTTAATCGAATGTAGGAATTAATATGTTTATTTATTTTCGTTACGCTATTTACAGCACCGAGATAACCGTATTTTATCATGACCTGTTTGTACGATAATGTTACAATAAAAACTTATATAAATTAATATATTACTTTGACATGCTTATAACCTGTTATCTTATTACTGATATTGCTATCTTTCCCGCACCTGTTTAATAACCTGTGATATTTACCGATGCCAATAATCTTAACTTGTTGTCCTGATGGACGTGACCTGTTGTCTAGATAGACATAGCCTATACCTGTCCATTTCTGTGTTGGCATTAGGTAGATATTATTAATACCTGACTTGGAAAACAAAACCCGAGGAAATGGGGAAATCAAAAGTATAACTTAAAAGGATATTACTTGATCCGTGGTTCCGAGGGGCAACAGAACAGAATCATTCGTGATTCATACATCTTGATCCATAGTCCCGGGGGATAACGTGATATATACTTTTAGGTTACACAGAAGAGTACATTCATTGGTTTTAAATACCGGTAGGATAGTTAACTTAGAGACACAAATTTTAGGATAAGCGTGACATACTATTACCTACTGTTATAGCATTTGTGATTGTTTTGTTTATACTCATACTTTATTTTGCACGTGACATCCTATATAGCACACTGTTCAGTTTGTTATTATTATTATTATGATATTTATGATGAACTGACATCTCGGTTTTGCATGGCCCAGTTCTTTTAACTTTATCGTAGGAAAATCGAGAGTACATTGACAGGCAAGCTGAGCAGTGAGGAGCTTTGCTGATTTAGTTTAGTGATACTTTAGATTTATTATGTAATTACGGTTTTAACATTGTGATCCCATAAGGGACGAGATTATGATATTTTTTTTGTTGGATCTTTATTTGTTTCCACCATCTCTCGTTATTATTTATTGTGGCAGTTGGACATGTAATAGTTAGATATTTATTTATTATTCTTGATATCTGATTGACAGCCATATTGTGACTATGGAATGATATTTTCTCGCCATAGGTGGTATGGTTGGTTTTGTCGCGCACCGTATTTATGTATTTTGGGAAGCGGGACGTGACAATAACTTAACATATGCGGGGGAAAGGGGTGGTGTGGTAGTGAGCCTATCTCGTGACACGGGAGTCCACTAAAATCACTTAATCTGAATCTCGTGTGTCGTTGTTCCATGGGTTTGACGGAGCTTAACTCTACGTGTTCTTGGTTCGTCGGTTTGACGGACTACTTTCGTATACACGCATATCTTCACTATCACACTACAACAAACACGAAATCGTAGAACTGCCATGCTATATACAACTACCATGCTCATATAGTTTGCCCTGTCTACTTGACATATCCTGCTTGTTCATCTCAGTATGATATTTTTCATATTTGCTCATATACTTGTCATTATATCACCTTATTTTATTATCATGTCTTTATTGGGGACTTACCGTACGCAAGATCGTTGACGGACATTCCATTATTTCTTTCTTCTTTTGGGAATGTCGTCATGTGGTTTTGAGACAGGACAGATTGAGTTGACCAAGGAGAACTATTCGTAGCTGTCTTCTCAGGCGGATTACTAGACGTATATCAGCATTTACCTTTTCAGTATGCCTATTGTTTAGGCATTGCTTAGTTTTATTCCGTTGTATTTGAATTCCAAATTTGTTGTCTTTTGTTTTAAACTTTGTGACTTGAAAATGTAATAACGTAGCCGGATTTATTTTTATCTTTTGTTTAATTCTTATTTATTATATATTGCTTATGATACGCTTAATGTATTTATTTCGAGAAGGACCCTTTTCGGTATAAATGCATCGCGAATATTGTCATGTGCTTGCTACCGTCTTTTGGGAAGTAGGGAGTGACATCATCTTCCCCCCTTTATGTGATGCAATTCAAACTAGCTTATAAGGTGTCCCTGTCCAGGTTCGATTTGTGACCTATAGAGAGTAATTAATGTCAAGTGCTTGCGCTTATCGGGAGTTGCGAAACCTCGAATCTTCTAGTTAAAACCAAAACCCTTCAAAGGAAAACCACCACCATCACTATCCAGCTTTTGTTTCCACACCCCGACCTGCACCAGGCGTTCACACGCCGCGGGTTTAAAAAAGGGTGAACAACCTTCGGAAGCACCCATTCGACGAATAAATATTCTCGATTTAGCCCGAGTCAAAAGGGCGGAAGGGAGACCGAAGAAAACATGGATGGAGGTGATACGAAAATATATGGATGCCAAAGGCCTTAATGAAAGTATATTATTCGACAGGAGTAAGTGAATGCAAAGGATTCATGTGCTCGACCCGACGTGATTCTCATGTTGGTTCATGCTGCCTACCTTGTATGCTCAGGATAAAAAGCTTGGTTATTGTTTTTGTTGTTGTGAATCATTACATGAGATAAAAACTAATGGAGATCGTGATCTCCTTCAGATGCTGTCCTCCGTCGATCCTGTGATGGCGGTCTTGGACGGCTGAGATTTGGTTTGGGAGTTGTTGAGTGAGGATCTCAATAGGTTGGTATTGGATGTCGAGCTACCTACAAAGAATTCCTGGGATGGGTGACCACCGTAGGACCCTCCGACGATCAAGTTAGAGCCGAGGAATAGGTGTAGAGTAGCGGCGTATTGAGATAAATTCCAGATACCTGAGTCGTCTGAAAGGAGGATTTATATAGGGTCGCGTGGAGCGAGCGGGTGCGAGATTACCGCCGTCAGTTATGCCCCAGCGTTATCCTCACCTTGAATGGCGGGATACGCACATTAATGGGGGATGCGCTAGCGTAGGACGAGGATCGTGGGGAGGCGGATATCTCGCCGTGGCGATATACGCAGAGCTGTTGCAGGGCGCATGGGATCTGCGCTCCTGGTTGATCGGGGGAGGCCGAGGAAGCTCGGCACGTCAGACAGCTCGGAGATGAGCAAGGAGACTGAGATAGCTCGAAGAAGAGCTGTTGGTAGTTTCCTAGGTGAAGGTGGAATGTAATCAGGGAGATCTTCTGGAAGGTCGGACATGTTCTTAGAGACGAAGTCCCGAGGAATCCTCATAACGCAACTCATTTATTCTACCTCCATAGCCTTCGGGACACGTCATCCACCACGTGTCGTAATATGAGGAGATAGCACTTGTGAGCATCATCATTAGCCCCCCACTCTCGTTCCGACCTATTCATGGGTCGGGTCGAGAGTAGATTGCTCGGTTTTTCTTCTGCTCAGTTTGGCGCCAAGAATCATAATGCGGATCGCTCGTGATGGGCATGGCGTTTGGTGGTTGCGTCGTTTTGATCTTTGGGCCTACGTGTTTTTCACGACCCAATATGGCACGTGACCGGCACTTATAACACGTGATATCTAAAGACATCGACGCAATCTAAGTAAGCCGAAACCCGGAATCTAAACCCTTTTTGAGAGATAATGGTGGTGAGGTTTAAATAATCATCCGATAAAATCAATTTAAAATAACATCTATATTTAACTAAGTATGTTGAAAAGTATCTATGACGTTTTGAAACTTGTCATTACCTCCTTTGCAATTTTATAAAAAAACCCGATACAACATAATAAAATAGCATTCCAACGGAAGCTAGTCTCCATGTCCAAACAATGGAGTAACTAATCAATCTAAAGCAGTGGTCGACTCTAAAGAGTGCGACAATCAAAGCACAACTCTAATCCTCGATTCTAAGTCCATAATATGTCATTTCTAAGTTGATGGAGTTTCCGCTAGATACAAGAATATATGAATAATCAAGAGGGAGTAGGATACAATAATAACTCACTTACCCATAAATCCTCAAAAGAAAGTGTGCCCAAACCGCTAATAATCCAAGCGGTAAAACCTGCAAGAAACTGTGGCACAACGGAGATGAGTTGCCAACTCAGTGAATAAAAGTGCATCTAAAAGTAGAAATCGAAATGCATGACGATACCTAAGTCATAAGTATAGTCCTATCATAATCAGTATCGATATACTATATGATATGCATATATCCAATACTAACTATCATGCAATCCCAAGTATGCTATCTCAATGTCATATGAGTCAAAATCATGAATCTATTATCCGTATTGGAATTTCCTTTTTTTCTGTGAATGTCAGTACAAATATGTACAGGTACTGTCCCCCGGATCAGTCCTGGTGAAATCCAATACATAAATATCTAACTGTGTACCTCATGATAATGATCACATCAATATACATATAGATGTCCAACATCGATATCGAAATCCGCAATCTCTCGTGTCCAGCATCGACACGTAAAAACAGATACCGTCGACACCATCTCAACAGATGATCGTCACCCGATATCCTGGCTACGATCAGTATCCCTTGGATATCTTCCATACCTAATCGAACCCCGGTCAGTATCTCCTGGATAGCTGACATGCTCATCTCAATCTCCGGTCAATATCCCCTGGATATCTGTCGTGCTCAATTATATCTCCGGTATCGAGTATCCTCGCTAGGCTCCCCTGCCTCAATGCGGCTATCCTGCCCCCTCGGTCTCGACCGGGTCCACCATGTATCCAACTGTATATCTTCCCCACTCAGTCTGGATAATGTAAAAATCCGCGACCGTATATCTCCCCCACTCGGTCCAGAACAAAACCAGAAAACACAAAACTCATGGTGGACGTTTTGTTCATCATATCAAAATATCAGGTAAGGAATAAGAATAATTGCATAGTTTGTATTGATGATATACTATATATGTATATATATATATATATATATATATATATATATATAACAGTGTCCCCATACCACTAATATATATATATATATATATATATATATATATCATCAGTAGTAAAATACTCAGAAATCCCAAGAAATCAAATACAGCATCTATAGTACTACAATATAAATAGGAAAAGACTACGAAATCCTATCACATAACATAATGATTTCAATTCTAATGTGTCATGGCACTACTAATGATGTGTAGTGTAGCATACGCGTCTGTGCTCGTGCAACATAGAAATCATTAGTATTTGTGCAAGTGTTCTACGGTGTAACAATCTATATATTAACACATATATATCAGAACGATTCTACAGTGACATGGCAGTACCAATAAGGTGTAGTGTAACATATATTTAAGTGCTTGTGTGGCATAGTACTCATTGGAATTTGTGCAGTGTTCTACCAGAGTGTGCGTAACGCGGAAACATATAATATAGAATACATAATACAACCCTATAAGAAATCTAAACGTACTTATTGTAATTACTTGTTATGAGCTATACCATTATCTTTAGAAATGATCGGAACGTTAATTTTGAAATAAGGAAGCTGCTTTAGATTCAAAAGAGATGTTTGTTTTAGAAACTGGCACGCATCCCGATAGTTTATTTAAAAGACAACGAACCGTTGTTTGTAAAATAATATAGCTCATACCAGTATTACCTCCTAAAACAGAACATAATCTATCTTTACGAGTCAAAGAATAACTTGGCCGTTATTCGGCATACAAATTTCATCATTTCCGATATATATAAATCCTTGTATTATAGCTCATCATACTGCTATATCCCTATCATCTTAAGTACGGCATAATTCCTCGTACAAACTCATCAAATCATACCCATATCGTATGGATCAAATATCACGTATATCTCATTTTTTAAACTATATATAAAACTTTATGCAAATAGAGGGTATACAAGATGCGATATCATATCAATGCCTTGACGAAAATCTAAACCTAAGTAGATATCATAATAATAATTATAAGGTTGCGGGGGTGCTATACGCCATCCACCCGACTTCCCCCGTAGATGTAAATCTACTCACCGAAAATACGTCGTATCTACTCAGGAATCGCTAATCCTTTTCCTTTTCTCGCGGCCTTCGAAGTCCCTGTATTTGAATCTAACATTGCAATAACTTGTATAAGGAAACGGCTACTCCGATACGACAAAAATCATGAAAACACAAATTGTACGTTCTAATTACACTACATACAACCATTGCAAACGACCTAATACTTAACCTCACTGAAATTTAACCCAACTCTGCACCGCGACAGAAAACAGATCGTGTTACGTTTTAACCGTGTCGTATATTAGATTTTTGATTCCATAACCGATATTTGCTCCCAGATTTTATATATAGTTAAACTAACTTACTTAAACAATACCAAAATAACCAAACACCTACACAGAGACCTACCCAAAAACCACACTACCCAACTCACCCAAAAATCCGGCGTCGCCGGAATTTGCCTTTGGGTCGCCGGCCAAAATCCGAGCCCTCTGGTTCATGTTCCTATAGTTTTCTCTAGGTTCAACATACAACATTTAGGTCCTGTTTAGTTAAGTTAATTTTTCTCTAAGCTAAAGCAGATTCAAACAGAGCCTAGTTTTTGCTAAAATACGATATTTGAGACAATTTTTGATTTCAAAGTTAAACTACTAACAGAATTAATTTCCTACTGTGATTAAAGATTTTTACCTACAAGTAATTTGCTGGAATAACTCTCCCCAAGATGCACAAGCTCCTAGTCCTAGCTTGATGATGAACTCCTTGCCTAGTTCCTCTTCTCTTCTGTTCTCTTGTTCTTCTTTATTTTGTTTTGTTTTTCTTTTCTTTCTTTTGAATTTTCAGAAGTTTTTCACTTGATTAATTGATCTGAACACCTTATATAAATGGTGAAGGGAAGGGTGAGGTGTAGGAGGAGGTGTCACCAAGGAAGATGTGGTGGTTTCTTGCAAGGAGGAGGTGTGGGGAGTGTGTTGTGCATGAGAGGAGGTGGTGGTAAAACATTATCTCTTCCAAATTGATTCAATTTGTAATTAAATTCTGAACTAAAACATTTTCTACCCATTTTCCACTTACCCCCTCACAAATCCAAATTTGCATAATGTCCTAAATTATATATAAAAACCCTTCACAACTTATGTTATTATAAAACACCCTTTTTTATTAAAATGAAGCTAAAATTCACACTAAAACCCTTATAATTTAATTATGTTGTATACTAAAATTTTAATTTAATTTATTTTACATACATCTCATGAAATTGTTTAATTTGGTTTCAATAACTTTTTAATTTAACATTTTATTATTTAATTAATTAATTTTATTTATTTCCAAAATTTCAGAATGTTATAGTGTTACCTCGTCGTGCGCCTGAATCTTCACGCATATCCTCGATGGCATCAGCGGGTCAATAAAATGATCGCACTTTAAAGAGGGGGCGCCGTTTCAGTCGTTCGCCGGTTGGGATACGGACCATGTGTCGCACGTCGGTGGGCAGAAGTGACAGGCTGTCTCCGACTCCTGTAGTCGAAAAGACGTTCCTAATGGCCAATCGCCACGTGGAGCTCCGTCGGTTGCTGGACGCGACGTTTCGTTTTGGCGGGAATCAATCAGGGTCGTTGGATGCTTTCTTTGGAGTGTATAAATAGGAGGGGACCATCCTAGGGCCAACACTTTTACCCTAATTCACTCTCGTTGTCAAAGATTGCCCGGCGCTCCTTCCCTTTAGATTGGATCACCCATGATTTTTCCTCGGCGAGCCCATTCCTTTGAATCAGGTTAGATGTCTTCATCTGAGGAGTTTGTAGAGGTAGTTAGGGTAGAGTCAGACGATGAAGCTCCAGTTGTTGAAGCCGAGTCCAGCAGGTCTTCCTCCCCTCTGGCTTCAAATAGCCGAGAGGGTTCTTCTACTGCGTCATCTTTGTCGGGCTCGCCACTAGAGCCAGGGCTTCCCATGTCATTCGCCGTCGGGCGGTGACAAGGACCTCTATGGTGCGCATCGGGAACGCCCGCGATGCGCCCTCCGTCTTGAGGAATTTGGATGAGCTTACCGAGATTCGAGCTCGATTCCATATTCCCTCCAACTATCACTTCGTTTAGCTAGAGAGGGTGAACGGGCGAACCAAGTGCAGGGCAAGAAGATTGCCCTGTATTTGGAAGCATTCCGGGCCGGAATGCGTCTGCTGTAACAACTCCAATTTCAATGTACAGAAATTTCTTTAAAAGTTAATGTGCAATTAGGGTATTTGCAATCCTGTGTATACTATAAGTATTTGATTTGCTTTTGAACGGCAAGAAAGCACTTGTAGCTCATTGGTAAAGCCTTGTACTGCTGTGACGTAGCCCCTGTGTTCGAATCCCTCCAGCCACATTATATTTTTATTTAATTTTTTAGAAGCCCAAGGGTTTGCATGTGCACTACACGTAGGATGATAAGTTACAGAGTAATCAAACACATTCACTGTGGAAAACTAAGCGATACCAACACGTAGCACAAATCCCACCGTCCACCGCCGGGGATCGACCGGAGACACAAGAATTGGAGACCGGCACCACCGGGCCCCCCGTAGGGGATGCTCCCCATCTTTTCACCCGAGCACCCCTTGGCCTACCCCACTCCTCTCATGGTGTTTATTTTCTCTGCACATTTTCCAGAGAACTTAAATCAACTTTAATCCAATTTTTAATGCATATTTTTAATGCATTCTTTAACCCTCTAAACCTTAATTTTCCCTATAAATACCGCACTCCATTTCACCCCTCCTCACTCAGAATTTCATTATAAAAACTCTCAAAAATTCTCAAGTCCATATAGTGTGCAAGTGGAGTTAGCAAAGGGCAAGATTCCGACGACGTTTCGAGGTGATTCCGGCGAAAAAACGACTCCCCGATACTTCCCTAGTCTACCTCTACCTCTCTTCTTCCTCGATAGCCAGTAAGTCCCCTCTTCCCCTCTCTTTTTCTATTCTAAAAACTTTCATTTTTAAAACCCGACGGAAGTGGAGTTAATCCGACTTCCATCTCGTTTTTCTTTAAAAAAAATCTATTCTTCTTAAACCATTAAATACCATATTCTTATATAATGTTTAACAAACATTAACAAACATATTAAAACAAGTTTCATCTCAAAAAAATCTTTTATGCAACTTTTATCGCATTTACACGGTAAAATACCATATACTTAACATTTCGACATAATTCACATATTTCCTTGTATAACCTTTAGAAAACTCACGAGGTAAGGACCTATCTCATCACAACACACATATTGGACACAACACTATTTACTTTTTGACAATATTTGTAGGAATATTACGAGTTACAATAAAATACCCTAAACTATTACAAAACCGTTTTCTTTAAAAAGAGTATTATCTAATTCCTTGCAATTACGCCTCCACAACCCATTTTGGGGAAGCCCGATCGGGATGGTGCTGGTTATCGCACATTCTCGGGCCAAGTAGAGCGAGATGCAAACCTTCGTAAGGAGCTTTCAATCTCGATGGAAATTTTAATGCTATTTTTAAGAAAATGAGATTTCTAGAAAATAAATAAAATTTATTTTTATTAAGTATATAAATATATATGAGTATTATCAAAAGATCTATTTTAAATATATATATACAAATATTCTAAGTTTTCTAAATCAAAGGAATCACTATTACAGGAAAATACCATTACAGTTCAATACAAAATTCCAATATTTCCTTAAAATACCATATATAATGAAAACTATGTTCTACTCACTAGAAATTACACTTTTATAAAATATACATCTATGAAAACCCTAAAGACGATAATTAAATATTTGTGTATTTTGAAAATATATCAAAACTATTTTTACATAAAACTCCTTCAAGTTATACTAAATTACAATAAGGATCCTAGTAAATATAAGTTTAAGCGGGACCAATTCATTTGAGCCTCAGAGAGCCGGAGAATGTGGGTTCACTAGTAAAATAGGGGGTTGCCCCTACGGATGGAGTTATCCGTTGGGGCAAATTTTACTTGGCCCTACGGATTACTCCGTAGGGCTAAATGGTTGCCCCTACGGGCACTGACGTTCAAGAATTAAAAAATTAATTCTTAATTTGGTATTTGCCCCTACGGTGGCGCAAATAAAGGACCTACGGGTATATCCGTAGGGACAAGTAAATATCGGTTTATTAAGATCCCAGACCGATCGTCTACGCTCACTTTCTCTTTCTCTCTCTCTCGATCTGGCGCGAGAAAAATCCCCAAATCGCCACGCCGTCGTCGCCACCGTCGTTCTCCTCGTCGCCACCGCCGGTTTCGTCGCCACCGCAGTCCTCGTCGCCACCGCGGTTCAGGTCGTCGCCCCAGCCCCAGCAGCAGCCGTTCAGGTGAGTAAATCTCGAGGTAAATTAAAGAATTTTTGGATTATTTTGGGCTTAGGGTTCATGGCTGGGTCTGGGGTTGCGCGCGAGTTGGGGTTGGGCAGGGGTCGCGGTCGCGGTCGCGGTCGGGGTCGGGGTCAGGGTAGGGTTAGGGTTGGGGTTCGGCTGCTGCTGGGGTGGGGCTGGGGTTAGGGTTTGCCTTAGGGTTGGTGTTGGGGTTTAGCTGGTCGCGGTCGGGGTCGGGGTCAGGGTAGGGTTAGGGTTGGGGTTCGGCTGCTGCTGGGGTGGGGCTGGGGTTAGGGTTTGCCTTAGGGTTGGTGTTGGGGTTTAGCTGGCCACGCTGGGGTTAGCTAGGGTTGGGCTGGGGCTGGGGGCTGGGACTGGGGCTGGGGCTGGGGGCTGGGGCTGGGGCTGGGCCAGGCGGGGTTTTAGGATCTTTGTAATTTGCTTGCTCTGTTTGGGGTTTCAGTTGATCCTCATTAAAAAATTGGTGATTGATCTCTTCAATCATATTATTATCTGTATTTAAAATTTTTGTGAAGCCTTCAGAGTTTGGAAAAATCTAGAATTACCGTTGAAATTCTGGCAACATTCAAAAACTGTGTATATGATGTGTGTGTGTGTATGCATGTATATACATTTGAAATTTATCTTTCTTCTATGATATAAAACGGTTAAACCGAAGAAAATTACTGGGGGAATTTTTGCTAAAATGTCTTGAGAGGGGGTTCAAGTGATGGGATAATTTCATTTGGTAATCTTTTACTTAATTTACATCTCTTATTTTTTCATGCAAAAATCTGAATAGGTTTCTTGCAATTTTGCCTATCGATCAATTATTATATTTATTTCTATTTTTTGTGGATGATTTGGCTTCAATTGAATGGAGGCGATGATGGCTTGCCCTCAAGCTTCCACTTTTATGAGCTTTATAGTTATGAGATTGGCGAGGCAAGCTGGTTTGTAGCCTTCTTATTTCTTTTCCTAAATTCAAATCCAAATATAAACTGTCTGATTGAGAGAGAGAGAGTATGGGAGATTATGTATTATTCAATGTGTTTGGAAGCTGGCATGTTCTGAGCGTCATCTCTGCATGAAAGCTATGGTTTTGCAAAGGGTTTGCCCTAACTATTTTCTGTGGGGAAGCTGAAGGCCTGAAGCTTCATCAAACTCAGGATTGGATTCTGGTCGGGTATTGTAAATTCTTGTGAAAGTTCCGTTCAAGATTTGTTCAGAGCTTGCATAACATCCTTTTGCATCTTTATGAGATCTTTATGCAGTCATTTTTTTGGGTTTATATATTTCTCGAGCCCGTTTGACTTTGGACTTAGGATAACCCCAAATCTCTTTCTTATTTTGATTCCTAAGCTGGCATATCTGAGGCTCGTATTCCAGTATCGTTGCTGGAAAAGCTAGGGTTGCGAACATTTTTGCAACGATAATTTCTGTATGACAGCTTAAGCACACATAAAACTTAAACAATCTTGAAGCACTGCAGTTTTTGACTAAACTACCTAAAAGTTTTTATATTGCTGCAAGCTTCCTTAAAGTGCTGCATCTAAGTGTATTTTAGTGGGAAAACCCTTGAAAGCCAAACTTCATGGGGTTTGCTGTTTGCCTTCTCTGTAGCTAGTTTGAGGTTTATTTAGTTTTGGATTTGTTTTGCAACACTCTCTGAGTTCCAAATCAACAAAAAGCTGAATGTTGAATCACAAGCAAGAAGCAGCCAAACTGGCCCTAAAGTAATCCTGAGTGATGATAATTTTCCAGGGAGTTTAAAATTTATAGAAATGGCGAGGCAACATTGGATTGTCTGCAAGTATTCAAGCAACCTGTTTGCAGCCATCATGCTATTTGTGATCCCAGTATAAAACTCAAACATGCCTCTTAGTTAGTTTACTTTAATTTGTTATTTATGTGTGTGTGTCAACATTGGATTGTCCCAAGTATAAAACCAAACCCACAAAACATCAAAACTGTCTCCGACAATCTTATGGTCATTAGACATAAGATTTATGCATATAGGTAACATCTGCCAATATGCCATATCCAGACCGTAATCTATTTTTGGTCGATGAATGCTATTGCAATGTAGGATGATCAGTTCTATCAATCTTGATCTCAATGGTTTAAAATCATGTTACACATACAACACGAATGCACAACAAACGCATAATTAGAGAGCGACTCAAGATATTCAGGTTAAAACCAATATATGATACTCGATGATAATATGAAACCTTCATATTCCCATCGATACCAATATACGCCTCGATATCTTTCCCTCTCGTTCCCAAAATTTTCTCTCGTTCCCGCGTCTCCAATTTTCTCTTCGTCGCCACCGCGCGCCCTCCGTTCTCAGCCCGCCACCGCCCTCGTTCTTCTTCGTCGAGTTCCTCGTCGCCGATATTTGTGCCTACATTGATGCCTCAAACAACGAATCAAATGATGTGGATCACAAACTAATTAAATAAATTTTGAATACCAATCTGGACTGGGATTTGAATACCAATCCTAGTTTGCTATATTTTTTTTTATATATAGTAGATGGTGATACTTCTTTAAGTAAAAACAACCCTACACTTAAGCGAAATCATAAATCGAAACACACATATATAGAATACAACTCATACATGGGTATCCTCAAATCTAACTTTCATTGAATTTGCACGCGCACTTAAAATAACAACTTTTATACTAAAAAAATTATGTATGTCATTACTTAGTAGTTTATGGTTTTAAGACGCAAAAGCCATTTGAGAAATACTTTTCCTACCCACTATTAATCCATATTCTCAATATAGTCATTGAATTTGCACGCGAACATCATAAGAAGGAGAAGACAATAATGTGGCAGAAGGAGAAGACAGTAATGTGGCGGAAGAAGAAAAAAATGACATTTCTCGTTCTCTGTTTCAGCATCAATCTTCTGATATGAACTAATGATGGCTTTCACATAGGCTTTTCCCATTAGAGACTTCTTAGTGTCCAATGGAAAGCATACATCAGATTTGTGCAGGTCGGGTTCTTCTATGACTTTTAAGAGTCTCAACTGATTCTGTAAATTACACCCTAGTTGGGTGATACTTTTACCACTTCTCACTGCAGGTGCGCTCTCTAATATCCATTTTGAATGTAAGTATCGATATTCAAAATGGATATTAGAGCGCACCTGCAGTGAGAAGTGGTAAAAGTATCACCCAACTAGGGTGTAATTTAAGAATCAGTTGAGACTCTTAAAATTCATAGAAGAACCCGACCTGCACAAATCTGATGTATGCTTTCCATTGGACACTAAGAAGTCTCTAATGGGAAAAGCCTATGTGAAAGCCATCATTAGTTCATATCAGAAGATTGATGCTGAAACAGAGAACGAGAAATGTCATTTTTTTCTTCTTCCGCCACATTACTGTCTTCTCCTTCTGCCACATTACTGTCTTCTCCTTCTTATGATGTTCGCGTGCAAATTCAATGACTATATTGAGAATATGGATTAATAGTGGGTAGGAAAAGTATTTCTCAAATGGCTTTTGCGTCTTAAAACCATAAACTACTAAGTAATGACATACATAATTTTTTTAGTATAAAGGTTGTTATTTTAAGTTTTCCCTTATAGAGATATGATCTAACTGCATCTATCAACTATAAGTGTGCAGAAAATTATGATAAGAAATCATAAGAAAGGGTCGTAGCCATGCATAACTTTGAATCTACATACCAAATCATGCACTTATTGTCACCTTGCCTTAGAATATAAAATATCTTGGAAGACTATAAGCGAGCATTTAAATCTCGATAGCTTTTGACTTCAACATATATTTTTCTCAAGTACCATGAAATATACTTGCTCCGTATAAACCGTTTTCAGGAAGATGGATTAATAATGACAAATTATCCATTGTGGCTCACTAGGTTAGCATTTTCTCTTCTATTGACCATCTTTCTAATCAGCTTGGTAAATTTATTCGGAACCGGCTGCGAATCATTAAAAGACATGCATAAGAAAGAGAACTAAAATACAGATATATAGCATACCGATACATCGAAACTTCATAGTTGCGATGACAATCCAGAGATATTTATTTCTACCCACGTGGTGCGCGTGCGAATGCGTCAGACATCATGGACAAATATTTCAGAACATGGAAAGTATTATTCGTATAAAGTAATTAAAACTTTTAAACACCTTGGGTAGATATTTTCTTAGTTGATGCAATCATATCATGATGACTAAATTTAAGCTATTATACATATGCTTATGTATTTTTCTAATCTAATATATCACACACACAGAGAGAGAGAGAGGGGGGGAGAACACCAGGTAGATAGAGAAATTAGGTAGCAGGATCCTGAAGAAATGGAGTCCATAGCATTGCTCATCATCATCATCCGTGATCCCTTTGAAAAAATATTATCCAAGGGATCATGGATGATGATGATGAGCAATGCTATGGACTTTATTTCTTCAGGATCCTGCTACCTGATTTATTTACCTACCAGGTGTTCTCTCTCTCTCTCTCTCTGTGTGTGTGTGATATTTTAGGTTAGAAAAATACATAAGCATATGTATAATAGCTTAAATTTAGTCCTCATGATATGATTGCATCAACTAAGAAAATATCTACTCAAGGTGTTTAAAAGTTTAATTACTTTATACGAATAATACTTTCCATGTTCTGAAATATTTGTCCATGATGCCTGACGCATTCGCACGCGCACCACGTGTGTAGAAATAAATATCTCTGGATTGCCATCGCAAATATGAAGTTTCGATGTATCGGTATGCTATATATCTGTATTTTAGTTCTCTTTTTTATGCACGTCTTTTAATGATTCGCAGCCGGTTCCGAATAAATTTACCAAGCTGATTAGAAAGATGGTCAATAGAAGAGAAAATGCTAACCTAGTGAGCCACAATGGATAATTTGTCATTATTAATCCATCTTCCTGAAAACGGTTTATACGGAGCAAGTATATTTCATGGTACTTGAGAAAAATATATGTTGAAGTCAAAAGCTATCGAGATTTAAATGCTCGCTTATAGTCTTCCAAGATATTTTATATTCTAAGGCAAGGTGACAATAAGTGCATGATTTGGTATGTAGATTCAAAGTTATGCATGGCTACGACCCTTTCTTATGATTTCTTATCATAATTTTCTGCACACTTATAGTTGATAGATGCAGTTAGATCATATGCCATTCGAGAAATACTTTTCCTACCCACTATTAATCAATATTCTCAATATAGTCATTGAATTTGCACGCGCACATCATAAGAAGGAGAAGACAGTAATGTGGCAGAAGGAGAAGACAGTAATGTGGCGGAAGAAGAAAAAAATGACATTTCTCGTTTTCTGTTTCAGCATCAATCTTCTGATATGAACTAATGATGGCTTTCACATAGGCTTTTCCCTTTAGAGACTTCTTAGTGTCCAATGGAAAGCATACATCAGATTTGTGCAGGTCGGGTTCTTCTATGACTTTTAAGAGTCTCAACTGATTCTGTAAATTACACCCTAGTTGGGTGATACTTTTACCACTTCTCACTGCAGGTGCGCTCTCTAATATCCATTTTGAATGTAATATTATAGATATCCATGCATGTTTATGTCAAAATTACTTATATTGTCAATGTTTGATTGTCTAGTTGTTGGTGATGCGTCCATATCAGGGACAGAGGTCACTCCCGTTCCTCCAGGTATGTTTATATATTATATAGGGCATGTATATTGATTTAGAATGCTATATCATAAATATACACACATTTCTTTTGCTCTTAGTCGTCCAACTCATTATCATGGGCTGCTTGATGAGATTAGATTTGCGCCTGATGATCTACAAGAGCTTGTTCACTCCCTGTCATATGTGTAAGCAGCGCTATATGCGAGTTTACCTTGTTAGTATGTATGTACTGAAATTAATTAATATTATTCAAATTTTGATACATGCAGATACCAGAGGAGCACATCTTCTATCTCTGTAGGTAAGGCTTTGAATTTGTTGATTTTGGTATTTCTTGTCAATTTTATAGACCAGTATGTGCTAAATATAATGTTCTGACAGTTGCTAGGGGGAAGGCAACATTCGAGGCTGCTGACCCCAGTCCTGGACGCCGCACACGGACGGCACCACGAAGGTTTGGAGATAGGCCGAGGACTGGGCTCTAGCAGGGCCCATATGAGGTTGGACTCCACCCCGGTGGTTACTTCCTCCGTCTCCAGTCAGCGACGTATCCAGCAGGAACAGGAGAGCTTGAAGGCCACCGTTCAGGAGTTGAATGGGATGCTGGTATGTATACTACTTAATAGTAAAATATAATGTCATATTATAGATATCAACATATCCAATATCAGTACATAGCCTGAGCTTATTTGGTTGTAGACTTATGTTTTATTAATCATACATACATATGTAATTGAAATAAACAACGCTTTTCCAAACTAGATATCCAAACAGGGTTTCGAAATAACTTAATAATGATACGAATTCGAATAATAAACAGTTCTTACACGCTTCTTACACAAGTTATATCCAGACGCGACAGGGTAGATCGGCCGACCTCCACACGCATCTCCTTCGGCTGCGGTTCCGCAGACAGCTCCTGTAGCTCCACCGCCCACTCAGACTCCCGCTCGCGACGAATTGCAGAGTTTATTGACCGAGGAGCAGGACCGAGCTGGACCGAGCTAGGGTAGATTTTTGGTTCTTTTTTTTTGAAACATGTATTTATTTATATCATACACATTGTACTAAATTTTGAAACGATATTCATATTGGTTTGTATTTATATCATATTCAGTTTTTGTGTTTCTTTTGTATATTATATATATGCGTGAGATGTGATTATGAATACTGCAATATATGATTTGATTGATGTATACATTATTGTGCACAGGGCGGGAAAAAATCAAGCAGGACATTTTTTAAAAAAAATTTCAGATAATATGTACCTACGGATTAATCCGTAGGCCTACACGTTACCCCTACGGATATATCCGTAGGGGCTAAATATCAGCAGTAACTGATATTTCCCCCAGATGTCAGTGCCAGGTGTTTGGGAATCCCCCTACGGATATATCCGTAGGGGCCACTGACATTCCCCTACGGGGTTATCCGTAGGGGCACATATCAGAAATCCTGAATTTGTGCCCCTACTGAAAAGTACCTACGAATATATCCGTAGGGGGTAGTACATGCCCCTACGGATATAGCCGTAGGTCCAAGTAATTTATTAAAATAAACTGTAAATAATATAAATTCTTATACCCTACGGCTTAATCCGTAGGGAAAACTGGACCTACATATATATCCGTAGGGGCAAGAATTTAACCGTAGGGATAAGTTCAGGGCCTCGACTTGCACCTGCGGCCTTTGCACCTACGGGGTATTTTTTCGCCCCTACGTATATAACCGTAGGGGCAGTGAGTTGCCCCTACGGATAAATCCGTAGGGGCAACCCTTCTTTGTAGTAGTGGTTCTTGCTTATCTAAGGTAGACAATCTAACAAACGGTGTTATCAATATAGTAATTATCTTGTAAAAAGACACAAATCCTGCCATCTATATGCAGCAGTTACCGATAATATCAAAACTAATTCAGGATTTCAAGTTCTTTTCAAAGTGTCTGACTCAGGCCGAGTCTCAATCTAATCAATCTAACTTTAATATGATTCAAGTATAAACTACATTACAACATGAATCCATGAATCTGTCTATTCAATCTATATCAATCTATATTGACCGATCCGAACCAAGGATATACTCCGTCTATATGACTATCCATTTATATCCATTCTGTTTACTGATATCATGGTTCCGGCAAGTCATCCATCTATATAACAAAACAATACAATCAATACAAAATACATCGTGGGGTTTATAAAGTAGTAGATTGGTACGGAATGTGTTAGAAGTGGCACGAGACTGTAACCATAATACACCTAACCTGAATATCCATTGCCGTTGTACCGTGGTTGAACGGTTCCTTGTGCTCCGTATACCTTAGTCTCCGGAATAGTGGGACTCCTCTCGTATACACTGGCATATTCTATATTAAGTTACAAACAACTGCGTTAACATTATAATCAAACATTACTATTCATATTCTCTTTCTGTCTATTCTATCTCTACTCATCTTTGAGACTTACCGAGCGATTGTTCGCTGACGACGTTTCTTTTCTTCTTTCTTTGGAATGTTGTCAGGTGATTCGGACGCACTAGAGACCAAACACAGTACTGAGGACTTGGAGCAGTTTGCTATCGACCCAGAGCTGTAGGCACTTGTACATACTTTTCATTTCAGTTATGCCATTATTTAGGCACTGCTTTCTATTCATGTATTTATATTCTAATTGTACCTGTAAAAGAATGTTTAATAAATAAAGTTGTTGTTCATTTATATTCCTTTCTCTTGTGTACATTTACTTTATATTGCTTAGATACGCTTAGCGTGTTTACTTCTGAGTAAATACGTAGCGGGCCTCGCCGCGTCCCCTTGCCGTACACCGGGAAGCGGGACATGACAGGTTTTGTTGGCGGCCCATGCAGGTCAGCTCTGTATGGACATGCAGGTCAGTTCTGCATGGACATGCGAGTCAATTCTGCATGAAGTCCTAAGCAATATAACACAAGAATCAGCAACTAAAACCATTCTTTACATTTCATATTCCTTGAATCTTACAATTTCATATAGTTTGAATCTGTCCTAACCCAAATTTTTCTTTCAAGGTTATGGATTCTCCAAACAACACCAGTACCAACTTCAACAACACACCACCACCTCTACCACTTACGCCTACCATCGCTGCTCCGATCAATGAGCAGACGGTACTGCTTGAGGCAATCTGCAGCCTCCTAGAAGGACGACAGCAGCAGACTGCTATTCTAATGAACCGTCCAGAAGCGGAAGAACCCGGAGTGAGGCAATTCCGGGTATTACACCCAAAAAAAATTTCAGGAAAAGAGAGCCCCCTGGAAGTTGAAGAATGGGCTCAAAGTATTGAGGATGATCTGGCAGCGGCACAAGTGTCAAAGATTGCTTGGGTTCGAGTTGCAAAGCTGTAACTCACTGACAATGTCTGAGTTTGGTGGAAGGCGGAAGAAAGCCGTCTTGACCAACCTATCGAATGGAGGACTTTTCGCGACATGTTCGACATGAAATACTTCCCAGAGACTGCCTGATTTGATATGGAGTAGCAGTTCATTCACCTACAATAGGGTTCTATGTGGACCAAATCAATGGATGAGTATGACGCTGAGTTTACCATGCTCAGTAGGTAAGATATGTCTCAATATTCGATTTTCAAATATCACGTATTACACAGCTAACACAAGACCTTAACAGGTTCGCGGCACATTTGATACCAACTGTTGAGATCATATCCAGAAGATTTCAGCAAGGGTTAGATTCGAAAATCCAAGCTATCTTAGCTATAGGGGATTTTCCAACCCACGAGATGGCCCTGAAAGCTGCCTGCCAATACGAGGCAGTGGTGAAGATGAGGGGCAGACCTCAATCTACCGGGATGAAGCGCCCTGCCACTCAGATGGCAGGAGGAGCCTCTTCAAGGCCATAATTTGTACCCAGGAGACCGGGAGTACCGAACAATCAGCCCAACCCAGCTTTTTGTACCTACTATAGGAGAGATGGACATTTGGCGAAAGACTTTCGGCGTGCAAATCGCCTTTGCTTAGTCTGCGGCTCAACTACTCATGACATTGGGTCTTGTCCTCGTAGACACAACCCAAATGCTGCACCCAGACCGGCAATTACTTATCAACAGCGCCCAACCATCCAGGCACCTACTCCTAGACTCACTCTCCCTGCTCCACCTCCTCGTGGACCGACTGCACCTCCTCTTCGTCAGTTCCATCAAGCCCAACGGAATGTACCTCAAGTACAATGAATGGGCAAAGAAATGCTCCTCCAGCAAGGAGGAATGTACCGAGGCGACAGGCTTTCACAATGACTGTGGAAGAAGCTGAAACCACCGGCCAAGTCATCACTGGTAACACTTTCCTTTCAAACTTTCTTTCAGTCCATATACATCTCCATATATCTTTTCCGTTTTACCTAAAACCTATCCCACATAACTTAGGTACAATCTTAGTAGCCTCACTTCTTGCACTAGCATTCTTCGATACTGGAGCATCTCATTGCTTTATGTCGCAACGGTTCGTCCGAACTCATGCAATTCCAGTCAAACCTCTCGTATCCAGCTGGAATGTCAGTTCATGGAACATCGTTCTAAAGGCGGTAATGGGATACGACCTGTGTCCAGTGGTCGTCTGCAGCAGAGAATTCTATGCTGACTTCAAGGTGCTAGACATACCAAATTTCGATGTCGTTTTGGGTATGGATTGGCTCGGAACTTTTTACGCTAGTATCGACTATCGTCAAAGGAGGGTAGTGTTCGAGATTCCAGAGCATCCGGTCTTTTATTTCAAAAGTGGAGACCATACCCTGGAGCCAAGCACATACAAGGCAAAACCAAAGAAGGCAGTGATTGCAACATTTCAAGTGGAGGAAGGATCGAAGCAAGAGATAGTTCGAGAGTTCGATGATGTATTTCCTGAAGACATATCAGGTTTACCTCCCGATCGAGCTCTTGAATTCAGCATTAATTTAGTACCAGGAGCACAACCGGTGATCAAAGCACCATATCGTCTAAGCCCCGAAGGTTTGAAGAAAGTCCGTACTCAGTTGGACGAATTATTGGCAAAAGGACGGATTCATCCCGGCACTTCAAGTTGGGGATCAGCAGTTCTACTTGTAAAGAAGAATGAAGGTTCATATCGAATGTGCATTGATTATAGAGCTCTGAACGATGTAACTATAAAGAACAAGTATCCACTCCCGCGCATCGACGATCTGTTCGATCGGCTAAGTGGATCTTGTGTTTTCTCCAAGTTAGATCTTCGTTTGGGTTATCATCCGGTGAAGGTCAAAGAATCTGATATCCATAAACGCCATTCAGAACTCGCTATGGACACTATGAATTTCTTGTGATGCCATTTGGAGTAACCAACGCACCAGCTATATTCATGAACCTAATGAATCAAGTTTTTCGAGAGTTCCTAGACAGGTTTGTTGTCATCTTCATTGATGACATCCTGGTGTATTCTAAGAGTCGGAAGGAACACGCAGAACACCTACGAATTTTCCTGAAAACTCTACGACAACATCAACTCTACGCCAAGTACAGTAAGTGCGAGTTTTGGCTAGATTAAGTCGATTTTCTCGGACATATTGTATCAGGCGATGGAATCTCTATAGATCTAGCTAAAGTATCAGCAGTAAGCGAATGGCCGACACCGAAGTCAGTGAAGGACATTCGAAATTTCTTGGGTTTAGCAGGATATTACAGAAGGTTCGTTGAAGTATTTTCGAAGATTGCAACACCACTGACCAAGCTCACACGTAAATATGAAGAATTCGTGTGGTTAGAAGTATGCAAACGAGCTTTCGTAGAACTCAAGTCAAGATTTACATCAGCACCTATTCTCGTCATACCGGACCAATCTGGGGGGTTTGAAGTGCATTGTGGTGCATCCGGTAAGGGATTAGGATGTGTTCTACATGAGCACGGTAAAGTTGTAGCTTATGCATCAAGACGGCTGAAGATTCATGAGCGCAATTATCCGACGCATGATTTGGAGTTGGCGGCCGTTATCTTTGCTCTCAAGATTTGGTGCCATTATCTTCTTGGTGAACGAGTGGATATATACACAGACCACAAAAGTCTGAAATATATGTTTACTCAGAAAGAGTTGAATATGCGGCAGAGATGATGGTTAGAACTTATGGCAGACTTCGACATCAACCTACAATATCATCCAAGGAAGATGAATGTAGTACCTGATGCCCTTAGTCGCCAACCATTAGCATTGAATCTCACCGCACAGTGGAAGCTTCAACTAGACTTGCATCAAATGGAGATTGAAGTAGTCATGCCAGGTAACACTTCAAGTTTGATGAACTTATAAGTTCAATCTACCATTATCAATCAGATCAAAGCAGCTCAAGCAAGTGATGCTAAGTTGCAAAAGATCAGAGAACAAGTAGAAAGTGGACTTCAAACAGCTTTCTAACCCGTTTTTTGTTTTGTTCAGGTCCTCCACCACTGCGCACTTCTCATCGCCATGGTGTCTGAGGAGGTAGCCCCGGCCATGAAAAAGACGGGTGAGTTCTCCAAGCGGGAAGAAGAACTCCGCTTCCAACTGCGACAAGCGGAGGAGAAGGCGGCTCTCCTTAACACTCGTCTGATCGCCAAGGGGCTGACAAACTCCAAGATGAAGGAGTCTCATTAGCTTCTGGACGAGTCTAACCGGGCTATCCAAGCCAAGTTGGAGGAGGTGAACGGCTTCTACCACTCGGTGAAGAAGTCAAGGGACGCCCTTAAGAGGGATGTCCAGGTGGCTTTGGACGCGGTGAAGCTCACCAAGTGCCGAGCAGTGAAGGTCGTAGACGCATATAAAGAGTTGGATCAATTATACGCCGATCTCGCCAAATCCACGGCCATCGTCTGGCACAGAGCACTCGACGCCATCAAGGAGTCTGCACCGGGGATCGATATCAACGAGCTCTGCGCTAAATATCCCTTGGCCGAGGAGGTGTCGCAGGTGGAAGTTGCCGGGGCGGCCATTGGGAGTGAGGCTGCCGATGGAAGCGCCGACCCAGAGGTCGCAGTTTTGGTCCCCAACGCAGGCGTCGAGCAGGGCGAGGTCCTCCCCGAGTCGACGGCCTGAGCTTTTACTTCCATAGGGATTTTTTCTTTTACAAAATTTTGTAAGCCTCCGGACATTTTTGTAAGGCTGAGGAGCCCAGAATACCTTGTATTTATTTTCGGATCATAAATAAAGTGCACATTTTTCTTCATTGTCCAAATGTTTGCTCATTGTGCAAGTGCCTTTAGCTCGTATACTTTTGTTTTAATCTTCATTCTACAAGTATTTTTAGCTTGTCAATAGTCTCATCCCGTGAGTGTTAGGTCGTGGGTTGGTGTCCGTCCTTTTTATGTGACGATCGCGCGTCGAGTGTAAGTCGAATAACAGCCAAGTGTAGGAAGATCGGTATCCTTCCATTCCCTGGAGTCGAGGTGGCGATCGTTCATTTAGCATGAATCGAAAAACAACCAAGTTAGAATAGGTCGGTATCGAATGATTCTTCCTTGATGATGGTGTTGGATCCATCTTTTCTTAGGGCAGGAACCTACCCCACATGGACGAGCCATACAAGGGTCTGCTCGGTGACCTCTTAGTGAGGGCTTGTTTATCACAGAAAACTGCATTTCAACACCACGCATTCATTATCTGTTTTATTATATATCGGTACTATTAACCAGTGTCTGCTCGGTAAATACAGATTATAGATATCCGTGACACAATACTGGAAACACACTCAAAATCACGGATATAACGTTGTGAGCCGACATTGCAACCGGAACTACAAACCGATCGATATCCAAAGAGTTCTTTTGCAACAAATAAATGTGTACACAATTTTGGTCCAACACAATACAAGTGTGCACACAACTTTTTTATGCTTGGATCTAGTGGGGGCTGCCCAAAGCACAAGTGAGTGTGATGTGTAATAAATGCTACAAGATTTGATGTGATTTGAACCATCAAGTTCCCTCCAAAACTACTGAGTATAATCCAAGCTGAATTGAAGAAATCAAACAATACCAGTAGACTTGTAGAGTGCATAGGAGATCATCACACCAAAACGAGGCCAAACCACCAAAAGAAAACCGGCGACAATCTCCAAAAAAAAACGGCCCCACCGATTTTTCTAGGTCCAAATGCCCTCATTTTTCTCCTGGTTGTTTATATGGGTCACATCATCTTGTTTTTATTGTTTGTTTATTCTGTTATAAGGCCTATAAATACCAGATCAATGGGCAAGGGGAGAGGATACTTTTTCTTTAGTTTTGCTTTAGAACACTTGTAATTTGCTTTTCCTTTGAACTCTTGAGCTCTTGCCCCTTTGTCTTGACCTTAAAACTTCTTCATTGAACTTGCAAGCTTAAGATTTAGGTTCTTGAATTCAAGATTAATTGTATCTTGTTTGAAATTCAATAAAAGTTCTCATTTCATTTCATATGTCTTGCTTTCTACATACTTGAACTTGTGAAATCCTTGCTTTACTTTGATCTTGCAACCTCTTAAGTGAGCTTGCAACCTTAAAGTTTGGTATTTGGATTTCACATTGATACGGGATTAAAGAACAGTTGAAGGAATTTCCACGTTGATTTATCGGTTCTCTCTTTGTCTTTCTTTTCTTGCAATTTTTATTATGTTGGCTTACTCTTTTCTTTTCCTTTTATTTTGGTATCGTAAATATATGTGAGTAATCGATTCACTTATTAAGGGTAGAATATGGTTAGTTTGTGTTAGGAGATATTTTTGCTAAAATCTTAAAAACCTTAACTTTGCAATTGAAACTCCGAGCAAACCACTCGCAATTCCGCTCCGTTAGGCATCCTATCCTACCACGATAGCGGTGAATCCTAATCGTGACCGGATTGCAAGTGGTTTGCCGAAGGCTAAGGTCAAGAGATATCAACGGAAGAACAAGAGACAAGGAATACGAATTTAGCTCAAAATCGCAAATACCGTATTCCAAGTTCCCTAATCCACGTGGTTGCTTATTGCCTTAGTGTCAATATCAAAATTGGGTCTATAAGGAACCGGCAAATATCATCCTCACGCAAGCTAACCTAAAACTACCCTTAACAAGTCTTTTTATTGAACATATCCTAGTTACGACTCTTAGCATAAACAACAACTCAAAACACGGTATTAACTTGTTAAAACAAGCTAAAAAGCCTATCATCTCCCTACGGACGACCAGTACTCATCGCGGCTCGCTACACGCGACACCGTTTTTTATTGCAGTTAATTTTAGAACTAAAAATGACACAGTGAAAACGTATCAATCGAATGGCATCGTTGCCGGGGAGACGATAACGCTTTTACACTTGTAGTCTCGGGTTAATTTGTGAATATTTTGTACAAAACTAACTTTCTAACAGATTCAACGTAAAAAAAAAAAAACATTCTTTTTAAACCAACACGAAAAACTCAAAACAACCATATTCTCTGGATTTCTGATCTGCTAACACACTGTGCTTTAAAATGAAAATCAAGGTATAAGAATGGAATACTATTGTTACACAGAGGAAACACATAAAATTTGAGCACCAAATTTGCAAATTAGACCGGCGTCATATTGATAATTCCCGATCTCGTCGGCTCTATTGTGGGTTTTTGAAAATCTATTTTTTGTGTTGCTTCTAGTGTTCTGATAGTATCCCATTTTTATTGTTTGATTTTTTTAATTATTTGTGTTCAGTACTTTGTCTATCTATATCGCTTGTTAGCTCAAATATCCCTATTTTTTCGACATTTGCAGATTTGATGGATTGACGAGCAGCGATCGTGCAGAGTAAGGGGCGTTTTCAAGTATAAGGAGATTGAACACTTAGTGCCAAAGACCTGGGTAGTTTGACCCGCACAAGCGTACCATTCAAACACTCAGAGGCAATATCGACACGAGTTTCTTAAACTCAACTCTTTTGGTACGTATTTTTCTAAACTTCCTCTTCTTAAATCTGAAGCTCCACTATGCCTATCTGTGCAGGATTCTTTGCAACATCGCCCCAATAGCCAAAGAAAAACTAACCGTATTTGTTGCAGCGCCACAATTAAAGTAAAAGAAAATTGATTGATTGTTTGATAACAAAACTTTATTGATTTGCGCATTGCATCATTAATACGGACTTAAGGGGCTATAACACCAATTCAGATTGGGTGGAGATTTCATCACCCTTCCTAAGACCCTGGAAATCACTAATTACATAAGTGTCACCTCAAGCTTAATACAAAATATCTAGACCCAGCCAACTAAAGACTTGTCGCGCTCAATAGGACAAAGGAAGATTGTGGGCATTCAGTCGTTTATCTAAACATGACTTTTGTGGTTCCTAGGCTAGACAAGTGAAGAGGTAACTTTAAAAGGCCCGTCTTACGGTGATTTGTGAGCGGAACCCTCCTTACCTCACTTGTGCTTACCTGGCCACAACTGGCTGTGAAGAGGCGATTTGAGGGCTATCTCACAATTTGTCACTTTGGAACAGTTAGGAGCAGGTCTAGTGAACTTAGAAAACCCTAGTCTAGGTATTGATTGTACATTTGTGACTATGCATTTGTGATTGTGTTTGTTGAATTGTCGTTTCATTTTCCCATTCTTACGAAACAAACACAAATTCTCCATTTTTACCACCTTCATCAAATTTTCTCCATTTTCATTTTCTTACCCTCACATTCTACGCTTTGACTACACTAAACTCGTTTAATATATGTCCGTTTGGACTAGGGACCCTAGTGCCCGTTTAGTCCACGTTTTGTTAGCCGCTGCGGACTACGCTATCGACACCGCAGTCGAAACTCTTTCCACGCCCCTTTCACCTTGACCCTTGCCGGTCAACTCCGACGTTGACTGTGATTCTGTCCATACTTCGTCACCTTCACTTTCACCAGACTCTTCTTCTGAGATGTCGGTATTTCCTCCTAACATCCCTTTACCTCCCCCGGGAATTATTCAACCTCCATTAGGTGCGAATAACCCGCGACCAGCTCTTGTTGAAGCGCCACAGCGAATTGCGCTCCAAGATCGATTCTATCCTACCCGCGCCGCACTCCCTACCTGTCTTTCACTTCCACCGGCCTATGGGGATAATTTTGAGATTAAGCCCCACTTCATCAACATGTTGCCCAAATTTTATGGGCTTGAATCCGAAGATGCCTACATCTTCATCAATAAATTCGAGAACGTTTGTGCGATGATGAAGATGGCTCAACTGTCTGACGATGCTATACGTTTACGAGTTATTCTTTTCACTTTGTGCGACCTTGCTGAAAAGTGGCTCTATAGCACCGCATCTCATTCGATAACCAGTTGGGATGAGTTTGTGAAAGCGTTTTTAAACAAATTCTACCCAAATCATAAAACCGCACGGATTCAAAACAAAATTAACCAATTCACCCAGCTTCCTACCGAACCTTTCTGGAAGTGCTTTGACCGGTACAAGGACCTCCTTGTTCAGTGTCCTCATCATGGTATAGAGAAATGGCAACTTTGCCAAACTTTATATGAGGGTCTGAATCCAGCAACTAAGCAGTTGCTGGAAAGCATTTGTCAAGGCCACTTCCTATCCAAAACTGACGAGGAGGCTTGGCAATTCTTCGACGATCTTGCGGAGCAAACGCTGCAGTGGGAGAGCACCCAACCGAACACCTCAACTTTTTTTTCTTCTTCTTCAGGTCTCTCTAGGGAAGGAGTTCATCAACTCGACATCTCAATTGCAATGAAGGCCGAGATGGCTGCAATTACACGGAAACTGGAAGCAATTGAGAGCAAATTCTCATCTCCGTCTCCTGCCTCTGCTCTTCCTCCTCGTACCATTTGCGCTTGTTGTTCGGATCCATCTCATTTAACCGGAGAGTGTCCTTACAATCCACCATCTTAAGGATAGGATCAGGTTAATGCTGCATTTCAGCAAAGACCAAGAAACGATCCATACTCTTCTACATACAATCCCGGTTGAAGGAACCATCCCAATTTCGCCTGGAATCAGAACTAGCATCAGTTCCAAGGCTACAACAACTTCCAGAGGCCTCCTTTTCCTCAACAATAAGCTCAACAACAAACTCAACAATAATTTCAGCAGCTTTTCCACCCCCAACCTTTTCAGAATCCGACGAACAACTTTGCACCCTGCAACAATTCTTTTCCTCAAAACAACTTTGTTCCATCAAATAACGATAAGGTTTCCTCGCTAGAACGGAGTCTAGAAGCTTTTGTAAAGCAATCGACTCAATCTACCGCCAACATCCAGACGTCTATTCAGTCTCTGGTACAACACACCGCTGCACATGGGCAAAGCATCAAGACCATCGAAGCCCAGATTGCACAGATGAACGCGGCTTTAAGCGAGCGAGAGAAGGGAAGGCTTCTATCTCAACCACTCCCAAATCCTGGTCACCCACATAATGTACATGTTGCTCTTGAACAACGGAACCATAATGTGAGTGTCGTGATTACGTTGAGATCTGGAAGAATGCTGAACAACAACATCGGCGTACGAATTGATGATGATGATACCCCGACCGTTTCTTCTACTCCTTCTTCTGAGCCTATTCTCCATTCTTCAGAAGGCATTTATTCTTCTTCTTTTGCTGCTCCGAACGGATCCACTTCTCACTCCACTCAAACTCCAGTTTTAGGATCCGTTCCAACTCCACAATCTCCTCCACAAGCATTAGACTCAACCAACTTCAAAAACATTCCATTTCCAAACCGGTTGAGATCCAATAAACAAAATCCATAAATAGAGAAGATTCTGGAGTTGTTCAAATAGGTTAACATCAAGATTCCTCTCTTAGATGCAATCCAACAAGTCTCCTCCTATGCAAAAATCTTGAAAGATTTGTGCACTGAGAAGAGGAAATCTCAGGTACCAAAGATGGTTTTCCCAGTAACGTGAATGATGCTCTTACCCAAAATTTACCACAAAAACGGAAGGACCCTGGCTGTCCTACGATTTCAATAACCATTGGGAATAAGAACATCAACCGCTCTCTTTTGGATCTTGGTGCCAGTGTTAACCTGCTTCCTTATTCTGTATATGAGCAACTAGGTGTAGGAGAACTGAAACCTACATATTGTACTCTTCAAATGGCCGACCGATCTATCACCCATCCTAAGGGTGGGCTAGAGGATGTGTTAATAAAGGTTGGGGACTTCATATTCCCCGTTGACTTCATTGTTTTAGATACACAACCTGTAGCTAACCCCCGGAATCAAATTCCGGTGATACTCGATCGCCCATTCCTTGCAACCTCAAATGCTATGATCAATTATCCAAATGGTTCGATGAACATATCTTTTGGCAACATGACAATTGAACTCAACATTTTTAGGTTAGGGAATTAGCCATCTGAACTAAGTGCTCATATACTAGATATTTATTCCATCCAGGAGATCACCGCCGAGGACTGTGAATTTGAGGAATTCTTGTTTGATCACGGTAATCTTGATGCCACTAGTGCGTCCCTCTTTGAACCTGCTGCTTCCGCTCCTGACAATTATTACGAGTGCTTCACATTTTTGAACGATCTTGGCTTGTCGCCGCCCGATTTTGAATTTTTCGAATTTTCGGATGTGTTAGTTGAACCATCCGACTCGGTCTCATACACTCACTTTGAGCCCCTGTTGGAATCTTTCGAGTTCGAGACATTTTCTCCGCTCCTGCCATCAATCGTTTCACCTCCGACGCTCGAACTCAAGCCTCTGCCGTCTTACCTCAAGTATGCTTACTTAGGTAAGAACGAGACCCTCCCAGTCATCATCTTGGCTTCTCTAGCTCTAGAGCAAGAAAAAGCCCTTCTCACAGTCTTGCAATCCAATCGGCAAGCTTTCAGCTGGACGATGGCGGACATCAAGGGGATTAGTCCCTGATAGTTGAACATCACATTCACCTGATGGATGATGCCAAACTATCTCGGGATCCACAGAAGTGATTAAATCCAGTCATGAAGGAGGCTGTGAAAAAAGAGATCGTCAAATGTCTGGATAGTGGTATCATTTACCCTATTTCAGATAGCCAATGGGTCAGTCCTATACACGTTGTCCCTAAGAAGTCGGGCATTACGGTCATCAAAAACGAGGCAAATGAGTTGATCCCTACTCGCACTCAGACCGGGTGGCGAGTATGCATTGATTATCGAAAACTCAACGCCGCAACGCGGAAGGATTACTTTCCGCTGCCATTCATTGACCAAATGCTCGAAAGATTAGCTGGACATGAGTATTACTGTTTTCTGGACAGTTACTCAGGCTACAACCAGATTCCCATCGCCAAGAAAGACCAGAACAAAACCACTTTCACTTGTCCTTTCGGCACGTTCGCATATCGCCGCATGCCCTTTGGGCTATGCAATGCTCCCGCTACCTTCCAGCGGTGTATGATGGGAATTTTCTCTGACATGATTAAGAAATTTTTGGAGATATTTATGGATGATTTCTCCATCTTTGGCGATTCTTTCGACGAGTGTCTGCAACATCTTGACGCCGTCCTTACCTGATGTAAGGATAAAAATCTCACTTTAAACTGGGGGAAATGCCACTTCATGGTACATGAAGGTATTGTCTTAGGACATATCATTTCGCGAAATGGCGTCGAGGTTGACAAAGTAAAGATTGATATCATTTCCATCCTCCCTGCTCCCAAATGCGTCAGAGATATCCGATCTTTCCTTGGCTATGCCGGTTTCTACAGACAGTTTATCAAGGACTTTAGCAAGATTGCTAGACCCTTGACTCTTCTTCTGGCCAAGGATACCACGTTCAACTTCGATTCGAGCTGTTTGACTGCTTTCGAATCACTGCGAAGCTCACTCACCATTGCTCCTATTCTTTCTTCACCTGACTGGACGCATCCTTTTGAGATTATATGTGATGCATCCGACTTTGCTATCGGTGCGGTCCTAGGACAGCACATTAACAAGATTCCGCACATAATCTACTATTCGAGCCGTACCCTGAATGACGCCCAAATGAATTACACAACAATCGAGAAAGAGTTCTTGACTATTGTGTTTGCTTTAGAGAAATTCAGGCCCTATCTCATTGGCTCCCCAGTTGTTGTCTACACCGATCATTCAGCTCTGTGACATCTTTTTGCGAAAAAGGATGTGAAATCTCAGTTAATACGTTGGATCCTCTTACTTCAAGAATTTGACCTTGTCATTAAGGACAAAAGAGGATGTGAAAATGTAGTAACCGATCATCTTTCACGACTTCCTTCTTCGTCGACGCTTCCTTTCCCAATCGACGACACTTTCCCTGATGAACAACTCTTGACAATATCTTGTGAACCCTGGTTCGCAGATATTGTGAACTACCTGGCGACTGGACTCATACCTGACGAATGATCAAGTCAGGACAGACTTAGATTTTTATCCCAAGTAAAACACTTTTACTGAGATGAGCCCTACCTGTTCAAGTACTGTCCAGACCAAATCATCCGCCGGTGTGTTCCTGAAAACGAATTCAAGAGTGTGTTGTCTTTTTGCCGCGATCAAGCATGTGGCGGGCACTTTGACCCAAGAAAGACAGCTGAGAAAGTCTTGCAATGTGGCTTTTACTGGCCAAAACTTTTCAAAGATGCACATGAATATTGCAAGACTTGCTCCCGGTGCCAACATTTGGGCCGGATTTCCAGGCGAAATGAGATGCTGCTCCAACCAATCTTGGTTGTTGAGATGTTCAATGTTTGGGGAATTGACTTCATGGGCCCGTTTCCCAACTCTTTTGAGAACCTGTACGTTCTCTTGGCTGTTGATTATGTCTCCAAATAGGTCGAGGCAGTACCGAGCTGGACTAATGAAAACAAGGTTGTCATTAAATTCCTTAAAGAAAACATCTTTTCCCGATTCGGACACCCTCGCGCTATCATTAGCGACAATGGGACGCATTTCTGCAATAGGTCTTTCGAGGCCTTAATGCGGAAATACTCAATCAATCATAAGCTATCCACGCCCTACCACCCTCAAATATGTAGGCAAGCCGAAGTTTCAAATCGGCAGATCAAGCAGATTCTAGAGAAGACGGTTTCCAAGAAACGTAAAGATTGGTCTTTGAAATTAACCGATGTCCTTTGGGCATTTCGAACTGCCTATAAGACTGATATAGGCATGTCTCCCTATCGGCTTGTGTACGGAAAGGCTTGCCACCTCCCTGTGGAAATCGAACATCGTGCTGTTTGGATGATCAAAGAGCCGAATCTCAATCTTGGAGACGTGGGCAGCTATCGGAAGCTTCAACTGAATGAACTAAACGAGCTTCGGGATGAGGCTTACGACAACACGGTTGTTATAAAGAACCGAACGAAGGTGTTTCATGATAAACACCTTACGCGCAAAACCTTCACGCCTGGACAACAAGTACTTCTTTATGACACAGGACTCCATTTCCATCCCAGTAAACTTCGATCTCGCTGGAAGGGACCTTTTCTTGTGCGGTGTGTGTACCCGCACGGCACAGTGGATTTGGAGAATCCGAAGGACGGTTCATTTTTCAAAGTAAAGGGATACAGATTGAAACCATTCTTTAGCGTAGAACCATCAGAGGAGCTCCTGATATTGCAGGAGCCGGTTTACCTTGCATAATCTTCCTCTGTTTACCACCAAACTTCAGTTATCCGGCCATAAAGAGTAGAAACACTGTTCTAAATAAGTTTGGGGGGTATATATATACTGTTTTTTAATATATATATGTGGATATTCTTGTCTTGTGCATATCCATTTTTCTTTTTGACGAGCAATCTTGTCTGGTGATGCTCGGTCTTTGTTCATATAAAAAAATTCAGGGAGATCCGCCGCTTTTTAACCCTTCAACAATTTTGCCCTCTTGATATACATTGCTAGTGAGGCCACTGTCTAGTTTAAGTTTGGGGGTATGCTCGGTAAGCTTTCTCCCTTCGCATTCATTTGTATATTCTGCATTTGCATACATTTTTTTTAAAAACCCATAAAAATCGAAAAATTTTACAAAAAGATAAAAACTTTGTCACCAAGTTAGCTAGTGGGAGAACTTAGATTTGATATTTCGATGGTTTTTGTTTGATAAGAAAAGAACAACTAGATCCTATTGTTAGATTTTGAAAACCTGAAAGATAGCCCTCATCTGAATTAAACTGTAGCTATTATACATGTCACGACCCAAAGTTCGGCCCGTGACCGGCACTTAACCACGTAACGTCTACAGGCGTAACGCGACTAAGTAAGCCGAAACCCAGAAATCAAAACCATTAAAAGTATTGAGTGTTAAAACATTTAATAGAAACATTTGTTAAAACGTTTATAAAACATTAAGTAATTTAGTAAAATTCTTTAAAGTTCAAGTGATTATCTTAAAAATTTTGGCAGCATTTTCTTTATAAAAACTAGCCCCGAAATCGGGTACAAGGCAATATATGAGTAAAATAATATACAATAAGAAATAAGCATCCCAAACAGGAGCAATCACGCCCAACGGTGGAAACAATCACCACAATGATAATATACGACGCCGTAGCGAAGAATGAGCAGTATAAGTGAAAAAAAATATCATGAAAGATAAAGCTGCATAAATAAGTCGGCTCCCAACGAGCTCGACACCAGAGTACAAATAATATATATCGTCCTCACAACTGGTCTCTAAGTCAATACATGAAAAGTAGATGGAGAGTACTAGATACAACAATGTATACAATTGGAAAATAAACAGATACCGCACGAAAACCCACCTATCAGCAAAGGGCTCGCGTGCCAACTACAATGGTATCTGTATCAAAAGATGCAAGAAAACAGCCTGCCGCGACTACTCCGAGGGGCAACCTGCAAACACTGTGGCACAACGGGGGTGAGTTGCCAACTCGTGAATAGTAGATAACATATAAAGGTAATCGCGAGTATGCACGTACTGCGATACTCTAACCTATGCTAACAGATAACATCTATATGATGAGCTGGATGCGTAATAATCATGCAACAAGTGCGATCTAATAACATCTCAATATGATGAGCAGGGTATGCAATAATTGTGCATAGCAAATGCAATCTAACAATATTTATATAGGGTGAGCAGGTATGCAATAATCGTGCATAGCAAATGCAATCTAACAACATCTATATAGGGTGAGCAGGTATGCAATAATCGTGTATAGCATGTGCAATCTAACAACATCTATATAGGGTGAGCAGGTATGCAATAATCGTGCATAGCATGTGTACTCTATCAGGTACTACAGATACAGGATGAGATGTATAATACTGAATGCAGAGCATGGGAATAAATAACATTTACACGGAATGTCAACATGGAAAATAATCGGTGTCCATCAATACACCCAAATCCCAGTAAAACTCAGGCGCCGTCTGTAGGGTTCCTAGGCACTCCCAAGAGGTCTCACAAGGCATCAACCATGCCAATTTCTAATTTTAACGGTGCCGAGAAACCCTAATACGGATCGTTGGCTAGATGTCTAGGCGAAAAAGAAACTAGTTTACATCTAAACTAAAAGAACAGAAATACAACCTTTGTAGATCCGGTCCTCCACCTCCACGGCTCCGTGATGAAGTCCTCTCCGCTGTCCAAATCAAAATCCGGGCTCTAGCGTCGGCTTCATCGGAGAAATGGGCGGGCAAGGTCGTCGGCTTCGTGCCGAAGATGATCTACGTCGAAGCATCACAAGATCAAGCTCCCACTTCACCAAGTCATGAAACTTGTGAAGAAAACACACTCTACTACTTGGCAAGAGGTAGAGGATGAAGAAATAGGAAGTGGGTTCACTTTAGAATTGGATTTCTCACTCACTTTCATCAATCACCATTGATGATGTCAAGGTTTCTTCAAGTAGAAGATGAAGAAGAAGAAGAAGATTATATGATAAGTTTTTTTGTTTTTTTTTAAATCCAAAAGAAAATGAATACTTATCATATTCAAACCATGGTAATGTGTAGAGAGTTAATCATGGTTAAATGGAATGGTTAGTGTTAAGCATGAGACAAAATGGTCACTTGGTCAAAGTCTTCAAGAAGCTTCAATATGAAACAAAATTAGCCACCATTTTCTCTTTATGCCTTTTTCATTTATTTCCAAAATGAATAAATAGATAAATAAATGAGAAAAGGAAATAAAAGCCTAATCATAAGTTTAACCATGGTTTAATTCTTTACACTTAACCAAGTAAACATGTATCATCAAACATGATACAATAATATGCACAAAAAGTATATCACATATACAACTTGTACATCCAAGTGAGAAAATCCTTTAAAGTGAACCAATACTAGTTAATGCAAAGTAATATATCAAATATATAATTATGCATTAAATCATTAAATCAACACTTGATTCAATGATCCGGTCATATCGCATATAACCGACTAGTATCCAATGTATCGGCTTATCGAATCAACCCTCGATTCGATAACTAGGTTATATCGCATATAACCAATCGATACATTCATCGCGAGAATTGAATACGGTATCACATACAGGCATTATTCTCAGTCCCGCACATATCTCATATGCGCTCCTATTTCGTTTCGCTTGAGCCAGGAAACCTCTGTGTACGACTCTAAAGACTCGTCAATACGCCGGCAGCAGATGATGATCATATCAAACACCCGCAAGCCGCAAGCGGTCTGCTAAACGTAACGGCCACCCGGGTATTAAGCGATCAGAAGATCGACGAGCAAGCCCGCTCACACTCCAGTGAATCCAACCAGTAACACTACCGTACAGTCCGGTCTGATCGTCTGATATGTCGCATATCTCGCCTAGGGGTGGTAAACGTCAGACCCCAATAGCTCGATAAGTCGTGTCGATATGAGGTCTATAACAATTCGAGAAACTACTGGTAACACTTACCAGTAAATCTTAGCAACCCTGGCCAGGGATTTCCTGTTATAGCCAATCGAACACAGCGCAACATCAACCCCCTATACCGGGAGAGACGAATCCTCTCCTATCGCTCATTGCCTCCATGTGACTCAGGACTGTACCCAAAAACCACCGTTTTGCACGCCCTCTTGGACGTGGTAAGATGGAAATCAAAGCACAGTGGGAACCACACAAGACTCTATGACGATCTCGGGTCAACAGACTACTCTGTACCAGTGTCACCAGAGAACTGCCATCTGACGTAAGGTATAATACCATCTGGGAGTTCTCGGCGAGTCCGTCCAGTGTACCCAGTCTCTACTGAGCCCCCGTATATCATCTCTGATGTCAAACACCAATGGATATGGGATCATCCATCGCCCATCTGTATGGGTCGAGAAGGTATACGCTAGTCTACTCTGGTATATCGATGCCCCGTCTCGATATACCCACGACTAGGGACCTTGAAGGATGTACTTATGGACTACCCTGTCCCCACTAGTATGATCCGCATCATAGTCCAGGTAGTCAAGTACACATCCTAAGGGCTTTACCAACATGTAATAGAGAGACAATCTGTGTACACGTTAAGGTAAAGTGCAACCAGATAGCATACTATCATGTCGAGCAAGAAAGTCCTCCCTATATATGTCCAAGCATCCACTACAATATACATCCTATGTATAGTAATGGCCTCTAGGGCATACATATAACTAACAATCTCCCACTTGCACTAGGGCCATCTGATAGCAGTGGTTGTAGTATCTCATACTCAACCATCCCATAAAAGTCTCTCTCTGGGAACAGGCCTTTGTGAGTGGATCCGCTGTGTTGTCCTCTGAGTCTACTCTCCAAACCTCGATCACCCTGGAGATCATCCATCTCCATGATCAGGTGACACTGCCTTAGAATATGTCTGGATCACTGATGGGACCGGCGTTCCTTGGCATAAGCCACAACTCCATTGTCACACAATGGGAGGAACAAAGTTCATCTTATGAACTAATATACACCCAGACTGCCTCTTTGGTAGCATCTTAAGTAGCGATGTATCCTGCCTTTATCGTCTAGTATGCCACGGTATCTAGCTTGGAACTCTTCCAACATACTGTCCCTTTACTGAGGGTAAAGACAATGCCTGTGACTGACACTCAGTCGTCATTATCACCCTGGAACACTTCCAGTGATTCTCTCTAGGATCAACTGATACCATCTCACTACAACTAGTGAGTGTCCTAATATCCAACTAGATCTATCTCATAGATCCAAATTCCAGGATTTAGTAGGTATCACTTTGATCTTATGTGGAGAATCATTGTGATAAGCGGAGATTGATCGAGCGTAGCATAGGAAACTCTTTTCCTATCAAGAGTATGTCATCCACGTACTCTACGAGGATCATCACCATACTCCCTACTACCTTTTTGTTTATACAAGGTTCATCTACCATTTTGATGATGTCAACTTCTTTGACTAATCCATCAAAATAGATGTTCCAACTCCGCGATGTCTGCTTTATCCTATAAAGCATCTTGCACACGTTTCCGCTGCTCCCACTGTCTACGAAGCCCTCTGGCTGTGTACTTATAGACGCTCTCTTCTAAAACATTATTTAGAAAAGCCAGTCATGACACCCAACCACCAGATATCGTAGTCATGGTATGTAGCCTTGGTAAGTAGGATCTGGATGGACTTAAGCATAGTTCTCTAGAAAAAGTTTCATCATGATCCACACCTGGTCAATGATGCAAACCTTTAACAAGTCTAGCTTTGAAAGTCTCAACCTTTCCATGTACACCAAGTAATCTTCTCAAGATATACTTGCTCCTGATGGGGATTTAACCCTTCAGATAAAGCAACTAAAGTCCATACTTTGTTGGTGTATAAGGATTCCATCTGAGATCACTAAGCATCCAGCCAATCTTACAGAGTCTTACTCCTGATAGCCAGCTCGAAGCTAGTTGGGTCATCATCTCATGATGCAATCCTCGCTCCCACTGTCATAGAGAAACCGAAATATCTCTCAGGTGGGTGAGGAACCCTACTAGATCGGCGGAGAGGCTGAGGTTCGTTGGAATCTACTGAATCCTTTGGTTCTATTAAATCATCTTCTGTAGTTTGCATAGCTGGAACCTTTCCAGTTCTACATAACAGATCTTGCCTCGAGCTTGTCCGAATTATGCTTTTAGTCATAGCCCGGACAACTCCAAATCTTAACTAACTTAAGAGATGGGCTCTTCCCTTATCATATCAAATATGAAGTGGTAGGCAACTGATTTGATTCGAACCCTATTCAATAGGTATGCAGCTTCTCTAGTGCATAACTCCCAAAAGGAAATAGGTGACTCAGTAGTACTCATCATAGAGCACACCATATCAAATAGGGTGTATCTGCTCCGCCCCGATATACCATCGTGCTATGGTGTATACGGAGGAGTAATGCTGAGAGAGAATCTCATTCTCCTTTAGAATAATCCAGGAATTCCGTGCTCAAGTATTCTCCTCCCTGATCACATCAAAGGACATAATACTTATACCCATATTGGTTCTCTACTTCTAACTTATATTCTATGAATATCTCAAAAGGTTCGGACTTGTGTTTCAACAGGAACATATATCTGAATCTTGAGAGATTATCAGAGAACGTAATGAAATATAAAGAACCAGTCCTGGCATGTGTAGACAGGAGACCTTACATACATCATCATGTATCAGTCCCAAGAGTTCATCAATCTCTTTCTCTGTTTCCAATAAACAGAGCTATGGTCATATTATCTTTGTGACATGACTGGCGAGTTTCACAAGATGTAAATTCAAACTAATTTAAACATGCATCTTTATGTAACTCTAGCTAGTCGGGTCGCATTGATATGACCTAGTCTATAATGCCTCAAGAAGGATTCGTTCATTTCTGAACTATTCCTCTTGTGTGTGTTCTGTATACTTAGAACTGTAGTTTCATTTAGAACATCAACACTTTTAGATAACGTGCCTGAACCGATCAACTTTTGATATAGGAAATGTTCAAAACATTATCCATCGATACAAAATTATATCCTTTCTTTACTAATAAAGAGACTGATATGATTTTGTATATCAGGTTCGGTATCTAATAGCATTTGTTCAGAATCAATGTATTGGTAATACAGGGTGACAGTGACCAACAGACTTGGCTGCAACACTTGCCCCGGATTCTGTCTCATGAAACTTATCACCCGTTCTCAGTTTTTCTACCTTTTTGTAGCCCTATGTAACAGCTTACATATCTGGGATCCTGATCCGGTATCATATACCCAGGATTCAAAGGATACTGAGAAACAGTTCTTTGTAATGAACATACCCGAAGGAGGTGCATCATATGCACTTTCTTCGTTTGGGCGGCATGGGAAATCTGGTATTCCCCAATTTCCTGCTCTGTCTTATAACAATTACAAGTTGGAGCGGGACCAACGTTCCCCAGCTCAGTATAACAAGCGGGTTCGGTCAATACATCTGTATTATTATCTTGATTAAGGCGTGATATGGTCGCTACCAGGAGAGAGAGAGAAGAAAACACTCAGCGTATGCTCTTGCAAGATCAGATTGGTTATTATTTTATCTAATCAGGATGGCTCCCACTGCTTTTTATCAAATCTTCCTTCAAACCCTAAAAGGAAAGACTAGCCGTGATTAATTACACACTACAAGTTCGCCAATCTTTCAGCCAGGCCAGTGTCGGTACTTTGAGGGAGGTCCCCCGTGCTTTCGCACGAACCTAATTAATGTAAACCTCGTTTTCCCAGAGGCGTAACCCCGTTAACACCTTTCTAGACACCTACTTGATCGGCTAATTGTAATGTGTAAAACTCTCCCAGGAGTAACTCTTACTCGCAGCGGGTATCGGGATCCAACTATCTCATAGAAGGTATGCAATCTCATTGCAAATTTCAACACTTGAAATTCCCGATAATTTTGCCCCTAGCGTCCTATGACCTTGACGCAGGCCAACAAACCATAGTGCGCTAGTCAAGTTCAACCCGTCATTTCCTGATTGAATTAAACCCACCCGCACGACCCTTGACGCAGGCCAACAAAGTCGCACGACTACCCTAATCCAATCTGCATCATATGCATAAGCAGATAAATACTAGTTAGCTACCGCACACTACGCCTTGACGCAGGCCAACAAACGTAGCACGAATACTAAATATGACTTATCTGAAATGACGGAGGGCTACGACAGGTTTTTCTGAAAACCTATTGCGTAATGAACTTGATATCATTGTAGAATCAAATGATTTTAAAATGGAGTGCTTTTGAGGCTTTTCTAGTTTTGCTAAAGGAGTCACTCCCGATGAAGGGATCGTCGGTCCTTTCCTCGTAGAATGAGGTGCGGGATATATCATATATATCACTGTGCAAAGCAAAAACTCTTAAAAGCAATCAAAAAGACAAACCGAGTGTGTAGCATCTGCCAGTTATTGCTAAAGGAGTCACTCCCGGTGAAGGGATCTCGGTCCTTTCCTCATCGAATAAGGTGCAGGATATATCTCATATACCGCTATGCAAAGCAAGAACTGTAGCTACCTGTTTTATTTTTGAAATTCGATTCTACAACATCTTAGGTTTCTTTTACTTTCATTAATCACATTAATGAAGTCCCATCATTTAAGTACCTAAACATCACAAATAAATACGACGTACACTTATGCCATCCGCATTCGCCTCGATGTCCCCTCGTGCACCGTTAGGTTAGGTGACTAACGGCAGAGCGGGGCAGGGCTAGCGCGGGTGTAAAACATAAGTAACGTCTATATAATATATCATATATACTTTATACTGTATCTATCACAAAACATCACATGATCACATCACAGATATCGCAGCAGAAGAATCATATGAAATATTGGATATACTAGGACGTCCGTGTTTTCAATACGAGCCAGTATAAAACACGGATTCCACGGTCGTGATGAATAGCCAAACCCACACCCCTATACCCCTACGAGAGCGGCAAGCAACCCTACCAATTCTAGAGTTAGGAGACCCGGACTCGACTCCTCGAGTTGGTCTCCCACTGGACCCTAGAACCCGGTTACTTGTGCCCTCCTCCTTGGGTCTATCCTAGTGCAGAAAAGTAAATAATATACAAAAGGTGACATCTTCCGCAACCTGGAAGTGTCCCAATAAAAGAATATTACATACAAGTTTTTACATGAATGAAAATGAAAAACACTCATCTCACATAAAAAACCCCGGCTATTCAAACACGACGATCCAATATAACATATCCAGCAACACATAACATCATATGTCATCAACGTAAGTAAATATGCGCATCCCAATTGACGTTGACATATAGCAACGAAACCGGCGACATCACATATTACACTTACGGTCACAGAAAAGAAAGTGTAAAACTACAACAGTTGGAATCCGCAACCTGCATAGACATCGCATGCCTAATAAAATGAATTCCTTAGACATCGCATGCCTAACAATTATAAACCCCGCATTTTAGTCTCAAAATCGAAAACACTTTTCAATACCAAGTCGGGCAATTCAATAGGATTCCCGACATCCTGATCGAATGCTCGTCGCAAACTTCAGTAGACGGCCGCACCCCCGATACCGTCGACGAAGTGCACCAAGGCGGAACACCGCTACCGCGAGCACCCGAACGGATGCTTTCGGCGACGGGGTTCTCCTACAGTCACTTGGTCGGGGCTATGGGGCGAGGCTGTCTATTAAGTTTACCCGGCGAGTATCCGCGTACGCTACGTGATTGCGACGGACTTTTGATCACATCAAAATTCCGTGGCAACCGATCAAGTGAGACTAAACTGCTATGTTTATAACATTCATTTAGTTATCTCATAACTACTTGTGAATTCCAATTATTGTATCACATTCCGGATAAACAGAAAATGTTAAACTTTTCGATCGAACAGTCAAACACCCAAGTTTTCCCGATACAGCTCAACACATGAAATAAGTCTAACAACATTCAGTTCGTGCCTCAGTACCAACGGTCCAGCCGTAGAAGGGTCAAGCCAACGCCTCACATGTGGCACGCCGTACTGCCCCAAACCCGAAGGTTCAAAGGGCAGTTCAAGACGGTCACATAATCGAGTTAAGGTTTGTTGTCTTCTAGAGGGTCCATCGAGTTACTTGCACTACTTAGAACGTCTTTAAACTACGGAAAAATCCAACACTTGGAAATTTCCCGACAGGGGAAAAAATTGGGTATTTATATCCGGTCGAACTTTTTAACATATTCTAAAATTTATCCGGAAAGCCACTTAGACAAAATCTGATACTCCGATTGAAACACCGAATCCCCAAAACAACCCCAAAACACTCATCTCTATAATAAATATTAAAATATCCCAGAAAATACAGCACAACTTAGGAGGAATTACTGTGAAACTTTTACTGTGAGACTCGACCGTACGGCCGCGGAACCGCCGCATGAGCCATGCTCATGCCGCGGAACTGCGGCGGTTTAGATGAATTAGGTCCACGAAATTTACAGTAATTCCTACAAAACCCTGCTTAATTTTCTGCATATTTTTAATTTCGAAAAATCCACATTTTACAGAAATGTCCAGAGAGCATGTTTAGGGTTTGGGTTTCGGGTCGATCGGACTTCAAACTCCGTCTAGACTTCGCCTAAGGCTCTAGCTAGGCTCTGATACCACTGTAGGGTTCCTAGGCACTCCCAAGAGGTCTCACAAGGCATAAACCATGCCAATTTCTAATTTTAACGGTGCCGAGAAACCCTAATACGGATCGTTGGCTAGATGTCTAGGCGAAAAAGAAACTAGTTTACATCTAAACTAAAAGAACGGAAATACAACCTTTGTAGATCCGGTACTCCACCTCCACGGCTCCGTGATGAAGTCCTCTCCGCTGTCCAAATCAAAATCCGGGCTCTAGCGTCGGCTTCATCGGAGAAATTGGCGGGCAAGGTCGTCGGCTTCGTGCCGAAGATGATCTACGTCGAAGCATCACAAGATCAAGCTCCCACTTCACCAAGTCATGAAACTTGTGAAGAAAACACACTCTACTACTTGGCAAGAGGTAGAAGATGAAGAAATAGGAAGTGGGTTCACTTTATAATTGGATTTCTCACTCACTTTCATCAATCACCATTGATGATGTCAAGGTTTCTTCAAGTAGAAGATGAAGAAGAAGAAGAAGATTATATGATAAGTTTTTCTTCTTTTTTTTTTAAATCCAAAAGAAAATGAATACTTATCATATTCAAACCATGGTAATGTGTAGAGAGTTAATCATGGTTAAATGGAATGGTTAGTGTTAAGCATGAGACAAAATGGTCACTTGGTCAAAGTCTTCAAGAAGCTTCAATATGAAACAAAATTAGCCACCATTTTCTCTTTATGCCTTTTTTATTTATTTCCAAAATGAATAAATAGATAAATAAATGAGAAAAGGAAATAAAACCCTAATCATAAGTTTAACCATGGTTTAATTCTTTACACTTAACCAAGTAAACATGTATCATCAAACATGATACAATAATATGCACAAAAAGTATATCACATATACAACTTGTACATCCAAGTGAGAAAATCCTTTAAAGTGAACCAATACTAGTTAATGCAAAGTAATATATCAAATATATAATTATGCATTAAATCATTAAATCAACACTTGATTCAATGATCCGGTCATATCGCATATAACCGACTAGTATCTAATGTATCGGCTTATCGAATCAACCCTCGATTCGATAACTAGGTTATATCGCATATAACCATTCGATACATTCATCGCGAGAATTGAATACGGTATCACATACACGCATTATTCTCGGTCCCGCACATATCTCATATGCGCTCCTATTTCGTTTCGCTTGAGCCAGGAAACCTCTGTGTACGACTCTAAAGACTCGTCAATACGCCGGCAGCAGATGATGATCATATCAAACACCCGCAAGCCGCAAGCGGTCTGCTAAACATAACGGCCACCCGGGTATTGAGCGATCAGAAGATCGACGAGCAAGCCCGCTCACACTCCAGTGAATCCAACTAGTAACACTACCGTACAGTCCGGTCTGATCGTCTGATATGTCGCATATCTCGCCTAGGGGTGGTAAACGTCAGACCCCAATAGCTCGATAAGTCGTGTCGATATGAGGTCTATAACAATTCGAGAAACTACTGGTAACACTTACCAGTAAATCTCAGCAACCCTGGCCAGGGATTTCCTGTTATAGCCAATCGAACACAGCGCAACATCAACCCCCTATACCGGGAGAGATGAATCCCCTCCTATCGCTCATTGCCTCCATGTGACTCGGGAATGTACCCAAAAACCACCGTTTTGCACGCTCTCTTGGACATGGTAAGATGGGAATCAAAGCACAGTGGGAACCACACAAGACTCTATGACGATCTCGGGTCAACAGACTACTCTGTACCACTGTCACCAGAGAACTGCCATCTGACGTAAGGTATAATACCATCTGGGAGTTCTCGGCGAGTCCGTCCAGTGTAACCAAGTCTCTACTGAGCACCCGTATATCATCTCTGATGTCAAACACCAATGGATATGGGATCATCCATCGCCCATCTGTATGGGTCGAGAAGGTATACGGTAGTCTACACTGGTATATCGATGCCCCGTCTCGATATACCCACGACTAGGGACCTTGAAGGATGTACTTATGGACTACCCTGTCCCCACTAGTATGATCCGCATCATAGTCCAGGTAGTCAAGTACACATCCTAAGGGCTTTACCAACATGTAATAGAGAGACAATCTGTGTACACGTTAAGGTAAAGTGCAACCAGATAGCATACTATCATGTCGAGCAAGAAAGTCCTCCCTATATATGTCCAAGCATCCACTACAATATACATCCTATGTATAGTAATGGCCTCTAGGGCATACATATAACTAACACCGTCATCTTCATCGGCCCTCAAATCCTGTAAATCTCATATAATCGTGAGTGCCCAACATTGGCACTCGAAATATCATAAAATAGTCGTTTCTAGCATCGACACGCAAATCCTCAAGTATCGGGCTCCGTCCGTCCGGATCGGCCCACGGGCTCCGTCTGCGGAATCGGCCCTCGGCCCTGACAGTACGCGTCGTCCCGTATCCATCTATCGACTCTGGTCGGTATCCTCCGGATAACCGCCAGGTCCAACCAATCACCGGCAGGTAGTAGTCCCTCCGCCGGGCTCACCGTCTAACAATACGAGTATTCTTGCCCCGGGGTACCGTACCGGGTCCACCATGTACCCGCAATCAGTGCCTACCACTCCTCGAATCGGGTATACTCACACAAGCTCTCTGGAACCGAGAAAACTCATGGTGGAGGCACTGCAATATCATATCAAGAGAAACCGGGTTTTTAAAACAGTGCGTATTTTCTTAAAATAATACCACGGTTCTCAAATCCAGAAATCCCATAAATCCAAACTCAATGCGTAAATCTATGCAATGTGTCGTATGACACTAAGAGTAAAAAGAGAAAACCTCTCCTTTAAGAAAGAATCCAGTTTTGAAAATATCTCATGCGGTCCCTTATTTTCTTGAAATCAAGGCAATATAATCCATGTATGTAACATATATATGTATGTAGGTATAGATGTGCAAAAGGATATATACGCGAATATGAGTGTAGCACTACTATGAAAATACAGTGTGCGTGTGCGCAAGTATGAAGATATCAATATATGTGTGCACTGGTATGAATATACAGTGTGCATGTGCGCAGGTATGAAGATATCAATATATGTGTGCACTGGTATGAATATACAGTGTGCATGTGTGCAGTATGAAGATATCAATATATGTGTGCACTGGTATGAATATACAGTGTGCATGTTCGCAGGTATGAATATATCAATATATGTGTGCACTGGTATGAATATACAGTGTGCATGTGAGCAGGTATGAAGATATCAATATATGTGTGCACTGGTATGAATATACAGTGTGCATGTGCGCAAGTATGAAGATATCAATATATGTGTGCACTGGTATAAATATACAGTGTGCATGTGCGCAAGTATGAAGATATCAATATATGTGTGCACTGGTATGAATATACAGCGTGCATGTGCGCAGGTATGAAGATATCAATATATGTGTGCACTGGTATGAATATACAGCGTGCATGTGCGCAGGTATGAAGATATCAATATATGTGTGCACTGGTATGAATATACAGCGTGCACTGGTATGAATATACAGCGTGCATGTGTGCAGGTATGAAGATATCAATATATGTGTGCACTGGTATGAATATACAGCGTGCATGTGCATAGGTATGAAGATATCAATATATGTGTGCACTGGTATGAATATACAGTGTGCATGTGCGCAAGTATGAAGATATCAATATATGTGAATACGCGACAAGTCATGACAATCATCAATGATGCGGCAATCAAAACGATATGTAATTCGTAGCAATCCTATAGTGCAAGTGTCATGGAAATCACTAACGGTGTGAGTGTAACATACAAATAGTGCTCGTGCAGCTTTAACCGTTAGTGACAGTGCAGTGTTATGTACTACTAATTCTATATGCAACAAGAAGGTATGCTACAATAGTCCATATGAATATCTAAGACTAAATATCCTATCACACCCTGACGCTTAACGCATGCGGGCGATTTCCCCGTAGATGTTAAATCTACTCACCTGGTCGCGTGCTACACGTAGCCGACCACTTGCTTCCCCTTCTTTGCGGCGTCCGACGTACCCGCTTGCGAACCTGGAATTTACATAAGGAATCCATATATAAGCAAAATATCTCGCAAAACGCGATATCGAAATCAAATGAGAAACTCGCGTCGCGAACTAACGCGCGTGTGTCCGATACGCTGAAACGTGTGTATACGCGTCTAAAACTACCCCGACACGTCGCGATACAGTGGAACACAGAACCCACCCACGTATCACACTTGTCGCGCAAACAAAACGTATTAGAAAAACGATATATCGTCCCAGATTTTGACACAGGTGAAAACTTACAAAATTGCACATACCACAGACCCTAAAAATATAGCAGACTCCCACCCACCCAAACCCTAACACCTAACTCCCCCATCTGGCTGCAAATTGCGGCCAGAATGAATAAAATTGCGGCCTGGGTTGAGAATCTGGGGTTCGTGCTCTGGTGGTGTGATCAAGGTCTATCAAGTAGGCTACAGTTAACTCAGATTTTATCTGAAACCCCCGGGTCTAAAGCAGATCACAGAAAGGCTAACTTTGTCTTAAAAACGTTATATTTTGCACAAAATGGAAACATAGGGTATTTTAGTGAAATCTGAGGTTTAACTAGGTTTAAGTGGCTCTAACAACACTTAACTAAGTTAGTCTAACCGTCACTAACATCACTTAACCAAAAGTCCACACTAATCACCATATTTAGCACAAAAACGCACATTTAATACTAACCGAAGCTATTTAACACCTAAGTTTAGCAAGCTAGGAATTGGGTTTAAGAAATATACCCTAAAAGACCCTAGGAAGCAGGAGAAGGAAGAGAAGAAGAAGATTTGGTACTGCTGTTGCTGCTGCAGCTGCTGCTGATGCTGCTAAAGCTGATGCTGTTGCTGTTGCTTCAGCTGCTGCTACCTCTTGTTGTTATTGTTGTTGTTTGTTGTTGCTGCTAGAGCTCCTGCTGCTACCTCTTCTGCTGCTGGTGTGTGTGTGTGTGTGTGAGAGTGAGAGTGAGAGAGTTGCGAGGAAAAGAGTTTAGCAAAAGAGAAGAATGATAACCATTCTAGTCAACCCCTCTCTCTTTCTCTCTTCATTTAATGCAAGCATGGTTCATGCCATGATGCACTCTCTCCCTCTCTCCCCAAGTCAACACCCTACAATTCAAATCATTTCCATTTTAAAAAAACAATTGACCCCAAAACACTTAATAAAAACCAAAGTGGCTTAACAAAATGGTTTGTCCACCATAGTTGCTAATCATGGTCTAACCCCATTTTAACCCTAGTTTACATGCACAAGTGTGTGCAAGCCTAGGAAAATTCTAATAAAATATTCATTAAATTTGATAAAATATTTGAAAATCAATTTGGTAAACCATTTATTTAAAAACCATATATTAAAATATAATTAGCCACTAATCACATCCTAAAGTGTTACAATCTTCCCCCCTTAAAGAAATTCGTCCCCGAATTTAAAAATATAAAGCTACGCATACCTTCAAAAAGATGAGGGAAATTCTTCCGCATCTCGCCCTCGGCCTCCCAAGTGACCTCTTCACCATTCGGGCTGCGCTAAAGCACCTTCACTGATGGCAAGACCTTCGATCGAAGTTTCTTCACCTGCAGGTCCAATATCACGACTGGCTGCTCGGTGAACGAAAGATCGCGCTCGAGCTGAACAGTCTGATGCTGAATCATGTGCGAAGGGTCATGTAGGTATCTACGAAGCATCGACACGTGGAATACGGGGTGAATGTCTGGGAAGTCGGGTGGAAGAGCTAAACGATATGCTACTGCGCCCACACGCTCGAGGATCTCAAAGGGACCTATGAATCTGGGGCTAAGCTTCCTCTTCCATCCAAACCTCATCACTCCTTTCATCGGAGAGACCCTCAGAAAAACGTGATCACCAACTGCGAACTCTAATCTGCGGCGGCGTCTGTCAGCATACGATTTCTGCCTGCTCTGAGCTGTCCTCATCCTGTCTCGAATCAGCTGTATCTTCTCGGTCGTCTCCTGTATGATCTGTGGCCCCAAAATACTGCTCTCACTGAGCTCTGTCCAACAAACGGGCGATCTACATCTCCTCCCATACAAGGCCTCGAAAAGTGCCATCTGAATAGTATCCTGGAAACTATTGTTATAGGATAACTCCACCAAGGGTAAATGATGATCCCAGCTACCACCAAAGTCTAAAACGCACGTTCGGAGCATGTCCTCGAGAGTCTGAATAGTCCGCTCTGACTGGCCGTCGGTCTGCGGATGAAATGCTGTGCTGAAACTCAAGCGGGTGCCCAAGACCTCCTGAAGCCTCTGCCATAGTCAGCTGGTAAACTGGGTGCCTCGGTCGAACACGATACACGTCGGGACTCCATGCAGTCGCACAATCTCGTCGATGTATATCTGGGCATACTGAGTAAATCCGAAAGTCATCTTCACAGGAAGGAAGTGAGCCGCTTTCTTCAATCGATCCACGATCACCCAAATGGAGTCATACCCTCGCCTAGTTCTAGGTAGACCCATAATGAAGTCCATCGAAATCTGCTCCCATTTCCACTCCGGAATGGGTAACGGCTGTAGCTCTCCCGCTGGCCTCTGGTGCTCGGCCTTGACTTGCTGACAAGTCAGGCATCTCGACACGAAATTTGTGATGTCCCTCTTCATCTCGTCCCACCAGTAAACATCCCTCATATCATGGTACATCTTGGTGGAACCCGGATGAACATTATACACCAATCGATGTGCCTCCTCAAGAATCTCACGCAACAATCCATCAGCATCTGGTACGCACAATCTAGTCCCAAATCGCAGTATCCCCTGATCATCGATCACGAACTCGGAAAATCTGCCCTGTCCAATCTGTGCCATGATCTCTGAACAACGGTCATCACTGTACTGTTCCTCATGTATATGGTCAAGCAACTGTGGGCGTGCACGAACATGCACAAGCTGTCCCCCGATCGGCCTGAACTCAAACTGCACTCGGCTGTCGCATAATATCTGTCAACGACTGCCTCTGCACTGCGCTCAAACAAGATAGACTACCCCCGGGCCTCCTGCTCAAAGCATCCGCCACTACATTAGCCTTACTCGGGTGATACAAGATCTCGCAATCGTAGTCCTTCACTAGTTCCATCCAACGGCGCTGTCTAAGATTCAGGTCTCGCTGCTGAAATATATACTTTAAGCTCTTGTGATCAGTGAATATCTGGCACGACTCGCCGTATAGGTAATGTCGCCAGATCTTGAGTGCAAAGACCACTGCAGCCATCTCCAAATCATGAGTGGGGTAGTTCTGTTCATGCCTCTTCAACTGCCGTGAAGCATACGCAATCACCCTGTCATGCTGCATCAATACGCACCCTAGCCCCACTCGAGAAGTATCACAATAGACCACAAATCCGCCTGATCCTGAAGGCAATGATAACACCGGCGCCGTAGTCAAACAAGTCCGTAGCTGCTGAAAGCTATGCTCGCACTCCTCCGTCCAATCGAAAGGAACTCCCTTCCGGGTCAACCCGGTCAAAGGTGCGGCAATACGGGAGAAGTCCTGCACAAATCGCCTGAAGTAGCCGGCCAGTCCTAGAAAGCTACGGATCTCCGTAACTGATGCGGGTCTGGGCCAACTCTGAACGGCCTCAATCTTCCTCGGGTCCACACCTATACCGTCTTGTGTAATCACGTGACAAAAGAAGTCTACGCTGTCAAGCCAGAATGCGCACTTGGAGAATTTTGCGAAAAGCCGGTGCTCCCTCATAGTCTGTAGTGTGATCCGCAGGTGTTGCTCGTGCTCCTCTCTGCTCCGGGAATACACTAAAATATCGTCAATGAATACGATGATGAACAAATCAAGATACGGCCGGAAAATACGGTTCATCAAATCCATAAATGCTGCCGGGGCGTTGGTGAGTCCGAACAACATCACCAAAAACTCATAATGGCCATAGCGCGTGCGGAAAGCCGTCATCGGAATATCCTCCTGTCGAAACCGCAGCTGATGGTATCCTGATAGCAAGTCGATCCTCGAAAAATATCCTACCCTCTGAAGCTGGTCGAACAAGTCGTCGATGCGTGGCAAAGGATATCTGTTCCGCACGGTAACCCTGTTCAGCTGGCGGTATTCGATACACAAACGCAAACTGCCGTCCTTCTTCTTAACAAACAGGACCGGAGCACCCCAAGAAGAAACACTGGGTCGAATAAGTCCCTTATCCAGCAAATCTTGCAACTGACCTTTCAACTCACTAAGCTCCGTCGGGGCCATCCGATAAGGCAGTATAGAAATAGGCCCCATGCCAAGAATCAAATTAATACAGAAAACAATATCGCGCTCGGGCGGTAGCCCAGGAAGCTCGTCAAGGAAAACATCAGGGAACTCATGAACAATCGGAACCTGGTCCAACGGAACATCCGTAGCTCTAGTATCGCAAACATAGGCTAGAAATCCCTGACATCCCTGTTCCCCTCCGAACGGCGGCCAAGACATGGACGTCTTGCCTGAAATTCGGGGTAGATGCTATTTGGTTTTATCCGTCCACCTCTCCGAAGATGCCAAGTTGATTTATGGCACCGTGTATCAGAGGTTTGGACAGATGCGGCCGATATAGCAGACTTCGTCAGATTCCCCCTCGCTTGAGGGTTTTTTGATTGTGGGGACGCTCTTCCCTGCAGGCGCAAGCCCCTGCAGTTAATTACGCTACCGCATCGCGGTAACAACTTTCTCCTTCTCCAGAATTTCACTTCGTGTCGTGTGTGTTTGTTTTGTTTGTGGTTGCCCGTGGATTGTATACGGAGACTAAGTGATGCCGTCGCCCGTAGGACGTGGATTAGTCCAAATCCGTATTTACTTAGATTTGGGTTTAGTGTTTTAGTTTAAGGATATGTTAGCCATACTGAGGCTAAGATCGACTTAAACTTTTGTTAAGGATACGTTAACCTAATCTCCAGACTAAGATCAACTTAACGGGATCGTTTAGATCCGACAAGAGAGTAATTGGATCTATTGTTTAGTTTAGAGGCATTGCGGTCGACAGCCAGTTTAGGGACATGGTGGTCCATTGGTAGTTTAAGGACAATACAGCCCACTGATAGTTTAAGGACATTACGGTCCAACATTCCCATTTTGGGACGAACATTAAGTTAGGGACGTTTTGGTCCACGAGTTTAAGGACCCCGCAGTCCATATAGATGTGTGGTTGTTGGGATCCGTCACCTCTCTGATGTCGTTGAAGAATTACAACGATAGGGGTCAGAGAAGTTCAGAGATGTACCCTTGAACCGGACGTGAATTGATTTAGGAGAGCAGTCTTGCTCGGTCAATTTAATTTGAGAACTTACGGCCATGATTGGGCTAAGTCCAGTTGAGAATATGTTCAACGCTTTTATTTGTTTTTGGCCTAATAGGCCTGTGCTAGGGCTTTGCCCCTTTTTAAATAATGCACTGCATTTCTTATTTTGTTAGGGCTCTGCCCTTTTATGAATGATGCAGAGCATCAATTTTGTTTGGGCTCTGCCACTTTTATTGCATTGCAATTTATTTTGGCCTACTAGGCCTTTTTGATTTGGACCTGGCCCTTTAGTAAACAATGCTTTGCATTTGTTAGGTGCTTTGCGCTAATCACTGAGCGCAAACGCTTGTGGTGATGACACGTATCACGCAAGCGCAGTGCGCTGCGCTTGCACTGCTGATACGTGGCGCTCTTTGGTGAGTTGCGCCAATTTTAGAGAGCAAGGCTCTATCTTAAAAGCGCATAGCGCAAGTGGTTCAGGTGCTGACACGTGGTGCTCTCTGGTGGCTTGCGCCAACCCAAGAGCGCAACAGTGCAAATTTTATAAGTGCAAGGCACTTTTTAAATTCTTGATCCCATTTAGATCAGAGAAAACAAGTTTTTCTTGTTTTTCTTATTTTCAGAGAACCAGTGGTTCATAAAAGTGCAAGGCACTTATTATTATTTGAAGATCATTGATCTTGTTCTTAGATCAATGATCTATTAGAAGAAATTCTTCTATTTTATGAAGGTTTTTACCTTTTTCTTGAACTTTCTTCGGAGTTCTCTCTATTTTGAGGTTCTTAATCTCTCACCATGTTGATGATTTGAGTTGGGGTCTAGGGGTCTTTATATAGTGCTCATAGATTTGTTAAGTTTGTTAAAGAGATCCTTCTCTGAGTGATTTGGGGAATTTTCCCCACCGTTGGATCTTTGATCCAAGGGCTTCTGTTTTACAGAAGACAATCTTCTTGTTTTAACAAGAACAGAAAGATCTTACTAGAATTTTAATTCTGTTTGGCGCAAACGCCCCAGCGCGCGACACGTGTCGAGCAGCGCAGAGCGCAGCGCAACTGCGCTGCCACGTGGCGCACAGCGCAGAGCGCAGCGCAACTGTGCTAGCGCAACTGCGCTGCCACGTGGCGCGCAGCGCAGAGCGCAAGTCATCTGAAGCATTGCTTCTTTTAATCTTTGTTTTAAATAGAGCCTTGCTCTGATTGGGCGCGCTACCTTGGGCGCTGCGCTCCCTGTGCTGATGTGTCTGATTTTGACAAGTGGCGCTCTGCGCGCAGCACAGGGGATCTAAAGCGTTGCTTCATTTATTTTTATTTCAATTTTCAAAACAGAGCTTTGCTCTATTGGGGAAACAGAAGCGTTGCTTCGTTTCCCGTCTTGGAATTTGAACAGAGCTTTGCTCTGATTGGGGTAAACAAATGCCCCCCCACCGTTGTGCTTACGTGGCCCCCAAACGTGAGCGCAGCGGTGGCAAAATTCCAACCGTCAGGAAGTTGAAACGGCACTTATTGCCTATAAATAAGACTTTTGGTCCCTTAGATGATTTTCATCTCTTCATAGGAATTTTATTCAGAGCCCTGCTCTTTTGTTTAAGCACTTTTAAAAGTTCGCCCTTTAGGTAAAAATTAATTTGGATTAAATTAAATCAATTTTAAGAGCCTCGTTCCCAATAGATCCCTGATCTAAAGAAGACCCATTTAGGGTTTCACTTAGCAGAGTTTTGCTCTAAGGGGGTCTATGGAGAACTAAGGAGAACCCTAATAGGGTTCCATTAATAGAGTTTTGCTCTCTAAAAGATTTTCCTTGTATTTTCTCATTTCATTAATGGAGCTTTGCTCCTTCCAAATCATATAAAAGAACTCTTAGGAGTTTTTCATTGATCTTGGAGTTTAAAGATGGCATTTTATTCCTCGGTGCATTATATCGCTTTGCTTAATCAGTCTTTCTGATAATTTTGTTGATTCTCTTTCACAGAAACAATGGACGCCCACATGTATGATCTTGACGAGATCATCTCTTACGGGGACATCCGCCGACTTGGCCGTTCTTAAAATCGAGAGTTCACAAATGCGAAGTGTGCTGAAATCATGAGCCGCTTTGACGCATATAACGGTCAACTGCTTCCCCGACGTTCCTCTCTCCTGAAGCTTATCATGGAAGCCATCTGGGAAGCGCTTCCCCTATTTTGTTCTGGCATGCCGCTTGGGGCGTTGGATGCCGCCGAGGATAAGGTGCACTCAGTGTACCTGATGAACTTAATCTCGAAGAGACGGCGAAACAATCTTGTCGATCTCCTGCACCAGGCCTTCCAACAGTCTGCCATACTTGCTGCTTATTGGAGGGAGGAGGACATCCGTGGAGACCCCGACGCTTGTGCTCGCGAAAGAAAGCACACTAGGATGGTTCGCCAGGCTTGGAAAATCTTAGATAAGGTTACTTTCGAGTTCCTTAATCCATGTCCTGGGTCCGAGGTTATACCGTTATAAACATTTCAATAATGCCGTTATTTATTTCTTTATGATTGTAAAAGCCCTTTGAAATATGAATGGAAAATTTTTATTTCAGCTTGTCTTATTTCTTATTCTGAGTCTTTTGCACACACATGAATGGATATGTCTCGAACGCTTGATCAAATGCAAATCGAATGTCCTTTCTATCGCTTCCCTCTTTCTTTTATTATCAGTATACTGCTTTAGTAAACATGGTTGATAGGTGATAGAGCGAGCATCCTGTATTGGCTTCTTCAAAAGGCAGCGATGGCTTAGGCCGCAGGTTCAAATCTGCTGCCTAAGACTTTTCAACTCTATGAGCCGTGAGGGTCTCATAGAGACTTTTCTCCCTAGGGATCGAGAGGATCTCATAGGTGGATTTTCTCCTTAGGAATCGTGAGGATTCCTAAGTGCGTTCTCTCTTATAAGTCGTAAGGATCTTATAAGAGAATTTTTCCCTCTTACGAGTCGAGAGGACCCGTAAGCGGTTGTTTCCCTCCTCGTCGAGATTCGAGTTTGGAGAGTGAGACCCGTGGATAGTATGCAAGAGACCGTTTTGGGCCAACTTGCAGGGTCCCAATGCTTAGGGAACAAGTTTTTTAATCCTTACTGCCTAAGGCTTTATCTTACGAGTCGAGCCGCATCGAGCAGTTCTCGCAAAGACATCAATTTCTTCACAAGTCGAGACGAATCGAGCATTTCTCGCAAGAACATCCCAACGTCACAGTTAACCTCTGCTTTTTACGACAGAAGTCCGTTAGGGTCTGTGGTACTTAGGGTTTTGGCCGTCGTACCGTCGCATCAGCTGATATATTCCTCGATAGGCAATCGTGCTGTTCGAGTAGCCCTGCGACTGCCGTGTCTCTGATCCCTTCGGGGCCTGGACAAGACGTCTTCAAGCAATCTTCCTAGGCAGTTTGACCGTCGGAAGAGCAAGCGTTAGGAATTTGCCATGCCGCTTTTTACTTAAGGTTAGGCTCATTTTGGAGAGCCCCGATGAGTCATAACCACTCCGCGCTGGTGTGGAATGATCTCCGATAGTCTTTCAGGTTTTATGTGAGTTGCCGTCAAGAGCCTGAAGCTAGGAATTTGGCCTTTGCTTCGTTTGCTGGCATTGTGTCTGCTGTATCGAGATGAATGTCGCGGTTTTCTTTAGGTTGTTGGTGAACCGTCGAGGTTTGGAACTAGGGATTTTGCCGTGGCTCCATTAGTTTGATTGTCACGTCTGATCCCTGCTGGAGGGAGAACGCTGAGGTGACAACTCGTCTGCAGTATCGAGACGAACATCAAGATGGAGCTGGGATTTTGCCGTGGCTCCGTTTGTTTGATTGTCGCGTCTGATCCCTGTTGGAGGAAGAACGCTGGGTTGACATCTCGTCTGCTGTATCGAGACGAATGCTGAGGTGGAGCTGGGATTTTTCCGTGGCTCCGTTTGTTTGATTGTCGCGTCTGATCCCTGTTGGAGGAAGAACGCTGGGTTGACATCTCGTCTGTTGTATCGAGACGAACGTCGCGGTTGTCTCTAGGTTGCTGGTGAACCGTCGAGATTTGGAACTAGGGATTTTGCCGTGGCTCTATTTGTTTGATTGTGTTGCGTCTGCTACGTTGAGACGAACGTCGAAGTGGTGACCATTTCGCGCTGGTGTGAGATGATCTCCAGTTGTCTTTCAGGCTTTATATGGTTTGCCGTTAAGAAGTTGAAGCTAGGAATTTGTCCTTTGCTTCGTTTGCTGACATTGCGTCATCTATATCGAGACGAATGTCGCGGTTGTCTCTAGGTTGCTGGTGAACCGTCGAGATTTGGCTTCGCTTTCTGGTGGAGCCTGTTGGGAAGGTATGGTTCCCTCTTTGTTTGTGCCCCTGGATTGTATACAGGGATCGATGTGATCTCACCTATAGGGAAAAAAGTTTCATTCATCATTTTTTTTTGGTATTTCAGCGATGCTCTATCGTTTCAGCTTTTATATCGTGAAGGTCGCGATTGCCCAATCATTTCGGCTATTTTTCGCGGTGCCTAATCATTTCGGCTATTTATTTTATTTTCACTCACTGCTTTTTATTGGGAGTTGCCCCATCATTTCGGCTATTTCATATGCATTTTTAGCTCGCTGATTTTTTTTATCGCGAGTGTGGAACTTGGAATCTAGTGCCAATCTCAGCATCAGTATCGCTACAGCTGGAATATTGCCAGGAGCGAATCATCATTTGCCATAAAAGGACTTGGAATTTGATACCGGTTTAGGCATCGGCATCGCTACAACTGGAACATTGCCAGGAGCGAATCATCATTTGCCTCTGTCGATGTCAAACAAAGATGGCTTAGCAAACAGGGTTAGGATCCCGTCGACTAAGACTTTTGACTTCATGAGCCGTAAGGGTCTCACAAAGGTATTTCTCCCTACAAGTCGTGAGGATCTCGTAGGTGTGTTTTCTCCTTAGGGATCATGAGGATTCCTAAGTGTATGCTCCCCTGTAAGTCATAAGGATCTTACAAAAGGGTTTTCTCCTTATAAGTCAGAGGACTTACAAGGGTTGTTCACCATATGGACATATCCCTAGTCACGGGTGTGACTTGGTTAGGGAAATGTTTGTTCGCGCCCGTGGATTGTATACAAGGGTCAGTATTGAACCACTTGTAAGGCAATATCGAAGGTTGTGGGAGTTGCTTAAGCACAGGTTTAGGTCTCTGTAACTTAAGACTTTCAAATCTTATGAGCCGTGAGGGTCCCATAAGAGAGTTCTCCTTATGAGTCGTGAGGCTCTCGTAAGTGTATTTTCTCTTTAGGAATCGTGAGGATACCTAAGTGTGTTGCTCCCTTATGAGTCGTAAGGATCTCACGCGGGTGATTTCTCCTTACAGGGTCGAGAGGATCCTCTAGGTGTCCTTTAACGAGGTTGCGCCCTTTCGGGTTTTCACAAACACTCACCGGTAGCCCTGCTGTTTTTACTCACGGAGCCCTTTCGGGTTTTCATCCGTGCCCATTTTGCTTAAGGACATACCGTTTTCTTTTTTTTTATTATTCTTTTTATTTTCTTTTTTTTACGAGATCATGCCCTTTCGGGTTTTCACGAACACTCGCCGGTAGTCCTGCTGTTTTTACTCACGGAGCCCTTTCGGGTTTTCATCCGTGCCCATTTTGCTTATGGACATACCGTTTTTTTTTGTTTTATATATATATATATATATATATATATATATATATATATATATATATATATATATATATTTTTTACGAGGTCGCGCCCTTTCGGGTTTTCACGAACACTCGCCGGTAGCCCTGCTGTTTTTACTCACGGAGCCCTCTCGGGTTTTCATCCATGCACATTTTGCTTATGGACATACCGTTTTTTTTTGTCAGCCTGAGGATGCTGCTGTAGTAGTTTAAAGACGTTTCGGTCGTTTGCAAGTTTTAGGACATTGCGATCTGCCGTTAGTTTAAGGACGTTTCGGTCCACTGTTAGTTTAGGGACGTTTCGGTCCACCGTCGCCGTATTTGAGGCGAATCTCTAGTTTACTGACTTTTCGGTCTATGGGGCTTTCTCTATGACTGAGCATGATGCCCCCGGCGTATCCATCTTTCTCGGAGCATGCGGTTGTGGCAGGCTCACCTTCCAGTTTTCAGACAGCGCGAACTTGCCCTGTTGGTATTGGTCTTCAACCCAGTTTTTGAAGACGTAGCAATTCTCGATCAGGTGACCCACTGTTTGGTGGTAAGGGCAATAATTAGGATTATTAACTTCGCCTGGCCGCAACGGATGTTTTGGACTCGGCAGACTGATGAGTCTGTCGTGTACTGCCAGCTCGAACAGTCCCCTTGTTTTATCTTGCGGAAACGAGTAAGGACGTTTCAACTTTTCTTGGAGGGGTTGCCGCTTGTTGTTTCGGCAAACAATCGGTCTAGGGCCACTCGATTGCTGTTGAGTATTGGCTACGAGGGTTTTTTTTCCTTCCCTTTATCCTTTTTGCTCGATCCTTTGTTTGCGGGGCCGAAATTTTTTTCAAGTAGCGTGCGATTGCACGGCTGAACGTCCTCGCAACTCCTCAATTCTTTCATTTCTGAAATGGATTCCTTGAGGAGAAGGTTGAGGACAGCTTCTTCGTCAGAGTCGCTTCCAAAGGTAATAATTTTCGATCCCTTGGAGTCGGCTATATGACAGTCAGCGGCGGCTCTTTTGCGCTCATCTATCGCATTTTTCTGATGTCTAGGAGCTTCACGCTTTGTCCTGTTGAAGTGTTGCTTTTGAGCGACATATCCTTGCCACCAACACTTAAAGGAGTCGCAGTCTTCGGTAGGATGTATGATCTTCTGATGATATAAGCAGAAGCTAGGATGCATCTCTACTCCACCGAAAGTATTTTCTTCAGAGGGTGGTAGCTTCATTCCTACTGATAGGGCTTTAGCAAACCTTTTCCTCGCCTTGAATTTATTTTTATCCGCAGCGGATGACTTTTGATTTGACGAAAGTGCCTCGACTCTTTGGTCTAGTTGGCGGTGTTTGGCTCCTTCCAGTATGACCATCTCACGCTCTTGATTGGCTTTAACTTTCAGACGAATCTCATTCAGGAAGGCATCGATCAACTCGTCTGACGGCCGTGGAATTTCTGGTTCAGGGTCCGCTCTCGGTTTCTCAGCGTAAGGAGCCTCTTTATCATCCGCCAATGAGTGAGAGATCACATGACAAGTTGCCCCCGGTGCGTCCGTCTTCATTGGAGTGTGCGGCTGTGGTGGGTTTACCTTCCACTTTTCAGACAGGGCAAACTTGCCTTGTAGGTACTGATCCTCGATCCATCCCTTAAAGACGAAACAATCCTCGATCGGGTGACTTACTGTTTGGTGGAAAGGGCAATAATTGGGATTATTGGGATCGCCTGGCTGCAACAGACGTTTTGGACTTGGAAGATTGATGAGTCTGTTGCGCACTGTCAGCTCAAACAGTCTTCTCGTCTTATTCTGAGGAAACGAGTAAGGACGTCCTAGTCTCTCCTCGAGGGATGGGCGTGGACGCACGTCGTTTTAGCGAACGACCGGCTTTGAGTTGCTCGGCTGCTGTTGAGTATTGGTGACGACGATCGCTTTTCCTTTCCCCTTCTCATTTCGAGAGTATGGCTTTGGAGGAGACGATCCATGGCCCATCTGGTCCATTTGGGCTAATTTGTCGATCAAGGTCTGGAAAGTGGTCGGCCTGAAGAACATCATGAATTGGGAGATGGTCGCTTGAGGATCGAGAGTACCCACGAACATGCCCACCGCTGGCGCTTCTTCGATACGTTGTTCGCATTTCGACCATAGGTTCCGCCATCGTGTTGCATATTGGACCCACGTTTTGCCGGGCCTTATCCTGGCGTTAATCAGTGCTGTTATCGGGATGCGTCCACTAGCACTCACGAATCTTTGTGTAAACAGTAGCTCCATTTCCGCAAATGTTTTGACAGAGTCGTTAGGTAGCTCCGAATACCATTCAAAGGCTGTTTCTGCTAAGCTGCCGATGAATTGGCGAAGCAACAATTTATCATCGCCTCCAGTATTTCCGCATAAGGCCCTGAATTGAGCGACATGCTGATGTGGATTCCCTGTCCCTTTATATACGTAGAACTTAGGTATTGTATAGCCCGGCGGGTACTTAATCTGATCGTACCAGCTCAGATATGGTCACCCCGTCTTGACAACTTGGCCAGTTGCCTCAGTCGCCTGATGAACCCGGATCTGCTGGGCTATATATTCGTCCAAGTCAGCTTTGGAGATTGTCTCCGCCTTGGTTGTCGACAGAGCCGGTGGAGGATTTGACGTTTCTTCCCTATCGTCTTCAAGGACGATCGGGGGATCTTCAACTGGAGGATCTTGTTGGATCATCATTTCCACCATGTCTTGGAACAGGAGGGCCATTTGCTTTATGTTGGCTGCTTGTTCTGCAGCCTCTTTATCCTTCTTCTTCAATATCCGGCGAAGGAACTCAGCGTTAGTTTCTTGTTCCCGGCGTTCGTCCGAGGACGCTTCAGGGCTTTTTTTTGGCCCAGTGAGTGTGGCCATTGCGTTCATCATCTCCTGGAGCTTTTGCTGTTGCTCCTGAGCTTTGGTTACTGACCGTGTAAGTGGTCTATGACCTGTAGATGCACGGCTGTCCTCCTTTCCCGACGCCATGTATACTGTATGAACTATTATTCCCCCGGACTTAGGGCGTTTAGGTTCACCGCCTTTGGCATTTGCCACGGGCGCAGGGATTTTCTCCGGCCTTCTTCTTTTGTAGGCCGTTGAAGTTGAAGGGGCCGTTGTAGTGGGCACCCTGACGGTTGTTGTCCTTTGCTGTTTAATAGGACGGTCCTTTTCTTCTTGCACCTTCGCCTTTTTCTGTTGACGAGAATGATCTGGGTCAATTACGGAGTCTTGAACCCTTCGCCAAACTTTATAAATTTTGGAGGATAGCCGCTGAGGGGGCTGCTCCAGGTTCGTTTCCGGAACCCTCTCCGCAGGTGGGGGAGATCTTTTCAGTGTAGCTGTTGGAGAGTTCTTTCGTACCCTCCGAAGTGGCTCAAAGCTATTCCCAGTTGGAACAGCAGTATTAACTTCCACCACTGGAGCAGGTGGAGTTAGCCCTAAGGGGGAGTTGCCCCCTGCCTTCCTTACTCGTCGCCAATGGCGACATCGAGCATGACGAGCCGTTGGGACTGGCTCGGCCATAGAAACAGCTTCTTTTTGCCCCCTGTCCGGATGAGGCGCCGCTGGTGTTAGCCTCTCAAAGACTGAGGTTGTCCTTTGAGGGGTGATATTCAATCTGTCAAAGACAGATCCTCGAGCAGGGGCAGGAGTCGGAATAGACAGCCTTGAAAAGACTGACTCTTTGACAGGAGAAGCCGCCTTGACGACTTTTAGAGCAGCGGTTGTTGCCTTCCTCGCAACAGCCACTTTAGAGTTCATGGACTTCCTGGCGGGCCCATCAGAGTTCTGATCCAGCCTGGCAAAGACAGAGGCTGTTGATTTGATATTGGACGATCCGTTGGCAGGGGCTGTTGTAGCAGTGAGCCGGTCGAAGACCGACTTCTTGTTCGCTTCTGGTGCGAGCATTAGCATGGTGAAGCTTGCAGGCGGGATCATGGTCCCGAAAAACAGGCCGGTGGTGGCATGGGTCACCTGTTCTACCGGCAGGGCAAGGATGGAGGCCGCTTGAGGCCCATATGCTACACCTCCAGGTGAGGTGGAGCGTCGGTTGCATCGGCAGTTCGAGCAATTGGAGGACATTGATGCTTGATTTCTACGTCAGGCAAAAGACCAAATCTTAGTAATTTGAAATCCAAAGGCAACCATTAACAAACCGCGATTCGTTCGCGAAGACGACACATGAAGTGTGGAGTGGAAAGAGGAAAAGGTCCCACCGGGCGTGCCAGAATCTGTTCCCCTCCGAACGGCGGCCAAGACATGGACGTCTTGCCTGAAATTCGGGGCAGATGCTATTTGGTTTTATCCGTCCACCTCTCCGAAGATGCCAAGTTGATTTATGGCACCGTGTATCAGAGGTTTGGGCGGATGCGGCCGATGTAGCAGACTTCGTCAGATTCCCCCTCGCTTGAGGGGTTTTTGATTGTGGGGACGCTCTTCCCTGCAGGCGCAAGCCCCTACAGTTAATTACGCTACTGCATCGCAGTAACAACTTTCTCCTTCTCCAGAATTTCACTTCATGTCGTGTGTGTTTGTTTTGTTTGTGGTTGCCCGTGGATTGTATACGGAGACTAAGTGATGCCGTCGCTCATAGGACGTGGATTAGTCCAAATCCGTATTTACTTAGATTTGGGTTTGGTGTTTTAGTTTAAGGATACGTTAGCCATACTGAGGCTAAGATCGACTTAAACTTTTGTTAAGGATATGTTAGCCTAATCTGCAGACTAAGATCAACTTAACGGGATCGTTTAGATCCGACAAGAGAGCAATTGGCTCTATTGTTTAGTTTAGAGATATTGCGGTCGACTGCCAGTTTAGGGACATGGTGGTCCATTGGTAGTTTAAGGACATTACGGTCCATTGATAGTTTAAGGACATTATGGTCCAACATTCCCATTTTGGGACGAACATTAGTTTAGGGACGTTTCGGTCCACGAGTTTAAGGACCCCGCAGTCCATATAGATGTGTGGTTGTTGGGACCCATCACCTCTCTGACGTCGTTGAAGGATTACAACGATAGGGGTCAGAGGAGTTCAGAGATGTACCCTTGAACCGGACGTAAATTGATTTAGGAGAGCAGTCTTGCTCAATCAATTTAATTTGAGGACTTACGGCCATGATTGGGCTAAGTCCAGTTGAGAATATGTTCAACGCTTTTATTTGTTTTCGGACTAATAGGCCCGTGCTAGGGCTTTGCCCCTTTTTAAATAATACACTGCATTTCTTATTTTGTTTGGGCTCTGCCCTTTTATGAATGATGCAGAGCATCAATTTTGTTTGGACTCTGCCCTTTTTATTGCATTGCAATTTATTTTGGCCTACTAGGCCTTTTTGATTTGGGCCTGGCCCTTTAGTAAACAATGCTTTGCATTTGTCAGGCGCTTTGTGCTAATCACTGAGCGCAAGCGCTTGTGGTGATGACACGTGTCACGCAAGCGCAGTGCGCTGCGCCAGTGCGCTACGCTTGCGCTGCTGACACGTGACACGCTCTGGTGAGTTGCGCCAATTTTAGAGAGCAAGGCTCTATCTTAAAAGCGCATAGCGCAAGTGATTCAGGTGCTGACACGTGGCGCTATCTGGTGGCTTGCGCCAACCCAAGAGCGCAACAGTGCAAATTTTATAAGTGCAAGGCACTGTTTAAATTCTTGATCCCATTTAGATTAGAGAAAACAAGTTTTTCTTGTTTTTCTTATTTTCAGAGAACCAGTGGTTCATAAAAGTGCAAAGCTCTTATTATTATTTGAAGATCATTAATCGCGAGTATGCACGTACTGCGATACTCTAACCTATGCTAATCGCGAGTATGCACGTACTGCGCTTGCGTGACACGTGTCAATATGATGAGCTGGATGCGTAATAATCATGCATAGCAAATGCGATCTAATAACATCTATATAGGGTGAGCAGGTATGCAATAATCGTGCATAGCAAATGCAATCTAACAACATCTATATAGGGTGAGCAGGTATGCAATAATCGTGCATAGCATGTGCAATCTAACAACATCTATATAGGGTGAGCAGGTATGCAATAATCGTGCATAGCATGTGCAATCTAACAACATCTATATAGGGTGAGCAGGTATGCAATAATCGTGCATAGCATGTGTACTCTATCAGGTACTACAGATACAGGATGATATGTATAATACTGAATGCTGAGCATGGGAATAAATAACATCAACACGGAATGTCAACATGGAAAATAATCGGTGTCCATCAATACACCCAAATCCCAGTAAAACTCAGGCGCCGTCATCCTCATCGGCCCTCAAATCCTGTAAATCTCATAGAATCGTGAGTTCCCAACATCGGCACTCAAAATATCATAAAATAGTCGTGTCTAGCATCGGCACGCAAATTCTCAAGTATCGGGCTTCGTCCGTCCGGATCGGCCCACGGGCTCCGTCTGTGGAATCGGCCATCGGCCCCGGCAGTACGCATCATCCTGTATCCATCTATCGACTCTGGTCGGTATCCTCCGGATAACCGCCAGGTCCAACCAATCAACGGTGGGTAGTAGTCCCTCCGCCGGGCTCACCGTCTAATAATACGAGTCTTCTTGCCCCAGGGTACCGTACTGGGTCCACCATGTACCCGCAATCGGTGCCTACCGCTCCTCGAATCGGGTATACTTACACAAGCTCTCTGAAACTGAGAAAACTCATGGTGGACGCACTGAAATATCATATCAAGAGAAACCGGGATTTTAAAATACTGCGATTTTCCTAAAATAATACCACGGTTCTCAAATCCAGAAATCCCATAAATCCAAACTCAATGCGTAAATCCATGCAATGTGTCGTATGACAATAAGAGTAAAAAGGGAAAACCGCTCCTTTAAAAAAGAATCCAATTGTGAAAATATCTCATGTGGTCCTTTATTTTCTTGAAATCAAGTCAATATCATCCATGTATGTAACATATATATGTATGTAGGTATGGATGTGCAAAAGGATATATACGCGAATATGAGTGTAGCACTACTATGAAAATACAGTGTGCATGTGCGCAAATATGAAGATATCAATATACGCGAATATGAGTGTAGCACTACTATGAAAATACAGTGTGCATGTACGCAAATATGAAGATATCAATATATGTGTGCACTGGTATGAATATACAGTGTGCATGTGCGTAGGTATGAAGATATCAATATATGTGTGCACTGGTATGAATATACAGTGTGCATGTGCGCAGTATGAAGATATCAATATATGTGTGCACTGTTATGAATATACAGTGTGCATGTGCGCGGATATGAAGATATCAATAATGTGTGCACTGGTATGAATATACAGTGTGTTGTTTCCCCCAATCAGAGCAAAGCTCTGTTGGAAATTCAAAATTCAAATTTTAAAGCAACGCTTCAAATCTCAGGCGCAACGCGCCACGTGTCAGGCGCTGATACGTCAGCACAGCGCCCAAGGCAGCGCACCCAACCAGAGCAAAGCTCTGTTTAAGGCAAAATCAAAGGAAGAAACGCTTCAGTTGCGCAAGCACTGCGCTGCGCGACACGTGTCAGCGCGGATGCGCTAGCGCAGTTGCGCTGCGCGACACGTGTCAGCGCGGATGCGCTAGCGCAGTTGCGCTGCGCTGTGCGCTGCGCGACACGTGTCACGCGCTGGGGCATTTGCGCCAAACAGAATTAAAATTCTAAAGAAATTTTTTCTGTTCTTGTTAAAACAAGAAGATTTTCTTCTGTAAAACAGAAGCTCTTGGATCAAAGATCCAACAGTGGGGAAAATTCCCCAAATCACTCAGAGAAAGATCTCTTTAACAAATTTAACTAATTTATGGGCACTATAAAATGGACCCTAGACCTCAAATCAAAGGCATCAACATTTTGGTGAGAAATCAAAATTTTCAAATAGAGAGAACTCTGAAGAAATCTCAAGAGGAAAAAAGGTAAAAACCTTTAAAAGAGAAGAATTTCTTCTAATAGATCATTGATCTAAGAACAAGATCAATGATCTTCAATAAAAAACAAATAAAAACAGTGCTTTGCACTTTTTATGAACCTTTGGTTCTCTAAGATAAGAAAAACAAGAGAAACTTGTTTTCTTTGATCTAAATTAGATCAAGAAAGCAAACAGTGCTTTGCACTTCTGTTATGAACCTTTTGGTTCTTGAATCTAAAAGATTCTCAAATTTATAGTGCATTGCACTTGCAAACTGCGCTGTTGCGCTCTTTGGAGAGCGCCACGTGTCAGCATCTGAACTACATGCGCTATGCGCTTTAAAATAGAGCTTTGCTCTCTGTAATTGGCGCAACTCACCAGAGTGCGCCACATGTCAGCAGCGCACTAGCGCAGCGCACTGCGCTTGCATGACATGTGTCGTCACCACAAGCGCTTGCGCTCTTTGATTGGCGCAAAGCGCCTAAAAATGCAATGCATTCTTTCGCTAAAGGGCCAGGCCTAAGTCAAAAAGACCTAACAGGCCTAATAAAAAATGCCATGCATTTTAAAAAGGGCAGAGCCCAAACAAAATAGATGCTCTGCATCATTTATAAAAGGGCAGAGCCCAACCAAAACAAGAATAATGCAGTGCATTACTAAAAAGGGGTAGAGCCCTAGCAGAGGTCTAATAGGCCAAAGACAAAAAAATGTTGAAACTGGACTTAGCCCAATCATGGCCATAAGTCCTCAAATTAAATTGACTGAGCATGGCTGCTCCCTAAATCAATTTACGACCGGTTCTAGGGTACATCTCCGAACTCCTCTGACAATTCTCGTTGTAATCCTTCAACGACGTCGGAGAGATGACGGGTCCCAACGACCACACATGAATATGGACTGCGGGGTCCTCAAACTCGTGGACCGAAACTTCCTTAAACTAATATTGGACCGAAACGTCCTTAAACTAATGATGGACCACCACGTCCCTAAACTGGCGATGGACAGAAACGTCCTTAAACTAATGATGGACCACCACGTCTTTAAACTGGCGATGGACTACCACGTCCCTAAACTGGAACATGGACCACCACGTCCCTAAACTGGAACAATGGAGCCTCCAAATGCTCTTTTGCCGGATCTAAACGGTCCCGTTTAAGTTGATCTTAGCCCCAAACACGGCTAACGTATCCTTAAACATTCAAATGGACTATAAAACTCCAAATCAACTTTGGTTCAAGGGTACATCTCCGAACTCCTCTGACACAAGTCGTTGCAATCCTTCAACGTCGTCAGAGAGGTGACGGGTCCCGACGGCCATATATTAAATGGACCACCACGTCCTTAAACCGGAAATGGATCTAGACGATCCCGTTAAGTTGATCTTAGTCTCAAATCAGACTAACGTATCCTTAACGAACGTTTAAGTTGATCTTAGTCTCAAATGCGGCTAACGTATCCTTAAACTAAAAACACCAAACCCAAATCTAAATAAATACGGATTTTGACTAATCCACGTCCTACGGGCGACGACATTACTCAGTCTCCGTATACAATCCACGGGCAACCACAAAAAAAATAAACACCCACGACACAAAGTGAAATTCTGGAGAATGAGAAAGTTGTTACCGCGATGCGGTAGCGTAATTAACTGCAGGGGCTTGCGCCTGTAGGGAAGAGCATCCCCACAATCAAAAACCCCTCAAGCGAGGGGGAATCTGACGAAGTCTGCTATATCGGCCGCATCCGTCTAAACCTCCGATACACGGTGCCATAAATCAACTTGGCATCTTCGGAGAGGTGGACGGATAAAACCATATAGCATCTGCCCCGAATCTCAGGCCAAACGTCCTCATGTCTCCGCCGCCGTTCGGAGGGGAACAGATTCTGGCACGCCCGGTGGGACCTTTTCCTCTTTCCACTACACACTTCGTGTGTCGTCTTCGCGAACCAATCACGGTTTGTTAACAGTTGCCTTTGGATTTCAAGTTACTAAGATTTGGTCTATTACCTGGCGCAGAACTCAAGCATCCATGGCTTTTAACTGCACCAACTGCTCGAAGTGCCACTGCAACGGACGCTTCACCTCACCTAGAGGTGTAGCATATGGGCCCCAAGTGGCTTCCTTCCTCGCTCTGCCAGTAGAACAGGTGGCCCAGGCCACCACTGGCCTGTTTTTCGGGACCATGATCCCGCCTTCAAGCTTCTCTATGCCAATACCTGCACCGGAAGTGAACAAGAAGTCGGTCTTCGACCGGCTCACTGCTACAACAGCCCCTGTCAACGGGTCGTCAATTACCAAGCCAACAGCCTCTGTCTTTGCTAGGCTGGATCAAAACTCTTAGGGGGCCACCAAGAAGCCTATGAATCCCAAGGTGGCTGTCCCAAGGAAGGCAATAGCCGCTGTTCCAGAAGTCGTCAAGGCGGCTTCCTGTTAGTTATATGTATGCCCTAGAGGCCATTACTATACATAGGATGTATAATGTAGTGGATGCTTGGACATATATAGGGAGGACTTTCTTGCTCGACATGATAGTATGCTATCTGGTTACTCTTTACCTTAACGTGTATACTGATTGTCTCTCTGTTACATGTTGGTAAAGCCCTTAGGATGTGTACTTGACTACCTGGACTATGATGCGGATCATACTAGTGGGGACATGGTAGTCCATAAGTACATCCTTCAAAGTCCCTAGTCGAGGGTGTATCGAGACGGGCCATCGATATACCAGAGTAGACTAGCGTGTACCTTCTCGACCCATACAGATGGGCGATGGATGATCCCATATCCATTGGTGTTTGACATCAGAGGAGATATACGGGTGCTCAGTAGAGACTGGGTACACTAGACGGACTCGCCGAGAACTCCCAGATGGTATTATACCTTACGTCAGATGGCAGTTCTCTGGTGACACTGGTACAGAGTAGTCTGTTGACCCGAGATCGTCATAGATTCTTGTGTGGTTCCCACTGTGCTTTGATTTCCACCTTACCACGTCCAAGAGGGCGTGCAAAACGGTGGTTTTTGGGTACAGTCCCGAGTCACATGGAGGCAATGAGCGATAGGAGGGGATTCGTCTCTCCCGGTATAGGGAGTTGATGTTGCGCTGTGTTCGATTGGCTATAACCGGAAATCCCTGGCCAGGGTTGCTGAGATTTACTGGTAAGTGTTACCAGTAGTTTCTCGATTTGTTATAGACCTCATATCGACACGACTTATCGAGCTATTGGGGTCTGACGTTTACCACCCCTAGGCGAGATATGCGACATATCAGACGACGAGACCGGACTGTACGGTAAGTGTTACTGGTTGGATTCACAGGAGTATGAGCGGGCTTGCTCATCGATCTTCTGATCGCTCAATACCCGGGTGGCCGTTACGTTTAGCAGACCGCTTGCGGCTTGTGGGTGCTTGATATGATCATCATCTGCTACCGGCGTATTGACGAGTCTTTAGAGTCCTACACAGAGGTTTCCTGGCTCAAGCGAAACGAAATAGGAGCGCATATGAGATATGTGCGGGACCAAGAATAATGCGTGTATGTGATACCGTATTTCATTCTCGCGATGAATGTGTCGAATGGTTGTATGCGATATAACCTAGTTATCGAATCAAGGATTGATTCGATAAATCGATACATTGTTTACTAGTCGGTTGTGTGCGACATGACCGGATCATTGAATCAAGTGTTGATTTAATGATTTAATGCATAATTATATATTTGATATATTACTTTGCATTAACTAGTATTGGTTCACTTTAAATGGATTTTCTCACTTGAAGTTCACAAGTTGTATATGTGATATACTTTTGTGCATTTGATTGTATCATGTTTGATGATACATGCTTACTTGAGTTTGTGTGAAGATTAAACCATGGTTATTTAAATGGTTAGGGTTTTGTTTTTCATATCTATTTATTCATTTATTTATTTATTTCTAATTTGGAAAAAGAAAATAAAAATGGTGGCTTTCTTTGGATGCATGTTGAAGCTTCATGAAGCTTTGACTAAGTCACCATTTTTGTCTTCATGCTTAACCCTAACCATTGACCTAACCCTAGTTTATTCTCTACACTTGACCATGGTTGGATTATGATAAGTATTCATTTTAATTTCTTTTTAAAAGATACTTATCATAACATTTTTCATCTTCTTCTTCTTCTTCTTCAAGAAGAAACTTGCCTCCATCAATGGCAACTTGAGAAAATGAGTGAGAAATCCAAATCTAAAGTGAACCCACTTCCTATTTCTTCATCCTCTACCACTTGCCAAGTAGTATAGGGTGTTTTCTTCACAAGTTTCATGACTTGGTGAAGTGGGAGCTTGATCTTGTGATGCCTCGACGTAGATCATCTTCGGCATCGTAGTCGATGACCTAGCCCGTCCATTTCTCCGATGAAGCCGACGCTAGAGCCCGGGATTCGATTTGGACAGCGAGGAGACTTCATTGCGGAGCTATAGAGGTGGAGGACCGGATCTACAAAGGTTGTATTTCCGTTCTTTTGGTTAAGTTGTTAACTAGTTGCTTCTTTCGCCTAAAATTCTAGTTAACGATCCGTATTAGGGTTTCTCGGCACTTGTAAAATTTGAAATTGGCATGGTTGATGCCTTGTGAGACCTCCTTAGTGTGCCTAGGAACCCTACACTTCCCCTGTCAAAGAGTCAGTCTTTTCAAGACTGACTGTTCCTGCTACTGCCCCTACTTGAGGGTCTGTCTTCGACAGGTTGAATAGCATCCCTCAAAAGACAATCTCAGTCTTTAAGAGGCTAACACCAGCAACGCCTCATTCAGACAGGGGGAAAAAAGAAGCTGTCTCAATCTCCGAACCAGTCCCAACGGCTCGTCATGCTCGACATCGCTATTGGCGACGAGTAAAGAAGGCAGGGGGCTACTCCCCCTTGAGGCTAACTCCACCGGCTCCAGTGGTAGAAGTCAACGATGCTGTTCCAACTGTGAATAGCTTTGAACTGCTGAGGAGGGTACGTAAGAATTCTCCAACCGCTACATTGAAAAGATCTCCTCCGCCCGCGGAGAGAGTTCCGGAAACAAAGCAAGAACATCCCCCTCAACGGCTGTCCTAAAAAATATACAAGGTTTGGCGAAGGGTTCAAGACTCCGTGATCGACCCAGACCACTCTCGTCAACAAAAGAAGACAAAGGTGCAAAAAGAAAAGGACCGTCCTATTAAACAGCAGAGGACAACAATCGCTAGGGTGCCCACTGCAACGGCCCCTTCAACTTCAACGGCCCACAAAAGAAGAAGGCCGGAGAAAACCCCCGCGCCGGCGACAAATATCAGAGGTGGTGAACCCAAAGGCCCTAAGTCAGGGGGCATTGTAGTTCATACCGTCTATATGGCGTCTGGTAAGGAGGACAGTCGCATATCTACGGGTCATCGACCGCTTACGCGATCGGTGACCAAGGCTCAGGAGAAACAGCAAAAGCTCCAGGAGATGTGACCGTGATGGCCGCACTCACTGGGCCAAAAGAAACCCCTAAAACGTTCTCAGATGAACGTCAGGAACAAAAAACTGACGCTGAATTCCTTCGTCGCGTACTGGAGAAGAAGGATAAAGAAGCTGCGGAACAGGCAGCCAGCATAAAGAAAATGGCCCTCCTGTTCCAGGACATGGTGGGTATGATGATTCAACAAGATCCACCTGCTGAAGATCCCCCGATCATCCTTGAAGACGATAGGGGAGAAACGTCGAATCCTCCTCCAGCTCTCTCAATGGCCAAGGAGGAGGCAATCTCCAAAGCCGACCTAGACAAATATATAGCTCAGCAGATCCGGGTTCATCAAGCGACTGAAGCAGCGGGTCAGGTCGTAAAAACAGGGCGGCCGTATCCGGGCTGGTACGACCAGATCAAATACCCGCCAGGTTATACGATACCAAAATTCCATGTGTATAAGGGGACTGGCAATCCTCACCAGCATGTCGCCCAGTTCAGGGCGCTTTGCGGCAACACCGGCGGTGATGATAAATTGTTGCTCTGCCAGTTCGTTGGTAGCTTGTCAGATACGGCGTTCGAGTGGTATTCCGAGCTCCTGAATGACTCTATCAAAACCTTTGTTGAAATGGAACTGCTGTTTACCCAACGTTTCGCGAATGCCAGCGAGCGTACCCCGATAACGGCATTGATTAATGCCAGGGTAAAGCCGGGCGAAACATGGGTCCAATATGCTATACGGTGGCGTAATTTATGGTCAAAATGCGAGCAACGCATTGAAGAAGCTCCTGCAGTGGGTATGTTTGTGGGAACCCTCGATCCGCAAGCAACCATCTCGCAATTTATGATGTTCTTCAAGCCGACCACCTTCCAGGCACTAATCGACAAGCTAGCGCAGATGAATCAAATGGGCCATAAACCTCCTCTTCCAAAGCCGGACTCCCGAAATGAGAAGGGGAAGGGGAAAGTGATCGTTGTTGCTAATGCTCAGCAACAGCCGAGAAACCCGAAGCCAGTCGTTCGTCAAAATAATATGCGCCCGTACGTACCCCTTGAGGAGAGGATGGGACGTTCCTACTCGTTTCCCCGAGATAAAACAAGAAGGTTATTCGAGCTGGCGTTGCGCAACCGACTCATAAATCTGCCGGACCCAAAACGTCCGTCGCAACCAAGTGATATCAATGAGCCCAACTACTGTCCTTATCATCGAGTACTGGGTCATCCGATCGAGGATTGCTACATCTTCAAAAATTGGCTTGAAGACCAGTACCGACAGTGCAAGTTCGCATGGTCTGACAAATGGAAGGTGAATCCCCCGCAGCCCCACACATCTAAGGGGACGAATACACCGGGGACAACATGCTCCGTCGTTGAAGAAGCTCCTTGGGAGGTTGTATTATCAACCAAGACAAAGAGGATGCTAAACGATCTTCAGACATGCCCAGCGATTAGGTAGAAGAACCCGTTGGAACCGCAGGCCATTGAGGGGATGTTGAAGCCATGTCCAACTCCAAAGACCGATGGAGGTGGCTCAAGCACTCACAACCGGCCGTCAAAATCTTCGAAGAAGAAGAAAAAGAAATCAAAGAAGCCCGTGAAGCCTGGCGACAAGCGCACGGACTTGCAAAAACAAATTGACGCGCTGGAGGAATACAACCAGAAGGCACGGATTCCCATTACATTCCAAGAGTTCCTTAATCATGTCTTTCAAGAGGAAGATGAGGAAGAAAGTTCATCTGATGATTCTGAAGAATGCGTGGCGAGCTGTCATGTGATTTCCCACTCGTTCATGAACGATGAGGAGACCCCTTGTACTGAAACGCCGGGGGCAGATCCTGAACCAAAAATTCTGGGGCCATCGGATGAAGTAATTGACGCATTCCTCAATAAAGCTCTCTTAAAAAGTAAAGCTGATCGGGAACGCGAGGCGGTCATATTTGAAAAGGCCAAACACCAGCGACTTGATGAAAGAGCTGAGACGATCCCGCTAGAGCAAAATGCCTCCAACATCGACAAAAGCCAATTCAAGATGAGGAAAAGGTTTGCTAAGGCCATATCAATAGGCATGAAGCTACCATCCTCCGAAGGAAAAATTACTGGTGAAATAGAAACGCACCCCTCCTATTGCTTATATCATCAGAAGGTTTCGCACCCCACTCAAGAGTACAAAGCTTTCAATAAATGGTAGCAAGGATACGTTACTCATAGACAATGCTTCAAGCGGGAAAAGCGCAAAACTCGTCGGGAGCGAAGAAATACGACCGAAGGGATTAAAATAACTACTGGCGATTGTTGCATGGTTAACACCGGCAGGTCACAAGTGCCTACATTCGGGAGTGATTCTGATGAAGAGCTGGAACTTGCCCCTCTCTTTAAAGAGTCCACTTCGGGAAAAGAAGAAGAGCCAAAGGTTTGCGAAAATATTTGGCTGCGGAATCGGACGCTGCCCAAAAAGAATCTCGGACCCTCAAACAGAAAAGATAAAGGGAAAGAAAAGGTCTCCGAAGATATCGACTTAGATGACCAAGTTGTGGAGGAGCTAAGTGCCAAGGACCCGCCGAAGAGAAGTAGGGTGGATTACAACGTCTTAGCGCATCTGAGGAAGCTACCCTCACAGCTCAGCATTCTTGACGCCCTTTTGCTATCAAAGGAGGTAAGAGATTCGTTAATCAAAGAACTACAGGATCCGGAGCAATTCCAAGCTTTCCTGGCCGAAGAAAAGATGAAAGATGAATTGGAGGAAGTGCACACGGCAGAGGTCACTTTTGGCGATGAAGACCTTCTCCTTGGGACGTGCGAACACAATCGCCCCCTCTATGTCTCAGGATACTGCCATGATATAAAGATAGGCAAAATCCTGATCGATAACGGGTCGTCTGTTAGCCTACTCAATGTGGGGGTTTTAAAGGAAATCTGCATGAGCGTTCAACACCTCGCTCGAGACAAGATCACCATCTCCGGGTTCGACTCCCAATCGTCAAAGACTCTTGGATCTGTGATACTGACGCTATGTTTCGGGCTGCTCGTCACGGACATTAAATTCCACGTCATAGATGCCAAGACATGCTACAACGCTCTGCTCGGCCGACCATGGTTACACGAGTACAACATCATCCCTTCTACACAGCATCAGTGTATGAAATATTTTAGGGATGGTCTCGAGTATACCGTGACGGGAGAATTGAATCCGTTTTCCATGAACGAAGTTCGCAAATATGAAGATACCAAATACTTCTTGCCGAATTTTGAAGACACGGAAAGGTGTCGCAAGCCGGAGAATAAAACTAACGCTACCATCCCTGTCTTCGGCAGTGATACCGAGGAGGAAGAGGAGATAGTTTATTCGGGTCCTCCCCAATACACCAAGCCGAGACCATCCACTCCTACGTTGATCTTTGGTAGTGATTCGGAGGATGAGGTCCATGATGTGTTCTCTGCTCGACCTTCAATATGAGCTTCCGCTGACGAAGAGCAAAGTCTACAAGTCGCCATGGTGCCGCTTAAACATTATAAAGAACTAGATGCGCTCGACACCGACAGCGTAGAAGAGCTGCAGACGTTCTATGTCCCGCCCAGGCGAGAAGGCGAGAAGGCAATTCTATTCTACCGCTCTGAAGAAAACAAAGTAGAGAAAGAAATCTGGCACGGTGCGGATCCTACGCTGGACAGGTTTCAACCCATCCGTCTACCTAGATATTATACAGAAGGCTTGAAGAGGCTGTTGAAGCGCCAAAGGATACCCTTCAGACAGACCATTAGAAAGGCCAAATTCTATGATAGTGTCTGGAACGTCCCCGGAACTCAGCACAAGCTGCCTAGTGGCAGGATGGAGACGATCGGGCTCGGATACATTCGCTCCAAGAAACGAGAGCTGCTCCGCGACTGTTACGTTGTGCACGACTTCAATGAAGAAGCAGATGCTCAATGGGAGGACACTAATCCTGAACCAGTAAAAGTTCCTGACGCAAAAATGCCCAGTCCGTCGTTTGAAGAACAAATGGACAGGCTTATAAGGGAAGCCGGCCAAAAAGTCCGAGATGATCACAACCGCGAGATGGCCATCTACGAGAAAGCCAAAACGCAACGCCTCCTTCAACAGGCCGTCAAAGATGAAAGTGCAGCCCCTGCTAACCTGTTATAAAAAAAGCTCGACGCAGAAGCAAAAACAAGTCAAAAGGCCAAAAAGACGCTCAACAGCAACAAAGCGGGACCAAGAAGCCACGCAAACGGGAGTCGAGCTTTATTGATCTGTCCCTCATGAAGAAAATGGGTCGAGCGTACTCGTTTCCTCGGGACAAGACGAAGAAGATACTTGAGCTTGCTCTAAGACATCAGATGCTTACACTGCCGGAGTCCAAGCACCCCGAACAAGCAGGCGAAGTCTCTGACCCAAACTATTGCTCTTACCATCGAGTAATAGGGCATCCTCTTGAAGATTACTTCACCTTCAAGAATTGGGTCGAAGATCAGTATCAGCTTGGCAAGTTCGCTCTGTCCGACAACTGGAGTGTAACACCGCCACAAAAGCACGAACCTAAGGCCACAAAAGAAGAACCAACTCCACATTGGGATTGGAAGCGGATTCGCACTTGTCACATGATAACAATGCTAAAAGAAGAGCCCGAGAACATGGATAACCTTCCCTGGTGCTTCGAAAACAGCAATGATGAGGTGATCTCAGAATTTCCGCCAGCTCCGAAAAAGCTGGAAGATGGAATCCATACCACTGCAGATAACCTTAAGAAAATTGAATTGGGAACGACGAATGACCCGCGACCGACATTTGTCAGCAAGCTACTATCTGAAGAAAGGGTGGCTGCGTTAAAAGACGTCCTTGTACAGCATAAAGATTGCTTCGCATGGAACTATTCCAAGATGCCAGGACTAGATCCAGAAGTTGCTGTGCCCAAATTGGCTATATCCCCGGACGTCATGCTAGTCAAACAGGCGCCGAGGAGAATGTGGCTCAAGCTTGAGATGAGCATCAATGCCGAGGTCAAGAAGTTAATCAACTCTGGCTTTATCCAGGAGGTTCAGTATCCTGAATGGATCGCTAACATCGTCCCGGTGATGAAGAAAAATGGGACGGTACGCATATGCGTGGACTTTCGGGATCTCAACAAAGCCTGCCCGAAGGATGATTTCCCGGTGCCAGTCACCAAACTGATGATAGACAACACGTCCACTCATGAGATTTTCTCCTTTATGAACGGCTCGTCAGGGTATAATCAGATAAAGATGCATCCCGAAGACCAAAAGCATACTGCCTTTAGGACTCCTTTGGGAATATTCTGTTATAAAGTAATGCCCTTCGGTTTAAAGAATGCCGGTGCCACTTATCAGAGGGCCATGACGAAGATCTTCGATGACCTTATACATGAAATCGTCGAATGTTATATCGACGACCTCGTGGTCAAGAGCAAATCATACGAGGAACATCTCGAGCATCTAAAGACTGTATTTCGACGCCTTCGACAATACAACTTGAAGATGAACCCTCTCAAGTGTGCATTCGGAGTTTCTTCAGGCAAATTCCTGGGATTCATCGTCCGACACCGAGGTATCGAGATAGATCCGTCAAAGATCAAGGCAATCATGCAAATGCCTCCGCCAAGGACTCTCAAACAGCTGCGGTCTCTCCAAGGGAAGCTCGCGTATATTCGGTGATTTATAGCCAATCTTTCAGGCAAGTGCCGTCCTTACAGCCACCTGATGAAGAAGGGAACTCCATTCGTCTGGGATCAAAAATGCCAGGGCGAGCTAGACAAGATTAGACAGTACTTGCAGAACCCGCCAGTGTTGGCTGCTCCGGTCAAAGGAAAGCCCCTCATTCTTTATACAACCGCCCTCGAAGGTTCTTTAGGCGCATTATGGGCACAAGAGAATGACCAGGGGAAAGAAAGAGCACTCTACTATTTAAGTCGAGTTCTTCTGGGGGCAGAAAGAAACTACTTCCCCATTGAAAAACATTTCCTGGCGTTGATCTTCGCGATAACAAAGATCAGGCACTATGCATTGGCGCATGAGGTCCGTCTCATTTCGAAGATCGACCCTCTTAAATACTTGATGTCGAAGGCCATAATGACGGGACGACTCGCTAAATGAGCCCTGCTCTTGATGGAGTTCTCGATAACGTATCAACCTCTCAAGGCGGTCAAAGGCCAGGCCATCGCCGACTTCCTCGCTGAGCATCCGATACCCGCCGATTCTCCTTTAAATTGCGATCTTCCAGACGAACATGCGTTTGATGCGATCAACGGTAGTAATACCCGATGGAAGCTTTATTTTGACGTAGCATCTTCCATGAAAAAGCGCAAACAAAGTACCCCTATAATCAAATCGGGGGTAGGTCTCATCTTCGTGACTCCACAAGGAGGGATAATGCGCTTCGCTTTCTCCTTAACAGAGCCGAGGACAAATAACGAAGCCGAATACGAAGCTTTGATAGCAGGCCTCGAGATCGCCATTGACATGGAAATTGAAAACCTCCTCATATACGGAGATTCTCAACTAGTCGTTAGTCAAGTAAACGGCAACTACCAAACGTGCAAACCGGAGTTGGTGAAGTACGGTGAAAAGGTGCTACAACTGTTGACCCAAATTCCCTCCTATACTTTGGAAAGCATACCGCGCGTGGAAAACAGCAAAGCGGACGCGTTGGCCAAACTTGCTAAAGAACTGGCTGACGAGAACCTCGATGACGTTAGAATCGTGGTACAAAGCCGTCGGGTGCTTGCCCCAGCAGAAATATCTCCGGAATCACCCGAAGAAAAGGAGCGACTGAGCAGACGACTCTGCAAATAAAAGACTGGGAAAAGGCCGAGGATTGGAGAGAAGTCTTCATAGACTACTTTAAGTCCCACCGAATGCCTGAAGATGCGTCCACAAGACATCAGCTCATGAAACGAGCTCTGTCTTTCGCCTTCGTCAATGATACTCTATACAAGAGGTCATTCGATTCTCTGTGGCTGAGATGTCTGGGACCTGACTAAGCGAAAAGAGTCGTTCAGGAAGTTCATGACGGAATCTGTGGTTCTCACCAAGCGGGCCCGAAGATGAAGTTGAAGATCAAAAGGATGGGCTATTACTGGCCCACGATGATTCAGGATTGCCTTGAATATGCGAAGCAATGCCACTCATGCCAAATCCATGGGGACTTCATCCATCAGCATCCAAATCCACTACACCCGACGGTGGCTAGCTTGTTAGTTATATGTATGCCCTAGAGGCCATTACTATACATAGGATGTATATTGTAGTGGATGCTGGGACATATATAGGGAGGACTTTCTTGCTCGACATGATAGTATGCTATCTGGTTGAACTTTACCTTAACGTATATACTCATTGTCTCTCTGTTACATGTTGGTAAAGCCCTTAGGATGTGTGCTTGACTACCTGGACTATGATGCGGATCATACTAGTGGGGACATGGTAGTTCATAAGTACATCCTTCAAAGTCCCTAGTCGTGGGTGTATCGAGACGGGGCATCGATATACCAGAGTAGACTAGCGTATACCTTCTCGACCCATACAGATGGGCGATGGATGATCCCATATCCATTGGTGTTTGACATCGGAGATGATATACGGGTGCTCAGTAGAGACTGGGTACACTGGACGGACTCGCCGAGAACTCCCAGATGGTATTATACCTCACGTCAGATGGCAGTTCCCTGGTGACACTGGTACAGAGTAGTCTGTTGACCCGAGATCGTCATAGAGTCTTGTGTGGTTCCCACTGTGCTTTGATTTCCATCTTACCACATCCAAGAGGGCGTGCAAAACGGTGGTTTTTGGGTACAGTCCCGAGTCACATGGAGGCAATGAGCGATAGGAGGGGATTCGTCTCTCCCGGTATAGGGGGTTGATGTTGCGCTGTGTTCGATTGGCTATAACAGGAAATCCCTGGCCAGGGTTGCTGAGATTTACTGGTAAGTGTTACCAGTAGTTTTTCGAACAGTTATAGACCTCATATCGACATGACTTATCGAGCTATTGGGGTCTGACGTTTACCACCCCTAGGCGAGATATGCGACATATCAGACGATCAGACCGGACTGTACGGTAGTGTTACTGGTTGGATTCACTGGAGTTTGAGTGGGCTTGCTCGTCGATCTTCAGATCGCTCAATACCCGGGTGGCCGTTATGTTTAGCAGACCGCTTGCGGCTTGTGGGTGTTTGATATGATCATCACCTGCTGCCGGCGTATTGACGAGTCTTTAGAGTCCTACACAGAGGTTTCCTGGCTCAAGAGAAACAAAATAGGAGCGCATATGAGATATGTGCGGGACCGAGAATAATGTGTGTATGTGATACCGTATTCTATTCTCGCGATGAATGTATCGATTGGTTGTATGCGATATAACCTAGTTATCGAATCGAAGGTCGATTCGATAAGCCGATGCATAGGATACTAGTCGGTTATATGCGATATGACCAGATCGTTAAATCAAGTGTTGATTTAATGATTTAATGTATAATTATATATTTGATATATTACTTTGCATTAACTAGTATCGGTTCACTTTAAGATGGATTTTCTCACTCGGATGTGCACATTACATATGCGATATGATTTTGTGCACTTGATTGTATCATGTTTGATGATACATGTTTACTTGGTTAAGTGCAAAGAATTAAACCATGGTTAAAAGAATGGTTAGGGTTTCATTTCCTTTATTTATTCATTTATTTATTTGTTTATTCATTTTGGAAAAGAAGAGAAAAGAATGGTTGCTAGTTTTGGAGTTTAGTTGAAGCTTCATGAAGCTTTGATCAAGTCAACCATTCTTATCTCATTCTTAACCCTAACCATTCCCACTAACCATGATTCATTCTCTACACTTGACTAGAGTTAATATTATGATAAGTATTGTTTTTCTATTCATTTTTTTAATTAACTTATCATAATATTTATCTTCTTCTTGCTCTTCTTCTTCTTCATGAAGAAGCTTGTCTTCTTCAATGGCATATTGAGCATATGAGTGAGAAATCCAATTCTAAAGTCTACCCACTTCCTATTTCTTCATCCTCTACCTCTTGCCAAGTAGTAGAGTGTGTTTCCTTCACAAGTTTTTAGGGCTTGGTGAAGGTGGAGCTTGATTTAGCGATGCCTCGACGTAGATCATCTTCGGCATGGACATCGACGACCTAGCTCGCTTTTTCTCCGACGAAGCCGACTCTAGAGCCCGGATTCCTTTTGGACAGCGGAGACGACTTCGTTGCGGAGCTATGGAGGTGGAGCACCGGATCTACAAAGGTTGTATATCCGTATCCCTTAGTTAAGTGTTAACTAGTTAGCTTTTTCGCCTAGTTTTCTAGCAAACGATCCGTAGTCGGGTCTCTCGGCACCTAGAATTTTTTTAAAATGGCATGTTCGATGCCTTGTGTGACCTCATTAGGATGCCTAGGAACCCTACAGTGGTATCAGAGCCTAGCTAGAGCCTTAGGCGAAGTCCCGACGGAGTTTGAAATCCGAACGAACCCGAAACCCATATTCAAAAATGCTCTCTGTCCAGATTTTAAAATTGTGGATTTTTCAAGATTAAAAATATCCAGAAAATCAAGCAGGGTTTTTTATGAAATACTGTGAAAAACGGAGACTTAACTCCGTCATAACGCCGCTGAACCACGGCCTAAGCCCACGTGGCGCGGCGGTTCCGCGGCCGTTTTGTTGACTCGTTGACTCCTGTTTGCACAGTAATTCCTATTTTAATATGCTGAGTTTTCTGGGAATTTTTTGTATGCAGTAAACAGTTGAGCATTTTTGGGTTGTATTGGGAATCAAAGATTCGATCGGGGTTTCAAATTTTGTCTGTGGCTTTCCGGATAAATTTTAGAATATGTTAAAAAGTTCGACCGGATATAAATACCCAATTTTTCCCCTGTCGGGAAATTTCCAAGTGTTGGATTTTTCCGTAGTTTAACGACGTTCTAAGTAGTGCAAGTAACGCGATGGTCCCTCTAGAAGACAACAAACCTTAACTCGATTATGTGACCGTCTTGAACTGCCCTTTGAACCTTCGGGTTTGGGGCAGTACGGCGTGCCACATGTGAGGCGTTGGCTTGACCCTTCTACGGCTGGACCGTTGGTACTGAGGCACGAACTGAATGTTGTTAGACTTATTTCATGTGTTGATCTGTATCGGGAAAACTTGGGTGTTCGAATGTTCAATCGGAAAGTTTAACATTTTCTAATTATCTGGAATGGGATACAATAATTGGAATTCACAAATAGTTATGAGATAACTAAATGAATGTTATAAATGTAGCAATTTAGTCTCACATGATCGGTTGCCACGGAATTTTGATGTGATCAAAAGTCCGTCGCAATCACGTAGCGTACGCGGATACTCGCCGGGTAAACTTAATAGACAGTCTCACCCCATAGCCCCGACCAAGTGACTGTAGGAGAACCCCGTCGCCAAAAGCATCCGTTCGGGTGCTCGCGGCAGCGGTGTTCCGCCTTGGTGCACTTCGTCGACGGTATCGGGGGGTGCGGCCGCCTACTAAAGTTTGCGACGAGCATTCGATCAGGATGTCGGGAATCTTGTTGAATTGCCCGACTTGATATTGAAAAGAGTTTTCGATAATGAGACTAAAATGCGGGGTTTATAATTGTTAGGCATGGGATGTCTAAGTAATTCATTTGGTCAGGCATGCGATGTCTGAGATGGTTGCGGATTCCAACTGTTGTAGTTTTACACTTTCTTTTCTATGACCGTAAGTGTAATATGTGATATCGCCGGTTTCGTTGCTATATGTCAACGACAATTGGGATGGACATATTTACTTACGTTGATGACATGTGATGTTATGTGTTGCTGGATATGTTATATTGGATCGTCGTGTTTGAATAGCCGGGGGGTTTTTATGTGAGATGAGTGTTTTTCATTTTCATTCATGTAAAAACTTGTATGTAATATTCTTTTATTGGGGCACTTCCAGGTTGCGGAAGTTGTCACCTGTTGTATATTATTTACTTTTCCGCACTAGGATAGACCCAAGGAGGAGGGCACAAGTAACCGGGTTCTGGAGTCCAGTGGGAGACCAACTCGAGGAGTCGAGTCCGGGTCTCCTAACTCTAGAATTGGTAGGGTTGCTTGCCGCTCTCGTAGGGGTCTAAGGGTGTGGGTTTGGCTATTCATCACGACCGTGGAATCCGTGTTTTATACTGGCTCGTATTGAAAACACGGACGTCCTAGTATATCCAATATTTCATATGTTTCTTCTGCTGCGATATCTGTGATGTGATCATGTGATGTTCTATGATAGATACAGTATATAGTATATATGATATATTATATAGACGTTACTTATGTTTTACACCCGCGCTAGCCCTGCCCTGCTCTGCCGTTAGTTACCTAACCTAACGGTGCACGAGGGGACATCGAGGCGAATGCGGATGGCATAAGTGTACGTCGTATTTATCTGTGATGTTTAGGTAACTTAAATGATGGGACTTCATTAATGTGATTAATGAAATAAAAGAAACCTAAGATGTTGTAGAATCGAATTTCAAAATAAAACAGGTAGCTACAGTTCTTGCTTTGCACAGCGGTATATGTGATATATCCTGCACCTTATTCGATAAGGAAAGGACCGAGATCCCTTCACCGGGAGTGACTCCTTTAGCAATAACTGGCAGATGCTACACACTCGGTTTGTCTTTTGATTGCTTTTAAGTGTTTTTGCTTTGCACAGTGATATATATGATATATCCCGCACCTCATTCGACGAGGAAAGGACCGACGATCCCTTCACCGGGAATGACTCCTTTAGCAAAACTAGAAAAGCTTCAAAAGCACTCCATTTCATAATCATTTGATTCTACAACGATATCAAGTTCGTTACGCAATAGGTTTTCAGAAAAACCTGTCGTAGCCCTCCGTCATTTCAGATAAGTACTAGTTAGTATTCGTGCTACGTTTGTTGACTATGTTAAGGCGTAGTGTGCGGTAGCTAATGTTAGTTATATGTATGCCCTAGAGGCCATTACTGTACATTGGATGTATATTGTATTGGATGCTGGGACATATATAGGAAGGACTTTCTTGCTCGACATGATAGTATGCTATCTGGTTGCTCTTTACCTAAACGTGTATGCTAATTGTCTCTCTGTTACATGTTGGTAAAGCCCTTAGGATCTGTACTTGACTACCTGGACTATGATGCGGATCATACTAGTGGGGACATGGTAGTCCATAAGTACATCCTTCAAAGTCCCTAGTCGTGGGTATATCGAGACGGGGCATCGATATACCAGAGTAGACTAGCGTATACCTTCTCGACCCATACAGATGGGCGATGGATGATCCCATATCCATTGGCGTTTGACATCAGAGGAGATATACGGGTGCTCAGTAGAGACTGGGTACACTGGACGGACTCGCCGAGAACTCCCAGATGGTATTATACCTCACGTCAGATGGCAGTTCTCTGGTGACACTGGTACAGAGTAGTCTGTTGACCCGAGATCGTCATAGAGTCTTGTGTGGTTCCCACTGTGCTTTGATTTCCATCTTACCACGTCCAAGAGGGCGTGCAAAACGGTGGTTTTTGGGTACAGTCCCGAGTCACATGGAGGCAATGAGCGATAGGAGGGGATTCGTCTCTCCCGGTATAGGGAGTTGATGTTGCGCTGTGTTCGATTGGCTATAACAGGAAATCCCTGGCCAGGGTTGCTGAGATTTACTGGTAAGTGTTACCAGTAGTTTCTCGAAAAGTTATAGACCTCATATCGACACGACTTATCGAGCTATTGGGGTCTGACGTTTACCACCCCTAGGCGAGATATGCGACAGATCAGACGATCAGACCGGACTGTACGGTAGTGTTACTGGTCGGATTCACTGGAGTGTGAGCGGGCTTGCTCGTCGATCTTCAGATCGCTCAATACCCGGGTGGCCGTTACGTTTAGCAGACCGCTTGCGGCTTGTGGGTGTTTGATATGATCATCATCTGCTGCCGGCGTATTGACGAGTCTTTAGAGTCCTACACAGAGGTTTCCTGGCTCAAGCGAAACGAAATAGGAGCGCATATGAGATATGTGCGGGACCGAGAATAATGCGTGTATGTGATACCGTATTCCATTCTCGCGATGAATGTGTCGAATGGTTGTATGCGATATAACCTAATTATCGAATCAAGGATTGATTCGATAAGCCGATACATTCTATACTAGTCGGTTGTGTGCGACATGACCGGATCATTGAATCAAGTGTTGATTTAATGATTTAATGTATAATTATATATTTGATATATTACTTTGCATTAACTAGTATTGGTTCACTTTAAATGGATTTTCTCGCTCGGATGTGCGCATTACATATGCGATATGATTTTGTGCACTTGCTTGTATCATGTTTGATGATGCATGCTTTTTGGTTAAGTGTAAAGTATTAAACCTTGGTTAATGAAATGGTTAGGGTTTATAATTTAGTTATTCATTTATCTTATTTAGTTATCCATTTATTTTTGATAAATGAATAAAAGAAAGAGAAAAGGATGGTGGCTTCTTTTGTTGTTTTGTTAAAGCTTCATGAAGCTTTGACTTAGTCCACTATTCTTATCTCATCCTTAACCCTAACCATACCACTCAACCGTGATTAATTCTCTACACTAAACCATGGTTCTAAGATGATAAGAATGTATTATTCTTTTCTTTTTACAATTATCTTATCATAAGCTTCTTCTTCTTCTTCCTTGACTTCAAGAAGAAAAGCTTCACCTCCATCAATGGTGATTGATGCATATGAGTGAGAAATCCAATTCTAAAGTCAACCCACTTCCTATTTCTTCATCCTCTACCTCTTGCCAAGTAGTAGAGAGTGTTTACTTCACAAGTTTCTTGACTTGGTGAAGTCGGAGCTTGATTTAGCGATTCCTCGACGTAGATCATCTTCGGCATGGACATCGACGACCTAGCTTGCCCATTCTCCGACGAAGCCGATCCTAGAGCCCGGATTTGACTTGGACAGCAGAGAGGACCTCGTTGCGGAGCTATGGAGGTGGAGCACCGGATCTACAAAGGTTGTATTTCCGTTTTCTCATTAGTTAAGTGTTAACTAGTTCATTGTTCGCCTAGACATCTAGTTATCGATCCGTAGTTTAGGGTTTGTAGGCACCGTAAAATTTTAATTTGGCATGTTCGATGCCTTGTGAGACCTCTTGGGAGTGCCTAGGAACCCTACAGTGGTATCAGAGCCTAGCTAGAGCCTTAGGCGAAGTCTAGACGGAATTTTGAAGTCCGAACGAACCCGAAACCCCGAATCAAACATGCTCTCTGTCCAATTTTTAAAATCTGGTCTTTTTCCATATTAAAAATATGCAGATAAATCAGCAGGATAATATAAGAAATACTGTGAAATTCGATGCAGTAAATCAATCAAAGTGCCGCGGATCCGCGGCACGAGCTTGGCTCGTGCGGCGGATGCGCGGCTACTTTGTCGTTTTGTGAATTTTAAATTTCACAGTAATTCTCAATTTTCAGTGTTGAGTTCTCTGGATGTTTTTAAATTTTATTCAAGAGTTGAATTTTCTGCAGTTGTTTTGGGGATTCGGTATTTCGATCGGATTATCAAATTTCGTCTTTTGTGTATTTCCGGATAAATCTTAGAATATGTTAAAAAGTTCGACCGGATATAAATACCCAATTTTTCCCCTGTCGGGAAATTTCCAAGTGTTGGATTTTTCCGTAGTTTAACGACGTTCTAAGTAGTGCAAGTAACGCGATGGTCCCTCTAGAAGACAACAAACCTTAACTCGATTATGTGACCGTCTTGAACTGCCCTTTGAACCTTCGGGTTTGGGGCAGTACGGCGTACCACATGTGAGGCGTTGGCTTGACCCTTCTACGGCTGGACCGTTGGTATTGAGGTACGAACGGAATGTTGTTAGACTTATTTCATGTGTTGAGCTGTATCGGGAAAACTTGGGTGTTCGAATGTTCGATCGAAAAGTTTAACATTTTCTGTTTATCTGGAATGGGATACAATAATTGGAATTCACAAGTAGTTATGTGATAACTAAATGAATGTTATAAACGTAGCAGTTTAGTCTCACTTGATCGGTTGCCACGGAATTTTGATGTGATCAAAAGTCCGTTGCAATCACGTAGCGTACGCGGATACTCGCCGGGTAAACTTAATAGACAGCCTCACTCCATAGCCCCGACCAAGTGACTGTAGGAGAACCCCGTCGCCGAAAGCATCCGTTCGGGTGCTCGCGGTAGCGGTGTTCCGCCTTGGTGCACTTCGTCGACGGTATCAGGGGTGCAGCCGTCTACTGAAGTTTACGACGAGTATTCGATCAGGATGTCGGGAATCTTGTTGAATTACCCGACTTAATATTGAAAAGTGTTTTCGATAAAGAGACTAAAATGCGGGGTTTATAATTGTTAGGCATGTGATGTCTAAGGTATTCATTTGATTAGGCATGCGATGTCTATGCAGATTGCGGATTCCAACTGTTGTAGTTTTACACTTTCTTTTCAGTGACCGTAAGTGTAATATGTGATATCGCCGGTTTCGTTGCTATATGTCAACGACAATTGGGATGCGTATATTTACTTACGTTGATGACATGTGATGTTATGTGTTGTTGGATATGTTATATTGGATCGTCGTGTTTGAATAGCCGGGGGTTTTTATGTGAGATGAGTGTTTTTTCATTTTCATTCATGTAAAAACTTGTATGTAATATTCTTTTATTGGGGCGCTTCCAGGTTGCGGAAGTTGTCACCGTTTGTATATTATTTACTTTTCCGCACTAGGATAGACCCAAGGAGGGGAGCACAAGTAACCGGGTTCTGGAGTCCAGTGGGAGACAACTCGAGGAGTCGAGTCCGGGTCTCCTAACTCTAGAATTGGCAGGGTTGCTTGCCGCTCTCGTAGGGGTCTAGGGGTGTGGGTTTGGCTATTCATCACGACCGTGGAATCCGTGTTTTATACTGGCTCGTATTGAAAACACGGACGTCCTAGTATATCCAATATTTCATATGATTCTTCTGCTGCGATATCTGTGATGTGATCATGTGATGTTCTGTGATAGATACAGTATATAGTATATATGATATATTATATAGACGTTACTTATGTTTTACACCCGCGCTAGCCCTGCCCCGCTCTGTCGTTAGTTACCTAACCTAACGGTGCACGAGGGGACATCGAGGCGAATGCGGATGGCATAAGTGTACGTCATATCTATCTGTGATGCTTAGGTACTTAAATGATGGGACTTCATTAATGTGATTAATGAAATAAAAGAAACCTAAGATGTTGTAGAATCGAATTTCAAATTAAAACAGGTAGCTACAGTTCTTGCTTTGCACAGCGGTATATGTGATATATCCTGCACCTTATTCGATAAGGAAAGGACCGAGATCCCTTCACCGGGAGTGACTCCTTTAGCAATAACTGGCAGATGCTACACACTCGGTTTGTCTTTTGATTACTTTTAAGTGTTTTTGCTTTGCACAGTGATATATACGATATATCCCGCACCTCATTCGACGAGGAAAGGACCGACGATCCCTTCACCGGGAGTGACTCCTTTAGCAAAACTAGAAAAGCCTCAAAAACACTCCATTTCAAAATCATTTGATTCTGCAACGATATCAAGTTCATTACGCAATAGGTTTTCAGAAAAACCTGTCGTAGCCCTCCGTCATTACAGATAAGTACTAGTTAGTATTCGTGCTGCGGTAGTTTGGCATTCGTCAAGGCGTAGTGTGCGGTAGCTAACTAGTATTTATCTGCTTATGCATATGATGCAGATTGGATTAGGGTATTCGTACGGCCTTGTTGACCTTGTCAAGGGTCGAGCGGGTGGGTTTGATTCAATCAAGAAATGACGGGTTGAACTTGACTTGCGATCTATGGTTTGTTGACCTTGTCAAGGTCATAAATCGTTCGGGGCAAAATATTATCGGGAATTTCAAGTGTTGAAATTTGCAATGAGATTGCATACCTTCTATGAGATAGTTGGATCCCGATACCCGCTGCGAGTAAGAGTTACTCCTGGGAGAGTTTTATACATTACAATTAGACGATCAAGTAGGTGTCTAGAAAGGTGTCAACGGGGTTACGCCTCTGGGAAAACGAGGTTTACATTAATTAGGTTCGTGCGAAAGCACGGGGGACCTCCCTCAAAGTACCGACACTGGCCTGGCTGAAAGATTGGCGAACTTGTAGTGTGTAATTAATCCCGGCTAGTCTTTCCTTTTAGAGTTTGAAGGAAGATTTGATAAAAAGCAGTGGGAGCCATCCTGATTAGATAAAATAATAACCAATCTATTCTTGACAGAGCGCACGCTGAGTGTTTTCTTCTCTCTCTCTCCAGGTAGCGACCATATCACGCCTTAATCAAGATAATAATACGGATTATTGACCGAACCCGCTTGTTATACTGAGCTGGGGAACGTTGGTCCCGCTCCAACTTATAATTGTTATAAGATAGAGCAGGAAATTGGGGAATACCAGATTTCCCGTGCCGCCCAAACGAAGAGAGTGCATGCTGATGCATCATCTTCGGATGTGTTCATTATACAGAACTGTTTCTCAGTATCCTTTACGTCCTGGGTATATGATACCGGATCAGGATCCCAGATATGTAATCAGTTACATAGGGCAAAAGAAAGGTAGAGAACTGAGAACGGGTGATAAGTTTCATGAGGCAGAAAACGGGGCAAGTGTTGCAGCCAAGTCTGTCGGTCACTGTCACCCTGTATTACAATACATTGATTCTGAACGAATGTTGTTAGATACCGAACCTGATATACAAAATCATATCAGTCTCTTTATTGGTAAAGAAAGGATAAAATTTTGTATTGTTGGATAATGTTTTGAACATTTCCTATATCAAAAGTTGATCGGTTCAGGCACGTTATCTAAAAGCATTAATGTTCTAAATCAAACTACAGTTCTTGGTATACGGATCACACACAAGAGGAAGAGTTCAGAAATGAACGAATTCTTCTTGAGGCATTGTAGACTAGGTCAGATCAATGTGACCCGACTAGCTAGAGTTACATATAGATGCATATTTAAATCAGTTTGAATTTACATCTTGTGAAACTCGCCAGTCATGTCACAAAGATAAGATGACCATAGCTCCGTTTACTGGAAACAGAGAAAGAGTTAGTGAACTCTTGGGATGATACATGATGATGTATGTAGGTCCCCAGTCTACACATGCCAGGACCGGTTCTTTATACTTCATTACGTTCTCTGATAATCTCTCAAGATTCAGACATATGTTCCTGTTGAAACACAAGTCTGAACCTTTTGAGATATTCACAGAATATAAGTTAGAAGTAGAGAACCAATACGGGTATAAGTATTATGTCCTTTGATGCGATCAAGGAGGAGAATACTTGAGCACGGAATTCCTGGACTATTCTAAAGGAGAATGAGATTCTCTCTCAGCATTACTCCTCCGAATACACCATAGCATGATGGTATATCGGGGCGGAGCAGATACACCCTATTTGATATGGTGTGCTCTATGATGAGTACTACTGAGTTACCTATTTCCTTTAGGGAGTTATGCACTTGAGAAGCTGCATACCTATTGAATAGGGTTCGAATCAAATTAGTTGCCTACCATTTCATATGTGATGTGGAAAGGAAAGAGCCCATGTCTTAAGCTAGTTAAGATTTGGGGTTGTCCGGCCTATGTCTGAAAAGCAAAATCCGGACAAGCTCGAGGCAAGGTCAGTTATGTAGAACTGGAAATGTTCCAGCTATACAGACTGCAGCTGATGATTTGATAGAACCAAAGGATTCAGTAGATTCCAACGAACCTCAGCCTCTCCGCCGATCTAGTAGGGTTCCTCACCCACCTGAGAGATACTTCTGTTTCTCTATGACAGTGGGAGCGAGGATTGCATCATGAGATGATGACCCAACTAGCTTCGAGCTGGCCATCGAGAATAAGACTCTGTAAGAATGGCTGGATGTTTATCGATCTGAGATGGAATCCTTATACACCAACAAAGTATGGACTTTGGTTGCTATATCTGAAGGGTTAAATCCCCATCAGGAGCAAGTATATCTTGAGAAGATTACTTGGTGTACATGGAAAAGTTGAGACTTTCAAAGCTAGACTTGTTAAAAGTTTGCATCATTGACCAGGTACGGATAATGATGAAACCTTTTCAAGTAGCTATGCTTAAGTCCATCCAGATCCTACTTGTCACGGCTACATACCATGACTACGATATCTGGTGGTTGGGTGTCATGACAGCTTTTCTAAATGATGTTTAGAAGAGAGTGTCTATAAGTACACAGCCAGAGGGCTTCGTAGACAGTGGGAGCAGCGGAAACGTGTGCAAGATGCTTTATAGGATAAAGCAGGCATCGCGGAGTTGGAACGTCTGTTTTGATGTGTTAGTCAAAGAAGTTGACATCATCAAAATGGTAGATGAACCTTGTACAAACAAGAAGGTAGTAGGGAGTACGGTGACGATCCTCGTAGAGTACGTGGGTGACATACTCTTGATAGGGAAGGAGTTTCCTATGCTACGCTCGATCAATCTCCGCTTATCACTATGATTCTCCATATAGGATCAAAATGATACCTCCTAAATCCTGAGTTTTGGATCTATGAGATAGATTTAATTGGATGTTAGCATTCTCACTAGTTGTAGTGAGATGGTATCAACCGATCCTGGGGAGAATCACTGGAAGGGTTCCAGGGTGATAAAGACGACTGAATGTCAGTCACAGGCATTGTCTATACCCTTGGTAAAGGGACGATATGTTGGAAGAGTTCCAAGCTAGATACCGTGACATACTAGACGATAAAGGCAGGATACATCGCTACTTAAGATGCTACCAAAGAGGCTGTTTGGGTGTATATTGGTTCATGAGATGAACTATGTTCCTCCCATTGTGTGACAATGGAGTTGTGGCTTATGCCGAGGAACGCCGGTCCTATCAGTGATCCAGACATATTCTAAGGCAGTATCACCTGATCATGGAGATGGTTGATCTCCAGGGTGATCGAGGTTAGGAGAGTAGACTCAGAGGACAACACAGCGGATCCACTCACAAAGGCCTGTTCCCAGAGAGAGACTTTTATGGGATGGTTGAGTATGAGATACTACAACCACTGCTACAGATGGCCCTAGTGCAAGTGGAAGATTGTTAGTTATATGTATGCCCTAGAGGCCATTACTGTACATTGGATGTATATTGTAGTGGATGCTGGGACATATATAGGGAGGACTTTCTTGCTCGACATGATAGTATGCTATCTGGTTGCTCTTTACCTAAACGTGTATACTCATTGTCTCTCTGTTACATGTTGGTAAAGCCCTTAGGATCTGTACTTGACTACCTGGACTATGATGCGGATCATACTAGTGGGGACATGGTAGTCCATAAGTACATCATTCAAAGTCCCTAGTCGTGGGTATATCGAGACGGGGCATCGATATACCAGAGTAGACTAGCGTATACCTTCTCGACCCATACAGATGGGCGATGGATGATCCCATATCCATTGGCGTTTGACATCAGAGGAGATATACGGGTGCTCAGTAGAGACTGGGTACACTGGACGGACTCGCCGAGAACTCCCAGATGGTATTATACCTCACGTCAGATGGCAGTTCTCTGGTGACACTGGTACAGAGTAGTCTGTTGACCCGAGATCGTCATAGAGTCTTGTGTGGTTCCCACTGTGCTTTGATTTCCATCTTACCACGTCCAAGAGGGCGTGCAAAACGGTGGTTTTTGGGTACAGTCCCGAGTCACATGGAGGCAATGAGCGATAGGAGGGGATTCGTCTCTCCCGGTATAGGGAGTTGATGTTGCGCTGTGTTCGATTGGCTATAACAGGAAATCCCTAGCCAGGGTTGCTGAGATTTACTGGTAAGTGTTACCAGTAGTTTCTCGAAAAGTTATAGACCTCATATCGACACGACTTATCGAGCTATTGGGGTCTGACGTTTACCACCCCTAGGCGAGATATGCGACAGATCAGACGATCAGACCGGACTGTACGGTAGTGTTACTGGTCGGATTCACTGGAGTGTGAGCGGGCTTGCTCGTCGATCTTCAGATTGCTCAATACCCGGGTGGCCGTTACGTTTAGCAGACCGCTTGCGGCTTGTGGGTGTTTGATATGATCATCATCTGCTGCCGGCGTATTGACGAGTCTTTAGAGTCCTACACAGAGGTTTCCTGGCTCAAGCGAAACGAAATAGGAGCGCATATGAGATATGTGCGGGACCGAGAATAATGCGTGTATGTGATACCGTATTCCATTCTCGCGATGAATGTGTCGAATGGTTGTATGCGATATAACCTAGTTATCGAATCAAGGATTGATTCGATAAGCCGATACATTCTATACTAGTCGGTTGTGTGCGACATGACCGGATCATTGAATCAAGTGTTGATTTAATGATTTAATGTATAATTATATATTTGATATATTACTTTGTATTAACTAGTATTGGTTCACTTTAAATGGATTTTCTCGCTCGGATGTGCGCATTACATATGCGATATGATTTTGTGCACTTGCTTGTATCATGTTTGTTGATGCATGCTTTTTGGTTAAGTGTAAAGTATTAAACCTTGGTTAATGAAATGGTTAGGGTTTATAATTTAGTTATTCATTTATCTTATTTAGTTATCCATTTATTTTTGATAAATGAATAAAAGAAAGAGAAAAGGATGGTGGCTTCTTTTGTTGTTTTGTTAAAGCTTCATGAAGCTTTGACTTAGTCCACTATTCTTATCTCATCCTTAACCCTAACCATACCACTCAACCATGATTAATTCTCTACACTAAACCATGGTTCTAAGATGATAAGAATGTATTATTCTTTTCTTTTTACAATTATCTTATCATAAGCTTCTTCTTCTTCTTCCTTGACTTCAAGAAGAAAAGCTTCACCTCCATCAATGGTGATTGATGCATATGAGTGAGAAATCCAATTCTAAAGTCAACCCACTTCCTATTTCTTCATCCTCTACCTCTTGCCAAGTAGTAGAGAGTGTTTACTTCACAAGTTTCTTGACTTGGTGAAGTCGGAGCTTGATTTAGCGATGCCTCGACGTAGATCATCTTCGGCATGGACATCGACGACCTAGCTTGCCCATTCTCCGACGAAGCCGATCCTAGAGCCCGGATTTGACTTGGACAGCGGAGAGGACCTCGTTGCGGAGCTATGGAGGTGGAGCACCGGATCTACAAAGGTTGTATTTCCGTTTTCTCATTAGTTAAGTGTTAACTAGTTCATTGTTCGCCTAGACATCTAGTTATCGATCCGTAGTTTAGGGTTTGTAGGCACCGTAAAATTTTAATTTGGCATGTTCGATGCCTTGTGAGACCTCTTGGGAGTGCCTAGGAACCCTACAGCTAATTAGTGCTTATCTGCATAAGCATATGATGTGATTGGATTAGGGTAGTCGTGCGACTTTGTTGACTATGTTAAGGGTCGTGCGGGTGGGTTTAATTCAATCGGGAAATGACGGGTTGAACTAGACTAGCACTTATGATTTGTTGACTATGTTAAGGTCATATAGCTGCTAGGGGCAAAATATTATCGGGAATTTCAAGTGTTGAAATTTGCAATGAGATTGCATACCTTCTATGAGATAGTTGGATCCCGATACCCGCTGCGAGTAAGTGTTACTCCTGGGAGAGTTATATACATTACAATTAGCCGATCAAGTAGGTGTCTAGAAAGGTGTCAACGGGGTTACGCCTCTGGGAAAACGAGGTTTACAGTAATTAGGTTCGTGCGAAAGCACGGGGGACCTCCCTCAAAGTACCGATACTGGCCTGGCTGAAAGATTGGCGAACTTGTAGTGTGTAATTAATCCCGGCTAGTCTTTCCTTTTAGGGTTTGAAGGAAGATTTGATAAAAAGCAGTGGGAGCCATCCTGATTAGATAAAATAAAAACCAATCTATTCTTGACAGAGCGCACGCTGAGTGTTTTCTTCTCTCTCTCTCCAGGTAGCGACCATATCACGCCTTAATCAAGATAATAATACGGAATATTGACCGAACCCGCTTGTTATACTGAGCTGGGGAACGTTGGTCCCGCTCCAACTTATAATTGTTATAAGACAGAGCAGGAAATTGGGGATTACCAGAATTCCCGTGCCGCCCAAACGAAGAGAGTGCATGCTGATGCATCATCTTCGGGTGTGTTCATTATACAGAACTGTTTCTCAGTATCCTTTACGTCCTGGGTATGTGATACCAGATCAGGATCCCAGATATGTAATCTGTTACATAGGGCTACAGATAGGTAGAGAACTGAGAACGGGTGATAAGTTTCATGAGGCAGAAAATGGGGCAAATGTTCCAGCCAAGTCTGTTGGTTACTGTCACCCTGTATTACAAATACATTGATTCTCAACGAATGTTATTAGATACCGAACCTGATATACAAAATCGTATCAGTCTCTTTATTAGTAAAGAAATGATAAAATTTTGTATTGTTGGATAATGTTTTGAACATTTCCTATATCAAAAGTTGATCGCTTCAGGCACGTTATCTAAAAGCATTAATGTTCTAAATCAAACTACAGTTCTTAGTATAAGGAACACACACAAGAGGAAGAGTTCAGAACTGAACGAATCCTTCTTGAGGTATTGTAGACTAGGTCAGATCAATGTGACCCGACTAGCTAGAGTTACATAAAGATGCATATTTAAATTAGTTTGAATTTGCATCTTGTGAAACTCGCCAGTCATGTCACAGAGATAAGATGACCACATCTCTGTTTATTGGAAACAGAGAAAGAGTTATGTAAACTCTTGGGATGATACATGTTGATGTATGTAGGTCCCCTGTCTACACATGCCAGGACTGGTTCTTTATACTTCGTTATATTCTCTGATAATCTCTCAAGATTCAGTCATATGTTCCTGTTGAAACACAAGTCCGAACCTTTTGAGATATTCACAGAATATAAGTTAGAAGTAGAAAACCAAAATACGGGTATAAGTATTATGTCCTTTGATGTGATCAAGGAGGAGAATAATTGAGCACGGAAATACTGGACTATTCTAAAGGAGAATGAGATTCTCTCTCAGCATTACTCCTCTGTATACACCATAGCACGATGGTGTATCAGAGCGGAGCAATCACACCCTATATGATAAGGTGTGCTCTATGATGAGTACTACTGAGTTACCTTTTTCCTTTTTGGGAGTTATGCACTTGAGAAGCTGCATACCTATTGAATAGGGTTCGAATCAAATCAATGCCTACCACTTCATATGTGATATGGAAAGGGAAGAGCCCATATCTTAAGTTGGTTAAGATTTGGGGTTGTCCGGCCTATGTCTAAAAGCAAAATCCGGACAAGCTCGAGGCAAATACTGTTATGTAGAACTGGAATGGTTCCAGCTATACAAATTACAGCAGATGATTTGATAAAACCAAAGGATTCAATAGTTACCGACGAACCTCAGCCTCTCCGCCGATCTAGTAGGGTTCCTCACCCACCTGAGAGATACTTCGGTTTCTCTATGACAGTGGGAGCGAGGATTGCATCATGAGATGATGACCCAACTAGCTTCGAGCAGGCCATCAGGAGTAAGACTCTATAAGAATGGCTGGATGCTTAGTGATCTGAGATGGAATCCTTATACACCAACAAAGTATGGACTTTGGTTGCTATATCTGAAGGGTTAAATCCCCATCAGGAGCAAGTATATCTTGAGAAGATTACTTGGTGTAGATGGAAAAGTTAAGACTTTCAAAGCTAGACTTGTTAAAGGTTTGCATAATTGACCAGATATGGATCATAATGAAACCTTTTTCTAAGGATCTATGCTTAAGTCCATCCAGATCCTACTTGCCACGGCTACATACCATGACTACGATCTCTGGTGGTTGGGTGTCTTGACTGCTTTTCTAAATGATGATTTGGAAGAGAGCGTCTATAAGTACACAGCCAGAAGGCCTCGTAGACAGTGGGAGCAGCGGAAACGTGTGCAAGATGCTTTATAGGATAAAGCAGCCATCGCGGAGTTGGAACATCTGTTTTGATGAATTAGTCAAAGAGTTTGACATCATCAAAATGGTAGATGAACCTTGTATATACAAAAAGGTAGTAGGGAGTATGGTGACGATCCTCGTAGAGTACGTGGATGACATACTCTTGATAGGGAAGGAGTTTCTTATGCTACGCTCGATCAATCTCCGTTTATCACAAAGATTCTCCGTGTAGGATCAAAGTGATACCTCCTAAATCCTGGGTTTTGGATCTATGAGATAGATCTAAATGGATATTAGGATTCTCACTAGTTGTTGTGAGATGGTATCAATCGATCCTGGGGAGAATCACTGGAAGTGTTCCAGGGTGATAAAGACGACTGAATGTCAGTCACAGGCATTGTCTTTTCCCTCAGTAAAGGGACGGTATGTTGGAAGAGTTCCAAGCTAGATACCGCGGCATACTAGACGATAAAGGCAGGATACATCGCTACTTAAGATGCTACCAAAGAGGCTGTTTGGGTGTATATTAGTTCATGAGATGAACTACGTTCTTACCATTGTGAGACAATGGAGTTGTGGCTCATGCCGAGGAACGCCGGTCCCATCAGTGATCCAGACTTATTCTAAGGCAGCATCGCCTGATCATGGAGATAGTTGATCTCCAGGGTGATCCAGGTAAGGAGAGTAGATTCAGAGGACAACACAGCGGATCCACTCACAAAGGCCTGTTCCCAGAGAGAGATTTTTATGGGATGGTTAAGTATGAGATACTACAACCACTGCTATAGATGGCCCTAGTGCAAGTGGGAGATTGTTAGTTATATATATGCCCTAGAGGCCATTACTATACATAGGATGTATATTGTAGTGGATGCTGGGACATATATAGGGAGGACTTTCTTGCTCGACATGATAGTATGCTATCTGGTTGAACTTTACCTTAACGTGTATACTCATTGTCTCTCTGTTACATGTTGGTAAAGCCCTTAGGATGTGTGCTTGACTACCTGGACTATGATGCGGATCATACTAGTGGGGACATGGTAGTCCATAAGTACATCCTTCAAAGTCCCTAGTCGTGGGTGTATCGAGACGGGGCATCAATATACCAGAGTAGACTAGCGTATACCTTCTCGACCCATACAGATGGGCGATGGATGATCCCATATCCATTGGTGTTTGACATCGGAGATGATATACGGGTGCTCAGTAGAGACTGGGTACACTGGACGGACTCGCCGAGAACTCCCAGATGGTATTATACCTCACGTCAGATGGCAGTTCTCTGGTGACACTGGTACAGAGTAGTCTGTTGACCCGAGATCGTCATAGAGTCTTGTGTGGTTCCCACTGTGCTTTGATTTCCATCTTACCACGTCCAAGAGGGCATGCAAAACGGTGGTTTTTGGGTACAGTCCCGAGTCACATGGAGGCAATGAGCGATAGGAGGGGATTCGTCTCTCCCGGTATAGGGGGTTGATGTTGCGCTGTGTTCGATTGGCTATAACAGGAAATCCCTGGCCAGGGTTGCTGAGATTTACTGGTAAGTGTTACCAGTAGTTTCTCGAACAGTTATAGACCTCATATCGACACGACTTATCGAGCTATTGGGGTCTGACGTTTACCACCCCTAGGCGAGATATGCGACATATCAGACGATCAGACCGGACTGTACGGTAGTGTTACTGGTTGGATTCACTGGAGTGTGAGCGGGCTTGCTCGTCGATCTTCAGATCGCTCAATACCCGGGTGGCCGTTACGTTTAGCAGACCGCTTGCGGCTTGTGGGTGTTTGATATGATCATCACCTGCTGCCGGCGTATTGACGAGTCTTTAGAGTCCTACACAGAGGTTTCCTGGCTCAAGCGAAACGAAATAGGAGCGCATATGAGATATGTGCGGGACCGAGAATAATGTGTGTATGTGATACCGTATTCTATTCTCGCGATGAATGTATCGATTGGTTGTATGCGATATAACCTAGTTATCGAATCGAAGGTCGATTCGATAAGCCGATGCATAGGATACTAGTCGGTTATATGCGATATGACCGGATCGTTAAATCAAGTGTTGATTTAATGATTTAATGTATAATTATATATTTGATATATTACTTTGCATTAACTAGTATCGGTTCACTTTAAGATGGATTTTCTCACTCGGATGTGCACATTACATATGCGATATGATTTTGTGCACTTGATTGTATCATGTTTGATGATACATGTTTACTTGGTTAAGTGCAAAGAATTAAACCATGGTTAAAAGAATGGTTAGGGTTTCATTTCCTTTATTTATTCATTTATTTATTTGTTTATTCATTTTGGAAAAGAAGAGAAAAGAATGGTTGCTAGTTTTGGAGTTTAGTTGAAGCTTCATGAAGCTTTGATCAAGTCAACCATTCTTATCTCATTCTTAACCCTAACCATTCCCACTAACCATGATTCATTCTCTACACTTGACTAGAGTTAATATTATGATAAGTATCGTTTTTCTATTCATTTTTTTAATTAACTTATCATAATATTTATCTTCTTCTTGCTCTTCTTCTTCTTCATGAAGAAGCTTGTCTTCTTCAATGGCATATTGAGCATATGAGTGAGAAATCCAATTCTAAAGTCTACCCACTTCCTATTTCTTCATCCTCTACCTCTTGCCAAGTAGTAGAGTGTGTTTCCTTCACAAGTTTTTAGGGCTTGGTGAAGGTGAAGCTTGATTTAGCGATGCCTCGACGTAGATCATCTTCGGCATGGACATCGACGACCTAGCTCGCTTTTTCTCCGACGAAGCCGACTCTAGAGCCCGGATTCCTTTTGGACAGAGGAGACGACTTCGTTGCGGAGCTATGGAGGTGGAGCACCGGATCTACAAAGGTTGTATATCCGTATCCCTTAGTTAAGTGTTAACTAGTTAGCTTTTTCGCCTAGTTTTCTAGCAAACGATCCATAGTCGGGTCTCTCGGCACCTAGAATTTTTTGAAAATGGCATGTTCGATGCCTTGTGTGACCTCATTAGGGTGCCTAGGAACCCTACATAGCTGGCCGTTCGAGATATGGGGAACTGACATAGTCGGCCCCATCGAACCAGCATCGTCTAGAGGACATCGTTTTATCCTAGCGACGACTGATTACTTCTCCAAATGGGCAGAAGCAGTACCGTTGAGGGAAGTGAAGACGGAGAATATCCTCCATTTCTTCAAGACGCACTTCATATATCGGTTTGGAACTCCGCGACGGATCATCTCCGATAACGGGCCATCCTACAGAAGCCACAAGATCAGTCGCTTCGCGCAACAGCATAACATAGACTGGAGATATTCCTCGATTTATAATCCACGAGCTAATGGTCTGGCCGAAGCCTTCAACAAGACCCTGACGAAGATCATGAAAAAGACGGTGTCCCGAAATAAGAAAGACTGGCACGAGAGACTGCAAGAGGCTCTTTGGGCGTATCGAACTACGTTCAAGACGGCTACAAACACAACGCCGTACGCGTTGGAATTTGGGACGGAAGCAGTACTCCCCCTCGAGATAGAGTTACCCTCTCTACGAGTGGCAGTCCACTACGAGCTGACGGACGAAGAAAATGCTCACCTTCGGCTTGAGGAGCTTGACGCCCTTGATGAAACCCGGCTCATAGCGCAACAAGATCTGGAAGCTTATAAAGCAAAGATGGCGCGCTCATATGAAAGACTGACCCGACCGAGAACATTCCGCCAAGGCGAACTTGTGCTAGTGGTCAAAAGGCCTAAGATTCCCAATCGCGCCAAGCGGGGAAAATTCGAACCAAACTATGAAGGCCCGTACATCATAGATAAGGTCTACCAGGGTGGGGCCTATCTACTCATATATATACACGGTGAAAGGCCTTTCAAGCCAATAAACGGTCGCTTCCTAAAGAGATACTACGCTTAATGAGCCACAGCCTAGGTCAATGATAGATGACGATGACTATGTCCACTCGCTATCTTCCTAAGCTCAAGCTTTATAAGCAATAGCCAGCCTTCTCCATGTCGGACCGAAACGTCCTTAAACTAATAGCGGACCAAAACGTCCTTAAACTACTACCGCAGCATCCTTAGGCTGACAAGATAAATAAAAAAAAGAGAAAAAGAAAATAATAAAAAAAATGATGATGATAAAAACGGTATGTCCATAAGCAAAAAGGGCACGGATGAAAACCCGAAAGGGCTCCGTGAGTAAAAACAGCAGGGCTACCGGCTAGTGTTCGTGAAAACCCGAAAAGGCGCGACCTCGTAAAAAAAAGTAAATAAAAATAAAAAGAATTAAAAAAAACGGTAGGTCCATAAGCAAAATGGGCACGGATGAAAACCCGAAAGGGCTTCGTGAGTAAAAACAAGCGGGACTACCGGCGAGTGTTTGTGAAAACCCGAAAGGGCGCAACCTCGTTCAAAGACACTTATAGGGTCCTCTCGACCTTGTAAGGAGAAACCACCCGCGTGAGATCCTTACGACTCACAAGGGAGCAACACACTTAGGGATCCTCACGATTCCTAAGGAGAAAATACACTTACGAGATCCTCACGGCTCGTAAGGAGAACTCTCTTATGGGACCCTCACGGCTCATAAGATTTGAAAGTCTTAAATTACAGAGACCTAAACCTGTGCTTAAGCAATCCCCACAACTTCTGACATTGCCCTACAAGTGGTTCGATACTGACCCTTGTATACAATCCACGGGCGCGAATAAACATTCCCCTAACCAAATTTCATCCGTGACTGGGAATATGTTCGCATGGTGAACAACCCTTGTAAGTCCTCTCGACTTACAATGAGAAAACCCTCTTATGGGATCTTTACGACTTACAGAGGAACATACACTTAAGAATCCTCATGATTCCTAAGGAGAAAATACACCTACAAGATCCTCAAGACTTGTAGAGAGAAATACCTTTGTGAGACTCTTACGGCTCATGAAGTCAAAAGCCTTAGCTGACAGGATCCTAACCCTGTTTGCTAAGCCACCTTTGTTTAATATCGACGGAGGCAGATGATGATTCGCTCCTGGCAATATCCCAGTTGTAGCGGTGCTGATGCCGAAATCGGTGTTTAATTTCAGGTTTACGGCGAAAAGCCAGTAGGCCGCACATGCATATGAAATAGCCGAAATGATAGGGCAACTTGCAATAAAAAGCAGCAAGTAAAAATGTATGCATGCAAAATAGCCAAAATGATGGGGCAACTCACAATAAAAGCAGCGAGTAAAAACAAAATAAACAGCCGAAATAATTGGGCACCTCGAAAAATAGCCGAAATGATTGGGCAATCGCGACCTTCGCGATATAAAAGCTGAAATGATAGAGCATCGCGGAAATAAAAAAATGATGATAAAACTTTGGCCCTACAGTTAAGATCATATCGATACCTGTATACAATTCAAGGGCGCAAACGAAGAGGGAACCATACTTTCCCAACAGGCTCCGCCAGAAAACGAAGCCAGATCTCGACGATTCATCCCAACTCCGAAGAAACCAATGTCTTCGGTAATTACCTTAACTCAGGGAAACAAACAATCCTTGACGAGAGCCTCCTGATCCGCGTCGACTCGCAGAGCAACCAGTGTCTCCGTGGGAAATTCTCGACTCGTTTCAACGCTAGGGAAACAAATAATCCTTGGAAAATACCTCAACTCAGGGAAACAAACAATCCTTGACGAGAGCCTCCTGATTCGCGTCGACTCGCAGAGCAACCAGTGTCTCCATGGGAAATTCTCAACTCGTTTCAACGCTAGGGAAACAAATAATCCTTGGCAAATACCTCAACTCAGGGAAACAAACAATCCTTGACGAGAGCCTCCTGATTCGCGTCGACTCGCAGAGAAACCAGTGTCTCCGTGGGAAATTCTTGACTCGTTTCAACACCAGGGAGATAAATAATCCTTAGCGCTAGGGAAACAAATAATCCTTAGCAAATACCTCAACTCAGGGAAACAAACAATCCTTGACGAGAGCCTCCTGATTCGTGTCGACTCGCAGAGCAACCAGTGTCTCCATGGGAAATTCTCGACTCGTTTCAACACCAGGGAAACAAATAATCCTTGGCGCTAGGGAAACAAATAATCCTTAGCAAATACCTCAACTCAGGGAAACAAACAATCTTTGACGAGAGCCTCCTGATTCGCGTCGGCTCGTAGAGAAACCAGTGTCTCCGCGGGAAAATTCCCGATTCGTCTCAACTTGCAAGATGAAGCCTCAGGCAGCAGGGACTAAAAAAAACTTGCTTCCTGAACAATGGGACCCTGCAAGTCGATCTAAAACGGTCTCTTGTATACTATTCATGGGTCTCACTCTCCAAAGTCGAGTTTCGACGAGGAGGGAAACAACCGCTTACGGGTCCTCTCGACTCATAAGAGGGGAAAATTCTCTTATAGGATCCTTAGACTTGTAAGAGAAAACACACTTAGGAATCCTCACGATTCCTAAGGAGAAAACCCACCTATAAGATCCTCTCGATCCGTAGGGAGAAAAGTCTCTGTGAGACCCTCACGGCTCATAGAGTTGAAAAGTCTTAGGCGGCAGATCTGAACCTGCGGCCTAAGCCATCGCTATCTCGTGAAGAAATCAAGATGCTTACACTATTATCTGCTAATTGTGACAGCATGCTGATAATAAGAAAGGAAAAAGCAAAGAAACGGTACAAAACATTGCAAAGAAAAATATGTATCTTTATTGAGTGTAATCAAGTACAAGATGAAGCGTACAAAAGAATAAAGAATGGATACATATTACTTAAAAAGAAAAATTTTACAAGTGCCTAGATACAAGGAGAATTACTGAGAAGGAAGCATCTTGCATAGCTCTCACAATTGTTCGTGCAATTCCTCCCCCACTTTCTCCTGATCGGCTACCACCGCCGGCTCCGCCTCCACTTGGGCCCGTTGCTGCAAGACATATGCAAACTGCTCCCTGACGGCCTGATAAGCAGCTTCCCGGCCTGGGGTATCGCGCTCGGCTACATCAAGCTTTCGCTTCAAGTTTAGCCCATGGGAGATGCGCTCCAGGTGACCCTCAAAGATAGCCTTCACTTGGGCAGCATTCGCTTCAACCTCAGCACGCAGACGGGCAGTCTCGCTCGAGGTCTCTTGGCATTCCCTTAGCCTTAAAGCTGCTTCTTGTTCCAAATGGTGGACGTAAGAAGCGCTTCCCTCGATCCATGCTGCTCTTTCATTGCTCGCGGCTAAAGTCTCGGGAGCGGGACGCATCGACTCCAGCTGATGCAGGCGAGCCTCGATCTCCATGCAATGGTTAACCCAAGATGCGATGATGCCCTCGTCATAGAAATTCACGAGTATCACCAGCATCGGGTTAACCGCCGTAGCGAAATCCGCAGCAGGCGTAGGGGTCTCGACGTCGAGCTCCTCAATGTAGTCGCTCAACATACGCAAGCTGTTCACGGTGCCTTTCGAAGATGGACGTCTCAGGTAAGGACCTGCCGGCATTGTGATGCGAGGCTCGAAGAGCGCCGGGACCGGAACGACAGCTGAAAAGAAACAAGATGTGATCAGATAACAGTACAAAAAATAAAGGGGGGAGTTATCAATGTGATAGTCGTCGTACCGGCTGAGACAGATGGCAAGGCCGGAAGGGCAGGTGGCGCGGCCTATCTTTTATCCCCTCCTTCAATCTGTAGCACTGCAGTCAGGACAAGAAAAAAGGTTAGAAGTAATTCCATCAATCGAAAAGGAAGATATCAATGGAAATCATGCTCACCAGCGCCACCAGAGGAAGAAGCGAGTTCGGATGGGAAGGAGAAGTGTGGGAGCAACACTTGATATAGATGATCAAAGAGAACTCCTGAAAAAGACATAACAGTACGACTTTAGTACACAAATTATACGTCTGAAAGATAAGATTAATAAATTGCAAACCCATACCTTCCAACATCTTCGATAGTATGAGAGAGGGTGGAGAGGTGACCACCGCCAAGGCAGTCGTTGAAGGCGCTCCCTCGAGCAGTGGGGCATCAGTGCTGGCTGCACCTGCGTTACGAAAAAGGTAAATTTGTCAGAAAGAATTGTAAGGTAAAGAAAGACAGCAACTTGGGATTTACCTGATGAGCTGCCGGCTGAAATGGAGGCGGCTCCCTCCTCCATCGACATGAGGCCATCGCCCGTGGCCTCATCGCCCGACTCGATGGGGACCATCGTCGTGCTCACGCGGCCAGGAGATGGCGGAAGATCGTAGGCGGGGAGGGCAATGATTGGAGAGTTGCCGGACTTTTAGGAGAGAGCGGCTAACTCTTCCCCAAGAGTCGTACCCATCTCACCCGCTACTTCTGCGGGCTCCGCGGGCTCCATCGGCTCATCCGCCGTCACCACGAGGTCGCCGGTCTTAAGCGCCTCGTCCGCCGCCACCCTGGGCTCAGTTGTAATGATCATTTCATCTGCCGCCACTTCAGGCTCGGCCTCAATGACCTTCTCGGCTGCAGACCCCTCAACCTCCCTCTCAGGCTCCGAAGCCTCAGCGACGTTGCCCACCGTCGGCTCAGGTTCGGCAGGTGCCGCCTCCTCTGTTTCCTTGGGTTCAACGGTCTCCGCCTCCCCCTCGGTCGGACTTGGCCCTGCAAGATAAAATATATAAGAACCGACAGCTTTATGAGTCTTATAACGAAATTCTGAAAGAAGTATTACCTGAGGTAGACTTGTCGTTAGCTTCTCTATTGGCGCGGATCGCCTGTCTATAAGCTGTAGACAGGGCGACCGGGGACTCTTCTGATGGAGTGTCGGCTCGAGGAACGGTGCTGGGGCCCGCTCCAATGGCCAAAGCAGCCCTGCGTGCCTTTGCTTCGCGCCTCGACCGCTTCCTCTCCTCCTGGGCCGTCACGATGGACCTCTTTGACGCTTCCTTTATCGAAGCATCGTCGTCCTCATTTATAGATGCCTCCAGAGCCTTTAAGGCATCTCTCATCGGCACTTCAAGACGAACCTCCTGCGGTGGCCCAGAAGAAGCGGGAATATTGGCAGCTGGCAGAACATTTGCATCGCTTGGCGGGAACGGCATTGAGATTTCTGCAATGAAAGGGAGAGATTAGATTGACCATAACAAAAGGAGAATAAAAACTTGATGAATCGAAACTTACTGAGGCCTAAAGACGCTCTAAGGCGTTCCTCCTCTTGGAAGGTCTTGAGTGAAGCAGCAATGGCTTCTTCATCAGTGATGCCTGTTGGAAGAAAAGAAAGAAAAACGTTAGTCAAAAGTAATGAAGAGGATATGATACAATAAAGAAAATGCGACTAGTAGTTACCTGATTGCGCAAGCTCAGCTAGCCACGCGTCACGCTTTGCCAACCACGCTGAAGTTTCAAGAGCGGCTTCCAAGTCTGTATCATCCGGCGGCGGCATGACTAATCCCTCGTTAGTCCCATATTCGATCAGGCCCTCGGCATAGGGAGCATGGGGTTCCTGACCGAACGCGACATTTGCAGCGAAGAGCGACTTCTTTTTCTTCTGCCCTCCGACCCTAGGTGCACGTGGGATTGACTTACGCTTAGCAGCCACCTTGGGACGGCGGGTCCCGATGTCCGCACCCACGCCAGACTCCGGCGAGGGTACAACCACTGTCTCCACTGGAGCACAGGGCGCTGGAGGTGCATCTGTGATATCAGGGAGCGACAATCCGCGTGGAGGGCTTTGCGCACGCCATGGCCCGGTTCTAACCTCTTTTAGAGGAGCAACTACTGGAGTCCTAGGAACCAAAGGAGCATTGCGGTCGGTACCTGGAGGCACACCCTTACGATCGACCAGCAATCGCCTTTCCTCCTTTATAACGGCTCCTGTTGCATGATTGTACCAGTCTTTGTACATATTGAGGAGTCGTGGAGCGCAAGCCGGCGCACTGATAAAAAAATGAGAGCCTGTATTCAGGCGCATGAAATGATGCAACGCGTTCTCCATCCCTTCTTCAGTGGCAGCGGGTTCCAGCAAGAAGGCTTCCAAGGGGACCCCTTGATCGTAGCCCAGTTGTTAGGAAAAACGATGCGGGTTATACCTCATAAAAATTGCCACACCGTTCTGCCTAAAAACTAGGAAGCCCGGTCTAATTGAATATAAGTGAAGGGTCTCCCGAGCCGTCAAAACTGAGGCTCCATCCTTAAAGACATCTTGTAGTGGCCGCATCGCAGTGGTAGACGCCTTTCCAATGGTCAATACCTTATCGACAAAGGACATCCCGGCTCCAACGGTGTGAGGGCGAAGGAGTAAACCCCTGGCGTTCCATGGTGATGGGGTTACAATTGATGCGCCAATCAGCTGTATAATGCGAGGAAAACCGCACTTGTCAAAGAACGAGGGCCTTTTATGCATGCCGAAGACACCCGCCGTGTGTAGCTCGAGCCACGATGCAAAGTAGTGCATCGGGAAGACCACGTGCAGTACCCCGGGCTCATTAGCATCCGCTGCTCGACTGAGGCCATGATATAAGTGTGCCAAGCCGGCGATCCCCACAGCCACCTTTACCCCGATGGCCATCCGGTGGGCTGGGTAAAAGACAGAGGGCCGCATACGGTGAGAGTGCATTGGGATCGCAAACCAACTCAGCCACAATCCAAGAAATCCTAAGAAAAAGGCCTCCTCGTCCATCCCGGGGGCCGCAATTTCTGCAAAAGACATAGTCGGGAAGTCCGGAAGAAAAAAACCCTTTTGGTCTATCTCCTTCGCCAGCAGGTTATCCAAACCTAGACCGAAAGGGTCATCCAGGGTAGCAAACTTGGCAGCTTCTGATGAGAGAACGCTTGGGTGAAGGAACCGAGCGATGAAATCCTCAAAATTAACTCCCCGACTCCCATGTTCAATAAAAAGAGACTCATAGATGTTCAACACTTTAATCAAGCTTGGGAATTGGTGTTGAACAGCATTCTCCAGTGTGAGCCCCCTTACCACCGGCCTAGCACCAAAGACGTACTCGTCTGTCGGGAGCAACTCCTCGTAGTGTTCCCCTATAACCGGTAAACCGGATATCTCTGTAAACTCTTCCAAAAAGATTGACACTTCCCGATCCATGGCGAGGAAAGTGTGGGTAGGAATGTTCCACTGCTCCAGGAAGGCCTTGAACCACCAGGTCGGGAGCGTGGGATATTGGAACAGAGAGACATACACTGCGGTGTACAATCCTAACTTTATCAACTGCGACTTCTTCGTCGACAGGATGTACCGGGCCCACGGCAGATAACCGATCGGGTGGCGGGGGATCAGACCAATGTTATATGATTGCCCCCAAGGTCGCGCCTCGCCCTGACAGATACGGTGTCCTAGGATATCCAAAACCATAGGACGCTGGACCAGAATCGCATCTATGGCGGGATGAAGAAAGCCTTTCGAGGTCCAATCAACCATCTCCACGGCATACTGCACCGAGGGTGGGGTACCATAGTGAATAGCCGTGATGGGTTCTGACGGTACGGCACACGTGAAGCTTCGTCGATCCATGATAATCTGGTTATACCACGACCCCCAAAGATGGAGACTCTTATATTCCGGGTCGTAGTCCTTAATCATAGCCAAGACGTCATGATCCAAGGGCGCTTCAGGAAACCCTTCCTCCGAGCGGACGAACAGGAATGAGGTGTCGAGAGACATGATCGCTGCAAGTGAACAGAAATTAGCCGTTAGTGTTGCAATTCCAACGCTTAGCGTTTAAGAAAAAAATGCATTAATTAATCAATTAAATTAAAAATTAATTAAATTAAAATTAATTAATTACACCACACAGCAGTGCAGTGGGTAGGAGACCGAAGGGGGACCCACAAAATCTGGATGACAATACGTCAGTTAATAAGACAAGCTCGTCATTGGATGAGATTGTCAGTTGGTCCCCAGGAAAACATTCCCACTAATAATAATAATAAAAAAATCCCCAGGGACAAGGATAAAATCTCCTCTTTCAGAGCAAAGCTCTGTCACAGAGTGACACTTGTAAAACTCTGGTCTCAGGAAAATAAGATTCCTTAAAAGAGCCTAGCTCTGTGGTGATGATGAGAAAATTTATTTAAAACTCCTAAAGAAATGAAAACATTTTGAAGACTCTTAGAAGTTCTTCATTTTTAGATCAAAAAGATCTATTTTTGGATCCATGAGCAAAGCTCTGCTCATGGGTTAAAACCCATGAACAAGATCTCTGTAGATCTATGGATTCATGAGAGCAAAGCTCTGTTGGTGAAACCCCAAAGGGAATTTCTTTAGATCAAAAGATCTATGAGAGCAAAGCTCTTTTGGTTAAGATTGATGTAAATTAATTTGATTTAAATTAATTTTACCTAAAAGTTTTCTAACTTTGGAAACGAGCAAAGCTCTGAAGTCCTTAAGCAAGAGCAAGCTATGAAAATAAAAGTTCTTGAAGATGGTAATCATCTACTGAGGGCCAGAGGTCCTATTTATAAGGCGCTTGCGTCCCTTCAGCTCACCCCTTGATCCAACGGTCAGGAGCTTGCCACCGCTGCACCCACATGCGCGCCACGTGAGCGTAATGGTGGGGGGCATTTGTTTCCTCCAATCAGAGCAAAGCTCTGTTGGAAATTCAAAATTCAAATTTTAAAGCAACGCTTCAAATCTCAGGCGCAACGCACCACGTGTCAGGCGCTGATACGTCAGCACAGCGCCCAAGGCAGCGCACCCAACCAGAGCAAAGCTCTGTTTAAGGCAAAATCAAAGGAAGCAACGCTTCAGTTGCGCAAGCACTGCGCTGCGCGACACGTGTCAGCGCGGATGCGCTAGCACAGTTGCGCTGCGCTGTGCGCTGCTTGATACGTGTCACGCGCTGGGGCATTTGCGCCAAACAGAATTAAAATTCTAAAGAAATCTTTTCTGTTCTTGTTAAAACAAGAAGATTTTCTTCTGTAAAACAGAAGCCCTTGGATCAAAGATCCAACGGTGGGGAAAATTCCCCAAATCACTCAGAGAAAGATCTCTTTAACAAATTTAACTAATTTATGGGCACTATAAAAAGGACCCTAGACCTCAAATCAAAGGTATCAACATTTTGGTGAGAAATCAAAATTTTCAAATAGAGAGAACTCTGAAGAAATCTCAAGAGGAAAAAAGGTAAAAACCTTTAAAAGAAAAGAATTTCTTCTAATAGATCATTGATCTAAGAACAAGATCAATGATCTTCAATAAAAAACAAATAAAAACAGTGCTTTGCACTTTTTATGAACCTTTGGTTCTCTAAGATAAGAAAAACAAGAGAAACTTGTTTTCTTTGATCTAAATTAGATCAAGAAAAAAAACAGTGCTTTGCACTTCTGTTATGAACCTTTTGGTTCTTAAATCTAAAAGATTCTCAAATTTATAGTACATTGCACTTGCAAACTGCGCTGTTGCGCTCTTGGGAGAGCGCCACGTGTCAGCATCTGAACAACTTGCGCTATGCGCTTTAAAATGGAGCTTTGCTCTCTGTAATTGGCGCAACTCACCAGAGTGCGCCACGTGTCAGCAGCGCAAGCGCAGCGCACTAGCGCTTGAATGACACGTGTCGTCACCACAAGCGCTTGCGCTCTTTGATTGGCGCAAAGCGCCTAAAAATGCAATGCATTCTTTTGCTAAAGGGCCAGGCCCAAGTCAAAAAGACCTAACAAGCCTAATAAAAAATGCCATGCATTTTAAAAAGGGCAGAGCCCAAACAAAATAGATGCTCTGCATCATTTATAAAAGGGAAGAACCCAACCAAAACAAGAATAATGCAGTGCATTACTAAAAAGGGGCAGAGCCCTAGCAGAGGTCTAATAGGCCAAAGACAAAAAAAATGTTGAAACTGTACTTAGCCCAATCATGGCCATAAGTCCTCAAATTAAATTGACTGAGCACGGCTGCTCCCTACATCAATTTATGACCGGTTCTAGGGTACATCTCCGAACTCCTCTGACAATTCTCGTTGTAATCCTTCAACGACGTCGGAGAGGTGACGGGTCCCAACGACCACACATGAATATGGACTGCGGGGTCCTCAAACTCGTGGACCGAAACGTTCTTAAACTAATATTGGACCGAAACGTCCTTAAACTAATGATGGACCACCACGACCCTAAACTGACAATGGACCGAAACGTCCTTAAACTAATGATGGACCACCACGTCTTTAAACTGGCGATGTACTACCTTGTCCCTAAACTGGAACATGGACCACCACGTCCCTAAACTGGAACAATGGAGCCTCCAAATGCTCTTTTGCCGGATCTAAACGGTCTCGTTAAGTTGATCTTAGCCCCAAATACGGCTAACGTATCCTTAAACATTCAAATGGACTATAAAACTCCAAATCAACTTTGGTTCAAGAGTACATCTCCGAACTCCTCTGACACATGTCGTTGTAATCCTTCAACGTCGTCAGAGAGGTGACGGGTCCCGACGGCCATATATTAAATGGACCACCACGTCCTTAAACCGGAAATGGATCTAGACGACCCCGTTAAGTTGATCTTAGTCTTAAATCAGACTAACGTATCCTTAACGAACGTTTAAATTGATCTTAGTCTCAAATGCGGCTAACGTATCCTTAAACTAAAAACACCAAACCCAAATCTAAGTAAATACGGATTTGGACTAATCCACGTCCTACGGGCGACGGCATTACTCAGTCTCCGTATACAATCCACGGGCAACTGATTGTTAGGGATTCTGCGTGTTCAAGTTTAGTTAATTACCGCAATCAAGACGGTTTCGCTTGTAGCTAGCCGGTTGAGTACGGGTCGTCCGCAGGGAGATAAGAATCTTTTTCTATGTGTTTTAACGAGTTAAGTCCGAGAGTCCAGATTTGTTTGTGATTATCTAAGTGTTAAAATGATATGTAAAGAGAGCTTGTTAGGGTTAGGATTAGGTTAGTTTGAGTTAGGAGTCTCCCACATCTTTCGTTGCCCCTCTTAATATCGGTGTTACGGTAATCGGCAACAACGGGGATTAGCACGACTAGGAAGGAACTTGCGAGTATAAGCTAGGCTTTCCAACGCATAAGTTCTTCCTTTTGGTGCTTGTCCGTCCGTTCTTGGCTCTTAGCCATAACCTCCGGTTAATTCAACCACAACCGGTCTCACTACGGAATAACCGCTATCATGTAGGATAGGGTGCCGTAAGGAGCGGATTGTGGTTCAATTAGCGGGAGTCGAATTAAGTTGTTGGGCAAGGAAAGAGTGAGAGAGATTTCCTTCTCTCAAACTTCCCTTATCCTATCCTAACAAGTGTAAAACTACTCACACATTATAATGAAAAGAAAACAAAACAAAAGAGGAAGATAGAAAGAAGGAGATTAGAAGATAACAACTAGCTATTTGCGACCTCACCTTGGCAAGGATCAAGCGTAAGCATCATGGTTGTTTTAATGATAAAGGAAAAGAGAAGAGAAAGAAACAACAAGAAATAACAACAACTAAGTTAACAAATTAAAATTACAAGCAATTATAAAAGAACAAGACAAGATATAATAGCAAAAGAGTCTTCTTTATTCATCATTCTTCACTCACAAAGCTCACTACAAGTTTTAATGGAGAAAAGATGAGAAGAGGAAGAAGAAACACAACTAAACCTAGAAAATAAAATACAAGATTATGCACCCCTTGGCTTCACAAGTTCTGGACTATTTATAGGCTGGAGAAGGAAAACCTAGGGCAACATTCAGAACCCTTGTAAAAATACCAAACTGCCCCTGAAAAGTTTTCTGCTGAGGAGACCATACGGCCGCGGATCCGCAGCCTAGACCCCCTATTGGCCGTGGATCCGCCGCGCTATGGTGGATTCAGGGCATGGGCTTTTCTGTACGGCCCTGGTCTGCTGTCCCCTTTTGTCTGGTTCATGTATTTTCTGATAATCTTTCCACATTTCTTCCAGAATTCTAGTGGATCAAAAGGTGATTTGGACATGGATCTTTTGTCATGATTTTCTTGAGCTCCGCATAGATTTCTTAGACTTGGTGTTGCCATTGAGCCTTGTGCATGAAGGTGACAATCGATTTGCCATTTTGTCTCCTAAACTGGTGTGTGGCAACAGACGGATAAAGAGCAGAGATCCGTGTTTTATATGTGAATGACAGGAACCCGGATTTTGTCGTGTTTTTCCATGAATTTCACCGTTCAGAGCCGAGAACCTGTATCCTGCAATTGACTAGCAAACACGGCTCAAGAGTACCTACCGATATGCAATGTGATAAAAATTGGGCGGTATGAAAATGCAAAAATCTGATATGAACAAATACCCCCAAACTTATCATTTGCTCGTCCCGAGCAAAGCCAATTTATTCACAAAAAAATCCTAACCTCACTTTCGCAGGGAACGCGATTGCACTGAGCATGTGCAACAAGCCGTTAAACCTCTAGGTGTCCCTAGTAGGAGGAGTGTTGTCTCCTGAGGGTTTTCAGCGGATACTACCCACAAAATCCGGTCAAGCTAGTTTTGTAAAATAACTAAGATTCAAACCCTAAAGTTTTGTTTCAGAAAATAACAATTCTATTATCCTAAGTCTAGACTATCGAACCTTTATTTTTCACACCTCGCTTCTTATTTAACTACAGCTTTTATATGTCTTTACGTGCAGTGCAAATAGTGTCGTTAAGTTCCCGAAAGGTCGAATAAAGTCATTATGTCACACAATAAAGCCCAGATAAGAATTTTGAAAGGATCACATATGTTTTATAAAGAGTTAAGCATTTTTCAAGCTTCGTTTTCCAGTAAGGTTTCAACTTCAGAATTTCAATCTTCTTTAACAGGAAACTAGGTCTTATTTTTCACTCCACCTTTTTCTTGTTTTCATTTCATACACACCTCTGTGAACGTGCAATAGTCTTTATCATAGAATAAAACCTTCATATCTCCGCTAAATTTTTTTTATAAAAACCTGTCTTTTATCAAGATTATTCTCACACAAAGAACCGTTAGGAATTTTAACTCGGAGAGAACACTTGCTTGACTTTGTTTTAATCTGGACTTTCTAGGCTTCTTAGCGAGCTTTGGGCCAATGCACCCAAACCAGTTGGTTTTAGGGCATTAGGTGTAGAAACACCCCAGCGGACTTAATTACTCAAGTTACCTAGGTCCAAAAACAAAAGACAGTTTGGCGTGAAAATCAGATGATTTAATACGAACGGAGATATAACCGGCAGTTCAATTATTTTTTTGGATAAAAGACGTGTTTAGTGGGTTTGGTGTGTAATCATTCCAATCAAGTTCCAGATGGGTTATTTTTCAGACTTTAATCCAATTTAAGGCATCAATAGCATTCCTTCATATTCGCTTTACTTCATAAACTATTCTTGACATTACTTATTTCAGAACAAACCTATTTGATCCTCAGAAAATCATTTATCTGTTTAAAAGTGTTTTTTTTAAACATAAAAGACTTGTCATCTAATTTCCAAAAACTCACGACACGTGTAGTGTGATGTAAAGACGTATATCAACTATAGTTAACTTCAAAGGAGAGTTATCTTTCAGGTTTTCAAAATCTAAACATAATATTTAGTTATTCTTATTTTATCAAACAAAACCGTCGAAATGTTGAATCAGAGTTCTCCCACTAGCTAACTTGACAGAAAAGTTTTTATGTTTTTAGAAAATTTTCAAATTTTTACGGATTTTATGGATTTTAATATACAGATGCAGAATATACATATGAATGCGAAGGTAAGAAATGCGTACCGAGCGTACCCCCAAACTTAAACTGGACAGTGTCCTCACTGTCATTGCATGAAGAGATCATTTGAAGGGTCAAAAATTGTCGGTTAGCGATACAAAAAAAAAATTGTTTTGTTTTTAAAGAAAAGAAAAGGAATATCCACAAATATATACAAAATGGTTTATACATACCCCCAAACTTATTTGGAACAGTGTCCACTGTTCTTGGCTGGATAACCGAAGTTTGGAGGTAGGCAGAGGAAGATCAGGCAGGATAAACCGGCTCCTGTAAGAACAGGAGCTCCTCTGTTGGTTCGGCGCTAAGGTACGGTTTGAGTCGGTGTCCATTCACTTTGAAAAATGAACCGTCCTTTGGATTTTCCAAATCCACAGCGCCCTGCGGATACACATTCCGCACAAAATACGGCCCTTTCCAGCGAGATCTGAGCTTTCCTGGATGGAAATGAAGTCGGGTGTCGTAAAGCAGTACCTGCTGACCAGATACGAAGGTTTTGCGCAAAAGGTGTTTATCGTGAAACACCTTCGTTCGATTCTTAATGACAACCACGTTATCGTAAGCCTCATCCCTAAGCTCGCTTAGTTCGTTCAACTGCAGCTTCCGATGGCTGCCCGCATCTTCGAGAGACAGATTCAGCTCTTTTATCGCCCAAAATGTGCGATGCTCTATTTCGACAGGTAGGTGGCAGGCTTTTCCGTACACAAGCCGATAGGGAGACATGCCAAGGTCGGTCTTATAAGCGGTTCGAAATGCCCAAAGGGCATCAGTGAGTTTCAGCGACCAATCCTTACGGTTCTTGGAAACCGTCTTCTCCAGTATCTGCTTGATTTGCCGATTTGAAACTTCGGCCTGCCCGCAGGTTTGGGGGTGGTAGGGCGTGGATAGCTTATGATTAATGGAGTATTTCCGCATCAAGGCCTCGAAAGTTTTGTTGCAGAAATGACTTCCATTGTCGCTAATGATCGCTCGAGGGTGCTCAAACCGGGAGAAAATGTTTTCTTTAAGGAACCTAACGACAACCTTGTTGTCGTTAGTCCGGCTGGGCACAGCCTCGACCCATTTAGAGACGTAATCAACAGCGAGAAGGATGTACAAGTTCCCGAAAGAGCTGGCAAACGGCCCCATGAAATCTATCCCCCAAACATCGAAAATCTCCACAACCAAGATTGGTTGGAGCGGCATCTCGTTCCTCCGGGATATCCGGCCCATGTGTTGGCACCGGGAGCAAGTCTTGCAATAGTTGTGAGCGTCTTTGAAGAGTTGTGGCCAGTAGAAACCACATTGCAAGATCTTCTCGGCTGTCTTTCTGGGGCCAAAATGCCCGCCACACGCTTGATCGTGGCAAAATGACAGCACACTCTTGAATTCCTCGTCAGGGACACACCGACGAATAATCTGGTCGGGACAGTACTTGAACAAATAGGGTTCGTCCCAGTAAAAGTGTTTTACTTGGGATAAGAAGCGAAGTCTGTCCTGACTTGACCATTCAGTCGGTAGTAATCCTGTGGCCAAATAGTTCACAATATCTGCGAACCAGGGTTCGCAAGCTACTGTCAAGAGCTGTTCATCCGGGAAAACGTCGTTGATCGGAATTGGAAGCGAAGGCGAAGAAGGAAGTCGTGAGAGATGGTCGGCAACTACATTTTCACATCCTCGTTTGTCCTTAATGACAAGGTCAAACTCTTGAAGCAAGAGGATCCAACGTATTAACCGAGATTTTGCATCTTTCTTCGTAAAAAGATGGCGCAGAGCAGAATGGTCAGTGTAGACAATGACTGGAGAGCCGATGAGGTAGGGCCTGAACTTTTCTAAAGCAAATACAACAGCTAAGAATTCCTTCTCAGTTGTTGTATAGTTGAGTTGGGCGTCGTTCAGGGTTCGGCTCGCATAATAGATTACGTGCGGCATCTTGTTGATGTGTTGTCCAAGGACAGCACCAATGGCAAAGTCGGATGCATCGCACATAATCTCAAATGGGTGTGTCCAGTCAGGTGAAGAAAGAACGGGAGCAGAAGTGAGTGAGCATTTCAATGACTCGAATGCAGTCACACAGCTCGAGTTGAAGTCGAATGGCGTATCCTTGGCCAGCAAAAGAGTCAAGGGCCTAGCAATCTTGCTAAAGTCCTTGATGAACCGTCTGTAGAAACCGGCATGGCCAAGGAAGGCTCGGATATCTCTGACGCATCGGGGAGGAGGCAGATTGGAAATGACCTCAATCTTCGCTTTGTCAACCTCTATGCCATTTTGCGAGATGATATGTCCTAAGACAATACCTTCGCGCACCATGAAGTGGCATTTTTCCCAATTCAAAGTGAGATTCTTGTCCTTACATCGGGTAAGGACAGCGTCAAGATGCAGCAAACACTCGTTGAAGGAATCGCCGAAGATGGAGAAGTCATCCATGAAAATCTCCAGAAATTTTTCCACCATGTCTGAGAAAATTCCCATCATACACCGCTGGAAGGTAGCGGGCGCATTGCATAACCCAAAGGGCATGCGACGATATGCAAACGTGCCGAAAGGACAAGTGAAAGTGGTCTTGTCCTGGTCTTTTTCGGCGATGGGAATTTGATTATAGCCAGAGTAGCCATCAAGAAAGCAGTAGTACTCATGTCCGGCCAATCGTTCAAGCATCTGGTCAATGAAAGGTAGCGGAAAGTGGTCTTTCCGCGTTGCGGCGTTGAGTTTTCTGTAATCAATGCATACTCGCCACCCAGTTTGGGTGCGAGTAGGGATTAACTCGTTCGCCTCGTTGGTTATGACCGTGATGCCTGACTTCTTGGGGACAATGTGGATGGGGCTAACCCACTGGCTATCAGAGATAGGGTAAATGATACCACTATCTAGACATTTTACGATCTCCTTCTTCACAGCCTCTTTCATGACTAGATTGAGACGTCTTTGTGGATCCCGGGCTGGTTTGGCATCATCCATCAGATGAATGTGATGCTCAACGATCAGGGGACTAATCCCCTTGATGTCCGCCATGGACCAGCCAAAAGCTTGCCTGTTGCTGTGCAAGACCGCGAGAAGGGTTTTCTCTTGCTCGGGAGCTAGAGAAGCCGAAATGATGACAGGGAGGGTCTCGTTCTCACCTAAGTAAGCGTACTTAAGGTGAGACGGCAAAGGCTTGAGTTCGAGCGTTGGAGGTGAAACGATTGAAGGCAAGATTGGTGCAAAGGTCTCGAACTCAAAGGACTCCAGCAAATGTTCAAAACGAGTGTAAGCGACCGAGTCGGATAGTTCAGGTAACTCATCCGGAAATTCGAAAGATTCAAACTCGGGTTGTGCGCAGCTAAGATCGTTTGAAAACGTGAAACACTCGTAGTCGTTGTCGGGCGCAGAAACAGCAGCAGGTTCGAAGAGAAACGCACTAGTGGCGTCAAGATTATCGTGATCAAACAGAAACTCCTCGAATTCACACTCTTCTGGTGTGATCTCCTGGATCGAGCAGACGTCCAGTATATGAGCATTAGGTTCGGCGGGATGATTCCCCAACCTAAAAATGTTGAGTTCAATCGTCATGTTTCCAAAAGAGAGGTTCATCGAACCATTGCGACAATTGATCACAGCATTTGAGGTTGCAAGGAATGGGCGACCGAGTATCACCGGAATCTGATTCCGGGGGTTAGCTACAGGCTGTGTATCTAATACAATGAAGTCAACGGGGAATATGAAGTCCCCGACTTTTATTAACACATCCTCTAGCTCACCCCTAGGATGGGTGATCAATCGGTCGGCCATTTGGAGAGTGCAGTGCGTGGGTTTCAGCTCTCCGACGCCTAATTGCTCGTATACTGAATACGGAAGCAGGTTAACACTGGCACCAAGATCTAATAGTGCACGGTTGATGTTCTTATCCCCAATGGTAATTGAAATTGCAGGACAGCCAGGGTCCTTCCGTTTTTGTGGTAAAGATTGGGTAAGGGCATCACTCACAGCACTAGCCAAGAAAACTTTCTTGGGTACCTGAGACTTCCTCTTTTTCGTGCACAAGTCCTTTAAGATTTTCACGTAGGACGGGACTTGTTGGACAGCATCTAAAAGAGGAATGTTAATGTTAACCTGCTTAAATAACTCCAGAATCTTCTCCACTTGAGGATTTTGTTTATTAGACCTCAACCGGTTTGGAAATGGAACATTTTGAAAATTGGTTGAGTCCAATGCTGGAGGAGGAGATTGTGGAGTTGGAACGGATCCCAGAACAGGTGTTTTCATGGAGTGAGAAGTGGGTCCATTCAGAGCAGAAGAAGAAGAAGGAGAGCCTTGTAAAGAACGGAGAATAGGCTCAGAAGACGAAGAAGCATGAGAAGAAGAAGAAGAAGAAGAAGAAGTGGCCGGGGTGTCATCGTTGATTCGTTTGCCAATGTTGTTTTGCAGCATCCTTCCCGATCTCAGTGTGGTCACGGCACTCACATTATGGTTCTGTTGTTCAAGAGCAACATGTGCATTATGTGGGTGACCGGGATTTGGGAGTGGCTGGTGTTAGTGTTTATGCCCTAGAAGGCCATTACTGTATCATACTAGTTTGTATATTACTTAATGGAAGCTTGGGATATTCACATGTATATAACAGTCTTGCTAAACATGGTAGTATGCTACTTGGTTTTTCTATCTTAATATGTGAGTATACGTATTGATAGAGCTCTTAGGATCTTGCTTGACTACCAGCGTTGTGATGGCAGTCACACTAGTGGGGGCTGCGTAGTCTACAAGCATATCCTTATTCAGGTCCCTGGTCGTTGGATTATCGAGACAGAGCATCGATACTCCGGAGTAGACTAGTGTGTACGCTTCTCATCCCAGTTGGGAGATGGTCTGTCCCACAGCCGTCAGTACGTCGTACTGGAGATAGTATGCAGGTGCTCGTTAGGTTACGGGTATACCGGACAGGACTCACAGGGGACTGTTGGTTGGTTTTATACCAGTCGTCAGTGAACAGTTCCCAGGTGACATGAGTACAGCATAGTTCGCAGACTTGACACTGCTACTTCGCCTCGAGTGTGTCCCACTGTTCTTAGATTGCTACCCTACCACGGCTCAAAGGAGTCGTGCAAACAGGTAGCAGTTGGGTGCAGTCCCGAGCACTTGAGGCAGTGGCGGTTAGACAGGATTCGTCTCTCCCGGTATTGGGGGTTGATATCGCGCTGTGTCAGAGAGCCATTACGCAAAGTCCCTGGCCAGGGCAAGCGAGATTTGCTGGTAGGTTCCAGTAGTTTCTCAGGGTGTAATGGGCTTCGCTCCGACACGACTTATACCGCTATTAGGGGACTGACGCTTGCCGCCCCCCTAGGCCCGATATGCGATAGTCTTAGACGAACGGACCGGACTGTATGGAGATTGTCACATTAGACTCAGTAGGAGTTCGGATGGGTTTCCTCATCGGCCTTCTTATCGACATCTACGTGGGGACCGTTACGTACAGCTAGTGCCGCTTGCGGTCTGTGGTTAAACCCACTGCCAGCGTAGTAGTCGAGTCTCTAGAGTCCCACACAGAGAGTTTCCCTACTCCAGGCGAAATGATATAGATGTCGTATGGTTTTACGACAAGGGTTCGGACGCATACGTGTGTTTACACACGTACGACTTTCGGACAGTTTTTACCAGTCGGCTTTGGTTTAAGCCAGTTACTGGTATCCGGTTATTGGATTTATACAGTCTAAAGTTTTTCCGTATTTTTGCGGAAAGGAGGGGCGTTCTCGTAATTGCGCGAGAAGCTTCTAGAAGATGGTGACTAAGGAGGTTTAGGTGGCATATACATTGAATGAGATTAGTGAGTCATATGGATGATTCATCCATGTCATTAATGCTTCATAATTGCTTAATGACTCATGGAGATGAATCACCACAAGATATTTATCAAGCATGGTTGTAAAATGATTTCTTTTCTTTTCTTGATAAAAAGAAATGCTTGATATATATTATGATAACTCATTCTTCTCACTTCACTACTATCTTCATCTTCTCTCTCCTCAAGCTCTCCCTCTTCAAACCCTAATCCTCCCCTCTCATGTGTTGAGTACAAGGACTAGTTAGACTAATTAAACCATAACCCTCACTCTATATCACCTAGCTTCTTTGATTAGCACTTAAAGAAGGTTAGTTGCCTCAAGTTTAGAGGCTAAGCTTGGAGTAAAGCTCTCGGGTGGATCGTCTACTACTTCGAGAAGGCCGAGGAGGAGGTGGAGTTCGCAAAGACGAAGGACACGATTCATTAGGTATAATCCCTAAACATAGTAGCATAGAAACTCTATGTTTGTTGTTAGTTATCGTTTAGCTTCGATTCATGCGGTTAGTCGATGTTTGTTCACTAAACAAGTTCGTTTTTGAAAATTCCGCCTCCCCACAAGTACTGGGGTGTTGTACATCGACTTACAGTGGTATCGGAGCCTCGCTAAACAATAAATAACTTTTTTGCAAATTTGTATGAATTTCGAACGGAAAAAACGAAACCGGAAAACCCTAAAATATCAAGTTTCTGTCGATTTATAAATGAAGTCCAAAAATTTTTCAGGGATGTTCAGAAAGCTTAAAATGACAGTAGTAGAACACACAAAAAATTTGGTCCCCTAAATCGCCTACGGCGCCGCGGAACCGCGGCGGATAGCACTGATCCGCCGCGCTTTTGCCGCCGAGTTGACGATTCAGGGACCCATTTTTCTTGTGATGGTTCTCTGTGATATTTAGGATTTTCTGGTATTTTTTAATTTTGCTCAGGTTTCAAGTTTACAGAGAAGTATTGGAGCAATATTAAATGTGTTTAATCGATCGAAATTGTACAGTATTTGCTTGTTGGATTATATCTGTGTTTGTATAATGTGTTCGTAAACCTCCCATAACTGCTAGTATGTCGGTTGGCAGGGGGTTGTACATTTCTGTAATGGTTTTTACTGTTTATGGATATGAACTGTGTTGGACTGTTGTGATGTATAGCCGGGGTTATGTGATGGGTTATTATTTAATTCATTTGATGTAAATGTAATTTGTTGTAATATTATTTTGCGGGGCACATCCAGGTTGCGGTTGTAGCCACCGTTGTATTATTTCATTTTATTGTTTTTGCTCCTAGGACAGACCCAAGGTGGGGTGCACAAACTGCCGGGCGGGTAGTTTGCCGTACCCGTTGGGGTCTTGGGTGGGGTAATGGCTATTCATCACAACTGTGTAATCCGTCTTTTGTTGCAGGCTCAAAACAAAAACGGATTACTTGCAAATCCAATAAAGTTCATCTGTGATCTGGAATGCCTATTATTGCGTCTGACGAATGTACAATATCTATATATGATAGCTATTTAGACGTCACTTATGTTTTACACCCGCGCTAGCCCAGCCCCCGCTCTGTCGTTAGTTAAGTAACCTAACGGGTGATGACGGGACCCCGTGGCGAATGCGGATGGCATAAGAGGACGTTGTATTTTCGTTGTTTTCTGCAATGATAGGTTAATGATGGGACGCATTATCTATAATGCAAAGAAAATAAACCAAAAGTTTAATCGTTGGAACAATTTAAAAGAAACCACTCGGTTAATTTTAAAAACCAGATATTTTTATATGCGGAGCTTTAACCACTCCTTTTAAAAGCTATCAGGTTCCTTCGGTTATATCAAGTTCACTACGTTCACGGTTTCGCCAAAACCATTCGTAGCCCTCCGTCATTTCATTTGGGTATTCAGTAGTATTCAAGCTATGCATTTTGGCCAAAGTCAAGGCATAGTGTTTGGTAGCTGCTGGGTTTTCATTTGTTGCATAAGATAGATGAGTTAGTTTGGGACAGTCGTATTATCATTTGACCAAAATCAGGGGTATATACGGATGGGTTCAAATTGACAAGATAATGACGGGTAGAACTTGACATGTGACTTATGACATTTTGACCAAAGCCAAGGTCATAAGAGCATGGGGCAAAAATATATATCGGGAATTTTTAAAGAAACTGAAATTTGCAAAGAGTTGCATACCATTTGGAGTTTGATGAATGTTGGTAGGATTCCTTCAACATTATCATACGATGATATTTGGATCCCGATCCTACTGTGAGTATATGCTACTTATCAGGATATTCGTCACTTAACGATCAATGCTATAAACCAAGTAGATGTCCAGAAAAGTGTCAGCGGGGTTACGCCCCCAGAGAAAAGAGGTTATTTAATTAAGGAACTTCGCGAAAGCGTTGGAAAGCCTCCCTCGAAGTATCGACACTGGCCTGGCTGAACGGTTAAGCAAGTATTGTACGGTGAGAATAGTCCTGGCTAATTCTTCTTTATGGTTTGAGGAAGGATTCGAGAAACAGTGGGAGCCATCCAGTTTAGATAAACTAAAAACCACTCTAAACTTGCAAGAGCATCATGCTAAAGAGTTTTCTTCTCTCTCTCCTAATTGCAGCGACCCTGAAAATGACTGGACTTAAGTTACTTTTAGAGAAAAATATACTGACAGGGCCAAACTATAAAGATTGGCTGCGGAATGTCAAAATGGCTTTGACCTATGACAAATTGGGGTACATCCTCACCGCTACGGCACCTGCTGTCCCTGGTCCCAAATCCAGCAATGCGGATAAGGAAATCCGCAAAACCTGGGATTTAGATTGCGCGAAAGCCAAGTGCATCGTGCTTGCCTCAATGAACAATGAACATCAGAGGAGGCACGAGGATATGAACCTAGATGGCATATTTCTCCATACAAAGGAACTTTATGGAGAGCAATCTCGTATAGCAAGATACGAAACCTCTAAGAACTTGTTTCGAGCGAGGTTGGCTGTCGGGTCATCGGTAGGAGAACATGTCCTAAAGATGATCGGCTATATTGAAGAGCTCTCAGACCTTGGGACGACTTTGGACAATGAGCTCTATACAGACCTTATTCTCCAGTCCCTTCCTCCCACCTACGCCCAGTTTATCCTGAACTTCAACCTTCAAAGAAAAGAAGTTGAACTTCCGGAACTCCTGAACATGTTAAGGAGTGCAGAGGGCACCTTGCAGAAAGCAAGGGAAACACCCGCTATGTTTGTTAGCGGTGCATCTTCTTCCGGGTCCAAGGCTAGGGCCAAAGGAAGGAAGAAGAAGGCCTCCACCAAACCTAGAGGAGGTGTTAGTAAGGTGGGAGGGAAGGGAAAGAAAAAGTTTGCGGTACCGGTAGTTGGCCAGGATGAGTGCTTCCATTGTCACAGGAAAGGGCACTGGAAGAAGGATTGCAAGGCGTGGAACGCCAAGAACCAGGAACCGAAGCAAGCTGTGGCTTCGACTTCAGGTGTGTTTGTAATTGAGAATTGTCTGTCGATCAATTCTACTTCCTGCGTATTGGATACCGGATCAGGATCTCATATTTGCAATTCATTGCAGGCACTGAGAAACCGTAGAGTGCTGAAGGAAGGTGATATGACCCTAAAAGTTGCTAACGGAGCTAGCGTGGGAGCTGCGTCCGTCGGGGATTATCACCTAGGATTGACGAGTGGACACATTTTGGTTTTACATAACTGTTATTTTGTACCAAGCTTAACATGTAATATCATATCAGTTTCCTTGTTATCAAATAAAGGTTATGATTTCACGTTTGTAAGAGATGTTGTTAACATCCACCTTAATCATGGTTTGATTGGGTCAGGTACACTAAATAACGGTATATATGTTTTAAACCAACTCCAAATTTTCAATGTCCAGAACACACTAAAAAGAAAGTCTTCAGATTTAAATAAAGCTTTCTTATGGCATTGTAGACTGGGTCACATCAATGAGAGAAGGTTGACTAAGTTGCATAGAGAAGGATATTTGGACACGTTCGAATATCAAACTTATGACACTTGTCAATCTTGTCTCAAAGGAAAGATGACAAAGACTCCATTTACTGGACAAGAAGTAAGAGCGAGCGAGCTCTTAGGACTCATACACAGCGATGTATGCGGTCCAATGTCTACACATGCAAGAGGCGGTTTTTCATATTTCATTACTTTCACAGATGATTACTCAAGATACGGATTCATTTATCTGATGAAACATAAATCCGAGGCTTTTGAGAAATTCCAAGAGTATAAGAATGAAGTAGAAAACCAAACCGGCAAAAGTATTAAGACACTGAGATCTGATCGAGGTGGAGAATACTTAAGTGCCGAGTTCCTAGGTTACCTAAAAGAGAAAGGAATTCTCTCTCAGCTTACTCCTCCATACACTCCACAGCACAACGGTGTATCGGAGAGACGGAATCGAACCCTATTGGATATGGTACGATCCATGATGAGTAATGCTGAGTTACCGCGATCTTTCTGGGGTTATGCGCTAGAATCAGCGGCATATCTTTTGAACAGGGCTCCTACCAAGACTGTGCCTACCACTCCATATCAGATGTGGACTGGGAAGAAACCCCATCTTCAACATATGAAGATTTGGGGATGTCCAGCTTTTGTTAAAAAGCAGCATGTGGACAAGCTCGAGGCACGATCAGTAAAATGTATGTTTGTGGGATATCCAAAGAACTCCAAGGGATATTATTTCTATTACGCAGAGGAACAAAAGGTTTTTGTTTCTCGTAATGCCCATTTTCTGGAAAATCAGTTTTTAGAAAAGGAAATAAGTGGGAGCGAAATAGAACTGGAAGAAATTCCAGAACCACAAACTAATACTGAAAGTTTGGTAGAACCGGTAGTTCAAGAAGAACAGGACATTCCCGTACCCCTCCGCAGGAGTAGTAGGCCGTCTCATCCGCCTGAGAGATACTACGGTTTTCTCATAGATGGGGATAGAGAGGATTGCATCATAGATGATGATGAACCTACTGACTTCCAGCAGGCCATCCAGAGCGGCGACTCGGTACGATGGCTAGATGCAATGCGGACCGAAATGGAGTCCATGTACACCAACAAAGTATGGACTTTGGACTTTGCTCCAGATGGGGTAAAACCCATAGGATGCAAATGGATCTTCAAGAAAAAGATTGGTGTAGATGGACAGGTAGAAACCTATAAGGCTAGACTTGTTGCAAAGGGTTTTTGTCAAAGACCTGGTTTGGACTATGACGAAACTTTTTCTCCAGTGGCTATGCTCAAATCCATTCGGGTCCTTCTTGCTATTGCTGCCTTCCATGATTATGAAATCTGGCAGATGGACGTAAAGACGGCTTTTCTGAATGGAAATTTAGAAGAATGCGTCTATATGGATCAGCCAGAGGGTTTCAATCAGAGTGGGAGCGGCGGGAAAGTATGCAAGCTGCTTAAGTCCATTTATGGACTAAAGCAGGCATCGCGGAGTTGGAACATCTATTTTGATGAGACAGTCAAAGAATATGACTTTATCAAAAATCCAGATGAACCGTGCATATATAGTAAAGTTGTAGCCAGAAGTGTCGTATTCCTCGTCTTGTACGTGGATGACATTCTATTGATAGGAAATGACATTCCTATGCTACAATCTGTCAAAGGATTCTTATCACACAAGTTCTCCATGAAAGACCTGGGTGATGCCTCTTACATTCTGGGGATCCGGATCTATCGTGATAGATCCAAAAGGATGTTGGGACTTTCGCAGTCCAGGTATATCGACACTGTACTGAAAAGATTCAGTATGGAGGAGGCTTGTCACGGAATCACCCTCTATAAAGAGATGTCTCCCAAGACTGATTTGGAAAGGGAACGCATGTCTATTATACCCTACGCTTCTGCGGTAGGCTCTATAATGTATGCAATGTTGTGCACCAGACCAGATGTAGCTTACGCACTGAGCGTGGTAAGCCGGTATCAGTCAGACCCAGGGGAGAAGCACTGGATAGCAGTAAAGAACATTCTCAAGTACCTGAGAAGGACTAAGGAGATGTTCTTGGTTTACGGCGGAAAAGACCTCAGGTTGGAGGCCTTTGCTGATTCCGGCTTCCAGAGTGATAAGGACGATTCCAAGTCCATGTCGGGTTATGTCTTTACCCTCAATGGAGGGGCGGTGTGCTGGAAGAGCTCCAAGAAGGACACCGTTGCTGACTCGACGATGGAAGCGGAGTATATAGCTGCTTGCGATGCAGCAAAAGAAGCAGTCTGGATGAAGAAGTTCCTAACAGAACTTCAGGTGGTTCCTACCATAGTTGATCCAATACCTCTGTATTGCGACAACAACGGAGCTATAGCTTTAGCGAAGGAACCAAGGTCCCATCAGAAGTCCAGACACATCTTGAGGCGGTATCACCTGATCAGGGAGATCATTGATCGTCAGGAGATCGAGGTTTGGAGAGTTGCTTCTGAAGAGAACATTGCTGATCCATTCACAAAGGCCCTACCTCAGATTCAGTTCGAGAGGCTACTCGAGATCATCGGTCTTCGATACGCCAGTACATGGCCCTAGTGCAAGTGGGAGATTGTTAGTGTTTATGCCCTAGAAGGCCATTACTGTATCATACTAGTTTGTATATTACTTAATGGAAGCTTGGGATATTCACATGTATATAACAGTCTTGCTAAACATGGTAGTATGCTACTTGGTTTTTCTATCTTAATATGTGAGTATACGTATTGATAGAGCTCTTAGGATCTTGCTTGACTACCAGCGTTGTGATGGCAGTCACACTAGTGGGGGCTGGGTAGTCTACAAGCACATCCTTATTCAGGTCCCTGGTTGTTGGATTATCGAGACAGAGTATCGATACTCCGGAGTAGACTAGTGTGTACGCTTCTCATCCCAGTTGGGAGATGGTCTGTCCCACAGCCGTCAGTATGTCGTACTGGAGATAGTATGCAGGTGCTCGTTAGGTTACGGGTACACCGGACAGGACTCACAGGGGACTGTTGGTTGGTTTTATACCAGTCGTCAGTGAACAGTTCCCAGGTGACATGAGTACAGCATAGTCCGCAGACTTGACACTGCTACTTCGCCTCGAGTGTGTCCCACTGTTCTTAGATTGCTACCCTACCACGGCTCAAAGGAGTCGTGCAAACAGGTAGCAGTTGGGTGCAGTCCCGAGCACTTGGAGGCAGTGGCGGTTAGACAGGATTCGTCTCTCCCGGTATTGGGGGTTGATATCGCGCTGTGTCAGAGAGCCATTACGCAAAGTCCCTGGCCAGGGCAAACGAGATTTGCTGGTAGGTTCCAGTAGTTTCTCATGGTGTAATGGGCTTCGCTCCGACACGACTTATACCGCTATTAGAGGACTGACGCTTGCCGCCCCCTAGGCCCGATATGCGATAGTCTTAGACGAACGGACCGGACTGTATGGAGATTGTCACATTAGACTCAGTAGGAGTTCGGATGGGTTTCCTCATCGGCCTTCTTATCGACATCTACCTGGGGACCGTTACGTACAGCTAGTGCCGCTTGCGGTCTGTGGTTAAACCCACTGCCAGCGTAGTAGTCGAGTCTCTAGAGTCCCACACAGAGAGTTTCCCTACTCCAGGCGAAACGATATAGATGTCGTATGGTTTTACGACAAGGGTTCGGACGCATACGTGTGTTTACACACGTACGACTTTCGGACAGTTTTTACCAGTCGGCTTTGGTTTAAGCCAGTTACTGGTATCCGGTTATTGGATTTATACAGTCTAAAGTTTTTCCGTATTTTTGCGGAAAGGAGGGGCGTTCTCGTAATTGCGCGAGAAGCTTCTAGAAGATGGTGACTAAGGAGGTTTAGGTGGCATATACATTGAATGAGATTAGTGAGTCATATGGATGATTCATCCATGTCATTAATGCTTCATAATTGCTTAATGACTCATGGAGATGAATCACCACAAGATATTTATCAAGCATGGTTGTAAAATGATTTCTTTTCTTTTCTTGATAAAAAGAAATGCTTGATATATATTATGATAACTCATTCTTCTCACTTCACTATTATCTTCATCTTCTCTCTCCTCAAGCTCTCCCTCTTCAAACCCTAATCCTCCCCTCTCATGTGTTGAGTACAAGGATTAGTTAGACTAATTAAACCATAACCCTCACTCTATATCACCTAGCTTCTTTGATTAGCACTTAAAGAAGGTTAGTTGCCTCAAGTTTAGAGGCTAAGCTTGGAGTAAAGCTCTCGGGTGGATCGTCTACTACTTCGAGAAGGCCGAGGAGGAGGTGGAGTTCGCAAAGACGAAGGACACGATTCATTAGGTATAATCCCTAAACATAGTAGCATAGAAACTCTATGTTTGTTGTTAGTTATCGTTTAGCTTCGATTCATGCGGTTAGTCGATGTTTGTTCACTAAACAAGTTCGTTTTTGAAAATTCCGCCTCCCCACAAGTATTGGGGTGTTGTACATCGACTTACAGCTGGGACGGGAGCTTCCCCTTTTCTCGCTCGCTTAAGGCCGCGTTCAGCTGTGCAATCTGGGCCTCGATGGTTTTGATGCTTTGCCCGTGAGCGGCAGTGTGTTGCACTAAGGACTGAATGGAAGACTGGATGTTGGCGGTGGACTGAGTCGATTGTTTAACGAACGCCTCCAGACTTCGTTCGAGCGAGGAAACCTTGTCATTGTTTGACGGAACAAAGTTGTTTGGTGGAAAGGAATTGTTGGGTGCAAAGTTGTTCGTCTGATTTTGAAAAGGTTGGGGTTGGAAGGGCTGTTGATACTGAGTTTGTTGTTGCGCTTGTTGTTGAGGCGGAGGGGCCCTTTGGAAATTGCTGCCTTGGAATTGATTCTGATTCTGATTCCAGGCGAAATTGGGGTGGTTCCTCCAACCGGGATTGTAGGTAGAAGAGTATGGATCATTCCTCAGTCTTTGCTGGAATGCAGCATTAACCTGATCCTGTCCTTGCGAGGGTGGATTGTAAGGACACTCTTCGGTCAAGTGAGAAGGATCGGAACAACAAGCGCAAATGGTACGAAGGGGGAGAACAGGGGCAGGAGCAGGAGAAGAAAATTTGCTCTCTATCGCTTCAAGCTTTCTCGTTATTGCAGCCATTTCAGCTTTCATCGCAATAGAGACATCAAGTTGGTGAATTCCTACCCTAGACTGACCGGTAGAAGTGGAGGTAGAAGAAGAAGAAGTCGGTCTGGTGCTCTCCCATTGTAGCGTTTTCTCCGCAAGGTCGTTAAAGAACTGCCACGCTTCCTCGTCAGATTTCGATAGGAAGTGGCCCTGACAGATGGTTTCCAACAACTGCTTCGTTGCTGGGTTCAGGCCCTCGTATAAGGTTTTGCAGAGTTGCCATTTCTCTATACCGTGGTGAGGACACTGAACAAGAAGGTCTTTGTACCGGTCAAAGCACTTCCAGAAGGGTTCAGAAGGAAGCTGAGAGAATTGGTTGATTTCATTTCGAATCCTTGCGGTTTTATGATTCGGATAAAATTTCTTTAGAAACGCTTTAACAAACTCGTCCCAGCTGGTGATTGAGTGGGAAGCGGTGCTATACAGCCATTTTTCAGCAAGATCGCATAAAGTGAACAGAATCACCCGTAGACGTATAGTATCGTCCGACAGCTGGGTGGTTTTCATCATGGCACAGACGTTTTGAAATTTGTTGATGAAGATATAGGCATCTTCAGATTCGAGCCCATGAAATCATGGAAGCATGTTGATGAAATGGGGCTTAATTTCAAAGTTGTCCCCATTGGCCGGAGGAAGAGAAAGGCAGGTGGGAAGTGCAGAACGGGTGGGATAGAAACGATCCTGGAGCGCGATTCGCTGCGGCGCTACAACAGGCGGTGGTGGTGGGTTATTGGTCTCCGTAGGAGGTGGAGCCAATCCAGGGGTAGTCAAAGAGATATTCGGATTAAATCCTGACATCGCGGAAGAAGAGGTTGGTGAAGGTGAAGATGTATGAACAGAATTCCGGTCAACATCGGAGTTGGCCGGCAAAGGAAGGGGTGAAAGAGGAGTGGACGGAGTATCGACGTCTGAGTCGATCGCGCAGTCGGTAGCGACTAACGTAACGCAGACTAGACGGGCGCTAGTGTCCCGAGTCCAAGCGGACATACACTAAACGGGTTTAGTATAGTCAAAACGGAGAAGGTGAGGGTAAGAAAACGTCAATGGAAGAGTGCGATGGTTGGTGGGTGAAAAGTGGATTTTGGAGACAAAAGGCAAGTTTTTATAAAAGTTTTTGATTTTTTTTTTTATTTTTTAGAAAGAGATTTACAGAAATATGTACGGATATACAGCTTAAGTAATCACAAACAAGATATGCACAATCACACCTAGATCTAGGGTCACCTAGGTCTGCTAGACCTGCTCCAGAACTTGATTGTCGAAGTAAAACAGTGTCGAGAAACGGGCTTAAGATACACTGATCACGAGGCCAGGTAAGTGCAGAGATAAGGGGAGGTTTTCCAACGCTTTCGCGAAGTTCCTTAATTAAATAACCCTTTCTCTTTTGGCGGTTGCGCCGTTAACACTTTCCTAGACACCCCGTAAACAATATACCGTTAAGCGAGGTTCTAAACACGGTTATCTTCTCCTAATGAGCGTGAAGTCCTTAGGGCTGAGTCTAGTATTTTTTAATTAACAATGGACAATGCATATGCTTTTTGTGATTTTTGGGGTCCTGGGAAGGGTGATGAAATCCCCACCCAATCTGAATTGGTTTCAAGCCCCTTAAGTCCGTATTAAGAAATGCAAAGCAGTAACAAATCAACTGCAAACAATTTTTATTTTTAGCGCGGCGCAAAGAATCCTGCACAAAAACAGTTTATTGGAAGGGGGAAGAGAGTTTGCGCAAAGAAATCTGCAGAAAACACAATTTATTGGAGTCCAGAGGAGTGGGGAGGAGAAAAGAGACACTTACACAGAATTTGGCACCCTGAGGCCACCAAGTGGCCGCGGATCCGCGGCATAAGCTTACTTATGCCGCGGAACCGCGGCAATACTGGGGAGTTGGGGCTTCAGGTTTCTGGTGTGGGCTGTTTTGGGTGTCCTCTGCTGTTTTTAAGACCCTGAATCTGGATTTGCTCACTGGAACTGCTCCAGAATCATAAAGTAGACTGTTTGCTTCGTGTTGATCCGTCGCGGTGTAGCCGCGAAATGTGGGTCTATCTTCCCACGTCTTTGGCACTGAACTTGAACTCCGTATTATCCAACGTCTTTGGCGTTGATCTTGAACTTCGTATTTTCCTGCACACTTGCACAAAAGCTAATCAAAAATAACAAGATGATTTTTTACAAAGTATATTTTTTTGTTTTGTTTTTCGGTTATATTCACAAGTTAACCCGAAATTACACAAGGAAATAAACTACCGTCTCCCCGGCAACGGCGCCATTTGATTGTTAGGGATTCTGCGTGTTCAAGTTTAGTTAATTACCGCAATCAAGACGGTTTCGCTTGTAGCTAGCCGGTTGAGTACGGGTCGTCTGCAGGGAGATGGGAATCTTTTTCTATGTGTTTTAACGAGTTAAGTCCGAGAGTCCAGATTTGTTTGTGATTATCTAAGTGTTAAAATGATATGTAAAGAGAGCTTGTTAGGGTTAGGATTAGGTTAGTTTGAGTTAGGAGTCTCCCACATCTTTCGTTGCCCCTCTTAATATTGGTGTTACGGTAATCGGCAACAACGGGGATTAGCACGACTAGGAAGGAACTTGCGAGTATAAGCTAGGCTTACCAACGCATAAGTTCTTCCTTTTGGTGCTTGTCCGTCCGTTCTTGGCTCTTAGCCATAACCTCCGGTTAATTCAACCACAACCGGTCTCACTACGGAATCACCGCTATCATGTAGGATAGGGTGCCGTAAGGAGCGGATTGTGGTTCAATTAGCGGGAGTCGAATTAAGTTGTTGGGCAAGGAAAGAGTGAGAGAGATTTCCTTCTCTCAAACTTCCCTTATCCTACCCTAACAAGTGTAAAACTACTCACACATCATAATGAAAATAAAACAAAACAAAAGAGGAAGATAGAAAGAAAGAGATTAGAAGATAACAACTAGCTATTTGCGACCTCACCTTGGCAAGGATCAAGCGTAAGCATCATGGTTGTTTTAATGATAAAGGAAAAGAGAAGAGAAAGAAACAACAAGAAATAACAACAACTAAGTTAACAAATTAAAATTACAAGCAATTATAAAAGAACAAGACAAGATATAATAGCAAAAGAGTCTTCTTTATTCATCATTCTTCACTCACAAAGCTCACTACAAGTTTTAATGGAGAAGAGATGAGAAGAGGAAGAAGAAACACAAATAAACCTAGAAAATAAAATACAAGATTATGCACCCCTTGGCTTCACAAGTTCTGGACTATTTATAGGCTGGAAAAGGAAAACCTACGGCAACATTCAGAACCCTTGTAAAAATACCAAACTGCCCCTGAAAAGTTTTCTGCTGAGGAGACCATACGGCCGCGGATCCGCGGCCTAGACCCCCTATTGGCCGCGGATCCGCCGCGCTATGGTGGATTCAGGGCATGGGCTTTTTTGTACGGCCCTGGTCTGCTGTCCCCTTTTGTCTGGTACATGTATTTTCTGATAATCTTTCCACATTTCTTCCAGAATTCTAGTGGATCAAATGGTGATTTGGACATGGATCTTTTGTCATGATTTTCTTGAGCTCCGCGTAGATTTCTTGGACTTGGTGTTGCCATTGAGCCTTGTGCATGAAGATGACAATCGATTTGCCATTTTGTCTCCTAAACTGGTGTGTGGCAACAGACGGATAAAGAGCGGAGATCCGTGTTTTATCTGTGAATGGCAGGAACCCGGATTTTGTCGTGTTTTTCCATGAATTTCATCGTTCAGAGCCGAGAACCTGTATCCTGCAATTGACTAGCAAACACGGCTCAAGAGTACCTACCGATATGCAATGTGAAAAAAATTGGGCGGTATGAAAATGCAAAAATCTGATATGAACAGCAACCACAAACAAAACAAACACCCACGACACGAACTGAAATTCTGGAGAAGGAGAAAGTTGTTACCGCGATGCGGTAGCGTAATTAACTGCAGGGGCTTGCGCCTGCAGGGAAGAGCGTCCCCACAATCAAAAACCCCTCAAGCGAGGGGGAATCTGACGAAGTCTGCTACATCGGCCGCATCCGTCTAAACCTCCGATACACGGTGCCATAAATCAACTTGGTATCTTCGGAGAGGTAGACGGATAAAACCATATAGCATCTGCCCCGAATCTCAGGCCAGACGTCATCACGTCTCCGCCGCCGTTCGGAGGGGAACATGTGCATGTGCGCAAGTATGAAGATATCAATATATGTGTGCACTGGTATGAATATACAGTGTGCATGTGCGCAAGTATGAAGATATCAATATATGTGTGCACTTGTATGAATATACAGCGTGCATGTGCGCAGGTATGAAGATATCAATATATGTCTGCACTGGTATGAATATACAGTGTGCATGTGCGCAGTATGAAGATATCGATATATGTGTGCACTGGTATGAATATACAACGTGCATGTGCGCAGGTATGAAGATATCAATATATGTGTGCACTGGTATGAATATACAGTATGCATATGCGCAAATATGAAGATATCAATATATGTGAATACGCGACAAGTCATGACAATCATCAATGATGCGGCAATCAAAACGATATGTAATTCGTAGCAATCCTATAGTGCAAGTGTCATAGCAATCACTAACGGTGTGAGTGTAATATACAAATAGTGCTCGTGCAGCTTTAACCGTTAGTGACAGTGCGGTGTTATGTACTACCAATTCTATATGCAATAAGAAGGTATGCTACAATAGTCCATATGAACATCTGCAACTAAATATCCTATCACGCCCTGACGCTTAACGCCATACGGGCGATTTCCCCGTAGATGTTAAATCTACTCATCTGGTCGCGTGCTACACGTAGCCGACCACTTGCTTCCCCTTCTTTGCGGCGTCCGACGTACCCGCCTGCGAACCTGGAATTTACATAAGGAATCCATATATAAGCAAAATATCTCGCAAAACGCGATATCGAAATCAAATGAGAAACTCATGTCGCGAACTAACGCGCGTGTGTCCGATACGCTGAAACGTGTGTATACGCGTCTAAAACTACCCCGACACGTCGCGATACGCTGGAACACAGAACCCACTCATGTATCACACTTGTCGCGCAAACAAAACGTATTAGAAAAACGATATATCGTCCCAGATTTTGTCACAAGTGAAAACTTACAAAATTGCACATACTACAGACCCTAAAAATATAGCAGACTCCCACCCACCCAAACCCTAACACCTAACTCTCCCATCTGGCCGCAAATTAGGGCCAGAATGAATAAAATTGCGGCCTGGGTTGGGAATCTGGGGTTTGTGCTCTGGTGGTGTGATCAAGGTCTATCAAGTAGGCTACAGTTAACTCAAATTTTATCTGAAACCCCCGGGTCTAAAGCAGATCACAGAAAGGCTAACTTTGTCTTAAAAACGTTATATTTTGCACAAAATGGAAACCTAGGGTATTTTTGTGAAATCTGGGGTTTAACTAGGTTTAAGTGGCCCTAACAACACTTAATTAAGTTAGTCTAACCATCACTAACATCACTTAACCAAAAGTCCACACTAATCACCATATTTAGCACAAAAACGCACATTTAACACTAACCGAACCTATTTAACACCTAAGTTTAGCAAGCTAGGAATTGGGTTTAAGAAATATACCCCAAAAGACCCTAGGAAGCAGGAGAAGGAGGAGAAGAAGAAGATTTGGTACTGCTGTTGTTGCTGGAGCTGCTGCTGATACTGCTGGAGCTGTTGCTGATGCTACTGAAGCTGTTGCTGATGCTGCTGAAGCTGATGCTGTTGCTTCAGCTGCTGCTACCTCTTGTTGTTGTTGTTGTTGTTTGTTGCTGCTGCTGGAGCTCCTGCTGCTGCCTCTTCTGCTGCCGGTGTGTGTGTAAGAGAGAGTGAGAGTGAGAGTGTTGTGAGGAAAAGAGTTTAGCAAAAGAGAAGAATGATAACCATGCTAGTCAACCCCTCTCTCTCTCTCTCTCTCTCTTCATTTAATGCAAGCATGGCTCATGCCATGATGCACTCTCTCCCTCTCTCTCCCTAAGTCAACACCCTACAATTCAAATCATTTTCATTTTAAAATAAAACAATTGACCCCAAAACACTTAATAAAAACCAAAGTGGCTTAACAAAATGGTTAGTCCACCATGGTCGCTAATCATGGTCTAACCCCATTTTAACCCTAGTTTGCATGCACAAGTGTGTGCAAACCTAGGAAAATTCTAATAAAATATTCATTAAATTTGATAAAATATTTGAAAATCAATTTGGTAAACCATTTATTTAAAAACCATATATTAAAATATAATTAGCCACTAATCACATCCTGAGGTGTTACAATACGTCTTTACATTACACTACACGTGTCGTGAGATTTGAAAATTAGATGACAAGTCTAATATGTCTGAAAACTTTTAAATTGATAAACTATTTTTTGAGGATCAAATAGGTTTGTTCTGAAATAAGTAATATTAAGAATAGTTTTGAAAGTGAAGTGGATATGAAGGGATATTATAGATACCTTAATAGGAACTAATTCTGAAGAATAACCCATCTGGAACTTGATTGAAGTGATTACACACCTAATCCACTAAACACGTCTTTTATCCAAAAAATAATTGAACAACTATGTTTACCCCAATCAGAGCAAAGCTCTGTTCAAATTCCAAGGCGGGAAATGAAGCAACGCTTCTGATTCCCCCAATCAGAGCAAAGCTCTGCTTGAATTTCAAAAATTCAAAAATTGAGGCAACGCTTCAAATTCCTTGCGTTGCGCGCAGCGCGCTACGTGTCAAAAGCTGATATGTCAGCGCAGCGCCCAAGGCAGCGCGCCCAATCAGAGCAAGGCTCTATTTAAAACAAAATTAAAAGAAGCAACGCTTCAGATGACCTGCGCTCTGCGCTGCGCGACACGTGGCAGCGCAGTTGCGCTAGCACAGTTGCGCTGGGCTCTGCGCTGCGCGGCACGTGGCAGCGCAGTTACGCTGCGCGACACGTGGCAGCGCAGTTGCGCTGCGCTCTGCGCTGCGTGACACGTGTCACGCGCTGGGGCGTTTGCGCCAAACAGAATTAAAATTCTAGTAAGATCCTTTTGTTCTTGTTAAAACAAGAAGATTGTTTTCTGTAAAACAGAAGCCCTTGGATCAAAGATCCAACGGTGGGGAAAATTCCCCAAATCACTCAGAGAATAATCTCTTTAACAAACTTAACAAATCTATGGGCACTATATAAAGACCCCCAGACCCTAACTCAAAACATCATCAACATCGAGAGACATCAAAAACTTCAACAAAAAAAGAGAACTTTTGAAAGATTGTGAGAAGAACTCAAGAACAAAAAAGGTAAAAACCTTTATTCAAGAAGAACTTCTTCTGAATAGATCATTGATCTAAGAACAAGATCAATGATCTTCAATAAAAAATAAATAATAACAGTGCCTTGCACTTGCAAATCTGCAATGTTGCGCTCCTGGGTTGGCGCAAGCCACCAGAGAGCGCTACGTGTCAGCTCCAAGGCCACTTGCGCTATGCGCTGTTAAAATAGAGCATTGCTCTTTAAAATTATCGCATCTCACCAGAGCGCACCCCGTGTCAGCAGCGCAACGGCACAGCGCACTGCGCTGTTGCACCTGCGCCCACCAGGGCGTGACACGTGTCACCATCACTTGAGTTTATGCCTTGCGCTCCTCAATCGGCGCAAAGCGCCTGACAAATCATGTGGGGCATTGTCAGAGCATTTAATTCCATGCATTATTAAGGGCAGAGCCCAATTAAAAGGCCTAACAGGCCTAATGAAAAAAAATGCAATGCATTATAAAAAAGGGGCAGAGCCTAAATGAAGGTCCAACAGACCAATTTAGATGTTGTGCATCATTTAAAGATGGCAGAGCTCAAATAAAGGCCTAACAGGCCAAATGCAAATAAATTGTTGAACATTTTCAACTGGACTTAGCCCAATCATGGCCGTAAGTCCTCAAATTTAATTGACTGAGCAAGATTGCTCTCTTAAATCAATTTACATCCGGTTCGAGGGTACATCTCCGAACTCCTCTGACCCCTATCGTTGTAATCCTTCAACGACGTCAGAGAGGTGACGGGTCCCGACAACCACACATCGATATGGACTGCGGGGTCCTTAAACTCGTGGACCGAAACGTCTCTAAACTAATATTCGTCCCAATATGGGAATGTTGGACCGAAATGTCCTTAAACTAATGCTCGTCCCCAAATGGGAATGATGGACCACCATGTCCCTAAACTGGCAATGGACCGCAATGTCCTTACACTACCTATGGACCACTACGTCCCTAAACTGGAACAATAGAGCCAATTGCTCTCTTGTCGGATCCAAACGATCCCGTTAAGTTGATCTTAGTCTCGAATCAGACTAACGTATCCTTAACGAACGTTTAAGTTGATCTTAGCCTCAATATGGCTAACGTATCCTTAAACTAAAACACCAAACCCAAATCTAAGTAAATACGGATTTGGACTAATCCACGTCCTATGGGCGACGGCATAATTTAGTCTCCATATACAATCCACGGGCATCCACAAACAAAACAAACACACACGACACGAAGTGAAATTCTGGAGAAGGAGAAAGTTGTTACCGCGATGCGGTAGCGTAATTAACTGCAGGGGCTTGCGCCTGCAGGGAAGAGCGTCCCCACAATCAAAAAAAACCCTCAAGCGAGGGGGAATCTGATGAAGTCTGCTACGTCGGCCGCATCCGTCCAAACCTCCGATACACGGTGCCATAAATCAACTTGGCATCTTCGGAGAGGTGGACGGATAAAACCAAATAGCATCTGCCCCGAACCTCAGGCAAGATGTCCACGTCTTGGCCGCCGTTTGGAGGGGAACAGATTCTGGCACGCCCGGTGGGACCTTTTTCTCTTTCCACTTCACACTTCGTGTGTCGTCTTCGCGAACGAATCGCGGTTTGTTAATAGTTGCCTTTGGGTTGTAAGTTACTAAGATTTGGTCTTTTGCCTGGCGCAGAAATCAAGCATCAATAGCCTCAAATTGCTCGAACTGCTCGAAGTGCCAATGCAACCGACGCTCCACATCACCTGGTGGTGTAGCATATGGGCCTCAAGCGGCCTCCATCCTTACTATGCCTGTGGAGAAAATGACTCAGACCACCACTGGGCTGTTTTTCGGGACCATGATCTCTCCTGCAAGCTTCACCCTGCCAATACCCATACCGGAAGATTCAAAGAAGTCGGTCTTCGATCGACTTGCTACTCCCACGGCCCCTCTCAACGGGTCGTCCAACTCCTCGGTCTTCACCAGACTGAGTCTGAACTCCAAAGGGCCCGCCAAAAAGCCCATGATACCTGAGAAGGCCATCCCAAAAAAGACGGCTGCTCCCGAAGTCGCCAAAGCGGTTTCTCCTGTCAAGGAGTCAGTCTTTTCAAAGCTAACTATTCCGGCTCCTACCCCTGCTCAAGGATCTGTCTTTGATAGATTGAATATTGCCACTCAAAGGACGACCTCCGTCTTTAAGAAGCTGGCACCAGCAGCGCCTCATTCGGACAGGGGGCAAGATGAAGCTGTCCCTATCGCCGAGCCAGTCCCAACAGCTCATCATGCTCGGCGTCGCCACTGGCGCCGAGTAAGGAAGGCTAGGGCAACTCCCTCTCGGGGCTAACTCCACCAGCTCCAATGGTGGAAGTTGATGCTGCTGTTCCAACTGGGAACAGCTTTGAATCGTTAAGGAGGGTGCGTAAGAACTCTCCAACTGCTATGCTGAAAAGATCTCCTCCACCTGCGGAGAGGGTTCCGGAAACGAAGCTGGAGCAGCCCCCTCAACGGCTGTCCTCCAGGATTTATAAGGTCTGGCGGAGAGTTCAGGACTCGGTAATCGACCAAGATCACTTTCGCCAACAGAAAAGGGCAAAAGTGCAAGAAGAAAAGAACCGTCTGAACAAACAGCAAAGGACGACCACCACCAGGGTGCCTGCTGCAACGGCCCCCTCAACTTCAACGGCTCATAAGAGAAGGAGGCCAGAGAAAATTCCCACGCCCACAGCAAATGCCAAAGGCGGTGAGCCTAAACGCCCTAAGTCCGGGGGCATCGTGGTCCATACCGTCTACATGGCGTCTGGTAAAGAGGACAGCCGTGCATCTACAGGTCATAGACCGCTTACACGCTCAGTGACCAAAGCTCAAGAGCAACAGCAAAAGCTCCAGGAGATGATGAACGCGATGGCCGCACTCACTGGGCCAAAAGAAATCCCTGAAGCGTCCTCTGATGAACGCCAGGAGCAAGAGACTGACGCTGAATTCCTTCGCCGCATATTGGAGAAGAAGGATAAAGAGGTTGCTGAACAAGCAGCCAACATAAAGCGAATGGCCCTCCTGTTCCAGGACATGGTGGGAATGATGATCCAACAAGATCCTCCTGCTGAAGATCCCCCGATCGTCCTTGAAGACGATAAAGGAGAAACGTCAAATCTTCCACCGGCTCTGTCAACAGCCAAAGAGGATACAATCTCCAAAGCTGACTTGGACGAATATATAGCTCAGCAGATCCGGGTTCATCAGGCGACTGAGGCAGCCGGCCAAGTTATCAAGACGGGGCGACCGTATCCAAGCTGGTACGATCAGATCAAGTACCCGCCGGGCTATACAATACCGAAATTCCATGTTTATAAGGGGACGGGCAATCCCCACCAGCATGTTGCCCAGTTTAGGGCGCTTTGCGGCAACACTGGCGGTGATGATAAACTGCTGCTTCGCTAGTTCATTGGCAGCTTGTCAGATACAGCGTTCGAGTGGTACTCTGAGCTCCTAAACGACTCTATCAAGACCTTCGCAGAGATGGAGCTGCTGTTTACCCAGCGTTTTGCAAGCGCCAGCGAACGCACCCCGATGACGGCATTGATTAATGCCAGGATGAAGCCAGGCAAGACATGGGTCCAATATGCTATACGGTGGCGGAACTTATGGTCAAAATGCGAGCAACGCATCGAAGAAGCTCCTGGAGTGGGTATGTTTGTGGGAACCCTTGATCCGCAAGCAACCATCTCGCAATTTATGATGTTCTTCAAGCCGACTACCTTCCAGGCCCTGATCGACAAGCTAGCGCAAATGGATCAGATGGGCCATAGACCCCCTCTTCCGAAGCCGAACTCCCGAAATGAGAAGGGGAAGGGGAAAGCGATCGTTGTCGCTAATGCTCAACAATAGCCGAGCAACTTGAAGCCGGTTGTCCGTCAAAATAATATGTGTCCGCACGTACCCCTTGAGGAGAGGCTAGGACGTCCTTACTCGTTTCCCCGAGATAAAACGAGAAGATTATTCGAGCTGGGATTGCACAACCGACTCATAAATCTGCCGGATCAAAAACGTCCGTCGCAACCAAATGATGTCAATGAGCCCAACTACTGTCCCTATCACCGAGTACTGGGTCATCCGATCGAAGATTGTTACGTCTTCAAAAATTGGATTGAAGACCAGTACCAACAGGGCAAGTTCGCGTTGTCCGACAGATGGAAGGTGAATCCGCCGCAACCCCACATCCCTAAAAGGATGAATACTCCGGGGGCAACATGCTCCCTCGTTGAAGAAGCTCCATGGGAGGTTGTGCTATCAGCCAAGACGAAGAGGATGCTGAACGATCTTCAAACATGCCCAGTGATCAAGTGGAAGAACCCGTTAGAATCTCAGATCATTGAAGGAATGTTGAAGCCGCGTCCAACTCCAAAGACTGATAGTAGTGGCCCAAGCACTCACAACCATCCGTCAAAATCTTCAAAGAAGAAGAAAAAGAAATCCAATAAGCACGTGAAGCCTGGCGACAAGCGCACGGACTTACAAAAACAAATTGACGCGCTGGAGGAATACAACCAGAAAGCACGGACTCCCATTACACTCCAAGAGTTTCTCAACAACGTCTTTCAAGAAGAAGATAAGGGAGACAGTTCGTCGGATGAATCTGAGGAATACGTGGCGAGCTGCCATATGATCTCCCATTCGTTTACGGACGATGAGGATACTCCTTGCACTGAAAAGCTGGGGGCAGATCCTGAACCAAAAATTCTCGAGCCATCAGATGAAGTAATTGATGCATTCCTCAACGAAGCTCTGTTGAAAAGTAAAGCTGATCGGGAATGTGAGACGGCTATATTTGAAAGGGCCAAGCGCCAGCGACTTGATGAAAGAACTGAGACACTTCCGCTGGAGCAAAATACATCCACTACGGATAAAAATAAATTCAAGACGACGAAAAGGTTTGCTAAGGCTATATCAATGGGCATGAAGCTACCATCCTCTGAAGGAAGCATTACTGGTGAAGTGGAAATGCACCCCTCCTACTGCTTGTATCATCGGAAGATTTCGCACCCCACTGAAGAGTGCAAAGCTTTTGATAGATGGTGGTAAGGGTATGTTGCTCACCGACAACAGTTTAAGCAGGAGAAGCGCAAAACTCGTCGGGAGCGGAAAAATACGACCGAAGGGCTTAACAGAACTACCGGCGATTATCGCATGGTTAACGCCGGGGGATCACAAGTGCTTACATTCGGGAGCGATTCTGACGAGGAGCTGGCTCTTAGCCCCCTCTTTAAAGAGTCCACCTCGGGAAAAGAAGAAGAGCCGAGGGCCTGCGAAAATATCCGGCTGCGTAATCGCACGCTACCCGAAAAGAATCTCGGACCCTCAAATAAAAAAAATAAAGAGAAAGAAAAGGTCTCTGAAGATATCGCCCTGGATGACCAAGTTGTAGAAAAGCTAACTGCCAAAGACCCGCCACAGAAAAATAAGGTGGATTACAACGTCTTAGCGCATCTGAGGAAGCTACCCTCGCAGCTCAGCATTCATGACGCCCTTTTACTATCAAAAGAGGCGAGAGATTCGTTAATCAAGGCACTACAGGAGCCGGGGCAATTCCAAGCTTTCCTGGCCGAAGAAAAAATGAAGGATGAATTGGAGGAAGTGCACACGGCCGATGTCACTTTTGGCGACGAAGACCTTCTCCTTGGGACGCGCGAACACAATCGCCCCCTTTACGTCTCAAGATACTGCCATGATATAAAGATAGGCAAAATCCTGATCGACAATGGATCCTCCGTTAATCTCCTTAATGTGAGGGTGTTAAAAGAAATCTGCATGAGCGTCCAGCACCTTGCTCGGGACAAGATCACCATCTCCGGGTTCGACTCCCAGTCATCAAGAACTCTTGGGTCTGTGATACTGACGCTACACTTCGGGCTACTCGTCACGGACATTAAGTTCCACGTCATAGACGCCAAGACATGCTACAATGCTCTGCTCGGCCGACCATGGTTACACGAGTACATCATCCCTTCTACGCAACATCAGTGTATGAAGTATTTTAAGGATGGTCTCGAGTATACCGTGACGGGAGAACTGAACCCGTTCTCTGTGAACGAGGTCCGCAAATATGAAGATGCTAAATATTTCTTACCGGATTTCGAAGACACGGAGAGGTGTCACAAGCCGAAGAATAAAGCTAATGCCACCATTCCTGTCTTCGGGAGTGATACTGAAGAAAAGGAAGAGACGATTTATTCGGGTCCACCCCAACACAACAAGCCGGGACAGTCTGCTCCCATGTTGATATTTGGCAGCGATTCGGAAGATGAGGTCCATGCGGTATTCTCTGCTCGACCTTTAATACAAACGTCCGCTGACGAAGAGCAAAGTCTGCAAGTCGCCATGGTGCCGCTTAAACACCATAAAGAACTGGATGCACTTGATATCTACAGTGTAGAGGAGCTGCGGACATTCTATATCCCTCCCAGGCGAGAAGGCGAAAAAGCAATTCTATTCTACCGCTCTGAAGAAACCAAAGTGGAGAAAGAAATCTGGCACGGTATGGATCCTACGCTTGACAGGCTTCAGCCCATCCGTCTGCCCAGATATTATACAGAAGGCTTGAAAAGGCTATTGAAGCGCCAGGGGATATCCTTTAAACAGACCGCTCGAAAAGCTAAGTTCTATGACAGGGTCTGGAACGTTCCCGGGACTCAGCACAAGTTGCCTAATGGGAGAATGGAAACAATCGGGCTTGGATACATTCGGTCGAAGAAACGATAGCTACTCCACGGTTGCTACGTCGTGCATGACTTCGATGAAGAAGCGGATGCTCAATGGGAAGATGCTAATCCTGAACCAGTAAAAGTTCCTGATGCAAAAGTGCCCAGTCCGTCGTTCGAAGAACAAATGGACAAGCTTATAAAGGAAGCTGGTCAAAAGTTCCGAGACGACCATAACCGAGAAATGGCCATTTACGAGAAAGCCAAAACGCAACGCCTCCTCTAACAGGCTGTGAAAGATGAAAATGCCGCTCCCTGTCAACCTGTTATAAAAAAGGCTCGACGCAGAGGCAGAAACAAGTCGAAACACGAAAAAGACGCTCAACAGCAACAAAGCGGGACTAAGAAGCCACGCAAACAGGAATCGAGCGGTCCTGATCTATCCCTCATGAAGAAAATGGGTCGAGCGTACTCTTTTCCTTGGGACAAGACGAAGAAAATACTTGACCTCGCTCTAAAACATCAGATGCTTACACTGCCGGAGTCCAAACACCCCGAACAAGCAGGCGAAGTTTCTCACCCGAACTATTGCTCTTATCACCGAGTAATAGGGCACTCTCTCGAAGACTGCTTCACCTTCAAGATCTGGGTCGAAGATCAGTATCAGCTTGGCAAGTTCGCTCTGTCTGACAACTGGAGGGTAACGCCGCCACAGAAGCACGAACCCAAAGCCACGAGAACAGAACTAACTCCACATTGGGCCTGGAAGCGAATTCGCACTTGTCACATGATAACAATATCAAAAGAAGAGCCCGAGAACATGGATAACCTTCCCTGGTGCTTCGAAAACAGCAACGATGAGGTGATCTCAGAATTTCCACCAGAACCGAAAGAGTTGGAGGATGGAATACATACCAATGCGGATAACCTCAAGAAAATTGAGTTAGGGATGGCAAACAACCCACGACCGACATTCGTCAGCGAGCTGCTATCTGAAGAAAGGGTGGCTGCGTCAAAAGACCTGCTTATGCAGCATAAAAATTGCTTCGCATGGAACTATTCCGAAATGCCAGGACTAGATCCAGAAATCGCTGTGCATAAATTGGCGATATCGCCGGACGTTAAACCAATCAAACAAGCGCTGAGAAGAATGCGGCTCGAACTTGAAATGAGCATCAATGCTGAGGTCAAGAAACTGATCGACTCTGGCTTCATCCAGGAAGTCCAATATCCCGAGTGGATCGCCAACATCGTCTCGGTGATGAAGAAAAATGGGACAGTGCGCATATGCGTGGATTTCCGAGATCTCAGTAAAGCTTGCCCGAAGGATGATTTCCCAGTGCCAGTCACCAAACTGATGATAGACAATACGTCCACTCATGAGGTTTTCTCCTTCATGGACGGCTCATCAGGGTATAATCAGATAAAGATGCATCCCGAAGACCAGAAGCACACCGCCTTCAGGAGGTATATTCTGCTACAAGGTGATGCCCTTCGGTCTAAAGAACGCCGGTGCCACCTATCAGAGGGCCATGACGAAAATTTTTGATGACCTTATACACGAAATCGTCGAATGCTATATCGACGATCTCGTGGTTAAAAGCAAATCATACGAGGAACATCTCGAGCATCTGAAGACCGAATTTCAACGCCTTCGACAATACAACTTGAAGATGAACCCTCTCAAGTGTGCATTCGGAGTTTCTTCGGGCAAATTCCTAGGATTCATCGTCCGACACCGAGGTATTGAGATAGATCCGTCAAAGATCAAGGCAATCATGGAAATGCCTCCGCTAAGGACTCTCAAACAGCTGCGGTCTCTCCAAGGGAAGCTCGCTTATAAACGGCGATTTATAGCCAACCTTTCAGGCAAGTGCCATCCTTACAGCCACCTAATGAAGAAGGGAACCCCATTCGTCTGGGATCATAAATGCCAAGACGCGCTGGACGAAATCAAGCAGTACCTCCAGAATCCGCCAGTATTGGCTGCTCCGGTCAAGGGAAAGCCCCTCATTCTTTATACAATAGCCATCGAAGGTGCCTTAGGTGCATTATGGGCATAAGAGAACGATCAAGGGAAGGAGAGAGCTCTCTATTACTTGAGTCGAGTTCTACTGGGGGCAGAAAGTAACTATTCCCCTATTGAAAAACATTGCCTAGCGTTGATCTTCGCGGTAACAAAACTTAGGCACTATGCGTTGGCGCATGAAGTCCGTCTCATTTCGAAGGTGGACCCCCTTAAATATTTAATGTCGAAGGCCATATTGACGGGGCGACATGCTAAATGGGCCCTGCTCTTGATGGAGTTCTCGATAACGTATCAACCTCTCAAGGCAGTGAAAGGCCAGGCCATCACCGACTTCCTCGCTAAGCATCCGATACCCGCCGATTCTTCTCTGAATTGTGATCTTCCATATGAACATGCGTTTGATGCGATTGACGGTGGTGATACCCGATGGGAGCTTTATTTCGATGGAGCATCTTCCATGAAGAAGCGCAAACAAAGTACCCCTATAATCAAATCGGGGGTAGGACTCGTCTTTGTAACTCCACAAGGAGGGATAATGCGCTTTGCTTTTTCCTTAACAGAACCGAGGAAAAACAATGAAGCCGAATACGAAGCTTTGATAGCAGGCCTCGAGATCGCCATCGACATGGGAATTGAAAACCTCCTCATATACGGAGATTCCCAACTGGTCGTTAGTCAAGTAAACGGCGACTACCAAACGTGCAAACCAGAGTTGGTGAAGTACGGCAAAAAGGTGCAGCAACTGTTGACCCAAATCCCTTCCTATACTTTGGAAAATATACCGCGCGCGGAAAACAGCAAAGCGGACGCGTTGGCCAAGCTCGCTAAGGAACTGGCTGATAAGAACCTCGATGACGTCAGAATTGTGGTACAAAGCCGTCGGGTGCTTGCCCCAGCGGAAATATCTCCGGAATCATCCGAAGAAAAGGGAGCAACTGAGAAGACGACCCTGCAAATAAAAGATCGGGAAAATACCGAGGATTGGAAAGAAGTCTTTATAGACTACTTCAAATACCGTCGAGCGCCCGAAGATGCGTCCTCAAGACATCAGCTTATGAAATGAGCTCTGTCTTTCGCCTTCGTCAATGATACTCTGTACAAGAGGTCATTTGATTCTCTGTGGTTGAGATGTCTGGGACCTGACGAAGCGAAAAGAGTCGCTCAGGAAGTTCACGACGGACTCTGCGGTTCTCACCAAGCAGGCCCAAAGATGAAGCCGAAGATCAAACGAATGGGTTATTATTGGCCCACGATGATCCAGGACTGCCTCGAGTATGCGAAGCAATGCCACTCATGCTAAATCCATGGGGACTTTATCCATCAGCACCCAAATCCTTTACACCCAACAGTGGCTAGCTGGCCATTCGAAATGTGGGGAACTGACATAGTCGGCCTTATCGAACCAGCATCGTCCAGGGGACATCGTTTCATCCTGGCGACGACTGACTACTTCTCCAAATGGGCAGAAGCGGTACCGTTGAGAGAAGTGAAGACGGAGAATATCCTCCATTTCTTCAAGACGCACGTCATTTATCGGTTTGGAACTCCGAGACAGATCATCTCCGATAACGGGCCCGCTTATAGAAGCCACAAGATCAGTCACTTCGCGCAGCAGCACAATATAGACTGGAGATATTCCTCGTTTATAATCCGCGAGCTAACGGTCTAGCTGAGGCCTTCAACAAGACCTTGACAAAGATCGTGAAGAAGACGGTGTCTCGAAATAAGGACTGGCACGAAAGACTGCAAGAAGCTCTCTGGGTGTATCGAACTACGTTCAAGCCAGCCACAAACACAACGCCGTACGCGTTAGTATTCGGTACAGAAGCAGTATTCCCCCTCGAGATAGAGTTACCCTCTCTACGAGTGGCAGTCCTCTACGAGCTGACGAACGAAGAAAATGCTCATCTTCGGCTTAAGGAGCTTGATGCCCTTGATGAAACCCAGCCCATAGCGCAACAAAATCTGGAGGCCTATAAAGCAAAGATGACGCACTCATATGAAAGATTGACCCGGACAAGGACATTCCGCCAAGGCGAACTCGTGCTAGTGGTCAAAAGGCCTATGATCCCCAATCGCGCCAAGCGGGGAAAATTCGAGCCAAACTATGAAGGCCCGTACATAATAGACAAGGTCTACCAGGGTGGAGCCTATCTGCTCATGGATATGCACGGTGAAAGGCCTTTCAGGCCAATAAACAGTCGCTTCCTGAAGAAATACTACGCTTGATGAGCCATAGCCTAGCTCAATGATAGATGACGATGACTATGTCCGCTCGCTATCTTTCTAAGCTCAAGCTCTGTAAGTAGTAGCCGGCCTTCTCCCACGGACCGTAACGTCCTTAAACTAATGACGGACTGAAACGTTCTTAAACTAATGACGGACCGAAACGTCCTTAAACTACTACCGCAGCATCCTTAGGCTGACGAGATGAATAAAAAAAGAGAAAAAAATAAATAATAAAAAAATAATAATAAACGGTATGTCCATAAGCAAAATGGGCACGGATGAAAACCCGAAAGGGCTCCGTGAGTAAAAATAGCAGGACTACCGGCGAGTGTCCGTGAAAACCCGAAAGGGCGCGACCTCGTAAAAAAAAGAATTAAAAGAATTAAAAAAAACGGTACGTCCATAAGCAAAATGGGCACGGATGAAAACCCGAAAGGGCTTCGTGAGTAAAAACAGCAGGACTACCGGCGAGTGTTTGTGAAAACCCGAAAGGGCGCAACCTTGTTAAAGGACACTTACAAGGTCCTCTCGACCTTGTAAGGAGAAATCACCCGCGTGAGATCCTTACGACTCACAAAGGAGCAACACACTTAGGGATCCCTATGATTCCTAAGGAGAAAATACACTTGCGAGATCCTCACAACTCGTAAGGAGAACTCTCTTATGGGACCCTCACGGCTCATAAGATTTGAAAGTCTTAAGTTACAGAGACCTAAACCTATGCTTAAGCAACCTCCACAACCTTCGATTTTGCCCTACAAGTGGTTCAATACTGACCCTTGTATACAATCCACGGGCACGAATAAACATTTCCCTAACCAAGTCCCATCCATGACTGGGGATATGTACGCATGATGAACAACCCTTATAAGTCCTCTCGACTTACAAGGAGAAAACCCTCTTGTAGGATCCTTACGACTTACAAAGGAACATACACTTAGGAATCCTCACGATTCCTAAGGAGAAAATACACCTATAAGATCCTCACGACTTGTAGGGAGAAATACCTTTGTGAGACCCTTACGGCTTATGAAGTTAAAAGCCTTAGTCGACAGGACCTTAACCCTGTTCGCTAAGCCACCTTTGTTCGACATCGACATAGGCAAATAATGATTCGCTCCTGGCAATATCCTAGTTGTAGCGGTGCTGATGCCGAAATCGGTGTCTAATTTCAGGTTTACGGTGAAAATCCAGCAAGCCGCACATGCATACGAAATAGCCGAAGTGATGGGGCAACTTGCGATAAAAAGCAGCAAGTAAAGACGTATGCATATAAAACAGCCGAAATGATTGGGCAACTTGCAATAAAAAGCAGCAAGTAAAGACGTATGCATATAAAACAGCCGAAATGATTGGGCAACTTGCAATAAAAAGTAGCAAGTAAAAACATATACACACAAAATAGCCAAAATGATTGGGCAACTCGCAATAAAAAGCAGTGAGTAAAAATAAAATAAATAGCCGAAATGATTGGGCACCGCGAAAAATAGCCGAAATGATTGGGCAATCGCGACCTTCGTGATATAAAAGCTGAAATGATAGAGCATCGAAATGATAGAGCATCGTGGAAATAAAGCAATAAAAAAATGATGATGAAACTTTTGCCCTACAGTTGAGATTGCAGGGTTCCTAGGCACACTAGTGAGGTCTCACAAGGCATCGAACATGCCAATTTCAAAAAATCTAGGTGCCGAGAGACCCGACTACGGATCGTTTGCTAGAAAACTAGGCGAAAAAGCTAACTAGTTAACACTTAACTATGAGAATCGGAAATACAACCTTTGTAGATCCGGTGCTCCACCTCCATAGCTCCGCAATGAAGTCCTCTCGCTGTCCTACACAAATCCTGGGCTCTAGCGTCGGCTTCATCGGAGAATAGGCGAGCTAGGTCGTCGATGTCCATGCCGAAGATGATCCACGTCGAAGCATCGCAAGATCAAGCTCTCACTTCACCAAGTCAAGAAACTTGTGAAGGAAACACACTCTACTACTTGGCAAGAGGTAGAGGATGAAGAAATAGGAAGTGGGTAGACTTTAGATTTGGATTTCTCACTCATATCATCAATCCACCATTGATGTAGTCTAGGTTTTTCTTCTTGAGTTGAAGGAAGAAGAAGAAGAAATGATATGATAAGATTAATTAAAAAAGAAAAGAATAAATCCATTCTTATCATAACATAACCCAAGTTAAGTGTAGAGAATTGACCAAGGTTAAAGAATGGTTAGGGTTAAGGAGATGAGACAAAAATGGTGACTTAATGAAAGCTTCATGAAGCTTCATGATGAAAACAAAACTAGCCACCATTTTTCACTTCTTTTCCTTTTCTCATTTATCTTTAAAATGCAAATGAAAAGATAAATGAATGAATAAAAGAAAACCCCATTCATTTACTTAACCTAGGTTTAATTCATTACACTTAACAAAAAAAGATATGTATCATCAAACATGATACAATCAAGTGCACAAAAATCATATCGCATATGCAATGCGCACACCCGAGTGAGAAAATCCATTCAAAGTGAACCGATACTAGTTAATGCAAAGCAATATATCAAATATATAATTATGCATTAAATCACTAAATCAACACTTGATTCAATGATCCGGTCATGTCGCACATAACCGACTGGTATCTTCAGTAACAACTTATCGAATCAACACTTGATCCGATAACCCGGCTATATCGCATATAACCGATCAATGTTACATCGCGAGAATCGAATACAGTATCACATACTGGTATCATTCTCGGTCCCGCACATATCTCATATGCACTCCTATTTCGTTTCGCTTGAGCCAGGAAACCTCTGTGTAGGACTCTAAAGACTCGTCAATACGCCGGCAGCAGATGATGATCATATCAAACATCCACAAGCCGCAAGCGGTCTGCTAAACGTAACGGCCACCCGGGTATTGAGCGATCTGAAGATCGACGAGCAAGCCCGCTCACACTCCAGTGAATCGAACCAGTAACACTACCGTACAGTCCGGTCTGTTCGTCTGATCTGTCGCATATCTCGCCTAGGGGTGGTAAACGTCAGACCCCAATAGCTCGATAAGTCGTGTCGATATGAGGTCTATAACAATTCGAGAAACTACTGGTAACACTTACCAGTAAATCTCAGCAACCCTGGCCAGGGATTTCCTGTTATAGCCAATCGAACACAGCACAACATCAACTCCCTATACCGGGAGAGACGAATCCCCTCCTATCGCTCATTGCCTCCATGTGACTCGGGACTGTACCCAAAAACCACCGTTTTGCACGCCCTCTTGGACGTGGTAAGATGGAAATCAAAGCACAGTGGGAACCACACAAGACTCTATGATGATATCGGGTCAACAGACTACTCTGTACCAGTGTCACCAGAGAACTGCCATCTGACGTGAGGTATAATACCATCTGGGAGTTCTCGGCGAGTCCGTCCAGTGTACCCTGTCTCTACTGAGCACCCGTATACCATCTCTGATGTCAAACACCGATGGATATGGGATCATCCATCGCCCATCTGTATGGGTCGAGAAGGTATACGCTAGTCTACTCTGGTATATCGATGCCCTGTCTCGATACACCCACGACTAGGGACTTTGAAGGATGTACTTATGGACTACCATATCCCCACTAGTATGATCCGCATCATAGTCCAGGTAGTCAAGTACAGATCCTAAGGGCTTTACCAACATGTAACAGAGAGACAATCAGCATACACGTTAAGGTAAAGATCAACCAGATAGCATACTATCATGTCGAGCAAGAAAGTCCTCCCTATATATGTCCCAGCATCCACTACAATATACATCCTATGTACAGTAATGGCCTCTAGGGCATACATATAACTAACAATCTCCCACTTGCACTAGGGCCATCTGTAGCAGTGGTTGTAGTATTTCATACTCAACCATCCCATAAAAGTCTCTCTCTGGGAACAGGCCTTTGTGAGTGGATCCGCTGTGTTGTCCTCTGAGTCTACTCTCCAAACCTCGATCACCCTGGAGATCATCCATCTCCATGATCAGGTGACACTGCCTTAGAATATGTCTGGATCACTGATGGGACCGGCGTTCCTTGGCATAAGCCACAACTCCATTGTCACACAATGGGAGGAACATAGTTCATCTCATGAACCAATATACATCCAGACCGCCTCTTTGGTAGCATCATAAGTAGCGATATATCCAGCCTTTATCGTCTAGTATGCCACGGTATCTAGCTTGGAACTCTTCCAACATACCGTCCCTTTACTGAGGATAAAGACAATGCCTGCGACTGACATTCAGTCGTCTTTATCACCCTGGAACCTTTCCAGTGATTCTCCCCAGAATCAATTGATACCATCTCACTACTTCTAGTGAGGTTCCTAACATCCAATTAGATCTATCTCATAGATCCAAAATCCAGGATTTAGTAGGTATCACTTTGATCCTGCACGGAGAATCTTTGTGATAAACGGAGATTGATCGAGCGTAGCATAAGAAACTCCTTTCTTATCAAGAGTATGTCATCCATGTACTCTACGAGGATCACCACCATACTCCCTACTACCTTTTTGTTTATACAAGGTTCATCTACCATTTTGATGATGTCAAACTCTTTAACTAATTCATCAAAACAGATGTTCCAACTCCGCGATGCCTGCTTTATCCTATAAAGCATCTTGCACACGTTTCCGCTGCTCCCACTGTCTACGAAGCCCTCTGGCTGTGTACTTATAGACGCACTCTTCCAAAACATCATTTAGAAAAGCAGTCATGACACCCAACCACCAGATATCGTAGTCATGGTATGTAGCCGTGGTAAGTAGGATCTGGATGGACTTAAGCATAGCTACTTAGAAAAGGTTTCATCATCATCCATACCTGGTCAATGATGTAGACCTTTAACAAGTCTAGCTTTGAAAGTCTCAACTTTTCCATCTACACCAAGTAATCTTCTCAAGATATACTTGCTCCTGATGGGGATTTAACCCTTCAGATATAGCAACCAAAGTCCATACTTTGTTGGTGTATAAGGATTCCATCTCAGATCACTAAACATCCAGCCATTCTTACAGAGTCTTACTCTCGATGGCCTGCTCGAAACTAGTTGGGTCATCATCTCATGATGCAATCCTCGCTCCCACTGTCATAGAGAAACCAAAGTATCTCTCAGGTGGGTGAAGAACCCTACTAGATCGGCGGAGAGGCTGAGGTTCGTTGGTATCTACTGAATCCCTTGGTTCTATCAAATCATTTGTTGTAGTTCGTATAGCTGGAACTTTTCCAGTTCTACATAACAGACCTTGCCTCGAGCTTGTCCGGATTTTGCTTTTAGACATAGGCCAGACAACCCCAAATCTTAACTAACTTAAGATATAGGCTCTTCCCTTTCCATATCACATATGAAGCGGTAGGCAACTGATTTGATTGGAACCCTATTCAATAGGTATGCAGCTTCTCAAGTGCATAACTCCCAAAAGGAAATAGGTAACTCAGTAGTACTCATCATAGAGCACACCTTATCATATAGGGTGTTATTGCTCCGCCCCGATATACCATCGTGCAATGGTGTATACGGAGGAGTAATGCTGAGAGAGAATCTCATTCTCCTTTAGAATAGTCCAGGAATTCCATGCTCAAGTATTTTCCTCCTTGATCACATCAAAGGACATAATACTTATACCCGTATTTTGGTTCTCTACTTCTCGCTTATATTCTGTGAATATCTCAAAAGGTTCGGACTTGTGTTTCAACAGGAACATAAGTCTGAATCTCGAAAGATCATCAGAGAATGTAATGAAGTACAAAGAACCGGTCCTGGCATGTGTAGACAGGGGACCTACATACATCAACATGTATCATCCCAAGAGTTCACTAACTCTTTCTCTGTTTCTAATAAACAGAGCTATGGTCATCTTATCTTTGTGACATGACTGGCGAGTTTCACAAGATGTAAATTCAAACTGATTTAAATATGCATCTATATGTAACTCTAGCTAGTCGGGTCACATTGATATGACCTAGTCTACAATGCCTGAAGAAGGATTCGTTCATTTCTGAACTCTTCCTCTTGTGTGTGTTCCGTATACTAAGAACTGTGGTTTGATTTAGAACATTAATGCTTTTAGATAACGTGCCTGAACCGATCAACTTTTGATATAGGAAATGTTCAAAACATTATCCAACAATACAAAATTTTATCATTTCTTTACTGATAAAGAGACTGATATGATTTTGTATATCAGGTTCGGTATCTAATAACATTCGTTCAGAATCAATGTATTGGTAATACAGGGTGACAGTGACCAACAGACTTGGCTGCAACACTTGCCCCGTTTTCTGCCTCATGAAACTTATCACCCGTTCTCAGTTCTCTACCTTTCTTTAGCCCTATGTAACAGATTACATATCTGGGATCCTGATCTGGTATCACATACCCAAAACGTAAAGGATACTGAGAAACAGTTCTGTATAGTGAACACACCCGAAGATGATGCATCAGCATGCACTCTCTTCGTTTGGGCGGCATGGGAAATCCGGTATTCCCCAATTTCCTGCTCTGTCTTATAACAATTATAAGTTGGAGCGGGACCAACGTTCCCCAGCTCAGTATAACAAGCGGGTTTGATCAATATTCCGTATTATTATCTTGATTAAGGCGTGATATGGTCGCTACCTGGAGAGAGAGAAGAAAACACTCAGCGTGCGCTCTTGCAAGAATAGATTGGTTATTATTTTATCTAATCAGGATGGCTCCCACTGCTTTTTATCAAATCTTCCTTCAAACCTAAAAAGGAAAGACTAGCCGGGATTAATTACACACTACAAGTTCGCCAATCTTTCAGCCAGGCCAGTGTCGGTACTTTGAGGGAGGTCCCCCGTGCTTTCGCACGAACCTAATTAATGTAAACCTCGTTTTCCCAGAGGCGTAACCCCGTTGACACCTTTCTAGACACCTACTTGATCGGCTAATTGTAATGTATAAAACTCTCCCAGGAGTAACACTTACTCGCAGCGGGTATCGGGATCCAACTATCTCATAGAAGGTATGCAATCTCATTGCAAATTTCAACACTTGAAATTCCCGATAATGTTTTGCCCCTAACGTGCTATGACCTTGACGAAAACCAACAAAGCATAGCCCGCTAGTCAAGTTCAACCCGTATATTTCTTGATCGAATTAAACCCACCCGCATGACCCTTGACGAAAGCCAACAAAGCCGCACGACTACCCTAATCCAATCGCATCGTATGCTGACAGATAAGCAGCATATAGCTACCGCACACTGCACCTTGACGAAAGCCAACAAATGCAGCACGAATACTATATACAACTTATCTGAAATGACGGAGGGCTACGACAGGTTTTTCTGAAAACCTATTGCGTAATGAACTTGATATCGTTGTAGAATCAAATGAATTTTGAAATGGAGTGTTTTTGAGGCTTTTCTAGTTTTGCTAAAGGAGTCACTCCCGGTGAAGGGATCGTCGGTCCTTTCCTCGTCGAATGAGGTGCGGGATATATCATATATATCACTGTGCAAAGCAAAAACTCTTAAAAGCAATCAAAAGACAAACCGAGTGTGTAGCATCTGCCAGTTATTGCTAAAGGAGTCACTCCCGGTGAAGGGATCTCGGTCCCTTCCTTATCGAATAAGGTGCAGGATATATCATATATACCGCTGTGCAAAGCAAGAACTGTAGCTACCTGTTTTATTTTGAAATTCGATTCTACAACATCTTAGGTTTCTTTTACTTTCATTAATCACATTAATGAAGTCCCATCATTTAAGTACCTAAACATCACAGATAAATACGACGTACACTTATGCCATCCGCATTCGCCTCGATGTCCCCTCGTGCACCGTTAGGTTAGGTAACTAACGGCAGAGCGGGGCAGGGCTAGCGCGGGTGTAAAACATAAGTAACGTCTATATAATATATCATATATACTATATACTGTATCTATCATAGAACATCACATGATCACATCACAGATATCGCAGCAGAAGAATCATATGAAATATTGGATATACTAGGACGTCTGTGTTTTCAATACGAGCCAGTATAAAACACGGATTCCACGGTCGTGATGAATAGCCAAACCCACACCCCTAGACCCCTACGAGAGCGGCAAGCAACCCTACCAATTCTAGAGTTAGGAGACCCGGACTCGACTCCTCGAGTTGGTCTCCCACTGGACTCCAAAACCCGGTTACTTGTGCTCCCCTCCTTGGGTCTATCCTAGTGCGGAAAAGTAAATAATATACAAACGGTGACATCTTCCGCAACCTGGAAGTGCCCCAATAAAAGAATATTACATACAAGTTTTTACATGAATGAAAATGAAAAACACTCATCTCACATAAAAAAAACCCGGCTATTCAAACACGACGATCCAATATAACATATCCAGCAACACATAACATCACATGTCATCAACGTAAGTAAATATGCGCATCCCAATTGTCGTTGACATATAGCAACGAAACCGGCGATATCACATATTACACTTACGGTCACAGAAAAGAAAGTGTAAAACTACAACAGTTGGAATCCGCAACCACCTCAGACATCGCATGTCTGACCAAATGAATTACTTAGACATCGCATGCCTAACAATTATAAACCCCGCATTTTAGTCTCAAAATCGAAAACACTTTTCAATATCAAGTCGGGCAATTCAACAAGATTCCCGACATCCTGATCGAATGCTCGTCGCAAACTTTAGTAGGCGGCCGCACCCCCTGATACCGTCGACGAAGTGCACCAAGGCGGAACACCGCTACCGCGAGCACCCGAACGGATACTTTCGGCGACGGGGTTCTCCTACAGTCACTTGGCCGTGGCTATGGGGTGTAGCTGTCTATTAAGTTTACCCGGCGAGTATCCGCGTACGCTACGTGATTGCGACGGACTTTTGATCACATCAAAATTCCGTGGCAACCGATCAAGTGAGACTAAACTGCTATGTTTATAATATTCATTCAGTTATCTCACAACTTTTTGTGAATTCCAATTATTGTATCCCATTCCAGATAAACAGAAAATGTTAAACTTTCCGATCGAACAATCGAACACCCAAGTTTTCCCAATACAGATCAACACATGAAATAAGTCTAACAACATTCAGTTCGTGCCTCAGTACCAACGGTCCAGCCGTAGAAGGGTCAAGCCAACGCCTCACATGTGGCACGCCGTACTATCCCAAACCCGAAGGTTCAAAGGGCAGTTCAAGACGGTCACATAATCGAGTTAAGGTTTGTTGTCTTCTAGAGGGACCATCGCGTTACTTGCACTACTTAGAACGTCGTTAAACTACGGAAAAATCCAACACTTGGAAATTTCCCGACAGGGGAAAAATTGGGTATTTATATCCGGTCGAACTTTTTAACATATTCTAAAATTTATCCGGAAAGCCACACAGACAAAATTTGATAATCCGATCGAAACACCGAATCCCCAAAACAACTGCAGAAAATTCAACTCTTGAAAAAAAATTAAAAATTCCCAGAAAAATCACCACTGGAAACTAAGAATTACTGTGCCAAATAATATAATTACAGTGGCCGTACGGCCGCGGATCCGCCGCATGAGCCTTGCTCATGCCGCGGAACCGTGGTGGGAAAGTGGAATTAGGTCCACGAAATTTACAGTAATTCTTAGAAAACCCTGCTTGATTTTCTGCATATTTTTAATTTGGCAAAAGACCAGATTTTAAAAAATGGACAGAGAGCATATTTGTGATCGGGTTTCGGGTACGTTCGGACTTCAAACTCCGTCTAGACTTCGCCTAAGGCTCTAGCTAGGCTCTGATACCACTGCAGGGTTCCTAGGCACACTAGTGAGGTCTCACAAGGCATCGAACATGCCAATTTCAAAAAATCTAGGTGCCGAGAGACCCGACTACGGATCGTTTGCTAGAAAACTAGGCGAAAAAGCTAACTAGTTAACACTTAACTATGAGAATCAGAAATACAACCTTTGTAGATCCGGTGCTCCACCTCCATAGCTTCGCAATGAAGTCCTCTCGCTGTCCTACACAAATCCTGGGCTCTAGCGTCGGCTTCATCGGAGAATAGGCGAGCTAGGTCGTCGATGTCCATGCCGAAGATGATCCACGTCGAAGCATCGCAAGATCAAGCTCTCACTTCACCAAGTCAAGAAACTTGTGAAGGAAATACACTCTACTACTTGGCAAGAGGTAGAGGATGAAGAAATAGGAAGTGGGTAGACTTTAGATTTGTATTTCTCACTCATATCATCAATCCACCATTGATGTAGTCTAGGTTTTTCTTCTTGAGTTGAAGGAAGAAGAAGAAGAAATGATATGATAAGATTAATTAAAAAAGAAAAGAATAAATCCATTCTTATCATAACATAACCCAAGTTAAGTGTAGAGAATTGACCAAGGTTAAAGAATGGTTAGGGTTAAGGAGATGAGACAAAAATGGTGACTTAATGAAAGCTTCATGAAGCTTCATGATGAAAACAAAACTAGCCACCATTTTTCACTTCTTTTCCTTTTCTCATTTATCTTTAAAATGCAAATGAAAAGATAAATGAATGAATAAAAGAAAACCCCAATCATTTACTTAACCTAGGTTTAATTCATTACACTTAACAAAAAAAGATATGTATCATCAAACATGATACAATCAAGTGCACAAAAATCATATCGCATATGCAATGCGCACACCCGAGTGAGAAAATCCATTCAAAGTGAACCGATACTAGTTAATGCAAAGCAATATATCAAATATATAATTATGCATTAAATCACTAAATCAACACTTGATTCAATGATCCGGTCATGTCGGATATAACCGACTGGTATCTTCAGTAACAACTTATCGAATCAACACTTGATCCGATAACCCGGCTATATCGCATATAACCGATCAATATTACATCGCGAGAATCGAATACAGTATCACATACTGGTATCATTCTCGGTCCCGCACATATCTCATATGCACTCCTATTTCGTTTCGCTTGAGCCAAGAAACCTCTGTGTAGGACTCTAAAGACTCGTCAATACGCCGGCAGCAGATGATGATCATATCAAACATCCACAAGCCGCAAGCGGTCTGCTAAACGTAACGGCCACCCGGGTATTGAGCGATCTGAAGATCGACGAGCAAGCCCGCTCACACTCCAGTGAATCGAACCAGTAACACTACCGTACAGTCCGGTCTGTTCGTCTGATCTGTCGCATATCTCGCCTAGGGGTGGTAAACGTCAGACCCCAATAGCTCGATAAGTCGTGTCAATATGAGGTCTATAACAATTCGAGAAACTACTGGTAACACTTACCAGTAAATCTCAGCAACCCTGGCCAGGGATTTCCTGTTATAGCCAATCGAACACAGCACAACATCAACTCCCTATACCGGGAGAGACGAATCCCCTCTTATCGCTCATTGCCTCCATGTGACTCGGGACTGTACCCAAAAACCACCGTTTTGCACGCCCTCTTGGACGTGGTAAGATGGAAATCAAAGCACAGTGGGAACCACACAAGACTCTATGACGATCTCGGGTCAACAGACTACTCTGTACCAGTGTCACCAGAGAACTGCCATCTGACGTGAGGTATAATACCATCTGGGAGTTCTCGGCGAGTCCGTCCAGTGTACCCAGTCTCTACTGAGCACCCGTATACCATCTCTGATGTCAAACACCGATGGATATGGGATCATCCATCGCCCATCTGTATGGATCGAGAAGGTATACGCTAGTCTACTCTGGTATATCGATGCCCCGTCTCGATACACCCACGACTAGGGACTTTGAAGGATGTACTTATGGACTACCATATCCCCACTAGTATGATCCGCATCATAGTCCAGGTAGTCAAGTACAGATCCTAAGGGCTTTACCAACATGTAACAGAGAGACAATCAGCATACACGTTAAGGTAAAGATCAACCAGATAGCATACTATCATGTCGAGCAAGAAAGTCCTCCCTATATATGTCCCAGCATCCACTACAATATACATCCTATGTACAGTAATGGCCTCTAGGGCATACATATAACTAACAGAGATCACATCGATCCCTATACAATCCAAGGGCACAAACAAAGAGGAAACCACACCTTTCCAACAGGCTCCGCCAGAAAGCTAAGCCAAATCTCGACGGTTCACCAACAGCCCAGAGACAACCGCGACATTTGTCTCAATACAGCAGACGCAGTGCCAGCAAACGAAGCGAAGATCAAATTCCTAGCTTCACGGTTTTGACGGTAACTTATATAAAACCTGAAAGACCACCACAAATCATTTCAACCCCAGGAAAACAAGTGTCCTTGGCAAACTCCTCAACTCAGGGAAATTAGCGTTCTTGATGAGAGCCTCCTGATTCGCGTCGGCTCGCAGAGAAACCAGTGTCTCCGCGAGAAATTCCCGATTCGTTTCAACCCCGAAGAAACCAGTGTCTTCGGCAAAATCCTTCAACTCAGGGAAACCAGTGTCCTTGACAAGAAAATCTTGATTCACGTCGACCCGCAGAGAAACTAGCGTCTCCGCGAGAAATTCTCGATTCGTTTCAACCCCAGGGAAACAAGTGTCCTTGGCAAACTCCTCAACTCAGGGAAACTAGCGTCCTTGATGAGAGCCTCCTGATTCGCGTCGGCTCGCAAAGAAACCAGTGTCCTTGGCGAGAAATTCCCGATTCGTTTCAACCCCAAAGAAACCAGTGTCTTCGGCCAAATCCTTCGACTCAGGGAAACCAGTGTCCTTGACGAGAAAATCCTGATTCGCGTCGACCCGCAGAGAAACTAGCGTCTCCGCGAGAAATTCTTGATTCGTTTCAACCCCCAGGGAAACAAGTGTCCTTGGAAAACTCCTCAACTCAGGGAAACTAGCTTCCTTGATGAGAGCCTCCTGATTCACGTCGGCTCGCAGAGAAACCAGTGTCTCCGCGAGAAATTCCCGATTCGTTTCAACCCCGAAGAAACCAGTGTCTTCGGCAAAATCCTTCGACTCAGGGAAACCAGTGTCCTTGACGAGAAAATCCTGATTCGCGTCGACCCGCAGAGAAACCAGCGTCTCCGCGAGAAATTCTTGATTCGTTTCAACCCCCAGGGAAACAAGTGTCCTTGGAAAACTCCTCAACTCAGGGAAACTAGCGTATTTGATGAGAGCCTCCTGATTCGCGTCGGCTCGCAGAGAAACCGGTGTCTCCGCGAGAAATTCCCGATTCGTCTCAACCTCGAAGAAACCAGTGTCTCTAGCAAAATCCTCCGACTCAGGGAAACCAGCGTCCTTGACGAGAAAATCCTGATTTGCGTCGGCCCGCAGAGAATCTAGTGTCTCCGCGAGAAATTCCCAACTCGTCTCAACTTGCAAGATAAAGCCTTAGGCAGCAGGGATTAAAAAACTTGTTTTCTGAGCACTGGGACCCTGCAAGTCGGTCTAAAACGGTCTCTTGCATACTATTCACGGGTCTCACTCTCCAAAGTCGAATCTCGACAAGGAAGGAAACAACCGCTTACGGGTCCTCTCGACTCGTAAGAGGGAAAATTCTCTTATAAAATCCTTACGACTTATGAGAGAAAACGCACTTAGGAATCCTCACGATTCCTAAGGAGAAAATACACCTACGAGTTCCTCTCGATCCGTAGGGAGAAAAATCTCTATGAGACCCTCACGGCTCATAGAGTTGAAAAGTCTTAGACAGCAGATCTGAACCTGCGGCCTAAGCCATTGCTATTGCTTGAAGAAACTAAGACGCTTACTCTATTATCTGTCAACCATGTTCACTAAGATAACATGCGGATAATAAAAGAAAGAAGAAAGCGACAGAAAAAAAACATCTGATTGGCGTTGGATTAAGCATTCAAGACACACTCATTCATGCATGTGCAAAAGACTCAGAACAAGAAATGAGACAAGCTGAAATAAAAATTTTCCATTCATATGGCAAAAGGGTTCTTACAATCATAAAGAAATAAATAACAACATTATTGAAATGTTTACAATGGTATAACCTCGGACCCAGGACATGGATTGAGGAACTCGAAAGTAACCCTATCTAAGACTTTCCAAGCCTGGCGAACCATCCTAGTGTGCTTTCTTTCACGAGCACAAGCGTCGGGGTCCCCCATGATGTCCTCCTCCCTCCAATAAGCAGCGAGTATGGCGGACTGTTGGAAAGCCTGGTGCAGGAGATCGACAAGATTGTCTCGCCGTCTCTTCGAGATTAAGTGCATCAGATATACCGAGTGCACCTTATCCTCAGCAGCATCCAACGCCCCAAGCGGCACACCGGAGCAGAATAAGGGAAGTGCTTCCCAAATGGCTCCCACGATAAGCTTCGGGAGAGAGGAGCATCAGGAAGCAGTTGACCATTGTACGCATCGAAGCGATTCATGATCTCGGCACACTCGGCGTTGGTAAATTCTCGATTTTGAGAGCGGCCGAGTCGGCGGATGTCCCCGTAAGATGATCTCGTCGAGGTCGTACATATGGGCGTCCATTGCTCCTGTAAAAGAAGACTAATAGAATTAGCAGATAGGCTGATTAAGCGAATTCTTATTAAAAACAGGCACAGGGAGTTAAACTCCTCGAGAGCAATGCTCTGCGAACAGGAGTGACACCTATCAAATTCGGTAATGAGGAGAATCGGAAGAAAATCCCCTAAGAACATTGAGAGTTTTGCTCTGAGAAGACAATAATAATAATAATAATATAAAATGCCATCTTTAACTTCCAAGATCCACGAAGAACTCTTAAGAGTTCTTCCGTACGATTTGGAAGGAGCAAAGCTCCATTAACGCATTAAGAAAATACAAGAAAAATCTTTTAGAGAGCAGAGCTCCATTAATGGAACCTTAACAGGATTCCCTTTAGTTCTCTTTAGATCCTTTTAAACCTATAGAGCAAAGCTCTGCTAAGTGAAACCCTAGATGGGTCTTTTTTAGATCGGGGATCTATTGAGAGCAAGGCTCTTAAAATTAATTTAACTTAATCCAAATTAATTTTTACCTAAAAATTTTCTAGAGTTTAACTCTTAAAAACGCTTGAACGAAAAGAGGAGGGCTCTGGACGAAATTCTTATGAAGAGATGAAAATCATCTAAGGGACCAAAGGTCCTATTTATAGGCAATAAGTGTCGTTTCAATTTCCCAACGGTTGGGATTCTGACCACCGCTGCGCTCACGTTTGGGGCCACGTAAGCGCAACGGTAGGGGGCATTTGTTTACCCCAATCAGAGCAAAGCTCTGTTCAAATTCTAAGGCGGGAAATGAAGCAACGCTTCTGATTCCCCCAATCAGAGCAAAGCTCTGTTTGAATTTCAAAAATTCAAAAATTGAAGCAACGCTTCAAATTCCTTGCGCTGCGCGCAACGCGCCACGTGTCAAAAGCTGATACGTCAGCGCAGCGCCCAAGACAGCGCGCCCAATCAGAGCAAGGCTCTATTTAAAACAAAATTAAAAGAAGCAACGCTTCAGATGACCTGCGCTCTGCGTTGCGCGATACGTGGCAGCGCAGCGCGCCACGTGGCAGCGCAGTGACGTTAGCGCAGTTGCACTGCGCTCTGCGTTGTGCGCCACGTGGCAGCGCAGTTGCGCTGCGCTCTGCGCTGCACGACACGTGTCATGCGCTGGGGCGTTTGCGCCAAACAGAATTAAAATTCTAGTAAGATCCTTCTGTTCTTATTAAAACAAGAAGATTGTCTTCTATAAAACAGAAGCCCTTGGATCAAAGATCCAACGGTGGGGAAAATTCCCCAAATCACTCCGAGAATGATCTCTTTAACAAACTTAACAAATCTATGGGCACTGTATAAAGACCCCCAGACCCCAACTCAAAACATCATCAATATCGAAAGACATTAAAAACTTCAAAAAAAAAGAGAGAACTTTTGAAGGATTGTGAGAAGAACTTAAGAACAAAAAAGGTAAAAACCTTTATTCAAGAATAACTTCTTCTGAATAGATCATTGATCTAAAAACAAGATCAATGATCTTCAATAAAAAATAAATAATAACAGTGCCTTGCACTTGCAAATCTGCACTGTTGCGCTCCTGGGTTGGCGCAAGCCACCAGAGAGCGCCACGTGTCAGCTCCAAGGCTACTTGCGCTGTGCGCTGTTAAAATAGAGTATTGCTCTTTAAAATTGGCGCAACTCGCCAGAGCGCGCCACGTGTCAGCAGCGCAACGGCGCAGCACACTGCGCTGTTGCGCCTGCGCCCACCAGGGCGTGACACGTGTCACCATCACTTGAGTTTGCGCCTTGCGCTCCTCAATCGGCGCAAAGCGCCTGACAAACCACGTGGGGCATTGTCAGAGCATTTAATGCTATGCATTATTAAGGGCAGAGCCCAATTAAAAGGCCTAACAGGCCTAATGAAAAAAATGCAATGCATTATAAAATGGGGGCAGAGCCCAAATGAAGGTCCAACAGACCAATTTAGATGCTGTGTATCATTTAAAGATGGCAGAGCTCAAATAAAGGCCTAACAGGCCAAATGCAAATAAATTGTTGAACATTTTCAACTGGACTTAGCCCAATCATGGCCGTAAGTCCTCAAATTAAATTGACTAAGCAAGATTACTCTCTTAAATCAATTTACATCAGGTTCGAGGGTACATCTCCGAACTCCTCTGACCCCTATCGTTGTAATCCTTCAACGACGTCAGAGAGGTGACGGGTCCCGACAACCACACATCGATACGGACTGCGGGGTTCTTAAACTCGTGGACCGAAACGTCCCTAAACTAATATTCGTCCCAAAATGGGAATGTTGGACCGAAATGTCCTTAAACTAATGCTCGTCCCCAAATGGGAATGATGGACCACCATGTCCCTAAACTGGCAATGGACCGCAATGTCCTTAAACTAGCTATGGACCACTACGTCCCTAAACTGGAACAATAGAGCTAATTGCTCTCTTGTCGGATCCAAACGATCCCGTTAAGTTGATCTTAGTCTCGAATCAGACTAACGTATCCTTAACAAACGTTTAAATTGATCTTAGCCTCAATATGGCTAACGTATCCTTAAACTAAAATACCAAACCCAAATCTAAGTAAATACGGATTTGGACTAATCCACGTCCTACGGGCGACGGCATAACTTAGTCTCCGTATACAATCCACGGGCATCCATAAACAAAACAAACACACACGACACGAAGTGAAATCCTGGAGAAGGAGAAAGTTGTTACCGCGATGCGGTAGCGTAATTAACTGCAGGGGCTTGCGCCTGCAAGGAAGAGCGTCCCCACAATAAAAAAAAACCTCAAGCGAGGGGGAATCTGATGAAGTCTGCTACGTCGGCCGCATCCGTCCAAACCTCCGATACACGGTGCCATAAATCAACTTGGCATCTTCGGAGAGGTGGACGGATAAAACCAAATAGTATCTGCCCCGAACCTCAGGCAAGACGTCCATGTCTTGGCCGCCGTTCGGAGGGGAACAAACTAGTTATATCTCCGTTCGCATTAAATCGTTATGATTTTCACGCTAAAATTGGTCTTTTGTTTTGGGGCCTAGGTAACTTGAGCAATTAAGTCCGCCGGGGTGTCTCTACACCTAATGCCCTAAAACCAACTGGTTTGGGAGCATTGCCCCAAAGCTCTCTAAGAAACTTAGAAAGTCCAAATTAAAACAAAGTCAAGCAAGTGTTCTCTCCGAGTTAAAATTCCTAACGGTTTTTTGTGTGAGAATAATCTTGACAAAAGACAAGTTTTTATAAAAATATTTTTAACGGAGATATGAAGGTTTTATCCTATGATGAAGACTATTGTACGTTCACGAAGGTGTGTAAGAAACAAAAACAAGTAAAAGGTGGAGTGAAAAATAAGACCTAGTTTCCTATTAAGAAAGATAGAAATTCTGAATTTGAAACCTAACTGGAAAACGAAACTTGAGAAGTACTTAACTCTTTATAAAACTTGTGTGATCCTTTTTAAGTTTTTTATCTGGGCTTTATTTTGTGACATGACGACTTTAATCGATCCTTTTGAAACTTAACGACACTATTTACACCGCACGTAAAGACATATAGGATCTTAAGTTAAATAAGAAGAGATGTGTGAAAAATAAAGGTTCGATATTTCTAACTTAGGATAATAAAATTGCTAGCTTTAAAACAAAACCATAGGGTTAGAATCATAGCTATTTCGCAAAACTAGCTTGACCAGATTTTGTGGGTGAAATCCACTGAAAACCCTTCTCCTACTAGGGACACCTAGAGGTTTAACGGCTTGTTGCACAAGCTCGGTGCAACCACGTGTAGGGTGTTTTTCGTCACCCCGTTGAGATGGGAATACGCGCACGCTTGTCAGGTGCATTACAGATTCTCCCTACCTAGGGTAAGCTGTGGTTTATTGATTGTGGGGATCCGAATCTCTGGCAGCCGCGAACTAAGCTGTCGTTAATTACCCCTCACCTTTGGAGCGAGAAAACCTCTGATTGACAAGTCAAACAGGTCATGCGAACTCAATGTGCAGTGTTGTGTTTTGAAGGGTTTTAGATATATCGGGGACCCCGCGAAGTTTTTACGGGGGTCTCGCTACCCGGATAGCGGGCTGGGGGTCAAGAGGGCTAGCAGCCCCCTTGCGGGGTGCGAGGCAGCGCCTCGTTGGAAATTTTTTCTAACGGGGGAGGTATTTTTAGTGTGAAGTGTATATAAAATGAGGGAGAGAATGGCATCCAAAGAACGCGTGAGCGCCAGCGCCCCACGTGCCTAGCACGCAGGCACTGGGCGATGGGTACTGGGAGCCAGCGCCCTACGTGCTTGGCACGCGGGCGCTGGGAGCCAGCGCCCCACATGCTTAGCACACGGGCGCTGGGCGCCGGCGCCCCACGTTCTTGGCACGCGGGCGCTTGGCGTCAGCAGGAAAAGAGATTTTGTCCCTGCACTGGGAGTTGTGCTCCCGATTTGACTTCTAGAGTTAAATTCCTAAAAAGAGATTAATTTATGGAGTTGAACATCAACAGATTTTGAATGGAGTTAAACTCCTAGAAATTTTTAGAAATGATCAAAGGGGACCCCTTTGTTTCTCTCCCCTTTCGCCCTGGGTCTTCCCAAGATGGGATTTTTGGAGATGGGTCTCCTTCTTCTTCCTCTTGGTTGGCCGGATCTTGGAGAAAGGGGTGAGATTTAAAAATCTCTCCTTTTTGAGATCTAATGGAAGATCTGAGCTTCCCTTTGTAGGTTTTGTGGTGAAAAACTATTTATTTTTGGAAAAAGAAGAGTTAAACTCTTGATTTAATTCAAAAAGGGGAAGAAGGTTTTAGAACCTTGAGGAAGGAGAAGGAGGCACATATCCTAATTATTGAGAGAGAGAAAGTTCCTCTTTATTTCATCATCATGTTGCCTTAAATAGGCTTACACATTTACATATAGCCCCTTAGGCTTTACAAAATGGCATTTTGCCCATCCCATGTCTCATGTGCTCATTTCTTTTGCACGTGAGCGACGGGCTTTACAAAAATTTGGCTTTATGCCCATTTTTCTTACATTCATGCATAAAAAAATTATATCAAAATTATTTATTACATGATTTCATTTTGGCACGGGGGAGACCGGCCGCTTCATGTTCGGGCTCGACTCGGGCATGAGCCCACTTGGCTTGGGGTTGACTATGACTTTAACTTGGTCAGTCAGGATGTAATTTTTTACCCCAACACCGCGTTCTCTGCAAAAATGAGGTCAAGATTTTTGTTTTGCTCGGGACGAGCAAATGATAAGTGTAGGGGTATTTGTTTATCACAGAAAACTGCATTTCAATATCACACATTCATTATCTATTTTGTTATATATCGGTACTATTAACCAGTGTTTTCTTACAGATTACAGGTATCCGTGACACAATACTGGAAACACACTCAAAATCACAGATATAACGTTGTGAGCCGACACTGCAACCGGAACTACAAACCGATTGATATCCAAAGAGTTCTTTTGCAACAAATAAATGTGTACACAATTTTGGTCCAACACAATACAAGTATGCACACAACTCTTTGATGCTTGGACCTAGGTAGGGGCTGCCCAAAGCACAAGTGAGTGTAATGTGTAATAAATGCAACAAGATTTGATGTGATTTGAAGCATCAAGTTCCCTCCAAAACTATTGAGTATAATCCAAGCTGAAATGAAGAAATCAAACAATACCAGTAGACTTGTGGAGTGCACAGGAGATCATCACACCAAAACGAGGCCAAACCACCACAAGAAAACTGGCGACAATCTCCAAAAAACTGGCCCCACCGGTTTTTCTAGGTCCAAATGCCCCTATTTTTCTCCTGGTTGTTTATTTGGGTCACATCATCTTGTTTTTATTGTTTGTTTATTCTGTTATAAGGCCTATAAATACCAGATCAATGGGCAAGGGGAGAGGATATTTTTTCTTTAGTTTTGCTTTAGAACACTTGTAATTTGCTTTTCCTTTGAACTCTTAAGCTCTTACCCCTTTGTCTTGACCTTGCAACTTCTTCATTGAACTTGCAAGCTTAAGATTTAGGTTCTTGAATTCAAGATTAGTTGTATCTTGTTTGAAATTCAATAAAAGTTCTCATTTCATTTCATATGTCTTGCTTTCTACATACTTGAACTTATGAAATCCTTGCTTTACTTTGATCTTGCAATCTCTTAAGTGAGCTTGCAACCTTAAAGTTTGGTAATTGGATTTCACATTGACACGGGATTAAAGAACAGTTGAAGGAATTTGCACGTTGATTTATCGGTTCTCTCTTTGTCTTTCTTTTCTTGCAATTTTATTATGTTGCCTTACTCATTTCTTTTTTTATTTTGGTATCGTAAATATGTGTGAGTAATCGATTCACTTGTTAAGGGTAGAATATAGTTAGTTTGTGTTAGGAGATATTTTTGCTAAAACCTTAAAAACCTTAATTTTGCAATTGAAACTCCGAGCAAACTACTCGCAATTCCGCTCCGTTAGGCATCCTATCCTACCATGATAGCGGTGAATCCTAATCGTGACCGGATTGCAAGTGATTTGCTGAAGGCTAAGGTCAAGAGACATCAACAGAAGGACAAGGGACAAAGAATACGGATTTAGCTCAAAATCGCAAATACCGTATTTCAAGTTCCCTAATCTACGTTGTTGCCTATTGCCTTAGTGTCAATATCAAAATTGGGTCTATAAGGAACCGGCAAACATCATTCTCACGCAAGCTAACCTAAAACTACCATTAACAAGTCTTTTTATTGAACACATCCTAATTACGACACTTAGCATAAACAACAACTCAAAACACGGTATTAACTCATTAAAACAAGCTAAAAAGCCTACCATCTCCCTGCGGACGACCTGTACTCATCGCGGCTCGCTACACGCGACACCGTCTTTGATTACAATTAATTTTAGAACTAAAAACGACACGGTGAAAACATATCAATCAGGGCTTTAGATCCTTAGCGTTGATGGGTAGGAAGCTACCTGCAAGGGATGAACCGGGTAGGAAACTGCTCGGTGGCCTCTCTAGGAGGGCTTTCAATCCACAGTGTTTATTGGGTAGGAATATACCCACTGCAGATGGGCCAGCATGAAATTGCTCGGCGGCCTCGCGATGAGGGCTTTAGATCCACAGCGTTGTTGGACAGGAAGTTACCCACTGCAGATGGGCCAGCAGGAGATTACTTGGCGGCCTTGTGATGAGGGCTTTAGATTCTTAGCGTTGTTGGGTAGGAAGCTACTCGCTAGGGATGGACCGAGTAGGAAGCTGCTCGGTGGCCTTGCGAGGAGGGCTTCAATCCACAGCGTAGTTGGGCAGGAAGCTACCCGTTGCAGATGGACCGAGCAGGAATCTGCTCGGACGCCTCGTGAAAAGGGCTTTAGATACTTAGCGTTGTTGGGCAGTAAGCTACCCGCTAGGGATGGACCGAGCAGGAAGCTGCTCGGTGGCCTCGAGAGGAGGGCTTCGATCCACAGCGTAGTTAGACAGGAAGCTACTCGTTGCATATTGACCGAGCAGGAAGCTGCTCGGCCGCCTAGTGAGGAGGGCTTTAGATCCTTAACTCTGATGATCAGGAAGCTACTCGCTAGGGATGGACCGAGCAGGAAGCTACTCGGTGGCCTTTCAAGGAGGGCTTTCGATCCTTAGCGCCTGCTAGGGATGGACCGAGCAGGAAGCTGCTCGGTGGACTCGCGATGAGGGCTTCGATCCACGGCATAGTTAGGCAGGAAGCTACCAGCTGCAAATGGACCAAGTAGGAATCTGCTCGGCCGCCTCATGAGAAGGGCTTTAAATCCTTCGTGTTGTTGGGCAAGAAGCTACCCGCTAAGGATGGATCGAGCAGGAAGCTGCTCAGTAGACTCAAGAGGAGGGCTTTGATCCACAGCGCAGTTGGGCAGGAAGCTACCCGCTGCAGATGGACCGAGCAGGAATCTGCTCGGTCGCCTCATGAGGAGGGCTTTAGATCCTTAGCGTTGTTAGGCAGGAAGCTACCCGCTAGGGATGGACCGAGCAGGAAGTTGCTCGATGGCCTCGAGAGGAGGGCTTCGATCCACAGCGTATTTGGGTAGGAAGTTACCCGCTACAGGTGGACCGAGCAGAAAGCTGCTCGGTCGCCTCCTGTAGAGGGCTTCGAGACTCCCTTGCGCTTTCGTGGGGCGTCATTCAACCTTCTGCGGCCCGCATAGGTGGGAATGAGGGCGTCGTTCAACTTTCCGTGGCCCGCATAGACGGGAGTGAAGGCGTCGTTCAACCTTCCGAGGGCCACATGGCCGCCCGTGAAGACCGGCATGGCCGACACGTGGCAGCTCCATATCGGGAAATGGAGACGTCCCGTGATTTGCGTCACTACGCGAGCAAATTTCGGCCGTTGAAAGATTTTATAGAAGCTATAAATACTAAAGGTGCATCCTTGAGGGGGTGTTGGTGTTCTCTCAGTCTTGCATTCCTTCAAAGATGTCTGGGCGTATATTCTTCATCGGGGAGATCATCTCTCATGACGACCTGTACCTTTACTGCCTTGATCGCTCCAAGCAGATGTATGAGGCGGTGATAGACCGTGTTGAGGACCACTTTGGTCACCTACTTCCCCGGCGATCTGCTTTCCTCCAATTGCTTCTTTATGTTAGCTGGAGGATGTCCCCGAGTCTGCACAATGCCCTATCTCCGCAGCTGAGGGACGATGCGCTTGACAAGGTGCACATACTCGACCACCTCGGCCTGATCTCGCAGAGCAGGCGGGAGCGATCAGTGGGCCTTCTTCTGGTGTGTTTCTAGAAAAGGCTGATCGTTGCCTCCGGTCTGGCGGATGGGGTCCCCGGCGCTTCCATGGCATCTAGGGTCCGTGGGCACCGTCAGAGGGAGCGGGTTGAGGAAGCTACAGCTCGGCTATAGGAGATGTCCTCGGAGTACCATCAACAGTGCTTCCTTGATCCCCGCCCCCCTCTTTTGTAATTATTGTAAGGCTAGGGAGCCCATAATACCCTTTAATCAATAAATAAACAATGTTTTTGGCAGTAGTGTGTTGTCTCCTTTTTTTTCTTTTCTCTTCGTACATTCTATGAACATAACTAAACGCCAATAGGAATTATATTATTCCAAAAGAAGGTACATTTTTTTAATTTTTATTTATACAACTCGAGCTTTTCGGCGTTGCAAGGCTAGGCGCGACGGTCTCCCCCGCCTTCCCAAATTCGATCCAAGGTAACAGCCATGATGTGGTCGATCGTTAATTCCCCGGGAGGGGTTTGGTCCTTGCTCTCCTGCTCCACCTGCCACTTGTCCTGCAGTTACTTCGCCAGGCGGCATGAGCGGATCAACTCCTCGATGTAGTCACGGAGTTATTTGCAGTTCTTGGTCGAGTGGCCCTGCGTCGCGCAGTATGGGCCGCGGAGGCATTTGCCTGCCCTTTAGGGGACCGGCGGGAGCTTAAAGAACCTCTCACCCTTAGCTTCCTCCAGCAGCTCGGTCTGGGAGATGTTTAGGGGAGTATACTCCTGAAACCTCGGGGAATAAGGTTTCGGACGATCAGCCTTCTTTTTCTCCTCCCTGTCCCTTTTCTTTCTGTCTGGCTGGTCAGCTCGGGGCAAGTTTGAGTTCATATCGAACTCGAGTTGTATTTCTCGCTCGGTCTAATCTTTCACCTCGGCCATGGTCTTAGGTTGCGCTAATGCAAAAGAGCGGAGCCACTCTTTGTGCCTAAGACCCGACCTCAGCACAGTGATGACTGTTTCATCGCGGTGTTCGGGGACCTCGAGGAGCGCGTTGTAGAAGCGGGTGACATATCCTTTGAAGGATTCTTTTTCTCCACTCTTCATGGTGAACAGGTAGTCGACCGTCCTCTTCTGCCGTCAATTCCCGACGAAGTGACCGAGAAATTGGGTGGCCAGCTCGTCGAAGGTCGAGATGGAGCATGGCGTGAGTCCTCGAAACCAGTCTCGGCCAACCCGGATCAGGGTGGTGGGGAAAACTCGGCATTGGGCTGCGTCGGAGTTATCCCAGAAGCTCATGTCCGCCGTAAACGCGTCGAGGTGGTCCTTCGGGTCGAATTTCCCATCGAAGAGGGCTACTTTTGGCGGCTTGTTCCTGGATGAGACATGCTCGGCCATCAGCTCTTCCATAAAGGGCTTCGTCAGTGAATCGGCGGAGTATCGGGCCCTTCGCTGGACGCATGGCCGTCTCGGCGTATGCCCTCGATTTTCTTCTCGAGGGCTTCGAGTCAATGGTGGTAACCCGAGGATTCTGTTGGATATAGTGCCCTCAGAGTCAATTATTGGATCGCAGGCACGTGATTGCAATGATTGAGGGAGGACCTATACCGGTAGGACAGTCCTACTCGAGAGGTTTGTATACTATCTGGTTTGTCTTTATCAGCGTGTACATACTTTAGGTGACATTGTAGTTCACTATTACACATTGATAGAGAATAGTATGCTACCATGGTTTGTCTTTATCAATCGTGTACAGCTTTAGGTGACATGTTCACTATTACACGTTGATAGAGCCCTTAGGATCCTGCTTGACTACCAACAGTATGATGGCGATCATATACGTGAGAGTTGGGTAGTTCATAAGCACATCCTTAAAAGTGGTCCCTAGTCGTGGGAGTTTCGAGACAGGGTATCGATACTCCGGAGTAGACTAGTGTATACAGTCGAGACTCCGACGAGGGACGGTGGCCGGTCTCACAAGCCACTGGTGTCAGTTGGTTCACCTAATATATATACAGGTGCTCATTGGGTTATGAGTACACCGGACAGGACTCACCGGGAACATGCTAGTTGGTATTATACCAGACGTCAGATAGCAGTTTCCTGGTGACATGTGTACAGGTTAGTTCATCAACCTGAGGTCGTCATTTGTCTCATGTGAGTTCCCACTGTGCTTTGATTACTACCCTACCATGGCTCAAACGAGTCGTGCAAACAGGTTTTAGTTGGGTACAGTCCCGAGCCATATGGAGGCAAGTGAGCGGATCGGCAGGGGATTCGTATCTCCCGGTATTGGGGGTAAGGTCGCGTTGTGTCTAGGAGAGCCTTTACACAAAGCCCTCGGCCGAGACAGAAGATTTACTGGTAGGTATTCTAGTAGTATCTCAGGGTGTTCTGGGCTACACTCCGACACGACTTGTACCGCTTTTGGAGGTCTGACTTTTACCAACCCCCTAGGCCCGCCATGCGATGCTCATAGACGAACGGACCGGACTGTACGGATATTGTCACTGACAGGCTCATTAGGGTCTTAGGATGAGTTCGCTCATCGACCTCCCTTTTGGTCAATACCTGGTAGCCCGTTACGTACGGCTAGTATCTCTGACGTGCTAGTGGTTAAATCCACATCCAAAGTATTAACGAGTCTTTAGAGTCCCCTACAGACAGTTTCTCAAGTTTCGGGCAAAACGTTGTAGAGGCCGTATGATATATGGCAGGGTCCGATCATATACGTGCAGTAGTGCACGGATCATGATCGGGCGGATCATACTAGTGGGCTTTGGTTTAAGATGGATCCTAGTATTAGATTTGTTGGATTACTTTAGTCTCATCGCATTCGCATTCAGTGAGAATGCGGGTGCAGGTATGTATATACAGGTGAGGGGTATCCTTGTGATCCGTCATAAGTTTACTTTAGATGTTGCCGTATCTTTTTATTGTTGCAAACATTTGGATTAATATTTGCATATGGAAATTATGAGCTAGAAATCACCATTTAGAGCATTAATGGTGACGCATGCACAAGTGATGACTCATGGTCTCTTTTCTTGTGCATGTGTCACATTATGAGATTGATTTGAGTGATGAAATGAGAAGGAGAGAGAGAGGGGCTGCCATATGATGGTGTTAGCTCTTGTATTTTGAGGCTAATTCTCTCACTCTCATTGATCATCACAAAAGCAAAAAGAAAAGAAAAGAAAGCTTCTTCTTCTTCTTCCTCCTCTAGCTCATAATCTCTGTAACAACCGAGTCCAGTTCTACAAATTTCTGTTACTATATGTGTGGTGTGTGGTATTTATTTCATTGATCATGCTTTGGCTGTTACTAGTTATAGTTTACCCCGACATTTCATACTCTTTCATATAACAAATTAAGTCATTTAAAATAAATTAAAAATACTTGTCATGGCCTGCTCGATACTCCTAACCCTGTGGTAGCGTCCTTGTATCGTGTTCTCGTCCCGTTCAGTGAAACGGACGTGTTTGGACGACTACGCGCACGTACGTGCGTCCGTTTTTGGGGGTATGCTTTTTCCTTACTAAATCCTTCATTTCAATTTTTGGAACTTGCCAGAAATTTTCTTATTTCAAATTCAAATATTTGGACCCGACCCGGGCGTAATTCTGAAATATTTTGTATTTCCGCCAAATCCTATTTTCTAAATTTTTAAATCAGCCAAAGTATTTTTCAGCCTATTATCAAATTTTTAAACCAACGAAATTATATTTCTTTCACACCAGAAAATCTTTCTAAATTTTAATCCCTAAACCAATTCTTTATCCCCAACCAATCAAAACCCTTTTCTTTTCTTCCCTGGGCCCCACGAGCGCAGAATCCCCTCTCTCTTTCTTTCTCTTTCTTCTTCTCTCTCCTCCGCAGCTCTCTCTCTCTCCCTTCTCTTTCTCTCTCCTCTCGCAACATTTCTCTCAGCTCTCGCGAATACTGTAGGTTCCTCGAATCTCGTCACCGCACCTCGCTTATGGTTACCTCCCTTAGGCATCTCTTCCTTCTTCTTCTTCTTTAAAAACCTCGCCACGAGAAACCCATGAAGCAAAACCCTAACCCTAACTGCATCACCTCTTCAAACCCTAACCGAGACTCAGCATCTCCTCTTCTCCTCTTTCTCATCTTCTCCTTCTCCTTCCTGAGTCTCGTTCCCCTGTGCACACACCCTCCAGCGAACCCAGAACCCATCGTTCCATCGCCGCCGACTCCCTCTTCTCGTCGTCATCATCTCCCTCTCCCTCTGTTCTTTCCCTCTATTCTTTCCCCGAGCACCTAACCCTGCAACCAAAGCAAACCCTAGCAGAAACCCTAGCCCGAGCCATTCCCTGCAACTTGGACTTTGTCGCCTTGCCGTTGATCTCGCCGGCGATCCCTTGCCGACGACTACCCACCTTTGCAACCACAGCCATCTCCCAAACCCCTGTAAGCAACCTTCCTCCCCCTCATCCTTCTCTTCTTCTTATTTCTCTTCTTCTTCATCTTAAAACTTCTTTTCTGTTAAATGTTATTGGGTCCTCTGTAGATCGCCGGAGCTCCGCCGACGACGATCCCGACGACCCAGCGAGTCTATCTGACCCGTGTGATCCCATCGTGTGTTATTTGGATTGATTCCGTGTACCGTGAGCGCGTCGCGACGTTTCCCGCCGACGCGTGACGTTCCGTTTACCGCTACGTGATCCGTCGAGGCAAGTTAATCTTGCTACATGCTATTTGAATCATTATATACCTATTCTAATATATATCATACCAGTAGTTTAAAATTTAGCACCCCATGCATCATTTTATAACATTTCGATATTCCGTTTGCATCTGTTCATACTATTTCAGATCTAGAACTTGAAAGGTAACTATTGCATTTAGTTTACTAAGCCTACATAATCACATTTATATGTTAGATCACATAATCACAATTTTTTTATAGCTATATTACCCTTTTTGTAGTTTTACCCTATCGGACGACCGATTGCATACCTTTAGCTTTATTCACATTCAATTGCATCTCTAGATTGTTTTAATACATATTAATATGATTTTATCATCCACATGTGTTATACTGCATCCCTGAAATGTTAAAACTATTCCTTAAACCAAACTGATAACTGTGCAACTGAGTAGTTTAATCTGCACCTATTGCTATCATGTTACTGTGCCCGTTTATTGCTCTGATAGTACCATGATTGTTTATTCATAACCATGATTATGTTAGTCGATTATAAGCATCCACATGTTATCTTGTACACCCTGACGTGACTTGCTACACATATTACTTGACCTGACATGGCACCGTACACTCTTTACATGACATGACATCTAAATACACTACTCGACTTGACCTGATGTACCATGGCTTTACCTGTTACCTGATCTTGTGTCTAATGCCAACAAACCTGACATGTAGTCCTTACGGACCGTTCCTGTTGTCTATCCAGAAAAACCTGCACCTACATGATCCTGTGTTGGCATTAGTTCTTGATTACGGAATACCTGACTTGACACATATAACTTGGGGGTATGGGGAAATCAATGATGCAACCTGACTTGTAACTCGACAGTTGTGTTGGGGTAAAAATTTACACCCCGGTTGACCGAGTCAAAGTCAAGGTCGACCCCCAAGCCCAGGTCAAGCGGGCCCATGCCCAAGTCAAGCCCACGGCCAGCCTCCCCATGCCAACAACAAAATCATGTACTAAATAATTTTTATGTAATTTTTTATACATGAATGTATGCAAAATGGGCATAAACCCAATATTTTGTAAGCCCATGGCTTATGTGCAAAAATGAAATGGCACATGAGCCATGGGATGGGCAAAACGCCATTTTGCAAAGCCCAAGGGGCTATATGTAAATATGTAAGCCTATATAAGGAAAAATGATGATGAATAAAAAAGAACACTTTCATTCTCTCAAAAACCTAGGATTTGTATTTCTTTCCCTTTTCTGAAGGTCTCAAACCTTCTTCTTTCTTCTGAATTAAATCAAGAGTTTTACTCTTTCTTTTCAAAAACAAAATAGTTTTTCACCACCAAACCCACAAAGGGGAACTTAGATCTGTCTTTAGATCCCAAAAAGGAGAGATTTTAAGATCTCACATCTCTTGATCTTCAAGATCCAGCTAACAGAGGAGGAAGAAGAAGAACCCCTTTCATTAAACCCAAAAAAAAAACACACACTCAGGAGTCCAACTCCTCTCTGATTTCTCTTCCGAGAAATTTTTTAGGCTAAAATCCTCTTTTTCTCGCCGGCGCTCAAGCGCAGAGCGCCCGCGTGCCGACACGTGGCGCGCTTGCGCTCAAGCGCTCGGCGTTCGAGCGCAAAGCGCCCACGTGCCGACACGTGGCGCGCTTGCGCTACAGCGGCCTGCGCTCGAGCGCAAGTCGCCCCGGTGCCGACACGTGGCGCGCTTGCGCTCGAGCGCAAGTCGCCCCGATGCCGACACGTGGCACGTTTGCGCTCAAAGCGCGAGCGCACGAGCGCAAGTCGCCCCCGTGCCGACACTTGCTCTCGAGCATCAGGCGCTAAAGCGCAAGTCTCCACCGTGCCGACACGTGGCGCGCTTGCGCTCAAGCGCCCAGCACTCAAGCGCAAAGCGCCCACGTGCCGACACGTGGCACTCTAGCGCCTGAGCGCACAGCACCTAGGCGTACAGCGCCCAAGGTGCTGCCCCCACGCATCCTTTGGATGCATTTCCCCCCTCTTTTTATATACATACATATATATATATATACATATGTATACATATGTGCACACACATACACCACGACACTGTCCCTGTTAGAAAAAAATTTCTAACGGGGCGCTGCCCCGCACCCCGCAAGGGAGCTGCTAGCCCCCTTGACCCCCAGCCCGCTATCCGGGTAGCGGGACCTCCGTAAAAACTCTGCGTGGCTCCCGACATATCCAAAACCCCCCTTCAAAACAAAACACAACACACGCACACCGCACATTGAGTTCGCATTACCAGTTTAACCCGTCAATCGGAGGTTCTCTCGCCCCAAAGGCGAGGGGTAATTAACGGCAGCTTAGTCCGCGGCTGCCGGAGATTCGGATCCCCACAATCAATAAACCCCAGCCTACCCTAGGCAGGGAAAATCTGTAATGCTCCTGACAAGCGCGCGTGTATTCCCATCTCAATGGGGTAACGAAAAACACCCTACAAGTTGCTTGCTTTTACTGATCAGTTTTAGAGGCTAGGCCCGCCTCGTGACGATGCTGCTGACATCGTTGGTCTGTACCCTTTTCCTGTTAGTGCCTAGCGGCACGTCTCGGTTTTAGCCCGAGAGTCTTAGACCATGGTCCCGGGCATGCATGGGATACTATTGAGTTACATCGATGACTCATCAAATTGATTTCAAAGACTTGAGAATAGAAAACCCAATAGAACAGTTTAGTTTACTCACTGCATGTTTATCCCAATCAGAGCAAACCTCTGTTTAAATTCCAAGGTGGTAAAAGAAGCAATACTTCTGTTTTTCTCCAATCAGAGCAAAGCTAAAAAAAAAAAAACGCGCAGCGCACCTGCACGACACGTGTCAGCGCAGCGCAACTGCGCGCTGGACGACACGTGTCTGCGCAGCACACAGTTGCGCTGCGTAGCAGAGAAAAGAAGGGGAAAAAAAACGCGCAGCGCACAGTTGCGTTGCGCGACACGTGTCTGCGCAGCGCACAGTTGCGTTGCGCGACACGTGTCTGCGCAGCGCACAGTTGCGTTGCGCAGCACAAAAAAAAAAGCGCACGCTGCGCGACACGTGTCGCGCAGCGCACAGTCGCGCTGCGCAGCAAAATAAAAAAAGCGCGCTGCGCGACACGTGTCTGCGCAGCGCAACTGCGCGCTGCGCGACAAGTGTCTGCGCAGCGCACAGTCGCGCTGCGCAGCAAAAAAAAAAAAGCGCGCGCTGCGCGACACGTGTCTGCGCAGCGCACAGTCGCGCTGCGCAGCAAAAAACACTTGCGCGCTGCGCAGACATGTGTCGCGCAGCGCAACTGCGCGCTGCGCGACACGTGTCTGCGCAGCGCACAGTTGCACTGCGCAGCAAAAAAAAAATAGCTGCGCGACACGTGTCAGCACAACGCGACACGTGTCACGCGCTGGGGCATCTGCGCCAAACAGAATTAAAATATTCAAAAAAAATTTTCTGTTCTTGTTAAAACAAGACAATTTTCTTCTGCAAAGCAGAAGCCCTTGGATCAAAGATCCAACGGTAGGGAAAATTCCCCAAATCACTCAGAGAAAGATCTCTTTAACAAATTTAACTAATTTATGGGCACTATAAAAAGGACCCCAGACCTCAATTAAAAGGCATCAACATTTTTCTAAAAAAAAAAGAGAGAGAGAGAGAACTCTGAGAAACTCCTCAAGAATAAAAAAGGTAAAAACCTTTAGAAAAAGAGAAAGTTCTCTTATGAACAGATCATAGATCTAAGAACAAGATCAATGATCTTTAATAAAAATAAAATAAAATGGTGCTTTGCACTTTTCATGAACCTTTGGTTCTCTGAGATAAGAAAAAAAACTTATATTCTTCTTTGATCTAAATTAGATCAAAGAATTTAATAGTGCTTTGCACTTGTTCATGAACCTTTGGTTCTTTAAGATAAAAAAAAAACTTATCTTCTTCTTTGATCTAAATTAGATCAAAGAATTTAACAGTGCTTTGCATATTTTTATGAATTTTTGGTTCCTGAAATAAAAAGAAAAAAAAAACTTGTTTTTTTTCTTTGATCTAAATTAGATCAAGGAAACGATAGTGCTTTGCACTCCTTTTATGAACCATTGGTTCTTGAATCAAAAAGATTCTTAAATCATAGTGCCTTGCACTTGCAAACTGCGCTTTCGCTCTCTGATTGGCGCAAAGCGCCTGACAAATGCAATGCATTTCCTAAAAGGGCCAGGCCCAAATCAAAATGACCTGACATGCCAAAATAAATTGCAAGGCAATAAATGGGCAGAGCCCAAATAAATTGATGCTTTGCATCCTTTATATAAGGGCAGAGCCCAAATGAAATTGATGCTCTGCATCATTTATAAAGGGCAGAGCCCAAAACAAATTGATGCCCTGCATCTTTTCCGGGCAAAGCCCAAATAAAAAATAAAAAAAACAAATGCAAATAAAATATTGGACATATTTAACTGGACTTATCCTAATCGTGGCCATAAGTCCTTAAACTAAATTAACTGCGCAAAACGGCTCTCCTAAACCAATCCACATCCGGTTCAAGGGTACATCTCCGAACTCCTTTGATATCCATCGTTGTAATTCCTCAACGACGTCAAAGAGGTGACGGGTCCCAACGACCATACATCAATATGGACTGCGGGGTCCTTAAACTCATGGACCGAAACGTCCTTAAACTAATATCGGACCGAAACGTCCCTGAACTAATATCGGACCGAAACGTCCCTGAACTAATGATGGACCGAAACGTCCCTAAACTAATATCGGACCGAAACGTCCCTAAACTAATATTGGACCACCACGTCCCTAAACTGGAATATGGACCACCACGTCCCTAAACTGGCACAATAGAGCCCAAATGCTCTTTTGTTGGACCTAAACGGTCCCGTTAAGTTGACCTTAGTCTCAAACTGGACTAACGTATCCTTAACAAACGTTTGAGTCGATTTTAGCCTCAAAAATGGCTAACGTATCCTCCAAACAGACTTTAGTCCCAAATTGGACTATGAATCTCCCAAACTGGAACAATAGGGCCCAAACGCTCTTTTGTCGGATCTAAACGATCACGTTAAGTGATCTTAGTCTCAAACAGGACTAACGTATCCTTAACGAACGTTTAAGTTGATCTTAGCCGCAACGCGACTAACGTATCCTTAAACTAAAAACACCAAACCCAAATCTAAGTAAATACGGATTTGGACTAATCCACGTCCTACGGGCGACGGCATTACTCAGTCTCCGTATACAATCCACGGGCAACCACAAACAAAACAAACAAACACGACACGAAGTGAAATTCTGGAGAAGGAGAAAGTTGTTACCGCGATGCGGTAGCGTAATTAACTGCAGGGGCTTGCGCCTGCAGGGAAGAGCGTCCCCACAATCAAAAACCTCTCACCCTGAGGGGGAATCTGACGAAGTCTGCTACATCGGCCGCATCCATCTAAACCTCCGATGCAATATGCCATAAATCAACTTGGCATTTTCGGAGAGGTGGACGGATAAAACCAATTAGCATCTGCCCCGAATCTCAGCGTCAGGACATCGCGGTCCTGTGCACCGCCTTTCGGAGGGGAACAGATTCTGGCACGCCCGGTGGGACCTCCTCCTCTTTCCACTCCACACTTCGTGTGTCGTGTTCACGAACAAATCGCGGTTTGCTGTGATTGCCTGTGGATTCAAGGTACTAAGATTTGGTGTCTTGCTTTATGCAGAAAACAGAAAATCGATGGCTTCGAACTGCACCGCCCGCAGCGATAACTCTCGCTCCGTCATTGCTGGAGGAGTGACTTATGGGCCCCAAGCGGCCTCCCTTTTCAAAATACCGATGGAGCAGGTGGCTCAAGCCACCACTGGACTATTTTTTGGGACCATGCTCCCACCAATGAGCTTCAACGCACCAAAGAAGTCGGTCTTCGACCGACTTACCACTGTCGCGACCCCTCTCAACGGGTCGTCCAACTCCACTGCTTCAGTTTTTAACGGACTAGGCCAGAGCTCTAACAGGCTCATGAAGAAACCCGCCATACCAGAAGGCGTTATCCCGAAGCGGATAGCCATTCTAACTCCCGTTCCTAGCAAAATCACCAAAGTTGCTTCCCATGTTCAGAAGTCCGCTTCTGACAAGTTGGCCGTCCCCGTTCAACGGACGTCGATCTTTAAAAAGCTGGTACCAGTATATTCTGACCAACACAGGGGGCATGAGGAGATCACCCCTATAGTGGAAACAACCCCATCAGCACGACATGCCCGACGTCGCCACTGGCGTCGAGTAAGGAAGGCTGGGGGCAACTCCCCCTCTGGGATAACTCCGTCAGCTCCGATGGTGAGGATCGATACTGCTGTTCCAATCGGGAACAGATTTGAATTGCTGAATACGGTGCGCAGAAACTCTCCTACTGCGATATTGAAACGAACTCCTTCACCTGTGGAGAATACTCCAGAGAAGAAGTTAGAGCAGCCCCCTCAACGGCTGTCCTCTAAAATTTACAAAGTCTGGCGACGGGTCCAAGAGTCGGTGATCGATCAAGACTGCCTCCGATGACAGAAAAAGATGAAGGTTCGGCAGGGGAAGGATTACTCTGTCAAACCACAAAAAGCAAAAGCTACTTGGGTGCCCACTACAACGGCTCCCTTAACTCCAATCACTCAAAAAAGGAGGCCACAAAAAGCCCCTGTGAACATGGCGAAGCATAAAAGCGCTGAACACAAACGCCCCAAATCTGGGGGCATGGTGGTGCACACTGTTTATATGGCTTCTGGAAAGGAGGAAAGCCGCACTTCTACGGGCCACCGACCGCTCACCCGATCCGTGACGAAAGCCCAGGAGCAACAACAAAAGCTTCAGGAAATGATGACTACAATGGCTGCACTCACTGAGCCAAAAGAAAGCTCTGAAACGTCTTCGGATGAGCGTCAAGAACAAGAAACCGACGCTGACTTTTTACGCAGAGTCCTCGAAAAGAGGGACAAAGAAGCTGCAGAGCAAGCAGCTAACATAAAGCATATGGCGCTCCTCTTCCAAGATATGGTAGGGATGATGTTACAGCCGGACCCTCCTGCTGAAGATCCTCCGATCGTCCTTGAAAACGATAGGGGAGAAACGTCAAATCCTCCGCCGGCTCTATCAACAGCCAAGGAGGAGGCAATCTCCAAAGTTGACCTAGATGAATACATCGCCCAGCAAATACGGGTGCATCAGGCGACTGAAGCAGCCGGTCAGGTCGTAAAGACGGGGCGGCCATATCCGGGTTGGTACAATCAGATTAAGTACCCGACAGGCTATACAATTCCTAAGTTCCATGTCTACAAGGGGACGGGCAATCCTCATCAGCATGTTGCCCAGTTCAGAGCGCTCTGCGGCAACACTGGAGGCGATGATAAATTGTTGCTACATCAATTTGTCGGCAGCTTAGCAGAAACAGCCTTTGAATGGTATTCGGAGCTACCTAACGACTCTGTCAAAACATTTGCAGAGATGGAACTGCTGTTTACACAAAGATTCGCAAGTGCTAGTGAACGCACCCCGATTACAGCACTGATAAATGCCAGGATAAGGCCCGGCGAAACGTGGGTCCAATACGCAACACGATGGCGAAACCTATGGTCGAAATGCGAACAACGCATAGAAGAGGCACCTGCGGTAGGCATGTTTGTGGGCACTCTCGATCCGCAGGCGACCATCTCGCAATTCATGATGTTCTTCAGGCCGACCACCTTTCAGACCTTGATCGACAAATTAGCCCAAATGGACCAGATGGTGTAAGTGCACGGCGGCGCCCCGGCCGTCAATCCGACGGCCAAGTGCGGAAGCGGTAATAAACATTAATTTTTGCAAACTAGCAAACCGGAACCACCGCGCACTAAAACCCGGATCGAACCATTAACGAGTCCTAGCTAACTACAAGATGGGGAAGAGAGATATACCGACTGATCCGAGTCCTCCGGTCTTCTCGTCGTCGTCCCGATCTCCCGCGGAATGTCCTGTCTCCACCTCGTCGCCGGAAGTGCACCACATCGCCTACATCTTTTACGGGCTCCCACCTCAATGCCGAGGCAACTCGGGCGCGAAGTTGGCTAGCCGACGCGTCCAAGATTTGCTGTAGACCAGTGTAGAATAGTTGTCTCTTTGGGGTTTTGTATAGTTGCCATGATGGAGGAATTTATGCACAAGGATTTTTCCATTGATGCTTGCTGGAAAGAAAAATGGAGCATGCTCTTCCAAAAAGGAGCTTGGCCAAAAACCCATCAGCACTTCTTAAGCACTCAATGCAACCATATATAAATTAATCCCTCATCTCATCAATCTCCCACTCCAGCACACTCATGTAGCTCCTTTTTAAAAACCTTAGGAAATTAATCCACACTCATAAATTAAACACAGCACACTCAAGGAGGGGGGGCCCACGAAACATGCAAGAAACATTTACACACCAAAATATAAACATGTCCCCTCATTAACAGTGGCTGGCCCCTTCTCAAATGGGTGGGGAAAAAAGAAATGATTACATCAAGAGGAGAATAATAAATAGATAATTATCAAAAGGTCATCCTCATCTCACTAATCAATCTCTTTTTCAAACCATCATGAAAAGCAATGAGTAAGACAAGAATGGAATCTCATGATGAAGAGGCTACAATTATGCAAGAAACCCCTCCACAAAATGTTATTTGCAAACTTGCAAATAACACCCTCCATCGGAAAGGTCCGGCCGGGAAAGAACAAAGGAAAACCGGCCGGAACGGAATGCAAACTGGCAACTCCAGAAAACTGGTCCCGTAATAAATTACAGGAAAAACCCCGCTGCTGCAAATACATGCCCGCATTTGTATTCCCACTGAACACAAATGCAAAAAGACAAAATCTACACTTCCTAATACTAGGATCCGGTTTAAGCCAAAGCCGGCTAGTAAAAATCCGTCCGATCACGATCCGTGCAATACCGCACGTGTCTGATCGAACCCTGCCATATCTCCATACGGCCTCTACAGCGTTTCGCCCGAAAGCTTGAGTAACTGAATGTGGGGGACTCTAAAGACTCGTCAACACCTTGGTTGTGGATTTAACCACTAGCACGTCAGAGGTATAAGCCAATACGTAACGGGCTACCAGGCATTGACTAAAAGGGACGTCTGTGAGCGAACTCAGCCTGACACCCTACTGAGCCTGTCAGTGACAATATCCGTACAGTCCGGTCCGTTCGTCTATGAGCATCGCATGGCGGGCCTAGGGGGTTGGTAAAAGTCAGATCCCCAAAAGCGGTACAAGTTGTGTCGGAGTGTAGCCCAGAACACCCTGAGATACTACTGGAATATCTACCAGTAAATCTCCTTGCCTCGGCCGAGGGCTTTGTGTAATGGCTCTCCTAGACACAGCGCGACCTCACCCCCAATACCGGGAGAGACGAACCCCTGAAGATACGCTCACTGCCTCCATGTGGCTCGGGACTGTACCCAACTAAAACCTGTTTACACGACTCCTTTGAGCCGTGGTAGGGTAGTAATCAAAGTACAGTGGGAACTCACACGAGACAAATGACGATCCCCAGGTCGATGAACTAACATGTACACATGTCACCAGGGAACTGCCATCTGACATCTGATATATGACCAACTAGCATGTTCCCAGCGAGTCCTGTCCGGTGTACTCATAACCCAATGAGCACCTGTATACATCTTAGGTGAACCAACTAACACCAATGGCTTGTGAGACCGGCCACCGCCCCTCGTCGGGGTCTCGACTGTATACACTAGTCTACTCTGGAGAATCGATGCCCTGTCTCGAAACTCTCACGACTAGAGACCTTTTAAGGATGTGCTTATAGACTACCAGCTCCCACGTATATGATCGCCCTCATACTGCTGGTAGTCAAGCAAGAATCCTAGGGGCTCTATCAACGTGTAATAGCGACTTGTCAGGTCACCTAAAGCAGTACACGATGATAAAGGCAAACCAGATAGCATACTATCATCTCGAGTAAGACTGTCCTACCGGGATAGGTCCTCCATCAATCATTACAATCACGTACCTGTGATCCAATAATTGACTCTGAGGGCACTATCTCCAACAATCTCCCACTTGCACTCAAGGATAATTATTGCGATGTCGCATACTCACAGCCCGTATGATACCGAACACCCAACTCCTCTACTAGTCAGTCTCACAAAGCTCGTTAGCGAAACTATTGCGTTCGAGGAATAGCCTCAGTGAGTGGATCCGCTTTGATGTTTCTTTCTATGTCTCTCTAAATCTCAAGTTCGCGGAGAATGCCATCTCCCGAAATGAGCAATACCTGTCTTAGAATGCGTCTGGATGTCTGATGGGACCTAGCTCATAAATGAACTCCAAATCCAGACTTCTTAGACTGTATCGTCAACTGAACTTAATCAGTTTCCTGCGCCATGCCTCCCTCAGTATTGCCTTGGACCACCTGTCCAAAATACTGCCCCTCGTCAGAGAGAAAACTATAACTCTGACAACCTCCTTGTCGTCCATGTCACCTTGGAAGCCTGGAATGATAACTGTCTCCCGAATGAGGCTGTCGTTATCATATCCCTAGAACATCTACTTATGTTCTAAAACTGCTTCCGACTGTTTCTCCAGGATTGGATTAATGTCAACTTATTGCATCTAGTGCAAGAACAATATCTGGTGTGGTACTTGACATCTCATGATTGACTCAATTGCCTAAGCAAGTGATCTGCCAATCATGCACATCCCTCTCCACTTTAGTCTATAAGACACCTTTAGAGAGGGTGACTCCATCACCTGCAGGTACACTACCGTGCCAGGAGTCGTTCATTCTAAATACTCTTAGAATGCTGTCAAAGTACCCATAATTGGGAAACCACCCAAATCTAGATCTAAAACCATAGATCTAGTAACCAGTATGTCTGATATAATATCCAAGTCCTATGTGGAGAAACCACTGTGTGACGACCAAAGTATAACCGATCGTAGTATAGGAATATCACTTCCTACTCTGTGTATGTCATCCAAATACCAGGACATCACACCCTACTACCTTCTCAACAGATCCATCCCCTGTTCTGGTGAAGTCAAACCCATGACTGTCACGTCAAAAATAGATGATCTATCTCCTCTACATGTGCTTTAGTCTATAAATAGACATAAGCTACCTGTCCACCAATGCTTCCGCTGCTCCCACTGACTACGACAACACTCTGGCAGAGTCATATACACGTACACTTCTGAAGCGAGTTCAGAATGACGCTATACTCACCCTCCTGCCGGGTCTCACAGTCTGGAACAACAGCAATGGCAAGTGTGGGTAAACAAGAACTTCCCTGTCACCGTCCTTGAGGCTACCGGAGTACCTCTCGGGTGCCTGAAGTTACCCACCGTATATTCGGAGTGGCCAATGGAATGTCAAAGCAGATTGAATCTTTAGGTTCCTATGAAATCTTCAGTAATCGTTTATGGTTCTGGAATCACTTCCAGTTCTACCATACTCCCACTACTTTTTTCTGAAAAAAATCCATTTTTAATAAAACTGTGGCGAGTCTAGAACAATATTGCTATTGTTCATCCAGATGGTAGAAAATCAACCCTCGTCATAGCCTGGGTCAACCCACAAACAGCCATTACAGAAACGTGCCTTGAGTTGTCCAGTGTCTGGTTTTAATCATAAACCGGACAACTCCCCGTACCTTAACATCGTTAAGATATGAACTGTTCTATATCCAATATAGAAACAGAGGCACTGATTTAATTGAACCAGATCCAAATCATGCAACTGTCTCCAGTGCATGTCAACTAAATGGAAGGAGGCCGATCAGCGTTACTCAACTTAGGAATGCTTCCAATCATGAGTAACCCGAAAGAGAAGTAAGATCTCTTTATCATTACTATCAACTGAATACCATGCACAAGTGTCTACATCTTCGATTGCTTTGAAGAATCCCGATACTTGCTATACCTGGTTCTCTACTCTATTCAAATACCTATAACTTCTCAAAATTCGGACCCTGTGTTTCCACGAAACACCTGTCTAAAAACTAGAGAAGTCATAAGTAAACCGAATATAGTACGAGGACCAACCCCTCTGTCCTGATGGACCCTGAACAACATACAATACTCTGTATAAGTCCTTTGAGTCTGATAACTCTTTCACTGTATGTCGTAGGTTGAAAACTGTACTTATGGTTAAGAAGAATTACACCGCCGTTTAATGCTCCTTACCTAACCATCCACTGATATAGGTAAATGTCATCGACATAATTTCAAAAGGTATATCTCACTCTATAAAAATAGACGTACAGATATATCAATTTGGAATTGGTGCATAACAGCGGATATTCAAAACCAAACATTTGCCGTCCGGCAAACAATCCAGGTGACTTCCTCAAATATCACCAATTACAACGAATCCCGATATAATGAGGACAGTCACCTAATTCCCAATAACTTACTCCCACTCATCATCTGTAAAACCATACAGATGTGAGAATCATACCTGGTAAATACATACCCTGGAGCAAGTGTCTAATTGGGAAATCAGTTTTATATTAACAGTACACAGTGAAACTGAAACATTGAAATGTTTCGCTGGGGTATCCTGGTATTCCTAGTAATGCCTCTTCCATTATCTAGATTCACAACTTTAACCGTATAATTCTTTGCCACTTCTCCAAATCCCTTTTTATGTCTTTAGTCATTACCTTCTGTACACCCATTTAGGCCAAATGGTTTTCTTCCTTCCTTACCGTTCGGCACCAGCCTATGGTTTGGAAGAAGACTATCCAATAAGCATAATGGGTGTACTGTCCTAATCCTAGGAGCACTCGCAATGCAAGAGAAGGTGAAGATAAAAGACACCTGAATGAACTTTATTCCTATTTCTCCTGAACCAGGATCCATCCCCGAACTGGAACAAGTTCCTTTCGAGTTCGTATATAACCATACGATGGATTATCCAATAAACTTAGGATCTTCGTAGTGATACGGAGTGTCTTGGAGAAATACAAAGGTGATTTAGGATTGGCGAAGAAATACTTGGTTTGGTCGTGAATAGCAGTCGCAATTTACATTGCCCTCTTACTAATCCCTTGCTTTGTCTGAACTTAATACCTTCTGTACACCGTTTAGGCTAATTGGTTTTCTTCATTCCCTACCGTTCGGCACCAGCCTAGGGTTTGGAAGAAGACTATCCAATTTGCGTAATAGGTGTACTATCTCCTAAGCCAAGGAGTACTCGCAACCTGAGAGAAGGTAAAAGGAAAAGACAACTGAATAGTCCTATTCGTTTTCTCCAGAACCAGAAACCATCCTCGAATTCCTTCGAGTTCATATATAACCATACGATGATTTTGTCCAATGGAAGTGGACATTCGTAGTAATACGGGGTGTCCCGGAGAAAAGGGTAAAAGTAGGAGTGGCAATGAGGTCTGCAATTCTGGCAATCCAAAAGCCAGTATTTAGAAGGTTTGGTCAACTTGGTCACTGAGTCATAGTCTAGGGTCGGGTCAATGGTCGCTGCCAAAGAGAGAGAGAAAAGAAACACTCAGCGTGCACTCTAGCCTAGATCAGAATGGTTATCACTTTATCTAATCTGGAAACCTCCCACTGTAACGTCAAATTCTTCCCCAAACCTGAAAGAAGAATTAGCCGGGATCACCCGAGGAGTAAACCAACTCATCAGTGGGAATCGGGATCCAACTCTCATCGCATGATAACGTGACGGAATCCGCTCACGGTATCACACTCCAAAAGGTATGCGCATATCTGGCAAGTTTCAGTTCTTTTGAAACTCCCGATGTGATTTCTGAGCAATGCTCTTATGACCTTGGCGTGAGGTCAAAATATCATAAGTCACATGTCAAGTTCTACCCGTCATTATCCAGGTTAATTTGAACCTACCCGTACATACCCTTGACGTAGGCCAAAATAGTAGTACGACTGTCCTAAACCAACGCATCTATCTATGCAACAGATAAATACCCGGCAGCTACCAAACACTATGCCTTGGCGTGAGGTCAAAATACATAGCTTGAATACTACCGAATATTTAACTGAAATGACGGAGGGCTACGAATGGTTTCTGGCGAAAACCTTTAACGTAATGAACTTGATATCGTTGAAGGAACGGATAGCTTTTTAAAAATATAGTGACGAAAACCTTTACTAAAGAGGTCACTCCCGGTGAAGGGATCTCGGCTCTTTCCCCGTAGAATGAGGTGCAGGATATTCCAAATGAATACCACGATGCAAAGCAAAAGTAATCGGCTGTAGTGAAGTTAATGCCCTGACGCAAACTTCTGTCCAAGGGGTCACTCCCGGTGAAGGGATCTCGGCCCTTGCCTCGTCGACTGAGGTGCTGGATATTCATAACCGAATATCACTGTGCAAAACAAAAGTGAACGTCCTTGCAATAACAGCTTTTTGAAAAGTGTTCCAACAACATCAGATTAGGTTTGTTTTTAACTTGCATTGATCCGAATCAACGCAGTCCCATCAATTGATCACACCACAAAGAACGAAAATATACTGATGTACGTATATGCCATCCGCATTCGCCACTGGGTCCCGTCATTACCCGTTAGGTTAGCTAACTAACGACAGAGCGGGGACTGGACTAGCGCGGATGCAAAAAATATACAACATCTACTAATATATATACCAATATATTATATTCGCTCAAGGCGTGAAAAAAAAAATGCAACATCACAGAAATGTACAGCATCACAGAACAATACAGATATCTGGGATCCCCAGGTTTCACAGAGCCGCTGAAACCCGACGTTCCCCTGGTCGTGTGGATAGCCTGTGCAATGAAATCCTAGACCCCTACGGGCGCGGCAAGTCACCCGCCAAAACCTAAAGCGAGGCAGCCCCCTTCAGCACCGTGAATGGACCACCCAGCACTTCACGGAATCCGGTAACTTGGGCACCCCTCCTGGGTCAACCTGTACCCCCTACGAGTGCAGCGAATAGCCCGCCAATCCTAGAGTAAAGCCCCCTCTGTCTCAATGCCATGAGATGCGGGCTTGTTGCCCTCTAGAACCCGGCTATCCGTGCACCCCTCCGCGGGGTAATCCTAGTACAGAAAGTAAAATATACATACAAAAGGTACATCGACCGCAACCTGGTCGTGCCCCAAAATAATAATACAAACAGGCAGTGACGGCAGTCCACATGTCGGACGCTCGCCCCGCAATATCAAATGTACATAATACAACAAAAATTATACTAGCATTGCATCCAGGCTATCCCCCACGACCGATCCGCAACATCACAGCAAAATCACAAAACATCAACGTGAATGTCACGTTCGCAAATCCGTCTAACCGGGCTATAGCAGTTAGACAGGATTTACCGATCAAGTGACATTCACGGTCGCACATATAATGTAAATACTGTGAACTAATGTATTTAAAATATCCGATCAATCAAATTTTAACAAGTGGGCCCCAAACAACTACTGTAGCACATCAAGAAATTCTGGGCCCAATTTTAATGTTCCAAAAACCCAATTTTCACCCCAGAAAGATACTGCAGAAATTTGATGCAACAATACCATCATAGTGCGGCGGAACCGCGGCCCAAGGGGGGGTTTGGCCGCGGTTCCGCGCTCCTGTGGTCAAATTACTGTATCGAATTTTTACAGTACTCTTATAATTTCCAGTACATGTGTTTTCTACAACCTGAAAAAAATTTCGACTCCAAAAAAATTTCAACAGAAAACTGATGCGAACAAAATGCGGATTTTGGAATTTTGGTCGATCGGAAATGTAAACACATTAAACAAAGATAGACTAGGTTAATGGCGAGGCTCTGATACCACTGTAAGTGCACGGCGGCGCCCCGGCCGTCAATCCGACGGCCAAGTGCGGAAGCGGTAATAAACTTTAATTTTTGCAAACTAGCAAACCGGCACCACCGCGCACTAAAACCCGGATCGAACCATTAACGAGTCCTAGCTAACTACAAGATGGGGAAGAGAGATATACCGACTGATCCGAGTCCTCCGGTCTTCTCGTCGTCGTCCCGATCTCCCGCGGAATGTCCTGTCTCCACCTCGTCGCCGGAAGTGCACCACATCGCGTACATCTTTTACGGGCTCCCACCTCAATGCCGAGGCAACTCGGGCGCGAAGTTGGCTAGCCGACGCGTCCAAGATTTGCTGTAGACCAGTGTAGAATAGTTGTCTCTTTGGGGTTTTGTATAGTTGCCATGATGGAGGAATTTGTGCACAAGGATTTTTCCATTGATGCTTGCTGGAAAGAAAAATGGAGCATGCTCTTCCAAAAAGGAGCTCGGCCAAAAACCCATCAGCACTTCTTAAGCACTCAATGCAACCATATATAAATTAATCCCTCATCTCATCAATCTCCCACTCCAGCACACTCATGTAGCTCCTTTTTAAAAACCTTAGGAAATTAATCCACACTCATAAATTAAACACAGCACACTCAAGGAGGGGGGGCCCACGAAACATGCAAGAAACATTTACACACCAAAATATAAACATGTCCCCTCATTAACAGTGGCCGGCCCCTTCTTAAATGGGTGGGGAAAAAAGAAATGATTACATCAAGAGGAGAATAATAAATAGATAATTATCAAAAGGCCACCCTCATCTCACTAATCAATCTCTTTTTCAAACCATCATGAAAAGCAATGAGTAAGACAAGAATGGAATCTCATGATGAAGAGGCTACAATTATGCAAGAAACCCCTCCACAAAATGTTATTTGCAAACTTGCAAATAACACCCTCCATCGGAAAGGTCCGGCCGGGAAAGAACAAAGGAAAACCGGCCGGAACGGAATGCAAACTGGCAACTCTAGAAAACTGGTCCCGTAATAAATTACAGGAAAAACCCCGCTGCTGCAAATACATGCCCGCATTTGTATTCCCACTGAACACAAATGCAAAAAGACAAAATCTACACTTCCTAATACTAGGATCCGGTTTAAGCCAAAGCCGGCTAGTAAAAATCCGTCCGATCACGATCCGTGCAATACCGCACGTGTCTGATCGAACCCTGCCATATCTCCATACGGCCTCTACAGCGTTTCGCCCGAAAGCTTGAGTAACTGAATGTGGGGGACTCTAAAGACTCGTCAACACCTTGGTTGTGGATTTAACCACTAGCACGTCAGAGGTATAAGCCAATACGTAACGGGCTACCAGGCATTGACTAAAAGGGACGTCTGTGAGCGAACTCAGCCTGACACCCTACTGAGCCTGTCAGTGACAATATCCGTACAGTCCGGTCCGTTCGTCTATGAGCATCGCATGGCGGGCCTAGGGGGTTGGTAAAAGTCAGATCCCCAAAAGCGGTACAAGTTGTGTCGGAGTAAAGCCCAGAACACCCTGAGATACTACTGGAATATCTACCAGTAAATCTCCTTGCCTCGGCCGAGGGCTTTGTGTAATGGCTCTCCTAGACACAGCGCGACCTCACCCCCAATACCGGGAGAGACGAACCCCTGAAGATACGCTCACTGCCTCCATGTGGCTCGGGACTGTACCCAACTAAAACCTGTTTGCACGACTCCTTTGAGCTGTGGTAGGGTAATAATCAAAGTACAGTGGGAACTCACACGAGACAAATGACGATCCCCAGGTCGATGAACTAATCTGTACACATGTCACCAGGGAACTGCCGTCTGACATCTGGTATATGACCAACTAGCATGTTCCCAGCGAGTCCTGTCCGGTGTACTCATAACCCAATGAGCACCTATATACATCTTAGGTGAACCAACTAACACCAATGGCTTGTGAGACCGGCCACCGCCCCTCGTCGGGGTCTCGACTGTATACACTAGTCTACTCTGGAGAATCGATGCCCTGTCTCGAAACTCTCACGACTAGGGACCTTTTAAGGATGTGCTTATAGACTACCAGCTCCCACGTATATGATCGCCCTCATACTGCTGGTAGTCAAGCAAGAATCCTAGGGGCTCTATCAACGTGTAATAGCGACTTGTCAGGTCACCTAAAGCAGTACACGATGATAAAGGCAAACCAGATAGCATACTATCATCTCGAGTAAGACTGTCCTACCGGGATAGGTCCTCCATCAATCATTACAATCACGTACCTGTGATCCAATAATTGACTCTGAGGGCACTATCTCCAACAGATGGGCCATAGACCGTCTCCTCTAAGACCCGATCCCCGAAATGAGAAAGGAAAAGCGATCATCGTCGCCAACGCTCAGCAACAGTCGAGCAACTCAAAGCCGGTCGCTCGCCAAAACAACGTGCGTCCACGCCCATCCCTCGAAGAGAGGCTAGGACGTCCTTACTCGTTTCCTCAGAATATAACGAGAAGACTGTTTGAGCTGGCAGTGCGTAACAGACTCATCAATCTGCCGAGTCCAAAGCGTCTATCGCAGCCAGGCGATCTTAATAATCCCAATTATTGCCCTTACCACCAAACGGTAAGTCACCCGATTGAGGATTGTTTCGTCTTTAAGGGATGGATCGAGGATCAATACCTGCAAGGCAAGTTCATGCTGTCTGAAAGCTGGAAGGTAAACCCCCCACAGCCGCACTCTCCAAAGAAGACGGACACGCCAGGGGCAACTTGTTCTTTCGTCGAGGATGAAAACGATGGAGAAAACTTATCGGATGAATCCGAAGACTACGTAGCGACTTGTCATGTGATTTCTCATTCACTGACGGATGATGAGGAGGATCCTTGCGCTGAGAAATCAATGGCGGACCCTGAAACAGAAATTCCGCGGCCGTCAGACAAGTTGATCGATGCCTTCCTAAATGAAATTAGTCTAAAAGCAAAAGCCAATCAAGAGCATGAAATGGCCATACTGGAAAGAACCAAGGTATTCCCGTCAAATCAAAAGCCATACACTGTGGGTAAAAACAAATTCAAGACGAGGAAACGGTTCGCCAAAGCTCTATCAGTAGGAATGAAGCAACCGCCCTCTGAAGAAAATTCTTTCTCTGAGGTAGAGATGCACCCTAACTTCTGTTTATATCATCAGAAGATCATACATTCTACCGAAGACTGCGAGTCCTTTAACTGTTGGTGGCAAGGGTATGTCGCTCAAAAGCAACACTTCGACAAGACAAAGTGTGAATCTCGTGGACATCGGAAAAATGCGATATATGAGCGCAAAGGAGCCGCCGCAAACTGTCATATAGCCGACTTCAAGGGATCACAAATTGTCACCTTTGGAAGCGACTCTGACGAAGAAGCTATCCCCAACTTTTCCCTCGGGGAATCTATTTCGAAAATAAAGGAATTGAGAAGCTGCGAGAACGTTCAGCCATGTAATCGCATGCTATTCGAAAAAAATCTCGGCCCCGTAAACAAGGGACCGAGCAAAAAGAATAAAGGAAAAGGAAAAAAGGCCCTCGTCGCCAGCGCTCAACAACAATCAGGTGACCCTAGACCGGTTGCTTGCCAAAGCAACAAGCGGCAATCCCTCCAGGAAAAGTTGAAACGTCCTTACTCGTTTCCGCAAGATAAAACAAGGGGACTGTTCGAGCTGGCAGTGTGCGACAGACTCATCAATCTGCCGAGTCCAAAACGTCCGTTGCGGCCAGGCGATATTAATAATCCTAATTATTGCCCTTACCACCAAACGGTAGGTCATCTGATCGAGGATTGCTACGTCTTCAAAAACTGGGTTGAAGACCAATACCAACATGGCAAGTTTGCGCTGTCTGAGAACTGGAAGGTAAGTCCGCCACAACCGCATGCTCCGAAAAAGATGGATACGCCGGGGGCATCATGTTCATTCATGGAGAAGGACTCATAGACCGAAAAGTCAATAAACCAGATATTCGCCTCAAATACGGCGACAACGGACCGAAACATCCTTAAACTAACAACGGACCGAGATGTCCTTAAACTAATGATGGACCGCAATGTCCTAAAACTTGTAAATGACCGAAATGTTTTTAAACTACTACCGCAGCATTCTCAGGCTGACGAGAATATAAAAAAAAACAAAAAAACGGTATGTCCATAAGCAAAATGGGCACGGATGAAAACCCGAAAGGGCTCCGTGAGTAAAAACAGCAGGACTACCGGCGAGTGTTCGTGAAAACCCGAAAGGGTAAAAAAAAAAAGAGAAGAAGAAAATAAAGAAAAAAAACGGTATGTCCATAAGCAAAACGGGCATGGAGGAAAACCCGAAAGGGCTCCGTGAGTAAAAACAGCAGGGCTACCGGCGAGTGTTCGTGAAAACCCGAAAGGGCGCGACCTCGTAAAAAAAAGAATAAAAAAATAAAAATAAAAAGAATAAAAAAAATGGTATGTCCATAAGCAAAATGGGCACGGATGAAAACCCGAAAGGGCTCCGTGAGTAAAAACAGCAGGGCTAACGGCGAGTGTTTGTGAAAACCTGAAAGGGCGCAACCTCGTTAAGAAACACTTATAGGGTCCTCTCGACCCTGTAAGGAGAAACCACCTGCGTGAGATCCTTACGACTCACAAAGGAACAACACACTTAGGGATCCCCACGATTCCGAAGGAGAAAATACACTTGCGAGATCCTCACGACTCGTAAGGAGAACTCTCTTGTGGGACCCTTACGGCTCATAAGATTTGAAAGTCTTAAGTTGCAGAAACCTTAACCTGTTCTTAAGCAGCCCCCACAACCTTCGATATTGCCCTACAAGCGGCTCATAATGACCCTTGTATACAATCCACGGGCATGAATAAATATTTCCCTAACAAAGTCCCATCCGTGACTAGGGATATGCTTGTACAGCAAACAACACTTGTAAGTCCTCTCGACTTATAAGGAGAAAACCCTTTTGTAAGATCCTTACGACTTACAAGAGAACATGCACTTAGGAATCCTCACGATTCCCAAGGAGAAAACACACCTACAAGATCCTCACGACTTGTAGGGAGAAATACCTTTGTGAGACCCTTACGGCTCATGAAGTCAAAAGCCTTAGCCGACAGGACCCTTAATCCTGTTTACTAAGCCACCTTTGTTCAGGATCGACAGAGGCAAATGATGATTCGCTCCTGGCAATATTCCACTTGTAGCGATGCTGATGCCTAAATCGGTATCAAATTCCAAGTCCTTTCATGGCAGATGATGATTCGCTCCTGGCAATATCCCAGTTGCAGCGATGCTGATGCCTAGACCGTTATCAAATTCCAAGTCCTTTTACGGCAAATGATGATTCGCTCCTGGCAATATTCCAGTCGCAGCGATGCTGATGCCAAGATTGGTATCAGATCCCAAATCCCCTACTCGCAAAAAAAAAAAATCAGCGAGCCAAAAAAAATATATATATATATGCATACGAAATAGCCGAAATGATGGGGCAGCTTGCAAACAAAATCAGCAAGTAAAAATGTATGCATGCAAAATAGCCGAAATGGTTGGGCAACTCGCAATAAAAAGCAGCGAGTAAAAAGAAAAATAGCCGAAATGATTGGGCACCGCGAAAAATAGCCGAAATGATTGGGCAATCGCGATTTTCGCGATATAAAAAGCGGAAATGATAGAGCATCGCAGAAAGAATAAAAAAAATGAAAAAATGAAACTTTTTGCCCTACAGGTGAAATCACATCGATCCCTGTATACAATCCAGGGGCACAGATAAAAAGGGAACAATACCTTCCCAACAGGCTCCACCAGAAAGCGAAGCCAAATCTCGACGGTTCATAGATAACCTAGAGACCATCTCGACATTTATCGCAATATTACAGACACGATGTCAACAAATGAAGCAAAGGAAGGTCCCTAACTTCAGGGTCTCGACGTCAATATCGACAACTTAAAGATCACCAACGGCGTTTCTCCTCACTCCAACTAGATACAGACATGACGTCAACAACTGACCTCAGAATCGCAACGAAACGGAACCATGACAAAGTCCCTAGTTCCAAATCTCAATGGCCACGTCTACAGCCTGGAGACCAACAACGGTGTGCCTCCTCATTCCAACAGGACACAGATGTTACACCATCAAGTGGAGCGATGGCAAAATCCCAGCTTCACCTCAGCATTCGTCTCGATACAGTAGACGCAATGTCAACAACAGCGTTCCTCCACAGTCCAGCTGGAGGCAGATGCAACGTCAACAAAAGACCTCACGGTCGAAACAAAGCGGAGTAACGGCAAAATCCTAACTCCACCTTAGCATTCGTCTCGTTACAACAGACGCAATGTCAACAACGGCGTTCCTTCGCAGCCCAGCAGGGTGTACATGCAAAGTTAACAAAAGACCCCATGGTCGAAACAAAGCGGAGCGATGGCAAAATCCCAGCTTCACTTCAGCATTCGTCTCGATACAGTAGACGCAATGTCAACAACAGCGTTCCTCCGCAGTCCAGCTGGAGGCAGATGCAACGTCAACAAAAGACCTCACGGTCGAAACAAAGCGGAGTAACGGCAAAATCCCAACTCCACCTTAGCATTCGTCTCGTTACAACAGACGTAATGTCAACAACGGCGTTCCTTCGCAGCCCAGCGGGGTGTACATGCAAAGTTAACAAAAGACCCCATGGTCGCAACAAAGCGGAGTGATGGCAAAATCCCAGCTCCACCTCAGCATTCGTCTCAATACACCAGACGCAGTGTAAGCAAACGAAGCGAAGGCCACATTCCTAGCTTCAACGTCTTTACGGTAACTCACATAAAACCGGAAAGACAATCGGAGACCGTCTCACATGAAGTGGTCACCTCCTTGACGTTCGTCTCGATACAGTAGACGAAATGTCAACCTCAGCGTTCTTCCTCCAGCAGGGATTCAGACATGACAAAGAAAATGAAGCGAAGGCCACATTCCTAGCTTCAACGTCTTTACGGTAACTCACATAAAACCGGAAAGACAATCGGAGATCATCTCGCATCAGCACAGAGTGGTCACCACCTTGACGTTCGTCTCGATACAGCAGATGAAATGTTAACCCCAGCGTTCTTCCTCCAACAGGATTTGGACACACCAAAGAAAACGAAGCGAAGGCCACATTCCTAACTTCGACGTCTTGACGATAACTTATATAAAACCGAAAAGACAATCGGAGATCATCTCGCACCAGCACAGAATGGTCACCACCTCGACGTCCGTCTCGATACAGCAGACGAGATGTCACCCCAATGTTCGTCTCGACACAGCAGGCGCAACGTCATCAAACAAACGGAGCCACGGCAAAATCCCTAGTTCCCACCGCAACATTCGTCTCGATACAGTAGACGCAATGCCAGCAAACGAAGCAAAGGCCAAATTCCTAGCTTCAGGGTCTTGACGGCAACTCATATAAAACCCGAAAGACTATCGGAGATCATCCCACACCAGCGCGGAGTGGTTATGACTCATCGGGACTCTCCAAAATGAGCCTAATCTCAAGTAAAAAGCGGCATGGCAAATTCCTAGCGCTTGCTCTTCCGACGGTCAAACTGCCAAGGAGGATTGCTTGAAGACGTCTTGTCCAGCCCCCGAAGGGATCAGAGACACGGCAGTCGCAGGGCTACTCGAACAGCACGATTGCCTATCGAGGACTATATCAGCTTATGCGACGGTACGATGGCCAAAACCCTAAGTACCACCAACCTTAACGGGCTTCTGGCGTAAAGAGCAGAGGTTAAATACGACGTTAAGATGTTCTTGCGAGAAACGTTCGATTCGTCTCGACTTGTGAAAAATTGTCGAGGCGGTTCGACTCGTGAGATAAAGCCTTAGGCAGTGGGCATAAAAGAAGCCTGTTTCCTAAGCATTGGGACCCTGCGAGTTGGCCCAAAACGGTCTCTTGCATACCATCCACGGGTCTCACTCTCCAACGTCGAACTTCGACAAGGAGGGAAGCAACCGCTTACAAGTCCTCTCGACTCGTAAGAGGGAAAAATTCTCTTGTAGGATCCTTACGACTTACAAGAGAAAACCACACTTAGGAATCCTCACGATTCCTAAGGAGAAAAACCCGCCTACGAGATCCTCTCGATCCGTAGGGAGAAAAGTCTCTATGAGACCCTCACGGCTCATAGAGTTGAAAAGTCTTAGGCAGCAGATCTGAACCTGCGGCCTAAGCCCTCGCTATCTCATGAAGAAATCAAGAACCTTACTCTATTACCTGCTAATTGTGACGACATGCTGAGAAAGAGGAAAAGCAACAGAAAGAGCACCCGATTTACGTTTGATCAAGCGTTCAAGACGTATTCATTCATGCATGGGCAAAAAGACTCAGGACAAAGATATATAATAAAGACAAGCTGGGATAAAAAAAAATTCCATTAATATTGCCCGAAGTTCTTACAGTCATAAAAACAATAAACGAAAGTTACAATGGAATAACCTCAGATCCAGGGCATGGATTGAGGAATTCAAAAGCGATCCTATCTATGACTTTCCAAGCCTCGCGGACCATCCTAGTGTGCTTCCTTTCGCGAGCACAAGCGTCAGGGTCCCTCCCGATGTCTTCCACCCTCCGATAAGCAGCGAGTATGGCAGACTGTTGAAAGACCTCGTGCAAGAGGTCAATAAGACTGTCTCGCCGTCTCTTCGAGATAAAGTTCAATAGGTACACAGAGTGCACCTTGTCCTCAGCGGCATCCAACGCCTTAAGCGGCACACCGGAACAGAATAGGGGAAGCGCTTCCCAGATAGCTCCCACGATAAGTTTAAGAAGAAAGGAACATCGGGGATGCAGTGGACCGTTGTATGCGTCGAAGCGACTCATTATTTCAGCACACTCCTCGTTTGTGAACTCCCAATTTTGAGAGCGGCCAAGTCGGCGGATGCCCTCATGAGAGATGATCTCGTTAAGAGCATACATATGGGCGTCCATTGTTCCTATGAAAGAGGATCAACAGAATTATCAGAAAGACTGATTAAGCAAAACGATATAATGCACTGAGGAATAAAATGCCATATTTAAGTTCCAAGATCCATGAAGAATCCTTAAGAGTTCTTCTATATGATTTGGGAGGAGCAAAGCTCCATTAATGAATTAAGAAAATCCAAGGAAAATCTTTCAGAGATCAGAGCTCTATGGAACCCTAGTAGGGTCCCCTTTAGTTCTCTTTAGATCCTTTTATGACCTGTAGAGCAAAGCTCTGCTAAGTGAAACCCTAAATAGGTTTCCTTTAGATCAGGGATCTATTGAGAGCGATGCTCTATCAACAAAAATTAATTTAACTTAATTTAATCCAAATTAAAATTTTCACCTAAAAGTTTTAAGAGTTTAACTCTTAAAAGTCTTGAAAATAAAAAGCGGGGCTCTGAGTTCTGAAAGTAAAAATTTAGAGATAAGAATCATCTAAGGGACCAAAAGTCCTATTTATAGGTATCAAGTGCCCTTTCAGCTTCCAAGAGATAGCGCGACGGTTCGGAGTCTGCCACCGCTGCGCTCACGTTAGGAGGCCACGTAAGCGCAACGGTAGGGGGGCATTTGTTTATCCCAATCAGAGCAAAGCTCTGTTTAAATTCCAAGGTGGAAAAAAAAGCAATGCTTCTGTTTTTCTCCAATCAGAGCAAAGCTCTGCCTAAAAAAAAAAAACTGCGCGCAGCGCACCTGCGCGACACGTGTCAGCGCAGCGCAACTGCGCGCTGGGCGACACGTGTCTGCGCAGCGCACAGTTGCGCTGCGCAGCAGAGAAAAGTAAAAAAAAAAACGCGCAGCGCACCTGCGCGATGCGCGACACGTGTCTGCGCAGCGCACAGTCGCGTTGCGCAGCAAAAAAAAAAGCGCGTAGCGCACCTGCGCGCTGCGCGACACGTGTCGCGCAGCGCACAGTCGCGCTGCGCGACACGTGTCTGCGCAGCGCACAGTCGCGCTGCGCAGCAAAAAAAAAAAAGCGCGCAGCGCACAGTCGCGGAGTGCAGCAAAAAAAAAATAGCTGCGCGACACGTGTCACGCGTTGGGGCATCTGCACCAAACAGAATTAAAATATTCAAGAAATATTTTCTGTTCTTGTTAAAACAAGAGGATTTTCTTCTGCAAAGCAGTAGCCCTTGGATCAAAGATCCAACGGTGGGGAAAATTCCCCAAATCACTCAGAGAAAGTTCTCTTTAACAAATTTAACTAATTTATGGGCACTATAAAAAGGACCCCAGACCTCAATTAAAAGGCATCAACATTTTTCTAAAAAAAAAAGAGAGAGAACTCTGAGAAACTCCTCAAGAATAAAAAAGGTAAAAACCTTTAGAAAAAGAGAAAGTTCTCTTATGAACAGATCATAGATCTAAGAACAAGATCAATGATCTTTAATAAAAATAAAATAAAATAAAATGGTGCTTTGCACTTTTCATGAACCTTTGGTTCTCTGAGATAAGAAAAAAAACTTATATTCTTCTTTGATCTAAATTAGATCAAAGAATTTAATAGTGCTTTGCACTTGTTCATGAACCTTTGGTTCTTTAAGATAAAAAAAAACTTATTTTCTTCTTTGATCTAAATTAGATCAAAGAATTTAACAGTGCTTTGCACATTTTTATGAATCTTTGGTTCCTGAAATAAAAAAAATAAAAAACTTGTTTTTTTTCCTTTGATCTAAATTAGATCAAGGAAACGAATAGTGCTTTGCACTCCTTTTATGAACCATTGGTTCTTGAATCTAAAAGATTCTTAAATCATAGTGCCTTGCACTTGCAAACTGTGCTTTCGCTCTCTGATTGGCGTAAAGCGCCTGACAAATGCAATGCATTTCCTAAAAGGGCCAGGCCCAAATCAAAATGACCTGACAGGCCAAAATAAATTGCAAGGCAATAAATGGGCAGAGCCCAAATAAATTGATACTTTGCATCCTTTATACAAGGGCAGAGCCCAAATGAAATTGATGCTCTGCATCATTTATAAAGGGCAGAGCCCAAAACAAATTGATGCCCTGCATCTTTTCCGGGCAAAGCCCAAATAAAAAATAAAAAAAAACAAATGCAAATAAAATATTGGACATTTTTAACTGGACTTAGCCTAATCGTGGCCATAAGTCCTTAAACTAAATTAACTGAGCAAAACGGCTCTCCTAAACCAATCCACATCCGGTTCAAGGATACATCTCCGAACTCCTTTGATATCCATCGTTGTAATTCCTCAACGACGTCAAAGAGGTGACGGGTCCCAACGACCATACATCAATATGAACTGCGGGGTCCTTAAACTCGTGGACCGAAACGTCCTTAAAATAATATCGGACCGAAACGTCCCTGAACTAATGATGGACCGAAACGTCCCTGAACTAATGATGGACCGAAACGTCCCTAAACTAATATCGGACCGAAACGTCCCTAAACTAATATTGGACCACCACGTCCCTAAACTGGAATATGGACCACCACGTCCCTAAACTGGCACAATAGAGCCTAAATGCTCTTTTGTTGGACCTAAACGGTCCCGTTAAGTTGACCTTAGTCTCAAACTGGACTAACGTATCCTTAACAAACGTTTGAGTCGATCTTAGCCTCAAAAATGGCTAACGTATCCTCCAAACAGACTTTAGTCCCAAATTGGACTATGAATCTCCCAAACTGGAACAATAGGGCCCAAACGCTCTTTTGTCGGATCTAAACAATCACGTTAACTGATCTTAGTCTCAAACAGGACTAACGTATCCTTAACGAACGTTTAAGTTGATCTTAGCCGCAACGCGACTAACGTATCCTTAAACTAAAAACACCAAACCCAAATCTAAGTAAATACAGATTTGGACTAATCCACGTCCTACGGGCGACGGCATTCTCAGTCTCCGTATACAATCCACGGGCAACCACAAACAAAACAAACACACACGACACAAAGTGAAATTCTGGAGAAGGAGAAAGTTGTTACCGCGATGCGGTAGCGTAATTAACTGCAGGGGCTTGCGCCTGCAGGGAAGAGCGTCCCCACAATCAAAAACCCCTCACCCTGAGGGGGAATCTGACGAAGTCTGCTACATCGACCGCATCCATCTAAACCTCCGATGCAATATGCCATAAATCAACTTGGCATTTTCGGAGAGGTAGACGGATAAAACCAATTAGCATCTGCCCCGAATCTCAGCGTCAGGACATCGCGGTCCTGTGCACCGCCTTTCGGAGGGGAACACTGCACACCACCCTTCACTGCCCTGATTTATATTACTGTTACACCTGCTTTATCATTCATGATTATATTTGCATTGCCTGTTACCCTGTTTATATTTTATTGCTTGATGACATGACGCGCTGACGTCTGGGTTTTGCATGGCCCAGATTCCGTATCTTTGCTGCAGTCCGAGCAGGAGTACTTCAGCCGGCAGGCCGAGCAGTGAGGATTCAGTAGTAGTTAGTTCTTTTACTTTTCTGCATTTATTTCCTTATGTGAGCCCGCATTATGGGACATACATTCCAGTTATTTTGTATTGGATCTTTTGCTTCCGCATTTTATTATTCTTGACTCATTTTATCTTGGCTTATGGACATGTATTAGATAGTTATATTCTGTTCTTGATATCTCTACAGCCGTAATGTGACTGTGGATGGATATTTCCTACCCACAGGTAGCATGGTTGGCTATGTCACGTGCCCATCTTAGCGTACTCTGGGAAGCGGGGCGTAACATGGTTCTTTTGGTATCAGAGCCATAGGTTAGTCGGGTTGATTCTTTTTGTAGTTGGGTATTATACCCAATACACGAATCAGAATACCCGTGTTTATGAAACATGTCCTGCCACCTTGCTATTTTACCGTTCTTGAATCTAACCTCCTGTTGATTATATCTTTACGGTGTGCGAACTTCCTTTGCATATCGACTCGAAAACCTGATTCCTTGTTATCTCTAGAACTTAGGCGACTTGGGTGGAGTTATGTAATTGTAGCTATGATACCGCGGCATAGTTACAATGCGGTACTCTATTTAAGTAACTCGGAGTTCTAGCCTTGATCTATATTTTGAATCTGTTATCATGCTAATACTTGGGTGTTTTGATTTCAGGAACATGGCAGACAAGAATCTGAAGACGTACCAAAGGCGTGTTGACGAAGCCGCTATGCTTGGAGTAATACGTGGGATGTTGGAGAATCAAAAGAGGCAGACCGAGCTGATCCAGCAGCAAGCTGAATCGTTTCAGGAAGGTTTGCGGACCGTTCAGCAGTCCGTGAACAATGTTGGAGCCAGACCAGTGGATCGAGTGGGGACCGTAGCAGATTTCAGGCGTTTGGGTCCGTCTGTCTTTACTGGTTTGGAGGAGCCGTTGCCAGCGGAGCAGTGGCTAGTTGACACGGAGAACTTACTTATTGCGGCGCAGATCCCAGATGATAAAAGGGTGGATGTGGTGCGCATTCAGTTAGTGGACTACGCCCGTGAATGGTGGCTTGTGGAGGAGACCCGCTTGCCCAAGCCGATCAAGCGGGCGGATTTTTCGAAGAGTTTCCTGGAGAAGTTCTTCCCGCGGACTGCACGGGAGGAAATGGAAGAGAAGTTCATCAGTCTAAGGCAGAACGGTGCACCTGTTGATGTACATGCAGCCGAGTGGACACGGCTCAGTAGATTCACTGGACCTTTAGTTGCCAATAATGCAGACAGGGAAAGGAGGTTCATGCGCAGTTTGGATGTGGACATCCAGAGGCAGATTGTCTCCCTGGGTTTGACCACTTTCTTACAGGTACTTACGGTAGCCCGAGAACAGCAGAGCTTATCTGGGAAGACTGGGAGTTCACAGCAGACAGCAGTTACTGTAAGGAAGCCGGCATTTGTACCAAACCGAGCTCATGGACGCAGAGGTATTCCAGTGGACCGTCGTGGTGTAACACCGATGAAGAAGCCTGCTGTCGTTGATCAGAGGAAGCACGTGATTTGTAGCTATTGCCACTTACCCGGACATTTGCAAAGGGAATGTCGCAGGATGCGGGGACTTTGTCTGGTTTGTGGATCGGCGGATCATACTGTTAATTCTTGTCCGTCGAAGCTTCGCATAAGGGATGATATTCAGAAGCCACCGCAGAAACCGTTTCCGGGACAGAAGCAGCTGACTCAAGGACCCAATCAGGCTCGAGCTTTTACCTTGACGGCTGAGGAAGCTAAGGCTTCAGGAGAAGTTGTTTCAGGTATTCTACTCGTTCATGGTTCTCCCGTATTAGCGTTATATGATTCTGGTGCATCCCATTGTTTTATGTCATCCAAGTTTATAGCTACACACTCGATTACCTGCACGACCCTGTCTAGTTTCTGAGACATACACACTGGGAATGGGAAAATCATATCTAGTAGAGAGTGTAAAGATTGTGCAGTTGTTGTTTGCGGACGGGAGCTTTTTGCAGATTCTTGGTGATTGATACAGGCAGCTATGAAGTCGTCTTGGGAATGGATTTTCTCGGCACTTTCCATGCTCATATAGATTGTAGGGCAAAGAAAGTAATTTTCCAGATTCCCGGATATCCCGAGTTTACCTTCACTGGAGGAAGCAGTTCTGTCGGGCCAGTCGAGTTTAGGGCTAGGCCGACAACTAATGTTCTTGCATCAATGGAGGTTGATGAAAGTGAAGTGCCAGCTGTTGTTCGAGATTTTATGGACGTGTTTGAAGATATATCAGGATTACCGCCGAAGCGAGACGTGGAGTTCGCAATTGATCTTATTCCTGGTGCAGCGCCAGTATCTAAAGCGTATTATCCAATGGCACCAGTGGAGTTGGAAGAAGTCAAGAAGCAGGTTACTGAATTGCTTGAGAAGGGTTGGATTCGAAGCAGTAACTCGCCTTGGGGAGCTCCAGTTCTTCTAGTTAAGAAGAAAGATGGCACAAGAAGGATGTGCATTGACTATCGAGAATTAAACCGGGTGACTATTAAGAACAAGTACCCGATCCCTCGCATTGGCGAATTATTTGAGCAGCTTAGTGGTGCGAGGGTATTCTCGAAGCTGGATTTACGATCCGGATATCATCAGATCCGAGTGAAAGCAGAGGATATTTGCAAGATGGCGTTCCGAACCAGGTATGGACATTATGAGTACTTAGTGATGCCCTTCGGAGTTACGAATGCACCAGCTATATTCATGGACTTGATGAACCGAATCTTTTCACCATTCTTGGACCAGTTTATTGTGGTGTTCATTGACGATATTCTGGTTTATTCGAAGAGTATTGAAAAGCATGCTGAACATTTGAAGATCGCACTGCAGACGTTGAGACAGGAGAAGTTATATGCGAAGACGAGCAAGTGCGAGTTTTGGCTGGAAGAAGTAAAGTTTTTGGAGCATGTTGTGTCTGGCGATGGAATCGCCGTCGATCCAGAAAAGATTGCAGCAGTTCGTGATTGGCCGATTCCGAAGAATGTTGTGGAGATAAGAAGTTTTCTTGGACTCGCCGGGTATTACAGAAGATTTATGGAGAACTTTGCTCGTTTGGCGGAGCCGTTGACCAAGTTTACGCGCAAGAAGGTACCTTTTGTGTGGACTGATAGGTATGCGTCAGCTTTCGAGACATTGAAGCAGAGATTGATAACCGTCCCTATTCTGACCGTGCCAGACAGTTTCGGAGGATTGGTGATTCACAGCGACGCATCTGGAAAAAGGATTGGGATGTGTTTTGATGCAGCATGGGAAGGTTGTAGCGTACGCATCGAGACAGTTGAAGACCCATGAGAAGAACTACCCAACTCATGACTTGGAGCTTGCGGCTGTGATCTTCGCTTTGAAGATTTGGAGACACTACCTTTTGGGCGAAAGGGTCGAGGTGTTCACTGATCATAAGATCTTGAAGTATGTTTTCACGCAGAAGGAGCTTAATATGAGGCAATGTAAATGGTTGGAGCTGATGGCTGACTACGATCTTGATCTTAAGTACCATCCGGGGAAGGTTAATGTCGTGCCGGATGCGCTCAGTCGGTTACCAGCTATTCAGACGTTGAGTACGCGGAAGAAACTCATTGAAGACTTTCAGAGGTTTGATTTGGAGGTTGTGCTACCGCATTCTTCGGGACAGTTGATGCAGCTGCAGGTACATTCGTCGTTGATCGAGAATATTAAAGCAGCGCAACCGCAGGACCCTAGATTGCAAAAGTTTTGAGAACAGGTTGAAGCTGGACTTCGAACGGATTTACTGATCCATGAAGATGGTTCGTTGAGATATGGTAGCCGTTTGTGTGTGCCAAAAGGGGATATTCATGAAGAACTTATGAAGGAGGCGCACAGCTCAGCTTATTCCGTACATCCAGGAGGCACGAAGATGTACCAAGATATACGACAGCATTTCTGGTGGGAAGGCATGAAACGGGAGATTGCTCGCTTTGTGGCAAAGTGCTTGGTGTGTCAGAAAGTTAAGGCTGAACATCAAAGGGTTGCTGGTTTATTGCAACCACTTCCGATTCCTCAGTGGAAGTGGGAACATATAACCATAGATTTTGTGACAGGTCTACCGCGGAGTCCAAAAGGAAACAATGCAGTATGGGTGATTGTTGATCGCTTGACCAAGGCAGCTCATTTCATTCCTTTTCGGGTTGGTCAATCCACGGAAACTTTGGCAGAACGGTACATGCAGGAGATTGTAAGATTGCATGGAGTACCGGTGAGCATCGTGTCCGATCGTGACACTCGGTTTTATCACACTTCTGGAGGAGTTTACAGGAAAGTTTAGAAACTCGATTGAAGTTTAGTACAGCTTATCATCCTCAAACAGATGGTCAGTCGGAGAGAACGATCCAAACTCTTGAAGATATGTTGAGAGCATGCATGTTGGACTTCAAGGGTTCTTGGGAGGATCATCTATATTTGGTGGAGTTTTCTTACAACAACAGTTTCCAGGTAACTATTCAGATGGCTCCATTTTAAGCTTTGTATGGTCGCAAGTGTCGTTCACCTATTTGTTGGGACGATGTCGGTGAACGAAGATTGTTGGGACCAGATTTGGTTGTGCAGACAGTTGAGAAAGTTAACACTATCAGGAATCATATGAAAGCAGCATAAGACCGACAGAAGAGTTGGGCAGATACGTCGAGAAGACCTCTAGAGTTCGCCGTGGGTGATTTGGTATTCTTGAAGATATCACCGACTAAAGGGGTGATTCGTTTTGGAAGTCAAGGAAAGCTCAGTCCTCGATTCGTTGGACCCTTTGAGATCTTGGAGCGTGTTGGTGAGGTAGCGTATCGTTTAGCGTTACCACAGTCCTTGGAAAATATGCACGATGTGTTTCACGTATCTCAACTCCGTAAGTATGTTCGAGATGAAACACATGTGTTGGATCATTCGGAGCTGACGGTATGAGAAGACTTGACTTTTGAGGAGCGACCGGTTGCGATTGTCAATCGAAGGGAAAATGTTCTTAAGAACAAGGTTATCCCTCTTATACTTATTTCTTGGGGTAGTCGCTCACATGGAGAGTCCACTTGGGAACGAGAAGATGAAATCCGGCAGAAATTTCCCCATCTTTTCTTGTAGTTTGTTTGTCTTCTATCTTTGTATTCTTGGAATTTCGAGGATGAAATTCTTTTTGTAGTTGGGTATAATGTAACAACCGAGTCCAGTTCTATAAATTTCTGTTACCGTATGTGTGGTGTGTGGTATTTATTTCATTGATCAAGCTTTGGCTGTTACTAGTTATAGTGTACCCCGACATTTCATGCTCTTGCATATAACAATTTAAGTCATTTAAAATAAATTAAAAATACTTTTCATGGCCTGCTCGATACCCCTAACCCTATAGTAGCGTCCTTGCATTGTGTTCTCGTCCCGTTCAGTGAAACGGACGTGTTTGGACGACTACGCGCACGTACGTGCGTCCGTTCTTGGGGGTATGCTTTTTCCTTACTAAATCCTTCATTTCAATTTTTGGAACTTGCCAAAAATTTTCTTATTTCAAATTCAAATATTTGGACCCGACCCGGGCGCAATTCTGAAATATTTTGTATTTCCGCCAAATCCTATTTTCTAAATTTTTAAATCAGCTAAAGTATTTTTCAACCTATTATCAAATTTTTAAACCAACGAAATTATATTTCTTTCACACCAGAAAATCTTTCTAAATTTTAATCCCTAAACCAATTCTTTATCCCCAACCAATCAAAACCCTTTTCTTTTCTTCCCTGGGCCCCACGAGCGCAGAATCCCCTCTCTCTTTCTTTATCTTTCTTCTTCTCTCTCCTCCGCAGCTCTCTCTCTCTCTCTCTCTCTCCTTTCTCTTTCTCTCTCCTCTCGCAGCTTTTCTCTCAGCTCTCGCGAATACTGTAGGTTCCTCGAATTTCGTCACCGCGCCTCGCTTATGGTTACCACCCTTAGGCATCTCTTCCTTCTTCTTCTTCTTTAAAAACCTCGCCACGAGAAACCCATGAAGCAAAACCCTAACCCTAACTGCATCACCTCCTCAAACCCTAACCGAGAATCAGCATCTCCTCTTCTCCTCTTTCTCATCTTCTCCTTCTCCTTCTCCTTCCTGAGTCTCGTTCCCCTGTGCACACACCCTCCAGCGAACCCAGAACCCATCGTTCCATCGCCGCCGACTCCCTCTTCTCGTTGTCATCATCTCCCTCTCCCTCTGTTCTTTCCCCGAGCACCTAACCCTGCAACCAATGCAAACCCTAGCAGAAACCCTAGCCCGAGCCATTCCCTGCAACTTGGACTTTGTCACCTTGCCGTTGATCTCGCCGGCAATCCCTTGCCGATGACTACCTACCTTTGCAACAACAGCCGTCTCCCAAACCCTTGTAAGCAACCTTCCTCCCCCTCATCCTTCTCTTCTTCTTCTTTCTCTTCTTCTACATCTTAAAACTTCTTTTCTGTTAAATGTTATTGGGTCCTCTGAAGATTGCTGGAGCTCGGCCGATGACGATCCTGACGACCCAGCGAGTGTATCTGACCCATGTGATCCCATCGTGTGTTATTTGGATTGATTCCGTGTACCGTGAGCGCGTCGCGACGTTTCCCGCCGACGCGTGACGTTCCGTTTACCGCTACGTGATCCGTCGAGGCAAGTTAATCTTGCTACATGCTATTTGAATCATTATATACCTATTCTAATATATATCATACCAGTAGTTTAAAATTTAGCACCCCATGCATCATTTTATAACATTTCGATATTCCGTTTGCATCTGTTCATACTATTTCAGATCTAGAACTTGAAAGGTAACTATTGCATTTAGTTTACTAAGCCTACATAATCACATTTATATGTTAGATCACATAATCACAATTTTTTTATAGCTATATTACCCTTTTTGTAGTTTTACCCTATCGGACGACCGATTGCATACCTTTAGCTTTATTCATATTCAATTGCATCTCTAGATTGTTTTAATACATATTAATATGATTTTATCATCCACATGTGTTATACTGCATCCCTGAAACGTTAAAACTATTTCTTAAACCAAACTGATAACTGTGCAACTGAGTAGTTTAATCTGCACCTATTGCTATCATGTTACTGTGCCCGTTTATTGCTCTGATAGTACCATGCTTGTTTATTCATAACCATGATTATGTTAGTCGATTATGAGCATCCACATGTTATCTTGTACACCCTAACGTGACTTGCTACACATATTACTTGACCTGACATAGTACCGTACACTCTTTACATGACATGACATCTAAATACACTACTCGACTTAACCTGATGTACCATGGCTTTACCTGTTACCTGATCTTGTGTCTAATGCCAACAAACCTGACATGTAGTCCTTACGGACCGTTCCTATTGTCTATCCAGACAAACCTGCACCTACCTGATCCTGTGTTGGCATTAGTTCTTGATTACGGAATACCTGACTTGACACATATAACTTGGGGGTATGGGGAAATTACTGATGAAACCTGACTTGTAACTCGACAGTTGCTTGCTTTTACTGATCAGTTTTAGAGGCTAGGCCCGCCTCGTGATGATGCTGCTGACATCGTTGGTCTGTACCCTTTTCCTGTTAGTGCCTAGCGGCACGTCTCGGTTTCAGCCCGAGAGTCTTAGACCGTGGTCCCGGGCATGTACGGGATACTATTGAGTTACATCGATGATTTATCAAATTGATTTCAAAGACTTGAGAGTAGAAAACACAATAGAACAGTTTAGTTTACTCACTGCACACTACCCTTCACTGCCCTGATTTATATTACTGTTACACCTGCTTTATCATTCATGATTATATTTGCATTGCCTGTTACCCTGTTTATATTTTATTGCTTGATGACATGACGCGCTGACGTCTGGGTTTTGTATGGCCCAGATTCCGTACATTTGCTGCAGTCCGAGCAGGAGAACTTCAGCCAGCAGGCCGAGCAGTGAGGATTCAGTAGTAGTTAGTTCTTTTACTTTTCTGCATTTATTTCCTGATGTAAGCCCGTATTATGGGACATACATTCCAGTTATTTTGTATTGGATCTTTTGCTTCCGCATTTTATTATTCTTGACTCATTTTATCTTGGCTTATGGACATGTATTAGATAGTTATATTCTGTTCTTGATATCTCTACAGCCGTAATGTGACTGTGGATGGATATTTCCTACCCATAGGTAGCATGGTTGACTATGTCACGTGCCTATCTTAGCGTACTCTGGGAAGCGGGGCGTGACAATCTCCATCAATGGAAACACCTTCAACCTCCATCCATCTCATGGATGTAAGAGACAAAGTAATCACAAACATTCTCTACATCACCTTGGACACGTCGGTCAGCACACTTCGTGCCCGAGTTGCTTCGGATGAAGCGGGAGCCCGTAAAAGGAATCGATGATGTGGTGCCCTTTCCAACGAGGAGATCGAGACCGGAGATGCCGCGAGGAGCTTAGGATGGTAGCCAAAGACCGAAGGACATGGATCGATCGGTATAGCTTTCTATCCATTCTCTAGTTTGCTAGTAGTAGGTTAATGGTTCGATCCGGGTTTTAAGCATACGATAGCGCCGGTTTCTAGTTTAGAAAAAATTTCGTTTTCGCATTTTGGCCTCAGAAAGACGGCCGGAGCGCTACCATAGTCTTGCATGGTATCAGAGCCACGCCATTAACCTTTACTAGCTTGCTCTAACGTGTTTAGAACTTCGATCGAACAAAAATTCCGAAATCACGATTTCAAAAAGTGCAGTTTCTGTCGATTTTCTTTTGTTGTCAAAAAATCATTTGGTGTGATGCAGAAAATCAGGCAGGAGTTTCTAAGAAAACTGCAGAAATTTGGTGCAGAGAACTTACTGTAGCACCGCGGAACCGCGGCCGTACCCTCGTTTTGGTCGCGGTTTCGCCGCATAACTGTAGAGTCTGTACACCAATTTTTCTACAGAGGTTTCTGAATTTGAATTGGGGTTTCTGGTATTTTTTGTTTGGGCCCAGATTTTTTTGAGTACTGGGAATTGTGCTTGGGTCCCACTTCGGGAAATTTTGTCGATCGAAAATTTTAAACATGTTAGTTCACAGTATTTACATTATATCTGCGACCGTGAATATCATTTGATCGGTAAATCTTGTCTAATTGCTATAGCCCTTTTAGACGGATTTGCGAATGTGACATTCACGTTGATGTTCTGTGTTGTGCTGTGATGTTGCGAATTTGTCATGGTGGATAGCCTGGTTGCAATGGTAATACAGTTTGGTTGTATATGTACATTTGATATTGCGGGGCGAGCGTCCGACATGTGGACTGCCATCACTGCCTGTTTGTATATTATTCTTTTAGGGCATGACCGGGCTGAGGTCGATGTACCCGTTGTATATTTTACTTTCTGTACTAGGATTACCCCGCGGTGGGGTGCACGGATAGCCGGGTTCTAGAGGGCAACGGGCCCGTATCTCATGGCTTTGAGACGGAGGGGGCTTCACTCTAGAATTGGCGGGCTATTCGCCGCACTCGTAGGGGGTATAGGTTGACCCAAGGAGGGGTGCTCAAGTTACCGGATTCCGTGAAATGCTGGGTGGTCCATTCATATTGTTGAAGGGGGCTGCCTCGCTTCAGGTTTTGGCGGGTAACTTGCCGCGCCCGTAGGGGTCTAGGATTTCATTGCACAGGTTATCCACACGACCAGGGAAACGTCGGGTTTCAGTAGCGGCTCTATGAAACCCGGAGATCCCAGATTATCTGTATTGTTCTGTGATGCTTATTACATTTCTGTGATGTTGCATTTTATCACATGTTGAGCGAATATTATATATTGGTATATATACTAGTAGATGTTGTATATGTTTTACACCTGCGCTAGTCCAGTTCCCGCTCTGTCGTTAGTTAAGTAACCTAACGGGTGATGACGGGACCCAGTGGCGAATGCGGATGGCATATACGTACATCGTATTTTCGTTCTTTTGTGGTGTGATTAATTGATGGGACTGTATTGATTCGGATCAATGCAAGCTAAACAAACCTATTCTGATGTTGTTGGAACAATTTTCAAAAAGCTGTTATTGTAAGGACGTTCTCTTTTGTTTTGTACAGTGGTATTCGGTTATGAATATCCAGCACCTCAGTCGATGAGGCAAGGGCCAAGATCCCTTCACCGGGAGTGACCCCTTGGACAGAAGTTTGCGTCAGGGTAATAACTTCACTATAGCCGATTACTTTTTGTTTTGCATCATGGTATTCAGTTGGAATATCCTGCACCTCATTCTACGGGGAAAGAGCCGAGATCCCTTCACCGGGAGTGACCTCTTTAGCAAAGGTTTTCGCCACTATATTTTTATAAAAGCTATGCAGTTCCTTCAACGATATCAAGTTCATTACGTTAAAGGTTTTTCGCCAAAAACCAGCCGTAGTCCTCCGTCATTTCCTATCGGTATTATTTAGTATTCGTGCTGCGTTTGTTGACCTAGTCAAGAAATAGTGTTCGGTAGCTAGGTGGTACTTGTTTGTTGCATAAATGGGATTGGTTAGGACAGTCGTGCAGCTTTATTGACCTAGTCAAGGGCACGTACGGATGGGTTTAATGCAATCCAGAATAATGACGGGTTGAACTTGACTGGCGGTTTATGGTTTGTTGACCTAGTCAAGGTCATAAGCCGCTTGGGGTAAAAATCACATCGGGAGTTTCTAAAGAAACTGAAACTTGCCAGATATGCGCATACCTTCTGGAGTGTGATAACGTGAGTGGATTCCGTCACGTTATCATGCGATGATAGTTGGATCCCGATTCCCACTGATGAGTTGTTTTACTCCTCGGGTGATCCCGACTAATTCTTCTTTCAGGTTTGGAGGAGAATTTGAGGATACAGTGGGAGGTTTCCTGATTGGATAAAGTGATAACCATTCTGATTTAGGCTAGAGTGCACGTAGAGTGTTTCTTTTCTCTCTCTCTTTGGCAGCGACCATGACCCGACCCTTGACTATGACTCAGTGACCAAGTTAACCGAACCTTCTTAAACACTGGCTTTTGGATTGTCTGAGTTGCATACCTCATTGCCACTCCTACTTTTACCCTTTTCTCCAGAACATCCCGTATTACTACGAACATCCACTTCCATTGGATAAAACCATCGTATGGTTATATACGAACTCGAAGCAACTTGTTCCAGATTCGAGGATGGTTTCTGGTTCTGGAGAAAATGAATAGGACTATTCAGTTGTCTTTTCCTTTTACCTTCTCTCAGGTTGCGAGTGCTCCTTGGATTAGGACGGTACACCTATTATGCTAATCGGATAGTCTTCTTCCAAACCATAGGCAGGTGCTGAACGGTAGGGAATGAAGAAAACCAATTAGCCTAACGATGGTGTACAGAAGGTATTAAGTAAAGACAAATAAAGGGATTAGTAAGAGGGCAAAGTAAATTGCGACTGCTATTCACGACCAAACCAAATATTTCTTCGTCAATCCTATATCACCTTTGTATTTCTCCAGGACACCCCGTATCACTACGAAGATCCACAGTTTATTGGATACTCCATCGTATAGTTATATACGAACTCGAAGAAATTTGTTCTAGTTCGGGGATGGACTCTAGTTTAGGAGAAATAGGAATAAGGTTTTATTCAGTTGTCTTTTATCTTCACCTTCTCTTAGGTTACGAGTACTCCTAGGATTAGGAGAGTACACCCATTATGCTTATTGGATAGTCTTCTTCCAAACCATAGGCTGGTGCCGAACAGTAGGGAAGGAAGAAAACCATTTAGCCTAAAGGGGTGTACAGAAGGTGATGACTAAAGATATATAAAAGGATTTGGAGAGATGACAAAGAAATATACGGTTACAGTTGTGAATCTGATAATGGAAGAGGGATTACTTAGAATACCCGGATACCCCTACGAAACATTTACATGTTTCAGTTTCACTGTGTGTTGTTAAAAGAAAACTGATTTCCCAATTAGTCCTTACTCCAGGGTATGTATTTACCAGGTTTGATTATCACATTTGTATGGTTTTACAGATAATGAGTGGGAGTAAGTTATTGGGAATTGGGTGATTATCCTCATTATATCGGGATTCGTTGTAATTGATGATATTTGAGGAAATCGCCTGGGTTGTTTACCGGACGGCAAATATTTGGTTTTGAATATCCGTTGTTATGCACCAATTTCAAATTGATATATCTGTACGTTTATTTTTATAAAGTGAGATATAACTTTTTGAAATTATGTCTATGACATTTACCTATATCAGTGGATGGTTAGGTAAGGAGTATTAAACAGCGGTGTAATTCTTCTTAACCATAAGTACAGTTTTCAACCTACGGCACACAGGGAATGAGTTATTAGACTCAGGGGACTTATACAGAGTATTGTATGTTGTCCAGTGTCCATGAGGACAGAGGGGTTGGTACTCGTACTATATTCTGTTTACTTATGACTTCTCTAGTTCTTAGACAAGTGTTTCGTAGAAATACAAGGTCCAAGTTTTGAGAAGTTATACGTATATAAATAAAGTAGAGAACCGGGTGTTGCAAGTATCGGGATTCTTCAAGGTGATCGAAGATGTAGTTACTTGTGTATGGTATTCAGTTGATAGTAATGGTTTTAGAGAACTTGCTTCTCTTTCAGGTTACTCATAATTGGAAGCACTCCTAAGTTGAGTAATACTGATCGGCCTCTCTCCATTTAGTTGACATGCACTGGAGACAGCTGCATGATTTGAATCTGGTTCCAATTAAATCAGTGCCTCTGTTTCTATATTGGATATAGAATAGTTCATATCTTAACAATGTTAAGGTACGGAAAGTTGTTCGGCTTATGCTTAAAACCAGACTCTGGATAACTCAAGGCACGTTTCTGTAATGGCTGTTTGTGGGTTGACCCGGGCTATGACGAGGGTTGACTATCTACCATCTGGAAGATCAATAGTGATATTGTTCTTGACTAGCCACAGTTTTAATAAAAATGGATTTTTTTCAGAAAACAGTAGTGGGAGTATGGTAGAACTGGAAGTGATTCCAAAACCGCAAACGATTACTGAAAATTTGATAAGAACCTAAAGATTCAATCTGGTTTGACATTCCATTGACCACTCCACAGATATGGTGGGTAACCTCAGGCACCCGAAAGGTACTCCGGTAGCCTTAAGGATGGTGACAGGGAGGTTCTTGTTTATCCAGATTTGACACTACTGTTGTTCCAGGCTATGAGACCCGGCAGGAGGATGAGTATAGCATCGTTCTAAACTAGCTTTAGAAGTACACGTGTATATGACTCTGCCAGAGGGTTGTCGTAGTCAGTGGGAGCAGCGGAAGCATAGTGGACAAGTAGTTTATGTCTATTTATGGACTAAAGTAGATATAGCGAAGATAGGTCATCTATTTCTGATGTGACAATCATAGGTTTGACTTCATCAGAATAGGGGATGGATCTATTAAGAAGGTAGTAGGGTGTGATGTCCTGGTATTTGGATGACATACACAGAGTAGGAAGAGAAATTCCTATACTACGGTCGGTTATATTTTGGTTGTCACACAGTGGTTTCTCCACAAAGGACATGGATATTATATCAGATATTCTGCTTACTAGATCTATGGTTTTAGATCTAGATTTGGGTAGTTTCCCAATCAGGGTACTTAGACAGCATTCTAAAGGTATTTAGAATGGACGACTCCGGGCATGGTAGTGTACCTGCAGGTGATGGAGTCACCCTCTCTAAAGGTGTCTTACAGACTAAAGAGGAGAGGGATGTGCATGATTGGCAGATCACTTGCTTAGGCAATTGAGTCAATCATGAGATATCAAGTACCACACCAGATGTTGTTTTTGCAGTAAATGCAATAAGTTGATATTGATCCAATCCTGGAGAAACATTCGGAAGCAGTTTTAGAACATAAGTGGATGTTCTAGGGATATGATAACAACAACCTCTTTTAGGAGACAGTTATCATTCCAGGCTTCCAAGGTGACCTAGATGACAGAGTGGCTGTCAGAGTTATAGTTTTCCCTCTGACGAGGGGCAGTATTTTAGACAGGTGGTCCAAGCGGATACTGAGAGAGGCATGGCGCAGGATACCGATTGGTTTCAGTTGACGATACAGTCTAAGAAGTTTGGATTTGGAGTTCATTTATGAACTAGGTCCCATCAGATATCCAGACATATTTTAAGACAGGTATTGCTCATTTCGGGAGATGGCTTTCTCCGCGAACTTGAAATAAAGAGAGACATAGAAAGAAACATCAGGGCGGATCCACTAGCTGAGGCTATTCCTCGAACGCAATAGTTTCACAAACGTGCTTTGTGAGACTGATCAGTAGAGGAGTTGGGTGTTCGGTATCACACGGGCTGTGAGTATGCGACATCGCAATAATTAGCCTTGAGTGCAAGTGGGAGATTGTTGGATATAGTGCCCTCAGAGTCAATTATTGGATCGCAGGCACGTGATTGCAATGATTGAGGGAGGACCTATACCGGTAGGACAGTTGTCACGCCCCGCTTCCCAAAATACGGAATACGAGGGGTAGACAAGGCCAGCCATGCTCCTACGGTCAAGAAAATGTCCTGCCGTAGTCACACTTCGGCTTCTAGTTTATCATGGTAAACAGTAAACGATGCGCAGGTAATGAGAAATGCAGTAACTGAAGGAAACAATATAAAGACTGACCTGAAGTGGAACAAATGAATGTAAATCGGGAAGGCAAGTCAAGAAGTCTGTGATGCACGTCTAGATCTGGTCCAAGCTAAATCTTCTCCTCACACTGAGCATGCATACTCAGGTCGTCAGAGCGACACAATAGCAATATAATGTATATAATCAAGTAACAGTTCTAACAGTGGTAATAGATATGAATAACAGTAAATCAATGACAGCATGAATATGAATGAGCAGAGATCAATGCAGCGGAAAAATAAAGCAGTATAACAATATGTCACGAATGTCAAGACAATATAGAATGAATGTAAATGACAGTAACCCTATCAGTCTCTAAGTCTCACTGCACAGGTCAATAAGCCTATCGTCAGTCCAAGTGTGAGAGTCAACCACTCGCGAGTGTCCTCCACCCAAGGGTAGAACCCAAGGGCAAGGGACCACGGGCCCAACATGTAACGAATGTATCACGGTGTATATAGCACATACCCTGTAAATCTCCATATAACTCCCTAAATATATAAGCCGGCATGGGACTCCCGAGATTTTGTTGAATTCACACTTGAACTACCCCACACCCCGTGGTCTACATCAAACGCTAACCATAACCCTAAATACTAATCGATCCGTGACAAGTCTGCGCGAGAACTGGAGGTAGGACCTCCATCAAGCACGTCCCGACTAATACCTAAGATAAATGGCAGTGTCGGATGCCTTATCTGTGACATCCGTGCAAGCGCTTCCATAAGTGTCCCATACCACTTATAGTCACACGTACACGCATCCCACAGACGTCGACAATGCAATAGAATAAAAGGGACACTGATTGTGCACAAGTACGTATCACTTTCACTTAATCACGAATACACGAACACTGACGTACTTGCCACAATCAACACTAAAATCTAACACTGGGTAATTGCACGACATCACTGGATAATCACTACAATGATATAAATATGATATGATGCATGAACAGTATAAGAAGCACAACTAAGGTATCATAAAAACAACAGTCTATCACTTGCACGATTTATCATGAAACATATGTATATAATTTAGCGAAATGATAAACAGGTAGTAATTAATATGTTCAGTTAGCTATCCATCTAATTTGGTTTCGAGCCAAACGGGTTTCTGGATCATTAGTTATAACTGTTTCATTTTAAGCGCACGCGGCTGGAAATCCAGTTTCAGAATCAGGAATCCATTTCGCAACGCATTTTAACCCTGGTTGGGATCATAATTTAGTGACTCTACAGTTGGATGAATTCTAGGGTTTTCAGTAAAGGTTTCAACGCAACAAACGGATCTTCAATCGCGTCTGTACGTTAGGAGTTATAGTCTGTTTAATATCAACATGTCAATTCTGATTCTGCTGGGACTGTTATGTGTCCCGATCTCCTAAATTACAGATTAAATATCAAACGGTAACGAAACAGGATGAAATCAAATGTGTTGTCTAGCTAACAGATTTACCTACAATAAGCAATGGAGTTCCGCAACCTACAAGTTAAGGAAATTCTATGGTATCCAGTACGGAACAGCAAGCAATGATTGGAGTAGCTCTGGACTGCAGTCCAGAGTCGCACTCCAATCCGAATATCATCACAGTTTAATTACAGAAATGTCCGGGAACTAGCATAGGGTTAAGGTTCGTCGTGTTGGCTTCGATTTGAGACTTCGAACGCACCATTCTAATATGTATATGATTTATGATGAATTTAACTATTTTCAGGTACGGTAAAATTTCAGTTTTACGGTTAAACTTGGGGGCAGATGTTTTAGTCGTTAACAGTCAAATTATCCAACGAAATTCACACATTATGTTCATAACCCTACGGGCCAACCTACACCATTTAGTTCCGTCAATTTTGATAATGTTTTCATAAGGGAACAAGCATCGAACAGATACAGCACATAATAGTTTTAGACTCGTGACTTTATAATCTAGGCATTTAACAATCATAACTTAAATAAAATAGCATGTAAGCAAGTAAAAACTTGCCTGGAATGTCTAGGGGTTGTATGGCAGTAGCGGCAACGACCGAGGCAGCAGAGATCGATGATGTATGGAATGTGCTCGATGAAATGACCGAGGGCTTAGCTTGCTTGAGTTGGCTTAGGGCTTGAGCTCGGCTCCTCGATGTATTAGCTCAGTGCTGAAGCTTCAGAGGAGGTAGGCCGCCGGTGGTCTCGACGGCAAGGGGTCATGGATTGCAGAGGGTCGTCACTGGTGGTGAGGCAGTTGCCGCAAGGGGAGCTCGGGTGCGGGAAGGTGAGTGGGGGTAGTGAGTAAGTGAGAAGGAGAGAAGTTTGTAGAGAGGGAAAGAGAGAGGAAGGGAGAGAGGCTGAGTGTTAGAGAGAGATGAGAGAGTGAGAGAGTCGGCAGAGAGAGAGGGAGAGAGTGAGAGAGTCGGCAGAGAGAGAGAGAGAGAGAGAAATACAGAGAGGGAGAAGGGATCAGAGGAATGAGAGGTAGAAGGATTGAGAGAGAAAACGAGACAGAGTGAGAGAGCTGAGGGAAGTGGGAGAGAAAGAGGACTGAGTGAGTGAGAGAGATTGTGACGATGACGACGACGAGGACGACGACGGCGTCGACGATGATGATGGGTCGGTGATGGTGCAGGTGAGTGAGTGCAGGGCTCTGTGGAGTGGAGAGAGCGGGAAGAGGGAGGAAGTGATCGGAGGTCGGGGAGTTGAGGATGACAATGATGATGTTGATGATGGGGCGAGGAGAGGGGCTCGGTGATGGGTGTGATGGCGTGAGTTCGAGAGTGAACAGGAAGGGAAGGAGAGAGAGCAATGATGGGAGTGAGTGATTGAGGGTGTAGTGTAGAGGGGAGAGGGTCGTGGGGGTGAAACGTGCGCGTCGTGGGGGTAACGGCAGCGATCGAGGGCGTGGGCGACGGCGGAGGAGACGGGTCGCGCGCGCACGAAGGAAAAAGCCGTTGGAGATTTTTGAAGAAGAAGGATGAACAGTGCGGGTCGGGTGAGGGAGTGAAGCGGGCGTGGGCTGAAGGAGGAGTTGGGCCAAGAAAAATTTTAAGGAATTTAACTAAAGAATAGATGTGGGCCGAGCCTGCAAAGCAAAAGTAAATTTAAAAGAAAAAGAGACATGGGCCGGGCTCAGGGAAATTAAAGAGTTAAAAGGATTATAGGAAATGAAATAGAGGGCCGGGCCAGTTAAATAAAATCATAATAAAGGAGATGAGAAGGGGCCGGCCGAGGAAAAAGAAATTAATTTGGAGGGGAAACGGGCCGAGCGTTGGGCTACTAAAGAAAATAAAAGGGAATAAAGTAACTAAGGGATATTCAATCAAAGAACGGGCCGAACCAAATGAAAAGAAATGGAGAAGATGGGCTGAACAGAATGAAACAGAGAATGGCTGAGGGAATCAAAGTTTAAGGAAAAATGTTTTGGGTTTCAAAAATGAATAATGGGATTTAGAGAGAAATAAAATTTATAGGTAAAATAAATAAAATCATAAAATAATAAAATACGGATTTAGACGTAGAAGAAAAACTGGGTATTACATCATACCACCCTTACAAAAATTTCGTCCTCGAAATTTAAAAGAAACAACTAGCTATAGATAATAAGCGAAGAGTTATCACCTCGAAAACTAGTACATGTTGATTTACTAAAAAAAAAAACGGGTAGGCAAGTTTTGAAGGTACGTACATATATATAAGAATCCCCTTGCAAAAGATAGGCCTAAGAGGTATAATGTAGGAACACTATAAGGGCAACTACAAATATACGGGAACATAGATAACAATGACGAATACTAATAATCAAAGTGTGCTCGATAAAATCGAGACTCAAATATGTGCACCTCTAGGTTTATCAAAAATTTAGCAGAAAGAAAATAATAATGATAAGGTTCAACCCTTTATAATAGTAACCATAGACACAAATTCCCAAAATAAATTAACGACAATAAAGCAGTGGAAAAATTTGTCGGTAGGTTAAAACACTTTAGGAAAAGGTATCGATAGAATCGGTTTAAAATAATTTAGGAAACTTATATAGTGAAAATAGGGAAACATGGAACAAAATATACGCAGTTCAAGGTTGCGCTACTAAAAAGAATAATAATAATGCACTTAAAATACATAGAACGGGGTAATCAATAACACGTACTTTTAGAAAAAAGCAAAATACTAAAACTACATTTTAGAATAATAGTGCCCCTAAATGTAGTCGGGGTAACACGGAAAAGCATAAGTGTGTCCAAGTTTAGGTAGGGTAGAGATTACAATGGGATGCGGCTGATACAAAGGTCGAAGGATGACGGCTTTAGGCTGAAGATCAAGGAGACTGGGATAGGGTCAGCACAGAAGGTAATGGAGTGTAACGAAAGGACTACAAGGTAAAAATATGGGGAGACTAACGATCGGTAAATCCTATAAACCAAGAATTTGAAAAGCCAATGAACTCGATAATTCATAAGGAAAGTCCTCCTCCCAGAAGGATCTCAAACAGGGTACATACGAAGGATGAATCTTTTAAAAGATCGGGGTGTGATATTGCTTATTCTGAGTGAGGGTTAAGGCAAAGTAAGGAGTAGGAGTGGACAGATCTCAGTATGAAGAATAATTGTATATGAGCAATAATCAAGTATTAAGTGAACAAATAATCAAAAGGTTTACGAATTTAGAAGATTTATTTCATTCAAGAAAATTCGAAACAAGACATTCTCAAGGACGAAAAGTGGCCCTAAACTATACATATTTTATTTGGCCAGCAAGACAACATCAAGAGAAATTCCGTCAGTCGTGGTTGTGGAGATTCAGCAGGTTGCGGTAGGCTCGTGCGCTCAGGTAGGGGCGTCCATTTCCAAATCGCCTCGCGGGCATCGCCATTAGAAGTTCTTCCTCAGCAGGGTCTCGATCTTCTGGTTCTTCATCCTCAGATGGAACTTCTTCATCGAGGTCCGATCCCATGTGGTTTTCTTCTTCTACATTCTCTTCCATGGGATTTTCCCCCACTTGGTTTTCTTCCATCGGTTCTCCCTCGGGGTCTTCATCGGGATCTTCCTCTATCGGGTCTTCCTCTACAGGGTTCTCTTCGGGATCTCCTTCTTCTTCGTCGGAATCAGCTAACGCGTTAAACTCTGGGGCGACTACTCCTTCATCCTCTGAGTCGTTGTTTCCGAAGTTGGCATGGGGACCGTTGATCTCGTCATCAGGACTCATCAGTATGCGATCTACAGAAACGCATGACTGTGCATCCTCATCTAGATGCGGCGCTGCTCCAGGGTGGGCCATGGTCTGAAGAGAAAGTCATGATTAGATAGTGGAATATATCAAGAGATAAAGCTCAGGGTATGAAGTATAGGTATATATGCGGTTGCAGGAACTGAACGTTAGGATAGAAAATACTGTGATAATGAATAGAATTTGGCATAGAGAAAGCATGAGAATGATACATATATTATGATTCAAATTTTATTTCATTCAACTAAAAGTTCGACGGATACAAAGGTTCAAATGGAAGGAAATGTTTATAAGAGGATGGCAACACAATACTAAAATTGGAAAACATAAAATTCTTCTTTGATCACTAGACCGTTGCATCCTCGTCACGCAAATTGAATCCTATGCTGGATCCGTTTTATCCTCGAAGCGCGAACTACGCAATAATCCTCACTTGGCAGAAGTGGGGAGTGTGGGCGACTCTCCTCCTTGTAGTTCCTTCCTTTCTGGGCAACCGTTGATGAGATGTTTGTTGGACCCGCATATCAGACATTTCCCTTGGGCGCGGCGACAATCCTTCTGAAGATGTCCTGACCTCTTACAATACCCACAACATGGGGTCTTCTGCTGCTTCTGTCGCGGGGAAACAAATTGGCGTTTCATCTTCTTCTCTTTTCCTCGTCTAATAGGGATCCCTTTATGATATGAGACTACTCCCGCTGGGGTCTGACTCATCTGTCTTCTCCGCCCTTCAGCTAACAAGTCGTTCGTTCGCTCCTGGGCTTCCTTCTGACCTTGCAGCACACTAGGGATTTCGACAGTCTGATTCTGGGGAGTGGATAAAGATGAAGAGTCGTTGGAAGACATAATCCTGAAACAACAATTTCGAGAATGATATGAGTCACACGCTAAGTGAATCAATATATGATATGGATAGGACAAGGAAACAAAATTTGATGGATGGACAAGGATTCAAGAATATCAGAGATGCTGAATTTATTATAAGTGGGGAATCAACTATATGATTTTAAGTTACATTGATTAGATTACGGTAGTGCAATTGCAACCACGTACCCTTATCAAGTCACCCGAAACCATAGCGAATAGATAGCTGAACACACGATGTGAATATGGATCAAGAGTGACAAGTGTACAATCTAGACCGAGGGACGTCTTAGATTGCCAAACCAAACTCGGAAAACTGCAATCCCAAACGATGCAAAACCTGGGCTCTGATACCAACTAAACCATGTCACGCCCCGCTTCCCAAAATACGGAATACGAGGGGTAGACAAGGCCAGCCATGCTCCTACGGTCAAGAAAATGTCCTGCCGTAGTCACACTTCGGCTTCTAGTTTATCATGGTAAACAGTAAACGATGCGCAGGTAATGAGAAATGCAGTAACTGAAGGAAACAATATAAAGACTGACCTGAAGTGGAACAAATGAATGTAAATCGGGAAGGCAAGTCAAGAAGTCTGTGATGCACGTCTAGATCTGGTCCAAGCTAAATCTTCTCCTCACACTGAGCATGCATACTCAGGTCGTCAGAGCGACACAATAGCAATATAATGTATATAATCAAGTAACAGTTCTAACAGTGGTAATAGATATGAATAACAGTAAATCAATGACAGCATGAATATGAATGAGCAGAGATCAATGCAGCGGAAAAATAAAGCAGTATAACAATATGTCACGAATGTCAAGACAATATAGAATGAATGTAAATGACAGTAACCCTATCAGTCTCTAAGTCTCACTGCACAGGTCAATAAGCCTATCGTCAGTCCAAGTGTGAGAGTCAACCACTCGCGAGTGTCCTCCACCCAAGGGTAGAACCCAAGGGCAAGGGACCACGGGCCCAACATGTAACGAATGTATCACGGTGTATATAGCACATACCCTGTAAATCTCCATATAACTCCCTAAATATATAAGCCGGCATGGGACTCCCGAGATTTTGTTGAATTCACACTTGAACTACCCCACACCCCGTGGTCTACATCAAACGCTAACCATAACCCTAAATACTAATCGATCCGTGACAAGTCTGCGCGAGAACTGGAGGTAGGACCTCCATCAAGCACGTCCCGACTAATACCTAAGATAAATGGCAGTGTCGGATGCCTTATCTGTGACATCCGTGCAAGCGCTTCCATAAGTGTCCCATACCACTTATAGTCACACGTACACGCATCCCACAGACGTCGACAATGCAATAGAATAAAAGGGACACTGATTGTGCACAAGTACGTATCACTTTCACTTAATCACGAATACACGAACACTGACGTACTTGCCACAATCAACACTAAAATCTAACACTGGGTAATTGCACGACATCACTGGATAATCACTACAATGATATAAATATGATATGATGCATGAACAGTATAAGAAGCACAACTAAGGTATCATAAAAACAACAGTCTATCACTTGCACGATTTATCATGAAACATATGTATATAATTTAGCGAAATGATAAACAGGTAGTAATTAATATGTTCAGTTAGCTATCCATCTAATTTGGTTTCGAGCCAAACGGGTTTCTGGATCATTAGTTATAACTGTTTCATTTTAAGCGCACGCGGCTGGAAATCCAGTTTCAGAATCAGGAATCCATTTCGCAACGCATTTTAACCCTGGTTGGGATCATAATTTAGTGACGCTACAGTTGGATGAATTCTAGGGTTTTCAGTAAAGGTTTCAACGCAACAAACGGATCTTCAATCGCGTCTGTACGTTAGGAGTTATAGTCTGTTTAATATCAACATGTCAATTCTGATTCTGCTGGGACTGTTATGTGTCCCGATCTCCTAAATTACAGATTAAATATCAAACGGTAACGAAACAGGATGAAATCAAATGTGTTGTCTAGCTAACAGATTTACCTACAATAAGCAATGGAGTTCCGCAACCTACAAGTTAAGGAAATTCTATGGTATCCAGTACGGAACAGCAAGCAATGATTGGAGTAGCTCTGGACTGCAGTCCAGAGTCGCACTCCAATCCGAATATCATCACAGTTTAATTACAGAAATGTCCGGGAACTAGCATAGGGTTAAGGTTCGTCGTGTTGGCTTCGATTTGAGCCTTCGAACGCACCATTCTAATATGTATATGATTTATGATGAATTTAACTATTTTCAGGTACGGTAAAATTTCAGTTTTACGGTTAAACTTGGGGGCAGATGTTTTAGTCGTTAACAGTCAAATTATCCAACGAAATTCACACATTATGTTCATAACCCTACGGGCCAACCTACACCATTTAGTTCCGTCAATTTTGATAATGTTTTCATAAGGGAACAAGCATCGAACAGATACAGCACATAATAGTTTTAGACTCGTGACTTTATAATCTAGGCATTTAACAATCATAACTTAAATAAAATAGCATGTAAGCAAGTAAAAACTTGCCTGGAATGTCTAGGGGTTGTATGGCAGTAGCGGCAACGACCGAGGCAGCAGAGATCGATGACGTATGGAATGTGCTCGATGAAATGACCGAGGGCTTAGCTTGCTTGAGTTGGCTTAGGGCTTGAGCTCGGCTCCTCGATGTATTAGCTCAGTGCTGAAGCTTCAGAGGAGGTAGGCCGCCGGTGGTCTCGACGGCAAGGGGTCATGGATTGCAGAGGGTCGTCACTGGTGGTGAGGCAGTTGCCGCAAGGGGAGCTCGGGTGCGGGAAGGTGAGTGGGGGTAGTGAGTAAGTGAGAAGGAGAGAAGTTTGTAGAGAGGGAAAGAGAGAGGAAGGGAGAGAGGCTGAGTGTTAGAGAGAGATGAGAGAGTGAGAGAGTCGGCAGAGAGAGAGGGAGAGAGTGAGAGAGTCGGCAGAGAGAGAGAGTGAGAGAGAGAAATACAGAGAGGGAGAAGGGATCAGAGGAATGAGAGGTAGAAGGATTGAGAGAGAAAACGAGACAGAGTGAGAGAGCTGAGGGAAGTGGGAGAGAAAGAGGACTGAGTGAGTGAGAGAGATTGTGACGATGACGACGACGAGGACGACGACGGCGTCGACGATGATGATGGGTCGGTGATGGTGCAGGTGAGTGAGTGCAGGGCTCTGTGGAGTGGAGAGAGCGGGAAGAGGGAGGAAGTGATCGGAGGTCGGGGAGTTGAGGATGACAATGATGATGTTGATGATGGGGCGAGGAGAGGGGCTCGGTGATGGGTGTGATGGCGTGAGTTCGAGAGTGAACAGGAAGGGAAGGAGAGAGAGCAATGATGGGAGTGAGTGATTGAGGGTGTAGTGTAGAGGGGAGAGGGTCGTGGGGGTGAAATGTGCGCGTCGTGGGGGTAACGGCAGCGATCGAGGGCGTGGGCGACGGCGGAGGAGACGGGTCGCGCGCGCACGAAGGAAAAAGCCGTTGGAGATTTTTGAAGAAGAAGGATGAACAGTGCGGGTCGGGTGAGGGAGTGAAGCGGGCGTGGGCTGAAGGAGGAGTTGGGCCAAGAAAAATTTTAAGGAATTTAACTAAAGAATAGATGTGGGCAGAGCCTGCAAAGCAAAAGTAAATTTAAAAGAAAAAGAGACATGGGCCGGGCTCAGGGAAATTAAAGAGTTAAAAGGATTATAGGAAATGAAATAGAGGGCCGGGCCAGTTAAATAAAATCATAATAAAGGAGATGAGAAGGGGCCGGCCGAGGAAAAAGAAATTAATTTGGAGGGGAAACGGGCCGAGCGTTGGGCTACTAAAGAAAATAAAAGGGAATAAAGTAACTAAGGGATATTCAATCAAAGAACGGGCCGAACCAAATGAAAAGAAATGGAGAAGATAGGCTGAACAGAATGAAACAGAGAATGGCTGAGGGAATCAAAGTTTAAGGAAAAATGTTTTGGGTTTCAAAAATGAATAATGGGATTTAGAGAGAAATAAAATTTATAGGTAAAATAAATAAAATCATAAAATAATAAAATACGGATTTAGACGTAGAAGAAAAACTGGGTATTACAACAGTCCTACTCGAGAGGTTTGTATACTATCTGGTTTGTCTTTATCATCGTGTACATGCTTTAGGTGACATTGTAGTTCACTATTACACGTTGATAGAGAATAGTATGCTACCATGGTTTGTCTTTATCAATCGTGTACAGCTTTAGGTGATATGTTTACTATTACACGTTGATAGAGCCCTTAGGATCCTGCTTGACTACCAACAGTATGATGGCGATCATATACGTGAGAGTTGGGTAGTTCATAAGTACATCCTTAAAAGTGTTCCCTAGTCGTAGGAGTTTCGAGACAGGGCATCGATACTTCGGAGTAGACTAGTGTATACAGTAGAGACCCCGACGAGGGGCGGTGGCCGGTCTCACAAGCCACTGGTGTCAGTTGGTTCACCTAAGATGTATACAGGTGCTCATTGGGTTATGAGTACATCGGACAGGACTCGCCGAGAACATGCTAGTTGGTATTATACCAGACGTCAGATAGCAGTTCCCTGGTGACATATGTACAGATTAGTTCATCGACCTGAGGTCGTCATTTGTCTCGTGTGAGTTCCCACTGTGCTTTGATTACTACCCTACCACGGCTCAAAGGAGTCGTGCAAACAGGTTTTAGTTGGATACAGTCCCGAGCCACATGGAGGCAATTGAGCGGATCGGCAGGGGATTCATCTCTCCCGGTATTGGGGGTGAGGTCGCGCTGTGTCTAGGAGAGCCATTACACAAAGCCCTCGGCCGAAGCAGGAGATTTACTGGTAGGTATTCCAATAGTATCTCAGGGTGTTCTGGGCTACACTCCGACACGACTTGTACCGCTTTTGGGGGTCTGACTTTTACCAACCCCCTAGGCCCGCCATGCAATACTCATAGACGAACGGACCGGACTGTATGGATATTGTCACTGACAGGCTCAGTAGGGTGTCAAGATGAGTTCGCTCATCGACCTCCCTTTTGGTCAATACCTGGTAGCCCGTTACGTACGGCTAGTACCTCTGACGTGCTAGTGGTTAAATCCACAGCCAAAGTATTGATGAGTCTTTATAGTCTCCCACAGACAGTTTCTCAAGTTTCGGGCGAAACGTTGTAGAGGCTATATGATATATGGCAGGGTCCGATCATATACGTGCAGTAGTGCACGGATCATGATCGGGCGGATCATACTAGTGGGTTTTGATTTAAGCCGGATCCTAGTATTAGATTTGTTGGATTACTTTAGTCTCATCGCATTCGCATTCAGTGAGAATGCGGGTGCAGGTATGTATATACAGGTGAGGGGTATCCTTGTGATCCGTCACGAGTTTACTTTAGATGTTGCCGTATCTTTTTATTGTTGCAAACATTTGGATTAATGTTTGCATATAAAAATTATGAGCTAGAAATCATCATTTAGAGCATTAATGGTGACACATGCACAAGTGATGACTCATGGTCTTTTTTCTTGTGCATGTGTCACATTATGAGATTGATTTGAGTGATGAAATGAGAAGAAGAGAGAGAGGGGTTGCCATATAATGGTGTTAGCTCTTGTATTTTGAGGCTAACTCTCTCACTCTCATTGATCATCACAAAAGCAAAAAGAAAAGAAAAGAAAGCTTCTTCTTCTTCTTCCTCCTCTAGCTCATAATCTCCATCAATGGCAACACCTTCAACCTCCATCCATCTCATGGATGCAAGAGAAAAAGTGATCACAAACATTCTCTACATCATCTTGGACACGTCGGCTAGCACACTTCGTGCCCGAGTTGCTTCGGATGAAGCGGGAGCCCGTAAAAGGAATCGATGATGTGGTGCCCTTTCCGACGAGGAGATCGAGACCGGAGATGCCGCGAGGAGCTTAGGATGGTGGCCAAAGACCGAAGGACACGGATCAATCGGTATAGCTTTCTATCCATTCTCTAATTTGCTAGTAGTAGGTTAATGGTTCGATCTGGGTTTTAAGCATACGATAGCGCCGGTTTCTAGTTTAGAAAAATTTTCGTTTCCGCATTTTGTCCTCGGAAAGATGGCCGGGGCGCTACCGTAGTCTTACAGATTCTGCACGGTCGAAGTGTTGGCTACCCCCGCACCGGGGTAGTGCTAAGGTACGGCTTCGATTTCGCTCTATCAGGTGTCTCAAATCCTCGGGCGAGGTCCTCCTCGAGTTGTCCCTGCGCTCGTCGTTCATGCGATCCCAGCGAGAGTGGGGGCGTCGGTCATGCCCAGAACAGGCGAGCCGACCGACACCTCTTCAAGGGGAAAGAACGCACGACGGGTATTAAAGCGACGACCAGTCTTCCCTAGGACCGCGGCGTGGAGCTGTCCGGTGTAGGTTAAGGTGGACGAAGTCGGCCCACCGGCGCTCAGTGATGCTGTGATGAGGGAGAGGGAGATCGAGGCTTGAGTGTGTCCGTCCGTCTTTCGGCGGACGTCATTATCCCGGGGAGGGGGAGCCACGGTCTGGTGGGTAGGGCCCGCCGCTTGAACGCGGACGAGGGCATCCACCAGCGACGTGAGCCTGTCTATCCGGGCGGACAAGGCGTGGATGGCATTAGGAGGGGGAAGCGAGCCACTCCCGCCTCCGTTGTAGCGGCTTATATTCGGATCGTTGCAGTCGTCGCTTGCTATTGGATCAAGAGCGGAAGATCAACTTTTATGGTGGAACAAAAAAAGTCTTTCATTCCCACAGACGGCGCCAACTGATAGAGGTCGTGATCTCCTTCAGATGTTGTCCTCCGTCGATCCTGCAATGGCGGTCTTAGACGGCTGAGATTTGGTTTGGGAGTTGTTGAGTGTGGATCTCAATGGGTTGGTGGTGGACGCCGAGCTACCTGCAAAGAAGTCTCGGGGTGGGTGACTACCGTAGGACCCTCCGACGATCAAGTTAATGCCGAGGAATAGGTGCAGAGTAGCGGCGTATTGAGATAAATTCCAGATATCTGAGTCGTCTGAGAAGGGGGTTTATATAGGGGTCGCGTGGAGCGAGCAAGCGCGAGATCACCGCCGTCAATTATGCCTCGGCGTTATCCTCGCCTTGAATGGCGGGATGCGCCAATTAATGAAGGGATGCGCTAGCGTGGGACGCGGATCGTGGGGAGGCGGATATCTCGCCTGGCGATATACGCGGAGCCGTTGCGGAGCGCATAGGATGCACACTCCTGGTTGATCGGGGGAAGCCGAGGAAGCTCGGCACGTCAAGGGCTCGGAGACGAGCCGGGAGGCCGAGGAAGCTCGGCACGTCATGGGCTCGGAGACGAGCCGAGAGGCCGAGGAAGCTCGGTACGTCAGACGGCTCGGAGACGAGCAAGGAGATTGAGCTAGCTCGGAGACGAGCTGTTGGTAGTTTCCTAGGTGAAGGTGGAATGTATTCAGGGTGGTCTCCTGGAAGGTCGGACATGTTCCTTGAGACGAGTCCCAAGGAATCATCATAATGCAACTCATTTATTCCACCTCCGTAGCCTTCGGGACACGTCATCCGCCACGTATCATAATCTGAGGAGATATCACTTGTGAGCATCATCACAAACATTTGAATATTAAGGTTAACCCCACTATCTATATATTTATCTATCTATCTATTATTACTTTAATACAAACTTGGGTTGGTCAAGAAATCTTTTGCAAGTCAAAGCACTAATTTTGACATTTCTCATTTTGCCCTTTTCTTTATCCATATGTATTTCTATGTCCTTATCTAATAGCCCATTTATGAAAGGCCCAAAACAAAAAAAATGAATATTTAGTGGGTAGATGTTTAGAAGAGTTAGCTTATTAAAAAATTTAACAATTATTAAAATAGTTATGAGCTAATATGTTGATAATCATTGATGATGGGATGATGAGTTGTTGATAAGCTATTACTCATTTATTTAAAATGATAAAAAGACAATCATGTAAGAAGATTTGCTAAAAGTTTATGATATGGATAGCCATAATCATTTTTAATAGTTTTAGTTTAAATTGTATTAGATTATTTATAATGCATAGCATAAAGTATATAATTATATATTTTTTAAATTACATTCAATAATTATTTTTTCATTATAAACTAATAATATACTTATAATTCATACCAAGCTCAATGTAAATGCCAACTTATTGATTTTTCCAAAACGACAATGTTTATGAATAGAAAATCACAATTCATAAAAAAAAATTAATTCATGAAAATTATTTTAAGCTAGAAGAAGCTAGATATATACATTTTTTTTATCATATATTGTTTATATGTTAAGTTGTAATGATTATGTGTAATATACCGATTCAGCTATAAATATTTTATATCATTTTTTATCCCACGCACGGTATGCATGGGGTTAAACTCTTGTATATTATATATAAAATCTACATGAGAGAATATTCTCTCTTAAAGCTTTGTTTTGTCCTCATGCAAAAGAAAATTTTACTCCACCCTTTTAGGAAATTTACATTTATTCCATTCTTGCGATAAATTAACCCTTCACCCATATAATTTAAGTTAATATGCATTTGGTACATTCTATATTTATCTTCATATTCACGCGATATATTTTTGGATGAATTACCTGTATTTATTTCCTTATGGGTTATCACTGTTCAATTTAGATTGTAGTGTAATATCTATGGAAAATATCTTCTCCTTGGTAGAATGTAAAGGAATGCGGATAATCCGATCCGGATCCGTTTTTGAATCTGACAACTTGTAAATATAGATATTAAAAATCCATATCCCTCCGGATCTGGATCCGGATAGGAAATTTGTATCCAAGTCGGATCCGGATCCAAATCCCGATACCACAAAAATATTCAGATTCGGAACTAGATATCCGAATGAATGATATCCACTATCCAACTACTAATTACTTTTAGTTATAGCAAGACTTCTGGATGGTTCGTGGATTTGATGTTAAATGAAAAAACCCTTATTTGAAACCATTAAAGACTTGTGAACTTGATGTGATTTAGAATCTAAAAATATTGGTTAACCTATTGAAATATTTTATTGATTGTAGTTGTAAATCATCATTTTTTATATATATCCGAATAGTATCTATATCCGATTTTTGTGGATATGATTTTTACAATATCTGATATGCATCCGTATTCGATTTGCGACGGATACAGATAGTAGATTTTGTTATCAACAAATATTATATGCATTCGCATCCGTAAATAGGTGCTGAATGCGGATATGGTAATGCCTATATTCAATCCGTATTTGATCCGTTTACATCCTTACTTTCTGGACACATGCGGATGAAAAATTATATGAGGCCTTTGATATCACTAGTACAATAGGGGGTTGCCCCTACGGATATTAAAATCCGTAGGGGCAGATTTAAGTAGGCCCTACAGATTAATCCGTAGGGCTAAAAGGTTGCCCCTACGGACCCAGACGTCCAAGAATAAAAATATTAATTCTTAATTTGGTGTTTGCCCCTACGAAGCCGCAAACCAAGGACCTACGGACAAATCCATAGGGGCAACTAAATATCGATTTAATAAAGGCACAGATCGATCGCCTACGCTCACTTTCTTCCTCTCTCTCTCGATCGCGCGCGAAAGAAAATCCCCAAATCGCTACGCCGTTCTCGTCATCGCCACCGCCGTTCTCCTTGTCGCCGCCGCCGTTCTCGTCGCCACCACCGCCGTTCAGGTCGTCGCCACCGCCGTTCAGGTGAGTAAATCTTCAGGTAAATTAAAGAATTTTTTGATTATTTAGGGCTTAGGGTTCATGGCTGGGTCTGGGGTTGCGCGCGCGAGTTGGGGTTCGGCAGGGGTCACGGTCGGGGTCGGGGTCGGGGTTGGGGTTAGGGTTAGGGTTGGGGTTCGGCTGCGGCTGGGGCTGGGGCTGGGGTTAGGGTTTGCCTTAGGGTTGGTGTTGGGATTTAGCTGGCCACGCTGGGGTTAGGGTTAGGTTGGGGCGGGGCTGGGCTGGGGCTGGGGAGTTTCTTGGCGAGGTCGTTGGAGGCGTAGGATTGACGAAGGGAGCCACGGAGGGACACCACGTCACGTGCGTTGTACGGGCGGCGGGTGAGTCTGAACCTCTCTGTGTTCCACCATGCTTGCACCTCGGCCACTTCGGCTTCGAATCTTCCTTCTTCTTCCATTATCTTTACGACATTTTAGGGGTGTTAGAAGATATAAGTTTGTAGCATAACATACCACAACTTTGTAAAATCTAATTATATATCAATTCCAATACTCAATTAGCATGCAGGCATGGTCTAAGCAAATCTATGAACTACAAAAATTCAGTTACAATTCCTCAAAAAAGAAAGAGAGAGAAAAAACCATATCATCTTTAACCTTTCTACAAAATAGCTAACTAGATTTCCAGTGTACATATATCGCACAAATATCAAAATTGCATAGTACCATCCTCCTCTTTTAGAAATTAAGAGATATATCAATATATCCAAAAAAATAATTGCGATGCTCTCGGATGAATAGTAATTCCTTATTTGGTTAAATTTGTTCGATTAATAATCCAAATCCTGTTGAAAAATTATTACACTTCTAAAGTCAGTCTCTATCGCTACACCAGTACATCCAATTATGATGAGAGTTAAGAGCTATATTGCTTTAACATGCGTTTATGGATTGAACGTCTTTTTATGGTCCAAAACCAGATGTTTTGCACTTAATTCCTAATCTGAGATTTAATCGCGACAGCTTTAATGGCGTTTTAATGTCACTGTCTTTGGACCAAAACTTTGAAGTTGATTATGATGAGCATTGAGGAGGGATCGATGTATTTTTATATTCTGACAACACTTCCTTAAAATGGATAGTACTATCATGTGAATCACATAAATTAACTATCATGTAAAGAATAAGAAGAGATATATAGAGAAGGGAAGCAATGCGTGAACTCACCATTGAAGGCGCTGAGAAGGATGAAGCCATGGAGGAACCTAATAGGAGAGGTGGTTTTTTTTTCTTTTTTGTTTCTCGGAGAGCTACAAGACAACAAATGCATGCAAGTGTGAGTGCGCTAGGGTTAGGTTGGGGTTGGGGCTGGGGCTAGGGTGGGCATGGCTAGTTTTCGTGTATGGGCGGTTTAATGGTGGTTGGTCAACTAATATCCAACTTGAAGAGAGTTTTAATAGGAAATTACGGCTAGCTCTATGCATTTAACCTGAATGTATTCAGTAATTACTAGCATGTATAGAAAAGTTGGTTTAATTTATGAAAAAATGGGGAGACAACATGCATGTATGCATATAGGTAACATCTGCCAATATGCCATATCCAGATCGCAATCTATTTTTGTCTATTGGCTAATATGAAAATATCGGCCCGCGTATATGACATAATCAAAGTTGTTAAATCTTGATACGGTTTGTGTTTCGTTTTTTTATTTATCAGTTCTATCAATGTTGCGTATAACGCTTTATGATATCAGTATCCTACATTTGTAGTTTTAATTGTTGATTGTTATAGATGAATACCATTGCAATAATAGTTTTTGGTTGATGAATGCTATTGCAATGTAGGATGATCAGTTCTATCAATCTTGATCTCAATGGTTTAAAATCATGTTACACATACAACACGAATGCACAACAAACGCATAATTAGAGAGCGATTCGAGATATTCAGGTTAAAACCAATATATGATACTCGATGATAATATGAAACCTTCATATTCCCATCGATACTCATATATGAAACTAAAAGCGCCACTTAGTCCCCGTCTATCGGTTAACATACGTGCGATGCTCGTCGTGACCTAGAACTATACGAAGGTTGTTAAATATCGGACAGTATAGCTCGATACTAACAACCTTCGTATAGTCTACGCGACGAGAAAATTCAATCGTATGGTAACCCATAGATTTGTCCCGTGTGGACAAGTTAAGAATGTATAAAGCAAACGCCTTCATTCACTTGTGTTTTCATCCGTTTCGAGATATTTCGTCGGTACCTTTCCGCTGGTTCTCCGTGTACAAAGATAGATTAGATGTTCATTTCAACGTTGTTTCACAGCTTTGAAATGATTATCTATTCTATTACAGTGTACTCGGAGAACAGCGGAAAGGTGCTGCCGAAATTTACTCTAAACGGTTGAAAGCACAAGTGATGGGCGTTCGCTCTATACATTCTTAATGGGATAGAAGCCTACCCCCGACAGCCGGAACACACACATACAACAAGAATACACAACAAACGCATAATTAGAGAGCGATTCGAGATGTTCGGGTTAAAACCAATATATGATACTCGATGATAATATGAAACCTTCATATTCCCATCGATACTCATATATGAAACTGAAAGCGCCACTTAGTCCCCGTCTATCGGTTAACATACGTGCGATGCTCGTCATGACCTAGAACTATACGAAGGTTGTTAAATATCGGACAGTATAGCTCGATACTAACAACCGTCGTATAGTCTATGCGACAAGAAAATTCAATCGTATGGTAACCCATAGATTTGTCCAGTGTGGACAAGTTAAGAATGTATAAAGCAAACGCCTTCATTCACTTGTGTTTTCATCCATTTTGAGATATTTCGTCGGTACATTTCCGCTGGTTCTCCGTGTACAAAGATAGATTAGATGTTCATTTCAACGTTGTTTCACAGCTTTGAAATGATTATCTATTCTATTACAGTGTATTCGGAGAACAGCGGGGAGGTGCTGCCGAAATTTACTCGAAACGGTTGAAAGCACAAGTGATGGGCGTTCGCTCTATACATTCTTAATGGGATAGAAGCCTACCCCCGACAGCCGGAACATACACATACAACAAGAATACACAACAAACGCATAATTAGTGAGCGATTCGAGATGTTCGGGTTAAAACCAATATATGATACTCGATGATAATATGAAACCTTCATATTCCCATCGATACTCATATATGAAACTAAAAGCGCCACTTAGTCCACGTCTATCGGTTAACATACGTGCGATGCTCGTCGTGACCTAGAACTATACGAAGGTTGTTAAATATCGGACAGTATAGCTCGATACTAACAACCGTCGTATAGTCTACGCGACGAGAAAATTCAATCGTATGGTAACCCATAGATTTGTCCCGTGTGGACAAGTTAAGAATGTATAAAGCAAACGCCTTCATTCACTTGTGTTTTCATCCGTTTCGAGATATTTCGTCGGTACCTTTCCGCTGGTTCTCCGTGTACAAAGATAGATTAGATGTTCATTTCAACGTTGTTTCACAGCTTTGAAGTGATTATCTATTCTATTACAGTATACTCGGAGAACAGCGGGGAGGTGCTGCCGAAATTTACTCGAAACGGTTGAAAGCACAAGTGATGGGCGTTCGCTCTATACATTCTTAATGGGATAGAAGCCTACCCCCGACAGCCGGAACACACACATACAACAAGCATAATTAGAGAGCGATTCGAGATGTTCGGGTTAAAACCAATATATGATAATATGAAACCTTCATATTCCCATCGATACTCATATATGAAACTAAAAGCGCCACTTAGTCCCCGTCTATCGGTTAACATACGTATGATAATTTATTCTTTTCAACGACAAACGCACACACAAAGCATATACACGGATTTTCTCCTTTGTCAGTAACTATCCCGTTCTTATATTTCTCAATATAGTCAGCATAACATACAATTTATATGTTATTCAGTCTAACATGGCCCATGAGTACGTCAGAGTTAAGGACTGGATGTATGTAGATTGGAAACAACGTATGCAACCTAAGTTTGTCGCAGGAGTTGCTGCTTTCCTTGAATTTGCACGCGCACATAATAAGATCATAATAGAGAAGATTCTCTGTCCGTGCGATAGATGTGGCAATAAGTACTGGCAGAAGGTAGAATTGGCAGAGCTTCATATTGTAAAACATGGGTTTACTAGACTTTATTCAACTTGGAAATATCACGGGGAAGGAGAAGAATGCAGTACTGCGGTAGAAGAAGAAGGAGAACACGATAATGCGGCAGGAGAAGAAGAAGAATTCGGTAATGCGGCAGGAGACGGAAATTTATTTCCATCAGAAGAAATGGAGGATATGGTAGAGGCTGCCCTAGGTGAATCTATTCGTACCGAAGATGACATTCCTTCCGGTCAAGGACCGCGTGCGGATAAATATGAAAATCTCATGAATGATGCTAGGAAACCAATTTATGAGAATGCGAAGTATTCCACCCTCTCATGGTTCGTCCAACTTTTCCAGATTAAGTGCCTAAATGGATGGAGCAACAAGTCATTCACAATGCTTCTTTCGTTCTTGAAAGATTCTATGCCTCCGGAAAATAATATGCCCGAAAGCTGGTACGAAGCCCAGAAGATGATGTCTGATTTGGGTCTAAAGTGCGAGAAAATTCAAGCATGTCCTAAAAATTGCGTGTTGTACCAGAAAGAGAATTCAGATTTGAAAGAGTGTCCAACATGCGAAGAGGCCAGGTATAAGCCGAAAGATTCTGATAAGAAGCCTGATATACCTGTGAAGATAGCACGATACTTTCCCATAACACAGAGGCTACAGAGGCTATTCAGGTGCAAGAAAACAGCCGAGGCAATGATTTGGCATCACCGTGCTCCTCCAAGCGAAAATGGAAAAATGAGCCATCCAAGAGATTCACCGGCATTGAAGGATTTCGATAGGAGGCACGCAATATTCAGTAGCGATCCTCGCAATGTCCGGCTCGGACTGGCTACCGATGGCTTCTGCCCATTCAACTATATGGCTGGAAGTCACAGTACATGGCCCGTTGTAATGATAATTTATAATCTGTCGCCTTGGTTAGCTATGGACCAATCATACTTTATGATGCCTCTTCTTATCGACGGACCAAACTCACCGGGGAACAATATCGACGTCTATCTCCGACCTCTGATCGAGGAGCTGAAAACTTTGTTCATTGATGGTGTAGAGAAATATGATTCAAACACAAATACAACCTTCATACTGCGTGCGGCTTTAATGTGGACAATTAATGACTTTCCTGCGTATGGAATGCTATCAGGTTGGTCCGTACATGGTCACAAAGCATGTCCTCATTGCCATGAACACACAACATCAAAATTTTTGAATTTTAGCAGGAAGGTTTGTTATTGCGGCCATCGACGTTTTCTGCCTCCAGACCACCCCTATAGGTTAGACACGGTTCACTTTGATGGTCATCAGGAGCTTCTAGGACCTCCATCCCCATTATCCGGAGAGGACGTGACTGCTAAATGGGATGGTTACAATAACGTGACCTTCGGGATGGATCCGATGAAACAGGTCAAACCACAATATTGGAACAAGTTAAGCATTTTCTTCGAGCTTCCGTACTGGTCTACAAATTCAGTGCGTCATTGTCTGGACGTCATGCATATAGAGAAGGGAGTATCAGAGCACATACTTAACTTGCTTCTGTGTAAAGACGGGAAATCGAAAGACAGCATGAATGCTCGGATGGATCTACAAGAGTGGGGAATATGAAGTGAATTGCACCCTAGACCGGTAGCAGGTAAACCGGGCAAGTTTGTACTTCCCAATGCTGCTTATCATATGTCACAACCGGAGAAGAAAAGATTCCTGCAGGTGTTGCATGATTTGAAAGTCCCCACAGGTTTCTCAGGATCATTCAGCAAGAAAATAAAAATTGTGAAGGGCAAGATCGATGGGCTGAAAAGTCATGATCACCATGTTATCGTGGAGCACCTTCTTCCTTTAGCCCTCAGGACTTCTCTCCCCGACTCGGTTGGTCTAGTAATCAACGACCTATGTTGTTTTTTCAGGGAGTTGTGTGCTAAAACACTGGAGGTTGCGACGCTGGATAAACTAGAAAATTCTATTGCGTTGATACTTTGCAAGTTTGAGCGTATTTTCCCACCGTCATTTTTCGATATCATAATACACTTGACGGTTCATCTTGCAACTGAGGCGAAGTTAGCTGGACCGGTACAATATCGATGGATGTATCCCGTCGAGAGGTACGTGTAATTTTTCGTTTCGCGCAATTTATAAATTTATTGTTGTCCTGTATGCCCGTATTTATTTATTCAACATATTCTCATTAGGTAGCTCTACACTCTTAAAAAGTATATACGCAATAAAAATCGACCAGAGAGTTCTATCATGCAAGGTTATCTTCTTGATGAAGCAACCACATTTTGTTCCCGCTATATGGACGAGAACATTGAGACAAGGCTTAACCGACCACGAAGAATTCAAGACGGGCCATATGGTAAAGCCGAGTATAAGAGGGTAGACACTATGTTTATCAACAAGATATACCGGTTTATCTTGCTTAATTGCGCATGTCTTGAACAAATTAGAGAGTAAGTTCTTTTGGATTAATTGTTATATCTGTGTTTGTGTGTGTATGAAATGACATAATATTAATGTCACAATTATTTGTCGAAAACAAAATTCATTTTAACGAGGTACGTGAGGGGCATCCTGATTGGAACGAAGAACGTTTGGAAAAATACCATCAGGATAATTTTTGTGATTGGGTCACAGATCATGTAAGTTATTCGAATAATATTTTATTGCTATCAGTTTTAATCTAAACTTGTATCGTTATGTATTTGTCGTAAAATTTGCTTTGTTAGATCCACGATCCGAACTTGTCTGCATCATTTAAGAGTGATTCAAGATGTTTAGCTCAATTTCCTAGTATGGAGGTTGCATATTACAAAGGATTTGGTGTCCTTGGATACAAATTCGAAATTAAGGACATAGAAACATCTAGAACCACTCAGAATAGTGGAATTGCGACGGTAGGATCGGACGGTGTGATTTACTATGGGTACTTAAATTGTATACTCGGCATCCACTATCCCGGACGATCAGAACCCTTTTATATATTCCAGTGTACTTGGTACGATCCGCGAACCAATACGGACAGGTGGAGAAGCAGTCTTGGGACTTGGAAAGATGAATATGGATTGACCAGTGTGAACACACTTCGATTTTACGGTCAGGACGATCCGTTTATCTTTCCGAACCAAGCGTTCCAAGTATACTACTCACAGTGTTTGAAGCATCCGGGGTGGAGTGTTGTATGCCGATGGAAACCCAGAGATGTCTACGATGTCCCAGAATACGAGGACAGCGATGAGGACGAAGAAGAGAGAAAGCTTAAAGTGCTCCGACCGTCTGTTTCGAAGGACGGGTTGTCTTCGACCGATCATGAAGTTACGTGGGTTAGAAATGACATCGACGATGAAATCCAAGTAGATATGTATGATGCGCCCACGAAACGAAAAAGGTTATCAGTAATGTTATATTATTACTTCACATTTTACGCTCTAGATCATATATAGTCAATACTTTTAATGATTGTCTAATGCGTCCACGAACCGTTTATCTAGATTTGATGACGATGTCGGGAGCAGCGAGGGGCGGCAGGAGCTCCAGCCACGGCAGAGGCAGAGCGGTTCTGCCGTCCGGAGAGCTCTGTAGGGAGCTTCAGAGGGCCGGTCTTGTACCCAGATCGGAGACCCCTTCGGATGCCTCCTTCCGTATGGATTTTGCCACACCTCCAGGTATACTGCACGCATATCCATTTTGAATGTAATATTACAGATATTCATGCCTGTTTATGTCAAAATTACTTATACTGTCAATGTTTGATTGTCTAGTTGTTGGTGATGCGTCCACATCTGGGACAGAGGCCACCCCCGCTCCTCCAGGTATGTTTATATACCATATAGTGTATGTATATTGATTTAGAATGCTATATCATAAATACACACATTCCTTTTGCTCTTACTTAGCAATTTTTATTATTGTCTAGCTGTAGGTGGTGACACCACCTCACCTGCGGGTATATTTATATATCCTATAGTGCATGCATATTGATTTAGAACGTTATATTATTGATCTACACATTCTTTTTGCAATTACTTATATAATCTATTTTTAATTGTCTAATTATAGGTGGTGTCCACACCTTCCGCAGGGGCCACTCCTGCCGCTTCCATACCCTCCGCATCGTCTGCAGGTTAGTATGAATAAATTTAAAATATTTATTCATTTTATATATGCTCTATAGAATAAATATGAACTTCATGGAAATTTAGCGTCGATGTTTATTTTCTAGTTGGAGGGGATGCGTCCGCATCCGGGACCCCGGTTGTTCCTCACCGGAGGAACTATCGTCCCGCTCGTGCTGCTGTCCGGGCCCAGGCTCGTGCGATAGTCACCAGAGGTATATATCACACTTGAATTTTCGTTTAACCTTGATTTCTTAATACAACTTTGTCTTATTATTGATTATCTTGATATTTCGTGCAGACGCAGGGCCTCCCCATCCCCAGAGGGGGACTCGAGGCCCGAATCAGTCCCATAGGCTGAGGCCTGACAGAGCTAGGGGAGGCAGCATTCCCCCTTTTTCTTACCCTTGACTATCGCTATACCGGTCCTCATGCCGAGAGGTTCGGCCGGTATTTGGAGGACGAGAGCCGGCTCGTGAAGAACTATCCACTTCACGTTGAGTGGGGCGAGCAGCACCAGCGCTCATTCGCCCTCTTCTTTGATCAGGCTCGGGTATGTATTAATATATATTTTCATTTGATCTATCCAATATATTTATTATTAACACTTGCAATCTAATAACAATGTTTTTTTGTATTTTCAGTTGGATTACGATTTTCAGCCTGTAGCCGATCCTGATCACCCGGGGAGGGTGCTCGACCTTCATGCTCTGTACAATGGCCTGATGAAGAACATGCAGGCCAAGGTCCGATACAACAGGAATGAGCTGAAGGCCGACTGCTACTCCCTGTGGATGGCGACCCCCGAGGCAGAGAGAGCGGCCCTCCTATCTACTCCGGCGTTTGCGAGAGTCGACGTAGAGACATGGCCTCTATTGTGCGCTTATTTCGACTCCCAACGCAAACAGGTATGTATTTTAAATGTAATTCATTATTTATGATATAATTTATTTCTTTGTGTTTCTTAATTAGAAAACTAAATGTTAATGCGTTGTGCAGAAACAGGCCGCTCAGAATACAGAGAACAGAAGTCGGCGAAGAGGGGTCGCCCCACTTACACAGGTGGCTCGAGGAACATTACTCGAGCCATGGAGTTATCGGTAAATTACAATAGACCGACCTTTGTCATATTCTGCAATATTAAGAGTTATTTTCTAATATTTCTAATATTAAGAGTTACTTTCTAATATTGCAGACATCTCGGACCGTGACGTCAGGTGGTACACCGAGCGTGCTGTCCGCATATCTTGCCGTCCACGGCACCTCGACAGATCCCGCCACGGGCGAGCTTCGATATCCCGACGTCGCTACCCAGGAGTACTGCGTAAGTGTTAATATTTTTTCTACCCAAATTTGAAATTTTAGTTTTGAAAGGTTCAAGTTTAAATCTTATACTTATACTTTACTGCTTAATGTGGGTGTAGGAGCGGGTGGTTGAGCAGGCCCAGGCCTCGGGGATCGATTTTACCGGACAGAGCGATCCGAGGCTGCTGACCCCAGTTCTGGACGCCGCACACGGAGGGCACCACGGAGGTTGGGAGAGAGGCCGGGGACTGGGCCCTAGCAGGGCCCATATGAGGTTGGACTCCACCCCGGCAGTTACTTCCTCCGTCTCCAGTGACCGACGTGTCCATCAGGAACTGGAGAGCTTGAGGGCCACCGTTCAGGAGTTGAAGGAGATGCTGGTATGTATACTGCTTTATAGTAAAATATCATGTCATATTATATAGATATCAACATATCCATAATTAGTACGTAGCTTGAGCTTATTTGGTTTTAGACTTAAGTTTGATTAATCATACATACAGATGTAATTAAAATAAACAACAAACTAGATATCCAAACGGGGTTTCGAAATAACTTAATAATGATACGAATTCGAATAATACACAGTTCTTACACGCTTATTACACACGTTAGGTCCAGACGCGACAGGGTACATCGGCCGAGCCTCCACGTGCATCTCCTTCGGCTGCGGCTCCGCAAGCCACTACATCGGCTGCGGTTCCGCAGACAGCTCATGTAGCTCCACCGCCCACTCAGACTCCCGCAGCCGCGGCTCTGCAAGCGACTACCTCGACGGCGGCTGCGCAGACCACATCGCCAGCTCCACATGCCGCTCAGACTCCCGCTCGCGACGAATTGCAGAGTTTATTGACCGAGGAGCAGGCACGTGTTATTCTATCGTTATTCAGAAGTGGAGCTGGACCGAACTAGGGTAGCTTTTTGGTTCTTATTTTTTGAAATATGTATTTATTTATATCATACATATTGTACTACATTTTGAAACTATATTGATATTGGTTTATATTTATATCATATTCAGTTTTTGGGTTTCTTTTGTATATTATATATATGCGTGAGATGTGATTATGAATACTGCAATTTATGTTGTGTGACGATTAATTTTATATTTGATTGATGTATATATTATTGTGCACAGGTCGGGAAAAAATTAAGCAGCCCATTTTTTTTTTAAAAATACAGATAATATGTACCTACGGATTAATCCATAGGCACACATGTTGCCCCTACGGCTATATCCGTAGGGGCAAAATATCAGCAGTAACTGATATTTCCCCCCTGATCTCAGTACCTGGGGGTTGGGAGTGCCCCTACGGACATATCCGTAGGGACCACTGCCACTCCTCTACGGAGTTAGCCATAGGGGCAAAATATCAGGAATTCTGATATGTTGCCCCTACGGATAGGTACCTACGAAGATATCCGTAGGGGATAGTACATGGACCTACGGTTATGTCCGTAGGTACATGTAATATAATAAAAAAAAGTAAATAATATAAAATTTTATACCCTACGGATTACTCCGTAGGGGCAACAGGACCTACACAAAAATCCGTAGGGGCAAGAATTTGCCCGTAGGTGCAAGCTCAGGGCCTCAACTTGCACCTGCGGCCTTTGCACCTACGGGGTATTTTTTCGCCCCTACGCAGATATCCGTAGGGGCAACCCTTATTTGTAGTAGTGTATATTTTAAAAATTGCAATCGGTCCATCTGCTATTACTTTGCATACACACGATGAGGTTTAGATGTATTTTGAAAAATTGCAATCAACATTTTCACTATTATTCTGTATACTTTCTTGTCGATCCGGTACGAATCGGATGCAGATGTTACTATATACGTATGATGTCATCGTTGGCGGATGCAAATATGGACATGAATAGTTATAAGAAATGAAAATCTGTATATTACAGACTACCAAAAAGGTTATGAAATATATATATATATATATATATATATATATATATATATATATATTAAAAGTTATACACATTCCGAAAATATATATTGAAGGTAGAGAGTTGAATTATATAATATGAAGATTAACAAGAGAAGGTTACATGATGATGTGAAGATAACCGTCGCTAGGAGAGGACGGATGTCGACAACAATCAGTGATGATGACAGAAAGATTCCGGAAAAAATCTTTTCAAATTTTAAACGTAATTAGTGATGCTAGCATCATTTTTCGAACGCAATTTATCATCTGTTTACTATATGTAATATGTAGAAATATGTAAAGACAAATACTTTTATGGATTTGTTTTGATAGAACAAAGAAGTTTTCTAAATTGTTTCAAGAGAATTTAGTTCAAGAAAATTTTGCTTGCAATAAATTAGTTGCGATTTGGTCATCCATATGGCTTATTTTTTAGGCAATTCTCATGTGCTTCCCATGGAACACTTGCTGGTTTATTCATAGCAATGACAACTCTCTCCTTTCTCCCTTTCTCTCACAATTATGATTATGTTGAATTGAATCCCTTATTATTTTACATTAATCTCAAGCATCTCGCAGACAGATCAATCCGCTAGAATGGAAATAGGATTGTGAGGGTCTCAGTGGCGTCCTACTTGACGCCTATTCTGATAATTCAAAAGTTTTATTTGGTTATTGTGAGCGGAATCGCCGCCATCGACTGCAACTATGCTTTTGATGTTGGCAGAATGGTTTTGCACTCAAGCAACATAGGAGATGTGGTGGCAGAGAGGTGGAGAGGGCACGATGGAGAGGAGGTAGCAGCGGTGGAGAGGAGGATAAGACGAAGTGGAGGTGTCGGTGGTGGAGATGAGGCGGCGCAATCGGCGGAGAGAGCAGGAAGGCGAGAGAGTTGAGAAATTTTAAGCGGAGAGTCGGGGTTGGGGACTTGTCGATGAAGGGTTGTTTAGGTATGAAAGCGTTTTTTTTGGGTGGCACATAACCCTTAACACCTATCCACACAACACATGCATTCATGGCCAAGAATTTGCTCCGAAAGGTTAATTTGTGGTCACTTATTCTTCTGGATTTTCCGGATTCGAACCTCGCTCGTGGAAGTGCCCCATACCAACTGAGATATATCTTACTGGTTTGTATTAAAATGTTGATTTCAACCAAACTTGACCGTTGAGTTAATGGTGTTATTCTGCGGCGAATTACCGCTTCAAAGTCATTAGTATTTAGCGCTATCTAAATAAAAGTTGAAGGTATTTCCTGCAATTTACCTTTTTTAATTAAAATTTGAAATTTGCTTTGGAGTCTTAGTTGATTTTTTCTCTTAAACCCAACAAATTTTGAAATTATCAAAGTACCCACTACACCAAGATATATGTATATACCCATCAAATTTTAAAACTGTACAACAAATTCAATACATATAATGCATTTTTTAACCCCAATACACATGTATTAAGATGTGAATTTTTTAACCCTGTTGCTCTTCGTGGACTCCCACTATTCAATCAAGAAAAAAAATGTGAATTTTAATGAATATAGACAAGATGTGAGAAAAAGAAGAAGAAGAGCCATTATTGTATTCAGCGTTGAAAAAACCGGAATATTCGAACGGATATTTGGATTCGGTGGTAAAACAAACAAACACTACAATATTCGGTTAAATATTTTGTCAAACCGGATATTCACTACGTAAAGCAGATATTCGGATGAATAACACGAATATTTTGCCGAATTGGCTCTTTAGACACAAAACAAAAAAACCAACTAAAAAATAAAGTGTGGAATACACAACTTAATTTTAAAATAAATGGGATCCACACTTATTATTTCACAAACACTATCTCCCCATTTCGCTCTTCTCATTTTTCTTTCTCAACCGAGAGTCGAATTCATAATTTTCCGATTTAGTTCGGACGCCTTACCATTAGGTCACGGGTACATTAGTTTTCTATATCTTTATTTTTTTTGAATTTTTTATATGTAATATTTATTTGAAAATATTGATGGCCGCATAATTGAAATAAACCGAATATTCACCGAATAAACCGGATATTCTTTATTCGCCGGCCAACCGAACAAACTCTAAATCCGTTATTTACAATATTGATTGTATTAATTAACTACTATTGTTAATAAACCGATGGACCCAATAACTAATCCTTTCGTTTCAAATGGTTAATTATGCAGTTTCTACCAAATGAAGTGGTTGTTTTTTGGCGGTGGGCAAAAGCATTTGCAACTTTAAAAAAAAAAAAGAAATTAAGAAAAATTAAGAACATGTATTTAGTTATGAAGTTCTTGAAAAGTTATTTTAAAAAATAGAGTTTCTGCTTTAAGAAAATAAGAGAAATTTCACCAAAACCACCCTATACTGTAGTATATGTTCCTAAAACCGTCATGGAGATTTTTTTGTGCACAGAAACCCCTCGAACTTTTCTCCGTTACACGCGACCCCTGACCTCCATGCCGTTAAAATTAAACTTTTCAATGTAAAATTTTACCTTTTTCTCCCGAAAATACCCTTTCATTTCCCTTTTAAGAGTCCATTATATGACAGAGTATTTTGGTCATTTAATAAAGAAATTAACGACATGAGGTCTTAACAGAAGAAAGGTTAGAGGGTTTTTGTGCACGAGTCACAGGGTGGGTTTTGATGAAATATACCAAAATAAATATTGTAAATCTAAGCAACAGTTTTCCAGCGAAAAAGAGAGCTATAAATAAGTTTTAAGAAAATTTATTTCAAAAACTACATTTCATATCAAGTTTATCAAAAGAAATAACATGCATACAACAACATAAGATTGGATACCGTTACGGAGTTGGTTGTGAGTTTTGACAGAGATGGTACATGAAACAAATGCTAAAGCGAAACCTTAATAATTACGGAGCTTGCTAGCTCATCTTAGAGAAGAGCATACAACATCTCATTCCAAGAATCCGGCACCCCCGGCAAACACCAATGACTACAATCCGAGCTGCTCAGTCCCGACCCCATCCTCCCTTGAGCGAAGAATAATGAAGGATGCCCGTCTTTACGAAGCTCGGACATGCTCGTGATTTCTTGAAGGTAGACCGGAAAGCTCATCTTCTTCACTACTTCTCGGAGCACCACCACCTGTCCGGGAACTCGAGGCCTGTAGTCTGAACAGGCCGACGGTGCGTTCTTCTTATAGCATTGCCACCCATTATCGCTTAATTCAATCAAGTGATCACATATCGACCATAAGTAGCATGAATATTACAACTGAAATTAGTTTTAGTGCATAGTATCTAACCGATTGTGCCGAGCAGAGAGGCTTCGGAAGATGACTCGAGTCTGTCGTGGATCGAGATTCATGTCGATCCAGTTGGCCCAAGTCGTGAGTCCCTTCTCATAGGCTACCAATGGGTTCAAATCAGTGAATATCGTCGTCTCCCCTTCTACATAGTAATCCCATCTGCTTTAATGAAACGGGATATATTATTATCATTATTATCGTGGAATAAAAATAAATTGTTTGGCTCGACAATCTTACGAGCGCCATTTGCCGGTGTGAGTCCACCAATGAGCCGAATCAAATACGAGAACATCGGCGCCTCTCCAATACTTGGCATTCTCTTCTATAGAATCCAAATGCAGAACCCTTCTCTTATGTTCATCTTCCTTGAGTTCGACCAGAAGAGGAGCCCAGAAGAACTCGATCGTTGTCTCGAAATCCTAATTAATGAAACTCTTAAGTAAGTTTGTTATGGTAAACAAACAAATTTAAGTTGAAATTGTCGAAGAAATTGAAGTGAGCTGATCTTACCAATGCATGGAAAGATATGGATGCAGTACCAGTAGGACTAGAAACAAATTTTCTTTCATTTGGGATTACTGATTCAAGCAAGCACACTAGAGATTCCCATTGGTTCCTCATTATGGAATCACCTACAAGCACCACTCTCCTTTTCCTCATCTTTCCTAGAAAATTCAAGGCATTGAACCTGCAACCACACAAAATGAATATCAAATCATGGAGCAACTTTTAATATGCTTGTCTGAAATGTACCTTATTTTGATAAATTTCGTTGGCTTCCGGCGAAGAAGATTAGGGAACTATTTCGGTTATTATAAGTTTTATGACGCGTGCCGTTTTTATGACATGACGGTCACATGTGCTCATGAATTACAGTCGGATATATACCGATCAAAACACATACACCACGAGACAAATTTAAATCCCAAATTAATTACGGACACCCTGGAGGATGATTGCATTAATGCTGTACCTCGGCAAGAAGCAATGACGAGGCTTCCACCTCCACTTCTCATATTCAAAATCGGGCCTCCCATTTCTCCGGCAGCTATATTCAGCACTGAGATAAGGACAAGTCTCATCGTAGAGCGGGTACGAAGCATCGTAAACCCACTCACCGATTGACAGGTCGCAATTTCGCGATGATGCCCGATGACTTTGAACCATACCGGTGGATTCCATATCTAAAACGGCAAGAGTAGGGTTTGAAGCAATGTGGAAGAGAGTCAAAAGAGAAACAAATTTGTAAGCCGGCTTTGTAGCCATTTTGAGTAAATATAATTAAGTTGAGAAAACATGAGATGGTAATTAATATATATAGCTCTTTCATTTTTCCTGTGGGAGAAATAGGTGCCATGAGTTACGGAATTTGTGTAGTGAATTGCTTATGATTTTGTTGAAGGGTGGTTGTGTTTTTGTTATAGATTGTGTTTTCCATCAAAGCTCTTACCTCTAGAAGACAAGCATGGGGTTTAGTAATGATTGAATTGACCGACAAGATGGTATGAATTTTTCTTGATTCATTCCTGCAGGAGGATCATTGTGTGGTTGATCACAACCAAAAGGATCAGTTTCACTAAAATACCATGACCTTGCGAAATAAATATCATAAACTTGTCTCATTTTCCCAAAGTGAATTATACCTTTCTTCCATCATATATATATATATGAATAATGTGTCTTAGAATTTCATTTAATTGACTTGATAATCAATGAAAAAAAATCAACGAATAACTTCATATGCCAATCAAAACTCATTTTCATGTACTGACTAGGACTCATTTTCCACACACGATTATGTGATACATGCAGGTTTTAATTAATGTCTTAATAAAGAAATTCTCGGTAGCAGTTAGAGTTGTATCGTATGAGTCTGACGATGGGCTAGGCTATGCTTTTCAAGCAAAAGGATGAAGACTCGTGGAACTCATAGTTTCATCGGTAAGCTGCTAGGTAGGATGTGCTGCTTGCAGTTGCATGTTAAGTTTTCCATACCACTAAGTTTTTGCTATACTGTAATTCAAATTTGGTAACGAGGTGAGCTAATCAAGAAGATTTTCATTCTGCCACTGCCAAAATTGATTCTTAATAATATGGTTTACTTATTAAAAAACCTTCCATTAGGTTTAAGCCCGTGGTAACAAAAACTGTCAGTTTCTTTCAAATTTACAGAAAACAAACCTAACTTAACGGTCAATAAAGATGTCAAATTTCATGCCATGCTCTTTTCATAATGCAATTAATTAATTATTAAATATTTTATTAATAATTTTAAATACTTATTAAATATTAATTAAAATAATCAATAATATTGGAGAAAGGAGGCAGGGGGAGAGGAGCGGTGGGGGTGGTGACAAAAGTGGGTAAGTTGGGGTATATAGGGGGAAGTTGTGGGGGTTGGCAGAGGTGGGGGAGGTCGAAGGAGAGGATAGAGGGCGGCATGGGTGGAGCCAAAAAAATTTCTTTGGGGCCCGGCAAAACATATTCTTTAGTATGAAGGCATACCCTTTTTTTTTGAGGTAACAGGTCGAATAAATTAACCATCAATCCTGGTTCGAACCCAGGTCTTCTCCCCAAACACCAATATCCCACCACTGGGCTACTCCAAACACATACTTATATAGTAGAAAATATTACCAAGTAATTTTTAAAACCGTTTTAGATTATTGCATTTTTTTTACAATATTGATTCAATTAAGGCTCTATACAGTAAGAAAGAAGATATATAATCTATATTGAAAGAAAGAAAGAATATATATATATATATATATATATATATATATATATATATGAGAATAATGGAGAAAAGAGGCCATAGGAGGAAATTTCCTTCTATGGCGTGGAAAAAATACAACCTCCACCAATTTTTTCGACGATCGCCTCCCATCATATTCATCGTTATCATCTAAGATGTGGATACACCAAATTTCATGTGATTCTACAACTTTTTCACCGTTGATTTAGCAATGTAAAAAGTTCTATTGTCGGTAAACCGTTAATTTTGAACCCACCAAATCAACGGTGAAAAAGTTGTGGAATCACATGAAATTTGGTGTACGCACATCTTAGATGATAACGATGATGACGATGGGTGCCGATCGTTGGAAAAAATGGTGGAGGTTGTATTTTTTCCACGCCATAGGAGGAAATCCCCTCCTATGGCCTCTTTCCTCCATTAATCTATATATATATATATATATATATATATATAGAAAGAGAGAGAGAGAGAGAGAATAATGGAGGAAAGATGCCACGTAAGGGAATTTCCTCCTATGGCGTCGAAAAAATACACCCTCTCTCATTTTTTCCGATCCGACGATCGGCACCCACCAACTTCATCGTTATCATCTAAAATGTGGGTACACCAAATTTCATGTGATTCTATAACTTTTTCACCGTTGATTTAGCAATGAGGGGGTATTTTTTCGACGCCATAGGAGAAAATTCCCTCCTATGGCATCTTTCCTCCATTATTCTCATATATATATATATATATATATATATATATATGTATATATATATAATTTTCAAAATAAATAACGCTTGGAAAATAATTGATTTAATGATGTCTGCATCATAAAATAACTTGAATTACTATATATTAGTTGATTGTTATATATACATTATTTTCTTTAATTTTTTGGTTTCTACAATATAATTTTTATAGCTGAAAAATTACATATATCAAAGCCAAATACATCCAATTAAACATACACTTCATATCAATTGATAAAACTTCAAAAATTTTCAATGCACAACAGATTATCTTATTAAAGCATATAAAGCATGCCCTCAAAAAATATGTAATTAAAAAAAATGCAATCGTCAAGACTCCAACCTTGGCTCTCTAGCCCACACCACAACGTCTCTATGAATTACTACTCCCTTTCATATGACTTATGGTGAATGTTGTATAAATAATAGTCTTTGGCAATATCAATACAGAATAAATGCAATATACAAGGATTGTCGGAGCCTTGGGGCCCAAGACCTAGCCTGCCCCCAGGAGGGCAGGGCAGGGGGATGTTGGGGCCGAAATCGAAGGTGAGTCGTTAGTAAATAAGTCTAAACGAGTATACTGATTTAGCTAAATAGCTTGAAAACATTTACTTTACAATTTCTCATATTTGAAAAAAAAACGCTCTTTGTCAACATCAACATCGAAAGATCGTGAAAAATTAAAATTGTTAAAATATTGCAGCTGGTTTGCAATGACCGTGAAAGTAAAACCCGTCCCATGCAAGAGCCCTTTTGTGGCTGCTACCACGTCTACTTGGCTTTTCACAAAACCTCCCAACATTCGAAACAGATCTCATTCTCTCTCTAAAATTCGATCATTTTTTTACAAAACTAAAATACTAATAATCTTCTTCCATTAATCTTTAATGGCAAGAAGAAGGAGAAGGAAACCCTAATCCCCCTCCCCTCTCTCTCTCTCCATGCTCTTCATCTCCATCGCCTCCAAAACCCTAGCTACATCCTCGACCTCCTGGTCATCAGCAGCCGCCATCGCCAAGGTGTGTTCTTTACTCTTCTCCTCAAAGCCCTTCGCTTCCTACCCCAAGCTCGATACAGAGAAGCCCCATTTGGGAACCCTAATCCTCGACATCATCCGATCCAATCCCCACGCCTTCCGCGCCAATTTCAAAGCTCCCGCCCATTTCAAACCCTTGATCTCCGACCAAGCTCTCTTCTTGTCGGCGCTCGAATCGATCCGCCACCGCCCCAAGCTCGCCCTCCGCTTCTTCCATTGGGCCGAGCGCCATCCGGGCTTCGAACGCTCCGAAATCACATTCTCTGCTATTCTCGAGATCCTGGCGGAAGGCAATCTCATGGGGTCAGCTCATTCCGTTATGCAAACGGTCTTGGATTTGAATTTGCATGGGATAGTCGATGTTTTGATCGGTGGGTATGTCAGCTCCAATGCCAGGATTAAGCTTTTAGACATTTTGTTGCTTATGTACACCAAGTGTTCGATGATTGAACACGCGGTCTCTGTGTTTTATCGGATGGTGGAACGCGGGCTGTTGCCGGATGTTAAGAATTGCAACCGGATTCTTCGGGGGTTGAGAGATGGAAATAAGTGGGTGGAGATGAAGGAGTTTTATATGGAGATGGTGAGGGTTAGTATTCGGCCTAGTATCGTTACGTATAACACGGTGCTCGATTCTTTGTGTAAGCAAGGGAAAGAGGAGGAGGCGTTGATGTTTTTAAGGGAGATGGAGCAGGATAAAAGAGGGTGCTTGGTGAATGATGTGACATATAATGTCGTGATCAGTGGGTTATCGAGGAAGGGAGAGTTGGAGGAGGCGGAGAATTTGTTGGAGAAGCTGAAGAGGTTGGGAAAAGCTTCAGCTTATAGTTATACCCCTTTGATTAGTGCATTTTTCAGTAAAGGATGTCTCGATAGAGCGTTACGGTTTAAGGATGATATGATGGGTACAGGTGTATTACCGAGCGTCACAACTTATAATACTGTGATTTATGGGTTGTGTAGATTTGGGAGAGTTGATTATGCAAAGGAGCAATTTCTTGAGATGGAGGAGATGCATGTGACACGCGATGTGGTTTCGTATAATTCTTTAATTTATGGGTATTGTAGGTTAGGAAAATTGAAGGAAGCTCTTTCTTTGTTTTTACATTTGAGAAAGGCACACATTGCTCCTACCATTATCACATTCAACATACTTATAGATGGCTACTGTAGCTTGGGAGAATTGGAAGAGGCTCACAGGTTTAAGGAGGATATGATTGTAGCTGGGTTTCAACCGGATGTTTATACTTATACTATTCTTGTACATGGCTCTTGCAAGGTGGGTAATCTTGCCATGGCGCAAAATTATTTTGACGAGATGTTGAGTAGAGGCTTGGAGCCAGATTGTGTTGCCTATACTGCAAGGATACTTGGTGAGTTGAGGCTTGGGAGTTCTGCCCGGGCTGTTGAGCTCCGGGAGGAAATGATAAGTAGAGGCATTTCCCCCAACATGATCACTTACAATGTCTTGATTGATGGGCTCATCAAGGTTGGTGATCTAAAAGAAGCTGATAAATTGTGGCAGGCGATGGTTACTTATGGTTATCATCCTGATTGTGTGACCTACACTTGCATAATTCATGCCAATTGTGAGGAGGGGAAGCTAAAACAAGCAAGGAATGTTTTTAATAAGATGATCTCCCAAAATGTGTCACCATCGGTTGTTACATATACAATCTTGATCCATTATCATGCCAACATGGGAAAATTGGCATTAGCGAACTTGTTTTATTCGAGAATGATAGAGGAGAATGTAACGCCAAATGAAATAACATATAACGCCCTTATAAACGGGCTTTGCAGGAACCGACAAGTTGATTTGGCTTATATTTACTTCCATCAGATGAAGGAGAAAGGGTTGTCCCCAAATAAGTATACATACACTTTGCTTATACACGGGAATTGCAATTTAGGGAATTGGAACGAGGCATTGAGGTTGTATTGTGAGATGCATGAGAAAGGCATTGAGCCTGATTCTTGTACACACAGCTTTTTGTTCAATCAATTTAGCGAAGCCTGCAAATATCATGCTGTGAGATACTTGGAGAATTATGTGCTAAGCAGTTAGTGGTTGACTTGTTGAGTTTCTTCAATGTGACATGGCCATACACAAGTAAGTAAGCATTCATTTTCCATTTTGCACCCCACTCTCTGATACTGAAACCGAGTCAGTAACCATGATTTCTTCTCCTGCTTAAATTGAACTTATAACTGTTGTTTATTCTGCTGTCTAATAACAGGGATCACCAAAACACAGGGAAGCTCGGCACATCGAGTTGTTAATTCAGATGTCTTGGCCAGAGGCCTATCAGCTCTTGGAGAGCTGTGCTTGGCCTTCTAATTTAATAACAGAAGCGGTGAAGGAAACACAAGAAGCCTGATAGAATATTCTTTGATAATTAATTGGTCAACGAAAAGGATCAAACGGCATATTGCTGCTGAAAATTGGATTTTTGCACTACGGTGGGAAGGCTAAGTCCTGCCATCCTTTGTAATAGATGTATAATTCTTCTCATAGTACAATCAGTCATACCTTCGAGATGCAAAAGGTACGCTAATATGTGAGACTTGTAACTGTATTCCGATTCATTGTATTGCATTTAATGCAGCAACATTCAATTTTTTTCTCTATCTCAATTTCATGAGATAAGTAATACTGTTTTGTTCCATTCTTCTGGTAATTCCATTGTGAAAGATGTTTGTTTAACCATTAAGTTGCACTTATTTACTCAAATGATTTCTTACTAAATTATGTTTAGCATTTTCTTGTCAATCATTAAGCATGCATCCCTTATATCTCATTATTATGCTTGGATGGCACCTGAAACTTGTTTGGCAATATTATTGAATGGTGAATTGATGAAAACGAGTTCAATTTTTTACTGGCAAAATCAGAAAGGTTATATACCTAGACATGAAGGGGAAGTAAACCTAATCCCCCCTCAACTAAAAAAGACCATTGCACATCTTACCTCACTAATAGATTATTGTATTACTGAGAAGGGAGGTGGTTTGCCCCATTTCCCGCAAATAAGAGTATGCCACTATGGTTTTTGCATTCCTCTTCTCTTTCTTATATCCAATCCTTTTTCCCGTATCCAAACAGAACTAATTGTTCTAAAAACTTACATGTGAACAACTCAAAACAATAAGCTTTGAACCCTTTATCCAATTGCCTTGTTAACATCTTACATCGCATAAATATTACGTAGAGATTTCAAATCCTTTGTTTAGCCATCTCCCTAAGAATCTTAGATAAATAATACCCATAGACCATAGTTCTTTTTCTCTTGCAGACATTTGACTTATAAATCGGATCATGACTTCTATGAAATTATCGGTGCAGATTTCTGACTTATATGGACTTTTGTTCAGCTTCTGTCATTTCTCAAGATAGTATCATTCTTTAACCTGAGAGTTCTACTAAATGTTGTTGTTTCTTACTCTACATTTCCACTTGTGGGTTATAAAGTAATTTTGGAGTCTCTTCCCTAGTTTAAAACTTATAAGATTTGTCCTGAAGTTTCTGTAGTAAAAAAATGATGGTTATTCTATAGGGCAATTTGTTCAACTATAAACTACTAATAGGATGAAGCGGAAAACATATCACATGCCCACAATTTAAGCAATGTAGTTATGTCATATGAATGAACAATAGATTCAGTGACCTGCCAATGTGGTCTTCTGGTCTTAAGTATGTACAACCAAAGTTGATCAAATATGTATCGAATGCATTTATATTTAGCTGCCTATCTATATATAATCATATATTGATCGGTTAATACAACATCAACTGTCACTTTCAGTAAGTTTTTTGATCAAAATTTAACATACATGTCAACAGTTATGAAGTAATCATGTCAACGTTTCCTAATCAGATTATTATTCTAATTTTTTATGGTGTCTATATTGAAAATGTGATACATTTAAAATCACAAAAATCGACGGAAATCTCTAAATCCAGGATATGAGGATACAGTAACTGAGTTTTACCATTGGTTGCAACACATGTAGTGAGCAGTGATGCTGACTACTCAGTTCTTAGTGTGGGTTCTTCTCTATGTAGAAGTGACTTTGAGAACATTATCATCAACAAGCAAAAGCAATTGTCTTTTGAAACCCTCTTTTGAATATTGCTGTATAGATCAACTTAGACCATCGTGTCTTCATATCCATTTCATATTATGTTTGTTAATTTCTTGCTTGATTAACAAATTACAAGAGGGTTTCACAAATATCAATATGAAAAAATAAATGATAGGTTACTACTAATAACTAAACTGAGTTACTACGAAGTACGAACATTAGCAAATAATATTTTGAAAAGCGATGAATAAGTTTATTTATATGAGTAGGTTAAGCAATTTATATTGCCATAAGAATTATGCAATAAGCAAGATATTTTAGAATTAGCTAGTTTGCAAATGTTGTGGTAACCAACTATATCTAACAAACCAGAGGCATGTATGATACGAAAACTGAAGGAGATAGGGCACTCTAGTATGCAATTTTAAAAGATGAAATCATAGGGTTTTCGAAAAACTAGAGAGCAATTAGTTCCTAACACAACGAATCATGCTAAAGATTATAACTTGAGCAAGAAAAGGGAAGCTAAGCTATTAGGTTTAGGCTAACAACCTTTGTAGCATCTTAAGTGCTCCCTTTTGGTATTGGACTCCATAGTAGGCTCCATTAAGCTCCATGGAATATGCTTGAACATCCGTCTCCTTGATCATAGATGATCCATCTAGAAAGCTTTTAACTTTGGCTCCAAAACTTGCAAGTTCAAGTTCAACTAGAATATGCAATTGCTAGAAATAAAATCCTAGATTGTAGTAATAATTTCACTAATTAAATCTCTCTTTTAATTTTCTTATCTATTTTCTTTTTCTAATATTAAAAGGAGGAAGAAGCTCTCTTGAGAGAGTGAAGAAAATATTATGAACCATTTGTTAAAATGGTTATAATATTTATCTCATCTCTACAAAATCCAAGCCCTTGGATTAAGCCAACCCTCCAAGTGTCAATCTCCTTCGCTTGATTACACATGTCACTTATTAGACAATAGGTGAAGGTATGATGTGCATGAGGCTCAACATAAGCAATAGAAAAAGAAATGAAAAGATAAAATTAAATCAGTTACAAGTTATACACACACACACATGTGTGTGTGTAAACTTGTAATTAATTTCTAATGTATTTATAATACATAAAGAGACAATATAATTAGTGACAAAAATACTAGAAAATACATATAATAAATATATGCATTAATATATTAAATCGGCACCCGATTTAATATTCGTCTTTCTAAAAAGACCGGCTAGTATTTCCAAATATTCGATTACTGTCAGCGTAACGAGTACACTTGTTTTAATCGGACTCCTGCACGTATCCAGTACAGCTACTACAATATTTCGCCAAATCCGGAAAACCCTCTGTGTGGGACTATAAAGATTCGACAGCATGCTGACAACGAGTTCACTGAAGAAAACCCTGAAGAACTAACAACCACATCGGTGGTACTAGCTGTACGCAATAGCTACCTAGATATTTGTCGAAAAAGAGATCGATAAGCAAACTTGTTCAAAATCCTAACCGAGCCTATCAGTGACATTCATCATACAGTCCGGTCTGTTCATATGAGAGTATCGCATATTAGGTCTAGGGGTGGTAAACGTCAGACCCCTAATAACCTACTAAGTCGTATTGGTATCAAGACCATCACTATTCGAGGAACTACTGAACACCATCAGCAAATCTCATCCACCTGGGCCCAGGCTTGCAGTGATGACCAACCGTACATTGTGCGATATCAACTCCCAATATCGGAAGAGACGAATCTTCCCTATCGCTTACTGCCTCCAAGAGCTTTGGAACTGCACCTAAAAACTACCTGTTTGCGTGACTCTTTAAAATCGTGGTAGGATAGTAATCAAAGTACAGTGAGAACACACTCGAGACGAAGTGACGATTTCGGGTCGACAGACTATCCTTTACTCATGTCATCTGAGAACTGCTATTTGACAATAGATATAATACCATCCAGCAGTTCCCGGTAAGTCCGTCCAGCGTAACTCATAACCTAATTAACACTTGTATACAATCTTTGGGGCCGTACACCAATGGCTGCGGAACATACCATCTCCTTTCTCGGGAATAATAAATGTATACACTAGTCAATTCTAGAATATCAATATTCTGTCTTGATACTCCTACGACTAAGGACATTTAAGGATGTGCTTATAGACTACCTAGCCTCCACGAGTATGATCGTTATCACAACGCTTGTAGTCAAGCATAGATCCTATAGGCTTTACAACATGTATTAGCGATACGTAATATCAAGTAAAACATATCACATGTTAAGATAAAGGTAAATCAGATAGCAAATTACCATATCAAGTAAGACTGTTGTAAACTAATATATATATCCCAAATATCCAAAATATAATGTACAATCCTGTAATATACAATAATGGCCTCTAGGGTATACATATCTAACAAAAACAAATAGGTATATGACAAAGTAAATAGACGCTATATGAAATCATACATCGAAGAAGTGAAATAAAGAGCAAAACTACATAGAGGAAGCGGCTAGTGAGTATTAATTGTAAAACAAATGAAGGATATCTATTAGAATAATTAAAGAAATTCAAAAAAAACCTAATAAAGGAATAAGGAAGCTATATAACTTTCTAAATGAGTCAAACAACAATAAGTACAATAGTTAGGAATAATCAATAATTAACAACTTAGCAGTCACAGTTTATACTAGGTTTTGATGAACAATGAGCGCCAAGTCTTTTAAGAACAATGAATTAAATTAATATTATAAGCAGTTATCAAGATATCTTATAATGAAAACAAAAGGCCAGTCTAAGCATTGTTTCGATTAATTTCAATGTGAAGTAAAAGATAAACATGGAGCAAAATAGTTTTATTCTTTTAACATTTTCAATTTAAATTGAATGATTAAAATAATAGGCTATACATGAGTCAGATATATGGTTAGATAATTAAAAGACAAATATCGACGAGTAGTTTATAACTTTATATAGATAGCATAGGACTAAAAGTATATATAAATATAAAAAGTAGATGTGAATATAAACAAATACTACGAATTTGGATTTTAATAAGACGTGTGCAAAAACTGATATTATCAATGATATATGAGAACTCCGATTCTAATGTGATATAAAATATTAATAAGAAAACTAAGATCAAATTCATAGATCATTCTGAAGAATAGACTAATCTAATATTTTTGATTTACATAAGAAATAAATTTAAAATAAATAAATATGCTTTGTCTAAAGGCTAGGCGAGATTTCTATGTCCTACAAATTTGATCTCGCCTCGTGCAAATGTCAAGAAATTAAAACTTTTAGCAGTACAAAATCTATTTTTGTTAGAATCTATGACGTTGGATGAACGGTTGAGGAACAAGATCCTAGTGATGCTTCAGATTACCAACGATTTCAATATAATAACAGAAAGAAAATTCACAAAAACATATGGAGAATAATATAGAGAAAGATAAAAGTAATAGAGTTTGGTGTATTGGTTCATGTAGAAAGTGAACTTTTTAAATATAGACAAAGGTAAAATTTTCTTACAGCTGAGAAAATTCGGAAGTTCGTTGCCGACTGATATCGTGCAAGAGCTTTATTTTATTTTAAAAATTTAACCGAAAGCAAAATTTTGAATTTGCAAAAAATAAGTTGGAATCTATACAATACAAAATTAGAGGCAATATGCATGGATCTTGATCAATGCTCATATGACTTTCAGTTGAAATAGCAAGAAGAAATAGTCATAAGGCAAGTCATGATTTTGTACAACCAATATTGGAGTACAGTCCCAAAGCTAAAAAATTTGCTTCTCATCCGAGACAACAAAAGGAATTGAGTTGATACTTGGTTTGAAATTTCATTTTCTAGAAATATCACCAACGAATAATTGCCTCAAAAAATCGATTGTCGGCGGTCATACCGAAACAAGAGATTATTAAATTGCGGGTCATGACTTCTGTGACAACACAGAGGCATGGTTGATGCGTACCATAAATCTTTTATATGCAATGTGAAGGGGGAAAGAGCGCCTTGTGTCAAAAATTATATCTGTATCAAGAAGCGACTTGTTCCTTGTGACCAAGCCTTTTTGTTAGATTAGCAAATTGATAAATTTAGAATGGGGGTTTAATTGTTTGCAACAAAGAAAGCATGAGTTGATGTATGGAATGCAAACAAATTATATATATATATATAATGGAGGAAAGATGCCATACCTTCTATGTTGTTTTTGACGATCGGCATCCTTCACCTTCATCTTTATCATCTAAGATATTGATACACCAAATTTCATGTGGTTCTATCGCTTTTTCACTAAATTTCATGTGGTTCTATTGCTTTTTCACCGTTAATTTAGTAGCTACAAAATTAACGGTTAACTGACGATAGAACTTTTTACATTGCTAATTCAACGGTGAAAAAGCGGTAGAATCATGTGAAATTTGGTGTATTCACATCTTAGTTGGTAAAGATGAAGATGATGAATGTCGATCGTTGGAAAAAATGGAGGATATAAATTTTTGACGCCACTTAACGAAAAAGCCTCCTAAGGCCTTTTTTCTTCATTATATATATATGTGTGTGTGTGTGTGTCTACATTCACACTTTACGTGTATCTACGTGCATGTACATATAAGGATTTATATACATGGTTCTCAATACGAATTGCTGGATATCCAACAAACTGTTTTTGCACATGAATTCTGTGAATTATGTTTTGTTCTACTTATTTAATTTCCTTTCTCTTTAGTCCCGGTGAAGCAGCTCTTCTCAGGACCGTTATTTGGGCAATAAAGATAGAATCAACAATTTGTCTTGCATAATCAGATATATGATGATCGTCCTTTGATGTTGTCAATCCCCTTTTCCAACATCCTAAGACGTCTCCATTGATCAATGATCAAGAGTTATCTTTTATTAGTTCTGTCCATTGTTTCAATTTTTATGAGGGCGTGAGCTTACTGTTGCTAAATTTTGAAAAATTGTTCAACCTATGTTTTCAGAAGCTACCTTAATTAATTCATTACAAAGTCAACCTCCAAGTTCCAATAGAACCGTTCGGTTATCTACCCTCCATCTGACTGCCCTAAGTGAAATGACAAGGTCACGATCATGTGATTTATTTTTGGTCAAAAAGCTTTGAAGTAATTTTGATGATCCTTTTTTCTCAACTCAACCTCATATAATTAATGAACATTTTCTATTTGGGTAAAGTCTCATCTCGATTAGATGAGGGGAAACATCATTTTGGTCTGGTACTTTTGTATCTAATAAAGAAGTAGGAGTTAGTTTCTTACGACTTGGTGAAAGTTGGAGTAGTTTGCTGTAATTTAGCATTTCCTATTCTCCTTCTCTTGTAGGTTCTGATTGTGGGAAGGGTAAAGATGTTCTGCATAATCATTTAATTAGCTATGAGGAGAAACAACCATGATTCAAGAATAGTCAATAGTTTTAGTTTCCTTTTCGCTACATATTTTAGTGATGACAGTGACCCTAATTCAGTATTACCACTTGAGTGACTAGGCACTATTAGAGCATCAAACACATTGGTGGGATTGGTTCTACTTCTATTCTTTTCCGATTTGAAACTCTGTGTATATGGTTTACTCTTATGGCATGAAGCTTGTAATCCTCTCGAGGTACAGAAGTTGAAGGATTTAGTTTGGACATTGATTCCGCTCGTTCCTGTCTTTCGCTTTAGGGCATGTCCCGTGTATTCAGTGTTCCATACTGTTGGGCGCTGAAGCTTACTCTTGTTCACTTATTATTATTATTATGACGGTTTAGTAGGGCCTATTTCCTCCTCTACAGATTTGGCTAGATCCTCATGGTATATCGGGAGTTATAAGTGCTGAGTGCAGTAGTCGTATGATGATGGTGTTTCCCGTGTTTTGGAGTTTACGATTTGTTAGATTTCTCTAATGCTACAAAGGTAGCTTACTAAAGTCGAGCCTTTTCTTCCAAATCAATCAATTTCTTCCCTTAAACGAGTTTTTTCTATGCTGCAAGTTGGACAAGGGAATTTTTTCAAGCTATCCAGAAATCTTATTTGAATATTGCAAAAATCTGAGGCTCTAGTGGGAAGCGGAAACAAAAAAGTTTAATTATTACCACAATAGATCATGACTTGAAAATGTCATGCTGTTAGGACTTTGCTGGAAAAGATTAGAAAAGGGTCCACATGTGCAGATTTTACTGCATTTAATGATATAGAATGTGTGTTTAAATGTTTCAAGCGGAGAAAATCTATTGAATGCAACCTTTGGAAGTACATATAGATTTCCTTGTACCAATGTGCAGTTTCTTCAAGTGGCTTCTAGTGCATATTGGCATTCAAATATGCAAAAAAAATTTGCTCCATTTGCTAACTGAAGTACATATAGATTTCCTTGTCCCAATGTGCAGTTTCTTCAAGTGGCTTCTAGTACATATTGGCATTCAAATATGCAATAAAATTTTGGTCCATTTGCTAACTGCAATCCGCAAGCTATGTCAAGTCCTGAACTGTTGGATTAGAAGAAAGAGTGACTTTTTGGAAGTTGAACTCTGCACTTGCAGAAGTCAAGAAGAGCAACAGTAATCAGGTGCCCTAGCAATTTCTTTCTTTTCTTTTCTTTTCTTTTTTCCCTTTCCCTTTTTCGCGTTCAATACGCCTATCTTTGTGTGTTTATAGATGTAATGCTTCAGCAATCTGAACAGTTTCTTTATATTGCCTGCTTAGTATTTCAGGGAATCTACTGAAAGGAGCTCATGAAGTATACCATTACAGAGCATTGTGTGAGGGTCATAGGGCATGTTGTTCTGGTAACGGTTTCTAGCTGAATTCTTTCTGCATTTGAAGTATGTGTGTATATTGTTGTTTTGTTTCCCATATAATATCATGAAGTTTTTGTTTTCAATAGTTTCAGCATGCTAGAGAATTGGAGGAAGTGGAAATAAATTTATGCTGATTTGAGAATTGGATAATTTCCATATCCCAATGAAGGAATACAACGAAAGACAGAAGCCTTGTTCTCTAAATTCTTGGAGCCGACTACATCAGATCTTTTATTCAATTCATCTCTATAAAGGGCTAGCTGTTTGATTAAATTTACAACTAATGGCCAACAAGTTCCACATTCATAGCCTCGGTCTTGATAGTACAGTTTGGATTTGGTTCACTCTCACCAAATAAGGCTCATCATACTTCTGCACAAGCTCTACTGAAACATAGAACAAAACTACTTGTAATTGCAATTCTTGCTTACAAGAGTCAACTATTTAGGTCTCCATCTTGTGTTGGACATGCGGACATCCCCATATCCTTGTATTCATTTGTCGATTTATGTGGTGTGTCAGATATCCTACCGATTGTCTCCTTGAGATTGGATTTTCCAATTTTTATATGCATGAAGTCCGTGCTGGTTCTAATTGCAATTCTTGCTCGAATTCACTACTCCATTGTTTCTTTGGAAGGAATGGGGTAAGGAATAGGGAATTTGTGAGGACACTTGGCTTCTCTTTATTGGCTTTTCAGTCCCTTTTTCACTGATCCTGCCCTTCCAGTGCGATTCCCTTATACTCTAACAATATTAGGAGGAATCAGATTTCCCAATAATGTAACGTTTGGTGCAATAGAATTCGGATTTCGTTCAGGGTTCAGGGCTCTCGCTTGGTACATGGAACGTATTGCCGGGAATCCATACACTCCGGGTGCGCTTGGTAGGAGGTAATCTAGATGGTAATTCTAGATTACCATGAAATATTATCACGCTTGTTTAGATATAAAAGATATTCCCGGAAATATAGGATTACCATGGTAATCAAATTACCCTATTTCGTGGTAATCCTATTCCCCCCCAAAACATGTGTCTATTCTAAATTACCACGAAATATTCTCGTCTAACATGAAATGAGATATGACCATCCGCTGCCGGCCTCCCTTACCACCCGCCGGCCGATCCTGCCGCCCGCCGTCAGTCTTCCGCCGGCCGTTGATCGGATGTTCGTTGTCGGATGGCCGTCGATCGGATGTTCTCCGTAGTTCGTCGCTGGAAGACCACCGCCCGATCGTTCATTGCCGACCTCGCGCCATCCACAGGCCTTCCGACCTTGCTGCCGGTCATCGGTTGCACGCACATATATTATCGGGAATGATTAAAGTATACCAAGCACGTTAATGCAAGATTTCTTAGAATTAAATACCCGGTCATTCCATTATCCGGAATACACTTTTATTCTATGTACCAAGTGCAACTTCCCAGTAATGCCATTTCCAGGGATCTAATTGCTAGGAATGTTGCATTGACATGCTTGGTATAATTTGATCATTCCCGGTAATATATATGTGCAACGGTGATGGATAATGTTGGTTGTGGTGGCAAAGGGTGGCGGCGGCCATGAGGGAGACAGCGGCGACTGATGGTGGTGGAGAGGGTGACGGTGATAAGGATGACGATGGTGGTGGAGAGGGCGACGGTGATTAGGATGCCCGTGGCTGTGACGGGAGGATGGTACCGGAGGACACTTGAGTGGCAGCGTTTGGCGGCTGATGGGGGTGGCTGGTGTCCAACGGCTAGAGACGGCAGGCAGCAGGAGGCATCCGGCAGGCGTCCAATGTAGGGTGGGAGGTATCTGGCAGACGATGGCGGGTGTCCGACGGGCAGCGGCCATCGTCCAACAAAAGACAGCAGCTGGCGGTGGCAATGGCCAACGGCTGGTGGTGGCAATGGCCAACAGTCGTGATAGTGGTTAATGTAGGCACGAGTATTTCATGGGAATGTTAGACATTAAAATGTAGAAAATATTATTTACCCTATTTGTGGGAATCTGATTTCTAGAGGATTCCTAAAATTTCTGAAAATATTATTTTTGTTAAAACAAGCATGAAGATAGTTTGTGAGAATCTAGGATTCCCTCCTACATTACCACATACCAAGCGAGCCCTTAACATTAACAGTGTAATAACAATTCTAGTTCAAATCGGCCAAACAACAATGTTTGGTTGGGTCTTTCCATAGAATTCCAACTGTTGCCTTTCGTGTGAATAGGATTTAAGGGAGGCAATAAACGAGAAACATTTGGATGGAGCAATAAACCAGCCCCAGCAAAACAACTAGTAACATTGCTTATATTTTGAAATCTAGATATATTGGTGAAAAATAATCCTCTTTGTCAAAAATTGCAACTTGTAACACACATTTTATAATTATTAACAATTAACAATTGGCTTTAAAATTGCAACTTGCAACACACATTTTATAATTATTAGCAATTGACTTTTCATTGCAGGGCTTCCCGGCTATATGAAAGCTACAAGAGATGTCTTGAATGATTGGGAAAAGCGAAGTTAAATGGGACTCCTACAAGAATGACATATGTACATGTATGCAAGTACATTCATTCATACATGAATACATATTTGTGCATATGCATGATCTTCCTATGATGGCACGCCTTCTAGCCTTTTGACAATTTCTCATTCTTCAATTTAATAAGTAATTGGTTTTTTGCCATTGCAACCTTTTGCATATCTGTGTATGATTCACATGTAAATACCTCTCTATCTGTGTGCGCACATGCGCGTGTGTGGGGATCTTAGTTTCCTGATGATCTGCATTGCTACAGTTCATTTGTATACAAATTTCAATTTAGGAGCATGTGCTTGAGAAAGTATATTGCTTCTTGGTCTTGCTTAATTCCTTGACCTTTACTTCTTCTGAGGTGACCTTTTGTAAAGTTATAGAACCGTGGACTCTTAAGTCTTCTTTGATAAGCATAAAGTGGCAACTTTTGAAAGGTGAGAAAAAGAGTGGTTGATTTAAATCATCTTCTAGATGCTTGTGGTTTGATTCTTTACTAATGTGGTATAACAATATTTGCCTGCAGAAACGAGGCTTGCAGCTAAAGGTGATTAGTTTGCTCAACTTAGAAAGACTTGAAGAGTGCCATATTGACTGAAACTTTGAGCAACTCTCTCTAGAAGCTGTCCAATGTAGGAAAAAGGGTATGGTTGTTAAGCCCGTGTTGTTTTTGGAGTAGAGGAAAGATCAGCTACTTCTCATTTCCTTTTCTTTTTTCTGGTTTCCAAAGGTTAGGTTAAAAAGCCCCCTTTTTAATACACACACACACACAAATGAGAAGAACAACTGCTTTACTAATCTGCATTTTTGACTTGTTTCCAGAAGAACAAGAGATTTGGTTCTATTATGTTTTAGAGCAGCAACCCAATTCGCCATGCTGGTTTTAGTTCTATTATGTTTTAGGGAAGCAACCCAATTCGCCAGCTGGTTTTGGTTCTATTATGTTTTAGAGCAGCAACCCAAATGTGAATAATATATAAATTGCGTTTCAGAGCAGCAAAATTCAAATGTGCATATATAATTTATTTTGGCCAAACAAATGCACGTGTATAAATATAAGAATAGCTGTTTTGAATGCGAGTACTTTTGGTTTGCGACAAGAGGAAAACACAATATTTTGCCGTGTAATTGAAGTACAATTCTCTTTTCTTTTTTCGCAGATATTGTAAGGAAAACACAATATTTAGCTGAATTTTCCCAATTACGAATTGCTGTTGCAAACCTGGGTTTGGGGGGGGGGGGGGGGGGGGTGGAGAGGGGATTGAGAAGGACAATGATGTAGTTATGATTTAATTTATTTCTAATGAGCTGTACCAATTGTTGTATTTGTGAGTTTATTTACAGTTCTCAATGGAGAAACGATTTGTTTTTTAAATAGCTAATGTTATACATTCAATTCTATCCGATGATATGATAATCTTAAGTCTGAGTTCTGCAATTAAAATGCCTGTAGATTGGAAATTCTAATTCATGCACAAAAGATACAAACATTTTATCCAACCATCATGTTCTTTCATAAATCCTCAACAATGTGACAAGAACTATTTTTGATGAAGCCCTGCTGCTAACAAATTTATTACCCTAACCCATAAATTTCTCCACCTTCTGAACAAGTTAAAAAAACAAAGGGGAAAAAAACACATGTAGCTAATCATAATCCTTGAAAATCTTTACTGTTGATCTCCAAGCAAGAGAGGCTTTACAATGGCATCAGCCATGCCATCTGCAACCGCAAACATGTGCCCAGCTTCCGGAAGCTCGTGGTATCGGACCCAAGGCAACCTCTGATCTGTGTATCTGGGCAGGATCACTGGCATGATACGGTCCTCGTTCCCATGCCACAGATGCACCGAACCTTCGTTGTTCCAGAATGGGTTGTCGAGTTCCAACGGGTTGAACTCCCAACGCCTGAAACCCACCATCAAGTCTTGGTGCACTGGGTTGTACTCCTTGTTGCCGTATTTGATCCTGAAACAAATTTTATGAAGATAAAAACGTTACTAATGATGTAAAATGAAAGCTTTTTTCTGTAAGAACAAGAATGCAAATGCTGTGGATGTTACAGCTCAAATTGCTTCAGCCAACGTTCTTGTTAAGTTGTTTCATTTTTATAAAAAAAAGCAAATAATGATCCATCACTCTATTAATTTAGAAAAATTATTTGAGAGTCTAGGATAATTAATTGTTGATTAAAGTTTTGCAACAAAAACAGAACACAGCATGTCAAACAAAAAAGAAAAAGGCTGCAGTAAATTATTAAATCATAAAAGTGAATTGAGAAAGAAGTTCAGGTTAGCTCTAGCATGAATATGCTACAAGTGCAAACTATAAATCTATTTACTCAAAAAAAAAATTAGGAAGAGGAAAAAAATAAAAATGGCATTTACCATATAAGGAACTCTAGCAGAAAGCTTTGACAAAAGCTTGGAGTCTGAAGGAGATAGGATTTTAGGCTTGCCAGCTCTAACACTTGAAGAAGGGAACCATTTCTGAGTGTTCCACCAATAAGTCAACCGCGGCACGAAGTGAGCAACCCAAACCGTCCATTGATCCGACACTGGCTGCATGTGCCAGGCCGCTTCCTATACATTTGCGGGAAACCCCGGCCACCAATAGTTGGACACTGGTGCTAATAGTGCTACGCCTAAAAGCCTGTTGTCATCGCAAAAACCAAAATTTAGACAAACAAACAAAATAAAAATATAAAAATAGATGCCAGGTTACACTAAAATACCCTCAATTTTCTGTTTTCTCTAGACTACCTTAAAGATATTCTATTACATCAAACATCCTTAACTTTGATTTTAGGGAAGTATCAGTTAAGTAAAATTTTACGTACAAGATACACAAAAATGTTGCAAGTCAAATAAGTTTCTGTCGATCCCCTTTGCGTGCTAGATAGTTTACCTATTATAACCATTATACCTCCTCATCCGATTTGTTATCGCAAAACACCCCCTCAGGTAACATAAATCTCTTAAGATTGCTCAATTTTTAAAACATTATGGATAATTCGACAAAGAATAAAAATATGTCTGAAATATATATCGAATTCTGAAATTGTCCTTACTGATTTTCATGAATAAAATGAAGTAGGACACCACTTGTTGCAACCAAACTTCTACTGAAAAATCTCCTAGTCTCTAAATATTATACCGGAGAAAAAAGTTTTGAAAAATTGCAATTTAAACAAAATTTCTATCTAGTTTCCTCTTGATAGGTTTAAGATTCACAAATAGTTACAGGACTTGGTTTCAGTAACAATACTACGTATGTTTTTATATGTAGATTTCAGTCATGCATACCGATGAGGAATGTATTTGAGGCAGCCCCAAACAACTTCCCCTCCCATGAAACACCCGATCACATAGAATTTCGATCCGAACCCCAACTGATCCTCAAGTTCTTCAATATCCAAAGGCGTGCTTTTCTCAGTTTTCTTCGTATAGGAATCGCTCTCTCCATACCCTGCTCTATCAAAAGATAGCAAGCTTATCTCCAACTCTTCAAGCAATTCCTATAAAAATTCAACCAGATTCGAGAAAATTTTCGTAGAAAATATATAAACCTGTCTTCAACAGGATTTATCATTTAACTAGGGAACATTAGTTTTTGGGTAAATTTTACTAAACCCCCATGAAGTTTCCTTGTTTTCCAAATAAAACCATTGAACTTCATAAATTTACCTAGAACACATTAACACCAATAGAGAAGGCACTCATGCGCAGGATAAGTGAAATCTACCAAAAATTTGTAATTTCAATTGTTTTACATGTCACCATTGAACTTCAATGATTCTATCTAAAAACCGACAAAAATTCATGGGGTTTAGTACAATTTATCATAGGTTTATATGAAAAGTGCACCATCTAAAACATTATATTTGGAATCTACATTTTATGAAAACTTCTTATAGAAGGATTTGATACAATCCAATTTGTGCAACTTAAAGTGAAAAATGAATAGTACCTGAGATATAGGAAGCGCATCGTATCGAAAAGAGTAGTGTTGCGAATACGAGACAATCACGAAGCAAACACACAATCGATAACGAGAAGAAAATCAAATGACATGCAAGATAGAAATATGAATACTAATCACAAAATAAATAGGCGAAGGCGAAACTTTATTAATAATCAAATATCAGAAGAGTACAAATCGATAGAGAATACAAATCCATCTCAAACCCTAAATCTCTTACAATTATCAATGGGTTCTCACAAATTAACAAAAGGTATCAGATCTAGGTCTAAAACAGGTTATCATATATATAGCATACAAAAGATTTCCACAAATAACTAATTTCTAAACAAAGAAAATGTCCGGCCCAGACATACGGCAGATGTCTGTACAAGAGATTGTCAGATATCTGTCTTTGTAGTCACGAAACTCCAGAGCGTTATCTAGACGTCTAAACAAGGATAGGTGAGATGTCTGATATTCTCATCAAAATAACAGAGCGCTTGGCAGACGTCTGAACTTCAACGGTGCAGACGTCTGCATAAAGGAAGATCATGCATACAAGGCAGAGACAGACATCTGTCGCGATGAGCTTCAGACATTTGCCTTGCTGATGACACCAAATTTTTGAGTTTTTCGTGATAATACCAGATCTTCAAATTAGGAAATTTTCTGGGATATAAATGTGAGGCATATCTAACAAATTTTCACCTTACCTTGCATTCCTCAAACTCCTCCATCAAAGTAATGACAGCTTCACCTTCACTACAAAACCCCTAAAGAGCTTAATGAGTGCGATGCACTCTAATTAAATTTAAGCAGTGCTCAAACTTAACAACTGAAAGAGGCTTCATTAACACGTCGGCCGGATTATCTACTGAGCCAACATTCTTTACAATAATCTCTTCTTTCTCAATGATTTCTTGCACGAACCAGTACCTTATATCGATGTGCTTCGTCCTCTCATGATACATCTAATCTTTCGTCAAGTGAATTGCGTTTTGGTTATAACAGTACTATTATGGTATTTTTTTGAATACCAAGTTCCGAAAATAACCCCTTCAACCACATCGCCTCCTTAACAGCCACAACAACAGCCATATACTCCGTCTCCATTGTAGAAAATGCTATTGTAGGAAGCAAAGAAGCACGCCAACTAATGGCACATTCTCTCAAGGAGAATACATAACCGGTGATCGATCTGCGTCTGTCAAGATCATCTGCATAATCGGAGTCGCTGAATCCAATTAAATCGTCGTCATTCTATCCAAACACCAACCCCACGTCAGACGTACCTCAAAAATATCGTAATATCTATTTCACCGCCTGTCAATGGCTTTTACTAGGAGAAACCATATAGCGACTAACAACACTAACAGCATGTGAAATGTCGGGTCGTGTATAAACCATGACACACATAACGCTACCTACCACACTCGCATATAGAATATTCGACATATATTTAATCTCATCCTCTGTCTGCGGTGATGAATAAAATGAAAGTTTAAAATAAGCCGCCGACGAAGCACTTACAGATTTAGCGTTTGCAATGTCGAAACGCTCTAAAACTTTCTCAACATATCACTGTTGAGAAAAATATAACTTTCCTCCTTTGTGATCGCGCCTGATCTCTATACCAAGTATTTTCTTGACCGCTCTCAAATTCTTGATCTTCGACTTATTTTTCGGTCGTTTCTTTAAAATCTGAATATCAACTATATATCTTGCTGCTGTCAACATATCATCAATATAAAACAGCAAATATATGTAAGAACCATCAGCGAGATTCTTTGAATATACACAATTGTTGTTCATACTTCTCGTAGACCCTATTTCTTTCATGAAGGAGGCGAGCTTCTTATACCAACGTCTTGATGACTGCTTCAGACCGTAGAAAAACTTCTCTAACAAACAAACGTGGTCTTTTTTCCTTCAACTTCAAAACCTTCGGCCTGTTGCATGTAGATTTTCTCCACCAAATCACTGTGCAAGAATGCGGTCTTCACATCGAGCTACTCAAGTTCCAAATCTTGCATATCTACCAAACTGAGCAATACACGTATAGAAGTGTGTTTAACGACTGGAAAAAATACTTCAGTGAAGTCAACTCTCCGCACCTGCGAGTAGCCTTTAGCTATTAACCGCGCCTTGTATCTCGTATCAACTTCTCCTTGGTCAGCTTCTTTCTTCTTGAAAACTCACTTGCAGCCAATTATCTTTTTTTCTTTTCCGGGTTTCACGAGCTTCCAAGTTTGATTCTTGTGAAGAGACTCAATCTTTTCATTCATAACGACTAGCCAACGAGCTGGTTTATCGGATGGGATTACTTCTTTATAACTTGTCGGATCGTTACTATCAACCGTCTCTGCAACGGACATCGCATATGCCACTTGGTCATCATAGCCATACGTTTGTGGCGGTTTAATGTCCTTTCTCTGTCGGTCATAAGCGAGCAAATACTCCTTATCATAGGTTTGCTCATTAGCTTCTTCAAATAATGGTGAAGGACAGATCTTCTGTGAGTCTGAGCTCTTACCGACCTCAATATCAATTATCGGCTTTCCTTCTTCAGATCGTATTCAACTGGAGATTTCTTATTGTTCGGCTTCAACATAGCAGATTCATCAAAAGTCATATCTCTGCTAATCATAAATTTAGACGACTTTGGATCCGAACATCACAACTTATAACCCTTAACGCCGTAGCATAATAGAGAAATATACATTTTTTGCCTAAGAATCCAATTTGCCTTCACGGTAATGTGAATAAGCGGCGCAACCAAACAGCTCAAGTGTTAAATAATCGGCGTGTTTCCCTGACCATACCCGTTCCGGTGTCTTACTACCTAGCATCGTATATGTCGGATATAGTACCCTTAAGGCAATTATTATAATTGCAGGTAGGCAATTATGGTAATTGAGGAAGGACCTATACGAGTAGAACAATCTTGTTCGAGATGATGGTATACTATCCGGTTTGCCTTTATCATTCATGTGTATACGTTTTTTATGCGTCGCTAATACATAATGATAAAGCCCATAGGATTCTTACTTGACTATCAGCATTATGATGGCGATCATATATGTGGGAGCTGAATAGTCCATAAGCACATCCTTAAATGTTTTTAGTCGTGAGAGTATCGAGACTGGGTATCGATATTCCGGAGTAAACTAGTGTATACTTTCTAGACCCTAATGAGAGATGACGGCCGGTCTCATAAGCCATTAGTATTTTGGCACCTAAGATTGTATACAGATGCTCACTGGAGGTGAGTATACCGAACGTACTTGCTAAGAACTTCAAGATGATATTATACCTATCGTCAGATAGCAGTTATCTGGTGATATAAGTACAAGGTAATCTTTAGACCTAAGATCGTCATTCGTCTCGTGTGAGTTCCTACTGTACTATGATTATTACCCTACCACGGCTCAAAGGAGTCGTGTATGTAAGTCCGCGGTAGCGCCCCGGCCGTCTAACAGACGCCAAATGCGGAACAAAAACTTTTTAACTGGCGCTATCGTATACTATAATCCGGATCTGCCATTAAAGCTAAACTAACAAACTACAAAGTGGGTAGAAATGTTATACCGAACGATCTGAGTCCTTCGGTCTTCAACCATCATCCCACGCTTTGTTGTGGCTGCTCCGATCTCGTGAATCTCCAGTCTTCTCGTCCAGGTGGCACCACGTCGACAGATCTTTAAACGGGCTCCCGCTTCTGAACCGAGGCAACTCGATCATCAAGTTTGCTAAAAGAGATTGTTCATATCAGATTTTTGCATTTTTATACCGCCCAATTTTTATCACATTGCTTATCGGTAGGTACTCTTGAGCCGTGTTTGCTAGTCAATTGCAGGATACATGTTCTCGGCTCTAAACGGTGAAATTCATGGAAAACCATGACAAAATCCGGATTACTGCCGGCCACAGATAAAACACGGGTCTCCGCTCTCTATCCGTATGTTGCCGTACACCAGTTTAAAGAGACAAAATGGCAAATCAATGTCATTTTCATGCACAAAGCTCAAGGTCAACACAAGATCCAACATATCTACGCGGAGCTCAAGAAAAATCATGGCAAAAGATCCACATCACATCACCTTTTGATCAGCAGAAATTCTGGAAAAATCGTGAAGAAATTATGACAAACAACATATACCAGACAAAAGGAATGAGGAAACCAGGGAACCCCACAAAAGGTGATAAGCCAACTCATCATTATGGCCGCGGATCCACGGCCAACATGGGGTCTGGGCCGCGGATCCGTGGCCATACTGTCTCGTCAGAGGGAAAGTTTTCAGGGGTTGTTTGGTCTTTTCATGATGATCCAGAATGTTGCCCTAGAATTTCAGTTTACTGCCTATAAATAGCCCAGAACATTATCAAGCCAAGGGTGCTTATTCTTGTATTTAGATTTAGGTTATATGTTGTTGTTCTTCTTCCTCCTCTCATCTCTTCTCCATTAAAAACTTGTAGTGAGCTTTTGTGAGTGAAGAATGAATAAAGGAGTTCTTGTTCTTACCATGCTTATCTTGTTGTAATCGTTAATTATAATTGCTTGTATTTTTCTTTTGCTAATCTAGTTGTTGTTATTTGTTGTTTGTTTCTTTCTTGTTCTCTTTTCCTTTATCCTTAAACAACCATGATGCTTACGCTTGATCCTTGCCGAGGTGAGGTCGCAAATAGCTAGTTGTAATCTTCTAACCTCTTTCTTTCTATCTTTCTCCTTTGTTTTATTTTCATTTTTCTTGTAATGGGTGAGTAGTTTCCATACTTGTTAGGATAGGATAAGGAAAGTTTGAGAGAAGGAAATCTCTCTCACTCTTTTCTTGCCCAACATCTTAAATCGGATTCCCGTTAATTGAACCACAATCCGCTCCCTACGGCACCCTATCCTACATGATAGCGGTGATTCCGTAGTGAGACCGGTTGTGGTTGAATTAACCGGAGGTTAAGGCTAAGAGCCAAGAACGGACGGACAAGTACCAAAAGGAAGAACTTATGCTTTGGAAAGCCTAGCTTATACTCGCAAATTGCTTCCTAGTCGTGCTAATCCCCGTTGTTGCCGATTACCGTAACACCGATATTAAGAATGGCAACGAAAGAAGTGAGCGACTCCTAACTCAAACTAACCTAATCCTAACCCTAACAAGCTCTCTTTACATATCATTTTAGCACATAGTTAATCTCAAAACAAACCTGGACATTTGGACTTAACTCGTTAAAGCACATAGAAAAAGATTCTCATCTCCCTGCGGACGATCCGTACTCAACCGGCTAGCTACAAGCGAAACCGTCTTGATTGCGGTAATAAACATAGCATGCAAAAACTCTACCAATCAGAGATGACCAAGATTGATGTAGAGAATGAGTAGAATACTTTGTCTCGTTACGTCCAAAACCATGGACGAACGGTTAATGAAGTTGCCTTTTATCGGGTAAATGAGAAATAGGCATATGAAATTTCCATGAATCAAAATCCTTATCTTTTTAATCAACAACCATCCTCTTTCAAGAGAGGGGGCTGGCCACTATATAGATGTGGGGCGTGAGTGTAGGAGGGGGGAGGGTAACCTTAAGCTAAAAGATTAAGAAGAAAAAATCTTGGTGAAAACCAAAACCCATTAATGCAATGAATGACTCATCTAATCTAGTCATCCATTCATTAATGCAAATAATGATTCATTAACCTAGTCACCAATCCAAGAACCTTCCACACCCATGACTCACCTCATGACTCACCCTCATGAAGAAAAGATAAATCCGTTTTTAACCGAATGTTAAATACGGGTGATAAAAAACTGGAAACTGGCAACTTCCAAAAGCGATCCTGAAACGAATTTCAGGATAACCCCGTAATGGTATAAAATACCTGCATTTGTATTACGACCGAATACAAATGCAACTGAGACAAAGATATTATATCTACACAGTATAATACTCGGATCCGTCTTAAACCAAAGCCCACCAGTATTATCTGCCCGAAAAATGACACGTGCATAAACGCACGTGCATTTTCCGAACCCTGCCATAAAACCATACGGTCTCTACAACGTTTCGCCCGAACTTGGAAACTGTCTGTGGGGGACTCTAATGACTCATCAACACACTGGCACTGGGTATAACCACTAGCACGTCAGAGGTACAAGCTGTACGTAACGGTTGCCTATGTATTGATTGGAAGGGAAGCTGACGAGTGAACTCATCCAGAAACCCTACTGAGCTTAACAGTGACAATATACATACAGTCCGGTCCATTCGTCTATGAGTATCGCATATCGGCCTAAGAGGCTGGTAACGTCAGACCCCCAATAGCGGTATAAGTCGTGTCAGAGAGTGGCCCAGAACACCCTGAGATACTACTGGAGTACCTACCAGTAAATCTCCTGTCTCGGCCGAGGGCTTTGTGTAATGGCTCTCCTAAACACAGCGCGATCTCACCCCCAATACCGGGAGAGACGAATCTCCTGCCGATCCGCTCACTTGCCTCCATGTGGCTCGGGACTGTACCCAGAAAGACCTGTTTGCACGACTCCTTTGAGCCGTGGTAGGGTAGAAATCAAAGCACGGTGGGAACTCACACGAGACAAATGACGACCTCAGGTCGATGAACTAACCTGTACACATATCACCAGGGAACTGTTATCTGACGCTAGGTATAATACCAACTAGCAGATTCCCGGCGAGTCCTGTCCGGTGTACTCATAACCCAATGAGCACCTGTATACATCTTAGGTGAACCAACTAACACCAATGGCTTGTGAGACCGGCCACCGCCCCTCGTCGGGGTCTCGACTATATACACAAGTCTACTCTGGAGTATCGATGCCCTGTCTCGAAACTCCCACGACTAGGGACACTTTTAAGGATGTGCTTATAGACCCCAGCTCCCACGTATATGATCACCATCATACTGCTGGCAGTCAAGCAAGAATCCTATGGGCTCTATCATCATGCAATAGTGAACTAAAGTATGTATACGATGATAAAGACAAACCAGATAGCATACTATCATCTCGAGCAATACTGTCATATCGGTATAGGTCCTGTCTCAATCATTGCAATCACGTACCTGCGATACAATAATTGACTTTGAGGGCACTATATCCAACAATCTCATACTTGCACTTAAGGCTAATTATTGCGATGTCGCATACTCACAGCCCATGTGATACCGAACATCCAACTCCTCTACTAATCAGTTTCACAAATCCCGTTTGTAAAACTATTGTGTTCGAGAAATAGCCTTAGTGAGTGGATCCGCCCTGATGTTTCTTTCTTTGTCTCTCTTAATCTCAATTTCGTGGAGAAAACCATCTCCCGAATCGAGTAATACCTGTCTTAGAATATGTCTGGATATCTGATGAGACCTAGTTCATAAATGAACTACAAATCCAAACATCTTAGAAGGTATCGACAACTGAACCTAATCAGTGTCCAGCACCATTTCTCCCACAGTATCATCTTGGACCACCTGTCCATAATACTGTCCCTCGTCTGAGGAAAAACTATAACTCTGACAATCACTCTGTCATACATGTCACCTTTGAAGCCTGGAATGATAACCGTCTCCTGAAGAAGGCTGCCGTAATCAAATCCGTAGAACATGCACTTATGTTCTAAAACTGCTTCCTTATGTTTTTCCAGGATTGGATTAATATAAACTTATCTCATCTAGTGCAAAAACAACATCTGGTGTGGTACTTGATATTTCACGATTGACTCAATTGCCTAAGCAAGTGATCTGCCAATCATGCACGTCCCTCTCTCCTTTAGTCTGTAAGACGCCTTTAGAGAGGGTGACTCCATCACCTGCAGGTACACCACCATGCCTGGAGTCATCTATTCTAAAATACCATTAGAATACTGTCAAAGTATCCAGATTGGGAAACTACCCAATTCTAGATCTAAAACCATAGATCTAGTAACCAGAATGTCTGATATTATATCCAAATCTTTTGTGGAGAAACAACTGTGTGACGACCAAAGTACAACCGATCGTAAATTAGGAACTTTACTTCCTACTTCTTGTATGTCATCCAAATACCAGGACATCACACCCTACTACCTCCTTAACAGATCCATCCCATATACTGATGAAGTCAAACCCATGACTGTCACATCAAAAATAGATGATCTTATCTCCGCTATATCTGCTCAAGCCTATAAATAGACACAAGCTTCTTGCCCACTGTGCTTCCGCTGCTCCCACTGACCACGACAACCCTCTGGCAGAATAATATATACGTGCACTTCTAAAGCTAGTTTAGAACAACGCTATACTTAACCTCATGCCGGGTCTCATAGCCTGGAACAACAGTAGTGTCAAGTCTGGGTATACAAGAACCTCCCTGTCACCGTCCTTGAGGCTACCGGAGTACCTCTCAGGTGTCTGAGCTTACCCACCATATCTGCGGAGTGGCTAATGGAATGTCAAACCTGATTGAATATATAGGTCCTATTAAATTTTCCGTAATCGTTTGCAGTTCTGGAACCACTTCCAGTTCTATTATACTCCCACTATTGTTTTCTGAAAAAATCCATTTTACTAAAACTGTGGCGAGTCTAGAACAATATCACTATTGATCTTCCAGATGGTAGAAAATCAACCCTCGACATAGCCCGGGTCAACCCACAAACTGCTATTATAGAAACGTGCCTTGACTTATCCAGAGTCTGGTTTTAAGCATAAGCCGGACAACTCCCCGTATCTTAACATCGTTAAGATATGAACCATTCTATATACAATATAGAAATAGAGGCACTTATTTAATTGGAACCAGATTCAAACCATGCAACTGTCTTCAGTGCATATCAACTTAATGGAGAGAGGTTAATCAGCATTACTCAACTTAGGAATCCATCCAATTATGAGTAACCTGAAAGAGAAACAAGTTTCTCAAAACCATTACTATCATCTGAATACCAATCATAAGTATCTACATCTTCGATCTCTTTGAAGAATCCCGATACTTGTGATACTTGGTTCTCTACTTTATTCTTATACCCACAACTTCTCAAAACTTAGACATTGTATTTCTATGAAACACTTGTCTAAAAACTAGAGAAGTCATAAGTAAACAGAACATAGTACGAGAACCTACCCCTTTGTCCTGATGGACACTGGACAACATACAATACTCTGTATAAGTCCGCTGAGTTGAATAACTGAAAACTTGTGCATCGTAGGTTGAAAACTGTACTTATGGTTAAGAACTACTCCGTTGTTCAATGCTCCTTACCCAATCGTATCTGATATAGGTAAATGTCACGGACATAATCTCAAAAAGTTATATCTCACTTTATAAAAATAAACGTACAGATATATCATTGTGAAATTGGTGCACAACAACGGATATTCAAAATCAAATACATGCCGTCTGGCAAAAACTCAGGCGACTTCCTCAAATATCACCAATTACAACGAATTCTGATATAATAAGGATGATCACCTTATTCCCAATAACCTACTCCCACTCATCATCTGTAAAACCATACAGATATGAGAATAAAACCTGGTAAATACATACCTCGGAGTAAGTATCTAATCGGGAAATCAGTTTTCCTTTAACAATGCACTGAAACATGAAAATGTTTCGTAAGGGTATTCTTGTATTCCTAGTAATGCCTCTTCCATAATCCAATTCATGACTTTAACCATATATTTCATTTTCTATCTCTCCAAATCATTTTATTTGTCTTTAGTCGTTACCTTCTGTACACCATCGTTAGGCTAAATGGTTTTCTTCCTTCCCTACCGTTCGGCATCAGCCTATGGTTTGGAAGAAGACTATCCAGTAAGTATAATAGGTATACTCTCCTAATCCTAGGAGTACTCGCAACTTGAGAGAAGGTGATGATAAAAGACAACTGAATAATACCTTATTCTATTTCTCCCGAACTGGGGAGAAAAAGTAAAGGTGAAGTAGGAGTGGCGATGAAGTACGTGGTTTGGTTGTGAATGATAGCAGTCGCAATTTACTTTGCCCTCTTTCTAATCCCTTTATTTTGTCTTTAGTTATTACCTTCTGTACACCCTACTTAGGCTAATTGGTTTTCTTCATTCCCTACCTTTCGGCACCAGCCTATGGTTTGGAATAAGACTATCCAATAAGCGTAATAGGTGTACTCTCCTAAACTAAGAAGCCCTCGCAACCTGAGAGAATGTGATAATAAAAGACAACTGAATAAACCAATTCTATTTCTCCTGAACCTGGATCCTCCTTGAAGAAGTCGCTTCGAGTTCGTATATAACCATACGATGGATCTATCCAATGGAAGTGGATGTCCGTAGTAATACGGGGTGTTCTGAGAAATACAAAGGGTAAAAGAAGAAGCGGCAATGACTTTTGCAACTCAAACAATCCAAAAGTCGGTATTTTAAGAAGGTTCGGTCAACTTGGTCACCGAGTCATAGTCTAGGGTCGGTCAAAGGTCGCTGCCAAAGAGAGAAAGAAAAGAAACACTCTGCGTGCACTCTAACCTAGATCAGAATGGTTATCACTTTATCTAATCAGGAAACCTCCCACTGTAATCTCAAATTCTCCTCCAAACCTGAAAGAAGAATTAGTCGGGATCACCCGAAGAGTAAACCAACTCATCAGTGAGAATCGGGATCCAACTATCATCGCATGATAACTTGATGGAAGCCACTCAAGTTATCACACTCCAGAAGGTATGCGCATGCCTGGCAAGTTTGCTGTTTGTTTGAAACTCCCGATGTAAATTTTTACCTCATGCTCTTATGACCTTGACTAAGGGCCAACAAATCATAAGTCACATGTCAAGTTCTTCCCGTCATTATCCAGGTTGATTTGAACCCATCCGTATATACTCTTGATTAAGGGCCAACAAAGTAATACGACTGTCCCAAACCAACGCATCTATCAATGCAACAAATGAATACCCAGCAGCTACCAAACACTATGCCTTGACTAAGGGCCAACAAACATAGCTTGAATACTACTGACTATCCATAAGAAATGACGGAGGGCTACGGCTGGTTTTTGGCAAAAACCTTTAATGTAATGAACTTGATCTCGTTGAAGGAACCTGATAGCTTTTTATAAAAATATAGTGGCGAAAACCTTTTGCTAAAGAGGTCACTCCCGGTGAAGGGATCTCGGCTCTTTCCTCGTGGAATGAGGTGCAGGATATTCTAACTGAATACCGCGATGCAAAACAACTTGTAATCGACTATAGTAAAGTTATTACCCTAACGTAAACTTCTGCCCAAGGGGTCACTCCCGGTGAAGGGATCTCGGCCCTTGCCTCGTCGAATGAGGTGCAAGATATTCCAACTGAATACCGCTATGCAAAACAAAAGGAAACATCTTTGTAATAACACATTTTAAAATTTGTTCCAACAACATCAAATATAGGTTTGTTTTATCCTTGCATTGATAAGAATCAATGCAGTCCCATCAATCAATCATACCAAAAAAGAACGAAAATAAAATGTACGTATATGCCATCCGCATTCGTCACTGGGTCCCGTCATCACCCGTTAGGTTACTTAACTAACGACAGAGCGGGGACTGGACTAGCGCGGGTATACAACATCTAATAGTATATATACCAATATACAATAATCACTCCAGGCGTGATAATATGCAACATTACAGAAAAGTAATAAGCATCACAGAACAATACAGATAATCTGGGATCCCCGGGTTTCACAGAGCCGCTACTAAAACCCGACGTTCCCCTTATCGTGTGGATAGCCTGTGCAATGAAACCTAGACCCCTACGGGTGCGGCAAGTTACCCGCCAAAACCTGAAGCGAGGCAGCCCCCTACAGCAAAATGAATGGACCACCCGGCACTTCACGGAATCCGGTAACTTGAGCACCCCTCCTTGGGTCAACCTGTACCCCTACGAGTGCGGCGAATAGTCTGCAAATTTTAGAGTGAGGCCCCTCTGCCTCTCAAAGCTATGAGATAAGGACCCGTTGCCTTCCAGAACCCGGCTATCCGTGCACTCCGTCACGGGGTAAACCTAGTACAGAAATAAAAATATGTACAACGGGTATATCGACCTCAACCCGGTCGTGCCCCAAAAGAATATTATACAAACAGGCAGTGACGACAGTCCATATGTTGGACGCTCGCCCCGCAATATCAAATGTACAAATAAATCCAAACAGCACCATCATTGCACACTGCTATCCACCACGACATATCCGCAACATCACAGCACAACACAGAATATCAACGCGAATGTCACATTCGCAAATCCGTATAAAAGAGCTATAGCAATTAGACGCAATTTACCGCTCGAATGACATTCCCGGTCGGAGATATAATGTAATTACTGCATACTAACAAGTTTAAAATTTTGATCGACAAAACTTCCCGAAGTGGGCCCCACGTATATCTGGTGTACAGTAATAAAATCTGGGCCCAAAAGAACAGTACCAGATGTAGGGTTCCTAGGCACTCTCAAGAGGTCTCACAAGGCATCAACCATGCCAATTTCAAAATTTACGGGTGCCGTGAAACCCTAATACGGATCGTTGGCTAGAAATATAGGCGAAAACTAGAACTAGTAAACTACTTTACTAAGAGTGACGGAAATACAACCTTTGTAGATCCGGTCCTCCACCTCCACGGCTCCGTGATGAAGTCCTCTCCGCTGTCCAAATCAAAATCCGGGCTCTAGCGTCGGCTTCATCGGAGAAATGGGCGGGCAAGGTCGTCGGCTTCGTGCCGAAGATGATCTACGTCGAAGCATCACAAGATCAAGCTCCCACTTCACCAAGTCATGAAACTTGTGAAGAAAACACACTCTACTACTTGGCAAGAGGTAGAGGATGAAGAAATAGGAAGTGGGTTCACTTTAGAATTGGATTTCTCACTCTTTTCATCAAGTTGCCATTGATGAGGCAAGCTTTTTCTTCAAGTAGAAGATGATGAAGAAGAAGAAGATAATATGATAAGTTAATTCAAAATAGAAAGGAAAATGAATTCTTATCATAATTGTAACCATGGTAAAGTGTAGAGAACTAACTATAGTTTAATGAATGGTTAGGGTTAATGAGATGAAGACAAAAGGGTTTCTTTGGTCAAAGCTTCATGAAGCTTCAACAAGCTTCATGAAAGAAACCCTTTTGTTTTTCTTTCCTCTTTTCATTTCTTTTAATCCAAATTAAAAGATAAATGAAAGAATAAATGAAAACCCTAACCATTAACTAACCATGGCTTAATCTTTACACTTGACCAAGTTAACATGTATCATCAAACATGATACAATCAAGTGCACAAAATATATCACATATACAATGTGTACATCCGAGTGAGAAAATCCATCTTAAGGTGAACCGATACTAGTTAATGCAAAGTAATATATCAAATATATAATTATGTATTAAATCATTAAATCAACACTTGATTTAATGACCCGGTCATATCGCATATAACCGACTAATATCTACAGTAACAACTTATCGAATCAACACTTGATCCGATAACCCGGCTATATCGCATATAACCGATCAATGTCACAAATCACGAGAATCGAATACAGTATCACATACTGGTATCATTCTCGGTCCCGCACATATCTCATATGCGCTCCTATTTCGTTTCGCTTGAGCCAGGAAAGCTCTGTGTAGGACTCTAAAGACTCGTCAATACGCCGGCAGCAGGTGATGATCATATCAAACACCCACAAGCCGCAAGCGGTCTGCTAAACGTAACGGCCACCCGGGTATTGAGCGATCAGAAGATCGACGAGCAAGCCCGCTCACACTCCTGTGAATCCAACCAGTAACACTTACCGTACAGTCCGGTCTGATCGTCTGATATGTCGCATATCTCGCCTAGGGGTGGTAAACGTCAGACCCCAATAGCTCGATAAGTCGTATCGATATGAGGTCTATAACAATTCGAAAAACTACTGGTAACACTTACCAGTAAATCTCAGCAACCCTGGCCAGGGATTTCCGGTTATAGCCAATCGAATACAGCGCAACATCAACTCCCTATACCGGGAGAGACGAATCCCCTCCTATCGCTCATTGCCTCCATGTGATTCGGGACTGTACCCAAAAACCACCGTTTTGCACGCCCTCTTGGACGTGGTAAGGTGGAAATCAAAGCACAGTGGGAACCACACAAGACTCTATGACGATCTCGGGTCAACAGACTACTCTGTACCAGTGTCACCAGAGAACTGCCATCTGACGTAAGGTATAATACCATCTGGGAGTTCTCGGCGAGTCCGTCCAGTGTACCCAGTCTCTACTGAGCACCCGTATATCATCTCTGATGTCAAACACCAATGGATATGGGATCATCCATCGCCCATCTGTATGGGTCGAGAAGGTATACGCTAGTCTACTCTGGTATATCGATGCCCCGTCTCGATACACCCACGACTAGAGACTTTGAAGGATGTACTTATGGACTACCATGTCCCCACTAGTATGATCCGCATCATAGTCCAAGTAGTCAAGTACACATCCTAAGGGCTTTACCAACATGTAATAGAGAGACAATCTGTGTACACGTTAAGGTAAAGAGCAACCAGATAGCATACTATCATGTCGAGCAAGAAAGTCCCCCCTATATATGTCCCAGCATCCACTACAATATACATCCAATGTACAGTAATGGCCTCTAGGGCATACATATAACTAACACCAGAAACCATAATTTCCCAAGTAGAAACTACAGAAGAAAAATGGTCAACTGAATCACCAAGACGGCCGCGGTTCCGCGGTCAAAGCTAGGCTTTGACCGCGTTTCCGCGGCCGTACGGTCGATTCACTTGATCGTTTTTCTCCAGTTTTCTTTGAAATGCCTGCTTAATTTTCTGGTATACTCAAAATGATTTTTAGACCAATTTTAAAATCGACAGAAACTTTAGGCTTGGAAATTGCGATTTTTGAAAATTTTATTCGATCGATATTTTAAACGCGTTAGCACAAGTTAGTAAAACTTAATGGTGAGGCTCTGATACCACTGTAAGTCCACGGTAGCGTCCCGGCCGTCTAACAGACGCCAAATGCGGAACAAAAACTTTTTAACTGGCGCTATCGTATACTATAACCCGGATCTTCCATTAAAGCTAAACTAATAAACTACAAAGTGGGTAGAAATGTTATACCGAATGATCCGAGTCCTTCGGTCTTCAACCATCATCCCACGCTTTGTTGCGGCTGCTCCGATCTCGTGAATCTCCAGTCTTCTCATCCAGGTGGCACTACGTCGACGGATCTTTAAACGGGCTCCCGCCTCTGAACCGAGGCAACTCGATCATCAAGTTTGCTAAAAGAGATGACCAAGATTGATGTAGAGAATGAGTAGAACACTTTGTCTCGTTACGTCCAAAGCCATGGACGAACGGTTAATGAGGTTGCCTTTTATCGGGTAAATGAGAAATGGGCATATGAAATTTCCATGAATCAAAATCCTCATCTTTTTAATCAACAACCATCCTCTTTCAAGAGAGGGGGCCGGCCACTATATAGAGATGGGGGGTGAGTGTAGAAGGGGGGTAACCTTAAGCTAAAAGATAAAGAAGAAAAAATCTTAGTGAAAACCAAAACCCATTAATGCAATGAATGACTCATCTAACCTAGTCATCCATTCATTAATGCAAATAATGATTCATTAACCTAGTCACCAATTCAAGAACCTTCCACACTCATGACTCACCTCATGACTCACCCTCATAAAGAAAAGATAAATCTGTCTTTAACCGAATGTTAAATACGGGTGATAGAAAACTGAAAACTGGTAACTTCCAAAAGCGATCCTGAAACGAATTTCAGGATAACCCCGTAATGGTATAAACATACCCGTATTTGTATTAAGACCGAATACAAATGCAACTGAGACAAAGATATTATATCTACACAGTATAATACTCGGATCCGGCTTAAACCAAAGCCCACCAGTATTATCTGCCCGAAATATGACACGTGTGTAAACGCACGTACATTTTCCGAATCCTGCCATAAAACCATACGGTCTCTACAACGTTTCGCCCGAACTTGGAAACTGTCTGTGGGGGACTCTAATGACTCATCAATACACTGGCACTGGGTATAACCACTAGCACGTCAGAGGTACAAGCTGTACGTAACGGTTGCCTTTGTATTGATTGGAAGGGAAGCTGACGAGCGAACTCATCCAGAAACCCTACTGAGCCTAACAGTGACAATATACATACAGTCCGGTCCGTTCGTCTATGAGTATCGCATATCGGCCTAGGGGGCTGGTAACATCAGACCCCCAATAGCGGTATAAGTCGTGTCAGAGAGTGGCCCAGAACACCCTGAGATACTACTGGAGTACCTACCAGTAAATCTCCTGCCTCGACCGAGGGCTTTGTGTAATGTCTTTCCTAGACACAGCGCGATCTCACCCCCAATACCGGGAGAGACGAATCTCATGCCAATCCGCTCACTTGCCTCTATGTGGCTCGGGACTGTACCCAAAAAAGACCTGTTTGCATGACTCCTTTGAGCCGTGTTAGGGTAGAAATCAAAGCACAGTGGGAACTCACACGAGACAAATGACGACCTCGGGTCGATGAACTAACCTGTACACATGTCACCAGGGAACTGCTATCTGATGCTAGGTATAATACCAACTAGCAGATTCCCGGCGAGTCCTGTCCGGTGTACTCATAACCCAATGAGCACTTATATACATCTTAGGTGAACCAACTAACACCAATGGCTTGTGAGACCGGCCACCGCCCCTCGTCGGGGTCTCGACTGTATACACAAGTTTACTCTGGAGTATCGATGCCCTGTCTCGAAACTCCCACGACTAGGGACACTTTTAAGGATGTGCTTATAGACCCCAGCTCCCACGTATATGATCACCATCATACTGCTGGCAGTCAAGCAAGAATCCTATGGGCTCTATCATCATGTAATAGTGAACTAAAGCATGTATACGATGATAAAGACAAACCAGATAGCATACTATCATCTCGAGCAAGACTGTCATATCGGTATAGGTCCTGTCTCAATCATTGCAATCACGTACCTGCAATCCAATAATTGACTTTGAGGGTACTATATCCAACAGTGTAAACATATTTTAGTTGGGTACAGTCCCGAGCCATATGGAGGCAGTGAGCGATCAGAAGAAATTCGTCTCTTTTGATATAGGAAGTTGATGTCGGGCTGTGTTCGGTTGACCATCACCATAAATTCCTGACCAGGGTAGATGCGATTTACTGATAGGAGATCAGTAGTTTCTCGGTAGGTGATGAGCTTGACACCGGCACGACTTATCGGGTTATTAGAGATCTGACGTTATCCATCCCTTAGACCCGGTATGCGGCACTCTCAGATGAAGAAACCGGACTGTATGGAGATTGTCACTTACAAGGTTAGTAGGGCACATGACTTGATTGTCGACCATCCTTTAGACATATAACTTGGCAGCCGTTACGTATAGCTAGTGTCACTGACGTGCTTATGGTTATGGATTTATCCGGTAACTCACTGCCAGCGTATTGTCGAGATTTTAGAGTTCCATACAGAGCGTTTTTTCGGTTCATACAATATGATGTAAAAGACGTATGTTGATACGTGCAGGGGTCCGATTAAATACGTGTGCTGGCCATACGGACTTTAGTCGGACATTTGATAATACTAACCGACTTAGGATTAAACCGGATTATTAAATCAAGTATTGATTTAATAATTTACATATATATTTTGATATATATATTTTAATATTATGTTCACTATTCATTCTCTCTCTTGGGCTATTCGTATTTTTATACGGATATGCGTATATGTAGAGATATATATACCGGAGTTGTATTTCGTATTTATACAAAATACTTCTAAAAGGGGACGCCTCATTAGGACTTTTTTTTGTTAAAAGAGAAAATAAATGAGGTGGAGGAGGCATGGAAAAGAGTATGGATGAGAGAGATGGGCTCATTTTTTTATTGGAAAATTGTTGTGTTATTTTTCATGGTTGAAAAAATATGTCATCTTCTCGTTCATTTGGTGATGACACACTCTCTCTTCTCATTCTCATCTCCTTCTTCTTTATGATTATGAGCACTCTTGAGCTTGGAAAAAAAGAGTAAATGATAGTGGAAAAATCCTACATTCTTAAGTATCACAACCTAGTGAATTGTGATCTTTAAGTTGCTTTACTAGAGTTCTTAATGTGAAGTTGGAGCATGGATCGGTTTCTCTTAGGCATGGATCATCTTCGGTAAGGACGATAGACTTTCAAGCTCGTTCTTGACGGACTACGGAGCTTGGAGGGGTCTTCCATGATTGGGTGGACACGCTACAAAGGTTGTAGTCTCTATAACTATGTAGCTTAGCTTGCTTTAGATTCTAGTATAGTGTTTGGAACGGATTCTAGGTTGCGGTTTCCTCACGATCGTATGAAAATTTTTGTTCGGAAATCGATTTCGCATTAGCCGCGAGCTGAGGGAACCTTAACTGTATGATGTGACCGATTTACAATATAGCACGCCGTGTTCATGCTTCTGTCCAAATCTCCTTACCGAGCTATGCATTAGACAACATGTACCGCACTTTCTCCAAAAGAGTTCGGATCATTCACTTCGCAACTCTATTCTGCTATGTTGTATAGACAACGGTATGATACCGAACTATTTCTTCGTTTTTGCAGAAATTGTTGAAATCTCCACCGCAAAACTCTAACCCGTTGTCTGTTCTCGGTCTCTCGATCTGCTTTCTTGTCTGCTTCTCAAGTAACGTCTTCCATTGCTTGAATATAGTAAACACATCACTTTTGTATTTCAAGAAGTAGATCCAAACCTTTCTTGAAAAATCATCAATAAAGGTAAACAGATACTTGGCACCATTTCTTTTAGAAGCAATCGGAGAGGGTCCCCAAATATCTGAATGGATATAATCTAGAGTACATTTTGTGTTGTGCACCGCCGAACTGAAGCTTACAGGTTTTTGCTTTCCAAAGACGCAATATTCACAAAACTCCAGTTTCGTCGTACTTTTCTTACCTAATAGACTCTGCTTCGAAAACTCGGACATACTTCTCTCACTCATATGTCTGAGCCTCATGTGCCACAATTTGGTAGTTTCCAAATCCGTCATAGATTTGGATGATGAAATAGCCGCTAATCCGGAAGTCGTCGAACCCTGCAATGAATACAAGGATCCCTTTTTCATGCTCTTCATCACAACTAGAGCCTCTTTGGTACGTGCCTGACTTCCGCTAATATCCTCACAACACCGTCAAATATCTTGATTTGGATTGTCCCTTTGCCAATAGCTCGGTATGAGCTATTGTTTCTCATCAAAACCACTCCACCATCAACAGACTCATATATGATAAACAAATCGCTATTGGGACACATGTGGTAGAAACAACCCGAATCCATAATCCACTCGTTCTTGGATTAATGTGTGCTTTAAAGAACCACAAGAAAATTTCCTTCTACTTCCGGTATACTCGCCTCAGCCAAATACTCTTTTTTCGATTTATCTTCCTGCTTTAGCTTGTTCTGCAACTTAAAGCAATCGATCTTGAAGTGTCCCTTCTTCTTACAATAATTGCAGGTAACGTTTTTAGCCTTGGATTTTGACCATGACTTCTTCCTATTTGTTTCTGAATCTCTCTTCTCCGCTCACCCTCGAACAAATAAGCTAGAAATTGAACCATCTGTTTTGGTGGAAGTTAACTTCTTATCGATCTTCTCTTTGTTCATCAAATTTTCCTTGGCAATATTGATTGAGATCGTATCTTGTTTATAAACTATGGTACCACGGAAGTGCTTATATGAGGGTGACAATGAACACAACAAGAGAAGAGCCTGATCTTCATCACCAATCTTAATGTCAATCTTACCCAGATCTTTAATGATCGCATTAAACTCACCGATGTGAGTTTTTATTGGAGTGCCTTCTGACATGCGAATTATGAAGTGACCTTGCTTCAACAGGAATCAATTCGTAAGAGATTTCCTTAAATATAACTCCTCTAATTTATTTCACAAATCAGCCATCGTCTTTTCCTTCAAAACTTCTTATAGAACTTCGTTTGTCAGACACAAGTGGATAGCTGTAAGGGCTTTCTCATCCATCTCCTCCTAAGTTTTCTCCGTCATAGTGAAAGGCTTTCTATCCTTTCCATGAATCTCCTTTTTCAAATTGTTTTGAGTCAAAACAGCAACCATACAGACTTGTCACAAATAGAAACTCATATTTCCATCGAACTTTATGATTGTTGGATACATGATGTGAGATCAAAATATCTTGAATACTAATGAACCCTAAATTTCAAAATCTCATCCATCTCCTCCTAAGTTTTCTCCGTCATAGTGAAAGGCTTTCTATCCTTTCCATGAATCTCCTTTTTCAAATTGTTTTGAGTCAAAACAGCAACCATACAGACTTGTCACAAATAGAAACTCATATTTCCATCGAACTTTATGATTGTTGGATACATGATGTGAGATCAAAATATCTTGAATACTAATGAACCCTAAATTTCAAAATCACGATTTAAAAAAGTGAGGAAGAGAACGTAGTTGTCGTTGCCTACCGTTAACTTAAATCGCAAAATTAAAAACCTAATGGTTCTACCAAAAATCCTACAACAACGCAACAATAGCTCTGATACCAGTTTGTTGCGAATATGAGACAATCACGAAAGAAACACATAATCGATAACGAGAAAAAAATCAAACCACGTGTAAGATAGAAATATGAATACTAACCACAAAACAAATAGGCAAAGGTGAAGCTTTATTAATAATCAAATATCGAAGGAGTACAAATCAATGGAGAATACAAACCCCCCTCAAACCTTAGATCTCTCACAATTATCAATGGGTTCTCACAAATTAACAAAAGGCATCGGATCTAGATTTAAAACAAGCTACCATATATATAGCATACAAAAGATTTCAACAAATAACTAATTTCCAAACAAAGGAAATATCTGGACTAGACATACGGCAGACGTCTGCACAAGAGATTGCCAGATGTCTGTCTTTATAGTCACGAAACTCCATAGTGCTATCCAGATATCTAAATAAGTATATGTCAGACGTCTGATATTCTCATCGAAACAACAGAGTGCTTGGCAGACATATAAACCTCAACGGGGAAAACGTCTGCATAAGGAAAGATCACATGTACGAGACGGAGGCAGACGTCTGTCGTGTTGAGCTTCAGACATCTGTCTTGCTGATAAAACCAAATTTTCGAGTTTTTCGTGATAATGCCGGATCTTCAAAATAGGAAATTTTCAAGAATCTAAATGTGAGACATATCTAACAAGTAGAAACCATGAACAAATTGATCTTGTACTCAGCCTTTTCTGTTGGGACTCCGGTTTCTAAATAGGTCAAGTGCCTTCAATCCTTGAGCTCGATTCTCGACGATGTAACCGGAGGTCCATCGGAGTCCTACAAATCTTTGGTGGCGGCGGCTGAATTGCTTGATATGTCCATGCCGCTAAACTCACCAACACAATTGCTGATAATTTCCTTAAAATCCCCAGAAAATGCGAATTTTTTTACATGTGAATGTGATAATCATTCATCATCAGGTGTTATTCTCAAATCAATTGTGAAATAAATGATATCACACAGAACTAAAAAAAATTTACACTGTCATCAATCATCATCAGGTGTTATTCTCAAATCAATTGTGAAATAAATGATATCACTCTGAATTCATTCTTGTATCAAAACCTTGTCATTATCAAGATGGTGATGGCTACCTCATTATAATCTTGATAATTTTTCATTATATATAATGTTATGAGCCCATTAATCTTTACAAGATTCATTCTACAAAAACAAAGTTAAGGGGTTTCTTTTTTTGTGAATTTTAAAAGGAAATTCAAAAAAATAAAAATAAACAAAGCAAAGGGCAAATATTTTAGATATAGAAAATGGATTTCAAAGAAGTCCCAGTATTTAAAACTAACTCAATTTCTTGTTTTCAACTTATTACTAAATGATCATTTGTCGACACTTATAGAACCCAACCCCCGCCCCCTCCCCTTTCCCCTTCCAAAAAAAAAGAAAAAAAGGAAAAATAAAAAGAAACCGCACACCCATACACGGTAACACCTCATAGAATACGGAAATATAGACCGAAACTGTCAGTGCTCCTAGATAAGAGGAAATCGCCTTACCATAGTCACACCTAAGGCTCTAACTAAATCTGTACGATAATATCCAAGATATAATACTAATATCATGCTACATAAATAACAAATAGCATCGATGAATTCACGAGATAAAGATAGAGTCAATAAAAGATACAAATAACAAAAACTTCCGAATAAACGAAATACAAGATCCAAAAAAAGGTACATTATTCCTAACGTTCCGCGAGTGCGCACATTCTAATAGCGACTGAAATAAAATAGAAATAAACCTACAAACACCACTGATCTTCGGCAAACTCCTGATAATCACGCTGATACTGCTTCGCCTGTGGATCGGTCTCTAAACCTGAGATGATAAGTTTCATAGATGTCAGAACATCTCAATAAGTACTTAATCGTAATAGTGTGTGTACATGTATGATAGTAAGAATATATGGGTGCAATGAAGCCCGCGTCCACATGTAGATATAGATATAGCAGTAATATGAAACAAGTGTCAAGTTGATCAAGTCATATCCTACTTGATCACTAAAAGGATAATCTATCCTGTCGTGAGTTTGAGTGTGTACGAGTTGTAGTAATAAGAAACCGATATAGCCTTGTACGAGCTGTAGTAACAAGCGACCGATAGCCCAGTACAAGCTGTCGACAATGGAACTCCTGAGATCCTGTTGAACGAACGCACACTCAAACTATCCAAACACCCTGCGTATTTATAACTAACAGACAATGAACTCAACCACTAAATAAAATGCTGACTGGACTGTAACTTGAAATATCATGTTAACAGTATGAAATAAAAACTTGTAAACAAGAGTAAATGGGGTCATAGCATGTAACTTAGCATTCTAATTAGTGATCTCGTTTAGAATTGAAACAGTAATCATGGATATGTATAGTATGTCAAGTACGATCGTTATCATGTAATAGTGTTCATGAATAGTTATAGCATGTAAGGGTTATTCAAGTATGTCAATAATACCAGTCTGAAATAATATGTTAAATACAGTCGATATATATTAAAGAATAGTATTCATAAAGAGACAGTAATCTATATGAATTTGCAAGCAACCGGATTTACCACTAATTCGAATATAATCTGAAACATGGTTTAAAGGGTATTTTGATTAATGGATGCTTTAGTATCCTAGGGTTCTCATCATGCATAGAGTGATTTATATGGTATATTGGTGAAATTACCAAATATTAATATTTCCATTTACACATTATGGGTTAATCGTATACTTAAACATTTACTGATATTGTAGCGACAAGAAAAATAGCAAGCAAGAATACTTTTCTTAGAGACGACCACCACTGAAACGTTAATACACGAAGATGCAAAGCACGATCTCGGCTAAGGTTCGACTTGGAATATGGATTGTATTTCACGGCCGGGAAAAAGGAGGGAGACGACGTTGAGCTGGTGGGTTGCTCGGCCTTATGGCTGCGACGGGGTCGTCTGCAGGTATGGTGATCGGGATCGAAGGAGGAGGTGATGGCGATGGCTGCTGGGGTGCTGCGGTTGAGGGATCTGGGGGGCGCTGAGAAAGAGGGCTGGAGCTCGCCGGCGGAGCCTCTCTCCGAGACAGCCCAGATCGTTACGCCTTTTGTGCGGGTCGGAACTTACCCGACAAGGAATTTCGCTGCCTTAGGACCGTTATAGTTACAGCCGCCGTTCACCGGGGCTTCGGTCGCCGGCTTGGGGGGTCTGTGCAAGGTGAGGGTGCTGCTCGGGGATGAGTTTGCAGGTTAGGTAGGCGGCTGGGTTGGTGCGGCGACAAGGGCTTTGCTGGATAAGGCGATGGATTGGAAGCTTGGTGAAGGCGCCGGTCGTTGAGGGTGCTGCCGGTGGTGATGGGGGGCTTGGGCGTACCGGCGGAGAGAGGGGCAGAGATGAGATGGGATCAAAGAAGATGACGGTGTCAACGGTGAGGGGTTGGGTTCTCGGATCTGGGTTGTCGGCGAGGAAGGTGGCGGTCGATGGTGATGGACGTCTCGGCTTGGGGTGGTGCGGCTTGTCGGAGTTGAAGGAGGTGGTCGGGGTTCTTGGGGAGGCGACGAGGGAGAAGGAGGGAGACGACAACGGTGAGGGTGCGGGCTAGGTGATGACGGATCCCGAGCTAGGGTTTTGGGTTAGAGGGTTGCGGTTTGTTTTGAGAAAAAGGAAAGAAAGAAAGTGATGATGATGATTGGGTAGTTACATATATACAGGGGGGGAGAGAGAGAGAGAAATAATCTTTTGGAAAGAGAGAGGAAAGAATAGAATATAACTCCAAAAATTGTTTAAAAAGATTTTTAAAAGGATATCTTTTTCTTATAACCATCATTCTAAAATATACTATATCGATTATCAACATAAGGTATTATTAGATTATAAATAATTATTAAATACTTATTATTATCTATGTAACAAATTTAGAAGACCATAATATATTTGATTACATATTTAGTATTTGAAAATATATTGGATATAAATTGAAATAAGGTATTGATAAATTAGCAAAACAAAAATAAGTATTAGACTTCAATAATGAAAATAATAATTATATTCAGGAAAAATTAAACTAATACATTTCGTATACGTATCATAGTTCTAGTATGTTACATACACCATGCCTACTATTATTATCCTTTTGTTATTAGGAATATCAGATCAAACAACAAGTATGTGGGTAAAAGTAAAACGGGAGGGCTAATGGGTTTGTGCTTTGATATGTAATGTGTGGTCAGGATCGAATAATAAAGGCCCGATTGGTTTTGAATTAGAAAATGAAAATGAGAATTGGGGTCTGTATAATTTTTCATTTTGGAATTGCTATTCCGTCGTTTGTTTGCAATGTTTTATGGCGCTCGCAGAATTCAGAAATGTATTTTTTCTAGTATAGTTGCGCTGATGCTAAACTTGAATTGGTTTCTGGGATTAGGTGAGCATAAGGAAACTCACCTAATTGGAACAAAACACAACAAATTAAAAAGTATAGATATCATTTATAAAATCCTTAGAATTTTAAAAACGCCAAACGAGGATGATGTGTGGTTGGAATTAATAAATTTAAAACAAAGGATTAATTAAGTTACTTTTGCCCAAAGATCTTTTAAAATAAGCATAGTTTCCCGGTCCCACCATGACATAAAAGCAGCCTGCATGTTCAAGTCCAAAAGTAAAAGTGCATGCAATGGCCATAAAGCTGTTTTATACACATGCATACCTTAAGGCCCAACATTCACTGCTACAGGATAAGGATTTGTTCAAACCGTCAACAAAACTCATTTTGGTCACGGTCTAAACCGTAAGAGAACCGTGACGTAAACCTGCGTAAGCAAAGGATGAGTCATGGTTCCGACCGTGAACATAAGACGAAACGTTCCCTGGTGTAACCGTGAAAAGTTAAAAAATCAGTTGGTTGGTGGGCCCCAGGTTTTTTTCCACGGTTCTAACCGTGAACAAAACCAGTTATGGGTCATGGTTACAACCATGAACAAAACTTATAACCGTGACCCCATAACATGGACCTGCTCCAGATATCTGTCGCAGTCAATTGTTCATGGTTGTAACCTTGAACAAATGTATTTAATCACGGTTACAACCGTGACAAGTTATTTTGTTTTTAGATAATCAAATTTTTCGCGTCTCTCGCGCGTTAATTTCAATCACAAGCAATATATAATTTTCATTCACAAGCATCAATATATAATCATCATTCACGTAATATATTCTAATCTCACGCAATTAATATACGATAATCAAATTAATAAGCTCCGAATCGCATGCATACATAAACAAAAATTATACATACAATTAATATGATCAATACTCCACTAATCAACAAATCAAAAAATGTATGTGTCAAAATCGTCCAATATGATCAATACTCCACAAAAGTCCTATTGTATGTGTCAGCAAATAAAAAAAATTAGAACTAACGATGTTGGGAAGACGATCCACTTCCATCGTCCCGTGGCCTAAAAATGCGCTCAAATCACTCCATATGGCCCGTTGGACGGAATCGATGTGCGACCGCCTCATGTCTTGGATCTCCGTCCTGAGCTCCTGAAGCTCCTGCCGCGTCTTCTGCTGCGTCTAATCTTGCTGCTCCAAATGCTCACGGAGCCAATGGATCTCCTGCTGTGACGCAGTTGCCGCATCCGTCCGTGTCTGGGTCATGACGTACTCATGCGTGGTCGAACGTTTATCAAAAAATCGATGGGCTCCGGGACTAACCTTGCGCTCATACCCACCGTGATGCTCGCCGGATATCGAATCCAAGACAAGGATAATAGCGGTGATCGAGTCGCCGGGGCTAAGTCCCAAGATGTCCGTCTGCTCCTAGAACTGGGTCTCTCTCTCTCTCTCTCTCTCTATATATATATATATATATATATATATATATATATATATATATAGACACACATACATACACAGGTGCTAACTTAAATTACGGAATCAACTTGATTATATGAAACTTACCATGCACGCACCCGTACTCTTGTATAATACGACCCACCCTTTGGTTTCATTGTAGTTGGCGAGGTATTCTTTCTTCACGATGAAATTATGATTTAATTTAATAATTAATTAACGATATGATTTAGTTTAATAATTAATTAATGATATAGAAAATATATGGAATTAAGCGTCGAAATACTCACCAAGTGTCACCGAGTATTGGCCTACGACGCTTCCCTTAGATCGGGATAGCGCGTTCTGGTACGTCGTCGTTCCGGTTTTGATTATTTCGAACCGACATCGTTTTGCAAAAATAAAGATTATAATAAATTTTAGAATATGATTTCATGTCATATTGTTAAATTCTTACAAATTAAATTTATACCTGCACATCATCGTGCTCAAAATAGGCGACAAGAAGCGGCTAATTCTCTCTCAGGATCTCCAACGCTATGACCTCCATCAAGTGCATCCGTCGATCCTTGGTTGTCGCGGCTCAGAGAAGGTAAAGTTCACTTTTCACTTCCTATCGACGGTACCGTTTGATCACTTGACACTGGCCTAGAAAGTGAGCGGGGGCGCGATCTATATCGAATGGTCTGTACATGCTATCCTCACCGGGCTCGCCAACGAATTTGTAATTCTTTCTGGTTTGAAATTGAAATATATTAAAAAAATAATTATATGTATATGTATATGTATATAACGACGATTGAAATTTAAATGTGTGAAAGGGTATGTCATACCTCCTCTGACTCAAAAAGCCGTGTAGCACGCTCGGTCTGGGTCTTGTTCCACCGAATATGGAGCGGGTACTTGTAATAAATACGGACCTCCTGCCCAATATAATCCCCCACTGGGTCGCGTGCTCTCCAAAGGCACACCTGTCACGTCAAAAATCAGATCCCATGCCCCAGCATCCGTCCGCGGTCTGTAGCAGTCGGGCCTAGTAAAAGCTTTCGTCCTAACACTACTCGAGCCCATGAAAAGATAAATATACATACACAATATTATAATATTTAGAATATGAACATAGAATTTGACAAATTTAAATTACAATCGTTATTTAAAAACTTTAAGAAATAATAATTATACCTGTCGTCCCCGGCGTTGCGTTAGAACCGGTGTCAGACACCATCCCACGAGTAGAATATGGATCTGAAAACAATAAATTGTTAGATGATTCAATATCAACTTATATTGTAATGATGTGTCAAGTTTTAAATGAGTAAACTACGCATCATGTACAGGAGTGACGGGGTACGAGGATCTGCAGACGCACTAGTAAGGATAGGGGATGTTGCGATGCTGCGGGTGATCTGGCAGTAGTATGGAAAGCTCTGGTAAGAATAGGGGACAGTCGGGGATGATACGGTGTGATTAGGAGGACCATGGGGGATGATGTGGCGGTAATAGGAAGAGCGCTAGTAAGGATAGGAGGATAGTCGGGGGCGATGCAGTATGAGTAGGGGTATAGTCACATAATTCGCGAATTATTCGCCGAATTCGCGAATAATTCGTGAATTTTTTATTAGTCGACTTAATCGCCGAATTAATCGGTGGGCCGAATAATTCGCGAATTATTCTCGAATTATGTGAAAAAACAGTGAATAATTCAAAAAACAGCAAATAATTCACAAAATCAAAACCTAGCGTCTCATATATTAATTTCTTACTCGAAATCCTTCCCGAACATTTCCCGAACACTTACTGAATTTTTCCCGAATACCTGCCGATTTTTTCCAATTAGTTCGCCGATTCGAAATTTTCGACCTCGCCAAATTATACCCAAACGACGAATTTGTGACTATGAGTAGGAGGCCATAGGGGTGATGTGGCGGTAATAGGGAGAGAGCTTCTAGGGAAAGGCGCTGCTGCTGTGGCTCCCTTTCCTGCTATGGGACCTAGGTGTTAGTGATATGTATGCCCTAGAGGTCATTACTGTACATACGATGTATATTATAGTGGAAGCTTGGACATATATAGGGAGGTTTTTCTTGCCCGACATGATAGTATGCTATCTGGTTGCTCTTTATCTTAACATGTGCTCTGATTGTCTCTATGTTACATATTGATAAAGCCCTTAGGATGAGTACTTGACTACCAGGATTATGATGCAGATCTTACTAGTGGGGACAGTGTAGTCGCTAAGTACATCCTTCAATTGTTCCTAGTCGTGGGAGTATCGAGACAGGGCATCGATATTCCAGAGTAGACTAGCGTATGCGCTTCTTGACCCATATGATGGGCGATGGATGATACCATATCCATTGGTGTTTGACATCAGAGAAGGTATACGGGTGCTCAGTGGAGACTGGGTATACTGGACGGACTCGCCGAGAACTCCCAGATGGTATTATACCTCACGTCAGATGGCAGTTCTCTGGTGACACTGGTACAGGTTAGTCTGTAGACCCGAGATCGTCATAAAGTCTTGTGTGATTCCTACTGTACTTTGATTTCCATCTTACCACGTCCAAGAGGGCGTGCAAAACGGTGAGTTTGGGTACAGTCCCGAATCACATGGAGGCAATGAGCGATAGGAGAGGTTTCGTCTCTCCCGGTATAGGGAGTTGATGTTGCGCTGTGTTCGATTGGCTATAACTGGAAATCCCTGACCACGGTTGCTGAGATTTACTGGTAAGTATTATCAGTAATTTCTCGAACTGTTATGGACCTTATATCGACACGACTTATCGGTTACTGGGGTCTGACGTTTACCACCCCTACACTGGATATGCGACATATCAGACGAAGAGACCGGACTGTACGGGAGTGTTACTGGTTGGATTCACAGGAGAATGTACAGGCTTGCTTGTTGATCTTCTGATTGCTCAATACCTGGATGGCTGTTACGTTTAGCTGACCGCTTGTAGCTTGTGGGTGTTTGATATAATTATCACCTACTGCCGGCGTATTGATGATTCTTTAGAGTCCTACACAGAGATTTTCTGGCTCAGGCAAAACGGAGTAGGAGCATATATGTGATATGTGCGGGACCGAGAATAATACGTGTATGCAATACCGTATTAGATTCTCGCGATATGTGATATCGGCCGGGTATATGTGATATAGCCGGGTCATCGGATCAAGTGTTGATTCGATGAACTAATACATATTATATTAGTCGGTTATTTATGAAATAGCCGGATTATCGGATCAAGTGTTGATTCGATAATTTAATGTATAATTATATATTTGATATATTATATTACATTAACTAATATAAGCTCACTTAAAAATTCTTTTTCTCACATGGATAATACATTGATATATATAAGATATATGTTAATTGTATTATTTTCTTTTATTACAAAAGTATATTATATATATGATATATAATATTGTTACAAGTTATGATTACAAATACAACACGATTTGTGGAGATTAAACAAGTTATGGTTTGATTTGGGTTAGCATTTGGGTTAGCTTTTTCATGAAGGTTCTAGAAGCTTTATTTTGTTTTAAGCTTAGATATTTTGTATTGATATTTTGTGTAGATATTCCTAACCCAATCCAAACACTTTACCCTAGTTAATTCTCTACAAGGGTTAAGTCTTCATTCTTAACCCATGGTTGATTTTTAACCACAACAATTTTTTTCTTTATTCATCACAAAAGAATTGCTTCATCTTCTTCTTTCCTTTTTGATGAAAAGCTTCACTAGCTTTTCATAAGTGATGGATTTATGTGAGATAAAGAAAACAAAACAGAGCTAAATTCCTACTTCGTCATCCTCATTTATTCTAACCATTTAGATTAAGGTGTTTGCTTTGCTAATACTTGATTAGTGAAGCAATAGCTTGGCTTTGAGATTTTTCAAGGTAGATCATCTTAGTTATTGAAGATTGGAAGCAAGCTTGCATTTTTCTCTTCATGGAGCCTCTCTAGAGTCCGGGTACGTGATGATCGTGGCGAAGGGACCTCAACACGGAGCTTATGAAATGAACGAACGGACTACAAAAGTTGTAATCCCAAACTCTTAGAAGTAAAGTTGTTTACTTACTATGTTAACTCTAAGTCTCTAGTTAAGATCTTGATTAGGATTTGTTTAGCACCCCAAAAATTTTAAAGTAGCATGATTGATGCTTGGCAAAACTTTCACAAGGTGCTATACTAACCCTATAGTGGTATCAGACCCAATCTAGAGCATTAGGCGTTATCTAGACGAAGTTTGAAGTCCGATCGAACTCCGAAACCCCGATAAATCCCACTTTCTGGAATTTTTTTCAAAAGTTAAAGTTTTCATATTAAAAATACTCAGAAAATCATGCAGGGAATTCTAAGAATTACTGTGAAGTACGAAGCTATAACTCACTCAAGCGACCGCGGAACCGCGGCCAAACCATGCGTTTGGCGGCGGTTCCGCGGCCAACTTTTGGAGTTGGGGGCTAATACTTCAGGGGTTTATTCTTGGGTATTTTTTCATGCTTCTGTGAATTTTTTAGTTCTACTCAAGTGTTGAGCTTTCTGAGATATATTGGGAACTCGTTGATTCGATCGGATAGTTTAACTTCGTTTAAGTTTTTCCGGGTAATTTAGAACGTGTTAAAAGGTTCGAACGGATATCAATAACTCACTTTTTCCCCTGTCGGAAAACTTTCAAGTGTTGGATTTTTCCTGAATTTAAAACTTTCGGGAAATCATGCAAGCGGATCTGTGGACCCTCTAGAAGAACATAACCTTAACTCGATTATGTGACCGTCAAAACCGCCATTGAACCATATGGTTTGTGGTAGTTTAGCGTTGCCACATGTGAGGCGTTGGTTTGACCCTTCTACGGCTAGTTCATAGCGGCTGTAACATGCTCTGAGACTTTTTGAACTCCGCTCAAGTGTTGAGCTATTTGGGAAATCTTGGGTGTTTGTTTATTCGATCAGAAAGTTTAACATTGTATATTTATCTGGAATATGATACAATATTTGGAATCCACAAGTAGTTATGAGATAACTATTTTGAATATTATAAATCTAGCAGTTTTTAATCTCATTTGATCAGTTGCCACGGGATTTTGATGTGATCAAAAGTCCGTCGCAATCACGTAGCGTACGCGGATACTCACCGAGTAAACTTAATAGATAGCCACGCCCCATCGCCCCGACCAAGTGACTGTAGGAGAACCCCGTCGCCAAAAGCATCCGTTCGGGTGCTCGCGGCAGCGGTGTTCCGCCTTAGTGCACTTCGTCGACGGCATGGGGGTGCGGCCGTCTACTAAAGTTTCCGACGAGCATTCGATCAGGATGTCGGGAATCTTGTTGAATTGCTCAACTAGATATTGAAAAGTCTTTTCGAGATCGAGACTAAAATGCGGGGTTTATAATTGTTAGGCATGCGATGTCTAAGGAATTCATTTGGTTAGGCATGAGATGTCTAAGGAGGTTGCGGATTCCAACTGTTGTAGTTTTACACTTTCTTTTCTACTACCGTAAGTGTAATATGTGGTGTATCGCCGGTTTCGTTGCTATACATCAACGACAATTGGGATACGCATATTTACTTACGTTGATGACATGTGATGTTATGTGTTGCTGTGATATGTTATATTGGATCGTCGCATTTTGAATAGCCGGGGGTTTTATGTGAGATGAGAGTTTTTCATTTTCATTCATGTAAAATTCATTGTATGTAATATTCTTTTATTGGGGCACTTCCGGGTTGATGATGATGTCACCATTGTATATTATTTACTTTTCCGCATTAGGATAGACCCAAGACGGGGAGCACAAGTAACCAGGTTCTAGGGTCCAGTGGAAGACCATCTCGAGGAGTCGAGACCGGGTGTCCTAACTCTAGAATTGGTAGGGTTACTTGCTGCTCTCGTAGGGGTCTAGGGATGTGGGTTTGGCTATTCATCGCGACCGTGGAATCCGTATTTTATACTGGCTTGATATAAAACACGGAAATCCTAGTATATCCAATATTTCATATATGTTCTTCTGCTGCAATGTTCTATGATGAGATCATATTACTGACTGAGATGAATGTTTATATTATATATATGAGATATATGTTATATTACTGATTTCGTTTCAAATCTGATGCTTGTGAAGCATAATAAAATGGGACTTCATTAATGAGATTAATGAAATAAAAGAAACCTAAAGATGTTGTAAAAACTTGTTTAAAAACTGGTAGCTCTAGTTCTTGCTTTGCATAGCGGTATTCCTTATAGAATATCCAGCACCTTATTCGATAAGGAAAGAGCCGAGATCCCTTCACCGGGAGTGACCTCTTTAGCGAAACTAGCAGATGCTACAAACTTGGTTTGTCTTTTGATTGTTTTTTATAGTTTTTGTTTTGCATAGTGATATTTGTGAAAAATCCTGCACCATATTCGATAAGGAAAGAGCCGACGATCTCTTCACCGGGAGTGACCTCTTTAGCAAAATTAGAAAAGGGCCTAAAAAACATTCCATTTAAAATCACTCGATTCTACAACGATATCAAGTTCATTACGCAAAGGGTTTTCTTAAAAACCTGTCGTAGCCCTCCGTCATTTCAGATAAGTACTTCATAGTATTCGTGCTGCGTTTGTTGACCTTGTTAAGGCGCAGTGTGCGGTAGCTATTTATGCTTATCTGCAAAAGCATATGATGTGATTGAGTTAGGGTGGTCGTGCGACTTTGTTGACCTTAGCCAAAGGTCGTGCGGGTGGGTTTAATTCAATCGGGAAATGACGGGTTGAACTTGGCTAACACTTATGATTTGTTGACCTTAGCCAAGGTTATAAACTGCTAGGGGAAAAATATTATTGGGAATTTCAAGAGTTGAAATTTGCAATGAGATTGCATACCTTCTATGAGATAGTTGGATCCCGATACCCGCTGCGAGTAAGAGTTACTCCTGAGAGAGTTTTACACATTACAATTAGCCGATCAAGTAGGTGTCTAGAAATGTGCCAACGGGGTTATGCCTCTGAGAAAACGAGGTTTATTTTAATTAGATCCGTGCGAAAGCACGGGGAACCTCCCTCAAAGTACCGACACTGGCCTGGCTGAAAGATTGGCGAACTTGTAGGGTGTAATTAATCCCGGCTAGTCTTTCCTTTTAGAATTTGAAGGAAGATTTGACTAAAACAGTAGGAGATATCCTGATTAGATATATTAATAACCAATCTAATCTTGCAAGAGCATATGCTGAGTGTTTTCTTCGCTTTCTCTCTAGGTAGCGACCACATCACGCCTTAATCAAGATAATAATATAGATGTATTGACCGAACCCGCTTATTATACTGAGCTGGGGAACGTTGGTCCCGCTCCAACTTATAATTGTTATAAGACAGAGCAGGAAATAGGGGATTACCAGAATTCCCGTGCGGTCCAAAACGAAGAAGGTACATGCTGATGCATCTTCTTCGGGTGTGTTCATTACCGAGAACTGTTTCTCAGTATCCTTTACGTCCTGGGTATGAGATACCGGATCAGGATCCCGCAAATGTAATTTGTTACATGGGCTACAAATAGGTAGAGAACTGAGAACAGATGATAAGTTTCAAGAGTTGGAAATGATGCAAGTGTTGCAGCCAAGTCTGTTGGCAGTTATCACCCTGTATTACCAAAATACATTGATTCTGAATGAATGTTATTAGATACCGAATCTGATATACAACATCATATCAGCCTCTTTATTAGTAAAGAAGGATATAATTTTTTATTGTTGGATTTTGAACATTTCCTATATCAAGAGTTGATCGGTTCAGGCACGTTATCTAAAAGCATAGACGTTCTAAATCAAACTACAGTTCTTAATGTACAGAACACACACAAGAGGAAGAGTTCAGAAATGAACGAATCCTTCTTGAGGCATTATAGACTAGGTCATATCGATACGACCCGACTAGCTAAAGTTACATAAAAATGCATATTTAAATAAGTTTGAGTTTACATCTTGTGAAATTTGCCGGTCATGTCAAAAAGATAAGATAACCATAGCTCCGTTTATTGGAAACAGAGAAAGAGTTACTGAACTCTTGGGATTGATACATGCTGATGTATGAAAGTCCCCTGTCTACATATGCCAGGATCGGTTCTTTGTACTTTATTACATTCACTGATGATCTCTCAAGATTTAGACATATGTTCCTGTTAAAACACAAGTCTGAAGCTTTTGAGATATTCACAGAATATAAGTTAGAACTAGAGAACCAAAAACGGGTATAAGTATTATGTCCTTTGATGAGATCAAGGAGGAGAATACTTGAGTACGGAATTCCTGGACTATTCTAAAGGAGAATGAGATTCTCTCTCAGCATTACTCTTCCATATACACCACAGTACGTCGGTGTATCAGGGCGGAGCAATCGCACCCTATGTGATATGGTGTGCTCTATGATGAGTACTACTGAGTTGCCTATTTTCTTTTGGGGTTATGCACTTGAGAAGTTGCATACCTATTGAATAGGGTTCTAACCAAATCAGATGCCTACCACTCCATATATGATATGGTATGGGAAGAGCCCATCTCTTAAGGATGTTAAGATTTGGGGTTGTCCAGCCTATGTCAAAAGCAAAATCCGGACAAGCTCGAGGCAAGATCAGTTCTGTGGAAGTTTGTTGGATATCCTAAGCATTCGCAAGAGAATATCTTTTACCAAACTGAGGAACAAAAGATGTTTTCTCAGCATGCCACCTTTGGGAAAGGGAATTTCTTGTGAAGAAATTAGTGGTCATAAGGTAGAACTGGAAGTAGTTCCAGCTAAAACAAACTGCAGCTGATGATTTGGTAGAACCGGAGGATTCAATAGTTTCCAACGAACCTCAGCCTCTCCGCCGATCTGGTAGGGTTCCTCATCCACCTGAGAGATACTTCGGTTTCTCTGTGACAGTGGGAGCGACGATTGTATCATGAGATGATGACCCAACTAGTTTTGAGCAGGCCATCAGGAGTGGGGACTCTGTGAGAATGGCTGGATGCTTAGCGATCTGAGATGGAATCCTTATACACCAACAAAGTATGGACTTTGGTTGTTTTATCCGAAGGGTTAAATCCTTATCAGGAGCAAGTATATCTTGAGAAGATTACTTGGTGTACATGGAAAAGTTGAGACTTTCAAAGCTATGCTTAAGTCCATCCAGATCCTACTTGCCATTGCTACATACCATGACTACGATATCTGGTGGTTGGGTGTCATGACTTCTTTTCTAAATAGTGATTTGGAAGAGAGCGTCTATAAGTACACAGCTAGAGGGCTTCGTAGACAGTGGGAGCAGCGGAAACGTGTGCAAGATGTTTTATGTGACAAATCAGGCATCGCGGAGTTGGAACGTCTGTTTTGATGAAGTAGTCAAAGAGTTTGACTTCATCAAAATGGTAGATGAACCAAGTATATACAAAAAGGGTAGTAGGGAGTATGGTGGTGATCCTCGTATAGTATGTGGATAACATACTCTTAATAGGGAAGAAGTTTCCTATGCTACGCTCGGTCAATCTCCTCTTATCACATGGATTCTCCATATAAAATCAAGATAATACCTCCTAAATCCTGATTTTTGGATGTATGAGATAGATCTAATTGGATGTTAGGATTCTCACTAGTTGTAGTGAGATGGTATCAATCGATCCTAGGGAGAATCCCTGGAAAGGTTATAGGGTGATAAGGACGACTGAATGTCAGTCACAGGCATTGTTTTTACCCTCAGTGGAGGGACGGTATGTTGGAAGAGTTCCAAGCTAGATACAGTGACATACTAGACGATTAAAGGCAAGATACATCGTTACCAAGGATGCTACCAAAGAGACAGTCTGGACATATATAAGTTCATGAGATGAACTTCATTCCTACCATTGTGTGACAATGGAGTTGTGGCTTAGGCCTAGGAACCCCCATCCCATTTGTGATCCAGACATGTTCTTAGGCAGTATCACCTGATCATGAAGATGGTTGATCTCCAGGGAGATCGAGGTTAGGAGAGTAGACTCAGAGGACAACAACGCGGATCCACTCACAAAGGCCTATTTTCTAGTAGAGACTCTTATGGGATGGTTGAGTATGAGATACTTCAACCACAGCTGATTGTTGGGTATGCAATACCACAACAGATGATCCTAGTGCAAGTGGGAGATTGTTAGTGATATATATGCCCTAGAGGCCATTACTGTACATACGATATATATTGTAGTGGATGCTTGGACATATATAGGGAGGTCTTTCTTGCTCGACATGATAGTATGCTATCTGGTTGCTCTTTATCTTAACATGTGCTCTGATTGTCTCTATTTACATGTTGATAAAGCCCTTAGGATGAGTACTTGACTACCAGGATTATGATGCAGATTATACTAGTGGGGACAGTGTAGTCGCTAAGTACATCCTTCAATTGTTCCTAGTCGTGGGAGTGCCGAGACAGGGCATCGATACTCCAGAGTAGACTAGCGTATGCGCTTCTTGACCCATATGATGGGCGATAGATGATACCATATCCATTGGTATTTGACATCAGAGAAGGTATACGGGTGCTCAGTGGAGACTGGGTATACTGGATGGACTCGCTGAGAACTCCCAGATGGTATTATACCTCACGTCAGATGGCTGTTCTCTGGTGACACTGGTACAGGTTAGTCTGTAGACCCGAGATCGTCATAGAGTCTTGTGTGATTCCCACTGTGCTTTGATTTCCACCTTACCATGTCCAAGAGGGCATACAAAACGGTGGCTTTTGGGTACAGTCCCAAATCACATGGAGGCAATGAGCGATAGGAGGGGTTTCGTCTCTCCCGGTATAGGGAGTTGATGTTGCGCTGTGTTCGATTGGCTATAACTGGAAATCCCTGGCCAGGCTTGCTGAGATTTACTGGTAAGTGTTATCGGTAGTTTCTCGAACTGTTATGGACCTCATATCGACACGACTTATCGGTTACTGGGGTCTGACGTTTACCACCTCTAGACTGGATATGCGACATATCAGACGAAGAGACCAGACTGTACGGGAGTGTTACTGGTTGGATGCACAGGAGAATGTACAGGATTTCTTGTTGATCTTCTGATTGCTCAATACATGGGTGGCTATTACGTTTAGCTGATCGCTTGCAGCTTATGGGTGTTTGATATGATCATCACCTACTGCCGGCGTATTGACGATTCTTTAGAGTCCTACACAGTGGTTTCCTGGCTCAGGCAAAACGGAGTAGGAGCACATATGTGATATGTGCGGGACCGAGAATAATACGAGTATGCGATACCGTATTAGATTCTCACGATATGTGAAATCGGCCGGGTATATGTGATATAGCCGGGTCATCGGATCAAGTGTTGATTCGATGAACTGATACAGATTATATTAGTCGGTTATTTATGAAATAGCCGGATTATCGGATCAAATGTTGATTCGATAATTTAATGTATAATTATATATTTGATATATTATATTACATAAACTAATATAAGCTCACTTAAAAATTCTTTTTCTCACATGGATAAAACATTGATATATATGAGATATATGTTAATTGTATTATTTTCTTTTGTTACAAAAGTATATTATATATATGATATATAATATTGTAACAAGTTATGATTACAAATACAACATGATTTGTGGAGATTAAACAAGTTAGGGTTTGATTTAGGTTAGCATTTGGGTTAGCTTTTTCATGAAGGTTCTAGAAGCTTTATTTTGTTTTAAGCTTAAATATTTTGTATTGATATTTTGTGTAGATATTTCTTAATCCAACCCAAACCCTTTGCCCTAGTTAATTCTCTACAAGGGTTAAGTCTTCATTCTTAACCCATGGTTGATTTGTAACCACAATAATTTTTTTCTTTATTCATTACAAAAGGATTGCTTCATCTTCTTCTTTCCTTTTTGATGAAAAGCTTCACTAGCTTTTCATAAGTGATGGATTTATGTGAGATAAAGAAAACAAAAGAGAGCTAAATTCCTACTTCATCATTCTCATATATTCTAGCTACTTAGATTAGGGTGTTTGCTTTGCTAATACTTGATTAGTGAAGCAATAGCTTGGGTTTGAGATTCTTCAAGGTAGATCATCTTAGTTATTGAAAATTGGAAGCAAACTTGCATCTTTCTTTTCATGGAGCCTCTCTAGAGTCCGGGTACATGATGATCGTGGCGAAGGGACCTCAACACGGAGCTTATGAAGCGAAGGAACGGACTACAAAGGTTGTAATCCCAAACTCTTAGAAGTAAAGTTGTTTACTTGCTATGTTAACCCTAAGTCTCTAGTTAAGATCTTGGTTAGGGTTTGTTTAGCACCCCAAAAATTTTAAAGTAGCATGATTGATGCTTGCCAAAATCTTCACAAGGTGCTATACTAACCCTATACTAGGACAGTCTCGTCGGCAGGTATGGATCGACTCAGAATGTCTTATAGATGCTGTCTTTGGTGGCATTTAGTGCCTTTGCCTACGCCCATGATCAAATCCTACACACATACACACACATATATATAAATGTTATTTCATTACTAATAATCATTATACAATTTAAAACATTCAATTTAACTTACCTAACACGTTTATATGGTACATTATCTGAAGATTTGTTGGGTGGATTCTCAAAATCTTGATCCGTGACAATCAATTGGCCGATATCACTTCTTACAAACGTATGGATGGACGGCGTAGAATAGTTTGGATCCATAGTACGTTCAATAGATGGATTTAGACGTGTTATCGCGAAATCTTCATCGTCGTTCTCATCTTCAGAGCCATTCAATGTCGGCACGTTATAATAATATTTCGGTTTCCAATGACAAACAACATCCCAGTCAACCTTCTGCAAGTCCCGAGAATAATATATTTGTGTTGCTATTGTGGGAAAGATAAAACTGTCGTATTTTGATAACATTCGTTTGGTATTTACCAAAGTCAGACCGTATTGATCGATCTTCATACCCCGGTCAGTCTTGGTATCGTACCATCTGCATTGGAATATATGAAATGGGACATTCGTATACTGGTATGAGACCACTATAACTTCCTCAAGAAGAGCACAGTAGGGATTTCCATTCTCGTCGACAGTTGTGATGCCACTATTTTGCGTATCCCTAATACGTTCCGTACTTTCTATCTCAAATTTATATCTGGATACCCCGTACCCATTGTAAAACCTAGCTGCAATCATTGGACCGTTTAAAAGGTCGTGAACCACTCTATCAACATGTTCTCCATGATTCAATTATTCATTCATTTCTTTTATAGACCAAGCGGCGAAAGTGCGTCTATGTTTTTCTTCAATCCTATCATTAGATCATGTCCTAAGATTCGATCTCGTGAGTATATTTTTGTGCGCGTTGTAAATAAATATACAGTTATATTAATTAGATTAAATTTAATTTCGGACGTTTAAAACGATGAAATAATAAGCACTTACTTTACATATTTAGCAAAACAATCACTGTTTATCAAGATGTACGCATGTACACTGGCCGCAAGATCGTAAGACATGTTGTTTAGCCTTCCTGCTCCAATTGGACTGTCAAGAACATTCTGCGGTTTGTTCAGCTTCGTCCTGACATCGTCGCTCAGGAAACGAGCACAGAAAGACGTGACTTCTTCCAGAAGATAATCTTGAGCAATCGAACCTTCAGGACGATGCTTATTGTGGATATAGTTTTTTAAAGTTAAAAGATATCTGTTGAAAATGAAATAAATTAATAATTCATGATAATTCTTTGCAATTTAAATGATGAATTATAAACGTCAATAATATCTTTCGATTGGATACATCCAATGGTAATGGACCGGACCACCAATCTTGATCTCGGTTGCCAGATGGACAGACAAGTGAACAATAATGTCGAAAAAGGAAGGTGGAAAGATAGTTTCGAGCTTGCAGAGAATCAAAATAATGTCTTTTTCGAGCTCTGCTATCTCATTGACGTCCACGTTTTTGGAACACAATTGGCGGAAATACGTGCAAAAGTCGTTAAGCACGAGACCGACTTCTGGTTTTACCGATGCTCTGAGGTATAAAGGAAGATGCTGCTGCATCAATATATGGTAATCGTGGCTTTTGAGTCCTACGATTTTTCCATTTTCAACCTGCATCTGTTTGGAAATGTTTGATGAGAAACCGTCGGGGACTTTCAATTCTTTCGACACATGCAAGAACCGCCGCTTCTTCTCATTGTTCATGTTGTAGATTGCCTGTGGAATCTCGTAATAACCCAGTTTATCAGCCACAGGTCGAGCTTACAATTCTTTTCTAATGGACAAAACCATCCAAATTCGTCAAATCATGACGGGCGTTGAGATTTTCCTTTGTTTTTCTATTCTTATACAGCAGAAGATTGATGATATGCTCGGAGACGCCCTTCTCGATATGTATGACATCTAAATTGTGGCGCAGTGGTAGATTGGACCAGTACGGAAGCTAAAATAAACCACTAAACTTCTTCCAGCCAGATGGGTATGGCATTGCATCTTTGTTCTGTTTCTTTCCGAATGTGATATTCTGATAACCTCTCTATTGTTGCAATATGTCGTTACCGGACAATGATTCAGACGGCATACCGGTTTCCGTCTTACCATTGAACATTTCTTTATTTCTTCTGAATCTGTGAGTTATAGGCAAGAATCGTCGATGAACCATAAACGACACTTTCCTACTGAACTTCAAGCATACGGTGCTCGTATGAATACGAAAACCAGGACAAGAAAGCATACTTTAAGTTGTCCACCCCGACAGTATGCCGTAAGTAGGAAAATTATTAATTGTCCACAACAAAGCAGCATGCATCTGAAAAAATTATTTACCATCTGCGTCATAGGTTCACACACCAGGTTCCCACAGCAACTTTAACTCATCGATTAAGGGTTGAAGGTACACGTCAATATTTTTCCCAGGAGATGAGAGACCGTCGACTAAAACCGCCAACGTAAAATAAGACCGCGTCATAGCCCTCCATGGCGGCATGTTGTATATAGTCACCATAACGGACCAAGTACTGTGAGTACGCTCTTCTTGAACCATCCTAAATGGACTGAAACCGTCGCTCGCAATCCCCAGCCTCACGTTATGAGGATTTGCACTGAACGAAGGATGTTTTTCATCCAAAACTTTCTATGATATCGAATCTCTAGGATAACTCATTTTTCCCTCTTCATGAGACGTTTTATGGTGCCACTGCATTTCGGACGCTCTCTCCTCACATATAAATAATCGTTGCAGTCTCGGTATTAACGGAAAATGACGAAGAATCTTCACAGACACATCACTCGAACGGGAGTCTTTCTTAAGCTTGAATCGGCTTTTCCCGCACACTGGGCAGCTTTTTAGTGCAGCGTGTTCTTTCCGGACGCAGTCATTCTCGCATGCACGTATCTTTTGGCACTTTAGACCGATATTTGTGATTATCTTTTCCGCCTCGTACCAGCTCGGTGGCACTTCATTTCCGTTGGGAAAAACATCTTTTAGTAATACTAGGAGATCGGTGCAAGACTGTGTTAAGTCCACGTTACCCACCCCGGTTCTTTCGGGGAGGCGGAAAAGGTAAAAATCGATTTTTTCCTCGATAGGTAACATGGACCATGCATGAAAGATCTTTGCTAAACAAAAACTAACACATAAACTACAAGTTCTAACTACTATGTAGAATGGTTATACCTAGGTCTTGAACTCCTTCTCTTCTTTTTGTTCTCCTCCTTGCTTGCTCCTTGTAGTAGTTTGAACGGCTCCTCCTCGTCGTCTCCTCTTTGCCGAAGATAGATCCATACGAGGGCCTCGAACTTGAGCTCCTACCTCAACCTAGAGGTAACTAAGGTGCTTGGTTTGCTAAACCTAGAACCCTAGAATGAGTAGAGAGGTGTTATGGTGGCTTTGTCTCAAAAACTTATGATTTCCAACACATGGAACATTTAAGCTTTTGGAAGAGGAAGAGGGAGAGCCTTTTGCAAGAGAGAGAAAGAATATGATAGAATGAGAGCTCTCTTTTGCAACCATGCTCATATAAGAAAATAATGGATTAATAATAATAATTAAAAATAAATTGTGATGGTGAGTTATGGAATGACCATTATCATTTCATAATAAATGCAATTTACAAAGAACAAGAAGCATCTTTGATATGAAATGATTATGGTCAAAATGTCAACAAGGGTCAAATGGTCAACCTAACCATCACACAATAATCCTTAATTAATATTATTAATCATATTTGTCATTCTCATTAGGGTTTGGAAAAAGTCAACGGTCAACAAGTCAACCAAAGTCAAATGGTCAACAACCCTAATGAGAATTCTCTGTCTCTGCCTCTGTCAACTGTGCATACACACCCGCATCCGGGTTCCGAGGAACACGAATACAATGAGACAAAACCAATCCTAAAAAAAATACTAGGATCTGGCTTAAACCAAAGCCCACTAGTAATAACTGTCCGGACACCAAACGTGCACAAGTGCGCGAGTGTGAACGAACCCTGTCACAAAACCATGCGACCTCTACTTTGTTTTGCCCAAAGGAGAGTAACCCTCTGTGTGGGACTCTAAAGGCTCGACACTACGCTGGCAGTGGGTTTAACCACAGGCCGCAATCGATACTAGCTGTACGTAACGGTCCCCAGGTAGATGCCGACAAGAAGACTGATGAGGTGAACCCATCCGAACTCCTACTGAGCCTGAATGTGACAATCTCCGTACAGTCCGGTCTGTTCGTCTGAGAGTATCGCATGTCGGGCCTAGGGGACGGTAAACGTCAGTCCCCTAATAGCGGTACAAGTTGTGTCGGAGTGTAGCCCAAAACACCCTGAGAAACTACTAGTAACACTACCAGCAAATCTCGCTTGCCCTAACCAGGGACGACTATGTGTAATGGCTCTCCTAGACAAAGCGCGATATCAACTCCCAATACCGGGAGAGACGAATCCTGTCTAACCGTCACTGCCTCCAAGTGCTTCGGGACTACACCCAACTACTACCTGTTTGCAAGACTCAGTAGAGCCGTGGTAGGGTAGTAATCTAAGAACAGTGGGAACACACTCGAGGCGAAGTGACAGTGTCAAGTCAGCAGACTAAGCTGTACTCATGTCACCTGGGAACTGTTAACTGACGATAGGTATAATACCAACCAACAGTTCTCGACGAGTCCTGTCCAGTGTACTTGTAACCTAATGAGCACCTGTATACTATCTCCAGTACGACATACTGATGGCTGTGGGACAGACCATCTCCCCTGCTGGGAAGAGAAGCGTATGCACTAGTCTACTCTGGAGTATCGATGCCCTGTCTCGATAATGCTACAACCAGGGACCAAAATAAGGATGTGCTTATAGACTACCCAGCCCCCACTAGTGTGATCGCCATCACAACGCCGGCAGTCAAGCAAAGATCCTAAGGGCTCCATCAATATGTTTTAGCGATATGTTAAAAGAAACATATACACATATTAAGATAGAAACAAACCAAGTAGTATACTACTATATCGAGCAAGACTGTCGTAAACCCGTATATATATATCCCAAGCCTTCAAAATGTATTATACAAACTAGTACTATACAATAATGGCCTCTAGGGCATACATATCTAACAATCTCCCACTTACACTAAAGGCCAGTAATTGGTGTACCGCATACCCAACGTCTGCACTAAGGCCAGTTGCTGGCATACCGCATATCCAATAGCTCAAAAAGTCGCTCGAACTGTGTTTGAGGGAGGGCCTTTGTGAATGGATCCGCCGTGTTGTCTTTTGTGTCCACTCTCCGTAGCTCGATCTCCTGGCGATCAATGATCTCCCTGATCAGGTGATACCGCCTTAAGATGTGTCTGGATTTCTGATGGGACCTTGGTTTCTTCGCTAAAGCTATAGCCCCATTGTTATCGCAATACAAAGGTATTGGGTCAACAATGGACGGAACCACCTGAAGTTCACTAATGAACTTCTTCATCCAGACCGCCTCTTTTGCGGCATCGCTTGCAGCAATATATTCAGCTTCCATCGTCGAGTCTACGACGGTATCCTATTTGGAACTCCTCCAACACACCGTCCCTCCGTTGACGGTAAACACAAAACCCGAGACAGATTTGTTGTCATCTTTGTCACTCTGGAAGCTTGAATCGGTAAAGGACTCGACCCTGAGGTCTCCATTACCGTAAACCAGGAACATCTCCTTAGTCCTTTTCAGGTACTTGAGAATGTTCTTCACTGCCATCCAGTGGCCCTCACCTGGGTCTGACTGATACCGGCTCACCACGCTCAGCGTGTAAGCTACATCTGGTCTTATACATAGTATCGCATACATTATAGATCCTACAGCTGAAGCGTAGGGTATAGTGCTCATGCGAACCCTCTCCTCGTCAGTCTTAAGAGATATCTTCTTGGAGAGGGTGATTCCGTGCAATGCGGGTATATTACCGCGCTTGGAATCTTCCATACTAAATCTTTTTAGTACTGTCTCTATGTACCTGGACTGCGAAAGTTCCAGTAGTCTCTTGGATCTATCTCTGTAGATCTTGATCCCCAGAATGTACGAGGCATCACCCAGGTCCTTCATGGAGAACCGTTGTGACAAGAATAGCTTGACCGATTGTAGCATAGGAATGTCATTTCCTATCAAAAGAATGTCGTCCACGTACAAGACTGGAACACGACAGTTCGTCCTACAATCTTCTTATAGACACAAGGTTCATCTTCGTTCTTGATGAAATCAAATTCCTTGATTGCCTCATCAAAATAGATGTTCCAGCTCTGCGATGCCTGCTTTAATCCATAAATGGATTTAAGCAAATTGCACACCTTCCCGCTGCTCCCACTATCTACAAAACCCTCTGGCTGATCCATGTAAACGCACTCTTCTAAACAGCTGTTTAGAAAAGCCGTTTTTACGTCCATCTGCCAGATTTCATAGTCATGGAAGGCAGCAATGGCAAGTAGGATCCTAATGGATTTGAGCATAGCCACTGGAGAAAAAGTTTCGTCATAGTCCACACCAGGTCTTTGACGAAAACCTTTTGCAACGAGTCTAGCCTTATAGGTTTCCACCTGCCCATCTACACCAAGTTTCCTTTTGCAGATCCATTTGCATCCAACGGGTTTTACCCCAGGTGGAGCAATATCCAAGGTCCACACTTTATTGGTGTACATGGACTCCATTTCGGATTGCATAGCTTCCAACCACTTATCAGAGTCCCTACTGATAATGGCCTGCCTGAAACTGGTAAGGTCATCTTCTTCCAAGATGCAATCCTCTCGATCCCCATCTAAGAGAAAACTATAGTATCTCTCGGGCGGATGAGAAATCCTACCAGATCTGCGGAGTGGCTGAGGTTCGTTGGGTGTAACTGAATCTAGCGGTTCCTCTAAATCTTTAGTTAAAGTTTGTGTTTCTGGAATTTCATCCAGTTCTACCGTGCTGCCACCAATATTTTTAACAAGAAATTCTTTTTCCAAAAATGTGGCATTCCTGGAAACAATTATCTTCTGTTCCCCTGCATGGTAGAATAGATACCCACTAGAATCTTTTGGGTATCCCACAAACTTACATAATACTGCCCGTGCCTCAAGTTTGTCTGGGTTCTGCTTTTTGACATAAGCCGGGCAACCCTAAATCTTAATGCGTTTAAGATACAAACTCTTACCACTCCATATTTCATACGGAGTCTTAGGCACTGATTTGGATGGAACTTGATTCAATAGACGTGCTGCTGTTTGAAGTGCATATCCTCAGAATGAAAGAGGTAAGTCAGCACTACTCATCATGGAGCGAACCATATCCAATAGGGTACGATTCCTCCGTTCCGATACATCGTTGTGCTATGGTGTATAAGGAGGAGTAAGCTGAGAGAGAATACCATTCTCTTTTAAGTAATCTAGGAATTCCGTGCTTAAGTACTCCCCTCCCCTATCTGATCGGAGGATCTTGATACTTTTGCCAGTCTGATTCTTTACTTCGTTTCTGAATTCCTTGAATTTCTCAAAAGCTTCAGATTTGTGTTTCATCAGATACACATATCCGAACCTAGAGAGATCGTCAGTGAATGTGATGAAGTACGAGAACCCACCCCTTGCATGTATAGACATTGGATCACATACATCACTGTGTATAAGTCCCAAGAGCTCTGTTGCTCTTTCTCCATGTCCGGTGAACGAAGATTTGGTCATCTTTCCTTTGAGACAAGACTGACAAGTTTCATAAGATGAAAACTCGAACGTATTCAAGAGTCCATCTTTATGCAACTTATTTAGTCTTTTCTCTCCGATATGACCAAGTCTACAATGCCATAAGTAGGATTCGTTCGTATCTGAACTCTTCCTCTTGCGTGTGTTTTGTACATTGAGAACTGTATTCTGATTTAGAACGTAGATACCATTACATAGTGTACCTTCTGCAACCAGTACCTTATGAAGGTAAATGTTCATGATATTTCTATCAAGAACAAAGTTATATCCATCTTTATCGAGTAAAGAAACTGATATGATGTTGCAAACCATGGAAGGTACATAGTAGCAATCGTTCAAAATCATAGTATTGCCATTTGGCAATATTAGGTGATATTCACCGACGGCTGCAGTATTAACTTGTGCTCCGTTCGCTACCCTGAGCGACATATCACCAGGTGCAACTTTCCTACTTTTTCTCAGTCCCTGCAATAAATTACAGATATGAGATCCTGATCCGGTATTAAGTACCCATGAGGTAGGGCTGATCGTAAAGCAGTTCTCAATTACAAGAACACCTGAAGTAGATGCAAAACCATGCTTCTTCTTCAACCGGGTATCCTTGGAATCCATGCAATCCTCTTTCCCTTGCTCAAACTTATGACTGTTGTCGTAAGTTAGAGCCGAACCAACGTTCCCCAGCCCCGAATAAGAATTTGGATCGGTCAAGCGATACATTTTATTATCTTGATTAGGGCATGAAATGGTTGCTACCTGGAGAGAGAGAGAAAAGAAACACTCAGCATGCGCTCTTGCAAGATTAGATTGGTTTATTAGTTTATCTAATCAGGATGGCTCTCACTGTTTCCTCAAATTCTTCTTCAAACCTTTAAAAGAAGAACTAGTCGGGATTAATCGCACGTCACAATACTTGCTTAACCTTTCAGCCAGGCTAGTGTTGGTACTTCGAGGGAGGTTTTCCAACGCTTTCGCGAAGTTCCTTAATTAAGTAACCTCTTTTCCCTGGAGGCGTAGCCCCGCTAACACCGTTCTAGACACTTACTTGGTTTATAACATTGATTGTTAAGTGAAATAATCTCCCGAGAGTAATCCAACTCATCAGTGGGATCGGGATCCAACTATCATTGTGCGATGACCTAGATGGTATCCACTCTAGTCACCACACTCCAGAAGATATGCTAAATCTGTAAGTTTCAGTTTCTTTAGAAACTCCCGATGTAGGTTTTGCCCCTAAGACCCAAGTGACCTTGACACAGTCAACAAATCAAAGAGTCCTAGTCAAGTTCAACCCGTCATTATCTTGATTGCATTAAACCCACCCGCATAATCCTTGACACAGTCAACAAGGTTACACGACTGTCCTAACCAATCACATTGTATCCAGCAGATAAGCAATACTCGGCTACCGTTCACTGCGCCTTGACACAGTTAACAAACGCAGCACGAATACTAAGTATAACTTATAAGAAACGACGGAGGGCTACGGCTGGGTTTTTGGCGAAAAACCCGTTAACGTAATGAACTTGATATCGTTGAAGGAACCTGATAACCATTTTAAAATTATAGTGACGATAACTTTTGCTAAAGAGGTCATTCCCTGTGAAGGGATCTCGTCTCTTTCCTCGTCGAATGAGGTGCTGGGCATTCATAACCGAATACTTCTGTGCAAAGCAAGAATAATCGACTATAGTGAAGTTATTACCCTGACGCAAACTTTTGTCCAAGGGGTCACTCTCGATGAAGGGATCTCGGCCCTTGCCTCGTCGAATGAGGTGCTGGGCATTCATAACCGAATACCTCTGTGCAAAACAAAAGAAAACGTCCTTGCAATAACAGCTTTTTGAAAATTGTTCTAACAATGTCTTTTAGGTTTTTTTTCTTGCATTAATTTAATGCGTCCCATCAGTTAATCCTACCATTGCAGAAAACAACGAAAATATGATGTACGCTTATGCCATCCGCATTCGCTACGGGCCCCCGTCATCACCCGTTAGGTTACTTAACTAATGACAGAGCGGGGGCTGGACTAGTGCGGATACAAAACATAAGCAACGCCTACTAGATATCATATATAGATATATATACATTCGTCAGATGCAATGATAGCCATTCCGGATCACAGATGAACACATTGGATATACTAGGAATCCGTGTTTCGTTCGAGCCTGCAACGAAAGACGGATTACACGGTCGCGATGAATAGCCAAACCCCACCCTAGACCCTTACGAGTGCGGCAAACTACCCGCCAAATACCCGAAGCGAAGCAACCTCCCTCAACAACGTGAGTAGGCCACTCGGCACTTCGAGGTACCCGGTAGTTTATGCACCCCACCTTGGGTTTATCCTAGGAGCAAAAACAGTAAAAGAAATAATATACAATGGCGGCTACAACCTCATCCCGGATGTGCGGCCATAAAAATAATATTACATCAATTTACATATTACATCAAATGAAAGATAAAGAAAACTCTCATCTCACAAAACCCCGGCTATTCATCCGCGACAATCTAACAAGTTCATATACACAATCCAACAACATTACAGATCATAGATATGCACAAAACCACTAATCGACGTATAGCGATTAGCCGACGTTCAGTGCACATATCACATTACAGATATAACCATTTAGCCAAAGTTTGTAGAACTCCGATCAAAATACAAATTTGTAACTACCCCAAAAAAATAACATTTTTCTCTGGATAATCTGGGCAGAAACAAAATATCTCAAAAATCCCAAAACACAAAACCGAGAAATCTGCAAGAAATCGGAGTCGCGGCCGAGTCAACTCGGCCGTGGATCCGCGGCGAAACGCCTGGTTCCGCCGCGCTTCCGCGGCGAGTTGGCCGAGTCGTGGGCTCAAATTTCTAGGTTTTTCTTAGAAAACCCTGCTTGTATTTTTCAGACATGTGGAATAATTTTTAGAGCAGTTTTTAAAAACGGCAGAAAGAATGGGTTTTGGACATGTTTTTGGGATTTTTACCGGATCGAAGTTCTAAATACCTTGCTAACAGTTAGTTGTTGTTTAGTTAGGCTCTGATACCACTGTTAGGTCCACGTTACCCACTCCGGTTCTTTCGGGGAGGCGGAATAGGTAAAAATCGAATTTTTCCTCGATAGGTAACATGGACCATGCATGAAGGATCTTTGCTAAACAAAAACTAACACATAAACTACAAGTTCTAACTACTATGTAGAATGGTTATACCTAGGTCTTGAACTCCTTCTCTTCTTATTGTTCTCCTCCTTGCTTGCTCCTTGTAGTATTTTGAACGGCTCCTCCTCGTCGTCTCCTCTTTGCCGAAGATAAATCCACCCGAGGGCCTCGAACTTGAGCTCCTACCTCAACCTAGAGGTAACTAAGGTGCTTGGTTTGCTAAACCTAGAACCCTATAATGAGTAGAGATGTGTTATGGTGGCTTTGTCTCAAAAACTTATTTTTTCCAACACATGGAACACTTAAGCTTTTGGAAGAGAAAGAGGGAGAGCCTTTTGCAAGAGAGAGAAAGAATATGATAGAATGAGAGCTCTCTTTTCCAACCATGCTCATATGAGAGAATAATGGATTAATAATAATAATTAAAAAGAAATTGTGATGGTGAGTTATGGAATGACCATTATCATTTCATAATAAATGCAATTTGCAAAGAACAAGAAGAATCTTTGATATGAAATGATTATGGTCAAAATGTCAACAAGGGTCAAAATGTCAACCATAGTCAAATGGTCAACCTAACCATCACACAATAATCCTTAATTAATATTATTAATCATATTCATCATCCTCATTAGGGTTTGGAAAAAGTCAACGGTCAACAAGTCAACCAAAGTCAAATGGTCAACAATCCTAATGAGAATTCTCTACCTCTGCCTCTGTCAACTGTGCATACATACCCGCATCCGCGTTCCGAGGAACACGAATATAATGAGACAAAACCAATCCCAAAACAAATATTAGGATCTGGCTTAAACCAAAGCCCACTAGTAATAACTGCCCGGACACCAAACGTGCACAAGTGCGCGAGTGTGAACGAACCCTGTCGCAAAACCATGCGACCTCTACTCTGTTTTGCCCAAAGGCGAGTAACCCTCTGTGTGGGACTCTAAAGGCTCGACACTACGCTGGCAGTGGGTTTAACCACAGGCCGCAAGCGGTACTAGCTATACGTAACGGTCCCCAGGTAGATGCCGACAAGAAGACTGATGAGGTGAACCCATCCGAACTCCTACTGAGCCTGAATGTGACAATCTCCGTACAGTCCGGTCTGTTCGTCTGAGAGTATCGCATGTCGGGCCTAGGGGGCGGTAAACGTCAGTCCCCTAATAGCGGTACAAGTCGTGTCGGAGTGTAGCCCAAAACACCCTGAGAAACTACTGGTAACACTACCAGTAAATCTCGCTTGCCTTGGGCAGGGACGACTATATGTAATGGCTCTCCTAGACACAGCGCGATATCAACTCCCAATACCGGGAGAGACGAATCCTGTCTAACCGTCACTGCCTCCAAGTGTTTCGGGACTGCACCCAACTACTACCTGTTTGCACGACTCAGTAGAGCTGTGGTAGGGTAGTAATCTAAGAACAGTGTGAACACACTCGAGGCGAAGTGACAGTGTCAAGTCAGCAGACTAAGCTGTACTCATGTCACCTGGGAACTGTTAACTGACGATAGGTATAATACCAACCAACGGTTCCCGACGAGTCCTGTCCAGTGTACTCGTAACCTAACGAGCACCTACATACTATCTCCAGTACGACGTACTGATGGCTGTGGGACAGACCATCTCCCCTGCTGGGAAGAGAAGCGTATGCACTAGTCTACTCTGGAGTATCGATGCCCTGTCTCGATAATCCTACGACCAGGGACCAAAATAAGGATATGCTTATAGACTACCCAGCCCCCACTAGTGTGATCGCCATCACAACGCCGGCAGTCCAACAAAGATCCTAAGGGCTCCATCAATATGTTTTAGCGATATGTTAAAATAAACATATACACATATTAAGATAGAAACAAACCAAGTAGCATACTATTATATCGAGCAAGACTGTCGTAAACCCGTATATATATATATCCCAAGCCTCCAAAATGTATTATACAAACTAGTAATATACAATAATGGCCTCTAGGGCATACATATCTAACAGACTGGTCACTCTATCTATTTTTGCACTTGATCTGGAAGAGACGTACAAAAAATGATAGTATCGAAAACCCTTTGTAATTTGGATATAAAGGGATTCTCGAGGACCTTTGTACTTCTCCAATAACGCGGGCCCGGTGCATTCCATATCATAAAGAAGTCCAGCAGCATTTATAAGCCCATTCATGTTATCGACCGGTGCGAACATAACATCATCGTCTTCGACAGCTTCATCTTCTTCAAACTGCCAGTCCTCCTCTTCCTCCTCCTCTTATACTATCCCTTACCACTCTTCGGTTTCCGCTTCAATGAATTCGTTTTCCGTCTCTTGCACTGACCCCCCATCGTCCTTTTCTCTGTGAATATCCCACTTAGTGTAATCTCTAATGAAACCGTTTTTTATGATGTGTAACTCAACATCCGACTCCTTTTACAATCGTATGTTCATACACTTATAGTAAGGACAATAGTTTCGTGCTCTTTCGGTATCCCAAGACGTGCGTAGGCAAAATCGGTGAAAGAGTAAATATCGTTAAGGAAAAAATCAGCGACTCTCGAGAAAACGTCGACGTACATCCAACTCTTGTCGTGGAGATACAAGAATACCATATTGGCAGAAAATGGAACGTAGCAAGGTTCTTATAGATAAGAGTCGTAGAATTAAGATTTCGTGACAAATATGAGATAGACGGATAATAAGAAGCGTTAGTGTTAGATTTAATTGACGACTTCGTTAAGTTTGGTTTCAATTGTTATTGGATTGGGCTCTTCTCAAATTCTTATTGAGAACTTTCTTCTTCTAATCTCAAAACTCGAGAATTGGATTCTTCTTCCAAGAAAGATGATAATATTAAATATTCTTTATTGGATATCAAGGGTAACGGCTGTAGGGGTAAGGCACCCATCCCATTAGGAATATATAAAGTATACACCCATTCACTTGTGCTTTCATCCGTTTCGATAAAATTTCGGCAGTTCCTCCCTGCTGTTCTCCGAGTACACTATAATAGAACAGATAATCGTTTCAATGCTATGAAAAACCATTGAAATGAACATCTAATCTATCGTTGTACATGGAGAACCAGCGGAAAGGTACCGACGAAATATTCCGAAACGAATGAAAAACACAAGTGAGTGCAAGTGTCCGCTTTATACATTTCTAATTTGTCTACACGGGACAAATCTATCGGTTATCATATGATCGAATATTAATTCTCGTCATATAGACTACGCGATGGTTGTTAAAAACCGAATGATAACGTTCGGTGTTTAACAAGTTTCGTGTAGTTTTATGTCACGATAAATACCGAACGCATATTAACCGATAGACGAGAATTAAGTCACGTTTTCATTTTCACATATGATTAATCATCGATGAGAATATGAAAATTTCATATTATCATTAAAAACCTTACACTTAGTTTAGGATTTGATTTCAATTAATTTTACATTTACATTTTAAATACAAGGTTTTGAAGTTCAAAGTTAGGGTAATTTTTTTTAAAGATGAGGGTTTTCTTAATCGAATTTAAGATTTTGGATTTAGGATTAGTTTTAAGGTGGGATTTGACAAGTGTTTAATGTAGAGGAGAACGATGATAAATTAAGATTCAGCATTGTTTGTATTTGTGTGTGTATGCATGCACACAAGCGCGCAAACACACAACCCGAAGCAATATATTTCTAAATTATGCTAAAATGCCCATAACTATTGTTGGTTTTTCACCAAACTACCTTAAATTAACTAAGTTACACTAAAACCCCCAATTTGCTTGATTTCACTTAATTGCACTAAAATACCCTTAACATTGTTGTTTTTCAACAAAATACCTCCAACTATTTCGCTTTTCACTAAATTACTTGCAACAATTTGCTAAATTACCCGAACCTAAACCTAACACTAACCTTGGCCCCAACCCTAACTCAATCCCCATTTCTTTAATTTTACTAAATTACATTAAATTACCTTAAATTTTTGTTGGTTTTCATTAAATTGTCTCAAATTAATTAAATTACTATGAATTTCACTAAAATACCCTTAACTATATTTGCTTTTCATTAAACTACCTTTAAAATATAACTAAATGATCCATCTTAGTAAATTAACTAATTTATTATAAATTTCACTAAAATATCCTTAACGTTTGTTGTTTTTACTAAACTATCATTAAAATTTTAAATAAAAACCCTCATTTGCTCAATATTACTTATTTAAACTAAAACACCCTTAATTATTGATGTTTTTCACTAAAATGTTCTTAACTATTGTTGCTTTACACTAAATTACCTACACAAATTCGCTAAATTATCCTAATCCTAAACCTAACACTAACCCTAACCTTAGTCCCTAACCCCCAACCATAACCCTAACCCTCCCCTGGCCCTAGCTAATCCCCAGCCCAAACCCTAACTCTCTCCCAACACCAATAACATCACGACTAACATCAACAACTTCAACAACACCAACTTAAACTTTAATTTAATTTTGTACATTAATTCTATTACCGTATAAATCACTGATGCTTGTAATGTTCATGTACTATCGGCCGGCTGTTTGTTAATGACAATAATTGATTTGCATGACACCTTATGGTTTATCTGACTTGTGCAAGTTTCTTGTTTCACCTTTCATGGTCATATCCCAGAACAAGAAAAAGAAGTGGCATTTCTTCGAGTGAGAAGATGGTCATTATTCTTCGTGAGCGGAAACTCATCAAGAGAATTTCGTTAGACATATGGAGACATGTGTATGGCTTTGAAAACTAAATTATCCGACGCTAACGGTTTCATTTATAGAATATATTTAAAACAAACAATGGCCTTGCTAACAAATTAATCAACTTGAACCTTCAATTCTTTTCTTAAATGACAAGCTCGGTTTTGAAACTGAGGGAGGGGGGGGGGGGGGGGGGGGATCCATGAAGGTTAAAATTTTCTATTTTCGATCCCCGAGCAAGAGAGACTTGACAATGGCATCACCCATTACATCTGCAAATGGGAACATGTGCCCTGCATCCGGAAGCTCGTGGTACCGGATCCAGGGGAGCCTCTGAGAGATATGCCGCGACAGGATTACTGGCACGATACGGTCTTCGGTGCCATGCCACAGATGCACCGAACCTTCGTTGTTCGGAAACGGGTTGTCGAGGTCCATCGGGTCGAACTCCCAACGCCCGAAACCCACCATCATGTCTCGGTGCACGGAGTTGAACTCTCCTTGTTGCAGTATTTGCCCCTGATCCATAAGTATTTGAGGCCCATGAAATTTCGAAAAGGCGAATTTAGATTGAAATTAAATATTATATACAACATATGTTGATTAAAGGAAACAAATATAGAAAAGAAAAAAGAATCAATTACCATATAAGGAGCTCTAGCAGCAAGCTTTGGCAAAACCTTCAAGTCTCCAGCAGAGAAAAGATCAGGGCTGTGGGCGATAACACTTGAAGCAGGGAACCATTTTTGAGTGTTCCACCAGTATATCAACCACGGCGCATGGCGAGCAACCCTCACTGCCCATTGATCCGCCACGGTCTGCACGTGCCAGGCCGCCTTTGACACGTTTGCCGTAAAACCCGGCCACCAATAGCTGGCAACGGGCCCTAAAAGCGCTGCTCCTAAAAGCCTGTCGTCGTCGAAGAAAACCCAAAATTAAAATACAAAGTGAGCGTTTTAAATGTGATCAATGTAACTACATTACTATCTTTATAATGAATGATGTGGATAATTTATCTCATTGCTTGATAGTAGTGTAGTAGCATCTTCAGAAAATTGTGATCCATGTTACCAAAATGTCTAGAAGATTTTGCATATAAGATGTGTAAAAATGTTGTTAATTGTGCCCCAAAATAATACAATGTTCTAAGGAAAGGAAAAATAAAGGCCCCCTAACCAAAAAAATAATAATAAATGCTAATATCAGGAATTGAAAAAGAAAATGAATCAAAATCTCTGAATTTTGAATAGAGATGTTTAAAATTTTAAATATGTCTATCATGCTCATTTTCTAGAGTTATATATATTGCTACCTCAAAAGTAGCAATTTATGGTAGTTCAACTGTACTAAAACAAAACTTATACCTAGTTGTCTAATAAAAAGGCAACGATTAACGTTTTTAGTGTGATTTTCCCATATATATATATATAGAGAGAGAGAGAGAGAGAGAGAGAGAGAATTGCATTTTACGTACTCTAGTTATTTTGTCTATATATAGTTTATCATTATTTTGGTGTGATTTTCTCATTTTTCCTGGTCTCATTTTCTTTTACGATATTCTGAACTGTAGATTATATAAAATTGAGTCTGTACATACCGATGAGGAATGTATTTGAGGCAACCCCAAACAACCTCCCCTCCCATCGAAAACCCGATCACATAGAATTTCGATCCGAGCCCCAACTGATCAGCGAGTTCTTCGATATCTAAAGGGGTACTTTTCTCGGTCTTTTTCGTATCTGGATCGCTCTCTCCGTATCCTGCTCTATCAAAAGACACCAAGCTTATCCCCAACTCTTCAATTACTTCCTAGAAAAGTTAACCATAATTAGCATGATTCGAGTGGCAATTATTTTTCCTAGCTAAATAGAATGAGATGTAGCATACCAAGTGCATAATTGGAGGAAAAATGGTAATTAGTTACAACTTACATACACATATAGAAGCCTGTCAGCATCAGAATCAGCAATCATATCCATTTAATCTAGGAAGATTTGTGTTTTGGGTACATTTTACTAAACCCCCATGAACTTTCGTCGTTCTTTTCTCAGTTAATACCATCGGACTTTATAGATTACAAACAAGACCATTAGAGAAGGCAATCACGTGGCGGCGAAGCGAAATTTAAACGTCAAATTTATTAAGTTCAAGTGGCTCATCTAGAATGCAAAGAACGTTGAAGAAAACTTCTTATTAAAGGATTTTCGAAGAATCTAGGATATGGTACCTGAGATATAGGAAGCGTGTCGTATCGACAAGAATAGAAACCATGGACAAAGACGATCTTGTACTCAGCCTTCTCTTTGGGGACGCCGGCTTCTAAATAGGCCAAGTGCCTTCCATCCCTGAGCTTGATTCTCGACGATGTAACCGGAGGTCCATTTGGGGACCCACAAATCTTTGGTGGTGGTGGTTGAATTGCTTGATATGCCCATGCTGCTAAACCCACCAACACAATTGCTGATAGTTTCCGTAAAATCCCTGAAACATGCATAAAAATTTACCGTTAATATGATATAGCTTAGATACATATGTATAATTTCAAGGGTTTATCACAATGCAAAGTGAGTTAACTGCTACTATCACACAACAAGGAATCAATAAATCCAGTTAGCAAAATCTCTAACCAAGATGATTATAGTTTTCTGAAAATTCATTTTTTTAAAAACACATTGGAAAGTTTTTATTGCGCTGTTTCAAGCATACCTAATAATATATATAAGTGACAAATCTTAATAAGTTAATAAGAAGCAATAAATCTCTAGAACCAAGAAGAGCTAAACCAATCTAAGAGAAAAACACAAGAAATTAAGTCATTTCATAGAATCAAAGGTAAAGGGTTATCTATTTGTGATTTTTATATAAAAAAAAATTTAGAAAAAGATGGATTTCAAAGAAGACCCAGAATTTAAAACTGATTCAATTTCTTGTTTTCATTTTCTAAGAACAAAAAGAAGAAGAAGAATCGAGGAACAGAGTTTGATGAAATATTACCCAAAGATGAGGATTTTGCAGGCATTTGATCTTTAGTGTGACCAGACTTCGCTGCAGTTTTCTTGATGGGTGCTGCCATTGCTACAACCAACTACAAGAGCTCTCTCTCCCTCTCTCTTATAGAAAATTTTAAGAATTTTTTAAGGAACGCAATTATAAAATTAAGAATGTCGGAAAATGAATTAGACCCAAATGAATTTTAAATTGAGGTGTCAAACAGGCTGGTCGGGACATCCGTGAACGGACGGATAAAACGAGTCTGGGATAAAATGCCCGGATTTAAACTTATGCTAAATCTTATATATGCCCATCACCCGATCCGTATATGATGTGTGGGTGTGCAAGTAACCGTGTGTAGATAAATGAGTTTAGTGAATAACTAAAACTGTTTTCTACGGCTGTTAAACTTTTCGGGGCTTAATAAATTAACTATCACTAAAGTCATACCAAAAAATGATAATTACATTAGAATATGCATTTTAAGAACCATTTAGTATTCATGATATGGCTTGAACGTAAAATGAATATTGATCAAGAGTTATAAAAAACGGTGTGAAAATGCACTTGACTTTGTTTCGGTAAAATCCATGAATCCACGGATAGAATTGGCTATGTAATACTTTTAAATGGGCAGATCCAGCATGGTTAATATTTAGAAGAAATGTAAATCTTTGTCACCTGATTGGTGTTTTGAGGATCAAACTAACGGACAAGAGATTCACGGGCGTCACGTGCTCCTAGATTCATTGCCGAGCTGTGTGAAAATTTCCCACAAAATTTTTGAATGCCTCACAAGTGTCGGTCCAAATTACACCACGTGTATTTTCTCTTTTTTTCTTTTGATCAAAATCGTATATTTTTTTAAATTTTTTGGACACCCGAGAATAGCAGCCTGGTTAGACCTGAAGGGTCCGAGGCTCAAACACGAGACCTTCCATCCCGCACACTCATGCCGAAACCAACTGGTCCATGAGTTATGCGTAAATCATGCACGCTTATGAATCTAAATCCTTTTAGAAAATTGATATTTTGCACGTGCATTGTGCATGTGTATAAATGTTATTTAAAATAGACTTTTAGATATCTAATATCGTGGACGCGTCAGGGTTTGAGCAATTATCAACGAAATTCTTAAAAAAAGAAATGGTTTTTTCCTCTAAGTTGTGAAAATAATGGTTTTTTCCTCTAAGTTGTGAAAATAATACTATTTTGTGATGCAAAGAATTAAGTTGAAGTTTCTATTTGAAACCTCTTTTTCAAAATGCTAAAAATAGATTAAAAACAGTTTATAAGGTGGCCAGAGGGTGTGTGTGTGTGTTCTCCAAATGGTTTTGTACTTCTTCAAGATAAATTGTTTAGTCTTTTGTTTTAACTTTTAACTTTCTGTGAGTACTAACCGTGTTGCGTATGTGTGAGAGAGAGAGGGCGCATACTGTAACAACCTAGTTCATTTATACCAATTTCAGTTCTCGTATTTTCTTAATTGTGGTATTTTCCTGATTTATCGTGTTTTGGGTGCGAATAGTATTTTACATTTTATATTGCATTCAACCCTACCCGCTTGCTTGAACTTATTTGATTCATATTTATGAATTATCCTGACTTGTTATGTAGACTGGTGTATTTTCATGTTTAGTGCATACTGGCATTTTATCTGGCATTTGCATTTTTACAATATAACATTTTAAGTCATATAAAATATTTTTAAAATGTATTGCATGGCCTGCATGATACACCTAACCCCGTGGTAGCATCCGCGCATATTGTTCTCGTCCCGTTTAGTGAAACAGACTTATTTGGATGGCTACGCACACGTGTGTGCATCCGTTCTTGGGGGTATGCATTTTTCGTTATCCGAACATTCATTTTTTATTTTGGTCGATATGTATATTTTTCGTATTTTAAAACTGAATTTTAGACCCGATCCGGGCATATTTTGGACTATATTTGTATTTACCAGAATATCAAATTTTATTTATATAATATTAATTTTACAAATTAATACAAATTAAAATTTAGTTAACTAATAAAAGATTTTTTAAATTTGAATTTAAACTAATTTCCTAACACACTAACAACCCCTTTCTTTCTCTCTCTCCTTTGCATATATATATTTATATATATTTTATTTATTTAATTTTTCTTTCTTTATTTAATACACAGTCTCTTCTTCTTACTTCTTCTTCTTTCTTCTTTCTTCTTCTTGATTTTGTTTCTTGATTCCGGTTATCACCGCCGGAGCTGTGCTCGTCGCTGACTATCCGAGTGATCCAGTGAACGTACCCGACTTGCGTGATCACCCTCGTGCGTTGTTTGGAACCATTCCGTGTACCGTGCGCACGTCGCAATATTTCGCCGACGAAGGACGTTCCGTACACATCCGTTCTTGTTCTGTCTAGGCAAGTTAATCTTTCTACATGCTATATAACTCATTATATACCTATTTAAATAAATATCACACCTGTATTTTAAATCAAGTATCGCATGTTTCATATTACAGCCTTTCGACGTTCCGTTTATATTTGTATAGTGCATTTCAGATCTAGGGAATGCAAACTAATCTTAATTACATGCTACATTACTTTAGACGCATCTATTTTAACAATTGAATACCTGTATTTAAAATCATGCACCCCATATTTAGTTTTATAACTTTTCGATATTCCGTTTGCATCCATTCATATTATTTCAGATCTAGGTCATGAAAACTTATCTTGTTACATACTACTATCATATACTGCATCAAATTGAATAGTTATATTTCATATTGCTTAGTTATATGTTCCGCACTTGTTAGTTTATCATTTTACGATTATGTGATACCCGTTTGCATCCATATCATTTAAAATATATATCGTCGTAATATTTCTTATTATTATCTTTAATTAGTTTATAATCTGCATTTTATAATGTTATGCATTTGAAAATATTATAGTTTACGCATGAAACGTCGTCGCAAAGCGGATATGACAAATCTGAAATTTACTGTACACCTTACCTTATAAAATTTATTATAAATCATAGAAAAATCATTAGTATACGTTCTTTAGTTCGTTATGAAGCTAACTCAGAATACTATAACTCTATGAAATATTTACTTGCAAAATAAATTGTTTAAATAATATAAAATGCAAATGAAAATGTCTCTAAACTGCTGTCCAGGGAAATTCCAGTAGCAAACTTTCAATTTCGAATGTTTGTAGCTTTTTGTAGGGACAACCTGAGATGCTTATACTTATAAAAATGAAAACCTTATTGAATTATCTTTGTTTTGGTATAAGACACATCCCTTTTGGAGAACGTTTGTTATTTTTAAGCTGTTTTACCAATCAGGATGACGCTGAATTTCTGAACGGAACTTTCTTGTGCATGGTTAATCAATACCACTTTTATAGTTATTGATCGGTTTGAATATATTATCCATATTAATATTATTATATCAATATCTATTTATTAAATAATAGTGCTTGTGTTTTAATATTCAGTAAATTTTACCGATTTACAGTTTTATAGTATCCGTCTGTATCCGTACGGTTTATTACATATCTAGTTGCACACCGAGACCATATTATTTCATGTTACTGTTGTATTAGTGCACCATACTTGATAATTATGCATTCTACATAGTCATGATGTAACCCCTGACAAAATATTTATGCATCCATGCTTTACCGTGCATCCGTACTTGCTACAGTATTAATATGAGCATCCGCTTGACACATGTGCACTATCTGTCATGATCTGATATACTACTGCTTGACTTGATACCTGATACATCACTACTTGACATGATTTGATACATGTACACTACCTGACATGACCTGATATATCACTACTTTACATGTTACCTGATCCTGTTTCTAATGCCGACAATCCTGACATATTGTCCCGATGGACATATCCTGTTGTCTGTACAGACAAACCTGTTTCTGCTTGATCCTGTGTTGGCATTAGTCTCAGATTTATAAATACCTGACTTACACACATAACTTGGGGGTATGGGGAAATCAAGAATGTAGCTGAACGTAACTTAAAGGGCTATTATATCATTTTACCGTGGTCCCGTGGGGAATGAACGGGATATGGACTCACAGTCTATTACATCATTTTACCGTGGTCCCGTGGGGAATGAACGGGGCATAGACTCACAGTCTATTACATCATTTTACCGTGGTCCCGTGGGGAATGAACGGGGCATAAACCGATGGGTTACGATGAGAATTACATTCATTGATTTCAAATAACTTTAGAGTAGATCACCCTATAGCACTGTTTAGATTACTCACTGCACTTCACCTGTTTATATCCTGTTCACTGATTTATATTCATGTTACTGTTACTTGTTATTGATGACTTGTTACTGTTCATACCCATGCCTGCATAACTTGTTATCCCATGATTATATTATTGTTGATATTATGACGCACTGACGTCTGGGTTTTGCATGGCCCAGATTCTCTACCTTTGTTGCAGGCTGATCAAGAGTATTTCCGCCGTCAGGCCGAACAATGAGGATTCTGTTAGTATCCAGTTAGTTATTTCCTTACTTTCCAGATGTTATTGTTACTTGAATTTATTGCTTCCGCATATTATTTCTTGACTCGTTTATTCTGGCTTATGGACATGTACTAGATAGTTTATTTAATTTCCTGTTCTTGATATCTCTACAGCCGTAATGTGACTGTGGAGGGATTTTTCCTATCCATAGGTAGCATGGTTGGCTCTGTCACGTGCCTATTTTAGCGCACTCTGGGAAGCGGGGCGTGACAGGGTTTGTTTGGTATCAGAGCCATAGGATTTAGATTAATCGGGTTTAATTCTTTTGTAGTTGGGTATTGGACCCTTTACACGAATCAGAAAATCCACGATTAGGAACATGTCCTGCCATATTGTTATCATGATTCTTGAATCATATCTTTCTCTCAACCCCTGTCCTGACGATATGCAAACAACTTTGCATTTCGAGTTGAAATTCTTTTGGTTCTCTATTGTTTCTTCCGTCCTAGTCCTTTGATTCTGATACTAGGATTTGGGCGACTTGAACGGAGTTATGTGATTGTAATTATGAACTGCAGTATGGTTACAATACGGTACTCTATTTAAGTAACTTGGAGTCCTTGTCTTGTTTCATTTCCTTGTTTCATGGTCGTTCTATTACCTTGGTTCTCTCCGTTTCATTGCTTACCAGTTTATATTTTGCAGATTTCTTGGTGACCGATACTGGCAGTTATGAAGTTGTCTTTAAAATTGATGGTCTCACTTTCCACACCCACATTGATTGTAGGGCAAAGAATGTGATTTTCCAGATTCTCGGAAATCCGGAGTTTGTTTTGCTGGAGGTAGCAGTTCTGTCGGGCTAGTCGAGTTTAGGGCTAGGCCGACAAGCAATGTTCTTTCGTCAATGGAAGTTGATAAGGAGGAAGCACCAACTGTAGTTTGAGAGTTCATGGACGTGTTCGAGGACATCTCAGGTTTACCGCCAAAACGAGATGTGGAGTTCGCGATCGATCTTGTTCCTGGTGCAGCGCCAATCTCAAAGGCGTACTATCCGATGGCACCAGTGGAGTTGGAAGAAGTAAAAAAGCAGGTTACCGAACTGCTAGAGAATGGTTGAATTCGTAGCAGCAATTCACCTTGGGGAGCTCCAGTTCTTCTAGTAAAGAAGAAAGATGGCACAAGGAGGATGTGCATCGATTATCGAGAATTAAACCGGGTGACTATTAAGAACAAGTACCCATCCCTCGCATTGGCGAATTGTTCGAGCAGCTTAGTGGCGCGAGGGTATTCTCGAAGCTAGATTTGCGGTCCGGATATCATCAGGTCCGAGTTAAATCAGAAGATATTTGCAAGACTGCGTTCCGAACTCGGTATGGACATTACAAGTATTTAGTGATGCCATTCGGAGTCACGAATGCACCGGCAATATTTATGGACTTGATGAACCGAATCTTTTCACCATTCTTGGACCAGTTTATAGTAGTGTTCATCGATGATATTCTGATCTACTCGAGGAGTATTGAAGAGCATGCAGAACACTTGAAGATCGCACTGCAGACATTGAGGCAAAAAAGATTATATGCAAAGATGAGCAAGTGCAAGTTTTGGCTTGAAGAGGTGAAGTTTTTGTGGCACGTCGTATCCTGAGATGGAATCGCCGTTGATCCCGAGAAGATTGCAGCAGTTCAAAATTGGCTAAAGAACGTAGCGGAGATCAGAAGTTTTCTTGGACTTGCCGGCTATTACAGAAGGTTCGTGGAGAATTTTGCTCGTTTGGCTGAACCTTTGGCCAAGCTTACACGGAAGGAAGTGCCATTTGTGTGGACGGATAAGTGTGCGTCAGCTTTTGAGGCGTTGAAGCAGAGATTGATAACCGCTCTTATTTTGACCGTACCAGACAGTTCCGGAAGATTGGTGATTCACAGCGACGCATCTGGGAAAGGATTGGGATGTGTTTTGATGCAGCATGAGAAGGGTATAGCCTACTCATCGAGACAGTTGAGTACCCATGAGAAGAATTACCCAACTTATGATTTAGAACTAGCAGCTGTGATTTTCGCTTTAAAGATTTGGAGACACTACTTATTGGGAGAAATGGTCGAAGTATTCACCGATCACAAAAGCCTGAAGTATGTGTTCACACAGAAGGAGCTTAATATGAGGCAGCGTAGATGGTTGGAGCTGATAGCTGACTATGATCTTGATCTTAAGTACCATCCGGGGAAAGTTAATGTTGTGCCGGATGCGCTTAGTCGGTTGCCAGCAATTCAGATGTTGACTGCACAGAAGGAGCTTATGGAAGACTTTCGGAGATTCGAGTTGGAGATCGTGCTACCGCATTCTTCAGGACAGTTGATGCAGCTGCATATACAGTCGTCATTGATCAAGAGTATTAAAGCAGCGCAGTCGAAGGACCCAAGATTGCAAAGGTTTCGAGAACAGGTTGAAGCTGGACTTCGAACAGACTTGTAAATTCATGAAGATGGTTCGTTGCAATATGGTAGCCGTTTGTGTGTGCCAAAAGGAGATATTCGCGAAGAAGTTATGAAGGAGGCACACAGTTCCGCGTATTCCGTACATCTAGGAGGCACGAAGATGTACCGTGATCTACGACATCATTTCTGGTGGGGAGGCATGAAAAGGGAGATTGCTCGCTTTGTAGCAAAGTGATTGGTGTGTCAGCAAGTTAAGGCTGAACATCAAAGGGTTGCTGGTTTATTACAACCACTTCCGATTCCTCAATGAAAGTGGGAACATATAACCATGGATTTCGTGATAGCTTTACCGCGGAGTCCAAAGGGCAACAATGCAGTTTGGGTGATTGTTGATCAATTGACCAAGGAAGCTCACTTCATACCGTTTCGAGTTGGTCAGTCAACGAAAGCGTTAGCAGAACGGTACATGCAGGAGATTGTGAGATTGCATGGAGTACCTGTGAGCATCGTGTCCGACCGTGACACTCGATTTCTATCACACTTCTGGAGGAGCTTACAGGAAATTTTGGGGACTCGATTGAAGTTTAGCACAGCTTATCATCCTCAAACAGATAGCCAGTCGGAGAGAACGATCCAAACTCATGAAGACGTGTTGAGAGCTTGCATGTTAGACTTCAAGGGTTCATGGGAGGATCATTTACACTTGGTGGAGTTTTCGTACAATAACAACTTTCAGGCGACTATTCAGATGGCTCCATTCGAAGTATTGTATGGTCGCAAGTGTCGCTCACATGTTTGTTGGGACGATGTTGGAGGACGAAGATTGTTGGGACTGGATTTGATCGTGCAAACCGTAGAGAAAGTTAATACTATCCGGAATCATATGAAGGCGGCGCAAGATCGGCAGAAGAGTTGGGCCGATACATCAAGAAGACCTCTAGAGTTCGCTGTTAGTGATCTAGTATTCTTGAAGATATCACCGACTAGAGGAGTGATTCGTTTTGGGAGTCGAGGAAAGCTTAATCCTCGATTCATTGGGCCTTTCGAGATTTTGGAGCGTGTTGGAGAAGTGGCTTATCGATTGGCGTTACCACAATCTTTGGCGAATGTTCATGACGTGTTTCATGTATCTCAACTCCGTAAATATGTTCGAGATGAAACACACGTGCTGGATCATTCAGAGCTGACTGTACGAGAAGATTTAACCTTTGAGGAACGACCGATGTCAATTGTGAATCGAAGGGAAAAGGTTCTTAAGAACAAGGTTATCCCTCTCGTACTTGTTTCTTGGGGAAATCGCTCGCATGGAGAATCAACTTGGGAACGAGAAGATGAAATCCGGCAGAAGTTTCCACATCTATTCTTGTAGTTTCTTGATTGTCTATCCTTTCTTGTTCTTGGAATTTCGAGGACAAAATTCTTTTGTAGTTGGGTATAATGTAACAACCTAGTTTATTTATACCAATTTCAGTTCTCGTATTTCCTTAATTGTGGTATTTTCCTGATTTATCGTATTTTGGGTGCGAATAGTATTTTACATTTTACATTGCATTCGACCCGACCCGCTTGCTTGAACTTATTTGATTCATATTTATGAATTATCTTGACTTGTTACGTAGACTGGTGCATTTTCATGTTTAGTGCATACTGGCATTTTATCTGGCATTTGCATTTTTACAATATAACATTTTAAGTCACATAAAATATTTTAAAAATGCATTGCATGGCCTGCATGATACCCCTAGCCCCATGGTAGCATCCGCGCATCTTGTTCTCGTCCCGTTCGGTGAAACGGACTTGTTTGGATGGCTACGCGCACGTACATGCATCCGTTCTTGGGGGTATGCATTTTTCGTTATCCGGACATTCATTTTTTATTTTGGTCGACATGTATATTTTTCGTATTTTAAAACTGAATTTTAGACCCGACCCGGGCATATTTTGGACTATATTTATATTTACCAGAATATCAAATTTTATTTATATAATATTTATTTTATAAATTGATACAAATTAAAATTTAGTTAACTAATAAAAGATTTTTTAAATTTTAATCTAAACTAATTTCCTAACAAACTAACAACCCCTTTCTTTCTCTCTCTCTTCTCTGTATATATATATTTATATATATTTTATTTATTTAATTTTTCTTTCCTTATTTAATACACAGCCTCTTCTTCTTCTTTCTTCTTTCTTTTTATTGATCTTGTTTCTTAATTCCGGTGATCACCGCCGGAGCCGTGCTCGTCGCTGACGATCCGAGTGATCCAGTGAACGTACCTGACTTGCGTGATCACCCTCGTGCGTTATTTGGAACCGTTCCATATACCGTGCGCGCGTCGCGATATTTCGCCGTCGAAGGACGTTCCGTACACATCCATTCTTGTTCCGTTTAGGCAAGTTAATCTTTCTACATGCTATATAACTCATTATATACCTATTTAAAAAAAATATCACACCTGTATTTTAAATCAAGCATCGCATGTTTCATATTACAGCCTTTCTACGTTCCGTTTACATTTGTATAGTGCATTTCAGATCTAGGGCATGCAAATCAATCTTAATTACATGCTACATTACTTTAGACGCATCTATTTTAACAATGGAATACCTGTATTTAAAATCATGCACCCCATATTTAGTTTTATAACTTTTCGATGTTCCGTTTGCATCCATTCATATTATTTCAGATCTAGGTCATGAAAACTTATCTTGTTACATACTATACTATCATATACCGCATCAAATTGAATAGTTACATTTCATATTGCTTAGTTATATGTTCCGCATTTGTTAGTTTATCATTTTACGATTATGTGATACCTGTTTGCATCCATATCATTTAAAATATATATCGTCGTAATATTTCTTATTATTATCTTTAATTAGTTTATAATCTGCATTTTATAATGTTATGCATTTGAAAATATTATAGTTTACGCATGAAACGTCGTCGCAAAGCGGATACGACAAATCTGAAATTTACTGTACACCTTACCTTATAAAATTCATTATAAATCATAGAAAAATCATTAGTATACGTTCTTTAGTTTTTTACGAAGATAACTCAGAATACTATAACTCTATGAAATATTTACTTACAAAATAAATTATTTAAATAACATAAAATGCAAATGAAAATATCTCTAAACTGCTGTCCAGGGAAATTCCAGCAACAAACTTTCAATTTCGAATGTTCGTAGATTTTTTTAGGGACAACCTGAGATGCTTATACTTATAAAAATGAAAACCTTATTGAATTATCTTTGTTTTGGTATAAGACACGTCCCTTTTGGAGAACGTTTGTTATTTTTAAGCTATTTTACCAATCAGGGTGACGCTGAATTTCTGAACGGAACTTTCTTGTGCATGGTTAATCAATACCACTTTTATAGTTATTGATCGGTTTGAATATGTTATCCATGTTAATATTATTATATCAATATCTATTTAATAAATAATAGTGCTTGTGTTTTAATATTCAGCAAATTTTACCGATTTACAGTTTTATAGTATCCGTCTGTATCCGTACGGTTTATTACATATCTAGTTGCACATCGAGACCATATTATTTCATGTTACTGTTGTATTAGTGCACCATACTTGATAATTGTGCATCCTACATAGTCATGATGTAACCCCTGACAAAATATTTGTGCATCCATGCTTTACCGTGTATCCGTACTTGCTACAGTTTTAGTATGAGCATCCACTTGACACATGTGCACTATCTGTCATGACCTGATATATTACTGCTTGACTTGATACCTGATACATCACTACTTGATATGACTTGATACATGTACACTACCTGACATGACCTGATATATAACTACTTTACATGTTACCTGATCCTGTTTCTAATGCCGACAATCCTGACATGTTGTCCCGATGGACATATCATGTTGTCTGTACAGACAAACCTGTTCCTGCTTGATCCTGTGTTGGCATTAGTCTCAGATTTATAAATACCTGATTTACACACATAACTTGGGGGTATGGGGAAATCAAGAATGTAGCTGAACGTAACTCAAAGGGCTATTATATCATTTTACCGTGATCCCGTGGGGAATGAACGGGACATAGACTCACAGTCTATTACATCATTTTACCGTGGTCCCGTGGGGAATGAACAGGGCATAAACTCACATTCTATTACATCATTTTACCGTGGTCCCGTGGGGAATGAACGGGGCATAGACCGATGGGTTACGATGAGGATTACATTCATTGATTTCGAATAATTTTAGAGTAGATCACCCTATAGCACAGTTTAGACCACTCACTACACTTCACCTGTTTATATCCTATTCACTGATTTATATTCATGTTACTGTTACTTGTTATTGATGACTTGTTACTGTTCATACTTATACCTGCATGACTTGTTACCCCCTGATTATATTATTGTTGATATTATGACGCACTGACGTCTGGGTTTTTATGGCCCAGATCCTCTACCTTTGTTGCAGGCTGATCAAGAGTATTTCCGCCGTCAGGTCGAGCAGTGAGGATCCTGTTAGTATCCAGTTAGTTATTTCCTTACTTTCTAGATGTTATTGTTACTTGGATTTATTGCTTCCGCATATTATTTCTTGACTCGTTTATTCTGGCTCATGGACATGTACTAGATAGTTTATTTACTTTCCTGTTCTTGATATCTCTACAGCCGTAATGTGACTGTGGAGGGATTTTTCCTATCCACAGGTAGCATGGTTGGCTCTGCCACGTGCCTATTTTAGCGCACTCTGGGAAGCGGGGCGTGACAGGGTTTGTTATTTTAATTTAATTCCAAAAAAGTGATAATGATTATGCTCATAATTGGAAACTCTCCAGATCATGACACGTGGCAGATGACGTGTCCCGAGGCACACGGAAATAGGGCATGAACCATGCATTGGAGGCGTCCCTCGGGCTATCATCCTGCTGCCCGGACCCGACCTCCGAGAATTCCCTGAACATTCCGGCGCTCGCCATGGAAATGACCATGGGCGCCTCTAAGCCCTCCTACACGCCGAGCTCCTCGGCCCTTTGATTTAAGGAGTTTTGTGATCAAAAATATTGTTACCGCAATCAAGAACGGTGTCGCTTGGTAGCTAGCCGGTGAATACGGGTCGGTCCACAGGGATGTTGTGTATTTCCTAATTGTTCTAACGAGTTAATTCCAAATGGTGTTTGGATCTTTATCACTAAAAACTAAATTGACTTAGACTAGAATTAGAAATCTTGCTAGGGTTAGGTTTAGAATAAGTTTGGAAAGTAAAGATTTCCCCCCGCTTTCAATGCCCTAAATTAGATCTTCTTTAGGTGTTATGGTAATTATTAATAAAGGTTATTAGGACGATCGGGAAGAAACGATGTTTCTTCCTCTAGGTCCTTGTCCGTCCTTTCTTAATCCTTACCCTAATCTCCATGGAAAGCATGCACATCCGGTCTTTTATACTACGGTATCACCGTTACCTCTTGGGTAGGGTACCGTAGGGAGCGGTATGTGTATGTATGCATGGAGCCCTAATTATTAATATGTGATGGGCAAGAAAGGGGTGAGAGATTTGCATCTCTCAAACCTTCCCTATTCCTAACCCTAACAAGCGAAGAACTACTCGCTCATTAGGGGATCTATGAAAGACATGATTTTTATGAGTTTTTGATTTAAGAGATTAATTATCTAACTACGGCAGATTAATAAAAAGTTCTAATCTAAATTAAATTAGGGCAAAGAATAAATTTAACTTGGGCAGAAAGAAGAATTAAGAACTAGGGCAAAATAAAAAAAACTACTTACAAAATTGATGCTCTCAAAACTTGATAGAAATCTGAATTTTATTCAATGAAAAGAGGCATGACCTAAAACAAGTTTTAGGGCTTCTATTTATAGAGCATAGAAAGCCCTAGGGTTACAATCGACGCACATCTGCTTTTACAAAAATACCCCTAGGAAGACTAGCCAATGGGCTGCCAATTTCCAAAATTTTTCTGCATCGATACGGGCACATCATGGCCGTGGATCCGCGGCCAAAAGCAAGGTTTGGCCGCGGTTCCACGGCCAAGTGGAGAGATTGTGGCCTGATATTTTCTGTGCTGCTTCTGGTTGTATTTGTCTTCCTGTTTCTTCAGTTGGTTCTTCAGAATGTCTTCTATTTCTCTTCCAGATCTCCACAGTGAATAATGTCGTGGACTTTTACTGTTGCTTCGTGTCGAAGTCTTGAACCTTGCGCTGCCTTTGTGCTTTGTGAACTTGTTCATTGATCTTCATTGTCCCTCAAAATGTAGGCACGATCAAGATTCCACCATTTATCGGTCGTAGTCTCACTTTGTATCATCTTTTCGTCAATTTCACTGTTTTTGTTCCGAGAACCTGTAACCTGCAATTATGTAGCAGACATGGATCAAAATCACCTGTTTATTTGTAAAATGAATAAGAATGGGGTCTAAAAGAATGCAAAATTATGGTATGAACAAATACCCCCAAACTTATGTTTTGCTCGTCCTCGAGCAAACCTAGTTTTATTCTCGAAAAATACATAGCCTCACTTTCGAAGGGAAATACGATTGCACTGAGCTCGTGCAACAAGCCGTTAAACCTCTAGGTGTCCCTAGTAGGAGGAGTGTTGTCTCCTGAGGGTTTTCAGCGGATACTACCCACAAAATCCTATCAATTCGGCCCATTGACTTTTATTTTCCACTTAGGTTTTCTAACAAGAAACTCTATTATCGTCGACTTAGAAATTATCCACCCTTATTCTTCACGCTTCCTTATTATTTAACTTAAGATTATATATGTTCTATAGACCTACTTAGCTTTTGGCATCTTTTAAGTTTTCCTTCTAGGGTTCTATCTCAACTTGGGAATTTTTATCATCTCTATTAAAAATATAAGTCATATTCTTCATTCCTATTTCTTATCTAAACCCCAATCACATACCCCTACGTATGTGTATTTGTCACCCCTACACTTGGAAATTCAAATCAAGCTATCATACTCTTGTCTGTGTCCAAAGCACTTCTTAATTGGTTAATTTTTTGATGAAATTTGCTCGCACATCCTTCATGCGACCGTTAATACTTCTTGAGGTACCAACAACCGATTACAAAATGTGTTTGCACATGAAAGCGTAATTCCTAGTCTCGTAACACCTAAGGTTTTAGCAGTGACTCCCAAACCAGTTGGTCTAAGGCACTAGGTGATGAAGCACCCTCGCTAATTATTATTTTTTATTTTGCAGCCTTAAGTAATTACAAAAACCAGTGTTCATTTTTTTTCTCCTTTATTCACACTTGTATTTTATTGTATTTTTTCTTCGTACTAAGGACTTTAGACAAGAGCATTTCAAGGTCTCTCCTACTATTCCAAGTTTCAAGGTTCGTGTTTGTGCAATTTGTAGGGTATATATTTTCAGAATTTAGACTTAAGCTAGGAATTATTTTTCAAACTTATACTTTAACAAAGATATCAATATTTTCCCCTTGTTTTAACTTAGCCCAAGAAGTCAACAAGAATTTTGCCTATTTCTAAATAAACTACAAAAACATATACTTTCTACCGTTAAATTTTAAGAAAGGTTATTTTTAGGGTTTTTAATTTACTAAGTCTAAGATCTAGTTGTTCCTAATTAGTTAACCTATTTGTCAAACTTAAGTCAATTAAGGCCAAAATTGAATGTTTTAATTTTTATAATTTTTTAAATTTTTCAGTTTTTATTTGATTTTTTTCTTTTTCAATTTTTTTAATTTTTATGATTTTTGCAGAATTTAAATATGCAAAAAAAAAAGAAAAATATATACAAAAAATAAACAAAAATATGCAATGCAAAAGGATAACTATATACAACCACCATCTCCCCTAAACTTAACCAAAGTAGTGCCCTCACTACTCGGGCCCACGCCGCGCTCTCGAGCGTGAACGTGAACGCTCCTCCCTAGCCAGCAAGGTTTGAATACCCCACTCAACCTCCGTCAATCGACGGTCGTGCTCCCTTGTCGTCGCCCTAAATTCCTCCCTCAACGCATCAATACCCCTAACTGCTCTCCTCATCAATTGTGCATGCTCAAGAGGGGTCATTTCGCCTTCGCTTGCGGTCGAGCTCGAGCTAGATGTGCGGGCAAATACATTCTCTGCCGGTTCGGTTCGAGACCACAAATCAGTTAGTCGCGAGTAGAACGTAGAAACGCCCTCGATAAGAGGTCTGACCGGAATGCCTCCATGCATATAAAATTCGAACTCCTCCGTGGGGAGGAAATATCGACATAGTTGTGTAATTAGCATGGGGCAAGGGTAATTAGCGGCCCGTTTACCCGCACCTATGGAATTTAACAATACTGTGCACATGTCAAAACGTGGGTTCTTTGTCATAAGGGTGTGCACAATATGTAAGGAGGGTGTGAAAAAAGTTGTATTATGGGAGCTACCGAAAATATTATTTTGTGTCCACCGGCACACAGTCAAAACATTCGCGAAAAGGGTTCGTGCTTGAATACCCTTTCGCGGCTCCTTCGAGCAATCGTTCCCCATCAGGGGCATGTAATCCTCGAATTGAAGGGGTTGGTCATGTGTAGGTATGCGAGGTATTAGTGTGACCTCGTGTATTATATCCCTATCAATGTTAATTTCACGATCACCCTATTGCAGTTTAATAAACCCAAATTGGCTCAGGAATCCCTCCTCCATACACTCGTAAAAACGAGTGACTAAATCCAGCAAAGCATACGCATTGGGGTGATTATAGATCAGAAAATTCCAACCCCTACGCGCGATTTCATTCGTGAAATAGCTACCATATACCTCATGTGAGAAAACTTGTGAAAAATCTCTTTCTAATTGCATGCTATGTGCCATGATGTTCTATAGATCTGGAAAGTTATAAAAAAACAGAGAGGGTTCGAAATATTGTACCTCCCCTAAAAATTTCAGGGGGCGAAGAAGTCAGGAGGCGGCGAAGTCGCGGCAGGATCCTGGCTGTGGCGGCAGAATCGTGGCGCGGCCTCATGAACATGCTGTGAAAAAAATGCTTGCGGCGCTAGGGTTTTGTGGAGATGTAAAAATTAGGGTTAGAAACAGAGAAGGGGGCTCGGGTTCTTTAAATAGGGGGGAATTTATGGATATTTGCAAATAAACCCTTCTAAACAGAGGAATTTATTTGCAAAATAAAAATATTTTATTTTATTTTATTTTCTGAAAATTTAAAAAAATGCCCAATTTTTTTTTATTTTCAAAAATTTTTTAATGTTATTTTGTATTTATATATTTACAAATGATACACACCCCCAAACTTATTTGAAACAAAATTTTGGCTAGATGGTCGAAAATTTGGGGGTAAAATGGAGGAAGATCAATCAGTGTAAATCGGCTCCTGTAAAAACAGGAGCTCCTCCGACGGGTCCGCAGTGAGGAACGGTTTCAGTCGATGTCCGTTCACTTTAAACAAAGTACCGTCCTCTGGATTTTCAAGATCTACCGCACCGTGCGGATATACGGTGCGTACTAAAAACGGCCCTTTCCACCTAGATCTGAGCTTACCGGGGTGAAAGTGTAACCGAGTGTCATAGAGTAAAACCTGTTGACCAGGTTTAAACGTTTTGCGTATAAGGTGTTTGTCATGGAACACCTTAGTTCGGTTTTTAACAATGACAGCATTATCATAAGCTTCTTCCCGCAGCTCTTCTAGTTCATTTAGTTGCAGCTTTCGATTGCTGCCCGCATCTCCCATTGATAAATTCAACTCCTTGATCGCCCAAAATGCCTTGTGCTCAATCTCAACTGGGAGGTGGCAAGCCTTTCCGTAAACAAGCTGGTATGGAGACATACCAAGATCGGTCTTGTATGCAGTACGGAATGCCCATAGTGCATCAATCAATTTGTGTGACCAATCTTTACGGTTTTTAGAAACCGTTTTCTCCAAGATTTACTTAATTTGTCGATTCGAAAGCTCGGCTTGCCCACATGTTTGGGGATGGTATGGCGTTGACAGTTTGTGAGTAATGAAATATTTACGCATTAAGGACTCAAAAGTCCTATTGCAGAAGTGAGATCCATTATCACTTATAATTGCTCGAGGGTGCCCAAATCGAGAAAAGATATGTTCTTTAAGAAATCGAACGACAACCTTATTGTCATTCGTTCGGCTAGGCACAGCCTCAACCCATTTTGACACATAGTCAACAGCCAAAAGAATATACACATTCCCAAAAGAATTGGGAAATGGTCGCATGAAGTCTATTCTCCAAACATAAAAAATATCCACAACCAAAATTGGTTGGAGCGGCATTTCGTTTCTCCGCGATATCCGGCCCAAGTGTTGGTACCGGGAGCATGTCTTGCAGTATTCATATGCATCCTTAAAGAGTCGTGGCCAATAGAAACCACACTGGAAGATTTTCTCGGATGTCTTCTTTAGGCCAAAATGCCCACCACACGCTTGATCGTGGCAAAAAGACAGCACACTCTTAAACTCATTTTCAGGTACACACCGACGAATGATTTGGTCGGAACAGTATTTAAAAAGATACGGCTCATCCCAGTAAAAATGTTTTACTTGGGACAAGAATCGGAGTTTATCCTGTTTCGACCAATCTTTAGGTATCAAGCCGGTGGCCAAGTAGTTTACTATATCAGCGAACCAAGGTTCGCAAGACACAGTTAAGAGTTGCTCATCGGGAAAAACATCTTTAATTAGAATTTCAAGAGTAGGTGAAGAAGGAAGTCGTGAAAGGTGATCGACAACTACGTTTTCACATCCTCTTTTGTCCCTTATGACAAGGTCAAATTCTTGTAGCAAGAGGATCCAACGTATTATCCTCGATTTAGCATTCTTCTTCGCAAAAAGGTGGCGAAGAGCTGAATGGTCCGTATACACAATCACTGGAGAGCCGATTAAATAAGGCCGGAATTTTTCAAGTGCAAACACAACTGTTAAAAATTCCTTTTCTGTTGTTGTGTAGTTCAGTTGGGCTTCATTTAACGTTCGGCTAGCGTAATAAATCACGTGCGGCATCTTATTAATGTGCTGTCCAAGAACAGCACCAATGGCGAAATCTGATGCATCGCACATAATTTCGAAAGGATGCGTCCAGTCTGGAGATGAAAGAATGGGCGCAGAAATAAGAGAATGTTTCAATGACTCGAACGCTTCCATACAAGTTGAGTCAAAATCAAATGTTGTGTCCTTGACCAATAAGAGAGTCAAAGGTCTAGCAGTCTTGCTAAAATCCTTGATGAACCGTCTATAAAAACCGTCATGGCCAAGGAAGTCTCGGATGTCTTTAACGCATTTAGGAGGAGGGAGATTAGATATGACCTCAATCTTGGCTTTGTCAACCTCTATGCCATTTTGCGAGATGACATTTCCTAAGACAATACCCTCTCATACCATAAAGTGACACTTCTCCCAATTTAACGTGAGGTTCTTATCCCTACAGCGGGTAAGAACTGCGTCAAGGTGTAGCAAACACTCATCAAAGGAATCACCAAAAATGGAGAAATCATCCATAAAGATCTCCAAAAACTTTTCAACCATGTCTGAAAAGATCCCCATCATACACCGCTGGAATGTAGCGGGTGCATTGCATAACCCAAAGGGTATGCGACGATAAGCAAAAGTACCGAAAGGAAAAGTAAATGTGGTCTTGTCTTGATCCTTTTCAGCGATGGGGACTTGGTTATAGCCGGAACAGCCATCCAAAAAGCAGTAAAACTCGTGCCCAGCTAATCGTTCTAGCATTTGGTCAATGAAAGGTAAAGGAAAGTGGTCTTTCCTTGTCGCGGCATTGAGTTTCCTATAGTCGATGCAAATTCGCCACCCAGTTTGGGTGCGAGTAGGTATTAACTCATTTGCCTCATTGTTTATGACCGTAATACCTGATTTCTTTGGAACAACATGAATGGGGCTAACCCACTGGCTATCCGAGATAGGGTAAATGATACCACTATCAAGACATTTAACAATCTCCTTCTTAACAGCCTCTTTCATTATGGGGTTGAGGCGTCTTTGTGGATCCCTTACTGGCTTGGCATCATCCATCAAGTGTATATGATGTTCAACTATGAGGGGACTAATCCCCTTGATGTCTGCCATAGACCAGCCAAAAGCTTGCCGGTTATTTTGTAAGACCATTAAAAGGGCCTTCTCTTGCTCGAGGGCTAGAGAGGCCGATATTATAACTGGAAGGGTCTCATTCTCATCTAGGTAAGCATATTTAAGGTGCGACGGCAAAAGGTTTAGTTCGAGTTTAGGAGGTGAAACAATTGAAGGTAGCATTGGTGAAACTCTTTCAAACTCGAAGGATTCCATCAACGGTACAAATCGAGTGTATGCAACCGAGTCGGATGGTTCAACTAACTCATCCGAAAAATCAAAAGACTCAAACTCGGGTGGTGAGTCTTCAAAATCGTCCAAAAAGGTGAAACACTCATAATCGTTGTCCGGCGTGAAAGCTGTGTCGGATTCTAGGAGGAACGCACTAGAGGCGTCAACACTGCTATGATCGAACAGAAAATTTTCGAGCTCACAGTCCTCCTCCGTGATCTCATGGATCGAGCAAACATCCAGTATACTAGCATTAGGTTCGGAAGGCTGATTCCCCAACTTAAAGATGTTGAGTTCAATCGTCATATTTCCAAAAGAGAGGTTCATGGAACCATTACGACAATTGATCACCGCATTGGAGGTCGCAAGGAATGGTCGACCAAGTATCACCGGAATTTGACTCCGGGGGTTAGCTACAGGTTGTGTATCCATCACGATGAAGTCAACGGGGAAAATGAAATCCCCTACTCTAATTAACACATCCTCTAACTCACCTTTAGAATGGGTGATAGATCGGTCGACCATTTGGAGAGTACAATGAGTGGGTTTACGCTCTCCAACGCCTAATTGCTCGTACACAGAATAGGGTAGCAAATTGACACTAGCACCAAGATCTAATAGTGCTCTATTGATGTTCTTGTCCCCAATTGTTATCAGGACAGCCGGGGTCCTTGTGCTTTTAGGGAAAAGATTGGACAAGAGCAACACGAACAGCACTAGCCACGAAAACTTTCTTTGGCACTTGTGACTTCCTCTTCTTGGTGCATAAGTCCTTTAAGATTTTCGCGTATGAAGGAAGTTGTTGGATCGCATCCGAGAGAGGTATATTTATGCTAACCTGTTTGAACAACTCTACAATCTTCTCCATTTGTGGAGTTGGTTTATTGGATCTCAACCTGTTTGGAAAAGAAATATTTTGAAAATTTGTCGAGTCCAATTTTTGTGGATCAGATTGTTGAGTTGGAACGGATCCCCGTGTAGATGTGTTCGTGATGTGAGAAGTGGGTCCGTTCGAAGTAGAAGAAGTAGAGCCTTATGAAGAATGAAGAATAGGCTCTAACGAAGAAGAAGAAGAGGAGGAAGAAGAAGATGAAGAAGAACCACCGGCAGGGGTGTCATTATTAATACCCACATTATTGTGCAACACTTTTCCGGATCTCAACGTGGTCACAGCATTTACGTTATGATTTTGCTGTTCATATGCAACATGTGCGTGACCGGGATTTGGCAGTGGTTGAGGTGGAAGCTTTCCCTTTTCTCGCTCGCTCAACGCAGCATTGAGTTGTGCAATTTGTGCCTCAATAGATTTGATGCTTTGATCGTATGAAGCATTGTTTTACACCAAAGATTGAATGGAAGTCTCTAACCTTGCTGAGGATTGTGTAGATTGCTTTAGGAACGCATCTAGACTTCTTTCTAGCGAGGTAACCTTATCATTATTTGGTTGAACAAAATTGTTTTGAGGGTAAGAGTTGTTGGGCACAAAATTGTTCATTTGGTTTTGGTAAGGTTGTGGGTGGAAAGGTTGCTGGTATTGAGTTTATGGAGGTGCTTGTTGTTGTGGAGGAGGAGGCCTTTGAAAGTTATTGTTTCCTTGGAATTGCTGATTTTGATTCCAAGCAAAATTTGGGTGACTCCTCCAACCCGGATTATAAGTCGAAGAGTATGGATCATTTCTTTGTCGTTGTTGAAAGGCAGCATTGACTTAATCTTGTCCTTGAATAGGTGGATTGTAAGGACACTTTTCGGTGAGATGTGATGGGTCCGAACAACAAGCACAAACAGTCCGTGGGGGTAAAGCAGGGGCAAAAGAAGGCGATGAAATTTTGGTCTCAATTGCTTCTAGATTTTTCGTAAGTGCGGCCATCTCGGCCTTCATAGCAATCGACATATCTAATTGATGTATGCCTGCCCTAGACTGACCAATTGAAGAAGATGAGGTAGTCTTGGTGCTTTCCTACTGAAGTGTTTGTTCAGCGATATCCTCGAGAAACTGCCACGCTTCATCACTAGATTTGGTTAGAAAGTGACCTTGACAAATGGTTTCTAGCAACTGCTTCGTTGCTGAGTTCAATCCCTTGTATAAAGTCTGGCAAAGTTGCCAATTTTCGATCCCATGGTGAGGGCATTGAACAAGTAGGTCTTTGAATCTTTTAAAACACTTCCAAAAGGGTTCGGAAGGAAGCTGGGAAAATTGTATAATCTCATTGCGAATTCTCGCAGTCTTGTGATGAGGATAAAACTTTTTAAGAAAAACTTTAACAAACTCTTCCCAATTTTTAATTGAATGTGATGCTGTGCTGTATAACCACTTCTCGGCTAAGTCACATAAGGTGAAAGGAATGACCCTTAGCCTTATAGCATCATCTGATAATTAGGTTGTTTTCATCATTGCACAAACGTTTTGGAATTTGTTTATGAATATATAGGCATCTTCGGATTCCGGTCTGTGAAATTTTGGCAACATATTGATGAAGTGTGGTTTGATCTCAAAATTGTCCCCATTTGCCGGTGGGAGCGAAAGACAAGTAGGTAAGGCGGTGCGGATCGGGTAGAAAAGATCCTGGAGCGCGATTCGTTGGGGCGCTTCAACAGGCGGGTGTTGCAGGTTATTCGTACCTAACGGAGGTGGAATCTGTCCCGTGGGTAAGGTGTTGTTAGGATTATATCCCGACATCCCTTCGGAGGAAGAATGTGAAGGTGAAGGTAAGGAAGTGGAAGGAATTTCGACTTCGAAGTCGAAAGCTTCGTCGGTCGGTACCAACGAGACACGGACTAATCGGGCGCTAGTGTCTCTAGTTCAACCGGACATACACTAAAGAGGTAGTGTAGTCAAAGAGATGAAGAACAGAATGTGGAGGTAAGAAAATGTCAATGAGAATAAAGTGGGTGTAAGTGGGGTGCACTGATTTCTTAGCGACAAGTTGCAAGTTTTTGTAAATTTTTTTCCTTTTTTCTCTCTTTTTTTTATGTGGTGCTTTGCAAAAGGATTTTCGATAAAAGGCTTAGACACACGTCCAATCAACCATAAATGCACAATCAGGCCTAGATCTAGGGTCACCTAGGTCAGCTAGACAGCTCCTAACTGTTCCAAAGGGCAAGAAGTAGGACCTCAAACCGGCTCTTCACCGCCAATTGTGGCCAGGTAAGTGCCAGGTAAGTGGGAGGCTCTCCATCACGTAAATAGTGGACTTAATTAAGTAACCACTTGCCTTAGACACACTTGCCTAGACACCACAAAGTCAGGTTAGGATCAACGGTCGATGCTTACAACTAGTCCTTTGTCCTATTGAGCGCGAAGTCCTTAGGGCCAAGTCTAATCTTTTTTAATTAAATGATGGTCAATGCAATATGCCTTATGTGATTTCTGGGGTCCTGGGAAGGGTGATGAAATCCCCACCCAATCTGGATTTGGTCTTAAGCCCCTTAAAGTCCGATTAAATATGCAAAACAGTAAACAACTACTTGCAAACAAATTTTTTTTAATTTTTAGCGCGGCGCAAAGAATCCTGCACAAGATCAATTATTGGAAGGGGGAAAGATTTTTTTAGCGCAAAGAATCCTGCAGGAGATTTTACAGAGGAGATATCAGGGGTTCAGAGGAAGGAGAAAAAGAACTTACAGTGATTTTTCCACGCGACGACGTCACCAAACCGCCGCCTTTCCGCCGCCAAAAGCACTTCCCGACCGCGGTTCCGCGGTATGTTGATTGGTTTAGGTCCCGAGGATTTTTCTGCCCCTCTGGTTTGACTTTCCTCTGTTGTTCAGATCTAGGGTTTTCTGTTTTGCTCTCTGGATTTTTCCAGATCCGAACTCGTTCGTCGTTCCTGCAAAAAATTCACACGAAAAATCCTTCAAACAATAAAAGATGATAAATTATATATATATATATATATATATATATATATATATTCAGTTTTTATGATTTTTATGATTTTATATTAACCCGAAATTGCAAAAAGAAAATACTACGCCATCCCCGGCAACGGCGCCATTTGATTTAAGGAGTTTTGTGATCAAAAATATTGTTACCGCAATCAAGAACGGCGTCGCTTGGTAGCTAGCCGGTGAATAAGGGTCGGTCCATAGGGATGTTGTGTATTTCCTAATTGTTCTAACGAGTTAATTCCAAATGGTGTTTGGATCTTTATCACTAAAAACTAAGTTGACTTAGACTAGGATTAGAAATCTTGCTAGGGTTAGGTTTAGATTAAGTTTGGAAAGTAAAGATTTCCCACCGCTTTCAATGCCCTAAATTAGATATTCTTTAGGTATTATGGTAATTATTAATAAAGGGGATGAGGACGATTGGGAAGAAACGATGTTTCTTCCTCTAGGTCCTTGTTCGTCCTTTCTTAATCCTTACCCTAACCTCCATGGAAAGCATGCACATCCGGTCTTTTATACTACGGTATCACCGTTACCTCGTGGATAGGGTGCCGTAGGGAGCGGTATGTGTATGTATGCATGGAGTCCTAATTATTAATATGTGATAGGAAAGAAAGGGGTGAGAGATTTGCATCTCTCAAACCTTCCCTATTCCTAACCTAACAAGCGAAGAACTACTCGCTCATTAGAGGATCTATGAAAGACAAGATTTTTATGAGTTTTTGATTTAAGAGATTAATTATCTAACTACGGCAGATTAATAAAAAGTTCTAATCTAAATTAAATTAGGGCAAAAAATAAATTTAACTAGGGCAGAAAGAAGAATTAAGAACTAAGGCAAAATAAAAAAAAACTACTTACAAAATTGATGCTCTCAAAACTTGATAGAAATCTGAATTTTATTCAATGAAAAGAGGTATGACCTAAAACAAGTTTTAGGGCTTCTATTTATAGAGCATAGAAAGCCCTAGGGTTACAATCGACGCATATCTGCTTTTACAAAAATACCCCTAGGAAGACTAGTCAATGCGCCGCCAATTTCCAAAATTTTTCTGCATCGATACGGGCACATCATGGCCGCGGATCCGCGGCCAAAAGCAAGGTTTGGCCGCGGTTCCGCGGCCAAGTGGAGAGATTGTGGCCTGATATTTTCTGTGCTGCTTCTGGTTGTGTTTGTCTTCCTGTTTCTTCAGTTGGTTCTTCAGAATGTCTTCTATTTCTCTTCCAGATCTCCACAGTGAATATTGTCATGGACTTTTACCGTTGCTTCGTGTTGAAGTCTTGAACCTTGCGCTGCCTTTGTGCTTTGTGAACTTGTTCATTGATCTTCATTGTCCCTCAAAATGTAGGCACGATCAAGATTCCACCATTTATCGGTCGTAGTCTCACTTTGTATCATCTTTTCGTCAATTTCACTGTTTTTGTTCCGAGAACCTGTAACCTGCAACTATGTAGCATACATGGATCAAAAGCACCTGTTTATTTGTAAAATGAATATGAATGGGGTCTAAAAGAATGCAAAATTATGGTATGAACACCCTTCGCCTCCGAGCTATCACAGAATCGAACTAGCTCGGCCTCTTGCCCTCTTTTAGGCCTCTCGCCGAGCTAGGCCTCTTCGGTTCTATCGGACGACCTAGAATGCGGGGCACAGGCGTCTCCACCACGTCTCCGTGAATTTCGCCAGACATGAAATATCCGCCGCCCCACGATCTCGCATTCCACGCCATCGGATCCCCCCATTAATGAGCATATCTCGTCATTAATAAGGGATCCCGCCATTCACGCAGGCGTTAGGCCAGGGGCGTAACGGTCGGCGAGCATCTCACGCCAGCTAGCCCATGGCAGCCGCTATATAAACCCCTCTCTCATACGACTCAGGGAAGGCAATTTTACCCCCAATAGGCCGCTACTCTGCTCAAATATCTCGGCAAACTTGATCGTCGGAGGGTCCACGATGGTACAACCACCCCGGGACTTCTTTGCAGGTAGCTCGGCTTCACTCTAAATCAAACCCACTGAGATCCACTCGCTTCAGGAGGCAGCCCTCAAACCCAATCTCAGCTGTTCATCAACACTCACGACAGATCGACGGAGGACAACATCTGAAGGAGATCCTGACCTCCATCAGTTGGCGCCGTCTGTGGGAACCGAAAATTCCACTCATCGAAAGTTGATCTTCCGATCTCGAACTGATGACGAGTGATCATCGCGACGATCCAAGTACAAGCCGCCGCCCTCCCTACAACGGAGGCATGGACGGATCCTCTCCTCCCCCTAACGCTGTTCACGCCCTGTCAGCACGGATCGACAGGCTCGCGTCCATCGTGGATACCCTTGTCCGCATCCAAACAGCGGGACAAGCCCCCCAGGTCGCCATTCCCCCATCTCGGGATCACGACCTCCGCAGAGGGGGAGATGACACTGCCCACGCTGGCACAACTGAACAGCGTCTCGCTATCTCCGGCGGCCACAGGTCCCACGCGGCGACCAATTCAATGACCCGCTGGGCGCCTCACAGCTCCACGCCGGGGCCTCGTGAAAGAGCGCCCCGCCGTGAGGCCCGTCACGCTCTTGTCCCTCCTAAGGAGGTGTCGGTCAGCTTGCCTACTCCCAGGCATGTCCGGCACCTTCTCCTTCGATGGGGTCGCGCGGATGGCACTCACCGTGATAACTCACGAACAACCTCGCCAGGGGACTTGAGGAACCTTATAGAACGGAACCGGAATAGCAGCCAGGCACAGGCCGCCAGCAGGAGGGGCCATAACTCCGAATACGCCGAATCCTCGGGGTACCACGATCGTCTCGATGCCCTCGAAAAGAAAATCGAGGGTATACATTGAGAGAGTTGTCCATCAAGTGAGGGGGCCAGGTATGCCGCCGACTCGCTTACGAAGCCCTTCACTGAAGAACTGCTCGTTGTCCGTGTCTCCTCCAGAAACAAGCCTCCATAGGTAGCCCTTTTTGACGGGAAGTCTAACCCGAAAGACCACCTGGACGCGTTCACGGCGGGCATGAGCTTGCAGGACAACTCTAATGCCGCCCAATATCGAGCGTTCCCCGCCACTCTTATGCGCGCTGGACGAGACTGGTTCCGAGGACTCACACCACGCTCCATCTCTACCTTTGATGAGCTGGCTGTCCAGTTCCTCGGGCATTTCGTCGGGAACAGACGGCAGAAGCGGACCGTCGATTACCTTTTCACTATAAAGAGCGGGGACAAGGAATCCTTTAAAGGATACGTCACTCGCTTCTACAACGCTCTTCTTGAGGTTCCGGAGCACCGGGACGAGATTGTCATCACGTCTCTTAGGTCGGGTCTTAGGTGTAAGGAGTGGCTCCGCTCCTTTGCATTAGCGCAGCCTAAGACTATGGCCTAGGTAAAAGCTTGGACCGAGCGAGAAATCCAGCTCGAGTCCGAGGTAAACGCGAACCTACCCCGGAGCGACCAGACTGTTGGGAACTCACCCGCGCACGCAAACGCGTATGTTTTGGAAATGGATATGATTTTAAGGAAATGAATTGTGCACGCGAGATCGTTTTCGTTTTAAAATTTATAAACCGCAAGTGCACGTCGCGTTGTAGCAAGCCGGCAAGCACGGGTCGATCCGCAGGGAATTGTGTATTAGTTCTTGTGATTTAAGGTTCAACAAATAACGAATGGTTGGTTTTGTCACTAAAATAAAAGAATACGAAAACAAAGAAAAGCAAGCAAAGAAGCTAAGAAAGAAGTGATTGTGGTTTTGGTTCGGAAGATCGAATCGCGACGATTCCTTCGACGCTCCCTTGATCATGAGTTGTCCGTCCTTACGTCGATCCCGGCATGAAGCATGATTTGTCAAGACGGTTGCGAAGCACAAATCATCAAATTCCGATATTCGCCGCAAAACACGAAACGAGTCCATTTTGTTCACTTACCGTTTGTATGTCTAAGTTTGAGGTATCAATGCTAAGCACAAGGTTTAACAAGCATGCATCAACATCAAAGATACAAGTTAGTGAGTGAGAGCAAATGATTTTAGTGTTGAGTTTGCTAAGTGTTTGTGATAGTATATAGTATATGAAACCAAGAGATTGTCAAGCACTTGATTACAAAATGCCATATCTAAATCTCGCAACCTTAACAATAAATTGATTTTAACTTAAACATTGAAATGGGGAAAACAAGTGAATATGGTATATGAGGAGGTTACAAAGTAACCATGTTTCAAAATACCATATCACATCAATACATAAGTAATCTTTAAGTTAGAATCATATATATAAGCACCATAAACATTAACAAGAGGAGGAGGAGGCAAAGCCTTTCATCTCACTTCCTTACAATTACCATAACCAAAGAGATTAGTTAAGCATGATAAAAAGAAAAACAAAGTAAGAACAAGAAACAAGTAATTAAAGAAACAACAATATTATTAACACTTGAAAAAGATGTACAAGATATTGGTAAGTTGTTCAACCTCCATAATGAAGCTCTCAAGAGAAAACTTCAAGAGGGAAGAAGAAGAAGAAACCAAGTGATAGCCCACTCACTCTCAAGCCTAAACCAAAACAAAAGAAAACAAAACTATATATGCATACACTATGTGAGACCCCTTCCCTTGCTCACTGATCTGGCTTTTATAGGCACCAAAAAAGATTAAACAAGTAATAAAAATAAGGTGATATGACTGCAAGGAAGGGACAGAGAAAAGATGGAGACAAATGGGGCAAGGGGGCCGGCGAGCTCGAATTTCTTGAGGGTGTGGCCGGCCAAAATCAGAGCTATGAGGTTCGTATTGATGTGGTGGCCTCTTGTCAACTCCAATATCATCCTGGTTCTGTTTGTTTTCTCTGTTTAATCCTAGTTTGCATTTAGACATTTGGAGGAAACATGATGCCATACATCACATCAAAACTTTTAGCATTTATTACCTATGTCCCCCCACATGTGCCCACTAGTTGCACAATTCATCATTTGTGAGTGCCAAGGCAGCCCCACCATGGTCCAAGCTAAAGAGTTGTGTGTACACTTGTATTGTGTTGGACCAAAATTGTGTGCACACATTTATTTGCAAAAGAACTCTTTGGATATCGGTCGGTTTCCTGGTCTGCTTGCAGTGTTGGCTCCCAAACGTTATATCCGTGATTTTGAATGTGTTTCCAGTATTCTATCACGAACACCTGTAATCTGTAATTACTGAGCAGAAACTGGTTAAAAGTACCGATAAATAACAAAATAGATCATGAATGAGGGTATTAAAATGCAGTTTTCTGTGATGAACAAATACCCCCAAACTTATCTTTTGCTCATCCCGAGCAAAAGAAAAAATGCTAGCTTCGCTTTCGTAGGGAACGCGATTGCACCGAGCATGTGCAATAAATCGTTAAACCTCTAGGTGTCCCTAGTAGGAGGAGTGTTGTCTCCTGAGGGTTTTCAGCGGATTACACCCACAAAATCCAGTCATGTTAGCGTTGCGCGGAAACTGTTGATTCTAATATTTAAGGTTAGAGATCAAAACTAGAAGTTCTATCACCCTAATTTAGAAACATCAAACTATATTTTTCACTCCTCACAATTTGTTTAATATAAGCTCATATGCGTCTTAATGTGATAGTGCGGATAGTGTCCATAAGTTTTTTAAGAACTTTGATTAGGGTCATCATGTCATAATTACAGATCATGATAGACTTCTGAAGAATCACACGAGTTTGAAAGGAGTTAAGATTTTCTCAAGTTTTTGTTCTCAAGTTAGGTTTTAAGTCAGAATATATATCATTTTTAATAGAGAACCTAAGTCTTATTTTTCACTCCTACTTTTCACTTGTTGTTGTTCATATACACCTTTCGTTATCGTGCAAAACGTCTTTTATAAATATACCTTTATATCTCCGTGAAAAACTGTTTTAATAGAAACTCGTCTCTGCCAAGATTATTCTCCCACAAAGAACCATGAAGACTTTTAAATTGGAAAGAACACTTGCTTAGCTTGCTTTATTTGGTGATTGGAATCTCAGCGAGCTTTGGGTCAATGACTCCCAAACCATATGGTTTTAGGACATTAGGTGTGGAGACACCCCAAGAACTTAATTACCCAAGTTACCAAGGCCACAAAACAAAAGACTCATTTTATTTTAAAATATTCCGAACTCGGTGAAAAACGGAGAATAGCCAGCATTTCTTTAAATCCGAAGACGTTACATGTGGATAAGGTGTGTAATTACTCTAACAGAGGTTCAGATGGGTTATTTTTCAGACTTATAGTTTCTATTAAAATATCAATAAAATTCTTCATATCTACTTCACTGTATGAACTATTCTTGATATTTGCCTGACTCAGAACAAACCTGCTTGATCCTAACGATGTTTATCAATTTTTAAAATTTTTTCAGACATATCATACATTTATCAAATTCTCAAAACACATATGACCCGTGTAAAGTGTTATAAAAGACGTATATCAGTTATGGTTAAATACAAAGGAGGGTTATTTTTTGGGTTGTCGGTCTCATAAAAAGGATTTAGTTATTTCAACTTATCAACCGAACTATCAGACTTTGAATCTAAGTTTCCCCGCTAGCTAATATGACAAAGTTTTTATATTTTTTGAAGAAATTTTTCAATTTTTATAAGTTTTTTAATATGTATGCAACGCAGAATATACACATGATGCAGAAAAATAAACACAGTGCTCACCCCCAAATCTAAGTTTTACGATATCCTCATCGTTGCCCCCGTCTTCGGTAGCTAGACTTAGACATCAGGGTGAGAATTTTATTCAAAAAAAAAAGAAGAAAAAAGCTAAGACTAATTACAACATTTACATGTTAAAAGATTGGGTTAGTCCAGAAATTAATACCAGCCATTTAAAGATTTTGTCAATATAGTGCAATGGATGGTAAAAGAATATGTATATAAAAAGAAAAAAGAAAAAGAAAAGGTATATGTTAGATACTAGTGAAGGGCATGGACGTGTAAAAGTAAGGATCAGAAGATGCTGAAGATGAAAATGAAGTTTTGAAGAGGTCAAAGAATTGTTCCCTGGATGAATTGAATGTTCATAAAGTACATGTTGAGTTCCAAAGTCAAATTCATATAAAAACTGGAGTTCATCCGCAAAAAGTTCAGCAAAAGAAAGGTTTTTAGGATGTTCCCAAATTGATCCTGACTCAAACTCACCAAGAATATCAAGTTCATCCGCAAAAAATTCCTCAAAACTCGATATGAAAGAATATTTTTCATTGCTGTCTTCCTCCCTATAATTTTTCATAATCCTATTCTTATCACTATGGTTTTCTAACTCTCCTAATACCATTTCTTCCTCATCACATTCATAAATGGATAGGTATATGTCATCTAAAAAAGTAGGTTCTCACACTAACGTTTCATCCGAAACAATATCACTAGATGATAAAAAAAATTGTGGGTTCCTGATCATTGATCTCTTCTGATAATCTATCCAAACCATACCCATAAAAATCATAAGATTCCTTCTCTAAATTTGGAATGCAAAAATCAGTTGGAGGTTTTTCTTGTGTGTCCTGATAACACTTAGTCAATTCAATTGCATCCTCATCTATGAAATCATCAAAATTCAATTGATCATTTATCTCACTTGGGTGACTTCCTAGATGACAGACATTAACACTATTGGGTTTCAATTGACTGTGTTCACTCCCTAGAATCCTCACAGCTAAATGTTTCACGTGTTCCTCTATTCTAGCCAATGATTGAGCTTGAGCAAGAAACAGTTGCTCAAACTGCTGTATGCACAAGGCTAGCGTAGAAGCAGATTGATTCTCGACCGCAGTCATTACTTCAATACTCTTCTCTAAAGTGGTCAACCTATCATCCATCTCACTATCATACCCTAATGATGTATCAATTGTTTCAGGTAAGGAGGGTTGTGATGGTGGTGATTCTAAAGCAGTCAATCTATCGACCTCTTTCTCTAAATCTTCAATCATTAGGTCTCTAATTGAAGTGGGACTGGGTTCAAGAGTGTTAGGTGGGTGACCGTTGGCAAAACTCTGGGACGGTTGGTCACGCCCTAAGAAAGGACAGTTGTCATGAATGTGGGAAGAATTGTGGCAATTTGAACAAATGAATTGGGATTGAGTAGAAACAGAGGAATAAGAATTGTAAAAATTGAATTAAATCGTGTATCACCCATATTAACAAGAATTCACAAATATCATAAAGATAAAGAATATCACACCACTAGCAGTCTATGGTATGCTAGTCAACTAGGCCTGCTCAAGAACCTGATTATTGAAATAAAACTATGTCGAGAAACATGCTCAAGATATACGGATCACGAAGCCAGGTAAGTGCAAGAGATAAGGGGAGGTTTTCCAACGTTTTCGTGAGATTCCTTAATTAGATAACCCTTTCTCTTGAACATTCGCCTAGATACCCTATGAACGATATACCATTAAGCGGTGTTCTAAATACAGTCAAGTTCTCCTAATGAGCGCAAAGTCCTTAAAGTCAAAGTTCTAGTTGATTTTAAATTACTATGAGTATGCAAGAATGCAGTTTTTTGATTTGTGGGCTACGGAAAAAGGTGATGAAATCGTTTACCGTATCTTGTTTGGTCTTTTTGCTCTTAAATCCGTCTTAAGATGCAAATGCGCAATCTATAAAAGAATTCAAGACATCAAGCAATTTAAGCAATTCTTTTTTATTTAAATTTAAGCGCCGCAAAAAATATGGTTAGTTCTCTGTGCAATTGGTGGCAAGCTTGTGCGAAGAATCCTGCAGAAGATAGAATAGTGGAATGCGTTAGGAAATACGTACCGATATGATTTGGTTAAGAAAACCCCTTTGAAAGTGATCCGAGTTTTTGATTGTTCGCTTGCGCGGGTCAAACTATCCGGATCTTTGACACTATACTTCACTAACGTCTTGAAATTGAGTTTGAGCCTCGCTCCGCACGATCGCTAGTCGTAATTCCGTAAAAAACCTGAAATGTCAGAAAATACGATATTTAGTGTCAAAAAGCGATATATATGCCCCAATTTCTGCACACTCAAAATTATAAAAATCAAACAATACCACTAGAGTACCGACAACACACTGGAGATCACACAAGAACAAAAAATTAAAAACAACCTGAAAGGGCTGGCGAGATCGGATATTTCATCAATATCGTCGGCCAAATGCAAGGTGTTTGTGCTTGAATTTTGTGTGGCTCTTCCAGACTATATTAGTATTCTAATGGTATAACTTGATTTTTTAGTTGAATCACAGAGTGCTAGAAGGTAGCAAGGACAGAGAACAAGTGAAAAGAATTTGTTAGTTTTGTGTTAGTTTTGAAAAAAAAAGTAGTTAAAAGTTAGTGAGTTAGTACGAACCAGAAATAACAATTCCTAATAACTACCAACTCCTCGGCAACGGCGCCAAAAACTAGTTGGGAACTCACCCGCGCGTGCAAACGCATATGTTTTGGAAACGGATATGATTTTAAAGAAATGGATTGCGCACGCGAGATCGTTCTCATTTTAAAATTTATAAATCGCAAGTGCACGGCGCGTTATAGCAAGCCGGCAAGCACGGGTCGATCCCCAGGAAATTGTATATTAGGTCATGTGATTTAAGGTTCAACAAATAACGAATGGTTGGTTTTGTCACTAAAATAAAAGAATACGAAAACAAAGAAAAGCAAGCAAAGAAGCTAAGAAAGAAGTGGTTGTGGCTTTGGCTCAGAAGATCGAATCGCGACGATTCCTTCGACACTCCCTTGATCATGAGTTGTCCGTCCTTACGTCGATCCCGGCATGAAGTATGATTTGTCAAGGTGGTTGCGAAACACAAATCATCAAATTCCGATATTCGCCGCAAAACACGAAACGAGTCCATTTTGTTCACTTACTGTTTGTATGTCTAAGCTTGAGGTATCAACGCTAAGCACAAGGTTTAACAAGCATACATCAACATCAAAGATACAAGTTAGTGAGTGAGAGAAAATGATTTTATTATTGAGTTTGCTAAGTGTTTGTGATAGCGTATAGTATATGAAACTAAGAGATTGTCAAGCACTTGATCACAAAATACCATATCTAAACCTAGCAACGTTAACACTAAATTGATTTTAACTTAAACATTGAAATGGAGAAATGAAGTGAATATGGTATATGAGGAGATTACAAAGTAACCATGTTTCAAAATACCATATCACATCAATACATAAACAATTTTTAAGTTAGAATCATATATATAAGCACATTAAACATTAATAAGAGGAGGAGGAGGCAAAGCCTTTCATCTCTCTTCCTTACCATTACCACAAACCAAAGAGATTAGTTAAGTATGATAAAAAGAAAAACAAAGCAAGAACAAGAAACAAGTAATAAAAGAAACAACAATATTATTAACACTTGAAAAAGAGGTACAAGATATTGGTAATTTGTTCAAACTCCAAAATGAAGCCCTCAAGAGAAAATTTCAAGAGGGAAGAAGAAGAAGAAACCAAGTGATAACCCACTCACTCTCAAGCCTAAACCAAAACAAAAGAAAACAAAACTATATATACATACACTATGTGAGACCCCTTCCTTTGGTCACTGATCTGGCTTTTATAGGCACCAAAAAAGATTAAACAAGTAATAAAAATAAGGTGATGTGACTGCAAGGAAGGGACATAGAAAAGATGGGGACAAATAAGGCAAGGGGGCCGGCGAGCTTGGATTTCTTGAGGGTGTGGCTGGCCAAAATCCGAGCTATGAGGCTCGTATTGATGTGGTGGCCTCTTGTCAACTCCAATATCATCCTGGTTCTGTTTGTTTTCTCTGTTTAAGCCTAGTTTGCATTCAGACATTTGGAGGGAACATGATGCCATACATCACATCAAAACTTTTATCATTTATTACCCATGTCCCCTCATATGTTCCCACTAGTTGCACAATTCATCATTTGTGTGTGCCAAGGCAGCTCCACCATGGTCCAAGCCAAAGAGTTGTGTATACACTTGTATTGTGTTAGACCAAAATTGTGTGCACGCATTTATTTGCAAAAGAACTCTTTGGATATCGGTCGGTTTCTTGGTCTGCTTGCAGTGTCGGCTCCCAAACGTTATATCCATGATTTTGAATGTATTTCCAGTATTTTATCACGAACACCTGTAATCTGTAATTACTGAGCAGACACTGGTTAAAAGTACCGATAAATAACAAAACAGATCATGAATGAGGGTATTAAAATGCAGTTTTCTGTGATGAACACAGGCCGATCAAAAGAAGAGGGGTAGAGAAGAGAAGAAGAAGGTTGACCGGACAAAGCCATACTCCCCGAAGTTCCAGGAGTATACTCCGCTCAACATCTCCTAGACTGAACTGTTGGAGGAGGCAAAAGGCGAGCGATTTTTCAAGCTCCCTCTGGTCACCCATAGAGCGGCCAAACGGATATGAGGCCCTTACTGTGCCTTCCACAGGTCGCAGGGACACCCCACCGAGAACTGCAAACAGCACCGCGACTACATCGAGGAGTTGATTCGCTCAGGGCACCTGGCAACGTACTTGCGGGAAAAGCGACAAGCAGACCAGCAGCAAGAGAACCACCCCCCTCTCGGAGAATTGACGATCGGCCAAATCATGGTCGTATCAATGGGGAGTGCGCCTGGAGCCGGCGAGATTCAACGCCTCCTGCCGGTCGAGGGGACTAGCAGCCAGCCCCGGAAGAAAAGAAAAGCAGCCGAGCCCATCACCTTCACAGACAAATACCTCCACAGGATATCCTTGCCTCATAATGACCCCATTGTGATTACAGCACGGGTCCACCGCTATGAGGTTCAAAGGATACTGGTCAACTCGGGAAGCTCGGCGGACATCCTTTTCTACGATTGCTTTTTACGTATGGGGCTCGTCCCGTCGAACTTGAGGCCAACCGCCCATATTCTGTCGGGATTTACTAACCACTCCATCCCGGCAGAGGGAGTGTTCACCCTCCTCCTTAACATCGGGGAGGCAGGCCGTACGAGAACCGTACTAGTGGAGTTCATCGTCGCTAGAATTCCATCAACCTACAATATCCTCTTGAGACGCCCGACGCTAAACTCCCTTCGGGCCCAAATCTCGACTTACCACCTCGTGATCAAGTTTCCACTGGATCAAGTAAGAATATGCCGGGACTACGGGAACCAGCAAATTGCAAGGATTTGCTTCACAGCGACATCTACCCCCGAGGAATGAAGCGACGACCTTGAAAGCGCGGGTGATTTCCAGGGGTCCTTGGATATTTGTAACGAACAAAAAGAAATCCGAGGGGCCCCGGTGGAGGCGCTAAAGGAGGTCCCCCTCGTCGAGGGAGACAATGAACGAACTATCTCGGGTCACTCTTAACGGGAGCCCAGTGCGGCGACTTGATCCACTTCCTCCGAGGAAACTCGGATGTGTTTTCTTGGGCACCCGCCGACATGCCCGGGATCGACCCTAAAGCAATCTCACATAAGCTCAGGGTCGACCCGACGGTCTGACCCGTCAAGCAGAAGAAACGAAGTTTCGCTCCGATCAAACAAAAGGCGATCGAGGACGAAGTCGAAAGGTTACTTGCAGCCAACTTCATTCGAAACGTGGCCTACTCAGAATGGCTGGCGAATGTGGCCATGGTTAAAAAGGCAAGCGGGAAGTGGCGCATGTGCGTCGACTTCACAAATCTCAATAAGGCCTGCCCGAAAGACAACCATCCCCTCCCTCGGATAGATCAGCTTGTCGACAACTCGGTTGGCCACGAATTGCTCAGCTTCATGGATGCTTTCTCTGGCTAGAACCAGATCCGTATGAACCCGGCAGACGAAGAGCTTACCGCATTCACAACGGACCGAGGGGTATACTGCTATAAAGTGATGCCCTTCGGCCTCAAAAACGCCGGAGCTATATACCGGCGCTTTTACAGAGATCGAGCACTTCGATGACGAAGATAATACCTTGGCGCTCCGAACTAATTTGGACATCTTGCTAGAGAAACGAGACCGGGTACAGATCAAAGCCGCCGCTTACCAACAGCAAACTGCTCGCTACTATAACGCGTGAGTCAAGCATCGCACCTTCAAGGCTAGAGATCTGGTCCTAAGGCGGAATAAGTTCATAGACCAAGGTAAGTTGCACAAGTTTTCTCCGAAGTGGGACGACCCATTCCTCGTCTCCAAGGTATTGCCCGGACGAGGCCTATCGCTTGCAAGACGCAGCGGGTCGTAAGTTTCCGCAACCTTACAGCGCCAAGAAGCTCAAGTTGTACAAGTGAATTAAAAAATTGTACCTGTGAATATATGTTTCTTCTTTGTCAAAGCGATGCAAATTTTTCTAAGTCTTTTGAATTAGAAGAAACTTCTCTTATGTGTTTCCCTCTTCCTCAGTTCAAAGGTCACGAGTTTCATTTTATGAACGTACTCAAACATGCAAAGAAGACGAAAAGGAAACAATAGTACGTCACAAAAGGAGAATTTTATTTATCATGGGTATTATGGGCTCCTCAGCCTTACACAAAAGTTAAAGTTACAACAGAAGGGGAAGGGGATCGAGAAAGCACTGCTGATGATACTCCGTGGAGATCTCCGCCAGCCGAGCCCTAGCCTCTTCATCCCGCTCCTTCTGATGCTACTCACGTACCCGGGACGCCACGAAAGCACCGGAACTTCCATCCGCCGGGCAATAGTCTGCGATCAGCCTCTTTTAGAAACACTCCAAAAGAAGGGCCGCCGATCGGTCGTGCCTGTTCTTCAAGATGAGGCCGAGGACATAGAGCGTGTGCAGCTTATCGAGCACCTCATCTTGTAGCTCCTCGGAGAGGGGGTTGTACAGCCCCAGGGACCTCCTCCAAATTGCTTACATCAGCAATTGGAGAAGGGACGACAGACGAGGAAGTAGACGGCCGAAATGGTCCTCGATGCACTGGACCACCCCCCGGTACGTCTCCTCGGAGAGGGATTGGTTGTACAAATAGACGTCATCAGGAGTGACGATTTCTTCAATCGAGTAGATGTGCCCGACCATCTTAGAAAAGCAACGCTGAAAGAAACCCATCTCCTTCTCTATTTATAGCCTAAACAGAATCCCCAGGGGTTGAAACTTGCGCGCGCATGGGCGCGAATTCTGGGATATTTTCAACTTTTCCAATATAGGACTACCACGTGGCTGGCATCCTGTGTCTCACAGCCAACCAAATTCGGAACGACGCGGATCTTGGAACGCCTCGCCTCGCCTATGTGTTTCAGCTACGTGTTGCCCGCGACGGTCACTCTTCCATATTTTCACACGTCGGGGGAGATCGAACGACGCCTCACAAAACTGAGCAGCGTCCCTGCTCGGTCAATCCCTGGCTAGTAGTTTACTACCCACCGACGCCAAGGATCAAAAGCCCTCATCAAGAGGCCACCGAGCAGCTTCCCTGCTCTGCCTATCTATGGATGGCAGTTCACTACCCACTGACGCCAAGGATCAAAAGCCCTCATCAAGAGGCCACCGAGCAGCTTCCCTACTCGGTCCATTCTTAGCGGGTAGCTTCTACCCATCTATGCTAAGGATCAAAGCCCTCATCAAGGGGCCACCGAACAGCTTCCCTGCTCTGTCTATCCATGGCTGGTAGTTCACTACCCACCGACGCCACGGATCAAAAGCCCTCATCAAGAGGCCACCGAGCAGCTTCCTTGCTCGGTCCATCCATGGCTGGTAGTTCACTACCCACCGACGCCATGGATCAAAAGCCCTCATCAAGAGGCCACCGAGCAGCTTCCTTGCTCGGTCTATCCATGGCTGGTAGTTCACTACCCACCAACGCCACGGATTGAAAGCCCTCATAAAGAGGCCACCGAGCAGCTTCCCTGCTCGGTCTATCCATGGCTGGTAGTTCAATACCCACCGACGCTAAGGATCAAAAGCCCTCATCAAGAGGCCATCGAGCAGCATCCCTGCTCGGTCCATCCTTAGCGGGTAGCTCCTACCTATCTATGCTAAGGATCGAAGCCCTCATCAAAAGGCCACCGAGCAGCTTCCCTGCTCGGTCTATCCATGGCTGGTAGTTCACTACCCACCGACGCCACGGAAAAGCCCTCGTCAAGAGGCCACCAAGCAGCTTCCCTGCTCGGTCTATCCATGGCTGGTAGTTCACTACCTACCGACGCCAAGGATCAAAAACCCTCATCAAGAGTCCACCCAGCAGCTTCCCTGCTCGATCTATCACTGGCTGGTAGTTTACTACCCACCGACACCAAGGATCAAAAGCTCTCATCAAGAGGCCACCGAGCAACTTCCCTGCTCGATCCATCCTTAGTGGGTAGCTCCTACCCATCTATGCTAAGGATCGAAGCCCTCATCAAAAGGCCATCGAACAGCTTCCCTGCTCGGTCTATCCATGGCTGGTAGTTTACCACCTACCGACGCCATGGATCAAAAGCCCTCATCAAGAGGCCACCAAGCAGCTTCCCTGCTCGGTCCATCCATGTCTGATAGTTCACTACCCACCGATGCCATGGATCAAAAGCCCTCATCAAGAGGCTACCAAGCAGCTTCCCTGCTCGGTCCATCCATGTCTGATAGTTCACTACCCACCAACACCACGGATCAAAAGCCCTCATCAAGAGGCAACCGAGCAGCTTCCCTGCTCGGTCTATCCATGGCTGGTAGTTCACTACCCACCGATGCTACGGATTGAAAGCCCTCATCAAGAAGCCACCGAGCAACTTCTCTGCTCGGTCCATCCTTAGCGGATAGCTCCTATCCATCTATGCTAAGGATCGAAACCCTCATCAGGAGGCCACCGAGCAGCTTCCCTGCTCGGTCTATCCATGGCTGGTAGTTCACTACCCACCGACGCCAAGGATCAAAAGCCCTCATCAAGAGGCCACCGAGTAGCTTCCCTGCTTGGTCTATCTCTGGTTGGTATTTTACTACCCATCGATGCCAAGAATCAAAAGCCCTCATCAAGCGGCCACTGAGAAGCTTCCCTGCTCGGTCCATCCTTAGCGGGTAGCTCCTACCCATCTATGCTAAGGATCGAAGCCCTCATCAGGAGGCCACCGAACAGCTTCCCTGCTCGGTCTATCCATAGATAGTAGTTCACTACCTACCAACGCCATGGATCAAAATCCCTCATCAAGAGGCCACCGAGAAGCTTCCCTGCTCGGTCCATCCTTAGCAGGTAACTTCTTACCCATCTACGCTAAGGATCGAAGCCCTCATCAAGAGGCCACCGAGCAGCTTCCCTGCTCGGTCCATCCTTAGCGGGAAACTTACTACCCACCGACACCAAGGATCAAAGCCCTCACCAAGAGGCCATCGAGTAGCTTCCCTGCTTGGTTAACCCTTAGCGGGTAACTTCCTACCCATCTACACTAAGGGTCTGACGCCCTCATGGAACCGCCGAACATCTTTGTTTCTTGGCTGACACCGACCAATTCAAACTTGGCTATTGTCTAACTTACTCTAAAAGAAGTGGTCGCCGGTCCAACTCAAAGGAATGGGCAAATCTATACCTTTCTACTCGAAGGGGCCAACCGACGCATCTTAAGTGAGCGATTGTCACCTCAATTTCGGGGACATAAGGACACCGGCCTGACACCGGCCTTTGTATACTTGACAAATAATTGGCTTTCACTCGACGCGCGATCGCCATCTAAAGGACCGGTCATCAACCTACGGTCTGACTCGCGAGACAAGGAAAATGCTCAAAGGCTCACACAAGAAAACATAAAATCAAAATGGCTTTATTCATAATCTGAGAGTCTTTACAAAAGGTATTATGGGCTCCTCATCCTTACAAAATCGCTCGAAGGCTTACAAGATTAAAGAAGGAAAAAAAGAGGAAGGCAGGAAGGCTCAGGCCTTGGGACCGGGGAGGATCTTGACCTGCTCTGCACCGACGTCGGGAGCCGGGGTGACAGCTTTAGGGTCGGCGCTCCCACCAAGAGCTTCGGCGCCGAGAGCCTTATCTCCAGCACACCCACCGGCGGCCTTTCCCCCGACGGCACTTCCGGCGGCCTCCCCCTACGGCTCATCCTCGGAGAGGGAGTACTCGAGCCAAAGATCGCCATCGGCGAACCCCGGCATCAACGCCTTGACGGCATCGAGGGCCTGGTGCCAAACAATGGCCGAGGCGTCGGCAAGGTCGGCATAGAATTGTTCCGACGTCTTGTACCTCTCCACCGCCTTTGCGGTCCGGATCGGCGGTCTTCATTCCTTCCTTCGCCGCCTCGGTTTCCATCTTAAGGGTGTCCCGCGTCTTCTTCATCGTAGCGTTGAGCATCCTGACTTCCTCCAACTTAGGCTCGACGGCCTTGTTGAACTACATCAGAAGTCGGATAGACTCCTTGTATTTGGAGTTCACCACCTCCCTGGCGACTACCCGGGTTTCGAGGGCGGCGATCCTCTCATTCGCCACCCATAGATCATCCTCCCAAGAGGAAGACTCGCCCGCCTTCTGCATCGCCGGGGTAATCTCCTCGTGCTCTATGTTGACGATGAGGGTGCAGTGCTGGAAGACCTGAGAAAGATAAAAGAAGGGGTTAAAAAGCATCCGATCCGACGAAAAAACGCTTGACGAAAACCTCAACGAAAGGGGATACTGACCTGTACAGCCTCCAGAGCAATGGCGGCAACTTAGGCCTTGAGGGTCTTCTGGGGAATTTTTCCCCCGGCCGATCGTTCCATCTCCGAAAGCAAGCTATCGGCAACAAAAAGCCACGAGGGCACCTCAAAACAGACGTCCCCTCCTGCACAAAGATCGGGGAGGACGGAGATCGGGATAACGTCCTTTTGTACCTCTTGAGGGGGACCTCAGGGGGTCGGCCTCATCCTCTACCTCCCTCGCTCGGGGCTCCGGTTCCCGAGCGTGCCTGTGACTCTCCCCGCGGCTGGTCTCCGAAGCCCCCGGTGTGGTGGAAGGCCTGGCCAGTGCGATCGCCTTTGGGGCCGAGCTCGGAGCGGTGCGGGACGAGCTAGTGCCCCTGGTCTTCCATCCCTTCTTCATGGCTATGGCATCCAGGAATTTGGATTGGTCCATCGGTTCAGCAAAAAGGAAAATACACAAAGGGTGTTACTGACACCAGAAAGAACAGAAGAAAAATATGCAAGTCCAGACAGGTCGGCTAGGCTCCTAACTTGTTAGTGTATATGCCCTAGGGGTCATTATTGTATCATACCAGTTTGTATATTACTTAATGGAAGTTTGGGATATTCACAGTTGTATTAACAAGTCTTGCTCAACATAGTAGTATGCTACTTGGTTTATATCTATCTTAATATGTGTATATGTTTCTTTTAGCATATCATGAATACATATTGATAGAGCCCATAGGATCTTGCTTGACTACCAGCGTTGTGATGGCAGTTACACTAGTGGGGGCTGGATAGTCTACAAGCACATCCTTTTTCAGGTCCCTAGTCGTAGGATTATCGAGACAGGGCATCGATACTCCAGAGTAGACTAGTGTATACGCTTCTCATCCCAGCAGGGGAAATGTTCTGTCCCACAGCCATTAGTACGTTGTACTAGAGATAATATGCAGGTGCTCGTTGGGTTATTGGTACACCGGACAGGACTCGCAAGGAACTGTTGGTTGGTATTATACCCGTCGTCAGTTAACAGTTCCCAGGTGTCATGAGTACAGTATAGTCCGTAGACTTGACACTGCTGCTTTGCCTCGAGTGTGTTCCCACGGTTCTTAGATTGTTACCCTACCACGGCTCGACTGAGTCATGCAAACAGGTAGCAGTTGGGTGCAGTTCCGAAGCACTTGGAGGCAGTGGCGGTTAGATATGATTCGTCTCTCCCGGTGTTGGGGGCTAATATCGCGCTGTGTTTGGAGAGCCATTACGCAAGGTCCCTGGCCAGGGCAAGCGATATTTACGGGTAGGTTTTCCAGTATATTCTCAAGGTGTAATAGGTTTCACTCCGACACGACTTATACCGTTATTAGGGGACTGACACTTGCCACCCCCTAGGCCCGATATGCGATAGTCTTAGACGAACAGACCGGACTGTATGAAGATTGTCATATCAGGCTCAGTAGAAGTTCGGATGGGTTTCCTCATCGACCTTCTTATCGACATCTACCTGGGGATCGTTACGTACAGCTAGTACCGCTTGCGGCCTGTGGTTAAACCCACTGCCAGCGTAGTGTCGAGTCTTTAGAGTCCCACACAGAGGGTTTCCCTACTCCAGGCGAAACGATATAGAGGTCGTTTGGTTTTACGACAGAGTTCGGACATATACGTGTACTTGTGCACGTGTGATGTTCGGACAGATTATACTAGCAGGCTTTGGTTTAAGCCAGATTCTAGTATATTGATTACTGGATTTATGCAGTCTCTGTATATCCGTGTTTTTTGTAAATACGGATGAGAGGGGCATTCTCGTAATTAGTCGGGAAGCTTCTAGAAGAAAGGTGACTCATTTAGTTTTAATTCATTTGTGAATTAAACTTAATGAGGTGGAGAGGTGATGTGTAACTTTCATTAATTGCACCATGAGTCATGAGGTGATTCACCTCAAAGTAATTAATGAAGTATGGTTGATAATTTATTGCTTAGATATTTTCATGCTTCATGATATTATCCAAATGACTCAAGTTCAATTCATTATCACAAATACATTCTCTCTCCTCAAGCTCTCATCTTCTTCATCCTAACCCTAATCCTCTCATGAGTTGAGAACCATAGGGTTAGCAAGACTAATAGATCCTTAAGCAATCTCTATATCTTCTAGGTCACTTGGATTAGCAATCCTAGCTACTTATTTACCTCAAATTAGAGGTTAAAGCTTGAAGAAGGAACTCTCGGGTGGATCTTCTATTACATCGAGGAGGCCAACGAGGAGGTGAACAATAAGAACAAGAAGGACTAGTATCTTGAGGTATAATCATCTATCATAGTAGTTAACTACTTCTAGATAGTTTGTTAGTTAGGGTTTAGCAAAGATCCGTTTGATAGTCGATGTTACTTTGAACAAAATGATTGTTTTACCTATTCCGCCTCCCCGCATCTTGTGGGGCGTGTAACGTTGACTTACAGTGGTATCAGAGCCTAGCTAAACCATAACTAACATGTTGGCAAAGTCTTTAGAAATTCGATCGCAATTTAATCCCAAAAAAACGACATTTTCACCAAGTTTCTGCCGATTTTAAATTGGGGTCTAAAAATTTTTCAGGGACCTTAAAAAATACAAGCAGGTTTTTTTAAGAATTGTGAAGAAATTCGGGATCGTGACTCGTCCAAACCACCGCGGAACCGCGGCCGATCCAAGCGATCCGTCGTGGATCCGCGGCTGAGTTGACACCGAGTCAACCCAAATTTGCTCAGTTATTCTTCTGTCTTGATATTGTATTTTCTGGGATGTTTTGTTTCTACTCAGGTTTTATGTGCACAGAGAATTTTTTGCCGTAGATTCATATGTGGTACTTGATCGAAATTCTAAGAACTTTAGCTAACTGGATTATATCTGTGTTGTGATTAATATGTTCGTAAACCTGTCCTAATTGCTATATGTCAGTTAGCAGGGGGTTGCACATTTCTGTAATGGTTACTATATGTTTATGGATATGAACTTGTTGGATTGTCGTGAATGGATAGCCGGGGATGTGAAACGAGTGTTTCTTTCATTCAAATGTAAATTGTAATTTTTTGTAATATTCTTTTGTGGGGCACATCCGGGTTGAGGTTGTAGCCACCGTTGTATTATTTCATTTACTGTTTTCTGCTCCTAGGATAGACCCAAGGTGGGGTGCACAAACTACCGGGTACTTTGAAGTGCTTAGTGGCCTACTCACGTTGTTGAGAGAGACCGCTTCACTTCGGGTATTTGACGGGTAGTTTGCCGTACCCGTAGGGGTATAGGGTGGGGTTGGCTATTCATCATGACTATGTAATCCGTCTTTCATTGCAGGCTCAAAAGAAACGCGGATTCCTAGAATATCCAATATGTTCATCTGTGATCTGGAATGCCTATTATTGCGTCTGACGAATGTACAATATCTATATATGATATCTAGTAGGTGTTGCTTATGTTTTGCATCCGCGCTAGCCCAGCCCCCGCTCTGTCGTTAGTTAAGTAACCTAACGGGTGAATGAAGGGACCCAGTGGCAAATGCGGATGGCATAAGCGGATGTTGTATTTTCGTTATTTTCTGCAATGATAGGTTAATTGATGGGACGCATTATATTAATGCAAAGAAAATAAACCAAAGTTGAATCATTGGAACAATTTAAAAGAAGCCACTCGGTTATTTTAAAAACAGCAGATTTTTTAATTGCAGAGCTTAAACCACTCCTTTTAAAAGCTATCAGGTTCCTTCGATCATATCAAGTTCACTACGTTCACGGTTTCGCCAAAACCATTCGTAGCCCTCCGTCATTTCATTTGGGTATTCAGTAGTATTCAAGCTATGTATTTTGATCAACGCCAAGGCATAGTGTTTGGTAGTTGCTGGGTATTCATCTGTTGCATAGATAGATGAGTTGGTTTGGGACAGTTGTACTGCCATTTGGCCAACGTCACGGGTGGGTTCAAATTAACAAGATAATGATGGGTAGAACTTGACATGTGACTTATGACATTTTGGCCAACGTCAAGGTCATGAGAGCATGGGGCAGAAATCTACATCGGGAGTTTTTATAGAAACTGAAACTTGCTATAGTTGCATACCATTTGGAGTGTGATAATTTTGGTAAGATACCTTCAGCTTTATCACACGATGATATTTGGATCCCGATCCTACTGTGAGTATATGCTACTCATCAGGAGATTTTTTCACTTAACGATCAATGTTGTAAACCAAGTAGGTGTCGAGAAAGGTGTCAGCGGGGCTACACCCCCAGGGAAAAGAGGTTATTTAATTAAGGAACTTTGCGAAAGCGTCGTAAAACCTCCCTCGAAGTACCGACACCGACCTGGCTGAACGGTTGAGCAAGTATTGTATAGTAAGAATAGTCCTGACTAGTTCTTCATTTTTGGTTTGAGGAAGGATTCGAGAAATAGTGGGAGCCATCCTGTTTAGATAAACTAAAAACCACTCTAAACTTGCAAGAGCATCATTCTAAAGTGTTTTCTTCTCTCTCTCCTAAATTGCAGCGACCAATAACATGACAGGCCTTAAGTTATTATTAGATAAAAATATTTTGACAGGGCCAAACTATAAAGATTGGTTCCGGAATGTCAAGATGGCAATCACCTATGACAAATTGGGGTATGTCCTTACTACTAAAGCCCCTGCCGTCCCAGGTCTAGAATCTAGTGTCCCGGATAAGGAAATCTGTAAGATCTGGGAGTTAGACTGCGCGAAGGCCAAATGCATCGTGCTTGCCTCTATGGATAATGAACATCAGAGGAGGCACGAGAATATGGATCTTGAATCCATATTTCTCCACACCAAGGAACTGTATGGAGAGCAATCTCGTATAGCTAGATATGAGACCTCGAAGAACTTGTTTCAGTCGAGGCTGGCTGTCGGATCATCTGTATGGGAACATGTCCTTAAGATGATTGGTTATATTGAGGAGCTCGCAGACCTCGGGACAACATTAGAGAACGAGCTATATACAGACTTGGTTCTACAGTCCCTTCCTTCCACCTACGCCCAAGTTATCTTGAATTTCAATATTCAAGGTAAAGAAGTTGAACTTCCAGAACTCCTTAACATGTTGAGGAGTGCAGAGGGCACCTTGCAGAAAGCAAGGGAAACACCCGCTATGTTTGTTCGTGGTGCTTCCTCTTCCAGGTCCAAGGCAAGGGCCAAAGGAAGGAAGAAGAAGGCCGCTACCAAATCGAGAGGTGGTGTTGGTAAGGTGGGAGTCAAAGGAAAGGCAAAGGTTGCGGTGCCGGTAGTAGCAAAGGACGAGTGCTTCCACTGTCATAGGAAAGGCCATTGGAAGAAGGATTGCAAAGCTTGGATTGCCAAGAACCAGGACCCGAGGCAAGTTGTGGCTTCGGCTTCAGGTGTGTTTGTAATTGAAAATTGTCTGTCAATCAACTCTACTTCCTGAGTATTGGATACCGGATCAGGATCTCATATATGCAATTCATTGCAGGCACTGAGAAGCCGTAAAGTACTGAAGGTTGGTGATATGACCCTCCAAGTTGCGAACGGAGCGAGCGTGGATGCTGTGTCCGTAAGGGATTATCACCTTGGATTGACGAGTAGACATATTTTGGTTTTGCGCAACTGTTTTTGTGTACCTAGTTTAACGTGTAATATCATATCGGTATCGTTGTTATCAAAAGAAGCTTATGATTTCACGTTTGTAAGCGATGTTGTTAACATCCACCTTAATCATGGTTTGATTGGGTCCGGTACACTAGATAACGGTATATACGTGTTAAACCAATTGCAGATTTTCAATGTCCAGAACACACTAAAAAGAAAGTCTCCAGATATAAATCAGGATTTCTTATGGCATTGTAGACTAGGTCACATCAATGAGACATGGTTAACTAAGTTACATAAAGAAGGATACTTGAATCCGTTCGAATATCAATTTTATGCCACTTGTCAATCATGTCTCAAAGTAAAGATGACAAAGACTCCATTCACTGGACATGGAATAAGAGCGAGCGAGCTCTTAGGACTCATACACAGCGATGTATGTGGTCCAATGTCTACACATGCAAGAAGCGGTTTTTCATATTTCATTACTTTTACGGATGATTTCTCTAGGTATGTATTCATTTTCTTGATGAAATATAAATCCGAGACCTTTGAGAAATTCCGAGAATATAAGAATGAGGTGGAAAAACAAACCGGCAAAAATATCAAGACACTAAGATCTGATCGAGGTGGTGAATACATAAGTGCCGAGTTCCCGGGTTACCTAAAAGAGAATGGAATTCTCTCTCAGCTTACTCTTCCATACACTCCACAACACAACGGTGTATCGGAGAGACGGAACCGAACCCTATTAGATATGGTACGTTCCATGATGAGTAATGCTGAGTTACCGCGATCTTTCTGGGGTTATGCACTAGAATCGGCTGTATATCTTTTGAACAGGGTTCCTACCAAGACTGTGCCTACCACACCATATCAGATGTGGAGTGGGAAGAAACCCTATCTTCAGTATCTCAAGATATGGGGATGTCCAGCTTTTGTTAAAAAGGAGCATGCGGACAAACTCGAGGTACGCTCAGTACAGTGTAAGTTTGTGGGATATCCAAAGAACTCCAAGGGTTATTTTTTCTATTACGCAGAGGAACAAAAGGTTTTTGTTTCTCGTAATGCACATTTTCTAGAACAGCAGTTTTTAGAAAAGGAAACAAGTGGGAGCACAATAGAACTGGAAGAAATTCCAGAACCACAAGCTACTACTGAAAGCTTGGTAGAACCAGAAGTTCCAGAAGAACAGGACATTCCCGCACCCCTCCGCAGGAGTAGTAGGCCATCTCATCCGCCTGAGAGATACTACGGTTTTCTCATAGACGGGGATATAGAGGATTGAGTCATTGATAATGATGAACCTATTAGCTTCCAGCAAGCCATTCAGAGCGGCGACTCGGTAAGTTGGCTGGATGCAATGCGAATCGAGATGGAGTCCATGTACACCAAGAGAGTATGGACTTTGGACTTTGCTCCAGATGGGGTAAAACCCATAGGATGCAAGTGGATTTTCAGAAAGAAGATTGGAGTAGATGGACAGGTAGAAACCTATAAGGCTAGACTTGTTGCAAAGGGTTTTCGTCAATGGCCTGGTTTGGACTATGACGAAACTTTTTCTCCAGTGGCTATGCTTAAATCCATTCGGATCCTTCTTACCATTGTTGCCTTCCATGATTATGAGATCTGGCAGATGGACATAAAGACGGCTTTTCTAAATGGAAATTTGGATGAGTGCGTCTATATGGATCAGCCAGAAGGTTTCAATCAGAGTGGGAGCAGCGGGAAAGTGTGCAAGTTGCTTAAGTCCATTTATGGACTAAAGCAGGCATTGCGGAGTTGGAACATTTGTTTTGATGAAACAGTCAAAGAATATGACTTTATTAAAAATCCAGATGAACCATGTATATATAGTAAGATTGTAGCACGAACTGTCGTATTCCTCGTCTTGTACGTGGGTGACATTCTCTTGATAGCAAATGACATTCTTATGCTACAATCTGTCAAAAGATTCTTATCACACAGGTTCTCCATGAAAGATCTGGGTAATGCCTCTTACATTCTGGAGATCCAGATCTATCGTGATAGATCTAAGAGGATGTTGGGACTTTCGCAGTCCAGGTATATCAACACTATACTGAAAAGATTCAGTATGGAAGATTCTAAGCGCGGTAATTTACCGGCTTGTCACGGAATCACCCTCTCCAAAGAGATGTCTCCCAAGACTGATTTGGAAAGGGATCGCATGTCGATTATGCCCTACGCTCTGTGGTAGGCTCTATAATGTATGCGATGTTGTGCACCAGACCAGATGTAGCTTACGCACTAAGCGTGTAAGCCGGTATCAGTCAGACTCAGGGAAGAAGCACTAGATAGCAGTAAAGAACATTCTTAAGTACCTGAAAAGGACTAAGGATATGCTCTTGGTTTACGGCGGAAAAGACCTCCAGATCGAGGCTTTTGCTGACTCCAGCTTCTAGAGTGACAAGGATGACTCCAAGTCTATGTCAGGTTATGTCTTTACCCTCAATGGAGGGGCGGTGTGCTGGAAGAGTTCCAAGTAGGACACCGTTGCTGACTCGACGATGGAAGCGGAGTATATCGCGGCTTCTGATGCCGCAAAAGAACAGTCTGGGTAAAGAAGTTCTTAACAGAACTTCAGGTGGTTCCATCCATTGTTGATCTAATAACTCTGTATTGTGACAACAATGGAGCTATAGCTTTAGCGAAGGAACCCAGGTCCCATCAAAAGTCCAGAAACATCTTGAGGCGGTATCACCTGATCAGGGAGATCATAGATCGCTGGGAGATCGAGGTCCGGAGAGTTGCTACAGAGGAGAACACTGTGTTGGATATATATGCCCTAGAGGCCTACATTGTATAGGATGCTTGGGATATGTATGTACATGACAGTCTTGCTTGATATGATAGTACGCTATTTGGTTTGACTTTGTCTTAACGTATGATATTTTTTACTTGGTATATATATATATATGTTGATAAAGCCCATAGGGTGTTTTGTCTGACTACCGGCGTTGTGATGGCAGTCATACTAGTGGGAGCTGGATAGTCAATAGGCACACCCTTAGATGTCCCTGGTCACAGGAGTATCGAGATTGGGCATCGATACTCCGGAGTAGACTAGTGTATACATATGTAGACCCTGATAAGGGGCAATGGATTGGTCCCGCAACCATTGGTGGTGTTCACCTAAGATTGTATACAGATGCTCACTGGGTGTGAGTACACCGGACAGGACTCGCCGAGAACTGACTGGATGGTATTATACCTAACATCAGATAGCAGTTCTCAGGTGACATGTGTGCAGATAGTCCGTTGACTTAAGGTCATCATTTGTCTCGTGTGAGTTCCCACTGTGCTTTGATTATTACCCTACCACGGCTCAAAGGAGTCGTGCAAACAGGTTTCAGTTGGGCACAGTCCCGAGCCACATGGAGGCAGTGAGCGACTGTTAGGGATTCGTCTCTCCCGGTATAGGGAGTTGATATCGCACTGTGGTCGTTTGGTCATTACCATAAGTCCCTGGCCAGGGCTGATTGAGAATTACTGATGGAATGATCAGTAGATTCTCGGGTGGTCTTGAACCATACCGACACGACTTGTACGGTTATTAGGGGTCTGACGTCCACCACCTCCCTAGACCATACATGCGATACTCTTAGACGAACAGACCGGACTGCGCGGATATTGTCACAGACAGGCTCAGTAGGATTTCAGATGGGTTACCTCATCAGCTTTCTTATCGACAACTACCTGGGGACCGTTACGTACAGCTAGTGCCGCTTGCGGTCTGTGGTTAAACCCACTGCCAGCGTAGTAGTCAAGTCTTTAGAGTCCCACACAGAGATTTCCCAAAACCCAGGCGAAAAGATATAGAGGTCGTATGGTTTTACGACAAAGGTTCGGACGCATACGTGCTTGAACGCACGTACGACATTCGGACAGTTTTTTACTAGCCGGCTTTGGTTTAAGCCAGATTCTAGTATCAGGTTATTGGATTTATACAGTCTAAAGTTTTTCCGTGTTTTCACGGATGAGAGGGGCGTTCTCGTAATTTTCCGAGAAGCTTCTAGAAGGATGTGACATGAAGGGAGAGGTGGCATTTTCATTTAATGATTTAGTGACTCATTGTGAGTGATTCATCATGTCATTAATGCATTATTAAATGCTTAATGACTCACATAATGAATCACCCACTTGCATTAATGAAACATGATGAATAATCTCTTATTATTCATTTCTTTTTATTTATTATGTTTCATATATCAAGTGAGAAGCTATTTCATTATTATTATTATTATCATTATCATCTTCTCACTCTCTCTCTTCAAGTTCTCTCTCCTTCACCAAGCCTAATCCTACCCCTCATGAGTTGAGAACAAGGATTAGGAAAGACTAATTACTCCATAACCTATCTCTACATCACCTTAGCTACTGTATTTAGCAACTAGAGAAACTAAGTAACCTCAAGTTTAGAGGTTATAGCTTGGATTAGGGTTCTCGGGTGGATCGTCTATCACGGAAGAAAGCCGAAGAGGACGTGGAGATCCAAAGAGGCCGTAGATAACATTAAGACGAAGGACTAGAACCGTTTGGTATAATCTCTTAACATAGTAGTTTAGAACTCTATTGCTTTTGTTAAAACTTGTTTAGCAAACGATTCATACGGTTAATCGATGTTTGATCATAGAACAAGATATTTATTCATATTTCCGTCTCCCCATAAGTATTGGGGTGTTGAACATCGACTTACAGTGGTATCAGAGCCTAGCTAAACAGTATTTAACACACTTGCAAATTTGTATGAATTTCGAACGGAAAAACAAACCGGAAAAACCCCGATATCATGTACTTTCTGTCGAATTTTAAATGAGGTCCAAAAATTTTTCATGGAGCTTCAGAATGACCTAAATGAATGTATTAGAACACCCAAGAAAATTGGGCTCATGAATCGGCCATAGCGCCGCGGAACCGCGGCCGATCCCACCGATCCGCCGCGATTCCGCCGCGCTTTGGACGATTCATCATCCCAACTTTCTTGTGTTGTTTCTCTGTGATATTTGGTGTTTTCTGGTAATTTTTATTTTTGCTCAGGTTTCAGATTTACAGAGAAGTATTAGAGCAAGATTAAATGTGTTTAATCGATCGAAATTATACAGTATTTGATTGTTTGATTATATCTGTGAATTGTTATATGTGTCCGTAAACCTCCCCTAACTGCTAGTATGTCGGTTGGCAGGGGGTTGCACATATCTGTGATGTTATATATAACTGTTTGTGTATATAAACTGTATTGGACTGTTGTGGTGTTTAGCCGGGTTTTGTAATGGGTTTTTGTATCAATTCATTTGATGTAAATGTAATAAGTTGTAATATTATTTTGCGGGGCACATCCAGGTTGCGGTTGTAGCCACCGTTGTATTATTTCTTTTTACTGTTTTTGCTCCTAGGATAGACCCAAGGTGGGGTGCACAAACTACCGGGTATTTTGAAGTGTTGGGGCAGACCGCTTCACTTCTGGTACTTGGCGGGTAGTTTGCCGTACCCGTAGGGGTCTGGGGTGGGAAAATGGCTATTCATCACAACTGTGTAATCCGTCTTTCATTGCAGGCTCAAAAGAAATGCGGATTGCTTGCAAATCCAATATTGTTTATCTGTGATCTGGAATGCCTATTATTGCGTCTGACGAATGTACAATATCTATATATGATAGCTATTTAGACGTCGCTTATGTTTTACACCCGCGCTAGCCCAGCCCCCACTCTGTCGTTAGTTAAGTAACCTAACGGGTGATGACGGGACCCCATGGCGAATGCGGATGGCATAAGAAGACATTGTATTTTCGTTGTTATCTGTAATGATAGGTTAAAGATGGGACGCATTATTGTTAATGCAAAGAAAATAAAACCTAAACTGAAATCGTTGGAACAATTTCTAAAAACCACTCGGTTTTCTTGAAAAGGCAAATTTTAAATGCGGAGCTTAAACCACTCCTTTTAATAAAAGCTATCTTAGTTCCTTCGATCAAATCAAGTTCACTACGTTAACGGTTTTTTGCCAAAAACCAGCCGTAACCCTCCGTCGTTTCAGATAGACAGCACATCGTATTCATGCTATGCTTGTTGGCCTACGTCAAGACATAGTGTATGGTAGCAGTGTGTGTGCCTATTTGTTGCATAGATAGATGCATTAGTTTAATACAGACGTACACCTTGTTGGCCTACGTCAAGGGCTTGTACGATGTATTTAAATTGATCAGGACAACGACGGGTAGAACTTGACTTGCGTCTTATGACTTGTTGGCCTACGTCAAGGTCTATAAGAGCTTGGGGTAAAAATCACATCGGGAGTTTCAAACATAAAGGAAACTTGCAGATTTAGCTTACCTTCTAGAGTGTGGTGACTAGAGTGGCTTCCATCTAGGGCATCATGCAATGATAGTTGGATCCCGATCTCACTGATGAGTAGGATTACTCTCGGGAATTTCTCTCACTTAACAATCAATACTATAAACCAAGTAGGTGCCTAGAAAGGTGTTAAAGGGGCTACGCCTCCAGGGAAAAGAGGTTCTTTAATTAAGGAATTTCGCGAAAGCGTTGGAAAACCTCCCTCGAAGTACCAACACCAGCCTGGCTGAAAGGTTAAGCAAGAATTATGACGTGTGATTAAATCCTGACTAGTTCTTCTTTTAGGTTTTGAAGAAGGATTTGAGGAAACAGTGGGAGCCATCCTGTTTAGATAAAATAATAACCAATCTAAACTTGCAAGAGCATATGCTGAGTGTTTCTTTTCTCTCTCTCTGGCAGCTACCATGACTGGACTAAAACTATTACTTGAAAAGAATATACTGACCGGGCAGAACTATAAAGATTGGCTAAGGAACGTCAATATTGCGCTGACTTATGACAAAGTTGCATATGTTACCACCGTTGTTCCTCCCCTTATCCCAGGACCAGATTCCTCAGTTGCGGACAAGGAAGTTCGTAAAATCTGGGATCTAGACTGTGAGCGAGCTAAGTGTATCGTGCTGGCGTCCATGAATAATGAACTCCAGAAACAGCACGAGAGTATGGATATTGCATCCATATTCCTCCATTGCAAGGAATTGTATGGTGAACACTCCCGTATCGCGAGGTACGAAACCTCAAGGAAACTTTTCCAGATGAGGTTAGCTCCAGGATCGCCTGTTGGAGAGCACGTCCTCAAAATGATCACCCTCATTGAGGAACTCGCAAACCTGGGATGCGTGCTAGAGAATGATTTGTATATCGACTTGATTTTGCAGTCCCTTCCCCACACTTTCTCTCAGTTCGTGCTGAACTTCAACATGCACGAAATGGAAGCGGATCTTCCAAAGCTTCTCAATATGTTGAGGGTAGCAGAGACCTCCTTGAAAAAGGAGAAGACCCCCGTTCTGTATGTTGGCTAATCATCTTCTTCTAAATCTAAAGCGAAAGCTAAAGGGAAGAAGAAGATGAAAGCCACCAAACCGAAGGGTGGGGTCAAGAAGGTGCAGGGAACGAACAAGGCAGGAAGGGTGAAGGCAGAAAAGAACGAGTGCTTCTATTGTCACAAGCAAGGGCACTGGAAGAAGGACTGTATGGCTTTCAAAGCCAAGGACATGAAGCAAGCAGTTGCTTCTGCTTCAGGTGTGTTCGTAATCGAAAATTGCCTTTCAGTAAACTCTACTTCATGGGTACTTGATACCGGTTCTGGTTCTCACATCTGTAATTCTTTGCAGGATCTGAGAAATAGTAGAGTACTGGGGGTAGGTGATATGACTCTCCGGATGGGCAATGGAATGCATGTAGATGCAGTTGCAATAGGGGAATATCACCTAGGGTTGAATAGTGGACACATTTTGGTATTGTATAGCTGTTTTTGTATTCCCAGTATGTTATGTAATATTATATCAATATCTTTGTTGTCTAATAAAGGATATAATTTTGTGCTTGAAAGAAATGTCATGAACATTCTCCTAAATCAAGAACTGATTGGGTTTGGCACACTGGAAAACGGCATATACATACTTAATCAACCTCAAATTTTCAATATTCAAAACACACGTAAAAGAAAGGCTCCAGATTTGAATCAAGCCTTCCTATGGCATTGTAGACTTGGTCATATAAATGAAACAAGCTTGACTAAGTTACATAAAGATGGATATCTAGATCCGTTGGAATATTCATCATATGCAACTTGTCAATCATGTATCAAAGGAAAAATGACCAAATCTCCGTTCACCGGACACGGAGAAAGAGCCACTGAACTCTTGGGACTAGTACACAGTGATGTATGTGGTCCGATGTCTATACATGCACGAAGTGGTCACTCCTACTTCATCACTTTTACTGATGACTTCTCTAGGTATGGACATGTGTTCTTAATAAAGCATAAATCCGAGGCTTTTGAGAAGTTTAAGGAGTATAAAAATGAAGTAGAGAAACAAACTGGTAAAAGCATCAAGACACTTCGATCTGATCGAGGCGGAGAATACTTAAGTACCAGTTTCCTTGAATACTTAAAAGCGAATGGAATTCTCTCTCAGCTTACTCCACCTTATACACCTCAGCATAATGGTGTATCAGAAAGAAGGAATCGCACGCTATTAGATATGGTGCGTTCAATGATGAGTAGTGCTGAGTTACCACTTTCCTTCTGGGGATTTGCTCTAGAATCAGCCGCATACCTATTGAATAGAGTTCCAACTAAGTCTGTTCCTACCACTCCATATGAAATATGGTGTGGGAAGAGACCATATCTCAAGTATATCAAGATATGGGGGTGTCCGGTATATGTTAAAAAGCATAATCCGGACAAGCTCGAAGCACGATCGGTTTTATGCAAGTTTGTAGGATACCCCAAGCATTCAAGGGGGTACATGGTCTACCACACTGAAGAACAAAAGGTGTTTGTCGCTCGTCACATTGTCTTCTTAGAAAGCGAATTTCTTGCAAAAGAAATTAGTGGGAGCGCGGTAGAACTGGAAGAAATTCCAGAACCTCAAACTGCAACCGAAGACTTAGAAGAATCTCAGATTTCAATAGAACATGACGAACCAACGCCACTCCGCAGATCTAGTAGACTTTCTCATCCTCTTGAAAGATACTATGGTTTTTTTCTTGATGGAGATCGAGAGGATTGCATCATCGATGATGATGAGCCTACTAGTTTTCAGCAGGCTATCACGAGTAGCAACTCAGTGAAGTGGCTGGATGCAATGAGATCCGAAATGGAATCCATGTACACCAATAAAGTATGGACTTTAGAAGTTGCTCCTCCTTGGGTAAAACCAGTTGGGTGCAAATGGATCTTCAAAAAGAAGATTGGTACATTTGGACAAGTGGAAACCTACAAAGCTAGACTAGTAGCAAAAGGTTTTCGTCAAAGACCAGGATTGGACTATGATGAAACTTTTTCACCAGTAGCTATGCTTAAATCCATTCGGATCATGCTTGCCATTGCTGCCTTCCATGACTATGAAATCTGGCAAATGGATGTAAAATCAGCTTTTCTAAATGGACATCTAGAAGAGAGTGTTTACATGGATCAACCAGAAGGTTTCTTAGACAGTGGGAGCAGCGGAAGAGTGTGCAAATTGCTTAAATCCATTTATGGGTTAAAGCAAGCATCGCGGAGTTGGAACATCTGCTTTGATGAAACAGTCAAGGAATTTGACTTTATCAAAAATGTAGATGAACCATGTATTTATAGGAAGATTGTAGAAGGAGCAGTAGTCTTCCTCGTTTTATACGTCGACGACATACTACTGATAGGGAATGATATCCCTATACTACAATCAGTAAAGCTCTTCTTGTCACAGAAATTCTCTATGAAAGACTTGGGAGATGCATCATACATTCTGGGCATTAAGATCTATCGAGATAGATCTAATAGAATATTGGGACTTTCACAGTCCAGGTATATAGACACTATACTAAAGAGATTTAGTATGGAAGATTCCAAACGCGGCAATATGCCCGCTTGTCACGGAATCACCCTCTCCAAAGAGATGTCTCCAAAGACTGATAAAGAGAGGGCTCGCATGGGCATTATACCCTACGCTTCGGCGGTAGGATCAATAATGTATGCGATGTTATGTACCAGACCGGATGTAGCTTACGCACTTAGTGTGGTAAGCAGGTATCAGTCTGACCCAGGTGAGAAACATTGGAGAGCGGTGAAGAACATTCTCAAGTACCTGAGAAGGACTAAGGAGATGTTCTTGATTTACGGTAATGGGGACCTCCAGGTAGAGGCTTTTACCGACTCCGGCTTCCAAAGTGACAAGGATGATTCTAAATCCATTTCGGGTTTTGTGTTTACCCTCAATGGAGGAGCGGTATGTTGGAAGAGTTCCAAACAAGATACCGTCGCAGACTCAACTATGGAGGCTGAGTATATAGCTGCTAGTGAAGCCGCAAAAGAGGCTGTCTGGATGAGGAAGTTCATTTCTGAACTTCAGGTGGTTCCGTCCATTGCCAATCCAATACCTTTGTATTGCGATAACAATGGCGCTGTAGCTTTAGCGAAGGAACCAAGGTCCCATCAGAAATCCAGGCATATCTTAAGGCGGTTTCACCTGATCAGGGAGATCGCGGATCGTCGGGAGATCGAGATACGGAGAGTAGACACAAAAGACAACACGGCAGATCCATTCACCAAGGTCATTCCTCAAGTACAGTTCGAGAGGCTTTTTGAGATGTTGGGCATGCGGTACGCAAGCAACTGGATCTGGTAGAGACAGTGGGTACTCATTGCGCCAATTATAGGCCTTAGTGCAAGTGGGAGATTGTTGGATATATATGCCCTAGAGGCCTACATTGTATAGGATGCTTGGGATATGTATGTACATGACAGTCTTGCTTGATATGATAGTACGCTATTTGGTTTGACTTTGTCTTAACGTATGATATTTTTTACTTGGTATCTATATATATATATATATGTTGATAAAGCCCATAGGGTGTTTTGTCTGACTACCGGCGTTGTGATGGCAGTCATACTAGTGGGAGCTGGATAGTCAATAGGCACACCCTTAGATGTCCCTGGTCGCAGGAGTATCGAGATTGGGCATCGATACTCCGGAGTAGACTAGTGTATACATATGTAGACCCTGATAAGGGGCAATGGATTGGTCCCGCAACCATTGGTGGTGTTCACCTAAGATTGTATACAGATGCTCACTGGGTGTGAGTACACCGGACAGGACTCGCCGAGAACTGACTGGATGGTATTATACCTAACGTCAGATAGCAGTTCTCAGGGGACATGTGTGCAGATAGTCCGTTGACTTAAGGTCATCATTTGTCTCGTGTGAGTTCCCACTGTGCTTTGATTATTACCCTACCACGGCTCAAAGGAGTCGTGCAAACAGGTTTCAGTTGGGCACAGTCCCGAGCCACATGGAGGCAGTGAGCGACTGTTAGGGATTCGTCTCTCCCGGTATAGGGAGTTGATATCGCACTGTGGTCGTTTGGTCATTACCATAAGTCCCTGGCCAGGGCTGATTGAGAATTACTGATGGAATGATCAGTAGATTCTCGGGTGGTCTTGAACCATACCGACACGACTTGTACGGTTATTAGGGGTCTGACGTCCACCACCTCCCTAGACCATACATGCGATACTCTTAGACGAACAGACCGGACTGCGCGGATATTGTCACAGACAGGCTCAGTAGGATTTCAGATGGGTTACCTCATCAGCTTTCTTATCGACAACTACCTGGGGACCGTTACGTACAGCTAGTGCCGCTTGCGGTCTGTGGTTAAACCCACTGCCAGCGTAGTAGTCAAGTCTTTAGAGTCCCACACAGAGATTTCCCAAAACCCAGGCGAAAAGATATAGAGGTCGTATGGTTTTACGACAAAGGTTCGGACGCATACGTGCTTGAACGCACGTACGACATTCGGACAGTTTTTTACTAGCCGGTTTTGGTTTAAGCCAGATTCTAGTATCAGGTTATTGGATTTATACAGTCTAAAGTTTTTCCGTGTTTTCACGGATGAGAGGGGCGTTCTCGTAATTTTCCGAGAAGCTTCTAGAAGGATGTGACATGAAGGGAGAGGTGGCATTTTCATTTAATGATTTAGTGACTCATTGTGAGTGATTCATCATGTCATTAATGCATTATTAAATACTTAATGACTCACATAATGAATCACCCACTTGCATTAATGAAACATGATGAATAATCTCTTATTATTCATTTCTTTTTATTCATTATGTTTCATATATCAAGTGAGAAGCTATTTCATTATTATTATTATTATCATTATCATCTTCTCACTCTCTCTCTTCAAGTTCTCTCTCCTTCACCAAGCCTAATCCTACCCCTCATGAGTTGAGAACAAGGATTAGGAAAGACTAATTACTCCATAACCTATCTCTACATCACCTTAGCTACTCTATTTAGCAACTAGAGAAACTAAGTAACCTCAAGTTTAGAGGTTATAGCTTGGATTAGGGTTCTCGGGTGGATCGTCTATCACGGAAGAAAGCCGAAGAGGACGTGGAGATCCAAAGAGGCCGTAGATAACATTAAGACGAAGGACTAGAACCGTTTGGTATAATCTCTTAACATAGTAGTTTAGAACTCTATTGCTTTTGTTAAAACTTGTTTAGCAAACGATTCATACGGTTAATCGATGTTTGATCATAGAACAAGATTGTTATTCATATTTCCGCCTCCCCATAAGTATTGGGGTGTTAAACATCGACTTACACACTGCAGATCCATTCACAAAGGTCTTACCTCAGACACGGTTCGAGAGGCTATTCGAGATGATAGGTCTGCGATCCGCTAGAACATGGCCCTAGTGCAAGTGTGAGATTGTTAGTGTATATGCCGTAGGGCCCATTATTGTATCATACTAGTTTGTATATTAGTTAATGGAAGCTTGGGATATTCACAGTTGTATTAAGAAGTTTTGCTCGACATATTAGTATGCTACTTGGTTTATATCTATCTTAATATGTGTATATGTTTTTTTTAACATATCGCGAATACATATTGATAGAGCCCATAGGATCTTGCTTGACTACCAGCGTTGTGATGGCAGTCACACTAGTGGAGGCTGGGTAGTCTACAAGCACATACTTTTTCAGGTCCCTAGTCGTAGAATTATCGAGACAGGGCATCGATACTCCAGAGTAGGCTAGTGTATACGGTTCTCATCCCAGCAGGGGAAATGGTCTGTCCCACAGCTATTAGAACGTTGTACTGGAGATAGTATGCAGGTGCTCGTTGGGTTACGGGTACACCAGACAGGACTCCCAGGGAACTGTTGGTTGGTATTATACCCGTCGTCAGTTAACAGTTCCTAGGTGTCATGCGTACAGCATAGTCCGTAGACTTGACATTGCTGCTTCGCCTCGAGTGTGTTCCCACTGTTCTTAGATTGCTACCCTACCACGGCTCGACTGAGTCGTGCAAACAGGTAGCAGTTGGGTGCAGTCCCGAAGCACTTGGAGGCAGTGGCGGTTAGATAGGATTCGTCTCTCCCGGTGTTGGGGGCTGATATCGCGCTGTGTTTGGAGAGCCATTACGCAAGGTCCCTGGCCAGGGCAAGCGAGATTTACTGGTAGGTTTTCCAATATCTTCTCAAGGTGTAATGGGCTTCATTCCGACACGACTTATACCGCTATTAGGGGACTGACGCTTGTCGCCCCCTAGGCCCGATATGCGATAGTCTTAGACGAACAGACCGGACTATATGGAGATTGTCACATCAGGATCAGTAGGAGTTTGGATGGGTTTCCTCATCGACCTTCTTATCGACATTTACCTGGGGACCGTTACGTACAGCTAGTACCGCTTGCGTCCTGTGGTTAAACCCACTGCCAGCGTAGTGTCGAGTCTTTAGAGTCCCACACAGAGGGTTTCCCTGCTTCAGGCGAAACGATATAGAGGTCGTATGGTTTTATGATAGGGTTCGGATATATACGTGTACTTGTGTACGTGTGATGTTCGGACAGATTATACTAGCAGGTTTTGGTTTAAGCCAGATTCTAGTATTGGATTATTGGATTTATGCAGTCTCTGTATATCCGTGTTTTTCGTAAATACGGATGAGAGGGGCATTCTCGTAATTAGTCGGGAAGCTTCTAGAAGAAAGGTGACTCATTTAGTTTTAATTCATTTGTGAATTAAACTTAATGAGGTGGAGATGTGATGTGTAATTTTCATTAATTGCACCATGAGTCATGAGGTGATTCACCTCAAAGTAATTAATGAAGCATGGTTGATAATTTATTGCTTAGATATTTTCATGCTTCATGATATTATCCAAATGACTCAAGTTCAATTCATTATCACAAATACATTCTCTCTCCTCAAGCTCTCATCTTCTTCATCCTAATCCTAATCCTCTCATGAGTTGAGAACCATAGGGTTAGCAAGACTAATAGATTCTTAACCAATCTCTATATCCTCTAGGTCACTTGGATTAGTAATCCTAGCCACTTAGTTATCTCAAGTTAAAGGTTAAAACTTGAAGAAGGAACTCTCGGATGGATCTTCTATTACATCGAGGAGGCCGACGAGGAGGTGAACAATAAGAAAAAGAAAGACTAGTATTTTGAGGTATAATCATCTATCATAGTAGTTAACTGCTTCTACATAGTTTGTTAGTTACGATTTAGCAAAGATCCGTTTGATAGTCGATATTACTTTGAACAAAATAATTGTTTTACCTATTCCGCCTCCCCGTATCTTGTGGGGTGTGTAACGTTGACTTACATAATTTACCCACGAATCGAGCGGGGTTGAGCCCGACCCAACTGAGGGCCTTCTCGAAAAGCAAAACATCGGCCCGTTGGATAGGCTCCCACATCGACACCGCCCTCGCCTCGGTTGAGGACGATCGCTTCACATGCGGGCATTCGACCATGTGCCACTGTACAGGCACAGGCCAATCCTCACCCTCAGGTAGCCCAACGAATACGAACTTCTCCTTCCATTCGTGGATGGAAGAAAGAACTACTACGACCCCCGACCCGGCCGCCCCTCCCCTGCGTTTTCTAAAAGAAACGTACACCCAGCTCGGCTCATCCTTACGGATGCCGGGATAATTTTTATAACAAAGAGAGGAAAGGAGAAGGGTCAAGTCCAAGGGGATTTCTTCAAGTCTCAATCGGACCAGGAACCCAAGGAGAATTCTCCATGAGTTCGGCACTAGCTGGTCCGGGGCTAGTTGAAAGCAACGTAGTGCTCCGCATACCTTGGGGAAAAAGGGCAGATGCAGTCCAGCCTAGAATGCATCAAGGTACAAGGCGATCTCCTTGCCCTGCACCTGATCCTCCCTCTCGTCCTCCCTAGCCAAACAAAGCGAATAGCTAGGGGGAATGTGGAAGAGAGCCCGGATCGTGGTGAGCTCGTCCACATTCCTTAGGAGGGAGGGCGCATCGCGAGCATTCCCGATGCGCACCTTAGAGACCCTTCCCGTCGCCTGACCACGGGCGGCGGGGGTAACCCTAACTCTACGAGGGGAATCCGACTCGGATGGGGCAGAGGAGGAAGCCGAAGAAAACTCCTTAGATTTTACCCTAATTATCTCAACAGACTCCTTAGAGAAAGACATCTAACTTGATTCAAAGAAAGAATCCTCTGAGGGAAGAGCATGAGAGATCCGATCTAAAGGAAAGAGCGCCGAGCTATCTCTCGCAGCAATAGAGAAATGATGGCGAAAGTGTGGACTCAGGATGGATCCCCCTATTTAGAGCGTTTTGGAAAACGCACCCAGCGACTCAGATTGTTTCCCGCCAAAATGGCGTTTCGTGCTCGCCTGCCGTTGACGCTCCACGTGTCGCGCAACCATTGGAGACGTGCTTTTGAGCGCAGAAGACAGTGACGATCCGTCACGTCCGCCAATCGGCGTCGAACACGTGGCCTGCGCCCCAACGAACGTATGATCGAATCGGCGCTCCCTCTTTAATGCACGATCTCCTCTTTGATCCACTGACGTCATCAAGGATACACCTAATCTCCTCGGAAATCCATGCCGACAAGGTCCTTAACTACGAACTGAGCCCGGGGAACCGATAAGACCACTCTCGACCCGACCTATAAATAGATCGGGACGAGAGTGGGGGGCTAATGATGATGCTCATAATCAGGAACTCCCCAGATCATGACGCGTGGCAGATGACGTGTCTCGAGGCACATGGAAACAGGGCATGAACCACGCATTGGAGGCGTCCCCGGGCTATCGTCTCGCTGCTTGGACCCGACCTTCGAAGATTCCTTGAACAATCCGGCGCTCGCCATGGAAATGACTATCGGCTCGCCTCCGAGCCCTCCTACATGTCGAGCTCCTCAGCCCTTCGCCTCCGAGTTATCACAGAACCGAACTAGCTCAGCCTCCCGCCCCCTTTTAGGCCTCTCGCCAAGCTAGGCCTCTTCGATTCTATCGGGTGACCTAGAACACGGGTGACAGGCGCCTCCGCCACGGCTCCGCGAATCTCGCCAGACGCGAGATATCCGCGGCCCCATGATTCTGCATTCCACGCCGTCGGATCCCCCCATTAACAAGCGTATCTCATAATTAATGGGGGATCCCGCCATTCACGCGGGCGTAACGCCAGGGGCGTAATGGCCGGCGAGGATCTTGCGCCAGCTAGCCCATGGCAGCCGCTATATAAACCCCTCTCTCAGACGACTCAGGAAAGGCAATTTTACCCCAATAGGCCGCTACTATACTCAAATATCTCGGCTAACTTGATCGTCGGAGGGTCCACGGTGGTACAACTACCCCGGAACTTCTTTGCAGGTAGCTCGGATTCACTCCAAATCAAGCCCACTGAGATCCACACGCTTCAGGAGGCAACCCTCAAATCCAATCTCAGCCGTTTATCAACGCTCGCGACAGATTGACGGAGGACAATATCTGAAGGAGATCCTGACCTCCATCAGATAACGACCAACACAATCGTTGAGAGTCGAATGCAACTCATAAAAGCGAAAGAATTTCCATGGAAGTGAGGTCTAATGGTAGATAACCAGGTATTCTAACAAGAATTGAATGCTTCTAAGATAATTCATAGTCTAATTTTTTTATATAGATACATAAGCCTTTCTGCCAAAAAAAAAGTACAAAATTATGTCGGGGTTTTCAAAATATAGTATTATATTATCATGTTTGATTTTTTTTCCGGCTTATTTCACATAAACTGGCTTATGGTTTGCTCGAGTTTTCCAAAACCACCATATAATTTAAATTCATCATAGAAGCCTCCCGGAATTTTTATTTCGTTACACAGAAACACCTTACGGTTATTTATTACAAAAATCGACTAAGTTAACCTTTTATTTTAATGAAAATACGGAGCATCTAGAAGTATTAAAGATATACCATACTCCTAGGGTGTTTAGTGATAATTTGTCCTAATTTGGAAAAAAATACTTTAGCTTTGAGGATTTAGAGAATAGGCCATTTAGAGGAAAAAGAGCTGATATAATAAGATTATGATAGATAATTTAGAGTAAAACTACAAGGATCGGTCAAATATGAGATCACGTGACCTGTTAATCACTAAAAAAACTTTACAGATGAGAACCACATGCGTTTTTGTCCAACGAGTTTCGTGATGTGTGCCTTTTGACGGCCTAAACTCCTCCATTTATTTGGACTACAATATGGTTTTGGACAACTCGAGTAAATTACATGATGGTTTACTTGGAATAATCCTTTTTTCTTTTGAAAAAAAAAATTAAGTTGGGCTATGCCAAGATAATTGGTAAAAGCATGTTTAATAAACTCTGAAACTGAAAGGGCCACTTTCGATTTCCTTTTCTGCTTTAGTCTTTTTCAGCCTGGATTCTCTTTTGGCGTCTTTTATATGTTTTTCCCCCTTTTCTTTCTTTCTTTCTTTATTTTATTTAAATATTTATTTATTTATGTTTTAGAAATTTCACATGTTGATTTTGAGTTCATTAATATCCAGGACAAGGACATCTCACCAACCCTTGCTTTGATTACAATTTTATATTTTGAACTTTGTTTGCTTACATCATGGATCTTGAAAATTACTTTATTTATGGCTATTTATAAAGAAAATAATGGAGGAAAGATGTTATAGGAGGGAACTTACTCCAATGGCGTAGAAAAAACACACCCTCCCTCGTTTTTTCCGACGATCGGCACCCACCATCTTTATCGTTATCATCTAAGATGTGGGTCCACCAAATTTCATGTGATTCTACAACCTTTTCACCATTGAATTAGTGGGTTCAAAATTAACGGTTTATCGACAATAGAACTTTTTACATTGCTAAATCAACGGTGCAAAAGTTGTAGAATCACATGAAATTTGATGTACCCACATCTTAGATGATAACGATTAAGATGATGGATTCCGGTCGTCGGAAAATACGATGTAGGATATACTTTTACGACGCCACAGAAGGAAATTCCCTTCTATGGCCTCTTTCCTCCATTATTCTCATTTATGAAAATGTTGGATAATGAAGTGAAAAATATATTCCATCCATTTTCTTAAAAAAAGAAAAATAATAATAATAATAATAATAATAAATAATAATAATAATTGGAGATGAATGTTTTATATCTACGACTTTTAGTTATCATAAGAATTGGTGGTATATCATATCATTTGATAAGAGATTAAACCAGCTATTTTTACTCTTTTCATGGAATCATAATTTGTTATTTATACACAACTTTATTTATCAATTACCAATTGGGCATAAATCTCTTGTACTATACGGCAGTTGAACGCTTACGCTTAAACACTAGGATCTTTTCCGAACTAACAAATAATTTATTCATTTAGAAGATCAATAATGAGTCTTTGGAAAGTGCATTAAGTGAGCACGTAAATTAGGTGGGTTTGTTTTGCAGTTGCAACAAAACCACTCACGTTTTTCATTTCAAGCTGCTTTCTTGGAAATTTAGACTTTGAACTTGTTATATAATTGATTCATGCAATTCCTTTTCATCAAAGTTGGGCGGAATTTAATGGATTCTAGAGCTAAGTCTTAACTGCAAAACTGCAACAGATCTTGGTTTTATAATGGAATTGAGATTGAGATGAAACTCCAACCGACATGACTCAACAAGAGCAAATTAACAACAAAATTGCAATATTTAATAAGGTCTCAATCTTGCAAGCTTAAAAAACTCGGGTTTTCTATACTCCACTAACACAGAACATGCATAAAGAACTCCAAATCAGCCTTTTATCTTTCCTCTCTTCAAAAAGTGAGACATAAAACGGTCATTTTAGAGTTTGGGTAAAGCTCCAAAATAACATATTGGAGTTTACATAAGTCCAAGGCCAAACGGGTCATCGACGTTAACTTTATTTTACCGGAGACATGATCTTGCAAAGTAGAGTTCGCATAGCCTATATCTCCATTTAAACCAACTTCTTGTGTTTCTAACTCTATACCCAAATAGATAAGCTCTAAATGAACAAGATCATTGCAAATCCGGACACGAGCTAAATTTCTTATTTTGTCAAATAATTATAGCTTAGATCCGATTGCATCATCATCATCATCATCATCATGATGATGCCCGAATTTCCTGTCCGGGTGGAAGGCTAAACCCTAAAAGTTTATTAATTAATAATGCATGAACTACAAAAAATAAGAGGGACATATATATGGGGAAACCTCATCTAAAAATTAATTACCTATTAGATTACTAGCACAATTTAGACATTGATAAAGCAAACAAGCATTGCCAGTCCCTTACAATAGAACTAGTTTATTCTCAATCTTGATAAAAGCGGAAGATTTAATTTGACTAATTTCTGGAAATTTTGAATCATATCGTGGGAAATGATGGATAATACATGAAGCATTTTCGGTGAGTGCTTCCTCAGCAAGTAAACTGGCATAGCATTATCTTCTCTATATATTTTCTAAACCCAAACATTAACAACAGTCAAAAGCTTACCATTTTTCTGAAATAAGTAATGTCTTCTACTGGTCATGTATGGATCCGTCAACAATCAAAGTTCTTAAATCTGGACCGAAAATATAAATAAGCAAGATGATGAAGTTTGATATTATGTCCATATCTAGTAAAGAATGGGCACAAAAAACCTTCACCACAACACAATTTAATGCTCCAAGGGACTTATTGCCTGGCTCTACTTTATGTTCTGCTGAACTACTACTACATAATAAGACTCATCACAAAAATTCAGAGCCTTCTATGATGCAAAAAATAGTTGATACTCAGCCAGTCATAATGAACGCTGCTAATAACTTCGATAAGTGCAAACCAAAAGACTTGCACAAATCTTTAATTCAAATCACTCAAGAAGATGTAGTATCTGAACCCGTAAACTTAGATAATTCAGTCGTGCAAAGTTCTTATTCAAATGAGTTGGACTCGGACAGAAACCTTATGATCCCACCCGGATTCAAACCACCTCGCGCTACGAAGAAGACCCAAAGAGAAAATTGATTACTTCTGTTGGTTTTAGTATACATCGATCTTTATCGTATGGATCCGCTTCCTCGTTCAAGAATGCTAAGGAAAAACTGGGTACGAAATGCTCTACTTCCTCTACTAAATCTCTCGATGATTATGATGATAATGTCATTATGAATGTTGCTATTTCTTGCAACATTATTGTTAAGGATGGAAATACTATTAATAGTATTCGTCTATTGGATAAGAAAAGAAATAAGGAAGGTTCTTAAATCCGAATTTGTAAGGCATTCAATCTAGGAGCCACCGATATTTGAAATAAATAATAGCAGCTTTTCTTTTGTGTCTATAACTTTTTTATGATGTATCGAGAATTTTTACTGTGTGATGTAGAACTTATAACTTGTGATTGCATTTATGTAAAGATAACGACAATTAAATATAGAATATTCTATGATAATTTAAGAAAGATATATGCCACAGTCTATATTGATATTGCGCTCTATATATTTATCGCAGCAACTTGCCGGCTTGAGAGATTGATTTTTAGCAAACAAAATCATAAAGTACACTGATTCTATCACATGTGTTCTAACTCGAAAACCACAAAATGTAGGTGGGGTTAGTTCTAAGATTGACAGCGGCCTCATGATTGCAATTACATGATATAACCTTATAGACCGACAACACTTTAATAATCATAAAGACACAATGTTCACTTGTCTTTTCTTTTTGAGATGCGGCAGATCACATCGAGTTTACTAATGTTGACCACAACTTCATATAATTCCAAAATGTATATCAGTTTAGATAATGCATCTAAACTTAATCAATTTCAAACAGAACGAAAAAATAAGAAACCGAATCAAATGAAAATTTCAAACAAAAAGAAAGGCAAAATCTAATTTTTCAATCTTTTTGGCTATATGTAGATAAACATAAAATGATCCACATGCAAATTGTTTTAAAAGGGAGCAAAATCCAAATTTTCTTAAAATATAAAGTTGGAGGCTAAATTTTTTCAATCACCGTTCATTAAAAGGAAGGGGCCAAATGCAAATACCCTAAAATCTAAGGGGCGGAGAATAATTTTCCGGAGAAAAAGACAAAACTTGATTCACTCACAAGATTGAGGACAAAAATAAGAAAAATAGAAAATGATATGTAGAATTGGAAATCCAAAAAGCTTGAAATCAAGCCTCAAGTCACATTAGGGCTGCATATAATACTAGCAAGTGCCCTCATGCTATGCATGGGTCCGGGAAGTTGTCCAAAAAAATGATATCACATATATCACTGAATTTTAACAATATTTTATACAAGTAAATCGTTCAAATCTAACATAAATCGAGTCCCTTTTAAAACAATTTAGAAAATTTCTTCATTCTCTCAAAATAATTCCAGAAAAGTATCCGTCTTTATACATTTCTGCCTACTGCATGTATTCAACAGATGACAAATTGCATTCGAAAATTCATGCAATCATCATTGACTGCATTTGAAATTTTAAAAGACTTTCTCCGCAATCTTCCTGCCATAATCACTAATTGCTCTCACCTCCGACCTCTTTCAAACGACGGTTATCTTCACTCGTCGTGTACTCTTTCCTCTTGCTATTTTTCATATTTTATAATGCAACTCACCCCTTTTAATATATATTTTATAAGTGTACATAACTTTTAATATATATATTTCATAATTTTATTTGTAGTCGATCTATAATTGTAATACCCAGTTCCACTATAAATATCTTCCGTATTTTGAATAAATACTTTTCCCAAATTTTTTCTATTTCTAATTTTTACAATTATTATTTCCTAAATTTTCTAAATTTAAATATTCTTATACTTTATTTTAAACCCTAACCTGTAATTAATTAATTTATTCAAATTCTTCCTAACCCAACTCCCCGAGCCCGACCTATGACCCAAACCCGATCCGACACCCAAACCCGACCCGACTCCCAATCCCCCTTCTTCTCCCGTCGCCTCTTTTCCCGCTCGTTTTCCCCGCTTTCCCAGCGGCCGCACCCACTTCCCCCGCAAACCGCGCCCGCTCCCACGACTCAGCCCTCGTCGATGCCGCCCTACTCGCCAACTCCCCGAGATCCCCTCCCGTCAAATCCTCTCCCCACACAAACTCTCTCTTTCACTCCTTTCTCTTCTCTCAACAGCCACCACCGAGCACTCAAACCCATCGTCGGTCCCGACCCTCCCCTCTCGCGCCATCCCCGAGACCCGCTCCCCTCAACAACCCAAGACCTCGCTCTCGTCACCATCTCCTCCTCCTCCCAACTCTGCGACCACCATCAACCCGAGCACCTTACAACTGCACTCGCGACGAACCCTCCGCCTTCACCTCGTCACCGTCGTCTCCTCCATCCCCGACCTCGCCCCCTCTCCGACACCGCTACCACCACCTCTCCATCACCTCCCCTCCCGTGCAACCTCTTTCCTGCGACCTCAAACCCAACAGCCCTCACCTCATCCTGCACCTCTTCGCCGGAGCTCTTCGCCGTCGAGCTCCTCACCACGTCGCTGCACCCCGATCCCGACCTCTCCTCTTCGACCTCGTCTCCACTTTCTTCCTTCTTCATCGCAACGACCCCCCGCTTCATCTTCCTTCAACTCATCTCCCCAACCCCTCATGCCACAGCGATCATCGCACCACACCGGAGCCGCCACCATCGTCCCCTTCCTTCTCGAGCATCCTCACGAGCTTCACAGCACCCCCACAACCGCACTCCTCCACTGCTGCAACTCATCCTCTTGGCGCCCGAGCTTTGCTGCGACCACTGTTGAGAACACCTTGCAGCTCTCGCTGTACCGTTCACCACCCGAGGACCACGCCAGCCTTCTCCCTGCATCATCACCCAGCCACCAACACCCACGGCACCCCAAGCCCATTCGTCGTTGCCCCGTGCACATTCCCAGAACCACCGAGCCATGACTTCTCCGCCCCGTACCCAGACGTGTCGCGCCCCGTACCCACTCCCCGTGCCACATCGTACCCAGCCCCCGTGCCACGTCGTGCCAGCCCCCGTGCCACACCGTGCCCGATCCAGTGCATGCGTCGTGCCGCTCCCGCACCATGCACCGAGTTAAGACCGTGCCCACTACCGTATCACGGCCGCGTCGCCACTGCATCTAGTACTGAGTCACCGCGCATCGCGCGCGCACCACGCACCGTGTCCAGTATCGCGCCGTCTCGTGTGTCGAGACAAACTCTGCACGTTCGTCGCTTCCATATCAAATAACCGAGGCAAGTGAAATCCCTATTCATTTGTTTAACATGCTATAATAAAGCGTTAGCTAAAGGAATTATATTATAACTAGATGTATAAATGTAATTGGATCGAAATCTAAACTCGAGATTTTGTGTAGCGAATCGTTGTGCTGTTTTACTTGAGCGGAGCCAGACTAGCGCTTATTACTGTGTTGGTAACGCATATAAACTAAGTGGATAACATTTAATTTACTTTGTTAGAAGAAACGTTAATTTCGATTGAAGACTGAATGTTGATCTTAAGTGTTCAATGTGAGCCTTATGCGAAAATAAAATCTAAAATAGCGGAACTCATGATATTTATACCCTAACACTGTTAACAAACACTCTGTAGAAATTTGGTGGCAAACCGATATCTTTTTCACACATAAAGTGGCACCCTAATTTCAACACCGAAACTCACGATTTAACGAACACTTGACACTGTTCAATTCATAATTAATTCTAGAAAAATCCAATCGCAGCGTGCTTGGGTTCTTTGCGAAAGGTACTGCATAACCTTTAACACGACATGTAGCTTTACTGTTATATGTATCCTATAAATATCGAAAACAAAGAACTTACCTGACCTTGGACCGCAGTCCAGTGTAGGAACTTACCCCTTGACTTGCTTTTGTACCCTTGAAACCTTAATTTTTAATTGTGATAGTGTGAAGAGACAATTACCGCTGCGTAGACAATTGTTTCATCTTCCCAACGATACCAGTTTCACTAAAATCCGGTGTCATTTGGTATTTAAATTATATTTTAAACGGATGACTTGTACGGCAGTTTTCTGTCATTTCATCCCGCACCCTTCATCGGTAATTCGATCATAACTCCTAAAACAAAATGAATATTGTTGATCCGTCTCCTGTTCTGTAAAGTTAAGTCATAACCCTACAATTGGTTGAACAGTAGCGCCGCCTAATTGTGCTCCCAACTGAGAGTAAAACGCGTTACGAAACGAACTTCCAGTTCAGAAACTGGATTTCCAGCAGTAAACACTTAAAATGAAATGACCATAACTATCAAACCTGAAACCCGATTGACGCGAAACCAATTTTGATGGACAGATAGTTAAACATACTGCTTACCCCTTTTATATGGTTTTGCGTAATTCTACACGTGTGATTCATAGTACATTCTGCAAGTGGTATGATATTGGCTGGTATATTTTATTCGTATTATAATCAATTGCATTCTCATCATATCATGTAGTCGTTATACCCTCATTGGATAGTGGTCATATACATTGATAACCTAGTGACCGTGATATATTACCCAGTGATAAATATTAGTGATTGAATTGCGGCAAGTACGTTAGTGTATAAGCGTGATTGAATAGTGAAAGTGACACGTACTTATAAACAATCAGCGGAACCAATTAATTATTGCATTGTCGACGTCTATAAGGCATATATAAGTGTAACTATAACTGGTATGGGACGGTTTTGGAAGCACTTATATTAGTGTCATAGGTAAGACATCGAGTATTGTCCATTTATCTTGGGTACTAGTCGAGACATACTTGATGGAAACCCCGTCTCTAGTTCTCACGTAGACTTGTCATAAAGTGATTAGTATTTGGGTTCATGGTCGGTGTTTAATGTAGACCACGGGGTGTGGGGTAGTTTGAGTGTGAGTTCGATCAACGGAATATCGGGAGTCCCACTGCCGGTATATACAGCGATTTTGAGAGTCATATGGGTGATATTACTGATTATTAGTGAGCGTGATTCGGGCCCGTGTTCCCTTTCCCCTGGGGCCTACCCTTGGGTTGGGAATACTCCTGCAGTGGTTGACGCTCATACTTGGACCGACGATAGGTTTAGCGACCTGGACAGTGAGACTTAGAGATGGATAGATTTAGTGATATGGACATGCATTCATTACTGATTCGATATACCTGCTTTACTATTTATCTGTACCGATTATTTCATGCACGTCATCGTTCTATATTTACTGCTTCATGTTCATCATTATTGCACGTGTTTACATATGTTTATATATATATTGCTATTGTGTCGCTCTGACGACTTGAGTATGCATGCTCAGAGTGAGAAGTGGACTTAGCTCGGATCAGGATCAGTCGTATCTCGAGGATATCGCGGACATCTAGATCAGCGACGCCAGTGCTGTCGTTTCCTTGATTTCTATCTGGTTAGTTCTGTATTTATTTTGGTAGTATTTAGTGACTGCATTCCTCATTACCTGTGCATTGATTACTGATTACCACGTAATACTAGAAGCTGAAGTGTGACTACGGCAGGATATTTCCTTGACCGTAGGAGCATGGCTGGCCTTATCAACCTCTCGTATTCCGTATTTTGGGAAGCGGGGCGTGACAATAATGTACAAATTTTCATTTCTTATGGCTATTCATATCCATATTTGCATCCGTCAATGACCATATGATATGAATATGATAACATCTACATCCGATCCGTATCTGAACGATGAGAACCTATAAAAATAATAATGAAAATGTTGATTGCAATTTTTTTTAAAAACATCTGATCCTCATATAATTTTTCATCCATGTACTTATGCAAAGTAATAGTGGACGGATGAATCCGATCGATGAGAACATATACAAAGCAATAATGGAAGTGTTGACGACAATTTTTCAAAATACATCTGAGCCTCATCTAATTTTCCATACATGTACATATATAAATTAATAATGGACAGGTTGATTGCAATTTTCAAAAGATATCAAAGATCTTATTTAATTTTCCATCCACATGTGTCCATGAAGAAAATACTTTTCATAAATGTTGTGGTACAATTTAGGTTGAATAGTGCTAAGTTGTATGAAAATAAATACAGATAATCCATCAGAAAATATATTGCATAAATATGAAAAACTTAGAATGGGTTAAATGCATATGAACTATAAATTATAATGGGATGGAGGATTAATTTCTTGCAATAAGAGGCTAAAAATAGATTTTCTTAAATTAATGGGATGGAGTCTAATTTTCCATGCAAGACAAAAGAAAAGCTTGAAGATATTTAGGATAAAATGGTAAATTGAATGCATAGGCAAAATAGGGAAAAGAAAAGCTTGAATCAAGCTTTTAAGAGCTTTTTATTATATATAAAATGATATATAACGTTTTGAAACATGAATAAAATGAACAATTACATGCACGTACTCAGCTATGTTGATCAACACAAATCAAATTGTACCTTACCAATATCCATTGCAAGAACAGAAGCCCCCTTTGAAATGATGGAACCTATTCTGGTCCCTCAACACAATCTCATGATCGTAAACCATAGAAACCATCTCACAAATGCAATGGCAATCACCACACACCCTCAAGCTCTTCAGCACATGTATTGGAGCGCCCTTTTCAACACTGATAAGCCCAAATGCAATTGCCATCTTCTCACTATGCACACTAAGCACATCTTCCTTCTCCTCATCCTCTACATCTACAAGAACTTGCTTCAAATCAGGCTCAAATCCCTCCAACTTCAATTTTTTCAAAACCTCTTCCAACTTGGCCAAAACCCCCTCTCTACATCCAATGCCCATCTCTTTGCCCACAAGAAACTCATGAACCTTTCCATCGATCATCACCGCGCTACACCCTGGTATCTTTGTCACACATCTTTCCTTCATCAATTCTCGGACTCTATCCACATCATTCCACTGTTTAACCTTCGCATATAAGTTCGATGGCAACACATACGTACTAGAGTCTTGTGGTTCTAATTCTATAGTCTTTGGCGCCGCGGCCTCTCCATGGTTTATATAGCCATGCTTGACACACGAGCTAAGTATCGATTTCCAAACCAGTAAATCGGGCTCCATTGGCATCGTCTCCTCTATGAATCTCATCGCCTCCTCTATCAACCTTGCACGTGCGAAAACATCGATCATGCATCCATAGTGTTGAAGCCGAGGCTCTATATGGAACTTTTCTCTCATTAGATCGAAATAGTATTTGCCTTCTTAGAGCAAACCGCTATGGCTACAAGCATTCAATATCCCTATAAATGTGATCTCGTTGGGCTCGATGCCAAATCTCTCCATTTCTTGAAATATCTTTAAGGATTCTTGCCCGAGGCCACGGATCGAAAGGCCCGAGATCATAGAATTCCAATCGCCCAAATTTCGATTGTCGGGGATAGTTCTAAAGACATTGTAAGCATCGGATATAAGTCCGCATTTTGAGTACATGTCAATAAGCGATGAGCCAAGAACCTTTGAGTTGAGCTTAATTTTGCTTCGTCGAATATAGGCGTTGACCCATTTGCCTTCTTCGGGAAATCCCAAATCCGCGATAGCCGAAGGCACATTTACAAACGAAGCAGCATCAGGTGTAATGCCAACGCTCAACATCTCTCTAAAGATCTCTAATGCTTCCTTCGCTCGGGAATTGAGCACGTAGCCTGAAATCACTGCAGTATACCTGATAACGTCTTTTTCCTGCTCCATGCTACGTAATAATTCGCTGGCAAGATCGCACCTTTTCGCTTTTATCAGCCCATCGATCATCGAATTGTAGGAAACCAAGTCCTTTTGAGGCATTTCCTCAAACACCCTCAATGCCAGATCAATGTGCCCCACCTTGATGCACCATGAAACCATCGAATTCCAAGATATAGCATCCTTTTGTGGCATTTTTTCGAATACCCATCTCGCGATTTCGGGTTCACCCAATTCAAAGTACATTCTAAGAAGAGAATTGGATACGAAAGGGTCCAGCTGGAACCGGGTCTTGAGAACTTGCCCGTGGGTTTGCTCGGCTTGTTCGAAGGAGCGAGCTTCGCGGCATGATTTGAGCACAGAAGGGAGAGAGAATTGGAGGGGTTGGAGATTGTTTGAGGAGGAGAGCAGTTGGGAGTAGAGATGGAGAGTGAGTTGGCGAGAGGTGGAGAGCGTGATGAGGCGATGGAAGATGAGAGAGTAGGAGAGTTGGAGGTTGAGTTTGAAGATATGGGCATGGATTTGGTTGAGCTCTGAGATGCTTTTGGATTGGTTTATGAGAGAAGATGGAGAGTGATGGAGGTCTTGATCTACTTGGGATGTGTCCTCCGTCGATCTGTCACGAGCGTTGTTGAACGGTTGAGATTTGAATTGAAGGTTGTCTTCTTGAACGTGTGGATCTCAATGGATTGAGTTTGAGATGGAAGCCGAGATATCTGTAAAGAAGTCCCGGGATGGATGAACACTATAGGATCCTCCGACGATCAAGTTAATCGAGGAATTTGAGCAGAGCAGTGGCTTATTGGATTCAAGTTGCCTTACTTGAGTCATCTGAAAGAGAGGTTTTTATAGCGGTCGCATAGAGCGAGCGGATGCGAGATCTTCGCCTTCGGTTACGCTTCTGACGTTATGCCTGCGTGAATAACGAGATCCCTCCATTAATGTCGGGATACGCTCATTAATAGGGGGATGCGCCAACGTGGGATGCGGGACATGGGGCGGCGGATATCTCGCTTCGACGAGATATGCAAAGCCGTTGCGGAAGCGCTAAGGTCCCGTGCTCTCGTTTGATTGGGAGAGCTGGAGAGGCTTTGTCCGGCGGAAGCTCGGAGATGAGCCGGGAGGCCGAGGAAGCTCAGCTCTACAATAACCTAGAGAATAGCACAAAAGGATGGGCGCCAGTTCGGCGACTAGGTCGCTCTTGGATAAGAGGGGGAGTTTAAGCTCGGGGAAGAACCGAGGAAAGTCATCAATGCTCCATATTGATTTTAGCTCGGTAGCCCTCAGGAGTCTGATGAGCTGTCATGAGTGACACGTCGTTCGCCACGTGTCGTGATCCGAGGAATTTCCATTTATGAGCATCGGAGAGAGCGAGGGAAATTGGAGACATGATCTAGTTTGAATCAATATAATTAAAAATTTAATAATAACAAATATTGTTGTGAATAAGAAGCCATGTGCCCAACTTGAGGAAAGCTTAAAGCATAGCGCGAAACGCAAAACGGGAGTAGAATGCATCAAAACATTTTTAAATAATATAAAATAATACAATGGAAAAGTTAGAATAAAAGAAACTTTCAAATACAAAAAATATAAAAATAAAACAGATATTTTTTTGGGGTAAATTATACCAAAGGGCTCCCTAAAATGATTTTAATTACAAAAAAATACCTTAAACTACAATCGACTTTTTCACTAAAATACCTTCCATCTCCATTTCATCCACTCAAGTAAGTCTCCGTTTCATCCACTCAAGTGAATCTTTTTTTAGGACGATATTTAAGCAAAATACATCTACATAAATGATGGTTTTGACAACAATATCTTCTTTTCCTCCCCCATCTTCCCCCCACAACTCTCCTCTTTCCTCTTGGCCGTCTTGTTACCACTCTTCCTCTATCCCTTCCTTTCCCACCTCCACACCTTTACCGTTTTTGTCTATTCTCCTCTCCTCCGCCTCAATCACCTCTTCTTAACCGTCAATATGTCCTACTTTCCTGCATCATCTATCGTCCTTTCCCTCGTGATATCGCCATTTTATGATTGTAGACAGTTCTTCCACTTCATGAAAAGGCTATTTAGCATACCGGCAAAAAGGGTAAAACACAACTTTGTTAACACGGTAAGGGTATTTTAGTGTAATTAAAATCGTATAAGGTATTTTAGTGAAAAATAACGATAGTTGAGAGTATTTTAGTGTAATTTAACTTTTATTTTTTGTATACTGTAAAGTTTTGATATGCAGTAATAAACATATATATGAAGTAATATGTAATAATATAAGATCTACAAAAATTATGTTATAGATTAGGGATAACAATCATGAGATTCAATTGTTCTCCTTAAACGTAGTTTAGTGTAGTTTACCCAGTAAGATACCTGTGAAAGCTGAAGTCATGTAGAACAACATTATTTGGAGGGGAAAACCACAATATCATCGTTCTTTTTTTTTTTTTCCACATTTAACTTTTAAATTTTAATTTTAAATTTTTTTTGTTGGCAGGGCAGATCCAGTAAAAGGCCAAGAGGAGACATCTTTCTTATGGAGATTTTGACAAAAAAGAGACTAATATTGATTACAAACAGGAGTTGAGAGATTTTTTGAACATATATTGTATATATTTATTTCAAAAACAAAGCAACAACAGGGGTTTGCTCAAGGGGTAATGTGTTTCGGTTCCCAACAGATTTTAGGTTCAAGTACCACTGCCCATATAACTATTTTTTGAAATATATTTAATTGAGTATGAGTTTCGTTGACCCTTCTTTTTGTAAAGGAAATTTTCCTGTTTTTTTTATGTGTAACTATCTTAAATTTAAAATGCTGACCATTTTATAAACCGTTCAACTTCTTAACGTAATCTTAATTTGTTTCATGCCTCCACAGGTAAAAATTCATGTGCCCGCTCCTATTCCTTGGAGGATATTCACATCCTTTAGAACGTTAATCTAACGTCTTAAAGATTTGGCATCTTTCTCCAAAAATACAAGTCACTTGTCACACAAAAATTCTCCTGAAATCCAACTACAAACAGTGGAAATTTAGATGGACACCATCAAAAGTCGATATTGTTAGGAGAACAAAAAAGATTTATTATAAATGTCTTTAAAATGAAATGTTTTATTCAGCTAAGATCGGATTTCCATCCATCTCCTCGGAACACATTGCACTGGCCTTATATTAAAATAATTGTGACCCTCTGAGCCTCTGATTGGTCTCTGATGGAGTTCCTTTTCGGGTCTCCGTCAGATGTTGTTTTCCGTCGATCTCCCGGTGGACTTTGGAGATGATCTCCTGTTGCGTGTGGGTCTCAATGGGTTTTGAGGAGATTGGTGGTTTGAGGAGTTTGCACCGAGTACCTGCAAGGAAGTCCCGGGGTGGTTTGGTACCACCGAGAACCCTCCGACGATCAAGTTAGCACAAGATCCGAGCAGAGTAACGGCTAAGTGGGGTAGAAAAAAATTACTTGACCCCTCTGTGATGGGGTTTATATAGTGGCGGCAGCACGCAGCAGCAGGCACGAGAATCTCGCCAGCAGTTACGCTCCAGACGTCACGCCCCGTAACGAGCGGATCGCCCATTAATGGGGATCGTGATGGCGTGGAACGTGGGATGTTGCCGGCGGAGAATCTGCGCATGGCGAGATTTGCGGAGCGGCGGTTACGCCTGTGAGTGGTGGAGTTGGTCGGTCGGAAGGACTGAGGAAGATGGCCTCGGTAGGGGAGCTCGGTAACGAGCGGGAGGGCCGAGGAGTCTTGGTCCTGTGGCAGCTCGGGGCGAGCTGCGAGGCCGAGGAGGCCAATTTGCAGAGGGTCTTGAGGAGAGCCAGCTTGTGCTTGCAGGTCGGGTACATGGGTGGCCTGGTCGGCCCTGTGGGCCCTTTCTTCTGAGTTCTGGGACACATTATCTGCCACGTGTGCTGATCTGGGAGATCGCCGATATTGAGCATCATCATTAGCCCCCCACTCTTGTCCCAACCAGCTGGCGGGTCGGGTCAGGAGTGGACTGCCGGGCCGTCCGGGGTGAGCTCCCTCCTAAGGTTTCGTCGGGACGCGTCCCCGGGCTGTCAGCTGTCTTTTCTGCCAACGAATCAGGGCGAGACATCTGCATTTAAGGAAGGTGCGCCAGTTCATGTATCCTGTCACTGAAGCGACGGTCCACGTGTCAAGCGTCGGTTGGCCGATGCGACGTGTGCCAGACCTGCGGCGTCTGATGGGGGTGCGGCCCAGTGTGGGAATGACAAGTGGAGCGATCGGAGCCGTTGGACGCGAGGAGGCGCTTTGGCGGGAGATGAAGGGTGCCCTTGGATGAGGGTGATTGCAGTGATAAATAGGGGTGGGCCCACTTCAGGGCCCCTGCTCCTTCATATTTCCTCGCTATAAGTCCTGGTTGCTCGGCGCTCGTCTTCTTTTGGGTTGGATATATGGTTCGTTCCCACTCTTTGGGTTTCTCGTTCCAGAAGGGGGCCAGCGGCGCGGCCGTGCCTCCGGTAGGCTCGTGCTTTGCGCCGAATGTTCCGCCGGCGATAGGGCCGTCCGCTTCGTTGATGGCTCCTAGTGATGGTTCCGGCGGCGGCCAGAGACGCCCATGGTCAGCCGAGTCCCAGACGAGAGACGTAGGGGAGGGCGAGGATAGGGTCCCCCTTAAGAGGAAAATGACAATCTCTCGTACGCCGCCGTCGAGGGTTCCTGAGGGGATTCCCGTGCAGGAGGATAATGTCGTCTTCATGGCTCCATCTGGGCTTTCCGTCGCTGCCGGCCTGCTCGCAGGGATGGAAGAGTCGGCCGGGGGAAGGCTTCCGCATGGCACCCTGAGGATCCAAATGGAGGCCATAGCCCAAGGGGCGGTCCAGGTATAAACTCCCCCACACGTCGTTTTTTTTTACCTTCTTTTTTTTGGCTCGAGCGTCTCCAAGTTTCTCATCCATTTCCCATCAGGTTCTCCAACGCTGCACCCTCGTTACTCGTATGGAGGCCGAGGGGGCGTTCCATGCACCGAGGCCGGTGGAAGCGTTTCCTTCAAAGGTCGAGGTCCTGCGACGTGACCTGCGTCTGGAGAGGGAAAGGGTTGATATCCTGGCAGCCCGAGCGGAGAGCGCGGAGCTCGCCGTCTCAGTGAACTAGGGTGCCTATCGTCGCCTGAGTGCATCCCACCGAGTTGCCAAGGCGAAGTTGGAGGATCTGGCCAATCGTTTCGTGGCCACGGAGGAGGAGAAAAATGCTAGCAGGGGGGATGCCGAGTGTAAGTCCATGCTACCTCTCCCGGTACTTACGGGAATGCGGAATTTGGTAAAAAACGATTTTTACGGAGGTGGTAACATGGACCCAAAACCCGGATCTTGGTTAAACATCTATCTAGCAACCTAACTACGAGTTTCTAGCTACTCGGTTAGGGGGTTATACCTTGCTTGTCTTGAACTCCTTCGTCTTCAAGCTCCGATGGTGGTCCGGAATGGCTTCTTCTCGTCGTCTCCGTACGCCGAAGATAGATCCACCTGAAAGCTCCAACCTTTGGCTCCTTCTTCGTTCTTTGAAGAAACTAGTTCACTTGGTTTGCTAAACCTAGTGAACTAGAATGAGTAGAGAAGAGTTTGTATGGGATTTTATCTATGGTTCTTGATTCTCAACTCATGAGACAAGAGAACCATAGAATCAAGAGAGGGAGGAAGAGGTTGAGGGTGAAAGCAAAAACAAGAGAGCTCAAGAACAAGAGAGAGAATGAGCAAGAAAGAATGAGCAACACTTTTGTCTCTCACCCTCTCATAATCCAAAGTCATGATAACTCATCATACTAAAAAAGTCTTATGTGATGGTAGAAGCAACCATAACCATATCATTTCATGCACTCATTTTACACAAATGAGCAAGCAAACAAAAGTCTTTGCCATGAAATGATGGCTATGGTTATCATGATGGTCAACTAGTCAAGCCTAGTCAACCGGTCAACAAAGTCAACAAAAGTCAACAAGTCAACAAAGTCAACAAGTCAACAAAAGTCAACAAGTCAACAAAGTCAACAACCATATCACCATAATACTTAATTAATATAATAGTTAATCACATATCATATTCTCATTAGGGTTGAACAAAAAGTCAAATAGTCAACGGTCAACTGTCAACAACCCTAATGAGAATCCGCTGCCTCTGTCTCCCTGTCAACTGTGCATACGCACCCGCATCCGCGTTCCGAGGAACACGAATGCACACTGGATAAATCCAATCCCAAAAGGTACACTAGGATTCGGCTTATACCAAAGCCCGCTAGTGTAAACTGTCCGGACACTGTACGTGCACAAGTGCACGGATGTGACCGAACCCTGTCGCAAAACCATGCGACCTGTCGCAATACCATGCGACCTCTACTCTTTTGCCTAAAGGCGAAAAGCTTTCTGTGTGGGACTCTAAAGACTCGACCCTACGCTGGCAGTGGGTTTAACCACAGACCGCAAGCGTCACTAGCTGTGCGTAACGGTCCCCAGGTAGTGCCGACAAGAAGACCGACGAGGCGAAACCCATCTGAACTCCTACTGAGCCTGAGTGTGACATTCTCCGTACAGTCCGGTCTGTTCGTCTGATACATCGCATGGCGGGCCTAGGGGGCGGTAAACGTCAGTCCCCCAATAGCGGTACAAGTCGTGCCGGAGCGAAGCCCAAAACACCCTGAGATAACACTGGAAACCTACCAGTATATCTCGTTTGCCCTGGCCAGGGACTACTCGTGTAATGGCTCTCCTAGACACAGCGCGATGTCAACCCCCAATACTGGGAGAGACGAATCCTGTCTAACCGTCACTGCCTCCAAGTGCTTCGGGACTGCACCCAACCACTACCTGTTTGCACGACTCCTTTGAGCCGTGGTAGGGTAGTGATCAAAGTACAGTGGGAACACACTCGAGGCGAAGTGACAGTGTCAAATCAGCGGACTAAGCTGTACTCATGTCACCTGGGAACTGATAACTGACGATAGGCATAATACCAACTAGTCAGTTCCCGACGAGTCCTGTCCAGTGTACCCGTAACCTAACGAGCACCCGCATACTATCTCAAGTACGACGTACTGACGGCTGTGGGACAGACCGTCTCCCACACTGGGATGAGAAGCGCATGCGCTGGTCTACTCCGGAGTATCGATGCCCTGTCTCGATAGTCCTGCGACCAGGGACCTGCATAAGGATGTGCTTATAGATTACCCAGCCCCACTAGTGTGACGGCCATCACATCGCTGGTAATCAAGCAAAGATCCTAAGGGCTCCACTAATGTGTATAGGCGATATACAAAAATAAACACATGTACACATTGAAGTAGAAACAAACCAAGTAGCATACTACTATTTTGAGCAAGATTGTATATACAAGGTGAATATCCCAAGCTTCCATTAAGTAATATACAAACTAGTATGATACAGTAATGGCCTCTAGGGCATATACACTAACACGAGGCGGTGCTTCGGGCGGCCGGGGTTGCCGAGGTTCGGGCTAGGAAGGCCGTGGCCGATTACAAGGCGTCAGAGCAGTTTTTCGCCTAGCTTGGCGAGCATTCCGCCGTTGCGTGGAACTAGATGCCGTGAAGGAGCAGCTTCTTGAGTTCGCCGATGGCGAGCTCCGTGCTAAGGTCCCACTCCCGGTGGCAAAGTCTCCGGCAGACAGCGATGAGGGAAGCGAGGCGCACCCCTGGTGGCAAAACCTCCGGTGGTGAAGCCTCCGGCAGACCGCGATGACAGTGATGAGGGAAGCAAGGTGCAGGAGAGGGTTTGTGACTTAGGCCTTTTTGATATTTCCTCGTCCCTCTTTTGTAAGCGTCTGGAACTTTGTAAGGCTGGGGATCCCCTAATACCCCTGTAAAGACATTTTGCTCGTGCGAATAAAACTCTTGCTGTTTCATTGCTTTGCACTTTATCTTTTGGATGTGAAGAGTATTCATAGAATATCCTTGCTTGCTTTGTTGGGCTTCCATGTCAGGCGATCGTACGTCGAGTTGATTTCGATCACTTATCAAGCATGCCGAGTGCTGCTGAGAAGGAGGTATTCCCATGGCCCCGGAGTCGAGGGGGGATCGCTCAGACTTGAACTGGTGTCTCTCAATGGGGTTTCGAGTCTGCGGCATTTGACGAGCAGCATGCTGCCCGGCGCAGATTTGCCAAACAGAAGGGAGCTAGGTGGCCTCGTTAAGAGGGCTTCAAGCCAGCAGCGTCTGGTTGGCAGGAGGATGCCCCGCGGTGGGCGCCATCCGGGCAGTGAAGCTGCGCGGTTGTCTCTTGGCGAGGGCATTGATCCCCGGCGCCGCGAGTAGGGAAGTTATCGGCTAGGGATGACCGAGCAGGGTAGCCGCTCGGTTGCCTCTTGCGAGGGCTTTGATCCTTAGCGTTGGAGGGGCTGTAAGGAGCCTACTAAGGATAACCGGGCAATGAAGCTGCGCGGTTGCCTCTTGGCGAGGGTTTTGGTCTCTGACGTCGTGGGTAGGTAACCACCAGCCGGGGATGACCGAGCGGGGTAGTCGCTCAGGTGCCTCTTGCGAGGGTTTTAATCCCTGGCGTCATGGGTAGGGAGCTACCGGCCGGAGATGACCGAGCAGGGTAGCCGCTCGGTTGCCTCTTGTGAGGATTTTGATCCTTCAGGATGGGGACCGGGCAGGGTTACTGTCCAGTGCCTCTTGGCGAGGACTTTGATCCCTATCGGTTGTGGTAGGAAGCTACCAGCCGGGGATAGCCGAGCAAGGGTCGGGCTCGACTGCCTCTGGGAGGACTTTGGTCCTTAGTGCGGGAGGGGCTGTAAGAAGCCTACCAAGGACCCTTGGCCGGGCAGGGTTACTGCCCGGTGCCTCTTGGCGAGGGCTTTTGTCTTGAAGGATAGCCGAGCGAGGGTCGGGCTCGACTGCCTCTGGGAGGGCTTTTGATCCCTATCGGTTGTGGTAGGAAGCTACCAGCCGGGGATAGCCGAGAGAGGGTTGGGCTCGACTGCCTATGGGAGGACTTTTTTATCCCTGTCGGTTGTGGTAGGAAGCTACCAGCCGGGGATAGCCGAGCAGGATAGCTGCTGAGCTGCCTCTAAGGAGGACTTTGATCCTCAGCATTGGAAGGGCCGTAGGAGGCCTGCTAAGGATAACCGGGCAGTGAGGCTGCGCGGTTGCCTCTTGGCGAGGGCTTTGATCTCTGGCGTTGCGTGTAGGGAAGCTACCGGCCAGGAATAGCCGAGCAGGGTAGCCGCCCGGCTGCCTCTAGGGAGGACTTTGACCCTTAGCGTTGGAGGGCCATAGGAGGCCTGCTAGGGATAACCGGGCAGTGAAGCTGCGCGGTTGCTTCTTTGGTGAGGGTTTTGGATCACAAAGACAGAATTCTATTTGCAATGTTCTGACGTTCCTTTATTTGAATGGAAAGGATTTTTAGAAAACATTTACATCGTCTTCGCGAATGGAGGGGTACACACTTGTTGGCCTTGGCCTCATTGGTATAGCTTGAGCTTCTTGGCGTTGTAAGGCCGCTTGAACTTGTGTCCGTCCGCGTCTTGTAGGCGATGGGCTCCGCCGGGGAATACCTCAGAGATGAGGAAGGGACCGTCCCACTTTGGGGAGAAATGTGTAGCCTGCCTTGGTCGATGAACTCGTTTCACCGTAGGACCAGATCTCCGGTCTTGAAGGAGCGGCGCTTGACCCGAGTGTTGTAGTATCGGGCCGTTTGTTGTTGATAAGCGGTAGCCCTAATCTGAGCCCGGTCTCTCTTCTCCAACAAGATGTCCAGGTTGGTCCGTAGCGCCGAGGTGTTCGCTTCGTCGTTGAAGTGCTCGACCCGATGACTGGGTAGCCCGATCTCCGCTGGGACCATTGCCTCGGTCCCGTAGCAGAGGATGAAGGGGGTTTCCCAGGTGGGGGTCTTCTTTGACGTGCGCAGGGCCCATAAGACCCGGGGTAGTTCTTCGACTCAACTGCCTTGTCGTCCTTCTAGGTGGGTTCGGAGACTTCGGAGGACGTCTTGGTTAGCGACTTCGGCCTTCCCGTTGCATTGGGGATGCGCGACCACGGCGAACTTCATGAGGATATGGTATTCTTTGCAGAAGTTATTCACTTTCTCGTTCTTGAAGTTCGTCCCGTGGTCGGTGATGATACATCTCGGGATGCCAAACCGGAGTATCAGATTGTTTTGCAGGAACTTGATGGTCGTGGCAGCATCCGGTTTCCTGATGGGGACGGCCTCGATACACTTGGTGAAGTAGTCTACCGCGACGAGGACATATTTGTGCCCGTCCATACCGGTAGGGAACTGGCCGATCATGTCCAATCCCCACTGGGCGAACGACCATAGGGATGTTAGGGCGGTCAGCTCGGTAGCGGGGAGGCGAGGGATGCTTCCGTGGAGCTGGCAACTCTTGCATCTTCTGACTAGCTTTTGGGCGTCCTCATGAACAGTGGGCTAGTAGTACCCATAGAGCAACGCCTTTTGGATCAAGGTTGGGGCACCTTGGTGCGCACCGCCAACCCCTTTATGGATTTCCCGGAGGACGTAGTCGGCTTCGTGGGGGTCGATGCACCGGAGCAGGGGCTGAGTGAAGGATTTCTTGTAGAGGTTCCCATTGCTCCAGATGAAGTGGAGGGCTTTGGCCCGGAGACAGCGGGCGGCTCCCCGATCTTCTGGGAGCGTACCGTCCTTCAGGAATTCCACGAGGGGCTTCCTCCAATCTTGGTCGCCTTCCTGCGCCGCATATACGTGGAGTGTTGTCGCTCCGTCTTCCACTCTGAGCTGAGGCAAGGTTTCGAAGAGGATAGACCGCTTATTGTTGGCCGAGTATGACGAAGCCAGCTTGCTCAGGGCGTCGGCTTGGGCATTCAGTTGCCTGGGTATTTGTTCTACTTGGACTTCGTCAAAGTTCCTCCGGAGTTTCCTCACCTCATCCAGATACTTCATCATTAGAGGCTCCCGAGCTTCAAAGCGGCTAGTCACTTGACCGACGACAAGGGCAGAGTCGCTGCGGATTCGAATTGTCTTCAGTCCCAGCCCGGCGCCCATGCGCAGTCCAGCCAGGAGGGCCTCGTACTCTGCCGCGTTGTTTGAGGCTTTGAAACCGAGCTTCAGAGAGTACTCCATTTCCGCCTCGTTCGGGCCCCGGATAGTGAGGCCGGCACCACAACCTTCCTCGGTTGAAGACCCGTCGACGTAGATGACCCACTCAGGAACTGAGCCAGGCCTTTCCGCGATGGGACACTGAGTTGCGAGGGGCGGCGTGGACTCCGGTTCCTTGCTAGAGATGGTGCATTCAACGATGAAATCGGTCAGGGCCTGCGCTTTGATGGCTTGCCTCAGGCGATATTTTATGTCAAACTGAGATAGTTCCCACCTCCACTTTTCTAAGCGGCCCGAGGATTTTGGTGATGCAACGATAGCCCCCAACGGGCGCTCAGTGAGGACGATGATGGTGTGTGCTTGGAAGTAGTGTCGCAGCTTCCTTAAGGCCACCACGAGGGCTAAGACAATCTTCTCTATGGCTGGATATCTCATTTCTGCGTCCTTAAATACATGGCTCACATAGTACACCGGCTTCTGCGCTCCACCGACCTCTCGGATGAGCACCGATCCTGCTGCTTGGTCGGATACCGCCAGATACAGCGGCAGCTCGTCTCGTTCAACTGATCGAGTGAGCAGTGGTGGCGTCGCGAGGTGCTTCTTCAATTGGTCGAAGGCGGCCTGGCACTCGTCCGACCACTCGAACCTTGGGATCATCCTCAGAGCTTTGAAGAACGGGAGGCATTTCTCCCCCGACCTGGACATGAAACGGCTCAGAGCAGCGACTCGTCCCGTGAGTCGCATGATCTCGACGTTGGTCTTGGGCGCGGCCATGTTGAGGATAGCGTCGATTTTCTCCGGGTTAGCTTCGATTCTACGGTGAGTGACCATGAAACCGAGGAACTTTCCCCCGGTGACTCCGAATGCGCATTTGGCGGGGTTTAACTTCATCTTGAACTTGCGGAGCACTTCGAAGGCCTCGCCCAGATCCCTGGTATGGTCGGCCGACGAGACGGATTTGACGATCATATCGTCAACTTAGACCTCCATATTTCTGTTGATCTGTGGCTTGAATATGCGATTGATCAACCGTTGGTACATGGCCCCAGTGTTCTTGAGGCCGAAGGGCATCACCTTGTAGCAATATACCCCCCCGGTCCGTTGTGAATGTGGTAAGATCTCCATCTTCCGGATTCATACGGATTTGATTGTAGCAGAAGAAAGCATCCATGAAACTCATCAGCTCGTGGCCGGCCGAGCTGTCGACGAGCTGATCTATCCGAGGGAGAGGATAGTTGTCCTTGGGGCAGGCCTTATTGAGGTCGGTAAAGTCGACGCACATGCGCCACTTTCCGCTTGACTTCTTGACCAGAACTATGTTCTCCAACCACTCCGAGTAGGGTACATTCCGGATGAAGATGGCGGCGAGAAGTCGATCAACCTCATCTTCGATAGCCTTCTGTTTGACCGGGGCAAAGCTTCGCTTTTTGTGTCTGACGGGTCGGGCCACAGGATCGACCCCGAGCTTGTGAGAAATGATTTTGGGGTCGATCCCAGGCATGTCAGCAGGCGTCCAGGCGAAGACGTCGGAGTTATTTCTGAGGAAACCGACCAGGTCATCTCGCCGAGTCCCTGTCAGGAGTGATCTGACCTGGACGGTTTTTACATCACCCCCTATGTCAGGGGAACCTCGGTCAGTGGTTCGACCGGCGTCCCCCGGACTTCCTTCTGCTCATCTCGGGTGTCCAGAGAACCCTCGATGTCGTCCTTTACCTCAGCGTCGTCGGCCGACTGCTCGGACGGAGATGTTTTGGTAAGGCATACCTTCACGACCAGCTAGTTTCCGTAGACCCGACCTATCCCGCCCTAATCGAGAGGGAACTTCATCGCCAGGTGGTAGGTCGATATCCGGGCCTGGAGGGAGTTCAGCGTCGGGCGGCCGAGGAGGACGTTGTAGGCCGACAGGACCTTTGCTACGATGAAGTCCACAGGCAACGTACGGGTGCGGTCGGGCTCCCCGATGTTGAATTGTAGGGTGACCACCCCTTCCGCCGGGATGGAGTGGTTGGTGAAACCTAAAAGGACGTGGGAGGTCGGTTTCAAGTCTGCTGGGGTGAGCCCCATGCACAGAAAGCAGTCGTAGAAGAGGATGTCTGCCGAGCTGCCCGAGTCGAAAAGTATCCGGTGGACTTCGTACCGGTGGATTCGGGCCATGATCACCAGAGGATCATTGTGGGGGCATAGATATGCCACGGAGGTCCCCGTCGCCAAAGGTGATGGGCTCGTGGTTCCTGGCCTTTTTGCTCGGGCGGCCGTTGGCCTCCATTGCCGGCGTGGGGTGCTGAGTCTCGCAGGCGCTCGACTGTCCCCTTGTCGTCATGACCATAGTTCTTGATGGGTCTCGGTTCCTTCCAGCGAGGTCCTTTGGGCCCCATGGTGAGGTTGCCTTCGAGCTGTCTTGGCGGGCCTCGTAGGCGCGACCCCGTCGAGGGAGGGGGTGCCGGTCATGCCTGGAAACAGGAGAGCTGACCGCCACCGCCCTGGTAGGGACATGGTTGTGACGAGGCTCGAGGCGAGGCTCTCCGACGCGGGACCTCGAGGTTGACTGGGACGGATCGAGGGATCGGCGACCGCTGGGGTTTGCGAGGCGGTGGCCGGCGGAGGGGCTGATGACATTTGGCGGAGGTTCATCCGTGCCTCCGTTGAGGGGGAGGCGATGGCGGGTGCTTGGATCTTCAGGGTGGTCGCTTGCCATATGGATAGAGATCGGAAGGCCAACTTTGTTTTTTGTGGAGTTTAGTTTCCCACAAACGGCGCCAACTGATGGAGGTCCTTTTCCGGTCTCCGTCAGATGTTGTCTTCTGTCGATCTTCCGGTGAACTTTGGAGGCGATCTCCTGTTGCGTGTGGGTCTCAATGAGTTTTGAGGAGATTGGTGGTTTGAGGAGTTTGCGCCGAGTACCTGCAAGGAAGTCCCGGGTTGGTTTGGTACCACCGAGGACCCTCCAACGATCAAGTTAGCACAAGATCCGAGCAGAGTAACGGCTAAGTGGGGTAGAAAAAAACTTACTTGACCCCTTTGTGATGTGGTTTATATAGTGGCGGCAGCACGCAGCAGCAGGCGCGAGAATCTCGCCGGAAGTTACGCTCCCGACGTCACGCCCGCGTAACGAGCGGATCACACGTTAATGGGAATCGTGATGGCGTGGAACGTGGGATGTTGCCGGCGGAGAATCTGCGCATAGCGAGATTTGCGGAGCGGCGGTTACACCTGTTAGTGGTGGAGTCGGTCGGTCGGAGAGACCGAGGAAGATGGCCTCGGCAGGGGAGCTCGGGAACGAGCGGGAGGGCCGAGAAGTCTTGGTCATGTGGCAGCTCGGGACGAGCTGCAAGGCCGAGGAGGCCAATTTGCAGGGGATCCTGAGGAGAGCCAGCTTGTGCCTGCAAGTCGGGTACAGGGGTGGCCTGGTCGGCCCCTGTAGGCCCTTTTTTCTGAGTTCTGGGACACGTCATCTGCCACGTGTCCTGATCTGAGAGATCGCCAATATAGAGCATCATCAGTCTCCTAATTTGAACTCCAAAATAAATGGAATGATTGATAGAGGATGGGCATAAATCCTACCATAACGTTGTGTTCTTGCATTTTGTTAATGTGTTGCGACCCATAAATCCTACAATAATGTACTTCTAGCTCAATTAGGAAACATCAAAACTTTACTCTTGCCTCGTTAAGGACCAATTGGATCTCTTTACAATTGAGGTGACATCTATTCATTAATTATGTGGAGGAGTGGAGACCCTTTATGCTCTCTGCCCTTGTGAGAACATCTCCACTAACGGCAAAGTTTCAATTCAAGTATGAATAAATTCCACCGACACTACATTAAGGCCTCTCCTCTTTTTTTTCCTCAACAAGAAAAGTTGAAAGCTTGATTGAAGTTTGGGAATTTTAAACAAGCTAAGTCTTCTCTTTTCTTGTCTGCTTTTAAAAAAGAGTATATAACCGGGAAATACATGGCAATAAAAACGGAAAGATTCTTTTATAATGGAACGAGGAAGCAGTTTAGCTTTCGTTTAATTGGAAAAGAAAGAAACGGAAAGATTCATGTATTTGTTGATTACTTATCAAGAAAAAAGAAGTAGATTCCATCAAACAAAAATAAAGAAAAAAGAAGTAGAGATGATAAGAAAGATGATGATTAAAATAAACCAAAGCATTTCCTAGAAATAATTCATTCTTTTCCTCATATGAGAAAGAGAGATTCTTCTTGTTATTCCCAAAATTATAGGAAGAAAAATAGAGACTTAAGGAGAATGTTGTTAGTGAAATTTCCTGCCTTCTAGCGCAAATTTAACTTTAATTTAGTCCTTGACAAATCTAATACATAATTATGATAAATGCTATTTGTATTCCTGGAAAAGGAAAAATAACAATAAACAGATTTATACTAATCTCAATATCTATGTCATCGTTGATCCGTTCGCTATTTGAACAGTCACACATACAATGTCATGCTTGAATACAATTCTCATTAACCTTATATATATTAAGCATATGCATATTGCTTTTTAACACAATATGACCACAGTAGTATAAGATTAAAATAATTATCATTACCTTTTAATTAATTAACTGTTTGGATAAAGTTTGGTTGACATCTACCAAAAGGAAACGATAATTACATTGTTATCAGAGTGATTACTACACCCAATGAACAAAATGCTCACTTTTCATTTCCACACCTATCTTTAATATATAAAACCAAAATTCTCAACTCTTAATCATTCCCCATGACTCGACAGTTCTCTCTTGGGTTTGTTATTGAACAGAGAACCCGCTCTTTCCAACACTATAAATAGAGGAGGCATACACAACCTCCATATCTCAACGAGTTACTCAACTAATACTAGCTTAATTAAGCTTTCCAGTGATGGCAAGAGTATTGGAGCCTCTCATTGTTGGTAGGGTGATTGGTGAAGTCCTCGACTCGTTCGAGCCCAGCACAAAGACGATGGTGACTTACAACTCAAACAAGCTGGTATGCAATGGCCATGAGTTCTTCCCTTCTGCGGTTGTGACGAAACCTAGGGTTGAGGTTCAAGGTGGTGATATGAGGTCCTTCTTCACACTGGTAAATATTTCCATATTATATATATATCTATATGCTTATATACTCATCATCGTCTCTCAAATGAAACATATTGTTGATGTCTTTGTTTTCTATAGATTATGACAGATCCAGATGTTCCTGGCCCTAGCGATCCATATCTGAGAGAACACCTTCACTGGTAATGAAAAACTCAATACAAAATCAAGACACCTTTCTTCGATCATTGCTGCATGCAAAATAACAGTTGCAGTTATTGACAAATGCTACATGCATGCATGCATGCATGCATAAAGAAACAAGCTTGACAATTATCAATAGCGCACCCCCAAGAGTGTGTGTGTGTGTGTATATTGCATTAGTTATCTGATATCTCCTTGCAAGAACAACCTGCAAGCTGAAATATTTGCATGTGACCAAGAAATCTAACCTTGAGTCTGACCATGGAACAGGATTGTGACTGATATTCCAGGAACCACTGATGCTTCATTTGGTGGGTCCCTCTTTCATCCACCCGAATACATTACATTAAAAGAATGCTGATTAATTAAACTTTTAATTAGTTAAACATGTAATGAAAAAATTGTTTACAGGAAGAGAGGTGGTTAGCTATGAGAGTCCAAGACCCGACATAGGCATCCACAGGTTCGTGTTCGTCCTCTTCAAGCAGAAACGGAGGAACACGGTGAGCTCTCCAGGGTCGAGGGACCGATTTAACACTCGCCAGTTTGCCGAGAAGAACGACCTCGGCCTCCCTGTTGCTGCAGTCTACTTCAATGCTCAAAGGGAGACTGCAGCTCGACGACGCTAGATAATTCTTCATTACTGATTACTGCATTGATCAATAAACTAATCTTCTTCTCTTAAAACAAAGTTGATTGAGAGTCGAGCATTGTCCTTTGTAAGTGCTACGTGTCGGAGAGAGGAAGAGATGGCCATTCTCTGTAGCTTTTTAATGATGTACCGTTTTGGTACTTATGTCTGTTGAGTACTTAATTGCTTGCACTTTTATTCTTCTGTGTGTGAGTACATGCTATATATGCTATTAAGTGAAAATATTTGTCTCCTTTTGTTGTTCCTTCTGATTACTATTATTCTCTACAATCTCTACCTATATGATGCTCATACTGTTAACTGCCTATTGCTTTGTAGAAACCGAACAATTAACAACAATAACAAGAAGACTTTACTCAAAAATTTTGCGACCGGCTATATGAATTTGTTTCTTCCATTACTCTGTTCAGGGCCATTTTCTCGGTTAAATTGACAGACAACATATCGTTTCTAACGGCTTTATATTTTCGTTTAGGTCTCTTGTGAGACCTTATTCATGAGTTAGATAACTTCAATTTTGTTAAACTTTTTCTGACTAGGAATATACATTGGTCTCTATTATACATGTTCAAACTATTTAATTAGTTCCCTCTTATTTTATTTTCGATGGAAGTAGCGTCAAACTTGTTACGAATATACTCATTTCTTCTGTGATCAAACATCACTCCTAAATCACTTCTCCACTTCAATCAGTGACTCCCTCAAACTGACTATCACGATTAGTTATACATCCCAAGTAGTGAAAATAATTGTCTTCAGATATTTCTTGAACGTAGGTGATGGAAATCATGAAAAGAGAGATGAGTTTTTGTTTCCAATACCACGAATGTAGTGCAGTGAGAATTTTTAGTTTCCAATTAACAAATCTAGCAGGTACCACATAAGAAGGGGTCACATGAGACGAATTTCAAACTAAATTGCAAGTTTGAAACCTCTTGCACAGGATAGCACATGATATCTTGAATCTTAAATATTTAGTTGAGATATCTATATTCAAATAAATCAAATAAAATTGAAGTTGATATATAGCCTCTCACAGGACAAATCAACACACAACATCTTCACCCCTTAATGAATTGTCTTGTCTTGTCCCTAACTTTATTAATAAAAGATAACAAGGTACGTATTCTAAGTTGCTGATATAGTTCAGACCTTAACTGTAGTGGATTCCCCTGTACAGTCATCAAGGGTGATGGGTTGCCTATAATCATCTTATACTCACTCGAATCACAATTAATTTATCATAATCATCCAGAAATGAGTAAATGCATCCTAATATGCCGTTGAGATAGCATTTCTTTTTTTCTTTTCCTTTCCATAAGATCAAAAGAGTCGGAACCAATTTAGATGACTTGCATACAAAAAGCAGGAGCAAATACAATTTGTAAAACTTCATGTACTATGAAATGATGGAAACGGAAATAAGAAATAAGATGGAGGACTGCGGTTTAAAAGAATATGACTGTCGAAATGAAAAATAAAAAATGATTGGATCGAAGAAATATGGGAGCAAATGCTTAATGTTCTGTGGTATGTAGGATCACACCACAAACAAAAGTGAATGATGCAAACAGAGATATTCGTGGGAGAAAACAAAGGAGGCAAAAAGCAGAGACCCCAGCAAGTACTGTTGTGAGATCCCCAATAACAGTGTGTACGCACGCAGTCCTTAAAAAGATTGATTGATGTTAAAATGAAGGGAGCAATTCAAGAAAGAAAGAAAGAAGGGGGCCACCCTTCTTCTTCCTCTTCTACTCACAACACATTAACCTTTGCCGTATCACAGAGGGTCATCTCAGATGCTGTGGAGCCTCTCTGGCTTCTTCTGTGAGTTTTGACCCAATCTCATTCTTACAGGTATCTCTCCTATTGTATCAAGATACGGAGCAATCAGCCCAACGACAGCACACATGTCTCCCAGTAAACACTCTGTTGCTTGATTCCAATTTTCTCATGACCCAAGGTTGATATATATGATGCCTTTTTGCTGTTAAGGCAGGCTAGATTCTTTCAGGCTTTGAAAAGCCAGATAGGCTCTAGGAGGCTTTGAAGAGCCAGCTAGGTTCAAGGGGGAAGCTTAATACACCAATGCCTTTTTGACATGTCATTCAATCCCATTCATTAATGTAGGGAGGGAGCACTGACACTTCTATTAGCTCGCTCCGTGTATCACACATATCGCGCACCTCGATACTCCAACAATTGGTCCCGCATGATTTAAACAGCTTTGATACCTTTTAGAATACACGAATATAAATACTGCAAATCTTTATCCTGTGACGGACTAGAGCCGGGGGTAAAATTTTGAAAAATGCAAATGATGAGGTCAGGCATGTAGAAACCGGCTCTAATTACGAAGAGTTCAATTTTAGATTCATGTATGTTTTACTTTTACTTGCATAAATTTGTAAATTTGTACATGGTACCCTATGTTTACTAATCTCTTTTTTTTTTAAATGAGAACTGCTTTGATACCTGATATCTAGCTACTGCAGTTGTGTTATACATGATTGCATTCCCTCGCTTTTGTTGAGCTGGGTACCAGGTTAGGCCCTCACAATAAACAAAGTTCTAACAAAAAATAACAAAAAATATTAGACGTATATGATAAAGATCTAAATAAACATAAGGAATGCAGATCAGACTATTTTCAACCAACTGAGAACACAATTTTTGGGTGTCCAGGAGCCAATGATTTCTGCGGAAATACAGTGTAACGTAATGTATATTGACCACTAACAGGCATTTCTTATGCCCCTGAACCTGTTCTCATGTCTATGGAACACATGCGTTATACTAACCTAGATAGAAAAAATAACAAGCGGCTCAGGCTCGCACATTCCTCGTTCTTTGCAATAATTGATCCTACCACCAAATTGTGCTCGCTGGATCTGTACTGCGAGAGTACATTAGGTCAATAGAATAATATGTAGGACTCTGCAAAAGTGAATGAAAATAGGAGGATGAAGCTAAGATTCCAAATTTAATTTTAAAAATAAAAATCAAAACGCTTGTGATGGAGGTTGTGATCTTTCTCGGATGTTGTCCTCCGTCGATTAGACGCGAGCGGTTTTGTGCGGCTGAGATTTGATTTGAGGGTTAAGCGTGTGGATCTCAATGGGTTGGTATCGACGCCGAGCCATCTGCAAAGGAAGTCCCGGGATGGATGACCACCGTTAGACCCTCCGACGGTCAAGTTAGTACCGAATTCGAGTTATCCGAGTCGTCTGAAAGAGAGGTTTATATAGTGGTCGCGTGGAGCGAGCCGGCGTGAGATCCTCGCCGTTAGTTACGCTCCCCGTTACGCCCCTCATTAATGGGGGAACGCGCCCTGTGGGATGCGGAACGTGGGACGGCGGATATCTCGTTTTGGACGGGATACGCGGAGCCGTTGCGGGGACGTTTGGGCTCCGCGCACTTGGTTAATTGGGGAAGCCAAGGAAGCTCGGCCTGTCAGATGGCTCGGAGACGTGCCGGGGAGCCGAGGAAGCTCGGCCTGTTAGATGGCTCGGAGACGAATCGGGAGGCCGAGGAAGCTCGGTTGTATGATTGCTCGAAGGTGAGCTGATTGCTGGTTGCTAGGCGAATACGGAAGGTATTCCGGGGAGGTCTCTGAAAGGCTGGATGCGTCCTCGGGGACGAGACGCCGAGGAATGTCTCTAATGCATCAGGCTTATTCCAGCTTCGGAGCTTCCGGGACACGTCATCAGCTACGTGTCGTGATATGGAGAATTCCCACTTATGAGCATCATCAACTAGCGTCTACAGTAAGAATACAAGGGAGGCTACATCAGTTATTAAATTCACCGAATGGTTGTTTTCCTTTCTCCATTCAGATATGTGCTAGTCAAGTTAACTGTACAAATTTGCAGTTCAGCCAATGTGGCAATGACATGTGAATACATAATAAGTTTGATCTATAGTACAAATTTTCCAACTCTACAATCAATTTCATCTACGTTTGAGCTTGAACATGTCACAATAAGAACACTTATCAGACGCTAAGCAAGCATACCAGCATTCACATGCATGCCTATAGAAATTGGATTGCAACAATCAATAACTTTAGGCTCCAAAGTATAGCATGCATATCTCCAACTGAAGATGTATGAAGAATTGAACCCCCAACAAATAACTCCAGCATTACTAAATTAAAATGTGTATTAATCGGCCAAACAACGGAGCTAATATATAATACTATATTATATGAGATAATAGAGGAAAGAGAAAGAGTCACTAGGAGGCTTTTTCGTCAGGTGGCGTTAAAAACATATACTCTTCATTTTTTTCCGACGATCGGCACCGGCCATCTTGATCTATATCGTCTAATATGTCGGTACACCAAATTTCATGTGATTCTAACATCTTTTCACAGTTGATTTCACAATGTAAAAAATTATATTGTCGGTAAACCGTTAATTTTACACCCACTAAATCAACTGTGAAAAAGTGTTGGAATCACTTGAAATTTGGTGTATTGATATATTAGACGATAAAAATCAAGATGGACGGTGCCGATCGTCGAATAAAATGGTGGATGGTGTACTTTTTAACGCCACACGACGAAAAGGTCTCATATGAGCTCTTTCCTTCATTATATATATAAGGTTAATGGAGGAAATGTGTCATAGGAGGGAGTTTACTACTATGGCGTCGGAAAAATGCATCTTTCTCGATTTTTTTCGACGATCAACATACATCACGTCCATCTTTATCATTTAAGATGTGGATACACTAAATTTCATGTGATTATACCATTTTCTCACCATTGATTTAGTTGGTGCAAAATTAATGGTTTACCGACAATAGAACTTTTTACATTGCTAATTCAACGGTGAGAAGTGGTGGAATCACATGAAATTTGGTATATGCACATCTTAGATGGTAACGATGATGATGATGGATGCCGATCGTCGGAAAAATGGTGGAGGTTGTATTTTTATCGATGCCATAGGAGGAAACCCCCTCCTATGGTCTCTCTCTCCCTCTCTGTATATATATATATATACATAAAGATAGATAGATAGACAGACAGACATACATACATACATATACACACAGATAGGAGAGAGAGAGAGAGAAAGGCCTTCTGGAAATATGCATAAACTAAATATTGATGGGGCAATGTGCATCAGAAACAGAATTACTTCTGGAGGTGCTATATATTAAGAAATGATAAAGGAGATTTGCTTTTTGCATCGAACTTCTTCTATGGTGTTTGGAATATTTTGGAAGCTGAATACAATGCTATTTTGGGTGGACTTTTGTAGTGCAAGTTAAAGAAAATCAGAGTAGCTGTATGCTGGAGGTCCTTTTCGGGTCTCTGTCAGATGTTGTCTTCCGTCGATCTTCCGGTGGACCTTGGAGGTGATCTCTTGTTGCATGTGGGTCTCAATGGGTTTGGAGGAGATTGGTGGTTTTGAGGAGTTTGCGCCGAGTACCTGCAAGGAAGTCCCGGGATGGTTTGATACCACCGAGGACCCTCCGACGATCAAGTTAGCACAAGATCCGAGCAGAGTAACGGCTAAGTGGGGTGAAAAAAGCTTACTTGACCCCTCTGTGATAGGGGTTTATATAGCGGCGGCAGCACGCAGTAGCAGGCGCGAGAATCTCACCGGCAGTTACGCCCCCGACGTCACGCCCGCATAATAAGCGGATCGCCCGTTAATGGGGATCGTGATGGCGTGGAACGAGGGATGTTGCCGGTGGAGAATCTGCGCATGGCGAGATTTGCGGAGCGGCGGTTACGCCTGTGAGTGGTGGAGTTGGTCGGTCGGAGGGACCGAGGAAGATGGCCTCGGCGGGAGAGCTCGGGGACGAGCGGGAGGGCCGAGGCATCTTGGTCCTGTGGTAGCTCGGGGCGAGCTGAGAGGCCGAGGAGGCCAATTTGCAGGGGATTCGGAGGAGAGCCAGCTTGTGCTTGCAGGTCGGGTACAGGGGTAGCCTGGTCGGCCCCTGTGGGCCCTTTCTTCTGAATTCTGGGACACGTCATCTGCCACGTGTCCTGATCTGGGAGATCGCCAATATAGAACATCATCATTAGCCCCCCACTCTTGTTCCGACTAGCTGGCGGGTAGGGTCAAGAGTGGGCTGCGGAGCCGTCCGGGGTGAGCTCCCTCCTAAGATTTCGTCGGGTCGCGTCATCGGGCTGTCAGCTGTCTTTTCTGCCAGCGAATCAGGGCGAGATCTCTGCATTTAAGAAAGATGCGCCGGTTCGTGCATCCTGTCACTGAAGCGACGATCCGCGTGTCAAGCGTCGGTTGGCCGACGCGACGTGTGCAGACCTGCGGCCTCTGATGGGATGCGGCCCCGTGTGGGAACGACAAGTGGAGCGATCGGAGCCGTTGGACGCGAGGAGGCGCTTTGGCGGGAGATGAAGGGCGCCGTTGGATGAGGGCGATTGCAGTGATAAATAAGGGTGGGGCCCACTCCAGGACCTTTGCTCCTTCATATTTCCTCGCTCTAAGTCCTGGTTGCTCGGCGCTCGTCTTCATTCTTCTGCTTTCGTTTTCCGAGGATCCCTCTTCTCCAGATTAGATGTCTTCTTTCGTAGAATCTGTAGATGTCGTAGGAGTAGGTTCTAGGGACCCTCTAGTTGAGCCTGAGTCTTCCCGGAGAGCAGGGATTAGATCCTCTTCCCGGGATCTTGCGGTGGGGGCAGCCCCCAGAGAGGAGGCGGTAGACGCTGCCCCCGGCGCTTCGTGTTGGGTGAGGCATGAGGATGAGCTTGCCAATGCTCGGGCTCGTTTCCACATCCCCTCACGTTATACGCTTCGTCCGGCCAAGGAGGGAGAGAGAGCAGACCAAGTACGGGGTAGGGAGATCGCCCTGTACTTGGAAGCTTTTTGGGGTGGAATGCGCCTGCCCTTCTCTCTCGAGGTCGTCGAAGCGCTGAACTTCTTCGGGCTAGCCCCTGGCCAGTTAGTGCCGAACTCATGGAGGATTCTCCTCGGGTTCCTGATCCGCCTGAAGCTACAGGCGGTTCCCTTCAGCCTCTCCATCCTTGATTCTTCCCTTGTTTTCAAAAATCATCCTGAGGGTCGAGCGGGCGACCCGAGGTGGGTCTACCTCTCTTTTAGGAAGCGACAGGGGGGCGCCGCCGGGACAGATGTTGTAGTCCTGCCTTCTTCCATTCACGACTGGAAGAAGAAGTTTTTCTTCGTCACGCCGCCCGAGGGCGAGGACTGGCCCGTGCCTACCAAGTGGTCGAGGGAAAAATGCTTGCCGGGGAACCAGTCCAATGACCCCACTGCGGTAAGAGTGGCGTCGTGGGAGCCCGTCCCCCGATTTGACGTGTTGCTGTCTGAAAGGGTCCTGAGTTGGGCCGGGCTCAGCCTCGTTGAGTTCGTTGGTAAGTTAGGCTTGCTTTTTGGCTTTTATATTGCATGTGTCGCTGACTTCTTTGCATTTGGTTTTGTGCAGGACCCATGGATATGGATGTGCTCCGAGCCTCCATGCGCCAGCCGAGGAAGGTCACGAAGGCTGGAGGCGCCAGCTCTTCCCGTTCGAAGCCTGCCCCGGCTCCTTCGGTCTCCGTCCCAGTGCCTCCGGTGGCCGCGTCCCTTGAGCGTTCGGGGGCGGATCCTGCCCCGGGGCCTAGCAGAGCGCCAGGCCGGAAGCGGGCTCGAATTTTGGAGGACCCGGTCTCGGAGGAGGAGACCGGCTCTCCATCGGAGCCACTCAAGAGGGGTTCCCGGAGGTCTCCTTGGGGCCCGCCCTCTCCGATCATGGTGGAGGAGGGCGGCCTCCGGTTCGCGGTGCCCTCAGGACTATCTGTCGCGGATAGCATGCTGCACAAAATAAAGAAGTCGGCAGTGGGCAGGTTCCCCGGGGGGACCTTCAGGGCCCAAATGGCGTCCATCGCTCAGGAGTCCGTGCAGGTAAGTGCTCGGTTGTTTGTGAGATTTGGTGCTTCCTTCGTCTTCCTGACCTCTTTCTTATTTTTCAGGTCCTCCAGCACGTCGCCCTTGCCTTACGCATGGAGGCCGAGGTGATAGCCCCGGCGATGAAGGCCGTGGACCAGCTTACCTCTGTTAGTGTATATGCCCTAGAGGCTATTACTGTATCATACTAGTTTGTATATTACTTAATGGAAGTTTGGAATATTCACAGTTGTATAGACAATCTTGCTCAAAATGGTAGTATGCTACTTGGTTTGTTTCTACTTTTATATGTGCATGTGTTTCTTTTTGCATATCGCTTATACATATTAGTGGAGCCCTTAGGATCTTTGCTTGATTACCAGCGTTGTGATGGCAGTCACACTAGTAGGGGCTGGGTAATCTACAAGCACATCCTTATACAGGTCCCTAGTCATAGGATTATCGAGACGGGGCATCAATACTCCGGAGTAGACTAGCGTATGCGCTTCTCATCCCAGCAGGGGAGATGGTCTGTCCCACAGCCATCAGTACGTCGTACTGGAGATAGTATGCGGGTGCTCGTTAGGTTACGAGTACACTGGACAGGACTCGCTGGGAACTGTTGGTTGGTATTATACCTATCGTCAGTTATCAGTTCTCAGGTGACATGAGTACAGCTTAGTCCGTTGACTTGACACTGTCACTTCGCCTCGAGTGTGTTCCCACTGTTCTTAGATTACTATCCTACCACGGCTCAAATGAGTCGTGCAAATAGGTAGTAGTTGGATGCAGTCCCGAAGCACTTGGAGGCAGTGACGGTTAGACAGGATTCGTCTCTCCCGGTATTGGGAGTTGATATCGCGCTGTGTCTAGGAGAGCCATTACACAAAGTCCCTGGCTAGGGCAAGCGAGATTTGCTGGTAGTGTTTCCAGTAGCTTCTCAGGGTGTTCTGGGCTACACTCCGACACGACTTGTACCGCTATTAGGGGACTGACGTTTACCGCCCCCTAGGCCCGACATGCGATACTCTCAGACGAATAGACCGGACTGTACGGAGATTGTCACATTCAGGCTCAGTAGGAGTTCGGATGGGTTCACCTGATCGGTCTTCTTATCGGCATCTACCTGGGGACCGTTACGTACAGCTAGTACCGCTTGCGGACTGTGGCTAAACCCACTGCCAGTGTAGTGTCGAATGTTTAGAGTCCCATACAGAAGGTTGTTCGCCTTTGGGCAAAACAGAGTAGAGGTCACATGGTTTTGCGACAGGGTTCGTTCACATACGCGCACTTGTGCACGTTTGGTGTCCGGGCAGTTATTACTAGCGGGCTTTGGTTTAAGCCAGATCCTAATATTTGTTTTGGGATTGGTTTTGTCTCATTGTATTCGTGTTCCTCGGAACACGGATGCGGGTGTATATGCACAGTTGACAGAGGCAGAGGAACCTCATTTGGGTTGTTGACCGTTGACTTTTTCTAAACCCTAATGAGAATGAGAAATATGATTAATAATATTAATTAAGGATAATTGTGCCATGGTTGAGCTTGGGTTGACCATTTGACTTTTGTTGACCATTTGACCATGATCATTTCTTTTGCAAGATGCTTCTTGAAACTTGCAATTAGCATTAAATGTGAAATGATAATGGTCACTTCAACTAACCATCACAATTTTCTTTAATTATTATTATTATTCTCATATTCTCTCATATGAGAGCATGGTTGTTATTCTTCTCTCACTCTCTCTTGCTCTTTCTCTCTCATGCAAAGCTCTCCCTCTTCCTCTCTCAAAGCTCTCTTCTTTCATGTGTTGAAAAACATGAGTTTTGTGAGATAAAACCATCAAGACAACTCTCTACTCATTCTTGGGTTCTTAGTCTAGCAAGCTAAGCACTCTAGTTACCTCTTGGTTGAAGTAGGAGCTCAAGTTAGAGGCCTTCGGGTGGATCTTTATTCGGCATAGAGAAGAAGAAGAGGAGGAGCCGTCTACAACACTCCAAGGAGCAAGCAAGAAGGAGGACCACAACAAGAAGAGAAGGAGTTCAAGATCTAGGTATAACCATCTAACCTAGTAGCTAGAACTTGTAGTTAGTTTGTTAGTTTTTGTTTAGCAAAGATCCTCTAATTTTAGTCCATGTTACCTTGTGTTAAAAATCCGTTTTTTACCTATTGCGTCTCTCCGTAAGCACCGGGGTGGGTAACGTGGACTTACAGTGGTATCAGAGCCCAGCTAAACAACAACTAACATGTTAGCAAATTCGTTAGAACTTTGATCGCGAAAAAATCCCGAAAACACACCGAAATTTGTATTTTCTGTCGATTTTTAAAACAGGCTTAAAAATATTTTCAGTGACATGAAAAATACAAGCAGGCTTTTTAGAGAAAACTGAAAAAATTTGGGCGCGTGAGTCACTCATAAGACCGCGGATCCACGGCCGAGTCAACTCGGCCGCGCACGAAATTTCTTCTGGGGTTCTCTGGGTTGGTTTTGTGTATTCTGAGAATTTTTGTTTCTGCCCAGATTTGTCAGAGTACTGGATTTTACTTGTGGTAGATTCAAATACAGTTTTTGATCGAAATTCTATAAATTTTAGCTAATTGGATTATATCTGTAATGTGATATATGTACTGAACGTCGACCAATCGCTATACGTCGATTAGTGGGAGTTGTGCATATCTGTGATCTGTGATGTTGGATTTTGTATATGAACTTGTTGGATTGTCGCGGATGAATAGCTGGGGTTGTGAGATGAGAGTTTCTTTATCTTTCATTTGATGTAAATTGTAAATTGATGTAATATTATTTTTATGGCCGCACATCTGGGTTGAGCTTGTAGCCGCCATTGTATATTATTTCTTTTACTGTTTTTACTCCTAGGATAGACCCAAGGAGGGGTGCATAAACTACCGGGTACTTTGAAGTGCCGAGTGGCTTACTCACGTTGTTGAGGGAGGTTGCTTCACTTCGGGTACTTGGAGGGTAGTTTGCCGCTCCCGTAGGGGTCTAGGGTGGGGTTTGGCTATTCATCGCGACCGTGTAATCCGTTTTTCGTTGCAGGCTCGAACGAAACGCGGATTCCTAGCATATCCAATGTGTTCATCTGTGATCTGGAATGGCTATCATTGCATCTGATGAATGTAAATATCTATATATGATATCTAGTAGGTGTTGCTTATGTTTTGCATCCGCGCTAGTCCAGCCCTCACTCTGTCGTTAGTTAAGTAACCTAACGGGTGATGACGGGGCCCGGTGGTGAATGCGGATGGCTTAAGCGTACGTCATATTTTCGTTGTTTTCTGCAATGGTAGGATTAATTGATGGGACGAATTAAATTAATGCAAAGAAAACAAACCAAAGTTAAATCGTTGGAACAATTTCAAAACCACTCGGTTTTTTCAAAAACAGAAAACTTTTAAAAACGCGGAGCTTAAACCACTCCTTTTAAAAGCTATCAGGTTCCTTCGATTATATCAAGTTCACTACGTTCACGGTTTCGCTAAAACCATTCGTAGCTCTCCGTCATTCATATGGATAGTCAATAGTATTCAAGCTATGTTTGTTGGCCAAAGTCAAGGCATAGTGATTGGTAGCTTTTGGATATTCATATGTAGCATAGATAGATGCGTTGGTTTGGGACAGTCGTACTGCCTTGTTGGCCAAAGTCAAGGGTAGGTACGAGTGTGTTCAAATTAACCTGGATAATGACGGGTAGAACTTGATATGTGACTTATGATTTGTTGGCCAAAGTCAAGGTCATAAGAGCATGGGGCAAAAATTCACATCGGGAGTTTCAAAAGAAACTGAAACTTGCTAGTGTTGCATACCATTTGGAGTGTGATGATTTGGGTAGGATTCCTTCAGCTTTATCACACGATGATATTTGGATCCCGATCCTACTGTGAGTATATGCTACTCCTCGGGAAACTTTCTCACTTAACGATCAATGCTATAAACCAAGTAGGTGTCTAGAAAGGTGTTAGCGGGGTTACGCCCACAGGAAAAAGAGGTTATTTAATTAAGGAACTTCGCGAAAGCGTCGTAAAACCTCCCTCGAAGTACCGACACTGGCCTAGCTGAACGGTTAAGCAAGTATTGTATGGTGAGATCAATCCCGACTAATTCTTCTTTTATGGTTTGAGGAAGGATTCGAGAAACAGTGGGAACCATCCTGTTTAGACAAACTAAAACCACTCTAAACTTGCAAGAGTATCATGCTAAAGTGTTTCTTCTCTCTCTTCTAATTGCAGCGACCAAGCATCATGACCGGCCTTAAGTTACTGTTAGATAAAAATATACTGACAGGGCCAAACTACAAATATTAGCTCAGGAATGTCAAAATGACAATCACTTATGACAAGTTGGGGTATCTCCTTACCACTAAAGCCCCCGCTGTCCCAGGTCCAAAATCCAGTGTCACGGATAAGGAAATCCGTATGACCTGGGAAATTGACTGCGCGAAGGCCAAGTGCCTCGTGCTTGCCTCTATGGACAATGAACATCAGAGGAGGCACGAGAATATGGACCTTGAATCCATATTTCTCCATACTAAGGATCTTTATGGAGAGCAATCTCGTATCTCTAGATACGAAACCTTGAAAAAGTTGTTTTCAGCGAGGTTGGCCGTCGGATCATCTTTAGCGGAACACGTGCTTAAGATGATTGGCTACATTGAGGAGCTCGCGGACCTCGGGACCACGTTAGAGAACGAGCTTTACACCGACTTGATTCTCCAGTCCCTTCCTTCTACTTACGCCCAGTTTATCCTGAACTTCAACTTGAAAGGAAAAGAAGTTGAACTTCCGGAACTCCTCAACCTGTTGAGGAGTGCAGAGGGCACCCTACAGAAAGTTAGGGAAACACCCGCTTTGTCTGTTGGAGGAGCTTCCTCTTCTAGGTCCAAGGCGAAAGCCAAAGGAAAGAAGAAGAAGGCCCCCACCAAACCAAGGGGCGGTGTTAGTAAAGTGGAAGCCAAGGGAAAGGCAAAGGTAGCAAAGGTAGCGGGACAGCTTGTGGGAAAGAAAGAGTGCTTTTATTGTCACAAGAAAGGACACTGGAAGAAAGATTGCAGGGCTTGGAAGGCCAAGAACCAGGACCCGAAGTAAGTTGTGGTTTCGGCTTCAGGTGTGTATATTATTGAAAACTGTCTATCAATCAACTTTACTTCCTGGGTATTGGATACCGGATCGGGATCTCATATCTGTAATTCTTTGCAGGCACTGAGAAGGCGTAGAGTTTTGAAGGCAGGTGATATGACCCTCAGAGCTGCAAACGAAGCAAGCATGGATGTTGAGTCCGTGGGGGGCTATCACTTAGGATTGATAGATGGACATGTTTTGGTTTTACGCGACTGTTATTTTGTATCCAGTGCGACTTGTAATATCATATCTGTATCTTTAATGTCTAAAGAAGGTTATGATTTTGCATTTGTAAGCAATGTTGTAAACATTCACCTTAATCATGTTTTGATTGGGTCGGGTACATTAAGCAACGGTATATACGTATTGAACCAACCACAGATTTTCAATATCCAGAATACACACAAAAAAAAGTCTCCAGAAATAAATCAGGCTTTCTTATGGCATTGTAGACTGGGTCACATTAATGAAACACGGTTAACTAAACTACATAAAGAGGGATACTTGAATCCGTTCGAGTATCAGTCTTATGCTACTTGTGAATCTTGTCTCATGGGAAAGATGACAAAGACTCCGTTCACTGGACACGGAGTAAGAGCGAGTGAGCTCTTGGGACTCGTACACAGCGATGTATGTGGTCCAATGTCTACACATGCGCGAAATGGTTATTCTTACTTCATTACTTTTACGGATGATTTTTCAAGGTATGGACATATCTTCTTAATGAAGCATAAATCTGAAGCCTTTGAAAAATTCCAGAAATACAAGAATGAAGTAGAAAAACAAACAGGCAAAAGTATAAAGACACTGAGATCTGATCGAGGTGGTGAATACTTGAGTGCCGAGTTCCTGGATTACTTAAAAGAGAATGGAATTCTCTCTCAGCTTACTCCTCCGTACACTTCACAACATAACGGTGTATCGGAGAGACGGAACCGAACCCTATTAGATATGGTATGTTCCATGATGTAACGCTGAGTTACCGCGATCTTTCTGGGGATATGCACTAGAATCAGCTGCATATCTTTTGAACCGAGTTCCAACTAAATCAGTGCCTACCACACCATATCAGATGTGGAGTGGGAAGAAACCCTATCTTAAACACATTAAGACATGGGGATGTCCAGCTTTTGTAAAAAAGCAGCATGCGGACAAACTCGAGGCACGCTCAGTACAGTGCAAGTTTGTGGGATATCCAAAGAACTCCAAGGGATATTTCTTCTATTACGCAGAGGAACAAAAGGTATTTGTTTCTCGTCATGCCTGCTTCTTGGAAACTGAATTTTTAGAAAATCAGATAAGTGGGAGGGCAATAGAACTGGAAGAAATTCCAGAACCACAAGCTATTACTGAAAGTTTAGTAGAACCAGAAGGTTCGAAAGAACAGGACATTCCTGCGCCACTCCGCAGGAGTAGTAGGTAGTCTCATCCGCCTGAGAGATACTACGGTTTTCTCATAGACGTGGATAGAGAGGATTGCATCATTGATAATGATGAGCCGACTAGCTTCCGGCAGGCCATTCAGAGCACTGACTCGGTAAAATGGCCGGATGCAATGCGGACCGAGATGGAGTCCATGTACACCAACAAAGTATGGACTTTGGACGTTGCTCCAGAAGGGGTAAAACCCGTAGGCTGCAAATGGATCTTCAAAAAGAAGATTGGTGTAGATGGACAGGTTGAAACCTATAAGGCTAGACTTGTTGCAAAAGGTTTTTGTTAAAGACCTGGTTGAGACTATGACGAAACCTTTTCTCCAGTGGCTATGCTCAAATCCATTCGGATCCTTCTTGCCATTGCTGCCTTCCACGATTATGAGATTTGGCAAATGGATGTAAAAACCGCTTTTCTAAATGGAAATTTAGAGGAGTGTGTCTATATGGACCAGCCAGAGGGTTTCATTCAGAGTGGGAGCAACGGGAAGGTGTGCAAGTTGCTTAAGTCCATTTATGGACTGAAGCAGGCATCGCGGAGTTGGAACATCTATTTTGATGAGACGGTCAAAAAATTTGGCTTTATCAAAAATCCAGATGAACCATGTATTTATAGTAAAATTGTAGCACAAACTGTCGTATTCCTCGTTTTATACGTGGATGACATTCTCTTGATAGGAAATGACATTCCTATACTACAATCTGTCAAAGGGTTCTTGTCACACAGGTTCTCCATGAAAGACCTGGGTGATGCCTCTTACATTCTGGGGATCCTGATCTATCATGATAGGTCCAAGAGGATATTAGGACTTTCACAATCCAGGTACATCGACACCATACTGAAAAGATTCAGTATGGAAGATTCCAAGCGCGGTAATTTACCGGCTTGTCACGGGATCACCCTCTCCAAAGAGATGTCTCCCAAGACTGATTTGGAAAGGGATCGCATGTCTATTATACCCTACGCCTCTGCGGTAGGCTCTATAATGTATGCAATGTTGTGTACCAGACCAGATGTAGCTTATGCACTGAGTGTAGTAAGCCGGTATCAGTCAAACCCTAGGGAGAAGCACTGGATAGCAGTAAAGAACATTTTGAAGTACCTGAGAAGGACTAAGGATATGTTTTTGGTTTATGGCGGAAAAGACCTCCAGATCGAGGCCTTTGCTGACTCCAGCTTCCAGAGTGACAAGGATGACTCCAAATCCATGTCGGGTTATGTCTTTACTCTCAATGGAGGGGCGGTGTGTTGGAAGAGTTCCAAACAGGAAACCGTTGCTGACTCGACGATGGAAGCGGAATATATCGCAGCATCTGATGCCGTAAAAGAAGCCGTCTGGATGAGGAAGTTCTTGACTGAACTTCAAGTGGTTCCGTCCATTGTTGATCCAATACCTCTGTATTGTGACAATAATGGGGCTATAGCTTTAGCAAAGGAACCCAGGTCCCATCAGAAGTCCAGACATATCTTGAGGCGGTATCACCTGATCAGGGAGATCGTGGATCGCCGGGAGATCGAGGTTCGGAGGGTTGCTACAGAAGATAACACTGCAGATCCATTCACGAAGGCCATACCCCAGACTCAGTTCAAGCGGTTGATCGAGATGATAGGTCTTCGATACGCCAGTACATAGCCTTAGTGCAAGTGGGAGATTGTTAGTGTATATGCCCTAGAGGCCATTACTGTATCATACTAGTTTGTATATTACTTAATGGAAGCTTGGGATATTCACAGTTGTATAGACAATCTTGCTCAAAATGGTAGTATGCTACTTGGTTTGTTTCTACTTTAATATATGCATGTGTTTCTTTTAGCATATCGCTTATACATATTAGTGGAGCCCTTAGGATCTTTGCTTGATTACCAGCGTTGTGATGGCAATCACACTAGTGGGGGCTGGGTAATCTACAAGCACATCCTTATACAGGTCTCTAGTCGTAGGATTATCGAGACGGGGTATCGATACTCCGGAGTAGACTAGCGTATGCGCTTCTCATCCCAGCAGGGGAGATGGTCTATCCCACAGCCATTAGTACGTCGTACTGGAGATAGTATGCGGGTGCTCGTTAGGTTACGAGTACACTGGACATGACTCGTCGGGAACTGTTGGTTGGTATTATACCTATCGTCAGTTATCAGTTCCCAGGTGACATGAGTACAGCTTAGTCCGTTGACTTGACACTGTCACTTCGCCTCGAGTGTGTTCCCACTGTTCTTAGATTACTATCCTACCACGGCTCAAATGAGTCGTGCAAACAGGTAGTAGTTGGGTGCAGTCCCAAAGCACTTGGAGGCAGTGACGGTTAGACAGGATTCGTCTCTCCCGGTATTGGGAGTTGACATCACGCTGTGTCTAGGAGAGCCATTACACAAAGTCCCTGGCCAGGGCAAGCGAGATTTGCTGGTAGTGTTTCCAGTAGCTTCTCAGGGTGTTCTGGACTACACTCTGACACGACTTGTACCGCTATTAGGAGACTGACGTTTACCGCCCCCTAGGCCCGACATGCGATATTCTCAGATAAACAGACCGGACTGTACGGAGATTGTCACATTCAGGCTCAGTAGGAGTTCGGATGGGTTCACCTCATCGGTCTTCTTATCGGCATCTACCTGGGGACCGTTACGTATAGCTAGTACCGCTTGCGGCCTATAGTTAAACCCACTGTCAGCGTAGTGTCGAGTCTTTAGAGTCCCACACAGAGGGTTGTTCGCCTTTGGGCAAAACAGAGTAGAGGTCGCATGGTTTTGTGACAGGGTTCGTTCACATACGCACACTTGTGCACGTTTGGTGTCCGGGCAGTTATTACTAGCGGGCTTTGGTTTAAGCCAGATCCTAGTATTTGTTTTGGGATTGGTTTTGTCTCATTGTATTTGTATTCCTCGGAACACGGATGCGGGTGTGTATGCACAGTTGACAGAGGCAGAGGAACCTCATTAGGGTTGTTGACCGTTGACTTTTTCTAAACCCTAATGAGAATGGGAAATATGATAAATAATATTAATTAAGGATAATTGTGCCATGGTTGAGGGTGGGTTGACCATTTGACTTTTGTTGACCATTTGATCATGATCATTTCTTTTGCAAGATGCTTCTTTCTTGAAGCTTGCAATTAGCATTACATGTGAAATGATAATGGTCACTTCAACTAACCATCACAATTTTCTTTAATTATTATTATTCTTATATTCTCTCATATGAGAGCATGGTTGTTATTCTTTTCTCACTCTCTCTTGCTCTTTCTCTCTCATGCAAAGCTCTCTCTCTTCCTCTCTCAAAACTCTCTTCTTTCATGTGTTGAAAAACATGAGCTTTGTGAGATAAAACCATCAAGACAACTCTCTACCCATTCTAGGGTTCTTAGTCTAGCAAGCTAAGCACTCTAGTTACCTCTTGGTTGAGGTAGGAGCTCAAGATAGAGGCCTTCGGGTGGATCTTTCTTCGGCAAAGAGAAGACGAAGAGGAGGAGCCGTCTACACCACTCCAAGGAGCAAGCAAGAAGGAGGACCACAACAAGAAGAGAAGGAGTTCAAGATCTAGGTATAACCATCTAACCTAGTAGCTAGAACTTGTAGTTAGTTTGTTATTTTTTGTTTAGCAAAGATCCTCTAATTTTAATCCATGTTACCTTGTGTTAAAAATCCGTTTTTTACCTATTCCGCCTCCCCGTAAGCACCGGGGTAGGTAACGTGGACTTACAACTTCGCTGGAAGAGAGCTCCAAGCTGGAGCTGGAGGCGGCGATGGTGAGGGTTGCCGCCCTGGAGGGCGAGGTGGAGGCCGAGAAACAGGAGGTTGCCCGGCACCGCGAGGCCGCCGTGGCTGTCGAGGTCAAGCTTGAGGACGCTCAAGCGCTCCGCCGGCAACATGAAGAAGACGGTGAGGACCCTCCGGAAGGAGCTGGGGGCGGCGGTCAAGGCGGTAAAGCTGGCCGACCTTTCGGCGGCGAAGGCGGTGGTGATCTACAAGAAGTTGAAGGACTTCTACAATGACTTAGCCGTGGCCACCACCCGCATCTGGCACGAAGCCCTTGACGCCGTTAAGGCCCGAATGCCGGAGTTCGCCGATGAAGAGCTCCGGGCCGAATACCCCCTCGCGGACGCCGATTAGCACGGGGAAGAGATTCCTGACGAGGAGTTGGCCGAGGACCCTGCTCGACTCGTGGTAGATATCGAGGACCCCGAGGTCGTGCCTGGCCCTGAGGCCTAAAGCCCCCGTCTTCCTCCTCCTTTTATTTTGCCACTTCTAGAATTTTTGTAAGCCTCCGGGCAGTCTGTAAGGCCGGGGAGCCCAAAATACCCTTTGTAAAGACTTCGCTTTTGGTAGTAAATCAGCTTGTACTTTATCTTCTGTTTGTGAAGAATACTCATAAAATATCCTTGCTTGCTTCATCAGCTTGCACTTTATCTTCTGTTTGTGAAGAATGCTCATAAAATATCTTTGCTTGCACTGTTGGGCTTCCATGTCAGGTCGGCTGTCTGTCTAGCGATCATTCGTCGAGTTGATTTCGATCACTTGACAAGAGTGCCAAGCGCTGCTGAGAAGGAGGCATCTCCATGGCCCCGAAGTCGAGGGGGGACCACTCAGACTTGAACAGACCTGACGTCTCTCAATGGGGTTTCGGGTCTGCGGCATTTGATGAGCAGCATGCTGCCCGCCGCAGATTTGCCGAGCAGAAGGGAGCTCAGTGGGAAGTCCTCGTGTTGCATCGCCTCAGTGGCCTCATTATGAGGGCTTCAGACCAGCAGCGTCTGGTGGGCAGGAGGATGCCCGCTGGGTATGACCGAGCAGGGAAGCTGCTCGGTTGCCTCTTGGCGAGGGCTTTGATTTCTGGTATCGTGGGTAGGTAACTACCAGCCGGGGATGACCGAGCGGGATAGCCGCTCAGATGACTCTTGCGAGGGCTTTAGTCCCTGGCCTCATGGGTAGGGAGCTACCAACCGAAGGTGACCGAGAAGGGTAGCCGCTCGGCTGCCTCTAAGGAGGGCTTCGATCCTTAGCGTTGGAGGGGCCGTAGGAGGCCTGCTAAGGATAACCGGACAGTGAAGCTGCGCGGTTTCCTCTTGACGAGGGCTTTGATCCCTGGCGTTGTGAGTAGAGAAGCTACCGGCCAGGGATAGTCGAGCAGGGAAGCCGCTCGGCTGCCTCTAAGGAGAACTTTGATCCTTAGCGTTGGAGGGGCCGTAGGAGGCCTGCTAAGGATAGCCGGGCAGTGAAGTTGCGCGGTGGCCTCTTGGCGAGGACTTTGATCTCTGGAGTTGTGGGTAGGAAACTACCAGCCTGGGATTACCAAGTGGGGTAGCCGCTCAGATGCCTCTTGCGAGGGCTTTGATCCCTAGCGTCATGGGTAGAGACCTACCAGCCGGAGATGACCGAGCACGGGTCGGGCTCGGTTGCCTCTTGCGAGGGCTTTTGATCCTTCAGGACGGGGACTGAGCAGGGTTACTGCTCAGTGCCTCTTGGCGAGGACTTTGATCCCTGTCGGTTGTGGTAGGAAGCTACTAGCCGGGGATAGCCGAGCAAGGGTCGGGCTCGACCGCCTCAAAGGAGGACTTTGGTCCTTAGCGCAGGAGGGGCTGTAAGAAGCCTACCAAGGACCCTTGGCCGAGCATGGTTACTGGCCGGTGCCTCTTGGCGAGGGCTTTTGTCCTGAAGGATAGCCGAGCGAGGGTCGGGCTCGACTGCCTTTAGGAGGGCTTTTGATCCCTGTCGGTTGTAGTGGGAAGCTACTAGCCGGGGATAGCCGAGCACGGTAGCTGCTGAGCTACCTCTAAGGAGGACTTTGATTTTTAGTGTTAGAGAGGACGTAGGAGGCCTGCTAAGGATAACCGGGCAGTGAAACTGCGCGGTTGCCTCTTGGCGAGGGCTTTGACCCCTGGCGTTGCGAGTAGGGAAGCTACCGGCCATGGATAGCCGAGCAGGGATGTCGCTTGGCTGCCTCTAAGGAGGACTTTGATCCTTAGCGTTGGAGGGGCTGTAGGAGGCCTGCTAAGGATAGCCGGGTAGTGAAGCTGCGCGGTTGCCTCTTGGCGAGGGCTTTGATCCCCGGCGTTGCGTGTAGGGAAGCTACCGGCCAGGGATAGCCGAGCATGATAGATGCTTGGCCGATTCTTCATAAGGTTTCGCCCAACCATCCAGTTGCAGGTATGGGGAACAGGAACGGTCACGGCGAACGTGCGCTTAGCATGCGCATTGAATGTGTGGGGAGGCGAAGCGCCAGAGTAGCGTCGTTTCGATTCCACTAGAGAAGGCTCAATGATCGCCGCGTGGCAGCGTTTTTTTGGGCGAAAACGGGCGACTGTTGAGTTCCGTCGGGACGTAGTGGGCTATATAAAGCTGAGGGGGTGCTGGTCCTTCCTTCCTTTACAAACAGATCGTTGAGAATGAAAGACTTCCCCTTTACCATCCCCGAAATCATTCACTTCGAGGACGTATACCTCTACGACCAGAACTACGCCGAGGACACGGTGCAGTTGGTCTATGAGAACATCGAAGACCACTTCGGCCGACTGCTCCCCCGGCGTTCCCCTCTACTGCAGCTGCTGATGTACTCCATCTGGAGGGCGTCGCCGGGGCTTTACAACCCCCTATCCGAGCAGCTCTACGACGAGGCCGTAGGCAAGCTACGGTCTCTGAGGCGCTTCGGCCTGATCTCCGCGGGTCATCTGGCTCGCTCAGTGGCACTCGTCCGTGAGAGCTACGAACTGAAGCTCGAAGTCAACGCGCGCAGGGTAATCGAGGGCAGAGGCTGGATCTCACGAGGCCTCGGCTGGCGGAGATCTTTACGGAGTACCATGAGCAGTGCTCTCTGCACCCCTTTCCCCCGCTGCTGTAATTTTCTTTTTCTTTTTGTATGTATGGCTGAGGAGCCCATAATACCTTTTTGAATAAATAAGATATTTCTGTTCCCCTCTGAACACAGAGACGCGACCGCGTAGGCTCGTCTTGCCTGAGATTCGGGGAATATGCTATTTGGTTTTATCCGTCCACCTCTTCGAAGATGCCAAGTTGATTTATGGCACCGTGTATCGGAGGCTTAGACGGATGCGGCCGATTTAGCAGACTTCGTCAGATTCCCCCTCGCTTGAGGGGTTTCTGATTGTGGGGACGCTCTTCCCTGCAGGCGCAAGCCCCTGCAGTTAATTATGCTACCGCATCGCGGTAACAACTTTCTCCTTCTCCAGAATTTCACTTCGTGTCGTGGGTGTTTGTTTTGTTTGTGGATGCCCGTGGATTGTATACGGAGACTAAGTTATGCCGTCGCCCGTAGGACATGGATTAGTCCAAAACCGTATTTTCTTAGATTTGGATTTAGGGTTTCGGTTTAAGGATACATCAGCCCTATTTGAGGCTAAGATTAACTTAAATGTTTGTTAAGGATACGTTAGCCTAATCTCCAGACTAAGATCAACTTAACGGGATCGTTTGGATCTGACAAGAGAGCAATTGCCTCTATTGTTTAGTTTAATGACATTGCGGTCGATTCTCAGTTTAGGGACATGGTGGTCCATGGCATGTATGGCCGTCGGGACCCATCACCTCTCTGATGACATTGAAGAATTACAACGACGGATGTCAGAGGAGTTCAGAGATGTACCCTTGAACCAAAGTTGATTGGGGGATCCATAGTCCAATTTAGGACTAAAGTCTGTTTGAAGGTTTAAGGATACGTTAGCCATATTTGTGACTAAGATCAACTTAAACGGGATCGTTTAGATCCGACAAAAGAGCATTTGGGGGGCTCTGTTGTTCCAGTTTAGGGACATAGTGGTCCATTTAATGTATGGCCGTCGGGACCCGTCACCTCTCTGACGACGTTGAAGGATTACAATGACGGATGTCAGAAGAGTTCAGAGATGTGCCCTTGAACCGGGTTGGTTGGGAGATCTATAGTCCAATTTGGGACTAAAGTCTGTTTGAAGGTTTTGGTTTAAGGATGCGTTAGCCATATTTGAGGCTAAGATCAACTTAAACGTTTGTTAAGGATACATTAATCTGATTTGAGACTAAGATCAACTTAACAGGATCGTTTAGATCCGACAAAAGAGCATTTGGGCTCTATTGTTCCAGTTTAGGGATATAGTGGTCCATTGCCAGTTTAGGGACATGGTGGTCCATTGGTTTAAGGACGCTTAAGTCCGTAGCAATGTATGGTTGTCGGGACCCATCACCTCTCTGACGACGTCGAAGGATTACAACGACGGATGTCAGAGGAGTTCAGAGATGTACCCTTGAACCAAAGTTGATTGGGGGGATCCATAGTCCAATATGGGACTAAAGTCTGTTTGAAGGTTTAAGGATACGTTAGCCATATTTGAGGCTAAGATCAACTTAAACGGGATCGTTTAGATCCGATAAAAGAGCATTTGGGGGCTCTGTTGTTCTAGTTTAGGGACATAGTGGTCCATTGGTTTAAGGACGCTTAAGTCCGCAGCAATGTATGGTTGTCGGGACCCGTCACCTCTCTGACGACGTTGAAGGATTACAACGACGGATGTCAGAGGAGTTCAGAGATGTACCCTTGAACCGGATGTAAATTGATTTAAGGGAGCAGTCGTGCTCAATCAATTTAATTTGAGGACTTACGGCCAGAATTGGGCTAAGTCCAGTTGAAAATGTTCAACATTTTATTTGTGTCTGGCCTGTTAGGCCTTTACTAGGGCTCTACCCCTTTTAAAATAATGCATTGCATTTTATTTTGGTCTGTTTAGACTCTTTTCTTTTAATTGGGCTCTGCCCCTTTTAATAGTGCACAGCACTTTTGTTTGGTCTGATAGACCTTTTTTTATTGGGCTCTGCCCTTGATAATGCATTGCATTAAATGCTCTGACGACGCCTCACGTGGCTTGTCAGGCGCTTTGCGCCAATTGAGGAGCGCAAGGCGCAAACGCATGTGGAGGTGCCATGTGTCACGCTCTGGTGAGCGCAAGCGCAGTGCCCTGCGACAGTGCACTGCGACCGTGCGCTGCGTTGTTGCGCTGCTGACACGTGGCACGCTCCGGTGAGTTGCGCCAACCCAAGAGCGCAATGCTCATTTTTTGTAAAGAGCAAGGCGCGGTTTGTTCTGGGGCTGACACGTGGCGCTCCCTGGTGGCTTGCGCTAACCCGAGAACTCAACAGTGTAAATTTCCAAAGTGCAAGGCACTGTTTAATTCTTTTGATCAAATTTCGATCAAAGAAAACAAGTTTTTCTTGTTTTCAAAGAACCAGTGGTTCATCGAATGGCAATGCCTTTATTATTATTATATTGTTTATTTTTTTTTATTGAAGATCTTTGATCTTGTTTTTAGATCAATGATCTTCTTAGAAGAAACTCTTTTTTTTCTCAAAGGTTTTTACCTTTTTTTTATCTCTCTGAGTTTCTTCTCAAAGTTTTCTAGAGGAGTTCTGATTATTTCTCTGTGTTCCTCCTCTCTTAATCCCTTTTAGACTTGGAGTTTAGGGGCCTTTTTATAGTGCCATTTGATTTGTTAAATCAGTTAGAGAGATCTTTCTCTGAGTGATTTAGGAATTTTTCCCTACCATTGGATCTTTGATCCAAGAGCTCCTGTTTTACAGGAGAGAATCTTATTGTTTTAATAAGATCAGAAAGATCTTTCAGAGTTTTAATTCTGTTTGGCACAAGCGCACCTGCGCTTGACACGTGTCGCGCAGCGCAACTGCGCTAGCGCGACTGCGCTGCCACGTTTCGCGCAGCGCAGAGCGCAGCGCAACTGCGCTGCCATGTGTCGCGCAGCGCAGAGCGCAAACCATCTGAAGCGTTGCTTCCTTTATTAAAGTTTGAATTTTAAACAGAGCTTTGCTCTGATTGAGGGAAACAGAAGCGTTGCTTCGTTTCCTGCCTTGGAATTTGAAAAGAGCTTTGCTTTGATTGGGGTAAACAAATGCCCCCCACCGTTGCGCTTACGTGGCCCCAAACGTGAGCACAGCGGTGGCAGAATTCCAACCGTCGCGCCATCCCTTGGAAGTTGAAATGGCTCTTCAATGCCTATAAATATGACCTGCGCTTACGTGACCCCAAACAGAGCTTTGCTTTGGTCTCTTAGATGATTTTCATCTCTTCATAAGAATTTTGTTCAGAGCCCTGCTCTTTTGTTTAAGCACTTTTAAAAGTTCAAACTCTAGAGAATTTTAGGTAAAAATTAATTTGGATTAAATTAAATCAATTTTAAGAGCCTTGCTCTCAATAGATCCCTGATCTAAAGAAGACCCATTTAGGGTTTCACTTAGCAGAGCTTTGCTCTAAAGGGGTCTAAAGAGAACTAAGGAGAATCCTATTAGGGTTCCATTAATAGAGCTCTGCTCTCTAAAAGATTTTCCTTGTATTTTATCATTTCATTAATAGAGCTTTGCTCCTTCCAAATCATATAAAGGAACTTTTAAGATGCTATTTCATGGATCTTGGAGGTTTTAAGATGGAATTTTATTTTTGATGAATTATATCATCTTTTTAGAGCAGAGCTCTTCATGTTCTTGGGGGATTTTCTTCAAATTTTCCTCATAACTGATTTTGACAGGTGTCACTCCTGTCTGCAGAGCATTGCTCTCGAGGAGTTTAACTCCTTATGTCTTTTTTTATTGCTAATCTTCCAATGATGTTTCCTTCAGGCATTATGGCTGTTCATCTATACAGTCTGCACGAATTCATGACTTATGTGGATATCCACGTACAGGGCCGTCACCAAGACCAAGAGTTTACAGATGCCCAATGTGCGGAGATTAAGGGTCATCTGAACGTACGCGTTGGCTGGTTGCTTCCTTGCCGTTCTGCTCTCTTGAAAGTCGTGCTGGGAGCAATTTGGAGAGCACTCCTGGGGTTTCACGAGGTCATGCCGCTTAATGCATTGGATGATGCCGAAGACTAGGTGCATTCAGTGTACCTATCGGGGCTAATCTCGAAGAATCGGCGGGATAGCCTCATTGACATTCTGCATCAAATTTTTCAGCAGACGACGATAATCGCTGCTTATTGAAGGATGGGGGGCCTTGCCGAAGATCTTGACACACGTGAGCGCGAGAGGCTGCGCACGAGAATAATCAGGAAGGCCAGAAGAACTCTAGATGGCCTTACTTTCGAATTCCTTAATCCGTGCCCTGGATCTGAGGTCATACCGTTGTAATCATTTGAATAATGTCTTTGTTTATTTTTTTATGATTGTAAAAACCCTTGGCAATATGAATGGAAATTTTTTATTTCAGCTTGTCTTATTTTTCGTTCTGAGTCTCTTGCATATGCATGAATGAGTGTGTCTCGAACGCTTGATCAAATGCAAATCGGATGTTCTTTCTTCTTTCTTTGATTATCAGCATGTTGTCTTAGTAAACATGGTCGATAGATGACAGAGCGAGCATCCTGTCTTAGCTCCTTCAGGAGGTGGTGATGGCTTAGGCGGCAGGTTCAGATCTGCTGTCTAAGACTTTTCAACTTTATGAGCCGTGGGGGTCTCATAAAGACTTTTCTCGGATAGAGAGGATCTCGTTGGTGTATTTTCTCCTTAGGAATCGTGAGAATTCCTAAGTGTATTTTCTCTTATAAGTCGTAAGGATTTTATAAGAGAATTTTTTCCCCCTTACGAGTCGAGAGGACCCGTAAGCGGTTGTTTCCCTCCTTGTCGAGATTCGACTTTGGAGAGTGAGACCCGTGGATAGTATGCAAGAGACCGTTTTGGGCCGACTTGCAGGATCCCAGTGCTTAGGAAACAGGTTTTTTAATTCTCGTTGCCTAAGGCTTTTCCTTACGAGTTGAGACGAATCGAGCAGTTCTCGCAAAGACATCAATTTCCTTACGAGTCGAGACGAATCGAGCAGTTCTCGCAAGCATATCCTAACATCACAGTTAACCTCTGCTCTTTACGACAGATGTCCGTTAGGGTCTGTGGTACTAGGGTTTTGCCCGTCGTACCGTCACATTGGCTGATATATTCCTCGATAGGCAATCGTGCTGTTCGAGTAGCCCTGCGACTGCCGTGTCTCTGATCCCTTCGGGAGCTGGACAAGACGTCTTCAAGCAATCCTCCTTGGCAGTTTGACCATAGGAAGAGCAAGCGTTAGGAATTTTGCCATGCCGCTTTTTACTTGAGGTTAGGCCCATTTTGGAGAGCTCGGATGAGTCATAACCACTCCGCGCTGGTGTGGGATGATCTCCGATAGTCTTTCAGGTTTTATATGAGTTGCCGTCAAGACCCTGAAGCTAGGAATTTGGCCTTTGCTTCGTTTGTTGGCATTACGTCCGCTGTATCGAGACGAATGTCGCGGTTGTCTCTAGGTTGCTGGTGAACCGTCGAGGTTTGGAACTAGGGATTTTGCCGTGGCTCCGCTGTTTGATGATGTTGCGTCTGCTGTGTCGAGATGAACGTCGAGGTGTTGACCATTCCGTACTGGTGTGAGATGATCTCCGGTTGTCTTTCAGGCTTTATATGACTTGCCGTTAAGACCTTAAAGCTAGGAATTTGGCCTTTGCTTCGTTTGCTGGCATCGCGTCTGCTGTATCGAGACGAATGTAGCGGTTGTCTTTAGGTTGCTGGTGAACCATTGAGCTTTGGAACTAGGGACTTTGCCGTGGCTCCGCTGTTTGATGATGTTGTGTCTGCTGTATCGAGACGAACATAGAGGTGGTGACCACTCCGCGCTGGTGCGAGATGATCTCCAATTTTCTTTCCGGTTTTATATGAGTTACCGTCAAGACCCTGAAGCTAGAAATTTGGCCTTCGCTTCGCTTGCTGTGGTGTGTCCGAATCTTGTTGGAGGAAGGACGCTGTTGTGACATCTCGTCTGTGTATCGAGACTAATGCCGAGGTGGTGACCACTCCGCACTGGTGCAAGATGATCTCCAATTGTCTTTCGGGATTTATATGACTTGCCGTTAAGACCCTGAAGCTAGGAATTTGGCCTTCGCTTCGTTTGCTGGCATCGCGTCTGCTGTATCGAGACGAATGTCGCGGATGTCTCTAGGTTGCTAGTGAACCGTTGAGGTTTGGAACTGGGGATTTCGCCGTGGCTCCTTTTGGTGATGTTGCGTCTGAATCCTATTGGAGGAAGAACGCTGGGATAACATCGCGTCTGCTGTATCGAGACGAACGTCAAGATGGTGACCACTCCGCACTGGTGCAAGATGATCTCCGATTGTCTTTCAGGCTTTATATGAGTTACCATCAATGTTGGTGTATATGCCCTAGAGGCCATTACTGTATCATACTAGTATGTATATTACTTGATGGAAGCTTGGGATATTCACAGTTGTATAGACAATCTTGCTCGAAATGGTAGTATGCTACTTGGTTTGTTTCTACTTTAATGTGTGCATGTGTTTCTTTTAGCATATCGCCTATACACATTAGTGGAGCCCTTAGGATCTTTGCTTGATTACCAGCGTTGTGATGGCAGTCAAACTAGTAGGGGCTGGGTAATCTACAAGCACATCCTTATACAGGTCCCTAGTCGTGGGATTATCGAGACGGGGCATCGATACTCCAGAGTAGACTGGCGTTTGCGCTTCTCATCCCAGCAGGGGAGACGGTCTGTCCCACAGCCGTCAGTACGTCGTACTTGAGATAGTATGTAGGTGCTCGTTAGGTTACGAGTACACTGGACATGACTCGTCGGGAACTGTTGGTTGGTACTATACCTATCGTCAGTTATCAGTTCCCAGGTGACATGAGTACAGCTTAGTCCGCTGACTTGACACTGTCACTTCGCCTCGAGTGTGTTCCCACTGTACTTTGATTACTACCATACCACGGCTCAAAGGAGTCATGCAAACAGGTAGTAGTTGGGTGCAGTCCGGAAGCACTTGGAGGCAGTGACGGTTAGATAGGATTCGTCTCTCCCGGTATTGGGGGTTGATATCGCGCTGTGTCTAGGAGAGCCATTACACAAAGTCCTTGGCCAGGGCAAGCGAGATATACTGGTAGGTTTCCAATGTTATCTCAGGGTGTTCTGGGCTACACTCCGACACGACTTGTACCGCTATTAGGGGACTGACGTTTACCACCCCCTAGGCCCGCCATGCGATATTCTCAGACGAACAGACCAGACTGTACGGAGATTGTCACATACAGGCTCAGTAGGAGTTCGGATGGGTTCACCTCATTAGTCTTCTTATCGGCATCTACCTGGGGACCGTTACATATAGCTAGTGCCGCTTGCGATCTGTGGTTAAACCCACTGCCAGCGTAGTGTCGAGTCTTTAGAGTCCCACACAGAGGGTTATTCGCCTTTGAGCAAAACAGAGTAGAGGTCGCATGGTTTTGCGACGGGGTTCGTTCACATCCGCGCACTTATGCACGTTTGGTGTCCGGACAGTTATTACTAGTGGGCTTTGGTTTAAGCCAGATCCTAGTATATGTTTTGGGATTGGTTTTATCTTATTGTATTCGTGTTCCTCGGAACATGGATGCGGGTGTGTATGCACAGTTGACTGAGGCAGAGGCAGAGGATTCTCATTAGGGTTGATGACGGTTGTCTTTTTCCAAACCCTAATGAATATGTGAAATATCAATTAATAATATTAATTAAAGGAAATTGTGTTATGGTTAGGGTTGTTGACCTTTTGACCAAGGTTGACTTGTTGACCAAGGTTGAAAAGTTGACCATCATCATTTCAAGCAAAGATGCTCTTTGATCTTTGCAAAACTCATTAAATGTGAAATGATAATGATCTTTTCAAACCTACCATCACCTTTTTCTTTTTGATTAATATTTTTAATTGTTAATTCACATATATTTTCATATGGTTGCAAAATTCATTTGATAATCTCATTCTCATTCTCTCTCATCTTTTGCTCTCCCTCTTCCTCTAGCTCAAGGCAAAATCTCTCATGAGTTGAGAACCATTTGCCTTGGAGATAAAACATCAAAACTCATCTCTACTCATCCTAAGGTTGAAGGTTTAGCAAACCTAATACTTTAGTTACCTCAAGTTTGAGGAAGGAGCTCAAGGTAGAGGCCCTCGGGTGGATCTTTCTTCGGCAAGAGAAGGCGACGAGGAGAACCATCCAACCCACTCCAAGGAGAAGAAGAGAAGGAGTTCAAGACTAGGTATAACCCCCTAACCGAGTAGGTAAAGCTCATAGTAGTTGCTAGTGTGTTGTTTAGCAAAGATCCGGGTTTTCTAGTCCATGTTACCCTAAACCCTAAAAATCGTTTTTCACCGTTTCCGCAACTCCGGAAGAACTGGGACAGGTAACGTGGACTTACAGTGGTATCAGAGCCTAGCTAAACACACACTAGCATATTAGCAAAGTATTTGGAATTTCGATCGGAGAAAAAAACCGCAAAACACCCCGAAAATGCAAACTTTCTGCCGATTTTTATTTCTGTTCAAAAAATAATAAATCATGTACTAAAAATCGGCTCAGGGTTTTTAAAGAACACCCAAGAAAAATGATCCAGCGAATCGACCAACTCACCGTGGAAACACGGCAAGAACATGCTTCTTGCCGCGGATCCGCGACCGAGTTGACTCGGCCGTGGGTCGTTTCTCCTGCAGTGTTCTTATAATGGTGTTTTGTGATTTTTAGGATGGTTTGTTTCTGCCCAGAATTTCCAGTGAACAAATTTGTTTTTGGGGTGGTTACAAATCCGTATTTTGATCGAACTTCTCTAGACTTTAACTAATGGGTTATATCTGTGATGTGATATATGTATTGAACGTTTGCTAATCGCTATACGTCGATTAGTGGGGGTTATACATATCTGTGATCTGTAATGTTGATGGTTTGTGTATATGAATTCTTTGGATTGTCGCGGATGAATAGCCGGGGGGTTGTGAGATGAGAGTTTTCTTTATCTTTCAATTCATGTAATATGTAATTTGATGTAATATTATTTGTATGGCCGCACATCCGGGATGAGGTTGTAGCCGCCATTGTATAATTTCTTTTTATTATTTTTGCTCCTAGGATAGACCCAAGGTGGGGTGCACAAACTACCGGGTATCTCGAAGTGCCGAGTGGCCTACTCACGTCGTTGAGGGAGGTTGCTTCGCTTCGGGTACTTGGCGGGTAGTTTGCTGCACCCGTAGGGGTCTAGGGTGGGGTATTGGCTATTCATCGCGACCGTGTAATCCGCTTTTCGTTACAGGCTCGAACGGAACGAGGATTCCTAATATATCCAATGTGTTCATCTATGATCTGGAATGGCTATCATTGCATCTGACAAATGTATATATCTATATATGATATCTATTTAGGCGTTGCTTATGTTTTGCATCCGCGTTAGTCCAGCCCCCGCTCTGTCGTTAGTTAAGTAACCTAACGGGTGATGACGGGGCCCCGTGGCGAATGCGGATGGTATAAGCGTACGTCATATTTTCGTTGTTTTCTGCAATGGTAGGATTAAATGATGGGACGCATTAAATTAATGCAAGAAAATAAACCAAGTAAAGTCGTTGGAACACTTTCAAAACCACTTGGTTCTTTTCAAAAACCTACTTTTAAACGCGGAGCTTGAACCACTCCTTTTAAAAGCTATCTCGTTCCATCGATTATATCAAGTTCACCACGTTCACGGTTTCGCCAAAACCATTCGTAGCTCTCCGTCATTTCATATGGATAGTCAATAGTATTTAAGCTGTGTTTGTTGGCCAAAGTCAAGGCACAGAGTTTGGTAGCTATTGGATATTCATATGCAGCATAGATAGATGCGTTGGTTTGGGACAGTCGTACTGCCTTGTTGGCCAAAGTCAAGGGTAGGTACGGGTGGGTTCAAATTAACCTGGAGAATGACGGGTAGAACTTGACGTGTGACTTATGATTTGTTGGCCAAAGTCAAGGTCATAAGAGCATGGGGCAAAAATCCACATCGGGAGTTTCTAAAGAAACTGAAACTTGCTAGTGCTGCATACCATTTGGAGTGTGATGATTCTGGTAGGATTCCTTCAGTTTTTTCGCACGATGATATTTGGATCCCGATCCTACTATGAGTATATGCTACTCCTCGGGAAATTTCTCACTTAACGATCAATGCTATAAACCAAGTAGGTGTCTAGAAAGGTGTTAGCGGGGTTACGCCCCCAGGGAAAAGAGGTTCTTAAATTAAGGAACTTCGCGAAAGCGTTGGAAAACCTCCCTCGAAGTACCGACACTGGCCTGGCTGAATGGTTAAGCAAGTATTGTACGGTGAGATTGATCCCGACTAATTCTTCCTTTATGGTTTGAGGAGGGATTCGAGAGACAGTGGGAGCTATCCTGTTTAGACAAACTAAAAACCACTCTAAACTTGCAAGAGCATCGTGCTAAAGTGTTTCTTCTCTCTCTCCTAATTGCAGCGACCAATCGACATGACCGGACTTAAGTTATTACTAGATAAAAATATACTGACAGGGCCAAACTACAAAGATTGGCTCAGGAATGTCAAAATGGAAATCACTTATAACAAGTTGGGGTATCTCCTTACCACCAAAGCTCCCTCTGTCCCAGGTCCCACCTCCAGCATCGCGGATATAGAAATCCGTAAGACATGGGAGATCGACTGCGCGAAGGCCAAGTGCCTCGTGCTTGCTTCTATGGACAATGAACATCAGAGGAGGCACGAGAATATGGACCTAGAATCCATATTTCTTCATACAAAAGAACTGTATGGAGAGCAATCCCGTATCGCCAGATACGAAGTCTCAAAAAAGTTGTTTTCGGCGAGATTGGCCATCGGATCATCCGTAGCGGAACACGTGCTTAAGATGATTAGCTACATTGAAGAGCTCGCGGACCTAGGGACTACGTTGGAGAATGAGCTCTACGTTGACTTGATTCTCCAGTCCCTTCCTTCCACTTACGCCCAGTTTATCCTAAACTTCAACATGCAAGGAAAGGAGGTTGAACTTTCCGAACTTCTGAACATGTTGAGGAGTGCGGAGGGCACCCTACAGAAAGGTAGGGAAACATCCACTTTGTTTGTTGGAGGACCTTCCTCTTTTAGGTCCAAAGCGAAAGCCAAGGGAAAGAAGAAGAAAACCCCCACCAAACCAAGGGGCGGTGTTAGTAAAGTGGAAACGAAGGGAAAGGCAAAAGCAACAAAGGTAGCGGGAAAACTTGTGGGAAATGAAGAGTGCTTTTACTGTCACAAGAGTGGACACTGGAAAAAGGATTGCAGGGCTTGGAAGGCCAGAAACCAGGACCCGAAGCAAGTTGTGGTTTCGGCTTCAGGTGTGTATGTTATTGAAAACTGTCTGTCAATAAACTCTACTTCCTGGGTATTGGATACCGGATCAGGATCTCATATATGTAATTCTTTGCAGGCACTGAGAAAGCATAGGGTTTTGAAGGCAGGTGATACCCTCAGAGTTGCAAACGGAGCTAGCATGGATGCTGAGTCCGTGGGGGACTATCACTTGGGAATGTCAGATGGACACGTTTTGGTTTTGCGTGATTGTTATTTTGTACCCAATGCAACTTGTAATACCATATCTGTATCTTTAATGTCTAAAGAAGTTTATGAATTTGCATTTGTAAGCAATGTTGTGAACATTCACCTTAATCAAGTTTTGATTGGGTCGGGTACATTAAGCAATGGTATATACGTATTAAACCAACCACAGATTTTCAATGTCTAGAATACACACAAAAGAAAGTCTCCAGAAATAAATCATGCTTTCTTATGGCATTGTAGACTGGGTCACATCAATAAGAGAAGGTTGACTAAGTTATATACAGAAGGATATTTGGATCCGTTCGAATATCATTCGTATGCAACTTATCAATCCTGTCTCAAAGGAAAGATAACAAAGACTCCGTTCACTGGACACGGAGTAAGAGCGAACGAGCTCTTGGGGCTCGTACACAGTGATGTGTGCGGTCTAATGTCTATACATACGCGAAGCGGTTATTCTTACTTCATTACTTTTACGGATGACTTTTCAAGGTACGGATATGTCTTCTTAATGAAACATAAATCCGAAGCCTTCGGAAAGTTCCAAGAATACAAGAATGAAGTAGAAAAACAAACAGGCAAAAATATCAAGACACTGAGATCTGATCGAGGTGGTGAATACTTGAGTGCCGAGTTCCTGGATTACCTAAAAGAGAATGGAATTCTCTCTCAGCTTACTCCTCCATACACTCCACAACATAACGGTGTATCGGAGAGACGGAACCGAACCCTATTGGATATGGTACGTTCTATGATGAGTAACGCTGAGTTGCCGCGATCGTTTTGGGGATATGCACTAGAATCAGCTGCATACCTTTTGAACCGAGTTTCAACTAAGACTGTGCCTACCACACCATATCAGATGTGGTGTGGGAAGAAACCCTATCTTAAGCATATTAAGACATGGGGATGTCCAGCTTTTATCAAAAAGCAGCATGCGGACAAGCTCAAGGCACGCTCAGTACAATGCAAGTTTGTGGGATATCCAAAGGACTCCAAGGGATATTTCTTCTATTGCGAAGAGGAACAAAAGGTTTTTGTTTCTCATCATGACTACTTCTTGGAAACTGAATTTTTGGAAAATCGGATAAGTGGGAGCGCAATAGAACTGGAAGAAATTCCAGAACCACGAGCTATTACTGAAAGCTTAGTAGAACCAGAGGGTTCGAAAGAACAGGACATTCCTACGCCGCTCCGCAGGAGTAGTAGGCAATCTCATCCGCCCGAGAGATACTATGGTTTTCTCATAGACGGGGATAGAGAGGATTGCATCATTGATAATGATGAGCCGACTAGCTTCCAGCAGGCCATTCAAAGCGTTGACTCGGTAAAATGGCTGGATGCAATGCGGACCGAGATGGAGTCCATATACACCAACAAAGTATGGACTTTGGACATTGCTCCAGAAGGGGTAAAACCCGTGGGATGCAAATGGATCTTCAAGAGGAAGATTGGTGTAGATGGGCAGGTTGAGACCTATAAGGCTAGACTTGTTGCAAAGGGTTTTCGTCAAAGACCTGGTTTGGACTATGACGAAACCTTTTCTCCAGTGGCTATGCTCAAATCCATTCGGATCCTTCTTCCCATTGCTGCCTTCCACGATTATGAGATTTGGCAGATGGACGTAAAGACCGCTTTTCTAAATGGAAATTTAGAGAAGTGTGTCTATATGGACCAGCCAGGGGGTTTCATTCAAAGTGGGAGCAGCGGAAATGTGTGCAAGTTGCTTAAGTCCATTTATGGACTAAAGCAGGTATCGCGGAGTTGGAACATCTGTTTTGATGAGACGGTCAAAAAATTTGGCTTTATCAAAAATCCAGATGAACCATACATCTATAGTAGATTTGTAGCAAGAACTGTCGTATTCCTCGTTTTATACGTGGATGACATTCTCTTGATAGGAAATGACATTCCTATGCTACAATCTGTCAAAAGGTTCTTGTCACACAGGTTCTCCATGCAAGACCTGGGTGATGCCTCTTACATTCTGGGGATCCGGATCCATCATGATAGATCTAAGAGGATATTAGGACTTTCACAGTTCAGGTACATCGACACCGTACTGAAAAGATTCAGTATGGAAGATTCCAAGCGCGGTAATCTACCGGCTTGTCACGGGATCACCCTCTCCAAAGAGATGTCTCCCAAGACTGATTTGGAAAGGGATCGCATGTCTATTATACCCTACGCTTCTGCGGTAGGCTCTATAATGTATGCGATATTGTGTACCAGACCAGATGTTGCTTATGCACTGAGTGCGGTAAGCCGGTATCAGTCAAACCCTGGGAAGAAGCACTGGATAGCGGTAAAGAACTTTCTCAAGTACCTGAGAAGAACTAAGGAGATATTCTTGGTGTATGGCGGAAAAGACCTCCAGATCGAGGCCTTTGCTGACTCCAGCTTCCAGAGTGACAAGGATGATTCTAAGTCCATGTCGGGTTATGTCTTTACCCTCAATGGAGGGGCGGTGTGTTGGAGGAGTTCCAAACAGGAAACCGTGGCTGACTCGACGATGAAAGCGGAATATATCGCTGCTGCTGATGCCGCAAAAGAAGCCGTCTGGATGAGGAAGTTCTTGAAAGAACTTCAGGTTGTTCCGTTTATTGTTGATCCAATACCTTTGTATTATGACAACAACGGGGCTATAGCTTTAGCAAAGGAACCCAGGTCCCATCAGAAGTCCAGACACATCTTAAGGCGGTATCACCTGATCAGGGAGATCGTGGATCGCCAGGAGATCGAGGTTCGGAGGGTTGCTTCAGAAGATAACACATCAGATCCACTCACGAAGGCCTTACCCCAGACTCAGTTCGAGCTGCTGATCGAGATGATAGGTCTTCGATACGCCAGTACATGGCCTTAGTGCAAGTAGAAGATTGTTAGTGTATATGCCCTAGAGGCCATTACTGTATCATACTAGTATGTATATTACTTGATGGAAGCTTGGGATATTCACAGTTGTATAGACAATCTTGCTCGAAATGATAGTATGCTACTTGGTTTGTTTCTATTTTAATGTGTGCATGTGTTTCTTTTAGCATATCGCCTATACACATTAGTGGAGCCCTTAGGATCTTTGCTTGATTACCAGTGTTATGATGGCAGTCACACTAGTGGGGGCTGGGTAATCTACAAGCACATCCTTATACAGGTCCCTAGTCGTGGGATTATCGAGATGGGGCATCGATACTCCAGAGTAGACTGGCGTATGCGCTTCTCATCCCAGCAGGGGAGACGGTTTGTCCCACAGCCGTCAGTATGTTGTATTTGAGATAGTATGCGGGTGCTCGTTAGGTTACGAGTACACTGGACAGGACTCGTCGGGAACTGTTGGTTGGTACTATACCTATCGTCAGTTATCAGTTCCCAGGTGACATGAGTACAGCTTAGTCCGCTGACTTGACGCTGTCACTTCGCCTCGAGTGTGTTCTCACTGTACTTTGATTACTACCCTACCACGGCTCAAAGGAGTCGTGCAAACAGGTAGTAGTTGGGTGCAGTCCCGAAGCACTTGGAGGCAGTGACGGTTAGATAGGATTCGTCTCTCCCGGTATTGGGGGTTGATACCGCGCTGTGTCTAGGAGAGCCATTACACAAAGTCCCTGGCCAGGGCAAGCGAGATATACTGGTAGGTTTCCGGTGTTATGTCAGGGTGTTCTGGGCTACACTCCGATACGACTTGTACCTCTATTAGGGGAATGATGTTTACCAACCCCCTAGGCCCGCCATGCGATATTCTCAGATGAACAGACCGGACTGTACGGAGATTGTCACATACAGGCTCAGTAGGAGTTCGGATGGGTTCACCTCATCAGTCTTCTTATCGGCATCTACCCGGGGACCGTTACGTACAGCTAGTGCCGCTTGCGGTCTGTGGTTAAACCCACTGCCAGCGTAGTGTCGAGTCTTTAGAGTCCCACACAGAGGGTTATTCACCTTTGGGCAAAACATAGTAGAGGTCGCATGGTTTTGCGACGGGGTTCGTTCACATCCGCGCACTTGTGCACGTTTGGTGTCCGGACAGTTATTACTAGTGGGCTTTGGTTTAAGCCAGATTCTAGTATATGTTTTGGGATTGGTTTTATCTCATTGTATTCGTGTTGCTCGGAACATGGATGCGGGTGTGTATGCACAGTTGACTGAGGCAGAGGTAGAGGATTCTCATTAGGGTTGATGACGGTTGTCTTTTTCCAAACCCTAATGAATATGTGAAATATCAATTAATAATATTAATTAAAGGAAATTGTGTTATGGTTAGGGTTGTTGACCTTTTGACCAAGGTTGACTTGTTGACCAAGGTTGAAAAGTTGACCATCATCATTTCAAGCAAAGATGCTCTTTGATCTTTGCAAAACTCATTAAATGTGAAATGATAATGGACTTTTCAAACCTACCATCACCTTTTTCTTTTTGATTAATATTGTTAATTGTTAATTCACATTTATTTGCATATGGTTGCAAAATTCATTTGATAATCTCATTCTCATTCTCTCTCATCTTTTGCTCTCCCTCTTCCTCTAACTCAAGGCAAAATCTCTCATGAGTTGAGAACCATTTGCCTTGGAGATGAAACACCAAAACTCATCTCTACTCATTCTAAGGTTGAAGGTTTAGCAAACCTAATACTTTAGTTACCTCAAGTTTGAGGAAGGAGCTCAAGGTAGAGGCCCTCGGGTGGATCTTTCTTCGGCAAGAGAAGGCGACGAGGAGAACCATCCAACCCACTCCAAGGAGAAGAAGAGAAGGAGTTCAAGACTAGGTATAACCCCCTAACCGAGTAGGTAAAGCTCATAGTAGTTGCTAGTGTGTTGTTTAGCAAAGATCCGGGTTTTCTAGTCCATGTTAACCTAAACCCTAAAAATCGTTTTTCTCCGTTTCCGCAACTCCGAAAGAACCGGGACAGGTAATGTGGACTTACAGTCAAGACCCTGAAGATAGGAATTTGGCCTTCGCTTCATTTGCTGGCATCGCATCTGCTGTATCGAGACGAATGTCGCGGTTGTCTCTAGGTTGTTGGTGAACCGTCGAGGTTTGGAACTAGGGACTTTGTCGTGGCTCCTTTTGGAGGTGCTGCGTCTGCTGTATCGAGACGAACGTAGAGGTGGTGACCACTCCGCGCTTGTGCGAGATGATCTCCGATTGTCTTTCCGGTTTTATATGGCTTGCCGTTAAGACCCTAAATCCAGGAATTTGGCATTCGCTTCGTTTGCTTTGGCGTGTCCGAATTCTGTTAGGGGAAGGACGTTGTAGTGACATCTCGTCTGCTGTATCGAGACGAATGCCGAGGTGGAGCTGGGATTTTGCCGTTACTCCGCTTGTTTGACCATGGGGTCTTTCGTTGACATTGCATCTGCATCCCGCTGGACTGCAAAGTAATGCCGTTATTGACATTGCGTCTGCTGTAACGAGACGGATGTCGAGATGGTCCCTAGGTTGTCGATGAACCGTCGAGGTTTGGAACTAGGGACTTTTCCATGGCTCCGTTGTTGGTGTTGCGTCTGTGCCCTGCCGGCATAAGGAGGAACACTGTTGTTGGTCTTCTGGGATGCAGATGTGACCGTCGAGACTTGGCTCTCTTTCTGATGGAGCCTGGTAGGATGACATGGTTTCCTCTTTATTTGTGCCCCTGGATTGTATACAGGGATTGCTGTGATATCGCCTGTAGGGCATAAGTTTCATTCATTTTTTTATGTTATTATTTTATTTCCGCGATATCCAATCATTTCGGATATTTTTCGCAGTGCCTAATCATTTCGGCTATTTATTTTATTTTCACTCGCTGGTTTTTATTGCGAGTTGCCCTATCATTTCGGCTATTTATTTTATTTTCACTCGCTGCTTTTTATTGCGAGTTGCCCTATCATTTCGGCTATTTCATATGCATTTTTAGCTCGCTGATTTTTATCGCGAGTGTGGAACTTGGAATCTGGTGCCAATCTCAGCATCAGCATCGCTACAACTAGAATATTGCCAGGAGCGAATCATCATTTGCCATGAAAGGACTTGGAATTTGATACCGGTTTAGGCATCAGCATCGCTACAACTGGGATATTGCCAGGAGCGAATCATCATTTGCCTCTGTCGATGTCGAACAAAGGTGGCTTAGTGAACAGGGTTAGGATCCCGTCGACTAAGGCTTTTGACTTCACGAGCCGTAAGGGTCTCACAAAGGTATTTCTCCCTGCAAGTCGTGAGGATCTCGTAGGTGTGTTTTCTCCTTAGGGATCGTGAGGATTCCTAAGTGTATATTCCCCTGTAAGTCGTAAGGATCTTACAAAAGGGTTTACTCCTTATAAGTCGAGAGGACTTACAAGGGTTGTTCACCATATGGACATATCCCTAGTCACGGGTGGGACTTGGTTAGGAAAATGTTTATTCGCGCCCGTGGATTATATACAAGGGTCAGTATTGAGCCGCTTGTAGGGCAATATCGAAGGTTGTGGGAGTTGCTTAAGAACAGGTTCAGATCTCTGTAACTTAAGACTTTCAAATCTTATGAGCCGTGAGGGTCCCATAAGAGAATTCTCCTTACGAGTCGTGAGGATCTCGCAAGTGTAATTTCTCCTTAGGAATCGTGAGGATCCCTAAGTGTGTTACTTCCCTGTGAATCGTAAGGATCTCACGCGGGTGGTTTCTCCTTACAAGGTCGAGAGGACCTTGTAAGTGTCTTTTAACGAGATTTCGCCTTTCGGGTTTTCACAAACACTCGCCGGTAGCCCTGTTATTTTTACTCACGGAGCCCTTTCGGGTTTTCATCCGTGCCCATTTTGCTTATGGACATACCATTTTTTTTATCTCGTCAGCCTGAGGATGCTGCGGTAGTAGTTTAAAGACGTTTCGGTCATTTGAAAGTTTTAGGACATTGCGGTCCATTATTAGTTTAAGGACGTTTCGGTCCGTCGTCGCCATATTTGAGGCGAATCTCTAGTTTACTGACTTTTCGGTCTATGGGGCTTTCTTTATGACTGAGCATGATGCCCCCGGCGTGTCCACCTTTCTCGGAGCATGTGGTTGTGGTGGGCTCACCTTCCAGTTCTCGGACAACGTGAACTTGCCCTGTTGGTATTGGTCTTCAACCCAGTTTTTGAAAACATAGCAGTTTTCGATCGGATGGCCCAATACTTGGTGGTAAGGGTAGTAATTAGGATTGTTGACATCATTCAGTTGTAGCTGTTGTTTCGGCTCCGGTAGAGTAATAAGGCCGTTGCGCACTGCTAGCTCGAACAGTCTCCTTGTTTCATCCCGGGGAAATGAGTAAGGACATTTCAACTTTTCATAGAGGGGTTGCCGCTTGTTGCTTTGGCAAACAACCGGTCTAGGGCCACTCGATTGTTGTTGAGTGTTGGCGATGAGGGCTGTTTTTCCCTTCCCTTTATCTTTTCTGTTCGATCCCTTGTTTGCGGGTTTGATATTTATGGCTGAATGTTCTCGCAACTCCCCAATTCTTTCGTTTTAGAAATGGATTCCTTGAAGAGAGGGTTGAGGGCGACTTCTTCGTCAGAGTCGCTTCCAAAGGTGATAACTTGCGATCCCTTGGTGTTGGCTATGTGACAGTTGTCGACGGCTTTTTTGCGCTCATCTGTCGTGCTTTTCTGTTTCCGACGAGCCTTGCGCTTCACCTGTTGAACGTGTTGTCGATGGGCAACATATCCCTGCCACCAGTTTTTAAAGGCTATGCACTCCTCGGTAGGGGGTGCAATCCTCTGATAATATAGGCAAAAATTAGGATGTATATCCGCTTCATCAAGACGTATATTGCCAGGGGAATTTCCTTTGAAAGAGGGCAACTTCATTCCTATTGCCAGGGCCCTAGCAAATCATTTTCTTACTTTAAGCTTTCTTTTGTTGGTGATAGGGATGCTTTGCTCCAGTTGGGATGTCTCGACTCTTTCCTCCAGTCGTTGGTGTTTGGCCTTTTCAAATATAGCCAGTTCACGCTCTCGATTGGCTTTACTTTCCAGATGAATTTCATTTAGGAATGCATCAATCATTTCGTCTGATGGTCCCAGAGGTTCTGGTTCGGGACTTGCCCCCGGTTTCTCGGTGCAAGGAGCTTCTTTATCGACTATCGAGTGAGAGATCACATGGCAGCTTGCCACATAATCCTCAAGTTCATCCGATGAGTCTTTGTCCTCATCTTCGTCCTTAAGGACGTGGCTGAGGAATTCTCAGAGTGTGACTGGGGTCGGCGCCTTCTGATTATATTCTTCCGGTGCGTCAATAAGTCTTTACAGATCCGTGCTCTTGTCATCAAACCGCGGAGCTTTTTCTATCAAGGAGCAGGATGCTCCCGGCATGTCCACCCTTTTAGGAGTATGAGGCTGTGGCGGACTCACCTTCCAGTTCTCGGATAGCGCGAAATTGCCCTGTTGGTATTGATCTTCAACCCAGTTTTTGAAGACTAAGCAATCTTCGATTGGATGGCTTACTGCTTGATGGTAAGGGCAGTAATTAGGATTGTTGAGATCGCCTGGATGTAACAGACGTTTCAGATTCGGCAGATTGATGAGTCTGTTGCGCATTGCCAGCTCGAACATTTTCCTTGTTTTATTATGAGGAAACGAGTAAGGATGTCCCAGTCTGTCCTCGAGGGATGGGCGTGGATGCACATTGTTTTGGCGAACAACCGGCTTTGAGTTGCTCGGCTGTTGTTGAGTATTGGCGACGACGATCGCTTTACCTTTCCCCGTTTCACTTCGGGAGTCCGGCTTTGGAGGAGATGATCTATGACCCATCTGATCTAGCTTGTCAATCAAGGCCTGGAAAGTCGTCGGCTTAAAAAACATCATGAACTGGGAGATGGTCGCTTGCGGATCAAGAGTGCCCACGAACATGCCTACCGCAGGTGCTTCTTCAATGCGTTGTTCGCACTTCGACCATAAGTTTCGCCACCGTATTGCGTATTGAACCCACGTTTCGCCTGACCTTACCTTGGCGTTAATCAATGCGGTGATTGGGGTGTGCTCGCTGGCGCTTGCAAATCTCTGTGTAAACAGCAGCTCCATTGCCACAAATGTTTTGACAGAGTCGTCAGGTAGCTCCGAATACCATTCGAAGGCCGTTTCCGCTAAGCTGCCGACGAATTGGCGAAGTAACAGTTTATCATCGCCTCCAGTGTTTCCGCAAAGAGCCCTGAATTGAGCGACATGCTGATGTGGATTCCCCGTCCCTTTATATACATAGAACTTAGGGATCGTATATCCCGGCGGGTAACTGATTTGATCATACCAGCTCGGATAAGGTCGTCCAGTTTTAACAACTTGCCCAGCCGCTTCACTCACCTGATGAGCTCGTATTTGCTGAGCTATATAGTAATCCAGTGCGGCCTTGGAAATGGTTTCTTTCTTGGCTGCTGAAAGAGCCGGAGGAGGATTCGATGTCTCTCTTTCGCTGACTCTGCGTAGGAAGTCAGCGTCGGTTTCTTGTTCGTGACGCTGTTCTGATGATGCCTCCGAGCTTTCTTTTGGCCCGGTAAGTGCGGCCATCGCAGTCATCATCTCTTGAAGCTTCTGTTGCTGTTCTTGAGCCTTCGTCACGGATCGGGTGAGCGGTCGGTGACCCGTCGAAGCACGGCTTTCCTCCTTTCCGGAAGCCACATAAACAATGTGCACTACCATGTCCCCAGACTTGGGGTGTTTGTGTTCAGCGCTTTTACGGTTCACCATGTTCATAGGGGTTTTTTGCAGCCTCCTTTTCTTTTGAGTGGTTGGAGTTGAGGGGGCCGTTGTAGTGGGCACCCAAGTAGCTGTTGCTTTTTGTGGCTTGACGGAGTAATCCTTCTCCTGCCGAACCTTCATCTTTTTCTGTTGGCGGAGATAGTTTTCATCAATCACCGACTCTTGGACCTGTCGCCAGACCTTGTAAATTTTAGAGGACAGCCATTGAGGGGGCTGCTCTAGCTTCTACTCTGGAGTATTCTCCACAAGTGAAGGAGTTCGCTTCAGCACCACAGTAGGAGAGTTTCTGCGCACCGTGTTCAGCAATTCAAAGCTGTTCCCGGTTGGAACAGCAGCATCGATCCCCACCGTTGGAGCTGGCGGAGTTATCCCAGAGGGGGAGTTGCCCCCGCCTTCCTCACTCGGCGCCAGTGGCGACGTTGAGCGTGTCTTGCGGATGGAGTTGTTTCAGCTATAAGGGTGGCTTCATCGTGCCCCCTGCTTTGAGGAGAGACTGTTATTGGTGCTAGCCTATCGAAGACTGACACCCGTTGAGAAGCAATGTCTAATCTGTTAAAAACAGACCTCTGGGCAGGGGAAGCAGCTTTGAGGACCTCGCCTGGAGTAGCAACCGGAATGGCCAGCCTTGTAAAAACTGACTTCTTGGAAGGAGGAGCCTTTCCAATGATTTCGTCCGCTTGAGCCGGGATGGTTATCCGCTTTGGGATGGCAGCTTCCGGTATCGCGGGCTTGTAGACGTTCTGGCCCAGTCTGTTAAAAACTGGGGTATTGAAGTTGGGCGACCCGTTGAGAGGGGTCGCGGAAGTAGTAAGCCGATCAAAAACCGACTTCTTTGGGGCTTCTTGCAACGTCATTGTGGAATTGAAGCTCAACGGTGGGAGCATGGTCCCGAAGAATAATCCAGTGGTGGCTTGAGTTACTTGCTCTACTGGCATCTTGAAAAAGAAGGCCGCTTGGGGCCCATAAGTCACTCTGTAGGGTGTTTTTCGTCACCCCATTGAGATGGGAATACGCGCGCGCTTGTCAGGCGCATTACAGATTCCCCCTGCCTAAGGTAGGCCGGGGTTTAATGATTGTGGGGATCCGAATCTCCGGCAGCCACGGACTAAACTGCCGTTAATTACCCCTCGCCTTTGGAGCGAGGAAACCTCCGATTGACGGGTTAAACTGGTCATGCGAACTCAATGTGCAGTGTTGTGTTTTGAAGGGGTTTTAGACATATTGGGGGCCCCACAGAGTTTTTACGGGGGTCCCGCTACCAGGATAGCGGGCTGGGGGTCAAGGGGGCTAGCAGCCCCCTTGCGGGGTGCGGGGCAGCGCCCCGTTAGAAATTTTTTTCTAACAGGGACAGTGTCGTGGTGTATGTGTGTATGCACATATGTATGCATATGTGTGTGTATATATATATGTATATATGTATATATATATATAAAAGAAGGAGGGGGGAAAGGCATCCAAAGGATGCGTGGGGCCAGCGCCTTAAGCGCTGTGCGCTTAGGTGCTGTGCGCTCAGGCGCAAGCGCGCCATGTGTCGGCACGTGGACGCTTTGCGCTCGAGCGCAGTGCGCCTGAGCGCAAGCGCGCCACGTGGGCGCTTTGCGCTCGAGCGCAGTGCGCCTGAGCGCAGCGCGCCACGTGTCGGCACGTGGGCGCTTTGCGCTCGAGCGCAGGGCGCCTGAGCGCAAGCGCGCCACGTGTCGGCACGTGGGCGTTTTGCGCTCGAGCGCTGGGCGCTAGCGAGACAAAGGGGCTTTTAGTCCCAGAACCAGAAGCCATGCTTCAGAAAGGAAATATTTATTATATATATATATATATATATATATATATGTAGATATATGGAGTTAAACTCCTAAAATGTTTTGGTTGATGAAAGGGGTTCTTCCTCTTCCTCCTCTGTTGGCTGGATCTAGATGATCAAGAGATGTGAGATCTAAAAATCTCTCCTTTCTGAGATCTAATGGTAGATCCAAGTTCCCCTTTGTGGGTTTTGTGGTGGAAGATTTCTTAGTTTTTGAAAAGAAAGAGTAAAACTCTTGATTTAATTCAAAAGAAATGAGAAGGTTTAGAACCTTAGAGAAGGAGCAGGAGGCACAAAAGATCTCAGATCTAAAATTTTTGTGGAGAGAATGAAAAGTTGTTTTTTATTCATCATCATGTTACCTTTTATAGGCTTACATATTTACATATATCCCCTTGGGCTTTGGAAAATGGCATTTTGCCTATCCCATGGCTCATGTGCCTTTTCATTTTGCACATAAGCCATGGGCTTACAAAAATTTGGCTTTATGCCCCTTTTGCATACATTCATGCACAAAAATTACATAAAAATTATTTGTTACATGATTTTTGTTGTTGGCATGGCGGAAGGCCGGGCGCTTCGTGTTCGGGCTCGACCTGGGCATTGGCCCACTTGCTTGAGCTTGGGCCCACCTGGCTTAGGGTTGACCTTGACTATGACTTGGTCAACCGGGGTGCAAATTTTGACTTTAACAAAGTGCCCCCATCAATAAATGCACACCACATATGTGAGTCGTGTGCATGAAATTGATGGATTATCTTTCACGTGGAGGCGACTTGCCTTGTTTCCACTCTTTGGGATGCACTGCCCTTTTTACGATGTGGACGGTCGACGCTTGACGTGTCTCCGAGACGGAGTGTCCGTGGTAGACATTTCCCTGGCCCGGAGTGATCTGGTTCCTGCTTTGCCGGAGCCTGCACTGCCCTTTTTACGACCTGGACGGTCGACGCTCTGATCCGGAGCGATTTGGGTTCCCAATTTGCAGGAGCCTGCACTGCCCTTTTTGCGACATAGACGGTCGACGCTTTGATCCGGAACGATTTGGGTTCCCAATTTGCGGGAGCCTGCACTGCCCTTTTTGCGACATAGACGGTCGACGCTCTGATCCGGAGCGATTTGGGTTCCCAATTTGCGGGAGCCTGCACTGCCCTTTTTGCGACATAGATGGTCGACGCTCTGATCCGGAGCGATTTGAGTTCCCAATTTGCGGGAGCCTGCACTGCCCTTTCTGCGACATAGACGGTCGACACTCTGATCCGGAGCGATTTGGGTTCCCAATTTGCGGGAGCCTGCACTGCCCTTTTTGCGACATAGACGGTCGACGCTCTGATCCGGAGCGATTTGGGTTCCCAATTTGCGGGAGCCTGCATTGCCCTTTTTGCGACATAGGCGGTCGACGCTCTGATCCGGAGCGATTTGGGTTCCCAATTTGCGGGAGCCTGCACTGCCCTTTCTGCGACATAGACGGTCGACGCTCTGATCCGGAGCGATTTAGGTTCCTAATTTGCGGGAGCCTGCACTGCCCTTTCTGCGACATAGACGGTCGACGCTCTGATCCGGAGCGATTTGGGTTCCCAATTTGCGGGAGCCTGCACTGCCCTTTTTGCGACATAGACGGTCGACGCTCTGATCCGGAGCGATTTGGGTTCCCAATTTGCGGGAGCCTGCACTGCCCTTTTTGCGACATAGACGGTCGACGCTCTGATTCGGAGCGATTTGGGTTCCCAATTTGCGGGAGCCTGCACTGCCCTTTTTGCGACATAGACGGTCGACGCTCTGTTACGGAGCGATTTGGGTTCCCAATTTGCGGGAGCCTGCACTGCCCTTTTTGCGACATAGACGGTCAACGCTCTGATCCGGAGCGATTTGGGTTCCCAATTTGCGGGAGCCTGCACTGCCCTTTTTGCGACATAGACGGTCGACGCTCTGATCCGGAGCGATTTGGGTTCCCAATTTGCGGGAGCCTGCACTGCCCTTTTTGCGACATAGACGGTCGACGCTTTGATCCGGAGCAATTTGGGTTTCCAATTTGCGGGAGCCTGCACTGCCCTTTTTGCGACATAGACGGTCGACGCTCTGATCCGGAGCGATTTGGTAGACGTGCCCCCGGCACGGAGTGTCGCTGGTCGACGTTTCCCCGAGGCGGAGTGTCGATGTTTGACGCAGAGGTCGATGTTGGAATTAGTTGGTTTGATTTGTTTGACTTGAGTTGACATCAGCATCGCTATACTGGAATATGGTACCAGGAATGAATCATCGTCTGCCATGAGAGGATTTGGGAATTGGTTTTTTTTGTTTGGCATCTGCATTGCTGCACTGGAATAATGCCAGGAGCAACTCATCATGTGCCCCGAAAGGATTTGGGAATTGGTGGCTTAGGAGACAGGTTTAGATCCCTGTCACCTAAGGCTTTTCCATTTTGTGAGCCGTAAGGGTCTCACAAAGCATTTTCTCCTTACGGGTCGTAAGGATCCCGTAGGTGTATTTTCTCCTTAGGAGTCGTAGGGACTCCTAAGTGTGTCGCTCCTTTGTGAGTCGTAGGGATCTCACGCGGGAATTTTCTCCTCACAAAGTCGAGAGGACTTTGCGAGTGCATTTCATTTCATTTTTTTTACGAGTTTGCCCCCTTTCGGGTTTTCACAAACTCGCCGGCAGTCCTGCTGTTTTTACTCACGGAGCCCTTTCGAGTTTTCATCCGTGCCCATTTTGCTTGTGGACATACCGTTCTCCTTTTTTTTTGAGAGATCGGGATTGTTTTACGCCCGTGGATTGTATACGGTTTTGCAGGATGTATGATCCAGACCGTAGGGCCGGAAAAATTTCAGGACTTTGTTGGCGTCTGCATCGCTGCACTAGAATATGGTACCAAGAGCGACTCATCATTCGCCGTTGGGGTATGGGATTTGGAATTTGGTTGGCGTCTGCATTGTTGCACTGGAATATGGTACCAGGAGTGACTCATTATTCGCCATTTGGGATTTGAGTTTGGAATTTGGTTGGCGTCTGCATCGCTGCACTGGAATATGGTACCAGGAGCGACTTATCATTCGCCATTGGGGTATGGGATTTGGAATTTGGTTGGCGTCTGCATCGCTGCACTGGAATATGGTACCAGGAGCAACTCATCATTCGCCGCTTGGGTATTGGGGAGCGATGGCTTAGGAGACAGGTTTAGATCCCTATCACCTAAGACTTTTCAATTTTATGGGCCTTGAGGGTCCCATAAAAGCATTTTCTCCTTACGAGTCGTAAGGATCCCGCAGATGTATTTTCTCCTTAAGAGTCGTGAGGACTCCTAAGTGTGTTTTTCCTTTGTGAGTCATAAGGATCCCACAAAGGTTTGTTCTCCTCATGTATCGTGAGGACACATGAGTGGGTCTTCTCAATGGAGCATAATTCCAACGGCGGAGACCAGCCGCGTAACTGGTGGTTGCGGTGGGGCATGGGTATGCTGAGAATTATTTGAGCCCGTGGATTGTATACGGCAGTCAATTTGGGGACTAGCCGTAGGGCTGGAAGAATTTTGGGAAACTGGATTTTTGTTTGGCGTCTGCATTGCTGCACTGGAATAATGCCAGGAGCAACTCATCATCCGCCCTTGTTTTTTTTTTGTTTTTGTTTTACCGCGATTGCTCTATCATTTCAGCTTTTATCATCGCGAAATCGCGATTTCCCTATCATTTCGGGTATTTATTCGCGGTTGCCCAATCATTTCGGCTTTATTTTCATCTTTATTTTTACTCGCTGATTTTTATTGCGAGTTGCCCAATCATTTCGGCTTTTCATTTTTTCTTTTATTTACACATTTTTTATTTACACATGTATATATATATATATATATATATATATATTTTACATTCCCAGTTTAACGACTTAGAGGTCGACTGTTCCCAGTTTAATGACGTGGTGGTCGATTGTTTTCCAGTTTAACGATGTGGTGGTCCTCTTTGCTTATCCCAGCTCCTTGAACATTGATCTTGGCGGAGCTGCGTTGATGACCTAGCTCTGTGGCTTGCCGATACATCCGAGGATTGTGAGGTTTTCCCAAGCTTATATTGGTCCTCTGCCCAATCTTTGAAAACACAGCAGTCTTCAATGGTATGGCTCAGCACTCTATGGTATGGGCAGTATATGGGACTGCCAGTCATATTCATTTCATGTGGCCTCTTCGGGATAGGCAGTTGCAGGCCATTGTTCAGGGCTTCCTCGAATATATCGCGGACCTCATCCCTCCTAAAGGAGTACACCTTCTTCCTTCTCTCCATCAGAGTAGGTGCCCTCACTGATGCCGGTCCCTGAGGCCGATCAATCTTTGGTTCGCCCTGCACATGTCTGGGAGGGTTAGGTTCCCGAACGGCTTCGGTCTCCATTTGCATGAAATCGGAGGTCGTAGCTTGACTGTTTTCTAACACGCCTTTAGACAGTTCTATCTTTCCCGTCTTGTATTGCCTTTCGACCCAATCTTTGAAGACGAAGCAGTCCTCAATGGAATGACTTAGTACCCTGTGATAGGGGCAATATTTTGGGTCGTCGGTCATATTCTCTTCTTGCGGTCTCTTTGATTCTGGCAGTTGTAGACCGTTTCTTAGGGCGTCCCTGAATATCTTGTGGACCTTTTCCCTCTTGAAGGAGTAGACATTTTCCAGCTTCTTTTCAGAGGCGATTCCCCCTCGGCGTATGTATCGGAGGGACTGGAGGATTATTGCGGCCGTTTTTCGCGAAGGCGCTCCGCTTTTAGGTTGAAAGGGATATCAGTTGGCTGCTCCCGGGTACCAATCCCTGGCTCATGAGCCAAAATTTGATTCTACTGTAATTGCAATCGGGCGACTTGGGTCGCGAGATCTGCCACGATGTTTGCCAGCTCGTCGAATTTGGAATAGACCTCGGTCATCTTCTCATCTCTGTCCTGAAATTGCCTTTGAATCCATTGGAATAATGCTTGTTCTGTAGTTCCGGCTATGACAACCGGGTAATCTTTATTGCCTGAGCTCCATTCCGTAGGAACCACGGGCTCCTCTGGCTTATCGGCCTGAGCGGGCTCTTCATCATTTAGATCGAGCCGATGCTGGGTGGCGTCAATCGTATCATCACCATGGCTGTGAAGAAGAGGAGGGTTCGTTTCTTCATGTCCGGCCATGTAGACAGTGTGGATAACACATTCAGCCATTCTTTCATCACTGGCAGCTGGTTTCGCGGAGCGGTCCGGGCTTTGGAAATTCATAAATTTTAACATGGCCAGAGCCCTAGCCCTTTTGTTGGCTCTATATCTGAGCCGCTTCTGCCTTAGCTTCTCTGCCTTAAGCGCTTGGCAGGCTTCTGCTCTTCGAGAAGCCGCCATAGGCCGAGTGATGGGGATGCTTGAGAAGACATCTGTCCGTGTGTTCGTCGAAGGTATCGCCTGGGCTTGCCCACGATGTCTGGCAACTTCTTTTTTTCCAATGGCGTTGCCCCCAGTTGGGGCCATGGAAAGCCGTCCAGACACCGATTTGCGTTTGGGTTGGGGCGCCCTTGAGATCACCACATTTGATCTCCTGCCTTTCGAGACCGGTTTGTCTGCCACCGGGGCTTGAGGAGCTGGGATGGCGCCAACTGGTATGAACACAATAGAGCCGAATGGTAGCGGCTCCTCCTCCCATTGTCGCCCGAGACTGGCCGGAAGGACCGTCCTGGAGTCTATCTTCATCATGTAGGAGACGGGAGTCGTGCTGAGAGCTGAGATCGTCCTTGGAGACATTGTTGGAGAGTGATTGCTTGAAAACCTGTAGGAAAGAGCATTATTTTAGTATAAATATAGGTATGTATATTGATTGAGTTCGCATGAACGTTTAACCCGAAATATGGGAGGAGAGATTGGTCCCACCGGGCGTGCCAGATTCTGTAGGGTGTTTTTCATCACCCCATTGAGATGCGAATACGCGTGCGCTTGTCAGGCGCATTACAGATTCCCCCTGTCTAGGGTAGGCCGGGGTTTAATGATTGTGGGGATCCGAATCTCCGGCAGCCGCGGATTAAGCTGCCGTTAATTACCCCTCGCCTTTGGAGCGAGGAAACCTCCGATTGACGGGTTAAACTGGTCATGCGAACTCAATGTGCAGTGTTGTGTTTTGAAGGGGTTTTGGACATATTGGGGGTCCCACAGAGTTTTTACGGGGTCCCGCTACCCGGATAGCGGGCTGGGGGTCAAGAAGGCTAGCAGCCCCCTTGCGGGGTGCGGGGCAGCGCCCCGTTAGAATTTTTTTTCTAACCGGGACAGTGTCGTGGTGTATGCACATATGTATGCATATGTGTATATATATATGTATATATATATATATATATATATATATATATAAAATAAAGAGGGGGGAAAGGCATCCAAAGGATGCGTGGGGCCAGCGCCTTGAGCGCTGTGCGCTTAGGTGCTGTGCGCTTGAGCGCAAGCGTGCCATGTGGGCGCTTTGCGCTCGAGCGCAGTGCACCTGAGCGCAAGCGCGCCACGTGTCGGCACGTGGGCGCTTTGCGCTCGAGCGCAGGGCGCCTGAGCGCAAGCGCGCCACGTGTCGGCACGTGGGCGTTTTGCGCTCGAGCGCTGGGCGCTGGCGAGACAAATGGGCTTTTAGTCTCAAAACCAGAAGCTATGCTTCAGAAAGGAAATATTTATTATATATATATATATATCTATGTAGATATATGGAGTTAAACTCCTAAAATGTTTTGGTTGATGAAAGGGGTTCTTCCTCTTCCTCCTCTGTTGGCTGGATCTTGATGATCAAGAGATGTGAGATCTAAAAATCTCTCCTTTCTGAGATCTAATGGTAGATCCAAGTTCCCTTTTGTGGGTTTTGTGGTGGAAGACTTCTTAGTTTTTGAAAAGAAAGAGTAAAACTCTTGATTTAATTCAAAAGAAATGAGAAGGTTTAAAACCTTGGAGAAGGAGCAGGAGGCACAAAAGATCTCAGATCTAAAATTTTTGTGGAGAGAATGAAAAGTTGTTTTTTATTCATCATCATGTTGCCTTTTATAGGCTTACATATTTACATATAGCCCCTTGGGCTTTGGAAAATGGCATTTTGCCTATCCCATGGCTCATGTGCCTTTTCATTTTGCACATAAGCTATGGGCTTACAAAAATTTGGCTTTATACCCCTTTTGCATACATTCATGCACAAAAATTACATAAAAATTATTTGTTACATGATTTTTGTTGTTGGCATGACGGAAGGCCGGACGCTTCGTGTTCGGGCTCGACCTGGGCATTGTCCCACTTGCTTGGGCTTGGGCCCACCTGGCTTGGGGTTGATCTTGACTTTGACTTGGTCAACCGGGGTGCAAATTTTGACTTCAACACACTCCTCCAGCGAGGACGGAGTGAGAGTTGCAGTTGCAGGCAGTGCAGTTTGAAGCCATTGATCTTTTGTTTTCTGCACGGAGTAAGGCACCAAATCTTAGTACCTCGAATCCACAGGCAACCACAGCAAACCGCGATTCGTTCGCGAACATGACACACGATGTGTGGAGTGGAAAGAGGAAAAGGTCCCACCGGGCATGCCAGAATCTGTTCCTCTCCGAACACAGAGACACGACCGCGTAGGCTCATCTTGCCTGAGATTCGGGGCAGATGCTATTTGGTTTTATCCGTCCACCTCTCCGAAGATGCCAAGTTGATTTATGGCACCGTGTATCGGAAGCTTAGACGGATGCGGCCGATTTAGCAGACTTCGTCAGATTCCTCCTCGCTTGAGGGGTTTTTGATTGTGGGGACGCTCTTCCCTGCAGGCGCAAGCCCCTGCAGTTAATTATGCTACCGCGTCGCGGTAACAACTTTCTCCTTCTCCAGAATTTCACTTCGTGTCGTCGGTATTTGTTTTGTTTGTGGATGCCCGTGGATTGTATATGGAGACTAAGTTATGCCGTCGCCCGTAGGACGTGGATTAGTCCAAATCCGTATTTTCTTAGATTTGGATTTGGGGTTTTGGTTTAAGGATACGTCAGCCCTATTTGAGGCTAAGATCAACTTAAACGTTTGTTAAGGATACGTTAGCCTAATCTCCAGACTAAGATCAACTTAACGGGATCGTTTGGATCCGACAAGAGAGCAATTGGCTCTATTGTTTAGTGTAATGACATTGCGGTCGATTCCCAGTTTAGGGACATGGTGGTCTATGGCATGTATGGCCGTCGGGACCCATCACCTCTCTGACGACGTTGAAGGATTACAACGACGGATGTCAGAGGAGTTCAGAGATGTACTTTTGAACCAAAGTTGATTGGGGGATCCATAGTCCAATTTGGGACTAAAGTCTGTATGAAGGTTTAAGGATACGTTAGCCATATTTGAGGCTAAGATCAACTTAAACGGGATCCTTTAGATCCGACAAAAGAGCATTTAGGGGGGCTCTGTTGTTCCAGTTTAGGGACATAGTGGTCCATTTAATGTATGGCCGTCGGGACCCGTCACCTCTCTGATGACGTTGAAGGATTACAACGACGGATGTCAGAGGAGTTCGGAGATGTACCCTTGAACCGGGTTGGTTGGGAGATCTATAGTCCAATTTGGGACTAAAGTCTGTTTGAAGGTTTTGGTTTAAGGATGCGTTAGCCATATTTGAGGCTAAGATCAACTTAAATGTTTGTTAAGAATACATTAGTCTGATTTGAGACTAAGATCAACTTAACAGGATCGTTTAGATCCGACAAAAGAGCATTTAGGCTCTATTGTTCTAGTTTAGAGACATAGTGGTCCATTACCAGTTTAGGGACATGGTGGTCCATTGGTTTAAGGACGCTTAAGTCCGTAGCAATGTATGGTTGTCGGGACCCATCACCTCTCCGACGACGTCGAAGGATTACAACGACGGATGTCAGAGGAGTTCAGAGATGTACTCTTGAACCAAAGTTGATTGGGGGATCCATAGTCCAATTTGGGACTAAAGTCTGTTTGAAGGTTTAAGGATACGTTAGCCATATTTGAGGCTAAGATCAACTTAAACGGGATCGTTTAGATCCGACAAAAGAGCATTTGGGGGCTCTGTTGTTCCAGTTTAGGAACATAGTGGTCCATTGGTTTAAGGACGCTTAAGTCCGTAGCAATGTATGGTTGTCGGGACCCGTCACCTCTTTGACGACGTTGAAGGATTATAACGACGGATGTCAGAGGAGTTCAGAGATGTACCCTTGAACCGGATGTAAATTGATTTAAGGGAGCATTCGTGCTCAATCAATTTAATTTGAGGACTTACGGCCAGAATTGGGCTAAGTCCAGTTGAAAATGTTCAACATTTTATTTGTGTCTGGCCTGTTAGGCCTTTACTAGGGCTCTGCCCCTTTTAAAATAATGCATTGCATTTTATTTTGGTCTGTTTAGACTCTTTTCTTTTAATTGGGCTCTGCCCCTTTTAATAGTGCACAGCACTTTTGTTTGGTCTGATAGACCTTTTTTTATTGGGCTCTGCCCTTGATAATGCATTGCATTAAATGCTCTGACAACGCCTCACGTGGATTGTCAGACGCTTTGCGCCAATTGAGGAGCGCAAGGCGCAAACGCATGTGGAGGTGCCACGTGTCATGCTCTGGTGAGCGCAAGCGCAGTGCGCTGCGGCAGTACGCTGCGACAGTGCGCTGCTGACACGTGACGCGCTCCGGTGAGTTGCGCCAACCTAAGAGCGCAATGGTCATTTTTTGTAAAGCGCAAGGCGCAGTTTGTTCTGGGGCCGACACGTGGTGCTCCCTGGTGGCTTGCGCCAACCCGAGAGCGCAATAGTGCAAATTTCCAAAGTGCAAGGCACAGTTTAATTCTTTTGATCAAATTTCGATCAAAGAAAACAAATTTTTCTTGTTTTCAAAGAACCAGTGGTTTATCGATAGGCAATGCCTTTATTATTATTATATTATTTATTATTTTTTTTATTGAAGATCTTTGATCTTGTTCTTAGATCAATGATCTTTTTAGAAGAAACTCTTCTTTTTTCTCATTGGTTTTTGCCTTTTTTTTATCTCTTTGAGTTTCTTCTCAAAGTTTTCTAGAGGAGTTCTGAATATTTCTCTTTGTTCCTCCTCTCTTAATCCCTTTTAAACTTGGAGTCTAGGGGCCTTTTTATAGTGCCATTTAATTTGTTAAATTAGTTAAAGAGATTTTTCTCTGAGTGATTTAGGGATTTTTCCCTACCATTGGATCTTTGATCCAAGGGCTCCTGTTTTACAGGAGAGAATCTTATTGTTTTAATAAGATCAGAAAGATCTTTCAGAGTTTTAATTCTGTTTGGCGTAAGCGCACCTGCGCTTGACACGTGTCGCGCAGCGCAGAGCGCAAACCATCTGAAGCGTTGCTTCCTTTATTAAAGTTTGAATTTTAAACAGAGCTTTGCTCTGATTGGGGGAAACAGAAGCGTTGCTTCGTTTCCTGCCTTGGAATTTGAACAGAGTTTTGCTCTGATTGGGGTAAACAATTTCCTTCTTTTTCGCAATGCTCCATTGATCTTTTATTAAATTAACAACAGACCCTAGGAAGAGTTTACATTACCCCTAAAAAAGTACATGCTAATAGATGACCTTATTAACGTGGCCCGAGCTCCCCGGAGGCTTGTTGGTCTCTGTGCTCGGCACCGGGTACGGGGCTCCCTGGGCTCCGGACTGATCATTTGCCGAAACGAGCATGATCTGGCCGATGGTCAGTTCGGCGGGAGGGGGACGCTGCTCCTGCTCGCGGTCGGCCTGCCGCTTATCCCTCAAGTAGGCGGCGAGGTGCCCTGATCGGATGAGCTACTCGATATAGTCCCAGAGTTGCTTACAATCCTCCGTGGCGTGGCCCAGCGTCCGGTGGAAGGCGCAGTAGGGGCCCCGGGTTCGTTTCAAGGCCTGACGCGGGATTCGAGGGAACTTGAAGAACCCCTCACCCTGGGCCTCTTCCAGTAACACTGCGAGGGAGGCGTTGAGCGGGGTGTACTCCTGGAACTTCGGGTGATAGGGCTGCTGATGCTCCAGCCTCTCTTCCCGAGTCCTCTTCTTCTGGTCGGACCGTTCTGCTCGAGAGAGGTTCGCGTTCACCTCGGACTCGAGCTGGACCTCACGCTCGGTCCACGCCTTGACCTCGGCCATGGTCTTAGGCTGCGCTAACGCAAAGGAGCGCAACCACTCCTTATGCCTAAGACCAGATCTGAGTGCCATGATGACGGTCTCGTCCCGGTGCTCGGGGACCTCGAGGAGGGCGTTGTAGAAGCGGGTGACGTAAGCTTTGAACGTCTCCTTATCCCCACTCTTAATTGTGAAGAGATAGTCGACCGTGCGCTTCTGCCGACGGTTCCCGACGAAGTGGCCCAAGGAACTGATTAGCCAGCTTGTCAAAGGTCGAGATTGAGTGAGGCTTGAGTCCTTGGAACCAGTCCCGACCAGAGCGGATGAGGGTGGCTGGGAAGGCTCTGCACTGGGCGGCGTCGGAATGGTCCTGGAAGCTCATCCCCGCGGTGAAAGCATCCAAATGGTCTTTCGGGTCGGTTTTCCCGTCGAACAGAGAGACCGTCGGGGGCTTGTTGCGCGAGGAGACTTGAACTGCGAGCAGTCCCTCGATAAACGGCTTGGTGAGCGAGTCGACGGCGTACTTAGCCCCGTCGCCCGAGAGGTGACCTTCTCGGCGCATGCCCTCGATCTTCTTCTTGAGGGCGTCGAGTCGGCCGTGGTACCCCGAGGATTCGGCGCCTTGTGATCTTTGGCCTCTGCTGTGGGAGATCTGCGTCTGGGCGCGGCCCCGGTTCCTCTCGATGAGGTTCCTCAGATCCCCGGGCGAGGTGGCCCTCGAGCTTCCGTGGCGAGCCCTTTCTGTGCGACCCCTTCGAGGGAGGGGGTGTCGGTCATGCCTGGGGACATGCGAGGTGACCGACATCTCCTCAGGGGGGTAGGGGTCGCGAGGAGGCTCGAAGCGAGGCGCTCTGGTGGCGGATCTTGGTGTGGAGCCATGGGGCGCCCAGCGGGCCTCAGAGAGTATCGGCCCGTGAGATCTGTGGCCATGGGACGTAGCCTACCGGTGGTCGGCCGTGCCGACGAGGGCAGAGTCTTCTGAAGGCGGAGGAGTGGCGATCTGGGGCCCTGGCCCGGCCGTTTGGACGCGGACGAATGCCTCCACGATGGACTGTAGTCGATCTATTCGGCCGGTGAGGGCGTTGATGATGGTCGTCGGAGGAGGTTCATCCGCACCTCCGGTGAGGGGGAGGCAGCGGCTGGTACCTGGATCTTCACGGTGACCGCTTGCCATGTGGACGGAGATCGGAAGGCCGACTTTGTTTTTTGTGGAGTTTAGTTTCCTACAGATGGCGCCAACTGATGGAGGTCCTTTTCGGGTCTCCGTCAGATGTTGTTTTCCGTCGATCTCCCGGTGGACCTTGGAGGTGATCTCCTGTTGGGTGTGGGTCTCAATGGGTTTGGAGGAGATTGGTGGTTTTGAGGAGTTTGCGCCGAGTATCTGCAAGGAAGTCCCGGGGTGGTTTGGTACCACCGAGGACCCTCCGACGATCAAGTTAGCACAAGATCCGAGCAGAATAACGACTAAGTGGGGTGAGAAAAGCTTACTTGACCTCTCTGTGATTGGGGTTTATATAGTGGCGGCAACACACAGTAGCAGACGCGAGAATCTCGCCGGCAGTTATGCCCCCGACGTCACGCCCGCGAAATAAGCGGATCGCCCGTTAATGGGGATCGTGATGGCGTGGAACGCGGGATGTTGCCGGCGGAGAATCCGTGCATGGCAAGATTTGCGGAGTGGCGGTTACGCCTGTGAGTGGTGGAGTTGGTCGGTCGGAAGGACCGAGGAAGATGGCCTCGGCGGAAGAGCTCGGGGACGAGCGGAAAGGCCGAGGCATCTTGGTCCTGTGGTAACTCGGGGCGAGCTGAGAGACCGAGGAGGCCAATTTGCAGGGGGCTCTGAGGAGAGCCAGCTTGTGCTTGCAGGTCGGGTACAGGGGTAGCCTGGTCGGCCCCTGTGGACCCTTTCTTCTGAGTTCTGGGACACGTCATCTGCCTCGTGTCCTGATCTGGGAGATCGCCAATATAGAGCATAATCACTGTAGTTGAGTCGGACTCAAAAATTATCATTGACCATCTCAACGGCAGTAAACAACCCAAATGGTCTTTACTCTACATCATCTAAGCGATTCAATATCTTGCTAAGGAAACTGGAGCTATTTTTAAATACACTTAGAGGGACAATAATGAAGTTGCAAACCTTTTTGCAACAAAAGCTCAAGTTCAAAGATGCAGTGGCAGTTATAATATAAAAAAGATTCCAGATGAGATAAACATGCTTTTAAAGTTAGGTCTTTCTCTCTTGCTGAGATTGAGAAGGATGATGCAAAAAAATTCTGATCTGTTCTTTTAATCCAGAAGTTAATAAATATGAAACAAGCTGAAATCAGAAAGAAAAAACTCTTAATCTATCTGAGACAATTAAAATTAGCTCTTTGAGCTTAAAGATACTATCTTTGGAGCTTTCCTCTTCGGCTACGGGAGTTTTGAAGATCAAAATTGCATTTTTTGTAATACAGCAGCGGGATCTTATTGAGAAAAGTGCAAATCTTTTGATTTACAAACACAATGAAGCTACAAAAATTAGTCGGAACAGCCTTTTAATTTATCTTAAAGCACACATGTGTAGATTCCAAGAGCTTCGATTTATTAAAAATATATGAAAATGAAGATGCATTAGAGATCTGATGGAGGAGCGAGACGACGAGGAAGATGAAAAGGATAGTGAACAAGATATTTTTAGGGCCTGTTTGATTGTAGAATTATCAAAGAATTGGACCGTGGAATTCAAAAAGTTGAGAGGATTTCATAATTTTGTCCTTGGTTGTGGGATTTGGATTTGTATGATTTCTTTGTTTTTTATGGGGGCCCACACAAAACAAGGATCCTTGAATCCTAAAAAATTTGGAGAATTTGCAAGAATTTGTAAGAATTTGGCACTATTCAATGTACTTTTAAATGGGACCCGAGTACTTTATTTATTTAATAATCCTCTCTCTCTATTTATCCATCAATCTCTAAAATGCTCAAATCCAAATCCAAATCCAACTTTCTTTTCACCAACCAAACAAAAATTACAAGGATCTATAAATCCAATACTAGAAATCCAATACCAATCAAACAACAAATTACCAAATCCAGAAATTTTTAACCGTACTATTTTGGAATCCAAATTTCATAATCTTGCATCCAAACAGGTTTTCTCAGGTCTTGCATCCAAACAGGTTTTCTGAGTGGAAAACACTAGAACAAAATTTGAATATATAACCCTATACGGGCCGAGATGTTTTAGGCTAGGCCCATGTAATATTCTTTTCTCTTAACAAAAGTTTTATTGGTTCGAACCCAGTTATATATATATATATATATATATATATATATATATATATATATATATATATAGAAAAGGTTAATGGAGAAAATGTGCCATAAGAGGGAATTTTCTCTTATGGCGTATATATATATATATATATATATATATATAGAAAAGGTTAATGGAGAAAATGTGCCATAAGAGGGAATTTTTTCTTATGGCGTCGGAAAAATACATGCTCCATAATTTTTTTCGACGATCGGCATACATCACTTCCATCTTTATCATCTAAGATGGTGTCACGCCCCGCTTCTCAGTATACATGAAGAGGACGTGGCGAAACTCGCTATGTATTTACTCCGAATTAAACACGCTAAACGTATTTAAGCAATATAAAATAAATGTACACAGGAGATATGAATATAATGAACAACTTTATTTATTAAACATTTTTTTACAGGTACAACTGGAAATGTAAATACATGTCTGGAAAGCAATACCTAAACAACGGTATGAATTGAAATGAAAATAATATGTATAAGTAAAGTCTAATGCTTCGGGTCTTCGATGTACTGCTCCAAATGCATCTGGCTAGTCTCGAGCTTTAGTACGTCCGATCCACCTGACAACATTCTAAAGAAAAAGAGAAATAGTTATATCGTCAGCGAACAATCGCTCGGTAAGTCCTAAAGATGAGTAGAGATAAAATAGACAGAAGGAGAATATACGTTTTAATGTTTGATTATATTGTTAACGTTATTGGTTGTAGTTTGGTACAGAAAATACCAGTGTATATGAGAGGAGTCCAACTTACACCATGGAGTTTGGTAACCCGTAGTACAAGGCTCCGTCGAAAATACCACGGAACAACGGCATGGATGTAATTACGTCTTAAGTGACCACCTCGTGCCACTTTTAACATATTCCGTACCAGTCTACCCTTTATAAACCTCGCGATATTTTTATTGTATTGATTGTATTATATTGTCTTGTATTATAAATTGTATATGGATGACTTGCCGAAACCATGATATCAGTAAATGGAATGGATATGATGGATGTACATGTAGATGGAGTATATACATGGTTCAGTTCAGTCAATATAGATTGATATAAATTGAATAGACGGATTCATATTGTAAATGGAGTTATACTTGAATCACATTCAAGTCAGATTGATTAGATTGAGACTCAGTCTAAGTCAGACATTTTGAATAGAACTTGAAATCTTGAATTAGTTATGATATTATCGGTAACTGCTCCACATGGACGGTATGATTTGTGTCTTTTTTCAAAACAATTACCGTGTTGATAATACCGTTTGTTAGATTGTCTACCTTAAATAGACAAGCACCCATATTCTCCGGCTCCCTGAGACTCCAGAGAACTGGTCCCATTTAAACTTATGTTTACTAGGGTCATTATTGTAACTTAGTATAACTTGAGGGGTTTTATGTAAAAGTAGTTTGATATAATTTTCAAAATACACCTCAAGTATTTAATTATCGTCTTTAGGGTTTTCATAGTTGTATATTTTATAAAAGTGAAATTTCTAGTAATAGAACCTAGTTTTCATAGTATATGGTATTTTCTAGAAATATCGGTATTGTTTTGTATTTGAATGGTATTTTCATGTAAATGTGATTCCTTTAATTTAAAATACTTAGAATATTTATATAATTAAAATAGATATTTTGATAATATATATATATATATATATATATATTTAATGAAAATAATTTATTTATTTTCTTGTAGAAATCTCATTTTCTAAAGAAAATGCATAAAAATTACATCGAGATCGAATGCTCCTTTCGGAGGTCTGCATCTCACTCTACTAGGCCCAAGGATGTGCGATAATCCGTACCATCCCGAACGGAGTCCCCAAAAGTAGGTTGTAGAGGCGCAAATGTAAAGAATTGTTTAATAAATCTTTGTAAAGAAATGTTTTTATAAGTTGATATTATTTATTTGCAAAGTCGTTTTATCCTATAACTATGTTCCCATATTTTCATCGTGCTATATTAGAGATGTGTGTTGTGATGAGGTAGGTCATTACCTTGTGAATTATCTAAAGGTAATACAGAAATTATGATGATTTATATCGAAACTAAAGTATATGGTATTTTACTGTAAAATTATGATAAAAGTTGTATAAAACATTATTTTGAGAGGATTCTTGTTTTAAAGTGTTTGTTAATGTTTTTTAAACATGATATGAGAGTATGGTATTTTCTTGATTAATAAAAGTTGAGTTTTGAAGAAAAATTGATGGAGGTCTGGATCTCCTTCAGATGTTATCTTCCGTAGATCTGCTGTGAGCGCTGATGGACGGCTAAGATTTGATCTGGAGGTTGTCTTCTTCAGCGTATGGATCTCAATGGGCTTGGATTTGAGGTTAAGCCGAGCTACCTGCAGGGAAGTCCCGGGGTGGTCGTGCCACCGAGGACCCTCCGACGATCAAGTTAGTGGTGTAAATTGGGCAGAGTAGCAGCTTAGTAGAAAGAATTGCGTACCTCAATCATCTGAGAGAGGGGTTTGTATAGCGGCAGCAATGGGCAGGCAGGCGCGAGAATTATGCCGGTCGTTACGCCCCTTACGTCACGTCCACGTGATAGGCGGGATCCCGCATTAATGGCGAGACAGGCTCGTTAATGGGGATCATGATAGCGTGGAACGTGGGCTCGTGGGCAGCGGATATCTCGCACATGGCGAGATTCGCGGAGCCGTGGCGTAGGTGCCTGGGATCAGCGCTGCGGGTCGGTCAGGATGAGACCGAGGAGGATGAGCTCGGCGGGAGGCTCGGGGACAGGCGGGAGGCCGAGGCATTTTTGTACCATGACAGCTCAGAGGCGAGCCGGGGGGTGGTCTGGAAGGCCACCGAAGGTCGGGAGACTCTTCATGTTGGAGGCCCGAGGTGAGGTCCTAACCGAAGTTCTTGATCCTTTCTGGTAGGTTCTGGGATACGTCATCTGCAACGTATTAGCATTTGGAGAGTCACGATATCGAGCCTTATCATTAGCCTCCCACTCTCGTCTCGACCCGCTCCTGGGTCGGGTCGAGAGTGGTCTGACCGATCATCCGAGGTGAGTTCTTGTTCGAAGATATCGTCGGTCATGCATTCCCGGGCAAAGTGTAGTATTTTCTTGATGACGTCAGCGGATCAGGGGAGAGATCTCGCATTAAAAGGGGAAGCGCCGGATCGTGTGCACGTTCGTCGAAGAGACGGCCCACGTGTCTGGCGCTGGTTGGCTGGCGAGAAGTGTCGCTGGCGTCCTTACGCTCGAAGGGACGTGTCCAATATGAGTGCGACAGGTGGAACGCTATCGGCCGTTGGTTGCGAACGTTGTTTTGGTGGGAGTCGATCGAAGCCGTAGGATGCGTACGCCGGCAGCTATAAGTAGAGGCGGGATCCTCATCAGGGTCCATACCTCTTTCTAATTTCCTCGTCCCTAGTTGTGTTAGCTTGGCGCTCTTCTCCTTAGCCTGGATTCCCCGCATCTGATCTACCGAGGACACCCCCTTTGATCGGGTTAGATGTCTTCTTCTGAGGAGTCTGTAGATGTCGTCCGAGTAGATTCGAGGGAGTCTTCTGGAGCTTCCTCTTCCACTTCTTCCTCTTCCTCTTCTGAGTTGGAGTCACCCAGGGAAGCTAGGGTTGGTAATGCTCCCCGGGGTCGTGCGACGGGTGCGGTCCCCAAAGCACAGGTCTCGGGTGTTCTTGGCGTGCGATCCTCGCTGAGACGTGCGGAGAATCTTGTCAACATCAAGATTCGTTTCCTTATTCCTCCCGAATATTCGCTTCGTCTGGCCGAGGAGGGGGAGAGGGAAAATCAGGTACGAGGTAATGAAATTGCCCTGTACCTGGAGGCCTTTTGGGCCGGGTTGCGTCTGCTCTTTGCCCCCGAGGTGAGTGCGGCGTTGAACTGCTTTGGGTTAGCCCCGGGTCAGCTAGTGCCGAATTCCTGGAGGATCCTCCTCGGGTTTCTGGTCTGGTTGAGATTGAGTCAGGTCCCTTTCAGCCTGAGCTTATTTGTTTCCTCCCTTTGCTACAAAAACCATCCCGGCGCTCGTAAGAGCGAGCCGAGCTGGGTGTATATTTCCTTTAGAAAACAACGGGGGGACGCTGCCGGGTCAGGGATTGTCGTATTACCTTCTTCCATTTATGAATGGAAGAGGAATCTTTTCTTTATCGCGCCGCCCGAGGGTGAGGATTGGCCTATGCCCACTCTGTGGCAAAGGGCCAACTGTCCGCGGGTGAGGTGGTTGGATGATCCCAACGCGGTGGCGGTGTCGAAGTGGGAGTCCCTCCCTTGGGTTGATGTGCTGCTGTCTGAGCGGGCCCTCAGTTGGGCCGAGCTCAGCCCGCTGAGTACGCGAGAAAGTTGGGAGCTCTCAGGCGACCTGTTTAGACTTGTGCATTTTTTCTATTTTTCCTGGCATCACTGACTCCTCATATTCTTGTCTTATTCAGTACCCATGGACATGAGCAAATTCCGGACGGCAGTGGTCGACATCAAGAAGGGGAAGAAGGCCGGAGGTGCCGGCTCTTCTTGCCCGTCGTCGGTTCTAGCCCCACCGGTGGCCCTTTCACCTAAGTGCCCAAGCGAACCCCGGGCCCCTGAGTCTAGCCGTGCGCCGGTTCGAAAGCGCGCTCAGGCGCAAGAGCCTCGGGCCTTCGAGATGGGAGACGAGAAGGGTTCTCCCGCGCCGTCCCTCAAGAGGTCTCACAGGAGGGCGCCCCTCTCCCCGGCTTCCCCGATCCTTGTGGACGATAGGGAGCTTCGCTTTGAGGTGCCCTCGGGGTATTCTGTCTCCGACAGCCTGCTCTAAGATATGGAGAGGTCGGCTGGAGGCAGGGTCCCTCGAGGAACTCTCCAGGCCCAAATGGCGGCGATAGCTCAAGAGGCCGTGCAGGTTAGTGTTCGTACTTCATCTGGTTCTTCATCCAGCATTTTTGTCCGCGTGGTTGGGTGCTTCCCTCCCCCTTTTGACCCTCTTTCTTTCTTCAGGTCCTCCAGCACGTCGCCCTCGTCGTCCACATGGAGGACGAGGAGATTGTTTCGGCGATGCGGGCCGCGGGCGAGTTCTTCTTGCGGGAGGAGAGTTAAGGCAGGAACTGGGGGCGGTGATAGAGAGGGCTGTTGCCCTTGAAGACCGGATGGAGGACGGAAACAGGGAGGTCGCCCGATACTGAGAGGCCGCCCGAGCCACCGAGTCCCAGTTGGAGAACTCCAGGGTGCTCATCGCCACCATGAAGAAGACGGCGAGCACCCTCCAGAAGGAGAATGAGGCTTTGAAGGACAGGGCACGGAAGGCAGTGGAGAGCTATAAAATGTCGGATCAGTTCTACGCCGACCTTGCCAGAGCCGGGGGCGTCATTTGGCATGACGCTCTCGACTCTGTCAAGGCTCAGATGCCGGAGTTCCCCGACACCGAGCTCCGGGCTTTGTACCCTCTCGACGACGACGCGCAGGGGATCGCCCCCGGGCATGATGCAGGGAAAGTGGCCCCCGGTGGGAGTGCGAGGGGTAAGTCGGTCGCCCCGGCCGCCGGCGCCGAAGTTCCCGCCGGTGGTGCCGACCCTAAAGATACCGCTCCGGTGGCGCAGTGGAGGCGTGGCTTGTTGAGGTCCTCCCCGCCCCTGAGGCCTGAAGACCCCTGTCTTCTTATTTTCTTTTTTTGTTTTGGAATTTTCTAAGGCTGGGGAGCCAGTAGTGCCCTGTAAAGACCTCTGCTTTTGTGAATAAAAAATCTTTTTGCTGCTTCTTTGTGTGCATATTTTCCTTTTGTTTGTGGAAAACATTTGTATTTGTATGGTCTAGCTTTCATGTCAGGTCGGTTCTTCGTCTGACGATTGCACGTCGAGTTGAATTCGATCATTGCCAAGTGTGCAAAGACCGGTGAAAGGTCGATATCTCCATGGCCCCAAAGTCGACGTGGGGATCGCTTAGACGTGGATGGCCTCTTGGTGAGGGCTTGGATCCTTGGCGTTGGTGGGTAGTAACACCATCTATGGATGACCGAGTAGGGTAGCTGCTCAGTTGCCTCTTGGTGAGGGCTTTGATCCTTAGCGGGAGGGCATAGGGAAGCATGCTAAGGATGGACTGAGCAGAGTTACTGCCCGGTGCTACTTGGCGAGGGCTTTGATCTTTGGCGTTGTGGGTAGGGAGCTACCAGCCAGGGATAACCGAGCAGGGTTGCTGCCTGATTGCTTCTTGATGAGGGCTTTGATCCTTAGCGCAGGAGGGGCCGTAAGGGGCCTGCTAAGGATGGGCCAAGCAGGGTTACTGCCCGTTCCTCTTGGCGAGGGCTTAGATCCTTAAAGACCGGCCGAGTAGGGTTACTGCCCGGTGCCTCTTGTCGAGGGCTTTGATCTCTGGCATTGTTGGTAGGGAGCTACCAGCCAAGGATAACCGAGCAGGGTTGCTTCCCGATTGCCTCTTGATGAGGGCTTCAATCCTTAGCGCGGGAGGGGCTGAAAGGGGCCTGCTGCAAGGTGCCACTTGGCGAGGGCTTAAGTCCTTAAGGATAGGCCGAGCAGGGTTGCTGCCCTGTGCCTCTTGGCGAGGGCTTAAGTCCTTAAGGATGGGCCGAGCAGGGTTGCTTCCCGGTGCCTCTTAGTGAGGGCTTTGATCCCTGGCGTCGTGGGGTAGGGAACTACCAGCCGGGGATAACCGAGCAAGGGCGAGCCCGGTTTCCTCTCGGTGAGGGCTTTGATCCTTAGCAGGAGGGCATAGGGAGGCATGCTAAGGATGGACCGAGTAGGGTTGCTGCTCGATTGCCTCTTTGGCAAAGGATTTGATCTCTGGCATTATGGGTAGGGAGCTACCAGCCAGGGATAACCGAGCAGGGTTGCTGCCCAATTGCCACTTGATGAGGGCTTTGATCCTTAGCGTGGGAGGGGCCGAAAGGGGCCTGCTAAGGACGGGCTGAGCATGGTTGCTTCCCGGTGCCTCTTGGCGAGGGCTTAGGTCCTTAAGGACGGGCCGACCAGGGTTGCTGCCCAGTGCCTCTTGGCAAGGGCTTTGATCCCTGGCATCGTAAGGTAGGGAACTATCATCCGGGGATAACCGAGCAAGGGCGAGCCCGGTTGCCTCCCAGTGAGGGCTTTAATCCTTAGCGGGAGGGCATAGAGAGGCAAGCTAAGGATGGACTGAGCAGGGTTGCTGCTCGGTTGCCTCTTTGGTGAGAGCTTTGATCTTTGGTGTTGTGGGTAGGGAGCTACCAGCCAGGGATAACCGAGCAGGGTTGCTGCCCGATTGTCTCTTGATGAGGGCTTTGATCTTTAGCGTGGGAGGGGCCGTAAGGGGCCTGCTAAGGACGGGCCGAGCAGGGTTGTTGCCCGGTGCCTCTTGGCAAGGGCTTTGATCCTTAAGGACGGGTCGAGCAGGGTTGCTGCTCGGTGCCTCTTGGCGAAGGCTTTGATCCTTAGCATGGGAGGGGCCATAAAAGGCCTGCTAAGGACGGGCCGTGCAGGGTTGCTGCTCGGTGTCTCTTGGCGAGGGCTTAGATCCCTGGCGTCGTGGGGTAGGGAACTACCAGCCAGGGATAACCGAGCAGTGAAGTTGCTCTGCTGAGTCGTGAGGCTCTATCAGGTCTTCCACGGCGTTCGGTCACCGGGAAGAGTGACCGTCGTGGTTGACACGTGTCATTAATGCGTGGGGGGAGGCAGAGTGTAAGAGCTGCGTCGTTTCGATTTCGCCGAGAAGGGCAGGACGCTCGCCGTGTGGCGGTACAATTATGGAAGGAACGAGCGACTGTTGGACTCTTGAGGGCGCAATAGGGCTATAAAGCGGAGGGCTTGTTGAGCACTCTTTTCTCCATCTCCAAAACGTAAGAATGGAGGACTTCCCTTTTACCATCCCCGACATCATAAGGTTCGAGGACGTGTATCTCTACGATCAGTACTGCACCGAGTACATGGTACAGTTAGTGATAGGCCACATCGAAGATCATTTCGGTCGACTGCTTCCCCGGTGCTCCTCCCTACTCCAGCTGTTGATGTACTCTATCTGGAGGGCGTCGCCGGGGCTGCACAACCCCCTGTCCGAGCAGCTGAAGGACGAGGTTGTTGGTAAGCTGAGGTCCTTGTGCCGCTTCGGTCTGATCTCGGTGGGTCGGCGGGATCGCTCGGCGGCACTCATCCTTGAGTGCTACCGACTGAGGCATCACACCGACATTCGCGGGCGACATCAGAGGCAAAGGTCCGAGGCAGCGAGGGCTCAGCTAGCTGAAATATGCTCGGAGTACCACGAGCAATGTTTCCTGCACCCCTTTCCCTCGCTATTGTAATTTTTTTTTATTTCAATGTACGGCTGAGGAGCCCATAGTACCCTCTGGAATAAATAAAAACTCTTCTTTTTGCAATGTCTTATTATTCCATTCTTATTACATAAACAGAAAGAACTTGAGAAAAGTGTACATTGCCTTAGCGAAAGAAGAAGTGCATGCTCGTAGGTATTCATTCTATTGGTACAGCTTGAGCTTCTCGGCGTTGTAAGGTCGTGGAAACTTGCGACCATTCGTGTCTTGTAAGCGGTAGGCTCCGCCGGGAAGGACCTCGGAGATGAGGAAAAGACCATCCCACCTTGGAGAAAATTTGTGCAGCCTGCCTTGGTCGACAAACTCGTTCCGCCTTAAGACTAAATCTCCGTCCTTGAAGAGGCGACGCTTGACTCGTGCATTGTAGTAGCGGGCGGTTTGTTGTTGATAGGCGGCAGCTCTAATCTGAGCCCGGTCTCGTTTCTCTAACAAGATGTCCAGGTTGGTTCGTAGTGCCGAGGTGTTTGCTTCATCGTCGAAGGGTTGACTGGGTAGTCCAATCTTCGCTGGGACCATTGCCTCGGTCCCGTAGCAGAGACTGAAAGGGGTTTCCCCGGACGGGGAGGGGTCTTCTTTGACGTACGCAGGGCCCATAGGACCCAGGGCAGTTCCTCGACCCAACTGCCTTGGCGTCCTTCCAGGTGTGTCCGGAGATCTCGGAGGACGTCCCGATTAGCGACTTCGGCTTGCCCGTTGCATTGGGGATGCGCGACAGCGGCAAACTTCATGAGGATATGATATTCCTTGCAGAATTCCTTCACTTTTTTGTTTTCGAAGTTCGTCCCGTGGTCGGTGATGATACACCTCGGGATGCCGAACCGGAGTATCACATTGTTCTGCAGAAACTTGATTGTTGTGGTGGCATCCAGTTTCCTGATGGGGATGGCCTCGATCCACTTCTTGAAGTAATCCACCGCGACGAGGATGTACTTGTGCCCACCCATGCCGGTAGGGAACTTGCCTATCATGTCTATTCCCCACTGGGCGAGCGGCCACGGTGAGGTTAGGGCGGTCAGCTCGGTAGCTTGAAGGCGAGGTACGCTTCCGTGAAGTTGGCAACTTTTGCACCTCCTGACAAGCTTCTGGGCGTCCTGGTGAATAGTTGGCCAGTAGTACCCCTGAAGCAATGCCTTCTAGATTAAAGTGCGGGCCCCTTGGTGTGCGCCGCCGACCCCTTCATGGATCTCTCGGAGGACGTAGTCGGTTTCGTGGTGGTCAATGCACCGGAGTAAGGGCTGAGTGAAGGATTTCTTGTAGAGGTTCCCATTGCTCCAGACGAAGTGACGGGCTTTGGATCGGAGACGGCGGGTTTCTCCCCAATCTTCTAGGAGCGTACCCTCCCTTAGGAATCCCACGAGGGGCTTTCTCCAGTCCCGGTCTTCTTCCTGGGCTGTGTACACATGTAGTGTTGTTGCCCCGTCTTCTATGCTAGGCCGTGGCAAAATCTCAAAGAGGATGGACCGCTTGTTGTTGGCCGAGTAGGATGAAGCCAGCTTACTCAAGACGCCGGCTTGGGCGTTGAGCTGTCTGGGGATCTGCTCTACTTGGACTTCGTCAAAGTTCTTTCGAAGTCTTCTTACCTTAGCCAGATACTTCACCATCAGAGGTTCCCGAGCCTTGAAATGACCGGTCACTTGGCCAACGACTAGGGCTGAGTCGCTGCGGATTCGAATTGTTTTCAGCCTCAGCCCGGAGGCTATGCGCAGTCCGGCTAGCAGGGCCTTGTATTCCGCCACGTTATTTGAGGCCTTGAACCCGAGCTTCAGAGAATACTCCATTTCTGTTTCGTTCGGGCCCCGAATGATGAGGCCGTCACCACAACCTTCCTCGGTCGAGGACCCGTCGACATAAAGGACCCAATTCCCATCGACAGAAGGCTGAGCTGTGGGGGTCGGCGTTGACTCCGGCTCCTTGTTGGGGATAGTTTACTCGATGACAAAATCGACCAGGGCCTGTGCTTTGATAGTATTCCTCGGGCTGTATTTTATGTCAAACTGAAACAACTCGCACCTCCACTTCTCCAAGTGGCCAGAGGACTCGGGTGAGGTGAGGATAGCCCCCAAGGGGCGCTCGGTAAGAACAAGGATGGTGTGCACTTGGAAGTAGTGCTGGAGTTTCCTTGAGGCCACGATGAGTGCCAAGACGATCTTCTCTATCGTTGGGTATCTCGTTTCTGCATCTTTGAAAACGTGGCTCACATAGTATACCGGCCTCTGGACTCCGTCGATCTCACGGACGAGCACTGCGCCCGATGCTTAGTCGGATACTGCCAGATATAGCGATAACTCGTCCCCTTCCACTGGTCAGGTGAGCAGGGGTAGAGTTGCAAGATGCCTCTTTAATTGGTCAAAGGCGGTCTGGCACTCCACCGATCACTCGAACCTCGGAATTTTCCTTAGAGCTTTGAAGAACGGGAGGCACTTCTTGCCAGACCTCGATATGAAACGCGATAGAGTGGCTACTCGTCCTGTCAGCCACATTATCTCAACGTCAGTCTTAGGTGCGGCCATGTTGAGGATGGCGTTGATTTTCTCTGGGTTAGCTTCAATCCCGCGGTGAGTGACCATGAAACCGAGGAACTTTCCCCCGGTGACCTGAATGCGCACTTGACGGGGTTCAGTTTCATCTTAAACTTGCAGAGTACTTCGAAAGCCTCGCCCAGATCCTTAGCGTGGTCCACCGATGAGACCGACTTGATGAGCATGTCGTTGACATAGACCTCCATGTTCCTGCCGATCTGTGGCTTGAACATGCGGTTGACCAGCCGTTGGTATGTTGCTCCGGCGTTTTTGAGGCCGAAGGGCATTACCTTATAGCAGTATACCCCCCGGTCCGTTGTGAATGCGGTGAGATCTTCGTCTGCCGGATTCATACGGATCTGATTATAGCTAGAGAAGGCGTCCATGAAGCTAAGTAGCTCGTGTCCTGCCGAACTGTCGACGAGCTGATCTATCCGAGGTAGGGGATAGTTGTCTTTCGGACATGTCTTGTTGAGGTCGGTGAAGTCGACGCACATTTGCCACTTCCCGCTTGACTTTTTCACCATAACCACCTTTTCCAACCATTTGGAATAAGGCACATTCTGAATGAAGTTAGCAGCGATGAGCCTGTCTACCCTGTCCTCAATTGCTTTCTGCTTGATCAGGGCGAAGCTTCGCTTCTTCTGCCTGACGGGTCGGGCCATAGAATCCACCCCGAGCTTATAAGATATGATCTTGGGTTCGATCCCAGGCATGTCAGTAAGAGCCCAGGCAAAGACGTCGGCGTTGTTTCTGAGAAATCCAACTAGGTCATCGTGCCGAGTCGCGGTCAGAAGTGAACCGATCTGAACGGTACGTTCGACGTCCCCTTCTACGAGGGGAACCTCTGTCAATGGCTCCACCGGGGTCCCTTGGACCTCCTTTTGCTCGTCCCGAGTGTCCAGAGAACCCCTGATTTCACTCTCGGCCTCAACGTCGTTGTTCGCCCGTTCAGACGAAGATGCTGCGGTGAAGCAAACCTTTGCAGTCTGCTGGTCTCTATAGGCCAGACCTACCCCTCCTTGGTCGAGCGGGAATTTCATAGCCAAGTGAAAGGTCGATATCTGGGCCCTGAGGGAGTTCAGCGTTGGGCGGCCGAGGAGGATGCTGTAGGCCGATGAGATTCTCGCTACGATGAATTCCACAGGCACTGTTCGCGTACGGCTAGCCTCCCCGACGTTAAACTGCAGGGTGATTACCCCTTCCGCCGGGATGGAGTGATTGGTGAATCCTGACAGGACGTGAGAGGTCGGCCTCAGGTCTGCCGGGATGAACCCCATACACAGAAAGCAGTCGTAAAAGAGTATATCCGCCGAGCTTCCTGAGTCAACCAGTATCCTCTGCACTTCGTATTGGTGGACATGAGCCGTAATCACCAGAGGGTCGTTGTGGGGCAGGGATATACCGTGGAGGTCCTCGTCGTTGAAAACGATCGGCTCGGTATCCCTAGACTTCTTTCTCGGACGGCTGCTAGAATTCACGACCGACGTGGGATGCTGAGCCTCGTAGGTATCCGACGTACCCCCCACTAACATGACCATGATTTGACAGATTGTCAACTCACGGGGAGGGGGACGTTGCTCTTGCCCGCGGTCCGTCTGCCGCTTGTCTCGCAAGTATGTCGCCAGGTGTCCCGAACTGATGGGCTCCTCGATATAATCTCGGAGCTGTTTACAGTTTTCTGTGGAGTAGCCTTGCGACTTGTGGAAGCTACAGAAGGGTCCCCGGGTGCGCTTTGCCTCCATGCGCGAGACCGGGGGGAGTTTGAAGAACCTCTCGCCCTTGGCCTCTTCCAGCAGTACTATTTGGGAGACATTGAGTGGGGTGTACTCCTGAAATTTTGGGGAGTAGGGTTTCGGCCGCTCAAGCCTCTTTTTCTTTTCTCGGGCCCATTTCTTATGGTCTGTCTGTTCTGTCCGGGGCAAATTGGGGTTCACCTCGGATTCGAGCTGGATCTCGCGTTCGGTCCAGGCTTTGATCTTAGCCATGGTCTTAGGTTGCACTAATGCAAAGGAGCGTAACCTCTCCTTGTGCCTAAGACCTGACCTAAGTGCCGTGATGACCGTCTCGTCCCGGTGTTCTGGGACTTCGAGGAGGGCGTTGTAGAAGAGGGTGACGTACCCTTTGAAGGTCTCCTTATCCCCGCTTTTTATTATGAACAGGTGGTCAACGGTCCGCTTCTGCCGCCTGTTCCCGACAAAGTGGCTGAGGAATTGGGTGGCCAGCTCATCAAAGGATGAGATCGAGCGTGGCGCGAGTTCTCGGAACCAGTCTCGCCCGGAGTGGATGAGAGTGGCCGGGAAAGCACGGCATTGGACGGCATCAGAGCAGTCTTGGAAACTCATCCCGGCCGTGAATGCGTCCAAATGGTCCTTTGGGTCAGACTTACCGTCGAAGAGCAAGACATTCGGGGGTTTGTTTCGGGAAGAGACGTGGACGACGAGAAGTTCCTCAATGAAAGGATTCGTGAGCGAGTCATCGGCGTATTTAGCCCCATCGCTCGAATGATGACCTTCCTGATGCATGCTCTCGATTTTCTTCTCGAGGGCATCGAGTCGGCCGTGGTACCCTGATGACTCGGCACGTTCTGATCTTTGGCCTCTTCTGTCGGAGACCTGCGTCAGGCCGCAGCCCCGGTGCCTCTCAATGAGGTTCCTTAGGTCCTCTGGAGAGGTAGTCTTTGATCTGCCGTGATAAGTCCTGTCCGTGTGACCCCGTCGAGGGAGGGGGCATCGGTCATGCTTGGGTGCGGGCTAGCTGACTGGCATCTCCTCGGGAGGGACAGGGGCGCGATGGGGCTCGGGGCGAGGCGCTCTGGCGACGGACCTCGGTGTTGAACTGTTGGGCGCCCACCGGGTCATAGAATATGTTTGCTCATAGGATCTGCGGCCGCCGGAGGTAGCATGATGGTGGTCGGTAGTGCCGACGCGAGCAGAGTCCTCTCTCCCTCTGTAGGGTCCCGGTCCCGAGGTGGGGGAGCGGCAACCTGGGGAGCTTGCCTCGCCGTTTGGACATGGACGGGCGCATCGACAACGGACGCGAGTCGATCTATCCGAGCTGCTAGGGCGTTGATAGCGTTCGGGGGAGGAGATTCGTCCGCGCCTCCATTGTGGGGGAGGCGGAGGCTAGCGTTTGGATCATCACGGTGATCGCTCGCCATGAAGTTGGGATCAGAAGATGAACTTTCGTTGAGTGGAACAAGATTTCCCACAGACGGTGTCACGCCCTGCTTCCCAGAGTGCGCTAAGATAGGCACATGACAGATCCAACCATACTACCCATGGATAGGAAACATCCCTCTACAGCCACATTGCGGCTGTCTAGAGATATCAAGAACAGGAAAATAAAATAAACTATCTAGTACATGTCCATGAACCAGAATAAACGAGTCAAGAAATAATATGCGGAAGCAATAAATCCAAAGAGCAAAAACATCTGGAAAGTAAAACATAACTAAACTAGATACTAACTGGATCATCACTGCTCGGCTTAACGGCGGAAGTACTCCTGATCAGACTGCGACAAAGGTAGAGGATCTGGGCCATGCAAAACCCAGACGTCAGTGCGTCATAATATCAACAATAATATAATTAGGAGGTAACAAGTCATGCAGGCATGAGTATAAACAGTAATAAAAGTATAACAGTAACATAAATATGGAACAGTGAAAGGTAAAAGCACATGTGACGTGCAGTGAGTAATCTGAACTAAATACTGGGTTAACTACCTTCAAGTCTTTGAAATCAATTTAATGAATCATTGATGTAACTCAATAGTATCCCGTGCATGCCCGGGACCACGGTCAAGATTCTCGGGCTGAATCCGAGACGTGCCGCTAGGCAGTAAATAGGTAATATGTACAGACGAATGATGTCAGCAGCATCATCCCGGGGCTGGCCTAGCCCGTAAAACTGATTAGTATAAGTATCGAACTGTCGAGTTACAAGTCAGATTTCATCATTGATTTCCCCATACCCGCAAGTTATGAGTTCAAGTCAGGTATTGATAAATCTGAGACTAATGTCAACACAGGATCAAGCAGGAATAGGTTTATCTATACAGACAACAGGATAGGTCCATCGGGACAACATATCAGGATTGTCGGCATTAGAAACAGTATCAGGTAACATGTCAAGTAATGATATATCATGTCATGTCAGGTAGTATACATGTATTGATCAGTCGAAAATAATGTATTTTTAACACGTCAATTTCCCTGCCATTTGCACTCATCTATAAGTGTTCGGTATGAATATTACACATATTAGCAAAACATCCGTAAAATACCAAATTACTTGTGCTATAGTTTAAAACCAACATTTTGAGGGAAATTGAGTATTTATCATGGCATCGCATCATCTTTGTATAGTGCAACACTTGTTTCGAGAATCTGTGCAGGAAATTCCAGGAACAGAGCTAAAATTGCCAAAAGTGCTGAGAAAATTACACCAAGTCCATGATTTGAGATCTGGCAGTGAACTAGAGGGAATTATAATATTATAGATGTCAGAAAAATACCATGAAGTCAGCACCAACATGTACCAGAATTTCCACACAGAGAGGAAACCAAAGGGCCGCGGATCCGCGGCCGGAGTGGGCTTGGCACGGCGGATCCGCGGCCACGTCATGCTGACATCAGCAAAACTCCACTTCAGGCTTCTCAGTTCAGCTTCAGAACTCATTCAATATACTTCAAAGTTCAGAGATCTCTAGAAGTTTCTGCCAGAACAGCAAGGCATTGGGTTCAAGCTAATCACTCTCAAGCTTCTTAAGCAAGCCACTTAACTACCTAAAAGCTTAGAAGCTTCTCCCTAACCTCCAAGCTTATGAAGGAAGCTACCCCTAACTAACTAACTCTAGAACCTTCTACCTAACTACCAAGCTTACAAGGGAAGCTAAACTAAACCTAGCTTCTAAAGGAACCTAATCCTAATCAAGGCTATAAAAAGTACCCTAAGGCTTCACTTCTAAGGTGGTTGAGTTATTCTCCAATCTCCAAATTCCCAACACAAGTTGAGTGACACAACTTGTAAACCTAAACCTAATTCAAAATCCAAGCCAAAATCAAGAACACCGAGTACCAAATCAAGCGAGCCTTCAACCATCCTTTTGGAGCGAAGCCGATCTTCATCCGAGCAAGTGATCCAAGACGATCCGCGACTCACGGAGACGATGCGACGCTAAATTCGACGATCTCGTACTCTCCTCAATTTCTTGTAATCCTTGAGCGAAGTGTAACGAATTGTTGAATAATAAAGGTGAAGATCTTTAATCTTGCTTTCTTTACATTCTTGCATCATGATTCGATCTCAATTCTTGATTGTGTTTCTTGTTATGATGTTTGAGTAAAACTCCGCTCGTGAAGGAGTCGAGAGAATCAATAGATGATGATGAATACAAATCTTGAAACGATTCTTAAGTCCTGTGAGTTTTGTAAACTTTAGTAAATTGAAAAATCGACGACCTAGTTTTGAGCTATGCTTTCTTGATTGTGTTCGCTCTTAATTAGGGATCCACGATCGATTCTTGAATTTACTAGAGGCTAGAATATGAATGAAATCGACGAAAGGACAAGTGATAGATGATGAAACCCTAGTTTCCGCAAGAAATCCCTAATTCTCGTTGATTGTCATCGATCTAGTATCAAATCATCGATGGATAAGAAAACATAATCAATAGTTTTCATCACATCTTTAGATTCGATCGATTCCTACGAGTCTCACTTCGATTCTTGATTATTGGATTGGATATCATCAATTCTTGATTCTTGATTTTAATGTTTTCTTGTTATTAGATCTAGATTTTAATAATTCTTGAAATTCACTTTTAAATCTTGAATTGAATTGTCTTTTCTCTTTTCTTTAATTTTCAATTCATCTAATTCGAATTCGAATGGATTACACTTTCCCTGTGGACGATCTGCACTCGCTAACGCGCTACAATCGACACCGTTATTGATTGCAGTTTACAAATTTCTTTGATTGTGATCTTTACACATTTTTAAAACACGACACATAAAGAATCATTCAATCAAATGGCGCCGTTGCTGGGGATCGTGTGCTAATTTGTTCGTTTTTGAAATTTGAGTTGAAAAATTTATTCCATCCAAATTTTTAGATTAAAATTCGCACAAACACTAAAAAATTTGTCGTGATTTGTTGCGAGGAAATCTGAAATCTGTGGAGCAAGTGAATTTTTTTTCTGAATATTCCGGAGAGCTCAATGGGTGAAAAGGTGCAGCTGAAAGAATTTTAGTGCAGGAATCTTTTTATTGGACCGCGGAAGCGTGGCATTAGACGCTCATTGCGGCGGATCCACCGCGTGTCAAAGGTTTCAGTGCACGGAAATTTTCAGGTATAATTCTCACTTTCTTATCTCCTCCCTCATCTGCTCCAATAACAAATTTCTGCAGGTTTCTTTGCAAAAAAAAAATTCGCAGCGTCGCAAAAATAAAAATTGTGCGTGTTTGATCTTGGTTGTTTGCATATTTTAATATGGAAATTAAGGGGCAAAGACCAAATTCAGATTAGGTGGGGAGTTCATTACCCTTCCTAAGCCCCGAAAATCGCAAAACTGCATCCACATCACTCTCATTAACTAAAAGAAATCTAGACTTGACTCTAAGAACCGTCGCGCTCACTTAGGGCAGAAGGAGGTCGTGGGTAATCTATTGCTTATCCGCGTTTCTTTTGTGGTGTCTAAGGCAAGTGTGTCTAAGGCAAGTGGTTACTTAATTAGGCCCACTACTTATGTAGTGGAGAACCCCCCACTTACCTGGCCACAGGAGGGACAAAGAAGCAGTAGAGGATTGATCCTGCGATTTGTCTTCTGGCAGTTAGGAGCGGTTTAGAGACTTGACCTAGGTGACCATTAGACTTAGGGTTTTTCTTGTGCATTTGCATCATTTTTTCAAAAATCCGTATTCTTTTTCAAAACAAACACCAACTCATCATTTTCTCTAATTATCTCAACGCTGCCACTTGTACTAAACCCTTTAGTGCAAGATAGGCTGGACACGGGATTCTAGTGCCCGTCTTGTCCGCGTTCCCCCGATCGACTCCGAAGTCGGTATTTCTACGTCTACTTCTTATTTACCCACCACCACACCCACATCGATGGACGCTTCTCCATCGAACTTCTTTACCACTACTCTGCCGCCATTCGCAGGTGCGCAGAATCCACCCCGCATCTCTCTCCAAGAGAGATTCTATCCTATGCGAGGTCCTCTTTCGACCTGTCTCACCATTCCACCAGCCAACGGGGACAATTTTGAAATAAAACCCCAATACATCAACCTTCTACCCAAATATCACGGTCTCGAGTCTGAAGATGCATATGTCTTTATCACCAAATTTGAGAATGTATGCGCAATGATGGGTACTTCACAGCTTTCTGTGGATGCTATGCGTCTTCGTCTTCTCCCTTTTACCTTGTGCGATATAGCTGAGAAGTGGCTGTATAACACTACCACACATTCTATTTCGAACTGGGAAGAATTCGTAAAAGCATTCCTATAGAAATTCTACCCCAATCATAAGACAGCTCGAGTCCATAGCGAAACCAATCAATTCACCCAGCTTCCAAATGAACCATTTTCAAAATGTCTTGAACGCTTAAAGGATTTGTTAGTTCAATGTCCACATCACGGAATCCCTAGATGGGATCTGTGCAGAATCATATATGAGGGCATTAATCCTAACACAAAACAGACCCTTGAATCTATGTGTCAAGGCACTTTCATGACTAAAGGTGATGGGGGAAGCTTGGAAATTCCTAGAAGATTTCGCTGAAAAATCTTTACAGTGGGAGGGTGTGAGTCAATCGTCTAGGGGTGGCAATAACCAATCGGAAGTTTCCATAGGAGTTAGAGCTGACATTTCAGCTATGCAAAAGAATCTCGAGACTATGGAAAATAAATTTTTAGCTGCCGCCCTAAATCCGATGTCGCTCCCCAAAACTGTATGTGGATGCTGTTTGATCCTTCTCATTTGACGGATGAATGTCCATTGAATTCTCCGTTTCAAGGTCAAGAGCATACCAATGCCACTTTTCAAAGACCTAGAAACGATCCATATTCTTCCACATATAATCAGGGTTGGAGGAATCACCCTAACTTTACTTGGAACCAATCACAAACTCAAAACACGGTTCCAAACCAAAACAATATCCAAAGGGCTCTTCGACCACAACAGCAACCACTACAATTGAGTCAGCACCCCTTCCAAGCACAAAACTTCCAAAATCCGGTCAACGCACCTGCACCGTCTAGTCCTTTGCAGTTGACCGGTACTGATGAATTCTCTTCATTCATGAACTTGCTTTGGACAATAAAGACTTCCGTCGATAAAATCGAGAAAAACTCTGCGTCCCAAAGTGAGACTATAAAATCGATGGAAGAAGAAATTGCACGATTAAAAGCTGAAATGAGTGCAAGAGAGAAAGGGAAACTTCCAGCTGAACCTTTACCCAATCCTGGCCATTCACATCATGTGAATGCAATCACCAAGTTGAGATCTGGAAGAGTGCTTGACAATCATGTTGGGGAAGAGATTGATGATACTGAAAAATCTATCGATGATACCCCGGCTGAGACCTTTCCTTCCACTTCTACTTCTAATTCCGACCCCAGTTCGTCTACCCCATGATTTTCTTCCGAGCCTATTCTCCATTTTCCCCAAGGCTCGACACCTCAGCCCATCTCTTCTAGTCCACCTAAGACGATCCCCACTCCTATTCTTAGATCGTTTCCACCCACACGATCTTCTCCAGTGTTGGACCCCGACATTATTGCTCAAGCTCCTTACCCGAATCGGTTAAGGGGAAACAAACCAAGTCCATAAATGGAGAAGATCACTGAAATCTTGAAACAGGTTAACATCAACATCCCTCTTCTAGATGCAATCCAACAAGTTCCCGCTTATGCGAAAACTCTTAATAACTTGTGCACTAAAAAGAGAAAGACTCAAGTGCCCAAGAAGATATTCATGGTAAAGACTATAGACACGGCTTTTCCCCAGCAATTACCGAGGAAACGTAAGGATCCTGGCTATCCTACTATTTCCATTTCTATTGGGGAAAAACACATCGACCGTGCTCTACTTGACCTTGGCGCAGGTGTTAACCTGCTTCCTTTCTCGGTTTACGAGCAGTTAGGAATCGGAGAGTTGAAACCAGCTCACCGCACTCTTCAGATGGTCGACCGATCAATCACCAAACCTAGGGGTGAACTAGAGGATGTGTTAATAAAAATCGGGGAATTTGTATTCCCTGTGGACTTTATTGTACTTGATACACAGCCTGTAGCAAACCCACGGAATCAAATTCCGGTGATTCTTGGTCGCCCCTTTTTGGCCACTTCCAATGCTATAATCAACTGTCGTAACGGCTCTATGACCCTATCTTTCGGGAATAGGTCAATTGAGCTGAACATTTACAACTTGGGAAGTGTACCCTCCGAACCTACTGCTCAGGTCTGTTCTGTCGAATTAATGGATGTCGACAGCAGCGAATTTGACGATCCTCATGATACTGATCTAGACTCTTTTCATATGTTGTTTGACCCAACTATATATTATACACATACGGACTCTTCCACCAAGCTGTCCGGGTCAATAACTAACACTGATTATGAACCGTTTTTGGAGTCTGAAGATCACCCTGCGCTTTGTGATGACATTATTCTTCAGGGTATTGATGAGACTTTTGAGGAGATCTTCGCTGATGAACTCACATTTTTGAAAGACACGGGTGTTGAGATGAATCATCTCCCAATCAATGAAATTGAACCTTCACCCCTTCTTCTGGACTGTAAAAAGAATGCGAGTAATCTATCACATTCACTGTATCGTCTCTCCAAAATGAGACGCAAACACATTCTATTCCACCACTTACCTTTTCCCCACTTCTTCTTCCACCAACCGATGCACTACATTGATAAAATTTTCGAATGGTTAGTGTTAACCTTCGGTCTTTGCAAAGATTGGCATCGACCAATGATTCTTGACCCCCCTCTTGTGATTTTTAAAGATTAACATTGTTTAACTCAAGTTTGGGGGGGTATAGTCTGGCTCCTGAAAAGAAAAATTTTACTGAAAATGATGAGCCAAAAATAAGTTTGAGGGAGGATTTTCACGATCATATTTATTGCCCCCATTAATAAATTTCCTCCCAAGCTTACAGGTTTTTGTGATCTAGCAGAAGGCAACAGTGGGGACACTGTTGAAAACAAGTTTGGGGGAGTTTTGTGCTTATTTTTGCATCATTTCGCATACTTCGCATAAGGACAAAACATATCATTTAAAACATATTTTGAAAACCTATAAAAATTTAAAAATTTTCAAAAAAAAAAAATTGTACATAAATAAGATAATAAAAGATTAGATAGTGAAAAATTACATCCAAAAGATTAGAAAAATTTAAGAAAACCAAGAAAATTAGAAGTTTTCTTATACGAACTAGTAATAAGTAGTTATGAGCCATTGTCCCAAGGGTTAGTATGATGAAAGAAGTCATTAATCTGAGGATAAAAATAAGTCTGAAAAATAGTTTCTATTCTGGAAGCCAAATATTTTGAACGTTGATACCCTACTATACGCACTTACACAAGTCTTGAAACTCGGGATAGTAGAGGATACCTTGAAATGCTCTTGTCTAAAAGCCAAAGTATGAAGGAAATAAAAAAATGAATAAAAAAATAAATGGTGAAGAAAAAATGAACACTGGTTTTGTTATCGCCAAGGCAGCAATAAAAAAATATAGCGAGTGTGCTTCATCACTTAGTGCCTTAGAACAACTAGTCCGGGAGTCACTGCTAAGCCTTAGGTGGTGCAAGACGAGGAAAAATACCAAAACACCGTATAAGCAAGCACATGAGTAATCGGTCAGTTAGTACCTCAAGAAGTATTAACGGTCGCATGAAAATGTGTGAGCAATCTCATCTAAATATTCATCAAATTAAAAAGTACCGAGGCAGATGGACAAGAGTATGATAGCTTGAATTGAATTCTCCGGGTGTAGGGATGTCTTTTACACACACGTATGGTTATGTGATCGATGTTTGGAAGAAAGATAGGAATGAAGAATAAAGACGATGTTTTATTGAGGGATGATGTGATTTCTAACATTTTTTCATGACTATTAAGATAGGGCTCATGACAACCGAAAAGCTAGCATAGTTGGAAACTCTAATTTTCAAAGTCTTTCTTTTACAATTCTTATCTTTAAATGTAACTTTCACGGTCTTCCTTTTATTATTGGATTTTGTGGGTGCAATCCGCTGAAAACCCTCAGGAGACAACACTCCTCCTACTAAGGACAACTAGAGGTTTAAAGGCTTGTTGCACGTGCTCAGTGCAATCGTGTTGCCTACGAAAGTATGCTAGTTAGTTTTTCTCTTTCTTTATTTTCTCCTTCACTTTTTAATAAAACAGTTCGCTCGAGATGACCGAAAATAAGTTTGGGGGAATTTGATCAGTCGAAAATAATGTATTTTTAACACGTCAATTTCCCTGCCATTTGCACTCATCTATAAGTGTTCGGTATGAATATTACAATATTAGCAAAACATCCGTAAAATACCAAATTACTTGTGCTATAGTTTAAAACCAACATTTTGAGGGAAATTGAGTGTTTATCATGGCATCACATCATCTTTGTATAGCGCAACACTTGTTTCGAGAATCTGTGCAGGAAATTCCAGGAACAGAGCTAAAATTGTCAAAAGTGCTGAGAAAATTACACCAAGTCCATGATTTGAGATCTGGCAGTGAACTAGAGAGAATTATAATATTATAGATGTCAGAAAAATACTATGAAGTCAGCACCAACATGTACCAGAATTTCCACACAGAAAGGAAACCAAAGGGCCACGGATCCGCGGCCGGAGTGGGCTTGGCGCGGTGGATCCGCGGCCACGTCATGCTGACATCAGCAAAACTCCACTTCAGGCTTCTCAGTTCAGCTTCAGAACTCATTCAATATACTTCAAAGTTCAGAGATCTCTAGAGGTTTCTGCCAGAACAGCAAGGCTTTGGGTTCAAGCTAATCACTCTCAAGCTTCTTAAGCAAGCCACTTAACTACTTAAAAGCCTAGAAGCTTCTCCCTAACCTCCAAGCTTATGAAGGAAGCTACCTCTAACTAACTAACTCTAGAACCTTCTACCTAACTACCAAGCTTACAAGGGAAGCTAAACTAAACCTAGCTTCTAAAGGAAGCTAATCCTAATCAAGGCTATAAAAGGGACCCTAAGGCTTCACTTCTAAGGTGGTTGAGTTGTTCTCCAATCTCCAAATTCCCAACACAAGTTGAGTGACACAACTTGTAAACCTAAACCTAATTCAAAATCCAAGCCAAAATCAAGAACACCGAGTACCAAATCAAGCGAGCCTTCAACCATCCTTTTGGAGCGAAGCCGATCTTCATCCGAGCAAGTGATCCAAGACGATCAGCGACTCACGGAGACGATGCGACGCTAAATTCGACGGTCTCGTTCTCTCCTCAATTTCTTGTAATCCTTGAGCGAAGTGTAATGAATTGTTGAATAATAAAGGTGAAGATCTTTAATCTTACTTTCTTTACATTCTTGCATCATGATTCGATCTCAATTCTTGATTGTGTTTCTTGTTATGACGTTTGAGTAAAACTCCGCTCGTGAAGGAGTCGAGAGAATCAATAGATGATGATGATTACAAATCTTGAAACGATTCTTAAGTCCTATGAGTTTTATAAACTTTAGTAAATTGAAAAATCGACGACCTAGTTTCGAGCGATGCTTTCTTGATTGTGTTCGCTCTTAATTAGGGATCCACGATCGATTCTTGAATTTACTAGAGGCTAGAATGTGAATGAAATTGACGAAAGGACAAGGGATAGATGATGAAACCCTAGTTTCCGCAAGAAATCCCTAATTCTCGTTGATTGTAATCGATCTAGTATCAAATCATCGATGGATAAGAAAACGTAATCAATAGTTTTCATCACATCTTTAGATTCGATCGATTCCTACGAGCCTCACTTCGATTCTTGATTATTGGATTGGATATCATCAATTCTTGATTCTTGATTTTAATGTTTTCTTGTTATTAGATCAAGATTTTAATAATTCTTGAAATTCACTTTTAAATCTTGAATTGAATTGTCTTTTCTCTTTTCTTTATTTTTCAATTCATCTAAATCGAATTCGAACGGATCACACTTTCCCCGTGGATGATCCGCACTCGCTAACGCGCTACAATCGACACCGTTATTGATTGCGGTTTACAAATTTCTTTGATTGTGATCTTTACACATTTTCAAAACACGACACACAAAAAATCATTCAATCATGTATCAAGTCATGTCAAGTAGTGGTGTATCAGGTCATGTCAAGTAGTGCACAGGTATCAAGCGGGTGCTCATAATCAAACTGTAGCAAGTATTGAATCAAGATGAAGGTACGGATGTACAATAAAAGTATGGATGCACAAACATCGATCAGGTGTCACATCATGACTAAGTAGGATGCACAATTATCAAGTATGGTGCACTAATACAACAGTAACATGAAATAATATGGTCTCGGTGTGCAACTAGATATGTAATAAACCGTACGGATACAGACGGATACTATAAAACTGTAAATCGGTAAAATTTGCTGAATGTTAAAACACAAGCACTATTATTTATTAAATAGATATTGATATAATAATATTAACATGGATAACATATTCAAACTGATTAATAACAATAAAAGCGGTATTGATTAACAACGCACAAGAAAGTTCCGTTCAGAAATTCAGCGTCACCCTGATTTGTAAAATAGCTTAAAAATAACAAACGTTCTCCAAAAGGGATGTGTCTTATACCAAAACAAAGATAATTAAATAAGATTTTCATTTTTATAAGCAGAAGTATCTCAAGTTGTTTCTACAAAAAGTTATGAATATTCGAAATTGAAAGTTTGCTGCTGGAATTTCCCTGGACAGCAGTTTAGAGATATTTTCATTTCAATTTTACATTATTTAAACAATTTATTTTGCAAGTAAATATTTCATAGAGTTATAGTATTCTGAGTTAGCTTCGTAACGAACTAAAGAACGTATACTAATGATTTTTGTATGATTTATAGTGAATTTTATAAGTTAAGGTGTACAGTAAATTTCAGATTTGTCGTATCCGCTTTGTAACGACGTTTCATGTGTAAACTATAATATTTTCAAACTATATTTTGTATAACATTATAAAATGCAGATTATAAACTAATTAAAGATAATAATAATAAATATTACGACGATATATATTTTAAATGATATGGATGCAAACGGGTATCCGAAAACGATAAAACTTTAATATGGATGTATTGTGCAATCAACATGTGATATTTTTATTCATATGAATACAAAATAAGATACATAGCATGTAGCAAGATGAATTAGCATGCGACTAGATATGTAAATAGTGATGTGGATGCATACGGATGTCCGAAAACAGTAAAACTGTAAAATGGTAAAGTGGGATGCATAACTAAATATTATGTGATGTTATTATTCAAATGGGTGTAATATATTGTAGTCTAGCATGTAACAAGATAAATTTGCATGCACTAGATACGAAATAAATTATACGGATGCAAACGGACGTCGTAAAATAGTAAAATGATAACAGGGGATGTACAATACACTAAACATGAAATATTATTATTAATATGGATGTAGTATATATCATAGCATGTAGCAAGATAAACTTGCCTCGATCGAATCACACGACGGATACGCACGGCACGTCCGACATCGGTAAATCGTCGCAACGCACACGCGGCACGCGGGACAGGTCCAGGCAAGGCAAGAGGGTGATCACACAGGCAAGGTACATTCACTGGATCACTCGGATCGTCAGCGACGAGCACGGCTCCGCGGTGATCACCGGAATCAAGAAACAAGATCAAGAAAAAGAAAGAAGAATGAAGAAGAAGAAATAAAAAGAAGAGGCTGTGTAATAAATAAGGAAGAAAAAAATAAATTTTATATATATATACATACATACATACATACATACATACATACATGCAGAGGAGAGAGAGAGAAAGGGTTTGTTAGTTTGTTAGGAAATTAGTTTAGATTTAAATTTAAATAAATATTTTATTAGTTAACTAAATTTTAATTTGTATTAGTTTATAAAATTAATATTATATAAATAAAATTTGATATTCTAGTAAATACAAACATAGTCCAAAACATGCCCGGGTCGGGTCTAAAATTCAGTTTTAAAATACGAAAAATATACATGTCGACCAAAATTAAAGTTGGATATCCGGGTAACGAAAAAATGCATACCTCCAAGAACGGATGCACGCACGTGCACGTAGTCATCCAAACAAGTCCGTTTTACTGAACGGGACGAGAACAAGATGCGCAGATACTACCACGGGGTTAGGGGTATCATGCAGGCCATGCAATATATTTTTAGAATATTTTATGTGACTTAAAAATGTTTTATTGTAAAATGCAATTGCTAAATAAAATGCGAGTATGCAACATTCATGGAAGTGCACAAGTTTACGTAACAAGTCAGGATAAACCATAAACATGAATTAAGACAGGTTTCAAGCATGCGGGTCGGGTCGGATGCAAATACCAATGTCAAATATACTATTCACACCCAAAACACAGTAAATCGGGAAAATACCATAAATAAAGAAATACGTGCACTGAAATTGGTATAAATGAACTAGGGTGTTACATTATACCCGACTACAAAAAGAATTTCGTTCTCGAAATTCCCAAGACAAGAAAAGGTAAACAATCAAGAATCTACAAGAACATGTGTGGAAACTTCTGTCGAATCTCGTCTTCTTGTTCCCAAGTCGATTCTCCATGCGGGCGATTTCCCCAAGAAACAAGTACGAGAGGGATAACCTTGTTCTTAAGAACCTTTTCTCTTCGATCAACAATCGACATCGGTCGCTCCTCAAAGGTCAAATCCTCTCTTATAGTCAGCTTCGAATGATCCAGCACGTGTGTTTCATCTCGAACATATATACGGAGTTGAGATACATGAAACACGTCATGAACATTCGCCAAAAATTGTGGTAAAGCCAATCGATAAGCCACTTCTCCAACACGCTCCAAAATCTCGAAAGGCCCCACGAATCGAGGACTAAGCTTGCCTTGACTCTCAAAACGAATCACTCCTCTAGTCGGTGATATCTTCAAGATACCAAATCACCAACCGTGAACTCTAGAGGTCTTCTCGATGTGTCGGCCCAACTCATCTACCGATCCTGTGCTGCCTTCATATGATTCCGGATAGTATTAACCTTCTCAACTGTTTGCACGATCAAATCCGGTCCCAACAATCTTCGCTCTCCAACATCGTCCCAATAAACAGGTGAACGACACTTGCGACCATACAAAGCTTCGAATGGAGCCATCTGAATAGTCGCCTGAAAGCTGTTGTTGTACGAAAACTCCACCAAGTATAGATGATCCTCCCAAGAACCCCTGAAGTCTAACATGCAAGCTCTCAACATCTTCAAGGGTTTGGATCGTTCTCTCCGACTGGCCATCTGTCTGAGGATGATAAGCTGTGCTAAATTTCAATCGCATCCCCAAACTTTTCTGTAAACTCCTCCAGAAGCGTGATAAGAATCGGGTGTCACGGTCTTAAACGATGCTCACAGGTACTACATGTAATCTCACAATCTCCTGCATGTACCGTTCTGCCAACGCTTCCATTGATTGACCAACTCGAAATGGTATGAAATGAGCTGCCTTGGTCAATCGTTCAACAATCACCCAAACTGCATTGTTGCCCTTTGGACTCAACGGTAAAGCTGTCACGAAATCCATGGTTATATGTTCCCACTTCCATTGAGGAATCGGAAGTGGTTGCAATAAACCAGCAACCCTTTGATGTTCAGCCTTAACTTACTGACACACCAAGCACTTCGCCACAAAACGAGCAATCTCCCTTTTCATACCTTCCCATCAGAAATGCTGTCTTAGATCGCGGTACATCTTCGTGCCTCCTGGATATACGGAATATGCGGAACCGTGTGCCTCCTTCATAACTTCTTCACGAATGTTTCATTTTGGCACACACAAATAGCTACCATATCGCAACGAACCATCTTCATAAATCAGCAAGTCCGTTCGAAGTCCAGCTTCAACCTGTTCTCGAAACTTCTGCAATCTTAGGTCCTGCGGCTGCGCTGCTTTAATATTATCTATCAACAACGACTGCACTTGGAGCTGCATCAACTGTCCCGAAGAATGCGGTAGCACGATCTCTAGCTCGAATCTCCGGAAGTCTTCAATAAGCTTTTTCTGTGCAATCAACGTCTGAATTGCTGGTAACCGACTAAGCGCATCCGGCACAACATTAACTTTCCCCGGATGGTACTTAAGATCAAGATCGTAGTCAGCCATCAGCTCCAACCATCTCCGCTGCCTCATGTTAAGCTCTTTCTGTGTGAACACGTACTTCAGGCTTTTGTGATCGGTGAATACTTTGACCCTTTCGCCCAATAAGTAGTGTCTCCAAATTTTCAAAGCGAAGATCACAGCTGCTAGTTCCAAATCATGAGTTGGGTAATTCTTCTCATGGGTCTTCAACTGCTGCGATGCGTAAGCTATAACTTTCCCATGCTGCATCAAAACACATCCCAAACCTTTCCCAGATGCGTTGCTGTGAATCACCAATCCTCCGGAACTGTCTGGTACGGTCAAAATAGGAGCGGTTATCAAACTCTTCTTCAACGCCTCAAAAGCTAACGAACATTTATCTGTCCACACGAACGGTACTTCTTTGCGCGTAAGCTTAGTCAAAGGCTCAGCTAAACGAGTAAAATTCTCCACGAATTTTCTGTAATATCCGGCAAGTCCAAGAAAACTTCTGATTTCTGCTACATTCTTCAGAATTGGCCAATCTTGAACTGCTGCAATCTTCTCAGGGTCAACGGCGATTCCATCTCCGGATACGACATGCCCCAAAAACTTCACTTCTTCAAGCCAAAACTCGCACTTGCTCATCTTTGCATATAATCTTTCTTGCCTCAATGTCTGCAGTATGATCTTCAAGTGTTCTGCATGCTCTTCTATGCTCTTCAAGTAGACCAGAATATCATCGATGAACATCACAATAAACTGGTCCAAGAACAGTGAAAAGATTCGGTTCATCAAGTTCATAAATATCGCCGATGCATTCGTGACTCCGAATGGCATCACTAAATACTCATAATGTCCATAACGAGTTCGGAACGCAGTCTTGTAAATATCTTCTGATTTAACTCGGACCTGATGATATCCGGATCGCAAATCCAGCTTTGAGAATACCCTTGCGCCACTAAGTTGCTCGAATAATTCGCCAATGCGGGGGATCGGATACTTATTCTTAATAGTCACTCGATTTAATTCTAGATAATCGATGCACATCCTCCTTGTGCCATCTTTCTTCTTTACTAGAAGAATTGGAGCTCCCCAAGGTGAATTGCTGCTGCGAATCCAACCCTTCTGAAGCAATTCGGTAACCTGTTTCTTGACTTCTTCCAACTCCACTGGTGCCATCAGATAGTATGCCTTTGAGATTGGCGCTGCACCAGGAACAAGATCAATCGTGAACTCCACATCTCGTTTTAGCGGTAAACCCGAGATGTCCTCGAACACGTCCATGAACTCTCGAACCACAGCTGGCGCTTCCTCCTTATCAACTTCCATTGTCGAAAGAACCTGTTTGTCGGCCTAGCTCTAAACTCGACTGGCCTGACAGAACTGCTACCTTCAGCAAAACAAACTCCGGATGTTCGGAAATCTGGAAAATCACTTTCTTTGCCCTACAATCAATGTGACAGTGGAAAGCGCCGAGAAAGTCCATTCCCAAGACAACAACATAGCTGCCGGTATCAATCACCAAGAAATCTGCAAAACATGAACTGGTAAGCAATGAAACTGAGAGAACCAAGGTAATAAAACGACCATGGAACAAGGAAATGAATCAAGACCAGGACTCCAAGTTATTTAAATAGAGTACCACATTGTAACAATGCTGCAGTTCATGTTACAATCACATAACTCCGTTCAAGTCACCCAAATCCTAGTATCAGAATAGAAAGAAACAATAAGGAACCGGAAGGTTTCAAGTCGAGATGCAAAGTTGTTTGCATATCGTCAAGACAAGGGTCAAGAGAAAGATAAGATTCAAAGATCACGATAACAATGTGGCAGGACATGTTCCTAATTACGGGTTTCCTGACTCGTGTATTGGGTCCAATACCCAACTACAAAAGAATCAAACCCGATTAACCTAAATCCTATGGTTCTGATACCAAAAAAACCCTGTCACGCCCTGCTTCCCAGAGTGCGCTAAGATAGGCACGTGACAGAGCCAACCATGCTACCTGTGGATAGGAAACATCCCTCCACAGTCACATTATGGCTGTCTAGAGATATCAAGAACAGGAAAATAAAATAAACTATCTAGTACATGTCCATGAGCTAGAAGAAACGAGTCAAGAAATAATATGCGGAAGCAATAAATCCAAAGAGCAAAAACATCTGGAAAGTAAAACAAAACTGGATACTAACTGGATCATCACTACTCGGCCTAACGGCAGAAGTACTCCTGATCAGACTGCGACAAAGGTAGAGGATCTGGGCCATGCAAAACCCAGACGTCAGTGCGTCATAATATCAACAATAATATAATCAGGAGGTAACAAGTCATGCAGGCATGAGTATAAACAGTAATAAGAGTATAACAGTAACATAAATATAGAACAGTGAAGGGTATAAGTACATGTGACGTGCAGTGAGTAATCTGAACTAAATACTGGGTTAACTACTCTTAAGTCTTTGAAATCAATTTAATGAATCATCGATGTAACTCAGTAGTATCCCGTGCATGCCCGGGACCACGGTCAAGATTCTTGGGCTGAATCCGAGACGTGCCGCTAGGCAGTAAACAGGTAACATGTACAGATGAATGATGTCAGCAGCATCATCCCGGGGCTGGCCTAGCCCGTAAAACTGATCAGTATAAGCATCAAACTGTCGAATTACAAGTCAGGTTTCATCATTGATTCCCCATACCCCCAAGTTATGTGTTTAAGTCAAGTATTGATAAATCTGAGACTAATGCCAATACAGGATCAAGCAGGAACGGGTTTGTCTATACAGACAACAGGATATGTCCATCGGGACAACATGTCAGGATTGTCGGCATTAGAAGCAGGATCAGGCAACATGTCAAGTAATGATATATCAGGTCATGTCAGGTAGTATACATGTATCAAGTCATGTTAAGTAGTGGTGTATTAGGTCATGTCAAGTAGTGCACAGGTATCAAGCGGGTGCTCATAATCAAACTGTAGCAAGTATTGAATCAAGGTGAAAGTACGGATGTACAATAAAAGCATGGATGCACAAATATCGATCAGGGGTCACATCATGACTAAGTAGGATGCACAATTATCAAGTATGGTGAACTAATACAATAGTAACATGAAATAATATAGCCTCGGCGTGCAACTAGATATGTAATAAACCGTACGGATACAGACGGATACTATAAAACTGTAAATCGGTAAAATTTGCTGAATATTAAAACACAAGCACTATTATTTATTAAATAGATATTGATATAATAATATTAACATGGATAACATATTCAAACCGATTAATAACTATAAAAGTGGTATTGATTAACCATGCACAAGAAAGTTCCGTTCAGAAATTCAGCGTCACCCTGATTTGTAAAATAGCTTAAAAATAATAAACGTTCTCCAAAAGGGACGTGTCTTATACCAAAACAAATATAATTAAATAAGGTTTTCATTTTTATAAGTATAAGTATCTCAGGTTATTCCTACAAAACGGTATGAACATTCGAAATTGAAAGTTTGCTGCTGGAATTTTCCTGGACAGCAGTTTATAGATATTTTCATTTGCATTTTACGTTATTTAAACAATTTATTTTGCAAGTAAATATTTCATAGAGTTATATTATTCTGAGTTATCTTCGTAACGAACTAAAGAACGTATACTAATGATTTTTCTATGATTTATAATGAATTTTATAAGTTAAGGTGTACAGTAAATTTCAGATTTGTCGTATCCGCTTTGCAACGACGTTTCATGTGTAAACTATAATATTTTCAAAATATATTTTGTATAATATTATAAAATGCAGATTATAAACTAATTAAAGATAATAATAATAAATATTACGACGATATATATTTTAAATGATATGGATGCAAACGGGTATCCGAAAACGATAAAACTTTAATATGGATGTACCGTGCAATCAACATGTGATATTTTTATTCATATGAATACAAAATAAGATACATAGCATGTAGCAAGATGAATTAGCATGCGACTAGATATGTAAATAGTGATATGGATGCATACGGATGTCCGAAAACAGTAAAACTGTAAAATGGTAATGTGGGATGCATAACTAAACATTATGTGATGTTATTATTCAAATGGGTGCAATATATTATAGTCTAGCATGTAACAAGATAAATTTGCATGCACTAGATATGAAATAAATTATGACGTCGTAAAACAGTAAAATGATAACAGGGGATGTACAATACACTAAAAATGAAATATTATTATTAATATGGATGTAGTATATATCATAGCATGTAGCAAGATAAACTTGCCTCAATCGAATCACGCGACGGATACGCACGATACGTCCGACGTCGGTAAATAGTCGCAACGCACACGCGGCACGCGGGAAGGGTCCAGACAAGGCAAGAGGGTGATCACACAGGCAAGGTACGTTCATTAGATCACTCGGATCGTCGGTGACGAGCACGGCTCCGGCGGTGATCACCAGAATCAAGAAACAAGATCAAAAAAAAGAAAGAAGAAAGAAGAAGAAGTAAGAAGAAGAGACTGTGTATTAAATAAGGAAGAAAATAAATAAATAAATAAAATATATATAAATATATATATGCAGAGTAGAGAGAGAGAGAAAGGGGTTGTTAGTTTGTTAGGAAATTAGTTTAGATTTAAATTTAAAAAAATCTTTTATTAGTTAACTAAATTTTAATTTGTATCAGTTTATAAAATTAATATTATATAAATAAAATTTGATATTCTGGTAAATACAAATATAGTCCAAAACATGCCCGGGTCGGGTCTAAAATTCAGTTTTAAAATACGAAAAATATACATGTCGACCAAAATTAAAGTTGGATATCCGTGTAACGAAAAAATGCATACCCCCAAGAATGGATGCACGCACGTGCACGTAGTCATCCAAACAAGTCTGTTTCACTGAACGGGACGAGAACAAGATGCACGGATGCTACCACAAGATTAGGGGTATCATGCAGACCATGCAATGTATTTTTAGAATATTTTATATGAATTAAAAATGTTATATTGTAAAATGCAATTGCTAGATAAAATGCGAGTATGCAACATTCATGAAAGTACACAAGTCTACGTAACAAGTCAGGATAAACCATAAATATGAATCAAGACAGGTTTCAAGCATGCGGGTCGGCTCGGATGCAAATACCAATGCCAAATATACTATTCGTACCCAAAACACAGTAAATCAGGAAAATACCATAAATAAAGAAATACGTGCACTGGAATTGGTATAAATGAACTAGGGTGTTACAGACGGCGCCAACTGATGGAGGTCTGGATCTCCTTCAGATGTTATCTTCCGTAGATCTGCTATGAGCGTTGATGGACGGCTGAGATTTGATTTGGAGGTTGTCTCCTTCAGCGTGTGGATCTCAATGGGCTTGGATTTTGTCACGACCCAAGTTAGGCATATGACCGGCACTTAGACTACGTAACGTCACCAGGCGTAACGCAATTTAAGTAAGCCGAAAACCCAACAATCTAAATCATTACAAGAAGTAATAGATAGAAACATTTTAGAAATCTCAAGTAAAACTTTAAAGCTTAAGTTTGTTTTCATAAAAATTTCGGCAGCAGCTCCTTTGTAAAAGCTAGCCCCGAAACGGGTATAAACATAAGATATAAGTAAAGCATCCCCAAACGGGCGAAAATCTCGTCCAAAGGCAGAAACAACCACCACAACAGATACGACGCCGTAGCGAAGAAATGAGACGATAATCAACATAAAACAAAAGCAGGCTCACACAAGCACGACACCTAGAGTCACAAGAATATACAACATCGATCCTCACAACTCGTCTCTAAGTCAATACATGAAGATGGTAGATGAAGACTACTAGATACAAAAGATATACAACAACATCATCGGATAACCGCAAACCCACCTACAGTAAAAGGCCTAACAGCCAAGCGTAGCGGTATCCGCAAAAGTAGTGATAAGAAGAGGCCCTGCCGTGACTACTCTGAGGGTCTAACCTGCAAAACACTGTGGCACAACGGGGGTGAGTTGCCAACTCATGAATAGAAAAAATAACATCATACCTTAATCGCAAGTATGCACGAACAACGAAAATCTATCACATGTAATCTGATAACATAAGTATGGCAATATGAATATACAACAATCATGATCAAGGTACACCACCAGGGTACTATATCTACATGAATCAAATGCATATCAAATAAATCCTGAGTGTGGGATAAATAATAAAACTCATGCATGAATCATCAGCATGGAAAACCCGGTGTCTATCAGCGACACCCCAAATCCTAAAATCCCCAGGCGCCGTCACCAGGACTGGCCCTCATATCCTGTAAATCTCATGGAACCTGAGTGTCTAACATCGATACCCGAAACATCATGAAAACATATGCCTGTATATATATATATGAGGATATCTACCTCGTGTGTCTATCAACGACACATCAAAATCATGGAACCTGAGTATCCAATATCGACACTCGAAACATCATGAAAACTCATGTTCAGCATCGACACGTAAATACTCATCTCTCAGACGCCGTCACCAGGACTGGCCCTCATATCCATACATCTCACGGAACCTGAGTGTCCAACACCGACACTCACAATCCACATATCATATCGGGCTTCGTCAATCCGGGTCGGCCCACATATCCATACGTCTCACGAAACCTGAGTGTCCAATATCGACACTCGCAATCCACATATCATATCGGGCTCTGTCAATCCAGGTCGGCCCACATATCCATACGTCTCACAGAACCTGAGTGTCCAACATCGACACTCGCAATCCACAAATCATATCGGGCTCCGTCAATACGGGTCGGCCCATATATCCATACGTCTCACGGAACCTAAGTGTTCAACATCGACACTCGCAGTCTACATATCATATCGGGTTTCTAACACAAGTCTCAAAACTGAGAAAAACTCATGATGGACGCATCGATATATCATATTAAGAGAATCCAGGTTTTCAAAACAATATATACTTTCTTGAAATATCCCCACGGTTCTCAAATCCATAAATCACATGAAATCCGTATCTCAATGCGTAAATCCATAAAACATAATATATGCAACATAGAACAGTAATATGAGTATACAAAGGGAAAACCGATATTTAAATGCATCAAGTTATTAAATATATCATGCGGTTCCCAATTTATCCAAAATCCATCGCAACATCATATGAATCTAAACATGTAGTTATAGCAAGGTATATGTGTAAGCATGTAGGTATGCATGTATGCTATATTTCATATGCGCAATCGCACAAGAATCAATGCCTCAATGTCACTAATCAATACAATATCACATATGTATATGTGTTGTGCGTATCATGGAAATTACCGACAGTGTGTGTAAAACATACAATGAGTGCTCATGCAACATGGATTGTCAATAATAGTGCAGTGTCCAATGGGTACAAGTTCAGGCACAACAAATAATAATATGCAATGAAGTTCATGCACTATCTCTATATGTGCATATAAACATGCGGCTAATATCATATTATATCTAGTCCTGACGCTTAACGCCATACGGGCGATTTCCCCATAGATGTTAAATCTATTCACCGATTATCTCGAGTTAGGTTAATCCAGTCACCTGCTTCCCTTTCTTCGCAACGTTCGAAGTCCCCGCCTGCGATCCTATTAATACAAAACATAGCAAGTGCAAATCTCAGAAATCGACCAATATCACGTAGGAACTACATTTGACCGACGCACCAACACCAAACTAACTCACAAGTGTCCGTCTAGTGGCTAACGTATGTGGCGATACTACGAAACCAACCCAAGTGAAGCAGCTACACAAGATCACGAACCATGTCGGATAACGTAACACGCGTAGTCGTAACACTAGATTATAGCAAAGTGATCCGAGATTTTTTATACTGTCAAAACATAAAAATCAAGCAGTACCAAACACCTCTAAACAACTGCAGACAGCTACCCTACAAAACCCAAGCCCCAACTCCCCCAATCGGCCGAGCTCGCCGGATTTTCCCTTAATGTCGCTGGCCAAAACTGCCCAGGTGGGGTTCGTTCTTCAGGTGTAAACTTAGGGTCACTAGTGCATCATTACTACACTGCTAGATTTTACAGTAAAGATTCCAAGTCAAAGCAGATCACAGAGACTCCAATATGACACTAAAAATACGATATGTGCAAAAAACTAAACCTTTAGTGTTCTAAACCACAACTACAAGGCAACACAACAATATAAACACCTAATTATCAGTTAGAGGCCATTACCTATCCACTCTTGCTCAAAAATCAAATCTTTCCAAGCTCCAAGGTATCTTAGTGGCTAAAGTAAGACTTGAGAAGTGTTTTAGTGGGATTTTATGAAGTTTTGCAAGGTTTTGGTGATGGGGTAGGGAGGGTTCAGTTGAGAGTTGAGGAGATGAACAATAATTGAGAATGAGAGAAGAATGGGAGAGTGAGGTGTGATAATGGTGAGAGGGTGAGTGTAGGGTGAGCTTAACCTTACACGTACTCTCTCCCTCTCCTCATCAATGCTTGCATTAAAGCCCCCATGACTCACCTAGCCACCTCTCTCTCAATCCAAAACATGAAAATATCTCTCACACAAATATCTAAGCTCAAGGTTAATCAAGGCATGGATTTCTTAAGGTGTCATGGCTACTAAACAAGGTTAACACTAAACAACCCTCACATTAACATGTACAAGTGTGTGCAAGCCAAAACAATTAATAGTAAATTATTAATTAATTATTATAAAATGTGAGGAAACCAATTTGGTAAACTTTTATATTAAAAACCCGCATTAACGCTTAATTAATACTAATCGCATTCTAAGGTATTACAATCTCCCCTTTTAAAGAAATTCGACCCCGAATTAAAATTCCTACTATGCGTACCTTCAAAGAGATGAGAGAATTTCTTCCGCATCTCGCTCTCGGCCTCCCAAGTGATCTCCTCACCAGTCGGGCTATGCCAAAGAAGCTTCACAGATGGCAAGACCTTTGATCGAAATTTCTTCACCTGCCGATCCAAAATAACTACCGGCTGCTCGGTGAATGAAAGATCGAACTCAAGCTGAACGGTCTGGTGCTGAATCGTGTGAGAAGGATCATGAAGGTATCTACGAAGTATTGACACATGAAACACAGGGTGAACATCCGGAAAACTAGGCGGGAGCACCATACGATAGGCAACGGTACCAACTTGCTCAAGGATCTCGAAAGGACCTATAAATCTTGGACTAAACATCCCCTTTTCCCCAAATCACATAACGCCCTTCATCGGAGAAATCCGCAGGAATACATGATCCCCCATTACGAAATCAAGTCTGCGACGACGACAGTAGGCATAAGACTTCTGTCTGCACTGGGCTGTTCTCATCCTGTCCTGAATCAGCTGGATTTTCTCCGTAGTCTCCTGAACTAGCCAGGGTCCTAAAACCTACTCTCGCTGAGTTCGGTCCAACAGACTGACGATTGACACTTTCTACCATATAAAACCTCAAAAGGTGCCATCTGAACAGTCTCCTGAAAGCTGTTGTTGTAGGAGAACTCAACCAATGGAAAGTGACGATCCCAACTGCCACCAAAATCAAGCACGCATGCCCGAAGTATATCCTCTAGAGTCTGTATAGTCCGCTCTGACTGACCATCGGTCTGCGGATGGAAAGCGGTGCTAAAGCTTAACCGGGTACCCAAAACTTCCTGAAACTTCTGCCAAAGACGTCTAGTAAACTGGGTGCCCCTGTCGGATACAAAGCATGTGGGAACGCCGTGCAAATGCACAATCTCATCTATATACTACTGAGCATACCAAGCATAACCGAAAGTGGTCTTCACTGGAAGGAAGTGAGCTGATTTCGTCAACCGGTCAACAATCACCCAAATGGAGTCATACCCTCGACTGGTCCTGGGTAGACCCACAACAAAGTCCATGGAAATCTGCTCCCATTTCCACTCAGGAACGGGTAAAGGCTGCAACTCTCCAGCTGGTCTCTGATGCTCAGCCTTGAGTTGCTGACAAGTCAGGCACCTCGAAACGAAGTCCGAAATATCGCGCTTCATCCCTTCCCACCAGTAAATGTCTCTTAAGTCACGGTACATCTTGGTGGAACCTGGATGAATGCTAAAGGCTGACTGATGTGCCTACTCTAGGATCTCGCGTTTCAACCCATCGGTATCTTGTACACACAAGTGAGTCCTGTAACGTAGCACACCCTGGTCATCAATCAAGAACTCCGAATCTGTACCCTGCCGAACAAGCTCAAGAATCTCAGACAAACGGGCATCACTGGGCTGCGCCTCACGGATACGATCAAGTAGAAGTGGATGGATGCGGACATGAGCAAGCAGTCCCCTAGTGGAAGTGAACTCAAATTGAACTCTACCATCGCATAAGATCTACCAATCTGCAGAAGACTGTCTCTGAACTGCGCTCAACTGGGACAATCTACCCCGGGCCTACAACTCAAAGCATCGGTTACCACATTCGCCTTGCCCGGGTGATAAAAGATCTCGCAATCATAATCCTTCATAAGCTCCATCCACCGGCTCTGTCTCAGATTCAGGTCCCTCTGCTGGAAGATATACTTCAAGCTCTTGTGGTCCGTGAAAATCTGACACGACTCCCCGTACAAGTAGTGTCTCCAGATCTTCAGTGCAAAGACCACCGCGGCCATCTCAAGATCGTGAGTGGGATAATTCTGCTCATGCTTCTTCAGCTGCCTAGAAGCATAAGAAATCAATTTATCATGCTGTATCAGTACACAACCGAACCCCACTCGAGAAACATCACAGTAAACGATAAATCCACCTGATCCAGAAGGCAAAGATAGAACTGACGCAGTCGTCAACCGAGTCTTCAACTGCTGAAAACTCAGCTCGCATGCTTCAGTCCAAAGAAAAGGAACCCCCTTTCGGGTCAGTCCGGTCAGCGGTGCAGCGATACTCAAAAAATCCTGCACGAAACGGCGGTAATAACTAGCTAAGCCCAAAAAGCTGCGGACCTCTATCACGAATACAGGTCTGGACCAAAGCTGCACAGCCTCGATCTTCCTCGGGTCCCCCGTCACCACATGATCCAGGAAGTCAACTCTATCAAGCCAAAATGCGCACTTTGAGAATTTAGCATACAGCTGGTGCTCTCTCAATGTCTGCAAAGCAATTCTCAAGTGCTGCTCATGCTCCTATCGACTCCTAGAGTAGACCAGAATGTCATCTATAAACACAATAATAAACTGGTCGAGGAACGGCCTGAAAATCCGGTTCATCAGATCCATGAACGCTGCTGGGGCATTAGTGAGTCCGAACGACATCACCAAAAACTCATAATGCCCGTAGCGTGTACGAAAAGCAGTCTTCGGAATGTCATCATTCCGAACCCGCAACTGATGATAACCTGAACACAAATCAATCTTAGAAAAATGTTTCGCACCCTGGAGCTGATCAAACAAATCGTCAATGCGAGATAAAGGATACCTATTCCGCACAGTAACTCGGTTCAATTGTCGATAATCAAATACACAATCTCAAACTGCCGTCCTTCTTATTGATGACCAGCACAGGAGCTCCTTAAGGCGAAACACTCGGAAGCACAAGTCCCTTATCAAGCAACTCTTGCAATTGATCTTTAAGCTCTCTAAGCTCTGCCGGGGCCATCCGGTAAGACGGTATAGAAATATGTCCCGCGCCGGAAATCAGATCAATACAAAACTCAATATCGCGCTCTGGCGGCAAACCAGGTAACTCATCGGGAAAACGTCGGGAAACTCTCACACGATAGGAACCCGGTCCAACGACTCTACTGTGGCTCCAGTATCACAAATGAAAGCAAAGAATCCCTGACATCCTCTCCTCAAAAGCCGACTAGCGCAAAGGGTTGAAATCAAATTGTGAGGGGCGGCACCACGGTCCCCCTGCACACCCCGAACAAACTCGTCCGGAAAACTAAAACTGACTGTCTTCTCACGGCAGTCCACAGACACATAGCAAGTAGCTAACCGGTCCATGCCAAGAAGAACGTCAAAGTCCAACATATCTAGAATGATCAAGTCGACGGACGAATCTCTATCTCCAATACAAACGGCACACGACCAAAACACATGTCGCACAACAAAAGAATCGCCAACAGGAGTAATCACAATAAGCGGATGATCTAGTAAACACGATTCTCGGCCTAACCTCGGCACGAAGTGTGTAGAAACATACGAATGCATTGATCCCGGATCATACAAAACATGTGCATCAAAAAAATATACAGAAAGAGTACCTGAAACCACAGCATTGGACGCCTGCGTGTCCTGATGAGTCAAGACGAACACCCGAGCATGCCCTCTACCGGCGACTGGCTGACCTACGCCTCTGCCACCCCGTCCCCTCGGACCAAAACCGCCATGACCACGACCTCTCTGAACATGAGTCTGACGCGGAGAAACAATAGGTATAAGAGGCAACGCCCTCTGAGGTGGAGAAGGTGGTAGGGTAACATGTGGTACAGCTGCCTCGCCCTCACGTGGCTCAGTACAATCTTGAACGCAATGACACAAACTCCCGCACCAGAAACATCCAGATGAAAACTGCTGACTCTCCTGGGGATAAGAGCTAAATAGCTGGCCTCATCCCAAGCCTCCACTACCCCCAGTACCTGAACGGAATCTGTCACGGCGTCTAAACGTCTGCCTCAGTGCTGATACACCAGTACGAACCCTCTTCGGTTCCGGAACAACCGACGTCTCAAAAAGACGCTCCTCAACCAATACGGTTGCGTCCACCGCTGCTGCATACGTGTCACAATGCTATACGCTGATAGCGAGGAACAACTGGATAAGCAGGCCTCGAACAAACCTCCTGATCCGCATCTCCTCAGTAGCTACCAAATACGGAGCATACACAGACAGCTCGGTGAACTGCACATCGTACTCAGCCACCGTCATACCCGGAGTCTGGCGTAACGACTTGAAACTGCGCGCTTGAGCATCCCTGACGCTCAGCGGAAGAAAACGGGCAAGGAACACCGTCACGAACTCAGCCCAGGTCATAGGAGAAAGACCTGCGGCTCTGCCCTTCTCTAAAGACTCGCACCACTTCTGGGCCAGACCCTCCAGAAAAAACTCATAAACTCTACCCATCTCGCGTCGGAGTATATCAGCAAACGATATATCCTGGCCGTCCGATCGACAAATGACTGGGGATCCTCAGATGCATCAGTGCCAGTGAAAACCGGAGGCCTCAGCCTCATAAACTCTGATAGCGATACGGTGATCACCTCTATAGCTGCAGGTACAACTGCCTGAACAATAGGCACCAACACAGTCCCCATAATAGGTGGGACAACCTCCTGTCACTGTGCTCGACTGGTCTCAACCAACGTCCCCATCATCTGGCGGATATCCTGCATACCGGCCTCAAGCCTAGCAATACGGTCCATCGAAGGTGGATCAATCTGCTCCTGCACAATGGGCGTACAGCCCTGGTCAGTCCTCGTCTCAGACGAGTCAACTATGACCTCGGCCCTTGCAGCCGCTCTCTGCGCCTTTGTAGTCTCCGGCGGCATAAAGGCTGGAATGGAAACAGGATTCGATAAAAATCATAGAAATCGAATAACAAGGATGTATATAATCACGGAAGGAATTTCAAGTAATAAGTCCAAAGGTCACTTAGGCGGAGTACCGTGGCGTAAGTATGCCGCGGAATATACACACACTACGTCACTCTGCTTAAGCTACCTACTCCATCATACCAAGGTCATTCTACACTCCGAAAGGTAAAACCTAGCACTCTGATACCAACTTTGTCACGACCCAAGTTAGGCACATGAACGGCATTTAGACAACGTAACGTCACCAGGCGTAACGCAATTTAAGTAAGCCGAAAACCCAGCAATCTAAACCATTACAAGAAGTAATAGATAGAAACATTTTAGAAATCTCAAGTAAAACCTTAAAACTTAAGTTTGTTTTCATAAAAATTTCGGCATCACCTCCTTTGTAAAAGCTAGCCCCGAAACGGGTACAAACATAAGATATAAGTAAAGCCCCCTCAAACGGGAGCAAATCTCGCTCAAAGGCGGAAATAACCACCATAACAGATATACGACACCGTAGCGAAGAAATGAGACGATAATCAACATAAAACAAAGGCCATCTCACACAAGCACGACACCCAGAGTCACAAGAATATACAATATCGATCCTCACAACTCGTCTCTAAGTCAATACATGAAGATGGTAGATGGAGAGTACTAGATACAAAAGATATACAACAACATCATCGGATAACCGCAAACCCACCTATAGAAAAAGGTCTCACAACCAAGCGTAGTGGTATCCGCAAAAGTAGTGATAAGAAGACGCCCTGCCACGACTACTCTGAGGGTCCAACCTGCAAAACACTGTGGCACAACGGGGGTGTTGCCAACTCGTGAATAGAAAAAATAATATTATATTGTAATCGCAAGTATGCACGAACAGCGAAAATCTATCACATGTAATCTGATAGCATAAGTATGGCAATATGAATATGCAACAATCATGATCAAGGTACACCACCAGGGTACTATATCTACACAAATCAAATTCATATCAAATAAATACTGAGTATGGGATAAATAATAAACCTCATGCACAAATCATCAGCATGGAAAAACCTGGTGTCTATCAACGACACCCCAAATCCTAAAATCCTCAGGCACTGTCACCAGGACTGGCCCTCATATCCTGTAAATCTCATGTAACCTGAGTGTCCAACATCGACACCCAAAACATCGTGAAAACATATGCCTGTGTGTGTGTGTGTATGAGGATATCTACCTCGTGTGTCTATCAACGACACATCAAAATCATGGAACCTGAGTGTCCAACATCGACACTCGAAACATCATGAAAACCCGTGTCCAGCATCGACACGTAAATACTCATCTCTCAGGCACCGTCACCAGGACTGGCCCTCATATCCATACATCTCACGGAACCTGAGTGTCCAACACCGACACTCGCAATCCATATATCATATCGGGCTCCGTCAATCCGGGTCGGCCCACATATCCATACGTCTCACGGAACCTGAGTGTCCAACATCGACACTCGCAATCCACATATCATATCGGGCTCCGTCAATCCGGGTCGGCCCATATATCCATACGTCTCACGGAACCTGAGTGTCCAGCATCGACACTCGCAATCCGCATATCATGTCGGATTTCTAACACAAGTCTCAGAACCGAGAAAAACTCATGGTGGACGCATCGAAATATCATATTAAGAGAAACCGAGTTTTCAAAACAATGCATATTTTCCTGAAATATCCCCCCGATTCTCAAATCCATAAATCACATCAAATCTGTATCTCAATGCGTAAATCCATAAAACATAATGTATTGAACATAGAACAGTAATATGAGCATATAAAGGGAAAACCGATATTTAAATGCATCAAGTTATTAAATATATCATGCGGTTCCTAATTTATCCAAAATCCATCGCAACATCATATGAAGCTAAACATGTAGCTATAGCAAGGTATATGTGTAAGCATGTAGGTATGCATGTATGCTATATTTCATATGCGCACTCGCACAAGAATCAATGCCTCAATGTCACTAATCAATACAATATCATATATGTATATGTGTTGTGCATATCATGGTAATTACCGACAGTGTGTGTGTAACATACAATGAGTGCTCGTGCAACATGGACTGTCAATAATAGTGCAGTGTCCAATGGGTATAAGTTCAGGCACAACAAGTAATAATATGCAATGAAGTTCATGCACCATCTCTATATGTGCATATAAACATGCGGTTAATATCATATCATATCTAGCCCTGACGCTTAACGCCATACGGGCAATTTCCCCATAGATGTTAAATCTACTCACCGATTATCTCGAGCTAGCTAAATCCAGTCACCTGCTTCCCTTTCTTCGCAGCGTTTGAAGTCCCCGCCTGCGATCCTATTAACACAAAACATAGCAAGTGCAAATCTCAAAAATTGACCAATATTATGTACAAACTGCGTTTGACCGACGCACCAACACCAAACCAACTCACAAGTGTCCGTTTAGTGGCTAACGTGTGTGGCGACACTATGAAACCAACCCAAGTGCAGCAGCTACACAAGATCACGAACCGTGTCGAATAACGTAACACGCGTAGTCGTAATACTAGATTATAGCAAAGTGATCCCAGATTTTGTATACTGTCAAAACATAAAAATCAAGCAGTATCAAACATCTCTGAACAACTGCAGACAGCTACCCTACAAAACCCAAGCCCCAACTCCCCCAATCGGCCGAGCTCACCGGATATCCCTTTAAAGTCGCCGGCCAAAACCGCCCAGGTGGGGTTCGTGCTTCAGGTGTAAACTTAGGGTCACTAGTGCATCACTACTACACTGCTAGATTTTACAGTAAAAATTCCAGGTCAAAGCAGATTACAGAGACTCCAATATGACACTAAAAATACGATATGTGCACAAAACTAAACCTTTAGTGTTCTAAACCACAACTATAAGGCAACACAACAATATAAACACCTAATTATCAGTTAGAGGTCATTACCCATCCACTCTTGCTCAAAAATCAAATCTTTCCAAGCTCCAAGGCATCTTAGTGGCTAAAGCAAGACTTGAGAAGTGTTTTAGTGGGATTTTATGAAGTTTTGTAAGGTTTTGGTGATGGGGCAGTGAGGGTTCTGTTGAGAGTTGAGGAGATGAACAATAATTGAGAATGAGAGAAGAATGAGAGAGTGAGGTGTGATAATGGTGAGAGGGTGAGTGTAGGGTGAGCTTAACTTTACACTTACTATCTCCCTCTCCTCATCAATGCTTGCATTAAAGCCCCCATGACTCACTTAGCCACCTCTCTCTCAATCCAAAACATGAAAATATCTCTCACACAAATATCTAAGCTCAAGGTTAATCAAGGCATGGATTTCTTAAGGTGTCATGGCTACTAAACAAGGTTAACACTAAACAACCCTCACATTAACATGCACAAGTGTGTACAAGCCAAAACAATTAATAATAAATTATTAATTAATTGTTATAAAATGTGAAGAAACCAATTTGGTAAACTTTTATATTAAAAACCCGCATTAACGCTTAATTAAAACTAATCGCGTTCTAAGGTGTTACAGATTTGAGGTTGAGCCGAGCTACCTGCAGGGAAGTCCCGGCGTGGTCGTGCCACCGAGGACCCTCCGACGATCAAGTTAGTGGTGTAAATTGGGCAGAGTAGCGGCTTAGTAGAAAGAATTGCGTACCTCGATCTTCTGAGAGAGGGGTTTATATAGCGGCAGCAATGGGCAGGCAGGCACGAGAATCACGCCGGCCGTTATGCCCCTGACGTCACGCCCGCGTGATAGGCAGGATCCCGCATTAATGGTGAGACAGGCTCGTTAATGGGGGATCGTGATGACGTGGAACGTGGGGTCATGGGCGGCGGATATCTCGCGCATGGTGAGATTCGCAGAACTGTGGCGTAGGTTCCTGGGATCAGCGCTGCGGGTCGGTCAGGATGGGACCGAGGAGGATGAGCTTGGCGGGAGGCTCGGGGACGAGCGGGAGGCCGAGGCATCTTTGTACCATGACAACTTGGAGGCGAGCCGTGGGGTGGTCTGGAAGGCCACCGAAGGTCGGGAGACCCTTCAGGTCGGAGGCCTGAGGTGAGCTCCTAACTGAAGTTCTTGATCCTTTCTTGCAGGTTCTGGGATATGTCATCTGCAATGTGTCAGCATCTGGAGAGTCACGATATCGAGCCTCATCAAAAAATGAATCGGAAGTCGAATTAACTCCGCTTCCGTCAGGTTTTATAATTTAAATTTTTTAGAATAGAATATGAGAGGGGGAGAGGGGACTTACTGGCTTTAAAGAGAGGGGAGAGGTAGGAGAAGGATTGGGAAATGTCGGAACGCCGTTTTATCGCCAGAATCTCTTCGGAATTTCATCGGAGCTTCGCCCTTCGCTAACTCTACTTGTACACCAAAGAGACTTGAAAGTTTTTTGAGTGTTTTGGCAGGGAATTCTGAGTGAGGATGTGAGAAACGGGGTATGCTATTTATAGGAAAAATTAGGGTTTGATGTATTGAATTGGTGAATTAAAATTAGTATTAAAAATGGATTTAAAGAGGTATTTTAAATTCTCTGGTTAATTGCAGAGAAGATAAACAGCCTAGGGGGAGTGGAGTAGCTGAAAAGGTGCAGGGGGCAAAGTTTGGGGGCTTTACCCACGGGCAAGCCCGGCGGTGCCGGCCAAATGGAGCTTTTCTCCGAGCCAACACCGACGGAGGGGGTTGGGTTTTGGTGCCACGTGTCGTGTCACTTGGTTTTCTTTAGTGCACATGTTTAAATAATCAGTGTTTTTCAGTTTACGTGTAGTGCACGTGTAGACCCTTGGGCTTCTAAAAGGATTAAAAGAAAATTAAATAAAAAGAATATGTGGCTGATGGGATTTGAACTTTGGTGCTATGTCTCAGCAGTGCAAAGTCTTACCAATGAGCTACAAGCTCTTTCTTGCTGTTCAAAAGAAAAACAAACTTATAACTCGTGCTCAGGCTTAGGTGTCCCTTTCTTATAAAAATTTCTTTCTCGAAATTTGTAGAAGGAAAGTATAACAGATTCAAGAAAAGTTTAGTGATAAAACTATTGTTAGTGCATAAGAAATCTGTAGATGAATGAAAGAATGCAAAAGTTTTTGTAAGGTTGCAAAAGAGGTGAGGGAATTACCAGGGTTACCTTGGTTTACGGTCTCGGCTTCTACGGCCGCTAAGGTGTATGCCTGACGCCGGGGTACATTCCTCCTAGCTGGAGGCACATTCCTCTGTCCTTGGGGCATGTTTCTCTACCCTCGAGGTATGTTCCTCAGTGCCTGTTGGAATTGGCGAGTAGGCTGTGCATGTGGTGGAGCTGGGAGTGCAAGACGAGGTGCAGGAGCCTGGATAGCTGGCCGCTGCGTGTAGTTTGTGGGTGTGTGAGCTAAGTTGCGTCTATAGGGACATGTTCCAATTCCGTGATTGGATGCGCCACAAACTAATCACATGCCTTTTGCGCGCCTACAATCCTTCCACAAGTGTCCATCTCTCTTGCAATAGAAGCTAAAATCTGGACTTGGCTGGTTAGTGGTTTCTTCCGGTCTCCTGGGTTCAACGGTTGGCCTTGAAGAGGCTCCTCCTGCCATCCGAGTGGCAGGGCACTTCATCCCGGTAGATTGAGATCTGCCCCTCATCTTTACCATTGCCTCATATCGACGGGCAGTTTTCAGGGCCAATTCGTGGGTTGGGAAATCCCCTGTAGCTAATGCAGTTTAGGTCTCTGGATCTAACCTTTGCTGAAATCGACGGGCTCTGATCTCATCCGTCGGTATCAAGTGTGCCGCAAATCTGTTAAGGTATTGTGTTAGCTGTGTAGTATGTGATATTTGAAAATCGAAATATTGAGACATATCTTACCGACTGAGCATGATAAACTCAGCATCATACTCATCCACGGATTTAGTCCACATCGAACCCTGTTGTAAGTGGATGAACTGATGTTCCATGTCGAATCTGGCAGTCTCAGGGAAGTACTTCGGGTTGAACATATCGGGAAAGATCTTCCATTCGATCGGTTGGGTGAAGCGGCTTTCTTCCGTCTTCCACCAGACTTGGGCGTTGTCAGTGAGCTGCGGCTTCGCAACTTGAACCCAAGTGACCTCTGGCACTTGTGCTGCTCCTGGATCATCTTCAATACTCTGAGCCCATTCCTCAACTTCTAGAGGGCTCTCTTTTCCCGAAAATTGCTTGGGGTGCAAAGCCCGAAATTTTTTTACCCCCGGGGCTTCCGCTTCTGGGCGATTCATCAAAATAGCAGTCTGCTGCTGCTGTCCCTCCAGGAGTCTGCGGATCGCCTCAAGCAGTACCATCTGCTCATTGATCGGAGAAGCAACGGTAGGTGTGAGCGATAGAGATGGGGGAGTGTTGTTGATATTTGTACTGGTGTTGTTTGTGGAATCCATAATCTTGAAAGAAAATTTTGGGTTAGGACAGATTCAAAATATATGAAATTGGAAGATTCAAGAAATATGAATTGTAAAGAATGTTTTTAGTTGCTTGTTCTTGTGTTATATTATTTAGGTTGTCCACGCAGAACTGATCTGCATGTCCATACAGAGCTGACCTGCATGGGTGGCCAACAAAACCTGTCACGTCCCGCTTCCCAATGTACGAGAGGAGGACGTGGCGAGGCCTACTACGTATTTACTCCGAAGTAAACACGCTAAGCGTATCTAAGCAATATAAAGTAAATGTACACAAGAGACATGAATATAATGAACAACAACTTTATTTATTAAACATTCTTTTATAGGTACAACTGGAAATGTAAATACATGTATGGAAAGCAATGCCTAAACAATGGCATGAACTGAAATGAAAATAATATGTACAAGTAAAGTCTAATGCTCTGGGTCTTTAGTGTACTGCTCCAAATGCTCCTGGCTGGTCTCGAGCTCTAGTGCGTCCGATCCACCTGACAACATTCCAAAGAAGAAGAGAAATATGAATGTCATCAGCGAACAATTGCTCTGTAAGTCTTAAAGATGAGTAGAGATAGAATAGACAGAAGGAGAATATACATTTTAATGTTTTATTATATTGTTAACTCTATTGTTTGTAGCTTGGTACATAATATGCCAGTGTATACGAGAGGAGTCCAACTTACACCATGTACTTTGGTAATCCGTAGTACAAGGCTCCGTCGAAATACTACAGAACAATGGCATGGATGTAATTATGTCTTAAGTGACCACCTCGTGCCACCTTTAACATATTCTGTACCAGTCTATCCCTTATAAACCCCGCGATATCTTTATTGTATTGATTGTAGTGTATTGTCCTGTATTGTCTTGTATTGTAAATTGTATATGGATGACTTGCCAAAACCATGATATCAGTAAATGGAATAGATATAATGGATGTACATGTAGATGGAGTATATCCATGGTTCGGTTCAGTCAATATAGATTGAATAGACGGATTCATGTTGTAAATGAAGTTATGCTTGAATCACATTCAAGTCAGATTGAGTAGATTGAGACTCAGTCTGAGTCAGACACTTTGAATAGAATTTGAAATCCTGAATTAGTTTTGACGTTATCGGTAACTGCTGCACATTGACGGCAGGATTTGTGTTATTTTTCAAGACAATTACCGTGTTGATAACATCGTTTGTTAGATTGTCTACCTTAAATAGGCAAGCATTTAAATTCTCCAGCTCCTTGAGGCTCAAGAGAACTGGTCCCGCTTAAACCTATGTTTACTAGGGTTCTTATTGTAACTTAGTATAACTTGAGGGGTTTTATGTAAAAATAGTTTGATATAATTTTCAAAATACACCTCAAGCATTTAATTATCGTCATTAGGATTTTCATAGTTGTATATTTTATAAAAGTGAAATTTTAAGTGAGTAGAACCTAGTTTTCATAGTGTATGGTATTTTCTTGAAATATCGGTATTGTTTTGTATTTGAATGGTATTTTCATGTAAAGGTGATTCCTTTGATTTAGAAAACTTGGAATATTTCATTTTCTAAAGAAAAATGCATAAAAATTACATCAAGCTCGAATGCTCCTTTCAAATGTCTGCATCTCACTCTACTAGGCCCGAGGATGTGTGATAATCCGTACCATCTCGAACGGGGTCCCTAAAAGCGGGTTGTAGAGGCGTGATTGATCGTTTCCGTGTCGTGTTTAGAGATATTTCACAACCAAAGAATTTTATACCACAATCAATTGACGGTGTCTATTGTAGTTTCGTTAATGAGAACGGATCGTCCACTGAGAAAGTGTGATTTACTCGCAATTGTTTTAGTTGAGTTGAAAATTAAAGGATAAAAGAAAATTGTTTAAGAATTGTGAAATTTAGTTTCAAGAATTATCAAGAAAATAAAGATCAAGAATCAAGAATTGTCAAGATGATATCCAAATCGAATGAGTTATCAAGATTTGTAAAGAGGCTCGTAGGAATCGATCCAATCGATAGTGATGATGAAGAATTATGATTACAAATTTTTATCTATTGATGATTTGTTGCTAGATCGATGACGATCAACGAGATTTAGAGATCTCTTGAAGAAACTAAGGTTTCTCCATCATCATCTCTTGTCCTTTCGTTGATTAGTATTCAAATTCTAGCCTCTAGGAAATTCAATCATCGATCGTTGATCTCTAATTAAGAGCGAAAACATTCAAGAAAGCATCTCGCTCGAAACTAGGTTGTCGATGATTCAATTTCCTAAAGTTTACAAAACTCATAAGACTTAAGAATCGTTCAAGAATTTAATCATCATCATCTATCTATTTTTTCGATTCCTCCACAAGCGGAGTTTTCACTCAAATATCATGAAAAAGAAAACAATCAAGAATTGAGAACTCTTCATAATGCTCAAATGTAAAGAAAAGCAAGTTCAAGAATTTTCACCTTTTATTATTCAACGTTTCGTTACAATTCACTCAAAGACTACAAGAATTGAGGAGAGAACTCGATCGTCGAACTAGCTTCGCATCGTCTTCGTGAGTCGCGGATCGTCTTGGATCTCTTACTCGGATGAAGATCGGCGTTGCTTCAAAAAGGCTTGTGAATGCTTGTTTGAATCGGTACTCGATGATCTTGATTTGGATCAAATTGTGTCACTCAATTTGTGTAGAATTGATTTGGATCTCATTAGAATTTTACCCTCCAAATTCAACAACACTTTGTAATGAAGCCTTGGGTCCCTTTATATAGCCCTCTCCTTTAGCTTCCCCTAGAAGCTTGATCTTGTTTCCTTTAGAAGCTATGCTAGGTTTAGCTTCCTTTGCAAGCTTGGTAGTTATGAAGAAAGCTTCTAGATTAAGGTAGTTAGCTAGCTTGCTTGAGAAGCTTGGAGGTATTAGGCTTGCACAAGAAGCTTGGCTGTTAGGAAAGAAGCTTCTGGAGATATCTGGAGACCGAAGTGTATTGAAGAAGTTTTGATCTTGGAAGTAGAGCCCTGAGAATGTATTCTGCCGCTGACGTGTCCACGTGGCTGCGGATCCGTCGTGAATAGGCCAATTCGGCCACGGATCCGCGGCCGTTTAAGGTGATTGCTGCGTGAAATTTCCATGGTAATTCTTATGTTGGCTTTATGGCACCTTTCTAATATCTGGAATATTTTTATATTTTCTTGTTCACTGCCAGATCACAAGTCTTGGACTTGGCGTATTTTTATCAGCACTTTTAGCATTCTGGCTCTTTTACCTGGAATTTTCTGCACATAATCTCGAGACAAGTGTTGCGATATACAAAAGATCACGCGTGCAATAATAAACACTCAATTTCCCTCAAAATGCCGGTTATAATGTATAACACATGTTATTTGGTATTTTACAGACGAATTGCTAATATGTGCTATATTTATACCGAACACCTTTAGATGATTGCAAATAGTAGGGAAATTGATGTGTTAAAAATGCAATATTTTCGACTGATCAAATTCCCCCAAACTTTTTGGTCATCTCAAGCAAACTTATTTTATTAAAAAGAGAAGGAGGAAAATAAAGAAAAAGAAAAACTAACCAGCACACTTTCGTAGGCAACATGATTGCACTGAGCACGTGAAACAAGCCTTTAAACCTCTAGGTGTCCCTAGTAGGGGGAGTGTTGTCTCCCGAGGGTTTTCAGCGGATTGCACCAACAAAATCCAATAATAAAAGGAAGACCGTGAATGTTACATGTAAAGATTATAATTATAAAAGAAAGACTTTGAAAATCAGAGTTTCCAACTATACTAGCTTTTCGGTTGTCATGAGCCCTATTTTAATAGTCATGAAAAGATGTTAGAAATCACATCATCCCTCAATAAAACATCGTTTTTATTCTTCATTCCTACCTTTCATCCAAACATTGATCATATACCCCTACGTGTGTGTAAAGAACATCCCTACACTATGAGAATTCAATTCAAGCTATCATACTTTTGTCCATCTGCCTCAGTACTTTTTAATTTGATGAATATTTAGATAGATTTGCTCACACATTTTTCATGCGACCGTTAATACTTCTTGAGGTACTAACCGACCGATTACTCATGTGCTTGCTTATTAGGCGTATTAGTATTTTCCTCGTCTTGCACCACCTAAGGCTTAGCAGTGACTCTCAGACCAGTTGGTCTAAGGCACTAGGTCATAAAGCACCCTCGCTATATTTTTTTATTGCTGCCTTCGCGATAACAAAACCAGTGTTCATTTTTCTTCACCATTTATATTTTTTATTCATTTTTTTTATTTCCTTCATACTTTGGCTTTTAGACAAGAGCATTTCAAGGTATCCTCTACTATCCCGGGTTTCAAGACGTGTGTAAGTGCGTATAGTAGGGTATCAATGTTTAAATGTTTGGCTTCCAGAATAGGAACTATTTTTCAGACTTATTTCTATCCTCAGATTAGTGACTTCCTTCATCTTACTAACTGATTGATCTTTATTTTAAAGAAGTGTTTGTAGTAACCGCAATTAGAACGGTGTCGCGCGTAGCTAGACCGAGATGAGTACGGGTCGTCCTCTGGGAAATGTTGAATATTTTATTCTTACTTTAGACGTGTTGAAAAGGGGGAAGAATAAAGAATAGTGAAGAATGGTTGTAGGATCTAGATCTACGTCAAACACGGATGCAAAATATAGGTCTAGATTAACTGCGGATGTAAGTTTAATATTAAAAGGGGGCTTGCAGGGTTCATTAGGATTTAGTAGTTATGGATGATTAATTAAAGATTAATCTTTTTATCCTTTAATAGATTTAAAACTAGAACGATATTGATACATGTAGATTAGGGTTTCTGGAGGGAAAAGGGTTCCCACTCTTAACCCCTATCTCGACATGGAACTCCGTTCATATCTAGCCTTTACCAAAACAATAGTTAATCTAATCTCTAATCGTGGTCGCGATTATCAATGAATTGATAGCGCGCCTGATTAGGATGTTAACTATTCTTTTGATAAAATTTATAAACTTTATAGGACTTAAAAAGAGTTTAAGGATCTTTATCATCCATTAACCTACCCAAATCTCATGAACCCTAACAAGCGAAGAATTAGTCGCGCATGTTGGGAGTAGAAGAGATGGAGAGAGAAATCATATTAAAAACTACAAGGAGATAGAATAAGAAAACTACTACCTTTATTAATCAACAAAAATCATTTACACTTTGTTCCCTTAGAAAATGATTAAAATGCTAGTTTACTTCTCGATCTCTTCTAAGGAGGTAGATGAACCGTTGATGATCAGCCTGGATGCGTGAGCCTGTCGTGGACTTCGTGATCTCTTCAGCTTGATGATTTTTCCAAGAGGCTCTCGGTCCTTATTTATACTCACAGAGCCGGAACCCTAGTTTCCTAATATGGTAACTAGTTGTTACGATTCTAACCAAAAAATCCAGAATCCCAACTCCCTTAAAGTACGGTGGAACCGCGGCCGATAGGTGGGTTTAGCCGCGGTTCCACGGCCTTATGGTGTGATCTTTGGTTTGTTTCTCTGGGGCTTTGTTTATCTGACACGTAGTGATCTTTTAACATCTCTGGAAACTGAAAATCTTCTCTTCGTCACTGCCAGACTTGATTTCTTTAGTTTACTTTCTTAATTAGGCAGGTTTGTTTTACCATCTTTGATTTCCTTGATTTCAGCCCTGCAAATTCTGCACAATAACTCAACAAATAATATTCGTAGAGTTTGTTTCATTGAGATATTAACTTAACCATTAAGAATTGGTCAAAGGTATTTAATAAGGTAAGCATTTTAAATGGGCCAAATGCTACATGGATATTATATGCTTACATTTTCCTACCAAATGTTAATTATAATATATAAACACATGAAAATAGTATTTTTACAGATAAACCCTCAAATGTATCATATATTATAATAAACACCTTTTATTATATAAAAATAGTAGGAATAATGTCATATTAAATGTGCAGTTTATCAACTGAACAAATACCCCCAAACTTATTTTTGATCGTCCCGAGCAAACTATTTTATTCAAGAGAAGGAGAAAGCTAAGCATACTTTCGTAGGCAACATGATTGCACTGAGCACGTGCAACAAGCCGTTAAACCTCTAGGTGTCCCTAGTAGGGAGAGTGCTGTCTCCTGAGGGTTTTCAGTGGATTACACCAACAAAATCCAATAATAAAAAAAAGATGTTGAAAGTTACATATAAAGATAAGAACTATAAAAGAAAGAAATTGAAAATAAGAGTTTTCAACTTCACCAGTTTTTCAGTTGCTATGAGCCCTATCTTAATGGCCGTGAAAAAAATATTAGAAATCACATCATCCCTCAATAAAACATCGCCTTTAGTTTTCCTCCCTATCTTTCTTCCAAACATTGATCATATACCCCTACGTGTGTGAACTGGATATCCCTACACTCGGAGAATTCAATTCAAGCAATCATACTCTTGTCCATCTATCTTAGTACTTTTTAGTCGGTGAATATTTAGATGGAATATGCTCACCATTTTTCATGCGACCGTTAATACTTCTTGAGGTACTAACCAACCGATTACTTATGTGCTTGCTGATTAGGCGTAAGTAGTATTTTCCTCGTCTTGCAACACCTAAGGCTTAACAGTGACTCCCAAATCAGTTGGTTTAAGGCACTAGGTGATGAAGCACCCTCGCTATATTTTTTTATTGCTGTCTTGGTGATAACAAAACCAGTGTTCGTTTTTTTCACCACATATATTTTATTTTATTTTCCTTCATACTAAGGTTTTTAGACAAAAGCATTTCAAGGCATCCTCTACTATCCCAAGTTTCAAGATGTGTGTAAGTGTGTATAGTAGGGTATCAACGTTCAAATGTTTGGCTTCTAGAATAGAGACTATTTTTCAGACTTATTTTTATCCTCAGATTGGCAATTTCTTTCATCTTACTAACCTTTGGGACAACAGCTCATAACTACTTATTACTAGTTTTGTTTAAGAAAACCTCTAGCTTTCTTGCTTTTCTCAAACTATTTCTATTTTTCATATGTAAATTTTCACTTTCTAACTTTTATTATCAAAAAATTTTGTGCTTATGCAAAGTGTAATGCAAAGTAACGCGTAAATAAGCACAAATCTCCCCCAAACCTGTTTGCAGCAGTGTCCTCACTGTTGCCTCTTTTAAATCTCAAAAACCTGTAGACTTGGGAGGAAAAAGGGGACAAGAAATAATGAAAGTGAAATCCTCCCCCAAACTTATTTTTGGCTCACAATCTTATAAAAAAATTCTTTCAAGAGCCAAAATATCCCCCCCAAACTTAAGTAAATTCGTATTAAGCATTTAAAATTATTTTTGGGGGGGGGAGTTAAAATTATTGGTCAAAGTAAAGCCTTGTAAAGACTAAAAGTCAACACCAACCATTCAAAAATTTTATCGATGAAGCACCAAGATTGGTGGAAGAACATGTCGCCTATTGATATGAAGAAGTGGGGAGGAGATAAGAGTTGTAATGGAAAAGGTTTACGTCTCGGTTTGTAGAGACGAAACAATGATGATAGATTACTCGCATTCTTGTTATCGATAAGAAGAAGTAGTGATGGTTCAACTTCTTTGTGTTGAGGTTGATTCATCACACCACCCGTATTTTCTAAGAATGCGAGTTCTTCAGCAAAAATTTCTTCAAAGCTTTCATCGATATCCCGAATAATAATCTCATCGGAAAGAACAGGATGATACTCGGACTCCATAAAAGGTTCATATTCCGCGTTAGATGTTGACCCGGACAACAATGTAATAGCGGAGTCGAGATCAGTATTGTGAAGCTATTTAATTTCGCTGCTGTCGGAATCTATTGTTTCGACAGAACACATATGAGCATAGGGTTCAGAGGGTTCACTTCCCAACTTGTAAATGTTAAGCTCAATTGACATCTTCCCGAAGGATAGGTTCATAGAGCCGTTACGACAATTGATTACAGCGTTGGAAGTCGTAAGAAAAGTTCAACCTAAAATCACCGGAATTTGGTTTCGTGGATACGCTACAGGTTGTGTATCTATAACGATAAAGTTCACAGGAAATATAAATTTCTCGAATTTGATTAACACATCCTCTAGCTCACCCCTAGGTTGGGTGATAGATCAATCGGCCATCTGAAGAGTGCAATGCGCCGGTTTTAACTCTCCGATCCCTAATTGCTCATAAACAGAATACGGAGGCAAGTTAACACTAGCACCTAAATCGAGTAGAGTACGATTGATATTTTTACCCCCAATAGAAATAGAAATAGAAATTGTAAGACTTCAGAGGTCCTTTCGTTTCTTGGGTAGTTGTTGTGTAAAAGCAGTGCTCACATTACTCCCAAGGAAAACTTTTTTAGGTACTTGAACTTTTCTCTTCCTAGTGCACAAGTCCTTTAGGATTTTCGCATGAAACGGAACTTGTTGAATAGCATCTAGGAAATGAATGTTTATGTTAACTTGCTTAAAAATTTCCACAATTTTTCCATTTGTGGACTTGGTCTGTTGCCCCTTAACCTGTTTGGATAAGGTGATTTATCAATAAGCTTTGGGTCCAAAATTGGAGAGGATTGTGGGGATGGAATGGATCCCAGAATTGGAGTGGGGATCGTTTTAAATAGATTTGTGGAAGTGGGCTGAGGGTTCGAGTCTTGAGGAAACGGAGAATAGGCTCGGAAGAAGGTGGGAGATTAGATGAATTAGGGGAAGAAGTAGAAGCCGGGGTATCATTGGTATCACTAACATCATCAAATAGCTCACCCACTCGGTTATTCAGCACTTTTCCCGATCTCAACGTAGTAACGACACTCACGTTATGATTTTGTGAGTGGCCAGGATTCGGTAGGGGTTGAGATGGTAGTTTTCCTTTCTCTCTTACACTCATTGCGGCGTTCAATTGTGCAATTTGGTTTTCTATTGATTTAATACTCTAACCGTGGGAAGCGGAGTCTTTCTTTATGGTATCAATAGAAGACTTCATATCATCCGACATTTGAATGGTATATTTCATAAACAAATCCAAAGTTTGTGCGAGTGAAGAGTTATCAGTACCGACCAATTGCGGTACAGAAGTGTTGGCCGGATTTTGAAAATTTTGTGACTGAAAGGGGTGCTGACTTTATGGTTGTGGTTGCTGTGGAGGAGGTCTTTGATAATTGCTTTAGAACTGGTTTTGATTTTGGGGTTGGTTTTGGTTCCAAGCAAAGTTAGGATGATTCCTCCATCCTTGATTGTACGTGGAAGAATAAGGATCGTTTCTAGGTCGCTGCTGAAAAGCAGCATTAGTTTACTCATGACCTTGAAACGGTGCATTCATAGGACATTCTTCCATCAAGTATGAAGGATCTGAACAGCAACTACACACGGTCTTGGGAAGCGTTACGTGATTTAGGGAGACTGATGAGAATTTATTCTTAATAGCGTCGAGTTTCTTCTGCATCGCTGCCATTTCGGCTTTTACTGCGATGGAAATATCGAGCTGATGAATACCTCCCCTAGATGAAGGTGGTTTTACGCTTTCCCATTGCAAAGTGTTTTCAGCGAAATCTTCCAGATATTTCCAAGTTTCACCATCATCTTTAGACATGAAATTGCATTGACAATTTGTTTCAAGCATCTGCTTTGTCGATGGATTAATGCCTTCATATATAATTCGGCACAAATCCTATCTATTGATTCCATGATAAGGACATTGGACAAGCAGATCCTTGAAACGTTCAAAGCACTTGCAAAATGGTTCATTGGGAAGCTGGGTAAACTGGTTGATCTCGCTCCTAACACGAGCAGTCTTATGGTTTGGATAAAACTTCTTAAGAAATGCTATTACGAATTTATCCCAATTAGTGATAGAGTGTGCGGCAGTATTATAAAGCCATTTTTCTGCCAAGTCGCACAGAGTGAATGGGAGAAGATGCAAGCGCATAGCATCCACAGTCAGTTGTGAAGTACCCATCATTGTGCATATATTTTCGAATTTAGTGATGAAAACGTACGCGTCTTCAGATTCAAGCCCGTGAAATTTGGGCAACAGATTGATGTAGTGGGGTTTAATTTCAAAATTATCCCTGTTAGCTGGTGGAATAGATAAGCAAGTGGGAAGTGGACCACGAATAGGATAGCATCTTTCTTGGAGAGAGATGCGCGGTGGATTCTGTTCACTTACGGGCGGTGGCAGCGTGGTGTTAAAGTGTGATGGAGCACCATCCATCTCGGTTGATGTGGTGGGTGGTGGGGGAAAAGAAGATGAAGAAGTACCGACTTCGGAGTCGATAGCAGGAACGCGGACAAGACGGGCACTAAAATCCCGTGTCCAGCCGAGCATGCACTAAGCGGGTTTAGCATAAGTGGCAGCGTGTGTGTGATTTAAAATTGGTTTGTTTTTTGAAAAAAAGTGGGACTTTAAAACAAATCACACAAAAATGCACAAACAGCCCTAGAACTGAGGTTACCTAGGTCAAGTCTCTAGACCGCTCCTAGACTTCCAAAGGACAAGCCGCAGGATCAATGCTCTACCACCTCTTTACTACTTTTGTGGCCAGGTAAGTGCCAGGTAAGTGGGAGGTATCCGCTATACGAATCACCGAAAATAGCGGGCCTAATTAAGTAACCACTTGCCTTCGACACACTTGCCTAGACACCACAAAAGTAATGCGGATAAGTGATAGATTACCCACGACCTTCCTCTGTCCTTATTAAGCGTGACAGTCCTTAGAGTCTTATCTAGATATTTTTTAAATTAATGTAGAGTTGATATGGATGCTCGTTTTGTGATTTGTGAGGCTTAGGAAGGGTGATGAAATCCCCACCTAATCTGAATTTTGGTCTTGCCCCTTAAAATCCGTATTAAAATATGAAATAACTAACCAATAATAAAACTTTGCAAAAAGATTTTTGTGCGGCGATATTTTGCAAAGAATCCTGCAGAAAAGGTATTTTATTGGATTTCAGAGGAGAGAGAAAGATATAGAAAAAATACCAGAGAAGTTTGCAACCCTAAATCCCCCAATAAGCTGCGGTTCCGCCGCCAATAGGCTCTTTGTGCTGCGGTTCCGCCACCGACTAGGAAGATCTGATGAAGATTTTTGCTACGTGGCCTCCTTTGCTCCTCTGGATCTTGATGAATGTCTCTGAATCTCTGTTTCCTCAAATCTGTGACTCCAGATTCCCTCGCAAAATTCACAAAATAATCGTTAAATATACAATTTGCAGTTTTGTTTATTTTTTTGATATAGATCGAATAAGAATTCAACACGAATAGTAAGAATAAAAAATTACGCACGTATCCCCGGCAACGGCGCCATTTGATTGCTCTTTATTTTAAAGAAGTGTTTATAGTAACCGCAATCAGAATGGTGTCGCGCGTAGCTAGACCGAGATGAGTACGGGTCGTCCTCTGGGAAACGTTGAATATTTTATTCTTACTTTAGACGTGTTGAAAAGGGGGAAGAATAAAGAATGGTGAAGAATGGTTGTAGGATCTAGATTTACGTCAAATGCGGATGCAAAATATAGATCTAGATTAACCGCGGATGTAAGTTTAATATTAAAAGGAGGCTTGTAGGGTTCATTGGGATTTAGTAGTTATGGATGATTAATTAAAGATTACTCTTTTTATCCTTTATAGATTTAAAACTAGAATGACAGTGATGCTTGTAGATTAGGGTTTCTGAAGGGAAAAGGGTTCCCACTCTTAACCCCTATCTCGACATGGAACTCCGTTCATATCTAGCCTTTACCAAAACAATAGTTAATCTAATCTCTAATCGTGGTCGCGATTATCAATGAATTGATAGCGCGCCTGATTAGGATGTTAACTATTCTTTTGATAAAATTTATAAACTTTATAAGAGTTAAAAAGAGTTTAAGGATCTTTATAATTCATTAACCTACCCTAATCTCATGAACCCTAACAAGCGAAGAATTACTCGCGCATGTTGGGAGAAGAAGAGATGGAGAGAGAAATCATATTAAAAACTACAAAGAGATAGAATAAGAAAACTACTATCTTTATTAATCAATAAAAATCATTTACACTTTGTTCCCTTAGAAAATGATTACAAAATGCTAGTTTGCTTCTCGATCTCTTCTAAGGAGGTAGATGATCCATTGATGATCAGCCTGAATGCGTGAGCCTGTCGTGGACTTCGTGATCTCTTCAGCTTGATGATTTTTCCAAGAGGCTCTCGGTCCTTATTTATACTCACAGAGCCGAAACCCTAGTTTCCTAATATGGTAACTAGATGTTACGATTTTAACCAAAAATTCCAGAATCTAAACTCCCTTAAAGTGCGGCGGAACCGCGGCCGATAGGTGGGTTTGGCTGCGGTTCCGCGGCCTTATGGTGTGATCTTTGGTTTGTTTCTCTGGGGCTTTGTTTATCTGACACGTGATGATCTTTTAACATCTCTGGAAACTGAAAATCTTCTCTTCATCACTGTCAGAGTTGATTTCTTTAGTTTAGTTTCTTAATTAGACAGGTTTGTTTTACCAACTTTGTTTTCCTTGATTTCAGCCCTGCAAATTCTGCACAATAACTCAACAAATAATATTAGTAGAGTTTGTTTCATTGAGATATTAACTTAACCATTAAGAATTGGTCAAAGGTATTTAATAAGGTAAGCATTTTAAATGGGCCAAATGCTACATGGATATTATATGCTTACATTTTCCTACCAAATGTTAATTATAATATATAAACAAATGAAAATAGTATTTTTACAGATAAACCCTCATATGTATCATATATTATAATAAACACCTTTTATTATATAGAAATAGTATGAAAAATATCATATTAAACGTGCAGTTTTATCAAGTGAACAGTAACCCTTGGGACAACGGCTCATAACTACTTATTACTAGTTCGTATAAGAAAACTTATAATTTTCTATGTTTTCTTAAATTTTTCTAATCTTTTGGATGTAATTTTTCACTATCTAATCTTTTATTATCTAATTAAATATTAAATATTTTTATCTTTTGAAATTTTTTTAAATTTTTATATGTTTTAAATGTTTTGTGCTTATGCAAAGTATGATGCAAAATGATGCAAAAATAAGCACAAACCTCTCCCAAACTTGTTTACAACAGTGTCCTCACTGTTACCAACCGCTGGATCACAAAAACCTGTAAGCTTGGGAGGAAATTTATTAATGGGGGCAATAAATATGATCGTGAAAATCCTCCCCCAAACTTATTCTTTTCACTCACCTCCATTCTAAAGATGATACAGTAATTTACAGGACATGGAGGTGAGATGGAGGAATTTTAATCAAGATAAAATGGCTCCTGTAAAAACAGGAGCTCCTCCGTGGGGTCAGTGGAAAAATACAGTTTTAATCTATGTCCATTTACTTTGAAAAATGTACTGTTTTTAACATTTTCAACCTTGACTGCCCCGTGCGGGTATATATACCGCACAACAAAAGGTCCTTTCCACCGAGATTGTAGCTTACCCGCATGAAGATGGAGTCGTGAATCATAAAGAAGGACTTGTTGACCAGGTGTAAAAGTTTTTCTCAAAATATTTTTATCGTGAAATACTTTAGTCCGGTTCTTTATAATTACAGCATTATCATAAGATTCATTGCGGAGTTCGCTTAGCTCGTTTAATTGCAGCTTCCGAAAGTTGCAGGCTTGATTTAAATTAAAGTTAATGTAACATTTCAAAAATAAAATAAAATATTATTTTTGGGAATTTTTATAATTTAATATTATTTTATTGAATATTTTAATATTTCGGTATAATTAAATACCGATAAATGGGAAAAATTATGGAAAAATTATGGAAAATTCTAAAATAGGGTATTTTATGGAATTATGCCATTTTAAAGTTTTTATGATTAATTATATGCTAATTTAGTGCTAATCGCGATTAAAAATCGCTAATCGGATTTTTAGCATTTTTGTGCAAAACATGCACATATCATTTTTCCACACTTGCTACATTTTCTTACATGTTTTGGGTGCATGGTTTGTTTTGGGTTGACTATTGCAAGGAGAAGGAAATAAAAGGAAAAGAAAAGAAAAGAAAAAGTAAGGAAATGATGATAGAGGGGACATAATTATGAGGCAAAGCATGCTTGAGGAGAGAGAGAGGGAGAGAGAAAGAGAGGTAAGGCTCCACCCCCACCTCATTCTTGACTTCATTTTCATTTCTTCAACTCCCTCATCCTTCTTCATCTCTTTCTTCCTCCACCTCACTACTATGGAAACCATCTCCAAAACCTAATCAAAACCCCAAACTCTTTTCACAAAAAATGATCCCCACCTCACCCTCATCACATTGGACCGATCAAACTTAGATTTTGAAGACGTGGAACTTCTAGGGTTTTGCTTGGTGGCATTAATGAGGTATAATCTCTACCATTTAGTTTAGTTTTTAGTTTGTTGTATTCTAGTTTAGTTTAGAAGTCGTTTTAGTGTGAAATTTTGATGTTGGGAAATTCTAGAGAAGGGTTTGGGTGTTTGTATAGATTTGAGATGTGTAGTGACTGTTACAAACCTTAGGGACTGGATTCAAGAGCTGGAATTGAGTGTGTAACCAAAATACGGATTCAGGATTGTTGTGCATGACGGTTTTGTGAGGATATAGGGTGTGCAGGGAAATCTGGAGCAACCCGGGGGATTTTTGAGGAAAGCAAACAACTCCAGGGACCAAATCAGAGTACTAGGAGACCCCCATGACCAGACGAACCCAAATAGAGACCCTTTGGCCGAGGAGGCCGGAATTTTTGGCCTTGTGTCCGGCCACATGAAGGAAATGGGTGTCGGGGTTGATCCAGTAGGTCATATACATCATATACAACACCCCCGACTTGTTTTGGAAACTACTTTTAACCTGAGTCAAAATCTGGGAGCATTCTAGTGTGAGTTTGGCTATGTTTTCCGTATTTTGAAATGCTAATTCTTGATATTTGGATTCGTATCGGGTTGTTGCATGTTTGTACAGCAACAACAAAGGTTGTTTAGTCGTTTTTTGCACGCGTGGACTATAGGTTTTGACCCATAGGCAATCCGTGTGTCGTTTTGGTTTCTGGACTTGATGTTAATTGCAATTGCGATTGTTTATTATATGTAGGTACCCTCGTGAAGACTTAGAGGCGACAAGCAAGCGCGTGGCGATATCGGCATCGGCAAGCAAATGTGAGTAGATTTATATCTACGGGGAGAAGTCGGGTGGATGGCATATAGCACCCCCGCAGTTCGTGATGATGTATATGAATACGCATACACACATATATTTATTATATGTTGATTGAGTTTATTGATGATAAAGATGGATTTTTGGTGTTCTTGGATTGGTTTAGTGTTAGTTGCGAAACCCTAGAGTAGTGGTTGCACCCCCACCCACACGCACACACATACTTGCATACATTCTTTCTTTCACATGTGCGTATATGGGAATATATATTTATGTGTTCACATGGGTATGGGACTATGTGTTCATATACTGGATTTGAGGATAGTACTTAGGATTAGAGATGAGTCGATGAGATTTGATTTGAGGCCGTGAGATCGGTGATATGGCAGGGTTCGTATTTGAGATACGTCATGATATTATAGCGGATCTTTGGACGACGATACCATGTGAATAGTGATATATATAGAATAGTTGACTTATGATCGAGATTAAGATAAGATATGTTAAGATATTTATAATAGGTCGCATTGGGCGATATATACTTCTTTATGATGATATGTGTTGATGACATCGGTTTGTATGAGGCTGTAGATTAGTAGTCAGATCATGATTATATTGATGATATCAGTATCGTACTAGACGTAGATCAGTATCCCGGATTATGATCTTTGATAAAGAGGATACCAGATAAATAATATGATCAATGTGATATTGACCCGTACCCAGATTTGGGATGCCGTACGACCGATTTACGTACGAGCTACATATTGATAATAGATCCGCACTCTTGACTTGGGAATGTCTGATTATAGATATGGTATCGGATGTGATATTATTGAGGCGGGATCACCGACTAATATATATATATATGTATCGACTCAGATGTTAGGCGGTTTCCTTACCTTCAGTTAGCCTGTTAGCTCAGCCCTATAGTTTAGTGTAGTTGTTAGACTAGATTCGGTTCCTAACTATTTCAAAAACTAACGAATCGTGAGTATTTTAAAAAGCAGGTCAAGAGATTCTACGGATATTTCAAAGAACGTATCTTTTCTTAAAAACACCGTAGCCCTTATTTTCAAAACACCGCGATTCTTATTATTTCAAAAGACACTACTGTTTGATTTATATTTATATTAAATGCAGATTAGTTTTCGTTGTGTCTAGTATTCAGCTCCCGCTCATTATTGCTGTTCGCTCCGCATTGCATACTTATATTGGGATTTCATATTCCATTGTTTATATCATGCTGTTAGGACACCAGCACCATTACCGATGATGCGTATGTTCCACGTACACTTACTTGCCGGCTCACACACATCATCATCGGCAATTGCCATGTCACACACACTTTAGAGAATACTATTTCCTTGACTTAGCTTGTTAGCTAGTAGTTTCGACATGATATTAGTGTGCTTGCCCTATATGCCAGTTTAGACATTGCAGTTATTACTTGCTACTTCATGCATATTGTTATTCACTGTTATGCCGCATTCATGGATTTTTTATATGCCTATATTCATTGTTTTATGTGCTATTGATGATTTGGATTCAGATTTCCATGAGATTTCTTGGATTTAGGGGAAAACCGCAAAAACATAAATAAACTTCTTCTCTCTCTTTTTAAATAAAAAGTGCGGTTTTCCCATGAGGTATGAGTCGTCCACCATGAGTTTGTTGATGGATTTCGAGACCCGATTCGAGGAGTTGGATGAACCATTTCGGGTACATGGTGGACCCGGTGTGGTACCTCGGGACGAGAAGGTCGCAGATGATGGCGTTGAGCCTGGCAGGAGAGCACTACCGACCGGTGATTTTACCCGATGCGTCGGATATCTGGAGGATACCGTCGTGGTCTTGAGATTGATGTTAGGGGCCGCTCTGGACTGACGGCACCCTAGATAGTGAGATTGAGACCCTGAGATTTTTGAGATATTGAGGTACCGAGCCTGAGATATTGAGATTGAGATTTATGTTTTGTGTCGATACTAGACACTGTTTATGCTGATTTCATTATGATATCTCGTTTTAAATATACAAAAATTCTCACTAAGTTATGAAAGCAGTTTCTTCGTTTTCATGTATTCTGTTTTCATGCATTCATACCCCATCCATATGATATATTGCTACCTGAGGCACTGACACGAGCACTTGGTATTACAGTTGTTTAGAGGTATACCCTAGCCATTGTTATAGGCTGCAGGTTATATATTTGAGGATTATATACATAGTGATCGTATGACCTAGGATTGCGTTGTTCATGCGATTTCTGTTCGTAGATGTTTTCTACTCATGAGTTAGCAACTCACCCCCGTTGTGCCACAGTTTCTTGCAGGTTTTGCCGTACAGGTTTCGTTACGGCTTTGCTGGCACTACTTCCTTTTTCGGGTGATTTGCTTGGTAGGTGGGATCACTTGCATCGTGGCCATCATTATACTTTGTATATTATTATTCTGTTGTATCTAGAAGCTCCATCAACCAAACATTTATTTATTTCAGTTAGAGATCAGTGATGTTTATTCTTTCGACCTTAGAGTCGCGCGTTGTATTTCTATGGATTTCATGCTGTTTTGAGTTTCCTTTTCTATTGTGATCCACGTCCTTCGGCGTTGTATATTATTGCTTGCGTGGTTGTGACCGTCGATTGACGAAGAGCTAGCTCCCGCTTGGGGATGCCTTTATTCATTATATATGCTTTATCAGGTTTTGTACCCGTTGGGGTCAGCTTTTACAAAGGAAACTCTGCCGAAATTTTTAGAAAAGACTTGTGATTTTAAAGTGCACATTTCGGCGTGTGCTGCAAACTATTTGATTTAAAATGGTTTTTCCTTCACTCTACTGCTTTTCTTGGTTTGGGTTTCTGGGTTTTCGGCTTACTTAGATTACGTACGCCTCGAGACGTTTCGTAGTTTAAGTGCCGGTCATGTTCCATACTTTCGGGTCGTGACAGTTAAGTTCTCTAATGGCCCACATTGCTTTGTGCTCAATCTCGACCGGAAGGTGACAAGCCTTCCCAAACACTAGTCTGTAAGGTGACATACCTAGATCGGTTTTATATGCAGTTCGGAATGCCCAAAGAGCATCCGTCAATTTGGTTGACCAATCTTTTCGATTTTTAGAAACAGTCTTCTCCAGAATTTGTTTGATTTATATGTTAGAAACCTCAGCCTGCCCACTCCTTTGGGGATGATAGGGTGTGGAAAGTTTGTGGTTGATTGCATATTTCCGCATCAAAGTCTCGAAAGACCGATTGCAGAAATGTGTCCCGTTATCGCTAATGCTAGCGCGTGGGTATCCAAATCGCGAAAAGATGTTTTCTTTTAAGAACTTAATGACAACCTTTTTGTCATTAGTGCGATAAGGAATAGCTTCAACCCACTTCGAGACGTAATCAACCGCAAGCAATATATACAGATTCCCAAAAGAGTTAGGAAAAGGAGCCATAAAGTCAATACCCCAAACGTCAAAAATCTCAACCACTAAGATGGGTTGCTGTGGCATCTCATTTCTTCAGGAAATCCTACCCGTGTGTTGACACTGTGCACAGGTTTTGCAATGATCAAATGCATCTTTGAACAAAGTCGGCCAATAAAAATCGCATTGCAAAACCTTCTCCGCCGTCTTTCGAGGACCGAAATGACCCCCACATGCCTGATCATGACAAAAAGATAGAACACTCTTGAATTCATCATTAGGGACACATCTGCGAATGATCTGGTCAGGACAATACTTAAACAGATATGGTTCATCCCAGTAAAAGTGTTTTACTTAGGATAGAAATCGATGTTTGTCCTGTTTTGACCATTCGCGGGGGATAAGTCCAGTGGCAAGATAATTCACAATATCCCTGAACCAAGGTTCATCGGATACATTTAAAAGTTGTTCGTCCGGAAAAGAATTATTGATCGGCAGGGTCACAGGTGAAGAAGAGATGCGCGAAACATGGTCGGCTACAAAGTTTTCACATCCTTTCTTATCTTTAATAACAAGATCAAATTCATGTAACAGAAGGATCCAACGTATTAGACTATCTTTAGCATCCTTCTTCGCCAAAAATTCTTTTAAGGCGGAGTGGTCAGTGTACACAACAATTGGTGAGCCAATCAAGTAAGGCCTGAATTCTTCTAATGCAAATACAACTGCCAAAAGTTCTTTCTCGGTAGTTGTATAGTTAATTTGAGCATCATTCAAGGTCTTGCTTGCATAACAGATCATATGTGGTATCTTTTCAATATGATGTCCTAAGACTGCACCAACTGCAAAATCTGGTGCATCACACATAAGCTCAAAAGGGTGGTTCCAATCTGAAGATGATAAAACGGGGGCTGTAGTGAGAGAGTGTTTGAGTGAGTCGAATGCTGTTTCACAATCCGAGTCAAAGTGGAAGGTTGTGTCCTTGGCCAAGAGAAGAGTTAAAGGTCTAGCAATTTTACTAAAATCCTTAATGAATCTCCTGTAAAAGCCTGCATGGCCAAGAAAAGATCGGATATCCTTGACGCATTTGGGATGAGGAAGGTTTTGAATGACATCTATTTTAGCTTTGTTAACCTCAATGCCTTTCCGTGAAATAACATGTCCAAGCACAACTCCCTCCTGGACCATGAAATGGCATTTTTCCCAATTCAAGGTTAACTTCTTCACTTTACAACGAGTAAGAACTGCGTCAAGATGAGATAGGCAGTCAGAAAAATAATCTCCGAATATCGAGAAATCGTCCATGAAAATCTCCAGAAAATTCTCAACCATGTCCGAGAATATCCTCATCATACACCACTGAAATGTAGCGGGAGCATTGCATAACCCAAAGGGCATGCGTCTATAAGCAAAGGTACCAAAAGGACAAGTAAATGTGGTTTTGTCTTGATCCTTTTTGGCAATAGAGACCTGGTTATAGCCAGAGTATCCGTCCATAAAGCAATAATATTCACGTCCAGCTAAGCGTTCTAGCATCTGGTTAATGAAAGGTAGAGGAAAATGGTCTTTCCTCGTTGCGGCATTGAGTTTTCTGTAATCAATACATACACGCCACCCAGTTTGAGCGCGTGTCTGGATTAACTCATTAGCCTCATTTGTAATGACTGTGATGCCAGATTTCTTAGGGACGACATGAATTGGACTTACCCATTGGCTATCGGAGATTGGGAAAATGATACCATTGTCAAGGCATTTGACGATTTCTTTCTTAACCGCATCCTTCATGACGGGGTTTAACCATCTCTGTGGTTCTCGGGTTGGCTTGGCTTCATCCATCATATGTATATGATGTTCAACAATTAAGGGACTAATCCCTTTGATGTAAGCCATAGTCCAACCAAACGCCTGCCTATTAGATCTCAATACCGTCAAAAACGCATTCTCTTGCTCTGAGGCTAGAAAGACAGATATGATCACAGGTAAAGACTCATTCTCACCTAAATATGCATATTTAAGGTGAAAAGGTAAAAGTTTGAGATCTAATTCTAGCGGAGAAACTATAGAAGGTGGGATCATCGAATGATATTCGGAGTCATAAAGAAGCTCGTAGCCTGCATAGGATACAGACTCGGAAGGTGATGAGTCAAGAGCGTCAGACTCAAGCGTGGAAAATGTGTCATCACTATGATGTGCAAGATCAAATATTGATGTGCTAGTGTCATCGAGATCTTCAAAGCAAAGTTCATCAACTTCGCAACTTTCGGGAGCAATCTCGTGGACAGAGCAGACATCAAGTATGTGAGCAGAGGGTTCAGATGGCTGACTTCCAATTTTATAGATGTTCAGTTCAATTGTCATTTTTTTCCAAAAGATAGGTTCATTGAACCGTTTCGACAGTTAATGACAGCATTGGAAGTGGTAAGGAATGGTCGACCCAAAATCACCAGAATTTGGTTCTGTGGGTTTGCTACAGGTTGTGTATCGAGAACAATAAAGTCCATAGGGAATACGAATTCCCCGACTTTTATCAACACATCCTCCAGTTCATCCCTAGGTTTGGTGATTGAACGGTCTTCCATTTAGAGAGTGCAATGAACGGATTTCAACTCTCCAATTCCTAACTGCTCATAGAAAAAGTATGGAAGCAGGTTAACACTTGCGCCCAGGTCAAGTAAAGCACGGTTGATGTTTTTACCCCCAATAGAAATCGATATTGTAGGACATCCTGGGTCCTTACGTTTCTTTGGTAGCTGTGGGGTAAAAGCAGTGCTAACATTATTAGTCATGAAGACCTTCTTTGGCACTTGAGTCTTCCTCTTCCTAGTGCACAAGTCTTTGAGAATTTTCGCATAAGCGGAGACTTGTTGGATAGCATCTAGGAGAGAGATGTTGATGTTAACATGTTTGATCATTTCCATAATCTTCTCCATATGTGGACTCGATTTGTTATCCCTTAACTGATTCGGATAAGGAGCTTTAGCAATAAGAGCTGGGTCCAACATTAGAGAAGGTGGTGTGTGTGGAAGTGATCCCAGAATAGGAGCGGGGATCGTCTTTGGTGGACTAGAAGAGCTTTGCTGAGGTGTTGAGCCTTGGGGGAAACGAAGAATAGGCTCGCAAGAAGGTGGTGGGGTAGAAGAACAAGGATCAGAAGTAGAAGTGTGTGTGTAAGGAAAGGTCTCAGCCGGGGTATTATTGATTAACTTTTCATTATCATCAATTTCTTCCCCAACATGATTATTCAGCACTCTTCCTGATCTCAACGTTGTGATTGCATTCACATTGTAATGCCTAGGATTCGGTAAGGGTTGAGACGGAAGTTTCCCTTTCTCTCTAGCACTCCTTTCGGCTTTTAATTGTGCAATTTTTGCTTCCATCGATTTTATACTCTCAGCTTGGGAGGTGGAGTTTTTCTTTATATCATCGACAGAAGACTGAATCTCAGCCGACACTTGCATGAAATTTTTCAGAATTAAATTCATGGTTTGTGCGAGTGAAGAGGATTCATCAGAACCGGTCAACTGCAAAGGATTATACGGTGCAGGTGTATTGACCGGGTTTTGAAAGTTTTGTGATTGGTAGGGGTGCTGACTCCGTTGAAGTGGCTGCTGTTGTGGTGGAGGAGCCCTTTGAAAATTATTTTGATTTGGAACCGTGTTTTGATTTTGTTGTTTGTTCCAAGCAAAATTAGGGTGATTCCTCCATCCCTGATTATAAGTGGAAGAATACGGATCGTTTCTAGGTCTTTGTTGGAAAGCAGCATTGGCATACTCTTGACCTTGAAACGGAGAATTCAAAGGACATTCTTCCGTAAGATGAGATGGATCAGAACAGCATCCACAGACAGTTTTGGGGAGTGACATCTGATTTAGGGAGGCTGCCTACAATTTATGTTCCATAGCTTCAAGTTTCTTTTGCATTGCTGCCATTTCAGCTCTAACTCCTATGGAAACATCAATTTGGTGAATGCCACCCCTAAACGATGACTGGTTTACACTCTCCCACTGTAAAGATTTTTCAGCGAAATCTTGTAAGAATCTCCAGGCTTCACCATCATCTTTAGTCATGAAAGTGCCTTGACACATGGATTCAAGGTTCTGTTTTGTTGTAGGATTAATGCTCTCATATGATTCTGCACAGATCCCATCTAGGGATTCCGTGATGTGGACATTGAACTAACAGATCCTTGAAGCGTTCAAAACACTTCGAGAATGGTTCATTTGGAAGCTGGGTAAATTGATTTATTTCGCTACGGACTCGAGCTGTTTTATGATTGGGGTAGAATTTCTTTAGGAAAGCTGTGACGAATTCTTCCCAGTTTGAAATAGAATGTGCGGTTGTGTTATAAAGCCACTTCTCGGCTATATCACATAAAGTAAATGGAAGAAGACGTAGACGCGTAGCATCCACAGAAAGCTGTGAAGTACCCATCATAGCACATACATTTTCAAATTTGGTAATAAAGACGTATGCGTCTTCAGACTCGAGGCCGTGATATTTTGGTAGAAGATTGATGTATTGGGGTTTGATTTCAAAATTGTCCCCATTGGCTGGTGGAATGGTGAGACAGGTCGAAAGAGGACCTCATATAGGATAGCATCTCTCTAGGAGATAGATGCGGGGTGGATTCTGCGCACCTGCGGACGGCGGCAGAGTAGTGTTAAAGAAGTTCGATAGAGAATTATCCATCGAAGTGGGTGTGGTGGTGGGTAAAGAAAAAGTAGACGTAGAATTACCGACTTCGGAGTCGATAGGAGGAACGCAGACAAGACGGGCACTAGAATTCCGTGTCCAGCCGAGCATGCACTAAATGGTTTATCACAAGTGGCAGCGTTGTGATAATTAAGTTAAATGTGGATTGGTGTTTGTTTTGAAAAAGATATGGATTTTTGAAAAATCAAATCACAAAAAATGCACAAGCAACCCTAGATCTAATGGTTACCTAGGTCAAATCTCTAGATCTCTCCTAAACTTCCAGAAGACAAGTCGCAAGATAGATCCTCTACTGCCTTTTTATCCCTCCTGTGGCCAGGTAAGTGCCAGGTAACTGGGAGGTTCTCCACTACGTAAGTAGTGGGCCTAATTAAGTAACCACTTGCCTTAGACACACTTGCCTTAGACACCACAAAAGAAACGCGGATAAGCAATAGATTACCCACGACCTCCTTCTGTCCTAAGTGAACGCGACGGTCCTTAGAGTCATGTCTAGATATTTTTTAGTTAATGAGGGTGATGCGGATGCAAGTTTGTGATTTTTGGGGCTTAGGAAGGGTAATGAACTCCCCACCTAATCTGAATTTGGTCTTTGCCCATCAATTTCTGTATTAAAAATGCAAACAACCAAGATCAAACACGCACAATTTTTCTTTTTGCGGCGCTGCGAATTTTTGCAAAGAATCCTGTAGAGATTGGTTAATGGACAGAGCAGGAAGGAGATAAGAAAGATAGAAATATACCTGAGAATTTTGGTACAGCGAAGCCCTTAGATCGCCGCGGAACCTCCGCGATATGCTGCTTATGGCCGCGGAAACGCGGTCTGTTGTTGAGATCACTGCACAAAACTTTCAGGAACTATTCCTGTTCACTTACTGAACTCTCTTGAATATTCAGAAAATTTTTCCTGTTGCTCCACAGATTCCAGATCTCCTTGCAACAAATCACAACAAATCGTTTAGCGTTTGTGCGAATTTTGATCTAAAATTTCTGATGGAATAATAAATTTTTCAACTCAAATTTCAAAAACGAACAAATTAGCACACTATCCCCGGCAGCGGCGCCATTTGAATGATCGTTTCCATATTGTGTTTAGAGATATTTCACAACCAAAGAATTTTATACCGCAATCAATTGACGGTGTCTATTGTAGTTTCGTCAATGAGAACGGATCGTCCACTGAGAAAGTGTGATTTGATCGCAATTGTTTTAGTTGAGTTGAAAATTAAAGGATAAAAGAAAATTGTTCAAGAATTGTGAAATTTAGTTTCAAGAATTATCAAGAAAATAAAGATCAAGAATCAAGAATTGTCAAGATGATATCCAAATCGAATGAGTTATCAAGATTTGTAAAGAGGCTCGTAAGAATTGATCCAATCGATAGTGATGATGAAGAATTATGATTATAAATTCTTATCTATTGATGATTTGTTGCTAGATCGATGACGATCAACGAGATTTAGAGATCTCTTGAAGAAACTAGGGTTTCTCCATCATCATCTTTTGTCCTTTCGTTGATTAGCATTCAAATTCTAGCCTCTAGGAAATTCAATCATCGATCGTTGATCTCTAATTAAGAGCGAAAACATTCAAGAAAGCATCTCGCTCGAAACTAGGTTGTCGATAATTCAATTTCCTAAAGTTTACAAAACTCATAAGACTTAAGAATCGTTCAAGAATTTAATCATCATCATCTATCTATTTTCTCGATTCATCCACGAGCGGAGTTTTCACTCAAACATCATGAAAAAGAAAACAATCAAGAATTGAGAACTCTTCATAATGGTCAAATGTAAAGAAAAGCAAGTTCAAGAATTTTCACTTTTTATTATTCAACGTTTCGTTACAATTCACTCAAAGACTACAAGAATTGAGGAGAGAACTCGATCGTCGAACTAGTTTTGCATCGTCTTCGTGAGTCGCGGATCGTCTTGGATCTCTTCCTCGGATGAAGATCGGCGTTGCTTCAAAAAGCCTTGTGAATGCTTGCTTGAATCGGTACTCGATGATCTTGATTTGGATCAAATTATGTCACTCAATTTGTGTAGAATTGATTTGGATCTCACTAGAATTTTACCCTCCAAATTCAACAACACTTTGTAATGAAGCCTTGGGTCCCTTTATATAGCCCTCTCCTTTAGCTTCCCCTAGAAGCTTGATCTAGCTTCCTTTAGAAGCTAAGCTAGGTTTAGCTTCCTTTGCAAGCTTGGTAGTTATGAAGGAAGCTTCTTGATTAAGATAGTTAGCTAGCTTGCTTGAGAAGCTTGGAGGTATTAGGCTTGTACAAGAAGCTTGGCTGTTAGGAAAGAAGCTTCTGGAGATATCTGGAGACTGAAGTGTATTGAAGAAGTTTTGATCTTGGAAAGAGAGCCCTGAGAATGTATTCTGCCGTTGACGTGTCCACGTGGCTGCGGATCCGCCGCGAATAGGCCAATTCGGCCGCGGATCCACGGCCGTTTAAGGTGATTGCTGCGTGAAATTTCCATGGTAATTCTTAAGTTGGCTTTATGGCACCTTTCTGATGTCTGGAATATTTTTATATTTTCTTGTTCACTGCCAGATCACAAGTCTTGGACTTGGCGTATTTTTATCAGCACTTTTAGCATTCTGGCTCTTTTACCTGGAATTTCCTGCACATAATCTCGAGACAAGTGTTGCGATATACAAAAGATCATGCATGCAATAATAAACACTCAATTTCCCTCAAAATGCCGGTTATAATGTTTAACACATGTTATTTGGTATTTTACAGACAAATTGCTAATATGTGCTATATTTATACCGAACACCTTTAGACGATTACAAATAGTAGGGAAATTGATGTGTTAAAAATGCAATATTTTCGACTGATCAAGGCGTAATTGTAAGGAATTGTTTAATACATGTTTTTAAATAAATGGTTTTATAAGTTGATGGTATTTATTTTCAAAGTCATTTTATCCCATAACTGTTAGTTATATGTATGCCCTAGAGGCCATTACTGTATATGTGATGTATATTGTAGTGGATGCTTGGACATATATAAAGAGGACTTTCTTGCTCGACATGATAGTATGCTATCAGATTGCACTTTATCTTAACATGTACACTTATTGTCACTCTATTACATGTTGATAAAGCCCTTAGGATGAGTACTTGACTACCAGGATTATGGTGCAGATCATACTAGTGGGGACAGGGGAGTCGGTAAGTACATCCTTCAAATATTCCTAGTCGTGAGAGTATCGAGACAGGGCATCAATACTCCACAGTAGACTAGCGTATGCACTTCTTGACCCATATGACGGGCGATTTATGATCCTACATCTATTGGTGTTTGACATCAGAGAAGGTATACGGGTACTCAGTGGAGACTGGGTACAAAGAACGGACTCGCCGAGAACTCCTAGATGGTATTATACCTATCGTCAGATAGCAGTTCTCTGGTGACACTGGTATAGATTAGTCTGTCGATCCGAGATCGTCATAGTGTCTTGTGTGATTCCTACTGTGCTGTAATATTTCAGAAAATATAAAATATCATTTTTGGAATTTAATATTAAAATAATATATTTCGCGAAAATTACCCGATTTGTGAAATTGGGGTTTTCGTAAAATGGTATGAATATATATCAATATTTGTGAAATAATTTTGAGATTTAAAATGATTTATTCATTTAAAATTTAATATAGTTGAATGTGAGTTTTTAATGTTGCTTGCATTTTTTGTGTATGCATTAATTTATGTTGCATGCATTTTATGGACTTTTTTTTTCTGTTATGGGCTGCCCAATTTCGAATCCTGGGGAGGGATGGGATTGTGGTGAGGTGGCATGGGATGGTTAGGATATTTTTCTTGCATTGATTTAGTTTGTCCATTGTTAAGATATTATAGCTTTAGATATTTGTGTTGCTACAAATTTTAACCTCACCACTTGCATTAGACTTACCCTCACCATTTTTTTGAAATTCCCAGTGAGCTTATAATGTGGCCGGCCCCCATTTGAAAATGATTCACAAAATTTCCAAAGCTAAATTTTCTCACTTGATTTCCCTTTTGGCAACTTCATTTACCTTCATCCAACTCATTGTGTGCCTTAAGAGAAAGTATTCTACACTCTCTCTACTTCAATATTGGACATGTCGGCTGGCAAACTTCATGTCCGAGTTGCTTCGGTTTGAAGCGGGAGCTCGTATAATGATTCGTTGACGTGGTGCCACTTCGACGAGGAGACCGGAGATCGGAGATGCCGTGAGGAGCGTGGAATGATAGCTAAAGACCAAAGGACACGGATCGATTGGTATAGTTTCTTAAAACACTTTACAGTTTACTAATATAGGGTTATTGTACGATTCGGATTGTAGGCTTGGCTGTTTTCGTGGATAGCGACCCTAGTAAGGGTTTTGGCTATGTTTTCCGGTATTCGGATTTCTTGGTTTTGCGACTGGATATTGTATTTGGGCATTGGACGTTTTTACGTCAACTACGAGAGTTGTTTGGTTGTTTTGCATGCGCAGGTTATAGGTTCTAACCTATGAGCGCACCGCGTGTTGTATTTGGATTTCAGAATCTGATGTTAATAGCTTTTCGAATTCATATTGATTGTAGGTACCTTCGCATGGATTTCGAGACAACGAAGCGCATCAACTACGGCTAAGCGAGGAGTTTAGTAGGTGAGTAGATTTATATCTACGGAGGAAGTCGGGTGGATGGCGTATAGCATGATATGGAATATCGTTTGATTATTTTATCCTGATAAATGATATGCGACGGACATGATTGTATTATTTACAAACGATAATATGATAGAAGTTGATGCTAACAGACATATTGACATATGAGAAAATAAAGGATAAGTGAGTCATGATAGATACGAATTGAAAGACAACAAGCGTGACGTTTTTATATTGTGATGCGAGATATTAATGTGATGAACGAGTATACGATGTGATATGATGATTTAGTGTGATATGTCGTTATATGGATTCGAGTCGATATGAGTTTGTTGATACCTTCCTTTGCAAGCTTGGTAGTTACGAAGGAAGCTTCTAGATTAAGGTAGTTAGCTACCTTGCTTGAGAAGCTTGGAGGTATTAGGCTTGCATAAGAAGCTTGGCTGTTAGGAAAGAAGCTTCTGGAGATATCTGGAGACTGAAGTGTATTGAAGAAGTTTTGATCTTGGAAGGAGAGCCCTGAGAATGTATTCTGCCGCTGACGTGTCCACGTGGCTGCTGATCCGCCGTGAATAGGCCAATTCGGCCGCGGATCCGCAGCCGTTTAAGGTGATTGCTGCGTGAAATTTCCATGGTAATTCTTAAGTTGGCTTTATGGCACCTTTCTAATGTCTGGAATATTTTTATACTTTCTTGTTCACTGCCAGATCACAAGTCTTGGACTTGGTGTATTTTTATCAGCACTTTTAGCATTCTGGCTCTTTTACCTGGAATTTCCTGCACACAATCTTGAGACAAGTGTTGCGATATACAAAAGATCATGCGTGCAATAATAAACACTCAATTTCCCTTAAAATGCCGGTTATAATGTATAACATGTGTTATTTGGTATTTTACAGACGAATTGCTAATATGTGCTATATTTATACCGAACACCTTTAGATGATTGCAAATAGTAGGAAAATTGATGTGTTAAAAATGCAATATTTTCGACTGATCAAGGCGCAATTGTAAGGAATTGTTTAATACATGTTTTTAAATAAATGGTTTTATAAGTTGATGGTATTTATTTTCAAAGTCATTTTCTCCCATAACTTTTAGTTACATGTATGCCCTAGAGGCCATTACTGTATATGCGATGTATATTGTAGTGGATGCTTGGACATATATAAAAAGGACTTTCTTGCTGGACATGATGGTATGCTATCTGGTTGCACTTTATCTTAACATGTACACTTATTGTCACTCTATTACATGTTGATAAAGCCCTTAGGATGAGTACTTGACTACCAGGATTATGATACAGATCATACTAGTGGGGACGGGATAGTCGGTAATACATCCTTCAAATATTCCTCGTCGTGAGAGTATCGAGACAGGGCATCAATACTCCATAGTAGACTAGCGTATGCGCTTCTTGACCCATATGATGGGCGATGGATGATCCCACATCTATTGGTGTTTGACATCAGAGAAGGTATACGGGTACTCAGTGGAGACTGGGTACAAAAAACGAACTCGCCGAGAACTCCTAAATGGTATTATACCTATCGTCAGATAGCAGTTCTCTGGTGATACTGGTACAGGTTAGTCTGTCGAACCGAAATCGTCATAGGGTCTTGTGTGATTCCTACTGTGCTGTAACATTTCAGAAAATATAAAATATCATTTTTGGAATGTAATATTAAAATAATATATTTCGCGAAAATTACCCGATTTGTGAAATTGGGGTTTTCGTAAAATGGTATGAATATATATCAATATTTGTGAAATAATTTTGAGATTTAAAATGATTTATTCATTTAAAATTTAATTTAGTTGAATGTGAGTTTTTAATATTGCTTGCATTTTTTGTGTATGCATTAATTTATGTTGCATGCATTTTGTGGACTTTTTTTTCTGTTATGGGCTGTCCAATTTCGAATCCTGGGGAGGGATGGGTTTGTGGTGAGGTGGCATGGGATGGTTAGGATATTTTTCTTGCATTGATTTAGTTTGTCCATTGTTAAGATATTATAGCTTTAGATATTTGTGTTGCTACAAATCTTAACCTCACCACTTGCATTAGACTCACCCTCACCATTTTTTTGAAATTCCCAATGAGCTTATAATGTGGCCGGCCCCCATTTGAAAATGATGCACGAAATTTCCAAAGCTAAATTTTCTCAGTTGATTTCCCTTTTGGCAACTTCATTTACCTTCACCCAATTCATTGGGTGCCTTGAGAGAAAGTATTCTACACTCTCTTTACTTCAATCTTGGACATGTCGGTTGGCAAACTTCATGTCCGAGTTGCTTCGGTTTGAAGCGGGAGCTCGTATAAAGATTCATTGACGTGGTGCCACTTCGACGAGGAGACCGGAGATCGGAGATGCCGTGAGGAGCGTGGAATGATAGCTAAAGACCGAAGGACACGGATTGATCGGTATAATTTCTTAAAACACTTTGCAGTTTACTAATATAGGGTTATTGTACGATTCGGATTGTAGGCTTGGCGGTTTTCAAGGATAGCGACCCTAGTAAGGGTTTTGGCTATATTTTTCCGGTATTCGGATTTCTTGGTTTTGCGACTGGATATTGTATTTGGGCATTGGACGTTTTTACGTCAACTACGAGAGTTGTTTGGTTGTTTTGCATGCGCAGGCTATAGGTTCTAACCTATGAGCGCACCGCGTGCCGTATTTGGATTTCGGAATTTGATGTTAATAGCTTTACGAATTCATATTGATTGTAGGTACCTTCGCGTGGATTTCGAGTCAACGAAACGCATCGACTATGGCTAAGCGAGGAGTTTAGCAAGTGAGTAGATTCATATCTACGGGGGAAGTCGGGTGGATGGCGTATAGCATGATATGAAATATCGTTTGATTATTTTATCCTAATAAATGATATGTGACGGATATGATTGTATGATTTACAAACGATAATATGATAGAAGTTGATGCTAGCAGACATATTGACATATGAGAAAATAAAGGATAAGTGAATCATGATAGGTACGAATTGAAAGACAACAAGCGTGACGTTGTTATATTGTGATGCGAGATATTAATGTGATGAACGATTATACGATGTGATATGATGATTTAGTGTGATATGTCGTTATAGTGGACAAGTAGCTTATATCTATTTATAGACTAAAGCTGATATAGCGGAGATAGATCATCTAATTTTGATGTGACAGTCATAGGTTTTTGACTTCATCAGAATAAGAGATGGATCTGTTAAGAAGATAGTAGGGTGTGATTCTTGGTATTTGAATGACATACACAGAGTAGGAAGTAAAATTCCTATACTACAATCGGTTATACTATGGTTGTCACACAGTGGTTTCTCCACATAGGATATTGATTTTATATCAGGCATTCTGGTTACTAGATCTATGGTTTTAGATCTAGATTTGGGAAGTGTCCCAATCTGAGTACTTAGACAATATTCTAAAGATATTTAGAATGGACGACTCCTAGCATGGTGGTGTACTTGTAGGTGATGGAGTCACCCTCTCTAAAGGTGTCTTACAGACTAAAGGGGAGAGAGGTGTGCATGATTGGCATATCACTTGCTTAGGCAATTGAGTCAATCATGAGATGTCAAGTACCACACCAGATGTTGTTTTTGCACTAGATGCAATAAGTTATGATATTAATCCAATTCTGGAGAAACGTAAGGAAGCAGTTTTAGAACATAAGTAGATGTTCTAGGGATTTGATAACTGCAGTATCCTTCGAGAGACGGTTATCATTCCAGGCTTCCAAGGTGACCTGGATGACAGAGTGACTGTCAGAGTTATTGTTTTCCCTCTCACGAGGGGCAGTATTTTGGACAGGTGATCCAAACGGATACCGAGGGAAACATGGCGCAGGATACTGATTAATTTCAGTTGACAATACAGTCTAAGAAGTTTGCTGGATTTGGGGTTCATTTGTGAACTGGGTCCCATCAAATATCCAGACATATTCTAAGACAGGTATTGCTCATTTCGGGAGATGGCTTTTTCCGTGAACTTGAGATTAAGAGAGACATGTAAAGAAACATCAGGGCAGATTCACTCACTAAGGCTATTTCTCGAACGCAATAGTTTTACAAACGAGCTTTGTGAAACTGATTAGTAGAGGAGTTGGATGTTCGGTATCACACGGGCTGTGAGTATGCGACATCGCAATAATTAGCCTTAAGTGCAAGTGGGAGATTGTTGGATATAGTGCCCTCGAAGTCAATTATTGGATCGCTGACACGTGATTGCAATGATTGAGGGAGGACCTATACCAGTAGGATAGTCTTACTCGAGATGATAGTATGCTATCTGGTTTGTCTTTATCATCATGTACATGTTGATAGAGCCCATAGGATTCTTTCTTGACAACCAGCAGTATGATGGCGATCATATACGTGGGAGCTGGGGTCTATAAGCACATCCTTAAAGTGTCCCTAGTCGTAGGAGTTTCGAGACCGGGCATCGATACTCCGATAGTATACTAGTGTATACAGTCGAGACCCCAACGAGGGGCGGTGGCCGGTCTCACAAGCCACCGGTGTCAGTTAGTTCACCTAAGATATATACAGGTGCTCATTCGGTTATGAGTACACCGGACATGACTCGCCGGAAACCTGCTAGTTGGTATTATACCTATTGTCAGATAGCAGTTCCCCGGTGACATGTGTACAGATTAGTCTGTCGACCTGAGATCGTCATTTGTCTCGTGTAAGTTCCTACTGTGCTTTGATTACTACCCTACCACGGCTCAAAGGAGTCGTGCAAACAGGTTTTAATTGGGTACAGTCCCGAGCCACATGGAGGTAGTGAGCGGATCGTCGGGAAATCGTCTCTCCCGGTATTGGGGGTTGATGTCGCACAGTGCACGGATGGCCATCACCAGAAAACCTTGGCCAAGGTAGTCGAGAATTACTGATTCGGATCAGTAGTTTCTCAGGTCGTGATGGGCTTCATACCGACATGAATTATCGCGTTAATAGGGGTCTGACTTTATCCACCCCCTAGACTCGATATGCGATACTCTTAGACGAACAGACCGGACTGTACGGATATTGTCACTGTTAGGCTCAGTAGGGTTTCTGGATGAGTTCGCTCATCAGTTTCCCTTTCATTCAATACATAGGCAACCGTTACGTACAGCTAGTACCTCTGACGTGCTTGTGGTTATACCCAGTGCCAGTGTATTGATGAGTCATTAGAGTCCCCCATAGAAAGTTTTCTAAGTTCGGGCGAAACGTTGTAGAGGCCGTATGGTTTTTTGGCAGGGTTCAAATATACACGCGCACTTGTGCATGTGTAATGGTTCGGACAGATAATACTAGTGGGCTTTGGTTTAAGCCGGATCATAGTATTATATTGTGTAAGAACAATTTTGTCTCGTTGTATTCGTATTCGGTCAGAATACAAATGCGGGTATGTAAATACTGTTGTGGGGTAATCCTGTAATTCGTTACAGGACTACTTTTGAAGTTGCCAGTTTTTCTTCCCTCGTTTAAACATTAGCCTTAATGTTTAATTAATTGTTTATGAATTTGTATCCATTCTTTTTGGGCCATTTCATTTCTCAGTGGACAATTTCATGTATGATGGTGGCTGGGTTCTTTTTTAATTGGGCATGGGTTTTTTTTCTTGTTTTTAGAAAGTCGATGTGAGGGATGGGCTTGTGCATGGGGTAGCATGGGTGCGTGGAATAAGTGTTGGCATTAATTTATTTGGTGATGGAATATGTGTGTGCTGTGGTTTTTTGATTGGATGGTTTTGATACACATTCATTCATTCATTTTTTCTTGCAATCCCCAGAGAACTTGTAGAATGGCCGAGCATAAATTCCAGAGCCCCATTTTCATTTTCCTCACAAGTTTTCCTCATGTGCTCACATTCTATCCAATGGCAACTTCATTTACATTCACCCGATTCATCGGGTGCCTTAAGACAAAATATTCTACACTCTCTCTATTTCAATTTTGGACATGTCGGCTAGTAAACTTCATGTCCGAGTTGCTTCAGTTCGAAGCAGGAGCCCGTATAAAGATTCGTTGACGTGGTGCCACTTTGACGAGAAAACTGGAGAGCGGATTTCATCGAGGCCTCCGCAACAAGCTAGGGGAGGGGATTGAAGACCGAAGGACACGGATCGATCGGTATAATCTCTGAACTCTCTTTTTAGATTGCTAGTTAATGATTAATGGAAAGATCCGGATATTGGTTGCGGTAGCGTCAAGTTTTGTAAAAAGTTTTTGTTCCGCACTTGGTGTCGGATTGACGGCCGGGGCGCTGCCGTACCCCAACAGGACACACGTTGTTTTATATCCTCATATTTACCTGCATATGCTTTTCTGATATTTATATGCAGGAGTTGTTGTGTCAGTGGGTGACACGTGGACGAGATCCACTGCATACATGCATTGATTATATTGTTGGATAATATCCACTTGCTGATAGGCATTTATTATGTGTTGTCATATTTGCAGATACGGTCACCCTAGATATCATAGTATTACTTTTATGATATACTTGACCTAGGAAATCGTTATTTATTTCGATTTCTATCTGTTGATATTTTCTACTCACGAGTTGGCAACTTACCCCCGTTGTGCCTCGGTTCTTGCTGGTTGTCCGCTTGGATCAGTAGCGGCATCGTTGGCACACAACTTACTTTTGGGTGTATTGCTTTGGTAGGTGGTACATGTTGGATCGTGCCCCTCTCGTATTTATTATTCCTGTTGTATCTAGTCAACTCCATCAATTCAGAAACTAGTTATTGTATATGTTGCAGACTTATAAGACTTGTTGTTGCGAGACTTGAGCGATGGGTTTTATGTTCGCTTTTGGGGTTGATGTATGGCTTAACTTTTCCTTGTGTGGATCTTCGCCGTTGGGCATCGTATACTTGTTATTTATACTTGTGGTGGTTGTTTCTGCCGTTGGGCGTGATTTGCTCCTGTTTGGGGATGCTTTATATTTTTCTTTGTTGTACCTGTTTTCGGGGTTAGTTTTTACAAGGGAGGTGCTGCCGAAATTTTCAAAAGACAAAACATGATTTACTATACTTTTATTTCAAAGTTTCACCTCTTTATTTCTTAAAAAGATTTAGATTTCTGGGTTTCAGCTTACTTGAATTACGTTACGCCTGTAAACGTCATGTGATTTAAGTGCTGGTCGTGAGCTAATATGTTGGGTCGTGAAAAAGTTGGTATCAGAGCGCTAGCTTTAATCTTGGTTCGAGTTTAGATTTGACTATGTGGAGTCTAAGGCGTATATATTTTGGGACCTAGACTTGACCTTACGGAATTTAGGCTTGAATAAGGGGGTATTAAATCCAAACTTTCGTTTCATAGGCTGACCCTGATTGATGGAGTAGGTAGCTTGAGTAGAGTGACATACCGTACGTATGTTCCGCGGCATATTTACGATACAATACTCCACTTAAGAAACCTTAGGATGTACATATCTTGAGACTGGCGATTCTCTTTGTTTTCCTTGATTATATATCCATTTGAGATGCTTGATTCTATTCGTTTACATGATCATACTCTCACTGATTCCGTTCCTCCTTATGATCATATATTCTTTCTGGATCTGTAGATTCATTTCATCACTTTGATCTTTTTCGTCGATACTTGATTGAGGTTCCTGTCACCATGGTTTGAGTGCAGATTGAGCTGCTGCTAGTGATGCGGTCAGGGCGAGCTCGTCGTGGACGAGGACTGACCATCGTGTTTTCTGGTGACATAGGAACATATCGATGTGGTATGGTGTTGTGACCTCTCGTTGAGGCGAGTGTGCGGTTTTGTACCGGATGATCATGCTATTGTTAGAGGCTGCCTGCTGTGAGAGGACTGTTGATGTACAACATAACTCAGAGATTTTGATGTCGTCGACTGTGCAGACAGATGACCCAGCTGTTGCTGAGTTTGATGTGATGTCGCTTCCAGAGCTTACGAGCTGAGATCGCTGGAGCTTCCAGGCAGAGATGCGACAGGTGATAGCTAGTCTATCTTGAGTTGAGAGACGAAACTGATTCGTCAGATTTGATGCGCCGACGCGGGCCCTGTTGAGTTGAAGATTTTCAGTATGGAGAGTCTTACTTAGATCTAGAGTAGATCGATCCAGAGATGACGTTGTTCGTCGGATGATCCGATAGGAGATCAGTAAGATGACTGGTTACGGTAGAGGACCTCACCCAGATGCGTTGTGAGTTGATTGAGAACGGACGAGTGTAGAGTGTTCCTCCGATAGTGGGACGAGTTCCCGAGGACGTGTTCGGCGAGATATCTTCGACATAGTGATGAAGATACCGAGTTTGTGATTTCGATTCCGTGTGAGAGATTCCGTATTGACCATAGCCGAGAAAAAATTGCAGTACGCAGATAGCATGACCTGACGTCGAAGTGGACAATAATAAAGACGAGTGGAACAAGAGATTTGTGCGAGATACTGACGAGCTGTTGTTACTCCCCGTTGAGATTAGAGATCAGATGTGTATACAGAAGCGTTGGAATACAACCAGTTCCCAAGGAAATGTTGTGATGAGAACGCAGATGTCCAGAGAATGAGGAAAGATTAGGTAAGTGTACCAGCCCCCGTATAGTTCGGCATAGGCAAGATCGGAAGAGACCCTGAACAGGTTCCTTCTAGGACACTGCTGCGATGAGATTGCACCGAGGATCAGTTATGTCACGTGTATTCAGAGGGCCAGAGGCCGACGCCAGTGACGTGCTGCTTTATGAGTGATAATACTATTTGGCCGAGAGATGACCTGAGGAGTGCTTGAGCGGAATCATTTCCGTTAGCACACCTGACTGGGCAGATGAACCGATAGATTGCGAGATTGATAACCACAGAGAAAATAAGGACCCAGAGACAGAAAACACCAGACCGTGAGCAAGAGGCAAGCTGATGTTATTGCTCTGCCAGTTTGGGCGCACCGGCATTTTTCGACATTGTAGGAGGGGTACCTCAATGTCATTTGTTGCAATTTGCATTGTGATCCAAGTATCACGCTTATATCACTTAGATTTTAGTTTTGATGATCGAGTTTCAGGATATAGTTTTTGTGCACCATGGCTGCACCTACTGGGTATTTACATTCTGTGTATAGTTATTGCACTTGATATATATATTTTATACACCGTTGTGTTGATGTCGATTTTGTGCCTTACCTGTACATGTTTATGATTTCCTGGATTTCTTACAGTTGATTTGATTTTTGCGTGGGGTACGCACTCGATTTGATTTCTGCACTCGGTATAGCTCACATATGCTTGCAGTGCATTAATACGTGTTTTGTGCACGCAGTTGCACATGTTTATGATTTTTTTACACCTTGGTACACTCGGTATAGTTTTCATACGCATTTGAGTTAGCTATGATTTTTCGTGCACTAGATGCACAGGATTTGATATTTCGTGCATTAGATGCACAGGATTTGATATTTCATGCAGTGGATGCACAGGATTTGATATTTCGTGCACTAGATGCACAGGATTTGATATTTCGTGCACTAGATGCACAGGATTTGATATTTCGTGCACTAGATTCACAGGATTTGATATTTCGTGCAGTGGATGCACAGGATTGATATGTCGTACACTAGATGCATAGGATTTGATATTTCATACAGTGGATGCACATGATTTGATATTTCGTGCAGTGGATGCACAGGATTCGTATTTTGTGCATTGGTTGCACTAGGTTATACTCCGTGCATTTGTTGCACCCGATTTATGTTTTTGAGCATTCGTTTCCCAGATTTGTGTTTTCGTACGCGTGTGTACTTGATGTTCGTTTTCGTGCATGTGGGATGCACTTGATTTCGAATTCGTTCGTGCATGACAGATGCACTTGATTTGGACTTTCGCGCACGTGATACGATTTTGTGCACACCTGTTGCACTCGATTTGGGTTTTTCGTTCGTGCATGTTAGTTGCATTGAATTAAGATTTTCGTGCACTAAGAATGCACTAGTTGTTGTTGTCGTGCATGCCAGTTGCATTGGACAGATGTTTTCGTGTACATAGTCTTACTTTTGTGCATATTGTGGCACCTGTACTTGGATTTGATTTCCGTGCGCACCAGACGCACGTGATGGTTGGACACGCCTTTTGAGGCTGATATTGCTTTTGAGCACTTTGTTTTCATGATGAGGCCTATACTTGTAGTACCCTAGCAGGATTGATTCGAGGACAGTACCTGTGTACTTTGCATGCATAAAAAGTACACCAAGAGGTTTTCAAAAAGGAGCTATAGTCTCGCTATTTCTTACGTGTCTGCGAGTGACACGAACGTTTACAAAAGAAAACCTTTTGGGATATTTTAAAAAGGGCGGAACGTATATTTGAGCAAAACATATATGATAGTATATTATTACTTTACAAATGAGCATCCATCATTTGTGCCGTGAGCTATACATCACACGGTGATCCAGAAAAAAGATTCTGCATACGTTATTTCAGTTTTTGGAGATTTTTCAAAAAAGATGTGTACTATATACATATTATAGCATTTGCTTAGTGTATATTGGATTTCAGTAATGGATTTTGAGATCTGTATCTCCATTGTAACTCTGATGATATGCGTGCAAGTCCGACGATTTGCGTGACGCTTGACGGGGTTTGGTTTTGAGTTTCGTACTCATTTTCCGGCGCACAGGATGCGCTGTGGTATTTCTGTATCTTCCGTGATTTCGGAGCCCCGTTGATTTGAGCTGATTATTGAAATGTTTTTGAAATTGGGGTTTTAAATTTAAATTCGAGGACCGAATTTATTTAAGAGGGTAAGATTGTAACATTTCAGAAAATATAAAATATCATTTTTGGAATTTAATATTAAAATAATATATTTCGCGAAAATTACCCGATTTGTGAAATTGGGGTTTTCGTAAAATGGTATGAATATATATCAATATTTGTGAAATAATTTTGAGATTTAAAATGATTTATTCATTTAAAATTTAATTTAGTTGAATGTGAGTTTTTAATGTTGCATGCATTTTTTGTGTATGCATTAATTTATGTTGCATGCATTTTGTGGACTTTTTTTTTGTGATGGGCTGCCCAATTTCGAATCCTGGGGAGGGATGGGTTTGTGGTGAGGTGGCATGGGATGGTTAGGATATTTTTCTTGCATTGATTTAGTTTGTCCATTGTTAAGATATTATAGCTTTAGATATTTGTGTTGCTACAAACCTTAACCTCACCACTTGCATTAGACTTACCCTCGCCATTTTTTTGAAATTCCTAGTGAGCTTATAATGTGGCCGGCCCCCATTTGAAAATGATGCACAAAATTTCCAAAGCCAAATTTTCTCACTTGATTTCCCTTTTGGCAACTTCATTTATCTTCACCCAATTCATTGGGTGCCTTGAGACAAAATATTCTACACTCTCTCTACTTCAATTTTGGACATGTCGGTTGGCAAACTTCATATCCGAGTTGCTTCAGTTTGAAGTGGGAGCCCGTATAAAAATTCGTTGACGTGGTGCTACTTCGATGAGGAGACCAGAGATCGGAGATGCCGCGAGGAGCGTGGAATGATAGCTAAAGACCGAAGGACACGGATCAATCGGTATAATTTCTTAAAACACTTTACAGTTTACTAATATAGTGTTATTGGTACGATTTGGCTTGTAGGCTTGGCGGTTTTCATGGATAGCGACCCTAGTGAGGGTTTCGGCTATGTTTTCCGGTATTCGGATTTCTTGATTTTGCGACTGGATATTGTATTTGGGCGTTGGACATTTTTACGTCAACGACGAGAGTTGTTTGGTTGTTTTGCATGCACAGGCTATAAGTTCTAACCTATGAGCGCACCATGTGCCGTATTTGGATTTCGGAATTTGATGTTAATAGTTTTGCGAATTCATATTGATTGTAGGTACCTTCACGTGGATTTAGAGACAATGAAGCGCATCGACTACGGTTAAGTGAGGAGCTTAGCAGGTGAGTAGATTTAAATTTATGGGGGAAGTCGGAAGAATGGCGTATAGCGCCCCAGCAACTATTGATATGGAATATCGTTTGATTATTTTATCCTGATAAATGATATGCGACGGACATGATTGTATGATTTACAAACGATAATATGATAAAAGTTCATGCTAATGGACATATTGACATATGAGAAAATAAAGGATAGGTGAATCATGATAGGTACGAATTGAAAGAGAACAAGTGTGATGTTTTTAAATTGTGATGCGAGATATTAATGTGATGGACGAGTATACGATGTGATATGATGACTTAGTGTGATATGTCGTTATATGGATTAGAGTCGATATGAGATTTTTGATACCTTTATAGGTCCCCTGATACGAGTTTGACATGGATGTGACCAGAGAGATAGGTATATATATATATGGATAATGTTTTTGCATATTGAGTGATATGTTATACTAGACTTAGATCCGTACCCCCGATGTGGTATAGGTTGATAGAATCCTAGATTTGTTTTAATGCCGCTGTATGATGGATTTACCGTACGCGATGAGTTTTATCTGTTGTTTTATCCATACCCGTACGTGATGTTGTGAGGCTGGATGCCGATTGATGGATTCATCGACTCGGATATATTGTAGACACGTTTACCTTATAACTTTTAGCTGATGATGTACTTTATGCTATGATCATGTTATTCTCATTGCATTAAATATACCTGTGCTAGTACACCTACACCATTATCGATGATGCGTATGTTACACTTACACAGATTTGCCGGTTCACACACCTTCATCATCGATAATTGCCATGTCACTACACAGTAGAATTGCTACATCATGCTATGATATATTTGCTATGTTCATATCACTGTTCCACGTTGCATGAGATATACGGACATGCTTACATCCTGTTATATGTTGCATACCTTGCTATAGCTACATGCACATCTTGCATACATACTGACATGTACACCCATATATCTTGCTATAGCTGCATATACCCCTAAGTGGTATTGTATTGACATATGATTTTGAGACGTTGATTATTGTGCTATTGCGCTTATGAAATGCATCATATATACTTGCTTACATGTAGATACTTATACCTTGCTACAGTTACATGTACACCTCATATGATGCTGCACTTGATTTTCGGAGGATTTGGGAACCACATGATATATTTTAAAGATCGATTCATTTAAAAGAGCGGTTTTCCCTTAATATGCTCATATTGCTGTTTTATGTTGCATATATCATATTTTCATGGATTTACGCATTGAGATATAGATTTCATGTGATTTATGGATTTGAGAACCGTGGGGGTATTTCAAGAAATTTATGTATTGTTTGAAAACCTGGTTTTTATTGCGTCCACCATGTGTTTTCTCGGTTTTGAGATTGGCATGTGAAATCCGATTCGAGGAGCGGGAGGCACCGTCTGCGGGTACATGGTGGACCCGGTATGGTACACCGGGGAGAGAGATGATTTCGTGGTGTAGACGATGAGCCTGGCAGAAGGATCACTACCTACCGGTGATATTATTTGGACTCGGGGGATATCTGCAGGATACCGACCGGAGTCATGTTCAGACATGCTACGTGGATTGCGGGTGTCGATGTGGACACTCATGTTCCATGAGATGTACTGACATTCGGGCCGGTCATGGTGACGGTGCCTGACAGATGAGGATTTACGTGTCGATGCTAGACACGGGTTTCATGATGTTTCGGGTGTCGATGTGGATACTCAAGTTTCCATGATTTTGTTGTATCGCGAGGGACACACGTTGTTTTATATTCTCATATTTACCTGCATATTCTTTTCTGATATTTACATGCAGGAGTTGTTGTGTCAGTGGGTGACACGTGGACGAGAACCACTGCATACATGCATTGATTATATTGTGGACGAGATCCACTGCATACATGCATTGATTATATTGTTGGATAATATCCACTTGCTGATAGGAATTTATTATGTGTTGTCATATTTGCAGATACGGTCATCCTAGATATCATAGTATTACTTGTTGGATATAGTGCCCTCTAAGTCAATTATTGGATCGCAAGTACATGATTGCAATGATTGAGGGAGGACCTATACCGATAAAACAGTATTACTCGAGATGATAGTATGCTATCTGGTTTGTCTTTATCATCATGCATATGTTAATAAAGCCCATAGGATTCTTGCTTGACCACCGGCAGTATGATGGCGATCATATATGTGGGAGCTGGGGTCTATAAGCACATCCTTAAAGTGTCCCTAGTCGTGGGAGTTTCGAGACAGGGCATCGATACTCCGAAGTAGACTACTGTATACAGTCGAGACCCCGACGAGGGGCGGTGGCCAGTCTCACAAGCCACTGGTGTCAGTCGGATCACCTAAGATGTATACAGGTGCTCATTGGGTTATGAGTACACCGGACTGGACTCGCCGGGAACATGCTAGTTGGTATTATACATATCGTCAGATAGCAGTTCTCTGGTGACATGTGTACAGGTTAGTTCATCGACCTGAGGTCGTCATTTGTCTTGTGTAAGTTCCCACTGTGCTTTGATTTGTACCCTACCACGGGTCAAAGGAGTCGTGCAAACAGGTATATTTTGGGTACAGTCCCGAGCCACATTGAAGGCAAGTGAGCGGATCTTCGGGGATTCGTCTCTCCCGGTATTGGGAGTGAGATCGCACCGTGTTTAGGAAAGCCATTACACGAAATCCCTGGCCAGGGTAATCAAGATTTACTAGTAGGTATACCAGTAGAATCTCAGGGTGTTCTGGGCTACTCTCTGACACGACTTATGCAGCTATTGGGGGTCTGACGTTTACCGGCCCCCTACGCCCTATATGCGATACTCATAGACGAATGTTCCGGACTGTACAGATATTGTCACTATCAGGCTCAGTAGGGTTTATAGATGAGTTCGCTCGTCAGATTCCCTTCCAATCAATACATAGGTAAAACGTTACGTACAGCTAGTACCTCTGACGTGCTAGTGGTTATACCCAAGGCCAGTGTGTTGATGAGTCATTAGAGTTCCCCACCGACACTTTCCCAAGTTCGGGCGAAATGTTGCAGAGGCCGTATGGGTTTATGGCAAGGTTCGGAAAATGCACGTGCATTTTCGCACGTGTCAGTTTTCGGGCAGATAATACTGGTAGGCTTTGGTTTAAGCCGGAACCCAGTATTATACTGTGTAGATATAATATCTTTGTCTCATTTGTATTTTTATTCGGTCGTAATACAAATGCGGGTATGTTTATACCGATACGGGGTTATCCTGAAATTCGTTTCGGGATGATTTTTGGAAGTTGCCAGTTTCCAGTTTTCTATCAGCCGTATTTTGACATTCGGTTAAATACGGATTTGTCTTTTCCTCTTCAGGGTGAGTCATGCTTCTAGAAGGTTCTAGAAGTGGTGATTAGGCTTATGACTCATTTGTGTCATTAATGGTTCATTAATGATGCAAGGTGACTAGGTTTAATGTGATTGGTTTGCATTTATTGCTTCTAGTGATTCATGCTTTGTTGTTAGGTTATGATAAGGTTGAATGCTTAATGTCACCACTTGATACTACTACACTCACCTCCCTTCTCTCCTTAAATTGGCCGGCCACTTCATTGTGGAGATGAGATTTTTTTGATTTATTCATTTTTGTGAGAAAAGATTATGATAACTTGTGTATGGAAATTTCCTAGTTCAATTTCCATTCACCCGATTCCAAATGGCAACTTCTTTTAACCGTTCGTCCATAGTCTTGGACGTAACGAGACAAAGTATTCTACTCATTTTCTACTTCATCTTGGTCGTCTCTTTTAGCAAACTTGACGATCGAGTTGCCTCGGTTCAGAGGCGGGAGCCCGTTTAAAGATCCGTCGACGTGGTGCCACCTTGACGACGAGACCGGAGATCGAGCAAGTTCGGATCAGTTGCAACATAGCGTGGGATGATGGTTGAAGACCGAAGCACTCGGATCATTCGGTATAACAATTCTACCCTCTTTAAAATTTATTAGTTAAGCTTTAATGGACGATCCGGGATAAAGTACGCGATAGCGCCAGTGTTAAAAGTTTTGTTCCGCATATCGGCGTCTGTCAGATGGCCGGGGCGCTGCCGCGGACTTACAGTGGTATCAGAGACTCACCATTAAGCTATACTAACTTGTGCTAGCGCGTTTAAAAGATCGATCGAACGGAATTTCCGAAACTGCATTTTTCTGTATCCACAGTTTCTGTTGATTTTCAAACTGTTCTAAAATTATTTTTGCATATCACAGAAAAACAAGCAGGAGTTTCTAAGTAGCCAGTAAAAATTTGGGCACGTGATCCCATTAAATCACCACGGAACCGGGGTCAAACCCAGGGTTTGACCGCGCTTCCGCGGCGGTTTAGTTGGAATGGTGCCCCAAATTTTTACAGGGGCTTCTTCACAGGGAAATGTGGTTTCTGGTACTGTTTGTTTTGGCCCAGATTTTGTTAATGTACAGCAGTTGTACGTGGGGCCCACTTCGGGAAATTTTGTTGATCGAATTTTTAAACTTGTTAGTTTACAGTACTTTCATTATATCTCCGACCGGGAATGTCATTTGATCGGTAAACCGCGTCTAATTGCTATAGTTCTTTTAGACGGGTTTGCGAACGTGACATTCGCGTTGATATTCTGTGTTGCGCTGTAATGTTGCGGATTTGTCGTGGTGGATAGCAGTGTGCAATGATAGTGCAGTTTGGATTTATTTGTACATTTGATATTGCGGGGCGAGCATCCAACATGTGGACTGCCGTCACTGCCTGTTGTATAATATTCTTTTGGGGCACGACTAGCTTGCGGTCGATGTACCTGTTGTACTATTTTTTTTTTTATTTCTGTACTAGGTTTACCCCGCGATGGGGTGCACGAATAGCCGGGTTCTGGAATGCAACGGGTCCGTATCTCATGGCTTTGAGAGGCAGAGGGGCCTCACTCTTGAATTGGCGGGCTATTCGCCGCACTCGTAGGGGTACATGTTGACCCAAGGAGCGGTGCTCAATTTACCGGATTCCGTGAAGTGCCGGGTATTCCATTCACTATGTTGTGGGGACTACCTCGCTTCAGGTTTTGGCGGGTAACTTGCCGCACCCGTAGGGGTCTAGGTTTCATTGTACAGGCTATCCACACGACCAGGGGAACGTCGGGTTTCAGCAGCGGCTCTGTGAAACTCGGGGATCTCAGATTATCTGTAATGTTCGGTGATGCTTATTACTTTTCTGTAATGTTGCATATTATCACGTCTGGAGCGATTATTGTATATTAATATATATACTATTAGATGTTGTATATGTTTTACACCCGCGCTAGTCCAGTCCCCGCTCTGTCGTCAGTTAAGTAACCTAACAAGTGATGACGGGACCCAGTGACGAATGCGGATGGCATATACGTAGATTTTATTTTCGTTCTTTTCTGGTGTGATTGATTGATGGGACTGCGTTGATTCTTATCAATGCGAGATAAAACAAACCTATATTTGATGTTGTTGGAACAAATTTTAAAAAGAAATTATTACAAAGACGTTTCCTTTTGTTTTGCATAGCGGTATTCAGTTGGAATATCCTGCACCTCATTCCACGAGGAAAGAGCCGAGATCCCTTCACCGGGAGTGACTTCTTTAGCAAAAGGTTTTCGCTACTATATATTTTTATAAAGCTATCAGGTTCCTTCAACGAGATCAAGTTCATTACGTTACAGGTTTTTTCGCCAAAAAACAGCCGTCATCCTCCGTCATTTCTTATGGATGGTCAGTAGTATTCAAGCTATGTTTGTTGGCCTACGTCAAGGCGTAGTGTTTGGTAGCTGTTGGGTATTCATTTGTTGCATAGATAGATGCATTAGTTTAAGTCAGACATACAGCCTTGTTGGGCTACGTCAAGGGCATGTACGATGACTTAAGTTAATCAGGACAACGACGGGTAGAACTTGACATGTTGCTTATGATTTGTTGGCCTACGTCAAGGTCATAAGAGCATGAGATAAAAATTACATCGGGAGTTTCAAACATACAAGAAACATGCCAGACTAGCGCATACCTTCTGGAGTGTGTTAACTTGAGTGGCTTCCATCAAGTTATCATACAATGATAGTTGGATCCCGATTCTCACTGATGAGTTGGTTTACTCTTCGGGTGACCCCGACTAATTTTTCTTTCAGGTTTGGAGGAGAATTTGAGAAAACAGTAGGAGGTTTCCTAATTAGATAAAGTGATAACCATTCTGATTTAGGCTAGAGTGCACGCAGAGTGTTTCTTTTCTCTCTCTCTTATGGCAGCGACCTTTGACCGACCCTAGACTATGACTCAGTGACCAAGTTGACCGAACTTTCTTAATTTACTGACTTTTGGATTGTCTAAAGTTGCATAAGTCGTTACCGCTCCTTCTTTTACCCTTTGTATTTCTCAGAACACCCCGTATTACTACGGACATCCAATTCCATTGGATAGATCCATCATATGGTTATATACGAACTCGGAGGGATTTCTTCGAGGATGGATTCAGGTTCAGGAGAAATAGAATTAGATTATTCAGTTTTCTTTTATTATCACCTTCTCTCAGGTTGCGAGAGCTCCTTAGTTTAGGAGAGTACACCCATTACGCTTATTGGATAGTCTTATTCCAAACCATAGGCAGGTGCCGAAAGGTAGGGAATGAAAAAAACCAATTAGCCTAAGTGGGGGTGTGCAGAAGGTAATATGTAAAGACAAGATAAAGGGATTAGAAAAAGGGCAAAGTAAATTGCAACTATTAACATTCACGACCAAACCACGTATTTCATCGCCACTCCTACTTCACCTTTTCATTTCTCCAGAACAACCCGTATCACTACAAACATCCAATTCCATTGGATAAATCCATCGTATGATTATATACGAACTCGAAGGATATTTTTCCGAGGATGGATTCTGGTTCAGGAGAAATAGGAATAAGGTATTATTCAGTTGTCTTTTATCGCCACCTTCTCTCAAGTTGCGAGTACTCCTAGGATTAGGAGAGTACACCTATTATGCTTACTGGATAGTCTTCTTCCAAACCATAGGCTGGTGGTGAACGGTAGGGAAGGAAGAAAACCATTTAGCCTAATGATGGTGTACAGAAGGTAACGACTAAAGACAAATAAAGGGAATTGGAAAGATGGTAGGGAAATATACTGTTAAAGTCATGATATAGATTATGGAAGAGGCATTACTAAAGAATACCAGAATACCCCTACGATACATATTTATGTTTCATATTCACTGTGCATTGTTAATAAAAAAAAAACTGATTTCCCGATTGGATACTTACTCCAGGGTATGTATTTACCAGGTTTCATTCTCACATCTGTATAGTTTTACAGATAATGAGTAGGAGTAAGTTATTAGGAATTAGGTAATCATTCTCATTATATCGGAATTCGTTGTAATTGGTGATATTTGAGGAAATCACCTGGGTACAGTTTTCAACCTACGATGCACAGGTCTTGAGTTATTCAACTCAGAGGACTTATACAGAATATTGTATGTTGTCCAGTGTCCATCGGGACAAAGGGTTTGGCCCTCGTACTATATTCTGTTTACTTGTAACTTCTCTAGTTTATAGACAAGTGTTTCGTAGAAATACAATGTCTAAGTATTGAGAAGTTGCGGGTATAGAAATAAAGTAGAGAACCATATGTCGCAAGTATCGGGATTCTTCAAAAAGAATTTGAAGATGTAGATTCTTGTGATTGGTATTCAGTTGGCAGTAATGGTTTTGAGAAACTAGTTTCTCTTTCAGGTTACTCATAATTGGATGGATTCCTAAGTTGAGTAATGCTGATTAGCCTCTCTCCACTAAGTTGATATGCACTGGAGACAGCTGCATGATTTGAATATGGTTCTAATTAAATAAGTGCCAAAGTTTCTATATTGGATATAGAATGCTTCATATCTTAACGATGTTAAGGTACAGGGAGTTGTCCAGCTTATGCTTAAAACCAGACACTGGATGACTCAAGGCACGTTTCTGTAATGGCAGTTTGCGGGTTGACCCTAGCTTCGACGAGAGTTGATTTTCTACCATCCGGAAGATCAATAGTGATATTGTTCTTGACTCGCCACAGTTTTATTAAAATGGATTTTTTCAGAAAACAGTAGTGGGAGTATGGTAGAACTGTAAGTGATTTCAGAACCGCAAACGATTACGGAAAATTTAATAGGACCTATATATTCAATCAGGTTTGGCATTCCAATAGCCACTCCGCAGAACTGGTAGGTAACCTCAGGCACCCGAGAGGTACTCCAGTAGCCTCAAGGACGGTGACAGGGAGGTTCTTGTTTACCCAGACTTGACACTACTGTTGTTCCAGACTATGAAACCCGGCAGGAGGAAATGTATAGCGTCGTTCTAAACTAGTTTTAGAAGTATACGCATATATTATTCTGCCAGAGGGTTGTCGTAGTCAGTTGGAGCAGCGGAAGCATAGTGGGCAAGTAGCTAGTGTCTATTTATAAACTTGAGCAGATATAGCGGAGATAGATCATCTGATTTTTGATGTAACAATCATGGGTTTGACTTCATCATAATAGAGGATGGATCTGTTAAGAAGGTAGTAAGGTGTGATGTCCTGGTATTTGGATGACATACACAGAATAGGAAGTAAAATTCCTATACTACGATCGGTTGTACTGTTGTCGTCACACAGTTGTTTCTCCACAAAGGGTATGGATATAATATGAAACATTCTGGTAACTAGATCTATGGTTTTAGATCTAGATTTGGGTAGTTTCCCAATTTGAGTACTTTGAATATATTCTAATAGTATTTTAGAATAGATGACTCCTTCAATGGTGGTGTACCCGCAGGTGATGGAGTCACCCTCTCTAAAGTTGTCCTACAGACTAAAGGGGAGAGGGACATTCATGATTGGCAGATCACTTGCTTAGGCAATTGAGTCAATCATGAGATGTCAAGTACCACACCAGATGTTGTTATTGCACTAGATGCGATAAGTTTATATTAATCCAATCCTGAAGAAACATTAGGAAGCAGTTTTAGAACATAAGTGAATGTTCTACGGATTTGATGATGGCAGCCTCCTTCGGGAGACAGTTATTATTCCAGGCTTCAAAGGTGACATGGATGACAGAGTGATTATCAGAGTTATAGTTTTCCCTCTGATGAGGGACAGTATTTTGGACAGATGGTCCAAGAGGATACTGTGGGAGGCATGGTGCGCAACACTGATTAGTTTCAGTGATCGATACAGTCTAAGAAGTTTGGATTGGGGGTTCATTTATGAACTAGGTCTCATCAGATATCCAGACATATTCTAAGACAGGTATTAATCGATTCGGGAGACGGTTTTCTCCGCGAATTTGAGATTAAGAGAGACATAGAAAGAAACTTCAAGGCGGATCCACTCACTGAGGCTATTTCTCGAATACAACAGTTTTGCAAACGAGCTTTGTGAAACTGATTAGTAGAGGAGTTGGAAGTTCGGTATCATACGAGCTGTGAGTACGCGACATCGCAATAATTAGCTTTAAGTGCAAGTGGGAGATTGTTGGATATATAGTGCCCTCTAAGTCAATTATTGGATCGCACGTACGTGATTGCAATGATTGAGGGAGGACCTATACCGATAAAACAGTCTTACTCGAGATGATTGTATGCTATCTGGTTTGTCTTTATCATCATGCATATGTTGATAAAGCCCATAGGATTCTTGCTTGACCACCGGCAGTATGATGGCGATCATATATGTGGGAGCTGGGGTCTATAAGAACATCCTTAAAGTGTCCCTAGTCGTGGGAGTTTCGAGACAGGGCATCGATACTCCGAAGTAGACTAGTGTATACAGTCGAGACCCCGACGAGGGGCGGTGGCCGGTCTCACAAGCCACTAGTGTCAGTCGGATCACCTAAGATGTATACAGGTGCTCATTGGGTTATGAGTACACCGGACTGGACTCGCCGGGAACATGCTAGTTGGTATTATACATATCGTCAGATAGCAGTTCCCTGGTGACATGTGTACAGGTTAGTTCATCGACCTGAGGTCGTCATTTGTCTTGTGTGAGTTCCCACTGTGCTTTGATTTGTACCCTACCACGGGTCAAAGGAGTCGTGCAAACAGGTATATTTTGGGTACAGTCCCGAGCCACATTGGAGGCAAGTGAGCGGATCTTCGGGGATTCGTCTCTCCCGGTATTGGGGGTGAGATCGCACCGTGTTTAGGAAAGCCATTACACGAAATCCCTGGCCAGGGTAATCGAGATTTACTGGTAGGTATACCAGTAGAATCTCAGGGTGTTCTGGGCTACTCTCTGACACGACTTATGCAGCTATTGGGGGTCTGACGTTTACCAGCCCCCTACGCCCTATATGCGATACTCATAGACGAATATTCCGGACTGTACAGATATTGTCACTGTCAGGCTCAGTAGGGTTTATAGATGAGTTCGCTCGTCAGATTCCCTTCCAATCAATACATAGGCAAAACGTTACGTACAGCTAGTACCTCTGACGTGCTAGTGGTTATACCCAAGGCCAGTGTGTTGATGAGTCATTAGAGTTCCCCACCGACACTTTCCCAAGTTCGGGCGAAATGTTGCAGAGGCCGTATGGGTTTATGGCAAGGTTCGGAAAATGCACGTGCATTTTCGCACGTGTCAGTTTTCGGGCAGATAATACTGGTAGGATTTGGTTTAAGCCGGAACCCAGTATTATACTGTGTAGATATAATATCTTTGTCTCAGTTGCATTTTTATTCGGTCGTAATACAAATACGGGTATGTTTATACCGATACGGGGTTATCCTGAAATTCGTTTCGGGATGATTTTTGGAAGTTGCCAGTTTCCAGTTTTCTATCAGTCGTATTTTGACATTCGGTTAAATACGGATTTGTCTTTTCGTCTTCAGGGTGAGTCATGCTTCTAGAAGGTTCTAGAAGTGGTGATTAGGCTTATGACTCATTTGTGTCATTAATGGTTCATTAATGATGCAAGGTGACTAGGTTTAATGTGATTGGTTTGCATTTATTGCTTCTAGTGATTCATGCTTTGTTGTTAGGTTATGATAAGGTTGAATGCTTAATGTCACCACTTGATACTACTACACTCACCTCCCTTCTCTCCTTAAATTGGCCGGCCACTTCATTGTGGAGATGAGATTTTTTTGATTCATTCATTTTTGTGAGAAAAGATTATGATAACTTGTGTATGGAAATTTCCTAGTTCAATTTCCATTCACCCGATTCCAAATGGTAACTTCTTTTAACCGTTCGTCCATAGTCTTGGACGTAATGAGACAAAGTATTCTACTCATTTTCTACTTCATCTTGGTCGTCTCTTTTAGCAAACTTGACGATCGAGTTGCCTCGGTTCAGAGGCGGGAGCCCGTTTAAAGATCCGTCGACGTGGTGCCACCTTGACGACGAGACCGGAGATCGAGCAAGTTCGGATCAGTTGCAACATAGCGTGGGATGATGGTTGAAGACCGAAGGACTCGGATCATTCGGTATAACAATTCTACTCTCTTTACAATTTGTTAGTTAAGCTTTAATGGACGATCCGGGATAAAGTACGCGATAGCGCCAGTGTTAAAAGTTTTGTTCCGCATATCGGCGTCTGTCAGACGGCCGGGGTGCTGCCGCGAACTTACATTACTTTTATGATATACTTGACCTAGGAAATCGTTATTTATTTCGATTTCTATCTGTTGATATTTTCTACTCACGAGTTGGCAACTCACCCCCGTTGTGCCTCGGTTCTTGCAGGTTGTCCGCTTGGATCAGTAGCGGCATCGTTGGCACACAGCTTACTTTTGGGTGTATTGCTTTGGTAGGTGGTACATGTTGGATCGTGCCCCTCTCGTATTTATTATTCCTGTTGTATTTAGTCAACTCCATCAAATCAGAAACTAGTTATTGTATATGTTGCAGACTTAGAAGACTTTAGCTGCGAGACTAGAGCGATGGGTTTTATGTTCGCTTTTGGGGTTGATGTCTTGCTTTAATTTTCCTTGTGTGGATCTTCGCCGTTGGGCGTCGTATACTTGTTATTTATACTTGTGGTGGTTGTTTCCGCCGTTGGGCATGATTTGCTCCCGTTTGGGGATGCTTTATATTTTTCTTTGTTGTACCCGTTTTCGGGGTTAGTTTTTACAAGGGAGGTGTTGCCGAAATTTTCAAAAGACAAAACATGATTTACTATACCTTTATTTCAAACCTTCACCTCTTTATTTTTTAAAAAGGTTTAGATTTCTGGGTTTCAGCTTACTTGAATTACGTTACGCCTGTAGACATCGCGTGATTTAAGTGCTGGTCACGAGCTAATATGTTGGGTCGTGACATGTGCTTTGATTTCCACCATACCACGGTCAAGAGATCGTGCAAAAAGGTGGTTTTTGGGTACAGTCCCGAGTCACATGGAGGCAATGAGCGATTGGAGAGGATTCGTCTCTTCCGATATTGGGAGTTGATGTTGCGCTATGCTCGATTGGCCATAACAGGAAATCCCTGGTCAGGGTTGCTGAGATATACTGGTAAGTGTTATCAGTAGTTTCTCAAACCGTTATGGACCTTGCATCGGCATGACTTATCAGGCTATTAGGGTTTGACGTTTTACCACCCCCAGGCTATGATATGTGACATATCTGACAAAGAGATCGGACTGTACGGTAGTGTGACTGATTGGATTCACAGGAGTATGAGCAGGCTTGCTTGATGGTCTTCTGATCGCTCAATCCTGGGTGACCGTAACGTTTAGCAGACCGCTGACGGCTTGTGGGTGTTTGATATGGTCATCACATACTGTCGGCGTATTGACGAGTCTTTAGAGTCCTACACAGAGGTTTTCTGGTTCATGCGAAACGGAGTAGGAGCACATATATGATATGTGCGGGACCGAGATTAATGCACGTATGTGATACCACATTCTATTCTCGCGATTTTTGAAATCGTCGGTTATATGTGATATAGCCAAGTTATCGAATCAAGCGTTGATTCGATAAGTTGTTACATTTGATATTAGTCGGTTATATGTGATATAGCCGGATTATTAAATCAAGTGTTGATTTAATAATTTAATGTAGAATTATATATTTAATATATTATATTACATTAACTAATATTAGCTCACTTAAGCATTTCTTTTTCTCACTTAAGATACACTTAACATATATATGATATATGTTAATTGTATTGTTTTCTTTTTCACACAAAATATATTTGTGATATATATCATTGTGACATGCTAGATTACACATGCAACATGGATGTATGAGACTTATACCATGCTAGGGTTAATGTCAAGGTTCATATTTATTATTAAGTAATTCAAATAAAATGGAATTTGTCATGTTTGATTTTTTAGTGGTAACTTGTAGAACATTGACTTAGTCCACTTATTTTGTCATGCTTAAGATATTTATTAACCTAACCATTACCCTACACCATGGTTTAGTCTCTACAAGGGTTAAGGTATGACATAAACTCACCATGGTTGCATTTCTAACCTCATATGATTTATTCTTTCATCACTTGATCTTCATCTTCTTCTTCCTCATTTCAAGCTTTCTAGCTTTTGATAAAATGATGAAATTTAGTGAGAAAATAAAATCTAAAGTGAGCAAAATTCCTACTTCATCATCCTCTACTATTAGCCATTTAGTTTAGGGTGTTTGCTTCACTAATTCACATATTAGTGAAGAGATAGAATGAGCTTGAGTCTTCTCGACGTAGATCATCTTCGGTCTCGAAGACATTGAGAAAGCTCGTTCATTTCTTCAAGTGAACCTTTTCAAGAGTCCGGGAGTTCACTACGTGCAGCGAAGGGACTACTACAAGGAGCTATAAAAGTGAAGGACCGGTCTACAAAGGTTGTATTCCGCATTCACTTAGATGTAAAGTGTTTACATTTGTTGTTTCGTATGATTCTCTAATTAAACATCCTATATTTTGGGTTCGTTAGCACGACAATTTTTTAATTTGGTATGAACGATGCCACCCGAAACCCTGCTGCCGTATTAGGGAACTCAGCAGTGGTATCGGTGCCTAGCTAGAGAATTAGACGATGTGTGTTAGATTACGAAACCGAAACGAATCCGAAACTTGAAACCCTTTAACCTAGTTTCTATCAAATTTGAAAAGTGCGCTAAATTTTTTTTAAACAACTGCAGAATGCTATATGTGATATAACATGAACACCATGAAAATTCGAGGCAATTTGAGCTCAATGTGGCCATCCACAATGGTGGAAAAACCGGTGTGCTCGAGTCTTTTGCGGAGTTCTAGCTTCAAATTTTCAGGGTGTTCCAGTCTCTGGGTTGTAGTGTTTCAGGTGTAGCTAGTTTTTGCTAAAAATTGCATGTGATGTTAATTTTCTGCATAGGCAACTCGGACTGTTTCGTATTCGTAAATCTAACTTTGTTTCGGGTATTTTAGACGGCGATAAAAATTTCGAACGGATATCAATAACCCATTGTTTCCCTTGCTGGAAATTTTCCAAGTGTTGGATTTTTCCAAGTTTAAAATATTCAGAAAAAAATGCAGTTGATTCTGTGGACCCTCTAGAAGAATGAAACCCTAACTCGATTTTGTGACAGTCAGATCCGCCATCAAACCCTTGGGTTTGTGGTAGTTCAGCGGTGCCACAGGTGAGGCATTGGTTGACCTTTCTACGGCCGGTTCATAGGTGCTTTGGCATGTTCTAGGTATCTTTTTTAAACTCCGCTCAAGTGTTGAGTTCTTTGGGAAATTTTGGGTGTTTGTTTATTCGATCGGAAAGTTTAATATCGTTTAATTATCTGAGATTGTGATACAATAATTGGAATCTACACTAATTAGTTATGAGATAATTAATTAGTTGCATGCAAGTTTAACATTTCGGTCTCGAGTGACATCGGGAATCTTGTTGAATTACCCGACTTCTTTTGAAAAGTGTTTTCATAGATGAGATCTAAATGTAAGATTTGCATTGTTAGGCATGAAATCCAGAATATGTGATATTCCGGGTTTATGATGTCTAAGGGCAGTGACGATTCCAATTGTTGTAGTTTTTCACTTTCTTTTCTGCGACCGTAAGTGTAATATATGGTGTATCGCCGGTTTCGTTACTATATGTCAACGACAATTGGGATATGCATATTTACTTACGTTGATAATATATGATGTTATGTGTTGCTGTAATATGTTATATTGGATCGTCGCTTTTGAATAGCCGGGGGGGTTATGTGAGATGAGAGTTTTTCATTTTTATTCATGTAAAATTCAATGTATGTAATATTCTTTTATTGGGGCACTTCCGGGTTGAGGATGATGCACCATTGATGTATATTATTTACTTTTCCGCATTAGAATAGACCCAAGGAAGAGAGAACAAATAACAGGGTTCTAGGGTCCAGTGGGAGGCCATCTCGAGGAGTCGAGACCGGGTCTCCTAACCCTAGAATTGGGAGGGTTGCTTGCCGCTCTCGTAGGGGTCTAGGGATGTGGGTTTGGCTATTCATTGCGACCGTGGAATCCGTGTTTATTACTTGCTTGATATAAAACACGGAAATCCTAGTATATCCAATATTTCATATGTTATCTTCTGCTGCTCTGTGATGTGATCACTGTGATATGTTGAGACGAATGCTTATATTATATATATGATATATAATAAACATTACTGCTTTCGTTTCTTCTGTGATATTTAGGAAGCATAATTGATGAGAATTCATTAATGAGATTAATGAAATAAAAGAAACCTAAAGATATTGTAGAAACTTGTTTTAAAAACTGGTAGCTCTCGTTCTTGCTTTGCATAGCGGTATTCCTTGTAGAATATCCAGCACCTTATTCGATAAGGAAAGAGCCGAGATCCCTTCACCGGGAGTGACCTCTTTAGCAAAACTGGCAGATGGTACAACCCACACGGTTTGTCTTTTGATTGCTTTTATAGTTTTTGCTTTGCATAGTGGTATTTATGAAATATCATGCACCTTATTCGATAAGGAAAGAGCCGAGATCTCTTCACCGGGAGTGACCTCTTTAGCAAAACTAGTAAAAACCTCAAAAACACTCCTTTTCAAAATCACTCGATTCTACAACGATATCAAGTTCATTACGCAAAAGGTTTTCTTAAAAACCTGTCGTAGCCCTCCGACATTTCAAATAAGTAGTATTTAGTATTCGTGCTACGTTTGTTGGTTTTCGTCAAGGCGTAGTGTGCGGTAGCTAATTAGTGCTTATCTGTTTAAGCATATGATGCGATTGGATTAGGGTAGTCATACGACTTTGTTGGTTTTCGTCAAGGGTCGTGCGAGTGGGTTTACTTCAATCATGAAATGTACGGGTTGAACTTGACTAGCAGACTATGGTTTGTTGACTTTCGTCAAGGTCATAGGACGCTAAGGGCAGAAGATTATCGAGAATTTCAAGTGTTGAAATTGCAATGAGATTGCATACCTTCTTTGAGATAGTTGGATCCCGATACCTACTGCGAGTAAGAGTTACTCCTGGGAGAGTTTTACACATTACAATTAGCCGATCAAGAAGGTGTCTAGAAAGGTGTTAACGGGGTTACGCCCCTAGGAAACCGAGGTTTATTTTAATTAGGTCCGTGCAAAAGCACGAGGAACCTCCCTTAAAGTACCGACACTGTTCTGGCCGAAAGATTGGCGAACTTGTAGGGTATAATTAATCCCGGCTAGTCTTACCTTTTAAGGTTTGAAGGAAGATTTGATAAAAACAGTGGGAGCCATCCTGATTAGACAAAATAATAACTAATCTGTTCTTGCAAGAGCGCAGGCAGAGTGTTTTCTTCTCTCTCTCTCTCCCATTAGCGACCATGTCACACCTTAATCAAGATAATAATATAGATGCATTGACCGAACCTGCTTATTATACTGAGCTAAGGAACGTTGGTTCCGCTCTATTTTATAATTGTTATAAGTCCTAGCAAGAAATAGGGGATTATCCGAATTTCCACGCAACCCAATTGAGGAATAAGCATGTTGATGCATATTCTTTGGGTGTGTTCGTTACCAAGAACTGTTTCTCAGTATCCTCTACGTCCTAAGTATGAGATACTGGATTAGGATCCCACATATGTAAAGTGTTACCTTGGCTACAGAAAGGTAGAGAACTGGGATATGTGATATGTCTCTAAGTGTTAGAGAATGGTGCAATTGTTGCAACCAAATTAGTTGGCAGATATCATCTTGTATTACCAAATACATTGATTCTGAACAAATGTTATTAGATACCGAACCTGATATACAACATTACATCAAATTCTTTATTGAGTTAAAGAAAGATATAATTCTGTATTGAAGGATAATGTTGTGAATATTTTCCTGAATCAAGAGTTGATTGGATCAGGCACATTATATAATGGCATATAAGTTTTAATTCAAACCACAGTTCAAACTATGTAGAACACATATAAGAGGAGTAGTTCAGAAATGAACGAATACTTCTTGCGGCATTATAGACTAGGTTATATCAATGCGACACGACCAGCTAAGTTACATAAGGATGAATATAAGAATCTGTTCGAATTTTCATCATATGATACTTTCCAGTCTTGTCTCAAAGGTAAAATGACCAATACTCCGTTTACTGGAAACGAAGATAGAGTTGCTGAACTCTTGGGACAGATACATGATGATGTATACGGTCTTATGTCTACACATGCCAAGGTTGGTGTTCATATCAGAATATTGCATTATTATATTCCCCATTCTTAATCATATTACAAATAAATAGGTGCTTTTGATCCATGTCTGCTAAATAGTTGCAGGTTACGGGTTCTCAGAACAATACAGTGAAATTCAGGAAAAGACGCTACAAATGTGAGACTACGACCAACAAATAGAGGAATCTATATGATACCGCCTATCAGTTTAAGAAACAAACGAAGATCAATGAACAGTTCGATTGCACAAAGTACGAGGACAACACAAGATTCAAGACTTCAACGCGAAGCTTACGGTAAAAATCCACAAATTCTGCACTGTTGGAAATCTGGAAGAAAGTAGAAAAGATGCTGAAGAACCAAGTGAAGAAAACAGAAGAAAAAGGCAACATGAAGTAACCCTGAAGAAATGAGCCAGAGATCTCACAATATGGCCGCGGATCCGCGGCCAAACATGGGATTCTGCCGCGGTTCCGAGGCCGTGCAGTGCACGTGTCGGTGCACGTGTTGGTGGGTGTCGGTGCTTTGACCCGGCTTTCTTAGGGTAGTCTTGTAATTTCAAGTATGGATCAGATGTAAACCCTAGGGTTTCTCTTATCTATAAATAGGAAACCCGAAAGCCTAATTATGTATGTCTCTCTTTATGCCTCTTTTTAATTTCTAGATTAAATTTTCATTCCATTGTAATGGTCAAGAGGTGTCAATAAAAGTAAGTTTTTTTTATCCTGCAATTCTCCATTTGAATTTAATTTCTGCAATTTTTTTTATCTGTCTTTATTTATCTGCAAGTTAATTAGGTTATTAAAACAAAAATTATAAAAATGAATTTCATCGTAACTTTCCTAATGAGTGAGTAATCCCTCACTTGTTAGGGTTAGGATTGGGTAGGTCCGAAAGATGGAAATCTCTCACTCCTTTCTTGCCCATATAATATTTTAATTAGGACTCTATTTGAATCAAACACACACCGTTCACTACGGCACCCTATCCTACGAGATAGCGGTGATTCCCTAGTTAGACCGGTTGTGGTTGATTTACATAGAGGTTAGGGCTAAGAGTTAAGAAAGGACAGACAAGGAACAAAAGGAAGAAACGAAGTTTCTTCCTAGTCGTGCTAATCTCCTTTGTTGACTATTACCCTAACACCTATGTTCTTAATTAAGGCAAAGGAAGCAGTGAGTAGAGTTAATTTTCTAAACTAACCTAATCCTAACCCTAGCAAGGCTTTAAATCAAATTAATTTCAATCTTAGTTTTTCTAAAATCAAAACCTACCAAAAATAGGACTTAACTCGTTAGAACATAAAGAAAAGAACACGTTTTCCCTGTGGACCGACCCGTACTCAACCGGCTAGCTACCAAACGACATCGTTATTGATTGCGGTATTCTTAATTTTTGATCTATCTTTTAAAACGCTCGCATACGCAAAAAACAACCAATCAAATGGCGCCGTTGCCGGGGAAACGGTAGTTATTTTCTTTTTGTAATTTCGGGTTAATTGAAAAAAATATATAAAAATTGAAAAAATAAAAACATATAAAAATATCATCTTGTTATTTTTTGAAGGGTTTTGTGTGAATTGCGCAGGAAAAGAAGACGGACAGATTCAGATCTGGAAAAAGCCCGGTGAACAAATCAACAAACAGAAGATCTGAACAGGCAAAGGAGAACCACAACAGAACAGAGAAATTTTTTGAAGCTCTGAACCGATTGATCCACCGCAGAACCGCCGCAGTATTGAGCTTTTGACTGCGGATCCGCGGCCACTTGCTGACGTTAGCACTTCAAAACTCTCTGTAAGTATTTTTGTCTTCTCTGTAACCCCCTGAACTCCACTGAAAAATTTTCCTGCAGGATTATTTGCGCAAAATTTCTTCTCCCTCTCCAATTAATCAATTTTGTGCAGGATTCTTTGCGCCGCAAATAAAAATAAAATTTTTTTGGCAAGTGTTTTAGATTTTGTGTGTTAATTGCTTTGCATATTTAAAACAGAAATTAAGGGTCTATAACACCAATCCAGATTGGGTGGGGATTTCATTACCCTTCCTAAGACCCCGGAAATCACAAAAAGTATATGCATCACCCTCGAGTTAATTAAAAAAATATCTAGACTCAGCCAATTAAGGACTATCGCGCTCATTAGGACAGAGGAAGGTTGTGGGCAATCGGTCGTTTATCTAAACCTGACTTTGTGGTGTCTAGGCTAGACAAGTGGGAAAGGTAATTTTAAAAGGCCCGTCTCATGGTGATTCGTGAGCGAATCCCTCCTTTCTTCACTTGTGCTTACCTAGCCATAATTGGTGGTGAAGAGGCGATTTGAGGGATATCTCATAACTTGCCCTTTGGACATGTTAGAAGTAGTCTAGTTGACTTAGGAGACCCTAGCTCTAGGCTTGATTGTGCATGCTTAAATTGTGATTGCTTGAAAGTGTATCGTAGTTCCGTATAAAATCTTTTGCAAAACTCTTTATAAAAAAAAAACCACAAAACAAAATTTTTACAAAACTTGCCATTTGTCGCTAGAAATCCATTGCACCCACCTTTTCTCCATTGACGTTTTCTTACCCCCACCTTCTACCTTTTGACTACACTACACCTCATTTAGTGTATGTCCGGTTGGACTAGGGACACTAGCGCCCATTTATTCAGTGTCTCGTTAGTTCCTACTGACGACGCGTTCGACTCCGAAGTCGAAATTCCCTCCACATCTTTACCTTCATCTTCAAATTCGTCATCTTCTAAGGAGATGTCGGGATTCAATCCTAACAAGCCCTTACCTACTTCGGGACTGATTCCACCTCAACTGGGTGTGAATAACCCACAACACCCTTCTGTTGAAGTGCCCCAACGAATCGCGCTCTAGCATCTTTTCTATCCAACCCACACCGCACTTCCTACTTGTCTTTCACTTCCGCCGGCTAATGGGGATAACTTCGAAATTAAACCCCACTTCATCAATATGTTGCCCAAATTTCACGGGCTGGAATCCGAAGATGCCTATATCTTCATTAACAAATTTCAGAATGTTTGTGCAATGATGAAGACCACCCAACTTTCTGATGATACTATAAGGCTACGAGTCATTCCGTTCACTGTATGTGACCTAGCTGAAAAGTGGCTATATAGTACAGCATCGCATTCCATAAAAAGTTGGGAAGAGTTTGTTAAGGCTTTTCTTAAAAAGTTTTACCCACATCACAAGACCACGAGAATTCATAATGAAATTAACCAATTTTCCCAGCTTCCTTCCGAACCTTTTTGGAAGTGTTTCGAACGATTTAAAGACCTTCTTGTTCAGTGCCCTCACCACGGTATGGAGAGATGGCAACTTTGCCAAACTTTATACGAAGGACTGAACCCAGCAACTAAGCAGTTGCTGGAAACCATCTCTCAAGGTCACTTCCTTACAAAATCTGACGAGGAAGCTTGGCAATTTCTCGACGATCTTGCTGAACAAACGCTTCAGTGGGAAAGAACTAGGCAGACCGCTTCGTCCACTTCATCTACTTCATCCAGTTCGTCTAGGGCAGGTGTTCATCAACTTGACATATCAATTGCAATGAAAGCCGAAATGGCCGCAATTACATGTAAGCTAGAAGCAATTGAGAGCAAATTCTCATCGCCTTCTTCTGTCCCCGCTTTACCCCCTCGCACTATATGCGCTTGTTGTTCGGATCCGTCCCATTTGACCGAAGAGTGTCCTTATAACCCACCTGCTCAAAGACAGGATCAAGTCAATACTTCCTTTCAGCAGAGACAAAGAAATAATCCATACTCTTCAACTTATAATTCTGGTTGGAGGAACCACTCCAATTTTACTTGGAATCAAAATCAACAACAATTCCAAGGTAATAACAATTTCCAAAGGCCTCCTCCACAACAACAAGCTCCTCAACAAACTCAATATCAGCAACCTTTCCAACCCCAATCTTACCAAAATCAAATGAACAATTTTGTACCAAACAACTCTTTTCCTCAAAATAATTTTGTTCAACCAAATAACGATAAGGTTTCCTCGCTAGAACAAAGTCTGAATGCGTTTTTAAAACAATCTACTCAATCCTCAGCCAACATCCAGTCTTCCATTCAGTCTTTGGTACAACACACTGCATCACATGGGTAAAGTATCAAAACCATTGAAGCCCAAATTGCATAACTGAATGCTGCTTTAAGCGAGCGAGAGAAGGGAAAGCTTCCATCTCAACCACTGCCAAATCCCGGTCACCCACAAAATGCGCATGTTGCTAATGAACAACAAAATCATAATGTGAATGTTGTGACTACATTGAGATCTGGAAAGGTATTACACAACAACGTTGGCACTAATAATGACACCCCGGCCGCCGCTTCATCTTCTTCATCTTCTTCAGAGCATGTTCTTCATTCTTTACAAGGTTCTACTTCTTCTACTAATCCGAACGGACCCACATCTCATTCCATGAAAACACCAACACTGGGATCCGTTCCAACTCCGCAATCTACTCCACAAACATTGGACTCAACAAAATTTCGAAATATTCCATTTCCAAACAGGTTGAGATCCAATAAACAAACTCCACAAATGGAGAAGATTGTGGAGTTATTTAAACAGGTTAGCATTAACATACATCTCTTGGATACAATCCAACAAGTCCCTTCTTACGCTAAAATCTTAAAGGACTTATGCACCAAGAAGAGAATATCAAAGGTACCTAAGAAAGTTTTCTTAGCTAGTGCAGTAAGTGATGCTCTTACCCAAGGTTTACCTAAAAAACGAAAGGACCCTGGCTGTCCTACCATTTCAATAATTATTGGGGATAAGAACATCAACCGCGCACTTTTAGATCTTGGTGCCAGTGTTAATCTTCTTCCTTATTCAGTATATGAACAATTAAGCATTGGAAAGCTGAAACCCACACATTGTACTCTCCAAATGGCCGACCGATCCATCACCCATCCTAGGGGTGAGTTAGAGGATGTGTTGATTAAAGTAGGGGACTTCATATTCCCCGTTGATTTCATTGTTTTGGACACACGGCCTGTAGCTAACCCCCGGAGTCAAATTCCGGTGATACTCGGTCGACCATTCCTTACAACTTCTAATGCGATGATCAATTGTCGAAATGGTTTGATGAACCTATCTTTTGGAAACATTATAATTGAGCTCAACATTTTTAAGTTAGGGAATCAACCCTCCGAACCTAATACTAATATACTTGACGTTTGCTCGATCCAAGAGATCACCCAGAAGGACCGTGAGTTCGAAAAATTTCTGTTTGATCACAACAATTTTGACGCCAATAGTGCGTTCCTCCTCGAATCTGACACTGCTTTCACACCCGATAATGATTACGAGTGTTTCACTTTCTTGAACAATTTTGAAGAATCAGCACCCGAGTTTGAATCCTTTGAATTTTCGGATGAGTTAACTGAACCATCCGATTCGGTTGCTTACACTCGCTTTGAACCTCTATTGGAATCCTTCGAGTTTGAGACAATTTTACCAATTTTACCTTCAATTGTTTCGCCTCCAACACTCGAACTAAAGCTATTGCCGTCTCACCTTAAATACGCTTACTTAGGTGAGAATGAGACCCTTCCTGTTATCATCTCGGCTTCTCTAGCCCCTGAGCAAGAGAAAGCCCTTTTAACGGTCTTACAAAGCAATCGGCAAGCTTTTGGCTGGACTATGGCGGACATCAAGGGGATCAGTCCTCTAATAGTTGAACATCATATTCATATGATGGATGATGCCAAGCCAGCAAGGGATCCACAGAGACGACTAAATCCTATAATGAAAGAGGCTGTTAAAAAGGAGATTTTAAAATGTCTTGATAGTGGTATCATTTATCCTATCTCTGATAGCCGGTGGGTTAGCCCTATTCACGTTGTCCCAAAGAAATCGGGCATAACGGTCATAACTAATGAGGCGAATGAGTTAATACCTACTCGCACCCAAACTGGGTGGCGAGTTTTCATCGATTATAGAAAACTCAATGCCGTAACACGGAATGACCACTTTCCATTACCTTTTATTGACCATATGCTAGAACGGTTGGCTGGGCATGAATTTTACTGCTTTTTGGATGGCTACTCCGGCTATAATCAAGTTCCCATCGCCAAAAAGGACCAAGACAAGACCACATTCACTTGTCCTTTCGGTACGTTTTCTTACCGTCGCATGCCCTTTGGGTTATGCAATGCACCCGCTACTTTCCAGCGGTGTATGATGGGCATTTTTTCAGACATGGTGGAAAAATTCTTGGAGATTTTTATAGATGATTTCTCCATTTTCGGCGACTCCTTTGATGAGTGTTTGCTATATTTAGACGCGGTTCTTACCCGGTGTAGGGATAAGAATCTTACTTTAAATTGGGAGAAATGCCACTTTATTGTACAAGAAGGTATTGTCTTAGGATATATTATCTCGCAAAATGGCATTGAGGTAGATAAAGCTAAGATTGAAGTCATTTCCAATCTACCCCTCCCAAATGCGTCCGAGACATTCGAGCCTTTCTTGACCATGCCGGTTTCTATAAACGGTTCATCAAGGATTTTAGCAAGATAGCTAGACCCTTGACTCTTTTGTTGGCCAAGAACACCACATTTGATTTCGACTCAAACTGTATGAAGGCGTTCAAGTCATTGAAAAACCCACTTACTTCCGCTCCCATTCTTTCATCTCCTGACTGGACGCATCCATTTGAGATTATGTGCGATGCATCTGATTTTGCCATTGGTGCTGTCCTTGGACAGCACATCAATAAGATACCGCCTGTGATTTATTACGCTAGCTGAACCTTGAACGAGGCCCAATTAAATTATACAATAACTGAGAAGGAATTCTTAGCTGTTGTGTTTGCATTAGAAAAGTTCAGGCCCTATTTAATCGGCTCACCAGTCATCGTTTACACAGACCATTCAGCTCTTCGCCATCTTTTCACGAAGAAGGACGCTAAATCTCGGCTGATACGTACATTGGATTCTCTTACTACAAGAGTTTGACCTTATCATCAGAGACAAGAGAGGATGCGAAAATGTAGTCGCCGACCATCTTTCACGACTTCCTTCTTCGCCTACACTTCAAATTCCTATTAAAGACGTTTTTCCAGATGAGCAGCTCTTGACTGTGTCATGCGAACCTTGGTTCACAGATATTGTAAATGATTTAGCCACCGGACTTATACCAAACGAATGGCCGAATCAAGACAGACTTAGATTTAAATCCCAGGTAAAACATTTTTACTGGGATGAACCGTATCTATTCAAATACTGTCCCGACCAAATTATTCTTCGGTGTGTCCCCGACAATGAGTTCAAGAGCGTGCTGTCATTTTTCCACAATCAAGCATGTGGCGGGCATTTTGGCCCTAAAAAAACAGCAGAAAAGATCTTGCAGTGTGGCTTCTAGTGGCCACAACTTTTTAAAGACGCACATTATTATTGCAAGATATGCTCCCAGTGCTAACACTTGGGCCGGATATTTAGGAGAAATGAAATGCTACTCCAACCAATATTAGTTGTTGAAATTTTTAATATTTGGGGGATAGATTTTATGGGACCGTTTCCCAATTCTTTTGGGAACGTGTATATTCTCCTTGCTATTGACTATATTTCAAAGTGGGTCGAGGCTATGCCCAGCCGGACTAATGACAACAAGGTTGTCGTTAAATTCCTTAAAGAAAATATTTTCTCTCGGTTTGGACACCCCCGCGCAATTATCAGCGATAATAGATCTTATTTTTGTAATAGGACTTTCGAGTCCTTAATGCGGAAATATTCCATTACTCACAAGCTGTCAACGCCCTATCATCCCCAAACTTGTGGGCAAGCCGAGATTTCAAATCGGCAAATTAAACAGATATTGGAGAAAACGGTTTTCAAAAACCGTAAAAATTGGTCGTCAAAACTTATTGTTGCCCTTTGGGCATTCCGAACTGCTTTTAAGATCGATCTTAGCATGTCTCCATATAGGCTTGTTTATAGAAAGACTTGCCACCTTCCAGTTGAAATTGAGCATAGAGCATTTTGGGCAATAAAAGAGTTGAATCTATCTTTAGGAGATGCGGGCAGCAATAGAAAGCTTCAGTTGAACGAATTGAACGAGCTTCGGGATGAAGCTTACGAGAACGCAATAATCGTCAAAAACCGAATAAAGGTGTTCTACGATAAACACCTTATGCGAAAAACTTTCAAACCTGGTCAACAGGTTTTACTTTACGACACCTAGTTACATTTCCATCCCGGCAATCTCAGATTTCGATGGAAAGGGTCATTTTTGATACGCACCGTATATCCGCACGGTGCTGTCGATTTAGAAAATCTGGAGGACGGTTCACTATTTAAAGTGAACGGACATAGATTTAAACCGTTCCTCACTGCGGACCCGTCGGAGGAGCTCCTGTTTTTGCAGGAGCCGATTTATATTGACTGATCTTCCTCCATCTACCCCTAAATTTCGATTATCTAGCCAAAACACTGTTTCAAATAAGTTTGGGGGTATGTATCACTTGTAATTATATAAAAAAAATAAAAATAAAAAAATTTTAAAAATAAATTTTTTTTGGGTATTTTTGTAAATTTTCAGTTTTAATAAATAATAAAAAAATAAAAAAAATTATTTACAAATAAATTCCTCTTTTTAAGAGGACTTTTTTGCAAATAACCAAACATCCCCCAGTAAATACTTCCCGACCCATCCTCTGATTTTCATAACCCTAAAATACTCCTTTCTGTAAACCCTAGCCGCCGCCACAGCCAGAGCAAGCAGATTCCTCCAGAGCGCCGCGCAACCGCCGCCAGATCCACCTTCGCGCCGCGTTTCCGCTGCTCCTTAGACTCGTCACCCTCTGAAAACTTCAGAGGAGGTTTGTTTATCTTTTTCCCCTCTGTTAAAATCTTTAGAAACAACTTTACTTTCTGTGATGGCGCCCACTATGCAATATGAGAGGGATATTTCGCAACTGTTTGCACACACGATCTATGGAAGTTACTTTGGTGAAGAGATCCAAAAGCGCGGATGGAATTTTTTACTGTTTAACCATCCGAATGCATTCGCGCTTCCGGATCTCGTCACACGATTTTACGAGTGCATGGAAGATGGATGCCTCGCTCAACATGGATATATTAGGCTGATTTGGGGGGATAGGGAAATCATAATCGATAGGAACTTCAACCATGAAGTCACCTTAATACCTAGACTACCTACCCATGACCAACCTCTCCAATTCGAGGATTATTTACCCTTGATGGGTACTGACTGTTCGAGGGAGCCACGTAAGGGCATCCAAGCTAGAACCCTCTTTGCAAACGTATTGACTGTGTGCCGTTGGGTACAAAATAACATTTTTGGTAGTTCACACAATACTACCTTTTTCACACCATCTCTTCATATCGTGCACACCTTAATGACTAGGAACCCCAGATATCATATGTGCACGGTATTGCTTAATTCAATCGGTGCTGGCAAAAGGGCTGCCAATTACCCATGCCCTATGTTAGTGACATAACTGTGTCGCTATTTCCTCCCTGTGGAGGAATTTGAGTTTTACATGCATGGAGATATCCCCATTAGGCCTCTTATTGAGGGCGTATCTACGTCCTATACCCGCCTAAATGATGTATGGTCGCGAACTGAACCGGCTGAGCATGTACCTGCCAGAACACCCAGCTCCAGCTCGACCGCGAGCGAGGAAGAGCTTACCCCTGCAGAACATGGACGTTTACTGAGGAAAGCCACTAGGGGGATTAATAGATTGGTAGGGTTGGTGACCAACTTGGATCACCGTGTGACTGAAACTGAGCACGGCATGTCCACACTGCTGGTGAGAGAGGAACGTTCCCGTTCATGTTCGAGAGGACGGCGAGGTCATGAGCAGTGAGGGCACTGCTTTTGGTAAGTTTAGGGGAGCAGGTGGTTTGTATATAGTTATCATTGCATTGCATATTTTAATTTTTGTACATATTTTTTCTTTTCTTTCTTTGCATGTTTAATTCTGCATTGCATCTTTATAAAAAAAATTAAAAAAATTAAAAAAATGAAAATAAAAAAAACATATAAAAGAAAAATCAAATAAAAAATTGAAAAACTAAAAGGAATTTTTTTTTCTTCAACCTGGCCATATTTGACTTAAGTTTGACAAGACGGTTAACTAGTTAGGAAAAACTATATCCTAAACTTAGTAAATTAAAAACCCTAAAAATAAGCTTTCTTAAAATTTAACGGTAGAAAATATATGTCCTTATAGTTTATTTAGAAATAGACTAATTTTGAGTTCAGTTCTTGGGGTAAGTCAAAATAAGGGAAGAGTATTGAAATTATTATTGAAGTGTAAGTCTGAAAAATAATTTCGAACCTTTAGTCTAAATTCTGAAAATATATACCCTACAACTCGCACATACACGCACCTTGAAACTTGGGATAGTAGAGAATACCTTGAAATGCTCTTGTCTAAAATCCTTAGTATGAGAAAAAAATAAATAAAAGTATAAGTGTGAATAAAGAGATATAAACAAAAAATGAACACTGGTTTTGTGATTACTTAAGGCTGCGTAAAATAAAAAAATATATAGTAAGGGTGCTTTATCACCTAGTGCCTTAGACCAACTGGTTTGGGAGTCACTGCTAAAGCCTTAGATATTACAAGACGAGGAATTATGCCTACATGCGCGAACACATTTTGTAATCGGTCGTTAGTACCTCAAGAAATATTAACGGTCGCATGAAGGATGTGTGAGCAATTTCATCTAAAATTCACCAACTAAAAGTACTTTGGACGATGGACAAGAGTATAATAGCTTGAATTGAATTTCCAAGTGTAGGGGTGATACATACACACATGTAGGGGTATATGATTGGGGTTTTGATGAGAGATAGGAATGAAAAATAGGGCTTATATTTTTAGTAGAGATGATAAAAATTTCTAAGTTGAGACGGAAGCTTAGAAGGAAAATTCAAGTGATGCTGAAAGCTAAATAAATTTACAGAACATATATGATCTTAAGTTAAATGATAAGTGAGTGTGAAAAATACGGGTTGATGATTTCTAAGTTAAAAATAATAGAATTTCTTGCTAGAATACCGAATTGAAGAATGAAAGTCAACAGGCCAAATTGATCGGATTTTGTGGGTAGTATCCGCTGAAAACCCTTAGGAGACAACACTCCTCCTATTAGGGACACCTAGAGGTTTAACGGCTTGTTGCACGAGCTCAGTGCAATCACGATTCCCTGCAAAAATGAGGTTAGGTTTTTTTTTCGAGAATAAAAATAGTTTTGCTCGGGACTAGCAAAAGATAAGTTTGAGGGTATTTGTTCATATCAGAATATTGCATTATTATATTCCCCATTCTTAATCATATTACAAATAAATAGGTGCTTTTGATCCATGTCTGCTAAATTGTTGCAAGTTACAGGTTCTCAGAACAATACAGTGAAATTCAGGAAAAGACGCTACAAATGTGAGACTATGACCTACAAATAGATGAATCTGTATGATGTCGCCTACCAGTTTAAGGAACAAACGAAGATCAATGAACAGTTCGATTGCACAAAGTACGAGGGTAGCACAAGATTCAAGACTTCAACGCGAAGCTTACGGTAAAAATCTACAAATTCTGCACTGTTGGAAATCTGGAAGAAAGTAGAAAAGATTCTGAAGAACCAAGTGAAGAAAACAGAAGAAAAAGGCAACATGAAGCAACCCTGAAGAAATGAGCCAGAGATCTCACAATATGGCCGCGGATCTGCGGCCAAACATGGGATTTTGCCGCGGTTCCGCGGCCGTGCAGTGCACGTGTCGGTGGGTGTCGGTGCTTTGACCGGCTTTCTTAGGGTAGTCTTGTAATTTCAAGTATGGATCAGATGTAAATCCTAGGATTTCTCCTATCTATAAATAGGAAAGCCGAAAACCTAATTAGGTATGCCTCTCTTTATGCCTCTTTTTAATTTTTAGATTAAATTTTCATTCCATTATAATCGTCAAGAGGTGTCAATAAAAGTAAGTTTGTTTTTATCTTGCAATTCTCCATTTGAATTTAATTTCTGCAATTTTTTTATCTGTCTTTATTTATCTGCAAGTTAATTAGGTTATTAAAACAAAACTTATAAAAATGAATTTCATCGTAACTTTCCTAATGAGTGAGTAATCCCTCACTTGTTAGGGTTAGGATTGGGTAGGTTTGAGAGAAGGAAATCTCTCACTCCTTTCTTGCCTATATAACATTTTAATTAGGACTCTATTTGAATCAAACACACACCGCTCACTACGGTACCCTATCCTATGAGATAGCGGTGATTCCCTAGTTAGACCGGTTGTGGTTGATTTACATAAAGATTAGGGCTAAGAGTTAAGAAAGGACGGACAAGGACCAAAAGGAAGAAACGAAGTTTCTTTCTAATCGTGCTAATCCCCTTTGTTTACTATTATCCTAACACCTATGTTCTTAATTAAGGCAAAGGAAGCAGTAAGTAGAGTTATTTTTTCAAACTAATCTAATCCTAACCCTAGCAAGGCTTTAAATCAAATTAAATTCAATCTTAGTTTTTCTAAAATCAAAACCTACCAAAAATATGACTTAACTCGTTAGAACATAAAGAAAAGAACACGTTTTCCCTGTGGACCGACCCGTACTCAACCGGCTAGCTACCAAGCGTCACCGTTATTGATTGCGGTATTCTTAATTTTTTATCTATCTTTTAAAACGCTCGCATACGCAAAAGACAACCAATCAGTTTGTTCTTTATACTTCATTACATACATTGACGACCTCTCAAGATTCGGACATATGTTCCTGTTGAAACACAAGCATGAAACTTTTGAGAAATTCAAGAAATATAAGATTGAAGTTGAGAACCAGACAGGTAGAAGTATTAAAGTCCTATAATGTGATCGGGGAGGAAAATACTTGCTCATGTAATTCCTGGAGTTTCTAAAAGGAGAATGAGATTCTCTCAGCTTACTCTTTCGTATACACCACAACACAACGGTGGATCGGGGTGGAGGTATCGCACCCTATGAGATATGGTGCGCTTTATGATGAGTACTGCTGAGTTACCTGTTTTTTTTGTGTGTTATGCGCTTGAGAAGCTGCATACCTATTGAATAGGGTTCTATCCAAATCAGTGCCTACCACTACATATGAGATATGGAATGGGAAGAGACCATATCTTAAACGAGTTAAGATATAGGGTTGTTCGGTCTATGTTGAAAGACAGAATCCGGACAAGCTCGAAGTAAGGTCAGTTCTGTAAGTTTGTTAAGATATCCCAAACATTAGCGAGATTATATCTTCTACCTAACTGAGGAGCAAAACGTGTTTTGTTTCTCAGCATGCCACCTTTTTTACAAAAGGAATTTCTTGTGAAGAAATTTGTGGTCATGAGGTAGAACTGGAAGTTGTTCCAGCTTGACAAACTAACAGCTGATGATTTAGTGGAACCAAAGGATTCAATAGTCTCTAACGAACCTCAGCCTCTCCACGAATCTGGTAGGGTTCCTCATCCACTTGAAGGATACTATGGTCTTCTCGGTGACAGTGGGAGTGAGGATTGCATCATGGTAGATGATGGCCCAACTAGGTTCAAACAGGCCATTACGAGTGGCGACTCTGTGAAAAAGCTGGATGCTATGTGATCAAAGATGGAATCCATATACACCAATAAAGTATGACTTTGAATGTTGCACCTAAAGGGGTAAAACCCATCGGGAGCAAATGGATCTTGAGAAAATTCTTGGTGTAAATGGAAAAGTTGAGACTTTCAAAACTATGCTTAAGTCCATCAGGATCAATGCGCGCATCGCGGAGTTGGAACATCTGTTTTGATGTGGCATTCAAAGTGTTTGACTTCATCAAAAAGATAGATGAACCTTGTATATACAAGAAGGTAGTAGAGAGTGAGGTTGTCTTACACGTATTGTACGTAGATGACATACTCTTGATAGGAAATGGTTTCCTATGCTACACTCGGTCAAGCTCCTCTTATCACGGGGATTCTCCATGGAAGATTTGAATGATACCTACTACATCTTATGGATAATGATCTATGGTGATAGATCTAAGTGGATGTTGGGAATGTCCTAAATCCAGATACATTAACACCATACTAAAGGGGTTTAGTAAGGAGGATTCTAAGCGTGGTGGTTCGTCCACTACCTCAGGAATCACTCTCTCCAAAAAAGATGTCTTCCAAGACTGATTTGGAGAGAGCTCGCGTGCAAGGGATACCCTATACTTCGGCAGTAGGCTCTATCATGTGTGTGATATTATGTACTAGACCAGATGTAGATGACTCACTAGGTATAGTGATCAGGAATCAATTGGATCTTGGGAGAATCACTGGACAGCTGTGGAGGACATTCTTAAGTACTTGAGAAGCACTTAATGAATGTTCTTGGTTCGAGCTTCCAGAGTGATAAGGTCGACTGAAAGTCAGTCACATGCATTGTCTTTACTCTCAATGGAGGGACGGTATGTTGGAAGAGTTCCAAGCTAGATACCATGGCATACTAGACGATAAAGGCTGAATACATTGCTACCAACGATTCTGCCAAAGTGACTGTCTGGGCATTTCTTATTCATGAGATGAACATGGCTCCTACCATTGAGCGTCTAATAACTGTTATTTTGACTACAATGTAGTTGTGGTTTTATCCTCGGAACACCAGTCCCATCAGCGATCTAGATATATTCTGAGGCAAGTATCACCTGATCAGGGAAATGGTTGATCTCCAGGGGATCGAGGTCAGGAGAGTGGATGCGAAGGATAACATGGCGGATCCACTCACAAAGGCCTTTCCATAAAAAGACTTTTATAGGACGTTGAGTATGAGATACTGTAATAAATGGCCTTAGTGCAAGTGCGAGATTGTTAGTTATATGTATGCCCTAGAAGCCATTAGTGTACATGCGATATATATTGTAGTGGATGCTTGGACATATATAAGGACTTTCTTGCTCAACATGATAGTATGCTATCTGGTTGCACTTTTTTAACGTTTTAAAAATAAATAAATAAATAAATAAAACCCTTTAGGTGAATTTTCTGATAATCGGTAAAATAAACCGTATTTTCCATAAAACTCAACTACAATTATTTTTCAATATTGATTTAAATACGTCTATTTTAACTATATAATTGCTAGTATTTGATATTTATTTAGTCACTTATAAATTATTAGTTTACTTAAATATTTTTCCTTAATTAATTATTTCTAATATTAATATAAGCTTCTAATCATACATCAAATTAGTGCAAATTACAAATGGCAATGGCCTAATTTTACAAAAGTGAGCCATGACATATCAGAATTAAGTTTGTAGCATGCTTTTCTCTTCTTGAGTTGTCTCCAAAATTCTAGAAAATTCTAGGTTTTTTTTAGAAAAGAAAATGAATAAAAATCAAATAATTGTGAAAAGACTTAAGTGAAGTAATTAATTAAAGAAGTCTTCTACACATTTCTACCAACTCACACACACTCCCCACTCTCGTCCCTCGTGGCCGAAATTCTCCCTTGGCTGCCCAAAAAATTTCTCCTCTCATTTCTCATAAAAAATTCTTCAAAAAATTCAACAAAAATCAAATTAAAACTCCACTAATTCATCATTTAATCCATACCCATTATTGTTTGCTCAAATCTAGCTTAAATTCTTGGAGCAAGAGACCACTTTGGAGACAAGTTTGCATGTTTGATCTTATGGTTTGAAGGTATAATCTTAAACCAATTGTTACTTGATGTTTAATTACTTCAATTTAATTAATCATGATACTTAATTAGGTTTTAATTTCAAATATTGAAAATTCAAGAAAGGGGTTTGAGATTAAGTTAGGGTTTTCATAAAGTGGTTATGGTTTGAAGTGTATTATAACACCTTAGAGTATGCAAAATGAAATTAAGTTAAATTACTAATTGTTACATTTTAATTGTTCAAATTAAGCTATTTGTAAATTAGATTTTTATAAATCATATAAATAGGTAAGATAAAATTCAATTGAGGATTTTTATCAATTATTCATGGTTTTAATGAGGAGATTAACATGTTAATGGAATGCAAAAGCTAAGCTAATTACTAGTTTCAAATTGTTAGTTGGAAATTATGTTAATTATGCTAATTTTGCAAACTAGGTTTTTGGAAATTGATTAAATAATTGAGATTAAAATCCAATTAGGGTTTTATGACATTATTAATATTTTAAATTGTAGTTTAATACTTTATTTCATGGAAAACCAAGCTTAGTTGTTGAATTGTGAATTTTGCTTTAAAAAGTGTTAAAATTTGATATTTTTGCAAACTAGAATTTTGGATTTAATACAAATTGATGAGATTAAATTATGGTGATGGTTTGTATGACTTAGTTATGATATTTAGTGAATATTATGGCCATTAGTTTTGTTAAAACATAAAGTTTCGAATAAAACGAGAATTAAGTGCTTTCTAGGTTTTCGGAAATAAATCGATTTGATTTATTTTGAGTTTTTGATTAGTTACAATCTATTTCGTATTATAATTAGTGATTTGTGAAACCACGATTGGTGTGTTTTGGGTTTTTTTCTCGATCAATCGGCGTTTGTACGCCGATATCTAGGGTTATTTAGTTATTTTGCATGAGCGGGTCATAGGTTTTAACCTATGCGCGTTTCGTGCGCCGTTTTGATTTTGTACGCGATTTCGGTTTACGATATTATATATATTTGCGTATAGTTACCCCTCACGTGGACTTCGGACGATGAAGAAGAGGATGGCGGCATCGACTTCGGCAGATAAGGACCAGGTGAGTAGATGTATATCTACGGGGGAAGTTGGGTGGATGGAGTATAGCACCCCCACAAACGTAGAATAAGGGTATTATGTACTATTATTAGGAAGTCGGACATGACCTTATATTCTTGTCGAGTAGGGTACCATTGAAGACTTTAAATTGGATTAGACTGATTTAGAAAGACTTAACCAGAGGATGATTGCCTTGGAGGGAAGTTGTAGGTTTCATGTAGACCCACACACACGCACACACACATACACTTGACTTGGTGTGTGTGTGTGTGTGTGTGTGAATGTGTGTAGGTTTCTATATGTATGTATGTATGTATGTATATATATATATATATATACACGTGATATGAGGATGTTATATGATATCTAAGGATGAGTCGGTATGACTGGGCATGATACCGTGAGATATTGGATATACGATCGAGTTATGATATGAGATGTATTATGATATTAGCGGATCGTTGGGAAATGAGAAAATGTATATTTATACATAAACGATAATAGATGATGATGGCATTGAAAAGTACGATACTCTAGAATAGAACCCGGATTGTAATATGTGACTTAATCACGATATGATATATGACATGATATTTTAGTGGATCATTGACGATGGATATTTACACAGACGATGATATATGTTTGATGATTTTGGGATGTATGTGATTATAGTACAGTACCCTTGATGATGATATTGTTTGATGATGATACTATATGAACGATGATATATATATGTGATAGTTGACCCGTACCCCGATTTTGGGATGCCGTACGATGGATTTTACCGTACGAGGCATAGATGTGATGATTGATCCGCACTCTTGACTCGAGGAAGTCATACTACGTACGTGAGGCTATTGAGGCTGGATCGCCGACTACCAGAGATATCGACTCAGACTTTAAGAGGATTTTTCTTACCTTTCGACTAGTGTCTTTAGTTAGTTCCTTAGTTGGTTAGGTAGATCTTAGTTTAGCCTCGAGTCATTCTTATTTTCAAAACTAACGAATCGTGTGCATTTTTAAAAACAGTCTGAGGGATACTACGGATTTTTCAAAGGACATATCTTTTCTTAAAAACCCCGTAGCCCCTAATTTTCTAAAAACCACGATTCATGCTTTTTTAAACAATAAACTGTATGACTCGTAATTAGTATGTATTCTCTAGTTGTGCGTTTACTACACATTCACTGTTATATTCATGTTGTATTCATCGCATTGCATGTTCACACATATGTTTTTTTAGCTAACATGAAATTCTGCCTGTTAGGACACCAGCACCATTACCGATGATGCGCATGTTACACGTACACTTATTTGCCGGCTCACACACATCATCATCGGTAATTGCCATGTCATGTACACTTTAGAACATATTATCTTTTATTGATATAATCAGCTAAATGCTAGTCTAATATAATATTGTGTGATTACTCTCATGTGCTAGTTTAGACATTGCATTTATTACTTAGACACTTCATGCATTCACATATTGATATTATCATGCAGTATTGTGGGGCTTAAACTGACACTCATTATTTACTTACTCATGATTTTTTGGATTTTGGATTTCTATGAGATTTCTGGATTTTGGGTAAAAACCGCAAGAATATATATAAAAACTTCTCTCTCTCTCTCCCTCTCATTTTAAAATACAAGTTACGGTTTTCTCATGATGTATGGGTCGTCCACCATGAGTTTTCATGTTTTCTGTTGGATTTCGAGACCCGATTCAAGGAGTGGAGGAATCGTCTCGGATACATGGTGGGCCTGGTACGGTACCCCGGGGCAAGAGTGTTTTTGTGGGGATGACGATGAGCCTGGCTGGGGAAGACTACCTACCGGTGATGTCCGGCGCGGCGGATATCCGGAGGATACCGACCGTTGTCGTGAGATTTGATGATATGGGCCGATCCGGACTGACGGAGCCCAAGATATTGAGACTTCGAAATATTGAGACATTGAGATGTATATGTTTTGTGTCGTACTTGACACGGATTTCTGTGGATTTCATTGATGATGTTCAGATTGTCATACAAATTTTACTATAATAAAAGTTAAGATTTTCTTATACAGATATGTCCAGATTTCATGATTGATTGTTTTACATTCATGATGCATGCATACTCATACACATGATATGTTATTACTTGTGGCACTGACACGAGCACTAAGTATTGCACTTACACATAGATTATTACCCTGCCACTACTAGATGACTATTGTCATGTTAAGTATATTATTATGACCTAGGAGATCGTCGTGCATGCGATTTCTACTCGCAGATGTCTTCTACTCACGAGTTGGCAACTCACCCCCGTTGTGCCAAATTTTCTTACAAGTTTCGATGTACAGGTTTCCTTGGCTGCTTGCTGGCACATCATTTCGTTCAGGGTGATTTGCTTGGTAGGTTGGTTCGCTTGTATCAGGACCGCCATTGTACTTTTATTATTTCATTTGTATCTAGTAAGCTCCATCAACCAGACTTGTATTACTTGATAAATTTAGAAGACCAGTTGTTTTTTCTTTCGACCTTAGAGTCGCGCTTGTACTGTTATGGTTTTCTGATGGTTTTGATCGTTTTTTTAGTTTTGTTCCTCGCCCTTCGGCGTTGTATATTATATTGCTTGCGTGGTTGTGACCGCCAATTGGCGAAGAGCTAGCTTCCGCTTGGGGATGCCTTTTTATTATTGCTTATGTATATATTCTTATTTGTATCCGTTTGGGGCCAGTTTTTATAAAGGAAACTCTGCCGAAATTTTTAAGAAATTTGATGTTGCTTTTAAAACATGTTTTCCTACACTTCTTCTTTTAAATGGTTTAGATTTCTGGGTTTCGGCTTACTTAGATTACGTTATGCCTTTAGACATTTCGTAATTTAAGTGCCGGTCACGTTCCGTATCTTCGGGTCGTGACAAAGTTGGTATCAGAGCGCTAGATTTAACCCTTGTCTAAATCTAGGTTGACCTTGGTTGATGGAGTAGGTGACTTAGGTAGAGTGACGTACCACGGGTATGATCCGCGGCATACTTACGATACGCTACTCCGCTTAAGAAGCCTTAGGATGTACATTTCTTTGCACCATATTCTATTCGTTCCTTTGATCTATCTTCGTCGATATCGGATGGTGGTTTCTGTTACCACGGTCGCACGGGCAAAGAGAGTTGCGGCTAGAATGCGATGACCGTTAGGGTATTGTCTATTCTGGAGGATTGAAGCATTTTTTAGCGTGCGGACGAAGGGTATTCACATGTCGTCGAGACGAAGTTAAAAGGTTCGAACGAATGTCAGAAACCCATTTTCCCAAGTTTAAGGTATTCGGAAGAACATGCAGGTATTTCTATGGACCCTCTAGAAGAATGAAACCCTAACTTGACATAATGACCATGAGAACGCCTTTGAACTTTAGGGTTTACGGCAGTTCCGCGGTGCCATTAGTGAGGATTGGGTTTGCCCTTCTACGGCTGGTCCGCAGATGCTGGGGCATGTGCTGGATATTTTTAAACTATACTCGAGTGTTAAGCTCTCGGGGGATTTTGGGACTTTGATAAATCGATCGAAAAGTGTAACATAGTCCGGATATCAGGTGAAGGGATAGATTACGTGGGAGACTCTAGATATGAGTATAGCAATTTGTAGCGCCGTTCATACAGCTACGAAGAGACGAGTTCGAATCAATCGACACCAGAGGAAAGAGGTGCACATTTACGTCGGTGTTACGATTTGTGATCTGGTGATTCGAGTATCACATTTCCGTTGTTTGGATCTTGGTATTTTGAGGATTTCTTTTTATGATTGGTTTTCCTATGTACTCATTCTTTTCACTCGATTCCTGTTCCATATATCAGATGTATTGATGTTCATTTTGTGCATACCTATTGCACTTGATTTTGATTTTATAAATTTTGAGATACTGATTTGATTTCGTGTATATGGGTTGCACATGATTTTGGATATTCGATTTGTGTTTTCGTGCACCATGTACACTTGATTGAGATTCCTGCGCACACTTAGCGCACTTGATGCGATTTGTGCACACCAGATGTACTAAATCGGGGTTTTGTGCAGATTAGATGCACCTGATATTATTGTCGTGCACGCCCGTTGCACTTGACAGATGTTTTTGGTGCACACCCGTTGCACTCAGTTTTGTTTCCGTGCGTACTCGCTGCATCTGTATTTGATTTCGATTTCTGTGCGCACTGGACGCACGTGGTACCTCGTATACTGTATTTAAGATTGATTTCATTTTGAGCAGTACGTTTTTATGATATTTACTATTTGGTTTAATAATCGAGCAGGAATGTCCTGAGACCAGTACCCAGGTGTTTTTGCATGCTTCTCTATTCAGATGTTTGGATGATTTTACTACGATGCGCACTATATACAAGTTATAGTTTTGATGTATTTCATGTTGGTTTTCGTATTGGACTTTGACATTGTATTTTCACCATAACTCCGATGATTGCGTTATGCTTGACGGGGTTGATTATTAGTTATGTATTGATGATTTCGGAGCCCCGACGATTTGAGTGTTTTGCTAAATGTTTTAGCATTTGGGGGAGTTTTAATTTAAATTTGGGGACCGAATTTCTTTAAGGGGGGAAGATTGTAACGTTTTAAAAATAAATAAATAAATAAATAAAACCCTTTAGGTGAATTTTCTGATAATCGGTAAAATAAACCGTATTTTCTGTAAAACTCAACTACAATTATTTTTCAATATTGATTTAAATACGCCTATTTTAACTATATAATTGCTAGTATTTGGTATTTATTTAGTCACTTATAAATTATTAGTTTACTTAAATATTTTTCCTTAATTATTTCTAATATTAATATAAGTTTTTAATTATACATTAAATTAGTGCAAATTACAAATTGCAATGGGTTAATTTTACAAAAGTGAGCCATGACATATTAGAATTAAGTTTTTAGTATACTTTTCTCTTCTTGAGTTGTCTTCAAAATTCTAGAAAATTCTAGGTTTTTTTAGAAAAGAAAATGAATAAAAATCAAATAATTGTGAAAAGACTTAAGTGATGTAATTAATTAAAGAAGTCTTCTACACATTTCTACCAACTCACACACACTCCCCACACTTCTCCCTCTTGGCCGAAATTCCCCCTTGGCTGCCCAAAAAAATTTTCCTCTCATTTCTCATCAAAAATTCTTCAAAAAATTCAACAAAAATCAAATTAAAACTCCACTAATTCATCATTTAACCCATACCCATTATTCTCTGCTCAAACCTAGCTTAAATCCTTGGAGCAAGAGACCACTTTGGAGATAAGTTTGTATGTTTGATCTCATGGTTTGAAGGTATAATCTTAAACTAATTGTTACTTGATATTTAATTACTTCAATTTAATTAATCATGATGCTTAATTAGGTTTTAATTTCAAATATTGAAAATTCAAGAAAGGGGTTTGAGATTAAGTTAGGGTTTTCATAAAGTGGTTATGGTTTGAAGTGTAGTATAACACCTTAGAGTATGCAAAATGAAATTAAGTTGTTAAATTACTAATTGTTATATTTTAATTGTTCAAATTAAGCTATTTGTAAACTAGATTTTTATAAATCATATAAATAGGTGAGATAAAATTCAAGTGAGGATTTTTATCAATTATTCATGGTTTTAAAGAGGAGATTAACATGTTAATGGAATGCAAAAGCAAACCTAGTTACTAGTTTCAAATTGTTAGTTGGAAATTATGCTAATTTTACAAACTAGGTTTTTGGAAATTGGTTAAATAATTGAGGTTAAAATCCAATTAGGATTTTTATGACATTATTAACATTTTAAAGTGTAGTTTAATACTTTATTTCATGCAAAACCAAGCTTAGTTGTTGAGTTGTGAATTTTGCTTTAAAAAGTGTTAAAATTTGATATTTTTACAAACTAGAATTTTGGATTTAATACAAATTAATGAGATTAAATTATGGTGATGGTTTGTATGACTTATTTATGATATTTAGTGAATATTATGGCCATTAGTTTTGTTAAAATATCAAGTTTCGAATTAAAACGAGAATTAAGTGTTTTCTAGGTTTTCGGAAATAAATCGATTTGATTTATTTTGAGTTGTTGATGAGTTGCAATCTATTTCATATTATAATTAGTGATTTGTGAAACCACGATTGATGTGTTTTGGGTTTTTTCTCGATCAATCGGCGTTTATATGCCGATGTCGAGGGTTATTTGGTTATTTTGCATTAGCGGGTCATAGGTTTTAACCTATGCGCATTCCGTGCGCCATTTTGGTTTTTTCCGCGATTTCGGTTTATGATATTATATATGTTTGCGTATAGTTACCCCTCACGTGGACTTCGGACGATGAAGAAGAGGATGGCGGCATCGACTTCGGTAGATAAGGACCAGGTGAGTAGATGTATATCTACGGGGGAAGTCGGGTGGATGTCGTATAGCACCCCCGCAAACGTAGAATAAGGGTATTATGTACTATTATTAGGAAGTCGGACGTGACCTTAGATTTTTGGAGAGTAGGGTACTATTGAAGACTTTAAGTTGGATTAGACTGATTTAGAAAGACTTAACCAGAGGATGATTGCCTTGGAGGGAAGTCGTAGGTTTCATGTAGACCCACACACACGCACACACAAGTACACTTGACTTGGTGTCTATGTATATATATGTGTGTGTGTGTGTGTGTGTGTGTGTAGGTTTCTATATATATATAACATATACACGTGATATGTGGATATTATATGATATCTAAGGATGAGTGGGTATGACTGGGCATGATGCCGTGAGATATTGGATATACGATCGAGTTATGATATGAGATGTATTATGATATTAGCGGATTGTTGAGAAATGAGAAAATGTATATTTATACATAAACGATAATATGTGATGATGACATTGAAATATACGAGACTCTAGAATATAACCCGGATTGTAATATGTGACTTAATCACGATATGATATATGACATGATATTTTAGTGGATCATTTGATGATGGATATTTACACAGACGATGAAATATGTTTGATGATTTTGGGATGTATGCGATTATAGTACAGTACCCTTGATCATGATATTGTTTGATGATGATACTATACGAACGATGATGTATATATGTGATAGTTGACCCGTACCCCAATTTTGGGATGCCGTACGATGGATTTTACCGTACGAGGCATAGATGTGATGATTGATCCGCACTCTTGACTCGAGAAAGTTGTACTACGTATGTGACGCTATTGAGGCTGGATCGCCGACTACTAGAGATATCGACTCAGACTTTAGGAGGATTCTTCTTACCTTTCGACTAGTGTCTTTAGTTAGTTCCTTAGTTGGTTAGGTATATCTTAATTTTGGCTCGAGTCATTCTTATTTTCAAAACTAACGAATCGTGCGCATTTCTAAAAACAGCCTGAGGGATACTAAGGATTTTTCAAAGGACATATCTTTTCTTAAAAACCCCGTAGCCCCTAATTTTCTAAAAACCACAATTCGTGCTTTTTCAAACAACAAACTGTATGACTCGTAATTAGTATGTATTCTCTAGTTGTGCGTTTACTACACATTCACTGTTATATTCATATTGTATTCATCGCATTGCATGTTCACACATATGTTTCTTTAGCTAATATGAAACTCTGCCTGTTAGGACACCAGCACCATTATCGATGATGCGCATGTTACACGTACACTTATTTGCCGGCTCACACACATCATCATCGGTAATTGCCATGTCACGTACACTTTAGAACATATTATCTTTTATTGATATAATCAGCTAAATGCTAGTCTAATATAATATTGTGTGATTACTCTCATGTACTAGTTTACGCCTTGCATTTATTACTTAGACACTTCATGCATTCACATATTCATATTATCATGCAGTATTGTGGGGCTTATGCCGACACTCATTATTTACTTGCTCATGATTTTTTGGATTTTGGATTTCTATGAGATTTCTGGATTTTGGGGAAAAACCGCAAGAATATATATAAAAACTTCTCTCTCTCTCCCCCTCTCATTTTAAAATACAAGTTGCGGTTTTCTCGTGATGTATGGGTCGTCCACCATGAGTTTTCATGTTTTCTGTTGGATTTCGAGACCCGATTCGAGGAGTTGAGGAACCGTCTTGGGTACATGGTGGGCCCGGTACGGTACCCCGGGGCGAGAGTGTTTTTGTGGGGATGACGATGAGCCTGGCTGGGGAAGACTACCTACCGGTGATGTCCGGCGCGGCGGATATCCAGAGGATACCGACCGTTGTCGTGAGATTTGATGATATGGACCGATCCGGACTGACGGAGCCCAAGATATTGAGACTTCGAGATATTGAGATATTGAGATGTATATGTTTTGTGTCGATACTTGACACGGATTTCTATAAATTTCATTTATGATGTTCAGATTATCATACAAATTTTACTATGATAAAAGTTAAGATTTTCTTATACAGATATGTCCAGATTTCATGATTGATTGTTTTACATTCATGATGCATGCATACTCATACACATGACATGTTATTACTTGTGGCACTGACACGAGCACTGAGTATTGTACTTACGCATAGATTATTACCCTGTCACTACTAGATGACTATTGTTATGTTAAGTATATTATTATGACCTAGGAGATCGTCGTGCATGCGATTTCTACTCGCAGATGTCTTCTACTCACGAGTTGGCAACTCACCCCCGTTGTGCCAAATTTTCTTACAGGTTTCGATGTATAGGTTTCCTTGGCAGCTTGCTGGCACATCATTTCATTCAGGATGATTTGCTTGGTAGGTTGGTTCACTTGTATCAGGACCGCCGTTGTTCTTTTATTGTTTCATTTGTATCTAGTAAGCTCCATCAACCAGACTTGTATTACTTGATAAATTTAGAAGACCAGTTGCTTATTCTTTTGACCTCAAAGTCGCGCTTATACTGTTATGGTTTTCTGGTGGTTTTGATGGTTTTCTTTGAGTTTTGCTTCTCGCCCTTCGGCATTGTATATTATATTGCCTGCGTGGTTGTGACCGCCAATTGGCGAAGAGCTAGCTCCCGTTTGGGGATGCATTTTTATTATTGCTTATGTATATATTCTTATTTGTACCCGTTTGGGGCCACTTTTTACAAAGGAGACTCTGCCGAAAATTTTAAGAAATTTGATGTTGCTTTAAAAACATGTTTTCCTACACTTCCTCTTTTAAATGGTTTAGATTTCTAGGCTTCGGCTTACTTAGATTACGTTACGCCTTTAGACGTTTCGTAATTTAAGTGCCGGTCACGTTCCGTACCTTCGGGTCATGACAACTTTATCTTAACATGTACACTTATTGTCTCTCTATTACATGTTGATAAAGCCTTTAGGATGAGTACTTGACTACCAGGATTATGATGCAGATCATACTAGTGGGGACAGGGTAGTCGGTAAGTACATCCTTCAAATGTTCCTAGTCGTGGGAGTATCGAGATAGGGCATCGATACTCTAGAGTAGACTAGCGTATGCGCTTCTTGACCCATATGATGGGCGATGGATGATCCCACATCCATTGGTGTTTGACATTAGAGAAGGTATACGGGTGCTCAGTACAGACTGGGTACACTGAACGGACTCGCCGAGAACTCCTAGATGGTATTATATCTATCGTCAGATAGCAGTTCTCTGGTGATACTGGTACAGGTTAGTTTGTCGGCCCGAGATCGTCACAGAGTCTTGTGTGATTCCTATTGTGCTTTGATTTCCACCATACCACGGTCAAGAGATCGTGCAAAAAGGTGGTTTTTGGGTACATTCCCGAGTCACATGGAGGCAATGAGTGATAGGAGGGGATTCGTCTCTTCCGGTATTAGGAGTTGATGTTGCGCTATGCTCGATTGGCTATAACAGGAAATCTCTGGTCAGGGTTTCTGAGATATACTGGTAAGTGTTATCAGTAATTTCTCAAACCGTTATGGATCTTGCATCGCTATGACTTATCAGGCTATTAGGGTCTGACGTTTTACCACCCCCAGGCTGTGATATGTGACATATCTGACGAAGAGACCGGACTGTATGGTAGTGTTACTGATTGGACTCACAGGAGTATGAGCAGACTTGCTTGATGATCTTCTGATCGCTCAATACCCGGGTGGCCGTTATATTTAGAAGACCGCTGACGGCTTGTGGGTGTTTGATATGGTCATCACCCACTGTCGACATATTGATGGGTCTTTAGAGCCCGACACAGAGATTTCCTGGTTCATACGAAATGGAGTAGGAGCACATATGTGATATGTGCGGGACCGAGATTAATGCACATATATTATACCGCATTCTATTCTCGCAATTTGTGACATCATCGATTATATGTGATATAGCCAAGTTATCGGATCAAGTGTTGATTCGATAAGTTGTTGCATTTGATATTAGTCGGTTATATGTGATATAGCCGGATTATTAAATCAAGTGTTGATTTAATAATTTACTGTAGAATTATATATTTAATATATTATATTACATTAACTAATATTAGCTCACTTAAGCATTTCTTTTCTCACTTATGATACACTTAACATATATATGATATATGTTAATTGTATTGTTTTCTTTTTCACACAAAATATATGTGATATATATCATTATAACATGCTAGTTTACAAATGCAACATGGATGTATGAGACTTATACCATGCTAGGGTTAATGTTAGGGTTTATATTTATTATTAAGTAATTCAAATAAAGTGGAATTTGTCATGGTTGATTTTTTAGTGGAAACTTGTAGAATATTGACTTAGTCCACTTATTTTGTCATGCTTAACATATTTATTAACCTAACCATTACTCTACACCATGGTTTAGTCTCTACAAGGGTTAAGGTATGACATAAACTCACCATGGTTGCATTTATAACCTCATATGATTTATTCTTTCATCACTTGATCTTCATCTTCTTCTTCCTCATTTCAAGCTTTCTAGATTTTGATAAAGTGATGAAATTTAGTGAGAAAATAAAATCTAAAGTGAGCAAAATTCCTATTTCATCATCCTCTACTATTAGCCATTTAGTTTAGGGTATTTGCTTTACTAATTCACATATTAGTGAAGAGATAGCATGAGCTTGAGTCTTCTCGATATAGATCATCTTCGGTCTCAAAGACATTGAGTAAGCTCGTTCATTTCTTTAAGTGAACCCTTTCAAGAGTCCGGGAGTTCACTACATGGAACGAAGGGACTACTATAAGGAGCTATAGAAGTGAAGGACCGGTCTACAAAGGTTGTATTCCGCATTCACTTAAATGTAAAGTGTTTACATTTGTTGTTTCGTATGATTCTCTAATTAAATATCCTACGTTTTCGGCTCGTTAGCACGGCAATTTTTTAATTTGGCATGAACGATACCGCCCGAAACCCCGCTGCCGTGCTAGGGAACCCAGCAATAACTATATTCCTATATTTCCATCGTGCTATATTAGAGATGTGTGTTGTGATGAGATAGGTCATCATCTTTATCATCTAAGATATGGATATATCAAGTTTCATATGGTTCTACCACTTTTCACCGTTGAATTAGCAAAGTAAAATGTTCTATTGCCGGTAAACCGTTAATTTTGCACCGACTAAATTTACGATGAAAAAGTGATGGAACCACATGAAATTTAGTGTATCCACATCTTAGATGATAAAGATGATGATGAAGGGTGTCGATTATCGATAAAAATCATGGAGGGTGTATTTTTTTGACGCCATAGACGGAAATTATTTCTGGCACCTTTCCTCCATAATATATATATATATAGAGAGAGAGAGAGAGAATAATGGAGAAAAGATGCCATAGGAGGGAATTTCCTCCTATGGCGTCGAAAAAATACGCGCTCCGTCGTGTTTTCCGACGATCGGAACCCATCATGTTCATCTTTATCATCTAAGATGTGGGTATGCCAAATTTCATGTGATTCTACAACTTTTTCACCGTTGAATTAGTGGGTTCAAAATTAACGGTTTACTGACAATAGAACTTTTTACATTGCTAAATCAACGGTGAAAAAGTTATAGAATCACATGAAATTTGGCGTACCCACATCTTAGATGATAACGATGAAGATGATGGGTTCCGATCGTCGGAAAACACGATGGGGGGCGTATTTTGCGACGCCTTAGGAAGAAATTTCCTCATATGGCCTCTTTCCTCCATTATTCTCATATATATATATATATATATATATATATATATATATATATATATATATATATATATATATATATATATGAGAATAATGGAGGAAAGATGCCATATGAGGGAATTTCCTCCTATGGCGTCGAAAAATACACCCTCCCTTATTTTTTCTGCCGATCGGCACCCACCATCTTCTTCGTTATCATCTAAGATATGGGTACACCAAATTTCATGTAATTCTACAACCTTTTCACCGCTGATTTAGCACTGTAAAAAGTTCTATTGTCGGTAAACTGTTAATTTTGAACCCACTAAATCAACGGTGAAAAAGTTGTATAATCACATGAAATTTTGTATACCCACATCTTAGATGTTAACGATGAAGATGGTGGGTGCCGATCGTCGGATAAAAATGAAGGAGGTTGTATTTTTTCGACGCCATAGGTGGAAATTCCCTCCTATGGCCTCTTTCCTCCATTAACCTCTCTCTCTATATATAACAACGGTAACCATATCGTCATGTATTCAGACTTCAAATATATACAAAGTAACAGTACACATGCATTAAAGTCTGATATGTAAAGAAGAAATGATTTTGCACTCGTATGCACAGCCTTGAATAAGATGGATTAAAATTGTGTGATTAAAGTTGTCAGAGGAAAAGGGTTTAGAGATTTGTGGATAATATGTGCGAACATGATCTAGGGTAGATACAATAACAATTTGTGTTTTAAAAGAAAATGGCAAATGTCACGCCCCGCTTCCAATTGTACGGGCAGAGGACGCGACGAGGCCGCTACGTATTTACTATGGAGTAAATACGCTAAGCGTATCTAAGCAATATAAAAATAAATGCACAAGAGACAAAATATAATAAAACAACAACTTTATTTATTCACATTCTTTATGTACAATGCATGGAAAAGTAAATACAACTGAATGAAAGCAATGTCTAAACAATGGCATAACAGAAAAGGAAAAGTACTGAAATAAAAGTGTACAATGAACTAAACCTCTGGGTCTTCAATGAAGTGGTCCAAGTCTTCACTAGTGGGCTCGATCTCCGGAGTGTCCAGATCACCTGACGACATTCAAAGAAGAAAGAAAGAGAATGTCGTCAGCGAACAAATCACTCGGTAAGTCCCAAAGATAAGAGAGAAATAGAATAGACAGAAAGAGAAGGTAGCTTTTAAAGTTGTATTATATTGTTATAATGTTGTGTTAACGCCGTATTTGTAGCTTGGTACAGAAGGATGCCTACGAGAGGAATCTCTATATGCCGGAGACTAGAGGCAAGTGTAGTATAAGAAACCGTTTATGCCACGGTACAACATCAACTGGATACAGGTTAGCTGTATTAAATCTTACCGTCTTTTGCCACTTCTAACACCTTCCGTACCAATCTACCCCTTAAATCCCATGATATCTTGTTTGTATTGTTCGTATTGTGTTGTCTTGTAATATAGATTGTATAATTGGATGATTTGCCGAAACTATGATATCAGTAAATGGATGTAACTGTAGAATCATGGATGTAACCGGAGAATCATGTAAATGCAAGTATATCCATAGTTCGGTTCAGTCAAGTTGAATAGATTGAATATATGTATTTAGGATTCATATTGGATTGTAGATTATACTTGAATCGTATTCAAGTCAGATTATTAATGGGACTCAGTCTGAGTCAGAACAATTATAAAAGAAATTGAAGTTCTGATTGTTTTGATATTATCGGTAACCGCTGCACATGGGCGGCAGGATTTGTGTCTTTTCAAAGACGATTACCGTGTTGATAACACCGTTGTTAAGTTATCTACCTTAAATAGGCAAGCATCCACTTCTCCGGCTCCGTGAGGCTCAAGAGATTGGTCCCGCTTAAACCTATATTTACTAAGGTCCTTAGGGTAATTTATAGAACTTGAGGAGGTTTTATGTAAAAATACTTTTGTATAATTTTCAAAATATACCCCAAGTGTTTAATTATCATCTTTAGAATTGTAATAAATGTAGATTTTATATTTTGTGACATTTCTAGTGAGAATAACCTATTTTTCATAATACATGGTATTTAATTGTAATATTGAACTTGTATGGATTTCATGGTATTTTAATGTAAAGGGATTCTTGTGATTTTGGAAAAGTTGCAGTATTTATATTATAACAAAAATAGGTATTTTTGATATTACATATATATATATATATATATATATATATATATATATATATAGAAAAATAAATTTTAATACATATATTATATTTCTAGAAATCTCATTTTCTTAAGATTTTGGTATTTTAAATCTCTCGAGACCGAATGCTCCTTGCGGAGGTCTGCATCTCGCACTACTAAGCCCAGGGACGTGCGATAATCCGCACCATCCCAGTCGGGTTCTCCAAATTGGGTTGTAGCGGCGCTTTGTAAAGATTTGTGTAAAATACTAAATCTTGTAAAAATGGTGTTATTAGTAAATTTCTTGAGAGTTTTGTTCAGAATTTTGAAGTGAGAGGGTAGTGTTTAGGGGTTGTGTTTATATGGTTAGGTTAGGGTTAGGGTAGGTGAAAGGTTGAAATGAAAAAATGTGATAAAATGTATTAAAATGTATTAAAAGTGGAGTAATTGGTGTTTTAAAGGTTCTCTGTTAGTGGTCTGAGGATTTAAAGTAGAAAGGGGTGCAGGGGAGCTGAAAAGACACAAGTTTGGTGTTGATGACTCGGCGGTCCGGCCGATTCCGGCCGGCGGCGGCGTCCTGAGTCGGCTGATTCCGGCCGAGTCAGGTGGTCGGAAGGATCCTTGTCGCTTCATTAGTCCCATGGTACAGTTAGTTTTTCATGTGTAGTGGGGTTTTTGTGAGTTATGCACGTGTAAACCCTTGGTATTCTAAAAATTCAAAATAAAACAATATTAAAAATAATGTGGGGTATGGGATTTGAACTCTGATGGCTTTGGTTCAGCAGTGCAAGGTCTTACCAATGAGCTACAAGCTCCTTCTTGCTATTAATAAGCAAAACAAATATTTATGGTACTCTCAGAAATGCAATTACTCCAAATATACATTAATTTTTTTAAGCAAAGTCTTGTACACTAAAATTGGAGTTGTTACAGTCTACCTTCCTTACAAAAATTTCGTCCTCGAAATTTACAACTTTTATTTGAGGACTGGTTTACAAAGAGGTGAGGATATCTTGCACGCATTTCATCTTCCCTTTCCCAAGTGGACTCTCCTGGAGTGTCTTTTCTCCACATCACTCGGACTAAGTTGACTTCCTTGTTTCGGAGTGTCTTCACTTTCCTGTCCAGGATCTCCACAGGTTGTTGCTCACAAGATAAGTCGGGTTGTATAGTGAGCTCGGAATGATCAGGAACATGGCTGGGGTCACTCACATACCTTCTGAGTTGGGATATGTGAAACACATTATGCACTCCTTCCAATGAAGGTGGAAGTGCTAAGCGGTATGCCACTTCACCGACTAATTCGAGTATGTCGAACGGTCCAATGTATCTCGGACTTAGCTTATCCCGTCTTCCAAATCGGACCACTCCACGGTTCGGAGATATCTTTAAGAACACGTCATCTCCTGGCTGGAACTCAAAGTGATGTCTCTTTGCATCAGCCCAGTGCTTCTGTAGATCTTGGGCTATGCGCATTCTTTCTCTGATAGTACGAACCATATCAACAGTCGCTACTATCATCTGAGGTCCAAGAAGTTCCCTATCTCCAATGTCATCCCAACTTAATGGCGATCGACACTTCCTTCCATATAGTGCTGCAAAAGATTCTATTCCTATGCTTGCTTGGTAGCTGTTGTTGTACGAAAACTCCATAAGATGTAGGTGATCTTCCCACGATCCTTTGAAGTCTAACATACATGCTCTGAGCATATCCTCCAAGATCTGAATAGTTCGCTCAGACTGACCATCTATTTGTGGATGATAAGCTGTGTGAAGTTCAGACTTGTTCCAAAGCTCACTTGCAGACTCTGCCAAAATTGTGATCTGAACATGGTGTCACGATCGGAGACAATGCAGACTGGTACTCCATGAAGTCTCACAATTTCCTCCATATACTTCTTTGCTAGTGTCTCAGTTGATTGGCCAACTCGAAATGGAATGAAGTGAGCCGACTTTGTGAGTCGATCCACAATGACCCATACTGCATCGTTACCCTTTGTGCTGCGAGAAAGAGCAGTCACAAAATCCATCGTTACCCTTTGTCCTGTGATGTTTAGCCTTTACTTGCTGACACGCCAAGCATTTAGCAACGCTTCTGGCTACTTCACGCTTCATTCCATACCACCAGTAATTCTGACATAGATCTTTGTACATCTTTGTACCTCCAGGGTGTACTGAGTAGGGAGAGCTATGAGGTTCTTTCATTAACTCTTCCTGAACAGAACCTTTTGGTACACACAATCTACTGCCGTATCTCAAAGATCCATCTTCATGGATGATGAAGTCTGTTCTGAGTCCATTCTCCACTTGTTCTTTGATCTTTTGCAACTTAGCATCTCTTGCTTGAGCTGCTTTGATCTGATTGACAATTGTTGATTGAACTTGTAAATTCATCAAACTTGAAGCGTTACCTGGCATGACTATTTCAATCTCCATTTGATGCAAGTCTTGTTGAAGCTTCCACTAAGCGGTGAGATGCATTGCTAATGGTTGACGACTAAGAGCATCTGGAACCACATTCACCTTCCCTGGATGATATTACAGGTTGATGTCAAAATCCGCCATGAGTTCTAACCACCGTCTCTGCCGCATATTAAGTTCCTTCTGAGTAAACACATATTTCAGACTCTTGTGATCTGTGTATATATTCACTCGTTCACCAAGAAGATAATGGCGCCAAATCTTGAGAGCAAAGATGACGGTTGCCAATTCCAAATCATACGTCGAATAATTGCACTCATGAGTCTTCAGCTGTCTTGAAGCATAAACCACATCCTTACCGTGCTGATGTAGAACACATCTTACTCCTTGACCGGATGCATCACAATGCACTTCGAAACCTCCAGATTGGTCCGGTATAACGAGAATAGGCGCTGGTGTCAATCTTAACTTGAGTTTTACGAAAGCTTGTTCGCAATTTCTGACCACACAAAGTCTTCATCTTTACGTGTGAGCTTGGTCAGGGGTGTTGCTATCTTTGAAAAGCCTTCAATGAACCTTCTATAATATCCAGCTAAACCCAAGAAAATCCGAATGTCCTTCACTGACTTTGGTGTCGGCCATTCGTTTACTGCTGAGACTTTCGCTGGATCCACAGAAATTCCTTCACCTGATACGATATTTCTAAGAAAACCAACTTGATTTAGCTAAAACTCGCATTTTCTATACTTGGCATATAATTGATGTTTTCGTAGAGTTTCCAGGATAATTCGTAAGAGCTCGGCATGCTCTTTTCGACTCTTGGAATACACCAGGATGTCGTCAATGAAGATGACAACGAACCTGTCTAAGTACTCCCGGAAAACTTGATTCATCAGGTTCATGAATATTGCTGGTGCGTTGGTCACTCCAAATGGCATCACAAGAAATTCGTAATGTCTATAACGAGTTCTGAAAGCCGTTTTATGAATGTCAGCTTCCTTGACCTTCACCTGATGATAACCTGAACGAAGATCTAATTTAGAGAAAACACAAGATCCACTTAGCCGATCGAATAAATCGTTGATACGAGGTAGCGGATACTTGTTCTTTATAGTGACTTCTTTCAAGGCTCTGTAATCAATGCACATTTTGTATGAACCTTCCTTCTTCTTCACAAGTAGTACTGGTGATCCCCAACTTGAAGTGCTGGGACGAATCCATCCTTTCGCCAATAATTCATCCAACTGGGTACATACTTCCTTCAAACCTTCCGGACTTAAACGATAAGGTGCTTTGATCACCGATTGTGCTCCTGGTACTAAATCAATGCTGAATTCAAGAGCTTGATAGGGAGGCAAACCTGATATATCGTCAGGAAACACATCGTCGAACTCTTGAACCACTTCTGGCCTTGATTCTTCCTCTGCTTGAGTTGCTGTAATCACTGCTTCCCTTGGCTTCGCCTTGTATGTACTTAGCTCCAGTGTACGGTCTCCACTTTTGAAATAGAAGACCGGATGGTCTGGGATCTCGAATACTACCCTCCTTTGACGACAGTCAATGGTAGCATAAAAAGTTCCAAGCCAATCCATACCTAGAACCACATTGAAGTTTGATATGTCCAGCACTTTGAAGTCAGCGTAGAATTCTCTACTGCAAATGACTACTGGACACAAGCTGTATCCTATTGTTGCCTTTAGAACGCCATTTCCTAAACTGACATTCCAGCTGGATACAAGCGGTGTGACTGGAATCGCATGAGTTCGGACGAACCGTTGCGACATAAAGCAGTGAGATGCTCCAGTATCAAAGAGTGCTAGTGCAGGTAATGAGGCTACTAAGATTTTACCTAAGATATATGGGATATGTTTTAGGTATAGGAAAATTTATGGGTAGGTATTAAGACTGAAAGAAAAGTTTACGAAGAAAAGGGTTACCAGTGATAACTTGGCCAGTGGCCTCAGCTTCTTCCACGGTCATTGTGAAAGCCTGGCAACGTGGTACATTCCTCCTGGCCTGAGGAGCATTCCTCGGAACGTTCCTTTGAGCATGATGGAACTGACGAGGAGGAGGTGCATCTTGTGGTCCTCTAGGTGGTGGAGCGGGTAGTGCAAGTCTTGGAGCAGGTGCTTGGATGGCTGGGCGCTGTGGGTAAGTGTTAGCTGGCCTGGGTGCAGCAATTGGATTTTGTCTATAAGGACAAGACTCGATATCATGAGCAGCTGAGCCACATATTATGCAAAGGTTGTTCGCACGCCGGCAATCTTTCGCCAGATGCCCATTTATCTTGCAGTAGTTACAAAAGGCTAGGCTGGGCCTGTTGTTTGTTACTCCCGGTCGCCTTGGCACAAAAGGTGGCCTGGACGAGGCTCCTCCTGTCATCTAGTTGACAGAGTGCTTAACTCCTGCAGACTGAGGTCTGCCCCTCGCCTTTATCACTGCCTCATAACGGCGGGTAGCTTTTAGAGCCGATTCATGAGTCGGAAAATCTCTTGTGGCTAGTGCAGCCTGGATCTCCGAATCCAAACCCTGCTGAAATTGACGGGCTCTGATCTCGTTCGTCGGTATCAAGTGTGCCGCAAATCTGTTTAAGTATTGTGTTAGCTGTGTAATATGTGATATTTAAAAAATTCAATTATTGAGACATATCTTACCGACTGAGCATGGTGAACTCAGCGTCATACTCATCTACCGACTTGGTCCACATCGAACCTTGTTGTAGATGGATGAACTGCTGTTCCATGTCGAACCTGGAAGTCTCAGGGAAGTAATTCGTGTCGAACATATCGCGGAAAGTCTTCCATTCAATGGGTTGTTCAAGACGGCTTTCTCCCGCCTTCCACCAGTTCCGTGCATTGTCCGTGAGCTGTAATTTTGCAACACGAACACAAGCTATTTCTGGCACTTGTGCCGCTGCCAGATCATCTTCTATACTCTAAGCCCATTCCTCAGCTTTCAGTAGGCTCCCTTTTCCTGAGAACTGTTTGGGATGTAAAGCTCTGAATTGCTTCACCCCAGGTGCTTCAGCCTCGGAACGGTTCAAGAGCTGCTGCTGTCCCTCTAGGAGGCTGCGGATTGCCTCAAACAGAACCGTTTGCTCGTTGGGTGGAGCAGGAACGGCAGGTGTGATTGGTAGTGGTGGAGGTGTGTTGTGGACATTGGTGCTGGTGTTATTTGGGGAATCCATAAGCTTGAATGAAAAATTTTGGTTAGGACAGATTCAAAGTACATGAAATGATAAGATTCAAGAAACATGAATTGTAAAGAATGTTTTAGTTGCTTGTTCTTGTGTTATATTGCTTAGGTTGTTCACGCATAACAGAACTGCATAGTAGTGTTCCATACAACTCTGACCTGCATGGGTCACCAACAAAACCTGTCACGCCCCGCTTCCCAGTGTACGGGCAGAGGACGCGACGAGGCCGCTACGTATTTACTATGGAGTAAATACGCTAAGCGTATCTAAGCAATATAAAAATAAATGCACAAGAGACAAGATATAATAAAACAGTAACTTTATTTATTCACATTCTTTCTGTACAATGCATGGAAAATTAAATACAACTGAATGAAAGCAATGCCTAAACAATGGCATAACAGAAGAGGAAAAGTACCGAAATAAAAGTGTACAATGAACTAAAGCTCTGGGTCTTCAATGAAGTGGTCCAAGTCTTCACTAGTGGGCTCGATCTCCGGAGTGTCCAGATCACCTGACGACATTCAAAGAAGAAAGAAAGAGAATGTCGTCAGCGAACAAATCGCTCGGTAAGTCCCAAAGATAAGGGAGAAATAGAATAGACAGAAAGAGAAGGTAGCTTTTAAAGTTGTATTATATTGTTATAATGTTGTGTTAATGCTGTGTTTGTAGCTTGGTACAGAAGGATGCCAGTGTATACGAGAGGAGTTTATATATGCCAAAGACTAGAGGCAAGTGTAGTAAGAGGAACCGTTTATGCCACGGTACAACAGCAACTGGATTCAGATTAGATGTATTAAATCTTACTGTCTCGTGCCACTTCTAACACCTTCCGTACCTACCCCTTAAACACCACGATATCTTGTTTGTATTGTGTTGTCTTGTAATATAGATTGTATAAGTGGATGACTTGCCGAAACCATGATATCAGTAAATAGATATAACTGTAGAATCATGGATGTAACTGGAGAATCATGTAAATGGAAGTAGATCCATAGTTCGGTTTAGTCAAGTTGAATAGATTGAATATATGTACTTGAATCGTATTCAAGTCAGATTATTAATGGGACTCAGTCCGAGTCAAAATAATTATAAAAGAAATTGAAGTCCTAATTGTTTTGATGTTATCGGTAACCGCTGCACATGGGCGACAGGATTTGTGTCTTTTTCAAAGACGATTACCGTGTTGATAACACCGTTGTTAAGTTGTCTACCTTAAATAGGCAAGCACCCACTTCTCTGGCTCCGTGAGGCTCAAGAGATTGGTCCCGCTTAAACCTATATTTACTAGGGTCCTTAGGGTAATTTATAGAACTTGAGGGGGTTTTATGTAAAAATACTTTTGTATAATTTTCAAAATACACCCCAAGTATTTAATTATCATCTTTAGAGTTGTAATAAATGTAGATTTTATATTTTGTAGCATTTCTAGGGAGAATAACCTATTTTTTATAATACATGGTATTTAATTGTAATATTGAACTTATATGGATTTCAAGGTATTTTAATGTAAAGGGATTTTTGTGATTTTGGAAAAGTTGAAGAATTTATATTATAACAAAAATAGGTATTTTTGATATTACATATATATATATATATATATTTATAAAAATAAATTTTAATATATATATTATATTTCTAGAAATCTCATTTTCTTAAGATTTTGGTATTTTAAATCTCTCGATACCAAATGCTCCTTGCGGAGGTCTGCATCTTGCACTACTAAGCCCAGGGACATGCGATAATCAGCACCATCCCAGTCGGGTTCCCCAAATTGGGTTGTAGCGGCGCTTTGCAAAGATTTGTGTAAAATACTAAATCTTGTAAAAATGGTGTTATTAGTAAATTTCTTGAGAGTTTTGTTCAGAATTTTTGAGTGAGGGGGTAGTGTTTAGGGGTTGTATTTATAGGGTTAGGGTAGGTGAAAGGTTGAAATGAAAAAATATGATAAAATGTATTAAAAGTGGAGTAATTGGTGTTTTAAAGGTGCTCTGTTACTGGTCTGAGGATTTAAAGTACACAGGGGTGCAGGAGAGCTGAAATGACACAAGTTTGGTGTTGATGACTCGGCGGTCCGGCCGACTCCTGTCGGCGGCGGCGGCCCGAGTCGGCCGATTCCGGCCGAGTCAGGTGGTCGGAGAGATCCCCGTCGCTTCCTTAGTCCCATGGTACAGTTAGTTTTTCATGTGTAGTGGGTTTTTTTTGAGTTATGCACGTGTAAACCCTTGGTATTCTAAAAATTCAAAATAAAACAATATTAAAAATAATGTGGGGTATAGGATTTGAACTCTGGTGGTTTTGGTTCAGCAGTGCAACGTCTTACCAATGAGCTACAAGCTCCTTCTTGCTATTAATAAGCAAAACAAATATTTATGGTACTCTCAGAAATGCAATTACTCCAAGTATACATTAATTTTTTTTAAGAAAAATCTTGTACACTAAAATTGGAGCTGTTACAGCAAAGCTAAAGGCCAGAAAGTCCTATATATATAAATGCCTGAGGCGTAAGGCGCCATAAAAGGTGACTGTCTAGGTGGGAAAAAAATCATATGGGAACCTATCTATAAAACTTTTTATAGGGAGGAGGGTCTACCGTACACGTGGCAGATTGGGTGTGGATCAACCGTACACGTGGCAGATTGTGTGTGGATCTCAAAAATAAAGAAGCGTACTATTGTTTTGTACGGTAGATCCACACCCAATTTGCCACGTGTACGGTAGATTCTCATCCCTATAAAATGTTTTATAGATATGTTCACATATGATTTTTTTCCGTCTGGATGCAATAAGACGATAATTCTTTATTTTTTGAAAAAACGCAGAATAATATATAATCAATGACAACACGCAGATAATAACTCATTCCGGACAATTGGTAGATGAATGACAAATATAAATGAACTTACTCAAACATGATTGTGGAAACCAAATTACCATGCAAATATTAAACATCAAACTATCAATCAAACCTCTTTAAAAATATACTATCACTTATTAATAATTTATATAACTTGAACCTATATAGAAAATTAAACTATTTAGTTACTATAAAACTCGGTTTCGACCCACAACACTGTGAGAATTAATTAATGTGTTTAAATGTGGGCTTTCTTTAGAAGCTCATAATGTTAAAGAAGTGTGCAGCACATGGCTGCATATTCATACTCCACCGACCATCGCCAATTATCATCTCCCTCTCACCTACTCCATCCAATGTCCTACACGTTTATGCTATTAAAAAGTTAATTATCAGACTATACTCTTATGCTATAAATAGATATAGAACATAAGTTTGTTAGCGGGTGAATGAAAAATAGAAGAAAAGAAGTAGGGAGAATTAGAAAGAGAGAGTTAGGGAGCGGTGTTGAAACACCAAAGTGATACAGGAGTGAGTTGTATTTTGTAGCAAGCTATATTATTATTGTTGGGGTCAAAAATTGCATCCTGGTTGACCAAGTCAAAGTCAAGGTTAACCCCAAGCCAAGTGGGCCCAAGCCCAGATCAAGTGGGCTCATGCCCGAGTCGAGCCCGAACATGAAGCGGCTGGCCTCTCCCATGCCAAAATAAAAATCTTGTAATAAATAATTTTGATGTAATTTTTTATACATGAATGTAAGCAAAATGGGCATAAAGCCAAATTTTTGTAAAACTCATGGCTTATGTGCAAAAGAAATGAGCACATGAGGTATGGGACGGGCAAAATGTCATTTTGTAAAGCCCAAGGGGCTATGTGTAAATGTGTAAGCCTATATAAAGCAACATGATGATGAATAAAGATATACTTTTCATTCTCTCAAAAATCTAGGGGTCTTTGTGCCTCCTTCTCCTTCTTCAAGGTTCTAAACCTTCCTCCCCTTTTTCAATTAAATCAAGAGTTTTACTCTACCTTTTCCAAAACTAAATAGTTTTTCACCACAAAACCCACAAAGGGGAACTCAGATTTTTCATCAGATCTCAAAAATAAGAGTTTTTTAAAATCTCATACTTCTTGTTCTTCAAGATCCGGACAACAGAGGAGAAAGAAGGAGACCCATCTCCAAAGACCCCATTTTGGCAAAGATCCAAGGCTCGGGGGGGGGGGGAAGAAAGGGGTTTCCTTGAGCATTTATAAAGATTTCTTGGAGTTTAACTCCATAAATTAAAGTTTCTGGGAGTTTAACTCCATAAAAAAAAGAGAGAAGAAAGAAGAAGTCTTTCTTTTTAGGAGTTCAACTCCATAAATCAAATCAGGAGCACAGCTCCCAGTGCAGGATTGAGTCCCTTTTCCTACTGACGCCTAGCGCCCGCGTGCCAACTACGTAGGGTGCCGGTGTCGGAACCCGCGTGCCAAGCACGTGGGGCGCCGGCGCCCAGCTCCCGCAAGGACGCTTTTTCCCCTTTATATATATGTATATATGTATATATATAGATATAGATACACACACTCCACGACACTGTCCCTGTTAGAAAAAAATTTCTAACGGGACGCTGCCCTGCACCCCGCTATCCGGGTAGCGGGACCTCCATAAAAACTCTACGGGGCCCCCAATATAACCAAAACCCCTTCAAAATACAACACCGCACATTGAGTTCGCATGACCTGTTTGACCCGTCAATCGGAGGTTCTTTCGCTCCAAAGGCGAGGGGTAATTAACGGTAGCTTAGTCCGCGGCTGCCGGAGATTCAGATCCCCACAATCAATAAACCCCAGTCTACCCTAGACAGGAGAAATCTGTAGTACGCCTGACCAGCGCGCGTGTATTCTCATCTCAATGAGGTGACGAAAAACACCCTACAATTATATAAAGGGTGTATGAGTTTATACGACTGCAATTTCTTTTAATTTGCATTTTCTATCTCTCCTACTTCCATCAAATTAGTATCAGAGCCAGTCGATCAAATCGGACCAATTGAAGTCGACGAAATAACAAATATGATCCAACCGCAAATTCTGAAGCTAACGAAAACAAACTACGACAACTGAAGTATACAAATGAAAGTGTTGCTCGTTTCATAAGAGTTGTGGAAGCTTGTAGAAAACGATTATATAGAAACCAAGTTGCTGGCCGTAGAAACGGTGCTTACCAATACCTAGAAGAATGAACTGAAGGAATCAAGAAAGAAAGATAAAAATATGCGTTCTTAATTTACAAGGGCATGGAGGAGTCGACATTCGAGAAAATCTTAAATGCAAAAAAAACTCCAAACAAGCCTGGGATATTTTACAAAAGGTTTATCGAGCTGCCGATAAAGCCTAAAAGGCACGCCTTCAAACTTTAAGAATAGAGTTCGAAACTCTCGAGATGGAACCTACTGAAACAGTTTAGGACTATTTCAATAAAGTCTAAAGCATTTCAAATCAAATGAAGAGAAATGGAGAGTAGGTTGATGATGTTAGAATTATGGAGAAAATTCTAAGATCATTAACTCTAAATTTCAATTATATAATCTTTGCTATTGAGAATCTAAAGAGCTTTCCCAATTTTCTACCGATGAACTACAAGACTCGCTGCAAGCATATGAGTAAAGAATGGGCAGAAAAAAAATCAAAGTGAGAATATTGAGCAAGCTTTGCAAAGCAAGCTTACAACCGGCGAACGCGCTCAAAGAAGCCGAGGTGGTTACATAGGCATAGGAAGCAACAAAGACGGCCCAAGTTTTCAAAGAAGGCATGGCAGGAAACCGTATCAGTACAACCACGAAAACCAAAGTCGTGAAGGTGTTCGTGAACGATCAATCTCCTATGGCCTCTATCAAACAGATTATTCTCAGTTACAATGTTATAACTGCAAGAGGTATGATCATTTGTGCTTTCAAACCAGAGAAAATGTTGTAGAGAAAAGCAATTTTGCTGAGTTTGAAAACTCAGTTGTCCTACTATCATACAAGGACGATGGCAACAAGCAACAGAATATCTTGTATTTGGATTCTAGTGCAAGAAACCACATGTGCGGCATCACGGAGTTCTTTACCGAATTGAATGAATCGATGAATGGCGAAGTCGCATTCGGAGATCAATCAAAAGTTGCTGTCAAAGGCAAAGGTAAGATAATGATCCAGACGAAGAACGGAGATCACAGGTACATTGATTGTCGTAGAATTATGCGTTCTACCTTGTCTTATTTGTTCTATATACCGCAATCAAGACGGTGTCTCTTTGCAGTTAGCCGGTTGAGCATGGGACGTCCGCAGAGAGATGGTAGTGTTTCCCAAATTAGAGCAAAGCTCTGTTCAGAATTCAAACTTTGAATTAAAGCTGCGCTTTTATAAAAGCACTGCGCTACAACTAGCGCACCCCGTGCAAAGCGTATAGGCGCTAGCGCTAGATGCGCTGTGCTCCAAGTAGCGCACTACGTGTAAAGCACGTGTACGCTAGCGCTAAGAGCGCCGCGCTCCAAGTAACGCACCATAAGCAGAGCGCATAAGCGCTAGCGCTGGAACTAAATGTTCCTCAACGTTGGATCAAATATCCAACGGATATGATTAAATCATCAATTAACAAGAATAAAATTTCGTTGAATCTTTCTAAACAGAAAAGATTGTGCCCTGGATTTGGAACATCGTTGGATCAATGATCCAATGGTGATTGAAAATCACTAAAATACAGAACAAATTCTGTAAAGGGGAAAGATTTCTCAATCTTGTTAAAACAAGAAGATTATCTTCTGTAAACCAGAAGCCCTTGGATCAAAGATCCGATGGTGGGGAATTCCCAAATCAATTGGAGAAAAGATCTCCTTAACCGATTCAACAAATCAGCCTCCCCTATATAAAGGACCCGAGACATCAAGTCTTGTACAGAGGAACCCCCCCTAAACTTTGAGAAAATTTCAAGAAGAAGAAGAAGCTCTCGACAAAAGAAGATAATTCTTTTTCAAGGTAAAAAGAATAGAAAGACGAAATCGTCTTAATATAAACAGAATTACTTACTTCTTTCACAGATCATAGATCTATAAGACAAAGTTGTCTTTCACAAAAGAGATTATGAACATCTCGTTATAAAGGGGGGAGAATTATTCAATTCTCTTGGGATCACAGATCCATAAAGACAAAGCCTTTCATCAAAAAGAGATTGAAACATCTCCTATGAACTAAGAACTTTGTTCTTAGAATTTTGAGACAAAGCCTCTTATCAAAGAACAGATAATCTTACGAGCGCAAAGTTAACCTAAGAAGAGCCTTAGCGCTCCTATTCTAATAAGAGCCTTAGCGCTCCTAATTCAAAAGTGCCTTACTGCTCTTCATCTAGCACTCAGCACGCCACATGCTCCTCACGCGTGCGCTGCATTACTGAAAGCGCTCTGCGCTCATTATATGGCACCAGTGCCAAACGCCTCAACACTTCAACTAAAAGCGCATCAGCGCTCCACATTTAGCGCAAAGCGCTAAGTCCATTAGTGCTTCACATATGGCGCATAGCGCCAAGCGCACTAGCGCTTTAAACATAGTGCCCTGCACTCATTGACTGGCGATAGTACCAAGCGCACTACATGCTTTTATGTGCGCTTGGATAGAACTTAAATTGTTCTTTGAATAAGCCCTAGAGCTACGATGAATGCTCAGCATCCAGTAAAAGAGAAACGTTGTCAGAAACTAAATCAATGCTCAGCATTGTTAAAAGGGCCGAGCTCAAACAAATGCTTAACATCCCAAAATAAATGTTAAAACATTTTAACTTGATTGGACTTAGCCCAATATTGGCCATAAGTCCTCAAATTCAGTTTAATTGAGCCCACATGCTCATAAATCACAGATATTAGCCCCAAATTAAACTACAGATGTTTCAACCAACTCACGTCGGTTCGAGGGTACATCTCTTTACTCCTCTGATTTTGTCGTTGTAATCCTTCAACGTCTTCAGAGAGGTGACGGGTCCCGACAACCACACATTTCATGGACTGTGGGGTCCTTAAGCCCACGGACTATGATGTCCTTAACCTTGACTGTGAGGTCTTTAAACTCACGGACTATGATGTCCTTAACCTTGACTGTGAGGTCTTTAAACTCACGGACTATGATGTCCTTAACTGATGTCTTTAAACTCACGGACTATGATGTCCTTAACCTTGGACCGAGATGTCCTTAAACTAATGCTGGACCGTGATGTCCTTAAACTAATCGACCGCAATGTCCCTAAACTAAACAATAAAGCCCAATTGCTCTCTTGTCGGATCTAAACGATCTTGTTAAGTTGATCTTAGTCTAAAAATTAGACTAACGTATTCTTAACAAATGTTTAAGTTGATCTTAGTCTCAAATGAGACTAACGTATCCTTAAACCCAATCCCCAAACCCAAATATAAGAAAATACGGATTTGGACTAATCCATGCCCATGGCCGCAACATAAATTAGTCTCCGTATACAATCCACGGGCAACCAAAAACAAAACAAACACACCCGACATGAAGTGACCATCTGGAGAAAGAGAAAGTTGTTACCGCGATGCGGTAGCGTAATTAACTGCAGGGGCTTGCGCTTGCAGGGAAGAGCATCCCCACAATCTAAACCCCCTCAAATGAGGGGGAATCTGACGAAGTCTGCTACATCGGCCGCATCCGTTTAAACCTTCGATACATGGCGCCATAAATCAACTTGGCATCTTCGGAGAGGTGGACGGATAGCACCAATTAGCATCTGCCCCGAATTCAGGCAAGACGGACCTACGCGGTCGCGTCTCCCGTATTTCGGCGGGGAACAGATTCTGGCACGCCCGGTGGGACCTTTTCCTCTTTCCACTCCACACTTTGCGTGTCATGTTCGCGAACGAATCGCGATTTGATATGATTGCCCTTGGGTTCGAGATACTAAGATTTGGTGTGTTGCTCGGTGCAGAAAATGAAAGATCAATGGCGTCTACCTGCATAAAATGCTCCAGCTGCAACTGCAACTCCCGTTCCACCTCATCTGGAGGTGTAACTTACGGGCCCCAGGCGGCCTCCCTTTTCACAATGCCGGTAGAGCAGGTAACGCAGGCAACCACCGGGTTGTTCTTCAGGACCATGCTCCCATCAGTGAGCGTTAACATCCCGCTGTCGCAATAAGCGCAGAAGAAGTCGGTCTTTGATCAGCTCACTACCACCACGGCCCCTCTCAACGGGTCATCCAATGCCAAGCCAACAGCATCAGTCTTCGATAGGCTGAGCCTGAACTCCACTGGGCCCGTCAAGAAGCCCACGATACCTGAAGCGGCCATCCCAAAACGGATAGCCATTCCTGCTCTCGAGGTCACCAAAGTAGCTTCTTCTGACAAGAAGTCAGTCTTCATAAGGCTGGCCACTCCGGCTTCAGCTCCAGGTGAAGTTACCTCTGCCCAGAAATCTGTATTCGATAGGTTGGACATTACTTCTCGGCGAACGTCAGTCTTCAAAAGGCTGAAACTGGCGACAACCCTCTGTCAAGACAGGGGGCATGACGAAGCCATCTCTATAGCTGAACCAACTCCATCCGTACGACATGCTCGCCGTCGTTACTGGCGCCGAGTAAGGAAGGCTGGGGGCAGCTCCCCTTCTGGACTAACTCCGCCAGCTCCTATGGTGGAAATCAATGCTGCTGTTCCAACTGGGAACAGCTTTGAACCGCTTAGGAGGGTTCGCAAGAACTCTCCGACCGCCGTGCTGAAGAGATCTCCTCCACCTATGGAGATTACTACAGAAAAGAAGCCGGAACAGCCCCCTCAGAGTCTGTCCTCCAAAGTTTATAAAGTCTGGCGACAGGTTCAGGAATCGGTGATTGACCAGGACTACTCTCACCGACCAAAGAAGATTAAAGCTCAGAAAGAAAAGAGCCATCTTGTGGTACCACAGAAGAAGTAATCCGTCTGGGTGCCCGCTGCAACGGCTCCCTCGACTTCAACTACTCACAAGAGAAGGAAGCCAGAGAATGCCCCTGTGTCCGTGACGAACCGCAGAGACACCGAATCTAAACGCTCCAAGTCTGGGGGCATGATGGTGCATACTGTTTATATGGCTTCCGGAAAAGAAGAAAGCCGTGCTTCTACGGGTCATCGACCGCTTACCCGGTCGATAACGAAGGCTCAGGAACAACAGCAGCAGAAGCTTCAGGAGATGCTGACTGCAATGGCCACACTCACTGGGCCAAAAGAAAATCCAGAGACATCGGAGCAGCGTCGGGAACAAGAAACTGACACCGAGTTCCTCCGAAGAATGCTCGAGAGGAAAGAAAAAGAGGCTGCGGAACAGGCAGCCAATATAAAATGAATGGCTCCCCTGTTCCAAGATATGGCTGGGATGATGTTACAGCCGGAACCTCCAGCTGAAGACCCCCCGATCATCATTGGAGACGACAGAGGGGAGACATCGAACCCTCCTCCGGCTCTTTCAGCAACCAAAGAGGAAACCATCTCCAAGGCCGCTCTGGATAACTACATTGCTCAGCAAATACGAGCTCACCAGGCGAATGAGACGGCTGGGTAGGTCGTTAAGACTGGACGACCCTACCCAGGCTAGTACGACCAAATAAACTACCCGCCGGGATATACGATCCCTAAATTCCATGTATATGAGGGGACGAGGAATCCACACCAACACGTGGCTCAATTCAGGGCTCTGTGCGGCAACACCGGAGGTGACGATAAACTAATGCTCCGCCAGTTTGTCGGCAGCTTGGCGAAAACGGCCTTTGAGTGGTATTCGGAGCTTTCCAACGACTCCATCAAAACTTTTATGGAGATGGAATTGCTGTTCACCCAACGTTTCGCAAGCGCTAGCGAGTGCACCCCGATCACCATGTTAATTAACGCCAGGGTGAAGCCAGGCGAGACATGGGTTCAATACGCAATACGATGGCGGAATCTTTGGTCGAAATGCGAGCAGCGCATTGAAGAGGCTCCTGCTGTGGGCATGTTCGTGGGGACCCTTGAACCTAAGGCAACCATCTCCCAATTCATGATGTTCTTCAAGCCGACCACTTTCCAGGCCTTGATCAACAAACTGGCCCAATTGGGCCAAATGGTCCATAGACCGTCTTCCTCAAAGACGGATCCTCGGAATGAGAAGGGGAAAGGGAAAGCAACCTTCGTCGCCAATGCTCAATAACAACCGAATGGCCCGAGACCGGTTGTTCACCAAAGCAACAAGCGGCAATCCCTCGATGAGAAGTTGAGACATCCGTATTCATTTCCCCGGGATAAAACAAGAAGATTGTTCGAACTAGCAGTGCGCAATGGGCTCATTGCTCTACCGGAGTCGAGACACCCACCACAACCGAACGACGTCAACGATCCCAATTACCGCCCCTACCATCGAGTATTGGGCCATCCACTCGAAAATTGCTACGTCTTCAAAAATTGGGTTAAAGACCAATACCGGCAAGGCAAATTCGCGTTGTCTGAAAATTGGAAGGTGAACCCGCCACAACCACATACTCCGAAAAAGTTGGACATGCCGGGGGGCATCGTGCTCATTCATAGAGGAAGCTCCATGAGAAGTTGTTCTTTCGGCAAAAACTAAAAAATTGATGAAAGATCTTCAAACATGTCCGGGGATCAGGTGAAAAAGTCCGCAAGAACCGAAGATTATCGAGGGGATGCTGAAACCACGCCCAATATTGGGAGTTAATAGTGATGGTGGATAAAACATTCAGGCCCAGCCGTCAAAGTCTTCGAAGAAAAAGAAGAAGACCAAAAAGCCCACACAGTTTGATGACAAGCGTATGGATTTGCAAAAGCATATTGACGCGCTGGAGGAATATAACCAGAAGGCGTGAACCCCGGTCACACTCCAAGAATTTCTCAACAATATCCTTGAGAGCGGAGATAACGACAATAACGACGGGGATGACTCATCAAAAGAATCTGAGGACTATGTGGCAAGTTGCTACATGATCTCTCATTCGGCGCTAACTAACGAAGAAGCTCACTCGGAGATAAAAGACAGCATAAAAGAGCTGGGGGCAGGATCGAAGCCAAAACCCTTGGAACCGTTTGACGAGATGATCGACTTGCTACTGAACGAAGTCTGTTAGAAAAGCAAAACCAATCAAGAGCGCAAACTGGCTATATTCGAAAAAGCCAAACGCCGACGACTGGATGAAAAGGTCGAGGCACCCCAACCGGATCGAAGCATCCCTATCGCCATCAAAAGCAAGCTTGAAGTAAGGAAACGATTCGCTAGGGCTCTATTTCAGAGGAAATTCTCCTGGCAGTATACATCTTGATGAAGCGGACATACATCCTAACTTCTGCTTATACCATCATAGGATTACACACCCTACTGAGGAGTGCATAGCCTTTAAAAAACTGGTGGCAGGGATATGGTGCCCACCGACAACACGTTCAACGAGTGAAGCGTAAGGCTTGTCAGGAACAGAAAAGTATGACAGATGAGCGCAAAAGAGCCACTGGCAATTGTCACATAATCGACACTAAGGGATAGAAAATTATCACCTTTGGAAGCGACTCTGACGAAGAAATCACCCTCAGCCTTCTCTTCAAAGAATCCACCTCCGACACAAAAGATGCGAAGATTCACGAGAAAATCTAGCTGCATAATCGTACGTTGCCCGAAAACTCTCGGACCTATGAATGTCTGACCGAAACGTCGTTAAACTAATACAAACCCGCGGCATCGCCAGGATGATGTGGCTAAAAAAAATAAAAATGAAAAAAAAAAATAAAAAAAAGGGTACGTCCACAAGCAAGATGGGCACGGATGAAAACCCGAAAGGGCTCCGTAAATAAAAACAGCAGGACTACCTGCGAGTTTTGTGAAAACCCGAAAGGGCGCAATCTCGTTAAAAGAAACTTACAAGGTCCCCTCGACCTTGTGAGGTGAAAATACCTGTGTGAGATCCTTACGACTCACAAAGAAGAAACACATTTAGGGATCCCCACGATTTCTAAGGAGAAATTACACTTGCGAGATCCTCACGACTCGTAAGGAGAACCCTCTTATGAGACCCTCACGGCTCATAAGATTGAAAAGCCTTAAGCTACAGGGATCTGAACCTGTTCTTAAGCAGTTATACCCCCCGATTTTGCTCTACACGCGGTTCAATACTGACCCTTGTATACAATCCACGGGCACAAATAAACATTTCCCTAACAGAGTCCCACCAGCGACTAGGGATATGCTCACTCGGTGAACAAACACTTGTAGGTCCTCTCGAATTGCAAGGAGAAAACACCCTTGTAAGATCCTTATGACTTATAAGAGAACACACACTTAGGAATCCTCACGATTCTTAAGGAGAAAACGCACCTACGAGATCCTCATGACTCGTAGGGAGAAACACCTTTATGAGACCCTTACGACTCATGAAGTCAAAAGCCTTAGTCGACGGGATCCTAACCCTGTATGCTAAGCCACCTTTGTTCGACATCGATAGAGGCAAATGATGATTCGCTCCTGGCAATATCCCAGTTGTAGCGATGTTGATGCCTAAATCGGTATCAAATTCCAAGCCCTTTCAAGGCAAATGATGATTCGCTCTTGGCAATATTCCAGTCACAGCGATGTTGATGCTAAGATTGGCACCAGATTCCAAGTTCCACACTTGCGATAAAAAATCAGCGAGCCAAAAATGCATATAAAATAGCCGAAATGATGGGGCAACTTGCAACGAAATCAACAAGTAAAAATGTATGCATACAAAAACAGCCGAAATGATTGGGCAACTCGCAATAAAAAGCAGCGAGTAAAAAGAAAAATAGCCGAAATGATTGGGCACCTCGAAAAATAGCCGAAATGATTGGGCAATCGCGATTTTCACGATATAAAAAGCTGAAATGATAGAGCATCGCGGAAAGAATTTAAAAAATGAAAGAATGAAACTTTTTGCCCTGCGGGTGAGGTCACATTGACCCCTGTATACAATCCATGGGCACAAACAAGAAGGGAACCATATCGTCCCACCAGGCTTCGTCGAAGAGAAGCCAAATCTTGACGGTTCATAGACAACCTAAAGACAATCTTGACATTCGGCGCAATATTGCAGACACAATGTCAACAAACGAAGTGAAGGAAGATCCCTAGCTTCCGGGTCTCGACGTCAACATCGACAACTTAGAGATCAACACCAGCGTTCTTCCTCCCTCCAATCGGATGCAGATGCAACATCAACAAATGGAGCCACGACAAAGTCCCCTAGTTCCAAATCTTGACGGTTCACAGACAGCCTAGAGACTACCCCGGAACCATAGCAAAGTCCCCTAGTTCCAAATCTCGACGGTTCACAGATAGCCTAGAGATCACCAACGGCGTTTCTCCTTACTCCAGCAGGATGCAGATGCGACGTCAACAAACGACCCCAGGGTCAGAACAACGGAACATGGCAAAGTCCCCTAGTTCCAAATCTCGACGGTTCACAGACAGCCTAGAGATCACCAACGGCGTTTCTCCTTACTCCAGCAGGATGCAGATGCGACGTCAACAAATGACCCCAGGGTCGAAACAACGGAACCATAGCAAAGTTCCCTAGTTCTAAATCTCAATGGTTCACAGAAAACCTAGAGATCACCAATGGCATTTCTCCTCACTCCAACCAAATGCAGACATGACATCAACAACCGACCTCAGAGTCACAACGAAGCGGAGCCATGGCAAAGTCCCTAGTTCCAAATCTCAATGGCCACATCTATGGCCCGAAGACCAACAACGGTGTGCCTCCTCATTCCAGCAGGACACAGATGCTACACCATCAATCGGAGCCATGGAAAAGTCCCCAGTTCCAAGATTCTACGGTTTACAGACAACCTGGAGTCAACCAATGACCCCATCTCGGATACACGTCAGCAAATGACCCCATCGCGGAAATACGCTATCCAATGACCCCGCCTCGGAATCAAGTCAACTCAAAAACCTCGATTCAGGGAAATTAGCGTCCTTGACGAGAGCATCTCGATTCCCGTCGACCCGCAGAGAAATCAGCGTCTTTGCAGGAATATCTCGATTCATCTCAACCCCAGGGAAATCAGTGTCCTTGGCAACCTCCTCGATTCAGGGAAATCAGCGTCCTTGATGAGAGCATCTCGATTCGCGTCGACCCGTAGAGAAATCGGCGTCTTTGCAGGAATACCTCGATTCGTCTCAACCCCGGAGAAATCAGTGCCCTTGGCAACCTCCTCGATTCAGGGAAATCAGCGTCCTTGACGAGAGCATCTTGATTCGCGTCGGCCCACAGAGAAATCAGCGTCTTTGCAGGTATACCTCGATTCGTCTCAACCCCAGGGAAATCAGTGTTTTTAGCAACCTCCTCGATTCAGGGAAATCAGCATCCTTGACGAGAGCATCTCGATTCGCATCGACCCGCAGAGAAATCAGCGTCTTTGTAGGAATACCTCGATTCGTCTCAACCCCAGGAAAATCAGTGTCCTTGGCAACCTCCTCGATTTAGGGAAATCAGCGTCCTTGATGAGAGCATCTCGATTTGCATCGACCCGCAGAGAAATCAACGTCTTTGCAGGAATATCTCGATTCGTTTCAACTCCGAGGAAATCAGTGTACTTGGCGAAACCTCGATTTAGGGAAATTAGCGTCCTGGGCGAGAGCACCTCGATTTGCGTCGACCCGCAAGGAAATCAGTGTCTTTGCAGAAATACCTTGATTCGTTTCAACTCCGAGGAAATCAGTGTCCTTGGCAAAACCTCGATTCAGGAAAATCAGCGTCCTTGGTGAGAGCACCTCGATTCGCGTCGACCCGCAGAGAAATCAGTGTCTTTGCAGAAATATCTCGATTTGTCTCAACTCCGAGGAAATCAGTGTCCTTGGAAAAACCTCGATTCAGGGAAATCAGCGTCCTTGGCGAGAGCACCTCGATTCGCGTCGACCCGCAGAGAAATCAGTGTCTTTGCAGGAATACCTCAATTCGTCTCAACTCCGAGGAAATCAGCGTCCTTGGCCAAAACCTCAATTCAGGGAAATCAGCGTCCTTGACGATAGCATCATGATTCGCGTCAACCCGCAAGGAAATCAGTGTCTTTGTAGGAATACCTCGATTCGTCTCAACTCCGAGGAAATCAGCGTCCTTGGGAAAAACCTCGATTCAGGAAAATCAGTGTCCTTGATGAAAGTATCTCGATTCGCATCGACCCGCAGAGAAATCAGCATCTTTGCAGGAATACCTCAATTCGTTTCAACTCCAAGGAAATCAGTGTCCTTGGCAAAAATCTTGATTCAGGGAAATCAGCGTCCTTGACGAGAGCACCTCGATTCGCGTCGACTCGCAGAGAAATCAGTGTCTTTGCAGGAATACCTCGATTCGTTTCGACTCTAGGGAAATCTGTGTCCTTGGCAAAACCTCGATTCAGGGAAATCAGTGTCCTTGACAATTCGCATCTCGATTCGCATCGACCCGCAGAGAAATCAGCGTCTTTGCAAGAATACCTCGATTGGTTTTAACTCTGAGGAAATCAGTGTCCTTGGCAACCTCCTCGATTCAGGGAAATCAGCGTCCTTGATGAGAAAACCACGATTCGCATCGTCCCGCAGAGAAATCAGTGTCTTTGCAGGTGATTTAGTGTAATTCTCGGCCGTGTTTGTGAAAAGCAAGTATCGAATCAATTGTTTCCCGATAACGGTTTCATTTGATCGATAATAGTATTTTGTATTGGTATTTAGAAAATTGTATAAAGAACTCACAATCAAAGAATTATATTTGACCGCAATCAATTACGGTGTCAGTTGTAGATCGTAAGCGAGTGCGGATCGTCCACAGGGATTGTGCGATTCGTTTCAATGTTCGATTTGTTTGAATTGAAAAGTTAATTGCGAAGAACAGAAAGCAACGATTCAAGATTTATCAATTGTTTCAAGTGTCACTATTCTATTCAAGAATTCAAGAAAATGATAAACATCAAGAATCGAGTTTCTTTGAATTCCAATCACTTAAAGGTTTCAAGATTTGAAGTAAAATGCTCGTAGGAATTGATTAGATTGTAGATGTGATGAAGATTCAAGAATACGATTTCTTATCCATTAGCGAATTGATACTAACTCAATGTTGATTGATCGAGGTTTAAGGATCTTGCGAAGAATTAGGGTTCTTCGTCCTATCCTTTGTCCTTTCGATGAATCACATTCGCTAGATAGCTTCTTAAAGATACAATGATCGATTCTTGAATTTCTAGATCATGCGAAAAGAATCAAGAACCCATTTCACATCAATCTAGATCATCGATCATTCTATTTTCAAGAATTTACAATTGCTATAAGACTTAAGAAAATGTTTAAAGATTCGTCAACACCATCATTCTACAATCATCTCGATTCCTTCACGAGCGGAGTTTATTCACACATCATTACAAAGAATATATTCAAGAATCGAAATGAAATCATGATGCTAGAATTGAAATATAAACAGGTTTAAAGAATCTTCACCTTTATTATATCAACAAGAAGTTACAACTCTCAAGAATTACAAGAGGAAGGAACATCGCTCGTTGAATCTTGCATCGCTCGGCTTCTTGAGTCTTGGATCGCTTCGACCTCGTGCTCCGATGAACTCCGGCTTTGCTTCTAAAGGGTTGTAGAAGACTTGCTTGGCTTGAACTCCATGAATCTTGAAGTGGGTATTTGTGGATTGGATTAGGGTTAGGGTTTGGAGGTGGTTGTTGTTGGGTAGAAGAAGAACTAGGGTTTCTCCTCAACAACAATGAATGAATCAATGAATGGATTAATTAAATGAATAATTTCCTTCAATCCATAATCCCCTTTTACAAGTGAGCCTAGGGTTCTATTTATAGATTTCCCCAAACCCTAAGCCTTGAGTTTGAAATAGAAGTTCCCTCCAAAAGTTTGTTGAAAGACTTCTAGAAGTAGTTAGTTAGGCTTAGCTTAGGGTTTAAGCTAGGGTTTAGGGAGAAGTTTCTAGAATGATAAGCTAGTTTAGTGTTGATTCCAAAGCTTGCTGATCTGGCAGAAATCTCTGGAGTATTCTGGAAATTGAAGTATATGAGCTGAATGTGGGCCCTGAGTGAAGAGTTTTGATGCAAAGATCAATTGCTGACGTGGCAAGACGGCCGCGGAACCGCGACACAAGCAGGCTCCGGCCGCGGTTCCGCGGCCATGATGGCTCCTTGGGGCTGCATCTTTCTGGTATGATCTTGGGCTGCTATTTGGGTCTTTATCTGATATGTTGATTTGTATTTGCCCTTTTGGATTGATACCAGAACTGAAATCATTGAGTTGGCGTAATGTTTGATCGGTACCGTATAAATTTTTTGGCCTTTCTTCTGAATTTTCCTGCACAGATCTCAAAACAAGTGTTGCGCAATATAGGGATGATGCGATGACATGAAATGCGGTCAATTTCCTTTATAGTGCCGGTTTTCGAGTCTAACACATGTAATCTGATATTTTGCGACAGATTTGCTAATATGTGAAATATGAATACCATACACTTCTAAATGAATGCAAATGATAGGGAAATTGTCGTGTTAAAAATACAATATTTTCGACTAATCAAATTCCCCCAAACTTAATTTCGATCATCTCGAGCGAACTTTTTATTAAAAAGAGAAGGAGAAAATAAAGAAAGAGAAAGACTAACTAGCACACTTTCGTAGGCAACACGATTGCACTGAGCATGTGCAACAAGCCTTTAAACCTCTAGGTGTCCCTAGTAGGAGGAGTGTTGTCTCCTGAGGGTTTTCAGCGGATTGCACCCACAAAATCCAATAATAAAAGAAAGATTATGAATATTACATTTAAAGAAAAGAATTGTAGAAGAAAAGCCTTGAAAATTAGGGTTTCCAACTAAGCTAGCTTTTCGGTTGTCATGAGCCCTATCTTAATAGTCATGAAAAGATGTTAGAGATCACGTCCTCCCTCAATAAAACATCGTCTTATTCTTCATTCCTATCTTTCTTCTAAACATCGATCATATAACCCTGCGTGTGTGTAAAGACATCCCTACACCCGGAGAATTCAATTCAAGCTATCATATTCTTGCCCATCAGCCTCAGTACTTTTTAATTAATGAATATTTTGATGAGATTGCTCACACACTTTCATGCGACCGTTAATACTTCTTGAGGTACTAACCGATCGATTACTCCTGTGCTTGCTTACTTGGTGTATTTTCCTCGTCTTGCACCACCTCAGGCATAGCAGTGACTCCCAGACCAGTTGGCCTTAGGGCACTAGGTGAAGAAGCACCCTCGCTATACATTTTTTATTGCCCTTGGTGATAACAAAACCAGTGTCCATTTTTCTCACCACTTTATATTTTCTTATTCACTTTTTTTTCTTTTTATTTCCTTCATACATCGGCTTTAAGACAAGAGCATTTCAAGGTATCCTCTACTATCCCAGGCTTCAAGACGTGTGTAAGTGCGAATAGCAGGGTAGCAACGTTCAAAATGTTTGGCTTCCAGAATAGAAACTATTTTTCAGACTTATTTTTATCCTCAGATTAGTGACGTCCTTCATCTTACTAACCCTTGGGACAACGGCTCATAACTACTTATTACTAGTTCGTATAAGAAAACTTCTAATTTTCTTAGTTTTCTTAAATTTTTCTAATCTCATGGATGTAATTGTTCACTATCTAAACTTTCATTATCTTATTTATGTACAAAAAAGTGTAAATATTAAAATTATTTTTATATTTGAAATTTTTTTTAAATTTTTGTGGGTTTTGAAAATTTTTAAATTTTTATAGATTTTTAAAAGAAATGTTTTGTGCTTATGCAAATGATATGCAAATGATGCGAAAATAAGCACAAACCTCCCCCAAACTTGTTTTCAACAGTGTCCTCACTGTTGTCAACAGCTATATCTACAAAACCTGTAAGTCTGGGAGGAATTATTAGTGGGGGCAAAATATATAAGTGAAGAACTTCCCCCAAACTTACTCTTTTCATTCACCTTCATTCAAAACATGATGCAGTGATATACTGGATATGAAGGTGAGACGGAGGAATTTTAATCCAAATAAACTGGCTCTTGTAAGAACAAGAGCTCCTCCGTGGGGTCAGTGGAAAAATACGGCTTTAGTCTATGTCCATTCACTTTGAAAAGTGTGCCGTTTTTAACATTTTCTACTTCTACTGCCCCGTGCGGGTATACAGACCGCACAACAAAAGGTCCCTTCCATCGAGATCGGAGCTTACCCGCGTGAAGGTGTAATCGTGAATCATAAAGAAGGACTTGTTGACCAGGTGAAAATGTTTTCCTCAAAATGTTTTTATCGTGAAAAACCTTAGTCCTATTCTTTGTGATTACAGCGTTATCATAAGCTTCATCGCGGAGTTCGCTTAGCTCATTTATTTGCAGCTTCCGAAAGTTGCAAGCAAGATTTAGATCAAAATTTATTTCTTTAATAGCCCACAATGCTTTATGTTCTATCTCGACGGGTAAATGACATGCTTTTCCAAACACTATCCTATATGGAGACATCCCTAGGTCGGTTTTATATACAGTTCTGAATGCCCAAAGAGCATCCGTCAGTTTGGTTGACCAGTCTTTTCTATTTTTAGCAACAGTTTTCTCCAAGATAAGTTTGATTTGTCTATTTGAGATTTCAGCCTGCCCGCTCGTTTGGGGATGATAAGGTGTAGAAAGTCGGTGGTTGATTGAGTATTTTCGCATCAGAGTCTCGAAAGATCTGTTGCAGAAATGTGTCCCATTATCGCTAATGATAGCGCGTGGGTGTCCAAATCGCGAAAAGATATTCTCTTTCAAGAACTTAATGACAACTTTCTTGTCATTAGTGCGACATGGAATGGTTTCTACCCACTTTGAGACATAATCAACCGCCAGCAGTATGTACAAATTCCCAAAGGAGTTGGGAAAAGGACCCATAAAATCAATGCCCCAAACATCGAATATTTCAACAACCAGAATGGGTTGCTGAGGCATTTCATTCCTCTGGGATATTCTACCCGTGTACTGACATTGTGTACAGGTTTTGCAATACTCAAATGCGTCCTTGAATAAGGTCGGCCAATAAAATCCATATTGCAAAACCTTTTCCGCTGTCTTTCTAGGACCAAAGTGACCCCCACAGGCCTGATCATGACAAAAAGAAAGAACACTCTTGAATTCTTCATTCGGGACACACCGGCGAATGATCTGATCAGGACAATATTTAAACAGATAGGGTTCATCCCAGTAAAAGTGTTTTACTTGGGATAGAAAACGGTATTTGTCCTGTTTTGACCAATCGCTGGGTATCAATCCCGTGGCATGATAGTTCACAATATCCCTGAACCATGGTTCATTGGATACGCTCAAGAGTTGTTCGTCAGGGAACGAATCATTGATCGGCAGGGTCACAGGGGAAGAAGAGATGCGTGAAAGATGGTCGGCTACTACGTTTTCACATCCTTTCTTATCTTTGATAACAAGATCGAATTCTTGTAACAGAAGGATCCAACGTATTAGTCGACCTTTTGCATCTTTCTTCGCCAGAAGATGTTTTAAAGCGGAATGGTCAGTATACACAACTATATGTGAGCCAATTAAGTAAGGCCAGAATTTTTCTAATGCAAATACAAACGCTAAGAGTTCTTTTTCTGTGGTTGTATAATTGATTTGCGCATCATTCAGGGTCTTACTTGCATAGTATATCACGTGTGGCATCTTTTCGATGTGCTGTCCTAAGACTGCACCTACTGCAAAATCAGATGCGTCACACATCAGCTCAAAGGGATAGTCCCAGTTTGGTGATGATAAGACGGGTGCTGAACTAAGTGCGTGTTTAAGTGAGTCGAAAGCTGTCTCGCAGTCCGAGTCAAAGTAGAAGGTCGTATCCTTGGCAAGGAGAAGAGTTAAAGGTCTAGCAATTTTGCTAAAGTTCTTAATGAATCTCCTATAAAAGCCCGCATGGCCAAGGAAAGATCGAATATCTTTGACGCTTTTGGGATGAGGGAGGTTTTGAATGACATCTATCTTAGCTCTGTCAACCTCAATGCCTTTCTGTGAAATGACATGTCCAAGTACTATTCCTTCTTGGACCATAAAATGGCATTTTTCCCAGTTCAAAGTCAAGTTCTTCTCTTTGCAACGAGTAAGAACAGCGTCAAGATTCGATAGGCAATTAGAAAAAGAGTCTCCAAAAATCGAGAAATTTTCCATAAAGATCTCCAGAAAATTCTCTACCATCTCAGAGAATATCCCCATCATACACCGCTGAAAGGTAGCGGGAGCATTGTATAACCCAAAGGGCATGCGACTGTAAGCAAAGGTACCAAAAGGACAAGTAAAAGTAGTTTTATCTTGATCCTTTTTGGCGATGGGGACCTGATTGTAGCCTGAGTATCCGTCCATAAAACAATAATACTCTCGTCCTGCTAAGCGTTCCAGCATCTGATCAATGAATGGTAGAGGAAAGTGGTCTTTCCTCGTGGCAGCATTGAGTTTTCTATAATCAATACATACACGCCACCCAGTTTGGGCGCATGTCTGAATCAACTCATTTGCCTCATTGGTTATAACAGTGATGCCGGATTTCTTAGGAACGATATGTATAGGACTCACCCACTGGCTATCGGAGATGGGGTATATAATACCATTATCTAAGCATTTGACGATCTCTTTCATCACCGCTTCCTTCATGACGGGATTTAACCGTCTCTGTGGTTCTCGGGTCGGTCTGGCATCATCCATCACATGTATATGATGTTCAACAATCAAGGGACTAATCCCTTTGATGTCCGCCATACTCCAACCAAACGCCTCTTTGTTAGATCTCAATACCGATAAAAGGGCATTCTCTTGCTCTGATGCAAGAGAAGCGGAAATGATAACCGGTAAAGACTCATTCTTACCTAAATAAGCATATTTAAGGTGAGAAGGTAAAATTTTGAGATCTAAAGTGGGCGGAGAAATAATAGAAGGTGGGATCATCGAATGATTTTTGGAATTACAAAGAAGCTCAGAGCCTGTGAAAGATACAGACTCGGGTGGAGAAAAGTCAGAAGTGCAGGACTCAAGTGTAGGTAAAGTGTCCTCACTAAGATCATGTGTAAGATCAAGCAGAGATGTGGTAATGTCGTCGAGATCTAGAAAGCAAAGATCCTCAGCTCCACAACTATCGGGAGCGATCTCATGGACAGAGCACACATCTAAAATATGAGCAGAGGGTTCTGATGGCTGACTTCCAACTTTGTAGATGTTTAGTTCAATGGTCATATTTCCAAATGATAAGTTCATTGAACCATTTCTACAGTTTATAACAGCGTTGGAAGTGGCAAGGAAAGGACGACCCAGAATCACTGGAATTTGGCCCCGGGGGTTTGCTACAGGATGTGTGTCGAGTACAATGAAGTCTACAGGGAAAACAAATTTCCCGACCTTTATCAACACATCCTCTAATTCACCCCTTGGTTTGGTGATTGAACGGTCTACCATTTGGAGAGTACAGTGAGCAGGTTTCAACTCTCCAATCCCTAATTGCTCATAGACAGAATAAGGGAGCAGGTTAACACTTGCGCCAAGGTCTAAAAGAGCACGATTTATGTTTTTACCCCCAATCGAAATCGATATTATAGTACATCCTGGGTCCTTTCGTTTCTTTGGTAGCTGGGGTATAAAAGCAGTGCTAATATTATTAGACATGAAGACCTTCTTCGGCACTTGAGTCTTCCTCTTCCTAGTGCACAAGTCCTTAAGAATTTTCGCATAAACGGGGACTTGTTGAATCGCATCTAGGAGAGGGATATTGATGTTAACCTGTTTGAACATTTCCATAATTTTCTCCATATGAGGACTCGTTATATTACCCCTTAACCGGTTCGGGTAAGGAGCTTTTGCAATAAGCGCAGGGTCCATCACAGGAGAAGGAAGAGGGGGTAGACGCGGTCCCAAAAGAGGTGTGGGGACCGTCTGTGGAGAACTAGAAGGGCTATACTGAGGTGTCGAGCCTAGTAGGAAATGGAGAATAGGCTCTCGAGAAAGTGGTGTGGTAGAAGAAGAAGGATCAGAAGGAGAAGTGTGTGTGTGTGGAAAGGTCTCAGCCGGGGCGTTGATATGATTTTCAGTATCATCAATACCTTCCCCGACATGGTTGTTCAGCACTCTTCCCGATCTCAACGTTGTGATGGCATTTACATTGTAATGCCCAGGATTCTGTAGGGGTTGAGAGGGAAGTTTCCCTTTTTCTCTCGCACTCATTTCGGCTTTAAGTCGTGCGATTTCAGCTTCCATCGTTCTGATACTCTCAGCTTGGAACGCTGAGTTTTTCTTTATCTCACCGACGGAAGATCTAACCTCAGCCGAAACCTTTATGAAATTTGATAAAAGTGATTTCATGGTTTGAGTGAATTGAGAGAACTCGTCAGAACAGGTCATAGGATTAGACGGTGTAGGAGTGTTGACCTGATTTTGGAAGTTTTATGACTGATAGGGGTGCTGAGTGAGTTGAAGGGGTTGCTGTTGTGGTGGAGGAAGAGCCCTTTGAAATTGATTCGTGTTTGGAACCGTGTTTTGAGATTGGTTTTGGTTCCAAGCGAAATTCGGGTGATTCCTCCAACCCTGATTGTACGTGGAAGAATATGGATCGTTTCGAGGTCTTTGAAATGCGGCATTAGAATGCTCGTGACCTTGAAATGCAGAGTTTAATGGACATTCTTCCGTTAAATGAGACGAATCAGAACAGCACCCACAAACAGTTTTGGGGAGCGACACTGGGTTTAGGGAGGCTGCTGCAAATTTGTGTTCCATAGCGTCGAGCTTCTTTTGCATTGCTGCCATTTCAACTCGAACACCTATGGACACATCTATTTAGTGTACGCCACCCCTATTCAATGGTTGGGTTCCACTCTCCCACTGTAGTGATTTTTCAGCGAACTCTTCTAAATACTTCCAAGCTTCCCCATCATCTTTGGTCATAAAAGTACCTTGACACATGTTTTCAAGGCTCTGTTTAGTGTTTGGATTAATGCCCTCATAAATGATTCGGCACAATTCCCATCTCGGGATGCCGTGATGAGGACACTGAACCAAAAGATCCTTGAAACGTTCAAAGCATTTTGAAAATGGTTCAGTAGGGAGCTGGGAAAATTGATTCAGTTCGCTACGGATTCGAGCTGTCTTTTGTATTGGGTAAAATTTCTTAAGGAATGCAGCGACGAATTCTTCCCAATTCGTAATAGAGTGTGCGGTAGTGTTATATAGCCACTTCTCGGCTATATCGCACAATGTAAATGGAAGAAGTCATAGACGCATCGCATCCACTGAAAGTTGTGACGTACCCATCATTGCGCATACGTTTTCAAATTTGGTAATGAAAACATAAGCGTCCTCAGTCTCGAGTCCGTGGAATTTGGGTAAAAGATTGATATACTGGGGCTTAATCTTAAAGTTATCCCCATTGGCTGGTGGTGTGGATAAGCAGGTCGAAAGAGGACCTCGAATAGGGTAGCACCTCTCTTGGAGAGAGATGCGGGGTGGATTCTGCGCACCAACGGACGGCGGCAGATTAGGGTTAAAGAAGTTTGATGGATTTGGATCCATCGGAGTGGGTGTGGTAGTGGGTAAAGGGAAGGTAAATGGAGAAATATCGACTTCGGAGTCGATAAAGGGTACGCGGACTAAACGGGCACTAGAATCCCGTGTCCAGCCTATCTTGCACTAAAAAGGGTTAGTACAAGTGGCAGCGTTGACATATAATTAGGGGTATGAATGAATGCGGTGTTTGCTTTGAAAAAGGGACGGATTTTTGAAAAAATGATGCGACAAAACAAATGCAGCACACAAACCCTAGAATCTAATGGTCACCTAGGTCCGGCTCTAGACCGCTCCTAACTGCCAAAAGACAAGTTGCAGGATAGAATCCTCCACTGCCTCTTTGTCCCCCTGTGGCCGGATAAGTGCCAGGTAAGTGGGAAGGTACTCCACTACGTAAGTAGTGGGCCTAATTAAAAACCACTAGCCTTAGACACACTCGCCTTAGGCACCACAAGAAAACGCGGATAAGCAATGAATTACCCACGGCCTTCTCTTGTCCTAATTGAGCACGACAGTCCTTAGAGTCTTCTCTAGATTTATTTTAGTTAATGTGGGTCAATGCGGATGCAAGTTTTGTGATTTTTGGGGCCTAGGAAGGGTAATGAAATCCCCACCTAATTTGGATTTGGCCGTGCCCCTTAATTTCCGTATTAGAATGCAAACAACCAAGAAATCAAAATCATGCACAAATTTAATTGCTTTTGCGGCGCTGCGATTATTTGCAAAGAATCCTACAGCAAATTATTAGTTGGAGCTAAAAAGAGAAGAGAGGAGAAGATAAGAAGTCACCTGAAGCAAAATTGTACAGAGAACCCCCAGGCTTGCCGCGGTTCCGCCGCAAATCCCTCCTTATGCCGCGCTTCCGCGGTTGTATAATATGATCACTGAACCAAAATTCACCAGGGAGCTTCTGTAGACTCCCTCTGCTCTATGGTATTTTCCAAAAATTTTCTTCAATTTCCAAACAGCTCCAGATTTCCTTGCAATGAATCACAACAAATCGTTTAGGGTTTGCACGAATTTTGATTTCAAAATAACAATGGAATAATTCTTTCAATTCAAACTATAATATGAAACGAATTAGCGCGCGATCCCCGGCAACGGCGCCATTTGATTTAGTGTAATTCTCGGTCGTGTTTGTAAAAAGCAAGTATCGAATCAATTGTTTCCCGATAACGGTTTCATTTGATCGATAATAGTATTTTGTATTGGTATTTAGAAAATTGTATAAAGAACTCACAATCAAAGAATTATATTTGACCGTAATCAATTACGGTGTCGGTTGTAGATCGTAAGCGAGTGCGGATTGTCCACAGGGATTGTGCGATTCGTTTCAATGTTCGATTTGTTTGAATTGAAAAGTTAATTGCGAAGAACAGAAAGCAATGATTCAAGATTTATCAATTGTTTCAAGTGTCACTATTCTATTCAAGAATTCAAGAAAATGATAAACATCAAGAATCGAGTTTCTTTGAATTCCAATCACTTAAGGGTTTCAAGATTTGAAGTAAAATGCTCGTAGGAATCGATTAGATTGTAGATGTGATGAAAATTCAAGAATACGATTTCTTATCCATTAGTGAATTGATACTAACTCGATGTTGATTGATCGAGGTTTAAGGATCTTGCGAAGAATTAGGGTTCTTCGTCCTATCCTTTGTCCTTTCGATGAATCACATTCGCTAGATAGCTTATTGAAGATACAATGATCGATTCTTGAATTTCTAGATCATGCGAAAAGAATCAAGAACCCATTTCACATCAATCTAGATCATCGATCATTCTATTTTCAAGAATTTACAATTGCTATAAGACTTAAGAAAATGTTTAAAGATTTGTCAACACCATCATTCTACAATCATCTCGATTCCTCCACGAGCGGAGTTTATTCACACATCATTACAAAGAATATATACAAGAATCGAAATGAAATCATGATGCTAGAATTGAAATGTAAACAAGTTTAAAGAATCTTCACCTTTATTATATCAACAAAAAGTTACAACTCTCAAGAATTACAAAAGGAAGGAACATCGCTCGTTGAATCTTGCATCGCTCGGCTTCTTGAGTCTTGGATCGCTTCGACCTCGTGCTCCGATGAACTCCGGCTTTGCTTCTAAAGGGTTGTAGAAGACTTGCTTGGCTTGAACTCCATGAATCTTGAAGTGGGTATTTGTGGATTGGATTAGGGTTAGGGTTTGGAGGTGGTTGTTGTTGGGTAGAAGAAGAACTAGGGTTTCTCCTCAACAACAATGAATGAATCAATGAATGGATTAATTAAATGAATAATTTCCTTCAATCCATAATCCCCTTTTACAAGTGAGCCTAGGGTTCTATTTATAGATTTCCCCAAACCCTAAGCCTTGAGTTTGAAATAGAAGTTCCCTCCAAAAGTTTGTTGAAAGACTTCTAGAAGTAGTTAGTTAGGCTTAGCTTAGGGTTTAAGCTAGGGTTTAGGGAGAAGTTTCTAGAATGATAGGCTAGTTTAGTGTTGATTCCAAAGCTTGCTGATCTGGCAGAAATCTCTGGAGTATTCTGGAACTTGAAGTATATGAGCTGAATGTGGGCCCTGAGTGAAGAGTTTTGATGCAAAGATCAAGTGCTGACGTGGCAAGACGGCCGCGGAACCGCGGCACAAGCAGGCTCCGGCCGCGGTTCCGCGGCCATGATGGCTCCTTGGGGCTGCATCTTTCTGGTATGATCTTGGGCTGCTATTTGGGTCTTTATCTGATATGTTGATTTGTATTTGCCCTTTTGGATTGATACCAGAACTGAAATCATTGAGTTGGCGTAATGTTTGATCGGTACCGTATAAATTTTTTGGCCTTTCTTCTGAATTTTCCTGCACAGATCTCAAAACAAGTGTTGCGCAATATAGGGATGATGCGATGACATGAAATGCGGTCAATTTTCTTTATAGTGCCGGTTTTCGAGTCTAACACATGTAATCTGATATTTTGCGACAGATTTGCTAATATGTGAAATATGAATACCGTACACTTCTAAATGAATGCAAATGATAGGGAAATTGCCGTGTTAAAAATACAATATTTTCGACTAATCAGCAGGAATACCTCGATTCATCTCAACTCCGAGGAAATCAGCATCCTTGGCAAAAACCTCGATTCAGGGAAATCAGCATCCTTGACGAGAGCATCTCGATTCGCGTCGACCCGCAGAGAAATCAGCGTCTTTGCAGGAATACCTCGATTCGTCTCAACCCAGGGAAATCAGTGTCCTTGGCAAATACCTCGATTCAGGGAAATCAGTGTCCTTGACGAGAGCACCACGATTCGCGTCGGCCCGCAGAGAAATTAGTGTCTTTGCAGGAATACCTCGATTCGTTTCGACTCCAGGGAAATCAGTGTCCTTGGTAAAACCCCGATTCAGGGAAATCAGCGTCCTTGACGAGAGCAACTCGATTCGCATCGACCCGCAGAGAAATCAGCGTCTTTGCAGGAATACCTCGATCCGTTTCAACTCCGAGGATATCAGTGTCCTTGGCAAAACCTCGATTCAGGGAAATCAGCGTCGTTGACGAGAACATCTCGATTTGTGCCGACCCGCAGAGAAATCAGTGTCTCTGCAGGAATATACGATGTCAGTAAAGCTGAGCCGCGGCAAAGTTCCCAGTTCCATCACTCGGCAGTGCACAGACAACCCAAAGTCAACCCTCGACCTCCTTATTGAAGCAATGCTTTGACTCGGGAGTAGGTCAACTCATCAATCACTTACGAGTCCTCTCAGCCCGTAAGGAAGAAAACTCTCTTGTAAGATCCTTACGACTTATAAGAGAAAACACACTTAGGAATCCTCACGAATCCTAAGGAGAAATTACACCTACGGGATCCTCTCGACCTGCAGGGAGAAAAAATTTTATGAGACCCTCACGGCTCATAAAGTTGAAAAGCCTTAGGAGGCAGTTCTTAACCTGGCTCCTAAGCCATCGCTGTCCTACAAGGAAATCAAAATAGATTGTCCACAAAATGCACTTACTAAAAGGGACACATCATCATGAAGCAAAATATGTCTTTTATTCAAGCATCAAAATGAATAAAAAATTCAATTTATGAAAGAATCAAAAAATACTTTTATTCAGGAGTATGTACAAAAGAAGAATAAAAAAATATACAATTTTTCAAGCTGGAGGATGATTCAAAAGGTTCATCAATTCATCCTTCCTTTCTTGGATCTCTGCTTCAAAATTGACTATGGCTGCGAGACGGGCCTCCGCTTCCGACTATTGGGCCTGATGCGAGGCAAGCCGGCCTTCAAGCTCCTGCTCGGTAGCTTTATGAGCGTCAACCATCGTGCGGGTAAAGGTAATAGCTTTATCAACAGTCACCACATTCTTGATTGCGGCTTGAAGCTCCTGCCAAAGTTCATATGCATGGGTGGTCTTAGCTGTAAGTTCGACTTGAAGCTCCCCGAGCGCGGTTGAAGCCAGCTTCCTCTCTGAGAACTTTCGGCGAAGCCTCTTTTCACAGGAAAGCGTATTAGCGGCATACCGCTTAATCAGTCCCTGCAAGCTTGTCTTCGCAGCCACTACCTCCGAAGGAAGTCGCGCACATTCAAGACTATACAAGCAAGCCTCCACTCGACGACAGAATTCAACCTAGACTTGCACCAATGCTTCACTGTGATAAGTGGCAAGAAAGGGGAGAGAACTGTTGGCTTCAGCAACAAATTCTTCGGCCGTAAGCGAGCTACCAACACGAAGGTCTTCGATCAATGCTAACAAAGAGTGAAGGCTTGACTTGGCCATACGTTCGGATGCACACAGCGCATAAGGGCCAGATGGGATGAGAATGCAAGTCTCCAACGGGGTAAAAGTAGGCAGAGCTGTTAAAAATTGATAAATGATCAGCGAAGGTTGCAAACAGAGGACAGATGCCAAGGCGTCGAAACTTTACTTACCCACGTTTATACAAGAAGAGTCTGGAAGATCCCCAGGCCCATCGAGGACCTCAACCTCATCATCAGCTTCCAGAACTACAAAATACATGAACATTGTTATATGAAGAAGTAACAATACCGAAAGAGGAGCGAACAATGCTAACCTTGTCCGGAAGATAGAATGACACGCTGAGGGGATATCTCTTTTGGAGCAGCCAGTTCCAGCAGACGTTGGAAAGACTTCCTGGGAGACAGGCCAGCGATGGACACCGCCAAACCTCGTAGCTCTGAAAAAGACGAGGAAGGTTTAGATAATTGAAATATCGTTTAAAACAAAGTATGGGATAATACCTTCGATACTTCTCCCGCTTTGAACAGGAGTGATAGCAGCCTCGGCAGCCTCCTCAGTACCATCAGGCACATCACCAGAAACGTTTGCTGGTTGAGGCACAACAGCCACTTCGGGAACGGTAATCTCAGCCATTTGTTCCACCGCCTCTAGGCCGTCACCGGAAGGGTCCATTAAATCTACGACGGGTAAAGGCACCCCTTCAGGGCCAACGAGCGCAGAAGGAATAGAGGCCGTCAGTGGAAGCTCTATAGCAGGAATGGCAACCATGGCAATCCCCTCCATACCTACGAGTGTCTCATCGGGGATATTTATAGAATCCGTAGTCAGGGTGCGGCTTGGACTCAGATCCTCTGCCATCAGCGAAGTCCCAGCAAAGTTTGCACGAGGATAAGGATATGTGTGTGTGTGTATATATATATATATAAGCAGTGCAAGACACTACAAAATGATATATAAGTGTACCAATGCGCAAAGGAGCTTCTAGTCTGGCTTGTTCAAGCCGACGCTCCTTCCCCAGAAGGTATGCTCGCCGAGGTTCGAGGGTAGACTCGTGTCTACCAGTCCACAATGAAAGTGCATCTTCAGCGTCACTGAAACAGCCTGCTTAAGGGCTCTCTCGCCCGCTTCTTCCAAAGGACCTATGAATATCCGCCGTATCGATGGAGGATCTTTGTAAAAGATGACGACAAGATAAGGCCTCTTCGGGATCCTTACATTATCGGATTCATCCTGTGAGCGTCTTATAGCCTCAGCCAATTATGCGGCTTCCTCGGAAGATGAACCAGGAAAAAGAAGACTGTCTTCCAGAAGATTAGTAACGGTCTTCTTCCCCCGCTTTGGTCCAGAGCTAGTGACTGTAGAAGCTCGCTTCCTTCCCCTTGCCGCCCGCTTTCTGAGCTGCTTCTCGGTTTTGACAGAGAGGGAAGACTTCTTCAGGACCTACGCCAAAGGGATATTATTATCAGAGCTAGGTTTTACCTCCGGAACCGTTACGGTATCCATCATCAGTCGTTCAAATGAAGCCTCTGTTGGCAATGAGGCGCAAAGCCTTTCCTCCTCTCCGAAGGTTTTAAGCGAAGCAGCAATGGCTTCTTCTGTAGAGGCACTTGTTGAAACAGCGGGCGTCAGTCAAAACATGATAAAAAGAAGAGTGAAATAAACAGCGTAGAGATAAGGGAGAAGTATACCTGACTGCGCAAGGGCGGCCAGTTCTTTTTCGAGGATGGCCGACTGTTTGGAAGCTTCGATGGTAGCCTCCAAATCGGTATCATCGAGCGTCCTGAATAAACCCTCATTGGTCCCATACTCGCTAAAGCCTTCGCTAGACGGAGCAAGGGGCGTCGTGCCTAATATGGTGTCCAAAGAAAGTACTTGTTTCTTTTTCTTCTGAGGACGAGCGCCGATGGCCGGTAACATGAGTTTGCGTTTAGTAGGCACCTTTGGACGACGAGTCCCAATTTCTTTTCCTACATCCGACTCGGGGGACGCGACAGCCACCTCTTTTTCAGGCGCGCTGGATGGGGGCAAGTCGTGCGTAGGGCTTAGCACGTGTGGGGCTCAACTGCAGTAACCTCTCTCAAGGGAGGATAAACAATGTTCCGTCGCTTCAGAGGGATATTTCGATCACCAGCCGGCACTGTGCCCTTGCGATCAAGTAGCAATCGCTTTTCCTTCCTAATGACGGCACCAATCGAATGTTGGTACCACGCCACATACACATTCAGGGCTTGCAGAACACAACTCGGTTCGCTGATGAAGAAGTTAGAGCCTGTGTTCAGGCGCATAAAATGATGTAGTGCGCTCCGAATACCCACTTCAGTGGCAGCCGGTTCTGCTAAGAAAGCCTCGAGTGGGATGCCCTGATTGTAGCCTAACTGCTGGGCGAAGTGATGCGGGTTATACCTCATAAATAAAGCCGAGTCATTCATCTTAAATACGAGAAAGCCCGGCCGGATAGAATATAGATGAAGAATCTCCCGAGCTTTCAATATGGAGGACCCATCTTTAAATATATCCTGCAATGGCAGCACCGTCTTCCCCGACTCCTGGCCGACGGTCAAAACTTTATCAGTAAAGGAGATGCCAGCTCCAACCATGCGCGAGCGAAGAAGCAAGCCTCTAGCTTCCCGTTGCGTCGGAATCATGATAGAAGCGCCGACCAGTGGCATGATCCGAGGGAAGCTGCACCTGTCATAAAAACCCGGCCTCTTGTGGATGCCAAAGACGCCTAGCACGTGCAATTCGATCCATGACGTGAAATAATGCATCGGGAAATTTACCGACTACACCCCTGGCTCAGTGGTATCGACTGCCAAGCTGAGGCTGTGATACACATAGGCTAACCCAGCGATCCCCACAACCACTTGTATCCCAGCAACCATCCGGTGCGCAGGATAGAAGACGGACGGCCTCATACGACGAGGGTGCATGGGAAGCGCAAACCAACTCAGCCATAACCCAAGGAACTCTAAAAAGAACGTTTCTTCGTCAATCCCAGGAGCCACCAGCTCTGCAAAAGGGATGACCGGGGTATCGGGTAGAAAGAAGCTCTTCTGATCCGCCTCCGCCGCCGGCAGGTTGCCCAAACCTAAGCCGAAAGGGTCATCAAGACTGGCAAATTTCTCGACTTCTTCCTTCAATACTTCTGGGCGAAGAAAACCAGCGATAAAAGCCGTAAAATTAACTCCACGACTTTCGGATGCAAGAGAGAGGTTCTCATAAATATTCAACACCTTTATCAAACTCGGAAATTGGTGTTGAATAGCGTTCTTGGGAGTAAGATCCATTACCACTGATTTAGTGACGAAAATATACTCATCCGGGGGAAGCAATTCCCCATAATGTTCCCCCCTAACGAGTAAACCCGAGACCTCTGCAAACTCCTCCAAAGAAATGGAGACTTCTCGATCTGATAGGAGGAAGGTGTAGGTCGGAATGTTCCACTGTTCTAGAAATGCCCTGACCCACCATGTAGGAGGTATGGAATATTGAAACAAAGAAGCGTAAACGGCGGAATATAATCCGAGCTTCAGCAACTGTGATTTCTTCGCTGATAAAATATATCGAGCCCACTGCAAATACCCGGCTGGATGACGAGGAGTCAGTCCTACATTGTATGGCTGTACCCACAGGCGCACTTCGCCTTGACAAATGCGCCGTCCTAGAATTTCCAAGGCCATCGGCGGCCGCACTGGTATTGCGGCCACAGAAAGCCGAAGGAGTCCCTCTGAAGTCCAGTTGACCTCCTCCATGGCGTAATTTATCGGAGGTACATCTGCATAAGCGATCGCCGAAATAGGCTCCGAGGGTGTCGCACAGGAAAAGCTCCTTCGGCCCCATGATAATTTGATCGTACCATTTCCCCCATAGATGAAGACTCTTATGCTCCGGGTCATGCTCTTTTATCAATGCAAAAACCTCGCGGTCCACGGGTGCTTCAGGAAATCCGCCTTCTGAGCGGATGAACGGAAAAAAGTGTCGAAAGACATGTCACCTGCGCGAAAAAGAACAAAAGTCAACCTTTGGTGCTATAATTTAAACTTTGACACTTGGTACTCTAAAATCCGTACCGCACTGCAATGCAGTCAAAAGAGACCAAAGGGGACCCACAAAATCTAGATGACATCATCATTAATAAAACAACCTCATCATTTGACGAGGCTGTCATTAAATGAGGAAATCCTCAAGTGATTCTCATTAAATGAGAAGTCCCTCGGGAAGAGGAGTAAAACTCCATTGAGAGCAGCGCTCTTCACTAGACAGACGTCTGTCAAAATCTAATGATGAAGGAATAAAATTCCTCAAGAAGAGCCTTACTCTGAGAAGATGATGGAATAATGCATCAAAATTAAAATTTCATTTTTGATCTTCAAGATCCATGAACAAACTCTTAAGACTTCTTCTATAAGATCTGAAAGGAGCAAAACTCCATTAATGGATTAAGAAATCATAAGCAAGATCCTTTTAGAGAGCAAAGCTCTGTTAATAAAACCCTAAAAAGGATTTTCTTTAGATCAAAGATCTATGAAGAGCAAAACACAAAAAGATGTTTCAAAAAGATTTAATCTGTTACCTAATCTGACAGAGTTTTGTCCTTAAAAATTCTTAAGAAGAAGAGCTGCGCTCTGAAGAAGAAAATAATTTCTCAAGAAGGAGTGAAGATGAACAGGAGTCATCTCAAGGGCCAAGGGTCCTATTTATAGGCACTAAGCGCCGTTTCAATTCCTCGGTTGATCCAAGAGTCGAGATGTTGCCACCGCTGCACCAATGTGTGGGCCCCGTGAGCGCAACGGTGAGGGGCATTTGTTTCCCCAATTAGAGCAAACCTCTGTTCAGAATTCAAACTTTGAATTAAACCTACGCTTTTATAAAAGCGTTGCGCTACAACTAGCGCACCCCGTGCAAAGCGCATAGGCGCTAGCGCTAGATGCGCTACGCTCCAAGTAGCGCACCACGTGCAAAGCACATGTGCGCTAGCGCTAAGAGCGCTGTGTTAGTGTATATGCCCTAGAGGCCATTACCGTATCATACTAGTTTGTATATTACTTGATGGAAGCTTGGGATATTCACAGTTGTATAGACAATCTTGCTCGAAATGGTAGTATGCTACTTGGTTTGTTTTTACTTTAATGTGTGCATGTGTTTCTTTTAGTATATCGCCTATACACATTAGTGGAGCTCTTAGGATCCTTGCTTGATTATCAGCGTTGTGATGGCAGTCACACTAGTGGGGGCTGGGTAATCTACAAGCACATCCTCATACAGGTCCCTAGTCGTAGGATTATCAAGACATGGCATCGATACTCCAGAGTAGACTAGTGTATACGCTTCTCATCCCAGGAGGGAAGATGGTCTGTCCCACAGCCATCAGTATGTCGTACTGGAGATAGTATGCAGGTGCTCGTTAGGTTACGAGTACACTGGACAGGACTCGCTGGGAACCGTTGGTTTGGTATTATACCTATCGTCAGTTATCAGTTCCCAGGTGACATGAGTACAGCGTAGTCCGTTGACTTGACACCGTCACTTCGTCTCGAGTGTGTTCCCACTGTTCTTAGATTACTACCCTACCATGGCTCAAATGAGTCATGCAAACAGGTAGTAGTTGGGTGCAGTCCCGAAGCACTTAGAGGCAGTGATGGTTAGACAGGATTCTTCTCTCCCGGTATTGGGGGTTGATATCGCACTGTGTCTAGGAGAGCCATTACACAAAGTCCCTGGCCAGGGCAAGCGAGATATACTGGTAGCGTTTCCAGTGTTATCTCAGGGTGTTCTAGGCTACACTCCGACACGACTTGTTCCGCTATTAGGGGACTGACGTTTACCGCCCCCCTAGGCCCGACATGCGATACTCTCAGACGAACAGACCGGACTGTATGGAGATTGTCACATTCAGGCTCAGTAGGAGTTCGGATGGGTTCACCTCATCAGTTTTCTTATCGGCATCTACCTGGGGACCGTTATGTACAGCTAGTACCGCTTGCGGCCGATGGTTAAACCCACTACCAGCGTAGTGTCGAGTCTTTAGAGTCCCACACAGAGGGCTATTCACCTTTGGGCAAAACAGAGTAGAGGTCGCATGGTTTTGCGACGGGGTTCGTTCACATCCGTGCACTTGTGCACGTTTGGTATCCGGGCAGTTATTACTAGCGGGGTTTGGTTTAAGCCAGATCCTAGTATATGTTTTGGGATTGGTTTTATCTCATTATATTCATGTTCCTCGGAACACGGATGCGGGTGTGTATGCACAGTTGACAGAGGCAGAGGCAGAGGATTCTCATTAGGGTTGTTGACTGTTGACTTTTTCTAAACCCTAATGAGAATGAGAAATATGATTAATAATATCAATTAAGGATAATTTTGTCATGGTTGAGTTGAACATTTGACTTTTGTTGACTTGTTGACTTTGTTTACCGGTTGACCATTGTTGACTTGTTGACCATCATCATTTCATTTCAAAGATGCTTCTTGTTTCTTACAAATGCATTAAATGATGAAATGATAATGGTCATTCATAAACTAACCATCACAATTTCTTAATTATTATTATTATTATCATTATTATTATTTTGTGAGCATGGTTGTTAAAAGGCTATCTCATTCTCACTTGCTCACTCTCTCTCATCCATTAGCTCATCCTCTTCCTCTCTCTCTCAAAGCTCTCATCTCTCATGTGTTGAGAACCATGAGCTCTTGAGATAAAACCACCAAAACTGCTCTCTACTCATTCTAGGGTTCTAGGTTTAGCAAGCCAAGCACTTTAGTTACCTCTAGGTTGATGTAGGAGCTCAAGGTAGAGACCTTTGGATGGATCCTTCTTCGGCAAAGAGAAGACTACGAGGAGGAGTCGTTCAAACCACTCCAAGGAGCAAGAAGAGAAGGAGTTCAAGACCTAGGTATAACCTTCTAACCGAGTAGCTAAACTTGTAGTTAGTTTGCTAGGTTTTTGTTTAGCAAAGATCCTTTGTTTCTAGTCCATGTTGCCTTGAGGAAAAATCATTTTTTTTTTACCTTTTCCGCCTCCCCGTAAGCACCGGGGTGGGCAACGTGGAATTACAGTGGTATCAGAGCCTAGCTAAACAACAACCAGCATGTTAGCAAAGTATTTAGAATTTCGATCCGTAAAAAAATCGCAAAACACGTCAAAATCCTCAAGTTTCTGCCGATTTTTAAAACAGCCCTAAAAATATTTCCACACATCTTAAAAATCCGAGCAGGGTTTTCTGGGAACACACAAGAAAAACGAGACCACGATTCGACCAGACCGCCGTGGAAGCGTGGCGAAACCATGAGTTTTGCCGCGGATCCGCGGCCGAGTCAACTCGGTCGCGACTCGGATTTATTGCAGTGTTCTTATTTTGACGTTTTGTGGTTTTTAAAATATTTTGTTTCTGCCTAGAATTTCCAGAGAACAAAATTGTGTTTGAGGTAGTTACAAATTGGTGTTTTGATCGAAGTTCTACAAACTTTTGCTAAATGGTTATATCTGTAATGTGATATATGCACTGAACGTCAACTAATCTCTATACGTCGATTAGTGGGGGTTATGCATATCTGTGATCTGTAATGTTGTTGGATTGTGTATATGAACTTGTTGGATTGTCGCGGAAGAATAGCCGGGGGTTGTGAGATGAGAGTTTTCTTTATCTTTCATTTGATGTAATATGTAAATTGATGTAATATTATTTTATGGCCGCACATCCGGGATGAGATTGTAGCCGCCATTGTATATTATTTCTTTTACTGTTTTTGCTCTTAGGATAGACCCAAGGTGGGGTGTACAAACTACCGGGTACTTTGAAGTGCCGAGTGGCCTACTCATGTTGTTGAGGGAAGTTGCTTCACTTCAGTTACTTGGCGAGTAGTTTGCCGCATCCGTAGGGTCTAGGGTGGGGTTTGGCTATTCATCACGACCGTGTAATCCGTCTTTCGTTGCAGGCTCGAACGAAACACGGATTCCTAGCATATCCAATGTGTTCATCTGTGATCTGGAATGGCTATCATTGCATCTGATGAATGTATATATCTATATATGATATCTAGTAGGCGTTGCTTATGTTTTGCATCCGTGCTAGTCCAGCCCCCGCTCTATCGTTAGTTAAGTAACCTAACGGGTGATGACGGGGCCCCGTGGCGAATGTGGATGGCATAAGCGTACGTATTATTTTCTTTTTTTTTTTTGCAATGGTAGGATTAATTGATGGGACGCATTAAAATTAATGCAAGAAAATAAACCAAAGACAGTCGTTGGAACAATTTCAAAACCACTCGGTTTCTTTTCAAAACAGAAAACTTTTAAAACGCGGACCTTGAACCACTCCTTTTAAAAGCTATCACGTTCCTTCGATTATATCAAGTTCACTACGTTCACGGTTTCGCCAAAACCATTCGTAGCCCTCCATCATTTCAGTTAAATATTCGGTAGTATTCAAGCTATGTATTTTGACCTACGCCAAGGCATAGTGATTGGTAGCTGCTGAATATTTATCTGTTGCATAGATAGATGCATTGGTTTGAGACAGTCGTACTGCCATTTTGGCCTACGTCAAGGGTATGTACGGGTGGGTTCAAATTAACCTGGTAAATGATGGGTAGAACTTGACATGTGACTTATAATATTTTGGCCTACGTCAAGGTCATAAGAGCATGGGGCAAAAATCCACATCGGGAGTTTCTAAAGAAACTGAAACTTGCTAGTGCTGCATACCATTTGGAGTGTGATGATTCTGGTAGGATTCCTTCAGCTTTATCACACGATGATATTTGGATCCCGATCCTACTGTGAGTATATGCTATTTCTCGGGAACTTTCTCACTTAACGATCAATGCTATAAACCAAGTAGGTGTTTAGAAAGGTGTTAGCAGGGCTACGCCCACAGGGAAAAGAGGTTATTTAATTAAGAAACTTCGCGAAAGCGTCGTAAAACCTCCCTCGAAGTACCAACACTGGCCTGGCTGAACGGTTAAGCAAGTATTGTACGGTGAGATTGATCCCGACTAATTCTTCTTTTTTGGTTTGAGGAAGGATTCGAGAAACAGTGGGAGTCATCCTATTTAGGCAAACTAAAAACCACTCTAAACTTGCAAGAGCATCATGCTAAAGTGTTTCTTCTCTCTCTCCTAATTGCAGCGACCAAACATCATGACCGGACTTAAGTTACTACTAGAAAAAAAATATACTGACAGGGCCAAACTGCAAAGATTGGCTCAGGAATGTCAAAATGGCAATCATTTATGACAAGTTGGGCTATCTTCTTACCACCAAAGCTCCCCCTGTCCCAGGTCCTCAATCCAGCGTCGCGGATAAGGAAATCCGTAAGGCCTGGGAGATTGATTGCGCGAGGGCCAAGTGCATCGTGCTTGCCTCTATGGACAATGAACATCAGAGGAGGCACGAGGATATGGACCTGAATCTATATTTCTCCATACAAAAGATCTGTATGGAGAGCAATCCCGTATCGCCAGATACGAAGTCTCGAAAAAGTTGTTTTCGGCGGGATTGGCCGTCAGATCATTTGTAGCGGAACACGTGCTTCAGATGATTGGCTACATTGAAGAGCTCGCGGATCTCGGGACCACGTTAGAGAATGAGTTCTACACTGACTTGATTCTCCCGTCCCTTCCTTCCACTTATGCCCAGTTTATCCTGAACTTCAACATGAAAGGAAAGGAAATTGAACTTCTGGAACTCCTTAACATGTTGAGGAGTGTAGAGGGCACCCTGAAGAAAGTAAGGGAAACACCCGCTTTGTCTGTTGGAGGACTTTCTTCTTCTAGGTCCAAGGCGAAAGCCAAAGGAAAGAAGAAGAAAGCCGACACCAAACTAAGGGGCGGTGTTAGTAAAGTGGAAGCCAAGGGAAAGGCAAAAATGGCAAAGGTAGCGGGACAGCTTGTGGGGAAAGAAGAGTGTTTTTATTGTCATAAGAAAGGACACTGGAAGAAAAATTGCAGGGCTTGGAAGGCCAAGAACCAGGACCCGAAGCAAGTTGTGGCTTCGGCTTCAGGTGTGTATGTTATTGAAAACTGTCTATCAATAAACTCTACTTCCTGGGTATTGGATACCGGATCAGGATCTCATATCTGTAATTCTTTGTAGGCACTGAGAAAGCGTAGGATTTTGAAGGCAGGTGATATGACCCTCAGAGTTGCAAACGGAGCTGGCATAGATGCTGAGTCCGTGGGGGACTATCACTTGGGATTGTCAGATGGACATGTTTTGATTTTGCGTGATTGTTATTTTGTACCCAGTGCGACTTGTAATATCATATCTGTATCTTTAATGTCTAAAGAAGGTTATGATTTTGCATTTGTAAGCAATGTTGTAAACATTCACCTTAATCATGTTCTGATTGGATCGGGTACATTAAGCAACGGTATATACGTATTGAACCAGCCACAGATTTTCAATGTCCAGAATACACACAAAAGAAAGTCGTCAGAAATAAATCATGCTTTCTTATGGCATTGTAGATGGGGTCACATCAATGAGAGAAGGTTGACTAAGTTACATAAAGAAGGATATTTGGATCCGTTCGAATATCAATCATATGCAACTTGTCAATCATGTCTCAAAGGAAAGATGACAAAGACTCCGTTCACTAGACATGGAGTAAGAGCGAGCGAGCTCTTGGGACTCGTACACAGCGATGTATGCGGTCCAATGTCTATACATGCGCGAAGTGGTTATTCTTACTTCATTACTTTTACGGATGATTTTTCAAGGTTCGGGCATGTCTTCTTAATGAAGCATAAATCTGAAGCCTTTAAAAAATTCCAGGAATACAAAAATGAAGTAGAAAAACAAATAGGCAAAAGTATCAAGACACTGAGATTTGATCTAGGTGGTGAATACTTGAGTGCCGAGTTCCTGGATTACCTAAAAGAGAATGGAATTCTCTCTTAGCTTACTCCTCCATACACTCCACAACATAACGGTGTATCGGAGAGTCAGAACCGAACCTTATTGGATATGGTATGCTCCATGATGAGTAACGCTGAGTTACCGCGATCTTTCTGGGGATATGCACTAGAATCAGCTGCATATCTTTTGAACCGAGTTCCAACTAAGACTGTGCCTTTTACACCATATCAGATGTGGAGTGGGAAGAAACTCTATCTTCAATATCTGAAGATTTGGGGATGTCCAGCTTTTGTCAAAAATCAGCATGCGGACAAACTCGAGGCACGCTCAGTACAGTGCAAGTTTGTGGGATACCAAAAGAACTCTAGGGGGTATCTTTTCTATTACGCAGAAGAACAAAAGGTTTTTGTCTCTCGTCATGCCCACTTTCTGGAACATCAGTTCTTAGAAAAAGAAATAAGTAGGAGCGTAATAGAACTGGAAGAAATTCCAGAACCACAAGCTATTACTGAAAGCTTAGAAGAACCAGAAGGTTCGAAAGAACAGGACATTCCTGCGCCGCTCCGCAAGAGTAGTAGGCAGTCTCATCCGCCCGAGAGATACTATGGTTTTCTCATAGATGGGGATAGAGAGGATTGCATCATTGATAATGATGAGCCGACTAACTTCCAGCAGGCCATTTAGAGCACTGACTCGGTAAAATGGCTGGATGCAATGCGGACTGAGATAGAGTCCATGTACACCAATAAAGTATGGACTTTGGACGTTGCTCCAGAAGGGGTAAAACCCGTAGGTTGCAAATGGATCTTCAAAAGGAAGATTGGTGTAGATGGACAGGTTGAAACCTATAAAGCTAGACTTGTTGCAAAGGGTTTTCGTCAAAGACCTGGTTTGGACTATGACGAAACCTTTTCTCCAGTGGCTATGCTCAAATCCATTCGGATCCTTCTTGCCATTGCTGCCTTCCACGATTATGAGATTTGGCAGATGGACGTAAAAACCGCTTTTCTAAATGAAAATTTAGAGGAGTGTGTCTATATGGACCAGCCAGAGGGTTTCATTCAGAGTGGGAGCAGCGGGAAAGTGTGCAAGTAGCTTAAGTCCATTTATGGACTAAAGCAGGCATCGCGGAGTTGGAACATCTGTTTTGATGAGACGGTCAAAGAATTTGGCTTTATCAAAAATCCAGATGAATCATGCATCTATAGTAAAATTGTAACACGAACTGTCGTATTCCTCGTTTTATACGTGGATGACATTCTCTTGATAGAAAATGACATTCCTATGCTACAATCTGTCAAAGGGTTCTTGTCACACAGGTTCTCCATGAAAGACCTGGGTGATGCCTCTTACATTCTGGGGATCCGGATCCATCGTGATAGGTCCAAGAGGATATTAGGACTTTCATAGTTCAGATACATCGACACCATACTGAAAAGATTCAGTATGGAAGATTCCAAGCGCGGTAATTTACCAGCTTGTCACGGGATCACCCTCTCCAAAGAGATGTCTCCCAAGACTGATTTGGAAAAGGATCGCATGTCTATTATACCCTACGCATCTGCGGTAGGCTCTATAATGTATGCGATGTTGTGTACCAGACCAGATGTAGCTTATGCACTGAGTGTGGTAAGCCGGTATCTGTCAAACCCTGGGGAGAAACACTGGATAGCGGTAAAGAACATTCTGAAGTACCTGAGAAGGACTAAGGACATGTTTTTGGTTTACGACGGAAAAGACCTCCAGATGGAGTCCTTTGCTGACTCCAGCTTCCAGAGTGACAAGGATGACTCCAAACCCATGTCGGGTTATATCTTTACCCTCAATGGAGGGGCGGTGTGTTGGAAGAGTTCCAAACAGGAAACCGTTGCTGACTCGACGATGGAAGCGGAATATATCGCCGCATTTGATGCCGCAAAAGAAGCCGTCTGGATGAGGAAGTTCTTGAAAGAACTTCAGGTGGTTCCGTCCATTGTTGCTCCAATACCTCTGTATTGTGACAATAACGGGGCTATAGCTTTTGCGAAAGAACCCAGGTCCCATCAGAAGTCTAGACATATCTTGAGGCGGTATCACCTGATCAGGGAGATCGTGGATCGCCGGGAGATCGAGGTTCGGAGGGTTGCTACAGAAGATAACACTGCAGATCCATTCACGAAGGCCATACCCCAGACTCAGTTCGAGCGGCTGATCGAGATGATAGGTCTTCGATACGCCAGTACATGGCCTTAGTGCAAGTGGGAGATTGTTAGAGTATATGCCCTAGAGGCCATTACTGTATCATACTAGTTTGTATATTACTTGATGGAAGCTTGGGATATTCACAGTTGTATAGACAATCTTGCTCGAAATGGTAGTATGCTACTTAGTTTGTTTCTACTTTAATGTGTGCATGTGTTTCTTTTAGTATATCGCCTATACACATTAGTGGAGCCCTTAGGATCTTTGCTTGATTACCAGTGTTGTGATGGCAATCACACTAGTGGGGGCTGGGAAATCTACAAGCACATCCTTATACAGGTCCCTAGTCGTAGGATTATCGAGACAGGGCATCGATACTCCAGAGTAGACTAGTGTATACGCTTTTCATCCCAGGAGGGGAGATGGTCTGTCCCACAGCCATCAGTACGTCGTACTGGAGATAGTATGCAGGTGCTCGTTAGGTTACGAGTACACTGGACAGGACTCGCTGGGAACTGTTGGTTTGGTATTATACCTATCGTCAGTTATCAGTTCCCAGGTGACATGAGTACAGCGTAGTCCGTTGACTTGACACCGTCACTTCGCCTCGAGTGTGTTCCCACTGTTCTTTGATTACTACCCTACCACGGCTCAAATGAGTCGTGCAAACAGGTAGTAGTTGGGTGCAGTCCCGAAGCACTTGGAGGCAGTGACGGTTAGACAGGATTCGTCTCTCCCAGTATTGGGGGTTGATATCGCACTGTGTCTAGGAGAGCCATTACACAAAGTCCCTGGCCAGGGCAAGCGAGATATACTGGTAGCGTTTCCAGTGTTATCTCAGGGTGTTCTGGGCTACACTCCGACACGACTTGTACCGCTATTAGGGGACTGACGTTTACCGCCCCCCTAGGCCCGACATGCGATACTCTCAGACGAACAGACCGGACTGTACGGAGATTGTCACATTCAGGCTCAGTAGAAGTTCGGATGGGTTCACCTCATCAGTCTTCTTATCGGCATCTACCTGGGGACCGTTACGTACAGTTAGTACCACTTGCGGCATGTGGTTAAACCCACTTCCAGCATAGTGTCGAGTCTTTAGAGTCCCACACAGAGGGCTATTCGCCTTTGGGCAAAACAGAGTAGAGGTCGCATGGTTTTGCGACGGGGTTCGTTCACATCCGCACACTTGTGCACGTTTGGTGTCCGGGCAGTTATTACTAGCGGGCTTTGGTTTAAGCCAGATCCTAGTATATGTTTTGGGATTGGTTTTATCTCATTGTATTCGTGTTCCTCGGAACACGGATGTGGGTGTGTATGCACAGTTGACAGAGGCAGAGGCAGAGGATTCTCATTAGGGTTGTTGACCGTTGACTTTTTCTAAACCTTAATGAGAATGAGAAATATGATTAATAATATTAATTAAGGATAATTGTGCCATGGTTGAGTTGAAAATTTGACTTTTGTTGACTTGTTGACCATCATCATTTCATTTGAAAGATACTTCTTGTTTCTTGCAAATGCATTAAATGATGAAATGATAATGGTCATTCATAAACTAACCATCACAATTTCTTAATTATTATTATTATTATTATCATTATTCTTATTTTGTGAGCATGGTTGTAAAAAGGCTATGTCATTCTCACTTGCTCACTCTCTCTCATCCATTAGCTTATCCTCTTCCTCTCTCTCAAAGCTCCCATCTCGCATGTGTTGAGAACCATGAGCTCTTGAGATAAAACCACCAAAACTCCTCTCTACTCATTCTAGGGTTCTAGGTTTAGCAAGCCAAGCACTTTAGTTACCTCTAGCTTGAGATAGGAGCTCAAGGTAGAGGCCTTCAGGTGGATCCTTCTTCGGCAAAGAGAAGACTACGAGGAGGAGCCGTTCAAACCACTCCAAGGAGCAAGAAGAGAAGGAGTTCAAGACCTAGGTATAACCTTCTAACCGAGTAGCTAAACTTGTAGTTAGTTTGCTAGGTTTTTGTTTAGCAATGATCCTTTGTTTCTAGTCCATGTTGCCTTGAGAAAAAATCGTTTTTTTTTTTACCTATTCCGCCTCCCCGTAAGCACCGGGATGGGCAACGTGGACTTACAGGCTGAGCTCCAAGTAACGCACCATAAGCAAATTTCGTTGAACCTTTCCAAACAGAAAAGATTGTGCCCTGGATTTGGAACACCGTTGGATCAATGATCCAATGGTGATTGAAAATCACTAAAATACAGAACAAATTCTGTAAAGGGGAAAGATTTCTCAATCTTGTTAAAACAAGAAGATTATCTTCTGTAAACCAGAAGCCCTTGGATCAAAGATCCGACGGTGGGGAAATTCCCAAATCAATTAGAGAAAAGATCTTCTTAACTGATTAAACAAATCAGCCTCCCCTATATAAAGGACCCGAGACTTCAAGTCTTGTACAGAGGAACCCCCCATAAACTTTGAGAAAATCTCAAGAAGAAGAAGAAGCTCTCGGCAAAAGAAAATAATTGTTTTTCAAGGTAAAAGGAATAGAAAGACGAAATCATCTTAATATAAACAGAACTACTTACTTCTTTCACAAATCATAGATCTATAAGACAAAGTTGTCTTTCACAAAAGAGATTATGAACATCTCGTTATAAAGGGGGGAGAATTATTCAATTCTCTTGGGATCACAGATCCATAAAGGCAAAGCCTTTCATCAAAAAGAGATTGAAACATCTCCTATGAACTAAGAACTTTGTTCTTAGAATTTTGAGACAAAGCCTCTTATCAAAGAACAGATAAACTGCAGAGCGCAAAGTTAACCTAAGAAGAGCCTTAGCGCTCCTAATCTAATAAGAGTTTTAGCGCTCCTAATTCAAAAGTGCCTTAGTACTCTTCATCTAACGCTCAGCGCGCCACGTGCTCCTCACGCGTGCGCTGCATTACTGAAAGCGCTCTGTGCTCATTATATGGCACCAGCGCCAAACGCCTCAACACTTCAACTAAAAGCGCATCAGCGCTCCACATTTAGCGCTAAGCGCTAAGCGCATTAGCGCTTCACATATGGCGCAAAGCGCCAAGCGCACTAGCGCTTTAAACATAGTGCCCTGCGCTCATTGACTGGCGATAGTGCCAAGCGCACTACATGCTTTTATGTGCGCTTGGATAGAACTTAAAAATTAGACTAACGTATCATTAACAAACGTTTAAGTTGATCTTAGTCTCAAATGGGACTAACGTATCCTTAAACCCAACCCCCAAACCCAAATCTAAGAAAATGCGGATTTAGACTAATCCATGCCCTATGGGCGACAACATAAATTAGTCTCCGTATACAATCCACGAGCAACCAAAAACAAAACAAACACACACGACATGAAGTGATCATCTGGAAAAGGAGAAAGTTGTTACCGCGATGCGGTAGCGTAATTAACTGCAGGGGCTTGCGCCTGCAGGGAAGAGCTTCCCCACAATCAAAAAACCCTCAAATGAGGGGGAATCTGACGAAGTCTGCTACATCGGCCGCATCCGTTTAAACCTTCGATACATGGTGTCATAAATCAACTTGGCATCTTCGGAGAGGTGGACGGATAGCACCAATTAGCATCTGCCCCGAATTCAGGCAAGAAGGACCTACGCGGTCGCGTCTCCCGTGTTTCGGCAGGGAATAGGTAGTATGTCCGTTTTTATCTTAGACAAGTTGATTAGTCGAAAATATTGTATTTTTAACACGGCAATTTCCCTATCATTTGCACTCATTTAGAAGTGTACGGTATTCATATTTCACATATTAGCAAATCTGTCGCAAAATATCAGATTGCATGTGTTAGACTCTAAAACCGGCACTATAAAGGAAATTGACTGTATTTCATGGCATCGCATCATCCCTATATTGCGCAACACTTGTTTTGAGATCCGTGCAGGAAAATCCAGAAGAAAGGCCAAAAATTTACATGATACCGATCAAACATGACGCCAACTCAATGATTTGGAATCTGGTATTGATGTAAAGGGAATTCAGGAATTCAATATATCACAAAATACAGAAGAAGACATCAAAAGCCAACACCAGAAAGATGCAGCCCCAAGGAGCCTACTTGGCCGCGGAACCGCGGTCTAAGCCGCCTTGTGCCGCGGTTCCGCGGTGGCTTGTCGACATCACCACTACTTCTTTGCACCATAACTCCTATGCAAGCTTAAAGACTTCAGAAAGATACAACAAATTCCAGAAGACCCCAGAACCTTCTGCCAGATCAGCAAACCCTTGTTCCTACACTAAACTAGCCTTGTATTCTAGAAACTTCTCCCTAAACCCTAACTTAAACCCTAAGCTAAGCCTAACTAACTACTTCTAGAAGTCTTTCAACAAACTTTTGGAGGGAACTTCTATTTCAAACTCAAGGCCTAGGGTTTGGGTGATCTATAAATAAGACCCTAGGCTCACTTGTAAAAAGATATGCATTGAAGGATCATCTCTTGGAATTCTATTCATTCAATAGATCCATTCACTCTCTTTCTTCATCTTCTTCCACAAGTCTAATGAGAAGACTTGTGTGAAACCCTAACCCTAATTCCAATCAAAAGCCAAGATCCCGAGTACCCCATCAAGCAAGAAGCCTTGCAACCTTTTATGAGCCGAGCCTATCTTCAACAGAGCAAGTGGTCCAAGCCGATCCGCGACTCACGGAGCCGGGCGACGCCAAATCGACAATTTAGTTCTTCCTCTTGTAGTTCTTGAGCGACTGTAATCAAATTGTTGATATAAATAAAAGGTGATATTCTTTTATCTTGTTTTCTTTAAATTCTTGCATCATGATTCGATCTAAATTTCTAGTTGTAATTCTTGTTGTGATGTTTGAGTAATACTCCGCTCGTCGAGGAGTCGAGATGATCAATAGAATGATGATGTAATATATCTTAAATCGATTCTTGAATCCTACGAGTTTTGTAAACTCTAGCAAGTTCAAGAATCGACGACCCAATTCGTTGCGATGCTTTCTTGATTGATATCGCTCGAGATTGGGGAGTTACGATCGTTTCTTGAAATTGCTAGAGGCTAGAATGTGAATGATATTGACGAAAGAACAAGGGTTAAACGATGAAACCCTAGTTTCATGAGAAAGCCCTATCTCTCATCGATCATCATCGATCTAGTATCAATCCTTCGAAGGACAAGAACACGAAATCTTGAGATTACATCACGTCTATAGATCCGATCAATTCCTACGAGCCTCATTTAGATTTTTGACATTTGGTTGGAAATATCATCGAAACCCGATTCTTGATTGTTTATCATTTTCTTGAATTCTTGAATAGAATAGTGACACTTGAAACAATTGATAAATCTTGAATCATGCTTTCTTTTCTTTTCGATTAACTTTTCAATTCAAACAAATCAAACATTGAAACGAATCGCACAATCCCTGTGGACGATCCGCACTCGCTTACGATCTACAACTGACACCGTAATTGATTGCGGTCAAATATAATTCTTTGATTGTGATTCTCTATACATTTTCTTAAACCAACACACAAAGAATCGTTGAAATCAAATGGCGCCGTTGCCGGGGATTATTTGATAAACACAACAAAAATTATTACAATCAAATGGCGCCGTTGCCGGGGATCGCGTGCTAATTTGTTTCTTATTATAGTTTGAATTGAAAGATTTATTCCATTGTGATTTTTGAGATCAAAATTCGTGCAAACCCTAAACGATTTGTTGTGGTTCATTGCAAGGAAATCTGGAGATTGCTGGAAATTGGAAAAAAAATTTGGAATATACCATAGAGCAGAGGGAGTCTACAGAAGCTCCCTGGTGAAATTTTGTGCAGTGTTCCCATTGTTTGACCGCGGAAGGGCGGCAATAGACAGCAACCGCGGCGGAACCGCGGCATCTTGGGGTGATCTCTGTGCCAAATTGCATCAGGTAATTTCTTACCTTCTCCTCTCTCCTCTTTTTAGCTCCAACTAATAATTTTCTGCAGGATTCTTTGCAAATAATCGCAGCGCCGCAAAAGCAAAATTAAAATTGTGCGTGATTTTGTTTCTTGGTTGTTTGCATTCTAATACGGAAATTAAGGGGCACGGCCAAATCCAAATTAGGTGGGGATTTCATTACCCTTCCTAGGCCCCGAAAATCGCAAAACTTGTATCCGCATTGACCCACATTAACTAAAAAATATCTAGAGATGACTCTAAGGACCGTCGCGCTCAATTAGGACAGAAGAAGGCCGTGGGTAACTCATTGCTTATCCGCATTTTCTTGTGGTGTCTAAGGCGAGTGTGTCTAAGGCTAGTGGTTTTTAATTAGGCCCACTACTTACGTAGTGGAGTACCTTCCCACTTACCTGGCACTTATCCGGCCACAGGGGGATAAAGAGGCAGTGGAGGATTCTATCCTGCGACTTGTCTTTTGGCAGTTAGGAGCGGTCTAGAGCCAAACCTAGGTGACCACTAGATTCTAGGGTTTTTGTGTGCTGCATTTGTTTTGTCGCATCATTTTTTCAAAAATCCGTCCCTTTTTCAAAGCAAACACCGCATTCATTCATACCCCTAATTATAAGTCAACGCTGCCACTTGTACTAACCCATTTTAGTGCAAGATAGGCTGGACACGGGATTCTAGTGCCCGTTTAGTCCGCGTACCTCCTATCGACTCCGAAGTCGATATTTCTCCATTTACCTTTTCTTTACCCACTACCACACCTACATCGATGGATCCAAATCCATCGAACTTCTTTAACCCTAATCTGCCGCCGTCCGTTGGTGCGCAGAATCCACCCCGCATCTCTCTCCAGGAGAGGTGCTACCCTATTCGAGGTCCTCTTTCGACCTGCTTATCCACACCACCAGCCAACGGGGATAACTTTGAGATTAAGCCCCGGTATATCAATCTTTTACCCAAATTCCACGGACTCGAGACTGAGGACGCTTACGTTTTCATTACCAAATTTGAAAACGTATGCGCAATTATGGGTACGTCACAACTTTCAGTGGATGCGATGCGTCTACGACTTCTTCCATTTACTTTGTGCGATATAGCCGAGAAGTGGCTATATAATACTACCGCACACTCTATTACGAATTGGGAAGAATTCGTCGCTGCATTCCTTAAGAAATTTTAACCAATACAAAAGACAGCTCGAATCCGTAGCGAACTGAATCAATTTGCCCAGCTCCCTACTGAACCATTTTCAAAATGCTTTGAACGTTTCAAGGATCTATTGGTTCAGTGTCCTCATCACGGCATCCCGAGATGGGAGCTTTGCCGAATCATTTATGAGGGCATTAACCCAAACACTAAACAGAGCCTTGAAAACATGTGTCAAGGTACTTTTATGACCAAAGATGATGGGGAAGCTTGGAAGTATTTAGAAGAGTTCGCTGAAAAATCACTACAGTGGGAGAGTGGAACCCAACCATTGAATAGGGGTGGCGTACACCAAATAGACGTGTCCATAGGTGTTCGAGCTGAGATGGCAACAATGCAAAAGAAGCTCGACGCTATGGAACACACATTTGCAGTAGCCTCCCTAAACCCAATGTCGCTCCCCAAAACTGTTTGTGGGTGCTGTTCTGATCCGTCTCATTTAACGGAAGAATGTCCATTAAACTCTGCGTTTCAAGGTCACGAGCATTCTAATGCCGCATTTCAAAGACCTAGAAACCATCCATATTCTTCCACGTACAGTCAGGGTTGGAGGAATCACCCGAATTTTGCTTGGAACCAAAACCAATCTCAAAACACGGTTCCAAACACGAATCAATTTCAAAGGGGTCTTCCTCCACCACAGCAACCCCTTCAACTCACTCAGCACCCCTACCTGTCACAAAATTTCCAAAACCAGGTCAACACTCCTGCACAGTCTAATCCTATGACCTGTTCTGACGAATTCTCTCAATTCACTCAAACCATGAAATCACTTTTGTCAAATTTCATAGAGGTTTCGGCTGAGGTTAGATCTTCTGTCGTTGAGATAAAGAAAAACTCAGCATCCCAAGCTGAGAGTATCAAAACGATGGAAGCTGAAATCGCACGACTTAAAGCCGAAATGAGTGCGAGAGAAAAAGGGAAACTTCCCTCTCAACCCCTACAGAATCCTGGGAATTACAATGTAAATGCCGTCACAACGTTGAGATCGGGAAAAGTGCTGAACAACCATGTTGGGGAAGAAGTTGATAATACTGAAAATCATATCAACGCCCCGGCTGAGACCTTTCCACACACACACTTCTCCTTCTGATCCTTCTTCTTCTACCACACCACCGTCTCGCGAGCCTATTCTCCATTTCCCACTAGGCTCGACACCTCAGTATAGCTCTTCTAGTTCTCCACAGACGGTCCCCACACCTCTTTTGGGATCTCGTCTACCCCCTCTTCCTTCTCCTATGATGGACCCGACGCTCATTGCGAAAGCACCTTACCCGAATCGGTTAAGGGATAACAGAACGAGTCCACATATGGAGAAAATTATAGAAATGTTCAAACAGGTTAACATCAATATCCCTCTCCTAGATGCAATTCAGCAAGTCCCCGCTTATGCGAAAATTCTTAAAGACTTGTGCACTAGGAAGAGGAAGACTCAGGTGCCGAAGAAGGTCTCCATGTCTAATAATATCAGCACTGCTTTTATTCCCCAGCTACCAAAGAAACGTAAGGACCCAGGATGTCCTACGATATCGATTTCTATTGGGGGTAAAAACATAAATCGTGCTCTTTTAGACCTTGGCGCAAGTGTTAGCCTACTTCCATATTCTGTATATGAGCAATTAGGGATTGGAGAGTTGAAACCTGCTCACTGCACTCTCCAAATGGCAGACCGTTCAATCACCAAACCAAGGAGAGAACTAGAGGATGTGTTGATAAAGGTCGGGGAATTTTTTTCCCTGTAGACTTCATTGTACTCGATACACAGCCTGTAGCAAACCCCCGGGGCCAAATTCCGGTGATTCTGGGTCGTCCTTTCCTTGCCACTTCCAATGCTGTTATAAACTGTAGAAATGGTTCAATGAACTTATCATTTGGAAATATGACCATTGAACTAAACATCTATAAAGTTGGAAGTCAGCCATCAGTACCCTCTGCTCATATTCTAGATGTGTGCTCTGTCCACGAGATCGCTCCCGATAGTTGTGGAGCTGAGGATCTTTTCTTTCTAGATCTCGACGACATTACCACATCTCTGTTTGACTTTACACATGATCTTAGTGAGGACACTTTTCCTACACTTGAGTCCTGCACTCCTGACTTTACTCCACCCGAGTCTGTATCTTTCACAGGCTCTGAGCTTCTTTGTAATTCCAAAAATCATTCGATGATCCCACCTTCTATTATTTCTCCGCCTGAATTAGATCTTAAAATTTTACCTTCTCATCTTAAATATGCATATTTAGGTGAGAATGTGTCCTTACCGGTTATCATATCTGCATCTCTTGCATCAGAGCAAGAGAATGCACTTTTATCGGTATTGAGATCTAACAAAGAGGCGTTTGGTTGGACCATGGAGGACATCAAAGGGATTAGTCCCTTGATAGTTGAACATCATATACATGTGATGGATGATGCCAGACTAACCCGAGAACCACAGAGATGGTTAAATCCCGTCATGAAGGAAGCGGTGATGAAAGAGATCGTCAGATGCCTAGATAATGGTATTATATACCCCATCTCCGATAGCCAATGGGTGAGTCCTATACATGTCGTCCCTAAGAAATCCGGCATCACTGTTATAACCAATGAGGCAAATGAGTTGATTCAGACACGTGCCCAAACTGGGTGGCGTGTATGTATTGATTATAGAAAACTCAATGCTGCCACGAGGAAAGACCACTTTCCTCTACCATTCATTGATCAGATGCTGGAACGCTTAGCGGGACGAGAGTATTATTGCTTTATGGACGGTTACTCAGGCTATAATCAGGTCCCCATCGCCAAAAAGGATCAAGATAAAACCACTTTTACTTGTCCTTTTGGTACCTTTGCTTACAGTCGCATGCCCTTTGGGTTATGCAATCCTCCCGCTACCTTTCAGCGGTGTATGATGGGGATATTCTCTGATATGGTAAAGAATTTTCTGGAGATCTTTATGAACGATTTCTCGATTTTTGGAGACTCTTTTTCTGATTGCCTATCAAATCTTGACGCTGTTCTTACTCGTTGCAAAGAGAAGAACTTGACTTTGAACTGGGAAAAATGTCATTTCATGGTCCAAGAAGGAATAGTACTTGGACATGTTATTTCACAGAAAGGCATTGAGGTTGACAGAGCTAAGATAGATGTCATTCAAAACCTCCCTCATCCCAAAAGCGTCAAAGATATTCGATCTTTCCTTGGCCATGCGGGCTTTTATAGGAGATTCATTAAGGATTTTAGCAAAATTGCTAGACCTTTAACTCTTCTCCTGGCCAAGGATACGACCTTCCACTTTGACTCGGACTGTGAGACAGCTTTCGACTCACTTAAACACTCACTCACTTCAGCCCCCGTTCTATCGTCTCCAAATTGGGACTACCCTTTTGAGCTGATGTGTGATGCATCCGACTTTGCAGTAGGTGCAGTCTTAGGACAGCACATTGAAAAGATGCCACACGTGATTTACTATGCAAGTAAGACCCTGAATGATGCTCAAATCAATTATACAAGCATCGAGAAAGAACTTTTAGCGGTTGTATTTGCATTAGAAAAATTCAGGCCTTACTTAATTGGCTCTCCTATAGTTGTGTACACTGACCATTCCGCCTTAAAATATCTTTTGGCGAAGAAAGATGCAAAAGGTCGACTAATACGTTGGATCCTTCTGTTACAAGAATTTGATCTTGTTATCAAAGATAAGAAAGGTTGTGAAAACGTAGTAGCCGACCATCTTTCACGCATCTCTTCTTCCCCTGTGACCCTACCGATCAATGATTCGTTCCCTGATGAACAACTCTTGAACGTATCCGCTGGACCATGGTTCAGGGATAATGTGAACTATCTTGTCACGGGACTTATACCGAGCGATTGGTCAAAACAGGACAAATACCGTTTTCTATCCCAAGTAAAACACTTTTACTGGGATGATCCATATTTGTTTAAGTATTGTCCTGATCAGATCATTCGCCGATGTGTCCGGAAAGAAAAGTTCAAGAGTGTTTTTTCTTTCTGTCATGATCAGGCCTGTGGGGGTCACTTCGGTCCTAAAAAGACGGCGGAAAAGGTTTTGCAATGTGGATTTTATTGGCCGACCTTATTCAAGGACGCATTTGAGCATTGCAAAACCTGTACACAATGTCAGTACACGGGTAGAATATCCCGGAGGAATGAAATGCCTCAGCAACCCATTCTGGTTGTTGAAATATTTGATGTTTGGGGCATTGATTTTATGGGTCCTTTTCCCAATTCCTTTGGAAATTTGTACATACTGCTGGCAGTTGATTATGTCTCAAAGTGAGTAAAAGCCATTCCATGTCGCACTAATGACAAGAAAGTTGTCATTAAGTTCTTAAAAGAAAATATCTTTTCGCGATTTGGACACCCACGCGCTATCATTAGCGATAATGGGACACATTTCTGCAACAGGTCTTTCGAGACTCTGATGCGGAAATACGCAATCAACCACCGACTTTCTACACCCTATCATCCCCAAACGAGCGGGCAGGCTGAAATCTCAAATAGACAGATCAAACTTATCCTGGAGAAAACGGTTGTTAAGAATAGAAAAGACTGGTCGACCAAATTGACGGATGCTCTTTGGGCATTCAGGACTGCATATAAAACCGACCTAGGGATGTCTCCATATAGGATAGTGTTTGGGAAGGCATGTCACTTACACGTTGAGATAGAGCATAAAGCATTGTGGGCTATAAAGGAAATAAACTTTGATATAAAAGAAGCCTGCAACTTTCGGAAACTGCAACTTAATGAGCTAAGCGAACTCCGCGATGAAGCTTATGATAACACTGTAATTGTAAAGAATAGGACTAAGGTTTTTCACGATAAAAACATTTTGAGGAAAACATTTTCACCTGGTCAACAAGTCCTTCTTTATGATTCACGATTACACCTTCACGCGGGTAAGCTCCGATCTCGATGGAAGGGACCTTTTATTGTGCGGTCTGTATACCCGCACGGGGCAGTAGAAGTAGAAAATGTTAAAAACGGCACATTTTTTAAAGTAAATGGACATAGACTAAAGCCGTATTTTTCCACTGACCCCACGGAGGAGCTCTTGTTCTTACAAGAGCCAGTTTATTTGGATTAAAATTCCTCCATCTCACCTTCATATCCTATATATCATTGCATCATCTTTTGAATGAAGGTGAGTAAAAAGAATAAGTTTGGGGGAAGTTCTTCACTTATATATTTTGCCCCCACTAATAAATTCCTCCCAAGCTTACAGGTTTTTTTGAGATTTAGCGGATGGCAACAGTGAGGACACTGTTGAAAACAAGTTTGGGGGAGGTTTGTGCTTATTTTCGCATCATTTGCATATCACTTTGCATAAGCACAAAACATTTTTGAAAAAAACTATAAAAATTTAAAAAATTTCAAAAAGATAAAAACCTTTTTTGTACATAAATAAGATAATAAAAGTTTAGATAAAGAATAATTACATCCATGAGATTAGAAAAATTTAAGAAAACCAAGAAAATTAGAAGTTTTCTTATACGAACTAGTAATAAGTAGTTATGAGCCGTTGTCCCAAGGGTTAGTAAGATGAAGGACGTCACTAATCTGAGGATAAAAATAAGTCTGAAAAATAGTTTCTATTCTGGAAGCCAAACATTTTGAACGTTTCTACCCTGCTATTCGCACTTACACACGTCTTGAAGCCTGGGATAGTAGAGGATACCTTGAAATGCTCTTGTCTTAAAGCCGATGTATGAAGGAAATAAAAAGAAAAAAAGTGAATAAAGAAAATATAAAGTGGTGAGAAAAATGGACACTGGTTTTGTTATCACCGAGGGCAATAAAAAATATATAGCGAGGGTGCCTCTTCACTTAGTGCCCTAAAGCCAACTGGTCTGAGAGTCACTGCTATGCCTGAGGTGGTGCAAGACGAGGAAAATACACCAAGTAAGCAAGCACAGGAGTAATCGGTCGGTTAGTACCTCAAGAAGTATTAACGGTCGCATGAAAGTTTGTGAGCAATCTCATCTAAATATTCATTAATTAAAAAGTACTGAGGCTGATGGGAAAGAGTATGATAGCTTGAATTGAATTCTCCGGGTGTAGGGATGTCTTTACACACATGCAGGGTGATATGATCGATGTTTGGAAGAAAGATAGGAATGAAGAATAAGATAATGTTTTATTGAGAGAGGACGTGATTTCTGACATCTTTTCATGACCATTAAGATAGGGCTCATGACAACCGAAAAACTAGCTTAGTTGGAAACCCTAATTTTCAAGGCTTTTCTTTTACGATTCTTGTTTTTAAATGTAATATTCATGATCTTTCTTTTATTATTGGATTTTGTGGGTGCAATCCGCTGAAAACCCTCAGGAGACAACACTCCTCCTACTAGGGACACCTAGAGGTTTAAAGGCTTGTTGCACGTGCTCAGTGCAATCGTGTTGCCTACGAAAGTGTGCTAGTTAGTTTTTTCTCTTTCTTTATTTTCTCCTTCTCTTTTTAATAAAAAGTTCGCTCGAGACGATCGAAATTAAGTTTGGGGGAATTTGATTAGTCGAAAATATTGTATTTTTAACACGGCAATTTCCCTATCATTTGCACTCATTTAGAAGTGTACGGTATTCATATTTCACATATTAGCAAATCTGTCGCAAAATATCAGATTGCATGTGTTAGACTCTAAAACCGGCACTATAAAGGAAATTGACTGTATTTCATGGCATCGCATCATCCCTATATTGCGCAACACTTGTTTTGAGATCCGTGCAGGAAAATCCAGAAGAAAGGCCAAAAATTTACATGATACCGATCAAACATGACGCCAACTCAATGATTTAGAATCTGGTATTGATGTAAAGGGAATTCAGGAATTCAATATTTCACAAAATACAGAAGAAGACATCAAAAGCCAACACCAGAAAGATGCAGCCCCAAGGAACCTACTTGGCCGCGGAACCGCGGTCTAAGCCGTCTTGTGCCGCGGTTCCGCGGTGGCTTGTCGACATCACCACTACTTCTTTGCACCATAACTCCTATGCAAGCTTAAAGACTTCAGAAAGATACAACAAATTCCAGAAGACCCCAGAACCTTCTGCCAGATCAGCAAACCCTTGTTCCTACACTAAACTAGCCTTGTATTCTAGAAACTTCTCCCTAAACCCTAGCTTAAACCCTAAGCTAAGCCTAACTAACTACTTCTAGAAGTCTTTCAACAAACTTTTGGAGGGAACTTCTATTTCAAACTCAAGGCCTAGGGTTTGGGTGATCTATAAATAAGACCCTAGGCTCACTTGTTAAAAGATATGCATTGAAGGATCATCTCTTGGAATTCTATTCATTCAATAGATCCATTCACTCTCTTTCTTCATCTTCTTCCACAAGTCTAGTGAGAAGACTTGTGTGAAACCTTGACCCTAATTCCAATCAAAAGCCAAGATCCCGAGTACCCCATCAAGCAAGAAGCCTTGCAACCTTTTATGAGCCGAGCCTATCTTCAACAGAGCAAGTGGTCCAAGCCGATCCGCGACCCACGGAGCCGGGCGACGCCAAATCGACAATTTAGTTCTTCCTCTTGTAGTTCTTGAGCGACTGTAATCAAATTGTTGATATAAATAAAAGGTGATATTCTTTTATCTTGTTTTCTTTAAATTCTTGCATCATGATTCGATCTAAATTTCTAGTTGTAATTCTTGTTGTGATGTTTGAGTAATACCCCGCTCGTCGAGGAGTCGAGACGATCAATAGAATGATGATGTAATATATCTTAAATCGATTCTTGAATCCTACGAGTTTTGTAAACCCTAGCAAGTTCAAGAATCGATGACCCAATTTGTTGCGATGCTTTCTTGATTGATATCGCTCGAGATTGGGGAGTTACGATCGTTTCTTGAAATTGCTAGAGGCTAGAATGTGAATGATATCGACGAAAGAATAAGGGTTAAACGATGAAACCCTAGTTTCATGAGAAAGCCCTAACTCTCATCGATCATCATCGATCTAGTATCAATCCTTCGAAGGACAAGAACACGAAATCTTGAGATTACATCACGTCTATAGATCCGATCAATTCCTACGAGCCTCATTTAGATTCTTGACATTTGGTTGGAAATATCATCGAAACCCGATTCTTGATTGTTTATCATTTTCTTGAATTCATGAATAGAATAGTGACACTTGAAACAATTGATAAATCTTGAATCATGCTTTCTTTTCTTTTCGATTAACTTTTCAATTCAAACAAATCAAACATTGAAACGAATCGCACAATCCCTGTGGACGATCCGCACTCGCTTACGATCTACAACTGACACCGTAATTGATTGCGGTCAAATATAATTCTTTGATTGTGATTCTCTATACATTTTCTTAAACCAACACACAAAGAATCGTTGTAATCAAATGGTGCCGTTGCCGGGGATCATTTGATAAACACAACAAAAATTATTACCAATTAGCATCTGCCCCGAATTCAGGCAAGAAGGACCTACGCGGTCGCGTCTCCCGTGTTTCGACAGGGAATAGGTAGTATGTCCGTTTTTATCTTAGACAAGTCAATTCAAGAATGTATATGTGTATGTTCAAGTCTATATCCTAAGTGTTCGTATTTATGTTCAAGTAAGTTTGTTAGAGTTAAGGTTGGTTAGTAGAGTTAGGATTAGTCTTGTACTTGTCTTTTGCCATTCTTAAAACGATGTTAGGATAATCGAACGTAGCAGGGATTAGGAGGACATAGGAATGGGATTTGCGTGTTCAAGTAAGCTTTGCAACGCTAAATCTATTCCTAGTGCCCCTTGTCCTTCCGCTACGTGTGCTTATTTTCAAATCTAGACCAAACACCCATAACCACGTATCCAATTAAGTCATAACTACATGTCACGTTGTAGTGCGTCCAAAAGACTTCTCGATTTAGGTCGCGGCTATATGTCACGTATAGCGCGCCTAAATGAGGGTGTTGTGTTTGTTTGGTCTAGGTTAGTTTCAAGGTGTTTGATGAAGAGAAGCACAAGGGATTTTTCTGTCCCTCATACTAACCTTCCTTAGCCCTTAACAAGTGGAAATTATTCACACATTTAAAAGAAAAAGAAAATAAGAAAAGAAAGAAAGGAAAATTACGGTTTTACAAAATGGTAGCAAGCTAACTACTTGGGCCCTCACCTTAGCAAGAGACTCCTTCGAGTATCATGGCTTGAAAATACGGTTAAGAAGGAAAGATAAAGAGCAAGAAATGACAACAACTACTTAAAAACAAGAAATAAAATTACACTAGGAATTAAAATTACAAGATAAAAAATGAAATTACAATTCAAGAAAATTAAAGATACAAGTTAAATAAAAACCCTCATCTTCATTGATTTTCCACTCAAGAGCTCTCATTACACTTTCATGGAGAATAGATGGAGAAGAAGAAGACACAAACTAAACTACACTAATTCTAACTAAAAAGAAGCATCATCACTTGGGACAAAACTGGAGTATTTATAGACAGAGAGATGAAACCTTAGACCTATATTCTGAGCCCTAATACAATGACCAAAATACCACAAAAATATCTCCTTTCACTGAGTCAACTCAGCCGCGGAACCGCCGCATAATGGCAACATTGACCGTGGTTCCATGGCTCTTTGGAGGTATGGGTTTGTCGTTTTTTGTGAGGTTTCTTGTGTTACTTTCTTCTGTTGTTCTACATGTCCCAAATTGCAAATTACTTCCAAAATTTCTTCAGATTTGCAACAGTCCAAATTGGCTTCACTTTTAATTCATTTGACCTTTATCTCTCTCGAGCTCCGCGCACCCATTGAATCTTGTGCTGCCCTTCTCGTGCTCTGTGCTTGTCCGAGACACGAATGACCACTGTTATTTGTCTTGTCTCTTGAACTGGTAAGCGGCACTGGATGGATACGGATGACCAGAACCCGGCTTTTATCTGTTTGTGGCAGATGTTCTGGATTTTGGCGCAACTGTGGAGATTTTGTATGATTTGCGTCATTTTGGACTAGGAACCTGTAACCTGTAAATATGTAGCAAATACGGATCAAAAGCACCTGCCTATAAACAAACGAGCAAAATAATGGGCGGTATTAGATGCAATATTCTGGTGTGAACAAATACCCCCAAATTTAACTTTTGCTTGTCCCGAGCAAAACCAATTATTCACAAAAAGTCCCAACCTTACTTTCGAAGGGAACGCAATTGCACAGAGCTCGTGCAACAGGCCGTTAAACCTCTAGGTTTCCGTAGTAGGAGGAGTGTTGTCTCCTGAGGGTTTTCAGCGGATACTACCCACAAAATCCTGTCAAGCTAGTTTCATAAGTTAAGCTCGATTCTACTCCTACGGTTTAGCATCTAAATTAGAAACTCTATCATCCTAAGTTAGAAATATCCAACCCTTATATTTTTCACCTCCTATTTATTCAACCCAAAATCCTATACATTTTACAGTTTAGAAAGATTTCGGTTTCTCTTGAGTTTTCCTTCTAAAGCGCAATCTCCAATCCGGAATTTTTATCATCTTTACGGAAAACATAAGGCTTATTCTTCATTCCTATCTTTCATCCAAACATCGATCGTATACCCCCCACGTGTGTGTAAATTTTCACCTCTACACTCAAGAATTCAATTCAAGCTATAGTACCCTTGTCTTAATACCTAATACTACTTCTTTTCGTTAATGATGGACGGAATTACTCACACACCTTTCAGGCGACTATTAATGCTTCTTGAGGCACTAACAACCGATTACAGAATGTGTGAGCTTAAAGCGTAAATAGCAGTTTCCAGGTCTTGTAATTTATTCTTTTTTCTTTTTCTTTATTTTTCTTTTTCTTTATTTTTCTTTTTCAAGACCGGATATATTTTTCAATGATACTCTTTTGGTGGTTAACTTTAAATACCATTTTTTCTTTCATACTAAGCTTTCAGACAAGAGTATTTCTAAGTATTCTCTACTATCCCAAGTTTCAAGGTGCGTGTATGTGCAGTCCGTAGGGTATATACTTTCTAAATTTGGTCTTAAGAATAGAAACTATTTTTCAGACTTATCCTTCAATAACGCTTTCAATACTTTCTCTTCATCTCGACTTAACTCAAGAACTGAACTCAAGATTACCTACTTCTAAAAAACCTGCAAGGTCGTATATTTACCAAGGTTAAATAGAAAGAGGGTTATTTTTAGGGTTTTCAATTGATAAACCTGGGATTTAGTTATTTCTAACCTATCAAACTAAATTGTCGGAATAAAAATCTAAGTTACCTTACTAGCTAACTTGACGACAAAGTTCTTATATTTTTGGAAAATTTTCGATTTTTGTGGGTTTTTAAATAAGTATGCAAATGCAAAATATACACATGAATGCGAAGGTAAAAAGCTTAGCGAGCACACCCCCAAACTTAACTTTGACAGTGCCCTCGCTGTCAGGCTACACCAAGAGGGTCAAAATTGTCGGCGCTTCCCTTTTTATTTTTTATTTTTTTAGTGTTATACAAAAAGCAAACCAAAAAAATATATACACAAAAAGGTTCTCCTCAAACTTAAGTGAAACAGTGTTTCCACTATTTAAGCGTTTAAAGTTCAGAGTTGGGGGGAGAGAACGGTATCAATCTATACAAGGCCTTACACAGGTCCAAAGTTAACACCAACTATTCAAAAAAATGATCGTGATAATGCAGCGGTTGGTGAAAGAAGGCATAGAGAAAAGAAACGGAGAATACGCGAGACCGTGTATGGATGGAAGCGAGGTACGGTTTCACTGGAGGAGAAGAATGGTGGAGGGGAGAAAGAAATGGAATAAGAACTTGAGGGTGGAAATGGAGTGAATAAATTAGTACAATTTGTAATGACCGGTGTATAAAAAGAAATTGTACCAATCTATCAACCCGTTGAGAAATACAATCAAACCTCTCAAGATTCGTAAGAAAATATGGGTCGACCGAACTTGGTAAACCAGACATAAGAAATGAAGGTGATACGGTGGCTTGCAAAGCGGGAATGATGGAAAGGATGGAGGGAAGTGATCGAGGAATGGTATCGGTTAAACGTTCAGGAAGGCGTACACAGTCAATGAAAGGGACAAGATGAATTGGAAAATACGACTCATCTAGTAAAACTGTTTCATTCTCAATATTATCCTCAAAATTCTCCTCAAAATTTAGCTCATCCATGCATTCGTCATCAATTTCCAGACGCATATGGGATTCGGGAAAAACAGTTAACAGTTCGGGATGATGCCCACATGGAAGTGAAAGGACTTGATAAATTGGTGAGAAAAACTCATCCAAAACTGTGGGTTCATCATCCAAAATATTCCCAGCGTCGATATTCTCAATCAAGTGACAATCAAATTTCTCAGACACCTAATCAAAAGCATGGATTTCAATCAATTCAGGTTCTGGAGTGGAGGTGTAGAGATCAAAAGGATTGGGATTGGTTTCACTTGAAATGGACCCTTCACAATCGGGTAAATCAAATACTATATAGTCACACAACTCATCAAACATTATATCTTCAATTGGTGATTCATGTGGGACACTCGATAGACTTTCGAAGATGGAGTTATGGAATTTAATTTGAAATGGGTGGGTTCGATTTGGAAGGGTGTACTGCTCACTCTCACTACTCAAATTCTCAAACTGTCCTATTACCTCATCATACATTGGAAAATTCGGAGCTAGTTGGAAACTAGCTACTGGTTCGGCAGGTTGTATGAGGGCCGCCATGGACGCATTCAAATCCATCATCTGTTGGCATGATACTACCTGAAATTCTTCTAAGGATTGCTCAAGACTAGACATGGGTTGTGAAGGGGTTTTAATAAAATATTCAAACTCGTTTGGATACGTGAAACTCCTACAGGGATGTTCAGAAGAAATGTCTAGAGAAGATGTAAAAGTCGGGAAGGACTGATAGGAATCGAATGGTTGGACATGATTAGAATTAACGTTATGATAAGAAGGTGATTGGAATTGTTGTCCGAATGAATTTGAAGTGGTGAAAGGAATGAAAGATCGGCTACGAGATTGTTCAATTCTGTCGGTAATGTACATGGGTTTCGGAGTCGCAACATGACTCTTAAAAGGGATATCAACGTAAGAGGGTGGGTGAGATTGAAACTGTTGATACGAAGTAGATTGCAGAGTCCAATTGTTTGTCCTAAACACGTCTATCTGATCTCTCAATGAAATTTTGGGCATGGATGGATCGTTCGAAGTTCAGCCAAAGCAAGAACCGTATGAAGAAATATCTTGTTGTGGGTACCAAAGTTCAGCAAGAGTTGGTCGTTTTGGGATACCCATGTTATGAAAAGAGTGGAGGGTAGAAAGTAGGCAAAATTTTATAATTTTTTTTTGTTTTTGGAGTTTTTGAAATTTTTTGTTTCGTTTTCGAAAGAATACGGAATTATGGGACTAAACTTTATACAAGCACAATCACAATATGCACAAACAACATCTAAGGCTAGGGTCTTCAAAGTCCAACTAGACCGCTCCTAGACTTCCAAGCGACAAGTTGCAGGATATCTCTCGAATCGCCTCTTCACTGTCAATTGTGTCCAGATAAGCATAAGTGAGGTAAGGAGGGTTCCGCTCACGAATCACCGTAAGATGGGCCTTTTAAAATTACCTCCTCACATGTGTAACATTTCAGAAAAATAAAATATTATTTTTGGGAATTTTTATAATTAAATAATATTATATTGAATATTTTAATATTTCGGTATAATTAAATACCGATAAATTGGGAAATTTTTTGAAAATTATGGAAATTACTAAAATGAGGGTGATTTATTGGATTTATGCAAATTATGAAGTTTTACGATTTATTTGACACTAATTTAGTGCTAATCGCGATTAAAAATCGCTAATCGGACTTTAAGCGTATTTTGTGCAAACCATACACCGTATCATTTTTACACTTGTTACATATGTTTTCCATGGCTTTCCTTCATGTTTTTAAGCATGGTTGTTGATTTATAGGAAAATAGAAGGGGAAAAGAAATGAAAAGGAAAAGATGAATAGAATATTAGGTATGGGTGAGAGAGAGAAGGTGAGGGGGGTTATCTTTGACTTGCATCTCACCATTTCCATCTTTTACTCTCCTCTCTCCTTCCTTGCTGTTGCTGCTGCTGCCTCCTCCTCCACCCTCTTCAACCCTCTCAAATCATCACAATAAACACCTCAAAATCCATTACCCTTTTCGTTAAAAAGGTGCACAAGCTCAAGGGAAGCACATTGGACCAAGAAAGAAGAGATTTTGAGGACTTTGGGCAACTCAAGAAAATTCTTGAGTTGCCAAAGAAGGTAATTTCTGCACCATTAGTGTAGTGTTTTAATTCCTTATGCATCCATACATGTTTCATGTCGATATTGAGTGGTTTTGTGGACTTAGAAAAATTCTAGTTAGGGTTCAAGGAAACTTGGAGTTGTGATGGGTAATTGAGCTCAGTAGAAGCCACACAAACCCCCTAGTGCTAGAATTCAGACCTAAACCAGAGACTAGAACCCCGGAATACGGATTTAGAAACCCGATATCGGAAAATTATGAATTCTGTGGATGTAAAATGGAATCTGCTAACACCCGGAGACTCTGAAAATTTTTTTGCAAGGACAGTGATACATGCAGGCACCCAGGAAGCCACCATGAAAACCCTAGCCCCTATCTCCACAACTTGGCCGCAGATTTATTCTGTCTGGCCACAAATTGCGGCCAGACCTGGGCCAATGTGCCTCGTATTGGTTCTGTGGTCCCCTCATCAGTAAAATAGACCCTTGGCATATACAAAATTGACCAATTTGACCTAGGGTGAAATCTGGGACCTTTTTCCTAAGTTGCTGTTTTGATTCGGAGTTTAGTTTTGCGTATTTTGAATTCTGGATTTCTAGTATTGTGTTTTACCTCGATCTTTTGACGTTTGTACGACGATATCGAGAATTGTTTGATGGTTTTGAAAGCGTAAGTCCATAGGTTCTAACCTATAGGCCTTAGCGTGTCGTTTGATTTTCCCGATGTGATTTTAATGTGTGTTTCTTGTAGGTACCTTCTCGAGGGCTTCATACGATGAAGAAAATGAAGGCGGCATCGACACCGACACACAGGATGCAAAGTGAGTAAATTATATCTACGGGGGAAATCGGGTGGATGGCGTATAGCACCCCCGTAGTTCGATGTTTAGTATACTATATATATACTATGTATATGATAGCTTTATGTGTGACATTGATTTCCAGGATGTGATTAGGTGTACTATGGTTAGATTAGGGTTTAGAAGTAAACTAGTATAATTCCTAGTTGCGAACCCTAGAATAGGTTTACACCCACACGCACACACATGCTTATCTGTTATACTTATACCTGGATGATGAGGACAGTGGATGATATTTGGAGATGAGTCGACGAGATTAGGCATAGTGCCATGAGATCGGTGATATGATGTGGTTCGTATTTAGGATACGACATAAGATTTTAGCGGGCTTTTAGACGCGTGTTTTACACACGCATATATATTTATATATGTATATGTATATCGACTCAGATTTAGGTGGTTTCCATACCCCTCTTGATTGACTTGTTAGTTAGAACTGTAGTTTTGCTAGTAGATGTTAGGCTAGGCCGATGATACCTATTTCAAAAACTAACGAATCGGGAGTAGTTAAAGACAGGCAAAGGGATTTTACAGATATTTTCAAAAGACGCATCTTTTCTTAAAAACACCGTAGCCCTTTTTTCCAAAAAACCCCGATTCATCTTCTTTCAAATGGCAAAACAGTATGACATAGATACATTGATGTAGATACTGCACTGTTGTGTTTATTATTCATTTGCCGCATATTCTTGCTTTTCGCATCGCATTGCATGTTGGAATATGTTTATTGTTATATTAAAACCATGCTGTCAGGACACCAGCACCATTATCGATGATGCGTATGTTCCACGTACACCTACTTGCCAGCTCACACATTTCATCATCGATAATTGCCATGTCACTACACAGTAGGATTATTGCATCAGGATATGATCCCTTGCATTGCATACTTATGCACATACCTACTGTACACTCATACTTGTGCACATACCTATTGTACATACATATGTGTACATACATAGATGATTCTGGCTTGATTAGAAATTTAGGAACCGGAAGATACTTTTAAAACTAATTCATTTCAAAAGAGCGGTTTCCCTCAATATGTGCATATTATTATTCCATGTTGCATGATATACTGATATGCTTACATTTCCTTTACATGTCGCATACATCATGCTTTATGATTATACGCATTGAGATATGTTTCCATGATATTTCTGGATTTGGGAACCGTGGGTATTTCAAAAGAGAGTATGTATTGTTTTAAAAACCCGGTTACTCTTGATATGATATTTCAGTGCTTCCACCATGTGTTTTCTCGGTGCTGAGACGTGTGACATGTGAACCCGAATCGAAGAGCTGGATGAGGCCGATTGCGGGTACATGGTGGACCCGGTATGGTACCCCGAGGCGAGAACGGATCTGTCGTGCAGTTAGGCGATGGGCCTGGCAGAGGGACCACTACCTACCGGTGATCGTATTTGAGCTCGGCAGATATCCGGAGGATACCGAACGGAGTTGAGAGATAATACGGGCCAATCCGGACTGACGGAGCCCTATGTATATGAGGATTTACGTACCGATGCTAGGCACAGGTTTCATGATGTTTTCGAGTGTCGATGCTAGACACTCAGGTTCCATGATTTTGATATGTCGCGAGCGACACGTGTTGATTTACATCCTCATATTTCCATGCATATGATATTTACATGCATGATGCTTATTGTCTTTGGGAGACACGTGGACAAGATCCACATACATACAGACATTGGTTACATAGTTGGATGATATCCACATACTTATAGACTGCATGATATAGTTGACATTGATTCATGTTGATTACATTGATCATACCTCATATATATGATATGTTGTTACCCGAGGCACTGATACGAGCACAAGGGATTACACTTATGTATAGATGTTTACCCTGGCCACCTTTTCATGCTTCAGACTTATTCATTTGAGGTTTATATATATATATATATATATATATATGATCGTATTGACCTAAGATTGTGTCATGCATACGATTTATGCTCTGTGATGTTTTCTATTCACGAGTTGGCAACTCACCCCCGTTGTGCCACAGTTCTTGCAGGTTTTGCCGTACAGGTTTCATTGCGGCTTTTCTGGCACACCACTTCCTTTCTGGGTGATTGCTTTGGTAGGTGGGTTCACTCACATCGTGACCACCCTTGTATTTATTTTATTCAGTTGTATCTAGTAATTCCATCAACCAAACATGTATATTGTTTCAAACTTAGAAAACCAGTTGTGTATTATTTCGACCTTAGAGTCGCGCGTTGTAGTATTATGGTTTTCATGCTGATTTTTGAGTTTCTTTTGAGTTTTGATCCTCGCCCTTTAGCGTTGTATATTATATTGCTTGCGTGGTTGTGACTGTCGATTGACGAAGAGCTAGCTCCCGCTTGGGGATGCCTTTTATCATTGTATATATGTTATTCTTGTTGTACCCCGTTCGGGGCCAGTATTTACAAAGGAAACTCTGCCGACATTTTCAGAAAAGACTATAAATTTTAAAAATGCATATTTGGCTTACTTATTAAAGAACCTTGTTTTTAAAACATGTTTCCTTCACTTCTTAAAACTATTTTTCCTTCATTTACTATTTAAAATGGTTTTAGATTTCTGGGCTTTTTGCTTACCTGAATTAGATGAGGTCTTATAGACTTCATATGATTCAAGGGCCAGTCACGTGCTATTTCGGGTCGTGACAACTTGTCTAGCATAGGCACCACAAAGTCAAGTTTAGATAAACGACCGATTCTCCGCAACCTTCACTTGTCCTAAATAAGCGCGACAAGTCCATATAGGTTTGGTCTAGATATTTTTTATTAACTCAAGCTAATGCGTATACTTTTAGTGATTTGTGGGGTCTTAGAAAGGGTGATAAAATCCCCACCCAATCTTAATTGGTGTTCAAGCCCCTTAATGTCCGTATTATTATATGCAAAGTGCATAAACAAACAAAATCTAAAACAACAAAAAATTTATTTGGTGGAGGCGCAATCTGTGCGAAGAAAACTGCATAAAATATAGTTCAGTGGAGTTTACAGAGGGGTTAAAAGGAAAGAGAAGGGGTGGAAAAAAACTGGGGCTCAGAAGCCTCAATATAACTGCGAAACCGTCGCTAATCCTATGCTTTGACCGTGGTTCCGCGGTCAAAATTTGGACTTAGGGCTTCGTATTTGGTTTCTGCACTCCTCTTGTTCTCTACTCCAAAATAAAACACTATGCTTTCTTATATGATTACTGTACTTGCTCCAGATAGCCTGCACACTTGCACACAAAAAATATCAAAAATAACAAAAAGGGTTTTTTGTTATATTTATTTATTTATATTTATATATATATATATATACAAAAAGAATATTAACCCTAATGACAAGAAAGAAAATACGTTACCGTCTCTCCGGCAACAGCGCCATTTGATTGTTGTAGAATTATGCGTTTTTGTTCTACTTACTGCAATCAAGACGGTGTCGTTTTGCAACTAGACGGTTGAGTACGGATCGTCCGCAGGGAGATGGTAATATGTCCGTTCTTATCTTAGACGAGTCAATTCAAGAATGTATGTGTATGTTCAAGTCTATCCTAAGTGTTTGTATTTATATTCAAGTAAGCTTGTTAGGATTAAGGTTGATTAGTAGAGTTAGAATTAGTCTTGTACTTGTCTTTTTCCATTCTTAAAATGATATTAGGATAATCGAACGTAGCGGGGACTAGGAGGACATAGGAATGGGATTTGCGAACAACACCTAGAGTTAGGGTCTTCAAAGTCTAACTAGACCGCTCCTAGACTTCCAAGCGACAAGTTGCAGGATATCCCTCGAATCGCCTCTTCACTGCCAATTGTGGCCAGGTAAGTACATGTGAGGTAAGGAGGGTTCTACTCATGAATCACCGTGAGACGAGCCTTTTAAAATTATCTCCTCACTTGTCTAGCCTAGGCACCACAAAATCAAGTTTAGATAAACGGCCGATTCCCCGCAACCTTCATTTGTCCTAAATGATCACGACAAGTCCTTATAGGTTTGTTCTAGATATTTTTTATTAACTCAAAATAATGCGTATGCTTTTAGTGATTTGTGGGGTCTTAAGAAAGGTGATGAAATCCCCACCCAATCATAATTGGTGTTCAAGCCCCTTAATGTCCGTATTATTATATGCAAAACGTATAAACAAACAAAATCTAAACAACAAAAATTTTATTTGGCGGCGGCACAATCTGTGCGAAGAAAACTACATAAAATACAGTTTAGTGGAGTTTACAGAAGGGTTAAAAGGAAAGAGAAGGGGTGGAAAAAAACTGGGGCTCAGAAGCCTCAATATAACCGCGGAACCGCCGCTAATCCTATGCTTTGACCATGGTTCCGCTGTCAAACTTTGGACTTAGGGCTTCGTATTTGGTTCCTGCGCTCCCCTTGTTCTCTACTCCAAAATAAAACGCTATGTTTTCTTATATGATTACTGTACTTGCTCCAGATAGCCTGCACAGTTCCACATAAAAAATATCAAAAATAACAAAAAGGGTTTTTTGTTACATACATACATACATACATACATACATACATACATATATATATATATATATACAAAAATAATATTAACCTGAATGACAAGAAAGAAAATACGTTACTGTCTTCCCGGCAATAGCGCCATTTAATTGTCGTAAAATTATGTGTTCTACCTTGTCCTATTTGTTCTACTTACTCCGATCAAGACGGTGTCGCTTTGCAGGTAGCTGGTTGAGCACTGGTCGTCCGCAGGGAGATGGTAGTATATCCGTTCTTATCTTAGACGAGTCAATTCAAGAATGTATATGTGTATGTTCAAGTATATCCTAAGTGTTCGTATTTATATTCAAGTAAGCTTGTTAGGCTTAATGTTGGTTAGTAGAGTTAGAATTAGTCTTGTACTTATCTTTTGCCATTCTTAAAACAATATTGGGTTAATCGAACGTAGCGGGGATTAGGAGGACATTGGAATGGGATTTGCGAGTTTAAGCAAGCTTTCCAACACTAAATCAATTCGTAGTACCCCTTGTCCTTCTGCTACATGCGTTTATTTCCAACTCTAGGCTAAACACCTACAACCATGTATCCAATTAATTTACAACTACATGTCACGTTGTAGTGCACTCAAAGAACTTCTTGACTTAGATCGCGGTTATATATCACGTATAGCGCGCCTAAGTGAGGGGGTTGTGTTTGTTTGGTCTAGGTTCGTTTCAAGGTGTTTAGCGAAGAGAAGCACAAGAGATTTTTCCGTCCATCCTACTAACCTTCCTTAGCCCATAACAAGTGGAAATTATTCACACATTTAAAAGGAAAAGAAAACAAGAAAAGAAGAAAAGAAAAAAAGAAAGAAAGGAAAAATACGGTTTTACAAAATGGTAGCAAGCTAGCTATTTGGGCCCTCACCTTAGCAAGGGACTCCGTCGAGTATCATTGCTTGAAAATACGGTTAAGAAGGAAAGAAAAAGAGTAAAAAATAACAACTACTTAATAACAAGAATTAAAATTACATTAGGAATTAAAATTACAAGACAAGAAATGAAATTACAATACAAGAAAATTAAAGAAACAAGTTAAATAAAAACCCTTATCTTAATTGATTTTCCACTCAAGAGCTCTCACTATACTTTCATGGAGAATAGATGATGAAGAAGAAGAAGATACAAACTAAACTACACTAATTCTAACAAAAAAGAAGCATCCTCACTTGGGTACAAAACTGGAGTATTTATAGACAGAGAGATCAAACCCTAGACCCATATTTTGAGCCCTAATACAATGACCAAAATACCCCAAAAATATCTCCTTTCATTGAGTCAACTCGGCCGCGGAACCACCGTATAATGGCCACATTGGCCGTGGTTCTTCGCCTCTTTGTGGGTATTGGTTTGTCGTTTTTTGTGAGGTTTCCGCGGCTTTTTGAGGGTGTTGGTTTGTCGTTTTTTGTGAGGTTTCTTGTGTTGCTTTCTTCTGTAGTTCTACATGTCCCAAATTGTAAATTGCTTCCAAAATTTCTTCTGATTTGCTACAGTCCAAAATGGCTTCACTTTTAATTCATTTGACCTTTATCTCCCTCGAGCTCCGCGCACCCATTGAATCTTGTGCTGCCCCTCTCGTGTTCTGTGCTTGTCCGAGACATGAATGACCACTGTTATTTGTCTTGTCTCTTGAACTGGTAAGCGGCACTGGACGGATACGGATGACCGGAACCTGGCTTTTATCTGTTTGTGACATATGTTCTGGATTTTGGCGTAATTGTGGATATTTTATATGATTTGCGTCATTTTGGACTAGAAACCTGTAACCTGTAAATATATAGCAAACACGGATCAAAAGCACCTGCCTATAAACAAACGAGCAGAAGAATGGGCGGTATTAAATGCAATATTCTGGTGTGAACATACATCTCTGATATTTACTATGTTCTTGCGCTTCTAACAATATTATAAGCCTAGAATTTGTTGAAAAAGGGTATGATATCGGTCTTAAATATTTTTATTTAACAATCAAGAATGGAGATGAATTAATTGCAAATGTAGATATATCTAGAAATAGACTATTTACCTTAAACATTAATCATGATTCTGTAAAATACTTAAAGTTCGTTATAAAAGATGGGTCTTGGCTCTGCCATCTACGATTCGGAAAATTGGCATTCAACAGCCCAAATTTCCCGTGGAAAGAGAAAATGGTGAAAAGCTTACCTCAAATCGCTTAGCCAAATCGGTTATACGAAGGATATATGAGAGGCAAGCAACACAAACGAAGTTTTGAGGTTGGCAAATCTTGAAGAGCAACACAGTTACTAGAACAGGTGCACACAGATATTGCATGACCATTTGAGGTGGTTTCGCTCGGAGGTAACAAATATTTCATTACATTCATTGATGATTATTGCAGAAAAATGTGGAACTATTTCTTAGAGAAATCTGAGGGGCTGGAGAAATTCAAAGAGTTCAAGGCGATGATAGAGAACCAAAGTTGGCACCACATCAAGGTGCTCCGATCCGATCGAGATGGCGAGCACAATTCAAAGGCGTTCGAAACATTCAACAATCTGCACGAGATAATCCATCAACTCACTGCTTCCTGCACTCCACAACAAAATGGAATAGCAGAGCGAAAGAACCGTACACTACTCAACATGGCAAGAAGCATGCTCAAGACCAAGTATCTGCCAAAGACATTCTAGACCGAAGCCGTAGATTGCACAGTGTATGGTGTACCTTCTCAACCGCTGTCCAACAAAGTGTAACAAGTTCATGACACCATTGGAGACAAGGAGCAGTTTTAAGCCAAGTGCCAACCATCTGAAGGTGTTTGGGTATATTGCATATGCACATATCCTGGAGCAATGGAGAATGAAGCTCGACGATCGAGATGAGAAATGTACCTTCGGCGGTTACCACAAAAGAACCAAAGCATACAAACTATACAATCCAATCTCAAAGAAAATTATTATTTCTAGAGATGTGGAGTTTGACGAAGAAGATTACTAGAGATGGAATGATGAAGAGAAAAGCACTGAAGGCTTATTCTTTGAAAATAAAGATGAAGATTTCGAGATGATTGAAGATCCAAATCAAACCCTACTAACTACCTATGAAGCATGGATACTTGTATATGCCTCATGAATCGTCCTCAATCACGTATCGGAGTCCGAAACTCTCGGAAACTCCTGGATTTTTTCGGATTCGCTCGAACTTGTAAATATCTCACCAACCTCACTCAAATCGACACATCTTCTCTTTATCTTGAAAATTAAGATACTCAAAAGTTTGAAAGTGCATTGAGTATCTAACATAATACCATTATTTATTTATATTAGTATGCATACCTTGATATATGTTCATATTTAGTTAATTAAAAATCGATATAAAAACGTATCCCGTATCCTAGGTTTGTGGAAAATTGTGATCCCACGAATCCTTATTGTATCTTATCCCGTATCCGTATCTGTATCCAAACTTGTGCTACATAGCCAACTACACAAACTCCGACAATATCACCAGCATCAATATCATCCTCAAGCTCAAATAAAGGAAGCTCTTCAAAGAGAGCTCATAGAAGAGTGAGAAGTCTGCGGGATATATATACTGATACAGAACCTATTGAGATGGTGAAGTATTTCATATTATTCTATTTACTTGTGTAATGTGATCTTGTCACCTTTAAAGATGCTGCTCCAAAAGAAAAATGGCAAAGATCAATAGACGACGAAATTAAGGCGATAAGAAAGAATGATGAATGGGAGCTCACTGTTCTTCCCGAAAGCTATAAACCAATTGGTGTGAAATGGGCTTATAAAACAAAGACCAATCAAGAAGGGAAGGTCGACAAATACAAGACAAGACTAGTAGCTAAAGGCTATAGTCAACAACAAGGCATTGACTATAAAGAAGCATATGCACCGGTGACAAGAATCGACACCAACTGGCTTATCATCAGATTGGCAACACAGAATCGGTGGAAGATATACCAAATTGACGTGAAGTCAGCATTCCTCAATGGTTACTTAGAAGTATATATCGAGCAGTCTCCTGGTTATATCAAATGAGTCCAAGAAGACAAAATGTACAAGTTGAAGAAAGTGCTATATAGTCTGAAGCAAGCGCCCAGAGTGTGAAAAACAAGAATCGGTACATATTTTCAGAACGGCTTTCAGAAAAGCCCATACGAGTATGCGTTGTACACCAAGCAAAGAATGATGGAGATATTATGATCGTATGTCTTTATGTAGATGATATGATCTTAACCGGCAACAGTCCAAAGATGTTCGATGATTTCAAGCTGTCGATGATCAGAGAGTTCAAGATGACCGACATCGGAAAGATGTTATAGTTTCTTGGAATGGAAATGATACAATCCAAGAACGGTATTTTCATCTCGCAAAAGAAGTACTCAAACCAGATTCTTACAAAGTTCAACATGAGAAACCGCAAGCCAGTTGTAACACCAGCTGAGATGGGGATGAAGCTCTGGCAAAACTCACCTGATGAACCAGTCGATCCGACGTTGTATAAAAGCTTAGTCAGGAGTTTGCGATACCTGACTATCGTAAGGCCTGACATTATGTACGTTGTTGAACTAGTTAGCAGATATATGGAGGAACCTAAACAAGAACACTTCACAACAGCCAAAAGAATTCTAAGGTATGAGAAAGGAAGTATTGATCATGGTTTACTATGTTGAAAGTAAAAAAAATTATGGGATTTTAAAAATAATATCACATTGGAAACAACAAAAGAAACATATGGATATAAGATATAAGATGGGTCAAACCTTAAAAAGGCTTGAGTCTTATTGTTGGAGCCCACTTATATCAAAGGCTCGTGTGTACCTATTAAAAGCCCATCACCCTCTCAACTTTAAATAAACTTTAAACTCTAACATTGTATCAGAGCCAACGGCTCGATCTTCCACGTGACAACCACACCAAGAAAAGTGATGCTTGCACGTAATTCTTCTAGTACTTTACACGTGACAATCACACCAAGAAAAAATGATGGTTGCACGTAACTCTAGTTGTACTTTTCACGTGATAACCACAGCAAGAAAAAGTAATGGTTGCACGTTAGGGTTGTTAAAAGTAAGAAAACCAAATGATGGGATTTTAAAGATAGTCTCACATTGGAATAACAAAAGAAATACATGGGTATAAGATATAAGATGGATCAAATCTCAAAAGGACTTGAGTCTTATTGTTGGAGCCAACTTATATCAAAGGATCATATGTACCTATTAAAAGCCCATCACTCTCTCAATTCTAAATAAACTTTAAACTCTAACATACTCTATACGCAAAGTACATATATAAAGCTGGTAGGCTACTCCGACGGCGACTACGGTGGTGACCTTGACGAAAAAAAGAACACATCCGGGTACGTGTTCAACATTGGGTCAGCAGCATTTTCATGGTCCTCGAAGAAGCAGTCCGTCATTGCCCTCTCATCATGTGAAGCAGATTACATTGCAGCAGTATCGTGTGCTTGTCAGGCAATATGGCTCCAAACCTGATGAAGGAGATGCACCATCCACAAGAAGAACCAACAGAGATAAATATTGACAATAAGTCGGCAATAACACTTGCCAAGAATTTAGTGGCGCATGGAAGGAGCAAGCATATTAAGACGGGGTATCATTTCCTTAGACATCAAGTGAAAGAAAAGAATGTGAAGCCGGTATTCTGTCGGACAGAGGATCAATTTGCAGACATCTTTACCAAACCATTGAAGATCGAAGCTCATGCGAAGCTGAAGAAACGGCTCAGCATGACGAAACACGTTAGGGGGTGTGTGAGAATTAATTAATTTGTTTAAATGTGGGCTTTCTTTAGAAGCCCACAATGTTAAAGAAGTGTGCAGCACATGGACGTATATTCATACTCCACCAACCATCCTTCATCAATTATCATCTCCCTCTCACCTACTCCATTCAATGCCCTACATGTTTAGACTATTAAAAAAACTAATTATTAGACCATACTCTTATACTATAAATAGGTATATAACATAAGTTTGTAAGCCGGTATGTGAAAAATAGAAGCAAAAAAGTAGAGAGAATTAGAAAGAAGTTAGAAAGGTGTTGAAACACCGAAATGATAAAAGAGTGAGTTGTATTTTGTAACAAGCTATATTATTATATAAAGTTTGTTTAAGTTTATAAAGGTACAATTTATTTTAATTTGCATTTTCGATCTCTCTTACTTCCATCAAACACATGTGCCACTCCATCCATGTGCCACTCCATCCAAAAAGACTCGAGCCTTAATGAAGGTTTTTATTCTATCTTATATCCTATACTTAGTTTAGGCAAACACCACATAGGCCCACATATGGATGTGCATGGATTTTAATATAGCGAGACTCCATCAAAAAATCTCAAACCTTATGATTATCCATCTCATCTTATATCTTATACCCTTATGCATCCTATAATTTTCCCGATATGGGACTATGCTATCCACTTTCTCAAAAGCTACTACATAATAACATTTCATAAATAAATAGAGGTGTGAAAAGTTAAAAAATGTCAAGCAAATAATTTAGAAACTGAGAAGTAATTGATTTCAGCAATCATTGACGGTGGTTGATGGTTGATCGTCGATGAAGTATGCCGAGGCAGATGGCCATCGATGGTCAATGGATGATAAAAACCAAGAGAAGGGGTGGGGGTGGGGAGAGGAACACACAACACAGTTCACAGAGATCGAGCTGTTGTTTGCAGCCCACAATTTTATGGTAAGATGTTGTTCTTCTGAAATATAACTTTCTTAATATATAATCATGGGTTACAAAATAGATAAATAAGGAGATAAAGTGAGTTCAGTCGTATCAGCTATAATATATCATAGAGCGAGCGCCTAGGTGTCTTGCCTTAGGAACTAAAGGCGAGCGGTTGTGCATATAATGCGAGAAAGGTGATTGCCAAAGCTAAGGTTATTTTCTGGCTCTATAGCAAAGCGTTAAAGCTAAAATTGCAGCCTGAGCACCTGAGGCGCTAAGGTAAGCTTCCTTTCAAACACCGGTGACCATTCAAAGCAATAAGAAACTTGACGGTTTTGAAGGCATAGTTCATAGCCTAAGGCAGATTGATCCGTTTCATCTCATTAGTTTATATTACCTACCAATTGCCTACAATGATGAATTTGAATGAAAACATGAAGATTAAGGTGCATGGACTTCTGGTCATTAGGGATAAAGTGCCAGTATTATCTTACACAATGTTAATAACGCTATGGAAGCAATATGGTCGAGGAAGTATGTTTAAAAATGGTGCTATACGGATTTAGGTATTGTTTAGTTTGAAAGTCTATTCCTGATGATGCTCACAAGTGGTATCTCCTCATATTACGACACGTGGCAGATGACGCGTCCCGAAGGTTACGGAGATGGAATGAATGAGTTGCATTAGGGGAGATTTCTCGGGATCCTCTTCTCGAGGAACGTATCTGACCTTTCAGAAGACCTCCCTGAATACATTCCACCTTCATCTAGGAAACTACCAACAGATCGTCTCCGAGCCTTCTCAGTCTCCTTGCTCGTCTCTGAGCCATCTGACATGCCGAGCATTCTCGGCCTCCCGCTCGTCTCCGAGCTCCTAACATGCCGAGTTTCCTCGGCCTCTCGCTTGTCTCTGAGCTCTTGACGGACCGAGCTTCCTCGACCTCCTGCTCGTCTCCGAGCTCCTGACATGCTGAGCTTCCTCGGTTTCCTCCGATCAATCAAGAGCGTGGATCCCTTGCGCCCCGCAACGACTCAGCGTATATCGCCAGGGCGAGATATCCGCCTCCCACGATCCGCATCCCATGCTGGCGCATCCCCCATTAATGGGCGCATCCCGCCATTCAAAACGAGGATAATGCTGGGGCGTAACTGACAGCGATGATTTCTCTCCTGCTCGCTCCATGTGACCACTATATAAACCCCTCTTTCATATGACTCAGGTAACTCGAATTCATTCCAATACGTCGCTACTCTGCACTTATACCTCGACACTAACTTGATCGTCGGAGGGTCCTACGGTGGTCACCCACCCCGGGACTTCTTTGCAGGTAGCTCAGCATCCAACACCAACCCATTGAGATCCACACTTAACAACTTCCAGAACAAATCTCAGCCATCAAAGACCGCCATCACAGGATCGACGGAGGACAACATCTGAAGGAGATCCTAAGCTCCATTAGTTGGCGCCGTTTATGGGAACGTTTCAGAAACTTCTCCACGCATAAAGTTGATCTTCCGCTCTCGACCCAATGGCGAGCGACAACCGCGATGGTCCGAATATGAGCCACCACAACGGAGGCGGGAGCGGCTCGTCTCCCCCTCCCAACGCCATCAACACCTTATCCATCCGGATAGACAGGCTCACATCACTGGTGGATGCCCTCGTTCGCGTTCAAGCGGTGGGCCCTACCCACTAGACCACGGCTCCCCGTCCTCGGGATAACGATGTCCATAGGAGGACGGATGGGCACGCTCAAGCCCTCGACTCACTCACCCTCATCTCAGCGCCACCGAGCGACGGCAGGCCTACTCTGGCCACCCTGACCTGCATGCAGCGATTGATTCCATGATCCGCTGGATGCTGGACAGCTCCATGCTATCATCCCAGGGAAGACTGGGCCGTCGCTCCAATGCCCGCCGTGCGTGCTCTCCCCCTGAGGAAGTGTCGGTCAGCTCGCTTGCTTTCAGGCATGACCGATGCCCCTACTCTCGCCGAGGTCGCGCGAATGACGAGCACAGGGACTACTCGAGAAAGGCCTCGCCCGAGAATTTGAGACACTTGATAGAGCAAAATCGAAGCCACACCATCGCATAGACCCGGAGTGGAGGTAGCCACCACTCCGACTGTGCAGAATCCTCGAGGTACCACCACTGGCTTGAAGCCCTCGAGAAGAAGATCGAAGGCGTACGAAGGGATGGCCACACATCCGATGAAGGGGCCAGGTACTCTGCCGACTCACTAACGAAGTCCTTCACAGAAGAGCTGCTAGCCGAGCACGTCTCGTTCAGAAACAAGACTTCAAAAGTGGCCCTTTTCGACGAAAAATTCGACCCTAAGGACTACCTAGACGCATTTACGGCGGGTATGAGCTTTCAGGATAACTCCGACACAGCTCAATACCGAGCTTTCCCCACCACCCTCATCCGGGCTGGCCGGGACTAGTTCCGAGGACTTATGCCACGCTCCATCTCGACCTTCGGTGAGCTGGACACCCAATTCCTCGGTCACTTCGTCAGGAATTGACTACAGAAGGACAGTCGACTACCTGTTCGCCGTCAAGAGCGGAGACAAAGAATCCTTCAAACGATATGTCACTCACTTCTACAACGCCCTCCTCGAGGTCCCCGAGCACCGCGATGAAACAGTCATCACCGTGATGAGGTTGGGTCTTAGGCACAAAGAGTGGCTCTGCTCTTTTGCATTAGCGCAACCTAAGACCATGACCGAAGTAAAAGCCTGGACCGAGCAAGAAATCTAACTTGAGTCCGAGATAAACTCAAACCTGCCCCGAGCCGATCAGGCAGACAGAAAGAAAAGGGACATGGAGGAGAAAAAGAAGGTCGATCGTTCGAAACCTTACTCTCTGAGATTTCAGGAGTACACTCGCCTAAACATCTTCAGACCGAGCTGTTGGAGGAAGCTAAGGGTGAGAGGTTCTTTAAGTTCCCACCAGTCACCCAAAAGGCAGGCAAGCGACTCCGCGGCCCATACCGCGCCTTCTACTGGTCGTAGGGTCACCCGACTGAAAATTGCAAACAACTCCATGACTACATCGAGAAGTTGATCCGCTCGGGCCATCTGGCGAAATACCTGCGGGACAAGCAACAGGCAGAGCGGGAGCAAAATGACCAAACCCCTCTCGGGGAATTAACGATCGGGCGGATCATGGTCGTTACCTCAGATCCAACTCGAAAAAGCGAGGGGAACCGCTATATCCTCCCAATCGAGGGTACAAGCTGTATGCCACACAAGAGGTGCAGGAGGAATGCGCTGATCACTTTCACATATGAAGACCTCCACGACATATCGCTCCCCCATAATGACCCTCTCGTGATAACGGCCAGAGTCCACCGTTATGAGGTCCAGAGAATATTGGTCGACTCAGAGAGCTCAGTGGATATCCTGTTCTACAACTATTTCCAGCGTATAGGACTAGTACCATCCGACCTCCGACCTACCTCCCATATCCTCTCCGGGTTCACCAATCATTCTGTCCTTGCCGAGGGATTGATCACCATCCTCCTCAACATTGGAGAAGCAGGAAACACGCGAACCATACCGGTGGACTTTCTCATCGCCAAGGTCCCTTCATCCTACAACATTCTCCTCTGGCGTCCTACCTTAAATGCCCTCCGAGCCCAGATCTCGACTTATCACCTTGCGCTCAAATTCCTTTTGGATCAAGGGGGAATAGGCTGGTCCTATGGAGACCAGCAAACCGCTAAGGTTTGGGTTTCCTTGACGTCTACTACCAGAGAGCAGGGCGACGATTTTTGAGGGCGCGCCTGACTTCCATGGGTCTTTAGACACCCGCGATGACCAAAGGGATCTTAGAGGTGCCCCGGTGGAAGCATTGACGGAAGTCCCCCTTGAAGAAGGGGTCGATGGCCGGACAGTACAGATCGGCTCACTCCTGACGGGGATCACCGCGAGGACCTGATCCAGTTCCTCCACGATCACTCGGAAATATTCGCTTGGGCACTGGCGGACATGCCTGGAATCGACCCTAGAGTGATCTCCCACAAGCTCGGGGTCGATCCGAAAGCAAAGCCCGTTCGACAAAATAAGAGAAACTTTGCGCCGGCCAAGCAAAAGGCGATAGAAGACGAAGTGGATCGACTGCTCGGCGCTAACTTTATCAGAAACCTGGACTACTCAGATTGGCTAGCGAACGTGGTCATAGTCAAGAAGGCAAACGGGAAGTGGCGCATGTGCGTCGATTTCACGTATTTGAACAAGGCCTGCCCCAAAGATAACTATCCCCTCCCTCGGATAGACCAGCTGGTAGACAGCTCGGCCGTCAACGAATTATTAAGCTTTATGGATGCTTTCTCCGGTTACAATCAAATCAGGATGAACCCGGTCGACAAAAAACTTGCCGCCTTCTCCACTGATCGGGGGGTATACTGCTACAAAGTGATGCCTTTCGGACTCAAGAACGCCGGGGCCATATATCAGCGCCTGGTCAATAAGTTGTTCTGTCATGCCCCGCTTCCCAGTGTACAGCCAGAGGACGCGACAAGGCTGCTACGTATTTACTGTGAAGTAAATACGCTAAGCGTATCTAAGAAATATAAGAGAATACATAAGAGACAAGATATAATAAAACAGCAACTTTATTTATTCACATTCTTTCTGTACAATACATGGAAAAGTAAATACAACTGAATGAAAGCAATGCCTAAACAATGGAATAACAGAAAAGGAAAAGTACTGAAATAAAATTTTACAATGAACTAAAGCTCTGGGTCTTCAATGAAGTAGTCCAAGGCTTCACTAATGGGCTCGATCTCCGGAGTGTCCAGATCACTTGACGGCATTCAAAGAAGAAAGAAAGAGAATGTCGTCAGCTAACAAATCGCTCGGTAAGTCCCAAAGCTAAGGGAGAAATAGAATAGACAGAAACAGAAGATAGCTTTTAAAGTTGTATTATATGGTTAACGCTGTTGTTTGTAGCTTGGTACAGAAGGATGCCAGTGTATACGAGAGGAGTCTCTATATGCCAGAGACTAGAAGCAAGTGTAGTACAAGGAACCGTTTATGCCACAGTACAACAGCTACTGGATTCAGGTTAGGTGTATTAAATCTTACTGTCTCGTGCCACTTTTAACACCTTCCATACCAATCGACCCCTTAAACCCCGAGATGTCTTGTTGTATAGTTGTATTGTATTGTCTTGTATTATAAACTGTATATATTGTATAATTGGATGACTTACCGAAACCATGATATCAGTAAATGGATGTAACTGGAGAATCATGGATGTAACTGAATAATCATGAAAATGGAAGTATATCCATGGTTCGGTTCAGTCAAGTTGAATAGATTGAATATATGTATTCTGGATTCATGTTGGATTATAGATTATACTTCAATCATATTCAAGTCAGATTATTAATGGGACTCAGTCTGAGTCAGAATAATTATAAAAGAAATTGAAGTCCTGATTGTTTTGACGTTATCGGTAACCGCTGCACATGGGCGGCAGGATTTGTGTCTTTTTTAAAGACGATTGCCGTGTTAATAACACTGTTGTTAAGTTGTCTACCTTAAATAGGTAAGCACCCACTTCTCCGGCTCCCTGAGGCTCAAGATATTGGTCCCGCTTAAACCTATATTTACTAGGGTCCTTAAGGTAATTTATAGAACTTGAGGGGGGTTTTATGTAAAAATACTTTTATATAATTTTCAAAATACATCCCAAGTATTTAATTATCGTCTTTAGAGTTGTAATCATTGTAGATTTTATATTTGTGACATTACTAGTGAGAATAACCTAATTTTCATAATATATGGTATTAAATTGTAATATTGCATTTGTATGGAATTCATGGTATTTTAATGTAAAGTGATTGTTTGATTTGGAAAAGTTGGAATATTTATATTATAAAAAAATAGATATTTTGATATTACATATATATATATATATATATATTTATAAAAATAAATTTTAATATATCTTATAATTCTAGAAATCTCATTTTCTTAAGATTTTCGTACTTTAAATCTTTCGAGACCGAATGCCCCTTGCGGAGGTCTGCATCTCACACTACTAAGCCCAGGGACGTGCGATAATCCGCACCATCCCAGTCGGGTTCCCCAAAATGGATTATAGCGGAGCTTTGCAAAGATTTGTGTAAAAATACTAAATCTTGTAAAAATGGTTTTATAAGTAAAGGGTATTTATATGTAAAGGTTCGTTTCCCGTATTCTATATTTGTCACGCCCTACTTCCCAGTGTACGGCGAAGGGGACGCGACGAGATCCGCTATGTATATACTTAGAAGTATATACGCTAAGCGTATCTAAGCAATATAAAAGTAAATCACAAGAGATATAGAAATAACAACAACTTTATTAATAACATTCTTTTGTACAATGCATGAAAAGTAAATACAACTGAAATGAAAAGCGATGCCTAAACAATGGCATAATAGGAAATGAAAATACTGAATAGAACAACATACAATGTCTAGAGCTCGGGGTCTTCGTGAAACTGATCCAAGTCTTCACAGGTGGGCTCGATCTCTGCCGGGTCCAAAGCACCTGACGACATTCAAAGAAGAAAGAAATAAAATGTCGTCAGCGAACAGGTCGCTCGGTAAGTCCCAAAGATAATGAAGAATTAGAAAAGACAGAATAAGAGGTATTTTCTAAAAAGATTGTAAAATATTGTAGAATATTGTGTTAACGTTGTTGTTTGTAACTTGGTACAGAAGAATGCCAGTGTATACGAGAGGAGCCTCTATATGCTAGAGACCAGGGCAAACGGAATATATAAGGAACCGTTAAGCCATGGTACAACAGCAACGAAATATAGGTTAGGTGTCTTAATCTGACCACCTCGTGCCACCTTTAACACCTTCCGTACCAATCTACCCCTTAAACCCCGTAGTATTTTAATATTATTGTTGTATTGTATTGTGTAAGTTGGATGACTGACCAAAACCATGATATCAGTAAACAGATTGTAACTGCATAATCAGGTAAATGGAATAACGGAATAATGGATGTATATCCATGGTTTGATTCAGTCACGTTGTATAGATTGTTAACTGGATTCTGGGATTCATGTGTTCATATTGAGTTGGAATATTAAAAAATATAGATTGACTTGAGTCATATTCAAGTCAAAAATAATCAGACTCAAACCCGAGTCAGACTAAAAGAAATGTAAGTTGAAGTTCTATATTTGTTAGGGTCATTATTGTAATTTATAAAACTTGAGGGGGTTTTATGTAAAAATACTTTTGTGTAGTTTTCAAGATACACCTTAAGTATTTATTATTCGTCTTTATGGTTATAATGAGTGTGATTTTATTTTGTCTTATTTCTAGTGAAAATATCTTAATTACATAAATAAAGGTATTAATTTGTAATATTGATTTAATTGAAATTCATGGTATTTTAATGTAACTTTTAATCTTAGAATTTTTTTTAGGAAAAGGTGGAAACTTTATCTTATAATAAAATAGGTGTTTAAATAATAAATATGCATATGTTTATACAAGAATAATTTTTAATAAATATTTTATTTTCCAAAAATCTCATTTTTCTTAAATGTCGTATTTTAAACCTTTCGAGACCGAATGCTCCTTGCGGAGGTCTGAATCTCGCACTACTAAGCCCGAGGGTGCACGATAAACCGTACTATCCCTAACGAGTTCCCCAAAGGTGGGTTGTAGTGGCGCTTTGCAAAGATTTAATAAATACTAATCATTTAGAAAACAGTTCTATAAAGATAAGATATTTATTTGTAAAAGGGTGTAAATTTCTGTATTTTAGGTTTTAGGGTTTCTTATTTCAACTAGGCTAATTTTAAATGATCTAAATAACAAGTTGTTAGAAGCCTCAAATCACCTCTTCACTGCCAATTGCGGCCAGGTAAGTGCCAGGTGAGTGGGAGGCTCTCCACTACAAGTAGTGACCCTAATTAAGTAACCACTCGCCTTAGACACACTTGTCTAGACACCACAAAGTCAGGTTTAGATAAACGATCGATATCCACAACTTATCATATTTCTTATTAAAAGATATTGTTTTAAAATTGTATATAACTTAGAACTTTTAGAAAAGGTTTTATTAAGAAAATGGTATTTTAATGTAAATTCTTGTTTTGTCGTATTCTAAGTTTTCAAGGTAGTGAGTTATGATTACATATGAGTGTGTGTGGAGGTAGGTCATTACCTCGTGATCTACTTTAAGGTATGGCAATGTTAAGAGGTTAAATGTGATAAATTAAATATGGTGGTATTTAAGTGAAAGAATACGATATATTACAAAAGCTATCATTTCATGTGTGAAAACTTGTTCAAATTAATTTTTAAGTGATTAGCAGTCAACATGAAAATGTTTAAGCATTATGGAATTAGTGATAAGTAAGATTTTATAGAAAACCGAATCGGAAATCGGTTTGTTCCGATTTCCGTCGGGTTTGTAAAGTCGTATTTTTATGAAAGAAAAGAAAGGTAGAAAAAGGGGACTTACGGGTTTGGACAACGCTAGAGAGTGAGAGGAAGGTAGTGGGTTTGCTGGTGCATCGAATCGTCGTTGAGAGGTCCTAGCACGATCGCCGGGATTTCGCCGTCGATTTCGTCAGCGCTTCGCTTTTCGCTCGTTTTCTAACGTACCAAGTTCTCTTGGAATTTTGGGAGAGTGGACTTAGAAAAAGTGATGAGAGGGTAGAGGGTATGGGGGTTTATATAGGGTTAGGCTAGAGTTAGGGTTTTTAATAAAAAATTTAAAAAATATATAAAATTATATAAAAATTCATTAAAACTCATTAAACTTAGGAGTAAAAGGGATTTATTGAGCAATAGGAAACCGATCCAAGGATAATAAGTGTGCAGGAGGGTTGACCAAGTCAAGGCCCAACTTTTCTCTGTTGGTGACTCGACCGGCGGCGCCGGACCGAGTCGGCCGGTTCGCCGGCCGGCGGCGCCGAGTCGGGCCGAGTCAAGGTTCCAGTGGCCGGGGATTCTTCTGCGGTATAATTTGGTATATTTACTTTTTCATGTCCAATACATATTTTGTGAGTTATGGCCTTTTGACTATTGACTTCCAAAAGAAATTAAAACAAAATAAATACAAAAATAATGTGGGGCATGTGATTTGAACTCTGGTGGATTGGTTCAGCAGTGCAAGGTATTACCAATGAGCTACAAGCTCCTTCTTGTAATTATGGAGTGAAATAAATACTTAAAGAGATATCAGCCGCAATAAATACTCCAAGTATACATTGAATTTAAATCAATTCTTTGTACATTAAAAATGGAGTTGTTACAGTCTGCCCTCCTTACAAAAATTTCGTCCTCGAAATTTACAACTTTTATTTGAGGACTAGTTTACAAAGAGGTGTGGATATCTAGTATGCATTTCATCCTCCCTTTCCCAAGTGGACTCTCCTGGAGTGTCTTTCCTCCACATCAATCGAACCAAGTTAACCTCCTTGTTCCGAAGTGTCTTCACCTTCCTGTCCAGGATTTCCACAGGCTGTTGCTCACAAGACAAGTCGGGCTGTATAGTGAGCTCGGAATGATCGAGAACATGGCTGGGGTCACTTACATACTTTCTGAGTTGGGATATATGGAACACATTATGCACCCCTTCCAATGAAGGTGGAAGCGCTAAACGGTATGCCACTTCACCGACCCGTTCGAGTATGTCGAACGGTCCAATATATCTCGGACTTAGCTTACCCCGTCTTCCAAAACGGATCACTCCGCGGTTCGGAGATATTTTCAAGAATACGTGATCTCCTGGCTGGAACTCCAAGTGTCGTCTCTTTGCATCAGCCCAGTGCTTCTGTCGATCTTGGGCTATGCGCATCCTTTCCCTGATAGTACGAACCACATCAACAGTTGTTACTATCATCTCTGGTCCAAGAAGTTCCCTATCTCCGATGTCGTCCCAACTTAATGGTGAACGACACTTCCTTCCATACAATGCTGCAAAAGGTGCCATTCCTATGCTTGCTTGGTAGCTGTTGTTGTACGAAAACTCCACAAGATGTAGGTGATCTTCCCACGATCCTTTGAAGTCTAGCATACACGCTCTGAGCATATCCTCTAAGATCTGAATAGTTCGTTCTGACTGACCATCTGTTTGTGGATGATAAGCCATGCTGAAGTTCAGACTTGTTCCCAAGCTTGCTTGCAGACTCTGCCAAAATTGCGATCGGAACCTAGTGTCACGATCGGAGACAATGCAGACCGGTACTCCATGAAGTCTCACAATTTCCTGTATGAGTTCATGGGTATCAGAGATAGTACATTATAAAGAGTTTAAATCTTAATTAGATTATTACCTCCATGTACTTGTTTGCTAGTGTCTTAGTAGATTGGCCAACTCGAAATGGAATGAAGTGAGCCGACTTTGTGAGTCGATCGACAATGACCCATATGGCATCGTTACCCTTTGTGCTGCGAGGAAGAGCAATCACAAAGTCCATCGTGATGTGTTGCCACTTCCATTCTGGGATTGGTAACGGTTGAAGTAATCCAGCAGTCCTGTGATGTTCAGCCTTTACTGCTGACACACCAAGCATTTTGCGACGCTTCTGGCTATTTCACGCTTCATTCCATGCCACCAATAATTCTGACGTAAATCTTTGTACATTTTGGTACCTCCAGGGTGTACTGAATAGGGAGAGCTGTGAGCTTCTTTCATTAACTCTTCCCGAACAGGACCTTTTGGTACACACAATCTGCTACCGTATCTCAAAGATCCGTCTTCATGGATGATGAAGTCTGTTCTGAGTCCATTCTCCACTTGTTCTCTGATCTTTTGCAACTTAGCATCACTTGCTTGAGCTACTTTGATCTGATTGATAATGATTGATTGAACTTGTAAATTCATCAAACTTGAAACATTACCTGGCATGACTACTTCAATCTCCATCTTATGCAAGTCTTGTTGAAACTTCCACTGAGCGGTGAGATTCATTGATAATGGTTGGCGACTAAGAGCATCAGGTACTACATTCACTTTCCCTGGGTGATATTGCAAGTTGATATCAAAGTCCGCCATGAGTTCTAACCATCTTCTCTGCCACATATTCAACTCCTTCTGAGTAAACACGTACTTTAGGCTCTTGTGATCTGTGTAGATGTTTACTCGTTCACCAAGTAGGTAATGACGCCAAATCTTGAGAGCAAAGATGACGGCTGCAAACTCCAGATCATGCGTCGGATAATTGCGCTCGTGATTCTTTAGTTGTCTTGAAGCATAAGCCACAACCTTACCGTGCTGATGTAGAACACATCCTAATCCCTTACCGGATGCATCACAATGCACTTCTAATCCTCCAGATTGATCCGGTATGACGAGAATAGGTTCTGATGTCAACCTTGACTTGAGTTCTACGAAAGCTTGTTCGCATGCTTCTGACCACACAAATTCTTCATCTTTACGCGTGAGCTTGGTCAGGGGCGTTGCTATCTTCGAAAAGCCTTCAATAAACCTTCTATAATATCCAGCTAAAGCCAAGAAACTTCGAATATCCTTCACTGACTTTGGTGTAGGCCATTCGCTAACTGCCGAAACTTTCGCTGGATCCACAGAGATTCCTTCTCCTGATACGATATGTCCAAGAAAACCAACTTGATTTAGCCAAAACTCGCACTTGCTGTACTTGGCATAAAGCTGATGTTGTCGAAGAGTTTCTAGGACAATTTGTAGATGTTCCGCATGTTCTTTCCGACTCTTAGAATATACCAAGATGTCGTCGATGAAGATGACAACAAACCTATCTAGATACTCCCGGAAAACTTGATTCATAAGGTTCATGAATATTGCGGGTGCGTTGGTCACTCCAAATGGCATCACGAGAAATTCGTAATGTCCATAGCAAGTTCTGAAAGCCGTTTTGTGAATATCAGCTTCCTTAACCTTCACTTGATGATAACCTGAACGAAGATCTAATTTAAAGAAAACACAAGATCCACTTAGTTGATCGAATAAATCATCGATGCGCGGGAGTGGATACTTGTTCTTTATAGTGACTTCGTTCAAGGCTCTGTAATCGATGCACATTCTGTATGAACCTTCCTTCTTCTTCACAAGTAGTACAGGTGATCCCCAACTTGAAGTGCTGGGACGAATCCATCCTTTCGCCAGTAATTCGTCCAACTGTGTTCGGACTTCCTTCAAACCTTCCGGACTTAAACGATAGGGTGCTTTGATCATCGGTTGTGCTCCTGGTACTAAATCAATACTGAATTCAAGAGCTCGATCGGGAGGCAAACCTGATATATCGTCAGGAAATACATCGTCGAACTCTCGAACCACCTCTGGTCTTGATTCTTCCTCCGCTTGAGCTGCTGCAACTACTGCTTCTCTTGGCTTCGCTTTGTAGGTACTTGGCTCCAGTGTACGGTCTCCGCTTTTGAAATAAAAGACCGGATGGTCTGGAATCTCGAATACTACCCTCCTTTTATGACAGTCGATGGTAGCATAAAAAGTTCCAAGCCAATCCATTCCTAGAACCACATCGAAGTTCGGTATGTCCAGTACTTTGAAGTCAGCATAAAACTCTCGACTGCAGACGACGACTGGACATAAGCCGGATCCCATACTTGCCTTTAGAACGCCATTTCCTGAACTGACATTCCAGCTGGATACAAGCGGTGAAACTGGAATCGCATGGGTTCGAACAAACCGTTGCGACATAAAGCAATGTGATGCTCCAGTATCAAACAGTGCAAGTGCAGGGATTGAGGATACTAAGATTGTACCTAAGGTATGTTGGATTTGTTTTAGGTAGAGAAAATATGTAACTAAGTAGTAGAATAGAAAAGCAAAGTTTGAAAAGAAAAGTTTACCAGTGATGACTTGGCCAGTAGCCTCAGCTTCTTCCACGGACATCGTGAAAGCCTGGCGCCTTGGTACATTCCTCCTGGTCTGAGGAGCATTCCTCGGAATGTTCCTTTGAGCTTGATGGAACTAACGAGGAGGTGGTGCAGCTTGTGGTCCTCTGGGTGGTGCAGGTAGTGCAGATCTGGGAGCAGGTGCGTGAAGAGCTGGTCGCTGCGGATAAGTAATTGCTGGCCTGGGTGCAGCAACTGGGTTCTTTCTTTGGGGACAAGACCCAATATCGTTTGTAGCTAAGCCGCAAACTAAGCAAAAGCGGTTGGCTCGACGGCAGTCCTTCATCATATGTCCAGTTCTCTTGCAGTAGGTGCAAAAGGCGGGGCTGGGACGATGGGTTGGTACTCCGGGTCGTCTTGGCACGAAAGGTGGCCTGGACGAGGCTCCACCTGCTATCTGGTTGGCAGGGCGTTTGACTCCTGCAGACTGAGGTCTGCCCCTTACTTTTATCACTGCCTCATAACTGCGGGCAGCTTCCAGAGCATCCTCATGAGTCAAAAATTTTCCCGTGGCTAGAGCAGCCTGAATCTCCGTATCCAGTCCTTGTTGAAAGCGACGGGCTCTGATTTCGTCCGTCGGTATCAAGTGTGTCGCGAATCTGTTTAAAGATTGTGTTAGCTGTATAGTATGTGATATTTAAAAATTGAACTATTGTGACATATCTTACCGGCTTAACATGGTGAATTCAGCGTCGTATTCAACTACTGATTTGTCCCACATTGAACCCTGTTGTAGATGAATAAACTGCTGCTTCATGGCAAACTTGGCAGTCACAGGGAAGTATTTCGCGTCGAACTTCTCGCGAAAAGTCTTCCATTCAATAGGTTGTGCAAGACGGCCTTCTTCCGCCTTCCACCAATTGCGAGCATTATCCGTGAGCTGTAGCTTCGCCACACGGACCCAAGCGATGTCTGGCACTTGAGCCGCTGCCAGATCGTCTTTGATGCTTTGTGCCCATTCTTCAGCTTCAAGAGGGCTTCCTTTACCAGAGAACTGCTTGGGGTGCAAAGCCCTGAATTGCTTTACCCCTGGTGCGTCGGTCTCAGGACGGTTCAGGAGTTGTTGCTGTCCCTCAAGAAGGCTGCGAATCGCCTCAAGTAGCACTGTTTGCTCGGTGGGTGGTGCAGGAACAGCTGGTGCGAGAGGTAGTGCTGGAGGTGTGTTGTTGACGTTGGTGCTGGTGTTGTTCGGGGAATCCATAACCTTGAAGAAAAATTTGGGGTTAGGACAGATTCAAATACATGAAATGATAAGATTCAAGGAATAGAAATTTGTAAGATTCAAGAAACATGAATTGTAAAGAATGTTTTAGTTGCTGGTTCTTATGTTATATTGCTTAGGTTGTTCACGCAGACCAGAACTGCAAGATAAAGATTCATACAGCTCTGACCTGCATGGGCCGCCAACAAAACCTGTCACGCCCCGCTTCCCAGTGTACGGCGAAGGGGACGCGATGAGGTCCGCTACATATATACTTAGAAGTACATACGCTAAACGTATCTAAGCAATAAAAAAGTAAATCACAAGAGACAAGAGATATAAAAATAACAACTTTATTAATAATATTCTTTTGTACAATGCATGAAAAGTAAATACAACTGAAATGAAAAGCGATGCCTAATCAATGGCATAACAGGAAATGAAAATACTGAATAGAACAAGGTACAATGTCTAGAGCTCGGGGTCTTCGTGAAACTGATCCAAGTTTTCACAGGTGGGCTCGATCTCTGCCGGGTCCAAAGCACCTGACGACATTTAAAGAAGAAAGAAATAGAATGTCGTCAGCGAACAGGTCGCTCGGTAAGTCCCAAAGATAATGAAGAATTAGAAAAGACAGAATAAGAGGTATTTTCTAAAGAGATTGTAAAATATTGTAGAATATTGTGTTAACACTGTTGTTTGTAGCTTGGTACAGAAGATGCCAGTGTATACGAGAGGGGTCTCTATATGCTAGAGACCAGAGCAAACGGAATGTACAAGAAACCGTTAAGTCACGGTACAACAACAACGGAATATAGGTTAGATGTCTTAATCTAACCACCTCGTGCCACCTTTAACACCTTCCGTACCAATCTACCCCTTAAACCCCGTAGTGTTTTGATATAATTGTTGTATTGTATTGTGTAAGTTGGATGACTGACCAAAACTATAATATCAGTAAACAGATTGTAACTGCATAATCAGGTAAATGGAATAACGGAATAATGGATGTATATCCATGGTTTGATTCAGTCACGTTGTATAGATTGTTAACTGGATTCTAGGATTCATGTGTTCATATTGAGTTGGAATATTAAAGAATATAGATTAACTTGAGTCATATTCAAGTCAGAAATAATCAGACTCAAACCCGAGTCAGACTAAAAGAAATGTAAGTCGTTCTATATTTGTTAGGATCATTATTGTAATTTATAAAAATTGAGGGGGTTTTATGTAAAAATACTTTTGTATAGTTTTCAAGATACACCTCAAGTATTTATTATTCGTCTTTATGGTTATAATGAGTGTGATTTTATTTTGTCTTATTTCTAGTGAAAATATCCTAATTACATAAATAAAGGTATTAATTTGTAATATTGATTTAACTGAAATTCATGGTATTTTAATGTAACTTTTAATCTTGTAATTTTTTTTAGGAAAAGGTGGAAACTTTATCTTATAATAAAATAGGTGTTTAAATGATAAATATACATATGTTTATACAAGAATAATTTTTAATAAATATTTTATTTTCCAAAAATCTCATTTTTCTTAAATGTCGTATTTTAAACCTTTCGAGACCGAATGCTCCTTGCGGAGGTCTGAATCTCGCACTACTAAGCCCGAGGGTGCACGATAAACCGTACTATCCCTAAAGAGTTCCTCAAAGGTGGGTTGTAGTGGCGCTTTGCAAAGATTTAATAAATACTAATCATTTAGAAAACGGTTTTATAAAGATAAGGTATTTATTTGTAAAAGGGTGTAAATTTCTGTATTTTAGGTTTTAGAGTTTCTTATTTCAACTAGACTAATTTTAAATGATCTAAACAATAAGTTGTTAGAAGCCTCAAATCGCCTCTTCACCGCCAATTGCGGCCAGGTAAGTGACAGGTGAGTGGAAGGCTCTCCACCACAAGTAGTGGCCCTAATTAAGTAACCACTCGCCTTAGACACACTTGCCTAGACACCACAAAATCAGGTTTAGATAAACGATCGATGTCCACAACTTATCGTATTTCTTATTAAAAGATATTGTTTTAAAATTGTATATAACTTAGAACTTTTAGAAAAGGTTTTATTAAGAAAATGGTATTTTAATGTAAAATCTTGTTTTGTCGTATTCTAAGTTTTCAAGGTAGCGTGTTATGATTACATATGAGTGTGTGTGTGGAGGTAGGTCATTACCTCGTGATCTACTTTAAGGTATGGCAATGTTAAGAGATTAAATGTGATAAATTAAACATGGTGGTATTGAAGTGAAAGAATACGATATATTGCAAAAGCTATCATTTCATGTGTGAAAACTTGTTCAAATTAATTTTTAAGTGATTAGTAGTCAACATGAAGATGTTTAAGCATTATGGAATTAGTGATGAGTGAGATTTTATAGAAAACCGAATCGGAAATCGGTTTGTTCTGATTTCCGTCGGGTTTGTAAAGTCGTATTTTTATGAAAGAAAAGAAAGATAGAAAAAAGGGGGACTTACGGGTTTGGACAACGCTAGAGAGTGAGAGGAAGGTAGTGGGGTTGCCGGTGTGTCGAATCGTCGTTGAGAGGTCCTAGCACGATCGCCGGGATTTCGCCGTCGATTTCGTCAGCGCTTCGCCGTCGATTTCGTCAGCGCTTCGCCTTTCTCTCGTTTTCTAACGTACCAAGTTCTCTTGGAATTTTGGGAGAGTGGACTTAGAAAAAGTGATGAGAGGGTAGAGGGTATGGGGGTTTATATAGGGTTAGGCTAGGGTTAGGGTTTTTAATAAAAAATATAAAAATATATAAAATTATATAAAATTTTATTAAAACTCATTAAACCTAGGAGTAAAATGGATTTATTGGGCAATAGGAAACCGATCCAGGGATAATAAGTGTGCAGGAGGGTTGACCAAGTTAAGGCCCAACTTTTCTCTGTTGGTGACTCGGCCGTCCGGCCAAGTCCGGCCGGCGGCGCCGGACCGAGTCGGCCGGTTCGCCGGTCGGCGGCGCCGAGTCGGGCCGAGTCAAGGTTCCAGTGGCCGGGGATTCTTCTGGGGTATAATTTGGTATATTTACTTTTTCATGTCCAGTACATATTTTGTGAGTTATGGCCTTTTGACTGTTGACTTCCAAAAGAAATTAAAACAAAATAAATACAAAAATAATGTGGGGCATAGGATTTGAACTCTGGTGGCTTGGTTCAGCAGTGCAAGCTATTACCAATGAGCTACAAGCTCCTTCTTGTAATTATGGGGTGAAATAAATACTTAAAGAGATATCAACCAAAATAAATACTCTAAGTATACATTGAATTTAAATCAATTCTTTGTACATTAAAAATAGAGTTGTTACAATATTCCTAAAAATTATTGTGCTATATTTCATATGAGTGTTGTGAGGAGGTAGATCCCTACCTCGTGATCTAACTTAAAGGTATAGCAAGATTGTGATGATTTAATGTCAAAATGAAACTATATGGTATTTTACTAAAAAAGAGCAATAAAAGTTACAAAATGATGTAGATTGTCATGAAACTTTTTCAACATGTTTGTTAATGATTAATAGTCAACATGTAATAGTTTAATAGGGTTGTGTTTAAGAAAAGTGGGATTTTTAGAAAGAACCGATTCGGAAATCGGTTTGACTCCGATTCCGTCGGGTTTTATTAAAAGATGTTTTTAGAGTAGCAAAGGAGAGAGGGTGGTGAGACTTATGGGTTTAGCTTAAATAGGAGAGGGAGAGGGAGTGGACGTAGCTTCCAGTGCGTCGTTTCGTCGCCGGGATCTCCTAGGGCTGTCGCCGGAAAAATCGTCGGAGTTTCGCCTTTCGCTTCTTCCAAAGTACACTAGGGTTTTAGGAAATTTCTTGAGAGTTTTGTTCAGAATTTTGGAGTGAGGGGGTAGTGTTTAGGGGTTGTATTTATAGGGTTAGGCTAGGGTTAGGGTAGGTGAAAGGTTAAAATGAAAAAAAATGTGATAAATTGTAATAAAATGTATTAAAGTGGAGTAATTGGGATTTTAAAGTGTCTCTGTTACTGGTCTAAAGATTTAAACCATACAGGTGTGCAGAGAATGCCAAAAGCTAAACTTTTCCTGTTGGTGACTCGGCGGTCCGGCCAAGTCCGGCCGCCGGCGGCGGCCCGCATCGGCCGGTCCACCGGCCGAGTTAGCTGATTCCGGCTGAGTCAGGTGGCCGGAATCCCCCCGACGGTCCATTAACCCTCTGGCACAGTTACTTTTCAGGGTGTAGTGGGGTTTTTGTGAAATATGCACGTGTAAACTGTTGGTATTCTAAAAATCCAAAATAAAACAATATTAAAAATAATGTGGGGTATGGGATTTGAACTCTGGTGGCTTGGTTCAGCAGTGCAAAGTATTACCAATGAGCTACAAGCTCCTTCTTATAATTAATTAGCAGAACAAATATTTATGGTACTCACAGAAATGCAAATACTCCAAGTATACATTAATTTTTAAACAAATTTTTGTACACTAAAATTGGAGTTGTTACAGTCTACCCTCCTTACAAAAATTTCGTCCTCGAAATTTACAACTTTTATTTTAAGGACTAGTTTACAAAGAGGTGAGGATATCCTGCATGCATTTCATCTTCCCTTTCCCAAGTGGACTCTCCTGGACTGTCTTTTCTACACATCACTCGGACCAAATTAACTTCCTTGTTCCGAATTGTCTTCACATTCCTGTCCAGGATCTCTACAGGTTGTTGCTCACAAGATAAGTCGGGCTGTATAGTGAGCTCGGAATGATCATGTATATGGCTGGGGTCACTCACATACCTTCTGAGTTAAGATATGTGGAACACATTATGCACTCCTTTCAATAAAGGTGGAAGTGCTAAACGGTATGCCACTTCACCGACTCGTTCGAGTATGTCGAACGGTCCAATATATCTCGGACTTAGCTTACCCCATCTTCCAAATCGGATCACTCCGTGGTTCGAAGATATCTTTAAGAATACGTGATCTCCTGGCTGGAACTCCAAGTGACGTCGCTTTACATCAGCCCAATGTTTCTGTCGATCTTGGGCTATGCGCATTCTTTCTCTGATAGTACGAACCACATCAACAGTCGCTACTATCATCTCAGGTCCAAGAAGTTCCCTATCTCCGATATCGTCCTAACTTAATGGTGATCGACACTTCCTTCCATACAGTGCTGCAAAAGGTGTCATTCCTATACTTGCTTGGTAGCTGTTGTTGTACGAAAACTCCACAAGATATAGGTGATCTTCCTACGATCCTTTGAAGTCTAACATACATGCTCTGAGCATATCCTCCAAGATCTGAATTGTTCGCTCAGACTAACCATCTGTTTGTGGATGATAAGCCGTGCTGAAGTTCAGACTTGTTCCCAAGCTTGCTTGCAAACTCTACCAAAATTGTGATCGGAACCTGGTGTCACGATCGGAGATAATGCTGACCGGTACTCCATGAAATCTCACAATTTCCTGTATGAGTTCATGGGTATCAGGAATTGTACATATTTAAAGAGTTTAAATCTTATGTAGATTATTACCTTCATGTACTTCTTTGCTAATGTCTCAGTTGATTGGCCAACTCAGAATGGGATGAAGTGAGCCGATTTTGTGAGTCGATCCACAATGATCCATACTGCGTCGTTACCCTTTGTGCTACGAGGAAGAGCAGTCACAAAATCCATTATGATGTGTTACCATTTCCATTCTGGGATTGGTAACGGTTGAAGTAATCCAGCTATCCTGTGATGTTCATCCTTTACTTGCTGACACACCAAGCATTTTGCGACGCTTCTGGGTACTTCACGCTTCATTCCATGCCACCAGTAATTCTGACATAGATCTTTGTACATCTTTGTACCTCCAGGGTGTACTGAGTAGGGAGAGCTGTGAGCTTCTTTCATTAACTCTTCCCGAACAGAACCTTTTGGTACACACAATCTACTGCTGTATCTCAAAGCTCTATCTTCATGGATGATGAAGTCTGTTCTAAGTCCATTCTCCACTTGTTCTCTGATCTTTTGCAACTTAGCATCACTTGCTTGAGCTGCTTTAATCTGATTGACAATTGTTGATTGAACTTGTAAATTCATCAAACTTGAAGCGTTACCTGGTATGACTACTTCAATCTCCATCTGATGCAAGTCTTGTTAAAGTTTCTACTGAGCGGTGAGATATATTGCTAATGGTTGATGACTAAGAGCATCTGGAACCACATTCACCTTCCCTGGATGATATTGCACGTTGATGTCAAAGTCCGCCATGAGTTCTAACCATCGTCTCTACCGCATATTCAACTCCTTCTGAGTAAACACATATTTCAAGCTCTTATGATCTGTGTATATGTTCACTCGTTCACCAAGAAAATAATGGCGCCAAATCTTAAAAGCAAAGATGACGGCTGCCAATTCCAAATCATGCTTTGGATAATTATGCTCATAAGTCTTCAGCTGTCTTGAAGCATAAGCCACAATCTTACCGTGCTGATGTAGAACACATCCTAATCCCTTACCGGATGCATCACAATGTACTTCGAAACCTCCAGACTGATCCGGTATGACGAGAATAGGCGCTGATGTCAACCTTGACTTGAGTTCTACGAAAGCTTGTTCGCAAGCTTCTGACCACACAAATTCTTCATCTTTACGTGTGATCTCGATCAGGGGTGTTGCTATCTTTGAAAAGCCTTTAATGAACCTTCTGTAATATCCAGCTAAACCCAAGAAACTCCGAATGCCCTTCACTGACTTTGGTGTCGGCCATTCGCTTACAGCTGAAACTTTCGCTGGATTCACAGAAATTCCTTCGCCTGATACGATATGTCCAAGAAAACCAACTTGATTTAGCCAAAACTCGCATTTGCTATACTTGGCATATAATTGATGTTGTCGTAGAGTTTCCAGGACAATTCATAGGTGCTCGGCATGTTCTTTCCGACTCTTGGAATACACCAGGATGTCGTCGATGAAGATAACAACGAACCTGTCTAAGTACTCCCGGAAGACTTGATTCATCAGGTTCATGAATATTTCTGGTGCGTTGGTCACTCCAAATGGCATTACTAGAAATTCGTAATGGCCATACCGAGTTCTGAAGGCCGTTTCATGAATATCAGCTTCCTTGACCTTCACCTGATGATAACCTAAGTGAAGATCTAATTTAGAGAAAACACAAGATCCACTTAGCTGATCGAATAAATCGTCTATACGCGGTAGCGGATACTTGTTCTTTATAGTGACTTCGTTCAAGGCCCTATAATCGATGCACATTCTGTATGAATCTTCCTTCTTCTTAACAAGAGTACTGGTGATCCCCAACTTGAAGTGCTGGGACGAATCCATCCTTTCGCCAATAATTCGTCCAACCGTGTTCGTACTTCCTTCAAACCTTCCGGACTTAAACGATAAGGTGCTTTGATCACCAGTTGTGCTCCTGGTACTAAATCAATGCTGAATTCAAGAGCTCGATCGGAAGGCAAACCTGAGATATCGTCAGGAAATACATCTTCGAATTCTCGAACTACTTCTGGCCTTGATTCTTCCTCTGCTTGAGTTGCTCAATCACTGCTTCTCTTGGCTTCGCTTTGTATGTACTTGGCTCCAGTGTACGGTCTCCACTTTTGAAATAGAATACCGGATGGTCTGGGATCTTGAATACTACCCTCCTTTGACGACAGTCGATGGTAGAATAAAAAGTTCCGAGCCAATCCATACCTAGAACTACATCGAAGTTTGGTATATACAGCACTTTGAAGTCAGCGTAGAATTCTCTGCTGCAAACGACTACTGGACATAAGATGTATCCCATTGTTGCCTTCAGAACGCCATTCCCTGAACTGACATTCCAGCTGGATACAAACGGCGTGACTGGAATTGCATGAGCTCGGACGAACCGTTGCGACATAAAGCAGTGAGATACTCCAGTATCAAAGAGTACTGGTGCAGGGAGTGAGGCTACTAAGATTGTACCTAAGGTATGTGGGATATGTTTTAGGTATAGGTAAAGATATGTAGATAGGCAGAAAGACTGAAAGAAAATTTGAGAAAGAAAGGTTACCAATGATAACTTGGCCAGTGGCCTCAGCTTCTTCCATGGTCATCGTGAAAGCCTGGCGGGTTGGTACATTCCTCCTGGCCTGAGGAGCATTTCTCGGAACATTCCTTTGAGCTTGATGGAACTGACGAGGAGGAGGTGCAGCTTGTGGTCCTCTAGGTGGTGGAGCAGTTAGTGCAAGTCTTGGAGCAGGTGCTTGGATGGCTGGGTGCTGTGGGTAAGTGTTTGCTGGCCTGGGTGCAGCAATTGGATTTTGTCTATAACGACAAGACCCAATATCATAAGCAGCTGAGCCGCAGATTAAGCAAAGGTTGTTCGCACCCCGGTAATCTTTCACCAGATGCCCATTTCTCTTGCAGTAGTTACAAAAGGCTGGGTTGGGCCTGTTGTTTGGTACTCCTGGTCTCCTTGGCACAAAAGGTGGCCTTGACGAGGCTTCTCCTGTCATCTGGTTGACAAGGCATTTAACTCCTGCAGACTGAGGTCTTCCCCTCGCCTTTACCAATGCCTCATAACGGCAGGCAGCTTTCAGAGACGATTCATGAGTCAGAAAATCACCTATGGCTAGTGCAGCCTGGATCTCCGAATCCAAACCCTGTTGAAATCGACGGGCTCTAATCTCGTCCGTCGGTATCAAGTGTGCCGCAAATCTATTTAAAGTATGGTGTTAGCTGTGTAATATGTGATATATTGAACAATTCGAATTATTGAGACATATCTTACCGACTGAGTATGGTGAACTCAGCGTCATACTCATCTACCGACTTGGTCCACATCGAACCTTGTTGCAGATGAATGAACTGTTGTTCCATGTCGAACCTGGCAGTCTCAGGGAAGTACTTAGCGTCGAACATGTCACGAAAAGTCTTACATTCGATGGGTGGTTCAAGACAGCTTTCTTCCGCCTTCCACTAGTTCCGTGTATTGTCTGTGAGCTGTAATTTTGCAACACGAACCCAAACTATTTCTGGCACTTGTGCCGCTTCCAGATCATCTTCGATACTCTGAGCCCATTCCTCAACTTCCAGTGGGCTCCCCTTTCCAGAGAACTGTTTGGGATGTAAAGCTCTGAATTGCTTCACCCTAGGTGCTTCAGCCTCGGGACGGTTCAAGAGCTGCTGCTGTCCCTCTAGGAGGCTGCGGATTGCCTCAAGCAGAATCGTTTGCTCGTTGGCTGGAGAAGGAACGGCAGGTGTGATTGGTAGTGGAGGTGGAGTGTTTTTGAAGTTGGTGCTGGTGTTGTTTGGGGAATCCATAATCTTGAAAACAAATTTGGGTTAGGACAGATTCAAAGTATATGAAATGATAAGATTTAAGGAACATGAATTATAAAGAATGTTTTAGTTTCTGGTTCTTGTGTTATATTGCTTAGGATGTTCATGCAGAACAGAACTGCATGGTAGTGTTCCATACAATTCTGGCCTGCATGGGCCACCAACAAAACCTGTCACGCCCCGCTTCCCAGTGTACGGGCAGAGGACGCAACGATACCGCTACGTATTTACTGTGAAGTAAATACGCTAAGCGTATCTAAGCAATATAAGAGTAATTACACAAGAGACAAGATATAATAAAACAACAATTTTATTTATTCACATTCTTTCTGTACAATGCATGGAAAAGTAAATACAACTGAATGAAAGCAATGCCTAAACAATGGCATAACAGAAAAGGAAAAGTACTGAAATAAAAGTGTACAATGAACTAAAGCTCTGGGTCTTCAATGAAGTGGTCCAAGTCTTCACTAGTGGGCTCGATCTCCGGAGTGTCCAGATCACCTGACGACATTCAAAGAAGAAAGAAAGAGAATGTCATCAGCGAACAAATCGCTCGGTAAGTCCCAATGATAAGGGAGAAATAGAATAGATAGAAAGAGAAGATAGTTTTTAAAGTTGTATTATATGGTTAATGCTGTTGTTTGTAGCTTGGTACAGAAAGATACCAGTGTATACAAGAGGAGTCTCTATATGCTAGAGACTAGAGGCAAGTGTAGTACAAGGAACCGTTTATGTCATGGTACAACAGCAACTGGATTCAGGTTAGGTGTATTAAATTATACTGTCTCTTGTCACTTCTAACACCTTCCGTACCAATCTACCCCTTAAACCCGAGATGTCTTGTTGTATAGTTGTATTGTATTGTCTTGTATTGTAAACTGTATAGATTGTATAATTGGGTGACTTACCGAAACCATGATATCAGTAAATGGATGTAACTGGAGAATCATGGATGTAACTGGATAATCATGTAAATGGAATTATATCCATGGTTCGGTTCAGTCAAGTTGAATAGATTGAATATATATATTCAGGATTCATGTTGGATTGTAGATTGTACTTGAATCATATTCAAGTCAGATTATTAATGAGACTCAGTCTGAGTCAGAACAATTATAAAATAAATTGAAGTCCTTATTGTTTTGATGTTATCGGTAACCGCTGCACATGAGCGGCGGGATTTGTGTCTTTTTCAAAAACGATTACCGTGTTGATAACACCGTTGTTAAGTTATCTACCTTAAATAGGCAAGTACCTATTTCTCCGACTCCCTGAGGCTCAAGAGATTGGTCCCGCTTAAACCTATATTTACTAGGGTCCTTAGGGTAATTTATAGAACTTGAGGGGGGTTTTATGTAAAAATACTTTTATATAATTTTCAAAATACACCCTAAGTGTTTAATTATCGTCTTTAGAGTTGTAATCATTGTAGATTTTATATTTGTAACATTCCTAGTGAGAATAACCTAATTTTCATAATATATGGTATTAAATTGTAATATTGCATTTGTATAGAATTCATGGTATTTTAATATAAAGTGATTCTTTGATTTAGAAAAGTTGGAATATTTATATTATAAAAAAATAGATATTATGATATTACATATATATATATATATATATATATATATATAAAAATAAATTTAATATATCTTATAATTTTAGAAATCTCATTTTCTTAAGATTTTCGTATTTTAAATCTTTCGAGACCGAATGCCCCTTGCGGAGGTTTCCATCTCGCACTACTAAGCCCAGAGACGTGCGATAATCTGCACCATCCCAGTCGGGTTCCCCAAAATGGGTTGTAGTGGAGCTTTGCAAAGATTTGTTTAAAAATACTAAATCTTGTAAAAATGGTTTTATTAGTAAAAGGTATTTATATGTAAAGGTTCGTTTCCCGTATTCTATATTCCCAAAAATTATTGTGCTATATTTCATATGAGTGTTGTAAGGAGGTAGGTCATTATCTCGTGATCTAACTTAAAGGTATAGCAAAATTGTGATGATTTAATGTCAAAATAAAAGTATATGGTATTTTACTGAAAAAAAAACAATAAAAGTTACAAAATGATGTAGATTGTCATGAAACTTAATCAAAATGTTTGTTAATGATTAATAGTAAACATATAATGGTTTAATAGGGTTGTGTTTAAAAAAAGTGGGATTTTTAGAAAGAAACCGAAATCGGAAATCGGTTGACTCCGATTCCATCGGGTTTTATTAAAAAATGTTTTTAGAGTAGCAAAGGAGAGAGGGAGGTGAGACTTATGGGTTTAGCTTAAAGAGGAGAGGGAGAGGGAATGGACGTAGCTTCCTGTGCGTCGTTTCGTCGCCGGGATCTTCTAGGGTTGTCGCCGGAAAAATCGTCGAAGTTTCGCCTTTCGCTTCTTCCAAAGTACACTAGGGTTTTAGGAAACTTCTTTAGAGTTTTGTTCAGAATTTTGGAGTGAGAGGGTAGTGTTTAGGGATTGTATTTATAGGGTTAGGCTAGGGTTACGGTAAGTGAAAGGTTAAAATGAAAAAAAATGTGATAAATTGTAATAAAATGTATTAAAAGTAGAGTGATTGGGATTTTTAAAGTGTCTCTATTACTGGTCTAGGGATTTAAACCATACAGGTGTGCAGGGAATACCAAAAGCCAAACTTTTCCCGTTGGTGACTCGGCACTCCGGCCAAGTCCGGCCGATGGCGGCAGCCCGAGTCGGCCGGTCCACCGGTCGAGTTGGCCGATTCCGGCCGAGTCAGGCGGCCGGAATCCCCCCTGACGGTCCATTAACCCTCTGGCACAGTTACTTTTCTGGGTGTAGTGGGGGTTTTTGGGAGATATGCACGTGTAAACTGTTGGTATTCTAAAAATCCAAAATAAAACAATATTAAAAATTATATGGGGTATAAGATTTGAACTCTGGTCGCTTGGTTCAGCAGTGCAAGGTATTACCAATGAGCTACAAGCTCTTTCTTATAAATAATTAGCAGAACAAATATTTATAGTACTCACAGAAACGCAAATACTCCAAGTATAAATTAATTTTTAAACAAATTTTTGTACACTAAAATTGGAGTTATTACAGTCTATCCTCCTTACAAAAATTTCGTTCTCGAAATTTACGAAAGTGATATTGATAAGTGAAAACGTGATTGAAAGTGAAAACGATACGTATTTGTTCACAACCTATGTAATACTTGATTACATATTATAACCTGGAGAATGGAGGAAATCAAGATGGAATTGAATTCGTATTAAGCGAGCTACAGTGACTTAGAGAATGGTCATTCGCTATTACACACAAACACACACATTAGGTCGTGGGTCTAGCGGCACGGCTGCAGGGTTATGTCCCGGGCAACAGTGGACCGTAGTGTCGGGCATGCACGAGACCTTGTTAAACACGAGTATCTTTTCCATCCATTGATTTCATTAACTTAGTGACTGATAAGTAGTGACATACACATTGCCTGGTTTACCGATATGATACTTATATCGCACTGTCCATATTCATTTGATGTTCATTATTCTCATGTTTTGTATTCTGTTGCACCTTTCATATTTAATAATATTGTACCCATTATATATATTTATTGCTATATGTGTCGTCCTGACGACCAAAGTGTGCATGCTCAGAGGATGAAGTGGACCCGGTCAAGGAGCAGGACCTGCCCTTCGAGATCACGAATGTCTAGACCGCAACATTAGCGCCATTTCTTTTTCCTTTGAGCACATTGTTCTTCGTTGGTTAGTTATTTTATTCTGCAAAATAATTGTATCTCGAACTCTTTATTATGATGTAATAAAGTTGTGAACTGTGATTTCCTTTACTCTTGTACTGTTTACTGACTACCATGTAATACAAGAAACCGAAGTGTGATTACAGCGGGATTATTCCCTGAGCGTAGGAGTATGGCTGGCCGGGTCATCCCTCGTATTCCGTATTTTGGGAAGCGGGGAGTGACACTACTCTTAGACTTTTGTACGGGGTTATTAAATACTGTTGACCCGAGCTCACGGAAATTGCGATTAGAAATGTATTATTTAATGCGTCAATTGCTAATTTGAAATTCTTTTGTCTTGCTGTTTATCAAAATAATATATTTGAAACACATTCAAACGAAAGAAAAAACAAAATCCATGTCTAGATCACGTATCGCAATATTTAAAAGAAACGCTCAACCTTTCAAATCCACCTCCGATCGAAGACCCCCGGTCTCTTTTTTCTATATTGATTGCATGTCATTAACTTATGACTTTTTAATTACAATATTTATTGTCTTGTTGGCCTGATTGGTTAATTCTAACCTGTACATATTAACTATCTAGTTTATTAGAATACGGAGATTTTAAAACTTCAAAATTTATTGCATGTAGATACATCATAGCTTTTATCATCACCAGGTATTATCAACATATTCCTATTTTGGTTTCTCCATGTCTAGCGGTAAAAATTGTATGTTTTTCCCCTCTTTTATAAATATTCATGGCCTATGCAAATTCAATTAATTTTTTTCTTTCTTACCATGTAAACTGATTAGATAGGAAAGAGACTATCGATATTACCATTACAGTCATTGGAGAATGCAAAGAATAGAAAATGAAATTTATATTTGCACTTAGTAAATATAAATGTGGATACTGATAAAATAAGTAGACATTCTAATATATAAGTTATATTTGTCTCTGTATGGCTGTAAAAACTTCAACAGCTCCTCATATAAACTTGGCCTGATTACAAATCAATCCAAAAAAAAAGATAGAAACATTCTCACCCTCATGTAAACTTGGCATTATTAAAAAACAGTCAAAAATTGTTTACAGAAACATTGTCACACTCATGGGATGACGAAATCAATCAAAAACATTAAAGAAACTGTTTATGACATGACTAGGAAATAGATATAAATGCTTATGGCATGACTAGAAATCGACAAGAAATCAACTAGAAATGTTTACAGTGATAGATATTTATAACTACTTTATTTTTTTATTTTTTGCACCAGCCCCTGAGCTGTTTTGTGGTGGGTGGGGGTAGACCCATAGATCCATTAGAACTTGCTACACATATTTAGTTGAAAATATGCCCATGCCACTGCAAATGGAGAGCTTCGAATCCAGACATCACACTCTTCCGTTTAGACTCTTTGGCTTATAAATACTTGATTGAATTATCTTCTAATGTTTGGAAATACATGAAGTTCAATTTATTATAAGTCTGCAGGTTTCCGGCACACCAAGTTTATTTAATATTCAAATTTTGGTAGCCAAAATTGAGCCATTTTAAATACTTTTTGTTGTTTTTATGGAATATTTATGTCCTGATGAGGAGCAATACTGGAACATCTTGACTTAGCTTCTATATCTTTTTTTCTAAATATAATGGAAATATCTTTCTTTATAATGCAAATACCTCCTGTGAGATGGACACTCTCTCCTTTCTCTAAAATTCAAATAAAAAGAAGAAAAATCTTCTTCTCGCAGGGCCTCCACCTCATCATCGTTCTCTTAGGGCATGTTTGGATAACTATAATCTTATGAATTTTAGATCAAGATTCCTTTTTTCCAATAGATCAGGTCAATTCCTTAAAAATGATTGTTTGGATAATAATTTTCAACAGTAATCCGGAAGCTTTAAAATCTCCAAAGACTATTCTTATGGATAAAAAAATTAGCCCGGAGCTAATTTTTTTTTTAATCTTGAACTCTTCCCCTCCCCCCCCCCTTTTTGGAGAAATTTTTTCTTCCATTTTTGTATCCTATTTCACTTCGATAAAAAATTCTCCATAACTCTTTTCCTATCTGTTTATTATCTCAAGCTTTCTTCTTCTTTTTATTTTTTTGAATTAGAGATGGAATTTTTAGATGTGTTGTACGGTAAAACAAGCAATGAATTGCTTGTAAGAATAATTCTGAGAGGAAATTCTCAAGTTGGTTCGAAATCAAAATAGAGAAAAATGGATTGTGGAATTAGAAGAAAAACAGAATTTGAAAAAGAATATAATGGGTTGCATTTATTTTTTTTTTGAAATCAATGGGTTGAAATTGAAAACATGATGATGGGTTATGAAAATTGAAGAAGAAGACGAGGGGGTGTGGAAAATTAGGGGATAAAATGAAGAAAATAATGGACTGTGAGAATTGGAATAAAAATTGATGAAGAAGACAATGGATCATGGAATTAAAGAAAATTAAAATGGAAGAAAATGAACTATAAAATTAAAAAAAAAAAAGAAAAATGAGTTGAGAGATCTAAAAAATATTGAAGGAGATAAGAATATCATTTTATCTACACTTTTAATCTATATATAGTTAATAAAATTTTATTATGCAAACTTATTCTTTACTAATCAAACAAGTCTTCACTTAAAGGAATACACATACATTCTAAGATTTTTTTAACCTAAATGAAATACGACGAATTTTTATCCCAAGTACGGCCTCCACCTGATCAAGGAAGATGACAAAAAAATGATGTCTTGCAATGTAAATTCACACATAAACCCTCAATATTTACAAATTCACATCTATATCCATTCTCACTTATATGAAATGCACATTTACACATAAACCCTTATTATTTACAAATTTGCATATATACACATTCTCAAAAATATGCAATATTGCATTTGATACGTGCAACGCACATGCACAAGTTCTAGTTCTATGTATAATGCAAATACCCTTTGGTTAGAAATCTACCCTTCTCATTTTTTCTCGAAAAAAAGAAAAATGAGAAAAATCATCACCTTTCAAGCCATCCACATCACCTCTCTCTCTCTCTCTCCTTCCTTCCAAAATACAATTAATTGTTTGCGTAGAACCTTCCATATCATCTCTCCCAATATATATATATATATATATATATATATATATATATATAGAGAGAGAGAGAGAGAGAGAGAGAGAGAGAGAGAGAGAGAGCCCTCCACATCATTTCTCTCTTCTCCAAAAAAATAATTAATTTTTTAATTAACATGTGCGACGCACCTGCACAATGTATAATATAATTCAAACGGACTTGGTTAGATTCACCATTCTCCATTTTTTAAAAATAAAGAAAAAATAAGAAAATATCTCCATTCCTAAGGTGTCCACGTCATCAAAAGAGGACAACACAAAAATAAAATATTGTTCATTTGAATTCTAAAAATTCAATCCCTAAAAAGATAAGATAAAAGAACTTTTTAGACAAAGTTTTACAAAAACATATTTCAACTTTCTAGATTTTTCTTAAAATTACCTTTTTACTTGAATGTCTTTCTTATTTAAATTTATTCGATGCGCATCCACTAAATTACATAGTATTGTGTTTCTAGAAGTTTTCATAACCTTGCATTTTTATTTTGAATTTTTAAAACTATCTTTTAATAATTTTTTGCAATATATTTTATAACTCAAATACGACGCGTTATTTACATTCAAATTTATGTTTTTTCTGCAAAAACTAACTGAAAGAATTTTGAAGAAACCATTCATTTAAGTAACAGTATGATAATATCGCTTCACAATTTCAATTACAAATACCATATAACTGAGTGAACTAATACTTGCAATGCACATGCAGAAAACCAGTAGTAAATAAATATTCAATTAGATCTTCTTCTTTTTCCCAACAACTTTACATTTTTTTTTCTCCTTTTAGTTTTTAGTATTTTTGGATAACTAAAACACTTGGAAGTTAAGCAGGCTAAAAGGTAAAAATAAAAAATTTAGTTTCAGATTAAATATTTTAGCAATGATGGCGAGGACGACGACAACAACAACAACGCATCCTAACATTATATTTCGATCGAGTTTCTTCACTGTGCGACCATCTGCGCATTTTCACAGGACCCTTGCTAGTGTTAAAACTAAACACAACATTGTTCATTTCATTAAATTTTGGTTTTTACCTCCCCCTCCCTCCCACCCCACCCCCCCCCCCCCCCAAAAAAAACCATATTAACCATCTCCTTCTACATCCAAATTGCCACCTTCACGGTCTCCGCCTTTGTATATCTAGCCGGGGCTGACAAGCACTTGCATCTTCAACAAATTCCTTCTCATCGATTTTATCTGCTAATAAATGCAAAATGCATCCTCAAGCAGGATCAGTTCTAAGGAGACACCAGAGGGGACACATACCCTGTTGAAATTGGGACACGTACCCCTACTGAAATTTCGAGAAAAAAGAGTCTAATATCCAGTAGTTTTAGTTTTGGTGTTTTTCTGAAAATACACACACTTTAAACTAACAAAAAGATGCTTTGACTCGAGTGGCAAGGCATTTTGGTTCCAAACAATAAGTCTTGGGAAACCCACACAATCACTTTTTAACTTATGCTAGTTTTTGTGCACGTAGAGTTTTTATGCATATGGAGAGGTTAAGGATGGAACAAGCATGGCATGAAAATTTTTAGCTACATAAAGACGACTTTTGAGTGATAGAAAAAATAGCCAGAGCAAGTGTTTATTTGTCTAGTAAAAGCGCACTGCATCATTGCCTCCTCACTTCTCGATCACTTTCTTTATTTTGTATTATGTACATTATAGTCGTAGTCCTGAGACAATAAATGTACCGGTAATACCGTAGATGTACGTGTTGCGTAATTTTTCCGGTTGACTAAATACAATATGGTTGTAGTTGATGAATCATAATAGAAAAGAAGGAACTTTAAATACTATATATTTAATTACTTAAATGAATTACAAGAAAGGATAATAATTAAAAAACATAAATATTCAAGACATTAATCTATCAATCTATTTCATCTTGAAGAATAATAGTCTCAAATCAACTTATTAAGCTTTCCTGTTGTCATATTGTTGCTATGACATAAATTTCTCAAAACAAGTCATACAAGGGGCCATTTGTTTATTAGCAATTGCCTAAAAAATTGAAAATTGCGGGGACAAAATACTATCTATCAAAACAAAAAAGCGTGGAATTGTCATTTCTTTATTCGTTTGCATGGAATATGAATTGCAAGTTTCGGGACTTGACATCACCAAAATGGGAATTGACATCATCTTTTTGAAAATTCCAAATCTGAGATATTTTGGATTGAATTGCCCATTCCTAAAGACACATAATATTAGATATATTATTTTATCTGGAAGATAGTTATGATTACCCACTCTCTCTCTTTCTTTCTGCTTTATCCCAATTCCCAAAATTCAATTCCCACTTTTTTTGTTCAACCAAAGATAGGGAAAGATTGCAAGAGACAAAAACCATTCCAATTCTTTACAAACAAACAATAGAATGACAATTTTAAGAGACAAAATGTCTTTTTTGTAAAGTCTCAATTCTCATTCTTGTTTTTTAATTCCAGCAAACAAACAACTCCTTTGGAGAAAAACAACTAATTAATAAATAAATTTGCATCCTAACATATGATAGTTTCCGAGCAATGTTCATACAAAAGGTTTTGTCTCAAGAAATACAACATTATTCTACAATTCAATGTAAATACAATGTTCGACCAAAAGCTCACAACTACATTTTTCTCTAGACATACTAATATCGTTTTTATTTGGATAGACATAGTAAACTTTATATTATAGACTTGTTTAACATATGCCATTCAATTTTTTTCCTTTTGAAATAAAAAGATCGGCCTATGGATCCCTGCACCATTAAACATGCTTAATGAATCAAAGAGTACAAGAAAAGTGAGAAGAAATATAAAAAACCAATAACAATTTGCTAGATCATACTTGGATAGAAGCCAATAGGCCTAAAAATGAACTAAAAATTACAAAATATATCCATCCAAAATATATTCCTAATCTTGAGACAAAAGGCTAAGTATATGAATCCATTGAGATAATGTTGTAACCATGTGTTGATACTGATCTTCTCCGCAATCGGTTATTTGTGAATATTCCATCTTCCGCTCTTGTATCTCTTCAGGTTCTGATGGAGGTTGGAATCTCCCTCAGATGTTGTTCTCCATCGGTCTTGTTGCCAGCGGTGCCGAACGGTTGAGATTTGAAGTGAGGGTTGAGCGTGTGGATCTTAATGGGTTGTTGATTGTTGTTGATGCCGAGCTACCTACAAACGAAGTCCCGGAGTGGGAAACCACCGTACGTTCCTCCAACGATCAAGTAAATACCGAGAAATATTAGGGCAGAGTAGCTGCGTATTGAAATGAGTTCCCGATGTCTGAGTCGTCTGGAGGAGGGGTTTATGTAGAGGTCACATTGGAGCGAGCCGATACAAGATTCTCGCCGTCCGTTATGCCTCTGCGTCACGTTCGCATTGATGGCGGGATACGCCCATGAATGGAGGGATATGCTCATTAATGATGAGATACGCTAATGTGGGATGCGAGACATAGAGTGGTGGAGATCTCGTCGTTGCGAGATGCACGGAACTGTTATGGGACGCTCAAGTTCCATGCTCCCGGTTAGACAGGAAGGCTAAGGAAGCTTTGTTCTGTAATAGCTTGGAGACGAGTGAGAAGGCTGAGAAAGCCTGGCCATAAGATAGCTCAGAGACTAGTGAGGAGGCTAATGTTGCTCAGCTATAGGATAGCTCGGAGACGAACCGTTGGCTAGCGGTCAGCTGAAAGGGGAACGTACTCCGGGAAGGTCCTCCAAAAGGTCGGATGCAAACTTGGAGGCGAGACGCCGAGGAATGTCCCCAGTGCATTATACTTGTTCCAACTCTGTATCCCTCAGGAATCTAGTAGGCTTACACGGATGACCCGTCATCTGCCGCGTATCGTGATCTGCGGAATTCCCTTTTACGAGCACCATCAGGTTTCTTGAAATATAGAGTTTCTTAACTTTAGCAATTTTATTTTAATTTTGAACTTTATATCAAAAACGTATAACAAAGAAAACATCATTGAATTTTGAACGAAAGATAATTTATTTATAATTTATGAAGGCGTAATAATATGATATGGCGTAAAATGTTAAACCTAATATAATAAATGATAACAAAAAGGGAAAAACACTAAGATAGAGATCTATTTCGGATATTGTCAAATGAGTGGAAGATTAAATAAGAAACCCACAAGAAAATATTATATATTTCAAATTAAGGTATAAATTAATAAATATAAGATAAGAGAAGAAGTTTAAAGAAAATTAGATAATCATAAAAGTTACCTTATTCTTGGAGCAGCAACAACGCTTTGCTTATGAGAAGGAACAAAATAAGAGTATCGATTCCTCTTCTATTGAATGTTCGTTATCTTAGGAGATAATGTTGCAAGTATTCACTGTCGAGACTCTAGTCTTATGTAGAAAAAAATTTCAATAAAAATATAGAAGTGAGAATCTATGAGTCGATGAAAATGAGTGCACCCATCTCCAGTGACTCCATGAACAAAAGAAGACTGAGGTACCCAGACCAAAGAAGGAAAATTAAAAACATCAACATACAATAACCAGCAATTACATCACTCCCTCTTTGTTAATAGACATGACAAATAACAAAAAAGAGCGTTCATTTATAATTGAGATAGCTAGAAAAAGGATAGATATTTGGTTGGTTTGTTAAAATTAAAGGTAATGAATGTGTTTGTAACATTCACCGTCAAAAGATTATTAGCCTATATGAGAATAGATAGTAGTTGTACAGAGAACATAAAATGCTTTTGTGATTATTAACATTGATGATGACCTAGAAGTTTAGTGATTGTTTTTATCTTACTACACCAAGTATTCTAAGAGCGGTAAACAAGAGGGAAGTAGTCGGGATGAATCCAAAAGACCAAGTGTTTCAATAATATAGCCATTTATCTAGTAATAGCTCTATTCAGTTACAAATAAATTAAATCAAATTGATGATAAAATTATAAAAATGTGTGTTAACCTTCTAACTCCCACAACATGAACTCATATGAAAGAGTGGACTCTAAAAATTAGATAAGAATATATGAAAGGGACTACCAAAATGGATAAGTCATTTTCATTTTTAGGAGTACTTTAAATAGATTTAGATTAGATTTTAGAAACTTTAGGTTTAGATTTAGCATGATTAAAAAGATAAATAAACTTATCTAGATTAGATTAAATAGATTAAACGTATTATATTTTATAAATAATAAGCGGTAATCAATAATATTGATGGGTAATAAATCAAGAAAGAACTAAATAAGATAAGCTTTTCATCGGTATGTTAATAATGATGACTAATTAATTTGCTTTAAAGTTTGTTGAAACCTAAGCCTATTAAGGTTGCTCATATTCCACCATGACCCACATACTATTCATGCATGGTCCAATTAATTAATTTACTATATTAATACATTGTTTTTATTCTAAATATTTTTTTTTACAACAAGTAGATTATTAAATTATAAAAGAGCGGAACATATTGTTTTCACCAAGCATTTTATCCAAAACTAGGAAGTTGCGGACCTTTGAAAAGTTTCATATTGATACAACAAAACTCAATCAGACAGATTCTGCTCTAGTTATCATAAAAGAAAGTTCCAAGTACTGTTTTTCATTCTAAATACTTAATTTAAACCTTTTCTAATATATGGATATACAACAGCTCTTTCATATTTCTCATCACCATTCCATCTGTATTTTCAAACCAACCTATTGTAATATCTAATCTTATGTTCAATAAAATTATTGTTGATCGCATCCTTCCTTTCTAAGGCAAGGTTTAGACTCAAGAACAATTTACCCATCAATTGGTTTAAACCAAGCAAAGCAAAAAAAACAAAACAACCTTTAATCTTACATCACAGCCAAATAAAGTAATCGGAAATGGTAGGAAAAAGGAAATCAACATCACCGAAATCGATTATGGAAATAAAAAACACCATAAATAAGAATAGAATTAAACAGGGGATATTACATAATAAACATATCACAACCACATTAAGTTGCTGATCGATGTGAAAAATTGAGTTTTAAAGTGTCATAAATACCGCAATCAATAACGGTGTCGCAAATAGTTAGACGATAGTGAGTACGGGTCGTCCACAGGGAGATGGTGAATTACTTATTTTATTACAGACGAGTTATAGAAGATAAGTTGGATTTTTGTCGTTTTATACTAAAGAGAATTGAAAACTTTATAAGAGAAGAGATTATAGGGTTTTTCGGATTGGATAAAGGATGGGTTTTTGAATAATTTTTTTTTTTTAATCTTTTTAATTAATTAATACTAGAGGAATAACGATGGATGTGTATTAGGGTGCTAAGAGGGGTATTAAGAATTCCTTCTATTTAGCTTTGTCCCTCCATTGATCGTTATTACGCTAAACCCTTCAATCAAAACAGTCTTAACTAAACTGAAATCGAGATCGCAACTTTCATGAATTAAGGATACGCCTAAATAAGAGGGTTAAGATTCCCTTTGATTAAACTTTGTAAAGAATTAAAAATAATAAAAAAATTGAAGGTAAATTTCCATCAAATAAACTACTCACTTCTCCGAATCCTAACAAGCGAGGAAATTACTCATGTTGGGTTTCGGTGGCCGCGGCGCCAAGGCAGCGGCCGAGATGGAAGCGAAAACAAAAATTTATGCGAGCACCAAACACCCGTAAAACCCAGAAATACGATCCAAAAATTTAAACTAGCTAACTAGACATACAAGGGTTGAGAAACTACAATTTTTGCCGCGTGTCCACCCAATTGTAGAAGACCCCTCCAAACTCGTAGCCACCGGGATCGCGCTTGAAAGTCGACCACTCTTGCCAAAGACGATCCGCCTGAGGGAAGCCGGAGGAGGCTCTAACCGATGATCCAAACTTGCTAGGTGTGGATGGTCGGTGATGTAGAAATATTTCACTAAAAATTTCTCTCTAAACCCTTGCTCAAGGGAAAGCAAGAAGAAGAAGGAGAAAAGGAGAAGATGGTTGCTAATATCTGCAACCATGAAGCATGCTCAAGTGTGGAATGAAAAACACATCAAGTGTAGAAAATGAGAATGTCTTCCTTTTTACAACCATGGTTCAATAGTGAACACAAATGATTATCAATATAAAATCTCTAAACTATACCTCTCTACATGCAAAGAATCATGCTTCATTACTCCTCACTTTACACATCATTTCCTTTATTTTTCTAAATAGAAAAATAAATATAAGGTGTCCTTCTTCTAGAAGCATTCCCATATAAATACGGAATACTTCACCTGGTATATGTATCGCTACATATACACGTATCGTATATTTTCCAATTCGGCAATTCGATCTATGATATCCCACCGTTGCCGGTCCCAAGTCCGGATGAGAAAGGACGAGGGTTGTGGTATGCTTGTGACAACCAACGCAAAACTTTGTCACATTTATGACATGAACCATAATAAGAATATCGTTGGGGCATCCCCTACTCAGCGACGCACTACATCGGAACCCGAGTGTAGTGTTAACTATGCAAGGGCTTCTAGGTCGTCGTCCAGAAACGGCGTGCTATATCGGACTCCGGGTGTAGTGACAAATAAGCAAGGGTTTCATAGAATCTGTCTAGCTTCCTGGAACATAGATTCCCTTATGGGTAGACTAATAGAATTAGTGGAGTTGATGATTAGGAGGAGAGTTGGTATTATTTGTTTGCAAGAAACTAAGTGGGTAGGTGAAAAGAGTAGAATTATAGAGCCTTGGGGTTATAAACTTTGGTATACGGGTAGAGATAAAAATCGTAATGGGGTAGGCATAATCATAGATAGACGGTTGCTTGAGGATGTAGTTGAGATTAGAAGAAAAGGTGATAGAATTTTACTGGTTAAGCTTATTCTAGACGGAGAGATCCTTAATATTATTAGTGCTTATGCACCACAGATAGGTCTTGATGACGCTAGTAAGCGTCTATTCTGGGAGGATTTAGACAAGATGGTGCAAAGTATACCTAGTGGAGTAAAGTTATTTATTGGTGGTGATCTCAATGGACATGTAGATACTAATCGTAGTGGGTTTGATACTATCCATGGAGGTTATGGTTTTGGACAAAGGAATGAAGTAGGTGGCTCGATTCTAGATTTTGCCTTATCATATGACTTGATCTTAGCAAACACCTGATTTAGAAAAAGAGAGTCTCACCTTATTACTTTTAGGAGCGGATCAAGTGCTAGTCAAATAGACTTTTTCTGACGAGAAGAATAGATAGAGATTGTTGTATCGACTGTAAAGTAGTGCCAGATGAGAGTGTAACCACTCAACATAGACTTTTAGTTCCCGATTTTCGATTTAGAAGAGAACCTAGAAAGATTAGATATAAGGTAGAGCCTAGAATTAAATGGCGGATTGAAAGAAGGTAACCAAATGGCTTTTATAGATCGTGTAGTCTAAGAAGCGGATTGACAGTCGGAAGTTGATTTAAACAGAACATGGAACAAAATGGCTAGCTGTATCAAGAGGGTAGTTAGAGATCTACTTGGTGAGTCGAACGGTGGCGCTCCACCATCTAAGAACACATCATGGTGGAATGAAGAAGTAAAAACTACTATTAAAATTAAAAGGGATTTTTATAAAGATTTGAAGAAAAGTAGAGATGTAGAGAGATTTGAGAAGTATAAAATGGCTAAGAAGGAAGTTAAGAAAGCTGTTCGGAAAGCTAAATCTAAGATTTATAAGGAGGTGCACGAGAAATTAGACACTAAAGAGGCTGAAAATGATATATACCAGATTGCTCGGATGCGGGAAAGGAAGACCAGAGACTTATGTGCGGTGAAGTGTGTCAAAAATGAAAATCAGAAGGTTTTACTTCGAGATGAGGATATCAAGGAAAGGTGGAGAGATTATTTTGACAAATTGTTCAATGTGAGCTTTACAAAGAATTTGGATGGACTTGTCATTCAATCTCAAGATATAAACCGTGATTTCATGGGTAAAATAAGACTACCTGAGGTTAAAGAAGTTTTGAACAGAATGAGTTTAAGAAAAGCGGTTGGTCCTGATGGGATTCCTATCGAGATTTGGAGATACTTAGGAGAAATAGGCGTTAAATGGCTGACAGATCTATTTAATAAGATTTAGCAGACAAAAAAGATAAAAAAATGAATGGAGGAAAAGTATTGTACCTATCTACAAAAATAAGGGTGACATTCAAAATTATTCAAACTACCGTGGAATAAAACTTATGTATCACACTATGAAATTTTGGGAGAGAGTGATTGAACACAGGCTAAGAAAGGATATTAAGATAATAGAGAACCAGTTTGGGTCTATTCCTGAACGATCGACGACAGAGGCTATTCATTTTCTTCATCAACTTATCGAGCGTTTAGAGAGGAGAAGAGATTTGAACATGATATTTATTGATTTAGAGAAAGCGTACGATAAGGTATCTAGAGAGGTATTATGGGGGACAATGATGAAGAAAGGAGTTTCCGTCAAGTATATTGACATAATCAAGGATATGTACGATGGAGTAGTGGTAAATGTCAGAACTTGCGGCGGCCTAACGAGTGATTTTCTGATTACAATTGGTTTATATCAAGGATCTGCATTAAGTCCAATCCTGTTTACCTTCGTGATGGATGTGCTTACTAGAACTATCCAAGATGAGATACCTTGGTGTATGCTATTCGCTGATGATATTTGTAATACCCTAGTTCATTTATACCAGTTCTATTTTGGGTATTTCTTTATTTATGGCTATTTCTTGATTTATTATTATTTGGGTGTGAATAGTGTAATTGGTATCCGTGTTTGCATTCGACCCGACCCGACCTGCATGCTGGAAACCCGTCTTGATTCTTGTTTTGGATTTATCCCGGCTAGTTCTGAGAATCTGTGCACTTTCATGTTCTATATCCTATATACCTGCATTATATCTGGCATCTGCATTTTTCAATATAACATATAAAGTCAAATAAAATATTTTAAAAATATCTAGTATGGCCTGCATCATACCCTTAACCCTGTCGTAGCATCCATACGTCTGGTTCTCATTCCGTTCAGTGAAACGGACTCGTTTGGATAGCTACGTGCACGCTATGTGCATCCGTTCTTGGGGGTATGCTTTTTCGTGATCCGGATATCCTATTTTTGTTTTGGTTACTACGTATATTATTCGTATTTTCGAATTGTAATTTTAGACCCGACCCGGGCGTATTTTGGACTATTTTTGTATTAGCCAAAATATCAAATTTTTAACTAATATTTTATCCTTACATTTTTTTACTGTTAACACTATATTCGAATATCTTTTCCGTTTTAAATTTTTTTTAAAAGATTTCTTTTATGCAAACTGACCATCTCTCTCTCTCTCTCTCTCTCTCTTTCCTCACCTGTGTGTCTGTCTCCTCTCTCTCTATATTATCTATATAACATATTATATTTTTTTATAAACCTATTATATTACAACTCGACCTCTCTCTCTCCCTCCTCGTGTCCTCCTCTTCATTTTCTTTTTCCTTCGGCCGTTGCCCTCGCGAACGCGTGCCTCGAGCCCCTCGCCTCGCCAGAGCCCCGTTCCCATCGCCTCCATCACTTCGCCTCACCCTCTTTTCCCCCGACTCGTCTCCTTTCCTGACGACGAACCCTATCGAACCCAACAACCCAAAACCCTATCGCTTCCATCACCACGCCTGCACCCACCGCCGGAGACCGCCTCGTCGTCACCACCCTCGTCAGCACCCTCTCACCCTCGGCAGCCCACGACCACCACCTCCATCACTCCCTTTTCCCAAAGGCCCGAGCTTTTCCCTGCACATGAAACCCTAGCACCCCACTGCCTCGCCGGAAAACCCCTGCCTGCATCCTCGCCATCGACGGCCCATCGTCGACGTCACTCCCTCGCCTTCTCCTATAACCCAGAGCCAGAGCAACCACCACAGCCTCTTCTTCCTTCTTCTTCTTCTACTTCTTATTCTTCTCTTTCTTGGTTCTTGTTTCCACTCACCGCCGGAGCCGTGTTCGTCGTCAACGATCTAGGCGATCCTGTAGACGTTCCCAACCAGCGTGATCGTGTTCTCGCTTTGCCTGGTTCGGTTCTGTGCGTCATGTGTGCATTGCGACGTTTACCCGACGTCGGACGCAGCGTATGCACCCCGTCGTAAGATCCGTTCAGGTAAGTTTACCTTGCTATATGCTATGATACTTATTTTGCATCCATATGAATAAAAATATCACATGTTTACTGCATTGTACATCCATATTACTGTTTTACTGTTTTCGGATAGCCGTACGCATCCATATCATTAATTACATATCTGGTTGCATGCTAGTTAGCTTGATACATGCTATATTATTATACTTGCATCTATATTAATAAGAATATTGCATAGTTATTGTATTGTGCATCCATATTACAGTTTTACCGTTTTTCCGATATCCGTTCGCATCCGTATCAATTATTGCATATCTAGCTGTATGCCATATCATATTATTTCATATTACTGTTATATTAGCACCCTATGCTTGATAACGTGCATTCTACGTAGTTATGGAGTTGTAGATGTAATTTCTGATAGATATTTGTGCATCCGTGTTTTACTGTGCATCCGTACTTTATCGTGCATCCGTACTTGCTACAGTTTTATTATGAGCATCCGTTGATACACTGTGCACTACCTAACATGACCTGTTATACCACTGCTTGACTTGATACCTGATCTTGTTACTAATGCCGGCATTCTTGACTTGTTGTCCCGACGGACTCATCCTGTTGTCTATTCAGACAAAACCTGTACCTGCTTGATCCCGTGTTGGCATTAGCTCCAGATTTATCAATACCTGACTTGAACACATAACTTGGGGGTAAGGGGAAATCAATGATGAAACCTGACTTGTAACTCAACAGTTCGACGCTTATACTGATCAGTTTTACGGGCTAGGCCGGCCCCGGGATGCTGCTGCTGACATCATTCATCTGTACATGTTTCCTGTTTAATACCTAGCGGCATGTCTCGGATTTCACCCCGAGAATCTGGACCGTGGTCCTGGGCACGCATGGGATACTATTGAGTTACATCGATGATTCATTAAATTGATTTCAAAGACTTGAGAGTAATTAACCCAGTAGTATAGATTACTCACCGCATGTACATACACTTCACTGTTCCTTATTCGTATTACTGTTATACACTTATTACTGTTCATACTCATGCCCGCATATCTTGTTACCTCCTGATTATATTTTATTGTTTGATATTATGACGCACTGACGTCTGGGTTTTGCATAGCCCAGATCCTTTGTCTCTTTCGCAGGCTGATCAGGAGTATTTCCGCCGTCAGGCCGAGCAGTGAGGATCTTGTTAGTACCTAGTTTAGTTTAGTTTTATTTCCGTACTTTCATTTCCTGTTGTGAGCCTGTATTTGGTACGTACTTTCCAGATGTTATTGTTTATTGGATTTATTGCATCCGCATATTATTTCTTGACTCGTTTATTCTGGCATATGGATATGTACTAGATAGTTTATTTTTATTTGTACTGTTCTTGATATCTTATAGACTGCCGTAATATGACTGTGGAGGGATATTTCCTAGCCACAGGTAGCATGGATGGCTCTGTCACGTGCCGATCTTTGCGCACTCTGGGAAGTGGGGCGTGACAGAGTTTGTTTGGTATCAGAGACATAGGATTTAGGTTAATCGGGTTTGATTCTTTTGTAGTTGGGTATTGGACCCAATACACGAATCAGAAAACTCGTAATTAGGAACATGTCCTGCCACATTGTACTCGTGATTCTTGAATCTTATCTTTCTCTTGATCTTTCGTCTTGACGATATGCAAACAACTTTGCATCTCGGCTTGAAATCCTTTTGGTTTCCTATTGTTTCTCCCTTCCTGTTCTTTCGATTCTGATACTAGAATTTGGGCGACTTGAACGGAGTTATGTGATTGTAACTATGAACTGCAGTATGGTTACAATGCGGTACTCTATTTAAGTAACTTGGAGTCCTGGTCTTGATTCATTTCGTTGATTTATGGTCGTGATATTACCTTACTTCTCTCGGTTTCATTGCTTACAAGTTCATGTTTTATCGCAAGCTTGAATCTTGTTTATCGTGCTTATCTTCTTCAGTATCTTGGCTTCAGATGAAATCGTTTCGGGTATCCTACTTGTTCATGTTTTTCCTGCATTAGCATTTTTCGATTCTGGTGCATCCAATTGTTTTATGTCGTCCAAGTTTATTGCTGCACACTTGATTACTTGCATGACCCTGTCTTGTTATTGGGACATACACATTGGGAATGGGAAAATCATATCTAGTAGTGAGTGCAAGGATTGTTCGGTTGTTATCTGCGGACGAGAGTTATTTGCAGATTTCTTGGTGATTGATACCGGTAGTTATGATGTTGTCTTGGGAATGGACTTTCTCGGCATTTTTTCATGCTCATATTAATTGTAGGGCAAAGAAAGTGATTTTCCAGATTTTCGGACATCCGGAGTTTGTTTTTGCTGGAGGCAGCAGTTCTGTCAGGCTAGTCGAGTTTAGGGCTAGGCCGACAGGCGCCGTTCTTTCGTCGATGGAAGTTCATAAGGAGGAAGCACCAGCTGTAGTTTAAGAGTTCATGGACGTGTTTGAGGACATCTTAGGTTTACCGCCAAAACGAGATATGGAGTTCGCGATCGATCTTGTTCCTGGTGCAGCGCCAATCTCAAAGGCGTACTATCCGATGGCACCAGTAGAGTTGGAAAAAGTCGAGAAGTAGGTTACCGAATTGCTAGAGAAGGTTTGGATTCGCAGCAACAATTCACCTTGGGGGCTCCAGTTCTTCTAGTTAAGAAGAAAGATGGCACAAGGAGGATGTGCATCGATTATCGAGAATTAAACCGGGTGACTAGTAAGAACAAGTAACCGATCCCTCGCATTGGCGAATTATTCGATCAACTCAGTGGCGCGAGGGTATTCTCAAAGTTGGATTTGCGATCCGGATATTATCAAGTTTGAGTTAAATCAGAGGATATTTGCAAGACTGTGTTCCGAACTCGATATGGACATTATGAGTATTTAGTGATGCCATTCGGAGTCACGAATGCACCGGCGATATTTATGGACTTGATGAACCGAATCTTTTCACCGTTCTTGGACCATTTTATAGTGGTGTTCATCGATGATATTATGGTCTACTCGAGGAGCCTAGAAGAGCATGTAGAACACTTGAAGACCGCACTGCAGACGTTGAGGCAAGAAAGATTATATGCGAAGATGAGCAAGTGCGAGTTTTGGCTTGAAAAAATGAAGTTTTTGGGTCACGTCGTATCCGGAGATGGAATTGCCGTTGATCCTGAGAAGATTGCAACAGTTCAAGATTGGCCGATTCCGAAGAATGTAGCGGAGATCAGAAGTTTTCTTGGACTTGCAGGATGTTACAGAAGGTTCGTGGAGAATTTTGCTCGTTTAGCTGAGCCTTTGACCAAGCTTACGCGAAACGAGGTACCGTTCGTATGGACGGATAGTTGTGCGTCAGCTTTTGAAGCGTTGAAGCAAAAGTTGATAACCGCTCCTATTTTGACCGTACCAGATGGTTCCGGAGGATTGGTGATTCACAGTGATGCATCTGGGAAAGATTTGGGATGTGTTTTGATGCAGCATAGGAAGGTTATAGGCTACGCATCGAGACAGTTGAAGACCCATGAGAAGAATTTCCCAACTCATGATTTGGATCTTGTAGCAGTAATTTTCGCCTTGAAGATTTGGAGACACTACTTACTGGGCGAAAGGGTCGAAGTATTCACTGATCACAAAAGCTTAAAGTATGTGTTCACGCAGAAAGAGCTTAACATGAGACAGTGTAAATGGTTGGAGCTGATGGCTGACTACGATCTTGATCTCAAGTACCATTCGGGAAAAGTTAATGTAGTGCCGGATGAGCTTAGTTAGTTGCTAGCAATTCGGATGTTGACTACACAGAAGGAGCTTATCGATGATTTTCGGAGATTCGAGTTGGAGGTTGCGCTACCGCATTCTTCGGGACAGTTGATGCAGCTGCAAGTACAGTCATCGTTGATCGATATCATTAAAGCAGCGCAGTCACAGGACCCAAGATTGCAAAAGTTTCGAGAACAGGTTGAAGTGGGACTTCGAACGGACTTGTTGATTCATGAAGATAGTTCGTTGCGATATGGTAGCCGTTTGTGTGTGCTGAAAGGAGATATTCACGAAGAAGTTATGAAGGAGGCACACAGTTCCGCATTTTCTGTACATCCAGGAGGCACGAAAATGTACCATAACCTACGACAGCATTTCTGGTGGGAAGGCATGAAAAGGGAGATCTCCCTCTTTGTAGTGAAGTGCTTGGTGTGTCAGCAAGTTAAGGCTGAACATCAAAGGGTAGCTGGTTTATTGCAACCACTTCCGATTCCTCAGTGGAAGTGGGAACATATAACTATGGATTTCATGATAGCTTTACCGCAGAGTCCAAAGGGCAACAATGTAATTTGGGTGATCGTTGATCAATTGACCAAGACAACTCATTTCATACCGTTTCGAGTTGGCCAGTCAACGGAAGCGTTAGCAGAATGGTACATACAAGAGATTGTGAGACTGCATGAAGTACCTGTGAGCATCGTTTCCGATTGTGATACCCGATTCTTATCGCACTTCTGGAGGAGTTTACAGGAAAGTTTAGGGATGCGATTGAAGTTTAGCATTGCTTATCATCTTCAGACAGATGGCCAGTCGGAGAGAACGATCCAAACTCTTGAAAACATGTTGAGAGCTTGCATGTTAGACTTCAAGGGCTCGTGGGAGGATCGTCTACACATTGTGGAGTTTTCTTACAATAACAGCTTTCAGGCGACTATTCAGATGGCTCCATTCGAAGCATTGTATGGTCCCAAGTGTCGCTCACCCGTTTGTTGGAACGATGTTGGAGAACGAAGATTGTCGGGACTAGATCTTGTCGTGCAAACAGTAGAGAAAGTTAATACTATCCGGAATCACATGAAGGCAGCACAGGATCGGCAGAAGAGTTTGGCAGATATATCGAGAAGACCTTTAGAGTTCACTGTTGGTGATCTTGTATTCTTGAAGATATCACCGACTAGAGGAGCGATTCGTTTTGGGAGTCGAGGCAAGCTTAGTCCTCGATTCGTGGGGCCTTTCGATATTATTGAGCGTGTTGGAGAAGTGGCTTATCGATTGGCTTTACCACCATCTTTGGCGAGTGTTCATGACGTGTTTCATGTATCTCAACTCTGTAAGTATGTTCGAGATGAAACACACATTCTAGATCATTCGGAGTTGACTGTAAGGGAGGATTTGACCTATGAAGAACGACTGATGTCGATTATTGATCGAAGAGAAAAGGTCCTTAGGAACAAGGTTATCCCTCTCGTACTTGTTTCTTGGGGGAATCGCTCGTATGGAGAATCGACTTGGGAACGAGAATACGAGATTCGACAGAAGTTTCCACACCTCTTCTCGTAGATTCATGTTTGTTTGTCTTTTCTTGTTCCGGGAATTTCGAGGACGAAATTCATTTTGTAGTTGGGTATAATGTAACACCCTAGTTCATTTATACCAGTTCTATTTTGGGTATTTCTTTATTTATGGTTATTTCTTGATTTATTTTTGTTTGGGTGTGAATAGTGTAATTGGTATCCGTATTTGCATTCAAGCCGACCCGCATGCTGGAAACCCGTCTTGATTCCTGTTTTAGATTTATCCCGGCTAGTTCTGAGAATTCGTGCACTTTCATATTCTATATCCTATATACCTGCATTATATCTGGCATCTGCATTTTTCAATATAACATATAAAGTCAAATAAAATATTTTAGAAATATCTAACATGGCCTGCATCATACCCCTAACCCTGTCGTAGCATCCATACATCTGGTTCTCGTTCCGTTCATTGAAACGGACTCGTTTGGATAGCTACGTGCACGCTACGTGCATCCGTTTTTAGGGGTATGCTTTTTCGTGACCCGGATAACCTATTTTGGTTTTGGTTACTACGTATATTATTCGTATTTTCGAACCGTAATTTTAGACCCGACCCGGGCGTGTTTTGGACTATTTTTGTATTAGCTAAACTATCAAATTTTTAACTAATATTTTATCCTTACTTTTCTTTACTGTTAACACTATATTCGAATATCATTTCCGTTTTAATTTTTTTTAAAAGATTTCTTTTATTCAAACTGACCATCTCTCTCTCTCTCTCTCTGTGCAAACTGACCATCTCTATCTCTCTCTCTCTCTCTTTCCTCACCTGTCTGTCTCTCTCCTCTCTCTATATATTATCTATATAACATATTATATTTTTTTTACAAACCTATTATATTTACAACTCAGCCTATCTCTCCCCCTCTCCGCGTTCTCCTCTTCATTTTTCTTTTTCCTTCCGCCGTCGCCCTCGCGAACCCGTGCCTCGCACCCCTCGCCTTGCCAGAGCCCCGTTCCCATCGCCTCCATCACCTCGCCTCACCCTCTTTTCCCCCGACTCCTCTCCTTTCCCGACGACGAACCCTTACGAACCCAATAACCTAAAACCCCATCGCCTCCATCACCGCGCCTGCACCCACCACCGGAGACCGCCTCGTCGTCACCACCCTCGTCTGCACCCCCTCACCCTCGGCAACCCACGACCACCACCTCCATCACTCCCTTTTCCCAAAGGCCCGAGCTTTTCCCTTCACATGAAACCCTAGCACCCCACTGCCTCGGTAGAAAACCCCTTCCTGCATCCTCACCATCAACGGCCCATCGTCGACGTCACTCCCTCGCCTTCTCCTATAACCCAGAGCCAGAGCAACCACCACAGCCTCTTCTTCCTTCTTCTTCTTTTACTTCTTCTTCTTCTCTTTCTTGGTTCTTGTTTCCACTCACCGCCGGAGCCGTGCTCGTCGTCGACGATCCAGGCGATCCTGTTGACGTTCCCAACCTGCGTGGTCGTGTTCTCACTTTACCTTGTTCAGTTCTGTGCACCGTGTATGCATTGCGACGTTTACTCGACATCGGACGCAGCGTACGCACCCCGTCGTGAGATCCGTTCAGGCAAGTTTACCTTACTACATGCTATGATACTTATTTTGCATCCATATGAATAAAAATATCACATGTTTACTGCATTGTACATCCATATTACTGTTTTACTGTTTTTGGATAGCCGTATGTATCCAAATCATTAATCACATATCTGGTTGCATGCAAGTTAGCTTGATACATGCTATATTATTATACTTGCATCTATATTAATAAGAATATTGCATATTTATTGTATTGTGCATCCATGTTACAGTTTTACCGTTTTTCCGATATCCGTTCGCATCCGTATCATTTATTCCATATCTAGCTGCATGCCATATCATATTATTTCATATTACTGTTATATTAGCACCCCATGCTTGATAACATGCATTCTACGTAGTTATGGAGTTGTAGATGTAATTCCTGATAGATATTTGTGCATCCGTGTTTTACTGTGCATCCGTACTTTATCGTGCATCCGTACTTGCTAGAGTTTTATTATGAGCATCCGTTGATACACTGTGCACTACCTAATATGACCTGTTATACCACTGCTTGACTTGATACCTGATCTTGTTACTAATGCCGACAATCTTGACTTGTTGTCCCGACGGACTCATCCTGTTGTCTATTCAGACAAAACCTGTACCTGCTTGATCCCTTGTTGGCATTAGCTCCAGATTTATCAATATCTGACTTGAGCACATAATTGGGGGTAAGGGGAAATTAATGATGAAACCTGACTTGTAACTCAACAGTTCGACGCTTATACTGATCAGTTTTACGGGCCAGCCCAGCCCCGGGATGATGTTGCTGACATCATTCATCTGTACATGTTTCCTGTTTAATGCCTAGCGGCATGTCTCGGATTTCAACCTGAGAATCTGGACCGTGGTCCCGGGCACACACGGGATACTATTGAGTTACATCGACGATTTATTAAATTGATTTCAAAGACTTGAAAGTAATTAACCCAGTAGCATAGATTACTCACCGCATGCACATACACTTCACTGTTCCTTATTCGTGTTATTGTTATACACTTATTACTGTTCATACTCATGCCCGCATATCTTGTTACCTCCTGGTTATATTTTATTGTTTGATATTATGACACACTGACGTCTGGGTTTTGCATGGCCCAGATCCTCTATCTCTTTCGTAGGCTGATCAGGAGTATTTCCGCCGTCAGGTCGAGCAGTGAGGATCCTGTTAGTACCTAGTTTAGTTTAGTTTTATTTCCGTACTTTCATTTCCTGTTGTGAGCCCGTATTTGGGACGTACGTTCCAGATATTATTGTGTATTGGATTTATTGCTTCTGCATATTATTTCTTGACTCGTTTATTCTGGCATATGGATATGTATTAGATAGTTTATTTTTATTTCTACTGTTCTTGATATCTTATAGACAGCCGTAATGTGACTGTGGAGGGATATTTCCTAGCCACAGGTAGCATGGTTGGCTCTGACACGTGTCGATCTTTACGCACTCTGGGAAGCGGGGAGTGACAATATTGTTCTAGTAAATGAGACGAAAGCAGGGGTTAATGCTAAGTTGGAATTATGGAGGCAAACATTGGAATCTCGGGGGTTCAGATTGAGCAGGTCCAAGACAGCATATATGCATTGCAAATTTAGTGAACAGAGAAGTCAAAACTATATTGGTATAACATTGGAAGGGCAAGAGATATCACCGAGAGATCAGTTTAGATATCTAGGTTCCATCATCCAAAAGGATGGGGAGATCGATAGTGATGTTAATCGAAGGATCCAAGCTGGTTGGTTGAAATGGAGGAGTGCAACATAGATTTTGTGTGATCGTAACTTTCCGTTAAAATTGAAAGGGAAGTTTTATCGGAGCGCTATTCGGCCTACATTATTATATAGTACAGAATGCTGGGCTCCTAAGAAACATCATACATAGAAGATGCACGTAGCGGAGATGCGCTTGCTTCGTTGGATATGCGGTAACACTAGAAAAGATAAGGTGCGAAATGAGGATATTCGTGCAAAAGTTGGTGTCGCACCTATGGAGGAGAAAATGCGGGAAAACCGGCTAAGATGGTTTGGTCATGTGCAACGCAGATCTATGGAAGCATCGGTTCGACGAATAGATACTCTCGATATGGGCAATGGTAAAAGGGCAAAAGGGAGACCGAAGAAAACATGGATGGAGGTGATACGAATTGATATGGTTGCCAAAGGCCTTAATGAAAGTATATTGTTCGATAGGAGTGAGTGGAGGCGGAGGATTCATGTGCTAGACCCGGCGTGATTCTCATGTTGGTTCATGTAGCCTACCCCATATGCTTGGGATAAAAGGCTCAGTTGTTGTTGTTGTTGATCTATGATTTCCTTCTTAGGTGCTAAGATCCAAAGTCGAGAGGGAAACAAAATACAGATAGCACCAAAAAGAGAAAATGAATAGTGAACAATAATACTAAAATATATGTATCAAAATACATATATAAATTATTAAATCAAAACCTGATTTAATAATCCGGCTTAATCCTAAGCCTACTAGTATTATCAACCGCCCGATGTGTATCACGTACACGTATTTAATCGGATCCCTGCACGTTCCAACGTACGACTCCTACATCTATCGCCTGAACCGGGAAAACCCTCTATGTGGGGACTCTAAAGACTCGACAATACACTGGTAGTGGGTTTAACCACAAGCACGTCAGCGACACTAGCTGTACATAACGACTACCCAGGTACTTACCGAAAGTGGGGTCGACAATCAAGTACGTCCTTTCCCTACTGAGCCTGAATGTGACAATCTCTGTACAGTCCGGTCTCTTCATCAAAGAGTGTCGCATATCGGGTCTAAGGGGTGGATAACGTCAGACCCCTACTAACCCGATAAGTCGTGTCTGAGTCAAGCTCATAACCAATAGAGATACTACTGATCAACTATCAGTAAATCTCATCCACCGCGGCCACAGATTTCTAGTGATAGCCAACTGAACACAGCTCGACATCGACTCCTAATACCAGGAGAGACGAATCCCTGACAGTCGACCACTGCCTCCATATGGCTCGGGACTGTACCCAACTAAAACCTGTTTGCACGACTCCTTTGAACCGTGGTAGGGTAATAATCAAAGTACAGTAAGAACTCACACGAGAAAAATGACGACTTCATGTCAAAGGACTAACCTGTACTCATGCCACATGAGAACTTCTATCTGACGATAGATATAATACCATCTAGAAGTTCTCGGCGAGTCCGTCCAGTGTACTCACCTCCAATAAGCACATGTATACTATCTTAGGTGATATAACACTAATGGCTTATGAGACCGTCCACCGCCCCTCATCGGGGTCTAGAAACGTATACACTAGTCTACTCCGGAATATCGATGCCTGGTCTCGATACTCCCACGACTAGGGATGTTCACCACCGAAATACTGGACCGAGACGTTGGGACGTCTGTATGATCTTGAATAGACTATCTCTTATGAGGAGATTCACATCCAAGGCCGCTGTCAAGGCTAGGAGTTTACTGATGCCCAATGCGATGAGGTGATGTGTCGCTTCGACGATTACAATGGTCGATTGCTCCCCTGCCGTTCTGCCCTTTTGAAGATCGTCGTTGGGTCGATCTGGGAAGCTATACCCGGGTGCCTTGAGGATATGCCACTTCAAGAACTCGATGATGCTGAAGACAAGGTGCATTCTATGTATATGATGGGGTTGATCTCGAAGAAACAGAAAGATAATCTCGTCGCCATCTTGTATCGTGTCTTTCAACAGAAAGCAATAATATCAGCATATCAGACGGTGGAGGACATCATTGGTGACCCTGACACTTGCATCCGAGAGAAGATTCACAAAAAGATGGTTAATGAGGCTAAACATGCATTGCTCAAACTTGCTTTTGAGTTTGAGAATCCATGTCCAGAGTTCAGTGTCTTGCCATTGTAGACATTTTGATGATGTTTGTTTCTCTCTCTCTCTCTTTTATCATCCTAATTACTGATGTATAATTTTTTTTGAAGTATGAATGACAAAGCCCACCTCCCCCTCTTTTTTTTACGCCAACGCTCACATGTGCTTCATGTGAGGCATTTTTTTTATATAAAAGAACTAGCGTCGGCGCTCACGTATCATGCACATGAGGCGCTGCTATGGGATATTCGCCTTCTTGCTCTGTTTTTCACGAGTCAATTCTTTCTTTTCCCATGCCTTTTTTGTCAGGACTTGGAAATAGTTCCACCATGCACAAAATTTTCTGTGCCTAGACTTAAATGCTTCTCTTTATAATCTGAAGCAATGTTTTCCTTTTTCTTCAAAAGGAGAGAACCATTTTTAACAGACTACGAGTTATGGCTTGCAATCACCCACACGCTCGTCAGCAACCATGGGAGGTGCCTATCGAGGGAATTGTTCCTTGTTTTGCTGCACGCTTGGTGAATCCCGTTCTTACGGATGACCAATGCGACACGGTGATGTACGAGATCCTGACTCATAGAGGGCCTCCTCTTCCTATCGGCTTCATTTGGCTCCGGATGATCTTCCTATCCGTGCTTGCTGACATTCCCCTTCATCCAGCGGAGATGACTCCGGCGATGCTCGACGCAGCGGAGGACAAGATCGAGTGTTTTCATAAGGCAAATTTGATTATCCGGTCTCTGAGGGATCGCTCTGTTCAGTTGTTAAGCCAGATACGGGCTCAGCGGGCCATCATGTTTGCCTTTGCTGATGGGCATGGTGCTGAACGATGGGGAGCGACTCCTTACGATGATCGCCGCTTCGTCATGGTGGAGAAAGCTGAGAGGGTTTTAGAAAACTTTGTTCATGGTTTTGTAAACCCTTATACTTTTGATCTCGTGTTTGGTGATCTTTTTCCTGTGGAATAAAGTGTTTATTTAAATATGTTTCTTTATCGTTGACGGCTGAATGTTTCACGCCCAACACATATCTATGTGGCATTTTGCCTCAACACATATACTTTGCACTTTACCCTTAGGAGTTTCTGATGCGTACGAATGCCAATGATGCGTGCATATGTGGCGCGCACACACGCACACATAAGTATGCATCTAGACACAGATGAATACTGGGCTGATGTGAACAAATGCTTCCCCCTACTACCTTGCTCATAGAGGTATACCTATGAGTGAAGTAGGGTAGAGTAATGCATAGCATATGGCTGTTTATCGTATATAACTTTTAACATTTTGACCTTTCTGTTTCTTGATGTTTTGATCTGGCGTGAAGTAGTTTATGCACTCATTTCGGAGTTTGTAGTTTATTCACTCGTTTCGGAGTCTCTAGTTTATTTGCTCATTTCAGAGTTTGCAGTTTATTCACTCATTTCGTAGTCTCTAGTTTGTACTCATTTCGGAGTTTGTAGTTTACGTACTCATTTCGGAGTGTTTTTAGTTTACCTTCCTTGGGTTTACAGGCAAACTTGTCCTAACGTTGTATGTAGATAACCCCCATTCTTTATGACAGGGATCTGTTAGGTTTGTGGTACTAGGGTTTTAGTCTGTGGTACCATCATGTTGGTTGATATATTCCTCGATATGCAGTCTTTAAGCCGCTATTCGAGTAGCCCCGTGACTGTCGTGTCTCTGATCCCTTCAGGGGCTGGACAAGACATCTTCGAGTAATCTTCTTAGGTCATATTACCATCGAAAGAGTAAGCGTTAATAATTTTCCATGACGCTTTTTACTTAAAATTAGGCTCAATTTGGAGCTCCGATGAGTCATAACCACACCTTTCTGGGGTAGGATGATCTCCAATGGTCTTTTAGGCTTTATATGAGTTTCCGTCAAGACCCAAAGCTAGGATTATGCCGTCACTTCATTTTTGTTTTGTTTTGACGATGCCGCGCTGATTCTTTGCTGAAGTCGGGAAACATTTATGTGATCTCTATGCTATATGTATTGCAATCGAGATCTGGATCTAGGGATATGCCATTGCTCCAATTTCATTTGATAATTGCGTCCGCATCCTGCTCAAATGAGGGGGAACGCCGAGATAATCTCTAGGTTGTATATGAACCGTCAAGACTTGGAGCGAGGATTTTGCTATTACTCCATTTTTATTTGACCTTTGAGTCTTTGTTGATATTGCGACTACATCCTGCTGGCATGAGAAGTACGTCGAGTTGATCTCTGGCCTGTAGATGTTGCCATTAAGACCCGAAGCTAGGATTTTGCCACCACTATATTTTATTTGATTGTTGTGTCCGCCCCTGCTAGAATGAGGGAGGAACTCAGGGATAGTCTCTAGGTGGTATATGTACCATCAAGATTTGGAGCTAGGATTTTTCCATGGCTCAATTTTTGCTTGGACCCTTGGGTCTTTTGTTGACGTTGCATCTGTATCTTGCTGGCATGAGAAGGAATGCCTGGATAGTCTCTAGATTGTATATGAACCGTCAAGACTTGATTCTCCTTTTGACGAAGCGTGGTGGGAGAATATGGTCCCTTTTTCTTTATTTGGGCCTATGGATCGTATACAAGAGTCAATATGGATATACTTACATGGCAGAAAAGTATCATTTTCATTTCATTTTTTTTATTTCTTTCCGCGATACTCTATCTTTTCAGCTTTTATGCCGCGAAAGTCGTGATTGCCCAATCATTTCGGCTATTTATCGCGGTGCCCAATCATTTCAGCTATATTTTTTTATTTTTACTCGCTGCTTTTTATTGTGAGTTTCTCAAACATTTCGGCTTTTTCATATGCATTTTTTTGCGACTCGCTGAGTTTTATTACGAGTTAGGAAGTTGAGATCTGATACCAATATTGGCATCAACATCGCTGCAACTGGAATATTGCCAGGAGCGAATCATCATTTGCCGTGAGAGGACATGGAGTTTGACAACTGTTTAGGCATCAACATCACTACAACTGGAATATTACCAGGAGCGAATCATCATTTACCTTTGTCGATTTGAACAAAGGCGGCTTAACAAACGGGGTTAGGATCCTGTCCACTAAGGCCTTTTGACTTTATGAGCCGTAAAGGTCTCATAAAGGTGTTTTTCTCTACAAGTCTTAAGGATCTCGTAGGTGTATTTTCTCTTTAGGAATCGTGGGGATTCCTAAGTGATATTTTTTCTTGTAAGTCGTAAGGATCTTTCAAGAGTATTTTCTCTTTGTAAGTCGTAAGGACTCATACGTGTTGTTCACCATATGGGGATATTTCTTACCGTAGGTGGAACTCGGTGGGAGATATATTTATTTATGCCCGTGGATTGTATATAAGGGTCAATATGGGACCTCCTGTAGGGCAGTATTAGGGGAATATGACGGCTTAAAAATATGTTTAGATCCCTGTAGTTTAAGGATTTTGAATCCTACGAGCTGTGAGGGTCTCATAGGGGGAATTCTCCTTATGAGTCGTAAGGATCTCGCAAGTATGATTTCTCCTTAGGAATCATGGGGGTTCCTAAGTGTGTTGCTCTTTTGTGAGTCGTAAGGATCTCACGCAGGTATTTTCACCTTGCAAAGTCGAGAGGGCCTTGCAAGTGCGCATAATAATAATTTATTTTTTTTATTTTAATTTTTTCTATAAGAAATTGCGCCTTTTCGGGTTTTCGTAAAGCTCGCCGGCAGTCTTGCTATTTTTACCCACGGTGCCCTTTCGGGTTTTGATCTGTGCCCATTTCACTTGTGGACATACCTTTTTTTACGAAATTGTACCCTTTCAAGTTTTTGTAAAGCTCGACGGCAATCCTGCTGTTTTTACTCACGGCGCCCTTTCAGGTTTTCATCCGCGCCCATTTAGCTTTTGGACATACCATTTTTTTACGACAGAATTACCAAAAGTAGTTTTGCCGCAGGAGCCGTCTTGTTTACTGGTGGGGCTTGGGGGTAGCTTCATTGCTGGAGTAGCTGTATAGTCGGTAGGACTTAAGTTGCAACCCTCGCCGTTAAAACTTCGATTGCAATATAGATCTCAAAGGAGAATATCGCCGTATTTGAGGCGGTGCACCTTGTTTGACGCACTAGTTTACAGACGTTTCGGTCCATTATCACCATGTTTGAGATGAAGTTTTAGTTTAAAGACTTTTTGGTCCAGCATTCCCATTTTGGGGACGAATATTAGTTTAGGAACATTTTGGTCTATTATTAGTTTAGGGACATCTCGGTCCAACATTCCCGTTTTGGGACAAATATTAGTTTAAAGATGCTTTGGTCCATTGTTAGTTTAAGAACATTTCGGTCCATTATCGCCATGTTTGAGGTGGAGTTTTAGTTTAAGAACTTTTCGGTCCATTATTAGTTTAGGCACATCTCGGTCCAATTATCACCATTTTTTAGGCGAGTATTAGTTTAATGATGTTTCGGTCTATTATTAGTTTAGGGGCATCTCGGTCTATTGTTAGTTTAGAAACGTTTTGGTCCTTTATCGCCATGTTTGAGGCGAAATTTTAGTTTAAGAACTTTTCGGTCCATTATTGCCATGTTTGAGGCGAAGTTTTAGTTTAAGAACTTTTCGGTCCAGAATTCCCATTTTGGGGACGAATATTAGTTTATGGACATTTCGGTCCATTATTAGTTTAGGGACATTTCGGTCCAACATTCCCATTTTTAGGACGAATTTTAATTTAAGGACGTTTCGGTTTATTGTCAGTTTAAGCACGTTTCAGTCCATTATCGCCATATTTGAGGCGAAGTTTTAGTTTAAGGACTTTTCGGTCCATTATTAGTTTAGGGACATTTCGGTCCAATTATCATCATTTTTGAGGCGAGTATTAGTTTAATGACGTTTCGGTCAATTATTAGCTTAGGGACATCTCGGTCCATTGTTAGTTTATGGACGTTTCGGTCCTTTATCGCTATGTTTGAGGCGAAATTGTAGTTTAAGAACTTTTCGGTCCATTATCGCCATATTTGAGGCGAAGTTTTAGTTTAATAACTTTTCGGTCCAGCATTTTCATTTTGGGGACGAATATTAGTTTAGAGATATTTCGGTCCATTATTAGTGTAGGAACATCTCGGTCCAACATTCCCGTTTTTGGGATGCATATTAGTTTAAGGACGGTTCGGTCCATTGTTAGTTTAATAAGTTTCGGTCCATTATCGCCATGTTTGAAGCGAAGTTTTAGTTTAAGGACTTTTCGGTCCATTATTAGTTTAGGGACATCTCGGTCCAATTATCACCATTTTTGAGGCGAGTATTAGTTTAATGACGTTTTGATCTATTATTAGTTTAGGAACATCTCGGTCCATTCTTAGTTTATGGATGTTTCGGTCTTTTATCGCCATGTTTGAGGCGAAGTTTTAGTTTATTGACTTTTCGTTCCATTATCGCCATGTTTGAGATGAAATTTTAGTTTAAGGACTTTTCGGTCTAGCATTCCCATTTTGGGGACGAATATTAGTTTAGGAACATTTCGGTCCATTATTAGTTTAGAGACATCTCGGTCCAACATTCCTGTTTTTGGGACGAATATTAGTTTAAGGATGTTTCGGTCCATTGTTAGTTTAAGAACGTTTCGGTCCATTATCGCCTTGTTTGAGGCGGAGTTTTAGTTTAAGGACTTTTCGGTCCACTATTAGTTTAGGGACATCTCGGTCTAATTATCATCATTTTTGAGGCCAGTATTAGTTTAATGACGTTTCGGTCAATTATTAGTTTAGGGACATCTCGGTCCATTGTTAGTTTAGGAACGTTCGGTCTTTATCGCCATGTTTGAGGAGAGGTTTTAGTTTAAGGACTTTTCGGTCCAATTATCACCATTTTTGAGGCGACGGAGCTTTTTGGATACCGCTCTCAAAATTCTGACTCAGGAAGATAGCGAGTGGACACAAGAGTCGTCATCTATCATTGACCTAAATAGTAACCCGTCAAGGGTAGTGTTTTTTGAGGAATCGATCGTTTATTGGCCGGAAGGGTCTTTCGCCATGCGTATCCATGAGCAGGTAGGCTCCACCTTGATAGACTTTGTCTATGATATAAGGGCCTTCAAATTTTGGCTCGAACTCCCCCCGTTTTGTACGATTGGGGATCATTGGTCTTTTGACGACTAGTACGAGTTCACCTTGGCGGAATGTTCTCGTCCTAGTTAGTTTTTCGTATGACCGCGTCATCCTTGCCTTATAAGTCTCCAGATTTTGTTGTGCTATAAGGCAGGTTTCATCGAGGGCGTTGAGATCCTCAAGCCTAAGATGAGTATTTTCTTCATCTGTCAGCTCGTATCGAACTGCTACTCGTAGAGAGGGGAGTTCTATTTCCAATGGGATCACTACTTCCGTGCCGAACACTAATGCCTATGGTGTTGTATTCGTGGTCGTATTGAACGTTGTTCGGTACGCCTAGAGAGCTTCATGCAGCCTTTCGTGCCAGTCCCTTTTGTTTCTGGACACTATTTTCTTTATAATCTTTATCAAGGTCTTGTTGAAAGCTTCAGCTCGACCGTTGGCCCGAGAATTATAAACTGAAGAGTATCTCATATCTATTTTATATTGCTGTGCAAAGCGGCTTATTTTATGGCTCTTATAAGCTGGCCCATTATCCGAGATTATCCGTCGCGGAGTTCCGAAACGATAGATGACATGGGTTCTGAAGAAATGGAGGATATTCTCCGTCTTCACCTCCCTTAGTGGTACTGCTTCTACCCACTTAGAGAAGTAATCGGTTGTTGCCAATATAAACCGATGTCCTTTGGAGGAAGCTGGTTCGATAGGGCTAATTATATCTGTTCCCCATATCTTGAACGGCCAGCTGGCAACTGTCGGGTGTAGAGGATTTGGATGTTGATGGATGAAGTCCCCATGAATTTGGCACGAGTAACACTGCTTAGCATATTTGTTCAGTTGATAAAACTGCATATTTAATATGATATTTTTCCTACTATTTCTATATAATAAAAGGTGTTTATTATATGATACATATGAGGGTTTATCTATAAAAATACTATTTTCATGTGTTTATATATTATAATTAACATTTGGTAGGAAAAAGTAAGCATATAAGATCCATGTAACATTTGGCCCATTTAAATATGCGTACCTTATTAAAATACCTTTGACCAATTCTTAATGGTTAAGTTAATATCTCAATAAAACAAACTTTACTAATATTATTAGTTGAGTTATTGTGCAGAATTTTCAGGACTGAAATCAAGGAAATCAAAGTTGGCAAAACAAAGCTGCCTAATTAAGAAAGTAAACTAAAGAAATCAATTCTGGCAGTGACAAAGAGAAGATTTTCAGTTTCCAGAGATGTCAAAAGATCACCAAGAGCTACATAGATGAAGCCCCAGAAATTTAAGGCCAAGATCCTACCATAAGACCGCGGATCCGCGGTCAAACCCATCCAACGGCCGCGGTTCTGCCGCGGATTTGAGGAGTTGGGATTCTGGATTTTTTGGTTAGAATCGTAACAACTAGTTACCATATTAGGAAACCAGGGTTCCGGCTCTGTGAGTATAAATAAGGACCGAGAGCTTCTTGGAAAAATTATCAAGCTGAAGAGATTACGAAGTCCACGACAGGCTCACTCATCCAGACTGATCATCAACGGTTCATCTACCTCCTTAAAAGAGATCGAGAAGCAAACTAGCATTTTTTAATCATTTTCTAAGGAAACAAAGTGTAAATGAATTTTGTTGATTAATAAAGGTAGTTGTTTTCTTATTCTATCTCTTTGTAGTTTTAATATGATTTCTCTCTCCATCTCTTCTTCACCCAACATGCACGGATAATTCTTCGCTTGTTAGGGTTCATGGGATTAGGGTAGGTTAATGGATGATGAAGATCCTTAAACTCTTTTTACGTCCTATAAAGTTTATAAACTTTCCCAAAAGAATAGTTAACATCCTAATTGGGCGCGCTACCAATTCATTGCTAGTCTCGACCGCGATTAGAGATTAGATTAACAATTGTTTTGGTAAAGGCTAGAAATGAACGGAGATCCATGTCGAGATATGGGTTAAGAGTGGGAACCCTTGTCCCTCCAGAAACCCTAATCTACATGCATCACTGGCGTTCTAGTTTTAAATCTATTAAAAGATAAAAAGTGTAATCTTTAATTAATCATCCATAACTACTAAATCCCAATGAACCCTACAAGCCCTCTTTTAATATTAAACCTACATCCGTAGTTAATCTAGATCTATATTCTGCATCCGTGTTTAACGTAGATCTAGATCCTACAACCATTCTTCACCATTCTTTATTCATCCTCTTTTCTTTCTCAACATGCCTAAAATAAGAATAAAAGGTTTAACGTTTCCCAGAGGACGACCCGTACTCATCTCGGTCTAGCTACACGCGACACCGTTATTGATTGCGGTTACATACTACACATAAATCTAGATCAATCAAATGGCGCCGTTGCCGGGGATACGTGCGTAATTTTTTTATTCTTACTATTTGTGTTGAATTCTTATTCGATCTATATCATAAAAATAAACAAAACTGTAAATTGTATATTTAACGATTATTGTGTGAATTTTGCAAGGAGATCTGGAGTCACAGACTTGAGGAAACAGAAAGACAGAGACATTCATCGAGATCCAGAGGAGTACAGGAGGCCACGTAGCAAAATTCATCAACTGATCCTTCTTTCTTGTGGCGGAAGTGCGGCGAAAAGAGCACATTCGCGGTGGAAGCGCGGCGGGATTGAGGATCTAGGGTTCCAAACTTCTCTGGTAAGTTTCTCAACTCTTTCTCTCTCTTCTGAAATCCAATAAAATTTCTTTTCTGCAGGATTCTTTGCAAAATATCGCCGCTCAAAAATCTTTTTGCAAAGTTTTGTAATTGGTTTGTTAATTCATATTTTAATACGGATTTTTAAGGGGAAAGACCAAAATTCAGATTAGGTAGGGATTTTATCACCCTTCCTAATCCCCACTAATCACAAACCGAGCATCTGCATCAACCCTACATTAATTTAAAAAATATCTAGACAAGAGTCTAAGGACTGTCGCGCTCAATAAGAACAAAGGAAGGTCGTGGGTAATTTATCGCTTATCCGCATTACTTTTGTGGTGCCTAGGTAAGTGTGTCTAAGGCAAGTGGTTACTTAATTAAGGCCCGCTATTTTCGGAGATTCGTATAGCGGATACCTTCCACTTACTTGGCACTTACCTGGCCATAAGAGTAGTAAAGGGTGGTAGAGGATTGATCCTACGGCTTTTCCTTTGGAAGTTTAGGAGCGGTCTAGAGACTTGACCTAGGTAACCTTAGTTCTAGGGTTGTATGTGCATTTTTGTGTGATTTGTCTTAAGTCCCATTTTTTCAAAACAAACCAATTTTAAATCACACACACGCTGCCACTTGCACTAAACCCGCTTAGTGCATGCTCGGCTGGACACGGGATTCTAGTGTCCGTCTTGTCCACGTTCCTGCTATCGACTCCGAGGTCGGTACTTCTTCATTTTCTTTTTCCCCACCACCCACCACATCGATCGAGATGGACGGTACTCCATCAAATTATAATACCACGCTGCCACCGCTCGTAGGTGAGCAGAATCCACCTCGCATCTCTCTCTAAGAGAGATGCTATCCTATCCGTGGTCCACTTCCTACTTGCTTATCTATTCCACCAGCCAACGGGGATAATTTTGAAATCAAACCCCACTACATCAATCTGTTGCTCAAATTTCACGGGCTTGAGTCTGAAGACGCGTACGTTTTCATCACTAAATTCGAAAACGTATGCGCAATGATGGGTACTTCATAACTGACTGTGGATGCTATGCGCTTGCGTCTTCTCCCATTCACTTTGCGTGACTTGGCAGAACAATAGCTTTATAATACTGCCGCACACTCTATCACTAATTGGGATGAATTCGTAATAGCATTTCTTAAGTAGTTTTACCCAAACCATAAGACCGCCCGTGTTAGGAGCGAGATCAACCAGTTTACCCAGCTTCCCAATGAACCATTTTGGAAGTGCTTTGAACGTTTCAAGGATCTGCTTGTCCAATGTCCTCATCATAGAATCAATAGATGGGATTTGTGCTGAATTATATATGAGGGCATTAATCCAGCGACAAAGCAGATGCTTGAAACAAATTGTCAATGCAATTTCATGTCTAAAGATAATGGTGAAGCTTGGAAATATCTAGAAGACCTTGCTGAAAACACTTTGCAGTGGGAAAGCGTAAGACCACCTTCATCTAGGGGAGGTATTCATCAGCTCAATGTTTCCATCACAGTAAAAGCCGAAATGGCAGCGATGCAAAAGAAACTCGATGCTATTGAGAACAAATTCTCATCAGTCTCCCTAAATCAGGTAACGCTTCCCAAGACCATGTGTGGTTGCTGTTCAGATCCTTCACACTTGACGGAAGAATGTCCTATGAATGCACCGTTTCAAGGTCATGAGCAAACTAATGCTGCTTTTCAGCAGCGACCTAGAAACGATCCTTATTCTTCCACGTACAATTAAGGATGAAAGAATCATCCTAACTTTGCTTGGAATCAAAACCAACCCCAAAATCAAAACCAGTTCCAAAGCAATTACCAAAGACCTCCTCCACAGCAACCACAACCACAAAGTCAGCACCTCTTTCAGTCACAAAATTTTCAAAATCCGGCCAACACATCTGTACCGCAATTGGCCGGTACTGATAACTCTTCACTCGCACAAACTTTGGATTTGTTTATGAAACATACCATTCAAATGTCGGCTGATATAAAGTCTTCTATTGATACCATAAAGAAAGACTCCGCCTCCCACGGTGAGAGTATTAAATCAATAGAAAACCAAATTGCACAGTTGAACGCCGCGATGAGTGCGAGAGAAAAAAGAAAAACTCCCATCTCAACCCCTACCGAATCCTGACCGCTCACAAACTTATAATGTGAGTGTTGTTACTACGTTGAGATCGGGAAGAATGCTGAATAACCGAGTGGGTGAACAAGTTGATAATGTTAGTGATACCAAAGATACCCAGGCTTCTACTTCTTCCCCTATTTCTTCTAATCTCCCACCTTCTTCCGAGCCTATTCTACGCTTCCCACAAGGCTCGAACCCTCAGCCCACTTCCACAAATCTATCTAAAATAATCCCCACTCCAATTCCGGGATCCATTCCATCCCCACAATCCTCTCCAATGTTGGATCCAACCTTTATTGATAAAGCACCTTATCCAAACAGGTTAAGGGGCAACATACCAAGTCCACAAATGGAGAAGATTGTGGAAATTTTTAAGCAAGTTAACATAAACATTCCTCTGCTAGATGCTATTCAACAAGTTTCGTCTTATGCGAAAATCCTAAAGGACTTGTGCACTTGGAAGAGAAAAGTTCAAGTACCTAAAAAAGTTTTCCTTGCGAGTAATGTGAGCACTGCTTTTACACAACAACTACCCAAGAAACGAAAGGACCCCAGAAGTTCTACAATTTCTATTGGGGGTAAAAATATCAATCGTGCTCTACTCGATTTAGTTGTTAGTGTTAACTTGCTTCCGTATTCTGTTTATGAGCAATTAGAGATCGGAGAGTTAAAACCGGCGCATTGCACTCTTCAGATGGCCGATCGATCTATCACCCAACCTATGGGTGAGCTAGAGGATGTGTTAATCAAAGTCGTGGACTTTATATTCCCTGTGGAATTTATCGTTATAGATACACAACCTGTAGCGAACCCACGAAATCAAATTCCGGTAATTTTAGGTCGACCTTTTCTTGCAACTTCCAACGCAGTAATCAATTGTAGAAACGACTCTATGAACCTATCTTTCGGGAAGATGTCAATTGAGCTTAACATTTACAAGTTGGGAAGTGAACCCTCCGAACCCTATGCTCATGTGTGTTCTGTCGAAACAAAAGATTCCGACAGCAGCGAAATGGAAGAGCTTCACGATACTGATCTCGACTCCGCTATTACGTTGTTGTCCGGGCCAACAGCTAACGCTAAATGTGAACCTTTTATAGAGTCAGAGTATCATCTCGTTCCTTCTGATGAGATTATTGTTCGGGATATTGATGAAAGCTTCGAGGAAATCTTCGCTGATGAACTCGCATTCTTAGAAGACATGGGTGTTGTGATGAATCAACCCCAACCAAAAGAAATTGAACCGCCACATCTTCTTCTTATCAAGAATGAGAATGCGAGTAATCCATCATCATTGTTTTGTTTCTACAAATCGAGACGTAAACCTTTTCCATTACACCTCTTATCTCCTCCCCACTTCTTCACGTCAATTGGCGACATGTTCTTCCACCAACCTTGGTGCTTCATCGATAAAATTCTTGAATGGTTGGTTTTGACTTTTGGTCTTTGCAAGGCTTTACTTTGACCAATAACTTTTACCCTCCCCAATAATTTTAAATGCTTAATACTATTTTACTTAAGTTTGGGGGGTATATTTTTGGCTCTTGAAAATAAAATTTGTCCTCAAAATTGTGAGCCAAAAATAAGTTTGGGGGAGGATTTTCACTTTCAATTTTTGTTGCCCCCGTTAATAACCTTTCCTCCCAAGTCTACAGGTTTTTGAGATTTAAAAGAAACAACAGTGAGGACACTGCTGCAAACAGGTTTGAGGGAGGTTTGTGCTTATTTACGCATTACTTTGCATTATACTATATATAAGCACACATAAAAAAAAATTGATAATAAAAGTTTGAAAGTGAAAAAAAATTTACATATGAAAGATAAGAGTAGTTTGAGAAAAGCAAGAAAATTAGATGTTTTCTTAAATGAAACTAGTAATAAGTAGTTATGAGCTGTTGTCCCAAGGGTTAGTAAGATGAAGGAAATTACTTATCTGAGGATAAAATAAGTCTGAAAAATAGTCCATATTCTTGAAGCCAAACATTTGAACGTTGATACCCTACTATACACACTTACACACATCTTGAAACTCGGGATAGTAGAGGATACCTTGAAATGCTCTTGTCTAAAAACCAAAGTATGAAGAAAATAAAAGTGAAGAATAAAAGATAAAAAGGTGAAAAGAAAAATGAACACTGGTTTTGTTATCACCGAGGCGGCAATAAAAAAATATAGCGAGGGTGCTTTATCACCTAGTGCCTTAGACCAACTGGTTTGGAGGCCACTGCTAAGCCTTAGGTGTTGCAAAACGAGGAAAATCACCTAATTAGCAAGTACAGGAGTAATCGGTCGGTTAGTACCTCAAGAAGTATTAACGGTTGCATGAAAAATGTGTGAGCATATTCCATATAAATATTGATTAAAAAGTACTAAGGTAGATGAACAAGAGTATGATTGCTTGAATTGAATTCTCCGAGTGTAGGGATGACTTTTACAAACATGTAAGGGTATATGATCGATGTTTGGAAAAAAGATAGGAATGAAGAACAAAGACGATGTTTTATTGAGGGATGATATGATTTCTAACATTTTTTCACGACCATTAAGATAGGGCTTATAGCAACTAAAAAACCGGTGTAGTTGAGAACTCTTATTTTCAAGTTCTTTGTTTTATAGTTCTTATCTTTATATGTAACTTTCACTATCTTTCTTTTATGGGATTTTGTGGGTGTAATCCACTGAAAACCCTCAGGAGACAACACTCCTCCTACAAGGGACACCTAGTGGTTTAACGGCTTGTTGCATGTGCTCAATGCAATCGTGTTGCCTACGAAAGTGTGCTTAGCTTTCTCCTTTCTTTTTTTTCTTCTCTTGAATAAGCTAGTTTGCTCGGGACGATCAAACATAAGTTTGGGGGTATTTGTTCAGTTGATAAAACTGCATAATTAATATGACATTTTTCTTACTATTTCTATATAATAAAAGGTGTTTATTATAATATATGATACATATGAGGGTTTATCTGTAAAAATACTATTTTCATGTGTTTATATATTATAATTAACATTTGGTAGGAAAAAGTAAGCATATAAGATCCATGTAACATTTGGCCTATTTAAATATGCTTACCTTATTAAAATACCTTTGACCAATTCTTAATGGTTAAGTTAATATCTCAATAAAACAAACTCTACTAATATTATTTGTTGAGTTATTGTGCAGAATTTTCAGGAATGAAATCAAGGAAATCAAAGTTGGCAAAACAAACCTGCCTAATTAAGAAAGCAAACTAAAGAAATCAATTCTGGCAGTGACAAAGAGAAGATTTTCAGTTTCCAGAGATGTCAAAAGATCACCAAGAGCTACATAGATGAAGCCCCAGAAATTTAAGGCCAAGATCCCACCATAAGACCGCGGATCCACGGTCAAACCCATCCAACGGCCGCGGTTCCGCCGCGGATTTGAGGAGTTGGGATTTTGGATTTTTTGGTTAGAATCGTAACAACTAGTTACCATATTAAGAAACTAGGGTTCCGGCTCTGTGAGTATAAATAAGGACCGAGAGCTTCTTAGAAAAATTATCAAGCTGAAGAGATCACGAAGTCCATGACAGGCTCACGCATCCAGGCTGATCATCAACGGTTCATCTACCTCCTTAAAAGAGATCGAGAAGCAAACTAGCATTTTGTAATCATTTTCTAAGGAATCAAAGTGTAAATGAATTTTGTTGATTAATAAAGGTAGTTGTTTTCTTATTCTATCTCTTTGTAGTTTTAATATGATTTCTCTCTCTATCTCTTCTTCTCCCAACATATGTGAGTAATTCTTCACTTGTTAGGGTTCATGGGATTATGGTAGGTTAATGGATGATGAAGATCCTTAAACTCTTTTTACGTCCTATAAAGTTTATAAACTTTACCAAAAGAACAGTTAACATCCTAATCGGGTGCGCTACCAATTCATTGCTAGTCTCGACCGCGATTAGAGATTAGATTAACAATTGTTTTGGTAAAGACAAGAAATGAACGGAGATCCATGTCGAGATAGGGGTTAAGAGTGGAAACCATTGTCCCTCCAGAAACCCTAATCTACATGCATCATTGGCGTTTTAGTTTTAAATCTATTAAAAGATAAAAATAGTAATCTTTAATTAATTATCCATAACTACAAAATCCCAATGAACCCTACAAGCCCCCTTTTAATATTAAACCTACATCCATAGTTAATCTAGATCTATATTCTGCATCCGTGTTTAACGTAGATCTAGATCCTACAACCATTCTTCACCATTCTTTATTCTTCCTCCTTTCTTTCTCAACACGCCTAAAGTAAGAATAAAAGGTTCAACGTTTCCCAGAGGACGACCCGTACTCATTTCGGTCTAGCTACATGCGACACCGTTATTGATTGCGGTTACATACTACATATAAATCTAGATCAATCAATATTCGAGACAGTCCTGAATCATTGTGGGCCAATAGTAACCCATTCTTTTTATCTTCAGCTTCATCTTTAGTCCAGCTTGGTGAGAACTGCAGAGTTCGTCATATATTTCTTATACGACTTTCTTTGCTTCCTCCGGCCCCTGGCATCTTAACCATAAACAATCAAACGATCTTTTATATAGAGTATCATTGACGAAGGTGAAAGACAGAGCTGTTTCATGAACTGATGTCTAGACGACGCTTTTTCAGGCGTTCGTTAGGACTTGAAGTAGTCTATAAAGACTTCCCTCCAGTCCTTGACCTTTTCTTCATCCCCTATTTGAAGGGCTACTTGTTCGGTCGCTTCTTTTCCTTCGGATGGCTCTATTAGGTCTTCCGAAGATATATCTATTGGCACAAGAATCCTGCGGCTTTGCATATTGATCCTCACGTCATTGAGGTCTTCATCGGCCAATTCCTTAGCCAATTTGGCCAATGCTTCTGCCTTGCTATTTTCTGCACGCGGTATACTCTCCAGGTTGTAGGAAGGGATTTATGTCAGTAATTGCTGCACTATTTTACCATACTTTATCAGCTCTAGCTTGCATGTCTGATAGTCTTCATTTACTTGGCTAACGATCAGCTGGGAGTCTCCATATATGAGGAGGTCTTTGATTCCCATGCCGATAGCGATCTAGATACCTGCTATCAAAACTTCATATTCAGCTTCGTTATTAGTCCTTGGCTCTGTTAGGGAGAGGGCGTAAAGCAATATCTCTCTTTGCGGAGTCACGAAGATAAGGCCCACCCCGGCTTTGATTATAAGGGTGTTTTGCTTTCGCCTCTTCACCGAAGATGCTCCATCGAAGTAGAGTTCCCATTGGGAATCATTTTCTTCTTTCTCTTCTTCGATTGCGTCGAACGCATGTTCATCCGGCAACTCGCAATTTAAGGAGGAGTCGGCTGGTATCGGATGCTCTGCAAGAAAGTTGGCAATGGCCTGCCCTTTAACAGCTTTGAGGGGACGACACGTTATCGAGAACTCTATCAAGAGGAGGGCCTATTCGGCAAGCCTTCCTGTTAGTATGGCCCTTGACATTAGATATTTGAGAGGATCCACCTTCGATATGAGATGGACCTCATGTGCCAAAGCGTAATGTTTGAGCTTCGTTATTGTGAAGATCAGTGCCATGCAATGCTTTTCGATGGGGGAATAGTTGTTTTCTGCCTCCAGGAGAACCCGACTCAAATTGTATAGAGCTCTCTCTTTTCCTTGATCATTTTCTTGTGCCCACAATGTGTCTAGAGAACCCTCAAGGGATATCGTATATAGGATAAGGGGTTTTCCTTTAACCGGAGAGGTCAATACCGACGAATTTTGTAGGTATTGTTTAATTTTGTCTAGTGCATTTTGGCACTTTTGATCCCAGATGAACGGGGTCCCCTTCTTCATCAAATGACGGTAGGGACGTCATTTTCCGGAGAGGTTGGCTATGAACCGCCGGATATATGCGGGCTTTTCTTGAAGAGATCGCAACTGTTTGAGGGTTCTTGGCGTGGGCATTTCCATAATTGCCTTGATCTTTGAGGGGTCAATTTCGATACCTCGGTGACGTATGATGAATCCTAGGAATTTGCTTAAGGAAACTCCAAACAAATATTTAGAGGACTCATCTTCAGATTATACTTCCGAAGACGTTGGAACACTATTTTTAGATGTTCCTAATTCTCTTCGTGAGATTTACTCTTTACCACAAGGTCGTCGATATAGCATTCGACAATCTCATGGATGAGGTCGTCGAAAATATTTGTCATAGCCCTCTGGTAGGTAGCGCCAGCGTTCATCAGACCGAAGGGTATCACTTTATAGAAGAATATACCCAGCGGAGTCCAGAAGGCGATATGCTTTTAGTCTTCTGGATGCATTTTTATTTGGTTGTATCGTGAAGACCAATCCATGAAGGGGAAAACCTCATGGGTGGACGTGTTATCGATCATTAGCTCGGCAATGGGGACTTGAAAGTCGTCCTTCGGGCAAGCTTTGTTGAGATCCCGAAAGTCCATGCAGATGTGTACCATCCTATTTTTCTTCATCACTGGAACGATGTTGGTGATCCAGTCAGGATGTTGAACTTCTTGGATGAAGCCGGAGTCGATTAGTTTCTTGACTTTAGCGTTGATACTCATCTCAAGTTCGAATCGCATCCTTCCCGGCGCCTGTTTGGTTGGCTTTATACTTGGCGATATAGCCAGTTTTTGTACTGCCACTTTTAGATCTAGACCCGGCATTTCGGAGTAGTTCCAGGCGAAGCAATCTTTATACTTCATAAGCATGTCTTTTAACGTGGCCACCTGTTTTTCAGATAGTGCCCTCAAGTCAATTATTGTAATCGCAGACACGCGATTCTGATGATTGAGGGAGGACCTATACGGGTAGGACAGTCTTACTCAAAATGATAGTATGCTATCTGGTTTGTATTTATCATCATGTACATGAATTATATGGTATTCCAGATCACTATTACATGTTGATAGAGCCTATAAGGTTCTTGTTTGACTACCAGCATTATGATGGCAGTCATATACGTGAGAGCTGGGTAGCCTATAAGCACATCCTTAAATGTCCTTAGTTGTGAGAGTATCGAGACTGGGCATCGATATTCCGGAGTAGACTAGTGTATACGCTTCGTGACCCCGACGAGGGGCGATAGCCGTGTAGGGTTGCTAGGCACGCGCACAAGGGTCTACGAGGCATCAACCATGCCCGAATAAAAATTTAGCCGTGCCGAACAACCCGAATACGGAACTTTAAACTAGAGATTAGGCGAAAACAAGCATGCTAAACACTTTAACACTAAGTGAGAGAGATTACAACCTTTGTAGATCCGGTCCTTCACTTCATATGCTCCGTGTTGTGGTCCCTTCGCTGCGATCATCGGGATCCGGACTCTCGAGAGGTTCCACGAAGAGAAAGACGCAACCTTTGCTTCCGATCTTCGATACTAAGATGATCTACCTTGAAGTTTCTTTAACACAAGCTAACACTCATGAAATGATGTGAACACCCTCATCTAAATGGCAAGGGAAGATGAGGATGATGAAGTAGGATTTTTGCTCTCTTTATTTATCTTTTTCTCATATTTATTCATCACTTTGAAAAATCAAGCAAGCTTTTTCATGAAAGAATGAAGGAAGAAGAAGATGAATAATGTTATATCCTTTTGTGATGAATAGGAAAAGGAGATAATGATCAATTATGCAACCATGGTTCACTTAACCATTGTAGAGAATTAACCAAGGGTTAGGGTTTGGGTTGAGTTAAGAATGAGTCACACACAAATATCTTTATCATGACAAAAAGAAAAGCTTCTAGAATCAACTAGAAGGTTTAACCCTAATCCAAACCCTAATCATGTTCAAACTCCACAAAACAAGTTGCATTAGTTATCATATCATGTTACAATATTATATATCACATATATAATATTTATCGTAACAAAATAAAACAATACAATTAACATATATCGCATATATATCAATGTATTACCCGAGTGAGAAAAAGAATCTTTTAGTGAGCAAATATTAGTTAATGTAATTTAATATATCATATATATTATTATACATTAAATTATCGAATTAACACTTGATCCAACAATCCGGCTATATCGCATATAACCGACTAATATTTATCCGTACCGATTCATCGAATCAACACTTGATCCGATGACCCGGCTGATATCAAATATCGCGAGAATAGAATACGGTATCACATATCGCATTATCCTCGGTCCCGCACATATCACATATGTGCTCCTACTCCGTTTTGCCTAAGTCAAGAAACCTCTGTGTAGGACTCTAAAGAATCGTCAATACGCCGGCAGTAGGTGATGATCATATCAAACACCCACAAGCTGCAAGCGGTCAGCTAAACGTAACAGCTACCCAGGTATTGAGCGCTCAGAAGATCAACAAGCAAGCCTGTACATTCTCCTGCGAATCCAAACAGTAACACTCCCGTACAGTCCGGTCTCGTCGTCTGATATGTTGCATATCTCGCCTAGGGGTGGTAAACGTCAGACCCCAGTAGCTCGATAAGTCGTGTCGATATGAGGTCTATAACAGTTCGAGAAACTACTGATAACACTTACCAGTAAATCTCAGCAACCCTGGCCAGGGATTTCCGGTTATAGCCAATCGAACACAGCACAACATCAACTCCCTATACCGGGAGAGACGAATCCCCTCCTATCGCTCATTGCCTCCATGTGATTCGGGACTGTACCCAAAAGCCACCTTTTTGCACGCCCTCTTGGACGTGGTATGATGGAAATCAAAGCACAGTGGGAACCACACAAGACTCTATGACGATCTCGGATCAACAGACTACTCTGTACCAGTGTCACCGGAGAACTGCCCTCTGACGTATGGTATAATACCATCTGGGAGTTCTCGGCGAGTCCGTCCAGTGTACCCAGTCTCCACTGAGCACCCGTACACCATCCTTGATGTCAAACACCGATGGATATGGGATCATCCATCGCCTATCATATGGGTCAAGATGCGTATACGCTAGTCTACTCTGGTGCATCGATGCCCTGTCTCGATACACCCTCGACTAGGAACAGTTATAGGATGTACTCGTCGACTACCGTGGCCCCACTAGTATGATCTCATCATAGTCCCAGTAGTCGAGTACATATCCTAAGGGCTTTATCAACATGTAACATAGAGACAATCAGAGTACATGTTAAGATAAAGTACAACCAGATAGCATACTATCATGTCGAGCAAGAAAGTCCTCCCTATATATGTCCTAGCATCCACTACAATATACATCGTATGTACAGTAATGGCCTCTAGGGCATACATATAACTAACAATCTCCCACTTGCACTAGGGCCATCTGTTATGGTATCGCATACCCAACAATTAGCTGCGGTTGAAGTATCTCATACTCAACCATCCCATAAAAATCTCTACTGGGAAAAAGGCCTTTGTGAATGGATCCGCGCTGTCGTCCTCTGTGTCTACTCTCCTTACCTCGATCTCCCTGGAGATCAACCATCTCCATGATCAGGTGATACTGCCTAAGAATTATATCTGGATTTCTGATGGGACGGTAGTTCCTTGGCTAAAGCCACAACTCCATTGTCACACAATGGTAGGAACGAAGTTCATCTTATGAACTTATATATATCCAGACTGCCTCTTTGGTAGCATCCTTGGTAACGATGTATCTTGCCTCTAATCGTCTAGTATGTCACGGTATCTAGCTTGGAACTCTTCCAACATACCGTCCCTCCACTGAGGGTATAGACAATGCCTGCGACTGACATTCAGTCGTCCTTATCACCCTGGAACATTTCCAGTGATTCTCCCCAGGATCGATTGATACCATCTCACTACAACTAGTGAGAATCCTAACATCCAATTATATTTATCTCATAGATCCAAAAACCCAGGATTTAGGAGGTATCACTTTGATCCTATATGGAGAATCCTTGTGATAAGCGGAGATTGACCGAGCGTAGTATAGGAAACTCCTTCCCTATCAAGAGTATGTCATCCACGTACTCTACGAAGATCACCACCATACTCTCTACTACCTTTTCGTATAAACAAGGTTCATCTACCATTTTGATGAAGTCAAACTCTTTGACTACCACATCAAAACAGATGTTCCAACTCCGCGATGCCTGTTTTATCATATAAAACATCTTGCACACGTTTCCGCTGCTCCCACTGTCTACGAAGCCCTCTGGCTGTGTACTTATAGACGCTCTCTTCTAAAACATCATTTAGAAAAGCAGTCATGACACCCAACCACCAGATATCGTAGTCATGGTATGTAGCCGTGGCAAGTAGGATCTGGATGGACTTAAGCATAGCTTTGAAAGTCTCAACTTTTCCATGTACACCAAGTAATCTTCTCAAGATATACTTGCTCCTGATGGGGATTTAACCCTTCAGATAAAGCAACCAAAGTCCATACTTTGTTGGTGTATAAGGATTCCATCTCAGATCGATAAGCATCCAGCCATTCTTACAGAGTCCCACTTCTGATGGCCAGCCCGAAACTAGTTGGGTCATCATCTCATGATGCAATCCTCGCTCCCACTGTCATAGAGGAACCGAAGTATCTCTCAGGTGGGTGAGGAACCCTACTAGATCGGCGGAGAGGCTGAGGTTCGTTGGTAACTATTGAATCCTTTGGTTCTATCAAATCATCTGCTGTAGTTTGTATAGCTGGAACATTTTCAGTTCTACATAACAGACCTTGCCTCGAGCTTGTCCGGATTTTGCTTTTTAGACATAGGCCGGACAACCCCAAATCTTAACAAGCTTAAGATATGGGCTCTTCCCTTTCCATATCATATATGAAGTGGTAGGCAACTGATTTGATTTGAACCCTATTCAATAGGTATGCAACTTCACAAGTGCATAACTCCCTAAAGGAAATAGGAAACTCAGTAGTACTCATCATAGAGCACACCATATCACATAGGGTGCTATTGCTCCACCCCGATATACCATCGTGCTATGGTGTATAGGAGGAGTAATGCTGAGAGAGAATCTCATTCTCCTTTAGAATAGTCCAGGAATTCCGTGCTCAAGTATTCTCCTCCTTGATCACATCAAAGGACATAATACTTTTACCCGTATTTGTTGGTGCTCTACTTCTAACTTATATTCTGTGAATATCTCAAAAGGTTCGGACTTAGGTTTCAACAGGAACATACGTCTGAATCTTGAGAGATTATCAGAGAATGTAATGAAGTACAAAGAACCAGTCTTGGCATGTGTAGACATGAGACTTTCATACATCAGCATGTATCAATCCCAAGAGTTCACTAACTCTTTTTCTGTTTCCAATAAACAGAGCTATGGTCATCTTATCTTTGTGACATGACTGGCAAGTTTCATAAGATGTAAATTCAAACTAACTTAAATATGCATCTATATGTAACTTCAGCCAGTCGGGTCGCATTGATATGACCTAGTCTACAATGCCTCAAGAAGGATTTGTTCATTTCTGAACTCTTCCTCTTGTGTGTGTTCTGTATACTAAGAACTGTAGTTTGATTTAGAACGTCAATGATTTTAGATAACGTGCCTGAACCGATCAACTCTTGATATAGGAAATGTTCAAAACATTATCCAACAATACAAAATTATATCCTTTCTTTACTAATAAAGAGACTGATATGATTTTGTATATCAGGTTCGGTATCTAATAACATTTGTTCAGAATCAATGTATTCCGATAATACAGGGTGACAGCGACCAACAGACTTGGCTGCAACACTTGCACCGTTTTCTGCCTCATGAAACTTATCACCCGTTCTCAGTTTTTTTTACCTATCTATAGCCCATGTAACAGATTACATATGCGGGATCCTGATCCGGTATCACATACCCAGGACATAAAGGATACTGAGAAACAGTTCTGTGTAATGAACACACCCGAAGATGATGCATCAGCATGCACTTTCTTCGTTTGGGCGGCACGGGAATTCTGGTAATCCCCAATTTCCTGCTCTGTCTTATAACAATTATAAGTTGGAGCGGGACCAACGTTCCCCAGCTCAGTATAACAAGCGGGTTCGGTCAATATATCCGTATTATTATCTTGATTAAGGCATGATATGGTCGCTACCTGGAGAGAGAGAGAAGAAAACACTCAGCGTATGCTCTTGCAAGATTAGATTGGTTATCTAATATATCTAATCAGGATGTCTCCCACTGTTTTGGTCAAATCTTCCTTCAAACCCTAAAAGGAAAGACTAGCCGGGATTAATTACATGCTATAAGTTCGCCAATCTTTCAGCCAGGCCAGTGTCGGTACTTTGAGGGAGGTCCCCCGTGCTTTCGCACGAACCTAATTAAAGTAAACCTCGTTTTCCCAGAGGCGCAACCCCGTTAACACCTTTCTAGACACCTACTTGATCGGCTAATTGTAATGTGTAAAACTCTCCTAGGAGTAACTCTTACTCGCAGTGGGTATCGGGATCCAACTATCTCATCTCATAGAAGGTATGCAATCTCATTGCAAATTTCAACACTTGAAATCCCCAATAATATTTTGCCCCTAGCGTCCCATGACCTTGACGCAGGCCAACAAACCACAGTGCGCTATTCAAGTTCAACCCGTCATTTCTTGATTGAATTAAACCCACCCGCACGACCCTTGACGCAGGCCAACAAAGTCGCACGACTACCCTAACTCAATCTGCATCATATGCATAAGCAGATAAATACTAGTTAGCTACCGCACACTACGCCTTGACGCAGGCCAACAAACGTAGCACGAATACTAACTACTACTTATCTGAAATGACGGAGGGCTACGACAGGTTTTTATGAAAACCCTTTGCGTAATGAACATGATATCGTTATAGAATCGAGTGATTTTTAAATGGAGTGTGTTTTTAGGCTTTTCTAGTTTTGCTAAAGGGGTCACTCCCGGTGAAGGGATCGTCGGCCCTTTCCTCATCGAATAAGGTGCAGGATATATCATATATACCGCTGTGCAAAGAAAGAACTACGGAAGCAATCAAAAGACAAACCGAGTTTGTAGCATCTGCCAGTTATTACTAAAGGAGTCACTCTCGGTGAAGGGATCTCGGTCCTTTCCTTATCGAATAAGGTGCTGGATGTTCTACAAGGAACACCGCTATGCAAAGCAACAACTAGAGCTACCAGTTTTTATAAACAAGTTTCTACAACATCTTAGGTTTCTTTTATTTCATTAATCTCATTAATGAAGTCCCATTTTATATGCTTCGCAAGCATCACATTTGAAACGAAATCTGCAATATAACATATATCTCATATATATAATATAAACATTCGTCTCAGGAAGTAATATGATCTCATCACAGAACATTGCAGCAGAAGAACATATATGAAATATTGGATATACTAGGACGTCCGTGTTTTCAATACGAGCCAGTATAAAACACGGATTCCACGGTCGCGATGAATAGCCAAACCCACATCCCTAGACCCCTACGAGAGCGGCAAGTAACACTGCCAATTCTAGGGTTAGGAGACCCGGTCCCGACTCCTCGAGATGGTCTCCCACTGGACCCTAGAACCCGGTTACTTGTGCTCCCCGCCTTGGGTCTACCTAATGCGGAAAAGTAAATAATATACAACGGTGACATCTTCCGCTACCTGGAAGTGCCCCAATAAAAGAATATTACATACAAATGAATTTTACATGAATGAAAAAGAAAAACTCTCATCTCACATAAAACCCCCGGCTATTCAAACGCGACGATCCAATACAACATATCACAGCAACACATAATATCTCATATCATCAACGTAAACAAGTATGCGTATCCCGATTGTCGTTGATGTATAGCAACGAAGCCGGCGATACACCACATACTACGCTTACGGTCACAGAAAAGAAAGTGTAAAACTACAACAGTTGGAATCCGCAACTTCCTTAGACATCGCATGCCTAACCAAATGAATTCCTTATACATCACATGCCTAACAATTATAAACCCCGCATTTTAGTCTCATTTATCGAAAACTCTTTTCAATATCAAGTCGGGCAATTCAACAAGATTCCCGACGTCCTGATCGAATGCTCGTCGCAAACTTTAGTAGACGGCTGCACCCCTGGATGCCGTCGACGAAGTGCACTAAGGCGGAACACCGCTACCGCGAGCACCCGAATGGATGCTTTCGGCGACGGGGTTCTCCTACAGTCACTTGGTCGGGGCTAAGAGGTGTAGCTGTCTATTAAGTTTTCCCGGCGAGTATCCGCGTACGCTACGTGATTGCGACGGACTTTTGATCACATTAAAATTCCGTGGCAACCGATCATCTGAGACTAAACTGCTATGTTTATAATATTCAAATTAGTTATCTCATAACTACCTGTGGATTCCAAATATTGTATCACATTCCAGATAAATAGAAAAAGTTAAACTTTCCGATCGAATCATCAAACACCCAAGATTTCCCCAATATATCTCAACACTTGAAATCAGTTTAAAAACATCCATTACATGCCACAGTAGCAATGGTCCAGCCGTAGAAGGGTCAAGCCAACGCCTCACATGTGGCACGCCGTACTGCCCCAAACCCTAAGCTTCAAAAGGCAGTTCAAGACGGTCACATAATCGAGTTAAGGTTTGTTGTCTTCTAGAGGGTCCACCGCGTTACTTGCATGACTTAGAACGTTCTTAAACACGGGGAAAAATCCAACTTTTGAAAAATTTTCCGACAGGGGAAAAAGTGAGTTATTGATATCCGTTCGAACTTTTTAACAGTTTCTAAAATTTATCCGGACAAAACTAAACAAAGTTAAAATATCCGATCGAATCTTTATGTCCCCAATACAACCCAGATAATTCAACAGTTGAATAAAAAAAATAAAAATTTCCAGAAGACTCAGCACTTGAAGACAAGAATTACTGTGCAAGCCACGTGGTGTAACTCACCAAAGTGGCCGCGGAACCGCCACGAAACCCAGGGTTGGGCCGCGGTTCCGCGCCTCACTTGTCGAGTTAGAACCATGTGCTTCACAGTATCTCATAGAATTCCCTGCTGAATTTTTTGGCAATTTTTAATTCGCAAAAATCCAAACTTTCAGAAAATTTCCAGAGAAGTGGTTAAATCGGGTTTTCCGGGTTCGATCGGACTTCAAACTTCGTCTAGACTTCGCCTAAAGCTCTAGCTTGGCTCTGATACCACTGTAGGGTTGCTAGGCACGCGCACAAGGGTCTACGAGGCATCAACCATGCCCGAATAAAAATTTAGCCGTGCCGAACAACCCGAATACGGAACTTTAAACTAGAGATTAGGCGAAAACAAGCATGCTAAACACTTTAACACTAAGTGAGAGAGATTACAACCTTTGTAGATCCGGTCCTTCACTTCATATGCTCCGTGTTGTGGTCCCTTCCCTGCGATCATCGGGATCCGGACTCTCGAGAGGTTCCACGAAGAGAAAGACGCAACCTTTGCTTCCGATCTTCGATACTAAGATGATCTACCTTGAAGTTTCTTTAACACAAGCTAACACTCATGAAATGATGTGAACACCCTCATCTAAATGGCAAGGGAAGATGAGGATGATGAAGTAGGATTTTTGCTCTCTTTATTTATCTTTTTCTCATATTTATTCATCACTTTGAAAAATCAAGCAAGCTTTTTCATGAAAGAATGAAGGAAGAAGAAGATGAATAATGTTATATCCTTTTGTGATGAATTGGAAAAGGAGATAATGATCAATTATGAAACCATGGTTCACTTAACCATTGTAGAGAATTAACCAAGGGTTAGGGTTTGGGTTGAGTTAAGAATGAGTCACACACAAATATCTTTATCATGACAAAAAGAAAAGCTTCTAGAATCAACTAGAAGGTTTAACCCTAATCCAAACCCTAATCATGTTCAAACTCCACAAAACAAGTTGCATTAGTTATCATATCATGTTACAATATTATATATCACATATATAATATTTATCGTAACAAAATAAAACAATACAATTAACATATATCGCATATATATCAATGTAATTTAATATATCATATATATTATTATACATTAAATTATTAGTTAATGTAATTTAATATATCATATATATTATTATACATTAAATTATCGAATTAACACTTGATCCGACAATCCGGCTATATCGCATATAACCGACTAATATTTATCCGTACCGATTCATCGAATCAACACTTGATCCGATGACCCGGCTGATATCAAATATCGCGAGAATAGAATACGGTATCACATATCGCATTATCCTCGGTCCCGCACATATCACATATGTGCTCCTACTCCGTTTTGCCTGAGTCAAGAAACCTCTGTGTAGGACTCTAAAGAATCGTCAATACGCCGGCAGTAGGTGATGATCATATCAAACACCCACAAGCTGCAAGCGGTCAGCTAAACGTAACAGCTACCCAGGTATTGAGCGCTCAGAAGATCAACAAGCAAGCCTGTACATTCTCTTGTGAATCCAAACAGTAACACTCCCGTACAGTCCGGTCTCGTCGTCTGATATGTTGCATATCTCGCCTAGGGGTGGTAAACGTCAGACCCCAGTAGCTCGATAAGTCGTGTCGATATGAGGTCTATAACAGTTCGAGAAACTACTGATAACACTTACCAGTAAATCTCAGCAACCCTGGCCAGGGATTTCCGGTTATAGCCAATCGAACACAGCACAACATCAACTCCCTATACCGGGAGAGACGAATCCCCTCCTATCGCTCATTGCCTCCATGTGATTCGGGACTGTACCCAAAAGCCACCTTTTTGCACGCCCTCTTGGACGTGGTATGATGGAAATCAAAGCACAGTGGGAACCACACAAGACTCTATGACGATCTCGGGTCAACAGACTACTCTGTACCAGTGTCACCGGAGAACTGCCATCTGACGTATGGTATAATACCATCTGGGAGTTCTCGGCGAGTCCGTCCAGTGTACCCAGTCTCCACTGAGCACCCGTACACCATCCTTGATGTCAAACACCGATGGATATGGGATCATCCATCGCCCATCATATGGGTCAAGATGCGTATACGCTAGTCTACTCTGGTGCATCGATGCCCTGTCTCGATACACCCTCGACTAGGAACAGTTATAGGATGTACTCGTCGACTACCGTGGCCCCACTAGTATGATCTCATCATAGTCCCAGTAGTCGAGTACATATCCTAAGGGCTTTATCAACATGTAACATAGAGACAATCAGAGTACATGTTAAGATAAAGTACAACCAGATAGCATACTATCATGTCGAGCAAGAAAGTCCTCCCTATATATGTCCTAGCATCCACTACAATATACATCGTATGTACAGTAATGGCCTCTAGGGCATACATATAACTAACAAGCCGGTCTCACAAGCCATTGGTGTTATGTCACCTAAGATAGTATACAGGTGCTCACTGGAGGTGAGTACACTGGACGGACACGCCGAGAACTTCTAGATAGTATTATACCTATCGTCAGATGGAAGTTCTCAGGTGGCATGAGTACAGATTAGTCCTTTGACCTGAAGTCGTCATTTGTCTTGTGTGAGTTCCCACTGTACTTTGATTACTACCCTACCATGGCTCCAAAGAGTCATGCAAACAGGTTTTAGTTGGGTACAGTCTCGAGCCACATGGAGGCAGTGGTCGACTGTTAGGGATTCGTCTCTTTTGGAATTAAGAGTCGATGTCGCGCTATGTTCAGTTGGCTATCACCAGAAATCCATGGCCATGGTAGGGGAGATTTACGGATAGTTGATCAGTAGTATCTCAGTTGGTGATGAGCTAGATTCAGACACGACTTATCGGGTTAGTAGGGGTCTGATGTTATCCACACCCTAGACCCGATATGCGATACTCTTTGACGAAGAGACCGGACTGTACGGAGATTGTCACATTCAGGCTCAGTAGGGTAAGGACGCACTTGATTGTCGACCTCCCTTTCGACAAGTAGCTGGGTAGCCGTTACATACAGCTAATGCCGCTGATGTGCTTGTGGTTAAACCCACTGCGAGCCTATTGTCGAGTCTTTAGAGTCTCACATAGAGCGTTTTCCCAGTTTAGGCGATTGATGTAGGAGCTGTACGGTGGTACGAGCAGGGGTCCAATTAAATACGTGTACGCAGTGTTAGGAATATGTATACCCTAAAGACCATTATTATATATTGATGTATATTATAGTGGATGCTTGGACATATATATAGAGGACTTTCTTGCTCGACATGATAGTATGCTATCTGGTTACTCTTTATCTTAAAATGTACACTTAGTATTATTATACTGTCTCTCAGATACATGTAGATAAATCCCTTAGGGTGTTGGCTTGACTACCAGGACTATGATGCGGATCATACTACTGAGACCTGGGTAGTCCACAAGCACATCCTTTAATTGTTCCTAGTCGAGGGTATATCGAGACAGGACATCGATATTCCAGAGTAGACTAGTGTGTACGTTTCTTGACCCTGTATGGGGGCGATGGTTGATCCCATGGCCATTGGTGTTTGACATCAAAGATTGTACACATGTGCTCATTAGAGAATGGGTACACCGAACAGGACTCGTCGAGAACTCCTATATGGTACTATACCTATCGTTAGATAGCAGTTCTCTGGTGACACTGGTACAGGTTAGTCTGTAGACCCGAGATCCTCATAGAATCTTGTGTGGTTCCCACTGTACTTTGATTTCCTCCGTACCACGGCTCAAAGGAGTCATGCAAATAGGTGGATTTTGGGTACAGTCCCGAGTCACATGGAGACAATGAGCGATAGGAGGGGTTTCGTCTCTCCCGGTATAGGGAGTTGATATTACGCTATGCTCGATTGGCTATAACAGGAAGTCCCTGGTCAGGGCCGTTGATGAGATTTACTGGTAAGTGTTATCAGTAGTTTCTCATACCGTTATAGGCCACACATCGGCATGACTTATCAAGTTATTGTGATTTGACAATTCCACCCCCAGACTCGATATGCGACATATCAGACGAAGAGACCGGACTGTACGGTAAGTGTTACTTATAGTCTTCATGGGAGTTTAGACAAGCTTGCTTATTGACCTTCTAATCACTCAATACCTGGATAGCCGTTACATCCAGCTAGTACCGCTGACGGCTTGTGGGTAACTGATGTGATCATTACCTACTGCTGGTGTATTGACGAGTCTTTAGAGTCCCACATAGAAGTTTCCTTATTCAAGCGAAACGAAGTAGGGTACATTTGCTGATATGTGCGGGGGCCTAATTAAATACTAGTATGTGATACCACATTCTAATCTGGCGGTTATTTGTTATCAGTTAGGTTATATGTGATATAACCGGATTATTGAATCAAGTGTTGATTTGATAATATGATATACAGATAAATGATATTAGTCTGTTATATGTGATATAACCGGATTATTAAATCAAGTGTTGATTTAATAATATGATATATATATATATATATTTATAGTTGATATAATTATATATTAACTAATATTATAAGCTCACTAATTATTCCCATCTCTAAGACTAATAATCAGCTTGAATCCATTCGAACTACATTTTCGTTATTGAGTATATATATATACATGATATATATATATATATATATATATATATATATATTATATGAAACATGGCATGGATTTTCTATTTTTATGAAAATAGAAATTGAGGTGGAAAATGGGGAGATATTTGTGGTGTGGAGCAAAGTATGGCTTATTTTTTTATATTCATTTGCTTGCACTATTGAATCATGACTATAATTTTTAATTGTTGAAAATTGTATGCTTCAATAATGTGTGAGCTTTGAAGAGCCATTCTACACTTTATTTTTCACTTGAGTTATTTTTCTCACTTGAGATCCTTGCTCTCTAGCTCTCTCCATTTTCTTCACCTCCTCCTCCAAGCTCAATCCTTCACATGAGTTGTGAAACCTCGAGCTTGTGAGAACCCTAGTGAGCAAACAACACCGCTACTTCACGATCCTACACTAGATTAGCACTTTGGTGTAGTGTGTTTCCTTCACTAAAGAGTTTAGTGAATAGGTAGCTTGGATTAGCGGACTTCGGGTGGATCGTGTTCGGCGTGAAGGTCATTGAAGCAAGTTCGTTCAATGTTCAGTTGATAAAACTGCACTTTTAATATGGCATTTTTCCTACTATTTCTATATAAAAAGGTGTTTATTATAATATATGACACATATGAGGGTTTATCTGTAAAAATACTATTTTCATGTATTTTTATATTATAATTAACAATATGAAGGAAAAAGTAAGCATATAATATCCATGTAACATCTGGCCCATTTAATATGCTTACCTTATTAAATACCTTTGACCAATTCTCTTAAAACTAAAATATCATGACAAATGGTTAAAAATAATATCTTAATAAAAACAAATTCTGCTGACATTATTTATTGAGATAATTATGCAGAAATTATTTTAGGACTGGAATCAAGGAAATCCGAATTATCGAGATCAAATCTGCCAAAGATATTCAAGTAAATTGAAGAAACTAATTCTGGCAGAAATGTAGAAAATATTTTCAAAATCTAGATACTCAAAAAATTACCAAGTGTTACAGATATGAAGCTACAAAAATTAGAGGCCATGATCTCACCAAAAGGGGGCGGATCCGCGGCCAAACCTATCCAATGGCCGCGGTTCCACCGCGGATTTGAGGAGTTGAGATATGGGATTTTGGTGGTTAGGATCCTAACAACTAGTTTCCATATTAGGAAACTGGGGTTTTGGCTCTGTGATTATAAATAAGGACCGAGGGGCTCTTGGAAAAATCATCAAGCTGAGGAGATCACGAAGTCCACGATAGGCTCACACATCCAGGCTGATCATCAATGGTTTATCTACCTCCTTAGAAGAGATCGAGAAGCAAAACTAGCATTTTGTAATCATTTTCTAAGGGAACAAAGTGTAAATGAATTTTGTTGATTAATAAAGATAGTTGTTTTCTTATTCTATCTCTTTGTAGTTTTTAATATGATTTTTCTCTCCATCTCTTCTTCTCCCAACATGCGCGGGTAATTCTTCTCTTGTTAGGGTTCATGGGATTAGGGTAGGTTAATGGATGATAAAGATCCTTAAACTCTTTTTAAGTCCTATAAAGTTTATAAACTTTATCAAAAGAATAGTTAGCATCCTAATTGGGCGCACTATCAATTCATTGATAATCGCAACCACGATTAGAGATTAGATTAACTATTGTTTTGGTAAAGGCTAGATATGAACGGAGTTCCATATCGAGATAGGGGTTAAGAGTGGGAACCCTTTTCCCTCCAGAAAGCCTAATCTACATGCATCACTGTCGTTCTAGTTTTAAATCCAATAAAGGATAAAAAGAGTAAATTTTAGTTAATCATCTATAACTACTAAATCCCAATGAACCCTACAAGCCCCTTTTTAATATTAAACTTACCTCCGTAGTTAATCTAAATCTATATTTTGCATCCTTGTTTAACGTAGATCTAGAAACTATCTTCACCTTTCTTTATTCTTCCTCCTTTCTTTCTCAACACGCCTAAAGTAAGATTAAAAGATTCAACGTTTCCCTGAGGATGACCCGTACTCATCTCGGTCTAGCTACACGCGACACCGTTATTGATTGCGGTTAATTACAACACACAAAAAAGATCAATCAAATGGCGCAGTTGCTGGGGATACGTGCGTAATATTTTTTTCTTACTATTCGTGTTGAATTCTTATTCGATCTATATCATAAAAATAAACAAAACTGCAAATTGTATATTTAACGATTATTGTGTGAATTTTGCGAGGGAATCTGGAGTCACAGATTTGAGGAAACAGAGATTCAGAGACATTCATTAAGATCCAGAGGAGCAAAGGAGGCCACGTAGCAAAAATCTTCAACAGATCGTCCTAGTCGGCGGCGGAACCGCAACACAAAGAGCCTATTGGCGGCGAAACCGCAGCTTATTGGGGGATTTAGGGTTGCAAACTTCTCTGGTATTTTTTTTCTATATCTTTCTCTCTCCTCTGAAATCTAATAAAATATCTTTTCTGCAGGATTCTTTGTAAAATTTTTCCGCTCAAAAATCTTTTTGCAAAGTTTTGTAATTAGTTTGTTAATTCATATTTTAATACGGATTTTTAAGGGGCAAGACCAAAATTCAGATTAGGTAGGGATTTTATCACCCTTCCTAAGCCTCACAAATCATAAACCGAGCATCTACATCAACCCTACATTAATTTAAAAAATATCTAGACAAGACTCTAAGAACTGTCGCGCTCAATAAGGACAGAGGAAGGTCGTGGGTAACTATCGCTTATCCGCATTACTTTTGTAGTGCCTAGGCAAGTGTGTCTAAGGCAAGTGGTTACTTAATTAGGCCCGCTATTTTCGATGATTCGTATAGCAGATACCTCCCACTTACTTGACACTTACCTGGCCACAAGAGTAGTAAAGAGATGGTAGAGGATTGATCCTACGGCTTGCCCTTTGGAAGTCTAGGAGCGGTCTAGAGACTTGACCTAGGTAACCTTAGTTTCAGGGTTGTTTGTGCTTTTTGTGTGATTTGTCTAAGTCCGACACACTTTTTCAAAAACAAACCAATTTTAAATCACACACACGCTGCTATTTGTGATAAACCCGCTTAGTGCATGCTCGGCTGGACACGGGAGTCTAGTGCCCGTCTTGTCCGCGTTCCTGCTATCGACTCCGAAGTTGGTGCTTCTTCATTTTCTTTTTCCCCACCACCCACCATATCGACCGAGATGGACGGTACTCCATCAAATTATAATACCACGCTGCCACCGCCCGTAGGTGAGTAGAATCCACCGCGTATCTCTCTCCAAGAAAGATGCTATCCTATCCGTGGTCCACTTCCCACTTGCTTATTTATTCCACCAGCCAATGGGAACAATTTTGAAATCAAACCATAATATATCAATCTTTTACCAAAATATCACGGTCTCGAGTCTGAAGACGCATACGTCTTTATTACCAAATTTGAAAATGTATGCGCTATAATGGGTACTTCACAGCTTTCTGTGGATGCTATGCGTCTACGTCTTCTCCTATTCACTTTGTGCGATATAGCCGAGAAGTGGCTTTATAACACAGCCGCACATTCTATTTCAAACTGGGGAGAATTCATAACAGCTTTCCTAAAGAAATTCTACCCTAATCATAAGACATCTCGAGTCCATAGCGAAATAAATCAATTTACCCAGCTTCCCAATGAACCATTCTCGAAGTGTTTTGAACGCTTCAAGGATCTGTTAGTTCAATGTCCTCATCACAGAATTCCTAGATGGGATCTGTGCAGAATCATATATGAGGGCATTAATTCTACAACAAAATAGACTCTTGAATCCATGTGTCAAGGCACCTTCATGAATAAAGATGATGGTGAAACCTGAAGATTTTTAGAAGATTTCGCTGAAAAATCTTTACAGTGGGAGAGTATTAGTCAATCATCGTCTAGGGTGGTAACCACCAATCTGATGTTTCCATAAGAGTTAGAGCTGAAATGGCAGCAATGCAAAAGAAACTCGAAGTTATGGAATATAAATTTTTAGCAGCCTCCCTAAATCAGATGTCACTCTCCAAAACTGTCTGTGGATGCTGTTTTGATCCATCTCATCTTACGGAAGAATGTCTTTTAAATTCTCCGTTTCAAGGTCAATAGCATACCAATGCTGCTTTCCAACAAAGACCTAGAAGCGATCCTTATTCTTCCACTTATAATCAGAGTTGGAGGAATCACCCTAATTTTGCTTTGAACCAATCACAAAATCAAAACACGGTTCCAAATCAAAACAATTTCCAAAGGGGTCCTCCACCACAACAGCAACCACTTCAAATAAGTCAGCACCCCTACCAATCACAAAATTTTCAAAATCCGGTCAACATTTCTGCACCGCACAACAATTCTTTGCAATTTACCGGTACTGATAACTCCTCTTCACTCGAACAAACCATGAATTTGCTTCTGACAAATTTCATGCAAGTTTTGGCTGAGATGAAGTCTTCCGTCGATAAAATCGAGAAAAACTATGACTCTCAAAGTAAGAGTATTAAATCGATGGAAGCACAAATTTCCCGAATAAATGCCGAATTGAGTGCTAGAGAGAAAGGGAAATTTTCAGCTCAACCTTTACCCAATCCTGGCTATTCACATCATGTGAACGCTATCACCACGTGGAGATCTGGAAGAGTGCTTGACAACCATATTGGTGAAGAGATTGATAATAATGAAGAATCAATCGATGATACCCCGGCTGAGACTTTTCCTTCCACTTCTACTTCTCCTTCTGACCCCAGTTCGTCTACCCCACCATTTTCTTCCGAGCCTATTCTTCGTTTTCCCCAAAGCTCGAACCCTCAGCACACTTCTTCTAGTCCACCAAAGATCATCCACACTCCTATTCTTGGATCTTTCCTACCCACACGATCTTCTCCAATGTTGGACCCAGCTATTATTGCTAAAGCTCCTTATCCGAATCGGTTAAGGGGAAACAGACCAAGTCCGCAAATGGAGAAGATCACTGAAATTTTTAAACAGGTTAAACATTAATATACCTCTCCTAGATGCTATACAACAAGTCCCGGCTTATGTGAAAATTCTCAAGGACTTGTGCACTAGGAAGAGGAAGACTCAAGTGCCAAAAAATGTGTTCATGTTGAGTACTGTAGACACAGCTTTTCCCCAACAATTACCAAGAAAACGTAAGGACCCTGGCTGTCCTACAATTTCTATTTTTATTGGGGGTAAACACATTAACCGTGCTCTACTTGACCTTGGCGCAAGTGTTAATCTGCTTCCTTACTCAGTTTATGAGCAGTTAGGGATCGGAGAGTTGAAACCAGCTCACTGCACTCTCCAGATGGCCGACCGATCAATCACCAAATCTAGGGGTGAACTGGAGGATGTGTTAATAAAAATCGGGGAATTTGTATTCCCTGTGGAATTTATTGTTCTAGATACACAGCCTGTAGTGAACCCACGGAATCAAATTTCGGTGATTCTCGGTCGACCCTTTTTGGCCACTTCCAATGCTATAATCAACTGTCGTAATGGCTCTATGACCCTATCCTTCGGGAAGATGTCAATTGAGCTGAACATTTACAAGTTAGGAAGTGTACCCTCCGAACCTACTGCTCAAGCATGTTCTGTCGAATTAATGGATGTCGACAGCAGCGAATTTGATTACCCTCATGATACTGACTCTTTTCATATGTTGTTGTTTGACCCAACTATGTATTATACATACACGGACTCTTCCACCGAGTTGTCCGGGTCAACATCTAACGCTGATGAGGAACTTTTTATAGAGTCTGACGATCACCCCATTTTTTCTGATGACATTATTCTTCGGGGTATCGATGAAAGCTTTGAGGAAATCTTCGCCGATGAACTCGTATTTTTAGCAAACACGGGTGTTGAGATGAATCATCTACAAAACAAAGAAATTGAACCTCCACCCCTTCTTCTGGACTATAAAGAGAATGCGAGTAATCCATCACAATCACTGTGTTGTCTCTCCAAAACGAGATGCAAACACATTCTATCCTACCACTTATCTTTTCCCCACTTCTTCCTGCCTCTCTACAACATGTTCTTCCACCAACTGATACACTACACTAATAAAATCTTCGAATGGTTGGTGTTGACTTTTGGTCTTTGCAAAGCTTGGCATTGACCAATAACTTTGACCCCCTCTTGTGATTTTCAAAGCTTAACATTGTTTAACTTAAGTTTGGAGGGGGTATAATCTGGCTCTTGAAAATAAAATTTTTACTTAAAATTGTGAGTTAAAAATAAGTTTGGGGAAGGATTTTGACGATCATATTTATTGCCCCCGTTAATAAATTTCCTCCCAAGCTTACAGGTTTTTGTGATCTAGCAGAAGACAACAGTGAAGACACTGCTGCAAACAGGTTTGGGAGAGGTTTGTGCTTATTTACGCATTACTTTGCATTATACTATATATAAGCACACAAAAAAATTTTAATGATGAAAGTTTGAAAGTGAAAATTTACATATAAAAGATTAGAAAAATTTAAGAAAACCAAGAAAGTTAGAAGTTTTCTTAAACGAAACTTGTAATAAGTAGTCATGAGCCGTTGTCCCAAGGGTTAGTAAGATGAAGGAAATCACTAATCTGAGAATAAAAATAAATCTGAAAAATAGTTTCTATTCCGGAAGCCGAACATTTGAACGTTGATACCCTACTATACGCACTTACACACGTCTTGAAACTCGGGATAGTAGAGGATAACTTGAAATGCTCTTGTCTAAAAGCTAAAGTATGAAGGAAATAATAAATGAATAAAAAGATAAAATGGTGAAGAAAAATGAACACTGGTTTTGTAATCACCAAGGCAGCTATAAAAAAATATAGCGAGGGTGCTTCATCACCTAGTGCCTTAGACCAACTGGTTTGGGAGTCACTGCTAAGCCTTAGGTGTTGCAAGACGAGGAAAATACTAATACGCCTAATAAGCAAGCACATGAGTAATTGGTCAGTTAGTACCTCAAGAAGTATTAACGGTCACATAAAAAATGTGTGACCAAATTCCATTTAAATATTCATCAATTAAAAAGTACTGAGATAGATAGACAAGAGTATGATAGCTTGAATTGAATTCTCCGAGTGTAAGGATGTCTTTTACACACACGTAGGGGTATATGATCGATGTTTGAAAAAAGATAGGAATGAAGAATAAATACGATGTTTTATTGAGGGATGATGTGATTTCTAACATTTTTTCACGACCATTAAGATAGGGCTCATAGCAACTGAAAAACTGGTGTAGTTGAAAATTCTTATTTTCAAGTTCTTTCTTTTATAGTTCTTATCTTTATATATAACTTTCACCATCTCTCTTTTATTATAGGATTTTGTGGGTGTAATCCGTTGAAAACCCTCACGAGACAACACTCCTCCTATTAGGGACACTTAGGGGTTTAACGGCTTGTTGCACGCGCTCAGTGCAATCGTGTTGCCTACGAAAGTGTGCTTAGCTTTCTTCTTCTTTTTTTTCTCTTGAATAACTAGTTTGCTCGGGACGATCAAAGTTAAGTTTGGGGGTATTTGTTCAGTTGATAAAACTGCACTTTTAATATGACATTTTTCCTACTATTTCTATATAAAAAGGTGTTTATTATAATATATGACACATATGAGGGTTTATCTGTAAAAATACTATTTTCATGTGTTTTTATATTATAATTAAAATTATGATGGAAAAAGTAAGCATATAATATTCATGTAACATCTAGCCCATTTAATATGCTTACCATATTAAATACCTTTGACCAATTCTCTTAAAACTAAAATATCATAACAAATGGTTAAAGATAATATCTCAATAAAAACAAATTCTACTGATATTATTTATTGAGATAATTGTACAGAAATTATTTCAGGACTGGAATCAAGAAAATCCGAATTATCGAGATCAAATCTCCAAAGATATTCAAGTAAATTGAAGAAACTAATTCTAGAAGAAATGTAGAAAAGATTTTCAAAGTCTAGATACTCAAAAGATTACCAAGTGTTACAGATATGAAGCTACAAAAATTAGAGGCCATGATCTCACCAAAAGAGGGCGGATCCGCGGCCTAACCTATCCAATGGCCGCGGTTCCGCCGCGGATTTGAGGAGTTGAGATATAGGATTTTGGTGGTTAGAATCCTAACAACTTATTTCCATATTAGGAAACTACGGTTCTGGCTCTGTGATTATAAATAAGGATCGAGAGGCTCTTGGAAAAATCATCAAGCTGAAGAGATCACGAAGTCCACGACAGGCTCACGCATCCAGACTGATCATCAACGGTTCATCTACCTCCTTAGATGAGATCGAGAAGCAAAACTAGCATTTTGTAATCATTTTCTAAGGGAACAAAGTGTAAATGAATTTTGTTGATTAATAAAGAAAGTTGTTTTCTTATTCTATCTCTTTGTAGTTTTTAATATGATTTCTTTCTCCATCTCTTCTTCTCTCAACACGCGCGAGTAATTCTTCTCTTGTTAGGGTTCATGGGATTAGGGTAGGTTAATGGATGATGAAAATCCTTAAACTCTTTTTAAGTCCTATAAAGTTTATAAACTTTATCAAAAGAATAGTTAACATCCTAATTGGGCGCACTATCAATTCATTGATAATCGCGACCACGATTAGAGATTAGATTAACTATTGTTTTGGTAATGGCTAGATATGAACGGAGTTCCATATCGAGATAGGGGTTAAGAGTGGGAACCTTTTTCCCTCCAGAAAAGCTAATCTACATGCATCACTGTCGTTCTACTTTTAAATCTATTAAAGGATAAAAAGAGTAATCTTTAATTAATCATCTATAACTACTAAATCCCAATGAACCCTACAAGCCCTCTTTTAATATTAAACTTACCTCCGTAGTTAATCTAAATCTATATTTTGCATCCTTATTTAACGTAGATCTAGAAACTATCTTCACCTTTCTTTATTCTTCCTCCTTTCTTTCTCAGCACGCCTAAAATAAGATTAAAAGATTCAACATTTTCCTGAGGACGACCCGTACTCATCTCGGTCTAGCTACACGCGACACCGTTATTGATTGCGGTTAATTACTACACACAAAAAGATCAATATTCAACCTTCAAGTGGAGCCTAGTGGAGTCGTGTGGACTACTACACAGAGCTTTAGAAGAGAAGGACACTACAAGGGTTGTAGTTTCATTTCTCTTAGTATAGTTTTTATGATATCATAGTTAAACCCTAATCATCTAGTTTAAGATCTTGGTTAGTGTTGTTTAACAACCCGAAATTTTTTAAAATGGCATGCTTGATGCTATTAAAACCCAGTGGTGGTGCTAACAAACACTTTCATGGTATCAGGGCCAAACCTAGAAGATTAGATGATGTATATAAATCACGAAATCGAAACAACTCCGAAACTGTAACCCGAAAAAACCAAGTTTCTGTTGAATTTTAAATTGTCTCTGAAATTTTTTTAAATAAGTACAGAATGTTACATGTGATGTAATTAGAACACAGAGAAATTTGAGACCAAAACTCCCAAAATGACCCGGCGAAAATGCTCATAAAACCGGCTTGGCCGGCCCCCTGTACATTTTTGGGTCTCAAATTTTTTGGGTGCTCGGTAGCCTTGGTTTTAGGGTTTCAGGTTATGTTTGATTGGCTCAGTTTGCATGTGATATTAACTTTTCTATTAGGGCTATTCGGAGTGTTTCGTAGTCGTGTTTTAACGTCGTTTTGGATTTAAGTTTGATATGTGATACAATAATTGGTATCCACATTTAATTAGTTTTGTAAAAACTAGTTAGTGTTTGTAAATCTAGCATGTTAGTCTCTATTGATCGATTGCCACAAAGTTTCAATTCGGATCGAAACTACATCGCAATCGCATATCGTACGTGAATACTCACCAGATAACTTTACTAGGTAGCCATGCCCCATAGCCCCGACCAAGTGACTTTAGGAGAACCCCATTGCCGAAAGCATACACTCGGGTACTCGCGGCCACGGTGGTCCACCTAAGTGCACTTGGTCGATGGCATCGGGGGTGCGACCATCTACTAAAGTTCCCGATGAGTATTCGATCGGGTAATCGGGAATCTTATTGAATTACCCGATTAAGTTATTGAAAAGTGTTTTCGATATGAGACTAAAATGCAAGGTTTATAGGGTTAGACATGAAATTCAGAATATGAGATATTCCGGGTTTATGATGTCTAAGGAAATGCGGATTTTAATTATTGTAGTTTTTCATTTCTTTTCTGCGACCGTAAGTGTAATATGTGGGGTATCCCAAATCTCATTGCTGTGTGTCAACGTAATTTAGGATATGTATATTTACTTACGTTGATGACATGTGGTGTTATGTGTTGCTGTGATATGTTATATTGGATCGTCGTGATTGAATAGACGGGGGTTTTATGTGAGATGAGAGTTTTTCAATTTTTATTTATATAAATTTTATATGTAATATTCTTTTATTGGGACACTTTCGGGTTGAGGATGATGTCACCATTGATGTATATTATTTACTTTTCCGCATTAGGATAGACCCAAAGCGGGGAGCACAAGTAACCGGGTTCTGGAGTCCAGTGGGAGACCATCTCGAGGAGTCAAGACCGAGTCTCCTAACTCTAAAATTGGCAGGGTTGCTTGCCGCTCTCGTAGGGGTCTAGGGATGTGGGTTTGGCTATTCATCAAGACTGTGGAATCCGTGTTTTTCATTACTGGCTGAATTTAAAACACGGACTTCCTAGTATATCCAATATTTCATATGTTGACTTCTGCTGCTTGGTTCTGTGATGTGATCATATAACTGCATCAGACAAATGCTATATATATGATATATATAATAAACGTTACTTATGTTTTGCACTCGCGCTAATCCAGCTCCCGTACTGCTGTTAGTTAAGTAACCTAACGGTGCATGACGGGGCCCCGTGGCGAATGCGGATGGCATAAGCGTACGTTCTATTTTCGTTTCTTTTCTGTGATGTTTAGGGAAACATAAATGATGGGACTTCATTAATGAGATTAATGAAAAGAAAAGAAACCTAAAGATGTTGTAGAATCAAAATTTTAAAAAGATAGCTCTAGTTCTTGCTTTGCATAGTGGTATTCCTTGATGAATATCCAGCACCTTATTCGATGAGGAAAGAGCCGAGATCCCTTTAGCGGGAGCGATCTCTTTAGCAAAACTAGCAAATACTACAACCCACTCGGTTTTATTTTTATAGCTTCTCTAGTTCTTTCTTTACATAGTGGTATTCTTTGATGGATATCCAGCACCTCGTTCGATGAGGAAAGAGCCTAGATCCCTTCACCGGGAGTGACCTCTTTAGAGAAACTAGCAAAAGCTACAAAAAAGCACTCCTTTTCAAATCACTAGATTCTACAACGATATCAAGTTTATTACGTTAAATGTTTTCTTAAAAACCAGCCGTAGCCCTCCGTCATTTTAGATAAGTACTATTTAGTATTCGTGTTGCGTTTGTTGACTTCCGTCAAGACGTAGTGTGCGATAACTGATTAGTGCTTATCTGCCGCATGTGATGTGATTGAATTAGGGTAGTCGTACAACCTTGTTGACCTCCGTTAAGGGTCGTGGGGTGGGTTTAATTCAATCACGAAATGGACGACTTGACTAGTGGCCTATGGTTTGTTGACTTTCGTCAAGGTCATAGGATGCTAGGGGTAAAAACAATTATCGAGAATTTCAAGTGTTGAAATTTGCAATGAGATTGTATACCTTCTCTATGATAATTGGATCTCAATACTCACTGCGAGTAAGAGTTACTCCTGGAGGAGTTTTCCACTTTACAATTAGCTGATCAAGTAGGTGTCTAAGAAAGGTGTTAATGGGGTTATGCCCCCGCGGAAACGAGCTTATTTAATTAGTTCCATGCGAAAGCATGGGGAGACTCCCTCGGAGTACTGATATCTGCTTGGCTGAACGATCGGCGAACTTGTTAGGAGTAATTAATCCTAGCTAATCTTACCTTTTATGCTTTGAAGGAAGATTTGATAAAAACAGTGGGAGCCATCCTTATTAGATAAGATAATAACCAATCTAATCTTGCAAAGAGCGCACGCTAATGCGTTTCCTTCTCTCTCTCTCTCCAGGTAGTGACCATGACACGCCTTAATCAAGATAATAATATGGATGTATTGACCGAACCTGCTTATTATACTGAGCTGGGCAACGTTGGTTTCTTTTTTTCTTATGATTGTCATAAGTCTGAGCAAGGGATATGGGAATATCAGGATTCCCACCAAATGAAGAATAAGCATGTTGATGCATCGTCTTCGGGTGCGTTCGTAACCGAGAACTATTTTTCAGTTTGCTCTACGTTCTGGGTATTGGATACCGGATCAGGATCCCACATATGTAATTTGTTATATGGGCTAAAGAGAGGTAGAGAACTGGGAAAGGATGATAAGTCTCTAGTAGTAGGGAATGGTGCAATTGTTGCAGCCAAAACAGTTGGCGAATATCACCTAGTGTTACCAACTGGTATTACATTGATTCTAAACGACTGTTACTACGTACCAAAGAGGATGTGCAATATTATATCGGTTTCTTTGCTAACTAAAGAAGGATATAATTTCACATCAGAGGATAATGTTATGAACATTTTTCTCAATCAAGTGTTGATTGGGTTTGGTACGTTAGGTAATGGTATATACGTTCTAAATCAAACGATAGTTCTAAACGCACAGAACACACACGAGATGAAGAGTTCAGAAATGAATGCCTACTTGTGGCATTGTAGACTAGGTCATATCAATGCAACAAGACTAGCTAAGTTACATAAAGATGGATATTTGAATCCGTTCGAATTTACATCTTATGAAACTTGCGAGTCATGTCTTAAAGGTAAAATGACCAAAACTTCGTTTACTGGACACGGAGAAAGAGCTACTGAACTCTTGGGGCCCATACATAGTGATGTATACGGTCCTATGTCTATTCATGTCAGGAATGGTTTCTCATACTTTATTACATTCACCGATGATCTCTCAAGATTCGAACATGTGTTCTTGTTGAAACACAAGTCTAAAACTTTTGAGAAATTCAAGAAATATAAGAATGAAGTAGAGAACCAGACGGTAAAAGTATTAAAATCCTTCGATCTGATCGGGGAGGAGAATACTTGAGCACGAAGTTCTGAGACTATTTAAAAGAGAATGGGATTCTCTCTCAGCTTACTCCTCCGTATACACCATAGCACAACGGTGTATCGGAGCGGAGAAATCACACCTTATTAGATATGGTGCACTCTATGATGAGTGTTGCTGAGTTACCGATTTCCTTTTGGGGTTATGCACTTGAGACAGTTGCATACTTATTGAATAGGGTTCCAACCAAATCAGTACCTACCACTCCATATGAGATATAGGAGGGGAAGAGACCGTGTCTTAATTACATTAAGATATGGGGTTGTCCGGCTTATGTCAAAAAGCAAATCCGGTCAAGCTTGAGGCAAGGTCAGTTCTGTGCAAGTTTGTAGGATATCCCAAACATTCGCGAGGGCATATCTTCTACCACACTGAGAAACAAAAAGTGTTTGTTGCTCAACAAGCCACCTTTTTAGAAAAAGGAATTTCTTGTGAAAGAAATTAGTGGCAATGAGGTAGAACTGGAAGAGGTTCCAGCTATACAAACTATAATTGACAATTTGGAGAACCGGAGGATTCAATAGTCTCCGACGAACTCCATCCACTCCGCAGATCTAGTAGGGTTCCTCATCCACCTGAGAGATATTACGGTTTTCTCGTAAACGGTGGAAGCGAGGATTTCATTATGGAAGATGATGACCCAACTAGTTTCAAGCAGGCTTTCACAAGGGGAGACTCTGTGAAATGGCTGGATGCTATGCGATCTGAGATGGAATCCATGTACACCAACAAAGTATGGACTTTGGAAGTTGCTCCTGAAGGGGTAAAACCCATCGGGAGCAAGTGGATCTGTAAGAAGAAAATTGGTGTAGATGGAAAGGTTGAGACCTTCAAAGCTAGACTTGTAGCAAAAGGTTTTCGTTAACGACCAGGTGTTGACTATGATGAAACTTTTCTTCTGTCGCTATGCTTAAGTCCATCAGGATTGTACTTGCCATTGCTGCATACCGTGACTATGAAATCTGGCAGATGGACGTCAAGACCGCTTTTCTAAATGGTGATTTAGAAGAGAGTGTGTACATGACACAGCCAGAGGGCTTCGTAGATAGTAGGAGCAGCGGAAGCGTGTGCAAGCTTCTTAAATCAATCTACGGATCAAAGCTGGCATCGCGGAGCTGGAACATCTGTTTCGATGAAGCTATCAAAGAGTTTGACTTCATCAAAAACATAGATGAACCTTATATTATATGTGGATAACATACTCTTGATAGGAAACAATGTTCCTATGCTACACTGGTCAAGCTTTTCTTATCACACAAGTTCTCCATGAAAGATTTAGGTGATGCCTCTTACATCCTAGGGATTAAGATCTATAGAGATAGATCTAAACTGATGTTGGGATTGTCCCAATCCAGGTACATAGACACCATACTAAAGAGGTTTAGTATGGAAGATTCTAAGCATGGTAATTTACCTACTTTCTCATGAATCACTCTCTCCAAAGAGATGTCTCCCAAGACTGATTTGGAGAGGGCTCGCATGTAAGAGATACCCTATGCTTCAGCAGTCGGGTCAATCATGTATGCGATGTTTTGGACCGGATGTAGCTTACTCACTAGGTGTAGTGAGTAGGTATCAATCAGATCCTGGAGAGAAATACTGGACAGCTGTGAAGAACATTCTTATATACTTGAGAAGGACTAAAGAAATGTTCTTGGTGTATGGTAACGGTGAACTCCAGGTGGAGTCCTTTACCGATTCGAGCTTCCAGAGTGATAAGGACGGCAGTAAGTCGGTCTCGGATTTTGTCTTCACCCTCAATGGAGAGGCGGTATGTTGGAAGAGTTCCATGCAAGATACCGTAGCAGACTCGACAATGGAGGCTGAATACATCGCTGCCAACGATACTGCCAAAGAGGCTGTCTGGATGAAGAAGTTCAAAGCTGAACTTGGTGTGGTTCCATCTATTGAGCATCTAATACCCGTGTATTGTGATAACAATGAAGCTGTGCTTTTGGCCAAGGAACCCCGGTCCCATCAAAGATCCAGATATATTCTTAGGTGGTATCACCTGATCCGGGAGATAGTTGATCGCCGGGAGATCGAGGTCAGGAGAGTTCATACAAAAGATAATATAGCGAATTCACTCATGAAGGCCCTCCCCCAGATGCAATTCGAGAGACTATTTGGGATGTTGGGTATGAGATACTACAACAACAGGCCTTAGTGCAAGTGGGAGATTGTTAGGAATATGTATGCCCTAGAGGCCATTATTGTACATTGATGTATATTATAGTGGATGCTTGGACATATATATAGAGGAATTTCTTGTTCGACATGATAGTATGCTATCTGGTTACTCTTTATCTTAACATGTACACTTAGTATTATTATACTGTCTTTTAGATACATGTTGATAAAGCCCTTAGGGTGTTGTCTTGACTACCAGGACTATGATGCGGATAATACTACTGGGACCTTGGTAGTCCACAAGCACATCCTTTAATTGTTCCTAGTCGAGGGTATATCGAGTCAGGGCATCGATATTCCAGAGTAGACTAGTGTGTACGTTTCTTGACCCTGTGTGGGAGCGATAGTTGATCCTATAGCCATTGGTATTTGAAATCAAAGATTATACACAGGTGCTCAATAAAGAATGGGCACACCGAACAGGACTCGCCGAGAACTCCTAGATAGTATTATACCTATCGTCAGATAGCATTTCTCTGGCGACACTGGTACAGGTTATTCTATAGACCCGAGATCGTCATAGAGTCTTGTGTGGTTCTCACTGTGCTTTGATTTCCTCCCTACCACGACTCAAAGGATTTGTGCAAACAGGTAGATTTTGGGTACAGTCCCGAGTCACATAGAGGCAATGAGCGATAGGAGGGGTTTCGTCTCTCCCGGTATAGGGAGTTGATGTTGCGCTATGCTCAATTGACTATAACAGGATGTCCCTGGCCAGGGCTTTTGCTGAGATTTACTGGTAAGTGTTATCAGTAGTTTCTTGTACTGTTATAGGCCACACATCGGCATGACTTATCAAGTTATTGGGGTCTGACGATTCCACCCCGAGATTCGATATGCGACATATCGGACGAAGAGACGAACTGTACGGTAAGTGTTACTTATAGGCTTCATGGGAGTTTAGACAAGCTTTCTTGTTGATCTTCTAATCGCTCAATACCTGTGTAGCCGTTACGTCCAGCTAGTATCACTGACGGCTTGTGGGTAACTGATATGATCATTACCTACTGCTGACGTATTGACGAGTCTTTAGAGTCCCATACAGAAGTTTCCTAGTTCAAGCGAAATGAAGTAGGGCGCATATGCTTATATGTGCGGGGGCCTGATTAAATACGAGTATGTGATACCGTACTCTAATCTGGCGGTTATTTGTTATCAGTTAGGTTATATGTGATATAACCGGATTATTGAATCAAGTATTGATTTGATAATGTGATATACAGATAAATGATATTAGTCGGTTATATGTAATATAACCGGATTATTAAATCAAGTGTTGATTTAATAATATGATATATATATATATATTTGATATAATTATATATTAACTAATATTATAAGCTCACTAATTATTCTTCATAATATATATATTAATATATGAGAATAATGGAGGAAAGAGGCCATAGCAGGGAATTTCCTTCTATAGCGTACAAAAAACATAACCTCCACCATTTTTTCCAACAATCGACACCCATCATCATCATTGTTATCTTCTAAGATGTACATATCCCAAATTTCATGTGATTCCACCACCTTTTCACCGTTGAATTAGCAATGTAAAAAGTTCTATTGTCGGTAAACCATTAATTTTGCATCAACTAAATCAACAGTGAAAAATGGTATAATCACATGAAATTTGGTGTATCCACATCTTAGATGATAAAGATAGAAGTGATGTATGCCAATCGTCGAAAAAAATCACGGAGCATGTATTTTTCCGACGCCATAGGAGGGACTCCTATGGCACCTTTCCTCCATTAACCTCTTAATATATATATATATATATATATATATATATATATATATATATATATATATGAAGTATGGCATGGATTTTCTATTTTTATGAAAATAGAAATTGAGGTGGAAAAATGGGAAGATATTTGTGGTAAGGAGCAAAGCATGGCTTATTCTTTTTTATATTCATTTGCTTGCACTATTGAAGCATGGCTATAATTTTTAATTTTTGAAAATTGTATGCTTCAATAATGTATGAGCTTTGAAGATCCATTTTACACTTCATTCTTCACTTGAGTTATTTTCCTCACTTGAGCTCCTTGCTCTCTAACTTCTCCATTTTCTTCACCTCCTCCTCCCAGCTCAATCCCTCACATGAGTTGTGAAATCTTGAGCTTGTGAGAACCCTAGTGAGCAAACAACACTCCTACTAGACTATCCTATACTAGATTAGCATTTTAGTGTTATGTGTTTTCTTCACTAAAGAGTTTAGTGAAGAGATAGCTTGGATTAGCGGACTTCGGGTGGATCATCTTCGGCGTGAAGGTCATTGAAGCAAGTTCGTTCAACCTTCAAATGGAGCTTAGTGGAGTCGCATGGACTACTACATGGAGCTTTAGAAGAGAAGGACATGGACTACAAAGGTTGTAGCATCCTTTCTCTTAGTATAGTTTTTATGATATCATAGTTAAACCTTAATCATCTAGTTTAAGATCTTGGTTAGTGTTGATTAGCACCTCAAATTTTTTTAAAATGGCATGCTTGATATTAGTAAAACTCAGTGGTGGTGCTAACAAACACTTTCACGCAATACACGGATTTTAATCGGATGGTTGATAATACTAGCCGGTTTAGGATTAAACCGGATTATTAAATCAGGTTTTGATTTAATAATTTATATATGTATTTTAATACATATATTTTAGTATTATTGTTCACTATTCAATTTCTCTCTTTGGTGCTATCAGTATTTTTATACGGATATGTATAGCGATACATATACCAGGTGAAGTATTTCGTATTTGTACGGGAATGCTTCTAGAAGATGGTCACCTCATATTTGCTTTTCTTTTAGAAAAACAAATAAGATGATGAGGTGGAAAATGCAAAGTTGTGAAGCATGATGCATGCATGTAGAAAGGTATGGCTTGAAATTTTATATTGGAAAATTCATTTGGTTCTATTTGATCATGGTTGATTTTTAGTAGCCATGTTTTTCTACATCATCACTTGATGAGATTTTTTTCTTCATCTCCTCCACCATGGCTCATGCTTCCTCTAGCTCATCTCCTTCTTCTTCTTGCTTCCATTTTAGAGTGTGATTCTAGAGAGAAAAATATAGTGAAGTATTCCTACATCACCGGCCATCCAAACCTAGCAATTTTGGACCGTCGGTTAGAGCCTCCTCCGCATTCCCTCAGGTGGATCATCTTCGGTAAGGGTGATCGATACTCAAGCGCATTCCCGGCGGCTACGAGCTTGGAGGGGTCTTCCACAATTGGGTGGACACACGACAAAGGTTGTATTTCTTCAACCCTTGCACTTGTAGAATAGCTAGTTTAGGTATATGGTTCGAATCCTGGGTTTTACGGGACTCCGGTGCTCGCAAGATTTTTTGTTTCCGCTTCCGTCTTGGCCGCGGCCTCCGTGGCGCGGGCGCCGGATCCCAACATGGTATCAGAGCCTCCATAAACCTTTACTAACTAGTTTGCACAAGTTTAAAGTCTTGATCGACGGATTTTTCCGGATCGCATTTCTAGTTTTTATGCTTGCTGTCCGATTTTGAAAGTTGTTCAAAAAATTATTTAGACTGTTTTAAAAATATGCGCAGGCAAAATTAGTGGCCTGAAAATTTTTTGAGCCCATGATGCCAAAATTGTGCCGTGGAACCGCCGCGAAACATGCCATTTTGCGGTGGTTCCGCGACTTTATTTTGGCTGTTGGGCCCCAAATTTTTTCTGGTGCTCTATGGTTTGGAAATATGATTTTTGGGATGTATCGTTTTGGCCCAGAATTGTTTGAGTACTAGTTTGTATTTGGGGTCAATGCGGAAAGTTTTAGTCGATCGAAATTTTGAATTCTTGTGTATCAGTGCGTATGTTTATTTCTGTGACCGTGAATATCATAGAGCGGTACAATCCGACTGGTTGCTATATGTACAATCATACAGGTTTACGAACATGATATTCACGTTGATGTTCTGTGTTGCACGGATGTTGTGGACGGATTGTCGTGATGGATAGTCTTGTGTGTAATGTTAGATGTACAGTTCAGACTCATTTGTATATTGTTTATTGCGGGGCGAGCGTCCGACATGTAGACTGCCATTTCTGCCGGTTATGTATATTCTTTTATTGGGGCATGACCGGGTTGAGGTCGTTGTCACCATTGTATATATTTTTTCTTTTCTGTACTAGGATTACCCCACGGAGGAGTGCTCGAATAGCCGGGTTCTAGAGGGCCATGGGCCTGCATCTTATGGAGTTGAGACTTGGGGGACCTTACTATAGAATTGACGGGCTATTCGCCGCACTCGTAGAGGGTATAGGTGGACCCATAGAGGGGTGCTCAAGTTACCAGATTCTGTGAAGTGCTGGGTGGCCCACTCACTTTGTTGATTGGGGTTGCCTCACTTCGGGGATTGGCGGGTAACTTTCCGCACTCGTAGGGGTCTAGGATCTTCATTGCAACGGCTATTCATACGACCGGGGAATGTCACGTTTCATTTATGGCTCAAATGAAACGCGGGGCTCCTAAATTATCCGCTATTCCATATTGTTGTTTCGCATGCTTGTGATGATTTTGTCTGTTGTGATGACTATTATCTGCCTGCGATATTGATATATATATATATTATATATATTTTGTAGATATTTCTATATGTTTTGCTTCCGCGCTAGTCCAGCCCCCGCTCTGCCGTTAGCTAAGTAACCTAACGGTGCATGACGGGGCCCCGTGGAGAATGCGGATGACATATAAAAAGCATGTTTATTTTGGTTGTTTCTTCTGTGGCTTGGAGACATGAAATGATGGGAATGCATTATCTCAATAATGCAAGGAAAAATAAACCTAAATGATGTTGTCAGAACCATTTTTAAAACTACTCGATTTTCTTCAAAACTCACAGTCATATTATTTTGCTATGCATAGAGGTATTTGGTAAGGAATATCCCGCACCTCATTCTATGAGGGAAGAGCCTTGATTCCTTCATTGTGAGTTTGCTCTTAAGCAAAAGTTTATGTTATTAGTTTTAAAATGCGGAGCTTAAGCCACTCCATTTCAAAGCCACTCGAGTTCCTTCAAAGATATCGAGTTCATTACGTTAAAGGGTTTTCGCCAAAAACCAGTTGTAGCCTTCCGTCATTTCAAATTAGTATTGCTTAGTATTCGTGCTACGTATGTTGACCTAGTCAAGGCGTAGCGTTCGGTAGTTTTGTAGTACTTTTTTGTTGCATGGTGATGCGATTGGTTAGGACAGTCGTACGGTCATGTTGACCTAGTTAAGGGCTCATACGGGTGGGTCTAATTAATCCAGGATAATTATGGGTTGAACATGAATTGCGACTTATGATATGTTGATCTAGTCAAGGTCATAAGTCGTTAGGGGCAAAAACCATATCGGGAGTTTCAAACATACGGGAAACTTGCCAGGCATGTGTATACCTTCTGGAGTGTGGTGACTTGAGTGGATTCCATTAGGTTATCACATGATGATAGTTGGGTCCCGATTTCTACTGATGAGTATGCATTACTCCTCGGGAGATTTTTCACATAAATGATCCCGACTAGTTCTCCTTTTAGGGTTTGAAGGAGAATTATAGGAAACGGTGGGAGCCATCCTGATCAGATAAAGTGATAACCAATCTGATCTTAATAGAGTGCATGCTGAGGGTTTCTTTTGTCTCTCTTTGGTACAGCGACCCATGACTTACCTTAAAAACTCATGAACCAATTTGATCGAACCTTTTTACACCCTTAGCTTTGGTTTGTCTTGATTCGTGACAAAATCGTTTATATCACTGCCACTCTTACTTTACCCTTTGCATTTCTTCAGAATACGTCGTATCACTACGATGATCTATATCGCTCGGAACGGCCATCGTATAGTTACATGCGAACTCGAAAGAGTTATTTCAGTCGAGGATGGCCACAGGTTCTGGAGAAATTGAATAGAATTATTCAGTTGTTTCTTTCCTTTACGTTCTCTCCGGTTATGAGAGCTCCTTATATTAGGAGAGTACTTCTATTATGCTTATTGGATAGTCTTCTTGCAAACCTTAGGCTGGTGCCGAAAGGCAGTGAAAGAAGAAAATCAGTTAGCGCAAGTGCGGTGTACAGAATGTAAGATATAGAGACATATGAAGGGATTGAAGTGAGAGCAAAATAAATTGCGACTATTGTTATAAATCTGGATAATGGAAAAGGCATTACTAGGAATACCTGGCCACCCCCTATGAAACATTTTCATGTTTCAGATTTTTGTGTATTTGTAAAAGAGAACTGTTTTCCCAATTAATTCTGACTCCAGGGTATGTATTTACCGGACTTGGATCTCACATCTGTACGGTGTTACAGATGATGAGTAGCAGTAGAATATTGGGAAATGGGAAATTTAATTCTCAATACCCGAATTCGTTGCAATTGGTGATATTGGATTAAATCGTCTGGCTTGTGCCTGATAGCAAACATTTGGTTTTGAATAACCGTTGTTATGCACCAGATTTTAAAATGAAGTATCTGTAACTTTATTTTTATAAAGTGAGATATACATTTTGAAAATTGTGTTGTAAATATTTACCTTTATCAATTCAGGATAAGGTAAGGTGTATTGAATAACAGTGTAAGACATTCTTAACCGAACCTTCTTACACCCTTAGGCTTCGGATTGTCATGATTCACGACAAAATCGAACATATCCCTGCCACTCCTACTTTACCATTTGCATTTCTTCAGAACACTTCGTATCACTATGATGATCCATATCGCTTGGAACGACCATCGTATAGTTACATATGAACTCGAAGAAGTTACTTCAGTCGAGGATGGCCACAGGTTCTGGAGAAATTGAATAGGATTATTCGGTTGTCTCTTCCCTTTACCTTCTCTCAGGTTATGAGAGCTCCTTGTATTAGGAGAGCACACCTATTATGCTTATTGGATAGTCTTCTTCCAAACCTTAGGCTGGTGCCGAAAGGTAGGGAAAGAAGAAAATCAGTTAGCGCAAGTGCGGTGTACAGAACGTAAGATATAGAGACATATAAAGGGAATGAAGTGAGGGCAAAGGAAATTGCGACTACTGTCATGAATCTGGATAATGGAAAAAGCATTACTAGGAATACCTGACCATCGCCTATGAAACATTTTCATGTTTCAGTTTTTTTGTGTACATGTAAAAGAGAACTGTTTCCCAATTAATTCGGACTCCAGGGTATGTATTTACCAGATTTGGATCTCACATCTGTATGGTATTACAGATGATGAGTAGGAGTAGAATATTGGAAAATGGGCGATTTGATCCTTAATATCGGAATTCGTTGTAATTGGTGATATTGGATTAAATCGTCTGGGTTTTGCCTGACGGCAAACATTTGGTTTTGAACAACCGCTGTTATGCACCAGATTTTAAAATGAAATATCTGTACCTTTATTTTTATAAAGTGAGATATAAATTTGAAAATTGTATTGTAAACATTTACCTTTATCAGTTCAGGATAAGTTAAAGTGTATTGAATAACGGTGTAAGACATTCTTAACCAAGATACATTTTTCAATTTACAAAACACAGAATTTGAGTTGGTATACTCTTGGGACTTATACATGAAAGTGTATGTTGTCCAGTATCCTTCGGGATAAGGGGTTGGTACTCTTACTTCATTCAGGATTACCTATGAGTTCTCTGGTTTTAGACGCGCATTCGTATTAATGCAAAGTCAAAGATTTTGAGAAGTTTGTAGGTATAAGAATAAAGTGGATAACCATACGTTGGAAGTATCGGGATTCTTTGAGGTGATCGAAGATGTAGATACTTATTCTAGGTATTCCATTATAGTAATATCGTGAACTAGATTCTCTTACATGTTACTCATCCGTGGACGCGCTCCATGATAAGTAATGTTGTATTGGCCTTTTTCAATTAGGTGATATGCACTGGAAACAACTGCATGACTTTTGAATCTGGTTCCATCTAAATTAGTGCCTTGATTCTATATGGATATAAAATGGTTGCATATCTTCAGGTTTCTAAGATATGGAGTTATTCAGTTTCTGTCTAAAAGCAGAATCCGGACAAACTCGAGACATGCTTCGGTAATGGAGGTTTGTGGATTATCCCAAGCATTCGCTAGAATATTGTTTCTACCATTTTCAAGATCAATAGTTATATTGTTCTTGACTCGCCACATCTTTAAAAAGGATCTTTTTGCAAAAGAAACTAGTGGGAGTATGGTAGAATTGGAAGTAATTCCAGGACCACAAACGGTTACTGAAAATTTAGTAGAACCTAATGATTCAATTGGACTTGACAAACCGTTATCCACTCCACAGATTTTAGTAGGTGACCTCAGACACCCGAGAGATGCTTCGGTTTTCTCTTAGACGGTGACAGGGAGGTCATCATCATGGAGATGATGGTCCTACTAGTTATCAGTAGGTCATAGGAAGTGGAAATTTCCAGGTGACCAGATGCTTCATATCCAAGATGGACTCTACGCACTTTAGCAAATTATGGATTTTGGATTTTGCTGGGTGCTCCTGAATGGGGTAAATCCCATTAGAAGCATGTAGATCTTTTGAGATCTGTGCGGGTGGAAAGGTACTATGCTGAAGTCCATATGAATATGACTTGACACTGTTATTCCCCTATTTGTTATCAGCAGGTCATAGGAAGTGGTAACTTCCAGGTGACCAGGTATTTCATACCTAAGATGGACTCCACGCACTTCAGCAAATCATGGATTTTGGACTTTGCTGGGTGCTCCTGAAGGGGTAAAACCCATTAGGAGCAAGTAGATCTTTTGAGATTTGTGCATGCGGAAAGATGCTAACTTAATAAGGCTAGACTTATTGTAAAGAGTTTTCATCAAATACTCGTTGTGGATTGTGATGTGACTTTTACTTCAGTGCCTATGCTGAAGTCCATATGGGTATGTTTTGGCACTGATGCAGTTCATGGTTATGATATCTAGCAGGTGGGTGATTATAATGTCTTTCCAAATGGAATTTTGGAAGTGCACGTGTATATGACTCTGTCAGAGGGTTATCATAGTCAGTGGGAGTAGCGGAAGGTGTTCAAGATGATTATGTCTATTTGTGGAATAAAGTAAGGGTAACGGAGACGGATCATCTATTTTGATGTGACAGTCAAAGTGGTTGACTTCATCAAAACAAAAGATGAACCTAGCAAGAAGGATGTAGGGAGTACTGCCCATGTTTTAGATGACATACTCCGGATAGGACGTGATGTTCCTATATTACAATCAGTCAGATTATGATTGTCACACAGTATTTTCTCCACGTTGGATATGAATAGTATATCAGGAGTTCTGGTGACTAGATCTATGGTTTTAGATCTAGATTTGGGAAGTTTCCCAAATCAGGTACTTGGACAGCATTCTAAAAGTATCTTAGAATGGACGACTCCTATCATGGTGGTATACCCGTAGGTGATGGAGTCACCCTCTCTAAAAGGATGTCTTTTTAGACTGATGAAGAGAGGGACTGGCATGAATGACATATCATTTGCTTACGCAATTGAGTCAATCATGCAAAGTCTTGTATATGTAAGTCGATGCCACGCACCCCACGTGTTCGCGGGGAGGCAGAGTTTGCAAAAAGCGATTTTTATTAGCTTCGTAACATCGACTAAACTCCAGGATCGATACTAAACCGTAACTAGCAATCTATCAAAGAGCTTTAACTACTATGTGTGAGTGTTATACCTCAAGTTCTCGCTGTCCTTTACCTCCTCGCTGTCCTTCTCTAAGTCGTGAGTTCCTTGAATTGAGAACGGAATGCACCTCCTCGTCATCTTCTCCAAATTGTAGAAGATCCACCCGAGAGATCCGACTTTGAGCTTTATCCTCTAACTTGAGGCAACTAGGTCACTTGGTGTGCTAAACTTAGTAGCCTAGGATGTGTAGCGAGTGATGAGGAGTCTAGTTGTCTCACAAATCCTATGATTCTCAACTCATGAGATGGTTAGGGTTTGAATGGAGAAGGAGAAAGCTTGAGGAAAATGAAGAGAGGAAAGTATCTGTTGTTTTCTTCCTTTCGTGAAAAGATTAGTGAAATGAGCTAGAGTTTTTGGCATTTAAACTATGAGAAAATATCTAATAAATATCTAAGTCAAGAAATGCCAAAAGAATCCAAGATGGTCAATGCAAAACCCTAATTTCATTTCACCAAAATACCATAAAGTTTCCTCTCTCAATTCCTCCACTTCACTAAGGAATTAATCACAAAAGAGAAACCCTAATTTGAGGTGTCATTCTCCAAAAGCAATCTTGATCAAATCACAAGAATGCCCCTCTCGTCCGTATATACGTACCTGTATCCATATTCCGAGAAACACGAATACAATGAGATAAAACTAATCTAATAATCAAATACCAGGATCCGGCTTAAACCAAAGCTCACTGGTATTGTCCGTTCGAACATCATATGTGCAAAAGTACACGTATGTGATCGAATCCTGTCGTAACACCATACGACCTCTACACGTTTCGCCCGAAGCCGGGAAACCCTCTTTGTGGGACTCTAAAGACTCGACAGTACTCTGGCAGTATGTTTAACCACAAGTGCGTCAGTGGTACTGGCTGTACGTAACGGCTACCTAGGTATCTGTCGACAAGAAGGTCGACGAGGAAACTCATCCGTACCTTACTGAGCCTGTCTATGGCAATCTCCGTACAGTCCGGTCTATTCGTCTAAGAGTGTCGCATATCGGTCCTAAGGGGCGGCAAGCGTCAGACCCCTAATAGTGCAATAAGTCATGTCGGAGTGCGGCCAAAAACACCCTGAGAAACTACTGGAATCCCTACCAGCAAATCTCGCTTGCCCTGGTAAGGGACTTTGTGTAATGGCTTTCCGAACATAGCGCGACATCAACCCACAATACCGGGAGAGACAAATCGTTTCCAATCGCCACTGCCTCCAAGTGCTTCGGGACTACACCTAACTACTACCTATTTGCACGACTCAGCAGAACCGTGGTAGGGTAGTCTAAGAACAATGGGAACACACTTGAGGTGAAGTAGCAGTGTCAAGTCGACGGACTAAGCTATACTCATGTCACCTGGAAACTGCTACCTGACGATAGATATATTACCAACCAGCAATTCCCTACGAGTCCGTCCAGTGTAACTCATAACCTAATGAGCACCTGCATACTATCTCCAGTACGACGTACTGATGGCTGTGGGACAGACCATCTCCTCTGCTAGGAAGAGAAGCGTATACACTAGTCTAATCTGGAGTATCGATCCCCTGTCTCGATAATCCTGTGACTAGGGACCTGTATAAGGATGTGCTTGTAGACTATCTAGCCCCCACTAGTGTGACCGCCATCACAATGCTGCTAGTCAAGCAAAGATCCTAAGTGCTCTATCAATATGTATTAGCGATACGTTAAAAGAAACATATACAGATATTAAGATAGACACAAACCAAGTAGCATACTACTATATCGAGCAAGACTGTCATAAATCCGTGTATATATCCCAAGCTTCCAAAATGTAATATACAAACTAGTACTATACAATATTGGCCTCTAGGGCATATCACACTAACAGTACAACACCAGATATTGCTTTTGCACTAGTTGCAACAAGCATATATTAATCCAATCCTCGAGAAACAAAGGGAAGCAGTAAAGAACATAAGAGGATGTTCTTGGTATTTGGTAACGGCGGCCTCTTCTGGGAGGCGGTTATCGGTTATGGCTTCCAAGGTGACCAGCTTGACAGAGATGCTGTTAGAGTTATGAGTTTATCCTCTTCTGAGGATTAGTATATTGGATAGTGTTTCAATAAGGATACTGAGGTAATCCTGGTGCAGTATGCCGGTTATAACTCAACAGAGGATACAACCCAGGAAGTTTGTTGGATAGGAGTTGTTCATTGATGAACTTGATCCCATCAAGTATCCAGACAAATTCTTGTGGCGGAGTATCGCTCAGTTTGGGAGATTGTTGATCTCTGCAAAGTTGAGATATAGAGAGAAAAAGTTGAAACATTATAGCGAATCCACTCACTGAGACTATTTCTCGAACACAAATGTTTCTCAAACAAGATTTGAGAAATTGATTAGTAGAGAAGTTGGGTATTCGGTAGCACACGAGCTGTGGGTACATGATACCGCAATAATTAGCCTTAAGTGTAAGTGGGAGATTGTTGGATATAGTGCCCTCAAGTCAATTAGTGTAATCGCAAGCACGCGATTACAATAATTGACTTGAGGGAGAACTTATACGGGTAGGACAGTCTTACTCAAAATGATAGTATCATATCTGGTTTGTCTTTATAATCATGTACATGCATTATGTGGTATTGCATATCACTATTACATGTTGATAGAGCCCATAGGATTCTTGTTTGACTACCAGCATTATGATGGTGATCATATACGTGAGAGATGGGTAGCCTATAAGCACATCCTTAAATGTCCCTAGTCGTGGGAGTATCGAGACTGGGCATCGATATTCCGGAGTAGACTAGTATATACGCTTTGAGACCCCGACGAAGGACGGAGGCCGGTCTCACAATCCATTAGTGTTGTGTCACCTAAGATAGTATACAGGTGTTCACTGGAGGTGAGTACATTGGACGGACTCGCCAAGAACATCTACATGGTATTATACCTATCGTCAGGAGGAAGTTCTCAGGTGGAATGAGTACTGGTTAGTCCTTTGACCTGAAGTCGTCATTTGTCTCGTGTGAGTTCCCACTGTACTTTGATTACTATCCTACCATGGCTCAAAGGAGTCGTGCAAACATGTTTTAGTTGGGTACAGTCTCGAGCCACATGGAGGCAGTGGTCGACCGTCTGGGATTCGTCTCTCCTTGTATTAGGAGTCGATGTCGCACTGTGTTTAGTTAGCTATCACCAGAAATCTGTGGTCACGGTAGGGGAGATTTACTGATAGTTGATCAGTAGCATCTCAGTTGGCGATGAGCTTGATTCAGACACGACTTATCGGGTTAGTAAGGGTCTGACGTTATCCACCCCCTAGACCCGATATGCGATACTATTTGACGAAGAGACCAGACTGTATGGAGATTGTCACATTCAGGCTCAGTAGGGTAAGGACGCACTTGATTGTCGACCCTCCTTTCGACAAGTACCTGGGTAGCCGTTACGTTTAAGTAGTGCCGCTGACGTGCTTGTGGTTAAATCCACTGCCAGCGTATTGTCGAGTCTTTAGAGTCCCATACAGAGGGTTTTCCCGGTTCAGGCGACAGATGTAGGAGCCATACGGTGGTACGAGCAGGGGTCTGATTAAATACGTGTATGCAGTACACGGACTTTAATCGGACGGTTGATAATACTAGCCGGCTTAGGATTAAGCCGGATTATTAAATCAGGTTTTGATTTAATAATTTATATATGTATTTTAATACATATATTTTAGTATTATTATTCACTATTCATTTTCTCTTTTTGGTGCTATTCGTATTTTTATACGGATACGTGTATGTGTAGCGATACATATACCAAGTGACGTATTCCGTATTTATACGGGAATACTTCTAGAAGATGGACATCTCATATTTGTTTTTCTTTTTAGGAAAACAAATAAGGTGATGAGGTGGAAAAAAGTTGTGAAGTATGATACATGCATGTAGAAAGGTATGGCTTGGAATTTATATTGGAAAATTCATTTCGTTGCACTATTTGATCATGGTTGATTTTTAGTAGCCATGTTTTTCTACATCATCACTTGATGAGATTTTTCCCTTCATCTCCTCCACCATGGCTCATGCTTCCTCTAGCTCAACTCCTTCTTCTTCTTGCTTCCATTTTAGAGCGAGATTCTAGAGAGAAAAATATAATGAAGTATTCCTATATCACCGACCATCCAAACCTAGCAACTTTGGACCTTCGGTTAGAGACTCCTCCGCGTTCCCTCAGGTGGATCGTCTTCGGTAAGGGTGATCGATGCTAAAGCGCATTCCCGGCGGCTACGAGCTTGGAGAGGTCTTCCACAATTGGGTGGACATGCAACAAAGGTTGTATTTCTTCAACCCTTGCACTTTTAGAATAGCTAGTTTAGGTATATGGTTCGAATCCTGGGTTTTATGGGACTTCGGTGCTCGCAAGATTTTTTGTTTTCGCTTCTACCTCGGCCGCGGCCTCCGCGGTGCGGGCGCCAGATCCCAACAGGTGCTCATTAGAGAATGGGTATACCGAACAGGACTCACCGAGAACTCCTAGATGTTACCATACCTATCGTAAGATAGCAGTTCTCTGGTGACACTGCTATAAGTTAGTCTGTAGACCCAAGATCGTCATAGCGTCTTGTGTGGTTCCAACTGTGCTTTGATTTCCTCCCTACCACGGCTCAAAGGAGTTGTGCAAACAGGTGGATTTTATTATTTTTATGGATTTTTATAATTAAATAATAAATATAATGAATATTTTAATAAGGCGGTATAATTATATACCGATAAATTGTGAAAATTTTGGAAAATTATAGAAATTACTAAAAAGAGGGTGCTTTATTGGATTGAACCAAATTATAAAATTTTATGATTTATTATACATTATTTTAATGCTAATCGCGATTAACTATCGCTAATCGGGCATTAAACGTATTTTGTGCACATGACATGCACATGTCTTTTTTACACTTTTACATTTGCTTACCATGGTCTTTTCTTCATCTTTCATGCAATTTCCTTGTTTTAAAATAAGAAAAGAAAAGAAATGAAACGAAACTAAAAGAAAAGAAAAAGGAAAACAATAAAAAATGAGGCATGGGCAAGTAAGAGAGAGAGGGTGAGTGGTCAAACCATTGGTCATGGCTCCCATTTCATTCTTCATCATCTTCATCTTTCTTCTTCTTCTTCTCATGGCTGCCCCCTCTCTTCCTTCTCCACAAAACACCCCAAAACAACATCATAACAACACCAAAAGTTCATCCCCACTTCATTAAAAATGTGCACAAGCTCACAAGCTACAATTTGGACCAAGAAAGCAAGGATTTTGGACACTTGGGGCAACTCAAGAATTTTCTTAAGTTTCCAAATGAGGTAATTTTTGAACCATTAGTGTAGTAATTGGTTTACTTTAGCTTCCATGCATGTTTAGAAGTGATTTGGCGATGTTTAGTAAGGTTTGGAAATTCTAAGTTTAGGCTTAGGGTTTGAATTGAATCCAAAGGTGAAATTGAGGCTTAATAGTGACCTTAAACCCTTGTAGGGATTGTAAAATGGACTGAAACCAGAGAATAGAACCCCAAACCCAAACTTTGAAACCCCGACATCGGCAGATTTTATGGAAATTGTGATGTATTTTGGTATCTGCTATCACCTAGGACACCTGAAAAATATTTAGCAAATACAGAGACACAAGCAGGCAACCTAGAACCTTTACCCAAAACCCTAGCCCCTACTTCCCCTACTTGGCAACGGTTTTATTCTTCCTGGCCGCAATTTGCGTCCAGGCTAGGGAAGAATCCTTTCGTGTTGGTTCCAGGGCTTTATCCCCTGTAAACTAGACCCTTTGTATGTGCAACTTTGACCAATTTCACCTAGGGTAAAATCTGGGACCATTTTCCTAAGTTGTCGCATTGTTTTACGACTTCGTTTTAACATAGATTTTGGTATTTATATTGTGTTTCTGTCGTGTGGCATTTGAACGTCAACGACTAGGGTTACTGATCGTGCTTTGCATGCGAGGCTATGGGTTTTGGCCTATGAACTATACGCGTGCCGATTTGGTTTTCGTGCGCTATTTCTATTTACGTTGACTTGTGGTATACATGTAGGTACCCTCGAGTGAGTTCGGAGCAACAAGGAGGGGCATGGGGACATCGACATCGGCAAGCAAGAGCAGGTGAGTAGATATATATCTATGGGGGAAGTCGGGTGGATGGCGTATAGCACCCCCCCAGTTTCATATTAGAACGCGAATGCGTTATATCTATATTATGTATAAACACATACAGATGTGATATGGAATGACTTTGGATTAGTATAGTGTACTTGTAAGTTAGTGTTTAGTCGCGAACCCTAGGGTAGTGATTTGTATACACGCACACACACATACATTCATTTTATTTACCTGTGCGTATATAGGGATACACACACACACATGGGTATGGGACTATATATGTATATATATATATATACGTATACATATACATGGATTATGAGGATAGTACTTGGGATTAGAGATGCGTCGATGAGTTTGGGCTTGAGGCCATAAGATCGGTGATATGACGTGGTTCGTATTATGAGATACGACATGAAGTTTAGCGGGTCCTTTAGGCGTGGTATTTTCATACACACGCATGCACATACATAGATGGTATCAGATTGTACTAGACGTAGATCAGTACCCCCAGATCATGATATATGATAAAGTGGATACCAGATGAATAATGAGTTAAATATGATATTGACCCGTACCCTGATTTGGGATGCCGTACGATGGATATACCGTACGGGCTATATTGATGTTTAATCTGCACTCTTGACTCGAGAATGTCATATTATATAGGGTATCATATGGGATACTATTGAGGCGGGATCACCGACTCTTATACACACACACACACACACACACACACACACACGTATCGACTCAGACTTAGGTGGTTTCCTTACCTTTTGATTAGACCTGTAGTTACTTGTAGACTTGTTATTTCTGTTATTGCATATTCATTATTGTTGTGATTATTGTTCAGCTCCCGCATATTATTGCTGTTTGCATCGCATTGCATGCTTATATTGTGTTTTCATATGTTAGTATTGAAATCATGCTGTCAGGACACCAGCACCATTACCGATGATGCGTATGTTCCACATACACTTACTTGCCGGCTCAAACACATCATCATCGGTAATTGCCATGTCACGTACACTTTAGAGAATATTATTTTATTGACATAGCTTGTTAGCTGATAGTTTCAACATGGTATTAGCGTACTTGCTTTTATATACTAGTTTAGACATTGCATTTATTACTTGCTATTTCATGTATATTATTGTTCACTGTCATGCATTATTATTTAGGGCCAGTCCGGATTTGCCGGAGCCCAATACTTTTAAATTCATTGTCTTTTATTCTTGAGATTTTATAAAACTGATAATCATTTTAAAATGAAAGTTGCGGTTTTCTCATGATATGCTTTGAGATTTGTCCACCATGAGTTTTCTTGGCTCTTGAGCGATATCATACACCCAATTCGAGGAGGAGAAGAGTCCGTCTGTGGGTGCATGGTGGACCCGGTGCGGTACCCCGGGGCAAGAAGATCGCAGTTGATCGGCGTTGAGCCTGTGACTGAGGAGCATTGCTGACCGGTGATTGTATTGTGACTCGTCGGATATCCGGAGGATACCGATCGGAGTTGGGCTAGTCTGGATAGCCGGAGCCCAGGGGCCAGTACGGATAGCCGGAGCCCCAGATATTGATATTGAGGTATTGAGATATTATGATATGGGCCAGTCCGGATAGCCAGAGCCCGAGGTATTGGGATATTGGGATTTATATTTTGTGTCGATGCTAGACACTGATTTTTGTTGATTTCATTGATGATACGTTTTATATAAACATAAATGTCACTAAAACAAGAAAACAGTTTCTTCATTTATATGTATTCTGTTTTCATTACATTACATTCATACCTCATACACATGATATATTGCTACCTAAGGCACTGACACGAGCACATGGGATTACACTTATGTATAGCTGTTTACCCTTGCCACCTTTTCATGCTTCAGACTTTATCATTTTGAGGTTATATATTATTGATCGTATTGACCTAGGATTGAGTCATACATACGATTTCTGCTCGGTGATGTTTTCTACTCACGAGTTGGCAACTCACCCCCGTTGTGCCACAGTTTCTTGCTGGTTTTGCCGTAAAGGTTTCGTGCCGCTTTGCTGGCACACTGCTTCCATTCCGGGTTATTTGCTTGGTAGGCGGGTTCACTTGTATCGTGACCACCATTGTACTTTATTTTATTCATTGTATCTAGTAAACTTTATCAACCAGACATGTATATTTATTTCAGACTTAGAGACCAGTTGTATATCATTTCGACCTTAGAGTCGCGCGTTGTATTATTATGGGTTTTCATGTTGTTTTTGAGTTTCCTTTCAGTTTTGATCCTCGCCCTTCGGCGTTGTATATTAGATTGCTTGCGTGGTTGTGACCGTCGATTGACGAAGAGCTAGCTCCCGCTTGGGGATGCCTTTTATCATTCATGTACATATTATTCATGTTGTACCCCGTTCGGGGCCAGTATTTACAAAGGAAACTCTGCCGAAATTTTTAGAAAAGACTTGATGTTTTAAAAACGCATAATTCGGCTTATGCTATTAAAACCACTTGCTTTTAAACAAGCTTTCCTTCATTTATCATTTAAAATGGTTTTAGATTTTTGGTTTTTGGCTTACTTGAATTAGATGGGGTCCTATAGACTTCATATGATTCAAGGGCCAGTCACATGCCATTTCGGGTCATGACAAAGTTGGTATCAGAGCGCTACGTTAACCTTAGTTCGAGTCTATGTTTGACTATGCGGAGCCTAGGGCGTTTGTATATAGACGGAATCTAGGCTTGACCTTATGGAACTTAGACTTAGTCGAGGGGGTATTGGACTCGAACTTTCGTCGCATAGGTTGACCTTGGTTGATGGAGTAGGTGACTTAAGGAGAGTGACGTACCGTGTGTATGTTCCGCGGCATACTTACGATACGCTACTCCGCTTAAGAAGCCTTAGGATGTACATTTCCTTGCACAGCATTATATTCATTCATGATCTATCCTCATCGATATTGGTTTATGGTTTTGCTGCCACGATTATACGGGCAGAGAGAGCTAAGGCTAGAGTTGCGGTCAGCACGAGCTCGTCACGGACGTGGACCGACCAGGGCATGATTCCAGGGACATATGATTTGCATAGATGCGTCGTTTTATTTCATTTTCACACCGTGAGCATTTGATGGATCTCTTTTACGAGATTTCTCGGATGTACAGATCAGCACCAGAGGATTGGGCCACTGCTAGAGGCCACCCAGAATGTGATAACTATTGATGTATCGCTTATTCGTGATGATTGAGGCACTGTTCAGTTTGCAGACGAATGAGCCAGTTGCTGCTGCGAACGACGAGATATTGCCCAAGATGTTGGAGCTATTGCAGTACGAGTTGTACATAGAGATATGATAGAAGGTCGCTAGTCACCCGAGAATGAATGAGTAGGACATGTGGTTCGTTCGCTTACCCTGATGCGAGGTCATCAGATTGATTGATTCCAGCTTGAGAAGACTTCACGCGGATATGTTGGGAGTCGTTTGAGACGATCGAATATCGGAAAACCCATTTTCCAAGCTTAAAGTATTTAGAGAAAACATTCAAGTAATTCTACGGACCCTTTAGAAGAATGAAACCCTAACTCGACATAATGACTATGAGAACACTTGAAAACATTAGGGTTTGCGGCAGTTCAGCGGTGCCATTAGTGAGACTTGGGTTTGCCCTTCTACGGCTAGTCCATAGGTACTGTAGCATATACTGGAATACTATTAAACTGTACCCAAGATGTTGAGATCTTGGGGGATTATGAGGTTTTTGACGAATCGATCGGATGGTTCAACTTCATTAGGATATTATGTGATGGGATGCATTGCTTGGGAGAATCCAGATACGAGTATAGCCGTTGGAGCACAGTCCATGCAGCCATGAGGAGACGAGTCCGAATCTGTCGACATTAGAGAAAAATGGAGTAAGAGGTTCATACGAGATCTTGATGAGATGACGTTCCACTCCGCCGACATCAGAGATGTGATACGCATGCAGAGGCATTGTATATGGATATATCTTCCAGAAGGAGTCGTGATGAGTATGCAGCCGTTCCGGAACCAGAAATAGATATAGTAAAGGGTGATAACCTCCGGGCAGTACTGCAGAGACGAGATTTGGGAGAGACTTCGACAGGACCTTTCTGGAATATTATACGAGAAGACTTGGACCCATGAGTAGTCATATTACGCACACCCAGCAGGCCAGAGTTTGGCACCGTCGACGAGACATGTTATGAGTGACCATGACAGTTGGCCAGAGATCTTTAGAGGATGTGCTTGAGCGGGACCATTCCTCCATACTTGATTTCGGTATTTTGGGCGATCTATTCGCATGATTGAGTTTCATGATATTTGTTTTCGTGCACTATACTTGCATCTACTGGGTATTTATATTTTGTGCATAGTTATTACACTTGAGATATGCTTTCTACACCGTTGTGCTGATTTATGATTGATGCATAGAATCGCACTTGATATCGTTTTGTGCCTTGGCTGCACATATTTATGATTTCATGGATTTCATACAGTTGGGTTGATTTTGTGCATATGGTACGCACACGACTTGGTTTTTGCATTCGGTATAGTTTACATACGCTTGCAGTGCATTGCTACGTATTTTGTGCACCACAGTTGCTCCTGACTTCGTTTTGATATCATTTGAGGAATTGATTGTGATTTCATACCTAGGGCATGCATATGATTTGACTTATGCTTTCGGCATAGTTTTCATAAACTTTTAGCATTTGATACGTATTTTGTGCACGCTGATGCACATGGTTGTGAGATTATATACCACGTTATACCTAATTTGGATTTGGATGGAAATGTGTTGTATACCGTCGATTTCGATTGTGATACTCGATATTTGTTCTGTGCATCTTGTGCACCTAATTGGATTCATGCGCATGTTCGGCGCTTGATATTGGATTTCATGATTTCGTGCATGTTGGATGCATATGATTTAGATTTTATTCGTGCATGATGGATGCGCCTGATTTGGATTTTCGCGCATTTTAGGCGCATGATATAAAATGCGATTTTGGTACACACCAGATGCACTAAATCAGGATTCTTTATGCATATCAGATGCACCTGATTTTGCTGTCAGGCACACCGTTGCCTCTGACAGGTGTTTCGTGCACACCCATTACACTTAGATGTTGTTTCTGTGCACATGTATGGCTGTTCATACCGGAATATTGTTTTTACTACCGCCCATTCTTATGCTCGTTTGTTTATAAGTAGCTGCTTTTAATCCGTGTTTGCTACATATTTACAGGCTACAGGTTCCTTGTCCAAAATAACGTAATTGATACAAAATCGCCACTGTTACGCCAAAATACAGAATATCTGTTGAAAGCACATAAAAGCCGGGTTCCGGTCATCTGTATCCGTCCAGTGCCGCGTACCAGTTCCAGAGACAAGACATATGACAGTGGTCATTCGTGTCTCGGACAAGCACAGAGCACGAGGGGGGCAGCACAAGAATCAATGGGTGCACGGAGCTCGAGGGAGAAAAGGTCAAAAGTATTATTCTAGATGCCATTTTGGACTGTTGCAGATCTGAAGAAATTATTGAAGCAATTTGCAATTTGGAACATGTAGAACAACAGAGGATAGCAACACAAAGAAACCCAGAAAAAACGAGACCCTAATTCCACAAAACCGTGGTGGAACCGCCGCCAAATGTGGGTTTTCGCGGCGGATCCGCCGCGGTTTAGTGACATCATCTAACCAAATTTTGGGGGTAGTTTTGTCATTTCATTTGGGGCCAGAATGTTGCCCTAGGATTTCAGCACACAGCCTATAAATAGCCCAGTTTTGTGCCAAGCCAAGGGTGTTCTTTTCATGCCTCTTTTTGTTAGGATTTAGTTTAGCTTCTTCTTCTTCTTCATGTCTTCCTCCATTAAAATGTAGTGAGAGCATTGAGTGGATGATGAAATGAAAATGAGGGTTATTTTTCTTATCTTGTATTTTTATTTCATTGCATTGTAATTTCATTTCTAGTGTAATTTTATTATTTGTTGTTAACTAGTTGTTGTTATTTCCTTTCTTGTTCTCTTTTCTTTTCTTCTTTTATCCGTATTTTCAAGCGATGATACTTGACGGAGTTCCTTGCTAAGGTGAGGACCCAAGAGTTAGCTTGCTTCACTTGTAAAACCGTATTTTCCTTTCCTTTCTTCCTTCTTGTTTTGTTTTCTTTTCTTTTATGATGTGTGAATAATTTTCCTCTTGTTAAGGCTAAGGAAGGTGGTATGAGAGACGGAGAAATCTCTTGCGCTTCTCTTCGCCAAACATCTTGAAACGAACCCCGACCAAACAAACGCAATCCCCTCACTTAGGCGCGCTATACGTAACATGTAGCCGCGACCTAAGTTGAGAAGTCCTTTAAGCGCACTACAACGTGACATGTAGTTGTGACTTAATTGGATACATGGTTGCGGGTGTTTGGTCGAGGGTTGGAAATAAGCGTATTTAGCGGACGGACAAGGGGCACTAGGAATGGATTTAGCGTTGGAAAGCTCGCTTAAATTCGCAAATTTCATTCATATGTCCTCCTAATCCCCGCTACTTTCGATTATCCCAACACCGTTTTAAGAATGGCAAAAGACAAGCACAAGGCTAATCCTAACTCTACTAACCGACCTTAACCTTAACAAGCTTACTTGAACATAAAATACGACACTTAGGATAGAACTGAACAAACATATACACATTCTTTATTGACTCGTCTAAAACACGAACGGACATACAACCATCTCCCTGTAGATCGACCCGTGCTCAACTGGCTAGCTGCAAAGCGACACCGTCCTGATCGCGGTAATAACTTTAGAACTTTGAACATCCGACACGCCAAAAGCGTGCGATCAAATGGCGCCGTTGCCGGGGAGACGGTAGCGTATTTTCTTTCTTGTTATTCGGGTTAATATTCTTCTTGTATATATTTATAAATAAAAAATAATAATAAAATCTTTTTGTTATTTTTGATAATTTTTGTGTGCAAGTGTGTAGGCTAATCTGGAGTAAGTACAGTAATCTAATCAAGTAGCAGAGCATTTTATTTTGGAGTAGAGATCAAGGGAAGTGCAGGGAACCAAACCAGAGGCACCAATACCACTGTTTGACCGTGTAACCGCAGTCAAAGAGGGGCTTTGGCCGCGGTTCCACGGTCTTATTGAGGCCTCAGTGCCCCAATTTTTTTCAGCCCTTTCTCTGTCCTTTTATCTTCTCTGTGAATTCCGCTATACTGTATTTTCTGCAGGTTTCTTTGCACAAATTGCACAGCCGCCAAATAAATTTTTGTTGTTTTAGATTTTGTTTGTTTACCGCTTTGCATATATTAATACGGACATTAAGGGGCTATAACAGCAATTCAGATTGGGTGGGGATTTCATCACCCTTCCTAAGACCCCACAAATCACTAATTGCATACGCATTACCTTGAGCTAATAAAAAATACTAGACTCAGCCCTACGGACGTCGCGTTCAATATGACAGAGGACTAGTTGTAGGCATCGGCCGCTTATCCTAACCTGACTTTGCGGTGTCTAGGCAAGTGTGTCTAAGGCAAGTGGTTACTTAATTAGGACCACTACTTTCGTAGTGGGGAGCCTCCCACTTACCTGGCACTTACCTGGCCGCAATTGGCGGTGAAGAGACGGTTTGAGGTCCTATTTCTAGCCCTTTGGAACAGTTAGGAGCTGTCTAGCTGACCTAGGTGACCCTAACTCTAGGTGCGTTTGTGCATTTTTTGATTGTGATTGTGCTTGTAAATTTTAGTCCCATAATTCTGTATTCTTTCAAACAAACAATTTCAAAAACTCCAAAAACAAACATTTTTTTTAATAAAAAAAAATCCACGTTCTTTTCCCTTCCTTTCCTTCTTCTTCTCCTCTTCATATCATGGGTACTCCACCTAGAAAAACTCTTGCCGAATTTTGGTACCCACAACCAGACATAACTTCCTACGGTTCTTGCTTTGGTTGAATTTCGAACGACCCCTCCATGCCCAAAATTTCACTGAAAGATCGCATAGAAGAATCTAGGACGAACACTTGCACTCCGCATTCCACTTTGTATCAACCTTTTTAACCTCCCGCACCCGCTTATGTTGATACCCCTTTTGCAAGTCGTCCTTTGTCCATCGCTGAACATATTGAATAATCTCATAGCCGATCTTTCACTCTTTTCACCACTTCAAATTCTTGGGATCAACAATTCCATTCACCTTCGTATCCAAATGTTGATCCTACCCTTGTCCAGCCATTCAATTCCTACCAGTCCTACCCGACTTTTGCACCTTCCCTAGACATTGCTTCTGAACCGCCATTTGGGAGTTTTCAGTATCCAAACAACTTTGAATTTTTTACTGAAAGCTCTTCACAACCCATGTCTAGTCTAGAACAGTCATTGGAAGACTTTAGGGTAGCGTCGTACCAACAGATGATGGATTTGAATGCGTCCATGGCCGCCCTCATACAACCTAGTGACCCGGTAGCTAGTTATCAACTAGCTCCAAATTTTCCAATGTATGAAGAGGCGGTAGGACAGGTTGAGAATTTGAGCAGAGAGAGTGAGCTGTACACCCTTCCAATTTAGACCTATCCGTTTTAATTTGAATCCCACAACTCCAGTTTTGAATGTCCATCTAGTGTTCCCAACGATTCACTGATTGAAGATAGAATGATTATTGAGTTGTGCGACTTTGTAGTGTTTGATTTACCTGATTGTGAAGGGTCCCTTCCAAGTGAAACCAATCCTAAACATTTTGACCTCTACACCTCCACTTTAGAACCTGAATTGATTGATATCTATGCTTTTGTTGAGGTGTCTGAGAATATAGATTTTCACTTGATTGAGGATATTGACGCTGGGAATATTTTGGATGATGAACCCGTATATTTGGCTGAGTGTTTCTCTCCAATTCATCATCTCGAGTCATTAAATGTTTTTCCCGAACCCCATATGCGTCTGAATTTTGAAGATAAATGCATGGATGTGCTGAATTTTGAGGAAAATTTTGAGGATAGTTTTGAGGATGAACCAGTTTTGCTTGATGAGTCGGATTTCCCAATTCATCATGTCCCTGTCATTGACTGTGTACACCCTCCTGAACCCTTAATCGATACCCTTCCTCAATCACTTCCCCCCATCCTTTCCATCGTTCTGACATTGCAAGAAACTGTATCATTTTCACTTCCTGTGTCTGGTTTACCATGTTCGGCTTACCCATGGTTTCTCACGAATCTTGAGGGATTTGACCCAATTTCTCGCCATATTGATAGATTAGTACAATCCATTTTTTCACATCGATCATTACAGATTGTACTAATTTATTCAATCCATTTCCACCCTCAAGTTCGTATTCCATTTCTTTCTCCCTTCCGCCATTCTTCTTCTCATATACCGAGACCGTATCCCGCTTCTATCTCCATACGGTCTCGCGTATTCTCTATTTCTTACCTCTCCGCATTCTTTCACCAGCCACTGCTTTATCACGATAAGATCTTTGAATGGTTGGTGCTCACTTTTGGCCCGTGTAAGGCCTTGTATAGCTTGATACTGTTCTTTCCCCCCTGATCCTGAACTTCAACGCTTAACAGTGGAAACACTGTTTTACTTAAGTTTGGGGGGGGGGGAACCTTTTTGTATATATATATATTTTTTTTTGTTTTCCTTTTTTGTTATGTATATAATTTGTTTTTAAGGAGCGCTGACAATTTTTACCCTCTTGGTGTAGCCTGACAGTGAGGGCACTGTCAAGTTTAAGTTTGGGGGTGTGCTCAGTAAGCTTTCTTCCTTCGCATTCATTTGTATATTTTGCATTTGCATACCTTATTAAAAAACCCATAAAAATCGAAATTTTTTCCAAAAATATAAAACTTTGTCGACAAGTTAGCTAATAGGGTAACTTAGATTTTTATTCTTAAAGTTTAGTTGATATGTTAGAAATAACTAAATTCTAGGCTTAGGAATTGAAAATCCTAAAAATAACCCTCATTCTGTTTAATCTTGGTTATTATACGTCCTTACAGTTTTTTTTACAGAAGTAGGTAATCTTGAGTTCAGTTCTTGAGTTAAGGCAAGATGAGGGAAAAGTATTGAAGCTTTACTGAAGGATAAGTCTGAAAAATAGTTTCTTTTCTTGAGTTCAAATTTAGAAAGTATACACCCTACAAACTGCACTTACATGCACCTTGAAACTTGGGATAATAGAGGATACCTAAAAATACTCTTGCCTGAAAACCTAGTATGAAAGAAAAAATGGTATTTAAAGCTAAACACCAAAAGAGCTTATTGAAAAATATATCTGGTCTTGAAAAAGAAAAAGAAAAAAATAAAAAAAAAATAGAATAAAGTCAAGACCTGAAAACTGCTATTTACGCTTTAAGTTCACACATTCAGTAATCGGCCGTTAGTGCCTCAAGAAGTATTAATAGTCGCATGAAAGGTGTGTGAGCAAATCCGTCCATCATAAATGAAAAGAAGTAGTATTAGGTATTAGGGCAAGGGTACTATAGCTTGAATTGAATTCTCAAGTGTAGGGGTGAAATAATACACACACGTAGGGGTATACAATCGATGTTTGGATAAAAGATAGAAATAAAGAATAAGACTTGTGTTTTCTGTAAAGTTGATAAAAATCCCGGAATTAAGACCGCACTTTAGAAGGAAAACTCAGGAGATACCAACATCTTTCTAAACTTTTTTGGAACGTATAGGATCTAAGGTTAAATAGATAGGAGGTGTGAAACATAAGGGTTGAATATTTCTAACTTAGAATGATAGAGTTTCTAACATAAATACTGAACTGTAGGAGTAGAATCGATGTTAACTTATGACACTAGCTTGACTGGATTTTGTGGGTGTAATCCGCTGAAAACCCTCAGGAGACAACACTCCTCCTACTAGGGACACCTAGAGATTTAACGGCTTATTGCACATGCTCAGTGCAATCGCGTTCCCTGCGAAAGTGCGGTTAGGACTTTTTTGTGAATAATTGGTTTTGCTCGGGACGAGCAAAAGTTAACTTTGGGGGTATTTGTTCATACCAGAATATTGCTTTTACTACCGCCCATTCTTATACTCGTTTGTTTATAGGTAGCTGCTTTTAATCCGTGTTTGCTACATATTTACAGGCTACAGGTTCCTAGTCCAAAATAACGCAATTGATACAAAATCTCCACCGTTACGCCAAAATACAGAACATCTGTTGAAAGCAGATAAAAGCCGAGTTCCGGTCATCCGTATCCGTCCAGTGCCGCATACCAGTTCCAGAGACAAGACATATGACAGTGGTCATTCGTGTCTCGGACAAGCACAGAGCATGAGGGGGGCAGCACAAGAACAATGGGTGTGCGGAGTTCGAGGGAGAAAAGGTCAAAAGTATTATTCTAGATGCCATTTTGGACTGTTGCAGATCTGAAGAAATTGTTGAAGCAATTTGCAATTTGGAACATGTAGAACAACAGAGGATAGCAACACAAGGAAACCCAGAAAAAACGAGACTCCAATTCCACAAAACCGCGGTGGAACCGCCGCCAAATGTGGGTTTTCGCGGCGGATCCGCCGCGGTTTAGTGACATCATCTAACCAAATTTTGGGGGTAGTTTTGTCATTTCATTTGGGGCCAGAATGTTGCCTTAGGATTTCAGCACGCAGCCTATAAATAGCCCAGTTTTGTGCCAGGCCAAGGGTGTTCTTTTCATGCCTCTTTTTGTTAGGATTTAGTTTAGCTTCTTCTTCTTCTTCATGTCTTCCTCCATTAAAATGTAGTGAGAGCATTGAGTGGATGATGAAATGAAGACGAGGGTTATTTTTCTTATCTTGTATTTTTATTTCATTGCATTGTAATTTCATTTCTAGTGTAACTTTATTATTTGTTGTTAACTAGTTGTTGTTATTTCCTTTCTTGTTCTCTTTTCTTTTCTTCTTTTATCCGTATTTTCAAGCGATGATACTTGACGGAGTTCCTTGCTAAGGTGAGGACCCAAGACTTAGCTTGCTTCACTTGTAAAACCGTATTTTCCTTTCCTTTCTTCCTTCTTGTTTTGTTTTCTTTCTTTTATGATGTGTGAATAATTTTCCTCTTGTTAAGGCTAAGGAAGGTGGTATGAGGGACGGAGAAATCCCTTGTGCTTCTCTTCGCCAAACATCTTGAAACGAACCCCGACCAAACAAACGCAACCCCCTCACTTAGGCGCGCTATACGTGATATGTAGCCGCGACCTAAGTTGAGAAGTCCTTTAAGCACACTACAACGTGACATGTAGTTGTTACTTAATTGGATACATGGTTGCGGGTGTTTGGCCGAGAGTTGGAAATAAGCGTATTTAGCGGACGGACAAGGGGCACTAGGAATGGATTTAGCGTTGGAAAGCTCGCTTAAACTCGCAAGTCCCATTCCTATGTCCTCCTAATCCCCGCTACTTTCGATTATCCCAACACCGTTTTAAGAATGACAAAAGACAAGCACAAGGCTAATCCTAACTCTACTAACCAAGCTTAACCTTAACAAGCTTACTTGAACATAAAATACGACACTTAGGATAGAACTGAACAAACATATACACATTCTTTATTGACTCGTCTAAAACACGAACGGACATACAACCATCTCCCTGTGGATCGACCCGTGCTCAACTGGCTAGCTGCAAAGCGACACCGTCCTGATCGCGGTAATAATTTTAGAACTTTGAACATCCGACACGCCAAAAGCGTGCGATCAATGGCACATATATGGATTTTGATTTCCGTGCGCACCAGACGCACGCGGCATTCTTATGTATATTTTGAGATTGATTTCTTATGGAGCAGTACGTTTTTATGATATTTATTATTTGTTTTCGTACTGAGCAGGACTAGTCGGAGGACAGTACCTGAATATATTTTGCATGCATGGATAGATATCGAAGAGATTTCCAAAAAGGGAGTTATAGTCTCAGTATTTACCTATGTGTCTGAGATGACACGAAACGTTTAAAACAAGGAAACCCTTCTAAATTGTTTTTAAAACGGCGGGACGTGCATATTAAACAAAAGATATATACATATATGGTTATTTTCTTACAATAGACGTCCGCCACTGTGCAGTGTTATGCGCATCGCACAGCAACATGAAAGGTTTGGCATGCATTTCTTCAAATTTTTTTAATGATATTTATATGTTATAGTTTTGATGTATATATCATGTCGGTTTTCGTATTGGATTTGACATTGGTGTCTTCACCATGACTCCGATGATGTGGGATACTTGACGGAGTTTTGATTTTGAGTTATCTGCTTATTGTTCATGCGCATGTATTGCGCTATGATGCGTTTTATGTATTGATGATTTCAGAGCCCCGTCGACTTGATCTTTTTACTGAAATGTTTTAGAAATTGCGGGAGTTTAAATTTAAATTCGGGGACCGAATTTCTTTAAGGGGGGAAGACTATAACATTTCAAAAAAATAAAATATTATTTTTGGGAATTTTTAAAATTAAATAATAAATATAATGAATATTTTAATAAGGCGGTATAATTAAATACCGATAAATTGGGAAAAATTTGGAAAATTATAGAAATTACTGAAAAGAGGGTGCTTTATTGGATTGAAGCAAATTATAAAATTTTATGATTTATTATATATTATTTTAATGCTAATCACGATTAACTATCGCTAATCGGGCATTAAACGTGTTTTATGCACATGTCATTTTTACACTCTTACATTTGCTTACCATGGTCTTTTCTTCATCTTTCATGCAATTTCCTTGTTTTAAAATGAGAAGAGAAAAGAAATGAAAAGAAACCAAAAGAAAAGGAAAAGGAAAACAATAAAAAATGAGGCATGGACAAGTGAGAGAGAGAGGGGGGGGGTCAAACCATTGGTCATGGCTCCCATTTCATTCTTCATCATCTTCATCTTTCTTCTTCTTCTTCTCATGGCTGCCCCCTCTCTTCCTCCTCCACAAAACACCCCAAAACATCATCAAAACAACACCAAAAGTTCATCCCCACTTCATTAAAAATGTGCACAAGCTCACAAGCTACACTTTGGACCAAGAAAGCAAGGATTTTGGACACTTGGGGCAGCTCAAGAATTTTCTTGAGTTGCCAAATGGGGTAATTTTTGAACCATTAGTGTATTAATTGGTTTACTTTAGCTTCCATGCATGTTTAGAAGTGATTTGGCGATGTTTAGTGAGGTTCGGAAATTCTAAGTTTAGGGTTAGGGTTTGAATTGAATCCAAAAGTGAAATTGAGGCTTAATAGTGACCTTAAACCCCTGTAGGGATTGTAAAATGGACTGAAACCAGAGAATAGAACCCCAAACCCAAACTTCAAAACCCCGACATCGGCAGATTTTATGGAAATTGTGATGTATTTTGGTATCTGCTATAACCTGGGACACCTGAAAAATATTTAGCAAATACAGAGACACAAGCAGGAAACCTAGAACCTATACCCAAAACCCTAGCCCCTACTTCCCCTACTTGGTTGCAATTTTATTCTTCCTGGCCGCAATTTGCGGCCAGGCTAGGGAAGAATCCTTTCATGTTGGTTCCAGGGCTTTATCACCTGTAAACTAGACCCTTTATATGTGCAACTTTGACCAATTTCACCTAGGGTAAAATCTGGAACCATTTTCCTAAGTTGATGCATTGTTTTACGACTTCGTTTTAACTTGGATTTTGGTATTTATATTCTGTTTCCATCATGTGGCGTTTGAACGTCAACGACTAGGGTTACTGATCGTATTTTGCATGCGAGGCTATGGGTTTTGACCTATGAACGATACGCGTGCCGATTTGATTTTCGTGCGCTATTTCCATTTACGTTGACTTGTGGTATACATGTAGGTACCCTCGAGTGAGTTCAGAGAAACAAGAAGGGGCATGGCGACATCGACATCGGCAAGCAAGAGTAGGTGAGTAGATATATATCTACGGGGGAAGTCAGGTGGATGGTGTATAGCACCCCCGCAGTTTCGTATTAGAACGCGAATGCGTTATATCTATTTTATATATACACACATACGGATGTGATATGGAATGACTTTGGATTATTATAGTGTACTTGTAAGTTAGTGTTTAGTCGCGAACCCTAGGGTAGTGATTTGCATACACGCGCACACACACACACATTCATTTTATTTACCTGTGCGTATATGGGGATATGTATATGTATATATATATATACACACACACACATGGGTATGGGACTATGTATATATATATATATATATATATATATATATATATATATATATGTATGTATACATATACATGGATTATGAGGATAGTACTTTGGATTAGAGATGAGTCGATGAGTTTGGGCTTGAGGCCATGAGATCGGTGATATGACGTGGTTCGTATTATAAGATACGACACGATGTTTAGCGGGTCCTTTAGGCATGGTGTTTTCATACACATGCATGCACATACATAGATGGTATCATATTGTACTAGACGTAGATCAGTACCCCCAGATCATGATATATGATAAAGAGGATACCAGATGAATAATGAGATAAATGTGATATTGACCCGTACCTATATTTGCAATGCCGTACGATAGATTTACCGTACGAGTTATATTGATGTTTGATCCGCACCCTTGACTCGAGGATGTCATATTATATAGGGTATCGTATGGGATACTATTCAGGCGGGATCACCGACTATTATATATATATACGTATCGACTCAGACTCAGGTGGTTTCCTTACCTTTTGATTAGACCTGTAGTTACTTGTAGACTTGTTATTTATGTTATTGCATATTCATTATTGTTGTGATTATTGTTCAGCTCTCGCATATTATTGCTGTTCGCATCACATTGTACTTATATTCTGTTTCCATATGTTAGTATTGAAATCATGCTGTCAGGACACCAGCACCATTACCGATGATGCGTTTGTTCCACATACACTTACTTGCCGCCTCACACATATCATCATTGGTAATTGCCATGTCACGTACACTTTAGAGAATATTATTTCATTGACATAGCTTGTTAGCTAATAGTTTCAACATGGTATTAGCGTACTTTCTTTTTCATGCTAGTTTAGACATTGCATTTATTACTTGCTATTTCATGCATATTATTGTTCACTGTCATGCATTATTATTTAGGGTCAGTCCGGATTTGCCAGAGCCCAATACTTCTAAATTCATTGTCTTTTATTCTCGATATTTGGGATTTCCATGAGATTTATGGATTTAGAGAAACCGTAAGATTTTATAAAACTGATAATCATTTTAAAATGAAAGTTGCAGTTTTCTCATGATATGCTTTGAGATTTGTCCACCATGAGTTTTCTCGGCTCTTGAGCGATATTATACACCCACTTCGAGGAGGAGTAGAGTCCGTCTGTGGGTGCATGGTGGACCCGGTGCGGTACCCCAGAGCAAGAAGATTACAGTTGATCGGTGTTGAGCCTGTGACAGGGGAGCATTGCTGACCGGTGATTATATTGTGACTCGTCGGATATCCGGAGGATACCGATCGGAGTTGGGCCAGTCCGGATAGCCGGAGCCCAGGGGCCAGTCCGGATAACCGGAGCCCCAGATATTGATATTGAGGTATTGAGATATTATGATATGGGCCAGTCCGGATAGCCGGAGCCCGAGATATTGGGATTTATATTTTGTGTCGATACTAAACACTGATTTATGTTGATTTCAATGATGATACCTCATTTTATATAAACAGAAATTTCACTAAAACAAGAAAACAGTTTCTTCATTTACATGTATTCTGTTTTCATTACATTACATTCATACCTCATACACATGATATATTGCTACCTGAGCCACTGACACGAGCACATGGGATTACACTTATGTATAGCTGTTTACCCTTGCCACCTTTTCATGCTTCAGACTTTATCATTTTGAGATTATATATTATTGATCGTATTGATCTAGGATTGAGTCTTACATACGATTTCTACTCGGTGATGTTTTCTACTCACGAGTTGGCAACTCACCCCCGTTGTGCCACAGTTTCTTGCTGGTTTTGCCGTACAGGTTTCATGTGGCTTTGCAGGCACACTGCTTCCATTCCGGGTGTTTGGTAGGTGGGTTCACTTGTATCGTGACCACCATTGTGCTTTATTTTATTCATTGTATCTAGTAAACTCCATCAACCAGACATGTATATTTATTTCAGACTTAGAGACCAGTTGTATATCATTTCGACCTTAGAGTCGCGCGTTGTATTATTATGGGTTTTCATGTTGTTTTTGAGTTTCCTTTCATTTTTGATCCTCGCCCTTCGGCGTTGTATATTAGATTGCTTGCGTGGTTGTGACCGTCGATTGACGAAGAGCTAGCTCCCGCTTGGGGATGCCTTTTATCATTCATGTACATATTATTCATGTTGTACCCCGTTCGGGGCCAGTATTTACAAAGGAAACTCTGCCGAAATTTTTAGAAAAGACTTGATGTTTTAAAAACGCATAATTCGGCTTATGCTATTAAAACCACTTGCTTTTAAACAAGCTTTCCTTCATTTATCATTTAAAATGGTTTTAGATTTCTGGGTTTTGGCTTACTTGAATTAGATGGGGTCCTATAGACTTCATATGATTCAAGGGCCAGTCACGTGTCATTTCGGGTCGTGACAGGCACGGTCCCGAGTCACATGGAGGCAGTGAGCGATAGAAGGGGTTTCGTCTCTCCCGGTATAGGGAGTTGATATTGCGCTATGCTCGATTGGCTATAACAGCAAGTCCCTGGCCAGGGCTAATGAGATTTACTGGGAAGTGTTATCAGTAGTTTCTCGAACGGTTATAGGCCACACATTGGCATGACTTATCAAGTTACTGGGGTCTGACGATTCCACCCCTAGACTTGATATGCGACATAACAGACGAAGAGACCGGTCCGTACGGTAAGTGTTGCTTATAGGCTTTGCGGGAGTTTGGACAAGCTTGCTTGTTGATCTTCTATTCGCTCAATACCTGGGTAGCCGTTATGTCCAACTAGTATCGCTGACAGCTATGGGTGACTGATGTGATCATTATTTATTGCTAGCGTATTGACGAGTCTTTAGAGCCCCACAAATTGGTTTCCTAGCTCAAGCGAAACGAAGTAGGGCACGTATGGTGATATGTGCGGGAGCTTGATTAAATACGAGTATGTGATACCGTATTCAAATTTCACGATATTTGATATCAGTTAGGTTATATGAGATATAACTGGATTATTGAATCAAGTGTTGATTCAATGGTATATGTATATGTGGTTAATATATATTTGTATATTTGATATTAGCCGGATTATATTTGGTATACCCGGATTATTGAATCAAGTGTTGATTTAATAATTTAATATATATATATATATATATGTATATATATTAACTAGTATTGAATATTAGACGGTTATATATGATATAACCGGATCATTGAATCTAGTGTTGATTTAATAACGTGATATACATATAAATAAGATATTAGTCGGTTATATATAATATGACCGGATTATTGAATCAAGTGTTGATTTAATAATTTGATATATGTTTCTATATTTGATAAATTCATATATATTAACCAATATTGTGCTCACTAATAATTTTCTTCTCTTGAAATACATTTAATATATATGTGATATATATTTATATATGTATTTGGATTATGTATCATGGTTGATGATACATAGAACATAGGTGTATGAGACTTACACTAAAGCTAAAGATAATTTGGGTGATTATTTATTAAGAGTAAAGTTAGAAATGAGCATGGCTTAGATACTTGTAGAAGCATATAGAAGCCATGACTCATTCCACTAATTTTGTTTTACTCTATATATTTTATAACCCAACCATTATGTTTAGCCCATGGTTAACTCTCTCATTATCACTTGAGATATTTTCTTCACCAAAGTTCATCTTCTTCCTCTCTAGTTTTTCTGGAGTTGGAAAATAAAAGGAGAAATAGATTTCTAAAGAGAGAAAAATTCCTACTTCATCAACCTACTCTCATCTAGCCCATTAGTTTAGGTTTTTGGCTTCACTAATACTTGATTATTGAAGCATTAGCTTGAGTTGGAGAGACTTCAAGGTGGATCATCTTCGGCCTCGAAGACGACGAAGTAAGCTCGTTCCTTTCACTAAGTGGAGCCTAAGAAGAATTCTAGGGACTACTAGTTGAAGCTTAGGGTCTACTACTTGGAGCTTTAGAAGTGAAGGACTGGTCTACAAAGGTTGTATTCTCTATTCACTCAGTGTAAAACTTGTTTACATGCCTATAAAACCCTAATTCTCTAGTTCGATTCTTGTTTAGTGTAGCTTAGACCTCTAGATTTTTTTTAAAATTGCATACTTGATACATGTGAAAACCTAGCAGAGGTGCTAAGACACACTTTTAAATCAAACCTGGAGATGGTAATTTTATCTCGGGCAAGGTGCTGGACGTTCATGCAAATCTCCTTCAGCACTCTCACATTGAGAAGGTTAACGGAGGATCCGTTGTCGACAAAGATTTTCTATATCTTGATGTCGTGGCAGTACCCGGTGACGTACAATGGGCGATTATGTTCGCACGTACCAAGAAGGAGATCTTCATCGCTGAATGCAATGTCAGCCGTTTGGACCTCTGCGAAGAAAGTTTGGAATTGATCGGTCTCTTATAATGCCTTGATCAGGGAATCTCATGCCTCTTCGGATAGGAGGAGGGTATCCAATATGCTCAGTTGTGAGGGTATTTTCCTCAGATGTGCTAGGACGTTGTAATCCACCTTTTTTTCTTAGGCGTGTCCCTTGTTGCGAGCTCTTTGACAACTTCATCGTCGAGGGCAATTTCCTCAGAGATTTTTTCTTTCCCTTTGTTTTTTTACTCGAACCTTTGTTTATAGGTCCGAGGTTCTTCTCAGGCAGCGTGCGGTTAGGAAACTGAATATTCTCGCAGCTTTTCTCCTCCTCCTCTTTTTTGGACGGGGAGTCTTTGAAGAGAGGGCCGATGGGTGTTTCATCTTCATAATCACTTCCGAAGGTAAGAACTTGGGGTTTTCCCCCTTCAGAACTGGTACCAACCATATGACAGTTGCCAGTCATTTCTTCATGTGTGTTTGTCGCACTATTTTGCCACTGACGGGCACGAACTTTGCACTTCATTCTCCTGAAGTGTTTTTGATGGGCAACATATCCTTGCTGCCACTTCTTGAAGGTACTGCATTCTTCAGAGGGGTGGGTGATTTTCCGATAATATAGGCAGTAGTTTGGATGTGATCTTTCTTCATCGGGGCATGTGACCCCAGGAGTGTTGTTTATGAGGTGGCTGCTTCATCCCTATTGACAGGGTTTTGGCGAACTGCTTCTCTGTTTTGATCCTGCTCTTATTTGTAACATGTGAGTTTTGGTTTGATCGGAGTACTTTATAACTCATTCTCGTCGCAACTTCTTTATCCTGACGCTGATGCTTAGCTATTTCATATATGTCTGTCTCGCGTTCTCGGTCAACTTTGCTTTTTTGAAAGGCTTCATTTAACATCCTATCGATCGGGTCTTCTGGCAGTTCCGGGGATTTTAGCGACGATTCTGCCCTCAGTTCCTCTGCGTTGTTTTCTGACGCCGAGGAAGCTTCTTCGTTATATAACGACGAATGGGAGACCATATGGCAACTTGCTACACGGTCTTCGGTGTGTTCTGATGAGTCATTTTTCTCATCGATGTCACTATCTTCATCCTCAAGAATATGCTTGAGGAACTCTTCGAGCGTGACTGGTGTCCATGCTTCCTGGTCGTACTCCTCCAGCGCGTAAATATATTTTTGTAAATCTGTGCGCTTGTCGTCATAATCAGCAGGTTGCACGGGCTTCTTGGTCTTCTTCGGCTTGACTTGGGGGGGGTTCTTCTCATCAACAATTTTCGGTGCGGGATGATGTTTCAGCGTCCCTTCAATGATTTTGGGTTTAAATAGGCTTTTCCACCTGACTGCTAGACATGCTTGTAGTTCCTTCAGCATTCTTTTGGTTTTTGCTGAAAGAACGACTTCCCATGGAGTTTCTTCCACGAGTGAGAATGATGCCCCCCGCGCATCCTCCTTTTTTGGAGTGTGCTTCTGGGGTGGGTTTACTTTCCAGTTATCAAACAGTGCGAATTTCCCCTGTTGATACTGGTCTTTGACCGAGTTTTTGAAGACGTAGCAATTTTCAATTAGGTAGCTCACCATTCTATGATAGGAACAGTAGTTAGGGTTGTTGACGTCGCCGGGTTGAGGTGGATGCCTCGTGTCTGGCAATGTGATGAGTTTATTACCCACTGCCAATTCGAATAGTCTCATTGTCTTGTCGCGGGGAAACGGATAAGCACGTTCTAGTCTTTCCTCGAAGGATGGATGTGGACGTGCGTTGTTTTGGCGAGCAGTTGGTTTTGGGTCACTCGGTTGTTGTTGTGTGTTGGCAACGAAGGCCGCTTTCCCTTTACCCTTGTTATTTCGAGGGTTCTTATTTGTGGAGGAAGGCCCTTGGCCCATCTGGTCCATGGTTCTAGTTTATCTATCAGAGCCTGGAAGGTGGTTAGTTTGAAGAATGTCATGAACCGGGACACAGTCATTTGAGGATCAAGGGTCCCGATGAACATGTCCATAGCAGGAGATTCTTCAATGCGCTGTTCGCACTTAGACCATAGGTTCCACCACCGGATTGCATATTGGACCCAGATTTCTCCCGGTTTTACCCTGGCATTGATTAATGCCGTAATTGGAGTGCGTTCGCTCGTGCTGGTGAAATGCTGTGTGAACAACAGTTCCATTTCTGTGAATGTTTTTACGGAGTCATTTGGGAGCTCCGAGTACCATACAAAGGCTGTTTCTGATAGGCTGCCAACGAATTGGCAAAGCAACAATTTTTCGTCGCCTCTAGTATTGCTGCACAGAGCTCCGAACCGCGCGACATGCTGGTGAGGGTTGCCTGTCCCTTTGTATACATAGAATTTTGGGATCATATATCCCGGCGGGTACTTGATTTGATCATACCATCCTGGATATGGTCGTCCGGTTCTGACGATTTGGCCAGCAGCTTCATTAGCTTGATGAGCTCTTATTTGTTGAGCAATGTAATCATCAAGGACGGCCTTAGAGATTGTTTCTTCTTTGGCTACTAATAAGGCCGGAGGAGGGTTTGATGTTTCCCCTCTGTCATCCTCTATGGTTATTGGCAGATTTTCGGCTGGGGGTTTTGGCTGGATCATCATTCCAACCATGTCTCAGAACAAGAAAGCCATTTTCTTCATGTTAGTAGCTTGTTTAGCAGCCTTTTTGTCCTTCCTCTCGAGCACTCTTCGCAGAAACTCTGTATCGGTCTCTTGCTCTTGGTGCTGTTCGACCTCTTTGTCCGGACTTGTTTTCTGTCTAGTGAGTGCCGTCATTTTGTTCAGCATTTTCTGGAGCTTTTGTTGTTGCTCCTGAGCCTTTGTCAGTGACCGAGTTTGCGGTCTGTGACTCACCGAAGCACGGCTCCCTTATTGCCCATTGGTCATATAGACTATATGGACGATAATACCCCCATGCTTGGGGCGTTTGGTTCTATCTCCTTTAGAATTTGCCGTGGGCTGTAGAGTTTTCTCCAGCCTCATTCTTTTATGGGAGATTGGAGTTGAAGGAGCCATTATGACAGGCACCTCCTTAGGAGAAGTCTTCTGTTATATGGAGGAGGAGTAGTCCTTTTCTAGTCGAGCCTTCGATTTCTTTGGTTGACGAGAGTAGTTTCGATCAATCATAGAGTCCTGGACTTTTCGCCAGACCCTATGAATTTGCAAGGAGAGCTGCTGATGAGGCCACTTCGGCTTTGCCTACAGTGTAACTTCTGCAGGCGGGGGTGATTTTTTTAGCACCGCCGTTGGAGAGTTTTTTCGTACCCTCCTGAACGGATCAAAACTGTTCTTGGTTGGGACAACAGCGTCGACTTCCACTATTGGTGCTGGTGGGGTAAGTCCAGAGGGGGAGTTGCCCCCAGCTTCTCTCACTCGGCACCAGTGGCGATGTCGAGCGTGCCTAGCAGAAGGGACCGCCTCATTTCTGAAAGCGGCTTCATCATGCCCATGGTTTTGCTGAGGAGCTGCAATTTGTGTCAGCCTGTTGAAGACCGACGTCCTTGTTAAGGTTTGAGGAGGGCCGACCAATCTTTCAAAGACCGACTTTCTGATGGGAGAAGCACTTTAGACGGCTTCGCCTATAGTAGGAGTATGGAGGGCTAGCCATTTTGGGGTAGCCTCTTCAGGTATCACGAGCTTCTTTGCATGTCCGTTCGAGCTTTTTCTTAGCATGTTGAAGACTGATACACCAGATTTGGACAGCCCATTGAGGGGGGCCGTTGTGGATGCCGGTCGATCGAAGACCGACCTTTTAGGAGATTCTTCTTGCGGCGCTGAGGCACCGAAACTCACAGGTGGGAGCATGGTCCCAAAGAATAATCCAGTAGTAACTTGTGTGAATTTCCCCACCGACATCAAGAAAATAGAGGCCGTATTGGGCCCATAGGTCATTCCTCCAGTTGGGGTGGAGCGAGAGTTACTGTTGCATGAGGTGCATTGGGAAGCCATCGATTTTCTCTACAGGAGCAAGACACCAAGTTTTAGTGCCTTAAATCCAAGAGCAACCATAGCGAACCTTGATTTTGTTTGCGAAATCACGACATACGAAGTGTGGAGTGGAAAGGGAGAAAGGTCCTACCGGGTATGCTAAAATCTGTTCACCGCCAAAAAACCGAACCGAGACGTTGGGACGTCTGGCCTGAATTTTGAGAGAAGATACTATTTGGACTTATCCATCCACCTCTCCAAAGATACCAAGTTGATTTATGGTACCATATATCGGAGGTTTGGACAGACGCGACTATTGTAGCGTGACTTTATCAGATTCCCCCTCGTTAGTGAGGGATTTTTGATTCTGGAGACGCTCTTCCCTGCAAACGCAAGCCCATGTAGTTAATTACGTCACCGCATTGCGATAACCACTTTCTCCTGCTCCAGCGGTTTTGTTTTATTTTGGGTTGCCCATGGATTGTATACGAAGACTAATTTATGTCGTCGCCCGTAGGGCGCGGATCGGTTTAAATCCGTATATTTTAAATTTAGGTTTATTTTATTTAAGGACCGTTAATCTAGTTTGGGATTAAGATCAACTTAAATATATGAGCATTTGGGCTCGATTTATTTTAGCTAAGGATACGTTAGTCTTATTTAAGACTAAGATCAACTTAGCAAAATTTTATGGATCATTTTTATTTAAGATCCAACAAAAGAGCATTTGGGCTCAGCTGTAAGAAAGCCTTTCAGAGAGACTTAGCCAATTAGGGCTTTGTCTGCTCAGTTTTTTTTGTTCAAAAGTGTTAAGTACTTATTTGGGCTCTGTTTGTTCAGCCCCTTTGTTTTTTATGCAAAAATGCTAAGCACTTATTTGGAGTTCTGACGCTCATATGGGTATCATGTGAAGCCTTCAGTTATGGGCGCTGCCCAATCAGTGCTGAGCACTCAGTCCTTTTGACTATATATAGTGCTGAGCTCTTTTTATATGGCGTCCACGTGCGGTGCTATCCCATTTATTTTGTTGGGCACCTACGTGTGTTTCACGTGAGGTGCTGGGCGCTGCCCAATCAGTGCTAAGCATTCAGAAATTTTGGCTGCGTATGAAGTGTTAGTTATATGTATGCCCTATAGGCCATTATTGTACATGTGATGTATATTATAGTGGATACTTGGATATATATAGAGAGGACTTTCTTGCTCGACATGATAGTATGCTATCTGGTTGCTCTTTGTTTTAACATGTAGATTAGTATAGTGATACTGTCTTGCTCTCACATGTTGATAAAGCCCTTCGGATGCGTACTTGATTGTTAGGACTATGATGAAGATCATACTAGTGGGGCCAGGGTAGTCCATAAGTACATCCTATAATTGTTCCTAGTCGAGAGTGTATCGAGACAGGGCATCGATATTTTAGAGTAGACTAGCGTATACGCTTCTTGACCTATATGATGGGCGATGGATGATCCCACATCCATTGGTGTTTGACATCAAAGATGTTATACGGGTGCTCAGTGGAGACTGGGTACACTGAACGGACTCGTCGAGAACTCCTAGTTGGTATTATACCTATCGTCAGATAGCAGTGCTCTGGTGACACCGGTACAGGTTAGTCTGTAAACCCGAGATCGTCATAGAGTTTTGTGTGATTCCCACTGTGTTTTGATTTCCATCTTACCACGTTCAAGAGAACGTGCAAAACGGTGGCTTTTGGGTACAGTCTCGAATCACATGGAGGCAATGAGCGATAGGAGGGGTTTCGTCTCTCCCGGTATTGGGGGTTGATGTTGCGCTGTGCTCGATTGGCTATAACAGGAAGTCCCTAGCCAGGGCTGATGTGGAGATCTACTGGTAAGTGTTATCAGTAGTTTCTCGACCTGTTATGAGCCTCATATCGGTACGACTTATCGGTTACTAGGGTCTGACGTTTACCACCCCTAGACTGGATATGCGACATATCAGACGAAGAGACCGGACTGTACGGTAGTGTTACTAATTGAATTCGCAGGAGTATGTATAGGCTTGCTTGTTGATCTTCTGATTGCTCAATACCTGGGTGGCCGTTACGTTTAGCTGACCTCTTACGGCTTGTAGGTGTTTGATATGATCATCACCTATTGCCGGCGTATTGACGAGTGTTTAGAGTCTTACACAGAGGTTTCCTGGCTCAGGCAAAATGGAGTAGGAGCACATATGTGATGTGCGGGACCGAGAATAATACGTGTATGTGATACCGTATTCTTTTCTCGCGATATGTGATATCAGCTGGGTATATGTGATATAGCCAGGTTATCGAATCAAGTGTTAATTCGGTAAGTTAATATTATTGATATTAGTTGGTTATATGTGATATAGCCGGATTATTAAATCAAGTGTTGATTTAATGATTTAATGTATAATTATATATATTTGATATATATAAATTTACATTAACTAATATTAGCTCCCTTAACTATTTCGTTTTTTCTCACTTGTGCATACATGATATATATGTGATATATATTATGTATCATGCTTGGTTATATATGTAAATTGGGTGTGTAAGACTTACACTATGACCATGATAGAATTAGGGTTTTATTTATCTAAGTAATTAACAAAATTGGATGGAATTATGTCATAGCTAGAAGCTTGGAGAAACTTGAACAACCATTGACTTAGTCCACCAAATTTGTTTTACTTATGATATTTTTAAACCTAACCAACTATAATAAGCCATGGTTAAGTCTCTATAAGGGTTAAGGATGACATAACTCACCATGGTTGCATTTCTAACCTCATATCAATTATTCATTCATCTTCTTCTTCCTTCATCTCGTTTAAGCTCTCTCTCTCTCTTTGATTTGATGAGATAAAGAAAAATAGTGAGAAAATAAATTCTAAAGTGAGCAAAATTCCTACTTCATCCTCCTCCTCTAAACTAGCCATTTAGATTAGGATGTTAGCTTCACTAATTCCATATTAGTGAAGAGATAGCTTGAGTCCGTGTTTTCTCGAAATAGATCATCATAGACTTTGAAAACTTCTAGCAAGCATGTATCATATATCTTATGGAGCCTCTCAAAAGTCCGGGAGTTCGTTGATCGCAGTGAAGGGACCATAACAAGGAGCTATAGAAGTGAAGGAACGGACTACAATGGTTGTAATCCCTACTCACTTAGTTGTAAAGTTGTTTACATTTCGTTTTCGTATGATTCTCTAGTTAAACATCCTAGGATAGGGTTCTTTTAGCTTGGAAAATTTTTACTTTGGCATGGATGATACCACTCGAAACCTTACCGTTGTACTTAGGAACCCTACATGAAGTGCTAAGCACTTTACTTGGCGCTCATGTGTATTTCATGTGAGACGCTGGCCTTCTGTTTTGGGCGCCCACGTGTTTTTCACGTGAGGCGCCGATTTCCTTTTGTTTTGGGAATCAATTGAAGGCGCCCGCGTGGGATGCACGTGCGGCACTAATTCTTTTTTAGAGATTGAATCTCTGTTAATGGTATTTTGACCATTAATGGCACCAAGATCTTTGTTTTGAAGATCTGGGATAAGGTTTTCTTCAAGAACTAAGTTCTTATGTTTTTTCTTTTATAAGAACTAAGTTTCTTTTTAGGTTTAAACCCTATTTTCAGAGGAATTAAATTCCTATAGGGTAGGTTCTTTTTCTTTTTCGTAGTTCTTTTCTGAATGTTTGATTCTCAAGAACAAGATCTCCCCGATGAGAATTGAATTTTCAACTTATGGGAGACTTGTCTTGTGGATCTCAGATCCAGAGAAAGAACTAAGTTCTTAAGAAGTGTTAAACTCTTAGATATGATATGATAGGTAAAGGAGATGTTTTGATCTCTGTGGTTTCTTTACCTAGGGATTGAGAGGGGGGAGATCTTCTTCTCTATTGAGAATTAAATTCTCTGTTATTTTTAAGAGCCTTCTGTATTTTTGTAGAAACTTATGGGGTTCTCTCTATATGAGACTTGAAGTCTCAGGTCCTTTATATAGTGGAGGCAAATTGTTAATTAGTTTTGAGAAAATTTCTCATTGAGAGATTTCAATTTGTTCAGGGGATTTTACCCACCGTTGGATTTTTGATCCAATGATTTCTGTTTTACAGAACATATTTTCTTCTTTTTAACAAAATTGGGAAAATATTTTCCCATGTACAACATTTTATTCTGTAAAATGGTGATTTTTAATTACTATTAGATTTTTAATCCAAGGGCTTTCTGTTTTACAGAGAGCAATATTTTTTGTTTGTAAAGATTGAGCAAATATATTCCCAAAATAGAATTTTATTCTATCATTGGATCTTTATTCCAACCTAGAGTATCTTTCTCACTTAGAAAGATTTAGGAGATATTTTCTCCTAATAGAATTTAATTCTATATTCTGATGATTTATCATCTCCATTAGATTTTTGATCCAACGGCTCTGTCTAACAGAGAGTATCCCAGTTTTTAAGAAAATATCCCCCCTATAGAATTTAATTCTACTGATTCTAACTTAGGTGTCGGCACTCACGTGTCATGCAAGTGGGCCCCATTTAAGAATTTAATTCCAGGCGCTTCTGTGCTTTGAACATTGGCGCCCACGTGAGCTTCACGTGCGGCACCACTATAAGATTTAATCCTAAGGCGCTGGCGCTGGCGTCCTCGTGAGAGGCACGTAAGGCGCTGCCTCATTAAATTTTAACAGAGCTTAGCTCTTTTATTATGTTTAAATATTAGGGGACATTTAAAGATGTGCTTATAGATAACCCAGCTCCTATATATATGATCGCCATCATACTGCTGGTTGTCAAGCAACAATCTTACGAGCTTCATCAATGATGAAGACAAACCAGATAGCATACTATCATCTCGAGTAAGACTGTTATACCTGTATAGGTCCTCCTTCAATTATCATAATCGCCTACTTGCAATCACAATAATTGCCTTTAGGGCACTATATCCGACAATCTCCCACTTGCACTTAAGACTAATTATTGCGGTATCGCGTACCCATAGCTCGTGTGCTATCAAATACCCAACTTCTCTACTAATCAGTTTCGCAAACTATGTTTGTGAAACTTAATTTGTACGAGAAAATAGCCTTAGTGAGTGGATCCGCTACAATTTTCCAACTTCATCTCTCTATATCTCAACTTTGCGAAGATCAACAATCTTCCAAACTGAGCGATACCCGAACTTAAGAATTGGTTTAGATACTTGATAGGACCAAGTTCATAAATGAACAACTCCATCCAACTAACTTCTTGGGCTGTATCCTCTGTTGAGTTATAACCAGTATCCTGCACCATGATTATCTCAGTATCCCTATTGGAACACCATCCAATATACTGATCTTCAGAAGAGGCTAAACTCATAACTTTGACAGCATATCTCTCATCCATGTCACCTTGGAAGCCTGAACTGATAACCGCTTCCCAGAGGAGGCTGCCGTTATCTTATACCAAGAACATCCTCTTATGTTCATAATAGCTTCCCTTTGTTTCTCCAGGATTGGATTAATATATGTTTATTGCAGCTAGTGCAAAAGCAATATCTGGTGTTGCACAAGACATTGCATAATTGACTTAATTGCCTAAGCAAATGATATGTCATTCATGCCGGTCCCTTTCTTCATCAGTCTAGAAGACATCCCTTTTAGAGAGGGTGACTCCATCACCTGTGGGTACACCACCATGCCAGAAGTCTTCCATTCTAAAATACTATTAGAATACTTTCTGAGTACCCGATTGGGAAACTCCCCAAATCTAGATCTAATACCAGAATCCCTGATACATTATCCATCTGGTTTTGTACAAGACATTGCATGATTGACTCAATTGCCTAAGCAAATGATATATCATTCATGCCAGTCCCTCTCTTCCTCAGTCTAGAAGACATCTCTTTTAGAGAGGGTGACTCTATCACCTGCGGGTACACCACCACGCCAGGAGTTGTCCATTCTAAAATACTTTTAGAATGCTGTCTAAGTACTCGATTTGAGAAACATCCAAAATCTAGATCTAGTCACCAGAATTCCTGATATACTATCCACATCCAACGTGGAGAAAACACTATGTGACATCCAAAGTTTGACCGATTGTAGTATAGGAACATCACTTCCTATCTGGAGTATGTCATCCAAATCCCATGACAGTACTCCCTACATCCTTCTTCATCTATTGTTTTGATGAAGTCAATTACCTTGACTATCACATCAAAAAAAAATGACCCGTCTCCGCTATCCATGCTTCAGTTTACAAATAGACACAAGTAATTTGCACACATTCCGCTGCTCCCACTGACTACGATAACCCTCTGGCAGAGTTATATACATGTGCACTTCTAAATTCCCATTTGGAAAGACGTTATAGTCATCCACCTGCCAGATATCATAGTCATGAACTGCATCAGCGCTAAATCATATCCATATGGATTTCAGCATAGATAATGAAGTAAATATCATATCACAATCCACAACGGGTATTTGATGAAAACTCTTCACAACAAGTCTAGCCTTATTAGGTTGGTACCTTTCCACCTGCACAGATCCCGAAAGATCTACTTACTCCTAATGGGTTTTACCCCTTCAGTAGCACCCAGCAAAATCCAAAATCCATGACTTGCTGAAGTGCGTGGAGTCCATCTTGGGTATGAAATATCTGGTCACCTGGAAGTAACCACTTCCTATGACCTGCTGATAACAAGTAAGGGGAATAGCGGTGCTATGCCATATCCATATAGACTTCAGCATAGACACTGAAGTAAATGTCTCATCATAATTTACAACGGGTATTTGATGAAAACTCTTTATAACAAGTCTAGCCTTATTAGGTTAGTATCTTTCCACCTGCACAAATCTCGAAATATTTACTTGCTCATAATGGGTTTCACCCCTTCAGGAGCACCCAACAAAGTCCAAAATCCATAATTTGCTAAAGTGAGTGGAGTCTATTTTGGATATGAAGTATCTGGTCACCTGGAAGTTACCACTTCCTATAACATATTGATAACTAGTAGGGTCATTATTACTATGATACTGACCTCCCTGTCACCGTTTACGAGAAAACCGAAATATCTCTCGGGTGTCTGAGGTCACCTACTAAAATCTGCAGAGTGGCTAATGGTTTGTCAAGTCTAATTGAATCCTTAGATTCTACTAAATTTTTGATAACCGTTTATGGTTCTGGAATCACTTCCAATTCTACCATACTCCCACTAGTTTTTTTGCAAAAAGATTCCTTTTATAAAAAGATGGCGAGTCAAGAACAATGTAACTATTGATCTTGAAAATTGTAGAAAACAAAATCCTAGCGAATGCTTGGGATAATCCACAAACAGCCATTACCGAAGCGTTTCTTGAGTTTGTCCGGATTCTGCTTTTAAACAAAAACCAGATAACTCCATATCTTAACAATCTCAAGATATGTAACCATTCTATATCCATATAGAATCAAGGAACTAATTCAGATGGAACCAGATTCAAATGTCATGTAGCTGTTTCCAGTGCATATTACCTAATGGAAAAAGGCCAATACAATTTTACTCATCATGGAGTGCATCCACGGATGAGTAACCTGCGAGAGAATCAAGTTCTCAATATTACTATGATGGAATACCTAGTATAAGTATCTATATCTTCAATCACCTCAAAAAATCCTGATACTTCCAACGCATGGTTCTCTACTTTATTCTTATACCTACAAACTTCTCAAAATCTTTGGACCTTGCATTACACCGAATGTGTGTCTAAAACCAGAGAACTCATAGGTAAACCTGAATGAAATAAGAGTACCAACCCCTTGTCCTGAAGGACACTGGATAACATACATTTTCATGTATAAGTCCCAAGAGTATATTAACTCAAATTCTGTGTTTTGTAAATTGAAAACTGTATTTTGGTCGAGAATGTCTTACACCGTTATTCAATGCACCTTATCTTATCCTCAACTGATAAAGGTAAATGTTTACAACACAATTTTCAAAATGTATATCTCACTTTATAAAAGGTACAAATATTTTATTTTAAAATTTGGTGCATAACAACGGTTATTCGAAACCAAATATTTGCAGTTAAGCAAAAGCTAGGTGATTTAATCCAATATCACCAATTGCAACGAATTCCAGTATTAAGAATCAAATTGCCCATTTTCTAATATTTTACTCTTACTCATCATCTGTAACACCGTACAAATGTGAGATCCAAGTACGGTAAATACATACCCTGCAGTCAGAATTAATTGGTAAAACGGTTCTCTTTTACAAATACACAGAAAATCTGAAATATGAAAATTTTTCATAGGGGGTGGCCAGGTATTTCTAGTAATGCCTTTTCCATTATCCAGATTTATGACAGTAGTCGCAATTTCTTTTGCCCTCACTTCAATCCCTTCATATGTCTCTATATCTTACATTCTGTACACCGCACTTGCGCTAACTGATTTTCTTGTTTCCCTACCTTTCGACACCAGCCTAAGATTTGGAAGAAGACTATCCAATAAGCATAATAGGTGTACTCTCTTAATATAAGGAGCTGTCATAACCTGAGAGAAGGTAAAGGGAAGAGACAACCGAATAATCCTATTCAATTTCTCCAGAACCTGTGGCCATCCTCGACTGAAATAACTTCTTCGAGTTCGTATGTAACTATACGATGGTCGTTCCAAGCGACATGGATCATCATAGTGATACCAAGTGTTCTGAAGAAATGCAAAGGGTAAAGTAGGAGTGGCAGGGATATGTGCGACTTTGTCGTGAATCATGACAATCCGAAGCCCAAGGGTGTAAGAAGGTTCGGTTAACTTAGTTCATAAGTTTTTATGGTAAGTCATAGGTCGCTGTACCAGAAAGAGAGAAAAGAAACACTCAGCGTGCACTCTATCAAAATTAGATTGGTTATCACTTTATCTAATCAGGATGGTTTCGACTGGTTCCTCGAATTCTCCTTTAAACCATAAAAGGAGAACTAGTCGGGATCATTTACACTTTACAAGTTCGCTAACCGTTCATCTAGGCCAGTGTTAGTACTTCGAGGGAGATCCCCCGTGCTTTCACATGAACCCAATTAATAACTCTGTTTCCACGGAGGTGTAAACCTGTTAACACTTTTTAGACACCTAATAGGTTAGCTAAATGTGAAGAGAAAAATCTTCTGAGGAGTAATATATACTCAATAATGGGAATCGGGACCCAACTATCATTGTGTGATAATTTTGACGGAAGCCGACCAAAATTACCACACTCCAGAAGGTATGCGCATGCCTGGAAAGTTTCCTGTATGTTTGAAACTCCCGATATGGTTTTTGCCCTAAGCGTCTTATGACCTCAACATGGTCAAAATGTCATAAGTCGCAAGTCAAGTTCAACCCATCATTATCCTGGATTAATCTAAACCCACCCGCATGTGCCCTTGATAAGGTCAAAATGACCGTGCGACTGTTCTAGATAATCGCATCACTATGCAACATAAAAGTATTGTAACAACCCCAAGATTTCTGTACAATTTTTTTTCAAAAATACAGAAAGGGGTACTTGAGCCTGAGCACAAGTTATAAGTTTGATTTTTCTTTTGAACAGCAAGAAGGAGCTTCTAGCTCATTGGTAAGACCTTGCACTGCTGAACCAAAACACCAGAGTTCAAATCCCATCAACCAAACATTTTTTTAATTAAATTCTATTAATCTTTTAGAAGACCAAGAGTCTACACATGCACTACATGTAATAGGGTAAGTTACAGAATAAACAAACATGACCACGAGGCTAGACCAGGCGTCAGGGACACGCGGCATCAAGACGCGCCCCGACTCGCCCAACTCGTGCCGGCGACTCGGCTGGCGCCGCCGGTTCAATTCGGACCGATCCCTGATTTTCTTTGACCCCTTTCACCCTTTGGCCTACCCCACTCCCCCTGCACTGTTTAAATTCTCTGCAATTAACCAGAGAATTAAAATACCCCCGTTTAATCCATTTTAATACAAATTTTGAATACACCCTTTCACTACCCTAAAACCCTAATTTTTCATATAAATACCACCCTCAAATCACCCCTCCCTACTCCTAAATCCCTGTCCAAACTCTCAAGAAAATTCCTAAGAATTTTTGTGTGCAAGTGGAGTTAGCAAAATGGCGAAGCTCCGACGAATTTCCGACGGCAATCCGAGGAGATTCTGAGGACGAAACGACGCACTGGCACCCCCCACCCATTCCTCCTTCTCTCTTCTAGTCTAATAACATGTAAGTCCTTACTTCTTCCTCTTTTCTCTATTCTAAAAACATTAAAAACTAAAACCCGACGGAAGTGGAGTTAATCCGACTTCCGATTCGGTTTTTACATAAAAAGTTATATTTTTCTCAAACACAATAATACCAAATTCTTATGTTATGACTATTAAACATTAACGAAGATAATAGAAAAAGTTTGGCATCAAAATAATAACCCTAGCAAGTTTTATTCCACTTTTACATTAAAATACCCTTATGTTTCATTTCGACATGCTTGAACTTTTTAGAACCGTATTACCTTAGAAAACTCACGAGGTAATGACCTACCTCCTCACAACACTCATATGTAACATAGCACGATAGAATTTGGGAACATAGATCTGGGAAAAATACGATTTTACATATAACTACCTCCGACTTATAAAAAACATTTTTCTACAAGATGTGTATTTTAAAAAATCTTTGCAATTGCGCCTCTACAACCTATTTCGGGAAACCCGTTCGGTATAGTGCGGATTATCGCACATCCTCTGGCCTAGTAGAGTGAGATGCAGACCTCCGCAAGGAGCATACGATCTCGAAAGATTTAAAATACAATTTTCTTTCGAAAATATGATTTCTATAATAAATAAAACTTATATTTTTAATAAATAAATATATGTGTAATTAATATCAAAATATCTATTTTTAATATTTATAATATTCCACATTTCCAAGATTCAAGAAAAACATCTCATTTACAAGAAAATACCATACAATTCCAATGTTACAAATAAATACAATATATTATGAAATTAGGTTTATTTCATTAGAAATGTCACATTGATAAAATATACATCAATGAAAACTCTAAAGACGATCATAAAATAATTAAGGTGTATTTTGAAAACTATACAAAATTATTTTTACATAAAACCCTCTTAAGTTACACTAAATTACAATAAGGACCCTAGTAAACATAGGTTTAAGCGGGACCAGTCTCTTGAGCCTCAGAGAGCCGGAGATATGGGTGCTTACCTATTTAAGCTAGACAACTTAACAAACGGTGTTATCAACACGGTAATTGTCTTTGAAAAAGACACAAATCCTGCCGTCCATATGCAGCAGTTACCGATAGCACCAAAATATAATTCAGGATTCAATTTCTTTTCTAATTGTCTGACTCAGACTGAGTTTCAATATAATCAATCTGACTTGAATATGATTCAAATATCAAATTTCAATACAATATGGATCTATGAATCCGTCTATTCAATCTATATCAAACTACATTGACCGAACCGAATCATGAATATATTCCATATACATGATCATCCATTATATCCGTTCCATTACTGATATCATGATTTCAGCAAGTTATCCATCTATATACAATATACAATTCAAACAATACAAACAATACAATCAAGACATCGTGGGGTTTATAAGGGGTAGATTTGTACGGAAGGTGTTAGAAGTGGCACGAGACTGCAACCATAACACACCTAACCTGAATTCAATTGCCGTTGTACCGTGGCTGAACGGTTCCTTGTGCTCTGTATACCTTAGTCTCCGGAATAGTGGGACTCCTATCGTATACACTGGCATTCTTCTATACCAAGCCACAAACAATAACGTTAACACTAAATACAACATTATAACAATATACTCTCTATTATGTCTATTCCATTCTTTTATATTTACGGGACTTACCGAGCGATTTGTTCGCTGACGACATTCTCTTTCTTCTTTTTTGGAATGTCATCTGGTGATTCGGACCTTCAGGAGATCGAGTCCACCTTCGAGGTCTTGGATCAGCTAGCCTTCGACCCAGAGCTCTAGTTACTTGTACACATTTATATTCTGTATTTTACATTTCTGTTATGCCACTGTTTAGACATTTCTTTCCATTCTATGTATTTACTTTTCAGATGTATTGTAATGTTAATAAATAAATTTGCTGTTCAATTATATCTATTGTAACTGTCTCTTGTGCATTTTACTTATATTGCTTAGATACGCATAGCGTGTTTACTTCAGAGTAAATACGTAGCGGCCAGTTGCGCCCCCTTCGCCGTACACCGGGAAGCGGGGCGTGACAAGTATTACATAGCTACCGAACACTATGCTTTAACAAGATCAAAACACGTAGCACGAATACTAAGCAATACTAATCTAAAATGACGGAGGGCTACGGCTGGTTTTTGACGAAAAACCTTTAACGTAATGAACTTGATGTCGTTGAAGGAATTCGAGTGGCTTTGAAATGGAGTGGTTTAAGCTCCACTTTTTAAACTAGTGACATAAACTTTTGGTTAAGAGTGAACTCCCAGTGAAGAGATCAAGGCTCTTCCCTCATAGAATGAGGTGCGGGATATTCCTAACCGAATACCTCTATGCAAAGCAAAAGAATATGACTATAAGTTTTGAAGAAAATCGAGCAGTTTTAAAATTGGTCCCGACAACATCATTTAGGTTTATTTTTCCTTGTATTATTCAGATAATGCGTTCCCATCATTTTAAGTTTCCAAGCCACAAAAGAAACAACCAAAATAATATGTTATTTATATGCTATCTGCATTCGCCATGGGGCCTCGTTATGCACTGTTGGGTTACTTAACTAACGGTAGAGTGGGGGTAGGACTAGCGTGGATGAAAAACATATAGAAGCATCCACTAAATATATATTATATATATATCGACAACACATGAAGATAAAAATCATCATAAGCATGTGAACAACAATATGGAATAGCGGATAATCTAGGAGCCCCGTGTTTCATTTACGCCATAAATGAGACGCGACGTTTCTCGGTCGTGTGGATAGCCAGTGCAATGAAGAACCTAGACCCCTACGAGTGCGGCAAGTTACCTGCCAATCCTTGAAGTGAGGCAACCTCAATCAACAAAGTGAATAGGCCACCCAACACTTCACGGAATCCGGTAACTCGAGCACCCCTCTTTGGATCAACCTATACCCCCTACGAGTGCGGCGAATAGCCCACCAATTCTAGAGTAAGGCCCCCCGTTCTTAAGGCTATGAGATGCAAGTCCGTTGTTCTCTAGAACTCGGCTATTCGAGCACCTCTCCGCGGGGTAATCCTAGTACAGAAAAGAAAATAAATATACAACGGTGACATCGATCTCAACCCGGTCGTGCCCAATAAAAGAATATACAAACTGGCAGAAATGACAGTCCACATGTTGGACGCTTGCCCCGCAATAATGAATATACAAATGAATCTGAACTGTACTCATGCCACTTGAGAACTTCCATCTGACGATAGATATAATACCATCTAGAAGTTCTCGGCGAGTCCGTCCAGTGTAATCACCTCCAGTGAGTACCTGTATACTATCTTAGGTAACACAACACCAATGGCTTGTGAGACCGGCCACCGCCCCTCGTCGAGGTCTAGAAACATATATATTAGTTTACTCTGGAATATCGATGCCCAGTCTCGATACTCCCATGACTAGGGACATTTAAGGATGTGCTTATGGACAACCCAGCTCCCATATATATGATAGCCATCATAATGCTGGTTGTTAAGTAACAATCCTACGGTCTTCATTAATGATGAAGACAAACCAGATAGTATAATATCATCTCGAGTAAGACTGTTATACCTGTATAGGTCCTCCTTCAATTATCATAATCGCCTACTTGCGATCACAATAAATGACTTTAGGGCACTATATCCAACAACTCACTCATTGGGTTAGAAACAAAACGAGGAGAAAGAGGAGAAATTATGAAGAAGAACATGTATGCTAACTACTAGGGTTCTCACGAAAGTAAGAAGCAAGCTTCTAGTACCATCACATATAAATCAAGAAAAAGAAAGAATAAAGAAGAAAATCACAAGAAAACAATTATCTAACTAATTAAAATTAAAAGCGAAAAAAGTAACTGCGAAGAATTAAAATTGTGGAAAGTAAGTGAGAAAAGGTAAGAGTCAAAATTAAAGAACTAATCTATTTTTTATTAAAAAAAAACTAGAAACTTCATTACAAAAACTATAACCCTAATGATCTTTCTCTAAATATTGCAAAGAGAGAGATACCTCCATTCCTAGAATTATATCTCTTTATATAGGGTTAGGAAATTTGGAGATCAAGTAATAAAAGATATAAGAGAATACAATTTTCCAATCAATCTTCAATCATAATTCTAATAGATTTCCACTAAATTTTTTGAAATTGATTCTTCAGGTTTTTTCTACTTTTTTTTCTTAATTTTTGGAAATTTCTTAGATGATAAATTCCTACAAATATTCTCGTATCTCTGCAGTTGCATGGATCTCTAGTTTTCTCCTAAACTTGACAGCTTAATTTGCTGAATTTGATTTTATTTGATCTCTTGAATCCTATTTGCAGTCTTGAACTGATTTGCTACCATTAAACCTGCATAATAACTCAAATCAAATTATTAGTAGCATTTATTTCATTTGGGAAAATATTCCAACAATTTAATCACAATCATATAACTTAATAATTAAGAAACTTAAGGATATTTTTTTAAATATGATATGCACATTTTATTAATAATAATATTACTTATAATTTAAGAAACACATGAATATATCTATTTACACATAACTCCACTTATGTTCTCAAATTGCAAATAATATCATTAATTAATTAAAAGAAATGATATTAAAAATATACAATAAATATGACTGATCAAATAACCCCAGACTTATCTTTTGGTCGTCTGGAGCAAAAACTGTTTTATTTGAAAGAAAAAGAAAAGCTAATCACATTTTTGTAGGCGACACGATTGTACTTAGCTCATGCAACAAACCTTTCAACCTCTAGGTGTCCTTAGTAGGAGGATTTGTGTCTCCTAAGGGTTTTCAATGAATACTACCCACAAAATTCCAAAATTGTCGAAAATAAAGGAAACAAAAATAAGAAAACGAAAATTACATATAAAGATAAACATATATAAAAGAAAAAACTTGAAAATAAGAGTTTTGAACCAAACCAGCTTTTCAGTTGTCATGGGCCCTATCTTAATGGTCTTGAAAAGATATCGGAAATCACATCCCCCTTAATAAAACATCATCTTTAGTCTTCATCCATATTTCTACTCAAAATATCGATCATATACCCCTACGTGTATGTAAAACTTGGAGAATTCAATTCAAGCTATCATACCCTTTGCCCATAGTCCTTAGTACTTTTTAGTAGGTGAATGTTTAAGATCGATTTGCTTACATATTTTTCATGCGACCGTTAATATTTCTTGAGGCACTAACCAACCGATTACCGAATATGCTCATTTATTAAGGCGTAATTAGCAATATTTTAATCCTGCAACACTTAAGTGTAACACCCTAGCACAATTGTACGTTAGATACCGATATTAATTAGTATTTAAATTTTTTTTAATTATTATTGTTTGGGTTGTGATTGGTTTGGATAGTATACAAGTTTATTGGACCCGACCGCCTTGCGTGAAATCCGTTATGGGTTGATAGTTAGATAGTATATATATTTTTTCTGATATTTATCCATAACTAAATTTATATGAATCTCAAATTATAGATATAAAATTTTCCTATATATATATATATATGTATATATATATTGGTAACCATAAGTTATGAGTATTTCATATCTAATCTTTAATTGTTAGTATGTTTTTATCCTATTTTAACATCCCGTGTAATTTTATTGACGATTATCTATTTCATAAATTCTAAACGTCCTAAGATACTGTGTATAGTATTTTATATTAGAATATATTTTCTAACCATTATATTTTTGGATTAAGTGGGCTACGTATGTATAGATAACACCTGAATATATTTTTTTATATTTAGTAGAGACGGATTGGGGTCATAATATCTTTATAAAATATTATTGGTTATTTAGCTTATACTAATCTATATAAATACATATATAATATATATTTATACCTAATATATAATTATATAGATATTTTTTCCTATAAACTTAAAACCCATCTCTCTCTATCTCTCTCTGCCTCAGCTCTCTCTCAAGCTTTCTCTCTCTCTTCCCCCTCGTAGCCACCAACTCCTCCTCTTTTATCTCCAACATGTCCTCATTTTCAACTTCGCTGACTCCTTCTCCTTCTTCTACTCGATCTCAATCATCATCATTGCCAGACCCCATCATCGCTGACATTCGAGCCTTGCAAACCTAGCCCTGAGCCAAGTTGGAACCTAGGTCGAGCTCAACTCCAGCCCCCGTTGGTCGAGTCACCAAGACGAGCATTTAAGTTGATCCCCAAGCTTAGTTCAAGCTGAGATTCAAGTTTCATTTTTGATTCATTTAGCGTCGTGTTGTTTCCACCGTCATCATCGTTGAGGCAAGTATTTACTACTTTCTTTACATGCTGGTGACGACGGTGACCGTCGTAATATTATTTATTATTATTATACCATTATATATATAATCTGTATATCATTAGTTAGTTAACAATAATAGGTTTTATAATTGATTGTTATGCAAATTAAATCTATAATTAGTGTTTATAACAAACTATTCTAGTTTGGTCAATCGATAAATCGAAAGATAGGAATTAATATGGCTGTTTTTCATTACATTATTTATCGTGGATAGATAATGGTTATGACTGTATTTCATCTTGATCTGTTCGCACGATATCATTACAAATAAACACTTCATTTAACTGAATACATTATCTTAACATGCTTATAACCTGTCATCCAGTTACTGATATTGCTATCTTACTTGTACCTATTTACCTATAATATTTACCGATGTCAACAATCCTGACCTGTTGTTCTGATGGGCGTAACTCGTTTTCCAGATAGACGTAACTGTTGTCCAGATAGACGTAACCTGTTGTCTAGATAGACATAACCTGTACCTGCCTACTCCTTTGTTGGCATTAGGTAGATATTATTCATACCTGACTTGGGAAAAGAAACCTGGAGAAATGGGAAATAAAAAGTGTAACTGAAGTGTAACTTAAAATGATATTACTTGATCCGTGGTTCCGGGGGGGAGGGGAGGGGGGTAACGGAACAGAATCATTCGTAATTCATACTACTTGATCCATGGTTTCAGTGGGTAACGAAACAGAATTATTCTTGATTCATAGATCTTGATCCGTGGTTTCAGTGGGTAACGAAACAGAATTATTCTTGATTCATACATCTTGATCCGTGGTCCCGGGGGGTAACAGGATATATACTTTTGAGTTACATGGAGGAGTACACTCATTGGTTTCAAATAGCTCTAGGATAGTTAACCTAGAAACACAGATTTTAGGATACACGTGACATATTTGACTACCTATAACCTGCTGTTATGACACCTGTATTTAATTTTTTTTATACTCATGATACCTCACACTTGCACATGACATCCTATATAGCACATTGTTCAGTTTATTTTTACTATTATTAATATTATAGACGTCTGGGTTTTGTATGACCCGGATACATGGCGTTAGTGTAGGGTTCCTAGGCACACCCATGAGGTTCCACAACATATCAAACATGCCAAAATCAAATTTTTTATCAAGTGCCAAGTAACCCTAAGCAAGATCGTAACTAGAGGGTAGGCGAAAACAATATAAGTTGACAACTTAACTAAGAGTGAACGGAAAATACAACCTTTGTAGATCCGGTCCTCCACCTCCATAGCTCCGTGACGATGTCCCTTCGCTGTGATCATCGGATCCCGGACTCTAGCGTTGGTTTCATCGGAGAAATGGTCGGGCTAGGTCGTTGACTTCGATGCCGAAAATGATCTACGTCGAGGCAACTCAAACTCAAGCTCCACCTTCACCAAGTCATGAAACTTGTGAAGAAAATACCCTATACTACATGGTAAGTGGTAGAGGATGAAGAAATAGGAAGTGGGCTCACTTTAGAATTGGATTTCTCACTCTTTTACTCATGGCACCATTGAAGGTAGCAAAGGTTTCTTCTTCTTGAAGAAGAAGAAGAAGAAGAAGAATATGATGACAATAATAAAATCAATTGATGAATAATAATAAATCAAGTGATCTTATCATAATGCAACCTTGGGTTAGTTTAACAAGTGTAGAGAATAAACTAGGGTTTAGGTTAATGGTTAGGTTAAGGATGGAAACAAAATGGTCAAAGCTTCTTGAAGCTTCAAGCAAAAAACAAAAGAAGCAACCATTTCATTTCTTGCCCTAAAATAAATGAAAAGAAATAAATAAATAAGTAAATGAAACCCTAACCATTAACTAAACATGGTTTAAATCAAACACACCCAAGTTTGCATGTATCATCAAACATGATACAAACTAGTGCACAAAACTATATCATGTATACAATGTGCACATCAAGTGAGAAAATCCATCTTTAAGTGAACAAATACTAGTAAATATAAAGTAATATATCAAATATATAATTATACATTAAATCATTTAATCAACACTTGATTTAACGATCCGTTCATATCGCATATGACCGACTAATATCCAGCGTATCAATGTATCGAATCAACACTTGATTCGGTAACCCGGCTATATCACATATAACCTGCCGATGATACAAATCGCGAGAATAGAATACAGTATCACATACTGGTATTATTCTCGGTCCCGCACATATCTCATATGCGCTTCTATTTCGTTTCGCTTGAGCCAGGAAACCTCTGTGTAGGACTCTAAAGACTCGTCAATACGCCGGCAGCAGGTGATGATCATATCAAACACCCACAAGCCGCAAGCGGTCTGCTAAACGTAACGGCCACCCGGGTATTGAGCGATCAGAAGATCAACGAGCAAGCCCGCTCACACTCCTGTGAATCCAACCAGCAACACTTACCGTACAGTCCGGTCTGTTCGTCTGATATGTCGCATATCTCGCCTAGGGGTGGTAAACGTCAGACCCCAGTAGCTCGATAAGTCATGCCGATGTAAGGTCCATAACAATCGTGAAACTACTGATAACTCTTACCAGTATATCACTGCAACCCTGGCCAGGGATTTCCAGTTATGACCAGTCGTGCATAGCGCAACATCAACCCCCAATACCGGGAGAGACAAATCCCCTTCTATCGCTCATTGCCTCCATGTGAATCGGGACTGTACCCAAAAACCACCTGTTTGCACGACTCAGTAGAGCCGTGCTATGGTGGAAATCAAAGCACAGTGGGAGACACACAAGACCCTATGACGATCTCGGGTCAACAGACTAAGCTGTACTAGTGTCACCAGAGAACTGCCATCTGACGTGAGGTATAATACCATCTGGGAGTTCTCGGCGAGTCCGTTCAGTGTACCCAGTCTCCACTGAGCACCCGCATACCATCTCCGATGTCAAACACCAATGGATATGGGATCATCCATCGCCCATCACATTGGTCGAGAAGATATACGCTAGTCTACTCTGGAATATCGATGCCCCGTCTCGATATTCCCACGACTAGGAACAATGAAGGATGTACTCATTGACTACCCAGGCCCCACTAGTATGATCTGCATCATAGTCCTGGAAGTCGAGCACATATCCTAAGGGCTTTATCAACATGTAATAGAGAGACAGCAAGTATACATGTTAAGATAAAGAGCAACCAGATAGCGTACTATCATGTCGAGCAAGAAAGTCCTACCTATATATGTCCCAACATCCACTACAATATACATCCAATGTACAGTAATGGCCTCTAGGGCATACATATAACTAACAATCTCCCACTTGCACTAGGTCCATCTGTAGCAGTGGTTGTAGTATCTAATACTCAACTATCCCATATAAGTCTCTCTCCGGGAAAAAGCCTTTGTGAGTGGATCCGCCGTGTTGTCCTCTGAGTCTATTCTCCTAACCTCGATCACCCTGGAGATCAGCTATCTCCATGATCATGTGATGCTGTCTCAGAATGTGTCTGGGTCACTGATGGGACTAGGGTTCCAGGGCCAAAGCCACACTTCCATTGTCACACAATGGTTGGAACCTAGTTCATCTCATGAACCACTATACACCCAAACTGGCTCTTTGGTAGTATCTTTGATAGCGATGTTACCAGCCTTTATCGTCTAGTCTGCCACGGTATCTAGCTTGGAACACTTCCAACATACCATCCCTCCACTGAGGGTAAAGACAATGCCTGCGACTGACATTCAGTCGTCCTTATCGCCCTGGAACCTTTCCAGTGATTCTCCCCAGGATCGATTGATACCAACTCACTAAATCTAGTGAGAACCCTAACATCCATTTAGATCTATCTTATAGATCCAAAACCCAGGATTTAGGAGGTATCACTTTGATCCTATATGGAGAATCCATGTGATAAGAGGAGATTGACCGAGCGTAGCATAGGAAACTCTTTTCCTATCAAGAGTATGTTGTCTACGTACAATACGAGGATGACCACCTTACTCTCTACTACCGTTTTGTATATACAAGGTTCATCTACCATTTTGATGAAGTCAAACTCTTTGACTAACACATCAAAATAGATGTTCCAACTCCGCGATGCCTGCTTTATTCTGTAAAGCAACTCACACACGTTTCCGCTGCTCCCACTGTTTACGAAGCCCTCTGGCTGTGTTCTTATAGACGTTCTCTTCTAAATCATTATTTAGAAAAGTAGTCGTGGCACCCAACCACCAGATATAGTAGTCATGGTATGCAGCAATGGCAAGTAGGATCTGGATGGACTTAAGCATAGCCACTGGAAAAGGTTTCATCATTATCCACGCCTGGTCGATGAAGAAAACCTTTAACAAGTCTAGCTTTGAAAGTCTCAACTTTTCCACCTACACCAAGTAATCTTCTCAAGATATACTTGCTCCTGATGGGAATTTAACCCTTCAGATATAGCAACCAAAGTCCATACTTTGTTGGTGTACATGGATTCCATCTCAGATCGCTAAGCATCCAGCCATTCTTACAGAGTCCCCACTCTTGATGGCCTGCTCGAAGCTAGTTGGGTCATCATCTCATGATGCATTCCTCGCTCCCACTATCATCGAGAAACCGAAGTATCTCTCAGGCAGGTGAGGAACCCTGCTAGTTCGGCGGAGAGGCTGAGGTTCGTCGGAGATTATTGAATCCTTTGGTTCTATCAAATCATCAGCTGTAGTTTGTATAGCTGGAACCTTTCCAGTTCTACAAAACTGACCTTGCCTCGATATTGTCCGGATTTTGCTTTTGACATAGGCCGGACAATCCCAAATCTTAACTTACTTAAGAGATAGGTTCTTCCCATACCATATCTTATATGGAGTGGTAGGCACTGATTTGATTCGAACCTAATTCAATAGGTATGCAGCTTCTCAAGTGCACAACCCCAAAAGGAAATAGGTAACTCAGTAGTACTCATCATAGAGCACACCATATCTAATATGGTGCGATTGCTCCGCCCCGATACACCGTTGTGCTGTGGTATATTCAGAGGAGTAATACGGAGAGAGAATCTCATGCTCCTTTAGAATAGTCCAGGAATTCTATGCATAAGTATTCTCCTCCCTGATCTTATCATAGGACATAATACTTATACCCGGTTTTTGGTTCTCTATTTCTAACTTATATTCTGTGAATATCTCAAAAGGTTCGGACTTGTGTTTCAACAGGAACATATGTCTGAATCTTGAGAGATTCTCAGAGAATGTAATGAAATACAAAGAACCGGTCGTGGCATGTGTAGACAGAGGATCTACATACATCAACATGTATCATCCCAAGAGTTCACTAACTCTTTCTCTGTTTCCATTAAACAGAGCTATGGTCATCTTATCTTTGTGACATGACTGGCAAGTTTCACAAGATGTAAATTCAAACTAATTTAAACATGCATCTAAATGTAACTTAAGCTAGTCGGGTCGCATTGATATGACCTAGTCTACAATACCTTAAGAAGGATTCGTTCATTTCTGAACTCTTCCTCTTGTGTGTGTTCTGTATACTAGGAACTGTAGTTTGATTTAGAACATCAATGCTTTTAGATAACGTGCCTGAACTGATCAACTTTTGATATAGGAAACGTTCAAAACATTATCCAACAATACAAAATTATATCCTTTCTTTACTAATAAAGAGACTGATATGATTTTGTATATCAGGTTCGGTATCTAATAGCATTTGTTCAGAATCAATGTATTGGTAATACAGGGTGACAGTGACCAACAGACTTGGCTGCAACACTTGCACCGTTTTCTGTCTCATGAAACTTATCACCCGTTCTCAGTTCTCTACCTTTCTGTAGCCCTATGTAACGGATTACATTTGCGGGATCCTGATCCGGTATCTAATACCTAGGATGTAGAGGACACTGAGAAACAGTTCTTTATAATGAACACACCCGAAGGAGATGCATCATATGCACTTTCTTCGTTTGGGCGGCATAGGAATTCTGGTATTCCCCTAATTCCTGCTCTGTCTTATAACTATTATAAGTTGGAGCGGGACCAGCGTTCTCCAGCTCAGTATAACAAGCGGGTTTGGTCAATTCATCCATATTATTATCTTGATTAAGGCGTGATATGGTCGCTACCTGGAGAGAGAGAGAAGAAAACACTCTGCGTGCGCTCTTGCAAGATTAGATTGGTTATTTATTTTATCTAATCAGGATGGCTCCCACTGTTTTTATCAAATCTTCCTTCAAACCCTAAAAGGAAAGACTAGCCGGGATTAATTACACTCTACAAGTTCCCCAATCTTTCAGCCAGGCCAGTGTCGGTACTTTGAGGAAGGTTCTCCGTGCTTTCGCACGGACCTAATTACAGTAAACCTCGTTTTCCCATAGGCGTAACCCCGTTGACACCTTTCTAGACACCTACTTGATCGGCTAATTGCAAAGTGCAAAACTCTCCCAGGAGTAACAATTACTCGCAGTGGGTATCGGGATCCAACTATCATATAGAAGGTATGCAATCTCATTGCAAATTTCAACACTTGAAACTCCTGATAGTAGTTTTTACCCCTAGCACCTATGACCTTAACTATGGTCAACAAATCATAAGTACTAGTCAAGTTCTACCCGTCATTTCGTGATTAATTAGACCCACCCACATGACCCTTAACTAAGGTCAACAAAGTCACGCGACTGTCCTAACTAATCGCATCATATGCGGTGTAGGAAGACATCACTTAGCTACCGTACACTGTGCCTTAACTAAGGTCAACAAACACAGCACGAATACTAAGTACTCTACTTCCTAAAATGACGGAGGGTTGCGAATGGTTTTTAATAAAACCTTTAACGCTTTGAACTTGATCTCGTTGCGGAATCAAATGGTTTTTAAATGGATTGTTTTTTAGGCTTTTCTAGTTTTGCTAAAGGGGTCACTCCCGGTGAAGGGATCATCAGCCCTTTCCTCATCGAATAAGGTGCAGGATATATCATATATACTGCTGTGCAAAGCAGAAACTATAGAAGCAATCAAAAGACAAACCGAGGGTTGTAGCATCTGCCAGTTATTGCTAAAGGGGTCACTCCCGGTGAAGGGATCGTCGGCCCTTTCCTCATCGAATATGGTGCAGGATATATCATATATACCGCTGTGCAAAGCAAGAACTGTAGCTACCTGTTTTTAAGAAATTCGATTCCACAACATCTTTTAGGTTTATTTTCTTTCATTAATCTCATTAACGAATGTCCCATCATTTAAGTCCATCTAAACATCACAGATAAATATAACGTACGCTTATGCCATCCGCATTCGCCTCGATGTCCCGTCTGCACCGTTAGGTTAGGTAACTAACGCCAGAGCGAGGCAGGGCTAGCGCGGGTGTAAAACATAAGCAACGTCTATATAATATATCATATATACTATATACTAAATCTATCTGAACAAATCACATGATCACATCACAGATAACGCAGCAGAAAATATCATATGAAATATTGTATATACTAGGACGTCCGTGTTTTTAATACGAGCCAGTATAAAACACGGATTCCACGGTCGCGATGAATAGCCAATCCACACCCCTAGACCCCTACGAGAGCGGCAAGAAACCTACCAATTCTAGGGTTAGGAGACCCGGACTCGACTCCTCGAGATGGTCTCCCACTGGACCCTAGAACCCGGTTACTTGTGCTCTCCTCCTTGGGTCTATCCTAATGCGGAAAAGAAAATAATATACATCAACGGTGACATCTTCCGCAACCTGGAAGTGCCCCAATAAAAGAATATTACATACAAGTTTTTACATGAATGAAAATGAAAAACACTCATCTCACATAAAAACCCCCGGTTATTCAAACACGACGATCCAATATAACATATCCAGCAACACATAACATCACATGTCATCAACGTAAGTAAATATGCCCATCCTAATTGTCGTTGACATATAGCAACGAAATCGGCGATGTCATATATTACACTTACGGTCACATAAAAGAAAGTGTAAAACTACAACAGTTGGAATCCGCAACCTCCTTAGACATCGCATGCCTAATAGTTATAAACCCCGCATTTTAGTCTCCATATCGAAAACACTTTTCAATATCAAGTCGGGCAATTCAACAGGATTCCCGATATCCTGATCGAATGCTCGTCGCAAACTTTAGTGGGCGGACGCAGCCCCGATACCGTCGACGAAGTGCACCAAGGCGGAACACCGCTACCGCGAGCACCCGAACGGATGCTTTCGGCGACGGGGTTCTCCTACAGTCACTTGGTCGGGGCTAAGGGGTGTAGTTGTCTATTAAGTTTATCCGACGAGTATCCGCGTACGCTACGTGATTGCGATGGACTTTTGATCGCATCAAAATTCCGTGGCAACCGATCATTTGAGACTAAAGTGCTATGTTTATAACATTCATTCAGTTATCTCATAACAACTTGTGAATTCCTAATATTGTATCACATTCTAGATAAATAGAAAATGTTAAACTTTCCGATCGAACATTCAAACACCCAAGTTTTCCCGAAACAGCTCAACACATGGAATAAGTTTAAAAATATCCACTTCATGCCACAGTAGCAACGGTCCAGCCGTAGAAGGGTCAAACCAACGCCTCACATGTGGCACGCCGTACTGCCCCAAACCCTAAGGTTCAAAGGGCAGTTCAAGACGGTCACATAATCGAGTTAAGGTTTGTTGTCTTCTAGAGGGTCCATCGCGTTACTTGCACTACTTAGAACGCCTTTAAACCACGGAAAAATCCAACACTTGGAAATTTCCTGGCGGGGGAAAAATAGGGTATTTATATCCGGTCGAACTTTTTAACATGCTCTAAAAATAGCCGGAAGACAAAGTAAACAAAGTTAAATAATCCGATCAAATCATCGAGTCCCAATACAACCCCAGAACTCTCAACTCTTGAGTCATAATAAAAATACCCATAAAATATAAATCATAGAAATAGGAATTATGGTGGAAAAATGATGGCCTATCTCTTCTGTACGGCCGCGGAACCGCGGGCCAAGCAGGGTATTGCCGCGGTTCCGCAGTGGAATGTACGGATTAGGCTGTCGTTTTTCACCACAATTCTTATATTTCCTTGCTGAATTTTTCAGGTATTTTTAATTCAGAAAAAACCACAATTTCAGAAAATGTACAGAGAAGGGTTTTGGATTAGGGTTTCGGGTTCGATCGGGTTTCTAATTTCGTCTACGCATCGCCTAAGCCTCTAGCTAGGCTCTGATACCACTGTAGGGTTCTCAGGCACACCCATGAGGTTCCACAACAGATCAAACATTCCAAAATCAAAATTTTTATCAAGTGCCAAGTAACCCTAAGCAAGATCATAACTAGAGGATAGGCGAAAACGATATCAGTTAACAACTTAACTAAGAGTGAACGGAAAATACAACCTTTGTAGATCCGGTCCTCCACCTCCATAGCTCCGTGACGATGTCCCTTCGCTGCGATCATCGTATCCCGGACTCTAGCGTTGGTTTCATCGGAGAAATGGTCGAGCTAGGTCGTTGACTTCGATGCCGAAGATGATCTACGTCGAGGAAACTCAAACTCAAGCTCCACCTTCACCAAGTCATGAAACTTATGAAGAAAACACCCTATACTACATGGCAAGTGGTAGAGGATGAAGAAATAGGAAATGGGTTCACTTTAGAATTGGATTTCTCACTCTTTTACTCATGGCACCATTGAAGGTAGCAAAGGTTTCTTCTTCTTGAAGAAGAAGAAGAAGAAAAAGAATATGATGATAATAATAAAATCAAGTGATGAATAATAATAAATCAAGTGATCTTATCATAATGCAACCTTGGGTTAGTTTAATAAGTGTAGAGAATAAACTAGGGTTTAGGTTAATGGTTAGGTTGAGGATGGAAACAAAATGGTCAAAACTTCTTGAAGCTTCAAGCAAAAAACAAAAGAAGCAACCATTTCATTTCTTGCCCTAAAATAAATGAAAAGAAATAAATAAATAAGTAAATGAAACCCTAACCATTAACTAAACATGGTTTAAATCAAACACACCCAAGTTTGCATGTATCATCAAACATGATACAAACTAGTGCACAAAACTATATCATATATACAATGTGCACATCAAGTGAGAAAATCCATCTTTAAGTGAACAAATACTAGTAAATATAAAGTAATATATCAAATATATAATTATACATTAAATCATTAAATCAACACTTGATTTAACGATCCGGTCATATCGCATATGGCCGACTAATATCCAGCGTATCAATGTATCGAATCAACACTTGATTCGGTAACCCGGCTATATTACATATAACCTGCCGATGATACAAATCGCGAGAATAGAATACAGTATCACATACTGGTATTATTCTCGGTCCCGCACATATCTCATATGCGCTTCTATTTCGTTTCTCTTGAGCCAGGAAACCTCTGTGTAGGACTCTAAAGACTCGTCAATACGCCGGCAGCAGGTGATGATCATATCAAACACACACAAGCCGCAAGCGGTCTTCTAAACGTAACGGCCACCCGGGTATTGAGCGATCAGAAGATCAACGAGCAAGCCCGCTCACACTCCTGTGAATCCAACCAGCAACACTTACCGTACAGTCCGGTCTGTTCGTCTGATATGTCGCATATCTCGCCTAGGGGTGGTAAACGTCAGACCCCAGTAGCTCGATAAGTCATGCCGATGTAAGGTCCATAACAATCGTGAAACTACTGATAACTCTTACCAGTATATCACTGCAACCCTGGCCAGGGATTTCCAGTTATGGCCAGTCGTGCATAGCGCAACATCAACCCCCAATACCGGGAGAAACGAATCCCCTCCTATCGCTCATTGCCTCCATATGAATCGGGACTGTACCCAAAAACCACCTGTTTGCACGACTCAGTAGAGCCGTGGTATGGTGGAAATCAAAGGACAGTGGGAGACACACAAGACTCTATGACAATCTCGGGTCAACAGACTAAGCTGTACCAGTGTCACCAGTGAACTGCCATCTGACGTGAGGTATAATACCATCTGGGAGTTCTCGGCGAGTCCGTTCAGTGTACCCAGTCTCCACTGAGCACCCGTATACCATCTCCGATGTCAAACATCAATGGATATGGGATCATCCATCGCCCAGCACATGGGTTGAGAAGATATACGCTAGTCTACTCTGGAATATCGATGCCCCGTCTCGATATTCCCACGACTAGGAACAATGAAGGATATACTCATTGACTACCCAGGCCCCACTAGTATGATTTGCATCATAGTCCTGGAAGTCGAGCACATATCCTAAGGGCTTTATCAACATGTAATAGAGAGACAGCAAGTATACATGTTAAGATAAAGAGCAACCAGATAGCGTACTATCATGTCGAGAAAGAAAGTCCTACCTATATATGTCCCAGCATCCACTACAATATACATCCAATGTACAGTAATGGCCTCTAGGGCATACTTATAACTAACAGTTAGCACATGTGAATTGTGAGTACTTCGATAGATTTTCCGACCAGTGAGGACCTTTTCACTGATATAGCTCCGATTGATGGTTTAGGTATCCCTTTTTCCTTGGATCTTTATTGCTTCTACTACTATTTCCTGTTATCGTTATTGTGGCTATTAGACCTATTTAGAGATAGATAGTTATATTATTGTTCTTGATTACTGATTAACAGCCGTAATGTGGCTCTGAGAGGATATTTTCTTACCGTAGGTAGCATGGTTGGCTTTGTTACGTTCCCGATTTTATGTATTTTGGATAGCGGGACATGACAAGATTTTGTTGGTATCAAAGCAAAGGTTTTATGTTAGCTGAGCTTGGTTCGATTTGTAGTAGGGTATGGTACCCAATACATTCTCCTTAAGACCTAGAATTTTAGGAATATGTCCTACCACATTATTGTCTTGTCATTTAATTCCTTAAATCTTATCTTTCCTTCAAAACTCTTTTATCTTGACGATATGGAAATGACTTTGCGTCTCAGCTTGGAATCTTTTTGATTCCTTACTGTTTCTCCCCTCTTATTCCCGCGATTCGCGATTCTGATAGTAGGATTTGAGCGACTTGGGTGGAGTTATGTAGTTGTAACCATGTACCGCTGCATGGTTACAATGCAGTACTCTATTAGGTAACCTGGAGTCCTATTTCGATTCATTTTCTTAACTCATGTTCGTTGTACTATTTTGTTTCTCTTGGTTTCATTGCTTAAGAATTTAAGTCTTATCGCGAACTTGAATGCAACAACCGTGATATATCCTTCCCTTTGTCCCGTAGTGACCAGTCCATTTGCGTTTTGAAGAACCAGGAGAAACATAAGAGAGCATATGATGATTGCAGTAGTTCGAGATTAACCCCAGCAGGAGCTGGTATAAACCACTTCAAGGCCGATCAGGTGAAATTTTTTTCAGTGAAGAAGTTCTGACAGACCCGCCTCCATTTATCAAAGTAGCGCAGCGGAAGCGTGGTGGGTTGATAACCCACAAGTCGCAGAATAGACTTGTAAATTCATGATGAGGGAAACTATTTATGTACTGAAAGGTGAAGTTCGTGAACAAGTTGCAGATGAAGCACTGATAGTAGTTTGGGACTTCATGGATGTATTCAAGGACATCTCGGGTTTACCGCCAGAATGAGATATGGAGTTCGCGATTGATCTTATTCTTAGAGCAGCGCCAATTTCAAAGTTTTATTATCCAATGGCACCGATAGAACTGGAAGAGGTAAAGAGACAAGTTTCTAAATTATTAGAGAAGGGTTGGAGTCGCAACAGTGGTTCACCGTGGAGAGCTCCAGTTCTTTTATTCAAGAAGAAAGATGGCACGCGGAGATTGTGCATCGATTATCGAGAGTTAAATCGGGTGACCATCAAGAATAAGTACCTAATTCCTCACATAGACGAATTATTCGATCAACTAAGTGGCGCGAAAGTATTTTTGAGGTTGGATTTGCGATCAGAATATCACCAAGTTTGGGTGAAAACAGAAGACTTTTGCAAGACGGCGTTCCGAACTCGACAAGAGCATTACGAGTATTTAGTTATGACATTTGGAGTTACTAACGCACCGAAGATATTTATACTTGATGAACCGGATCTTTTCACCATTTCTGGATCAGTTCGTAAGGGTATTCATCGATGATATTATGGTTTACTCGAAGGAAAGAAGGGCATGAAGAACACTTAGGGATCGCACTGCAGACGTTGAGACAAGAGAAGTTGTATGCTAATATAAGTAAGTGTGAGTTTTAGCTCGATGAAATGAAGTTCTTGGGGCATGTTATATCCAAAGATGGAATCACAGTTGACCATGAAATGATTACAGCTTTTCATGATTTGCCAACTCTGAAGAATGCAGGAGAAATCAGAAGTTTCCTTAGGCTTGCTGGATACTATCAAAGGTTTGAGGAGAACTTCGCTCGGATTGCAGAACCCTTAACCAAGCTAACACAAAATGAGGTATCGTTGGTTTGATCCGAGAAGTGTGCACAGAAGAAAAGGTTGACAATCTCTTCTATTTTAACTATGCCAGATGGTTTCGGAGGATTAGTTATTCACAGCGACGCATCTAGAAAATGCTTGGGATGTGTTTGATGCAGCATGGAAAGGTTGTAACTAATACATCGAGGTAGTTGAAGACTCATGAGAAGAACTACCCCACTCATGACTTGGAATTAGCAGCAGTTATCTTTAAGCTCAATTTGGAGACACTATTTATTGGGCGAGAAGGTTGAGCTGTTTACCGATTATAAAAGGCTAAAGCATGTGTTCACACGGACAGAGCTCAACATGAGACAGCATAGGTGGTTAGAGCTGATGGCCGACTATGATATTTATCTAAAGTACCATCTGGGGAAAGTTAATGTAGTACCGGATACTTTATGTCGGTTGCCGGCAATACGGATGTTGACTTCGCAAAAGGAAATTATAGCGGATTTTTAGAAATTCTAGTTGGAGCTCATACTACAAGATTCTTCGGGACCGTTGATGCAGTTATAAATACAGTCATCGTTGATTGATAGCATTAAGGCAGCGCAGTTGCATGATCCTAGATTACAGAAATTTCGAGGACAAGTAGAGGCATGACTTGGAATGGATTTATTAATTCATAAAGATGGTTATTTGAGGTATGGAAGTCGTTTGTGTATGCCTAAAGGAGAAGTTCGTGAAGTCATGAATAAAACTCATAGTCCCGCATATTCGGTACATCTAGGAGGCATGGAGATGTATGTAGATTTATGACAACACTTTTGGTGGGAAGGCAGAAAAAGAGAGATCACTTGTTACGTATCAAGATACTCGGTGGGTCAGCAAGTCAAGACTGAACATAGCTGGTTTGTTGCAACCACTTCCGATTCCTCAATGGAAGTGGGAATATATAATCATGGAGTTCGTGACAGCATTACCACGGAGTCCAAAGGGCAATAACGCAGTATGGTTATTGTCGATCAACTGACCAAGACGGCTCATTTTATACCATTTTGAGTCATTTAGTCGACAGAGGCTTTAGCAGAGAGATACATGAAGGAGATTGTGAGGATGCGTGACACTTGTTGGCCTAAGTTAGAGGACTTAACATAATTTAATTCTCATCTTTACCATTTGTTCATTGCTTAGCATGATTTAGATTGATATAGCGTATCATAATCAGATCGGTATTACTTTAGAGCATGTGTATCTATCCTAGCATTCGTTTAACTTGTTTGGACACCCTGAATCTGTTTTGCCTTGAGTCTTGATTGTCTTTCACCTGATTATCTTGAAACTTTGAAAGTAAATCCGATTCCATAGTCGATGCTGAGTGATTCATGATATGACATATTGCAGGACATCTCTTATTATTTGATTATCATTGACATGGCTTTTTTATATATTAGTCAGCATCTGAGATCTGATTAATAGATCATCAGTTTAGAATTGTTGGGATTTGAAAGTGGAGATACCTGTACACTCAAACGATATTCCTGCTAGACAAAGCTCCATCATTGTCATGGGACACCTCTCGAGGATGTTCATGCTACTGACATGATTCTTGATATTGTTGCTATCCCAGGCACAAGCGTCCTGCTCATACTGCTTCCAGCTAGTCATGAAATACCCCGGGGATACGAGTACGTTCACCAGTCATTTTCATCAATACACATCTTGTTTGAACTAATTTAACACCTAGATTGATACCCGATTCATTTGACCTTTAGTTTGACGTTGTTTGACTCGGGTATTAACATCCCGCTTCATACCACCTTGTTTATATGCACCGTTACTATCTGCACATTACCTTTCGGTATTCTTATTAACCCACAACACGTGCTTTCCACATTACTTTACGTACATGTTTTCCCAGACCCGGTTCCGTGAATTCGAGTTATATTTTTGTCCTTTCCTTGTTATAGTTAGTTCCGTCGACCATGAGCATAAGTTTGGTTGCTTCTTGTTCTTTTTCCTTATCTCTGTTCTTTTTGTTCATGTGAATTTCGAGGACAAAATTCTTTTTGTAGTTGGGTATAATATAACACTCTAGTACGACCGTACGTTAGTTACCAATATTAATTAGTATTTTAAATATCTTTAATTATTATTTTTTGGGTTGTGATTGGTTTGGATAGTATGCGTGTTTATTGGACCCGACCTGTTTGCGTGAAATCCATTATGGGTTAATAGTTAGATAATATATATATTTTTTCTGATATTTATCCATAAGTAAATCTATATGAATCTCAAATTATAGATATATAATTTTTTAAAATATATATATATATATATATATATATATATATATATATATATATATTGGTAACCATAAGTTATGAGTATTTCATGTCTAACCTGTCATGCCCCGCTTCCCAGTAGACGGAAACGGTGACACGGCAAGCCTGTGTCATATTTATCCAGAGAAGGCCATTCCCTAAATAAATATACAAAGCGTATTGTAACAATAATACATAATGTAAGAATAAATGGAGACTGTAAAATTTTTCAACAAATATCTTTATTTTCATTCAAACTTAAAATATTTACAGATATAAGAGTTCAACTGAAAAGTAAATACAATAACAGAAATGCCTAAACAGGTGACATACATAAACTGAAAAGAAAAGGATAACTGGTCTAAGCCTGAGCTGCGATATGGTCGTACTCCTCCTCTGTAGCGTCCACCTCCTCAGTTCTCACAGTATCTGACGAACATTCTAAGAAAATAAAAGTGGTTGGAATACCTGTCAGCGAACTAGCGCTCGGTAAGTCTCAAAGGTAGAGTAAAAGTGAAAAGTGATAAGTATAGAATAATCATGAAGTAATGTATATGTCGAGTAAGAGTATATGTAAATGAACATGGGTATATGTATTATAGATCTCTATAGGGTCATTATATTAACATTAACTTCCAAGTGTGAATGTCAACGCAACCGTAGAAGTATTCACGAGCTCAAGAGTGGGGCCCCAGGAGCAAGAAAATATGGACCCATTTCATGTGTTAGTATCAGGACTTCAAGCTCTGGAAGAGTCGACCCGACTGAGATTCGAGTAAATAAAATTCGAGTAGGTTAATACCGGACTCCTGAAGTTCCGTTGGATTCACATCTGAAACTATGCCAAACACCCCGAGTAATATATATTATAACTATTAGATATCCTTGGTTGATTTTCTTGGTTTATTTTAATATGTTTTGATCCAACTATAGATTGCAACAGGGAATAATGTAGTCGAGTGAGTCAAGTAAAATGCGAGTCAGGTCAATTGCAATCTACGGTCGAGTCAAGTTAGTTTGAGTAGGATGAGTTCGAGTTAATGTTCATGTTTGGATTCGAGTTTGGATTAGAGTTCGAGTGCGAGTTCAAGTTTGGGTTCGAGTTTGTATTCGAATTATAGACATTTTATATTACTAGATTTAACGTTGAAGATTTTAAATTCGGGAATAATCGGACAACCGTTGCACATGGACGGCATGATTTGTGTCTTTTTCTAAGACGATTATCATTGATAACTCCGTTAATTTGCAGTGTTATCTAACCTGGATAGGCAATAACTCACTTTCTTTGGCTCCCTGAGGCTCAAGAGAAATGATAACGCTTAAATGTATATTAATTTAGGGTCCTTAAAGATTTATTCTAGTGGTTTAATATATATTTACATTGTTTGCATTTCTCGAAGGGGTTTTATGAAAAATATTTTAATATTTTATAAAATAAACCTCGAGAGTCATTTAGAATATTAAGAATTTTATAGAAATATATTTTATTTTAAGTGGTATTTTAGTGATAAAAACTTAGCTTTTAAAAGTTTATGGTAATTTTATGAAAACTATATTTTTGGAAACTTTAGGGCATTTTATTAAAATTTTAATCTTTCATTTAAAAATATATTTTTCACAATTTGTTTTCTTGGAAAAATCGGGATCATAATTTATATAAATTTTCCAAAGTTTAATTTGTTTTAAAAAGTCATATTTCTTTAAACCGTATTTTATTTTATTTCAAAACCGAATTCTCCGTAAGGAGTTCTGTATCTCACTTTACTATCCCAGGAATGTGCAATAACCTACACCATCCATAAATGAGTTCTCCAAAAAGGGTTGTAGAGGCGTAATTACAAAAGATTTAAAATATCGATAAAAACACTTTTTATAAAAATAATGGTATTTTAATGTAATTGTTTCATTTTCGATAGACTTGTAATCTAGCACACCTTCCTATGAAGCCATAGTGTATGTGATAGGGTAGGTCGTTACCCCGCGAGTTTTCTAGAAGTATATATTCTAGGTATCGATAAAAATGTTACTTTTAAAGTTCATGGTACTTATGTGTAAAAGTTTGTTTTATGTTTATTTCGTATGAAATTTTAATTATATCAAAAGGTTAAAATGTGAATAATATTTTGAAGTGATATTATGTTATTTGTGTGACATATTGACCTATCAAAGATAATAAAAATATTTTTAAAAAATGATTTTTTAAGGTTAACTCCACTTTGTCGATATGATTTGAAGACGGTTTAAGTTGAAATGAAAGAGAGAAATATGGATTTACTGTTTGTGTAGTGTTGAGAAGAGAGTAAGAAAGAGAGAATCTTCATGGTGTCGTGGGATCATCGGGAATGGTTTTGGTCTTCGATAGAACGAACTTGGATCGCTAACTCCACTTGACTAGACTTAACCCTTCTTAAACTTAGAGATTTTTTTTAGAGAATTTTGTTAATTTTTCAGAATAAAGGAGAGATAGGGGATGGGGTGATATTTATAGGGTAAAAATAAAGGTATGTGAATTAATGAATTGAATTAAAAAGAATTGAAATAGTGTTAATGGGGGAATTGAAGAGTCTCTGGTTAAATTCAGAGAAATCAAACAAGAAAATGGAATAGAGGGGGGATGAAGGGGTGTATGGGCGAAGCACGGAGAAATTTGGAGCCATGTTAACCGTCGGTGGCGTCCCAAAAGGGAAAACAGGCGATCGGATGGGGGTCATCTGTCTCGAAGTTCGTGCCATGTACTTTAATCTGTGTTGGCTTCTCATTTATCCTGTTTGATTTTTCTGAAACTTTTTGATTCTCCATGTACTGCACGTGGAACTCTTAGGCTTCCGAAAAGTTAAAAAGAAAAATATAAAAAATAATTAGGACTGATGTGATTCGAACACGCACGCTGTGGCACAACAGTGGAGATTGCTAATCAGTGAGCTACAAGTTGCGTCTTATTTTTATTGAATAATATTAATTTATAACTCTTAATCAGGCTGAAATACTCTTTCTATACATTGAACCAGTTACATTTGTATAGGGATTTCAGAGTCGTTACATTCTACCCTCCTTATTAAATTTCGTGCTTGAAATTTACATAAAGGCTAATTTTCAAAAGGTGAGGGTATCGTACATGCATATCGTCTTCTCGCTCCCAAGTTGATTCTCCTAGCGAATCCCTTCTCCACATCACTCGGACCAAGTTCACCTCCTTGTTCCGTAATGTCTTTACCTTTCGATCCAAGATCTCAACTGGTTGCTACTTGCAAGTTAGATTGGTCTGTACAGTGAGCTATGAGTGATCAAGTATATAGCTAGGGTTCCTCACATATCGCCGTAACTAGGATATGTGGAACACATTGTGCACTCCTTCCAATGGGGGTGGTAGTGCCAAGCGGTATGCCACTTCTCTACCTCGTTCGAGTATGTCGAACGGTCCGATAAATCTTAGACTGAGTTTACCTCTCTCGCTAAAACGTATCACTCCTCTGTTCGGAGAGATCTTCAGAAACACATGCTCACCGGGTTGGAACTGTTGGGGTCAAAAATTATACCCCGGTTGATAAAGTCAAAATCAAAGTCAACCCCAAGCCAAGTGGGCCTAAGCCCAGGTCAAGACCGAGCATAGAAGGGACCGGCCCCATGACAAAAAGAATGAAGCCATAGATTGGTTTAATGTAATTCTTTTTATATATATATAGAAATAAATGTATGAAAGATGGGCAGAAAGCCAAAATTTTGTAAACCTCATGACTTATGTGTAAGGAAATAAGCACATAAGGTATGGGTGAAGTGCCATTTGGCAATGCTCAAGGGGCTATATGTAAAGTGTGTAGCCTGTAAAGGCAAACATGATGAAAAAATCAAGAACAACTTTTCATTCTCTCAAATTCTAGGGTTTGTGCCTCCTTCTCCTTCCTCAAGATTCTAAACCTTCTTTCTTTTTTTTGAATTAAATTAAGAGTCCAATATCTCTTTTTCCAAAAGAAACTGTTTTTCACCATAAATCCCTTAAAGGGGAACTCAGATCTTTCATCAAATCCCCAAAAGGTGAGATTTTTGAGTTTCACCCCTCTTTTTCTACAAGATCCAGCCAATGGAGAGGAGGAAGGAGGAGGCCCTTTTCCAAAAATCCCATTTCGGGAAGATCCAAGGCTCAAAAAGAGATCCAAGGCTAAATGGGAGAAGAAAGAGGCCCTCTCTGACCATCTTTAAAGATTTCTAAGAGTTTGACTCTATTCAAGATCTGTTGGAGTTTAACTCTATAAATAAAACCCTTTTTAGGAGTTCAACTCCAAATCTATACATAATCCCTGCTAGGAGTTCAACTCCAAAACCCCTTGGGAGTTCAACTCCCAGCCCAGGGGTAAGCCCATTTTCCGCTGATGTTTCTAGCGGTCACGTACTACACACGTGATCCACGGACACCCAGCGGTCGCATGCCGCGCACGTGACCCGTGGGCACCGAGCGATCGTGTGCAGGGCACGTGACCCGCGGGCGCTCAGCGCCCACGTGCGCCTCACGGGATCCGCGGGCGCTCAGCGGTCGCGTGCAAGGCACGTGACCCGCGGGCGCCCACCGGTTGTGTGCCGCGCACGTGACCCGCTGGCGCCCAGCGGTCGCGTGCATGGCACATGACCCGTAGGCGCCCAGCGCCCACGTGCCTAGCACATAACCCGCGGGAGTCAAGCGCTCACACACCTGGCACGTGACCCACGGGTGCCAAGCGCCCACATTCCAGGAACGTGACCCATGGGCGTCTAGCGCCCACGTGCCATGCACGCATCTTTAAGACGCTCCCCACCCCTCATTTCCCATGCACTACACACCCAAAACACGGACCCTCGTAAATTCTGTGAGGCACCCGATATATCCAAAACCCTTTCAAAACACAACACACGCACACGACACATTGAGTTCGCATGACCAGTTTGACCCATCAATCGGAGGTTCCCTCACTCCAAAAGCGAGGGATAATTAACGGCAGCTTAGTTCGCGGCTGCTGGAGATTCGGATCCCCATGATCAATAAACCCCGGCCTACCTTAGGCAGGGGGAATCTGTATACACCTGACAAGCACGCACGTATTCCCATCTCAATGGGGTGACGAAAAAACACCCTACAGATTCTGGAACGCCTGGTGGGACATTTCTCTCCTCCCATATCTCGGGTCAAGAATTCATGCGAACTCATTTAACATATATATACCGACGTTTGTACCGAAGTAATGTTCCTTTCGTGCAGCAATCAACTTTCAACGACAATGTCTCCCAAGATGAATTCAGCTGCCGACGTGACCCCAATCTCGTACGTAGTCAAGATCAATACTCGTGTGGTTCTCCTTGTCAGTCTCAGCCGGCAATGGGAGGAGCCATCCCGTTAATTTAGTTCGATCGTCATCTACCCTGCTGGAAGCGCTCATCTGGTGGAGGTCCCGACAAACCAAGCGGCCAAACTGACCTCAAGGGGCAGGAGGACGAACGTCGTGGTTGCCAGAGCATCGCACACCAAATGCAAATCCGTATTTGAACGGCTCTACACTGTTCCAACTGGGGGCAAGGCCGTCAATACCAATAGGGCCACAAAGTAGCTCCAGCAAGCTCAAACGTTGCCCTTGACAATCGAGCTAGAATGCACATTCTCTAGATTCTCTGTCAGTTAGTCTACGACGTCGTCCCGAAGGGCCGAAGCCTGCCAAGTGCTCAAAATAGAAAGGTTGAAACAGAAGCAGCTCAGGTATTGAGACAACAAAAGGGCTAGGACTCCGACCAGGTGGAATCTTGTGAGGTTCCGAGAGTAGGGTCACCCCGCGAAGACGGCTGAGGCGGCCGTAAAAGTTAACAACTCATTCGAACCCCTAAAGTGGGTTCAAAAAAACGCCATGATCGTGAAAATCAAGAAGGCAACAGTCCGAACGATACTACAAAGAGACGTGTCCCAGCCCCAACAGAGAAAGCATGACACCGTCTCTTCAAGAGTCTATCAAGCGCTCTATTTCGCGTGAAAACAACGGGGCAAAGCCAAAACGGAAGCGCCAGCACCATTCAAGAACCCGGTCAGGCCAGCCATCTTCAATCGATTGTCCGTTACCGAAACAGAAAGACCCCGACAGTGGTCTATGAAATCAGCTACCAATAATGAAGGGACGACCGGATATGTTATCCACACTGTCTATATGGGGGGCACGCGCCCCAGCGACAACTTTCGTAGCAAAAGCAAGGATGGGGCTACCACATCCCAAGCCCAATCTGGCTTGAATATGGTTGCCGCTTCCCAAGATCAGCCGCTTACGCGGGATGATGAGAACCTTCTCGATGAGGCCGATAGGCAGAAAGATCCCTCAGTCCATATGGAATCAAGCTCGGACAGCGAGGAAGAGTCGATTTTCCGCCCAAGGACCGCAGAGCAAGAGCTGCTTCAAGAGCTTCGAAAACAGCTCAGGAGCAAAGAAAAAGAGATGGCCAAGCTCTATTCAAAAATTGATGACCTAACAAATGTTGTGATGCAGCTCACGGCTCAGATTGCTCGGGCGCCTCCCAATCAAGCACAATTCTCTACTCATGAACCGGGTGATGACAACCCGAAGCAACTGATTAAAACGCTTTCACCATGTCGTTTTAAAAAGAATTTGAAATAACCACAATCAAAGACGGTGTCGCATGTAGCGATCCGCGATGAGTACGGGTCGTCCGCAGGGAGATGGTAGGTTTTTAAGCTTGTTTTAACAAGTTAATACTGTAACTTGAGTTGTTGTTTATACTAAGTGTCGTAACTATGATTTGTTCAATAAAAAGACTTGTTAGGGGTAGTTTTAGGTTAGCTTTTATTAGGATGATATTTGCCATTTTCTTATAGACCTAATTCTGATATTAACACTAAGGCAATAGGCAACAACGTAGATTAGGGAACTTGAAATACGGTATTTATGATTGTGTGCTAAATCCGTATTTCTTGTCCCTTATCCTTCCGTTGTTATCTCTTAACCTTAGCCTTCGGCAAACCACTCACAACCGGTCACGATTAGGATTCACCGCTGTCGTGGTAGGATAGGATGCCTAACGGAGCGGAATTGCGAGTCGTTTGGTTGGAGTTTCAATTACAAAGTTAAGGTTTTTAAGGTTTTAGCAAACACATCTCCTAACACAATCAAACCATATTCTACCCTTAACAAGTAAATGAATTACTCACATATATTTATAATATAAAAAAGAAAAGAGTAAGGCACATAACTAAAATTGCAAGAAAAGTAAAGTTAAGATTAGAAAGTTAAGAACTGATAAATTCAATGTGTAAATTTCTTCAAATGTTCTTTAAGCCCATACCAATGTGAATTAAAATACCAAACTATAAGATTGCAAGCCCACTTAAGAGGTTGCAAGATCAAAGTAAGGCAAGGATTTCACTAGTTCAAAGTTTGTAGAAAGCAAGACACATGTAATGAACAATGAGAACTTTTATTGATTTTCAAATAAGATACAACTACTCTTGAATTCAAGAACCTAAATCTTAAGTTTGTAAGTTTAATGAAGAAGTCGCAAGGTCAAGACAAAGGACAAGAGCTCAAGAGTTCAAAGGAAAGGCAAGTTACCATCTACAAATTACAATTGTTCTAAATTAAAACTAAAGCCAAAAAGTATCCTCCCCCTTACCCATTGATCTGGTATTTATAGGCCTCATTCCAGAATAAACAAACCATAAAAATAAGATGATGTGACCCAAATAAACAACCATAAGAAAAATGGGAACATTTGGAGCTAGGAAACCCGGCCATGCCGGTTTTTTAGGGGTCACGCCGGGCTTGGTCCGAGCAATGGGGCTCGAGTTGGTATGGTGCTCTTGAGTGCACTCAACTAGTCCACTGGTAATATTTGATTTCTTCATGTCAGCTTGGGTTATACTCAGTAGTCTTGGAGGGAAACTTGATGCTTTTAAATCACATCACATCTTTTAGTATTTATTACACATCACACTCACTTGTGCCAAGGCAGCACCACCATGGTCCATGTGCTAAAGAGCATGTGCACACTTGTATTGTGTTGGACCAAAATTATGTGCACACATTTATTTGCAAAAGAACTTTTTGGTCATTGATCGGTTTTCTATTCTGTTTGCAGTGTCGGCTCCCAAACGTTATATCCGTAATTTTGACTGTATTTCGAGTATTATATCATGGATACCTGTAATCTGTATTTACTGAACATACACTGGTTAATAGTACCGATATATAACAAAATAGATAATGAATGAGCGGTATTAAATTGCAGTTTTCTGAGATGAACAAATACCCCCAAACTTATCGTTTGCTCGTCCCGAGCAAAACAGAAATCCTGATCTCATTTTCGCAAGGAACGCGGTTGCACTGAGCTCGTGCAACAAGCCATTAAATCTTTAGGTGTCCCTAGTAGGAGTAGTGTTGTCTCCTAAGGGTTTTCAGCGGATTTTACCCACAAAATCTTGTCAAGCTAGTTTTCACGAAATAACTGTGATTCTAACCCTAAGGTTTAGCTTCAAAGCTAGAAATTCTATTATCCTAAGTTAGAAATATTGAACCCTTATTTTTCACACCTCACTTCTTATTTAATCTTAAGATCTTATACATCTTTATGTGCGGTACAAATAGTGTCGTTAAGTTTCAAAAGGATCGATTAAAGTCGTCATGTCACAAAATAAAGCCCGGATAAATTTAAAAAGTATCATACAAGTTTTATAAAGAGTTAAGTATTTCTCAAGTTTCGTTTTCCAGTAGATTTCAAATTCAGAATTTCTATCTTCTTTAACAGAAAACTAGGACTTGTTCTTCACTCCACATTTTGCTTGTTTTCGTTTTATTCACACCTTCGTGAACGTGCAATAGTCTTCATCATAGGATAAAACATTCATATCTCCGTTATTTTTTTTATAAAAACCTGTCTTTTGTCAAGATTATTCTCACACAAAGAACCGTTAGGAATTTTAACTCGGAGAGAACACTTGCTTGCCATTGTTTTAATTTGGACGTTCTAGGCTTCTTAGCGAACTTTGGGCCAATGCTCCCAAATCAGTTGGTTTTAGAGCATTAGGTGTAAAGACACCCTGACGGACTTAATTGCTCAAGTTACCTAGGCCCTAAAAAAAAAAGACTCATTTTGGCGTGAAAATCATAACGATTTAATATGAACGGAGATATAACCAATTGTTCAATTATTTTTAGGATAAAAGACGTGTTTAGTAGATCAGGTGTGTAATCACTCCAATCAAGTTCCAGATAGGTTATTCTTCAGAATTAGTTCCTATTAAGGCATCTATAATATCTCTTCATATCCACTTCACTTTCGAAACTATTCTTGATATTATTTATTTCAGAACAAACATATTTGATCCTCAAAAAATAGTTTAAGAAGCTCCTTTAAAAGTTTCACATTGTCAATCCCAATTTAAAAGTTTTCAAACAGATTAGACTTATCATCTAATTTTCAAAACTCACGACATGTGTAGTGTGATGTAAAGATGTATATTAGCTACAGTTAAACTCAAAGGAGGGTTATCTTTCAGGTTTTCAAAATCTAAAAATAGGATTTAGTTATTTCTATCTTATCAAACAAAACCATCGAAATATCAAATCTAAGTTCTCCCACTGGCTAACTTGACGACAAAGTTTTTATGTTTTTAGAATTTTATTTTTATTTTTATGGGTTTTAGAATATGTATGCAAATGCAGAAATATACAAATGAATGCGATGGGAGAAAGCTTACCGAGCACACCCCCAAACTTAAACTGGACAGTGTCCTCACTGTCATTGTACATCAAGAGAGCAAAATTATTGAAGGGTCAAAATCGTCGATTCCCCCATTTTTTTATAAAGAACAAATGACTTAGCATCACCTGACAAGATTGCTCGTCAAAAAGAAATATGGATATGCACAGGACAAGAATATCCACATATATATACCAAGAATAGTATATACATACCCCCAAACTTATTTGAAACAGTGTCTCTACTGTTTATGGCTAGATAACCGAAGTTTAGTGGTAAACAAATGAAGATTATGCAGAGTAAACCGGCTCTTGCAATATCAGGAGCTCCTCTGATGGTTCTGCGCTAAGAAACGGTTTCAATCTGTGTATGTTTACTTTGAAGAACGAACCATCCTTTGGATTCTCCAAATCCACTGCGCCGTGCGGGAACACACACCGCACAAGAAAAGGTCCTTTCCAGCGAGATCGAAGTTTACTGGGATGGAAATGGATTTGGGTGTCATAAAGAAGTACCTTTTGTATAGGTATGAAGGTTTTGCGCGTAAGATGTTTATCATGAAACACCTTCGTTCGGTTCTTTATAACAACCGCGTTGTCTTAAGCCTCATCCCGTAGCTCATTCAGTTCGTTAAGTTGCAGCTTCCGATAGCTGCCCGCATCTTCAAGATTGAGATTCAGCTCTTTGATCGCTAAAATAGCACGATGTTCGATTTCCACAGGGAGGTGGAAAGCCTTTCCGTACACAAGCCGATAGGGAGACATGCCAAGATCAGTCTTATATACAGTTCGAAATGCCCAAAGGACATCGGTTAATTTCGCAGACCAATCTTTACGGTTCCTCGAAACCGTTTTCTCCAATATCTGCTTGATCTGCCGATTTGAAAATTCGGCTTGCCCATATGTTTGGGGGTGGTAGGGCATGGATAGCTTATGATTAATCGCGTATTTCCGCATCAAGGCCTCAAAAGACCTATTGTAGAAATGTGTCCCATTGTCGCTAATAATAGCGCAAGGGTGCCCAAACCGGGAAAAGATGTTTTCTTTCAGGAATTTAATAACAACTTTATTGTCTTTAGTCCGGCTTGGCACTGCCTCAACCTGTTTGGAGACATAATCAACAGCTAAGAGAATGTATAGGTTCCTAAAGAGTTTGGAAATGGGCCCATGAAATCTATCCCCCATACATCGAACATCTCAACAACGAAGGTTGGTTGGAGCGGCATCTCATTTCGCCTGGAAATCCGGCCCAAATGTTGGCACCGGGAGCAAGTCTTGCAGTATTCATGTGCATCTTTAAAAAGTTTTGGCCAGTAAAAGCACATTGCAAGACTTTCTTGGGCCAAAGTGCCCGCCACACGCTTGATCATGGAAAAAAGACAACACACTCTTGAATTCGTTTTCTGGAACACACCGACGGATGATTTGGTCTGGAAAATACTTGAACAGGTAGGGTTCGTCCCAGTAAAAGTGTTTTACTTGGGATAAAAATCTAAATCTGTCCTGACTCGACCAATCGTTAGGTATGAGTCCAGTCACCAAGTAGTTCACAATATCTACGAACCAGGGTTCACAAGATATTGTCAAGAGTTGTTCATCAGGGAAAGAATCGTTGATTGGGAAAGGGAGCGTCGGCGAAGAAGGAAGTCGTGAAAGATGATCGGCTACTATGTTTTCAGATCCTCTTTTGTCCTTAATGATGAGGTCAAACTCTTGAAGTAAGATGATCCAACGTATTTCCGAGATTTTGCATCCTTTTTCGCAAAAAAAACATCTTAGAGCGGAATGATCGGTGTGGACAATGACTGGGGAGCCGATTAGATAGGGCCTAAATTTCTCTAAAGCAAACACAATAGCCAAGAACTCTTTCTCGGTTGTTGTGTAATTCATTTGGGCGTCACTCAGGGTCCGGCTCGCGTAGTAGATTACGTGCGATATCTTATCGATGTGCTGTCCTAAGACCACTCCGACAGCAAAGTCGGATGCATCGCATATAATCTCGAAAGGATGAGTCCAGTCGGGTGAAGAAAGAACGGGAGCAGTGGTTAGCGAGCTTCTCAAGGATTCGAAAGCAGTCAAACAGCTTGAGTCAAAGTTGAATGTGGTATCTTTGGCCAGAAGAAGAGCCAAGGGTCTAGCAATCTTGCTAAAGTCCCTGATAAACCGTTTGTAAAAACTGGCATGGCCAAGGAAGGATCGGATATCTCTGATGTATTTAGGAGGAGGGAGGTTGGAAATGACATCAATATTTGCTTTGTCAACCTCGATACCATTTCGCGAAATGATATATCCTAAGACAATACCTTCACGTACCATGAAGTGGCATTTTTCCTAGTTTAAAGTGAGATTTTTATCCTTACATCGGGTAAGGACAGCGTCAAGATGTTGCAGACACTCGTCGAAAGAATCGCTAAAGGTGGAGAAATTATCCATGAATATCTCCAAAACTTTCTTAACCATGTCAGAGAAAATGCCCATCATACACCGCTGGAAGGTACCAGGACCATTGCATAGCCCAAAGGGCATGCGGCGATATGCGAACGTGCCAAAAGGACAAGTGAAAGTTGTTTTGTCGTAGTCTTTCTCGGCGATGGGAATCTGGTTGTAGCCTGAGTAACCGTCCAGAAAACAGTAATATTCATGTCCGGCTAATCGTTCGAGCATTTGGTCAATGAAAGGTAGCGGAAAATGATCTTTCCGCGTTGCGGCGTTGAGTTTCCGATAATCAATGCACACTCGCCACCCGGTTTGGGTGCGAGTAGGGATCAACTCATTCACCTCGTTTGTGATGACAGTAATGCCCGATTTCTTAGGGACAATGTGTATAGGACTGACCGATTGGCTGTCTAAAATAGGGTAAATGATACCACTATCCAAACATTTGACGATCTCCTTTTTCACAGCCTCCTTCATGACTGGATTTAATCGCCTCTGTGGATCCCTAGATGGATTAGCATCATTCATCATATGAATGTGATGTTTAACGATTAGGGGACTAATCCCCTTGATGTCCGCCATCGTCGAGCCAAATGCTTGCCGATTGGATTGCAAGACCGTGAGAAGGGCTTTCTCTTGCTCTTGAGCTAGAGAAGACGAGATGATGACTGGGAGGGTCTCATTTTCACCTAAGTAAGCATTCTTGAGGTAAGATGGCAAAGGCTTGAGTTCGAGCGTAGGAGGTGAAATGACTGAAGGCAAGATTGGAGAAAATGTCTCAAACTCAAAAGATTCCAACAGGGGCTCAAAGTGAGTGTATGCGACCGAGTCGGATGGTTCAACTAACGCATCTGCAAATTTAAAAGATTCAAACTCGGGTGATGACATGTCAAGATCATTTGAAAATGTGAAGCACTCGTAATCATTGTTGGAAGCGGAAGCAGCATGTTCAAAGAAGATTGCACTAGTGGCGTAAGATTACTGTGATCAAACGAGAATTCCTCAAATTCACAGTCCTCAGGGGCGATCTCCTGAATGGAACAAATATCTAGTATATGAGCACTTGGTTCAGGTGGCTGATTCCCTAACCTAAAAATGTTGAGTTCAATTGTCATGTTGCCAAAAGATAGGTTCATGTTACCAATTCGACAATTGATCACAACATTTGAGGTTGCAAGGAATGGGCGACCGAGTATCACCGGAATTTGATTTCGGGGGTTAGCTACAGGTTGGGTATCTAAAACAATGAAGTCAATGGGGAATATGAAGTCCCCAACCTTTATTAACACATCCTTTAGGTCACCCCTAGGATTGGTGATAGATCGGTCGGCCATTTGAAGAGTACAATGTGTAGGTTTCAATTCTCTTACAGTTAGTTGCTCATATACAGAATAAGGAAGCAGCTTAACACTGGAAGCAAGATCTAAAAGAGTGTGGTTGATGTTCTTATCCCCAATGGTTATAGAAATCGTAAGGCAGCCAGGGTCCTTCCGTTTTTGTGGTAAATCTTGGGTAAGAGCATCATCCACGTTACTAGCTTGGAAAACCTTCTTTGGTATATGAGATTTCCTTTTCTTAGTGCATAAGTCTTTCAAGATTTTTGCGTAAGACGGGACTTGCTGAATTGCATCTAAGAGGGGAATGTTGATGTTAACATGTTTGAACAACTCTAGAATTTTCTCCATTTGTGGATTTTGTTTATTGGATCTCAACCGGTTTGGAAATGGAACATTTTTTAAATTGGTTAAGTCCAATGCTTGTGGAGTTAGAACAAATCCCAAAACTGGAGTGAGATGTGGATCCATTCGGAGCAGTGGTTGAAGAAGAAGAGCCTTTTGAAGAATGGAGAATAGGCTCAAAAGAAAAAGTAGGAGTAAAAGAAACAGCCGGGGTGTCATCATCATCAATTCATGTGCCGATATTGTTGTTCAGCATTCTTCCATATCTCAACATAGTCACGACACTCACATTATGGTTTTGTTGTTCAAGAGCAACATGTACATTATGTGGGTGATCAGGATTTGGAAGTGGTTCAGATGGAAGCCTTCTTTTCTTTCGCTCGCTTAAAGCCACATTCAGCTGTGCAATCTAGGCTTCGATGGTCTTGATGCTTTGCCCGTGTGCAGCGGTGTGTTGTACCAGAGACTGAATGTTAGCAGCGGATTGAGTCGATTGCTTTACAAAAGCTTCTAGACTCAGTTCTAACGAGAAAACCATATCGTTAACAAAGTTGTTTTGAGTAAAAGAATTGTTATAGGGTGCAAAGTTGTTCGTCGGATTCTGAAAAGGTTGTGGTTGGAAAGGCTACTGAAATTGTTGTTGAGCCTGTTGTTGAGGAGGAAGAGGCCTCTGGAAGTTGTTGTGGCCTTAGAATTGATGCTGGTTCTGATTTCAGGCGAAATTAGGATGGTTTCTCCAACCGGGTTTGTATGTGGAAGAGTATGGATCGTTTCTTGGTCTTTGTTGAAATGCAGCATTAACCTGATCCTGTCCTTGAGATGGTGAATTGTAAGGACACTTTTCGGTCAAATGAGATGGATCCGAACAACAAGCGCAAATGGTACGAGGGGGAAGAATAGGGGCAGGAGAAGGTGATGAGAATTTGCTTTCAATTGCTTCCAGTTTCCGCGTGATTGCGGCCATCTCAGCCTTCATTGCAATTGAGATGTCGAGTTGATGAACTCCTAGAGATACCTAAAGAAGAAGAAGAAGTTGAGGTGTTCGGTCGGGTGCTCTCCCACTGCAGCGTTTGCTCCGCAAGATCGTCAAAGAATTGCCAAGTTTCCTCGTCAGATTTGGACACGAAGTGGCCCTGACAGATGGTCTCTATCAACTGTCTGGTTGCTGGATTCAGGCCTTCATACGGAGTTTGGAAAAGTTATCATTTCTCTATACCGTGATGAGGACACTGAACAAGGAGGTCCTTGTACCGGTCAAAGCACTTCCAAAAAGGTTTGGTTGGAAGCTCGGTGAATTGGTTTATCTCATTTCGGATCCATGCGGTCTTATGATTTGGGTAGAACTTTTTTAGAAACGCTTTCACAAACTCATCCCAATTGGTTATCGAATGAGATGCAGCGCTATACAGCCACTTTTCAGCAAGGTCTCACAAAGTGAAAGGAATAACTCGTAGCCGTATAGCATCATCAGACAGTTGGGTTGTCTTCATCATCGCATAAATGTTCTGGAATTTATTGATGAAGATACAGGCATCTTCGGATTCAAGCCCGTGAAATTTGGGCAACATGTTGATGAAGTTGTGTTTAATTTAGAAATTATCCCCATTGGCCGGTGGAAGTGAAAGACAAGTCGGTAGTGCAGCGCGGGTAGGATAGAAATGATCTTGGAGCGCGATTCGTTGTGGCGCTTCAAGAGGTGGTCACGGGTTATTCACACCTAATGGAGGTGGAATTATTACCGGGGGAGGTAAAATGATGTTAGGAGGAAATCCCGACATCTCGGAAGAAGAGCCTGGTGAAAGTGAAGGTGAAGAAGTATGGACAGAATCACGGTCAACGTCGGAGTTGACCGGCAAGGGTAAAGGTGAAAGAGGCGTGGAAGGAGTTTCGACTTCGGGGTCGATCGCGTAGTCCGTAGCGACTAACAAAATACGGACTAAACGGGAACTAGGGTCCCTAGTACAAGCGGACATACACTAACGAGTTTAGTGTAATCAAAGCGTAGAATGTGAGGGTAAGAAAATGTAAATGGAGAGAAATTGGGTGAAGGTGGTGAAAGTGGCGAATTTGTGTTTGTTTCGTAAGAATGTGAAAATGAAATGACAGTTCAACAAACACAATCACAAATGCATAGTCACTAATGCACAATCAGTACCTAGACTAGGGTCCTCTAAGTCCACTAGACTTACGCCTAACTGTTTCAAAGCGAAAAATTGTGAGATAACCCTCAAATCGTTTCTTCCCAGCCAGTTGTGGCTATGTAAGCACAAGTGAGGTAAGGAGGGTTCCGCTCACGAATCACCGTGAGACGAGCCTTTCAAGGTTGCCTCCTCACTTATCTAGCCTAGGCACCACAAAGTCATGTTTAGATAAACGACCGAATGCCAACAATCTTCCTTTATCCTATTGAGCACGACAGATCCTTAATTGGCTGAGTCTAGATATTTTTTATTAAGCTTGAGGTGACACTTATGCAATTTAGTGATTTCCGGGGTCTTAGGAAGGGTGATGAAATCTCCACCTAATCAGAATTGGTGTTATAGCCCCTTACGTCCGTATTAATGATGCAATGCACAAATCAACAAGGTTTTGTTATCAAACAATCAATCATCATCATTTTTTTACTTTAAATGTGGCGCTGCAACAAATACGGTTAGTTTCTCTTTGGCTTTTGCGGCGATATTGCAAAGAGTCCTGCAAAGATAAGAATATTGGAGCGTCGGGTTTAAGAAGAGGAAGTTTAGAAAAATACATACCAAAAGAGTTGAGTTTTAAGAAACTCGTGTTGATATTGCCTTCGAGTGTTTGAACAGTTCGCTTGCGCGGGTCAAACTAACCGGGTCTTTTGCACTATAGTGTTCAATCCCCTTATACTTGAAAACGCCCCCTTCTCTGCACGATCTCTGCTCGCCAATCCGTCAAATCTGTAAATGTCGGAAAAATACGGATATTTGAGCTAGAAAGCGATATAGATAGCCAAAGTTCTGAACAAAAATAATTAAGAAAATCAAACAATAAAAATGGGATACTAACAGAACACTGGAAGAAACACGAAAAAACAATTTTCAAAACCTCACTAAGGGACCGGCGAGATCGGGAGTTTTCGCCGGCCAAATTTGTGACCTTGGTACTCAAATTTTGTGTGTTTCCTCTATGTAATAATAGTATTCCACTCTTATACTTTGATTTTCACTTTAAAACACAGTGTGTTAGCAGAACACAAATCCAGAGAACATCATTGGTTTTAGTTCTCGTGATGGTTTAAAAGGAATGTGTTTTATCCGTTGAATCTGTTAGAAAGTTAGTTTTGTACAAAATATTCACAAATTAACCCGAGACTACAAGTTTAAAAGAGTTACAGTCTCCCCGGCAACGGCGCCATTTGATTAACACGCTTTCACCATGTCGTTTTAAAAAGAATTTGAAATAACCGCAATCAAAGACGATGTCGCGTGTAGTGAGCCGCGATGAGTACGGGTCATCCGCAGGGAGATGGTAGGTTTTTAAGCTTGTTTTAACTAGTTAATACCGTAGCTTAAGTTGTTGTTTATACTAAGTGTCGTAACTATGCTATGTTCAATAAAAAGACTTGTTAGGGGTAGTTTTAGGTTAGCTTGTGTTAGGATGATATTTGCCGTTTCCTTATAAACCTAATTCTGATATTGACACTAAGGCAATAGGCAACAACGTGGATTAGGGAACTTGAAATACGGTATTTGTGATTGTGTGCTAAATCCGTATTTCTTGTCCCTTGTCCTTCCATTGTTGTCTCTTGACCTTAGCTTTCGGCAAACCACTCGCAACCAGTCACGATTAGGATTCACCACTATCGTGGTAGGATAGGGTGCCTAACGGAGCGGAATTGCGAGTCGTTTGGTCGGAGTTTCAATTACAAAGTTAAGGTTTTTAAGGTTTTAGCAAACACATCTCCTAACACAATCTAACCATATTCTACCCTTAACAAGTAAATCAATTACTCACACATATTTACAATAAAAAGAAAAAGAAAAGAGTAAGGCACATAACAAAAATTGCAAGAAAAGTAAAGTTAATGGTAGAAAGTTAAGAACCGATAAATTCAACGTGCAAATTTCTTCAAATGTTCTTTAAGCCCGTACCAATGCGAAATCAAAATACCAAACTTTAAGATTGCAAGCTCACTTAAGAGGTTGCAAGATCAAAGCAAGGCAAGGATTTCACAAGTTAGAAGTTTGTAGAAAGTAAGACACACGTAATGAACAACGAGAACTTCTATTGATTTTCAAATAAGATACAACTACTCTTGAATTCAAGAACCTAGATCTTAAGATTGCAAGTTCAATGAAGAAGTTGTAAGGTCAAGATAAAGGGAAAGAGCTCAAGAGTTCAAAGGAGAGGCAAATTACCATCTATAAATTACAATTGTTCTAAACTAAAACTAAAGCAAAAAAGTATCCTCCCACCTTGCCCATTGATCTGGTATTTATAGGCCTCATTCCAGAATAAACAAACAATAAAAATAAGATGATGTGACCCAAATAAACAACCATAAGAAAAATGGGAACATTTAGAGCTAGGGGATCCGGCCATGCCGGTTTTTTAGGGGGTCTCACCGGGCTTGGTCTGAGCAATGGGGCTCGAGTTGGTGTGGTGCTCTTGAGTGCACTCAACAAGTCCACTCTTAATGTTTGATTTCTTCATATCAGCTTGGGTTATACTCAGTAGTCTTGGAGGGAAACTTGATGCTTTTAAATCACATCACATCTTTTAGCATTTATTACACATCACACTCACTTGTGCCAAGGCAGCCCTACCATGGTCCATGTGCCAAAAAGAATGTGCACACTTGCATTGTGTTGGACCAAAATTGTGTGCACATATTTATTTGCAAAAGAATTCTTTAGTCATTTATCGATTTTCTGTTTTGTTTGCAGTGTCGGCTCCCAAACGTTATATCCGTAATTTTGAGTGTGTTTTCAGTATTATATCATGGATACCTGTAATCTATATTTACTGAGCAGACACTGGTTAATAGTACTGATTTATAACAAAATAGATAATGAATGAGCGGTATTAAATTGCAGTGTTCTGAGATGAACAGCAACCGATGCCTATCCCCTTAGGTCCAAGATTGGGCGCGCCGCACGAAAGCCGGCCACACTCCGCTTCTGGGGACGCCTCGGCCCCAGATAGCACCATCCCGCTAACACAAGATCGGATAATGGATTTGGTTACTAGCAAGGTTAAAACATTGATAGCTGAAGTCGAAGCCCTGAAAGAAATCGGCAGTAGTGGGCGGCTATATCCAACACAGTACGATTTGATCGAGTTCCCGAGCGGCTACGTCATTCCTAAGTTCGGAAGATATGACAGGACGGGAAATGCAAATCAGCACGTCACCCATTTTAAAGCGTCATGCGAAAATACATTGGGCAATGATATGCTCCTTCTTCATCAGTTTGTCAATAGCCTGACCGGTGTTGCTTTCGACTGGTATGCGAGCATACCAGACGGGTCCGTGATTACTTTTGCCCAAATGGAGTCTCTGTTTCGGCAAATATTCATGAGTGTTAGTGACAAAATCTTTATCGCTGACCTCGTGAGAACCAAGCCGGGGAAAAACGAAAGCAACATGGACTTTATTGCCCGATGGTGCAACCTCACTGTCAAGTGCGAACCGCCGCTAGAGCAGGACCAGTCTGTCAGCCTCCTTATTGGGAACCTCAGCAAGTGGATGGTCCCATTCTTGTGTACAGCAGGCCATAAGATGTTTCAGGAGCTGACCAAGAAAGTTCAAATGTTGGAACACTCGAAGCAAGAGTCTGCCCCGGACTCTCAGAGAGACAAGACTTAGAAAAGCAAGAGGAACGACAATCGTAGAAGCGGGAATTCCAGCATTACCAACATCTTCAATGCATCCGATAACGAAGTCAAGCAAAAGGCGAGCGAATCCAAAATCAACCGGTCTCGAAAGCCAGTGCTGGGAGGAGAAGGGCCTTCCCTAGAGGAAAAAAAGAATAAGGTTTACTCTTTTAGAAGGGGCAAGGTCCGAAAGATATTCAAAGACGCCTTGATTAATGGTCTACCATTGCCAGAGTCGAAAAGACCCCACGAAGCAAAAATGACCGACAATCCCTTGTATTGCCCGTACCATAGAGTAGTGAGCCATGCGAGTGAGGATTGCTATATTTTCAAGGACTGGGTCGAGAAGCAGTATAAGACTGGAGAGATCGAGTTGTTCAAGAGTGTGTTGGTGAATAATCAAGTTGCAACCACCAACTCTATACAGACAGAAGTTGAAGCCTTCTGAGAGCAAACAGCTGAACCCGCTGCCCCGAAGAATGAATCCGACTCGCTGCAGCCTCCGTGGAGTGAGCACATATCTAATAAGACAAAGAAGATGCTAAAGATACTTCGGAAAGAGCCCAGAACAGAATGGGAAGGGCAGAAGAAGCCCACCACTCCAGCTGCCAATTTAGCTCCATCAGGCTCAAAATCCAAAAAGCTTAAGAAGAAGAAAAGTGCAGCTCGATGCGAAAAAGTGTCTGCAGGGATATCGACCATTCAAAAATATATCGATTCTCTCGAAGACTATGAACAGAAGGAAAGAACTCTAATTCAATTGAAGGAGTTCTTCCCTGTAGAAGCGGCTGAAATTCTGGAAGAGCTAGAAGAAGACTCCAATGAAGAGATCCTTATGGTGACCTGCTACGCCATCCATCTTGGTAGCGACTCTGAGGAGGAGCTTCGTTTTCCCGAAGAGGATGGGGAGTTCATTACAAAGGACAACCAAATCCAGCTCAGAAGCGGCAGGGCTCTACCGCCAAATCAAGGTAACGCCTCAAAAGGAAAGGAAAAACATGTAGCTAATGAGGAAGATGGCAGAGAACCGGCTAACGAAAACTCAAGTCCTTTCTCAGTGGACTACAATGTTTTGGCTCATCTCCGGAAGCTTCCGTCTCTCCTGAGCATCTACGATGCCTTGGTCCTATCTAAAGAGCTTAGAGATGTTTTCATTCATGCTTTATAAAACCCCAAGCAGTACCAGGCTCGCTTTGCGGAAATTAATATGAAAGAAGCCCAGTACACCCTGCATACCGCCGTGGTCACGTTTAAGGACGAAGACCTGCTACTGGGAATAGCTGAGCATAACCGGCCGCTTTACATGAATGGGTACAGCGACGGAGATCAGATTAATCGCATATTGATTGATCCGGGATCCTCAGTGAACATCATGAACTTGAGAACTCTAAAGAGTTTGTCAATGGACGTCTGAAACCTGTCAAGCGAAAGGATTGTCATTCAAGGCTTCAATCAAAACAGCCAGCAAGTTTTGGGGTCTATAGCTCTGCCAATCAAATTTAGGGATTTGCAAACCGAAGCTAAGATATACGTGATCGACGCTGACACGTCTTATAAAATTCTCTTGGGACGGTCGTGGCTCCAAGATTACAGCATCATTCCGTCAACTCTCCATCAATACAAGAAGTCTAAAAATGGCGAAGAAAGACGCATTGACGGAGACATCCAGCCGTTCAGTGTGCATGATGTCCGATATGAAGATTCTCGTTACTTTATGAATCTCCAAAGTGCTGAGGCACAGCTGACCAAAAACAGAACGACCCCGAAACTCAAAAGCAAGTCTGAGCTGGCTGTCACTTTCAAAAGCAAAAACCTTCAAGTGCGTCCGCATTTCGGCAGTGACACTGATGAGTCCGCATTGGAAGTCCGTCCGTCCATAAAAACCGCCCTCATTTTGGTAGCGATACGGACGAGTCTGATATTGAAGGCCCATCCGACAGCAAAATTCGCCCTAGTTTAGGCAGCGACACTGAAGAGTCTGAGGAAGAGAACCTGCCTTGCAACAGCTATACAGATTGGGCCCCCACACAACAAGTAAAGCTATGAGAGACCTTCGAAGTTGCAGAAGGGTCCCTAGCCATCACAAGGGTGCCTGAGCAGATGTGCAAAGAGCTCGATGCATTATCAGTCTCCACCGTAGACCAGCTGAAAACTTTCTACGTTTCCGGAAGAAAAAGTGGATAGAAGGGCATCCTGTTTTATGGGCCAAATTCTGTCGCGCACCCGGACGATTTGTCTATGACATGCCTTTCATATGAGAGAGGCATAAGGGCCATCCTCAATCCCAGATATTATGCACCTGAGATGCAAGAATACTTTAAAAAGTGCGGTTGTCGGCTAAATCAAACGGACTCCGAAGCGAAGTTTTACGAAGGGCTATGGCATCCGCCTTAAGTCCGAGCACTCATCGATGGAAGAATCCCAGATAGACGGGGCATAGGTTTCATTCAACCTGACGTTAAGACATGCTATATGATCCATATTGGTGAAGCCAACGAAGAGTCAAATGATGAAGATGATCTAACCGAGCCAGAAGAAGCCCCTCAAGAATTCGAAGATGGCAGACAAGCAACCTTCGATGAGCAAACCACGGTTGATTTGGGAACGCCTGATAATCCAAGGCCGACCTACATCTGCTCACTCTTGTCATAGGAAATGAAAGAGCGGATAATCACCCTGCTGCATGAGTTTGCCGACTGCTTCGCATGGACGTATAAAGAAATGCCTGGCCTCTCCCCAGAAGTGGCCATCCATAAGCTAGCTATATTTCCTATTTCCAAGCCAGTCAAACAAGCCCCTCGAAGAATTAGAAGGGATCTAGAAGAAAAGTTCATCGAGGAAACCAAGAAACTCATCGATGCCAGTTTCATCAGAGAAGAGAAATATGCGGACTGGATCGCATGCATCGTCCCAGTGAAAAAGAAGAATGGGCAGATCTGAGCCTGCGTCGATTTCAGAGACCTTAACAAAGCATGCCCTAAAGATAATTTCACGCTACCGGTCATGGAAATGATGTTCGACGATACCTCAAATTACGAGCTGTTCATCTTCATGGATGGCTCGTCTGGATATAATCAGATCAAGATGTCGCCCAAGGATGAGAAACATACAGCATTCTGAACCCCGATCGGAATATACTGCTACAAGGTGATGCCGTTCGGACTGAAGAATACAGGCGCCACGTATCAAAGGGCAATGACTAAAATCTTTGATGACTTAATCCATAAAGTCGCTGAATGTTATGTTGATGATTTGGTTGTTAAGACCAAAACCAAGGCCTATCACATCCGAGATCTCAGGACCGTCTTCACCTGACTAAGGGAATACGATCTGAAAATGAATCCTCTGAAGTGCGCTTTTGGCGTGTCATTGGGAAAATTCCTGGGCTTCATAGTCCGACATCGAGGGATCGAAGTTGACCCATCAAAGATAAAGGCCGTCATGGAGATGCCCCCTCCGAAGAATCTGACGCAGCTGAGATCTTTTCAAGGCAAGCTTGCTTATATACGAAAGTTTATCTCAAATTTATCAGGGAGATGTAGGCCCTTCTCAAAGCTCATGAAGAAAGGAGCTCCTTTTGTCTGGGATGCCGAATGTCAAGAAGCGTTCGAAAATATCAAATAGTACCTGACGCACCCTCCAGTGCTTGCTGCTCCCATTCCAAATAAACCGTTGATTCTCTATACTGTCGCGCTAGATGAGTCACTCGGTGCACTCCTCGCCCAGAACAATGAGGAGGGAAACGAGAATACCCTCTACTACCTTCGGCTACGAGTCTACGGTGATTCCCAGCTTGTCGCCAACCAAGTAAGCGGCGACTACAAGATATATAAGCCCGAGTTAGCTTGATATAGAGGCCGGGTGGTGGAACTCATGAAAAGGTTCACTCACATTGAACTAATGAGAGTCCCTAAGGCGTTGAACGGAAAAGCCGACGTACTCGCTCACCTAGCTACAGAGTTGGCTGATCCCGACATGGATGGAATTCTGATCACAGTCAGGAGCCAGCAAATTCTACCCCCGGTCTCTTTACGAGAAAAGGGAAGCGTAGAACAAAAGAGAAATCCTGCCGAAGATCATTCAAGAGGAGCCCGATTGGAGAGATCCCTTCATAGAGTACCTCCGATACGACAAGCTGCTCGAAGAAAAATCTGCGAGGGTTCATCTTAAGAAGAGAGCTCTCTGATATGTGTTTGTAAATAATACGCTATACCGCAGATCATATGACCAACTCTGGATCAGGTGTCTGTCATTGGCCGAAGCCCAAAAAGTCATGCCAGAAGTTCACTCGGGCATCTGCGGGGCTCACCAGTCTGCCCTAAAATGCAGCTTCAAATCAAATGGCTTAGATATTACAGGCCCACCATGATAAGGGATTGTGAAGAGCATAAAAAGAAGTGTCATCTCTGCCAAATTCACGGTGACTTCATTCACAAGCATCCCAATCCGATGCATCTTACGGTGGCATCATGGCACTTCGAAGTTTGGGGCACCGACATAGTTGGTCCAATTGATCCTCTATCATCTAAAGGCCATCGTTTCATATTGGCTGCAACTGATTACTTCTTCAGGTGGGCTGAACCTGTCCCGCTAAAAGAAGTAAAGACAGAAGATATTCTGACGTTCTTCCGGCATAATATTCTATACCACTTCGGTACACCGAGAAGAATCATATCTGACAACGGGCCTTCTTTCAAGAGCTTCAAAGTCTTAAGGTTCGCTACTCAGCACAAGATAGACTGGAGATATTCCTCCATCTATAATCCAAGAGCTAATAGGCTAACGGAAGCCTTCAATAAGACTCTATGCAAGCTCCTGAGGAAAAATACTTCAGCCAACAAGAGAGACTGGAATCTCAAGCTCCACAAGACATTGTGGGCATATCGTACCACACACCGCACTCCAACTCAGACCACTCCATGCTCACTACTCTTCGGAGTGGAAGCAATCCTCCCGCTCGAAGTCGAAGTTCCAAGCCTAAGAATGACCATCCAACACGGGTTGACGGAGGAGGAAAACGTCCTCCTTCGGCTCGAAGAGCTCAATGCCCTCGAAGAAAAGAGGCTTGCAGTACAGCAAAATCTAAAGCTGTACCGAGCCCAAATGTCACTGGCCTATGATAAGATGACCCGTCTCCGTGCTTTTAAGAAAGGCGAATTGGTGTTGGTCCCCAAAAGACCGATCATACCCAATGGACATGCCAAGGTAAAATTCGAGCCAAACTGGGAAGGACCATACGTCATCGAGAAAGTTTTTGATGGAGGATCCTACCAGCTGATAAATGCCGAGGGAGAAAGGTTCATGCTACCCATCAATGGCCAATACCTCAAGAAATACTACGCATCAATGCTCCAAGTCGCAGGCGAATTGAGAACACCGGCCCTACGGTCTGGATCATATATCTTGTAAAACCGTATACAATCCATGGGTGTAAATGACCCATATCTCTCCTAAGTCCTACCGGCGAGACTACATTTAAAGTCCCGCCGACGATGAAGAAAAAGGGTACGTCCACAAGCGAAACGGGCACGGATGAAAACCCGAAAGGGCTTCGTGAGTAAAAACAGCAGGACTGCAAGCGAATTTGTGAAAACTCGAAAGGGCGCAAACTTGTGAAAAGAGATGAAATGCACTCACAAAATCCTCTCGACCTTATGAGGAAAGAAAATCCCCGCGTGAGATCTTTACGACTCACAAAGGAGCAACACACTTAGGAATCCCCACGATTCCTAGGGAGAAATACACCTGCGAGATCCTCTTGACTCATAGGGAGAAAATGCTTTTATGAGACCCTTACGGCTCATAAAATTGAAAAGCCTTAGGTGATAGGGATCTAAACTTGTCTCCTAAGCCATCGTTCCCTAACGGGCATGGCAAATGATGAGTCGCTCCTGGCACTACACTTCAATGTTAGCGGTGCTGATACCGACCCAAAAACCAAATCCCAAGACCTTCTGGGGCAAATGATGAATTGCTTCTGGCATTATTCCAGTGCAGTAATGCTGATGCCGACCCAAAAACCCAAATCCTAGGTCTTCCCAAAGGCAAATGATGAGTCACTCCTGGAACTATGCTTCAGTGTTAGCGGTGGTGATGCCGACCCAAAAACCAAATCCCAAGTCCTCCCGGGGCAAATGATGAGTTGCTCCTGGCATTATTCCAGTGCAGCAATCCTGATGCCGACCCAAAAAACAAATCCCAAGTCCTCCCGGGGCAAATGATGAGTTGCTCCTGGCATTATTCCAGTGCAGCAATGCTGATGCCAAATAAAATCCAAATTCCATGTTCCTCTCAAATTCAAAAGTCCCGCCAAATAAGACAGAAATCAAACAGATCAATTTAATGTCCCACCCGATAGCAAGTAAGTTCAACCCCGACACCGCAGAAAGTAGAGCAAGTCAAATCAAATCCCGATACCGCAAGAAGCGGAGTAAGCACCGACCGTCCAAGTCGCAAAAGGGGCAGAACCGACCGACCACGTCGCAAAAGGCGCATCACAGACCGTCTATGTCGCTAAAAGGGCATCACCGACCGTCCAAGTCGCAAAAGGGGCAGTACCGACCGTCCACGTCGCTAAAAGGGCAACACCGACCGTCCAAGTCATAAAAAGGGCAGCACCGACTGTCCACGTCGCTAAAAGGGCAGCACCGACCGTCCACATCGCTAAAAGGGCAGCACCGACCGTCCAAGTCGCAAAAAGGGCAACACCGACCATCCGCAAAAAGGGCAGCACCGACCGTCCACGTCGCTAAAATGGAAGCACCGAACGTCCACATCACAAAAAGGGCAGCAACGATCGTCCACGTCGTTAAAAGGGCAGCACCGACCGTCCAAGTCGCAAAAATGGAAGCACCGACCGTCCAAGTCGCAAAAATGGAAGCATCAACCGTCCTCGTTGCTAAAATGGCAGCATCGACCGTCCAAGTCGCTAAAATGGCAGCATCGACCATCCACGTCGTCAAAAGGGAACCCAACCAAATCAAGTTCCATATAGAACAAGATCCATCAATTTCATGCACACAACCCACACACGCGGTGTGCATTTATTGATGGGAGGCACTTTGTTAGGGTCAAAAATAACACCTCGGTTTACCAAGTCAAAATCAAAGTCAACCCAAAGCCAAGTCGGCCCAAGCCCAGGTCAAGACCGAGCATTGAATGGACCGGCCCCATGACAAAAAGAATGAAGCCATAGATTGGTTTAATGTAATTCTTTTTTTTATATATAGAAATAAATGTATGAAAGATGGGCAGAAAGCCAAATTTTTTTAAACCTCATAACTTATATGCAAAAGGAAATAAGCACATAAGGAATGGAGTGGCACAAAGGCCATTTGGCAAAGCTCAAGAGGCTATATGTAAAGTGTGTAGCCTATAAATGCAAACATGATGAAAAAATCAATGACAACTTTTCATTCTCTTAAATTCTAGGGTTTGTGTCTCCTTCTCCTTCCTCAAGATTCTAAACCTTCTTTCTTTTTTTGAATTAAATCAAGAGTTCAATCCCTCTTTTTCCAAAAAGAAACTGTTTTTCACCATAAAACCCTTAAAGGGGAACTCAGATCTTTCATAAAATCACCAAAAGGGGATATTTTTGAGTTTCACCCCTCCTTTTCTACAAGATCCAGCCAACGGAGAAGAGGAAGAAGGAGACCCTTTTTCAAAAATCCCATTACGAGAAGATCAAGGCTCAAAAGGAGATCCAAGTCTAAAGGGGAGAAGAAAGGGGTCCCTTCTGACCATCTTCAAAGATTTCTAGGAGTTTAACTCCATTCAAGATCTGTTGGAGTTTAACTCCATAAACAAAATACTTTTAGGAGTTTAACTCCAAATTAATACATAATCCCTGCTAGGAGTTCAACTCCAAATCCCCTTGGGAGTTCAACTCCCAGCCCAGGGGCAAATCCCTTTTTCCGCTGGTGTTTCCAGCGGTGGCGTGCCGCGCACGTGACCCGCGGACGTCCAGCGGTGGCGTGCTGCGTACGTGACCCGTGGGCGCCCAGCGTTGCGTGCAGGGCACGTGACCCGCGGGCGCTCAGCGCCCATGTGTGCCTCACAGGATCCGCGGGCGCTCAGTGGTCAAGTACAGTGTTAGTTATGTATATGCCCTAGAGGCCATTGTTGTACATATGATGTATATTATAGTAGATGCTTGGATATATATAGAGAGGACTTTCTTACTCGATATGATAGTATGCTATCTGGTTGCTCTTTGTCTTAACATGTTGACTTGTATTGGGTTACTGTCTTCACTAGTAAAATAGGGGGTTGCCCCTACGGATATTGGAATCCGTAGGGGCAGATTTAACCTGGCCCTACGGATTAATCCGTAGGGCTAAAAGGTTTCCCCTACGGGCACAGACGTCCAAGAATAAAAATATTAATTCTTAATTTGGTGTTTGCCCCTACGGAGCCGCAAACAAAGGACCTACGGGTATATCCGTAGAGGCAAGTAAATATCGATTTAACAAAAGCCCAGATCGATCGCCTACGCTCACTTTCTCTCTCTCTCTCTCAATCGCGCGCGAAAAAAATCCCCAAATCGCCACGCCGTCGTCGCCACTGTCGTTCTCCTCGTCGCCACCACCGGTTTCGTCGCCACCGCAGTTCTCGTCGCCATCGCGGTTCAGGTCGTCGCTACCGCCGTTCAGGTCGTCGCCCCAGCCCCAGCAGCAGCCGTTCAGGTGAGTAAATCTCGAGGTAAATTAAAGAATTTTTGGATTATTTTGGGCTTAGGGTTCATGGCTAGGTCTGGGGTTGCGCGCGCGAGTTGGGGTTGGGCAGGGGTCGCGGTCGGGGTCGGGGTAGAGTTAGGGTAGGGGTTCGGCTGCTGCTGGGGTGGGGCTGGGGTTAGGGTTTGCCTTAGGGTTGGTGTTGGGGTTTAGCTGGCCGCGCTGGGGTTAGGGTTAGGTTGGGGCTGGGCTGGGGCTGGGGGCTGGGGCTGGGTTGGGGTTAAGTGGTGGGGAGTTGGAAAAAAACAAGAAAATGAAAGAGTAATTAATGTGAGAAATTAAGAATGAGAACAATTGTACAACAAATTTGTTGACAAGAAAATGAGAGAGTAATGAATATGAGAAATTAAGAATGAGAACAATTGCACAGAAAAAGCTATGCTTGACTAGGGAGGATGGTTCTATGTGCTTTCAGAGAGCAACTTGGGGTTAGGGTTAGGTGGATTGATGACAACAAAATACCATAATTTATAACTATATTACTCATATAATGTGTATGTCATGTGAAAGGTAGATGAAGGTCGAGGCAAGCACAATAAATTTGTTGGATGGGACAATGTCAATAGGAGCTCAATGCTATTTGGAAAAATAATAATTCAAAGACATAGTGGAGTTTCCGATTGGTGGCATGGACTAGTTTGATGTATGTAGTTGGTTTGATTTATGAAAAAATGGGGAGACAACATGCATGTATGCATATAGGTAACATCTGCCAATATGCCATATCCAGACCGCAATCTATTTTTGCCTATTGGCTAATATGAAAATATCGGCCCGCGTATATGACATAATCAAAGTTGTTAAATCTTGATACGGTTTGTGTTTCGTTTTTTTATTTATCAGTTCTATTAATATTGCGTATAACGCTTTATGATATCAGTATCCTACATTTGTAGTTTTAATTGTTGATTGTTATAGATGAATACCATTGCAATAATAGTTTTTGGTTGATGAATGCTATTGCAATGTAGGATAATCAGTTCTATCAATCTTGATCTCAATGGTTTAAAATCATGTTACACATACAACACGAATGCACAACAAACGCATAATTAGAGAGCGACTCGAGATATTCAGGTTAAAACCAATATATGATACTCGATGATAATATGAAACCTTCATATTCCCATCGATACTCGTATATGAAACTAAAAGCGCCACTTAGTCCCCGTCTATCGGTTAACATACGTGCGATGCTCATCGTGACCTAGAACGGTTGTTAAATATCGGACAGTATAGCTCGACACTAACAACCGTCGTATAGTCTACGCGACGAGAAAATTCAATCGTATGGTAACCCATAGATTTGTCCCGTGTGGACAAGTTAAGAATGTATAAAGCAAACGCCTTCATTCACTTGTGTTTTCATCCGTTTCGAGATATTTCGTCGGTACCTTTTCGCTGGTTCTCCGTGTACAAAGATAGATTAGATGTTCATTTCAACGTTGTTTCACAGCTTTGAAATGATTATCTATTCTATTACAGTGTACTCGAAGAACAGCGGGGAGGTGCTGCCGAAATTTACTCGAAACGGTTGAAAGCACAAGTGATGGGCGTTCGCTCTATACATTCTTAATGGGATAAAAGCCTACCCCCGACAGCCGGAACACACACATACAACAAGAATACACAACAAACGCATAATTAGAGAGCGATTCGAGATGTTCGGGGTAAAACCAATATATGATACTCGATGATAATATGAAACCTTCATATTCCCATCGATACTCGTATATGAAACTAAAAGCGCCACTTAGTCCCCGTCTGTCGGTTAACATACGTGCGATGCTCGTCGTGACCTAGAACTATACGAAGGTTGTTAAATATCAGACAGTATAGCTCGATACTAACAACCGTCGTATAGTCTACGCGACGAGAAAATTCAATCGTATGGTAACCCATAGATTTGTCCCGTGTGGACAAGTTAAGAATGTATAAAGCAAACGCCTTCATTCACTTTTGTTTTCATCCGTTTCGAGATATTTCGTCGGTACCTTTTCGCTGGTTCTCCGTGTACAAAGATAGATTAGATGTTCATTTCAACGTTGTTTCACAGCTTTGAAATGATTATCTATTCTATTACAGTGTACTCGGAGAACAGCGGGGAGGTGCTGCCGAAATTTACTCGAAACGGTTGAAAGCACAAGTGATGGGCGTTCTCTCTATACATTCTTAATGGGATAGAAGCCTACCCCCGACAGCCGGAACACACACATACAAACGCATAATTAGAGAGCGATTCGAGATGTTCGGGTTAAAACCAATATATGATACTCGATGATAATATGAAACCTTCATATTCCCATCGATACTCGTATATGAAACTAAAAGCGCCACTTAGTCCCCGTCTATCGGTTAACATACGTGCGATGCTCGTCGTGACCTAGAACTATACGAAGGTTGTTAAATATCAGACAGTATAGCTCGATACTAACAACCGTCGTATAGTCTACGCGACGAGAAAATTCAATCGTATGGTAACCCATAGATTTGTCCCGTGTGGACAAGTTAAGAATGTATAAAGCAAACGCCTTCATTCACTTGTGTTTTCATCCGTTTCGAGATATTTCGTCGGTACCTTTCCGCTGGTTCTCCGTGTACAAAGATAGATTAGATGTTCATTTCAACGTTGTTTCACAGCTTTGAAATGATTATCTATTCTATTACAGTGTACTCGGAGAACAGCGGGGAGGTGCTGCCGAAATTTACTCGAAACGGTTGAAAGCATAAGTGATGGGCGTTCGCTCTATACATTCTTAATGGGATAGAAGCCTACCCCCGACAGCCGGAACACACACATACAAACGCATAATTAGAGAGTGATTCGAGATGTTCGGGTTAAAACCAATATATGATAATATGAAACCTTCATATTCCCATCGATACTCATATATGAAACTAAAAGCGCCACTTAGTCCCCGTTTATCGGTTAACATAACGTGCGATAATTTATTCTTTTCAATGACAAACGCACACACAAAGCATATACACGGATTTTCTCCTTTGTCAGTAACTATCCCATTCTTATATTTCTCAATATAGTCAGCATAACCTACAATTTATATGTTATTCAGTCTAACATGGCCCATGAGTACGTCAGAGTTAAGGACTGGATGTATGTGGATTGGAAACAACGTATGCAACCAAAGTTTGTCGCAGGAGTTGCTGCTTTCCCTGAATTTGCACGCGCACATAATAAGATCATAATAGAGAAGATTCTCTGTCCGTGCGATAGATGTGGAAATAAGTACTCGCAGAAGGTAGAATTGGCAGAGCTTCATATTGTAAAACATGGGTTTACTAGACTTTATTCAAGTTGGAAATATCACGGGGAAGGAGAAGAATGCAGTACTGCGGTAGAAGAAGAAGGAGAACACGATAATGCGGCAGGAGAAGAAGAATTCGGTAATACGGCAGGAGACGGAAATTTATTTCCATCAGAAGAAATGGAGGATATGGTAGAGGCTGCCCTAGGTGAATCTATTCGTACCGAAGATGACATTCCTTCCGGTCAAGGACCGCGTGCGGATAAATATGAAAATTTCATGAATGATGCTAGGAAACCAATTTATGAGAATGCGAAGTATTCCACCCTCTCATGGTTCGTCCAAATTTTCCAGATTAAATGCCTAAATGGATGGAGCAACAAGTCATTCACAATGCTTCTTTCGTTCTTGAAAGATTCTATGCCTCCGGGAAATAATGTGCCCGAAAGCTGGTACGAAGCCCAGAAAATGATGTCTGATTTGGGTCTAAAGTGCGAGAAGATTCAAGCATGTCCTAAAAATTGCGTGTTGTACCGGAAAGAGAATTCAGATTTGAAAGAGTGTCCAACATGCGGAGAGGCCAGGTATAAGCCGAAAGATTCTGATAAGAATCTTGATATACCTGTGAAGATAGCACGATATTTTCCCATAACACAGAGGCTACAGAGGCTATTCAGGTGCAAGAAACAGCCGAGACAATGATTTGGCATCACCGTGCTCCTCCAAGCGAAAATGGAAAAATGAGCCATCCAAGAGATTCATCGGCATGGAAGGATTTCGATAGGAGGCACGCAATATTCAGTAGCGATCCTCGCAATGTCCGGCTCGGACTGGCTACCGATGGCTTCTGCCCATTCAACTATATGGCTGGAAGTCACAGTACATGGCCTGTTGTAATGATAATTTATAATCTATCGCCTTGGTTGGCTATGGACCAATCATACTTTATGATGCTTCTTCTTATCGACGGACAAACTCACCGGGGAACAATATCGACGTCTATCTCCGACCTCTGATCGAGGAGCTGAAAACTTTGTTCATTGATGGTGTAGAGACGTATGATTCAAACACAAATACAACCTTCATACTGCGTGCGGCTTTAATGTGGACAATTAATGACTTTCCTGCGTATAGAATGCTATCAGGTTGGTCCGTACATGGTCACAAAGCATGTCCTCATTGCCATGAACACACAACATCAAAATTTTTGAATTTTAGCAGGAAGGTTTGTTATTGCGGCCATCGATGTTTTCTGCCTCCAGACCACCCCTATAGGTTAGACACGGTTCACTTTGATGGTCATCAGGAGCTTCTTGGAGCTCCATCCCCATTATCCGGAGAGGACGTGACTGCTAAATGGGATGGTTACAATAATGTGACCTTCGGGATGGATCCGACGAAACAGGTCAAACCACAATATTGGAACAAGTTAAGCATTTTCTTCGAGCTTCCGTATTGGTCTACAAATTCAGTGCGTCATTGTCTGGACGTCATGCATATAGAGAAGGGAGTATCAGAGCACATACTTAACTTGCTTCTGTGTAAAGACGGGAAATCGAAAGACAACATGAATGCTCGGATGGATCTACAAGAGTGGGGAATAAGAAGTGAATTGCACCCTAGACCGGTAGCGGGTAAACCGGGCAAGTTTGTACTTCCCAATGCCGCTTATCATATGTCACAACCGGAGAAGAAAAGATTCCTGCAGGTGTTGCATGATTTGAAAGTCCCCACAGGTTTCTCAGGATCATTCAGCAAGAAAATAAAAATTGTGAAGGGCAAGATCGATGGGCTGAAAAGTCATGATCACCATGTTATCGTGGAGCACCTTCTTCCATTAGCCCTCAGGACTTCTCTCCCCGACTCGGTTGGTCTAGTAATCAACGACCGATGTTGTTTTTTTAGGGAGTTGTGTGCTAAAACACTGGAGGTTGCGACGCTGGATAAACTAGAAAATTCTATTGCGTTGATACTTTGCAAGTTTGAGCGTATTTTCCCACCGTCATTTTTCGATATCATAATACACTTGACGGTTCATCTTGCAACTGAGGCGAAGTTAGCCGGACCAGTACAATATCGATGGATGTATCCCGTCGAGAGGTACGTGTAATTTTTCGTTTCGCGCAATTTATAAATTTATTGTTGTCATGTATGCCCGTATTTATTTATTCAACATATTCTCATTAGGTACCTCTACACTCTTAAGAAGTATATACGCAATAAAAATCGACCAGAGGGTTCTATCATGCAAGGTTATCTTCTTGATGAAGCAACCACATTTTGTTCCCGCTATCTGGACGAGAACATTAAGACAAGGCTTAACCGACCACGAAGAATTCAAGACGGGCCATATGGTAAAGCCGAGTATAAGAGGGTAGACACTATGTTTATCAACAAGATATACCGGTTTATCTTGCTTAATTGCGCATATCTTGAACAAATTAGAGAGTAAGTTCTTTTGGATTAATTGTTATATCTGTGTTTGTGTGTGTATGAAATGACATAATATTAATGTCACAATTACTTGTCGAAAACAGAACTCATTTTAACGAGGTACGTGAGGGGCATCCTGATTGGAACGAAGAACGTTTGGAAAAATACCATCAGGATAATTTTTGTGATTGGGTCACAGATCATGTAAGTTATTCGAATAACATTTTATTACTATCAGTTTTAATCTAAACTTGTATCGTTATGTATTTTGTCGTAAAATTTGTTTTGTTAGATCCACGATCCGAACTTGTCTGCATTATTTGAGAGTGATTCAAGATGTTTAGCTCAATTTCCTAGTATGGAGGTTGCATATTACAAAGGATTTGGTGTCCTTGGATACAAATTCGAAGTTAAGGACATAGAAACATCTAGAACCACTCAGAATAGTGGGATTGCGACGGTAGGATCGGACGGTGTGATTTACTATGGGTACTTAAATTGTATACTCGGCATCCACTATCCCGGACGATCAGAACCCTTTTATATATTCCAGTGTACTTGGTACGATCCGCGAACTGATACGGACAGGTGGAGAAGCAGTCTTGGGACTTGGAAAGATGAATATGGATTGACCAGTGTGAACACACTTCGATTTTACGGTCAGGACGATCCATTTATCTTTCCGAACCAAGCGTTCCAAGTATACTACTCACAGTGTTTGAAGCATCCGGGGTGGAGTGTTGTATGCTGATGGAAACCTAGAGATGTCTACGATGTCCCAGAATATGAGGACAGCGATGAGGACGAAGAAGAGAGAAGGCTTAAAGTGCTCCGACCGTCTGTTTCGAAGGAAGGGTTGTCTTCGACCGATCATGAAGTTACGTGGGTTAGAAATGACATCGACGATGAAATCCAAGTAGATATGTATGATGCGCCCACGAAACGAAAAAGGTTATCAGTAATGTTATATTATTAATTCACATTTTAGGCTCTAGATCATATATAGTCAATACTTTTAATGATTGTCTAATGCGTCTACGAACCGTTTATCTAGATTTGATGACGATGTCGGGAGCAGCGAGGGGCGGCAGGAGCTCCAGCCGCGGCAGAGGCAGAGGCAGAGGCAGAGGCAGAGTGGTTCTACCGCCCGGATAGCTCCGTAGGGAGCTTCAGAGGGCCGGTCTTGCACCCAGATCGGAGACCCCTTCGGATGCCTCCTTCCGTGTTGATTTGGCCACACCGCCAGGTATACTGCACGCATATCCATTTTGAATGTTATATTACAGATATTCATGCATGTTTATGTCAAAATTACTTATATTGTCAATGTTTGATTGTCTAGTTGTTGGTGATGTGTCCACATCTGGGACAGAGGCCACCCCCGCTCCTCCAGGTATGTTTATATATCATATAGTGTATGTATATTGATTTAGAATGCTATATCATAAATACACACATTCCTTTTGCTCTTACTTAGCAATTTTTATTATTGTCTAGCTGTAGGTGGTGACACCACCGCACCTGCGGGTATGTTTATATATCCTATAGTGCATGCATATTGATTTAGAATGTTATATTATTGATCTACACATTCTTTTTGCAATTACTTATATAATCTATTTTTAATTGTCTAATTATAGGTGGTGCGGCCACACCTTCCACAGGGGCCACTCCTGTCGCTTCCATACCCTCCGCATCGTCTGCATGTTAGTATGAATAAATTTAAAATATTTATTCATTTTACATATGCTCTATAGAATAAATATGAACTTCATAGAAATTTAGCGTCGATGTTTATTTTATAGTTGGAGGGGATGCGTCCGGGTCCGGGACCCCGGTTGTTCCTCACCGGAGGAACTATCGTCCCGCTCGTGCTGCTGCTCGGGCCCAGGCTCGTGCGCTAGTCACCGGAGGTATATATCACACTTGAATTTTTGTTTAACCTTGATTTCTTAATACAATTTTGTCTTATTATTGATTGTCTTGATATTTCGTGCAGACGCAGGGCCTCTCCATCCCCAAAGGGGGACTCGAGGCCCGAATCAGTCCTATAGGCTGAGGCCTGATAGAGCTAGGGGGAGGCAGCATTCCCCCTATTTTTTACCCTTGACTATCGCTATACCGGTCCTCATGCCGAGAGGTTCGGCCGGTATTTGGGGGACGAGAGCCGGATCGTGAAGAACTATCCACTTCACGTTGAGTGGGGCGAGCAGCACCAGCGCTCATTCGCCCTCTTCTTTGATCAGGCTCGGGTATGTATTAATATATATTTTCATTTGATCTATCCAATATATTTATTATTAACACTTGCAATCTAATAACAATGTTTTTTTTGTATTTTCAGTTGGATTACGATTTTCAGCCTGTAGCCGATCCTGATCACCCGGGGAGGGTGCTCGACCTTCATGCTCTGTACAATGGCCTGATGAAGAACATGCAGGCCAAGGTCCGATACAACAGGAATGAGCTGAAGGCCGACTGCTACTCCCTGTGGATGGCGACCCCCGAGGCAGAGAGAGCGGCCCTCCTATCTACTCCGGCGTTTGCGAGAGTCGACGTAGAGACATGGCCTCTATTGTGCGCTTATTTCGACTCCCAACGCAAACAGGTATATATTTTAAATTTAATTCATTATTTATGATATAATTTATTTCTTTGTGTTTCTTAATTAGAAAACTAAATGTTAATGCGTTGTGCAGAAACAGGCCGCTCAGAATACGGAGAACAGGAAGTCGACGAAGAGGGGTCGCCCCACTTACACAGGTGGCTCTAGGAACATTACTCGAGCCATGGAGTTATCGGTAAATTAAGAGTTATTCTCTAATATTCTGCAATATTAAGAGTTATTCTCTAATATTTTTAATATTAAGAGTTACTTTCTAATATTGCAGACATCTCGGACCGTGGCGTCAGGTGGTACACCGAGCGTGCTGTCCGCATATCTTGCCGTCCACGGCACCTCGACAGATCCCGCCACGGGCGAGCTTCGATATCCCGACGTCGCTACCCAGGAGTACTGCGTAAGTGTTAATATTTTTTCTACCCAAATTTGAAATTTTAGTTTTGGAAGGTTCAAGTTTAAATTTTATATTTATACTTTACTGCTTAATGTGGGTGTAGGAGCGGGTGGTTGAGCAGGCCCAGGCCTCGGGGATCGATTTTACCGGACAGAACGATCCGAGGCTGCTGACCCCAGTTCTGGACGCCGCACACGGAGGGCACCACGGAGGTTGGGAGAGAGGCCGGGGATTGGGCCCTAGCAGGGCCCATATGAGGTTGGACTCCACCCCGGCGGTTACTTCCTCCGTCTCCAGTGACCGGCATGTCCATCAGGAACTGGATAGCTTGGGGGCCACCGTTCAGGAGTTGAAGGAGATGCTGGTATGTATACTACTTTATAGTAAAATATCATTTCATATTATATACATATCAACATATCCATAATTAGTACGTAGCTTGAGCTTATTTAGTTTTAGACTTAAGTTTGATTAATCATACATACATATGTAATTAAAATAAACAACGCTTTTCCAAACTACATATCCAAACAGGGTTTCGAAATAACTTAATAATGATACGAATTCGAATAATACACAGTTCTTACACGCTTCTTATACACGTTATGTCCAGACGCGACAGGGTAGATCGGCCGAGCCTCCACATGCATCTCCTTCGGCTGTGGCTCCGCAAGCCACTACATCAGCTGCGGTTCCGCAGACAGCTCCTGTAGCTCCACCGCCCACTCAGACTCCCTCAGCCGCGGCTCTGCAAGCGATTACCTCGACGGTGGCTGCGCAGACCACATCGCCAGCTCCACATGCCGCTCAGACTCCCGCTCGCGACGAATTGCAGAGTTTATTGACCGAGGAGCAGGCGCGCGTTATTCTATCGTTATTCAGAGGTGGAGCTAGACCGAGCTAGGGTAGATTTTTGGTTCTTATTTTTTGAAACATGTATTTATTTATATCATACACATTGTACTACATTTTGAAACGATATTGATATTGGTTTGTATTTATATCATATTCAGTTTTTGGGTTTCTTTTGTATATTATAGATATGCGTGAGATGTGATTATGAATACTGCAATATATGATTTGATTGATGTATATATTATTGTGCAAAGGGCGGGAAAAAATCAAGCAGCCCATTCTTTAAAAAAAAATACAGACAATATGTACCTACGGATTAATCTGTAGGCACACATGTTACCCCTACGGATATATCCGTTGGGGCAAAATATCAGCAGTAACTGATATTTCCCCCCTGATCTCAGTGCCAGGGGGTTGGGAATGCCCCTACGGACATAGCCGTAGGGGCCACTGCCTATCCCCTACGGCGTTATCCGTAGGGGCAAAATATCAGGAATCCTGATATTTTGCCCCTACGGAAACGTACCTACGCACATATCCGTAGGGGGTAGTATATGGACCTACGGACATATCCGTAGGTACAAGTAATATATTAAAAAAAACCGTAAATAATATAAAATCTTATACCCTACGGCTTAATCCGTAGGGGCAACAGGACCTACACATAAATCCGTAGGGGCAAGAATTTGCCCGTAGGGGCAAGTTCAGGGCCTCAACTTGCACCTGCGGCCTTTGCACCTATGGGGTATTTTTTCGCCCCTACGCATATATCCGTAGGGGCAGTGGGTTGCCCCTACGGATTTATCCGTAGGGGCAACCCTTATTTTTAGTAGTGCTTACTCTCAATGTTGATAAAGCCCTTAGGATATGTACTTGACTACCAGGACTATGATGCAGATCATACTAGTAGGGTCAGGGTAGTCCATAAGTACATCCTATAACTGTTCCTAGTCGAGGGTGTATCGAGACAGGGCATCGATACTCCAGAGTAGACTAGCGTATATGCATCATGACCCATATGATGGGCGATGGATGATCTTACATCCATTGGTGTATGACATCAAAGATGGTATACGGATGCTCAGTGGAGACTGGGTACACTGAACGAACTCGCTGAGAACTCCTTGTTGATATTATACCTATCGTCAGATAGCAGTTTTCTGGTGACACCGGTACAGGTTAGTCTGTAGACCCGAGATCGTCATAGAGTCTTGTGTGATTCCCACTGTGCTTTGATTTCCACCTTACCACGTTCAAGTGAACGTGCAAAACAGTGGCTTTTGGGTACAGTCCCGAATAATATGGAGGCAATGAGCGATAGGAGGGGTTTTGTCTCTCCCGGTATTGGGGGTAGATGTTGCGCTGTGTTCGATTGGCTATAACTGGAAGTCCCTGGCCAGGGCTGATATGGAGATCTACTGGTAAGTGTTATCAGTAGTTTCTTGACCTGTTATGAGCCTTACATTGACACGACTTATCAGTTACTGGGGTCTGACGTTTACCACCCCTAGGCTGGATATGCGACATATCAGATAAAGAGACCGGACTGTACGGTAGTGTTACTGATTGGATTTACAGGAGTTAGAGCAGACTTGCTTGTTGATCTTCTGATCGCTCAATATCCGGGTGGCCATTACGTTTAGCTGACCGCTTACGGCTTGTTGGTGTTTGATATGATCATCACCTACTGCCGGCGTATTGACGAGTCTTTAGAGTCCTACATAGAGGTTTCCAGGCTCAGGAAAAATGGAGTAGGAGCACATATGTGATATGTGCGAGATCGAGATTGATACGCGTATGTGATACCGTATTCTATTCTCGCGATACATGATATCGGCCGGTTATATGTGATATAGCCGGGTTATCGGATCAAGTGTTGATTCGATGAAATAATATATAATATATATGTATTTATATATATATATATATATTATGCTCACTTAAATATTTATTATTCTCACTTATGATGCATTTAATATATATGTGATATATGTTTATTGTATTGTTTTCTTTTGTTACATGAATATTATATATGTGATATATAATATTGTGACATGCTAGATTACACATGCAACATGTATGTATGAGACTCAACCATGCTAAGGTTTATGTTAGGGTTTCATTTATCATTAAGTAATTACAAATTAGTGGATTTAATCAAAACTAGAAGCTTGTAGAAGTTTGTTGATAAGTTTAGACTTAGTCCACTCTTTTGTTTCTACTTAAGATATTTTGTGACCTAACCATTAACCCTTACCATGGTTAATTCTCTACATGGGTTAGTGTATGGATAATATACTCACCCAAGGGTTGCATTTGAACCAATATAGATATTTTCATCACTTGAGATATTTCTTTCTTCTTCTTCTTCCTCATCTCATTTTTCTCTCTAGATTTTGAGATCAAGAAGAAAAATAGTGAGAAATTAAATACTAAAGTGAGCTAAATTCCTACTTCATCATCCTTTTCTATACTAGCCATATAGATTAGTGTGTTAGCTTCACTAATTCCGTATTAGTGAAGAGTGAGCTTGAGTCCGTGTTTCCTCGACGTAGATCATCACAGACTTTGAAGACTTCAAGTAAGGATGCATCGTATATCTTGTGGAGCCTCTCAAGAGTGCGGGAGCTCGTTTATCGCAGCGAAGGGACTACTACTCAGAGCTTATGATGCGAAGGAACGGACTACAAAGGTTGTAATTCCTACTCACTTAGATGTAAAGTTGTTTACATGCAAAGTTAACCCTAATTCTCTTGTTCAATTACTTGGTTGGTTTGTTTAGCACCCCAAAATTTTAATATAGCATGTTTGATGCTTGCCAAAACCTTGCTAAGGTGCTAAGATAACCCTACAGTGGTACCAGAGCCAAGCTAGAGCATTAGGTGTTGTCTAGACGAAGTTAGAATTCCGATCGAACTCCGAAAACCAGATTTGGACCCCCTCTCTGGAAATTTTTCAAAATGTTAAAATTTTTCATGTTAAAAATATTTAGAAAATCATGCAGGCAATTCTATGGACACACCTGAAGAACGAAACCCTAACTCGTCTAAGTGACCGCTGATCCGTGGCCAAAACATAGTTTTTGCGGCGGATCCGCGGCGCCACTTGAGAGGCTTGGATCGGGCCCTTCAGCTGTAGGTCTGTAGGAATTGTGGTATGTCTCTGGGTAACTTTAACAGTACTCAAGTGTTGAGCTCTCTGGGAAATTTTGGGAATTTGTTGAATCGATCGAATTGTCTAACTTCGCCTAGCTATCTGTGATTGTGATACAATATGTGGAATTCATATAGTTAGGCATGAAATCCGTAATATGTGATATTTCGGGTTTATGATGTCTAAGGTAATTGTGGATTCCAAATGTTGTAGTATTTCACTTTTTTTTCTACGACCGTAAGTGTAAAATATGGTGTATCGCCGATTTCGTTGCTATACATCAACGATAATTAGGATACGCATATTTACTTACGTTGATGACATGCGATGTTATGTGTTGTTGTGATATGTTATATTGGATCGTCGTGATTAGAATAGCCGGGGGTTTTATGAAAGATGAGAGTTTTTATTTTCATTCATGTAAAATTCATTGTATGCAATATTCTTTTATTGGGGCACTTTCGGGTTGAGGATGATGTCACCATTGTTATATATTATTTACTTTTCCGCATTAGAATAGACCCAAGGCGGGGAGCACAAATAACCGGGTTCTAGAGTCCAGTGGAAGACTAACTCGAGGAGTCGAGTCCGGGTCTCCTAACTCTAGAATTGGTAGGGTTGCTTGTCGCTCTCATAGGTGCAGGGTTACCTAAGACGACAGCAAAGTTTCGGGAGGCATCGTCCATGCCATATTCAAAAATTTGCCGTTCTAGCTTACCGTAACTATGAATCGTTAACTAGAAATCGACAGAAAATTAAATGTAAACACTTTGCAAGTCTAGTGAGCAAGGAATACAATCTTTGTAGACCGGTCCTTCACTTCAATAGCTCTGTGTAGTTGTCCCCTTCGCTGCGATCGTGAACTCCGGACTCTAGAGAGGAACCTTTGAAGAAACGAACATGCTTGCTTTGAAGACTTCGAGGCCGAAGTTGATCTACGTCGAAGAGAAACTAACCCAAGCTATCTCTTCACTAATCATGGAATTAGTGAAGCAAACACCCTATACTAAATGGCAAGTAGTAGGGGATGATGAAGCACGAATTTTTCTCACATTAGAAATCATTTTCTCACTCAAAATCATCACTTTCCATTGAAGCTAAAAGCTTGAGAGGAAGAAGAAGATGAAAAAGAATGAACTCATCATATGAGTTATCATGTGAGGTTAGAAATGCAACCAAGGGTTAAGCATGTCATGTTTAACCCTTGTAGAGAGTTAACCATAGGCTATGGTTAAAGGTTAGGTCAAAAATATCTTAAGCAAGACAAAGAGAATGGACAAAGTCAAAGATGCTTTGAAGCTTCTACAAGCTTTCAACAAATATCAACCATGACATTTATCCATAACATTTGAATTACTTAATGATAAATTATAAACCGTAATCTTAACCCTAGCATGGTTTAAACCTCATTAACCCTAATTGCATTTGTAACCTTGCTTGATACATTTAACATATATCACATATACATCAATGTATCCAAAGTGAGAAAAGAAATCATAAGTGAGCTAATACTAGTTAATGTAATTTAATATATCAAATATATAATTATACATTAGATTATCAAATCAACTCTTGATTTAATAATCCGCCTATATCACCTATAACCGACTAATATCATATGAATCAACTTATCGAATCAACACTTGATCCGATAACCCGGCTATATCATATATAACCGATCGATATCTCTTATCGCGAGAATAGAATACGGTATATCATATCGTATCAATCTCGGTCCCGCATATATCACATATGTGCTCCTACTCTATTTCGCTTGAGCCAGGAAACCCCTGTGTAGGAATCTAAAGACTCATCAATACGCCGGCAGTAGGCGATGATCATATCAAACACCCACAAGCCGCAAGCGGTCTGCTAAACATAATGGTCACTCGGGTATTGAGCGATCAGAAGATCAACAAGCAAGCCTGCTCACACTCCTAAGAATCCAATCAGTAACACTACCGTACAGTCCGGTCTCTTCGTCTGATATGTCACATATCTCGTCTAGGGGTGGTAAACGTCAGATCCCAGTAACTCGATAAGTCGTGTCGATATGAGGCTCATAACGTGTCGAGAAACTACTGATAACACTTACCAGTATATCTCTGAAGCAGCCTTGGCCAAGGACTTCCTGTTAAAGCCAATCGAGCACAGCGCAACATCAACTCCCAATACCGGGAGAGACGAAACCCCTCCTATCGCTCATTGCCTCCATATGATTCGGGACTGTACCCAAAAGCCACCGTTTTGCACGTTCTCCTGAACGTGGTATGGTGGAAATCAAAGCACAGTGGGAATCACACAAGACTCTATGACAATCTCGGGTCTACAGACTAACCTGTACCAGTGTCACCAGAGAACTGCCATCTGATGTTAGGTATAATACCATCTGGGAGTTCTTGGCGAGTCCGTTCAGTGTACCCAGTCTCCACTAAGCACCCGTATACTGTCTCTGATGTCAAACACCAATGGATATGGGATCATCCATCGCCTATCTACATGGGTCGAGAAGCTATACGCTAGTCTACTCTGGTATATCCATGCCCTGTCTCGATACACCCACGACTAGGAACATTTGAAGGATGTACTTAGCGACTACTTTGTCCCCACTAGTATGATCTGCATTATAATCCCGATAGTCAAGTACTTATCCTAAGGGCTTTATCAACATGTAAAATAGAGACAGTCAGCGTACATGTTAAGATAAAGAGTAACTAGATAGCATACTATCATATCGAGCAAGAAAGTCCTCCCTATATATGTCCAAGCATCCACTACAATATACATCGTATGTACAGTAATGGCCTCTAGGGCATACATATTACTAACAATCTCCCACTTGCACTAGGGCCATCTGTTGTAGTATCTCATACCCAACAATCAGCAGTGGTTGAAGTATCTCATACTCAACCATCCCATAAAAGTCTCTTTTGGGAATAGGCCTTTGTGAGTGGATCCGCCGTGTTGTCCTCTGTGTCTACTTTCCTAACCTCGATCTCCCTGGAGATCAACCATCTCCATGATCAGGTGATACTGCCTAAGAATATGTCCGGATCACAGATGGGAAGGGGTTCCTAGGCCTAAGCCACAACTCCATTGTCACACAATGGTAGGAAAGAAGTTCATCTCATGAACTAGTGTATATCCAGACTACCTCTTTGGTAGCATCCTTGGTAGCATTGTATCTAGACTTTATCGTCTAGTATGCTACGGTATCTAGCTTGGAACTCTTCCAATATACCGTCTCTCCACTGAGGGTAAAGACAATACCTGTGACTGACATTCAGTCGACCTTACCACCCTGGAAGCTACCCAGTGATTCTCCTCAGGATTGATTGATACCATCTCACTACACCTAGTGAGAATCCTAACATCCACTTAGATCTATCTCATAGATCCAAAACCCAGGATTTAGGAGGTTTTACCTTGATCCTATATGGAGAATTCTTGTGATAAGAGGAGATTGACCGAGCGTAGCATAGGAAACTCCTTTCCAATCAAGAGTATGTCATCCACGTACAATGCGAGGATCACCACCATACTCCCTACTACCTTTTTGTATATACAAGGTTCATCTACCATTTTGATGAATTCAAACGCTTTGACTACCACATCAAAACAAATGTTCCAACTCCGCGATGCCTGCTTTAACCCATAAAGCAACTTGCACACGTTTCCTCTGCTCCCACTGTTTACGAAGCCCTCTGGCTGTGTACTTATAGATGCTCTCTTCTAAATCACTATTTAGAAAAGAAGTCATGACACCCAACCGCCAGATATGATAGTTGTGGTATGTAGCAGTAGCAAGTAGGATCCGGATGGACTTAAGCATAGCTTACAGGAGAAAAGGTTTCATTATAATCCATACCTGGTCGATGACGAGAACCTTTTGCAATAAGTCTTAGCTTTGAAATTCTCAACTTTTGCATGTACACCAAGTAATCTTCTTAAGATATACTTGCTCCTGATGGAGATTTAACCTTTCAGATAAAGCAACCAAAGTCCATACTTTATTGGTGTATATGGATTCCATCTCAGATCGCTTAGCATCCAGCCATCCTCACAGCGTCCCCACTCCTGATGGCCTACTCGAAACTAGTTGGGTCATCATCTCATGATGCAATCTTCGCTCCCACTGTCATAGAGAAAACCGAAATATCTCTCAGATGGGTGAGGAACCCTACTAGATCGGTGGAAAGGCTGAGGTTCGTTGGGAACTATTGAATCCTCCGGTTCTACCAAATCATCAGCTGCAGTTTGTATAGCTGGAACTACTTCCAGTTCTACCTCATGACCACTAATTTCTTCACAAGAAATTCCCTTTCCTAAAGGTGGCATGCTGAGAAACTAAACACCTTTTGCTCCTCAGTGTGGTGGAAGATATTCCATTACGAATGCTTGGGATATCCAACAAACTTCCACAGAACTGACCTTGCCTCGAGCTTGTCCGGATTTTGCTTTTAGACATAGGCCGGACAACCCCAAATCTTAACATACTTAAGAGATGGGCACTTCCCATACCATATCGCATATAGAGTGGTAGGCACTTGATTTGATTGGAACCCTATTCAATAGGTATGCGGCTTCTCAAGTGCATAACCCCCAAAAGGAAATAGGCAACTCAGTAGTACTCATCATAGAGCACACCATATCACATAGGGTGCGATTGCTCCTCCTCGATATACCAACGTGCTGTGGTGTATACGGAGGAGTAATGCTGAGAGAGAATTTCATTCTCCTTTAGAATAATCCAGGAATTCCATGCTCAAGTATTCTCCACCCTGATCTCATCAAATGACATAATACTTATACCCATCTTGGTTCTCTACTTCTGACTTACATTCTTTGAATATCTTGAAAGTCTCAGACTTGTGTTTCAACAGGAACATATGTCCGAATCTTGAGAGATCATCAGTGAATGTAATGAAGTACAAAGAACTAGTCCTGGCATGTGTAGACATAGGACCTACATACATCATCATGTATCAATCCCAAGAGTTCACTAACTCTTTCTCTATTTCCAATAAACAGAGCTATGGTCATCTTATCTTTGTGACATGACTTGCAAGTTTCACAAGATGAAAGTTCAAACTGATTTAAATATGCATCTTAATGTAACTTAGCTAGTCGGGTCGCATTGATATGACCTAGTTTACAATGCCTAAAGAAGGATTCGTTCATTTCTGAACTCTTCCTCTTGTGTGTGTTTTGTACGTTAAGAACTGTGGTTTGATTTAGAATGTATATGCTTTTAGATAACGTGCCTGAACCGATCAACTTTTGATATAGGAAATGTTCAAAACATTATCCAACAATACAAAATTATATGCTTCTTTACTAAATAAAGAGACTGATATGATGTTGTATATCAGGTTCGGTATCTAATAACATTCGTTCAGATCAATGTATTTGGTAATACAGGGTGATAACTGCCAACATCTTGGCTACAACACTTGCACCGTTTCCAACTCTTGAAACTTATCACCCGTTCTCAGTTCTCTATCTATCTGTAGCCCATGTAACAGATTACATATGTGGAATCCTGATCCGGTATCTAATACCCAGAACGTAAAGGATACTGAGAAACAGTTCTCTATAATGAACACACCTGAAGATGATGCATCAGGATGCACTTTCTTCGTTTGGGCGGCATGGGAATCTTGGTAATCCCATATTTCCTGCTCGGTCTTATAACAATTATGAGTTGGTGCGGGACCAACGTTCCCCTAACTCAGTATAACAAGTGGGTTCGGTCAATACATCCATATTATTATCTTGATTAAGGCGTGACATGGTCGCTACCTGGAGAGAGAGAGAGAGAAGAAAACACTCAGCGTATGCTCTTGTAAGATTAGATTGGTTATTAATATATCTAACCAGGATGGCTCCCACTGTTTTAGTTAAATCTTCCTTCAAACCCTAAAAGAAAAGACTAGCCTGGATTAATTACACCCTACAAGTTCGTCAATCTTTCAGCCAGGTTAGTGTCGGTAATTTGAGGGAGGTTCCCCGTGCTTTCGCACGGACCTAATTAAAATAAACCTCGTTTTCCCAGAGGCATAGCCCCGTTAACACCTTTCTAGACACCTACTTGATCGGCTAATTGTGATGTGTAAAAATCTCGCAGGAGTAACTCTTACTCGCAGTGGATATCGGGATCCAACTATCTCATAGGAGGTATGCAATCTTATTGCAAATTTCAACACTTGAAATTCCCGATAGTATTTTACCTCTAGTGACTTATGACCTTAACTATGGTCAACAAATCATAAGCACTAATCAAGTCTACCCGTTCATTTCGTGATTAATTAGACCCATCCACATGACCCTTAACTATGGTCAACAAAGTCACATGGCTGTCCTAATTAATCACATCATATGCTATGTAGGAAGACATCACTTAGCTACCGCACACTGCGCCTTAGCTAAGGTCAACAAACGCAGCACGAATACTAAGTACTCTACTTCCTAAAATAACGGAGGGCTACGATAGGTTTTTAAGAAAACCTTTTGCGTAATGAACTTGATATCGTCGTAGAATCGAGTGATTTTGAAATGGAGTGTTTTTGAGGCCTTTACTAGTTTTGCTAAAGAGGTCACTCCCAGTGAAGAGATCTCGGCTCTTTCCTTATCGAATAAGGTGCAGGATATTTCACAAATACCACTATGCAAAGCAAAAAACTATAGAAGCAATCAAAAGACAAACCGAGGGTTATAGCATCTGCTAGTTTCGCTAAAGAGGTCACTCCCGGTGAAGGGATCTCGGCTCTTTCCTTATCAAATAAGGTAGTAGATATTCTGCAAGGAATACCGCTATGCAAAGCAAGAACTAGAGCTACCAGTTTTCGAGACAAGTTTCTACAACATCTTTAGGTTTCATTTATTTTATTAATCTCATTAATGAAGTCCCATTTAATTATGCTTCCCAAGCATCACATATGAAATGAAAGCAGCAATATTACTTATATCTCATATATATAATATAGGCATTCGTCTCAGAATATAATCAATGATCACATGAATATCGCAGCAGAAAACAACATATGAAATATTGGATATTCTAGGATTTCCAGGTTTTATTTTAAGCCTGTATAAAACACGGATTTCACGGTCGTGATGAATAGCCAAACCCACATCCCTAGACCGCTACGAGAGCGGCAAGCAACCCTGCCAATTCTAGAGTTAGGAGACCCGGTCTCAACTCCTTGAGATGGTCTCCCACTGGACCCTAGAACCCGGTTACTTGTGCTCCCCGCCTTGGGTCTATCCTAATGCGGAAAAGTAAATAATATACAATGGTGACATCATCCTCAACCCAGACGTGCCCCAATAAAAGAATATTACATACAATGAATTTTACATGACTGAAAATGAAAAACTCTCATCTCACATAAAACCCCCGGCTATTCAAACACGACGATCCAATATAACATATCACAGCAACGCATAACATCACATGTCATCAACGTAAGTAAATATGCGTATCCCAGTTTTCGTTGACATATAGCACCGAAACCGGCGATACACCACATATTACACTTACGGTCGCAGAAAAGAAAGTGAAAAACTACAACAGTTGGAATCCGCAACCACCTTAGATATTTTAAATCCGAAATATCTCATACTTTGGATTTCATGCCTAACCAAATGAATTCCTTAGATATCGCATGCTTAACAATTATAAACCCCGCATTTTAGTCTTGATATTGAAAACACCTTTTAATATTGAGTCGGGCAATTCAACAAGATTCCCAAAAACCTGATCGAATGCTCGTCAGAAACTTTAGTAGACGGCCGCACCCCCGATACCGTCGACGAAGTGCAATAAGGCGGAACACCGCTGCCGCGAGCACCCAAACGGATGCTTTTGGCGACGGGGTTCTCCTACAGTCACTTGGTCGAGGCTATGGGGCGTGGTTATCTATTAAGTTTACCCGGTGAGTATCCATGTACGCTATATGATTGCGACGGATTTTTGATCACATCAAAATCCCATGGTAACCGATCAAATGAGACTGAACTGCTAGATTTATAACATTCAAACTAATTATCTCATAACTACTTGTGGATTCCAAATATTGTATCCCATCACATGCTATCCGGACGACGTTAAACTTTTCGATCGATTTATCAAAATCCCACAATTTCCCGACAGCTCAACACTTGAGCACAGTTTTAATAATACCCAGAATATGCCATAGTACCTATGCACCAGCCGTAGAAGGGCAAATCCAAGCCTCACTCATGTTGCCACGGAACTACGGCAAACCCTAGGGTTTGACCGCGGTTCCGCGATCCAAAAAAGTCGAGTTACGGTTTCATTCTTCTAGAGGGTTCATAGGATCACTTGCATATTTTTCCGAATATGTTAAACTTGGAAAAATGGGTTTTTGACATTCGATCGAACTTTTAACTTCGCCTAGACAATATGTGAATAACCCAAAACAATATTAAAACTACGAATACGAAACACTCTGAATTGTTTATAGTGTAAGATTACATCACATGTAAAATTAGCAAAAACAAACAACACCTGAAACACCAAAACCCAGTCACTGGAACACAGGCAAAAAATCAGGGGGTGAGCTCGGAATTTAGCCGAGATCAAGAGTATGGGGCTCGGCCAAAAATTCTCCAAACAGCCTCAAATTTTGTCAGTGTTCATGTTATATCCCATATAACACTCTGTACTTGTTTGAAAAATTTTTTGACAACATTTTAAAATCGACAGCAAGCAGGTTTTGGTAATGCAAGTTTCGCAATATTTCGGTTTCGTAATCTTAACAAAATCCGTATAAATTTCTAGCATGGCTTTGATACCACTGTAGGGTTACCTAAGACGGCAGAAAGGTTTAGGGAGGCATCGTCCATGCCATATTCAAAAATTTGTCGTTCTAGCTAACCCTAACTATGAATCGTTAACTAGAAATCGACGGAAAAGTAAATGCAAACACTTTGCAAGTCTAGTGAGAAAGGAATACAATCGTTGTAGATGGGTCCTTTACTTCAATAGCTCTGTGCAGTAGTTCCTTTCACTGCGATCGTGAACTCCGGGCTCTAGAGAGGATCCCTTGAAGAAACGAATATGCTTGCTTCGAAGACTTCGAGGCCGAAGATGATCTACGTCGAGGAGAGACTAACCCAAGCTATCTCTTCACTAATCATGGAATTAGTGAAGCAAACACCCTATACTAAATGGGAAGTAGTAGAGGATGATGAAGTAGGAATTTTTCTCACATTAGAAATCATTTTCTCACTCAAAATCATCACTTTTCATTGAAGCTAGAAGCTTTAGAGGAAGAAGAAGATGAAAAAGAATGAACTCATCATATGAGTTATCATGTGAGGTTAGAAATACAACCAAGGGTTAAGAATGTCATGCTTAACCCTTATAGAGAGTTAACCATAAGCTATGGTTAAAGGTTAGGTCAAAAATATCTTAAGCAAGACAAAGGGAGTGGACAAAGTCAAAGATGCCTTGAAGCTTCTACAAGCTTTCAACAAATATCAACCATGACATTTATCCATAACATTTTAATTACTTAATGATAAATTATAAACCCTAATCTTAACCCCAGCATGGTTTAACCCTCATTAACCCTAGTTGCATTTGTAACCTTGCTTGATACATTTAACATATATCACATATACATCAATGTATCCAAAGTGAGAAAAGAAATCATAAGTGAGCTAATACTAGTTAATGTAATGTAATATATAAATATATAATTATACATTAGATTATCAAATCAACTCTTGATTTAATAATCCGGCTATATCACCTATAACCGACTAATATCATATGAATCAACTTATCGAATCAACACTTGATCCGATAACCCGGCTATATCATATATAACCGACCGATATCTCATATCGCGAGAATAGAATACGGTATCTCATATCGTATTAATCTCGGTCCCGTACATATCACATATGTGCTCCTACTCCATTTCGCTTGAGCCAGGAAACCCCTGTGTAAGACTCTAAAGACTCGTCAATACGCCGGCAGTAGGTGATGATCATATCAAACATCCACAAGCCGCTAGCGGTCTGCTAAACGTAACGACCACCCGGGTATTAAGCGATCAGAAGATCAACAGGCAAGCCTGCTCACACTCCTGCGAATCCAATCAGTAACACTACCGTACAGTCCGGTCTCTTCTTATGATATGTCGTATATCTCGTCTAGGGTTGGTAAACGTCATACCGCAGTAACTCGATAAGTCGTGTCGATATGAGGCTCCTAACGGGTCGAGAAACTACTGAGAACACTTACTAGTATATCTCTGAAGCAGCCTTGGCCAAGGACTTCCTGTTATAGCCAATCAAGCACAGCGCAACATCAACTCCCAATACCGGGAGAGACGAAACCCCTCCTATCGCTCATTGCCTCCATGTGATTCGGGACTGTAGCCAAAATCCACCGTTTTGCACGTTCTCTTGAACGTGGTAAGGTGGAAATCAAAGCACAGTAGGAATCACACAAGACTTTATGACGATCTCGGGTCTACAGACTAACCTGTACCAATGTCACCAGAGAACTGCCATCTGACGTTAGGTATAATACCATCTGGGAGTTCTCGGCGAGTCCATTCAGTGTACCCAGTCTCCACTGAGCACCCGTATACTGTCTCTGATGTCAAACACCAATGGATATGAGATCATCCATCGCCCATCTACATGGGTCGAGAAGCTATACGCTAGTCTACTCTTGTATATCGATGCCCTGTCTCGATATACCCACGACTAGGAACATTTGAAATATGTACTTAGCGACTACTTCGTCCCCACTAGTATGATCCGCATCATAATCCTGGTAGTCAAGTACTCATTCTAAGGGCTTTATCAACATGTGACACAGAGACAGTCAGCGTACATGTTAAGATAAAGAGCAACCAGATAGCATACTATCATATCGAGCAAGAAAGTCCTCCCTATATATGTCCAAGCATCCACTACAATATACATCGTATGTACAGTAATGGCCTCTAGGGCATACATATTACTAACAGTAGTGGTCTAGGGATGTGAGATTGGCTATTCATCACGACCGTGGAATCCGCATTTTTACTGGCTTAAATAAAATACGGAATTCCTAGTATATCCAATATTTCATATGTGATTCTTCTGCTGCTGATATTCTATGATGTGATCATTTTATATGCTTGAGACGAATGCTTATACTATATATAAATGATATATAAACATTATTGCTTTCGTTTCTTCTGTGATGCTTAGAAAGCATAAATGATGGGAATTCATTAATGAGATTAATGAAAATAAAAGAAACCTAAAAGATGTTGTAGAATCAAATTTTCAAAAAGGGTAGCTCTAGTTTTTGCTTTGCATAGTGGTATTCCTTGTAGAATATCCAACACCTTATTCGATAAGGAAAGAGCCAAGATCCCTTCACCGGGAGTGATCTCTTTAGCGAAACTAGCAGATGCTACAACTCACTCGGTTATATTTTTGATTGCTTCTATAGTTCTTACTTTGCATAGCGGTATTCCTTGTAGAATATCCAGCACCTTATTCGATAAGGAAAGAGCCGAGATCCCTTCACTGGGAGTGACCTCTTTAGCGAAACTAGTAAAAGCATAAAAAACACTCCTTTTCAAAATCACTCGTTTCTACAACAATATCAAGTTCATTACGCAAAAGGTTTTCATAAAAACCTGTCGTAGCCCTCCGTCATTTCAGATAAGTCCTACTTGGTATTCGTGCTGTGTTTGTTGACCTTGTCAAGGCGTAGTGTACGGTAGCTAATTGGTGTTTATCTGCTAAAGTATGAGATGCGATTGGATTAGGGTAGTCGTACGGCCTTGTTGACCTTGTCAAGGGTCGTGCGGGTAGGTTTAAATTCAATCATGAAATGTACGGGTTGAACTTGACTTGTGATTTATGGTTTGTTGACCTTGTCAAGGTCATAGATCGATAGGGGCAAAAAGATATTATCGGGAATTTCAAGTGTTGAAATTTGTAATGAGATTGCATACCTTCTATGAAATAGTTGGATCCCGATACCCACTACGAGTAAGAGTTACTCCTGGGAGAGTTTTACATTTTACAATTAGCTAACCTATTAGGTGTCTAGAAAGGTGTTAATAGGGTTACCCCCAAGGGAAAACGAGGTTTATCTTAATTAGGTCCGTGCTAAAGCACGGGGAACCTCCCTCAATATACCGGCACTGGCCTGGCTGAACGGTTAGCGAAGTTGTAGACTGTAATTAATCCTGGATAGTCTTTCCTTTTTAGGGTTTTTTGAAGGAAGATTTGATTAAAACAATGGGAGCTATCCTGATTAGATAAGATAATAACCAATCTAAATCTTGCAACAGCATACACTAAAGTGTTTTTCTTCTCTCTCTCTCTCCAGGTAGCGACCATGTCAGGCCTTAATCAAGATAATAATATAGATGTATTGACTGAACCCGCTTGTTATACTGAGCAGGGGAACATTGGTTCCGTTCTTTCTTATAATTGTTATAAGACTGAACAAGAAATAGGGAAATGCCAGAATTCATATGCCGCCCAGACGAAGAATAAGCATGTTGATGCATCTTCTTTGGGTGTGTTTTATATCGAGAACTGTTTCTCAGTTCACTCTACGTCCCGAGTATTAGATACCGGATCAGGATCCCACATATGTAATATGTTGCATGGGCTAAAGAGAGGTAGAGAACTGGGAATGGGTGATCATTCCATAAAAGTAGCGAATGGTGCAACTGTTGCAGCCAAAGCAGTTGGCGAATATCACCTTATATTACCAAGTGGTAATACATTGATTCTGAACGAATGCTATTACATACCGAACATGATATGCAACATTATATCAGTTTCTTTATTATATAAAGAAGGATATAATTTTGTAGTACAAGATAATGTTATGAACATCTTCCAGAATCAAAAGTTGATTGGATCATGCTCGTTAAATAATGGCATCTACGTTCTAAATCAAACTACAGTTCTTAATGTGCAAAACAAACAAGAAGTAGAGTTCAGAAATGAACGAATCCTTCTTGTGGTATTGTAGACTAGGTCATATCAATGCGACACGACTGGCTAAGTTACATAAGGATGGATATGTAAATCCATTCGAATTTTCATCTTATGAAACTTGCCAGTCATGTCTCAAAGGAAAGATGACCAAAAATTCGTTTAGTGGATACGGAGAAAGAGTTACGGAACTCTTGGGACTGATACATAGCGATGTATGCGGTCCCATATCTACACATGCCAGAAATGGTTCCTCGTACTTCATTACCTTCACTGACGATCTCTCAAGATACGGACATGTGTTCCTGTTGAAACACAAGTCTGAACCTTTTGAGAAATTCAAAGAATATAAGCACAAAGTCGAGAACCAAACGGGTAAAAGTATTAAGATCCTTCGATCTGATCGAGGAGGAGAATACTTGAGCAATGAGTTCCTGGACTATCTAAAAGAGAATGGGATTCTTTCTTAGCTTACTCCTCTGTATACACAACAGCACAACGGTGTATGGGAACGGAGGAACCGCACCCTATTAGATATGGAGCGCTCTATGATGAGCACCGCTGAGTTGTCTATTTCCTCTTGGGGTTATGCGCTTGAAACAGCAGCATACCTATTGAATCAAGTCCCATCTAAATCTGTACCTACCACACCATATGAGATATGGAGTGGGAAGAAACCATATCTTAAACGAGTTAAGATATGGGGTTGTCCGGCCTATGTTAAAAGGAAAAATACGGACAAGCTCGAGGCACGATCAGTTCTTTGCAAGTTTGTGGGATATCCAAGCAATTCGTATGGATATCTATTCTACCACGGTGAACAACAAAAGGTGTTTGTTGCTCAACATGCCACCTTTTTAGAAAAGGAATTTCTTGCAAAAGAAATTAGTTGCAAAAAGGTAGAACTGGAAGAAGTTCCAGCTACACAAACTACAACTGAAGATTTAGTGGAACCAGAGGATTCGACAGCTCCCAACGAACCCCAGCCTCTCCGCCGATCTAATAGGGTTCCTCATCCACCTGAGAGATACTACGGTTTTCTCATTGACGGTGGGAGTGAGGATTGCATTATGGAAGATGATGACCCGACTAGATTCGAGCAGGCCATCACGAGTGGGGACTCTATGAAATGGCTAGATGCAATGCGATCTGAGATAGAATCCATGTACACCAACAAAGTATGGACTTTTGAAGTTGCTCCTGAAGGGGTAAAACCCATTGGAAGCAAATGGATCTTTAAAAAGAAACTTGGTGTAGATGGAAAGGTTGAGACTTTCAAAACTAGACTTGTTGCAAAGGGTTTTCGTCAACGACCAGGTGTGGATTATGACGAAACATTTTCTCCAGTGGCTATACTTAAGTCCATCCGGATCTTACTTGCCATTGCTGTATACCAGACTACGAAATCTGGAAAATGGATGTTAAGACTGCCTTTCTAAATGGTAATTTAGAGGAGTGTGTTTACATGACTCAGCCAGAGGGCTTCGTAGACAATGGGAGCAGCGGAAAAGTGTGCAAGCTGCTTAAATCCATCTACGGGTTAAAGCAGGCATCGCGGAGTTGGAACATCTGTTTTGATGTTGTAGTCAAAGAGTTTGACTTCATCAAAAATGTAGATGAACCTTGTATATATAAGAAGGTGGTAAAGAGTAAGGTTGTTTTCCTCGTATTGTACGTGGATGACATACTCATGATAGGAAATGATGTTCCTATGCTATACTCAGTCAAGCTATTCTTATCACAAAGATTCTTAATGAAAGATCTAGGTGATTCCTCCTGCATTTTGGAGATTAAGATCTATAGAAATAGATCTAAACGGATACTGGGATTGTCCCAATCCAGGTATATTGACACCATACTAAAGAGGTTTAGTATGGAAGAATCCAAGCGTAGGAATCTACCCACGATCTCTGGACTCACTCTCTCCAAAGAGATGTCTCCTAAGACTGATTTGGAGAGAGCTCGCATGTAAGGGATACCCTATGCTTCAGCAGTAGACTCTATCATGTACGTGATGCTATGTACCAGATCCGATGTAGCATACTAACTAAATGTAGTGAGTAGGTATCAAGCAGATCTAGGAGAGAGTCACTGGATAGCTGTGAAGAACATTCTCAGGTACTTGAGAAGGACTAAAGAGATGTTCTTGGTGTATGGTAACGGAGAACTCCAGGTGGAGTCCTTTACCGATTCGAGCTTCCAAAGTGATAAGGACGACTCTAAGTCGCACTCGGGATTTGTCTTTACCCTCAATGGAGGGGCAATGTGTTGGAAGAGTTCCAAACAGGAAACCATGGCAGACTCGACGATGGAGGTTGAATACATCGCCGCCAACGATGTTGCAAAAGAGGCTGTCTGGATGAAGAAGTTCATTACCGAACTTGGAGTGGTTCCGTCAATTGAGCATCCAATACCTTTGTATTGCGATAACAATGGAGCTGTGACTTTGGCCAAGGAACCCAGGTCCCATCAGAGATCCAGGCATATTCTGAGACGGTATCACCTGATCCGGGAGATAGTTGATCGTGGGGAGATCGAGGTCAGGAGAGTAGATACGAAGGATAACATTGCGGATTCATGCACAAAGGCCATTCCCCAGATACAATTTGAGAGACTCTTCGGGATGTTGGGTATGAGATACTACAACAGCTGGCCTTAGTGCAAGTGGCAGATTGTTAGTTATGTATATGCCCTAAAGGCCATTGTTGTACATATGATGTATATTATAGTGGATGCTTGGATATATATAGAGAGGACTTTCTTGCTCGATATGATAGTATGCTATCTGGTTGCTCTTTGTCTTAACATGTTGACTTGTATTGGGTTACTGTCTTACTCTCATATTTTGATAAAGCCCTTAGGATATGTACTTGACCATTAGGACTATGATACAGATCATACTAGTGGGGCCAGGGTAGTCCATAAGTATATCCTATAACTGTTCCTAGTCAAGGATGTATCGAGACAGGGCATCGTTACTCCAGAGTAGACTAGCGTATACGCATCAAGACCCATATGATGGGCGATGGATGATCCCACATCCATTAGTGTGTGACATCAAAGATAATATATGGGTGCTCAGTGGAGACTGGGTACACTGAACGGACTCGTCGAGAACTCCTTGTTGGTATTATACTTATCGTCAGATAGCAGTTCTCTGGTGACACTAGTACAGGTTAGTCTGTAGACCCGAGATCGTCATAGAGTCTTGTGTGATTCCCATTGTGCTTTGATTTCCACCTTACCACGTTCAAGAGAACGTATAAAATGGTGGCTTTTGGGTACAGTCCCGAATCACATGGAGGCAATGAGCGATAGGAGGGGTTTCGTCTATCCCGGTATTGGGGGTAGATGTTGCGCTGTGTTCGATTGGCTATAACTGGAAGTCCCTGGCCAGGGCTGATATGGAGATCTAAAGGTAAGTGTTATCAGTAGTCTCTCAACCTGTTATGAGTCTCACATCAACACGACTTATCGGTTACTGGGGTCTGACGTTTACAACCCCTAGACTGGATATACGACATATCAGACGAAGAAACTGGACTGTACAGTAGTGTTACTGATTAGATTTACAGGAGTTAGAGCAGACTTGCTTGTAGATCTTCTGATCGCTCAATACCCGGGTGGCCGTTACATTTAGCTGACCGCTTGCGGCTTGTTGGTGTTTGATGTGATCATCACCTACTGCCGGCGTATTGACGAGTCTTTAGAGTCCTATATAGAGGTTTCCAGGCTCAGGCAAAATGGAGTAGGAGTACACATGTGATATGTGCGGGATCGAGATACATACGCGTATGTGATACCGCGTTCTATTCTCGTGATATGTGATATCGGCCGGTTATATGAGATATAGCCGGGTTATTGGATCAAGTGTTGATTCGATGAAATAATATATGTATATATATTATATGCTCACTTAAATATTTATTATTCTCACTTATGATGCATTTAACATATATGTGATATATGTTTATTGTATTGTTTTCTTTTGTTACATGAATATTATATATATGATATATAATATTATGACATGCTAGGTTACACATGCAACATGTATGTATGAAACTCATACCATGCTAGGGTTTATATTAGGGTTTCATTTATCATTAATTAATTACAAATTAGTGGATTTAATCAAAGCTAGAATTTTGTAGATAAGCTTTGACTTAGTCCACTCTTTTGTTTCTACTTAAGATATTTTGTGACCTAACCATTAACCCTTACCATGGTTAATTCTCTACATAGGTTAGTGTATGGATGATATACTCATCCAAGGGTTGCATTTGAACCAATATAGATATTTTCATCACTTGAGATATTTTCTTCTTCTTCCTCCTCATCTCATTTTTCTCTCTAGATTTTGAGATCAAGAAGAAAATAGTGAGAAATTAAATACTAAAATGAGCTAAATTCCTACTTCATCATCCTCTTCTATACTAACCATATAGATTAGAGTGTTAGCTTCACTAATTCCGTATTAGTGAAGAGTGAGCTTGAGTCCGTGTTTCCTCGACGTAGATCATCACAGACTTTGAAGACTTCAAGCAAGGATGCATCGTACATCTTGTGGAGCCTCTCAAGAGTTTGGGAGCTCGTTGATCGCAGCGAAAGGACCACTACTCGGAGCTTATGAAGCAAAGGAACGGACTACAAAGGTTGTAATCCCTACCCACTTAGATGTAAAGTTGTTTACATGAAAAGTTAACCCTAATTCTCTAGTTCGATTACTTAGTTGGTTTGTTTAGCACCCCAAAATTTTAATATAGCATGTTTGATGCTTGTTAAAACCTTGCTAAGGTGCTAAGCTAACCCTACATACAGGGCACTTGACCAGTGGGCGCACAGCTGATTGTTGTTATTTTGCGTATGCGCTTTTAAAAGATAAATCAAAGAATAATTTTAGCTCAATCAAGAACGGCGTCGCTAGGTAGTTAGCCGGTGAGTACGGGTCGATCCACAGGGATGTTGTGTATTTTCTAATTGTTCTAACGAGTTAATTCCAAACGGTGTTGGTTTAATTATCACTAAAAACTAAGTTGATTTAGACTATGATTAGAATCTTGTTAGGGTTAGGTTTAGGTTAAGTTTGGAAATTTAAGATTTCCTACCGCTTTCATTGCCCTAATTTAGATCTCATTAGGTGTTATGGTAATAATTAATAAAGGGGATTAGGACGATCGGGAAGAAACGATGTTTCTTCCTCTAGGTTCTTGTCCGTCCTTTCTTAATTCTTACCCTAACCTCCATGGAAAACATGCACAACCGGTCTGTTATACTACGGTATCACCATTACCTTGTGGGGTATGGTGCCATAGGGAGCGGTGTGTGTATGTATGCATGGAGTCCTATGAATTAATATGTGATGGGCAAGAAAGGGGTGAGAGATTTTCATCTCTCAAACCTTTCCTATTCCTAACCCTAACAAGTAAGGAACTACTCATTCATTAGGGGATCGATAAAAGACATGTTTTTATTTGAGTTTTCGATTTAAAAAGACTAACTATCTAAACTACGGCAGATTAATAAAAAGTTCTAATCTAATTTAGACTAGGACAGATAATAAATCTATACTAGGGCAGAAATAAAAATTAAGAACTAGGGCAATAAGAAGAATCTACTTACTTTATTGATGCTCTCAAAACATTACAATTGATTCTGAATTTTTTGATCCATGAAAAGAGGCATACCCCATAGAGAGGTTTAAGATTTCTATTTATAGAGCATAGAAACCCTAGGGTTACAATCGGTTCATATCTGCATTTACAATTTTACCCCTAAGAAGACTAGTCAACGCACCGCCGCACCGACACGAAGTTGCACCGACACGGGCTTCATATGGCCGCGGAACCGCGGCCAAGAGCCATGTTTGGCCGCGGATCCGCGGCCATGTTGGAAGCTTGTTGGTTGCTGCTTCTCTGGTAATTCTCCTGTTGCTTTTTCATTGGCTTTTCTTCACTTGGTTTCTCAGATTGTCTTCTAGTTTTCTTCCAGATTTCTACAGTGAATAATGTCATGGACTTTACCGTTTGCTTCGTGTCGAAGTCTTGAACCTTTCGCTGCCTTTGTACTTTGTGAACTTGTTCATTGATCTTCGTTTATTCTCCAACTGTAGGTTTGATCAAAATTCTTCCATTTGTTGGTCGTAGTCTCACTTTTGTATTGTCTTTTCATCTTTTTCACTGTTTTTGTTCCGAGAACCTGTAACCTGTAACTATGTAGCAGACATAGATCAAAATTACCTGTTTATTTGTAAAATGACTAAGAATGGGGAATATAATAATGCAAAATTATGATATGAACAAATACCCCCAAACTTATCTTTTGCTCGTCCTCGAGCAAACCTAGTTTTATTCTCGAAAAAGACCTAGCCTCACTTTCGCACGGAAACGCGATTGCACTGAGCTCGTGCAATAAGCCGTTAAACCTCTAGGTGTCCCTAGTAGGAGGAGTGTTGTCTCTTGAGGGTTTTCAGCGAATACTACCCACAAAATCCTATCAATTCGGCCCATTGATTTTTGTTCTCCAATTAGGTTTTCCAATAAGAAACTCTATTATCTTCGACTCAGAAATTATCCACCCGTATTTTTCACGCTTCCTTATCATTTAACTTAAGATTATATATGTTCTTGTAGATTTATTTAGCTTTTAGCATTTTTTAAGTTTTCCTTCTAGGGTTCCATCTCAACCTAGGAATTTTTATCATCTCTATTAAAGATATAAGTCATATTCTTCATTCCTATCTTTATCTAAACCCTAATCACATACCCCTATGTATGTGTATATATCACCCCTGCACTTGGAAATTCAAATCAAGTTATTATACTCTTGTCCATCGTCCAAAGTACTTTTCAATTGGTGAATTTTTAGATGAAATAGCTCACACATTCTTCATGCGACCGTTAATATTTCTTGAGTTACCAACGACCGATTACAAAATGTGCTTGCACATTAATGCGTAATTCCTAATCTTGTAATACTTAAGGCTTATAGCAGTGACTCCCAAACCAGTTGGTCTAAGGCACTAGGTGATAAAGCACCCTCGCTAAATATTTTTTTCTATTAATGCAACCTTAAGTAATTACAAAAACCAATGTTCATTTTTTTTATCTCTTAATTCATACTTGTATTTTTATTTTATTTTTCTTCACACTAAGGACTTTAGACAAGAGCATTTCAAGGTCTCTTCTACTATTCCAAGTTTCAAGGTTCGTGTTTGTGCAATTTGTAGGGTATATATTTTCAGAATTTAGACTTAAGCTTAGGAATTATTTTTCAAACATAAACTTTAATAAAAATATCAATACTTTTCTCTTGTTTTAATTTAGTCCAAGAAGTCAACTCGAAATTTGCCTATTTCTAAATAAACTACAAAGACATATACTTTCTACCATTAAATTTTAAGAAAGGTTATTTTTAGGGTTTTTAATTTACTAAGTCTAAGATCTACTTGTTTCTAGCTAGTTAACTTTTTTGTCAAACTCAAGTCAATTAAGGCCAAAATTGAATTTTTCAATTTTTATAATTTTTAAAATTTTTCAATTTTTATGGGTTTTAAAATAAGTATGCAAATGCAAAAATATACATATGAATGCGAAGGAAGAAAGCTCACCGAGCACACCCCCAAACTTAAACCTTACAGTGTCCTCATTGTCAGACTATACCAAGAGGGTCAAAATGGCCGGTAGTCCCCTTTTTATTTTTTTATTTTTTTTATTGTTAACAGAAAAACAAAACAAAATATATATACAAAAAGGACCCTCCCAAACTTAAGTGAAACAGTATTTCCACTGTTTAAACGTTAAAGTTCCGAGTTAGGGAGGAGAAAAACACAGTATCAAGCTATACAAGGCCTTACACAAGCCAAAGGTTAGCACCAACCATTCAAAAAATTTATCGTTATAATGGTGTGGGTTGTGAAAGAATGGAGTGTGGAGAAAAGAAATGAGAAACACACGAGACCTTATGGAAAGAAAGGTAGAATATGGTATCAGTATAGGAGAAGAATGGCGGAAAAGATAAAGAAGTGTAGTACGAACTTGAGGATATTAATCGAGTGAATAAATTAGCACAAATTGTGATGACCGATGTGTTAAAAGCGATTGTGCTAATCTATCAACCCGTCGAGAAATGTGGTCAAATCCCTCAAAGATTCGCGAGAAAACATGGGTATGTTGAACTTGGTAAACCATCCATTGAAAATGGAAGCGTGATAGATTCTTGCGCGGTCGAAACGATGGAAAGGACGAAGGAAAGTGATTTAGGAAGGGTCTCATTCTCACCTAAGTAAGCGTATTTAAGATGAGACGGCAACATCTTGAGTTCGAGTTTTTAAGGTGGTAAAATTGGTGAGAATGTCTCGAACTCAAAAGATTCCATCAATGCTTCGAAATCACTGTAAGCAACCAAGTCGGATGGTTCAACTAACTCATCCAAAAATTCAAAGGACTCAAACTCGGGCGGTGAGTCTTCAAAATCGTCCGAAAAAGTGAAACACTCATAATCGTTATCGGTTGTGCAAACTGTGTCAGATTCAAGAAGGAACGCACTTGTGGCGTCAAAACTGTTGTGATCGAACAGAAATTTTTCAAGCTCACAGTCCTTCTGCGTGATTTCTTGCGTGGTCATAACGATGGAAAGGATGAAGGGGGGTGATTTAGAAAGTATAACAGTTAAAGGTTCAGGAGGATGAATTGGAAAATCCGACTCATCAAACAAAACTGGTTCATCTTCAATACTATCCTCAATACTCTCCTCATAATTCTCCTCAAAAGTTATCCCACCCATCCAACTATCATCAAAATTAAAACACATATGAAGTTCGGGAGAAACATTTAATGACTCGGGATGATGAATTGGAGAGAAAAATTCAGTCAAATTTGCGGGTTCATCATCCAAAATATTCCCTACGTCAATATTCTCAATCAAGTGAAAATCAATTTTTTCGGACACCTCATCAAAAGCATGGATATTTATCAATTCAGGTTTTAGATTGGAGGTGTAGAGGTCAAAAAGATTGGTGACGGTTTCACTCGAAAGGGACCCTTCACAATCTGGCAAATCAAGCACTACAAAGTCACACAACTCATTAAACGCTTTATTTTCAACTGGTGAATCATTTGGGACACTTGATAGACATTCAAAACCGGAGTTGTGGGATTCAATTGGTGATGGGTAGGTTTGATTTGGAAGGGCGCAGAGCTCACTCTCTCCACTCAAATTCTCAATCTGTCCAACCGCCTCATCATAGATTGGAATTTTTGGAGCTAGTTGGAAACTAGCTACCGGGTCACTAGGTTGCATAAGGGCGGCAACGGACGCATCCAAATTCCTCATCTGTTAGTTTGTCACTGCAATATAAGCTTCCAACGACTATTCCAGACTAGACATGGTTTGTGAAGAGGTTTCAGTAAAAGATTCAAAATTGTTTAGATTCTGGAAACTCCCAAATGGCTGTATAGAAGCAATGTCTAGGGAAGGTGCGAAAGTCGGGTAGGACTGGTAGGAATTGAATGGTTGGACAGAAGTAGGATCAACATTTGGATAAAAGGGTGAATGGACTTGTTGATCCCAAGAACTGGAAGTGTTGAAATGAGTAAAAGATCGGTTACGAGATTTTTCAATATGTTCAGCAATAGACATGGGTTTCGGAGTTACAACAGGACTCGAAAAAGTAGTATCAACATAAGAAGGTGGTGAAGATTGAAATGGTTGATACAAAGTGGATTGTGGAGTCGAACTGTTTCTCCAAAACGCTTCCATTCGATCTTTCAAAGAAATTTTGGGCATGGAGGGGTCGTCCGTAATTCGACCAAAACAATTCACGTATAAAGCAATGTTTGGATGAGGGTACCAAAGTTCGGCAAGAGTTTTGGGAGGTGAGGTACCCATGATGTAAGAAGGAGAAGAAAAAGAATGTGGGTTCAAGTGGGGTGCAATGGATTTCTTAGCGACAAGTGGCAAGTTTTTGTAAAATTTTTTCCTTTTTGTGTTTTTTTTTATATGAGGAGCTTTTTGCAAAAAGATTTTCAATAAAAGGCTTAGACACACGTTCAATCAATTACAAATGCACAATCAAGCTCAGATCTAGGATCACCTAGGTCAGCTAAACAGCTCCTAACTGTTCCAAAGGGCTAGATGTGAGGACCTCAAACCGCCTCTTCACCGCCAATTGTGGCCAGGTAAACACAAGTAGAGAAAGGAGGGATCCGCTCATGAATCACCGTGAGATGGGCCTTTTAAAGTTACATTTCCCTACCTGTCTGGACTAGGCACCACAAAGTCAGGTTAGGATCAACGGTCGATGTCTACAACTATTCCTTTGTCCTATTGAGCGCGAAGTCCCTAGGGCTGAGTCTAATCTTTTTTAATTAACTTGATGGTCAATGCAATATGCTTTTTGTGATTTTTGGGGTCCTAGGAAGGGTAATGAAATCCCCAGCCAATCTGGATTGCTGTAAAAGCCCCTTAAAGTCAATTTAAAAATTGCAAAGCAGTAAACACAATCAAACACTTGCAAACAAATTTTTTTATTTCAGCGCAAAGAATCCGCACAAGATCAAGTTATTGGAGAAAGGGATAAGTTTTTGCGTAAAGAATCCTGCAGGAAAAGATATTAGGGGGTTCAGAAGAAGAAAAGAAGCTTACAGAGAGATTTTCTCGTGCTGACGCCAGCAGAGAGCAGCGGATCCGCGGCAATAAGTGGCTTCGGACGGCGGTTCCGCGGTCAGGAAGAAGGATCAGGCCTCCAAACTTCTTCTATTGCTCTGTTGTGCTACTCCTATGTTGTTCAGATCTGCTGTTTTCTGTTTCGATCTCTGAATTTTTCCATATCTGAATTCCTTCATCGATCCTGCACAATTCAAACGAAGCACCCTTCAAAGAATAACAAGATAATAAATTTTCTTTATATTTTTATATTTTTCAGTTTTTATGATTTTTCAATTTTATATTAACCCGAAATTACAAAAAGAAAATAACTACGCCATCCCTGGCAACAGCGCCATTTGATTGTTGTTATTTTGCGTATGCGCTTTTAAAAGATAAATCAAAGAATAATTTTACCGCAATCAAGAACGACGTCGCTTGGTAGCTAGCCAGTGAGTACGGGTTGGTCCACAGGGATGTTGTGTATTTCCTAATTGTTCTAACAAGTTAATTCCAAACGGTGTTGGTTTAATTATCACTAAAAACTAAATTAATTTAGAATAAGATTAGAATCTTGTTAGGGTTAGGTTTAGGTTAAGTTTGGAAATTTAAGATTTCCCACCGCTTTCAATGCCCTAATTTAGATCTCATTAGGTGTTATGGTAATAATTAATAAAGGGGATTAGGACGATCGGGAAGAAACGATGTTTCTTCCTCTAGGTCCTTGTCCGTCCTTTCTTAATTCTTACCCTAACCTCCATGGAAAACATGCACAACCGGTCTGTTATACTATGGTATCACCGTTATCTCGTGGGGTAGGGTGCCGTAGGGAGCGGTATGTGTATGTACGCATGGAGTCCTATGAATTAATATGTGATGGGCAAGAAAGGGGTGAGAGATTTTCATCTCTCAAACCTTTCCTATTCCTAATCCTAACAAGTGCGGAACTACTCACTCATTAGGGGATCGATAAAAGACATGTTTTTGTTTGACTTTTCGATTTAAAAAGACTAACTATCTAAACTACGGCAGATTAATAAAAAGTTCTAATCTAATTTAGACTAGGGCAGATAATAAATCTATACTAGGGCAAAAATAAAAATTAAGAACTAGGGCAATAAAACGAATCTACTTACTTTATTGATGCTCTCAAAACATTACAATTGATTCTAAATTTTTTGATCAATGAAAAGGGGCATACCCCATAGAGAGGTTTAGGATTTCTATTTATAGAGCATAGAAACCCTAGGGTTACAATCGGTTCATATCTGCATTTACAATTTTACCCCTAAGAAGACTAGTCAACGCACCGCCGCACCGACACGAAGTTGTACCGACACGGGCTTCATATGGCCGCGGAACCGCGGCCAAGAGCCATGTTTGGCCGCGGATCCGCGGCCATGTTGGAAGCTTGTTGGTTGCTGCTTCTCTGGTAATTCTCCTGTTGCTTTTTGCTTGGCTTTTCTTCACTTGGTTTCTCAGATTGTCTTCTAGTTTTCTTCCAGATTTCTACAGTGAATAATGTCGTGGACTTTACCGTTTGCTTCGTGTCGAAGTCTTGAACCTCTCGCTGCCTTTGTATTTTGTGAACTTGTTCATTGATCTTCGTTTATTCTCCAACTGTAGGCTTGATCAAAATTCTTCCATTTGTTGGTCGTAGTCTCACTTTTGTATTATCTTTTCATCTTTTTCACTGTTTTTGTTCCGAGAACCTGTAACCTGAAACTATGTAGCAGACATGGATCAAAAGCACCTGTTTATTTATAAAATGACTAAGAATGGGAAATATAATAATGCAAAATTATGATATGAACAACAGCGCCCAGCAGTCGCGTGCCGCGCACATGACCCGCTGGCGTCCAGCGGTCGCGTGTAGGGCACGTGACCCGTGGGCGTGCAGCGCCCACGTGCCTGGCACGTGACCCGCGGGCGCCAAGCGCCCACATGCCTGGCACGTGACCCGCGGGCGCCAAGCGCCCACGCGCTTGGTACGTGACCCACGGGCGCCAAGCACCCACGCGCATGGCACGCGACCCACGGGCGCCAAGCTCCCACATGCCTTGCACGTACCTGTAGGCGCCAAGCGCCTACGCGCCTGGCATGTGACCCGTAGGTGCCAAGCGCCTACACGCCAGGCATGTGACCCATGGGCGTCTAGCGCCCATGTGCCATGCACGCGTCTTTAAGACGCTCCCCACCCTTCATTTCCCATGCACTCCACACCTAAAACACGTCCCCCGTTGGGAAAATTTTTCTATTGGGGCGTTGCCCTACATCCCGCAAGGGGCCGCTAGCCCCTTAACCCCCAGCCCGTTATCCGAGTAGCGGGACTCCCGTAAACTCTGTGAGGCTCCTGATATATCCAAAAATGTTTTAAAACACAACACACGCACATGGCACATTGAGTTCACATGACCGGTTTGACCCATCTATCGGAGGTTCCCTCGCTCTAAAAGCGAGTGATAATTAACGGCAGCTTAGTCTGCGGCTACCGGAGATTTGGATCCCCATAATCAATAAACCCCGGCCTACCTTAGGCAGGGAGTATCTGTATACGCCTAACAAGAGCGTGCGTATTCCCATTTCAATGGGGTAACAGAAAAAAGAACTCTACAGGAACTCCAGGTGTCGACACTTTGCATCTGCCCAATGCTTCTGTCGGTCCTGAGCTATGCGCATCTTTTCCCTGATCGTGCAAACTATATCCACAGTTGCCACAATCATCTCTAGGCCAAGGAGTTCACGATCTCCAACGTCGTCCCATCTCAGCGGAAAATGACACTTACGTCCGTAGAGTGTTGTGAAAGGTGTCATCCTAATGCTTGCTAGCTGTTGTTATATGAAAACTCCACAATGTGTAGGCGATCTTCTCATGAACCTCCGAAGTCTAGCATATAGACATTTAGCATGTCTTCTAGGATCTGAATTGTCCGCTCGGACTGTTTGTCTGTTTGGGGATGATACGCCATGCTGAAATTCAGACTTGTTCCCATGCTAGATTGAAGACTTTGCCAAAACTGGGATCGGAATCTAGTATCACGATCGAAGACAATATAGATAGGTACCCCATATAATCTCATGATCTCCTGCATGAGTTTATGGGTATCAAGACAAGTATGGTATATTTTGAAGGTTTAAATCTTACTTTATATTTTTACTCACCTCCATGTACTTTCTTGCCAATGTCTCGGTTGATTGGCCAACTCTGAATGGGATGAAGTGAGTCGACTTGGTGAGCCGATCCACAATAGCCCAAACTACGTCGTTACCCTTCATGCTATGTGGAAGAGCAGTCATGAAGTCCATGGTAATGTGCTGCCATTTCCATTCTAGGATTGGTAATGGCTGAAATAGATTAGCAGTTCTTTGATGCTTAGCCTTCACTTGCTGACTGATTAAGCACTTTGCTACGCTCCTTACTACTTCTTACTTCATTCCATGCCACCAGTAGTGTTGTCGTGGATCCTTGTACATTTTCATGCCGCCGGGGTGTACAGAGTAAGGAGAGTTGTGAGTTTCTTTCATCAACTCTTCTCGAACAGGGCCGACTGGAACACATAAACGGCTCCCATACCGTAAGGATCCAACTTCATGGATGATGAAGTCAGTTCGAAGACCACTTTCTAATTATTTTCGGATCTTTTATAGCTTGGCATCATTTGCTTGAGCTACCTTGATCTGATTGACAAGAGTGAATTGGACTTGTAAGTTCATCAAAGATGATGCATTACCTGGAACAACTACTTCAATCTCCAATCAATGTAGTTCTTGCTGTACCCTCCACTGAGCGATGGGATTCATTGCTAAAGGCTGACGACTAAGAGCATCGGGAACTACGTTCACCTTTCCAGAATAATATTGTAGGTTGATGTAGAAGTCTGCCATGAGCTTTAGTTATCTTCTTTGCCGCATGTTGAGTTCCTTTTGAGTAAATATATACTTTAGACTTATGGTCGGTGTATATATCCACTCGCTCTCCTAAAAGATAGTGATGCCAAATCTTGAGTGTGAAGACCACGGCTGCTAATTCCAGGTCATGTGTTGGATAGTTGCGCTCATGAACCTTTATCTATCTTGATGCAAAAGCCACAACTTTTCCATGCTGATGCAGAACACATCATAATTCCTTATCGGACGCATCACAATGTACATCGAATCTGCCAAATCGATCCGGTATTAAGAGAATAGGTGCAGAGGTTAACCTCAACTTGAGTTCTACGAAAAACTTCTCACATGCTTCTGAACACACGAATGCTTCGTCTTTACTGTAAGCTTGGTCAAGGTGCTACAATCTTTGAGAATCCTTCGATGAAGCATCTGTAATATCCTGCTAAGCCCAAGAAACTTCTTATATCTTTCACCGTTTTTTGGTTTCGGCCACTCGCTGACAGCTGGCACCTTAGCTGGATCTACAGAGATTCCTTCGCTTGAAACGATGTGTTCGAGAAATCCGACTTGATCTAGCCAAAATTCACACTTGCTGTACTTGGCGTAGAGTTGATATTGTCGTAGTGTCTCCAGGACAATGCGTAAGTACTCGGCGTGTTCTTTCCGATTCTTTAAATACACTAGAATGTCGTCGATGAAGAAAACAGCAAACCTGTTTAAGTACTCTTCAAAAACATGATTCATCATATTCATAAAAATGGCTGGTGCATTGGTTACTCCAAATGGCATTATGAGATATTCATAATGGCCATAACGAGTCCTGAACGCCGTCTTCTGAATATCATATTCCTTGACCATCACCTGATGATATCCTGAACGAAGATCTAATTTTGAGAAAACACAAGATCCACTTAACTGATCGAAAAGGCCATCGATGCGAGGTAGAGGATACTTGTTCTTAATTGTCACTTCGTTCAGTGCTCGATAATCCATGCACATTCGGTATGTACCTTCCTTTTTCTTCACCAACAACATCAGAGATCCCCAACTTGAGATACCGGGTCTAATCCAGCCTTTCTTTAGGAGTTCGTTCAACTGAATACGGATCTCCTTCAATCTCTCCAAACTTAATCAGTATGGAGCTTTTATACAGCTTATGCACCGGGATGTAAATCAATGCCAAACTCTAGAGATCGATCGGGAGGAAAACCTGTTATGTCTTCAGGGAATACATCCTCGAACTCTCAAATGACCTTTGGCTTCGATCCTTCCGCTTGCAACGCTGCAATCTTCCCATTCTTTGGTTTTGCTCGGTAGATGCTAGGCTCTAAAGTTCGGTCTCCACTTTTGAAATAGAACACCGTGTGATCTGGTATTTCAAGCACTACCTCCTTTGGCGACAGTCGATGGTACCGAAGAAAGTTCCAAGCCAGTCTATTCCCAAGACTATGTCGAAATTTGGTATGTCCAATACCTTGAAGTCCGTATAGAATGCTCGGCTGCAGACGACTACTGGACACAGATCATATCCTAAGGTTGCTTTTACAACGCCATTCCCTGAACTGACATTCCAACTGAATACAAACAGCTTAACTGGGTCGTATGAGTTCTTACGAACCGTTGCGACATGAAGCAATGCAATGCCCCAGTGTCGAAAAGCACGAGTGTAGGTAAGATGGATACTAAGATTGTACCTAAGTCATATGGGATAGGTTTAGGTATAACAAATACAGATGGCTAGGAAATGAAATAACTTGAAAGGAAAGAAGGAAGGGATTTTACCAGTGATAACCTGACCCGTAGCTTCAGCCTCTTCGACCGACATAGTGAAAGCTTGTCATCGCGGCACATTCCTCTGTGCCTGGTTAAACACTCGGCGTTGAGGTTGAGCGGTCTGGGTGCGGGGAGATAGAGCTGATAGAGCTAACCGAATAAGAAGAGCTTGGATTGTCGGTATAGCGGGAGGGTTATTAGTCCCTCGGTTCTGGGGGCATGCTCCGATAGTGTGAATAGAAGACCCACAGATCAAGCGCAAGATGTTCGCCCTATGAAAGTTCTTACTAGATGCCATATTCTTTTGTAGTAGTTGCAAAAGTCTGGCTTGTTATTGCGAACGAACCTCCTGGCCTCTGAGATAGTCCGTTGAAAGCTAGCCTGAAAGAGGCCCCTCTTGTAATCTGGTGCAAAGGGTGTTTCACACCGGCCGACTGCGGCCTGCCCTTCTTCTTCACAACTGCCTCATAGCATCGGACAGCCTTCAAAGCAAGCTCGTGGGTTGGGAAATCCCCTATAGTGAGTGCAGCTTGGATTTCAGGGTCTAACCCCTGCTAGAATCGTCGTGCCTGGATCTCAGCAGTGGGAATGTGGTGCACAATGAACCTATTACGACCTTGTGTTAGCAATGTTTAAGTGAGATAGGAAAATTTAACATGAAACTATAGCTTACCTACCGAGTATGGTAAACTCATTATCATATTCACCCACAGACTTGATCCACATCGAGCCTTGCTGTAGATGGATGAATTGCTGATCCATGTTAAAGTGGGCAGTCTCCGGAAAGTACTTTGCATCGAAGAGGTCTCAGAATGTTTTCAATTCTATTGGTTGCTCGAGACAGCTCTCCTCTGCCTTCCACCATACCCTGGCATTATCCGTCGGTTGCAACTTAGCAACTCTTACCCAAGAGATATCTGTCACTTGAGCCTCTACCAAATCATACTCAATCGCTTGAGCTCATTCCTCCGCTTCAAGCGGGCTCTCTTTACCCGAGAAGTTCTTTGGGTGCAGTGCCCGAAACTGTTTAACCCCGGGTGCCTCCGCCTCAGGGCGAGCAAGTTCTTGGTGCATGAGGTCCCTCTGTCCATCCAATAGGCTCTTGATAGCCTCAAGAAGTACTGTTTGCTCATTGATAAGCGCTGCAACAGTAGGCGGTAATGGTAGTGTAAGCGGTGGAGTATTGTCGTTGATGTTGGTGCTCGTATTGTTTGGAGAGTCCATCACTTTAATATAAAAGACAGATTAAGATAGATTCAAGGAATTCGAAAAGAAAGGAATGTAAATGTTTGTTGAATTGCTTAATGCTTGTGGTATTTTTGTTTAAGACTTCATGCAGAACTGATATGCACAGGCCACCAATAAAACCTGTCACGCCATGCTTCCCAGTAGATGGAAACGGTGATGTGGCAAGCCTGCAGCATATTTATCGAGAGAAGGTCATTCTCTAAATAAATATACTAAGCGTATTGTAACAATAATACACAATGCAAGAATAAATGGAGAATGTAAAAATTTTCAACAGATATCTTTATTTACATTCAAACTTAAAATATTTACAGATACAAGAGTTCAACTGAAAAGTAAATACAATAACAGAAATCCCTAAACATGTGGCATACATAAACTGAAAAGAAAAGGAGAACTAGTGTAAGCCTAAGCCGTGAACTGGTCGTACTCCTCCTCTGTAGCGTCCACCTGCTCAGTTCTGACAGTATCTGACGAACATTCTAAAAAAACAAAGATGGGTGGAATTCCCGTCAGCGAACTAGTGCTCGGTATGTCCCAAAGGTAGAGTAAAAGTGAAAAGTGACAAGTATAGAATAATCATGAAATAATGTATTTGTTGAGTAAGAGTATATGTAAATGAACATGGGTATATATACTATAGGTCTTTATATGGTTACTATATTAACGTTAAGTTCCAAGTGTAAATATCAACGCAACCGTAGAACTATTCACGAGCTCAAGAGTGGGGCCTTAGGAGCAAGAAAACCCGGGTCCATTTCATGTGTTAGCATTGGGACTTCAAGCTGTGGAGGAGTCGACCCGACTGCGATTCGAGTAAATAGAATTCGAGTAGTTTAATACACGACTCCTGAAATTCCGTTGGATTCACACCTAAAACTATCTCAAACACCCCGAGTAATATATATTATAACTGTTAGATATCTTTAGTTGATTTGCTTGGTTTATTTTAACATGTCTTGATCGAACCATATATTGCAACATGGAATAAGGTAGTCGAGTGAGTAGAGTAAAATGTGAGTCGTGTCAATTGCAATTTAGGGTCGAGTCAAGTTAGTTCGAGTAGAATGAGTTCAAGTTAACGTATAAGTTTGGGTTCGAATTTGGATTAGAGTTCGAGTTTGGATTAGAGTTTGAGTTCGAGTTCAAGTTTGGGTTCGAGTTTGTATTCGAATTATAGACATTTCATATTATTAGATTTAACTTTGAAGATCTTAAGTTTGGAATAATCGGACAACCGTTGTACATGGACGGCATGATTTGTGTCTTTTTCCAAGATGTTGTCATTGATAATTTCATTAATTTGAAGTATTATCTAACCTGAATAGGCAAAAACTCACTTTCTCCGGAATTCTGAGGATCAAGAGAAATGATACCGCTTAAATCTATATTAATCTAAGGTCCTTAAAAATTTATTCTAGTGGTTTAATATGCATTTACATTGTTTCCATTTCTCGAGAGGGTTTTATGAAAAATGTTTTAATATTTAAAAAAATAAATCTCGAGGTTGATTTAGAATATTCAGAGTTTTATAGAAATATATTTTAGTTTAAGTGGTATTTTAGTGATAAGAACTTAGCTTTTAAAAGTTTATGGTATTTTTATTAAAACTACTACTTTTGGAAACTTTTGGGTATCTTATTTAAATTTTAATCTTTCATTTAAAAATATATTTTTCACTATTTATTTTCATTGAAAATAAGGATTCATAACTTTATATAAATTTTTCAAAGTTTAATTTGTTTTAAAAGGTCGTATTTCTTTAAATTATATTTTATTTCCTTTCGAGACCGAATTCTCTGCGAGAAGCTATGTATCTCACTCTACTATCCTAAGGACGGTGATAACCTTCACTATCCGTAAATGAGTTCCCCAAAAAGAGTTGTAGAGTTATAATTGCAAAAGATTTAAAATATCGATAAAAACACTTTTTATAAAAGTAATGGTACTTTAATGTAATTGTTTCATTTTCGATAGACTTGTAATCTAGCATACTGTGCTATGAAACCATAGTGTATGTGATGGGGTAGGTCATTACCCCGTGAGTTTTCTAGAAGTATATATATCTAGGTATCGATAAAAATGTTACTTTTAAAGTTCATGATACTTATGTGAAAAAGTTTGTTTTATATTATTTCGTATGAAATTTTAATTTCATCAAAAGGTTAAAATGTGAATAATATTTTGAAGTGATATTATGGTATTTGTGTGACATAATGACCTATCAAAAATGATAAAAATATTTTTAAAAAACAATTTTTTTAAGGTTAACTCCACTTTGTCGATATGATTTTGAAGGCGGTTTGAATCGAAACGAAAGAGAGAAATAGGGACTTACGATTTATGAAGCATTGGGAAGGAAGTAAGAAAGAGCAAAAGTCTTCGTGGTGTCGCGGGATTGTCGGGAATGGTTTCGGTCTTCGATGGAACGAACTTGGATCGCTAACTCTGCTCGACTAGCCTTAACCTTTCTTGAACTTAAAGAATTTTTTTAGAGAATTTTGATAAATTTTCAGAATAGAGGAGAGCTAGGGGATGGGGTGGTATTTATAGGGTAAAAATGAGGATGTGTGAATTAAAGAATTGAATTAAAAAGAATTGAAATAGTGTTAATGGGGGAATTGAAGTGTCTCTGATTAAATTCAGAGAAATCAAATAAGAAAATGGAGTAGATGGGAGATAAAAGGGTGCACAGGTGAAGCACGGAGCGATTTGGATCCAAATCAACCGCCGGTGGCAGCCCAAAGGGGAAGGGGGCCATCTGTCTTGAAGTTCGTGCCATGTTCTTTAATTTGTGTTGGCTCATCATTTATCCTGTTTGATTTTTCTGAAAATTTTTGATTCTCTGTATATTGCACGTGCAACTCTTGGGCTTTCGAAAAGTTAAAAAGAAAAATATAAAAAATAATTGAGACTGATAAATTCGAACACGCAGGCTATGGCACAGCAGTAGAGGGTACTAACCAGTGAGCTGCAACTTGTTTCTTGCTTTTATTGAACAATATTAACTTATAACTCCTAATCAGGCTGAAATACCCTTTCTATAAATTGAACTAGTTACATTTGTACATGGCTTTCAGAGTCGTTACATAACCATTTATTGTTAGTATGTTTTTATCCTATTTTAATATCTTGTATTATTTTATTGACGGTTATCTATTACATAAATCTTAAACGTCCTTAGATACTGTGTATAGTATTTTATATTAGAATATATTTTTCTAACCATTATATTTATGGTTTAATTGGGCTACGAATGTGTAGATAACACCTGGATATATTTTTTAAGATTTAATAGAGATGGATCGGGATCATAATGTCTTTATAAAATATTATTGGTTATTTAGTTTTTACAAATCTATATAAATACATATATAATATATATTTATACCTAATATACAATTATATAGATATTTTTTCCTATAAACTTTAAACCCATCTCTCTCTCTCTCTCTCTCTCTCTCTCTTTGTGCCTCAGCTCTCTTCCATGCTTTCTTTCTCTCTTCCTCCTCATAGCCACCAACTTCTCCTCCCTTATCTCCAGCACGTCCTTGTTTTCAACTTCGCCGACTCCCTCTCTTTCTTCTACTCGATCTCGATCATCATCATCACCAGACCCCATCATCGCCGACATTCGAACCTTGCAAACCTAGCCCTGAGCTAAGTTGGAACCCAAGTCGAACCCAACTCTGGCCTCCGTTGGTCGAGTCACCGAGACGAGCATCTAAGTTGGTCCCCTGGCTTAATTCAAGAAGAGATTCAAGTTTCGTTTTTGATTCGTTTAGCGTCGTGTTGTTTCCACCATCATCATCGTTGAGGCAAGTATTTACTACTTGCTTTACATACTAGCGATGACGGTGGCCATCGTAATATTATTTATTATTATTATACCATTTTATGTATATAGTCCGTATATCATTAATTAGTTAACAATAACAAGTTTTATAATTGATTGATATGCAAATTAAATCTATAATTAGTGTTTATAACAAACTATTTTAGTTTGGTCAATCGATAAATCAAAATATAGGAATTAATATGATTGTTTTTCGTTACATTATTTATCGCGCCTAGATAACGGTTATGACCGTATTTCATCTTGATCTGTTTGCACGATATCATTACAAATAAACACTTCATTTAATTGAATACACTATCTTGACATGCTTATAACCTGTTATCTGGTTATTGATATTGTTATCTTGCTTGTACCTGTTTACTTATAATATTTACTGATACCACAATCCTGACTTGTTATCCTGATGGATGTAACCTATTTTCTAGATAGACATAATCTGTACCTACCTGCTCCTGTGTTGGCATTGGGTAGATATTATTCATACCTGACTTAGAAAACAAAATCTGGGGAAATGGGGAAATCAAAAGTGTAACTGAAGTGTAATTTAAAAGGATATTATTTTATCCGTGGTTCCGGGGTGTAACGGAACAGAATCATTCGTGATATGCTACTTGATCCGTGGTTCTGGGGGTAACAGAACATATTCATTCTTGATTCATACATCTTGATCCGTGAATCCGGAGGGTAACGGGATATATACTTTTGAGTTATATAGAGGGGTACATTCATTGGTTTTAAATACCTGTAAGATAGTTAATCTAGAAACACAGACTTTAGGATACACGTGATATGTTTGACTACCTATAACCTGCTGTTATGACACCTGTATTTGATTTTGTTTATACTCATGATACCTCACTCTTGCACGTGACATCCTATACAGCAAACCTTTCGGTTTATTATTATTATTATTATTATTATCATCATCATCATCATCATCATTATCATTATCATTATTATTATTGACGTCTGGGTTTTGCATGGCCCAGATACTTGGCGTTAACACATGTGAATTGTGAGTATTTCGACAGGTTTGCCGACCAGTGAGGACCTTTTCACTGATATAGCTCTGATTGATGGTTTAGGTATCCTTTTTCCTTAGATCTTTATAACTTCCGCTACTATTTTCTGTTATCTTTATTGTGGCTATTGGACCCGTTTAGAGATAGACAGTTATATTATTGTTCTTGATTACTGATTAACAGCCATAATGTGATTATAGGAGGATATTTCTTTACTATAGATAGTATGGTTGGTTTTGTTATGTTCCCGATTTTATGTAATTTGGGAAGCAAGGCGTGACACCGAGGCTTAGCAGTGACCCCCAAACTAGTCGGTCTAAGGCACTAGGTGATAAGGCATTCTCGCTGTACCTTTTTATATGTCGTCTTAAGTAATTAAAAAACTAGTGTTCATTTTTTTTAATTTTATTTTATGCATCATTTATATTTTTTTCCTTCATACTAAGGATTGCAGGCATGAGTATTTCAAGGTATTCTCTACTATCCCAAACTTCAAGAGTTGTATACATGCATATAGTAAGGTATCAACGTTCAAAAATTTGGACTCAAGAATAAGGACTATCTATCATATTTATTTCTATCCGCAGATTAGTGACTCCTCGATCTTACTAACCCTTAGGACAACAGCTCATGACCACGTATTACTAGTTTCGTTCTAAAATATCTAATTTTCTTGCATTTCTTAAGTCTCTTCCTATTATATATATATATATATATATATTCCCTTTCAAACTTTTATTTTTAAAATCTTCTAGTTTTTTTATACAATGCAAAATTTACATATGATGCGTGAATACATACAAACCTTCCATACAAACCTTCCCCCAAACTTATTTGCAGCAGTGTCCTCACTGATGTCGTCCTTTAAGTTCAAAATCTGAAAACTAGGAGGAAAAGTTCAAGAAGAGGTCAAGAGTGAATCACGGTGGAATCCTCTTCCAAACTTGTTCTTAGCACACAACCGTGCATGAATTTTTTTTAAGAAAAAAGGAAAAATATGCGTCAAGAAAAAGAAAAAATAATATACATACCCCCAAACTTATTTGAAACAGAGTTTCCACTGTTTATGCTTATGAAGTTCAAAGTGAGAGGGGAGATAACATCATTGGTCTACATAAGGCTTTACTCAGACCAAATATCAACAACAACCATTCAAATATTTTATCATGATGATACACTGGTTGGTGGAAGAACACGTATAGGAAAGAAATGAAAAACACTTGAGACTGTATATGGATAGAAGTGGTATGAAGTCTCGGTGAACGGAAATGAGAGGAAGAACGGAAGGAAGGAAGAAATGAAATGGGTGAACGAAATGGGGTATGAACTTGAGATTTTAAATTGATTGAATATCTTAGTACAGTTTTTAATGATTGATGTGTAAATCTGGAATTTTCCAACTGTGCTAATTTATCAATATTTTTGGAAATGGGATCAAATTTCTCAAGATTCGTAAGAAAATATGGGACGGCAAAACTTGGTGAACCATATATGGGATATGAAGGTGAAAATTTGTCTTGCAATTTGGATAGATAAATAGAAAAGATGGGGGAAAGTAATTGAGAAATAATGCCAGTTAAGTGTTCAGAAAGATGTTCACATTCGACGCAAGAGACGGGATGAGTCGGAGAATCTAACTCATCCAATATAGCTAGTTTATCCTTAAAGATATCCTCAAAATTACCTTCAAGATTAAGCTCATCCATACATTCGATCAAACGATCATTAACGATATCAAGTAGCAAACAAGGTTCAGGAAAAACAGTTAAAGGTTCGGAATGATCCCCACATGGAATCGAAGGTAGGTGATGAATTGGTGGGAAAAGCTCATCCAAAATTATGGGTTCATCTTCAAAAATATCCCCAACATTGATATCATCAATCAAGTCAAACTTAAGCTTCTCAAACACCTCATCAAAAATATGGTCTTCAATCGGTTTGTTTTCAAAAGTGGAGATATAGAGATAAAAAAGAATGGTATCGGTTTCACTTGAAAGGGAACCCTCACAATTGGGTAAATAAAACGTTTTGTACTCACACAAATCTTCGAACATATTGTCCTTAATAGAAGAATCATTTGACATTTTTTCAGAATTTGAGATGTGGAGTTCAGTCGGAGAAGAGTAGGTTTGATTCGGAAGGGTGCATCGTTCTTTTTCACTACTCAAATAATCGGTTTATCCTATTGCCACATCATACATGGTAAAATCTTGTGCTATCTCCTTTTGGGAACTAGCTGATTATTCAGTCGGCTGTATCAATGCGGCTAAGGATGAAGTCAATTCTTCTGTTTTTAGAAAAAATTCTTCCAACTCTATTTCAAGGCTACACATGGTTTGTGAAGGAATTTCAAAAGAGTAAAATTCATTTAGAAATGTAGAACTCCCTATTTGATATTTAGAAGTAATGTCTGAGGACGATGTGAAAGTTGGATGGGGTTGGAATTGCTTGAATTGTTGGTTTCGGACGTATTCAACATGTTCCTCAGTAGACATGGGCTTACGAATTTCCATATTAGCTTCAAGAAAAGTATCAACATGAGAAGATGTGAAGATTTGGTATTGTTGATAAGAATTAGATGGAGGTGTCCATTTGTCATAGAGAGGATCATGATCAAAACATTGGTATAAAGGTGATTGAAATTGGTTGAATTGTTGGCGACTGGATTTTTCAATTTGCTCGGCAATGGTCATGGGTTTAGAAGTTGCCGCATTCACCTCAAAAGGAGTATCAATATTTTCATATGGAAACGATTGTAGTTGTTGTCCTAAGGGTTTTGGAGTAGTGAAAGGTGTGAAACATTGGTTACGGGCTTTTGCAATATGCTCAGTAATGGACATGGGTTTAAAAGATTTCTCATTAGCCTCAAAAGAAGTATCAAGATAAGAAGAGGTGAACGTTTTAGAAGGTTGATAGGCAGTTAAGTATGGTGTCCAGCTGTTTTTTCTAGAAGTCTCTATCCTATCTCTCAAAGAAATGATGGGTTTGGATTTATCATTAGAAGTCTATCTATGCAAGAACAATAGAATAAAATGTCCGATTCAGGTTAGCAAAGATATGCAAGTGTTGATCGTTTTGGGTTACCTATGATTGAGATGAAAAGACAAAGGGTAGATTTTTTTTGGATATGTTTTGATTTGGACTAAGAGAAACTTGACTCAACCAATCACAATAAACATGCACAAACAATCGCTAAAACTAGGGTCACCTAGGTCAAATCACTAGACCGCTCCTCAACTTCCAAGTGACAAGTTGCAGGATATACTCTCTAACTGCCTCTTCACTGCCTCTTCACTGCCAAATGTGGCAAAGTAAGTCTAAGTGAGGAGGGAAGTTTTCCAAGCCTTTTGCTAAATTCCTTAATTAAATAACCTCGCTTAGCTTTCCCAGAAACCACATAGTAAAGTTTAGATAAACAACAGATTCCCCTCAACCTTCACTTGTCCTTAATGAGCGCGATTGTCTTTAGAAACTGAATCTAGATCTTTTTTAATGGGGGTGAATGCATATGCTCGTTTGTGATTTTTGGGGCTTAGGAAGGGTGATGAAATCCTTACCTAATCTGAATTTGGATTTCTGGCCCCCTTAATGTCCATTTTAAATATGCAAAGAAAAAACACACCAAAAATCTAAAACACGTAAAAAGATTTTTTTTATATTTGCGGCACTGTTTGCAAAGAATCTTGCAGGTAGACACAGTTTTTTGGAGCTTCAGAGGAGAGGAAAAAGAAGGAACAATACCAGAGAAAATTGGAGATGAGAAGAGACAACAAGGCCGCGGATCGGTCGTCGCCTTGCGCTTTCCCGCCGTGGAAACACTGCCCTCCTTGGGCCGATCTGCCCAAAACTTTGGCACTGGTCTCTTTTTTCCTTGTTCTTCTTATTCAAGCAACTTGATTCACAGTTGGCTCATCCTAGATACTTCATATTTCTTGCAAAACTTGAACAAATATCGAAATCATATTGAGATGCGGTTATTATTATTATTATTTTATTTTTTATTGAAATTTTTTGTAGAAAAAATAAAAAGAAATTAACCCGAAAAATAAGAAAAATAATACTACCGTCTCCTGGGCAACAGCGCCATTCGATTGATGTGAAAATTTGAGTTTTAAAGTGTCATAAATACCGCAATCAATAACGGTGTCGCATATAGCTAGACGATAGTGAATACAGGTCATCCATAGGAAGATGGTGAATTAATTATCTAGTTTTAGACGAGTTAATAGAAGAAATGTTGGATTTTTGTCGTTTTATACTAAAGAGATTTGAAAACTTTATAAGAGAAGGGCTTGTAGGGTTTTTCGGATTGGGTAGTTTAAATGATGGGTTTTTTATAAAAATATTCTTTTTATCTTTTTAATTAGTTAATGCTAAAGGAATAATGATGAATGTGGATTAGGGTGCTAAGAAGGTAACTAGGGATTCACTCTATTTACTTTTGTCCCTCCATTGATCGTCATTATGCTAAAACCTTCAATCAAAGCACTTTAACTAAACTCAAATCGAGGTCGCAACTTTCATGAATCGAGGATGTACCTAAATAAAAGGGTTAAGATTCTCTTTGATTAAAGTTTATAAAGAATTAAAAATAATAACAAGAATTGAAGGTAAATTTCCATCAAATAAATTACCCACCCTTCCAAACCCTAACAAGCGAGGAAATTACCCGCTCATTGGGTTAGAAACAAAACAAAGAGAAAGAGGAGAAATTATGAAGAAGAAAATGTATACTAACTGCTAGGGCTCTCATGAAAGTAAGAAGCAAACTTCGGCTATCATCACATATAAATCAAGGGAATGGAAGAAGAAAGAAGAAAATCACAAGAAAACCATCATATAACTAATTAAAAATAAAAGCGAAAAGGTAATTGCAAAGAATTAAAATTGAGGAAAGTTGTGAAAAAGTAAGAAGCAAAAATTAAAGAACTAATCTACCTTTTATTAAAAAAATCTAGAAACTTCATTATAAAAACTAAAACCCTAATGATCTTCCTCAAAATATTGCAATGACAAAGATAGCTCCACCTCTAGAATTACATCTCTTTATATAGGGTTAGGAAGTTTGGAGATCAAGTAATAAAAGATACATGAGAATACAATTTTCCAATCAATCTTCAATCCTAATTCTAATAGATTTCCACTAAATCTTTTGAAATTGATTATCCAAGTTTTTTATGCTTTCTTCTCTTGATTTTTGGAGATTTCTTAGACGATAATTTTTGCAAATATTCTCGTATCTCTGCAGTTGCATGGATCTTCAGTTTACTCCTAAACTTGATAGCTTGATTTGTTGAATTTAATTTGATTTGATCTCTTGAATCTTATTTATGGTCTTGAATTGATTTGCTACCATTGAACCCGCACAATATCTCAAATCAAATTATCGGTAGCATTTATTTCATTTGGGAAAATATTCCAACAATTTAATCACAATCATATGACTTAATATTTAAGAAACTCAAGGATATTTGTTTAAATATGATATGCATATTTTATTAATAATAATATTACTTATAATTTAAGAAACACGTGAATATATTTTTTATACATAACTCCACATATGTTCTCAAATTACAAATAATATTATTAATTAATTAATATAAATGATAGTAAAAATATGCAATAAATATGACCGGTCGGCCGCAATCGTCCTCCATTCGTCGGAATAGATTTTGAGAAGGATGGATCCAAAACAGTAGACATCATCATTAACGATTAACAAAAACCGAACAACAACGATTAACAAAAACCGAACAACAGATAATCTTATCTCGAAAATCTATATTTCTCAAAATTGAAAGAATGAAACATAGGGAAAAAATTGACACATAGCTGGTCTCGAAATGAGCGATGTGCTCGACCGGGTCTCCGGTCCCATCGTAGCATGATCCTAATCTGGATTTTAGTATTATACAATATTCAGAAAGAATATGGAATAATAATACATATACATATTTCACAGATAAAGCCATAATTTATACGGAAATTAAAATAAACCTAACTAAATTTTTAGGATGAAAGTTTTAATTGAAATTGAACGTACTTAGAATAAACCTCAAGCGATATTACTTGTCATTTTAGAGAGAGAGAAAAGTATCCTACTTTACTTGACGTTTTTGGAATAACGAGAAAATCATTAATGATAAAGATATCAATAAATGATATAATACCAAAAATAGCCTAGAAAATTAATTGCGGATATTAAAAAGTGATAATACTTTCCTTAATAGTTGTGGGCGGAACTGATATGATTTTTTTAGTAGTGATGTGACAGTAGATGAATTGCTGATATTAAGAAAGTGATAATGCTTTTCTTAATCGGTGTGTATTCCTCTAAAATGACAAGTAAAAAGGGACGGATGGAGTATAACCTTTATAGCATAGCCCTCCACGCCCAATCTAGCCTAAATATTCATCGGAGAATTTATTACTTTTATTATTACCAAAACCCATTAACAATTCATGCTATTACTACTCTATTCTAGAAATACATTCACTTTTCTACACAAATAGGAATTTAATTATATTAGATGATGAAATTTAAATTAAGTGTGTATGTAGTAAAAGGGGACTACCAAATTTTTTATTAGTAGATTAGATTAGATTTAAATAGATTTAAGTGGGCTTGAATTTTATTGTTGTTTGTTAAAGAAAAAGTTCTTTCTACATTTGTAATTAAATTTATATAAAATATTGTTACCATTTTTCAAATTATTAAACAACTAGTCTATTGCATGTGCGATGCACGTATGGATATATTTAAAGCTTACAAAAAGAAATATATTAGCAAAACAACCGTAAAAAACTCGATGTTAGATTAGAAGTATTGAAATATCGGATTAGTTTTAATGGCTAAGTAGTTACAATATGTGATTTGTGCCACAACAATCGATGACCAATTAAATTATGGGGAATTTATGAACATGTTTATTAATTTGTAATCTGTGGAAAACTGAAGGAAAACTACAAAATTAATTCTAATGTTTAACAACGTCAGGCTATCAACACGATAATGTTAAATGAAACTATTGTACAGTTAAAAGATTACAAAAAATCCATAAAAGAAAATCACATAATTGGGAACTTAAAAGATGCTTCATATTCCAAATGTATACTAAATTATTGTGCAATATCTCAAACATCACAACCAAATCAATCATCCTTTTGAGATCACTTGAACCCATCAATTTCATTACCATCATTTTCGTGGGAAAAGGGTTAGCACAACCTGATTCCTTTCGCATTTCAAATATTTGCATCGATCAGAATCATGCTAACCTATCAAAAATTTCTACCCAAAATGACAATCTAAACACAATTTCATCCAAAATCAAACAAAAAATCAACCAATTAGATCAAATCTTTGCAATTACATGTAACAACTTGGTAGCAATGGCCATAGTATGAAGGCGGCGGCAGTGACGCTGGTAGGAAGGATCGGCTAAGGGAAGCTCAAGGCCAGCGGCTGAAGGCGGTAAACGGGGTCCACCTTCGAAAGTCCCGCACTGCTGATGACGGTGATCGTGATCATGATGGTCGGTGGTGGTGCGATACCTTCTCATATCGTCGCTCATCTTTTTCAGTTATTTCTTTCTCTTGCTTCTTCTTCATTTTCTTCCTTAGCAGTTGGAGCGAGAAATTTTAGAGTGATTTTTGGCTCTAGGTTCTTTTTAGAAACTTTAATTTGAATTTGAATGGCCAAAATGAATTTTCATATTCCTTTATTTTCATATAAGGGAGAGGACAGTGTGATTGTTGGGAGTGGGATAAAAAAAGATATTTTAATTTTTTATTTAAGGATGAGGTGGACATCCCATAATATTACCTTGGCTTTAGGATTTTTGGATCCGGATCCTCTGTTATTTTCTTTCCCTCCTCTGATTTTTGGACGGCCGAGATCGGTGGAAAACATAAGGACCCAAGGGTTGGTGGGGTCAAGAAGAGGATCTGACGGACCCTGCTTGGCAAGAACCCTTCTTGCTAAGCAAAGGATCCTAATCCAGGAATTTTAGCATTTTTTTTATTTTTATATTGCTAAATAATGACATCATCACCCAAGAGTTTAGGTTATAACAATAAAGAGAGAGATTTTTATATAATATTTAGGTTTACCCTTTTGGAGTCCTCTTTAGTGAAAATTCTTGGGTCCGCCCATGTCCTCACTTCTCTTTATTTCTCTGTTCATCACCATCAAAGATTTCTCTCGTTCGAGAAAGACAAAAATTTTAATTGCAACTTTGAACCCCCAATCCTTTCGAGGCTGGTTAGGGTTGTGTTAGCTTTGAGATTGGCACCGAGATTCCAAACGAAGAGGGAGGGGAGGCAGTGTCGGTACATGGAGAATGCGATGGTGACAGAAAGGAGGAAGAAGAGGCAAGGGTTTTGAGTGTTGCATAGGGACTTGTTCGGAAAAAAATGCAGATCATACTGTCCAATAAATTGGACGATACAATTGAAAGTATGTCTTAGCATCTCTACTAGGGTTCTATGAGTATCAAGTATGCAATTTTAAAAATCTAGAGGGCTAAGTATACTAAACAAGAATCGAACTAGAGAAATAGGGTTTCAAAGTTAGCAAACTAGGTAATCTAACTAAGTGAAGAGAGTTTACAACCTTTATAGTCTAGTCTTTCATTTCAAATACTCCAAGTAGTAGTCCTAAAACTCTTCTTTGACTCCACTTGAAGGTTGGAACGAGCTTACTCGAAATCTTCATCGTCGAAGATGATCTACCTTGAGGAAACTCACACTCAAGCTCACACTTCACTAATCAAGATATTAGTGAAGGGAACAACCTATACTAATTTACTAAAGTAGTGTAGGTTGATTAAGTAGGAATTTTTCTCACTAAAAATCTTTCTTTCTTTTTCTTTTTCTCAACCTAGAAAAGTCTAGTGAGGAGATGAAGAAGATGAACTTAGAAGTATTAGTGAACCATGAGATAAGATGAGATGAAGAGAATGATAAATATCCATGAATTAAACAAGAATGGAAGATGAGTCATGGCTTCTCAATGCTTCTCCAAGCACCTAAAGAATAATGACTCATTCTTCTTTTCTTTAATTCATATATCTAAATCATTATCTTCTCATGTTGATCTCTAATGTGATTCTCACACATCCACGTTTCATGTATCATCAACCAAGATACAACCATATATATATATATATATATATATATATATATATATATATATATAAAGAGAAGAAAATCTTCAGTGAGCTTAATATTAGTTAATATATGTATATATATATATATATATATATATATATATCAAATTATTAAATCAACACTTAATTCAATAATCCGGTTATATCATATATAACCCGGCTAAGATATATATATATATATATCAAATCAAATATAATGCTAGATTAAAATACGGTATCATATACTCATATTTAATCAAGCTCCCGCACATATCTCCATAGGAGCCCTACTTCGTTTCACTTAAGCTAGGAAAGCTCTATGTGGGACTCTAAAGACTCGTTAATAAGCCAGCGGTAGATAATGATTACATCAGATACCCACAAACCGTCAGCAGTACTAGCTGAACGTAACGGCTACCCAGGTATTGAACGAATAGTAGATCAACAAGAAAACTTGTCCAAACTCCCGTAGAGCCTATAAGCAACATTTATTTACTGTACAGTCCGGTCTCTTCGTCTGATATGTCGCATATCGAGTTTGGGGATGGAATCATTAGACCCTAATAACTCGATAAGTCATGTTGATTTGTGGCCTATAACCTTTCGAGAAACTACTGATAATACTTATCATTAAATCTCATCAGCCCAGGCCAGGGAGTTGTTGTTATAACCAATCGAGCATAGCACAATATCAACTCCTAATATCGAGAAAGAAGAAACCCCTCCTATCGCTCACTGCCTCTATGTGACTTGGAACTATACCCAAAAACCATCTGTTTGCATGACTCATTTGAGCCATGGTAGGGAGGAAATCAAAGCATGGTAAGAACCACACAAGATACTATGACGATCTCGGGTCTATAGAATAACATGTACAAGTGTCACCAAAGAACTGCTATCTAACGATAGGTATGGTACCATCTAGGAGTTCTCGGCAAGTCCTGTTCGGTGTAATCATTCTCCAATGAGCACTTGTGTATAATCTTTGATGTCAAACACCAATGGTTATGGGATCAACCATCGCCTCATACAGGGTCAAGAAACGTACACACTTGTCTACTCTGGAATATCGATGCCCTGTCACGATACTCTCTCGACTAGGAACTGTTAAGGATGTGCTTGTGAACTACTCAAGCCTCACTAGTATGATCTACATTATAGTCCTGGTAGTCAAGCTAACATCCTAAGGGTTTTATCAACATGTATCAAAGAGACAATAAACTAAAATACGTGCACATGTTAAGATAAAGAGCAACCAGATAGCATACTATCATGTCGAGCAAGAAAGTCCTCTATATATATATGTTCAAGCATCCACTATAATATACAATAATGGCCTCAAGGGCATACATATTCCTAACAATGATTTCACTGTAAGATTGTCTATACTAAATGTTACGGATGATCGAGATAAATGAGGAAACAAAGATCAAACAAATCGCAGAAAATAAAAAAGATCAACTCAAGAAGACACAAAGATTTTACGTGGAAACCCAAAAAGGAATAACCACGGGCAGCAATACAGAATATTTCACTATTTGTGGAGAATTACAGAATTTCTCTTTTCTATTAATTTTCTCTCTTTGTTATTAGTAGACGCTCATGCTCGTGCCGCAAACCTGCGGCCAAGACGGAATACAAAACAAAAAATTCAAGAAAAGAGCACGAACTCTACGACCTAGAATCAAATCCAAACACTAAACTAGTCACATAGAAGGAGTTTAGCTACTCGGTTAGTAATTACAACCTTTATAGCCGTGTCCTTCATTTTGTATGCCACTTCTTTAGCTCCTAAGTCCATTGGGAATGAGCTTAGGAGTCGGTCTTCCTTGTCGAAGATGATCCACCCGAGAGAACCCTAGCTTAGGCTTTAGCTTCATACTAAAAGTAAAGTGAAGCAACTAGTGATCAAAACTTATTAAGAATTGATCACTAGATTATAGTAATGGTTATTCTTTAAGTGTTCTCTCTTTTTCTTTTTCCTTTCTCTAATTCTAAAAACTTAAGAGAGAAGAAGAAGAAAACCAAGGGTGAAGATGAAGCAAATGAATAGCATGGCATGGAAAAAAATCCATCACCTTTCTTTTCTTTCATTGTTTTCAATGAGTGGAATTGTGATGAAGTAAATGAGTAAGCATGGCATGAAAAAAATCCATCACCTTTCTTTTCTTCTTTCTTTTCTTTCATTGTTTTGAATGGATGGAATTGTGACTTACCATGGTGAGTCATAAGTCCACACCATTCCAACAAATACAAGAAGTGATGAGAAGAGAAGAGAGCCATCTCAAGTGTAAACATAAACATTCATATGTATATATATAAACACACACACACACTAATACAAGTATATGCTACAAATACATACACCTGCATTCGTATCCAAATATATATAGTCGTATTCGTATAAAATACGAATACCCGTATTTATATTAAGATATAAATATCAAGATCAAATACCCGTATTTATATCAAGATACAAATATACGTATTTATACAAATACCCGTATTCGTATAAATACTGTATTCTGTCAAAATACGAATACCGAAAAGAGAGATACTAAAAGAGATATATAATACTAGCTCACATTTAATCCAAATGTGATAATCTGGAAATCTTTCAAACCGGGTAGTATTAACAAAATGTCTGATTAAAAGTACGTGTATAAAAACACGTATTTAATCGAATCTAAGTACGTATCAAAATACGTACACTACATCGTTTCGCCTGAGCTGGGAAATTCTCTGTGTGGGATTCTAAATACTCGACAATATGCTGCCTGTGGGTTTAACCACAACCACGTCAGCGGCATTAGCTATACGTAACGGCTACCAAGGTATTGAACGAAAGGAAGGTCGACAACCAAACTCGTCTGTATCCCTACTGAGCCTGGAAGTGACAATCTCCGTACAGTTCGGTCTGTTCGTCTAAGAGTGTCGCATATCGGGTCTAGGGGGTGGATAAAATCTGACCCCTAATAACGCTATAAGTCGTGTCGGTGTGAATCCCAACACCCACTGAGAAACCATTGATCATAATCAATAAATCTCTTCCACCTTGGCCAAGGATTTCTGGTGATGGCCCCTGTGCACAATGCGACATCTACCCCCATACCAAGAGAGACAAATCCCCGACGATCTGCTCACTGCCTCTATGTGGCTCGATACTATACCCAACTAAAACCTGTTTGCACGACTCAATAGAGCCGTGATAAAGTAGTAATCAAAGTACAGTGGGAACTCACAGGAGACAAATGACGATCTCACGTCGACAGACTATGCTTTACTCATGTCATCAGAGAACTGCTATCTAATAATAGGTATAATACCATCTAGCATGTTCCCGGCGAGTCCGTCCAGTATAACTCATAACCCAATGAGCACATGTATACAATCTTTGGTGACTAACTAACACCAATGACTGTGAGACCGGCCATCTCCCCTCGTCAGGGTCAAGAAATGTATACACTAGTCTACTCTGAAATATCGATGCCCAATCTCAATATTCTCACGACTAGGGACATTTAAGGATTTTCTTATAGACTGCCTAATTCTCACAAGTGTGATAGCTATAGTAACCCTGGTAGTCAAGCATGAATCCTATGGGCTCTATCAATATCTAATAGTGATCTGTAATACCATACAATACATATACATGATGATAAAGTCAAACCAGATAGTATACTATTATCTCGAGTAAAACTGTTCTACCCGTATAGGTCCTCCTTCAATCATCATAATCACCTGCCTGTGATTACAATAATTACTTTGAGGGCACTATAACCAATAATCTCCCACTTGCACTTAAGGATAATTATTGCGGTGTCGCATACTCACAGCCCGTGTGACACCGAACACTCAATTTCTCTACTAATCAGTTTCGCAAAGCATGTTTGCCTAATATTCGCGTTCGAGAAATAACCTCAGTTAGTGGATCTGCTCCAATGTTTCTATTTTTATCTCTCTATATCTCAAATTTACAGAGAACGGATATCTCCCGAAATGAGCAATATCTGTCCTAGAACTTGTCTGGATATCGGATAGGACCAAGTTCATAAATGAACTCCAAATCCAAAAAACTTCTTGGAATGTATCATCCACTGAATTTAATCAGTATCGTATGCCATGCCTACCTTAGTATCCTCTTGGATTACTGTCCAACATACCACCCCTCAGAAGAGGGTAAACTTTAACTTTGACAATCACTCTGTCATCCAGGTCACCTTAGAAGTCTTCAATGATAACTGCTTCCTGAAGGAAGCTGCCATTACTATATACCAAGAACATTCTCTCATGATCATAACTGCTTTCTAATGTTTCTCCAAGATTGAATTAATATCTGCTTATTGCAGCAAGTGCAAAAGCAATATCTGGTGTGGTACTTGACATCTCATGATTGACTCAATTGCCTAAGCAAGTGATATATCAATCATGCAAATTCCTCTCCTCATCAGTTCAAAAGGCATCTCTTTAGAGAGGGTGACTCCATCACCTATGGGTACACTACCACATCAAGAGTCATCCATTCTAAAACACTTTAGAATAGCGTTAAAGTACCCGAATTGGGATACTTCCCAAATCTAGATCTAAAACCATAGATCTAGTCATCAGAATATCTTATATTTTATCCAGATTCTTTGTGAAGAAATATCTGTGACAACCACAGTTTAACTGATCATAGTATAAGAACAATACTTCTTATTAGGAGCATGTCAATAAAAAATCAGGACAGTACTCCCTACTCAACCTTCTTACCAGGTCTATCTGTCATTCTTGATGAAGTTAAACACTATGACTGTCACGTCAAGAATAGATGACCCATCTCCGCTCCCCTTACTTTATTCTATTAATAGACATAAATATCTTACCCACCATGCTTCCGCTACTCCCACTAACTGCAACAACGCTCTGGCAGAGTCATATATACGTGCACTTCTAAATTCAATTTAGAATGGCATTATAGTCATCCACCTGCAAATCTCATAGTCTAGGACAGTAGTAGTGATAACCTTGGGTCATCAAAATCTCCTTGTCACCGTTTTTCAGGGGATGAAGTACCTCTCAGGTGGTTGAGATTACCCACTAAATCTGCGGAGTGGCTAATAGATTGTTGAATCCAATTGAATTCTTAGGTTCTATTAAATATTCAGTAACCATTTATGGTTCTAGAATCACTTTCAGCTCTACCATACTTCCACTAATGTTTTCTAAAACATTTTACTAAAAAGGTGGCGAGTCAAGAACAATATAACTATTGATCCTGCAAATGGTAGAATGTTAACCCTCGTCTAAACTTGGGATAACCCACAAACTGACATTACTGAAACGTGCCTTGAGTTTATCCAGATTCTAGTTTTAAGTATAAGCCGGACAATTCCATATACTTTAGTATCGTTAAGATATGAATCCATTCTATATCTAATATAGAAACAAAGAAAAAAATTTAATTGGAACCAGATTAAAAAATTATGCAACTGTTTCCAGTGCATATCCAAAGAGAAGAAGGCCATACAATATTACTCATCGAGGACCGCACCCACGGATAAATAACTTGAGAGAGAAATAAGTTCTCAAATATATTACTTATGATAGAACACCTAGCATAAGTATCTACATTTTCGATCACCTCGAAGAATCCTGATACTTCCAATGTGTGGTTCTCCACTTTATTCTTATATACCTATAACTTTTCAAAATTTAGACCTTGTATTTCACTGAAATGCATGTCTAAAACCAGAGAAGTCATAAGTAAACAGCATATAGTACGAGTATCAACCCTTTTTCCTAATGGATATCGGACAACATACAATACTTTGTATAAGTCCTTTGAGTTTATTAACTTAAACCTTGTGTGTCGTAGGTTGAAAACTGTATTATGGTTAAGAAGAATTACACCGTTATTGAATGCACCTTAGCTAATCATCAACTGATAAAGGTAAATGTTATAAACAGAATTTCAAAAGGTTATATCTCACTATATAAAATAAAAGTATAAATATATCAATTTGAAATTTGAGCATAACAACGGATATTCAAAACCAAATATTTGCCGTTAGGCAAAACTCAAGTGATTTCCACAAAAAATACCAATTACAAAAAATTCTGATATTGAGGATCTAATCGTCCAATTCCTAATATTCTACTTCCACTCAGCATCTGTAATGCTATACAGATATGAGAATCAAATCCGGCAAATACATATGAAGTCAGAATCTAATTGAGAAAGCAGTTTTCAATTAACACCGCACAGTAAACTGAAATATGAAAAAGTTTCAAGGGAGTGGCCTGGTATTCCTAGTAACGCCTCTTCCAATACCAGACTCATGACATTAGTTACAATTTCCATTGCCCTTACTCCAATCCCTTTATATATCTTTACTTCTTACCTTCTGTACACCATATTTAGGCTAATTGGTTTTCTTCTTTCCCTACCTTTCGACACCAGCCTAAGATTTGGAAGAAGACTATCCAATAAGCGTGATGGTGTACTCTCCTAATACTAGAAGCCCTCGCAACCTGAGAAAAAGTAAAGAGAAAAGAAAACTGAATAATCTTATTCAATTTCCTCAAAACCGGAATCCATCCTCGATCCGAAATAAATTTCCGCGAGTTTGTATGTAACTATACGAGATGGTTTTATCCATTCTATGTGAATCTTCGTAGTGATAAGGAATGTTCTGAAGAAAGCAAAGGGTAAAGCATGAGTGACATGAATATATGAAACTTTGTCATGAATCATGACAAAACAAAACCAGGTTTTTAAAAAGGTTTAGTCAATTTGGTTTACGAGTTTTAGTTTAAAGTTGGTCACGGGCGCTGCCAGAGAGAAAGAGAAGAAACACAGGGTGTGCACTCTAATCTTAATTAGATCGGTTAATCACTTTATCTAATCAGAATGGCTCCGACTGTTTCCTTGAATTCTCTTTCCAACCCTAAACGAAGAACTAGTCGGGATCATATACACCTTACAAGTTTGCTAACCGTTTAGCTAGGATAGTGTTAGTACTTAGAGGGAGGCTCCCCGTGTTTTCGCACGGACCTAATTAAATAACCCCATTTCCGTAAAGATGTAATCTTGTTAATACTTACTAGACACCTAATAAATTAGCTAATTGTGAAATGAAAATCTCTCGAAGAGTAATACCTACTCACAGTGAGATTCGGGACCCAACTATCATTGTGTGATAACCTGATAGAACTCGACCAAAATCACCACACTCCAGAAGGTATGCACATACTTAGCAAGTTTTCCCTAGGACCCTAGTGACCTTGACGGAGTTAACAAATCAAAGAGTCCTAGGCAAGTTCAACCCATCATTATCTTATTGCATTAAACCCACCCGTACGAGCCCTTGACAGAGTCAACAAAGCCACACGACTATCCTTACCAATCATATCGTATACTACAAACAAGCACCACTTAGCTACCGTACACTACACCTTGACGGAGTCAACAAACGCAGCACGAATACTAAGCACCACTCGTAGGAAATGACGGAGGGGGCGACTAGTTTTTGGTGAAAAACGTTTAACGTAATGAACTTGATTTTGTTGAAGGAATCTAGTGATTTCGAAACGAGTGGTTCAAGCTCAATTTTGAAAACTTTTGGTTTTGTGAAAAACCAAGTAGTTTTGAAAAGAACCGGGTGGTTTTGAAATTTGATTCCAACAATATCAATTAAGTTTATTTTCTGGCATTAAACCTATAATGTGATCCTATCAATTAAGTTCCTATGTATCATAGAAACAACCAAAATAAAATGTACATATATGCCACCCGCATTCGCCACGGGTTCCGGGGACTTCATCGTAAGGTTGCTTAACTTACGGCAGTGCATGGGCAGGGCTAGCGCTGGTGCGAAACATATATAACATTTATATATATCATCATCACAGGCAGGAAATAAACATCATAGGCATGCGATGATCAAAATGGAATAACAGATAAACTAAGAGCCATGTGTTTCGTTTGAGCCACAAACGAAAACCAACGTTCTCCGGTCATGTGGATAGCTCGAACATCACCTAAAACAAAGACATCTACGAGCGCGTCAAACTACCTGTCAATTCGAAAAGTGAGGCAACCATCACTTAGTGACATGAGTACCCGGCACTTCATAGAATCCGGTAACTTGAGTACTCCATCGTGAGTCTATCCTAAACCCCCATAAGTGCAGCGAATAGCCCGCCAATTCTAAAGCGAGGCGGCTCGAACTCATCACCATAAGACGACCACCTAACACACTCTAGAACCTGGCTACTCGAGCATTTCTCTATGGGTTATCCTAATGCAAGAATGACTGAATATACAATGGTAACATCGACCTCTATCCGGTCGTGTTCCAATAAAACAATATACAATAAGCGGTAACGACGGCTACAATCCGGCCACTCGCCCAGAATAACAAATATATATTCAATTCTACGATGAGGGGCTACCCACCATGACTATCCATCTAATCCATCACAAGATAATAACAACAGCACAAGCAAGTGTTTTCAACCCCATCTAATCAACCTATAGTAATTAGACGACGTTTACAAACACATATGCAAAGATACAAATATAAACGATATTAAAATTTCGACCGAAAACAGTCCCGAATTGCCCGTATGCACAAACAGTACAAAACAAAATCTGGGGCAAAAAGATGTATACCAAAAATCTAGTTTCAACAATTCTAAGCAACTAACAAAATTTAGAAATAAATAGAGAAAATTGGGCCGCCAAACTCGACTAAATCTCGGCCAAAACTTGTTTGTTTCTTCTCGAATTTTGTGCCAAGTTTTATTTCTTAAAAATTAGTCCACTGACATATACAAAAATAATTTTCAGGTTCCATTTTGAAATGGACAGAAATTTGGAATTCGAAACTAAGTACGGGTAAATTTTCGGTCTTGAAACTAAAATATCGTCTAATCTAGTTCTAGTGTTTGGTTTGGCTCTAATACCATGTTAGCAGATGCCCGTGCTCGTACCGTAAATTTGCGGCCAAGGCAGAATAGATAACAAAAAATTCAAGACAGAGCATAAACTCTATGACTTAGAATCGAATCCAAACAATAAACTAGTCACATAGAAGGAGTTTAGCTACTCGGTTAGTAATTACAACCTTTGCGGTCGTGTCCTTTGTCTTCTATGCCACTTCTTTAGCTCCCAGGTCCATCGGGAATGAGCTTGGGAGTCGATCTTCCTTATCGAAAATGATCCACCTGAGAGAACCCTAGTTTAGGCTCTAGCTTCACACTAAAAGAAGAGTGAAGCAACTAGTGATCAAAACTTACTAAGAATTGATCACTAGGATGTAATAGTGGCTATTCTCTAAGTGTTCCCTTTTTGTCCTTTCTCTAATTTTAAAAACTTAAGAGAGAGGAAGAAGAAAACCAAGGGTGAAGATGAAGCAAATGAGCAAGCATGGCATGAAATAAAATCCATTACCTTTCTTTTCTTCTTTCTTTTCTTTTATTGTTTTGAATGGGTGGAATTGTAATTCACCATGGTGAGTCACAAGTCCACACCATTCCAACAAATATAAGAAGAGATGAGAAGAAAAGAGAGCCATTTCAAGTGTAAGCATATACATACATATGTATATATAAATACATATATACTTACACTAATACAAATATATGCTACAAATACATACACCTGTATTCGTATCCAAATACATATACCCGTATTCATATAAAATATAAATACCCGTTTTTGTATTAAGATACAAATATCCGTATTTATATCAAAACACAAATACACATATTTATACAATTGTATAAATACAGTATTCTATCAAAATACGAATACCGAAAAGAGAGATACTAAAAGAGATATATAATACTAGCCCACATGTCATCCAAATGTGATAATCTGGCAATCTTTCAAATCGGCTAGTATTAACAAAATGTCCAATTAAAAGTACGTATGCAACAACACGTATTTAATCGAACCTAAGTACGTATCAAAATACATATACTACATCGTTTCGCCTGAGCTGGCAAATTCTCCGTGTGAGACTCTAAAGACTCGATAATATGCTGGCAGTGGGTTGAACCACAACTACATCAGCGGCACTAGCTATACGTAATGGCTATCCAGGTATTGAACGAAAGGAAGGTCGACAAGCAAACTCGTTTGTATCCCTACTGAGCCTGAAAGTGACAATCTCCGTACAGTTTGGTCCGTTCGTTTAAGAGATCGCATATCAGGTCTAGAGAGTAGATAAAGTCAGACCCCTAATAATGCTATAAGCCGTGTTGGTGTGGAGCCTATCACCCACTGAGAAACTATTGATCATAATCAATAAATCTCATCCACTTTGACCAAGGATTTCTGGTAATGGCCACCTGTGCACAACGCGACATCTACCCCCAATACCGGGAGAGACGAATCCCCGATGATCCTCTCACTGCCTCCATGTGGCTCGGTACTATACCCAACTAAAAGCTGTTTGCACGACTCAGTAGAATCGTGGTAGGATAGTGATCAAAACACAGTGGGAACTCACACGAGACAAATGAAAATCTTAGGTCAACAGGCTAAGCTGTACTCATGTCACCAGAGAACTGCTATTTGACAATAGGTATAATACTATCTAGCATGTTCCCGGCAAGTCCGTCCAGTGTAACTCATAACCTAATGAGCTTCTGTATACAATCTTTGGTGACTAACTAACACTCATGGCTGTGGGACCGGCCATCGCCCCTTGTTGGGATCAAGAAACGTATACACTAATCTATTCTAGAATATCGTTTCCTAGTCTCGATATTCCTACGACTAGGGACATTTAAGGATTTTCTTATAGACTATCCAGTTCTCACAAGTGTGATCACCACAGTAGCCTTGGTAGTCAAGCATGAATCCTATGAGCTCTATCAACATGTAATAGTGATCCGTAATACCACATAATATATATACACGATGATAAAGTCAAACCAGATAGCATATTATTGTCTCAAGTAAGACTGATCTACCCGTATATGTCCCCCCTCAATCATCATAATCGCCTGCTTGCAATTATAATAATTGCCTTGAGGGCATTATAGCCAACATTTCTAACCCCAAAAAATTGGATTTATATTTATAGCCTATAATTAATCCTTAGAGATAAGTATAAGATTTAAATTTGGATCTAATCAAATATACAATTTAAATCAAATATCTAATTTAAATTTTATCTCTGATTTAAATCTTCTCTAAATAACTAATTTAAATTTATGTATAATAAACAAATCTTAAAGCAAATAAGTTTAAGATTATAGAATCAATTCTAACAATTCCCACCTTGATTTTAAAATCCGTCAGCTGTGAACCATCCTGCCAGATGTCTGTTGCTGCCCATCTTCCCTTAGGGCTATCTCCATCTATCAACGCTGAGTAAGTCCAAACAACGTCTGAACTTGCGAGTAGGTACCAGCTTAGTACATATATCTGCTGGGTTGTCTTCAGTACCAACCATTTGTATCTCGATCCTTTTCTCAGTCCAGATGAAATGATTCTTACATCGATGTGCTTAGTCCTGTCATGATGCACCTGATTCTTTTCTAAACATATAGCACTCAAACTGTCACAAAACAACACAGATTGATCTTGATGTAAGCCAAGATCACCGACTAAACCTTTTGACCAGATGCCTTCCTTCGCTGCTTCCATCAACGCTATATACTCTTCCTCTGTAGTAGATAAGGCAATCGAAGGCTATAATGTTGCCTTCCAACTAACGACAGAGCCAGGTAATGTGAAAACGCAGCGAGCCACCGATCTTCTCCCATCAAGATCAGCTGCATAATCCGAATCAGAATAACCTGCTACTTCACAATACGTATCAACTCTTTCGTAAATCAGACCGACATCCGTCGTCCCTCTGAGATATCGGAATATCCGCTTCATGACTTGCCAATGCTCCTTTCCAGGCTGAGCAATGTACATGCTAACAACACTAACTTCGTATACAATATCGGGCATAGTACACACCATAACGTACATCAAACTTCTCACATCACTAGCATATAGGACTCGAAACATATGCTTTGCTCCTTCTTCTAACCAAGGTAAGAAAGCTGCCGAAAGACGAATATTAGCCTCCAATGCAGTACTTATAGGCTTCACATTTGACATGTTGAACCTCTTCAACATCTTCTGAATATAGCTCTTTATAAGAAAAGATTTTACTTATTGTGATCCATATATATCTCTATACCCAAAATATTTTTAGCTGCTCTAAGATCCTTCATCTCGAACCCACCACTAAGAATCACCTTCAATTCTGAATCTCCAATCTCTCTCGAGCTGCAATAAGCATGTCATCTACTTATAGGAGTAAATAAACAAATGAGTCATTCTCCAGTCTCCTATGATAAACATAGTGTTCATACGGATTTCTATTATAGCCATGCTCCATCATGAACCTGTCAAATCTCTTGTACCACTGCCTCGGGGACTACTTTAACCCATACAACAATCTCCGCAATCCGCAAACATGATCTTTCTTACCGTGAACAGTGAATCCCTCTAGCCGACTCATCAAGATATCCTCCTCTAACTATTCATGAAGAAAAGCTGTCTTCACGTCAAGTTGCTCTAACTCTATGTCCGGATGTGCTACCATAGCAAGCAACACGCAGATAGAAGTATGCCTCAAAATGGGGGGAAATATCTCGTTGTAATCTACTCCCTCCTTCTGACTATAGCCCTCAGCAACTAGACGAGCCTTGAATCTTGTTCCTTGTTCACCTAGGATTCCAGAATTCTTCTTAAAGATCCACTTGCACCATACAATTTTTCTTCCCTCCGGCGGCTTGACAAGCTCCCATGTCTGATTCTTGTGAAGAGATTCCATATTTTCTCTTATTGCAGAAATCTACTAAATAGACTCCGCACCAGAAATAGCCTCTCTATAACTAGAGGGCTCAGGAGACTCAACCTCTTCCGTAGCTTTAAGTGCATACGCTACCAAATCCTCGTAACCATACATCTGAGGGGGATGGATCTACCTCCGTGGACAATCGGTGGCAATATTGTATGGTTGTTGTTGAAGTTGCTGCTGTGTACCTGGATTGGGTACATTCTCCTGATCATGTTGGATATAGTGCCTTCAAGGCAATTATTTTGATTGAAAGATATCAATTACTAATTGAAGGAGGACCTATACGGAAAAAAATCTTGCTCGAGATGATAGTATGCCATCTGGTTTGTCCTTATCTTTCATGTATATATGTTTTATACGTTATCACGTATCGATAATATATAAGATAAAGCCTATATGATCTTTTCTTGACCAACAGGATTATGATTGGGATCATACAAGTGGGGCCTGGTTAGTCGATAAGAACATCCTAAAATGTCCTTAGTCGTAGGAGTATCGAGACTGGGTATCGGTACTCTAGTTTAGACTAGTGTATATATTTCTTGACCCTGTATGGGGTAATGATTGATCCCATAACCATTGGTGTTTGACACCAAAGATTTTAAACATGTGCTCATTTGGTTATGAGTTACACCAGACGGACTCACCGAGAACTCCTAGATGGTATTATACCAATCATCAGATAGCAGTTCTCTGATGACATGGGTACATGGTAGTCTGTAGACCTGAGATCGTCATAGTTTCTTGTCCAGTTCCCACTGTGCTTTGATTACTAACCTACCATGATTTTAAAGAGCCATGCAAACAGGTTTTAGTTGGGTACAGTCCCGAGCTTGATGGAGGTAGTGAGCGATCAGAAGGGATTCGTCTCTCCTGGTATAGAGAGTTGATGTTGCGCATTGCACGATTGGCTATAACCATAAGTCCCTGGTCAGGACAAATGAGGTTTACTGATAAGATTTATCGGTAGTTTCTCGGTTGGTTATGTGCTAGACATCGGCATTACTTATCGGGTTATTTGGGTCTGACAGATACTGTAAGTGCACGGAGGCGCCCCGGCCGTCGATCCGACGCCGGAAACGCGGAAACGAAAAACTTCGCAAACTAGCAATCCGGCACCACCGTGCACTTTTAACCCGGATCGGGTCATTAACCTAGCTACTAGCAAACAAGAAAAGGAGTAGAGAATTATACCAAGCGATCCGTGTCCTTCGGTCTTCATCTCCACTCCGATCTCCCGCGGAATCTCCGTCCGTCACCTCCTCGTCGGAAAGAGCACCACGTAGCCGATTTCTTTTACGGGCTCCCACCTCTGGACCGAGGCAACTCGGGCACGAAGTTGGCTAGCCGACGCGACCAAGGAGTGCTGTAGACTAGTGTAGAATCTATGTCTCTTTGGGGTTTGAAGATGCCTTGTATGGATAGAGGTGGAGAAAAAATGACTTAGGAAAAATGGTAATGTATCAATTTGCAAGCAAAATGAGATGATCAATATATCCTCACACTAAAGAACCTCTCTCTCCCTCTCTTTTTAGTGGCCGGCCCCCTACAAAGAATGGTGGAGGTCAATGAATCAAATAATGCAAGGAAGGAATAATAGAAGAGAAAAATGGTCACACCAAATCACATATCAATCCTTTCACAACACCATCTCATAAATGCAAAGGATGAGACCATAATGGAATCTCATGATTATAGAAGTACCATGAAGCCATAAAATGCAAGAAACCCCTTCCACAAATGTTATTTGCACACTTGCAAATGACCCCCTCCATCGGAAAGTCCGGCCGAGATGGAACAAAGGAAAACCGGCCGGAACGGAATGCAAACTGGAAACTTCAGAAAACTGATCCCGTAATAAATTATAGGAAAACCCCACTACTGCATATACATGCCCGCATTTGTATTCCCACTGAATACAAATGCAAAGAGACAAAACTACACTGTCTAATACTAGAATCCGGTTTAAACCAAAGCCGGCTAGTAAAAACCGTCCGATCACGATTCGTGCAATACCGCACGTATCCGATCGAACCCCGCCATATCTCCATATGGCCTCTACAGCGTTTCGCCCGAAACTTAAGTAACTGTGTGTGGGGGACTCTAAAGACTCGTCAATACTATGGCTGTGGATTTAACCACTAGCACGTCAGAGTTATCAGCCATACGTAACGAGCTACCAGCTACTGGCTAAAGGGACGTCGATGAGCGAACTCATCCTGACACCTTACTGAGCCTGTCAGTGACAATATCCATACAGTCCGGTCCGTTCGTCTATGAGTATCGCATGGCGGGCCTAGGGGGTTGGTAAAAGTCAGACCCCCAATAGCGGTATAAGTCGTGTCGGAGTGTAGCCCAGAACACCCTGAGATACTACTGGAATACCTACCAATAAATCTCCTGCCTCAGCCGAGGGCTTTGTGTAATGGCTCTCCTAGACACAGCGCGACCTCACCCCCAATACCGGGAGAGACGAACCCCTGCAGATCCGCTCACTGCCTCCATGTGGCTCGGGACTGTACCCAACTAAAACCTGTTTGCATGTCTCCTTTGAGCGTGGTAGGGTAGTAATCAAAGCATAGTGGGAACTCACACGAGACAAATGACGATCTCAGGTCGATGAACTAACCTGTACACATGTCACCTGGGAATGCTATCTGATGTCTGGTATAATCCCAACTAGCAGGTTCCCGGTGAGTCATGTCCGGTGTACTCATAACCCAATGAGCACCTGTATACATCTTAGGTGAACCAACTGACACCAGTGGCTTGTGAGACCGGCCACCGCCCCTCGTCGGGGTCTCGACTGTATACACTAGTCTACTCTGGAGAATCGATGCCCTGTCTCGAAACTCTCACGACTAGGGACCTTTTAAGGATATGCTTATAGCCTCCAGCTCCCACGTATATGATCGCCCTCATACTGCTGGTAGTCAAGCAAGAATCCTAGGGGCTCTATCAACGTGTAATAACGACCTGTAAGGTCACCTAAAGCAGTACACGATGATAAAGATAAACCAGATAGCATACTATCATTTCGAGTAAGACTGTCCTATCGGCATAGGTCCTCCCTCAATCATTGCAATCACGTGCCTGTGATCCAATAATTGACTCTGAGGGCACTATATCCAACAATCTCCTACTTGCACTCAAGGCTAATTATTGCGATGTCGCATACTTACATCCCGTGTGATACCGAACACCCAACTCCTCTACTAGTCAGTCTCACAAAGCTTGTTTGCGAAACTATTGCGTTCGAGGAATAGCCTCAGTGAGTGGATCCGCTTTGATATTTCTTTCTATGTCTATCTATATTTCAAGTTCGCGGAGAAAGCCATCTCCCGAAATGAGCAATACCTGTCTTAGAATGTCTGGATGTCTGATGGGACCTAGTTCATAAATGAACTCCAAATCCAAACTTCTTCGACTGTATCGTCAACTGAACTTAATCAGTATCCTACGCCATGCCTTCCCTCAGTATCTTCCTGGACCACCTGTCCAAAATACTGCCCCTCGTCAGAGGGAAAACTATAACTCTGACAGTCACTCTGTCATCCAGGTCACCTTGGAAGCCTGGAATGATAACTGTCTCCTAAAGGAGGCTGCCGTTATCAAATCCCTAGAACATCAACTTATGTTCTAAAACTGCTTCCGACTGTTTCTCCAGGATTGGATCAATATCAACTTATTGCACCTACTGCAAAAATAACATCTGGTGTGGTACTTGACATCTCATGATTGACTCAATTGCCTAAGCAAGTGATCTGCCAATCATGCACATCCCTCTCCCCTTTAGTCTGTAAGACACCTTTAAAGAGGGTGACTCCATCACCTGCAGGTATACTACCATGCCAGGAGTCGTCCATTCTAAATACTCATAGAATGTTGTCTAAGTACCCAGATTAGGAAACCACCCAAATCTAGATCTATAGATCTAGTGACCAGAATGTCTTGATATTATATTCAAGTCCCATGTGGAGAAACCACTGTGTGACAACCAAAGTATAACCGATCGTAGTATAGGAATTTCACTTCCTACTCTGTGTTTGTCATCCAAATACAAGGACAACACACCCTACTACCTTCTTAACAGATCCATCCCCTATTTTGATGAAGTCAAATCTACGACTGTCACATCAAAAATAGATGATCTATCTCCGCTATATCTGCTTTAGTCTATAAACAGACATAAGCCTCCTTTCCACCAATGCTTCCGCTGCTCCCACTGACTACGGCAACCCTCTGGCAGAGTCATATAGACGTACACTTCTAAAGCTAGTTCAGAACGACGCTATACTCATCCTCCTGCCGGGTCTCACAGCCTGGAACAACAGCAATGGCAAGTCTGGGTAAACAAGAACCTCCCTGCCACCATCCCTGAGCATACCGAGGTACCTCTCGGGTGCCTGAGGTTACCCACTACATCTGCGGAGTGGCCAATGGAATGTCAATCCAGATTGAATCTTTAGGTTCTTATCAAATTTTCAGTAATCGTTTGCAGTTCTGGAATCACTTCCAGTTCTACCATACTCCCACTACTGTTTTGTGAAAAAAAAAATTATTAAAACTGTGGCGAGTCAAGAACAATATCACTATTGATCTTCCAGATGGTAGAAAGCCAACCCTCGTCATAGCCTGGGTCAACCCACAAACAGCCATTACAGAAACGTGCCTTGAGTTATCCAGAGTCTGTTTTTAAGCATAAGCCGGACAACTCCCCGTACCTTAACATCGTTAAGATATGAACTGTTCTATATCCAATACAGAAACAGAGGCACTGATTTAATTGAACAATATTCAAATCATGCAGCTGTCTCCAGTGCATGTCAAGTAAATGGAGAGAGGCCGATCAGCGTTACTCAACTTAGGAGTGCTTCCAATTATGAGTAACCTAAAAGAGAAGCAAGTTCTCTTAATCATTACTATCAACTGAATACCATACACAAGTATCTACATCTTCGATCACCTTGAAAAATCCTGATACTTGCAACACCTGCTTCTCTACTTTATTCATATACCTATAACTTCTCAAAACTTGGACCTTGTGTTTCTACGAAACACCTGTCTAAGAACTAGAGAAGTCATAAGTAAACCGAATATAGTACGAGGACCAACCCCTCTGTCCTAATGGACACTGGACAACATACAATACTCTGTATAAGTCCTCTGAGTCTAGCGACTCATTCACTGTGTGTCGTAGGTTGAAAACTGTACTTATGGTTAAGAAGAATTACACCGCTGTTTAATGCTCCTTACCTAACCATCCACTGATATAGGTAAATGTCATAGACATAATTTCAAAAACGTATATCTCACTCTATTAAAATAGACGTACAGATATATCAATTTGAAATTGGTGCATAACAACGGATATTCAAAACCAAATATTTGCAGTCCGGCAAACAACCCAGGTGACTTCCTTAAATATCACCAATTACAACGAATTCCGATATAATGAGGATGATCACCTAATTCCCAATAACTTACTCCCACTCATTATCTGTAAAACCATATAGATGTGAGAATCATACCTGGTAAATACATACCCTGGAGCAAGTGTCTAATTGGAAAATCAGTTTTCTTTTAACAGTACACAGTGAAACTGAAACATTGAAATATTTCGATGGGGTATCTGGGTATTCCTAGTAATGCCTCTTCCATTATCCTGATTGACAACTGTAACCGTATATTTCTTTGCCATCTCTCCAAATCCCTTTATATGTCTTTAGTCATTACCTTCTGTACACCCTTTTAGGCCAAATGGTTTTCTTCCTTCCCTACCGTTCGGCACCAGCCTATGGTTTGGAAGAAGACTATCCAATAAGCATAACGGGTGTACTGTCCTAATCCTAGGAGCACTCGCAATGCGAGAGAAGGTGAAGATAAAAGACAACTGAATAAACCTTATTCCTATTTCTCCTGAACCAGAATCCATCCCCGAACTGGAACAAGTTCCTTTCGAGTTCGTATATAACCATACGATGGAGTATCCAATAAACTGTGGATCTTCGTAGTGATACGGAGTGTCCTGGAGAAATACAAAGGTAAAGTGGGAGTGGTAATGAAATACTTAGTTTGGTCGTGAATATCAGTCGTAATTTACTTTGCCCTCTTTCTAATCCCTTGATATGTCTTAACTTAATAACTTCTGTACACCGTTTAGGCTAATTGGCATTCTTCATTCCCTACCGGTCGGCACCTGCCTATGGTTTGGAAGAAGACTATCCAATTTGCGTAATGGGTGTACTGTCCTAATCCAAGGAATACTCGTAACCTGAGAGAAGGTAAAAGGAAAAGACAACTGAATAGTCCTATTCGTTTTCTCCAGAATCGGAAACCATCCTCGAATAAATTCCTTCGAGTTCGTATATAACCATACGATGGTTTTGTCCAATGGAAGTGGACGTTTGTAGTAATACGGGGTGTCCTGGAGAAAAGGGTAAAAGTAGGAGTGGCAATGAGGTATGCAACTCTGACAATCCAAAAGCCAGTGTTAAAGAAGGTTCGGTCAACTTGGTCACTGAGTCATAGTCTAGGGTCGAGTCAATGGTCACTGCCAAAGAGAGAGAGAAAAGAAACACTCAGCGTGCACTCTAACCTAGATCAGAATGGTTATCACTTTATCTAATCTGGAGACCTCCCACTGTAACATCAAATTCTTCCCCAAACCTGAAAGAAGAATTAGTCGGGATCACCCGAGGAGTAAACCAACTCATCAGTGGGAATCGGAATCCAACTATCATCGCATGATAACTTGACGGAATCCGCTCACGTTATCACACTCTAGAAGGTATGCGCATATCTGGAAAGTTTCAGTTTCTTTAGAAACTCCCGATGTGATTTTTTCCCCATGCTCTTATGACCTTGACTTTGGCCAACATATCATAAGTCACATGTCAAGTTCTACCCGTCATTCTCCAGGTTAATTTGAACACACCCGTACATACCCTTGACTTTGGCCAAAATAGTAGTACGACTGTCCCAAACCAACGTATCTATCTATGCTGCATATGAATACCCAATAGCTACCAATCACTGTGCCTTGACTTTGGCCAACATACACAGCTTGAATACTTATTGACTATTCATATGAAACGACGGAGGGCTACGAATGGTTTCTGGCGAAAACCTTTAACGTAATGAACTTGATATCGTTGAAGGAACTGATAGCTTTATAAAAATATAGTAACGAAAACCTTTGCTAAAGAGGTCACTCCCGGTGAAGGGATCTCGGCTCTTTCCCCGTAGGATGAGGTGCAGGATATTCCAACTGAATACCACGATGCAAAGCAAAAGTAATCGGCTATAGTGAAGTTATTGCCCTGACACAAACTTTTGTCCAAGGGGTCACTCTCGGTGAAGGGATCTCGGCCCTTGCCTCGTCGACTGAGGAGCAGGATATTCCAACTGAATACCACGATGCAAAACAAAAGTGAACGCCCTTGCAATAACAGCTTTTTAAAAAATGTTCCAACAACATCAGAATAGGTTTGTTTAGCTTGCATTGATCCGAATCAACGCAGTACCATCAATTGATCACACCACAAAAGAACGAAAATAATGATGTACGTATATGCCATCCGCATTCGCCACTGGGTCCCGTCATCACCCGTTAGGTTACTTAACTAACGACAGAGCGGGGACTGGACTAGCGCGGATGCAAAACATATACAACATCTACTAGTATATATATCAATATATAATATTCGCTCAAGGCGTGATAAAATGCAACATCACAGAAATGTAACCAGCATCACAGAACAATACAGATATCTGGGATCCCCGGGTTTCATAGAGCCGCTACTGAAACCCGACGTTCCCCTGGTCGTGTGGATAGCCTGTGCAATGAAATTCTAGACCCCTACAGGCGCGGCAAGTTACCCGCCAAAACCTGAAACGAGGCATCCCCCTTCAACAACGTGAATGGACCACCCAGCACTTCACGAAATCCGGTAACTTGGGCACCCCTCCTGGGTCAACCTATACCCCCTACGAGTGCGGAGAATAGCCCGCCAATTCTAGAGTGAAGCCCCCTCCATCTCAATGCCATGAGATGCGGGCCCATTGCCCTCTAGAACCTGGCTATCCGTGCACCCCTCCACGGGGTAATCCTAGTACAGAAAGTAAAATATACATACAACGGGTACATCGATCTCGACCCGGTCGTGCCCCAAAAGAATAATACAAACAGGCAGTGACGGCAGTCTACATGTCGAACGCTCGCCCCGCAATATCAAATGTACATATAAAATGAAACTGTACTTACATTGCATCCAGGCTATCCCCACGACCGATCCGCAACATCACAGCACAACACAAAACATCAACGTGAATGTCACGTTCGCAAATCCGTCTAAAAGGGCTATAGCAGTTAGACATGATTTACCGATCAAATGACATTCACGGTCGCAGATATAATGTAAATACTGTGAACTAGCATGTTTAAAATATCCGATCGAACAAATTTATCAAAGTGGGCCCAAGCACTACGGTAGCATTCACAGAAAATCTGGGCCCAAAAAGAATATTCCAAAAGCCCCATTTTCAAGTTAGAGAACTACTGTAGAAATCTGGAGCAATGATGACACTTTTCGGTGGCGGAACCGCGGCCAAAAGGGGGTTAAGGCCGCGGTTCCGCGGCTATATAGTGGAATCACGTGACCATTTTTGTACAGTGTTCTCCATATACCCTGCACACATTTCTGAAACACCCTGAAAAATTTTTAGAGCTAAAAAAATTTCGACAGAAACCTGATGCATTGAAAATACGGTTTTTGGGGATTTTTGATCGATCGAGTCTTTAAACATACTAGAGCAAGCTAGGCAAGGTTAATGGCGTGGCTCTGATAACAATGTAAGTGCACGGAGGCGCCCCGGCCGTCGATCCGACGCCGGAAACGCGGAAACGAAAAACTTTGCAAACTTGCAATCCGGCACCACCACGCACTTTTAACCCGGATCGGGCCATTAACCTAGCTACTAGCAAACAAGAAAAGGAGTAGAGAGTTATACCAAGCGATCTGTGTCCTTCGGTCTTCATCTCCACTCCGATCTCCCACGGAATCTCCGTCCGTCACCTCCTCGTCGGAGAGAGCACCACGTAGCCGATTTCTTTTACGGGCTCCCACCTCTGGACCGAGGCAACTCGGGCACGAAGTTGGCTAGCCGACGCGTCCAAGGAGTGTTGTAGACTAGTGTAGAATCTATGTCTCTTTGGGGTTTGAAGATGCCTTGTATGGATGGAGGTGGAGAAAAAATGACTTAGGAAAAAAGGTGATGTATCAATTTGCAAGCAAAATGAGATGATCAATATATCCTCACACTAAAGAACCTCTCTCTACCTCTCTTTTTAGTGGCCGGCCCCCTACAAAGAATGGTGGAGGTCAATGAATCAAATAATGCAAGGAAGGAATAATAGAAGAGAAAAATGGTCACACCAAATCACATATCAATCCTTTCACAACACCATCTCATAAATGCAAAGGATGAGACCATAATGGAATCTCATGATTATAGAAGTATCATGAAGCCACAAAATGCAAGAAACCCCCTCCACAAATGTTATTTGCACACTTGCAAATAACCCCCTCCATCGGAAAGTCCGGCCGAGACGGAACAAAGGAAAACCGGCCGGAACGGAATGCAAACTGGAAACTTCAGAAAACTGATCCCGTAATAAATTACAGGAAAACCCCGCTACTGCATATACATGCCCGCATTTGTATTTCCACTGAATACAAATGCAAAGAGACAAAACTACACTGTCTAATACTAGGATCCGGTTTAAACCAAAGCCGGCTAGTAAAAACCGTCCGATCACGATTCGTGCAATACCGCACGTATCCGATCGAACCCCGCCATATCTCCATACGGCCTCTACTGCATTTCGCCCGAAACTTGAGTAACTATGTGGGGGGGACTCTAAAGACTCGTCAATACTATGGCTGTGGATTTAACCACTAGCACGTCAGAGGTATCAGCCATACGTAACGAGCTACCAGCTACTGACCAAAGGGACGTCGATGAGCGAACTCATCCTGACACCCTACTGAGCCTGTCAGTGACAATATTCGTACAGTCCGGTCCGTTCGTCTATGAGTATCGCATGGCGAGCCTAGGGGGTTGGTAAAAGTCAGACCCCCAATAGCGGTACAAGTCGTGTCAGAGTGTAGCCCAGAACACCCTGAGATACTACTGGAATACCTACCAGTAAATCTCCTGCCTCGGCCGAGGGCTTTGTGTAATGGCTCTCCTAGACACAGCGCGACCTCACCCCCAATACCGGGAGAGACGAACCCCTGCAGATCCGCTCACTGCCTCCATATGGCTCGGGACTGTACCCAACTAAAACCTGTTTGCATGTCTCCTTTGAGCGTGGTAGGGTAGTAATCAAAGCATAGTGGGAACTCACACGAGACAAATGACGATCTCAGGTCGATGAACTAACCTGTACACATGTCACCTGGGAATGCTATCTGATGTCTGATATAATCCCAACTAGCAGGTTCCCGGTGAGTCCTGTCCGGTGTACTCATAACCCAATGAGCACCTGTATACATCTTAGGTGAACCAACTGACACCAGTGGCTTGTGAGACCGGCCACCGCCCCTCGTCGGGGTCTCGACTGTATACACTAGTCTACTCTGGAGAATCGATGCCCTGTCTCGAAACTCCCACGATTAGGGACCTTTTAAGGATATGCTTATAGACTCCAGCTCCCACGTATATGATCGCCCTCATACTGCTGGTAGTCAAGCAATAATCCTATGGGCTCTATCAACGTGTAATAGCGACCTGTAAGGTCACCTAAAGCAGTACACGATGATAAAGATAAACCAGATAGCATACTATCATCTCGAGTAAGACTGTCCTACCGGCATAGGTCCTCCCTCAATCATTGCAATCACGTGCCTGTGATCCAATAATTGACTCTGAGGGCACTATATCCAACAGATACCACCCTCAGACCTGGTATACGATACTCTTAGACAAAGAGACTGGACTATACGGTAACTGTCATTGATAGAATCTGCAAGGTTCAGATGAGCTTTCTTGTCGACCTTCTTTTGATCAATACCTGGGTAGCCGTTACGTGCAGCAAGTACCGCCGACATACTTATGGGTTATGGATATGATCCTAACCTACTGTCAGCGTATTGTCGAGTCTTTAGAGTCCCACACAGAGGTTTCCCAGCTCAAGCAAAACGATATAGAGTGCGTATGATGATACGCACAGGAGTTCGATTAAACACGTGTATTTGATACACGTGTGTTAATCGGACGTTTTAATAACACTAGCCGACTCTTGTTGAAGCCGGATTATTAAATTAAGTCTTGATTTAATAATTATATATATATATATATTAGTATTATCCTCACATTATTTATCACTCTCATTTTGTATTTGTATTTGATACAAATACAAGTGTATGTATATGATACATATTATATTTTATATATGATATACATGAATGTTTCTAGATAAACACCTCATTTTATTTATTAGATAAATAAGGAAATGAGTTATAAAAGTAAGAGGAGTGTAGAGATGAGTGGATCCTTCTTGGTTTCTCTTTAGAGATATAAATGGCAAGCTAACTCTCTCTCTCTCTCTCTTCTTCTCTAGTCTCATTCTTATTTTTTTCCCTCCCTCTAGAGATTTTTCTATGAGAGAAAAATAGAAACAATTGAGAGATTGTTAGTTATATGTATGCCCTAGAGGCCATTACTGTACATTGGATGTACATTGTAGTGGATGCTGGGATATATATAGAGAGGACTTTCTTGCTCGACATGATAGTATGCTATCTGGTTGCTCTTTACCTTAACATGTACACTGATTGTCTCTCTGTTACATGTTGGTAAAGCCCTTAGGATGTGTACTTGACTACCTGGACTATGATGCGGATCATACTAGTGGGGACATGGTAGTCCATAAGTACATCCTTCAAAGTCCCTAGTCGTGGGTATATCGAGACGGGGCATCGATATACCAGAGTAGACTAGCGTATACCTTCTCGACCCATACAGATGGGCGATGGATGATCCCATATCCTTTGGTGTTTGACATCAGAGATGATATACGGGTGCTCAGTGAAGACTGGGTACACTGGACGGACTCGCCGAGAACTCCCAGATGGTATTATACCATACGTCAGATGGCAGTTCTCTAGTGACACTGTACAGAGTAGTCTGTTGACCCGAGATCGTCATAGAGTCTTGTGTGGTTCCCACTGTGCTTTGATTTCCACCTTACCACGTCCAAGAGGGCGTGCAAAACGGTGGTTTTTGGGTACAGTCCCGCATCACATGGAGGCAATGAGCGATAGGAGGGGATTCGTCTCTCCCGGTATAGGGAGTTGATGTTGCGCTGTGTTCGATTGGCTATAACCGGAAATCCCTGGCCAGGGTTGCTGAGATTTACTGGTAAGTGTTACCAGTAGTTTCTCGAACTGTTATAAACCTCATATCGACATGACTTATCAAGCTATTGGGGTCTGACGTTTACCACCCCTAGGCAAGATATGCGACATATCAGACGACGAGACCGGACTGTACGGTAAGTGTTACTGGTTGGATTCACAGGAGTATGAGCGGGCTTGCTCGTCGATCTTCTGATCGCTCAATACCCGGGTGGCCGTTACGTTTAGCAGACCGCTTGCGGCTTGTGGGTGTTTGACATGATCATCACCTGCTGCCGGCGTATTGACGAGTCTTTAGAGTCCTACACAGAGGTTTCCTGGCTCAAGCGAAACGAAATAGGAGCGCATATGAGATATGTGCGGGACCGAGAATAATGCGTGTATGTGATACCGTATATCATTCTCGCGATGAATGTATCGAATGGTTGTATGCGATATAACCTAGTTATCGAATCAAGGATTGATTCGATAAGTCGATACATTGGATATTAGTCGGTTATATGCGATATGACCGGATCGTTAAATCAAGTGTTGATTTAATGATTTAATGCATAATTATATATTTGATATATTACTTTGCATTAACTAGTATTGGTTCACTTTAAATGGATTTTCTCACTTGTTTGTGCACATTGTATATGTGATATATTTTTGTGCACAAGTTTGTATCATGTTTGATGATACATGCTCACTTGGGTTTGTGTAAAGATTAAACCATGGTTGTGTAATGGTTAGGGTTTTCATTTTCTTATCTATTTATTTATTTATTTATTTTAGAAAAAAAAAAGAAGAAAAGAAAATGGTGGCTTGTTTTGTTTGCTTGTTGAAGCTTCTTGAAGCTTTGTACAAGTCCACCATTCTTGTCTCTTCTCTAACCCTAACCATTGATCTAACCTTAGTTAAATCTCTACACTAAACCATGGTTGTATACATGATAAGTATCATATTGTTCTCTTTTTAAAAAAGAACTTATCATATTTATCTTCTTCTTCTTCTTCATTCGTTAGAAAGAAGAAAAGCTTGCACCATCAATGGTGATTTGATGAAAAGAGTGAGAAATCCAATTCTAAAGTGAACCCACTTCCTATTTCTTCATCCTCTACCTCTTGCCAAGTAGTATAGGGTGTTTTCTTCACAAGTTTCTTGACTTGGTGAAGTTGGAGCTTGATCTAGTGTTGCCTCGACGTAGATCATCTTCGGCATCGAAGCTGACGACCAAGCCCGCCCATTTCTCCGATGAAACCGACGCTAGAGCCCGGGATTCTATTTGGACAGCGAGGAGATTTCATCATGGAGCTATGGAGGTGGAGGACCGGATCTACAAAGGTTGTATTTCCGTTCTTTTAGTTAAGTTGTTAACTAGTTTCATTGTTTCGCCTAAAATTCTAGTTAACGATCCGTATTAGGGTTTCTCGGCACTTGTAAAATTTGAAATTGGCATGATTGATGCCTTGTGAGACCTCATTAGTGTGCCCAGGAACCCTACAGTGGTATCAGAGCCTAGCTAGAGCCTTAGGCGACGCGTGGACGGAGTTAGAAGTCCGATCGAGCCGAAACCCTAATTCAAAACATGCTCTCTGTACATTTTTGAAAATTGTAGATTTTTGAGTATTAAAAATATGCAGAAAAATCAGCAGGAGTTTCTTAGAGTTACTGTGAAATTCGATCTCCCAATTCCACTAAACCGCCGCGGTTCCGCGGCACAATCATGGCTCGTGCGGCGGTTCCGCGGCCGTAAGGCCTCATTATACAAATAATTTTACACAGTAATTCATACTTTGCAGTGCTGGTTTTCCTGGGAATTTTTAATATTTATTCAAGAGTTGAATTTTCTGGGTTGTATTGGGGACTCGGTGTTTCAATCGGATTGTCTAATTTTGTCTGTGTGTTTTTCCGGATAATTTATGAATATGTTAAAAAGTTCGACCGGATATAAATACCCAATTTTTTCCCTGTCGGGAAATTTCCAAATGTTGGATTTTTCCGTGGTTTAAAGACGTTCTAAGTAGTGCAAGTAATGCGATGGACCCTCTAGAAGACAACAAACCTTAACTCGATTATGTGACCGTCTTGAACTGCCCTTTGAACCTTAGGGTTTGGGGCAGTACGGCGTGCCACATGTGAGGCGTTGGCTTGAACCTTCTATGGCTGGACCGTTGGTACTGAGGCATGAACTGAATGTTTTTAGACTTATTTCATGTGTTGAGCTGTATCGGGAAAACTTGGGTGTTCGACTGTTCGATCGAAAAGTTTAACATTTTCTGTTTATCTGGAATGTGATACAACAATTGGAATTCACAAGAAGTTATGAGATAACTGAATGAATGTTATAAATCTAGCGGTTTAGTCTCACTTGATCGGTTGCCACGGAATTTTGATGTGATCAAAAGTCCTTCGCAATCACGTAGCGTACGCGGATACTCGCCGGGTAAACTTAATAGACAGCCTCGCTCCATAGCGCCGACCAAGTGACTGTAGGAGAACCCCATCGCCGAAAGCATCCGTACGGGTGCTCGCGGCAGCGGTGTTCCGCCTTGGTGCACTTCGTCGACGGCATCGGGAGTGCAGCCGTCTACTGAAGTTTGTGACGAGCATTCGATCAGGATGTCGGGAATCTTGTTGAATTGCCCGACTTGATATTGAAAAGAGTTTTCGATAATGAGACTAAAATGCGGGGTTTATAATTGTTAGGCATGTGATGTCTAAGGAATTCATTTGATTAGGCATGCGATGTCTATGTAGATTGCGGATTCCAACTGTTGTAGTTTTACACTTTCTTTTCTGTGACCGTAAGCGTAATATGTGATATCGCCGGTTTCGTTGCTATATGTCAACCACAATTGGGATGCGCATATTTACTTACGTTGATGACATGTGATGTTATGTGTTGCTGGATATGTTATATTGGATCGTCGTGTTTGAATAGCCGGGGGTTTTTATGTGAGATGAGTGTTTTTCATTTTCATTCATGTAAAAACTTGTATGTAATATTCTTTTATTGGGGCACTTCCAGGTTGCGGAAGATGTCACCGTTTGTATATTATTTACTTTTCCGCACTAGGATAGATCCAAGGAGGGGAGCACAAGTAACCGGGTTCTGGAGTCCGGTGGGAGACCAACTCGAGGAGTCGAGTCCGGGTCTCCTAACTCTAGAATTGGTAGGGTTGCTTGCCGCTCTCGTAGGGGTCTAGGGGTGTGGGTTTGGCTATTCATCACGACCGTGGAATCCGTGTTTTATACTGGCTCGTATTGAAAACACGGACGTCCTAGTATATCCAATATTTCATATGTTTCTTCTGCTGCGATATCTGTGATGTGATCATGTGATATGTTCTGTGATAGATACAGTATTTAGTATATATGATATATTATATAGGCGTTACTTATGTTTTACACCCGCGCTAGCCCTGCCCCGCTCTGCCGTTAGTTACCTAACCTAACGGTGCACGAGGGGACATCGAGGCGAATGCGGATGGCATAAGTGTACGTCGTATTTATCTGTGATGTTTAGGTACTTAAATGATGGGACTTCATTAATATGATTAATGAAAGAAAAAGAAACCTAAGATGTTGTGGAATCGAATTTCAAAAATAAAAACAGGTAGCTACAGTTCTTGCTTTGCACAGCGGTATATATGATATATCCTGCACCTTATTCGATAAGGAAAGGACCGAGATCCCTTCACCGGGAGTGACTCCTTTAACAATAACTGGCAGATGCTACACACTCGGTTTGTCTTTTGATTGCTTTTAAGAGTTTCTGCTTTGCACCGCGATATATATGATATATCCAGCACCTCATTCGACGAGGAAAGGACCGACGATCCCTTCACCCGGAGTGACTCCTTTAGCAAAACTAGAAAAGCCTCAAAAACACTCCATTTCAAAATTCATTCGATCCTGCAACGATATCAAGTTCATTACGCAATAGGTTTTCAGAAAAACCTGTCGTAGCCCTCCGTCATTTCAGATAAATACTAGTTAGTATTCGTGTTGCGGTAGTTTGGCCTCCGTCAAGGCGTAGTGTACGGTAGCTAACTAGTGCTTATCTGCTTGCATATGATGCGATTGGATTAGGGTATTCGTACGGCGTTGTTTGGCCTCCGTCAAGGGTCGTGCGGGTGGGTTTAATTCAATCAGGAAATGACGGGTTGAACTTGACTAGCGGACTATGGGTAGTTTGGCCTCCGTCAAGGTCACAGGACGCTATGGGCAAAATTATCGGGAATTTCAAGTGTTGAAATTTGCAATGAGATTGCATACCTTCTATGAGATAGTTGGATCCCGATACCCGCTGCGAGTAAGAGTTACTCCTGGGAGAGTTTTACACATTACAATTAGCCGATCAAGTAGGTGTCTAGAAAAGTGTCAACGAGGTTACGCCTCTGGGAAAACGAGGTTTACATTAATTAGGTTCGTGCGAAAGCACGGGGGACCTCCCTCAAAGTACCGACACTGGCCTGGCTGAAAGATTGGCGAACTTGTAGTGTGTAATTAATCCCGGCTAGTCTTTCCTTTTAGGGTTTGAAGGAAGATTTGATAAAAAGCAGTGGGAGCCATCCTGATTAGATAAAATAAAAACCAATCTATTCTTGAAAGAGCGCACGCTGAGTGTTTTCTTCTCTCTCTCTCCAGGTAGCAACCATATCACGCCTTAATCAAGATAATAATACGGAATATTGACCGAACCCGCTTGTTATACTGAGCTGGGGAACGTTGGTCCCGCTCCAACTTATAATTGTTATAAGACAGAGCAGGAAATTGGGGATTGCCAGAATTCCCGTGCCGCCCAAACGAAGAGAGTGCATGCTGATGCATCATCTTCGGGTGTGTTCATTATATAGAATTGTTTCTCAGTATCCTTTACGTCCTGAGTATATGATACCGGATCACGATCCCGCATATGTAATATGTTACATAGGGCTACAGAAAGGTAGAGAACTGAGAACGGGTAATAAGTTTCATGAGGCAGAAAACGGGGCAAGTGTTGCAGCCAAGTCTGTTGGTCACTGTCACCTTGTATTACAAATACATTGATTCTGAACAAATGCTATTAGATACCGAACCTGATATACAAAATCATATCATTCTCTTTATAAGTAAAGAAAGGATATAATTTTGTATTGTTGGATAATGTTTTGAACATTTCCTATATCAAAAGTTGATCGGTTCAGGCACGTTATTTAAAAGCATTAATGTTCTAAATCAAACTACAGTTCTTTAGTCTACTGAACACACAAAAGAGGAAGAGTTCAGAAATGAACGAATCCTTCTTGAGGCATTGTAGACTAGGTCATATCAATGCGACCCGACTAGCTGAAGTTACACATAGATGCATATTCAAATTAGTTTGAATTTACATCTTGTGAAACTTGCCAGTCATGTCATAAAGATTAAATGACCGTAGCTCTGTTTATTGGAAACAGAGAAAGAGTTAGTAAACTCTTGAGATTGATACATGCTGATGTATGTAAGGTCCCCTGTCTACACATGCCAAGACTGGTTCTTTGTACTTCGTTACATTCTCTGATAATCTCTCAAGATTCAGACATATGTTCCTGTTGAAACACAAGTCCGAACCTTTTGAGATACTCACAGAATATGATTTAGAAGTAGAAAACCAAAACACGGGTATAAGTATTATGTCCTTTGATGAGATTGAGGAGGAGAATACTTGAGCACGGAAATCCTGGATTATTCTAAAGGAGAATGAGATTCTCTCTCAGAATTACTCCTCCGTATACACCATAGCACGATGGTATATCGGGGCGGAGCAGTTGCACCCTATGTGATATGGTATGCTCTATGATGAGTACTACTGTGTTTCCTATTTCCTTTCGGGAGTTATGCACTTATGAAGTTGCATACCTATTGAATAGGGTTCCAATCAAATCAGTTGCCTACCACTTCATATTTGATATGATAAGGGAAGAGCCCATCTCTTAAGTTAGTTAAGATTTGGGGTTGTCCAGCCTATGTCTAAAAGCATAATCCGGACAAGCTCGAGGCAAGATCTGTTATGTAGAACTGGAAAGGTTCCAGCTATACAAAACTGCGGTTGATGATTTGACAGAACCAAAGGATTCAATAGTTACCAACGAACCTCAGCCTCTCCGCCGATCTAGTAAGGTTCCTCACCCGCCTGAGAGATACTTCGGTTTCTCGATGACAGTAGGAGCGAGGATTGCATCATGAGATGATGACCCAACTAGTTTCGAGCTGGCCATCAGGAGAGTGACTCTGTAAGAATGGCTGGATGCTTAGTGATCTGAGATGGAATCCATGTACACCAACAAAGTATGGACTTTGGTTGCTATATCCGAAGGGTTAAATCCCCATCAGGAGCAATTATATCTTGAGAAGATTACTCGGTGTAGATGGAAAAGTTGAGACTTTCAAAGCTAGACTTGTTAAAGATTTTCGTCATCGACCAGGCGTGGATTATGATAAAACCTTTTCAAGTGGCTATGCTTAAGTCCATCCAGATCCTACTTGCCACGGCTACATACCATGACTACGATATCTGGCGGTTGGGTGCCATGACTGCTTTTCTAAATGATGTTTTAGAAGAGGACGTCTATAAGTACACAGCCAGAGGGCTTCGTAGACAGTGGGAGCAGCGGAAACGTATACAAGATGCTTTATAGGATAAAGCAGGTATCGCGGAGTTGGAACATCTGTTTTGATGTGTTAGTTAAAGAGTTTGATATCATCAAAATGGTAGATGAACCTTGAATAAACAAAAAGGTAGTAGGGAGTATGGTGATAATCCTCGTAGAGTACATAGATGACATACTCTTGATGGGGAAGGAGTTTCCTATGTTACGCTCGGTCAATCTCCGCTTATCACAATGATTCTCCATAAAGGATCAAAGTGATACCTCCTAAATCCTGGGTTTTGGATCTATGAGATAGATCTAATTGGATGTTAGGATTCTCACTAGTTGTAGTGAGATGGTATCAATCGATCCTGGGGAGAATCACTGGAAGGGTTCCAGAGTGATAAGGACGACTGAATGTCAGTCACAGGCATTGTCTTTACCCTCAGTAAAGGGACGGTATGTTGGAAGAGTTCCAAGCTAGATACCGTGGCATACTAGACGATTAAGGCTCGATACATCGCTACTTAAGATGCTACCAAGGAGGATGTTTGGGTGTATATTGGTTCATGAGATGAACTGCGTTCCAACCATTGTGAGACAATGGAGTTGTGGCTTATGCCAAGGAACGTCCGTCCCATCAGTGATCCAGACATATTCTAAGGCAGTACCACCTGATCATGGAGATGGTTGATCTCCAAGGAGATCGAGGTTAGGAGAGTAGACTAAGAGGATAAACATGGCGGATCCACTCACAAAGGCCTTTTCCTAGAGAGAGACTTTTATGGGATGGTTGAGTATGAGATGCTACAACCACTGCTATCAGATGGCCCTAGTGCAAGTGGGAGATTGTTAGTTATATGTATGCCCTAGAGGCCATTACTGTACATTGGATGTACATTGTAGTGGATGCTGGGATATATATAGGGAGGACTTTCTTGCTCGACATGATAGTATGCTATCTGGTTGCTCTTTACCTTAACGTGTACACTGATTGTCTCTCTGTTACATGTTGGTAAAGCCCTTAGGATGTGTACTTGACTACCTGGACTATGATGCGGATCATACTAGTGGGGACATGGTAGTCCATAAGTACATCCTTCAAAGTCCCTAGTCGTGGGTATATCGAGACGGGGCATCGATATACCAGAGTAGACTAGCGTATACCTTCTCGACCCATACAGATGGGCGATGGATGATCCCATATCCATTGGTGTTTGACATCAGAGATGATATACGGGTGCTCAGTGAAGACTGGGTACACTGGACGGACTCGCCGAGAACTCCCAGATGGTATTATACCTTACGTCAGATGGCAGTTCTCTGGTGACACTGGTACAGAGTAGTCTGTTGACCCGAGATCGTCATAGAGTCTTGTGTGGTTCCCACTGTGCTTTGATTTCCACCTTACCACGTCCAAGAGGGCATGCAAAACGGTGGTTTTTGGGTACAGTCCCGCATCACATGGAGGCAATGAGCGATAGGAGGGGATTCGTCTCTCCTGGTATAGGGAGTTGATGTTGCGCTGTGTTCGATTGGCTATAACCGGAAATCCCTGGCCAGGGTTGCTGAGATTTACTGGTAAGTGTTACCAGTAGTTTCTCGAGCTGTTATAGACCTCATATCGACACGACTTATCAAGCTATTGGGGTCTGACGTTTACCACCCCAAGGCAAGATATGCGACATATCAGACGACGAGACCGAACTGTACGGTAAGTGTTACTGGTTGGATTCATAGGAGTATGAGCGGGCTTGCTCGTCGATCTTCTGATCGCTCAATACCCGGGTGGCCGTTATGTTTAGCAGACCGCTTGCGGCTTGTAGGTGTTTGATATGATCATCACCTGCTGCCGGCGTATTGACGAGTCTTTAGAGTCCTACACAGAGGTTTCCTGGCTCAAGCGAAACGAAATAGGAGCGCATATGAGATATGTGCGGGACCGAGAATAATGCGTGTATGTGATACCGTATATCATTCTCGCGATGAATGTATCGAATGGTTGTATGCGATATAACCTAGTTATCGAATCAAGGATTGATTCGATAAGTCGATACATTGGATATTAGTCGGTTATATGCGATATGACCGGATCGTTAAATCAAGTGTTGATTTAATGATTTAATGCATAATTATATATTTGATATATTACTTTGCATTAACTAGTATTGGTTCACTTTAAATGGATTTTCTCACTTGTTTGTGCACATTGTATATGTGATATATTTTTATGCACAAGTTTGTATCATGTTTGATGATACATGCTCACTTGGGTTTGTGTAAAGATTAAACCATGGTTGTGTAATAGTTAGGGTTTTCATTTTCTTATCTATTTATTTATTTATTTATTTTAGAAAAAAAAAGAAGAAAAGAAAATGGTGGCTTGTTTTGTTTGCTTGTTGAAGCTTCTTGAAGTTTTGAACAAGTCCACCATTCTTGTCTCTTCTCTAACCCTAACCATTGATCTAACCTTAGTTAAATCTCTACACTAAACCATGGTTGTATACATGATAAGTATCATATTGTTTTCTTTTTAAAAAATAACTTATCATATTTATCTTCTTCTTCTTCATTTTTACAAAGAAGAAAAGCTTGCACCATCAATGGTGATTTGATGAAAAGAGTGAGAAATCCAATTCTAAAGTGAACCCACTTCCTATTTCTTCATCCTCTACCTCTTGCCAAGTAGTATAGGGTGTTTTCTTCACAATTTTCTTGACTTGGTGAAGTTGGAGCTTGATCTAGTGTTGCCTCGACGTAGATCATCTTCGGCATCGAAGCCGACGACCAAGCCCGCCCATTTCTCCGATGAAACCGACGCTAGAGCCCGGGATTCTATTTGGACAGCGAGGAGATTTCATCATGGAGCTATGGAGGTGGAGGACCGGATCTACAAAGGTTGTATTTCCGTTCTTTTAGTTAAGTTGTTAACTAGTTTCATTGTTTCGCCTAAAATTCTAGTTAACGATCCGTATTAGGGTTTCTCGGCACTTGTAAAATTTGAAATTGTCATGGTTGATGTCTTGTGAGACCTCATTAGTGTGCCCAGGAACCCTACAGAGATAATTAGTGAGAAAATTCTACATCTTTCTTGATATTCCTAGCAAGTTTATCTAGCAAGTTGCTTCATCAAGATATTGATCAAATGGAGCTAGAGCTTGGGTTGGGCTATCTTAAGGTGCATCATTTTCAACGAGGAGATCTTAATACAAGCTCGGTTCGGACTAAGTGGAGGCTAGAAGGGGTCTTCTGCGATTAGACGGATATGCTACAAAGGTTGTAGCCACTTTATCACTTAGATTAGATCTCTATGTGTGCTCAAGTTAATGTCTTTTGGATAGATTCTAGGGTTTGGGTGTTGATTGATCATCTTTGTGTGTATTTGGAAAAGTTTTAATCACAATCAAAGAAATTTATACCGCAATCAATTAACGGTGTCGATGTAGCCCGTTAATGAATACGGATCGTCCACTGAGATGTGTTTTTGATTGATTTTGTTTTAGATAAGTCGAAATGAAAATGTAAAAGAAAATGCAAGAAAGTTAATTCAAGATTTGATTCAATTCAAGAAACATAAAGAATATAGATCTAGAATCAAGAATTAATAATGTTCAAGAAGATGTCCAAATTGAATGAATTATCAAGATTTGTAAAGAGGCTTGTAAGAATCGATCCAATCGATAGTGATGATGAAGAATTATGATTACAAATTCTTATCTATTGATGATTTCTTGCTAGATCGATGACGATCAACGGGGATTAGGGATCTATTGAAGAAACTAGGGTTTCTCCTTCTATCTCTTATCCTTTCGTTGATTAGCATTCAAATTCTAGCTTCTAGGAAATTCAATTATCGATCGTTGATCTCTAATTTGGAGCGAAAACTTTCAAGAAAGCATTTCGCTCAAATTAGGTTGTCGATGATTCAATTTCCTAAAGTTTACAAAACTCATAACACTTAAGAATCGTTCAAGAATTTAATCATCATCATCTACCTATTTTCTTGATTCCACCACAAGCGGAGTTTTCACTCAAATATCATAAAAAAGAAAACAATCAAGAATTGATAACTCTTCATTATGCTCAAATGTATAGAAAAGCAACACCTTTTATAAATCAACGTTTCGTTACAATTCGCTCAAAGATTACAAGATTTTGAGGAGAGAACTCAATCGTCGAAACTAGCTTCGCATCGTCTTCTTGAGTCACGGATCGTCGTAGATCTCTTACTCGGATGAAAATCGGCGATGCTTCAAAAGGCTCGTTGAAGGCTTTCTTTGGTTCGGTACTCGGTGGATCTTGATTTGGATCAAATTGTGTCACTCAATTTGATTTAGAATTGATTTGGATCTACAATTTTTTACCACTCAAAATGATTTTCCTTCAAATTCAACAACCTCCAAACCCTAAATCTAGATCTCATTTTATAGCCATCTCATTTGAATCTTCCCTCCAAAACTAGGTTGTTAGAGAGATGCTTCTAGAAGAAATTTGTTGGAGGGAATATTCTAGAATAAGGAATATTCTAGGGTAAGGTTGTTAAGCCGAGCCTTCTGGATAAAGCCACGTGGTCTTTGGGAGTCTTCTGGAAGCTGAGGCCATTACGGAAAGCCACGTGGAGAATTTTGGACCAATGAAGAGCTACCATAGCCGTGGAACCGCGGCAGATAGGCTGACTTGGCCGCGGATCCGCGGCCATGTAGGAAGCTTGCTGCAGGAAAAGTTCAGGGGTATTTTGTGTTGATATTTTGGTCTTCATGGAATGTCTGGAATCTTTTATTCTTTCTTGTTTTACTGCCAGATCATAAGTCTTGGACTTGGCGTATTTTTATCAGCACTTTTATGATTCCGGTTCTTTACATGGAGAATTTCCTGCATACAATCTCGAGACATGTGTTGCGATATACAAAGATCATGCATGCAATAATAAACACACAATTTCCCTCAAAATGCCGGTTATAATGTATAACACATGTTATTTGATATTTTACAGACAAATTGCTAATATGTGCTATATTCATACCGAACACTTTTAGATGATTGCAAATAGTAGGGAAATTGATGTGTTAAAAATGCAATATTTTCGATTGATCAAATTCCCCCAAACTTATTTTTGGTCGTCTCGAGCAAACTTGTTTTATTAAAAAGAGAAGGAGAAAATAAAGAAAAAGAAAAACTAACTAGCACACTTTCGTAGGCAACACGATTGCACTAAGCACGTGCAACAAGCCTTTAAACCTCTAGGTGTCCCTAGTAGGAGGAGTGTTGTCTCCTGAGGGTTTTCAGCGGATTGCACCCATAAAATCCCATAATAAAAGGAAGACCGTGAAAGTTACATATAAAGATAAGAATTATAAAAGAAAGACTTTGAAAATTAGAGTTTCCAACTACACTAGCTTTTCGGTTGTCATGAGCCCTATCTTAATAGTCATGAAAAGATGTTAGAAATCACACCATTTCTCAATAAAACATCGTCTTTATTCTTCATTCCTACCTTTCATCCAAACATCGATCATATAGCTCTACGTGTGTGTAAAAGACATCTCTACACTCGGAAAATTCAATTCAAGCTATCATACTCTTGTCCATCACCTCAGTACTTTTTAATCAATGAATATTTAGATGGATTTGCTCGCACAATTTTCATGCGACCGTTAATACTTCTTGAGGTACTAACCGACCGATTACTCATGTGCTTGCTTATCAGGTGTATTAATATTTTCTTCGTCTTGCACCACCTAAGGCTTAGCAGTGACTCTCAGACCAGTTGGTCTAAGACACTAGGTGATGAAGCACCCTCGCTATATTTTTTTATTGCTGCCTTGGTGATAACAAAACCAGTGTTCATTTTTCTTCACCATTTATATTTTATTCATTTTGTATTTCCTTCATACTTTCGGCTTTTAGACAAGAGCATTTCAAGGTATCCTCTACCATCCCGAGTTTCAAGACGTGTGTAAGTGCGTATAGTAGGGTATCAACATTCAAATGTTTGGCTTTTAGAATAGGAACTATTTTTCATACTTATTTTTATCCTCAGATTAGTGACTTCCTTCATCTTACTAACCCTTGGGACAACGGCTCATAACTACTTATTACTAGTTCGTTTAAGAAAACTTCTAATTTTCTTGGTTTTCTTAAATTTTTCCAATCTTTTAGATGTAATTTTTCACTATCTAATCTTTTATTATCTTATTTATGTACAAAAAAAATTTATATGTTTTGTGCTTATGCAATGTATGATGCAAATGATGCGTAAATAAGCACAAACCTCCCCCAAACTTGTTTAGAACAGTGTCCTCACTGTTGTCTTCTGCTAAACCTCAAAAACCTGTAAGCTTGGGAGGACATTTATTACCGGGGGAAAAATATATTAAAGTGAAAATCCTCCCCCAAACTTATTTTTGGCTCACAATATTGAGGACAACAGTTATTTTCAAGAGTCAAAAATACAACCCCCCCAAACTTGAGTTAAACAATGTTAAGCTTTGAAAATCACAAGAGGGGGTCGAAATTATTGGTCAATGCCAAGCTTTGCAAAGACCGAAAGTCAACACTAACCATTCGAAGATTTTATCAGTGTAGTGCACCGGTTGGTGGAAGAACAAGTTGAAAAGAGCCAAGAAGAAGTGGGGAAAAGGTAAGTGGTGGAATACAATGCGTTTGCATCTCGTTTTGAAGAGACGACACAGTGATTGTGATGGATTGCTCGCATTCTCTTTATAGCCCAGAAGAAGGGGTGGAGGTTCAATTTCTTTATTTAGGAGATGATTCATCTCAACACCCGTATTTGCTAAAAATGCGAGCTCATCAACGAAAATTTCCTCAAAACTCTTATCGATACCCCGAAGAATAATGTCGTCAAAAAGCGCAGGGTGATCTTCAGACTCTAAAAACGGTTCATAATCAGTGTTAGCTGTTGACCCGGACAACTCGGTGGAAGAGTCCGTATGTGTATGATACATAGTTGGGTCAAACAACAATATATGAAAAGAGTCTAGATCAGTATTATGAGGCTGATCAAATTCGCTGCTGTCGACATCCATTAATTCGACAGAACACACTCGAGCACGAGGATCGGAGGGTTGACTTCCCAACTTGTAAGTGTTGAGCTCAATTGACCTATTCCCAAAAGATAGGTTCATAGAGCCGTTTCTACAGTTGATTACAGCATTGGAAGTAGCCAAAAAAGGACGACCTAGAATCACCGAAATTTGGTTCCATGGGTTCGCTATAGGTTGTGTATCAAGAACAATAAAGTCCACAGGGAATACAAATTCCCCAATTTTTATCAACACATCTTCAAGTTCACCCTTAGGTTTGGTGATTGATCGGTCGGCCATCTGGAGAGTTATGTTCGAGGGCTTTAACACTCCGATATCTAGTTGCTCATAGACGGAATATGGAAGCAAGTTAACACTAGCGCCAAGGTCAAGTAAAGCACGGTTAATGTGTTTATCCCCAATAGAAATAGTAGGACAGCCAGGGTCCTTACGTTTCCTTGGTAATTATTGGGGAAAAGCCGTGTCTACAGTACTCAACATGAAAACTTTTTTGGGCACTTGAGTCTTCTTCTTCCTAGTGCACAAGTTCTTCAAAATTCTCGCATAGGACGGAACTTGTTGTATAGCATCTAGGAGAGAGATGTTGATGTTAACTTGATTAAACATTTCCACAAGCTTGTCCATTTGGGCATTAGGTTTGTTGGGCCTCAACCTTTCCGGAAATGGAGCTCTATCAATAAGTGTTGGGTCCCACATTTATGGAGAAGGTTGTGCGGGTGGAAAAGATGAAGTGGTTGGAGGGTTCGAGCCTTTGGGAAAACGGAGAATAGGCTCGGAAAAAGACGGTAAACTAGACAAAATAGGACATGAAGTAGAAGTGGGAGTGGAAGCCTGGGGTTTAATTGATTCCTCAACATCAATCTGTTCACCCACATGATTGTCTAGCACTCTTCCAGATCTCAACGTGGTAAATGCATCTACATTAGTGTAATATGAAGGTCCAGGATCAGGTAGGGGTTGAGATAGAAGATTCCCTTTCTCTCTAGCACTCAATTCTGCATTTATACGGGCAATTTGTGCTTCCATCGATTTAATACTCTCACTTTGGGAGTCAGAGTTTTTCTGGATTTTATCAACGGAAGACTGAAAATTTGCCGTAAATTGCATGAAATTTGTCAGAAACAAATTCATGGTTTTTTCGAGTGAAGAGGTATTATTGGTTCCGGTAGAAAAAGGATCAAAGTTGTTAGCCGGGTTTTGAAAATTTTGTGATTGGAAAGGGTGCTGACTCATTTTTGGTGGTTGCTGTTGTGGTGGAGAGACCCATTGAAAGTTATTATGGTTTGGATCCGTGTATTGAGTTTGGTGTTAGATCCAAGAAAAATCAGGGTGATTCCTCCAATCTTGATTTATGAGGAAGAAGAAGGATCGTTTCCAGGTCTTTGCTGAAATGCAGCATTAGTGTGACCTTGAAACGGTACATTCAAAGGACATTCTTCCATCAAATGTGATGGATTTGAACAGCATCCACATACGGTTTTGGGAAGTGTGTATTGGTTTAGGGAGGCTGAAGAGAACTTGTTTTCTAGAGCGTCGAGTTTCCTTTGTATTGCGGCCATTTCGGCTCTCATTATCACGGAAACATCGAGCTGATTGATACTTTCCCTAGGCGATGGTGGTCTAACACTTTCCCATTGTAAAGTGATTTGAGCTAAATCTTCTAGATATTTCCAAGCTTCACCATCATCTTTAGATAAGAATTAGCAATGACACATGGTTTCAAGTATCTGTCTAGTTGTGAGATCAATACCCTCATAGATAACTTGACACAGATCCCATCTGAGGATTTTGTGATGAGAAAATTGTAAAAGAAGATCCTTGAATCGTTCAAAGTATTTCCAGAATGGTTCATTAGGAAGTTGGGTGAATTTGAAGATTTCGCTCCGAACACGGCTGGTCTTGTGATTGGGATAAAATTTCTTAAGGAATGCTACAACAAATTCATCCCATTTTGAAATAGAATGTGCGGGTGTGTGGTAAAGCCACTTCTCGGCTAAATCACACAAAGTGAATGGGAGAAAACGTAAACGCAGAGCATCTAAAGATAGTTGTGACGTTCTAATCATTGCGCATACGTTTTCAAATTTGGAGATAAAAATGTATGCGTCTTCAGACTCAAGACCGTGAAATTTGGGTAACAATTTGATAAATTGGGGGTTGATTTCAAAATTTTCCCCGTTGGCAGGTGGTATAGAAAGACAGGTGGGAAGGGGAACACGTGTTGGATAGCATCTCTCTTGGAGAGAAATGCGTGGAGGATTCTGCGCACCTCCGGGCGGTGGCAGAGTGGTGTTAAAGTTTGATGGAAATCCGTCCATCGCGGTCGTGGTGGGTGGTGGGAAAAAGAAAATGTAGAAATACCGACTTTGGGGTCGATGGGGGAAACACGGACAAGACGGGCACAAGAATCCCGTGTCCAGCCGAGCTTGCACTAAAGGGTTTAGCACAAGTGGCAGCGTTGTGATAATTAGGGGAAAAGTTGGTTGGTGTTTGTTTTGAAAAATACGGTTTTTGAAAAATCAAATCACAAAAAATGCACACACCACCCTAAATCTAGTGGTCACCTAGGTCAAGGCTCTAGACCGCTCCTAGACTTCCAGAAGACAAGTCGCAAGATAAATCCTCTACTGCCTCTTTGCCCCTTCTGTGGCCAGGTAAGTGGGAGGTTCTCCACTACGTAAGTAGTGGGCCTAATTAAGTAACCACTTGCTTTAGACACACTTGCCTTAGACACCACAAAAGAAACGTGGATAAGAAATAGATTACCCACGACCTTCTTCTGTCCTAATTGAGCGCGACGGTCCTTAGAGTCTTGTCTAGATCTTTTTTTTAAGTTAATGAGGGTGATGCGGATGCTAGTTTTGTGATTTTTGGGGCTTGGGAAGGGTAATGAACTCCCCACCTAATCTGAATTTGGTCTTTGCCCCTTAATTTCCGTATTAAAATATGCAAACAACCAAGATCAAACACGCAACAATTTTTCTTTTTGCGGCGCTGCGAATTTTTGCAAAGAAACCTGCAGAAATTGGTTAATGGAGCAGAGCAGGGAGGAGATAAGAAAGTCAGAAATATACCTGAGAATTTTCGTGCACTGAAACCCTAAGAACTCCGAGCTTCCGTGGCGTTAAGCCTCTTATGCCGTGGATCCGCGGTCCATTCGTTTGATCACTGCACAAAACTTTCAGGAACTGTTCCAATTGTCTCACTAAGCTATCTGAGATGCTCTGAAAATTTTTCCTCTTGCTCCACAGATTCCAGATTTTCTCGCAACAAATCACAACAAATCGTTAAGTGTCTGTTACGAATTTTGATCTAAAAACTAATGGAATAATAAATTTTTCAACTCAAATAACAAAAACGAACAAAATAGCACACATCCTCGGCAACGGCGCCATTTGATTGATCGTCTAAGTTATGATTAAATGTAAAGTGTTCACAATCAAAGAAATTTATACCGCAATCAATTAACGGTGTCGATGTAGCGCGTTAATGAATACGGATCGTCCACTGAGATGTGTGTTTTGATCGATTTTGTTTTAGATGAGTCGAAATGAAAATGTAAAATAAAATGCAAGAAAGTTGATTCAAGATTTGAAAGATTTCAATTCAAGAAACATAAAGAATATAGATGTAGAATCAAGAATTAATAATGTTCAAGAAGATGTCCAAATTGAATGAATTATCAAGATTTGTAAAGAGCTTTGTAGGAATCGATTCAATCGATAGTGATGATGAAGAATTATAATTACAAATTCTTATCTATTGATGATTTGTTGCTAGATTGATGACGATCAACGAGGATTAAGGATCTATTGAAGAAACTAGGGTTTCTCCTTCTATCCCTTGTCCTTTCGTTGATTAGCATTCAAATTCTAACCTCTAGGAAATTCAATCATCGATCGTTGATCTCTAATTTGGAGCGAAAACATTCAAGAAAGCATTTCGCTCAAATTAGGTTGTCGATGATTCAATTTCCTAAAGTTTACAAAACACATAAGATTTAAGAATCGTTCAAGAATTTAATCATCATCATCTACCTATTTTCTCGATTCCTCCACAAGCGGAGTTTTCACTCAAACATCATGAAAAAGAAAACAATCAAGAATTGATAACTCTTCATAATGCTCAAATGTATAGAAAAGCAAGATCAAGAATTTTCACCTCTTATAAATCAACGTTTCGTTACAATTCGCTCAAAGATTACAAGATTTTGAGGAGAGAACTCAATCATCGAAACTAGCTTCGCATCGCCTTCTTGAGTCGCGGATCGTCGTGGATCTCTTACTCGGATGAAGATCGGCGTCGCTTCAAAAGGCTCGTTGAAGGCTTGCTTTGGCTCGGTACTCGGTGGATCTTGATTTGGATCAAATTGTGTTACTCAATTTGATTTAGAATTGATTTGGATCTACAATTTTTTACCACTCAAAATGATTTCCCTCCAAATTCAACAACCTCCAAACCCTAGATCTAGATCTCATTTTATAGCCACCTCATTTGAATCTTCCCTCCAAATCTAGGTTGTTAGAGAGAGGCTTCTAGAAGAAGTTTGTTGGAGGGAATATTCTAGAATAAGGAATATTTTAGGGTAAGGTTGTTAGGCCGAGCCTTCTGGATAAAGCCACGTAGTCTTTGGGAGTCTTCTGGAAGCTGAGGCCGTTATGGAAAGCTACGTGGAGAATTTTGGACCAATGAAGAGCTACCATAGCCGCGGAACCGCGGCGGATAGGCTGACTTAGCCGCGGATCCGCGGCCATGTAGGAAGCTTGCTGCAGGAAAAGTTCAGGGTATTTTGTGTTGATATTTTGGTCTTAATGGAATGTCTAGACTCTTTTATTCTTTCTGGTTTTACTGCCAGATCATAAGTCTTGTACTTGGAATATTTTTATCAGCACTTTTATGATTCCGGCTCTTTACCTGGAGAATTTCCTGTACACAAACTCGAGACAAGTGTTGCGATATACAAAGATCATGCGTGTAATAATAAACACACAATTTCCCTCAAAATGCCGGTTATAATGTATAACACATGTTATTTGATATTTTACAGGAAAATTGCTAATATGTGCTATATTCATACCGAACACCTTTAGATGATTGCAAATAGTAGGGAAATTGATGTGTTAAAAATGCAATATTTTTGACTGATCAGGTGTTCTTGCTCTCAAATTTTTTTTTAAATTATGTCTTCCGCTACGCTTTAAAACCTTACTAGACAAGTATAGCATCCTAACATTAGTATCAGAGCTGCCCCAAAAGACATTAACTTATTTTAAGGAATTTATAGTTTCGGATCAAGAAAACTTCCGGTTTCTAATCTCCAATTTTAAGCCTCTGTTCGTTTTTCAAATCTTCACCTGAAATTTTTTTTGGATGGTACCATTGGACTGTATTTTCTTTGAAAATGTTGTGACGGAAAAACGGGGGAGTTTTATTTGGTTTTCGCCGACCAGGCCGGCCATCTAGCCACCTGGGTCGGCCAGACTCCAGGATTTTGGCCCCAGTTTTCTGTAGGGGCTTAAACTGAAGGAAATTAAAATTTTAAGATGTTTCATTTTTCCCAGATTTTGATGTGATCATTGTTGTATTCGTGCGAAGTCCGGAAAGGTTTTTGATCGAAACCACAGCATTGTTTTTGTTTCGCAATTAAAGAGATGTGATGGTAAACGTTGCCAAATTGATATGATCAATTCGACGAGATTGCACATTAGTTATTTGTGATATTGTGATTGTTGTTGTTGTGATAGTTAAGACGGATCATCGTGATGAATAGCTCCTCATGTGAGATGCTTGTAAATTTGATTTATATGTATTTCATTTATTCGGGATGAGCGGTCGCCATGTGGCCGTCGTTTCCATCATTTGTATATTCTTTTATAGGGGCACGACTAGGTTGCAGTCGATGTTACCGTTGTTTATATTTTGATTCATGTACTAGGATACCCCGTGGTGAAGTGCTCAAATCATTGGATTCTAGAATACAGCGGGTGGCCATTTCAAGGAGTTGAGATCCGGGTCACCTTATTCTAGGATTGGTGGGTGGTTCACCGTGCTTGTAGGGGGTTAGGTATGACCCATGGAGGAGTACCCAAGATACCTAGTTCTGGATAGTGTTGGGTGGCCCACTCATGATATCGAGTGTGGGTTGCCTCGCTACTAAGATTGGCAGGTGGCTTGCCACGCTCGTAGGGGTCGTGGATCGATGATGTACGGGCTATTCACACGAGTGTGGAACTTCATGTTTCGTTTGTGGCTCAAATCGAAATGCGAGATTCCTAGGAAATCCGACTATTCCCTTTCTGTGATATTTACCGCATGCTTGTAATGTTGATTACTCACTGTTTCCGCCAAAAATTTTGGTTTAGAGCTTGTTTTACCCTTATAAAAACAAAGGGAATCCCCGACGTGTTAAACACGTACGCACCCACATGCAAAGCATGTAGGTGCCGCTTCAGATAGGATCAAATCCTATATTGGTTTCCATGTGTTGAACACGTGAGCGCCTCACGTGATATCCATGTGAAGTGCTAGTCCAGTCTCTTAGCAGCGCCTTACGTGATATCCACGTGAGTGCACTTTCCAGTTTCTTGGCAGCTCTCACGTGATATCCACACAAGCGCTATAGACCAACGCCTCACGTGCAATGCACGTGAGTGTTCTTTTTGATAGAATTAAATTTTATATAGAATTAAATTCTATTTGGGAAATATTTCCCTGATCTTTCTCAAACTAGAAAGATTTTCTCTGTTAAACAGAGGACCCTTGGATCATAAATCCAACAGCGATTATAAAATCACCAATCGATCATCTGATAGAATTAAATTCTATCTTAGAAAAATATTTTTCTAATCTTATTAAACAAACAAGAATGATTTTCTCTGTAAAACAGAGAGCCCTTAGATTAAAATCCAACGGTGAATAAAATTCATCGGTTTATCTTTAAGATCATTTCGATTAATTATGAAATCAGTCATGATCTTTCAATGAGAGATTTTCTCCAACAGATTGATTTTTCTCTTCTCCTATAAATAGGAGCAAAAATATTAAATCTCGGAGAGAAGAGACCTCTCCATAAGCTTCTATACAAAAATACAGAAGGCTCTCCAAAAACTTTCACAAAAAGCAGATAATTTAATTCTCTTCGAAGAAGAAAATTTTCTTACTCTACTCAAACCCTAGGTAAAGAAAATAGAAGAAATCATATCTTATTTACCTATCGTACATAAACACAAGGGTTTAACCCTCCATAAAGAACTTAGTTCTTTCTCTGGATCTGAGATCCGCAAGACAAATCTCCCATAAGTTGAGAAGTTAATTCATATCGAGTAGATTTTGTTCTTCGGACTCAAGATCCAGGGGAAAAACTAGATATGAGAAAAGAAAAATGAAAGAAAGAGAGGGAAGTTGCATCCCAGGAATTTAATTCCTCTAAAAACAGGGTTTTAACCCTATATAAAGAACTTAGTTCTTATAAAAAAGAAACAAAAGAACTTAGTTCTCAAAAAATCCGATCCCAGATCTTCAAAACAGGATCTTGGTGGATATTAATGGTGAAAACACCATCAACAGAAATTTAACTTCTCTCAAAAAATAAGCAAAAAGTTAATTTTTAAAGACACAGCATTTCACATGATATTCACGTGAGTGCTCAAAGGAGTCCATGAAGATTCAGCGCCTCACGTGATACATACGTAAGTGCGCAAAAGATTCCCTGAAGTCAGCGCCGCACGTACTTCACACATGAGCGGCTGTAAATGAACTTAGCGCCTCACGTGCTCCACATGTGAGCTCCAGTAAATGAAAACTCAGCGTCTCACGTGCTTCACACGTGAGCGCCCGTGAATAAAGATCTGGCGCCTCACGTGCTCCACACATGAACGATGTATAAAAGTGCTTCGCACTATATAGTCAAATGACTAAGTGCTTAGCACTAATAGGGCAATGCTCAAGTCTAAGTGTCTCAAGTGATACACACGTGAGTGCCAGAGCAAAAATTGGATATTATATCTATAGTCAAAAGAATAAGTGCTTAGCATTGCTGAATGATGGAAAAAGCCCAAGACTGAGCCCAAAATTGGCTAAGTCTCTAAAATTTCGCTGAACCCATATGGTTCCTTGCAACTGAGTCCATATGCTCTGTTGATGGGTCTAATAAAATTTAATGATCCTTAACCACATTTTTAAATTGATCTTAGTCTCATATAAGACTAACGCATCCTTGGTTAAAATAAATTGAGCCCTTATACTCGTATATTTAAGTTGATTTTAATCTAAAATCAGATTAACGGTCCTTGAATAAAACAAAATATCCCCTAAATTAATGGAACAAACAACCTAGGTTCAAACCCAAATATGTACGGATTTGGACTAATCCGTGCCCTACGGGCGACGACATAAATTAGTCTCCGTATACAATCCACGGGCAACCCCAAAATAAATAAACATAACACGACACAAAGTGATCTACCAGAGCAGGAGAAAGTTGTTATCACAATGCGATAACTTAATTAACTGTAGGGGCTTACGCCTGCAAGGAAGAGCGTCCCCACAATCAAAACCCCCTCAAATAGGGGGAATCTGATGAAGTCACGCTACAACGGTCACATCTGTCCAAACCTATGATATATGGTGCCATAAATCAACTTGGCATCTTCAGAGAGGTAGATGGATATGTTCCAAATAGCATCTGCCCCCATATTCAGGCTAGTCGCCCTCAGCGTCTCAGTTCAGTCTTCGGCGGTAAAAAGATTCTAGCACGCCCGGTGGGACCTTTTCCTCTTTCCACTCTATATTTCGTGTGTCGCGTTTTTTGCGAACAAAAATCACAGTATATATATGTTTGTAGTTGCCCTTAGATGATGGGATACTGAAACTGGCGTTTTGTCTCTTTATAGAATGGCGTTTGTTTCCACTCATGGAAACTCAGGCTCTGTCACATCTAGTGGAGTCAATTCTGGGCCACTTGCAGTCTTAAATCTCTGCAATCCGGCTCTTCAAGAAATCAGTGGGCTTTTCTTTGGGTCGATACTCTCACCTCCTACCCTCGGTGCTTCAACGCCGAAGGAGGAAGCCCGGAAGAAGTTTGTCTTCTATAGGCCAGCTCCACAAGTTTTAGCTTTGTCGACGACATCGGTCTTCATATGACTGGCTCTTGCCGATGACCAAGATCGACACAGGGGGCAGAATAGTCATGCTCTCAAAGAAAACAGGGGGCAAGCTCAACAAACACCTAAGACTGATGAAGCTCCGGTCGCAAGACATCAACGACGTCGATATCGGCGTCAAATAAGACGAGTTGGGGGCAATACTCCATCCGTGTTGACTCCACATGTTTCAACTCTAATAGCGAATGCAGTTGTTCCTACCAGAAACAGTTTTGAACTGCTGCGAAGGGTCAAACAAAATTCCCCCACCGCGGTATTGAAAAAATCTCCTCATCTCGTGGAGATCCAAGGAGAACAGAAAACAGTTCGCTGTCCAAAAGGACTTTCCTCATCTATATATAAGGTGTGGCAGCAGGTGAAGAACTCAGTCGTCATCCACGGCTCTTCTCCTAAACATCAGCCAAACTCTGACAACTCCCCTTCCAAATACAAGGAACCCATCCCAAGGTGGTTACTGCTATGATGGTTCCTCCTAAAGAAGTTTCTTACAAAAAAGAGAAGCCTGATAAAACTCAAGCGCCCGAGACAAACTCCAAATCCAAATGCCCCAAGCCTGGGGGTATAGTAGTTCACACAGTCTATATGGTGAGCTCCAATGACGAAGGTCGTGCTTGTACTAGTTACATGCCGCATACTCGGTCTGACAAAATCTCAGCAGCAATATAAGAAGCTGCAGGAGATGCTTGCTCAGGCGGCAGCACTTATGAGTCCGCTGCCTAAGGAAAACCTCGAAGGCACACGCGAAGAAAGGATAAGGCAGGAGTCGAATATCGATTTCCTGAAGCGAGACTCAAAAAGAAAGATGAAGAAGCGGCAGCGATGTCCACTAAAATGAACCAAATGGGCCTCTTGATCCAAAATATGGCTGGAATGATGGCCCATCGGAACCACTGGCAGGTGAATCGCCGGCAGTCGCTTTTAAAGACAAGGGTGACATTTCAAATCCTCTGCGAGCCCCACCAACGACTAAAGAGGAAATGATTTCCAAAAAAGGCTGGACGAATACATCGCTCAGCAAATCAAAGCTCACTATGAAAGTGAAGTTGTATATAGGTCGATTAAGACTGGTCGACCGTATCCGGCGTGCTACGATCACGTACAGTACCCGCCAGAATACATACTTCTGATATTCCACATGTACAAAGTGTAGGGTTCCTAGGCACACTCAAGAGGTTCTACAAGGCATCAACTATGCCAAAATTAAATTTTTATGTGCCTAACAACTCTATGCAAGATCGTTTACTAGAGGTAAGGCGAAACTACAAGCAAGCAAACTACTTTGCTACTAAGTGAATGGGAATACAACCTTTGTAGATCCGGTCCTTCACTTCTAAAGCTTTGTGTTGACGTCCCTTCGCTGCGATCATCGGGATCCCGGACCCTAGCATTGGTTTCATCGGAGAAGTGAGCGAGCTAGGTCGTTGACTTCGAGGCCGAAAATAATCTACGTCGGGGAGACTCAAACTCAAGCTCCATCTTCACTTGGTCATGAACTTTGTGAAGAGAACACTCTATACTACATGGCAAGTGGTAGAGGATGAAGAAATAGGAAGTGGGTTCACTTTGGATTTGGATTTCGCACTCTAAATCTTCACTTAAAAATTTCAAGCAAGCTTTCTTCTTCTTGAAGAAGAAGAAGAAGAAAGAAAAGAATAAATGAATAATAGAAAATGAATAATCAAGTGAAGTCTATCATGTTGCAACCATGGGTGAGTAAACCATTATAGAGACTAAACTAGAGTTTAGGTTGATGGTTAGGTCAAAGAATAAAACAAATGGTTAGACTTTTTCAAAGATGCTATGAACCTTCATGAAGCTTCAAGCCAAAACAAGAAAGCCACCATTTAGTTTTACCAAAATAAATAAAACCGTAACCATTAACCTAAACATGGTGTAAGTCATACACACACCCAAGTTTGCATGTATCATCAATCATGATACAAACTAGTGCACAAACATATATCATATATACAACTTGTGCACATCAAGTGAGAAAATCAATCTTAAGTGAACCAATACTAGTTAATGTAAAGTAATATATCAAATATATAATTATACATTAAATCATTAAATCAATACTTGATTTAATGATCCGGTCATATCGCATATAACCGACTAATATCAAGTGTATCAATGTATCGAATCAACACTTGATTCGGCAACCCGGCTATATCTCATATAACCGTCCGATAATACAAATCGTGAGAATAGAACACAGTATCACATATTGGTATTATTCTCGCTCCCGCACATATCTCATATGCGCTCCTATCTCGTTTCGCTTGAGCCAGGAAACCCCTGTGTAGGACTCTAAAGACTCGTCAATACGCCGGCAGTAGGTGATGATCATATCAAACACCCACAAGCCGCAAGCGGTCTGCTAAACGTAACGGCCACCTGGGTATTGAGCGATCAGAAGATCAACGAGCAAGCTTGCTCACACTCCTGTGAATCCAACCAGTAACACTTACCGCACAGTCCGGTCTGTTCGTCTGATATGTCGCATATCTCGCCTAGGGGTGGTAAACGTCAGACCCCAGTAGCTTGATAAGTCATGCCGATGTAAGGTCCATAACAAGTATAAAACTACTGATAACACTTACCAGTAAATCAGTGCAACACTGGCCAGGGATTTCCAGTTATGGCCAGTCGAGCATAGCGCAACATCAACCCCCAATACCGGGAGAGACGAATCCCCTCCTATCGCTTATTGCCTCCATGTGAATCGGGACTGTACCCAAAAACCACCTGTTTGCACGACTCAGTAGAGCCGTGGTAGGGTGGAAATCAAAGCACAGTGGGAGACACACAAGACTCTATGACGATCTCGGGTCAACAGACTAAGTTGTACCAGTGTCACCAGAGAACTGCCATCTGACGTGAGGTATAATACCATCTGGGAGTTCTCGGTGAGTCCGTTCAGTGTACCCAGTCACCACTGAGCACCCGCATACCATCTCTGATGTCAAACACCAATGGATATGGGATCATCCATCGCCCATCACATGGGTCGAGAAGATATACGCTAGTCTACTCTGGAATATCGATGCCCCGTCTCGATATTCCCACGACTAGGAACATTGAAAGATGTACTCATAGACTACCCAGGCCCCACTAGTATGATCTGCATCATAGTCCTGCAAGTCGAGTATACATCCTAAGGGCTTTATCAACATGTAATAGAGAGACAGTGGTTATACATGTTAAGATAAAAAGCAACCAGATAGCGTACTATCATGTCGAGCAAGAAAGTCCTACCTATATATGTCCCAGCATCCACTACAATATACATCTCATGTACAGTAATGACCTCTAGGGCATACATATAACTAACAATCTCCCACTTGCACTAGGGCCATCTGTAGCAGTGGTTGCAGTATCTCATACTCAACCATCCCATAAAAAATCTCTCTCTGGGAAAAAGCCTTTGTGAGTGGATCCGCCGTATTGTCCTCTGAGTCTACTCTCCTAATCTTGATCACCCTGGAGATCAACTATCTCTATGATCAGGTGATGCTGCCTCAGAATATGTCTGGGTCACTGATGGGACCGGGGTTCCTGGGCCAAAGCCACACTTCCATTGTCACACAATGGTAGGAACCTAGTTCATCTCATGAACTAATATACACCCAAACTGACTCTTTGGTAGTATCTTTGATAGCGATGTCACCAGTCTTTATCGTCTAGTTTGCGACAGTATCTCGCTTGGAACTCTTCCAACATACCGTCCCTCCACTAAGGGTAAAGACAATGCCTGTGACTGACATTCAGTCGTCCTTATCACTCTGGAACTTTTTCAGTGATTCTCCCCAGGATTAATTGATACCATCTTACTACACCTAGTGAGAATCCTAACATCCAATTAGATCTATCTCATAGATCCAAAACCCAGGATTTAGGAGGTATCACCTTTATCCTATTTGGAGAATCCTTGTGATAAGAGGAGATTGACCGTGCGTAGCATAGGAAACTCTTTTCTTATCAAGAGTATGTTGTCCACGTACTATACGAGGATGACCACCTTACTCTCTACTACCTTTTTGTATATACAAGGTTCATCTACCATTTTGATGAAGTCAAACTCTTTGACTATCACATCAAAATAGACGTTCCGACTTCGCGATGCCTGCTTTATTATGTAAAGCAACTTGCACGCGTTTCCGCTGCTCCCACTGTTTACGAAGCCCTCTGGCTGTGTACTTATAGACGTTCTCTTCTAAATCAATATTTAGAAAAATAGTCATGACACCCAACCACTGGATATCGTAGTCATGGTATGTAGTAAAGGCAAGTAGGATCCGGATGGACTTAAGCATAGCCACTGGAAAAGGTTTCATCATTATCCACGCCTGGTTGATGACGAAAACCTTTAACAAGTCTAGCTTTGAAAGTCTCAACTTTTCCATCTACACCAAGTAATCTTCTCAAGATATACTTGCTCCTGATGGGGATTTAACCCTTTAGATATGGAAACCAAAGTCCATACTTTGTTGGTGTACATGGATTCCATCTCAGATCGCTAAGCATCTAGCCATTCTTACAGAGTCCCCACTCTTGATGGCCTGCTCGAAACTAGTTGGGTCATCATCTCATGATGCAATCCTCGCTCCCACAGTCATCGAGAAACCGAAGTATCTCTCAGGCGGATGAGGAACCCTACCAGATCGGCGGAGAGGCTTAGGTTCGTCGGGGACCATTGAATCCTTTGGTTCTATCAAATCTTCGGTTGTAGTTTGTATAGCTGGAACTCCTTCCAGTTCTACAGAACTGACCTTGCCTCGAGCTTTTCCGGATTTTGTTTTTGACATAGGCCGGACAACCCCAAATCTTAAATTGCTTAAGAGATGGGCTCTTCCCATACCATATCTCATATGGAGTGGTAGGCAGTGATCTGATTCGAACCTAATTCAATAAGTATGCAGCTTCTTAAGTGCATAACTCCCAAAAGGAAACAGGTAACTCAGCAGTACCCATCATAGAGCGCACCATATCATATAGGGTGTGATTGCTCCGTCCCGATACAACGACGTGCTGTGGTGTATACGGAAGAGTAATGCTAAGAGAGAATCTCATTCTCCTTTAGAATAGTCCAGGAATCCCGTGCGCAAGTATTCTTCTCCCTGATCACATCAAAGGACATAATACTTATACCCGTTTTTGGTTCTCTACTTCTAACTTATATTCTGTGAATATCTCAAAAGTTTCGGACTTGTGTTTCAACAGGAACATATGTCTGAATCTAGAGAGATCATCAGTGAATGTAATGAAGTACAAAGAACCGGTCCTGGCATATGTAGACTGGGGACCTTCATACATCACTATGTATTAGTCCCAAGAGTTCACTAACTCTTTCTCTATTTCGAGTAAACAGAGCTATGGTCATCTTATCTTTGTGACATGACTGGCAAGTTTCATAAGATGTAAATTCAAGCTAATTTAAATATGCATCTAAATGTAACTTAGCTAGTCGGGTCGCATTGACATGACCTAGTCTACAATGCCTCAAGAAGAATTCGTTCATTTCTGAACTCTTCCTCTCGTGTGTGTTCTGTATACTAAGAACTGTAGTTTGATTTAGAACGTCAATGCTTTTAGATAACGTGCCTGAACCAATCAACTATTGATATAGGAAATGTGCAAAACATTATCCAACAATACAAAATTATATCCTTCTTTACTAATAAAGAGACTGATATGATGTTGTATATCAGGTTCGGTATCTAATAACATTCATTCAGAATCAATGTATTTGGAAATACAGGGTGATAGTGACTAACAGACTTGGCTGCAACACTTGCACCGTTTTCTGTCTTATGAAACTTTTCACCCGTTCTCAGTTCTCTACCTTTCTGTAGCCCATGTAACAGATTACATTTGCGGGATCCTGATCCGGTATTTAATACCCAGGACGTAGAGGATACAGAGAAACAGTTCTTTGTAATGAACACACCCGAAGAAGATGCATCATCATGCACTTTCTTCATTTGGGCGGCACGGGAAATCTGGTATTCCCCTAATTCCTGCTCTGTCTTATAACAATTATAAGTTGGAGCGGGACCAACGTTCCCCAGCTCAGTATAACAAGCGGGTTCGGTCAATACATCCATATTATTATCTTGATTAAGGCGTGACATGGTCGCTACCTGGAGAGAGAGAGAAGAAAACACTCTGCATGCGCTCTTGCAAGATTAGATTGGTTATATATTTTATCTAATCAGGATGGCTCCCACTGTTTTTATCAAATCCTCCTTCAAACCCTAAAAGGAAAGACTAGCCGGGATTAATTACACTCTACAAGTTCGCCAATCTTTCAGCCAGGCCAGTGCCGGTACTTTGAGGGAGGTTCCCCGTGCTTTCGCACGGACCTAATTAAAGTAAACCTCGTTTTCCCAGGGGCGTAACCCCGTTGACACCTTTCTAGACACCTACTTGATCGACTAATTGTAAAGTGCAAAACTCTCCCATGAGTAACAATTACTCGCAGTGGGTATCGGGATCCAACTATCTTATAGAAGGTATGCAATCTCATTGCAAATTTCAACACTTGAAACTCCCGATAAAGGTTTTTACCCCTAGCACTTATGACCTTAACTATGGTCAACAAATCATAAGTACTAGTCAAGTTCTACCCGTCATTTCGTGATTAATTAGACCCACCCACATGACCCTTAACTAAGGTCAACAAAGTCACGCGACTATCCTAACTAATCGCATCATATGCGGTGTAGGAAGACATCACTTAGCTACCGTACACTATGCCTTGACTATGGTCAATAAACACAGCACGAATACTAAGTACTCTACTTCCTAAAATGACGGAGGGTTGCGGATGGTTTTTAAGAAAACCTTTAACGCTTTGAACTTGATCTCGTTGCGGAATCAAATGGTTTTTAAATGGAGTGTTTTTTAGGCTTTTCTAGTTTTGCTAAAGGGGTCACTCCCGGTGAAGGGATCGTCGGCCCTTTCCTCATCGAATAAGGTGCAGGATATATCATATATACCGCTGTGCAAAGCAAAAACTATAGAAGCAATCAAAAAACAAACCGAGGGTTGTAGCATCTGCTAATTATTGCTAAAGAGCTCACTCCCGGTGAAGGGATCGTCGGCTCTTTCCTTATCGAATAAGGTGCTGGATGTTCATCAAGGAACACCGCTATGCAAAGCAACAACTAGAGCTACCTGGATTTTTGAAATTTGATTCCACAATATCTTTTAGGTTTATTTCCTTTCATTAATCTTATTAATGAATGTCCCATCATTTAAGTCCACCTAAACATCACAGATAAATACAACGTACACTTATGCCATCCGCATTCGCCTCGATGTACCGTCTGCACCGTTAGGTTAGGTAACTAACGGCAGAGCGGGGCAGGGCTAGCACGGGTGTAAAACATAAACAACGTTTATATAATATATCATATATACTATATACAGTATCAATCAGAACATATCACATGATCACATCACAGATAACGCAGCAGAAAATATTATATGAAATATTGGATATACTAGGACGTCCATGTTTTATTTTGAGCCTGTATAAAACACGGATTCCACGGTCGTGATGAATAGCCAATCCCATACCCCTAGACCCCTACGAGAGCAGCAAGTAACCCTACCAATTCTAGAGTTAGGAGACCCGAACTCGACTCCTCGAGATGGTCTCCCACTGGACCCTAGAACCCGGTTACTTGTGCTCCCCTCCTTGGGTCTATCCTAATGCGGAAAAGTAAATAGTATACAATGGTGATATCATCCTCAACCCGGAAGTGCCCCAATAAAAGAATATTACATACAATGAATTTTACATGAATGAAAAAGAAAAACGGTCATCTCACATAAAACCCCCGGCTATTCAAACACGACGATCCAATATTACATATCCAGCAACACATAATATCACATGTCATCAACATAAGTAAATATGCTCATCCCGATTGTCGTTGACATATAGCAACGAAACCGGCGATATCACATATTACACTTACGTTCGCAGAAAAGAAAGTGTAAAACTACAACAATTGGATTCCGCAATCTTTTTAGACATCGCATGCCTAACAATTATAAACCCCACATTCCAGTCTCAAAATCGAAAACACTTTTCAATACTAAGTCGGGCAATTCAACAAGATTCCCGACATCCTGATCGAATGCTCGTCGCAAACTTCAGTAGACGGCCGTACCCCCGAATGCCGTCGACGAAGTGCACTAAGGCGGAACACCGCTACCGCGAGCACCCGAACGGATACTTTTGGCTACGGGGTTCTCCTACAGTCACTTGGTCGGGGCTATGGGGCGTGGCTGTTTATTAAGTTTACCGGCAAGTATCCGCGTACGCAACGTGATTGCGACGGACTTTTGATCACATCAAAATCCCGTAGCAACCGATCAAGTGAGACTAAACCGCTAGATTTATAACATTCAAATTAGTTATCTCATAACTACTTGTGGATTCCAAATATTGTATCACATTCCAGATAAATAGAAAATGTTAAACTTTCCGATCGAATAATCAAACACCCAAGTTTTCCCAAATAGCTCAACACTTGAGGGGAGTTTAAAAACATCCATTTCATGCCACAGTACCAACGGTCCAGCCGTAGAAGGGTCAAGCCAACGCCTCACATGTGGCACGCCGTACTATCCCAAACCCTAAGGTTTAAAGGGCAGTTCAAGACGGTCACATAATCGAGTTAAGGTTTGTTGTATTCTAGAGGGTCCATCGCGTTACTTGCACTACTTAGACGTTCTTAAACTACGGAAAAATCCAACACTTGGAAATTTTCCGGCAGGGGAAAAGGTGAGATATTGATATCCGGTCGAACATTTTAACACGTTCTAAAATACCCGGAAAAATAAAATAAACAAAGTTAAATAATCCGATCGAATCATCGAGTCCCCAATACAACCCAGAAAACTCAACTCTTGAGTATAAATTAAAAATACCCAGAAAACACAGGAATTACATACGGGCATTACTGTGCAAACCGTGACTAATGATTCATCTTTATGGCCGCGGAACTGCCGCACAAGCCAGGGTGGGGCCGCAGTTCCGCGGCGCATTGGTCGACTTAGGGTCACGTGCTACACAGTAATTCCTAGAAAACCCTGCTGAATTTTTTGGCTATTTTTAATTTGGAAAAATCCACAGTTTCATAAAAAGTACAGAGAAGGGCATCGATTAGGGTTTCAGGGTTTGATCGGGTTTCTAACTTCATCTACACTTCGCCTAAAGCTCTAGCTAGGTTCTGATTCCACTGTAGGGTTCCTAGGCACACTCAAGAGGTTCTACAAGGCATCAACCATGCCAAAATCAAATTTTTATGTGCCTAACAACTCTATGCAAGATCGTTTACTAGAGGTAACGCGAAACTACAAGCAAGCAAACTACTTTGCTACTAAGTGAATGGGAATACAACCTTTGTAGATCCGGTCCTTCACTTCTAAAGCTCCGTGTTGACGTCCCTTCGCTGCAATCATCGGGATCCCGGACCCTAGCGTTGGTTTCATCGGAGAAATGAGCGGGCTAGGTCGTTGACTTCGAGGCCGAAGATAATCTACGTCGGGGAAACTCAAACTCAAGCTCCATCTTCACTTGGTCATGAACTTTGTGAAGAGAACACCCTATACTACATGGCAAGTGATAGAGGATGAAGAAATATGAAGTGGGTTCACTTTGGATTTAGATTTCTCACTCTAAATCTTCACTTAAAAATTTCAAGCAAGCTTTCTTCTTCTTGAAGAAGAAGAAGAAGAAAGAAAAGAATAAATGAATAATAGAAAATGAATAATCAAGTGAAGTCTATCATGTTGCAACCATGGGTGAGTAAACCATTGTAGAGACTAAACTAGAGTTTAGGTTGATGGTTAGGTCAAAGAACAAAACAAAATGGTTAGACTTTTTCAAAGATGCTATGAAGCTTCAAGCCAAAACAAGAAAAGCTACCATTTAGTTTTACCAAAATAAATAAAATAAATAAAACCCTAACCATTAACCTAAACATGGTGTAAGTCATACACACACCCAAGTTTGCATGTATCATCAATCATGATACAAACTAGTGCACAAACATATATCATATATACAACTTGTGCACATCAAGTGAGAAAATCAATGTTAAGTGAACCAATACTAGTTAATGTAAAGTAATATATCAAATATATAATTATACATTAAATCATTAAATCAATACTTGATTTAATGATCCGGTCATATCGCATATAACCGACTAATATCAAGTGTATCAATGTATCGAATCAACACTTGATTCGGCAACCCGGCTATATCTCATATAACCGTCTGATGATACAAATCATGAGAATAGAACACAGTATCACATACTGGTATTATTCGTCTCTCCCGGGTATTGAGCGATCAGAAGATCAACGAGCAAGTCTGCTCACACTCCTGTGAATCCAACCAGTAACACTTACCGCACAGTCCGGTCTGTTCGTCTGATATGTCGTATATCTCGCCTAGGGGTGGTAAACGTCAGACCCTAGTAGCTTGATAAGTCATGTCGATGTAAGATCCATAACAAGCATGAAACTACTGATAACACTTACTAGTAAATCAGTGCAAACCTGGCCAGGGATTTCCCGTTATGGCCAGTCGAGCATAGCGCAACATCAACCCCCAATACCGGGAGAGACGAATCCCCTCCTATCGCTCCTTGCCTCCATGTGAATCGGGACTGTACCCAAAAACCACCTGTTTGCATGACTCAGTAGAGCCGTGGTAGGGTGGAAATCAAAGCACAGTGGGAGACACACAAGACTCTATGACGATCTCGGGTCAACAGACTAAGTTGTACCAGTATCACCAGAGAACTGCCATCTGACGTGAGGTAAAATACCATCTGGGAGTTCTCGGCGAGTCCGTTCAGTGTACCCAGTCACCACTGAGCACCCGCATACCATCTCTGATGTCAAACACCAATGGATATGGGATCATCCATCGCCCATCACATGGGTCGAGAAGATATACACTAGTCTACTCTGGAATATCGATGTCCCGTCTCGATATTCCCACGACTAGGAACATTGAACGATGTACTCATGGACTACCCAGGTCCCACTAATATGATCTACATCATAGTCCTGCAAGTCGAGTACACATCCTAAGGGCTTTATCAACATGTAATAGAGAGACAGTGGTTATACATGTTAAGATAAAGAGCAACCAGATAGCGTACTATCATGTCGAGCAAGAAAGTCCTACCTATATATATCCCAGCATCCACTACAATATACATCTCATGTACAATAATGGCCTCTAGGGCATACATATAACTAACACAAAGTGTTGGATATATGTATGCCCTAGAGGCCATTATTTGATAGTGGATTTATCGGTATGTGTGTGTGTGTGTGTGTGTATTCAGAGGACATTCTTGCTCGATATATATATTCAGAGGATATTCTTGCTCGACATGATAGTATGTTATCCGGTTACTCTTTATCTTGACATGTTCACTTGATCATGCATATTATTCATTTGGTACATGTTGATAAAACCCTTAGGGTATTTGCTTGACTACTGAGATTATGATGCAGATCATACTAGTGGGACATGTGTAGTTTATAAGCATATCCTTAAAATGTTCCTAATCATAGGTGTATCGAGTCGAGGCATCGATATTCCAAAGTAGACTAGCGTCTACGTTTCTTGACCCATATAATGGGCGATGGATGATCCCATATCCATTGGTGTTGGACATCAATGATTGTATATGGGTGCTCAGTGGAGACTAGGTATACTGAATGGACACGTCGAGAACTCCTATAAGGTATTATATCTATCGTCGGATAGCAATTCTCAGATACAGGTTAGTCTGTAGACCCGAGATCGTCATAGACTCTTGTGTGTTCTCCACTGTACTTTGATTTCTACCATACCACGGCTCTACTGAGTCATGCAAACAGGTGGCTTTTGGGTATAGTCCCGAGACACATGGAGGCAATGAGCGATGGAAGGGTTTCGTCTCTCCCGATATTGGGGGTTGATGTTGCACTGTGCTCGATTGGCTATAAGAGGGAGTCCCCGGTAAGTGTTATCAGTAGTTTCTCGATCTGTTATAGGCCATACACCGGCATGACTTATTGAGTTATTAGGGTCGACGATACCATCCCTGGACTCGATATGCAGCATATCTGACGTAGAGACCGGACTGTACGGTAAGTGTTGCTAGTTGACTCTACGGGAGTTTTGATAGGTTCGCTTGTTGTTCTTCTATTCACTCAATACCTGGGAGCCGTTATGTATAACTAGTGCCGCTGATGGTTAGTAGGTATGTGATATGATCACTGCCTACTGCTAGCGTATTGACGAGTCTTAAAGTCCCACAAAGGGGTTTCCTAGCTAAAGCGAAACGATGTCGGGTGCATATGGGGATATGCGCGGGAGCTTGATTAAATGCGTGTATGTGATACCGTATTTTAGTCAAGCGTTTTCTATTGGTCGGATCGTATGTGATATGACCGGATTATTAAATCAAGTGTTGATTTGATATCAAATGACCATTAGCTCATTTATTAAACCCTTTCTTTATTTTGTATGCATGCATGTATGTATGTTTATATTGATATGTATGCACACATGCATGCATACATGTGTCATGGTTGATGATACATTGGAGGTGGCTATGCAAGACTCACATGGAAACTATTATGATATTTTTAGTTATTGAGTTAAAAAAAAGGGAAATAAATCATGGTTGATTTTTCTTTCTACACACTTCTAAAAATATCTTATACTAACCATGGTTTCATTTCTAATTATCTATTAACTCAATTTCAAAAATATCTAGATATTTTCCTAGCCTTAGCTAAGAGTGAGTGTGACTCTCTCTTATTCATTATTATCTTGAGTTTATTTTCTTTTGAGCTTAAGCAAGCCATTTCCATCTCCTTCTTCCTCCAAGCTCTCTACCTCTTTCAAAGTGAGTAAAGAGAAAGAAAAAAAAGGTTTTTAAGTGAGAATATTACCCACTTCACCAATCTATATTAGTCTAGCCCACTAGTGTAGGTTGTTTGCTTTACTTCCACTTAGGTCATGTGAAGCTAGGAGCTTGAGCAAAGGAACTCCGTGGTGGATCGTCGTGGACTTCGAAGGCTTCAAGCGAACCCATTAAAACTCCAAGTAGAACCAAGGAGTCAAGAAGGAGAGGTCTACAAAGGTTGTATTTTCCCCCTCTTAGTGTTAGTCACTAACTAGTATGTGATACTTGCTAATTTTTACCCTAATACTCTATTTCGATTCTAGGTTAGCACCCTAGTTTTTTTAAGTTGCATGTTTGATACTTGTTAAATCCTAGTGAGGGTGCTAAGCAAACCTAGCATTGGTATCAGAGCCAAGCTAGAGAATTAGACGATATTAGATAAATTACGAAATCGAAACAACTCCGAAACTTACGACCCAAAACCCCAGTTTCTGTTGTTTTTAAAAAGTCGTTTAAATTTTTTTAAACAGGTACAGAATGTTACATGTGATGTAATATGAACACCAGAGAAAAATGAGTCCACTCCACCAGACTTTGGCCGACGAAACCTTACATAAAACCGGTATGGCCGGTTTTTCTTTTGAGTTTGGGCTTCGATTTTCTTTGGTGTTCCAGCCTCTGGGGTTTGGTGTTGCAGGTATTGTTTGTTTTTGCCAAGATTGCACGTGATGTTATCTTTCTATAATGGCAATTCGGAGTGTTTCGTAGTCGTATTTTAACATCGTTTTAGGTTTGATATATATGTGATACAATATTTAGAATCCACGATAATTAGTTTTCTGAAAACTAGTTAGTATTCTGTAAATCTTGAAGTTTTGTCTCTTTTGATACATTGCCATGGAGTTTTCGATTCGGATCAAAACTTCATCGCAATCTCGTATAGTAAGTGAATATTTGTCGGGTAACACTACTAGATAGCCATACTCCATAGCCCCGACCAAGTGAATGTAGGAGAACCCCATTGCCAAAAGCATCCCCTCGGGTGCTCGCAGCCACGGTGTTCCGCCTAAGAGCACTTCGTCGACGGAATCAGGGGTACGTCCATCTACTAATGTTTTCGACGAGTATTCAATCAAGTAGTCGGGAATCTTGTTAAATTACTGTAACGCTTCGAAAATCGTTTAGGCAGTTTTTCGATAATAGGCAAAATAATCAGTCTTTTCCGTAAAAAGTCAAAATAAGTATAATTATACAAAATTTAGATAAGATATTGCTAGAATTTGGTCACCAAATTGTCACTTAAAATTTTCTAGTTATTTAAAAAAAATTCCTTAATTAATATTTTTAATATTATTTTAAGCTCTTAAAAATACAATAAATTAGTGATAAATACAAATTTAAATGGGTAAATTACATAATTAGGAACCATTATAAACTAAAATTTAGTGTAACAAAAATTTTATCAAAACATTTCAAGTCTAGTTGTTTTATGGTTTAAAATGGTTTGAAAATGAATGAAAATGGGTTTTTTTTGTAAAAGTTTGATGTAACATCATTAAATGACCTTAGAAGATAGTTTTTGTGTAGAATTTTCTACACAATTCCCTCTCTCCCTTGCCCTTCCTCCTCAGGCCGAGCAACCTGCAGCAAAACCCCCCCATTTTCCTCATTTTCTTGCTTCAAAAACTCTTGAAAAATCCATCAAAAATCCACAAAATACACACTTTTCTTCACTAATTCAAACCTAACCCTTATGCTATCCCTTCTCAAGCCCAAATTGGTCTAAGACAAGGAGAAAGGAGACCTCTTTGGAGGATTAGTACAAAGGAATCAACACTTGGGAAGTATAAGTTCTAATCAAGTTGTTTAATTGTAGTTTAAATAAGCTAATTTAGAATTTTAATGTGTTAATTTCATTGTAATGGTTTGTTTTGAAAATTCTAGTAAAGGTTTGGAATTTTAATTAGGGTTTGAAGTTTTGTAAGTGGGTTGTAAATTGTATTATGGCTATCTAGTAGCTTGAATTGGATGGTTGTGCGATATTCCGATCGCTAAGTCGTTAATCCGCGAGGTTTGCATCGGAATTTTTACACGAATGCTTACTAGGTTTTCTAAATTATTAGGAAGTGACTTATTTGAGTTATCGTGACGATATTATTAGCATCTACTACGACTTGTAAGGTGTGCGAATGCGGAGTTTGGTCTAGTCGGGTTTTAGTTTTGGGGTTGCCCCGAAACGACGATTTTAGTTAAGCTTTTAGCGATTTTCGTGTGTTTTCCGTGCACCGAGTGCACGTTGTGCCTAATTTTTGAGGGTCGATCTTTTCATATTGTGACTTGCGTTGTTTCATGAGGTGTAATCTTATGTTGTGTGTTGTACAATTTTAGGATCGGTTGCGGAAATATCGGACGCGGCGCGCAAAGGCAAAGCGGTGGTTGGATCAGATTAGGGAGGCATCCAGGTGAGTAGATGTATACATCTATGGGGAAATCGTCTGGATGGCGCAAGGAGCCCCATAGTTAGGATTACTTTATTACTTGCAACTATATGCATTGTTAGTTAGTTAGTTAACCCTCTCATTCATATGCATACCTTTATAGCTATTCGTCTGCTAGTATTGCATGGTTATCCATATACACATGTGTGATATCACCTCTTAGGACATGTACACCATTACCATTGGCTCATGTTGCACGCGCACTATTCATGTGAATGCACACGCCTTGGTAATTGACATGTCACGAGCACTTTAGAACCTGCTTAGTTTAGTATCACCGCTTGCACCATATATGATACATTGAATTGCATAGCATATATATATATATATATATATATATATATATATATATATATATATATATATATATATACCTCACTTCATCATCATGCTATATAGGTTTCTAGCTATAAATCACATTGTATACCTTTGACATCATAAGCATTTATCATATACAACATGTTGGGTATTATGATTTTCTTGAGGATTTCAGTATTGCTGCGATTTCTGGATTTTGGGGAAAACCGCAAGAATTTAACAAAAGCTTATTATTATCATTTTTTAAATAAAGTTGCGGTTTTCTCGTGATGTATGTATCGTCCACCATGAGTTTTCATGTTTTCTGTTGGATTTCGAGACCTGATTCGAGGAGTGGATGAACCGTCTCGAGTATATGGTAGGCCCGGTATGGTACCCCGGGGCAAGAAAATCGAGTTGTAGACAATGAGCCTGCCAGGGGAAGACTACCTACCGGTGATGTCTGGCGCGGCGGATATCCGGAGGATACCGACCGTTGTCGTGAGATTTGATGATATGGGCCGATCCAGACTGACGGAGCCCGATGTATTGAGACATTGATATAGTGAGACATTGAGACAGACATATTTCCAGATTTGGTGTCGATGCTTGACACGGATTTCAGATGATTTCATTGATGGTAGTTTAGCTATGGCACAGATATTCTTTTTCTAAGTTAAGAATGCAGAGTTTATAATATTTTAAACACCTAAAGATTTCGTATTGATGTTGCATACATGTGCATACATACTAGTGGCATTACATCACACCTAGACATGGATGTTGTGACGCATTTGCGTGCATTCTTACGATAGCCTTATTAGATGTTATATTCTACCCACGAGCTGGTTTTGCCACAGTGTCTTGCAGGCCGGACCCGTCAGCCTTGTAACGGTGGGCTTACCTTATCATTGGCTCCTTTTGCTCAGACATACGACACTGCTCATAGGTGGGTTTGCGAGGACACTTTATCTTTTTTGTACTGTCATTGTATCTAGTATTCTCCATCTACCACTTCTTATTTGTATATGCAACCTAGTGATGAGATTGAGAGATTTGTGTATATGTGGTTTCTTTGGGGTCGAGCTCACTAGAGCCGACGTTGTGTTTCCTTATATTTTGAATTTCTTTATGCTCATTTGCTTGATATTACATATATATTGCGTGTGGTTGTGATCCGTCTTGGGCGAAGAGCTAGCTCCCGCTTGGGGATGCCATTTTGTTATTACAGGTTTATATATCTTGTTGTACCCATTTTGGGGGATAGAATTTACAAAGGAGACTCTGCCGATATTTTCGGAAATCTTTGATGCTTTACAAAGGGGTTAGTGCAACTTAATTGATTTTTAAAGTCGTTTTCATAAAAGGTTTTCCTTCACTCTTATTGATTTTGGTTTAGATTTTCTGGGCTTTAGCTGACTTAGTTTACGTTACGCCTTTAGACGTCTCGTAATCTAAGTGCCAGTCACATTCCGTACCTTCGGGTCATGACAATTACCCGACTAGATTATTGAAAAGATGTTTTAAATATGAGACTAAAATGCAAGGTTTATATGTTAGGCATGAAATTCGGGGTAAGAGATATTCCGGGTTTATGATGTCTAAGGATGTTGCGGATTCTAGTTATTGTAATTTTCATTTTCTTTTCTAGGACCGTAAGTGTAATATGTGGTTGTTCTCTTATAAAAAATAAATAATAAATAAAAAGCAATGGGAAAAATTCCCCAAATGGAACATCACGTGCATACACGTGATGCGCCTTGGAGCAAATATTATAGGCATTGCGCTTAACAAATAAGGCTGAAATTGAGCCTCACATGTAAACACGTGAGCATCTATATACAAAGTATATAGGCGCCTCCCTAAAACAAATAACAGGCCAGAGAAGCTCACGTGTCAGCACGTGATGCTCTTTGTTGGCTTAACTTCGTGGGGGTCACGTGCCACACGTGACATTCCTGAACATCAGCTCACGTGCCAACACGTGATACTTTTCTCTGGGACTGTCGCATATAAGCAAATCAGTTTAATGCTATGGGGGTCACGTGCTACACGTGAGGGTTCATAATCACCTTCCAAACTGATAGAATTAAATTCCAAATAAAAGAGATTAAAACCCTATTTGGGAAATATTTCCTTAGATCTTTCTAAACAAGAAAGATTACGCTCTAAAAAACAGAGCACCGTTGAATTAAAAATCCAGTCGTGATTAAAAATCACCAAGCCACCGAATAAGCTCTGTATGGGAAAATATTTCCCCAATCTTTCTAAATAAGAAAGATTATGCTCTATAAACGGAGCACCGTTGGATTAAAAATCCAATGGTGATTAAAAATCACCAAGCTACAGAATAAGCTATGTATGGGAAAATATTTTTCCAATCATGTTAAAAATAAGAAAAATATTTTCTGTAAAACAGAAGTCTTTTGATCAAAGATCCAACGGTGGATAAAATCCCCAAATCAATTAAGATCTCTCAGCGAGAGATTTCCTTAACTAAATCAACAAATCGGCATCTACTATATAAAGGACCCGAGACTTTAAGTCAAAAAGAGAAGACCCCCCATAAGATTTGAGAAAAAAGGAAGAGGAGGAGTTCTCTTTTGGAAAAAGAAACCCTAGGTAAGAAAAAAAGACCTAGAGATCATTTTTCTTTGCCATTACAAGAGTTTATCTCTTCTAAAAAAGAACTTAGTTCTTCCTTTGGTTGAGGTCTACAGAAGCAGATCTCCCCACAAATTGAGAATTTAATTTTCATTGGGGAGATTTTGTCATGCGATCCCAAAACTTAGAGAAAAGAACTAAGTTTGAAGAATTTAATTCTTCCAAAAGATATAGGAATTTAATTTCTCTAACAAAACTAGGGTTTAACCATACATAAAAAAACTGAGATCGACTCACGTGTTCCCACGTGACCCCTTAAAACAAGTGCTTAGCATTTATAAAAGAAAAAAGGGAATAAATCAAAGACAATTCCGATTTTGGGGCGCCTCACGTGATCCCACGTGACCCTCTAATAGTGCTTAGCACTTTCAAAAGGAAAAGGGGAATAAATCCAAAGACAATTTCCATTTTGGGGGCTCCTCACATGATCCCACATGACCTCCTAATAGTACTTAGCACTTTCAAAAGGAAAAGAGGAATAAATCAAAGACGGTTTCCATTTTGGGGCGCCTCACGTGATCCCACGTTACCTCCTAATAGTGCTTAGCACTTTCAAAAGGAAAAGGGGAATAAATCAAAGACAGTTCCCATTTTGGGATGCCTTACATGATCCCACGTGACCCCCTAATAGTGCTTAGTACTTTCAAAAGGAAAAGGGGAATAAATCCGAAGACAGGTCCCATTTTGGGGCGCCTCACGTGATCCCGCGTGACCTCTTAATAGTGCTTAGCACTTTTAAAAGGAAAAGGGGAATAAATCCAAAGACAGTTCCCATTTTGGGGGCGCCTCACGTGATCCCACGCAACCCCCTAAGAGTGCTTAGCACTTTCAAAAGGAAAAGGGAAATAAATCAAAGACAGTTCCCATTTTGGGGCGCCTCACGTGATCCCACGTGACCCTCTAATAGTGCTTAGCACTTTCAAAAGGAAAAGGGGAATAAATCAAAAACAGTTCCCATTTTGGGATGCCTCACATGATCCCACATAACCCCCTAATAGTGCTCAGCACTTTCAAAAGGAAAAGGGGAATAAATCCAAAGACAGTTCCTATTTTGGGGCGCCTCACGTGATCCCACGTGACCCCCTAATAGTGCTTAACACTTTCAAAAAGAAAAAGGGAATAAATCCAAAGACAGCTCCCATTTTGGGGCACCTCACGTGATCCCACATAACCCCCAATAGTGCTCACCACTTATAAAAGAAAAAGGGAATAAACCCAAAGAATCAGTGCCCAATTTTCAGGCGCCTCACGTGCCAAACGTGAGTGCTCCAAATTACAGTGTTTAACACTGCTTTAGAGCCTCATGTGGAAGCACGTGAGCACCGAGCATATATTAGGGTTTAATACGGTGAGAGGCCAACCTTAGCCCAAATTAGTCAAGTCTCCCAAGGCTAAAACCTCTTTGATCATCAATCAACCGAGCCTTCCTATACTCAGGTCTCCCCAAATCGATCTTAGTTCCAAAGATGACTAATGGTCTCCTAACATATGGTATCTTAAATGGTGTTCATTCCACCATGATCTTTCCCTTCAATCTGGAATTCGGTTCAAGGGTACATCTCTCCATACCTCTGATACATGTCGTTGTAATTCTTCAACGTCTTCAGAGAGGTGGAGGGTCCCGACAGCCAACAGTTCTTGGGTGCATTCCCAAACCCATGAGCATATCATAATGGACCGCAATGTTCTTAAACTAGCTATGAACCGTAATGTCGTTAAACTAGCTGTGGACCGCAACGTTCTTAAACTAAACCCTCATACCAAAAATGGTGATCTATGGACCGTAACGTCCTTAAAATAAAGCAATAGAGCCCAAATGCTCTTTTGTTGGGTGTGAATAATCCCAAAAATCCTACTGAGTAAATCTTAGTCTAAAATTAGACTAACGTATTCTCAACAAATATTTAAGTTGATCTTAATCCCAAAGGAGATTAACGGTCCTTAAATCAAACCAAACCCAAATCTAAGAAAATATGGATTTGGACTAATCCACGCCCTACGGGCGACAACACAAATTAGTCTCCGTATACAATCCACGGACAACCAAAAATAAAACAAACACACACGACATGAAGTGAACATCTGGAGCAGGAGAAAGTGGTTATCGCTACGCGGTAACGTAATTAACTGCAGGGGCTTGCGCCTGCAGGGAAGAGCGTCCCCACAATCAAAAACCCCTCACAACGAGGGGGAATCTGACGAAGTTCTCTACAACGGCCGCATCCGTCCAGACCTCCAATACACGGTGCCATAAATCAACATAACAATTTCGAAGAGGTGGACGGATAAACCCAAATAGCATCTGCCCCCAAATTCGGGCAAGACGTCCGTTTTTCCCGGCTTTCGGCAGTAAACAGATTCTAGCACGCCCAGTGGGACCTTTTCCTCTTTCCACTCCACACTTCGTATGTCGTGTTCGCGAACGAATCGCGGTTTAATATGGTTGCCCCTGGATTCAAGGTACTAAGATTTGGTGTCTTGCTCCATGCAGAAGAGAAGATGACATCGATGGCTTCCAACTGCACCAATTGCAACAACAACTACCACTCCGTCCCTGCTGGAGGAGTGACTTATGGGCCCCAAGCGGCCTCCATCTTTGCGATGCCAGGTGACTCAGGCCACTACTAGATTGTTCTTCGGGACCATGCTCCTACAAATGAGCTTTAATGCTTCAATGCCATCACAAGAGGCCCCAAAGAAGTCGGTCTTCGATCAGCTTGCAACTACCACGGCCCCTCTCAACGGGTCGTCCAATTCCAATACCTCGGTCTTTAACAGACTGGGCCAAAGCTCCAGTAGGCCCGCAAAGAGGCCTGCAATACCTGAAGGGGTTATCCCGAAGTGGATAGCCATTCCTGTTTCAACAGATGAAGTCGTCAAAGGGGCTTCTCCTTTTAAAGGATCGGTCTTCACAAGACTGGCCGTTCCAACTCCTGCTACGGGTGAGGTCGTTACAAGCGCTTCCCCTATTCGAAAGTCAATCTTCGACAGGTTAGACGTTCCCTCTCAACGGACGTCAGTCTTCGACAGGTTGGCACCAACAGTAGCCTCTCATAAAAGCAAGAGGCATGATGAGGTCGCTTCTACAACTGAGGTGATCCCATCGGCAAAACATGCTCGACGTCGCCACTAGCGTCGAGTGAGGAAAGCTGGGAGCAGTTCCCCCTCTGGACTTACCCCACCAGCTCTAATGGTGGAAATTGACGCTGCTATTCCAACTGGGAACAGCTTCGAGCTACTCGGGAGGGTGCGCAAGAACTCTCCAACCGCCATACTGAAGAAGTCTCCTCCGCCTGTCGAAAACACAACATAGGTGAAGCCGGAATAGCCTCCTCAGCAGTTGTCCTCCAAGATCCACAGAGTTTGGCGGAAAGTCCAAGACTCTGTAATTGACAAAGATTACTCTCGCCAGCTGAAGAAGACGACGGCTCGGCAAGAGGAGGACCATCCCTCCTCCATACCATGAAAGGTATCATCTGCATAGGTGCCTGCCGCAACGGCCCCCTCAACTTCGACCTCCCATAAAAGGAGAAGGCCGGAGAAGATCCTCATGCCTGCGGTAAATTTTGAAGGCAATGGACCCAAACGCCCCAAGTCTGGGGGCATGGTAGTGCACACGGTGTACATGGCTTCTGGGAAAGAGAAAAGTCATACTTCTACGGGTCATCGGCCACTCACACGGTCTGTGAAAAAAGCTCCAAGAGATGTTGATAACGATGGCTGCACTCACAGGACAGAAAGAAAGCCCGGAAGTATCGTCGGAACAATGCCAGGAGCAGGAGACTGACACCGAATTCCTATGGAGGGTGCTTGAAAAGAAAGACAAAGAGGCCACGAAACAAGCGGCTAATATAAAACAAATGGCGCTTCTGTTCCAAGACATGGTTGGGATGATGATCCAGCCGGATCCACCAGCAGAAGACCCTCCAATAATCATTGAGGTCGACAGAGGGTAGACATCAAACCCTCCTCCGACCTTATCAGCAGCCAGGGAGGAGACGATCTCCAAAGCTACCCTTGATGACTACATAACTCAACAAATATGAGCTCATCAAGTGAACGAAGCGGCAAGCCAAGTCGTCAGAACTGGGCGACCTTATCCAGGCTGGTACGACCAAATTACGTACCCGCCAGGATATACAAACCCCAAATTCCATGTGTATAAGGTGACGGGCAATCCGCATCAACACGTTGCTCAATTCAGAGTTTTGTGCGGTAATACCAAGGGCGATGACAAACTGTTGCTTCGCCAGTTTGTTGGCAGCTTGTCGGAGACGGCATTTGAATGGTACTCCAAGCTCCCAAATGACTCTGTCAAGACATTTACGGAGATGGAATTACCGTTCACACAACGGTTCGCAAGCGCAAGCGAGCGCAACCAAATCACGGCATTAATCAATGCCAGAGTGAAGTCGGGAGAGACCTGTGTTCAATACACAATTCGGTGGCGTAAACTATGGTCAAAGTGTGAACAGCGTATAGAAGAAGCTCCTGCTGTGGGTATGTTTGTGGGGACCCTTGATCCTCAGGCAACTATATCCCAGTTTATGATGTTCTTCAAGCCGACCACCTTCCAGGCCTTGATTGACAAACTGGCCCAAATGGACCAGATGGGCCATAGGTCGTCCTCTTCAAAAACGGACCTCCGGAATGAAAAGGGCAAAGGGAAAGCGACCTTCGTCGTCAATGCTCAACAACAACTGAGTGACCCGAAACCGGTTGTTCGCCAAAGCAACAAACCACGATCCCTCGAAGATATGTTGGACTTCCTTACTCGTTCCCCCAGGATAAAACGAGGAGACTATTCGAACTGGCGGTGCGCAACAGGCTCATCATTCTGCCTGATCCGAGATGCCCACTGCAATCGGGCGATGTCAACAAAACCAATTACTTCCCCTACCACTGAATAATGGGCCACCCATTCGAAGATTGCTACGTCTTTAAAAACTGGGTCGAACAGGGCAAGTTCGTGCTGTCTGAAAACTGGAAGGTAAACCCGCCGCAGCAGCACGCTCCTAAAAAGGTGGACACGCCGGGGGCATCATGCTCATTTGTCGACGAAGCTCTGTGGGAAGTGGTCCTTTCAGCTAAAACTAAAAGAATGATGAAGGATCTTCAAGCATATCCGGCGATTAGATGGAAAAGCCCGCTAGAGCCTAAAATTATTAACGGAATGCTGAAACCGTGCCCAACGCCGAAAGTTAGTAACGATGGACAAAACCTCCAGGCCAAGCCTCCGAAGTCTTCAAAGAAAAAGAAGAAGGCCAAGAAGCCCGTCCAGCTCGACGGCAATCGTACGGGTCTACAAAAATACATCGATGCACTGGAGGAATACAACCAAGATGCACGGACCCCGGTCATACCGGAAGAGTTCTTCAAGCATGTTCTTGAGAACGGAAACAGTGACATTGATGAAGGAGACAATTCTTCGGAAGAACCCGAGGATTATGTGGCGAGTTGCCACATGATCTCTCACTCGACGATAAATGGCAAAGAAGCTCCTGACGTAGAGAAACTGGGAGCAGATCCAGAACCAAAATCCATGGAACCGTCAGATGACCTCATCAACAATCTGCTGAATGAAACTCTTCAAAAGAGCAAAGCTGATCGAGAACATGAAGCGGCTATTTACGAAAAGGCCAAGCGTCGGGGTCAAGCTGAAGAAGCCCCGGTAATGAGGAGTCATAAAGTACCCCAATTAGATCGAAGCACACATGCCACCAGCAAGAGCAGAATCAAGGTAGGGAAGCAGTTCGCCAAAACTCTGTCAATAGGAATGAAGTTGCCACCTTTCAAAGGAAATACTCCCGGGAGTACGTTCCTCGACGAAGCGAATGTACATCCGAACTACTGCTTTTACCATCGGAAGGTCACGCACCCTACCGAAGAGTGCAATGCCTTCAAGAAGTGGTGGCAAGGATACGTTGCCCATCGATGGCACTTCAAGCGAATGAAGCGCAAAGCTCGTCGGGAACAGAGAAGCGTGACAGACAAGCGTGAAGGAACGGCTGGCAACTGTCATATGGTTGGTACTGGTTTGACAAAAGCAAAATCTCAAGTTCTTACCTTCAGGAGCGATTCTGACAAAGAAATAGCCCTCGGCCCTCTCTTCAAGGAATCCACCTCTGAAAATGAAGAAGAGATGAAGAATTGTGAGAACATTCAGCTGTGTAACCATACGTTGCCTGAAAAGAATCTCGGACCTTCAAACAAAGGTTCGGGCAAAAGGGACAAAGGGAAGGAAAAAGTTCCTGAGGAGATTTCCCTCGATGATAGAGTCGTCAAAGAGCTCACAACCAAGGACCCGCCTTAGAAGAACAAGGTGGATTACAATGTCCTGGCACATCTAAGGAAGATACTCTCACAATTGAGTATTTTGGATGCCCTTCTCCTGTCTAAAGAGGCACGAGATTCCCTGATCAAGGCGTTACAAGAGCTCAACCAGTTTCAAGCCTTCATGGTGGAAGAAAAGATGAAAGACGAGCTGGAAGAAGTCCACACGGCTGACATCACGTTCAGCGATGAAGACCTCCTTCTCGGAACGTATGAGCACAACCATCCGCTGTATCTAACCGGGTATTGTTACGATATCAAGATAGGGAAGATCCTGGTTGACAACGGGTCCTCTGTCAGCCTTCTTAATGTGAGAGTGTTGAAGGAGATTTGCATGAACGTTCAACACCTGGCGCGGGACAAAATTACTATCTCCGGGTTTGACTCGCAATCATCACAAACGCTCGGGTCTGTAATACTGACATTACGCTTCGGGCTGCTCGTCACTGACATCAAGTTCCATGTCATTGATGCCAAGACTTGCTACAATGCTTTGCTCGGCAGGCCTTGGTTACATGATTACAACATCATCCCTTCCACACAACATCAGTGTATGAAGTACTTCAAAGACAGCCTTGAGTACACAGTTACAGGGGAGCTGAACTTATTCTCCGTAAATGAAGTCCGCAAGTATGAAGACGCCAAGTACTTCTTACCATACTTCAAAGACATGGAAAGATGTTGCAAACCGGAGAATAAACAAAAAGTCATCGCCACTATCCCGATATTTGGGAGCGATACCGAGGAGGATGAAGAGATAGTCTACTCGGGACAACCCCAAGGCAACAGGTCAGGACCATCCACTCCTATTCTGGTCTTCGGCAGTGACTCTGAAAACGAATCCAACACAGTGTTCTCCGTCTGCCCGTCAATGCAGACCATTGCTGGAACTGACCAGAGTTTATAAATTACCATGGTTCCGCAGCGGCATTACAAAGAACTTGATGCACTTGATATGTACAGCGTGCAAGAGCTGCAAACCTTCTACGTCCCTCCTAAGCAAAAGGGTGAGAAGGCGATCCTTTTCTATCAATCCATGGAGACCAAGGTGGAGAAAGAAGTATGGCACGGTGCTGGACCTACGCTCGACAGATTTCAATCAATCCGTTTGCCCAGATACTATGCAGAGGGACTGAAAAGGCTATTAAGATGCCAAGGCGTACCCTTCAAACAGATTGCTCAACAAGCTCAGTTCTATAACAAGATTTGGGATGTTCCTGGGGCTCAGTAAAAGATGCCTAACGGGAGAATGGAGACGACTGGACTTGGATATGTTCGGTCTAAGAAAAGGGAGCGGTTCCATGGCTATCGTGTCATAAATAACTCCGGTCGAGAAGCAAATGCATTTCCAGATAGCTTTGATGTCGAACCAGAACGAGATCCCACCTTGAGAATACCAAGCCCATCATTCGAAGAACGGATTGACAAGCTGATAAGAGAAGTGGGTCAAAAGATTCGGGATTACCATAACCGTGAAATGGCCATTTACGAGAAGACCTGGACGCGGCGTATCATTCAGTAGGCTACGGAAGGAGAAGACGATGATGCCCTTCACCCTCAGCCTGCTGTGCGCCCTCGTGGCAAGGAAAAAGTCCAAAGCAGAAGCAATGACAAGATCAAGAACGGGGACGGCGTTCAAAGACAGCGAAGCGGATCCAAGAAACCACGCGAGCAAGAAAAAGTCAGCTGGAACCCGTCTTTTATGAGGAAGATTGGTTGGGAGTACTCTTTCCCTCAAGACAAGACAAGGAAAATATTCAACCTTGTCATGAAGCATCAAATGATGACGCTCCCGGAGTCTTGATACCCCGAACGGATGAACAAGGTCCATCACCCGGCTTATTGCTCCTATCACCGAGCAAAAAGACATCCTCTTGAAGACTGCTTCACCTTCAAAGACTAGGTTAAAGATCAGTATCAGCAAGGCAGGTTTACTCTATCCGACAGTTGGAAGGTATCCCCGCCATGAAAGCATGAGCCGAGAGCAACCTACACTGCAAGGGAAAGTCTAGATCAGCATCGAGCTTGGAAACGTGCTCGTACTTGCCATATGATAACATTCTCAAAGGAGAGAGTGCACGAGAATATGGACGACCTCTCTCAGTGCTTCACAAATGAAGATGAGAACGAGGTGATCTCAGAATTTCCGCCGGTGCCAAAAGAACTGGAAGATAGGATACACACTACAGCAGACAACCTGAGAAAAATCGACTTGGGGACGGACTCTGCGGTTCTCATCAATCCGAGCCAAAGATGAAGCTGAAGATCAAAAGAATGGGTTACTATTGGCCCACGATGATTCAGGACTGCCTCGAATATGCGAAGCAGTGTCACTCATGCCAAATTCACAGGGACTTCATCCACCAGCATCCGAATCCGCTACACCCAACACTGGCTAGCTGGCCATTCGAAATGTGGGGAACCGATATAATCGGGCCTATCGAACCAGCATCATCTAAAGGACATTGGTTCATATTGGCAACAACCGATTACTTCTCTAAGTGGGCAGAAGCAATAACGCTAAGAGAGGTGAAGACGGAGTACATCCTCCATTTCTTCAGGACACATGTCATCTACCGATTTGGCACTCCGCGACAGATTATCTCGGATAACGGGCCAGCCTACAGAAGCCACGAGATCAGCCACTTCGCACAGCGGCATAAAATAGTTTGGAGATACTCTTCAGTCTATAACCCCCGAGCTAATAGTCTAGCTGAGACTTTCAATAAGACCTTGACGAAGATTATAAAGAAGACGGTGTCCAGAAACAAAAAGGAATGGCACGAGAGATTGCATGAGGCTCTCTGGGCTTATCAGACCACATTTAAGACGGCCACGAATACAACACCATTCGCGTTGGTATTTGGCATGGAAGCAGTACTTCCCTTGGAGATAAAGCTACTCTCTCTATGAGTAGCAGTTCGATACGAGCTGACGGATGAAGAAAATGCCTATCTTCAGCTTGAGGAGCTCGATGCCCTCGATGAAACTCATCTCATGGCGCAGCAAAACCTAGAAACTTATAAAGCAAGGACAACGCGCTCATACGAAAGATTGACTAAGCGGAGAACATTCCGCCAAGGCGAGCTCGTGCTAGTCGTAAAAAGACCTATGATCCCCAATCGTGCTAAACGGGGGAAATTAGAGCCAAACTATGAAGGCAGGTACGTCATAGATAAGGTCTACCAAGGTGGGGCCTACTTGCTCATGGATATGCATGGCGAAAGACCCTTCCGGCTAATAAACGGCCGGTTCCTTAAAAAATACTATGCTTGACAAGTCACGGCTCAGGTTAATGATGGATAACGACGCTCATGTCCGCTCGCTGTCTTCCTGAGTCCAAACTCTATAAGTAGTATCCGGTGAAACCTCGCCTTAAAATCCCAATGGACCGCAACATCCTTAAACTAGCTGCGGACCAGAATGTCCCTAAACTAACAACGGATCGCAACGTCCTTAAACTAGCTGCGGACCGAGATGTCCTTAAACTAATGATGGACCGAGATTTCCTTAAACTAACGATGGACCAAGATTTCTTTAAACTAAATACGCCGCCTCAAACACTGCGAGAGTGGAATCCAAGTCCACAAGTCCCAGCGGCAAGGATTGCAACTTAAGTCCTGCTGGCTGCACAACCGCCCTGGTGGCGAAATTCCCCCTAAGTGCCATTAGAAAACGGAGGAGTTAAAAAAAAGGTACGTCCACAAGCAAAAAGGGCACGGATGAAAACCCGAAAGGGCTCCGTGAGTAAAAACAGCAGGGCCACTGGCGAGTTTGTGAAAACCCGCAAGGGCGCAGACTCGTAAAAAATTCATGCACACTTGCAAGGTCCTCTCGTCCTTGTAAGGAGAAAATACCTACGTGAGATCCTTACGACTCACAAGGAAGCAACACACTTAGGGATCCCCACGATTTCTAAGGAGAAATTACACTTATGAGATCCTCATAACTCGTAAGGAGAATTCCCCCTATGAGACCCTCATGGCTCGTAGGATTCAAAAACCTTAAGTTATAGGGATCTGAACCTGTTCTTAAGCCATCACACTCCCTAAGTTGCCCTACAAGCAGTTCAATATTGACCTTTATATACAATCCACGGGCACAAATAAACGTTTCCCTCACCAAGTCCCACCAACAACGAGAAATGTCCTCATGTGGTGAAGGACACTTGTAAGTCCTCTCAACTTATAAGGAGAAAACACACTTGTAAGATCCTTACGACTTATAAGAGGACACACACTTAGGAATCCTCATGACTCCTAAGGAGAAAACACACCTACGAGATCCTCACGACTCGTAGGGAGAGACACCTTTATGAGACCCTTACGGCTCATGAAGTCAAAAGCCTTAGTCGATAGGATCCTAACCCTGTTTGCTAAGCCACCTTTGTTCGAATTGACAAAGGCAAATGATGATTCGCTCCTGACAATATCCCATTTATAGCGATGCTGATGCCTAAATCGGTATCAAATTCCAAGTCATTTCACGGCAAATGATGATTATCTCCTGGCAATATTCCAGTCACAGCGATGCTGATGCCAAAATTGGTGTCAGATCTCAAGTTCCATACTTGTAGCAAAAAATCAGCGAGCCAAAAATGCATATGAAATAGCCAAAATGATAGGGCAACGCGCAACAAAAATCAGCGAGTAAAATATATGTATATAAAAATAGCCGAAATGATTGGGCAACTCGCAATAAAAAGCAGCGAGTAAAGAAAATAAAAATAGACGAAATGATTGGGCACCGCGAAAAATAGCCGAAATGATTGGGCAATTGCGACTTTCGCGATATAAAAAGCTGAAATAATAGAGCATCGCGGAAAGAAATAAAAATGAAATGAAACTTTTGCCCTGCAGGTGAGATCACATCGACCCTGTATACAATCCATGGGCATAAATGAAAAGGGAACCACATTTTCCCACCAAGCTTCGTCAAAGGGAAGCTAGATCTCAATGGCTACATTTACAGACTAGAAATCAACAACGGCATTCCTTCTCGTTCCAACCAGAAGCAGATACGACGTCAGCAAAACGGAGCCATGGCAAAGTCCCCTAGTTCCAAATCTCGATGGTTCACAGACAACCCAGAGACTACCTCAAAGACACGGCAAAGTCGTCTAGTTCCAAATCTCGACGGTTCACAGACAGCCTAGAGACTACCTCGGAGCCATGGTAAAATCCCTAGTTCCAAGTCTCGACGGCAGCAACTACAGCCTAGAGATCAACAACAGCGTTAATCTTCCAATGTTTCGTCATAATAAGTGGCAAGGAAGAGCAAAGAAGTATTGGCTTCGGTAGCAAATTCTTCGGCCGTAACAGAACTACAAGCACGAAGATCTTCAATGAGGGCCGACAAAGAGTGAATGCTTTGTCTCGCCATCCTTTCAGACGCACGTCGGGCATATGGGCTCGGTGGCATAGAGATTCGGGACTCTAACGGAGCCAGAGCTAGCAAAGTTGTCAAGATTTATGAATAGTCACCGAGACTGGAAAATATGGAATAAACAAAATAATGCCAAGGGTAAAGCTTTACTTACCCATAGTCATGCAAGGGAGGTTTGAAAGATCCCCAGGCCCATTAAGGATCTCCACTTCGTCATCAGCTTCTAGAACTGCAGAGGGCATATTAGCATCGTTATAAAAATGATAATAAAGCAAAGGGGTCAAAGAATACTGACCTTGCCCGGAAGAAAGGACGATCATTTGTAGGGATATCGCCTGTAGGGCGGCCATATCAAGTAGGCACTGGAAAGACTTCCTGGGAGATTGGTCCACTATAGAAACCGCAAATTCCCGCAATTCTGAAAGAAAGAAGAGTTTAGATAATGAAGGGATCATTAAAATGAAATGTAAAAGATTACCTTCGATGCTCCGCTCGCCTTGAACTGGAGGAATAGCAGCTTCGGCAGCCTCCTCCGCGCCCTCAGGCACATCACCGGGGATATTTGCTGGCGTAGCAGCTTCCAGTTGCGAAACAACAACCACCACTTCAGGCTCCAAAGAGGGAACATTGCCCTTGGCGGTCCTTCCTACAATCTTCAAGATGCCACCAGAAAGATCCATTGGGCCTACGACCGACAAGGTCGCCTCTGTGGAAAGTACAGACGCCGAAGAGATGGAGGTCATCACCAGGAGCTCCAAGATAGAACTAACAGCTTCGACAATCTCTTCTACACCCTTCGGTGCGTCACTACAAAGATCCATAGGTTCCGCGGCCAATGAGGTCACCTCCGCTCACGGAATGGACAACGAAGAAACAAGAGTCACCACCGGAAGTTCCACAACAGGAACGGCGGCTGTAGTGATCTCTTCTACACCTGCCGATGTGTCATGGAAGACATTTATAGAATCTACGGTCATGGCATGACTTGGGCTCAAATCCTCTTTCGTTGCTGAAGTCCCTGCAAAGTTTTCACAAACATAAGATGATATAAAAAGCGATACAAATTACTTGCCAAAAGAAAAATACGGAAAACACGCATACCGATATGCCAAGATGCTTCTACTATGGCTTTTTCGAGCCGTCGTTCCTTCCTGAGGAAATATGCTCGCCGGGCTTCAAATGCGGATTCATGCCCACCGGTCTTTAGTGCCAGCTCATCTTTAGAAGCAGCCGAGATGGGCTGCTTGAAGACTCTTTCGTCTTCCCTTCGCAGAGGACCCATATGTACTCTCCGTAGCGATGGGGGATCTTCGTAGAAGAAAACCGGAGGGTAGGGCTTTTTCGGGATGTGCACATTCTCAGTCTCATCTTGCGAGCGCCTTAAAGCTTCAGCTAATTGCACGACTTCCTCAGCGGACGAGCCAGGGTAAATAAGACCATCGTCCAACTTCTCTATAGCTATCGGTTCGTCCTGAATGAACGGCTCGGACACAAGCAAGGTATCCAGTAAGCCGGCGATGATCTCTTCCTCCTTTTCGAGCTGGAGCTAACGCTAAAAAAGGATCGCTTCCTTCCCCTCGGCGCTTTGGTGCGACGTTGGCCAACCTCGGTTCCGGTATCCCCTTTTGGCGATACCACCGCTGATGACACCGTCATTGATGGCGCCACCGCTGGTGACACCGCCACTGATGGCACTGTCGTTGGCGCCTCATTCGAAGCCTTTGCTTGGGCTTTAGTATGCGCTGGCATACCAGCAGTGCGGGGAGTCGATTTTGTTTCTGCGGATTTGGGGATAAGTACCACACTGCTATCCCTCAATGGAGGGCAAACCACTATTCGTGGCCGCAACGGAACACCAGTGGCTTGGGCGGGAGCTGAAGATCGACATTCAAAGAGTACCTGCCTCTCTTCGGCAATGACGGGACCGACTTGATGGCGATACCAACCCGTAAAAGACCCCACACACCTTGGAATATAGTCAGCCTCAGGAATCATGAAACGGGAGCCGATGTTTAGCCGCATGAAGTGATGGGCGACGTCACACATGACTTCCAGAGACGGAGTAGGCTCAACTAAGAACGTCTCGAAAGGGACACCCTGGTTATAGCCCAACTGCTGGACGAAGCGGTGTGGATTGTACCGCATAAAAAGAGCCGCGTTATTCTGACAGAACACCAAGTAGCCCGGCCTAATCGAGTACAGGTGCATGATCTCCTTAGGCTTTAAAAACGACGCTCCACCTTTCGACAGATCAAACAGCTGCTGGATAGGCCCCGCGGGAGCAGAGAGGACCCAGTCACTAAAAACCATCCCTCCCCCATTGGAGTACGGGTTAAGCAGCACGCAGAGGGCTCCTAGCTGGGACGGATCAGGAATGGAAGCATCCACCAACCTCATAACCCGTGGGAAGGTGTAGGAGTCATAGAAATCTGGCCGCCGATGCACTGCGAACACTCCCAGTACATGCATCTCAATCCACGATGTGAAGTAGTGGAAGGAGAAATTCACGACATCTGTACCTGGGGTTGAAGCGTTGGCCGCAACACTTAATCCATGATAAAGATGCGACAGTCCCACAATGCCAACGGCGAATCGTGTCCCTTCGGCTATGCTATGAGCAGGGTAAAAGACAGAGGCTCTCATGAAGCGTCGATGCGTCGGCATGGCGAACCAACTGAGACAAAGACTGATGAAGCCGATGAAGAAGGTCTCCTCGTCCATGCCAGGGACCACAATTGCATCGAAGGATACGGCAGATGAGGCCGGAATGTAAAACTGCGGCAGGTCCTCTTTTTTGGCCGGCAGCTTATTCAGCCCAAACCCAAAAGGCTCATTAATGTTCGCAAATTTCGGAGCCTCTTTTGATTAAACATCTTCACGGAGAAAATAGGCGATGAAGCTCTTAAAAATGATGCCCTGTCCTTCTGACTCTGCGAACAACTTCTCAAAAATACCCAGAGTCTTGATTAGACTGGGGTACTTATGATGGACGACATTTTCAGTCATCAAGCCGTCAAGCGTAGAAGACACGGTCGTGAACACATACTCATCGGGAGGCAGCAACTCTTCATAATGCTCTTCCCTGATCGGCAATCCAGAGATCTCGCGGAACTCTTCCAGCGAAATCGAGACCTCGCGATCCCTTAGCAAGAAGGTATTGGTGGGAAGATTCCATTGGTTCAGGAAAGCTTAAACCCACCAGACGTGAGGAACCGGGTAATGAAAAAGAGATGCGTACACTGCTTGATACAGCCCAACCTTCTGCAACCGTGCACGGTGGGCGGAAAGAACATACCGATCCCAGGGAAGATAGCCTACTGGGTGGTGAGGGGTAAGTCCTACTTTATAGACTTGTCCCCAAAGTTGGGCTTCACCTTAACAGATGCGGCGCCCCAAGATATCTATGGCCGTCAAGGGCTGGTTAGGTATCCCAGTTGTTGACGGCTCAAGCCGGCCTACAGGAGTCTAATTAGCCACCTCCACCGCATAAGCGGTCTGCGGATGCTCCATCAGCAATATCGGGTGGAGAGGCACTGTTGGCATCTCATAAGTAATGCTACGGCGGCCCCGGATGATGTGCCCATACCAAACTCCCCATAGGAGCAAACTCATACAGTCCTTGTCATGGGCCCTGATCATCGCCATAGCCTCCTCATCCGATGGCGATTGCGGGAAAGCGGCGTCCGAGCGAGTAAAAGGAAAGTAGGGAGGAGAGGTCATTGTTCCTGAAATAAGGGAAAGAAAAAACCGTTAATGAAACTTATATATATATAACAACAAAGGGAAACGGTAGAGAGTTTGTTCCATGAGACCACTGATTGCAAAACTAACGGACCCCACAAAATCAATTTGGCGGCTCACCAATGATGAGACAGGACGATCATTGTGAAAATCAAAAAACGATTCTCATTAAACAGACACGGGAGTTTAAAAAACTCTTGACATCCTAATAGAGAAAACAAGTTCCTTTAAAATACCCAACGAATTTAAATTCATGCAAATAAAAAAACCTATGAAAATGTTCTCAAGAACACCAGGGAATGAAATTCCTGAAGGACCCTTTTGATCTTTCAGACCTAAGCTTTTCGGTGAGGAATTAAATTCCTTTTATGCGGTGGAATTAAATTCCAGAAACCCCCATGATGAGGAAACGAAAAATAAAAATGCCATGAATCCTTAAAGATCAGAAGGGGAATGCCCAAGACATTGAGATTTACTACTCAAAGATCACGTCTTTGGATCTCTGAGAGATGGGTTTCAGAAGAGAGTAAATCTCTTATGGTGGATTTAAAATCTAGGAATTTTTTTTAAGAAAAGGGTTTCTTTGTTGTTCAAGATCTTTACTTAAAAAGGGTTTCTTTTTCGGACAGAGTTCAACTCTGGAGTTGCAATGGGCAGAGAACTAGGCTCTAAAAAAGAGAATTGAATTCTCGAAGAAGACAAGGAAGGAAAAGATGAAAGAACAGTGGCTTCCCAGAGACAAAAACCCTTGTATTTATAAGACGTGACAAGGGTGGTTCATCTCTCCTATCCCCCTAGGCAATCTAACGGCTGTAAAGGTGACTGCGTTGCACTCACGTGCAAGCCATGTGAGAACAACGTTGTAGGGGCATTTGTTCCCTTATAAAAAATAAATAATAAATGAAAAGCGATGGGAAAAATTCCCCAAATGGAGCATCACGTTCCCACACGTGATGCGCCTTAGAGAAAAGATTATAGGCATTGCGCTTAATAAATAAGCTTGAAATTGAGCCTCACGTGCAAACACGTGAGCATCTATATACAAAATATATAGGCGCCTCCCTAAAACAAATAATAGGACAGAGAAGCTCACGTGTCAGCACATGATGCCCTTTGTTGGCTTAACTTCGTGGAGGTCACGTGCTACACGTGACGTTTCTGAACATCAGCTCATATGCCAACACGTGATGCCTTTCTCTGGGACTGCTGCATATAAGCAAACCAGTTTAATGCTATACGGATCACGTGCTATATGTGAGGGTTCCTAATCACCTTCTAAGATGATAGAATTAAATTCCAAATACAAGAGATCAAAACCCTATTTGGGAAATATTTCCTTAGATCTTTCTAAATAAGAAAGATTACGCAGTGTAAAATAGAGCACCGTTGGATTAAAAATCCAATGGTGATTAAAAATCACCAAGCTACTGAAAAAGCTCTGTATGGGAAAATATTTTCCCAATCTTATTAAAAACAAGAAAAATATCTTCTGTAAAACAAAAGTCTTTGGATCAAAGATCCAACGATGGATAAAATCCCCAAATCAATTAAGATCTCTCAACGAGAGATTTCCTTAACTAAATCAACAAATCGGCCTCTACTATATAAAAGACCCGAGACTTTAAGTCAAAAAGAGGAGACCCCCCATAAGATTTGAGAAAAAAAGAAGAAGAGGAGGAGTTCTCTTTTGAGAAAAGAAACCCTAGGTAAGAAAAAAAAGACCTGGAGATCATTTTTCTTCGCCGTTACAAGAGTTTAACTCTTCCAAAAAAGAACTTAGTTCTTCCTCTGGTTAAGGTCTACAGAAGCAGATCTCCCCACAAGTTGAGAATTTAATTCTCATTGGGGAGATTCTGTCATGCAGTCCCAAAACTTAGAGGAAAGAACTAAATTTGAAGAATTTAATTCTTCCAAAAGATATAGGAATTTAATTTCTCTGACAAAACTAGGGTTTAAACCTGCATAAAAAAAACAACTGAGATCGACTCACGTGTTCCTACGTGACCCCTTAAAACAAGTGCTTAGCACTTATACAAGAAAAAAGGGAATAAATCAAAAACAGTTCCCATTTTGGGGCGCCTCACGTGATCCCACGTGACCCTCTAATAATGCTTAGCACTTTCAAAAGGAAAAGGGGAATAAATCCAAAGACAGTTCCTATTTTGGGGGCGCCTTACATTATCCCGCGTGACCTCCTAATAGTGCTTAGCACTTTCAAAAGGAAAAGGGGAATAAATCAAAGACAGTTCCTATTTTAGGGTGTCTCACGTGATCCCACGTGACCCCCTAATAGTGCTTAGCATTTTCAAAAGGAAAAGGGGAATAAATCAAAGACAGTTCCCATTTTGGGATGCTTCACGTGATCCCATGTGACCCCCTAATAGTGCTTAGCACTTTCAAACAGAAAAGGGGAATAAATCCAAAGACAGTTCCCATTTTGGGGCACCTCACGTGATCCCACGTGACCCTCTAATAGTGCTTACAATTTCAAAAGGAAAAGGGGAATAAATCCAAAGACAGCTCCCATTTTATGTGTGCCTCACGTGATCCCACGTGACCCCCTAATAGTGCTTAGCACTTTCAAAAGGAAAAGGGAAATAAATTAAAGACAGTTCCAATTTTGGGGCGCCTCACGTGATCCCACGTGACCCCCTAATAGTGCTTAGCACTTTCAAAATAAAAAGGGGAATAAATCAAAGACAATTGCCATTTTGGGACGCCTCACGTAACCCCTAATAGTGCTTAGCACTTTCAAAAGGAAAAGGGGAATAAATCAAAAAACAGTTCCTATTTTGGGGTGCCTCACGTGATCCCACGTGACCCCCTAATAGTGCTTAACACTTTCAAAAGGTAAAAGAGAATAAATCCAAAGACAACTCCCATTTTGGGGCGCCTCATGTGACCCCCAATAGTGCTCACCACTTATAAAAGAAAAAGGGAATAAACCCAAAGAATCAGTGCCTAATTCTCAGGCGCCACACGTGTCACACGTGAGTGCTCCAAATTTTAGGGTTTAACACTTCTTTAGAGCCTCACGTGGAAGCACGTGAGCGCCGAGCAAATATTAGTGTTTAACACTATGATAGGCCAACCTTAGCCCACATTAGTCAAGTCTCCCAAGGCCAAAACCCCTTTGATCATCAATCAACCGAGCCCTCCTATACTCAGGTCTCCCCAAATCAATCTTAGTTCCAAAGATGACTAATGATCTCCTAACAGATGGTATCTAAAATGGTGTTCATTCCACCATGATCTTTCTCTTCAATCTGGAATTCGGTTCAAGGGTATATCTCTCCATACCTTTGATATATGTCGTTGTAATTCTTCAACATCTTTAGAGAGGTGGAGGGTCCCAACAGCCAACAGTTCTTGGGTGCATTCCCAAACCCATAAGCATATCACAATGGACCGTAATGTCCTTAAACTAGTTGTGGACCGCAACGTCCTTAAACTAAACCCTCATACCAAAAATGGTGATCTATGGACCGTAACGTCCTTAAACTAAAGCAATAGAGCCCAAATGCTCTTTTGTTGGGTGTGAATAATCCCAAAAATCCTGCTGAGTAGATCTTAGTCTAAAATTAGACTAACGTATTCTCAACAAATATTTAAGTTGATCTTAATCCCAAACGAGATTAACGATCCTTAAATCAAACCAAACCAAAATCTACGAAAATACGGATTCGGACTAATCCACGCCCTACGGGCGACAACACAAATTAGTCTCTGTATACAATCCACGGGCAACTAAAAATAAAACAAACACATACGACACGAAGTAAACATCTGGAGCCCCTCACAACAAGGAGGAATCTAACGAAGTCAGCTACAACGGCTGCATCCGTCCAGACCTCTGATACACGGTGCCATAAATCAACTTGGCATCTTCGAAGAGGTGGACGGATAAACCCAAATAGCATCTGCCCCCAAATTCGGGAAAGACGTCCGTCTTTCCCGGCTTTCGGCGGTAAACAGTAGTGTATCGCCGGTTTCGTTGCTATACGTCAACGACAATTGGGATACGCATATTTACTTACGTTGATGACATGTGATGTTATGTGTTGCTATGATATGTTGTATAGGATCGTCGTGAAAGGATAGCCGGGGTTTTTATATAAGATAAGAGTTTTTCTTTTCATTCTTGTAATAATCATTGTATATAATATTCTTTTATTGGGGTACTTCCGAGTTGAGGATGATATCACCATTGATATATATTATTTACTTTTCCACATTAGGATAGACCCAAGCTGGAGAGCACAAGTGACCGGGTTCTAGAGTCCAGTGGGAGGCCATCTCGAGGAGTCTAGACCGGATCTCCTAACTTTAGAATTGGCGGGGTCGCTTGCCGCTCTCATAGGGGTCTGGGGGTGTGGGCTTGGATATTCATCACGACATGGAATCCGTATTTTCTATCGTTGGCTAAATACAAAATACATACCTCCTAATATATCCTATATTTTCATATATGTGCTTCTGCTGTTGTTATTCTGTGATGTGATCACTTTATATGCTGAGACGAATGGTATATTATATATATGATATATAATAAACGTTTCTTATGTTTTGCATCCGCGCTAGTTCTGCCCCCGCTCTGCCGTTAGTTAAGTAACCTAACGGTGCATGACAGGACCCCGTGGCGAATGCGGATGGCATAAGCGTACATTCTATTTTCGTTTCTTTTCTGTGATGGCTTAAGGACTTAAATGATGGGACTATATTAATGAGATTAATGTAAAGAAAAAGAAACCTAAAAGATGTTGTAGAATCGAATTTGAAGCTCACTCAGCCTTTTTTATGAAAAAGCAAGTTTCAAAAATGCGGAGTTTAAACCACTCCTTTTGAAAACTATTTGATTCTACAATGATATCAAGTTCAAAACGTTAAAGGTTTTCTTAAAAACCATCCGCAACCCTCCGTCATTTTAGGCAATAGAGTACTTAGTATTCGTGCTACATATGTTGATCATAGTCAAGACGTAGTGTATGGTAGCTAAGCGAAGTCTTCCTACACAGCATATGATGCGATTAGTTAGGACATTCATGTGATTATGTTGATCATAGTCAAGGGTCATATGAATGGGTCTAATTAATCACGAAATGACGGGTAGAACTTGACTAGTGCTTATGATATATTCACCATAGCCAAGGTCATAAGCTACTAGGGGTAAAAACTATATCGGGAGTTTCAAGAGTTGAAATTTGAAATGAGATTGCATACCTTCTATGTGATAGTTGGATCCCGATCCCACTGTGAGTAAGAGTTACTCCCAGGAGAGTTTTGCACTTTACAATTATTTAACCAATTAGGTGTCTAAAAAGGTGTCAACGGGATTATATCTCTTGGAAAACGAGGTTTACTTTAATTAGGTCCGTGCGAAAGCACGGGGAACCTCCCTCAAAGTACCTCTTGCTAAGGTTAGGTTTAGATTAAGTTTGGAAAATCAATATTCCTCATCGCTTTCTATGCCCTAATTAAGATCTATGAGGTGTTATGGTAATAATTAATAAAGTGGATTAGTACCATCGGGAAGAAACGATGTTTCTTCCTCTAGGTTCTTGTCCTTCCTTTCTTAATTCTTACCCTAACCTCCATGGAAAACACGCTCAACCGGTCGTTTATACTACAGTATCACCGCTACCTCATGGGATAGGGTGCCGTAGGGAGCGATGTGTGCATGTATGCATGGAGTCCTATAAAAACGTATGATGAGCAAGAAAAGAGTAAGAGATTTTCATCTCTCAAGCCTTCCCCAAATCTAACCCTGACAAGCGAGGAGGCTAGTCACTCATTAGGGAATTGATTAACATTTTCTAACTATCTAACTAGGAAAGATAAGAAAAATCTATACTAGGGCAGGAAAGAAAATTTAACTAGGGCAATAAAGAAAACTTACTCTAATTTTTATTTGATGCTCTCTTCCAACATTTACAGGATCTGAATTTTGATAAATACAATGAGGCACAAGAAGAGGCATAACCTAAAACAACTTTTAGGGTTTCTATTTATAGAACATAGAAACCCTAGGGTTACAATCGACTCACATATGCAATTACAATTTTACCCCAAGAGAAACCTAATAAATGCACCGTCGCACCGACACCACCGACACGCGCCACGCACGCGCAACGCACGGCCGCGGATCCGCGGCCAATAAACAGGTTTGGCCGCGGTTCCGTGGCCAAGTATGGAGCTTGTGGGCTCAGTTTTTCTGGTCTTCTGTCTGTTGCTATTTTCTTCTGTTTACCTTAGTTGGTTCTTCAGAATGTCTTCTAATTCTCTTCCAGATCTCCATAGTGAATAATGTAGTGGAATTTACCGTTCGCTTCGTGTCGAAGTCTTGAACCTTGTGCTGCCTTCGTGCTTTATGAATTTGCTACTTGATCTTCATTGTCCCTCAAAATGTAGGCACGATCAAGATTCCACCATTTATCGGTCGTAGTCTCACTTTGTATCATCTTTTCGTCAATTTTATTGTTTTTGTTCCGAGAACCTGTAACCTGCAACTATGTAGCAGACATGGATCAAAAGCACCTGTTTATTTGTAAAATGAATAAGAATAGGGAATATAATAATGCAAAATTATGGTATGAACAAATACCCCCAAACTTATCTTTTGCTCGTCCTCGAGCAAACCTAGTTTTATTCTCGAAAAAGACCTAGCCTCACTTTCGCAGGGAAACGCGATTGCATTGAGCTCGTGCAACAAGCCGTTAAACCTCTAGGTGTCCCTAGTAGGAGGAGTGTTGTCTCCTGAGTGTTTTCAGCGGATACTACCCACAAAATCCTAACAATTCGGCCTATTGACTTTTATTCTCCAATTAGGTTTTCCAATAAGGAATTCTATTATCTTCGACTTATAAATTATCCACCCGTATTTTTCACGCTTCCTTATTATTTAACTTAAGATTATATATATTCTGGTGAATTTACTTAGCTTTTAGCATCTTTTAAGTTTTCCTTCTAGGGTTCTATCTCAACTTAGGAATTTTTATCATCTCTATTAAAGATATAAGTCCTATTCTTCATTCCTATCTCTTATCTAAACCCCAATCACATACCCCTACGTGTGTGTGTATATCACCCCTACACTTGGAAATTCAAATCAAGCTATTATACTCTTGTCTATCGTCCAAAGTACTTTTCAATTAGTGAATTTTTAGATGAAATTGCTCACACATTCTTCATGCGACCATTAATACTTCTTGAGGTACCAACGACCGATTACAAAATGTGTTTGCATATTAAAGCGTAATTCCTAGTCTTGTAATCCCTAAGGCTTTTAGCAGTGACTCCCAAACCAGTTGGTTTAAGGCACTAGGTGATGAAGCACACTCGCTAAATATTTTTTCTATTAATGTAGCCTTAAGTAATTACAAAAACCATTGTTCATTTTTTTATTATCTCTTTATTCATACTTATATTTTTATTTTATTTTTCTTCGTACTAAGGACTTTAGACAAGAGCATTTCAAGGTCTCTTCTACTATTCCAAGTTTCAAGGTTCGTGTTTGTGCAATTTGTAGAGTATATATTTTCAGAATTTAGACTTAAGCTTAGGAATTATTTTTCAAAGTTATACTTTAATAAAAATATCAATACTTTTCTCTTGTTTTAACTTAGCCCAAGAAGTAAACTCGAAATTTGCCTATTTCTAAATAAACTACAAAGACATATACTTTCTACCGTTAAATTTTTAAGAAAGGTTATTTTTAGGGTTTTTAATTTACGAAATCTAAGACCTAGTTGTTCCTACCTAGTTAACCTTTATGTCAAACTTAAGTCAAATATAGCCAAAATTGAACTTTTCAATTTTTAAAATTTTTAAAAATTTTCAATTTTTATGGGTTTTAAAATAAGTATGCAAATGCAAAAATATACATATGAATGTGAAGGAAAAAGGCTTACCGAGCATACCCCCAAACTTAAACTTGACAGTGTCCTTACTGTCAGGCTACACCAAGAGGGTCAAATTTGTCGGCGCTCCCCTGTTTATTTTTTTTTTATATTTTTTTTATTGTTAAAAGAAAAACAAAATATAAAAAAAACAAAATATATATACAAAAAGCCCCCCCAAACTTAAGTGAGACAATGTTTCCACTGTTTTAAGCGTTAAAGTTCAGAGTTAGGGAGGAGAAAAATCAAACTATACAAAGCCTTACACAGACCAAAGGTTAGCACCAACCATTCAAAAATTCTATCGTGATAATGGTAGGGTTGGTGAAAGAATGGAGTGTAGAGAAAGGAGTTGAGAAACACACGAGACCGTATGGGAAGAAGGGTGGAATATGGTCTCGACATATTCGGAGAAGAATGGCGGAAGAGAGAAAGAAGTATAATACGAACTTGAGAGTGTAAATTGAGTGAATAAATTAGCACAATTTTTGATGACCGATGTGTTAAAAGCGATTGTGCTAATCTATCAACCTGTCGAGAAATGGGGTCAAATCCCTCAAGATTCGCAAGAAAATATGGGTACGTTGAACTTGGGAAACCATCCATTGAACATGGAAGCGCGACGGATTCTTGCGCGGTCGAAACGATGGAAAGGACGAAGGGGAGTGATTTAGGGATAGTCTTATTCTCACCTAAGTAATCTGTCTCGAACTCGAAGGATTCCATCAATGGTTCGAAATGACTGTAAGCAACCGAGTCTGATGGTTCAACTAACTCATCTGAAAATTCAAAGGACTCAAACTCGGGCGGTGAGTTTTCAAAATCGTCCGCAAAAGTGAAACACTCGTAATCGATATCGGTTGTGAGAACTGTGTCAGATTCAAGGAGGAACGCACTAGTGGCGTCAAAACTGCTGTGATCGAACAAAAATTTTTCAAGCTCACAGTCCTCCTGCGTGATCTTTTACGTGGTCGGAACGATTGGAAGGATGAGGGGAGGTGATTTAGGAAGTATAACAGTTAAAGGTTCTGGAGGATGAATTGGAAAATCCGACTCATCAAACAAAACTGGTTCATCCTCAATACTATCCTCAATACTATCCTTATAATTCTCCTCAAAAGTTATCTCATCCATGCAATTATCATCAAAATCAAGACGCATATGAGGTTCGGGAGAAACATTTAATGACTCGGGATGATGAATTGGAGATAAAATTTCAGTCAAATCTACGGGTTCATCATCCAAAATATTCCCTGCGTCAATATCCTCAATCAAGTGAAAATCAATTTTTTCGGACACCTCATCAAAAGTATGGATATTTATCAATTCATGTTCTAGATTGGAGGTATAGAGGTCGAAAGGATTGGTGATGGTTTCACTCGAAAGGGACTCTTCACAATCAGGTAAATCAAACACTACAAAGTCGCACAACTCATTACACGTTTTATTTTTAACTGGTGAATCATTTGGGACACTTGTTTGAAAACCGGAGTTGTGGGATTCAATTGAGGAAGGGTAGGTTTGATTTGGAAGTGTGTAGAACTCACTCTCACCACTCAAATTCTCACTCTGTCCAACCGCCTCATCATACATTGGAATTTTTGGAGCTAGCTGGAAACTAGCTACCAGTTCACTAGGTTGCATAAGGGCGGTAATAGACGGATCCAAATTCCTCATCTGTCGATTTGTCGCTACAATATAAGCCTCCAACGACTGTTCCAGACTAGTCATGGGTTGTGAAGGGGTTTCGGTAAAAGATTCAAGGTTGTTTGGATACGTGAAACTCCCAAATGGTTATGTAGAAGCAATGTCTAGGGAAGGTGTGAAAGTCGGGTAGGACTTGTAGGAATTGAATGGTTGGACAGGAGTAGGATCAACATTTGGATAAAAAGGTGAATAGACTTGTTGATCCCAAGAACAAGAAGTGTTTAAAGGAGTGAAAGATCGGTTACGAGATTGTTCTATATGTTCAGCAATAGTCATGGGTTTCGGAGTTACAACAGAACTCGAAAAATGAGTATCAACGTAAGAAGGTGGTGAAAATTGAAATGGTTGATACAAAGTGGATTGCGGAGTCGAACTGTTTCTCCTAGACGCTTCTATTCGATCCTTTAAAGAAATTTTGGGTATGGTGGGGTCGTCCGTAATTCGACCAAAACAATTCACGTAAGAAGCAAAGTTTGGTTGAGGGTACCAAAGTCCGGCAAGAGTTTTGTGAGGTGGGGTACCCATGATGTAAGAAGGAGAAGAAAAAGAATGTGGGGTGCACGGATTTCTTAGCGACAAGTTGCAAGTTTTTGTAAAAAATTTTCCTTTTTTCTTTTTGTGTTTTTTTTATATGGAGCTTTTTGCAAAATGGATTTTCGATAAAAGGCTTAGACACACGTTCAATCAACCACAAATGCACAATCAGGCCTAGATCTAGGGTCACCTAGGTCAACTAGACAGCTCCTAACTGTTCCAAAAGGCAAGAAGTAGGACCTCAAACCGCCTCTTCACCGCCAATTATAGCCAGGTAAGCACAAGTAGAGAAAGGAGGAATCCGCTCATGAATCACCGTTAGACGGGCCTTTTAAAGTTACCCTTCCCTACCTGTCTAGCCTAGGCACCATAAAATCAGGTTAGGATCAACGGTCGATGCCTACAACTATTCCTTTATCCTATTGAGCGCGAAGTCTTTAGGGCTGAGTCTAATCTTTTTTTAATTAACTTGATGGTCAATGCAGTATGCCTTATGTGATTTTTGGGGTCCTGGAAAGGGTGATGAAATCCCCACCCAATCTGGATTGGTGTTCAAGCCCCTTAATGTCAATTTAAATATGCAAAATAGTAAAAACAATCACTTGCAAACAATTTTAAGCGCGGCGCAAAGAATCCTGCACAAGATCAATTATTGGAAGGGGGAGAAATTTTTTAGCGCAAAGAATCCTGCAGGCAAATTTTACAGAGGAGATTTCAGGGGGTTCAGAGAAGGTTCAAGGGAGCTTACAGAGGGGTCTCCAAGCGCTGACATCACCTACAGACAGCGGAAGCGCGGTCGGAGAAGGGATATCGCGGTGGAATCGCGGTCTTCTGGACTGTTTGGTTCCCGAGATTTCTTTCTGTTCCTCTGTTTTGATTTTCCTCTGTTGTTCAGATTTTCTATTTTCTGTTTCGCTCTCTGTAATTTTCCAGATCTGAATTCTTTTGTCGGTCTTGGAAAATTCAAACGAAATACCCTTCAAGAAGAACAAGATGATAAATTTTTATATTTTTTTATTTTTTAGTTTTTATGATTTTTCAATTTTATATTAACCCGAAATTACAAAAAGAAAATAACAACGCCATCCCCGACAATGGCGCCATTTGATTGATCAAAGAATTTGTTAACCGCAATCAAGAACAGCATCGCTTGGTATTTAGCCGGTGAGTACGGGTCGGTCCACAGGGATTTTGTGTATTCTCGATTTGTTTTAACAAGTTAATTCCGATTGTTGTCGGATTGATTAAATCTAAAAACTAAGTTGATCTAGATTAAAATCTTGCTAGAGTTAGGGTTAGGTTTAGGTTAAGTTTGGAAAGTCAATATTCCTCACCGCTTTCTATGCCCTAATTAAGATCTATGAGGTGTTATGATAATAATTAATAAAGTGGATTAGTACCATCGGGAAGAAACGATGTTTCTTCCTCTAGGTTCTCGTCCTTCCTTTCTTAATTCTTACCCTAACCTCCATGGAAAACACGCTCAACTGGTCGTTTATACTACGGTATCACCGCTACCTCATAGGATAGGGTGCCGTAGGGAGCGGTGTGTGCATGTATGCATGGAGTCCTATAAAAATGTGTGATGGGTAAGAAAGGGGTGAGAGATTTTCATCTCTCAAGCCTTCCCCAAATCTAACCCTAACAAGCGAGGAGACTACTCACTCATTAGGGAATTGATTAACATTTTCTAACTATCTAACTAGGGCAGATAAGAAAAATCTATACTAGGGCAGGAAAGAAAATTTAACTAGGGCCATAAAGAAAACTTACTCTAATTTTTATTTGATGCTCTCTTCCAACATTTACAGGATCTGAATTTGATAAATACAATGAGGCACAAGAAGAGGCATAACCTAAAACAAGTTTTAGGGTTTCTATTTATAGAACATAGAAACCCTAAGGTTACAATCGACTCACATCTGCAATTACAATTTTACCCCAAGAAAAACCTAATAAATGCACCGTCGCACCGACACGCGCCACGCACGGCCGCGGATCCGCGGCCAATAGCCAGGTTTGGCCGCGGTTCCGTGGCCAAGTATGGAGCTTATGGGCTCAGTTTTTCTGGTCTTCTGTTTATTGCTATTTTCTTCTGTTTACCTTAGTTGGTTCTTCAGAATGTTTTCTAGTTCTCTTCCAGATCTCCACAGTGAATAATGTAATGGAATTTACCGTTCGCTTCGTGTCGAAGTCTTAAACCTTATGCTGCCTTTGTGCTTTGTGAACTTGCTCATTGATCTTCATTGTCCCTCAAAATGTAGGCACGATCAAGATTCCACCATTTATCGGTCATAGTCTCACTTTGTATCATCTTTTCGTCAATTTCACTGTTTTTGTTCCGAGAACCTGTAACCTGCAAGTATGTAGCAGACATAGATCAAAAGCACCTATTTATTTGTAAAATAAATAAGAATGGGAAATATAATAATGCAAAATTATGGTATGAACGGTACCGACACTGGCCTGGCTGACCGGTTAGCGAACTTGTAGAATGTAATTAATTCTGACTAATTTTCTTTTTAAGTTTTGAAGGAAAATTTGATAAAAGCAGTGGGAGACATCAATTAGATAAGATAATAACCAATCTAATCTTTGCAAGAGCTTTTGCTGAGTGTATTCTTTTCTCTCTCCTAATGGCAGATACCCATGACTGGACTTAAGCTTCTATTAGAGAAAAATAAACTGACAAGACCTAATTATAAAGACTGGCCAAGGAACATAAACATTGCCTTTACATATGATAAGGTATCATATGTCCTCACTGCTCCAGCCCCACCCATCCCAGGCCCTGAATCTTCTGTAGCGGATAGGGAGATCCGCAAAACATGGAATATTGACTGTGCCACTGCCAAATGCTTCACGCTTGCCTCGATGGACAATGCACATTAAAAGCAGCATGAGAAGATGGATGTTCAATCCATCTTTCTCCATACAAAGGAGTTGTATGGGGAGCAATCTCGTACCCTACGCTACGAGGCCTCTAGAAAGCTATTTTAGATGAGGATGGCTCCTAGCACACCAGTAGGTGATCATGTTTTGAAGATGATAGCTCTTATTGAAGAGCTTGAGGGCCTCGGATGGACAATGAAGAACGAACAGTATGTTGATATTGTTCTACAGTCTCTTCCCCCTGCCTTTACTCCATTCATAGTGAACTTCAACATGCACAACTTGGAGAAGTCGCTACCTGAACTTCTCAATATGTTGAGAAGTACGGAGAGCACGCTTAAGGCGAAGACTCCCTCTCTGATTGTTGGGCAATCTTCCTCTTCCGTCCCAAAAGCCAAGGCTAAGGGAAAGATTAAGATGAAACCCACCAAACCGAGAGGTGGAATCAAAAAGTCAAAAGGGAGAGACAAATCCAAGTCTGAAGAGTCAGGAAAGGGAGAATGTTTCTACTGCAAAATGTCAAGACACTAGAAGCAAAACTGTATTGAGTACATCGCTGATCTCAAGAAAAAGAAGCATGGTGATGCTTCCGCTTCAGGTGTGTTTGTGACTGAAAACTGTTTTTCTATAAACTCTGCATCCTGGGCATTGGATACCGGTTCGGGTTCTTACATATGCAATTGTATGCAGGGACTAAGAAATAGCAGAGTTTTGAAGACCGGTGATCACACTCTCCTTGTTGGAAATGGTTCGAATGTACATGCAGTATCAGTATGAGAGTATCACCTGGGGTTGCCATCAGGTTGTATATTGGTTTTGAACCCATGTTATTATGTACCTAGTATGCTTTGTAATATAATATCCATTTCTTTGTTAGACAATGAATGATATCATTTTGTATTGCGAAATAATGTTATGAACATTAACCTGAATCAAGAGTTGATTGGGTATGGTACACTTAATAAAGGGATATACGTTCTAAATCAACACACAGTTTTCAACATACAACACACAAATAAAAGAAAATTTTTAGATATAAATGAAGCTTTTCTTTGGCATTGTAGATTTGGTCATATTAACAAAACAAGACTAAATAAGCTTCATAAAGATGGATATTTAAATCCTTTTGAATATAAATCTTATACGACATGTCAGTCTTGTATCAAAGGTAAAATGACCAAAACTCCATTTACTGGATACGGAGAAAGAGCTACAGAACTCTTAGGCCTCATACATAGTGATGTATGTGGGCCAATGTCTACACATGCGAGAGGCGGTTTTTCTTACTTCATAACTTTTACTGATGATTTCTCAAGATTCGGACATGTGTTTTTATTAAAGCATAAGTCTGAAGCTTTCGAGAAATTTAAAGAGTATAAACTTGAAGCAGAAAAACAAACAGGTATGAGCATCAAGAAATTTCGATCAAATCGAGGTGGAGAGTATCTGAGTACAGAGTTTTCAGACTTCCTGAAAGTGAATGGGATTCTCTCTCAGCTCACTCCCTCTTACACACCACAGCACAATAGTGTGTCAGAGTGGCGGAATCGTACCTTATTAGATATGGTGAGATCCATAATGAGTGATGATGAGTTACCTCTCTCCTTTCGGGGGCATGCATTAGAGACTGCAGCATATCTGTTGAACAGGGTTCCAACCAAGACCGTGTCTACCACTCCATATCAGATATGGTATAGGAAGAGACCATCTCTTAAACGAGTTAGGATTTGGGGTTGTCCGGCTTTTGTCAAAAAGCAGAATCCGGACAAACTCGAGACACGATCGGTTCGGTGTATATTTGTGGGATATCCAAAACATTCGTATGGATATCTTTTATACCAGAAGGAGGAACAAAGAGTGTTTCTTTCTCAACATGCCACATTTTTAGAAAATGAAATTTTTTCAAATAACACTGATGGCAATGCGGTAGAACTAGAAGAAGTTCTAGAAACACAAGTTATAAATGACGACTTAGTTGAACTTGATATTGCAAAACTTGATATTGCAACAGAATCTTATAAACCTCGGCCACTCCGTAGATCTAGTAGGACTTCTCGCCCACCGAAGAGATACTACGGTTTCCTCATTGATCGTGATAGAGAAGATTGCATCATGGATGATGATGACCCTACTAGTTTTCAGCAAGCTATCATGAGTGGTGACTCTGTGAAGTGGCTGGATGCCATGAGATCCGAAATGGAGTCTATGTACACCAACAAAGTATGGACTTTGGAAGATGTACCTTCTAGGGAAAACCCGTAGGATGCAAATGGATCTTTAAGAGAAAGATCGGTGTAGATGGGCAGGTGGAGACATATAAGGCAAAGCTTGTAGTGAAAGGATTTCGTCAAAGACCAGGATTGGACTATGATGAAACTTTCTCTCCTGTAGCCATGCTTAAATCCATTCGGATCCTAGTTGCTATTGCTGCTCACTAAGACTATGAAATCTGGCAGATGGACGTTAAAACTGCATTTCTAAATGGTGATTTAGAAGAGTGCGTTTATATGGATCAACCAGAGGGCTTTGTTGATAGTGGGAGCAGCGGGAAAGCATGTAGCTTGCTTAAATCCATTTATGGATTAAAGCAGGCATCATGGAGTTGGAACATCTGTTTTGATGATGCGATCAAAGAGTTTAATTTCGTCAAAAATCCAGATGAACCTTATATTTATAAGAAGATTGTAGGGAGTACTATCAAATTCCTCGTATTGTACATGGATGACATCATCCTGATAGGAAACGATGTTCCTATGCTACAATCGGTCAAACTGTTCTTATCACAAAGGTTCTCCATGAAGGACCTGGGTGATGCCTCGTACATATTGGGCATTAAGATCTATAGAGATAGATCTAAAAGGTTGTTAAGATTGTCCCAATCCAGGTACATTAACACCATCCTAAAGAGGTTTATTATAGAAGATTTCAAGCGGGGTGCCTTACCTGCTTGTCACGGAATCACTCTCTCAAAGGACTTTTGCCCAAAATCTGATGAAGAGAGAGCATGCATGAGCATTATACCCTACGCTTCAGCCGTAGGATCTATAATGTATGTGATGTTATGTACTCACCCTGATGTAGCTTATTCACTAGGTGTAGTAAGCAGGTATCAATCCAACCCAGGGAGGAAATATTGGACAGCTGTGAAGAACAATCTTAAGTACTTGCGAAGGACTAAAGAAATATTCTTGGTGTATGGTAACGGGGATCTCCAAATGGAGACCTTTACCTATTCGAGCTTCCAGAGTGATAAGAATGACAGCAAATCTATCTTAGGGTTTGTATTTACCCTCAATGGAGGGGAGGTATGTTGGAAGAGTTCCAAACAGGATACCGTTGCAGACTCCATGATGGAAGCTGAGTATATTGCTGCAAATGATGCTGCCAAGAAAGCCGTCTGGAAGAAGAAGTTCATCTCGGAGCTAGGAGTAGTTCCAACCATTATTGATCCAATACCATTGTATTGTGATAATAATGGGGCTATAGTGTTGGCTAAAGAGCCCAGGTCCCATTAGCGATCCAGACACATCCTAAGGCAATATCATTTGATCCGGGAGATAGTTGATTACCGTGAGATTAAGATTCGGAGAGTAGATACAAAGAATAACATCGCAGATCCACTCACCAAGGCCCTCCCTCAGCCACAGCATGAGCGACTTTTTGAGATGTTGGGTATGAGATACGCCGATAATTGGCATTAATGCAAGTGGGAGATTGTTGGATATATGTATGCCCTAGAGGCCATTATTTGATAGTGGATATATCGGCATGTGTGTGTGTGTGTGTATTCAGAGAACATTCTTACTCGACATGATAGTATACTATCTGGTTACTCTTTATCTTGATATGTTCACTTGATCATGAATATTGTTCATTTGGTACATGTTGATAAAGCCCTTAGGGTATTTGCTTGACTATTGAGATTATGATGCAGATCATACTAATGGGACATGCGTAGTATATAAGCATATCCTTAAAATGTTCCTAGTCGTGGGTGTATCGAGACGGGGCATCGATATTCCAGAGTAGATTAGCGTATACATTTCTTGACCCATATGATAGGCGATGGATGATCCCATATCCATTGGTGTTGGACATCAAAGATTGTATACAGGTTCTCAGTGGAGACTGGGTACACTGAACGGACACACCGAGAACTCCTATATGGTATTATATCTATCGTCGAATAGCAGTTCTCAGGTGACACTGGTACATGTTAGTTTGTAGAGCCGAGATCGTCATAGAGTCTTGTGTGTTTTCCCACTGTACTTTGATTTTCACCCTACCACGGCTTTACTAAGTCATGGAAATAGGTGGCTTTTAGGTACAGTCCCGAGACACATGAAGGCAATGAGCGATAGGAGTGGTTTCGTCTCTCCCAGTGTTGGGGGTTGATGTTGTACTGTGCTCGATTGGCTATCATAGGAAGTCTCTGGCCGATGAGATTTACTGATAGGTGTTATCAGTAGTTTCTTGATCTGTTATAGGCTATAAACCTGCATGACTTATTGAGTTATTGGGGTCGACGATACCATCCCTAAACTCGATATGCAGCATATCTGACGAAGAGACCGGACTGTACGGTAAGTGTTGCCAGTTGGCTCTACGGGAGTTTTGACTAGTTCGCTTGTTGTTCTTCTGTTCGCTCAATACCTGGTAGCCGTTACGTACAGCTAGTGCCGCTGACGGTTGGTGGGTATGTGATATGATCATTGCCTACTGCTAACGTATTGACGAGTCTTAGAGTCCTACAAAAGGGTTTCCTAGCTCAGGCGAAACGATGTGGAGGTGCATATGGGGATATGTGCGGGAGCTTGATTAAATGCGTGTATGTGATACCGTATTTTAGTCGAGCGTTTTCTATTGGTCGGGTTGTATGTGATATGACCGGTGATTGATGATGTTTTTAGAGAAGTTGTGTTGTAACCGCAATCAATAACGGTGTCGCGTGTATCTAGACCGAGATAAATATGGGTCGTCCTCAGGCAAATGTTGAATATTTTAATCTTACTTTAGGCGTGTTGATTAGGAAAATAGGAAGAATAATGAATAGTGGAAATAGTTTCTAGATCTACGTTAAACACGGATGCAGAATATAGATCTAGATTAACTACGGATGTAGGTTTTATATTAGAAGGGGGCTTGTAGGGTTCGTTAAGATTTAGTGGTCATGGATGATTAATTAAATATTACTCCTCTTATCCTTTAATAGATTTAAAACTAGATCGACAGTGATGCATGTAGATTAGGATTTCTGGAGGGAAAAGGGTTCCCACTCTTAACCCCTACCTTGACATGGATCTCCGTTCATGTCTAGCTTTTACCAAAACAATCGTTAATCTAATCTCTAATCGCGATCGTAGCTCCCAATGAATTGGTAGCGCGCCCGATTAGGATGTTAATGATTCTTTTAGTAAAGTTTATAAACTTTATAGGACGTAAAAAGAGTTTAAGGATCTTCATCATCCATTAATCTACCCTAATCCTACGAACCCTAACAAGCGGAGAATTACTCGCGCATGTTGGGAAAAGAAAAGATAGAAATCATGAAGAAAATAAAATGCAATAGAATAAAACTACCTTTATTAATCAACAAGATCAAGTACACTTTATTTCTTTAGAAAATGATTACAAAACCCTAGTTTGATTCTCGATCTCTTCTTAAGGAGGTAGATGAACTGTCGATAATCAACCAGGATTCTTGAGCCATCGTGGACTTCGTGATCGCGTCGGTTTGATAATTTTTCCAAGAGGCTCTCGGTTCTATTTATAGTCACAGAAGTTGAAACCCCTAGATTCTATAAGTTAGGGTTTGTTGAGACAATCTTGCATAGAAAATCCCATATCTCAACTCCCCTAACAGGCCACGGATCCGCCGCCAATAGTGGGTTTTGGCCATGGTTTGGCCGCGGTTTGGTGGGATCTTTGGCTCAAATTTCTGAGGCTTCATCTCTCTGACACATAGTGATCTTTTGAATATATAGACTTTGAAAATCTTCTCTAAGTCTCTACCAGAATTGATTTCTTCGATTTACTTGAATATTTCGGCAGATTTGATCTCGCCAACTCGGATTTCCTTGATTTCAGTCCTGGAATAATTTCTGCACCATATCTTAATAAATAATGTTAGTAGAATTTGTCTTTATTGAGATATTATCTTAATCATTTGACATGATATTATAGTTTTAAGAGAATTGGTCAAAGATATTTGATATGGTATGCATATTTAAATGGACTAAATATTACATAGATATTACATGCTTACATTTTCCTTCATAATGTTAATTATAATATATAAACACATGAAAATAGTATTTTTACAGATAAACCCTCATATGTGTCATATTTATAATAAACACCTTTTATTATATAGAAATAGTAAGGAAAATGTCATATCAAATGCACAAAATTTTCGACTGAACAACCGAGTTATTAAATCAAGTGCTGATTTGATATCAAATGACCATGAGCTCATTTATTAAACCCTTTCTTTATTTTGTATGCATGTATGTATGTATGTTTATATTGATATGTATGCACACATGCATGCATACATGTATCATGGTTGATGATACATTGGAGATGGCTATGCAAGACTCACATGGAAACTATTATGATATTTTTAATTATTGAGTTAAAGAAAATGGGAAATAAATCATGGTTGATTTTTCTTTCTACACACTTCTAAAAATATCTTATATTAACCATGGTTTCATTTCTAATTATCTATTAACTCAACTTCAAAAATATCTAGATATTTTCCTAGCCTTAGTTAAGAGTGAGTGTGACTCTCTCGTATTCATTATTATCTTGAGTTTATTTTCTTTTGAGCTCAAGCAAGCCATTTCCATCTCCTCCCTCCTCCAAGCTCTCTACCTCTTTCAAAGTGGGTGAAGAGAAAGAAAAAGAAAGGTTTTTAAGTGAGAATATTACCCACTTTACCAATCTATATTAGTCTAGCCCACTAGTGTAGGTTGTTTGCTTCACTTCCACTTAGGTCAAGTGAAGCTAGGAGCTTAAGCAAAGGGACTCTGTTGTGGATCATCGCGGACTTCGAAGGCTTCAAGCGAACCCGTTCAAACTCCAAGTAGAACCAAGGAATCAAAGAGGAGAGGTCTACATATTTTCCCTCTCTTAGTGTTAGACACTAACTAGTATGTGATACTTACTACTTTTTACCCTAATCCTCTAGTTCGATTCTAGGTTATGTTTAGTTAGCACCCTAGTTTTTTAAAGTTGCATGTTTGATGCTTGTTAAATCCTAGTGAGGGTGCTAAGCAAACCCAGCATAAAGGAACCAAGAATCCTTGCCAGCACATCGCGCGTTTTAAATCCATGTGCGGCAACACTGTAGGAAATGATATACTGCTCCTCTGACAGTTCGTCAGCAGTCTGGCGAGCACTGCTTTCGAATAGTATGCGAAACTCCTAAATGACTCCATGAACACCTTCGACCAAATGGAGATGCTCTTATGTCAGAGATTCGTCAGTGTAACTCACTACAATGATGACGCTGGTCAATGAAAGGGTTAGACTGAACGTGACCTGGGTTAAATATGTTACCCGATGGAGAAATGTTTGGCCTAAATGCGAGCAACGCATCGACAAAGCTCCAGCCGTAGGAATGTTCATAGCTACCCTTGACCCAAATTCAATGATTTTCCCATATATGGCCCTCTTCAAGACGGAGACCTTCCAATAGCTCATAGATAAAATGGCTCGATTGGACCAGATGGGTCAAGACGCATCCTTTTCCGATGAAGATATATGAAAGGCGGAGGCAAGGCAGTGTTTGTCGCCAAAGCTTAACAAAAAATGAGCAGCTCTGAAGCAACTTGTTGTCAAAATAGCGATAGCACGGGTTCTACCCTTCGAAAGATTAGGGTGTGAATACTTGCTCCCCCAAAATATACGCAGGGGGCATAATGCATGCTCGCTGGTGGACGGGTCTTTACGCGAGGTAGTTCTTTCTTCAAAGAACAAAAAAGATGTTAGGGGACATATAAGTGGGTCCTGCAATCAAGTGGAGTAGCCCGCTTGAACTAAAAACCATGGAAAGGATGGAGAATCTATGTCCCATTCCAAATCAGATGATGAAGGGAAAAGCCCCTAAGTCAAATTTATTCTTCCAAGGAAGAAGAAAGCTCAGCAGAAGGAGTGACATGATATCTCGTTCCTTCGAAGATACTATGTCAACATCAGAAAGCGATATAGGTTCCCAAACACGGGAATATTGGAACGAAATTTCCTTAAACTAATATTCGTCTCAAATACGGGAATGTTAGACCGAAATGTCCCTAAACTAATAATGGACCGAAATGTCCCTAAACTAGCGCATCGCCCTAAACACGGCAATAATGGACCGCAATGTCCATAAACTAATATGCTCCTTTGACATCTATTTTGGAACCGGAGTCCCACCGATGAAGAATGCAACTCAAGTTCCCGTCGACTAATTTACTACTCCTGCGATGAAGTTACCCCCAAACCCCACCGGCAAAAAGATGGGTCATCTGCGGCGAAGCTACTTTTGAGAGCTCCACCATTTGCAAAAAATCATGTGTGAACTTGCAAGGTCCTCTCGATCTTGTGAGGAGAAAATACCCACGTGAGATCCTTACAACTCACAAAGGAGAAACACATTTGGAATCTATATGATTCCTACGGAGAAATTACACTTACAAGATCCTCACGGTTCATAAGGAGAATTTCCCCTATGAGACCCTCACAGTTCTTGGGATTCAAAAGCCTTAAGTTATAAGGATCCAAATCTGTTCTTAAGCAGTCATATCCCTACAAATTTATACCCTACAAGTAGTTCGATATCGACTCTTATATACAATCCACGGGCACAACAAAATATGTTCCAACCGAGTTTCACCAATAGCGAGAAATATCCTTATATAGTGAACGACACTTATTAGTCCTCTCGACTTATAAGGAGAAAATACTCTTATAAGATCCTTACGACTTATAAGAAAAAATATCACTTAGCAATCCCCACGATTTCTAAGGAGAAAATACACCTACGAGGTCCTCTTGACTCGTAGGAAGAAATACCTTTATGAGACCCTTACAGCTCATAAAGTCAAAAGCCTTAGTCGACGGGATCCTAACCCTGTTTGTGAAACCACCTTTATTCAAATTAACAAAGGCAAGTGATGATTCGCTCCTGGCAATATCTCAATTATAGCGATGCTGATGCCTAAACATGTGTCAAACTCCAAGTCCTCTCATGGCATATGATAATTTGCTCCTAGCAATATTCCAGTTGTAGACATATTGATGCCAAGATTGGTATCAAGACCCAAACCCCGACCCGCAACAAAATCAGCGAGCAAAAAAATGCATATAAAATAGTCGAAATGATGGGGTAACTCGTAATAAAAATCAACGAGCAAAAATTATATGCATATGAAACAGCCGAAATGTTTGGGCAACTCGCAATAAAAAACAGCGAGTAAAAATAAAAAATGACATAGCCAAAATGATTGGGTACCGTGAAAAATAGCCGAAATGATTGGGCAGTCGCGACTTTCGCGATATGAAAAGCTGAAAAGATAGAGCATCATGGAAATAAATAAAAATAATAATAAATAATAAAATAAAAATTTTCTGCCATGCTGTAACACCCTAATACGTTTATACAATATTAGTTTGTATTTTAACACTTGATTTATATTTCTTCTATTTTTTCATTTGGGTTATGAGTAATTCGAATAGTAAAAGTAGTTATCCAACCCGATCCGCATGTGTGAGATCCAATATGGTGCTAGATTATATCTGATATTTATCAGTGAACTGAATCTATGTAGATCTAGTATAATTTATATATAACATATATCTAAATTATTATATATCTTTTAATAACCACAAGTTAAGGATAAATTATATTTTTGCTAACTACCATCATATGGTTTATTATCTCATATCTTAGTTTGTTTTTATCTACCTTGTTTAAATCTCAAGATATCTTATAACCAAATATTTATTAAATCTATATATATATATATAATCCTTTTTAAATCATATATTAGGGGGTATATATATTTAAAATTATATTCTTGCATTATGGCTTAAAATTTTACGTATATGTATTATTCTCCAAATATATATTTTTGACGAGATTTTGGTGAAGTTTGGTTGTAATTTGATATTATCTACATACCCTAAAACTTTAATATAAATATTTATAAATATACTATATATATATATATATATATTAAATATTCTCTCTCTTTATTCTTTCTTCCTCTCCCTCTCTCCCCCTCGCCTCCATCGAGAATCCCGAGCCCTCACCCCTTTCTCACCGTCGACGCCTTCTCGTTCGAACCCACGCCTTCCTTCTCCTTTCGACTCCCTCGTTGTCCTTGTCCGAACCTCGAACACCACCACCACCGGCATCATCTTCTTCTTCTTTTCTTTCCTCACCGAGCTCTAACCCATCACCGCGCCTCAACCTCACATCGTCGTCAACCTCGCCTTCCTCGTCTCGCCATCGTCGACCTAACCTCACCTTCCTCCATCGCCCTCAACCCAGAACCCGAGCGACCACAGCACCTTCTTCTTCTTCTTTTTGCCTTCGACAGAGCCAACCCTAACAATACCGCCGCTTCCACCTTGGTTACCTCGCCGACGAGCATGACCCATACCTTATCTCCTTTCACCATCTCCTCACAATCCCGACCTCATCACATCTCTCTCTTTCTTTCCCTCACCAAGACCCTTCACCCCAGACCTCACCTCTTTGCCGACCAACCCCGACCTATCGCCGTCTTCTTTGACCCAAACACCAGCACCAGAACCTTCCGCAGAGCATGAGCAGGCCACTCCAGCGTGATACATTTTCATTTTTGGCCGAGGTCGTGAGTACGTCGTGTTGCGAACGTTACCGTCGTGCGGATACCCGTATTTCGTCATGGTTTTACCAATCAAGGCAAGTGTTCTAAAACTTGCAACAGCTATGTTACATATACCAATACATATATACTTATAAGATACATATATTTGGTATTTTGCCAATATTATCAATATACAATTTTTATAGTAATAATCCGTATTTAGTAACAATAGCAAGTTTATCTTGCTACATGCTAGTTCATTATAGTTTCAATATATTTCATTATAGTTTCATTATCTTTTACCTATGATAAATCTATATCAAGTATAATATATTTACATATATTTATAGTATGGCGAATTACTATTGATATACAGTTAATCTATATTACTAATAATAGCATGTGTATAGTCACAATTGTTGAGATCGTGCAAATTTACTTACTTGAACTATTTTAGTGGATACAATTTAGTTAGCAGATACAATCTTGTATACAATAATTATCCAGAGTAAAATGCTATTATAAATATGTTTGGATGTATCTGTAACAAGTAATATTGAATATATCAATTCCAGTATATCTAGATAACCATGACGAATATTACTGCTTTTATGGTGAATGGTTGCGCAATTAAATATCTATCCTGTTTAATACACAATACATGACATATGCGCAATACATCATCTTGTCATTACTATACCTATTACTTGGATTATTTACCAATACCGACAATCCTAACTTGTTGTCCTGATGGACGTGACTTATTTTCTAGATAAACATAACATATACTTGCATGTTCCTGTGTTGGCATTAGGTAGATGTCATTAATACCTGATTTGAACAAGAAACCTGGGGGAAAAGGGAAATCAATAATGAAACCCAACCTGTAACTCAACAACTCACTACTTTCCAGAGACTGATCAGTCGATACGGGTTTTGAGCCCCGGAATGATGATGCTGACATCATTCGTCTGTACATGATATTATTTTTACTACCTAACGACACGTCTCGGATTCAGCCCCGAGAGTCATGACCGTGATCCCAGGCACGCACGGGATACTATTGAGTTACATCGAGAATTCCATTAATTGGTTTCAAATACCGTTAGGATAGATAACCTAGAAACACAGATTTTAGGATACACGTGAGATACTTCTACCTTGCTGCTATATCGTCTGTGATTGTTGTTTATAATTATACCTCTTTTGCACATAACACCTTATAGTATATTTCTCGGTTTATTATTATGATGATGTACTGGCGTCTGGTTTTTGCATGGCCCGGTTCTTTTAACCTTGTCGCAGGAAGATCGAGAATATTTTGGCAGGCAAGCTGAGCAGTGAGGAGCTTTGCCGATTAGTTTAGAGATGTTTAGTTTATTTTCTAGTTATAGTTTAACGTTGTGATCCTATAAATGATGTGGTTAAGATATTATTTCTTGTTGGATCCTTATTCATTTCCGCTGCTTTCTCATTATTATTTTATTGTGGCAGTTGGACATGTGTTAGTTAGATTTTTGTTTACTGTTCTTGATATCTGATTGACAGCCGTAATGTGAAGATTTTTTCTCACCATAGGTAGTATGGTTGGTTTTGTCACGTACCGTATTTAAGTATTTGGGAAGCAGGGCGTGACACCTGCAAGTAGGTCCATACTGACTCTTATATACAATCCATGGGCATAAATGAAAGAAAAAGAACCATATTTTCCACCATACTTCGTCAAAAGAAGTTCCAGATCTCGATAGCAACATCTACGGCCAAGAGATCAACTTGACGTTCTTATCATTGCAGAAGGATGCAGACACAACGTCATCAAAGACCAAAGGGTCAAATCAATGCAGAGTAATGGAAAAATCCTGACTCCAGCTTGACGTTCCTTCTCGGTGCATATGCGGCGTTAATAAGAACCCAAGGGTCGAACAAAAGTGGAGTGACGACAAATTCCTAGCTCCGGATCTTGATGGCAACATCTACAGCCTAGAGATCATCTCCACGTTCCTCTCATTCCAGCAGGATGCAGACGCGACGTCATCAAAGACCAAAGGGTCAAATCAAAGTAGAGTAATGGCAAAATCCTAGCTCCAGCTTGACGTTCCTTCTCGGTGCAGACGCGGCGTTAATAAAAACCTAAGGGTTGAACAAAAGTGGAGTGATGAAAAATTCCTAGCTCCAGATCTCAATGGGAAAATCAACAGCCTAAAGATCATCTCTACATTCTTCTCATTCCAGTAGGGTGTAGATACCACGTTATTAAAGACCAAAGGGTCAAATAAAAGAGGAGTAATGGAAAAATCCTAGCTCTAGCTCGATGTTTCTTCTCGGTGCAGATGCGACGTTAACAAGGACCCAAGGGTCGAACAAAAGTGGAGTGACGGAATATACCTAGCTCTAGATTTCGATGGCAACATCCACTGCCAAGAGATTGTCTCTACGTTCTTCTCATTCCAGCAGAGCGCAGATGCAACGTCAATATGGACCAAAAGGTCAAAGCAAAAGCGGAGCAATGGCAAAGTCCTAGCTCCAGACCTCCATGGAGATATATATAACATAGAGGTCATATGAATGTCTAACCCTCTTCAGCGAAGAATTGGCATGGCATCACCAAAGCAAAAGTGGAGTGACGGCAAAATCCTAGCTCCAGATCTCGATGGAAACATCTACAACCTAGAGATCATCTCGACGTTCCTACACATTCCAGTAGGGTGAGGACGCAACTGTGAAATAAAAGTGGAGGACGGCAAAATCCTACCTCCAGACCTTGATAGCGATATATACGGCCTAAGGGTCATATGGATGTCTACCCCTCTTCAGTGAAGAATTGGCACGACATCATCAAAGAAAAAGCGAAGTGACGGCATATTCCTAGTTTTGGGTCTTGATGGCAAGCCTAAACACCAATGGATATCATCCCACCCTAGAAGGGCGCGGTTATGACTCATCGGGGCTCCAAATCGAGCCTAATCTCAAGTAAAGCGCCGCGGCAATACCTAACGCTTGATCTTCTAATAGTAATGTGAATATTCCAACGTAAGAAGATTACTTGAAGACATTTTGTCCAGCCTCAAAAGGGATAAAAGATACGACAGACATAGGGCTACTCGAGCAGCAACCTAAGCGACTGCATATCTAGAATATATCAGCCAACACGACAATCTATGGACATAATCCAGTACCACAAACCTAACGGACTCCTGCATCGAAAGGGGTTATCTAAATTTCACGTTAGGATACACCTGAGAGATCCTCTCGACTCGTAGGGAGAAACAGACCCTCATGGCTCATAAAGGTGAAAAGTCTTAGGTGACGGGGATATCAACCTGTTTCCTAAGCCACTGTTGCCCTACAAGGAGGTCAAGACTGACTCTTGTATACTATCCACGGGCTACATACGACAAAGTTGCATACCAATGAAGTGAAGAAGCCACTTACAGGTCCTCACGACTCGAAAGAGAAAAATACCCGAGTGAGATCCTAATGACTCACGGAGGCGATGGACACTTAGGAATCCTCACGATTTCTAGGGAGAATATGCACTTATGAGATCCACACGGCTCATAGGGAGAAAAAAATTCTTGAGACCCTTACGGCTCATGAAGATGGACAAAGCCTTAGGCGATAGAGACCTAAACATGTCTCCTAAGCCATCAATTCTACAGCGATACATAAGTTTGCACTACTTAACCTACGTACATACTTACATGGGCAAAGTAATGGGGGCATCTGCTCCCGCCAAAAATTTTGGCCCAGAGCTTATTTTTCCCTTATAAAAATATAAGGAAGCCCCCATGTGTTAAACACGTGCGCACCCACATGCAGAGCATGTAGGTGCCGCTTCAGATAGAATCAAATCCTATATTGGTTTCCACGTATTGAACATGTGAGCGCCTCACATGATATCCACATGAGTGCACTTGCCAGCTTCTTGGAAGCTCTCATGTGATATCCACGTGAGCGCTGTAGACTAATGCTTTACGTGCCATGAACGTGAGTGTTCTTTTTTGTAGAATTAAATTCTATGTGAGAAATATTTCCTTAATTTTTCTCAAACTAGAAAGATCTTCTCTGTTAAACAAAGGACCCTTGGATCAAAGATCCAACGGTGATTATAAAATCACCAATCGATCATCTGATAGAATTAAATTCTATCTTAGAAAAATATTTTTCTAATCTTTTTAAACAAACAAGAATGATTTTCTTTGTAAAACAGAGGGCCCTTGGATTAAAAATCCAATGGTGAATAAAATTCATCGATTAATCTTTAAGATCATTCGATTGATTATGAAATCGGTCATGATCTCTCAATGAGAGATTTTCTCTAATAGATTGATTTTTATCTTCTCATATAATAGGAGCAAAGAGATTAAATTTCGGAGAGAGGAGACCCCCCATAAGCTTCTATAAAAAAATACAAAAGGCTCTCTAAAAGCTTCCACAAAAACAGAGATCAAAACTCAACGCCTCACATGCTCCACACGTGAGTGCCCGTAAATGAAAACTCAGCGCCTCACTTGCTCCACAGGTGAACGCCCATGAATAAAGATCTGGCGCCGCACATGCTCCACAAGTGAGTGCTGTATAAAAGTTCTTAGCACTCTATAGTCAAAATGACTAAGTGATTAGCACCGATAGGGTAATACCCAAGTCTGTGCGCCTCACATGATACACACGTGAGCGCCAGAACAACAATTGGATATTATATTCACAGTCAAAAGACTAAGTGTTTAGCACTGCTGAATGATGAAAAAGCCCAAGACTGAGCCCAAAATTGGCTAATTCTCTGAAATTTCCATGAACCCATATGGTTCCTTGCAACTGAGCTCATATGCTTTGTTGATGGATCTTAATAAAATTTAATGATCCTTAACTTCATTTCTAAAATGATTTTAGTCTCATATAAGACTAATGTATCCTTAGTTAAAATAAATTGAGCCCTTATACTCGTATATTTAAGTTGATCTTAATCTAAAATCAGATTAACGGTCCTTGAATAAAACAAAATATCTCTTGAACTGATAGACCATACAACTTAGGTTCAAACCCAAATATGTACGGATTTGGATTAATCCGCGCTCTACAGGAGACGACATAAATTAGTCTCTATATACAATCTGCGGACAATCCCAACATAACACAGCACGAAGTGATCTACCGGAGCAGGAAAAAGTTGTTCTCGCAACGCGATAACGTAATTAATTGCATGGGCTTGTGCCTGCAGGGAAGAGCGTCCCAGAATCAAAAACCTCTTCAAAGAGGGGGAATCTGATGAAGTCACGCTACAACGGTCGCATCTGTACAAACCTCCGATATACGGTGCCATAAATCAACTTGGCATTTTTGGATAGATAGATGGATATGTTCCAAATAGTATATGCCCTTGTATTTAGGTGTCACGACCCGAAAGTACGGAACGTGACTGGCACTTAGATTACGAGACGTCTAAAGGCGTAACGTAACCTAAGTCAGCCAAAGCCCAGAAAAAATCTAAACCAAAACCAAAATAGTGAAGGAAACCTTACATGAAAACGATTTTGAAATCAATTAAGTTGCATTGAACTCCTTTTTAAAAACATCAAAAATTTCTGAAAATTTCGGCAGAGTCTCCTTTGTAAATTCTATCCCCCAAAATGGGTACAACAAGATATATAACCTGTAATCACAAAATGGCATCCCCAAGCGGGAGCTAGCTCTTCGCCCAAGGCGGATCACAACCACACGAATATATATATATATATATATATATATATATATATATATGTAATCTCAAGAAAAAGAGCATAAGAAATGCGAAATGTAAGGAAACACAACGTCGGCTCAAGTGAGCTCGACCCAAAAAGAACCCACATATACACAAATCTCTCAGTCTCATCACTAGGTCGAATATACAAATAAGAAGTGGTAGATGGAGAATACTAGATACAAAAAGAGTACAAAAAGAGATAATAGGGCTCTCGCAACCCACCTACGAGCAATGTCGTGAGTCTGAGCAAAAGAAATCACTAATAAGATAAGCTGCCGCTACTAGGCTGATAAGTCCGACCTGCAAGACACTGTGGCACAACAAGGGTGAGTTGCCAGCTCGTGAGTAGAATATAACATCTAGTAAGGCTATCGTAAGAATGCACGCAAATGCATCACAGTATGTATGTCCAGATGTGATGTACTACCTCTAGTATGCTTGCACATGTATGCAATGTCAATACTAAATCTTTAAGTGTTTTAATTGCTATGAGTTCTGCATTCTTAATTTTAGAAAAAAGAATATCTGTATAATAGCTAAATACCATCAAGAAATCATCTGAAACCCGTGTTAAGCATCGACACCAAATATGAAAAACACATCTGTCTCAATGTCTCACTGTATCAATGTCTCAATACATCGGGCTCCGTCAGTTCGGATCGGCCCATATCATCAAATCTCACGACAACGGTCGGTATCCTCCGGATATCCGCCGCGCCAGACATCACCGGTAGGTAGTCTTCCCCTGCCAGGCTCATCGTCTACAACTCGATCTTCTTTCCCCGGGGTACCATACCGGGCCCACCATGTACCCGAGACGGTTCATCCACTCCTCGAATCGGGTCTCGAAATCCAACAGAAAACATGAAAACTCATGGTGGACGACACATACATCACGAGAAAACCGCAACTTTGTTTTAAAAAATGATAAATATAAGCTTTTGTTAAATTCTTGCGGTTTTCCCCAAAATCCAGAAATCGCAGCAATACTGAAATCCTCAAGAAAATCATAATACCCAACATATTTTATATGACAAATGTCTATGATATCAAGGTATGCGATATGATTTGTGGCTAGAATCTATGTAAGTATGAAGATGATGCGAGGTATATACATGCTATGCTATTTCATATATCGTGTATAATGCAAATGGTGATACTAAACTAAACAGGTCCTACAGTGCTCGTGGCATGGCAATTACCAAAGGCATGTGTGTCACATGAATAGTGCGCATGCAACAGGAGCCAATGGTAATGGTGTTCGTGTCCTACGAAGTGATATCGCACATGTGTATATGGATATCCTATGCAAATCTTGCAGACGAATAGCTATAAATATATAAAATGTGCATGAGGGGGTTTAGCTAACTAACATTGCATATCTTGCAAGAAATAAAGTAATCCTAACTAGGGGGTGCCTTGCGCCATCCAGACGATTCCCCCATAGATGAATACATCTACTCACCTGAAAGCCTCGCTAATCCGATCCGACACCGCCTTGCCTTTGCGCGCCGCGTCCGATGTTTCCGCGACCGATCCTCGAATTGCATAACACACAATATAAGATTACAGATTTCTGAAATGACGCAACTCACACTATGAAATGATCGACACTCTCGAATTAATCACAACGTGCACTCGGTACGCGGAAAATACACGAAAATCGCTAAAACCTTAACTAAAATCGCCGTTTCGGGGCAACCGTCAAAACTGAAACCCGACTAAATCAAAATCCGCATTCGCACACCCTAAAAGTTGTATGAGATGCTATAGATATAGTCCATATATCGTAATAATATCATCTCCTAATTTTCATAAAAATCTAGTAAGCATTAGCATAGAAATATCGATGCAATTGTCGCGATTTAACGGTGTAGCGATCGCTACATCGCACAAACAACCATTCTAACCAACTAGATAGACAAAACCCTAACTTAAACTCATCAACCATGATACAAACCCTAATTACAACACCAAACCTTTACTAGAATTTCCTAAACAAGAATTCATAACCAAATTACACACTAAAACTACTAAATCTAGCAAATTTAAACCACAATTTGAACATTAGATAAGAATTATACCTTAAAATTTGAACCCTAACTTGCACTTGATCTTGAAAGATGCCTCCTTTCACCTTGTTTTAAAGCAAATTAGGGTTGGAAAGAGGTGGAATAGGATTATGGTTTGAATTTGTGAAGAAATGTGTTGATTTCGATGGATTTTGTTGATTTTTTCATGATTTTTGAAGCAAGAAAGAGAGAGGGAAATGGGGTTTGCAGCAGGTTGAGCTCGACCTGATGTTGGGGAGGGTGTGTGTGTGTGAATGGTGTAGAAAATTCTACACAAAAAGCCTTTCCCAAGCTCAATTAATGACCATCACATCAATTTTTACACAAAAAAACCCCATTTTAAGCCATTTTTGAATAAAATTTTAAACCATAGAACAAAAATCTTGAAAAGTCTTGATAAAATTTTATTAACACTAAATTTTAGTTTATAAAGTTTCCTAAGTGTGTAATTTACCTAATTAAATTTGTATTTATCACTAATTAATTATATTTTTAAAAGCTTAAAATAATATTAAAAATAATTAATTAAGGAAAAAATTTTAATTAACTAGAAAATTTTAAGTGGCATTTTAGTGACCAATTTATAGTAATATCTTATCTAAATTTTTTATAATTAGGTCTATAATGAAAAAAATACTTATTTTGCCTTTTTACGGAAAAGACTGCAAATTTTGCCGATTACCGAAAAACTGCCTAAACGATTTTCGAAGCGTTACAATCTTCCCCCCTTAAAGAAATTCGGTCCCCGAATTTAAAAATTTAACTACGCGTACCTTCAAAAAGATGGGGATATCTCTTCCTCATCTCGACCTCGGTCTCCCAGGTGACCTCCTCGCTGTTCGGGCCAGGCCAAAAGATCTTGACGGACGGTATAACCTTCGACCTCAATTTCTTCACCTGCTGATCCAAAATGACCACCGGCTGCTCGGTGAATGAAAGATCATGCTTTAGCTGGATCTTCTGGTGCTGAATCGCATGGGAAGGATCATGAAGATACTTGCGGAGCATCGAAACATGGAACACGGGGTGAACATCGGGGAAGCTGGGCGGAAGAGCTAACCGATAAGCGACTGGACCAACACGCTCTAGGATCTCGAAGGGACCAACATATCTAGGACTAAGCTTCCCTTTCCGCCCAAATCTCATCACACCCTTCATCGGAGAGACCCTCAGGAAAACATGATCGCCAACAGCGAACTCGAGTCGGCGACGGCGCCTGTCAGCATATGATTTCTGCCTACTCTGTGCCGCTCTCATCCTGTCCCGAATCATCTGTATCTTTTCGGTCATCTCCTGTATGATCTGCGGCCCCAAAATATTGCTCTCACTAAGCTCTGTCCAACATACAGGCGATCGACATCTCCTCCCATATAAAACCTCGAAAGATGCCATCTGAATCGTCTCCTGGAAGCTATTATTGTAGGAGAACTCGATCAAAGGCAAATGACGATCCCAGCTACCACCGAAATCTAAAACACAAGCTCTGAGCATGTCCTCAAGAGTCTGAATAGTACGCTCCGACTGACCGTCAGTCTGCGGGTGAAAGGCTGTGCTAAAACTCAATCGGGTGCCCAAAGCTTCCTGAAGTTTCTTCCATAATCGGCTGGTAAACTGGGTGCCCCGGTCGGACACGATGAAAGTCAAAACGCCATGCAGTCGCACGATCTCATCAATATAAACCTGGGCGTACTGAGAAAATCCAAAAGTGGTCTTCACTGGCAGAAAGTGAGCCGCTTTCGTCAGTCGATCTACAATCACCCAAATAGAGTCATACCCTCGACTGGTCCTGGGTAGACCCATAATGAAGTCCATGGAGACCTGTTCCCACTTCCACTCAGGGATGGGCAAAGGCTGTAACTCGCTGGCTGGCCTCTGGTGCTCGGCCTTGACTTGCTGACAAGTCAGGCATCTCGACACAAAGTCTGTAACATCCTTCTTCATCCCGTCCCACCAGTAAATCTCTCTCAAATCACGGTACATTTTGGTGGAACCTGGATGAACACTGTATACTGATCTATGTGCCTCCTCAAGGATATCACGCCTCAGTCCCTCAGAATCTAGTACACACAGTCGAGTCCCAAATCGATGTATCCCCTGATCATCAATCACGAACACAGAAACTCTGCCCTGCCGAATCTGCTCAATAATCTCTAAAATACGGGCATCGCCGGACTGTGCCTCGCGGATACGGTCAAGTAACTGTGGGCGTGCTCTGAAATGGGCCAGCTGTCCCCCTATAAGAGTAAACTCGAACTGCACTCTGTTGTCACATAAAACCTGCCAATCCGCAGTCGACTGCATCTGTACTGCGCTCAAACAAGACAAGCTACCTCTGGGCCTCCTACTCAAAGCATCTGCTACGACATTCGCCTTGCCCGGATGGTATAGAATCTCGCAGTTATAATCTTTCACCAACTCCATCCAACGACGCTATCTCAGATTCAGATCTCGCTGCTGAAAGATATACTTCAAACTCTTGTGGTCAGTGAATATCTGGCACGACTCACCGTATAGGTAATGTCTCCAGATCTTAAGTGCAAATACCACTGCAGCCATCCCTAAATCATGGGTGGGGTAGTTCTGTTCATGTTTCCTCAGCTGCCGAGAAGCATACGCGATAACTCTACATGCTGCATCAATACACAGCCCAGCCCTACTCGAGAAGCATCACAATATACCACGAACCCGCCTGATCCTGAAGGCAATGCTAACACTGGTACAGTAGTCAGACGAGTCTTCAACTGCTGGAAACTATCCTCATATGCCTGGGTCCAATCGAAAGGAACCCCCTTCCGGCTCAACCCGGTCAACGGTGCAGCAATACGGGAGAAATCCTGGACAAAACGTCGTTAATAGCCGGCCAGACCTAGAAAGCTGCGAACCTCTGTAACTGATACCGGTCTAGGCCAACGCTGAACTGCTTCGATCTTCTTCGGATCCACACAAATACCATCTCTCGTCACCACATGACCCAAGAAGTCGACACTGTCTAGCCAGAATGCGCACTTGGAAAATTTGGCGAACAACTGATGCTCCCTCAAAGTCTGCAATGTGATACGTAAGTGCTGCTCATGCTCCTCCTGGCTCCGAGAATAAACCAAGATGTCGTCAATGAACACAATGATGAACTGATCGAGATACGGCCTGAATACACGGTTTATCAAATCCATAAATGCTGCCGGGGCATTGGTGAGCCCGAACGACATCACCAAGAACTCATAATGACCATAGCAAGTATGGAAAGCAGTCTTCGGAATATCCTCCTTCCGAACCCGCAACTGGTGATAACCTGACCGTAAATTAACCTTCGAGAAAAACCCTGCACCCTGGAGCTGATCGAATAAGTCATCAATGCGGGGTAGGGGATATCTATTCTGCACAGTAACCCGGTTCAGCTGACGATAATCAATGCATAAACGCATACTGCCGTCCTTCTTCTTAACAAACAGGACGGGAGCACCCCAAGGTGACACAATCGGTCGGATAAGCCCTTTATCCAGCAAGTCCTGTAACTGATCCTTCAGCTCTCTCAGCTCCGCCGGGGCCATCCGACAAGGCGGTATAGAGATAGGCCCCGTGCCGGGGATCAAGTCGATGCAGAACTCAATCTCGCGCTCTGGTGGCAGACCAGGCAGCTCGTCAGGGAATACATCAGGAAACTCTCTCACAACAGGGACCTGGTCCAACGGAACCTCTGTGGCGCTAGCATCACAAACATAGGCTAAGAATCCCTGACACCCTTTCCGCAAGAGCTGACCAGCGCGAAGGGAAGAAATCAAGCTGGGAAGGGTAGCGCTACGATCTCCCTGAATAACAAGAACCGGCTCACCAGGAAAACTGAATCCGACTGCTTTCTCACGGCAGTCCACGGATGCATAACAGGTGGCTAGCCAGTCCATACCAAGAAGAACGTCAAAGTCTAGCATATCGAGGAGAATCAAATCAACTGAAGAATCTCTCTCCCCGATACGAACGGAACATGATCGGTACACAACACGGGCAACAAACGACTCGCCTACCGGTGTAATAACGATAAGCGGCTGATCTAATGAAGAAGACTCTCGGCCCAACCTCGGTGCAAAGTACATGGATACATAGGAATGTGTGGAGCCTGGATCAAATAATACCCGTGCATCAAAAGAACATACTGGCAGAGTACCTGTCACGACGGTATTGGATGCCTGTGCATCCTGAGGAGTCAACACGAACACTCGGGCCTGTCCACCACTAGTAGCTGGCTGTCCTCTGCCTCTACCTCGGCCTCTGCCTCTGCCTCTGTCGCCTTGTCTTCTCTGAACCGGACCGCCACGCCCACGACCTCTAGGAACATCTGGCTGGCGTGGAGCATCATCAGGAGTAGGAAGTAGAGCTCTCTGAGGAGGTGGTGAAGGTGGTAAGGTCACATGCGGGACTGTCGCCGTGCCCTGGCGCCCCATGGTACAATCTCTGACACGGTGGTACTGACTCCCACACCGAAAACATCCTGGCGACGACTGCTGGGTCTGTGGATATGAACCAAATAACTGACCTCGTCTCAATCCTCTGCCTCCACCATCTCCCGGAAATAATCTATCGCGGTGTGTACCCATCTGTCGCTGAGCTGGCGTATCAGTACGGATCCTCTTCGGCCCAGAAACGACCGGAGTCTCAGAAATACGCTCCTCCAAAAGTAAGGCTGCATCCATCGCGGCTGCGTATGTATCAAAGTGCTGGGTGCCGATGCCAAGGAATAGCTGTGTATCAAGCCCTCGTACAAACCTCTTTATTCTCTTCTCTTCTGTGTCTACTAGGTACGGAGCATATCGAGACAACTGGGTAAACTGTATATCATACTCCGACACCGTCATCCCAGGAGTCTTGCGCAGAGACTTAAAACTACGGGCTCGAGCATCTCGGACACTCTCCGGAAGAAAACGGGCAAGAAACGCAGCTGTAAACTCATCCCAGGTCATAGAAGGTAGACCTGCAGCTCGGCCTCTCTCTACTGAATCGTACCATGTCTGGGTAAGACCATCCAGACGAAAACTCGCGAACTCCACCAATCTATCATCAGAACACCTCAACGAACGGCAAATCCGAGCCATCCTATTAAGAAATGCCTGTGGGTCCTCTGTCGCATCCGTACCGGTAAAAGATGGAGGTCTCAATCTCATGAACTCCTATAGTGAAACAGGGATAGACGCAGTAGTAGCAGGAGCGACCATCTGTGCAGCAGGTACAATCGTGGTCTATGCGGTGGAAGGAACGTCCTCGGATCTCTGTGCCCGACTGGACTCAACTAAAGATCCCATTATCTGTCACAACTCCTGCATGCCGGCCTCTAATCTGGCAATACGGTCTGGATAAGGCGGATCAATATGACCCTGAGGGGTAGGCGTATCATCCCGCTCGATCCTCGCCTCAGATGAGCCCGCTCGAATCTCATCCCTAGCGGCAGCCCGCTGAGCTCTCGTAGTCTTTGGCGGCATCGAAGCTAGAATAAGAAACAGGACCGATAAGAACATTGCAATTGAATCAAGGAATGCAAGGAATCAAGAAAGGAAATACAAGCAATTTTGTCCTAAGGTCACTTAGGCAGAGTACCGTATCGTAAGTATGTCGTGGATCATACCCACGCTACGCCATTCTGCTTAAGTCACATACTCCATCTACCAAGGTCGTCCTACACTCAGAAAGGTAAAACCTACGCTCTGATACCAACTTTGTCACGACCCGAAAGTACGGAACGTGACTGGCACTTAGATTACGAGACGTCTAAAGGCGTAACGTAACCTAAGTCAGCCAAAACCCAGAAAAAATCTAAACCAAAACCAAAAGAGTGAAGGAAACCTTACATGAAAACGATTTTGAAATCAATTAAGTTGCATTGAACTCCTTTTTAAAAACACCAAAAATTTCTGAAAATTTCGGCAGAGTCTCCTTTATAAATTCTATCCCCCAAAATGGGTACAATAAGATATATAACCTGTAATCACAAAATGGCATCCCCAAGCGGGAGCTAGCTCTTCGCCCAAGGCGGATCACAACCACACGAATATATATATATACGTAATCTCAAGAAAAAGAGCATAAGAAATGCGAAATGTAAGGAAACACAACGTCGGCTCAAGTGAGCTCGACCCAAAAGAACCCACATATACACAAATCTCTCAGTCTCATCACTAGGTCGAATATACAAATAAGAAGTGGTAGATGGAGAATACTAGATACAAAAATAGTACAAAAAGAGATAATAGGGCTCTCGCAACCCACCTACGAGCAATGTCGTGGGTCTGAGCAAAAGAAATCACTAATAAGATAAGCTGCCGCTAATAGGCTGATAAGTCCGACCTGCAAGACACTGTGGCACAACGAGGGTGAGTTGCCAGCTCGTGAGTAGAATAATATCTAGTAAGGCTATCGTAAGAATGCATGCAAATGCATCACAACATTTATGTCCAGATGTGATGTACTACCTCTAGTATGCTTGCACATGTATGCAATGTCAATACTAAATCTTTAAGTGTTTTAATTGCTATGAGTTCTGCATTCTTAACTTTAGAAAAAAGAATATCTGTATAATAGCTAAATACCATCAAGAAATCATCTGAAACCCGTGTCAAGCATCGACACCAAATATGAAAAACACATCTGTCTCAATGTCTCACTGTATCAATGTCTCAATACATCGGGCTCCGTCAGTCCGGATCGGCCCATATCATCAAATCTCACGACAACGGTCGGTATCCTCCGGATATCCGCCACGCCAGACATCACCGGTAGGTAGTCTTTCCCTGCCAGGCTCATCGTCTACAACTCGATCTTCTTGCCCCGGGGTACCATACCGGGCCCACCATGTACCCGAGACGGTTTATCCACTCCTCGAATCGGGTCTCGAAATCCAACAGAAAATATAAAAACTCATGGTGGACGACACATGCATCACGAGAAAACCGCAACTTTGTTTTAAAAAATGATAAATATAAGCTTTTGTTAAATTCTTGCGGTTTTCCCCAAAATCCAGAAATCGCAGCAATACTGAAATCCTCAAGAAAATCATAATACCCAACATGTTTTATATGATAAATGTCTATGATATCAAGGTATGCGATATGATTTGTGGCTAGAATCTATGTAAGTATGAAGATGATGCGAGGTATATACATGCTATGCGATTTCATATATCGTGTATAATGGAAATGGTGATACTAAACTAAACAGGTCCTACAGTGCTCGTGGCATGGCAATTACCAAAGGCGTGTGTGTCAAATGAATAGTGCGCATGCAACAGGAGCCAATGGTAATGGTGTTCGTGTCCTACGAAGTGATATCGCACATGTGTATATGGATATCCTATGCAAATCTTGCAGACAAATAGCTATAAATGTATGAAATGTGCATGAGGGGGTTTAGCTAACTAACAATGCATATCTTGCAAGAAATAAAGTAATCCTAACTAGGGGGCGCCTCGCACCATCCAGACGATTCCCCCATAGATGAATACATCTACTCACCTGAAAGCCTTGCTAATCCGATCCGACCACCGCCTTGCCTTTGCGCGCCGGGTCCGATATTTCCGCGACCGATCCTCGAATTGCATAACACACAATATAAGATTACATATTTTTGAAATGATGCAACTCACACTATGAAATGATCGACGCTCTCGAATTAATCATAACGTGCACTCGGTACGCGAAAAATACACGAAAATCGCTAAAACCTTAACTAAAATCGCCGTTTCGGGGCAACCATCAAAACTGAAACCCGACTAAATCAAAATCCGCATTCGCACACCCTAAAATTCGTATGAGATGCTATAGATATAGTCCATATATCGTAATAATATCATCTCCTAATTTTCATAAAAATCTAGTAAGCATTAGCATAGAAATATCGATGCAATTGTCGCGATTTAACGGTGTAGCGATCGCTACATCGCACAAACAACCATTCTAACCAACTAGATAGACAAAACCCTAACTTAAACTCATCAACCATGCTACAAACCCTAATTACAACACCAAACCTTTTCTAGAATTTCCTAAAAAAGAATTCATAACCAAATTACACACTAAAACTACTAAATCTAGCAAATTTAAACCACAATTTGAACATTAGATAAGAATTATACCTTATAAGTTGAACCCTAACTTGCACTTGACCTTGAAAGATGCCTCCTTTCACCTTGTTTTAAAGCAAATTAGGGTTGGAAAGAGGTGGAACAGGATTATGGTTTGAATTTGTGAAGAAATGTGTTGATTTCGGTGGATTTTGTTGATTTTTTCATGATTTTTGAAGCAAGAAAGAGAGAGGGAAATGGGGTTTGCAGCAGGTTGAGCTCGACCTGATGTTGGGGAGGGTGTGTGTGTGTGAATGGTGTAGGAAATTCTACACAAAAAGCCTTTCCCAAGCTCAATTAATGACCATCACATCAATTTTTACACAAAAAAACCCCATTTTAAGCCATTTTTGAATAAAATTTTAAACCATAGAACAAAAATCTTGAAAAGTCTTGATAAAATTTTATTAACAATAAATTTTAGTTTATAAAGTTTCCTAAGTGTGTAATTTACCTAATTAAATTTGTATTTATCACTAATTAAATGTATTTTTAAAAGCTTAAAATAATATTAAAAATAATTAATTAAGGAAAATTTTTTAATTAACTAGAAAATTTTAAGTGGCATTTTAGTGACCAATTTATAGTAATATCTTATCTAAATTTTGTATAATTAGGTCTATAATGAAAAAATACTTATTTTGCCTTTTTACGGAAAAGGCTGCAAATTTTGCCGATTACCGAAAAACTGCCTAAACGATTTTCGAAGCGTTACATTAGGCTAAACGCTCTCCGCGTCTCAGTCCTTTCTCCGGCAGTAAACACCTGTTCAGTTGATAAAACTGCACATTTGTTATTACATTTTTCCTACTAATTCCATATTAAAAAAAGGTGTTTATTATAATATATCATACATATGAGAGTTTATTTGTAAAAATACTATTTTCCATGTGTTGATATATTATAATTAGAATTTGGTAGGAAAATGTATGCAAATAATATCATTGACCAAATCTTAACTCTACTAAATATTATTTGAGTTGTTGTGCAGAATTTTCAGGTCTAAAATCAAGGAAATCAAAGTTGTTAAGAGCAAACCTGCCTAATTAAGAAAGCAAAAAAAGAAATCAAGTCTGACAGAAGTAAAGAAAAGATTTCCAATTTCCAAAGGTTCCAGAGATCGCCAAATGTCACACAAAAGAAGCCCCAAAAATTTGATCACGGGTCAAGATTAAATGGCCGCGGATCCGTGGCCATACCCGCCCTTGGGCCGCGGATTCGCGGCAATATTGAGGAGATACAAAGTGCAAATTTTTTGGGAGAATCTTTAAAGTTAGCTTCCATATTTGGAAGCAAGAGTTCTGGCTTTGGGAATATAAATAAAGACCGAGAGCCTCTTGGAAAAATTATCAAACCGACGAGATCACGAAGTCCAAGACGGCTCACGCATCCAGGCTGATCATCAACTGTTCGTCTACCTCCTTAGAAGAGATCGAGAAGCAACTAGAAATTGTAATCATTTTCTAAGGATTCAAGTATAATGAATATTGTTGATTAATAAAGGTAGCTTTCTTTTTCTTATTCTATTTCTTAGTAGTTTAATTATGCAATTTCTCTCCATCTCTTTTTCTTCCAACATGCGCGAGTAATTCTCCGCTTGTTAGGGTTCGTAGGATTAGGGTAGGCTAATGGATGATGCACATCCCTAAACCCTTTTTAAGTCCTATAAAGTTTATGAACTTTATCAAAAGAATCATTAACATCCTAATCGGGCGCGCTAACAATTCTTTGTTAGTTCCGACCGCGATTAGAGATTAGATTAATGATTGTTTTGGTAAAGGCTAGATATGAACGGAGTTCCGTGTCGAGATAAGGGTTAAGAGTGGGATTCCTTTTTCCTCCAGAAACCCTAATCTACACGCATCACCGTTGTTCTAGTTTTAAATCTATTAAAGGATAAAAAGGGTAACTTTTAATTAATTATCCATAACTACTAAATCCTAACGAACCCTACAAGCCCTCTTATTATATTAGCTATATCCCTAAAATAATCTAGATCTATATATTTTGCATTCTTGCTTAACGTAGATCTAGAAACCTTTCCACAAAATTCTTTATCCCTCCTCTCTTTTTCAACACATCTAAAGTAAGAGTAAAAGATTCAACGTTTACCTGAGGACGATCCGTACTCATCTCGGTCTAGCTACGCGCGACACCGTTATTGATTGTGGTTAACTATTCTACAAACACTTTTTCACATCAATCAACACCCGCCTGTGACGATGTTTACCGCATGTCTGTAATGTGATTATCTTCATGCGATGATGATGATGATATGTGTGTGTGTATGCTGATATATATGATATATAAATAAATTCTTCTAAATGTTTTGCGTCCGCGTTAGCCCTGTCTCCGCCCTGCCGTAAGTTAAGTAACCTACGGTGAAGACTCGAGACCCCGTGGAGAATGCGGATGGATATAAAGCATTCTTATTTTCTTTTCATATCATGCTTTCCTGTAATGGTGTGGGAAGATGCTAGATAATATGTGATGTTATCTAAATGATGGGATTGAATTAATTTGATTAATGTAAAAGAAAACAAACCTAATATACGTTGTTGGAACCAATCTATTTTTTCAAAAGAATCTATAGTCATTTGTTTTTGCTTTGCATAGAGATATTCGGTTAGAAATATCTTGCATCTCATTTGATGAGAAAAGAGCTTTGATCCCTTCACGGGGAGTTCTCTCTTGGGCAAAAGTTTATGTTACTATAAACTTGCAAAACCACTCGGTTTTTTCAATGATATCAAGTTCATTATATTAATGGTTTTCTTCAAAACCAGCCATAGCCCTTTGTCATTTCAGGAACTAGAGTACTTAGTATTTATACTACGTTTGTTAACTATGTTAAGGCGTATTGTACGGTAGCTAAGTGATGCTTCCTGCTTGCATGTGATGCGATTGGTTAGGACAGTCATACGATTTTGTTGACTATGTTAAGGGTTTGTACGGGTGGATCTAAATCAATCACGAAATGACGGGTCGAACTTGACTTGCAACTTATGATTTGTTGACTATGTTAAGGTCATAAGCCGCATGGGATAAAAACATATATCGGGGGTTTCAAGCGTTGAAACTTGCAACGTGATTGCATACCTTTGATGTCATAGTTTGGATCCCGATTCCTACTCTGAGTAATAGTTACTCCCGGAAAATTTCACTTCACAACTGGCTAACCTATTAGGTGTCTAGAAAGGTGTTAACGGGGTTATGCCTTTGCGGAAATGGTGTTATTAAATTGGGTCCATGCGAAATCATAGGGGACCTCCCTTGGAGTACCAACACTGGCCTGACTGAACGGTTGGCAAATATGTAGGTGTATATGATCTCGGCTAATTCTTCTTTTATGGTTTGAAGGAGGATTCGACGAAATAGTGGGGAACATTCTGATTAGATAAATTAATAAATCAATCTAATCTTGATAGAGTGCACACTGAGTGTTTCTTTTCTCTCACTGGTAGCGATCTATGACCGACCTTAAACTAAAACTCGTAAACTAAGTTAACCAAATTTTTTTACAATCATTGGTTTTGGAATGTCATGATTGCCCTATTTCATGACATAATTGCATATGTTCTTGCCCCTCCCACTTCCCCTTTTAGTTGCTCCAGAATACTTTGTATCTGATACAGAGATCCATATTGCATAGAAGGTTATCTCGTATAGTTACATACGAACTCAGAGAGAGTGTTTCAGTCGAGAATAGCCGTCGGTTCTGAAGAAAGTGAATTGTATATGATATAATTCATTTGTCTATTCTCTCAACTTTATCTCAAATTTGAGAGCTTCTTAAATAAGGAGAATATACTAGTTACGCTTATTGGATAGTCTTCTTCTAATCCCAAGGTTGGGGCTGAAAGAAAGGATAAGAAGAAAACTGACTAGCCTAAGTTCGGTATACAAAAGGTAAGACGGAGAGACGTCTAAATGGGTTACAGCTAAAAGGAAAGAAGATTGCAACTACGGTCATGAGCTTAAGCAATGGAAAATGCATTACTAGGAATATTCGGCCAACACCTTAAAACATTTTTTATATTTCAGTTTTCCTGTGTGGTTTTAATTAAAGATTGTTTCTTGATTAATTCTGACTCCTATGTATGTAGATACCGGATTAGAATCCCACATCTGTAAGAAGTTACAGATGCTGAGAAGGAGTAGAGTATTGAGAAAGGATGATTTGATCCTTAATATCAGAAATCGGAGCAATTATTGCTATTGGGGAAAATCGCCAGGTTTTGCTTAGTGGCGAATATTTGGTTTTGAATAACCATTGTTATGTATCAATTTTCAACTGATATATCTGTCTCTTTATTTTAATAAAGTGGGATATAAATTTTGAAAAATATTTTCTGAACATTTACCTCTATTATTTGATGATTAAGTAAGGTGCATTGAATAACGGTATAGATATTTTTAACCAAAATACACTTTTCAATTTAAAACACTCAGAGTTTGAGTTTCTAAACTCTTGAGACTTATACATATTGATGTATGTTGTCCGATATCTATATGGACATGGGGATGGTATTCATACTTCATTCCGATTACCTACGAGTTTTCTGGTTTTAGAAAAGCATTCTTGTTGAAATGTAAAGTCCAAAGATTTTGATAAATTCATAGGGTATAAGAATAAAATAGAAAACTAGACGTTGGAAGTATCAAGATTTTTTGAAGTGTCCAAAAATGTGGATTCTAATGCTTGGAATTCTGTATTGAGAATTTGATTTTTTTCCTCAGATTACTCTTCCGAGGGTGCGCTCCATGATGAGTATGCTAAGTGGTCTTTTTCATTTAGGGATATGCACTGGAAATAGCTGTCCCTGACAAATTTTAGCCACTCCGCAGATTTAGTAGGTGATCTCAGCCATCCAAGAGGTACTTCGGTTTCCTTGTAGACGGTGACAGGGAGACTTGCATCATGTGACGATGGTCCTACTAGTTGTAAGCATGCCATAGGAACTGCTGACTTTTGACTAATGGTCTGATACCATATTATCCAAGTTAGACTCCATACACTGCAACAAAGTATGGATTTTGTTGGGTGCTCCTGAAAGGGTAAAACCCATCAGGAGCAAGTATATCTTTTGAGATCAGTGCAGATGGAAAGGTAGTAACCTAATAAGGCTAGACTTGTAGTAAAAGGTTTTCATCAAATACCCGGTGTGGATTGTGATGAAACTTTTGCTTCAGTGTCTGTGCTGAAGTCCATACATGATATAACCTGCCATTGTTGTTTTTTCATGACTATGATATCTAGCAGATGGATGACTATAATGTCTTTTTAAATGGGGATTTAAAAGTGTACATGCATATGACTCTGTCAGAGGGTTATTGTAGTTAGTGGGAGCAGCGGAAAGTGTGCAAATTGCTTAAGTCTATTTGTAGACTAAAACAGGCATAGCGGAGATGGATCATCTGTTTTGATGTTACGGTCAAAGTGTTTGACTACATCAAAAGGATGAACCTGGTATTTGTAAGAAAGATGTAGGAAGTAATGTCATAATCCTCATATGGTATGTGGATGACATACTCCTGATAGGAAGTGATGTTCTTATGCTACAATCGGTAAAACTATGATGGTCATAGGTGTTTCTCCATATAGGATGTGGATATCAGTCCAATCCTGGAGAAACATAGGATAGTAGCGAATAACATATGATGTTCTTAGTGTATGGTAATGGCAGCCTTTCTGGAGGTGGTTACCGATTCCAGCTTCCAAGGTGACATGGATAACAGAGCGTCTGTCGTGAGCTATAAGTTTACCTTCTTCTGAGAAGCAGTATATTGGAAATAGTTTTGTTGGGTGCTCTTGAAATGGTAAAACCCATCAGGAGAAAGTATATCTTTTGAGATCAGTGCAGATGGAAAGGTAGTAACCTAATAAGGCTAGACTTGTAGTAAATGGTTTTCATCAAATACCCGGTGTGGATTGTGATGAAACTTTTGCTTCAGTGTCTTGCTGAAGTCCATACATGATATAACCTGCCACTGTTGTTTTTTCATGACTAGAATATCTGGCAGATGGATGACTATAATGTCTTTTTAAATGGGAATTTAAAAGTGTACGTATATATGACTCTGTCAGAGGGTTATTGTAGTCAGTAGGTGTTGGATATAGTGCCCTCAGAGTCAATTATTGGATCGCAGGTACGTGATTGCAATGATTGCGGAGGGCCTATACCGGTAGGACAGTCTTACTCGAGATGATAGTATGCTATCTGGTTTGCCTTTATCAGTCGTGTACAGGTTCAGGTGACTGATCACTGTTACACTTTGATAGAGCCCTTAGGATCTTGCTTTACTACCAACAGTATGATGGCGATCATATACGTGAGAGTTGGGTAGTTTATATGCAAATCCTTAATTGTGGTCCCTAGTCATGGGAGTTTCGAGACAGGGCATCGATACTCCGGAGTAGACTAGTGTGTACAGTCGAGACCCCGACGAGGGGCGGTGGCCGATCTCACAAGCCACTGGTGTCAGTTAGATCACCTAAGATGTATACAGGTGCTCATTGGGTTATGAGTACACCAGACAGGACTCGCCGGGAATCTGCTAGTTGGTATTATACATATCGTCAGATAGCAGTTCCCTGGTGACATGTGTACAGGTTAGTTCATCGACCTGAGGTCGTCATTTGTCTCGTGTGAGTTTCCACTGTGCTTTGATTTCTACCCTACCACGGCTCAAAGGAGTCGTGCAAACAGGTAGTTTTTGGGTACAGTCCCGAGCCACATGGAGGCACGTGAGCGGATCGGCAGGGGATTCGTCTCTCCCGATATTGGGGGTGAGATCGCGCTGTGACTAGGAGAGCCATTACACAAAGCCCACGGCCGTGGCAGGAGATTTACTGGTAGGTACTCCAGTAGTATCTCAGGGTGTTTTTGGGCTACACTCCGACACGACTTATACTGCTATTGGGGGTCTGACGTTACTAGCCCCCTAGGCAGATATGCGATACTCATAGACGAACAGACCGGACTGTATATACATTGTCACTGTTAGGCTCAGTAGGGTTTTCGGATGAGTTCGCTCATTGGCATCCCTTGAGGTCAGTCCATGGGCAGCCGTTACGCACAGCTAGTGCCGCTGACGGCTTGTGGTTAAACTCACTGCCAGGGTACTGACGAGTCATTAGAGTCCCCCATAGACAGTTTCCCAAGTTCGGGCGAAACGTTGTAGAGGCCGTATGGTTTTATGGCAAGGTTCGGAAAATGCACGTGCGTTTACGCACGTGTCATATTTCGGACAGATAATACTGGTGGGCTTTGGTTTAAGACGGATCCGAGTATTATATTGTGTAGATATAATATCTTTGTCTCAGTTGCATTTGTATTCGGTCGTAATACAAATGCGGGTATGTTTATACAGTTACGGGGTTGTCCTGGAATTCGTTTCAGGATCGCTTTTGGAAGTTGCCAGTTTCCAGTTTCCGTATTTGACATTCGGTTAAATGCGGATTTATCTTTCCGTCACTCTGGTGAGTCGTGAGGGTGAGTCGTGCTTCTAGAAGCTTCTAGAATGGTGACTAGGTTCATGAACCTTTGTATGCATTTATTATATGATGACTAGGTTTTAATGACTCATGCTTTAACATTAATGATTCTTGTTAACCTTAGGATATTTTCTTCACGATAAGCTTTCCTTTGTGGTCACCTCCCTCCTCCCACACTCACCCTCTCTTCCTATATTATTGCCGGCCCCCATTGTGAGTGTGAGAGTGAGATTGATTTCATTTTGATTAAAAAGACTATGGTTTTGAGTGTATGGAAATTTGATAACTCATTTCTCATTCCATTTCATTTCGAGTGGCAACTTCATTAACGGATCATCCACGGCTTTGGACGAAGTGAGACAAAGTATTCTACTCATTCTCTACATCAATCTTGGTCGTCTCTTTTAGCAAACTTGACGATCGAGTTGCCTCGAGTCAGAGGCGGGAGCCCGTTTAAAGAATCGTTGACGTGGTGCCACCTGGACGAGGAGATCGGAGATCGACGAGATCGGAGCAGCCGCAACGGAGCGTGGGATGATGGTTAAAGAACGAAGGATTCGGATCGTTCGGTATAACCTTTCTACCCTCTTTACAGTTTGTTAGTTTAGCAATAATGGCAGATCCGGGTTATAGTATACTATAGCGCCAGTTAAAAAGTTTTGTTCCGCATTTGGCGTCTGTTAGACGGCGGGGACGCTACCGTAGACTTACAGTGGTATCAGAGCCTCACCATTATGCTATACTAAGTTGTGCTAACGCGTTTAAAATATCGATCAGACCGTATATCAAAAACTACAATTTTTCAATTCTGAGTTTCTGTCGATTTTAAAATGGTTCTAAAAATAATTTTACACATCACAGAAAATTCAGTAGGCTTTTCTAAGCACGTGGTAGAAAGTTGGTCACGTGACCCTTCAAGACCGCCGCGGAATCGCGGTCAAACCTAGGGTTTGACCGCGCTTCCGCGGCCAATCTTTGGGATCGTTGATCTAAATTTGTACAGTTGCTTCCTTTGGTTAAATTGTGGTTTTTGGTATATATCTTTTGGGCCCAGATTTTGTTACTGTACAGCAGATGTTCGTGGGGCCCACTTCGTGATATTTAGTCGATCGAAATTTAAACATGTTAGTTTACAGTACTTACATTATATCTCCGACCGTGAATATCATTTGATCGGTAAACCGCGTCTGATTGCTATAGTTCTTTTAGACGGGTTTGCGAACGTGACATTCGCGTTGATATTCTGTGTTGTGCTGTGATGTTGCGGATTTGTCATGGTGGATAGCAGTGTGCAATGGTAGTGCGGTTTGGATTTATTTGTACATTTGATATTGCGGGGCGAGCGTCCAACATGTGGACTGTCGTCACTGCCTGTTGTATAATATTCTTTTGGGGCACGACCGGGTCGAGGTCGATGTACTTGTTGTACTATTTTTCATTTCTGTACTAGGTTTACCTCGCGACGGGGTGCACGGATAGCCGGGTTCGGGAGGGCAACGAGTCCGCATCTCATGGCTTTGAGAGGCAGAGGGACCTCACTCTAGAATTAGCAGACTATTCGCCGCACTTATAAGGGGTACAGGTTGACCCAAGAAGGGGTGCTCAATTTACCGGATTCCGTGAAGTGCCGGGTGTTCCATTCACTATGCTGTGGGGGACTGCCTCACTTCAGGTTTTGGCGGGTAACTTGCCGCACCCGTAGGGGTCTAGGTTTCATTGCACAGGCTATCCACACGACCAGGGGAACGTCGGGTTTCAGCAGCGGCTCTGTGAAACCCGGGGATCCCAGATTATCTGTATTGTTCTGTGATGCTTATTATTTTTCTGTAATATTGCATATTATCACGCCTGGAGCGATTATTGTATATTAGTATATATACTATTAGATGTTGTATATGCTTTGCACCCGTGCTAGTCCAGTTCCCGCTCTGTCGTTAGTTAAGTAACCTAATGGATGATGACGGGACCCAGTGACGAATGCGGATGGTATATACGTACATTTTATTTTCGTTCTTTTCTGGTGTGATTGAATGATGGGACTGCGTTGATTCTGATCAATGCAAAGGAAAACAAACCTATTTGGAGTTGTTGGAACAAATTTAAAAAGTGTTATTACAAAGACGTTTTCTTTTGTTTTGCATAGCGGTATTCAGTGGAATATCCCGCACCTCATTCGACGAGGCAAGGGCCGATATCCCTTCACCGGGAATGACCCCTTGGGCAGAAATTTGTGTCAGGGTAATAACTTCACTATAGTCGATTACAAGTTGCTTTGCATCGAGGTATTCAGTGGAATATCCTGCACCTCATTCCACGAGGAAAGTGCCGATATCCCTTCACCGGGAGTGACCTCTTTAGCAAAAGGTTTTCGCCACTATATTTTTATAAAAAGCTATCAGGTTCCTTCAGCGATATCAAGTTCACTACGTTAAAGGTTTTTCGCCAAAAACCAGCCGTAGCCCTCCGTCATTTCTTTTGGGTATTCAGTAGTATTCAAGCTATGTATTTTGACCTAACGCCAAGGCATAGTGTTTGGTAGCGGCTGGATATTCATTTGTTGCATAGATAGATGAGTTGGTTTGGGACAGCCGTTCTACCATTTTGACCTAACGCCAAGGGCATGTGCGGGTGGGTTCAAATTAACAAGATAATGATGGGTTGAACTTGGCATGTGACTTATGACATTTTGACCTAACGCCAAGGTCATAAGAGCATGGGGCAAAAATCATATCGGGAGTTTCTAAAGAAACTGAAACTTACCAAGTATGCGCATACCTTCTGGAGTGTGAGTAACGTGGGTGGATTCCGTCACGTTATCATGCGATGAGAGTTGGATCCCGATTCCCATTAATGAGTTGGTTTACACTTCGGATGATCCCGATTGATTCTTCTTTCAGGTTTGGAGGAGAATTTGACAGGACAGTGGGAGGTTTCCGGATTAGATAAAGTGATAACCATTCTGATCTAGGTTAGAGTGCACGCAAAGTGTTTCTTTTCTCTCTCTCTTTGGCAACGACCTTCGACCGACCCTAGACTATGACTCAGTGACCTAGTTGACCGAACCTTCTTAAAATACTGGCTTTTGGATTGTCCGTGTTGCATAAGTCATTGCCACTCCTTCTTTTTACCCTTTGGATTTCTCAGAACACCCCGTATTACTACGGACATCCACTTCCATTGGATAGATCCATCGTATGGTTATATACGAACTCGGAGGGATTTCTTCAAGGATGGATCAAGGTTCAGGAGAAATAGAATTGGTTTATTCAGTTGTCTTTTATTATCACCTTCTCTCAGGTTGCGAGGGCTCCTTGGTTTAGGAGAGTACACCTATTACGCTTATTGGATAGTCTTATTCCAAACCATAGGCAGGTGCCGAAAGGTAGGGAATGAAGAAAACCAATTAGCCTAAGTAGGGTGTGCAGAAGGTAATATGTAAAGACAAAATAAAGGGATTAGAAAGAGGGCAAAGTAAATTGCGACTGTTATCATTCACGACCAGACCGCGTACTTCATCGCCACTCCTATTTCACCTTTGCTTTTTTCCCCAGTTCGGGAGAAATAGAATAAGGTATTATTCAGTTGTCTTTTATCATCACCTTCTCTTAAGTTGCGAGTACTCTTTGGTTTATGAGGGTACACCTATTATGCTTACTGGATAGTCATCTTCCAAACCACAGGCTGGTGTCGAACGGTAGGGAAGGAAGAAAACCATTTAGCCTAACGAAGGTGTACAGAAGGTAACGACTAAAGACAAATAAAGGGATTTGGAGAGAAGGCAAAGAAATATACGGTTGAAGTCATGAATTGATTATGGAAGAGGCATTACTAGGAATACCAGGATACCCCTACGAAACATTTTCATGTTTCAGTGCATTGTTAAAGAAAACTGTTTTCCCGATTAGATACCTACTCCAAGGGTATGTATTTACCAGGTTTCATTCTCATATCTGTATGGTTTTACAGATGATGAGTGGGAGTAAGTTATTGGGAATTAGGTGATCATCCTCATTATATCGGAATTCGTTGTAATTGGTGATATTTGAGGAAATCGCCAGGGTACAGTTTTCAACCTACGACGCACAGGTTTTGAGTTATTCAACTCAGCGGACTTATACAGAGTATTGTATGTTGTCCAGTGTCCATCAGGACAAAGGGGTAGGTCCTCGTACTATGTTCTGTTTACTTATGACTTCTCTAGTTTTTAGACAAGTGTTTCGTAGAAATACAAGGTCTAAGTTTTGAGAAATTGTGGGTATAAGAATAAAGTAGAGAACCAGATGTCACAAGTATCGGGATTCTTCAAAGAGATCGAAGATGTAGATTCTTGAGATTGGTATTCAGATGATAGTAATAGTTTTGAGAAACTTGTTTCTCTTTCAAATTACTCATAATTGGATGGATTCCTAAGTTGAGTAATGCTGATTAGTCTCTTTCCATTAAGTTGATATGCACTGGAGATAGCTGCATGATTGAATATGGTTCCAATTAAATAAGTGCCAAAGTTTCTATATTGGATACAGAATGGTTCATATCTTAACGATGTTAAGGTACGGGGAGTTGTCCAGCTTATGCTTAAAACCAGACACTAGATAACTCAGGGCACGTTTCTGTAATGGCAGTTTGTAGGTTGACCCTGGCTATGACGAGAGTTGATTTTCTACCATCTGGAAGATCAATAGTGATATTGTTCTTGACTCGCCACAGTTTTAGTAAAATGGATTTTTTCAGAAAAACAGTAGTGGGAGTATTATAGAACTGGAAGTGATTCCAGAACCGCAAACGATTACGGAAAATTTGATAGGACCTGAAGATTCAATCAGCTTTGACATTCCATTAGCCACTCCGCAGATATGGTGGGTAACCTCAGACACCCGAGAGGTACTTCGGTAGCCTCAAGGACGGTGACAAGGAAGTTCTTGTTTACCCAGACTTGACACTACTGTTGTTTCAGACTATGAGACCCGGCAGGAGGATAAGTATAGCGTCGTTCTAAACTAGCTTTAGAAGTACACACATATATTATTCTGCCAGAGGGTTGTCGTAGCCAGTGGGAGCAGCGGAAGCATAGTGGGCAAGTAGCTTATGTCTATTTATAGACTTGAGCAGTTATAGAGGAGATAGATCATCTAGTTTTGATGACAGTCATGGGATTGACTTCATCAGAATAAGGGATGGATCTGTTAAGAAGGTAGTAAGGTGTGATGTCCTGGTATTTAGATGACATACACAGAGTAGGAAGTAAAATTCCTATACTACAATCGGTTGTACTGTGGTCGTCACACGGTTGTTTCTCCAGACAGGATATGGATATAATATATGACATTCTGGTTTCTAGATCTATGGTTTTAGATCTAGATTTGGGTAGTTTCCCAATGTGGGTACTTTGACAGTATTCTGATAGTTTTTAGAATAGTTGACTCCTGGCATGGTGGTGTACCTGCAGGTGGTGGAGTCACCCTCTCTAAAGGTGTCTTACAGACTAAAGGGGAGAGGGATGTGCATGATTGGCAGATCACTTGCTTAGGCAATTGAGTCAATCATGAGATGTCAGGTACCACACCAGATGTTGTTTTTGCACTAGATGCAATAAGTTTGTATTAATCCAATCCTGGAGAAACATAAGGAAGCAGTTTTAGAACATAAGTGGATGTTCTACGGATTTGATGACGGCAGCCTCCTTCGGGAGACGATTATCATTCCAGGCTTCAAAGGTGATATGGTTGACAGAGTGATTGTCAGAGTTATAGTTTTCCCTCTGATGAGGGACGGTATTATGGACAGGTGGTCCAAGAGGATACTGTGGGAGGCTTGGTGCCGGATACTGATTAGGTTCAGTGATCGATACAGTCTAAGAAGTTTGGATTTAGAGTTCATTTATGAACTAGGTCCCATCAGATATCCAGACATATTCTAAGACAGGTATTACTCAATTCGGGAGATGGCTTTCTCCGCGAACTTGAGACTAAGAGAGAGATAGAAAGAAACATCTGGGCGGATCCACTCACTAAGACTATTTCTCGAACACAATAGTTTTACAAACGAGCTTTGTGAAACTGATTAGTAGAGAAGTTGGATGTTCGGTTTCACACGGGCTGTGAGTAGTCGACATCGCAATAATTAGCCTTAAGTGCAAGTGGGAGATTGTTGGATATAGTGCCCTCAGAGTCAATTATTGGATCGCAGGTACGTGATTGCAATGATTGCGGAGGACCTATACCGGTAGGACAGTCTTACTCGAAATGATAGTATGCTATCTGGTTTGCCTTTATCAGTCGTGTACAGGTTCAGGTGACTGATCACTGTTACACTTTGATAGAGCCCTTAGGATCTTGCTTTACTACCAACAGTATGATGGCGATCATATACGTGAGAGTTAGGTAGTTTATATGCATATCCTTAATTGTGGTCCCTAGTCGTGGGAGTTTCGAGACAGGGCATCGATACTCTGGAGTAGACTAGTGTGTACAGTCGAGACCCCGATGAGGGGCGGTGGCCGGTCTCACAAGCCACTGGTGTCAGTTAGATCACCTAAGATGTATACAGGTGCCCATTGGGTTATAAGTACACCGGACAGGACTCGCCGGGAATCTGCTAGTTGGTATTATACATATCGTCAGATAGCAGTTCCCTGGTGACATGTGTACAGGTTAGTTCATCGACCTGAGGTCGTCATTTGTCTCGTGTGAGTTCCCACTGTGCTTTGATTTCTACCCTACCACGGCTCAAAGGAGTCGTGCAAACAGGTAGTTTTTGGGTACAGTCCCGAGCCACATGGAGGCACGTGAGCGGATCGGCAGGGGATTCGTCTCTCCCAGTATTGGGGGTGAGATCGCGCTGTGACTAGGAGAGCCATTACACAAAGCCCATGGCCGTGGCAGGAGATTTACTGGTAGGTACTCCAGTAGTATCTCAGGGTGTTTCTGGGCTACACTCCGACACGACTTATACTGCTATTGGGGGTCTGACGTTACTAGCCCCCTAGGCAGATATGCGATACTCATAGACGAACGGACCAGACTGTATATACGTTGTCACTGTTAGGCTCAGTAGGGTTTCCGGATGAGTTCGCTCATCGGCATCCCTTGAGGTCAGTCCATGGGCAGCCGTTACGCACAGCTAGTGCCGCTGACGGCTTGTGGTTAAACCCACTGCCAGGGTACTGACGAGTCATTAGAGTCCCTCACAGACAGTTTCCCAAGTTCGGGCGAAACGTTGTAGAGGCCGTATGGTTTTATGGCAAGGTTCGGAAAATGCACGTGCGTTTACGCACGTATCATATTTCGGGCAGATAATACTGGTGGGCTTTGGTTTAAGCCGGATCCGAGTATTATATTGTGTAGATATAATATCTTTGTCTCAGTTGCATTTGTATTCGGTCGTAATACAAATGCGGGTATGTTTATACAGTTACGGGGTTGTCCTGGAATTCGTTTCAGGATCGCTTTTGGAAGTTGCCAGTTTCCAGTTTCCGTATTTGACATTCGGTTAAATACGGATTTATCTTTCCGTCACTCTGGTGAGTCGTGAGGGTGAGTCGTGCTTCTAGAAGCTTCTAGAATGGTGACTAGGTTAATGAACCTTTGTATGCATTTATTATATGATGACTAGGTTTTAATGACTCATGCTTTAACATTAATGATTCTTGTTAACCTTAGGATATTTTCTTCATGATAAGCTTTCCTTTGTGGTCACCTCCCTCCTCCTACACTCACCCTCTCTTCCTATATTATGGCCGGCCCCCATTGTGAGTGTGAGAGTGAGATTGATTTCATTTTGATTAAAAAGACTATGGTTTTGAGTCTATGGAAATTTGATAACTCATTTCTCATTCCATTTCATTTCGAGTGGCAACTTCATTAACCGATCATCCACGGCTTTGGACGAAGTGAGACAAAGTATTCTACTCATTCTCTACATCAATCTTAGTCGTCTCTTTTAGCAAACTTAACGATCGAGTTGCCTCGAGTCAGAGGCGGGAGCCCGTTTAAAGAATCGTTGACGTGGTGCTACCTGGACGAGGAGATCGAAGATCGACGAGATCGGAGCAGCCGCAATGGAGCGTGGGATGATGGTTAAAGAACGAAGGACTCGGATCATTCGGTATAACCTTTCTACCCTCTTTACAGTTTGTTAGTTTAGCAATAATGGCAGATCCGGGTTATAGTATACGATAGCGCCAGTTAAAAAGTTTTGTTCCGCATTTGGCATCTGTTAGACGGCCGGGGCGCTACCGTAGACTTACAGGAGGAGCAGCGGAAAGTGTGCAAATTGCATAAGTCTATTTGTAAACTAAAGCAAGCATAGCGGAGATGGATCATCTGTTTTGATGTTATGGTCAAAGTGTTTGACTTTATCAAAAGGATGAACCTGGTATTTGTAAGAAAGATGTAAGGAGTACTGTCATATTTCTCATATGGTATGTGGATGACATATTCCTGATAGGAAGTGATGTTCTTATGCTACAATCGGTAAAACTATGATGGTCACAGGTGTTTCTCCAAATAGGATGTGGATATCGGTCCAATCCTGGAGAAACATAGGATAGTAGTGAATCACATATGCTGTTCTTAGTATATGGTAATAGCAGCCTCCTTCTGGAGGCGGTTACCGTTTCCAGCTTCCAAGGTAACATGGATAACATAGTGTCTGTCTCGAGCTATAAGTTTACCTTTTTCTGAGAAGCAGTATATTGGAAAGAGGTGCCTCCCCTCTTACCTTATGGCTCGGACCCTCTAAACGGAATACTGAAGTAATTGTGGCGCTGGATGCTAATTATGACTCAGCAAAGGATACACCCTATGAAGTTGTTGGATAAAATTGTTCATTTATGAACTTGGTCCCATCATCTATCCAAACAAATTCTAAAACACGTATCGCTTGATTCGGGATATGGTTGATTTCCGCAGGATTGAGATTTAGAAAGATATAGTTAGAAACATTATAGCGGATTCACTCACTGAGACTGTTTCTCGAACACAGTTTGTGAAACAGTTAGTAAAGAAGTTGGGTATGCGATAGCGTATGAAATATGGGTATGCGATACCACAATAATTGGCTTTAAGTGTAAGTAGGAGATTGTTGGATATAGTGCCATCAAGAAAATTATTTGTCACAACCCAAATGTACGGAACGTGGCTGGCACTTAAATCACGCAACGTCTTGAGGCATAGCGTAATCTAAGTAAGTCAAAGCCCATAAATCTAAACCGCTAAATAAATAGAGTGAAGGAAAACTTGTTTTAACGAAAGTGATTTTAACAAAATAAGGTCGCATTAAACATTTTGAAAGTATCAAGTTTTTCCCAAAAATTTCGGCAGAGTTTCCTTTGTAAATACTGGCCCCAAACGGGTACAAAACAAGAATATGCATAAGTAATGAATAAAGGAATCCCCAAACGGGAGCTAGCTCTTCGCCAATGGCGGAATCACAATCACAAGCAATATATATCATCATAATATGAGATAAGCATCTGAAAACAAGAAATAAGAAAACACCACGTCGGCTCAAGTGAGCATCGACGCCAGACATAGAATACATACAAATCTCATAAGCTCACCATCTAAGTCCAATATACAACTGGTGGAAAACGGTAGATAAGATAGATGGAGTGTACTAGATATACTAATAATACACAAGGTGGGAACAAAAATATCCTCGCAACCCACCTACGAGCAAACCGCAAGTCAATGCAAATGAAGCAAAATGAGGAAGTACGCCCGCCGCTACTGTGCTAACGGGTCAGACCTGTAAGATATTATGGCACAACGGGGGTGAGTTGCCAACTCGTGAGTAGTAAGTAACATCTAATAACGCTATCGTAACCATGCACGCAAATGCGTCACAACAGACATATACCAATATGATGAGATGCACTAGTATGAATGCAACATGAAATGATAATCAACACAAAATCCAGATATAAATGATATGAGAAGATCTGTATCCTTATCTCAGTAAACATTTGTATGATAAAAACTGGAGTATCATCAGTGAAATCGACAGAAAAGTCCGTGTCAAGTATCAACACAATATCCTCAATATCTCGGGCTCCGTCAGTCCGGATCGGCCCATATCATCAAAACTCACGACTACGGTCGGTATCCTCCGGATATCCGCCGTGCCAGACATCACCGGTACGTAGTCCTCCCCTGCAAGGCTCATCGTCATCCCTACAAAAATACTCTCGTCCTGGGGTACCATACCGGGTACACCATGTACCCAAGACGGTTCATCCTATTCCTCGAATCGGGTCTCGAAAACCAACAGAAATCAGGAAAACTCATGGTGGACGACATACACATCATATCACGAGAAAACTGCAACTTGCATTTTTTTTAAATGATAATAAGCTTATAAAAGTCTTGTGGTTTTTCCCAAAATCCAGAAATCTCATAAGTACTGAAATTTTCAAGAAGAATCACAATATGTAAACATGTCAGTGATGATGGATGTCTATGATATGATAATATACAATGCGATGTATGACTAGAAAACTATGTATGAATGATGATACAATGAGTTATATATGACTAGCAATCCTACGTATCCATCCTAATGAAATGAACATACAACTACAAGTTACATATCATATATGATGAAATGCTCAGATACTGATTAAAGTAAGTTCTATAGTATTCGTGACATAGTAATTACCAATGGCGTATGTGTTCGCATGAATAGTGTACGTGCGGCATAAACCAATGGTAATAGTGCAAGTCCTAGGTAATAACATCCTATGTAAGAAGAAGCAATGCCATGAAATGAATGATTTGAGACTACGCATATAGATAAAAGAACTAATAATAACCCTAACTATCGGGTGCCTTGCGCCATCCAAACGATTTCCCCATAGATGTGTACATCTACTCACTGGGATGCCTCGGCTAATCTGATCCAATCACAGCTTTTCCTTTTCGCGCCGCGTCCGACGTCTCCTCAACCGATCCTAGAATCGTACAATAAGTATATATGAGGTTAAACATTTAAATAGACATGAAGTCAAGACGGTACGAAGTAACTAACACGAACTAACTAGACGCGCGCGCACTTTGTGTACAAAACGCGCACGACATCGCCACGAACCACAACTAGGGGTCGCTATGCGTAGCAACCACCAATTCTAGAATCCAATCATACCAATCGCGTATTCACATCACACTAAATATTATAGGAAATAGGTTGTAGATCATCCCAACCTCAAACTTAATTAAAATTTATTTATTCTAAGAACCTAATAATCAAACAAAGGGTGTTTTGGTGCAAAACTAGAGCTTGTAGCAAACCTAGTGGCCAAAAATTACACTTAATATCTTAATTAAACCACACAAATATTTACCAATTTCAAATCTCTTTTTATACACTAATCATAAAATTAGTTGCATGAACATTTAATTAAGATGATTAAAAGCAAAGATTTGCAAGTATAACAACTAGATTATATTAAAAAGAAATCATTAGATGTTCACTACATTTAGCTAATCTAATTAAGTGATAAAGACTTTAAATTTTTAACCAAACCCTCCTCTTTAAAATTCTATTTTGCAATTAAACTATATTAACACTAAATTAAAATTAGATTAAGGCAATTAATTAATAAAGTAACAACTTGGATTAAGTTTTATACCTCAAAGATTTTGGAGATCTAACTTGCTAACTTGCTTCAAGATCCAAGCTTAGATTTGATCAAGGAATTTTAGTGAAAATTTAATTAGAAATTAGTGTTGTTTTTTGTGGATTTTTTATGGGAATAAATGAAGGTTTTAGCATGAAAAGAAGATGACAAGGGGGGTTGCTGCTGCCAATATCTGGCCGAGCTCTAAGGGGGGAGAAGTGAGTGAGATTGTGTGTATAATCAAGTCAACCCCCCCCCCCATACCTCATTAATGTACACTATGCCTCTCTTTTTCCTATTCTTTTCATTTTTCTTTTATTTATATAAAAGTTTAATATAATCTAGAAGCATGGTCAAACCTTGTTTAAGACAACATGTTACAATTTAGTTTAATTGTGTCATGGTGCTCAAAAATATATTAACCCATTCTAATTTGTAATTATCACTAATTTAGTGTATAAGTGTATGATTAAAATAATAATTAAAAATAAATAATTAAGTAAAATATTTAAGTAACTAGCAATTAAATAAGTAACTAGTTAAACACTCATGCAAACAATTATATAATTAAAAATATGTATAATTATGTTTATGTGGGAAAAATAATTATATCTCGGTTTACGGAAAACGCGCATTATCACTAATTAACAAATAATTAATCTAAATGAATTTTCAAAACATTACAATCTTCCCCCCTTAATGAAATTCGGTCCCCGAATTTAAAATCTAACTATGCGTACCTTCGAAGAGATGGGGAAATTTCTTCCACATCTCGTCCTCGGCCTCCCACATGACCTCTTCACTGTTCGGGCCACGCCAAAGAACCTTTACGGACGGTATAACCCTTGACCTCGGTTTCTTCACCTGCCGATCCAGAATGACCACTGGCTGCTCGGTGAAAAAAGGTCGCACTCCATCTGGATCGTCTGGTGCTGAATCGTATGAGAGGGGTCATGAAGGTACTTGCGGAGTATCGATACATGAAACACGGGGTGAACATCTGGGAAGCTGGGCGGAAGAGCCAAACGATAAGCAACTGTGCCGACTGGCTCGAGAATCTCGAAGAGACCCACATATCTGGGACTAAGCTTCCCTTTCCTCCCGAATCTCATCATGCCCTTCATTGGAGAAATTCGTAAGAAAACATGATCACCTACAGTGAATTCCAGTCTGCGACGACGTCTATCCGCATAAGATTTCTGTCTTCTCTGGGCTACTCTCATCCTATTCCGAATTAACTAGATCTTCTCGGTCGTCTCCTGCATAATCTGCGGTCCGAAAACACTACTCTCACTGAGCTCTATCCAACAAACTGGTGATCAACATCTCCTCCCATATAGAGCCTCGAAGGGTGCTATCTGAATCGTTTCCTGGAAGCTGTTATTATAAGAGAACTCCATCAAGAGCAAATGACGATCCCAACTACCTTCGAAATCTAGAACGCAAGCTCGGAGCATGTCCTCAAGGGTCTATATGGTCTACTCGGACTGACCGTCGGTCTGCGGATGGAAAGCTATACTGAAACTTAATCGGGTACCCAAAGCCTGCTGAAGTCTCTGCCAAAAGCGACTGGTGAACTGAGAGCCTCTGTCGGACACAATACAAGTCAGAACTCCATGTAGTCACACAATCTCGTTGATATATATATCTGAGCATACTGAGCGAATCCGAAAGTGGTTTTCACTGGAAGAAAGTGGGTCGCTTTCGTCAATCGGTCTACTATCACCCAAATAGAGTCATACTTTCGACTGGTCCTGGGTAGACCCACAATGAAGTCCATAGATATCTGTTCCCATTTTCATTCCGGAATGGGCAAAGACTGTAATTCTCCTGCTGGCCTCTGATGCTCGGCCTTGACTTGCTGACAAGTCAGGCATCTCGAAATAAAATCTGTGACATCTCTCTTCATCCCTTCCCACCAGTAGACATCTCTCAAGTCATGGTACATCTTGGTGGAACCCGGATGAACACTATACACTGACCGATGCGCCTCCTCTAAAATCTCGCGTCTCAGCCCCTCGGAATCTGGCACACACAGTCGAGTCCTAAATCATAGTACCCACTGATCATCGATCATGAACTCTAAATCTCTTCCCTGTCGAACCTGCTCCATGATCTCTGACAAACGGACTTCGCCGGACTGTGCCTCACGGATATGGTTAAGTAACTGTGGACGTGCATGGATATGGGCAAGCTGTCCCTCGGTCAGAGTAAACTCGAACTGCACTCGGCTGTCGCATAGAATCTACCAATCTGCCGTTGACTGCCTCTGAACTGCGCTCAAACACGATAAGCTACCTCCGGGCCTCCGACTCAAAGCATCTGCCACAACATTCGCCTTGTCCGGATGATAAAGAATCTCGCAGTCATAGTCCTTCACTAGCTCCATCCAACGACGCTGTCTCAAATTTAGATCTCGCTGCTGAAAGATGTATTTTAAGCTCTTGTGGTCCGTAAATATCTGGCACGACTCGCCGTATAAGTAGTGTTTCCAGATCTTGAGTGCAAAAACCACCGCAGCCATCTCTAAGTCATGAATGGGATGGTTCTGCTCGTGCTTCTTCAACTGCCGAGAAGCATAAGCGACGATCCTGCCGTGCTGCATCAACACACAGCCTAACCCCACTCGAGAAGCATCACAATAAACAACAAAACCGTCTAAACCTGAAGGCAAAGATAATACTGGCGCAGTAGTCAAACGAGTCTTCATCTGCTGAAAGCTCTGCTCGCATGCCTCAGTCCAAAGAAACGGAACTCCCTTTCAGGGTCAACCCGGTCAACGGTGCAGCTATACGAGAAAAATCATGTACAAAATGTCGATAGTATCCGGCTAAACCCAAAAGGCTGCAAACCTCCATCACTGATACGGGTCTGGGCCAGTGCTGAACGGTCTCGATCTTCTTCGGGTCCACACATATGCCATCTCTTGTAACCACGTGACCCAAGAAATCGACACTGTCAAGCCAGAAGGCACACTTGGAGAATTTTGCAAACAGCTGATACTCTCTCAAAGTCTGTAATGTGATCCTCAGATGCTGCCCATGCTCCTCTCGGCTCCGGGAGTATACTAAGATGTCACCAATGAACACTATGATAAACTGATCAAAAACGGCCTCAATATGCAGTTTATCAAGTCCATAAACGATGCTGGGGCATTGGTGAGCCCGAACGACATCACCAATAACTCATAATGCCCGTAACACGTGCGAAAAGCAGTTTTCGGAATATCATCCTTTCGAACCCGCAACTGATGATAACCTGATCGCAAATCAATCTTCGAGAAATGTCTTGCACCCTGGAGCTGATCAAATAAATCGTCAATGTGAGATAGGGGATATCTGTTCCGCACAGTAACCCGATTCAGCTGACGATAATCGATGCATAAGCGCATACTGCCGTCCTTCTTCTTGACAAACAGGACAGGAGCACCCCAAGGTGACACACTTGGACGAATAAGCCCCTTATCCAGTAAATCTTGCAACTGATCTTTCAGTTCTTTAAGCTCTGCTAGGGCCATCCGATAAGGCGGTAGAGATATAGGCCCCGTGCAAGGAATTAAATCAATGCAGAACTCGATATCGTGCTTTGGCGGAAATCCAGGCAACTCGTCAGGAAAAACATCTGGAAACTCTCTCACAATCGGGACCTGGTCCAACAGGACCTCTGTGGCTCTAACATCACAAACATACGCCAAGAATCCCAGATATTCTTTCCTCAAGAGCTGACTAGCGTGAAAAGAAGAAATCAAACTGGGAAGGGTGATGCTACGGTCTCCCTGAATGACGAGAACTGGCTCCCCCGGAAAACTAAATCTGACTGCTTTCTTACGAAAGTCCACGGATGCATAACACATGGCTATCCAGTCCATGCCCAGAAGAACATCGAAGTCTAACATATCGAGAAGAATCAAATCAACAGAAGAATCCCTATCTCCGATACAAACAAAACGAACACGAACGAAAAATATGTTGAGCGACAAAAGACTCGCCTACGGGAGAAATCACAACAAGCGGCTGAGTTAGCAAAAACTACTCTCGGCTAAACCTAGGTACAAAAAGTGTGGATGCAAAAGAATGCCTAGATGTCAGATCAAACAAAAGCGCGCAATAAAAGGAAACACCAAGTGAATAGCTGTCACGACTACGTTCAGCACCTGCACGTCCCGAGGAGTCAACACCAAAGCTTGGGCCTGCCCTCTACCAGTGACAAACTGTCGTCTTCTTCTGCCACCTCGTCCTCTCGGAATACGACCGCCATGACTACGGCCTCTATGGGCATCGATCTGGCATGGAGCAATAACAGGTGTAGGGGTAATGTGCTCAGAGGAGGTGGTGAAAGTGGTAAAGTCACATGTGGAACTATCGTCTTACCCTATCGCCCCACGGTAAGATCTAATGCGGTGCTCCAGACTCCCACACCTGAAACATCCTAACAACGATTGCTAACCCTATGGGTAAGAGCGATATAACTGGCCTATAAAGAATCCGCCACGGACTTTGCGAACACGCTTAGGAGCTGATATGTCAGTACGAACCCGTCTTGGTCTCAGAACAACCGTAGGTGGAGCAATGTCCGATCTCCATGCTTGACTAATCTCTATCAAGGATCCGATCATTTGGCGCAAATCCTGAATACTCGCCTCCAGCCTAGCTTGTCACGACCCGAATATTTCAACTCGTGACCGGCACTTAACCACGCTACGTCTACAGGCGTAACGCGACTAAGTAAGCCGAACCCAAAAATCAAAACCATTTAAAAGTAGTGAGTGTTGAAAACATTTAATTAAAAACATTTAGAAGACCTTAATTAGTTCAATGAGGTTCTTTAAAAAGTTAAATTATCCATATAATAATTTTGGCAGCATTTCCTTTGTAAAAGTAACCCCGAAAATCGGATAAAAACAGGATATAAGTGAAAATGAGATATAATGAACAAAGCATCACTAGCCGGGAGCAGTCACGCCCAACGGCGGAAACCATCACCACAAGAGTAATATACGACGCCGTAGCGAAGAATGAGCAATAAGTAACATCCCAGAATAATAACTGCAAATAAAAAGTCGGCTCCCACGAGCTCGACACCAGAATACAAAAATATACATCACCGTCCTCACACTGTCTCTAAGTCAAGTACATATATGGTAGATGGAGAATACTAGATACAAAAGTGTGTACAATAAAAGTAACCAGATACCACAACCCACCTAAATAGCAAAATAGCTCTCGCTCCAACTGTAGTGGTATCTGAAGCCAAAAGATGCAAAAAGACAGCCTGCCGCGACTATCTGAAGGGCAACTTGCAAATACTGTGGCACAACGGGGGTGAGTTGCCAACTCGTGAATAGAGATAACATATAAAGGTAATCACGAGCATACACGTGCTGCGCTATGCTATCATATGCCAGCAGGTAATCTATATGCGACAAGCAGTAAATGCAATAATCATGCCAATGCTCTGTCAGGTAAAATAACTACAGGATGAGATACATGATAATCACTGCTGAGCATAGGATTAACAACATCTACACGAAATATCAATCATGGAAAAAATGATCGGTGCCCAAGCTGCACCCAAATCCCAAATAAGCTCAGGCGCCGGCACTCTCCTCGGCCCTCAAATCCTGTAAACCTCTGAGAATCACGAGTGCCCAACATCGGCACCCAAAATATCATAAATACTCGTGTCCAGCATCGACACGCAAATCCTCATACATCGGGCTCCGTAAGTCCGGATCAGCCCACGGGCTCCGTCTGCGGTATCGGCCCTTGGCCCCGGCAGTACGGATCATCCCGCATCCATCTCTCGACTCTGGTCGGTATCCTCCGGATAACCGCCAGGTCCAACCAATCACCGGTAGGTACTCGCCCACCTCCAGGCTCAATCGGCAAAGTCCATCGATCATCTCGCCGAGGGGAACCATACCGGGTCCACCACGAACCCGCAAACGGATCATCCACTCCTCGAATCGGGTTTCAAGCACACGTCTCAGCACCGAGAAAACGCGTGGTGGACGCACCAAAATATCATATCACGAGGAACCGGTTTTCAAATAATGCATCTTTTCTTAAATAATTCCACGGTCCTCAAAACCAGAAATCATATGAAAATCCAACACCAATGAGTAAATCAAATACGATGTGCTATGTACATCAAGTCATCATAATATAGGTACAAGGGGGAACCCACGTTTCTTAAGATAGTTCAGTTTTTCAAAGACAGCATGCGGCTTCCAATTTCTATAAAAATCATATCGAATCATATGTGAAACGAACTGCAGTATAATGATCATGGCAATTCTACAGTGAGTGTGTCATGGCAATTACTAACGGTGTGTGTGTATCATGCAGATTAGTGCTCGTGCAACATAAACCGTTAGTAATAGTGCGGTGTTCTATCAATTCTAAGTTTTCATACATGTAGCAGGGAATACAGTATGCAACAACAGTATCCATGAACAGTCAATGTAGGTAAATGCAATGTGTAGCTATAAAGTCCTATCAGCCCTGACGTAGAACGCCATGCGGGCGATATCCCCGTAGATGTTAAGTCTACTCACCGAAGTCTCGCGCTAAGTGTAGCCGACGACTTGTTTCCCCTTCTTCGCAGCGTCCGTCTCACTCGCCTGCGAACCTAGATTTACACAATATAACACACATAAGCTCAAATCTACCAAAAACGAAATATTAAGATCAAACTAGAACCCCGCGTTGCAACTCAAGCGCACGTGTGCGCGATACGCTAAAACGTGTGATCACGCTCCTGAAGCTAACCTGACGCGTCGCGATACGCAGCACAACCCAAAACCACACACGTATCACGTGTGTCGCGGAGATTTAAAATACGGAAAATAGGGTAATAGGTCCCAGATTTTTATAGAGAAATATTTTTATAAAAATAAATATACCAACACACTCCAAATACCAGCAGACACCAACCACAAAAACCCCAACCCACCATTCTCCCATCTGGCCGCAATTTGCGGCCAGAATGAGTTTTTCGGCGGCCTGGGTAGGGGGTTGGGCTCCCGGGTTTGGTGTGTGCACTCCATACATACTGTGTATATCCCAGTAATTACAATTTTATTCTGAAACACCCCGGGTAGTAGCAGTTTCAACAGAACCCAATTTCAAGCTAAAAGACACACTTTGCACTAAAATGATACTTTAGGGTATTTTTGTGAAATCTGAAATAAACCCAAGTCCAAAACCACACTAATATCACATTACCAAGCTAATCAAGCCATAAAAAGTTAATTTTTATCACAACCTCACTAGATCCCTTAATAAAGCACAAAACATGCATAAAATGTGATATTTTGCTAGAAATACTTTAAGTTATGAAAAAGAGATGCTAAAGGTGAGTTAATACCTTCAAAACACCTTAAGAAACACCAAAAATCCCTGCTTTTTTCCTCAAGTGTGCAGATCCACCACCAAACACCTCAAAAGCTCATTTTTTTCTATGGTTTGTGAAGGAAAAGTGTTGTTTTGAGTAGGGTTTGAATGGGGGTTTAATGAGGAATGAAAAGAGAAGAGAGAAATGGAGAAAATGGTGTTGTTGCTGCCTTTCTTTCTGCTGGAGCTTAGAAGTGAGGGAAAGAGAGAGAAAAGAGAAAGAAGCAAAGGTCAAACAAGGTCAAATCCCATACCTAACCACCATACCTTCATTTCTATTTAAATTTGCATTATAAAAAGGGGTTTTGACTTGTTTAAATAGGTGGGATAAATAAAACCATGCAAGAAAAGAAAAAAGGGTTAACATAATACACTTTTTAACCAAAGTCACAAAAATGTGCTAAGTGTGCATGTGTACACTAACACAATTTCCAATTAGGGTAAACACAACTAGAAATAATTAACAACCCTAAATATATATATATATATATATATATATATATCCATAAAAACACTTCACAACACAAAAGACCACTAGCCAAGAAGGAAAATAGGATATCCATTTTTTTTACGAAAAACACGCACACTAGCTAAATAACGAGAAAACATTCTAAACGAATTTCAAGGTGTTACATAGCTATACAATCAATAGAGGGTGGATCCATCTGTCCATGCGAGATAAGCGTACTGCCCTGGACGGTCCTCACCTCAGACGAGCCCGCTCTAATCTTATCTCTGACAGCAGCCCTTTGGGCCCTCATAGTCATCGGCGGCATAGTGGATAGAGTAAGAAACATGATTTGATGAGAACATCGTAATCGAATCAAGGATATTTGGAATCAAGGAAGGAAGTACAAGCAATCATATATCCTAAGGTCACTTAGGCGGAGTACCGTATCGTAAGTATGCCGCGGAACATACACACGCTACGTCACTCTGCTTAAGTCATCTACTCCATCTGCCAAGGGTCATCCTACACTTAGAAAGGTAAAACCTATCGCTCTGATACCAACTTTGTCACGACCCAAATGTACAAAACGTGACTGGCACTTAAATCATGCAACGTGTAGAGGCGTAGAGTGATCTAAGTAAGCCAAAACCAAGAAATCTAAACCGTTAAATAAATAGAGTGAAGGAAAACTTATTTTAAAGAAAGTGATTTTAACAAAATAAGGTCGCACTAAACATTTTAAAAGCATCAAGTTTTTCCCGAAAATTTCGGCAGAGTTTCCTTTGTAAATACTGGCCCCAAATGGATACAAAACAAAAATATGCATAAGTTATGAATAAAGGCATCTCTAAGCGGGAGCTAGCTCTTTGCCAATGGCGGAATCACAATCACATGCAATATATATCATCATAATATGAGATAAGCATCTGAAAACAAGAAATAAGAAAATACAACGTCGGTTCAAGTGAGCATTGACACCAGACATAGAATACGTACAAATCTTACAAGCTCACCATCTAAGTCCAATATACAACTGGTGGAAAACGCTAGATAAGGTAGATGGAGTGTACTAAATACAATAATAATACACAAGGTGGGAACAAAAATATCCTCGCAACCCACCTACGAGCAAACCGCAAGTCAATACAAATGAAGCAAAATGAGGAAGTACGCCCGCTGCTACTGTGCTGACGGGTCAGACCTGCAAGATACTGTGGTACAACGGGGGTGAGTTGCCAACTTGTGAGTAGTAAGTAACATCTAATAAGGTCATCGTAAGCATGCACGCAAATGCGTCACAACCTACATATACCAATATGATGAGATGCACTAGTATGAATGCAACATGAATGGATAATCAACACGAAATCCAGATATAACTGATATGAGAAGATCTATATCCTTATCTTAGTAAAACTTTTGTATGATAAAAACTGGAGTATCATCAGTGAAATCGATAGAAAAGTCCATGTCAAGCATCGACACAATATCCTCAATATCTCGGGCTCTGTCAGTCAGGATCGGCCTATATCATCAAAACTCACGACTACGGTCGGTATCCTCTGGATATCCGCTGTGCCAGACATCACCGGTAGGTAGTCCTCCCCTGCCAGGCTCATCGTCATCCCCACAAAAACACTCTCGCCCCAGGGTACCGTACCGGATCCACCATGTACCCGAGATGGTTCATCCTCCTCCTCGAAACGGATCTCGAAAACCAACAGAAATCAGGAAAGCTCATGGTGGACGACATACACATCATATCACGAGAAAACCGCAACTTGCATTTTTTTAAAATGATAATAAGCTTATAAAAGTCTTGCGGTTTTCCCCAAAATCCAGAAATCTCATAAGTACTGAAATTTTCAAGAAGAATCACAATATGTAAATATGTCAGTGATGATGGATGTCTGTGATACGATAATATATAATGTGATGTAAGACTAGAAAACTATGTATGAATGATGATGCAATGAGGTATATATGACTAGCAATCCTACGTATCCATCCTAATAAAATGAACATACAACTACAAGTTACATATCATATATGATGAAATGCTCAGATACTGATTAAAGTAAGTTCTATAGTGTTCGTGACATAGCAATTACCAATGGCGTGTGTGTTCGCATGAATAGTGTACGTGCGACATGAACCAATGGTAATGGTGCAAGTGTCGTAGGTAATAACATCCTATGTAAGAAGCAATGCCATGATATGAATGATTTGAGACTACGCATATAGATACAAGAACTACTAATAACCCTATCTATCGGCCGCCTTGCACCATCCAGACGATTTCCTCATAGATGTGTACATCTACTCACTAGGACGCCTCGACTAATCTGATCCAATCACAGCCTTTCCTTTCTGCGCCGCGTCCGACGTCTCAGCAACCGATCATAGAATCGCACAATAAGTATATATGAGGTTAATCATTTAAATAGACGTGAAGTTAAGACGGTACGAAGTGACTAACGCGAACTAACTAGATGCACGTGCACTTGGTGCACAAAACGTGCACGACATCGCCATGAACCACAACTAGGGGTCGCTATGTGTAGCAACCACCAATCCTAGAACCCAATCATACCAATCGCGCATTCACATCACATTAAATATTATAGGAAATAGGTTTTAGATCATCACAACCTCAAACTTAATTAAAATCTATTTATTCTAAGAAACTAGTAAGCAAACAAAGGGTATTTTGGTGCAAAACTAGAGGTCGTAGCAAACCTAGTGGCCAAAAATTACATTTAATATCTTAATTAAGCCATACAAATATTTACCAATTTCAAATCTCGCTTTTTACACACTAATCATGAAATTAGTTGCATGAACATTTAATTAAGATGATTAAAAGCAAAGATTTGCAAGTATAACAACTAGATTATATTAAAAAGAAACCATTAGATGCTCACTACATTTAGCTAATCTAATTAAGTGATAAAAACTTTAAATTTTTAACCAAACCCTCCTCTTTAAAAATCTATTTTGCAATTAAACTATATTGACACTAAATTAAAATTAGATTAAGCAATTAATTAACAAAGTAACAACTTGGATTAAGTTTTATACCTCAAAGATTTTGGAGATCTAACTTGCTAACTTAGCCACCCAAAATGCTAACTTGCTTCAAGATCCAAGCTTAGATTTATCAAGGAATTTTAGTGAAGAATTAACTAGAAATTAGTGTTGTTTTTTGTGGATTTTTTATGGAAAAAATGAGGGTTTTAGCATGAAAAGAAGATGACAAAAGGGGGGTTGCTGCCGCCAATATCTGGCCAAGCTCTAAGGGGGGAGAAGTGAGTGATTGTGTGTATAATCAACTCAAACTCCTCCTATACCTTATTAATATACACCATGCCTCTCTTTTTCCTATTCTTTTCATTTTTCTTTTATTTATATAAAATTTTAATATAATCTAGAACCGTGGTCAAACCTTGTTTAAGACAACATGTTACAATTTAGTTTAATTGTGTCATGGTGCTCAAAAATGTATTGACCCATTCTAATTTGTAATTATCACTAATTTAGTGTATAAGTGTATGATTAAAATAATAATTTAAAATAAATAATTAAGCAAAATATTTAAGTAACTAGTAATTATATAAATAACTAGTTAAGCACTCATGCAAGCAATTATATAATTAAAAATATGTATAATTATGTTTATGTAGGAAAAATAATTATATCTCGGTTTACGAAAAACACGCATTATCAATAATTAACAAATAATTAACCTAAACGAATTTTCAAAACATTACATTATTGTAATTGTAAGATGGAAATTACTAATTAAAGGAGAACCTATACGGAGAACAATCTTGCTTGAGATAATAGTATGCTATCTGGTCTGTCTTTATCTTTCATGTGTATACGTTTTACTCGTTATCGCGTATCGATAATACTTGAGATAAAGCCCATAAGATCTTTTCTTGACTACCAGGTTTATGATAGGGATCATACTAGTGGGGCCTAATTAATCCATATATAAGCACATCCTATAATGTCCCTAATTGTAGGAGTATCGAGACTGGGCCTCGGTACTCCAGTTTAGACTAGTGTATACATTTCTTGACCATGTATGGAGAGATGGTTGATCCCATAGCCATTGGTGTTTGACACTGGAGATTGTATACAGGTGCTTATTAAGTTATGAGTTACACTGGACAAACTCACCGAGAACTCCTAGATAGTATTATACCTATCGTCAGATAGCAATATTCTGGTGACATGAGTACAGGGTGGTCAGTAGACATGAGATAGTCATAGTGTCTTGTCTGATTCCTACCGTACTTTTATTACTATCCTACCATGGCTTTAAAGAGCCGTGCAAACAGATTTTAGTTGGGTACAGTCCCGAGTTAGATGGAGGCAGTGAGCGACCGGAAGAGATTCGTCTCTCCCAGTATAGGGAGTTGATGCCACGCAGTGCATGATTGGCTATAACCATAAGTTCCTAGCTAAGGAAGATGCGATTTACTGATAAGAGTTATCAGTAGTTTCTCGGTTGGTTATGAGCTATATATCGACATGACTTATCGGGTTATTGGGGTCTGACGGATACCACCTCCCAGACCCGGTATGCGATACTCATAGACGAAGAGACCGGACTGTACGGTGACTGTCACTGATAGACTCTGCAAGGTTCGGATGAGCCTGCTTGTCGACTTTCTTTCGATCAATACCTAGGCAGCCGTTACGTGCAGCTAGTACCGCTGACGTGCTGGTGGGTTATGGATATGATCATAACCTACTGCCAGCGTTTTGTCGGGTTTTTAGAGTCCTATATAGAAGTTTCCCGGCTTAGGCGAAACGATGTAGAATGTGTATAGTGATACGCACAGGAGTTCGATTAAACACGTGTATTTGATACACGTACGTTAATCGGACGTTTTAATAATACTAGCAGACTCTTGTTGAAGCCGGATTATTAAATCAAGTGTTGATTTAATAATTATATATATATATATATACACACATATATATATTCGAGTATTATGCTCACTTTATTTATCTCTCTTATTTTGCATTTGTATTTGATACAAATACTAGTGTATGTATATGATACATATTATATTGTATATGTAACACGTTAGAATGCAGTTAGTGTTAATTAAGCGATAATACGGATTTTTAGTAAAAAGTTTACCAAATTAGTTTTCAAATATTTTATAAAAATTAATTGATATTTTATTTATATTTAATTTGGGCTTGCACACACATGTGCACGTTAACCTAGGATTAATTAGGGTTAACCATACTTAAGTAGCCATGGCACCCTAATCCCATTTCAATTAAGTTGTAATTTCTATTTATTTAAAGTATTTAGTTTTAAAATTTTAGGGTTTATATTATGTTGATTTGAGGAAGAGAGAGAAGGGGGCATCATGAGGCATGGCAAACATGCCATGCATTAAATGGGGAGAGAGAAAAGAGAGGCATGGCTCATACTACCCTCACCCCTCATTTCCCTCACCTTCACTCACACATACACTCTCATACACTCCCACACTCTCTCATTCACAACTTTCATTTTCTCCTCTTCATTTTTCTTCACCTCTTCTCTTCACTCACTCCTCAACTGAAACCTACACAAATCCTCACAAACCTACACAAAATCTCTATTAAACCCCACTAAAACCCTTCATGAGTCAAGATCAAGCCACTAGGATCACTTGGAGCTTGGAAAGCTAGGATTTTGAGCAAGTGTGGATAGGTATAACTTCTAAACTGTTAATTAAGAGTTTTTTTGTGTTGTATTGCTAATTAGTTTCAGTTTAGAATGATAAAAATATAGTTTTGTGCCCGTGTCGTATTTTTAGTGTTAAAATAGGGTGTCTGTGATGTGCTGTGACCCCGAGTCTTTACTGTGAGAACTAGCAGTGTAGTAGTGTAGTATTAGAGACCCTAAGTGTTCACCTGGTGCACGAACCCAAACCCACCGGTTTTGGCCGGCGACATAGGAGGTAGGTCCGGCGAGCTCGGCCGTACAGGGACCTGGGGAGTTGAGTTTTTGTGGGTAGCTGTCTACTGTTATTTTAGGTTGTTTGGTACTGCTAGATTTTGATGTTTTGACTGTGGGTAAAATCTGGGATCGATTTGGTAGTTTTAGTGTTACGGTGACACGCGATACGGTGTCCGACTCAGTTTCTGTGCTTCGCATGATTTCTGCACTTGGGTTTGTTTTAATAGTGTCGACACACACGTTAGCCACTAATCGAACCCTTTTGTAGCGTAAGGGGACCGATTCGTTAAATTGGCGTTGTGTTCGTTATTATTGTGTAGTTTGCTAAATCCACGCGTTATTGTGTTTTTCTGTTAATTGGATCGCAGGCGGGGACTTCGGACGCTGCGAAGAAAAGGAAGCAGGTGGTCCGATTTGTTTAGCTCGAGATCACCAGTGAGTAAATTTAACATCTACGGGGAAATCGCCCGTATGGCGTTATGCGTCAGGATTTGATAGGATACTATAGTCGCATGTTTATATTCATATATGTTGATTGTGCATGAGCATCATTACATACCATTACATTATTGTGCCTTGACTTAGTATCTAGTGGACACTGCACCATTACTAACGGTTCATGTTACACGAGCACTAATTTATATGCTACATCCACACCGTCGGTAATTGCCATGACACGCACAACCTATACACATATGCAGTATTTTATTGTTATTGATATTGACACATGGATTATTGTTCTATTGCGCACATGAGATACATACTTACATGTATACACCTATACTTGGTATAGCTACATGTGCATCTTTAGATGATGTTGGATTTGATTTTGGAGAAATTGGGAACCGTATGATACATTTAAAAATGGGATTCATTTAAAAGAGCGGTTTTCCCTCGATATGCTCATATTACGGTTTTATGTTGCATAGATCATATTTCATGGATTTACGCATTGAGATACGGATTTCATGTGATTTATGGATTTAAGAACCGTGGTATTAATTCAAGAAAGTATGCATTGTTTTGAAAACCCGGTTTCTCTTGATATGATATTTCAGTGCGTCCACCATGCGTTTTCTCGGTTCTGAGATATGTGATAGAAACCCGATTCGAGGAGCGGGAGTGTAACAACTCCAATTTTTGTATACATAAAATTGATTAAAATTTGAAGTATACTTGGGATATTTAATGTTGCTGTTACCACTTTAAGTATTTATTTTCCCACAATAATTACAAGAAGGAGCTTGTAGCTCATTGGTAATACCTTGCACTGCTGAACCAAGGCACCAGAGTTCAAATCCCACACCCCACATTATTTTTAATATTAATTTTTTTAAAACCTTTAGAATACCAAGAGTTTACACGTGCATATCTCACAAAAACCCTACTACACCCAAAGATGTAACACTTCCATGAGTTAGATGAAACGTCGGGGGGGATCCTGGCCGCCGGACTCGGCCGGGAATCGGCCAACTCGGCCTCGACTCGGCCAACTCAGTGTTCCGACCGAGTCACGGCCGAGTCACCCCTGAATCGGCCGATTCCGGCAACGGCCACAACATGAAAGTTGTGTCTCTTCACACTCGCTACGCATCTGCAAAATTTCAGCCTCAGACCACTTCCAGATCTCTTTAAAAACCCCAATTACTCCACTTTTAATATATTTTTATTACATTTTATCATATTTTTATTTTTAACTTTTCATCTACCCTAACCCTAGCCTAACCCTATAAATACCAACCCTACACACTACCCTCTCACCTCCAAAATCTTGAGCCACTCTCTCAAAAAATTTCCAAGAAGTGTGTACTTTGAAAACAAGTTCGCGGCGAAGCTCCGACGAAATTCCGGCGGGAATTCCGGCAACGATTTTAGAAACAACCGGCAACGAAGCAACGCCTCGGCAACTCCTTTAGTCCCCCATCACTCCTTAGTATAGATCGAAACCCGTAAGTCCCACTCTATCCCCTTTCTATTTCTCTAAAATACGAAATTACGAAACCCGACGGAATCGGAACAAATCCGATTTCCGATTCGGTTTTCTATAAAATTTCACTTCTAAACAATACATTCATGTCTAAACATCTTTATCTTGACTATTAAACTTTTAAAAATCAATTTGAACAAGTTTCGTCACATGAAATGATAACTTTTCCAATTTATAGTATTTTTCACTTTAATACCATCATGTTTCGATTTCACATTTAACCCCTTAACTTTGCTATACATTCAAAGTAGAGCACGAGGTAATGACCTACCTCCACACACACGCAAATACAACCCCAAAACGATATCATCAAAACTTAGAATACGATAAAACAAAACTTTCATTTAAATACCATATTCTTAATTAAACTAATTCTAGAAGTTTTAGCTTTGACACACTTTTAAATAAATACCTCTTATTAGCAAAACACGATAAGTTGTGGACATCGATCGTTTATCTAAACCTGACTTTGTGGTGTCTAGGCTAGGCAAGTGAGCAATGGTAACTTTAAAAGGCCCGTCTCACGATTCGTGAGCGGATCCCTCCTTCCTCACTAGTACTTACCTGGCCACAATTGGCGGTGAAGAGGCGATTTGAGGCTTCTAACGACTTATCGTTTAGACCATTTAGAAATAGGCTAGTTGGCTTAGGAAACCCTAAAATCTAAAATACGGAAAATTACACTTTGCAAATAAATACCTTTTACTTTATAAAACAGTTTTCTAAAAGATTAGTATTTTACAATCTTTGCAAAGCGCCGCTACAACCCATCTTTGGGGAACCCGTTCGGGATCGTGCGGTTTATCGCGCACCCTCGGGCTAGTAGTGCGAGATTCAGACCTCCGCAAGAAGCATTCGGTCTCGAAAGGTTTAAAATACGATATCTTAAGAAAATCAGATTTTTGGAATATAAAATATTTATTTAAATTTTTTTTTTGTATAAACATATATATATATCTATCATTTAAGTATCTATTATATTATAATATAAATTTCCACCTTTTTTTTAAAAATCACAATAATAAATTTTACACTAAAATACCATGAACTTCAAATAATCAATATTACAGATAAATACCCTTATTTATAAAACTAGGATATTTTCACTAGAAATGTCACAACATAAAATCCACCCTCATTACAAATCTAAAGACGAACAATAAATACTTGAGGTGTATTTTGAAAATTATATAAAACTATTTTTATATAAAACCCCCTCAAGTTTTACAAATTACCCTAAGGACCCTAGCAATTATAAGACTTTGATTCACATTTCTGATTGTCTGACTCGGGTTTGAGTCTGATTAATCTGACTTGAATATGATTCAAGTTAATGTATAATCTACAAGATTCCAATTCAATATGAACACATGAATCCATGAATACAGTTATCAATTTATACAACTTGACTGAACCGAACCATGGATATATTCCTTTTACATGATTCTCAGTTATTCCATTTACATGCCTCTACGGTTACAACCGTTTCCTGATATCATGGTTTCGGTCAGTCAGTCATTCAATCTTACAAACAATATAATTTACAAGATAACAATACAAATAAGACATCGCGGGGTTTAAGGGGTAGATTTGTACGGAAGGTGTAAAGGTGGCACGAGGTGGACAGATTAAGACACCTAACCTATATTCCGTTGCTGTTGTACCGTGGCTTAACGGTTTCTTGTACATTCCGTTTGCCCTGGTCTCTAGCATATAGAGACCCCCTCGTATACACTGGTATCTTTCTTTACCAAGCTACAAACAACAGCGTTAACACAACAGTACAACAATAGTATACAACTTTAAAAGAATTTTCTTATTCTGTCTTTTCTACTTTGCTCTTACCTTTGGGACTTACCGAGTGACCTGTTCGCTGACGACATTCTATTTCTTTCTTCTTTGAATGTCGTCAGGTGATTTGGACCCGGCAGAGATTAAGCCATCTGCAGAAGACTTGGAGCAGTTTGCCGAAGATCCAGCACTTTAGTTCATTGTACACTTTTCCATTCAGTATTTTACATTTCCTGTTATGCCACTGTTTAGGCATCTTTTATTTCAGTTGTATTTCCTTCATGTATTGTACAAAGAATGTTAACAAATAAAAGTTGTTGTTCTTTTTATTTTCTTGTCTCTTGTGTACTTATTTTATATTGCTTAGATACGCTTAGCGTATGTACTTCTGAGTATATACGTAGCGGACCTCGTCGCGTCTCCTTTGCCGTACACTGGGAAGCGGGGCGTGACAGGTTTTGTTGGTGGCCCATGCAGGTCAGAGCTGTATGAATCCCTATCATGCAGTTCTGTTCTGTGTGAACAACCTAAGCAATATAACACAAGGACCAGCAACTAAAACATTCTTTACAATTCATGTTCCTTGAATCTTGCAATTTCATATTCCTTGAATCTTATCATTTCATGTACTTGAATCTGTCCTAACCCAAATTTTTCTTCAGGGTTATGGATTTTCCAAACAACACTAGCACTAACGTCAACAACACACCTCCAGCACTACCCCTCACACTTGCTGTTCCTGCACCACCTACCGAGCAAACAGTGCTACTTGAGGCAATCCGCAGCCTTCTCGAGGGACAGCAACAACTCCTGAACCGTCCCGATACTGACGCTCCGGGGGTAAAGCAATTCAGGGCTTTACATCCGAAGCAGTTCTCAGGGAAAGGGAGCCCACTGGAAGCTGAGGAATGGGCTCAAAGTATCGAGGATGATCTGTCCGCAGCATAAGTGCTAGACATAGCTTGGGTCCGTGTGGCTAAACTACAGCTCACGGACAATGCTCGCAACTGGTGGAAGGCAGAAGAAAGCCGTCTTGCACAGCCTATTGAATGGAAGACTTTTCGCGAGAAGTTCGACGCGAAATACTTCCCTGTGACTGCCAAGTTTGCCATGGAGCAGCAATTCATTCATCTATAACAAGGATCGATGTGGGACAAATCAGTAGATGAATACGACGTTGAATTCACCATGTTAAGCCGGTAAGATATGTCATAATAGTTCAATTTTAAATATCACATACTACACAGCTAACACAATCTTTAAACAGATTCGCGGCACACTTGATACCGACGGACGAGATCAGAGCCCGTCACTTTCAACAAGGACTGGACATAGAGATTCAGGCTGCTCTAGCCACGGGAAAATTTTTGACTCATGAGGATGCTCTGGAAGCTGCCCACAGTTATGAGGCAGTGATAAAAGCAAGGGGCAGACCTCAGTCTGCAGGAGTCAAGCGCCCTGCCAACCAGATGGCAGGTGGAGCCTCGTCCAGACCACCTTTTGTGCCAAGGCGACCCGGAGTACCGAACCACCGTCCCAGCCCAGCCTTTTGTACCTACTGCAAGAGAGCTGGACATATGATGAAGGACTGCCGGCGAGCCAACTGCCTTTGCTTAGTCTGCGGCTCAGCTACTCATGATATTGGGTCTTGTCCCCAAAGGCAAAACCCAGTTGCTGCACCCAGGCCAGCAAACAATTACTCACAACGCCCAGCCATCCAAGCACCTGCTCCAAGACTTGCACTACCTGCACCACCCAGAGGACCACAAGCTGCACCACCTCCTCGTCAGTTCCATCAAGCTTAAAGGAACGTTCCGAGAAATGCTCCTCAGGCCAGGAGGAATGTGCCAAAGCGCCAGGCTTTCACGATGTTCGTGGAAGAAGCTGAAGCCACTGCCCAAGTCATTACTGGTAAACTTTCCTTCTCAAACTTATCTTTTAGTCTTGGTTATCTACACACTTTCCTTATACCTAAAACATATCCCATATACCTTAGGTACAATCCTAGTAGCCTCACTACCTGCACTTGCACTGTTTGATACTGGAGCATCCCACTGCTTTATGTCGCAACGGTTTGTCCGAACCCATGCGATTCCAGTCTCACCGCTTGTATCCAGCTGGAATGTCAGTTCCGAAAATGGCATTCTAAAGGCAACTATAGGATACAGCTTGTGTCCAGTCGTCGTCTGCAGTCGAGAGTTTTATGTTGACTTCAAAGTACTGGACATACCGAATTTCGATGTGGTTCTAGGAATGGATTGGCTTGGAACCTTTTATGCTACCATCGACTGTCGTCAAAGGAGGGTAGTATTCGAGATTCCAGACCATCCGGTCTTCTATTTCAAGAGCGGAGACCGTACCCTGGAGCCAAGTACCTACAAAGCGAAGCCAAGGGATGCAGTAGTTGCAGCAGCTCAAACGGAAGAAGAATTAAGACCAGAGGTAGTTCGAGAGTTCGACGATGTATTTCCTGACGATATATCAGGTTTGCCTCCCGATCGAGCTCTTGAATTCAGTATTGATTTAGTACCAGGAGCACAACCGGTGATCAAAGCACCGTATAGACTAAGTCCGGAAGGTTTGAAGGAAGTTCGAACACAGTTAGACGAATTATTGGCGAAAGGATGGATTCATCCCAGCACTTCAAGTTGGGGAGCACCTGTACTGTTGGTGAAGAAGAAGGAAGGTTCATACAGAATGTGCATTGATTATAGGGCCTTGAACGAAGTCATTATAAAGAACAAGTATCCACTCCCGCGCATCGATGATTTATTCGATCAGCTAAGTGGATCTTGTGTTTTCTCTAATTTGGATCTTTGTTCAAGTTATCATCAAGTGAAGGTCAAGGAAGCTGATATTCACAAAACAGCTTTCAGAACTCGCTATGGACATTACAAATTTCTAGTGATGCCATTTGGAGTGACTAATGCACCAGCAATATTCATGAACCTAATGAATCAGGTTTTCCAGGAGTACTTAGACATGTTTGTTGTCATCTTCATCGACGACATTCTGGTGTATTCTAAGAGTCGAAAGGAGCATGCAGAACATCTACGAATTGTCCTGGAAACTCTTCGTCAACATAAGGTTTATGCCAAGTACAGCAAGTGCGAGTTTTGGCTAAATCAAGTTGGTTTTCTTGGACATATCGTATCAGGAGAAGGAATTTCTGTGGATCCAGCCAAAGTTTCAGCAGTTAGCGAATGGCCTACACCAAAGTCAGTGAAGGACATTCGGAGTTTCTTGGGTTTAGCTGGATATTACAGAAGGTTCATTGAAGGATTCTCAAAGATAGCAACACCCATGACCAAGCTCATACGAAAAGAGGAAGAATTTGTGTGGTCAGAAGCATGCGAACAAGCTTTCATAGAACTCAAGTCAAGATTGACATCTGCACCTATTCTCGTAATACCGAATCAATCTGGAGGATTCGAAGTGCATTGTGATGCATCCGGTAAGGGATTAGGATGTGTTCTACATCAGCACGGTAAGGTTATGGCTTATGCTTCAAGACAACTGAAGACTCATGAGCGCAATTATCCGACGCATGATCTGGAGTTGGCAGCCGTCATCTTTGCTCTTAAGATTTGGCACCATTATTTACTTGGTGAACGAGTGAACATCTACACAGATCATAAAAGTCTGAAGTACTTGTTTACTCAGAAGAAGTTGAATATGCGGCAGAGAAGATGGTTAAAACTCATGGCGGACTTTGACATCAACCTGCAATATCACCCAGGGAAGGTGAACGTAGTACCCAATGCTCTTAGTCGCCAACCATTATCGATGAATCTCACCGCTCAGTGGAATCTTCAGCGAGACTTGCATCAGATGGAGATTGAAGTAGTCATGCCAGGTAATGCTTCAAGTTTGATGAATCTACAAGTTCAATCAACCATCGTCAATCAGATCAAAGCAGCTCAAGCAAGTGATGCTAAGTTGCAAAGGATCAGAGAACAAGTGGAGAATGGACTCAGAACAGACTTCATCATCCATGAAGACGGATTTTTGAGATACGGCAGCAGATTGTGTGTACCAAAAGGTCCTGTTCGGGAAGAGTTAATGAAAGAAGTTCACAGCTCTCCCTACTCAGTACATCCTGGAGGTACCAAAATGTACAAAGATCTACGTCAGAATTATTGTTGGCATGGAATGAAGCGTGAAGTAGCCAGAAGCGTCGCAAAATGTTTGGTGTGTCAGCAAGTAAAGGCTGAACATCACAGGACAGCTGGACTACTTCAACCGTTACCAATCCCAGAATGGAAGTGGCAGCACATCACGATGGACTTTGTGACTGCTCTTCCTCGCAGCACAAAGGGTAACGATGCTATATAGGTCATTGTGGATCGACTCATAAAGTCGGCTCACTTCATCCCATTTCGGGTTGGCCAATCAACTGAGACACTAGCAAAGAAGTACATGGAGGAAATTATGAGACTTCATGGAGTACCGGTCTGCATTGTCTCCGATCATGACACCAGGTTCCGATCGCAATTTTGGCAGAGTCTGCAAGCAAGCTTGGGAACAAGTCTGAACTTCAGCACGGCTTATCATCCACAAACAGATGGTCAGTCGGAACGAACTATTCAGATCTTGGAGGATATGCTCAGAGCGTGTATGCTAAACTTCAAGGGATCGTTGGAAGATCACCTGCATCTTGTGGAGTTCGCGTACAATAACAGCTACCAAGCAAGCATAGGAATGTCACCTTTTGCAGCATTGTATGGAAGGAAGTGTCGATCACCATTAAGTTGGGATGACATCGGAGATAGGGAACTTCTTGGACCAGAGATGATAGTAGCGACCGTTGATGTGGTTCGTACTATCAGGGAAAGAATGCGCATAGCCCAAGATCGACAAAAACACTGGGCTGATGCAAAGAGACGACACTTGGAGTTCCAGCCAGGAGACCATGTATTCTTGAAGATATCTCCGAACCGCGGAGTGATCCGATTTGGAAGACGGGGTAAATTGAGTCTGAGATACATTGGACCGTTCGACATACTCGAACGAGTCGGTGAAGTGGCATACCGCTTAGCGCTTCCACCCTCATTGGAAGGAGTGCATAACGTGTTCCACATATCCTAACTCAGAAAGTATGTGAGTGACCCCAGCCATGTACTTGATCATTCCGAGCTCACTATACAGCCCGACTTGTCTTGTGAGCAACAGCCTGTGGAGATCCTGGACAGAAAAGTGAAGACACTTCGGAACAAGGAAGTTAACTTGGTCCGGGTAATGTGGAGGAAAGACACTCTAGGAGAATCCACTTGGGAAAGGGAAGATGAAATGCGTGCAAGATATCTTCACCTTTTTGTAAACTAGTCCTCAAATAAAAGTTGTAAATTTCGAGGACGAAATTTTTGTAAGTAGGGTAGATTGTAACAACTCCAATTTTTGTATACATAAAATTGATTTAAATTTGAAGTATACTTGGGGTATTTAATGTTGCTGTTACCATTTTAAGTATTTATTTTTCCACAATAATTACAAGAAGGAGCTTGTAGCTCATTGGTAATACCTTGCACTGCTGAACCAAGCCACCAGAGTTCAAATCCCATACCACACATTATTTTTAATATTGATTTTTTTAAAACCTTTAGAATACCAAGAGTTTACACGTGCATATCTCACAAAACCCGCACTACACCCAAAGATATAACACTTCCATGAGTTAGATGAAACGTCGGGGGGGATCCTGGCCGCCGGACTCGGCCGAGAATCGGCCGACTCGGCCTCGACTTGGCCGACTCAGTACTCCGACCGAGTCACGGCCGAGTCACCCCCGAGTCGGCCGATTCCGACGATGGCCACAATATGAAAGTTGTGTCTTTTCATATTCCCTATGCACCTGCAAAATTTCAGCCTCAGACCACTTCCAGAACTCTTTAAAAACCCCAATTACTCCACTTTTAATACATTTTTATTACATTTTATCACATTTTTATTTTTAACTTTTCATCTACCATAACCCTAGCCTAACCCTATAAATACCAACCCTACACACTACCTTCTCACCCCCAAAATCTTGAGCCACTCTCTTAAAAAATTTTCCAAGAAGTGTGTACTTTGAAAACAAGTTCGCGGCGAAGCTCCGACGAAATTCCGGCAGGAATTCCGGCGACGTTTTTAGAAACAACCGGCGACGAAGCAACGCCTCGGCAACTCCTTTAGTCCCCCATCACTCCTTAGTATAGATCGAAACCCGTAAGTCCCACTCTATCCCCCTTTCTATTTCTCTAAAATACGAAATTACGAAACCCGACGGAATCGGAACAAATCCGATTTCCGATTCGGTTTTCTATAAAATTTCACTTCTAACCAAAACATTCATGTCTAAACATCTTTATCTTGACTATTAAACTTTTAAAAATCAATTTGAACAAGTTTCGTCACATGAAATGATAACTTTTCCAATTTATCGTATTTTTCATTTTGATACCATCATGTTTCGATTTCACATTTAACCCCTTAACTTTGCTATACATTCAAAGTAGAGCACGAGGTAATGACCTACCTCCACACACACGCAAATACAACCCCAAAACGATATCATCAAAACTTAGAATACGATAAAACAAAACTTTCATTTAAATACCATATTCTTAATAAAACTAATTCTAGAAGTTTTAGCTTTGACACACTTTTAAATAAATACCTCTTATTAGCAAAACACGATAAGTTGTGGATATCGATCGTTTATCTAAACCTGATTTTGTGGTGTCTAGGCTAGGCAAGTGAGCAAAGGTAACTTTAAAAGGCCTGTCTCACGATTCGTGAGCGGATCCCTCCTTCCTCACTTGTACTTACCTGGCCACAATTGGCGGTGAAGAGGCGATTTGAGGCTTCTAACGACTTATCGTTTAGACCATTTAGAAATAGGCTAGTTGGCTTAGGAAACCCTAAAATCTAAAATACGGAAAATTACACTTTGCAAATAAATACATTTTACTTTATAAAACCGTTTTCTAAAAGATTAGTATTTTACAATCTTTGCAAAGCACCGCTACAACCCATCTTTGGGGAACCCGTTCGGGATCGTGCGGTTTATCGCGCACCCTCGGGCTAGTAGTGCGAGATTCAGACCTCCGCAAGAAGCATTCGGTCTCGAAAGGTTTAAAATACGACATCTTAAGAAAATCAGATTTTTGGAATATAAAATATTTATTTAAAATTATTTTTTGTATAAACATATATATATATATATATATCTATCATTTAAGTATCTATTATATTATAATATAAATTTCCACCTTTTTCTAAAAATCACAATAATAAATTTTACACTAAAATACCATGAACTTCAATAATCAATATTACAGATAAATACCCTTATTTATAAAACTATGATATTTTCACTAGAAATGTCACAACATAAAATCCACCCTCATTACAACTCTAAAGACGAACAATAAATACTTGAGGTGTATTTTGAAAATTATATAAAACTATTTTTACATAAAACCCCCTCAAGTTTTACAAATTACCCTAAGGACCCTAGCAATTATAAGACTTTGATTCACATTTCTGATTGTCTGACTCGGGTTTGAGTCTGATTAATCTGACTTGAATATGATTCAAGTTAATGTATAATCTACAAGATTCCAATTCAATATGAACACATGAATCCATGAATACAGTTATCAATTTATACAACTTGACTGAACTGAACCATGGATATATTCCTTTTACACGATTCTCAGTTATTCCATTTACATGACTCTACGGTTATAACCATTTTCTGATATCATGGTTTCGGTCAGTCAGTCATTCAATCTTACAAACAATACAATTTACAAGATAACAATACAAATAAGATATCGCGTGGTTTAAGGGGTAGATTGGTACGGAAGGTGTTAAAGGTGGCACGAGGTGGTCAGATTAAGACACCTAACCTATATTCTGTTGCTGTTGTACCGTGGCTTAACGGTTCCTTGTACATTCCGTTTGCCCTGATCTCTAGCATATAGAGACCCCTCTCGTATACCCTGGCATCTTTCTGTACCAAGCTACAAACAACAGCGTTAACACAACAGTACAACAATAGTATATAACTTTAAAAGATATCTTCTTATTCTGTCTTTTCTACTTTCCTCTTACCTTTGGGACTTACCGAGCGACCTGTTCGCTGAAAACATTCTATTTCTTTTTTCTTTGAATGTCGTCAGGTGATTTGGACCCGGCAGAGATTGAGCCATCTGCAGAAGACTTGGAGAAGTTTGCCGAAGATCCAGCACTTTAGTTCATTGTACACTTTTCCATTCAGTATTTTACATTTTCTGTTATGCCACTGTTTAGGCATCTTTTTATTTCAGTTATTTCCTTCTTGTATTGTACAAAGAATGCTAATAAATAAAAGTTGCTATTCTTTTTATTTTCTTGTCTCTTGTGTACTTATTTTATATTGCTTAGATACGCTTAGTGTATGTACTTCTGATTATAGACGTAGCGGACCTCGTCGCATCTCCTTCGCCGTACACTGGGAAGCGGGGCGTGACAGGGAGGCACCGTCTACGGGTACATGGTGGGCCCGGTATGGTACCCCGGGGCAAGAAATGATTTTTGTGGTGTAGACAATGATCCTGGCAAAGGGAGCACTACCTACTGGTGATTGGTTGGACCTAGCGGTTATCCGGTGGATACCGACCGGAGTCGAGAGATGGATATGGACCGATCCGTGCTGCCGGAGCCCGAGGGCTGATCCGGACAGACGGAGCCCATAGGCCGATCCGAACTGACGGAGCCCGATATATGTGGATTTGCGTGTCGATGTTGGACATGAGTATTTCATGATGTTTTCGAGTGCCGATGTTAAGCACTCAGGTTTCATGAGATTTTACAGATATGAGGGCCGATCAGAGTGACGGCGCCTGAGGTATTGGGATTTGAGGTGTCGTTGATGGACACCGGATTTTTCCACGATGATGATTCATTGATGATGACATGTTTTATCCCATACTCAGCATTCATTGATATGCATTGCTTCATGTATTTGTAGTACCTGATGGAGTACCTTTTATGATTGTTGCATAGCCATATTAGTATATTAATACTATCAGATTGCATGTGATAGAGTATCGCGGTACGTGCATACCTGCGATTACCTGTATGATGTTACTTACTATTCACGAGTTGGCAACTCACCCCCGTTGTGCCACGGTGTTTTGCAGGTTTGACTCTCAAAGTAGTCGCGACAGGGGTATCTTATTGTATCTTTTTGCAGCGGATACCGCTACGGTTGGCTGTAAGCCGTTTTGCTATAATTGGGTTTTGCGGTTATCCGTTTATATTTATTGTATATCTCTCATTGTATCTAGTACTCTCAATCTACCACTTCATGTATTGACTTAGAAACGAGACGTGAGGACGATATTTTATATTATTTTGTGACTCTGGGTGTCGAGCTCGTGTGAGCCGGCTTTTATTACGCAGTTTTATCTTTTATGCTGTTTTTCACTTATATTGTCCATTTCTTCGCTACGGCGTCGTATATTATGCTTGTGGTGATTGTTTCCGCCGTTGGGCGTAATTTACTCCTGTTTGGGGATGCTTCATTTATATCTTATGTTTGTATCCGTTTCGGGGCTAATTTTTACAAAGGAGGTGCTGCCGAAATTTTTTTTAAAAATAAATTTAAACTTTAAAGATTTTTACTTCAGATTTCCAATTGTTTTTAACAACGTTTTTATCTCGTACTACTTTTAATAGTTTAGATTTATGAGTTTCAACTTACTTAAATTGCGTTACGCCTGTAGACATTACATGGTTTAAGTGCCGGTCACGTGCCAAATTTTGGGTCGTGACAAAGTTGGTATCAGAGCGCTAGGTTTTACCTTTCGGAGTGTAGGATGACCTTAATATGATGGAGTAGGTAGCTTAAGCAGAGTGTTGTAGCGTGTGTATGTTCCGCGGCATACTTACGACACGGTACTCCGCCTAAGTGACCTTAGGACTTGTTGTTTGAAATTCCTTCCGTGATTATATACATCCTTGTGATTCGATTTTCGTGTTCTTATCGAATCTTGTTTTCATTTCCAGCCATTATACCGCCAAAGTCTATGAGGGCGCAGAGAGCGGCCACGAGAGCCGAGGTCAGAGTTGGCTCGTCTGAGACGAGGACTGACCAGAGCGGTACGCCCGTTGTACAGGAGCAGATTGATCCACCTTCGCTTGATCGTATTACTAGGCTAGAGGCCAGTATGCAGGATTTGCGCCAGATGATGGGGTCATTAGTTGAGGCCAGTCGAGCGCAGCGACAGGAGGTTGTCCCACCTGTTACGGAGATCGTGATGGTGCCTACTGTTCCGGCAGTTGTACCTGCAGCTACGGAGGTTATCACCGTATCGTTATCTGAGTTCATGAGGCTGAAGCCTCCAGTTTTCACCGGCACTGATGCGGCGGAGGATCCGCAGTCATTTATCGATCGGATGGCCAGGATATGTCGTTCGCTGAGATGCTCCGACGCGAGATGGGTAGAGTTCATGAGTTTTAGTCTGGAAGGTCTTGCCCAGAAGTGGTGCGAGTCTTTAAAGAGGGGCAGAGCGGCAGGTCTTTCTTCTATGACCTGGGTTGAGTTCGTGACGGTGTTTCTTGCCCGTTTTCTTCCGCAGAGCGTCAAGGATGCTCGAGCACGCAGTTTCAAGTTGTTACGTCAGACTCCAGGTATGACGGTGGCAGAGTACGATGTGCAGTTTACCGAGCTATCTGTGTATGCTCCATATTTGGTGGACACCGAGGAGATGTGGATCAAGAGGTTTGTACGAGGCCTGCTTACCCAGTTGTTCATGGCTATCAGCACACAGCATTGTGATACATATGAAGCAGCAGTGGACGCAACCCTATTGGTTGAGGAGCGTCTTTCCGAGACGTCGGTCGTTCCGGAACCGAAGAGGATTCGTACTGGTGTATCAGCACAGAGACAGATGTTTAGGCGCCGTAATAGATTTCGTTCAGGCAGCAGAGGCTTGGGACGAGGCCGGTTGTTTACCTCTTATCCCCAGGAGGGTCAGCAGTCATCGTCTGGATGTTTCCGGTGCGGGAGTTCCTATCATCATGTTCGACATTGTACTGAGCCATGTGAGGACGAGGCAGCCGTATCGCATGTTACCTTACCACTTTCTCCACCTCAAAGAGCGTTGCCTCTTGCGCCTGTTGTTGCTCCGCGTCAGACTTATGTTCAGAGAGTTCATGGTCGCAGAGGGTTCGTTCAGAGAGGATGGGTTGGCAGAGGCAGAAGACAGCCAGTTGCAGGTAGAGGGCAGGCACGAGTATTTGCTTTGACTCATCAGGACGCGCAGGCGTCCAATGCAGTGGTTTCAGGTACTCTTTCAGTATGTTCTTTTGGTGCACACATGTTGTTTGATACGGAATCTATGCACTTATATATTTCTACACACTTCGTGCCGAGATTGGGCTGAGAGTCGTGTTTGCTAGATCAGCCGCTTGTTATGACTACTCCTGTTGACGAGTCGTTTGTTGCGCGACACGTGTTTCAGTCGTGTGTTGTCCATATTGGAGATAGTGATTCGTCCGTCGACTTGATCCTTCTTGAGATGTTGGACTTCAACGTTCTCCCGGGCATGGACTGGTTAACTACTTGTTACGCGTCTGTGGACGGCCGTGAGAAGACAGTCAGGTTTTGTTTTCCCGGCAAGTCAATTCTTGTTGTGTAGGGGGACCGTGGTGCCACCCCTCACAGTTTGATTTCTGTCTTTTGCGCTAGTCGGCTTTTGAGGAGAGGATGTCGGGGATTCTTAGCTTTCATTCGTGATACCGGAGCCACAGTAGATTCGTTTGACCGGGTTCCTATCATGCGAGAGTTTCCCGACTTTTTTCTCGATGAGTTACCTGGATTGCCGCCAGAGCGTGAGATTGAGTTTTGCATTGATTTGATTCCCAGTACAGGGCCTATTTCTATACCGCTTTACCGGATGGCCCCGGCGGAGCTTAGGGAGCTTAAGGATCAGTTGCAAGAGTTGCTTGATAGGGGACTTATACGTCCGAGTGTTTCGCCTTGGGGAGCTCCTGTTCTGTTCGTTCTAGAAGAAGGACGGCAGTTTGAGATTGTGCATTGATTATCGTCAATTGAACCGAGTTACGGTACGGAATAGGTATCCTTTACCTCGCATTGACGATTTGTTTGATCAGCTCCAGGGTGCGGGGCATTTTTCTAAGATTGATTTGAGATCAGGTTATCATCAGTCACAGGTTCGGAATGATGACGTTCCGAAGACTGCTTTTCATACGCGCTACGGGCATTATGAGTTTTTGGTGATGTCGTTCGGACTCACCAATACTCCAGTAGCGTTCATTGATTTGATGAACCAGATTTTCAGACCGTTCCTCGACCAGTTTATTATTGTGTTTATTGATGACATTCTGGTTTATTCCAAGAGTCGAGAGGAGCATGAGCAGCACTTGAGGATTGCTTTGCAGACATTCAGAGACCATCAGCTGTTTGCTAAATTCTCGAAGTGTGCCTTCTGGCTTGATAGTGTTGACTTCCTTGGTCATGTGGTTACGGGAGACGGTATTCGTGGGGACCCGAGGAAGATCGAGGCCGTACATCTTTAGCCCAGACCTGTATCAGTGACAGAGGTCCGCAGCTTTTTGGGCTTAGCCGGTTATTACCGCCGTTTCGTGCAGGACTTCTCGAGTATCACTGCACCGCTGACCGGACTGACCAGGAAGGGAGTTCCTTTTCTTTGGACCGAGGCATGCAAGCAGAGTTTTCAGCAGTTGAAGACTCGGTTGACGACTGCACCAGTTTTATCTTTGCCTTCTGGATCGGACGACTTTGTCGTTTACTGTGATGCTTCTCGAGTGGGGCTCGGTTGTGTATTGATGCAGCATGATAGAGTTATCGCTTATGCTTCCCGGCAGTTGAAGAAGCACGAGCAAAATTATCCCACTCATAATCTTGATATGGCCGCGGTGGTCTTTGCGCTTAAGATTTAGAGACACTACTTGTACGGGGAGTCGTGTCAGATTTTCACGGACCACCAGAGCTTGAAGTACATCTTCCAGCAGCGGGATCTGAATTTGAGAAAGTGCCGTTGGATGGAGCTTGTGAAGGATTATGATTGTGAGATCCTTTATCACCCATGCAAGGCGAATGTGGTAGCCGATGCTTTGAGTCGTAGGCCCTGGGGTAGCTTGTCCCAGTTGAGCGCAGTTCAGAGACAGTCTTCTGCAGATTGGCAGATCTTGTGCGACAGCAGAGTACAGTTTGAGTTCACTTCCACTGGGGGATAGCTTGTTGATATCCGCGCCCGTCCACTTCTACTAGATCGTATTCGTGAGGCACAGCCTGCCGATGCCCATTTGTCTGAGATTCTTGAGCATGTTCAGCAGGGTAGAGATTCGGAGTTCTTGATTGATGACCAGGGTGTGCTACGTTTCGGGACTCGTTTGTGTATACCTGATACCGATGGGTTGAGACACGAGATCCTAGAGCAGGCACATCAGTCAGCTTTTAGTGTTCACCCAGGTTCCACCAATATGTACCATGACTTGAGAGATATCTACTAGTAGGCAAGGATGAAGAGTGATATTTCGGATTTCGTTTCGAGGTGCCTGACTTGTCAGCAAGTCAAGGCTGAGCATCAGAGACCGGCAGGAGAGTTGCAGCCTTTACCCGTTCCGGAGTGGAAATAGGAACAAATCTCCATGGATTTCGTTGTAGGTCTACCCAGGTCTAGTCGAGGGCATGACTCCATTTGGGTGATTGTTGACCGGCTGACGAAAGCGGCTCACTTTCTTCCAGTAAAAACCACTTTCGGTTATGCTCAGTATGCTCAGTTTTACATTGATGAGATTGTGTGTTTGCACGGCGTTCCCATATGCATCGTATCCGACAGGGGCACCCAGTTCACTAGCCGTCTTTGGCAGAAGCTTCAGGAAGTCTTAGGTACCCGTTTGAGCTTTAGCACCGCTTTCCATCCGCAGACCGATGGTCAGTCAGAATGGACTATACAGACTCTGAAGGATATGCTTCGTGCGTACGTACTTGATTTTGGTGGCAGTTGGAATCGTCACTTGCCGTTGATAGAGTACTCCTACAATAACAATTATCAGAAGACGATTCAGATGGCACCTTTTGAGGTTTTGTATGGTAGGAAGTGTCGATCGCCAGTCTGTTGGACCGAGCTTCGCCAGAGCAAGATTTTGGGTCCCCAGCTAGTTCAAGAGACTACGGAGAAAATTCAGTTGATTCAGGATAGGATGAGAACAGCCCAGTGCAGACAGAAGTCTTATGCCGACCGTCGTCATCGCAGGCTCGAGTTCACAGTGGGGAATCATGTATTCCTACAGATTTCTCCGATGAAGGGCGTGATGAGATTTGGGAAGAAAGGGAAGCTTGGTCCCAAATTTGTAGCTCCTTTTGAGATTCTTGAGCGAGTTAGTACCGTTGCCTATCGTTTGGCACTTCCACCCAGTTTTCCGGATGTTCACCCCATATTCCATGTATCGATACTTCACAAATACCTTCATAATCCTTCTCACATGATTCAGCATCACACCGTTTAGCTAGAGCGCGATCTTTCATTCACCGAGCAGCCGGTAGTTCTATTGGATCGGCAGGTGAAGAAATTTCGGTCAAAGGTCTTGCCATCTGTGAAGGTTCTTTGGCGTAGCCCGAATGGTGAAGAGGTCACTTGGGAGGCCGAGAGCAAAATGCGAAAGAAATTCTCTCATCTCTTTGAAGGTACGCATAGTAAGATTTTTAAATTCGGGGACGAATTTCTTTAGGGGGGAAGATTGTAACACCTTAGAATGCGGTTAGTGTTAATTAAGCGATAATACGGATTTTTAGTAAAAAGATTACCAAAATAGTTTTCAAATATTTTATAAAAATTAATTAATATTTTATTTATATTTAATTTGGGCTTACACACATATGTGCACGTTAACCTAGGGTTAATTAGGGTTAACCATACTTAAGTAGCCATAGCACCCTAATCCCATTTCAATTAAGTTGTAATATGTATTTTTTTAAAGTATTTAGTTTTAAAATTTTAGGGTTTGAATTATGTTGACTTGAGGAAGAGAGAGAGAGAGAGAGAGAGAAGGGGGCATCATGAGGCATGGCAAGCATGCCATGCATTAAATGGGGAGAAAGAAGAGAGAGGCATGGCTCATGCTACCCTCACCCTCATTCTCACATACACTCTCATACACTCCCTCACTCTCTCATTCACAACTCTCATTTCATTTTTCTTCACCTCATCTCTTCAGTCACTCCTCAATTGAAACCTACACAAATCCTCACAAACCCACACAAAATCTCCATTAAACCCCACTAAAATCCTTCATGAGTAAAGATCAAGCCACTAGGATCACTTGGAGCTTGGAAATCTAGGATTTTGAGCAAGTGTGGATAGGTATAACCTCTAAACTGTTAATTAGGAGTTTTTTTTTGTGTTGTGTTGCTAATTAGTTTCAGTTTAGAACTATAAAGATATAGTTTTGTGCCCGTGTCGTATTTTTAGTGTTAAAATAGGGTGTCTATGATCTGCTGTGACCTCGAGTCTTTACTGTGAGAACTAGCAGTGTAGTAGTATAGTGTTAGAGACCCTAAGTGTTCACCTGCTGCACGAACCCAAACCCACTGGTTTTGGTCGGCGACATAGGGGGTAGGTCCGGCGAGCTCGGCTGTACAGGGACCTGGGGAGTTGAGTTTTTGTGGGGAGTTGTCTGCTGTTATTTTGGTACTGCTAGATTTTGATGTTTTGACTGTGGGTAAAATCTGGGATCAATTTGCTAGTTTTAGTGTTACAGCGACGCGCGATACGGTGTCCGACTCCGTTTCTGTGCTTCGTGTGATTTCTGCACTTGGGTTTGTTTTAGTAGTGTCGACACACACGTTAGCCGTTAATCGAATCCTTTTGTAGCGTAAGGGGACCGATTTGTTAAATTGGCGTTGTGTTCATTATTATTGTGTAGTTTGCTAAATCTACGCGTTATTGTATTTTTGTGTTAATAGGATCGTAGGTGGGGACTTCGGACGCTGCGAAGAAAGGGAAGCAGGTGGTCGGATTTGCTTAGCTCGAGATCACCGGTGAGTAAATTTAACATCTACGGGGAAATCACCTGTATGGCGTTATGCGTCAGGGCTTGATAGGATACTATAGCCGCATATTTATATTCATATATGTTGATTGTGCATGAGCATCATTACATACCATTACATTGTTGTGCCTTGACTTAGTATCTAGTGGACACTGCACCATTACTGACGGTTCATGTTGCACGAGCATTAAATTGTATGCTACACCCACACCGTCGGTAATTGCCATGACACGCACAATCTATACACATATGCAGTATTATATTGTTATTGATATTGACACATGGATTATTGTTCTATTGCGTACATGAGATACATACTTACATGTTCACACCCATACTTGTTATAGCTACATGTGCATCTTTAGATAATGTTGGATTTGATTTTGGAGAAAATGGGAACCACATGATATATTTAAAAACGAGATTCATTTAAAAGAGCGGTTTTCCCTCGATATGCTCATATTACGGTTTTATGTTGCATATATTATATTTCATGGATTTATGCATTGAGATACGGATTTCATGTGATTTATGGATTTGAGAATCGTTGTATTATTTCAAGAAAATATGCATTGTTTTGAAAACCTGGTTTCTCTTGATATTTCAGTGCGTCCACCATACGTTTTCTTTGTTCTGAGATATGTGATAGAAACCCGATTCGAGGAGCGGGAGGCACCGTCTGCGGGTACATGGTGGACCCGGTATGGTACCCCGGGGCAAGAAATGATTTTTGTGGTGTAGTCAATGAGCCCGGCAGAGAGAGCACTACCTACCGGTGATTGGTTGGACCCAGCGGTTATCTGGAGGATACCAACCGAAGTCGAGAGATGGATATAGGCCGATCCGTGTTGTCGGAGCCCGAGGGCCGATCCGGACAGATGGAGCCCGTGCGCCGATCCAGACTGACGGAGCCCGATATATGTGGATTTGCATGTCGATGTTAGACACGAGTATTTCATGATGTTTTCGAGTGCCGATATTGGGCACTCAGGTCCCATGAGATTTACAGATATGAGGGCCGATCAGAGTGACGGCGTATGAGGTATTGGGATTTGGGGTATCGTTAATGGACACCGGATTTTTTCACGATGATGATTCATTGATGATGACATATTTTATCCCATACTCAGCATTCATTGATATTCATTGCTTCATGTATTTGCAGTACTTGATAGAGTACCTTTCATGATTGTTGCATAGCCATATTAATATATTGATACTATCAGATTGCATGTAATAGAGTATCGCGGTACGTGCATACCTGCGATTATCTGTATGATGTTACTTAATATTCATGAGTTGGCAACTCACCCCGTTGTGCCACAGTGTTTTGCAGGTTTGACCCTCAGAGTAGTCGTAACAGGGCTATCTTATTGTATCTTTTTACAGCGGATACCGCTACGGTTGGCTGTAAGCCGTTTTGCTATAATTGGGTTTTGCGGTTATCCGTTTATATTTATTGTATATCTCTTATTGTATCTAGTACTCTCCATCTACCACTTCATGTATTGACTTAGAGACGAGATGTGAGGACGATATTGTATATTATTTTGTGACTCTGGGTGTCGAGCTCGTATGAGCTGAATTTTATTACGCAGTTTTATCTTTTATGCTGTTTTTCACTTATATTGTCCATTTCTTCGCTACGGCGTCGTATATTATGCTTGTGGTGATTGTTTCCGCCGTTGGGCGTGATTTGCTCCCGTTTGGGGATGTTTCATTTATATCTTATGTTTGTACCCGTTTCGGGTCTAGTTTTTATAAAGGAGGTGCTGCCGAAATTTTTTTAAAAAATAAATTTAAACTTTAAAGATTTTTACTTCAGATTTCCAATTGTTTTAAACAACGTTTTTATCTCTTACTATTTTTGATGGTTTAGATTTCTGGGTTTCGGCTTACTTAAATCGCGTTACGCCTGTAGACATTACGTGGTTTAAGTGCCGGTCACGTGTCAAATTTTGGGTCGTGGCAGTATATGTGATATACATGAATGTTTCTAGATAAACACCTCATTTAATTTATTAGATAAATAAAGAAATGAGTTGTAAAAGTGAGAAGAGTGTCGAGATGAGTGGAGCCTTCTAGGTTTCTCTTTAGAGAAATAGATGGCCAACTCTCTCTCTCTCTCTCTCTTCTCCTTCTCTAGTCTCATTCTTATGTTTTTCCCTCCCTCTTGATATTTTTCTAGGAGAGAAAAATAGAAACAATTGAGAGATAATTAGTGAGAAAATTCTACATCTCTTGCTTGTTATTCCTAGCAAGTTTATATTGCAAGTTTCTTCATCAAGATATTGATCTAATGGAGCTAGAGCTTGGGTTGAGCTATCTCAAGATGAATAATTTTTGACGAGGAGATCTTCATGCAAGCTCTATCCGGACCAAGTGAAGGTTAGAAGGGGTCTTCCGCGATTAGACGGACATGCTATAAAGGTTGTAGCCACTTTATCCATTAGATTAGCTCTCTATTTGTGTTCAAGTTAATGTCTTTTGGATAGATTGTAGGGTTTGGGTGTTCTTGCTCTCTAGTTTTTTTAAATTATGTCTTCCCCTACACTTTAAAACTTACTAGACAAGCATAGCATCGTAACAGATCATACTGAAATGTAGTGATTTCAAACTCCACATGTTTACCGGTATCCTTATTTTTATCAGCAGAAATATCAAGCTCCTTTCTTGGACAAAGCATGGAATTTTCTTCCAAGGTCACATCTCTACTATATATAACTTTCGAATCAGAAGTCCAAATTCTATAACCCTTGATCCCAATACCATACCCAAGAAAAATACCTTTCTTTGTTCTAGGCTCCAGCTTTCCTTCATCGACATGATAATAAGCAAGGCAACCAAATACTCTAAGGGTAGAATAATCAGCAGGTTTTTCGGACCATACCTTCATAGGGGTCTTGCAATCAATGGATTTTGAGAGAGAGCGATTCACCAAGTAACGTGCCGTAGTAACAGCCTCGGCCTAGAAATCTTTAGACAAACCAGCATTATAAAGCATGCACCATGCTCTCTCTAATAACGTTATGTTCATACGTTCTGCGATACCATTCTGAGGCAAAGTCTCTCTAACTGTGCGGTGCCTTGCAATACTCTCATCTTTGCTGAACTTATTAAACTGTTTCGAACATAATTCCATGCCATTATCAGTACAAAGACGCTTAATCTTCCTCTCAATCTGGTTCTTATCCAGAACCTTCCACGCCTTGAAAACATCGCTCTTATGCTTCAGTATAATGACCCAAACCATCTTAGAGTAATCATCAGTCAGAAATAAGAAATACCGAGCACCACCTTTTGATAGAACACGAGAAGGTTCCCAAACATCAGCATGAATATAATTGAGCGTCACTTTCGTCTTATGCACTGCCTTACCGAACTGAATTCGGCGCTGCTTCCCGAATATATAATGCTTATAGAAGTCGACTGCCATTGTCTTGTGGCCTCCAACCAAGCCTTGTTTGCTGAGAACTGCCAAACCCCTCTCGCTCATGTGTCCAGGTCACATATGCCATAACTTGGTCTTCTTTGCCTCTGACTCTTCTGTAGACGAGATTGCTGCAGAACATGTCACCGTTTTTCCTTGCAGAATATACAAGGTCTTCTTCTTTATTCCTTTCATCACCACCAAAGCACTTTTCGAGACCCGAAGAACTCCAGCTTCAATCACACATCGATAACTTTTAGAGTCTATAATGCCCAAGAAAATCAAATTAATTTTCATATCTAGAACATATCGAACATCAGACAAAGTCATCACCACACCATCATACATACGAATCCAAATATAACCAATACCAATAGCCTTATAGGTCATATTATTACCCATTAACACATTACTGCCATTGAACTCATCATATGTTGAAAACTAGTCCCGATTGGGACACATGATAAGAACAACCGGAATCTTACACCCATTCGTTTATTGGCCGAACATGATCAGTAACGGATAAAACTTGTTCGGTTTCACCAGAGAACTTATCTTTTGCTACACCAGCAACCGAAGAATTGTTTGCCTTCTTTTTTCAATCTCTACCTTTTTTTAGGTATGAATACTGCATATGTCCTTCCTTTTTGCAGTAATGACAAATAATATTCCTATCACGAGTCATCGACTTAGATATGCATCCCCACTTCTGTTTGTTTTTATCCCTATTAGAACGTTCTCTTTGATTAGAACACCCTCTTTGATCAGAACCTTTCACCATCAATCCATCCACCCGACTCCCCCCATTGCTTCCTGATATCTTGTACCGAAGTTCACGAGAGTGAAGCGTTGAACTAATCTCTTCTAAAGATATGGTGTCCTTACCGATAATAAAAGAATTTACGAAATTTTCGAAAAACGGCGGTAAGGAGCATACAGAGGGCAGAATTTTCATCCTCTACTTTAATATCTACGTTCTTCAAATCCATGAGAATCTTATTCAGCAGATCAAGATGCTCTTTTAGAGCCGTACCTTCTTTTATACGGAGAGAAAATATTCGTTGCTTTAGATACAACTTGTTCGTGAGGGATTTCGTCATGTACAGATTCTCCAATTTCAGCTAGACACCCGACACGGTCTCCTCGTTTGCAACTCGCATAAGACTTCGTCTTCTAAATATAATTGAATCGTCGCATGCACCTTCTCCTCAAGCTTTTTATAGTCTTCATCATTCATCGACACCGGCCTCGTTTCAGACAGCGGCGTCCACAGATTCTGTTGCTTTAACAGAGCGCGCATTTTAATGCGCCAGAGACTGAAATTATTCTTTTCGGAGAACTTGTCAATCTTAATATTGTACGATGCTATTGTTGTACTTGATCGGTAGATTCAACGCAAGCTCTGATACCCGTTTGTTACGGATGATCGAGATAAACGCGGAAGCAAAGATCTAACAAATCGCAGAAAGCAAAAAAGATCAAATCAAGGAGACACATAGATTTTATGTAGAAACCCAAATGGGAAAAACCACGGGCAACGGCAGAGAACGTTTCACCATTTGTGGAGAATTACAGAATTTATCTTCTCTTTCAATTTTCTCATACCTAACTTTAAACAATTGACTTCATATTTATAATCTAAAATTAATCCTTAAAGATAAGTATAAGATTTAAATTTGGATGTAATCAAATATCCAATTTAAATCAAATATCCAATTTAAATCTCATCTCTAATTTAAATAATTTATATTTATCTCTAATAAACATATCCTATAGCAAATTGAATTAGAATTATAGAATCAATTCTAAGGCTTAAAAAAAAAGGTCTAACAGAGATGACCGATCCCATCCTCTTTCCATTGTCCTAATTTGTTTTAGGATATTATACGACTATGCTATCCACTGTATATATTTCTTATACTTGCATCTTTCATACGGAAATCAAAAGAAAAAGAGGCAGGCATTGGGCGATTTTGCTTCCGTTTGAGCGCCGCAGTCGATCCCAATCTAATGGCTCTGAGTCGCCTCCATCTCCTCAGGCCTCCTCCTTCACTTCCCCCCTCGCTTATATTACCAAAATGCCCTTCCCTCGTCTCCTCCGCGCTCCCATGGCGCCGCCGTCCGAGATCGCCGGCCGTTCGTTTCCTCTGCTCCAAATCAGATCCAACGCCCCATGTCAGCTCTCTCTCTCTCTCTCTCTCTCTCTCTCTCCATCCAATTAACTATAATAATTGTTGCCGTGAAATTGAATAGGAAGCTAGCAATGGAGCTCGCCCGAGCACGAGCTCTCCGTCGATAGTCGGAGATCTGCTGGACTACCTCAACGAGTCTTGGACGCAGTTTCATGCCACTGGTAAACCCTAATTCCATAACCCTTAATTTCATTTTGTCGATTATAGATTTAAAAGAAAAAAAATTAAGCCAAACGGGAAAAAAAAACAATTTAAAAAGATCGAGTGTGGTTGAGACTATAATTTCGAGACGGACGAGTTACATTTGACAATACTATTGAGAGACATGATAAGAAATGTGGGCATGTATCTGATCTGATCATAGGAGATGTGTTGAGAAGCGAGTATAGGAAATGCGACAGTTTAGAGGTAAATAATAAATAAGGGGTAACATCGGACAAGTTGGTGCACATAGATGGAACGGTGAAATTGTATGTAGTTAGTGGAGGCCAAGTCACTGGATGAAAAATATCTTATCATATACATCAGTTTAAAAAACTAGTTAATGGATAGAATAACAGTTATAAGTAGTGGTCGTGCCATGTAGAATTATGCCTGCCCAAAGATGACATTTGTTTCTAAGATGTGTGTTTAATGTGATGCTGTTGTATTTGGAAATTCCTAAAGTTAATGTAATGGTGGCCAATCTTAAACTTTAAGAAACGACACCACAAATCAACCAAACTACCGGGATGATCACAGCCTGAAATGTATTCTCCAGACAATCTAAACTATCTGTGATTTAATCAAGTCCAGAATTAAACAATTAACTAATAATTTTATTTTTCTATCATACAAAGTGGATTGACACTTGTAAGGACATGCCCATGTACGCTTAAGAAGATGTATTGGTTCAAAATTCTTTTTTCGGTAGCCAACCATAGAAATGCCTTAATCTTTATAGCATTCTTTTGTAACGAACGTAGAAACGTATTAATCATCAGCGTGGCTTTAAACCTCAAGATTACTTTTGCTATAGCATATCATATGTTAAAAACTTTATAAGTCATACAAAACAAAGATTCTGCTGCCCTTTCTCTACTTCCATCTGATTGTCTAAATATTATTCATCCTCTCTCCATGTGTATAGAAATTCATAAGTTCATCCTTTTCCCTTCCACATTTCTCAATGAGTACACACATAATTCTCGGTTTCTCATTTTTTGACGCCATTTTGAAGTTAGTAGGTCGGTATCTTCCCAAGCAGCTGTGAAAAGATTTGAGAATTATATCATAAGCTGAGTTTCTTTCCATTGAAATCTTCACTAGATTAGTCGATCTAACTGATTACACATGTCCATAAGCGAAAGAATTTCTATTATAATCAATAATGGTACAAGCAATAGAATGAATTAAGCATAGTGATCCTTTCTGTCTTTCCCTAAGACACATGAATTTTACTAGTATTCTAAATAATTTTTGACACATTTGACCCATGACATCCTTACATTTTATTAGAGAAACCGTAGGGGACGCTTGGTAAGTGGTAATATAATGGAGAATCCTAAATTACCACCAAGTATTACCATGCGTATTTTGACACAAATAATATTCTTAGGAATTTAGGATTACCGCGGGAATGAGATGCCCTAAAATCGTAGGAATCTTATTCCCATTTTACAGATGCCCAACTCATACCTATTCCTGTCTAACAAAACAAGTGCCACGACTATCAGCAGCCGCCTCCTTGTGCTCACCTCCATTGCCGGTTGTCGGCCGCCATCGCCGACGGTCATCTTTGCAGCCGGTCCTCGGCGACCGTCTATGCCACTGGTCGTTGCTCACCGTTGCCAATTGCTGCAGTCTCCCTTTGTCGATCGTTGCCCTTCATCGCCATCTAGTATCGTCGAAACAATATTTACATTTCTTTGTAGTTGCCTAACTTTATTCTTACACTGATTTCTTTGTCCCATTCATTTAATGAATGCATAAATGCATTTTCATTCTTTCAAGATAGCTTACAATTAGGGCAGCTCAAATTGGCGGTAATTTATCCTCTTATACACTTGATCTCTACCTGACTTGCGATTAATAACAACATTAATTTTCATTAATGCAAGCAAACCGAGGTCAAACAGTCTTACTCGTTGCCAAAATTCCTAGCTGTAGATCAAACGTCTTAATCATATCATTGGCCTTCTTAAAGGCAAGTTGTAAAAAGTATCTCATAATATTTCATCTTTGACAACGGTCACCACTCCATCCAGTATGCATCTACCAACCAATCTACCAACCAGAAAATGTGATTAATAACTACCATATCCTCTAAATCTGTTTCGATTCTTTGCCAAAACTTTGGAAAACTGGAGCCATTTTTTGCTCTCTCTCTCTCTCTCACACACACACACACACACACACGTGCATATTTCAGTTTAGCCATCCGCACTGGACTTGACTCCTATTCATGTAATAGGGACAATGAACTTGTCTTTATCAGTGTCTTAATATATCTAAGAAAAGAACACCGGGAATCCATCGGCTTATAGTGCTTCATCTGCCCTTGGCAGACTGATTGCTTGGCTAACCTCTTCCTCACCCAAACTAGTCTCGCTGCACCTATGTTTATACACCAACTCAGGTTTTAATATTTTCAAAAATTACCCCTCAGAGCCTCTTCCATGATAGCTTTCAACCCCCTTAGCTTACTAAATAACTAGTCCTCGTTATTCCTAGATCTCATGGATATCTACTAATATCCAATAGTTTTGCCTACCAGTTCGAAATTGTGAATAGTATCAAATGTCTTTTAACTCTCACAGATTTGTGGAAGAAGACACTGTTGCTATATTCTTCTCTCAAATATCTTCGTTGGCTGTTATCATCATCGTGTGTGTGTGTGTGTGTGTGTGTAAATAAAATTACTTGAATAATTTGCAGCTGAAGCGAAGAGGCAACTGATCGCCGCTGGATTTCAGTTGCTGAACGAAAACGACGACTGGGATCTACAGCCTGGCGGCCACTACTTCTTTACTCGAAACATGTCCTCTCTGGTTGCTTTCGCTGTTGGAGAAAAGTCAGCCTTTTAAAATTCCTAATAATTATTGGTTAATACCGGCGTAAATATTGTTTACCTTTTTTTTATATTACAGATATAATGCGGGTAGTGGGTTTCATGTTATTGCTGCACATACCGATAGCCCGTGTTTGAAACTGAAACCGAGGTCTGCAGGCTCGAAGTCTGGATATCTGATGGTGAATGTGCAGACATATGGAAGTGGGCTATGGCACACATGGTTTGATAGAGATCTGAGTGTTGCTGGGAGAGTCATACTCAAAGCTGCAGACGAGTCTTATGTGCATAAGCTTGTTAAAGTGAAGAGACCTATAATGAGAGTTCCGACACTGGCTATACACCTTGACCGGTTAGTTTATTAGCTATCTGAGTGAGAATTTCATACTGTGGACTATTTCACTACAACAGAATTATGATGTTACCAAGCCTGTCAATTGTAGAATTTGGTCTTCCATCACAACCATGTGTTAGCTAGTAAAAAACCAAAAGTTTGCTGCTTTACTTTTGGCATTGGTTTCACACTTATGCAGTATGATATCTTGGGATTGCATGTTACGTCATATTCAAATTCAATTGAACTTTCAGTGAATGGTAAACCAATTTGTTCTCTTTTAAAAAGCATTCAAGTATTTTCTGAATGAATTTCATTTAGAAGTTGCATGTGTTAAAGCTGTTGATTTAATAGGAGGGCTCCTTTTACAAACGTTCATAGTCTCAGGATCTGTTGCCGAGTGCAAATGCCAGAATATTTAATGGGCCTATCTGGGTGTCACGAGTTTTGGGGAATGTCAGCAATAAGTAGAGGTGTTAGAAGGTTAAAACTTAATACCCACAGTTAGCCACATATTGTTCTGTAATGTTTCGTCCAATAAAATATGGTAGCTATTTGATGAATTTGGGGAGCACTAGGAACCTGATTTATTGTTTACTTAAAGACGCATATTCTTCTCTCGTTATGCATTAACAATTCAAGAGTTTATTAACTACCAAGGAAATTATGCCAATTAATGTTAAAAGAAATTGTTAATTTTTCTCTACCATCCATTCGTTTTTGTCAGCTTACTTTTTTCTTTTAATCTTTTCCCATGTTTGTTGAAAAAGATCATAAGTATGAATCTGGATATATGTATGGTATCATGTCCGAAAAGAGAGCTACTTGATCTCATCTATTATGGCCCATGCCTATTAACTTACCTCGATAGTCAAAATCCTACAGGATATGATTGCATGCAGTACATTTTCCCCCTTTTTTGTGAGAAAAAGACTGATTTTGTTATGACTTGTTTTTTTAATGTCGGTTATTCCTGTTTCTTACAATTGAATTACTTCACTTATGCATTAAGGCTCTAAAATTCAGTTAATGCATCACTATGTCCCTCCATGGATCCCAATTCAAATGTTGGTCGTGAATTCCAATTCTTACAAGAATTGGCTGTGTTGCTTATGCACAAGGCCTATTTAACTGACAATAGCGTGGAAGTCTGAATCCTTACTTTCAAGATAGTAATACTGTTAAGATACAAATATATTAACTTCATTTTTTTCTTTCAGTTTAGCTCAGTGAACACTGAAGGATTTAAGCCAAACCTGGAGAATCACCTTGTTCCAATCCTTGCAACGAAACTTGAGGAGCCACAAGTGAAGTCTGAAGAGAAAAGTACTTTATCATCTTCTTCGAAAGGCCCTCACCATTCACTTCTTCTGCAGGTACTTCACTTTGGTGTAGTTGATTCAGTATCACAGTTGAGATTCAAAATGCAGTAGTGAAATTCATATTGAGGCGAGTATTGTATATCTGAGTCAAAATTCTTGGCTTTATTTTTCCAGGTTTTGTCTGAAGAACTTTGCTGTAATGCTGATGAAATAATGGGTTTGGAGTTAAATGTCTGTGACACCCAGCCGAGCTGTCTTGGTGGTGCAAATAATGAATTCATCTTCTCTGGTAGACTTGATAATCTTGCTTCGAGCTACTGTGCACTTCGATCTCTTCTTGATTCTTGTGAAACACCTGTAGATTTAGAAAATGAGCAGGCTATCAGAATGGTTGCCCTATTTGACAATGAAGAGGTAGCAGTTTGGGTCTTTCTGTTCTGTTTTTCTAATTTGAGGTACGCAGTGCGAACTGCCCCCCCCCCCCCCCCAAACACCCCCACCAAAAAAAGAAAAAAAGAAAAAGAAAAAGAAAAAGAAAAGAGAAGAAAAAAGAGGACACACAAAAAATGGTATCCTCTCACTTTGTGTTGGTTGCTTTGAACTCGTGGCCTCCTTGTCAGTTTACTAATGATCTAACTGCACTTCTTTATGTAATTTACAATTTTTCCTATTAGGTCAGTAATCTACATGAATCATTGTTTTATATTATAAAACTAGAACGATAATTATGTTGCAGTTGCTATACACATGCAAAGTCTTTAATATTATATTTGTATTTATATCTATCTAGATGTACAGGGAATGTAGGCATTGTCTTCCGTGTGAGTGATGTGTTTAATCAGCACTGCAATCTACACCTTCATTATCGAAGTCTCTATTCATCAAAATGTAGTTGGGTATGGAAAAAATTCTAATCATTGGAAGATCCATGGAAAAGTTGACAAAAAATATACAGCCTGCTTCTCTAACAATCATTTGGGTTGGCACAATGAACTATGAGAGATAAACTTGCTATAAGAATTAGAAAGTAAATTAGCAGGCATATATATGAATTAGAAAGCGAATTAGCATGTGTGTGTGTGAGAGAGAGAGAGAGAATAATAAAGAAAAGAGGCCCTAGGAGACTTTTTCGTTAGGTGGCGTCAAAAATCTATATCCTCCACCATTTTTCTCAACGACCAGCATTCATCGTATTCATCTTTAGCATCTAAGACGTGGATACACCAAATTTCACGCGATTCTACCACTTTTTCACCATTGAATTAGTAATGTAAAAAAATCTATTGTCGGTAAACCATTAATTTCGCACCCACTAAACCAATGGTGAAAAGATGATAGAATCATATGAAATTTGGTGTATATACATCTTAGATGATAAAGATGGAGGTGATGGATGCTGATCGTCAAAAAAAATAAAATCATAGAGTGTGTATTTTCAACGCCATAGGAGGAAATTCCTTCCATGACACCTCTCTCTCTCTCTCTCTCTCTATATATATATATATATATATATATATATGAGAATAATGGAGGAAAGGGGCCCTTCTAGGCTTTTTTCGTTAGGTGGTGTCAAAAAACTACACCCTCCACCATTTTATTTGACGATTGATACCGGTGGCCATCTTGATCTCTGTCATCTAATAATGTCGATACACCGAATTTGGTGTGATTCTAACATTTTTTCATCGTTGATTTAGTAATGTAAAAAGAGATTGTCGGTAAACCGTTAATTTTGAATTCACTAAATCAACGGTGAAAAAGTGTTCCATTACTCTCTCTCTCTCTCTCTCTCTCTATATATATATATATATATATATATATATATATATAGAGAGAGAGAGAGAGAGAGAGAGAGAGAGAGAGAGGGGCTTATCCTAGACCAAGGGGAAGATGATAAATTCATAATCATCCACCCACCTATGGAGAAACTGTGAAAATTGTCTTCATCAGGTTGTACATATTCTCTTGTGGTGAACTATGTTCTTAACTGATACCTATGCTTTACCTATCATGCTTAACAATATGCCCGACAACAATATCGTCAATCATGATCTGTGACAACAATAGAATATAGTATAATATTCTTGTTTTTCAATGCATGAATATTACTTTATTCATTTGCTATCAGCATGTGATAATATCTCAAATTTATAGGTGGGATCAGATTCAGTTCAAGGAGCCGGTGCGCCAACCATGTTCCAAGCCATGAGGCGCATTGTTAGTTGCTTAGCTAACGAATACACGGGGGAAGGTGCTTTTGAACGTGCAATACGCTCATCTTTTTTGGGTATGATATTTTCATATTTATTTAAGGAATAAGTGTGGGTAAATTTTTTTTTTTTGTTGAGAAAAATAAGTGTGGGTAATTGATTTTCCTTGTTTCTTGGTCTTAATCCCCACACATGCGCATAGCCTAAAGTAACTCCTGTCTCACTAAAGTATGTCATCCTGCCTCTAACATGTATTTTTTAGTTAGGCTTTTATGTTTTTATGTAATGATAATTTATGCAATAATTTTCCCATATCATGATATTTGAGAAACAGGTAGGTGCTTCTACCTTAGTTTACTGAAAGAGCAGGATCATCAAGATGCTGTGTTTTATTTCTCATCTTAACAACTCTGGTTGATATAAACGGTGACAACTTATTATATTTATTCTCTTGGATTCTCTTTCAGATGTGTGCTTCGCACTCAGATTATTGTTTTTAGTTAGGCTTTTACTGAAAGAGTACTTGAATTTTATCAAGACCCACATATACTTTGTTATTAAATATTGAAAAAGCAATCTTTAGCACAAATTACTTGATATGTACGAAGATAAGCGGGTAATACTGAAATAGGAACATTTTACACATATCATTTTGACAGCAACTGATGGAAAGTTTCATAGTAGAGTTTTCTTCATACTTTCTATGAGAAGAATCTGAGGCTGAACCTTAGCGGGCTGTTTGATTTTATATTCTTCCAACTTACGGTTTATATGTTTTTTCTTTGATATTAATACCTATGATATTTCTTTTCTCCAGTGTCAGCAGACATGGCTCATGGCGTGCACCCGAACTTTTCTGATAAACATGAGGAACACCATAGGCCAGAACTACAGAAGGGCCTTGTGATTAAACATAATGCTAATCAACGCTATGCAACAAGTTCTGTAACAGCCTTCCTTTTTAAAGAAGTGGCTGATGCCCATAAGCTTCCGGTTCAGGTATCACCCCCTGCAACTAATACACAGATGGACACCCCACCCCCACCCCCACCCCCACCCCCACCCCCACCCCCAAAATAATAAAAAAATGACAGATCAATTCCAGATGTCGATTACTTGAGTTTATGTTGGCCAGATGAGGATGAAATTTCAGCCGTTTGCATTAAGTTCAGTATATAGAAAAAGAGTGAAGTGGCAGAAAAAAATGTTGGAACCTATTTTCATTCTATGTCCATTCATCTTGGACAAAATCTCATTCTACAAGTAATATGTACCATGAGAGCATGTTTTGTTCAGCATTCAAATGATACTCACCGTTTTCAGATGCAAAGGAGAATAATGTAGACTGCATTTTTTTTAGAACCAATAATAGAAAACATTTTATTTTTAAAAAAAGACTGCATTATGCTTTAAAGACCTTTAAAATCAACATATATGTATAATCAGCATATTACAGTTCTCTTACTCTTAATTTCTGGATTTTTTTTAGACTGGAGAAGAACAAATTGACAAGACTGAGAACATATTCTCAGAAACTCTAGTGGTTATTAGCCTTAACTGAAATTTGTTAATGTAATGCAGGAATTTGTGGTGAGAAATGATATGGGTTGTGGATCTACAATTGGCCCTATACTTGCCTCAGGGGTTGGTATCAGAACCGTTGATTGTGGTATCCCTCAGCTCTCAATGCACAGGTAACTCTAAATCCTCGATTTAAACTTTACAGGCTATATTTCTCGTTGACAAATATTCTTCTATGCATGTTTCTCGATGAGGAATATTCTTCTATTCCTTCATAATACATGTAATCTTTGTGACATTTCCTATTGGTCGCTTCATCCGCACTAATTGAGCATCTTTGCAGTTTTCCTGTACTATTAGCATTGTAAGTGATCTTTATTTAATCACAAACCAAATTAGTTGGTTTCTTTTCTATACAGGCCAAGAGTGCTTCGATTATTTATAAACCACAATGATTCTGGATAATTATCTATACTGTCTCTTGGCACAAAATTGGATTGTGCTTCGTGTCTCTTGTTGATGTAGAGCATTGCCTTTAATAATATTAATTATTTATAGATATTTCTTTGGCCCAAGTTTCCCATGGATATATTGACATCTCTTTGTGCCTTAACTATGCAGTGTGCGAGAAATATGTGGAAAAGAAGACGTCCATACTTCTTACAGACATTTCAAGGCTTTTTTCCAGAGTTTTTCTAGCATTGATAAAAAGCTAAGTGTTGATTTCTAGGTTTTATAGGACTATATTTATTGTGCAATTTAAAGTTTATTATTCTCTGTGAGCGAAATAATACTTTGATTTCTCTTATCTTGATTTAAATCATTGCCTCCTTCAAAGAAGAGGCCATTTGAGTTGTCATAAAGAAAAGTTTAGCGTTTATTACATGCATTGCATGCAATATTGGCATTATAATAGTAGAGATAATGCATTAGTTCTCCAAGCACAGCTTTTGTGTTTATCCTTTCCGTTCTTTCTACTCTCGAAGGCTTGGTTGCTACCTGATAACAGAAGGCTTGGTTGCTACCTGATAACAGCATTAACAGATGCTTAGAATTTGTGCATGTGCGTCGCATGTGTTAATTAAACAATTAATTATTTTGGGGAGGGAAATATATATATCTATATATATATATATATATATATATATATATATATTTTGGGAGAGAAGATATGGAAGGTTGTAGAAAAATAATTAATTGTTTTTTGGGAGAGGAGAGGGAGAGATGATGTGGAGGCTTTGAGAGGAGAATTTTTCTTCTTTTTTCTTGAAAAAAGGAGGGGTGGATCTCTAACCAAAAGAGTATTTGCATTTTATATACTAGAATTTGTGCATTTTATATACTAGAATTTATGCACTTGCGTTGCACGTGTTAATTAAACAATTAATTATTTTTTGGAAGAATAGAGAGATGAAGTGGAGGGTTATATATTTGGGAGAGATAATTTGGAGGGTTCTAGATAAACAATTAATTATTTTTTGGGAGGGGGAGGGGGAGATGATGTGGAGGGCTTGAAAGGCGAGAATTTTCTCATTTTTTCTTTCTTTCTTTTTTAAAAAGAGGGGGACCTTTAATATATATATATATATATATATATATATATATATATATATATATATATATATATTGGGAGTGATGACATAGAGGGTTTTAGATAAACAATTAATTGTTTTTTTGGGATGGGAAGGGAGGGGGGAGAGAGCGGGGGGAGATAATATGGAGGCCTTGGGAAGGAAGGATTTTTCTTCTTTTTTCTTTTTTTCTAGAAAAAAGGAGAGGAGTGGATCTCTAACCAAATGGTATTTGCATTATATATAAAGATTTGCATTCTCTCTCTCTCTCTCTCTTTCTCTCTCTCTCTCGATCGATCGATATATATATATATATATATATATATATATATATAGGGAGATGATGATGATATGGAGGGTTCTAAATAAACAATTAATTGCTTTTTGCGAGGGAGAGAGAGAGAGGGAGAGAGAGAGGAGAGATGATGTGAAGGCCTTGAGAGGAGACGATTTTTCTCCTTTTTTCCTTTTTCCTTTTTCCTAGAAAAAAGGAGAGTGGTGGACCTCTAATCAAAGGGTATTTGTATTATATGTACTAGAATTTGTGCACGTGTATTGCACGTGTTAATTTAAAAATTAATTATTTTTTAGGAGAAGAAAGATGTGGAGGGTTCCAATAGTTAAAAAATTAATTATTTTTTCGATAGAAAAGAGATAGATGGGCAGGGTTTTAATATTTTTAGGAAGGAAAGAGAGAGATGTAGAGAGTTCTATATATAAGCAATTAATTTTTTTTGGATGGAGGGGGAGAGAGAGATAAGGTGGATGGCCTAAGAGGATTTTTCTCCTTTTTTCTTCTTTTCATTTGAATATAACATTTCATTAGTGAGAATGAAATTTTTTTAATAATGAGGGTTTATGCGTAAATTTTCATTTAAAGGAGAATTTATGTGTAAATTTATAAATAATGAGAGAGTGTAAATTTTTATTTGAATGCATTATTATTTTTGTCTTTTTTTCTTAGGTGAGATGGTGGCCTTAGGAGTTGAGTTTTTTTTCCTTTGAATTTTGAGAAAAGAAGGTAGAGGTATTTTTAATTTTTTGTTTTGTCTTTTTCTTTGAAGTTGATGATTGGAGGCTTGAGGGATGGGGATTTTTCTCTTTTTTTTCAAGAAAAAAGGATAAGGGTGGACCTCTAACCACAGGTATTTGCATTATATATATATTGGGAGATGATATGGAGGGTTTTAAATAAACAATTAATTGTTTTTTGGAAGGGAAGGGAGAGAGGGAGGGAGAGAGAGAGAGGAGATGATGTGAAGGCCTTGAGAGAGGAGGATTTCCCCCCTTTTTTCTAGAAAAAAGTACCAAATAGTATTTGCATTATATACTAGAACTTGTGCACGTGTGTTGCACGTGTCAAATGTAATATTTCATATTTGTGAGAATAAATATATATGCAAATTTTTTAATAATGAGGGTTTATATGTAAACGTGCATTTCATATAAGTGAGAATGTGTATGGGTGTAAATTTGTAAATATTGAGGGTTTATGTGTAAATTTACCTTGCAAGACACCTTTTTTTGTCCTCTTCCTTAATAAGGTGGAGGCTCTATGGGAAGAGGATGATGAGGTGGATGCCCTAGGAGAAAGAGGATTTTTCTCTTTTTACTTTGCAAGGCGGCATTATTTTGTCCTTCTTGATGAGGTGGAAGCCCTAAGAGAACAGGATGATGAGGTGGAGTTCCTAGGAGAAGAGGATTTTCTTTTTTTTCTTTGAATTTTGGAGAAAAGAGATGGTGTCCATCTCACCACGGAAAGTATTTGCATTATATATATATATATATGAGAATAATGGAGAAAAAAGGCCAATCGAGTGGATTTCCTTCGATGGCGTCGAAAAATGCAACTCCCACCATTTTTTCCGACGATCGGCATCCATCATCATCATCGTTATCATCTAAGATTTGCATATACCAAATTTCATGTAATTCCACTACTTTATCACCGTTGAATTAGCAATGTAAAATGTTCTATTGTCGGTAAACCATTAATTTTGCACCAACTAAATCAACGGTGAGAAAATGGTATAATCACATGAAATTTGGTGTATCCACATCTTAGATGATAAAGATGGAGGTGATGTATACCGATCGTTGAAAAAATTACGGAGGATGCATTTTTCCAACGCCATATGAGGAAAGCCCTCATATGGCACCTTTCCTCCATTTCTCTCTCTCTCTCTCATATATATATGAGAGAGAGAGAGAAATGGAGGAAAGGTGCCATATGAGGGCTTTCCTCATACGGCGTCGAAAAAACATACCTTCCATCATGTTTTCCGACGATCGAAATGCATCATCTTCATCGTTATCATCTAAGATATGGGCACACCAAATTTCATGTGATTCTACAACCTTTTCACCGTTGAATTAGTGGGTTCAAAATTAACGGTTTACGGACAATAGAACATTTTACATTGCTAAATCAACGGTGAAAAAGTTGTAGAATCACATGAAATTTGGTGTACCCATATTTTGGATGATAACGATGAAGATGATGCATTCCGATCGTCGGAAAACACGATGGAGGGTGTGTTTTTCTGACGTCATAGGAGGAAATTCCCTCCCATGGCCTCTTTCCTCCGTTATTCTCTATATCCTATGGCCTCTTTCCTCCATTATTCTCTCTCTCTCTCTCTCTCTCTCTCTATATATATATATATATAAAAGAGGGAATTTCCTCCTATGGTGTCGGAAAAATATATGCTTCATGATTTTTTCGACAATCAGCATACATCACTTCCAACTTTATCATCTAAGATGTGAATACATCAAATTTCATATAATTATACCATTTTTTTACCGTTGATTTTGTTGATGCAAAATTAATGGTTTATCGACAATAGGAGTTTTTACATTGCTAATTCAACGGTGCAAAAGTGGTGGAATCACATGAATGTACTTCTTAGATGATAACGATGATGATGATGAGCGTCGATCGTCGGAAAAAGTGGTGAAGGTTGTATTTTTTCAACGCCGTAGGAGGAAATTCCCTCCAATGGCCCCTTTCCAACATTTTATATATATATATATATATATATATATATATATATATATTGGGAGATGATAGGAGGGTTATAGATAAACAATTAATTGTTTTTTGGGATAAGGGAGACGGGAGAGATGCTGTGGAGGTCTCGAGAGGGAAGGATTTTTCTCCTTTCTTTCTATTTTTTTTTTTAAAAAAAGGGAGAGGTGAATCTCTATCCAAAGTCTATTTGTATTATATATAGAGATTATTACAAGACAAGGTGTAAATTAAAGTCTCATGTAATTATTATCGAACCAGCGAGTTCACTTTAGAGGGAAAATTATATATCAATTAAACTGGCCCAGTTGGTACTAGACATGCTGATGGTGACCAAGGAAAAAAGGCCGTTTTATATTTTACATCTGAAACTTTGATATTTTCATGTGTCACCTCTAAAACTTTGAATTTCCATATTTACCCCCAAACTTTAATATTTACATGTTTGTCCCCCTGAAAATTGTATTCCGAAACCTTCAAATTGTTAAAAAAACTTCCTCCTGTTTATAAACTGGTGAGTATTTTATGAATGTTCTCTCTTATAATTCCATGTTCTCAATCTCTCATCTATCACGTTTGTAAAATTTCAATGATTTTATATATGGTTTTTTATTTATCACTAAAATCTCTAATATAGACAAGATATTTTAAGTGATGGGTTTGTTTTTTCGATAACAAGTGATGGTGATAGTTGCGGTGAATTATGCTAGGATTTTTTGATGTTTTTTTTATTGATTTTTCTTAAAGAATGAGAAAGTATGATCAACAATCAATTTCAAAATAAAAAATCTTGGTACGGATGTGGGTTTATCTTAATTTTGGGAATTATTTTTGTGAATGAAGAGAGAAGGATATACGCCACGCCATGAATTTTAGTCATCTCTGCTTGTATTTTGCACATGTGATATGTGATACACATGTGTATATTTATATATTGAATGCATGTGTAAGATTTTTTTTATTTTGGACATTACATGAAAATTTCTAAAAATATTTATAGTTTTTATGAATCCAAATTAAATTAATGCGGTTATTAGTGATAATATTAGAATTGAGAAATATATGAGTTACAAAATAACAAAGATAAGGGCTTATGTATAAATTTGTAAGTCATACATCTTTTTGAGTTTTTGAGCATGAGAGAATGTGTAATGGATGAGAGAGAAAAAGCATTGTTGACTTTTCATTTTTTTATTTTTGTCTTTTGTGGTGGTTGAGATGGACATCTCCAAATACTCGAGTTTGGTTAATGGAATTATGTCATATTTTTTATTTTTATTTTGTTGATTAATAACATCATCTAAGGGCTTCTCATTATAATAGTAATGATTATAACACCAAAGTAGAGGTGAAAGTTGGGTCGGGTCAAACCTGACGCGACCCGATCCAGTTTTTCCCGGTTTTTTAGATATCTTATACCTGTTCGAACCCAATTGGACGAGTTGAAAATTAGATAAAAAGATTTGGGATTGGGTGTGGGTTTGGTATTAAACCCGCTCATCTAAACCTGATCCGAACCAAACCCGCTTCCTATATCGATCTAACTCGATATATTACATAGATAGTTAATTATAAATATTATAAAATACCTATTATGATTCATTGTAAGTGCAATTTTTAAGTGCAGTTTATAAATTTATCACATGTATTTTATATAATTTTATCAAAATATAAATTCTGTGCATATATATTTGGTAGAACATACTGATATTATACTTTTAAATTTTTAAGTAAATTATAATGGGCAAATCCCAAAATACTCGCAAATCTGACCCACCCGAATAAATCCAAAACCCTTCCAAACCTACTCGAAACCTAAAGTTGTGGGTTCGGTTTTAGCGCATTATAAACCCGTCGGGTTCGGATGGGTTTAGGTTTTAATTTTCGGGTCGCGTAAAAAATTGTCAAAAAACCACCCAACATGGTCATGTTTCACCCTTATGCCAAAGGAGGGGTTTAGAAATTGTCACGGCCTAGAAAAAGCACGTGACCGACACTTAAATCACTTAAAGTTTATAAGACCCCACCGTAACACAAGTAAGCAAAAATCCAGGAATGTAAATCATTTTAGAAAATAATGGCCGTGTAGTTTTGAAAAAAGGTTATAAATTGAAATCAAGTTTGTTTATAAATAATATTTGATTGAAAACAATTTTGCCATTAAAAATCGTGCAGTATTTTCTTTATAAATTTTGAGTAAAACAAACACAATAATATATAATATAAAAAGCATCCCCAATGGGAGCTAGCTTCCACGTTCAACGGCGGAGTAACCACACAGTTAATATACGACACCCATTGTGATTCAACACAAGCAAAAGCAATAGATAAGTAAATAAACAATTCAAGTCGACTCCAAACGACTCCGACACCCAAAAACAATACATATCTAAATCTCGTCTCTAAGTCGTGAATAATAAAAATATACAAGTGGTTGATAGAGTTTTTAACTAGATCTAAGAATAATAATACATATACAAGAGACGGTTACGATACAACCGTATAACTCACCTATCAAAGCAATCATCCGAAGAAGAAGTGTGTCGGCAAACCGCTACTGATCCGAGCGGTCGGTTCTGTAAAAACTATGGTACAACGGAAGTGAGTTGCTGATTGATCGTGAAAAAGTGTTTTGTAAATAACCGCAATCAAAACGGTGTCGCTAATAGCTAGCCGTGATGAGTGCGGGTCGTCCGCAGGGAAACGTGAATTTCTTTTCTTAATTTAGACGAGCTGATAAAAGAGAGGATGGTTTGTTGTTGTTTTATTTTAATATGGATATAAAATTTATAATAGAAGGGCTTGTAGGGTTTATACGACTTAATAGTTAATGAATGAATATTTAGAAATAACTCTTTTTATCTTTTAATAGTTTAAAACTAGAGAGATAGCGATGAATGCGGATTAGGGTTCTTGGAGGGATTAGGGTTTTCCTCTATCGACCCTTATTCTTCCATTGATCTCTATTCATCTCAAGTCCTTAACAAAACAAGTATTTAACTAATCTCAAACCATGGTCGTGACTATCAATAAATTGATAGCGCGTCTGATAAGAATTTTAACATTTATTTTGCTAAAATTTATAAACATTAAAATGTCAAAAGAAGTTCAAAAACATTTCATCCATTATTCTAGCCTATCCTACAAACCTTAATAAGTAAGAAATTACTCGCTCATGGTTGGCAGCATAATATAGAGGTTGAAAATGAATGAAACCATAATTAAGTTGCAGAAAAGTAATGCATAAAATTAATGCAGAAAAGTAATGCGTAAAGTAAATGCGGAAAAGTAAATGCAAAATGAATTAAAACAAAAACTATTTTTATTAATCAACTATTGCATTACAACTTTTCCCCTTAAAATGTAGATTATAAGAACCCTAGTTGCTTGCTAGATCTTTCTTTAGAATTCCTTAAAAATTTACATCCAACGGCCGCTAAATGACTGCCCTTCTACCGCTAAAATCCCTATTTGACCGCCCTTCCGCCGCCGTTTGGTGGGATCGTGACTTGGTGTTTTTTCTGGATTTTTCTCTCGATATTTGGAGAAGCTCTTGATATATAGATTCTGAAAATATTGCCCTTAATCTCTGTCGTTGCTAGATTTCTCGATTTGCTTCTAATTTTTGGCAGATTCGATTTGATATTCTGATTTGATGTGGATCTCCTAGTTAGATTTCAGACTTGAGCTAATCTAATATAATACATGTGCAATATCTCATATCAAAATGTTAGTATCATTTGTTATTATTTTGAGATATTATTCTGATTAGTCTAAAATATTGCACATTTGAATGAACATTTTCTCTATTATTGTTAAGTATTAAAATGTGTTTATTATAATTATAGAATATATGAGGGTTTATGTGTAAAAAGTTTATTATCATATGTTTCTACATTATAATTAACATAATGAGGAAAAATACATACATATAATATTTATATAAAATATTAGTAATTAAAATATGCATATCATATCAAATATTTCTAATCAATATTCTTAACATATAATATCATATAAAATGGTTAGAATAATATCTCAAAAATACCAAATACTATTAATATTTTGATTCGAGATATTGTGCAGATTAGCTCAGGTCTGGAATCCAAGAGATCCAGGATAAATCAAGATGTCGGAATCAGATCTGCCAGAATATCGAAGCAAATCGTAAGATCTAGCAACGGCAATGACTCAGAGTATTATTTTCAGAATCTACATATTGAGAGGATTTCCAAAAATCAATATAAAATAGCATAAAAAATCCCAGAGACTGAAGCCATCAAACCGTGGTGGAACCGTGGCCAAACAGGCCTATATGCGGCGGTTCCGGTGGTTTTAGGGCCTTATGATGTGATATTTTGGTGGTTTTATTGTAACAACATATATTCACTCAGAGCATATAGGGTTTCTTGTTTTTGTGACTATATATAAGACTGAGAGCTTCACATAAAAAATTATCAATCCGAAGTGATCAAGAGATCTAAAGCGATCCACGCATTCAGGTGATCATCAGCTAGTCATCTACTTCCAACAAGAGAGAGAGAGAGAGAGCGATTAAAAATTAGGCTTCTTGTAATCTACTTTCTATGGAGAGTTGTATGAAATAGTTGATTAATAAAAATAGTGTTTTTATTATTTAATTCTTTTTGCATTTACTTTCTGCACTTACTTTCTGTATTTAGTTTGTGCATCTGAATTATGTTTTTTTCTTCATCCTTTCTTCTATCTCAAAGCATGAGTGAGTAATTCCTACCTTGCTAGGGTTCTTAGGTTAGGGTAGATCAATGGATGGTAAAATTATTTAACTTCTTTTATACATTTTAAAGTTTATAAATTTTAACAAAACAAATGTTAATATTCTTATCGGGCGAGCTACCAATCTATTGCTAGTCACGACCACGATTCGAGATTGGTTTAACACTTGTTTTGGTAAAGGCTAGCCATAAATAGAGATCAATGTAAGAATAAGGGTTAGTAGTGGGGAAACCCTAGTTTCTTCCAAAAGAACCCTAATCTACATTCATCACTATCGATCTAGTTTTAAACTATTAAAAGATAAAAAGAGTCAATTTTAATTAGTCATCTATTACTATTAAGTCATATGAACCCTACAAACCTTCTCTTTATAAACTTTACATCCGTTTCAAATAGATCTACAACCAATCACCCTTTCTTCTATTAACTCGTCTAAACCAAGAAGAAGATTTACGTTTCCCTGTGGATGACCCGTACTCATCGCGGCTAGCTACTAGCGATACCGTTTTTATTGCGGTTACTTTACAAACATACAGTCTTTATAAGAAAAATCAAATGGCGCCGTTGCCGGGAAAACGACCGTAATTTTTTTCTTTCTATTCGGGTTGAATTCTTAAATACATACCATAAAATAAACAAAACCGCATCTTGTGTATTTAATGATTATTGTGCGAGTTTTGCAAGGGAATCTGGAGTAATTGGAGTAAGAAAATATAGAGCTAGAGAATTTCAATGTAGCCCAGAGGAGTATAGAGGTGCTCTAAAAAATTTTTAGCAAAAGAACCCTCCGTGTGGCAGAACCTCGGCAGAAGTCGGCTATTGGCGGCGGAATCGCGGAGCTCTGGTGGAGATAGGCCCCCAAAATCCTCAGGTAATTTCTTCATATCTTTCTCTCTCTTTTAAAGCTCCAATAAACTGATTTTATTTGCAGGATTCTTTGCAAACATCGCCGCTAAAAATCTTTTTGCGTGATTTTGATTTTGGTTTGTTTTGCATATCTAAAACGGACATTAAGGGGCAATAAATCCAAACCCAGATTAGGTGGGGATTTCATCACCCTTCCTAGGCCCCACAAATCACAAATCGAGTATACTTTCACTCTACATTAATTAAAAAATATCTAGACCAAACCTCTAAGGACCGTCGCGCTCAATTAGGACAGAGGAAGGTCATGGGTAATTTATTGCTTATCCGCATTTCTCTTGTGGTGTCTAGGAAAGTGTGACTAAGAAAAGCGGTTACTTAATTAGGCCTGTTATTTTGGTGATTCGTAAAGTGGATATCTTCCACTTACCTGACCACAAGAGTGATAAAGAGACGGTAGAGGATTGATCCTGCGACTTGTCCTTTGGAAGTCTAGGAGCGGTCTAGGGACTTGAACTAGGAGATCCTAGTTCTAGGGATTGATTGTGTATTTTGTGATTTATTGAGTCAAGGCTCAAGCCCCTCTTTCAAAGCAAAACAATTTCCAAAATCCAAAAATAGCTTAAATCATTTCACCCTCTTTTCTTATAATGGGTAACCCAAACATACGAACTCTTGCCGAACTTTGCTATCCAGAACCAAATATATCTTATTTTCATAACTGCTTTGGTACAAAATCCGACTCTACCATGTCTTTAAGAGATAAGATCTAGTAAGCGGAAAAGAACAGTTAGATACCTCACTCAAGATCCTATCAACCGCATCAAAATTCCACATCTTCTTATGTTGATAATCCGTTTAAGGCAAGTGAGGGAACTTCAAAACGCATGTCCATCGCTGAGCATATTGCAAAGGCCGAAAGCCAAAGTTTCAATTCTTTCACTAATCCAAAACCGTAAGGATAACAAATACCATCATTCCCCTATGAAAATATTGATACTCGTTTTGAGGTGAATATGACATCTTTTACACCCATGACCATTGCTGAACAAATAGCAATTGTCAGTCGCCAACTAGCCAACTAATCTCAATATTCTTCATATCCCAATGTTGATACTAATCCTGGTTATGAAATTTGGATTCATCCTTTTAATTCTTATCCACAGTACCAAACCTTCACACGCTCTCATATTGACACTTATCTTGAGGCTAACAAGACAAATCAGAAACGCATGTCGATTGCGAAACACATTGACCTCGCCCGTAGCCAACAAGTAAGGGCATCTCTTCTTAACATTTCTCTTCAGCTTAATGCGGCAAATCATAAACGCATGTCAATTGCTGAATACGTTGAATTTGCCCATAGCCAACAATTAGACACTTCCCAACCATACTCATCTTCTTCACCTTATTTAGACAGTGCTTTTGAAAATGGATTAGAAAGTTCCACGTTTCAAAAAGAATCCTTCATTGGAACTTCTTCACAATCCATGTCTAGTTTTGAAGTAGAGTTGGAATTGAGTAGTGAAAAATAACAAGAGATCCCTCAAAATCAAACCAAAACCAATTCTTTTGATCTCGACACCTTCTATCCTGCACCCCAACCAAATATATTCGATGTTCAACCGCTTCATAGTCTAAGTGATAAGGTGCCCGAGAATAACATGTTTGACTTTGCTAATAGTAAGTGTGAAAGAGAGCTTGACACCATTTCAAATCAAACCGATTCTTATTCGACTACACTTGATATTTCAAACCTTCCAACTCCATCAAGTGAACCAAGTGATTTATCGATTGAGGCTAGTATAATTGATGGATTCTTGAATACCTATTCGTTTGATTTGACCGAAAATATTAGTGAGAGCGGCGATGAGAATCTCGTTGAAGATGAACCCGTTATGTTGGATGAGTTTGATTCTCCTACCATCATGTCTCTTCTATTGACTATGAACATCTTTCTATACAATTAACCGATCCTATTCTTATCACCGACCTATCCGATAAGCAGAACGATATCCGGCCTTCATCTCCCACATCTGGTTCAACAATTTTCGACACCCAAATTTGTTCACCCATTTCATCACCCAATTTCTTTGGCTCTTCTAATTTTCTTTCAACTCCACTAAGTTTTGATGAATCACACTCCGATATTTTGAGTTCTATGATTCTTGAATGATCACTTGATTTAGACTGTTTTGAGGAGGAGGGAAACGATCATTTCGAATCTCTTACCTCTATAATTTCTGACGAATCGAGTGTTTTGAATCTTGGTGTATAAGACTGACCTTGGAACTTTCAACCGTCCTCGTGACTTTGCATATTCCATCAATATAGATATTGATGAAATTATTACTCGGACCATTGATGAAAGTTTTGAAGACATTTTCGCCGAAAAACCCGCATTCCTAAAAGACATGGATGTTGTGATGAATTAAATTCCACCCGAAGAAGTTGAACCGCCACCCTTTCTTCTTATCAAGTATGAGAATGCGAATATTCCACCTACTCCTTATCTTTCATATTCTCGTTTTCGTTCATAATCACTGTTTCGTCTCTACCAATCGAGATGTAAATCCAATCGATTCCGCCTCTTATCTCCCCACTTCTTCACGTCTATGATCTTCTACCAACCATACTGTTACATCGATAAAATATTTGAATGGTTGGTGTTGACTTTTGGTCTTTGTAAAGTTTTGTATAGACCGATAATTTTACCCCCCTCTTATAATTTTAAATGCTTAATACTGTTTTACTCAAGTTGGGGGGGGGGGGGGGAGGGGAGGAGAATATTTTGGCTCTTAAAAGAAAATAAATTTTTACAAAATTGTGAGCTAAAAATAATTTGGGGGAGGTTTTCACTGTCATTAATTCTTGTCCTCTTTACCAACTTTTCCTCCAAAATCTACAGGTTTTTAAGCTTAAGAGATGATATCAGTGAGGACACTGCTACAAATAGGTGTGGGGAAGGTTTGTGCTTATTCACGCATCATTTTTTTTTGCATTATACTAAATAAAAGCACAATTTTTTTTTTGATAATGAAAGTTAGAAAGCGAAAAATACATATGAAAGATATGAAGAGGTTTAAGAAAAGCAAGGAAATTAGATGTTTTAAAACGAAACTAGTAATAGATAGTCATGAGCTGTTGTCCCAAGAGTTAGTAAGATGAAGGGAATCACTAATCTGAGGATATAATTGAGTCTGAAAAATAGTCCCTATTCTTGAGTCCAAACATCTGAACGTTGATACCCTATTATACGCACTTGCACACATGTTGAAACTTGGGATAATAGAGGATACCTTGAAATGCTCTTTACTAAAATCCTTAGTATGAAGGAAAATAAATATATAAACAAAAATATAAAAGAAAAAAATGGTGAAGAAAAATGAACACTGGTTTTGTAATTACTTAAGGCAGCATAAAAAAATATAGCAAGGGTGTTTTATCACCTAGTGCCGTAGACCAAGTGGTTTGGGAGCCACTGCTAAGTCTTGGGTGTTGGAAGACTAGGATATTGCTAATTACGTCTTAACGAGTAGGCACATTTGGTAATCGGTTGGTTAATACCTCAAGAAGTATTAACGGTCGCATGAAGAATGTGTGAGCAATTCCATCTATAAAACATTCACCGATTAAAAAGTATTAAGGAAGATGGACAAGAGTATGATAGCTTGAATTGAATTCTCTAAGTGTAGGGATGAATTTTACACACACGTAGGGGTATACGATCGATATTTGGAAGAAAGGTAGGGAGGAAGACTAAAGGCGATATTTTATCGAGTGATAATGTGATTTCTGACATCTTTTCATGACTATTAAGATAGGGTTCATGGCTACTAAAAAGCTAGTATAGTTTGAAACTCTTATTTTCAAGTTCTTTCTTTTATATGTTTTTTTATTTTTGTATGTAATTTTCATCATCTTTCTTTATTTGATTTTGTGGGTGTAATCCGCTGAAAACCCTCAGGAGACAACACTTCTCCTATTAGGGACACTTAGAGGTTTAAAGGCTTGTTGCATGTGCTTAGTGCAATCGTGTTGTCTACGAAAGTGTGTTAGGCTTTTCTTTTTCTTTTTCTTCTCTTTAATAACTAGTTTGATTGGGACGATCAAAGTTAAATTTGGGGGTATTTGATTAGTCTAAAATATTGCACATTTGAATGAATATTTCCCTATTATTGTTAAGTACTAAAAGGTGTTTATTGTAAGTATAGAACATATGAGGGTTTATGTGTAAAAAGTTTATTATCATATGTTTCTACATTATAACTAACATAATGAGGGAACATACATGCATATAATATTTATATAAAATATTAGTAATTAAAATATGCATATCATATCAAATATTTCTAATCAATATTCTTAATATATAATATCATATAAAATGGTTAGGATAATATCTCAAAAATACTAAATATTACTAACACTTTGATTTGAGATATTGTGCAGATTAGCTCAGGTCTGGAATCCAAGAGATCCGGGATAAATCAAGATGTCGGAATCAAATCTGCCAGAATATCGAAGCAAATCGTAAGATCTAGCAACGCCAGAGACTCGGAGCATTATTTTCAGAATCTAGAAATCGAGAGAATCTAAAAAAATCAAGATAAAATAGCACAAAAAATCCCATAGATTGAAGTCATCAAACCGCGGCGGAACCGCGGCCAAACAGGTCTATATGTGGCAGTTCCGCAGCGGTTCTAGGGCCTTATGATGTGATATTTTGGTGGTTTTATTGTAACAACATATATTCACTCAGAGCATCTAGGGTATCTAGTTTCTGTGATTATATATAAGACCGAGAGCTTCACATAAAAAATCATCAATCCGAAGTGATCAAGCGGTCCAAAGCGATCCACGCATTCAGGTGATCATCAGCTAGTCATCTACCTCCACAAGAGAGAGAGAGCGAGACCAAAAACTAGGGATCTTATAATCTAGTTTCTACGGAGAGTTGTATGAAATAGTTGATTAATAAAGGTAGTGTTTTTATTATTTAACCTCTTTGCATTTACTTTCTGCACTTACTTTCTGTATTTAATTTGTGCATCTTAATCATGTTTTCTTCTTCATCCTTTCTTCTATCTCAAATCATGAGTGAGTAATTCCTAACTTGCTAGGGTTCTTAGGCTATGGCAGATCAACGGATGATAAAATTATTTAACTTCTTTTGTACATTTTAAAGTTTATAAAGTTTAGCAAAACAAATGTTAATATCCTTATCGGGCGCGCTACCAATCTATTGCTAGTCACGACCACGATTCGAGATTAATTTAACACTTGTTTTGGTAAAGGCTAGACATGAATAGAGATCAATGCAAAAACAAGGGTTAGTAGTGTGGAAACCCTAGTATCTTCTTAAAGAACCCTATTCTATATTCATCACTATCGATCTAGTTTTAAACTATTAAAAGATAAAAAGAGTCATTTTTAATTAGTCATCTATTACTACTAAGTCTTATGAATGCTACAATCTTTCTCTTTATAAACTTTACATCCGTTTCAAATAGATCTACAACCAATCACCCTTTCTTCTATCAACTCGTCTAAAGTAAGAAGAAAGTTCACGTTTTCCTGCGGACTACCCGTACTCATCGCGGCTAGCTACTAATGACACCGTCTTGATTGCGGTTACTTCATGAACACACAATCTTTATAAGACAAATCATATTCCAACCATTTATATGATATAATATCTTAAGAATATTGATTAGGAATATTTAATATGATATGCATATATTAATAATATTTTATTTAAATATTATATGCATATATTTTCCCTAATTATATTAATTATAAATGAAGAAAACATATGAAAATAAACTTTTTACAAATAAACCCACATTGTTTTTTATTTACAATTAACACCTTTTAGTAGTTAACAATAGTAGGGAAAATGTTCATACAAATATGCAATATATTTGACTAATCAAATACCCCAAAACTTATGTTTGATTGTTCCGAGTAAACTATTTATTAAAAAGAAAAAAAACTTAGCACACTTTTGTATGTAACACGATTGCACTTAGCATGTGCAACAAGCCTTTAAATCTCTAGGTGTCCATAGTAGGAGGAGTGTCGTCTCCTGAGGGTTTTCAGCGTATTTCACCCACAAAATTCCATAATAAAAGAAAGAAAATGAAAATTACATATAAAGATAAGAACATATAAAAGAAAAACTTGAAAAGAAAAGTTTCAAACTACACTATCTTTTTAGTTGCCATGAGTTCTATCTTAATGGTCTTGAAAAAATATCAGAAATCACATCACCTCTCAATAAAACATTGTCTTTAGTCTTCCTCCCTACCTTTCTTTCAAATATAGATCATATACCCCTACGTGTGTGTAAAAGATATCTCTACACCTAGAGAATTCAATTTAAGCTATTATACCCATATCCATCTTCCTTAGTACTTTTTAGTCGGTGAATATTTTAGATGGATTTGCTCACACATTCTTCATTTGACCGTAAATATTTCTTGAGGTATTACCCAACTGATTACCAAATGTGCTCACTCATTGAGGCGTAATTAGCAATATCCTTGTCTTGCAACACCTAAGGTTTAGCAGTGACTCCTAAACCAGTTGGTCTAAGGCACTAAGTGATAAGACACCATCGCTATATATTTTTATGCTGTCTTAAGTAATTACAAAATCAGTGTTCATTTTTCTTCACTATTTATTTTATTATGTGTCATTTATATTTTTGTTTATATATTTTTTCCTTTCATACTAAAGCTTTTAGACAAGAGCATTTCAAGGTATTCTCTGCTATCCCAAGTTTCAAGGTGTGTGCAAGTGTGTATAGTAGGATATCAACATTCAGAAGTTTGAACTCAAAAATATGGACTATTTTTCAGACTTATTTCTATCCATAGATTAATGATTCCTTTCATCTTACTAACCCTTGAGACAACAGCTCATGACTATTACCTATTACTAGCTTTGTTTTAAAATATCTAATTTTCTTTCTTTTCTTAAATCTCTTCCCCTCTTTCATATGTATTTTTCACTTCTAACTTTTATTTAAAAAAAATAAATTTATGCAATGCAATATTTACATATGATTTGTGGATATATACAAACCATCCTTATAAACCATCCTCCCAAACTCGTTTGCAGCAGTGTCCTCACTGTATTATCCTGTAAGCTCAAAACCTGAAGACTAGAAGGAACGGTTTAATAAGATGGTATAAAGAAGGGGTTAAGAGTGAATAACCGTGAAATTTCCCCCCAAACTTGTTCTTGGCTTATAATCGTGCAAAAAATTCTTTTCTTTCAAGAGCCAAAATATTTTCTTTCCCCCAAAACTTGAGTAAAACAGTATTTTTAAGTATTGAAATTTAACATAAGAGGGGGGAAATATTATTGGTCTACATAAAGCTTTACAAAGACTAAAAGTGAACACCAACCATTCAAATAATTTATCTAGGTAATACCATGATTGGTGGAAGATCATGTTACAGATAGACATGAAGAAGTGGGGAGGAGATAATAGGTGTAATCGAACGATTTTACGTCTCGGTTGGTAGAGACGAAAAGGTGAGTATGAATGAAAACGAGAATGCGAATGATTAGGAATGGATGGAATAGTCGCATTCTCATATTAGATAAGAAAAAGGGGTGGTGGTTCGACTTTTCCGGCCTCAATGGGAGGCGCACGAATTTCCAATGGAAGTTGATTCATCACAACATCCAAATCTTTAAGGAACGCGAATTCTTCGGCGAAAATATTTTCGAAACTTTCATCGATGATGATCCCATTGGAAAGAAAAGAATCAGTAGAATAGAAAGATTCACTAGGAAGAGTGAAAGTTTCAAGGTCAATCTTTTTCGTGCTAGAATTCAACAAACTTGATTTGTCAGAAATTATGGAGGTAGGAAACTCGAAAAGCTCATCTACCTTATTTTCAAAAGAGTCTAAATCAAGTGGTCTTTCATGAATCATAGAACTAGAAATATTGGAGTGTGGTTCATCAAAACTCAGTGGAGTTGAAAGAAAATTAGAAGAATCAAAGAAAGTGGGTGATGAAATGGGTAAACAAACTTGGGTGTTGAGTGATGTTGAACCAGATGAAGGCTGAATATCATTTTGTATATCGGATAGGTCGGTGGTAAGAAAAGGATCGGTTAAATGTACAAGAAGATGTTCACCTTCAATAGAAAGGACATGATGGATAGGAGAATCTAACTCATCCAATATAACGGGTAAATCTTCAACAATATTCTCATCACCGTTTTCACTAACACCTTCGGTCAAATCAAACGAATAGATCTTTAAAAATTCATCAATTATACTATTCTCATCACTTGGTTCACTTGATGGTATTGGAAGGTTTGAAATATCAAGTGTAGTCGAATAAGAATCGGTTTGATTTGGAATGGTGTAAGGCTCTCTTTCACACTCACTATTAGAAAAGTCAAACATGTTATTCTCGGGTACCTCATCACTTAGATTATGAAGTGGTTGAATATCGAATACATTCGGTTGGAGTGCAGGATGGAAGGTGTCGAGATCAAAAGAATTGGTTTTGGTTTGACTTTGATAGATCTCTTGTTCTTTTTCACTACTCAATTCCAACTCTACTTCAAGACTAGACATGGTTTGTGATGAAGCTCTAATGAAGGATTCTCTTTGCACCGTGGAACTTCCTAATTGATTTTCAGGAGAATTGTCTAGATAAGATGAAAAAGTTGAGTATGGTTAGAATGTGTTTAATTGTTGGCTACGGACGAGTTCAATGTATTCCGTAATCGACATGCGTTTATGATTTGCCACATTAGCCTGAAGAGAAATATCAACATGAGATGGTTTTAATTGTCGGCTACGGGCAAGTTCAATATGTTTCGCAATCAACATGCGTTTATGATTTGCCACATTAGCCTCAAGAGAAGTGTCAACATGAGAGCGTGTGAAAGTTTGGTATTGTTGATAAGAATTAGAAGGGTGTATCCAAGTTTTATAAATACGATTAGGATCAACATTGTGATATGAAGAATATTGAGATTGGTTGGTTAGTTGGCGTCTGGCAATTGCTATTTGTTCAGCAATGGTCATGGGTGTAAAAGATGCCATATTCGCCTCAAAATGAGTATCAACATTTTCATATGGAAATGATGGTGATTGTTGTCCTAACGGTTTTGGATTAATGAAAAATATGAAACTTTGGCTACGAGCCTTTGCAATATGCTCAGCGATAGACATGCGTTTAGAAGTTCCCTCACTAGCCTTAAACGGATTATCAACATAAGAAGATGTTGAATTTTGATACGGTTGATAGGACATTGAATGAGGGGTCCAATTGTAATTTTCTGCACGCTCTATCATATTCCTTAAATACATGGTAGAGTCGGAATTTGTACCGAAGCAATTACGAAAACAAGAAATATCCGGTTCTGGATAGCAAAGCTCGGCAAGAGTTCGTTTGTTTGGGTTACCTATTATAGGAAAGTGAAAAAAAGAGGGTGAAATGGTAATAATTTAAGCTTTTTTTTTTGGATTTTGGAAATTGTTTTTCTTTGAAAAAGGGACTCGATAAATGTGCACAAACAATACCTAGAACTAGGGCCACCTAGGTCAATTTACTAAACCGCTCCTAGACTTCCAAAGGATAAGACGTAGGATCAATTCTCTACCAACTTCTTATTAATCTTGCAGCCAGGTAAGTGCTAGGTATGTAAGAGGTATCCGCTATACGAATCACCGAAATAGCGGGCCTAATTAAGTAACCACTTTCCTTAGTCACACTTGCCTTAGACACCATAAGAGAAATGCGGATAAGCAATACATTACCCATGACCTTCCTCTGCCCTAATTGAGCGCGACAGTCCTTAGGGGCTTGGTCTAGATACTTTTTTTATTAATGTAGGGTTATGCGTATGCTCGTTTGTAATTTGTGGGGCCTAAGAAGGGTGATAAAATCCTCACATAATCTGAATTTGGGGTTATTGCCCCTTAATGTCCAGTTTAATTATGCGAAACAAACCGAAATCAAAACACACAAAAAGATATTTTTTTAGCGGCGTTGTTTGCAAAGAATCCTGCAGATAAAATTAGATTATTGAAGTTTTAGAGGAGAGAGGAAAATGATAGGAGAATACCAGAGATTTTTGGGGGCCCAAATCTTCAAGGGGACTGTGGTTCCACCGCCGAATGCACCTAATGCCGCAGTTCCGCCACCGTTTTGAAAGATTTTCTGCTACAATTTCTTCAGAACACCCATATGCTCCTTTGGTCCAAGTGTAAAGTCTCTGAATCTCTGTTGGTTTGCTCCAATTACTCCAGATGTCCTTGCAAAATACGCACAATAATCGTTAAAAATACAAGATTAGGTTTTGGTTCTCGTTTATTTTATGTTTCTTGTTTTATATTAGTAATCAACCCGAATAACAACAAAAATAATTACGACCGTTTTCCCGGCAATGGCGCCATTTGATTGACCGTGAAAAGTGTTTTGTAAATAACCACAATAAAAAAGGCATCGCTAATAGTTAGCCGTGATAAGTACGTGTCGTCCGCAGAGAAACGTGAACTTCTTTTCTTACTTTAGACGAGTTGATAAAAGAGAGGATGGTTTGTTGTCGTTTTATTTTAATATGGATATAAAATTTATAATAGAAGGGCTTGTAGGGTTTATAGGACTTAGTACTTAATGGATGAATGTTTAGAAATGACTCTTTTTATGTTTTAATAGTTTAAAACTAGAGAGATAGCGATGAATGTGAATTAGGGTTCTCGGAGGGATTAGGGTTTCCCACTATTGACCCTTGTCCTCCCATTGATCTCTATTCATCTCAAGTCCTTAACAAAATAAGTGTTTAACCAATCTAAATCGTGGTCGTGGCTATCAATAAATTGATAGCGCGCCCGATAAGAAGGTTAACATTTATTTTGCTAAAGTTTATAAGTATTAAAATGTCAAAAGAAATTAAAAGATATTTTATCCATTATTCTACCTTATCCTACAAATTCTAGCAAGAAAGAAATTACTTGCTCATGGTTAGTAGCATAATAGAGAGGTTGAAGATGAATGAAACCACAATTAAGATTTAGAAAAGTAATGCATAAAATTAATGCGGAAAAGTAATGCGTAAAGTAAATGCGGAAAAGTGAATGCAAAAAGAATTAAAACAAAAACTATCTTTATTAATTAACTATTGCATTACAACTTTTCTCCTTAAAAAGTAGATTATAAGAACCCTAGTTGCTCGCTAGATATTTCTCTAGAATTCCCTGAAAATTCACATCCAACGGCCGCTAAATGACCGCCCTTCCGCCGTCGTTTGGTGGGATCGTGACTTGGTATTTTTTCTGGATTTTTCTCTCGATATTTGGAGATCCTCTTGATATATAGATTTTGAAAATATTGCCATTAGTTTCTTTCGTTGCTAGATTCCTCGATTTGGTTCTAATTTTTGGCAGATTCGATTTGATATTCCGATTTGATGTGAATCTTCTACTTAGATTTTAGACCTGGCTAATCTAATATAATACATGTACAATATCTCATATCAAAATATTAGTAGCATTTGTTATTATTTTGAGATATTATTCCAACCATTTATATGATATAATATCTTAAGAATATTGATTAGGAATATTTGATATGATATGCATATGTTAATAATATTTTATTAAATATTATATACATATATTTTCTCTAATTATATTAATTATAAATGAAGAAACATATGACAATAAACATTTTACAGATAAACTCGTATATGTTCTTTATTTACAATTAACACATTTTAGTAGTTAACAATAGTAGGGAAAATGCTCATACAAATATGCAATATATTTGACTAATCAGTTGTCAACACGTGAGTAAAAAGATCACAAAGTAGAAATCGAATACATAACGATCTACCTAAACTATAAGATATAGTACTATCATACCCTGTATCTAACGTATATATATAATGAACAAGTACTATAAGCGCATCTCAATGGACTGCGTAATCATTTCATATATAGCATGCATCCAAGCAAGCCTATAAAGTAGTCGAAGATGTTTGTATGTAAATCATTTCAAAATTGCCGTATGATATCTATATCATGACACAAGTAGCGGAAGTTGATTTATAAAGCAATGTATGCAATTTTGTTTAAAATATTCGCCACACCTTTTGAAAATGATTTAAGAAGGATTTTATTTTGAAAGATTCTTGTGTCATCATAAACACATGGAAAACAGAGAGGCTATAGCTCCTCTGAAAGCCTCTTAATATATATCGATATATGAAAATAGCATTTCAGGTACTGTCTCTAGGATCAGTCCTGTTCGGTTACAATATAGCTTAAACCATTTCAATTTATGCAGGGCATCCATATCGACCTCTCACATATATCATAACATATTAATAAAGTGTATCATAATCAGATTGCGCAAATGGAAACACATCACCAATAAAATTATCAGAAAACCATGCCAATCATTGATACGTAAATCTCAGGTGTTTCCTTAGGTACCGTCCTTTGGATCAGTCCACTTTATTAATGGAATCCCCAGCCAAATCCACTGTGTCCATGATCTCACACCGATCGGAATCCCCCGGATATCTGTCGTGCCCAATTCTATCACCGATCGGTATTTATCCTTGCTAGGCTCACATCGCCTTTTCTATATGGGCTTCTTGCCCTTCGGTACCGCACCGGGTCCATGTATTCAAAATTGATGTAATCTTCCCTCTTCCTTGAAATCGGATAATTATTCATGAATACCAAAACTCATGGTAGACGTCAAATCATCATATCAAGAGAAAACCACACTTTTGAAAACATACTCAATGTTTTATAAATTATACCGCGACTTCTCAAAATCCATGAAAAACATTAAGTCCATAATGACAAAATCCATAATTCATTTTTGCCACAATTGGCAACAATCATATACGAATATCCATGGTAATGGTATCCGTATATCGCTATAATCAAATATCATGCATACTAGCATGAATAACTAACATGAATAAGCCTGGCAGTTTTTACTGTGTTATGATAATACTAATAATGTGTAGTGTAGCATACGCATCTGTGCACGTGCAACATACTAATCATTAGTAATTGTACAAGTGTTCTACCAAGTGTGTTCGCACAAGAAGGATTCTCAATTTCCATCATAAACATCAATATCATAATCATTAACAATGCATCATGCATCATCCTTCAGTTTACGATTAAACACACAGATACATCAATCCAGTCGCATTCATATAATATAATTATAGTAGGTAGCATCGAATGTCAACATGGATATAATTATTACACGTGTATGTATGGCAATTCCACAGTGACATTGCAGTACCTGTAAGTTTTATTAGGCTCTCTTGATAAGTGAAAGTATGCATGGAAGTGATTTTAAAAATTTTTCAAGAAAGGCAAACTCAATCAAATAAGGATACTAGTCTAAAGATTAAAACCTATTGCTAATCTAGGAGTTTTGAACTACTACGATCAAGAACTATAACCTTTGTGGCCAAGTCATCCTCTTCAAAAGCTTCTCTTAATCCTTGGAACGAGCTAGGTATAAGATCCTCCAAGCTAAAGATGATCCACCTTGAGTTGACACTAACACAAGCATTCAGTTTACTAAGTAAAGAAATCACTTAAACTAATTTGATAGATTGTTTAAGTAGGTGCAGTAGGAATTTTGCTCACTAATTTTCACTCTATTTTTTCTTCACCCTTGCATGAATAGGAAATCAAGAGAGAAGAAGATGATGATAATGACTAAGGATTAAAAGATAAAAGCTAAAGATATATCTAATTATCTAATAAAATAAAACAATAACGAGTAACTAGTTTCTACACAAAATTAAAGAATGACTCATTATTCTTTTATCCAAAAAGATAAATAAATATCTTTATCCTCATCTTTAATCCTATATAAGTCTTATACATATATATTTTATGTATATACAACCATGAAAAAATGATATATATAACATTTATATCATATATAAATATTATATAAAGAGAAAGAAAAATAAAGTGAGCATAATATTAGTTTATATATATATATATATATCAAATTACTAAACCAATACTTGATTTAATAATCCTGTTATATCATATATAATCCGGCTAATTTTAATATACACTCGATTAAAATACGGTATCACATACTCTTATTTAATCGAGCTCCTGCACATATCACTATACATGACCTACTTCGTTTCGCTTATGCTAGGAAACCTCTTTGTGGGACTCTAAAACTCGTTAATACGCTATAAGTAAGTAATGATCATATCAAATACCTACAAGCACGTCAGCGGTACTAGCTGCACATACCGGCAACCCAGGTATTAAACGAATAGGAAGATCGACAAGCTAGCTCATCCCAAATCCAACAGAGCCTAAAAGTGACAGTCTCCGTACAGTCCGGTCTCTTCGTCTGAGAATATCACATATCAAGTCTGGAGGTTGGCATCCGTCAGACCTCCATTAACCGATAATTTGTGCCAATCAGTAACCTGTAACCACAATAGATACAACTGATAACACTTATCAGTTTATTTCATCCGCCCTGGACAGGAACTTATGCTTACAGTCGATCAGGCACAGCACAACATGAACTCTCTATATTAGGAAAGATGAAACCCTTCCGATCACTCGTTATCTCCATGTGTTTTGGGACTGTACCCAACTAAAACCTGTTTGCACGGCTCTTTAAATCCGTGGTAGGGTAATAATCAAAGCACAGTAGAAAACATACAAGACACTATGACGATCTCAGGTCTACAGACTACCATATACTCATGTCGCTACAGAAATGCTATCTGACGGTAGATATAATACCATATAAGAGTTCTCAGTGAGTCCATTCGGTGTACTCATTCTCTAATAAACACCTATATACAATCTTTGGTGTCAAACATCAATGTCTGTGAGAATAGTCATTTCCCCGGTCAGGGTCAAGAAACGTATACACTAGTCTACTCTGGAGTATCAATGCCCAGTCTTGATAGGTCCCACCAGTACGATTTCTATCATAATTATGGTAGTCAAGCAAAAATTCTACGGGTTTTATCAACATGCATTAACAATAGCAATATCAAGTAAAACTATACACATGAATGATAAAGACAAACAAAATAGCATACTATCATATCGAGCAAGACTGTCCTGTACATACATATATATATATATCCAAGTATCCAGTATAATATACAATAATGACCTTCAAGGCATACATATCTAACAATCTCTCCCTTGCACTAAGGCCAGTTGCAGTATCTCATACCCAACATCTCAAAATGTCTCTTGAACTGTGTCTGAGGGAGGGCCTTGATAAGTGGATCCACTGTGTTCTCCTTCATGTCCACTCTCCGGATCTCAATCTCTTGGCGATCAACTATCTTTCAGATAAAGTGATACCACCTCAAAATATTTCTGGATCGCTGATGGGACTTGGATTTCTTAGCTAATGCCATAGCCTTATTGTTATCATAATACAAGGTATTAGATTAACAATGGTTGGAACCACTCCAAGCTCAGTGATGTACTTCCTCAATTAGACAACCTCTTTGGCGTCATCATTGGTAGCAATGTACTCAGCCTCCATCATCGAGTCTGCTATGGTATCCTGTTTGGAACTCTTCCAACAGACCGTCCCTCCATTGAGGATAAACACATGACCCGATACAGACTTGTTGTCATTTATGTAATTTTGGAAGCTTGAATCGGTAAAGGCCTCCATTTGGAGATCTCCATTACCATATACCAACAACAATTCTTTAGTCCTTCGCAGGTATTTAAGAGTGTTCTTCATAGTTGTCCAATGTTTCTTCCTTGGGTTTGATTGATACCTACTTACCATACTAAGAGCGTAAACTACATCTGGCCCGATACATAATATCGCAAACATGATAGACCCGACCATCGAAGCGTAGAGTATATCATTCACGCAAGCCCTCTCCTCATTAGTCGTAGGAGATATCTTTTTGGAGACGGTAATTCCATGATAAGCGGGTACATTACTGCGCTTGAAATCTTCTACTAAATCTTTTTAGTATGTAGTCTATTTAGTATGAAGTCTATTTACATAGACTAGAACAATCCCAACATATTTTTTAGATCTATCTCTATAGATTCCAATTCTTAGAATGTAGGAGGTGTCGTCCAGGTCTTTCCTGGAGAACTTTTGTGACAAGAAAATTTTTACCGATTGTAGCATAGGAACATCGTTCCTATCAGGAGAATATCATCCATGTACAATACGGGGAATACGACTGTGCTCCCTACAACCTTCTTATAAATGCAAGGTTCATTTATATTTTTGATGAAGTCAAACTCTTTGACTACAACATCAAAAGAGATATTCTAACTCCGCGACACCTGTTTTAATCCATAAATGGATTTAAACAGCTTGTACACTTTTCCGCTGCTCCCACTGTCTACGAAGCCTTCTGGCTGTGTCATATACATGCTCTCTTCTAAATCATCATTTAGAAAGACAGTCTTAACATCCATTTTCCAGATTTCATAGTCATGGAAGGCAGAAATGGCAAGTAGAATTCAGATGGATTTAAGCATAGCCACTGGAGAAAAGGTTTCGTCATAGTCCACACTTGGTCTTTGACGAAAACCTTTTGCTATAAGTCTAGTTTTGAAGGTCTCAACCTTTCCATCTATACCGATCTTCTTTTTGAAGATCCATTTGCTCCCAATAGGTTTTACCACTTTAGGAGCAATCTTCAAATTCCATAATTTATTGGTGTACATGGATTCCATATCAGATCGCATAGCATCTAGCCATTTCAAAGAACCACTACTTGTGATGGCCTGCTCGAAACTAATGGGGTCATCATCTTCCATGATGTAATCCTCACTCCCACCGTAGTATCTTTCAGGTGGATGAAAAACTCTACTAGATCTGCGGAGTGGCTGAGCTTCGTCTGGGATAATCGAATCATGTGGTTCTACCAAATCTTCAGTTGCAGTTAGTGCTTCTGGAATTTTTTCGAGCTCTACTGTATTCCCACTAATTTATTTTGTAAGAAATTTCTTTTCTAAAAAGGTAGCGTGACAAGAAAAACACCTTTTGTACTCGACATGGTATAAAATATATCCTAGAGATTTCTTAGATATCGTACAAACTTACATTATACCGATTGTGCCTCGAGTTTGTTTGGATTTTTGTTTTCTAACATAAGACGGAAAATCCCATATTTTAAAAAATTTAAGAAATAATCTTTTTCCGCTCCATATCTCATATGGAGTTTTAGGCACAGATTTGAACGGAACTTGATTCAATAGATATACCACCGTCTCAAGCGCATATCCCCAGAATTAAAGAGGTAACCCGGTAGTACCCATCATAGAGCGTACCATATCCAACAGGGTGCGATTCCTCCGCTTCGATACACCATTATGTTATGGTGTATATGGAGGAGTAATCTGAGAGAGAATCCCATTCTCTTTTAGATAATATCGGAATTTCGTGCTCAAATATTCCCCTCCTCAATCAGATCGCATGATTTTGATATTTTTACCTGTCTGGTTCTCTAGTTTGTTCTTATATTTTTTGAATTTCTCAAAAACTTCGGATTTTTGTTTCATTAAGAATATGTAACCGAACCTAGTGAGATCATCAGTGAATGTAACGAAGTAGCAGTACCCACCCATTGCATGTATAGATATTGGACCATATACATCACTATATATGAGTCCTAAGAGCTCTGTAGCTCTTTCTCCGTGTCATATAAACGGAGTTTTGGACATCTTTCCTTTGAGACAGGACTGAAAAGTTTCCTAAGATGTAAATTCGAACGGATCCAAATATCCATATTTATGTAACTTAATTAGTCTTGTTTTATTTATATGACCAAGTCTACAATACCACAAGAAGGTTTCGTTCATATATGAACTTTTCCTCTTGCATGTGTTCTGTATATTTAAAACTGCATTTTGATTTCGAACATATAAACCATTACATAATGTACCAAACCCAATCAACACTTGATTCAGGAAAATGTTCATAGCATTTTTCTCTAAGACAAAGTTATATCCATTTTTATCTAATAAACAAACGGATATTATATTGCATAACATAGACGGTACATAGTAACAGTTGTTCAGAATCAAAGTATTTTCATTTGGCAATACTAGGTGATATTCGTCGATAGCATTAGCAGCAACAATTGCTCCGTTCCCTATTTTGAGGGACATATCACCCTTTCCTAGTGCTCAACTTTTCTTTAACCCTTATAACATATTACAAATGTTGGATCCTGATCCGGTATCCAATACCCAGGACGTAGATTATACTGAGAAACAGTTTTCAATAACTAACATACCTGAAGAAGATGCATCATAATGCTTTTTATTTATCAGGGTTTTATGGAAATCCTGGCATTACTCTATTCCATGCCCATACTCGTGACAATTGTCATAAGGTGGATCCAACGTTCCCCTGCCCAGTATCATAAGCAGGTTCGGTCAAATCATACATTTTATTATCTTGATTAAGGCGTGACATGGTTGCTATCTGGAGAGAGAGAAAAGAAACACTCAGCATACGCTCTTGCAAGATTAGATTGGTTTATCAATTTATCTAATCAGGATGACTCCCACTGTTTCGTCGAATTCTTCTTTAAACTCTAGAAGAAAAATTAGCCGGATTAATTACATCCTACAAGTTCGCTAACCGGTCAGCCATGCCAGTGTTGGTACTCCGAGGGAGTCTCCCCGTGTTTTTGCACGGAACTAATTAAATGACCTAGTTTCTACAGAGGCATAACCCCATTAATACCTTTCTAGAAACCTACTGGATTAGCTAATTGTAAAGTGGAAAACTCTCTCGGTAGTAACTATTAATCATAGTGGGAATCGGGATCCAACCATCACATAGAAAGTATGCAATTACATTACAAGTTTTAAATCTTGAAACTCCCGATAAGTTTTTTACCCCTAGGACCCTATGACCTTGACGGATGATCAACAAATCAAAGAGTCCTAGTCAAGTTCTACCCATCATTTCATGATTAATTTAAACCCACCCGCATGACCCTTGATGAATGATCAACAAAACCGTACGAATGTCCTAACTAATCACATCATATGCAGCAAATAAGCATCACTTAGCTACTATACACTACGTCTTGACGAATAATCAACAAACGTAGCACGATTACCAAGTACTCTACTTATTTGAAATGACGGAGGGCTACGGCTAGTTTTGAAGAAAAACCCTTAACATAATGAACTTGATATCATTTTAGAAACCGTGTGTTTTGAAATGGAGTGGTTTAAGCTCTACTTTTAAAACGAATAATTTTCAAGAAAATCGAGTGGTTTTGAAATTGGTTTCAAAAATATCATTTTAGGTTTATTTCTTTACATTAATCATATTAATTTAGTCCCATCATTTACTTTCTAGCCACACCAGAAACTACGAAAATAGAACGCACATATATGCCATCTGCATTCGCCACGGGACCCCGGGTCTTCACCGTAAGGTTACTTAACTTACGACAGGACGGAGGTAGGGCTAGCACGGATGCAAAACATATAAAAGTATATATATATATATATATATATATATATATATAATTCATCTCAGACATGTTAATAATCACATCACAGAAACAAATGAAAAACGGATATACTAGGTGTTTCTCTTTCGATCGAGCCATCAAATGAAATGCGAAGTTCCACGTTCGTGTGAATATCCACCACCCCATTTATCATAGACCCCTACGAGTGCGGCAAGGTATCCGTCAATTCTAGAATTAGGCGACCCGAGTCTCAACTCGTTAAGATAGCCACCCTTTGGATTCTAGGACCCGATAAGTTGAGCACTCCTCCGTGGCTCAAACCTATATGCGGGAAAAGTAAAATATATATCGAAAGGAGACATCAACCTCACTCCCGGAAGTGCTTTATAAAAGAATATACATATTTTACATAGAATGAATGACAAATTACATACAACACTAGAATGTAAAACCCCCCATTCTAGGCTTTTAACACAATGATCCGTTTTCCATTCCAACAACAACATCATCAACATCACAAGACAAAATGCGCAACCCCGATTAATCGATTATATAGCGATTAGCCGACGTTTTACCATGCGTAGTCATAGAAAAGAAATGAAAATTAATCTATAGCCAAACTATATCGATTCCCGTTCGTCGTGCGATCAAAATTCCAAAAACTTTATTTCAAATGAACTCCAATGTCTAAAAAACCCATTCATTTTGCGTCGAAACGAGTTCGAAAAAATCTCGAATCAAGCCCAAGAGTTTCCCAGACCCCAAGGCATAAAATTAGATTGCATTATGGGGGGTTTGAGGGGCACCCTTACCCTAGAGCACCACGTGGTTCTTTAGGGCAAGGGCTCAAACCCGAGAGCACCATGGGGTGCTCTTGGGTTTGGTCCCCAAAACCCAAGTGCACCACTTGGTGCCCTCGGGTTTGGGTGCCTTTTGGACCTCCTCGATAGAAATAACACGCATATTCTAACTCCTTTTTGAAGGTTTTGGTGAAACTTAAACCCTCGGAATTCAAGTACTAAGCAAAAAGTTGAATTTTTAGGCAATATCTAAAACAATGTTTTCAATATTGGAATTTCGATATCGTTTTGGCTATAGCAAGTCTTAATTTTTAGTTAGGTTTTGATACCAATGTAAGTTTGATTAGGCTCTCTTGATATGTGAAAGTATAAATGAAAGCAACTTAAAAAAATTTCCAAGAGAAGCAAACTCAATAAAACAAGGGTACTATTCTAAAAATTAAAACTTATTCTAATCTAGGAGTTTTGAACTACTATGATCAAGAAATACAACCTTTTTAGACAAGTCCTTCTCTTCAAAAGCTCATCTTGATTTTTGGAACAAGCTAGATAGAAAATCCTCCAAGCCAAAGATGATCTACCTTGAGGTCACACCAACACAAGTTTTCACTTTACTAAGTAAAGAAACTAGTTAAATTAATTAGTTAGATTGTTTAAGTAGATGAAGTAGGAATTTTGCTCACTAATTTTCACTCTCTTTTCTCTTCACTCTTGCATGAATAGGAAATCAAGAGAGAGAAGAAGAAGTGAATGGCTAGGGATCAGAAGATAAGAGCTAAAAATATATCTAATTATCTGATAGAATAATACAACAATGAGTCACTAGTTTCTACACAAAACTAAAGAATGACTCATTATTCTTTTATCCAAAAAGATAAATTAATATCTTTATCGTCATCCTTAATCCTATATAAGTCTTATATACACAACTTTTGTGTATATAAAACCATGACAAAATGATATATATATATATATATAATATTTATATCATATATAAATATTATATAAAGAGAAGAAAAATAAAGTGAGCATAATATTAGTTTATATATATATACAATAATAATAATTAAATCAACACTTGATTTAATAATCCATTTATATCATATATAATCTGGCTAATATTAATAAATACTCGATTAAAATACGGTATCACATATTCGTATTTAATCGAGCTCCCGCACATATCACTATACATGATCTATTTCGTTTCACTTGTGCTAGGAAACCTCTATGCGGGATTCTAAAAACTCGTTAATACGCTGGCACTAGGTAATGAACATATCAAACACCTATAAGCATGCCAGCGATATTAGCTATACGTAATGACTACCCAGGTATTAAACGAACAGGAAGATCGACAAGCTAGCTCATCTGAAATCCAACAGAACCTAAAAGTGACTGTCTCTAAACAATTCGGCCTCTTGTCTGAGAATGTCACAAATCAAGTCTGGAGGGTGGCATCTGTCAGACCTCCATTAACCGATAAGTCATGCCAATTAGTAACCTGTAAGCACAATATATATAATTGATAACACTTATCAGTTTATTTCATTCGCCCTGGCCAGGGACTTATGGTTACAGTCGATCAGGCACAACATAACATCAAATCCCTATATCGGGTGAGACAAAACCCTTCCAATAGCTCATTGTCTCCATTTGTTTCGGGACTGTACCCAACTAAAACCTGTTTGCACTTCTCTTTAAACCCGTGGTAGGGTAATAATCAAAACACAAGAAGAAACACACAAGACACTATGACGATCTCAGGTTTACAGACTACCCTGTACTCATGTCACTAGAGAACTACTATGTGACGGCAAATATAATACCATATAGGAGTTCTCGGCGAGTCCCTTCGGTGTACTCATTCTTTAATGAGCACCTGTATACAACTTCGATGTCAAACACCAATGTCTGACTATTGTCCAGGTCAGGATCAAGAAACGTATACACTAATCTACTCTAGAGTATTGATGCCCAGTCTCGATACTCCCACAATTAGGAACATTTAAGGATGTGCTTATGGACTACCCAGGTCCTATTAGTACGATCTCTATAATAATCCTGGTATTCAAGTAAAGATCCTACGGGCTTTATCAACATACATTAGCAATAGCAATATCAAGTAAAATTATACACATGAATGATAAAGACAAACTAAATAGCATACTATCGTATCGAGCAAGACTATCCTGTACATACATACGTCGAAGTATCCATTATAATATACAATAATGGCATCTAGGGCATACAAATCTAACAGTACCAATGATGTGTAGTGTAATATGTGAGTCTGTGATGGCACCATGTGGAAATCATTGGTAGTCATGTAGTGTTCTATAATTGTATTTATACGAAGAGCGAGCGTATATCAAGTAAGCGTAACGTAACATGAACAAATGCTATATATATGATTATATAGTTTAAAATAGAACGAAACGTTGTTTGGAAAGGAGTAGGTTGTAATGTTTAAATATAAATATTCATTTGAAATTAGCAGTGCATCCTCGGCATTAGAGTTTAGGAAACGAACCATTAGTTTTATAAATAGTATAATCTAGTATATCAAGACATCCCTATCGGGATTAAAGCATGACTCCGCGAGTCAATAATCATAAGCCACATTCGGCAATCTATCCTCATCACATCTAGTATGGAATCTCCACCGTATGATGTCAACCATATATCCAATCTCATATAATACAGACCTCAAGTTGCGTACGGCACATATCAATAATCACACACACACACACACACACTACTAGTTATGAACTATACCTTAATTACATAATCTATGAACTATAGACTAACTACATAATAGCCTGAGTATCCGGGTTACATATATACGCTTTCTATATTATGTGTTCCCTAGCATTAGTTCGGGGGTGCTATACGCCATCCACCCGATTTCCCCCCATAGATATAAATCTGCTCACCGAAGTATGTCTCGCTCAATCCGAAGCCAACGAATGTCTTGCCCTTCCTCGCCGTCTTGGAAGTCTCCACGAGGGTCTCTATAACCAAAATAGTCATAAGCATGCAAGGAAACTCCATTAAAACCAATACGAATCTAATAAAACGAAATACAAATTAAACCATCAAAACTGTAAAAAATGCTGAAGGGCAGATGTCTGCTTAAGGGGTTACTATTGCACAGAGAAAAAAATAGACGTATGAAGAAGGGCTCCCAGACGTTTGAAGAACACTCTCAAGAAATCCAAATTAAAGGCAGACATCTGAAGATCAACATCAAAGATTCAAAGATCATCGATAGACGTCTGAAGTTTTGGGTGCTAGATGTCTGAAGAAGGAAAAACATGAAAAACATATAATGGACAGACGTCTAAAGCTCAAATGAGCAGACGTCTGAAGAAGGATTTTACTGAAACGAATTTTTGTAAAAACTTGAAAATTCCAAAACCTTAAAAATCCATTCTTTTACACCGAAATACCCTCTACTTTCCTAAATATGGTGTAGCCATTAAGTAAACCACACTCAATTCACCACTACTAGTGGATCATTTCAAAAACCAAATTACAAAGAATTCAACCCATAAAAATACTATTTTTATATAGAAACTATGCTTTTCCATATCCAAACACATTAAAACTTCACGAACTTGTAGAAAAGAAGGATTTTTACCTATTCGAGTGGGAAAAAGTGAAGATCCAAGCTCTAGGGATGTCCACTTTAAGTTCTTGGAGGTTGTAGTGGCTCAACTTGAAGTTTTGATGGGTTTAGTTGCAAAACTTGGCTTCAACCATGAATTTTAATAAAGAAATCTTGGATTTTGATGGAGGAGTTTAGGTTTGAGAGTAAGGATATTTTGAGAGCGATGAGAGATATTTTTTGAGGAGAGAGAAATGAATTGAAACTATGAGAGGAGGAGAGAGAGAAGGGGTAAGGATAAGGGTATAGTGAGGGGCGTGCAAAGAGCATGCCCCCCCCGACACACACTCTTTAATTCAATCTAAATAAAACCAATATCACAAAAATCCCATATCATTTCCCAAATACAAAATACTTATCATTTTCAAAATATCTCACATTTTCCAATTCCCAAAAATAAATATACATACAGATATCATTCCGAAAACCCCCAATCCATACTCCGTATTATTTCCGCAAAACTCATAATACCTATATTTAAATTATAAAATAATATTTATAATTATCAAAATGTTACAATGACCCCCACTTAAAAAAATTTGGTCTCTGAATTTAAATTTAACCTCCAAATCTTTAAAACATTTTGTCCAATCAATTCAATCAAATTAACAGGGTCCAATTCTAAAAATATTTAGTCCGCTCAAATCAACGGGGCTCTGAAGTCCCACACGAGCTGGAACTACCATAACGCAACGCATGCGCATGAAAACCAAATGTATGAAACTGAAATGCTCTGAGAATCACACAAGCTATGATGAAAAGTACAAAACGCGAAATCAACCGTTTAAATCAAATGCACAATCATAGACATAACCGTAGTGCAATATTTATAGCACACGACCAAACGCAAATATAATCAAACCTATAATACGTATATAGGAAAACATATATCACCAAGTTCAATGCACGAAAACGGAATCAAGTGCAACGGGTGTGCAAAAAATCATAAATCAAGTGTAACTGGGTGCATGTAAACAACATCAAGTGCAATGGGTATGTACAAAAACATCTAGTGCAACAGGGTGCACAAAAATCAATATCAAGTGCAACAGGTGCACGAAAACATCTAGTGCAACGGGGTGTACAAAAATCAATATCAAGTACAGCTGGTGCAAAAAAATCAATATCAAGTGCAGCAGGTGCATGAAAACATCTAGTGCAACGGGATGCACAAAAATCAATATCAAGTGCAGCGGGTGCATGAAAACATCTAGTGTAACGGGGTGCACAAAAATCAATATCAAGTGCATCGGGTGCACGAAAACAACATCCAACTTCAGGTGCATCGGGTATGCACGAAAACAACATGTGCATTTAATATGCACGAAAACAATATCAGGTGCATCTGGTGTGCACGAAATCAACATTAAGTGCATGAAAACAAAATTAAGTGCATAGAGTGTGCATGAAACAACATCAATATGTGCAACTGGTGTGCACAAAATATCAATCAAGTGCAACTGCTGTGCACAAAAACATTAATCATCAAAACACAAGAGTCAAAACAACCGACATTGAAATATTTCTTCTTCAATATCGAAAGTTTGATACTCGAATCACAAAAACACCAATCAAATCAATTGACAATGAATTATACCTCTTTCAACGTCGATAGGTGCTGGAGCACCCAAAGCTGGCCGAGCAAGAACTCTTACTTACCTTCTGCCCACGGTCTGGCATTCTCTGCCTCTGGGTCATTGTCCTCTTGGTACATGACCACCAAATTCACGGCCTTTTAGTACAACTGCTGTGAGTGGAACATCCGCCCCGCCTTGACACCTCACGGAACAAGCCCTGGCGAAATGACCCGACCTCCTACACTTGCAACACACCGGCGGCGGCCTCTGGCCTTGCGGATATAAGCTAAACATCTGGCTATGGGTCTAATCTCTATCCCCACTGTATCCTGGAAAGAACTCGCCATGACCTCCATCTATATCATCTATGCTGAACTGCCTGGAAACTGGGACATCAAAATGAACCAGCTTCGGTTCCGGAATAGCTGTAATCTTATTAAGACGTTCATCTATAAGTATAGCCGCATCTAATGTCTCTGTATACATATCGAAACGCTGGGCACCAATAGAGAGGAACACCTGCGCATCGATACCTCGCACGAATCTCTTAATCCACTTCTCTTCAGTATCGACCAAGTAGGGAGAATATCGTGATAGCTGCGTGAACTGCAAATCATACTCGGCTATAGTCATATCCGGAGTCTTACACAAAGAATCAAAACCACGATCTCGGGCATCTCTGACACTATGCGGAAGAAATCTGGCTAATAAGACCTTCAAGACCTCGTCCCGCGTCATTGGAGGAAGACCAACTGCTCAGCCTTTCTCGATCGACTCACACCAGGTCTGAGCAATACCCTTCAAATGGAAACTAGCCAACTTCACTGATCTCGCATCGGAGCATCTCAATGAACGAAATATCCTAACCACCCTACCCAGGAATTACTGAGGATCCTCTGCCACATCCATATCCATAACACAGGTGGCTTCAGCTTCATGAACTCTGGGAGCGACACCTCGATAGTCTCATCAATAGTTGGTACAATTTTCTGTACGGTAGACAACACAACAATCTCCGGAGTAGGCTGAACAACATCAGGCCTCCAAGTCCGTCTGGCCTCAAGCAATGATTCGACCATCTGGTGCATATCCTGAACATTCGCCTCAAAACGAGAAATCCTATCAACAAAACGATGATCAAACTGTTCATGTGTCACCGGATACCACTATGGTCAGTCCTCGTCTCAGACGAGTCTGCCCTGACCTCGTCTCTCACCGAAACCTTCTCGGCAAGGATAGACATGGTGACGGGAACAAACAAACAAGAATCGATAAGGATAGATCAACTGGAAAGAAATAGAAGAAAGGATCTCAAGGTACATCCTAAGGTTACTTGATCGAAGTATCGTATCATAAATATGCTGCGGAACATACATACGGTACGTCACTCTACTTAGTACCTACTCCATCATACCAAGGTCAACCTACGAAAGTTTGGGTGCAATACCCCCAAAGTCAAGTATAAGTTCTGTAAGGTTAAACCTAGATTCCAAAATAATTCCCTAGACTCCATATAGTCAAATCTAAAACTCGATAAAGATTAAACCTAACGCTTTGATACCAACTTTGTCACGACCTGAAAATGGCTCGTAACTAGCACTTAAATCGCGTGAAGTCTATAGGACCCCACCATAACCCAAGTATGGCAAAAACTAGGAATCTAAACCATATTAGAAAATAATAGAGGTGTATTTTTGAAAAAAAGGTTATAAATTGAAATCAAGTTTGTTTATGAATATTGTTTGATTGAAAAAAATTTCGCCGTTAAAAATCGGGTAACACCTCTTTTGTAAATTTTGAGTAAAACAAGCACAATAATATATAATATAAAAAGATTCCTCAATAGGATCTAGCTTCCATGCCCAATGGCAGAGTAACCACACAATTAATATACGGCGCCCATGGTGAAGATCAACACAAGAAAAAGCAATAGATATGTAAATAAACAACTCAAGTCGACTCCAAACGAGTTCGACACCCAAAAACAATACATATCTCTTGTCTCTAAGTCGCGAATGATACAAATATGTAAGTGGTTGATGGAGTTTTTAACTAGATCCAAGAATAATAATACATATACAAGAGGCGGTTACGAATACAACCGTGTAACCCATCTATCAAAGCAATCACTCGAAGAAGAAGTGTGTCGGCAAGCCATTACTGATTCGAGCGGTCGGTCCTGCAAGAAATTAAGGTACAACGGGGTTGAGTTGCCAACTCGTGAGTAAAAAGATACCATAAGGTAGAAATCGAATGTATAACAATCTACCTAATCCATAAGATATAATACTATCATACCCTGTATCTAACATGTGTATGTGTATAATGCACAAGTACTATAAGCGCATCTTAATGGACCGCGTAATCATCTTATATATAGTATGTATCCAAGTATGCCTATAAAGTAGCCGAAGATATTTGTATGTAAATCGTTTCAAGATAGCCGTATGATATGTATATCATGGCACAAGTAGCGGACATTGATTTATAAAATAATATATGCAATTTTGTTTAAAATATACGTCACACATTTTGAAAATGATTTAAGAAGGGTTTTCTTTTGAAAGATGCTTGTGTCACCATAGACACATGGAAAATAGGGAGGTTATAGCTCCTTTGAAAACCTCTTAATATACATCGATATATGAAAATGGTATTTTAGGTACTATCTCTAGGATCAGTCCTGTTCGGCTACAATATATCTTAAACCATCTCAATCTGTGCAGGGCATCCATTTCGATCCCTCATATACATCTTAACATATCAATAAAGCGTATCATAATTAGATCGCGCAAATGAAAATATATCAACAATAAAATCATCAGAAAACCGTGCCTATCATCGACATGTAAATCTCAGGTGTTTCCTTAGGAACCGTCTCTTGGATCAGTCCTCTCTATCAATGGAATCCCCGGCCAAATTCATCGTGTCCATGATATTGCACCGGTCGGAATCCTCCGGGTATCCACTGTGCCCAATGCTATCACCGATCGGTATTTATCCTCGCTTAGCTCACCTCACCTTTCTATACAGACTTCTTGCCCCTTGGTACTGCACCGGCTCCACCGTGTATCTGAAATCGGTGTAATCTTCCTCCTGCTTCGAAATCGGATAATCATCCATGAATACCAAAACTCATGGTGGACGTCAAATCATCATATCAAGAGAAAACTAAACTTTTGAAATCATACTCAATATTTTAAAAACCTTACCGCGGCTTCTCAAAATCCATGGAAAACATCAAGTTCATAAGGAAAAAATCCATAATTCATCTTTACCACAATTGGAAACAATCATATACGAATATCCATGGTAATGGTATTCGTATATCACAATAATCAAATATCATGCATACTGGCATGGATAACTAACACGAACAAGCCTGGGAGTTTTTACTGTGTCATGGCAATATTAATGATGTGTAGTGTAGCATACGCGTCTGTGCTCGTGCAATATGGCAATTGTAACATTTTAGGAAATAAAATATTAATTTTTGGGAATTTAAATAATTAAATAATAAATATTATGAATATTTTTAAAAGTATGAAGATTAGTTTTAATGACATGGTATAACTATATGCCGATAGTTTGGAAAATTAATAATAATTATTGAGTTAGAAGGTGTTTATGTGATTTAGACATTTTATAAATTATTATACAATTAATTGTATACAAGTTTAATACTAAACTCGATTAATATTTACTAATTATGCATTAATCATGTTTATGTGTGAGACATGCAACAAAGCATGTTGCAAACACTTGTCACATTTTATTGAACCATGGCTATGTTTCTTTAGTTGCTTATTGCTTTTTGGTTTCAAAAAAAAAAAAAAAGTAGAAAAATAAAATAGGTGAGAGAGAGAGTGAGTGATAGGAAAAGTATCATGGTGAAAGGGAGAGAGAGAAAGAGAGAGAGTGAAATTCTACACACTTCCACACATTTCTTGACCTCACTCTTTTCTCATATTGTCTTCACCTCCTTTCTTCTTCTTCATCTCCCCATTCTCTGTCTGCTCTATCACCATGCTTCAACCCCAAAACTCAAACAAAATCTTATACTTTCTTCACTGAAAATGATCACAAGACCATCACAAACCCTATGGAGGCATCAAGTCAAGACTTTGAAGTATTTGGGCAACTCTAGAAATTTCCCTAGTTGCTTCCATGAGGTATATCCTACATCTTCAGTTTAGAAATTGGGTTTCCTTACCTCGTATAGTAGTTTAGAATTCAACTAATGTACTTTAGTGATGTCAGAAAATTCCTAGATGAGGGTTAGGAGTTTTCATGACTTGTGATGGTGCATTTGAGATTTAGTTGTGATCACAAACCCCTGTAGTGTTAGTATTTTGGACAAAGCCAGAGAGGAAACCCCAAGACATGAACTTTGAACTTGGCCGACATCGGGTTTTGTTGCAATTGTGGTGATCAAATAGAATCTACTATGACTCAAGGACTTTGAAAAATATTTTACGGATACAGTGAGATATGCAGACCACTAGGAAGCTACCCTAAAAACCCAAGCCCAAGCCTTTATAATATGGCCGCCATTTTATTCGATTTGGCTGCAATTTGTGGCCCAACTTTGGAATTATGGTTTGAAACTTGTTCTATAGCTCACTAATTAGATAACTAGACCTACCCTGTATGCAAAAAAGTCTAATTTTACTTTAAGAAAAATCTAGAGTCGTTTTACCTTATTTCTGGCGATGTTTTGCGACTTTTGAAACTTGATTTGTGGATATTTGGGTTTTCACTCGGTCGTTTTTGTACGTTAATGTCGAGGGTTATTTGGTTATTCTTGTATGTTTGGACCATAGGTTCTAACCTATGTGTGTTTTGTGTGCCATATCGGTTTGCGTGTTGGATTCTTGTGTACGATATGACGTGTTTGAACTGTAGGTACCTTCGCATGGACTTTAGGACGACAAGGGAGAGCAAAGCGTTATCGACTTCGGCAAGCGAGTATCAAGGTGAGTAGATGTATATATACGGGGGAAGTCGGGTGGATGGCGTATAGCACCCCCGCAATTTCGTAGGGTAGGATGTGTATATTATGTGTGTATGTGTGTGTGTGTGTGTGTGTGTGTGTGTTATTGTGAGGTGCGAATACTTAGAAAGTAGGGCTTTATAAGACTTTAGGTTAGAATAGGTATACTTGTAGAAAATGCTTATTCTTAGTCCACTTTCTATAGTCGAGACTTATTAGTTATATTGTGCACACACACGCGCGCACACACACACTTGAGTTGTGTGTATATGTGTGTGTATATATATGTATGTGTGTATATATACACGGGTGATGAGGATAGCATATGATATGTGAAGATGAGTCGATATGACCAGGCACGATACCGTGAGATTCTGATATATGATTGAGTCGTGATATGAGATATGATATGATATTGTAATGGATCGTTAGGCGATATGTATTCATACATACGATAATATGTGAGTTGATGATATTAGAATGTACGACACTGTAGAACCGTACTCCTGATCATGATATTGTGCGATGATGATACCATATGAATGATGATGTACATATGATATTTGACCCGTACCCTCGATTTTGGGGATACCGTACGATGGATTCTACCGTATGAGATATATATAAAATGATTGATCCACATTGACTCAAGAATGCCGTACTATGTATTATACAGTACGTGACGCTATGAGGCTGGATCGCCGACTACTAGGTATATCGACTCGGAATATATTTAGATTTTCTTATCCTTCCGACTAGTTTCTTAGTCTTTTAGTTGTTTAGGTAAATACTAGACTAGGCTCGAGTCATACCTATTTTCAAAACTAACGAATCGTGAGTATTTTCAAAAGACAACCCGAGAGATGCTACGGAATTTTTCAAAGGACATATTTTTTCTCAAAAACAACGTAACCCCTACTTTTCTAAAAATACCACGATTCGTGCTATTTCAAAACACTAAAACCATATGAATCGTACACAGATATGTATACTTTAAATGTTACGTTTACTAATCACTTTTCCGTTATATCCATATTGTTTTCATTGCATTGTAGATCTAATTGTGTTTTTACTAGCTGTTATGATCTCGCCTGTTAGAACACCTGCACCATTGCCGATGATGCGTATGTTGCACGTACACTTGCTTGTCGGCTCACACACATCATCACAGTAATTTTCATGTAATGTACACTTTAGAAAACGTTACTTCATTGGTATAACCTGCTAGCTGATAGTTTCAACATATTATTAGTATTCTTGCTCTCATATGTTAATTTAGATATTGCATTCATTACTTAGATACCTCATGCATTTATATATTCGTTATGTTATGCAGTATTGTGGGGCTTTATGCCGATAATCACTGTTTTTTGACTCATGATTTTGAGATTTTGGATTTTCCATGAGATTTCTGTATTTGGGGGAAAACCACAAGAATTTTATAAACTTATTATCATTTAAAAAAAATGCAAGTTGCGGTTCTCTAGTGATATGATGTGTATGGAGTCCACCATGAGTTTTCTTCTTTTGAGTTGTTTTTCGAGACCCGATTCGAGGAGTAGGATGAACCATCTCGGGTACATGGTGGACCCGGTAAGGTACCCGGGGAAAGAAGCTCGAGTTGTAGACGATGATCCTGGCAAGGGAGGGCTACCTACCGGTAATATTTGGCCCGGCGGATATCCGGAGGATACCGACTGTAGTCATGAGATTTGATGATATGGGCCGATCCGGACTAACGGAGCCCAGGATTTAAGGATTTTGTGTCGATATTTGACACTGATTTCTGTCGATTTCATTGATGATACTCCAGTTTTTACACTAAAATTTTACTAAGATAAGAACACAACTTTCTCATACAGATGTATCCCGATTTCATGTTAATTATTCTTTCATGATACATTCATATATTATATATATGACATGTTGCTACTTTGTGACATAAACATGAGTACTTGGTATTACACTTATGCTTAGATTATTACCCTTACCATTACTAAATGTTTTAATGTTATATTTTGAGTATATTATTGTATGATCTAGGAGATCGTCATACATTTGATTTTTACGCAGTGATGTCTTCTACTCAGGAGTTGGCAACTCACCCCTATTGTGCCACGGTTTCTTTGCAGGTTCGGCCATACAGGTTCCGTTGCGGTTTGCTGGCACATCATTTCTTTCGGGTGATTGCTTGGTGGGTGGTTTCACTTAAATCTTGACCACTGTTGCATATGTACTTTATATTTCAGTTGTATTGTTATTTATTTCAGTTGTAACTAGTTAAAGGCTCTATCAACCAGACTTGTATATTTAGTAGACTTAGATAACCATAGTTTGTATATTCTTTCGGCCTTAGAGTCGCGCGTATGTATTTTATTATTGTTTTTGGTTTTCTTTATAATGTTTAGTTTTCTCGCTTTCTTATGAGTTTTGATCCTCGCCTTCGGCGTTGTATACTCATATTACTTGCGTGGTTGTTTCCGCCAATTGGCGAAGAGCTAGCTCCCACTTGGGGATGCCTTATATTATATTATTTGTACCGTTTTCGGGTTAAGTTATACAAAGGAGGTGTTGTCCAAATTTTTTATGACGAAAATGTTTTCAAGTAAAATATAAACAATGTGTTTTCGTATACTATTATCTATGTTTTGTAGAAAGAACTTGATTTCAGTAAAACCTTATTTTAAAACTGCACCTTAACTATTTTCCCAAAATGGTTTAGATTTCTGGGTTTTTGGCTTACTTGAATTAGGTGGGGTCCTATAGACTTCACATGATTCAAGTGCTAGTCACGTGCCTTTTCCGGGTCGTGAAAAAGTTGGTATCAGAGCGTTAGGTTTAATCTTGGTTTGAGTTTAGGTTTGACTATGCGGAGTCTTGGGCATATATATATATATATATATATATATATATATATATATATATATATATATTCGGAACCTAGGCTTGACCTTACGGAATTTAGACTTGGCCGAGGGGGTATTAGACCTGAATACTCGTCGCGTAGCTTGACCTTGGTTGATGGAGTAGGTGACTTAAATAGAGGGACGTACCGTATGTATCTTCCGCAGCATACTTACGATACGCTACTCTGCTAAGAAGCCTTAGGGATATACATTTCTTAGGCACTGTATTTCTATTCGTTCCTATGATTTATCCTCATCGATGTCGGATTGTGGTTTCTGTTACCACGATTACACGAGTAGAGAGCTGCGGCTAGAGGTGCGGTCAGCATGAGCTCGTCATGAACGAGGACTGACCGGGGCATATGTCGGTGGCATACGATTTCGTTGATATATCATTTTACTATGTTTTCCGTTGAGGTGAGCATTTCGATGTGTTTTTTTCTAAGATTTCTTGTTGACGCAAGAGCAGATCTACACCAGATGTTCGGGTCACTTCTAGAGGCCAGCCAGGATGTGAAGACTGTTAATGTACTGTCTATTCTTGATGATTGAGGGATTGTCTATCGTGCGGACGGATAAGCCAGCTGTTGCTGCGACTGACAAGATATTGCCCCCAGATGTTTGAAAGCTATTGCAGCATGAGGTTACACTCAGGAATGTGATAGAAGATCGCTATTCACCCTTGGATAAGACTAGGACTTTTTGCTCATTTGGATGCTTCAATGCGGGGTCATCAATTGACTAACTTCACCTAGAAGAGGCCCTCACATAAACGTGCTGTGCGTTGATCAAGAAAGGACATAGTTTGTTGGATACTCCGATGTAAGATCAGTAAGTTGACCAGCCTCGGATAGAAGGACCTCACTCAGATGCATTGTGAGTCGATCGAAAACGGATGAAAGAAGTGTATCCATCCGATGATTTGGAAGAATTCCCGAGGACGTATTTGGCTTGATGCCTTCTACAGGATATTGAAGATGCCGTGTTCGTAGCTTTGAATGAGACTCTCGATATAACTATAGTCGATTGGAGCGCCGTCTACACAACTACAAAAGGATGATTCCAAATTGGTCCATACCGAAGGGAAGTGGAGTAAGAGGTTTGTATGAGATCTTGATGAGATGGCATTCCACTCCATTGATATCAGAGACTTTATACACATGTAGACGCGTTGAATGCTGCTATAATTTTAAAGAAAAGTCATGAAGAGAATGCAGCTATCCCGAAACAAGAAATGGATTAAGTAAAGAATGCCAACTTCCGGGCAGTCCGGCAGAGACGAGATTAGTAAAGGGACTCTGACAAGATTTTTCTGGAATACTATACGATAGGGACTTGGACCCAGGATCGGTTGTATTACACACACTCAGTGGGCCAGAGTTTTCCATCATTGATGAGATACGTTACGAGCGACCATGTTAATTGGTTAGAAGATCTTCAGAGAATGCGCCAGCGCGAAACGGTTTCCGTCAGTACTCCGTATTGGGCTATTGAGCCGAGGGGTCATGTAACTGGTAATCCACAGAGATGAAAACCTAAGGGTAGAAGGCACCAAACCGTGAATAGGGGGCAAGTAGATATCTTGCTTTACTAGTTTTGGATGCACCGACACCTTTCGACGTTGAAGGAAAGGCACATCAACGAAAGTATTTATGATTTGCGATTTGGTGATTTGATTATGACGTTTCCATTGTTTTGGATTTCAGTATTTTGACGATTCGTTTTATGATTGATATTTCTTATGTGCACCCCAGTTGCACTTGACTCTTATTTTCGTGTATCAGTTGTACTGATATTCATTTTGTGCATACCCACTGCACTTGATTTTGATTTCTATGCATTCTGAGATATTTGATTTTGATTTCATGCATACATTACGCACATGGTTTGGACTTATGTGTTCGGTGTAGTTATACGAGTTTTCAATATTTACATGATTTTGTGCTCACAGATGCACATGTTTATGAGTTTATATACCACGGTATACTTGATTTGATTTGATGTATGTTGTATACCGTTGATTTCGATTTTGATACTCGATATTCATTTTCGTGCACCCTAGTGCACTGGATTATGTTTTTGTGCACCTTGTGCACTTGAGATTCTTGCTCACACTTGGCGTATTGCATGCGATTTTGTGCACACCAGATGCACTAAATCGAGATTCTTCATGCATATTAGATGCACCTGATATTGTTGTCGTGCACACTCGTTGCACTCGACATATGTTTTCGTGCACACCCGTTGCACTTAGATTTTGTTTCTGTGCACATGTATGGCAGCTGTATTTGATTTCGATTTCCGTGCGCACCAGACACACGTAGCGTTTTGTATACACTATTTGAGATCGATTTCTTCGAGCATCATGTTTTTGCGATATTTACTACACGGTTTAGTAATCGAGCTGGACTGGTCTAAAGACAGTACCTGAGTGTTTTGGTATGCATCGATATTTACGGAAGGGATCTTCAAAAAGATCTATAGTCTCAATATTTTCCTACGTTTCCATGATGACACGAAAACTTTACTAAGAAAACCCTTCTGAATCAGTTTCAAAAAGGCAAGACGTATATGTTAAATAAAAGATAGAGTAATGAATATATATATATATATATATAGCTATTTTCTTTAAAAGAACGTCTGCTTATGCCGTGATTTGCGCATCGCACGACAATTTAAAAAGGATTTGGCATGCACTATTATTCAGTTGTATTCAAGATTTCATGAGATGCGTACTATATATACATTATAATCTAAATTATATCATATGTGATTTTCGTAATGGTTTTGACACTAGTGTTTTCACATTAACTCCCAGGATGACGTGACGCTTGACGGAGTTTTGATTTAAGTTTTACCCTCGTTTTCATGCTCAGACATTGCGCTATGATATGATTTACGTATTCATGATACTCGGAGCCCCATTGATTTGATTATTGACTTAATGTTTTAAGTATTTGGGGGGCTTAAATTTAAATTCGGGGGACCAAATTTATTTAAGGGGGGAAGATTGTAACATTTTAGAAAATAAAATATTAATTTTTGGGAATTTAAATAATTAAATAATAAATATTACGAATATTTTTATAAGTATGAAGATTAGTTTTAATGACATGGTATATATATGCCGATAGTTTGGAAAATTAATAATAATTATTGAGTTAGAAGGTGTTTATGTGATTTGGACATTTTATAAATTATTATACAATTAATTGTATACAAGTTTAATACTAAACTCGATTAATATTTACTAGTTATGCATTAATCATGTTTATGTGTGAGACATGTAACAAAGCATGTTGCAAACACTTGTCACATTTTACTGAACCATGGCTATATTTCTTTAGTTGCTTATTGATTTTTGGTTTCAAAAAAAAAGAAGAAAAAGAAAATAGGTGAGAGAGAGAGAGTGAGTGATGAGACAAGTATCACGGTGAGAAAGAGAGAGAGAGAGAGAGAGAGAGAGAGAGAGTGAAATTCTACACACTTCCACACATTTCTTCACCTCACTCTCTTCTCATATCGTCTTCACCTCCTTTCTTCTTCTTCATCTCCCCATTCTCCATCTCCTCTATCACCATGCTTCAACCCCAAAACTCAAACAAAACCTTATACTTCCTTCACTAAAATGATCACAAGACTATCACAAACCCTATGGAGGCATCAAGTCAAGACTTTAAAGACTTTGGGCAACCCTAGAAATTTCCTTAGTCACTTCCATGAGGTATATCTTACATCCTCAGTTTAGAAATTGAGTTTCCTTACCTCCTATAGTTGTTTAGAATTCAACTAATGTAGTTTAGTGATGTCGCAAAATTCCTAGATGAGGGTTAGGAGTTTTTATGACTTGTGATGGTGCAATTGAGGTTTAGTTGTGATCACAAACCCCTGTAGTGTTAGTATTTTGGACAAAACCAGAGAGTAAACCCCAAAACATGAACTTTGAACTTGGCCGACATCGGGTTTTGTTGCAATTGTGGTGATCAAATAGAATCTGCTATGACTCAAGGACTTTGAAAAATATTTTGCAGATACAGTGAGGTGTGCAGACCACTAGGAAGCTACCATAGAAACCCAAGCCTTTATAATTTAGCCACCGTTTTATTTGATTTAGCCGCAATTTGCGGCCCAATTTTGGAATTAGGGTGTGAATTTTGGTCTGTAGCTCACTAATTAGATAACTAGACCTACCATGTATGCAAAAAAGTCTAATTTTACTTTAAGAAAAATATAGAGGCATTTTACCTTATTTCTGACGATGTTTTGCGACTTTTAAAACTTGATTTTTGGATATTTAGGTTTTGACTTGGTCGTTTGATGTTTGTACATTAACGTCGAGAGTTATTTGGCTATTCTTGTATGCTTGGACCATAGGTTCTAACCTATGTGTGTTTCGTGTGCCAAATTGGTTTGCGTGTTGGATTCTTGTGTACGATGCGACGTGTTTGAACTGTAGGTACCTTCGCGTAGACTTCGGGATGATAAGGGAGAGCAAAGCGTCATCGACTTCGGCAAGCGAGGATCAAGGTGAGTAGATATATATCTATGGGGGAAGTCGGGTGGATGGCGTATAGCACCCCCGCAATTTCGTAGGGTAGGATGCGTATATTATATGTGTGTGTGTGTGTGTATGTGTGTGTGTGTGTGTGTGTGTGTGTGTGTTATATTGTGAGGTGTGAATACTTAGCAAGTAGGGCTTTAGGAGACTTTAGGTTAGAATAGGTATACTGGTAGAAAATGCTTATTCTTAGTCCACTTTCTATAGTCGAGACTTGTTAGTTATATTGTGCATGCGCACGCGCGCGTGTGTGTTATTGTGAGGTGTGAATACTCAGTAAGTAGGGCTTTAGGAGACTTTAGGTTAGAATAGGTATACTTGTAGAAAATGCTTATTCTAAGTCCACTTTCTATAGTCGAGACTTGTTAGTTATATTGTCCGCACACACGCGCGTGCACACATGCACACTTGAGTTGTGTGTATATGTGTATATATATATATGTATGTGTGTATGTGTATGTGCGTGCGTATACATATACACTGATGATGAGGATAATATATGATATGTGGAGATGAGTCGATATGATCAGGCATGATGCCGTGAGATTCTGATATGTGATTAAGTCGTGATATGAGATATGATATGATATTGTAATGGATCGTTGGGCGATATGTATTCATACATACGATAATATGTGAGTTGGTGATATTAGAATGTACGAGACTTTAGAACCGTACTCTTGATCATGATATTGTGTGATGATGATACCATAAGAATGATGATGTCTATATGATATTTGACCCGTACCTCCGATTTTGGGGTGCCGTATAATGGATTCTACCGTATGAGGTATATATAAGATGATTGATCTGTACTCTTGACTCGAGGATGCTATATTATGTATTATACAGTACATGACTCTATGAGGCTGGATCGCCGACTACTAGGTATATCGACTCGGAATATATTTAGATTTTCTTATCCTTTCGACTAGTTTCTTAGTTAGTATTTTAGTTGTTTAGGTAAATGATAGACTAGGCTTGAATCATACCTATTTTCAAAACTAACAAATTGTGAGTATTTTCAAAAGACAACCCGAGAGATGCTACGGAATTTTTCAAAGGACATATCTTTTCTCAAAAACACCGCAACCCCCACTTTTCTAAAAAAACCACGATTCGTGCTATTTCAAAACACTAAAACCGTATGACTCGTACACAGATATGTATACTTTAAATGTTGCATTTACTATTCACTTTTCCGTTATATCCATATTGTTTTCAGTGCATTGTAGATCAAATTGTGTTTTTACTAGCTGTTATGATCTCGCCTGCTAGGACACCTGCACCATTACCGATGATGTGCATGTTGCATGTACACTTGCTTGCCGGATTACACACATCATCATCGGTAATTACCATGGCACGTACACTTTAGAAAACATTACTTCATTAGTATAACCTGCTAGCTGATAGTTTCAACATATTATTAGTATGCAGCTCTCATATGTTAATTTAGATATTGCATTTTTTACTTAGATACCCCATGCATTTATATATTCATTATGTTATGCAATATTGTGGGGCTTTATGCCGATATTCACTGTTCTTTGACTCATGATTTTGAGATTTTTGATTTTTCATGAGATTTCTGAATTTGGGGGAAAACCGTAAGAATTTTATAAACTTATTATCATTTAAAAAAATGCAAGTTGCGGTTCTCTTGTGATATGATGTGTATAGCATCCATTATGAGTTTTCTTCTTTTGAGTTGGTTTTCGAGACCCGATTCGAGAAGTAGGATGAACCATCTCGGGTACATGGTAGACCCGGTAAGGTACCCAGGGCAAGAAGCTCGAATTGTAGATGATGAGCCGGCAGGGGAGGGCTACCTACCGGTGATATTTGGCGTGACGGATATCCGGAGGATACCGACCGTAGTCGTGAGATTTGATGATATAGGCCAATCCGGACTGACGGAGCCCGGGATTTGAGGATTTTGTGTCGATATTTGACACGGATTTCTGTCGATTTCATTGACGATACTCCAGTTTTTACACTAAAATTTTACTAAGATAAGAACATAGCTTTCTCATACAGATGTATCCCAATTTCATGTTAATTATTCTTTCATGATGCATTCATATATCATATATATGACATGTTGCTATTTTGTGACACGGACACAAGTACTTGGTATTACACTTATGCTTAGATTATTACCCTTGCCACTATTAGATGTTTCAGTGTTATATTATGAGTATATTATTGTATAACCTAGGAGATCGTCATACATTCGATTTCTACTCGGTGATGTCTTCTACTCACGAGTTGGCAACTCCTCCCTGTTGTGCCACAGTTTCTTTGCAGGTTCGGCCGTACAGATTCCGTTGCAGCTTGCTGGCACATCATTTCTTTCGGGTGATTGCTTGATGGGTGGTTTCACTTGCATCGTGACCACCGTTGCATATGTACTTTATATTTCAGTTGTATTGTTATTTATTTCAGTTGTATCTAGTTAAAGGCTCCATCAACCAGACTTGTATATTTAGTAGACTTAGATAACCATAGTTTGTATATTCTTTCGGCCTTAGAGTCGCGCATATGTATTTTATTATTGTTTCTGGTTTTCTTTATAATGTTTAGTTTTCTCGCTTTCTTATGAGTTTTGATCCTTGCCTTCGGCGTTGCATACTCATATTACTTGCGTGGTTGTTTCCGCCAATTGGCGAAGAGCTAGCTCCCGCTTGGGGAAGCCTTATATTATATTGTTTGTACCGTTTTCGGGTTAAGTTATACAAAGGAGGTGCTGTCCAAATTTTCAATGACGAAAATGTTTTCAAGTAAAATATAAACAATGTGTTTTCCTATACTATTATCTATGTTTTGTAGAAAGAACTTGATTTCAGTAAAACCTTATTTTAAAATTGCACTTCAACTATTTTCCCAAAAAGGTTTAGATTTCTGGGCTTTTGGCTTACTTGAATTAGGTAGGGTCCTATACACTTCACATGATTCAAGTACCAGTCACATGCCTTTTCCTGGTCGTGACACAATCATTAGTAATTGTGTAAGTGTTCTATCAAGTGTGTTCGCACAAGAAGGATTCTCAATTCCCATCATAAATATCAATATCATAATCGTCAACAACGCATCATGCATCATTCTTCAGTTGACGGTTAAACACACAGATACATCAATCCAGTCACATTCATATAATATACTCATAGTAGGCAGCATCTAACGTCAATATGGATATAATTATTATACGTGTATGTATGACAATCTTATAGTGACATGGCAGTACCAATGATATGTAGTGTAACATGTGAGTCTGTGATGGCACCACATAGCATCATTGGTAGTCGTGCAATGTTCTATATGTGTATTTATACGTAGCACGAGCGTATATCAAGTAAACATAACGTGATATGAACGAACGCTATATTTATGATTATATGGTTTAAAATAGAATGAAACGCTGTTTGGAAAGGAGGAGATTGTAATGTTTAAATATAAATATTCATTTGAAATTAGTAGCGTGTCCTCGGCATTAGAGTCTAGGAAACGAACCATTGCTTTTACAAATAGTATAATCTAGCATATCATGATATCCTTATCGGGATTAAAGAATGACTCCATGAGTCAATAATCATAAACCACATTCAGCAATCTATTCTCATCACATCCAGTACGGAATCTCCACTATACGATGTCAACCAGATATCCAATCTCATATAGTATGGACCTCAAGTCGTGTACGACACATATCAATAATCATACACACACCCCCTACTAGTTACGAACTATACCTTAATTACATAATCTACGAACTATAGACTAACTACATAATAGCCTAAGTATCCAGGTTACATATATACGCTTTTTATACTATGTGTTCCCTATCATTAGGTATACGCCTTCCACCCGATTTCCTCTATAGGTATAAATTTAGTCACCGAAGTGCGCCTCACTCAAGTCGAAGCCGACGACCGTCTTGCCTTTTCTCACTGTCTTGGAAGCCTCCGCAAGGGTCCCTATAACCAAAGTAGTCACAAACATGTAAGGAAACTCTCTTAAAATCAATACTAACCAAATAAAATGAAATACGACTTAAACCATCAAAACTTTCAAAATGCTGAAGGGCAGACGTCCGCTGAAGGGGTTACTGTTGCACATAGAGCAAAATATACCTCTGAAGAATGACTTTTAGGCATCTGAAGAACACTTTCAAGAAATCCAAATCAAAAGCAGGCGTCTGCTGACTTGAGCATCGGACATCTGAAGATCAATATTAAAGATTTACAGATCATCGACAGATGTCTGAAAATTTGGAGGCCATACGTCTAAAGAAGGAAAAACATGAAAAACATATAATAGGCAGACGTCTGAAGCTTAAATGAGCAGACGCCCGAAGAAGGATTTTACTGAAACGAATTTTTGTAAAACCTTGAAAATTCCAAAACCTTAAAAATCCATTCGTTTACACCAAAATACCCTTTACTTTCCCAAATAGGTTGTAGTCACCAAGTAAACCACACTCAATTCACCACTACTAGTGTATGACTTTAAAAACCAAACTACAAAGAATTCAACCCATAAAAATATTATTTTTATATTGAAACTATACTTTTCCATATCTAAACACTTTAGAACTTCAAGAACTTTTAGAAAAGTGGGATCTTTACCTATTGAGTGGGAAAAAGTGAAGATCTAAGTTCTCGGGATGTCCACTTGAAGCTCTTAGAGGTTGTGGTGGCTCAACTTGAAGTCTTGATGGGTTTATTTGCAAAACATGGATTCAACCATGAATTTTAATGAAGAAATCTTGGGTTTTGGTGGAGGAGTTTGGATTTGGGAGTTAGGATATTTTGAGAGAGATGAGAGATATTTTATGAGGAGAGAGAAATAGAAATGAAATTATGAGAGGAGGAGAGAGAAGAGGGGTGAGGATAAGGGTGTGATGAGGGGTGTGCAAAAAGCATGCCACACAGACACTCTCTCTCTCAATCCAAATAAAACTAATATCACAAAAATCCTATATTATTTTCCAAATACAAAATACTCATCATTTCAAAATATCTCACATTTTCCAATTCCCAAAAATAAATATACATATGGATATCAATCCGAAAAATCCTAATGTATACTCGGTATTTGATGGAGGTATGGATCTCCTTCAGATGTTGTCTTCCGTTGATCTGTAGCAAGCGTTGATAGATGGCTGAGATTGGGTTTGATGGTTGCCTCTTGATGCGTGTGGATCTCAGTGGGCTTGATTTGGAGTGAAGCCGAGCTACTTGTAAGGAAGTCCCAGGGTGGTTGTACCACCGTGGACCCTTCGACGATCAAGTTAGTTGAGATATTTTGGCAGAGTAGAGGCCTATTGGGTAATAATTGCCTTACCTGAGTCGTCTGAGAGGGGGTTTATATAGTAGCAGCAATGGGCTGGCAGGCGCGAGATTTACGCCGGCCATTCCGCCCTTAGAGCCGCGCCTGTGCGAATGGCGGGATTCTCTATTAATGGCGAGATATGCCCGTTAACGGGGGAATGTGATGGCGTGGGACGCGGGATCGTGGGGCGGCGGATATCTCGTGTATGGCAAGATTCACGGGGCCATGTCCGGGAAGCCGATGATCTGCGCTCTGGGTCGGTTGATGAGACCGAGGAAGCTGAGCTCGGCGAGAGGCCCGGAGGCGAGCGGGAGGCCGAGCAAGCTTGGTTCTGTGATAGCTCGGGGGTGAGCTGGGAGAGCTGAGGAAGCTCAGCGTACAGGAGAGTTTGGAGGCGAGCCAATGGTTATTTGGAAGACGAGCATTGGAGTGGTCTAGAAGGTCATCAAAGGTCGAGAACATTCTCGGGTCGAAGGCCTGGGTATGCTTCCAATATACCGTTCTTGCTCCTTTCTTATAAGCCGTGGGACACGTCATCTGCCACATGTTGTGATCCGAGGAGTTCTCAGTATTGAGCATCATCATTAGCCCCCCACTCTCATCCCGACCTATTTATGGGTCGGGTCGAGAGTGGTCTGATCGGTCACCCGGGCTAAATTCTTATTTGAAGACATTGTCGATGCGGATTCCCGGGCAATCGGTCGTATTTTTTTTGATGATGTCAGCGGATCAGAGAAGAGATCATGTATTAAAGGGGAAGCGCCGATTCGATCGTACGTCCATTGAGGCGCCAGGACACGCGTCCGGCTCTGGTTGGCTGACATGACGGGCCGCCGGTGTCCTTGGCGCTTGAAGGGACGCGTCCAATACTCTTGAGACACGTGGAAAGTTGGTGGCCATTGGATGCAGAGCATCTGTTTTGGCGGGAATCGACCGACGCTGTTGGATGCGCTTGCCGACTGCTATAAATAGAGGTGGGACCCCCCCAAGGTCCATACTTTGCTATAATTTCCTCATCGCTGTGTGTGTTAGCTCGGCCCTCTTCTTTTTAGGTCGGATTTCTTGCATTCTTCCCTCGGACGTCTCCTTCCTCTGCTCAGGTTATATGTCTTCCTCTGAGGAGTCTGTTGAGATAGTAGAAGTAAAGTCTAGGGAGTCTTATGCCCCTTCTTCCTATGCTTCTTCCTCATCCTCGTCCGAGTCAGAATCCTCCCGGGAAGTTAGGGTTAGTCATGTTTCCCGAGACCGTGCAGCGGGGACGGTCCCCAAAGCGCGTGTCAGGAGTGTTCGTGACGCGCCTTCCCTCCTGAGGCATGTGGACGAGCTCACCACAATCCGGGCTCGCTTCCACATTCCCTATGGCTACTCGCTTCACTTGGCCGGGGAAGGAGTGAGGACAAACCAGGTACGGGGCAAGGAGATTGCCTTGTACTTGGAAGCCTTTTGAGCCGGAATGCGTCTGCCCTTCTCCCCCGAGGTGAGTGCGGCGCTGCATTACTTTCAATTATCCTCGGGCCAGTTAGTGCCGAACACGTGGAGGATTCTCCTCGGGTTCCTGGTCTGGTTGAGACTGCAGGAGATCCCTTTCAGCCTGAACCTTCTCCTTTCCTCCCTCTGCTACAAAAATCACCCCGGCACTCGTAGGGACGAGCCTAGCTGGGTATAAGTTTCTTGTAGAAAACATAGAGGAGGGGCGGCTAGGTCCGGGGTCGTAGCAGTACCTTCTTCCATTCATGAATGGAAGGAGAAGTTCTTGTTCGTCGGGCCACCCGAGGGTGAGAATTAGCCTGTGCCTGTCCAGTGGCACAGGGCCAACTGCCCGCGGGTGAGGCCGTCATTCGATCCCAATGCGGTGGCGGTATCGGAGTGGGAGCCCGTCCATTAGGCTGATGTGTTGCTGTCCGAGCAGGCCCTCAATTGGCCGGGCTCTGCCCCGCTCAGTTTGCGGGTAAGTTAGGGCTTTCTGTTGCCGACAGCTTACTCTTCGAGATGGAGCGGTCGGCTGGGGGCAGAATCCCCTGGGGGACCTTCAAGGCCCAAATCGCAGCCATAGATCAGGAGGCCGTGCAGGTTAGTGTCCACCTCCCATTCGGGTTTTCGTTAAGCCTTTTTGTTTGCAGGATCGTATACCTTTTTAACTCCTCCTTTGTTTTTCTTAGGTCTTCCAGCACTGCGCTCTCGTCGCCAACATGGAGCATGAGGAAATCGCCCCAGCGCTAGCGTTGGCAGGCATGTCTTCCCCGCGGGAGGAGAGCCTGAGCCGGGAGCTGCGTCAGGTGAGGAAGAGGATCGCTGCCCTCGAAGACCAGGTGGCTGCCGAGGAGACGGTGAACGCCAACTGCTGGGAGTCCATCTGAGTTTTGATGGAGTCCAACAAGGTCGTTGAGGACAAGTGGGAGGATGGCAGGGTGCTCGCCGCCACTCCGAAGAAGACACTGGACACCCTCAAGAGGGAGAACGAGGCGCTGAAGAAAGGGATGAGGAGCGCTGACCTCCGGGCTGCGAAAGCGGTGGAGAACTACAAGGCGTCAGATCAATTCTACGCTGACCTCGCCGAAGCCTCGGCCCTCGTCTGGCATAATGCCTTCGACACCGTCAAGGCGGTGATGCCGGAGTTTCCCGACGCTAAGCTCCGACTCGAGTACCCCCTCGAGGGTGAGGTGCAAGGGGATGCCACCGGAAGCGTCGTTGGGAGGAAGGCCCCTGGTGAGGCGTTGGGGAGAAGGTAGTCACCCCGGCTCCCAATGCTGAAGCTCCTGCGGTGGGCGCCAACCTTCAAGCAGTCAACCCGACTCCCGAGGTGGCCGCGGAGCACGTCAAGGTCCTTCCCGGCCCTGAGGCCTAAGTCTCCCTGCCCTCTTTTTTTTATATATTTTTTGTTTTCGTCTTGGAATTTTGTAAGCCTTCACGCGATTTTGTAAGGTTGGGGAGCCCACAATACCTTTGTAAAGGTTCCTGAGTTGTAAATAAAGCCCTTTTGCAGAAATTTATGTCGCACTGTTTTCATTCCGTGGTAATGTCTTCATTTTGCTTGCCTGATGAACGCTAGGTCGGCGGCAGGTCCTTTAGTTGGCGATCGCACGTCGAGTTAAATCCAATTATTTGAAGTGTATAAAGGCCAGTATAAGGTCGGCGTCCTTATGGCCCCGAAGTCGAGGTGGCGATCGCTCGTTGAAGATACGTCGAGTTGGATTAGCGACCACCGCTATAAAGATTGGTCGGCGTCGCCGAGGTTGAGAACTTCTGACCCTTAGCACAGATGGGTAGGGAGTTACCCACTAAGAATGGACCGAGCAGGGAATCTTCCCGGTGGCCTCTAGACGAGGGCTTCGATCCATGCCGTCGGTGGGTCGTAAACTACCAGTCATGGGTGGGCCGAGCAGGACAGCTACTCGGTGGCCTCTTGGCGAGGGCTTTGATCCTTAGCGTAGATGGATAAGAAGTTACCCGCTAAGGATGGACTGAGCAGTGAAGCTGCTCGGTGGCCTCTTAATGAGGGCTTCGATCCTTGGCGTCGGTAGGTAGTAACTACCAGCCAAGGATGGACCGAGCAGGGAAGCTGCCCGGGTGCCTCTTGACGAGGGCTTCGATCCTTAGTGTAGACGGGTAAGGAGTTACCCACTAAGGATGGACCGAGCAGGGAAGCTGCTCGGTTGCCTCTTGATGAGGGCTTCGATCCTTGGCGTCGGTGGGTAGTAAACTACTAGCAAAGGATGGACCGAGCAGGGCAGCTGCTCGGTGGCCTCTTGGCAAGGTCTTTGATCCTTAGCGTAGATGGGTAAGAAGTTACTCGCTAAGGATGGACTGAGCAATGATGTTGCTCGGTGGCCTCTTGATGAGGGCTTTGATCCTTGGCGTCGATGTGTTGTGAACTACCGGCTAAGGATGGACTGAGCAGAGAAGCTGCCCGGTTGCCTCTTGACGAGGGCTTCGATCCTTAGTGCAGACGGGTAAGGAGTTACCCACCAAGGATGGACCGAGCAGGGAAGCTGCTCGGTTGCCTCTTGACGAGGGCTTCGATCCTTGGCGTCGGTGGGTATTAAACTACTAGCCAAGGATGGACCGAGCAGGAAAGCTGCTCGGTTGCCTCTTGATGAGGGCTTCGATCCTTGGCGTCGGTGGGTAGTAAATTACCAGCCAAGGATAGACCGAGCAGGGAAGTTGCTCGGTTGGCGAGGGCTTCGATCCTTAGTACAGACGGGTAAGGAGTTACCCACTAAGGATGGACCAAGCAGAGAAGCTTCTCGGTTGCCTCTTGATGAGGGCTTCGATCCTTGGTGTCGGTGGGTAGTAAACTACTATCCAAGGATGGAACGAGCAGGAAAGCTGCTCGGTTGCCTCTTAACGAGGGCTTCAATCCTTGGCGCTGGTGATGATACACCTCGGGATCCCGAACCGGAATATTCCGTTGTTCTGCAGGAACTTGATGGTCGTGGTAGCATCCGGTTTTCTGATAGGGACGGCTTCGATCCACTTTGTAAAGTAGTCCACCGCGACGAGGATGTATTTGTGCCCGCTAGTACCCGTAAGGAGTTGGCCTATCATGTCCATTCCCCACTGGGCAAACGGCCATGGGGAGGTCAGGGTAGTCTGCTCGGTAGCCGGAAGGCGGGGTATGCTGCCGTGGAGTTGGCAACTCTTGCACCTTCTGACGAGCTTCTGAGCGTCATGATATACGGTCGGCCAATAGTACCCTTAGAGGAGCGTCTTCTGGACTATGGTGTGGGCCCCTTGATGTGCTTCGCTGACCCCTTCGTGGACCTCACGGAGGACATAGTCGGTTTCATGGAGGTCGACACACCGAAGCAGGGGTTGAGTGAAGGATTTCTTGTAGAGGTTACCATTGCTCCAGACGAAATGGCGGGATTTGGTTCGGAGGCGGCGGGCCTCCCCATGATCTTCGGGGAGCATACCCTCCTTCAGGAATTCCATGATGGGCTTCCTCCAATCTTAGCCCTCTTCCCGGGCTGTGTAAACTTAGAGCGATGTCGCTCTGTCTTCCACGCTAGGCCGTGGTAAGACCTCGAAGAGGATATTTCTCTTGTTGTTGGCCGAGTAGGAGGAAGCTAGCTTGCTCAAGGCGTCGGCCTGGGCGTTTAGGTGCCGGGGGATCTGCTCCACTTGAACATCGTCGAAGTCCTTTCTCAGTCTTCTTACCTTGGCTAAGTACTTCACCATCAGGGGCTCCCATGCTTCGAAACGGCTGGTCACTTGGCCGACGACCACAGCGGAGTCGCTACGGATTCAGATCATCTTCAGCCCCACTCCGAAGGCAATCCGCAGTCCAGCAATCAGAGCCTCATACTCCACTCCGTTGTTTGAGGCTTTGAACCTGAGCTTCAAAGAATACTCTATCTCTTCCCCATTTGGGCCTCAAATGATGAGGCCGTCACCACAACCCTCCTTGTTAGGGATAGTGCATTCGACGATAAAATCGGCCACAACTTGTGCCTTGATAGCCTGCCTCGGGCAGTACTTGATGTTGAATTGGGACAACTCCCACCTCCACTTCTCCAAACGACCAGAAGACTCGGGGAAGGCGAGGATATCCCTTAAAGGGCGTTCGGTGAGGACAAGGATGGTGTGCTCCTGGAAATAGTGCCGTAGTTTCCTTGAGGCCACGATGGGTGCCAAGACAATCTTCTCTATGGCCGGGTACCTTGTTTCCGCGTCCTTGAAGACGTGGCTTACAAAGTAGACCGGCTTCTGGACTCCCTCGACTTCTTGGACGAGCACCGAACCTGCAGATTGATCGGACACCGCCAAATACAGCGATAGCTCATATCCTTCAAATGGCTGGGTGAGTAGTGGGGGAGTCGCCAGGTGCACTTTCAATTTCTCGAAGGCGATCTGACACTCCTCCGACCATTCGAACCTTAGGATCTTCCTCAGAGTTTTGAAGAATGGGAGGCAATTTTTCCCGGATCTTGACATGAAACGACTCAGAGCGGCTACCCACCCCGTGAGCTGCATGATTTTGATGTTGGTTTTGGATGCTGCCATGTTGAGGATGGCGCTGGTTTTCTCCGGGTTAGCCTCGATTCCTCGGTAGGTGACCATGAACCCGAAGATCTTTCCACTAGTGACCCCGAACGCGCACTTGGCGGGGTTCAGTTTCATTTTGTATTTGCGGAGGACGTCGAAAGCCTCGCCCAGATCTTTGGCGTGTTGATCTGACGAGGTCGATTTAACGAGTATATCGTCGACGTAAACCTCCATGTTCCTGTCGATCTGAGGTTTGAACATCTTGTTGACTAAGAGTTGGTATGTAGCCCCGACGTTTTTGAGGCCGAAGGGCATCACTTTATAGCAGAATACCACCCGGTCTGTTATGAATGCGGTGAGCTCTTCGTCTGCCAGATTCATACGGATCTAATTATAGCCGGAGAAGGCGTCCATAAAGCTGAGTAGCTCGTGGCCTTCCGAACTGTCGACAAGATGATCTATCCAAGAGAGGGGGTAGTTGTCCTTCACGCAGGCCTTGTTAAGGTCAGTGAAGTCGACCCACATGCGTCACTTCCCGCTCGCCTTTTTAACCATGACCACATTCGCCAACTACTCCGAGTAAGCCATGTTCCGAATGAAGTTGGTTGCGAGCAGCTTGTCGACCTCGTCCTCGATCGCTTTTTGCTTGATCGGGGTGAAGCTTCGTTTCTTCTGCCTGACGGGTCGGACCACCGGGTCAACCCCGAGTTTATGGATATTATTTCCGGGTCGATCCCAGGCATGTCGGCGGGTGCCCAGGCGAACACGTCTGAGTTTTCTCTGAGGAAGTGGACTAGGTCGTCGCGCCGGGCCCTCGTTAAGAGTGACCCGATTTGGACGGTTCGTTCATCGTCCCCTTCGATGAGGGGGACCTCTGTTAGCGGCTCCAACGGGGCTCCTAAGATCTCTTTATGTTCTTCCCGAGTATCCAAAGACCCCCTGAAATCACCCGTGCTTTCAAGGTCATCGTTTCTCTCTTCGGGCACAGATGTTGTTGTGAAGAAAACCTTCGCGGTTTGCTAGTTCCTGTAGGCTCGACTTATCCCACCTTGGTCGAGTGGAAACTTGATTGCTAGGTGGTAGGTCGATATCTGGGTCCGGAGGGAATTCAGCGTCGGGCATCCCAAGAGGATGTTGCAGGCCGATAGAATTCTGGCGATAATGAACTCCACAGGCACGGTACGCGTGTGGCCTGCCTCCCCGATGTTAAGCAGGAGGGTGGCCACCCCTTCTGCTGGGATGAAGTGGTTAGTGAACCCCGACAGGATGTGGGCGGTCGACTTTAGGTCCGACGGGCTAAGCCCCATACGTAGGAAGCAGTCGTAGAAGAGGATGTCCGCCGAGCTTCCCGAGTCGACCAGTATCCTTTGAACCTCGTAGCGGTGGACCCGTGCTGTAATCTACAGGGGGTCGTTGTGGGGTAGGGATATCCCATGGAGGTCCTCGTCGGCAAAGGTGATGGGCTTAGCTGCTTTGGCCCTCTTCATGGGCTGGCTGCTTGTCCCTTCGACCGGCAGGAGGCGTCGGATCTCGCCGGCTCCAAGCGCATCCCCTGCTGATACGACCATGATTTGGCCGATCGTCAACTCGATAGGAGGGGGACGCTGCTCTTGCTCTCGGTTTGCTTGTCGTTTTTTCCGCAAGTATTTTGCTAGGTGCCCTGAGCGAATTAGCTCCTCAATGTAATCTCGGAGCTGTTGCAGTTTCCAGTGGGGGTGTCCTTGCGACTTGTGGAAAGCGCAATAGGGGCCTCGCGTCCGTTTGGGTTCCTTATTGTTGACCGGGGGAATTTTGAAGAATCTCTCATCCTTCGCCTCCTCCAATAGCTCTGTCTGGGAGATGTTGAGCGGGGTATAATCCTGGAACTTTGGGGAGTACAGCTTTGGCCGTTCAATCATCTTTTTCTCTTCTCTGGCTCTCTTCATTTGATCGGCCTGGTTGGTCCGGGGTAGGTTCGCGTTCACCTCGGACTCAAGCTGGATCTCTCGCTCGGTCCAGGCTTTTACCTCGGTTATGGTCTTAGGTTGCGCCAATGTAAAGGAGCGGAGCCACTCCATTTGCCTAAGACCCGACCTAAGGACCATGATGACCATCTCGTCCCGGTACTCCGGGACCTCAAGAAGAGCGTTGTAGAAGCGGGCGACGTATCCTTTGAAGGATTCCTTGTCCCCGCTCTTTATGGTGAAGAGATGATCGACGGTCCGCTTCTGCCATCTGTTCCCGATGAAATGGCCGAGGAACTGGGTGGCCAGGTCATCGAAGGTAGAGATGGAGTATGGCATGAGTCCTCGGAACCAGTCTGTACAGAGCGGATGAGAGTTGCGGGGAATGTACGGCATTGTGCGGCGTCGGAGTTGTCCTGGAAGCTCATCCCTGTCGTGAACGCGTCCAAGTGGTCTTTTGGATCGGACTTTCCGTCGAAGAGGGATACCTTCGGGGGCTTGTTCCTGGAGGAGACGTGGACAGCGAGCAGCTCTTCGGTGAAGGGCCTCGTAAGCGAATCGGCGGCATATCTAGCCCCGTCGCTTGAAGGACGACTCTCCCGATATATACCCTCGATTTTCTTTTCGAGGGCATTGAGTCGGTCGTGGTATCCTGAGGATTCGACATACTCGGATTTATGGCCCCTGCTCCTGGCCATGATTCCGGTTCTGTTCAATGAGGTTCCTCAGGTCCGTTGACGAGGTCATCCTCGAGCTACCACGGCGAGTCCCGTCCGCACGAACCTGTCGAGGGAGAGGGCGTCGGCCATGCCTTGGAGCAGGCGAGTTGATCGACACCTCCTTGAGAGGGACAGGAGCACGATGGGCCTTAAGGCGGGGTGCTCTTTCATAAGACCTTAGCGTCGAGCTATGAGGTGCCCACCGGGTCATCGAATTGGTCGCCACGGGAGATCTGTGGCCTCCGGAGATAGCGTAGCGGTGCTCAGATGCGCCGGCACGGGCAGTGTCTTCTCTCCCTATGTGTCGCTCCTGAGGTGGGGGAGCAGCGACTTGGGGAGCTTGTCCTGCCGTTTAGACACGGACAAGCGCATCCACGACGGACGCGAGCCAATCTATTCGCGCAGACAGTGCGTGAATGATGTTCAGGGGAAGAGGGGATCCATCCACGCCTCCGTTGTGGGGAGGACGGCGGCTAGTGCTTGGGTCTTCGCGGTGATCACTCTCCATAACTTCGAGATCGGAAGATTAACTTTCGTTGAGTGGAATTTTAAGATTCCCACAGACGGCGCCAACTGATGGAGGTCTGGATCTCCTTCATATGTCTTCTTTCGTTGATCTGTAGCAAGCCTTGATGGATGGCTGAGATTGGGTTTGATGGTTGCCTCTTGATGCGTGTGGATCTCAATGGGCTTGATTTGGAGTGTAACAGAGCTACCTGCAAGGAAGTCCCGAGGTGGTTGTACCACCGTGGCCCTCCGACGATCAAGTTAGTCGAGGTATTTTAGCAGAATACTATTGGGTAATAATTGCCTTACCTGAGTCGTCTGAGAGAGGGTTTGTATAGTGGCAGCCATGGGCTGGCAGGCGCGAGATTTACGCCGGCCGTTACGCCCTTGGAGCCGCGCCTGTGCGAGTGGCGGGATCCTCCATTAACGGCGAGATACGTCCGTTAACGGGGGAACGTGATGGCGTGGGACGCGGGATCGTGGGGCGGCGGATATCTCTTGTATGTTGAGATTCGCAGGACCATGTCCGGGACGCTGATGATTTGCGCTCTGGGTCGGTCGATGAGACCGAGGAAGCTGAGCTCGGCGGGAGGCCCGGAGGCGAGCAGGTGGCCGAGCAAGCTTGATTCCGTGATAGCTCGGGGGCGAGCTGGGAGGGCTGAGGAAGCTCAGCGTGCAGGAGGGCTCGGAGGCGAGACAATGGTTATTTGGAAGACTAGCATAGGAGTGGTCTGGAAGGTCATCGAAGGTCGAGAATATTCTCGGGTCGAAGGCCCGGGTGCTTCCAATGTACCGTTCTTGCTCCTTTTTCGTAAACTGTGGGACATGTCATCTGCCACGTATCGTGATCCGGGGAGTTCTCAGTATTAAGCATCATCAGTATTATTTCCGCAAAACTCATAATACCTATATTTAAATTATAAAATTATATTTACAATTTTCAAAATGTTACAGAAATTTGCCTTGAAATAAAGGCCAATTTTATGTCACATAGATTTTGCTCATGTATTAAAGTATTGCTAAACTGCCATAATTAATTTTTAAAGAAAAGAGAAAGGGAAAAACCTTGCCATATATCTAAATAGAAATTACCTCCACTGTTTTTTAGGCAACCATTTTTATCTCTAAAACTAATTATATCATTTTAGAAATAAAAATCTAACAGATTAATTGATTATAATTAAGCATTCGTTATATTTGCATGCACAGGTGCATAGTATTAGTAATAGTAAGGATAAAGATATCTTGCTTCTAGTTTTATGAAATGTATTATATTTTATATAATTAAAACTATTTAATTGAAAGATATCTTAACCAACATATCCTTATCAATAACAAATGAAACAAAATAGGCTAAATTGGATAAAACACGCATAAGTACTTTTGTTCCGGCAGAAGAAAATTGGTCCATAATAATTTAGAACCTGCACCTTTCCCCTTAATAGAGGACAATGTTAAATTCAAGACCCGAACGTCGAAAAATCCGGTAAAATTGATCAAACAGTTTTCCCCTTTACAATCAGAAATTTCACATACAAATTGCAAGTTTTGCATAACTGGAAATTTCACTTCTTTACGATTATAATCTAAGCTCAGGGTTCCATGTGTCTTTCTTTTATTTTTATTTTTTAAGAGAACCCTCACCTCCGAAAATTCTTAGCCTACCCATTTTAAAATTCAACCAAAATTTATTCACGAGACGTCCTGACACTAATATCTAGATGTTGTGGGTCCCTCTATTTTATCTTTTGGATAGATTTAGAGAGGATTTCAAGTTTGTGGGTGAAGCATTACCTTCCTTCTAAACTGGGATTTAAAATTTATGCACAACTCTCTTCGTTTTTCGTAATCTATGTTTGAATTTAAATTTATGCTTAATTCCACAAAACTACGAAATAGTTTCACTGTTTAGTAACTATCTATCAAATACCATCAAAATTACGAATAACTATTATGACTAACGGTGTTATGTCAAAACCGTTAGCACCATGTCACTGGCACATCACCGAAATAGCCATGTTATAAAAAAAACTAAAAAACTAAAATAAAATCTCTAAACTACTGTTCATACCAGAATATTGTATTTTAATACCGCTCATTCATTATCTATTTTTTGTATATATCAGTACTATTAACCAGTGTCTGCTCAGTAATTACAGATTACATATATCCGTGATAAATACTGGAAATACACTTAAAATCACGGATATATCGTTTGTGAGCCGACACTGCAAGCAGAACCACAAACCGACCGATACTTCATGAGTTACTTTTTGCAACAAGTGTGTACACACCTTTTATCTAAATGGTCCAACACATACAAATGTACACAAGACTATTTGGAGCTTGGACCTAGGTGGGGGCTGCCATGAAGCTAGAGCAAGTAGGCTTGAGTGTGATGTGGAGTTAATGCATAAAGTATTGATGTGATATGTATCATCAAATTTCCTTCCAAAACTCTGAGTGCAGACCGGGTTAAAATAGAGAAAACTAGCAGCACTAGAGTGATATTGAGGACAACACAAGCCATCACAACAAATACGAGCATTATCCCTCGGATTTGGACCGAGCACATGCCCACCAAAACCGGTGTGGCCGGCCCTACAGTGCCCAATGGGCCCCAGTTTTGTACAGTCCCTCCCTTGCTACCACGTAGTCTTATTTTTATTGTTTGTTTATTTTGCTTTGGTGCCTATAAATACAGACAGTGGGCAAGGGGTCAAGGGGCTCTCATTTGTGTAATTCTTTGTCCAAGTTTTCTTTCTCTTTTCATTTTGTTCTCTTGTATATAGTTAACGCCTTGAGTTCTTAACCTTCTCTTGATCTTGTAAGCTCTTCATTGAGCTTGCAAGTTTAAGGGTTGGTTATTGATCTCAAGGGTTGTATAATTTTTGAAGTTTAATAAAGATTTCTTTTGCCTTCATTTACCTTGAGTTTTTAGCCCCCTCTTGATCTTGCAATCTCTTAATTGAGCTTGCAAGTTTAAATTTGGGTTATTAAACCCATGGTTTGTCATTTGTTCTATGGTTCCTAGTTATTTTTTACTTGCTCTTTTATTACTTTCTTTACATTCTTACAATTTAAATTCCATGCTTTACATTCTTACAATTTAAATTCCATGCCTTTTTCTTTTTTGTGATGTTGTCTTCTCTTTTCTATGTATCTTTTTTTTGCCCTTTTGGTTTATTATTGTAATGTTTGTGAATATGTGTTGCTAGGAAAAGAATATGATATTGTAAGTTAATATTTCGTTTCTCATATCTTTTTCCCGTATTTTCATTTGAAATTTAGCCCAAACCTTACGCAAGCGCTCCGTTAGGCACCCTACCCTACCAAAGTATCGGTGATTCCTAACCGCGATCGGTTGTGTTCGGATTGGCCGGAGGTGAAAGTAAGAGTCAAGAACGGACGGACAAGGGTCAGAAAACTGGATTCCACGAATACCGTGCTTAAGCACCCTAATCCATTTTGTTACCGATTGCTCTAACTTTATTGGTTGAGTTCGGCTCAAAAGACTTGAATACGTATTTCCTTAATTTACACTATCCTATCTAATCCTAACAAACGGTTACTTTACATATATACACATAGGGTAGATACCAACTTTCCGTCCACGCGCATTAACTCGTTATAACAAGAACGTAAAATGCCCCGTCTCCCTGTGGATCGACCCGTACTCTTCGCGGTTAGCTGCAAAGCGACATTGTCCTGATTGCGGTTAATTTTAGAACTTCAAATTCTCGGCACACCGAATGCGTGCCAATCAAATGGCGCCGTTGCCGGGGAGACGGTAACGTTTTAATTCTTGTTATTTCGGATTAATCATTGTACATCTCATTTATACAACTAACACCATTCTCAAAAAAACAAACTAAAAAATTCAAAAATTTTCAGAAAACCAAAACAAAAATTAACAAAACTAACATTTTTGCTCTCTGGATTTTTGACCTGCAAGCACTCTGGATCTCAACTAAAAATATAAACAATACCTGTGAGACACTAGTGGAACACTTGGAACATAGAAAAAGTTCGGGGCTCCAATTCTAAAGTTGAACCGGCGGCATCCCCTTCAAAACTGAGCTCACCGGCCAAAGCTCTTCAATTTGCTCCAAAAATTTTCCCTATGCTATGTTCTGTTTTTGTCCCATTTTTATTACTTGTTTTTTAAAATAATTTTTAGTGTGCAGGTATTTGGGCATTCGTATCGCTTTTTCGCACTAATATTCATTTTTTCCGAAATTTTTAGATTTTTGCGGATTTGCGAACTACGATCGTGGGGAGCAAAGTGCACATTCAAGGTTAAGGTGATTGTAAAGTACAGTGCCAAAGATCCGGGTAGTTTGACCCGCATAAGCGAACTTTCCAAACTATTCGGATTCAATTCAACGGGGGTTTCTTAACCCGAAAATTTATCGGTGCGTACTTTACTAACACTTTCTTCTCAAATCCGACGCATTGAACATAATATCTTTGCAGGATTCTTTGCAAGTTCGCTTTCAAACGCCAAAATTGACTAATCCGTATTTGTTGCAGTGCCGAGCTAAAACGAAAAAACGATTGTTTGATTCTTTGAATCATTTTTTATTGAATTGCGCATTGCATCAATTAATACGGACTTAAGGGCAAGCGAACCCCAAAACATACGGTAAAGGATTTCATCCCCTTTTCCGTGGTCCACAAATCACGAACTTGAGCATAACGATTACCCGCATAAATTTTAAAAGAAACTAGACTTTAAACCTTAAGGAATTCGTGCTCATTAGGAGAAGTTAACTGTATTTAGAACACCGCTTAACGGTATATCGTTTACGAGGTGTCTAGGAAAGTTTTCACGGCGAAACCGCCAAAAGAGAAAGGGTTATCTAATTAAGGACCTTCGCGAAAGCGTCGGAAAACCTCCCTTTATCTCTGCACTTACCTGGCCTCGTGATCAGTATATCTTGAGCCCGTTTCTCGACACAGTTTTACTTCAACAATCAAGTTCTTGAGCAGGTCTAGTTGACCTAAGTGAACCCTAGACTGATAAGGTATGTGGTATTGTGTGTCGTGATTATTTTGTCTAGATTATTTTTGTGTGTATATTTCATTCTTTTGTTAATAACTAACTTTAAAAAAAAATTTATAAAAAAATCACATTCTTTTTTTTCCTCCTTTCTCTCATCATATCATGGGTACCCCACATCGAAAAACTCTTGCCGAACTTTGGTACCCACAACCAAATATTACTTCTTACGGTTCTTGCTTTGGTCAAACTTCGAACGATCCATCCATGCCAAAAATTTCTTTGAAAGATCGGATAGACGCGTTTAGGACAAACAACTGGACTCCGCAATCTACTCTCTATCAACCGTTTCAACCTTCCCCACCTTCTTATGTTGACACCCCTTTTGAGAGTTCAGTTGTAACTCTAAGACCTATGTCTCTTGCTGAACGTATTGAACAATCTCGTAACCGATCTTTCACTCCTTTCACCACCGCGAATTCTTTGGATCAACAATTCCATTCACTTTCTTATCCGTATGTTGATCCTACCCCTGTCCAACAATTCAATTCCTATCCATCCTACCCAACTTTTGTACCTTCCCTAGACATTGCTTCTGAACAGCCTTTTGGGAGTTTCCAGTATCCAAACAACTTCGAATCTTTTACTGAAACCCCTTCACAACCCATGTCCAGTCTAGAACAGTCGTTAGAAGACTTTCGGGTAACATCGTACCAACAGATGATGGATTTGAATGCGTCCATGGCCGCCCTCATACAACCTAGTGACCCGATAGCTAGTTTCCAACTATTTCCACATTTTCCAATGTATGATGAGGCGGTAGGACAGGTTGAGAATTTGAGTGCTGAGAGTGAGTTGTACACCCTTCCAAATCAAACCTACCTATCCTAAATTGAATTCCACAACTCTGGTTTTGAATGTCTATCGAGTATTCCAAACAATTCGTCAATTGAAGATAGAATGCTTAATGAGTTGTGCGACTTTGTAGTGTTTGATTTACCAGATTGTGAAGGGTCCCTTTCGAGTGAAACCACACCTAATCCTTTTAACCTCTGCACCTCCATCTTAGAACCACAATTGATAGATATCCATGCTTTTGATGAGGTGTCTGAGAAAATTGATTTTCACTTGATCGAGAATATTGACGCTGGAAATATTTTGGATAATGAACCCACAATTTTGGATGAATTTTTCTCTTATATTCATCATCCCGAGTCATTAACTTTTTTTCCCGAACTCCATATGCGTCTTGATTTTGATAAAATTTGCATGGATAAGCTGAATTTCGAGGAGACTTTTGAGGATATTTTTGAGGATGAACCAGTTTTACTTGATGAGTCGGATTTTCCAACTGTAGGGTTAGCATAGCACCTTAGCAAGGTTTAGGAAGGCATTGATTGTTGGGATGTTTGGCTTATGCGTTTTTGAAATCAAAGAATTAACCGCAATCAATAACGGTGTCGCTTGATAGCTAGCCGGTTGAGTACGAGTCGGTCCACAGGGAGATGGATTCCTTTTCTTTATATTTTAACGAGTTAAATCTAAGAGATTTTGGGTTTTATTTTAAGATCTAAGAAGGAGATAAAAGTTTGTAAAAAGCTTGCTAGGGTTAAGATTAAGTTAGTTTGGAAAATCAATTATTCTCACCGCTTTCTTTGTCCTAATTAAGAACTTTTAGATGTTAAGGCAATAGTTAACAAAGGGGATTAATACAATCGGGAAGAAACTAGGTTTCTTCCCTTTGGTCCTTGTCCGTTCTTTCTTAACTCTTAGCCCTAACCTCTATGGAAATCATACACAACCGGTCTTTAATTATGGTATCATCGCTATCTCGTGGGATAGGGTGCCGTAGTGAGCGGTGTGTGTATGTTTACATAGAGTCCTACTTTAAAATGTTGAACGGGCAAGAAAAGGGTGAGAGATTTTCATCTCTCAAACTTTCTCCAAACCTAACCCTAACAAGTGAGGAACTACTCACTCATTAGGGAATTAATAATTAGGGCAGAAAAGAAATTAACTAGGGCAGAAAAATAACTAGGGCAAAAAAGAAATTAAAATAACTACGGCAAGATAAAAAAACTTACTTCTTTATTGATGCACTCTTCGACAATTACAGAGAATAAAAATTCTAAACTAGATAAATAAAAAGAGGCAACTCAAAAGAGGCACCCAAAAAGAGGCCCGCTCCAAAAAGAGCTGTAGGGTTCCTATTTATAGATAATAGAAATTCTAGGGTTTATATCTGATCCATATCTAGAATTACAAAAATACCCTAAGAAAACCGGGTCAATGCACCGACTCCACCGACACGCGCCGACACGTGCACAGCACGGCCGCGGATCCGCGGCCATATACTTTGTTTGGCCGCGGATCCACGGCCATTTGATGGGCTTGTGGGCTGATTTCTTCAGGGCTTCTTTCTGTTGCTTTTTCCTTCTATTTTATTCACTTGGTTCTTCAGAATGTTTTCTAGATTCTTCCAAATTTCCACAGTGCAGAATGTTGTGGATTTTTCCCGTTCGCTTCGTGTTGAAGTCTTGAATCTTATGCTGCCTTTGTACTTTGTGCAATCGAACTGTTTTGCTGAACTTCGTTTGTTCCTTAAAATGTAGGCGGCATCATAAAGATTTTTCTATTTGTTGGTCGTAGTCTCACTTTTGTAGCGTTTTTTCCATCATTTTCACTGTATTGTTCCGAGAACCTATAACCTGCAACTATTCAACAGACATGGATCAAAAGCACCTATTTATTTGTAAAATGATTAAGAATGGGGAATATAATAATGCAAAATTATGATATGAACAAATACTCCCAAACTTATCTTTTGCTCGTCCCGAGAAAAACTAGTTTATTCTCGAAAAAGCCTAACCTCACTTTCGCAGGGAAACGCGATTGCACTGAGCTCGTGCAACAAGCCATTAAACCTCTAGGTGTCCCTAATAGGAGGAGTGTTGTCCCCTGAGGGTTTTTAGCGGATACTACCCACAAAATCTTATCAATTTGGCCTATTGACTTTTATTCTTCAATTCGGTGTTCTAACAAGAAATTCTATTATTTTCAACTCAGAAATTATCAACTCATATTTTTCACGCTTCCTTATCATTTAACTTAAGATTGTATATGTTCTGTAAATTTATTTAGCTTTTAGCATCTTTTGAGTTTTCCTTCTAAGATTCCATCTCAACTTAGGAATTTTTATTATCTCTACTAAAAATATAAGTCCTATTTTTCATTCTTATCTTTTATCCAAACCCCAATCATATACCCCTACGTGTGTGTATGTATCACCCCTACACTTGGAAATTCAATTCAAGCTCTTATACTCTTGTCCATCGTCCAAAGTACTTTTATTTTGTGAATTTTAGATGAAATTGGTCACACATCCTTCATGCGACCGTTAATACTTCTTGAGATACTAACGACCGATTACAAAATGTGTTTGCGCATTAAGGCGTAATTCCTCGTCTTATAATACTTAAGGCTTTAGCAGTGACTCCCAAACCAGTTGGTCTAAGGCACTAGGTGATAAAGCACCCTCGCTATATATTTTTTTATTTTACGCAGCCTTAAGTAATTACAAAACCAGTATTCATTTTTTTATATCTCTTTATTTACACTTATATTTTTATTTTCCTTCATACTAAGGATTTTAGACAAGAGCATTTCAAGGTATCCTCTTCTATTCCAAGTTTCAAGGTTCGTGTTTGTGCAAGTTGTAGGGTATATATTTTCAGAATTTAGACTTAAGCTTATGAATTATTTTTCAGATTTACACTTTAATAAAAATTTCAATACTCTTCCTTTATTTTGACTTAGCCCAAGAAGTGAACTCAAAATTTGCCTATTTCTAAGTAAACTACAAAGACATATATTTTCTACCGTTAAATTTTAAGAAAGGTTATTTTTAGGGTTTTTAATTTACTAAGTTTAGGATCTAGTTTTTCCTAGCTAGTTAACCATCTTGTCAAACTTAAGTCAATTATGGCCAAAATTGAATTTCCCAATTTTTATAATTTTTTTAAAATTTTTTTTCAATTTTTATGGGTTTTAAAATAAGTATGCAAATGCGAAAATATACACATGAATGCGAAGGAAGAAAGCTTACCGAGAACACCCCTAAACTTAAACTTGACAGTGCCCTCACTGTCAGGCTACAACAAGAGGGTCAAAATTGTCGGTACTCCCCTGTTTTTTTATAATTTTTTTATTGTTAACAGAAAAACAAAACAAAATATATATACAAAAAGGTCCCCCCAAACTTAAGTGAAACAGTGTTTCCACTGTTGAAGCATTAAAGTTCAGAGTTAGGGAGGAGAAAAACACAGTATCAAGCTATACAAGGCCTTACACAGGCTAAAGGTTAGCACAAACCATTCAAAATTTTATTGTTATAATGGTATGGTTGGTGAAAGAATGGAGTGTAGAGAAAAGAAATGAGAAGCACACGAGACCGTGTGTAGATAGAAGCAGTATACAGTCTCGATGGAGGAGAAGAATAGCGGAAAAGAAAAAGAAATGGTGGTGGTGGTTCGACTTCTTCAGGTGGAGGTTGATTAATCATAAAATCCGTGTTATTTAGGAATGCAAGTTCGTCAGCAAAAATTTCTTCAAAACTCTTATCGATGTAATTGAACATTTTGCTGTCAGTAAGTTTTGTGCCAGAATTTATCATACATGATTTGTCAAAAATTATGGAGGTAGGAGACTCGAAAAACTCATCTACCTCATTTTCAAAAGTATCCAAATCAAGTTGGCTTTCTGGAATGATCAAACTTGAATTATCGGATTATGATTCATCAACACTCACTGAAATTATAGGAAGAATAGAAGAGAAACCTGAGAAAGTGGGAGAAAGAAGTTGAATACGAACTTGAGGGTGGAGATGGAGTGTATAAATGAGCACAATTTGTAATGACTGATGTGTAAAGAGCGATTGTGCTGATCTATCAACCCAATGAGAAATGAGGTCAAATCCCTCAAGATTCGTGAGCAAACATGGGTACGTCGAACTTGGTAAACCAGACATTGAAAATGAAAGGGATACGGTCTCTTGCGCGATCGGAACGATGGAAAAGACGAAGGGGAGTGATTTAGGAAGGGTCACAGTTAAAGGTTCAGGAGGGTGTACACAGTCAGTGGAAAGAACATGATAAATTGGAAAATCCGACTCATCAAACAAAACTGGTTTATCCTCAATAATTTCCTCAATATTCTCCTCAAAATTTAGCTTATCCATGCCATTCTCATCAAAATCAAGACACATATGAAGTTCGGGAAATTTTTTTAATGATTTGGGATGATGAATTGGAGAGAAAAACTCGGCCAAATCTGCGGGTTCATCATCCAAAATATTCCCTGTGTCAATATCCTCAATCAAGTGAAAATCAATTTTTTTAGACATCTCATCAAAAGTATGGATATTTATCAATTCTGGTTTTAGCTTGGAGGTGTAAAGTGTTGGAGATAGTGCCCTCATAGTCAATTATTGGATCGCAGGTACGTGATTGCAATGATTGCGGAGGACCTATACCGGTAGAACAGTCTTACTCGAGATGATAGTATGCTATCTGGTTTGCCTTTATCAGTCGTGTACATGTTCAGGTGACTGATTGCATGTTACACTTTGATAGAGCCCTTAGGATCTTGCTTTACTACCAACAGTATGATGGCGATCATATACGTGAGAGTTGGGTAGTTTATATGCATATCCTTAATTGTGGTCCCTAGTCGTGGGAGTTTCGAGACAGGGCATCGATACTCCGGAGTAGACTAGTGTATACAGTCGAGACCCCGACGAGGGGCGGTGGCCGGTCTCACAAGCCACTGGTGTCAGTTGGATCACCTAAGATGTATACAGGTGCTCATTGGGTTATGAGTACATCGGACAGGACTCGCCGGGAATCTGCTAGTTAGTACTATACCTATCGTCAGATAGCAGTTCCCAGGTGACATGTGTACAGGTTAGTTCATCGACCTGAGGTCGTCATTTGTCTCGTGTGAGTTCCCACTGTGCTTTGATTTCTACCCTACCACGGCTCAAAGGAGTCGTGCAAACAGGTAGCTTTTGGGTACAGTCCCGAGCCATATGGAGGCACGTGAGCGGATCGGCAGGGGTTTCGTCTCTCCCGGTATTGGGGGCGAGGTCGTGCTGTGTCTAGGAGAGCCATTACACATAGTCCATGGCCATGGCAGGAGATTTACTGGTAGGTACTCCAGTAGTATCTCAGGGTGTTATTGGGCTTCACTCCGACACGACTTATACTGCTATTGGGGGTCTGACGTTACTAGCCCCCTAGGCAGATATGCGATACTCATAGACGAACGGACCGGACTGTATATACATTGTCACTGTTAGGCTCAGTAGGGTTTCCGGATGAGTTCGCTCATCGGCCTCCCTTGAGTTCGCTCATCGGCCTCCCTTGAGGTCAGTCCATGGGCAGCCGTTACGCATAGCTAGTGCCGCTGACGGTTTGTGGTTAAACCCACTGCCAGGGTACTGACGAGTCATTAGAGTCCCCCACAGACAGTTTCCCAAGTTCAGGCGAAACGTTGTAGAGGCCGTATGGTTTTATGGCAGGGTTCGGAAAATGCACGTGCGTTTATGCACGTGTTATTTTTCGGGCAGATAATACTGGTCGGCTTTGGTTTAAGCCGGATCCGAGTATTATATTGAGTAGATATAATATCTTTGCCTCAGTTGCATTTGTATTCGGTCGTAATACAAATGCGGGTATATTTATACAGTTACGGGGTTATCCTGAAAGTCGTTTCATGATCACTTTTTGAAGTTGCCAGTTTCCAGTTTTCTATCAGCCGTCTTTTAACATTCGGTTAAAGACGGATTTATCTTTTCTTGGATGAGAGTGAGTCATGCTTCTAGAAGATTCTAGAGAGAGTGACTTGACATGGTGAGTCATTAGTGCATTAATGGTGCCATTAATGCTTGATGACTAAGGTTGTTTTGATTCATTGTTTCTAAATGAGTCATGCTTTTCTTTAATGATCAAGATAAGCTTCTTGTTTATTGTCACCCCCCCTTGATTGCTCCTACCATCACCTCCCTCTTCTACTTATAGTGGCCGGCCATTCTTTGAGAGAGAGAGAGAGATTGATTTCCTTTTTGGAGAGAAAAGACTATGGTTAAGGGTGCATGGAAATTTCATTGCCTCTTTCATTTCCATCACCCGATAAAATGGCAACTTCATTAACCGATCGTCCACGGACTTGGACGAAGTGAGACAAAGTCATCTACTCATTCTCTACATCATTCTTGGTCGTCTCTTTTAGCAAACTTGACGACCGAGTTGCCTCGAGTCAGAGGCGGGAGCCCGTTTAAAGAATCAGTGATGTGGTGCCACCTGGACGAGCAGATCGAAGATCGACGAGATCGGAGCAGCCACAACGGAGCGTGGGATGATGGTTAAAGAACGAAGGACTCGGATCGTTCGGTATAACCTTTCTACACTCTTTACAGTTTGTTAGTTTAGCAATAATGGAAGATCCGGGTTAAAGTATACGATAGCGCCAGTTTAAAAGTTTTTGTTCCGCATTTGGCGTCTGTAGACGGCCGGGGCGCTAGCGTTGACTTACAGTGGTATCAGAGCCTAACCATTTTGCTATACTAACTTGTGCTAACGCGTTTATAACATCGATCGAACCGGAAAACTAAAAACTGCAATTTCTAACTTGACAGTTTCTGTTGATTTTAAATGGACTCCTAAAATTTTTCTACATGTCTCGGAAAACTGTGCAGGCTTTTCTAAGAACCACGACAAAATTTGGGCACGTGACTCCACCAAACCGCCGCGGAAACGCGGTCAAACCCATGGTTTGACCGCGCATCCGCGGCCACTTGGTGAGCTCATGCTCCCAAATTTGTACAGTGGGTTCTCTGTTGGATTTTAGGGTTTTTGGTATATATCATTTGGGCCCAGGTTTTGTTACTGTTCACCAGTAAGTTGTGGGGCCTACTTCTTGATATTTGGTCGATCGAAATTTAAACATGTTAGTTTACAGTGCTTACATTATATCTCCGACCGGGAATGTCATTTGATCGGTAAACCGCGTCTGATTGCTATAGTTCTTTTAGACGGGTTTGCGAACGTGACATTCGCGTTGATGTTCTGTGTTGTGCTGTGATGTTGCGGATTTGTCGTGGTGGATAGCAGTGTGCAATGGTATTACAGTTTGAGTTTATTTGTACATTTGATATTGCGGGGCGAGCGTCCAACATGTGGACTGCCGTCACTGCCTGTTGTATAATATTCTTTTGGGGCACGACCAGGTTGCGGTCGATATACCTGTTGTACTATTTTTCATTACTGTACTAGGTTTTACCCCGCGACGGAGTGCACGGATAGCCGGGTTCTGGAGGGCAACGGGTCCGCATCTCATGGCTTTGAGAGGCAGAGGGGTCCCACTCTAGAATTGGCAGACTATTCGCCGCACTCGTAGGGGGTACAGGTTGACCCAAGGAGGGGTGCCCAAGATTACCGGATTCCGTGAAGTGCAGGGTGGTCCTTTCACTTTGTTGTAGGGGCCTGCCTCGCTTCAGGTTTTGGCGGGTAACTTGCCGCACCCGTAGGGGTCTAGGTTTCATTGCACAGGCTATCCACACGACAGGGGAACGTCGAGTTTCAGCAGCGGCTCTGTGAAACTCGGGGATCCCAGATTATCTGTATTGTTCTGTGATACTTATTACTTTTCTGTAATGTTGCATATTATCACGCCTGGAGCGATTATTGTATATTGGTTTATATACTATTAGATGTTGTATATGTTTTACACCCGCGCTAGTCTAGTCCCCGCTCTGTCGTTAGTTAAGTAACCTAACGGGTGATGACGGGACCCAGTGACGAATGCGGATGGCATATACGTACATTTTATTTTCGTTCTTTTCTGGTGTGATTGATTGATGGGACTGCGTTGATTCTGATCAATGCAAAGTAAAGCAAACCTGTTTGGATGTTGTTGGAACAAATTTAAAAGTGTTATTGCAAAGACGTTTCCTTTTGTTATGCATAGCGGTATTCAGTGGAATATCCTGCACCTCATTCGACGGGGCGAGGGCCGATATCCCTTCACCGGGACTGACCCCTTGGGCAAAAGTTTGCGTCAGGGTAATAACTTCACTATGGTCGATTACAAGTTGCTTTGCATAGCGGTGTTCAGTGGAATATCCTGCACCTCATTCCACGAGGAAAGAGCCGAGATCCCTTTACCGGGAGTGACCTCTTTAGCAAAAGGTTTTCGCCACTATATTTTAAAAAGCTATCAGGTTCCTTCAGCGAGATCAAGTTCATTACGCTAAAGGTTTTTCGCCAAAAACCAGCCGTAGCCCTCCGTCGTTTCTTATGGATGGTCAGTAATATTCAAGCTATGTTTGTTGGCTTTCGTCAAGGCATAGTGTTTGGTAGTTGCTGGGGTATTCATTTGTTGCATAGATAGATGTGTTGGTTTGGGACAGTCGCATTACCTTGTTGGCTTTCGTCAAGGGTATGTACGGGTGGGTTCAAATTAACAAGATAATGACGGGCAGAACTTGACATGTGACTTATGATTTGTTGACTTTCGCCAAGGTCATAAGAACATGGGGTAAAAATCTTATCGGGAGTTTCTAAAGAAACTGAAACTTGCCAGGCATGCGCATACCTTCTGGAGTGTGATAACGCGAGTGGATTCCGTCACGTTATCATGCGATGAGAGTTGGATCCCGATTCCCACTGATGAGTTGGTTTACTCTTCGGGTGATCCCGATTGATTCTTCTTTTAGGTTTGGAGGAGAATTTGACAGGACAGTGGGAGGTTTCCGGATTAGATAAAGTGATAACCATTCTGATCTAGGTTAGAGTGCACGCAGAGTGTTTCTTTTCTCTCTCTCTTTGGCAGCGACCTTTGACCGACCCTAGACTATGACTCAGTGACCAAGTTGACCGAATCTTCTTAAAATACTGGCTTTTGGATTGTCTGAGTTGCATAAGTCATTGCCACTCCTTCTTTTACCCTTTGAATTTCTCAGAACACCCGTATTATTACGGATATCCACTTCCATTGGATAGATCCATCGTATGGTTATATACGAACTCGAAGGGACTTCTTCGAGGATGGATCCAGGTTCAGGAGAAATAGAATTGGTTTATTCAGTTGTCTTTTATTATCACCTTCTCTCAGGTTGCGAGAGCTCCTTGGTTTAGGAGAGTACACCTATTACGCTTATTGGATAGTCTTATTCCAAACCATAGGCAGGTGCCGAAAGGTAGGGAATGAAGAAAACCAATTAGCCTAAGTAGGGTGTACAGAAGGTAATATGTAAAGACAAAATAAAGGGATTAGAAAGAGGGCAAAGTAAATTGCGACTGATATCATTCACGACCAAAACCGCGTACTTCATCGCCACTCCTATTTCACCTTTAAAAGAATAAGGTATTATTCAGTTGTCTTTTATCATCACCTTCTCTCGAGATACGAGTACTCCTTGGTTTAGGAGGGTACACCTATTATGCTTACTGGATAGTCTTCTTCCAAACCATAGGCTGGTGCCGAACGGTAGGGAAAGAAGAAAACCATTTAGCCTAACGATGGTGTACAGAAGGTAACGACTAAAGACAAATAAAGGGATTTGGAGAGATGGCAATAAAATATACGGTTGAAGTCATGAATTGGATTATGGAAGAGGCATTGCTATGAATACCAGGATACCCCTACGAAACATTTTCATGTTTCAGTGCATTGTTAAAGGAAAACTGTTTTCCCGATTGGATACTTACTCCAAGGGTATGTATTTACCTGGTTTCATTCTCATATCTGTATGGTTTTACAGATGATGAGTGGGAGTAAGTTATTGGGAATTAGGTGATTATCCTCATTATATCAGAATTCGTTGTAATTGGTGATATTTGAGGAAATCGCCAGGGTACAGTTTTCAACCTACGAAGCACAGGTTTTGAGTTGTTTAACTCAGCGGACTTATACAGAGTATTGTATGTTATCCGAGTGTCCATCAGGATAAAGGGGTAGGTCCTCGTACTATGTTCTGTTTACTTATAACTTCTCTAGTATTTAGACAAGTGTTTCGTTGAAATACAAGGTCTTAGTTTTGAGAAGTTGTGGGTATAAGAATAAAGTAGAGAACCAGGTATCACAAGTATCGGGATTCTTCAAAGAGATCGAAGATGTAGATTCTTGTGATTGGTATTCAGATGATAGTGATGGTTTTGAGAAACGTGTTTCTTTTTCAGGTTACTCATAATTGGATGGATTTCTAAGTTGAGTAATGCTGATTGGCCTCTTTCCATTAAGTTGATATGCACTGGAGACAGCTGCATGATTTGAATCATGTTCCAATTAAATAAGTGCCAAAGTTTCTATATTGGATATAGAATAGTTCGTACCTTAAAAGATATTAAGGTACGGGGAGTTGTCCAGCTTATGCTTAAAACCAGACACTGGATAACTCAGGGCACGTTTCTGTAATGGCTGTTTGTGGGTTGACCCTGGCTATGACGAGGGTTGATATTCTACCATTTGGAAGATCAATAGTGATATTGTTCTTGACTAGCCACAGTTTTAGTAAAATGGATCTTTTTCAGAAAACAGTAGTGGGAGTATGGTAGAACTGGAAGTGATTCCAGAACCGCGAACGATTACGGAAAACTTAATAGGACCTATATATTCAATCAAGTTTGACATTCCAATAGCCACTCCGCAGATATGATGGGTAACCTCAGACACCCGAGAGGTACTCCGGTAGAGGATCTTGTTTACCCAGACTTGACACTACTGTTGTTCCAGGCCATGAGACCCGGTAGGAGGGTTGTCGTAGTCAGTGGGAGCAGCGGAAGCATAATGGGCAAGATGCTTATTTCTATTTATAGACTAGAGCAGTTATAGCGGAGATAGATCATCTAATTTTGATGTGACAGTCATGGGTTTGACTTCAATCAGAATAGGGGATGGATCTATTAAGAAGGTAGTAGGGTGTGATGTCATGGTATTGGATGACATACACAGAGTAGGAAGTAAAATTCCTATACTACGATCGGTTGTACTGTGGTCGTCACACAGTTGTTTCTCCAGACAGGATATGGATATAATATAAGACATTCTGGTTTCTAGATCTATGGTTTTAGATATGGAATTGGGTAGTTTCCCAATGTGACTACTTTGACAGATATTCTAATGGTTTTTGGAATAGTTGACTCCTAGCATGGTGGTGTACCTGCAGGTGATGGAGTCACCCTCTTTAAAGATGTCTTATAGACTAAAGGGGAGAGGGATGTGCATGATTGACAGATCACTTGCTTAGGCAATTGAGTCAATCATGAGATGTCAAGTACCACACCAGATGTTGTTTTTGCACTAGATGCAATAAGTTTGTATTAATCCAATCCTGGAGAGACATAAGGAAGCAGTTTTAGAACATAAGTACATGTTCTACGGATTTGATGACGGCAGCCTCTTTCGGGAGACGGTTATCATTCCAGGCTTCAAAGGTGACATGGTTGACAGAGTGATTGTCAGAGTTATAGTTTTTCCCTCTGACGAAGAGGGACAGTATTATAGACAGGTGGTCCAAGAGGATACTGTGGGTGGCATGGTGCCGGATACTGATTAGGTTCAGTGATCGATACAGTCTAAGAAGTTTGGATTTGGAGTTCATTTATGAACTAGGTCCCATCAGATATCCAGACATATTCTAAGACAGGTATTACTCGATTCGGGAGATGGCTTTCTCCGCGAACTTGAGATTAAGAGAGACATAGAAAGAAACTTCTAGGCGGATCCGCTCACTGAGGCTATTTCTCGAACACAATAGTTTTACAAACGGGCTTTGTGAACTGATTAGTAGAGGAGTTGGATGTTCGGTTTCACACGGGCTGTGAGTAGTCGACATCGCAATATTAGCCTTGAGTGCAAGTGGGAGATTGTTGGAGATAGTGCCCTCATAGTCAATTATTGGATCGCAGGTACGTGATTGCAATGATTGCGGAGGACCTATACCGGTAGAACAGTCTTACTCGAGATGATAGTATGCTATCTGGTTTGCCTTTATCAGTCGTGTACATGTTCAGGTGACTGATTGCATGTTATACTTTGATAGAGCCCTTAGGATCTTGCTTTACTACCAACAGTATGATGGCGATCATATACGTGAGAGTTGGGTAGTTTATATGCATATCCTTAATTGTGGTCCCTAGTCGTGGGAGTTTCGAGACAGGGCATCGATACTCCGGAGTAGACTAGTGTATACAGTCGAGACCCCGACGAGGGGCGGTGGCCGGTCTCACAAGCCACTAGTGTCAGTTGGATCACCTAAGATGTATACAGGTGCTCATTGGGTTATGAGTACACCAGACAGGACTCGCCGAGAATCTGCTAGTTAGTACTATACCTATCGTCAGATAGCAGTTCCCAGGTGACATGTGTACAGGTTAGTTCATCGACCTGAGGTCGTCATTTGTCTCGTTTGAGTTCCCACTGTGCTTTGATTTCTACCCTACCACGGCTCAAAGGAGTCGTGCAAACAGGTAGCTTTTGGGTACAGTCCCGAGCCATATGGAGGCACGTGAGCGGATCGGCAGGGGTTTCGTCTCTCCCGGTATTGGGGGCGAGGTCGTGCTGTGTCTAGGAGAGCCATTACACATAGTCCATGGCCATGGCAGGAGATTTACTGGTAGGTACTCCAGTAGTATCTCAGGATGTTATTGGGCTTCACTCCGACACGACTTATACTGCTATTGGGGGTCTGACGTTACTAGCCCCCTAGGCAGATATGCGATACTCATAGACGAACGGACCGGACTGTATATACATTGTCACTGTTAGGCTCAGTAGGGTTTCCGGATGAGTTCGCTCATCGGCCTCCCTTGAGTTCGCTCATCGGCCTCCCTTGAGGTCAGTCCATGGGCAGCCGTTACGCATAGCTAGTGCCGCTGACGGTTTGTGGTTAAACCCACTGCCAGGGTACCGACGAGTCATTAGAGTCCCCCACAGACAGTTTCCCAATTTCGGGCGAAATGTTGTAGAGGTCGTATGGTTTTATGGCAGGGTTCGGAAAATGCACGTGCGTTTACGCACGTGTTATTTTTCGGGCAGATAATACTGGTCGGCTTTGGTTTAAGCCGGATCCGAGTATTATATTGAGTAGATATAATATCTTTGTCTCAGTTGCATTTGTATTCGGTCGTAATACAAATGCGGGTATATTTATACAGTTACGGGGTTATCCTGAAAGTCGTTTCAGGATCACTTTTTGAAGTTGCCAGTTTCCAGTTTTCTATCAGCCGTCTTTTAACATTCGGTTAAAGACGGATTTATCTTTTCTTGGATGAGAGTGAGTCATGCTTCTAGAAGATTCTAGAGAGAGTGACTTGACATGGTGAGTCATTAGTGCATTAATGGTGCCATTAATGCTTGATGACTAAGGTTGTTTTGATTCATTGTTTCTAAATGAGTCATGCTTTTCTTTAATGATCAAGATAAGCTTCTTGTTTATTGTCACCCCCCTTGATTGCTCCTACCATCACCTCCCTCTTCTACTTATAGTGGCCGGCCATTCTTTGAGAGAGAGAGAGAGATTGATTTCCTTTTTGGAGAGAAAAGACTATTGTTAAGGGTGCATGGAAATTTCATTGCCTCTTTCATTTCCATCACCCGATAAAATGGCAACTTCATTAACCGATCGTCCACGGACTTGGACGAAGTGAGACAAAGTCATCTACTCATTCTCTACATCATTCTTGGTCGTCTCTTTTAGCAAACTTGACGACCGAGTTGCCTCGAGTCAGAGGCGGGAGCCCGTTTAAAGAATCAGTGATGTGGTGCCACCTGGACGAGCAGATCGGAGATCGACGAGATCGGAGCAGCCGCAACGGAGCGTGGGATGATGGTTAAAGAACGAAGGACTCGGATCGTTCGGTATAACCTTTCTACACTCTTTACAGTTTGTTAGTTTAGCAATAATGGAAGATCCGGGTTAAAGTATACGATAGCGCCAGTTTAAAAGTTTTTGTTCCGCATTTGGCGTCTGTAGACGACCGGGGCGCTAGCGTAGACTTACATAAAGTTCAAAAGGATTGGGTGTGGGTTCACTCGAAAGAGACCCTTCACAATCTGGCAAATCAAGCACTACAAAGTCGCACAACTCATTAAATATTTTATTTTCAACTGGTGAATCATTTGGGACACTTGATATACATTCAAAACCGGAGTTGTGGGATTCAATTGGGGATGGATAGGTTTGATTTGGAAGGGTGTATAGCTCACTCTCTCTACTCAAATTCTTGATCTGTCCAACCGCCTCATCATACATTGGAATTTTTGGAGCTAGTTGGAAACTAACTACCGGGTCACTAGGTTGCATAAGGGCGGCAATGGACGCATTCAAATTCCTCATCTGTTGGTTTGTCACTACAATATAATCTTCCAACGACTGTTCCAGACTAGACATGGGTTGTGAAGGGGTTTCAGTAAAAGATTCAAAATTGTTTGGATTCTGAAAATTCCCAAACGGCTGTGCAGAAGCAATGTCTAGGGAAGGTGCGAAAGTCGGGTAGGACTGGTAGGAATTGAATGGTTGGATAGGAGTAGGATCAATATTTGGATAAAAAGGTGAATGGACTTGTTGATCCCAAGAACTAGAAGTGTTGAAAGGAGTGAAAAATCGGTTATGAGATTGTTCAATATGTTCAGCAATAGACATGGGTTTCGGAGTTACCTTCGGACTCTCAAAAGGGGTATCAACGTAAGAAGGTGGTGAAGGTTGAAACGGTTGATACAAAATGGATTGCGGAGTCCAACTGTTTCTCCTAGACGCTTCTATTCGATCTTTCAAAGAAATTTTGGGCATGGAGGGGTCGTCCGTAATTCGACCAAAATGATGAGCGTAGGAATTAATGTCTGGTTGAGGGTACCAAAGTTCGGCAAAAGTTTTGCGAGGTGGGGTACCCATGATGTAAGAAAGGAGAAGAAAAAGAATGTGATGATTTTTTTATATTTTATTTTTATATATATTTTTTAAAATTTTAAAATTTTAAATTTTTTTTAAAGAAATTGTTTGTTTTTGGGTTTTTGAAATTTTTGAAAGTGTTTTTTTAGAAAGAGTTTTTGCACAATTTGTACGGACTACTACACAGTTTCAAACAGTCACAATATAAGCATGCACAATCAAGCCTAGAGCTAGGGTCTCCTAAGTCAACTAGACTGCTCCTAACTGTTCCAAAGGGCAAGTTGTGAGATTCTCAAATTGCCTCTTCACCGCCAATTGTGGCCAGGTAAGCACAAGTAAAGAAAGGAGGGATCCGCTCACGAATCACCGTGAGACGGGCCTTTTAAAATTACATTTCCTACTTGTCTAGCCTAGGCACCACAAAGTCAGGTTTAGATAAACGACCGATACCTACAACCTTTCCTTTGTCCTAATGAGCATGACAGTCCTTATTGGCCGAGTCTAATATTTTTTTAATTAACTCGAGGGTTGATGCAAAATGTTTTTTGTGATTTCTGGGGTCTTAGGAAGGGTAATGAAATCCCCACCCAATTTGGATTGGTGTTATAGCCCCTTAAAAGTCCGTTTTAAAAATGCAAAGCAGTAAACACACCAAAAATCTAAAACACTTTCAAATTTTTTTATTTTGCATCGCAAAGAATCCTGCACAAAAACAATTTATTGGAGGGGGAGAAGATTTTGCGCAAAGAACCCTGCAGGAAAATTTTTCAGTGAAGTTCAGGGGGTTACAGAGGAGAAATGGAATGCTTACAGAGCAAAATGGATTGCTGATGTCAGCGGTTGACCGCGGTTCCGCGGTCAAACCTGCACTTCCGCCGCGGTTCCGCGGTGGTTCAGTTGGTTCAGATCTCCAAATTTTTTCTGTTTTCTTGTTATGATTCTCCTTTGTCTGTTCAGATCTTCTGTTTCTTGATTTGTTCACTGGGATTTTCCAGATCTGAATCCGTCCGTATTCTTTTCCTGCACACTTGCACAAAAAACCTTTCAAGAAGAACAAGATGTTTTTTATTTTTATTATTTTTTTTGTTTTAAATTTTTTTCAATTTTTATAATTTTAAAATTTTTTTAACCCGAAATTACACAAAGAAAGAGACTACCGTCTCTCCAGCAATGGCGCCATTTGATTGTTGGGATATTTGGCTTATGCGTTTTTGAAATCAAAGAATTAACTGCAATCAATAACGGTGTCGCTTGGTAGCTAGCCGGTTGAGTACGGGTCGGTCCATAGGGAGATGGATTCCTTATCTTTATGTTTTAACGAGTTAAATCTAAAAGATTTTGGGTTTTATTTTAAGATCTAAGAAGGAGATAAAAGTTTATAAAAATCTTGCTAGGGTTAAGATTAGATTAGTTTGGAAAATCAATTATTCTCACCGCTTTCTTTGCCCTAATTAAGAACTTTTAGGTGTTAAGGCAATAGTTAATAAAGGGGATTAGTACAATCGGGAAGAAACTAGATTTCTTCCCTTTGGTCATTGTCCGTCCTTTCTTAACTCTTAGCCCTAACCTCTATGGAAATCATACACAACCGGTCTTTAACTATGGTATCACCACTATCTCGTGGGATAGGGTGCCGTAGTGAGCGGTGTGTGTATGTTTGCATAGAGTCCTACTTTAAAATGTTGAACGGGCAAGAAAAGGGTGAGATATTTTCATCGCTCAAACCTTCCCCAAAGCTAACCCTAACAAGTGAGAAACTACTCACTCATTAGGGAATTAATAACTAGGGCAGAAAACAAATTAACTAGGGCAGAAAAATAACTAGGGCAGAAAAGAAATTAAAATAACTACGGCAAGATAAAAAAAACTTACTTCTTTATTGATGCACTCTTCGACAATTACAGGGAATAAAAATTCTAAACTAGATAAATAAAAAGAGGCATCTCAAAAGAGGCACCCAAAAAGTGGCCCGCTCTAAAAAGAGCTGTAGGGTTCCTATTTATAGATAATAGAAACCCTAGGGTTTACATCTGATCCATATCTAGAATTACAAAAATACCTTAAGAAAACCGGATCAATGCACCGACTCCACCAACACGCGCCGACATGTGCACAACACGGCCGCGGATCCGCGGCCATATACCTTGTTTGGCCGCGATCTACGGCCATTTGATGGGCTTGTGGGCTGATTTCTTCAGGGGTTCTTTCTGTTGCTTTTTCCTTTTATTTTATTCACTTGGTTCTTCAGAATGTCTTCTAGATTCTTCCAGATTTCCACAGTGCAGAATGTTGTGGACTTTTCCCGTTCGCTTCGTATTGAAGTCTTGAATCTTGTGCTGCCTTTGTACTTTGTGCAATCGAACTGTTTGCTGAACTTCGTTTGTTCTTCAAAATGTAGGCGGCATCATAAAGATTCTTCTATTTGTTGGTTATAGTCTCACTTTTGTAGCGTTTTTTCATCATTTTCACTGTATTGTTCCGAGAACCTGTAACCTGCAACTATTCAACAGACATGGATCAAAAGCACCAATTTATTTGTAAAATGATTAAGAATAGGGAATATAATAATGCAAAATTATGAGATGAACAGGCATCACACATGCCATATTGAAATATTTGGGGTGCTAAACAAACCCTAACCAAGATCTTAACTAGAGAATTAGGGTTAACTTGCATGTAAACAACTTTATATCTAAGAGAGAGGGACTGCAACCTTTGTAGTACGTTCCTTCGCTTCATAAGCTCCGAGTAGTAGTCCCTGCGCCGCGATCAATGAACTTCCGGACTCTAGAGAGGCTCCACAAGTCGAATGATCCATGCTTGCTTGAAGTCTTCCTTTTCGAAAATGATCTACCTTGAAGAATCTCAAACTCAAGCTCTCACTTCTCTAATCAAGTATTAGTGAAGTGAACACCCTAATCTAAGTGGCTAGAATAGATGAGGATGATGAAGTAGGAATTTTGCATTCTTTTGTTTTCAATTTCTCACTTTAAATCATTACTTCACAAAAAGCTAGAAAGCTTTTTCAAGAAGGAAGAAGAAGAAGAAACCTTTTGTGATGAATAATGAATTATTGTTATGGTTACAAATGATAACCATGAGTTAACAAATGAAGACATTAACTCATGTAGAGAATAAACTAGAGTTAAGGGTTTGGGTTGGGTTAACAAATATTTACACAAAATATCAAACTAGAAAACAAAAAAGGAAAGCTTCATGAAACTTCACCCAAAAGCTAACCCAAAAGCTAACCCAAATCCAAAACCTAATTTTGTTTAAACTTAACAACCATGTTGCATTTGTAACCCTAACTTGTTAGAATAATATATATCACATATACAATATATTTTGTAACAAAAGAAAATAATACAATTAACATATATCGCATATATATCAATGCATTATCCAGTGAGAAAATGAATCAATAAAGCGAGCTTATATTAGTTAATATAATTTAATATATCACATATATAATTATATATTAAATTATCGAATCAACTCTTGATCCGACAATCCGGCTATATTGCATATAACCGACTAATATAACATGTACCAATCATCGAATCAACACTTGATCCGATAACCCGGCTATATCACATATACCCGGCCGATATCTCATATCGCGAGAATATAATACGGTATCTCATATCGTATTATTCTCGGTCCCGCACATATCACATATGTGCTCCTACTCCGTTTTGCCTGAGCCAGGAAACCTCTGTGTAGGACTCTAAAGAATTGTCAATACGCCGGCAGCAGGTGATGATCATATCAAACACCGACAAGCTGCAAGCGGTCAGCTAAACGTAACAGCCACCCGTGTATTGAGCAATCAGAAGATCAACAAGCAAGCCTGTACATTCTCCTGCAAATCCAATCAGTAACACTCCCGTACAGTCCGATCTCTTCATCTGATATGTTGCATATCTAGTCTAGGGGTGGTAAACGTCAGACCTCAGTAACCGATAAGTCATGTCGATGTAAGGCTCATAACGGGTCGAGAAACTACTGATAACTCTTACCAGTAAATCTCCATATCAGCCCTGGCCAGGGACTTCCAATTATATCCAATCGAACACAGCACAACATCAACTCGCTATACCGGGAGAGACGAAACCCCTCCTATCGCTCATTGCTTCCATGTGATTCGGGACTGTACCCAAAAGCCACCGTTTTGCACGCCCTCTTGGACGTGGTAAGGTGGAAATCAAAGCACAGTGGGAATCACATAAGACTCTATGACGATCTCGGGTCTACAGACTAACCTGTACCAGTTTCACCTGAGAACTGCTATCTGACGATAGGTATAATACCATCCAGGAGTTCTCGGCGAGTCCGTTCGGTGTACCCAGTCTCCACTGAGCACCCGTACACCATCTTTGATGTCCAACACCAATGGATATGGGATCATCCATCGCCCATCATATGGGTCAAGATGCGTGTACGCTAGTCTACTCTGGAGTATCGATGCCTTGTCTCGATACACCCTCGACTAGGAACAATTATAGGATGTACTCGTTGACTACCCTGGCCCCACTAGTATGATCTCATCATAGTCCTAGTAGTCGAGTACATATCCTAAGGGCTTTATCAACATGTGATCACAAAACAGTATTTGTTAACACGTTAAGATAAAGTGAAACCAGATAGCAAACTATCATATCGAGCAAGAAAGTCCTCTCTATATATATCCAAGCATCCAAATTAATATACATCACATGTACAACAATGGCTTCTAGGGCATATACATAACTAACACCAACTCATCCTGTCCCTTTCACTGACTGTGTACACCGTCCTGAACCTTTAACTGATGCCCTTCCTCGATCACTTCCCTCCATCCTTTCCATCGTTCCGACTTCGCAAGAAATCGTATCAATTTCATTTCTTATGTCTGGTTTACCAAGTTCGGCATACCCATGTTTTCTCACAAATCTTGAGGGATTTGACCGCATCTCTCGACGGGTTGATAGATTAGCACAATCGCTTTTTACACATCGGTCATTACGAATTGTGCTAATTTATTCACTCCATTTTCACCCTCAAGTTCATACTCCATTTCTTTTTCCCTTCCTCTATTCTTCTCCTCATATACCGGGACCGTATACCACTTCTATCCCCATACGGTCCCGCGTATTCTCCATTTCTTTTCTCTCCGCATTCTTTCACCAACCAGCACACTACAGAGATAGAATTTTTGAATGGTTGGTGCTTACTTTTGGCTTGTGTAAGGCCTTGTATAGATTGATACTGTTCTTTCCCCCCTAATCCTGAACTTCAACGCTTAACAGTGGAAACACTGTTTTACTTAAGTTTGGGGGGACCCTTTTTGTGTATATATTTTTGGTTTTCTTTTTTGTTTTGTATATAATTTGTTTTTGGGGAGCACCGACAATTTTGACCCTCTTGGTGTAGCCTGACAGTGAGGGCACTGTCAAGTTTAAGTTTGGGGGTGTGCTCGGTAAGTTTTCTTCCTTCGCATTCATTTGTATATTTTGCATTTGCATACTTATTTTAAAACCCATAAAAATCGAAATTTTTTCCAAAATATAAAAACTTTGTCGTCAAGTTAGCTAATAGGGTAACTTAGATTTTTATTCCGAAAGCTTAGTTGATACGTTAGAAATAACTAAATTCTAGGCTTAGAAATTGAAAACCCTAAAAATAACCCTCATTCTATTTAATCTTGTAATTATACATCCTTACAGTTTTTTTTATAGAAGTAGGTAATCTTGAGTTCAGTTCTTTAGTTAAGTCGAGATGAAGGGAAAGTATTGAAGCTTTACTGAAGGATAAGTCTGAAAAATAGTTTTTATTTTTGAGTCCAAATTTAGAAAGTATATACCCTACAAACTGCACATACACGCACCTTAAAATTTGGGATAGTAGAGAATATCTAGAAATACTCTTGCCTGAAAACCTAGTATGAAAGAAAAAACGGTAATTAAAGCTAAACACTAAAAGAGCATCATTGAAGAATATATCCGGTCTGAAAAATAAAAATAAAAAAAAAAGAAAAAATAAGAAATAAAGTCAAGACCTGGAAACTGCTATTTACGCTTTAAGCTCACACATTCAGTAATCGGCCGTTAGTGTTTCAAGAAGCATTAATAGTCGCATGAAAGGTGTGTGAGCAACACCGTCCATCATTTAATGAAAAGAAGTAGTATTAGGTATTAGGGCAAGGGTACTATAGTTTGAATTGAATTCTTAAGTGTAAGGGTGAAAAGTTTACACACACGTGGGGGTATACGATCGATATTTGAGGAAAGATAGAAATAAAGAATAAGACTTATGTTTTCCGTAAAGTTGATAAAAATCCCTGATTTAAGACCGCACTTTAGAAGGAAAACTCAGGAGATACCGAGATCTTTCTAAACTGTAAAACGCATAGGTCTGGGGTTGACTAAATATGAGGCGTGAAACATAATGATTGGATATTTCCAACTTAGTATAATAGAATTTCTAACCTAGATACTAAATTTTAGGAGTAGAATCGATGTTAACTTATGAAACTAGCTTGACGGGATTTTGTGGGTAGTATCCGCTGAAAACTCTCAGGAGAAAACACTCCTCCTACTAGGAACACCTAGAGTTTTAATGGCTTGTTGCACGCGCTCAGTGCAATCGTGTTCCCTGCGAAAGTGAGGCTAGGATTTTGTTTTGCTCGGGACGAGCAAAAAATAAGTTTGGGGGTATTTGTTCATACCAGAATATTGTATTTTAATATCGCTCATTCATTATCTATTTTTTGTATATCGGTACTATTAACCAGTGTCTGCTCAGTAATTACAGATTATAGGTATCCGTGATAAATACTGGAAATACACTTAAAATCACGGATATATCGTTTGTGAGCCGACACGGCAACCAGAACCACAAACCGACCGATACTTCATGAGTTACTTTTTGCAACAAGTATGTGTACACACATTTTATCTAAATGGTCCAACACATACAAGTGTGTACACAAGACTTTTTGGAGCTTGGACCAAGGTGGGGGCTGCCATGAAGCTAGAGCAAGTGGGCATGAGTGTGATGTGGAGTTAATGCATAAAATATTGATGTGATATGTATCATCAAGTTTCCCTCCAAAACCCTGAGTGCAGACTAGGTTAAAAAAGAGAAAACTAGCAGCACCAGAGTGAAATTGGGGACTACACAAGCCATCACAACAAATACGAGCATCATCCCTCGGATTTGGACCAAGCACATATCCACCAAAACCGGTGTGGCCGGCCCTACAGTGCCCAATGGGCCCCAGTTTTGTACAGTCCCTCCCTTGTTGCCACGCAGTCTTATTTTTATTTGTTTGTTTATTTTGCTTTGGTGTCTATAAATACAGACAGTGGGCAAGGGGTCAAGGGGCTCTCATTTGTGTAATTCTTTGTACAAGTTTTTTTTCTCTTTTCATTTTGTTCTCTTGTACATAGCTAACTCCTTGAGTTCTTAACCTTCTCTTGATCTTGCAAGCTCTTCATTGAGCTTGCAAGTTTAAGGGTTGGTTATTGATCTCAAGGGTTGCATCATTTTTGAAGTTTAATAAAGCTTTCTTTTGCCTTCATTTGCCTTGAGTTTTTAGCCCTCCATTGATCTTGCAATCTCTTAATTGAGTTTGCAACTTTAAGTTTGGGTTATTAAACCCATGGTTTGTCATTTGTTCTATGGTTCCTAGTTATTTCTTACTTGCTCTTTTATTACTTGCTTTACATTCTTGGAATTTAAATTCTATGCTTTACATTCTTGCAATTTAAATTCCATACCTTTTTCTTTCTTGTGATTTTGTCTTCTCTTTTCTTTGTATCTTTTATTTGCCCTTTTGGTTTGTTATTGTAATGTTTGTGAATATGTGTTGTTAGGAAAAGAATACGATATTGTAAGTTAAGGTTTCGTTTCTCATATCCTTTTCCCGTATTTTCCATTTGAACCTTCGCCCAAACCTTACGCAAGCGCTCCGTTAGGCACCCTATCCTACTAAGGTATTGGTGATTCCTAACCACGACCAGTTGTGTTCGGATTGGCCGGAGGCGAAAGCAAGAGACAAGAACGGACGGACAAGGGTCAATAAGCTGGATTCCACGAATACCATGCTTAAGCACCCTAGTCCACGTTGTTGCTGATTGCTCTAGTTTCATTGGTTGAGTTCGGCTCAAAGGACTTGAATACGGATTTCCTTAACTTACACTATCCTATCTAATCCTAACAAACGGTTACTTTGCATATATACACATAGGGTAGATACGAACTTTCCGCCCACGCGCATTAACTCGTAGCAACATGAACGTAAAACGCTCCGTCTCCTTGTGGATCGACCCGTACTCATCGCGGTTAGCTGCAAAGCGACACCATCCTGATTGCGGTTAACTTTAGAACTTCAAATTCTCGGCACGCCGAATGCGTGCCAATCAACTACCCTCATCTTCTTACTATAATCCTAACTCTAACATAACCCATGAGCCTTAACCTTAATTTAGCCTCCATCATTACCACCACAGACATTGCTGTCGCCTACATCTCCTCGTCGCCGCCGCCGCCAAGCCTTTCATCTACTTCATTCTTCTCCCTCACAGCCACCTCCTCCCCCTCTCCCATTCGTTGCTCCTCACAACCACCTCCTCTCCTTCTAGCCACCTTATTCCCTCGTGTACACGTGATCCTCACGGTCACCTCCTCCCCCTCCTTCACTCGCTGCTCTTCAGCCACTCAATGCATCATTGCTACTTCCCTCGCATCGACCTCCTCCCCCTATCAGCTCCTCCAACCACCTCCTTCTAACGCGGCTCCTCCCTTGTGACCATCTCCTCCCTCTCTGGTCTTTTCCTTCGCAACCTCCTCCTCCACTCGCTGTCGTCCATTTCCATCGTCGCCACGTCGGCTGTAAGTCTACGCTAGCGCCCCGGCCGTCTACAGACGCCAAATGCGGAACAAAAACTTTTTAACTGGCGCTACGTATACTTTAACCCGGATCTGCCATTATTGCTAAACTAACAAACTGTAAAGAGTGTAGAAAGGTTATACCGAACGATCCGAGTCCTTCGTTCTTCAACCATCATCCCACGCTCCGTTGCGGCTGCTCCGATCTCGTCGATCTCCGATCTGCTCGTCCAGGTGGCACCACATCACCGATTCTTTAAACGGGCTCCCGCCTCTGACTCGAGGCAACTCGGTCGTCAAGTTTGCTAAAAGAGACGACCAAGAATGATGTAGAGAATGAGTAGATGACTTTGTCTCACTTCGTCCAAGTCCGTGGACGATCGGTAAATGAAGTTGCCGATGGAAATGAAATGGAACAAGAAATGAACTATGAAATTTCCATGCATCCAAAACTTTAGTCTTTTCTTTTTAGCAACCATAATTTCTCAAATGAGTGAGAGTGAAGTGGAGAGAGGGGCCGGCCACTATTTAGCAAAGAGGGAGGTGAGGGTAGGAGCAAGTGGTGACCATAACATGAAGCTTATCATGAAGAAAAGATCTTAACTAAAACAAAAAGCATTAATGTTAAAGCATGAGTCATTAAAACCTAGTCACCATTTAATCCTAGTCACCTCATCTAGATGCTTCTAGAACACTGACTCACCTCAACTGAAGAAAAGATAAATCCGTCTTTAACCGAATGTTAAAAGACGGCTGATAGAAAACTGGAAACTGGCAACTTCCAAAAGTGATCCTGAAACGAATTTCAAGACAACCCCGAAACTGTATAAATATACCCGCATTTGTATTACGACCGAATACAAATGCAACTGAGACAAAGATATTATACCTACTCAATATAATACTCGGATCTGGCTTAAACCAAAGCCGACCAGTATCATCTGCCCGAAAAATAACATGTGCGTAAACGCACGTGCATTTTCCGAACCCTGCCATAAAACCATACGGCCTCTACAACGTTTCGCCAGAACTTGGGAAACTGTCTGTGGGGGACTCTAATGACTCGTCAGTACCCTGGCAGTGGGTTTAACCATAAACCGTCAGCGGCACTAGCTATGCGTAACGGCTGCCCATGGACTGACCTCAAGGGAGGCCGATGAGCGAACTCAAGGGAGGCCGATGAGCGAACACATCCGGAAACCCTACTGAGCCTAACAGTGATAATGTATATACAGTCCGGTCCGTTCGTCTATGAGTATCGCATATCCGCCTAGGGGGCTAGAAACGTCAGACCCCCAATAGCAGTATAAGTCGTGTCGGAGTGTAGCCCAATAACACCCTGAGATACTACTGGAGTACCTACCAGTAAATCTCCTGCCATGGCCATGGACTTTGTGTAATGGCTCTCCTAGACACAGCACGACCTCGCTCCAAATACCGGGAGAGACGAATCCCCTGCCGATCCGCTCACGTGCCTCCATATGGCTCGGGACTGTACCCAAAAGCTACCTGTTTGCACGACTCCTTTGAGCCGTGGTAGGGTAGAAATCAAAGCACAGTGGGAACTCACACGAGACAAATGACGACCTCAGGTCGATGAACTAACCTGTACACATGTCACCAGGGAACTGCTATCTGACGATACGTATAGTACTAACTAGCAGATTCCCGGCGAGTCCTGTCCGGTGTACTCATAACCCAATGAGCACCTGTATACATCTTAGGTGATCCAACTGACACCAGTGGCTTGTGAGACCGGCCACCGCCCCTCGTCGGGGTCTCGACTGTATACACTAGTCTACTCCGGAGTATCGATGCCCTGTCTCGAAACTCCCACGACTAGGGACCACAATTAAGGATATGCATATAAACTACCCAACTCTCACGTATATGATCGCCATCATACTGTTGGTAGTAAAGCAAGATCCTAAGGGTTCTATCAAAGTGTAACATGCAATCAGTCACCTGAACATGTACACGACTGATAAAGCAAACCAGATAGCATACTATCATCTCGAGTAAGACTGTTCTACCGGTATAGGTCCTCCGCAATCATTGCAATCACGTACCTGCGATCCAATAATTGACTATGAGGGCACTATCTCCAACAATCTCCCACTTGCACTCAAGGCTAATTATTGCGATGTCGACTACTCACAGCCCGTGTGAAACCGAACATCCAACTCCTCTACTAATCAGTTTCACAAAGCCCTTTTGTAAAACTATTGTGTTCGAGAAATAGCCTCAGTGAGTGGATCCGCCTAGAAGTTTCTTTCTATATCTCTCTAAATCTCAAGTTCGCGGAGAAAGCCATCTCCCGAATTGAGTAATACCTGTCTTAGAATATGTCTGGATTTCTGATGGGACCTAGTTCATAAATGAACTCCAACTCCAAACTTCTTAGACTGTATCGATCACTGAACCTAATCAGTATCCGGCACCATGCCTCCTACAGTATCCTCTTGGACCACCTGTCCATAATACTGTCCATCTTCGTCAGAGGGAAAAAACTATAACTCTGACAATCACTCTGTCAACCATGTCACCTTTGAAGCCTGGAATGATAATCGTCTCCCGAAGGAGGCTGCCGTCATCAAATCCGTAGAACATGTACTTATGTTCTAAAACTGCTTCCTTATGTTTCTCCAGGATTGGTTTAATACAAACTCATTGCATCTTGTGCAAAAACAACATCTGATGTGGTACTTGACACCTCACGATTGACTCAATTGCCTAAGCAAGTGATCTGCCAATCATGCACAGCCCTCTCCCCTTTAGTCTATACGACACCTTTAGAGAGGGTGACTCTATCACCTGCAGGTACACCACCATGCTAGGAGTCTACTATTCTAAAAACCATTAGAATATCTGTCAAAGTACCCACATTGGGAAACTACCCAATTCCAGATCTAAAACCATAGATCTAGAAACCATAATGTCAAATATTATATCCATATCCTGTCTGGAGAAACAACTGTGTGACGACCAAAGTACAACCGATCGTAGTATAGGAATTTTACTTCCTACTCTGTGTATGTCATCCAAATACCATGACATCACACCCTACTACCTTCTTAACAGATCCATCCCCTATTCTGATTGAAGTCAAACCCATGACTGTCACATCAAAATTAGATGATCTTTCTCCGCTATAACTGCTCTAGTCTATAAATAGACATAAGCTACTTGCCCACTAAACTTCTGCTGCTCTCACTGACTACGACAACCCTCCTACCGGGTCTCATAACCTGGAACAACAGTAGTGTCAAGTCTGGGTAGATAAGAACCTCCCTGTCACCGTCCTTGAGGCTACCGAAGTACCTCTCGGGTGTCTGAGGTTACCCACCATATCTGCGGAGTGGCTATTGGAATGTCAAACCTGATTGAATATATAGGTCCTATTAAATTTTCCGTAATCGTTCGCGGTTCTGGAATCACTTCCAGTTCTACCATACTCCCACTACTGTTTTCTGAAAAAATCCATTTTACTAAAACTGTGGCGAGTTAAGAACAATATCACTATTGATCTTCCAAATGGTAGAATATCAACCCTCGTCATAGCCAGGGTCAACCAACAAACAGCCATTACAGAAACGTGCCCTGAGTTATCCAGAGTCTGGTTTTAAGCATAAGCTGGACAACTCCCCGTACCTTAACATCTTTTAAGGTACGACCCATTCTATATCCAATATAGAAACTTTGGCACTTATTTAATTGGAATCATATTCAAATCATGCAGCTGTCTCCAGTGCATATCACTCTAATGGAAAGAGGCTAATCAGCATTACTCAACTAAGGAATCCATCCAATTATGAGTAACCTGAAAGAGAAACACGTTTCTCAAAACCATCACTATCATCTGAATACCAATCACAAGAATCTACATCTTCGATCTCTTTGAAGAATCCCGATACTTGTGATATCTGGTTCTCTACTTTATTCTTATACCCATAACTTCTCAAAACTTAGACCTTGTATTTCTTTGAAACACTTGTCCAAATACTAGAGAAGTTATAAGTAAATAGAACATAGTACGAGGACCTATCCCTTTGTCCTGATGGATACTGGACAACATACAATACTCTGTATAAGTCCGCTGAGTTGAACAACTCATAACCTGTGCGTCGTAGGTTGAAAACTGTACCCTGGCGATTTCCTCAAATATCACCAATTACAACGAATTCCGATATAATGAGGATGATCACCTAATTCCCAATAACTTACTCCCACTCATCATCTGTAAAACCATACAGATATGAGAATGAAACCTGGTAAATACATACCCTTGGAGTAAGTGTCTAATCGGGAAAACAGTTTTTCTTTAACAATGCACTGAAACATGAAAATGTTTCGTAGGGTTATCCTGGTATTCATAGCAATGCCTCTTCCATAATCCAATTCATGACTGCAACCGTATATTTTATTGCCATCTCTCCAAATCCCTTTATTTGTCTTTAGTCGTTACCTTCTGTACACCATCGTTAGGCTAAATGGTTTTCTTCCTTCCCTACCGTTCGGCACCAGCCTATGGTTTGGAAGAAGACTATCCAGTAAGCATAATAGGTGTACCCTCCTAAACCAAGGAGTACTCGTATCTTGAGAGAAGGTGATGATAAAAGACAACTGAATAATACCTTATTCTTTTAAAGGTGAAATAGGAGTGGCGATGAAGTACGCGGTTTTGGTCGTGAATGATATCAGTCGCAATTTACTTTGCCCTCTTTCTAATCCCTTTATTTTGTCTTTACATATTACCTTCTGCACACCCTACTTAGGCTAATTGGTTTTCTTCATTCCCTACCTTTTGGCACCAGCCTATGGTTTGGAATAAGACTATCCAATAAGCGTAATAGGTGTACTCTCCTAAACCAAGGAGCCCTCGCAACCTGAGAGAAGGTGATAATAAAAGACAACTGAATAAACCAATTCTATTTCTCCTGAACCTTGATCCATCCTCGAAGAAGTCCCTTCGAGTTCGTATATAACCATACGATGGATCTATCCAATGGAAGTGGATATCCGTAGTAATACGGGTGTTCTAAGAAATTCAAAGGGTAAAAGAAGGAGTGGCAATGACTTATGCAACATAGACAATCCAAAAGCCAGTATTTTAAGAAGGTTCGGTCAACCTGGTCACTGAGTCATAGTCTATGGTCGGTCAAAGGTCGCTGCCAAAGAGAGAGAGAAAAGAAACACTCTGCGTGCACTCTAACCTAGATCAGAATGGTTATCACTTTATCTAATCCGTAAACCTCCCACTGTCCTGTCAAATTCTCCCCCAAACCTGAAAGAAGAATCAATCGGGATCACCTGAAGAGTAAACCAACTCATCAGTGGGAATCGGGATCCAACTCTCATCGCATGATAACGTGATGGAATGCATCCACGTTACTCATACTCCAGAAGGTATGCGCATACTTGGCAAGTTTCAGTTTCTTTAGAAACTCCCGATCTGATTTTTGCCCCATGCTCTTATAACCTTGGCTTTGGTCAAAATGTCATAAGTCACATGCCAAGTTCTACCCGTCACTATCTTGTCAATTTGAACCCACCCGCACATGCCCCTGACTTTGGCCAATCGGCAGAACGACTGTCCCAAACTAACTCATCTATCTATGCAACAATTGAAATACCCAGCAGCTACCAAACACTATGCCTTAACTTTGGCTAAAATACATAGCTTGAATACTACTGAATACTCAAAAGAAGTGACGGAGGGCTACGGCTGGTTTTTTGGCGAAAAACCTTTAACGTAGTGAACTTGATATCGCTGAAGGAACCTGATAGCTTTTTAAAATATAGTGGCGAAAACCTTTTGCTAAAGAGGTCACTCCCGGTAAAGGGATCTCGGCTCTTTCCTCGTGGAATGAGGTGCAGGATATTCCACTGAATACCGCTATGCAAAGCAACTTGTAATCGACTATAGTGAAGTTATTACCCTGACGCAAACTTCTGTCCAAGGGGTCAGTCCCGGTGAAGGGATATCGGCCCTTGCCCCGTCGAATGAGGTGCAGGATATTCCACTGAATACCGCTATGCAAAACAAAAGGAAACGTCTTTGCAATAACACTTTTTAAATTGTTCCAACAACTGTAAACAGGTTTGTTTAACTTTTTGCATTGATCAGAATCAATGCAGTCCCATCAATCAATCACACCAGAAAAGAACGAAAATAAAATGTACGTATATGCCATCCGCATTCGTCACTGGGTCCCGTCATCACCCGTTAGGTTACTTAACTAACGACAGAGCGGGGAATGGACTAGCGCGGGTGTAAAACATATACAACATCTAATAGTATATAAACCAATATACAATAATCGCTCCAGGCGTGATAATATGCAACATTACAGAAAAGTAATAAGCATCACAGAACAATACAGATAACTGGGATCCCCGGGTTTCACAGAGCCGCTGCTGAAACCCGACGTTCCCCTGTCGTGTGGATAGCCTGTGCAATGAAACCTAGACCCCTACGGGTGCGGCAAGTTACCCGCCAAAACCTGAAGCGAGGTAGTCCCCACAGCATAGTGAATGGAACACCCGGCACTTCACGGAATCCGGTAATCTTGGGCACCCCTCCTTGGGTCAACCTGTACCCCCTACGAGTGCGGCGAATAGTCTGCCAATTTTAGAGTGGGGCCCCTCTGCCTCTCAAAGCCATGAGATGCGGACCCGTTGCCCTCCAGAACCTGGCTATCCGTGCACTCCGTCGCGGGGTAAAACCTAGTACAGTAATGAAAAATAGTATAACAGGTACATCGACCGCAATCTGGTCGTGCCCCAAAAGAATATTATACAACAGGCAGTGACGGCAGTCCACATGTTGGACGCTCGCCCCGCAATATCAAATGTACAAATAAACTCAAACTGCACTATCATTGCACACTGCTATCCACCACGACAAAACCGCAACATCACAGCACAACACAGAACATCAACGCGAATGTCACGTTCGCAAACCCGTCTAAAAGAACTATAGCAATCGGACGCGGTTTACCGATCAAATGACATTCCCGGTCGGAGATATAATGTAAGCACTGTAAACTAACATGTTTAAATTTCGATCGACTAAATATCATAAAGTGGGCCCCACGCAAATCTGGAGAACAGTAACAAAACCTGGGCCCAAAAGATATATACCAAAAACCCAAAATTCCACCAGAGAAGACACTGAGAAAATTTGATGCAGTGATTCATTAGGATGGCCGCGGATCCGCGGCCAAACCATGGGTTTGGCCGCGCTTCCGCGGCTATATAGTGGAATCACTTGCTCAAATTTTGTCGTGTGCCTTAGAAAACCCTGCACAGATTTCTGAGATATGTAAAATATTTTTAGGACACCATTTAAAATCAACAGAAACTGTCAAGCTGAAAAATTGTGATTTTTGATTTCCGGTTCGATCGATATTTTAAACGCGTTAGTACAAGTTAGTATAGCAAAATGGTGAGGCTCTGATACCACTGTAAGTCTACGCTAGCGCCCCGGCCGTCTACAGACGCCAAATGCAGAACAAAAACTTTTTAACTGGCGCTACGTATACTTTAACCCGGATCTGCCATTATTGCTAAACTAACAAACTGTAAAGAGTGTAGAAAGGTTATACTGAACGATCCGAGTCCTTCGTTCTTCAACCATCATCCCACGCTCCGTTGCGGCTGCTCCGATCTCGTCGATCTCCTATCTGCTCGTCCAGGTGGCACCACATCACCGATTCTTTAAACGGGCTCCCGCCTCTGACTCGAGGCAACTCGGTCGTCAAGTTTGCTAAAAGAGACGACCAAGAATGATGTAGAGAATGAGTAGATGACTTTGTCTCACTTCGTCCAAGTCCGTGGACGATCGGTAAATGAAGTTGCCGATGGAAATGAAATGGATCAAGAAATGAACTATGAAATTTCCATGCATCCAAAATTTTAGTCTTTTCTTTTTAGCAACCATAATTTCTCAAATGAGTGAGAGTGAAGTGGAGAGAGGGGCCGGCCACTATTTAGCAAAGTGGGAGGTGAGGGTAGGAGCAAGTGGTGACCATAACATGAAGCTTATCATGAAGAAAAGATCTTAACTAAAACAAAAAGCATTAATGTTAAAGCATGAGTCATTAAAACCTAGTCACCATTTAATCCTAGTCACCTCATCTAGATGCTTCTAGAACACTGACTCACCTCAACTGAAGAAAAGATAAATCCGTCTTTAACCGAATGTTAAAAGACGGCTGATAGAAAACTGGAAACTGGCAACTTCCAAAAGTGATCCTGAAACGAATTTCAGGACAACCCCGAAACTGTATAAATATACCCGCATTTGTATTACGACCGAATACAAATGCAACTGAGACAAAGATATTATACCTACTCAATATAATACTCGGATCCGGCTTAAACCAAAGCCGACCAGTATCATCTGCCCGAAAAATAACACGTGCGTAAACGCACGTGCATTTTCCGAACCCTTCCATAAAACCATACGGCCTCTACAACGTTTCGCCAGAACTTGGGAAACTGTCTGTGGGGGACTCTAATGACTCGTCAGTACCCTGGCAGTGGGTTTAACCACAAACCGTCAGCGGCACTAGCTATGCGTAACGGCTGCCCATGGACTGACCTCAAGGGAGGCCGATGAGCGAACTCAAGGGAGGCCGATGAGCGAACACATCCGGAAACCCTACTGAGCCTAACAGTGATAATGTATATACAGTCCGGTCCGTTCGTCTATGAGTATTGCATATCCGCCTAGGGGGCTAGAAACGTCAGACCCCCAATAGCAGTATAAGTCGTGTCGGAGTGTAGCCCAATAACACCCTGAGATACTACTGGAGTACCTACCAGTAAATCTCCTGCCATGGCCATGGACTTTGTGTAATGGCTCTCCTAGACACAGCACGACCTCGCCCCCAATACCGGGAGAGACGAATCCCCTGCCGATCCGCTCATGTGCCTCCATATGGCTCGGGACTGTACCCAAAAGCTACCTGTTTGCACGACTCCTTTGAGCCGTGGTAGGGTAGAAATCAAAGCACAGTGGGAACTCACACGAGACAAATGACGACCTCAGGTTGATGAACTAACCTGTACACATGTCACCAGGGAACTGCTATCTGACGATAGGTATAGTACTAACTAGCAGATTCCCGGCGAGTCCTGTCCGGTGTACTCATAACCCAATGAGCACCTGTATACATCTTAGGTGATCCAACTGACACCAGTGGCTTGTGAGACCGGCCACCGCCCCTCGTCGGGGTCTCGACTGTATACACTAGTCTACTCCGGAGTATCGATGCCCTGTCTCGAAACTCCCACGACTAGGGACCACAATTAAGGATATGCATATAAACTACCCAACTCTCACGTATATGATCGCCATCATACTGTTGGTAGTAAAGCAAGATCCTAAGGGCTCTATCAAAGTGTAACATGCAATCAGTCACCTGAACATGTACACGACTGATAAAGGCAAACCAGATAGCATACTATCATCTCGAGTAATACTGTTCTACCGGTATAGGTCCTCCGCAATCATTGTAATCACGTACCTGCGATCCAATAATTGACTATGAGGGCACTATCTCCAACATCGGCAACCATGGAAAAATGTTTAGTATTAACCATTTTAATAAAATAATTAATTAAATTGATTAAAACGGAAAAACATGACATTTAACATGTATAATTAGCACCATCAACTGTTGGCCGATAGGTGTGGTAGTTATTCGTAATTTTGAAAGTATTTGGTATTTAGTTGCCAAACGGTAAAACTATTTGGTAGTTTCGTGATTTAAGTTATGAACAAGGGTTTTTATCGAAATAAGGAGTTTATATATTAAAATTATTAAAATAATACAATTTAAATTATATTTAGCAGAATAGGACGGTTCCCCGCCTGACGAGGCCCACCCAACACAGAGAGCGGGTTCCTGGAACCCGCCCCCACCCATACAATAAAGAGAGCGGGTTCTTAGAACCCACCTTCTTCGTGGGGTTGGTGGGGGAAGGTTATAAAGGAGAGGGCGGGTTCCTAGAACCTGCCCCCATTTTAAATTAAAAAAAATAAATTAAAAACAATTTAAAAAATATCGTTTACAAAACCATTAATAAATAATAAATAATAAGATTGTTGTTTATGTTATGGACGGGTGACAATTGTTATTACAGTTCATAAAGAATTACTATAAATATGAATCTTGTATACACTTTATTCATAAAATGAATCCATCAAAATAATAATACAAAAAAATCATATCATACTAAAATGTAAATTATACAAGTTTCATAATGCAAAAAAATCATATCATACTAAAATGTAAATTATACATGTTTCTTTACAAGCGCTAACTGATTTTCATCCCGTGCACTTGTCACGATCTCGAAGGTCCCGTCCCTATTGACTGTTCTGGACATCTGGTTCTATAATGACCTGGTTATTTATATAGGCTACATCTGCCGTGTCTTTGCTAAGGATCAGCATCCATTGTCATTCGATCTCGACGTATTTTAGGTCTTCCGGGTCCTATATTTTTGTCTGACGGCAATACAGTAGGTGTTTGTCTGTTCCCCGTGTAATAGTGCCAACAGCGACTGTTTGGTATAGGATGAAATTTTGGATTGTATGCGTCTTGGTAATTGGAAACTGAATAGTAACGGGAAGTAAAATTGTAATGTGTGTTATGCATGCTGCTCGCAGCAGCAATTGCGTAGGCACAAGGTAAATGTTGTTGCTGAAAAACACCACATGTGCACGAAGAGAGCCCTTCATCTCTAAAATTTATGGTATATTGATTCCAATTACTCCCCGTAACTTGAAACTCCGCTGTGTAAAACCTTTTAGATATGTAGTATTGTGCTCTGCGCTCTCTTTTCCGGAATATATCTTCGTAATACACGGTGAGTAGAGTCTCTATCGCCAAAGACTTTTCCCTTCTTTGCACAAAGTAAGTATTCACTCTGAAAAAGGTTTGAACAATCAACCCCTGTATCGGTAAGCTTCTAACACCTTTAAGGATCCCGTTGAAGCTTTCAGACATATTAGTGGTCATTAGTAGATATCTGCATCCATTATCATGTACTTGTGACCACATGCGTACTGGATACTCATCTAACCACGCTTTCGCGGCTTGACTCATCTCACTAATTTTCGTCATGTACGTGTCATGAACATTAGGGTCAGACACTTCACCGGCTTTGTACACTTATGTAGATCTGAATTTTTAATTTTTCTATCAAAATTTTGTCTGTAGTTCCGCAGGCAAAACTTATATGGGGTCGTCGGAAATACAGCTCTCATTGCAGCCAGTATTCTTAGATGTCTTTCAGATATGATGCATAAATCTGTTTTATCAATAACAGATGGGATACTTTTGAGTTGATGAAAAAACTATGACCAGGATGATGTATTTTCACCATTGACAATAGAAAATCCTAACGGAAATATACCGTTATTAGCATCAACACCTGTAGCAATTAATATGCAATCTCTGTACTTACCATATAGATACATCACATCCACGCACAATACTGGCCGACAGTGTGTGAAACTATCCGCACAAGGAGCAAAACACCAGAAAATTCTTTGAAACCTGACACAGCCATCGACATCTGTTTATGTGGTTTTTAACCGGTATACGGACCCCAGATTTGATGCTTTCACGGCTTCCATAAAAGGGACTAGTAAGTTGTACGAGCTTTCCCAATCCCCAAATATCTTGCATAATGCCTTTCTACGAGCATTACATGCCTTCACATACAAAATCTGAATTTTGTGCTCTCCGCTGACATAGAGCTGTATCTCTCGGGAAGTCATCGCCACATTTGTACGGATTAGTGGCATGATTAGTGAGCAAATGTAAGATGAAGTGCAATTCCTGTGATCTTTTAATATAATAGAATTGATGCAAGTATGTTCTTGGTTGTATTTCGTGACCTTCCAAGCTTTGGCTCTTTTGGAACAACATGCATGCAATCTCCACTTACATTCAGGAGCTTTCGTACATACCACGGTATAGTACGTCTTATTTGACTCTTCGGTTTTAATTGTAACATTTTTTTGAATAGCCCACGACTTCAGCTTACAAATAAGATCTCCTTTTTCCTGAAACATATCTCCAACAGTGACATCTTCGCCTTTTACAGTCGCTTCCAAATCGGGATCAGTATTTACTTCTTCCACGGCTAAGTCTACCCAGCTATCATTTTCCAGCGGATCAAGGCCGGGATCTTCTAGTTCAACAAAATCATTATTCGCAGCCATGTCATCAATGAATGCTATTTCATTCAATCCAGCGGCATAATCCACGCTATCCTCCCCTTGATGACATTCACCAGTTTCATCATCATCACTATCACCCATATCAATGTCACCCGTAGCAACATAAGGCCCGGGTGCAATATATGATGTTGAGGTTGGTATAATGTGGATGGTTCAAGGTGAAAAGACTGGAAAGATGTGGACGAACATGCTTGGAATGCGCTACTTGGATCGTGTTGGAATAATGCGGAGGTATGAGAAAATCTGTGTTTAGTATATAAATTTTTCTTATATAATTTATTCTTAATATTTTCGTATTACGAATAATATAAACATAATCACCACTTGTTTCAGATTGATTTACCTTTGGAAGGTTGGTAATCCTTGTTGTTCTTCAGGAGTGCATGCAACTGCAGCAGTCGATTGGGAAAATCTGTATTTAATATATACAATATATTAGTATTTTGATATTACAAAAAGAGGATTTATAAAATATTTACCCTTGAGTTTGAAGGTTTGAATAATGATGTGTATAGTCGTATCCACTGAGACTGAAGGTATCATTGTTAACCATGGGACCGTATCCCCAGGAACTAGCTCCAGCATTACCATCAAAATTACTCGTTGGAGCGACATCTGATACTTCCAATTGTTCCTTCTGAACTAAAAGTTCAAAAGAATGCTGGGTGTTTGCCAGACCGAAATCTATCATCGAAGATATTGATGTATCGTCTATAATTTCAACCAATGCATTTCCACTAACCATAGGCCATATACAACTTAACCTAAGCTTAATTTCACGGGGATCGTATTTCGTGATTTTAAACACTGTTTTCTCGAGTTCATTATAAGTCGTTGATAATTCTAGTCGCATAATTCTTGTGCACCCGCCCATATACTCGGGACCTTATACACTTGTCACAATATGATCATCGTATTTACATACAACAAATAAACTTGAACTTTCCATTATCTGCATCAAACAATATCAATCTAACAAAAAATAAAAAACGTTAACAACTGATATAATGATTATATTCATTGAAAATTAAACAAACGTTGAATTAAATTTACATATATTTGAAGGGGTGAAGATGAGATTTGCAGATGAGATTTTGTAGGAGGTGAACATGCAAATCGGAGTAGATTGAAGAGCAAATGGTAGGGGGAGAAGGGGTTTTTATAGGTGTTTGGTGGTAAAAGGGTAATGAGTTCTTGAAACCCGCTATCCGTTTTTAAATTTGATGGGAGATAAAGGGGTCACGGGCTTGTCTTGGAGTAAGTAAAATTATTTAAAATATTAAGGAAGACCCGACCCGTTTTAAGAACCCGCGCTCTCCTTTTTAAATGAGAGGACGGGTTCTTTTAACCCGCTATCCCCTTTTAAATTTGACGAGAGATAAACGAGTCACGGGCTTGTTTTGGGTAAGTAAAATTATTTAAAGTATTAAGGAGGGCGTGTTTCAAGAACCCGTCCTGGTTCTTGTAACCCGCTATTCCCCTGTGACATTCGATATGACAATAAGGGGGTCAGAGTCGCGGAATATGTTTTAACAAAAAAACAAATGAATGATTTGACAACACATTATATTATAAGGAAAAAACAAAATCATGATTTGACACTTGACATTATTTACATGATCGAAAAACCAAAAATTCACTGTAGGCAAAGGAGAGGGCGGGTTTTAGGAACCCGCTGGCAGAAAATTATTGGGAGGCGTGTTCCTGAAACCCGCCCTCTCCTTTTGAAATGAGATAGCAGGATGAGACTGAGATTCTTTAATAAAGAAAGTTTCGTATTATCAAATCAACTTTAACAACAGTGGGGAATATGTTTTAAAAAAAAAAGAAATGAATGATTTGACAACACATTATATTATAAGAAAAAAAATTCACGATTTGACACTTGACATTATGTACATGATCGAAAAAACAAAAATTCACTGTGGCCAAAGGAGAGGGCGGGTTTTAGGAATGCGTCCTCCTTTCTCTATAAAATCCCGCCCTTTTCGCTTTGATTTTCACTATCTCTATGCAAATTCCCTTCTAAACCCACCAACTGTCTCAATCTTTCAGTAATTGTAATATCAAAATAATTTCAATGGAGAATCAACCATTCGACAAATCACTTCTCGTAAATCAAAACGACCATAGATCTTTCAGTATATTACACGGGGAGGAAAGATTGAAAACTTATTATATTTGTTTCAATTCCCCATTTCTTTTAATTCTAATAGTTCAAAATATTATAATTAAATTTTGCAGGGTGGAGATAATCTTGCTGTCGTCAGTCATAGTTCTGACAAGTGGAAAGTTACTGATTATCGTATAATCGAGCGGATTCGAAGAGCCGGATTTTATGAAGCTTCAATGCTTCGTCATATCCAACTCAACCACAGTTTTGTTACCTCTCTTGTTAAGCGTTGGAGAAAAGAGACTCACACTTTTCATCTTAGATGGGGTAAGGCCCCTATCACACTCTAGGATATTGGCCTTTTACTTGGTTTACAGGTGAATGACCTTGGATTGGTTTGATGTACAATTGTGGGTCCAGATATCGAGCACCCATATTGGGATATATATATTAAGTCTGCTCTCGGACAGGTATAGTTCGTAATTTTTTAAATAAAAAATTTAAGTATGTTACAGTGATATTAATTAACAATTAATTGTAAAATTCAGATACCAGGAGGGTATACTAAAGGGTATAAGATCAGTTTAAACTGGCTAAAAGATACATTTACTAATATCCCTGATGAAGCAACCGATGATGTCTTGGATAGACATGCACATGCCTACATTCTGTACATGATCGGTTCTTGGTTGATACCGGACCAATCGGCAACGCATGTCCATCCTTTATATCTTAGGTTTCTTACGGCCTTTGATGTGTGTGGTCAGTATGCTTGGGGAGCAGGTGTCATGGCCTATCTTTATAAGGAACTAGATTAGGCATGTGCTCCTACGAAGAATAAAATTTGTGGCTGCATTACATTACTTCAGGTATATAATATTTTTTATTAGCTAGGCATTTGTAAAATTTTAATATTGGTTCTTTATAATATTATGACACTTTATATAAAGATTTGGTCAAGGGAGCACATGTGTATGGGAAGACCAGATAGCATTAATATTTCTGCCAAGGAAACCCCTGGAAAGCCTCTCGGTTCTTGGTAGAGTGGCAAGAAATCTTATAAGGCTCCTCGAAGAGCACTTAAGTATTATAGAGATGAGTTGGATTGTATGGTGGCGACTCAGGTAACCATACATTAGGTAATTAACCTTGTTTAAAAATTTTAAATTAGCTTCATTACAATTTTTGTACTATGTTATTTGCGCAGTTCACGTGGACGCCTTATACAGCATATCATCTGCAAGGATTACTCGACATCTATATCGAAGGAGAGCCGGTTTGGCGGGCTCGATGCCCACTACTATGTATTAATATCGTAGTCATACACCTACCGGACCGGGTGTTGTGGCAGTTTAGTAGATTGCAACATATTTCTGTTCCGCCGCCTGTGCCTATGACAATAGAGGGAGACATGCGAGGAGGAAATATGGAGCGTGATTGGAGGGAGCATCATCATCAATATTTGCTGAGATGGGAGGATATGCAGCGTAATATTGCTTTACAGCAAATAAGTGACCAAACAACCACCGACGCTACAGAAATATATCTACAATGGTATAAGCGTGTCACTGTAAGATATTTTTCTGCTCTCCCTAACGACTTTTCAAACATCCGGCAGTACGAGCCTAGAGGCCACGTGGAACGAGAAATGGTAAATTAAATTTTTTTAATTAATTAGTTTTTAACATCCGGCGGTATGAGTCAATAATTATATCTTATTTTTAATGTAACGACAGGCTCGTGGGTTGCATCATTTACAATCATTGATACAGGATCCATATCCGACTGATGCTGGTCCAGATACTCAGGCTTTATTTTCTACTATATACTCATATATTGGTGTATATTCAGTTCATATAATATGCTTCCACATTTATCGCCATCGCTTGAGTAGCAGTATAAACCGGCACCAGAGCCGCTGCATGAGCCGACACCAGAGCCGCAGCATTAGGGAGATCCAGAGCATCGAGATCAGTGGTTCGGAGCACCATACTGTCAGCAGCAACCGTGGCATATTGAACAAGCGCAACAACCGGAGCAACAACAGTTTTGGGGGACAGATTTTGCGCAACAACAGCAGTCTTGGGGGTCAGGTTTTGCGCAACAACAACAGTCTTGGGGAACAGGTTTTGCGCAGCCTTGGGGGCCAGGTTTTGTGCAACATTAGCAGCATGAAATCGGGACAGGTTCTTCGCAACAACAGCCCAGTCGGGAGATAGATTTTTTATCCTACATACAGTTATCGGAAGGCAGCACATATCCGACACCTATCCCACATTCAGGATTTGCGGAACAACAACCTGTCTAAGACGATGCTGAAGATGAATCAGAAGAGCAGACGCCGCCGCCGCCGCCCTATACGCAAGAAATGGGAGGGTCGTCCAGTCACCCCCAAAAGGCATAGGCTTATGTCTAGCTTTCTCGGATTGGGAAAGGGAAATGGAAATCGATAATTGTATACTTTTACAAATGGATGTCAAAGTGTCCAATTATTTTGATGGATTCATTTTATGAATGAAGTGTATACAAGATTCATATTTATAGCAATTCTATATGAACTGTAATAACACTTATCACCCGTCCGTAACATAAACAACAATATTATTATTTATTATTTATTAAGGGTTTTGTAAACCTATATTTTTTAAATTGTTTTTCGATTTATTTATTTATTTTTAATTTAAAATGGGGGCGGGTTCTAAGATCCCTCCCTTTCCTTTATAAAGGTTCCTAGAACCCATCCCCACCAACCCCACGAAGAGGGCGGGTTTCTGGAACCCGCCCTCTCCTTAATAAAGGAGAAGGCGGGTTTCTGGAACCCGCCCTCTCCTTAATAAAGGAGAAGGCGGGTTTCTGGAACCCGTCCTCTTCATTGTATGGATGGGGGCGGGTTCCAGGAACCCACTCTCTGTGTTGGGCTTGTCAGGCGGGGAACCGCACTATTCTGCTAAATATAATTTAAATTGTATTATTTTAATAATTTTATTATATAAACGCCCTATTTCGAAAAAAACCCTATGAACAAATATCCAATACATAAACACGTCCAAGTTCCAGCACACATGCAAACATCTAGTCCCCCCTATTTTCATTTAGAAATGCTGCATCATTCCCTCGTTCAAATTTCAAACTCAAACCTGATCCCATTGTCTCTCTTCTCTATGTAGATTTAGGGTTAGGGTTTTCTCTTCTTCACTCCATGACCGCCTCCACTCTCCATCTAACCTTCGAAAGGGTCCAAGGCAAGGCCAAACCCTAGCCGGCGATGCAGGAATCCTACTCAGAATTAGCCGAGTTATCAGAGGCAACACCTTCGCCATCAAAGACCCCACCATCTCCCAAAAGCACCTTGCCATCGAATTCTCAGCCTTGATCTCCAAATGGACCGTTACAGATCTCGACACCTGCAATGACACCCTCATCAACAACGTCAAGGTCCTGTCTTTGAACCCTTTCCCGTTATTCGACGGTGATGTCATCAAGATCGGTGAGACCACCTCTGCCTCCGTCAAGATTGGCGGCAGTTTGGAGAGGGGGAGGGGTAAAGGTGCGAGCCTGAGGGCTGAGGATGAGGACTTGGGGAGAGGAAAGCAGAGGGGGAATCCCTCTGGTTTTTCGAATGTTGAAGAAAGTATCGAATCAAGGCCACAAAGACGAGCCGCTTGCGCGAAGATTTCAAAGGAAGCTATGGATTATATTATTGAAGATAGCATCGAGAATCCAAAGAAAATGTGAAGAGAATGAGGCCAAGGAATGCTCCAGCTCCAACTCCGGCATCCTCTGCTAAAGATTTGCAAGTTGAACAATCCATCATCGAGAAAGGAGAAAATAATATTGAAGGCAATAAAAACAAGGTTGAAGATAAAGAGATGAGCGTTGAAGTTAGGGAAGAAGACAGTACAAGATATTGGCTGCTTAAGTGACAGTCCCAGACTATCACCCAAGTGGGTTTATTAACCCCCCAAAACCCAAAATGAATTTTTTTTGCGCTTCCCCATTTTTTTAACTTTACCAATTTCTAAACCTATGCCCTAGCTCAAAGTCGAGCTGCCATCGTAGCGGGAGCCCACCTCGCCGTTGACGACCGCTGCCTGATCCCACCTCGCCGATGATCCTCGTGCTATCCTACCTCGCTGCCGCATTAGCTTAATCTTGAAGTCGCTGCCCTAGCTTGATCCCACCTCGCCGTCGATGACCGCCGCTCGATCCTACCTTGCTGTCGATTCTCCCGCTATCCCACCTCGTAGCTACCCTAGCTCAAGCCTACCTCTCCATCGACGACAGCCACTCGATCCCACCTTGCCATCGATCCTTGTGTTATCCCATCTCGTCGCTGCCCGAGCTCGAAACCGTTGCCCTAGTGATGGAGGTTCGAATCTCCTTCAGATATTGTCCTCCGTCGATCTGTCGCGAGCGTTGATGGACGGCTAAGGTTGATGTTGAGAGTCATCTCCCTGAGCGTGTGGATCTCAGTGGGCTTGATTTGGAGTGAAGCTGAGCTACCTGTAAAGAAGTCCCGGGGTGGTTGTATCACCATGGACCCTCCGACGATCAAGTTAGCCAAGTTATTTGGGCAGAGTAGTGGCTTGTTGGAGTAAAATTGCGTTCTCTGAGTCGTCTGAGAGAGGGGTTTATATAAGGGTCGCGTGGAGCGAGCCGGTGCAAGATCTCCGCCGTCAGTTACGCCCGTACGTTGCGCCCGCGTTAGTGGCGGGATCCGCTCATTAATGGAGGAACGATCCTGTGTGGGACGCGGGACGTAGGGCGGCGGATATCTCTCTTTGGAAAGATACGCGGAGCCGTTGCGGAAGCGCTAAGGCCTCGCGTTCTCGTTTGTCCAGGAGATCTGGGGAGGCTTAGCTCGGCGTGAGGCTCGGAGACGAGCCAGGAGGAAGTTCAGCTTTGCAATAGCTCAGAGACGAGCAAAGGAGAATGGGTGCCAGTTCGGTGGCTAGGTCGCTCTTGGGTACGAGGCGGAGTGCAAGCTCGGGAATAAGCTGAGGAAGGTCATCAATGCTCCACATTGATTTTGTTGAAATTTACCACTTCTGAGCATCATCATTAGCCCCCTACTCTCGTTCTGACCTATTTATGGGTCGGGTCGAGAGTGGACTACACGGAGAATCTTCTGCTCGGTTTGGCACCGAGAATCATGATGTCGATTGCCCAGGAATGAATGGAGGTGTCGTTTCGTCTGTTAGGGCCTGCTATCAACCGAACTCGAGCTCTCCTATTTTTTTTTACTTGAGCTATGTTAGGAGCCTTTTTTTACTTGAGCCATGTTAGGAGCTTTCCTTCTTCGGGTGCATGCGTCGGGCAGATGCTTGCCAGCTGGTTCAATGTAAGGATCAGGGATCTACTATTGAGACCGAGCATGAAGATGTCTGGCGGCTTCGTGACGATGGCTTTGATCCATCCCTTTGTAGGGCAGGAAGCTGCCTGGAGTGGATGGACCGAGCAGGAGAATGCCCGGTCGCCTCATGATGAGGGCTTTTGATCTGCATTGTTATGGGACAGGAAGCTTCCTGGTAGGATGAACCGGGCATGAAGATGCCCGGTTGCCTCATGATGAGGGCTTTCGATCCTTGGCATCATGGGGCAGGAAGCTGCCCGCCAGGATGAACCGAGCATAAGGGTGCCCGGTCGCCTCGTGATGAGGGCTTTTGATCCTTGGCGTCGAGGGGCAGTAAGTTGACCGCCAGGATGAACCGAGCATGAGGATGCCTGGTCGCCTAGTGATGAGGGCTTAGATCCTTGGCGTCGTTGGGGCAGGATGCTTCCCGCCAGGATGAATCGAGCATAAGGGTGCCCTTTTCCTCTTGAGGAGGGCTTTCGATCCTTGGTGTCGTGGGGTAGGAAGCTGCCCGCCAGGATGAACCGAGCATGAGGGTGCCCGGTCGCCTCGTGATGAGGGCTTTGGATCCGCAGCATCGAGGGGAAGTAAGTTGCCCGCCAGGATGAACCGAGCATGAGGGTGCTCGGTCGCTTCTTGAGGAGGGCTTTCGATCCTTGGCATCATGGGGCAGGAAGTTTCCTTCCAGGATGAACCGAGCATGAGGGTGCCCGGTCGCCTCTTGAGGAGGGCTTTCGATCCTTGGCATCATAGGGCAAGAAGATGCCCGCTAGGATGAACTGAGCATGAGGGTGCTCGGTCGCCTCTTGAGGAGGGCTTTCGATCCTTGGAGTCATGGAGCAGGAAGCGTCCTGCCAGGATGAACCGAGCATGAGGGTGCTCGGTCACTTTATAATGAGGGCTTCGATCTACAGCGTTGGGGGGTAGGAAGCTACCAGCTGCGGATGGACCGGACAAAATAGCTGCACGGTGGCCTCGAGATGAGGGCTTCAATCCTTGGCATAGATGGGTAGGAATTTACCCGCCAGGGATTGACCGGGCAGGGAAGCTGCTCGGTAGCCTCGAGATGAGGGCTTCGATCCGCAGCGTTGTGGAGTAGGAAGATACCAGCTGCGGATGGACCGGGCAGAGTAGCTGCACTGTGGCTTCAAGATGAGGGCTTCGATCCTTGGCGTAGATGGGTAGGAATATACCCGCCAGGAATTGACCGGGCAGGGAAGCTGCTCGGTGGCCTCGTGAGAAGGGCTTTGATCCGCAGCATTGTGGGGTAAGAAGCTACCAGCTGCGGATGGACCGGGCAGAGTAGCTGCATGGTGGCTTCAAGATGAAGGCTTCGATCCTTGGCATAGACGGGTAGGAATCTACTCGCCAGGGATTGACTGGGCAAGAAATCTGCTCGGTGGCCTTTAGATGAGGGCTTCAATCCACAGCATTGTGGGAGTAGTAAGCTACCAGCTGTGGATGGACCGAGCAGAGTAGTTGCGCGGTGGCCCCGAGATGATGGCTTCAATCCTTGGCATAGATGGGTAGGAATCTACCCGCCAGGGATTGACCGGGCAGGGAAGCTGCTCGGTGGCCTCGAGATGAAGGCTTCGATCCGCAGCGTTGTGGGGTAGGAAGCTACCAGCTACGGATGGACCGGGCAGAGTAGCTGCGCGGTGGCTTCAAGATGAGGGGTTCAATCCTTGGCGTAGGTGGGTAGGAATCTACCCTCCACGGATTGACCGGGCAGGGAAGGTGCTCGGTGGCCTCGTAACGAGGGCTTTTGATCCACAACGTTTGTCGGGCAGGAATCTACCCGCTGCGGATGAGCAGAAGACATTCGTCGGTCCTGCACGGAATTTCAGCATGGAAATAATAGGAAGCAATTCAGATCGCAGAGAAGCAAGAATCTTTATTATTAAACAAAATACAATTTATGTAATTTAGTTTAGATTCTCCTGTATTGAGTGACCGGGATCGGCAGGTGTCCTTATTGCTCGGACTCAGGTCAGTCGGTGATGACCATGATCTGTCCAATCGTTAGCTCTGCGTCATTAATTTGTTTGGCTTGCCTCCGATCTGTTTGATGTTTGTCCCGTAGGTACTTTTCCAGGTGACCTGAGCGGATCAACTCCTCGATGTAGTTGCGGAGTTGTTTGCAGTTCTCGGTCGGGTGCCCTTGCGTCCTATGGAAGGCGCAGTAAGGGCCGCGGAGACGCTTTTCCGCCCTTGGGGTGATTGGCGGGAGCATAAAGAAACTCTCGCTCTTTTCTTCCTCTAATAGCTCGGCTTGGGAGATATTCAGAGGAGTGTACTCCTGAAATCTCAGGGAGTAAGGTATTGGTCGGTTGACCCACTTCTTCTCTTGTCTGCCCCTCTTCTTTTAGTCAGCTTGGTTGGCCCAGGGTAGGAGTTAACCTCGGACTCGAGTTGGATTTCCTACTCAGTCCACGCGTTTACCTCGGCCATGGTCTTAGGCTGCGCCAATGCAAAAGAGCGGAGCCACTCTTTGTGCCTAAAACCTGACCTCAGCGTGGTGATGACAGTCTCATCACGGTGCTCGGAGACCTCGAGGAGAGCGTTGTAGAAGCGAGCGGCATATCCTTTAAAGGATTCTTTATCCCCTCTCTTTATAGTGAAGAGGTAATCGACGGCCCGCTTCTGCCGTCTGTTCATGACGAAATGTCTGAGGAACTGGGTGGCCAGCTCATCAAAGGTAGAGATGGAGCATGGCGTAAGTCCTCGGAACCAATCTTGTCCGGCCCAGATGAGAGTGGCGGGGTACGATCGGCATTGAGCAGTGTCGGAGTTGTCCTGGAATCCCATGCCCACAGTAAACGTGTCAAGATGGTCTTTCGGGTCGGACTTCCTATCAAAGAGGGCCACTTTTGGAGGCTTGTTTCTGGATGAGACGCGAACAGTGAGTAGCTCTTCAGTGAAGGGTTTCATAAGCGAGTCAGCGGCATACCTTGCCCATACCTTCGATTTTCTTTTCAAGGGCGTCAAGACGGTCGTGGTATCCCGAGGATTCAGAGTTATAGCCCCTCCCGCTGCTGGCCTATGCCTGGCTGCGGCTCCGGTTCCATTCTATTAGGTTCCTTAGGTCCCCTGGCGAGGTCATTCTCGAGTTATCATGAAGTGTGCCGCCCGCGCGACCCCATCGAGGGAGAGGGTGCCGGCCATGCCTGGGAGCAGGCAAGTTGACCGACACCTCCTCGAGAGAGACGGGAGCACGATGGTCCTCGCGGCGGGGAGCTCTTTCACGAGACCTCGGCATGGAGCTGTGAGGTGTGGGATATAGTGTCCTCAAGTCAATTATTGGATCGCAGGCACGTGATTGCAATGATTGTGGGATGTCCTATACCGGTAGGACAGTCTTCCTCGGGATGACATTACCGATCACTATTACATATTGATAGCTATCTGGTTTATCTTTATCATCGTGTACATGCTTCAGGTGACATTACCGATCACTATTATATATTGATAGAGCCCATAAGATTCTTGCTTGACTACCAGCAGTATGATGGCGATCATATACGTGAGTGTTGGGTAGGCTATAAGCACATCCTTAAAGTGTTCTTAGTCATAGGAGTTTCGAGACTAGGCATCGATACTCCGAGAGTAGACTAGTGTATACGGATCGAGACCCCGACGAGGGACAGTGGCCGGTCTCATAAGACATTGGTGTCTGTTGGTTCACCTAAGATAGTATACAGGTGCTCATTGGGTTATGAGTACACCGGACGGGCTCATCGGGAACATGCCAGTTGGTATTATACTTATTGTCAGATGGCGGTTCCATGGTAACACGTGTACAGGTTAGTCTATCGACCTGAGATCGTCATTTTTCTCGTGTGAGTTCCCACTGTGCTTTGATTACTATCCTACCACGGGTCAAAGGAGTCATGCAAACAGGTTTTAGTTGGGTACAGTCCCAAGCCACATGGAGGCAGTGAGCGGATCGTCAGGGGATTCATCTCTCCCGGTATTAGGGTAGAGGTCGCGGTGTGCACGGATGGCCATCACCAGAAATCTTTGGCCAAGATAGTCGAGAATTACTGATATAGGATCGGTAGTTTCTCAGGAGGTGATGGGCCTCATACCGACACTAAATATTGTGTTATTAGGGGTCTGACTTTATCCACCCCCTAGACCCGATATGCGATACTCATAGTCGAACGGACCAGACTGTACGGATATTGTCACTGTCAGGCTCAGTAGGGTTTCAGGATGAGTTCGCTCGTTGGTCTCCCTTTCGCTCAATACCTGAGCAGCCGTTACGTACAACTAGTGCCACTGACGTGCTTATGGTTAAACCCACTGCCAGCATATTGACGAGTCTTTAGAGTCTCACAAAGAGAGTTTCCCAAGTTCGGGCGAAACGTTGTAGAGGCTGTATGGTTTTATTGCAGGGTTCGATCATATACGTGCACTCGTGCACGGATCGTGATCGGGTGGATCATACTAGTGGGCTTTGGTTTAAGCCGGATCCTAGTATTAGATTGTTGGATTACTTTCGTCTCGTTGTATTCATATTCGGTCGGAATACGGATGCGGGTATGTATATACGGATGGGGGTATTCTTGTAATTCGTTAAAAGATTACTTTAGTTGATGCCATTTATTTTTTGGATTAAAACATTTTGGTTTAAATGTTTTATGGTGGAAATTGTGACTCATTCTTGGCATGGCATGTCTTTTGTCATGGCTAAGATATTTATGAGTGAGCTAAGATATTTTTGGTAAGTGTGTGAGTGTAGAGATATTTTGTGTGTGTGTGTGGCTCATTTACTCACCACAATATATCAAAACACTCACTTGAAAATGAGAGGGCAGCCATCACATTTTATTGAGCCATCTCTTTTTCTTTTGCTAGGCTTGCTCACTTGATATTTTCTTGAGCTCACATCTTTCACCATGGGCATTTTCTTCAACCTCCACTCTATCCCTCTCATGTGTTGAGAATCCTAGAGTGTTATGAGACAAAATAATCACACACTATCTCTACTTCATCTTGGACACCTAGGCTAGCAAACTAGTTGCTCGAGTTGCTTCGGTTTTTGAAGCGGGAGCCCGTATAAAGAATTCTCGACGTGGAGCCTCTTCGATGAGGGAGACTGGAGAGCGAACTCGTTCGGGGCAGCCACGACGAGCTTGCGACAGAGATTGAAGACCGAAGGACACGGATCGATCGGTATAATCTCATAAACCACTTTACAGTTTACTAGTATAGGGTTAATGGTTCGATCCGGGATTTATGGTTACGTTAGCGCCAGTTTTAAAAGTTTTTTTTCCGCATTTGGCCTCGGATTAACGGCCGGGGCACTGGCATAGCCTTACATGGTATCAGAGTCAACTCATTAACCGTATACTAGTTGGTTTAGACAATGTTAAAGTATCAAAATCGAAACAGCCCCAAATAATACCCACTGCATTCCAGTTTCTGTCGATTTTCTAAGCGTCTTAAAAAATTATTTTAGTAACTGCAGAAGACTACTGACCTGACCATTAGACCACAGACCAAATACGAGAAAATTCCACCCTACATGGACCGGCCACATTGCACAAAAAACCGAGGAGGCCGGCCTCTTTGAGGAGTTTGGACTTCGTATGTGGGTGCTGGTCTGGTCTCTGGAATGTTGGTTTAGTGGTATTGTTTGTTTAGGCCAGTTTTGATATGGATTTATCTAGTTGTTTGGGGCTATTTGGGGTTATTTCGAACTAGATATTTTCTAACATTGTTCAAAGTTTACAGTATATACATTTCTATCTGCGACCATGAATGTCATTTGATCAGTACAACTTGTCTAATCGCTATAGTTCTTTTAGACGGGTTTGCGAACATGACATTCACATTGATGTTCTGTGTTGTGCTGTGTTGTTGCGGATTCGTCATGGTGGATAGCTTGGCTGCAATGTTAGTACAGTTTAGTTTTATTTGTACATTTGATATCGCGGGGCGAGCGTCCGGTTTGTGGACTGCCATCACTACCTGTTTGTATATTATTCTTTTGGGGCACGACTGGGTTGAGGTCGATGTCACCGTTGTACATATTTTCTTTTCTGTACTAGGATTACCCCATGATGGAGTGCACGGATAGCCGAGTTCTGGAAGATAACGGGTCCGCATCTCATGGCGTTGAGAAGGAGGGGGCCTCACTCTAGAATTGGCAGGCTATTCACCGCACTCGTAGGGGGTACAGGTTGACCCAAAGAGGGGTGCTCAAGTTACCAGATTCCGTTAAGTGCCGGGTGGTCCATTCACTTTGTTGAAAGGGCTGCCTCACTTCTGGTTTTGGCGGGTAACTTTCCGTGCTCATAGGGGTCTAGGTTTTCATTGCACAGGCTATCCACATGACCAGGGGAACGTCGGGTTTCACTTGCGGCTCAAAGGAAACCCGGGGCTCCCAGATTATATTTATTGTTCTGTGATGCTTATTACTTTTCTGTGATGTTGCATTTATCATGCCTGGAGCGATTATTATATATTGTTATATATATACTAGTAGATGTTGTATATGTTTTACACCCGCGCTAGTCCAGTCCCCATTCTGTCGTTAGTTAAGTAACCTAACGGGTGATGATGGGACCCAGTGGCGAATGCGGATGGCATATACGTACATCATATTTTCGTTCTTTTGTGGTGTGATTAATTGATGGGACTACGTTGATTCGGATCAATGCAAGGAAAACAGACCTATTCGATATTGTTGGAACAAATTTTCAAATGCTGTTATTACAAGGACGTTTTCTTTTGTTTTGCACAACGGTATTCGGTTATGAATATCCAACACCTCATTCGACGAGGCAAGGGCCGAGATTCCTTCATCGGGAGTGACCCCTTGGGCAGAAGTTTGCGTCAGGATAATAACTTCACTATAGTCGATTACTTTTTGCTTTGCATCGCGGTATTCAGTTAGAATATCCTGCACCTCATTCTATGGGGAAAGAGCCGAGATCCCTTCACTGGGAGTGACCTCTTTAGCAAAGGTTTTTGCCACTATATATTTGTAAAAAGCTATCCGGTTCCTTCAACGATATCAAGTTCATTACGTTAAAGGTTTTTCGCCAAAAACCATTCGTAGCCCTCCGTCATTTCAGATGTGTAGCACTTAGTATTCATGCTATGTTTGTTGACCTTCGTCAAGGCATAGTGTATGGTAGCTGTTTGTTACTTTTCTGTTGCATAGATAGATGCGTTGGTTTGGGACAATCGTACTACTTTGTTGGCCTTCATCAAGGGTATGTACGGGTGGGTTCAAATTAACCTGGACAATAACGGGTAGAACTTGACATGTGACTTTTGATTTGTTGACCTTCGTCAAGGTCATAAGAGCATGGGGTAAAAATCACATCGGGAGTTTCAAACATACAGGAAACTTGCCAGGCATGCGCATACCTTCTAAAGTGTGATAACGTGAGTGGATTCCATCAGGTTATTATGCAATGATAGTTGGATCCCGATACCCACTGATGAGTTGGTTTACTCCTCGGCTGATCCCGACTAATTCTTCTTTCATGTTTGGAGGAGAATTTGAGGATACAGTGGGAGACATCCTTGTTAGATAAAGTGATTAACCATTCTGATCTAGGTTAGAGTGCATGCAGAGTGTTTCTTTTCTCTCTCTCTTTGGCAGCGACCATGTCCCGACCCTAGACTATAACTCAGTGACCAAGTTAACCGAACCTTCTTAAAATGCTGGCTTTTGGATTGTCAGAGTTGCATACATCATTGCCGCTCCTACTTTTACCCTTTGCTTTTCTCCGGAACATTCCATATCATTATTAAGATCCCCATTTATTGGATATGACCATCGTATAGTTATATACGAACTCAAAGAAACTTGTTTCAGATTCGAGAATGGTTTCCGTTTCTGGAGAAATTGAATAGGATTATTCAATTGTCTTTTCCTTTTACCTTCTCTCAGGTTATGAGGGCTCCTAGGATTAGTAGAGGGTACAACTATTATGCTTATTGGATAGTCTTCTTCCAAACCATAGGCAGGTGCCGAAAGGTAGGGAAAGGAGAAAACCAATTAGCCTAAGTGTGGTGTACATGAGGTAATAAGTAAAGACAGATAAAGGGATTAGAAATAGGGCAAAGTAAATTGCGACTGCAATCATTCATGACCAAACCACATATTTCATCGCCACTCCTACTTCACCTTTGTATTTCTCCAGAACACCCCGTATCACTACAAAGATCCACAGTTATTGGATAATCCATCGTATGGTTATATACGAACTCGAAGGAATTTGTTCCAGTTCGAGGATGGATTCTGGTCCAGGAGAAATACAATAAGGTTTATTCAGTTGTCTTTTATCTTTACCTTCTCTCAGGTTGCGAGTACTCTTAGGATTAGGAGAGTACACCTATTACGTTTATTGGATAGTCTTCTTCCAAACCATAGGCTGATGCTGAACGGTAGGGAAGGAAGAAAACCATTTAGCCTAAGGGTAGTATACAGAAGGTAATGAGTAAAGACAAATAAAGGGATTTGGAGAGATGACAAAGAAATACACGGTTAAAGTCATGAATCTGGATAATAGAAGAGGCATTACTATGAATACCCTGATACCCCTTCGAAACATTTTAATGTTTCAGTTTCACTATGCGTTGTTAATTGAAAACTGATTTCCCAATTAGATCCTTACTCCAGGGTATGTATTTACCAGGTTTGATTCTCACATCTATATGAGTTTACAGATGATGAGTGGGAGTAAGTTATTGGGAATTAGGTGATCATCCTTATTATATCGGAATTCGTTGTAATTGGTGATATTTGAGCAAATCGCCTGGGTTTTTGCCGGACGACAAATATTTGGTTTTGAATATCCGTTATTACGCACCAATTTCAAAATTATATATCTGTACGTTTATTTTATAAAGTGAGATATAACTTTTTGAAATTATGTCCATGACATTTACCTATATCAGTTGATGGTTAGGTATGGAGTTTAAACAGCAGTGTAATTCTTCTTAACCATAGTACAGTTTTCAACCTACGACGCACAGGGTTTGAGTTATTAAACTCAGGGTACTTATACAAAGTATTGTATGTTTTCCAGTGTCCATTAGGACAGAGGGGTTGGTACTCGTACTATATTCTGTTTACTTGTGACTTCTCCAGTTTTAGACAAGTGTTTCGTAGAAATACAAAGTCTAAGTTTTGAGAAGTTATAGGTACAAGAATAAAGTAGAGAACCATGTGTTGCAAGTATCAGGATTCTTCAAGGTGATCGAAGATGTAGATACTTGTGTTTGGTATTCAGTTGATAGTAATGGTTTTGAGAACTTGCTTCTCTTTCATGTTACTTATATATGGATGCACTCCTAAGCTGGGTAATGCTGATCGGCCTCTCTCCATTTAGCTGACATGCACTAGAAACAGCTGCATGATTTGAATCTGGTTCCAATTAAATCTGTGCCTCTGTTTCTATATTGTATATAGAATGGTTCATATCTTAACGATATTAAGGTATATGGAGTTGTCCGGCTTATGCTTAAAACTAGAATCTGAATAACTCAAGGCACGTTTTTGTAATGGCAGTTTGTGGGTTAACCCGGGGTATGACGAGGGTTAACTTTCTACCATCTGGAAGACCAATAATGATATTGTTCTTGACTCGCCATAGTTTTAGCAAAATGGATTTTTTTAGAAAACAGTAGTTGGAGTATGATAGAATTGGAAGTGATTCCAGAGCCGCAAACGATTACTAAAAATTAAATAGAACCTAAAGATTTAATCGGGTTTCACATTCCATTAGCCACTCCGCAGATATGATGGGTAACCTCAGACGTCCGAGAGGTACTCCGGTATCCTCAAAGATGGTGACAGGGAGGTTTTTGTTTACCCAGACTTGCCATTACTGCTGTTCTAGACTATGAGACCCGGCATGAGGATGAGTATAGAGTCGTTCTAAACTAGCTTTAGAAGTGCACGTGTATATGACTCTGCCAGAGGGCTGTCGTAGTCAGTGGGAGCAGCGGAAGTGTAGTGGACAAGTAGCTTATGTCTATTTATAGACTAAAGTAGATATAGTGGAGAGAGATCATCTATTTTTGATATGATAGTCATAGGTTTTGACTTCATCAGAATAGGAGATGGATCTGTTAAGAAGGTAGTAGGGCATGATGTCCTGGTATTTGGATGACATACACGATGTAGGAAGTTAAATTCCTATAATACGATCGGTTATACTGTGGTTGTCACATAGTGGTTTTTCCATATAGGATATGGATATAATATCAGGCATTCTGGATACTAGATCTATGATTTTAAATTTAGATTTGGGTAGTTTCCCAATTCGGGCACTTAGTGTTAGTTGTATGTATGCCCTAGAGGCCATTATTGTACATATGATGTATATTATAGTGGATGCTTGGACATATATAGAGAGTACTTTCTTGCTCGACATGATAGTATGCTATCTGGTTGCTCTTTATCTTAACATGTATACTTGTCTCATGATATTGTCTCATAGTTACATGTTGGTAAAGTCCTTAGGATGTGTACTTGACTACCAGGATTATGATGCAGATCATACTAGTGGGGCCATGATAGTCTATAAGTTCATCCTTTAATGTTCCTAGTCGTGGGTGTATCGAGATAGGGCATCGATATACCAGTGTAGACTAGTGTATACACTTCTCGACCCATGAGATGGGCGATGGATGATCCTATATCCATTGGTGTTTGATATCAGAGATGGTATATGGGTGCTCAGTGGAGACTGGGTACACTGGACGGACTCGCCGAGAACTCCTAGATAGTATTATGCCTGACGTCAGATAGCAGTTCTCTGATGACACCAGTACAGGTTAGTCTGTAGACCCGAGATCGTTATAGAGTCTTATGTGATTCCCACTGTGCTTTGATTTCCACCTTACCACGTTCAAGAGAACGTGCAAAACGGTGGTATTTGGGTACAGTCCCGAGTCATATGGAGGCAATGAGCGATAGGAGGGGATTTCGTCTCTCCAGTATTGGAGGTAGATGTCGTGCTGTGCTCGATTGGCTATAACTGGAAGTCCCTGGCCAAGGAAGATTTGGAGATTTACTGGTAAGTGTTATCAGTAGTTTCTCAACCCGTTATGAGCCTCGTATTGGCATGACTTATCGAGTTATTGGGGTCTGACATTTACGACCCATAGACCTGATATGCGACATCTCAGACGAAGAGACCGGACTGTACGGTAGTGTTACTGACAGGCTTTTGCAGGAGCTAGAGTAGGCTTGCCTGTTGATCTTCTGACCGCTCAATACCCGGGTAGCCGTTACGTCTAGCTAGTACTACTGACGGCTTATGGGTGCTTGATGTGATCATCACCTACTGCCGGCGTATTAACGAGTCTTTAGAGTCCTACACAGAGGTTTCACTGGCCCAGGCAAAACGAGGTAGGAGCGCATATGTGATATGTACGGGACCGAGAATAATACGAGTATGTGATACCGTATTCTCTTCTCGCGATTTATTCGTATCAGTCGGTTTTATGTGATATAGCCGGGTTATCGAATCAAGTGTTGATTCGATAGGATGATACAGATTATATTAGTCGGTTGTATATGATATAGCCGGATTATTAAATCAAGTGTTGATTTAATGATTTAATGAATAATTATATATTTGATATATTAATTTACGTTAACTAATATTTGCTCACTTAAGCATTTCTTTTTCTCACATGTGCACACTTATTATATATGTGATATATATTAATTGTGTTTTAATATTTTGTGTCATGGTTGATGATACATGTAACATGGGTGTATGAGACTTACACCATGATAAAGTTAATGAAGGGTTTATTTATTTAGTGTAAATCAATTATTAGTTGGCTAATGGTCACATGGCGTGAAGCTTGTAGAAGCATGGAGACCTATTGACTAGTCCACTAGTTTTGTCTTATACTAGATATTTGTTAACCCAACCATTATCCAAACTCATGGTTAAGTCTTTACATGAGTGATATTAGATATTTTATCACCCATAGTTGCCACTCACTCTCTCATCCATTATTTGCTTCTTCCTCAAGCTCAAGAGAGAGCTCACTAGGTTTTGCTTAAAATTAGTTAGAAAATCAATTCTAAAGTGTGCAAAATTCCTACTTCCTCATCCTCTACTAGATTAGCATTTTAGTATAGGGTGTTAGCTTCACTAATATCTCATTAGGGAAGTAGTAGCTTGGGTTAGTGTCTCTTTGACGTAGATCATCTTCGGCCTCGAAGATTTCAAGCATGTTCGTTCCTTTCTTCTTGTGAAGCCATGCTAGAGTTTGGAAGATCACTACTTGGAGCGAAGGGACTACTACAAGGTGCTAAAGAAGTGAAGGACCGTACTACAAAGGTTGTAATCCCTAATCACTTAGTAGTAAAGTAGTTTACACATTATATTGTCTAAATCTCTAGTAAAGATTCTTGGGTTAGGATTGCTTAGCACGACAAATTTTTCAAAATGGCATGGACGATACCTCCCGAAACCTTACTGTTGTGCCGAACAACCCTACAGTGGTATCAGAGCCTAACTAGTGCTTTAGGCGATATCTAGACGAAGTTAGAAGTCCGATCAAACCCCGAAAACCCAATTTTGGACCCCTCTCTGGAAAATTTTCAAAATGTTGGAATTTTTCATGTTAAAAATACTCTAAAAATCATGCAGGTAATTCTATGGACCCACCTGAAGAATGAGTCCCTAACTCGTCTAAGTGACTGTGTAACCGCGGCAAAATCATGGTTTTGGCGGCGGTTCCGCGGCGCTACTTGAGAGGCTTGGGACGGGCCTTCAGCTGCTGGTCCATGGGCATTGTGGTATGGTTCTGGATACTTCTAATACTGCTCAAGTGTTTAGCTTTCTGGGAAATTTTGGGAATTTGTTCATTCGATCGAAACGTTTAACATTGTCTAGCTATCTGTGTTTGTGATATAATATTTGGAATCCACATAAATTAGTTATGTGATAACTAGTTTGAATTTTATAAATCTAGCAATTTAGTCTCAATTCATTGGTTGCCACGGAATTTTGATGTGGTTCAAAAGTCCGTCGCAATCACGTAGTGCACGCGGATACTCGCCGGGTAATGTTACTAGATAGCCACGCCCCATAGCCCCGACCAAGTGACTGTAGGAGAACCTCGTTGCCTAAAGCATCCATTCGGGTGCTCGCGGTCGCGGTGTTCCGTCTTAGTGCACTTCGTCGACGGCATCGGGGGTGCGGCCGTCTACTAAAGTTTCTGATGAGCATTCGATCAGGTTATCGGGAATCTTGTTGAATTACCCGACAGGATATTGAAAAGTGTTTTCAATATCGAGACTAAAATGCGGGGTTTATAATTGTTAGGCATGTGATGTCTAAGGAATTCAATTGGTTAGGCATGAAATCCAAAGTATGTGATACATTGGGTTTATCATGTCTAAGGTGGTTACGGATTCCAATTGTTGTAGTTTTTCACCTTCTTTTCTACGACCATAAGTGTAATATGTGGTGTATCGCCGGTTTCGTTGTTATACGTCAACAACAATTGGGATATGCATATTTACTTACGTTGATGACATGTGATGTTATGTGTTGCTGGGATATGTTATATTGGATCGTCATGTTTGAATAGCCGGGGTTTTTTATGTGGGATGAGAGTTTTTCATTTTCATTCATGTAAAAGTTTGTATGTAATATTCTTTTATTGGGGCACATCCGGATTGAGGATGATGTCACCATTGTTGTATATTATTTACTTTTCCGCATTAGGATAGACCCAAAGAGGGGAGCACAAGTAACCGGGTTCTAGAGTCTAGTGGGAGACCAAGTCGAGGAGTCGAGTCCGGGTCTCCTAACTCCAGAATTGGTAGGGTTGCTTGCCACCCTCGTATGGGTCTAGGGATATGGGTTTGGCTATTCATCACGACCGTGGAATCCGTGTTTTATACAGGCTCAAAATAAAACACGGACCTCCTAGTATATCCAATATTTTATATGTTTCTTCTGCTGCTCTGTGATGTGATCACCGTGGATTCTGAGACGAATGGCTATATATTATATATGAGATATATAATAGGCATTGCTTATGTTTTGCACCCGCGCTAGTCCTATCCCGGTATGCCGTTAGTTAAGTAACCTAATGGTGCATAACGGGACATTGTGGCAAATGCGGATGGCATAAGCGTACGTTATATTTTCGTTTCATTTTCTGTGATGCTTAGGAAGGATTAAATGATGGGACTTCATTAATGAGATTAATGAAAAGAAAGAAACCTAAAAGATGTTGTGGAATCAAATTTTCAAAAAGGGCAGCTCTAGTTCTTGCTTTGCATAGTGGTATTTGTGAAATATCCTGCACCTTATTCGATAAGGAAAGTGCCGAGATCCCTTCACCGGGAGTGACCTCTTTAGCAATAACTGGCAGATGCTACAACACTCGGTTTGTATTTTGATTGCGTTTTAGAGTTTTTGCTTTGCATAGTGGTATTTGTGAAATATCCTGCACCTTATTTGATAAGGAAAGAGCCGAGATCTCTTCACCGGGAGTGACCTCTTTAGCAAAAGTAGTAAAAGCCTAAAAACACTCCTTTTCAAAATCACTCGATTCAGCAACGATATCAAGTTCACTACACAAAAGGTTTTTTGAAAAACCTGTCGTAGCCCTCCGTCATTTTAGATAAGTTCTACTTAGTATTCATGCTATGTTTGTTGACCTTAGCCAAGACGTAGTGTGCGGTAGCTAATTAGTGCTTATCTGCTGCATATGATGCGATTGAGTTAGGGTAGTCGTACGACTTTGTTGACTTTAGCCAAGGGTCGTACGGATGGGTTTAATTCAATCAGGAAATGACGGGTTGAACTTGGCCAGCGCTTATGATTTGTTGACCTTAACCAAGGTCATAAATTGCTAGGGGCAAAATATTATCGGGAATTTCAAGAGTTGAAATTTGCAATGAGATTGCATACCTTCTATGAGATAGTTGGATCCCGATACCCACTGCGAGTAAGAGTTACTCCTGGGAGACTTTTACACATGACAATTAGCCGATCAAGTAGGTGTCTAGAAAGGTGTTAACAAGGTTATGCCTCTAGGAAAACGATGTTTATTTTAATTAGGTCCGTGCAAAAGCACGGGGAACCTCCCTCAAAGTACCAACACTGGCCTGGCTGAAAGATTGGAGAAGTTGTAAGATGTAATTAATCCCGGCTAGTCTTACCTTTTAGGGTTTGAAGGAAGATTTGATAAAAACAGTGGGAGCCATTCTGATTAGATAAGATAAAAACCAATCAAATCTTGCAAGAGTATACGCTAAGTGTTTTCTTCTTTCTCTCTCCAGGTAGCGACCATGTCAGGCCTTAATCAAGATAATAATATGGATTTATTGACCAAACCCGCTTGTTATACTGAGTAGGGAAACGTTGGTTCCGTTCTTTCTTATAATTGTTATAAGACTGAACAGGAAATAGGGGAATATCCGGATTCCTATGCCGCCAAAACGAAGAATAAGCAAGTTGATGCATCTTCTTCGGGTGTGTTTGTTATCGAGAACTATTTTTCAGTTCACTCTACGTCCTGGGTATTAGATACCGGATCGGGATCCCACATATGTAATATGTTACATAGGCTAAGGAAAGGTAGAGAACTGGGAATGGGTGATCATTCCGTAAGAGTAGGGAATTGTGCAAATGTTGCAGCCAAAACTGTTGGCGAATATCACCTTGTATTACCAAATGGTAATACATTGATTCTGAACGAATGCTATTACATACTGACCCTGATATGCAATCTTATATTAGATTCTTTATTAGGTAAAGAAGGATATAATTTTGTAGTACAGGATAATATTATGAACATCTTCCTGAATCAAAAGTTGATTGGATCATGCTCGTTAATTAATGGTATATACGTTCTAAATCAAACCACAGTTCTTAACATACAAACACACACAAGTGGTAGAGTTCAGAAATGAACGAATCCTTCTTGTGGCATTGTAGACTAGGTCATATCAATGCGACACGACTGGCTAAGTTACATAAGGATGGATATTTTAATCCATTCGAATTATCATCTTATGAAACTTGCCAGTCATGTCTCAAAGGCAAGCTGACCAAAACTCCAGTTACAGGACACGGAGAAAGCATTATGGAACTCTTGGGACTGACACATAATGATGTATATGGTCCCATTTCTACACATGCCAGGGATGGTTCCTCATACTTTATTACATTCACTGACGATCTCTCAAGATACGGACATGTGTTTCTGATGAAACACAAGTCTGAAGCTTTTGAGAAATTCAAAGAATATAAGCACGAAGTAGAGAACCAAACGGGTAAAAGTATTAAGATCCTTCGATCTGATTGGGGAGAAGATTACTTGAGCACGGAATTCCGTGACTATCTAAAAGAGAATGGGATTCTCTCTCAGCTTACTCCTCCGTATACACCACAGCACAACGGTGTATCGGAATGGAGGAATCACACCCTACTGGATATGGTGCGCTCTATGATGAGCACCACCGAGTTGCCTATTTCTTTTTGGGGTTATGTGCTGGAAACAGCCGCATACCAATTGAATAGAGTTCCAACCAAATCGGTGCCTATCACTCCATATGAGATATGGAATGGGAGGAGACCATCTCTTAAACGAGTTAAGATATGGGGTTGTCCGGCCTATGTTAAAAAGCAAAATCCGGACAAGCTCGAGGCAAGATCAGTTCTTTGCAAGTTTGTGGGGTATCCAAGCAATTCGTATGGATATCATTTCTACCTCAGTGAGGAACAAAAGGCGTTTGTTGCTCAACATGCCACTTTTTTAGAAAGGGAATTTCTTGCGAAAGAGATTTGTGGCAAAGAGGTAGAGCTAGAAGAAGTTCCAACCGCACAAACTACAGAAGAAGATTTGGTAGAACCGAAGGATTCGATAGTACCCAACGAACCTCAGCCTCTCCGCTGATCTAGTAGGGTTTCTCATCCACTTGAGAGATACTATGGTTTTCTCATTGATGGTGGAAGCGAGGATTGTATCATGGAGGATGATGACCCAACTAGCTTCAAGCAGGCCATCATAAGTGGGGACTCTGTGAAGTGGCTGAATGCAATGTGATCTGAGATGGAATCCATGTACACCAATAAAGTATGGACTTTGGAAGTTGCTCCTGAAGGGGTAAAACCCATTGGGAGCAAATGGATCTTTAAGAAGAAACTTGGTGTAGATAGAAAATTTGAGACTTTCAAAGCTAGACTTGTTGCAAAAGGTTTTCGTCAACGACCAGGTGTGGATTATGATGAAACCTTTTCTCCAGTGGCTATGCTTAATTCCATCCAGATCCTACTTGCCATTGCTGCATATCATGACTACGAAATCTAGCAAATGGATGTTAAGACCGCATTTCTAAATGGTGATTTAGAAGAAAGCATGTACATGACTCAGCCAGAAGGCTTCGTAGACAGTGGGAGCAGCGGAAAAGTGTGCAAGCTGCTTAGATCCATTTACAGGTTAAAGCAGGCATCGCGGAGTTGGAACATCTGTTTTGATGTTGTAGTTAAAGAGTTTGACTTCATTAAAAACGTAGATGAACTTTGTATATACAAGAAGGTGGCAGAGAGTAAGGTTGTCTTCCTCGTATTGTACGTGGATGACATACTCTTGATAGGAAATGGTATTCCTATGCTGCACTCGGTCAAGCTCTTCTTATCACAAAAATTCTCAATGAAAGATCTTGGTGATGCCTCCTACATCTTGGGGATTAATATCTATAGAGATAGATCTAAACGGATACTGGGATTGTCCCAATCTAGGTATATTGACACCATACTAAAGAGGTTTAGTATGGAAGAATCCAAGCATGGGTTCTTACCCACAATCTCATGACTCACTCTCTCTAAAAATATGTCTCCCAAGAATGATTTGGAAAGAGCTCGCATGCAAGGGATACCCTATGCTTCGGTAGTAGGCTCTATCATGTACGCGATGCTATGTACCAGACCCGATGTAGCATACTCACTAAGTGTAGTGAGTAGGTATCAAGCAGATCCAGGAGAGAGTTACTGGACAGCTGTGAAGTGCATTCTCAAGTACTTGAGAAGGACTAAAGAGATGCTCTTGGTGTATGGTAACGGAGAACTCCAAGTGGAGTCCTTTACCAATTCGAGTTTCTAGAGTGATAAGGACGACTCTAAGTCGCACTCGGGATTTGTCTTTACCCTCAATGGAGGGGCGGTATGCTGGAAAAGTTCCAAGCAGGAAACCGTGGTAGACTTGACGATGGAGGCTGAATACATCGCTGCTAACGATGCTGCCAAAAAAGCTGTCTGGATGAAGAAGTTCATAACTGAACTTGGAGTGGTTTCATCCTTTGAGTATCCAATACCTTTGTATTGTGATAACAATGGAGCGGTGGCTTTGGCCAAGGAACCCAGGTCCCATCAGCGATTTGGACATATTTTAAGGCGGTATCACCTGATCCGGGAGATAGTTGATCGCCGGGAGATCGAGGTCAGGAGAGTCGACATGAAGAACAACACAGTGGATCCACTCACGAAGGCCATTCCCTAGATACAGTTCGAGAGACTCTTCGGGATGTTGAGTATGCGATATTACAACAGCTGGCCCTAGTGCAATTGGGAGATTGTTAGTTGTATGTATGCCCTAGAGGCCATTATTGTACATATGATGTATATTATAGTGGATGCTTGGACATATATAGAAAGGACTTTATTGCTCGACATGATAGTATGCTATCTGGTTGCTCTTTATCTTAACATGTATACTTGTCTCTTGATACCGTCTCATAGTTACATTTTGGTAAAGCCTTTAGGATGTGTACTTGATTACCAGGATTATGATGCAGATCATACTAGTGGGAACATGCTAGTCCATAAGTTCATCCTTTAATGTTCCTAGTCGTGGGTGTATCGAGACAGGGCATCAATATACCAGTGTAGACTAGCGTATACACTTCTCGACCCATGAGATGGGCGATGGATGATCCCATATCCATTGGTGGTTGACATCAGAGATGGTATACGGGTGCTCAGTGGAGACTGGGTACACTGGACGGGCTCGCCGAGAACTCCTAGATGGTATTATACCTGACGTCAGATAGCAGTTCTCTGGTGACACTAGTACAGGTTAGTCTGTAGACCCGAGATCATTATAGAGTCTTGTGTGATTCCCACCGTTCTTTGATTTCTACCTTACCACATTCAAGAGGACATGCAAAACGATGGTTTTTGGGTACAGTCCCGAGTCACATGGAGGCAATGAGTGATAGGAGGGGATTTCGTCTCTCCCGGTATTGGGGGTAAATGTCGTGCTGTAGTCGATTGGCTATAACTGGAAGTCCATGGCCAGGGTTGATTTGGAGATTTACTGGTAAGTGTTATCAGTAGTTTCTTGACCCGTTATGAGCCTCGTATCAGCATGACTTATCGAGTTATTGGGATGTGATGTTTACCCCCTAGACTTGATATGCGACATATCAGACGAAGAGACTGGACTGTACGGTAGTGTTACTAACAGGCTTTTACAGGAGCTAGACCAGGCTTTCTTGATCTTTTGATCGCTCAATACCCGGGTAGCCATTACATCCAGCTAGTACTGCTGACGGCTTGTGGGTGCTTGATGTGATCATCACCTACTGCCGGCGTATTGACAAGTCTTTAGAGTCCTACACAGAGGTTTCACTGGCCCTGGAAAAACGAGGTAGGAGCCCATATGTGATATGTGCAGGACCGAGAATAATACGAGTATGTGATACCGTATTCTATTCTCGTGATTTATTTATATCAGTCGGTTATATGTGATATAGCCGGGTTATCGAATCAAGTGTTGATTCGATAGGACGATACAGATTATATTAGTCGGTTGTATATGATATAGCCGGATTATTAAATCAAGTGTTGATTTAATGATTTAATGTATAATTATATATTTGATATATTAATTTACATTAACTAATATTTGCTCACTTAAGCATTTCTTTTTCTCACATGTGCACACTTATTATATATGTGATATATATTAATTGTGTTTTAATATTTTGTGTCATGCTTGATGATACATGAAACATAGTTGTTTGAGACTTACACCGTGATAAAGATAATGAAGGGTTTATTTATTTAGTGTAAATCAATTATTAGTTGGATAATGGTCACATGGCATGAAGCTTGTAGAAGCTTGAAGACCCATTGGCTAGTCCACTAGTTTTGTCTTATACTAGATATTTGTTAACCCAACCATTATCTAAACTCATGGTTAAGTCTCTACATGAGTGATACTAGATATTTTTCTTACCCATGGTTGCCACTCACTCTCTCATCCATTATTTGCTTTTTCTTCCTCAAGCTCAAGAGAGCGCTCACTAGGTTTTGTGAGAGAGCTTAAAATTAGTGAGAAAATCAATTCTAAAGTGAGCAAAAATCCTACTTCCTCATCCTCTACTAGATTAGCACTTTAGTATAGGGTGTTAGCTTCGCTAATCTCTCATTAGTGAAGTAGTGGCTTGGGTTAGTGTCTCCTCGACATAGATCATCATCGGCCTCGAAGTCTTCAAGCAAGTTCGTTCCTTTCTTCTTGTTAAGCCATGCTAGAGTCTAGAAGATCAGTACTTAGAGCGAAAGGACTACTACAACGAGCTAAAGAAGTGAAGCACCGGACTACAAAGCTTGTAATCCCTAATCACTTAGTAGTAAAGTAGTTTACACATTGTATTGTCTAAATCTCTAGTAAAGATTCTTGGGTTAGGATTGCTTAACACGACAAAATTTTCAAAATGGCATGGACGATGCCTCCCGAAACCCTGCTGTTATGCCGAACAACCCTACACTTAGATAGTATTCTAAAGGTGTTTTAGAATCGACGACTCCTGGCATGGTGGTGTACCTGCAGGTGATGGAGTCACCCTCTCTAAAAGTGTCTTACAGACTAAAGGGGAGAGGGATGTGCATGATTGGCATATCACTTGCTTAGACAATTGAGTCAATCATGAGATGTCAAGTACCACACCAGATGTTGTTTTTGCACTAGATGCAATAAGTTGATATATTAATCCAATCCTGGAGAAACGTTTGGAAGCAGTTTATGAACATAAGTGGTTGTTCTAGGGATTTGATAATGGCAGCCTCTTTCGGAAGACGGTTATCATTCCAGGCTTCCAAGGTGACATGGATGATAGAGTGACTGTCAGAGTTATAGTTTTCTCTCTGGACGAGGGGAAGTAGTTTGGACAGGTGATCCAAGCGGATACTGAAGAAGGCATGGCGCAGGATACTGATTAAATTCAGTTGACGATACAGTCTAAGAAGTTTACTGGATTTGGAGTTCATTTGTGAACTGGGTCCCATCAGATATCCAGACATATTCTATGACAGGTATTGCTCATTTCGGGAGATGGCTTTCTCTGCGAACTTGAGATAAAGAGATATATAGAAAGAAACATCAGAGCGGATCCACTCACTGAGGCTATTTCTTGAAAGCTATAGTTTTACAAACGAGCTTTGTTAAACTGATCAGTAGAGAAGTTGGGTATTCGGTATCACACGGGCTATGAGTATGCGACATCGCAATAATTAGCCTTAAGTGCAAGTGGGAGATTGTTGGCTATAGTGCCCTCAAGTCAATTATTGGATCGCAGGCACGTGATTGCAATGATTGAGGGAGGACTTATACCGGTAGGACAGTCTTACTCGGGATGATAGTATGCTATCTGGTTTATCTTTATCATCGTGTACATGTTTCAGGTGACATTACAGATCACTATTACATGTTGATAGAGCCCATAGGTTTCTTACTTGACTACCAGCAGTATGATGGCGGTCATATACATGAGAGTTGGGTAGTCTATAAGCACATCCTTAAAGTATCCCTAGTCGTGGGAGTTTCGAGACTGGGCATTGATACTCTGAGAGTAGACTAGTGTATACGGATCGAGACCCCGACAAGGGGCGGTAGCCGGTCTCACATGCCATTGGTTCACCTAAGATAGTATACAGGTGCTCGTTGGGTTATGAGTACACCGGACGGACTCACCGGCAACATGCTAGTTGGTATTATACCTATTGTCAGATGGCAGTTCCCTGGTGACATGTGTACAAGTTAGTCTATCGACATGAGATCGTCATTTTTCTCGTGTGAGTTCCCACTGTGCTTTGATTACTACCCTACCATGGCTTAAAGGAGTCGTGCAAACAGGTTTTAGTTGGGTACAGTCCCGAGCCACACGGAGGCAATGAGCAGATCGTCAGGGGATTCGTCTCTCCCGGTATTGGGGGTAGAGGTCGCGGTGTGCACGGATGGCCATCACTAGAAATCCTTGGCCAAGATTGTCGAGAATTACTGATATAGGATCGGTAGTATCTCAGGTGGTAATGGGCCTCATACCGACACTAAATATTGCGTTATTAGGGGTCTAACTTTATCCACCGCCTAGACCTGATATGCAATACTTATAGACAAACGGACCAGACTGTACGGATATTGTCACTATCAGGCTCAGTAGGGTTTCAGGATGAGTTCGCTCGTTGGCCTCCCTTTAACTCAATACCTGGGCAGCCGTTACGTACAGTTAGTGTCACTGACGTGCTTGTGGTTAAACCCACTGCCAGCGTATTGACGAGTCTTTAGAGCCCCACACAGAGAGTTTCCCAAGTTCGGGCGAAACGTTGTAGAGGCCGTATGGTTTTATGGCAGGGTTCGATCATATACGTGTACTCGTGCACGGGTCATGATCGGATGGATCATACTAGTGGGCTTTAGATTAAGCCGGATCCTAGTATTAGATTGTTGGATTACTTTCATCTCATTGTATTCGTATTCAGTCGGAATACGGATGCGGGTATGTATATACGGATGAGGGGTATTCTTGTAATTCGTTACAAGATTACTTTAGTTGATGCCATTTCTTTTTTGGATTAGAACATTTTGGTTTAAATGTTTTATGGTAGAAATTATGACTCATTCTTGGCATGACACGTCTTTTGTCATGGCTAAGATATTTATGAGTGAGCTAACATATTTGTGGTAAGTGTGTGAGTGTAGAGATATTTTGTGTGTGTGTGGCTCATTTACTTACCACAATATATCAAAACACTCACTTGAAAATGAGAGGGCAGCCATCACATTTTATTGAGCCATCTCTTTTTCTTTTGCTAGGCTTGCTCAGTTGATATTTTCTTGAGCTCACATCTTTCACCATGGGCATCTTCTTCAACCTCCATTCTATCCCTCTCATGTGTTGAGAATCCTAGAGTGTTATGAGACAAAGTAATCACACACCATCTCTACTTTATCTTGGGCATCTAGGCTAGCAAACTAGTTGCTCGAGTTGCTTCGGTTTTTGAAGAGGGAGCCCGTATAAAGAATCCTTGACGTAGCCCGTATAAAGAATCCTCGACGTAGAGCCCCTTCGATGAGGGAGACCGGAGAGCGAACCCGTTTGGGGCAGCCGCGACGAGCTTGTGACAGATATTGAAGACCGAAGGACACGGAATCGATCGGTATAATCTCTTAAACCACTTTATAATTTACTAGTATAGGGTTAATAGTTCGATCCGGGATTTATGGTTACGTTAGCGCCAGTTTTAAAAGTTTTTGTTCCGCGTTTGGCATCTGATTGACAGACGGGGTGCTGGCGTCGCCTTACATGAGGCGCCCAACGGGTCATTGAATTGGTTGCCACAGGGGACCTGTGACCGCCGGAGATAGCAAGACGCCATTCAGTGGTACCAGCATAGGCAGTGTCATCTCCCCCTCTGCAGAGGTCACGATCCTGAGGTGGGGGAACGACGACCTGGAGGGCTTGTCCCACCGTTTGGACGTGGACAAGGGCATCCATGATGGATGTGAGCCTGTCGATCCATGCAGACAGGGAGTGAACGGCGTTAGGGGGAGGAAAGGATCTGTCCGTGCCTCCGTTGTGCGGAGGGCGGTAGCTTGTGCTTGGATCGTCGTAGTGATCACTCGCTATGAATCGAGAGCGGAAGATCAACTTTTGATGAGTGGAATTTTCAAAACAATTCCCACAGAGGGCGCCAACCGATGGAGGTCTTAATCTCCTTCAGATGTTGTCCTCCGTCGATCTGTCGCGAGCGTTGATGGATGGCCGAGATTGATGTTGAGAGTCGTCTCCCTGAGCATGTGGATCTCAGTGGGCTTGATTTGAAGTGAAGCAGAGCTACCTGCAAAGAAGTCCCGGGGTGGTTGTACCACCGTGGACCATCCGACGATCAAGTTAGCCGAGGTATTTGGGCAGAGTAGCGGCTTATTGGAGCAAAATTGCGTTCCCTGAGTCGTCGGAGAAAGGGGTTAATATAGGGGTCACGTGGAGCGAGCCGGTGTGAGATCTCCGTCGTCAGTTACGCCCGCGTTAATGGCGGGATCCGCTCATTAATGTGGGAATGAGCCTATGTAGGACGCGGGACGTGGGGCGGCGGATATCTCGCTTTGGCCTCGCGTTCTCATTTGTCCGGGAGAGCTGGGGAGGCTTAGCTCGGCATGAGGCTCGGAGAAGAGCCGAGAGGCCGAGGAAGTTTAGCTCTGCAATAGCTTGGAGACGAACAAAGGAGAATGAGCGCCAGTTCGGCGGCTAGGTCGCTCTTGGGTACGAGGTGGAGTGCAAGCTCAGGGATAAGCTGTGGAAGGTGATCAATGCTCTATACCTCGGTATCCTTCAGGAGTCTAGTGAGCTATCGTGGGTGACACGTCATTCGCCACGTGTCGTGATCTTGTTGAAACTTACCACTTCTGAGCATCATCACCTAGCCTCCCTAGCCCGCCTCGTCGACGACCGCCATCCCGAGCCTACCTCTCCATCGTTCATCACCGTTGACCTCATCGTCATATGAGTCCCAATATTTTTAATTTGTTATTTTTTTATAAAAAATAGTTGTTTAATAATGATAATTGGATATAAATTCCAGAATTGCATATTGTGGAAGTTTTTGGTATTGGATAGTTTGGAAATTTGGGATTAGTAACTACTGTAACTATTGACAAGAATGTAGATTGATAACTGTACTTATATCATCTTCGTTTCATCGAATTCTACCTTTAGAATGTATAATTTTTAGTGAATGGATGATATGAATTTAAAAAAATTAAACCTTTTGCTTTCTTAGGCTAAGTTTGTATTTTAATAAAATGAGAGAAGGGGAAATGAGTTATTTAGTGTAATCTCATTCGTTGAAATCAATCCAAAGGTTTATATTTTCCATCTCATTTTAAACTTACCCATCTCACCATCGCACCTTATCATAACCATGTATACGTGCATGTATATCTATGCATGTGTGTGTATTTATATGTATGTGTAGGTGTGTTTATGCAAGTATGTGTATATATATGTATGCATATGTATATTGCAGGGTTCCCTAGGGCGGCGGCAAGGTTTCGGGAGGTATTGTCCATGCCATTTTCAAAAATTTTGCCGTTCTAAAGAACCCTAACCTAGAATCTTAACTAGAGATTTAAACAAAACAACATGCAAATATCTTTACATACTAAGTGAATGAGGAATACAACCTTTGTAGACTGTTCCTTCACTTCTAAACCTCCGTGTAGTAGTCTCTTCGCTCCAAGTAGTGAACACCCGAACTCTAGTAAGGGTTCACATGAAGAAATGAACAAATTTGCTCGAAGTCTTCGAGGCCAAAGATGATCTACGTCAAGAAGACTCAAGCTCATGCTACCTCTTCACTAATGGTAGATTAGTGAAGCAAACACCCTAAACTAAATGTCTAGTAGTAGATGATGATGAAGTAGGAATTGGGCTCTCTTTAGATTTCTTTTTCTCACAATATTTCATCACTTAGAAAAAAAGCTAGCAAGTATTTTCTCATGAGGAAGAGGATGAAGTGGAAAATGAGAATGAAACTCATGAGGTGAGAATAGCAACCATGGGTGAGTTAGTGTCATATACTAACTCATGTAGAGAATAAACCATGGCCAACAATAATGGTTAGGTTAATAAATATCTACAAGTAAAAGAAAATTAGTTGACTTGGTCAATGGTTCCATAAGCTTCTACAAGTTTCAACCATGTGACCAATTTCCAACTAATATTGAATTACTTTAAATAAATAAAACATAACATTATTATAAGCATGGTGTGAGTCTCATACACCCATGTAGCATGTGACATCAAGCATGACATATAAATAATGTACATTAATATATATCACATATATACTAAATGTACACAAGTGAGAAAAAGAATTCTTAAGTGAGCTAATATTAGTTAATGTAAGATAATATATCAAATGCATTATTATACATTAAATTATTAAATCAACACTTGATTTAATAATCTGGCTATATCACATACAACCGGCTAATATCAAATGTAACAACTTATCGAATCAACACTTGATCCAATAACCCGGCTATAGTACATATAACCGGCTGATATCATATATCGCGAGAATAGAATGCGGTATCACATACGCACATTAATCTCGGTCCCGCATATATCACATATGTGCTCCTACTTCGTTTCGCATGAACCAGGAAACCTCTGTGTAGGACTTTAAAGACTCGTCAATACGCCGGCAGTAGGTGATGATCATATCAAACACCCACAAGCTGCAAGCGGTTTGCTAAACATAACGGCCACCCGGGTATTGAGCGATCAGAAAATCAACAAGCAAGCCTGCTCATACTCCTGCGAATCCAATCAGTAACACTACCGTACAGCCCGGTCGCTTTGTCAGATATGTCGCATACCGCAGCTTGGGGGTGGTATAACGTCAGACCCCAGTAGCCTGATAAGTCATGCCGATGCAATGTCCATAACGGTTCGAGAAACTACTGATAACACTTACCAGTAGATCTCAGCAACCGTGGCCAGGGATTTCCTGTTATGGCCAATCGAGCATAGCGCAACATCAACTCCCAACACCCGGAGAGACGAATCCCTTCCTATCGCTCATTGCCTCCATATGACTCGGGACTGTACCCAAAATCCACTTTTTTGCATGATCTCTTGCCGTGGTATGGTGGAAATCAAAGCACAGTGGGAATCACACAAGACTCTATGACGATCTCGGGTCGACAGACTAACCTGTACCAGTGTCACCAGAGAACTGCTATCTGACGATAGGTGTAATACCATCTAGGAGTTCTCGGCGAGTCCGTCTAGTATACCCAGTCTCCATTGAGCACCCGTATACCATCTTTGATGTCAAACACCAATGAATGTGGGATCATCCATTGCCTATCATATGGGTCAAGATGCGTATACGCTAGTCTACTCTGGAATATTGTTGCCCTGTCTCGATACATTCTCGACTAGGAACAATTATAGGGTGTATTTGTGGAATACCCTTGGCCCTACTAGTATGATCTCCATCATAGTCATGGTAGTCAAGTACACATCCTAAGGGCTTTATTAACATGTGAGAGCAAGACAGTATCACTTATACAAATCAACATGTTAAGACAAAGAGCAACCAGCTAGCATACTATCATGTCGAGTAAGAAAGTCCTCCCTATATATGGCTAAGCATCCATTATAATATACATCTCATGTTTAATAATGGCCTCTAGGGCATACATATAACTAACAATCTCCCACTTGCACTAAGGCCATCTGTTGTAGTATCCAATACCCAGCAATATAGCAGTGGTTGTAGTATCTCATAGTCAACCATCCTAAAATCTTTCAAATAGTATTTGGGGAAGCAGGCCTTGGTGAGTGGATCCGCCGTGTTAGCCTCAAAATCTACTCTTCTTAGCTCGATCCCTTGGAGATCAACCATCTCCATGATCAGGTGATACTTTCTTCAGAATATGTCTGGATTGCTAATGGGACCGGTGTTCCTAGGCCAAAACCACAACTCCATTGTTGTCACAATAACAGTTATTGGATGCTCAATGGTAGGAACCATGTCCATCTCATGAACAAGAAATGCCCAGATAGCCACTTTGGCAGAATCGTTGGTAGCGATGTATTCAGCCTTTATCGTTTAGTATGCCACGATATCTAGCTTGGAACTCTTCCAACATACCGTCCCTCCACTGAGGGTAAAGACAATGCCTGTGACTGACTTTCAGTCGACCTTATCACTCTGGAAGCTCGAATCAAGAACATTCTTTTAGTGCTTCTCAAGTACTTATGAATGTCCTCCACAGCTGTCCAGTGATTCTCCCAAGATCCGATTGATTCCTGATCACTACAACTAGTGAGTTAGCTACATCTGGTCTGGTACATAAAATCGCACACATGATAGAGCCTACTACCGAAGCATAGGGTATCCCTTGTACGTGAGCTCTCTCTAAATCAGTCTTGGAGGACATCTTTTTGGAGAGAGTGATTCCTGAGTAAGTGGACGAACCACCATGCTTAAAATCTTCCATACTAAACCCCTTTAGTACGGTGTTAATGTACCTGGATTTGGGACACTCCCAATATCCACATAGATCTATCACCATAGATCATAATGCATAAGATGTAGTAGGTATCATCCAGATCTTCCAAGGATAATCTTCGTAATAAGAGGAGCTTGACCGAGTGTAGCATAGGAAACTATTTCCTATCAAGAGTATGTCATCTACGTACAATACGTGTAAGACAACCTCACTCTCTACAAGCTTCTTGTATATACATGGTTCATATACCATTTTGATGAAGTCAAACTCTTTGACTGCCACATCAAAACAGATGTTCCAACTACGCGATGCGTGCTCTAATCCTGATGGACTTTAGCATAGCTTTGAAAGTCTCAACTTTTCTATCTAACACCAAGAATTTTCTCAAGATCCATTTGCTCCCAATGGGTTTACTCCTTCAGGTGCAACATGCAAAGTCATACTTTGTTGGTGTACATGGATTCCATCTTTGATCGAATAGCATCCAGTTTTTTCACAGAGTCGCCACGTATGATAGCCTGTCTGAACCTAGTTGGGCCATCATCTACCATGATGCAATCTTTGCTCCCACTGTCACCGAGAAGACCGTAGTATCTCTCAAGTGGATGAGGAACCCTGCCAGATTCGTGGAGAGGCTGAGGTTCGTTGGAGACTATTGAATCCTTTGGTTTTACAAAATCATCAGCTGTTAGTTTGTCAAGCTGGAACAACATCCAGTTCTACCTCATGAACACAAATTACTTCAAAAGAAATTCCTTTTCTAAAAAAGGTGGCATGCTGAGAAACAAAACACCTTTTGCTTCTCAGTGTCGTAGAAGATATTATTTCTCAAATGTTTGGGATATCCCAACAAACATATACAGAACTGACCTTGCCTCGAGTTTGTCCGGATTTTGCTTTTCAACATAGGCCGGACAACCCATATCTTAACTCGTTTAAGACATGGTCTCTTCTCATACCATATCTCATATGGAGTAGTAGGAACTGATTTGGATGGAACCCCATTCAACAGGTATGCAGCTTCTCAAGTGCATAACCCCAAAAAGAAACAGGTAACTCAGTAGTACTCATCATAGAGCGCACGATATCTCATAGGGTGCGATACCTCCGCCTCGATACACCGTGGTGCTGTGGTGTATACGAAGGAGTAAGCTGAGAGAGAATCTCATTCTCATTTAAATAATCCAGGAACTCCATGCCCAAGTATTCTCCTCCTCGATCACATCGAAGGACTTTATACTTTCACCCTTCTGGTTCTCAATCTTCAAGTTTATATTCCTTAAATTTCTCAGAAGTTTCAGACTTAAACAGGAACATATGTCCAAATCCTGAGAGATGATCAGTGAATATAATGAAGTACTAAGAACCAACCTTGGCATTTGTAGACATAGGACCGTATACATCATCATGTATCCGTCCCAAGAGTACAGTAACTCTTTCTCTGTATCCAGTAAACGGAGTATTGGTCACTTTACCTTTGTGACAAGACTGGCATGTATCATAAGATGAAAATTCGAACAGATTCTCATATTCATCCTTATGTAACTTAGCTGGTCGTGTCGAATTGATATGACCTAGTCTACAATGCCACAAGGAGGATTCGTTCATTTCTGAACTACTTCTCGTGTGTGTTTCTACATACTTTGAACTGTTGTTTGATTTAGAACGTATATGCTATTACATAACGTGCCTGATCCAATCAACTCTTGATTTAGGAAAATGTTCACAACATTATCCCCTATACAGAATTATATCCTTCTTTAACTTAATAAAGAATCTGATGTAATGTTGTATATCAGGTTCGGTATCTAATAACATTTGTTCAGAATCAATGTATTAATACAAGATGATATTTGCCAACTGATTTGGTTGCAACATTTGCATCATTCTCTACACTTAGAGACATATCATCCATTCACAGTTCTCTACCTTTCTGTAGCCCATATAACATATTACATATGCGGGATCTTGATCCGGTATCACATACCCAGGACGTATAGGATACTGAGAAACAGTTCTCGGTAATGAACACACCCAAAGAATATGTATCAACATGCTTAGTCCTCGTATGGGTCGTGTGGAAATCCTGATATTCCTCTATTTCCTGCTCAGACTTATAACAATTATTTGTTGGAGCGGAACCAACGTTCCCTAGCTCAGTATAATAAGCAGGTTCGGTTAATGCATCCATATTATTATCTGGATTAAGGCATGACATGGTCGCTACTAGGAGAGAGAGAGAGAGAAGAAAACACTCTGCGTGCGCTCTTACAAGATCGGATTGATTATTATTTATCTAATCAGGATGGCTCCCACTGTTTTTATCAAATCTTCGTTCAAACCCTAAAAGGTAAGACTAGCTGCGATTAATTACACCCTACAAGTTCGCCAATTTTTCGGCCAGGCCAGTATCGGTACTTTGAGGGAGGTTCCCCATGCTTTCGCACGGAGCTAATTAAAATAAATCTCGTTTTCCCAGGGGCGTAACCCCGTTAACACCTTTCTAGACACCTACTTGATCGGCTAATTGTAATGTGTAAAACCCTCTCAGGATTAACTCTTACTCGCAGTGGGTATCGGGATCCAACCATCTCATAAAAGGTATGCAATCTCATTGCAAATTTCAACACTTGAAATTTCCGATAATAATTTTACCCCTGGCGTCCTATGACCTTGACGCAGGACAACAAACCATAGTCCGCAAGTCAAGTTCTACCCGTACATTTCATGATTGAATTAAACCCACCCGCATGACCCTTGACGCAGGCCAACAAAGTCGCACGACTACCCTAATCCAAGCGCATCGTATGCAGCAGATAAGCACTAGTTAGCTACCGCACACTACACCATGACGCAGATCAACAAACGTAGTACGAATACTAAGTAGTACTTATCTGAAATGACGGAGGGCTACGATAGGTTTTTAGGAAAACCCTTTGCGTAATGAACTTGATATCATTGTAGAATCGAGTGATTTTGAAAAGGAGTGTTTTTGAGGCTTTTACTAGTTTTGCTAAAGAGGTCACTCTCGGTGAAGGGATCTCGGCTCTTTCCTTATCGAATAAGGTGCAGGATATTTCATAAATACCACTATGCAAAGCAAAAAACTATAGAAGCAATCAAAAGACAAACCGAGTGGGTTGTAGCATTTGCTAGTTTCGCTAAAGAGGCCACTCCCGGTGAAGGGATCTCGGCTCTTTCCTTATCGAATAAGGTGCTGGATATTCTATAAGGAATACCGCTATGCAAAACAAGAACTAGAGCTACCAGTTTTTAAAACAAGTTTCTACAATATCTTTAGGTTTCTTTTTCTTTCATTAATCTCATTAATGAAATCCCATCAATTTATGCTTCCTAAGCATCACAGAAGAAACAAAAGCAGCAATATTTATTATATATCATATATATAATATAAGCATTCGTCTCAGAATAAGAAGTGATCACATCACAGAATATCAGCAGCAGAAGAACACATATGAAATATTGGATATACTAGAAATTCCGTGTTTTAATTAAGACAATAAAAAACGCAGATTTCACGGTCGCGATGAATAGCCAAACCCATAACCCTAGACCCCTACGAGAGCGGCAAGCAACCCTTCCAATTCTAGAGTTAGGAGACCCGGTATCGACTCCTCGAGATGGTCTCCCACTGGACCTAGAACCCGGTTGCTTGTGCTCTCTTCCTTGGGCCTATCCTAATGCAGAAAAGTAAATAATATACATCAATGGTGATATCATCCTCAACCCGGAAGTGCCCCAATAAAAGAATATTACATACAAGCTTTTACATGAATGAAAATGAAAAACTCTCATCTCACATAAAAACCCCCGGCTATTCAAAACACGACGATCCAATATAACATATCACAGCAACACATAACATCGTATGTCATCAACGTAAGTAAATATGCGTATCCCAATTGTCGTTGACGTATAGTAATGAAATGGGCGATACACCATATATTACACCTACGGTCGCAGAAAAGAAAGTGAAAAACTACAACAATTGGAATTCGTAATCATCTTAGACATCATAAACCCAACGTATCACATACTTTGGATTTCATGCCCAACCAAATGAATTCCTTAGACATCTCATGCCTAACAATTATAAACCCCGTATTTTAGTCTCGATATTGAAAACACTTTTCAATAACCAGTCGGGTAATTTAACAAGATTCCCATAATCTGATTGAATGTTCGTCGGAAACTTTTGTAAATGGCCGCACCCCCGATGCCGTCGACGAAGTACACTAAGGAGGAACACCGCGGCCGTGAGCACCCGAACGGATGCTTTTGGCAACGGGGTTCTCCTACAGTCACTTGGTCGGGGCTATGGGGCATGGCTATCCAGTAAGGTTACCCGGCGGGTATCTGCATACATTACATAATTCCAACGGACTTTTGATCATCATCAAAATTCCGTGGCACCCGATCAAATGAGACTAAACTGCTAGATTTATAAAATTCAAACCAGTTATCACATAACTATTTTTGTGGATTCCAAATATTGTATCACAATCACAGATAGCTAGACGATGTTAAATTTTTCAATCGAATAAACAAACACCCAAACTTTCCCAAAAAGCTCAACACTTGAGCGGAGTTCAAAAAGTACCCAGAACATGCCACAGCTTCTATGAACCATCCGTAGAAGGGCCGACCCATGCCTCACTCATGTCGCCACGGAATTGCCGCAAACCGTAGGGTATAACCGCGGTTCCATGATCCAAAAAGTCGAGTTTGGGTATCATTCTTCTAGAGGGTCCACATATTTGCTTGCATGATTTTATAAAGATTTTAAGCTCGGAAAAATCCAACTCTTGGAAAATTTCCAGCGGGGGAAAATATGGGTTATTGATATCCGTTCAAATTTTTATCGTCGTCTAAATAACCTGAATACATGTTAGAATTACGACTACGAAACACTCCGAATTGCTTTTGCAGAAGTTAACATCACATGCAAATTTAGCAAAAACTAGCAACACCTGAAACACCAAAACCTAGAGACTGGAACACACTACAAAATTGAACCCAGAACTCCCCAAATGGGCCGAGATCACCAGTTTTACATGATATCTGGCCGGCCAAAATCCGGCGATAGGAACTCAATTTTCTACTGTGTTCATGTTGCATCTCATACAACATTCTGTAGTTGCTAAAATAATGTTTTGACACCTCTTAAAATTTGACAGAAACTAGATTTTGATATCGGGTGTTTCGGAGTTGTTTCGGTTTCGTAATCTAACAAACATCATCAAAATCTCTAGTTTGGCTCTGATACCACTGCAGGGTTCCCTAGGGCGGTAGCAAAGTTTCGGGAGGTATCGTCCATACCAATTTCAAAAATTTTGCCGTTGTAAAGAACCCTAACCTAGAATCTTAACTAGAGATTTAAACAAAACAACATGCAAACATCTTTACATACTAAGTGAATGAGAAATAAAACCTTTGTAGATCGGTCCTTCACTTCTAAAGCTCCGTATAGTAGTCCTTTCGCTCCAAGTAGTGAACACCCGAACTCTAGTAAGGGTTCACTTGGAAAAATGAACAAGCTTGCTCGAAGTCTTCGAGGCCGAAGATGATCTACGTCGAGAATACTCAAGCTCATGCTATCTCTTCAGTAATGGTAGATTAGTGAAGCAAACACCCTAAACTAAATGGCTAATAGTAGAGGATGATGAAGTAGGAATTGGGCTCTCTTTAGATTTCTTTTTCTCACAATATTTCGTTACTTAGAAAAAAAGCTAGCAAGCTTTTCCTCATGAGGAAGAAGATGAAGTGGAAAATCAGAATGAAACTCATGAGGTGAGAATAGCAACCATGGGTGAGTTAGTGTCATACAGTAACTCATGTAGGAATAAACCATTGCTAACAATAATGGTTAGGTTAATAAATATCTACAAGTAAAACAAAATTAGTTGACTTGGTCAATGGTTCCACAAGTTTCAACCATGTGACCAATTTACAACTAATATTGAATTACTTTAAATAAATAAAACCTCACATTATTATAAACATGGTGTGAGTCTCATATATCCATGTAGCATGTGGCATAAGCATGACACATAAATAATTTACATTAATATATATCACATATATACTAAATGTACATAAGTGAGAAAAAGAATTCTTAAGTGAGCTAATATTAGTTAATGTAAGATAATCTATCAAATATATAATTATACATTAAATTATTAAATCAACACTTGATTTAATAATCTGGCTATATCACATACAACCGGCTAATATCAAATGTAACAACTTATCGAATCAACACTTGATCCGATAACCCGGCTATAGTACATATAACCGGCCGATATCACATATCGCGAGAATAGAATGCGGTATCACATACGTGCATTAATCTCGGTCCCGCACATATCACATATGTGCTCCTACTTCGTTTCGCATGAACCAGGAAACCTCTGTGTAGGACTCTATATACTCGTCGATACGCCGGCAGTAGGTGATGATCATCTTAAACATCCACAAGACGCAAGCGGTCTGCTAAACGTAACGGCCACCCGGGTATTGAGCGATCAGAAGATCAACAAGTAAGCCTGCTCATACTCCTGTGAATCCAATCAGTAACACTACCATACAGTCCGGTCTTTTCATCAGATATGTCGCATAACGCAGCCTGGGGGTGGTAAAACGTTATACCCTAATAGTCTGATAAGTCATGCCAATGCAAGGTCCATAACGGTTCGAGAAACTACTGATAACACTTACCAGTAGATCTCAGCAACCGTGGCCAGGGATTTCCTGTTATGGCCAATCGAGCATAGCGCAACATCAACTCCCAATACCGGGAGAGACGAATCCCCTCCTATCGCTCATTGCCTCCATGTGACTTGGGACTGTACCCAAAAACCACCTTTTTGCACGATCTCTTGACTGTGGTATGGTGGAAATCAAAGCACAGTGGGAATCACACAAGACTCTATGACGATCTCGGGTCGACAGACTAATCTGTACCAGTGTCACCAGAGAACTGCTATCTAACGATAGGTATAATATCATTTAGGAGTTCTCGGCGAGTCTGTCCAGTGTACCCAGTCTCCACTGAGCACCTGTATACCATATTTGATGTTAAACACAATTGGATGTGGAATCATCCATCGCCCATCATATGGGTCAAGATGTGTATACGCTAGTCTACTCTGGAATATCGATGCCCTGTCTCGATACACCCTCGACTAGGAACAATTATAAAGTACTTGTGGACTACCCTTGGCCCCACTAGTATGACCTCCATTATAGTCCTGATAGTCAAGTACACATCCTAAGGGCTTTATCAACATGTGAGAGCAAGACAACATCACTTATACAAATCAACATGTTAAGACAAAGAGCAGCCAGATAGCATACTATCATGCCGAGCAAGAAAGTCCTCCCTATATATGTCCAAACATCCATTATAATATACATCTCATGTACAATAATGGCCTCTAGGGCATACATATAACTAATATATATTACAAAACTCAGTTTGATGTGAAACAATAAACCTTATGCTTGGAACGAAAATCCTTAACCTCAAGCTTGATGTGAAACCAAATCATAATTTGTAATCAAAACCTTAATATTGAAATGAAAAAATAAATTTAAAATGAAAACCTAAATTGTGAAAATTTTGATACTATTATCGAGAATCTCATATAATATCGAAAAACTCAAGATAAATAATTAACAAACTAAATAACGTGACTTAGACCCCGTCTATCAGTTATATGTATACGGTTTTCTTCGTGACATAAAACTACCTGATGGTTGTCAACATCGAATGTTAATCGTCCGTTACCGACAACTATCTCGTATTTTATGCGATTGAGATGACTAGGTACACCATAACTGATAGATTTGTCTAGTGTGGACAAGTTAAGAATGTATAACGCATACATCCCCTTCACTTGTGCTTTCATTTGTTTCGAAATGATTTCGTCGGTACCTCTCTGCTGGTTCTCTGTGTACAAATATAGACGATATGGTCATTTTAATGTTTATAGCATTGAGATGTTCATCCTTTCTATTACAGTATACTCGGAGAACAGCGGGGAGATACTGTCGAAATTTTTTCGAAATGAATGAAAGCACAACTGATGGGTATATGCATTATATATTCTTAATGGGATAAAAGCCTTATGCGTTATACATTCTTTTAAATGTTATGCATAACATGAGAAAAATGATGGATTGCCCATGGATTGGATCGAGATGTATAAAGTGGATCAGTTTGTGAGTGACGGTCATGGCTCATAAGATGAAGCTCTCAAGACAAATGTAAGACTTCAATCATTAATCTTATAATTATAAGTTAGAATTTAAATATATTATGTGCTTGATAAGAATATAATAATGATTTTCATCTGAAACAGAACGACATGGAAAAGGAACGTGATGATGAGATTAAGGCCCTGGAGGCGGAGCGTGGATATTCATTAAGCTACGACAAAAGAATGAAGGTGGTGGATCAAGTCATTAAGAAGTATCGTCCGGATTCCAAAGGGAGAGTTTTCTGGGAGGGAGCTTCATTACTCCTGCAGAGTTCTATTACCTTATCACCCGAGTGCATACCGACCACCTCGTCCGTGCCCCACCACATCTTCACAACTACCATCGACTATGCTAGGACCTTCATCCACTGACGACCCAGGTGTATATCCGGTGCCTTATCCTTCTGATGGTTGGGATAGTTGGCCCACACCATCGGCCATGTCTTCATCACCTTGGGACTGTTAGCCTACATCTCTGTTCGCACCAATTTTTACGCGCAAACATTCTAGGTACGCATCTATCATAAATGGGCAAGAGCACTTGCGCAAGCATATCAAGTGCGCCCATGAAAAACAACTTTGATGATGTGTGAAACAATATCATGCACATGTGTAAATTGAGGCATGAGACACGCTTCGCCATGTGATATACACATGCGCACATCTTTGCAGTGTGCAACGAAACACGCGCTTCTGATAAAGAAGAAAAATCTTCTTTGTTAATTTAAAAATACATTTCTTAACAGGGAGATTGACATGGTGCTTAATTCAATGGTGCGCGCGCGTTCTAAATTGATATACATTAATCCAGATTTTTTTGTTAGTGATTTACCCTAACAAACCCATCTCCTATATATAGGATTCCCCTTCAAAAAAAAGATGGAAACGAGAGGCTTTTTGATAATAGCTGTTATCTAAAAAGTGCGCACTTCTTTAATCGAGAAGATTTTCTTCATCTTCTTCCTTCCTCGGCAAAACCTTAGAAAATCTAGGTAAAGAAAAAGAGAAAAACTTCACTTCTCCATATTAAAAAGCTTTGTCTTTATGATAAAAAGCGTTTGCTTTTTTTTTTTCCCCCCTTTGAATCGATTGATTCATTAAACAAGATCAAAAGATCTTATGGTGTTAGTTATATGTATGCCCTAGAGGCCATTACTATACATAGGATGTATATTGTAGTGGATACTTGGACATATATAGGGAGGACATTCTTGCTCGACATGATAGTATGCTATCTGGTTGCTCTTTACCTTAACGTGTACACTGACTGTCTCTCTGTTACATGTTGGTAAAGCCCTTAGGATGTGTACTTGACTACCTGGACTATGATGTGGATCATACTAGTGGGGACATGGTAGTCCATAAGTACATCCTTCAAGGTCCCTAGTCGTGGGTGTATCGAGACGGGGCATCGATATACCAGAGTAGACTAGCGTATACCTTCTCGACCCATACAAATGGGCGATGGATGATCCCATATCCATTGGTGTTTGACATCAGAGATGATATACGGGTGCTCAGTGGAGACTGGGTACACTGGACGGACTCGCCAAGAACTCCTAGATGGTATTATACCTTACGTCAGATGGCAGTTCTCTGGTGACACTGGTACAGGTTAGTCTGTAGACCCGAGATCGTCATAGAGTCTTGTGTGATTCCCACCGTGCTTTGATTTCCACCTTACCACGTCCAATAGGGCGTGCAAAACGGTGGTTTTTGGGTACAGTCCTGAGTCACATGGAGGCAATGAGCGATAGGAGGGGATTCGTCTCTCCCGGTATAGGGGGTTGATGTTGCGCTGTGTTCGATTGGCTATAACCGGAAATCCCTGGCCAGGGTTGCTTAGATTTACTGGTAAGTGTTACCAGTAGTTTCTCGAACTGTTATAGACCTCATATCGACATGACTTATCGAGCTATTGGGGTCTGACGTTTACCATCCCTAGGCAAGATATGCGACATATCAGACGACGAGACTGGACTGTACGGTAAGAGTTACTGGTTGGATTCACAGGAGTGTGAGCGGGCTTACTCGTCGATCTTCTGATCGCTCAATACCCGGGTGGCCGTTACGTTTAGCAGACCGCTTGCGGCTTGTGGGTGTTTGATATGATCATCACCTGCTGCCGGCGTATTGACGAGTCTTTAGAGTCCTACACAGAGGTTTCCTGGCTCAAGCGAAACGAAATAGGAGCGCATATGAGATATGTGCGGGACCGAGAATAAAGCGTGTATGTGATACCGTATTCTATTCTCGCGATGAATGTATCAATTGGTTGTATGCGATATAACCTAGTTATCGAATCGAGGATTGATTCGATAAGTCGATACATTGGATATTAGTCGGTCATATGCGATATGACCGGATCGTTAAATCAAGTGTTGATTTAATGATTTGATGTATAATTATATATTTGATATATTACTTTACATTAACTAGTATTGGTTCACTTAAGATTATTTTTCTTACTTGATGTGCATATTGTATATGTAATATATTTTTGTGCACTTGATTGTATCATGTTTGATGTGTAAGTCGATGTACAACACCCCAATACTTGTGGGGAGGCGGAAATTTCAAAAACGAACTTGTTTAGTGAACGAACATCGACTAACCGCTTGAATCGAAGCTAAACTATAAATAACCAAACACAAAGTGTTACTAAACTACTGTGTTTAGGGATTATACCTAATGAACCAACTCCTTCGTCTTTACGATCTCCTTGTTCTCCTCGGCCTTCTCTAAGTAGTAGACGATCCACCCGAGAGCAAAACTCCAAGCTAAACCTCTAAACTTGAGGCAACTAACCTTCTTGGATTGCTAATCAAAGAAGCTAGGATGAAATAGAGTGATGGTTATGGATTTATTAGTCTTACTAACCCTTGTTCTCAACTCATGAGAGGGGAGGATTAGTCTTTGAAGAGGGAGAGCTTGAGGAGAGAGAAGGTGAGAATGAATATCCAAATGAGAATAGTAAATCTATCATAATAAATATGAAGCATTCTTATTTATGAGAAAAAGAATAATACATAATGAATAAGCATGCTTCACAAATATCTAATGGTGATTCATTGTCATGACTCACTAAGCATTTATCATGCATTAATGATATGCATGAATCACCCTCATGACTCACTAAACTCATTTAATGCAAATGACACATAACCCTCCTTAGTCACCATCTTCTAGAAGCTTCTCGCACAATTACGAGAACGCCCCTCCGATCCGTAAAAATACGGAAAAACTTTAGACTGTATAAATCCAATAACCGGATACCAGTAACTGGCTTAAACCAAAGCCGACTGGTAAAAACTGTCCGAAAGTCGTACGCGCGTAAACGCACGTATGCGTCCGAACCCTTTGTCGCAAAACCATGCGACCTCTATATCATTTTGCCTGGAATAGGAAACTCTCTGTGTGGGACTCTAGAGACTCGACTACTACGCTGGCAGTGGGTTTAACCACAGACCGCAAGCGGCACTAGCTGTACGTAACGGTCCCCAGGTAGTTGTCGATAAGAAGGCTGATGAGGAAACCCATCCGAACTCCTACTGAGTCTGATGTGACAATCTCCATACAGTCCGGTCCGTTCGTCCAAGACTATCGCATATCGGGCCTAGGGGGGCGGCAAGCGTCAGTCCCCTAATAGCGGTATAAGTTGTGTCGGAGCGAAGCCCATTACACCTTGAGAAACTACTGGAACCTACCAGCAAATCTCGCTTGCCCTGGCCAGGGACTTTGCGTAATGGCTCTCTGACACAGCACGATATCTACTCCCAATACCGGGAGGGACGAATCCTGTCTAACCGCTACTGCCTCCAAGTGCTCGGGACTGCACCCAACTGCTACCTGTTTGCACGACTCCTTTGAGCCGTGGTAGGGTAGCAATCTAAGAACAGTGGGACACACTCGAGGCGAAGTAGCAGTGTCAAGTCTGCGGACTATGCTGTACTCATGTCACCTGGGAACTGCTCACTGACGACTGGTATCAAACCAACCAACAGTTCCCTGTGAGTCCTGTCCGGTGTACCCGTAACCTAACGAGCACCTGCATACTATCTCCAGTACGACGTACTGACGGCTGTGGGACAGACCATCTCCCCAACTGGGATGAGAAGCGTACACACTAGTCTACTCCGGAGTATCGATGCTCTGTCTCGATAATCCAACGACCAGGGACCTGAATAAGGATGTGCTTGTAGACTATCCAGCCCCCACTAGTGTGACTGCCATCACAACGCTGGTAGACAAGCAAGATCCTAAGAGCTCTATCAATACGTACACTCACATATTAAGATAGAAAAACCAAGTAGCATACTACCATGTTTAGCAAGACTGTTATATACATGTGAATATCCCAAGCTTCCATTAAGTAATATACAAACTAGTATGATACAGTAATGGCCTTCTAGGGCATAAACACTAACAATCTCCCACTTGCACTAGGGCCATGTACTGGCATATCGTAGACCGATGATCTCGAGTAGCCTCTCGAACTGAATCTGAGGTAGGGCCTTTGTGAATGGATCAGCAATGTTCTATTCAGAAGCAACTCTCTGAACCTCGATCTCCTGACGATCAATGATCTCCCTGATCAGGTGATACCGCCTCAAGATGTGTCTGGACTTCTGATGGGACCTTGGTTCCTTTGCTAAAGCTATAGCTCTGTTGTTGTCGCAATACAGAGGTATTGGATCAACTATGGTAGGAACCACCTGAAGTTCTGTTAGGAACTTCTTCATCCAGACTGCTTCTTTTGCGGCATCGCAAGCAGCTATATACTCCGCTTCCATCGTCGAGTCAGCAACGGTGTCCTGCTTGGAGCTCTTCCAGCACACCGCCCCTCCATTGAGGGTAAAGACATAACCCGACATGGACTTGGAATCGTCCTTATCACTCTGAAAGCCGGAATCAGCAAAGGCCTCCAACCTGAGGTCTTTTCCGCCGTAAACCAAAAACATCTCCTTAGTCCTCCTCAGGTACTTGAGAATGTTCTTTACTGCTATCCAGTGCTTCTCCCCTGGGTCTGACTGATACCGGCTTACCACGCTCAGTGCGTAAGCTACATCTGGTCTGGTGCACAACATCGCATACATTATAGAGCCTACCGCAGAAGCGTAGGGTATAATAGACATGCGTTCCCTTTCCAAATCAGTCTTGGGAGACATCTCTTTGGAGAGGGTGATTCCATGACAAGCCGGTAGATTACCGCGCTTAGAATCTTCCATACTGAATCTTTTCAGTACAGTGTTGATATAACTGGACTGCGAAAGTCCCAACATCCTCTTGGATCTATCACGATAGATCCGGATCCCCAGAATGTACGAGGCATCACCCAGGTCTTTCATGGAGAACCTGTGTGACAAGAATCCTTTGACAGATTGTAGCATAGGAATATCATTTCCTATCAATAGAATGTCATCCACGTACAAGACGAGGAATACGACACTTCTGGCTACGACTTTACTATATATGCACGGTTCATCTGGATTTTTGATAAAGTCATATTCTTTGACTGTCTCATCAAAACAGATGTTCCAACTCCGAGATGCCTGCTTTAGCCCATAAATGGACTTAAGCAGCTTGCATACTTTCCCGCTGCTCCCACTCTGATTGAAACCCTCTGGCTGATCCATATAGACACTCTCTTCTAAATTTCCATTCAGAAAAGCCGTTTTTACGTCCATCTGCCAGATTTCATAATCATGGAAGGCAGCAATAGCAAGAAGGACCCGAATGGATTTGAGCATAGCCACTGGAGAAAAAGTTTCGTCATAGTCCAAACCAGGTCTTTGACGAAAACCCTTTGCAACAAGTCTAGCCTTATAGGTTTCCACCTGTCCATCTACACCAATCTTTTTCTTGAAGATCCATTTGCATCCTATGGGTTTTACCCCATCTGGAGCAAAGTCCAAAGTCCATACTTTGTTGGTGTACATGGACTCCATCTCGGTCCGCATTGCATCTAGCCATCGTACCGAGTCGCCGCTCTGGATGGCCTGCCGGAAGTCAGTAGGTTCATCATCATCTATGATGCAATCCTCTCTATCCCCATCTATGAGAAAACCGTAGTATCTCTCAGGCGGATGGGACGGCCTACTACTCCTGCGGAGGGGTGCGGGAATGTCCTGTTCTTCTTGAACTACTGGTTCTACCAAACTTTCAGTAGCAGTTTGTGGTTCTGGAATTTCTTCCAGTTCTACTACGCTCCCACTCTTCTGATTTTCCAAAAATTCAGTTTCTAAGAAGCGGGCATGACGAGAAACAAAAACCTTTTGTTCCTCTGCGTAATAGAAACAATATCCATGAGAGTTCTTTGGATATCCCACAAACTTACACTCTACTGAGCGTGCCTCGAGCTTGTCCGGATGCTGCTTTTTTACAAAAGCTGGACATCCCCATGTCTTCAGGTACTGAAGATAGGGTTTCTTCCCACTCCACATCTGATATGGTGTGGTAGGCACAGTTTTGGTTGGAACTCTGTTCAAAAGATATGTCGCTGATTCTAGCGCATAACCCCAGAAAGATCGTGGTAACTCAGCATTACTCATCATGGATCGTACCATATCCAATAGGGTTCGATTCCGTCTCTCCGATACACCATTGTGCTGTGGAGTGTACGGAGGAGTAAGCTGAGAGAGAATTCCTTTCTCTTTTAGGTAACCTAGGAACTCGGCACTTAAGTATTCTCCACCTCGATCAGATCTCAGTGTCTTAATACTTTTGCCTGTTTGGTTTTCCGCTTCACTCTTGTATTCTTTGAATTTCTCAAAGGCCTCGGATTTATGCTTCATCAAGAAGACATGTCCAAACCTAGAGAAATCATCTGTAAAAGTAATGAAGTAGGAATAACCACCTCTCGCATGTGTAGACATTGGACCGCATACATCACTGTGTATGAGTCCTAAGAGCTCGCTCGCTCTTACTCATTGTCCAGTAAATGGAGTCTTTGTCATCTTTCCTTTGAGACAAGATTGACAAGTGTCATAAGATTGATATTCGAACAAGTCTAAATATCCTTCTCTATGCAACTTAGTCAACCTTCTCTCATTGATGTGACCCAGTCTACAATGCCATAAGAAAGCTTTATTTAAATCTGGAGACTTTCTTTTTAGTGTGTTCTGGACATTGAAAATTTGGAGTTGGTTTAAAACATATATGCCGTTATTTAGAGTACCGGACCCAATCAAACCATGATTAAGGTGGATGTTGACAACATCTCTTACAAACGTGAAATCATAACCTTTATTTGATAACAAGGAAACTGATATGATATTACACGTTAAGCTTGGTACAAAATAACAGTTATGTAAAACCAAAATATGTCCACTCGTCAATCCTAGGTGATAATCCCCGACGGACGCAGCTCCCACGCTAGCTCCGTTAGCAACCCTGAGGATCATATCACCTTCCTTCAGCACTCTACGGTTTCTCAGTGCCTGCAATGAATTGCAAATATGAGATCCTGATCCGGTATCCAATACCCAGGAAGTAGAGTTGATTGACAGACAATTCTCAATTACAAACACACCTGAAGTCGAAGCCACAGCTTGCTTCGGTTCCTGGTTCTTGGCGTTCCACGCCTTGCAATCCTTCTTCCAGTGCCCTTTCCTGTGACAATGGAAGCACTCATCCTGGCCAACTACCGGTGCTGCAAACTTTTTTCTTTCCCTTCTTTCCCACCTTACTAACACCTCCTCTAGGTTTGGGTGCGGCCTTCTTCTTCCTTCCTTTGGCCCTAGCCTTGGACCCGGAAGAAGATGCACCGCCAACAAACATAGCGGGTGTTTCCCTTGCCTTCTGCAAGGTGCCCTCTGCACTCCTTAACATGTTCAGGAGTTCCGCAAGTTCAACTTCTTTTCCTTGAAGGTTGAAGTTGAGGATAAACTGGGCGTAGGTGGGAGGAAGGGACTGGAGAATAAGGTCTGTATACAGCTCATTATCCAAAGTCGTCCCAAGGTCTGCGAGCTCTTCAATATAGCCGATCATCTGTAGGACATGTTCACCTACCGATGACCCGACAGCCAACCTCGCTCGAAAAAAGTTCTTAGAGGTCTCGTATCTTGCTATACGAGATTGCTCTCCATAAAGTTCCTTTATATGGAGAAATATGCCATCCAGGGACATATCCTCGTGCCTCCTCTGATGTTCATTGTTCATTGAGGCAAGCACGATGCACTTGGCTCTCGCGCAATCTAAATCCCAGGTTTTGCGGATTTCCTTATCCGCATTGCTGGATTTGGGATCAGGGACAGCAGGTGCCGTAGCGGTGAGGACGTACCCCAGTTTGTCATAGGTCAAAGCCATTTTGACATTCTGCAGCCAATCTTTATAGTTTGGCCCTGTCAGTATATTTTTCTCTAAAAGTAACTTAAGTCCAGTCATTTTCAGGGTCGCTGCAATTAGGAGAGAGAGAAGAAAACTCTTTAGCATGATGCTCTTGCAAGTTTAGAGTGGTTTTTAGTTTATCTAAACTGGATGGCTCCCACTGTTTCTCGAATCCTTCCTCAAACCATAAAAGAAGAATTAGCCAGGACTATTCTCACCGTACAATACTTGCTTAACCGTTCAGCCAGGCCAGTGTCGATACTTCGAGGGAGGTTTTCCAACGCTTTCGCGAAGTTCCTTAATTAAATAACCTCTTTTCTCTGGGGGCGTAACCCCGCTGACACTTTTCTGGACACCTACTTGGTTTATAGTATTGATCGTTAAGTGACGAATATCCTGATAAGTAGCATATACTCACAGTAGGATCGGGATCCAAATATCATCGTATGATAATGTTGAAGGAATCCTACCAACATTCATCAAACTCTAAATGGTATGCATCTCTTTGCAAATTTCAGTTTCTTTAGAAATTCCCGATATAAGTTTTTGCCCCATGCTCTTATGACCTTGACGTATGCCAACAAATCATAAGTCACATGTCAAGTTCTGCCCATCATTATCTTGTTAATTTGAACCCACCCGTATATACCCTTGACGTATGCCAACAAGGTAATGCGACTGTCCCAAACCAACACATCTATCTATGCAACAAATGAATACCCCAGCAGCTACCAAACACTATGCCTTGACGTATGCCAACAAGCATAGCTTGAATACTACTGACTATCCATAAGAAATGACGGAGGGCTACGACTGGTTTTGGCGAAACCGTGAACGTAGTGAACTTGATATAACCGAAGGAACCTGATAGCTTTTAAAAGGAGTGGTTAAAGCTCCGCATTTAAAAATATCTGTTTTTTTTTAAAATTAACCGAGTGGTTTCTTTTAAATTGTTCCAACGATTTAAACTTGGTTTATTTTCTTTGCATTATAGATAATGCGTCCCATCATTAACCTATCATTGCAGAAAACAACGAAAATACAACGTCCTCTTATGCCATCCGCATTCGCCACGGGGTCCCGTCATCACCCGTTAGGTTACTTAACTAACGACAGAGCGGGGGCTGGGCTAGCGCGGGTGTAAAACATAAGTGACGTCTAAATAGCTATCATATATATAGATATTTTACATTCGTTTGACGCAATGATATACATTCCGGAACACAGATAAACAATATTGGATTTGCAAGCAATCTGTATTTCTTTTGAGCATGCAAGAAAAGACAGATTACACAGTTGTGATGAATAGCCGTTACCCCACCCTCGACCCCTACGGGTACGGCAAACTACCCGCCCGGCAGTTTGTGTACCCCACCTTGGGTCAGTCCTAGGAGCAAAAACAGTAAAATGAAATAATACAACGGTGGCTACAACCGCAACCTGGATGTGCCCCGCAAAAATAATATTACAACAAATTACATTTACAACAAATGAATTAAACAATAACTCATTGCTAAACCCCGGCTATACACCACAACAGTCCAATACAGTTCATATGCACAAACAGATATAACCATTACAGAAATGTGCAACCCCCTGCCAACCGACATACTAGCAGTTAGGGGAGGTTTACGAACACATTTATCAATCACAGATATAATCCAACATGCAAATACTGTACAATTTCGATCGATTAAACATCTTTAATATTGCTCCAAAAACTGCTCTGTAAACTGGTAACCTGAGCAAAATTAAAATATTCCAGAAAACCCCAAATAACACAGAGAACCACCACAATAAAAATGGGTCCCTGAATCGTCCAAACGGCGGCGGATCCGCGGCTGCAACAGTGCTATGCGCCGCGGATCCGCGGCTCCGTAGACGATTCAGGGCACCAAATTTTTTGTGTGTTCTTCTGGTGTCTTTTCAAGCTCTCTGAACTTCCCTGAAAAATTTTTGGACTTCATTTTAATCTCGACAGAAACTTGACAGTTTTAGGGTTTTCCGGCTTCGTTTTTCCGTTCGAAATTCGTACAAATTTGCAATTAAGTTATTTATTGTTTAGCGAGGCTCTGATACCACTGTAAGTCGATGTACAACACCCCAATACTTGTGGGGAGGCGGAAATTTCAAAAACGAACTTGTTTAGTGAACGAACATCGACTAACCGCTTGAATCGAAGCTAAACTATAAATAACCAAACACAAAGTGTTACTAAACTACTGTGTTTAGGGATTATACCTAATGAACCAACTCCTTCGTCTTTACGATCTCCTTGTTCTCCTCGGCCTTCTCTAGGTAGTAGACGATCCACCCGAGAGCAAAACTCCAAGCTAAACCTCTAAACTTGAGGCAACTAACCTTCTTGGATTGCTAATCAAAGAAGCTAGGATGAAATAGAGTGATGGTTATGGATTGATTAGTCTTACTAACCCTTGTTCTCAACTCATGAGAGGGGAGGATTAGTCTTTGAAGAGGGAGAGCTTGAGGAGAGAGAAGGTGAGAATGAATATCCAAATGAGAATAGTAAATCTATCATAATAAATATGAAGCATTCTTATTTATGAGAAAAAGAATAATACATAATGAATAAGCATGCTTCACAAATATCTAATGGTGATTCATTGTCATGACTCACTAAGCATTTATCATGCATTAATGATATGCATGAATCACCCTCATGACTCACTAAACTCATTTAATGCAAATGACACATAACCCTCCTTAGTCACCATCTTCTAGAAGCTTCTCGCACAATTACGAGAACGCCCCTCCGATCCGTAAAAATACGGAAAAACTTTAGACTGTATAAATCCAATAACCGGATACCAGTAACTGGCTTAAACCAAAGCCGACTGGTAAAAACTGTCCGAAAGTCGTACGCGCGTAAACGCACGTATGCGTCCGAACCCTTTGTCGCAAAACCATGCGACCTCTATATCGTTTCGCCTGGAATAGGAAACTCTCTGTGTGGGACTCTAGAGACTCGACTACTACGCTGGCAGTGGGTTTAACCACAGACCGCAAGCGGCACTAGCTGTACGTAACGGTCCCCAGGTAGTTGTCGATAAGAAGGCCGATGAGGAAACCCATCCGAACTCCTACTGAGTCTGATGTGACAATCTCCATACAGTCCGGTCCGTTCGTCCAAGACTATCGCATATCGGGCCTAGGGGGCGGCAAGCGTCAGTCCCCTAATAGCGGTATAAGTCGTGTCGGAGCGAAGCCCATTACACCCTGAGAAACTACTGGAACCTACCAGCAAATCTCGCTTGCCCTGGCCAGGGACTTTGCGTAATGGCTCTCTGACACAGCACGATATCTACTCCCAATACCGGGAGGGACGAATCCTGTCTAACCGCTACTGCCTCCAAGTGCTCGGGACTGCACCCAACTGCTACCTGTTTGCACGACTCCTTTGAGCCGTGGTAGGGTAGCAATCTAAGAACAGTGGGACACACTCGAGGCGAAGTAGCAGTGTCAAGTCTGCGGACTATGCTGTACTCATGTCACCTGGGAACTGCTCACTGACGACTGGTATCAAACCAACCAACAGTTCCCTGTGAGTCCTGTCCGGTGTACCCGTAACCTAACGAGCACCTGCATACTATCTCCACTACGACGTACTGACGGCTGTGGGACAGACCATCTCCCCAACTGGGATGAGAAGCGTACACACTAGTCTACTCCGGAGTATCGATGCTCTGTCTCGATAATCCAACGACCAGGGACCTGAATAAGGATGTGCTTGTAGACTACCCAGCCCCCACTAGTATGACTGCCATCACAACGCTGGTAGACAAGCAAGATCCTAAGAGCTCTATCAATACGTACACTCACATATTAAGATAGAAAAACCAAGTAGCATACTACCATGTTTAGCAAGACTGTTATATACATGTGAATATCCCAAGCTTCCATTAAGTAATATACAAACTAGTATGATACAGTAATGGCCTTCTAGGGCATAAACACTAACATGATGATACATGCAAACTTGGGTGTATGTTTGCTTTATACCATCTTTAGGTTAATGGTTGGGTTTTTCATTTGTTTTTTTTATTTTCCTTATTCATTTTGGCAAGAAATGAAATGGTGGCTTTCTTTGGATTTTGTAGAAGCTTCATGAAGCTTTGAAAGCTTGACCATTTTGTTTCTTTCCTTAACCTAACCATTAGATCTAACCCTAGTTTATTCTCTACACTTGTTAACTCGCCCATGGTTGCAATATGATAAGGGTCACTTGATTTTCTATTTTAGTCAATTCATTTTTCCATTTCTTTCTTCTTCTTCTTCTTCTTCTTGAAGAAGAAAGAAAACTCTTGCTAGAAAAATATCAAGTGTTGATTTCAAGTGAGAAATCCAAATCCAAAGTGAACCCACTTCCTATTTCTTCATCCACTACCACTTGCCATGTAGTATAGGGTGTTTTCTTCACAAGTTTCATGACTTGGTGAAGTTGGAGCTTGATCATGAGTTGCCTCGACGTAGATCATCTTCGGCATCGAAGTCGACGACCTAGCCCGATCTTTTCTCCGATGAAACCACCACGAGAGTCTAGGATTTCGATGGTTGCAGTGGAGGGACGTCATCACGGAGCTAAGGAAGTGGAGGACCGGATCTACAAAGGTTGCAGTCACTTTCCTTTTAGTTAAAGTTGTTAACTTGCATCTGTTTCGCCTTTGCCTCTAGTTAACGATCTAGCTTAGGGTTTCTCGGCACCGGAAAATTTTGAATTTGGCATGGTTGATGCCTTGTGAGACCTCATTAGTGTGCCTAGGAACCCTACAGTGATATCAGAGCCTAGCTAGAGCTTTAGGCGAAGTGTAGACGAAGTTAGAAGTCCGATCGAACCCGTAAACCCCGACAAAACCCTTCTCTGTACATTTTTCAAAACAGTGGATTTTTGTGAATTAAAAATTCTCAGAAAAACAAGCACGAAAAACTAAGAATTTTTGTGAAGTACGGTCCTCTAAGTCAATAATTTTACCGCTGAACCGCGGTGAAACCATGGGTTTGGCGGCGGTTCCGCGGCCAAAATTTAGACTTAGTCCCTGAAATTTCATATATTTATTCTTAGGTCCTTTCTTGGCAATTTTTTATAGGAATTTTTTAATTCCACTCAAGTGTTGAGTTTTCTAGGGTTTTATTGGGGACTCTTTAATTTGATCGGATAATTTAACTTCGTTTATGTTTTTCCGGATATTTTAGAAACTGTTAAAAAGTTCGACCGGATATAAATACCCATTTTTTCCCCTGCCGGGAAATTTCTAAGTGTTGGATTTTTCCGTAGTTTAAGAATGTTCTAAGTAGTGCAAGTAACGCGATGGACCCTCTAGAAGACAACAAACCTTAACTCGATTATGTGACCGTCTTGAACTGCCCTTTGAACCTTAGGGTTTGGGGCAGTACGGCGTGCCACATGTGAGGCGTTGGCTTGACCCTTCTACGGCTGGACCGTTGGTACTGTGGTATGAAATGGATGTTTTAAAACTTATTTCAAGTGTTGAAAACCATTCGGGAAAACTTGGGTGTTTGACTGTTCGATCGGAAAGTTTAATATTTTCTATTTATCTGGAATGTGATACAATATTTGGAATCCACAAGGAGTTATGAGATAACTGATTTGAATGTTATAAACATAGCACTTTAGTCTCACTTGATCGGTTGCTACGGAATTTTGATGCGATCAAAAGTCCGTCGCAATCACGTAGCGTACGCGGATACTCGCCGGGTAAACTTAATAGACAGCTACACCCCATAGCCCCGACCAAGTGACTGTAGGAGAACCCCGTCGCCGAAAGCATCCGTTCGGGTGCTCACGGCAGCGGTGTTCCGCCTTGGTGCACTTCGTCGACGGCATTGGGGGTGCGGCCGCCTAATAAAGTTTGCGACGAGCATTCGATCAAAATGTCGGGAATCTTGTTGAATTGCCCGACTTGATATTGAAAAGAGTTTTCGATAATGAGACTAAAATGCGGGGTTTATAATTGTTAGGCATGCGATGTCTAAGGAATTCATATGGTCAGGCATGCGATGTCTGAGGAGGTTGCGGATTCCAACTGTTGTAGTTTTACACTTTCTTTTCTGTGACCGTAAGTGTAATATATGATATCGCCGGTTTCGTTGCTATATGTCAACGACAATTGGGATGGGCATATTTACTTACGTTGATGACATGTGCTGTTATGTGTTGCTGGATATGTTATATTGGATCGTCGTGTTTGAATAGCCAGGTTTTTTTTATGTGAGATGGGTGTTTTTCATTTTCATTCATGTAAAAACTTGTATGTAATATTCTTTTATTGGGACGCTTCCAGGTTGCGGAAGATGTCACCATTTGTATATTATTTTCTTTTCCACACTAGGATAGACCCAAGGAGGAGGGCACACGTAACCGGGTTCTGGAGTCCAGTGGGAGACCAACTCGAGGAGTCGAGTCCGGGTCTCCTAACTCTAGAATTGGTAGGGTTGCTTGCCGCTCTCGTAGGGGTCTAGGGGTGTGGGTTTGGCTATTCATTGCGACCGTGAAATCCGTGTTTTATACTGGCTCATATTGAAAACACGGACGTCCTAGTATATCCAATGTTTCATATGATTCTTCTGCTGTGATATCTGTGATGTGATCATTTGATGTTCTGTGATAAATACTATATATAGTATATATGATATATTATATAGATGTTACTTATGTTTTACACCCGAGCTAGCCCTGTCCCGCTCTGCCGTTAGTCACCTAACCTAACGGTGCACGAGGGGACATCGAGGCGAACACGGATGGCATAAGTGTACGTCGTATTTATCTGTGATGTTTAGGTGACTTAAATGATGGGACTTCATTAATATGATTAATGAAAGTAAAAGAAACCTAAAGATGTTGTAGAATCGAATTTCAAAATTAAAAAGGGTAGCTACAGTTCTTGCTTTGCACAGCGGTATATATGATATATCCTGCACCTTATTCGATGAGGAAAGGGCCGACGATCCCTTCACCAGGAGTGACCCCTTTAGCAATAACCGGCAGATGCTACACACTCGGTTTGTCTTTTGATTGCTTCTATAGTTTCTGCTTTGCACAGTGATATATATGATATATCCCGCACCTCATTCGATGAGGAAAGGGCCGACGATCCCTTCACCGGGAGTGACCCCTTTAGCAAAACTAGAAAAGCATAAAAAAACACTCCATTTTAAAATCATTTGATTCTACAACGATATCAAGTTCATTACGCAATAGGTTTTCAGAAAAACCTGTCGTAGCCCTCCGTCATTTCACATAAGTCCTGTTTAGTATTCGTGCTGCGTTTGTTGACCTTGTCAAGGCGCAGTGTGCGGTAGCTAACCAGTATTTATCTGCTTATGCATATAATGCAGATTGGGTTAGGGTAGTCGTACGGCCTTGTTGACCTTGTCAAGGGTCGTGCGGGTGGGTTTGATTCAATCAAGAAATGACGGGTTGAACTTGACTTACGGTCTATAGTTTGTTGACCTTGTCAAGGTCATAGATCGTTTGGGGCAAAATATTATCGGGAATTTCAAGTGTTGAAATTTGCAATGAGATTGCATACCTTCTATGAGATAGTTGGATTCCGATACCCACTGCGAGTAATTGTTACTCCTGGGAGAGTTTTACACATTAAAATTAGCCGATCAAGTAGGTGTCTAGAAAGGTGTTAACGAGGTTACGCCTCTGGGAAAACGAGGTTTACATTAATTAGGTTCGTGCGAAAGCACGGGGGACCTCCCTCAAAGTACCGACACTGGCCTGGCTGAAAGATTGGCGAACTTGTAGCGTGTAATTAATCCCGGCTAGTATTTCCTTTTAGGGTTTGAAGGAAGATTTGATAAAAAACAGTGGGAGCCATCCTGATTAGATAAAATAATAACCAATCTATTCTTGCAAGAGCGCACGCTGAGTGTTTTCTTCTCTCTCTCTCCAGGTAGCGACCATATCACGCCTTAATCAAGATAATAATACGGATATTGACTGAACCCGCTTGTTATACTATGCTGGGGAACGTTGGTCCCGCTCCAACTTATAATTGTTATAAGACAGAGCAGGAAATTGGGGATTACCAGAATTCCCATGACACCCAAACGAAGACAGTGCATGTTGATGCATCATCTTCGGGTGTGTTCATTATAAAGAACTGTTTCTCTGTATCCTCTACATCCTGGGTATTTGATACCGGATCAGGATCCCAGATATGTAATCTGTTACATAGGGCTACAGAAAGGTAGAGAACTGAGAAAGGGTGATAAGTTTCATGAGACAGAAAACGCTGCAAGTGTTGTAGCCAAGTCTGTTGGTCACTGTCACCCTGTATTCCAAATACATTGATTCTGAACGAATGTTATTATATACCGAACCTGATATACAAAATCATATCAGTCTCTTTATTAGTAAAGAAAGGATATAATTTTGTATTGTTGGATAATGTTTTGAACATTTCCTATATCAAAAGTTGATCGGTTCATGCACGTTATCTAAAATCATTGAAGTTCTAAATCAAACTACAGTTCTTAGTATACAGAACACACACAAGAGGAATAGTTCAGAAATGAAAGAATCCTTCTTGAGGCATTGTAGACTAGGTCATATCAATGCGACCCGAATGGCTAAAGTTACATTTAGATGCATATTTAAATCAGTTTGAATTTACATCTTATGAAACTTGCCAGTCATGTCACAAAGATATAATGACCTCAGCTCTGTTTATTGGAAACAGAGAAAGAGTTGGTAAACTCTTGGGATGATACATGTTGATATATAAAGGTCCCCTGTCTACACATGCCAAGACCGGTTCTTTGTACTTCATTACATTCTCTGATGATCTCTCAAGATTCAGACATATGTTCCTGTTGAAACACAAGTCCGAACCTTTTGAGATATTCACAGAATATAAGTTAGAAGTAGAGAACCAAAGTACGGGTATAAGTATTATGTCCTATGATGAGATCAAGGAGGAGAATACTTAAGCACGGAATTCCTGGATGATTCTAAAGGAGAATGAAATTCTCTCTCAGCATTACCCCTCCGTATACACCATAGCACGATGGTATATCGGGGCGGAGCAATAGCACCCTATATGATATGGTGTGCTCTATGATGAGTACTATTGAGTTACCTATTTCCTTTTGGGAATTATGCGCTTGAAAAGCTGCATACCTATTGAATAGGGTTCAAATCAAAACAGTTGCCTACCGCTTCATATGTGATATGGAAAGGGAAGAGCTTATATCTTAAGTTTGTTAAGATTTGGGGTTGTCCGGCCTATGTCTAAAAGCAAAATCCGGACAAGCTCGAGGCAAGGTCTGTTATGTAGAACTGGAAAGGTTCCAGATATACAAACTACAGCAGATGATTTGGTAGAACCAAAGGATTCAATAGACACCGACGAACCTCAGCCACTCCGCCGATCTAGTAGGGTTCCTCACCCACCTAAGAGATACTTCGGTTTCTCTATGACAGTGGGAGCGAGGATTTCATCATGAGATGATGACCCAACTAGTTTCGAGCTGGCCATCAGGAGTTGGACTCTGTAAGAATGGCTGGATGCTTAGCGATCTGAGATGGAATCCTTATACACCAACAAAGTATGGACTTTGGTTGCTATATCTGAAGGGTTAAATCCCCATCAGGAGCAAGTATATCTTGAGAAGATTACTTGGTGTACATGGAAAAGTTAAGACTTTCAAAGCTAGACTTGTTAAAGGTTTGCATCATTGACCAGGTATGGATTATGTTGAAACCTTTTCTAAGGATCTATGTTTAAGTCCATCCAGATCCTACTTGCCACGGCTACATACCATGACTACGATATCTGGTGGTTGGGTGTCATGACTGCTTTTCTAAATGATGTTTTGGAAGAGAGAGTCTAGAAGTACACAGTCAGAGGGCTTCGTAGACAGTGGGAGCGGCGGAAACGTGTACAAGATACTTTATAGGATAAAGCAGGCATCGCGGAGTTGGAACATCTGTTTTGATATAGTAGTCAAATAGTTTGACTTCATCAAAATGGTAGATGAACCTTGTATATACAAAAAGGTAGTAGGGAGTATGGTGGTGATCCTCGTAGAGTACGTGGATGACATAATCTTGATAAGAAAGAAGTTTCCTTTGCTACGCTCGGTCAATCTCCGCTTATCACAATGATTCTCCATATATGATCAAAGTGATACCTCCTAAATCCTACGTTATGATCTATGAGATAGATCTAAATGGATGTTAGGATTCTCACTAGATGTAGTGAGCTGGTATCAATCGATCCTGGGGAGAATCACTGGAAGTGTTCCAGGGTGATAAGGACGACTGAATGTCAGTCACAGGCATTGTCTTTACCCTCTATGGAGAGACGGTATGTTGGAAGAGTTCCAAGCTAGATACCGTGACATACTAGATGATTAAAGGCAAGATACATCGCTGCTTAAGATGCTACCAAAGAGGCTGTCTGGGTGTATATTAGTTCATGAGATGAACTTAGTTCCTCTTATTGTGTGACAATGGAGTTGTGGCTTATGCCAAGGAACGTCCGTCCCATCAGTGATCCAGACATATTCTAAGGCAGTATCACCTGATCATGGAGATGGTTGATCTCCAAGGAGATCGAGGTTAGGAGAGTAGACTCAGAGGACAACACGGCAGATCCACTCACAAAGGCCTTTTCCCAGAGAGAGAATTTTATGGGATGGTTGAGTATGAGATACTACAGCCACTGCTATCAGATGGCCCTAGTGCAAGTGGGAGATTGTTAGTTATATGTATGCCCTAGAGGCCATTACTATACATAGGATGTATATTGTAGTGGATGCTTGGACATATATAGGGAGGACTTTCTTGCTCGACATGATAGTATGCTATCTGGTTGCTCTTTACCTTAACGTGTACACTGACTGTCTCTCTGTTACATGTTGGTAAAGCCCTTAGGATGTGTACTTGACTACCTGGACTATGATGTGGATCATACTAGTGGGGACATAGTAGTCCATAAGTACATCCTTCAAGGTCCCTAGTCGTGGGTGTATCGAGATGGGGCATCGATATACCAGAGTAGACTAGCGTATACCTTCTCGACCCATACAGATGGGCGATGGATGATCCCATATCCATTAGTGTTTGACATCAGAGATGATATACGGGTGCTCAGTGGAGACTGGGTACACTGGACGGACTCGCCGAGAACTCCCAGATGGTATTATACCTTACGTCAGATGGCAGTTCTCTGGTGACACTGGCACAGGTTAGTCTGTAGACCCGAGATCGTCATAGAGTCTTGTGTGATTCCCACTGTGCTTTGATTTCCACCTTACCACGTCCAAGAGGGCATGCAAAACGGTGGTTTTTGGGTACAGTCCCGAGTCACATGGAGGCAATGAGCGATAGGAGGGGATTCGTCTCTCCCGGTATAGGGGGTTGATGTTGCGCTGTGTTCGATTGACTATAACCGGAAATCCCTGGCCAGGGTTGCTGAGATTTATTGGTAAGTGTTACCAGTAGTTTCTTGAACTGTTATAGACCTTATATCGACACGACTTATCGAGCTATTGGGGTCTGACGTTTACCACCCCTAGGCAAGATATGCGACATATCAGACGACGTGACCGGACTGTACGGTAAGTGTTACTGGTTGGATTCACAGGAGTGTGAGCGGGCTTGCTCGTCGATCTTCTGATCGCTCAATACCCGGGTGGCCGTTACGTTTAGCAGACCGCTTGTGGCTTGTGGGTGTTTGATATGATCATCACCTGCTGCCGGTGTATTGACGAGTCTTTAGAGTCCTACACAGAGGTTTCCTGGCTCAAGCGAAACGAAATAGGAGCGCATATGAGATATGTGCGGGACCGAGAATAATGCGTGTATGTGATACCGTATTCTATTCTCGCGATGAATGTATCGATTGGTTGTATGCAATATAACCTAGTTATCGAATCGAGGATTGATTCGATAAGTCGATACATTGGATATTAGTCGGTCATATGCGATATGACCGGATCGTTAAATCAAGTGTTGATTTAATGATTTGATGTATAATTATATATTTGATATATTACTTTACATTAACTAATATTGGTTCACTTAAGATTATTTTTCTCACTTGATGTGCATATTGTATATGTGATATATTTTTGTGCACTTGATTGTATCATGTTTGATGATACATGCAAACTTGGGTGTATGTTTGCTTTATACCATCTTTAGGTTAATGGTTGGGTTTTTCATTTGTTTTTATTTATTTTCCTTATTCATTTTGGCAAGAAATGAAATGGTGGCTTTCTTTGGATTTTGTTGAAGCTTCATGAAGCTTTGAAAGCTTGACCATTTTGTTTCTTTCCTTAACCTAACCATTAGACCTAACCCTAGTTTATTCTCTACACTTGTTAACTCACCCATGGTTGCAATATGATAAAGGTCACTTGATTTTCTATTTTAGTCAATTCATTTTTCCATTTCTTTCTTCTTCTTCTTCTTGAAGAAGAAAGAAAACTCTTGCTAGAAAAATATCAAGTGTTGATTTCAAGTGAGAAATCCAAATCCAAAGTGAACCCACTTCCTATTTCTTCATCATCTACCACTTGCCATGTAGTATAGGGTGTTTTCTTCACAAGTTTCATGACTTGGTGAAGTTGGAGCTTGATCTTGAGTTGCCTCGACGTAGATCATCTTCGGCATCGAAGTCGACGACCTAGCCCGATCTTTTCTCCGATGAAACCACCACGAGAGTCTAGGATTCCGATGGTTACAGTGGAGGGACGTCATCACGGAGCCAAGGAAGTGGAGGACCGGATCTACAAAGGTTGTAGTCACTTTCCTTTTAGTTAAAGTTGTTAACTTGCATCTGTTTCGCCTTTGCCTCTAGTTAACGATCTAGCTTAGGGTTTCTCGGTACCGGAAAATTTTGAATTTGGCATGGTTGATGTCTTGTGAGACCTCATTAGTGTGCCTAGGAACCCTACATATGGCTGGTCTCTCTTCATGATAAAAGTTTCGACTTTTTATGAGAGATCGATCATGAGATCTAAGACTTGACGAAAAGACTTCTTATAAAAAAAAAAAAGTGATTCGACACATAAAAGATAGAAACTTTTACTTCGCTTGAGTTTCGACTCTTTATGAAGAACATAAAGCTTCATAAAATATTTATGTGCACCATAGATGTACCCAAAAGTCAATGCACAGAAACTTATGTTTTTTATTTAGACCATGCGCACCTTACCTTAGGACGCACCCGCAGAAAAATTGCCTATGCAGACTTGCGCATCACGTAATATGCACGTGTGCACGTGGGAAAAATAATGCCCTTGGAGATTTGCGTATCACGTGACATGCACGTGTGCGCGAATGAAAAATGTTAACTTTCGAACATATGCGCGTACATACATACGCAGATGCAAATTTGGCCTTATGAACAGATGCACAACCACGTGATATGCACGTGTGCAACTCCCTGACTGCACGTAAGTGTGCATCATGATACATGCGCATCATATGCAAAGCAATGCGCACCTTAAGAATCACATGCGCATCTCAACAACAAGCTATTGCTTGACTACTTAGTTAAAATAAACTAAGTATAGAAGCATATGCTTCTCATATGTGATCCTATGATCAAACAGACAACTTTATCTAAGTTGATCTTAATCTAAAACAAAATTAACAATCCTTAGTACTTATTTTCTAAGTTGATCTTAATCCCATATATGACTAGTGATCCTTATATCATATTTAGAAGCTGATTTTAGTCCCATATATGACTAATGATCCTTATAACATATCTTTTAGGTTGATCTTAACCTAAAACAATATTAACGATTCTTAAACATACTTTTTAAGTTGATCGCAGTCCTATATATGACTAACGATCTTTAAACATATTTTCTAAGTTGATCTTAGTCTCATATACAGCTAACGATTCTTAAATAAAAAAATACCCCTTGATTTGATGGACCTCATTCATATGAGAAATGCTATCTAGGTTCAAGCTCAAATCTAATGTACGGATTTGGACTAATCTGTGTCCTACGGACAATGACATATATTAGTCTCTGTATACAATCCAAGGGCAACCCTAAAAATAAATAAAATATAATACAGTACGAAGTGATATATCTAAAGTAGAGAAAGTTGGAATCTCTTGCCGAAAACGTAATTAACTGCAGTGGGTTGCGCCTGCAGGAAAAAGCATCCCTACAATAAAAAAAACCCCTCATCATTGAGGGGGAATCTGAAAATTTCAGCTACAACGGTCGCATCCATCCAAACCTCCGATATATTGTAATATAAATCAACTTGGTATCTTCGGAAAGGTGGATTGATATGTTCCATATAGCATCTGTCCCCGTATTCAGGCTGGATGCGCTCCCCGTGCCTTAGTCCGGTTTCCAGCGGTAAACAGATTCTGGCATGCCCGGTGGGTGTTGGATATATGTATGCCCTAGAGGCCATTATATGATAGTGGATGTATCTGTACATGTATATATATATATATATATATTCAGTGTACATTCTTGCTCGACATAATAGTATGCTATCTGGTTCTTCTTTATCTGACATGTTGATTTTATCATACTTTTATTCATTCATACATGCTGATAAAGCCCTGAGGATATCGGCTTGACTACTGTGATTATGATGGAGATCATACTAGTGGGACATTTGTAGTTTATAAGCATATCCTGAAATGTCCCTAGTCGTAGGTATATCGAGACGGGGCATTGATATACCAGAGTAGACTAGCGTATATGATACTAGACCCATATGATGGGCGATGAATGTTCCCACATTCATCGATGTTTGATATCGAGATCGTATACGGGTGCTCAGTGGTGACTGGGTACACTGGACGGACTCACCGAGAACTCCTATATGGAATTATATCTATTGTCGGATAGCAGTTCTCAGGTGACACTGGTGCAGGTTAGTCTGTAGACCCGAGATCGTCATAGAGTCTTGTATGCTCTCCCACTGTACTTTGATTACCACCCTACCATGGCTCTACTGGGTCGTGCAAACAGGTGGCCGTTGGGTACAGTCCCGAGACACACGAAGGCAATGAGCAATAGGAGGGGTTTCGTCTCTCCCGGTATTGGGAGTTGATGCTGTGCTGTGCTCGACTGGTTATATCAGTAAGTCCCTGGCCAGGGCTGCTGAGATTTACTGATAAGTGTTATCAGTAGTTTCTCGATCTGTTATAGACCATTCACCGGCATGACTTATTGAGTTATTGGGGTCGACGTTACCATCCCTAGGCTCGATATGCAGCATATCTGACGAAGAGACCGGACTGTACGGTAGTGTTGCCGGTTGGCTCGACGGGAGTTGTAGCAGGTTCGCTTGTTTTCTTCTGATCGCTCGATACGCGGGTGGCCGTTACGTTTAGCTGACCGCTTGCGGCTTGGCGGTGCTTGATATGATCATCACCCACTGCCGGCCTATTGACGAGTCTTAGAGTCCCACAAAGGAGTTACCTAGTCCAGGCGAAACGTTGTGGTGCGCGTATGCGATATGCGCATGGACCCGGTTAAAATGCACGTATAAGATACCGTATATTAATCGGGCGGCTTGCTTTTGGTTAGGTCATATGTGATATGGCCGGATTGTTAAATCAAGTGTTGATTTATCATTTAACCATTAGTTTCTCACTAGAAATCCTTTCTTGTATTTTTGGGTGTATGCATGCATGTATGCATTCTTTCTTGTTCATGCACATTTGGATGTGCATGCACATATACATACATACATCATCCTTCATGCTTGTATATACATAGAAAATGGTGGCAATATAAGACTCACACCATGGTTTTATATATGGATTATTATTATATTTGTATTTGTTTTAAAACAAAAGAAAAGATAAAGATTAATACATGGTTTCTACACTCTTCTTCATCTAACCATGCTCACCTACTTATTAACCATAGGTTAATCTTTCTTTTGTGTTTTAAACTCAAATACAATAATATCTTTATATTTTAACCATGGCTTGAGATGAGAAGTGGAAAATATATATACATATATTTTCTATTTTTTCATAAGAGATTATCTTTTCTCTTGTTCTAAAAAGGCCATCATCTTCTTCCTCCTTCTTCTTTTGCTCTCTAGATTTCTCTAGTGAGCAAATTACTCACCAAGTTAAGATTTTGAAGTGAGAAAAGCTACCACAACATCATTCTACACAAGTCTTGCCCACTTGTTTAGAGTGTTAGCTTCATTTCTTTCTCTTGATCAAGTGAAGTTGCAAGCTTGGACAAAGGAGCTTCGGGTGGATCGTCGTGGACACTAGAAGACCTCAAGCGAACCCTTCTCCAACCCTCAAGTGGCCAAGGAGTCTAGCGTAGAGAGCTACAAAGGTTGTACTCTCAAAACCCTAGTCTTTGTTGCTTGTGATGTTGATTAAAGTTATGGAACCCTAATTTTCTAGGATTGATTCTTTGTGTGTTCACTTAGCACTCTAAAAATTTAATCTTTGAGACATGTGATGCTCCCAAACTTTTCATAGGGTGCTTGGTAAACCTAACATTGGTTTCAGAGCCGACCTAGAACATTAGGCGACACTTTAGCAAAGTAAAAACTCCGATCGAACCGAAATACGGTTTTTTGGGACACTCTCTGGACAATTTTTCAAAACTGTTATTTTCCAGAATTAAAAATTTGTAAAAAATTCAGCAGGTAAATCTAAGAAACACTGTAAAAAACAATGCAGTGAACAGTACTTTCCGCCACGGAAACACGGCCAAAGCTTGCTTGGGCCGCGGTTCCGCGGCCGTACAGATGAGTCAATGCATGGTTTTTGGACAGCAATACTTATAACTGCTTGTTGATATTTTTGGGTATTTTTAATCTGGTCTAAGTGTTATTTGTTCTGGAGATTGTTTTGAGTTCAATGATTCGATCGGAATTTTAACTTCATGTTTTTCCGGATAATTAGAAAGTATTGAATTGTTCGAACGAGTGTTGTTTGCTCACTTTTCACGGGGTTTAAATCTTTCGGAAATACGTGCAAGTTTTGTGGTGGACCCTCTAGAAGACAACAAACCTTAACTCGATTTTGTGACCGTCTTGAACTGCCTTTTGAACCTTAGGGTTTGGGGCAGTACGGCGTGCCACATGTGAGGCGTTGGCTTGACCCTTCTACGGCTGGACCGCTACTACTGTGTCACATTCCGGGTTTTTGAACTCCGCTCAAGTGTTGAGCTTTAGGGAATTTTGGGAATTTGATCATTCGTTCGAAAACTTTAATACTGTCTATTTATCTGGAATGTGATGCAATGTGTGGAATTCATATAGCTAGACATGAAATACGAAGTATGTGATATTTCGCATTTACGATGTCTAAAGAAAGTATGGATTCCAGATATTGCAGTTTTACACTTTCTTTTCTGTGACCGTAAGTGTAGTATGTCGATATCTCCGGTTTCGTTGCTATACATCAACGACAATCGGGGTACGCATACTTACTTACGTTGATGATATATGATATTATGTGTTGCTGAGATATGATGTGCAGGATTGTCGCGATTGAATAGCCGGGGGGTTTTATGTGAGATGAGTGTTTTATTTTTCATTCATGTAAAATTCAAATGTAATGTAATATTCTTTTATTTGGGGCACTTCCGGGTTGAGGTTGATGCCACCAGTGTTGTATATTATTTACTTTTCCACATTAGGATAGACCCAAGGAGGGGAGCACGAGTGACCGGGTTCTGGGGTTTAGTGGGAGGCCATCTCGAGGAGTCGAGACCGGGTCTCCTAAACTCCAGGATTGGTAGGGTCACTTGCTGCTCTCATAGGGGTCTAGGGGTGTGGGCTTGGCTATTCATCGTGACTGTGGAATCCGTATTTTCTATTGTTGGCTAAATACTAAATACGGACGTCCTAGTATATCTCACATTATATATATATATGTTTCTACTGCCTGTGTTCTGTGATATCTGAGACGAATGACATATTATATATATGATATATATTAGACGTTGCTTATGTTTTACACCCGCGCTAGTCCGTCCCGGTATGCCATTAGTTAAGTAACCTAACGGTGCATAACGGAACATTGCGGCGAATGCGGATGGCATAAGCGTACGTGTTATTTTCGTTTTTTTTCTGTGATTGGGTTAAGGACTTAAATGACGGGACTACATTAATATGATTAATGTAAAGAAAATAAACCTAAAAAGATATTGTAGAATCGGATTTGAAAACCACTCGGCTATTTATGAAAAAGCTACATTTCAAAACTGCGGAGATTAAGCCACTCCTTTTGAAAACCATTTGATTCTACAACAATATCAAGTTCAAAGCGTTAAAGATTTTCTTAAAAATCATCTGCAACCCTTCGTCATTTTAGGAAGTAGAGTACTTAGTATTCGTGTTACGTTTGTTGACTTTAGTTAAGGCGTAGTGTACGGTAGCTAAGTGATGTCTTCCTACACTGCATATGATGCAGATTAATTAGGACATTCATACGACTTTGTTGACCATAGTTAAGGGTCATATGGGTGGGTCTAATTAATCAAGAAATGACGGGTAGAACTTGACTGGTACTTATGATTTGTTGACCTTAGTTAAGGTCATAAGTACTAGGGGTAAAAACCACATCGGGAATTTCAATAGTTGAAATTTGCAATGAGATTGCATACCTTCCATGTGATGGTTGGATCCCGATCCCACTGTAGGCAATAGTTGCTCCTAGGAGAGTTTTGCAGTTTACAATTAGCTAACTCATTAGGTGTCTAGAAAGGTATTAACGCGGCTACGCCTCTGGGAAAATGAGGTTTACTTTAATTAGGTCCGTGCGAAAGCACGGGGAACCTCCCTCAAGTACCGACACTGGCCTGGCTGAACGGTTAGCGAAGTTGTAGACTGTAATTAATCCTGGCTAGTTTTCTTTTTAAGGTTTGAAATAAAAACTCGATTAAAGCAGTGGGAAACATCGATTAGACAAGATAATAACCAATCTAATCTATGCAAGAGCTTTCGCTGAGTGTATTCTTTTCTCTCTCTTAATGGCAGATACCCATGACTGGACTCAAGCTTCTACTAAATAAAAATAAACTGAATGGGACCAATTATAAAGACTGGCTGAGGAATATGAAAATAGCCTTGACTTATGATAAAGTATCATATGTCCTTACGGTTTCAGCCCCGCCCACCCCAGGTCCAAAATCCTCAGTTGCGGATATTGAAGTCCGCAAGACATGGGACGCTGACTGTGCCACGGTTAAATGCCTCGCGCTTGCATCGATGGACAATACACATCAAAAGCAGCACGAGAATATGGACATTCAAACCATATTGCTCCATACAAAGGAGTTGTATGGAGAGCAATCCCGTGTATTACGATATGAAGCATCAAAGAAATTGTTTCAGATGCGAATAGCCCCTGGCACACCAGTAGGAGACCATGTTCTGAAGATGATAGCTCTTATAGAAAAGCTTGAGGACCTTGGATAGACGATGGACAATGAACAATATACGGATATTATTCTGCAGTCCCTCCCCTCTACCTTTGCTCAATTCATAGTGAACTTCAACATGCACAACATGGAGAAGGAACTCCCTGAACTCCTTAATATGTTAAGGAGTGCAGAGAGCACTATGAAATCAGCAAAAACTCCCGTTATGACTATTGGACAGTCTTCCTCTTCTCGCCCAAAGGCTAAGGCCAAGGGAATGAAAAAGAAGAAGCCCACCAATCCTAAGGGTGGAGTTAAAAAGGTAAAGGGAATGGAAAAGTCCAAAGCTGGAGACTCGAGGAAATGGGAATGTTTTCATTACCACAAGACAGGACTTTGGAAGCGCAACTACACGGAGTACTTAAATCTCAAGAAGAAGCATGGTGATGTTTCTGCTTCAGGTGCGTTTGTGACAGAAAACTGTTTTTCCAATAAACTCTGCTTCCTGGGTATTGGATACCGGTTCAGGTTCTCACATTTGCAATTCTATGCAGGGGCTGAGAAATAGCAAAGTTTTGAAGACAGGTGACCATACTCTCCGTGTTGGAAATGGTTCCAATGTACATACAGTCGCAATGGGAGAGTATCACTTGGGGTTGCCATCTGGGTGTATATTGGTTTTGAACCCATATTATTTTGTACCAAGTTTGCTATGTAATATAATATCTGTTTCTTTGTTAGACAATGAAGGATATAACTTTATATTGCAGAACAATGTTATGAACATTCACCTGAATCAAATGTTGGTTGCGTATGGTACACTTAATAACGGGATATACATCCTAAATCAACACACAGTTTTCAGCATACAACACACTAATAAAAGAAAACTTTCAAAAATAAATGAAGCTTTTTTTTGGCACTGTAGACTTGGTCATATTAACGAAACAAGACTAAACAAGTTACACAAAGATGGATATTTAAACCCTTTTGAATATAAATCTTTTGCGACTTGCCAGTCTTGTATCAAGGGTAAAATGACCAAAACTCCGTTTACCGGACACGGAGAAAGAGCTACTGAGCTCCTAGGCCTCATACATAGTGATGTATGTGGGCCAATGTCTACACAAGCTAGAGGCGGTTTTTCATACTTCATTACGTTTACTAACGATTTCTCAAGATTCGGTCATGTATTTTTATTAAAGCACAAGTCCGAAGCTTTCGAGAAATTCATTGAATATAAACAAGAAGTAGAAAAACAAACCGGCTTGAGTATCAAGATGCTTCGATCAGATCGAGGTGGAGAGTATCTCAGTACGGAATTTGCAAACTTCCTAAAAGAGAATGAGATTCTCTCTCAGCTCACTCCTCCTTACACACCACCGCACAACGGTGTGTCAGAACGACGGAATCGGACCCTATTAGATATGGTCCGTTCCATGATGAGTGATGCTGAGTTACCCGTCTCATTTTGGGGGCATGCATTGGAGACTGCAGCGTTTCTACTGAACAGGGTTCCAACCAAAGCCGTGTCTACCACGCCATATGGGATGTGGCATGGAAAGAGACCATCTCTTAAGAGAATTAAGATTTGGGGTTGCCCGGCCTATGTTAAAAAGCAAAATCCGGACAAACTTGAGACACGATCAGTCATGTGTAATTTTGTAGGGTATCCAAAGAATTCTTATGGATATCTATTCTACCACAAAGAGGAACAAAAAGCGTTTGTTTCTCAGTATGCCACATTCTTGGAAAAAGAGTTTTTCACAGATAAAGATGATGGCAAGGTGGTGGATCTAGAAGAGGTTCTAGAGACACAAACTACAAATGACGACTTGGTTGAACCGGCTGTTGCAATAGAAACTGAGGAACCTCGGCCACTCCGTAGGTCTGGTAGGACTTCTCGCCTACCGGAGAGGTACTACGGTTTCCTCATTGATGGTGACGAAGAAGACTGCATCATGGATGATGATGATCCTACCAGTTTTCAGCAAGCTATCACGAGTGGAGACTCTGTGAAGTGGCTGGATGCCATGAGATCTGAAATGGGGTCTATGTACACCAACAAAATATGGACTTTAGACGTTGTACCCCCTGGGGTAAAGCCTGTAGGGTGCAAATGGATTTTTAAAAGAAAGATTGGTGTAGATGGGCAGGTGGAGACCTATAAGGCAAGACTTGTGGCAAAGGGTTTTCGTCAAAGACCAGGTTTGGACTATGACGAGACTTTTTCTCCCGTAGCCATGCTTAAATCCATTCGGATCCTACTTTCTATTGCTGCTCACTACGACTATGAAATCTGGCAGATGGACGTTAAAACAGCATTTCTAAATGGAAATTTAGAAGAATGCGTTTATATGGATCAGCCAGAGGGCTTCATAGACAGTGGGAGCAGCGGGAAAGCATGTAAATTGCTTAAATCCATATATGGGTTAAAGCAGGCATCACGGAGTTGGAACATCTGTTTCGATGATGTCATCAAAGAGTTTGATTTCATCAAAAATCCAGATGAACCTTGTGTTTATAAGAAGGCTGTAGGGAGAGCTTTCACATTCCTCGTATTGTACGTGGACGACATTCTTCTGATAGGAAATGATATTCCTATGCTACAGTCAGTCAAATCTTTCTTATCACTAAGGTTCTCTATGAAGGACCTGGGTGATACCACATACATTCTGGGCATAAGGATCTATAGGGATAGATCCAAAAAGGTTATTGGGATTGTCCCAAACCAGGTATATCAACACCATCCTAAAAAGGTTTAGTTTGGAAGACTCCAAGCGGGGAGCCTTACCCGCTTGCCATGGCGTCACTCACTCTAAGGAATCTTGCCCAAAGACCGATGAAGAGAGAGCTCGCATGAGCATTATACCCTATGCTTCGGCAGTAGGATCTATAATGTATGCGATGTTGTGTACACGCCCAGATGTAGCTTATGCACTTAGTGTTGTAAGCATGTATCAATCCAACCCAGGGAAGAATCACTGGACAGCTGTGAAGAACATTCTTAAGTACTTACGAAGGACTAAAGAATTGTTCTTGGTGTATGGTAATGGAGATCTCCAAATGGAGGCCTTTACCGATTCGAGCTTCCAAAGCGATAAGGACGACAGCAAATCTATCTCTGGGTTTGTATTTACCCTCAATGGAGGGGCGGTAAGTTGGAAGAGTTCCAAACAGGATACCGTTGCAGACACTACGATGGAAGCTGAGTACATTGCTGCGAATGATGCCGCCAAGGAAGCCGTCTGGATGAAGAAGTTCGTTTCGGAGCTAGGAGTAGTTCCAACCATTATTGATCCAATACCATTGTATTGTGACAATAATGGGACTATGGCGTTAGCCAAGGAGCCCAGGTCCCATCAGCGGTCCAGACACATCCTGATGCGCTTTCATTTGATCCGGGAGATTGAAGATCACCGCGAGATCGAGATTAGGAGAGTAGACACAAAGAATAACGCCGCGGATCCATTCACCAAGGCCCTCCCTCAGCCGCAGCATGAGCGACTTTTTGAGATGTTGGGTATGAGATACGCCAATAACTGGCCTTAGTGCAAGTGGGAGATTGTTGGATATATGTATGCCCTAGAGGCCATTATATGATAGTGGATGTATCTGTACATGTATATATATATTTACTGTACATTCTTGCTCGACATAATAGTATGTTATCTGGTTCTTCTTTATCTGACATGTTGATTTGATCATGCTTTTATTCATTCATACATGCTGATAAAGCCCTGAGGATATCGGCTTGACTACTATGATTATGATGGAGATCATACTAGTGGGACATTTGTAGTTTATAAGCATATCCTGAAATGTCCCTAGTCGTAGGTATATCGAGACGGGGCATCGATATACCAGAGTAGACTAGCGTATATGATACTAGACCCATATGATGGGCGATGAATGTTCCCACATTCATCAATGTTTGACATCGAGATCGTATACGGGTGCTTAGTGGTGACTGGGTACACTGGACGGACTCACCGAGAACTCCTATATGGAATTATATCTATCGTCGGATAGAAGTTCTCAGGTGACACTGGTGCAGGTTAGTCTGTAGACTCGAGATCGTCATAGAGTCTTGTGTGCTCTCCCACTGTACTTTGATTACCACCCTACCACGGCTCTACTGGGTCGTGCAAACAGGTGGCCGTTGGGTACAGTTCCGAGACACACGAAGGCGATGAGCGATAGGAGGTGTTTTGTCTCTCCCGGTATTGGGAGTTGATGCTGTGCTGTTCTCGACTGGTTATATCATTAAGTCCCTGGCCAGGGCTGCTGAGATTTACAGATAAGTGTTATCAGTAGTTTCTCGATCTGTTATAGACCATTCACCGGCACGGCATATTGAGTTATTGGGGTCGACGTTACCATCCCTAGGCTCGATATGCAGCATATCTTACGAAGAGACCAGACTGTACGGTAGTGTTGCCGGTTGGCTCGACGAGAGTTGTAGCATGTTCGCTTGTTTTCTTCTGATCGCTCGATACCCGGGTGGCCATTACGTTTAGCTGACCGCTTGCGGCTTGGGGGTGCTTGATATGATCATCACCCACTGCCGGCGTATTGATGAGTCTTAGAGTCCCACAAAGGAGTTACCTAGTCCAGACGAAACGTTGTGGTGCGCGTATGCGATATGCGCATGGACCCGGTTAAAATGCGCGTATAAGATACCGTATATTAATCGGGCGGCTTGCTTTTGGTTAGGTCATATGTGATATGGCCGGATTGCTAAATCAAGTATTGATTTATCATTTAACCATTAGTTTCTCACTAGAAATCCTTTCTTGTATTTTTGGGTGTATGCATGCATGTATGCATTCTTTCTTGTTCATGCACATTTGGATGTGCATGCACACATACATACATACATCATCCTTCATGCTTGTATATATATAGAAAATGGTGGCAATATATGACTCACACCATGGTTTTATATATGGATTATTATTACATTTGTATTTGTTTTAAAAACAAAAGAAAAGATAAAGATTAATACATGGTTTCTACACTCTTCTTCATCTAACCATGCTCACCTACTTATTAACCATGGGTTAATCTTTCTTTTGTGTTTTAAACTCAAATACAATAATATCTTTATATTTTAACCATGGTTTGAGATGAGAAGTGGAAAATATATATACATATATTTTCTATTTTTTCATAAGAGATTATCTTTTCTCTTGTTGTAAAAAGGCCATCATCTTCTTCCTCCTTCTTTTTTTGTTCTCTAGATTTCTCTAGTGAGCAAATTACTCACCAAGTTAGGATTTTGAAGTGAGAAAAGCCACCACAACATCATTCTACACAAGTCTTGCCCACTTGTTTAGAGTGTTAGCTTCATTTCTTTCTCTTGATCAAGTGAAGTTGCAAGCTTGGACAAAGGAGCTTCGGGTGGATCGTCGTGGACACTAGAAGACCTCAAGCGAACCCTTCTCCAACCCTCAAGTGGCCAAGGAGTCTAGCGTAGGGAGCTACAAAGGTTGTACTCTCAAAACCCTAGTCTTTGTTGCTTGTGATGTTGATTAAAGTTATGGAACCCTAATTTTCTAGGATTGATTCTTTGTGTGTTCACTTAGCACTCTAAAAATTTAATCTTTGAGACATGTGATGCTTCCAAAACTTTTCATAGGGTGCTAGGTAAACCTAACAGTGGGACCATTTTCTTTTTCCAGTCCACACTTCGTGTGTCGTGTTTTTGGCGAACAATATCACGGGATGTATGCTTATATTTGCTCTTGGGTTGTGGGATACTGAAGCTGGCATTTTGTCTCTATGTAGAGATCAATGACTTTAACTTGCGCTAACTGCAATTCAGGCGTTACCACATTCAGTGGAATCAAGTATGGGCCATTCGCAGCCCCGATGTTTTGCATCCTTGCGGTGCATGTGACTGAAGACATGAATGGGCTATTTTTTGGTTCGATGCTATCTTCTCCTACCTTTGGTGCTTCAACGCCAAAGGAGAAAACTCAAAGGATGTCTATCTTCCACAGGTTGGATCCTCAAGCTTCAGCTCTGTTGAAGGTGTCGGTCTTCCATCGACTGATTCCTACCGAAGGTTCCAAGCTATGCAGGGGGCATGATGAAGAAACAACGCATGAAAAGGAGGTTCCTACCTCGAGAAATGCCAAACGTCGCCACTGAAATCAATTAAGACGAGCTGGTGGCAGTTCCCCATCAGGGTTGACTCCCTCTGCTCCAACTCCAATAGTGAATGCTATTGTTCCAATCGGGAACAACTTCGAACTGCTGCAAAGGGTCAGAAAAAATTCTCCCACCGCAGTATTGAAGAAGTCTCCATAGCCTATGGAGATCCAAGGAGAGCAGAAGCCAGTTCTCTCTCTAAAAATACTTTCCTCATTTATATATAAGGCGTGGAAGGTGGTGAAGAACCGCTTTGTTGTCCGCAGCTCTTCTTCTAAGTTCAAACCAATGAAGCGTCAGCCAAACACTGATTACTCCCTTTCCAAATACAAGGGGACTCATCCGAAGGTTGTTCTTGCTATAATGGTTTCTCTCAAAACAGGTTCTCACAAAAGAGAGAGGCCGGAGAAAGTCCAAGTGCCTGATGCAAATCCCAACGGCCGAAATTCTAAACGCACCAAGCATGGGGGCAGGGTAGTTCAAACAGTCCATATGGTGAACTCCAAAGATGAATGCCGTGCTTCTATTAGTCACAGGCCGCAAATCCGATCTCTGACAATGGCTCAACAGCAACAAGAAAAGCTGCAGTATGTACTTGCTCAAGTGGCAGCGCTCACGAGTCCCTCGCCTAAAGCAAGCTCGGAAGACGCACCCGAAGAAAGGACAGGATAGGAGTCTGATACTGACTTTATGAAGCGCGTTCTCAAGATGAAAGATGAAGAAGCGGCAGAGATGGCCGCCAATATGAAGAAAATGTCCATCTTGATCCAGAATATGGCTAGAATGATGGCTCAATCAGAATCACCGGCAGATGAACCGTCGGTGGTCATTATTGAGGATAAAGGAGATATTTCCAATCCTCTACATGCCCCATCAACGACTAAGGAGGAAATGATCTCCAAAACGAAGCTGGATGAATATATCGCTCAGCAAATTAAAGCTCATTATGCTTGCGAAGCGGCGAATAAGCTGGTCAAGACAGATCGACCGTATCCGGTATGTTACGACTAGAGGCAGTACCCTCCAGGATACATACTTCCAATGTTCCGCATATACAAATGGACCAGGAATCCTCGCCAGCACATAGCCCAGTTTAGAGCTATGTGTGCCAACACTGGAGCAGATGATATGCTGCTTCTCCGTCAATTCGTTAGCAGTCTGACAGGAACTGCTTTCGAATGGTATTTAGAGCTTCCTAATGACTCCGTGAAGAATTTTTCTGAGATGGAACAAATTTTCTGCCAAAGATTCGCTAGTGCAAGAGAACGCACTACCATGATGGCGTTGATCAATGAAAGGGTCTGACCGAATGAGACCTAGGTTCAATATGTTGTCCGATAGCGAAACTTTTGGTCTAAGTGCGAGAAGCGCATCGACGAAGCACCAGCCGTCGGAATGTTTGTAGCTACCATTGACCAGAATTCACAGGTGTGCCCATTCATGGCCTTTTCCAAGCTTACTACCTTCTAGGAGTTTATAGATAAATTACCTTAATAGGATCAGATGGGTCAAGGCCTTTCCTCTTCTGATGAAGATTTATGAAACAGCAAAGCAGTGGCAAGGCAGCGTTTATCGCCAACGCTTAACAACAGACGAGTGTCCCTAAAGCACATTTCCAAAATAATGACCGCGTGAGTCCCACCCTTGAAAAGATTGGGACATAGATATTCATTCCGTCGAAGCATATGTAGGGGGCATTTTGCTTGCTGGCGAAGGAATCTCCATGTGAGATGGTCCTTTCATCAAAAAAACAAAAGGATGTTAAAGGACCTACAAACGTGTCTTGCAATCAAATGGAAAAGCCTGCTTGAACCAGAAATTATGGAAGGGATGTAGAAGCCATGCCCCGCTCCAAAAATGGATGATAAGGGGAAAATCCCCCGAGTCAAGTTAAATATTTCAAAGAAAGAGAAGAAGAAGACTAAGAAGCCTGTCCAACCTGCCGGATATGTAGACAGCCGGATGAATCTACAAAAATATATCAACACGTTGGAGGAATATAACCAGAGGGCATGCTCGTCAGTCATTTTCGAAGAATTTCTTCAGCATCCTTTCAAAAATAAGGATCCTGAGGAAGAAGAAGACTCAGTAGAAGGAGTGGAAGAGCGGGTGGAATGATGCCATATGATCTCTCGTTCCTTCATCTATGAAGAAGATGCTTTGTCAGCGTCAGAAAGCGATACTGATGAGCAGAGGGCAGGTACCATGCAAAGTGCTATGTATTTTCCGCAAGACAACCCGATTGACGCAATAATAAAAGAAGTAGTCCAAGAGGGCGAAGATAGCTGTTCATATCATAATTTTGCATTATTATATTCCCCATTCTTATTCATTTTACAAATAAATAGGTGCTTTTGATCCATGTCTGCTATATAGTTGCAGGTTACAGGTTCTCGGAACAAAAACAATGAAAATGATGAAAAGACAGCACAAAAGTGAGACTACGACCAACAAATGGAAGAATCTTGAATATGCCTACAGTTCGAAGAATAAACGAAGATCAATGGACAATTTCACAGAGCACAAAGGCAGCACAAGGTTCAAGACTTCGACACGAAGCAAAGGGTAAAAGTCCACAACATTATACACTGTGGAAATCTGGAAGAGAACTAGATGACAATCTGAGAAACCAAATGAAGAAACAAGAAGACAAATGCAACCAGAAACATCCCAGAGAAATTCAGTCAACAAGACCACTATATGGCCGCGGATCCGCGGCCAAACATGACTTTTGGCCACGGTTCCGCGGCCATGATAAGCCCGTGTCGGTGCGTCGTTTGACGGTGTGGCTGTGCGTTGACTAAGCTTCTTATGGGTAAATTTGTAAATGCAGATAGGGATCGAATGTAATCCTAGGGTTTCTATGATCTATAAATAGAAACTCTAAACCTCTTTTTGAGGTATGCCACTTCTTGTGCCTCATTTCATTTATCAAAATTCAGAATTGTAAATTCCTGTAATGTTTGAAGAGTGCATCAAATAAAAGATAAAGTATGTTTTTCCTTTCATTACCCTAGTTAATTTTTCCTTTCTGCCCTAGTATAACTTTTATTTATCCGCCATAGTTTAGATTTTATTTATCTGCCGTAGTTTAGATAATTAGGTTATTAAAAACAATCATAAAAATGAAATCTTTTAATTCCCTAATGAGTGAGTAGTTCCTCACTTGTTAGGGTTAGGAATAGGAGAGGTTTGAGAGATGAAAATCTCTCACTCCTTTCTTGCCCATCATATATTTTTATAGGACTCCATGCATACATACACACACCGCTCACTACGACACCCTATCCCACGAGGTAGCAGTGATACCGTAGTTTAAAAGACCGGTTGTATATGTTTTCCATGGAGGTTAGGATAAGAATTAAGAAAGGAAGGAAAAGAACCTAGAGGAAGAAACCTAATTTCTTCCCGATGGTACTAATCCACTTTATTAATTATTACCATAACACCTAATAGATCTTAAATAGGGCATAGTAAGTGGTGAGGAATATTGACTTTCCAAACTTAACCTAAACTTAACCCTAGCAATATTTTAATCTTAATAAACTCATTTCAGTTTTTAGTGATAATCCAAGCCACCACAATTGGAATTAACTCGTTAGAACAAATAGAAAATACACAAAATCCCTGTGGACCGACCCGTACTCACCGGCTAGCTACCAAGTGACGCCGTTCTTGATTGCGGTTAACAATTCTTTGATCACAAAACATCGTAAAAATCAAATGGCGCCGTTGCCGGGGATGGCGTAGTTATTTTCTTTTTGTAATTTCGGATTAATATAAAAATTGAAAAATCATAAAAACTGAAAAAAAATATATAAAAATTTATCATCTTGTTATTTTTGAAGGGTATTTTGTTTGAATTGTGTAGGATCGACGAACGGATTCAGATCTGGAAAAATCCAGAGAGCAAAACAGCAAACAGTAGATCTGAACAAGCAGAGGATAATCAGAACAGAAAACAGAAAAGATTTGGGGATCTAAACCAATGATTTGACCGCGGAACCGCGGTCAAAGGCAACATTTAGCCGTGGAACCGCGGCGCCTTGCTGACGTCAGCATGCAAAAATCCTTCTGTAAGTTTTCTCTTCTTCTCTGTAACCCATTATCTCCTCTGTAGAATTTTCCTGCAGGGTTCTTTGCGCAAAAATTTCTCCCCTTCTCCAATAACTTGATCTTGTGCAGGATTCTTTGCGCCGCAAAATTAAAAGAAATTTTGCAAGTGTTTGATTGTGTTTACTGCTTTGCATATCTAAATTGACTTTAAGAGGCTTTTACACCAATCCAGATTGGGTGGGGATTTCATTACCCTTCCCAGGACCCCACAAATCACATAAAGCATATTGCATGGACCATCAAGTTAATTAAAAAAGATTAGACTCAGTGTTAGTGTATATGCCCTAGAGGCCATTACTGTATCATACTAGTTTGTATATTACTTAATGGATGCTTGGGATATTCACCTTGTATATACAATCTTGCTCAAAATAGTAGTATGCTACTTGGTTTGTTTCTACTTCAATGTGTACTTGTGTTTATTTCAGTTATCACTTATACGCATTAGTAGAGCCCTTAGGATCTTTGCTTGATTACCAGCGTTGTGATGGCAGTCACACTAGTGGGGGCTGGGTAATCTATAAGCACATCCTTATACAGGTCCCTAGTCGCAGGACTATCGAGACAGGGCATCGATACTCCGGAGTAGACTAGCGTATGCGCTTCTCATCCCAGTGTGGGAGATGGTCTGTCCCACAGCCATCAGTACGTCGTACTGGAGATAGTATACGGGTGCTCGTTGGGTTACGAGTACACTGGACAGGACTCGTCGGGAACTGACTAGTTGGTATTATACCTATCGTCAGTTATCAGTTCCCAGGTGACATGAGTACAGCTTAGTCCGCTGACTTGACACTGGCACTTCGCCTCAAGTGTGTTCCCACTGCACTTTGATCACTACCCTACCACGGCTCAAAGGAGTCGTGCAAACAGGTGGTGGTTGGGTGCAGTCCCGAAGCACTTGGAGGCAGTGACGGTTAGACAGGATTCGTCTCTCCCGGTATTGGGGGTTGACATCGCGCTGTGTCTAGGAGAGCCATTACACGAGTAGTCCCTGGCCAGGGCAAACGAGATATACTGGTAGGTTTCCAGTGTTATCTCAGGGTGTTTTGGGCTTCGCTCCGGCACGACTTGTACCGCTATTGGGGGACTGACGTTTACCGCCCCCTAGGCCCGCCATGCGATGTATCAGACGAACAGACCGGACTGTACGGAGACTGTCACATTCAGACTCAGTAGGAGTTCAGATGGGGTTTCACCTCGTCAGCCTTCTTGTCGACATCTACCTGGGGACCGTTACGCACAGCTAGTGCCGCTTGCGGTCTGTGGTTAAACCCACTGCCTGCGTAGTGTCGAGTCTTTAGAGTCCCACACAGAGGGTATTCGCCTCTGGGCAAAACAGAGTAGAGGTCGCATGGTTTTGCGACAGGGTTCGTTCTCATCCGCGCACTTGTGCACGTTTGGAGTCCGGACGGATTTTACCAGCGGGCTCTGGTTTGAGCCGGATACTGGTATAGTATTTGGGGTTGCTTTTATCTCTCAGTATTCATGTTCCTCGGAACAAGAATGCAGGTGTGTATGCACAGTTCTTTTTGAGGAGGAGGAAGATGATTTTTCATTAGGGTTTCGGAACGGGTGCGTATGCACAGTTGACAGTTGTATTTTTCCAAACCCTAATGGATTTGTATTATATCATTTAATAATATATAATAAAATGAAATTGTGTCATGGTTAGTTTTTGTTGACTTGTTGACCATGGTTGACTTGTTGACCATGGTTGAACATTTGACCATTATCATTACAAGAGAAAGATGCTCTTGATTCTTGCATTTTCATTTAATGCTTGTAATGATATTAGTCATTCTAAAACTTTCCATCAACCTTTTCATTTTGATTATTATTATTTGATAATTCATTTTCTTTTTGCATTATGGTTGCAAGAAAGGAAATGATAGCTCATTCTATCATATTCACTCTCTCTCTTCACTTCATCTTCTTCTTCCTCTAGTCAAGAGAAACCTTCTCATGAGTTGAGAATCCTTCTCTTGAAAAACAAAAGCAACCCTTAGACACTCTCTACTCACTCTAGGATCAAGGGTTTAGCAAGCCGGCGATTCTAGTTCACTCCAAGTACGAGAAAGAGCCCAAAGGTCGAGCCTTCGAGGTGGATCCATCTTCGACGGAAGAAGGCGACAAAGGAGAACCATCAACCTCTACAAAGTTTGAAGACGAAGGAGTTCAAGTCTAGGTATAACCATCTTCATCCGAGTAGCTAACTCTCTTTAGCATAGTTTGCTAGTTTTAGTTTAGACAACGATCCCGACCATAGTTTAGTCCATGTTGCCTCTTGCGATAAAAATTCGTTTTTTATACCGTTTCCGCCTCCCCGTAAGAACCGGGGGTCGCAATATGGACTTACAGTGGTATCAGAGCCTAACTAAACTTAAACTAGCTTGGTAGTGAAGTGTAACGAAGTTCGGAACCGGAAAAATCCAAAAACCAAACTTTACAAAAACCTGAGTTTCTGTTGAATTTTTTTCTGGTCAAAATGAAAAACTTTATACTTGTAAATTCGGCTCAGGGTTTTGTGTGAACACCCAAGAAAAACGATACAGTGATTCGTCTAAACTGCCGCCCTTCCGCCGCGTGAGCCTTCTTAGACGCCGCGGAACCGCCGCGAGTTGTTGTCTTCTCTGCATCGTTTTTCGTGCAGTGTGTTTGTGTGTTGGTTTTGGGATTTTTAAAATATATTATATGTGCCCAGATTTTCCAGAAAAGAAATTTCCTTTTGGGGTCCTATAATTCCGTATTTTTTCCGAACTTCACTGCACTTTGACTATGATGGTTATATCTGTGATGCTTGCATGTATTGAACGTCGGCTAATCGCTATAAGTCGATTAGTCGGGGTTATACATGATCTGTAATGTGCTGGAATGTGTATATGAATGTGTTGGACTGTCGCGGGTGAATAGCCGGGGTGGATGTGAGATGAGCTTTTGTTTTTCTTTCATTCATTGTAAATGTAAATTGATGTAATAATATTATTTGTTTGGCCGCACAACCGGGTCGGGGTTGTAGCCGTCATTGTATAATTCTTTTTACTGTTTTTGCTCCTAGGATAGACCCATGGAGGGGTGCACAAACTACCGAGTACTTGGCGGGTAGTTTGCCGCACCCGTAGGGGTCTTGGGTGGGGTATTTGGCTATTCACCGCGACCGTGTTATCCGCTTTTCGTTTCAGGCTCGAAAGGATTGCGGATTGCTAGTATATCCAATGCATTCATCTGTGATCTGTAATGTCTATCATTGCTTACTATTTAGGCGTTGCTTATGTTTTACAGACGCGCTAGCCCAGCCCCCGCTCTGTCGTTAGTTAAGTAACCTAACGGGTAATGACGGGGCCCAGTGGCGAATGCGAATGGCATAAGCGTACGTCATATTTTGGTTGTTTTCTGCAATGGTAGGGTTAAATGATGGGACGCATTAAAAGTACTAATGCAAGAATATCACGCATTAAAAGAACTAATGCAAGATAATAAACCAAGTTTAAAGTCGTTGGAACACTTTCGAAAAACCACTCGGTTCTTTTCAAAAATAACTTTTAAATGCGGAGTTTGAGCCACTCCTTCTAAAAGCTATCTCGTTCCATCGATTAAATCAAGTTCACTACGTTCACGGTTTCGCCAAAACCATTCGTAGCCCTCCGTCGCTTCGCATGAATAGGCAATAGTATTCAAGCTATGTATTTTGGCCAAAGTCAAGGCATAGTGATTGGTAGCTATTGGGTGTTCATGTGTAGCATAGATAGATGCGTTGGTTTGGGACAGTCGTGCTGCCATTTTGGCCAAAGTCAAGGGTATGTACGGATGGATCCAAATTAACCTGGATAGTGACGGGCAGAACTTGACATGTGACTTATGATATTTTGGCCAAAGTCAAGGTCATAAGAGCATGGGGCAAAAATCCACATCGGGAGTTTCAAAAGTACTGAAACTTGCTAGATTAGCATACCATTTGGAGTGTGGTGATTCTGGTAGGATTCCTTCAGTTTCATCACGCGATGATATTTGGATCCCGATCCTACTGTGAGTATATGCTACTCCTCGGGAAATTTCTCACTAAACGATCAATGCTATAAACCTAGTAGGTGCCTAGAAAGGTGTTAGCGGGGTTACGCCCCCAGGGAAAAGAGGTTATTTAATTAAGGAACTTCGCGAAAGCGTTGGAAAACCTCCCTCGAAGTACCGACACCGGCCTGGCTGAACGGTTAAGCAAGTATTGTGCGGTGGGATTGATCCCGGCTAATTCTTCCTTTATGGTTTGAGGAGGGATTCGAGAAACAGTGGGAGCCATCCTGTTTAGACAAATTAAAAACCATTCTAAACTTGCAAGAGCGTCATGCTGAGTGTTTCTTCTTCTCTCTCCTAATTGCAGCGACCAATCAACATGACTGGACTTAAGTTACTCCTAGATAAAAACAAGCTGACAGGGCCAAACTACGAAGATTGGCTCAGGAATGTCAAGATAGCAATCACTTATGACAAGCTGGGGTATCTTCTTACCACCAAAGCTCCCCCTGTCCCTGGTCCAACTTCCAGCGTCGCGGATAAGGAAATCCGCAAGACTTGGGAGATTGATAGCGCGAAGGCCAAGTGCCTCCTGCTTGCCTCGATGGACAACGAACATCAGAGGAGGCATGAGAATATGGACATGGAGTCCATATTGCTTCATACAAAAGAACTGTATGGAGAGCAATCACGTATCGCAAGATACGAAGCGTCGAAAAAGTTATTTTCGACAAGAATGGCCGTCGGATCATCAGTAGCCGAGCATGTGCTAAAGATGATCGGCTACATTGAGGAGCTCGCTGACCTAGGGATCACATTGGAGAGTGAGCTATATACGGATATAGTTCTCCAGTCCCTTCCTTCCACTTACGCCCAGTTTATAATGAACTTCAACCTACAAGAAAAGGAGGTTGAACTTTCAGAGCTCCTCAACCTGCTGAGGAGCGCAGAGGGCACCCTACAGAAAGGTAGGGAAACATCCACTTTGTTTGTAGGAGGATCATCTTCTTCTAGGTCCAAGGCGAAAGCCAAGGGAAAGAAGAAGAAGGCCCCCGCCAAACCAAGGGGCGGTGTTGGTAAAGTGGATACGAAGGGAAAAGGTAAAGCAACAAAGATAGCGGGGAAGCTTGTGGATAAGGAAGAATGCTTCTTTTGTCATAAGAAAGGACACTGGAAGAATGATTGCAGGGCCTGGAAGGCCAGAACACAGGAATTGAAGCAGGTTGCAGCTTCAGCTTCAGGTGTGTATGTTATTGAAAACTGTCTTTCAATAAACTCTACTTCCTGGGTATTGGATACCGGATCAGGATCTCATATCTGTAATTCTTTGCAGGCGTTGAGAAACCGTAGGGATTTGAAGGCAGGTGACATGACCCTCAGAGTTGCAAACGGAGCTAGCATGGATGCTAAAGCCGTGGGGGACTATCACCTGGGAATGTCAGATGGACATGTTTTGGTTTTGCGTAATTGCTTTTTTGTACCCAACGCAACTTGTAATATCATTTCTGTATCTTTAGTTTCTAAAGAAGGTTATGAATTTGCGTTTGTAAGTAATGTTGTAAACATTCACCTTAATCAAGTATTGATTGGGTCAGGTACTCTGAGTAATGGTATATACGTGTTAAACCAACCACAGATTTTTAATGTCCAGAATACACACAAAAGAAAGTCTCCAGAAATAAATCAGACTTTCTTATGGCATTGTAGATTGGGTCACATCAATGAGAGAAGGTTGACGAAGTTACATACAGAAGGGTATTTGAATACGTTCGAATATCAGTCGTATGCCACTTGTCAATCCTGTCTCAAGGGAAAGATGACAAAGACTCCGTTTACTGGACATGGAGTAAGAGCGGGCGAGCTCTTGGGACTCATACACAGTGACGTGTGCGGTCCAATGTCTACACATGCCCGAAGCGGACATTCTTACTTCATTACTTTTACGGATGACTTCTCAAGGTACGGTTATGTCTTCTTAATGAAACATAAGTCCGAGGCCTTTGGAAAATTCCAGGAGTATAAGAATGAAGTAGAGAAACAGACCGGCAAAAGTATTAAGATTCTAAGATCGGATCGAGGTGGAGAATACTTAAGTGCCGAGTTCCTGGACTATTTAAAAGAGAACGGAATTCTCTCTCAGCTTACTCCTCCTTACACCCCACAACATAACGGTGTATCGGAGAGACGGAACCGCACCCTATTGGATATGGTGAGGTCCATGATGAGTAACGCTGAGTTACCGCGATCATTCTGGGGGTATGCGCTAGAATCAGCCGCATACCTTTTGAACCGAGTTCCCACTAAGACTGTGCCTACTACGCCATTTGAGATGTGGTGTGGGAAGAGACCCCATCTTAATCACATTAAGATATGGGGAAGTCCAGCTTTTGTCAAAAAGCAGCATGCGGACAAGCTCGAGGCACGCTCAGTACTGTGCAAGTTTGTGGGATATCCAAAGAATTCCAAGGGATATTTCTTCTACTGTGAAGAGGAACAAAAAGTTCTTGTTTCTCGTCATGCCCACTTTCTAGAACACCAGTTCATAGAAAAAGAAATAAGTGGGAGCGCAGTAGAACTGGAAGAAATTCCAGAACCACAGACTGTTACTGAAAGCTTAGTGGAACCAGAGGGTTCAACAGAACAGGACATTCCTACGCCGCTCCGCAGGAGTAGTAGGCAGTCTCATCCGCCCGAGAGATACTGCGGTTTTCTCATAGACGGGGATAGAGAGGATTGCATCATAGATTATGATGAGCCTACTAGCTTCCAGCAGGCCGTTCAGAGCGTTGACTCAGTGAAATGGCTGGATGCAATGCGGACCGAAATGGAGTCCATGTACACCAACAAGGTATGGACGTTGGACATTGCTCCAGACGGGGTAAAACCCGTAGGATGCAAGTGGATCTTCAAAAGGAAGATTGGTGTAGATGGACAGGTTGAGACCTATAAAGCTAGGCTGGTAGCAAAGGGTTTTCGTCAAAGACCTGGTTTGGACTACGACGAAACCTTTTCTCCAGTAGCCATGCTGAAATCCATTCGGATCCTTCTTGCCATTGCTGCCTTCCACGATTATGAGATCTGGCAAATGGACGTAAAGACAGCTTTTCTAAATGGAAATTTAGTGGAGTGTGTCTATATGGACCAGCCAGAGGGTTTCAATCAGAGTGGGAGCAGCGGAAAGGTGTGCAAGTTGCTTAAGTCCATCTATGGACTAAAGCAGGCATCGCGGAGTTGGAACATCTGTTTTGATGAGACGGTCAAGGAATTTGGCTTTATCAAAAATCCAGATGAACCATGCATCTATAGTAGATTTGTAGCGAGAACTGTAGTATTCCTCGTTTTATACGTGGATGACATTCTCTTAATAGGAAATGATATTCCTATGCTACAATCTGTCAAGGGGTTCTTGTCACAAAGGTTCTCCATGAAAGACCTGGGTGATGCCTCATACATCCTGGGGATCCGGATCCATCGTGATAGATCCAAGAGGATATTGGGACTTTCTCAGTCCAGGTACATCGACACCGTACTGAAAAGATTCAGTATGGAAGATTCCAAGCGCGGTAACCTACCGGCTTGTCACGGGATCACCCTCTCTAAAGAGATGTCTCCCAAGACTGATTTGGAGAGGGATCGCATGTCTATTATACCCTACGCTTCTGCGGTAGGCTCTATAATGTATGCGATGTTGTGTACCAGACCGGATGTAGCTTATGCACTGAGTGTAGTAAGCCGGTATCAGTCAAACCCTGGGGAGAAACATTGGATAGCGGTAAAGAACATTCTCAAGTACCTGAGGAGGACTAAGGAGATGTTTTTGGTGTATGGCGGAAAAGACCTCCAGATTGAGGCCTTTGCTGACTCCAGCTTCCAGAGTGACAAGGATGATTCCAAGTCCATGTCGGGTTTTGTCTTTACCCTCAATGGAGGGGCGGTGTGTTGGAAGAGTTCCAAACAGGAAACCGTTGCAGACTCGACTATGGAAGCGGAATACATCGCTGCATCTGATGCCGCAAAAGAAGCTGTCTGGATAAGGAAGTTCTTAAAGGAACTTCAGGTGGTTCCGTCCATTGTTGACCCAGTACCTCTGTATTGCGACAACAACGGGGCTATAGCTTTAGCAAAGGAACCCAGGTCCCATCAAAGATCCAGGCACATCTTGAGGCGGTATCACCTGATCAGGGAGATCGTGGATCGCAAGGAGATCGAGGTTCGGAGAGTTGCTTCAGAAGACAACACTGCAGATCCATTCACCAAGGCCCTGCCCCAGACTCAGTTCGAGCGGCTTATCGAGATGATAGGTCTTCGATACGCCAGTACATGGCCTTAGTGCAAGTGGGAGATTGTTAGTGTATATGCCCTAGAGGCCATTACTGTATCATACTAGTTTGTATATTACTTAATGGATGCTTGGGATATTCACCTTGTATATACAATCTTGCTCAAAATAGTAGTATGCTACTTGGTTTGTTTCTACTTCAATGTGTACTTGTGTTTATTTCAGTTATCACTTATACGCATTAGTAGAGCCCTTAGGATCTTTGCTTGATTACCAGCGTTGTGATGGCAGTCACACTAGTGGGGGCTGGGTAATCTATAAGCACATCCTTATACAGGTCCCTAGTCGCAGGACTATCGAGACAGGGCATCGATACTCTGGAGTAGACTAGCGTATGCGCTTCTCATCCCAGTGTGGGAGATGGTCTGTCCCACAGCCATCAGTACGTCGTACTGGAGATAGTATACGGGTGCTCGTTGGGTTACGAGTACACTGGACAGGACTCGTCGGGAACTGACTAGTTGGTATTATACCTATCGTCAGTTATCAGTTCCCAGGTGACATGAGTACAGCTTAGTCCGCTGACTTGACACTGGCACTTCGCCTCAAGTGTGTTCCCACTGCACTTTGATCACTACCCTACCACGGCTCAAAGGAGTCGTGCAAACAGGTGGTGGTTGGGTGCAGTCCCGAAGCACTTGGAGGCAGTGACGGTTAGACAGGATTCGTCTCTCCCGGTATTGGGGGTTGACATCGCGCTGTGTCTAGGAGAGCCATTACATGAGTAGTCCCTGGCCAGGGCAAACGAGATATACTGGTAGGTTTCCAGTGTTATCTCAGGGTGTTTTGGGCTTCGCTCCGGCACGACTTGTACCGCTATTGGGGGACTGACGTTTACCGCCCCCTAGGCCCGCCATGCGATGTATCAGACGAACAGACCGGACTGTACGGAGACTGTCACATTCAGACTCAGTAGGAGTTCAGATGGGGTTTCACCTCGTCAGCCTTCTTGTCGACATCTACCTGGGGACCGTTACGCACAGCTAGTGCCGCTTGCGGTCTGTGGTTAAACCCACTGCCAGCGTAGTGTCGAGTCTTTAGAGTCCCACACAGAGGGTATTCGCCTCTGGGCAAAACAGAGTAGAGGTCGCATGGTTTTGCGACAGGGTTCGTTCTCATCCGCGCACTTGTGCACGTTTGGAGTCCGGACGGATTTTACCAGCGGGCTCTGGTTTGAGCCGGATACTGGTATAGTATTTGGGGTTGCTTTTATCTCTCAGTATTCATGTTCCTCGGAACAAGAATGCAGGTGTGTATGCACAGTTCTTTTTGAGGAGGAGGAAGATGATTTTTCATTAGGGTTTCGGAACGGGTGCGTATGCACAGTTGACTGTTGTATTTTTCCAAACCCTAATGGATTTGTATTATATCATTTAATAATATATAATAAAATGAAATTGTGTCATGGTTAGTTTTTGTTGACTTGTTGACCATGGTTGACTTGTTGACCATGGTTGAACATTTGACCATTATCATTACAAGAGAAAGATGCTCTTGATTCTTGCATTTTCATTTAATGCTTGTAATGATATTAGTCATTCTAAAACTTTCCATCAACCTTTTCATTTTGATTATTATTATTTGATAATTCATTTTCTTTTTGCATTATGGTTGCAAGAAAGGAAATGATAGCTCATTCTATCATATTCACTCTCTCTCTTCACTTCATCTTCTTCTTCCTCTAGTCAAGAGAAACCTTCTCATGAGTTGAGAATCCTTCTCTTGAAAAACAAAAGCAACCCTTAGACACTCTCTACTCACTCTAGGATCAAGGGTTTAGCAAGCCGGCGATTCTAGTTCACTCCAAGTACGAGAAAGAGCCCAAAGGTCGAGCCTTCGAGGTGGATCCATCTTCGACGGAAGAAGGCGACAAAGGAGAACCATCAACCTCTACAAAGTTTGAAGACGAAGGAGTTCAAGTCTAGGTATAACCATCTTCATCCGAGTAGCTAACTCTCTTTAGCATAGTTTGCTAGTTTTAGTTTAGACAACGATCCCGACCATAGTTTAGTCCATGTTGCCTCTTGCGATAAAAATTCGTTTTTTATACCGTTTCCGCCTCCCCGTAAGAACCGGGGGTCGCAATATGGACTTACACTCAGCCCTAAGGACTTCGCGCTCAATAGGACAAAGGAATAGTTGTAGGCATCGACCATTGATCTAAACCTGACTTTGTGGTGCCTAGGCTAGATAGGTATGGAAAAGTAACTTTAAAAGGCCTGTCTCACAGTGATTCGTGAGCGGATCCCTCCTTTCTCTACTTGTGCTTACTTGGCCATAATTGGTGGTGAAGAGGCAGTTTGAGGTCCTCACATCTTGCCCTTTGGAACAGTTAGAAGCTGTCTAGCTGACCTAGGTGACCCTAGATCTAGGCTTGATTGTGCATTTGTGATTGATTGAACGTGTGTCTAAGCCTTTTATTGAAAATCTTTTTGCAAAAAGCTCCTTATAAAAAAACACAAAAAGGATTTTTTTTATAAAAACTTGCCACTTGTCGCTAAGAAATCCATTTCACCCCACTTGCACCCACATTCTTTTTCTTTTCGTTTCTTACATCATGGGTACTCCACCTCACAAAACTCTTGCCGAACTTTGGTACCCTTATCCAAACATTGCTTCATACGCGAATTGTTTTGGTCGAATTAGGGATGACCCCTCCATGCCCAAAATTTCTTTGAAAGATCGAATAGAAGCGTCTAGGAGAAACAGTTCGACTCCACAATCCACTTTGTATCAACTATTTCAAGCTTCACCACCTTCTTACGTTGATACTCCTTTTTCAAGTCCTGTTATAACTCCGAAACCCATGTCTATTGCTGAACATATTGAACAATCTCGTAACCGATCTTTCACTCCTTTCAACACTTCCAGTTCTTGGGATCAACAAGTCCATTCACCTTTTTATCCAAATGTTGATCCTACTCCTGTCAAACCATTCAATTCCTACCAGTCCTACCCGACTTTCACACCTTCCCTAGACATTGCTTCTACACAACCATTTAGGAGTTTCACGTATCCAAACAACTTTGAATCTTTTACTGAAACCCCTTCACAACCCATGTCTAGTCTGGAACAGTCGTTGGAAGCTTATATTGTAGCGGCAAACCAATAGATGAGAAATTTGGATGCGTCCATTGCCACCCTCATGCAACCTAGTGACCCGGTAGCTAGTTTCCAACTAGCTCCAAAAATTCTAATGTATGATGAGGCGGTTGGACAGATTGAGAATTTGAGTGGAGAGAGTGAGCTGTGCACCCTTCCAAATCAAACCTACCCATCACCAATTGAATCCCACAACTCCGGTTTTGAATGTCTATCAAGTGTCCCAAAGGATTCACTAGTTGAAAATAAAATGTTTAATGAGTTGTGCGACTTTGTAGTGCTTGATTTGCCAGATTGTGAAGGGTTCCTTTCGAGTGAAACCATCACCAATTCTTTCGAACTTTACACCTCCAATCTAGAACCTGAATTGATAAATATCCATGCTTTTGATGAGGTGTCTGAAAAAATTGATTTTCACTTGATTGAGGATATTGACGCAGTGAATATTTTGGATGATGAACCCGCAGATTTGACTGAATTTTTCTCTCCAATTCATCATCCCAAGTCATTAAATGTTTCTCCCGAACTTCATATGCGTCTTGATTTTGATGATAATTGCATGGATGGGAGGAGAATTATAAGGATAGTATTGAGGAGAGTATTGAGGATAGTATTGAGGATGAACCAGTTTTGTTTGATGAGTCGGATTTTCCAAGTCATCCTCCTGAACCTTTAACTGTTATACTTCCTAAATCACCCCCTTCATCCTTTCCATCGTTCTGACCACGCAAGAAATCACGCAGGAGGACTGTGATCTTGAAAAATTTCTGTTCGATCACAGCAGTTTTGACGTCACTAGTGCGTTCCTTCTTGAATCTGACACAGTTTGCACAACCGATAATGATTACGAGTGTTTCACTTTTCCGAACGATTTTGAAGACTCATTACCTGAGTTTGAGTCCTTTGAATTTTTGGATGAGTCAGTTGAACCATCCGAATCGGTTGCTTACAGTGATTTCGAACCATTGATGGAATCCTTCGAGTTCGAGACAGTTTCACCAATTTTACCTTCAATTGTTTCACCTCTGAAACTCGAACTCAAGCCAAGTCATTTCGAACCATTGATGGAATCCATCGTTTTGACCGTGCAAGAATCCGTCACGCTTCCATTTTCAATGTGTGGTTTACCAAGTTCAACGTACCCATGTTTTCTCACGAATCTTGAGGGATTTGACCCCATTTCTCGACGGGTTGATAGATTAGCACAATCACTTTTAACACATCGGTCATCACAATTTTTTCTAATTTATTCACTCAATTTACACGCTCAAGTTTGTACCACACTTCTTTCTCTCTTCCGCCATTTTTCTTCTAATATACCGAGACCATATTCCACCTTTCTTCCCATACGGTCTCGTGTGTTTCTCATTTCTTTTCTCTACACTTCATTCTTTCACCAACCACACCATTATAACGATAAAATTTTTGAATAGTTGGTGCTAACCTTTGTCTTATGTAAAGCCTTGTATAGTTTGATACTGTGTTTTTCTCCCCCTAACTCTAAACTTTAATGTTTAAAACAGTGGAAACACTGTCTCACTTAAGTTTGGGAGGGACCTTTTTGTATATATATTTTGTTTTGTTTTTCTGTTAACAAAAAAAAAAAATAAACAGGGGAGTGCCGACAATGTTGACCCTCTAGCTGTAGCCTGACAGTGAGGACACTGTCAAGTTTAAATTTGGGGGTGTGCTCGGTAAGCTTTCTTCCTTCGCATTAATGTGTATATTTTTGCATTTGCATACTTATTTTAAAACTCATAAAAAATTGAATTTTTAAAAATTTATAAAAATTAAAACATTCAATCTTGGCCATAATTGACTTGAGTTTGACAAAATGGTTAACTAGTTAGGAACAACTAGATCTTAGACTTAGTAAATTAAGAACCCTAAAAATAACCTTTCTAAAAATTTAACGGTAGAAAGTATATGTCTTTGTAGTTTGTTTAGAAATAGGCAAATTTCGAGTTCACTTCTTGGGCTAAGTTAAAACAAGGGAAAAGTATTGATATTTTTATTAAAGTATAAGTCTAAAAAATAATCCCTAAGCTTAAGTCTAAATTTTGAAAATATATACCCTACAAATTGCACAAACACGAACCTTGAAACTTAGAATAGTAGAAGAGACCTTGAAATGCTCTTGTCTAAATTCCTTAGTATGAAGGAAAATAAAATAGAATTACAAGTGTGAATAAAGAGAAAAAAATGGACACTGGTTTTTGTAATTACTTAAGGCTGCATAAATAGAAAAAAATATTTAGCAAGGATGCTTTATCACCTAGTGCCTTAGACCAACTGGTTTGGGAGTCACTGCTAAAAGCCTTAGGTATTACAAGACTATGAATTACGCCTTAATGTGCAAACAGATTTTGTAATCGGTCGTTGGTACCTCAAGAAGTATTAACGGTCGCATAAAGAATGTGTGAGCAAATTTCATCTAAAAATTCACCAATTGAAAAGTACTTCTGATGATGGACAAGAGTATAATAGCTTGATTTGAATTTCCAAGTGTAGGGGTAATATATACACACACGTACGAGTATGTGATTGGGGTTTAGATAAGAGATAGGAATGAAATATAGGACTTATATCTTTAGTAGAGATAATAAAAATTCCTAAGTTGAGATGGAACCCTAGAAGGAAAACTTAAAAGATGCTAAAAGCTAAGTAAATCTACAAATCATATATAATCTTAAGTTAAATGATAAGGAAGCGTGAAAAATACGGGTGTATAATTTATGAGTCGAAGATAATAGAGTTTCTTGTTAGAAAACCTAATTGGAGAATAAAAGCCAATAGGCCGAATTGATAGGATTTTGTGGGTAGTATCCGCTGAAAACCCTCAGGAGACAACACTCCTCCTACTAGGGACACATAGAGGTTTAACGGCTTGTTGCACGTGCTCAGTGCAATCGCGTTTCCCTACGAAAGTGAGGCTAGGTCTTTTTCAAGAATAAAACTAGTTTTGCTCGAGGACGAGCAAAAGATAAGTTTGGGGGTATTTGTTCATATCATAATTTTGCATTATTATATTCCCCATTCTTATTAATTTTACAAATAAATAGGTGCTTTTGATCCATGTCTGCTACATAGTTGCAGGTTACAGGTTCTCGGAACAAAAACAGTGAAAATGATAAAAAGACGGCACAAAAGTGAGACTACGACCAATAAATGGATGAATCTTGAACATGCCTACAGTTTGAAGAATTAACGAAGATCAATGGACAATTTCACAGAGCACAAAGGCAGCGCAAGGTTCAAGACTTCGATTTAAAGCAAAGGGTAAAAGTCCACGACATTATACACTGTGGAAATCTGGAAGAGAACTAGATGACAATCTGAGAAACCAAGTGAAGAAACAAGAAGACAAATGCAACCAGAAACATCCCAGAGAAATTCAGTCAACAAGACCACTATATGGCCGCGGATCCGCGGCCAAACAAGGCTTTTGGTTGCAGTTCCGCGGCCATGATAAGCCCGTGTCGGTGCGTCGTTTGACGGTGTGGCGATGCGTTGACTAGGCTTCTTAGGGGTAAATTTGTAAATGCAGATAGGGATCGAATGTAACCCTAGGGTTTCTTTGATCTATAAATAGAAATCTTAAACCTCTTTTTGAGGTATGCCTCTTCTTGTTCCTCATTTCATTTATCAAAATTCAGAATTGTAAATTCCTGTAATGTTTGAAGAGTGTATCAAATAAAAGATAAAGTAAGTTTTTCCTTTCATTGCCCTAGTTAATTTTTCCTTTCTGCCCTAGTATAACTTTTATTTATCTGCCCTAATTTAGATTTTATTTATCTGCCGTAGATTAGATAATTAGGTTATTAAAAACAATCATAAAAATGAAATCTTTTAATTCCCTAATGAGTGAGTAGTTCCTCACTTGTTAGGGTTAGGAATATGAGAGGTTTGAGAGATGAAAATCTCTTACCCCTTTCTTGCCCATCACATATTTTTATAGGACTCCATGCATACATACACACACCGCTCACTACGGCACCCTATCCCACGAGGTAGCGGTGATACCGTAGTTTAAAAGGCCGGTTGTTTATGTTTTCCATGGAGGATAAGGTAAGAATTAAGAAAGGAAGGACAAGAACCTAGAGGAAGAAACCTAGTTTCTTCCCGATGGTACTAATCCATTTTATTAATTATTACTATAACACCTAATAGATCTTAAATAGGGCATAGAAAGCGGTGAGGAATATTGACTTTCCAAACTTAACCTAAACCTAACCCTAGTAAGATTTTAATCCTAATAAACTCATTTCAGTTTTTAGTGATAATCCAATCCACCAAAATTGGAATTAACTCGTTAGAACAAATAGAAAATACACAAAATCCCTGTGGACCGACCCGTACTCACCGGCTAGCTACCAAGCGACACCGTTCTTGATTGCGGTTAACAATTCTTTGATCACAAAATATCGTACAAATCAATAGCCTAAGGCATGAAATGGCCATTTATGGAAAGACCAGGCAGCAACGCCAAAGTAAGAAAGCAGTGGAAGGGAAGAGTTATGTAACTTCCCGACTGAAACAAAGAAGATGGACCACTATGTCCCTAAACTGGCACTCTTCCCTACGGTATGGATCATATAACCAACCATATGTGATCCATGGGCACAAACAATATGTACCCCATGTTTCCCATGGACCAAGTTGGTTCCTAAATAGGAAAGATAGACCAGTATGTCCCTAAACTGGAAAGATGAACCGCTATATCCCTAAACTGGCATCTTGCCCTACGGTTGCAGCAACTTATGGGGGTCTCTCCATATTGACTACTACATACAATTCATATGTATCGCTACCATGTTTTTCCAAATATATGTTACCCTATGGGCTCCTTGAGATCCACGTTGCACCTAAAATCCCACCGGCGAAGATTGCAACTCAAGTCCTACCAGCGAGGCTGCACCCAAAGTCCCACCGGCTATGAAGCTCTACCAATGATGAAGCCCTCCAAAAGATGTTATACCTTATGACAGATCTCCATATTGATCACCGTATACAATCCACGAGCATAAATGAGCTATATCTCTCCTAAGTCCCACCGGCAAGTGATGTTGGGTCACCCCCTGCGAAGCTACATCCGAGTAAAAAAAGGTATGTGCACAAGTTAATGGGCACGGATGAAAACCCGAGAGGGCTCCATGAGTAAAAATAGCAGGACTATCGGCGAGTTTGTGAAAATATGAAAGAGCGCAAACTTGTAAAAAAACCACTTGCATAGTCCTCTCGACTTGCAAGAAGAAAACACCTGCGTGAGATCATAGCGACTCACAAAGGAGAAGCACACTTAGGAATCCTCACGATTCTTAGAGAGAAAATACACTTGTGAGATCTTCACGACTCGTAAGGAGAAAATACCCTCTATGAGACCCTCATGACTCATAGAATTCAAAAGCCTTAAGTTACAGAGATCTAAACATGTTTCCTTAGCCATCATATCCCCTAAACTGCCCTACAAGTAGTTCAATACCAACTCTTGTATATAATCCAAGGGTATAAACAAAATATGTTGTAACAAAGTCCCACCAAAGACGAACGATATTTCCCGAATGGTGAACGACACTTGTGAAGCCCCTCGACTTACAAGGAGAAAATACTCTTGTAAGATCCTTACGACTTGCAAGAGAAAGCATCGCTTATGAGTCCTCACGACCCCTAAGGGGAAAATACACCTACGAGATTCTCTCGACTCGTAAGGAGAATTACCTTCATGAGACCCTTACTGCTTATGAAGATAGAAAAAGCCTTAGTTGACAGGGATTTAAACCTGTTTTCTGAGCCACCATTGTCCAAATGGATGATGGAAAATGATGAGTCGCTCCTGGCAATATTCCAGTTGTAGCGATGCTGAAACTCCAAGTCCTCTCACGGCAGATGATGGGTCACTCCTGGCGATATTCTAGTTGTAGCGATACTGATGCCAAAACTGGTATCAGATTCCAAGTATCCAATTCGCAATAAAGATCAGCCAGCAAAAAAATACGCATACAAAATAGCCGAAATGATGGGGGAAACTCGCAATAAAAATCAGCTAGTAAAAATAAAATGAAATAGCCGAAATGATTGGGCGATTGTGAATAAATAGCCAAAATGATTGGGCAATCGTGATTTTCGCGATAAGAAAAGCTGAAATGATAGAGTATCGCAAATATATAAAAAAAGAGAATAAAAATTTTCTACCCTGCAAGTAGGTCAATACTGAATCTTGTATACAATTGACGGGCATAAATGAAATATAGGGAACCATATTTTCTGCTATGTTCGATCGAACAAAGAATGAAGTCTCGATGGAAACTCATATAGCCTAGAGATTATCTGGACGCGTTTTTACTCCTGTAAAGTATGAATGCAACATCAATAAAGCACGAAGAGCCAAACCTAAAGCGGGGTGACGGCATATTCCTAACCCCAGATCTTGATAGCAACATATACAGCCTAGAGATTATCTTGACGTTCCTTTTCATTCCAGCAGAGTGCAGACACAACGTCAATAAGAACTTAAGGGTCCAACCAAAGGTGGAGTGATGGAAAATTCCTAGCTCCAGATCTCAATGGCGATATATACAGCTTAGAGACCATATGGATGTCTACCTTACTTTAGTGAAAAATAGGCGCGACATCATCAAAACAAAAGTGAAGTGACGACATATTCTTAGCTTCAGGTTTTGATGGCAAGATACACAGTGCCTAAAGACCATTGGATGTCATCCCACCTCAAACGGATGCAGCTATGATTTGCCTGGGACTCGAAGAATGGAGTCTGACCTCAAGGTAAAGTGCCACGGTGATGCTTAACGCTGAATTCTCTGACGACAACATGGATATCCTAGCCTAAGAAGATTACTTGAGACATTATATCCTATATCGGAAGGGTTGGGTGATATAGCAAGTACGTGACTACTCAAATAAGTGACCCGAGTGGATGTGGATTGAGAAGAAATCAGCTGACGTAATGGTGGGATGGACTAAACCCAGCACCACAAACCCAATGGACTCCTATGATAAAAGTGGTTATGTATGTTTAACGTTAGGATGATTTTATCCATATGCCTAAGGGAAGGGTAAACCGAACGCTCCAGAACGAGTAAATAAACTAAGATAAGCCATTCCAACACAAACGATGGAGTGAAGAAGCAATTTACAGGTCCTCTCGACTTATAAGGGGAAAACACTCTTATGAGATCCTTACGATTCTCAAGAGAAAAGTTTATTATAGTCTCTATGACGCCTAAGGAGAAAATGCATCTATGAGATCCTCTCGACTCGTAGGGAGAAATACTTTTATGAGACTCTCATGGCTCATAAATTTGAAAAGTCTTAGAGGACAGGGATCTAAACCTGTTTCCTAAGCCATCGCTGCCCTGCAGACAGTCTCCATACTGACTACCGTATACTATCCATGGGCCACCTGTGACAACATTGGTATGTGAAGACGCCGTCAAAAGAAGAAAAAGGCTGATTTTCTAGGCCTCAAGGTTTAGAACTACTTTTCTTAAGAATCGTGATTTGAGTCAATGGTAGATGACGATGTCTATATCCTCTCGCTATCTTCTCAGATTAAGATTTTGAAAGTTGTGTACAATATGCCAGCTTGATACCAGTTGTGTACTCTACACTACTTCACCCACAGATATACCTCTGTGGGCAAAGTAGCGGGGGGCATTTATTCGTACCAATTTTGACACGCAAACATGCAGGGTTTGCACCTATCATAAAATGGAAAGAGCACTTGCGCAAGCATATCAAGTGCGCATATGAAAAGAAACTTTTATGACGTGCGCAACAATATACATGGGCATGTGTAAACTGAGGCATGAGACAGGTTTCGCCACATGATATACACATGCACACATCCTTGCAGTGCGCAACGAAGCATGCACTTCTGATAAAGAAGAAAAATCTTCTTTGTTAATTTAAAAATAAACTTCTTATCAGGGAGATTGACATGGTGCTTAATCCAATGGTGCACGCCCGTTCTAAATTAATATGCATCAATTCAAATATTTTTGTTCGGGGTTTACCCTAACAAACCCATCTTCTATAAATAGGAGTCCCCTTCAATAAAAAGAGAGGGGACAGAGAGGTTTTTCATAACTGTTAGTTATGTATGCCCTAGAGGTCATTATTGTATATATATGTAGTGGATGCTTGGACATATGTAGGTACATAACAATCTTGCTCGATATGATAGTATGCTATTTAGTTTGACTTTATCTTAACATGTGTACATATTTTAATAGTTATTTCATATCGGTAATACATATTGATAAAGCCCGTAGGATCTTTATTTGACTACCAGCGTTGTGATGGCAATCATACTTGTGAGAGCTGGGCAGTCGATAAGACATCCTTAAATTTCTCTAGCCGTGGGAGTATCAAGACCGGGAATCGATATTCCAGTGTAGAATAGTGTATACGTTTCTATACTCTTACGAGGGACGGTGGTTAGTTTCACAGCTATTGGTGTGCTTCACCTAAGATTATATACAAGTGCTCACTAGGGTGAGTACACTGACAGACTCGCCGAGAACTGGCTAGATGGTATTATACCTATCGTAAGATATCAGTTCTCGGTGACATGAGTATAGATAGTCTGTCGAACTGAGATCATCATTTTTCTCATGTGAGTTCCCACTGTGCTTTGATTACTACCTTACCACGGATATACTGAGTCGTACAAACAGGTTTTAGTTGGGTATAGTCCCGAGCCACATGGAGGTAGTAAGCGATTGTTGGGGATTCGTCTCTCCCGGTATAGGGAGTCGATGTCGCGCTGTATTCGGTTGGCCAATACCATAAGTCCCTGGCCAGGGCAAATGAGATTTACTGATAGTTAGATCGGTAGTTTCTAGGATGGTCTTGAGCCATATTGGCACGACTTATCGGGTTATTAGGGATCTGACGTTTTCCACCAGTAGTCTCGGTATGCTTAAAACCAGAATCTGGACAAACTCAAGGATCGTTTCAGTAATAGCAGTTTGTAGGTTATCCCAGGCTTTGACAAGGGTTAACTTTCTACCATCAGGAAGATCAATAGTTATATTGTTCTTGACACACCACCAGTTTTAGTAAAATGGATTCTTTTCAGAAAGCATTAGTGGGAGTACGGTAGAACTGAAAGTTATTCCAGAACCACAAACGATTACTAAAAATTTAGTAGGACCTAAACATTCAATTGGATTTGACATTCCATTAGCCACTCCGTAAATTTGGTGGGTAAGCTCAGGCACCCGAGAGGTACTTCGGTCTCCTCTGATAGGGAGGTTCTTGTTTATCCAAACTTGCCACTACTATTGTTCTAGACTATGAGATCCGGCAAAAGGATGAGTATAACGTCGTTTTAAACTAGTTTTAGAAGTGCACGTGTATATGACTCTGCTAGAGGGTTGTTGTAGTCAGTGGGAGCAGCGGAAGCATAGTGGGCAAGTAGCTTATGTCTATTTATAGACTAAAGCAGGTATAGTGGAGATAGATCATCTATTTTTGATGTGACTGTCATAGGTTTTGACTTCATCAGAATAGGAGATGGATCTGGTAAGAAGGTAGTAGAGAGTGATGTCCAAGTATTTGGATGACATGCACTTGATAGGGAGAGATCTTCCTATACTACGATCGGTTATATAATATGGTTATCACAAGGTGTTTCTCCACATAGGATATGGATAAAATATCAAGATTCTGGTCACTAGATCTATGATTTTAGATCTAGATTTGGGAAGTGTCTCAATTTGGGTACTTTGACATTATTCTAAAGGTGTTTTAGAATGGTTGACTCCTAACATGGTAGTGTACCTACAGTTGATGGAGTCACCCTCTCTAAAGGATGTCTTATAGACTAAAGAGGAGAGGGATTTGCATGATTAGCATATCACTTGCTTAGGCAATTGAGTTAATCATGAAATGTCAAGTATCACACCGGATATTGTTTTTGCACTAGCTGCAATAAATAAATATATATATATATATATATATTAATCCAATCCCGAAGAAACGGTGGGAAGCAGTTATGAACATAAGTGGATGTTCTTAGAATATGGTAACGGCAGCCTCCTTCGGGAGGCGGTTATTATTTCAGGCTTCCAAGGGACCTGGATGACAGAGAGATTGTCTGAGTTATAGTTTTCCCTCTTTTGAGGGGCAGTATGTTGGACAGGTAGTCCAAGCGGATACTGAGGAAGGCATGGCGCAGGATACTGATTAAATTCAGTTGATGATACAGTCTAAGAAGTTTGTTGGATTTGGAGTTCATTTGTGAACTGGGTCCCATCAGATATCCAGACAAATTCTAAGAAAGGTATTGCTCATTTCGGGAGATAGTCTTTCTCCGCGAAGTTGAGATATAGAGAGATATGGAAAGAAACATTAGGGCGGATCCACTCACTGAGGCTATTTCTCGAACGCAATAGTTTTACAAACAGTCTTTGTAAAACTGATTAGTAAAGAAGTTGGGTGTTTGGTATCACACGAGCTGTGAGTATGCGACACTGCAATAATTAGCCTTAAGTGCAAGTGGGAGATTGTTAGCTATAGTGCCCTCAGGTCAATTATTGAATCGCAGTCACACGATTGCGATGATTGGGGGAGGATCTATACGGATAGAACAGTCTTACTCAAAATGATAGTACACTGTCTAGTTTATCTTTATCATCATGTACATGCTTTAGGTGGTATTACAGATCACTATTATATGTTGATAGAGCCTATATGATTATTGCTTAACCACCAGCATTATGATGGTGATCATATATGTGGGAGCTGGGTGGTCTATAAGCACATCCTTAAATGTCCCTAGTCGTAGGAGTATCGAGACTGGGCATCGATACTCCAGAGTAGACTAGTGTGTACTTATCGAGACCCCGACGAGGGGCGGTGGCATGTCTCACAAGCCATTGGTGTCTGTTTGTTAACCTAAGATAGTATGCAGGTGCTCATTGGGTTATGAGTACACTGGACTGACTCATCGGGAACCTGCTAGTTGGTATTATACCTATTATCAGATAGAAGTTCCCAGGTGACATGTGTACAGATTAGTCTGTTGACCTGAGATCATCATTTGTCTCGTGTGAGTTCCCACTGTGCTTTGATTACTACCTTACCACGTCTCAAAAGAGTCATGCAAACAGGTTTTAGTTGGGTACAGTCCCGAGCTATATGGAGGCAGTGAGCGGATCGTCGGGGATTCGTTTCTCCCTATAATAGGGTTGATGTCGCAAGGTGCACGGGTGGCCATCACCAGAAATCCTTGATCAAGGTAGTCGAGAATTACTGATTTGGATCAGTAGTTTCTCAGGTTGTGATGGGCTTCATACCGACACTAAATGTCGCGTTATTAGGGGTCTGACTTTATCCACCCCTCTAGACTCGATATGCGATACTCTTAGACGAATAGAATGTACTGTACGGATATTGTCACGGACAGGCTCAGTAGGGGTCAGGATGAGTTTGCTCGTCGGCCTTCCTTTCGCTCAATACCTTGGTAGACGTTACGTACAGCTAGTGCCGCTGACTTGCTTGTGGTTAAACCCACTGCTAGCGTATTGATGAGTTAGAGTCCCATATAGAGGGTTTTCGTGCTTCGGACGAAACGATGTAGAGGGCGTATGGTTTTACGGCAGCGTTCGATCATATACGTGCGCTTGTGCACATATCATGATTCAGACAGTTTATACTAGTAGCTTTGGTTTAAGCCGGATTCTAGTATTGGATTGTTGGATTATTTTCGTCTTTTTGTATTCGTATTTTTCGGAATACGGATGCGGGTATGTATATGCAGATGAGGGGTATTCTTATAATTTATTACAAGATAGGTTCTAGAAGTTAACACCTCATTTTAGTTTTGATCATTTAGTTAAATGATTTAATGAGGTGGAGGGATGAGTGTGCATAGCATTTAATCAAGCATGACTCACTTGGTGACTCATGGGTGTGACTCATGGTGGTACTATTGAGGCATGCTTGATATTTGTTGTGGTTATGAGATATTTTAGAGACTTGAGATATTTTCTTGAGTTGCTTAATTTTTCTCATGCTAAAAAAACTTAGTTTTTTTTCTCTTTGAGTTGCTTTGCTTCATGCTTACACTCTTATCTCTCAAGCTTCTTCTTCTACCTCCACCCTTAATGTCTCATATATTAAGAAACCTAGGGTGTTTAGAGAGAAATCAATCTATTATTACACTCTACATCTTCTCGGCTATCTAGTTTAGCGAATTAGATACCTTAGTTACCTCGGCTATGAGGTTGGCGCTCGATTCATAGACTCTCGGATGGATAATCTTCGATGGAGGGAGACCGGAGATCAAACTTGATCATGGTGGCCACTGAGAGCTTGGGAGGGAGGTTAAAGACCGAAGGACACGGATCTTCGGTGTAACCATCTCAACTCTTTATATAGCTTGCTAGGTTTAGGGATAATGGTAAATCCGTATTCGTGGGTTGTTCTAGCGCCAGTTTGTAAAATTTTTGTTCCGCAATTTGCCACGGTTTGATGGTCAGGGCGCTGGCATAACCCAACAATACTATCATGTCAAGCATGAAAGTCCTTCATATATATGTCCAAGCATCCACTATATCATACAATAATGGCCTCTAAGGCATACATATTCCTAACAGTAACGGTTACCCAAGTACCTGTCGAAAAGAAGGCCGAAAAGCAAACTCATCTGAACCCCTACTGAGCCTATCCATAACAATCTCCGTACAGTCCGGTCTGTTCGTCTGAGAGTATCGCATAACAGTATACAGACGTGAGAATCAAAACTGGTAAATACATACCATGGTGTCAGAATCTAATTGGGAAAATAGTTTTCAATTAACCCTGCACAGTATAACTGATACATGAAAATGTTTCGAAGGGGTATCCGGGTATTCCTAGTAAAGCCTCTTCCACTATCTAGATTCATGACTGTAACCGTATATTTCCTTGCCCTCACTCCAATCCCTTTATATGTCTTTACTTATTTCTTTCTGTACATCACATTTAGGCTAATTGGTTTTCTTCCTTCCATACCTTTCGTCACGGGCCTAAAGTTTGGAAGAAGACTATCCAATAAGCGTAATATGTGTACTCTCCTAATCCTAGGAGCTCTCGCAAGCTAAGAGAAGGTAAAGAGAAAAGACAACCCGAATATTCATATTTGATTTCTTATGAACCAGAAACCATTCTCGAACTGAAACAAGTTTCATCGAGTTCGTATGTAACTATACGATGGCGTATCCAAGAAATATGGATCTTCGTAGTGATACAGAATGTTTAAGAGAAATGCAAAGGTGAAGTAGGAGCGGCGATGATATACACGGCTTCGTCGTGAATGATAGCAGTCGCAATTTCCTTTTGCCCTCTTTCTAATCCCTTTATATGTCTTTACTTATTACCTTCTGTACACCACATTTAGGCTAGTTGGTTTTCTTCCTTCCCTACCTTTCAGCACTATCCTAAGGTTTGGAAGAAGACTATCCAATAAGTGTAACAGGTATACTCTCCTAATCCAAGAAGCCCTTGCAACCTGAGAGAAGGTAAAGGGAAAAGACAACTGAATAGTCCTATTCTATTTCTCCAAAACCGGAAACTATCCTCGAACTGAAATAAGTTTCATCAAGTTCGTATGTAACTATATGATGGAATATTCAATAAATGTGGATCTTCGTAGTGATACAGAGTGTTCCGGAGAAATGCAAAGGGTAATATAGGAGCGGCAATGATATATATGACCATGACAATCCAAAAGCCAAAATGTTTTAAGAAGGTTCGGTTAACTTGGTTCATGAGTTTTAGTTTAGAGTCGGGTCATGGTCGCTGCCAAAGAGAGAGAGAAAAGAAACACTCAGCATGCACTCTAACCAAATCAGATTGGTTAATCACTTTATCTAACCAGGATGGCTCCCATTGTTTTCTCGAATTCTTTCTCAAACCCTAAAAGGAGAATTAGTTAGGATCATCTAAAATCAGCCGAGGAGTAACACCTACTCATCAGTGGGAATCGGGATCCAACTATCATCGCATGATAACTTGATGGAATCCACACAAGTCACCACAATCCAGAAGGTATGCGCATGCCTGGCAAGTTTCCTGTATGTTTGAAACTCCTGGTGTGATTTTTACCCCTAGGACCCAAGTGACCTTAATGAATAATTAACAAATCAAAAGGTCCTAGTCAAGTTCAACCCGTCATTATCTTGGTTGCGTTAAACCCACCCGCACGACCCTTGAAGAATAATCAAAAAAGTCATACGACTGTCCTAACCAATTCACATGTACATGCGATAAAAAAGCATTACAGAGCTACCACACACTACGTCTCGGCTAATAGCAACGACAAACGAAGCATGAATACTAAGCAATACTAATCTGAAATGGCGGAGGGCCACGTCTAGTTTTTGGCGAAAAACCGTTAACGTAATGAACTTGATATCGTTGAAGGAACCCAAGTGGTTTTATAAATATATAGTGGCGCAAACTTTTGCTAAAGAGGTCACTCCCTGTGAAGGGATCTCAGCTCTTTCCTCATCGAATGAGGTGCAGGATATTCCTAATCGAATACCACTGTGCAAAGAAAAAGAATCGACTATAGTGAAGTTATTACGAGGACACAAACTTTTGCTCAAGAGTTTACTCCTTGTTAAGGGATCTCGGCTCTTGCCTCGTCGAATGAGGTGCTGGATATTCATAACCGAATACCACTGTGCAAAGCAAAAGTAAATGTCTGTAATGTCTGTTTTCAAAAACTTGGTTCCAACAACATCATATAGGTTTTTTTCCTTGCACTAATCAGAATTAATGCAGTTCCATCAATTAAACATATCACACCAGATAAAGGAACGAAAATAAAATGTACGTTTATGCCATCTGCATTCACCACTGGGCCCCATCATCACCCGTTAGGTTACTTAACTAATGGCAGAGCGGGGGCTAGACTAGCGCGGGTGAAAAACATATACAACATCTACTAGCATATATATAAATATATATAACATTCGTACTAGGCATGATATAAGCAACATCACATAATCTCAGCAAGCAACACAAAATGGTGGATAATCCTGGAGCTTCGGGTTTCACTTGAGCTGCAAATGAGACTTGACGTTCCCTGTCGTGTGGATAACCTGTGCAATGAAAACTTAGACCCCTATGAGCGCGGCAAGTTACCCGCCAATCCCAGAAGCGAGGCAACCCCAATCAACAACGTGAATGGGCCACCCAGCACTTCACAGAATCCGGTAACTTGAGCACCCCTCCGTGGGTCAACCTGTACCCCTACGAATGCGGCGAATAGCCCCCCAATTCTAGAGTGAGACCCCCCCGTCTCAAAGCCGTGAGATGCGGGCCCATTGCCCTCTAGAACCCGGCTATTCGTGCAGTCCACCGCGGGGTAATCCTAGTACAGAAAAGAAAATATATGTACAACGGTGACACGACCTCAACCCGGTCGTGTCCCAAACAAAAAATATACAAACTGGCAGAGACGGCAATCCACATGTCGGACGCTTGCCCCGCAATATCAAATGTACAAATAGAATCTAAACTATACTACCATTGCACCTCTGGCTATCCACTATGACAATCCAGCCACAACCACAGCACAATACAGAAACATCAATGTGAATGTCATGTTCGCAAACCCGTCTAAAAGATATATAGCAATTAGATGAGTTGTACCGCTCTAATGACATTCACAGTCGCAGATAGTAATGCATGTACTGAAAACTTTTAAACAATGTTAAAAAATAGCGACTTTGAAATACTCCGTATTGCCCCCAAACAAAAGATAACACAATATTCAAACTGGACAAAACAAACAATACCATAAACCAAATATTCCAGAGACCAGAACACACAGAAAATTCCAAGTCCCAATTCCCTATACAGACCAACCAGGCCAGGAATATGCTCAATCTCACCGGCCTCTTCTTTCAAATTGAGTCTCGTGTTTTGAGTGTGTTCTAGTTGTCACAATAATAGTCTCCTGCAATTGTTTAAATAATTTTTTGAAGACTAGAAAAAATCGACAGAAACTGGAATAATACGGGTATTGTTTCGAAGTTGTTTCGGTTTTGGTACTTTAACATCATCTAAAACAGCTATTATAGGGTTTATGGGTTGGCTCTGATACCATGTTGGGTTATGCCTGCGTCCTGGCCATCAAACCGTGGCCGATTGCGGAACAAAAATTTTACAAACTGGCGCTAGAACAACCCACGAATACGGATCTACCATTAACCCTAAACCTCGCAAGCTATATAAAGAGTTGAGATGGTTATACTGAATGATCCGTGTCCTTCGGTCTTTAACCTCCTTCCCAAGCTCTTAGTGGCCACCATGATCATGTTTGATCTTCAGTCTCCCTCCATCAAAAACGATCTACCCGAGAGTCTATGAATCGAGCTCCAACCTCGTAGCCGAGGTAACTAAGGTATCTAGTTCGCTAAACTAGATAGCCTAGAAGATGTAGAGTCTAATGATGGATTGATTTACCTCTAAACACCCTAGGTTTCTCAACACATGCGACATTAAGGGTGGAGGTAGAAGAAGAAGCTTGAGAGATGAGAGTGTAAGTATGAAGCAAAGCATAGTGGGAATCCTCATATACATACCCGCATCCGTATTCCGAAAAATACGAATACAAAAAGACGAGAATAATCCAACAATCTAATATTAGAATCTGGCTTAAACCAAAGCCACTAGTATAAACTGTCCGAATCATGATACGTGCACAAGTGCACGTATATGATCTAACCCTGCCGTAAAACCATACGGCCTCTAAATCGTTTCGCCCGAAGCAGGTAAACCCTTTGTGTGGGACACTAAAGACTCGTCAATACGCTGGCAGTGGGTTTAACAACAAGTATGTTAGCGGCATTAGCTGTACGTAACGGCAACCCAGATATTGAGCGAAAGGAAGGCCGACGAGCAAACTCATCTTGACCCATATTGAGCCTTTCCGTGACAATATCCGTACAGTACAGTATGTTCGTCTAAGAGTATCGCATATCAATTCTAGGGGGTGGATAAAGTCAGACCCCTACTAACGCGACATTTAGTGTCGGTATGAAACCCATCACAACCTGAGAAACTACTGATCCAAATCAGTAATTCTTGACTACCTTGATCAAGGATTTCTGGTGATGGCCACCCGTGTATCTCGCGACATCAACCTCCAATACCGGGAGAGAAGAATCTCTGACGATCTGCCCACTACCTCCATGTGGCTCGGCACTGCACCCAACCAAAACTTATTGGAATGAATCCTTTGAGCCGTGGTAGGGTAGTAATCAAGGCACAGTGGGAACTCATATGAGACAAATGACGATCTTAGGTCAACAGACTAATCTGTAAACATGTCACCTGGGAAATGCTATCTGACAATAGGTATAATACCAACTAGCAGGTTCCCGGCGAGTCCGTCCAGTATAATCATAATCCAATGAGCTCCTGCATACTATCTTAGGTGAACAAACAGATACCAATGGCTTGTGAGACCGGCCACCGCCCCTCGTCGGGGTCTCGATAAGTACACACTAGTCTACTCTGGAGTATCGATGCCCAGTCTCGATACTCCCACGACTAGGGACATTTAAGGATGTGCTTATAGACCACCCAGTTCCCACGTATATGATCGCCATCATAATGCTGGTAATCAAGTAAGAATCTTATGGGCTCTATCAATATGTAATAGTGATCTGTAAAACCACCTAAATTATGTACATGATGATAAAGAAAAACCAGATAGCATACTATCATTTTGAGTAAGACTGTTTTATCCGTATAGGTCCTGCCTCAATCATTGCAATCGTGTGCCAGCGATTTAATAATTGACTTGAGGGCACTATAGCCAACAAGTAAGCTATCTGGTAGCTCTTTATCTTAACATGTAAACTTATATTATTATACTGTCTCTCTGAAACATGTTGATAAAGCCCTTATGATGTTTGCTTGACTACCAGGACTATGATGCGGATCATACTACTGGGACTTATGTAGTCCACAAGCACATCCTTTAATTGTTCCTAGTCGAGGGGATATCGAGACAGGGCATCGATATTCCAGAGTAGACTAGTGTGTATGTTTCTTGACCCTGTAGGGGGCGATGGTTGATCCCATAACCATTGGTGTTTGACATCAAAGATTGTACACAAGTACTCATTAAAGAATGGGTACACCGAACATGACTCGCCAAGAACTCCTAGATGGTATCATACCTATTGTCAGATAGCAGTTCTCTGGTGACACTGGTACAGTTTAGTTTGTAGACCCGAGAGCATCATAGTGTCTTGTATGGTTCTTACTGTGCTTTGATTTCCTCCCTACCACGGCTCAAAGGAGTCGTGCAAACAGGTGGATTTTGGGTACAGTCCAGAGTCACATGGAAGCAGTGAGCGATAGGAGAGGTTTCGTCTCTCATGGTATTGGGAGTTGATGTTGCGCTATACTCGATTGGCTATAACAGTAAGTCCCTGGCAAGGGCTGATGAGATTTACTGGTAAGTGTTATCAATAGTTTCTCAAACCGTTATGAGCAACACATAGGCATGACTTATTAAATTACTGGGGTCTGACGATTCCACCCCTAGACTCAATATGCGACATATCAGACGAACAGACCGGACTGTACGGTAAGTATTACTTATAGGCTTCATGGGAGTTTGGACAAGTTTGCTTGTTGATCTTCTATTCGCTCAATACCTGGGTAGCCGTTACATGCAGCTAGTACCGCTGACGGCTTGTGGGTAACTGATGTGATCATTACATACTGCTGGCATATTAACGAGTCTTTAGAATCCCACACAGAGGTTTCATAGTTCAAGCGAAACGAAATACGGCACGCATGCTGATATGTGCGGGAGCCTGATTAAATACAAGTATGTGATACCGTTTTCTAATCTGGCGACATTTGATATCAGTTAGGTTATATGTGATATAACCGGATTATTGAATCAAGTGTTGATTTGATAATATGATATACAGATAAATGATATTAGTCTGTTACATATGATATAACCGGATTATTAAATCTTGTGTTGATTTAATAATTTGATATATATTTATATTTGATATAATTATATATTAACTAATATTAAACTCACTAATTATTTTCTACTCTTAATATATAATATATATATATGTGATTTATATATATATATATATATATATATATATATATATATATATATAGAGGGAGAGAGAGAATAATGGAGAAAAGATGCCATAGGAGGGAATTTCCTCCTATGGCGTCGAAAAAATACACCCTCCCTCATTTTTTACGACAATCGGCATCCACCAACTTCATCGTTATCATCTAAGATGTGGGTACACCAAATCTCATGTGATTCTACAACTTTTTCACCGTTGATTTAGCAATGTAAAAAGTTCTATTGTCGGTAAACCGTTAATTTTGAACCCACTAAATCAACGGTGCAAAAGTTGTAGAATCACATGAAATTTAGTGTACCCTCATCTTAGATGATAACGATGAAGATGGTGGGTACCGATCGTCGAAAAAAACGAGGGAGGATGTATTTTTCCGACGCCCTCCTATGGCCACTTTCCTTAATTATTCTCATATATATAAAGAGGTGGAAATCGGAGAGATATTTGTGGTATGGTGTAAAGCATGTCTTGTTCATTATTTTATTCATTTGGCTACACTATTGAAGTATGGTTGTATATTTCTATTAGGTTTTATTCATGCTTCAATAAGTGATGAGCCATATGAGAGCCATTCTCGTCACTTGCTCATTTCCTATGCTCATTTTCTCTGTAGCTCTCTCCATCTTCTTCTTCCTCATCCTAAAGTCTTAACCCTCACATGAGTTGTGAACCTTTGGACTTTAGAGTTATTCTAGTGAGCTAAACACCCTACTTCATCATCCTAATCTAGATTAGCACTTTGAACTAGGTTGTTTACTTCACTGATACTAGATTAGTGAAGAGGTAGCTTGACCTAAAGGAATTTCGGGTGGATCATCTTCGACACGAAGGTCGCGAAGCAAGCTCGATCCGTTCTTCAAGTGGAGCCTAGAGGAGTCGTAGGGACTACTACCCAGAGCTTTAGAAGTGAAGGACTTAGTCTAAAAAGGTTGCAACATTCTTCACTTAGTGTAGTTTTTATTATATTATGCTTTAAACCTTAATACTCTAGTTAGATTTTAGGTTAGTGTAGCTTAGCATTCCGAAAATTTTAAAATTGCATGCTTGGTGCCGGTTAAAACCTTGTGGTGGTGCTAGGATATACTTTCATGGTATCAGATCCAAATTAGAACATTAGGGTAAGTCTTTACGACGTTAAAGTGTTCGATCGGTTTTCGAAACCCGCTTTTTGACAAGTTTCTGTCCATTTTTCAAAAGTTGATATTTTCGAGATTAAAAATATGCAGAAAATTGTTCAGGGTATTCTATGGAGCCTCAAGAAGAACGAGTCACTGATGCCTTCAAAGCGCCGTGGAACCACGGCCTAACCCCTTGTTTAGCCGCGATTCCGCCGCAAGTTTGTGGCATTAAGTGATCGTTTTTCTTGTGCTGCTCCATTGTGATATTTGGTACTTTCTGGATGTTTTTAGTGATGCTCAAGTTGTTGAGGTCTCTGGGATTTATGGGTGTTTGATAAATCGATCGAAATATTTAACGTCATCTAAATTTTGATGATATGTGATACAATATTTGGAATCCACAATTATTAGTTTTGTGAAAAATAGTTTGTAATTGTAAATCTAGCATTTTAGTCTCGGTTTGGTCGATTGCCATGGAGTTTTGATTTGGATTAAAACTCTGTCGCAATTGCGTATAGTATGCGAACACTTTGTCGGGAATCTTGTTGAATTATTCGACTACTTATTGAAAAGTGTTTTCAATTTGAGACTAAAATGCAAAGTTTATAGGGTTAGGCATGAAATTCGGAATATGAGATATTCCGAGTTTATGATGTCTATGGAATTTGCGGATTCTAATTATTGTAGTTTTTCATTTCTTTTCTGCGACCGTAAGTGTAATATGTGGTGTATCCTCAATATTGTTGCTATATATAAACGACATTTGGGATATGCATATTTACTTACGTTGATGACATGAGATGTTTATGTGTTGCTGTGATATGTTATATCGGATCGTCGTGATTGAATAGCCGGGGGTTTTTGCGTGAGATGAGAGTTTTTTAATTTTTATTCATGTAAAATATGTATGTAATATTCTTTTATTGGGACACTTCCGGGTTGAGCATGATGTCACCATTGATGTATATTATTTACTTTTCCGCATTAGGATAGACCCAAGGCGGGGAGCACAAGTAACCGTGTTCTAGAGTCCAGAGGGAGACCATCTCGAGGAGTCGAGACTGGGTCTCCTAACTCTAGAATTGGCAAGGTTGTTTGCCACTCTCGTAGGGGTCTAGGGATGTGGGTTTGGCTATTCATCATGACCGTGGAATTCGTATTTTTCATTACTGGCTTAATTTAAAACACGAACTTCCTAGTATATCCAATATTTCACATGTTGACTTCTGCTGCTTGAGTTCTGTGATGTGATCATATAACTGCGTGAGACGAATGCAATATATAATAAACGTTTCTTGTGTTTTGCACCCGCGCTAGTCCAGCCCCCGCTCTGCTGTTAGTTAAGTAACCTAACGATGCATGACGGGGCCCCGTGGCGAATGTGGATGGTATAAGCGTACGTTCTATTTTCGTTTCTTTTCTGTGATTTTTAGGGAAACATAAATGATGGGACTTCATTATTGAGATAAATGGAAAGAAAAGAAACTTAAAGATGTTGTGAAATCAAAGTTTTCAAAAAGGTAGCTCTAATGCTTGCTTTACATAGCAATATTCCTTGATGAATATCCAGCACCTCATTCGATAAGGAAAGAGCTGAGATCCCTTCATCGGGAGTGACCACTTTAGCAAAACTAGCAAATACTACAACCCACTCAGTTTTGTTTTTGATAGCTTCTTTAGTTCTTGCTTTGCATAGTGGTATTCCTCGATGAATATCCAACACATTATTCGATGAGGAAAGAGCCGAGATTCCTTCACCTGGAGTGACCTCTTTAGCAAAACTAGCAAATGCTACAAAAACCACTCCTTTTCAAAACACTTGATTCTACAAAGATATCATGTTCATTACGCTAAAGGTTTTCTACAAAACCAGACGTAGCCCTCCGTCATTTCAGATAAGAACTATTTAGTATTCGTGCTGCGTTTGTTGACCATAGTCAAGACGTAGTGTGCGGTAGCTGATTAGTGCTTATCTGCCGCATATGATGCGATTTGATTAGGGTAGTCGTACGACCTTGTTGACCATAATTAAGGGTCGGGCGGGTGGGTTTAATTCAATCACGAAATGACAAGTTGAACTTAGCTAGCGCTTATGATTTGTTAACCATAGTTAAGGTCATAAGTTGCTAGGGGTAAAAACAGATATTGGGAATTTTAAGTGTTGAAATTTGTAATGAGATTGCATACCTTCTATGAGATAGTTGGATCCCGATACCCACTGTGAGTAAGAGTTACTCCTGAGAGAGTTTTCCACTTTAGAATTAGCTGATCCAGTAGGTGTCTAAGAAAGGTGTTAACGGGGTTATGCCTCTGCAAGAACGAGGTTATTTAATTAGTTCCATACAAAAGCATGGGGAGACTCTCTCGAAGTACCAATACCTGTCTGGCTGACCGATTGGCAAACTTGTAGTGTATAATTAATCCCGGTTAATCATACCTTTTATGGTTTGAAGGAAGATTTGATAAAAACAGTGGGATACATCCTAATTAGATAAGATAATAACCAATCTAATCTTGCAAAGAGCACAGGCTAAAGCGTTTTCTTCTCTCTCTCTCTCTCTCTCCAGGTAGCGACCATGACATGCCTTAATTAAGATAATAATATGGATGTATTGACCGAACCCGCTTATTATACTGAGCTGGAGAACGTTGGTTCCGCTTTTTCTTCTGATTGTCATAAGTCTGAGCTAGGAATAGGGCAATATCAGGATTCCCACACAACCCGAACGAAGAAAGAGCATGATGATGATGCATCTTATTCGGATGTGTTCGTTACCAAGAACAGTTTCTCAGCATGCTCTACGTCCTGGATATTGGATACCGGATCAGGATCCTATGTATGTAATTTTTTATTTAGGTTAAGGAGAGGTAGAGAACTGGGAAAGGGTGATATGTCTCTCAAAATAGGGAATGGAGCAATTGTTGCAGCCAAAGAAGTTGGCGAATATCACCTAGTATTACTAAATGGTAATTCAATGATTCTGAATGATTGTTATTACGTACCAAATATGATATGCAATATTATATCAGTTTCTTTGTTACATAAAGAAGGATATAACTTTGTATTGGAAGATAATGTTATGAACATTTTCCTCAATCAAGTGTTGATTGGGTTTGGTACATTTTGTAACTGTATATACGTTCTGAATCAAACCACAGTTCTAAATATACAGAACACACACAAGAGAAAAAGTTCAGAAATGAACGAAGTCTACTTGTGGCATTGTAGACTAGGTCATATCAATACGAAAAGACTAGATAAGTTGCATGAAGATGGAAATTTGAATCCGTTCGAATTTACATCTTATAAAACTTGCGAGTCATGTCTTAAAGGCAAGATGAGCAAAACTCCGTTTACTGGAACTAGAAAAAGAGCTACTGAACTCTTGGGACTGATACATAGTGATGTATGTGGTCCTATGTCTACACATGCCAGGAATGGTTCATCATACTTCATTACATTCATCGATGATCTCTCAAGATTCGGTCATGTGTTCCTGTTGAAACACAAATCTGAAGTTTTTGAGAAATTCAAGGAATATAAGAACGAAGTTGAGAACCAGAAGGGTAAAAGTATTAAAGTCCTACGATTTGATCGTGGAGGAGAATACTTGAGCACGGAATTTCGAGACTATTTAAAAGAGAATGTGATTCTCTCTCAGCTTACTCTTCTATATACACTACAGCACAATGGAGTATCGGAGTAGAGCAATCACACCCTATTAGATATGGTGCGCTCTATAATGAGTGTTGCTGAGTTACCTATTTCCTTTTGGGGTTATGCACTTCAGACAGCTGCATACCTATTGAATAGGGTTCCGACCAAATTCGTGCCTACCACTCCATATTAGATATAGAATGGGAAGAGACCATCTCTTAAATGAGTTAAGATATGGGGTTGTCCGGCCTATGTTAAAAAGCAAAATCTGGACAAGTTTGAGGCAAGGTCTGTTTTGTACATGTTTGTGGGATATCCAAAGGATTCATATGGATATATCTTCTACCACACTGAGAAAAAAAGGTATTTGTTTCTCAATATGCCACCTTTTTAGAAAAGGAATTTCTTATGAAAAAAATTATGGTGATGAGGTAGAACTGGAAGAAGTTCCAGCTACACAAACTATAACTGACAATTTGGTAGAACCGGAGGATTTGTAAGTCTACGGTAGCGCCCCGGCCGTCTACAGACGCCAAATGCAGAACAAAAACTTTTAACTGGCGCTATCGTGTACTTTAACCCGGATCTGCCATTATTGCTAAACTAACAAATTGTAAAGAGTGTAGAAAAGTTATACCGAACGATCCGAGTCCTTCGTTCTTCAACCATCATCCCACGCTCCGTTACGGCTGCTCCGATCTCGTCGATCTCCGATCTGCTCGTCCAGGTGGCACCACGTCGACGATTCTTTAAACGGGCTCCCGCCTCTGACTTGAGGCAACTCGGTCGTCAAGTTTGCTAAAAGAGAAGACCAAGAATGATGTAGAGAATGAGTAGATGACTTTGTCTCACTTCGTCCAAAACCGTGGACGATCGGTTAATGAAGTTGCCACTCGAATCGGGTGATGGAATGAAAGAGGCTATGAAATTTCCATGCACCCTAAAACTATAGTCTTTTCTACCAAAAATGAAATCAATCTCTCTCTCACTCAAAGAATGGCCGGCCACTTTTATGCAAAGAGGGAGGTGATGGTAGGAGCAAGGAGGGGGTGACCATAAAAGAAAAGATCATGAAGAAATATCCTTAAGTAAACAAGAACATTAAAGCTTAAAGCATGAGTCATTATAACACATCATCAAGTCATTAATGCACCAATTAATGTCAAGATGACTCATTAGCCACTTCACCCTCTCTAGAACCTTCTAGAAGCATGACTCACCCTCATCCAAGAAAAGATAAATCCGTCTTTAACCGAATGTTAAAAGACGGCTGATAGAAAACTGGAAACTGGCAACTTCCAAAAGTGATCCCGAAACGAATTTCAGGATAACCCCGTAACTGTATAAATATACCCGCATTTGTATTACGACCGAATACAAATGCAACTGAGACAAAGATATTATATCTACTCAATATAATACTCGGATCCGGCTTAAACCAAAGCCGACCAGTATCATCTGCCCGAAAAATAACACGTGCGTAAACGCACGTGCATTTTTCGAACACTGCCATAAAACCATACGGCCTCTACAACGTTTCGCCCGAACTTGGGAAACTGTCTGTGGGGAACTCTAATGACTCGTCAGTACCCTGGCAGTGGGTTTAACCACAAACCGTCAGCGGCACTAGCAATGCGTAACGGCTGCCCATGGACTGACCTCAAGGGATGCCGATGAGCGAACTCATCCGGAAACCCTACTGAGCCTAACAGTGACAATGTATATACAGTCCGGTCCGTTCGTCTATGAGTATCGCATATCTGTCTAGGGGGCTAGTAACGTCAGACCCCCAATAGCAGTATAAGTCGTGTCGGAGTGTAGCCCAATAACATCCTGAGATACTACTGGAGTACCTACCAGTAAATCTCCTGCCACGGCCGTGGGCTTTGTGTAATGGCTCTCCTAGACACAGCACGATCTCGCCCCCAATACCGGGAGAGACGAATTCCCTGCCGATCCGCTCACGTGCCTCCATATGGCTCGGGACTGTACCCAAAAGCTACATGTTTGCACGACTCCTTTGAGTCGTGGTAGGGTAGAAATCAAAGCACAGTGGGAACTCACACGAGAAAAATGACGACCTCAGGTCGATGAACTAACCTGTACACATGTCACCAGGGAACTGCTATCTGACGATAGGTATAGTACTAACTAGCAGATTCCCGGCGAGTCCTGTCCGGTGTACTCATAACCCAATGAGCACCTGTATACATCTTAGGTGATCCAACTGACACCAGTGGCTTGTGAGACCGGCCACCGCCCCTCGTCGGGGTCTCGACTGTACACACTAGTCTACTCCAGAGTATCGATGCCCTGTCTCGAAACTCCCACGACTAGGGACCACAATTAAGGATATGCATATAAACTACCCAACTCTCACGTAGATGATCGCCATCATACTGTTGGTAGTAAAGCAAGATCCTAAGGGCTCTTTCAAAGTGTAACATGTAATCAGTCACCTGAACATGTACACGACTGATAAAGGTAAACCAGATAGCATACTATCATCTCGAGTAAGACTGTCCTACCGGTATAGGTCCTCCGCAATCATTGCAATCACGTACCTGCGATCCAATAATTGACTATGAGGGCACTATCTCCAACAATCTCCCACTTGCACTCAAGGCTAATTATTGCGATGTCGACTACTCACAGTCCGTGTGAAACCGAACATCCAACTCCTCTACTAATCAGTTTCACAAAGTCCGTTTGTAAAACTATTGTGTTCGAGAAATAGCCTCAGTGAGTGGATCCGCCTAGAAGTTTCTTTCTATGTCTCTCTTTATCACAAGTTCGCGGAGAAAGCCATCTCCCGAATCGAGTAATACCTGTCTTAGAATATGTCTGGATATCTGATGGGACCTAGTTCATAAATGAACTCCAAATCCAAACTTCTTAGACTGTATCGATCACTGAACCTAATCAGTATCCGGCACCATGCCACCCACAGTATCCTCTTGGACCACCTGTCCATAATACTGTCCCTCGTCAGAGAGAAAACTAAAACTCTGACAATCACTCTGTCATCCACGTCACCTTTGAAGCCTGGAATGATAATCGTCTCCCGAAGGAGGCCGCCGTCATCAAATCCGTAGAACATCCACTTATATTCTAAAACTGCTTCCTTATGTCTCTCTAGGATTGGATTAATACAAACTTATCGCATCTAGTGCAAAAACAACATCTGGTGTGGTACTTGACACCTCACGATTGACTCAATTGCCTAAGCAAGTGATCTGCCAATCATGCACAGCCCTCTCCCCTTTAGTCTATACGACACCTTTAGAGAGGGTGACTCCATCACCTGCAGGTACACCACCATGCTAGGAGTCAACTATTCTAAAAACCATTAGAATATCTGTCAAAGTACCCACATTGGGAAACTACCCAAATCTAGATCTAAAACCATAGATCCAGAAACCAGAATGTCAAATATTATATCCATATCCTGTCTGGAGAAACAACTGTGTGACGACCACAGTACAACCGATCGTAGTATAGGAATTTTACTTCCTACTCTGTGTATGTCATCCAGATACCATGACATCACATCCTACTACCTTCTTAACAGATCCATCCCCTATTCTGATGAAGTCAAACCCATGACTGTCACATCAAAATTAGATGATCTATCTCCGCTATAACTGCTCTAGTCTATAAATAGACATAAGCTACTTGCCCACCATGCTTCCGCTGCTCCCACTGACTACGACAACCCTCTGGCAGAATAATATACACGTGTACTTCTAAAACTAGTTTAGAACGACGCTATACTTATCCTCCTGCCTGGTCTCATAGTCTGGAACAACAGTAGTGTCAAGTCTGGGTAGATAAGAACCTCCCTGTCACCGTCCTTGAGGCTACCGAAGTACCTCTCGGGTGTCTGAGGTTACCCACCATATCTGCGGAGTGGCTAATGGAATGTCAAACCTGATTGAATATATAGGTCCTATTAGATTTTCCGTAATCGTTCGCGGTTCTGGAATCACTTCCAGTTCTACCATACTCCCACTACTGTTTTCTGAAAAAATCCATTTTACTAAAACTGTGGCGAGTCAAGAACAATATCACTATTGATCATCTAAATGGTAGAATATCAACCCTCGTCATAGCCAGGGTCAACCCACAAACAGCCATTACAGAAACGCGCCCTGAGTTATCCAGAGTCTGGTTTTAAGCATAAGCTGGACAACTCCCCGTACCTTAACATCTTTTAAGGTACGAACTATTCTATATCCAATATAGAAACTTTGGCACTTTATTTAATTGGAACCAGATTCAATCATGCAGCTGTCTCCAGTGCATATCAACTTAATGGAAAGAGGCTAATCAGCATTACTCAACTTAGAAATCCATCCAATTATGAGTAACCTGAAAGAGAAACTCGTTTCTCAAAATCATCACTATCATCTGAATACCAATCACAAGAATCTACATCTTCGATCTCTTTGAAGAATCCCGATACTTGTGATACCTGGTTCTCTACTTTATTCTTATACCCACAACTTCTCAAAACTTAGACCTTGTATTTCTACGAAACACTTGTCTAAATAGAGAAGTCATAAGTAAACAGAACATAGTACGAGGACCTACCCCTTTGTTCTGATGGACACTTGGACAACATACAATACTCTGTATAAGTCCGCTGAGTTAAACAACTCAAAACCTGTGCGTCGTAGGTTGAAAACTGTACCCTGGCGATTTCCTCAAATATCACCAATTACAACGAATTCCGATATAATGAGGATGATCACCTAATTCCCAATAACTTACTCCCACTCATCATCCGTAAAACCATACAGATATGAGAACGAAACCTGGTAAATACATACCCTGGAGTAAGTATCCAATCGGGAAAACAGTTTTCCTTTAACAATGCACTGAAACATGAAAATGTTTCCTAGGGGTACCTTGGTATTCATAGCAATGCCTCTTCCATAAACCAATTCATGACTTCAACCGTATATTTTATTGCCATCTCTCTAAGTCCCTTTATTTGTCTTTAGTCATTACCTTCTGTACACCATTGTTAGGCTAAATGGTTTTCTTCCTTCCCTACCGTTCGGCACCAGCCTATGGTTTGGAAGAAAACTATCCAGTAAGCATAATAGGTGTACCCTCCTAAACCAAGGAGTACTCGCATCTTGAGAGAAGGTGATGATAAAAGACAACTGAATAATACCTTATTCCTTTAAAGGTGAAATAGGAGTGGCGATGAAGTACGCGGTTTTGGTCGTGAATGATAACAGTCGCAATTTACTTTGCCCTCTTTCTAATCCCTTTATTTTGTCTTTAGTTATTGCCTTCTGCACACCCTACTTAGGCTAATTGGTTTTCTTCATTCCCTACCTTTCGGCACCTGCCTATGGTTTGGAATAAGACTATCCAATAAGCGTAATAGGTGTACTCTCCTGAACCAAGGAGCCCTCGCAACCTGAGAGAAGGTGATAATAAAAGACAACTGAATAAACCAATTCTATTTCTCCTGAACCTGGATCCATCCTCGAAGAAGTCCCTTCGAGTTCGTATATAACCATACGATGGATCTATCCAATGGAAGTGGATATCCGTAGTAATACGGGTGTTCTGAGAAATTCAAAGGGTAAAAGAAGGAGTGGCAATGACTTATGCAACATAGACAATCCAAAAGCCAGTATTTTAAGAAGGTTCGGTCAACATGGTCACTGAGTCATAGTCTAGGGTCGGTCAAAGGTTGCTGCCAAAGAGAGAGAGAAAAGAAACACTCTGCGTGCACTCTAACCTAGATCAGAATGGTTATCACTTTATCTAATCCGGAAACCTCCCACTGTCCTGTCAAATTCTCCTCCAAACCTGAAAGAAGAATTAATCGGGATCACCCGAAGAGTAAACCAACTCATCAGTGGGAATCGGGATCCAACTCTCATCGCATGATAACGTGATGGAATGCATCCACGTTATTCATACTCCAGAAGGTATGCGCATACTTGGCAAGTTTCAGTTTCTTTAGAAACTCCCGATATGATTTTTGCCCCATGCTCTTATAACCTTGGCGTTAGGTCAAAATGTCATAAGTCACATGCCAAGTTCTACCCGTCACTATCTTGTTAATTTGAACCCACCCGCACATGCCCTTGGCGTTAGGTCAAAATGGCAGAACGGCTGTCCCAAACCAACTCATCTATCTATGCAACAATTGAATACCCAGCAGCTACCAAACACTATGCCTTGGCGTTAGGTCAAAATACATAGCTTGAATACTACTGAATACCCAAAAGAAGTGACGGAGGGCTACGGCTGGTTTTTGGCAAAAAACCTTTAACGTAGTGAACTTGATATCGCTGAAGGAACCTGATAGCTTTTTAAAATATAGTGGCGAAAACCTTTTGCTAAAGAGTTCACTCCCGGTGAAGGGATCTCGGCTCTTTCCTCGTGGAATGAGGTGCAGGATATTCCACTGAATACCTCTATGCAAAGCAACTTGTAATCGACCATAGTGAAGTTATTACCCTGACGCAAACTTCTGCCCAAGGGGTCAGTCCCGGTGAAGGGATATCAGCCCTTGCCCCGTCGAATGAGGTGCAGGATATTCCACTGAATACCGCTATGCATAACAAAAGGAAACGTCTTTGCAATAACACTTTTTAAATTGTTCCAACAACTGCAAATAGGTTTGTTTTACTTTGCATTGATCAGAATCAACGCAGTCCCATCAATAATCACACCAGAAAAGAACGAAAATAAAATGTACGTATATGCCATCGGCATTCGTCATTGGGTCCCGTCATCACCCGTTAGGTTACTTAACTAACGACAGAGCGGGGACTGGACTAGCGCGGGTGTAAAATATATACAACATCTAATAGTATATAAACCAATATACAATAATCGCTCCAGGCGTGATAATATGCAACATTACAGAAAAGTAATAAGCATCACAGAACGATACAGATAATCTGGGATCCCCGGGTTTCACAGAGCCGCTGCTGAAACCCGACGTTCCCCTGTCGTGTGGATAGCCTGTGCAATGAAACCTAGACTCCTACGGGTGCGGCAAGTCACCCGCCAAAACCTGAAGCGAGGCAGCCCCTACAGCAAAGTGAATGTACCACCCAGCACTTCACGGAATCCGGTAAGCTTGGGCACCCCTCCTTGGGTCAACCTGTACCTCCTACGAGTGCGGCGAATAGTCTGCCAATTTTAGAGTAAGGTCCCTCTGCCTCTCAAAGCCATGAGATGCGGACCCGATGCCCTCAGAACCCGGCTATCCGTGCACTCCGTCGCGGGGCAAAACCTAGTACAGTAATGAAAAATAGTACAACAGGTATATCGACCGCAACCTGGTCGTGCCCCAAAAGAATATTATACAACAGGCAGTGACGGCAGTCCACAAGTTGGACGCTCGCCCCGCAATATCAAATGTACAAATAAACTCAAACTGTACTACCATTGCACACTGCTATCCACAACGACAAATCCGCAACATCACAGCACAACACAGAACATCAACGCGAATGTCACGTTCGCAAACCCGTCTAAAAGAACTATAGCAATCAGACGCGGTTTACCGATCAAATGACATTCCCGGTCGGAGATATAATGTAAGCACTGTAAACTAACATGTTTAAATTTCGATCGACTAAATATCACGAAGTGGGCCCTACGCAAATCTGCTGAACAGTAATAAAATCTGGGCCCAAAAGATATATACCAAAAACCCCAAATTCCATTGAAGAATACACTGTGCAAATTTGGGGGCATGATCGCTCAGAACGGCCGCGGATGCGGGGCCAAACCATGGGTTTGGCCGCGTTTCCGCGGCAGTCTTGTCGATTCACGTGTCCAAATTTGTACGGCGTTCTTATAAAACCCTACACAGATTTCTGTGATATGTGGAATATTTTTAGGACACCATTTAAAATCGACAGAAACTGTGAAATTGTAAAAATGCGGTTTTTGATTTCCGGTTCGATCGATATTTTAAACGCGTTAGCACAAGTTAGTATAGCAAAATGGTGAGTCTCTGATACCACTGTAAGCCTACGGTAGCGCCCCGGCCGTCTACAGACGCCAAATACGGAACAAAAACTTTTAACTGGCGCTATCGTGTACTTTAACCCGGATCTGCCATTATTGCTAAACTAACAAACTGTAAAGAGTGTAGAAAGGTCATACCGAACGATCCGAGTCCTTCGTTCTTCAACCATCATCCCACGCTCCGTTGCGGCTGCTCCGATCTCGTCGATCTCCGATCTGCTCGTCCAGGTGGCACCACGTCGACGATTCTTTAAACGGGCTCCCGCCTCTGACTTGAGGCAACTCGGTCGTCAAGTTTGCTAAAAGAGACGACCAAGAATGATGTAGAGAATGAGTAGATGACTTTGTCTCATTTCGTCCAAAACCGTGGAAGATCGGTTAATGAAGTTGCCACTCGAATCGGGTGATGGAATGAAAGAGGCTATGAAATTTCCATGCACCCTAAAACTATAGTCTTTTCTACCAAAAATGAAATCAATCTCTCTCTCTCACTCAAAGAATGGCCGGCCACTTTTATGCAAAGAGGGAGGTGATGGTAGGAGCAAGGAGGGGGTGACCATAAAAGAAAAGATCATGAAGAAATATCCTTAAGTAAACAAGAACATTAAAGCTTAAAGCATGAGTCATTATAACACATCATCAAGTCATTAATGCACCAATTAATGTCAAGATGACTCATTAGCCACCTCACCCTCTCTAGAACCTTCTAGAAGCATAACTCACCCTCATCCAAGAAAAGATAAATTCGTCTTTAACCGAATGTTAAAAGACGGCTGATAGAAAACTGGAAACTGGCAACTTCCAAAAGTGATCCCGAAACGAATTTCAGGATAATCCCGTAACTGTATAAATATACCCGCATTTGTATTACGACCGAATACAAATATAACTGAGACAAAGATATTATATCTACTCAATATAATACTCGGATCCGGCTTAAACCAAAGCCGACCAGTATCATCTGCCCGAAAAATAACACGTGCGTAAACGCACGTGCATTTTCCGAACACTGCCATAAAACCATACGGCCTCTACAACGTTTCGCCCGAACTTGGAAAACTGTCTGTGGGGAACTCTAATGACTCGTCAGTACCCTGGCAGTGGGTTTAACCACAAACCGTCAGCGGCACTAGCAATGCGTAACGGCTGCCCATGGACAGACCTCAAGGGATGCCGATGAGCGAACTCATCCGGAAACCCTACTGAGCCTAACAGTGACAATGTATATACAGTCCGGTCCGTTCGTCTATGAGTATCGCATATCTGCCTAGGGGGCTAGTAACGTCAGACCCCCAATAGCAGTATAAGTCGTGTCGGAGTGTAGCCCAATAACACACTGAGATACTACTGGAGTACCTACCAGTAAATCTCCTGCCACGGCCGTGGGCTTTGTGTAATGGCTCTCCTAGACACAGCACGATCTCGCCCCCAATACCGGGAGAGACGAATCCCCTGCCGATCCGCTCACGTGCCTCCATATGGCTCGGGACTGTACCCAAAAGCTACCTGTTTGCACGACTCCTTTGAGTCGTGGTAGGGTAGAAATCAAAGCACAGTGGGAACTCACACGAGACAAATGACGACCTCAGGTCGATGAACTAACCTGTACACATGTCACCAGGGAACTGCTATCTGACGATAGGTATAGTACTAACTAGCAGATTCCCGGCGAGTCCTGTCCGGTGTACTCATAACCCAATGAGCACCTGTATACATCTTAGGTGATCCAACTGACACCAGTGGCTTGTGAGACCGGCCACCGCCCCTCGTCGGGGTCTCGACTGTACACACTAGTCTACTCCGGAGTATCGATGCCCTGTCTCGAAACTCCCACGACTAGGGACCACAATTAAGGATATGCATATAAACTACCCAACTCTCACGTATATGATCGCCCTCATACTGTTGGTAGTAAAGCAAGATCCTAAGGGCTCTATCAAAGTGTAACATGTAATCAGTCACCTAAACATGTACACGACTGATAAAGGTAAACCAGATAGCATACTATCATCTCGAGTAAGACTGTCCTACCGGTATAGGTCCTCCGCAATCATTGCAATCACGTACCTGCGATCCAATAATTGACTATGAGGGCACTATCTCCAACAGGATTCAATAGTCCCCAACTAATCTCAGCCGCTTTGCAGATCTAGTAGGGTTCCTCATCCACCTGAGAGATACTACGGTTTTCTCATAGACGGTGGGAGTGAGGATTGCATCATAGAAGATGATGACCCAACTAGTTTTGAATAGGCCATCATAAGTGGAGACTCTTTGAAATGGGTGGATGCTATGCAATCTGAGATGGAATCCACGTATACTAACAAAGTATGGACTTTGGAAGTTGCTCCTGAAGGGGTAAAACCCAACGAGAGCAAGTGGTTCTTTAAGAAGAAAATTGGTGTCGATGGAAAGATTGAGACCTTCAAAGCTATACTTGTAGCAAAAGGTTTTCGTCAACGACTAGGTGTCGAATATGATGAAACATTTTCTCCCGTCTCTATGCTTAAGTCCATCAGGATCCTACTTGCCATTGCTGCATACCATGCCTAAGAAATCTGGCAAATGGACGTGAATACCGCTTTTCTAAATGGTGATTTAGAAGAGAGCGTGTACATGACACAGCCAGAGGGATTCGTAGACAGTGGGAGCAGCAGAAATGTGTGCAAGTTGCTTAAATCCATCTACGGATTAAAGCAGGTATCGCGGAGCTGGAACATCTGTTTTGATGAAGCTATCAAAGAGTTTGACTTCATCAAAAACATAGATGACCCTTGTATATACAAGAAGGTTGTAGAGAGTAAGGTTGTCTTCCTCGTATTGTACGTGGATGACATACTCTTGATAAGAAATAATGTTCCTATGCTACACTCGATCAAGCTCTTCTTATCACAAAAGTTCTCCATGAAAGATCTAGGTGATGCCTCCTACATCTTGGGGATAAAGATTTATAGAGGAAGATCTAAGCGGATGTTGGGTTTGTCCCAATTCAGATACATAGACACCATACTAAAGAGGTTTAGTATGGAAGATTCTAAGCGTGGTAATTTACCCTCTTGCTCAGGAATCACTCTCTCTAAAGAGATGTCTTCCAAGACTGATTTGGAGAGGGCTCGCATGCAAGGGATACCCTATGCTTCGGTAGTCGGGTCTATCATGTTTGCGATATTATGTACCAGACCGGATGTAGGTTACTCACTAGGTGTAGTGAGTAGGTATCAATCAGATCCTGTGGAAAAGTACTAGACAGTTATGAAGAACATTCTTAAGTACTTGAGAAGGACTAAAAAGATGTTCTTGGTGTATGGTAACAATGAACTCCAGATGGAGTCCTTTACCGATTCGAGCTTCCAGAGTGATAAGGACGACAGTAAGTCGGTCTCAGGTTTTGTATTCACCCTCAATGGAGGGGCGGTATGTTGGAAGAGTTCCAACCAAGATATCGTAGTAGACTCGATGATGGAGGCTGAATACATCGCTGCCAACGATACTGCCAAAGAGGCTGTCTGGATGAAGAAATACATAGCTGAACTTGCTGTGGTTCCATCCATTGAGCATCCAATACCTGTGGATTGTGATAACAATGGAGCTGTGGCTTTGGCTAAGGAACCCCGGTCCCATCAGCGATCCAGACATATTCTTAGGCGGTAAACTAATCCGGGAGATAGCAGATCGACGGGAGATCGAGGTCAGGAGATTCGACACAAAGGACAACGCAGCGGATCCACTCACGAAGGCCCTCCCCCAAACACAGTTTGAGAGAATTTTTGGGATGTTGGGTATGAGATACTACGACAACTGGCCTTAGTACAAGTGGGAGATTGTTTGGAATATGTATGCTCTAAAGGCCATTATTGTATGATATAGTGGATGCTTGGACATATATATAGGACTTTCTTGCTCGACGTAATAGTATGCTATCTGGTTGCTCTTTATCTTACCATGTACACTTGTATTATTATACTGTCTCTCTGATACATGTTGATAAAGCTCTTAGGATGTTTGCTAGACTACCAGGACTATGATGCGGATCATACTACTGGGACTTGTGTAGTCCACAAGCACATCCTTTAATTGTTTCTAGTCGAGAGGATATCAAGATAGGGCATCGATATTCCAGAGTAGACTAGTGTATACGTTTCTTAACCCTGTAGAGGCGATGGTTGATCCCATAACCATTGGTGTTTGACATCAAAGATCGTACACATGTGCTCATTAGAGAATGGGTACACCGAACATGACTCGCCGAGAACTCCTAGATGGTACCATACCTATCGTTAGATAGCAGTTCTCTGGTGACACTGGTATAAGTTAGTCTGTAGACCCGAGATCGTCATAGTGTCTTGTGTGGTTCCTACTGTGAATTGATTTCCTCCATACCACGGATCAAAGGAGTCATGCAAACATATGGATTTTAGGTACAGTCCCGAGTCACATGGAAGTAGTGAGCGATAGGAGGGGTTTCTTCTCTCCCCGTATTAGGAGTTAATGTTGCGCTATACTCGATTAGCTATAACAGTAAGTCCCTGGCCAGGGCTGATGAGATTTACTGGTAAATGTTATCAGTAGTTTCTCGAATCGTTATGATCCACACATCGGCATGACTTATCAAGTTACTAGGGTCTGACGATTCCACCCCTAGACTCAATATGCGACATATCAGACGAAGAGACCGGACTGTATGGTAAGTATTACTTGTAGGCTTCATAGGAGTTTGGACAAGCTTACTTGTTGATCTTCTATTCGCTCAATACCTAAGTAGCCGTTAGGTCCAGCTAGTACCGTTGACGGCTTGTGGGTAACTGATGTGATCATTACCTACAGCTGGCGTATTGATGAGTCTTTAGAGTCCCACACAGAAGTTTCATAGTTCAAGCGAAACGAAGTAGGGCACATATACCGATATGGGCGGGAGCCTGATTAAATACGAGTATATGATACCGTATTCTAATCTGGCGACATTTGATATCGGTTAGGTTATATGTGATATAACCGGATTATTGAATCAAGTGTTGATTTGATAATGTGATATATAGATAAATGATATTAGTCGGTTATATATGATATAACCGGATTATTAAATCAAGTGTTGATTTAATAATTTGATATATATTTATATTTGATATAATTATATATTGACTAATATTAAGCTCACTAATTATTTTCTACTCTTAATATAATATTATATATATATATATATATGAAGCATGGTTTTTCTATTTTGAGAAAATAGAAAAAGAGGTGGAAATTGGAGAGATATTTGAAAGCATGGCTTGTTCATTATTTTATTCATTTGACTACACTATTGAAGCATGGTCGTATATTTCTATTAGGCTTTATTCATGCTTCAATAAGTGATGAGCCATATGAGAGCCATGGTCGTATATTTCTATTAGGTTTTATTCATGCTTCAATAAGTGATGAGCCATATGAGAGCCATTCTCTTCACATGCTCATTTCCTAAGCTCATTTTCTCTCTAGCTCTCTCCATCTTCTTCTTCCTCATCCTAAAGTCCTAACCCTGACATAAATTGTGAACCCTAGGACTTTAGAGTTATTCTAGAGAGCTAAACACCCTACTTCATCATCCTAGTCAAGATTAGCACTTTAGATTAGGTTGTTTACTTCACTAATACTAGATTAGTGAAGAGATAGCTTGACCTAGAAGAACTTCGGGTGGATCATCTTCGACACGAAGGTCGCGAAGCAAGCTCAATCCTTTCTTCAAGTGGAGCCTAGAGGAGTCGTAGGAACTACTATCCGGAGCTTTAGAAGTGAAGGACTTGGTCTACAATGGTTGTAGCATTCTTCATTTTTATTATATCATGCTTTAAACCTAATACTCTAGTTAGATTCTAGGTTAGTGTAGCTTAGCATCCCAAAATTTTTAAAATTTCATGCTTGATGCAGGTTAAAACCTTGTGGTGGTGCTAAGATACACTTTTAGTTACATACAGCTAGTGCCGCTGACGTGCTTATGGTTAAACCCACTACCATCGTACTGTCATGTTTTGAAAGTCCCATATAGAGGGTTTCCCGAGTTCGAGTGAAACGATATAGAGGCCGTATGGTTATACGTGTAGGGGTCCGATCAAATACGTATTCTAGCTACACGGATTTATATTCGGACGGTTAATACTAGCGGGTTTATGATTAAGCCGGATTGTTAAATCAAGTAATGATTTATTAATAATCTAGTATTATATTTGATGGATTATTATCTCTTATTTAGTATTCATATTTTAGTACAAATACGGGTATGTATATACGGATTGGTATTCTTGTATGTATATAAGATTGTTTCTAGAAAAATGACACCTCATTTTACATTTTCTATTTTTAGAAAATAAGGAAATGAGGTGGGGTGCTAAGGTGGCATATGAGAATGGTGAGAAGTATGGCTATGTATTATTTTATTTCATTTGGTAATACTATTAAAGTATGGCTACTTTATTTTAATGGAAAAATGAAATGACACATATCATTCTTCTTCTCATTTTTGATTCATTCTCACCATGGCATTATCTCTCCTCATTAGCTCTCATTCTTCTTCATTCCCCTAACCCTCTCATGTGTTGAGAATCTTAGGGATTAAGAGATAATTAATTCATCTAAACACTCTCTAAATCATCTTTATAACCTAGATTAGCAAACTAGGTCATTTAGTTGCTTCATTGGTGAAGTTTTAACTTGAACCATAAACTCTCAGGTGGATCATCTTCGATATGAGGAGGCCTACTTGCAAGCTTGATCCTGACAGACTAAGAGCTAAAGAAGAGTATATTGAAGACACGAAGGACTCGAACTCATGGGTATAATCACTATCCGAGTAAATTAGCTCTTATGATGTTTTCTTATTTAGGCATAGAGTAGATTTTGGGTAACTAGTTGATGTTGCTTGCTCAAAATTTGATTTTTGTACATTCTGCCTCTCTACAAACATTGTAGTATGAGTAAAATCAACTTTCATGGTATCAGAGCCACTTTCTAAGTCTAAACAACATGTTATGACGGTAGAATTCACGGTTTTTTCGGGCATGAAAAACCGTAAAAAAAACAGTCCAAAAAATTACTTTGTTTTGAAGTTTGTACTCCCTACAGGCTTACGGTTTGGACTGAGAATCCTCGGGGTGATGCGTAGGTACCCCGGGGAGACCTTAGGGGGGACCAAAGGTCGGGCCCACCCCCCAAGACCACCATGAGGTGGACTTAGGGGATAGGGACCGGAGACCACCTTAATAGGCGGTCTCGGGACTGCCAGCCCCTTGGGGCCACCTCATGGTGGTCCCGGGGGGTGGTACCCTAGGCCCCTTAAGTGTACATTAGTTTGGGTGTTTCAACCATGCGAAGATTCAGGCGAGTATTGAGTTCATTTCGACTTCCGGATTGGCTTAAAATGAGGGAATTTTTAGGATTTTAGTGCATTAGATTTTCAGACTTATTTTAGATGTGTTTTCTAATAGTGCATGAAACTCGAACGTCATGTTTTTTGTTACTTGCTTTTCTGTGACCATGAGTATCATAGCGTTGTAAAATCTCGCCTAATTGCTATATGTATCAATTAGACGAGATTACGAAATTGATACCCGTGCTGATGTTCTGTGGTGTTTGCGATAGATTGACAGATCGTCGTGTGAAAAGCCCCGTGTGAATTTAGATGTGATCTGTGAGTGGATGATGTAATTTGTGTAATAATTGATGTATATTCTTCTATTAGGACACAATCGGGTTGAGATTGTTGTCACCAGCTGTATATTATTTTTCCATTTCTGCATCTAGGATTGACCTGCGGAAGGGTGTACAAGTTACCGGGTTCTAGAATTCAGTGGGTGTCCATCTCTAGATGTTAATAACCGGGTCACCCAATTCTAGGATTGGCGAGTATCTTGCCGCATGATTGGTTGATGTTTTTAGAGTTTGTGTTGTAACCGCAATCAATAATGGTGTCGCGTGTAGCTATACCGAGATGAGTACGGATCGTCCTCAGGGAAACGTTGAATCTTTTAATCTTACTTTAGACGTGTTGATTAGGAAAGGGGGAAGAATAATGAATAGTGAAGAATGGTTATAGATTCTAGATCCACATCAAATACGGATGCGGGATATAGATCTAGATTAACTACGGATGTAGGTTTTATATTAGAAGGGGGCTTGTAGGGTTCGTTAAGATTTAGTAGTCATGGATGATTAATTAAAGATTACTCCTCTTATCCTTTAATAGATTTAAAACTAGATTGACAGTGATGCATGTAGATTAGGGTTTCTGGAGGGAAAAGAGTTCCCACTCTTAACCCCTACCTTGACATGGATCTTCATTCATGTCTAGCCTTTACCATAACAATCGTTAATCTAATCTCTAATCGCGGTTGTGGCTCCCAATGAATTGGTAGTGCGCCCGATTAGGATATTAATGATTCTTTTGGTAAAGTTTATAAGCATTATAGGACGTAAAAAGAGTTTAAAGATCTTCATCATCCATTAATCTACCATAATCCTACGAACCCTAACAAGCGGAGAATTACTCATGCATGTTTGGAAAAGAAAAGATAGAAATTATGAAGAAAATAAAATGCAATAATAAAACTACTTTTATTAATCAACAAGATCAAGTACACTTTGTTCCTTTAGAAAATGATTACAAAAACCCTAATTTGCTTCTCGATCTCTTCTTAAGGAGGTAGATGAACTGTCGATGATCAACCAGGATTTTTGAGCCGTCATGGACTTCTTGATCGCATCGGTTTGATTATTTTTCCAAGAGGCTCTCGGTCCTTATTTATTGTCACAGAGCCAGAACCCTAGTTTCCTAATATGGTAACTAGTTGTTAGGTTCCCAATATGAAAATCCCAAGCCCTAGATCTTCAGACGTGCGTCTGAACCGCAGCCATTTGGTCGGTTTGGTCGCGGATCTGTGGTGGATTAGGTGGGTCTTGATTTTATATTTCTGTTGGCCTCTTCTGGTGACATATGTAGACTATTTTTGATATCTGGAATCTTGAAATTATCTCGTAGTCTCTGCCAGAATATCTTTCTTCGATTTACTTGAATATTTCGGCAGATTTGGTCTCGCCAACTTGAATTTCCTTGATTTCAATCCTGATATAATTTCTTCACATTAACTCAATAAAAAATGTTAGTAGAATTTGTTTTTATTAAGATATTATCCTAACCATTTGACATGATATTATAGTTTTATAAAATTGGTTAAAGATATTTGATAAGGTAAGCATATTTAAATGGACTAAATATTATATAGATATTATATTCTTACATTTTCATTCATAATGTTAATTATAATATATAAACACATGAAAATAGTATTTTTACAGATAAACCCTCATATGTGTCACATTTATAATAAACACCTTTTATTATATAGAAATAGTAAGGAAAATGTCATATCAAATGCACAATATTTTCGACTGAATAAATACCCCCAAACTTAACTTTGATCGTTCCGAGCAAACTAGTTATTCAAGAGAAGGAGAAAAGGATAAAGAAAAACCTAAGTAGCACACTTTTGTAGGCAATACGATTGCACTGTGCACGTGCAACAAGCCGTTAAATCTCTAGGTGTCCCTAGTATGAGGAGTAGTTTCTCCTGAGGGCTTTCAGCAGATTACACCCAAAAAATCCTATAAAAGAAAGATAGTGAAAGTTACATATAAAAATAAGAATTATAAAAGAAAGAACTTGAAAATAAGAGTTTCCAACTATACCAACTTTTCAGTTGTTATGAGCCCTATCTTAATGGTCATGAAAAAATGTTAGAAATCACATCATCCCTCAATAAAACATTGCCTTTAGTCTTCCTCCCTATCTTTCTTCCAAACATTGATCATATACCCCAACATGTGTGTAAAAGACATCCCTACACTTATAGAATTCAATTCAAGCTATCATACTCTTGTCCATTTTCCAAAGTACTTTATAGTTGGTGAATATTTTGATGAAATTGCTCACACATCCTTCATGCGACCGTTAATACTTCTTGAGGTACTAACCAACCGATTATAAAATGTGCTTGCACAGTTAGGCGTAATTGCTCATTTCGCAACACCTAAGGCTTAGCAGTAGCTCCCAAACCAGTTGGTCTAAGGCACTTGGTGATAAAGCACGCTCGCTATATTTTTTTATGCTGCCTTGGTAATTACAAAACCAGTGTTCATTTTTTTTCTTCACCATTTATACCTTTTTTTGCATACTAAGGCTTTTAAACAAGAGCATTTCAAGATATCCTCTACTATCTCGAGTTTCAAGATATGTGTAAGTGTGTATAGTAGGGTATCAACGTTCAAACGTTTGGTGTCAAGAATAAGAACAATTTTTCAGACTTAATTTTATCATCAGATTAGTAATTTTCTTCATCTTACTAACCCTTGGGACAACGGCTCATAACTAATTATTACTAGTTTCATTTACGAAAACATCTAACTTTCTTGCTTTTCTTAAACTTTTTCTATCTTTCATATGTAATTTTTCACTTTCTACTCTTTTATTATATATAAAAAAAATTTGTATAGTTCCAAGTGCCAAAAGATAGTTTAGTGAATACAAACCTCTCCCCAAACCTGTTTTCAGCAGTGTCCTCACTGATGTCTTTTTTTTGAATGCATCGACCTGTAAACTTAGGGAAAGAAATTAAGAAGGGTACAATAATAGTCAAATGAAAACTACCCCCAAACTTGTACTTTGGCACGTACAGATATTCAGTGAAGTCTTTTATCACTCACCTCCATTCTTAAAATGAGACAATGTTACCGAAACATGGAGGTGAGGCGGAGGAAATTTAGTTATGATAAAGTGGCTTCTTTAAAAATAGAAGCTCTTCCGCTGGGTCAGCAGAAAAATACGGTTTTAATCTATGCCCATTTACTTTAAAAATTGAACCGTTTTTTATATTTTCAACTTCTACTGTCCCTTGCAGGTATACATACCGCACCACAAAAGGTCCTTTCCAACGAGATTTAAGCTTATCCGGATGAAGATGGAGACGAGAATCGTAAAGAAGGACTTGTTGTCCCGGTGGAAATGTTTTCCTAAAATGGTTTTTATCGTGAAACACTTTAGTCCGGTTCTTTACTATCACCGCATTATCGTAAGCTTCATTGCGGTGTTCGCTTAGCTCATTCAATTGCAGCTTCCGATAGCTGCTGGCTTGATCAAAATCGAAATTTAGCTCTTTGATAGCCCACATTGCTTTATGTTCGATCTCGACAGGAAGGTGGCATGCCTTCCCAAACACAAGGCGGTTTGGAGACATACTAAGATCGGTATTATAAGCGGTACGAAATGCCCAAAGAGCATCCATCAATTTCGTTGACCAATTTTTACGGTTTTTAGAAACCGTCTTCTTCAAAATTTGCTTGATCTGCCTATTTGAGATCTCAGCTTGCCCGCTTGTTTAGGGTTGATAGGGCGTAGAATGTTTGTGGTTAATTTCATATTTCCGCATCAAAGCCTCGAAAGACCGATTACAGAAATGCGTCCCGTTGTCGCTAATTATAGCGCGAGGGTGTCCGAACCGCGAAAAGATGTTTTCTTTAAGGAACTTAATAACAACCTTGTTGTCATTAGTGCGATACAGTATTGCTTCCACCCATTTTGAGACATAATCAACCGATAACAAGATATATAAATTCCCAGAAGAGTTGGGAAAAAGGCCTATAAAATCAGTACCCCAAACGTCGAATATCTCCACAACCAAGATAGGTTGGAGCGGCATCTTATATCTACGTGAAATCCGACCCAAGTGTTGACACTGCGGGCATGTTTTGCAATGATTATATGCATCTTTAAATAATGTTCGCCGATAAAAGCCATATTGCAAAACTTTCTCCTCCGCTTTTCGAGGACCAAAGTGATCGTCGCATGCCTGGTCATGACAAAATGATAACATACTCTTGAATTCATCATTAGGGACACATCTGCGAATAATTTGATCAGAACAATACTTAAACAAATAAGATTCATCCCAGTAAAAGTGTTTTACTTGGGATAGAAATCGAAGTTTGTCTTGTTTCGACCAATTGCTAGGAATAAGTCTCGTCGCTAGATAATTCACAATATCCACGAACCAAGGTTCGCAGGATACGGTCAAGAGCTATTCGTCAGGAAATGAGTCATTTATCGGCACGGTCAACGTTGGTGACGAAGAGATGAGTGAAAGATGGTCAGCTACTGCATTTTCACATCCACTCTTATCTCGGATGACAAGATCAAATTCTTGTAACAACAGGATCCAACGTAATAGCCTGGCCTTAGCATCCTTCTTCGATAAAAGGTGTCGTAGGGTGGAGTGATCAGTGTAAACCACTATCGGTGAGCCAATCAAATAAGGCCTGAATTTTTCTAATGCAAATACAACTGCCAAGAGTTCTTTATCGATCGTTGTATAATTAATTTGAGTATCATTCAAGTCCTTACTTGCATAATAAATTACATGTGGCATCTTATCAATGTGCTGCCCTAAGACTGCACCAATAGCAAAATCCGATGTATTACACATAAGCTCGAACGGGTGGTTCCAATCAGGAGATGACAGAACGGGGGCTGTAGTGAGGGAGTTTTTAAGTGATTCAAAAGCAGTCTCGCAGTCCGAATCGAAGTGAAATGTTGTATCCTTGGCCAAGGGAAGAGTTAAGGGTCTAGCAATTTTGCTAAAGTCCTTAATGAATCTCCTATAAAATCCTGCATGACCAAGGAAGGATTGTATATCTTTGACGCATTTGGGAGGAGGAAGGTTATGGATGACATCAATTTTAGCTCTGTCAACCTCAATGCCTTTTTGTGAAATGATATGTCCAAGGACAATACCTTCTTGGACCATGAAATGACATTTTTCCCAATTCAAAGTTAAGTTCTTATCCTTACAGCGGGTAAGAACCGCGTCAAGATGACGAAGACAGTCCTCAAAGGAGTCCCCATATATGGTGAAATCGTCCATAAATATCTCTAGGAAATTCTCAACCATGTCTGAGAATATCCCCATCATACACCGCTGAAATGTAGCGGGAGCGTTGCATAACCCAAAAGGCATGCGTCTATAAGCAAAAGTACCGAAAGGACAAGTAAATGTGGTTTTCTCTTGATCCTTTTTGGCGATGGGGACCTGGTTATAGCCAGAGTATCCGTCCAAGAAACAATAGTATTCATGTCTAGCTAATCGTTCTAACATCTGGTTAATGAATGGTAGAGGGATGTGATCTTTTCTCGTTGCGGCATTGAGTTTCCTATAATCAATACATACGCGCCACCCAGTTTAGGTGCGTGTTTAGATTAACTCATTAGCCTCATTGGTTATGACCATGGTGCCAGACTTTTTAGGGACTACATGAATAGGACTTACCCATTGGCTATCAGATATTGGGTAAATTATACCACTATCTAAGCACTTGACGATTTCTTTCTTCACCGCCTCCTTCATGATGCGGTTTAACCATCTTTGTAGGTCTCGGGTTGGTTTGGCTTCATCCATCAAATATATATGATGTTCAACAATTAAGGGACTAATTCCTTTGATGTCAGCCATTGTCCAACCAAAAACTTGCCGATTCGATTTTAATACTGTCAAAAGATCGTTCTCTTGCTAAAAAACTAGAGAAGCAGATATTATCACGGGTAAAGACTCATTTTCACCTAAATATGCATATTTCAGATGAGAAGGTAGCGGCTTGAGATCTAGGGTCGGCGGAGAGACGATAGAAGGAGGGGTAAGGGAATGATATTCGGACTCCCTAAGAGGTTCATAACTTGCATAGGATATTGACTCAGAAAGTGCTATTGACTTTTGCGACGAGTCAAAAGATTTGAACTCGGGGATGGACTCATCAAAAGTATCCTCACTATAATGATTTTCCAGATCAAACAATGTCGCACTAGTGTTATCGAGATCATCATAGCAAAGTACTTTAGTTTCGCAGCTGTCGGAAGCTATCTCGTTGATAGAACAGACATTGATTAAATGAGTAGAAGATTTAGATGGTCGACTTCCTAGGTTGTAAATATTAAGATCAATTGTCATCTTCCCGAAAGATAAGTTCATAGAACCGTTACGATAATTAATCACGGTGTTGGAAGTTGCTAGGAAAGGTCGACCGAGTATCACCGGGATTTGGTTGCGTGGGTTCGCCACAGGCTGTGTATCTAAAACAATAAAGTCCACAGGAAATATGAATTCCCCGACTTTGACTAACACATCCTCTAGTTCACCACTAGGTTGGGCGATAGATCGATCTGCCATCTGGAGAGTGCAGTGGGCAGCTTTCAACTCTTCTATACCTAGCTGCTCATAAACGGAATATGGAAGTAAGTTAACACTAGCGCTGAGGTCAAGTAGAGCACGATTGATACTTTTACCCCCAATAGTTATAGATATTGTAGGACAACCGGGGTCCTTACGTTTCTTAGGCAATTGTTGGGTAAAAGCTGTGCTCACGTTACTTGTCATGAATACCTTTTCGGCACTTGAGTTTTTCTTTTCTTACTGCACAAGTCCATAAGGATTTTCGCATAAGACGGAACTTGTTGAATAGAATCTAGGAGAGAGATATTTATGTTAACTTTCTTAAACATTTCCACAACTTTCTCCATTTGTGCGTTAGGTTTGTTGGCCCTTAACCTGTTTGGAAAAGGAGCTTTGTTAATAAGTGTTGGGTCCAACATATTTGGAGAAGTTTGTGGGGATGGAATCAATCCCAGAATTGGAGTAGGGATCGTTTTATATAGATTCGAGGAAGTGGGTGGAGTGTTCAAGCCTTGGGGAAAAAAGGAGAATAGGCTTGGAAGAAGGTGGGAGACTAGATGAAGTAGGGCAAGAAGTAGAAGCCGGGGTATCATTAATATCACCGATGTGTTCATCAACATGTTCACCCACTTGGTTATCTAGCACTCTTCCCGATCTCAACGTCGTGACGGCACTCACATTATGATTTTGTGAGTGGCCAGGATTCGGTAGGGGAACTCCATTAAGCTTTCTCCAACTGGCGCTAGGGGTTAAGATGGAAGTTTTCCTTTTTCTCTCGTACTCATCGCGGTATTTATTTGTGCAAGTTGTGCTTCTATCGATTTTATACTCTCACCATGGGAGTTGGTGGTCTGTTTTAAAGATCGGATAGAAGACTTTATTTCGTCCGTCGATTGCATGGAACGTTTAATAAATATATCCACGTTTCGTTCGAGTGCAGATGAGTTTTCATTCCCGGACGTTTGGAAAGAATTATTGGCCGGGTTCTGAAAAGGTTGCGATTGAAAGGAGTGCTGACTCTGTGGTGGTGGTTGCTGTTGCTGTGGAGGAGGTCTTTGATAATTGCTTTGGAACTGGTTTTGATTTTGGTTTTGGTTTTGGTTCCAAGCAAAATTAAGATGATTCCTCCACCCCTGATTATATGTGGAAGAATAAGGATCGTTTCTAGGTCGCTGCTGAAAAGTAACATTAGTGTGTTCTTGACCTTAAAACGGTGCATTTGAAGGACATTCTTCCGTCAGATGTGATGGATCGGAACATCAACCACATATAGTCTTAGGAAGTATAACCTGGTTTAGGGAGATTGATGAGAATTTATTCTCCATAGCCTCGAGTTTCTTTTGTATTGCTGCCATTTTGGCTTTTACGGCTATGGAAATATCGAGCTGATGGATACCTCCCCTAGAAGGTGGTCTAATGCTTTCCTACTGCAAAGTGTTTTCAGCGAGATCTTCTAGATATTTCCAGACTTCACCATCGTCTTTGGACATGAAATTGCATTAACACATGGTTTCAAGCATCTGCTTTGTCGCTGGATTAATGCCCTCATATATAATTCGGCACAGATCCCATCTATGTATTCCATGATGAGGACATTGGACAAGAAAATCCTTGAACCGTTCAAAGCACTTCCAAAATGGTTCATTGAGAAGCTAGGTAAACTGGTTTATTTCGCTCCTAACACGGGCGGTCTTATGATTGGGGTAAATTTTTTTAAGGAATGCTATCACGAATTCATCCCAATTGGTAATTGAGTGTGCGGCAGTATTATAAAACCATTTTTCTACCAAGTCGCACAAAGTGAATGGAAGAAGACGCAAGCGCATAGCATCCACGAACAGTTGTGAAGTACCCATCATTGCACATACGTTTTCGAATTTGGTGATAAAAACGTATGCGTCTTCAGACTCGAGCCCGTGAAATTTGGGCAACAGGTTGATGTAGTGGGGTTTAATTTCAAAATTATCCCCGTTGGCTGGTGGAATGGATAGACAGGTAGGAAGTGGACCGCGTATAGGATAGCATCTCGATTGGAGAGAAATGCGCAGTGGATTTTGCGCACCTACGGGCGGTGGGAGGGTGGTGTTATAATCTGATGGAGTACTGTCCATCTCGGTTGATGTGGTGGGTGGTAGGGAAAGAGAAAATAAAGAAGTACCGACTTCGTATTCGATAGCCAAAACGCGGGCAAGACGAGCATTAGAATCCTGTGTCCAGCCGAGCATGCACTAAACGGTTTTAGTGCAAGTGGCAGCGTGTGTGTGATTTAAAATTGGTTTGTTTTTGAAAAAGTGGGACTCAAGACAAATCACATAAAAATTCACAAACAACCCTAGAACAAAGGTTACCTAGGTCAAGTCTCTAGACCGCTCCTATACTTCCAAAGGACAAGCCGCAGGATCAATCCTCTACCACCTCTTTAATACTCTTGTGGCCAGGTAAGTGCCAGGTAAATGGGAGGTATCCGCTATACGAATCACCGAAAATAGCAGGCCTAATTAAGTATCCACTTGCCTTAGACACACTTGCCAAGACACCACAAAAGTAATGCGGATAAGCGATAGATTACCCACGACCTTCCTCTGTCCTATTTGAGCGCGACGGTCCTTAGAGTGTTGTCTAGATATTTTTAAATTAATATAGGGTTGATGCGGATGCTCGTTTTGTGATTTGTGGGGCCTAAGAAGGGTGATGAAATTCCCACCTAATGTGAATTTGGTCTTTGCCCCTTAATGTCCGTATTAAAATATGCAAAAACAAATCGTAAAACAAAACTTGCAAAAAGAATTTTGCGCAGCGATATTTTGGAAAGAATCCTGCAGAAAAAATATTTTATTGGATTTCAAAAGAGAGAAGGAGTTGAGAAATATACCAGAGAAGTTTGAAACCCTAGTTCCCTAAATGCGTCGTGTTTCCGCTGCTATTTAGCCTTACTACCGCGGTTCCGCCGCCGAAAGGAGGGGTCTCGTGAAGATTTTTGCTGTGTGGCCAAGCTTTGCTCCTATGGATCTTGATGAATGTCTCTGACTCTCTGTTTCCTCAAGTCTGTGACTCCAGATCCCCTTGCAAAATTCACACAATAATCGTTAAATATGCAATTTGCAGTTTTATTTTATTTATGATATTGATCGAATAAGAATTCAAAACAAATAGTAAGAATAAAAAATTATGCACGTATCTCCGGCAATGGCGCCATTTGATTGGTTGATGTTTTTAGAGTTTGTGTTGTAACCGCAATCAATAATGGTGTCGCGTGTAGCTAGACCGAGATGAGCACGGGTCGTTCTCAGGGAAACATTGAATCTTTTAATCTTACTTTAGACGTGTTGATTAGGAAAGGAGAAAGAATAATGAATAGTGAAGAATGGTTGTAGATTCTAGATCCACGTTAAACACGGATGCAAGATACAAATCTAGATTAACTACGGATGTAGGTTTTATATTAGAAGGGGGATTGTAAGGTTCATTAAGATTTAGTAGTCATGGATGATTAATTAAAAATTACTCCTCTTATCCTTTAATAGATTTAAAATTAGATTGACAGTGATGCATATAGATTAGGATTTCTGGAGGGAAAAGGGTTCCCACTCTTAACCCCTAGCTTGACATGGATCTCCGTTCATGTCTAGCCTTTACCATAACAACCGTTAATCTAATCTCTAATCGCGGTCGTGGCTCCCAATGAATTGGTAGCGCGCCCGATTAGGATGTTAATGATTCTTTTGGTAAAGTTTATAAGCATTATAGGACGTAAAAAGAGTTTAAGAATCTTCACCATCTATTAATCTACCATAATCCTACGAACCCTAACAAGCGGAGAATTACTCGCGCATGTTTGGAAAAGAAAAGATAGAAATTATGAAGAAAATAAAATGCAATAATAAAACTACCTCTATTAATCAACAAGATCAAGTACACTTTGTTCCTTTAGAAAATGATTACAAAAACCCTAGTTTGCTTCTCGATCTCTTCTTAAAGAGGTAGATGAACTGTCGATGATCAACCAGGATTTTTGAGCCGTCGTGGACTTTGTGATCACGTCGGTTTGATTATTTTTCCAAGAGGCTCTCGGTCCTTATTTATTATCACAGAGCCAGAACCCTAGTTTCCTAATATGGTAACTAGTTGTTAGGTTCCCAATATGAAAATCCCAAGCCCTAGATCTTCAGACATGCGGCTGAACCGCAGCCATTTGGTGGGTTTGGCCGCGGATCCGCAGTGGATTAGGTGGGTCTTGATTTTATATTTCTGTTGGTCTCTTCTGGTGACATATGTAGACTGTTTTTGATATCTGGAATCTTGAAATCATCTCGTAGTCTCTGCCAGAATATCTTTCTTTGATTTACTTGAATATTTCGGCAGATTTGATCTCGCCAACTCGAATTTCCTTGATTTCAGTCCTGATATAATTTCTTCACAATAACTCAATAAATAATGTTAGTAGAATTTGTTTTTATTGAGATATTATCCTAACCATTTGACATGATATTATAGTTTTAGAAAATTGGTTAAAGATATTTGATAAGGTAAGTATATTTAAATGGACTAAATATTATATAGATATTATATGCTTACATTTTTCTTCATAATGTTAGTTATAATATATAAACACATGAAAATAATATTTTTACAGATAAACCCTCATATGTGTCATATTTATAATAAACACCTTTTATTATATAGAAATAGTAAGGAAAATGTCATTTCAAATGCACAATATTTTCGACTGAACACCGCACTCGTAGGGGTCTGGGATTGTTCACACTCGGGCTATTCACACGACCGTGGAAAATTGTGTTTCATAGGCGGCTCAATGAAATACAAAAGTTCCTAGTTGATTTGTCTTTCCATTTTTTGTGATGTTGATATCTACTTGTGATGTTTATCATGCCTGTGATGAATAGTTATATATATATCTATATATAATAAATGTTGTATATGTTTTGCATCCACACTAGCCTTACCCATGCTCTGCCGTAAGTTATCTTATGGTGAAGGTCCGAACCCCATGGTGAATACGGATGGCGATATACATATATTCTTTTTTTTTTTGGTGTGATAGAAAGTTAAATGATGGGACCGCATTAATTTTGATTAATATAAGAAAATAAACCTAATATGATGTTGTCGGAGCCAATTTTTCGAAAACTATAGCTGTATTCTTTTTCTTTTCATAGAGGTATTCAGTTAGGAATATCCCGCGCCTCATTAGATTAGGGAAGAGCCTTGATCCTTTCACGGGAATTTCGCTCTTAAGAAATTTTTTATGTTACTATAGATTACTCAATTTTCTTTAAAACCATTTGTTTTAAAGAATGGAGCTTAAACCACTCCCTTTCAAAACTACTCGGTTCCTTCAACGATATCAAGTTCATTACGTTAAAGGTTTTCACTAAAATCCAGCTGTAGCCCTCCGTCAATGGCTACAAGTAGTACTTAGTATTAATGCTGCGTATGTTGACTGTGTGAAGGCGTATTGTACGGTAGCTAAGTGGTACTTGTTTTTCGCATGCAATGTGATTCGTTAGGACAGTTGTGTAACCATGTTGACTGTGTCAAGGGTTATGTGGGTGGATCTGAAGCAATCAAGAATTGACGGGTTGAACTTGACTTGCGACTTATGACATGTTGACTGTATCAAGGTGATAAGCCGTTAGGGGTAAAAACCATATCGGAAGTTTCGAACATAAAGGAAACTTTCTAAGTGTGTGCATACCTTCTAGTGTATGGTAACTAGAATGGATTCCATCTAGGTTATCACGTGATGATAGTTGGGTCCCGATTCCTACTGATGAGTAGGATTACTCTTGGGAGATATTTTTTACTTCATAAATAGCTAACCTATTAGGTGTCTTAATGGGGCTACGCATATGCAGAAACGAGGTTTACTTGAATTAGGTCCGTGCGAAAGCATGAGGAATCTCTCTCGGAGTACCAACTCCCACCTGGTTGAACGGTTAAGAACTTGTAAGGTGTAATTAATCCTGACTAGTTCTCCTTTTAAGCTTTGAAGGAGAATTCGAGGAAACGGTGAGAGCCATCCTGATTAAATAAATTAAAAACCAATTTAATCTTACAAGAGCATACGCTGGGTGTTTCTTTTCTCTCTCTATAGGTAGCAACAATGTTACGTCTTAATCAAGATAATAAAATGTATGACTTGACCGAACTACCTTATTACACTGGGCTGAGGAATATCGGTTCGGTTCTAACTTGTGACAACCGTTATGAGTATGGGCAAGGGAAAGGGGAATGCAAGGAATTCCATTTGACCCTAATGAAGGAGAAGCATTCTAATCCATCTTTTTCGAGTGTATTTGTTATTGAGAACTGTTTTTCGGTCAGCCAACCCCTTGGGTACTAGATACCGGATCAGGATCTTATATCTGTAATTTATTGCAGGGACCGAGAAAAATTAGGTTGGTTGGACTTGGTGATAAATCCCTTAGAGTAGAGAACGGAGCATAAGTTGATGTTGCTATAAGTCAAAGTTGCATTCTCTACAAGGTTTGTAAAGAAAAGAAATTTCAAAAATATATATTTTGATGTATGCAATCAAGACTTTAACCCAAGATTTACCACAGAACCCTAACTAGCAAGACTTCATAGGTAATTATTCTACTGTGTTAGAATCTTATACCTATCGGATTCATGTCCTTTGGGTCTTTATTCCTCTTTTTAAGCTCCTTTTGGGGTCGTCGGTGTAGCTTGGTTGCCGGTCTCCTGGATCCTAAATGATCCACCCGAAAGTCCTAAGTTCAAACTTCAACTTTCAAAGGAAAGTAAGTTAACTAGCCAGTTTGCTAATCTAACTTGTCAAGGATGAGTGGAGAAAATTAGTGGTGAGTTTTCTATCTCAAAACTCTTGTTTCTCAACTCATGAGAATGGTAAGGCTTTGTGAAGAGGAGAAAGAAAAGGAGCAAGAGAGAAAAATGGAAACTCAAGAAGAGAATGAGCTAAGGAAAAAACTTTCTCTCAACTATGATGAATGGTTACATAAAGATAATATCTAGTAGTTTTCTTTTCTTTTAAAACCAAGACATCAATTGTGATAGAAATAAATGTCCAAACCTTGTTTCATGCCATGACTCCTTTACTCCTCATTTTCTATTTATCAATAAATAGAAAAATGCACATTATGAGGTGTTCCCTTCTAGAATGTATTTTGTTTAACTACAAAATACTTTTTATAGTATATACATACCCGTATTCGTATCAAAATACGAATACCTAAGAGATAGAATAACACCACTAAAAATAATCCTAGCATTAAATCAATATATGATTTAATGAACCGGCTTAATTCTAAGCCCGCTAGTATTAAAAACCGTCCGATTATCGCGCAACTGGTACACACAATCAATCAGAACCCTGCACGTATAAACATACGGCCTCCACATCGTTTCACCTGAACCAGAGAACCTTCTGTGTGGGACTCTTAAAACTCGACTGTACGCTGGCAGTGGGTTTAACCACAAGCGCGTCAGCGGTACTAGTTGTACATAATGGCTACCCAGGTACATGTGGAAAAGAAGGACGACAAGCAAACTCATCTAAACCCCTACTGAGCCTAACTGTGACAATATCTGTACAATCCGGTTTGTTCGCCTGAGAGTTTTGCATACCGGGTCTTGGACGGTTAACGTCAGACCCTTACTAATCCTGATAAGTCGTGCTGGTGTGGCTCAGACCATCCAAGAAATTACCGATCTAACTATCAGTAATTCTCAACTACCATGTCTAAGGGCTTATGGCGTTGACCAACTAAACACAGTGCGACATCGACTCCCTATATTGGGAGAGACGAATCCCTATAATCACTCACTGCCTCCATCCAGCTCGGGATTGTGCCCAACTAAAACCTGTTTGCACGACTCATTTAAGCCATGATAGGGTAGTAATCAAAGCACAGTAGGAACACACATGAAGAAATGATGATCTTAGGTCTACAGACTACCTGTACACATGCCACACGAGAACTTCCATCTGACGCTAGGTATAATACCATCCAGTAGTTCTCGGTGAGTCCGTCCAGTGTACCCACCCACAGTGAGCACCTGTTTACAATCTTAGGTGAAACACACCATTAGCTATGAGACTAACCATCGCCCCTCGTCAGGGTCTAGAAATGTATACACCAGTCTACTTTGGATATCAATGCCCTATCTTGATATTCTTACGACTGGGGACAGTTTCAAGGATATGCTTATAGACTATCCAGCACTCATAAGTATGACCGCCATCACAACACTGGTAGTCAAGCACATCCTATGGGTTTTATCAACATGTATAACTAGTACGTAATAATAAGTAGAACTTACGTATATGTTAAGATAAAATCAAACCAGATGGCATACTATCATTTCGAGCAAGATTGTCTTATATATATCTATAATATCCATTACAAATAATGGCCTCTAGGGCACATATATATCTTGATATATACATATCCATAGTATCCATTACAAATAATGGTCTCTAGGGAATATATATCCTACAATCTCCTACTTGCACTCGGGCCAGTTATTTGCATAATGCATCCCCAACATCCCGAACAGCCGCTCGAACTGTGCTTGAGGTAAGTTCTTCGTGAATGGATCCGCTGTGTTATCTTTTGTGTCTAAACTCTAAACCACGATCTCCTTGCGATCCAATATCTCTTTGATCAGGTGATACTGCCTCAAGATATGTCTGAATTTCTGATAGGACCTTGGTTCCTTTGCTAAAGCTACAGCCCTATTATTATCACAATACAAGGGTATTAGATTAATAATGGACGGAACCATCTGAAGTTCAGAAATGAATTTCCTCATCCAGACCGCCTCTTTTGCGGTATCGTTAGCAGCTATATACTCAGCTTCTATCGTTGAGTCTGCGACGGTGTCTTGTTTGGAACTTTTCCAACACACTACCCCTCCGTTGAGGGTAAATACATAACCCGAGATGGATTTAGAGTCATCCTTTTCACTTTGGAAGCTTGAGTCCGTAAAAGCCTCGATCCGGTGGGCCCCATTACCGTATACCAAGAACATCTCCTTAGTCCTTCTCAGGTTCTTGAGAATGTTCTTTACTGCTGTACAATGCTTCACTCCTGGGTTTGACTGATATCTACTTACCACACTAAGTGCGTAAGCTACGTCTGGTCTGATAAATAATATCGCATACATTAAAAATCCTACAGCCGAAGCGTAAGGTATAATGCTCATGGGAGCCCTCTCTTCATCAGTCTTTGGAGACATCTCTTTGGAGAAGGTGATCCCGTGACAAGCAGGTAAATTACCACGTTTGGAATCTTCCATACTAAACCTCTTCAGTATGGTGTCAATGTACCTGAACTGTGAAAGTCCCAACATTCTTTTAGACATATCACGATAGATCGTAATACCTAGAATATATGAGGCATCACCTAAGTCTTTCAAGGAGAACTTCTGTGACAAGAAGAGATTGACTGATTGTAGCATAGGGATGTCATTCCCTATCAGGAGTATGTCATCCACGTACAGTACGAGGAAGACAACTACTCCTCCTACAATCTTTTTAGAAATGAATGGTTCATCTACACTTTTGATAAAATCAAATTCTTTGACCGTCTCATCAGAGCAGATGTTCCAACTCCGCGATACTTGCTTTAATTCATAAATAGATTTAAGCAACTTGCACACCTTTCCGTTGCTCCCACAGTCTAAGAAACCCTTTGGCCGATCCATATAAACACCCTCTTCTAAATTTCCATTTAGAAAAGTTATTTTCACGTCCATCTGCCAGATGTCATAGCCATGGAAGGAAATAATGGCAAGCGGGATCAGAATGGATTTAAGCATAGCCACTGGAGAAAAGGTTTCATCATAGTCCAATCCTGGTCTTTGACGAAAACCTTTTGCAACAAGTCTAGCTTTGTAGGTTTTCACTTGTCCATCTGCACCAATCTTCTTCTTGAAGATCCATTTGAATCCAACGGGTTTTACCCCAGGAGGAGCAACTTCCAAAGTCCATACTTTGTTGTTGTACATGGATTCCATTTCAGATCTCATAGCATCCAGCCACTTCACCGAGTCTTTACTCGTGATAGCCTGCTGAATATTAGTTGGTTCATAATCATTGATAATGCAATCCTCTCGATCCCCGTCAATGAGAAACCCATAGTATCTCTCAGGAGGATGAGAATGCATATTAGATCTGCGGAGCAGCGTCGGTTCTTCTGGTTCTATTGAAACCTGAGCTTCTACTATGTCCTCAGCAGTAGTTTGGGGTTCTGGAATTTTTTCCAGTTCTACCGCGCTCCTACTAATTTCTTTTGCAAGAAATTCGCTCTCTAAATAGACTATGTGACGAGCGACAAACACTTTTTGTTCTTCAGTGTGGTGGACAAGATATCTCCATGAATTTTTGGGGTATCCCACAAACTTGCATAAAACCGATCGTGCCTCGAGCTTGTCCGGATTTTGCTTTTTAACAAAAGCTGAACACCCCCATATCTTAAGATACTTAATACATAGTCTTCTCCCACTCCACATCTCATATGGGGTGGTAGGAACATACTTAGTTGGAACCTTATTCAACAGGTATGCAGCTGATTCCAGCGCAAAGGCCTAGAAGGATAATGGAAACTCAGCACTACTCATCATGGAACACACCATATCGAGCAGCGTGCGATTCCATCTCTCTGATACGCCATTATGTTATGGTGTATATGGAGGAGTAAGCTGAGAGAGAATTCCATTCTTTTTTAAATATTCAAGGAAATTGGTACTTAAGTATTCTCCACCCCGATCAGATCGAAATATCTTGATACTTTTACCTATTTGTTTCTCCACTTCATTCTTATATTTCTTGAATTTCTTAAAGGCCTCAGATTTATCTTTCATTAAGAATACATGTCCATACCTTGAGAAATCATCAGTAAAAGTAATGAAGTAGGAGTGACCACTTCGTGCATGTGTAGACATCGGACCACATACATCACTGTTTATGAGCCCCAAGAGCTCAGTGGCTCTTTTTCCGTGTCCTGTGAACGGAGATTTGGTCATCTTTCCTTTGATACATGATTGACAAGTTGCATATGATACATATTCAAACGGATCCAAATATCCATATTTATATAACTTAATCAACCTTGTTTCATTAATATGACTAAGTCGACAATGCCATAAGAAGGCTTGGTTTGAATCTGGAGCCTTTCTTTTGTGTCTGTTTTGGATATTGAAAACTTGATGTTGATTGAGTACGTTTATGCCGTTATCCAGTGTGCCAGACCCATTCAGTTCGTGATTTAGGTGAATGTTCATGATATTTCTTTCAAGTGCAAAATTATATCCTTCATTAAATAATAAAGATACTGATATAATATTACATAGCATACTAGGTACACAAAAACAACTATACAACACCAAAATGTGTCCACTTGTCAACCCCAGGTGATAATTCCCTACCGCAACAGCATCCACATTTGCTTCGTTGCCAACCCTGAGGGTCATATCACCTGCCTTCAGTACTCTACGGTTTCTCAGAGCCTTCAAAGAATTACAGATGTGAGAACCAAAACCGGTATCTAGTACCCATAATGTAGAGTTTACTAAAAAATAGTTTTCAATTACGAACACACCTGAAGCAGAAGCATCAGCTTGCTTCGTGTCCTTGCCCTTGGCTTTGAAAGCCTTGCAATCCTTCTTCCAGTGCCCCTTCTTATGACAGTAGTAGCACTCATCATTTTCCGCTTTTTCTCTCTCCGATTTGTTTGTTCCTTGCTCCTTTTTGACACCTCCTTTCGGCTTGGTGGTGGTCTTCTCCTTCTTCCCCTTAGTTTTTGCTTTAGATTTAGAGTGGAAGATTCCCCAACAATAAGAACATGTTTCTTCTCCTTTTTCAAGGAGCTCTCCGCTACCCTCAATATATTGAGGAGCTTTGGAAGATCAACTTCCATTCCGTGCATATTAAAGTTCAACACGAATTGAGAGAAGTTGTGAAGAAGGGACTGTAGAATCAAGTCAATGTATAACTCGTTCTCTAACACGCATCCCAGGTCTGCGAGTTCCTCAATAAGACTGATCATCTTTAGTACGTGCTCTCCTACAGGTGATCCGGGAGCTAATCTCATCTGGAATAATTTCCTTGAAGTCTTATATCTTACGGTATGAGAGTGCTCTCCATACAAATCCTTATAATGGAGAAAAATGGATTTGATGTCCATATTCTCGTGCTGCTTCTGGAGTTCATTATTCATTGATGTCAGCACGATGCACTTAGCTTTCTTGCAATCCAGGTCCCACGATTTGCAGACCTCGATGTCCGCAACCGAGGAGTCTGGTCTTAGGATAGGGGGAGCCGTACTGGTGAGGACGCATGCTACTTTGTCATAAGTAAGTACAATGTTGATGTTCCTCAGCCAATCTTTATAGTTTGGCCCAGTCAGTGTATTTTTTCGATAAGTAGTTTAAGTCCCGTCATGGTTGCTGCCATAGAGAGAGAGAGAGAAAAGAAACACTCAGCATATGCTCTTGAAAGATTAGATTGGTTTATTATCTTATCTAATCAGGATGGCTCTCACTTTTCCTCGAATTCTCCATCAATCCTTAAAAGGAGAACTAGTCGGGATCATTTACGCTTTACAAGTTCGCTAACCGTTCAGCCAGGTGGGTGTTGGTACTCTGAGGGAGATTCCCCGTGCTCTCGCACGGAGCTAATTAAAATAAACCTCATTTCCGCAGAGGTGTAGCCACGTTAACACTTTCTAGACACCTAATAGATTAGCTAATTGTGAAGTGAAAAGTATCTCACAAGAGTAATCATATTCATTAGTGGGATCATGATCCAACTATCATTGACTGATGACCTAGATGGAAGCCACTCTAGTCACCACACTCCAGAAGCTATGTTAAATTTGCAAGTTTCTTTTGTGTTTGAAACTCTTGATATGATTTTTCCCCAAGCTATTATGACCTTGACGAAGGCCAACAAATCATAAGATGCAAGTCAAGTTCTTCCCGTCGTTGTCCTGATTAATTTCGAACTACCCATATTCACCCTTGACAAAGGCCAACAATGCTGTACAACTATCCTAAACCAATGCATCTATCTATGCTACAAACAAGCAACACACTACTACCATTCACCATGCCTTGACGAAGGCTAACAAACATAACATGAATACGATGTGCTACTCATTTGAAATGACGAAGGGCTACGGCTGGTTTTTGGTGAAAACCTTGAACGTAATGAACTTGATATCGTTGAAGGAACGATAGCTTTGAAAAGGAGTAGTTCAAGCTCCTCCTTTTAAATGAGTGTTTTGAAAAGAATCGAGTGGATTTTCAAAATATTCCAACAACATTTTTTTAGATTTCTTATCTTGCATTAATGAGGATTAATGCTGTCCCATCAATTAATTCCTATCACACCAGAAAAGAACGAAAATAAAATGTACGTATATCCCATCCGCATTCGCCACGAGGCCCCGTTTGGTTACTTAACTAACGACAGAGCGGGGGTAGGAATAAAGTGGATGCAAAACATATACAACATCTACTAGTATATATGTATATATATATATGTATATATATATATGTATGTATATATGTATGTATATATATATATGTATGTATATATATATATATGTATGTATATATGTATAACCATTCGTCCCCGGCATGATATAAGCAACATCACAGAAAAGGAATAGCGTATAATTTTGGAGCCTCGAGTTTCGTTTGAGCCATAAATAAAACTCGGCGTTCCCGGTCGTGTAGATAGCCTATGCAATGAAGAATCTAGACCCCTACGAGTGCGGAAAATTACCCGCCAATCCCGAAAGCGAGGCAACCCCAATCAATAAAGTGAATGGGTCACCCAGCACTTCACGGAATCCGGTAACTTGAGCACTCTACCATAGGTCATCTTATACCTCCTACGAGTGCGGAGACTACCAATTCTAGAGTAAGGCATCCCGGCCTCAACGCCATAAGATGGGGCCCTGTTGCCCTCTAGAACCCGGCTACTCGAGCACTCCTCCATGGGGTAATACTAGTACAGAGAAAGAAAAATATATACAATGGTGACATCGACCTCAACCTGGCCGTGCCCCAATAAAAGAATATACAAACGAGCGAAAATGATAGTTCACATATCGGACGCTCGCCCCGCAATAATGAATATACAAATGCATCAACACTGTACTACAATCATTGCACTATAGGCTATCCACTACGACAAATTATCCATAACATCAGTGCAACACAGAACATCAACGCGAATATCATGTTGTAAACCCGTCTGATTGTACATATAAAAATCATTCGGATTATACCGCGCAATGATATTCACGGTCGCAGAAGCAAATACACCGAAAAGCAAGAATTTAGAATTTCAATCGATTAAAACTTTCCGCATTTACCTCCTTATACAAATTAGTACACAAAAAAATCTGGGCAAAAACCAAACATACTAAAAATCACATTTCTGTGAACTTGAACCCTAGAAAAAAATTTGGAGCACCCTAGCCACAATTGGGCCGCGGCCAACTGATATATTTGGCGGCGGATTAGTAGTCCAATTTTGTGATCAGGAGCTCAAAATTTTTTCTTGGCTCTAAAATCGCCTGCACATAATTTTAATATGACTTAAAATATTTTTGAACAACTTTGAAATTTGAACGGAGAGCAAATCCTTAGAGATTCGATTCAGATAATTTTGTCGATCGAAATTCTAAATTAGTGCAAACAAGCTAGTTAAGATTTATGTGTTGGATATGTATGCCCTAGAGGCCTTCATTATATAGGATGCTAGGGTTATGTATGTACAGGACAATCTTGCTCGATATGATAGTACGCTATTTGGTTTGACCTTATCTTAACATGTGATGGGTTTTACTCTGTATATGATATCTAGTATACATGTTGATAAAGCCCGTAGGATCTTTGCCTGACTACCAGTGTTGTGATAGCAATCATACTTATGGGAGCTGGGCAGTCGATTGGCACATCCTTAAAAGAGTCCCTAGTCGTAGGAGTATTGAGACCGGGTATCGATACTCCAGAGTAGACTAGTGTATACATATCTAGACTCTGACGAGGGACGATGGATTGGTCCCGCAGCCATTGGTGAGGTGCACCTAAGATTGTATACAGGTGCTCACTGGGTGTGAGTACACTGGACAAGACTCGCCGAGGACTGGTTAGATTGTATTATACCTAGCGTCAGATAGCAGTTCTCTGGTGACATAAGTGCAGATAGTATGTCGACCTGAGGTCGTCATTTTTCTCGTGTGAGTTCCCACCGTGCTTTGATTACTACCCTACCACGGCTCTACTGAGTCGTACAAATAGGTTTTAGTTGGGTACAGTCCCGAGCTACATGGAGGCAATGAGAGACTGTTAGGGATTCCCGATATAGGGAGTCGATATCGCACTGTGATCGGTTGGTCAACACCATAAGTCCCTGGCCAGGGCGGATTGAGAATTACTGGTAGTTGGACCGGTAGATTTTCGGATGGCCTTGAGCCACACCGACATGACTTGTCTGGTTATTAGGGGTTTGATGTTTTCCACCCCCTAAATCTTACATGCGATACTCTCAGATGAATAGACCGGATTATATGGAGATTTTTACGGACAGGCTCGGTAGGGATTCAGATGAGTTCGCTCATCGGCCTTCTTTTTGGATAGATACCTGGGTAGCCGTTACGTACAGCTAATGCCACTGATAGACTTGTGGTTAAACCCATTTCCAGTGTACTATCGAGTCTTTAGAGTCCCACACAGAGGGTTTCCTTGGTTTAGACGAAACGATGTAGAGGCCGTATGGTTTTACGGTAGGGTTCCGATCATATACGTGTACTGGTTACACGGATGTTGTTCGGACGCATAATACTAGTGAGCTTTGGTTTAAGCCGGATCCTAGTATTATATTTTTGGATTATTATTATCTCATTGTATTCGTATTTTTCGGAATACGAATACCGGTATGTATATACAGTGAGGGAATTCTTGTAATTTCATAAGACATGCTTCTAGAAGGAGACACGTCATTATTAGATTTATCTATTTGTGGAAATAGATTAATAAGGTAGAAAATGGAGATATTTGTGGTATGGGTGAAATATGGCTAGTTGATTTGTTTATTCCCTTTGACTTTACTATTCAAGCATGGGTCATTATTTTCTATTGAAAAATATTGCATGCTTGATTATTGTGGATGACTAAGCCATTCCTCACTTGCCACAACACAAGACTTGAGCTCATTTGTGTTTATTCACTCTCTCTCCATTTTTCCTCTCGTCCTTCCTCAAGCCCTAACCCTCACATGTGTTGTGAATCCTAGGGCTTTTCGGATAAAATACTCCATTCATGTTTCTCTACATCTTATAAGTTATCTAGTCTAGCAAACTAGACATCTTAGTTACCTCACACTTGAGGTTGAAGCTTGAACCATGAGCTCTCGGGTGGATCATATTCGACATCGAGGAGACCGACGATCGAGTTCCATCGAAACTTTCTAGTAGCCAAGAAGAAGAGAAGAAGATTTAAGCTTGAACCAAGAAGCTAGGAAGGACCAAGAAGACCCGAAGGACTTGACACGAAGGTATAACTATCACCGAGTAGTTAGAAACCTTTTCGTAGCAAGTGTTAGCAAGTTATGGTTTAATAAAGATCCTTAATTGCTATAGTCGATGTTGTGAAGCATACTCTTTTGTGATAAAGAAAGAATCGTTTTTTATATATTCCGCCTCCCGGCGGACTCGCAGGGTGCACGACATCGACTTACATTATGGACCAGCTCTGATACCATGTAAGTCAAAGTTGCATGCTCTACAAGGTTTGTAGAGAAGCGGAATTTCAAAAAAATCAATTTTGAAGCATGCAATCAAGACTTTAACCCAAGATCTACTACAAAACCCTAACTAGCAAGACTACATATGTAATTATTCTACTGTGTTAGAATATTATACCTATCGGATTCGTTTCCTTCAAGTCTTTATTCCTCTTCTTAAGCTCCTTTTGGGGTCCTCGGTATAGCTTGGTTGCCGGTCTTCTGGATCCTAGATGATCCACTCGAAGGTCCTAGGTTCAAGCTTTAACTTTTAAAGGGAAGTAACTTAATTAGCTAGTTTGCTAATCTAACTAGTCAAGGATGAACGGAGAAGATTAGTGATGAGTTTTCTATCTAAAAACCCTTGTTTCTCAACTCATGAGAATGGTAGGGCTTTTTGGAGAGGAGAAGGCAAAGGAGCAAGAGAGAAAAATGGCAACTCAAGAAGAGAATGAGCTAAGGAAAAAACTTTCTTTCAACCATGAAGAATGGCTACATAAAGATAACATCTAGTAATTTTCTTTTCTTTTAAAGCCAAGCCATACTTCAAAAGTGATAGCAATAAATGTCCAAGCCTTACTTCAATAGTGATAGCAATAAATGTCCAAGCCATACTTCATACCATGCTTCTTTTACACCTCATTTTCTATTTATCAAATAGGAAATTGCACATTATGAGGTGTCCCCTTCTAGAATATATTTTATATAAATACAAAATACTTTCTACCATATATAAATACCCGTATTCGTATCAAAATACGAATACTCAAGAGAATAACACCACTAAAAATAATACTAGCATTAAATCAATATCTGATATAATGAACCGGCTTAATCCTAAGCCCAATAGTATTAAAAACCGTCTGATTAAATTCCGCGCAACTGGTACACGCAATCAATAAGAACCCTGCACGTTTAAACATACGACCTCCACATCGTTTCTCCTGAACCAGAGAAACCTTCTGTGTGGGACTCTAAAGACTCGACAGTACGCTGGCAGTAGGTTTAACTACAAGCGCGTCAGTGGTACTAGCTGTACGTAATAGCTACCCAGGTACCTGATTGAATGAATTTCTCGGATGTCGTGTGTAAGAAAACGTACAGAAATCACAACCAAAGAAATTTATACCACAATCAATTAACGGTGTCGATGTAGCGCGTTAATGAATACGGATCGTCCACTGAGATGTGTGATTTGCTTGCTTTCGTTTTAGATGAGTCGAAATGAAAGGATAAAAGAAAAATTGCAAGAAAATAGATTCAAGAATTTTGAGATTTAGTTTCAAAAATAGTAAAGACTAGATCTAAAGATCAAGAATCTATAAAATTCTAGAAGATGTCCAAATCTAATGAATTATCAAGATTTGTAATGAGGCTCGTAGGAATCGATCGAATCTATAGAAGTGATGAAGACTTGTGATTACGTATTCCTATCCATTGATGATTTGTTGCTAGATTGATGATGATCAACGAGGTTTAAGGATCTCTTGAAGGAGCTAGGGTTTCTTCATCTCATCCTTTGTCCTTTCGTTGATTATCATTCAAATGCCATCCTCTAGTGAATTAAATTATCGATCGATGATCTCTAATTAGGAGCGAAAACATTCAATAAAGCATCTCGCTCGAAACTAGATTGTCGATAATTCAATCTACTAGAGTTTACAAAACTCATAGGACTTAAGAATTGTTTCAAGATTGTAATCATCATCATCTATCTATTCTCTCGATTCCTCCACGAGCGGAGTTTTACTCAAGCATCATAACCACGAAATCAATCAAGAATTGAAAACTAATCATAATGCTCAAATATAGAGATAAGCAAGATAAAGAAATTTCACTTTTTATTAATCAACAATTTTGTTACAATTCGCTCAAGAACTACAAGAGGAAAGAACTCGATCGTCGATTTAGCTCCGCAGCGTCTCCGTGAGTCGATGATCGTCTTGGATCACTTGCTCGGTTGAAAATTGGCGTCGCTTATAAAAGGTTGATGGCTTCTTGCTTGAAATGTCACTCGATAGATCTTGATTTCTTGATCAAATTGTGTCACTCAATTTGATTTGAATTTGATTTGGATCTATAATTTTTCCCTCCAAAATTAACCACTCAATAACTAGCTAACTAACTAACCTAAAAAAATGAACAACCCAAAACCCTAGATCTAGATCTCATTTTATAATCCCTCATTTTGAATCTTCTCTCCAAAGCTAGGTTGTTAGAGAGAGGCTTCTAGAAGAAGTTTGTTGGAAGGAATATTCTAGAATGAGGAATATTCCAGGGTAAGGTTGTTAGGCCGAGCCTTCTGGATAAAGCCACGTGGTCATCTGGAGTCTTCTGGAAGCATTGGCCGTTATGAGAAAGCACGTGGAGAAATATGAAGCGATGACGTCACCATATAGCCACGGATCCGCCGCCAATAGGGCCCTACGGCCGCGGATCCGTGGCCCATTGGTGGCCTTAGTGTCTGGAATTTCCTGGTTGATCTTGTACTGTCCTTATGGCACTTTTCTGATGTGTGGAATCCTATTTTGCTTTCTTGATTTCTGCCAAATCTCAAGTCTTGGACTTGGCGTATTTTTGTCAGCACTTTTAACAGTTTCGGCCCTTTTACCTGGAATTTCCTGCATAGATTCTTGAGACAAGTGTTGCGATATACACAGATGATGCATGCAATGATAAACACTCAATTTCCCTCAAAATGCCGGTTACAATATATAACACATGTTATTTGGTATTTTACAGTCAAATTGCTAATATGTGCTATATTTATTCCGAACACCTTTAGATGAGTGCAAATGGTAGGGAAATTGATGTGTTAAAAATGCAATATTTTCGACTGATTAAATTCCCCCAAACTTATTTTTTGTCGTCTCGAGCAAACTGTTTTATTAGAAAGAGAAGGAGAAAATAAAGAAAAAGAAAAACTAACTAGCACACTTTCGTAGACATCACGATTGCACTGAGCACGTGCAACAAGCCTTTAAACCTCTAGGTGACCATAGTAGGAGGAGTGTTGTCTCCTGAGGGTTTTCAGCGGATTGCACCCACAAAATCCCATAACAAAAGGAAGACCGTGAAAGTTACATATAAAGATAAGAATTGTAAAAGAAAGACTTTGAAAATCAGAGTTTCCAACTATACTAGCTTTTCGATTGTCATGAGCCCTATCTTAATAGTCATGAAAAGATGTCAGAAATCACATCATCCCTTAATAAAACATCGTCTTTATTCTTCATTCCTACCTTTCTTCTAAACATCGATCATATAGCTCTACGTGTGTGTAAAAGACATCCCTACACTCGGAGAATTCAATTCAAGCTATCATACTCTTGTCCATCTACCTCAGTACTTTATAATCAATGAATATTTAGATGGATTTTCTCACACATTTTTCATGCGACCGTTAATACTTCTTGAGATACTAACCGACCGATTACTCATGTGCTTGCTTATTAGGTGTATTAGTATTTTCCTCGTCTTGCACCACCTAAGGCTTAGCAGTGACTCCCAGACCAGTTGGTCTAAGGCACTAGGCGATGAAGCACCCTCGCTATATTTTTTTATTGCTGCCTTGGCGATAACAAAACCAGCGTTCATTTTTCTTCACCATTTTTATATTTTTTTATTCATTTTTTATTTCCTTCATACTTTGGCTTTTAGACAAGAACATTTCAAGGTATCCTCTACTATCCCGAGCTTCAAGACGTGTGTAAGTGCGTGCAGTAGGGTATCAACGTTCAAATGTTTGGCTTCCAGAATAGGAACTATTTTTCAGACTTATTTTTATTCTTAGATTAGTGACTTCCTTCATCTTACAAACCCTTGGGACAACGGCTCATAACTATTTATTACTAGTTCGTTTAAGAAAACTTCTAATTTTCTTGGTTTTCTTAAATTTTTCCAATCTTTTGGATGTAATTTTTCACTATCTAATTTTTTATTATCTTATTTATGTCCAAAAAAATTTTTTATTAAATTTTTTTAAATTTTTATGTTTTATATGTTTTAAATGATATATTTTGTGCTTATGCGAAGTATGCGAAGTGATGCGAAAATAAGCACAAACCTCCCCCAAACTTGTTTTCAACAGTGTCCTCGCTGTTGCTATCTGCTAAATCTCAAAAAAACCTGTAAGCTTGGGAGGACATTTATTAACGGGGGCAAAATATATTAAAGTGAAAATCCTCTCCCAAACTTATTTTTGGCTCACAATATTGAGGACAACAGTTATTTCAAGAACCAAAAATACACCCCCCTCAAACATGAGTTAGACAAATTGAAGCATTTTAAGAAGGGGTGAGTCATTTGGTCAAAGTAAGACTTTACAAAGACCAAAAATTAATACCAAGCATTCAAAGATTTTATCAGTGTAGCGTATAGGTCGGTGGAAGAATGTGTTGTATCGAGTTAGAAAAAAGTGGGGAAGGGATAAGAGGTGGTCTTGGAAGGGTTTGAATTTTAAATTAGAGAAAAGAAAGAAGGAGGATGAATGTGAATGATTAGGAAGAAGGAATGGTGGCGGTTCAACTTCTATAAGTTGAGGTTGATCAATCACAAAATCCGTATTGTTTAGAAATTCAAGTTCGTTGGCAAAAAGTTCTTCAAAACTTTTATCAATGGTATGATCGAACATTTTGCTGTCAAAAAGTTTTGTGCCAGAATTTACCCTACTTGATTCATAAAAAATTATTGAGGTAGAGGACTCAAAAAGCTCATCTACCTCATTTTCAAAAATATCCAAATCAAGTCGGCTTTCTAGGATTGTCGAACATGAACTATCGGATTGTGATTCATCAACACTCACTATCATTTCAGGAACAGAAGAAGAACTAGAAAGAGAGGAAGATGAAATGGGTAAACCTATTGATGTGTCGAGTGTCGCTAAACCAGATGTGGAAAATGAAGGCTGAATTTCGGTCTGATCCTTGGGTATATGAATATCAACAATTTTAAGACGTATTTGGGGTTCTGGAAGAATTAAAGGCTCAAGATGATGACCACAAGGAAGTGAAAGGATCTGATGAATTGGTGGGACAAACTCATCCAAAATTTCGGGTTCATCAATCAATATATCCCCAATGTCAATCACCTCATTCAAGTGAAGGTTAAAATTCTCAAACATCTCATCAAAAGAATGGTTTTCAATCAGTTTTGGTTCAAGAGTGGAAGTGTAGAGATCACAAGGATTTGGCATGGTTTCACTTGAAATGGACCCTTCGCAGTCGGGTAAATCAAACAATGCATTATTACACAACTTCTCATACATTCTATCGTCAATTAGTGAATCTTTTGGTGTACTCGATGAATCTGTGAAACTGGAGTTGTGGATTTCAGTTTGGAAAGGGACTGTTTGATTAGGAAAGGTGTACAGCTCTCTCTCACTACCCAAATTCTCATTTTGTCCCATGCCCGAATTATATATTGAAAAATTTTGGGCTTGTTTGAAATTATTTGCTTGCATCCACTTTGTTGTTACCTTTCTAAATTGGTTCGTCAATTCCATATATTTTTCTAATGTCTGCTCAAGACTAGACTTGGGTCGATAAGGAGTTTCAGGATAAGATTGAAATTCTCGTGGACAATTAAAACTCCCAATTGACTTATTAGAAGGACCGTTTAGAGAAGGTGGAAAAGTTGAATTGGATTGATAGGAACAGAATGATTGTGAAAATTGGGTAGGAGTCGGGTCAACATTATGATAAGAAGAATTTTGATATTGGTTCGTCGGTTGGCTATTGGACATCATACATGCTGCAAACCGATTATGAAATTCTTCTTTGGAAAGTGGAGGTGATGGTTGATATTGGACCGGGTTGAAACTTTGGCCTCTAGCCCTAGCTATATACTCAGCAATGGAAATGCGTCTAGGGGCATCCTCACTTGGAGTATCAACTGAAATGGATGTAGGATTAGGATACGGTTGATATTGGTTCGGATTGAAACTTTGGCTTCTAGTCCTAGCTATATGCTCAGCAATGGACATTTGTCTAGGGGCTTCCTCACTCGGAGTATCAACTGGAACAGATGGAGAACTAGGATACGGTTGATAAGACCTGGACTGAGGTGGCCAACTGTTTCTACCCGCTTGTTCTATTCGATCTCTTAAGGACATGGAAGAGCCGGACGGTATACCGAAGGGATTACGAAAACAAGTAATATCTAGTTGTGGATAACACAGCTCGGCAAGAGTTTTTCTGTTCGGGTCACCCATTATAAGAAGAGAAGAGGGGGAAAAGGGTAAAAAGGGGGAGAAAAATAATTGGTTTATTTTGGAAAAAGGACGGATTTTTGAAAATTCACACAAACATGCACAAGCAACCCTATATCTAATGGTCACCTAGGTCAATTCTCTAGACCGCTCCTAGACTTCTAGAAGACAAGTCGCAAGATCAATCCTCTACTGCCTCCTTATCCCTCCTGTGGCCAGGTAAGTAGGAGGTTCTCCACTACGTAAGTAGTGGGCCTAATTAAGTAACCACTTTCCTTAGTCATCACAAAAGAAATGCGGATAAGCAATAGATTACCCACGACCTCCTTCTGTCCTAAATGAGCGCGACGGTCCTTAGAGTCTTGTCTAGATTTCTTTTAATTAATGAGGGTGATGCGGATGCAAGTTAGTGATTTCTGGTGCTTAGGAAGGGCAATGAACTCCCCACCTAATCTGAATTTGGTCTTTACCCCTTAATTTACGTATTAAAATATGCACAACACAACCAATTTCAAGAATCGCAACAAATTTATTTTTTTTAGCGGCGTTGAATTTTGCAAAGAATCCTGCAAGAAATTGATTATTAGATAAGATCAGAGAGAAGAGGGGAACACAGAGAGCAAACCTGAGAATTTTGGCACGATGCAAACCCTAAACGGCAGCGGAACCGCCGCAAAAACGCCACTACGACCGCGGATCCACGGCGCTATAAGGGATGTAGGGTTTGGAAATTTTCCTGTAGGTCCCTGTGCTTCTCTGGATTCTTCAGATCTTCTCTGAATCTTGATCTCACTGCTGAAATGATTCCAGATTCCCTCACAAAAATTCAAACACTAATCGTTAAGCACTTGAAGCGAATCTTGGATGAAAATTTGATGGAATAATAATTTTTCAACTCAAATAACAAAAACGAACAAAATAGCACACATCCCCGGCAATGGCGCCATTTGATTGAATGAATTTCTCGGATGTCGTGTGTAAGAAAATGTATAGAAATCACAACCAAAGAAATTTATACCGCAATCAATTAACGGTGTCGATGTAGCGCGTTAATGAATACGGATCGTCCACTGAGATGTGTGTTTTGCTTGCTTTCTTTTTAGATGAGTCGAAGTGAAAGGATAAAAGAAAAATTGCAAGAAAATAGATTCAAGAATTTTGAGATTTAGTTTCAAAAATAGTAAAGACTAGATCTAAAGATCAAGAATTTAAAAATTTCTAGAAGATGTCCAAATCTAATGAACTATCAAGATTTGTAATGAGACTCGTAGGAATCGATCGAATCTATAGAAGTGATGAAGACTTGTGATTACGTATTCCTATCCACTGATGATTTGTTGCTAGATTGATGACGATCAACGAGGTTTAAGGATCTCTTGAAGGAATTAGGGTTTCTTCATCTCATCCTTTGTCCTTTCGTTGATTATCATTCAAATGCCAGCCTCTAGTGAATTGAGTTATCGATCGTTGATCTCTAATTAAGAGCGAAAACATTCAATAAAGCATCTCGCTTGAAACTAGATTGTCGATGATTCAATCTACTAGAGTTTACAAAACTCATAGGACTTAAGAATTGTTTCAAGATTGTAATCATCATCATCTATCTATTCTTTCGATTTCTCCACGAGCGGAGTTTTTACTCAAGCATCATAACCACAAAATCAATCAAGAATTGAAAACTAATCATAATGCTCAAATATATAGATAAGCAAGATAAAGAAATTTCACCTTTTATTAATCAACAATTTTGTTACAATTCGCTCAAGAACTACAAGAGGAAAGAATTCGATCGTCGATTTAGCTCCGCACCGTCTCCGTGAGTCGCGAATCGTCTTGGATCATTTGCTCGGTTGAAGATTGGCGTCGCTTCTAAAAGGTTGATGATTTCTTGCTTGAATTGGCACTCGATAGATCTTGATTTCTTGATCAAATTGTGTCACTCAATTTGATTTGAATTTGATTTGGATCTACAATTTTTCCCTCTAAAATGAACCACTCACTAACTAGCTAACTAACTAACCCAAAAAAATGAACCCCCCAAAACCCTAGATCTAGATCTCATTTTATAATCCCCCATTTTGAATCTTCCCTCCAAAGCTAGGTTGTTAGAGAGAGGCTTCTAGAAGAAGTTTGTTGGAGGGAATATTCCAGAATGAGGAATATTCTAGGGTGAGGTTGTTAGGCCAAGCCTTCTGGATAAAGCCACGTGGTCATCTGGAGTCTTCTGGAAGTATTGGCCGTTATGAGAAAGCATGTGGTTAAATGTGAAGCGATGACGTCATCATATAGCCACGGATCCGCCGCCAATAGGGCCCTACGTCCGCGGATCCACAGCCCATTGGTGGCCTTGGTGTCTGGAATTTCCTGGTTGATCTTGTGCTGTCCTTTTGGCACTTTTCTGTTGTGTGGAATCCTATTTTTCTTTCTTGATTTCTGCCAGATCTCAAGTCTTGGACTTGGCGTATTTTTGTCAGCACTTTTAACAGTTTCGGCTCTTTTACCTGGAATTTCCTGCACAGATTCTCGAGACAAGTGTTGCGATATACACAGATGATGCATGCAATGATAAACACTCAATTTCCCTCAAAATGCCGGTTATAATATATAACACATGTTATTTGGTATTTTACAGTCAAATTGCTAATATGTGCTATATTTATTCGGAACACCTTTAGATGAGTGCAAATGGTAGGGAAATTGATGTGTTAAAAATGCAATATTTTTAACTGATCAGTATCTATCGAAAAGAAGGCCAACGAGCAAACTCATCTAAAACCCTACTGAGCCTAACCGTGATAATATCCGTACAGTCCGGTCTGTTTGCCTGAGAGTATTGCATACCGGGTTTAGAGGCGGTTAATGTCAGACCCCTACTAACCCTGATAAGTCGTGCTGTTGTGGCTCAAGACCATCCGAGAAATTTCTGATCTAACTATCAGTAATTGTCAACTGCCATGGCCAGGGGCTTATGGCGTTAACCAACCAAATACAGTGCGACATCGACTCCCTATACCAGGAGAGACAAATTCCTAACAATCTATCACTGCTTCCATGTGGCTCGAGACTGTGCCCAACTTAAACCTGTTTGCATGACTCCTTTGAGCTGTGGTAGGGTAGTAATCAAAGCACAGTGAGAACTCGCACGAGACAAATGATGATCTTAGGTCTACAGACTACTGGTACACATGCCATACGAGAACTTCTATCTGACGCTAGGTATAATACCATCCAGTAGTTCTCGGTGAGTCCGTCCAGTGTACCCACCCATAGTGAGCACCTATATACAATTTTAGGTGAAACACACTAGTGGCTTTGAGGCTAACCATCGCCCCTCGTCAGGGTCTAAAAACGCATACACCAATCTACTCTGGAACATCGATACCCTATCTCGATATTCCTACGAGTGGGGACACTTTTAAGGATATGCTTATAGACTACCCAGCCCCCACAAGTATGACCGCCACCATAACGCTAGTAGTCAAGCACATCCTACGGGCTTTATCAGCATGTATAAGTAGTACGTAATAACAAATAGAACATACGTACATGTTAAGATAAAGTCAAACCAGATAGCATACTATCATTTTGAGCAGATTGTTCTATATATATCCATAGTATCCATTCCAAATAATAGCGTCCAGGGCACATATATATCTTGATATATACATATCCATAGTATCCATTACAAATAATGGCCTCTAGGGTATATTTATCCTACAATCTCCCACTTGCAGTAGGGCCAGTTATTTGCATAATGCATCCCCAACATCTCGAACAGCCGCTAGAATTGTGCTTGAGGAAAGGCTTTCATGAATGGGTCCGTTGTGTTTTCTTTTATGTCCACTCTTCGAACCTCAATCTCCTTGAGATCCTCTATCTCCCTGATCAGGTGATATCGCCTCAAGATATGTCTGGATTTCTGAAGGAACCTTGGTTCCTTTGCTAAAACTACAGCCCCATTGTTATTGCAATACAAGGGTATTGGATTAACAATCGATGAAACCACCTGATGTTCAGAACTGAACTTCCTCATCCAGATCGCCTATTTTACGGCATCATTAGCAGTTATGACAAGGGTAAACACATAACCATCGTTGAGTCCGCGACGGTGCCTTGTTTAGAACTCTTCCAACATACCACCCCTCTATTAAGGGTAAACACATAACCTGAGATGGATTTAAAGTCATCCTTTTTACTTTGGAAGCTTGAGTCGGTAAAAGACTCGATCTGGAGGTCCCCATTACTATACACCAAAAATATCTCCTTAGTCTTTCTCAGGTACTTGAGAATGTTCTTTACTATTATCCAATACTTCTCTTCCGGATTTTACTGATACCTACTTACCACACTAAGTGCGTAAGCTACGTATGGTCTGGTATATAACATCACATACATTATAGATCCTACCGCCAAAGCATAAGGTATAATGCTCATACGCGCCCTCTCTTCATCAGTCTTTGGAGATATCTCTTTGAAGAGGATGATCCTATGACAAGCGGGTAAATTACCACGCTTGGAATCTTCCATACTGAACCTCTTCAGTATAGTGTCAATGTACTTAGACTGTGAAAGTCCTAACATTCTCTTAGACCTATCACGATAGATCTTAATCCCTAGAATGTAGGAGGCATCACCCAAGTCTTTCATGGAGAACTTCTGTGAAAAGAAGAGCTTGACTGATTGTAGCATAGTGATGTCATTCCTTATCAGGAGTATGTCATCCACGTACAGTATGAGGAAGACAACTGCTCCTCATACAATCTTCCTATAAATGCCTGATTCATCTACATTTTTGATAAAATAAAATTCTTTGACCGTCTCATCAAAGAAAATGTTCCAACTCCGCGATACTTGTTTTAATCCATAAATGGATTTAAGCAACTTGCACACCTTTCCGCTGCTTCCACTTTCTAAGAAACCCTCTGGCTGATCCATGTAAACACTCACTTCTAAATTTCCATTTAGAAAAGCCGTTTTCATGTCCATCTTTCAGTTGTCATAGTCATGGAAGGCAGCAATGACAAGCAGGATCCGAATGGATTTAAACATAACCATTGGAGAAAAGGTTTCAGCATAGTCCAATCCTGGTTTTTGATGAAAATCTTTTGCAACAAGTCTAGCTTTGTAGGTTTCCACTTTTCCATCTGTACCAATCTTCTTCTTGAAGATCCATTTGCATCCAACATTTATTTCAGAAGGAGCAACTTACAAAGTCCATACTTTGTTAGTGTACATAGATTCCATTTCGGATCTCATAGTATCCAGCCACTTCACCGAGTCTTTACTCGTGATAGCCTGCTGAAAATTAGTAGGCTTATCATCATTGATAATGCAATCCTCTCGATCCCTGTCTACGAGAAATCCATAGTATCTCTCAGGCGGATGAGAATGCCTACTAAATCTGCGGTGCGGCGTCAGTTCATCCGGTTCTATTAAAACCAGAAGTTCTACTAAGTCCTCAGCAGTAGTTTGGGGTCTGGAATTTCTTCCAGTTCTACCGCGCTCCCACTAATTTCTTTTGCAAGAAATTCTCTCTCTAAAAAGACCATGTGGTGAGAGACAAACACCTTTTGTTCTTCAGTGTGGTTGACAAGATATCCCCGTGAATTTTTGGGTATCCCACAAACTTGCATAAAATCGATCGTGCCTCGAGCTTGTCCGGATTTTGCTTTTTAATAAAAGATGGACACCCCTATACTTAAGATACTTAAGACATGGTCTCTTCCCACCTCACATCTCATATAGGGTGGTAGGTACAGACTTAGTTGGAACCTTATTCAACAGGTATGCAGCTGATTCCAGTGCAAATGCCCAGAATGAAAGTGGCAACTCAGCACTACTCATCATGGAACGCACCATATCGAGCAGTGCATGATTCCTTTTCTCTCTGATACACTATTATGTTGTGGTTATATAGAGAGTAAGCTGATAGAGAATTCCATTCTCTTTTAAGTATTCATGGAAACTGATACTTAAGTATTCTCCATCCCGATCAGATCGAAGTATCTTGATACTTTTACTTGCTTGTTTCTCCACTTCATTCTTATACTCCTTGAATTTCTCAAAGGCCTCAGATTTATGTTTCATTAAGAATACATGTCCATACCTTGAGAAATCATCAGTAAAAATGATGAAGTAGGAGTGAACACTTCGTGCATTTGTAGATATCGGACCACATACATCGCTGTGTATGAGCCCTAAGAGTTCAGTGGCTCTTTCTCTGTGTCCTGTGAACGGAGATTTGGTCATCTTTCCTTTGATACATGATTGACAAGTTATATATGATACATATTCGAACGGATCCAAATATCTATCTTTATATAACTTAGTCAACATTATTTCATTAATATGACCAAGTTTACAATGCCATAAGAAGGCTTGGTTTGAATATGGAGCATTTCTTTTGAGTGTGTTTTGGATATTGAAAACATGATGTTGATTGAGTATGTATATGCCGTTATCCAGTATGCCAGAACCAATCAGTTCATGATTTAGGTGAATTTTCATGACATTTCTTTCAAGTGCAAAATTATATCCTTCATTAGATAATAAAGATACTGATATAATATTACATAGTATACTGGGTACACAAAAATAACTATACAAAACTAAAATGTGTCCACTTGTCAACCTTAGGTGATAATCCCCTACCGCAACAGCATCAATGTTTGTTCCATTGCCAACCCTAAGTGTCATATCACCGGCTTTCAGTACTTTACGGTTTCTTAGAGCCTGCAAAGAATTACAGATGTAAGAATCAGAACCGGTATCTAGTACCCATGATGTAGAGTTTACTGAAAAACAGTTTTCAATTACGAACACACCTGAAGCAGAAGCATCAGCTTACTTCGTTTCCTTTCCCTTGGCTTTGAAAGCCTTGCAATCCTTCTTCCAGTGCCCCTTTTTGTAACAGTAGTAGCACTCATCCTTTTCCACTTTTACTCTCTCTGATTTGTTCGTTCCTTACATCTTTTTGACACTTCCTTTTGGCTTGGTGGTGGTCTTCTTCTTTTTCCCCTTAGGTTTTGCTATGGATTTAAAAGAGGAAGATTCCCCAACAATCAGAACATGTGTCTTCTCCTTTTTCAATGAGCTCTCCGCTACCCTTAACATGTTAAAGAGTTTTAAAAGATCAGCTTCCATTCTGTGCATGTTAAAGTTCAGCATGAATTGAGAGAAGGTCTGAGGAAGGGACTGTAGAATCAAGTCAATGTATAAATCGTTCTCTAACACGCATCCCAGGTTTATGAGTTCCTCAATGAGACTGATCATCATTAGGACGTGCTCTCCTACAGGTGATTCGGGAGCTAATCACATCTGGAATAATTTCCTTGAGGTCTCGTACCTTGCGATACAAGAATGCTCTCCATACAAATACTAGCAATGAAGAAAAATGGATTTGATGTCCATATTCTCATGCTGCTTCTAAAGTTCATTATTCATTGACGCCGGCACGATACACTTAGCTTTCTCACAATCTAGGTCCCACGTTTTGCAGACCTCGATGTCCGCAACTAAGGAGTCTGGTCCTGAGATAGGGGGCGGTACTGGTGAGGACGTATGCAACTTTATCATAAGTAAGTGCAATGTTGACGTTCCTCAGCCAATCTTTATAGTTTCTCGGATGGTCTTGAGCCACATTGGCACGACTTGTCGGGTTATTAGGGGTCTGACGTTTTCTACCCCCTACACCTGGCATACGATAATCTTAGACAAACAGACCGGAATATACGGAGATTGTCACGGGTAGACTTAGTAGGGGTTTGGAAGAGTTTGCTTATCGACCTTCTTTTCGACAGGTATTTAGGTAGCAGTTACGTACAGTTAGTGCCGCTGGCGTGCTTGTGGTTAAACCCACTGCCAGCGTATTGTCGAGTTTTTAGAGTCCCATATAGAGGGTTTCTCTAGTTTAGGCAAAACAATGTAGAGGCCGTATGGTTATACATGCAGGGGTTTGATCAAATACGTGTACTAGCTACATGGATTTATGCTCGGACGGTTAATACTAGCAGGCTTAGGATTAAGCCGGATTATTAAATCAAGTATTGATTTATTAATAATCTAGTATTATATTTGATGGATTATTATCTTACTTGATATTCATATTTTAGTACGAATACGGGTATGTATATACGGATTGGTATTCTTGTATTTATGTAAGATTGTTTCTAGAAGAAAGACACCTCATTTTAAATTTTCTATTTTTATAATATAAGGAAATGAGGTTGGGGGGGGCTAAGATGGAATTTGAGAATGGTGAGAAGTATGGCTATGTATTATTTTATTTCATTTGGCAATTCTATTCAAGTATGACTACTTTATTTTAATGGAAAAATGAAATGATACATATCATTTTTCTTCTCGTTTCTTCTTCATTCCCACCATGGCATTATCTCTCCTCTTCATTCTCCTAACCCTCTCATGTGTTGAGAATCTTATGGATTAAGAGATAATTAATTCATCAAAATACTTTCTACATCATCTTTATAACCTAGATTAGCAAACTAGGTCATTTAGTTGCTTCATTAGTGAAGCTTTAGCTTGAACCATAAACTCTCGGGTGGATCATCTTTGATATGAGTAGGCCTACTTGCAAGCTCGATCCCGATGGACTAGGAGCTAAGGAAGAGTACATTGAAGACCCGAAAGACTCGAACTCATTGATATAATCACTATTCGAGTACATTAGCTCCTATGATGTTTTCTTTTTTAGGTATAGGGTAGATTTTGGGTAATTAGTTGATTTTTCTTGCTCAAAATTTGATTTCTGTGCATTCTGCCTCCCTACAAACATTATATAGTGAGCAACCTCAACTTTCAATAACAGACACCATCTAAAAAGTGCACACTTCTTCAATCGAGAAGATATTCTTCTTCTTCTTCTTCTTTCTTTGGCAAAACCCTAGAAAGGCTAGGTAAAGAAAAAAAGAAAAACTTCTTTTCTCCATGTTAAAAAACTTCGGCTTTATGATAAAAAGCATTTGCTTTTTGTTGAATCTATCAATTCATTAAACAAGATCAAAAGATCTTATGGCCGGTCTCTCTTCATGATATAAGTTTCGACTTTTATAAAAGATCGATCATGAGATCTAAAACTTGAAGAAAAGACCCCTTACAAAATAAAATAATTGTTTCGACACATAAAAGATAGAAACTTTCGCTTCTCTTAAGTTTCGACTCTTTATGAAGAACCTAAATCTTTATAAAATATTGATGCACACCATAGATGTATCCAAAAGTCAATGCACAAAAACTTATGTTTTTTGTTTAAACCATACGCACCATAGCCTAGGGCGCAGTTATAGAAAAATTTCCTATGCAGACTTGCGCATTATGCACGTGTGCACATGGGAGAATAATTTCCCTGGAGATGTGCGCATCACGTGACATGCACGCGTGTGCAAATGAAAAATGTCAACTTTTGAACATATGCGCATATATACATGCGCAGATGCGAATTTGGCCTTATGAAAATATGTGCAACTACGTGATATGCACGTGCACAACCCCTTGACTGCAAACAAGTGCACATCATGATACATGCACATCATCTGCCAAGCAATGCGCACCTTAAGAATTGCATGCGCATCAGCAAACCATTGCTTGACTACTTAGTTAAAATAAACTAAGTATAGAAGCCTATGCTTCTCATATGTGATCCTATGATAAAAAAAACAACTTTATCTAAGTTCATCTTAATGTAAAACAAGATTAATGATTCTTAGTCCATATTTTATAAGTTGATCTTAGTCTCATATACGACTAACGATCCTTATATCATATTCCTAAGTTGATCTTAATCTAAAACAAGATTAATGATCCTTGAACATAATTTTTAAGTTGATCTTAGTCCTATATATGACTAACGATCTTTAAATATATTTTCTATGCTGATCACAGTCCTATATATGGCTAACGATCTTTAGATCAAAAAAAAATACCCTCTAGAACTGATGAACCCCATTCATATGAGAAATGCTACCTAGGTTCAAACCTAAATCTAATGTATGGATTTGGACTAATCCACGCCTCACAGGCGACAACATATATTAGTCTCCGTATACAATCTAAGGGCAACCCTAAAAATAAACAAAATATAACACGACACGAAGTCATATATCTGGAGTAGAGAAAGTTGTTATCGCTTGGTGATAACGTAATTAATTGCAAGGGGTTGCACCTGCAGGAAAAAGCGTCCCTACAATAAAAAAAACCCCATCATTGAGGGGGAATCTGAAAAGTTAAACTACAACGGTCGCATCCATCTAAACCTCTGATATACGGTGCCATAAATCAATTTGGTATCTTCGGAGAGGTGGATGGATATGTTTCATATAACATCTGCCCCCGTATTCAGGATGGACGTGCTCTTTGTGCCTCAGTCCGGTTTTCGGCGGTAAACAACCTCCAGCTCCATCTACTTCATCTACAGTTGTAGCTTCCGATCCATACAGCCGATTGTCAAATGAAAATAAGTTTAAGCTTATTCATATCCAAATGACCACGCGCGCGCACACACACAAACATATATACGCAAATATAAACATATACACGTGACACACATACACAAACAATACGCACACATATACACGAACACATTTAATATAGAGAGTATTACGTTCTTTTTATGACCGGTTCTTGTACAAGGCGTAGACATGACTCATGTTCATTTAACAGATTCGCCTTATCAGCCATTATCGTTATCGGATATACTCGGGGGTATCCAAAGTTTCGGGGAATTTAATCTATTTTTGGATCCATGAACTCCTCAGGCAATGTATGTGTTTATGCTTTTTTGTTATAAAAGACTTATGTGAATTATAAGTTTGTGGATAATGTGTTTTTTTAAATTGAATTTGAATATATTAGTTTGTGGATCATATGTGTTTTTTTGCCAAAAATTATGTGTTGTGCTTTTTAATATATATGTGTAGCGTGTGTGTTGCGCAGCTTTTATTATGAGTTATGAATGTATGTGTTGCACGCGTGTTGCGTGGAAAATTTTGTGAGTTATGAATGTATGTGTTGTGCGACAAATTTTTTTGTATGAATATATATGTTTTTCGAAATTAACTGAAAAAATTAATTTGTCTTCCAAATGCTCAGAAGACGAAGTCATTTTGTAACCCAAGTGCTTAGCACTAGTATAAAGATGGGATGCCCCTACGGACCATCAAATCTGTAGAGGAAATTTTATTTAGCCCATACGGTTAAAACCATAAGGAAATCAATAGTCTCTACGGTTTAAACAGTAGGGGTAGTGATATATAAAAAATTTAAAAATATAAAATTTGTAAATGCCCTTACGCCGCCGCAAGTGAAATCCATACGGTGGGCACCGCAGGGGAAAAACTACTGTATTAAAAAAAAGAACAAGGAACGTTTTCTTCTATGCCCACTATTCATTCCCCCCAAAAAACCCTATCTCATTCTCTGTGTGCCCCCTCTCGATCAAAAAAATTTTACCCTATCCACCGCTGTTGAGCACCTCACCACCATCGAGATCGTCGTCGCTGTCATTCGAGCACCTCGCTACTATCGAGATCTTCATCTCTGCCAAGCTCCTCATTTTCCTCCTCGATCGTCGCTGCATGCCCTCCTCGATCACGTCGATCACCGCGGCCTTCCTCGATTACGTCGATCGAGCTCCTCTTCCCCTCTATCTCTACCAGTTAGTTAATTTATTAAAATTAAATTTTAATTTTCCTAAATTTAATTTGTATGTTCAAGGGAATTAATTTGGGGGATTTAATTTAGGGGTTGTTTGGGGATGTGGTGGTGGTTGGTGGTGACTGTCGTGGTGGTTTTTGTGGTGGGTGGGCTTTAATTTAGGTTTTTTGGGGTATTTAGGTGGTGGTGGTGGCTATGGTGAGTGACAGCGGCTGTGGTGGTAGGGAAAGGGGGAAGGGAAGGTCGACGGGGACGGGATAGGTTGGGTGAGGGGCCGGGAAATGCAATTTTAGATGAGATTGATGGTAATGGTGAGGGAAAGAAGAAGAATATTGATGGTGGTGGGTTAGGGTTTGGTTAGGGTTAGGGTTGTTCGGTTAATGGTTAGGGGTAGGTTTTGGGTTAGGGTTAGGATTTTGGTTAGGTTTAGTGTTAAACTTATTATTATGGTAGTTTAGTGAAAAGCAACAATAGTTTAGGGTAGTTTTGTGAAAAAACCTAAAGTTGTTAAGAGTAGTTTAGTTAAATACCAACAACAGCTAAGGGTGTTTTAGTGTAATTTTTAAAATTGAAGAAATATGTTGGTTAGGAAAAATTTTAAGGTAGTTTAGTGAAAAATAACAATAGCTAAGTATAGTTCAGTGAAGAATTTTAAGCTATTTTATAGCAATTCAAATGTGTGTGTGTGTGTGTGTATGTTTGTGATATTGATGATGATCTCACAGATCAAATAAGGTCAAAGCTTAATTCATCATGATCATCCTCCTCTATATTGAACTTTTATCAAACTGACCCTAACTACAACCCTAAATCTTCATCTCCTATTTCATTACTTTATTTCATTATCAAAACTAAATCTAAAATCTTAAACTTGATTAAGAAAATCGTAAACTTTAAAAACATTACCCTAAACGGTAAAACCATAAAATTGAAATGTAAACGGTAAAACCAATTCAAGTTAAATTTTATACTAAGTGTATATATGATACTCGATGAGAATATGAAACTTTCATATTCTCATCGATAGTCATATGTGAAAATCAAAGCGTGACTTAGTCCTTGTCTATCGGTTAACATACGTTTGATGTTCGTCGTGACATAAAACAACACGAAGCTTATTAAACATCGGACGGTATCGTTCGAATATAACAACTGTCGTGTAGTCCATGTGACGAGAATATTCAATCGTATAATAGCCGATAGATTTGTCCAGTGTGGAAAAGTTAGGAATGTATAGAACAAACACCTGCATTCACTTGTATTTTCATTCATTTTGAGTTATTTCGTTGGTACCTTTCCTCTGGTTCTCCATATACAAAGATATATTAGATGCTCATTTCAATGTTTTTTCACAGCATTGAAATGACTATCTGTTCTTATATACTGTACTCAGAGAACAGTGGGGAGGTGCTGCCGAAATTTTCTCGAAACGGATGAAAGTACAAGCGAATGGGTGTATACTCTATACATTCTTAATAGGATAGGTGTCTTACCCCCGACAACTAAAAAACACGCATACAACACGCATACACACCACACGCATACACAAAGCACATATACAATAACAACCCTTCACCTAAGAGAAATCATAAATTGAAACACGCATGAATAAATCATACTTGGGTTTCTTCTTCAACGACAAACTAGTCCTACGTTCTCAGATTCAAACAATGATTCCATAACTTCACTACCTTCTTAAATTACTCATGAATCTTAAAATTTATATGATATACAGTCGAATATAGCCTATGAGTACATTAAAGTTAAGGAATGGATGTATGTGGATTTGTAACAACATATGGAACCTAAGTTCATCGCAGGAGTTGCTGCTTTCATCGAATTTGCATGCGAACATCATAAGTAACTGTATGTGAAGATCCTTTGTCCTTACGACAGGTATGGTAATAAGTATTGTCAAAAGAAAGAACTGGTAGAGCTTCACATCGTTAAATATGGTTTTACTAGATTTTATACGACTTGGTTATATCACGGGGAAGGAGAAGAAGAAGAAGAATATAACTTCTTTCCAGGAGAGGAAACGGAAGATATGGTAGATGATGCTCTTGGTGATAGTAATCCTACAGAAGAAGAAATTCTTTTCGGTCAAGGACAGTGTGCGGATAAGTATGAGAAATACATGAATGATATCAGGAAGACCAATTTTTCAGAATGCAAAGTATTCCACACTATCATGATCCATCCATCTTTTCCAGATTAAGTGCCTAAATAGATGGAGAAACAAGTCATTCACAATGCTTGTAGGTTCTTGAAAGATTCTATACCCCCAGGAAATAACGTGTCCGAAAGCCGGTATGAAGCCCAGAAGATGATGTCTGATTTGGGTCTGAAATGTGAGAAGATTCATGCATGTCGCAAAAATTGTATGCTGTACCGGAAAGAGAATTAAGATTTGAAAGAATGTCCCACCTACGGAGAGGACATGTATATGCCAAAAGTATCTGATAAGAAGCCAGATATACCTGTCAAGATAGCACGATACTTTCCAATAGCAGAGAGGCTGCAGAGGCTATTCAGGTGTAAGAAGACGGCTGCAGCAATGATTTGGCATCACCGTGCAGGTCCAAATGAAGATGGAAGAATGAGTTATCCAAGAGATTCACCGGCATGGAAGGATTTTGATAAGAGAAACCAAACATTCAGCAGCGATCCTCGCATTGTCAGGCTCGGACTAGCTAGTGATGGCTTCTGTCCATTCAACTATATGGGTGGAGGTCACAGTACATGGTCTGTTGTAATGATAGTTTATAATCTTTCACCGTGGTTGGCTATGGATCAGTCTGACTTTATGATACCTCTTCTTATTGACGGACCGAACTCACCGTGCAACAATATTGACGTCTACCTTCGACCTTTGATCGTTGAGTTAAAATCCTTATTCATTGATGGTGTGGAGACTTATGATGCAAACATAGATACAACCTTCATGATGTGTGCAGCTTTGATGTGCAAAATTAATGACTTTCCCTCATATGGAATGCTATCAGGTTGGTCCGTATATGGTTACAAAGCATGCCCTTACTGCCACTAAGATACAACATCAAAATAGTTGAATCATAGCAAGAAGGTTTGTTATTACATTCATCGACGTTTCCTGCCACTAGACTATCCCTACAGGTTTGATAGTGCTCACTTTGATAGTCATCAGGAGCTTCTTGGGCCTCCAGGCCGATTTTCTTGAGAGGACATGATTGCTCAGCGGGACGGTTACGATAACATGACTTTCAGAATAGATCCGACAAGACAGGGAACTCCACCAGCTGGAACAAGTTAAGAATTTTCTGCGAGCTACCGTACTGGTCAACAAATTTAGTACGTCATTGTCTGGACATCATACACATCGAGAAGGGAGTATTTGAGCACATACTTAACTTGCTTCTTTGTAAAGATGGAAAATCGAAGGACAACCTCCGTGTTCGGCAGAATCTTCAGGACTCAGAAATTAGAAGTGATTTTCATCCTAAACTGATATAGGGTAAGCCAGGAAAGTTTATACTTCCTAATACTGTGTATCATATGTCACAACCAGAGAAGAAAAGGTTCCTGCAGGTGTTACATGATTTGAAAGTTCCTACAGGTTTCTCAGGATTATTTAGTTGAAGATAAAGATTGTGAAAGGCAATATCGATGGGCTGAAAAGTCATGATCATCATGTTATTATGGAGAATCATCTTCATTAGCCCTCAGGACTTCCCTTTCTGAATCGGTTGGTTTAGTACTCAACGATCTTTGTTGCTTCTTTAGGAAATTGTGCGCTAAAAACATCGATATTGTGGCGATGCAGAAGCTAGAAAATGCGATTCTCTTTATATTGTGCAAGCTTGAGCGGATGTTCCCTCCATCATTCTTTGATATCATAATACACCTGGCGTTTCATTTTGCAACCAAGACTAAGCTTGCCGTACCGGTACAATATCGATGGATGTATCCCATCGAAAAGTACCTTGAATTTTTCGGTTCACACGTTTTATTGAATTTTTTGCTATCTTATTTACTTGTATTTATTTATTTAACATATGTTTCTTTAGGTACCTCTATAATCTAAAAAATTATATATTCAATAGGAATCGACCAGAGGCTTCTATCATGCAAGGTTATCTCCTAGATGAAGTAACCACATTTTGTTTCCGCTATCTGGACGAAGACATTGAGATGAAGCTTAACAGGCCACAGAGAATTCAGGACGGACCATATGGTAAAGATGAATACAAGAGAGTAGAACCTATATTTATCAACAAGATGCATCAGTCTGTCCTCTTCAACAGCGCATGTCTTGATGAATTTAGAGAGTAAGTCTATTTTGCATTAATTCGTCGTTATATATGTATATATGCATATGAAATAATATAAGGTTGAAGCCATAATTTAATGTTGAGAACAGTATTCATAAGTATGAAGTACATGGCGGGCATCTTAATTGGACTGATGATCGATTGGAAAAATATCATCAGGACATTTTTTGCGATTGGTTTGCACATCATATAAGATGTTCGAATCTCATATTTTTCCGACCAGTCTTAGTCTTACCCTAAACTTTTATCGTTATGTATTTGTCGCATAATTTATTTTGTAAGATCTAAGATCCGAACATATTTGTTTCATTAGAGAGAGACTCAAGATGTCTAGTTCAGTATCCTAGCATGGAGGTTCAATACTATAAAGGATTCGGTGTCCTTAGATACAAATTTAAAGTTAAGGAAAAAAAAATCTCGAACTATACAGAATAGTGGGATTGTGACCGTTGCCTCGAATGTTGTGATTTATTATGGGTACTTAGATTGCATATTTGGTATCCAATATCCCAAATGAGCAGAACCGTTTTATATATTTCAGTGTATTTGGTACGATACATGAATTGATACAAAGAAGTGGAGAGACAACCTTGGCACTTGGAAAGATGAATATGGTTTGATTAGTGTAAACACACGTCGATTTTGCTGTGCGGACGATCCATTTATACTTCCGCAACAAGCATTTCAAGTATACTATTCAGAGTTCTTGAAGCATCCGGGATGGAGTGTTGTATGCTGGTGGATGCCCAGGGATATTTATGATGTTCCAAAATTCCAGGATCGCATGGACAACAATGTTGAGGAATGTATAAAGGAGAGAAGACTTAGAGTACTCTAACCATCTCTTCCCGTAGACGGGCCATCTTCAGATGATCATGATGTTACGTGGGTTAGAAATGATATCGATGATGAGATCGAAGTAGTTATTCATAAGACGTCTAATGTGTCTACGAAATGAAAAAGGTTATCATTAATATTATATTACGAGTTTACATTTTCTCTTACATACACTTATTGCATGCATATGTAATGACTCTCCTTCTATATAAGGATGACAACGTCCATACCACCGAGGGGTAGGGGCACCACATCTAATAGATGCAGAGGCAGACGCAAAGGCTGCTCCAGAGGCAGCAAGGGGAATGGGGTTCTGAAGCCAGGTATATTGCAATCATATTAATTCATTTTGAATGATAAATTGTAGATATAAACGCATATTCATTTTCAAGTTACTTATATATTCATTTTTTATTATCTAGTCAGGGTGGTGCCCCCACATCCACGGCGTTGCCCATTATCACACCTTTATGTACGTATATATTTTCTATACTGCTCATATTAATTCATTTCAAAGTTACTTATATAGTAATTTTTGATTGTCTAGTTGGAGGGGGTACTCCCTTTACATCCAGGACAGAGGCTGCCCGATCTATACCCCCGCTCAGTTTGCAGGTCATTGTTTTTTATTATATAATACGTCAAATAGATTACGTATTGTTTTCTCCCAAGCTACTTATGTAGTCATTGTGTACTATCTAGTTAGAGATTCATCCATGTCCGGGACAAAGGCTGTTCCTCGCTGGAGGAACGATCGTCCCGCTCGTGCTGTTGAAGGGCTCAGGCTTGTGTTGATGTCACCCAAGGTATATACTGAACTCCAAAAATATATTTTTTCTCCTATGATAAAGTTGGCATTATATGTGAAAAATCATAAGATCATTAATTCATAATTTCATACAACTACGGCTACATATAGATAGAACCGTAATATAAGCAGGGTCGTATGATAACCGACGATACTTTGATGCAAACACTTATATATATGATAATATCACTGATATAGAAACATGTTCAAAGATATCGGAGATATAATTTCATATATTTGTTTTTAAGATTAAGTTGGTATAACATGTTAATATTAACCATTTGTATGGTATGGTCAAAATTTGTATAGTTCTGATTATAGAAAACTAGAGACATTTAATTTTGATTCCAAAACCTGATTTCACATTTGTATAGTTCTAATAAATATTCCATACAACAATCTACATTTCTGATAAATATTCCATACGAAGGAAACAAGATTCCAACTACGCTATCAGTTGCTAACGTTCTTTTATCATATATTGGCACCCTATCCTTGTTTTATTGATTATTATACATATTGTTTGTATTGTATTCATATTTCATGTATATCCGTAATTTTATAGACGCAGGGCAGCCACGGCTAGCTCGTAGGACTCGATGTCCGACTCAGTCCCATAAGCTGAAGCTCGATGCAGCTAAGGGCCAAGGAGTATCTCCTATCTGGTTTACCGCTGACTTCCGACCTGATGACCCTTATGAAGAAAAGTATGGCCTGTATATAGGGAATGGGTGCTGCTACTACAAGAAGTATCCACTGCATTATGATTGGGACACGCAGCACAAGCGCTCCTTTGACGCGTGGTTCGAGCAGGATCAGATATAATTATATATTTTTATTTGATTTATCAAATAAATTTACTATCATTAGGCACTTATAATTTAAAGACGTTAATTTCTTGTATTTGCAGCGCGATTACGACTTCCAGGCCATTGTCAATCCCGATGACCTTGATAGAGGGCTCAATCTTCAGGCTATTTACATGGGCCTCACGATGAGCATGCAGACGAAGGTCCGATACAATAGGAATAAGATGAAGAAGGATCGGTATTCCTTGTGGCTGGCGACCCTCGAGGCGGACACATCGTCTTTCCTACAGTCTCTGGACTTTTCTAGGTTAGATTTAGAGACTTGGACTGCATTGTGTGAGTGTTAGGTGTCTGCACGCAAGCAGAAACAGTCTGCCCAAAATACGGTGAATCACAAGTCAGCGAAGAGCGGTCGACCTATCTACAAGGGTGGGTCGAGGAACATTATTCGTGCCATGTTGGTAGAGGTAAATTACAATATGTCTCTTTTCATATAATGCAATATGAATTAATGTTATGTTATTAATATGTGTTTTTTTTTTGAATTTTAGATAGCTATTCCCTTGCCTATTTCTTGTTTTTCTTTATAGAAAACAGCCGAAATGATGGCCCAATGGATTGGCCGGGTCCTCCAGGATCTATGCTACCAGGACCATATGTTCCTTTCTCTAAGAGCAACAAGTTTCTATTCCATACTGATCCTCTAAATGGAAAATCGAAGTTTCCGAACTCCAGTTTCTTCTACTTTGGGAAAGAAGAGATTTTGAATTAGAATCAAGAGCTTATTTATTAGATTTGGAAGACTTAGGCTATTTGCCGAATTCACTGTGCCTAAAAAGAAAGACAGAAATAGATATTGGTTTTTGGACGGAGCTTGAGAGCCCATAACAAAGGATAAAGAGCCAAGCATAGGGAAAAGGGGCTGGCGAAAGAATTCCTAATTTTGATTATCCAAAAGGACCGTGGCTCGGGGTGGTGCACCGAGATTGTTGTAGGACTGGATGTCCATCCATGCCTCATCAACAGATCCGGCCATGGACTAGCTTGTATATCCTGACGTGTAGACCGGGGAGTATTATGTAAGTGTTAATATTTGTTCTAATTCGAATAAAATTTCATTTTGATTAGTTTAAATTTAAATGGTTTACTTACGTTTGAATGCTTTACATGGTGTATACATGGGTAGTGCAGGAGGTGCAGACATTAGGGATTGATTTCACTGCAGAGACCGATCCGGCCGTGCTGACCCCCATCCTTGACCGCGTACACGGAGGGCACCACAGCGGTTAGGAGAGAAGCCGGGAACTTGGTCCCAGCAGGGGCCATCTCAAGTTGTCCTCCTCTCTGGTGGTTACTTCTCCTACCCCTTATGAGCGATGTCTGGAGAAGCGGTTGGATGAGTTGGCCTCCTAATTCCAGTCCTTTTAGGAGAACGTGCATATGAAAAGCAGCAATAGTTAAGGGTATTTTAGTGAAAACCAACAATAGGTAAGGGTATTTTAGTGTAAATAAGTAAGATTGAGCAAGTAGGGGTTTTTTGTTTAAAATTTTATTGATAGTTTAGTGAAAACAACAAAAGTTTAAAAATATTTTAATGAAATTTATAGTAATTTAGTTAATTTACTTAGATGAATCGTTTAGTTAAATTTTTAGGGTAGTTTAGTGAAAAAGTACAGTAGTTAAGGTTATTTTAGTGAAATTCGTAGTAATTTAGTTAATTTAAGACAGTTTAGAGAAAAACCAAGAATACACACACAAACACATACACGCACACACACAAACACATATACATACACGCACACATACACACATACATATATACATACATACGCATACATACACGCACACATACATACACGTGCGTGCACACATACATGTATACAAACAACACCATACATTAATTCATCATCATTTTCCTCTAAATCGAACTCTTATTAAATCCAACCCTAACCCTAACCCTAATCCTAAATTACACATACTTAAAAACTTTACAATTTGAGAAGGGCACTCCTTCTCTTGCAGCTACACAGGGCACCACTATTTCGGCTGTAGCTGTGGCTACGCAGGCTAGTCATTCGGCCCTGACTCCAGCTACGCAGCCCACTCCTTCAGCTTCGCTACCCTCTCATTTGGCTCAGACTCCAGCTACTCATCTCACTCATTCCGCTCCGCCGCCCATTCATTCGGTTTTGACTCCAGCTACGCAGCCCACTCTTACTTCTAACGATCCATTGGTCCAGATTTTGTCGGCTTGGGGCTACACCGAGGAGCAGTTGCATCAGATTTCCCAGATTATTGGCGGTGAACCGAGCTAGTAGTGTTTTGTATATTTTTTTGGGATGTATGTACTTTATTTGATAGATATTGTGTATCTTGGACATCGGTTGGTGTATATGCTGGTTATGATTCAGATTTTGCAGTAGATTTTGTATGTGTTTGTTTATTTCATTATATATTATGCGTGTGATGCTATGATAAATATTTCTGTATCGTGTGATATATATATATATATATATATATATATATATATATTATCATGTACATGGTGGCAAAAAAAGAGGGAAATATATCTTTAAAAAGTATTTTTTAAACCGTAGGGGCAAACTTTAGCCCCTACAGTTTTAACTGTAGGGGAAAAATCTCAGAATTATCTGATATTTTTCCCCTACAGATTAACCTTTAGGGGCTAGGATGTTCTCCTACGGGTTAGACCATAAGGGTAATAAAATATAGTTATTTTTTTTAAAAAATAAAAAAATATTGTTCTTTTCCATACGGGAGTCACCTAGGGGAAAATACTAGGCCCTACGATGTAAACAGTAGGAGCAAGGAAACAACAACTTTTTAAATTAAATAAAAAATAATCGTTTCCCCTACTGTGTACACCATAGGGGAAAATATTTTCCCTTTCGCTTTTAGCCCCTACAGTCTGCTTTTTTGTCCTTATAGTATGCACCGTAGGGACAGAGGTTTGTCCATACGGTTTGAACCATAAGGGCTTCCCCTCTTTGTAGTAGTGCATGCGACAATCCGTGCTTGTCATCCAATTGCTTAGGGACAAACGAGTTTGGTCTCCAAATTCTTGGGTGACAATCCATGTTTGTCACCTAAGTGTATGGGATACAAACCTTGATGCTGTTGGAAATAGTTCCCTTAAGGCGGTTATTGTGATTGCAAGTAGGCGATTATAATAATTGAGGGAGGACCTATACAGGTATAACAGTCTTACTCGAGATGATAGTATACTATCTGGTTTTTCTTCATCATTGATAAAGCCCGTAGGATTGTTTCTTGACAACCAGAATTATGATGACGATCATATATGTGGGAACTGGGTTGTCCATAAGCACATCCTTAAATGTCTATAGTCGTGGGAGTATCGAGACTGGACATCGATATTCTGGAGTAAACTAGTGTATACGTTTCTAGACACTGACGAGGGGCGGTGGCCGGTCTTACAAGCCATTGATGTTGTGTCACCTAAGATACTATACAGATGCTCACTGGAGGTGAGTACACCGGAAAGACTCGCCGAGAACTTCTAGATGGTATTATATCTATCTTCATATGGAAGTTCTCGGATGGCATGAGTATAGGTTAGTCCTTTGACCTAAGATCGTTATTTGTCTCATGTGAGTTCCTGTTAGTCATATGTATACCCTATAGGCCATTATTGTATATTATAGTGGATTCTTGGACCGCTGGGTTCCCTAGCACGGCAGCGGGGTTTCGGACGGTATCGACCATGCCAAATCAAAATTTTGCCATGCCAAGGAGCCCAAAACATAGGATGTTTAACTAGAGAATCATATGAACTAGCAATGCAAACAACTTTGCATCTAAGTGAATGCAGAATACAACCTTTGTAGACCAGTCCTTCACTTCTATAGCTCCGTGTAGTAGTCCCTTCACTGCATGTAGTGAACTCCCGGACTCTTGAAAGGGTTCACTTGAAGAAATGAACGAGCTTGCTCAATATCTTCGATGCCGGAGATGATCTACGTCGTGGAGACTCAAGATCATGCTACCTCTTCACTAATGGTGAAATTAGTGAAGCAAACACTTTAAACTAAATGGCTAACAGTAGAGAATGATGAAGTAGGAGATGGGCGCACTTTAGATTTGTTTTTCTCACAATATTTTCTCACCTTGAGAAAAACTAGCAAACTTTCTCAATGAAGAAGAAGATGAAGAATCAAGATGAGAGAATGAACTCATGAGGTGAGAATAGCAACCATGGGTGAGTTAGTGTCATACACTAACTCATGTAGAGAATAAACCATGGCTAAACAATAATGGTTAGGTTAATAAATATTTACAAGTAAAACAAAATTAGTGGACTTGGTCAATAGTTCCACAAGCTTGTACAAGCTTCAACCATGTGACTAATTAACATTAATTTTGATTAACTTAAATAAATAAAACCCTCACATTATTATAAGCATGGTGTTAGTCTCATACACCCATGTAGCATGTAGCATCTAGCATGACACAAAAGTTGTACATTAATATATATCACATATATACTAAGTATACACTTGTGAGAAAAAGAAATGTTTAAGTGAGCTAATATTAGTTAATGTAAATTAATATATCACATATATAATTAATTATACATTAAATTATCAAATCAATACTTGGTTTAATAATCCGGCTATATCACACACAACCGACTAATATCATAATGTAACAACTTATCGAATCAACACTTGATTCCATAACCCGGCTATATCACATATAACCGACCGATATTACATATCGCGAGAATAGAATGCGGTATCAGATACGCGCATTAATCTCAGTCCCGCACATATCACATATGTGCTCCTACTTCGTTTCGCATAAACTAGGAAACCTATGTGTAGGACTCTAAAGACTCGTCAATACGCCGGCAGTAGGTGATGATCATATCAAACACCCACAAGCCGCAAGCGGCCTACTAAACGTAATGGCCACCTGGGTATTGAGCGATCAGAAGATCAACAAGCAAGCCTACTCATACTCCTGCGAATCTAATCAGTAACACTACCGTACAGTCTGGTCTCTTCATCTGATATGTCGCATATCTCGCCTGGGGATGGTAAATGTCAGACCAAATAGCTTGATAAGTCATGCCGATGTGAGGCTTATAACGTGTCGAGAAACTACTGATAATACTTACCAGTAAATCTCAGAAACAACCCTTGCCAGGGACTTCCTTTTATAGCCAATCGAGCACAGCGCAACATTAACCCCCAATACCGGGAGAGTCAAAATCCCCTCCTATCTCTCATTGCCTCCATGGGAATCGGGACTGTACCCAAAAACTACCATTTTGCACGTTCTCTTGAACGTGGTAAGGTGGAAATCAAAGCACAGTGGGAATCACACAAGAGTCTATGACGATCTCGGGACGAAACACTAACCTGTACCAGTGTCACCAGAGAATTGCCATCTGACGTGAGGTATAATACCATTTAGGAGTTCTCGGCGAGTCCGTCCAGTATACCCAGTCTCCACTGAGCACCCGTATATCATCTCTGATGTCAAACACCAATGGATACGTGATCATCCATCGCCCGTCTACATGGGTCGAGAAAGTATACGCTAGTCTACTCTGGTATATCGATTCCCCGTCTTGATACACACACGACTAAGGACATTAAAGGATGTACTCAAGGACTACCTTTGTCCCACTAGTATGATCCGCATCATAATTCAGGTAGTCAAGTAAACATCCTAAGGGCTTTATCAACATGTAACAGAGAGACAATTAGTTTACACGTTAAAATAAAAAGTAACCAGATAGCATACTATCATGTTGAGCAAGAAAGTCCTCCCTATGTATGTCTAAGCATCCACTATAATATACATCATATATACAATAATGGCCTCTAGGGCATATATATAACTAACAATCTCCTACTTGCACTAGGGCCATATGTTGTAATATCCAATACCCAACAATCAGCAGTGATTGTAATATCTTATACTCAACCATCCTATAAAAGTCTTTCTTGGGAAAAGGCCTTTGTGAGTGGATCCGCCGTGTTGTCCTCTGAGTCTACTCTCCTAACCTCGATCTCCCTGGAGATCAACCATTTCCATGATCAGGTGATACTGCCTTAGAATATGTCTGGGTCACTGATGGGACGGGGGTTCTTAGGCATAAGCCACAACTCCATTGTCACACAATGGTAGGAACGAAGTTTATCTCATGAACTAATATACACCCAGACTGCCTCTTTGGTAGCATCTTTGGTAGCGATATATCCAGCCTTTATCGTCTTGTTTGCCACGGTATCTAGCTTGGAACTCTTCCAACATACCGTCCCTCTACTGCGGGTAAGGACAATATCCGTGACTGACATTCAGTCGACCTTACCACTCTGGAAGCTATCCAGTGATTCTCCCCAGGATCGATTGATACCATCTCACTACAGCTAGTGAGTATCCTAACATCCACTTAGATCTATCTCATAGATCCAAAACCTAGGATTTAGGAGGTATCATCTTGATCCTATATGCAGAATCCTTATGATAAGAGGAGATTGACCGAGTGTAGCATAGGAAACTCCTTTCCTATCAAGAGTATGTCATCCACGTATAATACGAGAAAGAACACCTTATTCTCTACTACCTTTTTGTATATACAAGGTTCATCTACCATTTTGATGAAGTCAAACGCTTTGACTATCACATCAAAATAGATGTTTCAACTTCGCGATGCCTGCATTAACCCGTAAAGCAACTTGCACACATTTCTGCTGCTCCCACTATCTATGAAGCCCTCTGGCTGTGTACTTATAGACTCTCTCTTCTAAATCACTATTTAGAAAAGTAGTCATGATACCCAACCGTCAGATATCGTAGTCATGGTATGTAGCAATGGCAAGTAGGATCCGGATGGACTTAAGCATAACTATTGGAGAAAAGGTTTCATCATAATCCACACCTGGTCGATGACGAAAACCTTTTACAACAAGTCTAGCTTTGAAAGTCTCAACTTTTCCATTTACACCAAGTAATCTTCTCAAGATATACTTGCTCCTGATGGGGGTATAACCCTTCAGATATAGCAACCAAAGTCCATACTTTGTTGGTGTATATAGATTCCATCTCAGATCGCTTAACATCCAGCCATTCTTACAGAGTCCCAACTCTTCATGGCCTGCTCGAAACTTCGTTGGGTCATCATCTCATGATGCAATCCTCGCTCCTACTGTCATTGAGAAAACCGAAGTATCTCTCAGGCGGATGAGGAACCCTACCAGATTGGCGGAGAGGCAGAGGTTCATCGGGAGCTATTGACTCCTCCAGTTCCACCAAATCATCAGCTGTAGTTTGTATAGCTTTCCAGTTCTACCTCATGACCAATAATTTCTTCCATAAAAAATTCCTTTTCTAAAAGGGTGGCATGCCAAGAAATAAATCACCTTTTGTTCCTCGGTACGGTAGAAGATATTCCCTTGCGAATGGTTAGGATATCCAACAAACTTCCACAGAACTGACCTTACCTCAAGCTTGTCCGGATTTTTCTTTTAAACATAGGCCGGACAACCCCAAATCTTAACTTACTTTAAGAGATGGGCTCTTCCCATACCGTATCACATATGGAGTGGTAGGCATTGATTTGGTTGGAACCCAATTCAATAGGTATGCAGCTTCTTAAGTGCATAATCCCCAAAAGGAAATAAGTAACTCAGTAGTACTCATCATAGAGCGCACCTTATCTAATAGGGTACGATTGCTCCGCCCCGATACACCATAGTGCTGTGGTGTATACGGAGGAGTGATGATGAGAGAGAATCTCATTCCCCGATACGGAGGGGTAGTGCTCTTCCCATACCGTATCACATATGGAGTGGTAGGATTGATTTGGTTGGAACCCAATTCAATAAGTATGCAGCTTCTTAAGTGCATAATCCCCAAAAGAAAATAGGTAACTCAGCAGTACTCATCATAGAGCGCACCTTATCTAATAGGGTATGATTGCTCCGCCCCGATACACCGTAGTGTTGTGGTGTATACGGAGGAGTAATACTGAGAGAGAATCTCATTCTCCTTTATAATAGTCCAGGATCTCCGTGCTCAAGTATTTTCCTCCTCGATCACATCAAAAGATATAATACTTATATCTGTTTTGGTTCTTTACTTCTGACTTATATTCTTTGAATTTCTCAAAAGGTTCAGACTTGTGTTTCAACAGGAACATATGTCCGAATCTTGAGAGATCATCAGTGAATGTAATGAAGTACAAAGAACTAATCCTGGCATGTGTAGACAGGGGACCTACATACATCATCATGTATCAATCCTAAGAGTTCACTAACTCTTTCTCTATTTTCAGTAAACGGAGCTATGGTCATTTTATCTTTGTGACATGACTGCCATGTTTCATAAGATGTAAATTCAAACTGATTTAGATATGCATCTTAATGTAACTTAGCTAGTCGGGTCACATTGATATGACCTAGTCTACAATGCCTCAAGAAGGATTCGTTCATTTCTGAACTCTTCTTCTTATGCGTGTTTTGTACGTTAAGAACCGCAGTTTGATTTAGAACGTATATGCCATTAGATAACGTGCCTGATCTGATCAACTCTTTATATAGGAAATGTTTAAAACATTATCCATCAATACAAAATTATATCGTTCTTTACTAAATAAAGAGACTGATATGATGTTGTATATCGGGTTTGGTATCTAATAATATTCGTTCAGAATCAATGTATTTGGTAATATAGAGTGATAACTGCCAACGACTTTGGCTGCAACAATTGCACCGTTTCTAACTCTTAAAACTTTTTCACCCATTCTCAGTTCTCTACCTATCTGTAGCCCATGTAACAGATTACATATGTAGGATCCTGATCCGGTATCTTATACCCAGGATGTAGAGGATACTGAAAAACAGTTCTCGGTAATGAACACACCCGAAGAAGATGTATCATCATGCACTTTCTTCGTTTGGGCAGCATAGGTACCCTGGTAATCCCCTATCTCATGCCCGGTCTTATAATAATTATAAAGTAGAGCGGGACCAACGTTCCCCAGCTCAGTATAACAAGCGGGCCCAGTCAATGCATCCATATTATTATCTTGATTAAGGTATGACATGGTCGTTACAAGGAGAGAGAGAGAGAAGAAAATACTCTGCGTGCGCTCTTGGAAGATCAGATTGGTTATTATTTTATCTAATCAGGATGGCTCCCACTGTTTTTATCAAATCTTCCTTCAAACCCTAAAAGGAAAGACTAGCCGGGATTAATTACACCCTACAAGTTCACCAATCTTTCAGCCAAGCCAGTGTCGGTACTTTGAAGGAGGTTCCTCGTGTTTCGCACGGACCTAATTAAAATAAAGCTCATTTTTCCAGGGGCATAACCCCGTTGACATCTTTCTAGACACCTATTTAATCGGCTAATTGTAAAGTGCAAAACTCTCCCAGGAGTAACAATTACTCACAGTGGGTATCGGGATCCAACTATCTCATAGAAAGTATGCAATCTCATTGCAAATTTCAACACTTGAAATTCCCGATAATTTTTCCCCTAGCAGGCTATGATCTTAACGCAGGCCAACAAACCATAGTGCACTAGTCAAGTTCAACCCGTACATTTCATGATTGAATTAAACCCACCTGCACGACCCTTGACGCAGGCCAATAAAGTCACACGACTACCCTAACTCAATCGCATCATATGCTTTAGCAGATAAGCATTAAATAGCTACCTCACACTACGCCTTGATGCAGGCCAACAAACGTAACACGAATATTATGAAGTACTTATCTGAAATGACGAAGGGCTATGACAGGTTTTTAAGAAAACCTTTTGCGTAATGAACTTGATATCGTTGTAGAATCAAATGATTTTAAATGGAGTGTTTTTTAGGCTTTTGCTAGTTTCGCTAAAGAGGTCACTCCCGGTGAAGGGATCTCGGCTCTTTCCTCATCGAATGAGGTGCAGGATATTCACAATACCACTATGCAAAGGAAGAACTAGAAAAGCAATCAAAAGACAAAACCGAGGATTGGAGCATCTGCCTGTTATTTCTGAAGAGTCACTCCCAGTGAATAACCAATCTAATTTTGCAAGAGCGCATGCTAAAGTGTTTTATTCTATTTCTCTCCAGGTAGCGACCATGACACGCCTTAATCAAGATAATAATATGGATGTATTGACCGAACCCGCTTATTTTACTGAGTTGGGGAACGTTGGTTCAGCTTTTTCTTATGATTGTCATAAGTCTGAGAAAGGAATAGGGGAATGTCACGACCCGAAATGGCACGTGACTGGCACTTGAATTATATGAAGTCTATAGGACCCCATCTAATTCAAGTAAGCCAAAATCCCAAAAATCTAAACCATTTTAAGGAAGAAGTGCGGAAAACATGTTTTAAAGCAAGTGGTTTTAACAAAATAATCGAAGTATGCATTTTAAAAACCTCAAGTATTTTGTGAAAATTTTGGCAGAGTTTCCTTTGTAAATACTGGCCCCAAAAAGGGTACAACATGTATAATATGAATAAAGGCATCCCCAAACAGGAGCTAGCTCTTCGTCAATTGACGGTCACAACAACGCAAGCAATATAATATACAACGCCGAAGGGCGAGGATCAAAACTTAAAAGGAAACTCAAAGCAAGAAAACCCACAATAATACAACGCGCGACTCTAAGGTCGAAAGAATAACAACTGGTTTTCTAAGTCTGAAATAATATACAAGTCTGGTTGATGGAGTTTACTAGATACAACTGAATACAAATGTACAACGGTGGTCACGATGTGAGTGAACCCACCAACCAAAGCAATCACCCGGAAAGAGAGCAGTGTGCCAGAAAGCTGCAATGAAACCTATACGGCAAAACCTGCAAGAACTGTGGCACAACGGGGGTGAGTTGCCAACTCGTGAGTAGAAAACATCACAGAGCAGAAATCGTATGTATGACTCAATCCTAGGTCAATACGATCAGTAAAATATATATCCTCAATATGATAAAGTCTGAAGCATGATAGGGTGGCAGGGGTAAACATTTATACATAAGTGTAATACCAAGTGCTCGTATCAGTGTCTCAGGTAGAAACATATCATAAATATGAGGTATGATCAATGTAATCAACATGAAATCAGTGTCAACTATATATTCAAGTCTATAAGTATGTGGATATCATCCAACTATGTAATCAATGCCTGTATGCATATGGGTCTCGTCCACGTGTCAACCAATGACACAACAACATCATGCATGTAAACGTCATAAAAGTATATGCATGAAACTATGAGGATATAAATCAATATGTGTCCCTCGCGACACATCAAAATCATGGAACCTGAGTGTCCAGCATCGACACTCAAAACATCATGAAACCCGTGTCCAGCATCGACATGTAAATCCTCATATATCTCAGGCTCCGTATCATCTGCGGGATCGGCCCGCGGGCACCAACAGTACGGATCGGCCTATATCCATCTCATGACACCGGTCGGTATTCTCCGGATAACCACCAGGTCCAAAAACTATCACCGGTAGGTAGTGGTCCCTACTGCCAGGCTCACCGTCTACTGCACAGCAAATCCGTTCTCGTCCCAGGGTACCATACCGAGTCCACCATGTACCCGTAATCGGCCTCATCCATCTCTTCGAATCGGGTATCACTGTCACCCGTCTCAGAACCGAGAAAATGCATGGTAGACGCACTGAAATATCATGTCAAGAGAAACCGGGTTTTTAAATCAGTGCATACTTTCTTTTTGAAATACCCACGGTTCTCAAATCCAGAAATCTCATGGAAACAGCATATCTCAATGCGTAAAGTCGTAAAGTATGATGTATGCGACATCTAACAGAAATATAAGTATATCCGTATATCATGCAACATGGAACATTAATATGCACATATCAAGGGAAAACCGTTCTTTCAAATGAATCCTGTTTTAAAATATATCTTGCGGTTCCCAACTTTTCCAAAGTCAAATGCAACATCGTAAAAAGGTGCATATGTAACTATAACAAGTAAATTGTGCAAGGAGTCATATCATGATGCAGCAATCCTACTGTGTAGTGACATGGCAATTACCGTTGATGATGTGTGTGAGCCGGCAAGTAAGTGTTCGTAGACATACGCATCATCGGTAATGGTGCTAGTTTCCTGATAACATGGGTTTAATATAACAATAAACATATTTAAACATGCAATGCGCCGCGAGTAGTAAGAATATGTGGAAAAAGAATAATACACGCAACAATAAAGAATCTACATTAATATATGTGAGTCACATAGTTTTGACATTTGAAATAACACAAATCGTGGTGTTTTTGGTAAATAGGGACTACTGTGTTTTTAAGAAAAGGTAAGTCTTTTTAAATATCCATAGAATCTCTTGTCCTGTCTTTAAAATACTCACGATTCATTATTTTTGAAATGGGTATGACTCGAGCCTAGTCAAACATCTATAAGTAGCTACAGGACTAAACTAACAGGCTAATCGAAAAGGTACAGAAACCATCTAAATCTGAGTCGATATATATATAATAGTCGGTGATCCCGCCTCAAAAGTATCACATACGATACAATATATAATATGACATCCTCGAGTCAAGAGTGAGGATCTATCATCAATATATAGCTCGTACGGTAAATCCATCGTACGGCATCCCAAATCTGGGTACGGGTCGAAAATCACATTTATCTCATCAATTATCTGGTATCCTTATCATCATATCTCATGAATTGGGGGTACTGATCTAAGTCTAGTACAAACTGATACCATCAACATATGTTTGTGTGCATGTGTATGAAAACACATTGCCTAAACACCCGCTATGACAACATGTCGTATCTCATAATACGAACCAAAACATATCACCGATCTAATGGCATCATGCCCAAATCTCATCGACTCATCTCCAAGTACTATATACTATCCTCATCATCCATGTATATGTGTACGTATATGTATATACATAGTCCCATAACTATGTGTGTGTGTATATATACATACCCCCATATACGCACAAGTAATAAAATGTAGGCATAGCGTGTGTGTATAAAAACTTTATTCTAGGGTTCGCGACTAAGAAACTAATTATGACACTATCATCCAATTACACTAAAGTTATCCATGACTCCCAAAGTCTATCTAGATAATCATAATCTCACAATAACCATATAAATATATCCATATAATATATACCATGACTACACTACGAACTGCGGGGGTGTTATACGCCATCCACCCGACTTCCCCCGTAAATATATATCTACTCACCTTGATCCTTGATCGCCGAAGTCGATGATGCCATGCTCGTCCTTGTCGTTCATGTCCACTCGAGGGTACCTACACACACACACACACACACAGAGTACCGTGAACTGAAATCGCGAACGAAAACCAAAGCGGTACGAGTATAACACATAGGTTAAAACCTATAGTTTTCGCATGTAAGAATAATCAAATAACTCCTGATATCGACGTACAAACGTCAAATGATCGAGATAAAACACAAATACCAAAACTTTAAGTCATGAATACCAAGAAATGCAAGGCAGCAACTCAATAAAATTGTCCTATATTTTAGTTCTGGTGAAAACAATGTGCACAAACAGTACTGGAGTGATGTATAGGGGGCATTTGATCTACAGAAGCAACCTGGGCACCAAAATCCATAGAGTGGCCAGCCACACACCCACTAAATCTGGCCTCCTCGTCCCCCAATGCTCCGTTGTGCTTCGTCTTCGTAGGGTGGTCTCCTAGTGTTCTAACTTGGTCTCTGAAGTTGTTTGGTTTTCCAGTAAAAGTCCCAGGTTATCCCAGATTTCCTGCACCCTCAATTTAAACACAAACTGACACAGAAAGTTTCAGATTTTAAATCTTGTGTTTTGTTTTAAGTTTGATCTGGGTTTTAGACACTAGGGGGGGGGTCTAAGGTCACCCCTAAAGCAAATTACACTATCTCAATTCAAGACTTCCTCGAACCCTAACTTGGAATTTTCAAAGTTCACTAAATCAGACTTAAACACTTCCAAACATGCATAGACACTAAAGAGAATGGATTATTACACTAAAGGTGATGAAATTACCTTATTTGGCAACTCAAGAATTTTCTTAAGTTGCCCCAAGTGCTCAAAATCCGATTTTTCTTGGTCCAAAGTGCTTGTAGTGAGCTTGTGCATGTTTTTAATGAAGTGGGGATGATGTTTTGATGGATTTTTGGTGTAGTAGTATGGAGGTAGAGGAGGTGGGAGGAAGTGGGCTGCCATGAGAGGAGAAGAAGAAGAAATGATGAAGAAATGAAGAGGAATGGCTAAGGTCAAAGAAACCCTTCTCACTCTCTCTCACTCTCTTGCCCATACCCCTCACCATGCCACATTGTTTAATGTTTTCATTTTCTTTTCTTTTTCTTTTCTTCTCTTTTCTTTTCATTTTAAAACAAAAGTCATGCATGAAAAAGGAAAGAAACCACGGTAGGAAATGCAAAATGTGCAGTATGACATGGTGCATGTCATGTGCACAAATCCGGTTTAATACACGATTAGTGATATTTAATCGCGATTAGCATTAAAATAGTGTATAATTAATTATAAAAATTGTAATTTGCATAAATCACATAAAGCTCCATCATTTCAGTAATTCTTATAATTTTTTCCAAATTTTCCCCAATTTATCGGTATTTAATTATATCGCCATATTAAAATATTCATAATATTTAATATTTAATTATAAAAATTCCCAAAAATAATATTTTATTTTTCTGAAATCTTACAGGGAATATCAGGATTCCCATGCAACCCGAACGAAGAAAGAGCATGATGATGCATCATCAAAAAATTTCGACAGAAACCGATGTGAAGAAAAATACGGTTTTTGGAAAATTGTTCGATCGGAAATGTAAAACACATTAGACAAAGCTAGACTATGTTAATGGCGAGGCTCTGATACCACTGTAAGTGCAAGGCGGCGCCCCGGCCTCAATCCCGAGGCCAAATGCGGAAGCGATGGTTAACTTTAATTTTTCAAACCGGCACCATCGCGTACTAAAACCCGGATCGTATCATTAACTAGTCCTAGCTAACTACAAGATGGGAAGAGAGATATACCGAGTGATCCGTGTCCTTCGGTCTTCTCGTCGTCGTCCCGATCTCCCGCGGAATCTCCGGTCTCCACCTCGTCGCCGGAAGGGCACCACGTCGCCGGCTTCTTTTACGGGCTCCCGCCTATATACCGAGGCAACTCGGGCACGAAGTTGGCGAGTCGACATGCCCAAGATTTGCTGTAGAATGTGAGTAGAACCATGTCTCATTTTGGGGTAGTGGATGTTGCCTTTTTGGTGGAGGAATGGTTGTAGGATTTTTTTGTGATGAACTAGAGAGTATTTTTCAAGCAAAAATGAGAGCATCAACCCACTCCAAAAAACCAATCAGCCCCCACCACCAAAAAGTGGCCGGCCTCATGTTAAGTGAATGGGGAGAAGAGAGAGCCAAGACAAAGGGGTGGGTGGAAAGCAATGATGCAAGCAAGTGATGATGAGAGAATCCAATGATCACAACCAAAAACCCACACTCCAAAACCAACCATCATCTACAACTATGATGACTAAAGAAAGTCAAACAAAGATGGATAATCAAGTCAATGGATGGTGCACCCATCATGATGTAACAAAATGCAAAGAACACCCTCCACAAATGCTTATTTGCACAAATGCAAATAAGCCCTCCTCCACCAATCTTCGGCCAATGAAGGATACAAAGAAATATGGCCGAAGCGAAAACAAACTGGCAACTCCAAAAACTGGTCCCGTAATAAATTATAGGAAAACCCCGATACTGTGCATACACACCCGCATCTGTATTCCGACCGAAATACAAATGCAATGAGACAAAATCTACACTGTACTATACTAGGATCCGGCTTAAACCAAAGCCGGCTAGTAATATCCGTTCGATCCTGATCCGTGCAATACCGCACGTATCTGATCGAACCCTGCCATATCTCCATACGGTCTCTACAGCGTTTCGCCCGAAAACTTGAGCAACTGAATGTGGGGGACTCTAAAGACTCGTCAACACCTTGGTTGTGGATTTAACCACTAGCACGTCAGAGGTATAAGCCAATACGTAACGGGCCACCATCTATTAACCAGAAAGGACGTCGATGAGAGAACTCATCCTGACACCCTACTGAGCCTGTCAGTGGCAATATCCGTACAGTCTGGTCCGTTCGTCTATGAGCATCGCATGGCGGGCCTAGGAGGTTGGTAAAAGTCAGACCCCCAAAAGCGGTACAAGTCGTGTCGGAGTGTAGCCCAGAACACCCTGAGATACTACTGGAATACCTACCAGTAAATCTCCTGCCTCGGCCGAGGGCTTCGTGTAATGCTCTCCTAGACACAGCGCGACCTCACCCCCAATACCGGGAGAGACGAACCCCTGAAGATCCGCTCACTGCCTCCATGTGGCTCGGGTCTGTACCCAACTAAAACCTGTTTGCACGTCTCCTTTGAGCGTGGTAGGGTAGTAATCAAAGTACAGTAGGAACTCACACGAGAAAAATGACGATCCTTAGGTCGATGAACTAACCTGTACACATGTCACCAGGGAACTGCCACCTGACGTCAGGTATAAGACCAACTAGCATGTTCCCGGCGAGTCCTATCCGGTGTACTCATAACCCAATGAGCACCTGTATACATCTTAGGTGAACCAACTGACACCAGTGGCTTGTGAGACCGGCCACAGCCCCTCGTCGGGGTTTCGACTGTATACACTAGTCTACTCTGGAGTATCGATGCCCTGTCTCGAAACTCCCACGACTAGGGACCTTTTAAGGATGTGCTTATAGACCCCAACTCCCACTTTTATGATCGCCCTCATACTGCTGGTGGTCAAGCAAGAATCCTAGGGGTCTATCAACGTGTAATAGCGACATGTCAGGTCACCTAAAGCAGTACACGATGATAAAGGTAAACCAGATAGCATACTATCATCTCGAGTAAGAGTCCTACCGGGATAGGTCCTCCCTCAATCATTGCAATCACGTGCCTGTGATCCAATAATTGACTCTGAGGGCACTATCTCCAACAATCTCCCACTTGAACTCAAGGCTAATTATTGCGATGTCGCATACTCACAGCCCGTGTGATACCGAACACCCAACTCCTCTACTAGTCAGTCTCACAAAGCCCGTTTACGAAACTATTGCGTTCGAGAAATAGCCTCAGTTAGTGGATCCGCCTTGATGTTTCTTTCTATGTCTCTCTATATCTCATGTTCACGGAGAAAGCCATCTCCCGAAATGAGCAATACCTGTCTTAGAATGTGTCTGGATGTCTGATGGGACCTAGCTCATAAATGAACTCCAAATCCAAACTTCTTAGACTGTATCGACAACCGAACTTAATCAGTATCCTGCGCCATGCCTCCCTCAGTATTTCCTTAGACCACCTGTCCAAAATACTGCCCCTAGTCAGAAGGAAAACTATAACTCTGACAACCTCCTTGTCGTCCAGGTCACCTTGGAAGCCTGGAATGATAACTGTCTCCCGAATGAGGCTGTCGTTATCATATCCCTAGAACATCCATTTATGTTTTAAAACTGCTTCCGACTGTTTCTCCAGAATTGGATCAATGTCAACTTATTGCATCTAGTGCAAAAACAACATCTGGTGTAGTACTTGACATCTCATGATTGACTCAATTGCCTAAGCAAGTGATCTGCCAATCATGCACATCCCTCTCCCCTTTAGTCTGTAAGACACATTTAGAGAGGGTGACTCCATCACCTGCAGGTACACTACCGTGCCAGGAGTCGTCCATTCTAAATACTCTTAGAATGCTGTCTAAGTACCCTGATTGGGAAACCACCCAAATCTAGATCTAAAATCATAGATCTAGTAACCAGTATGTCAGATATAATATCCAAGTCCCATGTGGAGAAACCACTGTGTGACGACCAATGTATAACCGATCGTAGTATAGGAATATCACTTCCTACTCTGTATATGTCATCCAAATACCAGGACATCACACCCTACTACCTTCTCAACAGATCCATCCCCTATTCTGATGAAGTCAAACCTATGACTGTCACATCAGAAATAGATGATCTATCTCCGCTATATCTGCTTCAGTTTGTAAATAGACATAAGCCACTTGTCCACCAATGCTTCCGCTGCTCCCACTGACTACGACAACCCTCTAGCAGAGTCATATACACGTACACTTCTAAAGCTAGTTTAGAACGACGCTATACTCATCCTCCCGCCGGGTCTCACAGTCTGGAACAACAGCAATGGCAAGTCTGGGTAAACAAGAACCTCCTTGCCACCGTCCTTGAGCATACCGAAGTACCTCTCGGGTGCCTGAGGTTACCCACTTTATCTGCGGAGTGGCCAATGGAATGTCAATCCAGATTGAATGTTTAGGTTCCTATCAAATCTTCAGTAATCGTTTGTGGTTCTGGAATCACTTCCAGTTCTACCATACTCCCACTACTGTTTTCTGAAAAAATCCATTTTTATTAAAAATGTGGCGAGTTTAGAACAATATCATTATTGATCTTCCAGATGGTAGAAAGTCAACCCTCATCATAGCCTGGGTCAACCCACAAACAGCCATTACAGAAACGTGCCTTGAGTTGTCCAGTGTCTGGTTTTAATCATAAGCCGGACAACTCCCCGTACCTTAACATCGTTAAGATATGAACTGTTCTATATTCAATATAGGACCAGAGGCACTGATTTAATTGAGCCAGATTCAAATCATGCAGCTGTCTCCAGTGCATGTCGACTAAATGGAAGGAGGCCGATCAGCGTTACTTAACTTAGGAATGCTTCCAATTATGAGTAACCTGAAAGAGAAGCAAGGTCTCTTAATCATTACTATCAACTGAATACCATACTCAAGTATCTACATCTCCGATCACTTTGAAGAATCCCGATACTTGCAATATCTGGCTCTCTACTTTATTCATATACCTATAACTTCTCAAAATTCGGACCCTGTGTTTCCACGAAACACTTGTCTAAAAACTAGAGAAGTCATAAGTAAAACGAACATAGTACGAGGACCAACCCCTCTGTCCTGATGGACCGTGGACAATATACAATACTCTGTATAAGTCCCTTGAGTCTGATAACTCATCCACTGTGTGTCGTAGGTTGAAAACTGTACTTATGGTTAAGAAGAATTACACCGCTGTTTTAATGCTCCTTACCCAACCATCCACTGATATAGGTAAATTTCATAGACATAATTTCAAAAAAGGTATATCTCACTCTATGAAAATAGACGTACAGATATATCAATTTGAAATTGGTGCATAACAGCGGATATTCAAAACCAAATATTTGCCGACCGGCAAACAGCCCAGGTGATTTCCTCAAATATCACCGATTACAACGAATCCCGATATAATGAGGATGATCACCTAATTCCCAATAACTTACTCCCACTCATCATCCGCAAATCCATACAGATGTGAGAATCATACCTGGTAAATACATACCCTGGAGTAAGTATCTTAATTGGGAGATCAGTTTTCTTTTAACAGTACACAGTGAAACTGAAACATTGAAAATGTTTCGATGGGGTATCCCGGTATTCCTAGTAATGCTTCTTCCATTATCCATATTCACAACTGTAACCGTATATCTCTTTGTCACCTCTCCAAATCCCTTTATATGTCTTTAGTCATTACCTTCTGCACACCCCTTTAGGCCAAATGGTTTTCTTCCTTCCCTACCGTTCGGCACCAGCTTATGGTTTGGAAGAAGACTATCTAATAAGCATAATGGGTGTATTGTCCTAATCCTAGGAGCACTCGCAATGCAAGAGAAGGTGAAGATAAAAGACAACCGAATAAACCTTATTCCTATTTCTCCTGAACCAGAATCCATCCCCGAACTGGAAGAAGTTCCTTTCGAGTTCGTATATAACCATACGATGGAGTATCCAATAAACTGTGGATCTTCGTAGTGATACGGAGTGTCCTGGAGAAATACAAAGGTGATGTGGGAGTGGTAACGAAAAACTTGGTTTGGTCGTGAATATCAGTCGCAATTTACTTTGCCCTCTTAGTAATCCCTTACTTTGTCTTAACTTAATACCTTCTGTACACCATCGTTAGGCTAATTGGTTTTCTTCATTCTCCACCGGTCGGCACCAGCCTAAGGTTTGGAAGAAGACTATCCAATTTGCGTAATAGGTGTACTATCTCCTAAACCAAGGAATACTCACAACTTGAGAGAAGGTAAAAGGAAAAGACAACTGAATAATCCTATCCGTTTTCTCCAGACCAGAAACCATCCTCGAATAAATCCCTTCGAGTTCGTATATAACCATACGATGGTTTGGTCCAATGGAAGTGGACGTTCATAGTAATACGGGGTGTCCTGGAGAAAAGGGTAAAAGTAGGAGTGGCAATGAGGTGTGCAACTCTGACAATCCAAAAGCCAGTGTTAAGAAGGTTCGGTTAATTTTGGTCTCTGAGTCATAGTCTAGGGTCGGGTCAATGGTCGCTGCCAAAGAGAGAGAGAAAAGAAACACTCAGCGTGCACTCTAACCTAGATCAGAATGGTTACCAATTTATCTAATCTGGAAACCTCCCACTGTACCGTCAAATTCTTCTCCAAACCCAAAAGAAGAATTAGTCCGGATCACCCGAGGAGTAAACCAACTCATCAGTGGGAATCGGGATCCAACTATCATCGCATGATAACGTGACGGAATCCGCTCACGCTATTACACTCCAGAAGGTATGCGCATATCTGGCAAGTTTCAGTTCTTTTGAAACTCCCGATGTGATTTTTGCCCCATGCTCTTATGACCTTGACTTTGGCCAACATATCATAAGTCACATGTCAAGTTCTACCCGTCATTTTCCAGGTTAATTTGAGCACACCCGTACATACCCTTGACTTTGGCCAAAATAGTAGTACGACTGCCCCAAACCAACGCATCTATCTATGCTGCATATGAATACCCAATAGCTACCAATCACTGCGCCTTGACTTTGGCCAACATACACAGCTTGAATACTATTGACCACCCATATGAAACGACGGAGGGCTACGAATGGTTTCTGGCGAAAACCTTTAACGTAGTGAACTTGATATCGTTGAAGGAACGGATAGCTTTTTAGAAAAATATAGTAACGACAACCTTTGCTAAAGAGGTCACTCCCGGTGAAGGGATCTCGGCTCTTTCCCCGTAGAATGAGGTGCAGGATATTCCAACTGAATACCACGATGCAAAGCAAAAGTAATCGGCTATAGTGAAGTTATTATCCTGACGCAAACTTTTGTCCAAGAGGTCACTCCCGGTGAAGGGTTCTCGGCCCTTGCCTCGTCGACTGAGGAGCAGGATATTCCAACTGAATACCACGATGCAAAACAAAAGTGAACGTCCTTGCAATAACAGCTTTTTGAAAAGGTTCCAACAACATCAGATTAGGTTTGTTTTAACTTGCACTAATCCGAATCAACGCAGTCCCATCAATTGATCACACCAAAAAGAACGAAAATATACTGATGTACGTATATGCCATCCGCATTCGCCACTGGGTCCCGTCATTACCCGTTAGGTTAGCTAACTAACGACAGAGCGGGGACTGGACTAGCACGGATGTAAAACATATACAACATCTACTAATATATATATACCAATATATAATATTTCGCTCAAGGCGTGATAAAATGCAACATCACAGAAATGTACAGCATCACAGAACAATACAGATATCTGGGATCCCCGGGTTTCACAGAGCCGCTGAAACCCGACGTTCCCCTGGTCGTGTGGATAGCCTGTGCAATGAAATCATAGACCCCTACGGGCGCGGCAAGTTACCCGCCAAAACCTGAAGCGAGGCAGCCCCCTTCAGCAACGTGAATGGACCACCCAGCACTTCACGGAATCCGGTAACTTGGGCACCCCTCCTGGGTCAACCTGTACCCCCTACGAGTGCGGCGAATAGCCCGCCAATTCTAGAGTGTAGCCCCCTCCGTCTCAATGCCATGAGATGCGGGCTTGTTGCCCTCTAGAATTCGGCTATCCGTGCACCCCTCCGCGGGGCAATCCTAGTACAGAAAGTAAAATATACATACAACGGGTACATCGACCGCAACCTGGTCATGCCCCAAAAGAATAATACAAACAGGCAGTGACGGTAGTCCACATGTCGGACGCTCGCCCCGCAATATCAAATGTACATAATACAACAAAAAACTGTACTAGCATTGCATCCAGGCTATCCCCCACGACCAATCCGCAACATCACAGCAATACACAGAACATCAACGTGAAAGTCATGCTCGCAAATCCGTCTAGCTGGGCTATAACAGTTAGACTGGATTTACCGATCAAGTGACATTCACGGTCGCAGATATAATGTAAATACTGTGAACTAATGTGTTTAAAATATCCGATCGATCAAATTTTACCAAGTGGGCCCCCAAGTACTACTGTAGCACATCAAGAAATTCTGGGCCCAAAAATAATATTCCAAAACCCCTATTTCAAAGTCAGGAGCTTTCTGAAAAATTTTGGTACACTGAACAGTTCAAGTCGCGGCGGAATCACGGCCCAAGCATGGGTTTGGCCGCGGTTCCGCGGTCGTTTAGACTGTTCACGAGACCAAATTTTCCCAGAACTTTTACAATGTCATACACATCATTCTGAAACAACCTGAAAAATTTTTGGACTTCAAAAAATTTCGACAGAAACTGATGTGAAGAAAAATACGGTTTTTGGAAAATTGTTCGATCGGAAATGTAAAACACATTAGACAAAGCTAGACTATGTTAATGGCGAGGCTCTGATACCACTGTAAGTGCACGGCGGCGCCCTGGCCTCCATCCCGAGGCCAAATGCGGAAGCGATGGTTAACTTTAATTTTTCAAACCGGCACCACCGCGCACTAAAACCTGGATCGTACCATTAACTAGTCCTAGCTAACTACAAGATGGGAAGAGAGATATACCGAGTGATCCATGTCCTCCGGTCTTCTCGTCGTCGTCCCGATCTCCTGCGGAATCTCCGGTCTCCACCTCGTCGCCGGAAGGGCACCACGTCGCCGGCTTCTTTTACGGGCTCCCGCCTCTATACCGAGGCAACTCGGGCACGAAGTTGGCGAGTCGACGTGCCCAAGATTTGCTGTAGAATGTGTGTAGAACCATGTCTCATTTTGGGGTAGTGGATGTTGCCTTTTAGGTGGAGGAATGGTTGTAGGATTTTTTTGTGATGAACTAGAGAGTATTTTTCAAGCAAAAATGAGAGCATCAACCCACTCCAAAAAATCAATCAGCCCCCACCACCAAAAAGTGGCCGGCCTCATGTCAAGTGAATGGGGAGAAGAGAGAGCCAAGACAAGGGGGTGGGTGGAAAGCAATGATACAAGCAAGTGATGATGAGAGAATCCAATGATCACAACCAAAAAACCACACTCCAAAACCAACCATCATCTACAACTATGATGACTAAAGAAAGTCAAGCAATGATGGATAATCAAGTCAATGGATGGTGCACCCATCATGATGTAACAAAATGCAAAGAACACCCTCCACAAATGCTTGCAAATAAGCCATCCTCCATCAATCTTCGGCCAATGAAGGATACAAAGAAATATGGCCGAAGCGAAAACAAGCTGGCAACTCCAAAAACTGGTCCCGTAATAAATTACAGGAAAACCCCGATACTGTGCATACACACCCGCATCTGTATTCCGACCGAAATACAAATGCAATGAGACAAAATCTACACTGTACTATACTAGGATCCGGCTTAAACCAAAGCCGGCTAGTAATATCCGTTCGATCCTGATCCGTGCAATACCGCACGTATCTGATCGAACCCTGCCATATCTCCATCCGGCCTCTACAGCGTTTCGCCCGAAAACTTGAGCAACTGAATGTGGGGGACACTAAAGATTCGTCAACACCTTGGTTGTGGATTTAACCACTAGCACGTCAGGGGTTTAAGCCAATACGTGACGGGCCACCAGCTATTGACCAGAAAGGACGTCGATGAGCGAACTCATCCTGACACCCTACTGAGCCTGTCAGTGACAATATCCGTACAGTCCGGTCCGTTCGTCTATGAGCATCGCATGGCGAGCCTAGGGGGTTGGTAAAAGTCAGACCCCCAAAAGCGGTACAAGTCGTGTCGGAGTGTCGCCTAGAACACCCTGAGATACTACTGGAATACCTACCAGTAAATTTCCTGCCTCGGCCGAGGGCTTCGTGTAATGGCTCTCCTAGACACAGCGCGACCTCACCCCCAATACCGGGAGAGACGAACCCCTGAAGATCCGCTCACTGCCTCCATGTGGCTCGGGACTGTACCCAACTAAAACCTGTTTGCACGTCTCCTTTGAGCGTGGTAGGGTAGTAATCAAAGTACAGTAGGAACTCACACGAGACAAATGACGATCCCCAGGTCGATGAACTAACCTGTACACATGTCACCAGGGAACTGCCACCTGACGTCAGGTATAAGTCCAACTAGCATGTTCCCGGCGAGTCCTGTCCGGTGTACTCATAACCCAATGAGCACCTGTATACATCTTAGGTGAACCAACTAACACCAGTGGCTTGTGAGACCGGCCACCGCCCCTCGTCGGGGTCTCGACTGTATACACTAGTCTACTCTGGAGTATCGATGCCCTGTCTCGAAACTCCCACGACTAGGGACCTTTTAAGGATGTGCTTATAGACCCCAGCTCCCACTTATATGATCGCCCTCATACTGCTGGTGGTCAAGCAAGAATCCTAAGGGCTCTATCAACGTGTAATAGCGACATGTCAGGTCACCTAAAGCAGTGCACGATGATAAAGGTAAACCAGATAGCATACTATCATCTCGAGTAAGACTGTCCTACCGGGATAGGTCCTCCCTCAATCATTGCAATCACGTGCCTGTGATCCAATAATTGACTCTAGGGCACTATCTCCAACAAGGAATGGTTCCTCGTACTTTATTACATTCATCGATGATCTCTCAAGATTCGGACATGTATTCTTTTTGAAATACAAATCTGAAGGTTTTGAGAAATTCAAAGAATATAAGTGCGGTGTTGAAAACCAGACCAGTAAAAGTATTAAAGTCTTTCAATCTGATCGGGGAGGAAAATACTTGAGCTCGGAATTCCGAGACTACTTAAAAGAGAATGGGATTCTCTCTCAGCTTACTCCTCCGTATACACCACAGCGCAATCGAGTTTCGGAGCGGAGAAATCGTACCCTATTAGATATGGTGCGCTCTATGATGAGTCTCGCCGAGTTACCTATTTCCTTTTGGGGTTATGCACTTGAGACAGATGCATACCTATTGAATAGTGTTCCGACCAAATCCGTGCCTACCACTCCATATGAGATATAGAATGGGAAGAGACCATCTCTTAAATGAGTTAAGATATGGGGTTGTCCGGCCCATGTTAAAAGGCAAAATCCGGACAACCTCGAGGCAAGATATGTTTTGTGCAAGTTTGTGGGATATCCAAAAGATTCATATGGATATATTTTCTACCATACTGAGGAATAAAAGGTGTTTGTTTCTCAACATGCCACCTTTTTAGAAAAGGAATTTCTTGTGAAAGAAATTAGTGGTAATGAGGTAGAACTGGAAGAAGTTCCATCTGCACAAATTATAACTGATGATTTGGTAGAATCAGAGGATTCAATAGTCCCCGATGAAGCTCAGCCACTCTGCAGATTTAGTAGGGTTCCTCATCCACCTGAGAGATACTACAGTTTTTACATAGACGGTGGGAGTAAGGATTGCATCATGAAAGATGATGACTCAACTAGTTTCGAGCAGGCCATCACGAGTAGAGACTCTGTGAAATGGCTGGATGCTATGCGATCTAAGATGGAATCCATGTACACCAACAAAGTATGGACTTTAGAAGTTGTTTCTGAAGTGGTAAAACCAATTGGGAGCAAAAGGATCTTTAAGAAGAAACTTTGTGTAGATGGAAAGGTTGAGACCTTCAAAGCTATAGACTTGTAGAAAAAGGTTTTCGTCAATGACCTGGTGTCGATTATGATGAAACCTTTTCTCTAGTGGCTATTCTTAAGTCCATCAGGATCTTACTTGCCATTGCTGCATACCATGACTACGAAATCTGGCAGATGGATGTCAAGACCGCTTTTCTGAATGGTGATTTAGAAGAGAGCGTGCACGTGACACAGCCAGAGGGCTTCGTAGACAGTGGGAGCGGCGAAAAGGTGTGCAAGCTACTTAAATAAATCTACGAATTAAAGCAGGCGTCGCGAACCTGGAACATCTATTTTGATGCAGCAGTCAAAGAGTTTTACTTTATCAAAAACGTAGATGAACCTTGCATATACAAGAAGGTAGTAGAGAGTAAGGCTGTCTTCCTCGTATTGTACGAGGATGACATACTCTTGATAGGAAATGATGTACCTATACTACACTTGGCCAAGCACTTCTTATCACAAAAGTTCCCTATGAAAGATCTAGGAGATGCCTCCTACATCCTGGGCATTAAGATTTATAAAGATAGATCTAAGCGGCTGTTGGGATTGTCCTAATCCATGTATATAGATACCATACTAAAGAGGTTTAGTATAGAAGATTCTAAAAGTGGTAATTTACCCGCTTGCTCAGGAATCATTCTCTCTAAAGAGATGTCTCCCAAGACTGATTTGGAGAGGGCTCGCATGCAAGGGATACCCTATGCTTCTGCAGTTGGGTCAATCTTGTACCGGATGTTATGTACCAGACCGAATGTAGCTTATGCACTTAGTGTAGTAAATAGGTATCAATCAGATCCCGGGAAGAAGCACTGGACAGCTGTGAAGAACATTCTTAAGTACTTGAGAAGGACTAAAGAAATGTTCTTGGTGTATGGTAATGGAGAACTCCAGGTGGAGTCCTTTACCGATTTGAGCTTCCAGAGTGATAAGGATGACAATAAGTTGGTCTCAGGTTTTTTCTTTACCCTCAATGGAGGGGCGGTATGTTGGAAGAGTTCCAAGCAAGATACCGTGGCAGACTCGACGATGGAGGCTGAATACATCCCTGCCAACGATACTGCCAAAGAAGCTGTCTGGATGGAGAAGTTCATAGCTGAACTTGGTGTGGTTCCATCCATTGAGCATCCAGTACCTTTGTATTGTGATAACCATAGTCACATAATTCGCGAATTATTCGCCGAATTCGCGAATAATTCGCGAATTTTTGATCAGCCGACTTAATCGTCGAATTAATCAGCGGGCCGAATAATTCGCGAAAAATTAATATATAAGACACTAGGTTTTGATTTTGTGAATTATTTGCTGTTATTTGAATTATTCGCTGTTTTTCACATTATTCGCGAATAATGTGAAAAACAGCGAATAATTCAAATAACAGCAAATAATTCACAAAATCAAAACCTAGTGTCTTATAGATTAATTTTTTGCTCGAAATCCTTCCCGAACATTTCCTAAACACTTACCAAATTTTTCCTGAATACCTGCCGATTTTTTCCGATTAGCTCTCCGAATCCGAATTTTCGACCTCGCCGAATTATACCCGAACGACGAATTTGTGACTATGGTGATAATAATGGAGCTGTGGCTTTGGCCAAGGAACTCCGGTCCAATCAGCGATCAAGACATATTCTTAGGCGGTATCACCTGATCCGGGAGATCACCGGGAGATCGAGGTCAAGAGAGTTGAAATGAAGGACAATACAGTGGATCCACTCATGAAGGCCCTCCCCCAGACGCAATTCGAGAGACTTTTTGGGATGTTGGGTATGCGATACTACAACAACTGGCCATAAGGAGATTGTTCGTCATATGTATGCCCTAGAGGCCATTATTGTATATTATAATGGATGCTTGGACACACACACACACACACACACACACAGGACTTTCTTGCTTGACATGATAGTATGCTATCTGGTTTCTCTTTATCTTAACATGTACACTTATATTATTCTGTCTCTCTGATACATGTTGATAAAGTCCTTAGGATGTTAGCTTGTATACCAGGACTATGATGCAGATCATACTAGTGGGGCTTGTATAGTCCGCAAGCACATCCTTTAACTATTCCTAGTCGAGGGAGTATCGAGACAGGGCATCGATATTCCAGAGTAGACTAGTGTGTACGTTTCTTGACCCTGTATGGGGGCGATGATTGATACCACAACCATTGGTGTTTGACATCAAAGATTGTACATAGGTGCTCATTAGAGAATGGGTACACCGAACAGGACTCGCCGAGAACTCCTAGTTGGTACTATACCTATTGTCAGATAGCAGTTCTCTGGTGACACTTGTACAGGTTAGTCTATAGACCCGAGATCATTATAGAGTCTTGTGTGGTTCCCACTGTGCTTTGATTTCCTTCTTACCACGGCTTAAAGGAGTCATGCAAACAGGTGGATTTTGGATACAATTCCGAGTCACATGGAGGCAATGAGCGATAGGAAGGGTTTCTTCTTCTCGGTATTGGGAGTCGATGTTGCGCTATGCTTGATTGGCTATAACAGCAAGTCCCTGGCCAGGGCTGATGAGATTTACCGGTAAGTGTTATCAGTAGTTTCTCAAACGGTTATAGGCAACACATCGTCATGACTTATCAAGTTACTGGGGTCTGACGATTCCACCCCTAAGCTTGATATGCATCATATCAGACGAAGAGACCGGATGCACGGTAAGTGTTTCTTATAGGCTTTGCGGGAGTTTGGACAAGCTTGCTTGTTGATCTTCTATTCGCTCAATAACTGGGTAGCCGTTACATCCAGCTAGTATCGCTGACGGCTTGTGGCTAACTGCTGTGATCATTACCTACTGCTGGCGTATTGAAGAGTCTTTAGAGTCCCAGAGGTTTCCTAGCTCAAGCGAAACGAAGTAGGGCATATATGGTGATATGTGCGGGAACCTGATTAAATACGAGTATGGGATACCGTATTCTAATCTCGCGATATGTGATATCGATTAGGTTATACGTGATATAACCGGATTGTTGAATCAAGTGTTGATTCAATGATATGTTATATGTGATATACATATAATTGATATTAGTCAGTTATTTATGATATAACCAGATTATTGAATCAAGTGTTGATTTAATAATTTGATATATATATTTATATTTGATATTTATATATATTAACTAATATTGTGTTCACTTAAAGAATTTCTTCTCTTTGAAATACATTTAATATATATGTGATATATATTAATATATGTATATATATATTTTATCATGGTTGATGATACATTGGACATGGGTGTATGAGACTCACACCAAGACTAAAGATTATTTGGGTATTTATTTATTAAGAGTAAATCAAAAAAATTGGTGGAAACGAGCATGGCTTAAGATGCTTGTGGAAGCATGTAGAAGCCATGACTCATCCCACTAATTTTTGGTTTACTCTAGATATTTTATAACCCAACCATTATCTTTAGCCTATGGTTAACTCTCACACTTATGAATTGAGATATTTTCCTCACCCTAGTTCATCTTCTTCCTCCTCTCATTAGCTCTCTAGCTTTTCTTGAGGTGAAGAAATAAAAAGAAAAAGAGATTTCTAAATTGAGCAAAATTCCTATTTCATCAACCTACTCTCATCTAGCCCATAGGATTAGGTTATTTGCTTCACTAATTCTTGATTAGTGAAGAGATAGCTTGAGTTAGAGTAACTTCAAGGTGGATCATTTTTGGCCTCGAAGACGACGAAGCAAGCTCGTTCCTTTCACCAACTGGAGCCTAAGAAGAGTTCTAGGGAGCACTACTTAAAGCTAAGAGACTATTACTTAGAGCTTTAGAAGTGAAGGACCGGTCTACAAAGGTTGTATTCTCTATTTACTTAGTGTAAAGTTTGTTTACATGCTATCAAACTCTAATTCTCTAGTTCGATTCTAGGTTAGTAGAGCATAGCCCACTATATTTTTTAAAATTGTATACTTGATGCTTGTCTAAACCTAGTGGTAGTGCCAGACATACTTTCAGTTCCCACTGTACTTTGACTACTACCATACCATGGCTCAAAGGAGTCGTGCAAACCGCTTTTAGTTGGGTACAATCCCGAGCCACATGGAGGCAGTGGTCGATTGTCAGGGATTCTTCTCTCCTGGTATTAGGAGTCGATGTCGCACTGTATTCTTTTAGCTATCACTAGAAATCCGTGGCCATGGTGGATGAGATTTACTGATAGTTGATCAGTAGTATCTCTGTTGATGATGAGCTTGACTCAGACACGACTTATCGGGTTAGTAGGGGTCTGACGTTATCCACCCTAGACCCGATATGCGATACTCTTAGATGAAGAGACCGGACTGTACAGAGATTGTCACATTCAGGCTCATTAAGGGAAGGACATACTTGATTGTTGACCCCCTTTCGAAAAGTATCTGGATAGCCGTTACATACAGCTAGTGCCAATGACGTGCTTGTAGTTAAACCTTCTGCCAGTGCATTTTCGAGTCTTTAGAGTCCCACACTGATGGTTTTCCCGGTTCAGGCGATAGATGTAGGAGCCGTATGTTGGTATGTGCAGGGGTCTAGTTAAATACGTATACGGGATACATGGACTTTAATCGGACGGTTGATAATACTAGCCGGCTTAGCATTAAGCCGGATTATTAAATCAGGTTTTGATTTAATAATATATATATACATACATTTTGATATATATATATATATATATTAGTATTATTGTTCACTATTCATTTTCGTTCTTTGGTGCTATCCGTATTTTTATACGGATATGCGTATATTTAGCGATACATATACCATATGAAGGATTTCGTATTTATATAGGAATGCTTCTAGAAGAAGGACACCTCAGATTTATTTTTCTATTTAGAAAAATTAATGGAAATGAGGTGGAAAGTGAGGAGGCATGAAGCATGGTTGTGAACATGTAGAAAGGTATGGCTTTGGATTTTATATTGATATATTGTTTTGGTTGCACTATTGAACCATGGTTGTAAAAAGGTACAACCATTATTCTTTCTACACTTGATGATTATTCTTGAGTTCATGCTTCATGCTCAAGACTTAGCCATTTTCCTCATCTCTTCTCCTTCTTCTTCTTGGTCTTTTTTCAACATGATTTTGAAAGAAAATAATTAGTGGAAAAATTTCTATATCACCTACAATCTATCCTTAGCAAGTTTGGAGCGTCGGTCGGAGCCTTTTCTGGTTTCTATCGGGTGGATCTTCTTCGGCAAGGGTGATCGTCTTTCAAGTGCGTTCTCGGCGTTCACGAGCTTAGAGGGGTCTTCCACAATTAGGTGAACACGCGTCAAAGGTTGTATTTCTATATCCTTGCTTGTTTATGTTTGCTAGTTTTAGGTGTTTAGATCGAATCCTGGGTTATGCGTGTTTGGTGCTTGCATAAAGTTTTTGTTTTCGCTTCCGTCTTGGCCGTGCCTCCACGGCGCGAGCACCGAACATCAACATGGTATCAGAGCCACCCAAACACCTTAAACTAGTAGTAGACGATACTTAAGTTTCAAAACCGAAAAACTCCGATTTTCAAAACCTGTTCTCTGTTCGAAATTTTTTTTGGTCTTTGAAATTTTTTTAAACAAGTGCAGAGGCTTACTCTTGATATGATAGATACACACAATGAAAACGAGCAAATTCCATCAGCAAAAAACTGCCAGAATCCTCGTTTTGACTGCTATGGGCGGTTTTCCTGTTGCCATAGGTCCTAGTTTTCATGTTCTGTCTTGGGTTTTGAGAATTAGGATTTTTGGTCTTGTTTGATTTGCCCCAGATTTCACTTAGTGTTATCTTTTCTTTGGGGCAACTCGGGAGTTTTAGAACTCGAAACTTTTGCATCGTTGATATCTGTGATGTGATATATGTGTTGCTGAACGTCGTCTAATTGCTATATGTTCATTTAGATGGGGTTGCACACATTGTGGTGTTACTTTCTTCTGTGATTATATATATCTGGTTATATTTCAGTCGGATTGTCGTGTTGGATAGCCCTAGTGCAATGGTAGTTGTACAGTTTAGATTCGTATGTATATTCATTATTGTGGAGAGAGTGTCCGACATGTGGACTGCCGCCTCTGCCAGTTTGTATATTCTTTTATTGGGGCATGACCGGGTTGAGATCGATGTCACCATTTTTATATATATTTTTCTTTTCTGTACTGGGATTACCCCGCTTAGGAGTGCTCGAATAGCCAGGTTCTAGAGGGCAACGGGCCAACATATCATGGTGTTGAGACCGGAGGGCCTTACTCTAGAATTGACGGGCTATTCGCCGTACTTGTAGGGAGTATAGGATGACCCACAGAGAGGTGCTTAAGTTACCGGATTCCGTGAAGTGCAGGGTGGCCCATTCACTTCATTGATTGGGGTTGCTTCACTTCCAGGATTGGCGGGTAACTTGCCGCACTCATAGGGGTCAAGGTTCTTCATTGCACAGGCTATCCACACGATTGGGGAACGTCAAGTTTCATATGCAGCTCAAATGAAACCTGGGGCTTATAGATTATCCGATATTCTATATTGTTGTTCACATGCCTGTGATGATTTCTATCTGCCTTTGATGATTATTATCTGCCTGCGATGTTGATATATATATATATATATATATTATATTTAGTAAATGTTTCTATATGTTTTGCATTCGCGCTAGTCCTGCCCCCGCTGTGCCGTTAGTTAAGTAACCTAACGGTGCATGATGAGGCCCCACGATGAATGCGGATGGCATATAAAAACATACTATTTTGGTTGTTTCTTTTATGGTTTGGAAACTTAAAATGATGGGATTGAATTATCTGAATAATGTAAGGAAAATAAACCTAAATGATGTTGTCGAAACCAATTTTAAAACTACTCGATTTTCTTCAAAACTCATAGTCGTATTCTTTTGTTTTGCATAGAGGTATTCGGTTAGGAATAACCCGCACCTCATTCTATGAAGGAAGAGCCTTGATCCCTTCACGGGGAGTTCGCTCTTAAGCAAAAGTTTATATTACTAGTTTTAAAATACAGAGCTTAAGCCACTCTATTTCAAAGCCACTTGAGTTCCTTCAACAATATCAAGTTCATTACATTAAAGGTTTTTCGACAAAAACCATCCGTAGCCCACCGTCATTTCAGATTAGTATTGCTTAGTATTCGTGCTACATTTGTCGTTGTCATTCGTCGAAGCGTAGTGTGCGGCAGCTCTGTAATATTTTTCTGTTGTATGGATATGTGATTGATCAGGACAGTCACACTGCTTAGTTTGAAAGCGTCAAGGGCTAGTATGGGTGGGTTCGATGCAATCAAGATAATGACGGGTTTAACTTGACTAGGACCCTTGATTTGTTGGCAAACGTCAAGGTCCTTGGGTCGTAAGGGCAAAAACCATATCAGGAGTTTCAAACATACGGGAAACTTGCAGGCATACGCATACCTTCTGAAGTATAGTAACTTGAATTGATTCCGTCAGGTTATCACATAATTATAGTTGGCTCCTGATTCCTACTGATGAGTATGTATTACTCCTCGGGAGATTTTTCACTTAAAAATTAGTTAACCTATTAGGTTTCTAGAAAGTTTTAACGAGGTTATGCATCTGCGGAAATGAGATTATTAATTGGGTCCATGCGAAAGCATGGGGGACCCTCCTCGAAGTACCAACACTGGCCTGGCAGAATGGTTAGCGAACTTGTAAAGTGTAGATAATCCCGACTAGTTCTCCTTTTAGGGTTTCAAGGAGAATTCGAGGAAACAGTAGGAGCCATCCTGATTAGATAAAATGATAACCAATCTAATCTTGATAGAGTGCACGCTGAGTATTTATTTTCTCTCTCTCTCTCTCTCTGATACAGCAACCTATGACTTATCTTAAGCTAAAACTCATGAACCAAGTTAACCGAACCTTCTTACATAGTTAGGCTTTAGATTGTCACGATTCTCGATAAAGTCACACATATCCCTGCCACTACTATTTTACCTTTTGCATTTCTTTAGAACACTTCGTATCACTACGATGATCTATATTGCTTGGTACGACCATCGTATAGTTACATACGAACTCGAAGAAGTTACTTCAGTCGAGGATGGCAACAGGTTCTGGAGAAACTGAATAGAATTATTCTATTGTCTCTTCCCTTTATCTTCTCTCAAGTTGCGAGAGCTCCTTGTATTAGGAGAGTACACCTATTACGCTTATTGGATAGTCTTATTCTAAACCTTAGGCTGGTGCTAAAAAGTAGGGAAGGAAGAAAATCAATTATCCTCAGTGCGGTGTGCAGAAGGTAAGATGTAGAGACATATAAAGGGATTGAAGTGAAGGCAAAAGAAATTGCAATTGCTGTCATGAATCTGGACAATGGAAAAGGCATTATTAGGAATACCTGGCCGCCCTCCTATGAAACATTTTCATGTTTCAGATTTTCTGTGTATTTATAAAAGAGAACCGTTTTCCCAATTAATTCTGACTCCAGAGTATGTATTTACCGGATTTGGATCTCACATTTGTATGGTGTTACAAATGCTGAGTAGGAGTAGAATATTAGGAAATGGGCGATTTGAACCTCAATATCGGAATTCGTTGCAATTGGTGATATTGGATTAAATTACCTGGGTTTACTTAATGACAAATATTTAGTCTCGAATAACCGTTGTTATGCACCAAATTTTAAAATGAAATATACGTACCTTTATTTTATAAAGTGAGATATACATTTTGAAAATTATGTTATAAACATTTACCTTTATCATTTCTGGATAAGGTAAGGTGTATTGAATAATGGTGTAAGACATTCTTAACCAGGATACAGTTTTCAATTTACAAAACACAAAATTTGAGTTAGTATACTCTTTAGGACTTATACGTAAAAATGTAAGTTATCCAGTATCCTTCGGGACAAGGGGTTAGTAATTTTACTATATTTAAGTTTACCTATGAGTTCTCTGGATTTAGACACACATTCGTTGTAATGCAAGGTCTAAATATTTTGAGAAGTTCATAGGTATAAGAATAAAGTAGAGAGCTATACGTTGGAAGTATCAGGATTCTTCGAGATGATCGAAGATGTAGATACTTATTCTAAGTATTTCATCATAGTATTGAGAACTTGATTCTCTCACAGGTTGCTTATCCGTGAGTGTGCTCCTTGATGAGTAATATTGTATTGGCCTTTTTCCATTTAGGGCATGCACTGGAAACAGCTGCATGACTTTTGAATCTGATTCCATCTAAATTAGTTCCTTGATTCTATTTGGACATAGAATGGTTTCATATCTTGAGGCTGTTAAGATATGGAGTTATCTGGTTTCTGTTTAAAAGCAGAATCCGACAAACTCAAGGCACGCTTCGGTAATGGCGGTTTGTGGATTATCCCAAACATTCGCTAGGATTTTGTTTCTACCTTTTTCAAGATCAATAGTTACATTGTTTTTGACTCGCCACATTTTTATAAAAGGAATATTTTTGCAAAAGAAACTAGTGGGAGCATGATAGAATTGGAAATGATTCCAAATCCATAAACAGTTACCGAAAATTTAGTAGAAGCTAAGAATTCAATTGGGCTAGACAAACCATTAGCCACTCCGTAGATTAAGGAGGTGACCTCAGCCACCCGAGAGATACTTCGGTTTTCTCGTAGATGGGGATAGGGAGGCCAACATCATGGTGATGATGACCCTACTAGTTATCAGCAGGTCATAAGAAGTGGTAACTTCCAGGTGATCAGATCCTTCATATCCAAGATGGACTCCACACACTTCAGCAAATTATGAAATTTGGACTTTGCTAGATGCTCCTGAAGGTGTAAAACCCATTAAGAGCAAGTAGATATTTTGAGATATGTGCAGATAGAAAGGTACTAACCTAATAAGGCCAAACTTATTGTAAAGAGTTTTCATCAAATACCCGTTGTGGATTGTGATGAAACTTTTACTTTAGTGTCTATGCTGAAGCCCATACGGATATGACTTGGCACTGCTATTCCGCCCATTAGTTATCAGCAGGTCATAGGGAGTGTAACTTCCAGGTGACCAGATACTTCATATCTGTAATGCTTTAGATTTCGGTTAGTGTTAGTTTAGACGATAATGCGGGTTTTTGGTAAAAAGTTTACACATTTGGGTTCCTCACATTTTATAACATTTAATTAATAATTTATTATTAGTTGTTATGGCTTGCACGCACGTATGCACGTTAATGTGAGGGTTTGTTTGTGCTAATCTAGGTTAGTGGCCATGACAACTTAGCCTAATCAAATCTTTGCTTTAATCCAATCCATTGTTTTATTCTTATCCTTAACCCTAACCACAAGATATTTTGAGATATTTCTTTTGTTGAGAGAAGAGGTGGCAAGGTGTGGTGTGAATGCATTAAATGGTGATTTAATGCAAATGTTACACTCACCTCACTCTCACCCTACACTCACCTCCCTCTCTCTTTATCCTCACACATTCTCTCATTTTCTCTATCTCTTTTATTTTCTTATTCATCTCATTTCCTTAACTGAACACTTCATCCTCCATCACAAAAATTCACCAAATATTCACAAAAATCGCATCTTGTGCTTGGTTTTGCCTCTTGGATGCCTTGGAGCTTGCAAAGCTAGGAACTTTGAGTTCTTTGGGTTAGGTAATGATCTCTTGCTGTTAGTTAAGTGTTTATTGTGTTGTGTAGACTTTTAGTTTTAGTTTAGATTGTTTAAAGTTAAGTTTTTGTGCAAATATCGTATTTTTAGTGTCAATATATGACATCTGAGATCTGTTGTGACCCCGAGAGTTTACTAGAAATCCAAAAAATGCAGTTGTATTGTACCTGAGACCCTGAGCCTTCACCTCATGCCCGAACACCCTTGCTCGGACTCCGGCCGGCGACATGAAGGAGATTTCCGGCGACCTCGGTTTTGGGATAGAGTTTGGGTGTGGGTTTTTGTGGGTAGGTGTCTGCAGTGGTTTAGGTGTGTTTGGTCTTGTTTGGTTGTTGAGTTTTCTCTGTATGCAAAATCTTGGATCACATAGGTAGTTTCTTGTGTTTCGTTTACGCGCGATACGTTATACGACACGGATCGTGCACTTTTTGTGATTTCCCTCTTGGGTTGATTTCGTCGTGTCACTACGAACAATAGCCACAATACGAACACTTGAGAGTATGTTTGGAGTTGGTGCGTCGGTCAAACGTAGTTTGTACGTGTTATTGGTCGATTGCTAATATAGATTGTTATATTGTTATATGCTTTCAGGATCGCAGGTGGGGACTTCGAGCGCTGTGAACAGGGGAAAGCGAGTGGTAGGCTTTAGTTAGCCTGGAGCGTTGGTGAGTAGATTTAACATCTACAGGGGAATCGCCCGCATGGCGTTATGCGTCTGGATTAGAGATGTTATGAATTGTCGCATATTCTATTTCATATATAGAGTTGTGCATATACCTTATTACTTAGTTATTTGTTGTGATTGGACTAGTACCCTTAGGACACTGCATTATTATTGACGGCTCATGTTGCACGAGCACTAATTGTATGCCACACACACCGTCAATAATTGCCATGACACGCACAACACATATATAGATATGATATTGTTTGGTTATGGACATTGAGACATTGATTCATATTTCTTATTGTATATGACATATAGCATACCTGTATACCTACATGTATACACATATGCCTTGACATGCTTACATGCTAGTTACCTGTATACCTATAGGGTATTGTACCATTAGCGATAGGTACATACACACATAATGACATAGCTACATGTATACCTTGCATACATACTTCACATATACCTGGAGGGTATATTACATCATTACTGATAGGTAGATACATATACCTTGCTATACCTTTATGTTTACACATATATCTGGTTTTAGCTACATATTTACCTTTACTTGATATTATACAGACTTGGAGAAATTAAAAACCGCATGATATATATTTTAACTTGTTGCAGTTAATTAGCGGCTTTTCCTTTATATGCTTACATTACAATTTTCTGTTGCATATATTATTTTCATGGATTTTCGCATTGAGATATGGATTTTTCATGATGCTTTCTGGATTTGAGGACCGTGGTAGTTTCATGAAATTATGCATTATTTGAAAAACCCGGTTTCTCTTGATATGATATTTCAGCATCCACCATGAGTTTTATCGGTTCTGATATATATACCCCATGCGAGGAGGAGTCATGGGCCATATGAGGGTACATGGTGGGGCCCGGAGGTACCCCGGGGTAAGAAAGGGATTTTGATGTAACATGCCGATAAGGCCCGACAGGAGAACCATACCTACCGGTGACAGTACCAATGACTCGGCGGTTAGCGTGGTGATACCGACGGGAGTTATGTACGTATGGATACGTAGAGACGCGAGGTTCAGAGCTAGGCACTCGAGCTTTCGGTATAGCGTATGATACGTACCTATCAGGGTGAGAGTCGTGGTGACAGCACCTGATAGATCAGCCTTTATGTGTCGATGCTTGGCACATGTTTTCATGATATTTTTACTCCTAAGTATATATAACAGTGGAATGGGACGCTGTTATATATGCATGCACACACACACACACACACACACACACACATATATATTAGTGGAATGAGACGCTAATATATATGTATACATATTAATTATATACATTATCATAATTATTCATGCAAATATATTTAGGACATATGGGATTCACTTGATATTGGATTCAGGATATATGATATTTACTTGATTTTGTACATTCAGGACATATGAGATTTTCTGATATTGTACATTCAGGATTTATGAGACTTACATGATATGAGAGCCAATTTGGGGGCTGAGTTGAGGAAAATGGGATTTGGATTGTCTTGTTGGATTTTGGTTCTACCACGATTTCAGGATTCCGTGGAAATGACATGTTTCATCCCATACTCCACATTTATTGTTTATGCACTGCTTCATGTATTAGTAGTACCTGATAGAATACCTTCTATGACTGTTGCATTTACATACTTTATTTTATATGCATTGCTTCATTTATTAGTTGTACCTGCTAGAGTACCTTTCATGACTGCTGCATATATACATTGTCATATCATTGCTTCATGTATTAGTAGTACCTGATAGAGTTCCTTACATGATTGTTGCATACAGATTGTCATATTATTATTGCTTCATGTATTAGTTGTACCTGCTAGTGTACCTTTCATGACTATTGCATACATATGACCATTTATTGCTATTTAGCTTGCATATGCTAGATTCGCGTTGTACGTGCATACTTGCGATTACCTGTATATGTTATTTACTATTCACGAGTTGGCAACTCACCCCCGTTGTGCCATAGGGTTTTCCATGTTGTTTCCCCAGAGTAGTCGAGGCAGGCTATTCATCTATCTTATCATCTTTTACTGCGGGTACCGCTTCAGCTCACAGTGTGCAGTTTTGCTTTAGGTGGGTTTTGTGGTTATCCGTTCATGTTCATTGTATATTCGTTGTATCCTATACTCTCTATCTACTACTTTCATGTGTATGACTTAGAGACTTGATGTGAGGATGATATTGTATATTTTGGTGACTTAGATGTCTTTTATGCAGTTTTACTGATATCGTCATTTATTTCTTCGCTACCGCGTCGTATATCTGTTGTGGTGGTTGTTTTCCGCCGTTGGGCATAGATTTGCTCCCGTTGGGGATGCTTTACTTATATTTATGTTGTACCCATTTTTGGGGTTGGTTTTTATAAAGGAGATGCTGCCGAAATTTTTAAGAAAGTAAAGTTGGACTTTAAAGAATTTGGTTTGAGATTTCAAAAGTTTTGAAAATGCTATTATCACTTACTACTTTTGATGGTTTAGATTGCTGGGTTTCCGGCCTACTTATATTGTGTCACGCCTGTAGAATTTGCGTAGTTTAAGGGCCGTCACGTGCCAAATTTCGGGTCATGACAAAGTTGGTATCAAAGCGTTAGGTTTTACCTTTCGGAATGTAGAATGACCTTGGTATGATGGAGTAGGTAGTTTAAGCAGAGTAACGTAGTGTGTGTATGTCCGCAGCATACTCACGACACGGTACTCCGCCCAAAGTGACCTAAGTACAAATTGCTTGAAATTCCTTCCTTGATGATACATATCATTGTGATTCGATTTCCATGTTCATATCGAATCCTATTTCTATTTCTAGCCTTTGCCGCCGATGACTCTGGGGACTCAGAGAGGTTCAGCGAGGGCCGAGGTTAGAGTGACTCGTGTGGGATGAGGACTAACCAGGATGGCACGCTCGTTGTACTGGAGCAGATGGATCCGCCTTCGACAGATCGTATCGCTTGGCTTGTGGCAGAGATGCAGGACTTGCACCAGACGATGAGGTCTTTAGTTGAGGCCAGTAGGGCGCAGCGACAGGAGGTTGTCACCCCTGTTACCCAGTTGTTTCTTATGATCCGCACACAGCATAGTGTTACTTATACAGCACCAGTGGATGCAGCCCTAGTTGACGAGGCACGTCTTCGAGAGACTTTGGGAGTTCCAGAACAGTGGAGGACTCGTACCGGTGTACCAGCCCAGAGATAGAGGATTAGTCGTCGAGGTAGATTTCGTGACCGTCGTGGGAGTAGCAGAGGCTTAGGACGAGGAGAGTCATGTTAGCTAGATCAGCCGTTTGTTATGTTAACTTCTGTCAGCGATTCTTTTGTTGCGCGACACGTATTACGGTCGTGTGCCAATCGGATAGGAGATAGAGATTCGTCCGTCGTTTTGATCCTTCTAGAGATATTGGATTTGACGTTCTCCTGGGCACGTACTAGTTAGCTACGTGCTAGGCGTCTGTGGATTGCCGCGAGAAAACAGTCAGGTTTTGTTTTCCCGGCGAGTCAGTTCTTGTTGTGCAGGAGGACAGTGGTGCCGCCTCTCACAGCTTGAATTCAGCCTTTTTCGCTAGTCGGCTTTTGAGGAGAGGTTGTCGAGGATTCTTGGCTTTCATTTGTGATACTGGAACCACAGTGGATTGTTGGACCGCATTCCTATCGTGCGAGAGTTTTCCGACGTTGTTCCAGATGAGCCGGCGAAGCTTAGGGAGCTTACGGATCAGCTGCAGAGTTGTTTGTTGGGGGTCTTGTGCATCTGAGTATTTCGCTTTGGGGAGCTCCTATTCTGTTCGTCAAGGAAGAAGACGGCAGTTGAGGTTGTGTATTGATTTATCGTCAATTGAACCGGCTTACGGTGCGGATAGGTATCCTTTACCTCGTATTGACGATTTCTTGATCAGCTCCAGAGTGCGAGACATTTTTCTAAGTTTGTTTGGGATCAGATCATCATTGTTGCAGGTTCGGAGTAATGTCATTCCGGAGTCTGCTTTTGTGTGTGCTATGGGCAGTATGTGTTTTGGTGGTGTTATTAGACTCACCAATGCCCTAGCAGCATTTGTGGATATGATGATCCAGATTTCTTCAGGACGTTTCTCGACCAATTTATTGTTGTGTCATTGATGACATTCTGGTCTTTTTATTGTGTCGTGAGGAACAGGAGCAGCACTTAAGGATTTTCTTTGCAGACATTGGGAGAGAACCAGCTGTTTGCTAAATTCTCGGAGTGTTCCTTCAGGCTTGATTTTGTTGACTCCTAGGTCTTGTAGTTACGGGAGACGGTTTTCGTATGGTCCCGAGGAAGATCGAGTCCAAACAGCTTGGGCCCAGACTTGTGTACGGGATGGAGGTCTGCAGATTTTTAGGCTTAGCAGGTTTTTACCGCCGTTTCGTGCAGGATTGCTAGTGTATTGCTGCACCGTTGACTAAACTGACCGGAAAGGAGGTTCTTTTCTTTGGACTGAAGCATGTGTGCGGAGTTTTTCAGCAGTTGAAGACTCGGTTGACAACTGCACCAGTTCTTTCTTTACTTTCTGGTTCGGGCGACTTTGTTGTTTAACTGTGATGTTTCGTGAGTGGGGCTCGATTGTGTACTGATGTGACACTATAGAGTTATCACTTTTGCTTCCCGACAGTTGTAGGAAGTACGAGCAGGATATCCCACTCATGATCTGGAGATGGCCGCGGTGGTCGTGCGTTGGAGATTTGGAGACACTACTTGTTCGGAGAGCCGTCTCAGATTTTCACGGACCACCAGAGCTTAATGTACATCTTCCTGCAGCGGATTTTTGATTGTTGTGACAATCTTCTGCAGATTTGCAGTTCTTGTACGATCGTTGAGTACAGCTTATGATCGCCTCTAGTGAGGGGACAACTTGCTCATGTCCGTACCCGACCACTTTTCCTTAATCTCTTTCACGAGACACAGCCCACCGATGCTCGTTCGTCTGAGATTCTTGAGCATACTCGGCTGGGTAAAGATTTGGAGTCCTTGATTTGTGACCAGGGTGTGCTATGTTTAAGGACGTGTTTATGTGTACCTGATACTGATGGGTAGAGACGCGAAATCCTAGAGCAGGCACATCGGTCAGCTTTCTGTGTTCATTCAAGTTCTACCAACATTTGACGTGACTTGTGAGATAGTTACGGGTGGGCAGGGATGAAGAGTGAAGTTTCGGATTTCATTTTAAGGTGTCTGTCTTGTTGTCAGCTAAGGTTGAGCATTTGAGACCGGCTGGAGAGTTGCAACATTTAACTGTTTCCGGAGTGGGAATGGAAGCAGATCTCCATGAATCTTCGTTGTGGCGTCTACCCAGGTTTAGTCAGGGTGTGACTCCATTTATGTGTTTGTTGTCCGGTTATCCTCAGTTTGCTCAGTTGTTCTTTGTTAAGTTTGTGCGTTGCACGAAGTTCCTTCTTGTGTTGTATCCAATGAAGGCACTCTTTTCGCTTGCCCTCTTGGGCAGAAGCTTCAGGAAGCCTTGAGTACTGGTTGAGCTTTAGCTCCGCTTTTCCATCTGCAGGATGAAGGTTCGTGAGAGCGGGCTATACAGATTTTGGAGGATATGCTTGTGCGTACGTACTAGTTGTTGTTGGCAGTTAGGATCGTCACTTGACATGGATAGGGTTTTCCTTCGATAGATGTTATCAGGAGACGTTCCAATTGGAAACCGTTAGGTTTTGTTTAGTAGGTCGTGTCGATCGCCAGTCTGTTTTTCTGATTCTTCGAGAGTAGGATTTGTGGACCCCGGCTAGTCATGAGACTACGGAGCAGATCCGGTTGATTCGGGTCAGGATGAGAGCAGCCTAGTGCAGACAGAAGTCTTATCTTGATCGTGGTGGTCGCAGACTTGAGTTCGCAGTATGAGATCGTGTATTCCTACGGATTTTTTCGATGAAATGGCATGTTGAGTTTTAGGAATCTTAGTCCCAGATTGTTGGTCCTTTGAGATCCTCGAGCGAGTTAGTTCCGTTGCCTATAATATGGCACTTCCGCCCAGATTATGAGTGTTCACCCCGTATTCCTTGTGTCGATACTTTGCAATTACCTTCACGACCTTTATCACATGATTCAGCACCAGACACTTAAGCTTGGACGCGATCTTTTCGTTCACTGGCAGCCATTTGTGTTAGTGGTTCGGCTAGTGGAGAAACTTCGGTCAAGAGTCTTGCCATCTGTGGAGTGTTTTTTTAGACATAGCCGTGTAGTGAGGTGATCACTTGGGAGACTGCGAGCAAGATTTGAGAGTTTTGTACTCATCTCTTTGAAGGTACGCTTAGTGAGAATTTTAAATTCAGGGACGAATTTTTATAAGGGGGGATTGTAGCGCTTTAGATTTCGGTTAGTGTTAGTTTAGACGATAATGCGGGTTTTTGGTAAAAAGTTTACCAATTTGGGTTCCTCACATTTTATAACATTTAATTAATAATTTATTATTATTTGTTATGGCATGCACGCACGTGTGCACGTTAATGTGAGAGTTTGTTTGTGCTAATTTAGGTTAGTGGCCATGACAACTTAGCCTAATCAAATCATTGCTTTAATCCAATCCTTTGTTTTAATCTTATCCTTAACTCTAACCTCAAGATATTTTGAGATATTTCTTTTGTTGAGAGAAGAGGTGGCAAGGTGTGGTATGAATGTATTAAATGGTGATTTAATGCAAATGTTACACTCACCTCACTCTCACCCTACACTCACCTCCCTCTCTCTTTATCCTCACACACTCTCTCATTTTCTCTATCTCTTTTATTTTCTTATTCATCTCATTTCCTCAACTGAACACTTCATCCTCCATCACAAAACTTCACCAAATATTCCAAAAAATCACATCTTGTGCTTGGTTTTGCCTCTTGGATGCCTTGGAGCTTGCAAAGCTAGGATCTTTGAGTTCTTTGGATTAGGTAATGATCTCTTGCTGTTAGTTAAGTGTTTATTGTGTTGTGTAGACTTTTAGTTTCAGTTTAGATTATTTAAAGTTAAGTTTCCATGCAAATATCGTATTTTTTGTGTCAATATATGACATCTGAGATCTGCTGTGACCCCGAGAGTTTACTAGAAAACTAAACAATGTAGTTGTGTTGTACCTGAGACCCTGAGCCTTCACCTCATGCCCGAACACCCTTGCTCGGACTCCGGCCGGCGACATGAAGGAAATTTCCGGCGACCTCGGTTTTGGGGTAGAGTTAGGGTGTGGGTTTTTGTGGGTAGATGTCTGCAGTGGTTTAGGTGTGTTTGGTCTTATTTGGTTGTTGAGTTTTCTCTGTATGCAAAATCTGGGATCACATAGGTAGTTTCTTGTGTTTCGTTTACGCGTGATACGTTATACGACACGGATCGTGCACTTTTTGTGATTTCCCTCTTGGGTTGATTTCGTCGTGTCACTACGCACGTTAGCCATAATACGAACACTTGAGAATATGTTTGGAGTTGGTGCGTCGGTCAAACGTAGTTTGTACGTGTTATTGGTCGATTGCTAATATAGACTTGTTATATTGTTATATGCTTTCAGGATCGCAGGCAGGGACTTCGGGCGCTGCGAACAGGGGAAAGCGAGTGGTAGGCTTTACTTACCCAGGAGTGTTGGTGAGTAGATTTAACATCTACAGGGAAATCGCCCGCATGGCGTTATGCGTCTGGGTTAGAGATGTTATGAATTGTCGCATATTTTATTTCATATATAGAGTTGCATATATACCTTATTGCTTAGTTATTTGTTGTGCTTGGACTAATACCCTTAGGACACTGCACTATTATTGACGGCTCATGTTGCACGAGCACTGATTGTATGCCACACACACCGTCAATAATTGTCATGACACGCACAACACATATATAGATATGATTTTGTTTGGTTAGGGACATTGAGACATTGATTCATATTCCTTATTGCATATGACATATAGCATACCTATATACCTACATGCTTACACATATGCCTTGACATGCTTACATGCTAGTTACCTGTATACCTATAGGATATTGTACCATTAGCGATAGGTACATACACACATAATGATATAGCTACATGTATACCTTGCATACATACTTCACTTATACCTGGAGGGTATATTACATCATTACTGATAGGTAGATACATATACCTTGCTATACCTTTATGTTTACACATTTATCTGGTTATAGCTACATGTTTATCTTTACTTGATGTTATATAGACTTGGAGAAATTAGAAACCGCATGATATATATTTTAACTTGTTACAGTTAATTAGCGGCTTTTCCTTTATATGCTTACATTACAATTTTCTGTTGCATATATTATTTTCATGGATTTTCGCATTGAGATATGGATTTTTATGATGCTTTCTGGATTTGAGGACCGTGGTAGTTTCATGAAATTATGCATTATTTGAAAAACCCGGTTTCTCTTGATATGATATTTCAGCATCCACCATGAGTTTTATTGGTTCTGATATATATACCCCATGCCAGGAGGAGTCATGGGCCGTATGAGGGTACATGGTGGGACCCGGAGGTACCCCAGGGCAAGGAAGGAATTTTGATGTAACATGCCGATGAGGCCTGACAGGGGAACCATACCTACCGGTGACAGTACCAATGACTCGGCGGTTATCGTGGTGATACCGACGGGAGTCATGTACGTATGGATACGTAGAGAGGTGAGGGTCAGAGCTAGGAACTCGAGCTTTCGGTATAGCGTATGATACGTACCTATCAGGGTGCGAGTCGTGGTGACAGCACCTGATAGATCAGCTTTTATGTGTCGATACTTGGCACATGTTTTCATGATATTTTTACTCCTAAGTATATATAACAGTGGAATGGGACGCTGTTATATATATATATATATATATATTAGTGGAATGAGACGCTAATATATATGTATACATATCAATTATATACATCATCATAATTATTCATGCAAATATTTTTAGGACATATGGGATTCACTTGATTTTGGATTCAGGATATATGAGATTTACTTGATTTTGTACATTCAGGACATATGAGATTTTCTGATATTGTACATTCAGGATTTGTGAGACTTACATGATATGAGAGCCAATTTGGGGGCTGAGTTGAGGAAAATAGGATTTGGATTGTCTTGATGGATTTTGGTCCTACCACGATGTCAGGATTCCGTGGAAATGACATGTTTCATCCCATACTCCACATTTATTGTTTATGCACTGCTTCATGTATTAGTAGTACCTGATAGAGTACCTTCCATGACTGTTGCATTTACATACTTTATTTTATATGCATTGCTTCATGTATTAGTTGTACCTGCTAGAGTACCTTTCATGACTGCTGCATATATACATTGTCATATCATTGCTTCATGTATTAGTAGTATCTGATAGAGTTCCTTACAAGATTGTTGTATACAGATTGTCATATTATTATTGCTTCATGTATTAGTTGTACCTGCTAGTGTATTTTTCATGACTATTGCATACATATGACCATTTATTGCTATTTAGCTTGCATATGTTAGATTCGTGCTGTACGTGCATACTTGCGATTACCTGCATATGTTATTTACTATTCACGAGTTGGCAACTCACCCCCGTTGTGCCATAGGGTTTTGCAGGTTGTTTCCCCAGAGTAGTCGAGGCAGCCTATTCATCTATCTTATTATCTTTTACTGCAGATACCGCTTCGGCTCACAGTGTGCAGTTTTGCTTTAGGTGGGTTTTGTAGTTATCCATTCATATTCATTGTATATTCGTTGTATCTTGTACTCTCCATCTACTAGTTTCATGTGTATGACTTAGAGACTTGATGTGAGGACGATATTGTATATTTTGGTTACTTGGATGTCTTTTATGCAGTTTTACTTATATCGTCTTTTATTTCTTCGCTACAGCGTCGTATATCTGTTGTGGTGGTTGTTTTCCGCCGTTGGGCATGGATTTGCTCCCGTTGGGGATGCTTTACTTATATTTATGTTGTACCCATTTTTGGGGTTGGTTTTTACAAAGGAGATGCTGCCGAAATTTTTAAGAAAGTAAAGTTGGACTTTAAAGAATTTGGTTTGAGATTTCAAAAGTTTTGAAAATGCTATTATCACTTACTACTTTTGATGGTTTAGATTGCTAGGTTTTCGCTTTACTTAAATTGCGTCACGCCTGTAGACGTTGCGTAGTTTAAGGGCCGTCACGTGCCAAATTTCGGATCGTGACAATATCCAAGATAGACTCCATACACTTCAGCAAATTATGGATTTAGGATTTTTCCGGGTTCTCCTGAAGGGGTAAAACGCATTAGGAGCAAGTAAATCTTTCGTGATTTATGCAGGTGGAAATATACTAACCTAATAAGGCTAAACTTTTCATAAAGAGTTTTCATCAAATACCCGTTGTGAATTGTGATGTGACTTCTACTTCAGTGTCTACGCTGAAATCCATATGGATATGATTTGGCACTAATGCAGTTCTTAGCTATGATATCTGGAAGGCGGATGACTATAACGTCTTTCTAAATGGCAATTTTGAAGTACACGTGTATATGACTCTGCCAGTGGGTTGTCATAGTCAGTGGTAGCAGCAGTAGGTGTGCAAGTTTCTTATGTCTATTCGTAGACTAAAGCATGTATAGCGGAGACGGACCATCTGTTTTTGATGTGACAGTCAAGGTGATTGACTTCATCAAAACAATAGATAATCCTAGTAAAAAGGATGTAGGGAGTACTATCCTTGGATTTGGATGACATACTCCAAATAGGAAGTGATGTTCCTATACTACAATCGGTCAAAATTTGGTTGTCTCATAGTGTTTTCTCCACGTTGGATATGGATAATATATCAGGAAATCTGGTGACTAGATCTAAGGTATTAGATCTAGATTTAGAAAGTTTCCCAATCCGGATACTTGGGCAAAATTCTAAAAGTATTTTAGAACGGACGACTCCTGGTGTGGTGGTGTATCCACAGGTGATGGAGTCATCCTCTTTACAAAGGATGTCTTCTAGACTGATGAGGAGGGGGACTGGTATGAATGACATATAATTTGCTTAGGCAATTGAGTCAATCATGCAATGTCTTGTAAAATACCAGATATTGCTTTTGCAATAGTTGCAATAGGCAGATATTAATCCAATCCTAGAGAAACAAAGGGAAGCTATTATGAACATAAAAGGATGTTCTTGGTATAAGGTAACGGCAGCCTCCTCTGGGAGGCAGTTATCGGTTCAAACTTCCAAGGTGACCTGGATGACAGAGATGTTGTCAGAGTTTTGAGATTAGCCTCTTCTGAGGATCAATATATTGGATATGTTCCAATAGGGATATTGAGGTAATCATGGTGCAGGATGCTGGATATGATTCAACAGAGGATACAGCCCAAGAAGTTTGTTGGATGGAGTTGTTCATTGATGAACTTGGTCCCATCAAGCATCCAGACAAATTCTTGCGGCTAGATATCGCTCAGTTTGGGAGATTGCTGATCTCCGCAAACCTGAGATATAAAGAGATGAAGTTGGAAAATTGTAGCGGATCCACGCACTGAGGCTATTTCTCAAACACATTAAGTTTCGCAAACATAGTCTGCGAAACTGATTAGCAGAGAAGTTAGCACATGAGCTGTGGGTATGCGATACCACGATAATTGGCCTTATGTGCAAGTGGAAGATTGTTGGAAATAGTGCCTTAAGGCAATTATTGTGATTGCAAGTATGCGATTATGATAATTGAAGGAGGACCTATATAGGTATAACAGTCTTATTCAAGACGATAGTATGCTATCTGGTTTGTCTTCATCATTGATAAAGCCTATAGGATTGTTACTTGACAACCAGCATTATGATGGCGATCATATATGTAGGAGCTGGGTTGTCTATAAGCACATCCTTAAATGTCCCTAGTCGTGGAAGTATCGAGACCGGGAATCGATATTTCGGAGTAGACTAGTGTATACGTTTCTAGACCCCGACGAGGGGCGGTGGCCGGTCTCACAAGCCATTGGTGTTGTGTTACCTAAGATAGTATACAGGTGCTCACTGGAGGTGAGTACACTGGACGGACTCGCCGAGAACTTCTAGATGGTATTATATCTATCGTTAGATGGAAGTTCTCAGGTGGTATGAGTACAGATTAGTCCTTTGAACTGAGATCATCATTTATCTCGTATGAGTTCCCACAGTACTTTGAATACTACCCTACTAAGGCTCAAAAGATTCGTGCAAATGGCTTTTAGTTGGGTACAATCCCGAGCCACATGGATGCAGTGGTCGATTGTCAGGGATTTGTTTCTCCTGGTATTAGGAGTCAACATCGCGCTGTGTTCAGTTGGCTATCACTAGAAATCCATGGCCACGGTGGATGAGATTTACTGATAGTTTATCAGTAGTATCTCTGTTGGTGATGTGCTTGACTCAGATATGACTTATTGTGTTAGTAGGGGTCTGATGTTATACATCTCTTAGACCCGATATGCGATACCCTTAGAAGAAGAGACCGGACTATACGGAGATTGTCACATTTAGGCTCAGTAGGGTATGGATATACTTGATTGTTGATCCCCCTTTCGGCAAGTACCTGGGTAGCCGTTACGTACAGCTAGTGCCGCTGGCGTGCTTGTAGTTAAACCCAAAGCCAGCATATTGTCGAGTTTTTAGAGTCCCACATAGAGGGTTTTCCAGGTTCAGGCGATAGATGTAGGGGCCGTATATCGGTACATGCAGGGTTCCGATTAAATACGTGCACGGGATACACGGACTTTAATCGGACGGTTGATAATACTAACCGGCTTAGGATAAAGCCGGAATATTAAATCAGGTTTTGATTTAATAATATATATATATATATATATATATATTAGTATTATTGTTTACTATTCATTTTCTCTCTTTGTTGCTATCCATATTTTTATACGGATATGCGTCTATGCAGCGATACATATACCGGGTGAAATATTCCGTATTTATACAGGAATACTTCTAGAAGAAGGACACCTCATATTTATTTTTCTATTTAGAAAAATAAATGGAAATGCGGTGGAAAGTAAGGAGGCATGAAGCATGGTTGTGAACATGTAGAAAGGCATGGCTTTGGATTTTGTACTGATATATTCTTTTGGTTTTCTTTTGGTTGCACTATTGAACCATGGTTGTAAAAGGGTGGAGCCATTATTCTTTCTACACTTGATGATTATTCTTGAGTTCATGCTTCATGCTCAAAACTTCGCCCTTTTCCTCACCTCTTCTTTCTTTTTCTTGCTCTCTCTTGAGCATGGTTTTGAGAGAAAATAATTAGTGGAAAAATTCCTACATCATCCACAATCTATCCTTAGCAAGTTTGGAGCGTCGGTCAGTGCCTTTTCTGGTTTCTCTCGGGTGGATCTTCTTTAGCAAGGGTGGTCATCTTTCAAGCGCGTTCCCGGTGTCTACGAGCTTGGAGGGGTCTTTCATAATTAGGTGGACACGTGTTGAAGTTTGTATTTCTATACGCTTGCTTGTTTATGTTTGCTAGTTTTTAATGGATATGTATACCCTAGAGGCCTTCATTGTATAGGATACTAGGTATATGTATGTACAGGACAATTTTGCTCGATATGATTGTATGCTATTTGGTTTGTCTTTATCTTAACATGCGATGTGTTTCATATCTTGTATACATATTAATAAAGCCCGTAGGATTCTTACTTGACTACCAGCGTTGTGATGGCAATCATATTTGTGAGAGCTGGATAGTTGATAAGCACATCCTTAAAATGTCTCTAGTCATGGAAGTATCGAGACTGGGCATCGATACTCCAGAGTAGACTAGTGCATACAAATCTAGACCCTGACGAGGGGCGATGGATTGGTCCCGCAGCTATTGGTATGGTGCACCTAAGATTGTATACAGGTGCTCACTGAGGGTGAGTATACTGGACGAACTCGCCGAGAACTGGCTAGATGGTATTATACCTAGCGTCTGATAGCAGTTCTCTGGTGACATGAGTGCAGATAGTCTTTCGACCTGAGGTCGTCATTTATCTCGTGTGAGTTCCCACTGTGCTTTGATTACTACCCTACCACGGCTCTACCGAGTCGTGCAAACAGGTTTTAGTTGGGTACAGTCCCGAGACACATGGAGGCAGTGAGCGACTGTTGGGGATTCGTCTCTCCCGGTATAGGAAGTCGATGTCCCTCTGTGATTGGTTGGCCAACACCATAAGTCCCTGGCCAGGGAGGATTGAGAATTACTGGTAGTTGTTCCAGTAGATTCTTTGATGGTCTTAAGACACACCGGCATGACTTGTCAGGTTATTAGGATTCTGACCTTTTCTACCCCTAGACCTGGCATGCGACACTCTCAGATGAAAAGACCGGACTGTACGGAGATTGTCATGGACAGGCTCAGTAGTGGTTCGGATGAGTTCGCTCATCGGCCTTCCTTTCGATAGGTACCTGGGTAGCCATTACATACAGCTAGTGCCACTGACGAACTTATGGTTAAACCCACTACCAGTGTACTATCGAGTCTTTAGAGTCCCTCATAGAGGGTTTTCTTGGTTCAGGAGAAACGATGTAGAGGCGTATGGTTTTACGTGCAGGGTTCAGATCTTATACATGTACTGGCTATACGGATGTTGTTCGGACGGATAATACTAACGGGCTTTGGTTTAAACCGGATTCTAGTATTATATTATCGGATTATTATTATCTCATTGTATTTGTATTTTTTCTAGTACGAATACGGGTATGTATATAAGGTGAGGGCATTTTTGTAATTTCATAAGAGATGCTTCTAGAAGGGAATACCTCATTATTGCATTTATCTATTTTTGGAAATAGATTAATGAGGTGGAAAATGGAGATATTTGTGGCATGGTTGAAGCATGGCTAATTCATTTGTTTATTGCATTTGACTTTATTATTCAAGCATGGTTGTTAATTTTCTATTAAAAATATTACATGCTCGATTATTGTGAATGCCTTAGCCATTCTTCACTTGCCTCTTCACTCTAGCTCATTTTGTGTTTGCTCTTTCTCTCTCCATTTTTTCTCTCCTCCTTCTTCCTCAAGCCCTAACCCTCATATGTATTGTGAATCCTAGGGTTTCTTGAGATAAAATAGTCTAATTAACATTCTACATCTCCTAAGTTATCTAGATTAGTAAACTAGATACCTTAGTTACCTCATTCTTGAGATTGAAGCTAGAACCAAAGACTCTCGGGTGGATCATGTTCGACACGAGGAGGCCGACGACCGAGTTTGATACAAACCGTCTAGGAGCCTTAGAAGAGGAGAAGAAGACCCGAAGGACTTGAACTCTAGAGGAATAAAACTCTTTCACAAGTAGTTTAGAATCTCTTTGTAGTTTTTCTAGTTAGGGTTTTCGTAAAGATCTTGGAGTTTAGATCGATGTTGCAAGTTAAAAATCGTTTTTTGTGAATTCTACCTCCCCACAAACTTAGTGGGGTGTGCGACATCAACTTACTCTGGAATCAGAGCCTACTTAAACCATAACTAGCTAGTTAGGAAGTAGTTAGAACTTCAATCGACAAAAAATTGTCTGAAATTACATTTCCGAAATAATACTTGCTGTCGATTTTCAAAACTGATCAAAAAATCATTTCAGTGACCTTAAAAATACATGCAGGCTTTTATAAGAACAAGAAAAAATTTTGAGAACCTAATCCACCAACTAGACCACGGAACTGCGGCCAAATAGGTCTTTTAGCCGTGGATCCGCGGCCGAGTCATGGCCGATTTGCTCTCAATTTTTTCTATGTTTCTAATTTTTGAAAATATAATTTTTGGCATATTTGGTTTCTACCCAGATTTGTTTGTGTACTGGTTTGTGCATGGGATAGACACAGAATGTTATTTTCGATCGAAATTCTAAATTTTTGCTAATCTGTATTTTGTGATTGTATATATGTTGCTAAACGTCTGCTAATTGCTATATGTCGATTAGTGGGGGTTGTACATATCTTGTATTTTATTGATGGTTTGTGTATATGAAGTATTGGATTGTCGTGAATGAATAACGGGGGGGATGTAAGAAGAGTGTTCTTTTCTTTCATTCATGTATATTTGTAAATTGATATAATATTCATTTGCGAGGCACATCCGAGTTGAGGTTGTAGCCACCGTTGTATTATTTCATTTATTTTTCTTGCACCTAGGATAGACCCAAGGAGGGGTGCACAAACTACCGGGTTCTTGAAGTGCCGAGTGGCCTACTCATTTCATTGAGGGAGGTTACTTCACTTCGGGAATTTGGCAGGTAGTATGCCGCATCCATAGTGGTCTAGGGCGGGGTTTGTCTATTCTTCACCACCGTAGAATCCATTTTTCGTTCTAGGCTAAAACGAAACACAGAATTCATAGTATATCCAATATATTCATCTGTGATGCTGTGATATGTGATCTAGAATGACTATCATTGCGTGAGACGAATGACTCTATGTATATATTATATATAATAAACGTTGCTTATGTTTTGCACCCGTGCTAGTCCAGCCCTCGCTCTGCCGTTAGTTAAGTAACCTAACTGTGCATAATGGGCCCCATGGCGAATGCAGATAGCATAAACGTACGTTTTATTTTCATTTCTTTTCTGCAATGATAAGGTTAATTAATGGGACTACATTAATCTTGATTAATGCAAAGTAATAAAGCTAAAATCTGATGTCGTTGGAACAATTACAAAACCACTTGGTTTTCTTCAAAAAGCAATTTTTAAAAGCAGAGCTTAAACCACTTTTTTTTAAGAGCTATTCGGTTCCATCGACTATATAAAGTTCATTGCGTTAACGGTTTTCGCCAAAACCAGCTATAGGCCCCCGTCATTTTAGATAGATATCTACTAGTATTCATGCTATGTGTTTTGACCTTCGCCAAGGCATAATGTTTGGTAGCTGGTGGGTGCTTATCTATAGCATTGATAGATGCATTAATTTAGGACAGGCGTACAGCTGTTTTGACCTTCGTCAAGGGCTTGTACGAATGGGTCTAGATTAATTTAGACAATGATGGGTTAAACTTGACTTGCGACTTATGATGTTTTGTCCTTCGTCAAGGTTATAAGCACTCGGGGGAAAAATCACATCGGGAGTTTCAAACATACAGGAAATTTGCTAGTGTTACATACCTTCTGGAATATGGTGTTTTTGGTAGGCTTCCTTCAGAATCATCACACAATGATAGTTGGGTCGTGATCCTACTATGAGTATCCGCTACCCTTCGGGAGAGTTTTTCACTTTACAATCAATAATATAAACCAAGTAGGTGCCTAGAACGGTATTAGCGGGGCTACGCCTCCAGGGAAAAGAAGTTATGTAATTAAGGAATTTCGCAAAAGCGTAGGAAAACCTCCCTCGAAGTACCAACACTAGCCTGAACGAAAGGTTAAGCAAGAATTGTAAGGTGTGATTAATCCTGACTAATTCTTCTTTTAGGATTTGAAGAAGAATTCGAGCAAAAAGTGGGAGCCATCCTGTTTAGATAAACTAATAACCAATCTAAACTTGAAAGAGCATATGCTGAATGTTTCTTTTCTCTCTCTCCTAATTGCAGCGACCATGACGGGACTTAAGCTAATACTAGATAAAATAAACTCACTGGGCCAAATTATTATGACTGGCTGAGGAATGTCCATATGGACCTTACATATGATAAGGTCGCATACGTCCTCACGGCGAAAGCTCCCCCTGTTCCCTGTCCAGAATCCTCGGTCGCGGACATTGAGGTCCGTAAGACCTGGGATCTTGATTGTGCGAAAGCCAAGTGCCTCGTGCGGGCCTTCATGGATAATGAACATCAGTGGCGGCATGAGAAGATGGACATTGCTTCCATCTTCCTCCATATAAAAGATTTAAATAGAGTGCAATCTCGTATCGCAAGATATGAGACCTCACAGAAATTATTTCAAGCGAGGTTGGCTATCGGATCATATGTTGGAGACCACGTCCTAAAGATGATTTCTCTCATTGAAGAGCTCGCGGACCTGCGAACCATGTTGGAGAATGAGTTGTACATCGACTTGATTTTACGGTTCCTTCCCTCCACCTATGCCCAATTCATATTGAATTTCAATATGCAAAAGATAGAAGTTTCACTTTCTGAGCTTCTCAACATACTGAGGATGGCAGAGGGCACCTTGAAGAAAACCAAGGAAACACCCGCATTGTTTATTGGGGAATCGTTTTCTTCTACATCCAAGACTAAGGCCAAGGGGAAGAAGAAGAAGAAGAAGGACACAACCAAACCGAAGGGAGGTGTGCAGAAGGTGCAGGGAAAGGGAAAGGAAAAGAATGGGGGGCAGCCACAAAGGAAGAATGCTTATATTGTCGGAAAAAGGGTCATTGGAAGAAGGATTGTCGGGCCCTAAAAGCCAAGAATCAGGACAAGAAGCAAGTTGTGGTTTCATCTTCTGGTGTGTTCGTGATTGAAAACTGTTTCTTTATAAACTCTACTTTCTGAGTATTAGATACCGGATCAGGATCTCACATCTGTAATTCATTGCAGGCATTGAGAAGCCGTAGAGTTTTGAAGAAAAGTGATATAACCTTCAGGGTTGGCAACGGAACCAGTATGGATGCTGTTGCAATAGGAAAATATCACCTAGGATTGGCGAGTGGACATATTTTGTTATTGTGTAACTGCTTTTGTGTACCCAGTATGATGTGTAATATTATATCTGTATCTTTGTTATCAAATGAAGGATATAATTTTGCACTTGAAAGAAATGTCATAAACATTCACCTAAATCATGAAATGGTTGGGTCGAGTACACTTAATAACGGAATATACATTATCAATTAACATCAAGTTTACAACGTCCTAAACACACTAAAAATAAAGACTTCAGAATCAAACCAAGCTTTCTTATGGCCTTGTAGACTTGGTCATATCAATAAAACACGACTGACTAAGTTACATAAAGAAAGATACTTAGATACGTTTGAGTATCAATCATATGTAACTTGTCAATCATGTATCAGAGGAAAGATGATAAAAACTCCGTTCACTGGACACGGAGAAAGAGCTCTCCTGGGACTCATACACAGCGACGTGTGTGGGCCAATGTCTACGCATGCAAGAAGTGGCTATTCCTACTTCATTACTTTCACAGATGATTTCTCAAGGTATGGACATGTATTCCTAATGAAACATAAATCCGAGGCCTTTGAGAAATTCCAAGAGTATAAGAATGAAGCGGAAAAGCAAACCGGCAAAAGTATCAAGATGCTCCGATCTTATCGAAGTGGTGAATACTTAAGTGCCAAGTTCCTGGAATATCAAAAAAAGAATGGAATTCTCTCTCAGCTTACTCCTCCATACACACCATAACATAACGGTGTATCAGAAAGATGGAATCTCACCTTACTATATATGGTGCGTTCCATGATGAGTAATACTGAGTTGTCGCCCTCCTTCTAGGGTTATGCACTAAAAACTGCTGCATACCTATTGAAAAAGGTTCCAACTAAGTCTGTGCCTACCGCTCCATATGAAATGTAGAGTGGGAAGAAACCCTATATTAAGTATCTAAAGATATGGGGTTGTCCTGGTTTTGTCACAAAAGTTCATCCGGACAAGCTCAAGGCACGTTCAGTATTGCGTAAGTCTGTAGGACACCCTAAGAATTCTAGGGGTATTATTTCTATTATACTGAGGAACAAAAGGTCTTTGTTTCTCATCATGTCCACTTCATGGAAACTCAATTTCTTGAAAAAGAGATAAGTGGGAGTGCAATAGAGCTGGAAGAAATTCCAGAACCACAAACTATTACTGAAAACTTAGTAGAACTAGAGATTTCAATTGAACCGGACGTACCTACGCCACTCCGCAGATCTAGTAGGCAGTCTCATCCTCCCGAGAGATATTACAGTTTTCTCGTAGATGGGTGATTGGTTCGTGAAAGAGTGTTCTTGTGTAACTGCAATCAATAACGGTGTCGCGAGTAGCTAACCGAGATGAGTACGGGTCGTCCGCAGGGATGCGTGGACTTTTAATCTTGATTTAGATGAGTTGATTAGAAAGAGGGAGAATAGTTTTAAGATCTAGTTTAAATACGGATATAGATTTTACGGGGAAAAGGCTTGTAGGGTTCTCAGGATTTAGTAGTTGATGGATGACTAATAAAGATGACTCCTTTTATCTGTTGATAGATTTAAAACTAGATAGATAGTGGTGAAAGAGGATTATGGTTCTTGGAAGAAACTAGGGTTTCCCCACTATTGACTCTTGTCTCTTCATTGATCTCTATTCATGTCTAGCCCTTAACAAAATAATTGTTAATCTGATCTCAAATCACGGTCGAGACTATCAATAATTTGGTAGCGCGCCCGATAAGGATGTTAACATTTATTTTACTAAAATTTATAAACTTCATAAGATGTAAAAGGAGTTAAAATATTTTCTCATCCATTTTTCTACCCTAATCCTACGAACCCTATCAAGTGGAGAATTACTCACACATGTTTGGAGAAGAAGAAGGGATAGAGAAGGAAATCATAATGCAGAAATTAAATGCGGAAAGTAAATGCGAAATAATTACTCTAATGATCTACCTTCATTAACCAACATTACAAGTATAAATCCTTCGAGTTTAGATTACAAGAAGAAGAAGTTGCTCTCGATCTCTACCTCGTAGGAAGTATTTGCTTCGTTGATATTCACATCGCTCTATCACGTCGAATCGTGGACCTGTCGTGGATCACTTATTCTTTGACGGTGATTTGCTTCGTGTTAAAGGTGATGAATTTTAACTTTAGCTCTCGGTACTTTAAATAGCCCTAGAAGCAGAAACCCTGGATCCCCTGTATTAGAGTTTGTTGATACGATCCTACCCATAAAATCTCAGATCCTACGGCCATGATACGGCTGTTTATCACAGAAAACTGCATTTTAATACCACTCATTCATTATCTATTTTTTGTATATATCGGTACTATTAACCAGTGTCTTCTCAGTAAATACAGATTGCAAGTATCCATGATACAATACCGGAAACACACTCAAAATCACGGATATAACGTTTGTGAGCCGACACTGCAACCGGAACTGCAAATCGATCGATACCCAAAGAGTTCTTTAGCAAATAAATGTGTGCACACTATTTTGGTCCAACACAATGCAAGTGTGCACATAACTCTTTGGTAAGGACCATGGTGGGGCTGCCATGATGCAAGAGGAGCAAGTGGGCACATGAGAAGTGATGTGTGATAAATGCTAAAAGTTTTGATATGATTTAAAAAGCATCAAGTTTCCCTCCAATCTACTGAGTACAACCCAAGTTCATATAAACAAATCAAGCAATATCAGTGGAGTTGTCGAGAGAACACAAGACCACCACACCAACACAAGCTCACTTGCTCGGACCAAGACCGGCGACATGCCCACAAAAACCGGCCCCACTGTTTTTATATGCTCCATTTGACCCCAATTTTCTTTTGGCTATCCCTTGCTGCCATATCATCCATATTGTATTGCTTGTTTAATCTTCTTTTGTTCCTATAAAAGGAAGATCGGTGAGCAAGGGAAGCGGTCTCATATAGTCTCATATACTTCATATACTAAAGTTTTATTTTTGTTTCTTTTTCATTTCTTGTACATAGCTAGTTTCCCTTGAGCACTTTGCCTTCTCTTGATCTTGCAACTTCTTCATTGAGCTTGCAAGTTTAAGTTTTGGTTATTGAATTCAAGGGTTGTATCATCATTGAAGAATAATAAAGCTTTCATTTTTGTTCTTGGGTTCTTAGTTTCTATCTTGCTTTACTTACTTGCATTTTCCTTACTTGCTTTACTTACTTGCCATTTCTTTTCTTGCCCTTTACTTACTTGCTCTTTTATTACCTTGCAATTTACTTACTTATAATGTTGGTTACTCTTTTGTTTGTATCTTTCTTTTGCTCTTTTTCTTTGTTGTTTTTTATGGTTTGTGAATATGGTGTTGTTAGGAAATAGAATGGTGTTGTAAGTTAAGGTTTCTTTTCTCATTTTTCTTTGCCCAATATTTTCTATTTGAACTCCGTCCAAACCTTACGCAACCTCTCCGTTAGGCACCCTACCCTACCAAGGTATCGGTGATCCCTAACCGTGACCGGTTGCGTTCGGTTTGGCCGGTGGCGAAAGCCAAGCGACAAGAACGGACAGACAAGGGTCAATAAGTCGGATTTCACTAATATTGTGCTTAAGTACCCTAATCCACGTTATTGCCGATTTTTCTAGCTTCAATAGTCAAGTTCGGTACAAAAGATGGAGTACGGAAATCACTAACTTACACTATCCTATCTAATCCTAACAAACGTATACCTTGCATATATACACTTAGGTTAGAATCGAACCATTCTGCCATGCGCATTAACTCGTCATAATAAGAACGCAAAATGTTATGTCTCCCTGCGGACGACCCGTACTTATCGCGGCTAGCTACACACGATGCTGTCCTGATTGCGGTTAACTTTAGAACTTTAAAACGCGACGCGCAAAAGTACGCTGTCAACCAAATGGCGTCGTTGCCGGGGAAGCGGTAATGTTTTAATTCTTGTTATTTCGGGTTAATCTTGTTTATATCATCTAACATCATTCTTAAAAATAAATTAAAAAATTCAAAACCAACAAAAATTAGCATTGCTAACATTTTGTTCAATGGATTTTTGACTTGCCACCATTTTGGAACTAAACAAAAAAGTTAAACAATAATATTGAGGCACTAGTGGAACAATGAGACACCAGAAAAAATTTGGAGCCCAACTTCCTAAAGAAGCCGGCGACTTCCCTAACATTTCCGCCGCCGCCGGCTCAAGAGCCTCCATCTACTCTAAAAACTTCTTCTGTGCTCCAGTGTTCTAATTTTGTCCCAATTTTATTGCTTGATTTTTATAATTTTTGGTGTGCAGAAGTTTGGGCATTCATATCGCTTTTTCGCACTAAAAATCCATGTTTTCCGACATTTGTAGATTTTGACGGATTTGCGAACTGCGATCGTTTGGAGCAAAGTGTACATTCAAAACTAAGGTAATTGTGAAGTATAGTGCCAAAGATCCGGATAGTTTGACCCGCGCAAGCGAACATTTCAAGCTACTTGGATTCAATTCAACGAGGGTTTCTTAACCCGAAAATTTATCGGTACGTACTTTACTAACACCTTCTTTCTCAAATCTGACGCATCCAATATACTATCTTTGCAGGATTCATTGCAAGTTCGCTATCAAACACTAAAAATGAATGACCCGTATTTGTTGCAGTGCTGTGCATAAACATAAAAATCGATTTTTTTTAAGGTTTTTAACAACCTTTTCATTGATTTGCGCATTGCATCCATTAATACGGACTTAAGGGCAAGCGAACCCTACAACATATGGTAAAGGATTTCATCACTTTTTCCGTGGCCCATAAATCATGAAATTGAGCATAACGTTTACCCTCACAAATTTTAAAAGAAACTAGACTTCAAGCTTTTAAGGACTTTGCGCTCATTAGGAGAAGTTAACTGTATTTTGAACACTGCTTAACGGTATATCGCTCACGGGGTGTCTAGGAAAGTGTTCACGGCGAAACCGCCAAAAGAGAAAGGATTATTTAATTAAGGACCTTTACGAAAGCGTTGGAAAATCTCCCTTTATCTCTGCACTTACCTGGCCTCGTGATCAGTATATCTTGAGCCCGTTTCTCGACACAGTTTTACTTCGACAATCAAGTTCTTGAGCAGGTCTAGTTGACCTAGGTAAATCCTAGACCGATTAGGTGTGGTATTTTGTGTCGTGATTAATTTTTTTTTGTGTTTATATTTGATTCTTTTATTAATAACTAATAAATAAATAAATAAATTCACATTTTTCCCTCTCCTTTTCTTCTTCTTCTTTTCTTCATATCATGAGTACCCCACCTAGAAAAACTCTTGCCAAACTTTGGTACCCACAACCAGACATTACTTCATACGGTTCTTACTTTGGTCGAATTTCGAACGATCCCTCCATGCCCAAACTTTCTTTGAAAGATCGGATAGACGTGTCTAAGACAAACAATTGGACTCCGCAATCCACTTTGTATCAACCATTTCAACTTTCCCCACCTTCTTACGTTGATACCCCTTTTGATAGTCATGTTGTAACTCCAAGACCTATGTCTATTGCTGACCGAATCAAACAATCCCGTAGCCGATCTTTCACTCCTTTCACCACTGCCAATTCTTTTGATCAACAATTCCAATCACCTTCTTATCCGAATGTTGATCCTACTCCTATCCAACCATTCAATTCCTATCAATCATACCTGACTTTTACACCTTCCCTAGACGTTGCTTCTGAACAGGCTTTTCGGAGTTTCCAGTATCCAAATGAATTTGAATCTTTTACTGAAACCCCTTCACAACCCATGTCTAGTTTGGAATAGTCATTGGAATACTTTCAGGTAGAGACATGCCAACAGATGATGGATTTGAATGCATCCATGGCCGCCCTCATACAACCTAATGAACCGGCAGCTAGTTTCCAACTAGCTCCAAATTTTCCAATGTATGATGAGGCGATATGACAGGTTGAGAATTTGAGTGGTGAGAGTGAGCAGTACACCCTTCCAAATCAACCTACCCATTGCAAATTGAATCCTACAACTCCGATTTTGAATGTCTATCAAGTGTCCCAAATGATTTACCAATTGAAGATAAAATGTTTAATGAGTTGTGTGATTTTGTAGTGTTTGATTTACCCAATTGTGAAGGGACCCTGTTAAGTGAAACCACACCCAATCCCTTTGACCTCTACACCTCCACTCTAGAATCTGAATTGATTGAAATCTATGCTTTTGGCAAGGTGTCTGAGAAAATTGATTTTCACTTGATTGAGGATATCGACGCTGGGAATATTTTGGATGATAAAGCCACAGTTTTAGTTGAGTTTGTCTCTCCAATTCATCATGTCCTTTCACTTCCGTATGGACATCATCCCGAGTCATTAACAGTTTTTCCCAAACTTCTTATGTGTCTTGATATTGATGATGATAAATGTATGGATGAGCTAATTTTTAAGGAGAATTTTAAGGATAATATTGAGGATGGACCAGTTTTACTTGATGAGTCGGATTTTACAATTCATCCTGTCCCTTTTATTGACTGTGTACGCCCTCCTGAATCTTTAACCGATACCATTCCTCATTCACTCCCCTCCATCCTTTCCATCATTCCGACCTTGCAAGAAACCGTATCACCTTCATTTCTTATGTTTGGTTTACCAAGTTCAGTCTACCCATGTTTTCTCACGAATCTTGAGGGATTTAACCCCATTTCTCGACGGGTTAATAGATTAGTACAATCACTTTTTACATATCGGTCATTAAAAATTGTACCAATTTATTCACTCCATTTCCACCCTCAAGTTCGTATTCCACTTCTTTTTCCCTTACGCCATTCTTCTCCTCATATACCGAGACCATATACCACTTCTATCCCCATACGGTCTCGTGTATTCTCCATTTCTTTCCTCTCCACATTCTTTCACCAACCGACACACTATCGTGATAAATTTTTTGAATGGTTGGTGTTAACTTTTTGCCTATGTAAGGCCTTTTATAGCTTGATACTGTTCTCTCCCCCTAACTTGAACTTCAACGCTTAACAGTGGAAACACTGTTCCACTTAAGTTTGGGGGGATCTTTTTGTGTATATATTTTTTTTTTCTTTTTCTGTTCATAAAAAAATTAAAAATTTTTAAAAAAAAATAGGGGAGCGCCGACAATTTTGACCCTCTTGATATAATCTGACAGTGAGGGCACTGCATGTTTAAGTTTGGGGGGTGCTCGGTAAGCTTTCTACCTTCACCTTCATGTGTATATTTTGCATTTGCATACTTATTTAAAAACCCATAAAAATCGAAAAATTTTACAAAAATATAAAAACTTTATCATCAAGTTAGCTAATAGGGTAACTAAGATTTTGATTCCGAAAGTTTAGTTGATACGTTAGAAATAACTGAATTCTAGTCTTAGGAATTGAAAACCTAAAAATAACCCTCATTCTGTTTAACCTTGGTAATTATACGTCCTTACAGTTTTTTGTATAGAAGTAGGTAATCTTGAGTTCTTTTCTTGAGTTAAGTCGAGATGAAGGGAAAGTATTGAAAGCTTTACTGAAGGATAAGTCTGAAAAATAGTTTCTATTCTTGAGTCCAAACTTAGAAAGGATATACCCTACAAACTGCATATACACGCACCTTGAAACTTAGGATAGTAGAGAATACCTAGAAATACAATTGCCTGAAAACCTAGTATGAAAGAAAAAACGGTATTTAAAGCTAACCACCTAAAGAGCATTTTTGAAAAATATATCCGGTCTTGAAAAGAAAAAGAAAAAAATAAAAGAAAAAAGAAAAATAAAGTAATGACCTGTAAACTTCTATTTACGCTTTAAGCTTACGCATTCAGTAATCGGCTGTTAGTGCCTCGAGAAGCATTAATAGTCGCATGAAAGGTATGTGAGCAAAACCATCCATCATTAACGAAAAGAAGTAGTATTAGGTATTAGGGCAAGGGTACTATAGATTGAATTGAATTTTTAAGTGTAAGGGTAAAATTACACATACATAGGGGTATACAATCGATGTTTGGAGGCAAGATAAAAATAAAGAATAAGACTTATAATTTTCGTAAAGATGATAAAAATTCTTGATTGAAGACTGTAGTTTAGAAAGAAAACTCAAGAGATACCTAGATCTTTCTAAACTATAAAACGTATAGGATCTGAGGTTGAATAAATAGGAGGCGTGAAACATAAAGGTTGAATATTTCTAACTTAGGATGATAGAATTTCTAACCTAGATACTAAACTGTAGGAGTAGAATCATCGTTAACTTATGAAACTAGCTTGACGTGATTTTGTGGGTGTAATCCGCTGAAAACCCTCAGGAGACAATACTCCTCCTACCAGGGACACCTAGAGGTTTAACGGCTTGTTGCACGAGCTCAGTGCAATCGCGTTCCCTGCGAAAGTGAGGTTAGGATTTTTGTTTTGCTCGGTACGAGCAAAAGATAAGTTTGGGTGTATTTGTTTATCACAGAAAACTGCATTTTAATACCACTCATTCATTATCTATTTTTTGTATATATCGTTACTATTAACCAGTGTATGCTCAGTAAATACAGATTGCAGGTATCCGTGACACAATACTGGAAACACACTCAAAATCACGGATATAACGTTTGTGAGCCGACACTGCAACCGGAACTGCAAACCGATCGATACCCAAAGAGTTCTTTAACAAATAAATGTGTGCACACTATTTTGATCCAACAAAATGCAAGTGTGCGCACAACTCTTCGGTATGGACCATGGTGGGGTTGCCATGATGCAAGAGGAGCAAGTGGGCACATGAGAAGTGATGTGTGATAAATGCTAAAAGTTTTGATGTGATTTAAAAAGCATCAAGTTTCCCTCCAATCTACTGAGTACAACCTAGGTTCATATAAACAAATCAAGCAATACCAGTGGAGTTGTCGAGAGAATAAAAGGCCACCACACCAACACGAGCCCACTTGCTCGGACCAAGACCAGCGACATGCCCACAAAAACCGGCCCCACCGGTTTTATATGCTCCAATTGACCCCAATTTTCTTCTGGCTATCCCTTGCTGCCACATCATCCATATTTTATTGCTTGTTTAATCTTTCTTTGTGCCTATAAAAGGCAGATTAGTAAGCAAGGAAAGGGGTCTCCTATAGTCTCATATACTTCATACACTAAAGTTTTCTTTTTATTTCTTTTTCATTTCTTGTACATAGATAGTTTCCCTTGAGCCCTTTACCTTCTCTTGATCTTGCAACCTCTTCATTGAGCTTGCAAGTTTAAGTTTTGGTTAATGAATTCAATGGTTGTATCATCATTGAAAAATAATAAAGCTTTCATTTTTGTTCTTGGGTTCTTAGTTTCTATCTTGCTTTACTTACTTGCATTTTCATTACTTGCTTTACTTAATTACCATTTCTTTTCTTGCCCTTTACTTACTTGCTCTTTTATTACCTTGCAATTTACTTACTTGTAATGTTGGTTACTCTTTTCATTGTATCTTTTCTTTTGCTCTTTTTCTTTGTTGTTTTTTATGGTTTGTGAATATGGTGTTGTTAGGAAATAGAATGGTGATGTAAGTTAAGGTTTCTTTTCTCATTTTTCTTTGCTCGATATTTTCTATTTGAACTCCACCTAAACCTTACTCAAGCGCTCCGTTAGGCACCCTACCTACCAAGGTATCGGTGATCCCTAACCGCGACCGGTTGCGTTCGGTTTGGCCGGAGGCGAAAGCTAAGCGAAAAGAATGGAAGGACAAGAGTCAATAAACCGGATTTCACTAATACCATGCTTAAGTACCCTAATATAAGTCAACGTTACTCACCCCACGGGTTTGCGGGGAGGCGGAATAGGTAAAAATCGATTTTTCCTAACATGGTAACATCGACTATGCATACGGATCTTTGCTAAGACCTAACTAACAAACTAACTTAGAGTTGTAACTACTATATAAAATGATTATACCTCAAGCAACAAGTCCTTCTTCTCCTCCTTGATGTGAGATCCTTGGAGTAGTGGTGGATGTGTCTCCTCGTCAGCTTTTCGAAGTCAAAGAAGATCTACCCGAGAGTTCCAACCTTATGCTAGACCTCCAAGTTGAGCCAACTAGATCACTTGGTGTGCTAAACAAAGTAACCTAGAGTGAGTAGAGAGTGATTTGAGTATCTTAGTCTCACTAATCTCTTGATTCTCAGCACATGAGACACTAGGGTTTGAGAGGAAGAAGGAGATAGTGAACTCTTGAGGAAAGAGAAATGTTTTTGGATAATGATAATAGAAAATAAAATGGCTAGCTTGATTTGACCATAAGCATGGCATGGAAAAATATCTCACCAAAATTTCTAGGTCTCAAAAATATCTCACAAAAAATATCTAGAGTCAAAAAGTCAATCCAAGTCAAATGGTCAACCCAAGTATCCATGCCACTAAATTATCATTTACCAAAAAATAACAAAATCTTTTCTCCACCTCATATTTGTTTTGACCAAGTCAATGGTCAAAACACTAATGAGGTGTCTCTTTCTATACCCCCTCTCATCTGTATATTGTTAGTGTATATGCCCTAGAGGCCATTACTGTATCATACTAGTTTGTATATTACTTAATGGAAGCTTAGGATATTCACAGTTGTATAGACAATTTTGCTCAAAATGCTAGTATGCTACTTGGTTTGTTTCTACTTCAATATGTGCATGTGTTTCTTTTCGCATATTGCTTATACCTATTAGTAGAGCCCTTAGGATCTTTGCTTGATTACCAGCGTTGTGATGGCAGTCACACTCGTGGAGGCTGGGTAATCCACAAGCACATCCTTATACAGGTCCCTAGTCGTAGGACTATCGAGACAGGGCATCGATACTCCGGAGTAGACTAGCGTATGCGCTTCTCATCCCAGCAGGGGAGACGGTCTGTCCTACAGCCGTCAGCACATCGTACTTGAGATAGTATGCAGGTGCTCGTTAGGTTACGAGTACACTGGACAGCACTCGTCGGGAACTGATTGGTTGGTACTATACCTATCGTCAATTATCAGTTCCTAGGTGACATGAGTATAGCTTAGTCCGCTGACTTGACACTGTCACTTCGCCTCGAGTGTGTTCCCACTGTACTTTGATTGCTACCCTACCACGGCTCAAAGGAGTCATGCAAACAGGTAGTAGTTGGGTGCAGTTCCGAAGCACTTGGAGGCAGTGATGGTTAGACAGGATTCGTCTCTCCCGGTATTGGGAGTTGATATCGCGCTGTGTTTAGGAGAGCCATTACACAAGTAGTCCCTGGCCAGGGCAAGCGAGATATACTGGTAGGTTACCAGTGTTATCTCAGGGTGTTCTGGGCTACACTCCGACACGACTTGTACCGCTATTAGGGGACTGACGTTTACCGCCCCCCTAGGCTCGCCATGCGATATGCTCAAACGAACAGACCGGACTGTACGGAGATTATCACATTCAGGCTCAGTAGGAGTTCAGATGGGTTTCACCTCGTCTGTCTTCTTATCGGCATCTACCTGAGGGGCCGTTACGCACAGCTAGTGCCGCTTGTGGTCTGTGGTTAAACCCACTGCCAGCGTAGTGTCGAGTCTTTAGAGTCCCACACAGAGAGCTATTCGCCTTTAGGCAAAAGAGTAGAGGTCGCATGGTTTTGTGACAGGGTTCGGTTACATCCGCGCACTTGTGCACGTTTAGTGACCGGGCAGTTATTACTAGCGGGCTTTGGTTTAAGCCAGATCCTAGTATACATTTTGGGATTGGTTTTATCTCGTTTGTATTCGTGTTCCCCGGAACGCGGATGCGGGTGTGTATGCACAGTTGACAGAGACAGAGGCAGAGGATTCTCATTAAGGTTGTTGACTGTTGACTTTTGTTAAACCCTAATGAGAATTAGAATTATGATTAACAATAATATTAATTAAGTATTATGGTGACACGGTTAGGGTTGAAAGGTTGACCTTGTTGACTTGTTGACTTTTGTTGACCGGTTGACTAGGTTGGACTTGTTGACCACCATCATGACAATGGCTATCATTTGTTTGCATTGACTTGTGCTTGCTTGTTTTGCTCACAAATTGCATTTAATGCAAGAAATGATATTGTCATTTGTCATGATAATAACCATCACATTATACTCAATTATTATTACTTGTTATCATGATTTTGGATTATGAGAGCTTGGATGGCAAAAGGCTTGCTCATTCTCTCATTTCATTTCTCTCTCTTGCTCAAGCTCTCCCTCTTCCTCTTGCTCTCTCTAGCTCAAGGCAACTCCCTCTCATGAGTTGAGAACCATTGCCTTAGAGATAAAAACACCAAAACACTCCTCTACTCATCCTAGTTCACAAGGTCTAGCAAGCCAAGTGTTCTAGTTTCTTCAAGTTCGAAGTAGAAGCCAAAAGGTAGAAGCTTTCGGGTGGATCCATCTTCGGCATGAGGAGACGACGAGGTGAGGCCGATCCGTACACCGCAAAGAGTTGAAGACGAAGGAGTTCAAGAAAGGTATAATCCCCTAACCGAGTAGGTAAAACTCCTAGTTAGGTTGTTAGGTAGTTGTTTAACAAAGATCCGTATTTTAAGTCCATGTTACCACCCTAAGAAAAATCATTTTTCACCATTTCCGCAACCACAAAGAACCGGGGAAGGGTTGCATGGACTTATAGTGGTATCAGAGCCTGGTTAAACACTATCTAACATGTTAGCAAAGTAAGTAGAAGTTCGATCGGAGAAAAAGTCACGAAACACGCCCGAAAAATCAACTTTCTGCCGAAGTTGTTTTCTGTTCCAAAAATAATAAATCATATCTTAAAATTTGGCTCAGGGTTTTTAGAAGAAACTGTAGAAAAATGGTCCATTGAACCGATCAACGCGCCGCGGAACCGCGGCGGGAGCGTTCTCCCGCCGCGGATCCGCGGCCGAGTTGACTCGGTCGTGGGCGATTTTTCATGCAGTTTATCCAGTTGGGTGTTTTGGGATTTTTACAGTATGTTTTTTCAGCCCAGATTTTCCAGAAAGCAAAATTTGTTTTTGGGGCCTAAAAATCCGTATTTTGATCGAACTTCTAAAGACTTAAGCTAACGAGTTTATTTCTGTGATGTGATATATGTATTGAACGTCTGCTAATCACTATACGTCAATTAGTGGGGGTTATACATATCTGTGATCTGTAATGTTGATGGTATGTATATATGAATTCGTTGGATTGTCGCGGATGAATAGCCGGGGGGTTGTGAGATGAGAGTTTTTCTTTATCTTTCATTTCATGTAAATTTGTAATTGATGTAATATTATTTATTTGGCCGCACAACCGGGGTGAGGTTGTAGCCGTCATTGTATAATTTCTTTTACTGTTTTTGCTCCTAGGATAGACCCATGGAGGGGGTGCACAAACTACCGGATACCTCGAAGTGCCGAGTGGCCTACTCACGAGTTGAGGGAGGTTGCTTCGCTTCGGATATTTGGCGGGTAGTTTGCCGCACCCGTAGGGATCTTGGGTGAGGTATTGGCTATTCATCGTGACCGTGTAATCCGCTTTCCGTTACAGGCTCGTACGGAATGCGGATTCCTAGTATATCCAATGTGTTCATCTGTGATCTGGATTGGCTATCATTGCAATATATATCTATATATGATAACTATTTAGGCGTTGCTTATGTTTTTCATCCGCGCTAGTCCAGCCCCGGCTCTGTCGTTAGTTAAGTAACCTAACGGGTAATGACGGGCCCCGTGGCGAATGCGGATGGCATAAGCGTACGTCATATTTTGGTTGTTTTCTGCAATGGTAGGATTAAATGATGGGACGCATTAAAAAGAATTAATGCAAGAAAATAAACCAAAGTAAAGTCGTTGGAACACTTTTAAAACCACTCGGTTCTTTTCAAAAACCAACTTTTAAATGCGGAGCTTGAGCCACTCCTTTTAAAAGCTATCTCGTTCCATCGATTATATCAAGTTCACTACGTTCACGGTTTCGCCAAAACCATTCATAGCCCTCCGTCGTTTCACATGAATAGTCAATAGTATTCAAGCTATGTTTGTTGGCCAAAGTCAAGGCATAGTGATTGGCAGCTATTGGGTATTCATGTGCAGCATAGATAGATGCGTTGGTTTGGTACAGTCGTACCGCCTTGTTGGCCAAAATCAGGGGTAGGTACGGGTGGGTTCAAATTAACCTGGAGAATGACGGGTTGAACTTAACATGTGACTTATGATTTGTTGGCCAAAGTCAAGATCATAAGAGCATTGGGCAAAAAAAATCCTCATCGGGAGTTTCTAAAGAACCAGAAACTTGCTAGCGCTGCATACCATTTGGAGTGTGATGATTCTGGTAGGATTCCTTCAGTTTTGTCACGCGATAATATTTGGATCCCGATCCTACTGTGAGTATATGCTACTCCTCGGGAAATTTCTCACTTAACGATCAATGCTATAAACCAAGTAGGTGTCTAGAAAGGTGTTAGCGGGGCTACGCTCCCAGGGAAAAGAGATTATTTAATTAAGGAACTTCGCGAAAGCGTTGGAAAACCTCCCTCGAAGTACCAACACAAGGCCTAGCTAAACGGTTAAGCAAGTATTGTACGGTGAGATTGATCCCGACTAATTCTTCCTTTTTTGTTTGAGGAGGAATTCAAGATACAGTGGGAGTCATCCTGTTTAGACAAACTAAAAACCACTTTAAACTTGCAAGAGCATCATGCTGAGTGTTTCTTCTCTCTCTCTCCTAATTGCAGCGACCAATCGACATGACCGGACTTAAGTTACTTCTAGATAAAAACATACTGACAGGGCCAAACTACAAAGATTGGCTCAGGAATGTCAAAATGGCAATCACTTACGACAAGCTGGGGTATCTTCTTAACACCAAAGCTCCCCCTGTCCTAGGTCCCACCTCCAGCGTCGCGGATAGGGAAATCCGTAAGACCTGGGAGATCGACTGCGCGAAGGCCAAGTGCCTTATGCTTGCCTCTATGGACAATGAACATCAGAGGAGGCACGAGAATATGGACCTCGAATCCATATTTCTCCATACAAAAGAACTGTATGGAGAGCAATCTCGTATCGTAAGATACGAAGTGTCGAAGAAGCTATTTTCGGCATGGTTGGCCATCGGATCATCGGTAGCAGAACACGTGCTTAAGATGATTGGCTTCATTGAGGAGCTCGTGGACCTTGGGACCACGTTAGAGAACGAGCTCTATACGGACTTGATTCTCCAGTCCCTTCCTTCTACTTACGCCCAGTTTATCCTGAATTTCAACTTGCAAGGAAAAGAAGTTGAACTTCCGGAACTCCTCAACATGCTGAAGAGTGCAGAGGGCACCCTACAGAAAGGTAGGGAAACATCCACTTTGTTTGTAGGAGGATCTTCCTCTTCTAAGTCCAAAACAAAAGCCAAGGGAAAGAAGAAGAAAGCCCCTGCCAAACCAAGGGGCGGTGTTAGTAAAGTGGATACGAAGGGAAAAGCAAAGGCAACAAAGATAGCGGGGCAGCTTGTGGGTAAGGAAGAATGCTTCTATTGTCATAAGAAGGGACACTGGAAGAAAGATTGCAGGGCTTGGAAGGCCAAAAACCAGGATACGAAGCAAGTTGCGGCTTCGGCTTCAGGTGTGTATGTTATTGAAAACTGTCTTTCAATAAACACTACTTCCTGGGTATTGGATACCGGATCAGGATCTCATATCTGTAATTCTTTGCAGGCACTGAGAAAGCGTAGGGTTTTAAAGGCAGGTGATATGACCCTCAGAGTTGCAAACGGAGCTGGCATGGATGCTGAGTCCGTGGGGGACTATCACCTAGGCTTGTCAGATGGACACGTTTTGGTTTTGCGTAATTGCTATTTTGTACCCAATGCAACTTGTAATATCATTTCTGTATCTTTATTATCTAAAGAAGGTTATGAATTTGCGTTTGTAAGTAATGTTGTGAACATTCACCTTAATCAAGTTCTTATTGGGTCAGGTACATTAAGCAATGGTATATACGTATTAAACCAACCACAGATTTTCAATGTCCAGAATACACACAAAAGAAAGTCTACGGAAACTAATCAGGCTTTCTTATGGCATTGTAGACTGGGTCACATCAATGAGAGAAGATTGACTAAGTTACATACAGAAGGATATTTGGATCCGTTCCAATATCAATCATATGCAACTTGTCAATCCTGTCTCAAAGGAAAGATGACAAAGACTCCGTTCACTGGACACGGAGTAAGAGCGAGCGAGCTCTTGGGACTCGTATACAGCGACGTGTGCGGTCCAATGTCTACACATGCACGAAGAGGTTTTTCTTACTTCATTACTTTTACGGATGACTTTTCAAGGTACGGATATGTCTTCTTAATGAAACATAAATCCGAAGCCTTTGGAAAATTCCAGGAATATAAGAATGAAGTAGAAAAACAAACCGGCAAAAGTATCAAGACACTAAGATCTGATCGATGTGGAGAATACTTGAGTGCCGAGTTCCTGGATTACCTAAAAGAGAATGGTATTCTCTCTCAGCTTACTCCTCCATACACTCTGCAACACAACGGTATATCGGAGAGACGGAACCGGACCCTATTGGATATGGTACGTTCCATGATGAGTAACGCTGAGTTACCGCGATCATTCTGGGGATATGCACTAGAATCAGTTGCATATCTTTTGAACCGAGTTCCAACTAAGACTGTGCCTACCACACCATATCAGATGTGGTGTGGGAAGAAACCCTATCTTAAGCACATTAAGACATGGGGATGTCTAGCTTTTGTTAAAAAGCAGCATGCGGACAAACTCGAGGCACGCTCAGTACAGCGCAAGTTTGTGGGATATCCAAAGAACTCCAAGGGATATTTCTTCTATTGCGAAGAGGAACAAAAGGTTTTTGTTTCTCATCATGCCTGCTTCTTGGAAACTGAATTTTTGGAAAATCAGATAAGTGGGAGCGCAGTAGAACTGGAAAAAATTCCAGAACCACGAGCTATTACTGAAAGCTCAGTAGAACCAGAGGGTTCGAAAGAACAGGACATTCTTACGCCGCTCCGCAGGAGTAGTAGGCAGTCCCATCCGTCCGAGAGATACTACAGTTTTCTCATAGACGGGGATAAAGAGGATTGCATCATTGATTATGATGAGCCTACTAGCTTCCAGCAGGCCGTTCAGAGCGTTGACTCGGTAAAATGGCTGGATGCAATGCGGACCGAAATGGAGTCCATGTACACCAACAAAGTATGGACTTTGGACGTTGCTCCAGACGGGGTAAAACCCGTAGGATGCAAATGGATCTTCAAAAGGAAGATTGGTGTAGATGGACAGGTTGAGACCTATAAGGCTACACTTGTTGCAAAGGGTTTTCGTCAAAGACCTGGTTTGGACTATGACGAAACCTTTTCTCCAGTGGCTATGCTGAAATCCATTCGGATCCTTCTTGCCATTGCTGCCTTCCATGATTATGAGATTTGGCAGATGGACGTAAAGACCGCTTTTCTAAATGGAAATTTAGAGGAGTGTGTCTATATGGACCAGCCAGAGGGTTTCATTCAGAGTGGGAGCAGCGGAAAGGTGTGCAAGTTGCTTAAGTCTATCTATGGACTAAAGCAGGCATCGCGGAGTTGGAACATATGCTTTGATGAGACAGTCAAGGAATTTGGCTTTATCAAAAATCCAAATGAACCATGCAACTACAGTAGATTTGTAGCAAGAACTGTCGTATTCCTCATACTATACGTGGATGACATTCTTTTGATAGGAAATGACATTCCTATGCTACAATCTGTCAAGGGGTTCTTGTCACACAGGTTCTCCATGAAAGACCTGGGTGATGCCACGTACATTCTGGGGATCCGGATCCATCGTGATAGATCCAAGAGGATGTTAGGACTTTCGCAGTCCAGGTACATCGACACCATACTGAAAAGATTCAGTATGGAAGATTCCAAGCGCGGTAACCTACCGGCTTGTCACGGGATCACCCTCTCCAAAGAGATGTCTCCCAAGACTGATTTGGAAAGGGATCGCATGTCTATTATACCCTACGCTTCTGCGGTAGGCTCTATAATGTATGCAATGTTGTGTATCAGACCAGATGTAGCTTATGCACTGAGTGTGGTAAGCCGGTATCAGTCAAACCCTAGAGAGAAACACTGGATAGCGGTAAAGAACATTCTCAAGTACCTGAGAAGGACTAAGGAGATGTTCTTGGTGTACGGCAGAAAAGACCTCCAGATTGAGGCCTTTGCTGACTCCAGCTTCCAAAGTAACAAGGATGATTCCAAGTCCATGTCGGGTTTTGTCTGTACCCTCAATGGAGGGGCGGTGTGTTGGAAGAGTTCCAAACAGGAAACCGTTGCTGACTTGATGATGGAAACGGAATACATCGCTGCTGCTGATGCCGCAAAGGAAGCTGTCTGGATGAGGAAGTTCTTAACAGAACTTCAGGTGGTTTCGTCCATTATTGATCCAATACCTCTGTATTGCGACAACAATGGGGCTATAGCTTTAGCGAAGGAACCCAGGTCCCATCAGAAGTCCAGACACATCTTGAGGCGGTATCACCTGATCAGGGAGATCGTGGATCGCCAGGAGATCGAGGTTCGGAGGGTTGCTACGAAAGATAACACTGCTGATCTACTCACGAAGGCCTTACCCCAGACTCAGTTCGAGCGGCTGATCGAGATGATAGGTCTTCGATACGCCAGTACATGGCCTTAGTGCAAGTGGGAAATTTTTAGTATATATGCCCTTGAGGCCATTACTGTATCATACTAGTTTGTATATTACTTAATGGAAGCTTAGGATATTCACAGTTGTATAGACAATCTTGCTCAAAATAGTAGTATGCTACTTGGTTTGTTTCTACTGCAATATGTGCATGTGTTTCTTTTAGCATATTGCTTATACATATTAGTAGAGCCCTTAGGATCTTTGCTTGATTACCAGCGTTGTGATGACAGTCACACTCGTAGGGGCTGGGTAATCCACAAGCACATCCTTATACAGGTCCCTAGTCGTAGGACTATCGAGACAGGACATCGATACTCCGGAGTAGACTAGCGTATGCGCTTCTCATCCTAGCAGGGGAGACGGTCTGTCCCACAGCCGTCAGTACGTCGTACTTGAGATAGTATGCGGGTGCTCGTTAGGTTACGAGTACACTGGACAGGACTCGTCGGGAATTGATTGGTTGGTACTATACCTATCGTCAGTTATCAGTTCCCAGGTGACATGAGTACAGCTTAGTCCGCTGACTTGACACTGTCACTTCACCTCGAGTATGTTCCCACTGTAATTTAATTACTACCCTACCATGGCTCAAAGGAGTCGTGCAAACAGGTAGTAGTTGGGTGCAGTCCCGAAGCACTTGGAGGCAGTGACGGTTAGACAGGATTCGTCTCTCCCGGTATTGGGAGTTGATATCGCGTTGTGTCTAGGAGAGCCATTACACAAGTAGTCCCTGGCCAGGGCAAGCGAGATATACTCGTAGGTTTCCAGTGTTATCTCAGGGTGTTCTGGGCTACACTCCGACACGACTTGTACCGCTATTAGGGGACTGACGTTTACCGCCCTCCTAGGACCACTATGCGATATGCTCAGACGAACAGACCGGACTGTACGGATATTGTCACATTCAGGCTCAGTAGGAGTTCAGATGGGTTTCACCTCGTCCGTCTTCTTATCGGCATCTACCTGGGGGCCGTTACACACAACTAGTGCCGCTTGCGGTCTATGGTTAAATCCACTGCCAGCGTAGTGTCGAGTCTTTAGAGTCCCACACAGAGAGCTATTCGCCTTTAGGCAAAAGAGTAGAGGTCACATGGTTTTGCGACAGGGTTCGGTCACATCCGCGCACTTGTGCACGTTTAGTGACCGGGCAGTTATTACTAGCGGGCTTTGGTTTAAGCCAGATCCTAGTATACGTTTTGGGATTGGTTTTATCTCGTTTGTATTCGTGTTCCCCGGAACGCGGATGCGGGTGTGTATGCACAGTTGACAGAGACAGAGGCAGAAGATTCTCATTTGGGTTGTTGACTGTTGACTTTTGTTAAACCCTAATGAGAATTAGAATTATGATTAACAATAATATTAATTAAGTATTATGGTGACATGGTTAGGGTTGAAAGGTTGACCTTGTTGACTTGTTGACTTTTGTTGACCGGTTGACTAGGTTGGACTTGTTGACCACCATCATGACAATAGCTATCATTTGTTTGCATTGACTTGTGCTTGCTTGTTTTGCTCACAAATTGCATTTAATGCAAGAAATGATATTGTCATTTGTCATGATAATAACCATCACATTATACTCAATTATTATTACTTGTTATCATGATTTTGGATTATGAGAGCTTGGATGGCAAAAGGCTTGCTCATTCTCTCATTTCATTTCTCTCTCTTGCTCAAGCTCTCCCTCTTCCTCTTGCTCTCTCTAGCTCAAGGCAACTCCCTCTCATGAGTTGAGAACCATTGCCTTAGAGATAAAAATACCAAAACACTCCTCTACTCATCCTAGTTCACAAGGTCTAGCAAGCCAAGTGTTCTAGTTTCTTCAAGTTCGAAGTAGAAGCCAAAAGGTAGAAGCTTTCGGGTGGATCCATCTTCGGCGCGAGGAGACGACGAGTTGAGGCCGATCCATACACCGCAAAGAGTTGAAGACGAAGGAGTTCAAGAAAGGTATAACCCCCTAACCGAGTAGGTAAAACTCCTAGTTAGGTTGTTAGGTAGTTGTTTAACAAAGATCCGTATTTTAAGTCCATGTTACCACCCTAAGAAAAATCGTTTTTCACCATTTCCGCAACCCCAAAGAACCGGGGAAGGGTAGCATGGACTTACATATATACATACCCGCATCCGTGTTCCGAGAAACATGAATACAATGAGACGAAACTAATCCAATAATCAAATAGTAGGATCCGGCTTAAACGAAAGCCCACTAGTATTGTCTGCTTGAACATCACACGCGTGCAAGTACACATATATGAACAAACCCTGTTGTAAAACCATTCGACCTCTGCATCGTTTTGCCCGAAGCTGGGAAACCCTCTGTGTGGGACTCTAAAGACTTGACAGTACACTGGTAGTGGGTTTAACCACATGTACGTCAACGGTACTAGCTGCACGTAACGGCTACCCAGATATCTGTCGATAAGAAGGTCGACGAGGAAACTCTTACGTACCCCTACTGAGCCTGTCTGTGGCAATCTCCATACAGTCCGGTCCGTTCGTCTAAGAGTGTCGCATATCGGTCCTATGGGGCGGCAAGCGTCAGACCCCTAATAGTGCAATAAGTCATGGCGGAGTGCGGCCAAAAACACCCTGAGAAACTACTGGAGTACCTACCAGTAAATCTCACTTGCTCTGGCCAGCGACTTTGTGTAATGGCTTTCCGAACACAGCGCGACATCAACCCCCAATACCGGGAGAGACGAATCCTATCTAACCACCACTGCCTCTAAGTGCTTCGGGATTGCACCCAACTACTACCTGTTTGCACGACTCAGCAGAGCCGTTGTAGGGTAGCAATCTAAGAACAGTGGAAACACACTTGAGGCGAAGCAGCAGTTTCAAGTCAACGGACTAAGCTGTACTCATGTCACCTGGGAACTGCTACCTGACGATAGGTATAGTAACAACCAGCAGTACCCCATGAGTCCGTCTAGTGTAACTCATAACCCAATGAGCACCGGTATACTATTTCCAGTACGACGTACTAATGGCTGTGGGAAAGACCATTTCCCCTGCTGGGATGAGAAGCGTATACACTAGTCTACTCTGGAGTATCGATTCCATGTCTTGATAATCCTACGACTAGGGACCTGTATAAGGATGTGCTTGTAGACTATCCAGCCCCCACTAGTGTGACTGCCATCACAACGCTGGTAATCAAGCAAACATCCTGAGGGCTCTATCATTATGTATTAGCGATACGTTAAAAAAAATATATACATGTATTAAGATAGATACAAACTAAGTAGCATACTACTATATTGAGCAAGAATTTCATAAATCCGTGTATATATCCCAAGCTTCCAAAATGTAATATACATACTAGTACTATACTAATGGCCACTAGGGCATATCACACTAACAATCTCCCACTTGCAGTAAGTCCATGTGTTGGCATATCGCAGACCTATCATCCCGAATAGCCTCTCGAACTGTGTCTGAGGGATGGCCTTTGTGAATGGATCAGCAGTGTTTTCTTCAGTAGCAACTCTCCGAACCTCGGTCTCCCGGCAATCCACGATCTCCCTGATCAGGTGATACCGCCTCAAGATGTGTCTGGACTTCTGATGGGACCTGGGTTCCTTTGCTAAAGCTATAGCCCCGTTGTTGTCACAATACAGAGGAATTGGATCAATAATGGATGGAATCACCTGAAGTTCAGTTAAGAATTCCTCATCCAGACTGCTTCTTTTACGGCATCAGAAGCTGTGATATATTCCGCTTCCATCATCGAGTCAGCAATGGTGTCTTGCTTGGAACTCTTCCAATAGACCACCCCTCCATTGAGGGTAAAGACATAACCTAACATGGATTTGGAGTCATCCTTATCACTCTGGAAGCTGGAGTCAACAAAGGCCTCGATCTGGAGGTCTTTTCCGCCGTAAACCAAGAACGTTTCCTTAGTCCTTCTCAGGTACTTGAGAATGTTCTTTACTGCTATCCAGTTCTTCTCTCTAGGGTTTGACTGATACTGGCTTACCACGCTCAGTGCGTAAGCAACATCTGGTCCAGTACATAACATTGCATACATTATAGAGCCTACCGCAGAAGCATAGGATATAATAGACATGCGATCCCTTCCAAATTAGTCTTGGGAGACATCTATTTGGAGAGGGTGATTCCGTGACAAGCAGGTAAATTACCGCACTTAGAATCTTCCATACTGAATCTTTTCAGTATGGTGTCGATGTACCTGGACTGTGAAAGTCCCAACATCCTCTTAGATCTATCATGATAGATCTGGATCCCCAGAATGTAAGAGGCATCACCCAGGTCTTTCATGGAGAACTTGTGTGACAAGAACCCTTTGACAGATTGTAGCATAGGAATGTCATTTCCTATCAAGAGAATTTAATCCACGTACAAGATAAGGAATATAACAGTTCGTGCTACAATCTTACTATAAATGCATGGCTCATCTGGATTTTTGATAAAGTCAAATTCTTTGATTGTTTTATCAAAAAAGATGTTCCAACTCCGCGATACCTCCTTTAGTCCATAGATGGACTTAAGCAAGTTGTACACTTTCTCGCTGCCCCCACTCTGAATGAAACCCTCTGGCTTGTCTATATAGACACACTCTTCTAAATTTCCATTTAGAAAAGCGATTTTTACGTCCATCTGCCAAATCTCATAATCATGGAAGGCAGCAATGGAAAGAAGGATCTGAATGGATTTGAGCATAGCCACTGGAGAAAAGGTTTCGTCATAGTCCAAACCAGGTCTTTAACGAAATCCTTTTGCAACAAGTCTAGCCTTATAGGTTTCAACCTGTCCATCTACACCAATCTTCTTTCTGAAGATCCATTTGCAGCCTACGGGTTTTACCCCTTCTGGAGCAATGTCCAAAGTCCATACTTTGTTGGTGTATATGGACTCTATCTCGGTCCGCATTGCATCCAGCCATTTTACCGAGTCAGTGCTCCGAATGGCTTGCTGGAAGTTAGTCGGCTCATTATTATCAATAATGCAATCCTCTCTATCCCCGTCTACGAGAAAACCGTAGTATCTCTCAGGCAGATGAGACAGCCTACTACTCCTGCGGAGAGGTGCAGGAATGTCCTGTTCTTTTGGAACTTCTGGTTCCACCAAGCTTTCAGTAATAGCTTGTGGTTCTGGAATTTCTTCCAGTTCTACTGCGCTCCCCCTAGTTTCTTTTTCTAAAAATTGATATTCCAAAAAGTGGGCATGACGAGAAACAAAAACCTTTTGTTCCTCTGCGTAATAGAAAAGATACCCCGTGGAGTTCTTTGGGTATCCCACAAACTTACACAGTACTGAGTGTGCCTCGAGTTTGTCTGCATGCTGCTTTTTAACAAAAGCTGGATATCCCCATATCTTCAGATACTGAAGATAGGGTTTCTTTCCACTCCACATCTGATATGGTGTGGTAGGCACAGCCTTGGTAGGAACCTTGTTCAAAAGATATGCAGCTGATTCTAGTGCATAGCCCCAGAATGATCGCGGTAACTCAGCGTTACTCATCATAAAATGTACCATATCCAATAGGGTTCGGTTCCATCTCTCCGATACACTATTGTGTTGTGGTGTGTATGGAGGAGTAAGCTGAGAGAGAATTCCATTCTCTTTTAGGTAATCCAGGAACTCGGCACTCAAGTATTCACCACCTTGATCAGATCTCAGTGTCTTGATACTTTTGCCAGTTTGCTTTTCCAGTTCATTCTTATATTCTCGGAATTTCTCAAAGGCCTCGGATTTATGTTTCATCAAGAAAATATGTCAATACCTAGAGAAATCATCCGTAAAAGTAATGAAATAGGAATAACTACTTCTTGCATGTGTAGACATTGGACCACATACGTCGCTATGTATGAGTCCCAAGAGCTCACTCGCTCTTACTCCGTGTCCAGTGAACGGAGTCTTTATCATCTTTCCTTTGAGAGATGATTGACAAGTTGCATAAGATTGATATTCGAACGGATCCAAATATCCTTCTTTATGTAACTTGGTTAACCTTGTCTCATTGATGTGACCTAGTCTACAATGCCATAAGAAAGCTTGATTTAATTCTGGAGTCTTTCTTTTATGGGTGTTTTGGACATTAAAAACTTATAGTTGGCTCAATACGTATATACCGTTGTTTAGAGTACCTGACCCAATCAAACCATGATTAAGGTGGATGTTTACGACATCGCTTACAAATGTAAAATCATAACCTTCTTTAAATAAAAAAATACAGAAATGATATTACAAGTCAAACTAGGTACAAAAAACAGTTGCGCAAAACCAAAATATATCCACTTGTCAATCCAAGGTGATATTCCCCTACGGACACAGCATCCACGCTCGCTCCGTTAGCAACCCTGAGGGTCATATCACCATTCTTCAGAACCCTACGGTTTATACCGTTGTTTAGAGTACCTGACCCAATCAAACCATGATTAAGGTGGATGTTTACGACATCGCTTACAAATGTAAAATCATAACCTTCTTTAAATAAAAAAATACAGAAATGATATTACAAGTCAAACTAGGTACAAAAAACAGTTGCGCAAAACCAAAATATATCCACTTGTCAATCCAAGGTGATATTCCCCTACGGACACAGCATCCACGCTCGCTCCGTTAGCAACCCTGAGGGTCATATCACCAGTCTTCAGAACCCTACGGTTTCTTAGTGCCTGCAAAGAATTGCAGATATGAGATCCTGATCCGATATCCAATACCTAGGAAGTAGAGTTGATTGACAGACAGTTTTCAATTAAAAACACACCTGAAGCCGAAGCCATAACTTGCTTCGAGTCCTGGTTCTTGGCCATCCAAGCCCTGCAATCTTTCTTCCAATGGCCCTTTTTATGACAGTAGAACCATTCTTCCTTTCCTACTGTCGGCCCCGCCACCTTTTCCTTTCCCTTTGCTTCCACCTTACTAACACCACCTCTTGGCTTGGTGGGGGCCTTCTTCTTCTTTCCTTTGGCTTTCGCCTTGGACCTAGAAGAGGAAGCTCTACCAATAAGCAGAGCGAGTGTTTTCCTGGATTTCTTCAGGGTGCCCTCTGCACTCCTCAACATGTTGAGAAGTTCCGGAAGTTCAACTTCTTTACCTTGAATATTAAAATTCAAGATAAACTGGGCGTAGGTGGAAGGAAGGGACTGGAGAATCAAGTCTGTATATAGCTCAATCTCTAAGTGGTCCCTAGGTCCGCGAGCTCTTCAATATAGCTGATCATCTTAACGACGTGTTTCCCTACAGATGATCCGACGGCCAACCTCGCCTGAAAATGTTTCTTTGAGGTCCCGTATCTTGCGATATGAGATTGCTCTCCATATAATTCCTTGGTATGGAGGAATATGGATTCAAGATCCATATTCTCGTGCCGCCTCTGATGTTCATTGTCCATAGAGGCAAGCACGAGGTACTTGGCCTTCGCGCAGTGAATCTTCCAGGTCTTACGGATTTCCCTATCCGCGACGCTGGACTTTGGACCTGAGACAGCGGGGGCTTTAGTAGTAAGAACATAGCCCAATTTGTCATAAGTGATTGCCATCTTGACATTCCTGAACCAATCTTTGTAGTTTGGTCCTGTCAATATATTTTTATCTAATAGTAACTTAAGGCCCGTCATGTTTGTGGTCGCTGCAATTAGGAGAGTGAGAAGAAACACTTTAGCATGATGCTCTTGCAAATTTAGATTGGTTTTTAGTTTATCTAAACAGGATGGCACCCACTGTTTCTCGAATCCTTCCTCAAACCATAAAAGAAGAATTACTCAGGATTAATTTCATTATACAATACTTGCTTAACCGTTCAGCCGGGCCAGTGTAGGTACTTCGAGGGAGGTTTTACGACGCTTTCGCGAAGTTCCTTAATTAAATAACATCTTTTCCCTGGAGGCGTAGCCCTGCTAACACCTTTCTAGACACCTACTTGGTTTATAGTATTGATCGTTATGTGAAAAATCTCCCGAGGAGTAGCATATACTCACAGTAAGATCGGGATCCAAATATCATCGTGTGATAAAGTCGAAGGAATCCAACCAAAATTATCACACTCCAAATGATATGCAACGCTAGCAAGTTTCAGTTTCTTTAGAAACTCCCGATGTGGATTTATGCCCCATGCTCTTATGACCTTGACGAAGGCCAACATATCATAATTCACATGTCAAGTTCTACCCGTCATTGTCCAGGTTAATTTGAACCTACCCGTACATACCCTTGACGAAGGCCAAAATAGCAGTACGACTGTCCCAAACCAATGCATCTATCTATGGTACAGATGAATATTCAGCAGCTACCAATCACTATGCCTTGGCGAAGGTCAAAATACATAGCTTGAATACTACTGAATATCCAACTGAAATGACGAAGGGCTGCGAATGGTTTTGGCGAAACCGTGAATGTAGTGAACTTGATATAATCGAAGGAACCTGATAGTTTTTGAAAGGAGTGGTTTAAGCTCCGCCTTTTAAAAGTTTTGCTATTTTGAAAAAACCGAGTGGTTTAGAAATTGTTCCAACGATTCAACTTTGGTTTGTTTGCTTAGCATTAATTTAATGCAGTCCCATCAATTAATCCTACCATTGCAGAAAACAACGAAAATATAACGTACGCTTATACCATCCGCATTCACCACAGGACCCCGTCATCACCCGTTAGGTTACTTAACAAACGATAGAGCGGGGGCTGGACTAGCATGGATGCAAAACATAAGCAACGTCTACTAGATATTATATATAGATATATACATTCGTCAGACGCAGTGATAGGCATTCCAGATCACAGATGAACATATTGTATATACTAGGAATCCGCGTTTCGTTTGAGCCTGTAACGAAAGACGGATTCCACGGTCATGATGAATAGCCAAACCCCTCCCTAGACCCCTACGGGTGCGGCAAACTACCCGCCAAATACCCAAAGTGAAGCAACCTCTCTCAACAAAGTGAGTAAGCCACTTGGCACTTCAAACTACCCGGTAGTTTGTGCACCCTACCTTGGGTCCATCCTAGGAGAAAAAAAGAGTAAAAGAAATAATACAACAGTGGCTACAATCTCAACCCGGATGTGCCCCGCAAAAATAATATTTCATCACTTTACAAATTTTACATTGAATGAAAGATAAAACATTCATCTCACATCCCCGGCTATTCATCCACAACAACCCAACAAGTTCATATACACGGACCAATATAATCATCACTGAAATGTGCAACCCCCAACTAACCGACATATAACAATTAGCGGAAGTTTACGAACACATTTATCACAACACAGATAAAATCCGATTAGCCAAAGTTCTTAGAATTTCGATCAATAACCAAATTTGAATCTACTCCAAGTACAACACTGTACAAAAATTCCTGAGCAGAAATAAAATATCCCAAGTAATACAAAACAACACGGTGGACCACTAGAGGAAATTTGGACCAGCTCAGAGTTCACTCGGCTGTGGAACAGCGGCAAAACGCTTGGTTCTACCGCAGTTCCGTAGTGGTCTTTCCGAGTTAAGTGCCCAAATTTCTTCAGTGATCTACAAAAACCCTGCACGTATTTTTTAGGTCCCTGAAAATATTTTTAGACCAGATTTTAAATTCGACAGAAAGTGCAAGAATTAGTCATGTTTTCGGGATTTTTCCGTGATCGAAGTTCTAAATACTTTGCAAACATGTTAGTTATGCTTTAGCTAGACTTTGACACCACTGTAAGTCGACGTTACTCACCCCATGAGTTTGCGGGGAGGAGGAATAGGTAAAAATCAATTTTTTCTAACAAGGTAACATCGACTATGCATAAGAATCTTTGCTAAACCCTAACTAACAAACTAATTAGGAGTTGTAACTACTATGTAAAATGATTATACCTCAAGCTACAAGTCCTTCTTCTCCTCCTTGATATGAGCTCCTTGGAGTAGTGGTGGATGCGCCTCCTCGTCAGCTTTTCGAAGTCATAGAAGATCCATCCGAGAGTTCCAACCTTGAACTAGACCTCAAAGTTGAGGCAACTAGACCACTTGGTGTGCTAAACAAAGTAACCTAGAGTGAGTAGAGTGTGATTTGAGTAGCTTGGTCTCACTAATCTCTTGATTCTCAACATATAAGACACTAGGGTTTGAGAAGAAGAAGGAGAAAGTAAACTCTTGAGGAAAGAGAAATGTTTTTGGATAATGATAATAGAAAATAGAATGGCTAGCTTGATTTGACCATAAGCATGGCATGGAAAAATATCTCACCAAAATATCTAGGTCTCAAAAATATCTCACAAAAAATATCTAGAGTCAAAAAGTCAATCCAAGTCCAATGGTCAATCCCAGTAGCCATGCCACTAAATTATCATTTACCAAAAAATAACAAAAACTTTTCTCCACCTCATATTTTTTTTGACCAAGTCAATGGTCAAAACCCTAATGAGGTGTCTCCTTCTATACCCCCTCTCATCCGTATATACATACCCGCATCCGTGTTCCGAGAAACACGAATACAATGAGACAAACTAATCCAAAAATCAAATACTAGGATCCGACTTAAACCAAAGCCCACTAGTATTGTCCACTCGAACATCACACGTACGTGTACAAGTACACGTATGTGAACGAACCCTGTCGTAAAACTATACGACCTCTACATCATTTCGCCCGAAGCTGGGAAACCCTCTGTATGGGACTCTAAAGACTCGACAATATGCTGGCAGTGGGTTTAACCACAAGCACGTCAGTAGTACTAGCTGCACGTAATGGCTATCCAGGTATCTGTCGATAAGAAGGTCGACAAGGAAACTCATCCGTACCCCTACTGAGCCTGTCTGTGGCAATCTCCGTACAGTCCGGTCCGTTCGTCTAAGAGTGTCGCATATCGGTCCTAGGGGCGGCAAGCGTCAGACCCCTAATAGTGCAATAAATCATGTCGGAGTGCGGCCAAAAACACCCTGAGAAACTAATGGAGTACCTACCAGTAAATCTCACTTGCTCTGGCCAGCGACTTTGTGTAATGGCTTTCCGAACACAGCGCGACATCAACCCCCAATACCGGGAGAGACGAATCCTATCTAACCACCACTGCCTCTAAGTGCTTCGGGATTGCACCCAACTACTACCTGTTTGCACGACTCAGCAGAGCCGTTGTAGGGTAGCAATCTAAGAACAGTGGAAACACACTTGAGGCGAAGCAGCAGTTTCAAGTCAACGGACTAAGCTGTACTCATGTCACCTGGGAACTGCTACCTGACGATAGGTATAGTAACAACCAGCAGTACCCCATGAGTCCGTCTAGTGTAACTCATAACCCAATGAGCACCGGTATACTATTTCCAGTACGACGTACTAATGGCTGTGGGAAAGACCATTTCCCCTGCTGGGATGAGAAGCGTATACACTAGTCTACTCTGGAGTATCGATGCCCTATCTCGATAATCATATGACTAGGGACCTGTATAAGGATGTGCTTGTAAACTACCCAGCCCCCACTAGTGTGACTGCCATCACAACGCTGGTAGTCAAGCAAAGATCATAAGTGCTCTATCAATATGTATTAGCGATACGTTAAAAGAAATATATACACATATTAAGATAGATACAAACCAAGTAGCATACTACTATATCGAGCAAGAATGTCATAAATCCGTATATATATCCCAAGCTTCCAAAATGTAATGTACAAACTAGTACTATACAATAATGGCCTCTAGGGCATATCACACAAACACCTAATCCATGTTGTTGCCGATTGCTCTAACTTCAATAGTCAAGTTCGGCACAAATGATTGAGTACGGAAATCACTAACTTACACTATCCTATCTAATCCTAACAAACGTATACCTTGCATATATACACTTAGGTTAGAATCGAACCATTCCGCCACGTGCATTAACTCGTCATAACAAGAACGCAAAATGCTCTGTCTCCATACGGACGACCCGTACTCATTGCGGCTAGCTACACGCGGCGCCGTCCTGATTGCGGTTAACTTTATAACTTTAAAACACGACGCGCGAAAGCCCGCTGTCAACCAACGGCCGCAGATCCGCTGGGCATGTGGAGTTTTAGCCGCGGAAGCGCCGCTCGTTGGAGAGACACGGCTTCAATCTTCTGAGGCTTCTACATGTTGACACGTGGAGACCCTCTAGATATCTGGATTTTTGAAATATTTCCTGAGTTTCTAGAAGTATTGATTCTACGATTTTAGTATATTTTTGATCCTGACATCTTGGAAATCTTGATCTCCTGACCTGAGCTAAATCTCCATGAATAATGTTAGTAATATTTGTTATATTAGATATATAATCTTAATTATTTTATATGGTAATAAATCTTTACGAAATTTGATTAAGATTATTTGATATGATATGCATATTTTAATTACTAAAATATTATATAAATATAATATGCATATATTTTCCTTCATAATATTAATTATAATATATAAACATATGGTAAAGAGTATTTTGCAGATAAACCCAAATATGTTCTATATTTATAATAAACACCTTTAAATATTTAAGAAAATTAAGGTAAATGTTATATCAAATGTGCAATATTTTCGACTGAACATATACCCCCAAACTTAACTTTGATCGTTCCGAACAAACTAGTTATTCAAGAGAGAGAGAGAAAAAGAAAAATAAAAACCTAAGTAGTACACTTTCGTAGGCAACACGATTGCACTGAGCACGTGCAACAAACCGTTAAACCTCTAGGTGTCCCTAATAGGAGGAGTGTTTTCTGCTGAGGGTTTTCAGTGGATTACACCCACAAAATCCCATAATAAAAGAAAGAAATTTATTTACAAAGATAAGAACTATAAAAGAAAGAACTTGAAAATAAGAGGTTCCAACTACACCAATATTTTGGTAGCCATAATCCCCATATTAATGGTCTTGAAAAGATATTAGAAATCACATCATCTCTCAATAAAATATCGCCTTTAGTCTTCCTCCCTATTTTTCTTCCAAATATCGATCATATACCCCTACACGTGTATAAAAGACATCCCTACACTTAGAGAATTCAATTCAAGCTATCATACTCTTGTCCATCTTCCTTAGTACTTTTTAGTCGGTGAATATTTTAGTTGGGATTGCTCACACATTCTTCATGCGACCGTCAATACTTCTTGAGATACTAACCGACCGATTACCAAATGTGCTCGCTTATTTAGGCGTAATTTCTCGTCTCGCAACACCTAAGACTTAGCAGTGGCTCCTAAACCAGTTGGTCTAAGACACTAGGTGATAAAGCACCCTCGCTATATTTTTTTATGCTGCCTTAAACAATTACAAAACCGGTGTTCATTTTTCTTCACCATTTTTTTTCTTTTTTCTTTTTATTTTTCTTTATACCAAGGATTTTAGACAAGAGCATTTCAAGGTATCCTCTACTATCCTAAATTTCAAGATGTGTGCTAGTGCGTATAGTAGAGTATCAACGTTCAAATGTTTGGCCTCAAGAATAGCGACTATTTTTTTGACTTATTTTTATCTTCAGATTTGTAATTTCCTTTATCTTTCTGACCCTTGGGACAATGGCTCATAACTAACTTATTACCTGTTTCGTTTAAGAAAATATCTAACTTTCTTGCTTTTCTCAAACTATTCCTATTTTTCATATGTAATTTTTCACTTTCAAACATTCATTATCAAAAACAAAATTTGTTCTTATATTTATGATAATGCAAAATAATGCGTCAATAAGCACAAACCTCCCACAAACCTGTTTGCAGCAGTGTCCTCACTGATGTCATCTGTTAAGCTAAAAAAAACTGTAGACTTGGGAGGAAAGGTTAGTAATGGGGACATGAATAAATGACAGTGAAATTCTCCCCCAAACTTATTTTTGGCTCATAATTTTGTAAAAAAATTTTTTTCTTTCAAGAGCCAAAATATTTTTCTTCCCCTCCAAACTTAAGTAAAACAGTATTAAGCATTTTAAAATTATAAAGAGGGGGGTAAAATTATTGGTCAATATAATGTTTTACAAAGACCAAAAGCCAACACCAACCATTCAAAATTTTTATCAATGTAGCACCAAGATTGTTAGAAGAACATGTCAGCTATCGACGTGAAGAAGTAGGGAGGAGATAAGAGGTGTAATAGAACGGGTTTACATCTCGGTTTATAGAGACAAAACAGTGATGGTGGATTACTCGCATTCTTGTTCCGGATAATAAGAAGAGGTGGCGGTTCAACTTTTTTGAGTCGGGGTTGATTCATTACAACGCCCGTGTCTTCTAAGAATGCGAGTTCATCAGCGAAGATTTCTTCAAAGATTTCTTCGATATCCCGAATAATAATCTCATCAGAAAGAACAGGATGATGCTCGGACTCCATAAAAGGTTCATATTTAACGTTAGATGTTGACACGGACAGCTCGATAGAAGGGTCCGTATGTGTATAATAAATAGCAGGGTCAAACAATAACGTACTAGCGGAGTCAAGATTAGTATCGTGAAGCTGTCCAAATTCGCTACCGTTGGAATCTATCCTTTAGACAGAACATACTTGAGCATAGGGTTCGGAGGGTTCACTTCCCAACTTGTAAATGTTAAGCTCAATTGATATCTTCCCGAAGGAAAGGTTCATAGAACCGTTACGACAATTGATTATTGCGTTGGAAGTCGCTAGAAAAGGCCGACCTAGAATCACCGGGATTTGGTTTTGGGGGTTTGCTACAGGCTGTGTATCAATAACTATTAAGTCCAAAGGGAATATAAATTCCCCGACTTTGATTAACACGTCCTCTAGCTCACCCCTAGGTTGGGTGATAGATTGATCGGCCATCCGAAGAGTGCAGTGTGCCGGTTTTAACTCCCCGATACCTAATTGCTTATAGACGGAATACGGAAGGAAGTTAACACTAGAACCTGCATCGAGTAGAGCACGATTGATATTTTTACCCCCAATAGAAATAGATACGGTAGGACTTCCGGGGTCCTTTCGTTTCTTGGATATTTGTTGTGTAAAAGTAGTGCTTACATTACTCGCAAGGAAAACTTTTTTAGGCACTTGAATTTTTCTCTTCCCAGTGCACAAGTCCTTTAGGATTTTTGCATAAGACAGAACTTGTTGAATAGCATCTAGGAGAGGAATATTTATGTTAACTTGCTTTAAAATTTCCATAATTTTCTCCATTTGTGGACTTGGTCTATTGCCCCTTAACCTGTTTGGATAAGGAGCTTTATCAATAAGGGTTGGATCCAACATTGGAGAAGATTGTGGGGATGGAATGGATCCTAGAATTAGAGTTGGGATCATTTTAGGTTAACTCGAGAAAGTGGGCGGAGGGTTCGAACCTAGGGGAAAACGGAGAATAGGCTCCGAAGAAGGTGGTGGACTAGACGAAGGAGGAGTAGAAGTAGAAGCCGGGGGTATCAATTGATTCCTCATCATCAACCTGTTCATCCACTTGGTTGTTCAGTACTTTTCCTGATCTCAATGTGGTTACGGCACACACATTATGACTTTGTGAGTGTCCAGAATTTGTTAGAGGTTGAGATGGAAGTTCCCCCCCCCCTCTCTCTCACTCATTGCGGCATTTAACTGTGCAAGTTGTGTTTCTATCGATTTTATACTTCAACTGTGGGAGGCGGTGTTCTGCATTAACGTTTGGATAGAAGACTTTAAATCATCCATCGTTTGCGTGGAATGTTTAATAAACGTATCAAAGCTTTGTTCGAGTTCAGAAGAGTTTCCGGCACCGGCCATTTGGAAAGAATTATTAGAGGGTGCAAAACTGTTGGCCGGATTTTGAAAGGATTGGGGTTGAAAGGGGTGCTGACTTTGTGGTGGTTGCTGTTGCTGTGGAGGAATCCTTTGATAGTTATTATGGATTGGGAAAGCATTTTGAGTTTGAGTTTGGTTTTGATTCCAAGCAAAATTAGGGTGATTCCTCCATCTCTGATTAAATGTGGAAGAATAAGGATCGTTTCTAGGTCGTTGCTGAAAAATAGCATTAGTGTGTAAAGAAGTGTGTTCTTGACCTTGAACGGAGGATTCAAAGGATATTCATTCGTTAAATATGATGGGTTAGAATAGCAACCACACACGGTTTTAGGGAGCGTAACTTGGTTTAGGGAGGCTGATGAGAATTTGTTTTCTATAGCGTCGAGTTTTCTTTGTATCGCGGCCATTTTGGATTTCACTGTGGTGGAAATATCAAGATGATGGATACCTCCCCTAGACGATGTTGGTGTAACGCTTTCCTACTGTAAACTTTGTTCGGCGAGATCTTCCAGAAATTGCCACGCTTCACCATCGTCTTTAGATAGGAAATGATAATGACAAATGGTTCCAAGCTTCTATTTTGTTGCAGGATTAATACCTTCATATATAATGCGGCAAAGGTCCTATCTATTAATTCCGTGATGAGGACATTATAGAAGAAGATCCTTAAACCGTTCAAAGCATTTCCAAAATGGTTCACTGGGAAGTTTGGTAAACTAGTTGATCTCGCTTCGAACGCGAGCGTTCTTATGATTTGGATAAAATTTCTTAAGGAATTCTATAACGAATTCATCCTATTTGGCAATAAAATGTGCGACAGTGTTATAAAGCCATTTTTCTGCTAGATCGCACAAGGTAAAAGAGAGAAGACGTAATCTCATAGCATCCACAGAAAGTTGTGACGTGCCCATCATTGCACATACGTTTTCGAATTTGTTTATAAAAACGTATGCGTCTTCGGATTCAAGATTGTGAAATTTGGGCAACAGTTTGATGAAGTGGGGTTTAATTTCAAAATTATCCCCATTGGCTGGTGGAATAAATAGAAAAAGTAGGAAGGGGACCGCGTATCGGGGAGCATCTCTCTTGGAGAGAGATACGCGGTGGATTCTGCACACCTACGGGTGGTGGCATGGGTGTGTTGGTAAAATTTGATGGAGAACCGTCCATCTCGGTCGATGTGGTGGGTGGAGGGGAAAAAGAAGAAGATGTTGGCTATAGTGCCCTCAAGTCAATTATTGGATCGCAAGCATGTGATTGCAATGATTGAGGGAGGACCAATACCGGTAGAACAGTCTTACCCGAGATGATAATATACTATCTGGTTTGTCTTTATCATTGTGTACATACTTCAGGTGATATTACAGATTACTATTATATGTTGATAGAGCCCATAGGATTCTTACTTAACTACCAGCAGTATGATGGCGAACATATACGTAGGAGCTGGGGGTCTATAAGCACATCCTTAAAGGTCCCTAGTCATGGGAGTTTCGAGACTGGGCATCGATACTCCAAAAGTAGATTAATGTATACTGATCGAGACCCTGACGAGGGGCGGTGGCCGGTCTCACAAGCCATTGGTGTCAGTTGGTTCACCTAAGATGTATATAGGTGCTCATTGGGTTATGAGTACACCGTACGGACTTGCCGGGAACATATTAGTTGGTATTATACCTATTGTCAGATAGCAGTTCCCTGGTGACATGTGTACAGGTTAGTCTATCGACCTGAGATCGTCATTTGTCTCATGTGAGTTCCCACTGTGATTTGATTACTACCCTACCACGGCTCAAAGGAGTCGTGTGTAACGACCCTAGTATTACTGTACCTTCGTGTTTTTTTTCTTTAGTAAAATATTGTATTTATTTAATTTTAGTATTTTCTGTATATTTTGTTTTTTATAAATATATTATTTTATTCTTCTATCTATTTTTCCCAAACACATTTCTTTAAAACTAAATTTTAACCATTTTTCAAATTAAACTTAAGACCTAACCCAGCCCATAACTTAAATTCAATTTCATTTTCATTTTCTTTAATAAAACTATGAGCCCAAAAGCCCACTTTTTTTAAGCAATATCATATTTAATTCTTATTAAATATGTGTATGAACAATCTTGTATCTCATTGGTTAAGTCTTTGCATTGTTATTCCATAGATTGCATATTCAAATCTCCATTCTTGCAAATTTTTTTATCAATTTTTTATTCTTCTCATAACTTGAAAATGAGGCCTTTCATTTCCAAAATGAATGGTGACCATTCATATCTTTTTTAATTCCCATATTGAATGCATATATTATTATACATAATTCACCATTACATCATTTTTATTTGTCATCTTCTATCATTTCCTTCATCACATTTTTCTATCTCTCACTTCTCCCTCTTCACCTAGACTCCAAGAAGAAGAACATGAAGAAGTTTTCAAGAAGATCTCGCTAGTAACGTGAGACTATCGGTAGATAGACAAGCCCGGTGACAATACCGGCTTGTGTATGTAAGTCTCTTCTCTCTCTCCCTCTCCATCTCTTTATTCTCCTCTTGTCATATCTCGTGAATCCACTATTCTTTTCAAATCATAATCCATAAGAGAAGATAAACACACACACACACACACACACACACACACACACACATATAAGTTTAGATATATATGGTTCTATATGGTTTAATAATACTTTATTACCTCTTGTTCAAATTAAAGCGTTTTCAATTCTTTGTTCATGACTATGAATGTTTATTATGAGTTGTGAGAACATAAATTTCATGACACAATATATCTACGATATCTCATGAAATCGGTTTGCTTATTAAAAGAAAAGGAGAAGCTTGCACAAAAAAATATTAGTTAATCTTTTTGCCGATTTTAGCATACATATCAATACCTTTACCTTTAAAATAAATTTTAGAAATTAATTTTTACTTCTAGAGATTTCAGGAAATTTACATATGATAGAACATATTTTTCTGTACATGCTGTAAAAATTTTAGATCAAATCGCTTAACGGTTTAGAAATTATATCGTTTTTATTCACTATTCGTAAAACAGAAAACTGCAGTTATCGGTCAACTTCTAGGACACATAATTTAGTATACCGGTATCCAAATTGAGTAAACACAGGTGTTTTTGATATCTACATCGAATGATCTAGATTTTCTTACTTTTATATTTTTACTAAAAACCCGACGTAAAATATAGAAAACTGCGTTACAATATTAAGTGACGAATCTGGACAGAATCTGTCCTGATTCGCACAGTGTTTTTAAATTAGATATAACTCAAACTCCCAAATGTCCGTTCATGACAAACTTTAGATGTGTAGATGCATAATTGATAAAGTTATAATTTTCTGTATATTAGATTACTTAGAAATGTATAAAACAACCCGATATTGGCTTTGTAATATAACATATAGTTGCTGTCCAGAAATATGAATTTCTGTTTTAAACGTTGATATTAAAATGATCATAATTAGAATTTAAGAAATCCAAATCGTGCGAATCTTAGTGTTTTGGATAAGTATATCGAAAGACCTATAATTTTCTAATAATTTTTGTAACCTGAAATCCGATAAAAATTAACTCAAATTGTGTTTTAAAAATATGCGATGGTACTGGACAGATTCTGATATGTTCTGCGCGACAAAACGAAAATGAATGCATCCCCAAACCGGTAGTCGTATTTAGGCGCGACTGGAGCTTACACAAGAAAAACACTTAGAGCTATATTTTTGTTTATATTCCGCATTCGTAAAACTTGATTAATTAGTCGTACATAACATCTCTTTACAATATTGTTTATGGTAATTACTCGATTAATATACTTGACTCATTTCATGTTATTCGAATATGTATACATATTTATCTTGATCATTAAATTGTTGTATGTACATAAAGACGATAATTAAATACTTGAGTTGTATTTTCAAAACTATACAAAATTATTTTTACATAAAACTCCCTCAAGTTATATAAATTACAATAAGGACCCTAGTAAATATAGGTTTAAGCGGGAACAGTTTCTTGAGCCCCAGGAAGCCGGAGAAATGGGTGATTGTCTATTTAAGATAGACAACTTAACAAACGGTGTTATCAAAACGGTAATCGTCTTTGAAAAAGACACAAATCCTGCCGTCCATGTGCAGCGGTTACTGATAACATCAAAACCTAATTCAGAACTTCAATTTCTTTTCTAATTGTTCTGACACAGAATGAGTCTCATTATAATAATCTGACTTGAATATGATTCAAGTACAATCTACAATATTCCAATCCATGAATCCATATAATCAATCGGATCAAACTATTCAATCTATATTGACTGAACCAAACCATGGATATACTTCCATTTACATGATTCTTCAGTTACATCCATGATTCTACAGTTACATCCATTTACTGATATCACGGTTTCGGTAAGTCATCCAATTATACAATCTATACAGTTTACAATACAAGACAATACAATACAACTATACAACAAGACATCTCGGGGTTTAAGGGGTAGATTGGTATAGAAGGTGTTTGAAGTGGCACGAGACTGCAACCATAAGACACCTAACCTCAATCCAGTTGCTGTTGTACCGTGGCATAAACGGTTCCTTGAGTTCCTGATACCTTAGTCTCCGGGGCAAGTGAGACTCCTCTCGTATACACTGGCATCCTTCTGTACCAAGCTACAAACAACAACGTTAACACTAAATACAACATTATAACAATATAATACAACTTTAAAAACTACTCTCTCTCTCTCTCTCTCTGTCTATTCTATTTCTTCCTTATCTTTGGGACTTACCGAGCGATTTGTTCGCTGATGACATTCTCTTTCTTCTTCTTTGAATGTCGTCAGGTGATTTGGATCTTCCAGAGATCGAGCCCAGTGCTGAAGACTTGGACCAGTTTAGTGAAGACTCCGAGCTTTAGTTCATTGCACACATTTCCTTTCAGTACTTTACATTTCTGTTATGCCACTGTTTAGGTATCGCTTTATTCCATGTATTTACTTTTCCATGTATTGTAAAAAGAATGTAAATAAATAAAGTTGCTGTTTTGTTATATCTTGTTTCTTGTGTATTTTCCTTTTATATTGCTTAGATACGCTTAGCGTATTTACTTCACAGTAAATACGTAGCGGCCTCGTCGCGTCCTCTGCCCGTATACTGGGAAGCGGGGCGTGACAGGTTTTGTTGGTGGCCCATGCAGGTCAAAGCTGTATGGAACCCTACCATGCAGTTCAGCTCTGCATGGACAACCTAAGCAATATAACACAAGAAACAGTAATTGAAAACATTTTTTACATTACATATTTCTTGAATCCATGTTGAACTCCACCTTCGGTTTCCTTGAAGTCCATCTCTCCACTTTTGAATCATTAATTCTTATTCACCCTTTCTATTTGTATCTTGTATACTTATTAGCTCAATTGGTTAGAGTATCGATCGACGGAGCTCGAAAACGACATCATCCTAATCCTGTTTCCTTACTCTGTTGCAACACCTTCTTGAGTAATTTCGAAGACGAAATTATTTTAAGGAGGGTAGAATATAACGACCCTGGTATTACTGTACCTTCGTGTTTTCTTTCTTTAGTAAAATATTATATTTATTTATTCTTAGTATTTTCTATATATTTTTTTTTATAAATATATTAATTTATTCTTCTATCTATTTTTCCCAAACACATTTCTTTAAAACTAAATTTTAACCTTTTTTTCAAATTAAACATAAGACCTAATCTAGCCCATAACTCAAATTCAATTTCAATTTTATTTTCTTTAATAAAACTATGAGCCCAAAAGCCCACTTTTTTTAAGCAACATCATATATTTAATTCTTATTAAATATGTGTATGAACAATCTTGTATCTCATTGGTTAAGTCTTTGCATTGTTATTCCATAGATCGCGTGTTCAAATCCCCATTCTTGCAATTATTTTTTTATCAATTTTTTATTCTTCTCATAACTTACAAATGAGACTTTTCATTTCTAAAATGAATGGTGACCTTTCATTTCTTTTTTAATTCCCATATTGAATGCATATATTATTATACATAATTCACCATTACACCATCTTTCTTTGTCCTCTTCTATCTTTTCCTTCCTCACATTTTTCTATCTCTCACTTCTCCCTCTTCACCTAGAGTCCAAGAAGAAGAACATGAAGAAGTCTTCAAGAAGGTCTCGCTAGTAACGCGAGGCTATCGGCGGATAGACAAGCCCGGCGACAATACCGGCTTGTGTATGTAAGTCTCTTCTCTCTCTCCCCCTCCATCTCTTTATTCTCCTCTTGTCATATCTCGTGAATGCTCTATTCTTTTCATATCATAATCCATAAGAGAAGATAAACATAAAAATATACATATATATATATAAGTTTAGATATGTATGTATCTATATGGTTTAATAATACCTTATTACCTCTTGTTCAAATTAAAGCGTTTTCAATTCTTTGTTCATGACTATGAATGTTTATTATGAGTTGTGAGAACAAAAATTTTATGCCACAATATATCTACAATATCTCATGAAATCGGTTTGCTTATTAAAAGAAAAGGAGAAGGAGAAGCTTGCACATAAAAAAATACTAGTTAATCTTTTTGCCGATTTTAGCATACATATCAATACCTTTACCTCTAAAATAAATTTTAGAAATTAATTTTTACTTCTGGAAATTTCAGGAAATTTACATATGATAGAATATATTTTTCTGTACATGCTGTAAAAATTTTAGATCGAATCGCTTAACGGTTTCGAAATTATATCGTTTTTATTCACTGTTCGTAAAACAGAAAACTACAGTTATCGGTCAATTTCTAGGTCACATAATTTGGTATACTGGTATCCAAATTGAGCAATTTCAGGTGTTTTTGATATTTACATCAAATGATCTAGATTTTCTTACTTTTATATTTTTACTGAAAACCGACGTAAAATATAGAAAACTGCGTTACAATATTAAGTGACGAATCTGGATAGAATCTGTCCTCATTCGCACACTGTTTTTAAATTAGATATAACTCAAACTCCCGAATGTCCGTTCGTGACAAACTTTAGATGTGTAGATGCATAATTGATAAAGATATAATTTTCTGTATATTAGATTACTTAGAAATGCATGAAACAACCCGATATAGGCTTTGCAATATAACATATAATTGCTGCCAGAAATCTGAATTTCTGTTTTAAACGTTGATATTAAAATGATCATAACTTGAGTTTAAGAAATCCAAATTGTGCGAATATTAGTGTTTTGGATAAGTATATCGAAAGACCTATAATTTTCTAATAATTTTTGTAACCTGAAACCCGATAAAAATTAACTCAAATTGTGTTTTAAAAATATGCGACGGTGCTGGACTGGTTCTGATATGTTCTGCACAACAAAACGAAAATGAATGTATCTCCCAAACTGTTAGTTGTATTTAGGCGCGACTGGAGCTCACACGTGCAAAACACTTAGAGACATATTTCTTTTTATATTCCGCATTCGTTCGACTTGACTAATTAGTCGTACATAATATTTCTTTACAACATTGTTTATGGTTGTTACTCGATTAATATACTTAACTCGTTTCATGTTATTCGAACATGTATACATATCTATCTTGATCATTAAATTGTTGTATGTACATAAAGATGATAATTAAATACTTGAGTTGTATTTTGAAAACTATACAAAATTATTTTTACTTAAACCCCCCTCAAGTTATATAAATTACAATAAGGATCCTAGTAAATATAGGTTTAAGAGAGAACAGTCTCTTGAGCCCCAGGAAGCCGGAGATATGGGTGCTTGCCTATTTAAGATAGACAACTTAACAAACGGTTTTATCAAAACGGTAATCGTCTTTGAAAAAGACACAAATCCTGCCGTCCATGTGCAGCGGTTACCGATAACATCAAAACCCAATTCAGGACTTCAATTTCTTTTCTAATTGTTCTGACTCAGACTGAGTCTCATTATAATAATCTGACTTGAATATAATTCAAGTACAACCAACAATATTCCAATCCGTGAATCCATATAATCAATCGGATCAAACTATTCAATCTATATTGATTGAACCGAACCATGGATATACTTCCATTTACATGATTCTTCAGTTACATCCATAATTCTACAGTTACATCCATTTTATTGATATCATGGTTTCGGTAAGTCACCCAATTATACAATCTATACAGTTTACAATACAAGACAATACAATACAACTATACAACAAGACATCTAGGGGTTTAAGGGGTAGCTTGGTACAGAAGGTGTTTGAAGTGGCACGAGACTGCAACCATAAGACACCTAACCTGAATCCAGTTGCTGTTGTACCATGGCATAAACGGTTCCTTGAGTTCCTGATACCTTAGTCTCTGGGGTAAGTGAGACTCCTCTCGTATTCACTGGCATCCTTCTGTACCAAGCTATAAATAACAACGTTAACACTAAAAACAACATTATAACAATATATTACAACTTTAAAAACTACTCTCTCTCTCTATTCTATTTCTCCCTTATCTTTGGGACTTACTGAGCGATTTTTTCGCTGACGACATTCTCTTTCTTCTTCTTTGAATGTCGTCAGATGATTTGGATCTTCCAGAGATCGAGCCCAGTGCTGAAGACTTGGATCAGTTTAGTGAAGACTCCGAGCTTTAGTTCATTGTACACATTTTCTTTCAGTACTTTACATTTCTGTTATGCTACTGTTTAGGCATCGCTTTATTCCATGTCTTTACTTTTCTATGTATTGTAAAAAGAATGTAAATAAATAAAGTTGTTGTTTTGTTATAGCTTGTGTCTTGTGTATTTTCCTTTTATATTGCTTAGATACGCTTAGCGTATTTACTTCACAGTAAATACGTAGCGGTCTCGTCGCGTCCTTTGCCCGTATACTGGGAAGCAGGGCGTGCAAACAGTTTTTAGTTGTGTATTGTCCCGAGCTACATGAAAGCAGTGAGCAGATCGTCAGGAGATTCATCTATTCCGGTATTGGGGGTTGATGTCGTGGTATGCACGGGTGGCCATCACAAGAAATCCTCGGCCAAGGTAGTCGAGAATTACTGATTCGGATCAGTAGTTTCTCACGTGGTGATGGGCTTCATACCGACACTAAATGTCGCATTATTAGGGATCTGACTTTATCCACCCCCTAGACTCGATATGCGATACTCATAGACAAACGGACCGGACTGTACGGATATTGTCACTGGCAGGCTCAGTAGGGGTTTCAGGATGAGTTTGCTCGTCGGTCTTCCTTTCGCTCAATACCTAGGTAGCCGTTACGTACAGCTAGTGCCACTGACGTGCTTGTAGTTAAACCCACTGCCAGCGTATTGACGAGTCTTTAGAGTCCCACACAGAAGGTTTCCCTGGTTCGGGCGAAATGTTGTAGAGGCCGTATGGTTTTATGGCAGGGTTCGATCATATACGTGCACTTGCGCACGGATCATGATCGGACGGATAATACTAGTGGGTTTTGGTTTAGGCCGGATCCTAGTATTATATTGTTGGATTATTTTCGTCTCATTGTATTCGTATTCAGTCAGAATACAGATGCGGGTATGTATAAACAGATGAGGGGTATTCTTGTAATTCGTTACAAGTTTACTTTAGAAGTTGCATTTTCTTTTTATTGGATTAAACATTTAGGGATTAAATGTTTAGTGAGGTGGAAAGTGTGAGTGTGAGTTTTGGCTTTGTTGCATTGAATATAGCATGTGCACTTGGTGACTCATGCTATTGGGTCATTTGTTGATTCATTATGACATGGATTGGTTTGTTTTGTCATGAGATATTTATTGTGATCTTGTGTAATATTTTATTGTGTAGAGGCAGCCACTTCTTCACTTGGTGATTTTCTTTAGTTTCTCAAAAAAATATCTCACAACAACACAAAAAGAAAAGCCAAAACTTGAGCTCACACTTTCCTCTCATGGCATCTTCTTCAACCTTCACCCAAACCCTCTCATGAGTTGAGAACCCTTGGATGTATTGAGACAATGTAATCATACACACTCTCTACTTCATCTTGGATATCTATGCTAGCAAACTAGATACCCGAGTTGCTTCGGTTTTGAGGCGGGAGCCCGTATTACTAACTCTCGACATGGATCTTCTTCGATGTGGGGAGACCGGAGATCAAACTAGATCAAGGAAGCCGCGAGGAGCTTAGGACATAGGTTGAAGACCGAAGGAATCGGATCGTTCGATATAACCTCTCTAAACTCCTTTACATATTGCTAGTATAGGGTTAATGGTAAGATCCAGGAATCGGGTTCCGTTATCACCAGTTTATACAAGTTTTTGTTCCGCATTTGGCTACGGATTGATGGTCGGGGCACTGGCGTAACCTAACATGGTATCAGAGCCAACCCATTAACTGCCTACTAGTTGGTTTAGACGATGTTAAAGTATCAAACCCGAAATAACTCCAAATCAACACTAACCCATATTCCATTCTCTGTCAATTTTTTCCGAGTCTTCTAAAGTTATTTTAGCAACTGCAGAAGACTACTTAGATGACAACTAGAACATACACCAAACAAGAACCCCTAATTCCACTATATGGCGGGTGAGACATGATGAAAATCCGGCCATGACGGGTTTTTAGTGGATCTGGGACTTGAATTTTAGTGTGCTGTCTAGTCTCTGGAATATTGGTTCAGTGGTATTGCTCGTTTAGCCCAATTTGGATATGGTTTTATCTAGTTGTTTGGGGCTATTCGGTGTTATTTCAAAGTCTATATTTCTAACATTGTTTAAAGTTTTACAGTACTTACATTACTATCTACCACCGTGAATGTCATTAGTGCAGTACAACATGTCTAATTGCTATAGTTCTTTTAGACGGGTTTGTGAACGCGACATTCACGTTGATGTTCTGTGTTGTGCTGTGTTTGTTGCGGAATCATCGTGGTGGACAGCTTGGGTGCAATATTAGTACAGTTTAGTTTTATTTGTACATTTGATATCGCGGGGCGAGCATCCAACATGTGGACTGCCGTCACCTCCTGTTTGTATATTATTTGTTTGGGGTACGACCGGGTTGAGGTCGATGTCACCGTTATATATATTTTCTTTTCTGTACTAGGATTACCCAGCGATGGAGTGCATTGATAGCCGGGTTCTAGAGGGCAACGGGCCCGCATCTCCTGGCGTTGAGAAGGAGGGGTCTCACTCTAGAATTGGCGGGCTATTTTCCGCACTCGCAGGGGGTACATGTTGACCCAAGGTGGGGTGCTCAAGTTACCGGATTCCGTGAAGTGCCGGGTGGTCCATTCACTTTATTGAAGGAAGCTGCCTCGCTTCTGGTTTTGACGGGTAACTTTCCGCGCTCGTAGGAGTCTAGGTTTTCATTGCACAGGCTATCTACATGACCCGGGAAACGTCGGGTTTCAGTTGCGGCTCAAAAGAAACCCGGGGCTCCAAGTTTATCTGTATTGTTCTGTGATGCTTATCGCTTGTCTGTAATATTGCATTTATCATACCTGGAGCGATTATTATATATTGCTATATATATACTAGTAGATGTTGTATATGTTTTTAACCCGTGCTAGTCCAATCCCCGCTCTGTCGTTAGTTAAGTAACCTAACGGGTGATGACGGGACCCAGTGGTGAATGCGGATGGCATATACGTACATTATATTTTCGTTCTTTTGTGGAGTGATTAATTGATGGGACTGCGTTGATTCAGTTCAATGCAAGAAAAACAGACCTATTCGATGTTGTTGGAACAATTTTCAAAAAGCTTTTATTACAAGGACATTTTCTTTTGTTTTGCACAGCTGTAATTCGGTTATGAATATCCAACAGCTCATTCGACAAGGCAAGATCCGAGATCCCTTCACCGGGAGTGTCCTCTTGGGCAGAAATTTGCGTCAGGGTAATAACTTCACTATAGTCGATTACTTTTTGCTTTGCATCGCGGTATTCAGTAGGAATATCCTGCACCTCATTTCACGAGGAAAGAGCCGAGATCCCTTCACCGGGAGTGACCTTTTTAGCAAACGTTTTCGCCACTATATATTTATAAAAAGCTATCCGGTTTCTTCAACGATATCAAGTTCATTACGTTAAAGATTTTTTGCCAAAAACGATTCATAGCCCTCCTTCATTTCAGACGGGTGGCACTTAGTATTCATGCTACGTTTGTTGGCCTTCGTCAAGGCATAGTGTTTGGTAGTTGCTTGTTACTTTTCTGTTGCATAGATAGATGCGTTGGTTTGGGACAGTCATACAGCCTTGTTGGCCTTCGTCAAGGGCGAGTATGGGTGGGTTCAAATTAACCTGGACAATGACGGGTAGAACTTGACATGTTTGGTGGCCTTCGTCAAGGTCATAAGAGCATGGGGTAAAAATCACATCGGGAGTTTCAAACATACAGGAAACTTGCCAGATATGCGTATAACTACTGGAGTGTGATAGCTTGAGTGGATTCTATCAGATTATCATGCGATGATAGTTGGATCCCGATTCCCACTGATGAATTGGTTTACACCTCGAGTGATTTTAGATAATCCTGACTAATTCTTCTTTCGGGTTTGGAGGAGAATTTAAGGATATAGTGGGAGACATCCTGATTAGATAAAGTGATTAACCATTCTGATCTAGGTAGAGTGCATGATGAGTGTTTCTTTTCTCTCTCTCTTTGGCAGCGACCATGTCCCGACCTTAGACTATGACTCAGTAACCAAGTTAACCAAGCTTTCTTAAAACACTGTCTTTTGGATTGTCAGAGTTGCATACTTCATTGCCACTCCTACTTTTACCCTTTGCATTTCTCCGGAACATTCCGTATCACTACGAAGATCTACATTTATTGGATAAGACCATCGTATAGTTACATACGAACTCGAATAAACTTATTTCAGATTCGAGAATGGTTTTTGGTACTGGAGAAATTTAATAGGACTATTCAGTTGTCTTTTTCTTTTACCTTCTTTCAGGTTATGTGGGCTCCTAGGATTAGGAGAGGGTACACCTATTACGCTTATTGGATAGTCTTCTTCCAAATCATAGGCAGGTGCCGAAAGGGTGGAAGGAAGAAAACCAATTAGCCTAAGTGTGGTGTACAGGAGGTAATAAGTAAAGACAAATAAAGGGATTAGAAAGATAGCAAACTAAATTGCGACTGCTATCATTCACGACCAAACCGCGTATATCATCTCCACTCCTACTTCACCTTTGAATTTCTCCAGAAAACCCCATATCACTACGAGGATCCACTGTTATTGGATAATCCGTCGTATAGTTACATACGAACTCGAAGGAACTTGTTCCAGTTCGAGGATGGATTCTGGTTCAGGAGAAATAGAATAAGGTTTATTCAGTTGTCTTTTATCTTTACCTTCTCTCAGGTTGCGAGTGCTCCTAGGATTAGGAGAGTACACCTATTATGCTTATTGGATAACCTTCCTCCAAACCATAGGCTGGTGCCGAACGATAGGGAAGGAAGAAAACCATTTAGCCTAAGAATGGTGTACAGAAGGTAATGAATAAAGACAGATAAAGGGATTTGGAGTGATGGCAAGGAAATATACGGTTACAGTCATGAATTTGGATAATGAAAGAGGCATTACTAGGAATACCCGGATACCCCTTTGAAACATTTTCATGTACAGTTTCTCTGTGCATTGTTAATTGAAAACTGATTTCCCAGTCAGATCCTTACTGCTGGTTATGTATTTACCAGACTTAATTCTCACATCTGTATGGTTTTACAGATGATGAGTGGGAGTAAGTTATTGGGAATTAGGTGATTATATCCTCATTATATCAGAATTCGTTGAAATTGGTGATATTTGAGGAAATCACCTGGGGTTTTGCCTGACGACAAATATTTGGTTTTGAATATCCGTTTTTATGCACCAATTTCAAACTGATATATCTGTATGTTTATTTCAATAGTGAGATATGACTTTTTTGAAATTATGTCCATGACATTTACCTATATCAGTTGATGATTGGGTAAGGAGCATTAAACAACGGTGTAATTCTTCTTAACCATAAGTACAGTTTTCAACCTACGACGCACAGGGTTTGAGTTATTCAACTCAGGGGGTTTATACAAAGTATTGTATGTTGTCCAGTGTCCATTAGGACAGAGGGGTTGGTACTCGTACTATAATCTGTTTACTTATGACTTCTTCAGTTTTAGACAAGTATTTCGTAGAAATACAAGGTCCAAATTTTGAGAAGTTATAAGTACAAGAATAAAGTAGAGAATCATGTGTTGCAAGTATCGGGATTCTTCAAGGTGATCGAAGATGTAGATACTTGTGTTTGGAATTCAGTTGATAGTAATGATTTTGAGAAACTTGTTTCTCTTTCAGGTTACTCATATTTGGATGCACTCCTAGTTGAGTAATGCTGATTGGCCTCTCTCCATTTAGTTGACATGCACTGGAGACAGCTGCATGATTTGAATCTGGTTCCAATTAAATCAGTGCCTCTGTTTCTATATTGTATATAGAATGGTTCATATCTTAACGATGTTAAGGTATATGGAGTTGTCCGGCTTATGCATAAAACCAGACTCTGGATAACTCAAGGCACGTTTCAGTAATGGCAGTTTGTGGGTTATTCCGGGCTATGACGAGGGTTAACTTTCTACCATCTGGAATATCAAAAGTGATATTGTTCATGACTCGCTACAGTTTTAGCAAAATGGACTTTTTCAGAAAACAGTAGTGGGGGTATGGTAGAACTGGAAGAGATTCCAGAACCATAAACGATTACTGAAAATTTAATAGAACCTAAACATTCAATCAGGTTTGACATTCCATTAGCCGCTCCGCAGATATGGTGGGTAACCTGAGCCTCCCGAGAGGTACTCCGGTATCCTCAAAGATGGTGATAGTGAGGTTCTTGTTTACCCAGACTTGCCATTACTACTGTTCTAGACTATGAGACCCGGCAGGAGGATGAGTATAGCGTCGTTCTAAACTAGCTTTAGAAGTGCATGTGTATATGACTCTGCCAGAAAGTTGTTATAGTCAGTGGGAGCAGCGGAAGCATAGTGGACAAGAAGCTTGTGTCTATTTATAGACTAAAGCATGTATAGCGGGGATAGATCATCTATTTTTTATATGACAGCCATGGGCTTTGACTTCATCAGAATAGGAAATGGATCTGTTAAGAAGGTAGTAGGGTGTAATGTCCTGGTATTTGTATGACATACACATTGCAGGAAGTGAAATTCCTATACTATGATCGGTTATACTGTGGTTGTCACACAGTAGTTTCTCCATATAGTATATGGATATTATATCAGGCATTCTGGTTACTAGATCTATGGTTTTAGATCTAGATTTAGGTAGTTTCCCAATCTGGGTACTTTGACACTATTCTAAAGGTGTTTCAGAATGGACGACTCCTGTCATGGTAGTGTACCTATAGGTGATGGAGTCACCCTCTCTAAAGGTTTCTTATAGACTAAAGAGGAGAGGGATGTGCATGATTGGCATATCACTTTCTTAAACAATTGAGTCAATCATAAGATATCAAGCACCACACCAGATGTTGTTTTTGCACGAGCTGCAATAAGTTTATATTAATCCAAATCCTAGAAAAACATTCGGAAGCAGTTTTTGAACATAAGTGGATGTTCTAAGGATTTGGTAACGACAGCCTCCTTCAGGAGACGGTTATCATTCCAGGCTTCCAAGGTGATCTGGATGACAGAGTGGCTGTCAGAGTTATAGTTTTCCCTCTTGACGAGGGGCAGTTGTTTGGACAGGTGGTCCAAGCGGATACTGAGAGAGGCATGGCGCAGGATACTGATAAAATTCAGTTGACAGTACAGTGTAAGAAGTTTGCTGGATTTGGAGTTCATTTGTGAACTGGGTCCCATTAGATATCCAGACATATTCTAAGACATGTATTGCTCATTTCGGGAGATGGCTTTCTCCGCGAATTTGAGATAAAGAGAGACATAGAAAGAAACATTAGGGCGGATCTGCTCACTGAGGCTATTTCTCGAACACAATAGTTTCATAAACGAGCTTTGCGAGACTGATTAGTAGAGAAGTTGGGTGTTCGGTATCACACGGGCTGTGAGTATACGACACCACAATAATTAGCCTTAAGTGCAAATGGGAGATTGTTGGCAATAGTGCCCTCAAGTCAATTATTGGATCACAGGCACATGATTGCAATGATTGAGGGAGGACCAATACCGGTAGAACGGTCTTACTCGAGATGATAGTATGCTATCTGGTTTGACTTTATCATCGTGTACATACTTTAGGTAACATTACAGATCACTATTACATGTTGATAGAGCCCATAGGATTCTTGCTTAGCTACCAGCAGTATGATGGCGATCATATACGTGGGAGCTGGGGCATAAGCACATCCTTAAAGGTCCTTAGTCGTGGGAGTTTCGAGACTAGGCATCGATACTCCAAAAGTAGACTAGTGTATACTGATCGAAATCTCGACGAGGGGCATGTTAGTTATATGTATGCCCTAGAGGCCATTACAGTACATGTGATGGATATTGTAGTGGATGCTTGGATATATAAAGGGAGGACTTTCTTGCTCGACATGATAGTATGCTATATGGTTGCTCTTTATCTTAACATGTACACTTATTATCTCTCTCTCACATGTTGATAAAACCCTTAGGATGTGTACTTGACTACCAGGACTATGATGGAGATCATACAAGTGAGGCTAAGGGTAGTCCACAAGTACACCCTATAACAGTTCCTAGTCGTGGGAGTATCGAGATAGGGCATCGATACTCCAAAGTAGACTAGCGTATACGCTTATCGACCCATGAGATGGACGATGGATGATCCCATATACATTGGTGTTTGACATCAAAAAAGATATACGGGTGCTCAGTGGAGACTGGGTATACTGGACAGACTCGCCGAGAACTTCTAGATGGTATTATACCTATCGTCGGATAGCAGTTCTCTGGTGACACTAGTACAGGTTAGTCTGTTGACTTAAGATCGTCATAGAGTCTTGTGTGATTCCCTCTGTGCTTTGATTTCCACCATACCACGGTCAAGAGATCGTGCAAAAAGGTGGTTTTTGGGTACAGTACCAAGTCACATGGATGCAATGAGCGATAGGAGGGATTTCATCTTTCCCGGTATTGGGAGCTGATGTTGTGCTATGCTCGATTGGCCATAACAGGAAATCTCTGGCCAGGGTTGCTGAGATCTACTGGTAAGTCTTATTAGTAGTTTCTCAAACCAAATGGACCTTGCATCGGCATGACTTATCAGGCTATTGGGGTATGACGTTATACCACCCCCAGCCTGTGATATGCGATATATCAGACGAAGAGACCGGACTGTACGGTAGTGTAACTGATTTGATTCGCAGGAGTACGAGCAGGCTTGCTCGTTGATCTTCTGATTGCTCAATACTCGGATGGCCGTTACGTTTAGCAGATTGCTTGCGGCTTGTGGGTGTTTGATATGATCATCACCTACTACCGGCGTATTGACGAGTCTTTAGAGTCCTACACAGAGGTTTCCTGGTTCAGGCGAAACGGAGTAGGATCACATATTTGATATGTGCGAGACCAAGATTAATGCGCGTATGTGATACCACATTCTATTCTCGCGATATATGTATCGATTGGTTATATGTGATATAGCCGGGTTATCGGATCAAGTGTTGATTTAATAAAAGGATACATTTAATATTATTCGGTTATATGTGATATAGCCGAATTATTAAATCAAGAGTTGATTTAATAATTTAATGTATAATTATATATTTGATATATTACATTACATTAACTAATATTAGCTCACTTAAGTATTCATTTTTTCTCACTTATGATACATTGATATATATGTGATATATGTTAAATGTATTATTTTCTTTTTGCACACAAAATATATACGTGATATATATTGTTGTGTCATGCTAGGTTACACATGCAACATGTAAGTATGAGACTCACACCATGCTAGGTTAATGTTAGGGTTTTATTTGTTTTAAGCAAATTCAAACATTTGGAATTAGTCATGGTTCAAAGCTTGTAGAAGCTTGTAAGTTTCATTGACTCAGTCCACTTGTTTGTCTAGCTTAAAATATTTTTTAACCCAATCCCTTAACACATAGCTATGGTTTAGTCTCTACAATGGTTAGTGCATGACATACAATCACCATGGTTGCATTTCTAATCTCATGAGTTCATTCATCTCTTCATCACTTCTTCTTCTTCCTCAAGAGAAAAAGCTTGCTAGTTTTTTCTAAGTGAAGAAATATTGTGAGAAAAATAAAACTAATGTGAGCCCACTTCCTACTTCATCATCCTCTACTATTAGCCATTTAATTTAGGGTGTTTGCTTCACTAATTTCACCATTAGTGAAGAGGTAGCATGAGCTCGAATCTCCTCGACGTAGATCATCTTCGGCTTCGAAGACATTGAGCAAGTTGTTCGTTTCTTCAAGTGAACCCTCTCTAGAGTCCGGGAGTTCACCATTCGCATTGAAGGGACTACAAAATGAAACTTTAGAAGTGAAGGACCGGTCTACAAAGCTTGTATTCCGCATTCACTTTGTATGTAAAGTAGTTTACATGTTTATTCGTCGGATTTTCTAGTAGCGATTCTAGGGTTAGGGTTAGCTAATACGGCAAAAATTTAAAAATGGCATGGACGATACCTCCCGAAACCTTGCTGCCGTGCTAGACAACCCTGCAGTGGTATAGAAGCCATGCTAGAAAATTAGACGATGTTTACTAGGATTACGAAACTGAAACTACTCCGAAACACCCGATACGAAAATTTGGTTTCTATCGAATTTAAAAAGTCTTCAAAAAATTTTTTAAACAACTGCAGAATATTGTATGAGATATGACATGAACACCATGAAAATTTGAGGGGGTTTTGTGCAAATTTGGCCGGCCACATCATGCTAAAAGCCGCCCTCCTCGGCCCAATTTGGGAGTTTTGACTTCAAATTTTCAGGGTGTTCCAGTCTCTGGGTTTTAGGGTTTCAGGTGTTGTTTGTTTTTGCTAAATTTGCATGTGATGTTAACTTTCTGCAAAAGGCAATTCGGAGTGTTTCGTAATCGTAATTCTAACATGTATTCGGATTATTTAGACGATGTTGAAAAGTTCGAACGGATATCAATAACCCAATTTTTCCCCGCTGGAAATTTTTCAAGAGTTGGATTTTTTTCTAGTTTAAAATTTTCAGAAAATCTTGCAAGCGATTCTGTGGACCCTCTAGAAGAACGAAACCTTAACTCGATTCTGTGACCGTCAGAACCGCTATCAAACTTTAGGGTTTGTGGTAGTTCAGTGGTGCCACAGGTGAGGCATTGGTTGACCCTTCTACTGCTGGTTCATAGGAGCTGTGGTATGTTCTGGGTACTTTTTGAACTCCGCTCAAGTGTTGAGCTTGTTGGGAATTTTTGGGTGCTTGCTTATTCGATCGAAAAGTTTAACTTCGTCTACCTATTTGTGATTTTGATACAATATTTGGAATCCACATAAGTAGTTATGTGATAACTAGTTTGAATTTTATAAATCTAGCAGTTTAGTCTCATTTGATCTGTTTCCATGGGATTTTGATGTTGATTAAAAGTCCGTTGCAATTACGTAGCGTACGCGGATACTCGCCGGGTAACATTACTAGATAGTCACGCCTCATAGCCCCGACCAAGTGACTGTAGGAGAACCCCGTCGCCAAAAGCATCCGTTCGGTTGCTCGCGGCAGCGGTGTTCCGCCTTAGTGCACTTCGTCGACGGCATCCGGGGGTGCGGCCGTCTGCTAAAGTTTCCGACGAGCATTCGATCAGGTTATCGGGTATCTTGTTGAATTACCCGATAGGTTATTGGAAAGTGTTTTCAATATCGATACTAAAATGCGGGGTTTATAATTGTTAGGCATGTGATGTCTAAGGAATTCATTTGGTTAGGCATGAAATCCAATGTATGTGATATATTGGGTTTATGATGTTTAAGGTGGTTGCGAATTCCAACTGTTGTAGTTTTTCACTTTCTTTTCTGTGACCGTAAGTGTAATATGTGATGTATCGCCGGTTTCGGTGCTATATGTCAACGACAACTGGGATACGCATATTTACTTATGTTGATGACTTATGATGTTATGTGTTGCTGTGATATGTTATATTGGATCGTCGTGTTCTGAATAGCTGCGGTTTTTTATATGAGATGAGAGTTTTTCATTTTCATTCATGTAAAAACTTGTATGTAATATTCGTTTATTGGGGCACTTCTGGGTTGAGGATGATGTGACCATTGATGTATATTATTTACTTTTCCGTATTAGGATAAACCCAAGGCGGGGAGCATAAGTAACCGGGTTCTAGGGTCCAGTGGGAGACCATCTCGAGGAGTCAAGACCAGGTCTCGTAACAATAGAATTGGTAGGGTTGCTTGCCGCTCCTGTAGGGGTCTAGGGATATGGGTTTGGCTATTCATCGCGACCGTGAAATCCGTGTTTTATACTAGCTTAATTTAAAACACGGAATTCCTAGTATATTCAATATTTCATATGTTACTCTTTTGCTGCTGATATTCTGTGATGTGATCACTTGATATGTTCTGAGACGAATGCCTATATTATATATATGAGATATAATTAATATTGCTGCTTTCGTTTCATATGTATATAATAAATGGGAGTTCATTAATGAGATTAATGAAATAAAAGAAACCTAAAAATGTTGTAGAAACTTGTTTTAAAAACTGGTAGCTCCAGTTCTTGCTTTGCATAGCGGTATTCCTTGTAGAATATACAGCACCTTATTCGATAAGGAAAGAGCCGAGATCCCTTCACAGGGAGTGACCACTTTAGAGAAACTAGCAAATGGTACAACCCACTCGATTTGTCTTTTGATTGCTTCTATAGTTTTTGCTTTGCATAGTGGTATTTGTGAAATATCCTGCACCTTATTCGATAAGGAAAGAGCCGAGATCTCTTCACCGAGAGTGACCTCTTTAGCAAAATTAGCAAAAACCTCAAAAACACTCCTTTTAAAATTCACTCGATTCTACAACGAATCAAGTTCATTACGCAAAGGGTTTTCTTAAAAACCTATCGTAGCCCTCCGTCATTTCAGATAAATACTACTTAGTATTCGTGTTGCGGTAGTTTGGCCTTCGTCAATACGTAGTGTTCGGTAGCTAACTAGTGCTTATCTGGAGCATGAGATGCGATTAGATTAGGGTGTTTGTACGACGTAGTTTGGCCTCCGTCAAGGGTCGTGAGGGTGGGTCTAATTTAATCAAGAAATGTATGGGTTGAACTTGACAAGCGCACCATGGGTAGTTTGGCCTCTGTCAAGGTCATAAGACGCTAGGGGCAAAATATTATCGGGAATTTCAAGTGTTGAAATTTGTAATGAGATTGCATACCTTCAATGAGATAGTTGGATCCCGATACCCACTGCGAGTAAGAGTTACTCCTGGGAGAGTTTTACACATTACAATTAGCCAATCAAGTAGGTGTCTAGAAAGGTGTTAACGGGGTTACGCCCGTGGGAAAACAAGTTTTATTTTAATTAGGTCCGTGCGAAAGCACGGGGAACCTCCCTCAAAGTACCGACACTGGCCTGGCCGAAAGATTGGCGAACTAGTAGGGTATAATTAATCCCGGCTAGCCTTACCATTTAGGATTTGAAGGAAGATTTGACTAAAACAGTGGGAGCCATTCTGATTAGATAAAATAATAACCAATCTAATTTTGTAAGAGCGCACGCAGAGTGTTTTCTTCTCTCTCTCTCCTGATAGCAACCATTTCATGCCTTAATCAAGATAATAATATGGATGCATTGACCGAACTTACTTATTATACTGAGTTAAGGAACGTTGGTTCCGCTCTATCTTATAATTGTTATAAGTCCGAGAAGGAAATAGGGGAATATCCGGATTCCCATGCCACCCAATTGACGAAAGTGCATATTGATGCATCTTCTTCGGGTGTGTTCATTACCAAGAACTATTTCTCAGTGTCCTCTACGTCTTAGGTATGAGATACCGGATCAGGATCCCATACATGTAAGAGTTACATGGGCTACAGAAAGGTAGAGAACTGAGAATAGGTGATATATCTCTAAGAGTTAGAGAATGGTGCGAATGTTGCAGCCAAGTCAGTTGACAGATATCACCTTGTATTAATAAATTGATTCTGAACAAATGTTATTACATACCGAACCTGATATACAACATTACATCGATTTCTTTATTAAGTTAAAGAAGGATATAATTCTGTATTAAAGGATAATGTTGTGAACATTTTCCTGAATAAAGAGTTGATTGCATCAGGCACGTTATATAATAGCATATACGTTCTAAATCAAACCACAGTTCAAAGTATGCAAAACACACACAACAAGAGTAGTTCAGAAATGAATGAATCCTTCTTGTGGTATTGTAGACTAGGACATATCAAAGCGACACGACCGGCTAAGTTACATAAAGATGAATATGAGAATCTGTTCGAATTTTCATCTTATGATTGTAACGACCGTGTTTTCTAATACTTAATAAAATATATACTATTTAAATTCTATTATCAAATAATTATTTACGTGTTTCTTTGATAGAAAAATATTTTTTTGTAATATTAATAATTTTCAGAGCAGTGAAATATGATTTAGAGAATTTTATAAAATTTATTTATTGTTTTCCTAGGCTTAAAATTGTTTTAATAAAATTTTATAATGCCTTAAAATAATCTGCATATTTTTATTATCAATTAAAATAATTAATTCGTAATTAAAAATATTTTAAAAAATAAACTAGATTTTAAATAATTATAATAACTAGCTAACAACATAGAAATGGATACATTATTTATTTTTAGCCCAAATTATTTTTATACTAACGATAACAATAAAATATATTTTCTGAAATTTTTCCATAATTTTCCCATATTTTAAACTATTTTTAACAAATTTTTTAAAACCAAATTCAAATTTTAAAATAATAAACAGTTTATTATATATATATATATATATATATATATATATATTTAAATCCCTTTGATCTGGACCGTTGGATACAAGATCCAACGGCCCAGAGCCTCACGGCGGCGCCCACTTGGTGGGGACCACGCGAAAACGCGTGGTCTCCACACGCAGCTGCACGCGCGACGCGTGGCAGAGATGGCGGCGGCGCGATCCAGACCGTTGGATCTTGATCCAACGGCTGAGATGAAAGGCGGCGGCGGCTAATCATCAGCGGAATCATGGCAATCATTGGCGGCGCGGATTATGATGATTTTTTTAATTGTTTTTGGATTTTATGGTTGGTAAAGAAACCCTATAAATAGACACCTTCAAACACTGATTTCTCACACCTCAGAGCTCCAAAAATTCTGAAAAAAATACCTACGCCTTCGTATCGACGACGCCGACGCTACTGCTCCACCTAATCGTCGAGGAAAAATCGGGGCGCGGAGCTTTTGAGGAGTTTTGCACAAGCCTAAATCTTCAACCGTCTACGTCTAACTCTAATCAAAGGTAGGATCCGCCTATCTCCCCTCATTCTGTCGCTTTCTTCTTTTCTCAATAACCTTAGTTCCAACTTCTAGTCATCGACCCGCTATTTAAAATGATGTTATAATATTCGTGCATGCCTATTCCTTGTACCCTTAATGATGATAATGTTAACCCATGTTTTAAAACAGTGTTTAATTTCCTTCGTACGCAAAAATATATTGCACTCTCATACTACCTAGAATCTGATATGCTTAATGTCATAACCCATGAATTGTTAATTCACCTCTGATATACCCACACTTACCCATACTATCAAAATGATCTCGAAATATGTTACTTCCACAAAATACCCTCGTTTAATTAAAATGTTATATTTGTTTAAAATATCCATAAGAGATAAGATATGTGGAATAAATGTTTTAGATACGATATACATATATTTTACGTACACTTTTTCTTAAACTACTATAATTTTGTTAAATCCCTTCACCTTTTGAAAGGGGATAATACTAAACCTAAATAACGGCTTATGTTTTTGCCAAAACGAACGTATTTTCTAAAATGTTACCCCGAACCTAAAACACTATAATTTCATAAAATTATTAATTTCATTTAAATATCTCGACCTTTATTGAAGGGCCATTTTCAACAAGGACCATAATCCGTCTAAAGATATCTTTTCAAAAGAAATATTTAGTAACTTATTAAAAGGAAATTTTCAAATAAAACACCAATCTAGATTAGGACAAAGGAAAGGTTGTAGGCATCGGTCGTTTATCTAAACCGGACTTTGTGGTGCTTAGGCTAGACAAGTGGGAAAGGTAATTTTAAAAGGCCCGTCTCACGGGGATTCGTGAGCAGATCCCTCCTTTCTTCACTTGTGCTTACCTGCGGTAAAGAGGCGATTTGAGGATCTCACAACTTGCCCTTTTGAAACAGTTAGGAGCAGTCTAGTTGACTTAGGAGACCTTAGCTCTAGGCTTGATTGTGCATATTGTGATTGCTTAAAAGTATGTCTAAGCTCCTTATAAAAATCTTTTGCAAAAGATTTTCAAATAAACACCACAACCTTTTATTGAAAGGATATTTTTCCGTAAAACATTATGTTTTTCCAAAATGATAAATATTCTAAACCTCATGGTTTTTCTTAGAAGTAATAAAAGATAATTAAATACTACTATTCTTTTTACTAAGCATTCCCTAAGATGACACGAAGTACTTAACGAACTTTAGAAAATAAAACGAGTGGTTGTGGAAGGCTATATTGAACGAGATCAATACTTTTTAAAAATTTCCAGTTTATGACATACCTGACATATGATACGGCTAGGGTTAGAATGCGCGGACCTAGGTAGGGAATACTTATTGAGAAGATCCCGATATTCCGGATGACCAGTCCAAAATGTGGACGACTATACAAATATGAAGATCCCTGCAGGCAGGGTGACCAGTCCAAAATGTGAACGACTATACAAATATGAAGATCCCTGCAGGCAGGGTGACCAGTCCAAAATGTGGACGCCTACTAACCCTATTTGAGGGCGAATGATCCAAAAATGTGGATAACATACAATGTGGAAATTCCATGTCTAGAGGTATACGCACCAACTCTATACCTCTACACTGAATAACGGGGATGGGTAGTTTGATTAGGCAAGGGGATGCGGAACTCAGATTCCTTTACTACTCGATCATGATCCCGGGAAGTGAAACGGTACATTTCACTTCCCCAGTTGTTCCGTGGCCACAACGGAATAATCGCGAGTATCCAGACCCTTATTTAACAAACTAATACGAAGTTTTACCTTCACCTTTACTTCCTACTACTTATCTACATATAACTTACAACATACTCATGCTCATATATACCTCTCTTCAAAACGTCTTAAGTTTGTTCATTTCAAACATTTACACCCCTTACTTTATGTCTGTTCATTTTTATACTCCCATTTTCTTATGAGGCAATCCTACCCGAGTATAACTCGCTGACGGACCTTTCTTTTCTTCCTCTATTTTTGGAATGTCCATCAGATAAGAATGAGTATTATGGCAAGGATCAAGGTGTGAAGCCAACTCATGAAGATTTTGCAGACTGGAACATGGAAGATTAGCTAGATTTAATTTTTGTTGTTTCTCACATGTTTAGGGCTTTTGTTTCTCCTTTGATTGTAACTAAACTACTTAGTTTATTTTACTCTTCCTTTTGGGATGTAATAAAGTTTGGTTAATGGAAATAAATGCTTTTCGCTTTTATTATTTTTGTTTTGGTACACATCCTGCATGTTAAATATTCATACGCTTAACGTAACTGTATTGAATAGACCACCTTCAATACAGTTAGGTTGCGGACCATGCCACGTCATCCTTCTCTTTCTTTTGGGAAGCGGGTCGTGACAGGTTTTAGTGGTGGCCCATGCAGGTCCTCTTGTGTACTAAAATGAAACCGTTAACCGACTTATTATATTTGTGAATCTCATCCAATTATACCGATTTCATAATTCTCCTTTATCCCTAGTCCCTTCCTTGGCATTCTGTACCTTGACCATGACCTTCCCTTCTGGTCATGACAAATATTTCCAACGAGAATGACATGTCCGATATTACTTTTGAAGCTACATCTGGAGATTCAGACGACGAAGTCGTAGACTCTCAGGCGGTTATTTCCGACAGCGACTCGGAAGATGAAGAAGTCGATACTGCAACTCTGGAGCCTGTGATGGCCAATGACTCCGAAGACGAAGAAGAAGATCCTATGGAAGAAGAGCATATACAAGAGAAACCAGAAAAAGAGGCACCTGCGGCGGAAGAGAATCCTATGGAATATGATCTTAGTGGGGAGACTCCTGCAGGAGAAGAAGACCCTATAGAGGTGGAATCCAAGAGCGAGGCTCCTGCCGAGGATGAGTCAAAGGAAAAAGCTTCGAGTGAGGAGGAACTCGAGACCGAAGAAACTCAGGCAGTTGTCCCCGCAAGACACCATGGGAATGGCCGTACCTTTCTTAATGCGAGGACCTATCACCACTTGTTGAACTCCCATAATCGAGACTAATAAGTCTTTTTCCTTTTCTTTGGTCGAATAAAACGATGTAGGAATAGTAGGGGAATGTCCTTACTTTTCGGTTGTACTCTCCATATTGAAGTTGGATAATAAAATCGTAGTTTCGAGAAAAAATCTCTCTTGTGTCTCTTGCTCTTCCTATTAGTCTCCCTCTTGCATTAATTGTTGTTCTTCCATGCAAGTTATTATCTTGTCTCATCTCTCAGCTTGTTTGCAAGCTAACCTATTCTGATCATCAATGGCTGGACAACACCATGACCGCAACCGAAGGAGAAATGGAGTCAATGGAGCCGCTGCTCAGTAAGCAGCTATGCTACAAAGCATGTAAGGATTACTGGAGCAACAGCAGCAGCAGACAGCCGTCCTTCATTAGGAGCTACGAGAAAGTAGGCAGCAAAAAGCAGAGATATTAAGTAAGGCACTAACTCTAGTTTCTTAAGGCTCGGCCGGAGTGAAGCAGTTCAGATCACTCCACCCTAAGACTTTTTCGGGGAAGGAAACTCCCTTAGAAGCTGAGGAATGGCTTAAGGGAACAGTCAATGATCTTAGTGCCGCTCAAATTCCGAAGGACGTATGGGTGAACATCGCTAAGCTACAACTTACGGATAATTCCAGGATATGGAGGGAGGTAGAGGAAAGTAGATTGAAGGAGCCCATCGACTGGGAAACGTTCAAACAGCGTTTTGATACCCAGTATTTTCCAGTCGTGGCACACTTAAGGATGGAAAGAGAGTTTATACAATTCCAACAAGGGAGCATGTGGGATAAGTCGGTGGACGAGTACGCTTCAAAGTTCGCAAGGTTAGGTCGGTTCGCGCATCATCTGGTAGCAACTCCATAACTTTATGCTAAGAGATTCCGACAAGGATTGGACCTGAAACGCAGTCCTCCATGTCTACTGCTACCCTTTCGACTTATGATAAAATCATAGAGGCAGTGCGAAACTTTGAAGACCTTCAGCGACGCATGAAGAAGGATGACCGTTTGTCTGGCATTAAGCGACCAGCCAATCAAATTCTTGAGGGATCATCTTCCAGATTCAACGGAAGACAACAACCGAAGAGACCAGCAGGACCAACTATCTTCGGAAAAATAACCGTTATATGCAACCATTGCGGTAGAGCCGGACTCTTCATGAGAGACTGTCGCATTTTGATTAAACTTTGCATAGTCTGTGGGTCTCCGGATCATGCTATTGGAGACTGTCCTCAGAGAGGGAGACAATCAGTCCTCATCAACAAGCCGGCTAACTATGGGGCACCAACTCGGGGAAACCGGCCACTTTCTGCCACTAAACCAACCGTTCAAAGGGCATCACCAAAGGGACCTCTCTTGCCATCACAGGAGCGTGTTTTTTAGCCAGCGTGGAGGAATGGACCCAAATGCCAGACCTTCACCATGACAGCCGAGAAAGCTGATGCCACGTGGAAAGACAACAGAAGTACTCTTTCTTTTTCTCAACCTTTCTTTCGATACCATTCTTATTTATCTTTCGATGCAAATCTTAATTAGACTCAACCTAATTCCTCTAGTTTTCGTAAAGTTGCCTTTATGTTATATCTCTCAAGTCTTCCATCAATTCACAACTTTCCTTCAACTTCCAAAATTTTCTACCCGGAAGCAACTACTGATTTTACATTTCCTTATACCTAAACCCTTCAGAGACTTTCCATGCATCAAGTGATATAACAACTCGCGGGAGCGACATATGAAGCTAAAAGGGTTCCTGATAGCGTTACTGATTTCCGTGCCTAGTAGTGGCTACTCCTTTGAAAATTTCAAATATGAAATTATTCTAAGGAGGGTAGATCGTAACTATCACAACCATTCTTGCAATTCTTAGCAAACCCATAAGTTTTAAACATCCACAACGATTTTCGGAGAAGGGACTTGGTGGTGTGATGTATCAGCGCGGCGATATAGTTGCACATGCGTCAAGACAACTAACGACTTGTGGACGCAACTATCATATTCAGATCTAGAACTGGCGATGGTAATTTTCATCTTGAAGATATAGAAACACTACTCTAAGGAGAACGTGAGGACACGGAGGGTTGAAACACCTCAAGCGGATGAGAGGGGTCAAGTTTTATATGGGAGAAGTGCCGATCGATTAGGACGATCCTGAAGATGGAGAATTGTAAGATTGACATAATTGTAGAAAAAAAAAAGTGGAGATGGTGAAACAATGCAGCGAGCACGGAAAGCTCAGCCCACGACTCATCGGCCGTTTAACATCTTGGAAGGAGATGGTGGGTTTGTGTATAGCCTAGTTCTGCTATTTTCTTTGGAGGGCGTGCATAATACTTTTATACCTCACAGTTAAGAGGGTATGCTGGCAACCCTAGTCATACTTTTGATCGTTCCGAGATCATGGAAAAGTTGGCGTAACATACGAGCGGCAATCGGTCGGGATACTAGAAGAATGAAACCTTGAAGGACAAGACCATCCAGCCGGCTAGAGTAATGCATGTGGAGAAAGAACTGCTAGGCAGACATACATGGACGAGAGAGCGAACCCAAAATTTTAACCACGATAAACTTTTCTTGGTGATTTTTTCTTTTCTTGACCTACCTTCTGAAATTTCGAGGACGAAATTATTTTAAGGAGGATAGATTGTAACGACCGTATTTTCTAATACTTAATAAAATATATTCTATTTAAATTCTAGTATCAAATAATTATTTACGTGTTTCTTTGATAGAAAAATATTTTTTTGTAATATTAATAATTTTCAAAGCAGTGAAATATGATTTAGGGAATTTTATAAAATCTATTTATTGTTTTCCTAGGCTTAAAAATGTTTTAATAAAATTTTATAATGCCTTAAAATAATCTGCATATTTTTATTATCAATTAAAATAATTAGTTCGTAATTAAAAATATTTTAATGGACAAACTAGATTTTAAATAATTATAATAACTAGCTAACAACATATAAATGGATACATTATTTATTTTTAGCCCAAAATTATTTTTATACTAAAGATAACAATAAAATATATTTTCTAAAATTTTTCCATAATTTTCCCATATATTTAACTATTTTTACCAAATTTTTTAAAACCAAATTCAAATTTTAAAATAATAAACAGTTTATTATATATATATATATATATATATATATATATATATATATATTTAAATCCCTTTGATCTGGACCATTGGATACAAGATCCAACGGCCGAGAGCCTCGCGGCGGCGTCCACGTGGTGGGGACCACGCGAAAACGCGTGGTCTCCACACGCAGCTGCATGCGCGATGCGTGGCGTGTGGCAGAGGCGGTGGCGGCGCGATCCAGACCGTTGGATCTTGATCCAACGGCTGAGATGAGAGGCGGCGGCGGCTAATCATCATCGGAATCATGGTAATCATTGGCGGCGCGGATTCTGATGATTTTTTTTAACTGTTTTTGGATTTTATGGATGGTAAAGAAACCCTATAAATAGACACCTTCAAACACTGATTTCTCACACCTCAGAGCTCCAAAAATTCTGAAAAAAATACCCACGCCTTCGTATCGACGACACCGACACTACGGCTCCACCCAATCGCTGAGGAAAAATCGGGGCATGGAGTTTGTGAGGAGTTTTGTACAAGCCTACGTCTTCAACCGTCTATGTCTAACTCTAATCAAAGCTAGGATCCACCTCTCTCCCCTCATTCTGTCGCTTTCTTCTTATCTCAATAACCTTAATTCCAACTTCTAATCATCAACCCCCTATTTAAAATGATGTTCTAATATTCGTGCATGCCTATTCCTTGTACCCTTAATGATGATAATGTTAACCCATATTTTAAAACAGTGTTTAATTTTCTCCGTACGCAAAAATATATTGCACTCTCATACTACCTAGAATCTGATATGCTTAATGTCACAACCCATGAATTGTCAATTCACCTCTGATATACCCACACTTACCCATACTATCAAAATGATCTCGAAATAGGTTACTTCCACAATACCCTCATTTAATTAAAATGTTATATTTATTTAAAATATCCATAAGAGATAAGATATGTTGAATAAATGTTTTAGATACGACACATATATTTTACTTACACTTTTTCTTCAACTACTATAATTTTGTTAAATCCCTTCACCTTTTGAAAGGGGATAATACTAAACCTAAATAATGGCTTATGTTTTTTCCAAAACGAACGTATTTTCTAAAACGTTACCCCGAACCTAAAACATTATAATTTCATAAAATTATTAATTTCATTTAAATACCTCGACCTTTATTGAAAGGCCATTTTCTACAAGGACCATAATTCGTATAACGATATCTTTTCAAAAGAAATATTTAGTACCTTATTAAAAGGAAATTTTCAAATAAAACACCAATCTAGATTAGGACAAAGGAAAGGTTGTAGACATCGGTCGTTTATCTAAACCAGACTTTGTGGTGCCTAGGCTAGACAAGTGGGAAAGTTAATTTTAAAAGGCCCGTCTCACGGTGATTCGTGAGAGAATCCTTCCTTTCTTCACTTGTGCTTACTTGGCCACAATTGGCGGTAAAGAGACGATTTGAGGATCTCACAACTTACCCGTTTGAAACAGTTAGGAGCGGTCTAGTTAACTTAGGAGACCTTAGCTCTAGGCTTGATTGTGCATATTGTGATTGCTTGAAAGTGTGTCTAAGCTACTTATAAAAATCTTTTGCAAAATATTTTCAAATAAACACCACAACCTTTTATTGAAAGGATATTTTTCCGTAAAACATTATGTTTTTCCAAAATGATAAATATTCCAAACCTCATGGTTTTTCTTAGAAGTAATAAAGGATAATTAAACACTACTATTCTTTTTACTAAGTATTCCCTAAGATGACACGAAGTACTTTACGAACTTTAGAAAATAAAACGAGTGGTTGTGGAAGGCCATATTAAACGAGATCAATACTTTTTAAAAATTTCCAGTTTATGACATACTTGACATATGATACGGCTAGGGTTAGAATGCGCGGACCTAGGTATGGAATACTTATTGAGAAGATCCCGATATTCCGAGTGACCAGTCCAAAATGTGGACGACTATACAAATATGAAGATCCCTGCAGGCAGGGTGACCAGTCCAAAATGTGGACGACTACTAACCCTATTTGAGGGCGAATGATCCAAAAATGTGGATAACATACAATGTGGAAATTCCATTCCTAGAGGTATACGCACTAACTCTAGACCTCTACACTGAATAACGGGTATGGGTAGTTTGATTAGGCAAGGGGATGCGGAACTCAGATTCCCTTACTACTCGATCATGATCCCGGGAAATGAAACGGTACATTTCACTTCCCCAGTTGTTGTTCCGTGGCCACAACGGAATAATCGCGACTATCCGGACCCTTGTTTAACAAACTAATACGAACTTTTACCTTCACCTATACTTCCTACTACTTATCTATATATAACTTACAACATACTCATGCTCATATATACCTCTCTTCAAAACGTCTTAAGTTTGTGCATTTCAAACATTTACACCCCTTACTTTATGTCTGTTCATTTTTATACTCCTATTTCCTTATGAGGCAATCCTACCCGAGTATAACTCGCTGACGGACCTTCCTTTTCTTCCTCTATCTTTGGAATGTCCGTCGGATAAGAATGAGTATTATGGCGAGGATCAAGGTGTGAAGCCAACTTATGAAAATTATGCAGACTGGAAGATGGAAGATTAGCTAGATTTAATTTTTGTTGTTGCCCACATGTTTAGGGCTTTTGTTTCTCCTTTGATTGTAATTAAAATATTTAGTTTATTTTACTCTTCCTTTTGGGATGTAATAAAGTTTGGTTAATGGAAATAAATGCCTTTCGCTTTTATTATTTTTGTTTTGGTACACATCCTGCATGTTATATATTCATACGCTTAACGTAACTGTATTGAATAGACCACCTTCAATACAGTTAGGTTGCGGACCATGCCACGTCATCCTTCTCTTTCTTTTAGAAAGCGGGGCGTGACAATGATACTTGCCAGTCTTGTCTCAAAGATAAGATGACCAATACTCTGTTTACTGGAAACAGAGAAAGAGTTATTGAACTCTTGGGATGGATACATGATGATGTAAACGGTCCGATGTCTACAAATGCCAGGTTTGGTTCTTGTACTTCATTACATTCATCGATTATCTCTCAATATTCAGACATGTGTTCCTGTTGAAACACGAGTCTGAAACTTTTGAGAAATTCAAGCAATATAAGTATTGGGCTCGAAAATTGCACCTCGGTTGACCAAGTCAAAGTCAACCCTAAGCCCAGGTCAAGTAGGCCCAAGCCAAGGTCAAGTGGGCCCATGCCCGAGTCAAGCCCGAACATGAAGTGGCCGACCTGCCCCATGCCAACATAAAAATCATGTAATAAATAATTTTAATGTAATTTTTTATGCATGAATGGGTATAAAGCCAAATTTTTGTAAAGCCCATGGCTTATGTGCAAAAAAGAAATAGCACATGAGATATGGGATGGGCAAAATGCCATTTTGTAAAGCCCAAGGGGCTATGTGTAATATGTAAGCCTATATAAGGCAACATAATGATGAATAAAAAAGAAAACTCTTCATTCTCTCAAACTGTAGGGTTTGTGCCTCTACTCTCTCCTTCCAACTTCTTCCTCTTTCTTTTCATTTTCCAATTAAATCAAGAGCTTAGCTCTTCCTTTTTTTAAAACTAAATAAAATTCTACCATAAACCCACCTCCCAAGACTCTATCAAGAGAAGAAAAATGGTCTCTTTTTTTATCATCCAAGATCTAGATCTTGGAGTTTCAAGAGAACCCATATTAGATTTCTTCTCGAAAGAGAAAGGAGAAAATCTTTTGGAGTTTAACTCCATAAATAAAATTATTTTGGAGTTTAACTCCACTACAGAAATTCTTTTGGAGTTTAACTCCACAGTAAAAATCTTTTTTTTTTTTTTGAGTTTAACTCCACATTAAATCTTTTAAGAAGTTTAACTCCATATAAAATTCTTTCGGAGTTTAACTCCATATTTAAATTCTTTCGGAGTTCAACTCCATAATAAAAATTCTTTCCGAGTTTAACTCCATTTAAATTCTTTTGGAGTTTAACTCCATAAACAAAAATTCTTTTGGAGTTTAACTCCACAATAAAAATCTTTTTTGGAGTTGAACCCTATTTAAAACTCTTTTTGGAGTTTAACTCAGCAATAAAAATCTTTTTGGAGTTAAACTCAATTTAAAATTCTTTAGAAGTTTTACTCCATTTAAAATTCTTTTTTGGAGTTGAACTCCATTTAAAACTCTTTTTGGAGTTTAACTCCACGATAAAAATCTTTTTGGAGTTCAACTCCATTAAAAATCTTCTTGGAGTTAAACTCAATTCAAAACCTTTTTGGAGTTGAACTCTATATCTAAAATTCTTTTAGAGTTTACCTCCACAAAAAAATTTCTTTTGGAGTTCAGCTCCATGTTAAAAAATAAATTTTGGAGCCATTTTTGCCCCTATCACATGCTAGCACGTGAGGGGGAGAGCTCCCATTTAATAGGAGCCCTTTTAGCCCTCCTCACATGCTAGCATGCGAGGGGTCACATTCTAGCATGTGATGGCCCCCCTCACATGCTAGTATGTGATGGCCCTCCTTACATGCTAGCATGTGAGGGGTCACATGCTAAGCATGTGATTCCCCCCCCCCCCTTACATGTTATGCTAGCATATAAGGGATCACATGCTAAGCATGTGATGGCCCCCCTCACATGCTAGCATGTGATGCCCCCCTCACATGCTAGGGGTCACATGCTAAGCATGTGAGGGGAGGCTCCCATTAAATGGGAGCCCAGGCTTCCACCCCTTTTTTTCTCTATCTTTCTTCTTCTTTCTTCCTTCTTTTCTTTATTTTAATCTTTTTTTTAAAAAATAAATAAAAATAAATTATAAATAATATTTAAAAATTAAAAAAATAATAAATTAAAATAAAAAAAAGTTTTCTCTAAATATTTATTTACTTATTTATTTTTGTTTTTATATATAGAATATATATATATATATATATATATATATATATATATATATATCTTTTTTTAACAAATGGGATAAAGCAAAATAAAAACACACACACACACCAACGCATCGCATTGAGTTCGCATGTCCAGTTTGACCCGTCAATCGGAGGTTCTCTCGCTCCAAAGTCGAGGAGTAATTAATGACAGCTTAGTCCGCGGCTGCCGGAGATTCGGATCTCCACAATTAATAAACCCCAGCCTACCCTAGGCAGGGGGAATCTATAATGTGCCTGACAAGCGCGCACGTATTCCCATCTCAATGGGGTGACGAAAAACACCCTACAGGTTCCGGCACGCCCGGTGGGACCTATCTCTCCTCCCATATTTCGGGTTAAACGTTCATGCGAACTCAATCCATATACATATCGATTGCCTGTACTGAAATCATGCCCTTTTATGCAGGTTAAGTTTCCAATTGCAATCTTCGAACGCAGCAAAATGTCTCCAAGGACGAGCTCAGCTCTCAACACAGATTCCATCTCCTACAGGATGAAGATGGACTAGAGGACGGTCCTCCCGGCCAGTCTTGGGCGATAGTGGGAAGAGCCGCTGCTACAGTTCGGTTCTATTCTGTTCGTGCCAGCTAACGCCATTTCAGCTCCTCAAGCTCCGGTAACAAACAAACCGGCCTCGAAAGGCAAGAGGCCAAATGTGGTGATCTTGAGGGTACCACTGCCCAAGCGCAAGTCCGTTTCCGAACGACTCTCCATTACCCTAGCTGGGGGAAAGGCCATCAACACCAACAAAGAAACAAGGTGCCTCGAGCAAGCTCTAGCGGTGTCCCCAACAACTGCTCGATCGGGTGTCTTCTTTAAGCTCCCCGCCAATCGACTCACGATGGCTTCCTGGATAACGGATGCCCGCCAAGCCCTCAAAATTGAGAAGTTAAGGCAGAAAAGGCTCAGATACAGAACCAACAAAAGGGCTAGGGCTCATGCTAGGCTGAGCTTCATGAGGCTCCAAGAACGGGGTTACCCCGCCAAAGATAAAAAGACAGCTGAATATGTGGTCCACACTGTCTACATGGTCGGACATGAAGAAATGAACCCTCCTATACCTCATAGCCATGGTGATGATATGGTGGACGCTACCCAACATCGACTCGGTCTAAATGATGAAAAGCTCGCTCAGGCCGATAAGCCAAAAGAGCCCGGGGTTCTTACGGAATTTAGCTAAGGAAATAAGGATGACCCGGTTGTCATACCGGAACTACAGAACAAGTATTATTCCGATGGCTTCAGAGGCAGCTTCATGACAGGGATGAGAAGTTAGCCAAGGTACAGTCTAAGGTCGACGAACTTGTAAACGTCGTGGCAGATCTCGCGACCCAAGTCTCCCGATTGCAATTATAGTAGAATCAAATTTTGGTTCATGAGCCAGGAATTGATACCCGGAGGCAGCCAACTGATACTCCCTTCAGCCTAAGAGCGGAGTGCCTTCGTGAAAAATGGATGCGATCAGCCTCCAGTCCTTCCGACACATACACCGAAGGGGAATTGCCTCTGAAAGAGAAACTAGATAAAGTATATTCCTTCAAAAGGGACAAAGTCCACAAGATATTCAAGGACGCCCTAAGAAACGGTCTACAATTGCCAGAATCAAAGAGACCACAAGAAGCGAATATGACCGACGACCCAAAATATTGCCCCTATCACAGAGTGATAAGTCATGCCATTGAGGACTATTTCGTCTTTAAAGATTGGGTCGAAAAGCAATACAAGACGGGAGAGATAGAACTGTCTAAAGGCGCGTTAGCAAACAGTCAAGCTACGACCACCGATTTCATACAAATGGAGACCGGAGCCCTTCGGGAGCCTGATTCTCTTAGAAATGTGCCATTATCTAAAAAAGGCGAACCAAAGACTGACCGGCCTCAAGGACCAGCATCAGTAAAGGCACCTACTCCATTGGAGAGAAAGAAGAAAGTATAATCCTTCAGGAGGGATGAAGTCCGCAAAATATTTGCGGATGCCTTGAACAACGGTCTGCAACTGCCTGTTCCGAAGAGGCCACATGAAATGAATTTGACAGCAATTCCATATACTGCCCATATCATAGAATGGTGAGTCATACCATCGAAAACTGCTATATTTTCAAAGATTGGGTGGAGAACCAATACAAACTTGGGAAAGCCCTACAGTTGTCAGATGCACCGACAAGCCACAGAGCTACGGTCATCAACACAACTCCGCCAAGATCAAAGTTTAAGGAGCTGGGATAAGCAAGATGACCACCACGTCGTTAAACTGGGAACAATCGACCTCTAAGTCGTTAAACTTGGGGTGTAAAAATGTGTAAATAAAACAAAAATAAAAAAATATAATAATAAAAAGCCGAAATGATGGAGCAACTCGCAATAAAAATCAGCGAGTAAAAATAAAAATAAAAATAAAACCGAAATGATGGGGCAACCGCGAATAAATAGCCGAAATGATAGGGCAATCGCGACCTTCGCGACAAGAAAAGCTGAAATGATAGAGCAATCGCGGTAAAAAAACGGCGAATGATGAGTCGCTCCTGGTACCGTATCCCAGTGCAGCGATGCAGACGCCAACCCAACTCTGAATGTCCGAACGGCGAATGATGAGTCGCTCCTGGTACCATATTCCAGTGCAGTGATACAGACGCCAGCCAAAATCCAAATTCTCAAACGACGAATGATGAGTCGTTCCTAGTACCATATTCCAATACAGCGATGCAGACGCCAACAAAAATTCAGATTTCCAAAATCCTCCCGGCCCTACGGTTGATCCCCAAGCTGACCACCGTATAAAATCCACGGGCTCAAATAATTCTCATCATACGCATGCCCCACCGTAACCACCAGTTACGCGGCTAGTCTCCGCCCTTGGAATTATGCTACATTTGGGAAGACTCACTCATGTGTCCTCATGATATATGAGGAGAACAAACCTTCGTGGGATCCTTACGACTCACAAAGGAAAAGCACACTTGGGAGTCCCCACGACTCCTAAGGAGAAAGTACACCTACGAGATCCTTTCGACTCGTAGGGAGAAAATGCTTTTATGGGACCCTTACAGCCCATAAAATTGAAAGCCTTAGGTGATAGGGATCTAAACCTGTCTCCTAAGCCATCGCTCCCCAACAGGGAAAGGCAAATGATGAATTGCTCCTAGCACATGTGCTTCAATGTTAGCAACGTTGATGCCGACCCCTACCCCAAAATTCCTAGCTTCCGATCCGATAGACCCCTAAGTCTTTAAACTGGGAACAGATGACCACTAAGTCGTTAAACTGGGCACAATAGACCCCTAAGTCTTTAAACTAGGAACAGATGGCTGCTAAGTCATTAAACTGGGCACAATAGACCCCTAAATATTTAAACTGGGAACAGATGACCGCTAAGTCGTTAAACTGGAAACAGATGACCGCTAAGTTGTTAAACTGGGCATGATAGACCTCTAAGTCGTTAAACTGGAAACAGATGACCCCTAAGTCATTAAACTGGGAACGAGGGAAATCCACTCATGTGTCCTCACGATACATGAGGAGAACAAAACTTGCGAGATCCTCTCGACTCGTAAGAAAACACCTTCATGGGATCCTTACGACTCATAAAGGAAAAACACACTTGGGAGTCCTTACGACTCCTAAGGAGAAAATACACCTACGAGATCCTTTTGACTCATAGGGAGAAAATGCTTTTATGAGACCCTTATGGCCCATAAAATTGAAAAGCCTTAGGTGATAGGGATCTAAACCTGTCACCTAAGCCATCACTTCCCAATAAGCAAAGGCAAATGATGATTCGCTCCTGGTACTATATTCCAACGTAGCGGTGCTGATGCCAAACAAAAACCAATTCCCAAATCCTTCCGGGGCAAATGATGAGTTGCTCTTGGCATTATTCCAGTGCAGCAATGCAGATGCCGATAAAAAAAAAATCCCTAAATCCTCTCATGGCAAATGATGATTCGCTTCCGGTATCATATTCCAGTGTAGCGATGCTAATGCCAACCCAAATCAAACCAACAATCTCTGCGGCGGAATCATTCTTCGTCCAAGAATATACCCCGTGTCAAAATCATGATTCGCCTCGGTGTATCTGCCTTCCCTGTCGGAATTATGCTTCGACTCAGAATCAACCAGCAACACTATGTGCCGGGGACAAGTTGATCAGTAACACTCCATGCTGGGGACAAGTCGAATGTCAGCGACACTCTGTGCTGGGGACAAGTCGATCAGCGATACTCCATCCCGGGGACAAGTCAAACATCAGCAACACTCCGTGCCGGGGACAAGTCGAACAGCGACACTCTGTGCAGGGGACAAGTCGACCAGCGACACTCCGTGCCGAGAAAAAGTCGATCAGCGACAGTCCGTGCCGGGGACAAGTCGAACATCAGCGACACTCCGTGCCGGGGACAAGTCGAACATCAGCGACACTCCGTGCCGGGGACAAGTCGAACAACGACACTCCGTGCCGGGGACAAGTCGATCAGCGACACTCCGTGCCGGGGAAAAGTCGATCGGCGACACTCCATGCCGGGGACAAGTCGAACATCAGCGACACTCCGTGCCGGGGACAAGTCGATCTGTGACACTCCGTGCCGGGGACAAGTCGAACATCAGCGACACTCCATGCTGGAGACAAGTCAAACAGCGACATTCCGTGCCGGGGACAAGTCGAACAGCGACACTCCGTGCCGGGGACAAGTCGATCAGGACACTCCATGACGGGGGCAAGTCGATCAGCGACACTCCTTGCCAGGGATAAGTCGAACAGCAACACTCTATGCTGAGGACAAGTCGAACATCAGCGACACTCTGTGCTGGGGATAAGTCGATCAGCGGCACTCCACACCGGGGAAAAGTCGATCAGCGACACTCCATGCCGGGGACAAGTCGAACATCAGCGACACTCCGTGTCGGGGACAAGTCGATTAGCGACACTCCGTGCCGGGGACAAGTCGAACAACCAGCAACACTCCGTGCCCGGGACAAGTCAAACAACCAGCAACACTCCGCGCCAGGGACAAGTCGATCAGCGACACTCTGTGCCGGGGACAAGTTGAACAACCAACGACACTCAGTGCCGTCGACCGTCCATGTCGTAAAAAGAGCAGTGCAGTTTCCTACAAAGAGGGAACCAAATCACTCCGGGCCAATAAAACGTCTACCACGGACACTCCGTCTCGGAGACGCGTCAAGCGTCAACCGTCCATGTCGTAAAAAGGGCAGTGCGGGCTTCCCACAAATCGGGAACCAAATCGCTCCGGGCCAAAGCGAAGACCGTCCATGTTGTAAAAAGGGCAGTGCAGGCTTCCCACAAATCGGGAACCAAATTGCTCCGGGTCAGGACGTCGACCGTCCATGTCGTTAAAAGGGCAGAGCATCCCAAAAAGTGGGAACCAAAGCAAGTCTCCTCCACGTGAAAGAAGGTCCATCAATTTCATGCACACGACCCACATATGTGGTTTGCATTTATTGATGGGGGCACTTTGTTGGAGTCGAAAATTGCACCCCTGTTGACCAAGTCAAAATCAAAGTCAACCCCAAGCCAAGTGGGCCCAAGCCCAGGTCAAGTGGGCCCATGCCCGAGTTGAGTCCCAACATGAAGCGGTCGGCCACCCCCATGCCAACATAAAAATCATGTAATAAATAAGTTTAATGTAATTTTTTATACATGAATGGGCATAAAGCCAAATTTTTGTAAAGCCCATGGCTTATGTGCAAAAAAGAAATAGCACATGAGACATGGGATGGGCAAAATTCCATTTTGTAAAGCTCAAGGGGCTATGTGTAAATATGCAAGCCTATATAAGGCAACATGATGATGAATAAAAAAGAGAACTCTTCATTCTTTCAAACTGTAGGGTTTGTGCCTCCACTCTCTCCTTCCAAGTTCTTCCTCTTTCTTTTCATTTTCCAATTAAATCAAGAGCTTAGCTCTTCCTTTTTTTAAAACTAAATAAAGTTCTACCATAAACCCATCTCCCAAGACTCCATCAAGAGAAGAAAAATGGTCTCTTTTTTTATCATCCAAGATCTAGATCTTGGAGTTTCAAGAGAACCCATTTTGGGTTTCTTCTCAAAAGAGAAAATCTTTTGGAGATTAACTCCATAAATAAAATTATTTTGGAGTTTAACTCTACTACAGAAATTCTTTTGGAGTTTAACTCCATAGTAAAAATTTCTTTTGGAGTTCAGCTCCATGTTAAAAATAAAATAAAATAAAATAAAAATTTGGAGCCTTTTTGCCCCATCACATGCTAGCACATGAGGGGGAGAGCTCCTATTTAATAGGAGCACTTTTGGCCCCCTCACATGCTAGTATGTGAGGGGTCGCATGCTAAGCATGTGATGGCCTTCCTCACATGCTAGCATGTGAGGGGTCACGTGTTAAGCATGTGATGCCCCCCACCCCCACATGCTAGGGGTCACATGCTAAGCATGTGATGGCCTAGCATGTGAGGGGAGGCTACCATTAAATGGGAGCCTAGGCTTCCCCCCTTTTTTCTCTTTCTTTCTTCTTCTTTCTTCCTTCTTTTCTTTATTTTAATCTTTTTTTTAAAATAATAAATATTTAATAAATAAAATAAATTATAAATAATATTTAAAAATTAAAAAATAATAAATTAAAATAAAAAAAATTCTCTAAATATTTATTTACTTATTTATTTTTGTTTTTATATATAGAAAAAAAAAATATATATATATATATATATATATATATATATTAACAAATGGAATAAAGCAAAATAAAAATAAAAACACCAACGCATCGCATTGAGTTCGCATGTCCAGTTTGACCCGTCAATCGGAGGTTCTCTCGCTCCAAAGCCGAGGGGTAATTAACGACAGTTTAGTCCGCGGCTGCCGGAGATTCGGATCCCCACAATCAATAAACCCCAGCCTACCCTAGGTAGGGGGAATCTGTACTGTGCCTGACAAGCGCACGCATATTCCTATCTCAATGGGGTGACGAAAAACACACTACAATAAGCTTGAAGTTGATAACCAGACGGGTAGAAGTATTAAGTCCTTCGATGAGATCGAGGAGGAGAATACTTGGGCATGGAGTTCCTGGAGTTTCTAAAAGGAGAATGAGATTCTCTCTCGGCTTACTACTTCGTATACACCATAGCACAATGGTGTATCGAGGAGGAGGTATGGAACCCTATGAGATATGGTAAGCTCTATGATGAGTACTGCTGAGTTACTTGTTTCCTTTTGGGTGTCATGCACTTGAGAAGCTGCATACCTATTGAATGGGGTTCCGTCCAAATCAGAGCCTACCACTACATATAAGATATAGAATGGGAAGAGACCATTTCTTAAACAAGTTAAGATATGGGGTTGTCCGGCCTATGTTGAAAGGCAGAATCCGGACAAGCTCGAGGCAAAGTCCGTTCTGTATAAGTTTTTTAGGGTATCCCAAACATTTGTGAGGGAATATCTTCTACCACACTGAGGAGAAAAATGTGTTTTGTTTATCAGCATGCCACCTTTTTAGAAAAGCAATTTCTTGTGAAGAAATTAGTGGTCATGGGGTAGAACTGAAAAGAGTTCCAGCTAGACAAACTAACAGCTGATGATTTTATGGAACCAAAGGATTCAATAGTCTCCAACGAACCTCAGCCTTTCCGCGAATCTGGTAGGGTTCTTCATCCACTTGAGAGATTCTGTGGTATTCTCGGTGACAGTGGGAGTGAGGATTGCATCATGGTTGATGATGGCCCAACTAGGTTCAGACAGGCCATCACGAGTGGGGACTCAGTGAAATGGCTGGATGCTATGCGATCAAAGATGGAATCTATATACACCAACAAAGTATGACTTTGAATGTTTTACCTGAAGGGGTAAAACCCATTGGGAGCAAATGGATCTTGAGAAGATTCTTGGTGTAGATGGAAAAGTTGAGACTTTCAAATCTATGCTTAAGTCCATCAGGATCAATGCACGCATCGCGGAGTTGGAATATCTGTTTTGATGTGGCAGTCAAAGAGTTTGACTTTATCAAAAAGGTAGATGAACCTTGTATATACAAGAAGGATATAGAGAGCGAGGTTGTCTTTTACGTATTGTACGTAGATGACATACTCTTGATAGGAAATGGTTTCCTATACTACACTGGGTCAAGCTCCTCTTATCACGAAAATTCTCAATAGAAGATCTGGATGACACCTACTACATCTTCTGAATTATGATCTATAGTGATAGATCTAAGTGGATGTTGGGAGTGTCCCAAATCCAGGTACATTAACACCATACTAAAGGGGTTTAGTATGGAAGATTCTAAGCGTGGTGGTTCGCCACTTACTGAGGAATCACTTTCTCCAAAAAGATGTCTTCCAAGACTGATTTGGAGAGAGCTCGCGTGCAAGGGATAACCTATGCTTCGGCAGTAGGCTCTATCATGTGTGCGATGTTATGTACCAGACTAGATGTAGATGACTCACTAGAAGTAGTGATCAGGAATCAATCGGATCATGGGAGAATCACTGGACAGCTGTGGAGGACATTCTTAAATACTTGAGAAGCACTAAAAGAATGTTCTTGGTTCAAGCTTCCAAAGTGATAAGGTCGACTGAGAGTCGGTCGCAGGAATTGTCTTTACCCTCAGTGCAGGGACGGTATGTTGGAAGTGTTCCAAGCTAGATATCGTGATATGCTAGACGATAAAGGCTGAATACATTGCTACCATAGATGTTGCCAAAATGGTTGTCTGGGCATTTCTTGTTCATGAGATGAACAAGGTTCCTACCATTGAGCGTCTAATAACTGTTATTGTGACAATAATGGAGTTGTGGCTCTGGCCTAGGAATGCAGGTCCCATCAGCGTTCCAGACATATTCTGAGGCAAGTATCACCTGATCAGGGAGATGGTTGATCTCCAAAGGATCGAGGTAAGGAGAGTAGATTTTGAAGTTAACACGGCGGATCCACTCACCAAGGCTTCCCCAAATACTATTTGAGAGATTTTTGGGATGGTTGGGTATGGGATACTATAACCACTGCTAAATTTTTGGGTATTGGATACTACAACAGATGGCCTTAGTGCAAGTGGGAGATTGTTAGTTATATATATGCCCTAGAGGCCATTACTGTACATCTGATATATATTGTAGTGGATGCTTGGACATATATAGGGAGGACTTTCTTGCTCGACATGATAGTATGCTATCTAGTTGCTCTTTATCTTAACATATACACTTATTGTCTCTCTCTCACATGTTGATAAAGCCCTTAGGATGTGTAATTGACTATCAGGACTATGATGGAGATCATACTAGTGGGGCCAAGGGTAGTCCACAAGTACACCCTATAACAGTTCCTAGCCATGGGAGTATCGAGATAGGGCATCGATACTCCAGAGTAGACTAGCGTATACGCTTCTCGACCTATGAGATGGGCCATGGATGATCCCATATCCATTGTTGTTTGACATCAAAAAAGGTATACGGGTGCTTAGTAGAGATTGGGTACACTGTACGGACTCGCCGAGAACTCCTAGATGGTATTATACCTATCGTCGGATAGCAGTTCTTTAGTGACACTGGTACAGGTTAGTCTGTAGACCTGAGATCGTCATAGAGTCTTGTGTGATTCCCACTGTGCTTTGATTTCCACCATCCCACGGTCAAGAGATCGTGTAAAAAGGTGGGTTTTGGGTACAGTCACGAGTCACATGGAGGCAATGAGCGATAGGAGGGATTTCGTCTCTCCCGGTATTGGGAGTTGATGTTGCTCTATGCTCGATTGGCCATAACAGGAAATCCCTGGCCAGGGTTTCTGAGATCTACTGGTAAGTGTTATCAGTAGTTTCTCGAACCGTTATGGACCTTGCATCGGATTTACTTATCAGTCTATTGGGGTCTGACGTTATACCACCCCTAGGCTGTGATATGCTACATATCAGACGAAGAGACCGGACGGTACGGTAGTGTTACTGATTGGATTTGCAGGAGTACGAGCAGGCTTGCTTGTTGATCTTCTGATCGCTCAATACCCAGGTGGCCGTTACGTTTAGCAGACCGCTTGCGGCTTATGTGTGTTTGATATGATCATCACCTACTGCCGGCGTATTGACGAGTCTTTAGAGTCCTACACAGAGGTTTCCTGGTTCATGCGAAACGGAGTAGGATCTCATATGTAATATGTGCGGGACCGAGATTAATGCTCCTATATGATACCGCATTCTATTCTCGCGATATATGTATCGATTTGTTATATGTGATATAGCCGGGTCATCGGATCAAGTGTTGATTCGATAAAAGGATACATTTGATATTAGTCGGTTATATGTGATATAGACGGATTATTAAATCAAGAGTTGATTTAATAATTTAATGTATAATTATATATTTGATATAGTACATTACATTAACTAATATTAGCTCACTTAAATATTCATTTTTTCTCACTTATGATACATTGATATATATGTGATATATGTTAAATGTATTGTTTTCTTTTTGCACACAAAATATATATGTGATATATATTGTTGTGTCATGCTAGGTTACACATGCAACATGTAAGTATGAGACTCACACCAGGCTAGGTTAATGTTAGGGTTTTATTTTTTTTAAGCAAATTCAAACATTTGGAATTAGTCATGGTTCAAATCTTGTAGAAGCTTGTAGGTTTCATTGACTCAGTCCACTTGTTTGTCTAGCTTAAGATATTTTTTAACCCAACCCCTTAACTCATAGCTATGGTTTAGTCTCTACACTGGTTAGTTCATAACATACATTCACCATGGTTGCATTTCTAATCTCATGAGTTCATTCATCTCTTCATTAGTTCTTCTTCTTCCTCAAGAGAAAAAGCTTACTAGTTTTTTCTAAGTGAAGAAATATTGTGAGAAAAATAAAACTAATGTGAGCCCACTTCCTACTTCATCATCCTCTACTATTAGCCATTTAGTTTAGGGTATTTGCTTCACTAATTTCACCATTAGTGAAGAGGCATGAGCTCGAGTCTTCTCGACGTAGATCATCTTCGGCTTCGAAGACATTGAGCAAGCTTGTTCGTTTCTTTAAATGAACCCTCTCTAGAGTCCGGGAGTTCACCATTCGCAGCGAAGGGACTACAACATGGAACTTTAGAAGTGAAGGACCGGTCTACGAAGGTTGTATTCCGCATTCACTTTGTATGTAAAGTAGTTTACATATTTATTCGTCGGATTTTCTAGTAGCGATTCTAGGGTTAGGATTAGCTAATACGGCAAAAATTTAAAAATGGCATGTACGATGCCTCTCGAAACCATGCTGCCGTGCTAGACAACCCTGCAGGGCGGTGGCCGGTCTCATAAGCCATTGGTGTCAGTTGGTTCACCTAAGATATATACAGGTGCTCATTAGGTTATGAGTACACCGGACGGACTCGCCGGGAACATGCTAGTTGGTATTATACCTATTGTGAGATAGCAGTTCCCTGATGACATGTGTACAGGTTAGTCTATCGACCTGAGATCGTCATTTTTCTCATGTGAGTTCCCATTGTGCTTTGATTACTACCCTACCACGGCTCAAAGGAGTCGTGCAAACAGGTTTTAGTTGGGTACAATCCCGAGCCACATGGAGGCAGTGAGCGGATCATCAGGGGATTCGTCTCTTCCGGTATTGGGGGTTGATGTCGCGGTGTGCACGGGTGGCCATCACCAGAAATCCTTGGCCAAGGTAGTCGAGAATTACTGATTTGGATCAGTAGTTTCTCATGTGGTAATGGGCTTCATACCGACACTAAATGCCGCGTTATTAGGGGTCTGATTTTATCCAACCCCTACACTCGATATGCAATACTCATAGATGAATGGACCGGACAGTACAGATATTGTCACTGTCTGGCTCAGTAGGGGTTTCAGGATGAGTTTGCTCGTCGGCCTCCCTTTCGCTCAATACCTAGGTAGCCGTTATGTGTAGCTAGTGCCACTGACGTGCTTATGCTAAACCCATTGCCAGCGTATTGACGAGTCTTTAAAGTCCCACACGGAGGGTTTCCCTGGTTCGGGCGAAACGTTGTAGAGGTCGTATGGTTTTATGGCAGGGTTCGATCATATACGTGCACTTGTGCACGGATCATGATCGGACGGATAATACTAGGGGGTTTTGGTTTAAGCCAGATCCTAGTATTATATTGTTGGATTATTTTCGTTTCGTTGTATTCGTATTCAGTCGGAAAATGGATGTGGGTATGTATATACAGATGAGGGGTATTCTTGTAATTCGTTACAAGTTTACTTTAGAAGTTGCATTTTCTTTTTATTGGATTAACATTTAGGGTTTAAATGTTTAGTGAGGTGGAAAATGTGAGTGTGAGTTTTGGCTTTGTTGCATTGAATCATAGCATGTGCACTTGGTGACTCATGGTATTGGTCATGTGTTGATTCATTATGACATGGATTGGTTTGTTTTGTCATGAGATATTTGTTGTGGGCTTGTGTAATATTTTATTGTGTAGAGGCAGCCACTTCTTCACTTGGTGATTTTCTTTAGTTGCTCAAAAACAATATCTCACAACAACACAAATAGAAAAGCCAAAACTTAAGCTCACACTTTCCTCTCATGGCATCTCTTCAACCTCCATCCAAACCCTCTCATGAGTTGAGAATTCTTGGGTGTATTGAGACAAACTAATCACACACATTCTCTACTTCATCTTGGCTATCTAGGCTAGCAAACTAGATACCCAAGTCGCTTTGGTTTTGGGGTGGGAGCCCGTATTACTAAATCTCGACGTAGATCTTCTTCGATGTGGGGATGTCGGAGATCAAATTACATCAAGGAAACTGCAAGGAACTTGGGACAGTGGTTGAAGACCGAAGGACTCGGATCGTTCGGTATAACCTCTCTAAACTCCTTTACATATTGCTAGTTTAGTGTTAATGGTACGATCTAGGAATCGGGTTCCGTTAGCGCCGGTTTATAAAAGTTTTTGTTCCACATTTGGCCACAGATTGATGGTCGGGACGCTGGCATAACCTAACAGAAGAAGTACCGACTTCGGAGTCGATAGCAGAAATGCGGAAAAGACGGGCACTAGTATCCCATGTCCAGCCGAGAATGCACTAAGCGGGTTTAGCACAAGTGGCAGCTGTGTGAGAAATATTTAAAAAGGTTTGTTTTGAAAAGTGTCGGACTTGAGGCAAATCACACAAAAAATGCACAATCAACCCTAGAACTATGGTCATCTAGGTCAAGTCACTAGACCACTCCTAGACTTCCAAAGGACAAGTCGCAGGATTAATCCTCTACTACCTCTTTATTACTCTTATGGCCAGGTAAGTGGAAGGTAAGTGGGAGATATCCGCAATACGAATCACCAAAAATGGCAGGCCTAATTATGTAACCACTTGCCTTAGTCACACTTGCCTAAACACCACAAAAGAAATGCGGATAAACGATAGATTGCCCACGACATTCCTCTGTCCTAATTGAGCGCGACTGTCCTTAGAGTCTTGGTCTAGATATTTTTTTAATTTAATGTAGGGTTATACGGATGCTCGTTGTGTGATTTGTGGAGCCTAGGAAGGGTGATGAAATCCCCACCTAATTTGAATTTTGGTTTTGCCCCTTAAAGTCCGTATTAAAAATATGCAAAAACAACCCAAAAAACAAAACACGCAAAATATTTTTGAGTGGCGATATTTTGCAAAGAATCCTGCAGAAAATAAAATTATTGGATCTCATAGGAGAGAGAAGAATATGAGGAAGATACCAAAGAAGTTTCGGGGCACAACTCCGCCGCGGTTCTGCCGCCAAAATGACCTTTTTGCCAAGGTTCCGCCGTGCAATAAAGGGATCGTTTGACAATTTTGCTACAGTGGCCTCCTTTGCTCCTCTGGTCCTCTCTGAAGGTCTCGGAATCTCAATTTTCTTATTCCAGTGACTCCAGATTTTCTCGCAAAAATCACACACTGATTATTAAATATGCAAGTTGCGGTTTCGTTTTATTTTTATGGTATGGATCGAATAAGAATTCAACCCGAATAGCAAGAAAAAAATTACGCACGTATCCCCGGCAACGGCGCCATTTAATTGGTTCGTGAAAGAGTGTTTTTGTGTAACCGCAATCAATAACGGTGTCGCTAGTAGCTAGCCGAGATGAGTACGAGTCGTCCACAAGGATGTGTGGAACTTTCAATCTTGCTTTAGACGAGTTGATTAGAAAGAGGGAGAATAGTTTTAAGATCTAATTTAAATACGGATATAGATTTTATAGGGAAAAGGCTTGTAGGGTTCTTTGGATTTAGTAGTTGATGGATGACTAATAAAGATGACTCATTTTATCTTTTGATATATTTAAAACTAGATAGATAGTGGTGAATGAGAATTATGATTCTTGAAAGAAACTAGGCTTTCCCCTCTATTGACCCTTGTCCCTTCATTAATCTCTATTCATGTCTAGCCCTTAACAAAACAATTGTTAATCTGATCTCAAATCGAGGTCGATACTATCAATAATTTGGTAGCACGCCCGATAAGGATGTTAACATTTATTTTGCTAAACTTTATAAACTTCATAAGATGTAAAAGGAGTTAAAATATTTTCTCATCTATTGTTCTATCCTAATCCTACGAACCCTATCAAGCGGAGAATTACTCACGCATGTTTGGAGAAGAAGAAGAAGGGATAGAGAAGGAAATCATAATGCAGAAATTAAATGCGGAAAGTAAATGCGAAATAATTAATCTAATGATCTACCTTTATTAATCAACTTTATAAGTACAAATCCTTCGAGTTTAGATTACAAGAAGAAGAAATTGCACTCGATCTCTGCCTCGTAGAAAGTATTTGCTCTGTCGATATTCACGTCGCTCCATCACGTCGAATCGCAGACCTGTCGTGGATCACTTGTTCTTTGAAGGTGATTTGTTTCGTGTTAAAGGTGATGAATTCTAACTTTAGCTCTCGGTCCTTTAAATAGCCCTAGAAACAGATTCCCCAGATCCCTTGTATTAGGGTTTGTAGATATGATCCTACCCATAAAATATCAGATCCTACGGCCATGAAATAGCCATGGATCCGCCATGCATGTGGGATTTTAGCCGCAGAAGCGCCGCTCGTTGGAGAGATCATGGCTTCAATCTTCTGGGGCTTCTATATGTTGACACGTGGAGATCTTATAGATATCTGGATTTTGGAAATATTTCCTGAGTTTCTGCCAGTATTGATTCTACGATTTTAGCAGATTTTTGATCCTGACATCTTGAAAATCTTGATCTCCTGACCTGAGCTAAATCTTGCACAATATCTTCATGAATAATGTTAGTAATATTTGTTATATTAGAGATATAATCTTAATCGTTTTATATGGTAATAAATCTTTAAGAAATTTGATTAAGATTATTTGATATGATATGCATATTTTAATTAATAAAATATTATATAAATATAATATACATATATTTTCCTTCATAATGTTAATTATAATATATAAACATTTGATTGGTTCGTGAAAGAGTGTTTTTGTGTAACCGCAATCAATAACAGTGTCGCGAGTAGCTAGCCGAGATGAGTACGGGTCGTCCGCAGGGATGCATGGAACTTTTAATCTTGCTTTAGACGAGTTGATTAGAAAGAGGGAGAATAGTTTTAAGAAGTTTAAATACGTATATAGATTTTATAGGGAAAAGGCTTGTAGGGTTCTTAGGATTTAGTAGTTGATGGATGACTAATAAAAATGACTCCTTTTATCTTTTGATATATTTAAAACTAGATAGATAGTGGTGAATGAGGATTAGGCTTCTTGGAAGAAACTAGGGTTTCCACACTATTGACCCTTGTCCCTTCATTGATCTCTATTCATGTCTAGCCCTTAACAAAATAATTGTTAATCTGATCTCAAATCGCGGTCGAAACTATCAATAATTTGGTAGCGCGCCCGATAAGGATGTTAACATTTATTTTGCTAAAGTTTATAAACTTCATAAGATGTAAAAAGAGTTAAAATATTTTCTCATCCATTATTCTACCGTAATCCTATGAACCCTATCAAATGGAGAATCACTCATGCATGTTTGGAGAAAAAGAAAAAGGGATAGAGAAGGAAAATAATAATGCAAAAATTAAATGCGGAATGTAAATGCAAAATATTTAATTTAATGATCTACCTTTATTAATCAACTTTACAAGTAAAAATCCTTCGAGTTTAGATTATAAGAAGAAGAAGTTGCTCTCGATCTCTGCCTCGTAAGAAGTATTTGCTCAGTCGATATTCACGTCGCTCTATCACGTCAAATCGCGGACCTGTCGTAGATCACTTGTTCTTTGACGGTGATTTGCTTCGTATTAAAGGTGATGAATTCTAGCTTTAGCTCTCAGTCCTCTAAATAACCCTAGAAACAGATTCCCTAGATCCCCTGTATTAGGGTTTGTTGATACAATCCTACCCATAAAATCTTAAATCCTACGGCCATGTTATGGCCGTGGATCCGCCGCGAATGTGGGGTTTTAGCCGCAGAAGCGCCGATATTTGGAAAGATCATGGCTTCAATCTTCTAGGGCTTCTACATGTTGACACGTGGAGATCTTCTAGATATCTAGATTTTGGAAATATTTCCTGAGTTTCTGCCAGTATTAATTCTACGATTTTAGCACATTTTTGATCCTAACATCTTCAAAATCTTGATCTCCTGACCTGAGCTAAATTTTGCACAATATCTCCATGAATAATGTTAGTAATATTTGTTATATTAGATATATAATCTTAATCATTTTATATGGTAATAAATCTTTTAGAAATTTGATTAAGATTATTTGATATGATATGCATATTTTAATTACTAAAATATTATATAAATATAATATGCATAAATTTTCCTTCATAATGTTAATTATATTATATAAACATATGGTAAAGAGTATTTTGTAGATAAACCCAAATATATTCTATATTTATAATAAACACCTTTAAATATTTAAGAAAATTAAGGAAAATTTTATATCAAATATGCAATATTTTCGACTGAATAATGGAAATTGAGAGGATTGCATCATAGTCAATGATGAGCCGACTAGTTTTCAGCAAGCCATCATGAGTAGATACTCGGTAAAGTGGCTGGATGTTATGCGATCCGAGATGGAATCCATCTACACAAACAAAGTATGGACTTTGGATTTTGATCCTACTGGGATAAAACCCATAGAATGCAAATGGATCTTCAAAAAGAAAATTGGTGTAGATGGTCAGGTAGAAATCTACAAAGCTAGACTTGTTGCTAAAGGTTTTCGTCAAGGGCCAGGATTGGACTATGATGAAACCTTTTCACCAGTGGCTATGTTTAAATCCATTCGAATCCTACTTGCCATTGCTGCTTACCATGACTATGACATCTGGCAGATGGATATTAAAACCATTTTTTTAAATGGAAATTTAGAAGAGTGTGTTTACATGGATCAACCATGGGGTTTCATAGATAGTGGGAGCGGCGGAAAGGTATGCAAGTTGCTTAAATTCATTTATGGATTAAAGCAAGTATCGCGGAGTTGGAACATCTGCTTTGATGAGACGGTCAAGGAATTTGACTTTATCAAAATTGTAGATGAATCTTGTATTTATAAAAAGATTGTAGGGAGAACTGTGGTATTTCTCGTTTTATACGTGGATGCCATTCTCCTCATAGGAAATGATATTCCTATGCTATAATCGGCCAAGCTGTTCTTGTCATAGAAGTTTTCTATGAAAGACCTGGGTGATGCCTCGTACATTCTAGGGATTAAGATCTATCGTGACGGATCTAAAAGAATGTTTGGACTTTCACAGTCAAGGTACATAGACACCGTCCTAAAGAGGTTTAGTATGGAAGGTTCTAAGCACGGTAATTTTCCCGCTTGTCATGGAATCAACCTCTCCAAAGAGATATCTCCCAAGACTGATGAGTAGAGGGCTCGCATGAGCATAGTACCCTACACTTCGGAGGTAGGGTCGATAATGTATGAGATATTATGTACCAGACCAGATGTAGCTTACGCACTTAGCGTCTTAAGCAGGTATCATTCCAACCCAGGTGAGAAATATTGGATAGCGGTAAAGATCATTCTTAACTACCTGAGAAAGAATAAGGAGATGTTCTTGGTGTATGGTAATGGGGACCTCCAGATCGAGGCTTTTACTGACTCTAGCTTCCAAAGTGACAAGGATGACTCTAAATCTGTCTCGGGTTATGTGTTTACCCTCAACGGAGGGGCGGTCTGTTGGACGAGATCTAAACAGGACACCGTAGCAGACTCGACGATAGAGGCTGGGTACATCGCTGCTATTGATGCCGCAAAAGTGGCAGTCTGGATGAGGAAGTTCGTTTCTGAACTTCAGGTGGTTCCATCTATTGCTAATCCAATACCGTTGTATTGCGATAACAATGGAGCCATGGCTTTAGAAAAGGAACCACGGTCCTATCAAAAATCCAGTCATATCTTGAGGCGGTATCACCTAATCAGGAAGATCATGGATCGCCAGGAGATCGAGGTGCGGAGAATAGATACAAAGGACAACACAGCAGATCAATTCACCAAGGCCATCCCTCAAGTCCAGTTCAAGAGGCTATTCGAGATGTTGGGTATGCGGTACGCTAGCAACTGGCTCTAGTGCAAACGTTGGGTACTTAATACTCCAATTACAGGCCTTAGTGCAAGTGGGAGATTGTTGGATATGTATGCCCTAGAGGACTTCACTGTATAGGATGCTAGGGATATATATGTACAAGACAATCTTGCTCGATATGATAGTTGCTATTTGGTTTGTTTTTATCTTAACATGTGATGTGTTTCATATCTTGTATACATGTTGATAAAGCCCGTAGGATTCTTGCTTGACTACCAGTGTTGTGTTGGCAATCATACTTGTGGGAGCTGGGTAGCCGATAAGCACATCCTTAAAATGTCCCTAGTCATGGGAGTATCGAGACTGGGCATCGATACTTCAGAGTAGACTATTGTATACATATCTAGACCCTGACGAGGAGCGATGGATTGGTCCCGCAGCCATTAATATGGTGCACCTAAGATTGTATACATATGTTCACTTGGGGTGAGTACATTGGACGGACTCGCCGAGAACTGGCTAGATGAAATTATACCTAGCGTCAGATAGCAGTTCTCTGGTGACATGAGTGCAGATAGTCTGTCGACCTGAGGTCATCATTTGTCTCGTGTGAGTTCCCATTCTGCTTTGATTACTACCCTACCACGGCTCTACTGAGGCGTGCAAACAGGTTTTAGTTGGGTACAGTCTCGAGCCACAAGGAGAAAGTGAGCGACTGTTGAGGATTCGTCTCTCCCGGTATAGAGAGTCGATGTCGCGCTGTGATCAGTAGGCCAACACCATAAGTCTCTAGGCAGGGCAGATTGAGAATTAATGTTAGTTTGACCAGTAGATTCTCGGATGGCCTTGAGCCACACCAACTCGACTTGTCAAGTTATTAAGGGTCTGACATTTTCCACCCTTTTAGACCTGGCATGGGATACTTTCAGAAGAACATACCGGACTGCATGAAGATTGTCATGGGCAGGCTCAGTAGAGCTTCGGATGAGTTTGCTCGTCGGCCTTCCTTTCGATAGGTACATAGGTAGTCGTTATATACAGCTAGTGCCACTGACGGACTTGTGGTTAAACCCACTGCCAGCGTACTGTCAAGTCTTTAGAGTCCCACACAGAGGGTTTTCCTGGATTAGGAGAAACGATGTAGAGGCCGTATGGTTTTATGTGCACGGTTCCGATTATATACGTGTACTAGCTATACGGATGTTGTTCGGACGGATAATATTAGCGGGCTTTGATTTAAGCCGGATACTAGTATTATATTATTGGATTATTATTATCTCATTGTATTCATTTTTTTTGCGGTACGAATACGGATATGTATATACGGTAAGAGCATTCTTGTAATTTCACAAGCGATGCTTCTAGAAGGGGACACCTCATTATTACATTTATCTATTTTTAGAAATAGATCAATGAGGTGGAAAATGGAGATATTTGTGGCATGGTTGAAGCATGGCTAATTCATTTGTTTATTGCATTTGACTTTACTATTCATGCATGGTTGTTAATTTTCTATTGAAAATATTGCAAGCTTGATTATTGTGAATGACTTAGCCATTCTTCACTTGCCTCTTCACTCCGGCTCATTTTGAGTTTGCTCTTTCTCTCTCCATTTTTCTTTCCACCTTCCTGAGGCCCTAACCCTTACATGTGTTGTGAATCTTAGGGTTCCTTGAGATAAAATAGTCTAATTAACAATCTACATCTCTTAAGCTATCTAGATTAGCAAACTAGATACTTTAGTTACCTCATTCTTGAGGTTGAAAATAGAACCAAAGACTCTCGGGTGGATCATCTTCAACACGAGGAGGCCGACGACCGAGTTTGATACAAACCGTCTAGGAGCCTAAGAAGAGGAGAAGAAGACCCGAAGGACGTGAACTCTAGAGGTAAAAAACTCTTTCACAAGTAGTTTAGAACCTCTTTGTAGTTTTTCTAGTTAGGGTTTCAGTAAAGATTCTGGAGTTTTGGTCGATGTTGCAAGTTAAAAATCGTTTTTTGTGAATTCTGCCTCCTCACGAACCCACGGGGTATGCGAAATTGACTTGCAGTTTTAGGTGTTTGATTCGAATCCTGGGGTATGCGTGTTTGGCGCTTGCATAAAATTTTTGTTTTCTCTTCCGTCTTGGCTGCGGCCTTAGCGGCGCGAGCACCGAACAACAACAGATGGTCACTATATGTGCTTGTGGGACAAAAAGTTTGGTCTCTCAAGTGCTTACGTGACCAGTGACGGATCCAAGAATTTTTTCAGAGTGCTCAAGATATCAATAAGGAAAAAATATCATAAAAGATAATGAAATTTTTTCGCAAAAGGCTATGAAATTTAAAATTTACTACTTGAAAAATCAAAATTACAAAACATCATGAAATCAACAAGAATTAAGGAAAAAATTAGAATTAAAAATATCAATGAAAATAACAAAAAGAGGAGAATTAGACGCATACACTACTAGCAGAATCAGTCGACGAAGAGAAAGGAGTGGGAGACGGCCGACGAGAGGCATTCAACGGCAAAACGACAAGAAGCACAGCAGCTGACGACGATAAAGGATGCAGAGAAGTTGACGAGGAGGGGTGGCAGTCGAATTAGAGAATTGGAGATTTATTTGTGCAGAAGAATTGGGGAATTGGGATTTGCTTGGGCTGAAAAAATGTGGAATCGTGGGTTTAGGGAAAGAGAACCCCATGAAGATTGCATTTGGATCATTTCTCGTTTGACCTTTTTTAGATAAAAGCATGTGGTTTTTTCAAATGAACCCTTCCTTATTCGATATTTTCACTTTTCACCTCTATATTGAACAAAGAACACCATTTCTCGTCTTTCCTCCAAAAATCAGGGTGTACAGTTGCACACCCTTACAGCAACGTAGATCCGCCCCTGTTGGGGGGCAAACATATATAGTCACCCAAATGCTTGGGTGACAAACCCAGTTGATCACCTAAGTGACTAAATTTTTTTCTCCTTTACTATCACCCAAGTGCTTGGATGACCATACCTTGGGTGACAAACTATTCTCGTCACTCAAGTGCACTTAAGTGACGGGAAGAGAATTGAGCGACAAACATGGGTGAAAAAATATTCTTGTCACTCAAGTGCACTTGGGTGACGAGAAAAGAATTGGGTGACAACCCATATTTGTCATTGATGACGCTCACAAGTAGGAATTCCTCAGATTACGACACATGGCGGATGACGTGTCCTGGAGGCTACGGAGATAGAATAAATAAGATGCATTGGGGACGTTCCTCGGGACTTCATCTCCGAGGATACATCCGACCTTTCGGAGACTTCCCTGAGTACCTTCCATACTCACCTAGCAAACAGCCATCAGCTCACCTTCGAGCAATGCTACAACCGAGCTTCCTCAGCCTCCCGGCTTGCCTCCAATCCATCTGACAGGCTTGAGCTTCCTCGACCTCCCGGCTCGCCTCTGAGCTATCTGACAGGCCGAGCTTCCTCGGCTTCTCCGATCAACTGAGAGCACGGAGCCCATGCACCTCCGCAACGGCTCCGCGTATCTCGCTAAGGTGAGATACCCGCCGTCCCACGTTCCGCGTCCAACACTAGCGCGTCCCCCCATTAATAGGCGTATCCTGCCATTAATTTGGGGATAACGCAGGGGCGTAACCGATGGCAAGGATCTCATGCCGGCTCGCTCCACGCAACTACTATATAAACCCTTCATTCAGATGACTCGGATAACTCGAACTCATTCCAATAGGCCGCTATGCTGCTCTAATTTCCCGGCACCAACTTGATCGTCGGAGGGTCCTACGGTGGTTTCCCACCCCAGGACTTCCCTTGCAGGTAGCTCGGCCTCAGCAACTTCTAACAATCCATTGAGATCCACATGCTCAACAACCCCCAAAACAAATCTCTACCGCTCAAAACTGCTTGCTACCAGATCGATAGAGGACAACATCTGAGGGAGATCACAGCCTCCATCAGTTGGCGCAGTCTGTGGGAAGCCTTTTAGAAGCTTCTCCACCCTTAAAGTTGATCTTCCGCCCTCGACTCGATGGTGAGCGACAACCGCGACGATCCCAATATGAGCCATCCCACCTTCTATAACGGAGGCGGGAGCGATTCTCCTCCCCCTCCTAACATCATCGGCGCCTTATCCCTCTAATGCTACGCAAACGGCATACGAAAGGACTACTAGAGAAGGGCCTCTCCTGAGGATTTAAGAAATTTGATAGTGCGGAATCGAAACCACACCATCGCGTAGACCTGGAGCGGGGGTAGCCACCACTCCGACCGTGTAGAATCCTCGGGGTACCACCGTCGGCTTGAAGTCCTCGAAAAGAAAATAAAGGCATACGAAAAGATGGCCACATGTTCGGCGAAGGGGCCAGGTATTCCGCCGATTCGCTCACAAAGCCCTTTACAGAAGAGCTACTGGTCGAGCACGTCTCGTTCAGGAATAAGCTGCCCAAAGTAGCCCTCTACGAGGGGATGTCTGACCCGAAAGACCACTTAGACACATTTACAACGGGCATGAGATTTTAAGATAACTCGGACGCGGCTCAATGCCGAGCTTTCTACGCCACCCTAATCCGGGCTGGTCGGGACCGGTTCCGAGGGCTCACGCCGTGATCAATCTTGACCTTCAACGAGCTGGCTACCCAATTCCTCGGTCATTTTGTCGAAAACCGACGACAGAAAAGGACGGTCAACTACCTGTTCACTGTCAAAAGCGGAGACAAGGAATCCTTCAAAGGGTATGTCACTCGATTCTACAATGCCCTCCTAGAGGTTCCTGAGCACCGCGATGAAACAGTTATCACCGCTGTGAGGGCAGGTCTTAGGCACAAAGAGTGGCTCCGCTCTTTTGCATTAGCGCAATCTAAGACTATGGCCGAAGTGAAAGCCTGGACCGAGCGAGATATCCAACTCGAGTTAGAGGTGAACTCAAATATGCCCCGAGCCAACCAAACGGACCGGAAGAAAAGGGATAGGAGGAGAAAAAGAAAGTCGACCGTCCGAAACATTACTCCCCAAGGTTCCAGGAGTACACTCCTCTAAACATTTCCCAGACCGAGTTGCCGAAGGAAGCCAAGGGCGAAAGGTTCTTTAAGCTCCCACCAGTTACCCAAAGAGCGGGCAAGCATCTCCACGGCCTATACTGTGCCTTCTACAGGTCGCAGGGTCAACCGACTGAGAACTGCAAACAACACTATGACTACATTGAGGAGTTGATCCACTCTGGCCACCTGGAGAAATACTTATGGGACAAGCGGCAGGAAGAGCGGGAGCAAAAGGACCAAACTCCTCCCAGGGAATTAACGATTGGGCAAATCATGGTCGTTACCTCAGATCAAGCTCGGGAAAATGGGGAGAACCACCGCCTCCTCTCAGTCGAAGGTGTAAGTGATCCACCCCGTAAGAGGTGCAGGAAGGACAAATCGATCATCTTCACCGATGAAGACCTCCATGGCATATCGCTTCCTCACAATGACCCTCTCGTGATAACGGCCCGAGTCCATCGTTACAAAGTCCAGAGAATTTTGGTCGATTTAAGGAGCTCGACGGATATCCTGTTCCACGACTGTTTCCAGCGTATGGGCTAGAACCATCTGACCTTCGGCCGACCTCCCATGTCCTCTCTGGGTTCACAAACCACTCTATCCTGGCCGAGGAGTTGGTCACCCTCCTCCTCAACATTGGAGAATCAGGAATACGCGAACCACATACCAGTGAAATTCCTCGTCGCTAAGGTCCCTTCATCCTATAACATTCTCCTGGGATGCCCTACCTTGAACGCCCTCCGGGCTCAAATTTCGACTTATCACCTTGCGATCAAATTCCCTTTGGATCAAGGGGATAGACCAGGCCTACGGGAACCAGCAAACCGCCAAGATTTTCCTCGCCTCGACATCCCCCGCCGGAGAGCATGGCGACAATTTTGAGGACACGCATGATTTTCAGGGGTCCTTAGATACACGCGACGACCAAAAGGAAATTCGAGGTGCCCCGGTGGAAGCATTAACGGAAGTCCCCCTTGTAGAAGGAGTCGATGGCCGGACAGTCCAGATCGGCTCTGTCTTGACAGGGAACCACCATGAAGACTTGATATGTTTCCTCCGAGGAAACTTGGACGTATTCGCTTGGACGACAGTAGACATGCCCGGGATCGACCCCAAAGTGATCTCCCATAAGCTCGAGGTCGACCCGAAAGCTCGACCCATCCGAAAAAAGAAGAGAAGCCCGGTTAAACAAAATGCGATAGAAGACGAGGTGGATCGATTGCTCGCAGCTAACTTCATCAGGAACCTGGACTACTTAGATTGGCCGGCGAATGTGGTCATGGTCAAGAAGGCGAATGAGGAATGGAGCATGTGTAGCGATTTCACGGACTTGAACAAGGACTGCCCTAAAGACAACTATCTACTTCTTAGAATAGACCAGCTAGTGGACAGTTCGGCCGGCCATGAATTACTGAGTTTCATAGACGCTTTCTCTAGTTGCAATCAGATCCGGATGAACCCGGCTGACGAAAAACTTACCGCCTTCACCATGGATCGGGGGGTATACTGCTACAAAGTGATGCCCTTCGGACTCAAAAACGCTGGGGCCACATATCAACGCCTGGTCAACAAACTGTTCAAACCACAGATTGGGAGAAACATGGAAGTCTACGTCGACGACATGCTCGTAAAATCAATCTCCTCAGCCGGGCACGCTAAAGACCTCGGCAAGACATTCGACGTCCTGTGCAAGTACAAAATGAAGCTGAACCCAGCTATGTGTGCGTTCGGAGTCACCAGTGGAAAGTTCCTCGAGTTCATGGTTACCCATCAAGGAATCGAAGAAAACCCAGAAATGATCAGCGCCATCCTCAACATAGCAACGCCACAAGAGAAATGTCAACATCATCACAGGGAGGGTGGATGCCCTGAGTCGCTTTATGTCCAGATCCGGTGAGAAGTGCCTCCCGTTCTTTAAGGCCCTAAGGAAAATTCCTAAGTTTGAATGGTCTGAGGAATTTCAGAACGCTTTCGAACATCTCAAGGCACACCTAGTGACTCCCCCGCCACTCACCCGACCGGTCGAAGGCGACGAGCTATTATTATATCTAGCCGTCTCCGACCAAGCTGCAGGCTCGGTGCTTGTCAGAGAATGCGAAGGCATACAGAGGTCGGTCTACTACGTGAGCCATGTTTTCAAGGATGTAGAGACAAGATATCCGGACATAGAGAAAATAGTTCTGGCACTTGTCGCCGCCTCCAGAAAACTTCGACACTATTTCTAAGCGCACACAATCCTCGTCCTCACCGAGCGACCTGTAGGGTCTATTCTCGCCTCCTCCGAGTCATCAGGTCGTCTAAAGAAATGGAGGTAGGAATTGTCCTAATTCGATATCAAATACCGCCCCAGACAAGCCATCAAAGCACAGGTCTTAGCATATTTCATTGTCGAATGCATTATTCCCGCTAAAGAAGGAATGGCAGCGCAAGGCCCCAAACCACGTCCCTCGGTCGAAGAGGTACCCGACCCTATTCCGTACAGAGTGCTCTACGTGGATGGATCCTCTACCGAAGAGGGGAGCGGGGCTGGCCTGATCATCCACGGCCCAGACGAAGCGGAAATGGAATACTCTTTAAACCTCAGGTTCAGAGCGTCGAACAATGCCAGGGAATACGAGGCTTTGTTGGAAGGACTGTAAAACGCCTCCGGGGTAAGGCTGAAGACCATCAGAGTGCGCAACGACTCCGCACTGGTCGTCGGCCAAGTAACCGGGCATTTTGAAGCTCGGGAGCCATTCATGATAAAATACCTGGCCGAAGTAAAAAGGTTTCAAAAAAATTTTGACAAAGTCCCAGTGGAGCAGATTTCCAGGAACTTGAACACCCAAGCCGATGCCTTGAGAAAGCTCACTTCTTCCTATTCGGCCAACCATAAAAGAAATATGCTCTTTGAAGTCTTTCTACGGCCCAGCGTGGAAGACGGAGAAGTAACAATCCAGATCTACATAACTCAGGAAGAAGGCCAAGATTGGAGAAATCCCCTTGTGGAGTTCCTAAAGGACGGTGTACTTTCCGAAGATCGAGGAAAAGCTCGCCGGCTTCTGGCTAAAGCACGTCATTTCGTCTGGAACAACGGAAACCTGTACAAGAAATCATACACTCATCCTCTGCTCCGGTGCGTCGACCCAAATGAGGCTGACTACGTTCTACAAGAGATGCATGAAGAGGTCGGAGGAGCACATCAAGGGGCTCGAACCCTAGTCCAAAAGGCACTACTACAAGGGTACTATTGGCCAAGAATACACCAGGATGCCGAGAAGCTTGTCAGAAGATGCAAGAACTGCCAACTCTTTGGCAACATATCTCGTCTCCCCGCCACCGAACTAACTCCACTCAGTTCCCCTTGGCCGTTTGCATAATGGGGGATGGATATGGTGGGCCAACTCCCCACCGACACGATTGGACACAGATACATCCTTGTCGTTGTGGACTACTTAACGAAATTGATAGAGGTCGTACCCATCAAGAAACCGGACGCCACCTCTACGATAAAGTTCTTGCAGAACAACATAATTTCTTGATTTGGGATCCCGAGATGCATAGTTACCTACCATGGGACCAACTTAGAAAATGATAAAGTTAAAGAGTTTTGCAGCGACTACCACATATTGATGAAGTTTGCCACGGTCGCACATCCTCAATGCAATGGGCAGGCCGAGGTAGCGAACCGAGGCATCATCCGCGGTCTCAGAGCCCGCTTGGAAGGAAGGCAAGGCGGCTGGGTCGAAGAACTGTCGTAGGTGCTATGGGCGTTGAGGACATCGAAGAAAACACCTACAGGAGAAACCCCATTCAGCCTCTGCTACGGTACTGAGGCGATGGTCCCCACGGAGATTGGACTGCCCAGTTATAGGGTCTAACACTTCGACGATGAAGCTAACACCTTGGCACTCCGAAGCAACTTGGACGTCTTGTTGGAAAAGCAGGATCGAGCGCAAATCAGAGCGGCTGCCTATCAGCAGCAAACCGCTCTCTACTACAATGCCCGAGTTAAACATCAGGCCTTCAAGACAGGAGATCTGGTCTTACGAAGAAACGAGTTCGTTGACCAAGAGAGAATTCATAAGTTCTCCCCGAAGTGGGATGGACCGTTCCTCGTAACAGAAGCGTTGCACGGTGGAGCATACCGCCTGCAGGACGCCGGGGGCGTAATTTTCTTCGGCCTTATACCAAAAAACTTAAGTTGTATAAATAAACATGTATCCTCTTTTGAAATAATTTAATTCCTATTGGCATTTAATAAAGTATCCTGAGCTAGGTCTTTTCACAGAAGAGACATTTTACACCGCCATGGGACTCTAGCCCTTTGTTTCTTTTCTCGGTTCCGAGACTCCAAGTTTTTTAAGAAAAAGTATAAATGTACCGAGGGGATAAAAAGAGACAACACACTTCAACAAAGGAGAAATTTATTTATTAAGATGTATTATGGGCTCACAGCCTTACAATAATTACAACAAAGGAGGGCGAGGATTAAGGAAACATTTTCGGTGATACATCGAAGAAAGCTCCTCCAGCCGAGCCCAAGCAGCCTCAACCCGCTCCTTCCGATGGTACTCGCGGACCGTAGAAGCCACAGACTCCCCGGGATCCCCGTCCGCCGAGCAAGATGCGACGACCAACCTTTGCTAGAAACTCTTAAGAAAGAAGTCCACCGAGCGATCCCGCCTACTCTTTGAGATCAAACCAAGCCAGTGGACAGTGTGCATTTTGTTGAATGCCTCGTCCATAAACTACGGAGATAGGGTGTTGTACAGACCCGGGGAAGTCCTCCATATCACATAAATTAGCACCTGAAGGAGAGGAGATAACCAGGGAAGCAGACGCCCACAGTGGCCCTCTACGCAGCTTATCACCGCCTCGTACCTCTCCTCGGAACGATCGAGGTTATAAAAGTATATATCGTCACGAGAAACGATCTCCCTGATGGTATACACATGGTTGGTCATCTTCAGGGAATGCAAGACAAGGAAAAAACTAATATGCCCTTGGTATTTATAGACCAACAAAAGTCTTCCAACGGCCGAGATTTACTCGCACAGCGACGCAAATCATGGAATATGGCACTTTCCTGATATGGTGTTGCCATGTGTCATCCGCGACAGTCGCCATTCCCGCCTATATGGGTCACGGAAGGTTGAACGACGCCCCAAGGAGATACTAGAGAGATAATAAAGCCCTCATCACGAGGCGGCCGAGCAGCTTCCTGCTCGGCCCCATCCGCAGCGGGTAGCTTCCTGCCCAACAAACGCTGTGGATCCAAATCCCTTATCACGAGGCGACCGGGTAGCTTCTTGCTCGGCCCATCCATAAGAGAGTAGCTTCCTGGCCAACAACGTTGTGGATCCAAACCCCTCATCGCGAGACGGCCGAGCAGCTTCCTGCTCGGCCCCATCCACAGCGGGTAGCTTCCTTCCCAACAAACGTTGTGGATCAAAAGCCCTCATCACGATGAGACCGGGTAGCTTCCTGCTTGGCCCATCCATAAGCGGGTAGCTTCCTTCTCAACAATGCTATGGATCCAAAACCTTCATCATGAGGCAGCCGAGCAACTTCCTGCTCGGCCCCTTCCGTAGCGGGTAGATTCCTGCCCAACAAACGCTGTAGATCCAAAACCCTCATCATGAGGCGACCGGGTAGCTTCCTGCTCGGCCCATCCACAAGCGGGTAGTTTCCTACCCAACAATGCTGTGGATCCAAAGCCCCCATCGCGAGGCCGCTAAGCAGATTCCTGCTTGTCCCATCCCCAGTGGGTAGCTTCCTGCCCAACAAACGTTGTGGATCCATGGCCCTCATCACGAGGCGACCGGGTAGCTTCCTGCCCAAGAAACGCTGTGGATCCAAAGCCCTCACCACGAGACGACCGGGTAGAATCGAGTGATGCCGACCTATTCAAACTTGGCTATTGTTCGATTCATACTCGATACGCGATTGCCCCTCGACTCCGGGGAAAGGGAGGATACCGACCTTCCTACACTTGGCTATCATTCGACTCATACTGGATGCGCAATCGCCACCTCGACTCCGGGGAAAGAGAGGATACCGACCTTCCTATACTTGGCTATAGTTCGACTCATACTCAATGAACGATCGTCACCTAGAAAGGGTGGACATCGGCCTAACAATAGAAAGATAAAGTGACCCACGAGCTAAATGTACTTGCAAGATGAAAAAACTTACGAGCTAAAGTGCTTGTAGGATGATCAGACATTTGAGCAAAGGAAAATATATACTTTATTTATGATCAAAATTATGTACAAAGATATTATGGGCTCCTCAGCCGTACAAAAACCCCCGGAGGCTTACAAAATTCTAAAAAAAAAGAAGAAAAAAATCATGGAGGGGGATAGCTCAGACCGCCCGCTCAGACGGGATCTCACCCTGCTCGACGCCACTATCAGGGGCCAAAACGGAGACTTTAGGGTCGGCGCTTCCACCGACAGCCTTGCCTCCTACAGCCAGCTCGGCGCCTCCCCCCTGCAGCGCTTCCTCGGCGAGGGCAGATATTGATTCTACGTAACTGTTTGTATGTGCCTAGTCTAACTTATAATATCATATCTGTATCCTTACTTTCTAAGGAAGGATATGATTTTACATTTGTAAGCGATGTGGTCCACATCCACCTAAATCAAGCTTTGATTGGGTCAGGTACTTTAAATAACGGAATATACGTATTAAATCAAGCTCAGTTTTTCAGTGTCCAGAACACACTTAAAAGAATGTCTCCGGAATTAAAGCAGGCTTTCTTATGGTATTGTAGACTAGGTCACATCAATGAAACATGGTTGACGAAGTTATGTAGAGAGAGATATTTGGATCCGTTCGAATATCAGTCTTATGCAACTTGTCAATCTGTCTCAAAGGAAAGATGACAAAGACTTTGTTTACTGGACACGGAGTAAGAGCGAGCGAGCTCTTAGGACTCATACACAACGACGTGTATGGTCCAATATCTACACATGCAAGAAATGGTTATTCCTATTTCATTACTTTTACGGATGATTTTTCTAGGTATGGACATGTATTCTTGATGAAACATAAATTCGAGGCCTTTGAGAAATTCCGAGAATATAAGAATGAAGTGGAAAAACAAACCGGAAAAAGTATCAAGACACTAAGATTGATCGAGGTGGTGAATACTAGAGTGCCGAGTTCCTGGATTACCTAAAAGAGAATGGAATTCTCTCTCAGCTTACTCCTCCATACACACGACAACACAACGGTGTATCGGAGAGACGGAACCGAACGTTATTGGATATGGTACGTTCCATGATAAGTAACGCTGAGTTACTGCGATCATTCTAGGGCTATGCACTAGAATCAGCTGCATATCTAATGAACAAGGTTCCTACCAAGACTGTGCCTACCACACCATATCAAATGTGGAGTGGGAAGAAACCCTATTTTCAGTATCTGAAGATATGGGGATGTCCAGCTTTTGTTAAAAAGCTGCATGCAGACAAACTCGAGGCACGCTCAGTACTGTGTATGTTTGTAGGATACCCAAAGAACTTCAGGGGGTATCTTTTCTATTACGCAGAGGAACAAAAGGTTTTTGTTTCTCATCATGACCACTTTTTGGAACAACAATTTTTAGAAAAAGAACCTAGTGAGAGCGCAATAGAACTAGAAGAAATTTCAGAACCACAAACTATTACTGAAAGCTTAGTAGAACCAGAGGTTTCAGAAGAACCGGACATCCCCGCGCCACTCCGCAGAACTAGCGGAAAGTCTTATCCGCCCGAGAGATACTACGGTTTTCTTATAGACGGGGATCAAGAGGGTTACATCATTGGTAATGATGAGCCTACTAGCTTCCAGCAAGCCATTCAGAGCGGCGACTCTATAAAACGGCTAGATGCAATGCGGACCGAGATGGAGTCCATGTACACCAACAAAGTATGGACTTTGGACATTGCTCCAGAAGGGGTAAAACCCGTAGGCTGCAAATGGATCTTCAGAAAGATGATTGGTGTAGATGGACAGGTTGAAACCTATAAGGCTTGACTTGTTGCAAAAAGTTTTCGTCAAAGACCTTGTTTAGATTATGATGAATCCTTTTCTCCAGTGGCTATGCTCAAATCCATTCAGATCCTTCTTGCTATTGCTGCCTTCCACGATTATGAAATCTAGCAGATGGACGTAAAGACGGCTTTTCTAAATGGAAATTTGGAAGAGTGCGTCTATATGGATCAGCCAGAGGGTTTCATTCAGAATGGGAGCAGCGGGAAAGTGTGCAAATTTCTTAAGTCCATCTATGGACTAAAGAAGACATCGCGGAGTTGGAATATCCGTTTTGATGAGACAGTCAAAGAATTCGACTTTATCAAAAATCCATATGAACCATGCATATATAGTAAGATTGTAGGGAGAACTGTGGTATTCCTTGTCTTGTACGTGGACGACATTCTCTTGACAGGAAATAACATTCTTATGCTACAATCAGTCAAAGGATTCTTGTTACAGAGGTTCTCTATGAAAGACCTGGGTAATGCCTCCTACATTCTGGGGATCCAGATCTATCGTGATAAATCTAAGAGAATGTTGGGACTTTCGCAATCTAGGTACATCGACACCATACTAAAAAGATTTAGTATGGAAGATTCAAAGCGCGGTAATCTACCGGCTTGTCATGGAATCAACCCTCTCCAAAGAGATGTCTCCTAAGACTGATTTGGAAATGGCTCGCATGACATCTATACCCTATGCTTCAGCGGTAGGATCTATAATGTATGCGATGTTGTGTACCAGACTAGATGTTGCTTATGCACTAAGCGTGGTAAGCCGGTATCAGTCAAACTCAGGGGAGAAGCACTAGATATCAGTAAAGAATATTCTCAAGTACCTGAGAAGGACTAAGGAGATGTTCTTAGTGTATGGCGGAAAAGACCTCCAGATCGAGGCCTTTGCTGACTCCAGCTTCCATAGTGACAAGGATGACTCCAATTACATGTCGGGTTATGTCTTTACCCTCAATGGAGGGACGGTCTGTTGGAAGAGCTCCAAGAAGGACACCGTTGCTGACTCGACGATGGAAACGGAGTACATAGCTGCTTGTGATGCCGCGAAGGAAGCAGTCTGGATGAAGAAGTTCCTAACAGAACTTCAAGTGGTTCCGTCCATTGTATATACAATACCTCTGTATTGTGACAACAACGGCGCTATAGCTTTAGCGAAGGAACAAAGGTCCCATCAAAAGTCCAGACACATTTTGAGGCATTACCACCTGATCAGGGAGATCGTTGATCACCGGAAGATCGAGGTGAGGAGAGTAGATACGGAGAATAACACTGCAGATCGACTCACGATGGCCATCCCTCAGACACAGTTCGAGAGGCTATTCGAGATGATAGGTCTGCGATATGCCAGCACATGGCCTTAAAGCAAGTAGGAGATTGTTAGTGTTATATGCCCTAGAGACCATTGTTTTATAGTACTAGTTTGTATATTACATTTTGGAAGCTTGGGATATATACACGGATTTATGACAGTGTTGCTCAAAATGGTAGTATACTACTTGGTTTGTTTCTACCTCAATATGTGCATGTGTTTCTTTTAGCATATCGCTTATAAATATTGGTAGAGCCCTTAGGATCTTTGCTTGTACCAGCATTGTGATGGCAGTCACACTAGTGGGGGCTGGGTAGTCTATAAGCACATCCTTATACAGGTCCCTAGTCGTAGGATTGTCGAAACGGGGCATCGATACTCTAGAGTACACTAGTGTATACGCTTCTCATCCCAATAGGGGAGATGGTCTGTCCCACAGCCATTAGTATGTCGTACTGGAGATAGTATACAGGTGCTCATTAGGTTATGAGTACACAGAACAGGACTCGTCGGGGACTGCTGGTGGGTATTATACCTATCGTCGGGTAGCAGTTCCCAGGTGATATGAGTACAGCTTAGTCCGTCGACTTGACACTGCTACTTCACCTCGAGTGTGTTTCCACTGTACTTTGATTACTACCTTACCACGACTCAAAGGAGTCGTGCAAACAGGTAGTAGTTGGGTGCAGTCCCGAAGTACTTGGAGGCAGTGGCGGTTAGATAGGATTCGTCTCTCCCGGTATTGGGGGTTGATATCGCGCTGTGTTCGGAGAGCCATTAGAAAAAGTCTCTGGCCAAGGCAAGCGAGATTTACTGGTAAGTACTCCAGTAGTTTCTTAGGGTGTTTTGAGCTACACTCTGGCACGACTTATTGCGCTATTAGGGATCTGACGATTACCGCCCCTAGGCCCGATATGCGATACTTTTAGATGAACAGAACGGACTGTACGAAGATTGTCACATTCAGGCTCAGTAGGAGTTCGGATAAGTTTGCTCATCTGCCTTCTTATCGACAGATACCTGGGTAGCCGTTACGTGCAGCTAGTACCGCTTGCGGCTTATGGTTAAACCCACTGCCAGCGTACTGTCGAGTCTTTAGAGTCCCACATAGAGAGTTTCCCTGCATCGGGCGAAAGATATAGAGGCTGTATGGTTTTACGGCAGGGCTTCGATCACATACGAGCACTTGTGCACGTATGATGTTCGGGTGGATAATACTAGTGGGCTTTGGTTTAAGCCAGATCCTAGTATTATATTGATGGATCAGTTTCGTCTCATTGTATTCGTGTTTCTCAAAACACGGATGCGGGTATGTATATACGGATGAGAGGGGCATTCTTTTAATTGCTCAAGATTGTTTTTAGAAGGAGACACCTCATTAGGGTTTTGACCATTGACTTGATTAAAATAATTATGAGGTGGAGGAAATTATTTGTTATTTTTATAAATGATAATTGTGCCATGGCTTCTTGGTTTGACTATTTGACTTGGATATTTTGTGAGATATTTTATGGCACTAAATATTTTTTGTGAGATATTTTTCTTGCCATGCTTATAGTCATATCATGGTAGCCATCTCAATTATCATTATGAAAAACATTTTCTCTTTCCTCAAGCCATCTCCTTCTTCTTTCTCTCAACCCTTAAGTCTCATGAGTTGAGAAACCTAGGGTTCCAAGAGACAAACCACTCCATCTTCTTTCTCTATATCACCTAGGCCATATAGTTTAGCAAGCTAGTTGTCCTAGTTACCTCAGATTTTGAGGTTGGAGCTCGGACTATAGACTCTCGGGTGGATCGTCTTTGACTCGAGAAAGCCGACGAAGAAGCATCGATCCGTTTCGATCCTCGGAGCCTACAATGATGAGGAGGACAGTGAGAAGACCCGAAGGACATGATACTACGAGTTATAACATTCATCTAAGTAGTTAAAACTCAAGTAGTTTGCTAGCTAGGGTTTATGATCGATCCTTGGTTCTAGTCGGTGTTGCGAAGCCCGTAAAAATCATTTTTTGCAATTTCTGCCTCCCTGCGAACACGTGGGGTGCACGACATCGACTTACATGTCTAAAGCCGCCCGAGCATCCTTCTTGATGGCGTCCCTCAACCTTTTCATAGCATTGTACAGGCCGTTCGTCTCATCCATCTTGGCTTAGATAGCTCGGTTGGACTCGTTTAGAAGCCGATGGGACTCCTTCAGCTTTGAGATCGTCAGCCCCTTGGTGACCAATCTCGAGTCAAGGAGGGCTTCCTTCTCCTCCGCTTGCTGTAATTGAATTCGAAGCTGTTCCTCCCGTGAGGAGGATTCGCCCGTCTTCTTCATCGCCGGGGCAATTTCCTCGGACTACATGGCGACGAGGAGAGCGCAATGCTGAAGGACCCGAGGAAAATAGCAAGCGTGTTAAAAATCTAAAACAGAGGAAATAAAACTTAATAAATTTTCGAAGAAAGCTAGATACCGACCTGAACAGCCACCTGCGCTATTGCGGCCACCTGGGCCTTCATGGTGCCCCTGGGAATCCTGTGCCTAGTGTAAGTAGATGTTGCACACCACCATATGGTTTGTGGGGAGGAAGAATTAGCAAACAACAATTTTGAAGCAAGCAACATTGATATAAACACCCGGATCTTATCTTAAACCTTAACTAGCATAACAGTCTAGGAGATTTAACTACTGCGAAAGATGTTATACCTCCTTGACTCGATCCTTCGGGTTTTCTTTCCGCTTCCTTGCTCCTCTTCTTGGCTCCTTGGTAGCTTGGATAGAACTCGGTCTCCGGTCTTCTCTATGTCAAAGATGATCCACCCGAGAGCCTATGGATCAAGCTACAACCTCAACTATGAGGTAACTATGAAGTATAGTTTGCTAAAAGAGACTACTTAAAGTACGTAGAGAATGATTAAAGGATTATTTGATCTCAAAAACTCTAGAGATCACAACTCATGTAAGGGTTAGGGTTTGAGGTAGAAGGAGGAGAGAACTTGGAGAGAGAATGAGAGAGTGAAAATGAGCTAAGTGTTGTGATGATAATAAAATGGCTAAGGCTTCATTAATTCAAGCATGGATTATTTTTTCAAAAAAATAATCAACCATGCTTCAATAGTGAATCCAAATCAATAAAATATAAATTCAGCCATGCTTTTATCCATACCACAAATATCTCCAAATTTCACCTCATTTAATCTTATTTTCATAAAAAGAAAATCCATTAATAAGGTGTCTCCTTCTATAAGCATGTCTTGTACAATTACAAGAATGCACCTCACCATATATACATACCCATATTCGTATTCCGAAAAATATGAATCAATGAGATAATAATAATCCAAAAATATAATTCTAAAATCCGGCTTAAACCAAAGCCCACTAGTATTATCCGTCCGAACATCATTCGCGTAGCTAGTACACGTAAATGATCAAAACCATGCCGTAAGACCATACGGCCTCTACATCGTTTCGCCTGATCCAGAAAAACCCTCTATATAGGACTCTAAAGACTCGACAGTACACTGGCAGTAGATTTAACCATAAGTCCGTCAGCGGCACTAGCTGTACGTAACGGCTACCCAGGTACATGTCGAAAAGAAGGCCGACGAGCGAACTCATCCAAACCCCAATGAGCCTATAAGTAACACTTGTCGTACAGTCCGGTCTCTTCATCTGATATGTCGCATATCAAATCTGGAGGTGGAATCGTCAAACCCCAATAACTTGATAAGTCATGCCGATGTATGGTTTATAACTATTCGAGAAACTACTGATAACACTTACCAGTAAATCTCATCAGCCCTGGCTAGGAACTTGCTATTATAGCCAATCGAGTATAGCGCACTATCAACTCCAAATACCGGAAGAGACGAAACCCCTCCTATTGCTCACTGCCTCCATGTGACTCGGCACTGTACCCAAAATCCACATGTTTGCATGACTCTGGTGAGCCATGGTAGGGAGGAAATCAAAGCACAGTGGGAACCACAAAAGACACTATTACGATCTCAGGTCTACAGACTAACCTGTACAAGTGTCACCAGAGAACTGCTATCTGACGATAGGTATGGTACCATCTAGAAGTTCTCGTCGAGTCCTGTTCAGTGTATTCATTCTCTAATGAGCACCTGCGTACAATCTTTGATGTCAAACACCAATGGTTATGGGATCAACCATCGCCCCCATACAGGGTCAAGAAACGTACACACTAGTCTACCCTAGAATATCGATGCCCTGTCTCAATTCTCCCTCGACTAGGAACTGTTAAGGGATGTGCTTGCAGACTATACAAACCCCACTATTATGATTTGTATCATAGTCCTAGTAGTCAAGCAAAGATCCTAAAGGCTTTATCAACATGTATACAAGATATGAAATACTAAGTAAAACACGTCACATGTAAAGATAAAAACAAACCAAATAGCGTACCATCATATTGAGCAAGGTTGTCCTCTACATACATATCCCTACATCCTATATAATGAAGGCTTCTAGGGCATACATATTCAACAATCTCCCACTTACACTAAGGCCTGTAATTGGTGCAGTAAGTATGCACTATCTACACTAGAGCCAGTTGCTGGCGTACCGCATGCCCAACATCTCGATCAGTCTCTCGAATTGGACTTGAGGGAGGGCCTTAGTGAATGGATTTGTCATGTTGTCTTTTGTGTCCACTCTCCGCACCTCGATCTCCTGGCGATCCACGATCTCCATGATCAGGTGATACCGCCTCAAGATATGTCTGTATTTCTGATGGGACTGTGGTTCCTTTGCCAAAGCCATAGCCCCGTTGTTATCACAGTACAAAAGTATTGGATTAGCAATACATAGAACCACCTGAAGTTCAGAAACGAACTTCCTCATCCATACTGACTCTTTTGCGGCATCATTAGCAGCTATATACTCAGCTTCCATCGTTGAGTCAGCAACGGTATCTTGTTTGGAACTCTTCCAACACACCACCCCTCCATTGAGGGTAAATACAAAACCTGAGATGGACTTTTTGTCATCCTTATCGCTCTGGAAACTGGAATCGGTAAAGGCCTCCATTTGCAGATCTCCGTTACCGTACACCAAGAACATTTCTTTAGTCCTTCGCAAGTACTTATGAATGTTCTTCACAGTTGTACAGTGTTTCTCCCCTGGATTGGATTGATACCTGCTTACTACACTCAGTGCGTAAGCTACATCTAGGCGAGTACATAGCGTCGCATACATTATAGATCCTATCGCTGAAGCATAGGGTATAATACTCATGTGTGCCCTCTCTTCATCAGTCTTTGGAGACATCTTTTTGGAGAGGATGATCCTGTGACAAGCGGGTAAATTACCTCGCTTGGAATCTTCCATACTAAACCTCTTTAGTACGGTGTTTATGTATCGTGATTGAGACAATCCTAACAATCTCTTAGACCTATCTCTATAGATCTTAATGCCTAGAATGCACGAGGCATCACCCAGGTCCTTCATGGAGAACCTTTGCGATAAGAATAGTTTGACCGATTGTTACATAGAAACGTCATTTCCTATCAGGAGAATGTCATCCACGTACAATACGAGGAATGTGACTGTACTCCCTACAATCTTTTTATAAATGCAAGGTTCATCTATATTTTTGATAAAATCAAACTCTTTGATTATATCATCAAAGCAGATGTTCCAACTCCGTGATGCTTGCTTTAATCCATAGATAGATTTAAGCAACATGCATGCCTTTTCGCTGCTCCCATTGTCAATGAAGCCTTTCGGCTGATCCATAAAAAAGCATCCATCCAAATCACCATTTAGAAATGCTGTTTTAACGTCCCTCTTCCAGATTTCATAGTCGTAGTAAGCAGCAATAGGAAGTAGGATTCGAATGGATTTAAGCATTGCAACTGGAGAAAAAGTCTCATCATAGTCCAATACTGGTCTTTAACGAAATCCTTTCGCTATAAGTCTAGCTTTATAGGTCTTTACCTGTCCATCCACACTAATCTTTTTCTTAAATATCCATTTACACCCTCTATGGGTTTTACTCTAGAAGGTGCAACCTCCAAAGTTCATACTTTGTTGGTGTGCATGGATTCCATTTCGGATCGCATGGGATCCAGCCATTTCACCGAGTCACTACTCGTGATAGCTTGCTGAAAACTAGTAGGGTCATCATCATCAATGAAGCAATCTTCTTTATCACCATCAATTAGAAAACCATAGTATCTATCTATTGGGCTAGAAGTTCTACTAGATCTACGGAGTGACTAAAGTTCATTGGGTTCTATTGAAACTTCAGGTTCAACTAAATTGTCAGTAGGTGTTTGTGGCTTTGAAATTTCTTCCAGTTCTACCATATTGCTAATAGTATCATTTGTAAAAAAAATATTTTCTAAAAATGTGGCATATTAAGAAACAAACACTATTTGTTCCTTCTAGTGGTAGATAAGATATCTATATGAATGTTTGGGACATCCCACAAATTTACACAAAACCGATTGTGTCTCAAGTTTGTCTGGATTCTGCTTTTTAACATAAGCAGGAAAACCCCATATCCTAACTCGTTTAAGAGACGGTCTCTTCCCATACCATATCTCATATGGAGTGGTAGGCACAGATTTGGTCGGAACCCTATTTAATAGATATATTGTAGTCTCCAATGCATGACCCCAAAAAAGAAAGTGTCAAGTCAGCATCACTCATGATTATACGTACCATATCTAATAGGGTACGATTTCTCCGTTCTGAGACACCGTTGTATTGTGGTGTGTACGGAGGAGTGGGCTGAGAGAGAATCCCATTCTCTTTTAGAAAACCTAGAAACTCTGTACTTAAGTACTCTCCTCCTCGATCTGATAGAATGTAACGACTCGAATTTCACTGTACGCAAATTTTTAAAAGTTAATATACAGTATGGAGTTTGCTAAGCTGAGCATAAATTATAAAATTAATTTGTTTAACAATAGCAAGAAAACATTTGTAGCTCATTGGTAAAGCCTTGCACTGCTGTGACATAAACCCTTTGTTCGAATCACATCAGCCACATATTATTTTTCTGAATTTTTATTTTAAACTTTTTGGAAGCCCAAAATTTTACACGTGCAATACACGTAAGAAATGAAGAGATAGAAAATCAAACATGTGCTAAATGTTATATGAACAGACATGGACACGTGACATTCATCCAATGGCCCAACTCAAGAAATTGGCCGGCGAGATTTGCCTTTAGGCCGACGATGCCGGGCCCTCCGTAGGGAATGGCCTCCATGTTTTGCCCCCTAAACCTTTGGCCTACCCCCACTACCCCTGTTCTGTTTGATTTTCCTGAAAATTAACAAAGAATTAAAATGAAGCATTAATCCAATTTTTAATGTATTTTAATTCAATCTTTCGATTCCAAAACCCTAATTCCACACTATAAATACAAACTCATACCCTAGCCTTTCTTCATTCTGAATCTATCGTTAAAAATTCTCAAAATTTCTTGAGTCAAGAAAGAGTACAAGTGGAGTTAGCCCAAGTTAACTTTCCGGCGAGGATTCGAAGCGATTCCGGCTACCCCGCGATTCCACGAAGCCACCAATCTCTTCCTCAACCTCCCCTCTCTTCTTTCAACTTGTAAGTCCCACTTCTTATTCTATTCTTTCACCTTAAAAAGTTCTCTTTTCAAAACTTTTCGGAAGTGGAGTTATATCGACATTTGATTCTAAAATCATTGAAATCACAATTTTTCTAAAGAATCACTCATCCATATCATTATACCTTGCTTAGTTACCATGAAACAAAAATTTAGAACAATTTTCATCTTTAAATATCATGTTATGTACCTTTAATTTGCGTTTTTCGTTTAAATACAACAAACTTTACATATAATATCTTTTAAGTATTTAGCTTAGCATACCTTTAGAATATCTCACAAGGTAATGACCTAGCTCTCATATACACACATCTTGACATAGCACGATTCGCTTGAAACCAATATCTTGTGGCAAAATACGACTTTTCAAATAAATACCTTAAACTATTAAAAACTCAGATTTATTTAAATTGTGTTAATTCATTCCTTATGATTATGCCTCTACAACCCATTTTGGGGAACCCGATCGAGATGGTGTGGATTATCACATATCCTCAGAACTTGTAGAAAGAGATGCAGACCTTCTCTTCGAGCATACGATCTCGATAGAATTTTAATACAATTTTTAAGAAAAACGAGAATTTCTATTTAATAATAAAAATTAATTTTTAATAATTATATAAATATTATCAAACCATCTATTTTTAATATATAATAAAATTCCATGTTTTCTAAACAAAATAAAAGAATTACAAGTTTCATGAAAATAACATCAAGAATCAATACAAGTCAAACTTTACATTAAAATAATATGAACTATTCAAGCTAGCTATTTATTCACCAGAATACCTCACCTTTTAAAAGTTACATCCATGAAAACCTTAAATACGATAAATAAATACTTGAGGTTTATTTTGAAAGAATATTTTTCATAAAAACCCCTCAAGTTATATAAAATTATATTAAGGACCTAGTAAATATAGGTTTAAGCGGGACTAATTCTCTTGAGCCTCAGAGAGCCGGAGAAAGTGGGTGCTTTCCTATTTAAAGTAGAAAACTAAAACGGGGTTATCAATGGTAATTGTCTTGGAAAAAGACACAAATTCTGCCGTCCATATGCAGCAGTTACCGATAACTCCAAAACATAATTCAGGAATCCAAATCTGTTTAAGTGTCTGACTCAATCTGAGTCTCGGTCTAATCTGTATACAATCCAAACATGAATCCAACTCTAATTCAACATGAATCCAAACATGAACACTTGAACTTGAACATGAATACCAGAACAAAATCAGAACATGCAACATGACTTGACTAGACCGAACCATGGATATATCTTGAATTTTACAACATGACTATCCGTTTACATCCCGATCCGTTTACATGAACAACTTATACCATGGTCTCGGCAAGTCTGATAACTACAAATCAATACAATCAATACAATATACACTACGGGGTTTTTAACGGAGTAAACTGGTACGGAATGTGTTAAAAGTGGCATGATGACGGTCACTAAAAGACTCCTACATAAATATCCTGTGTCGTTGTCCTATGGGTTTTGACGGAGCCTTATACTTACATATTACCTTAGTCCATGGAGCAGACGGTATTGCAGCTCCTATCAATAAGCAGACGGTATTGCTTGAGGCAATCAAGAGCCTCTTAGAGAGACAGCAGCAGCAGACCGCTATTCTATTGCACCACCCTAAGACTGAGGCACCCGGAGTCAAACAATTCCGGGCATTGCACCCTAAGAACTTCTCTGGGAAAGTGAGCCCCCTGGAGGCGGAAGAATGGGATCAGTCGATTGAGGACGATCTGGCAGCAGCACAAGTGCCAGATATTGCTTGGGTAAAAGTTGCGAAGCTGCAACTAAAAGACAACGCCAGAGTATGGTGGAAGGCTGAAGAAAGCCGTCTTGCCCAGCTGATAGAATGGAAGACATTTCGCGATATGTTCGACGCGAAATATTTTTCCGAGACTGTCCGTTTTGACATGGAACAGCAATTTATCCATCTGCAATAAGGCTCTATGTGGAGCAAATCTGTGGATAAATACGATGCTGAGTTCACCATGCTTAGCAGGTAAGATATTTCTCAAATATTCAATTTTCCAATATCACATACTACACAGCTAACACAAGATCGTAACAGGTTTGCGACACATCTCATACTGACTACTGAGTTCAGGGCTAGACGACTTTAGCAAGGGTAGGACCAGAAGATCCAAGATGCTCTTGCTACAGGGGATTTCCTAACCCACGATCTTGCTCTGAAGGCTGCCCGAAGATTTGAGGCTCTTGTGAAGAAGAAGGGCAGACCTCAGTCTGCCGGTGTGAAGCGTCCTGCCAATCAGAAGGCAGGAGGAGCCTCTTCCAGGCCACCGTTTGTACCCAGGAGACCGGGAGTACCACTTAACCGGCCCAGTCTAGACTTTTACTTCTACTGTAATAGGAATGAACACCTGGCGAAGGACTGCAGACGTGCTAACCGTCTTTGCTTAGTTTGTGGCGCATCCACTCATGCCATTGGAGATTGCCCACAGCGTCTCACAACAAGCCCCGCACCCCGACCAGCGATTACCTTTCCGCAGCGGCCAGCTATTCAGGCACCTGCACCTTGTCTTGCCCTACCTGCTCCACCTCCTCATGGACCTCTTGCATAACCTACTCGTCAGTTTCATCAGGCACAAATGAATATGCCTCAAGAACAAAGGAACAGACAGAGGAATGTGCCTCCAGCAAAAAGGAATGTACCTTGGCATCAGGCTTTCATAATGACTATGGAAGAAGCTAAAGCCACTGGCCAAGTCATCACTGGTAACTTCCAATCTTTCAAAACCTTTTCAATCTTTATACAACAATGTTTCTTTAACCTATACCTAAACATATTCCACACAACTTAGGTATAATCTTAGTAGCCTCCCTACCTGCCTTAGCACTATTCGATTCTGGAGCATCATATTGTTTTATGTCGCAACGGTTCGTCCGAACTCATGCGATTCCAGTTAAATCGCTCGTATCCAGCTGGAATGTCAGTTCTGGGAACGGCGTTCTAAAGGCAACTCTGGGATACGACCTGTGTCCAGTGGTCGTCTGCAGCAGAGAATTTTATTCTGACTTCAAGGTGCTGGACATACCGAACTTCGACGTTGTCTTAGGTATGGATTGGCTAAGAACTTTCTTCGCTACCATAGACTGTCGTCAAAGGAGGGTAGTGTTCGAGATTCCAGATCATCCGGTCTTTTATTTCAAGAGTGGAGACCGTACCCTGGAACTTAGCACCTACAAGGCTAAACCAAGGAAGGTAGTGATTGCAACAATACAAGCGGAAGAAGACAATCCAGAGGTAGTTCGAGAGTTCGAAGATGTATTTCCTTAAGACATCTCAGGTTTACCTCCCGATCGAGCACTTGAATTCAGTATTGACTTAGTACCTGGTGCACAACCGGTGATCAAAGCACCATATCGCTTAAGTCCTGAAGGATTGAAGGAGATCCATACTCAGCTGGACGAAATTATGAAGAAAGGATGGATTCATCTCAGTACTTCAAGTTGGGGATCTCCAGTTTTTCTTGTGAAGAAGAAAGAAGGTTCATACAGAATGTGCATAGACTACCAAGCTCTGAACAAAGTCACGATAAAGAACAAGTATCCACTACCGCGCATCGACAATCTGTTCGATCAGCTAAGTGGGTCTTGCGTTTTCTTAAGTAAGGTCTTCGTTCGGGTTATCATCAGGTAAAGGCCAAAGAGTCTGATATTCCTAAAACGGCATTCGGTACTCACTATGGTCATTATGAGTTTCTCATGATGCCATTTGGAGTGACCAATGCACCGGCCATATTTATGAATCTGATGAACCAGGTTTTCCGAGAGTACCTAGACAGGTTCGTTGTCATTTTCATCGATGACATCCTGGTGTATTCGAAGAATCCGAAAGAATACGTGGAGCATTTACGAATTGTCCTTGAGACTTTGCGACGGCATCAACTCTATGCCAAGTACAGCAAGTGCAAATTTTGGCTAGATCAAGTCGGATTTCTCGGACACATTTTTTCGGACGAAGGAATCTCAGTAGATCCAGCTAAAGTATCAGCAGTAAGCGAATGGCTGACACCAAAGATAGTGAAGGACATTCGAAGTTTCTTAGGATTAGCAGAATACTACTGAAGATTCATAGAAGGCTTTTCGAAGATTGCAACACCCCTGACCAAGTTCACACGTAAACATGAAGCATTCATGTAGTCAGAAGCATGTGAACAAGCTTCAGTAGAACTCAAGTCAAGGTTGATATCAGCGCCTATTCTCGTAATACTGGACCAATCTGAAGGTTTCGTTGTGCATTGCGATGCATCCAGTAAGGGATTAGGATGTGTTCTACACCAGCATGGAAAGGTTGTAGCTTTTGCATCAAGACGGCTGGAGATTCATGAGTGCAACTATCCAACACATGACTTGGAGTTGGCGGCCGTTATCTTTGCACTTAAGATTTAGCGCCATTATCTTCTTGGAGAACGAGTGGATATATACACTGACCACAAGAGTCTGAAGTATGTGTTTACTCAGAAGGAGTTGAATATACGGCAAAGTAGATGGCTAGAAATTATGGCGAACTTTGACATCAACCTACAATATCATCCAGGGAAGGTGAATGTAGTTCCTGATGCACTTAATCGCCAGTCACTATCAATGAATCTCACCGCACAGTGGAAACTTCAACAAGAATTACACGGGATAGAGATAAAAGTGGTTATGCCAAGTAACGCTTCGTATTTGATGAACTTACAAGTTTAGTCTACTATTGCCAATCAGATCAAAGCAGCTCAAGCAAGTGAGTCCAAGTTGCAAAAGATCCAAGAACAAGTCGAAAGTGGACTTCGAACCGACTTCATCATCCACGAAGACTGATTTTTGAGATACGGAAGCAGATTGTGTGTACCACAAGGTTCTGTTTGGGAAGAGTTGATGAAAGAAGTTCATAGCTCTCTGTACTCAGTACATTGTGGTGGTACAAAGATGTACAAAGATCTATGTCAACATTACTGGTGGCATGCAATGAAGCGTGAAGTAGCCAGAAGCGTAGTCAAATGCTTGGTGTGTTAGCAAGTGAAAGCTGAACATCACAGAACTGCTAGTTTACTTCAACCGTTATCTATTCCAGAATGGAAATGGCAACACATCACTATGGACTTCGTGACTGCACTTCCTCGTAGCACGAAAGGTAATGATATGGAACAGGTTATTGTGGATCGACTCACAAAGTCGGCTCACTTCATCCCATTTCGAGTTGGCCAATCAACCGAGACACTAGCAATGAAATACATGGAGATAAGCATGAATCTAATATAAGATTTAACCTCAAGATGTACTATTTCTAATACCCATGAACTCATATAGGAGATCGTGAGATTACATAGAATACCGGTTTGCATTGTCTCCGATCGTGACACCAGATTCCATCGCAGTTTTGGCAGAGTCTGTAAGCTAGCTTGGGAACGAGTCTGAACTTCAGCACAGCTTACCATCCACAAACAGATGGACAATCTGAATGAACGATTCAGATCCCTGAAGATATGCTAAGAGCTTGTATGCTAGACTTCGGAGGATTGTAGGAAGATCACCAACATCTTGTGGAGTTTTCATACAACAACAGCTACCAAGCGAGTATTAGAATGGCACCCTTTACACCTCTATATGGAAGGAAGTGCCATTCACCACTAAGTTGGGACAACATCGGAGATAGGGAACTCCTTAGACCAGAGATGATCGTGGCAACTGTGGACATAGTTCACACGATCAAGGAAAGAATGCGCATAGCCCAAGACAAACAGAAGCACTGGGCTGATGTAAAGCGCCAATACCTGGAGTTCCAGCCGAGAGATCATGTGTTCTTAAAGATCTCTCCAAACTGTGGAGTAAATCGCTTTGGCAAGAAGGGTAAGCTCAGTCCGAGATACATTGGACCGTTTGACATTCTCGAACGAGTCTGAGAAGTGGTATACCATTTGGCACTACCAGCATCAATGGAAGGAGTGCACAACGTGTTCCATATATCCCAGCTTCGAAAATATGTGAGTGACCCCAGCCACATTCTTGATCACTCCGAACTCATTGTACAGACAGATCGATCTTGTGAGCAGCAACCCGTTGAGATCCAGGACAGAAAGGTAAAGTCACTTCGGAACAAGGAAATAAACTTGGTCCGAGTGATGTGGAGAAAAGATTCACCAGGAGAATCAATGTGGGAACGTGAGGACGACATACGTCCAAGATGCCCTTTCCTATTTGTAAATTAGTCCTTATGTACATGTAAATTTCGAGGACGAAATTTTTTTTAAGGAGGATGGAATGTAACGACTCCAATTTCACTGTACGAAAATTTTTAAAAGTTAATATACAGAATGGAGTTTGCTAACCTGAGCACAAGTTATAAAATTAATTTGTTTAAGAACAGAAAATAACACTTGTAGCTTATTGTTAAAACCTTGCATTGCTATAACATGCCCCTGTGTTCGAATTCCATCAACCACATATTGTTTTTCTGAATTTTTATTTTAAACTTTTTGGAAGCCCAAAAGTTTACACGTGCAATACACGTAAGAAATGAAGAGACAGAAAATCAAACATGTGTTAAATGTTATATGAACAGACATGGACACGTGGCATTCATCCGACGGCCCAACTCAAGAAATTGGCCGGTGAGATTTGCCTTTAGGCTGGCGGCGTCGGGCCCTCCGTAGGGAATGGCCTCCGTGTTTTGCCCACTAAACCATTGGCCTAACCCCACTACCCTTGTTCTGTTTGATTTCCCTGAAAATTAACAGAGAATTAAAATGAAGCATTAATCCAATTTTATTGCATTTGAATTCAATCTTTAAATTCCAAAACCCTAATTCCACACTATAAATACAACCCCATACCCTAGCCTCTCTTCATTCTGAAATCTATTGTCAAAAATTCTCAAAATTTCCTAAGTCAAGAAAGAGTACAAGTGGAGTTAGCCCAAGTTAACTTTCCGGCGAGAATTCGAAGCGATTCCGGCTATCCCGCGACTCCACGAAACCACCAATCTCTTCCTCAACCTCCCCTCTCTTCTTTCAACTTGTAAGTCCCACTTCTTATTCTATTTTTGCATCTTAAAAAGTTCTCTTTTCAAAACTTGTCGGAAATGGAGTTATCCCGACATTCGATTCTAAAATCGTTAACATCACAATTTTTCTTATGAGTCATTCATCCATATCATTATATCTTGCTTAGTTATCATGAAATAAATATTGAGAACAATTTTCATTTTCAAATATCATGTCATGTACCTTTAATTTGCGTTTTTCGTTTAAATATCACAAACTTTACATATGACATCTTTTAAGTATTTAGCTTAGCATACCTTTAGAATATCTCATGAGGTAATGACCTACCTCTCACATACACACATCTTAACATAGCACGATTTGCTTGAAACCAATATCTTACGGCAAAATACGACTTTTCAAATAAATACCTTAAACTATTGAAAACCCGGATTTCTTTTAATTGTGTTAATTCATTCCTTACGATTATTCCACTATAACCCATTTTGGGGAACCCGATCGGGATGGTGCGGATTATTGCACATCCTAGGAACTAGTAGAGCTAGTTGCAGACCTCCTCACGAAGCATACGATCTCGATGGAATTTTAATACAATTTTTAAGAAAAACGAGAATTTCTATTTAATAATAAAAATTAATTTTTAATAATTATATAAATATTATCAAACCATCTATTTTTAATATATAATCAAATTTCATGTTTTCTAAACAAAATAAAAGAATTACAACTTTCATGAAAATACCATCAAGAATCAATACAAGTCAAACTTTACATAAAATACCATGAACTATTTAAGCTAGATATTTATTCACTAGAATATCTCACCTTTTAAAAGTTACATCCATGAAAAGCTTAAATACGATAATTAAATACTTGAGCATTATTTTGAAAGTATATTTTTCATAAAAACCTCTCAAGTTATATAAAATTAAATTAAGGACCCTAGTAAATATAGGTTTAAGCGGGACCAATTCTTTTGAGTCTCACGGAGCCGGAGAAAGTGAGTGCTTGCCTATTTAAGGTAGAAAACTAAAACGGGGTTATCAATGGTAATTGTCTTGGAAAAAGCACAAATCCTGCCGTCCATGTGCAGCAGTTACCGATAACTCTAAAATCCAATTCAGGAATCCAAATCTGTTTAAGTGTCTGATTCAATTTGAGTCTCAGTCTAATCTGAATACAATCCAAATATGAATCCAACTCAAATTCAACATGAATACAATATACCAAATATGAACACTTGAACTTGAACATGAATAGCAGAACAAAATCAGAACATGCAACATGACTTGATTGGACCGAACCATGGCTATATCTTGAACTTGACTACATGACTATCTGTTTACATCCTGATCCGTTTACATGAACAAATTATACCATGGTCTCGGCAAGTCTGATAACTATAAATCAATACAATATACACTACGTGGTTTTTAATGGGGTAGGCTAGTGCGGAATGTGTTAAAAGTGGCATGATGACGGTCATTAAAAGACACCTACATGAACATCATGTGCCGTTATCCCGTGGGTTTTGACAGGGCCTTGTACTCATATGTTACCTTATTCCACGGAGCACGTTGGACTCCTCTTGTATACACTGGAACATTCTATACCAAACTACAAACAACTATGTTAACATAACAAACACATAAGTTACCTGTTATATTCTCTTTACCTAACTATTACATTCTATCTCTTGGGACTTACCGAGCGGTAGTTTGCTGACGACATTCATATCTCTTCTTTCTTTGGAATGTTGTCAGGAGGACCCGGATCTCAGGAGATCGAGCCCAGCCAGGACGACTTGGAGTAGTTTACCGAGGAGGCCGACATTTAGACTTACTTGTACTTTTTTCTTTTCAGTTCTTATGCCATTGTTTAGGCATCGCTTTCTATTATTGTACTTTACTTTTCAGTTGTATGTAAAGATTGAAAATCAATAAAAGTTGTTGTTTTATTACATCTCTTGTCATTCTTGTGCTTTACATTTAGATTGCTTATTTACGCTTAACGTGTTTACTTCGGAGTAAATACGCCGCGGCCTCGCCACGTCTCCTTACCCGTACACTGAGAAGCGGGGTGTGACATCGAAGTTTCTTGACACTCAATCCAGTTTGTTTTTCTACTTCAATTTTATACTCTTTGAATTTTTCGAAAGCTTCAGACTTATGTTTCAACAAGAACACTTGTCCAAATCTCGAGAAATTATCAGTAAAAATTATGAAGTATGAATAACCGCTTCTTGCATATGTAGACATTGGTCTATATACATCACTATGTATGAGGCCTAAGAGTTCTGTAGCTCTCTCTCCATGTCCAGTAAACGGAGTTTTGTTCATTTTACCCTTGATGCAAGACTGACAAGTCGCATAAGATTTATATTCAAACGGTTTTAAATATCCATATTTATGTAGCTTGGTTTTTCTTGTTTCGTTAATATGACCAAGTCTACAATGCCAAATGAAAGCTTCATTTATCTCTGAAATCTTTCTTTTGTTTGTGTGTTGTATGTTAAAAACTGTGTGTTGATTCAGGATGTAGATTCTGTTATTTAATATACCATACCCAATCAACTGTTGATTTAGATTAATGTTCATAACATTCTTTGTAACACAAAATTATATTCTTCATTGCCCAACAAAGATACAGATATTATGTTATACAACATGGATGGCACAAAATAATATGGGTTCAAAACCAATATACACCCTGAAGGCAACCCCAGATGATACTCTCCTACGGATACAGCATGAACATTTGATCCATTTCCAATATGGAAAGTATGGTCACCTTTCTTCAAAACCTTGCTATTTCTCAATCCTTGCACACAATTGCAGATATAAGATCCCGAACTGGTATCTAATACCCAGGATGTAGAGTTTATAGAAAAACAATTTTCGGTAACAAACATACCTGAAGTGGAAGCATCAACATACTTTTTCTTCTTGAGATCGGCGAGGTTCTCAAAACAGTTTCTTTTCCAGTATCCTGACTTGTGGCAGTAGAAGCATTCTCCTTTTCCTGATCCCGCAGCCCCTGACTTGTCTTTCCTCTATGCCTTTTTAACTCCACCTCTCGGTTTGATGGGTTTCTTCTTCTTCTTTCCCTTAGCTTTAGCTTTTGGGACGGAAGAGAAAGATTGCCCAGCAACTAAAGAGGGAGTTTTCACTACTTTCAGTATGCTCTCTGCACTTCTCAACATATTGAGAAGTTCAGGAAGCGATTTCTCCAAATTATGCATGTTGAAGTTCACTATAAACTGAGCATAGGAAGGGGGGATAGACTGTAGAACTATATCAACATATTGTTCATTCTCCATCGTCCATCTCAGGTCCTCTAGTTCTTCAATAAGACCTATCATCTTTAGGACACGATCTCCTACAGATGTACCAGCAGCCATCCTCATTTGAAACAACTTTCTTGAGGCCTCGTAACGAAGAGCACAAGATTGCTCCCCATACAACTCCTTTGTATGGAGAAAAATGGATTGCACATCTATCTTCTCATACTGCTTTTGATGTTCGTTGTCCATCGAAGCTAACGTGAGGAATTTGGCTGTGGCGCAATTAATATCCTATGTCTTGCGGATCTCTTTATCCGCAACAGAGGAATTAGGGCCTGGGAAGGAAGGGGCTGGAGCAGTAAGGACATATGCAACCTTATCATAGGTAATGGGCAATATTCACGTTCCTCAGCCAGTCTTTATAATTAGGTCCCGTTAGTTTATTTTTCTCTAATAGAAGCTTAAATCCCGTCATTAGTATCTGCCATTAAGAGAGAGAAAAGGAAACACTCAGCAATAGCTCTTGTATGATTAGATTGGTTTTTTATCTTATCTAATCAATATCTCCCACTGCTTTTATCAAATTTTCCTTCAAATCTTAAAAAGAAAATTAGCCAGGATTAATTACATTCTACAAGTTCGCTAACCGATCAGCTAGGCTAGTGTCGGTACTCCGAGGGAGGTTCCCCATGCTTTTGCATAGACCTAATTAAAATAAACTTCGTTTCTCTAGAGTCATAATCCTGTTGACACCTTTCTAGACACCTACTGGATTAGCTAATTGTATAGTGTAAAATTCTTCTAGGAGTAACTATTACTTACAGTGGGATCGAGATCCAACTATCAAATAGAAAGTATGCAATCTCATTGCAAATTTCAACACTTGAAATTCCCAATATAGTTTTTACCCCTAGCGTCTTATGAGCTTAACTATGGTCAACAAATCATAAGTGCTAGTCAAGTTCCACCTGTCATTTCATGATTGATTTAGACTTATTCGTATGACCCTTAACTATGGTCAACAAAGTCATACGAATGTCCTAATCGATCGCATCATATGCTTTATAAGAAGACATCACTTAGCTACTGTACACTACGTCTTAACTATAGTCAACAAACGTAGCACGAATACTAAGTACTCTACTTCCTAAAATGGCGAAAGGCTACGAATGGTTTTGATGAAAACGTTTAACATAATGAACTTGATATCGTTGTAGAATCTAGTGATTTGAAAAGGAGTGGTTTAAGCTCCGCTTTTAAAAATCGAGTAGTTTTCAAAACAAACCGAGTGTGTTGTAGCATTTGCTAGTTTTGCTAAAGTGGTCACTCCCGTTGAAGATATCTAGGCTCTTTCCTCATCGAATGAGGTGCTGGATATTCATCAAGGAATACCACCATGCAAACCAAGAACTAGAGCTACCTTTTTGAAAAATTTGATTCTACAATATCTTTAGATTTATTTTCTTAACATTAATCTTATTAATGTTTTCCCATCATTTAACCTTATCATTGCAGAAAAAACGAAAATAGAACGTACGCTTATTCCATCCACATTCGCCACGGGGCCCCGTCATACACCGTTAGGTTACTTAACTAATGGCAGAGCGGGGACTGGACTAGCGCAGGTGCAAAACATAAGCGGTATTTATTATATATCACACACATATATATAGCCATCCGTCACATGCAATAATAAGCATTTCAGATCACAGATGAATATATTGGATATACTATGAATTCCGTATTTCATTTAAGCCCTGAACGAAAGACGGATTCCACGGTCATGATGAATAGCCAAAACCCCATCCTAGACCCTTATGGGTGCGGCAAACTACCCTTCAAATTCCCGAAGTGAAGTAACCTTCCTCAATAAAATGAGTAGGCCACTCAGTGTTGGATATAGTACCCTCAAAGTCGATTATTGGATCGCAGGCACGTGATTGCAATGATTGAGGGAGGACCTATACCGGTAGGACAGTCTTACTCAAGATGATAGTATGCTATCTGGTTTATCTTTATCATCGTGTACATGTTTCAGGTGATATCGCAGATCACTATTACACATTGATAGAGCCCTTAGGATTCTTGCTTGACTATCAGCAGTATGATGGCGATCATATATGTGAGAGTTGGGTAGTCTGCACATCCTTAAAGTGGTCCTTAGTCGTGGGAGTTTCGAGACTGGGCATCGATACTCCACCAGTAGACTAGTGTATACAGTCGAGACCCCGACGAGGGGCGGTGGCCGGTCTCACAAGCCATTGGTGTCAGTTGGTTCACCTAAGATGTATACAGGTGCTCATTGAGTTATGAGTACACCGGACAGGACTCGCCGGGAACATGCTAGTTGGTATTATACCCGACGTCAGATAGCAGTTCCCTGGTGACATGTGTACAGATTAGTCTATCGACCTGAGATCATCATTTGTCTCGTGTGAGTTCCGACTGTGCTTTGATTACTACCCTACCACGGCTCAAAGAAGTCGTGCAAACAGGTTTTAGTTGGGTACAGTCTCAAGCCACATGGAGGCAGTGAGTGGATCGACAGGGGTTTCGTCTCTCCCGGTATTAGGGATGAGATCGCGCTGTGTCTAGAAGAGCCATTACACGAAGTCCTTGGCCAAGGCAGGAGATTTACTGGTAGGTATTCCAGTAGTATCTCAGGGTGTTCTGGGCTACACTTCGACACGACTTGTACCGCTTTTGGGGGTCAGACGTTTACCAGCCCCCTAGGCCCGACATGCGATACTCATAGACGAACGGACCGGACTGTGCGGATATTGTCACTGATAGGCTCAGTAGGGTGTCAGGATGAGTTCACTCATCAGCCTCCCTTTTGGTCAATACCTGGGCGCCCGTTATGTACAACTAGTACCACTGACGTGCTAGTGGTTAAATCCACAGCCAGTGTATTGACGATTCTTTAGAGTCCCCCACAGATAGTTTTTCCAAGTTTCGGGCGAAACGTTGTAGAGGCCGTATGGTATTATGGCAGGGTTCGGTCATATACGTGCACTTGTGCACGGATCATGATTGGACGGATCATACTAGTGGGCTTTGGTTTAAACCAGATCCTAGTATTAGATTTGTTGGATTACTTTCGTCTCATCGCATTTGCATTTAGTCAGAATGCGGATGCAGGTATGTATATATAGGTGAGAGGTATCCTTGTGATCCGTCACGAGTTTACTTTAGATGTTGCCATATCTTTTTATTGTTGCAAACATTTGGATTAATGTTTGCTTGTGGAAATTGTGAGTGGATATCATCATGAAGGGCATTAAATGTGACATGGACATGGATGATGACTCATGGTCTTATTCTTTGAACCATGTCAACATTTGTGATTGATTGTTGTAACGAAATGAGAGGTGGAGAGAGAGAGAGGGCCGCCATATAGCCTTGGGCTTGCTCTTGAGATGATAATGCTTGCTCTCTTTTTTTATCTCATCACAATAATAACAAAAGCCTCTTCTTCTTCTTCTTTCTCTAGCTCACTACTTCCACCATGGCATCATCTTCAACCTCTATCCATACATTCTCATGTGTTGAGAATCAATGGATGCTTGAGACAAAATTATCACACACATTCTCTACATCACCTTGGACATGTCGGCTAGCAAACTTCATGTTCAAGTTGCTTTGGTTTGAAGCGGGAGCCCGTAAAATGACTTCTTGTTGTGGTGCCCTTTCCGACGAGGAGACCAGAGATTGAGCGAGATCGGAGATACCGTGAGGAGCTAGAGATGGTGGCCAAAGAATGAAGGACACCGATCGATCGGTATAGCTATTCTAACTTCTTGTAGAAAGCTAGTATAGGTTAATGGTACGATCCGGGTTAAAGTCTGCGTTAGCGCCAGTTTCGTAAAAAGTTTTTGTTTCCGCGTTTGGCCTCGGATTGACGGCCGGGGCGCTACCGTAGACTTATACTCAGCACTTCAAGAACCTGGTAGTTTGTGCACCCCACCTTGGGTCTATCTTAGGAGCAAAAACAGTAAATGAAATAATACAACGGTAGCTACAACCTCAACCCGGATGTGCCCCACATTTACAAATTACATGAATGAAAGAAAACACTTTTCTCATATCCCCCGACTATTCATCCACGACGATCCAATACTCCATATACACAAACCATCACATGATACAAATATGTGTAACCTCCACTAATCGACGTATAGCAATTAGCGTATATTTCTAAACACATATACAAACTGAAACCGGATAAACGATGCTAAATTTTCAACTTCGAAACACTTCGAATTGCCCCTAGACAAAGATAACATCACATGCAATCTGGGAAAAATCAAATAGTACCTTAAAACCTAAAACCAAGAGATCAGAACACCACCAAAAAACCAGATCCAAATGCTTTAACTGGACCGGCCAGGCTAGGAAAATAGAGTATGTGGTCGGCCAAGTTTTGGAAATTTGGGCTCGTTTTTCGAGGGTTTTCAAGTTATATCATAAATAGCCTTCTGCACTTGTTTAAAAAATTTTTAGATGACTTTTTAAAATTTCTAGAAACTTGGTTTTAAGTACAACTGTTTCGGAGTCATTTCGGTTTCGAAACTTTATACATCATCTACTATACTAGTTCTTGTTTAAGTAAGCTCTTATACCATGTAAGTAGATGTTGCACACAACCACATGGTTTGTAGGGAGGCGGAATTAGCAAACAACAATTTTGAAGCAAGCAACATCGACTTAAACACCCGGATCTTATCTTAAACCCTAACTAACATAACAGTCTAGGAGATTTAACTACTGTGAAAGATGTTATACCTCCTTGAACCGGTCCTTCAGGTCTTCTTTCCGCTTCCTTTCTCCTCTTCTTGGCTCCTTGGTAGTTAGGATAGAATTCGGTCTCCGGTCTTCTCTATGTCAAAGATGATCCACCCGAGAGCTTATGGATCAAGCTACAACCTCAACTATGAGGTAACTAAGAAGTCTAGTTTGCTAAAAGAGACTACTTAGAGGATGTAGAGAATGATTAAAGGATTATTTAATCTCAAAAACCTTAGGGATAACAACTCATGTGAGGGTTAGGGTTTGAGGTAGAAGGAGGAGAGAACTTGGAGAGAGAATGAGAGAGTGAAAATGAGCTAAATGTTGTGATGATAATAGAATGGCTAAGGCTTCAATAATTTAAGCATGGATTATTTTTTCACAAAAATTATCAACCATGCTTCAATAGTGAAGCTAAATCAATAAAATATAAATCTAGCCATGCATTTATCCATACCACAAATATCTCCACATTCCACCTCATTTAATCTTATTTTCATAAAAAGAAAATCCATTAATGAGGTGTCTCCTTCTAGAAGCATATCTTGTACAATTACAAGAATGCCCCTCACCGTATATACATACCCATATTCGTATTTCGAAAAATAAGAATACAATGAGATAACAATAATCTAAAATTATAATACTAGGATCCGGCTTATACCAACGCCCACTAGTATTATCTATCCGAATATCATCCGGGTAGCCAGTATACGTATATGATCGAAACGCTGCCGTAAGACCATACGACATCTACATCGTTTCGCCTGATCCAGAAAAACCCTCTGTGTGGGACTCTAACGACTCGATAGTATGCTGATAGTAGGTTTAACCACAAGTCCGTCAGCGGCACTAGCTGTACGTAATGGCTACCTAGGTACATGTCGAAAAGAAGGCTGACGAGCGAACTCATCCGAACCCCAATGAGACTATAAGTAACACTTTCCGTACAGTCCAGTCTCTTCGTCTGATATGTCGCATATCATGTCTAGAGGGGAAATCGTCAGACCCCAATAACTTTATAAGTCATGCCGATGTATGGTCTATAACTATTCGAGAAACTACTGATAACACTTACCAGCAAATCTTTTCAGCCCTGACCAGGGACTTGCTGTTATAGCCAATCGAGCAAAGCGCAACATCAAATCCTAATACGAGAGAGATGAAACATCTCCTATCACTCACTGCCTCCATGTGACTCGGGACTGTACCCAAAATCTACCTGTTTGCACGACTCTGATGAGCCATGGTAGGGAGGAAATCAAAGCACAGTGGGAACCACACAAGACACTATGATGATCTCGGGTCTATAGACTAACCTGTATAAGTGTCACCAAAGAACTGCTATCTGACGATAGGTATGGTACCATCTAGGAGTTCTCGGCGAGTACTGTTCAGTGTAGGCATTCTCTAATGAGCACTTGTGTACAATCTTTGATGTCAAACACCAATGGTTATGAGATCAACCATCGCCCCCATATAAGGTCAAGAAACGTACACACTAGTCTACTCTGGAATATCGATACTCTCTCGACTAGGAATTGTTAATGGACGTGCTTGCGGACTACACAAGCCCCACTAGTATGATCTGCATCATAATCCTGGTAGTCAAGCAAAAATCCTAAAGGCTTTATCAACATGTATACAAGATATGAAATACTAAGTAAAATACATCACATGTTAAGATAAAGACAAACCAATTAGCTTACTATCATATTGAGTTAGATTTTCCTGTACATACATATCCCTAGCATCCTATACAATGAAGTTCTCTAGGACATACATATCCAACACCCGGCTGCCTTCTCCATGTCCACCAGCAAGCTGTCGGCCACAGATAGCCCCGAGGGCACCTCAATGTAGATGTCGCCCTCCTGCACTTGGATCCCGGTAGGGGGTGGCCGAAAGACCACCCGCTTCTTTCTTTTAAGGTGGATTTCCTCGGTGGTGGAAGACTCCTCCTCTCTCACCCGGGGCACCGGTTCCCGCATGTGCTTCTGACCTCCCCGCCACCCCCCTCCCCCCCGTGGCGCTCCTCTGGGACTGGAGGTGCGGCGGAAGGCTTGGCCGGAGGAGTTTGCCTCGGGGCCGTGCTTGGACCAGGTCGGGATGAGCTTGCGCCACCGGTCTTTCTTCCTTGGGCCTTGGCGGCCATGGAAGCCATGATTTTTGATCGGTCCATGGGCTCTGCAAAAAAGAACACACAGGAGAAAAGATCACCGAAGTTGAAACGACAAAGAAAATTTAGCAAAGTCTAAGCAGATCGTCAAAAACCCTAACTTACCCAAAAAAACGCGCAGGATTGAGCCCAGCCCAGCTCAGTACCTGCTCTGAAAGAAGGAGATCAACTCGCAGGATCGGTTCCCACTGGGACACCACTTTCGCCTCGGGGGAGGTCGACTGCTTCGCCATCGGGCAGTCGGCCCTATGCCACTGTGTGGGCACAGGCCTATCCTTACCCTTCGGTGGCCCGACGAAGACGTGCTTCTCCTTTCATTCATGGATGGAAGAAGGGACGACCACTATCCCTGACCCGACAGCCCCACCCTTACGTTTTTTAAATGAAAAGTACACCCAGCTCGGCTCTTACTTACTGGTACCGGGGTGATTTTTATAACAAAGAAAAGACAAAAGGAGGGTCAAACTGAAGGGGATCCGATCAAATTTTAACCTGACCAGAAACCTAAGTAAGATCTTCCACGAGTTCGGCGCTAACTAGCCCGGGGCAAGACGGAAACAATGAAGCACCGCACGAACCTCGGGTGAGAAGGGAAGACGCATTCCTACCTGGAATGCTTCCAGGTACAGAGCAATCTCCTTATCTCGCACCTAGTCTGCCCGCTCACCCTCTCTGGTTAAACAGAGTGAATAGTTAGAAGGAACATGGAATCGAGTCCGGATGTCGGAAAGCTCGACCATGCGATTCAAAACGGAGGGCGCATCGCCGGTATTCCTAATGCGCAACTTGGGAGCCCTTATTGCCACCCGACGGCGAGTGACTAGGGCAGACCTGACTCTAGGGATCGAGCCCGACACAGAAGTTGCAGTAGAAGAAGAACCCTCTCGGCTATCTGAAGCCGAAGAGGAAGAAAACCTACTGGACTCGGGCCCAGCAACTGGAGCCTTATCGTCCGACTCTACCCCTTCTACATCTACAGACACATCTGAGGAAGACATCTAACCTGATTCAAAGAAAGGGACTCACCGAGAAAAATTCAACAGAAGATCCGATCTAAGCAGAGGTGCGCCGATTAATCTTCAAACAACGAAAAAGAATTAAGGCAAAGTGTTGGCCCTAGAATGGTCCCCTCCTATTTATACACCCCAAAGAGAGTATCCTACGGCCCAGATCAATTCACGCCAAAATGAAGCGTCGTGCCTAGCTGCCGTCGAGGCTCCACATGGCGGCGACCATTGGGGATGTATTTTCATTACAGGAGTCAGACACAGCCTGTCACGCCCGCCAACCGACGTCGGACACGTGGTCCGTAGCCCAACTGACGATCGAGTGAAATGGCGCCCTCTCTTTAAAGCGCAATCATTTCACCGATCCGCTGACGTCATCAGGGATACGCGCGAAAACTTAGACGTGCGATGAGACGCTATGTAGACTCAAAGATCGAAACGACGCAACCGCCAAACGCTATGTCGTTCCACCATGAAGAATTCTCGGTACCAAGCTGAGCAAAGAAAACCTACCAGGCCACTCTTGACCCAACCCATAAATAAGTCGGAACGAGAGTGGAGTGCTAATGATGATGCTCACAAGTAGGAATTCCTCAGATTACGACACGTGGCGGATGATGTGTCCCGGGGGCTACATAAGTGGAATAAATAATATGCATTGGGGACTTTTCTCGGGACATCATCTCCGAGAATGCATCCGACCTTTCGGAGACCTCCCTGAATACCTTCCATACTTACCTAGCAAACAACTCTCAGCTCACCTTTGAGTCATACTACAACCGAGCTTCCTCGGCATCCTTGCTCTTCTCCGAGCTGTTGCAAGGCCTGAGCTTTCTCGGCCTCCCAGCTCGCCTCCGAGCCATTCGACAGGCCTGAGCATCCTCGGCCTCCCGGCTCATCTCCGAGCGTCCTGACAGGCCGAGCTTTCTTGGCTTCGCTGATCAACTGAAAGCGCGGAGCCCAAGTGCCCCCGCAACTGCTCTGCGTATTTCGCACCGCCCCACGTTCCGTGTCCCACGCTGGCATGTCCCCCCATTAATAACCGTATCCTGTCATTAATGCAGGGATAACGCAGGGGCGTAACTGACGGTGAGAATCTCGCGTCGGCTCGCTCCACTCGACCAGTATATAAACCTCTCGTTTAGACGACTCAGGTAACTCGAACTCATTCCAATAAGCTGCTACGCTGCTCTAATTCCCCAGCACTAATTTGATTGTCGGAGCGTCCTACGGTGGTTTCCCATCCCGGGGCTTCCCTTGCAGATAGGTCGGACTCAGCAACTTCCAACAATCCATTGAGATCCACACGCTCAACAATCCCAAAACAAATCTCGACCGTTCAAAATCGTTCGCTACCAGATCGACAGAGTACAATATCTGAGGGAGATCACAGCCTCCATCAGTCACCCAAGTAGCCCATATCTTGTAGCGAGATAAAGGGAACGAGGTTGAAGAAGAAAAATGATTTGATTTTGAGAAGATGACGTTAGGGGAGTGGTTTGATAATATGGAGAGATATATACCGCAGGCAATCAATGAAGTTGCCGAGCAGATGATTGAAAGAGCTTGAGGGAGAAAGCTTGGCGATATGATGAATACGTTGCCAATGGTTTCAATGATAACTAGGTTTCAGGTCAGTTTTGTAACACGGTACCATTTATTAAAATCTCAACATATCATTTAGAGATGTTTTGACAATAAAGGAGCATCGGTTGATGATAACATTATGTGTAATATTTGTGGTTATTTCTCTTTGTGGGCAGGAATGAGAAAGAAGCAGCATGTTTTGCGTCCAAGCCAGCTCTTTCGATAACAATGGTGGAAATGAAGGATGATTTGCTAGAGGAGTGGATGGTGGTTTCGAGCAGGGCATCAATTTGGGGTGCTCGATTGCCTGCTGTTTGTTGTTAATTTTATTAGGATTTAGTTTATTTTATATTAAACTTTGTCCAATGTGTGTTGTTGGGGATGTATCCTGCTTTTGAGATGTAAGGAGGTTGTATGAACTAAACAACCCTGAAACGAATCTGACGAAATGCCCATCCATGCCAAGTTTGTATTAAGATTCAGAGAATATATTAAAAACTTGCCGAAGAGATTCGTCTACATGATAATCATATCACAAATTAAAGCAGTCCCTAAAAGAAAAGCTTAAAAAGACATTCCGCTTACGCATAATTTCAAAGATTCAGGACTTGTTGCTTCCGCCAGCGGAGGAGCCATTGTTGGGCTTGGGGTTTGAGTTTGTTGCTGCATCGAGGTTGCTTCCGCCAGCAGGTTTGGCGCCGGCATTCGGTTTGGCATTGAGCTTTTGTTTGAGCTCAGAGAGGAGAGCCTTGTTCTCTTGGTCGAGGAGCTGTGCTTTCTTTCTCAGCTTCTCATTCTCCTTCATTATGTAACAGTTCTCCAAGAACAGCTGTGAGTTTATCCTTTCCATGTGCTACACCCTAATGAAAACAGTACTATCTTAGGAACCTCTATGAAAATGGAATCAGCATAGATTATTATGGATTTAATGGATCTGTGATATACCGCAACCCGCTGCCTGAGAGATAATACTCAACCGAAAGAGCTACTGATTACTTCCAGTAGGCATAACACAATATGGTAAGAATTTTCTCTCGGAGGTTGCCGGTCCGGTTTTTGTATCCAAAAATGCAAAAACATTAAAAGATAAAGATTAATAAACAACCTTTTGTGGTGTTGGTTTTCCTTCAAAGCTATATTTGAGATGAAGAAGAATAAGATTGATATTTGAGGTATGATATTGAGTTTGGATGGTCTCTTTATATAGTCGAGAAGTTTTAGAGAGAGAAACAAGTCTAGAGAGAGAGAGAGAGAGTTGAGTTCTGTGAGAGGAGACACAGGAATCATGCATGTGTGGGAGGAGGGGTGTAAGCAAGCAAAGGCTGCTGCAGGTAGAGAGAGCAAGGATTTAGAGGAGTGCTTATGATTAATTTTGCCCTGTGGCAACTCACGTGACAGAGGGGAAGGGTGATTAGTTGATGTTATTTATGTAAAAGGGTAATTATGTACACAAAACACCCCTGTAAGTTGTCAGCATTTGAAGTAACTTCGGGGCTATTTAGTTGATAGAAAATAGAGATGCATTCAACATTTTGTAGCAAAAAAATTATCTTGTAAATCGGTTGCAATAACGTTTCAAACTATGGAAATCACAACAATTATTAATGATGTTACATAGGTTCACATTCGAATTGTAAGTAGTTGTTTAAATTCAGAAATCCAATTGAAAATGCTTGTAAGCAACTAATTAGTGGATTTGCACGCTTTCTACTTGCAATGAATGCTGCAAATATTGAATTTAATTATTATTTCTGGGCAAATATTTTCTTTTACGTAACTGCATTCCTGTAATGGCAAACAACATGAATGGAGTACGGAAAAAGATTGCCATATCTGCCCATTGGATTTGAGCCCCTCGTGAGACTCGTTGGATTTTTGGCCGCCGTTTCTTAAAGGAGGTACATATTCATGCAAGGTATTCTTTAACGTTTCTTCATTTTCAGAAGATTCTCTTTCTTAGTTGGATTTGGATTTGAATTTTGTTTTTCCATCATTGTTTCTCCTAACTTTATAGTTTTGTGCCAGATGTGTGATGGGTGTTTAGCGTGATCACCAGTAGCAAATGACTGTTTTGCCCATGTGGGTGTAGGCCTCAGTTAGACCATGGGCAAAATGGTAATTCTGGAGGTTCTATGCTACTTTAAACCGGTGGGCTCTATGTATTATTTCTACTCCTTATGACCGGACACAGGTTACGCTAAAACATTGGTCATATACTTGACCAATTAGTTGGCAAGGAAATGGCACGATTGTTTTTCAGGAGTGTTTTGGTCATTATACATGGGTTCAGAAAAAGACCCTAAGGATTCATTTCAGTGTCTATGAATACTCCAGATTAATGACAAACAACGGAGGTATGTTTTCCCTAGTTTTAGCTATAATTTAATGTAAACTTCTTTTTCTTTATTTTTCCTCCATTAAAAATTGTATGAGAGCTTTTTAAGTGGATGATAAATGAAGTGGAGAGTTTTTTATGTGCATGTCTTGTTTAAATTGTAACTACTTTACTTGGTTTCATTTTTAGTTGCTAATGAAATATGGCTAACATGCAAGGTAAAAGCATCTAATAGTTGATCATGGTTAAATTTGCGGAAATCATAAGTAGAATTAGTTACCGTCCGATGATCAAAACACCCCTTAGTTGACTCCATAGAATCGAATTGCCCCTTAAGGTGTGAGCGTTGGGGAGGTATATCCAAAGTAGCTATATGAGCCGTTCTCTTGATATTCTCTCTTCAATTGCAATCGAATTTCTCTCCATATATTCGCTCAAATGAGCACCGCATATCATGAGCCGTCTTGTAAGAAGAGACCTTGTTAAGAATATCAACGTTTAAAGTACAATGTAAAATTTTCAAAACTTTAATGTTCAAAAAAATAAATTTTTATCACGAGTACTCAACATAAATTTAGCAATAGAGAGAATATAATACTCATTATTTACGATTAGCCACATACTCCTACCACGAGATTCTAAATAAGCCGCCATCTTCAATTTCTAAATAAAAAACTTCGAACCATCAAAATATAGGGGATTATGAATAGATAGTTCATCATGATAAGAGCAATATGGTAAAAATGGTGCCATGGATCCAGGATGTCAAGGCAAACAAGAGAGCACCAAGCTCTCTTGTACCAAATGAGAAAAAGGTCCTAGAAGAGGGATGAATAGGACTAAACTACCGATTTTCCTAAATTAAAAATTCTAAACACTTACTAATACAAATCACAATTACAAAGCTTAGACAAGAGATGAAACAATAGAGATAAGTAGTTAAGCACAAAACAATTGTAAAACTAAATCATATAGCAAGAGACTATAGAAGCATCAATTAAGCACAATGAGAGCAATTAGAGCATATAGATATCTAGCATGCAATTTCTAAACTAATAAGCAGAAGAGATAAGAAATTGTAAACTCAAACACAAGAGATTTATAGTGGTTCGGGATATCACACAGTCCCCCTTTTTAGGCGCACGAGCTCGTTCCACTAAACACGTCTCCACCGAGACTATCACGTTGCGCACCCGTAACTTCTTACACCCACGTCTCCACCGAGACAACACGTTGCGCACCCGCAACCTTCACAATCACGTCACTCGACATACAAGTGACTCTTCACTACAAATTCTCCTTCCTTACAAAGGTCCTCTCATACTTACAAAGGTCATCTCACACTTAAGAGACCTCATACAAAAGAAGAAGAAAAGATATACAAGCACAATTACTCTTTAAAAAAGTTTCTCTCAAGCTCAAGCTAATACTCTAAGAGTATAGATATCCAATTGAAGCTCTTGAATGTGTGAGAATGATTAGGATAACAAACGAAAAACTCTTTCAATTCTCACAAAAGATGAGATTTTTCTTTTCAATATCACTCAAGAATAAGCAAGTGAAAATCTGTAACTGAATTCTCCCAAAAATCCAAAGCAAAAGTCAATTTATATTCCCAAAGAAAAACTAGCCGTTATGGGTCAAAATCAGTAGAAAACACTTACGGCAGACGTCTGAAGAAAAAATGGGCAGATGTTTGTGTTGGGTTACACTAACGCCCTAACCATCTACCGTGGCCATTTGCGGAACAAAATTTTTTCTTGGGTTTGAAACTGGCGCTACAATAATCCATTCACCGGATCTACCATAAACCTAAACTAGCAAGATAAGAGAAGCTATCTACTATGATAGAAAAGTCTCACCAAACGATCCGTGTCCTTCGTTCTTCTTTCTTCTTCATTAGCTCTAAGTGACATCCTTGATCGATCTTGTTCATCATTCCTTGCTCCTTCAGTTCTCCTGGATCGCGCTTGATAGCCGGTCTTCCTCCGTCACAGATGATGCACCCGAGGGATGTAGTCTATGGCTCTAGCTCCACACTAAGTATCAAGTGGAGTAACTAGAGATTTTAGATTGCTAGTCTAAGAAATCTAGGATGTAGTCTAAGGTTCAATATATGTTTCTATCTCACTACCTCTCTTGATTCTCAACACAAGAGAGTGTAGAGAGGAGGTAGAAGATGAAAGTGGAGGAGCTCAAGAACAAGGAAGATGTCATGACCCAATTTAGGCACGCAACCGGCACTTAAATCACGCAACGTCTAAAAGCATGACGTAATTTAAGTAAGCCGACAACCCAAAAATCTAAAGCATAAAAGATAGAAAGATATACCATTTCAAACATTTGCTAAAACATTTGAAAATCTTAACTTAATTTATTTTCTTGAAAATATAAGCAGCATCTCTTTTGTAAAAACTAGCCCCAAACGGGTACAAGCATAGAATAAATATAAAGCATCCCAAACGGTAGCAACTCACGCCAAAAGGGCGGAATACGACCACAACAAGTGTATACACACACACATACATACACACACACACACGGCGCCGTAGCGAAGGAATAAGCGATAAGGAAGTGAAATAACATCACAACATAAATAAAATAGCCGGCTCATACGAGCTTGACACCCAAAGTCACCAAAATATACAACATCGATCCTCACAAACTTGTCTCTAAGTCAAAATACATGAAAGTAGTGGATGGAGAGTACTAGATACAACAAGATATACAATGAGGTCACACGGATAACCGCAAAACCACCCATCTATCCAAAATCATGACCAACAGCAGCGGTATCCGTAGAAGTAGATGAAATGTGAAGCTCTGGCGCGACTATACTAAGGGTCAAGCCTGCAAAACACTGTGGCACAACGGGAATGAGTTGCAAACTCGTGAATAGTAATAATATCATACAGATAATCGCAAGTGTGCATGAAAAGTGATAATCTGAAATATGCCATCTGATAGCATAAATATAACAATACGGATATGCAGTAAAATCATAATCAAGGTACATCACCAGGGTATAACAACTACATGAAACAATACATGTCAAATAAATCCTGAGTATGGGATAACACATAAAACCTCATGTATGAATCATCATCATGGAAAAACCGATGTCCATCAACGACACCCTAAATCCCAATATCTAAGGCACCGTCACACTGATCGGTCCTCATATCCATCACATCATGGAACCCGAGTGTCCAACATCGACACTCGAATCATCATGAAACCCGTGTCCAATATTGACACGTAAATACTCATATCTCAGGTGCCGTATACTCAGATCGGCCCTCATATATATCTCATCTCAGGTGCCGCATACTCAGATCGGCCCTCATCCATCTCATATCATAACTCCAAAACGGTATCCTCCGGATATCCGCCGAGTTTTATACAATCACTGGTAGGTAGTACTCCCTCTACCAGGCTCATCTTCTACTGCACAACATACCTTTCTTGCCCCGGGGTACCATACCGGGTCCACCATGTACCCGCAAACGGCTCATCCAGCTCCTCGAATCGGGTATCACATAGCCCAGAACCGAGAAAACTCTTGGTGGACGCATCAAATATCATATCAAGAGAAACCGCGTTTTTAAATCAACATGTAATTATTTATGAAATATATTCGAGGTTCTCAAATCCAGAAACTACATGAAATCGGTACATCAATGCATATGTCTATGAAATACAAATGCATGCAACATAGAACGGTGTTGTGAGCATATCAAGAGAAAACCGCTCTTCTAAATATATCAAGTTTTCAAAGGTATCTTGCGGTTTCCCAATTTCATGAAACCGAAGTGCAGCATCTTTTGAAAGTATCGGGTGACTATAACAATGTATGTATGTATGTATGATGCAATTCATATGCGCAATAGAACAAGATTTAACATCTAACTATTAGTGATCAAGGAAGCAGTACAATAAGTTATCCAAGGTAATTTCTATAGTATGCATGTCATGTCAATTACTAACGGTGTGTGCGTGGCATACAGTTTAGTGCTCATACAACATGAACCGTTAGTAATAGTAATGTGTCTCATTAATACTATGTCCATATACAACAGGAAATAGGATATGCAACAATGGTACTCATGCACAATCGATGTATACTTATAAATAATAGTCATGTCACTGAATTCAACCCTCGACACATAACGCCATGCGGGCGATTCCCCCATAGATATTAAATCTACTCACCGATGATCTCGAACTAGGTAAATCCAACCACCTACTTTCCTTTCCTTGTAGCGTTTGAAGTCCCCGCAATCGATCCTATATCACATGACAACATGACAAGTGCAAATTAGAAACCTTTCGATAATACAAGCAAACAACGCTTAAACCAACACACCGACTCCTACAAGCTATCAAGTGTTAGCTTAGTGGCGAACGTGTGTAGCGAAACCCTAAACCAACCCAAGTGCAGCAAGCTACACGAAGTACAAAAACCGTGCCGGATATCCGTATCGCGCGTTGCCGAAACACTAGAAACTAGCTAAGTGGTTCCAGATTTTGTCTATAGTCAATATAGGAAAATCAAACAGTACCAAACACCAAGAATAACCTACAGACACTTACTCTCAAAACCACAACTCCCCAGGTCATAAAAAATCCGGCGGCGCCGGACTTTCTATCATTCTCGCCGGGCCGACAAGGAAGGGTGGGGTCCGGGTTTTAGGTGCACACTCAGGGCTTCTAACACTATACTACCGTATTACTAGATTTTACAGTAGACTAATTTAGTGATAGCAGATCACAGAGACACAAAAACAAACACAAAATACGATATTCGCACATAACCATAAATTTAGTGTTTAAAAAACTAATAAGCATACAAACTTCATATAGCCTATTAAAGAGTCAAAGATCACCACATCACCAACACTTGGGAAAAATCCTAGCTTTCCAAACTCCAAGTCATCATAAGCAAGATTAATGAAAGTTTTAGTGAGGTTGATGAAGGTTTAGGCTTAGGGTTGTGATGGAAATATTATCAAGTGAAGAATTATGAATGAGGAGAAGAACAATGAATTGAGAGAGTGAGGTGAGAATGAGGGAGGGTGAGGTGAAGAATGAGAGTATATGAGTGTGGGGTGAGTGTATGCCTTACACTCACTCTCTCATTAATTATCAATCATGCCTCAAAGTCTTCAACCAATATTCAACCTTTCTCTTCTATTCTCTTCTCTTCTCTTCTTTTCCAAAAACCATTAAAACCCTTTTTTCTTAAAACTAAATTAGATATGATTGTTTAATATATAATATGACATGCTAAAAGGAATGGTTAAGTGTGCCATGGCTAATAAAGCATGGTTAACACCTCCTTAACCCTAATTCAACATGCACAAGTGTGTGCAAGTGTAAAATAATTAAATAAATATTAATTAATTAAATAAAAGATGTAAATAATTAAATAATTATTAGTTTAATTTCATTAAAACCCGCATTAACGCTTAATTACACTAACCGCATTCTAAAGTATTGCAATCTTCCCCCTTAAAGAAATTCGGTCCCCGAATTTAAAAAATCTTACTATGCGTACCTTCGAAGAGATGATGAAATTTCTTTCGCATCTCACTCTCGGCTTCCCACATGACCTCTTCGCTATTCAAGACATGCCAAAGAACCTTCACTGACGGCAAGACCTTTGACCGAAGTTTCTTCACCTGTCGATCCAATATAACTACCGGCTGCTCGGTGAACGAAAGATCATGCTCTAGCTGGATAGTCTGGTGTTGAATCCTGTAAGAAGGGTCATGAAGGTACTTGCGAAGTATTGATACTTGAAATACGGGGTGAACATCCGAAAAACTGGGTGGAAGTGCCACACGATTGGCAACGGCACCAACTCGCTCAAGGATCTCAAAAGGACCTATAAATCGAGGGCTAAGCTTCCCCTTCTTCCCAAATCTCATCACACCCTTCATCGGAGAAATCTGTAAGAATACATGATCACCCACTGCGAACTCAAGTCTACGACGACGACGGTCGGCATAAGACTTCTGCCTGCACTGGGCAGCTCTCATTCTGTCATGAATCAACTGGATCCTCTCCATAGTCTCTTGGACTAGCTGTGGTCCCAAAATCCTGCTCTCGCTGAGTTCGGTCCAATAGACTGGTGATCAACACTTTCTCCCATACAAAGCCTCAAAAGGTGTCATCTGAATCGTCTTCTGAAAGCTGTTATTGTAGGAGAACTCTATCAACGGCAAGTGACGATCCCAACTGCCACCAAAATCAATTATGCATGTACGAAGCAAATCGTCAAGATTCTGTATAGTCTTCTCGGACTGACCATCGGTCTGCGGATGGAAAGCGGTGCTAAAAATCAATCGGGTACCCAAAGCTTCCTGAAGTTTCTGCCAAAGACGGCTGGTAAACTGGGTGCCCCTGTCAGATACGATGCATGTAGGAATGCCGTGCAAACGCACAATCTCATCAATGTACAACTGATCATACTGAGCATATCCAAAAGTGGTCTTCACTGGAAGAAAGTGAGCCTCTTTCGTCAACCGGTCAATAATCACCTAAATGGAGTCATACCCTCGACTGGACCTGGGTAGACCCACAACGAAATCCATGGAGATCTGCTTCCATTTCCATTCCGGAACGGGTGAAGGCTGCAACTCTTTTACCGGTCTCAGATGCTCAGCCTTGACTTGCTGAAAAGTCAGGCACCACAAAACGAAGTCCGAAACATTCCTCTTCATCCCTTCCCACCAGTATATATATCTCAAGTCATGATTCATCTTGCTGGAACCTGGATGAACATTATAAGCTGACTGATGTGCCTGCTCTAGGATCTCGTGCCTCAGCCCCTCGGTATCTGGTACACATAAACGAGTCCTAAAATGTAGCACACCATGGTCATCAATCAAGAACACCAACTCTCTACCCTGCCGAACATCCTCAAAAATCTCAGACATATGGGCATCGTCGGGCTACGCATCACGGATACGATCAAGTAGAAATAGATGGGCGCGGACTTGAGCAAGCTGTCCCTCGGTGGAAGTAAACTTGAACTGCACTCTACTGTCGCACAAGATTTACCAATCTGCAGAAGACTGTCTCTGAACTGTACTCAACTGGGACAAGCTACTTTCGGGCCTACGACTCAAAGCATCAGCTACTATATTTGCCTTGCCAGGGTGATAAAGGATCTCACAATCATAATCCTTCACGAGCTCCATCCAACAGCGACGCCTCAAATTCAGATCCCGCTGCTGGAAAATGTACTTCAAGCTCTTGTGGTCCGTGAAGATCTGACATGACTCTCCGTACAAGTAGTGTCTCTAAATCTTAAGCGCAAAGACCATAATGGCCATCTCAAGATCACGAGTGGGATAATTCTGCTCGTGCTTCTTCAACTGCCGAGAAGCGTAAGCGATAACTCTATCGTACTGCATCAATACACAACCGAGCCCCACTCGAGAAGCATCATAGTAAATGACATAACCGCCCGATCCAGAAGGCAAAGATAAAACCGGTGCAGTCATCAACCGAGTCTTCAACTGCTGAAAACTCTGCTCGCATGCCTCAGTCCAAAGAAAAGGAACCCCCTTCCAGGTCAGTCTGGTCAGCGGTGCAGCGATACTTGAGAAATCTTGCACGAAACGGTGGTAATAATCAACTAAGCACAAAAAGCCGCGGACCTCGGTCACCAATACAGGTCTGGGCCAAAATTGTACAGCCTCGATCTTCTTCGGGTCCACACGAATACCATCTCCCGTAACCACATGACCCAAGAAGTCAAGCGAGAATGCACACTTCGAGAATTTAGCAAACAGTTGGTGCTCTCTCAATGTCTGCAAAGCAATCCTCAGGTGCTGCTCATGCTCCTCTCGACTTCTGGAATAGACCAGAATGTCATCAATAAACACAATAATGAATTGGTCGAGGAACGGCCTAAAAATCCGGTTCATCAAATCCATGAACGTTGCTGGGGCATTGGTGAGTCCGAACGACATCACCAAAAACTCATAATACCCGTAGCGCGTACGAAAAGCAGTCTTCAGAATGTCATCATTCCGAACCCGCAACTGATGATAACCCGACCTCAAATAAATCTTAGAAAAATGTCCCGCACCCTAAAGCTGATCAAAAAAATCGTCAATGCGAGGTAATGGATACCTATTCCGCACCGTAACTCGGTTCAATTGACGATAATCAATACACAACCTCAAACCGTCGTCCTTCTTCTTGATGAACAGAACAGGAGCTAACCAAGGCGAAACACTTGGACGCACAAGTCCCCTATCAAGCAACTCTTGCAACTGATCCTTAAGCTCCTTAAGCTCCGCCGGGGCCATCCGATAAGGCGGTATAGAAACAGGCCCTGTGTCGGGGATCAAATCAATGCAAAACTTAATATCGCGCTCTGGCAACAATCCAGGTAACTCATCAGGAAATAAGTCGGGTAAATCTCTCACAATAGGAACCTGGTCCAATGAATCTACTGCGGCACCGGTATCATGAATAAAAGCTAAGAATCCCCGACATCCTCTCCTCAAGAGCCGACTAGCGCAAAGGGCGGAAATCAAACTGTGAGGGGCAACACTATGGGCCCCCTGCACAACAAGAACTGACTTTCCCGAAAAACAAAACCTGATTACTTTCTTACTGTAAGTTGATGTCGCGCACCCCACGTGTTCACGGGGAGGCGGAATTGCAAAAAATGATTTTTACGGGCTTCACAACACCGACAAGAAGAAAGGATCGATCATAAACCCTATCTAGCAAACAACTCGAGGTTTAACTACTCGGATGAATGTTATACCTTGTAGTATCGTGTCCTTCAGGTCTTCTCGCTGTCCTCATCATCATTGTAGGCTTCGAGGATCGAAACGGATCGAATCAACCTCGACGGCCTCCTCGAGTCAAAGACGATCCATTCGAGAGTCTATAGTCCGAGCTCCTACCTCAAATCCGAGGTAACTACAGCTTTTAGTTCGCTAAACTAGAAGTCCTAGAGGGTGTAGAGTGTGAAGATGGAATTCTTTGTCTCTTAGAACCCTACGATTCCCAACACATGAGAGCTTTTAGGGTTTAGAGGAAGAAGAAGAAGACTTGAGGAAAAGCTAGTGAAGCATGAGCTCAAGAAAAGCTTGGCTGTCCACTTTTGATAGAATAATGAATATAAGATATTTTGTGAAAAAAAAATCACACACAAATATCTACAACTCTTCACATATATGTAGTGGCGACTCATGACCATGAGTCACCAAGTAGCCATGCTTGGTTCGATACTCAAAATCCACCTCATTTCCTCCATCCAAATAAAGTTTAATCATAAAGAATAAAACTCTAATAGGTGTCCCCCTTCTAGAAGCCAATCCCGAGGAATTACGAGAATGCCCCTCATCCATATATATACCCGTATCTGTATTCCGAAGAATACGAATACAAAGAGACGAAACAATCCATCAATATAATACTAGGATCCGGCTTAAACCAAAGCCCACTAGTATTATCCGCCCAATCATCATATGTGTACAAGTACACGTAAGTGATCGAAGCCCTGTCGTAAAACCATACGGCCTCTACACCTTTTTCCTGGTGCAGGAAAACTCTCTATGTAGGACTCTAAAGACTCGACACTATGCCGACAGTGGTTTTAACCACAGACCGCAAGCGGTACTAGCTGCACGTAATGGTCGCCAGGTAGATGTCGATAAGAAGGCCGATGAGTTAACTCATCCGAACTCCTACTGAGCCTGAATGTGACAATCTCTGTATAGTCCGGTCTGTTCGTATAAGAGTATCGCATATCGGGCTTAGGGGGCGGTAATCGTCAGACCCCTAATAGCGCAATAAGTCATGTCGGAGTATAGCCCAAAACACCCTGAGGAACTACTGGAGTACCTACCAGTAAATCTCGCTTTCCTTGTCCAAGAACTTTGTGTAATGGCCTTCTGAACACTGCGCGATATCAACCCCCAATACCGGGAGAGACGAATCCTATCTAACCGCTACTTCCTCAAAGTGCTTCGGGATTGCACCTAACTATTACCTGTTTGCACGACTCCTTTGAGCCGTGGTAGGGTAGTAATCAAAGTACAGTGGGAATACACTCGAGGCGAAGCAACAATGTCAAGTCGATGGACTAAGCTGTACTTATGTCACCTGGGAACTGCTACCCGACGATAGGTATAATAGCCACCAGCAGTTCCCGATGAGTCCTGTCCATTATACTCATAACTTAATGAACACCTGCAAACTATCTCCAGTATGACGTACTAATGGCTGTAGGACAGATCATCTCCCCTGCTGGAATGAGAAGCGTATACACGAGTCTACTGTGGAGTATCGATACCCCGTCTCGATAATCCTACGACTAGGGACCTGTATAGGATGTGCTTATAGACTACCCAGCCCCCACTAGTGTGACTGCAATCACAACGCTGGTAATCAAGCAAAGATCCCAAGGGCTCTACCAATATGTATAAGCAATATGCTAAAAGAAACACATGCACATATTGAAGTAGAAACAAACAAGGTAGCATACCACCATTTCGAGCAAGACTGTTACTATATCCGTGTATATCCCAAGCTTCTATTAAATAATATACAATCCAGTATGATACAATAATGGATTCTAGGGCATATATCCTAACAATCTCCCACTTGCACTAAGGCCATATACTGGCATATCGTAGACCGAAGATCTCGAATAGCCTCTTAAATACTGTCTGAGGGATGGCCTCTGTGAGTGGATCTAAAGTGGTGTTCTCCCTATCTACTCTCCTCACCTCGATCTCCTGGGGATCAATGATCTCCCTGATTAGGTGGTACCGCCTCAAGATATTTCCGGTTCTCTGATGGGACCTAGGTTCCTTCCCTAAAGCTATAGCGTCGTATGTTGTCATAATACTAAAGTATTGGACCAGCAAATGGAAGGAACCACCTGAAGTTCAATTAAGAACTTCCTCATCCAGACTGCCTCTTTTGCAGTGTCTCATGCAACGAACTACTCCGTTTCCATCGTCGAGTTTGCAACGGTGTCCTGCTTGGAGCTCTTCCAACAGACCGCCCTTGCACTGAGGGTAAAGCCATAACTTGACATGGACTTAGAGTCATTTTTATCACTCTGGAAGCTGGAGTCAGCAAAGGCCTCGATCTGGAAGTCTTTTCCGCCATACACCAAGAACATCTCCTTAGTCCTTCTCAGGTACTTGAGAATGTTCTTTACTTCTATCCAGTGCTTCTCCCCTGGGTTTTACTGATACCGGCTTACCACGCTAAGTGCATAAGCAACATCTGGTCTGGTACACAATATCGCATACATTATGGAGCCTACCGCAGAAGCGTTGAGTATAGATGTGATGCGAGCCCTTTCCAAATATGTCTTGGGAGACATCCCTTTTGGAGAGGGTGATTCCGTGACAAGACAGTAGACTACCGCGCTTTGAATCATCCATACTAAAAATTTTCAGTATGGTGTTGTTGTACCTTGACTGTGAAAGTCCCACCATCCTCTTTGATCTATTACGATGGATCTGGATCCCTAGAATATAGTTGGTATCACCCAGGTCTTTCATAGAGAACCTCTGTGATAAGAATCCTTTGACTGATTGTAGCATAGGAATGTCATTTCCTATCAAGAGAATGTCATCCACGTACTCAATGAGGAATTCCATAGTTCTTGCTACAATCTTACTATAAATGCATGGTTCATCTGGATTTTTGATAAAGTAGAATTCTTTGACTGTCTCAATAAAAACATATGTTTCAATTCTACGATACCTGCTTTAGTCCATAAACGGATTTAAGCAACTTGCACACTGTTCCGCTTCTCCCCCTCTGATTGAAACCCTCTGACTGATCCATATAGATGCACTCTTCCAAATCACCATTTAGAAAAGCCGTCTCTACATCCATCTGCCGGATCTCAATATCATGGAAGGCAGCAATGACAAGAAGGATCCGAATGGATTTGAGCATAGAGACTGGAGAAAAGGTTTTATCATGGTCCAAACCAGGTCTTTGACGAAAACCTTTTGCAACAAGTCTAGCCTTATAGGTTTCAACCTATCCATCTACACCAATCTTCTTTCTGAAGATCCATTTGCAGCCTACGGGTTTTACCCCTTCTGGAGCAATGTTCAAAGTGCATACTTTATTGGTGTATATGGACTCTATTTCGGTCCGCATTGCATCCAGCCATTTTACCGAGTCACCGCTCTGAATCGCTTACTGGAAGCTAGTTGGTTCATCATTGTCAATGATGCAATCTTCTCGATCCCCATCTATGAGAAAACTGTAGTATCTCTCGGGCGGATGAGACTGCCGACTAGTCCTGTGGATTGGCGTAGGGATGTCCGGTTCTTTTGAAACCTCTGGTTCTACCATACTATCAGTAATAGTTTATGGTTCTGGAATTTCTTCTAGTTCTATTGCGCTCCCACTATTTCCTTTTAAAAAAATATTTTTCTAAAAAAGTGGGCATGACAAGCAACAAAAACCTTTTGTTCCTCTACGTAATAGGAAAGATACCTCTTGGAGTTCTCTGGGTATCCCACAAACTTATACAGTACTGAGCGTGCCTCGAGCTTGTCCGCATACTGCTTTTCAACAAAAGCTGGACATCCCTATATCTTCAGATACTGAAGATAGGGTTTCTTCCCACTCCACATCTGATATGGTGTGGTAGGCACAATCTTTGTAGGAACCTTATTTAAAAGATATGCAGCTGATTCTAGTGCATAACCTCAGAAGGATCACGACAACTCAGCATTACTCATTATGGAACGAACAATATCCAATAGGGTTCTGTTCCGCTTTTCCTATACACCATTGTGTTGTGGTGTGTATGGAGGAGTAAGTTGAGAGAGAATTCCATGTAATCCAGGAACTCGGCAATTAGGTATTCACCACATCGATAAGATCTCAGTGTCTTGATACTTTTGCCTGTTTGTTTTTCCACTTCATACTTAAATTCTCGGAATAACTCAAAAGACCTTGGATTTATACTTCATCAAGAAGACAGGTCCTTACCTAGAGAAATCATCCGTAAAAGTAATGAAACAGGAATAACCACTTCGTGTATATGTAGATATTGGACTACACACGTCGCTGTGTATGAGTCCTAAGAGCTCGCTCGCTCTTACTCCGTGTCTAGTGAACGGAGTCTTTGTCATTTTTCCTATGAGACAAGATTGAAAAGTTGCATAAGACTGATATTCGAACAGATCTGAATATCCCTCTCTATGTAATTTCGACAACAGTGTTTCATTGATGTGGCCCCTTCTACAATGCTATAAGAAAGTCCTTCTTGATTCTGGAGACTTTCTTTTAAGTGTGTTCTGGACATTGAAAACCTGACCATGATTTAACACGTATATACTGTCCTCTAGTGTACCTGACCTAATTACACTTTGATTTAAGTGGATGTGAACCACATCGCTTACATACTAGACTTGGTACACACAAACAGTTACGTAGAATCAATATCTGCCCACTTGTCAATTCTAGATGATATACCCTACGGATACAGCATCCACGCTCATTCCATTAGCAACCCTGAGAGTCATATCACCTGCTCTGATAACTCTATGGTTTCTTAAAGCCTGTAATGAATTACAGATATGAGATCCTGATCCGGTATCTTGTACTTAGGAAGCAGAGTTAATTGACAGACTGTTTTCAATCACAAACACACTCGAAGTTGAAGCCACAACATGCTTCGGACCCTGGATTCTGGCTTTCCAAACCGTGCATCCCTTCTGCCAATGCCCTTTCCCGTAACAATAGGAACATCCCTCCTTCCTTACTGTTAACCCCGAAACTTTTGCCCTACCCTTTCCATCTACCTTACTGACACCGCCTATCGGCTTTGTGGAGGTCTTCTTCTTCTAACCCTTGGCATCCGCCTTAGATCCAGAAGAGGAAGATTCCCCAATAAGCAGAGCGGGTGTCCCCCTGGTTTCCTTCACGGTGCCCTCAACTGGAAGTATAACTTTCTTTCCCTGGGCGTAAGTAGGAGGTAAGGACTGTAGAATTAAGTCAGCTTATGACTCGTTCTCCAAAGTGGTCTCCAGGTCCGTGAGCTGTTTAATGCAGATGATCATTGTAAGGATATGGTCCCCTACAGATGACCCGACGGCCAACCTCGCTTGAAGCAATTCTTTCGAGGTCTCATATCTTGCGATACGAGATTGCACTCCATATAAAACATTGTTATGGAGGAAGATAGAAACGAAGTCCATCTTCTCGTGCTGCCTCTGGTATACACCATCAACTAAGGTCAACACGAGGCACTTAGCATTCACACAGTCCTTTTTGCCTTCTCTTACGGATATCAACATCCGTGACGGTAGAACCTGGACCTGGGACGGCGGGGGCTTTGAGTAGTAATGAGGTGGTCCAGCTTGTCATAGGTAATGGACATCTGGAAAAACCTTTGCCAGTCAATATAGTACAACTCAGTCATTTTATTATCTATCTGTAACCTAATCTGGTCACCTGGTCACTGCAATTTAGGAGAGAGAGAAGAAAACACTCAGCATGATGCTCTTGCAAGTTTAGATTGGTTTTTAGTTTATCTAAACATGATGGCTCCCACTGTCTCTCGAATCCTTTCTCAAACCATAAAAGAAGAATTAGTCAGGATTAATCTCACCGTACAATACTTGCTTAACCATTCGGCCAGGCTAGTGTCGGTACTTCGAGAGAGGTTTTATGACACTTTCGCGAAGTCCCTTAATTAAATAACCTCATTTCTCTGGAGACGTAGCCCCGCTAACACTATTCTAGACACCTACTTGGTTTATAGCATTGACCGTTAAGTGAAGAATCTCTCGAAGAGTAGCAGATACTCACAGTAGGATCGGGATCCAAATATCATTGTGTGATAATTTTGAAGAAATCCTACCAACATTATCACACTCCAAATAGTATGCAGCACTAGCAAGTTTCAGTTTCTGTAGAAACTCCCGATGTGGATTTTTGCCCCATGCTCTTATGACCTTAACGAAGGCCAACATATCATAAGTCACATGTCAAGTTCTACCCATCATTGTCAAGGTTAATTTGAACCTACCCATACATACCCTTGATGAAAGCCAAATTAGTAGTACGACAGTCCCAAACCAAGGTATCTATCTATACTACAGATGAATATCCAGCAGTTACCAATCACTATTTCTTGGCGAAGGTCAAAATACATAGCTTGAATACTACTGAATATTCAACTAAAATGACGGAGGGCTACGAATGGTTTTGGCGAAACCGTGAACGTAGTGAACTTGATATAATCGAAGGAACCTGATAGCTTTTAAATGGAGTAGTTTAAGCTCCGCATTTAAAAGTCTCATGTTTTTTTTAAAAATAATCGAGTGGTTTTTAAAATTTGTTCCAACGATTCAACTTTGGTTTGTTTGCATTGCATTAATGTAATGCAGTCCCATTATTTACACCTATCATCATAGAAAACAACGAAAATACAACGTACGCTTATGCCATCCGCATTCGCCACGGGGCCCCGTCATCACTCGTTAGGTTACTTAACTAACGACAAAGCGGGGGATGGACTAGCGCGGATGCAAAACATAAGCAACGTCTATTATATAATACATATATAATAATATCCATTTGTCAGACGCAATAATAGGTATTCCAGATCACAGATGAACACATTGGATACACTAGGAATTTTGCGTTTCGTTTGAGCCTGTAACGAAAGACGGATTCCACGATCGTGATGAATAGCCAAACTCCACCCTAGACCCCTACGGGTGAGGCAAACTACCCGCCAAATACCCGAAGTGAAGCAACCTCTCTCAACAAAGTGAGTAGGCCACTCGGCACTTCAAAATACCCGGTAGTTTGTGCACCCCACTTTGGGTCTATCCTAGGAGCAATAACAGTAAAAGAAATAATACAACGGTGGCTAAAACCTTAACCCAGATGTGTCCCGCAAAATAATATTACATCACTTTAAAAATTTACATTGAATGAAAGAATAAAAACCCTCATCTCACATCCTTGGCTATTTATCTACGACGATCCAACAAGTTCATATACACAAACCAACATAATATCATCACCGATATCTGCAACCTCGACTAATCGACGTATAGCAATTAGTCGATGTTTCCAAATACATATACACATCACAAAGCTTGTAAAGTAACCGCGACATTAGAATTCCGTACGCAATTAGCAAACTTAACCAATTTTCCAAAACTTGAAAATCCAGTGAGCTAAAGTCCCAAAAACGATCGTTTTAAGCCAATCCGGGAGTCGAAACGAACACGAAACTCGCCCGAATTTTCATGGAGAGTTAGAGAACGAAATTAACTTTTAGTTGGGGGCCTAGAGGGGGTGCCCCACCCCCGAGGCCACCATGAGGTGGCCAGGGGGTGAGGCAGACCCGAAACTGCCTAAGGTGGGGCAGTTTCGGGTCCCCACCGCCAAGACCACGTTGTGGTAGTCTTAGGGAGTGGTCCCAGCCGTTCAGTCCCCCCCAGGGGTCTCCAGGGTGCTCACGCTTCATCCCGCGGCTTCTCGGTTCAAACCGTGAGCCCATGGGATGTGCAAACAACTCAAAACATCATTTTTGGAAACTGTTTTTATCGGCAGTTTTGCGCGACAAAAACGGCGGATTTCTAACGTCGCTATAAACTATCTAAGGTTTATAAGAGTCTTTGATACCACTTTAAGTCGATGTCACGCACCCCACGAGTTCATGGGGAAGTGGAATTGCAAAAAAAAAATGATTTTTACGGGCTTCGCAACACCGATTAGAACTAAGGATCGATCATAAACCCTAGCTAGCAAACAACTTGAGGTTTAACTACTCAGATGAATGTTATACCTAGTAGTATCGTGTCCTTTGGGTCTTCTCGCTGTCCTCCTCGTCATCATAGGCTTCGAGGATCGAAACGGATCGAAGCAATCTCGACGGCCTCCTCGAGTCAATGACGATCCACCCGAGAGTCTATAGTTCGAGCTCCTACCTCAAATCCGAGATAACTGCGGCTTCTAGTTCGCTACAATAGAAGTCCTAGAGGGTGTAGAGTGTGAATATGGAGTGTTTTGTCTCTTGGAACCCTAGGATTCTCAACACTTGAGAGATTTTAGGGTTTAGAGGAGGAAGAAGAAGACTTGAGGAAAAGATAGTGAAGCATGAGCTCAAGAAAAGCTTGGCTGTTCACTTTTGATAAAATAAAGAATATGAGATATTTTGTAAGAAAAAAATCACACACAAATATCTACAACTCTTCATAAATATCTAGTGGTGACTCATGACCATGAGTCACCAAGTAGCCATGCTTGGTTCAATACTTAAAATCCACCTCATTTCCTCCGTCCAAATAAAGTTTAATCCATAAAGAATAAAACTCTAATAGGTGTCCCCCTTTTAGAAGCCAATCCCGAGGAATTACGAGAATGCCCCTCATCGGTATATACATACCCGTATCCGTATTCCGAAGAATACGAATACAAAGAGACGAAACAATCCATCAATATAATACTAGGATCCGGCTTAAACCAAACCCCACTAGTATTATCCGCCTGATCATCATATGTGTACAAGTACACGTAAGTGATCGAAGCCCTGCAGTAAAACCATACGGTCTCTACACCTTTTGCCCGGTGCAGGGAAACTCTCTATGTGGGACTCTAAAGACTTGAGACTACGTTGGAACTGGGTTTAACCATAGGCCGCAAGCGGTATTAGCTGCACGTAACGGTCCCCAGGTAGATGTCGATAAGAAGGCCGATGAGCTAACTTATCCGAACTCCTACTGAGCCTGAATGTGACAATCTCTGTACAGTCTGGTCTGTTCATATAAGAGTATCGCATATCGGGCCTAAGGTGGTGGTAATCTTCAGACCCCTAATAGAACAATAAGTCGTGTCGGAATATAGCCCAAAACACCATGAGGAACTACTGGTGTACCTACCAATAAACCTTGCTTGCCTTGGCCAAAGACTTTGTGTAATGGCCTTCCAAATACAGCGCGATATCAACCCCCAATACCGGGAGAGACGAATCCTATCTAACCACTACTGCCTCCACGTGCTTCGGGACTGCACCCAACTACTATATGTTTGCACGACTCCTTTGAGCCATGGTAGGATAGTAATCAAAGTATAGTGGGAACATACTCGAGGCGAAGCAGTAGTGTCAAGTCGATGGACTAAGCTGTACTCATGTCACCTGGGAACTGCAACCCGACGATAGGTATAATACCCACCAGCAGTTCCCGACGAGTCCTGTCCAGTGTACTCATAACCTAATGAGCACCTGCATACTATCTCCAGTACGACGTACTAATGGCTGTGGGACAGACCATCTCCCCTCTTAGGATAAGAAGCGTATACACTAGTCTACTGTGGAGTATCGATGCCCTGTCTCGATAATCCTACGACCAGGGACCTGTATAGGATGTGCTTATAGACTATCCAGCCCCCACTAGTGTGACTGCCATCACAACGCTGGTAATGAAGCAAAGATCCTAAGGGCTCTACCAATATGTATAAGCGATATGCTAAAAGAAACACATGCAGATATTGAGGTAGAAACAAACCAGGTACCATACTGCCATTTCGAGCAAGACTGTTACTATATCCATATATATCCCAAGTTCCCATTAAGTAATATACAATCCAATATGATATAATAATGGCCTCTAGGGTATATATCACTAACATCACGGCAATCCACAGACGCATAGCAAGTAGATAACCAGTCCATGCCATGGAGAACGTCGAAGTCCAACATATCAAGAAGGATCAAGTCGATGGGTAATTCTCTATCTCTAATACGAACGGCACACGACCGAAACACATGTCGCGCAAAAATAGACTCTCTAACTGGAGTAGTCACGACAAGCGGCTGATCAAGCAAAGACGACTCTCGGTCCAACCTCGGCACAAAGTGTGTGGAAACATACGAGTGAGTAGACCCCGGATCAAATAAAACATGTGCAACAAAAGAACATACAGAAAGAGTACCTAACACGACTGCATTTGACGTCTGCGCATCCTGATGAATCAAAGCAAATACCCGAGCCTTCCCTCTACCGGCAACTGGCTGCCCTCCACCACCGCCACCCCATCCTTTCTGAAAAAAACCTCCGCGACCACGACCTCTCTGAGGATATGTCTGACGCGGAGCAAAAACAGGCATAAGAGGTAACTCTCTCTGAGGTGGAGAAGGTGGTAAGGTAACACGTGGAACTGCTGCCTCTCCCTGGCGTACCTCAGTACAATCTCTGACGCGATGATACTGACTCCCACACTGGAAACATCCAGACGATGACTGATGACCCTCCTGTAGATAAGAGCTAAATAACTGGCCTCGTCTCAAGCCTCTACTACCCCCACGTCCTGAAAGGAATTTGTCATGGCGTCTATACATCGGTCTCCGGGCTGATACATCAGTATGTATCCTATTCGGTTCCGAAATGACCGAAGTCCCGGAAATACGCTCCTCTACCAATAGGGCTGCGTCCACTGCGGCTGCATATGTCTCGAAATGCTGGACACCTATAGAGAGGAACAACTGGGTAATCAGGCCTCGTACAAATCTCTTGACATGCCTCTCCTTAGTATCTACTAAATACGGAGCATATATGGATAGCTGGGTAGACTGAACATCATACTCCGCTACTGTCATAACCGGAGTCTGGAGAAATGACTCAAATCTGCGAGCTCTAGCATCTCTAACGCTCTGAAGAAGGAATCGAGTAAGAAACACTATCATAAACTCAACCCAGGTCATAGGAGGAAGACCTGCGGCTTGACCTCTCTCTAAAGACTCGCACCAAGTCACGGAATGACCCTCAAGACGGAAACTAGCGAACTCCACCCATCTCGTGTCGGAGCATCTCAACGAATGACAGATTCTAGCCATTCGATCGATGAATGACTATGGATCCTCAGCTGTGTCGATGCTGGTGAAAACTGGAGGCTTCAGCCTTATGAACTCAAATAAGGATACGGTGATAACCTCTATAGCAGCAGGTATGACTGTATGAATAGTAGGTACCATCACGGTCCCCATAATAGATGGGACAACCTCCGATCTCTACGCTTGACTGGCATCATCCAAGGATAACATCATCTGGCGTAAATCCTGCAAACCGGCCTCTAGACTATTAATACGATCCGGAGAAGGTGGATCAATCTGCTCCTGTAAGATAGGCGTACCGCCCCGGTCATTCCTCGTCTCAGACGAGCCTGCCCAGACCTCAGCTCTCTGCGCCCTCATAGTCTTCGACGGCATAGTGGCTGGAATAATGAAATAGGATTCGATAAGAATATAGAAGTCAAATCATATGGATTTATATAATCAAGGAAGGAATTCATGCAATATGTCCTAAGGTCACTTAGGCGGAGTACCGTGTCGTAAGTATGCCGCGGAACATACACACGCTACGTCACTCTGCTTAAGTTACCTACTCCATCATACCAAGGGTCATCCTACACTCCGAAAGGTAAAACCTAGCGCTCTGATACCAATTTTGTCATGACCCAATTTAGGCACGCGACCGGCATTTAAATCACGCAACGTCTAAAGGCATGACGTAATTCAAGCCGACAACCCAGAAATCTAAACCATAAAAGATAGAAAGATATAACATTTAAAACATTTGCTAAAACATTTGAAAATCTTAAGTGATAAAATCTTAACTTAATTTATTTTCTTGAAAATTTCGGCAGCATCTCCTTTGTAAAAACTAGCCCCAAACGGGTACAAGCATAGAATAAATATGAAGTATCCCAAAAGGAAGAAACTCATGCCAAAAAGATGGAACACAACCACAACAAGTATATCTATATCTATATCTATATCTATATATATATATATATATATATATATATATATATATATATATACATACGACGCTGTAGCGAAGGAATAAGCGGTAAGGAAGTGAAACAGTATCACAACATAAATAAAATAGCCGGCTCATACGAGCTCGACACCCAACGTCACCAAAATATACACTATCGATCCTCACAAACTTGTCTCTAAGTCAAAATACATGAAAGTGGTGGATGGAGAGTACTAGATACAACAAGATATACAATGAGGTCAAACGGATAACCGCAAAATCACCCACCTATCCAAAATCACGACCAACAGCAGCGGTATCCGTAGAAGTAGATGAAATGAGAAGCTCTGTCGCGACTATACTGAGGGTCAAGCCTGCAAAACACTGTGGCACAACGGGAATGAGTTTCCAACTCGTGAATAGTATATAACATTATACAGATAATTGCAAGTATGCATGAAAAGCGATAATCTGAAATATGCCATCGGATGGCATAAATATAATAATACGGATATGCAGTAAAATCATGATCAAGGTACATCACCAGGGTACAACAACTATATGAAACAATGCATGTCAAATAAATCCTGAGTATAGGATAACACATAAAACCTCATGTATGAATCATCATCATGGAAAAACCAATGTCTATCAACGACACCCCAAATCCCAATATCTCAGGCGCCGTCACACTAATCAACCCTCATATCCATCACATCATGGAACATGAGTGTCCAACATTGACACTCGAAACATCATGAAACCTGTGTCCAATATCGACACATAAATATTCATATCTCAGGCGCCGTATACTCAGATCGACCCTCATATCTATCTCATCTCAGGTGCCGCATACTCAGATCGGCCCTCATCCATCGCATATCATAACTCTAAATTGGTATCCTCCGGATATCCGCCGAGTTCTATACAATCACCGGTAGGTAGTACTTCCTTTGGCAAGCTCATCGTTTACTGCAAAACATACCTTTCTTGCCCCGGGGTACCTTACCGGGTCCACTATGTACCCGCAAACGGCTCATCCAGCTCCTCAAATCGGGTATCACATAGCTCAGAATCGAGAAAACTCATGGTGGACGCCTCAAATATCATATCAAGAGAAACCACGTTTTTAAATCAACATGTAATTCTTTATGAAATATATTTGCGGTTCTCAAATCCAGAAACCACATGAAATCATTACATCAATGCATGTCCATGAAATACAAATGCATGCAACTTGGAACGGTGATGTGAGCATATCAAGAGAAAACCGCTGTTCTAAATATATCAAGTTTTCAAAGGTATCTTGCGGTTTCCCAATTTCACGAAAACGAAGTGCAACATCTTTTGAAAGTAACGGGTGACTATAACAATGTATGTATGTATGGATGGATGTATGTATGATGCAATTCATATCCGCAATAGAACAAGATTTAACATCTAACTATTAGTGATCAAGGAAGCAGTACAATAAGTTATCCAAGGTAATTTCTATAGTATGCATATCATGGCAATTACTAACGGTGTGTGTTTGGCATACAGTTTAGTACTCGTACAACATGAACCGTTAGTAATAGTGATGTGTCTGATTAATACTATGTCCATATACAACATGAAATAGGGTATGCAACAATGGTACTAATGCACAATCGGTGTATACTTATAAATAATAGTCATGTCACTGAATCCAACCCTCGACACATAACTCCATACGGACGATTCCCCTATAGATATTAAATCTACTCACCGATGATCTCAAACTAGTTAATTCCAGCTACCTGCTTTCCTTTCCTTATAGCATCTGAAGTCCCCGCAATCGATCCTATATCACATGACAACGACAAGTGCAAATTAGAAACCTTCCGATAACACAAGCAAACAACGCTTAAACCAACGCACCGACTTCCACAAGCTATCAAGTGTTAGCTTAGTGGCGAACGTGTGTAGCGACACCCTAAACCAACCCAAGTGCAGCAAGCTACACAAAGTACAAAAACCGTGTCGGATATCCGTATCACGCATTGCCGAAACACTAGAAACTAGCTAAGTGGTTCCAGATTATGACTACAGTCAATATAGGAAAATCAAACAGTACCAAACACCAAGAATAACCTACAGACACATACCCTCAAAACCACAACTCCCTAAGTCACAAAAAATCCGGCGGCGCCGGACTTTCCATCATTCTCGCCCGGCCGACTAGGAGGAGTGGGGTCCGGGTTTCAGGTGGACACTCAGGGTTTCTAACACTATACTACTGTATTACTAGATTTTACAGTAGACTAACTTAGTGATAGCAGTCACAGAGACACCAAAACAATCACAAAATACGATATTCGCACATAACCATAACATTTGTGTTTAAAACCTGAAACTAATAAGCATACAAACTTCATATAGCCTAATAAAGAGTCAAAGATCACTACCTTACCAAAACTTAGGAAAAATCCTAGCTTTCGAAGCTCCAAGTCATCGCAAGCAAGATTAATGAAGTTTTTAGTAAGGTTGATGAAGGTTTAGGCTTAGGGTTGTGATGGAAATATTATCAAGTGAAGAATTATGAATGAGGAGAAGAACAATGAATTGAGATGGTGAGGTGAGAATGAGCGAGAGTGAGGTGGAGAATGAGGGAGGGTGAGTGTGGGGTGAGTGTATGCCTTACACTCTCTCTCTCATTAATTATCAATCATGCCTCAAAGTCCTCATCCAATATTCAACCCTTCTCTTCTATTCTCTTCACTTCTCTTCTATTCTTTTTCAAAACCATTAAAACCCTTTTTCCTTAAAACTAAATTAGATATGATTGTTTAATATATAACATGACATGCTAAAAGAAATGGTTAAGTGTGCCATGGCTAATAAAGCATGGTTAACACCTTCTTAACCCTAATTCAACATGCACAAGTGTGTGCAAGTATAAAATAATTAAATAAATATTAATTAATTAAATAAAAGATGTAAATAATTAAATAATTATTAGTTTAATTTCATTAATACCCGCATTAACGCTTAATTATACTAACCGCATTCTAAAGTGTTATAGAAGAGGAGTGAAGCAAAATGGTGAGCTCAAGAAAATGAGGCTAGCATATGAGAGAAAATCATCACAAATGATTTTGTAAAACAATTTTTACAATAAAAAATATCCAAGCACGCTTCAATAGTGAGCACAAATGAATTAAAAATTCATTTGTCAATACTATTGAGGCATGGTTCTCACCATACCCCTCTACTTTACTTTACACCTCATTTTCCATTTAAGAATAAATGGATAATACTAAAATGAGGTGTCCACCTTCTAGAATATTTTCCGTATAAAATACGGATTACAGTCTACTGTATAAACATACTTGCATTCGTATAAAAATACAATTACCCGAAGAGATAGAATAACAAAAAGAGCATAATACTAGAATATACATTATTAAATCAATACCTAATTTAATAATCCGGCTCAATCCCGAGCAGGCTAGTATTATCAACTGTCCGATCGAAAGTTTTGGTACATAGTACAATCAATCGATCAGAACCCTGCACGTATCCATTACGGCTACTACATCATTTTGCCTAAACCAGGGAAACCCTCTGTGTGGGAATCTAAAGACTCGACAGTACGCCGGTAGTGAGTTACTGGATAAATTCATAACCACAAGCACGACAGTGGCACTAACTGTACGTAACGGTTACCGGGGTACCTGTTGAAAAGGAAGGTCGACGAGCAAACTCATCCAGATCCCTACTGAGTCTATCTGTGACAATCTCCGTACAGTTCGGTTTCTTCGTCTGAGAGTATCGTATACCGGATCTAGGGGTGGTAAACGTTAGACCCTAATAACCCGATAATTTGTGATGATGCGGCTCAGGACCAATTCGGGAAACTACTGATCAACCTATCAGTAAATCCTAACTGCCTTAGCCAAGGTCTTATGGTTCTGACCAATCGAACACAGTGCGATATGGACTCCCTATACCGGGAGAGTCGAATCCCCAACAATCACTTACTGCCACCACGTGGCTCGGGATTGTATCCAACCAAAACCTGTTTGCACGACTCGGTAGAGCCGTGGTAGGGTAGTGATCAAAGCACAGTGGGAACTCACACGAGACAAATGACGATCTCATGTCTGAAGACTACCATGTACTCATGCCACCTGAGAACTGCTATCTGACGATAGGTATAGTACCATCTAGAAGTTCTCGGCGAGTCCATCCAATGTACTCACCCCCAGTGAGCACCTGTATACGATCTTAGGTGCAAAAGACCAATGGCTGTGGGACCAACCACTGCCCCTCATCGGGGTTTAGAAATGTATACACCAGTCTACTCCAGAATATCGATTCCCAGTCTTGATACTCCCACGACTAGGGACCTTTTAAGGATGTGCTTATCGACTACCCTGCTCCCATAAGTATGATCTCCATCACAACGCAGGTAGTCAAGCAATGATCCCATGGGCTTTATCAACATGTATAGATGATACGTAATAACAAGTAAAACATATGTACATGTTAAGATAAAGACAAACCAGATAGCATACTATCATATCGAGCAAGATTATCCTATACATACATAGGTCCAAGCATCCACATGTATACATATACAATAATGGCCTCTAGGGCATACATATCCAACAATCTCGCACTTGCACTAAGGCCATATATTGGCGTAACGAGTACCCAACGTCTGTATTCGAGCTAGCTGTTAGCGTACCGCATACCCAACATCTCAAAATGTCGCTCGAACTGCGCTTGAGGGAGGGCCTTTGTGAATGGGTCCACCGTGTTGTCTTTTGTGTCCACTCTCCGCACCTCGATCTCCCGGCGATCAACGATCTCCTTGATCAGGTGATACTGCCTCAAGATGTGTCTAGATTTCTGATGGGACCGTGGTTCCTTCGCTATAGCTATAGCCCCATTGTTATCGCAATACAAAGGTATCGGATCAACAATGGACGGAACCACTTGAAATTCAGTAATGAACTTCTTCATCCAGACCGTTTCTTTTGCGGCATCGTTCATAGCAATGTATTCAGCCTGCATCGTCGAGTCTGCGACAGTGTCTTGTTTGGAGCTCTTCCAACACACCGCCCCTCCATTGAGGGAAAACACAAAAACCGAGATAGACTTGCTGTCATTCTTGTCACTCTGGAAGCTTGAATCGGTAAAGGACTGGACCTTAAGGTCTCCATTACCGTAAACCAAGAACATCTCCTTGGTCCTTCTCGGGTACTTGAGAATGTTCTTCACAGCTGTCCAATGATCCTCACCCATGTTCGACTGATACCGGCTCACCACGCTAAGTACGTATGCTACATCTGGTCTGGTACATAGCATCACATACATTATAGATCCTACCGCCGAAGCGTAGGGTATAGTGCTCATGTGAACCCTCTCCTCATCAGTCTTGGAAGACATCTCTTTTGAGAGGGTGATTCCGTGCAATGCGGGTATATTACCGCGCTTAGAATCTTTCATACTAAATCTTTTTAGTACGGTCTCTATGTACCTAGACTGCGAAAGTCCTAATAATCTCTTAGATCTATCTCTGTAGATCTTAATCCCCAGAATGTACGAGGCATCACCCAGGTCTTTCACAGAGAACCTTTGTGACAAGAACATCTTGACCGATTGTAGCATAGGAATATCATTTCCTATCAAAAGAATGTCATCCACGTACAAGATTAGGAACACGACATTTCGTCCTACAATCTTCTTATATATACAAGGCTCATCCTTGTTCTTGATGAAGTCAAATTCCTTGACCGTTTCATCAAAATAGATGTTCCAGCTCTGCGATACCTGCATTAATCTATAAATGGATTTAAGCAACTTGCACACCTTCTTGCTGCTCCCACTATGTACAAAACCTTTTGGCTGATCCATATAAACGCACTCTTCCAAACATCCGTTTAGAAAAGCCGTTTTTACGTCCATCTGCCAGATTTCATAGTCATGGAAGGTAGCAATGGCAAGTAGAATCTAAATGGATTTGAGTATTGACACTGGAGAAAAGGTTTCGTCATAGTCCACACCTGGTTTTTGACGAAAAACTTTTGCAACAAGTCTAGCCTTATAGGTTTCCACCTGCCCATCTATACCATATTTCCTTTATAGATCCATTTGCATCCAACGGGTTTTACCTCAGGTTGAGCAATATCCAAGGTCCACACTTTATTGGTGTACATAGACTCCATTTCGGATCGCATAGCATCCAGCCATTTATCAGAGTCCCTACTGATAATGGCCTGCCTGAAACTAGTAGGATCATCTTCTTCCAAGATGCAATCCTCTCGATCCCCGTCTATGAGAAAACCGTAGTATCTTTCGGGCGAATGAGAAATCCTACTAGATCTGTAAAGTGGCTGAGATTCGTCTGGGACTTCTAAATCTTGAGGTTCTACCAAATTCTCAGTTTGAGTTTGTGGTTCTGACATTTCACCCAGTTCTACCGTGCTCCCACTTATTTCTTTTGCAAGAAATTTCCACTCTAAAAAAGTGGCGCGACAAGTAACGAACACTTTTTGTTCTTTAGTGTGGTAGAACAGATATCCTAGAGAATTTTTAGGATATCCTACAAACTTGCATAAAAATGACCGTGCCTGAAGTTTTTCTGGATTTTTTTCTTTTACATAGGCCGAACAACCCCATATCTTAATACGTTCAAGATACGGTCTTTTACCACTCCATATTTCATATGGAGTCTTAGGCACAGATTTGGATGGAACCTGATTCATTAGATATGCTACTGTTTGAAGCGCATGTCTCCAAAACGAAAGAGGCAACTCTGTGTTACTCATTATGGAGCAAACCATGTCCAATAGGGTATAGTTCCTCCGCTCCGATAAGCTATCGTGCTGTGGTATATATAGAGGCGTAAGCTGAGAGAGAATTCCATTTTCTTTTAGGTATTCTAGGAATTCCGTGTTTAAGTACTCCCCTCCTCTATCAGATCGGAGGATTTTGATACTTTTGCCAGTATGGTTCTCTACTTCGTTTCTGTATTCTTTAAATTTCTCAAAAAATTCAGATTTGTTTTCATAAGATATATATATCCGAATCTAAAGAGATCATCAGTGAGTGTGATGAAGTACGAGAACCCACCCCTTGCATGCATAGACATCGGACCACATACATCACTGTGTATGAGTCCCAAGAGCTCTGCTGCTCTTTCTCCGTGTCCGGTGAACGGAGATTTGGTCATCTTTCCCTTGAGACAGGACTGACAGGTTTCATAAGATGAAAATTCGAACGTATTCAAATATCCATCTTTATGCAACTTACTTAGTCTTTTCTCTCCGATATGACCAAGTCTACAATGCCTCAAGTAGGATTCGTTCACTTCTGAACTCTTCCTCTTGAGTGTGTTTTGTATATTGAAAATTGCATTTTGATTTAGAACATAGATACCATTACGAAGTGTACCTTCTGTAACCAATACCTTATCAAGGTAGATGTTCATGATATTTCTATCAAGAACAAAATTATATCCATCTTTATCAAGTAAATAAACTGATATGATGTTGCAAACCATGGAAGGTACATAGTAGCAATTGTTCAAAATCATAGCATTGCCATTTGGCAATGCTAGGTGATATTCACCGACGGCAGAAGCATCAACTTTTGTTCCGTTCCCTACTCTGAGGGACATATCACCGGTCCAACCATCCTATTTTTACTCAGTCCCTGCAATAAATTACTGATATGAGATCCTGATACGATATCTACTACCTAGGAGGTAGGACTGACCGAAAAGCAGTTCTCAATAACAAGAACTCCTGAAGGAGACGCAATAGTATGCTTCTTCTTCGTTGGGGTCATCAAGGAATTCATGCAATCCGCTTTCCTCTGCTGATACTCATGACTGTTGTCATAAGTTAGAGCCAAACTGACGTTCCCCAGCCCCGAATAAGAATTCAGATCGGTCAAGTGATACATTTTATTATCTTGATTAGGGCTTGAATTGGTTGCTACCTGGAGAGAGAGAAAAAATAAACAGCGTGCGCTCTTGCAAGATTAGATTGGTTATTAGTTTATCTAATCAGGATGGCTCCCACTGTTTCCTCGAATTCTACTTCAAACCTTAAAAGGAGAACTAGCTGGGTTCATTAACACCTTATAAGTTCACCAACCGTTCAGCCAGGTGAGTGTTGGTACTCTGAGGGAGGTTTCCCGTGCTCTCGCACGGACTTAATTAAAATAAATCTCGTTTCCGCAGAGGCGTAGCCCCGTTAACACTTTCTAGACACCTAATAGGTTAGCTAATTATGAAGTGAAAAATATCTTCCAAGAGTAATCCGACTCATGATCCCACTATCATTGCATGATAAACTAGATGGAAGCCACTCTAGTCACCACACTCTAGAAGGTATGCAACACAAGCAAGTTTCCTGTATGTTTGAAACTCTCGATGTGGTTTTTGACCCTAACGACTTTATGACCTTGACAATACCAACATATCATAAGCCGCTAGTCAAGTTTGGCCCGTCATTATCTTGATTAACTTAGACCCACCCGTATAACCCTTGGCAATGCCAACATAGCTATGCGACTGTCCTAAATAATCGGAAACAAAGCTACAAACAAGCAATACTCAGCTACCGATTACTACGCCTTGACAATGCCAAAATATGTAGCACGAATACTAAGTAGTACTTGTAGGAAATGATGGAGGGCTACGGCTGGGTTTTTGGCGAAAAAACCCTTTAACATAATGAAGTTGATATCGTTGAAGGAACCGAGTAATTTTGAAAAGGAGTGGTTTAGGTTCTGCTTTTGAAAACTTCTGGTTTTGAAAAAATCGAGTAATCTACAGTATAAACTTTTATTCAAGAGGTCACTCCCCATGAAGGGATCTAGGCTCTTGTCTCCTAGAATGAGGTGCTGGATATTCATGACCGAATACCACTATGCAAAGCGAAAGAGTATAACTATAGTTTTTCGAAATTCATTCCAACAACATCTTTTTAGGTTTCTTTTCTTGCATTAATTAAAATTAATGCGGTCCCATCAATTAATCTATCACACCAGAAAAGAACAAAAATACAATGTACGTATATGTCATCCGCATTCGCCACGAGGCCCCGTCATGCACCGTTATGTTACTTAACTAACGGCAGAGCGGGGGCTGGACTAGCATGGGTGCAAAACATATACAACATCTACTAGTGTGTGTGTATATATATATATACATACATATATATATATATACATATACATATACATACATATACATATACATACATATATATATATATACATATACATATATATATACATATATATACATATACATATATATACATACACACACACACACACACACACATATATATATAACATTCATCCCAGGCATGACATAAACAACATCACAGATCAACAACAAGTAAAACAGAAAAGTGGATAATCTTGGAGCCTCGGATTTCACTTGAGCCACAAATAAAACCCGACATTCCCGGTTGTGTGGATAGCCTGTGCAATGAAAACCTGGACCCCTACGAGCGTGGCAAGTTACCTGCCAATCCCAAAAGTGAGGAAACCCCAATCAAAAAAATGAATGGGCTACCCAGCACTTCACGGGATCCGGTAACTTGAGCGCCCCTCTGTGGGTCATCCTATACCCCTTTCGAGTGCGGCGAATAACCTGCCAATTCTAAAGTGAAGCCCCTTTCGTCTCAACGCCATGAGATGCGGGCTCGTTGCCCTCTAGAACCCGGCTATTTGAGCACTCCACCGCGGGGTAATCCTAGTACAGAAAAGAAAAAATATATGTACAATGGTGATATTGACCTCAATCAGGTCGTGCCCCAATCAAATAATATACAACCCGGAAGAAGCGGCTGTCCACATGTCGGACGCTCGCCCCGCAATATGAATATACAAATGAATCTGAACTGTACTACTACCATTGCACCGCAAGCTATCCACCACGACAATCCAACCAAAATATCAGCACAATCATAGAACATCAACATGAATGTCATGTTCGCAAACCCGTCTAATAGAACATATAGCAGTTAGATGGGTTATACAACTCAATGACATTCACGGTCGCTGATAGTAATGTACGCACTGAAACTTATAAACGGTGTTAAAGTGGCGACTTTGAAATACTCCGTATTGCCCTAAACCAAAGATGACAGAATATGCAATCTGGACATAAACAAACATCACCTGAAACCCTAAATCGAAGTGTACAGAATACCAAAAAATTTTCAAGACCAAATTCCCAAAATGAACCGGCCAGGCCGAGAATTTTGTGAATGTCGCCGGCCAAGTTTTTGGATTTGGACCTTGAATTTTTCTGGTGTTCTAGTGGCTACATGAAGAGCACTCTACAATTGTTTAAATAATTTTTAGAGCCTCTGAAAAAATTGACAGAAACATGGATTTCGGTTTCGTAGTTTCGGAGTTATTTCGGTTTTGTAATTTTAAACATCGTTTAAACTGCTAGTTAAGGGTTTATGGGCTGGCTCTGATACCATGTTGGTTTACACTAATGCCCTGGCCATCTACCGTGGCCATTTGCGGAACATAATTTTTTCTAGGGTTTGAAACTGGTGCTAGAATAACCCATTCACCGGATCTGCCATAAACCTAAACTGGCAAGATAAGAGGAGCATCTACTATGATAGAAAAGTCTCACTAAATGATCCGTGTCCTTTGGTCTTCTTTCCTTTTCATTAGCTCCAAGTGACATCCTTGATCGAGCTTGTTCATCATTCCTTGATCCTTCGATTCTCCTGGATCGCGCTTGATGGCCGATCTTCCTCCGTCGAAGATGATCCACCCGAGGGATGTAGTCCATGGCTCTAGATCCACACTAAGTATCAAGTGGAGCAACTAGAGATCTTAGATTGCTAGTCTAAGGAATCTAAGATGTAGTCTAAGGTTCTATGTATGTTTCTATCTCACCTTATCTCTTGATTCTCAAAACATGAAAGGGTAGAGAAGAGCTAGAAGATGAAAGTGGAGTAGCTCAAGAATAAGGGAGAGGAGTGAAGCAAAATGGTGATGTTTTAAGAGGGGCGGTGATTAGTCCCATTCAGCCTTCCTATGCAGAGATTGAGTTTGGGATCGTCGGGTCAAGCAAAAGCCTTAAGTAGGTTCGGACTAAAAAGTCGAGCTCAAGAAAATGAAGCTATCATATTAGAGAAAATCCTCACCAATGGTTTTGTAAAACAATTTTTACAATAAAAAATATCCAACCATTCTTCAATAGTGAGCACAAATGAATTAAAATTCATTTGTCAATACTATTGAGGCATGGTTCTCACCATACCCCCTCACTTTACTTTACACCTCATTTTCCATTTAAGAATAAATGGATAATACTAAAATAAGGTATCCACCTTCTAGAATGTTTTCCGTATAAAATACGGATTACAGTCTACTGTATATACATACCTGCATTCTTATAAAAATATGAATACCTGAACAGTTAGAATAACACAAAGAACATAATACTAGAATATACATTATTAAATCTGTTGGCTATAGTTCCCTCAAGGAAATTATTGTAATCGCAAGTTGGTGATTATGATGATTGAGGGAGGACCTATACGGATAGAATGGTCTTACGCGAGATGATAGTATGCTATCTGGTTTGCTTTTATCATCATGTATATGCATTATGTGGTATTACAGATCACTATTACATGTTGATAGAGCCCATAGGATTCTTGCTTGACTACCAGCATTATGATGGCGATCATATACGTGGGAGCTGGATAGTCTATAAGCACATCCTTAAATGTCCCTAGTCGTGAGAGTATCGAGACTGGGCATTGATACTCCAGAGTAGACTAGGGTGTACTTATCGAGACCCCGACGAGGGGCGGTGACCGGTCTCACAAACTATTGGTGTTGGTCAGTCACCTAAGATAGTATACAGGTGCTCATTAGGTTATGAGTATACTGAACGGACTCACCGGGAACTTGCTAGTTGGTACTATACATATTGTCAGGTAGCAGTTCCCAGGTAACATGTGTACAGGTTAGTCTGTCGACCTGAGTTTTTCATTTGTCTCGTGTGAGTTCCCACTGTGTTTTGATTACTACCTTACCACAGCTCAAAGGAGTCGTGAAAATAGATTTTAGTTGGGTACAGTCCCGAGCCACATGAAGGCAGTGAGTGGATCGTCGGGGATTCGTCTCTCCCGGTATTGGGGGTTGATGTCGCGTTGTGCACGTGTGGCCATCACCAGAAATCCTTGGCCAAGGTAGTCGGATTTGGATCGGTAGTTTCTCAGTTGGTGATGAGCTTCATATCGACACGAAATGTCGCGTTATTAGGTGTCTGACTTTATCCACCCCCTAGACTCGATATACGATACTCTTAGACAAACAGACCGGACTGGACGGATATTGTCACGGACAGGCTCAATAGGGGTCAGGATGAGTTTGCTCGTCGGCCTTCCTTTCGCTCAATACCTGAGTAGTCGTTACGTACAGCTAGTGCCGCTGACGTGCTTGTTGTTAAACCCACTGCCAGCTTATTGACGAGTCTTTAGAGTCCCACATAGAGGGTTTCCCTGCTTTGAACGAAACGATGTAGAGACTGTAAGGTTTTGCGGCAGGGTTCGATCATATACGTGCACTTATGAACGTATCATAATTCGGACAGTTTATACTAGCGGCTTTGGTTTAAGCCGGATTCTAGTATTATATTGTTGGATTATTTTCTTCTCATTGTATTTGTATTTTGTCGAAATACGGATATAGTTATGTATATACGGATGAGGGGTATTCTTGTAATTTATTACAAGTTACTTCTAAAAGATGCCACTTCATTTAGTTTTAATCATTTAGGATTAAATGGTTAATGAGGTGGACAGGATGAGGTGTTGTATTCATTTATTCTAGCATGGTTTTGTGGTGACTCATGGGGTGACTCATGTACTGACTTATGGTTACTATTCTAGCATGCTTGATATTTTTTTTGGGTTGTGAGATATTTTGGAGACTTGAGATATTTTTGTATGCGTCATAATTGCTCACAACACATAGCCTTTGATTTTTCTTGAGTTACTTCACACTCTCATCCTCAAGCTTCTTCTTCTACTTCCACCCTTCAAGTCTCATGTGTTGAGAAACCTGGGGCATTTGGCGACAAATTAATCCATCATTAGATTCTACATCCTCTAGGCTATCTAGTTTAGTGAACTAGATACCCTAGTTATCTCGGCTATGAGGTTGGAGCTCGAAATACAAATGCTCAGGTGGATCATCATCGATGGAGAGAGACTGGGATGATGGTTAAAGACTGAAGGACATAGATCATTTGGTATAACCATTCTTAACTCTCTTTATGTTTGCTAGCTTAGGGTTAATTGTCGATCCGTATTATAGGGTTGTTCTAGTTCCAGTTTTATAAAAAGTTTGTTCCGCATTTGGTCACGGTAGATGGCCAGGACGTTAGCATAATCCAATATGGTATCAGAGCCAACCCATAGACCCTTACTAGCTAGTTTGCACAAGGTTAAAATCTCAATCGACAAATTTTTCCGAATTGTATTTCCATATTAGCATGCTTGCTGTCTAATTTCAAAGTTGTTCAAAAAATTTTTTTGGGTATCTTAAAAATATGTGCAGGCAAAACTAGAGCTAAGAAAAAAATTTGGGCACCTAACTCTAAAATTCCGCCGTGGAACCCAAGCCAAATGGCACATTTTGCCGAGGAACTGCGGCGCCTTTTTTGCTACAGTGCCCCAATTTTTTTCTCGGGCTCTAGTGCATGGAAATATAATTTTTGGAATATTTGGTTTTGGTCCAGATTTATTTGAGTGCTGGTTTTGCATTTGGGGGCCAATTTGGAAAAGTTTGGTCGATCGAAATTTTAGTTGTGTGTTTTTCAGTGCATACATTACTGTCTGCGACCGTGAATATCATTAGAGTGGTATAACTCATCTAACTGCTATATATTCTTTTAAACGGGTTTACGAATATGATATTCACGTTGATGTTATGTGTTGTGCTGAGGTTGTGGTTAGATTGTCATGGCGGATAGCCAGTGGTGCAATGATAGTTGTATAGTTCAGATTCATTTGTATATTTGATATTACAGGGCTAGCGTCCGACATGTGAATTGCCGTCTCTGCCAGTTTGCATATTATTTATTTGGAGCACGACCGGGTTGAGGTCGATGTCACCTTTGTACATAGATTTTTCTTTTCTGTACTAGGATTACCTCGTGGTGGAGTGCTCGAATAGCCAGGTTTTAGAGGGCAATGGGCCCACATCTCATGGCGTTGAGATGGAGGGGGACTTACTCTAGAATTGGCGGGTTATTCGCCGCACTCATAGGGGGTATAGGGTGACCCATGGTGGAGTGCTCAAGTTACCGGATTCCGTGAAGTGCTGGTGGCCCATTCACTTTGTTGATTGGGGCTGCCTCACTTCTGAGATTGGTGGGTAACTTGCCGCACTTATAGGGGTCCAGGTTTTCATTGCACAGGCTATCCACACGACATGGAACGTCGGGTCTCATTTGCGGCTTAAGTAAAACCAGAGACTCCAGCATTATCCACCATTCTGTGTTGCTTGCTGAGATTCTATGATGTTGCTTTATATCCTGGGACGAATGTTATATATATTTATATATATATATATATATACTAGTAGATGTTGTATATTTTTTGCAACCACACTAGTCTAGCTCCCGCTCTGCCGTTAGTTAAGTAACCTAACGGGTGATGATGGGGCCCAGTGGCGAATGCGGATGGCATATACATACATTTTATTTTGGATTCTTTTTCTGGTGTGATATGTTTAATTGATGGGACTGTGTTAATTTTGATTAACGCAAGGATAAAACAAACCTATTTGATGTTGTTGGAACCAAGTTTTTGAAAACTAACATTACAGACGTTTTCTTTTGCTTTGCACAGTGGTATTTGGTTATGAATATCCAGCACCTCATTCGACGAGGTGAGAGCCGAGATCCCTTCATTGGAAGTGACCTCTTGAGCGAAAGTTTGCGTCATCGTAATAACTTCACTATAGTCGATTTTTTTCTTTCCATCGTGATATTCAGTTAGGAATATCCGACACCTCATTCGACGAGGAAAGAGCCGAGATCCCTTCACAGGGAGTGACCTCTTTAGCAAAAGTTTGCACCACTATATATTTATAAAACCACTCGGTTCCTTCAACGATATCAAGATCATTACGTTCAATGTTTTTCGCCAAAAACCAGTCGTAGTCCCCCGTCATTTCAGATAAGTGCCAGTTAGTATTCGTGCTATGTACGTTGGTATCTATCAAGGCATAGTGAACGATAGCTAAATGTTACTTATCTGTTGCATCTTAGGATGCGATTAATTAGGATAGTCGCATAGCCACTTTGGTATCTATCAAGGGCTTATACGGGTGGGTTTAAGTTAATCCAGGACAATGACGGGTTAAACTTGACTTGTGACTTATGGTACGTTGGTCTCTATCAAGACCATATGACGCTTAGGGTAAAAACCACATCGGGAGTTTCAAACATACAGAAAACTTGCCAGGCATGCGCATACCTTCTGGAGTGTGGTGACTTGAGTGGCTTCTATCAAGTTATCATGCGATGATAGTTGGATCCCGATTCTCACTGATGAGTATGTGTTACTCCTCGGGTGATTTTAGATGATCCCGACTAATTCTCCTTTTAGGGTTTGGGGGAGAATTCAAGAAAACAGTGGAAGCCATCCTGATTAGATAAAGTGATTAACCAATCTAATCTAGGTTAGAGTGTACGCTGAGTGTTTCTTTTCTCTCTTTCTTTGGCAGCGACCATGTCCTGACCTTATAAAACTATGAACCAAGTTAACCGAACTTTCTTAAAAACACTTTGGCTTTTGGATTGTCACGGAGTCGCATATATCATTTCCAATTCGACATCCCCTTTGCATTTCTCCAGAACACTTCGTATCACTATGAAAATCCATATAGCTTGGATATTCCATCGTATAGTTACATATGAACTCGAAGGAATTTGTTCCATTTTGAGGATGATTTCTGGTTCTGGAGAAAATGAATAGGAATATTCGGTTGTCTTTTTCCTTTACCTTCTCTCAGGTTGCGAGAGCTCCTAGGATTAGGAGAGTACATCTATTGCGCTTATTGGACAGTCTTCTTCCAAACCATAGGCAGGTGCCAAAAAGTGGGAACAAAACCAATTAGCCTAAGTGTGGTGTACAGAAGGTAATAAGTAAAGGAATATAAAGGGATTAGAGTAAGGGCAAAGGAAATTGCGACTGCTATCATTCACGACAAAACCGCGTATACCCCTGCCACTCCTACTTCACCTTTGGATTTCTCCTGAACACTTTGTATCACTACGAAGATCCATATTGCTTGGATATGCCATCGTATAGTTACATACGAACTCGAAAGAACTTGTTTCAGTTCGAGGATGGATTCTGGTTCGAGAGAAATAGAATATGATTATTCAGTTGTCTTTTCCGTTTACCTTCTCTCAGGTTGTGAGGGCTCCTGGTATTTAGGAGAGTATACCTATTAAGGTTATTAGATAGTCTTCTTCCAAACCTTAGGCTGGTGCCGAAGAATAGGGAAGGATGAAAATCAATTAGTCTAAGTGTGGTGTACAGAAGGTGATAAGTAAAGACATATAAAGGGATTGGAGTGAGGGCAAGGAAGTATACGATTACTGTTATGAATCTGGATAGTGGAAGAGGTATTACTAGGAATACCAGGTTACCCCTTTGAAATGTTTTCATATTTCAGTTTTACTGTGCGGTATTAAGTGAAAACTGTTTTCCTAATTAGATTCTGACTCCAGGGTATGAATTTACCAGATTTGATTCTCACATCTATATAGCGTTACAGATACTGAGTAGGAGTAAAATATTAGGAATTGGGTGATTAGATCCTTTATATATATCAGAATTCTTTGTAATTGGTAATATTTGAGGAAATCACCTAGGTTTTGCCTGACGACAAATATTTGGTTTTGAATATCCGTTGTTATGCACCAATTTCAAACTGATATAACTCTACGTTTATTTTATAAAATAAGATATAACTTTTTGAAATTATTTTTATGACATTTACCTATATCAGTTGGTGATTAGGTAAGGTGCATTAAACAACGGTGTAATTCTTCTTAATCATAGTACAATTTTCAACCTACAACGCACAGGGTTTGAGTTATTGAATTTTGGGGACTTATAAAAAGTATTGTATGTTGTCTAGTGTCCATTAGGACAAAAGGGGTTGGTGCTCGTACCATATTCTGTTTACTTGTGACTTCCCTAGTTTTAGACAAGTATTTCGTTGAAATACAGGGTCCAGATATTGGTAAGTTATAGGTATAAAAATAAAGTAGAGAACTATATGTTGCAAAGTATTAAGATTCTTTAAGGTGATCTAAGATGTAGATACTTGTGCTAGGTATTCCGTCATAAGTAATAGATTTAAGAACTTGCTTCTCTTTCAGGTTATTCGTAGGTGCATTCCTTGATGAGTAATGCTGCTTGGCCTCCTTCCATTCAGTTGATATGCACTGGAAACAGCTGCATAATTTTGAATCTGGTTCCAATTAAATTAGTGCTTTTGTTTCTATATGGATATAGAATGGATTCATATCTTAACGATGTTAAGGTATATGGAGTTGTCCGGCTTATGCTTAAAACTAAACTGGACAAACTCAAGGCACGTTTTAGTAATGGCAGTTTGTGGGTTGTCCTGGGCTTTGACGGGGGTTAACTTTCTACCATCAGGAAGATCAATAGATATATTGTTCTTGACTCGCCACCAGTTTTAATAAAATGGATTCTTTTCAGAAAATATTAGTGGGAGTATGGTAGAACTGGAAGTGATTCCAGAACCACAAACGATTACTAAAAATTTAATAGAACCTAAGGATTCAAATGGTTTCGACGATCCATTAGCCACTCCGCAAATTTGGTGGGTAACCTCAGGCACCCAGGAGGTACTTCGGTATCCTCAAAGATGGTGACAATGAGGTTTATGATTACCCAAACTTGCCACTGCTGCTGTTCTAGACTATGAGGTCTGGCAGGAGGATGAGTAGAACGTCGTTCTAAACTAGCTTTAGAAGTGTACATGTATATGACTCTACCAGAGGGTTGTTGTAGTCAGTGGGAGCAGCGGAAGCATAGTGGGCAAGTAGCTTATGTCTGTTTATAGACTAAAGCATGTACAGCGGAGATAAATCATCTAGTTTTGATGTGACAGTCATAGAGTTTGACTTCATCAAAACAAGAGATGGATCTGGTAAGAAGGTAGTAGGGAGAGATGTCCTGATATTTGGATGATATGCTCTTGATAGGAAGTAATATTCATATACTATGATCGGTTATACTGTTGTTGTCACAAGGATTTTCTCCAAAAAGGATATGGATAAAATATCAGGGATTCTGGTGACTAGATCTATGGTTTTAGATCTAGATTTGAGAAGTATCCCAATTCAGGTACTTGACACTATTCTAAAGTGTTTTAGAATGGACGACTCCTGGCGTGGTGGTGTACCCATAGGTGATGGAGTCACCCTCTTTAAAGAGATGTCTTGTAGACTGATAAGGAGAGAGATTTGCATCATTGGCATATCACTTGCTTAGGCAATTGAGTCAATCATGAGATGTCAAGTACAACACCAGATATTGCTTTTGCACTGGCTGCAATAAACGTATATATTAATCCAATTCTGGAGAAACATTAGGAAGAAGTTATGAACATAAGTGGATGTTCTTAGTAAATGGTAACGGCAGCCTCCTTTTGGAGGAGGTTATCATTTATGGCTTCCAAGGGGACCTGGATGACATAGTGACTGTCAGAGTTATAGTTTTCTTCTCTTTTGAGGGGCAGTATGTTGGACAGGTGGTCCAAGCGGATACTGTGGAAGGCATGGTGTGTTGGATATATATGCCCTAGAGGCCTTCATTGTATAGGACGCTAGGGATATGTATGTATAGGACAATCTTGCTCGATATGATAGTACGCTATTTGGTTTGTCTTTATCTTAACATGTGATATATTTTACTTTGTATATCATATATTGTATACATGTTGATAAAGCCCATAGGATATTTACCTGATTACTAGCGTTGTGATGGCAGTCATACTTGTGGGAGCTGTGTGGTCAATAGGCACATCCTTAAATGTCCCTGGTCATAGGAGTATTGAGACTGGGCATCGATACTCCAGAGTAGACTAGTATATACATATCTAGACCCTGAAGAGGGACGATGGATTGGTCCCGCAGCCATTGGTGATGTGCACCTAAGATTGTATACAGATGCTCACTGGGTGTGAGTTCACCGGACAGGACTCGCCGAGGACTGACTAGATAGTATTATACCTAGCGTTAGATAGCAGTTCTCTAGTTACATGGGTGCAGATAGTCTGTCGACCTGAGGTCGTCATTTGTCTCGTGTGAGTTCCCACCGTGCTTTGATTACTACCCTACCATGGCTCAAAGGAGTCGTGCAAACAGGTTTTAGTTGGGTATAGTCCCGAGCCACATGGAGGCAGTGAGCAACTGTTGGGGATTCGTCTCTCCCGGTATAGGGATTCGATATCGCACAGTGATCGTTTGGTCATTACCATAAGTCCCTGGCCAGGGCTGATTGAGAATTACTGGTGGACGGACCAATAGATTCTCAGATGGTCTTAAGCCATACTACGTGACTTGTACGGTTATTAGGGGTCTGAAGTTTTCCACCTCTTAGACCTTACATGTGATACTCTCAGACGAATATACCGGACTGCATGGATATTGTCACGGACAGGCTTAGTAGGGATTTCGGACGAGTTCGCTCGTCGGCCTCCTTTTCGACATGTACCCGGGTTGCCATGACGTACAGCTAGTGCCGCTAATGGACTTGTGGTTAAACCCACTGCCAGCGTACTATCAAGTCTTTAAAGTCCCACACAGAGGGTTTCCCTGGACCAGGCGAGACGATATAGAGGCCGTATGGTCTTACGGCAGGGTTTCGATCACATACGTGTACTAGCTACATGAATGATGTTCGGACAGGTAATACTAGTGGGATTTGGTTTAAGCCGGATACTACTATTATACTATTGGATTATACTTGTCTCTGTGTATCCGTATTTTTCGAAATACGGATATGGGTATGTATATACGGTGAGGGCATTCTTGTAATTTTACAAGAATGAGCTTTTAGAAGGAGACACCTCATATGATTTATCCTTTTTTGATAAAAGGTTAATGAGGTGGAAATTAGGAGATATTTGAGGAATGGGTTGCAAGCATGGCTTTATATATTGTTTATTCATTTGGGTTTCCTATTCAAGCATGGTTGCATTTTTTGTGAGTATTTTATTCCATGCTTGAATTATTGGAAAATGACTTAGCCATTCTCACATCCATTTCTCAAGATCATTCTTACATTATCATTCTCTCTCCTTGGTTTTCTTTCCTCCTCTCATCATATGAGTTGTGAATCAATGAGCATTGAGACAAATTAATCCAATATATCTTCTCTACTTCTACTTAGTAGTCTTCCTTAGGAACTTGGATCACTAAGTTACCTCATTTTGGGTTGGAGCTTGACCATAGGCCTTCGGGTGGATCTTTCTTCGACACTAAGGAGACCGGCAACCGAGTTCATTTGAAGCTTTGGAGGAGCCAAAGAAAGGAGATCAAGAAGAAGCTTGAACCAAGGAGCAAAGAACCACTTGAAGACCCGAAGGACTTGACACGAGGGTATAATACTTTAACCAAGTAGTTAACGCCCTCTTGTAGTTTAGTTTTTGCTAGCTAAGGTTTAATCAAGATCTTAAAGTGGATAAAGTCTATGTTGCAAAGCCAAACATGATCTTTTGAAGTAAAAAAAATCGTTTTTGATATATTCCGCCTCCCCACGTACACGTGGGGTGTGCTACATAGACTTACACTGGTATCAGAGCCTAATTAAACCCTAGATAACAGATTAAATGAAGTATAAAACTACGAAACCGAAATAACTCCGAAACTACGAAACATGAATCCACATTTCTATCGATTTTTGCAGAGCCTCAAAATTTTTTTTAAGCAATTGCAGAGTGCTCCTTTACTTGTGAAATGAACACACAACAAAAACGAGGTAATTCCACTTGAAAATGGCCGGCCACAACCCCAATTTTTCCGAGCTCACCGGTTCAATAGTGTGGGATTGCATCGAATTTTGTTCTGTTTTCTTGTCTCTTGGATTTAGTGTTTCAGGTGTTGTTTGATTTTGCCAATTTTTACTGCACTGTTAACTTTTTACTGGGGCAATTTCGGAGTATTTCGAAGTCGTATTTTTAGTGTCGTTTAAGTTTCAGTTATTACTGTAATGATATATGTGTTTGTAAACATCCGCTAATTGCTATATGTCGATTAGCTGGGGGTTGCACATATCTGTGATATTGGTTTGAGTATATGAACTTTATTGGATCGCCGATGATGAATAGCCGGGGGATGTGAGATGAGTGTTTTCTTTTCTTTCATTCAATGTAATTTGTAAAAGTGATGTAATATTATTTTGCGGGGAACATCCGGGTTGAGGTTGTAGCCACCGTTGTACTATTTTCTTTTACTGTTTTTGCTCCTAGGATAGACCTAAGGAGGGGTGCAGAAACTACCGGGTTCTTTAAAGTGTTGCGTGGCCTACTCACTTTGTTGAGGGAGGTTGCTTCACTTCAGGAATCTGGCGGGTAGTTTTCCGCACCCGTAGGGGTCTAGGGTGGGTTTTGGCTATTCATCACGACCATGGAATCCGTCTTTCGTTATGGGCTTACACGAAGCGCGAAATTCCTAGTATATCCAATATGTTCATCTGTGATCTGGAATGCCTATTATTGCATGAGACGAATGTATATATCTATATATGATATTTAGTAGGCGTTGCTTATGTTTTGCACCCGCGCTAGTCCAGCCCGCGCTCTGTCGTTAGTTAAGTAACCTAACGGGTGATGACGGGCCCCGTGGCGAATGCGGATGGCATAAGCGTACGTTGTATTTTCGTTTCTTTCTGCAATGGTGGGATTAATTGAAGGGACAACATTAATTCATTATTGCAAAGAAAACAAATCTAAGCTAAATCGTCGGAACAATTTCAAAACCACTCGGTTTTCTTCAAAAAGCAAATTTTAAATGCAGAGCCTAAACCACTCTTTTTAAAAAGCTATCATGGTTCCTTCAATTATATCACGTTCATTACGTTAACAGTTTCGCCAAAAACCAGCCGTAACCCTTGTTCATATAAGAATTTTGCATTATTATATCGTCCATTCTTAATCACATTACAAATAAATAGGTGCTTTTGATCCATATCTGCTAAATAGTTGCAGGTTACAGGTTCTCAGATCATTACAGTGAAATTCATGAAAAGACGCTACAAATGTGAGACTACGACCAACAATAGATGAATCCATATGATGCCGTCTACCAGTTCAAGGAACAAATGAAGATCAGTAGACAGTTCAAAGCACAAAGCATAAGGGCAGCACAAGATTCAAGACTTCAACGCGAAGCTCATGGTAAAAGTCCACATCATCTGCACTGTTGGAAATATGAAAGAAAATAGAAGAGATTCTGAGGAACCAAGTGAAGAAAACAGAAGGAAAAATCAATATGAAGCAACCCAGAGAAGTTGAGCCAAAGATCCCTCAATATGGCCGCAGAACCGCGGCCAAACAGGCCTTTCTGCCGTGGTTCCGCGGCCATAATATGCACGTATCGGTGGGGTGTCGGTGTTTTGACTCGGTCTTTGGGGTTGTTTTTGTAATTTCATATATGGATCAGAATGTAAACCTAGGGTTTTTCCTATCTATAAATAGGAGGGCTCAAAGCCAAATAATGGTGTGCCTCTTTTTGGTGTGCCTCTTTGGAGGATGCCTCTTTTTATTTCTAGATCTAGAATTTAATTGTCCATTGTAATGAGCTTTTAAGAGGTATCAATAAAAAGTAAGTTCCTTTATTTTTCTCGCATTTTTCTTATCGTATTTTATTATCTGCAATTATTATTTGTTAATCTAGTTGTAGAATTTAATCTGCATTTTTTTCTTATCTTGAATTTTATTGTTATCTTCCTAATGAGTGAGTAATTCCTCACTTGTTATGGATTGGAGAGGGAAGGTTTGAGAGAAGGAAATATCTCTCACTCCTCTCTTTGCCCAAATAATTTTATTTAAAGGACTCCTTTTAAATCGACCACACTCCGCTCACTACGGCACCCTATCCTACATGATAGCGATGATTTCCTAGTTAGACTGGTTGTGATTGAATTAACCGGAGGTTAGGGCTAAGAGCCAAGAACGGATGGACAAGGACCAAAAGGAAGAAACTAGGTTTCTTCCCAGTCGTGCTAATCCCGTTGTTGCCGATTACCCTAACACCTTTATTCACAACTAAGGTATTGAAAGAAGTGAGAAGATTCCTATTTCGAACTAACCTAATACTAACCCTAGCAAGCTTTTTATCAACTTATTCTCATTCATAGATCTTAAAACAAACCACCAACTTTTTGGACTTAACTCGTTAGAACATAAAGAAAAGAACTCCTTCTCCCTGTGGATCGACTCGTACTCAACCGGCTAGCTACCTAGCGACACCGTCTTTATTGCGGTATTCTTAATTTATATTTAAAAACGCACACACAAAAATCTCCAACAATCCAATGACGCCGTTGCCGGGGATACGGAAGTCTCTTTCTTTGTGTAATTTCGGGTTAATTAAAAAAAATTATTAAAAAAAATTATAAAAATTGAAACATTTTAAAACCAAAAAAAATATAAAAAAATAAAAAATAAAAATCATCTTGTTATTTTTGAAAGGTTTTTGTGCGAGTGTGCAGGCTTGGAACAAATTCTGATTCAGATCTGGAGCAAGCTCTGTGAATAAATCCAGAAACAGGGGATCTGAACAAACAGAGGAGAGCCAACTCAGCACAGAGAAGAATTTTGGAGATCTAAACCTACTTCTCTGCCGCGGAACCGCGGCAGAATCAGGCCTTTGACCGCGGAACCGTGGTCAACTTGTGACGCCAGCACCCCATTTTCTCTGTATTCTTTGCACAGCAACATCTTCTCCCTCTCCAATAAATTGTTTTTGTGCAGGATTCTTTGCGCTGCCAAATAAAAAAATTTTGCAAGTGTTTTAGATTTTTGGTGTGTTAACTGCTTTACATAATTAATACGGACTCTAAGGGGCTATAACACCAATCAAGATTGGGTGGGGATTTCATTACCCTTTCTAGGACCACAAAAATCACTAAATGCATATGCATCACTCTTGAGTTAATTAAAAAACATCTAGACTCAGTCAACTAAGGACTGTCGCACTCATTAGGACGGAGGAAGATTGTGGGCATTCAGTCGTTTATCTAAACCCGACTTTGTGGTGCCTAGGCTAGAAAAGTGAGAAAGGTAACTTTAAACGGCCCGTCTCACGGTGATTCGTGAGCGGAACCCTCCTTTCTTCATTTTTGCTAATCTAGCCACAATTAGCGGTGAAGAGGCGATTTGAGGGATATCTCACAACTTGTCACTTTGGAACAGTTAGGAGCAGTCTAGTTGACTTAGAAGACTCTAGCTCTAGCTTTGATTATGCATGTTTAAACTGTGGTTGTTTGAAATTGAGCCGTAGTTCTGTACAAATTTTTGCAAAACTCTTTCTAAAAAAAAAACACTTTCAAAAATTTCAAAACTCCAAAAACAAACAATTTTTTTAAAAAAAAAAAAATCACATTCTTTTTCTTCTCCTTTCTCTCATCATATCATGGGTACCCCACCTCGCAAAACTCTTGCCGAACTTTGGTACCCACAACTAGACATTACTTTCTACGCTTCTTGTTTTGGTCGAATTTCGAACGATCCCTCCATGCCCAAAATTTCTTTGAAAGATCGGATAGACGCGTCTAGGACAACCAATTGGACTCCGCAATCCACCTTGTACCAACCATTTCAACCTTCACCTTCTCATATTGATACCCCTTTTGAGATTCCATTTGTAACCCCAAAACCTATGTCTATTGCTGAACATATTGAACAATCTCGTAACCGATCTTTCACTCCTTTCACCAATGAGAATTCTTTGGATCAACAATTCCATTCACCTTCTTATCCAAATGTTGATCCTACTCCTGTCCAACCATTCTATTCCTATCCATCCTACCCAACTTTTGCACCTTCCCTAGACATTGCTTCTACACAGCCATTTGGGAGTTTCACGTATCCAAACAACTTTGAATCTTTTACTGAAACCCCGTCACAACCCATGTCTAGTCTAGAACAGTCGTTGGAAGACTGTATGGTAGCGTCATGCCAACAGATGAGGGATTTGAATGCGTCCATGGCCGCCCTTATACAACCTAGTGACCCGGTAGCTAGTTTCCAACTAGTTCCAAATTTTCCAATGTATGATGAGGCGGTTGGACAGATTGAGAATTTGAGTGGTGAGAGTGAGCTGTACACCCTTCCAAATCAAACCTACCCATCCCCAATTGAATCCCACAACTCCGGTTTTGAATGTCTATCGATTGTCCTACGTGATTCATTAATTGAAGATAAAATGAGTAATGAGTTGTGCGACTTTGTAGTGTTTGATTTACCTGATTGTGAAGGGTCCCTTTCGAGTGAAACTATCACCAATCCCTTTGACCTCTACACCTCCACTCTAGAACTTGAATTGATTAATATCCATACTTTTGATGAGGTGTCTAAGAAAATTGATTTTTACTTGATTGAGGATATCGACGCTGGGAATATTTTGGATGATGAACCCGCAGATTTGACTGAATTTTTCTCTCCAATTCATCATCCCGAGTCATTAAATGTTTCTCGCGAACTTCATATGCGTCTTGATTTTCATGAGAATTGCATGGATAAGCTAAATTTTGAGGAGTGTATTGAAGAAATTATTGAGGATGAAGCAGTTTTACTAAGGAGTCGGATTTTCCAGTTCATTCTATCCCTTTCATTGACTGCGCATACCCTCCTGAATCTTTAATCGATACCCTTCCTCAATCACTTCCATCCATCCTCGTTCCGACCTTGCAAGAAACCGTTACACTTTTATTTTCAATTTCTGGTTTACCAAGTTCGACGTACCTATGTTTTCTCACGAGTCTTGAGGGATTTGACCTTATTTCTCAGTGGGTTGATAGATTGGCACGGTCGCTTTTTACACATCGGTCATTAGAAATTGTTCTAATTTACACACTCCATCTCCACCCTCAAGTATTCATCTTCTTTCTCCCACTTTCTCTGGTTCTTCTTCTAATCTTCCTTTAATGATAGCAAGTGTTAATGAATCATAATCCGATATTTTGAGTTCGATAATTCTAGAAAAACAACTTGATTTATACTCTTTTAAAAATGAGGTAGATGAGTTTTTCGAGTCTCCTACCTCCATCATTTTTAACAAATCAAATATGATAAATTCTGGTACAAAACTTACTGACAGTAAAATGTTCAATTACATCGATGAGAGTTTTGAAGAACTTTTCGCTGACGAACTTGCATTCCTAAACAATAAGGATTTTGTGATTAATCAACCTCCACCTATAGAAGTTGAACCATCACCCTTTCTTCTTATAAAATACAAAATGCCAATATTCCACTCATTTCTGATCATTCACATTCTCGTTTTTATTTATCATCACCTCTTATCTCCTCACATTCACGTTCACGCAAATCCTTTCCATACCACCACTTATCTCTTACCCACTTCTTCTTGGCTCTATATAACATGTTCTTCCACCGACCTATACGTTACATTGATAAATTCTTCAAATGGCCGGTGTTGACTTTTGGTCTTTGCAAAGCTTGGTATTGTCCAATAACTTTGAACCTCCTCTTTACGAACTTAACATTATTTAACTTAAGTTTGGGGGGGGGGTATAATTTGGCTCTTGAAAATAATTTTTTCTAACTCAAAGTGGTGAGCCAAAAAAAATAAGTTTGGAGGAGATTTCACGATCATATTTCATGTCTCCGTTAATAAATTTTTCCTCCCAAGTTTACAAGTTTATGAGATTTAAAAAATGGCAATAGTGGCAACACTGTTTCACTTAAATTTGGGAGGACCTTTTTGTGTATATATATTTTGTTTTATTTTTTCTGTTAATAATAAAAATAAATTTTTTTTTTAAGAAAAAGGGCAGTGCCGACAATTTTGACCCTCTTGGTGTAGCCTGACAGTGAGGGCGCTGTCAAGTTTAAGTTTGGGGGTGTACTCGGTAAGCTTTCTTCCTTCGCATTCATGTGTATATTTTTTTGCATTTGCATACTAATTTTAAAATCCATAAAAATTGAAAAAATTTAAAAATTATAAAAATTAAAAATTAATTTTTTTCCATATTTGACTTAAGTTCAACATGACGGTTGACTAGTTAGAAAAAACTAGATCCTAAACTTAGTAAATTAAAAACCCTAAAAATAACCTTTCTTAAAGTTTAACTGTAGAAAATATACGTCATTGTAGTTTATTTAAAAATAGGCAAATTTTGAGTTCAGTTCTTGGGCTAAATTGAAATAAGGGAAGAGTATTGAAAGCTCTATTTGAAGTATAAGTCTGAAAAATAATTCTGAACCTTAAGTCCAAATTCTGAAAATATATACCTTATTATACGCACTTACACGCACCTTGAAACTTGGGATAGTAGAGGATATCTTGAAATACTCTTGTCTAAAATCCTCAGTATGAAGGAAAATAAAATAAAAGTATATGTGGTGAATAAAGAGATAAAAAAAATGAACACTGGTTTTGTAATTACTTAAGGCAGCATAAAAAAAATATAGCAAGGGTGCTTTATCACCTAGTGCCTTAGACCAACTGGTTTGGGAGTCACTGCTAAGCCTTAGGTATTGCAAGACGAGGAATAACGCCTAAATGCGCTAGCACATTTTGTAATCGATCGTTTAGTATCTCAAGAAGTATTAACGGTCGCATGAAGGATGTGTGAGCAATTTCATCTAAAATTCACCAACTAAAAGTACTTTGGATGATGGACAAGAGTATGATAGCTTAAATTAAATTTCCAAGTGTAGGGGTAAAAATTATACACACGTAGGGGTATATGATTGGGGTTTGGATGAGAGATAGGAATGAAAGATAGGGCTTATATCTTCAGTAGAGATGATAAAATTTCCTGAGTTAAGATTGCACCTTAAACGGAAAACTTAGGATATGCTAAAAGCTTTATAAACTTGCAAAACGTATATGATCTTAAGTTAAATAAAAAGAAAGCGTGAAAAATACGGGTTGATGATTTCTAAGTTGAAGATAATAGAATTTCTTGCTAGAATACTGAATTGAAGAATTAGAGTCAACGGCCAAATTGATCGGATTTTGTGGGCAGTATATGCTGAAATCCCTTAGGAGACAACACTCCTCCTACTAGGGATACCTAGAGATTTAACGGCTTGTTGCACGAGCTCAGTGTAATCGCGATTCCCGGCGAAAGTGAGAATAGGATTTTTCGAGAATAAAATTGGCTTTGCTCGGGACGAGCAAAAGATAAGTTTGGGGGTATTTGTTCATATCAGAATTTTGCATTACTATATCGCCCATTCTTAATCACATTACAAATAAATAGGTACTTTTGATCCATGCCTGCTAAATAGTTGCAGGTTACAGGTTCTCAGATCATTATAGTGAAATTCATGAAAAGACGCTACAAATGTGAGATTACGACCAACAATAGATGAATCCATATGATGCCGCCTACCAGTTCAAGGAACAAATGAAGATCAGTAGACAGTTCAATGCACAAAGCACAAGAGCAGCACAAGATTCAAGAGTTCAACGTGAAACTCACGGTAAAAGTTCACATCATTTGCACCGTTGGAAATCTGAAAGAAAATAGAAGAGATTCTGAGGAACCGAGTGAAGAAAAAAGAAAGAAAAGCTAATATGAAGCAACCCAGAGAAGTTGAGCTAAAGATCCCTCAATATGGCCGCGGAACCGCGGCCAAACATGCTTTTCTACCATTGTTCCGCGGCCATAATATGCATGTGTCGGTGGGGTGTCGGTGCTTTGACTCGGTGTTTGGGGTTGTTTTGTAATTTCATGTATGGATCAGAATGTAAACCTATGGTTTTTCCTATCTATAAATAGGAGGGCTCAAAGCCAAATAATGGTGCGCCTCTTTTTGGTGTGCCTCTTTGGAGGATGCCTCTTTTTATTTCTAGATCTTGAATTTAATTCTCCATTGTAATGAGCTTTTAAGAGGTATCAATAAAAAGTAAGTTCCTTTATTTTCTCGCATTTTTCTTATCGTATTTTATTATCTGCAATTATTATTTGTTAATCTAGTTGTAGAATTTAATTTGCTTTTTTTCTTATCTTGAATTTTATTGTTATCTTCCTAATGAGTGAGTAATTCCTTACTTGTTAGGGATAGGAGAGGGAAGGTTTGAGAGATGGAAATCTCTCTCACTCCTCTCTTTGCCCAAATAATTTTATTTAAAGGACTCCCTTTAAATCGACCACACTCCGCTCACTACGGCACCCTATCCTATATGATAGCGGTAATTCCCTAGTTAGACTGGTTGTGGTTGAATTAACCGGAGGTTAGGGCTAAGAGTCAAGAACGGACGGACAAGGACCAAAAGAAGGAAACTAAGTTTCTTCCCAGTCGTGCTAATCCCCGTTGTTGCCGATTACCCTAACACCTTTATTCACAACTAAGGCATTGAAAGAAGTGAGAAGATCCTTATTTCAAACTAACATAATCCTAACCCTAGCAAGTTTTTTATCAACTTATTCTCATTCATAGATCTTAAAACAAACCACCAACTTTTTGGGCTTAACTTGTTAGAACATAAAGAAAAGAACTCCTCCCTATGGATCGACTCGTACTCAACCGGCTAGCTACCAAGCGGCACCGTCTTGATTGCGGTATTCTTAATTTATATTTAAAAACACACACGTAAAAATCTCCAACAATCTACCCTCCGTCGTTTCAAATAAATAACACATCGTATTCATGGTATGTTTGTTGGCCTTCGTCAAGGCGTAGTGAATGGTAGAAATGTGTTGCTTATTTGTTGCATAGATAGATGCATTAGTTTAGGACAGTTATACAACCTTGTTAGCCTTCTTCAAGGGCGAGTACGGATGGGTCTAAATTAATCAGGACAACGACGGGTAGAACTTGAATTGCATCTTATGATTTGTTGGCCTTCGTCAAGGTCATAAGAGCTTAGGGTAAAAATCACATCGGGAGTTTCAAACATAAAGGAAACTTGCAGATTTAGCATACCATATGGAGTGTGGTGACTAGAGTGGCTTCCATCTAGGTCATCATACAATGATAGTTGGATCCCAATCCCACTGATGAGTATGATTACTCTCGGGAAAATTTCTCACTTAACAATCAATGTTATAAAACAAGTAGGTGTCTAGAACGGTGTTAGTGGGGTTACGCCTCCAGGGAAAAGAGCTTATATAATTAAGGAACTTCACGAAAGCATTGGAAAACCTCCCTCGAAGTACCGACACTAGCCTGGATGAAAGGTTAAGAAAGTATTGTAACGTGCGATTAATCCTGACTAATTCTTCTTTTAGAGGTTTGAAGAAGAATTTGAGGAAACAGTGGGAGCCATCCTGTTTAGATAAACTAATAACTAATCTAAACTTGCAAGAGCATATGCTGAGTGTTTCTTTTCTCTCTCTCCGGCAGCTACCATGACGGGACTAAAACTATTACTTGAAAAAAATACACCGACTGGGCCAAACTATAAGGATTGGCTGAAGAACGTCAATATTGCACTGACTTATGACAAAGTTTCATATGTCACCACCGCTACCGCTCTCCCTGTCTCAGGACCAGATTCCTCAGTTGTGGACAAAGATGTCCGCAAAACTTGGGATCTGGATTGCGAGAAAGCTAAGTGTATCGTGCTGGAATCCATGAATAATGAACTCCAGAAACAGCATGAAAGTATGGATATTAAATCCATTTTCCTCCATTGCAAGGAATTGTATGGAGAGCACTCTCGTATCGCAAGATACGAGACCTCAAGGAAACTATTCCAGATGAGGTTAGCTCTAGGATCACCTGTAGGAGAGCACGTCTTAAAAATGATCAGCCTCATTGAGGAACTCACAAACCTGGGATCCGTGCTAGAAAATGAGTTATATATTGATTTGATTTTGCAGTTCCTTCCACAAACCTTCTCTCAGTTCGTGCTAAACTTCAACATGCACGCTATGGAAGTTGATCTTCCAAAGCTCCTCAATATGTTGAGGGTAGCAGAGAGCTCCTTGAAAAATGAGAAGACACACATTCTGTATGTTGGTCAATCATCCTTTTCTAAATCCAAAACGAAAACTAAGGGGAAGAAGAAGATGAACGCCACCAAACCGAAAGGTAGGGTCAAGAATGTGCAGGGAACGAACAAGGCGGAAAGAGTAAAAGCGGACAAGAGTGAGTGCTATTATTATCACAAGAAGGGGCATTGGAAAAAGGATTGCATGGATTTTAAAGCCAAGGACATGAAGCAAGCTGCTGCTTCTACTTCAGGTGTGTTTGTAATCGAAAACTGTTTTTCAGTAAACTCTACATCATGGATACTTGATACCGGTTCTGGTTCTCACATCTGTAATTATTTGCAGGCTCTGAGAAGCCATAGAGCACTGAAGGCAGGTGATATGACCCTCCGGATTGGCAATGGAATAAACGTAGATGCTGTTGCAGTGGGCGATTATCACCTGGGGTTGACTAGTGGGCATATTTTGGTGTTGTACGGCTGTTTTTTGTATTCCCAGTATGCTATGTAATATTATATCAGTATCTTTATTGTCTAATGAAGGATATAATTTTGCACTTGAAAGAAATGTCATGAACATTCTCCTGAATCAAGAAATGATTGGGTTTAGCATACTGGAAAACGGCATATACATACTTAATCAACCTCAAGTTTTCAATATCCAAAACACACTCAAAAGAAAGGCTCCAGATTTAAACCAAGCCCTCCTATGGCATTGTAGACTTGGTCATATAAATGAAATAAGGTTGACTAAGTTGTATAAAGATGGATATTTAGATCCGTTTGAATATACATCATATGTAACTTGTCAATCATGTATTAAAGGGAAGATAACCAAATCTCCGTTCACAGGACACGGAGAAAGAGCAACGGAGCTCTTGGGACTTGTACACAGCGATGTATGTGGTCCGATGTCTACACATGCACGAAGCGGTCACTCCTACTTTATCACTTTTACTGATGATTTCTCAAGATATGGACATGTGTTCTTAATGTAGTATAAATCTGAGGCCTTTGAGAAATTTAAGGAGTATAAAAATGAAGTGGAGAAACAGACTGGTAAAAGCATCAAGACTCTTCGATCTGATCGAGATGGAGAATACTTAAGTACCGTTTTCCTTGAATGCTTAAAAGAGAATGGAATTCTCTTTCAGCTTACTCCTCCATATACACCTCAGCATAATGGTGTATCAGAAAGGAGGAATCGCACGCTACTTAACATAGTGTGTTCAATGATGAGTAGTGCTAAGTTGCCACTTTACTTCTAGGGCTTTGGGCTGGAATCGGCTGCATACCTATTGAATAGAGTTCTGACTAAGTCTGTACCTAGCACTCCATATAAAATATGGAGTAGGAAGAGACCATATCTCAAGTATCTCAAGATATGGGGGTGTCCATCATTTGTTAAAAAGCAGAATCCGAACAAGCTCGAGGCAAGATCGGTTTTGTGTATGTTTGTAGGATACACCAAGAATTCAAGGGGATATCTTGTCTACCACACTGAAGAACAAAAGGTGTTTGTCGCTCGCCATATTATCTTCTTAGAGAGCGAATTTCTTGCAAAACAAATTAGTGGGAGCGCGGTACAACTGGAAGAAATTCCAGAACCCCAAACTACTGCCGAGGACTCAGTAGAACCTCAGGTTTCAATAGATCCCGACGAACTAACGCCACTGCGCAAATCTAGTAGGCTTTCTCGTCCGCCTGAGAGATACTATGGGTTTCTTGTAGATGGGGATCGAGAGGATTGCATTATCAATGATAATGAGCCTACTAATTTTCAGCAGGCTATCACGAATAAAGACTCGGTGAAGTGGCTGGATGTTATGAGATCTGAAATGGAATCCATGTACACCAATAAAGTATGGACTTTGGATATTGCTCCTCCTAGGGTGAAACCATTTGGATGCAAATGGATCTTCAAAAAGAAAATTGGTGCATTTGGACAAGTGGAAACCTACAAAGCTAGACTCGTTGCAAAAGGTTTTCATCAAAGAATAGGATTGGACTATGATGAAACCTATTCTCCAGTAGCTATGCTTAAATCCATTCGGATCCTGGTTTCCATTGCTGCCTTCCATGACTATGAAATCCGGCAGATGGACGTAAAAACAGCTTTTCTAAATGGACATTTAGATGAAAGTGTTTACATGGATCAACCAGAAGGTTTCTTAGATGGTGGGAGCAGCGAAAAGGTGTGCAAGTTGCTTAAATCCATTTATGGATTAAAGAAAGTATCGCGGAGTTGGAACATCTTCTTTGATGAGACGGTTAAAGAATTTGACGTTATCAAAAATGTAGATGAACCATGCATTTATAGGAAGATTGTAGAAGGAGCAGTAGTCTTTCTCGTTTTATATATTGACGACATACTCCTGATAGGGAATGATATCCCTATGCTACAATTAGTAAAGCTCTTCTTGTCACAGAAATTCTCCATGAAAGACTTGGGAGATGCTTCCTATATTCTGGGGATTAAGATCTATCGTGATAGATCCAAAAGAATGTTGGGACTTTCACAGTCTAGGTATATTGACACTATACTAAAGAGATTTAGTATGGAAGATTCCAAGCGCAGTAATTTACCCGCTTTTCACGGGATCGTCCTCTCCAAAGAAATGTCTCCAAAGACTGATGAAGAGAGGGCTCGCATGGGCATTATACCCTACACTTCGGTTGTAGGATCTATAATGTATGCGATGTTATGTACTAGACTAGATGTAGCTTACGCACTAAGTGTGGTAAGCAGGTATCAGTTTGACCCTGGTGAGAAGTATTGGATAGTGGTAAAGAACATTCTCAAGTACCTATGAAGGACTAAGGTGATGTTCTTGGTTTACGGTAGTAAGGACCTCCAGGTCGAGGCTTTTACCGACTCCAGCTTCTAAAGTGACAAAGATGACTCTAAATCCATCTCGGGTTTTGTGTTTACCCTCAATGGAGGGGCGGTATATTGGAAGAGTTCCAAATAGGATACCGTCGTAGACTCAATAATGGAAGTTGAGTATATAGCTGCTAACGATGTCGCGAAAGAGGCTGTCTGGATGAAGAAGTTCATCTCTGAACTTCAGGTGGTTCCGTCCATTGCCAATCCAATACCTTTGTATTATGATAACAATGGGGCTGTAGCATTAGCGAAGGAACCAAGCTCCCATCAGAAATTCAGGCATATCTTGAGGCGGTATCACCTGATCAGGAAGATCGTGGATCGCCGGGAGATCGAGGTGTGGAGAGTGGACACAAAAGACAACACGGCAGATCCATTCACCAAGGCCATCCCTCAAGTCCAGTTCGAGAGGCTATTTGAGATGTTGGGCATGCGGTACGCCAGCAACTGGATCTAGTACAGACAATGGGTACTCATTGCACCAATTACAGGCCTTAGTGCAAGTGGGAGATTGTTGGATATATATGCCCTAGAGGCCTTCATTGTATAGGATGCTAGGGATATGTATGTATAAGATAATCTTGCTCGATATGATAGTACGCTATTTGGTTTGTCTTTATCTTAATATGTGATATATTTTACTTTGTATTTCATATATTGTATATATGTTGATAAAGCCCGTAGGATATTTTCTTGACTACCAGCATTGTGATGGTAGTCATACTTGTGGGAGCTGGATGGTCAACAGGCACATCCTTAAATGTCCCTGGTCATAGGAGTATTGAGACTGGGCATCGATAGTCCAGAGTAGACTAGTGTATACATATCTAGACCCTGACAAGGGGCGATGGATTGGTCCCGCAACCATTGGTGATGTGCACCTAAGATTGTATACAGATGCTCACTGGGTGTGAGTTCACTGGATAGGACTCGCTGAGGACTGACTAGATGGTATTATACCTAGCGTCAGATAGCAGTTCTTTGGTCACATGTGTGCAAATAGTCTGTCGACCTGAGGTCGTCATTTGTCTTGTGTGAGTTCTCACCGTGCTTTGATTACTACTATACCATGACTCAAAGGAGTCGTGCAAACAGGTTTTAGTTGGGTACAGTCCCGAGCCACATGGAGGCAGTGAGCGACTGTTGGGGATTCGTCTCTCCCGGTATAGGGAGTCGATATCGCACAGTGATCAGTTGGTCATTACCATAAGTCCCTGGCCAGGGCTGATTGAGAATTACTGGTGGACGGACCAGTAGATTCTCAGATAGTCTTGAGCCATACTGACACGACCTGTACAGTTATTAGGGGTCTGACGTTTTCCACCCCCTAGACCTTACATGCGATACTCTCAGATGAACAGATCGGACTGCATGGATATTGTCACGGACAGGCTCGGTAGGGGTTTCGGACGGGTTCTCTCGTCGGCCTCCTTTTCGACATGTACCTGGGTTGCCGTTACGTACAACTAGTGCCACTAACGGACTTGTGGTTAAACCTACTGCCAGCGTACTGTCGAGTCTTTAGAGTCCCACACAGAGGGTTTTCCTGGATCAGGCGAGACGATGTAGATGCCTTATGGTCTTACGGTAGGGTTTCGATCGCATACGTGTACTGGCTACACGAATGATGTTCGGACAGGTAATACTAGTGGGCTCTGGTTTATGCCGGATCCTAGTATTATACGATTGGATTATTCTTGTCTCTGTGTATCCGTATTTTTCAGAATACGGATACGGGTATGTATATACGGTGAGGGCATTCTTTTAATTTTACAAGAATGAGCTTCTAGAAGGAGACACCTCATTATTGATTTATCCTTTTTTGATAAAAAGTTAATGAGGTGGAAACTAGGAGATATTTAAGGAATGGGTTGCAAGCATGGCTTTATATATTGTTTATTCATTTGGGTTTCCTATTCAAGCATGGTTGCATTTTTTGTGAGTATTTTATTCCATACTTGAATTATTGGAAAATGACTTAGCCATTCTCACATCCATTTCTCAAGATCATTCTCACATTATCATTCTCTCTCCTAGGTTTTCTCTCCTCCTTCCTCAAGCTCATCCCATCATATGAGTTGTGAATCAATGAGCATTGAAACAAATTGATCCAATATATCTTCTCTACTTCTACTTAATAGTCTTCCTTAGCAAGTTGGATTACTAAGTTACCTCATTTGAGATTAGAGCTTGACTATAGGCCCTTGGATGGATCTTTCTTCGACACAAAGGAGACCGACAATCGAGTTCATTTGAAGTTTTGGAGGAGCCAAGGATAAGAGATCAAGAAGAAGCTTGAACTAAGGAGCAAAGAAACACTTGAAGACCCGAAGAACTTGATATGAGGGTATAATACTTTAATCGAGTAGTTAACGCCCTCTTGTAGTTTAGTTTTTGCTAGCTAAGATTTAATCAAGATCCTAAAGTGGATAAAGTCTATGTTGCAAAGCCAAACATGATCTTTTGAAGTGAAAAAATCGTTTTTGATATATTCCGCCTCCCCACGAACACATGGGGTGTGCTACATAGACTTACATGGCGTAGGATACTGATTAAATTCAGTGGATGATACAATCTAAGAAGTTTGTTGGATTTGAAATTCATTTATGAATTGGGTCCCATCAGATATCCAGACAAATTCTAAAACAAGTATTACTCATTTCGGGAGATAGTCTTTCTCCGCGAAGTTGAGATATAGAAAGAGATAAATAAAAAAAAAAAACTTGAGCGAATCCACTCACTGAGGCTATTTCTCGAACACAATAGTTTCAGAAACGAGCTTTGTGAGACTGGTTGGTAGAGAAATTGGGTGTTCGGTATCACACAGGCTGTGAGTATGCGACACCGCAATTATTAGCCTTAAGTGCAAGTGGGAGATTGTTGGCTATAGTGCCCTCAAGGCAATTATTGTAATCGCAAGTTGGTGATTATGATGATTGAGAGATGACCTATACGGATAGAACAATCTTACTCGAGATGATAGTATGCTATATGGTTTTCCTTTATCATCATGTACATGCATTATATGATATTACAGATCACTATTACATATTGATAGAGCCCATAGGATTCTTGCTTGACTACCAACATTATGATAGCGACCATATACGTGGGAGCTGGGTGGTCTATAGGCACATCCTTAAATGTCCCTAGTCGTGGGAGTATCATGACTGGGCATTGATACTCCAGAGTAGACTAGGGTGTACTTATCGAGACCCCGACGAGGGGCGATGGCCGGACTCATAAGCCATTGGTGTTAGTAAGTCATCTATGATAGTATACAAGTGCTCATTAGGTTATGAGTACATTGGACGGACTTGCCGGGAACCTGCTAGTTGGTACTATACCTATTGTCAGATAGCAGTTCCCAGGTGACATATGTACAGGTTAGTCTGTCAACCTGAGATCGTCGTTTGTCTCGTGTGAGTTCCCACTGTGCTTTGATTACTACCCTACCATAGCTCAAAGGAATCGTGCAAAAAAGTTTTAGTTGGGTACAGTCCCGAGCTACATGGAGGCAGTGAGCGGATCGTCGGGGATTCATCTCTCCCGGTATTGGGGGTTGATATCGCGTTGTGCACGGGTGGCCATCACCAGAAATCCTTGGCCAAGGTAGTCGAGAATTATTAATTTGGATCAGTAGTTTCTCAGTTGGTGATGGACTTCATACCGACACGAAATGTCGCGTTATTAGAGGTTTGACTTTATCCACCCCCTAGACTCGATATGCGATGCTCTTAAATGAACAGACCGGACTGGATGGATATTGTCACGGACAGGCTCAGTACAGGTCAGGTTGAGTTTACTCGTCGGCCTTCCTTTCGCTCAATACCTGGGTAGCCGTTATGTTCAGCTAGTGCCGCTGACGTGCTTGTGGTTAAACCCACTGCCAGCATATTAACGAGTCTTTAGAGTCCTACACAGAGGGTTTCCCTACTTCGGACGAAACGATTTAGAGGCCGTATGGTTTTGCGACAGGGTTCGATCATATACGTGCACTTGTGCACGTATCATGATTCAGAAGGTTTATATTAGTGTCTTTGGTTTAAGCCGGATTCTAGTATTATATTGTTGGATTATTTTCGTCTCATTGTATACGTATTTTGTCGGAATACAGATACGGGTATGTATATATGGATGATGGGTATTCTTGTAATTTATTACAAGTTACTTCTAGAAGATGCCGCCTCATTTAGTTTTAACCATTTAGAATTAAATGGTTAATGAGGTGGAGAGGATGAGGTGTTGTAAGCATTTATTGTAGCATGGCTTTGTGGTGACTCATAGGATGACTCATGTAGTGACTCATGGTTACTATTCTAGCATGCTTGAAATTTTGTTTGGGTTGTGAGATATTTTTGAGACTTGAGATATTTTTGGAGACTTGAGATATTTTTGTATGCGTCATAATTGCTCACAACACGTAGCTTTTGATTTTTCTTGAGATACTTCATACTCTCATCCTCAAGCTTCTTCTTCTACCTCCACCCTTCAGGTCTCATGTGTTGAGAAAACTAGGGTGTTTGGCGAAAAATTAATCCATCATTAGATTCTACATCCTCTAGGCTATCTAGTTTAACGAACTTGGTACCCTAGTTACCTCGGCTATAAGGTTGGAGCTCGAAATACAAATCCTCAGGTGATCATCTTCGATGGAGAGAGACCGGAGATCAAGATTGATCATGGAGGCCTCTAGGAGCTTGGGATGATGGTTAAAGACCAAAGGACACGGATCATTCGGTATAACCGTTCTTAACTCTCTTTATGTTTGCTAGCTTAGGGTTAATGGTCGATCCGTATTATGGGGTCATTCTAGCACCGGTTTTATAAAAATTTTGTTCCACATTCGGTCATGGTAAATGGCCAGGACGCTAACATAACCCAACAAAATCAATACCTGATTTAATAATCCGGCTTAATCCCGAGCCGGCTAGTATTATCAACTGTCCGATCGAAAGTCCCGGTACATAGTACAACCAATCGATCGGAACCCTGCACGTATCCATTACGGCTACTACATCATTTCGCTTAAACTGGGGAAACTCTCTGTGTGGGACTCTAAACACTCGACAGTACACCGGCAGTGAGTTACTGGATTAATCTATAACCACAAGCACGTCAGCGACACTAGCTGTACGTAACGGCTACCCAGGTACCTTTCGAAATGGAAGGCCGACGAGCAAACTCATCCGTATCCCTACCGAGCCTATCTATGATAATCTCCGTATAGTCAAGTCTCTTCGTATAAGAGTATCGCATACCGGGTCTAGGGGTGGTAAACGTCAGACCCTAGTAACACGATAATTCATGCTGATGCGGCTCAGGACCAATCCGGGAAACTACTGATCAACCTATTAGTAAATCCCAACTGCCTTGGCCAAGGTATTATGGTCCTGACCAATCGAACACAGTGTGATATTGACTCCCTATACCGGGAGAGACGAATCCCCAATAATCACTCACTGCCTCCATATGGCTCGGGATTGTACCCAACCAAAACCTGTTTGCACGACTCAGTAGAGCCGTGGCAGGGTAGTGTTCAAAGCACAGTGGAAACTCACATGAGACAAATGACGATCTCAGGTCTGAAGACTACCCTGTACTCATGTCACCTGAGAACTGCTATCTGAAGATAGGTATAGTACCATCTAGAAGTTCTCGACGAGTCCATCCAGTGTACTCACCCCCAGTGAGCACCTGTATACGATCTTAGGCGCAAAAGATCAATAGCTATCGGACCAACCACTGCCCCTCGTCAGGGGCTAGAAACGTATACACCAGTCTACTCCAGAATATCGATGCCCAATCTCGATACTCCTACGACTAGGGACCTTTTAAGGATGTGCTTATCGACTACCCTGCTCCCACAAGTATGACCGCCATCACAACCCAGGTTGTCAAGCAATCATCCTACGGGCTTTATTGACATGTATAGATGATATATAATAACAAGTAAAACATATGTATATGTTAAGATAAATACAAACCAGATAGCATACTATCATATCGAGCAAGATTGTCCTATACATACATATGTCCAAGCATCCACATGTATACATATACAATAATGGCCTCTAGGGCATACATATCTAACAGTTTGCCCCTTTAAAAAAAATGAATCAACGGCTATATTTTTCAAAAAATTTCTTCATCACACGTCTGCCAGATTGGGCATCAGACGTATGAAGAACAAAACTATTTTCAACCCAAGACTTTAACCCAGACGTCTGAAGAACAACTGGCAGACATATGAAGTTATAAAATTTCATTTTTCAAAACCATCAGCAGACGTCTGTCTAATTGAACTGCAAACATCTGTCGATAAAACATTTCTAACCAGAGACTTTTGGGCAGACCTCTGAAGTTCATTTGGCAGACGTCCGAAGCTTTAAAAACCCATTTTTTAAAAACCTTCTTTTGATGTATGGTCAACTGAACTACTGACGTCTGTTGTCTTCTCTGGGTTTATGATATATCCTGATATCAGAAAAAGAAACATTGCTCAGACAACTGAGCTTTAAAGAGGCAAACGTCTGACAAGAACAAAAAACAGAAAACTTGGGGTTTTAAGAATATGAAAACTTTAAAATCGAAAACCCGATGTTTGTAAAAATTTTGTGCATGCGTGTGTGAGTGTTCAAGAGATCTAATTGATATAATCCATATTCTATAGAGCACTTACATAGAATTCTATGTCGATGTTGTATTTCTTCAACAACTTGAACCTTCAACACGAGCTTTTGAACTTTGGCTAGTCGCTTGATTTTCAACTTGACTTCCATTAATTTTCGTCACTCAACTCACATGCGTCTTGAAATCAATATTTGATTTTCAAATGAACTTCGCTTCAACTTCGATCTTTGACACTTCAAACTCGGACTTTGGCTTCTAGCTTCTTCTCTATACGTAGCATGAACTCTTGAACCCTTGTACTTCGGCTATTTGGCTTCAGGAAGCTTGAAAGCGCAATTTTGGAAGCTCTCGTCCGTATCCTTCAACCTCCATTAGATTTTCCGTTTAAGCTAGTTTTCTGCCATCCTCCTTTATATGCTTGTGCCGTGAGATATTCTGAATATCCTGAAAAGCAATCTCAAAACGACCAAGTATATCATATACAGTGTAATAAAATAAACATGATAATAAACACGGTATATGAATATTCATTTTTTCAATATCGCAAAACTATGAATAGTATATCAATGTCAATATAGGATTCAGATGCAAGACAAGAGATATTGATATACTATAGGTATTTATGATGTCTAACAAATAGGCAAGAAGATATAATACGACATCATCAATAACCGTTCATAATTTGAATATCAAAACAATGAAATGGAATAATTTTTCTGTTGGATATATGTATGCCCTAGAGGCCATTATATGATAGTGGATGTATTTATACATGTATATATATTCAGTGTACATTCTTGCTCGACATGATAGTAGGCTATCTGGTTCTACTTTATCTGACATGTTGACTTGGTCATGCTCTTATTCATTTACACATGTTGATAAAGCCCTGAGGATATTTGCTTGACTACTGTGATTATGATGAAGATCATACTAGTGGGACGTCTGTAGTTTATAAGCATATCCTGAAATGTCCCCAGTCGTAGGTGTATCGAGACGGGGCATCGATATACCAGTGTAGACTAGCGTATATGATACTAGACCCATATGATGGGCGATGGATTTTCCCACATCTATTGATGTTTGACATCGAGATCATATGCGGGTGCTCAGTGGAGACTGGGTATACTGGACGGACTCGCCGAGAACTCCTATATGGTATTATATCTATCGTCGGATAGCAGTTCTCAGGTGACACTGGTACAGGTTAGTCTGTAGACCTGAGATCGTCATAGAGTTTTGTGTGTTCTCCCACTGCACTTTGATTACCACCCTACCACGGCTCTACTGAGTCGTGCAAACATATGGCTTTTGGGTACAGTCCCGAGACTCACGAAGACGATGAGCGATAGGAGGGGTTTCTTCTCTCCCGGTATTGGGAGTTGATACTGTGCTGTGCTCGATTGGCTATATCAGTAAGTCCCTAGCCAGAGTTGTTGAGATTTACTGATAAGTGTTATCAGTAGTTTCTCGATCTGTTATAGACCATTCATCGGCATGACTTATTGAGTTATTGGGGTCGACGTTACCATCCCTAGACTCGATATGCAGCATATCTAACGAAGAGACCGGACTGTACGGTAGTATTGCTGGTTGGCATGACGGGAGTTGTGACAGGTTCATTTGTTTTCTTCTGATCGCTTAATACCTGGGTGGCCGTTACGTTTAGCTGACCTCTTGCGGCTTGGGGGTGCGTGATATGATCATCACCCACTGCCGGCGTATTGAAGAGTCTTAGAGTCCCACAATGGAGTTACCTAGTCCAGGCGAAACGATGTGGTGTGCATATGTGATATGCGTGGGGACCCGATTAAATGCGCGTTTGAGATACCATATATTAATCGGGCGGTTTGGTATTGGTCGGGTCGTATGAGATATGACCGGTTTGCTAAATCAAGTGTTGATTTAACATTAACCATTAGCATTTTCACTTTAAACCCTTTTGTCTTTTGGTGTATGTATGCATGTATGCACATGTTTACATTGATGCACATATGGATGTGCATGCACACATACATGCATACTCATTTGTATCATGGTTATTGATACATTTGATGGTGGCAATATAAGACTCACACCTTTATAAATATGTTGATATTTATTTTTGGAGTTAGTGGAAATGATGATAATTCATGGTTGATTATTTTATTCTTGCACTAAACCATTGAGTTAACCATGAGTTGTTTTTCATGGCCATTTTTTCTCCAAAAGAAATATCAAGATATTTATTAACTAGGGTTAAGAATGAGAAGAGGAAAATATATATATTTTCATTTCTCATTTTTATCCTAAAGCTTATCATTATCTTGAGCTCTTTCATTTGCCATCTTCTTCTTCCTCACTCTCTTGCTCTCTAGGTTTTGATAGTGAACGAAAGAATGATCAAGTTAGGGTTTTGAAGTGAGAAAACAAACCACATCATCATTCTATACTACTCTTGCCCATTAGTTTAGAGTGTTAGCTTCAACTTCATCATCTTGATCAAGTGGAGCTTTGAGCTTGGACAAAGAAGACTCCGGGTGGATCGTCGTGGACTTGGAGGATATCAAGCAAGCTTCTTTCAACTCTCAAGTAGCTAAGGAGTCTAGCGAAGGGAGCTACAAAGGTTGTATTCTCTAAACCTAGTACTTACTACTTGTGGATTGTGTTAAAGTTTAGGGTTACTCTAGCTTTTCTAGTTTGATCCTTAGGATAGTTTCTTTAGTACACTATAAATTTTAAATATGGCATGTATGATACTACTAAACCCTAGTAGTGGTGCTAAGGAAAACCTTTCATGGTATCAGAGCCTAACTAGAAACCTAGACGATGTTACGATAATCCGAAACCGAAAAACTCCGCAAAATACGATTTTAGAAAACCCTTGGAAATGCTCTCTGTAAATTTTTTAAAAAGTGGTCTAAAAATTATTTAAGCAACTGCAGAGTGACATTTAAGATGATATACGAACACTGGTGAAATACGAACTGGAGGGGCTCGGGAAAATCCTGCGACCAATACTATTTTTCAGGCGTCGCCGGTCGGTTGTGCTCCCCTTTAGCTCGTATTGCACCTGTGATCTTTTACTCATGATTTGGGGTTTCTGGTATTGTTTTGAAGTCCAAATTTGCATGTGATGTTAGTTTGGAAATGTGCTCTTTGCGGAGTATTCCGTATTCGTATTTTTATAGCATTGTATTGATAACTTTGGCGACGTTAAACAGGTCGAACGAATTACCAAACACTGGTATTTTCCAGGTTGAACGTACTCGATATATAATGCAGGTATTCCTATGGACCCTCTAGAAGAATGAAACCCTAACTCGAGATGTGATCACCAAACTGCGACTAAACATTACTGTAGTTAGTGGTGCCACAAATAAGGCTTGGGTTTGCTCTTCTACGGCTGGTCCATTAAATACCGTGGCATGGACTTTGGGTATTGTTTAATGGTGCTCAAGTGTTGAGCTTGCTAGGGAATATGGGTGTTCATTAATTCGATCGAAGGGTTTAACATCGCCTAGTAGTATGTGATACTTATTTCTACGACCGTAAGCATAGTATGCGTATCGCCGGTTTCGTTTCTATATGTCAACGGCAATTGGGGTACGCACACTTTCTTACGTTGATGACATGTGATGTTATGTGTTGCTGTGCTATGATGTATAGGATTGTCGTAATCCAATAGCCGGGGGGTTTTATGTGTGATGAGAGTTTTACTTTTCATTCATGTAAAATTCATTTGTATGTAATATTCTTTTATTTGGGGCACTTCCGGGTTGAGGATGATGTCACCATTATTGTATATTATTTACTTTTCCGCATTAGGATAGGCCCAAGGTGGAGAGCACAAGTGACCGGGTTCTAGAGTCCAGTAGGAGACCATCTCGAGGAGTCGGGACCGGGTCTCCTAACTCTAGGATTGGTAGGGTCGCTTGCCGCTCTCGTAGGGGTTTAGGGTGTGGGATTGGCTATTCATCACTACCGTGGAATCCGTATTTTCTATTGTTGGCTAAATACTAAATACGGACGTCCTAGTATATCCTATATTATCATATATGTGTTTCTGCTGCCTATATTCTGTGATGTGATCGCTTAATATATCTGAGACGAATGCTATATTATATATGAGATATATAATAGACGTTGCTTATGTTTTACACTCGCGCTAGTCCCGTCCCGGTATGCTGTTAGTTAAGTAACCTAACGGTGCGTAACGGAACATTGCGGCGAATGCGGATGGCATAAGCGTATGTTGTATTTTCATTTCTTTTCTGTGATTAGCTTAAGAACTAAAATGATGGGACGACATTAATATGATTAATGTGAAGAAAAATAAACCTAAAAAGATGTTGTAGAATCGGATCTGAAAACCACTCGGCTTTTTATGAAAAAGCTACATTTCAAAACTGCGGAGCTTAAGCCACTCCTTTTGAAAACCATTTGATTCTGCGGCGATATCAAGTTCAAAGCGTTAAAGGTTTTCTTAAAAACCATCCGCAACCCTCCGTCATTTTTGTAAGTAGAGTACTTAGTATTCATGCTACGTTTGTTGACTATAGTTAAGGCATAGTGTACGGTAGCTAAGTGATGTCTTCTTACAACTGCTTATGATGCAGATTAATTAGGACATTCATGCGACTTTGTTGACCATAGTTAAGGGTCATGTGAGTGGATCAAATTAATCAAGAAATGACGGGTAGAACTTGACTAGTACTTATGATTTGTTGACCATAGTTAAGGTCATGAGTTCTAGGGGTAAAAACCATATTGGGAATTTCAAGAGTTGAAATTTGCAATGAGATTGCATATCTTCCATATGATGGTTGGATCCCGATCCTACTATGGGCAATAGTTGCTCCTAAGAGAGTTTTGCAGTTTACAATTAGCTAACCCATTAGGTGTCTAGAAAGGTGTTAACGAGGCTACGCCTCTGGGAAGACGAGGTTTATATTAATTAAGTCTGTGCAAAAGTATGGGGAACCTCCCTCAAGTATCGACACTGGCCTGGCTAAATGGTTAGCGAAGTTGTAGACTGTAATTAATCCTGGATAGTTTTCTTTTTAAGGTTTGAAAGAAAACTTGATTAAAGCAGAGTGTATTCTTTTCTCTCTCTTAATGGCAGATACCAATGACAGGACTCAAGCTTTTAGTAGATAAAAATAAACTGAATGAGACTAATTATAAAGACTAGCCGAGGAACATTAACATTGCCTTGACTTATGATAAGGTATCATATGTCCTCACGGCTCCAGCCTCGCCCATCCCAGGTCCTAAATCTTCGGTTGCGGATAAGGAAGACTGCAAGACATGGGACGCTAACTGTGCCACGGCCAAATGCCTCGAGCTTGCATCGATGGATAACACACATCAGAAGCAGCACGAGAATATGGACGTCCAAGCCATATTTCTCCATACAAAGGAGTTGTATGGGGAGCAATCTCGTGTCTTACGATACGAAGCGTCATGAAAGCTGTTTCAGACGCGGATGGCCCCTGGCACACCAGTAGGTGACCATGTTCTGAAGATGATAGCCCTTATAGAAGAGCTTGAGAACCTCGGATGGGAAATGGACAACGAACAATATACTGATATCATTCTGCAGTCTCTCCCCCCAGCCTTTGCTCAGTTTGTAGTTAACTTCAACATGCACAACATGGAGAAGTCGCTACCTGAGCTCCTCAATATGTTGAGTAGCGCAGAGAGCACGCTCAAGTCAGTGAAGACTCTCGTTTTGAGTGTTGGGCCATCTTCCTCCTCCCGCCCGAAGGCTAAGGCCAAGGGAAAGATGAAGAAGAAACCCACCAAACCTAAGGGTGGAGTCAAAAAGGCTAAGGGGAAAGACAAGTCCATGACTGGGGAATCGGGGAAAGGGGAATGTTATCATTGCCACAAACCGGGACACTGGAAGCGTAATTGCACTGAGTACTTGGAGCTCAAGAAGAAGAAGCATAGGGATGCTTCTGCTTCAGGTGTGTTTGTGACAGAAAACTATTTTTCAATAAACTCTGCTTCCTGGGTATTAGATACCGGTTCAGGTTCTAACATTTGCAATTCCATGCAGGGGCTGAGAAATAGCAAGGTTTTGAAGACAGGTGACCATATTCTCCGTGTTGGAAATGGTTCCAATGTACATACAGTTGCAGTGGGAGAGTATCACTTGGGGTTGCCGTCTGGATGTATATTGGTTTTGAACCCATGTTATTATGTACCTAGTATGCTTTGTAATATAATATCCGTTTCTTTGTTAGACAATGAAGGATATAATTTTATATTGCAGAATAATATTATGAACATTCATCTGAATCAAATGTTGGTTGGGTATGGTACACTTAATAACGGGATATACGTCCTAAATCAACACACAGTTTTCAGCATACAACACACTAATAAAAGAAAATTTTCAGAAATAAATGAAGCTTTTCTTTGGCACTGTAGACTTGGTCATATTAACGAAACAAGACTAAACAAGCTACATAAAGATGGATATTTAAACCCTTTTGAATATAAATCTTATGCGACTTGCCAGTCTTGTATCAAGGGTAAAATGACCAAAACTCCGTTTACCGGACACGGAGAAAGAGCTACTGAGCTCTTAGGCCTCATACATAGTGATGTATGCGGGCCAATGTCTATACAGGCTAGAGACGGTTTTTCTTACTTCATAACTTTCACTGATGATTTCTCAAGATTCGGTCATGTATTTTTATTAAAGCACAAATCCGAAGCTTTTGAGAAATTCCCTGAATATAAACTTGAAGTAGAAAAACAAACCGGATTGAGTATCAAAATGCTTTGATCAGATCGAGGTGGGGAGTATCTCAGTACAGAGTTTGCAAACTTTCTAAAAGAGAATGGGATTCTCTCTCAACTCACTCCTCCTTACACACCACAGCACAACGATGTGTCAGAACGACGGAATCGGACCCTATTAGATATGGTCCGTTCCATGATGAGTGATGCTGAATTACCCGTCTCATTTTGGGCGCTTGCATTGGAGACTGCAGCGTTTCTACTGAACAGGGTCCCAACCAAAACCGTGTCTACCACACCATATGATATATGGTATGGGAAGAGACTATCTCTTAAACGAATTAAGATTTGGGGTTGTTCGGCATATGTTAAAAAGCAGAATCCGGACAAAGTCGAGACACGGTCAGTCATGTGTAATTTTGTGGGATATCCAAAGAATTCTTATAGATATCTTTTCTACCACAAGGAGGAACAAAAAGTGTTTGTTTCTCAGTATGGCACATTTTTGGAAAAAGAGTTTTTTACAAATGATACAGATGGCAGTGTGGTAGACCTAGAAGAAGTTCTAGAAACACAAATTACAAATGATGACTATGTTGAACCGGCTGTTACAACAGAAACTGATGAACATCGGCCACTCCTTGGGTCTAGTAGGACTTCTCGCCCACCAGAGAGGTACTACGGTTTCCTCATGGTGATAGAGAAAATTGCATCATGGAAGATGATGATCCTACCAGCTTTCAGCAAGCTATCACAAGTAGAGACTCTTTAAAGTGGCTGGATGCCATGAGATTTGAAATGGAGTCTATGTACACCAACAAAGTATGGACTTTGGACATTGTACCCCCTGGGGTAAAACCCGTGGGGTGCAAATGGATCTTTAAAAGAAAGATTGGGGTAGATGGGCAGGTGGAGACCTATAAGGTAAGAATTGTGGTGAAGGGTTTTTATCAAAGACCAGGTCTGGACTATGAAGAAACTTTTTCTCCCGTAGCCATGCTTAAATCCATTCGGATCCTACATGCTATTGCTGCTCACTACGACTATGAAATCTGGCAGATGGACGTTAAAAATGCATTTCTAAATGGAGATTTAGAAGACTGCGTTTATATGGATCAGCCAGAGGGCTTCATTGACAGTGGGAGCAGTGGGAAAGCATGTAGATTGGTTAAATACATTTATGGATTAAAGCAGGCATCACGGAGTTGGAACATCTATTTTGATGATGTTATCAAAGAGTTTGATTTCATCAAAAATTCAGATGAACCTTGTGTTTATAAGAAGACTGTAGGAAGAGCTGTCACATTCCTCGTATTGTACGAGGATGACATTCTTCTGATAGGAAATGATATTCCTATGCTACAGTCGGTCAAATCTTTCTTATCACTAAGGTTCTCCATGAAGGACCTGGGTGATGCCACATACATTCTGGGCATTCGGATCTATAGGGATAGATCCAAAAGGTTATTAGGATTGTCCCAAAACAGGTATATTAACACCATCCTAAAGCGGTTTAGTATGGAAGACTCCAAGCGGTGTGCTTTACCCGCTTGCCATGGAGTCACCTCTCCAAGGACTTTTTCTCAAAGACCGATGAAAAGAGAGCTCGCGTGAGCATTATACCCTATGCTTCGGCAGTAGGATCTATAATGTATACGATGTTATGTACACGCCCAAATGTAGCTTATGCACTTAGTGTAGTAAGCAGGTATCAATCCAACCCAGGGGAGAATCACTGGATAGTTGTGAAGAACATTCTTAAGTACTTGCGAAGGACTAAAGAATTGTTCTTGGTGTATGGTAATGGAGATCTCCTAATGGTGGCCTTTACCGATTCAAGCTTCCAGAGTGATAAGGACGACAACAAATCTATCTCTGGGTTTGTATTTACCCTTAATGGAGGGACGGTAAGTTGGAAGAGTTCCAAACAGGATACCGTTGCAGACTCTACGATGGAAGTTGAGTACATTGCTGCAAATGATGCCGCCAAGGAAGCCGTCTGGATAAGGAAGTTCGTCTCGGAGCTAGGAGTAGTTCCAACCATTATTGATCCAATACCATTGTATTGTGATAATAATGGGGCGATGGCGTTAGCTAAGGAGCCCAGGTCCCATCAGCGGTCCAGACACATCCTGAGGCGTTTTTATTTGATCCGGGAGATTGTAGATCGCCACGAAATCGAGATTAGGAGAGTAGACACAAAGAATAACACCGCGAATCCACTCACCAAGGCCCTCTCTCAGTCGCAGCATGAGCGACTTTTTGAGATGTTGGGTATGAGATACGCCAATAACTGGCCTTAGTGCAAGTGGGAGATTGTTGGATATATGTACGCCCTAGAGGCCATTATATGATAGTGGATGTATTTATACATGTATATATATTCAGTGTACATTCTTTCTCGACATGATAGTATGCTATCTAGTTCTACTTTATCTGACATGTTGACTTGATCATGCTCTTATTCATTTACACATGTTGATAAAGCCCTGAGGATATTTGCTTGACTACTGTGATTATGATGGAGATCATACTAGTGGGACATCTGTAGTTTATAAGCATATCCTGAAATGTCCCTAGTCGTAGGTGTATCGAGACGGGGCATCGATATACCAGTGTAGACTAGCGTATATGATACTAGACCCATATGATGGGCGATGGATGTTCCCACATCTATTGATGTTTGACATTGAGATCATATGCGGGTGCTCAGTGGAGACTGGGTACACTGGACGGACTCGCAGAGAACTCCTATATGGTATTATATCTATCGTCAGATAACAGTTCTCAGGTGACACTGGTACAGGTTAGTCTGTAGACCAGAGATCATCATTGAATCTTGTGTGTTCTCCCTCTGCACTTTGATTACCACCCTACCACGGCTCTACTGAGTCGTGCAAACAGGTGGCTTTTGGGTATAGTCCCGAGACACACAAAGACGATCAGCGATAGGAGGGGTTTCGTTTCTCCCGGTATTGGGAGTTGATACTGTGCTGTGCTCGATTGGCTATATCAGTAAGTCCCTGGTCAGGGCTGTTGAGATTTATTGATAAGTGTTATCAATAATTTATCGATCTGTTATAGACCATTCATCGGCACGACTTATTAAGTTATTGGGGTCGACGTTACCATCCCTAGACTCAATATGCAGTATATCTGACGAAGAGACCGGACTGTACGGTAGTGTTGCCGGTTGGCTCGACAAGAGTTGTGACAGATTCGCTTGTTTTCTTTTGATCGCTCAATACCCGGGTGGCCATTACGTTTAGCTGACCTCTTGCGGCTTGGGGGTTGCGTGATATGATCATCACCTACTGCCGGCGTATCGATGAGTCTTAGAGTCCCACAATGGAGTTACCTAGTCCAGGCGAAACGATGTGGTGTGCATATGTGATATGCGCGGGGACCCGATTAAATGCGCGTATGAGATATCGTATATTAATCAGGCGGTTTGCTATTGGTCGGGTCGTATGAGATATGACCGGTTTGCTAAATCAAGTGTTGATTTAACATTGATCATTAGTATTTTCACTTTAAACCCTTTTGTCTTTTGGTGTATGCATGCATGTATGCACATGTTTACATTGATGCACATATGGATGTGCATGCACACATACATGCATACTCATTTGTATCATGGTTGTTGATACATTTGATGGTGGCAATATAAGACTCACACCTTTATAAATATGTTGATATTTATTTTTGGAGTTAGTGGAAATGATGATAATTCATGGTTGATTATTTTATTCTTGCATTAAACCATTGAGTTAACCATGAGTTGTTTTTCATGGCCATTTTTGCTCCAAAAGAAATATCTAGATATTTATTAACTAGGGTTCAGAATGAAAAGAGGAAAATATATATATTATCATTTCTCATTTTTATCCCAAAGCTTATTATTATCTTGAGCTCTTTCATTTGCCATCTTCTTCTTCCTCACTCTCTTGCTCTCTAGGTTTTGATAGTGAACAAAAGAGTGATCAAGTTAGGGTTTTGAAGTGAGAAAACAAACCACATCATCATTCTATACTACTCTTGCCCATTAGTTTAGAGTGTTAGCTTCAACTTCATCATCTTGATCAAGTGGAGCTTTGAGCTTGGACAAAGAGAACTCCGGGTAGATCATCGTGGACTTGGAGAATCTCAAGCAAGCTTCTTTCAACTCTCAAGTAGCCAAGGAGTCTAGCGAAGGGAGCTACAAAGGTTGTATTCTCTAAACCTAGTACTTTACTACCTGTGGATTGTGTTAAAGTTTAGTGTTACCCTAGCTTTTCTAGTTTGATCCTTAGGATAGTTTCTTTAGCACCCTATAAATTTTTAATATGGCATGTGTGATGCTACCAAACCCTAATAGTGGTGCTAAGGAAAACCCCTCAATTTCAATATCCAATTATATAACGATATAAAGCATGAGATATTGAAATATTATTCGATATATATACACGTTATTGTTGGGTTACGATAGCGTCCTGGCTATCTACCGTAGCTGATGCGAAACAAAAATGACGTTTAAAAAACTTGGCGCTAACAAACCCGTCTAGTATCGAACCATAAACCTATACTAGAAAACTACAATAGCTAAACTATAAGGTTAGAAATGGTTATACAGAATGAACCGTGTCTTTCGGTCTTCTACCATCTTCCCTAGCTCCTTGAGGCGTCTTCGAATGAACTTGGACGTCGGTCTTCCTCCGTCGAAAATGATCCACCCGAGAGATGTAACTCATGGCTCCAGCTCTACACCAAAGATCAAGTGAAGCAACTAGGGGCTCTAGGTTGCTAATCTAAAGTGTCTAGGATTTAGTGAAGTTTTCAAAGTGTTTATCTATCTCACCTCCTCTCTTTATTCTCAACTCATGGGATTGTACAGAGGAGGTTGAAGATGAAGGTGGAGAAACACAAGAAACTCAAGAGGAGAGTGAAGCTAATGGTGAGGAGATGAAAAAACAAACCATACTCTTTTTTCCAACCTCAAGTGTGAAAATAACATGAAGCATGGTTTTATCAAACTCATTTTTCCAATATAAATGCAACCCATGCTTGAATAGTTTGCACAAATGAATTAACAATTCATTTGTGCAACACTATACAAGCATGGCTCTCACCATACTCCCCTCTTTCCTTTTCCACCTCATTTCCCATTAAAAATAAATGGAGAAATCTAAAATGAGGTGTCCACTTTCTAGAATGTTATCTGTACAAATACAGATTACACTCTACTGTATATACATACCTGTATTCGTACCGAAATACGAATACTCAAAGAGATAGAATAACATAAAGAATATAATACTAGAATATACATATCGAAATATATATACGTAAATTATTAAATCAATACCTGATTTAATAATTCGGCTCAAACCCGAGACGGCTAGTATTATCAACCGTCCGATCGAAAGTCTGGGTACATAGTACAATCAATCGATCGGAACCCTGCATGTATCTAATACGGCTACTACATCATTTTGCCAGAACCAGGGAAACCCTCTGTGTGGGACTTTAAAGACTAGTTAATACGCTGGCAGTGGGTTTAACCACAAGCACGTTAACGGTACTAACTGTACGTAACGGATACTCAGGTATTGAACGAAAGGAAGGACGACGAGCAAACTCATCCGAATCCCTACTGAGCCTGTCCGTGACAATCTCCGTACAGTCCGTTCTGTTCATCTAAGAGTATCGTATATCGAGTATAGGGAGGTGGATAAAGTCAGACCTTTTATAACGTGATATTTCGTGTCGCTATGAAGCTTATCACTAACTGAAAAACTACCGATCCAAATCAGTAATTCACATCTATCTTGGCCAAGGATTTCCAGTGATGGCCACCCGTGCACCACGCAACATCAACCACCAATACCGGGAAAGATGAATCTCCGACGATCCGCTCACTGTCTCCATGTGGCTCGGGACTGTATCCAACTAAAATCTGTTTGCACGACTCTTTTGAGCCGTGGTAGGGTAGTAATCAAAGCACAGTGGGAACTCACACAATACAAATGACGATCTTAGGTCGATAGACTAACCTATACTCATATCACTTGAGAACTGCTATCTGACAATATGTATAATACCAACTAGCATGATCCCGGCGAGTCCATCCAGTGTACTCATAACCCAATGAGTACCTGTATACTATCTTAGGTGAGAGGCTGACACCAATGGCTTGTGAGACTGGCCACAACCCCTCGTCGGGGTCTCGATAAGTATACACTAGTCTACTCCGGAGTATCGATGCCCAGTCTCAATACTATCTCGACTAGGAACATTTAAGGATGTACTTATAGACCACCCAGCTCCTACGTATATGATCGCCATCATAATGCTAGTAGTCAAGCAAGAATCCTATAGGCTCTATCAATATATAATAGTGATCTGTAATACTACATAATGCATATACATGATGGTAAAGGCAAACCAGATAGCATACTATCATCTCGAGTATGACTGTTCTTCCCGTATAGGTCCCCCCTCAATCATCACAATCGCGTGCCTGCGATTGTGATGATTGACTTGAGGGCACTATAGCCAACAATCTCCCACTTGTACTTGAGGCTAATTATTACGGAGGCGCATACTCACAGCCCGTGTGATACCGAACACCCAACTTCTCGACTAATTAGTCTCGCAAAGCCCGTTTGTGAAACTATTGCGTTCGAAAAATAGCCTCAGTGAGTGGATCCGCTTCAATATTTCTATCTTTATCTCTCTATATCTCAACTTCGTGGAGAAAGACTATCTCCTAAAATGAGCGATACCTGTCTTAGGATTTATCTGGATATCTGATAGGACCCAGTTCACAAATGAACTCCAAAATCCAAAAAACCGTATCATCCACTGAATTTAATCAGTATCCTGCGCCATGCCTTTCTCAGTATCCGCTTGGACCACCTGTCCAACATACTTCCCCTCAAAAGAGGAAAAACTATAATTCTGACTGCCATTCTGTCATCCAGGTCATCTTGGAAGCCAGAAATGATAACCGCCTCTTAAAGGAGGTTGACGTTACCATATACCAAGAACATCCACTTATGTTCATTACTGCTTCCCAATGTTTCTCCAGGGTTGTATTAATATATATGCTTATTGCATCTAGTGCAAAAGCAATATCTGGTGTTATACTTGACATCTCATGATTGACTCAATTGCCTAAGCAAGAGATATGCCAATCATGCAAATCCCTCTCTTCATCAGTCTAGAAGACATTTCTATAGAGTGGGTGACTCCATCACCTGCAGGTACACCACTACGATAGGAGTCGTCCATTCTAAAACACTTTAGAATAGTTTCAAGTACTCGAATTAGGACACTTCCCAAATCTAGATCTAAAACCATAGATCTAGTTACCAGAATCCCTGATATTTTATCCAGATCCCATGTGAAGAAACACCTTGTGACAACCACAGTATAACCGATCATAGTATAGGAAAATCACTTCCTATCAAGAGCATGGCATCTAAATACCTGGACGTCTCTCCATACTACCTTCTTACCAGGTCCATTTGTTATTCTGATGAAGTCAAACTCTATGACTGTTACATCAAAATTAGATGATCTATCTCTGCTATACATGTTTTAGTCTATAAATAGACATAAGCAACTTACTCACTGTGCTTCCGCTGCTCCAACTGACTATAACAACCCTCTGGCAGAGTCATATACACGTGCACTTCTAAAGCTAATTTAGAATGACGTTATACTCATCCACCTGCCAGATCCCATAGTCTAGAATAGCAGTAGTAGCAAGTATGGATAATCAAAAACCTCCCTGTCACCTTCTTTGAGGAGACCGAAGTACCTCTCGGGTACCTGAGGTTACCCAAAAAATCTGTGGAATGGCTAATGGATTGTCGAATCCAATTAAATCTTTAGGTTCTACTAAATTTTCAGTAATCGTTTGTGGTTCTAGAATCATTTTCAGTTCTACCATACTCTCACTAATGTTTTCTAAAATGAATTCATTTTACTAAATTTGTGGCGAGTCAAGAACAATATAACTATTGATCTTCTTTTCTTTTCTCCTATTCAATTTCTCCCGGACCGAAAACCATCCTCAAACTGAAACAAGTTCCTTCGAGTTCGTATGTAACTATACGATTTCATATCCAAGCAATATGGATCTTCGTAGTGATACGGAGTATTCTGGAGAAAATGCAAAGGGGAAGTAGGAGTGGCAGGGGTATACTTGGCTTCGTCGTAAATGATACCAGTCGCAATTTTCTTTGCCTTCATTCTAATCTCTTTATATGTCTTTACTTATTATCTTCTCTACACCACACTTAGGCTAATTGGTTTTCTTCCTTCCCTATCTTTCGGTACCTACCTAAGGTTTGGAAGAAGACTAACCAATAAGCGCAATAGGTGTACTCTCCTAAAACCAAGAGCTCTCGCAACCTGAGAGGAGGTAAAGAGAAAAGACAACAGAATAGTCCTATTCAATTTTTCTAGAACCGGAATCCATCCTCGAACTTGTAGGGTGTTTTTCGTCACCCCATTGAGATGGGAATACGCACGCGCTTGTCAGGTACATTACAGATTCCCCCTGCTTAGGGTAGGCTGAGGTTTATTGATTGTGGGGATCCGAATCTCCGGCAGCCGTGGACTAAGCTGCCGTTAATTACCCCTCGCCTTTGGAGCGAGGGAACCTCCGATTAACGGGTTTAAATGGTCATGCGAGCTCAATGCGCAGTGTTGTGTTTTGAAGGGGTTTTTGATATATCGGGGGCCCCACAGAGTTTTTACGGGGGTCCCGCTACCCGGATAGCGGGCTGGGGGTCAAGGGGGCTAGCAGCCCCCTTGCAGGTTGCGGGGCAGCGCCCCGGCCCAAAATTTTTTTTGAGAAGGACAATGTTCTAGAGTATGTGTGTGTGTGTATACATACATGTTAGTTATATGTATGCCCTAGAGGCCATTACTATATATAGGATGTATATTGTAGTGGATGCTTGGACATATATAGGGATGACTTTCTTGCTCGATATGATAGTATGCTATCTGGTTACACTTTACCTTAACGTGTACACTGATTGTCTCTCTGTTACATGTTGGTAAAGCCCTTAGGATGTGTACTTGACTACCTGGACTATGATGTGGATCATACTAGTGGGGACATGGTAGTCCATAAGTACATCCTTCAAAGTCCCTAGTCGTGGGTGTATCGAGACGGGGCATCGATATACCAGAGTAGACTAGCGTATACCTTCTCGACCCATACAGATGGGTGATGGATGATCCCATATCCATTGGTGTTTGACATCAGAGATGATATACGGGTGCTCAGTGGAGACTGGGTACACTGGACGGACTCACCAAGAATTCCCAGATGGTATTATACATTATGTTAGATGGCAGTTCTCTGGTGACACTGGTACAGGTTAGTCTGTAGACCCGAGATCGTCATAGAGTCTTGTGTGATTCCCACTGTGCTTTGATTTCCATCATACCATGTCCAAGAGGGCGTGCAAAAAGGTGGCTTTTGGGTACAGTCCCGAATCACATGGAGGCAATGAGCGATAGGAGGGGTTTCGTCTCTCCCGGTATAGGGAGTTGATGTTGCGCAGTGCTCGATTGGCTATAACAGGAAGTCCTTGGCCAAGGCTGCTTTAGGGATTTACTGGTAAGTGTTACCAGTAGTTTCTCGACCCGTAATGAGCCTCATATCGACACGACTTATCGAGTTATTGGGGTCTGACGTTTACCACCCCTAGACGAGATATGCGACATATCAGACGAACAGACTGGACTGTACGGTAGTGTTACTTGTTGGATTCACAGGAGTGTGAGCGGGCTTGCTCGTTGGTCTTCTGATCGCTCAATACCCGGGTGGCCGTTACGTTTAGCAGACCGCTTGCGGCTTGTGGGTGTTTGATATGATCATCACTTGCTGCCGGCGTATTGACGAGTCTTTAGAGTCCTACACAGGAGTTTCCTGGCTCAAGCGAAATGAAAAGGAGCGCGTATGAGATATGTGCACAACCGAGAATAATACCAGTATGTGATACTGTATTCTATTCTCGCGATTTGTATCATCGGTCGGTTATATGTGATATAGCCGGGTTACCGAATCAAGTGTTGATTCGATACATTGATACACTAGATATTAGTCGGTTATATGCGATATGACCGGATCGTTAAATCAAGTGTTGATTTAATGATTTAATGTATAATTATATATTTGATATATTACTTTACATTAACTATTATTGGTTCACTTAACATTGATTTTCTCACTTGAATATGCACATTGTTTATATGTGATATATGCAAGTGTACATGTTTGTATCATGCTTGATGATACAAACAAGTTGTGTGTATGAGACTTGAACCAAATCAAGTTTAGATTAGGGTTTACTATTTTCCTAAGCATTTAACAAAAGAGTGTGACTTTGGTCAAAGTTATCAAGCTTCATGAAGCTTGATGAACATTGACAAAGTCAACTCTCTTTGTCATTTGTTAAAGATATTAGTTAACCCAACCTTTAACCTAATGGTTTGGTTAAATCTCTACATGAGTTAAGCATGAGGGCTTAACTCAACCATGGTGCCATGATTAAAAGGATAAGTATTCACATTATTCTTTTAATTCATACGATTCTTTTCTTCTTCTTCATCTTCATCAAGCTCACAAAAGCTTGAGAGCTCCAATAGTGCCATGGTAAAAAGAGTGAGAAATCCAATTCTAAAGTAAACCCACTTCCTATTTCTTCATCCTCTACCACTTTCCATGTAGTATAGGGTGTTCTCTTCACAAAGTTTTTGACCAAGTGAAGGAATAGCTTGAGTTTGAGTCTCCCCGACGTAGATCATCTTCGGCTTCGAAGTCAATGACTTAGCCAGATCATTTCTCTGACGAAACCATCGCTAGAGTCCGGGATCCGACGATCGCAGTGGAGGGACGTCAACACGGAGCTTTAGAAGTGGAGGACCGGATCTACAAAGGTTGTATTTCCATTCACTTAGTAGCAAAGTCGTTTGCTTGCATGTTCTTTCGCCTAATCTCTAGTTAACGATCTAGTTTAGGGTTTCTCGGCACCAAAAAATTTGAATTTGGCATGATTGATGCCTTGTAGAACCTCTTGAGTGTGCCTAGTAACCCTACAGTGGTATCAGAGCCAGGTTAGAGCTTTAGGCGATGTGTTAACGAAGTTAAAACTCCGAACGAACCCGATACGTCCAAGTTTACCCCCTCTCTGTACATTTTTTCAAAACTGTGTATTTTCTGAATTAAAAATTCCTAAAAAATTAAGCAGGGAAATATAAGAATTGTGGTGAAAAACGAGCTCCTAATACTTCTAAACCGCCGCGGAACCGCGGCCATACCATGCTTGGGCCACGGATCCGCGGCCGTACAGAGGGATTAGGTCATTTTGTTTGCAAAGTAATTCTTATATATTAATGTTCTATTTTATGGGTATTTTTAAACTGACTCAAGTGTTGAGTTTTCTGGGGGTTTATTTTGTAATCGTCGATTCGATCGGAGAATTTAATTTTGTTATGTTTTCCGGATATTTTTAGAATATGTTAAAAAGTTCGACCGGATATAAATACCCACTTTTTCCCCTGCCGGGAAGTTTCCAAGTGTTGGATCTTTCCGTAGTTTGAAAACGTTCTAAGTAGTGCAAGTAACGCGATGGACCCTCTAGAAGACAACAAACCTTAACTCGATTATGTGACCGTCTTGAACTGCCCTTTGAACCTTAGGGTTTGGGGCAGTACGGCGTGCCACATGTGAGGCGTTGGCTTGACCCTTCTATGGCTGGACCGTTGGTACTGTGGCATGAAGTGAATGTTTTCAAACTTATTTCAAGTGTTGAGCTGTTTCGGGAAAACTTGGGTGTTTAATTGTTCGATCGGAAAGTTTAACATTTTCTATTTATCTGGAATGTGATACAATATTTGGAATCCACAAGTAGTTATGAGATAACTAATTTGAATGTTATAAACGTAGCAGTTTAGTCTCGATTGATCGGTTGCCACGGAATTTTGATGCGATCAAAAGTCCGTCGCAATCACGTAGCGTACGCGGAAACTCGCCGGGTAAACTTAATAGACAGCCATGTCCCAAAGCCCCGACCAAGTGACTGTAGGAGTACCCCGTCCCCGAAAGCATCCGTTCGGGTGCTCGCGGCAGCGGTGTTCCGCCTTAGTGCACTTCATCGACGGCATCGGGGGTGTGGCTGCCTGCTAAAGTTTGCGACGAGCATCCGATCAAAATGCCGGGAATCTTGTTGAATTGCCCGACTTGATATTGAAAAGTGTTTTCGATAATGAGACTAAAATGCGGGGTTTATAATTGTTAGGCATGTGATGTCTAAGGAATTCATTTGGTCAGGCATGCGATGTCTGAGGAGATTGCGGATTCCAACTGTTGTAGTTTTACACTTTCTTTTCTGCGACCGTAAGTGTAATATATGTTATCGCCGGTTTCGTTGCTCTATGTCAATGACAATTGGGATGCGCATATTTACTTACGTTGATGACATGTGATGTTATGTGTTGCTGGATATGTTATATTGGATCGTCGCGTTTTGAATAGCCGAGGTTTTTTTATGTGAGATGAGAGTTTTTATTTTCATTCATGTAAAAATTGTTGTATGTAATATTCTTTTATTGGGGCACTTCCAGGTTGCGGAAGATGTCACCCATTGTATATTATTTACTTTTCCGCACTAGGATAAACCCAAGGAGGAGAGCACAAGTAACCGGGTTCTGGAGTCCAGTGGGAGACCAACTCGAGGAGTCGAGTCCGGGTCTCCTAACTCTAGAATTGGTAGGGTTGCTTGCCGCTCTCGTAGGGGTCTAGGGGTGTGGGTTTGGCTATTCATCGCGACCGTGGAATCCGTGTTTTATACAGGCTCGTATTGAAAACACGGACATCCTAGTATATCCAATATTTCATATAATTCTTCTGCTGCTATATCTGTGATGTGATCATTTGATGTTCTGTGATAAATACCGTATATAGTATATATGATATATTATATAGGCGTTACTTATGTTTTACACCCGCGCTAGCCTTGCCCCGCTCTGCCGTTAGTTACCTAACCTAACGGTGCACGAGGGGACATCGAGGCGAATGCGGATGGCATAAGTGTACGTCGTATTTATCTGTGATGTTTAGGTGGACTTAAATGATGGGACATTCATTAATGAGATTAATGAAAGAAAATAAACCTAAAAGATGTTGTGGAATCGAATTTCAAAATAAAACAGGTAGCTACAGTTCTTGCTTTGCACATCGGTATATATGATATATCCTGCACCTTATTCGATAAGGAAAGGGCCGACGATCCCTTCACCGAGAGTGACCCCTTTAGAAATAACTGGCAGATGCTACAACCCTCGGTTTGTCTTTTGATTGATTCTATAGTTTCTGCTTTGCACAGCGGTATATATGATATATCCTGCACTTTATTCGATGAGGAAAGGGCCGACGATCCCTTCACCGGGAGTGACCCCTTTAGCAAAACTAGAAAAGCCTAAAAAACACTCCATTTAAAAACCATTTGATTCCGCAACGAGATCAAGCTCAAAGCGTTAAAGGTTTTCTTAAAAACCATCCGCAACCCTCCGTCATTTTAGGAAGTAGAGTACTTAGTATTCGTGCTACGTTTGTCGACCATAGCCGAGGCGTAGTGTACGGTAGCTAAGTGATGTCTTCCTACACCGCATATGATGCGATTAGTTAGGACAGTCATGTGGCTTTGTTGACCTTAGCTAAGGGTCATGTGGGTGGGTCTAATTAATCATGAAATGACGGGTAGAACTTGACTAGTGCTTATGATTTGTTGACCTTAGCCAAGGTCATAGGTGCTAGGGGTAAAAACCTTTATCGGGAGTTTCAAGTGTTGAAATTTGCAACGAGATTGCATACCTTCTATATGATAGTTGGATCCCGATACCCACTGCGAGTAATTGTTACTCCTGGGAGAGTTTTGCACTTTACAATTAGCCGATCAAGTAGGTGTCTAGAAAGGTGTCAATGGGGTTACGCCTCTGGGAAAACGAGGTTTACATTAATTAGGTTCGTGCGAAAGCACGGGGGACCTCCCTCAAAGTACCGACACTGGCCTGGCTGAAAGATTGGCGAACTTATAGAGTGTAATTAATCCAGACTAGTCTTTCCTTTTAGGGTTTGAAGGAAGATTTGATAAAAACAGTGGGAGCCATCCTGATTAGATAAAATAATAACCAATCTGATCTTGCAAGAGCGCACGCAGAGTGTTTTCTTCTTTCTCTCTCCAGGTAGCGACCATGTCACGCCTTAATCATGATAATAAAATGGATATATTGACTGAACCCGCTTGTTATACTGAGCTGGGAACGTTGGTCCCGCTCCAACTTATAATTGTTATAAGACAGAGCAGGAAATAGGGGAATACCAGATTTCCCATGCCGCCCAAACGAAGAAAGTGCATGCTGATGCATCTTCTTCGGGTGTTTTCATTACATAAAATTGTTTCTCAGTATCCTTTACGTCCTGGGTATGTGATACCGGATCAGGATCCCAGATATGTAATCTGTTACATAGGGCTACAGAAAGGTAGAGAACTGAGAACGGGTGATAAGTTTCATGAGACAGAAAACGCTGCAAGTGTTGCAGCCAAGTCTGTTGGTCACTGTCACCCTGTATTACCAGAATACATTGATTCGGAACAAATGTTATTAGATACCGAACCTGATATACAAAATCATATCAGTCTCTTTATTTAGATAAAGAAGGATGATTGATTAATTTCTTTGTGTGTCATTTTAGAGAATGTATAGAATCACAACCAAAAATTATTTGACCGCAATCAACTACGGTGTCGGATGTAGATTGTAAGTGAGTGCGGATCGTCCACAGGGATTGCATGATTCGTTTGTATTATGATATGCTTGAATTGAAAAGTTAAGCTAAGATAAACGAAAACATGATTCAAGAATTTTGATTTTCAAGTGTCACTATTCTATTCAAGAATCAAGAAAATGATAAACAATCAAGAATCGGTGTATCGATGATATTTTCAATCAACAGTCAAGAATCTAAAAGAGGCTCGTAGGAATCGATCGGATCGATAGACGTGATGTAATCTAAAGATTTCGTGTTCTTGTCCTTCGAAGGATTGATACTAGATCGATGATCATCGACGAGAGTTAGGGCTTTCTCGTGAAACTAGGGTTTCATCTTATCCCTTGTGTTTTTGTCGATATCATTCACATTCTAGCCTCTAGCAATTTCCAGAAACGATCCTAACTCCCCAATTTCGAGCGATATCATTCAAGAAAGCATCGTAACGAAGTGGGTTGTCGGTTCTTGAACTTGCTAGGGTTTACAAAACTCGTAGGAATCAAGAATCGATTAAAGCTATGTTACATCATCATTCTATTGACCGTCTCGACTCCTTGACGAGCGGAGTTTTATTCACACATCACCACACAGAAAATATTTACGAATTGTAAAGATATCATGATGCAGAATTTAAAGAAAACAAGATAAAAGAATATCACCTTTATTTATCTCAACAATTTTGATTACATTCGCTTCAAGAACTACAAGAGGAAGAATCTAGATTGTTGATCGGGCGTCGCTCGGCTTCATGAGTCGTGGATCGGCTCGGATCGCTTGCTCCGTTGAAGATCGGCTCCGCTCCTAAAGGTTGTAGGGCTTCTTGCTTAATGGGTACTCGGGATCTTGGTTTTAATTGGAATTAGGGTTAGGGTTTCACACAAGTCCTGTCACTAGACTTGTGGAAGAAGAAGATGAATGGGGTAAAAATGAAGAAGTATCTAAGTCTTGGATAATGGATCCAAGTATCAAGTATATCTTTAACTCTAGGTTTAGGCTTCTATTTATAGACTTCCCAAACCCTAGGTCTAGGTTTGAAATTACAATTCCCTCTAAAAGTTTGTTGAGGAGTTTCTAGAAAGAGTTTGTTAGGAGTTAGCTTAGGGTTTAAGCTAGGATTAATTAAGCTTAGAAAACCCTAGTTTGCTGATCTGGCAGAAACCTCTGGAGTCATCTAGAACTTGGAGTGTCTTTCTGAACTGTAGGAGCTGAGACAGGAGTTTTGCACTAAAATTGAGAGGCTAATTCCTTGAATCCACCGCGGATCCGCGGCACAAGCAAGCCATTGCCGCGGATCCGCGGCTCTTTGATGGGCTCGGGCTTTGGTTCTTCTGGTGAAGCTTTGTACTATATTTTAGGGCTTCTTCTGATATGTTGATTTGTTATTGCTCCTTTGAATTGATACCAGATCTGAAATTAGTGAGTTGGCGTATCTTTTGAGCCGCGTTGATTCGAGCACGCTTCTAGTTTCCTGCACAGACTTCAAAACACGGGTTGCGACATATAGAAATATTGCGATGCCATGCAATGCAGTCAATTTCCTTTATAGTGTCGGTTTAAGAGTCTAATACATGTAATCTGATATTTTGTGACAGTTTTGCTAATATGTAGAATATGAATACCGTACACTTCTAAATGAGTGTAAATGATGAGGAAATTGCCGGCTAAAATATACAATATTTTCGACTAATCAAATACCCCCAAACTTAATTTCGATCGTCTCGAGCGAATGTTTATTAAAAAGAGAAGGAGAAAATAAAGAAAGAGAAAAACTAACTAGCACACTTTCGTAGGCAACACGATTGCACTGAGCACGTGCAACAATCCTTTAAACCTCTAGGTGTCCCTAGTAGGAGGAGCGTTGTCTCTTGAGGGTTTTCAGCGGATTGCACCCACAAAATCCAATAATAAAAGGAAGATCATGAATATTACATTTAAAGAAAAGAATCGTAAAAGAAAAGCCTTGAAAATTAGGGTTTCCAACTAAGCTAGCTTTTCGGTTGTCATGAGCCCTATCTTAATGGTCATGAAAAAATGTTAGAAATCACGTCCTCAATAAAACATCGTCTTATTCTTCATTCCTATCTTTCTTCCAAACATCGATCATATAACCCTGCGTGTGTGTAAAGACATCCCTACATCCGGAGAATTCAATTCAAGCTATCATACTCTTTTCCATCAGCCTCAGTACTTTTTGATTAATGAATATTTAAATGAATTTGCTCACACACTTTCATGCGACCGTTAATACTTCTTGAGGTACTAACCGACCGATTACTCATGTGATTGCTTATTCGGTGTATTTTTCTCGTCTTGCACCACCTCAGGCATAGCAGTGACTCCCAGACCAGTTGGCCTTAGGGCACTAGGTGAAGAAGCACTCTCGCTATACATTTTTTATTGCCCTTGGTGATAACAAAACCAGTGTTTATTTTTCTCACCACTTATATTTTCTTTATTCATCATTTTTTTCTTTTTATTTCCTTCATACATCGGCTTTAAGACAAGAGCATTTCAAGGTATCCTCTACTATCCCAGGCTTTAAGACGTGTGTAAGTGCGAATAGCAGGGTAGCCACGTTCAAAATGTTTGGCTTCCAGAATAGAAACTATTTTTCAGACTTATTTTTATCCTCAGATTAGTGACGTCCTTTATCTTACTAACCCTTGGGACAACGGCTCATAACTACTTATTACTAGTTCGTATAAGAAAACTTCTAATTTTCTTAGTTTTCTAAAATTTTTCCAATCTCATGGATGTAATTTTTCACTATCTAAACTTTTATTATCTTATTTATGTACAAAAATATTTTTATAGTTTTTGAAAATTTTTAAATTTTTATAGGTTTTGAAAAATGTTTTGTGCTTATGCAAATGATATGCAAATGATGCGAAAATAAGCACAAACCTCCCCCAAACTTGTTTTCAACAGTGTCCTCACTGTTGCCATCAGCTAAATCTCGAAAAACCTGTAAGCTTGGGAGGAATTTATTAGTGGGGGCAAAATATTTAAGTGAAGAACCTCCCCCAAACTTATTTTTGGCTCAAAATTTTGTAAAAAATTTTCTTTCCAAGAGCCCGATTATGCACCCCCCCAAACTTGAGTTATGCAATGCTATTCTTTTAAAATCATATGAGGGGGTCAAAAATCAGTGGTCGATGCCAAGCTTTGCAAAGACCAAATGTTAATACCAACCATTCAAAAATTTTGTCAATGCAGTGCTCTGGTTGGTGAAGAAGAGGTGGGGAAAGGTTAAGTGATGGAATAGAATGTGTGTGCGTCTCATTTTGGAGAGACGATGCAGTGTATGTGATGGATTACTCGCATTCTTCTGACAATTCAGAAGAAGGGGTGGAGGTTCAATTTCAGTGAGTGGAACCTGATTCATCTCAACACCCGTGTTATTCAGAAATGCGAGTTCTTCAGCGAAGATTTCCTCAAAAGTTTCATCTATACCCCGAAGAATAATGTCATCACAAAGTGCGGGGTGATCTTCAGACTCTAAAAACAGTTCATAATCAGTGTTACTTGTTGACCCGGACATCTCGGTGGAAGAGTCCGTATGTATATGATACATAGTTGGGTCAAACAACAACGTATGAAAAGAGTCAAGATCGGTATCAGGAGGATCATTAAATTCGCTGCTGTCGACATCCATTAAGTCGACAGAACAGACCTGAGCAGTAGGTTCAGATGGTACACTTCCTAACTTGTAAATGTTCATCTCAATTGTCCTCTTCCCGAAAGATAGGGTCATAGAACCGTTACGACAATTGATGATAGCGTTGGAAGTGGCCAAAAAGGGGCGACCTAAAATCACCGGAATTTGATTCCGTGAGTTCGCTACAGGCTGTGTATCAATTACAATAAAGTCTACAGGGAAGATAAATTCCCCGATTTTTATTAACACATCCTCTAGTTCACCTCTAGGTCTGGTGATTGATCGGTCAGCCATCTGGAGAGTGCATGGAGATGGTTTTAACTCTCTGATCCCTAACTGCTCATAAACTGAGAAAGGAAGCAGGTTAACACTTGCCCCAAGATCTAGTAGAGCACAGTTAATGTGTTTCTCCCCAATAGAGATGGAAATAGTAGGATAGCCAGGATCCTTACGTTTCCTCGGTAATTGCTGGGGGAAAGCTGTGTCTACTGTCTTTGCCATGAATATCTTCTTGGGCATTTGTTTCTTCCTCTTTCTAGTGCAAAAGTCTTTAAGAACTTTCGCATATGCAGGGACTTGTTGGATAGCATCTAGAACAGGGATATTGATGTTAACCTGTTTAAACATCTCAGTGATCTTCTCCATTTGTGGACTTGGTGTGTTAGCCCTTAACCGATTAGGATAAGGTGCTTTAGCAATAAGCGCTGGGTCCATCATAGGAGAAGGAAGTGTGTGTGGAACCGATCCCAGAATAGAAGTGGGGATCGTCCGTGGAGGAGTAAAAGAGGTGGGCTGTAGTGGCGAGCCTTTTGGGAAACGAAGAATAGGCTCGTGAGAAGGTAGTGGGGTAGAAGAACTGGGGTCAGAATTAGAAGTGTGTGTGTGTGGAAAGATCTCAGCCGGGGTGTTGATAGGATTTTCAGTATCATCAACTTCTTCCCCAACATGATTGTCAAGCACTCTTCCAGATCTCAACGTGGTGATTGCATTCACATGATGTGAATAGCCAGGATTGGGTAAGGGTTGAGATGGAAGTTTCCCTTTCTCTCTTGCACTCATTTCGGCTTTTAATCGTGCAATTTCTTCTTCCATCGATTTAATACTCTCGTTTTGGGACGCAGAGTTTTTCTCAATTTTATCGACAGAAGACTTCATTTCAGCCGAAACTTGCATGATATTTGTTAAGACCAAATTCATGTATTGTGCAAAAGAAGAGGATTCATCAGTTCCGGTCAACTGTAAAGGACTAGACAGTGCAGGTGTGTTGACCGGATTTTGAAAATTATGTGCTTGAAAGGGGTGCTGACTCAATTGAAGTGGTGGTTGCTGTTGTGGTGGAGGGACCCTTTGGAAATTGTTTTGGTTTGGAACCGTGTTTTGAGATTGTGATTGGTTCCAAGCAAAATTAGGGTGATTCCTCCAACCCTGATTATATGTGGAAGAAAATGGATCGTTTCTAGGTCTTTGAAATGTGGCATTGGCATGCTCACAACCTTGAAACGGACATTCTTCCGTCAAGTGAGACGGATCAGAACAGTAGCCACATACAGTTTTGGAAAGTGACATTTGATTAAGGGAGGCGGCTAAAAATTTGTTTTCCATAGTCTCGAGTTTTTTGTGTATAGCTGAAATGTCAGCTCTAACTCCTATGGAAACATCCGATTGGTTGTTGCCACTCCTAAATGATGGACTTTCCCACTGTAAAGACTTTTCAGCGAACTCTTCTAAATATCGCCAAGCTTCCCCATCATCCTTAGACATAAAAGTACCTTGACACATGTTTTCAAGGCTCTGTTTAGTATTAGGGTTACTGCCCTCATATATGATTCGGCACAATTCCCATCTCGGGATGCCGTGATGAGGACACTGAACCAATAGATCCTTGAAACGTTCAAAGCATTTTGAAAATGGTTCAGCAGAGAGCTGGGCAAATTGATTTAGTTCGCTACGGATTCGAGCTGTCTTTTGTATTGGGTAAAATTTCTTAAGGAATGCAGCGACGAATTCTCCCCAATTCGTAATAGAATGTGCGGTAGTGTTATATAGCCACTTCTCGGCTATATCGCACAAGGTAAATGGGAGAAGTCGTAGACGCATCGCATCCACTGAAAGTTGTGACGTACCCATCATTGCGCATACGTTTTCAAATTTGGTAATGAAAACGTAAGCGTCCTCAGTCTCGAGTCCGTGGAATTTGGGTAAAAGATTGATATAATGGGGCTTAATCTCAAAGTTATCCCCATTGGCTGGTGGTGTGGATAAGCAGGTCGAAAGAGGACCTCGAATAGGGTAGCACCTCTCCTGGAGAGAGATGCGGGGTGGATTCTGCGCACCAACGGACGGCGGCAGATTAGGGTTAAAGAAGTTTGATGGATTCGGATCCATCGGTGTGGGTGTGGTAGTGGGTAAAGAAAAGGTAAATGGAGAAATATCGACTTCGGAGTCGATAAAGGGTACGCGGACTAAACGGGCACTAGAATCCCGTGTCCAGCTTATCTTGCACTAAAAAGGGTTAGTACAAGTGGCAGCGTTGACTTATAATTAGGGGTAATGAATGCGGTGTTTGCTTTTGAAAAAGGGACGGATTTTTGAAAAAATGATGCGACAAAACAAATGCAGCACACAACCCTAGAATTTAGTGGTCACCTAGGTCCGTCTCTAGACCGCTCCTAACTGCCAAAAGACAAGTCGCAGGATAGAATCCTCCACTGCCTCTTTGTCCCCCTGTGGTCGGATAAGTGCCAGGTAAGTGGGAAGGTACTCCACTACGTAAGTAGTGGGCCTAATTAAAAACCACTAGCCTTAGACACACTCGCCTTAGGCACCACAGGAAAACGCGGATAAGCAATGAATTACCAACGGCCTTCTCTTGTCCTAATTGAGCGCGACAGTCCTTAGAGTCTTCTCTAGATTTCTTTTAGTTAATGTGGGTCAATGCGGATGCAAGTTTTGCGATTTTCGGGGCCTAGGAAGGGTAATGAAATCCCCACCTAATTTGGATTTGGCCGTGCCCCTTAAATTCCGTATTAGAATGCAAAAAACCAAGAAATCAAAATCACGCATAAATTTAATTTTTGCTTTTGCGGCGCTGCGATTATTTGCAAAGAATCCTGCAGCAAAGTGTTAGTTGGAGCTAAAAGAGGAGAGAGGAGAAGTACAGAAGTCACCTGAGGTAAAAATTTTGCAGAGAACCCCCTAAGAGGCCGCGTTTCCGCCGCAATAGCCCTCTAATGCCGCCCTTCCGCGGTCGAATTATGGGAACATTGCACCAAACTTCTTCAGGGAGCTTCTGTGGACTCCCACTGCTCTCTGGTATTTTCCAAAAAATTTCTTCAATTTCCAAACATCTCCAGATTTCCTTGCAATGAACAACAGCAAATCGTTTAGGGTTTGCACGAATTTTGATCTCAAAAACAACAATGGAATAATTCTTTCAATTCAAACTATAATATGAAACGAATTAGCGCGCGGATCCCCAGCAACGGCGCCATTTGATTGATTAATTTCTTTGTGTGTCGTTTTAGAGAATGTATAGAATCACAACCAAAAATTATTTGACCGCAATCAACTACGGTGTCGGATGTAGATTGTAAGTGAGTGCGGATCGTCCACAGGGATTGCACTATTCGTTTGTATTATGATATGCTTGAATTGAAAAGTTAAGCTAAGATAAACGAAAACATGATTCAAGAATTTTGATTTTCTAGTGTCACTATTCTATTCAAGAATCAAGAAAATGATAAACAATCAAGAATCGGTGTATCGATGATATTTTCAATCAACAGTCAAGAATCTAAAAGAGGCTCGTAGGAATCGATCGGATCGATAGACGTGATGTAATCTAAAGATTTCGTGTTCTTGTCCTTCGAAGGATTGATACTAGATCGATGATCATCGACGAGAGTTAGGGCTTTCTCGTGAAACTAGGGTTTCATCTTATCCCTTGTTCTTTTGTCGATATCATTCACATTCTAGCCTCTAGCAATTTCCAGAAACGATCCTAACTCCCCAATTTCGAGCGATATCATTCAAGAAAGGATCGTAACGAAATGGGTTGTCGGTTCTTGAACTTGCTAGGGTTTACAAAACTCGTAGGAATCAAGAATCGATTAAAACTATGTTACATCATCATTCTATTGACCGTCTCGACTCCTTGACGAGCGGAGTTTTATTCACTCATCACCATACAGAAAATATTTACGAACTGTAAAGATATCATGATGCGGAATTTAAAGAAAACAAGATAAAAGAATATCACCTTTATTTATCTCAACAATTTTGATTACATTCGCTTCAAGAACTACAAGAGGAAGAATCTAGATTGTTGATCGGGCGTCGCTCGGCTTCATGAGTCGTGGATCGGCTCGGATCGCTTGCTCCGTTGAAGATCGGCTCCGCTCCTAAAGGTTGTAGGGCTTCTTGCTTAATGGGTACTCGGGATCTTGGTTTTAATTGGAATTAGGGTTAGGGTTTCACACAAGTCCTGTCACTAGACTTGTGGAAGAAGAAGATGAAGGGGGTAAAAATGAAGAAGTATCTAAGTCTTGGATAATGGATCCAAGTATCAAGTATATCTTTAACTCTAGGTTTAGGCTTCTATTTATAGACTTCCCAAACTCTAGGTCTAGGTTTGAAATTACAATTCCCTCCAAAAGTTTGTTGAGGAGTTTCTAGAAAGAGTTTGTTAGGAGTTAGCTTAGGGTTTAAGCTAGGATTAATTAAGCTTAGAAAACCCTAGTTTGCTGATCTGACAGAAACCTCTGGAGTCTTCTAGAACTTGGAGTGTCTTTCTGAACTGTAGGAGCTGAGACAGGAGTTTTGCACTAAAATTGAGAGGCTAATTCCTTGAATCCACCGCGGATCCGCGGCACAAGCAAGCCATTGCCACGGATCTGCGGCTCTTTGATGGGCTCGGGCTTTGGTTCTTCTGGTGAATCTTTGTACTGTATTTTAGGGCTTCTTCTGATATGTTGATTTGTTATTGCTCCTTTGAATTGATACCAGATCTGAAATTAGTGAGTTGGCGTATCTTTTGAGCCGCGTTGATTCGAGCACGCTTCTAGTTTCCTGCACAGACTTCAAAACACGGGTTGCGACATATAGAAATATTGCGATGCCATGCAATGCAGTCAATTTCCTTTATAGTGTCGGTTTAAGAGTCTAATACATGTAATCTGATATTTTGTGACAGTTTTGCTAATATGTAGAATATGAATACCGTACACTTCTAAATGAGTGCAAATGATGAGGAAATTGCCGGCTAAAATATACAATATTTTCGACTAATCAAAGGATATAATTTTGTATTGTTGGATAATGTTTTGAACATTTCCTAAATCAAGAGTTGATCGGTTCAGGCACGTTATCTAAAAGCATTGACGTTCTAAATCAAACTACAGTTCTTAGTATACGGAATACACACAAGAGGAATAGTTCAGAAATGAACGAATCCTTCTTGAGGCATTGTAGACTAGGTCATATCAATGCGACCCGACTAGCTTAAGTTACATTAAGATGCATATTTAAATTAGTTTGAATTTACATCTTGTGAAACTTGCCAGTCATGTCACAAAGATAAGATGACCATAGCTCTGTTTATTGGAAACAGAGAAAGAGATAGTGAACTCTTGGGATGATACATGTTGATGTATGAAGGTCTCCTGTCTACACATGCCAAGACCAGTTCTTTGTACATCATTACATTCTCTGATAATCTCTCAAGATTCAGACATATGTTCCTGTTGAAACACAAGTCCGAACCTTTTGAGATATTCATAGAATATAAGTTAGAAGTAGAGAACCAAAATACGGGTAAAAGTATTATGTCCTTTGATGTAATCAAGGAGGAGAATACTTGAGCACGGAATTCTTGGATTATTCGAAAGGAGAATGAGATTCTCTTTCAGCATTACTCCTCCGTATACACCACAGCACGTCGGTGCATCGGGGCGGAGCAATCACACCCTATTAGATATGGTGTGCTCTATGATGAGTACTACTGAGTTTCCTATTTCCTTTTAGGGAGTTATGCACTTATGAAGTTGCATACCTATTGAATAGGGTTCCGATCAAATCAGATGCCTACCATTTCATATGAGATATGGAAAGGGAAGATCCCATCTCTTAAGTCAGTTAAGATTTGGGGTTGTCCGGCCTATGTCTAAAAGCAAAATCCGGACAAGCTCGAGGGAAAGTCAGATCTGTGGAAGTTTGTTGGATATCCCAAGCATACGCAAGGGAATATCTTCTACCTAACCGAGCAACAAAAATGTTTTGTTACTCAGCATGCCACCTTTGTGAAAGGGAATTTCTTATGAAGAAATTATTGGTTATGAGGTAGAACTGGAAACAGTTCCAGCTAAACAAACTGCAGCTGATGATTTGGTAGAACCAAAGGATTCAATAGCGACCAATGAACCTCAGCCTCTCCGCCGATCTAGTAGGTTTCCTCACCCACCTGAGAGATACTCCGGTTTCTCTATGACAGTGGGAGCGAGGATTGCATCATGAGATGATGACCCAACTAGTTTCGAGCTGGCCATCAGGAGGGAGACTCTGTAAGAATGGCTGGATGCTTATCGATCTGAGATGGAATCCTTATACACCAACAAAGTATGGACTTTGGTTGCTTTATCTGAAGGGTTAAATCCCCATCAGGAGCAAGTATATCTTGAGAAGATTACTTGGTGTACATGGAAAAGTTAAAACTTTCAAAGCTAGACTTGTTAAAGGTTTGCATCATTGACCAGCTATGGATTATGATGAAACCTTTTCTAAGTAGCTATGCTTAAGTCCATCCAGATCCTACTTGCCACGGCTGCATACCATAACTACGATATCTGGCGGTTGGGTGTCATGACTGCTTTTCTAAATAAAGATTTAGAAGAGATAGTCTATAAATACACAGTCAGAGGGCTTCGTAGACAGTGGGAGCAGCGGAAACGTGTGCAAGATGTTTTATGTGATAAAGCAGGCATCACGGAGTTGGAACATCTGTTTTGATGAGTTAGTCAAAGAGTTTGACATCATCAAAATGGTAGATGAACCTTGTATATACAAAAAGGTAGTAAGGAGTGTGGTGGTGATCCTCGTAGAGTACGTGGATGACATACTCTTGATAGGGAAGGAGTTTCCTATGCTACGCTCGGTCAATCTCCGCTTATCACAAGGATTCTCCATATAGGATCATAATGATACCTCCTGAATCCTGGATTTTGGATATATGAGATAGATCTAATTAGATATTAGGATACTCACTAGTTGTAGTGAGATGGTATCAATTGATCCTGGGGAGAATCACTGGAAAGGTTCCAGAGTGATAAGGACGACTGGATGTCAGTCGCTGGCATTGTCTTTACCCTCAGTAAAGGGACGGTATGTTGGAAGAGTTCCAAGCTAAATACCGTGGCATACTAGACGATAAAGGCTGGATACATCGCTACCAAAGATGCTACCAAAGAGGTAGTCTGGGTGTATAATAGTTCATGAGATGAACTTCGTTCCCTCCACTGTGTGACAATGGAGTTGTGGCTTATGCCGAGGAACGCCCGTCCCATCAGTGATCCAGACATATTCTTATGCAGTATCACCTGATCGTGGAGATGGTTGATCTCCAGGGGATCAAGGTTAGGAGAGTAGACTCAGAGGACGACACGGCGGATCCACTCACAAAGGCCTTTTCCCAGAGAGAGACTTTTATGGGATGGTTGAGTATGAGATACTACAACCACTGCTATCAGATGGCCCTAGTGCAAGTGGGAGATTGTTAGTTATATGTATGCCCTAGAGGCCATTACTATATATAGGATTTATATTGTAGTGGATGCTTGGACATATATAGGGATGACTTTCTTGCTCGATATGATAGTATGCTATCTGGTTACTCTTTACCTTAACGTGTACACTGATTGTCTCTCTGTTACATGTTGGTAAAGCCCTTAGGATGTGTACTTGACTACCTGGACTATGATGTGGATCATACTAGTGGGGACATGGTAGTCCATAAGTACATCCTTCAAAATCCCTAGTCGTGGGTGTATCGAGACGGGGCATCGATATACCAGAGTAGACTAGCGTATATCTTCTCGACCCATACAGATGGGCGATGGATGATCCCATATCCATTGGTGTTTGACATCAGAGATGATATACGGGTGCTCAGTGGAGACTGGGTACACTGGACGGACTCGTCGAGAACTCCCAGATGGTATTATACATTACGTCAGATGGCAGTTCTCTGGTGACACTGGTATAGGTTAGTCTGTAGACCCGAGATCGTCATAGAGTCTTGTGTGATTCCCACTGTGCTTTGATTTCCATCATACCACGTCCAAGAGGGCGTGCAAAAAGGTGGCTTTTGGGTACAGTCCCGAATCGCATGGAGGCAATGAGCGATAGGAGGGGTTTCGTCTCTCCCGGTATAGGGAGTTGATGTTGCGCAGTGCTCGATTGGCTATAACAGGAAGTCCTTGGCCAAGGCTGCTCTAGGGATTTACTGGTAAGTGTTACCAGTAGTTTCTCGACCCGTTATGAGCCTCATATCGACACGACTTATCGAGTTATTGGGGTCTGACGTTTACCACCCCTAGACGAGATATGCGACATATCAGACGAACAGACCGGACTGTACGGTAGTGTTACTCGTTGGATTCACAGGAGTGTGAGCGGGCTTGCTCGTTGATCTTCTGATCGCTCAATACCCGGGTGGCCGTTACGTTTAGCAGACCGCTTGCGGCTTGTGGGTGTTTGATATGATCATCACCTGCTGCCGGCGTATTGACGAGTCTTTAGAGTCCTACACAGGGGTTTCCTGGCTTAAGCGAAACGAAATAGGAGCGCATATGAGATATGTGCGGGACCGAGAATAATACCAGTATGTGATACTGTATTCTATTCTCGCGATTTGTATCATCGGTCGGTTATATGTGATATAGCCGGGTTACCGAATCAAGTGTTGATTCGATACATTGATACACTAGATATTAGTCGGTTATATGCGATATGACCGGATCGTTAAATCAAGTGTTGATTTAATGATTTAATGTATAATTATATATTTGATATATTACTTTACATTAACTAGTATTGGTTCACTTAAGATTGATTTTCTCACTTGAATGTGCACATTGTTTATATGTGATATATGCAAGTGTACATGTTTGTATCATGCTTGATGATACAAACAAGTTGTGTGTCTGAGACTTGAACCAAATCAAGGTTAGATTAGGGTTTACTATTTTCCTAAGCATATAACAAAAGAGTGTGACTTTGGTCAAAGTTATCAAGCTTAATGAAGCTTGATGAACATTGACAAAGTCAACTCTCTTTGTCATTTGTTAAAGATATTAGTTAACCCAATCTTTAACCTAATGGTTTGGTTAAATCTCTACATGAGTTAAGCATGAGGGCTTAACTCAACCATGGTGCCATGATTAAAAGGATAAGTATTCACATTATTCTTCTAATTCATATGATTATTTTCTTCTTCTTCATCTTCATCAAGCTCATAAAAGCTTGAGAGCTCCAATGGTGCCATGGTAAAAAGTGTGAGAAATCCAATTCTAAAGTGAACCCACTTCCTATTTCTTCATCCTCTACCACTTGCCATGTAGTATAGGGTGTTCTCTTCACAAAGTTTTTGACCAAGTGAAGGAATAGCTTGAGTTTGAGTCTCCCCGACGTAGATCATCTTCGGCTTCGAAGTCAATGACCAAGCCCGATCATTTCTCCGACGAAACCATCGCTAGAGTCCAGGATCCGACGATCGCAGTGGAGGGACGTCAACACAGAGCTTTAGAAGTGGATGACCGGATCTACAAAGGTTGTATTTCCATTCACTTAGTAGCAAAATCGTTTGCTTGCATGTTCTTTCGCCTAATCTCTAGTTAACGATCTAGTTTAGGGTTTCTCGGCACCGAAAAATTTGAATTTGGCATGATTGATGCCTTGTAGAACCTCTTGAGTGTGCCTAGTAACCCTACAATACATACATATATATATACATACATATATATATAAAGGGGGAAAGCGCCCAAAGGACGCGTGGGGCCAGCGCCTCACGTGCCTAGCACGTGAGCGCTAGAGCGCTAGGCGCTCGAGCGCTAGTGCACAACGTGCCCGGAACGTGGGCGCTGGGCGCTTGAGCGCAAGGCGCTCGAGCGCGAGCGCACCACATGCCCGGCACGTCGGCGCTGGGCACTTGAGCGCTGTGCGCTTAGGCGCTAGCGCACCATGTGTCTGACATGTGGGCGCTGGGCGCTTGAGCGCTAGCGCACCACGTGTCCGGCACGTGGGCGCTGGGCGCTTTAGTGCAAGATGCTCGAGCACTAGCGTACCACGTGCCCGGCACGTGGAAGCTGGGCGCTGGGCGCTTGGGGCGCTAGGTGCTCGGGCGCTTGGGCGCCGGCGAGGAATATGGGATTTGAGCCCCAGAAATAGGATTTAAAATCCCAAAAGAGGATTTAGTGTGGAGTTAAACTCCTAAGATGTTTTGGAGTTGATAAAAGGGTTCTTCTTTGGAGCCCTGGGTCTTTCCAAAAATGGGGTTTTCGGAGATGGGCCTCCTTCTTCCTCCTCTGTTGGCAGGATCTTGAAGATCAAGAGATGTGAGATTGTAAAAATATCTTCTTTTTGAGATCTGATGGGAGATCTAAGCTCCCCTTTATGGGTTTTGTGGTGAAAAACTATTTAGTTTTGGAAAAGGAAGAGTAAAACACTTGATTTAATTCAAAAGAAAGAAGAAGGTTTAAAACCTTCAGAAAGGGGAAAGAGGCACAAACCCTAGATTTTTTAGGGGAATGAAAAGTATATCCTTTATTCATCATCATGCTGCCTTATATAGGCTTACATATTTACATATAGCCCCTTGGGCTTTACAAAATGGCATTTTCCCCATCCCATGGTTCATATGCCATTTCTTTTTGCACATAAGCCATGGGCTTACAAAAATTTGGCTTTGTGCCCATTTTGCATACATTCATGCACAAAAAATTACATCAAAATTATTCGTTACATGATTTTTATTTTGGTATGGCGGAAGGCCGGACGCTTCATGTTCGGGCTCGAATCGGGCATTGGCCCACTTGCTTGGGCTTGGGCCCACCTGGCTTGGGGTTGACCTTGACTTTGACTTGGTCAACCGGGGTGCAAATTTTGACCCCAACAGAACTGAAACAAGTTTCTTCGAGTTCGTATACAACTATACGATATAATATCCAATCAATATGGATCTTCATAGTAATACGGAGTGTTCTAGAAAAATGCAAGCGAAAATAGGAGCGGCATAGATATATGCGACTTAATGACAATCCAAAAGCCAAAGTGTTTTAAAAAAGATCGGTTAACTTGGTTCATGAGTTTTTAAGGTCAGGCCAAGGTCGCTGCCAAAGTGAGAGAGAAAAAAACACTCAGTGTGCACTCTAACCTAGATTAAATTAGTTAATCACTTTATCTAATCAGGATGTCTCCTACTGTTTCTCGAATTCTCCTTCAAATCCTAAAAGGAGAATTAGTCGGGATCATCTAAAATCACCGAGAAGCAACACTTACTCATCAGTGGGAATCGGGATCCAACTATCATCACAAGATAACTTAATGAAAACCACTCAAGTCACCACACTCCAGAAGGTATGCGCATGCCTGGCAAGTTTCATTTATGTTTGAAAGTCCCGTTGTGTTTTTTGCCCCTAGGACCCAAGTGACCTTGACGAATAATCAACAAATCAAAAGGTCCTAGTCAAGTTCAACCCGTCATTATCATGATTGCGTTAAACCCACCCGCACGACCCTTGACGAATGATCAACAAAGTCATACGACTGTCCTAACCAATCCACATGTCCATGCGACAGAAAAGCGTTACAGAGTTACCGCACACTACGTCTCGGCGAATAACAACGACAAACGTAGCAATACTAAGTAATACTAATCTGAAATGACAGAGGGCTACGACTGGTTTTTGGCGAAAGACTTTTAACGTAATGAACTTGATATCGTTGAAGGAACTTGAGCAGTTTTACAAATATATAGTGGCATAAACATTTTCTAAAGAGGTCATTCCCTGTAAAAGGATCTCGGCTCTTTCTTCATCGAATGAGGTGCATGATATTCCTAACTGAATACCATGATGCAAAGCATAATAATCGACTATAGTAAAATTATTACAATGACGCAAACTTTTGCCCAAGTGGTCACTCCCTATGAAGGGATCTTGACTCTTGCCTCGTCGAATGAGGTGTTGGATATTCATAACCGAATACCGCTGTGCAAAGCAAAAAGAAACGTTTGTAAAAACAGTTTTCAAAATTAGTTCCAACAACATCATTTAGATTTGTTTTTCCTTGCATTAAACAAAGTTAACGCAGTCCCATCAATTAATCCCTATCACACCAGAAAAAGGAACGAAAATACAATATACGTATATGCCATCCGTATTCGCCACGGGGCCCTGTCATGCACCGTTAGGTTACTTAACTAACGGCAGAGTGGGGGCTGGACTAGTGCGGATGCAAAACATTTACAACATCTAATAGTGTGTGTGTGTGTGTGTATGTGTGTGTGTGTGTGTGTGTGTATAACATTCGTCCTAGGCAAGATATAAGAAACATCACAGAACATCAACAAGCAACACAGAATTGTGGATAATCTTGAAGCCTCGTGTTTCATTTAAGCCGCAAATGAGACTCGGCATTCCCGATCGTGTGGATAGCCTATGCAATGAAAACCTGGACCCCTATGAGCGCGGCAAGTTACCCGCCAATCCCAGAAGTGAGGCAACCCCAATCAACAAAGTGAATGGGCCACCCAACACTTCACGGAATCCGATAACTTGAGCACCCCTCCGTAGGTCATCTTATACCCCCTATGAGTGTAGCGAATAGCCCGCCAATTCTAGAGTAAATCCCCCTCCGTCTTAACGCCATGAGATGCGGGCCAGTTGACCTTTAGAACCCGGCTATTCGAGCACTCCACCATGGCATAATCCTAGTACAGAAAAGAAAAGTATATATACAATGGCGACATTGACCTCAACCCGGTCATGCCCTAATAAAATAATATACAATCTGGCAGAGATGACTGTTCACATGTCGGACGCTCGCCACGCAATAATGAATATACAAATGAATCTTAATTGTACCACTACCATTGCACCACAAGCTATCCACCACGACAATCCAACCATAATATTAGCACAATCACAGAAAATCAACGTGAATGTTATGTTCGCAAACCCATCTAATAGAACATATAGTAGTTGGACGGGTTATACCGCTCAATGACATTCACGGTCGCAGATAGTAAAGTATGCACTGAAACTTATAAACAGTGATAAAATGGAGACTTCGAAATACTCCGTATTGCCCCAAACCAAAGATGACAGAATATGTAATCTGGGCAAAATCAAACAATACCTAAAAACTAATATTCAAGATTCCAGAACACCACCAAAATATCAAGCCCAAAATTCCATGGAGGACCGGTGAGGCCGGTAAAATGAGGAATCTCGCCGGTCCAAACTTGGTGTTTGGGGCTCGTTTTTCAATGGTGTTCTAATTATCACATGAGTAGCCTTCTGCAATTGTTTAAAAAAAATTTGAAGACTTTAAAAATTGACAGAAACTTGAATATTGTTTCGATTGTTTTTGAGTTGTTTCGATTTCGTAATTTTAAACATCGTTTAAACTACTAGTTATGGGTTTATGGGCTGGCTCTGATACTATATTGGGTTACGATAGTGCCCTGGCTATCTACCGTGGCCGATGCGGAACAAAAATGGGGTTTAAAAAACTTGGCGCTAACGAACCCATCTAGAATCGAACCATAAACATATACTAGCAAACTACAAGAGCTAAACTATAAGGTAAGAAATGGTTATACTGAATGAACCCTGTCCTTCGGTCTTCTACCATCTTCCCTAGCTCTTTGAGGCATCCTCGATTGAACTTGGCCGCCGATCTTCCTTCGTCGAAGATGATCCACCCGAGAGATGTAACTCATGGCTCTAGCTCCATACCAAAGATTAAGTGAAGCAACTAGGGACTCTGAATTGCTAATCTAGAGTGCCTAAGATGTAGTGCAGTGTTCAAAGTGTTTATCTATCTCATCTCTTCTCTTGATTCTCAACTCATGAGATTGTAAAGAGGAGGTTGAAGATGAAGGTGGAGGAACACAAGAAACTCAAAAGGAGAGTGAAGCTAATAGCGAGGAGATGTAAAAACCAACCATACTCTTTTTCCAACCTCAAGTATGAAAATAACTTGATGCATGGTATTTGTCACGACCCGAAGGTACGGAACGTGACTGGCACTTAAATTACGAAACGTCTCAAGGCGTAACGTAACCTATGTAAGCCAAAGCCCAGAAATCTAAACCTTATAAAGAAATAGAGTGAAGGAAACTTAGTGAAAGAAAGCAATTTTAGCCAAAACAAGTTGCATTAAACATTTTTAAAAATATCAAAATTCCCAAAAATTTCGGCAGAGTCTCCTTTGTAAATACTGGCCCTCCAAACGGGTACAGCACATGAAAATACATATAAGTCAATAAAGGCATCCCTAAGCGGGAGCTAGCTCTTCGCCAAAGGCAGAATCACAACCACAGACAATATATATATATATATATATATATATATATATATATATATATATATATATATATATATCATCAAGTGCAAAAACAAGCCTATAAAAGCATAAAGCATCACGTCGGCTCATGTGAGCATCGACACCAGAAATAGAATACATACGAATTTCACAATCTCACTGTCTAAGTCCAATGTACGAAGGGTAGATGGAGTATACTAGATACAAATAAATACATGGTGGGAGCAAAAGAAAATCCTCCAAACCCACCTATGAGCAAGCTGCAGTCCGAAGCAAACGAAGCGGAATGGAAGATACGCCCGCCGCTACTGTGCTGACAGGTCAGACCGGCAAGATACTGTGGCACAACGGGGGTGAGTTGCTAACTCGTGAGTAATAAGTAACATCTAATAAGGCTATCTTAAGTATGCACGCAAATGCGTCACACCCTACATATACCAATATGATATAATGCACTAGCATGAATGCGACATGAATGCATAATCAATACCCGAAACCTGAATATATCTGGTATGAGAAGATCTTTATTTCTATCTTAGAAAAGCTAATGTGAAATAACTGAAGTAATATCAACGAAATCAATAGAAATCCGTGTCAAGTATCGACACAAAATACATATATCTCAATGCCTCAGTATCTCAATATCTCGACATCTCATTGTCACAATATCACGATATCTCTGTATCTTAAATATCAATATCTCGGGCTCTATCAGTCTGGATCGGTCCAAATCATCAAATCTCAATATCACGGGCTCCGCCAGTCCGGATCGGACCAAATCATCAAATCTCATGACTACGGTCGGTATCCTTCGGATATCCACTGCGCCAGACATCACCGGTAGGTAGTCTGCCCCTGCCAGGCTCATTGTCTACAACTCGAGCTTCTTGCCCTGGGGAACCGTACCGGGCCCACCATGTACCCAAAACGGTTCATCCTACTCCTCGAATCGGATCTCGAAAACAAACAACAATCATGAAAACACATGGTGGAGGACACATACATCACGAGAAAACCACAACTTTCATTTTAAAAGGATAATAAGTTTATAAATTCATGTGGTTTTCACCAAAAATCTAGAAATCTCATAAATATTGAAATCTTCGAGAAGAATCACAATATATAAACATGCCAATGATGTGGAAATCTATGATACGGGGGTATATACCATGCGAAATACGGCCAGAAACTATGCATGAATCATGATGCAATGACGTATGTATATATAACTAACAAATCCTACGTATCCATCTTAATGAAATGAATATGCGAGTATAAGTCCACGGATTATGCATATGCACAATTATCTATCCTAAGCAAGTTCTATAGTGTTCGTGACATAGCAATTACCAATGGCGTGTGTGTTCGCATAAATAGTGCACGTGCGGCATGAACCAAAGGTAATGGTGCAAGTGTCCTATAAGACGGTATCACACACACACACACACACACATCGATATGAGATGATGCAATGAAATGAGATGCATAACTAGAAAACTACGCATATAATGCAAGTACTAAACCATCGGGCGCCTCGCGCCATCCAGACGATCCCTCCATAGATGTGTATATCTACTCACCGGGACGCCTTGGCTAATCTGATCCGATCTCCGCCTTGTCTTTTTCCGCGCCACATCCGACGCTTCTGCACCCGATCCTAAGATCGCACACAAGAAATTAAGAAAATAAATATACGAATAGCCACGGAACAAATGACACAAGTCAAACACGCGCACAACAAGACGCGCACACACTTGGTGCACAAAACGCGCTCACAACAATACCACAAACTACAACTAGGGTTGCTAAACGTGACAACCCCAAAGCCTAAAACTCACTTGCACCAATCGCGCATTCATAACACACTAATTAAATTAGGAATTGGGTTGTATATCACCAAACCTCAATTTTTATTTTAAAACGATTTATTCCACAAACCTAGTAAGCATCCATTACCGTTTTTTGTGCAAATCTAGATGTTTTAACAAATTTAGTGGCCACAATATTCAATAAATATCTTAAGTAAGCCACACAAACCATTACTAAAATTTTATCTCACTAATTTATATAAATTTTAAAAACCTAGTTTGCAAAATTATCTAATTTTAACAATTTTGAAGCAACAATTAGCAACTTAACAACTAAACTAAATTTTGCATGTCATAAAGTGTTAAACTACACAGTGTAATCATGATCAATTTAAAAAACCCTAATTTGATTTAAAAACGCTCTCTTGAATTTTAAATTTTAAAATTAAAACCATAATTAAACTCCTAATTAGACTAGATTAAAGTAATTAACCAAAAATAAAACTTTAGAGTTAGAATTTATACCTCACAATTTGAGATAAAACTTGCAAATCTTAGCCTCCAAAATGCTAACTTTGCTCCAAGATCCAAGCTTGTTTGGCCAAAGAATAAAGGGTAAAGATTTAATTAGGAATTAGTGATATTTTTTGTGGATTTTGGAAGCAATTTTGAAGAATTTTTTGAAGAGAAAAGGAGATGGAGAATGCGGGGCTACAGCAATGGATGGCTCGGCCAAGGGAAATGGAGGAGGGGAGAGAGAGTGAGGTGTGTTAAGTGTAGAAACTTCTTTAATTAATACCTCCTTTAAGTCTTTTCACTAATTACTTTATTTTATTTATTTTCTTTTCTAATTAAATCCTAAAAACGTCTAGAATTATGGAGATATATCTCTACTAAAAAGCATGTTACAAACTTGTTTTTAAGTTATCATGGTCCATTAGTGTATGATTAACACATTCCAATTTGTAATTTACACTAATTTAATGTATAATTGAAAGCTTAAAATATTATTTAAAATAATTAATTGAGGAAAAATATTTAAGTAAACTAATAATTTATAATTGACTAATTAAATACCAAATACTAGCAATTTCATAGTTAAAATAGGCATATTCCCGTCTATGTTGAAAAATAATTATAGTCAAGTTTTACGGAAAATAGGAGTTATATTACCGGTTATCGGAAAATTCACTTAAAAGATTGGTTTATTTATTTAATTATTTATTTATTTATTTTAAAACGTTACAGTCTCCCCTCTTAAAGGAATTCGGTCCTCGAATTTAAAATCTAACTATACGTACCCTCGAAGTGATGGGAATATTTCTTCCGCATCTCGACCTCGGTTTCCTACGTGACCTCTTCGCCGCTCGGGCCACGCCAAAGAACAATTACGGATGGTATGTTCTTGGATCTCGGTTTCTTCACCTGCCGATCTGGAATGACTATCGGCTGCTCTTGTGAAAGAAAGATTGCACCCCAGCTGGATCGTATGATGCCGTATCGCGTGAGAGGGGTCATGAAGGTACTTGCGGAGTATCGATATATGGAACACGGTGTGTATATCTGGAAAGCTGGGCGGAAGAGCCAAATAATAAACAACTGCGTCGACACGCTCGAGAATCTCTAAGGAACTTAGATACCTAAAACTAAGCCTTCCTTTCCTCCTGAATCTCAATACGCCCTTCATCGGATAAATCTTCAAGAAAACATGATCGCCAACGGTGAACTCAAGTTTGCAATGGCGTTTATCAGCTTTAACTTCTGCCTCCTCTAGACCGCTCTTATCCTATCTTGAATCAACTGAATATTTTCGGTCATCTCCTGTACAATCTGTGGCCCCAAAATACTGCTCTTACTGAGCTTCGTCCAACAAACGGGCGATCGACATCTCTTCCCATAAAATACTTCAAAGGGTGCCATTTGAATTATCTCTGGAACCTGTTATTGTAGAAAAACCTTATCAAGGGCAAATAACTGCAGGGATTCTATAGCACCACACTAGCTTTAGGGTTGCATCATACATGATACAACAAAAATTTAGAGGGTGCTAAACAATTCCACACATGAATCGAACTAGAAAAATAGAGTAACAACTAGCTAGTATCATATACTACAAGTGTCTAACACTAAGTGGGGAGAGATACAACCTTTGTAGACCTCCTCCTAAACTCCTTGGATCATGTAGGATTTGAGTTGGTTGGCTTGTATCCTTCCGCGTCCAAGATGATCCACCATGAAGTCTCTTTGCACCAAGCTCCAAGCTTCTCCTGATCAAAGATGAAGAAGAAGCAAACACTCCACTCAAGTGGGCTAGACTAAAGTAGAATGGTGATTTGGGTTTGGATCTCAATTAAAAACCTTTTCTTTTTACTCCTTTCTCTTTCTTTTAAAGCCCTAGTGAGCTTTTGAGGAGAGAGAGGAAGAAGGAGATGGAACAAGCTAGACTCAAGAGAGAGAATAATATGAGAATAATGAGATAACCCTAATTCAACTCAAGAGAGTAAGTGAGTGTCATCCATGCTAAACCATGGTTACAAAATATCTAGATATTTTGTAACTTGAGTTTAAGCAAAACCATGGGCAAAAGAAACCATTGACTTTGTCAACTCAAGAGAGTTGAATAGTCAACCATGATTTTAATCCCATTTTTCTTTTCTCAAATAATCAAAATATCTAAATATGTAACCATGTGAGTCTTGCATTGTCACCACCAATGTATCATAAACCATGACACATGTGTGCATGCACATCTACATATACATACACTCATGCATGCATCATAAAGAAATTGGTTTTAATATATGATCTAATGGACTTAATATTAAATCTACACTTGATTTAATAACCCGGTCATATCACATACGACCCATCCAATAGTAAACGCCCGAATAAAATACGGTATCCAATACACGCATTTAATCGAGCTCCCGCGCATATCACATATGCACCCCACATCATTTCTCCTGAGCTAGGAGACTCCTTTGTGGGACTCTAAGACTCGTCAATACCCTAGCAGTAGGCAGTGATCACATCACATGCCCACAAACCGTTAGTGGCACATGCAGTATGTAACGGCTCTTAGGTATTGAGCGATCTGAAGAAATACAAGCAGACCTACTAAAACTCCCGTCGAGCCAACAGGCAACACTTACCGTACAGTCCGGTCTCTTCATCAAACATGCTGCATATGTGAGTCTAGGGATGGTATCATAGACCCCAATAACCCAATAAGTTATGCTGGTATATGGCTCATAACAGATCGAGAAACTGCTGATAACACTTATCAGTAAATCTCAACAGCCCTGGCCAGGACTTTCTGTTATAGCCAATCGTACATGGTGCAACATCAACTCCCAATACCGGGGGAGACGAAACCCCTCCTATCGCTATTTCCTCTATGTGCCTCGAGACTGTATCCAAAATCCACCTGTTTGCACGACTTAGTAGAGCCGTGGTAGGGTGGAGATCAAAGTACAGTAGGAGACACACAAGACTCTATGACGATCTCGGGTCTACAGATTAATCTGTACCAGTGTCACCTGAGAACTGCTATCCAACGATAGATATAATACCATATAAGAGTTCTAGGTGAGTCCATTCAGTGTACCCAGTCTCCACTGAGCACCCGTATACGATCTTTGGTGTCACCACACCAATGGATATGGGATCATCCATCGCCCATCATATGGGACAAGTAACGTATACGCTAGTTTACTCTGGTGATATCGATGCCCCATTTTGATACACCCACGACTAGGAACATTTCAAGGATATGCTCGTAGACTACACATGTCCCACTAGTATGATCCGCATCATAATCTCAGTAGTTTTGCATCAGCCTAAGGGCTATATCAAAATGTACCAAATGAATGAAAGCATGATCAAATGAACATGTCAAGAGAGGTGCAACCAGATAGCATAATATCATGTCGAGCAAGAATGTCTCCTGAATACACACACATACACACACACACACACATACCGGTACATACACTATCATATAATGGCCTCTAGGGCATACATATATCCAACAATCTCCCAATTGCACTAAGGCCAATTATTGGCGTATCTCATACCTAACCTTTCAAAAAGTCGCTCATGCTGCGGCAAAGGGAGGGCCTTGGTGAGTGGATCCGCGGTGTTATCTTTTGTATCTACTCTCCGAATCTCGATCTCGCGGCGATCAACTATCTCCCGGATCAGATGATATCGCCTGAGGATGTGTCTGGATCGCTGATGGGACCTGGGCTCTTTGGCTAACGCCATAGCCCCATTATTATCACAATACAAAGGTATTAGATCAATAATGGTCAGAACTACTCCTACCTCCGAGACGAACTTCCTCATACAGATGGCTTCCTTAGCAGCATCATTTGCAGCAATATACTCAGCTTCCATCGTGAGGTCTGCAACGGTATCCTGTTTGGAACTCTTCCAACACACCACCCCTCCATTGAGGGTAAAGACAAACCCAGAGATAGATTTGCTGTCATCCTTATCACTCTGGAAGCTTGAATCGGTAAAGGCCTCCATTTGGAGATCTCCATTACCATACACTAAGAACATTTCTTTAGTCCTTCGCAAGTACTTAAGAATGTTCTTCATTACTGTCCAGTGATTCTCCCCTGGGTTGGATCGATACCTGCTTACTACACCCAGTGCATAAGCTACATCAGGGCGTGTACATAACATCGCATACATTATAGATCCTACAGCAGAAGCGTAGGGTATAATGCTCATGCGAGCTCTCTCTTCATCAGTCTTTGGGCAAAAGTCCTTAGAGAAAGTGACTCCATGACAAGCGGGTAAGGAACCCCGCTTTGAGTCTTCCATACTAAACCTCTTTAGGATAGTGTTGATGTACCTGGTTTGGGAAAATCCCAATAACCGTATAGATCTATCCCTATAGATCTTTATGCCCAATATGTACGAGGCATCACCCAGGTCCTTCATGAAGAACTTTTGTGATAAGAACAGTTTGACCGATTGTAGCGTAGGAACGTTATTTCCTATCAGAAGAATGCCATCCACGTATAATACGAGGAATGTGACAGTACTTCCCACAATCTTCTTATAAACACAAGGTTCATCTAGATTTTTGATGAAATCAAACTCTTTGATAATATCATAAAAAAAGATGTTCCAACTCCGTGATGCCTGCCTTAATCCATAAATGGATGTAAGCAACCTACACTCTTTCCCGCTGCTCCCACTATCATTGAAGCCCTCTGGCTGATCCATATAAACGCACTCTTCTAAATCACCATTTAGAAAAGCAGTTTTAACGTCCATCTGCCAGATTTCATAGTCGTAGTGAGCAGCAATAGCAAGTAGGATCTGAATGGATTTAAGCAAGGCTACAGGAGAAAAGGTTTTGTCATAGTCCAGTCCTGGTCTTTGTCGAAAAAATCCTTTCGCCACAAGCCTTGCCTTATAGGTCTCTACGTGCCCATCTACACCGATTTTTCTCTTAAAGATCCATTTATACCCTACGGGTTTTACCCCAGAGGGTACAACATCCAAAGTCCACACTTTGTTGGTGTACATTGACTCCATTTCGGATCTCATGGCATCCAGCCACTTCACAGAGTCACTACTCGTGATAGCTTGCTGAAAACTGGTAGGGTCATCATCATCCATGATGCAGTCTTCTCCATCACCATCAACGAGAAAACCATAGTATCTCTCCGGTGGGCGAGAAGTCCTACCAGATCTACGGAGTGGCTGAACATCATTAAGTTCCGTTGCAACATCAGGTTCAACCAAGTCATCATTTGTAATTTTTGTTTCTAGAACCTCTTCTAGATCTACCATATTGCCATCAATATCATTTGGAAAAATCTCATTTTCTAAAAATATGGCATTCCGAGAAACAAACACCCTTTGTTCCTCTTTGTGGTAGAAAAAATATCCATATGAATCTTTTGGATATCCCACAAATAAACATTTGAACGATCATGTCTCGAGTTTGTCCAGATTCTTCTTTTTGAAAAAAGCCAGAAACCCCAAATCTTAACTCGCTTAAGAGATGGTCTCTTCCCATACCATATTTCATATAGAGCGGTAGACACGGTCTTGGTCGGAACCCTGTTCAACAGAAAAGCTGCAGTCTCCAATGCATGCCCCCAAAAGGAGAGGGGCAACTCATCATCACTCATCATGGATCATACCATATCTAATAGGGTTCGATTCCGCCGCTCTGACACACCGTTGTGCTGTGGTGTGTAAGGGGGAGTGAGCTGGGAGAGAATCCCATTCTCTTTTAAGAAGTTCGAAAACTCTGTACTAAGATACTCTCCACCTCGATCTGATCAAAGTATCTTGATGCTCATTCCAGTTCGTTTTTCTACTTCAAGTTTGTACTCCTTGAATTTCTCGAAAGCTTCAGACTTATGCTTTATCAAAAACACATGACCGAATCTTGAGAAATCATCAGTAAAAGTTATGAAGTAAGAAAAACAGTCTCTCGCATGTGTAGACATTGGCCCACATACATCACTATGTATGAGGCCCAAGAGCTCAGTAGCTCTTTCTCCGTGTCCAGTAAACGGAGTTTTAGTCATTTTCCCTTTGATACAAGACTGGCAAGTCGCATAAGATTTATACTCAAAAGAATTTAAATATCCATCTTTATGAAGCTTGTTTAGTCTTGTTTCATTAATATGACCAAGTCTACAATGCCAAAGAAAAGCTTCATTTATATCTGAAAATTTTCTTTTGTTTGTATATTGTATGTTGAAAACTGTGTGTTGATTAAGGACGTATATCCCGTTATTAATTGTACCACAACCAATCAACTCTTGATTAAGTTTAATGTTCATAACATTGTTGCTGCAATATAAAATGATATCCTTCATTGTCTAACAAAGAAACGGATATAATATTACAAAGCATGCTTGGTACAAAATAACATGGGTTCAAAACCAATATACAACCCGATGGCAACCCCAGATGATACTCTTCCATTGAAACTGCATGTACATTGGAACTATTTCCAACCCGGAGAGTATGATCACCTATCTTCAAAACTCTGCTATTTCTCAGCCCCTGCACAGAAATGCAGATATGAGAACCCGAACCAGTATCCAATACCCAGGAAGCAGAGTTTATAGAAAAACAGTTTTCGGTTACGAACACACCTGAAGCTGAAGCATCACCATGGTTCCCTTTCTTGAGACCAAGGTACTCAGTACAATTCCGCTTCCAGTGTCCCATCTTCTTGAAGTAGAAACATTCTCCTTTTCCCCACTCCGCAGTTTTGGATTTGTCTTTCCCCTTTTCTTTTTTTATTCCACCTCTCGGCTTGGTGGATTTCTTCTTGTTTTTTCCCTTGGCCTTGGCTTTTGGGACGGAAGAAGAAGATTGTCCAACAAGCAGGGAGGGAGACTTCGCCTTAAGCGTGCTCTCCGCATTTCTTAACATATTAAGAAGTTCGGGTAGTGACTTCTCCATGTTGTGCATGTTGAAATTCACTATAAAAGGAGCAAAGGCAGAGGGAAGAGACTTTAGAACAATATCCGTATATTGCTCGTTGTCCATTATCAATCCGAGGCCCTCAAGCTCTTCAATAAGAGCTATCATCTTCAGAACGTGGTCGCCTACTGAAATGCCAGGAGCCATCCACATCTGAAACAGTTTTCTAGATGCTTCGTATCGTAGGATACGAGATTGCTCTCCATACAACTCCTTTGTATGGAGAAAGATGGATTGAATATCCATCTCCTCGTGCTGCTTTTGATGTGTATTGTCCACCGATACAAGCGCGAGGCATTTGGCTGCGGCACAGTCAATATCCCACGTTTTGCGGATCTCCCTATCCGCAACAGAAGATTCAGGGCCTGGTTTGGGCGGGGCTGTGGTAGTGAGGACATATGATACTTTATCATATGTGAGAGCATTGCTAAAGTTCCTCAACCAGTCTTTATAGTTCGGTCTGGTAAGCTTATTTTTCTCTAATAGAAGTTTAAGTCCAGTCATGGTTATCTGCCATTAGGAGAGAGAAAAGAATACACTCAGCGAAAGCTCTTGCAAAGATTAGATTGGTTTATTATCTTATCTAATCGATATCTCCCACTGCTTTTTATCAAATTCTCCTTCAAACCTTAAAAGGAAAAATTAGCCAGGATTAATTACATTCTACAATTTCGCTAACCGTTCAGCCAGGCCAGTGCCGGTACTTCTGAGGGAGGTTCCCCGTGCTTTCGCACGGATCTAATTAAAATAAACCTCATTTTCCCAGAGGCATAGCCCTATTGACACCTTTCTAGACACCTAATGAGTTAGCTAATTGTAAAGTACAAAATTCTCCCGGGAGCAACTATTGCTCACAGTGGGATCGAGATCCTACTATCACATATAAGTTATGCAATCTCATTGCAAATTTCAACACTTGAAACTCCCGATATGGTTTTTACCTCTAGCACTTATGACCTTGACTATAATCAACATATCATAAGTACTAGTCAAGTTCTACCCGTCATTTCATGATTAATCAGACCCACCCATATGACCTTTGACTATAATCAACATAATCACATGAATGTCCTAATTAATCTCATCATATGTTGTATAGGAAGATATCACTTAGCTACCGTACACTACGCCTTGACTATAATCAATATACGTAGCACGAATACTAAGTACTCTACTTCCTAAAATGACGGAGGGCTACGTATAGTTTTTAAGAAAATCTTTAACGCTTCGAACTTGATATCGTTGTAGAATATAATGGTTTTTAAAACGAGTGGCTTAAACTCTGCCTTTTGAAATCTTGCTTTTTCATAAAAAACCGAGTATGTTTCAAATCTGATTCTACAACATCTTTTTAGGTTTTTTTTTTTACATTAATCATATTAATATAGTCCAATCATTTAAGTCCTTATCCATTACAGAAAAGAAACGAAAATAAAACGTACACTTATGCCATCCGCATTCGCCACAATGTCCCGTTATGAACCGTTAGGTTACTTAACTAACGGCATAGCGGGGTAGGACTAACATGGATGCAAAACATAAGCAACGTTTATTATATATCATATATATAATATAACATTCGTCTCAACATATACAATAACCACATTACAGAATATCCACGGCAGAAGCACATATATGAAAATACAGGATATACTAGGAGGTCCGTATTTTTTTTTTAGCCAACAATAGAAAATACGGATTCCACGGTCGTGATGAATAGCTAAACCCACACCCCTAGACTCTTACGAGAGCGGCAAGTGACCCTACCAATTCTAGAGTTTAGGAGACCCGGTCTTGACTCCTCGAGATGGCCTCCCACTGAACCCAAGAACCCGGTCACTTATGCTCCCCTCCTTGGGTCTATCCTAATGCGGAAAAGTAAATAATATACAACAATGATGACATCATCCTCAATCCGGAAGTGCCCCAATAAAAAAATATTACATACAATTGATTTTACATGAATGAAAAGAAAAACTCTCATCTCACATAAAACCCCCGACTATTCATTCATGACAATCCTGCACATCATATCTCAGCAACACATAATATCACATATCATCAACGTAAGTATGTATGCGTACCCCAATTGTCATTGATGTATAGCAACGAAACCGGCGATACACCACATACTATACTTACGGTCGCAGAAAAGAAAGTAAAAAACTACAACAATTGGAACCGACACTGCCTTTAGACATCATAAACCCGGAATATCACATATTCAGGATTTCATGCCTAACAATTCAAATCTTATATTTAGGTCTCAACCATGAAAACACCTTTTCAAAAGAAGCCGGGTTGTTCGACAAGATTCACGATTCTACCGAGGCCAAAATATTAGATTTACATGCAACTAATTACTTTTCACAAAACTAATTAGTGTAGATTCCAATTATTGTATCACATTCAAAAATAAACTAGGCGCAATTAAAACTTCCGATCGATCGATCAATGACCCCAAAGCCATAGAGAAGCTTAACACCTGAGCAGTATTAAAATTACCCAGAAGTATGCCACAGTACCTATGGACCAACCATAGAAGGTCCGACCCGAGCCTCACAAACGGCGCCGCGGAACCTCCACCAAAACCAGGTTTCTGCCGCGGTTCCACGGTCATTTAGTCAAGTTAGGGTATCTTTCTTCTAGAGGGTCCATAGAATTACCTGCATGATTTTCTAAATAATTTTAATGTGAAAAATTTCAACATTTTGAAAAATTTCCAGAGAAGGGTTTTTTCGGGTAATCGATGTTCGTTCGAAGTGTTTTAACGTCATCTAGGTTACTCTAATGCTCTAGCTTGGCTCTGATACCACTGCAGGGATTCTATAGCACCATACTAGGTTTAGGGTTGCATCACACATGCTATAACAAAAATTTAGAGGGTGCTAAACAATTCTAAACATGAATCGAACTAGAAAAATAGAGTAACAACTAGCTAGTATCATATACTACAAGTGTCTAACACTAAGTGGGGAGAGATACAATCTTTGTAGACCTCCTCCTAGACTCCTTGGATCGTGTAGGGTTTGAGTTGGTTGGCTTGTATCCTTCCACGTCCACGATGATCCACCACGAAGTCTTTTTGCACCAAGCTCCAAGCTTCTCTTGATCAAGGATGAAGAAGAAGCAAACACTCCACTCAAGTGGGCTAGACTAAAATAGAATGGTGATTTAGGTTTGGATCTCAATTAAAAACCTTTTCTTTTTACTCCTTTCTCTTTCTTTTAAAGCCCTAGTGAGCTTTTGAGGAGAGAGAGGAAGAAGGAGATGGCACAAGCTAAACTCAAGAGAGAGAATAATGAGATAACCCTAACTCAACTCAAGAGAGTAAGTGAGTGTCATCCATGCTAAACCATAGTTACAAAATATCTAGATATTTTGTAACTTGAGTTTAAGCAAAACCATGGGCCAAAACCAAGGGCAAAAGAAACCATTGACTTTGTCAACTCAAGAGAGTTGAATAGTCAACCATGATTTTAATCCCATTTTGCTTTTCTCAAATAATCAAAATATCTAAATATGTAACCATGTGAGTCTTGCCTTGCCACCACCAATGTATCATTAACCATGACACATGTATGCTTGCATATGTGCATGCACATTAACATATACATACACTCATGCATGCATCATAAAGAAATAGGTTTTAATATATGAGCTAATGGACTTAATATTAAATCAACACTTGATTTAATAACTCGGTCATATCACATACGACCCGTCTAATAGTAAACGCCTGAATAAAATACAGTATCCAATACACGTCTTTAATCGAGCTCGCGCGCATATCACATATACACCCCACATCATTTCGTCTGAGCTAGGATACTCCTTTGTGGGTCTCTAAGACTCATCAATACCCTAGCAGTAGGCAGTGATCACATCACATACCTACAAACCGTCAGTGGCACAAGCAGTACGTAACGACTCCTAGGTATTGAACGATCAGAAGAAATACAAGCAGACCTACTAAAACTCCCGTCGAGCCAACAGGCAACACTTACCGTACAGTCTGGTCTCTTCGTAAAACATGCTATATGTGTGAGTCTAGGGATGGTATCGTCGACCCCAATAACCCAATAAGTCATGCCAGTATATGGCTCATAACGGATCGAGAAACTGCTGATAACACTTATCAGTAAATCTCAGCAGCCCTGGCCAGGGACTTCCTGTTATAGCCAATCGTACATGGTGCAACATCAACCCCCAATACCGGGAGAGACGAAACCCCTCCCATCGTTCATTGTCTCCATGTGCCTCAGGACTGTACCCAAAATCCACCTGTTTGCACGACCCAATAGAGCCATGGTAGGGTGGAGATCAAAGTACAGTGGGAGACACACAAGACTCTATGACGATCTCGGGTGTACAGACTAACCTGTACCAGTGTCACCTGAGATTTGCTATCCGACGATAGATATAATACCATATAGGAGTTCTCGGTGAGTCCATTCAGTGTACCCAGTCTCCACTGAGCACCCGTATACGATCTTTGGTTTCACCAGAACAATGGATATGGGATCATCCATCGCCCATCATATGGGACAAGTAACGTATACGCTAGTCTACTCTGCTGATATCGATGCCCCATCTTGATACACCCATGACTAGGAACATTTCAAGGATATGCTCATAGACTACATATGTCCCACTAGTATGATCCACATCATAATCTCAGTAGTCCTGCATCATCCTAAGGGCTATATCAACATGTACCAAATGAATGAAAGCATGATCAAATGAACATGTCAAGATAAAAGGTGCAACCAGATAGCATACTATCATGTCGAGCAAGAATGTCTCCTGAATACACACACACACATACCGGTACATACACTATCATATAATGGCCTCTAGGGCATACATATATCCAACAATAATGACCCCAATGCCATGAAATCGAGAACGCAGGCTCGGAGCATGTTCTCAATAATCTGAACAGCCCTCTCTGATTGACCGTCGATCTGCGGATAGAAAGCTACACTGAACTCAATTGGTGTCCAAAGCGTCCTGAAGGTTTTGACATAGTCGGCTGATGAACTGGGTGCCTCTGTTGGACATAAAACAAGTCAGAATTCCATGTAGTCGCACTACCTTATCAACATACATCTGAGCATACTGAACGAATCTGAAAGCGATCTTTGTTAGTTATATGTATGCGCTAGAAGCCATTACTGTACATACGATGTATATTGTAGTGGATGCTTGGACATATATAGGGAGGACTTTCTTGCTCGTCATGATAGTATGCTATCTGGTTACTCTTTATCTTAACATGTAATCTGATTGTCTCTATATTACATGTTGATAAAGTCCTTAGGATGAGTACTTGACTACCAGGACTATGATGCAGATCATACTAGTGGGGACAGTGTAGTCGCCAAGTACATCTTTCAAATGTTCCTAGTCGTGGGAGTACCGAGACAGGGCATTGATACTCCAGAGTAGACTAGCGTATGCGCTTCTTGACCCATATGATGGGCGATGGATGATCCCATATCTATTGGTGTTTGACATCAAAGAAGGTATACGGGTGGTCAGTTGAGACTGGGTACACTGGACGGACTCGCCGAGAACTCCCAGATGGTATTATACCTCACGTCAGATGGCAGTTCTCTGGTGACACTGGTACAGCTTAGTCTGTAGACCCGAGATCGTCATAGATTCTTGTGTGATTCTCACTATGCTTTGATTTTTATCATACCACGTCCAAGAGGGCGTGCAAAACAGTGGCTTTTGGGTACAGTCCCGAATCACATGGAGGCAATGAGCGATAGGAGGGGTTTCGTCTCTCCCGGTATAGGGAGTTGATGTTGCGCTGTGTTCGATTGGCTATAACTGGAAATCCCTGGCCAGGGTTGCTGAGATTTACTGGAAAGTGTTATCAGTAGTTTCTCAAACTGTTATGGACCTCATATCGACACGACTTATCAAGCTACTGGGGTCTGACGTTTACCACCCTAGGCGAGATATGCGACATATCAGACGAAGAGACCGGACTGTACGGGAGTGTTACTGGTTGGATTCACAGGAGAATGTACAGGCTTGCTTGTTGATCTTCTGATTGCTCAATACCTGGGTGGCTGTTACGTTTAGCTGACCGCTTGCAGCTTGTGGGTATTGGATATGATCATCACCTACTGCCGGCGTATCGACGATTCTTTAGAGTCCTACACAGAGGTTTCCTGGCTCAGGCAAAACGGAGTAGGAGCACATATGTGATATGTGCGGGACCGAGAATATTACGATATGAGACATCGTATTCTATTCTCGCGATATATGATATTGGCCGGGTATATGTGATATAGCCGGGTCATCGGATCAACTGTTGATTCGATGAATCGGTACCTGTTATATTAGTCGGTTATATGCGATATAACCGGATTGTCAGATCAAGTGTTGATTCGATAATTTAATGTATAATTATATATGTGATATATTACATTACATTAACTAATATAAGCTTGCTTTATTGATTCATTTTCTCACCGGATAATACATTGATATATATGCGATATATGTTAATTGTATTGTTTTCTTTTGTTACAAAAATATAATATATATGTGATATATAATATTGTAATAAGTTAGGGTTACAAATGCAACAAGATTTATGGAGATTAAATAAGTTAGGGTTTGATTTGGGTTAGCATTTGGGTTAGCTTTTTCATGAAGCTTCTAGAAGCTTTGTTTTGTTTTAAGCTTAGATATTTTTGTGAAGATATTTCTTAACCCAATCGAAACCCTTTACCATGGTTCACTCTCTACAATGGTTAAGCCTTTCTTTCTTAACCAAGAGTTGCAATTGTAACCATAACAAAATTTATTCATTATTCGTCACAAAAGAATTTGCTTCTTCTTCTTCTTTCTTCTTGCATGAAAAAGCTTTCTAGCTTTTTGACATGTGATGATAATGAGTGAGAAATTGAAAACAAAAGAGAGCTAAATTCCTACTTCATCATCCTCATCTATTCTAGCCACTTAGATTAAGGTGTTTGCTTTGCTAATACTTGATTAGTGAAGCAATAGCTTGGGTTTGAGTTTCTTCAAGGTAGATCATCTTAGTTGTTGAATATTGGAAGCAAGCTTGCATCTTTCTCTTTATGGAGCCTCTCTTGAGTCAGGGTACTCGATGATCGCAGCGAAGGGACCTCAACACGGAGCATTCGAAGTGAAGGAATGGACTACAAAGGTTGTAATCCCTAACTCTTAGAAGTAAACTTGTTTACTTGCTTTGTTAACCCTATGTCTCTAGTTAAGATCTTGGTTAGGGTTTGTTTAGCACCCCAAAAATTTTAAAGTAGCATGATTGATGCTTGCCAAAACCTTGCTAAGGTGCTATGCCAAACCCTATAATCTTACTGGCAGAAAGTGAGTTTCTTTCGTTAATCGGTATACTATCCCCTGAATAGAGTCATACCCATGACTGGTCCTAGGTAGACCCACGATAGAATCCATAGAGATCTGCCCCCATTTCCACACCAGAATGGGCAAAGGTTGTAATTCTCCTGCTGACCTGTTCATACCAGAATATTGCATTTTAATACCGCTCATTCATTATCTATTTTTTGTATTTATCGGTACTATTAACCAGTGTCTGCTTAGTATTACAGATTACAGGTATCCGTGATAAAATACTGGAAATGCAATTTAAATCATGGATATTACAGTCGTGAGCTGACACTGCAACCAGAACCACAAACCGATCGATAATTCTTGGGTTTCTTTGTGCAACATGCTTGTGTACATACTTTTCTATCTAAATGGACCAACATAATACAAGTTGTACACAAGTTGCACTAGGACCTAGAGGGCAGCCATGGCATGATGGCTAGTGCAAGTGGGCATGGTGTGATGTGCATTTATTGCATAAAGAGTTGATGTGATTCATAGCTACAAGTTTCCCTCCAAGACCTGAGTGCAACACAGAACCTTTTAAACCAAGCAAACAACACCAGTGGACTTCTAGGAACAACACAAGACAACACTACAAGCACGAGCACCAGAGCTCAGATTTTGGCCGAGCACTTTCCCCAATAATCCGAGCTCGCCGGCCCCATGTGCTCCAATGGGTTCCATATTTCTTCAGTTGATCCCTTGCTGCCACGTAGCCCTATTTTTATTGTTTGTTTATTTAGTTTTTGAGGCTATATATAGTAGGCAGTGGGCAAAGGGTCAAGGGTCTCACTTTTGCCAAGTTTTATTCTTTACAAGTTCTCATTTTGGTTTCTTTTTAGTTCTTGTACATAGCTTCCCCTTGAGTTCTTAACCTTCTCTTGATCTTTCAACCTCATCATTGAGCTTGAAAGTTTAAGAGTTGGTTATTGAACGCAAGGGTTGTATCATTCTTAAAGATTAATAAAGTTCTCTTTTTGTGCCTTCGTTCACTATGAGTTCTTTGCCATCACTTGATCTTGCAACCTCTTAATTGAGCTTGCAAGTTTAAGTGTAGGTTATTGAGTCCATGTCTTTTGTTTTGATCTTTGGTTCTTAGTAGTTTCTTTCTTTCATTTTTCTTTGTTGCTCTTTTACATTCATGAAATTTATTACCTTGCTTTACTTTCATGCACTTAAATTCCATGCACTTACTTACTTGTAATGTTTTATTTTCTTTTCTTTGTTCTTTTGTTCTCTCTTTTTGGTTTGTGTTGTGAATGGTTGTAAATATGTGTTGTTAAGCAAGAATACGATATTGTAAGTTAACGATCCGTTTCTCATTTTCTTTTCCCGTATTTTCCATTGAACTCCGTCCAAACGTTACGCAAGCGCTCCGTTGGCACCCTACCCTACCAAGATAATGGTGATTCCTAACCGCGACCGGTTGTGTTTGGTTTGGCCGGAGGCGAAAGCAAGAGATATGAACGGACGGACAAGGGTCAATAAGTCAGATTCCACGAATATCGTGTTTAAATCCCCTAATCCACGTTGTTGCCGATTGCTCTAGCTTCAATCGTTAAGTTCGGCTCAAAGGTTTTTAGTGTGGATTTGCTTAGCTTACACTATTGTATCTTTTCCTAACAACTTTATACTTTGCATATAACACTTAGGATAGATACAAACAATCCACCTCGCGCATTAACTCGTTACGACAAGAACGTAAAACGTTCCGTCTCCCTGTGGATCGAACCATGCTCAACCGGCTAGCTGCAAAGCGACACCGTCTTGATTGCGGTTAACTTTAATTCTTTCAATCAAATGGCGCCGTTTCCAGGAAGACGGTAACGTTTTAATTCTTGTTATTTCGGGTTAATCATTGTACATCTCATTTATACAACTGACCCTATTTTCAAAACAAACAAAAAAAATTCAAAATTTCAAAACCAAACAAAAAAATTAACTTTGCTAACTCATTTTGTTCTCTGGAATTCTTATCTGCTGGCACTCTGGATCTAAACTAAAAAATCAAACAATATCAGTGAGACATTAGTGGAGCACTGTGTACAAAGAAGAAAGTTGGAGCCCCAAATCCCAAAGTGAACCGGCGACACACCTTCAATATCCGAGCTCGCCGGCCGTACCCCCTCCATTTGCCTCCAATTTTTCCTTTATGCTCCATTGTTCTGTTTTTGTCCCATTTTATTGTTTGTATTTTATAATTTTTAGTGTGCAGATATTTGGGCATTTGTATCGCTTATCCGCACTAATATCCATTTTTTCCGACATTTGTAGATTTTTCGGAATTGCGAACAGGGAGCGTGTGGGGAAAAGTGTACATTCAAGGCTAAGGTGATTATGAAGTACAGTGCCAAAGATCCGAGTAGTTTGACCCGCGCAAGCGAACGTTTCGAGCTATTCGGATTTAACTTCAACGGGGGTTTCCTAACCCAAAAACTTAACGGTATGTATTTCTTAATCATCTTCTTCTCAAATCCGATGCATCCACTATAATATCTTTGCAGGATTCTTTACAAGTTCGCTACCAAATGCCAAAATCAACTAACCCGTATTTGTTGCAGTGCCGAGCTTAAACATAAAAAATGATTGTTTGAAATTTTGAACAAATATTTTTTCATTGAATTACGCATTGCATACATTAATACGGATTTAAGGGCAAGCGAACCCCACAACATACGGTAAAGGATTTCATCACCTTTTCCGTGGCCCACAAATCATGAACTTAAGCATAACGATCACCCGCACAAATTTTAAAAGAAATTAGACTTTAAGCCTTAAGGACTTCGCGCTCACTAGGAGAGGTTAACTGTGTTTAGAACACCGCTTAACGGTATATTATTTACGGGGTGTCTAGGAAAGTGTTCACGGTGAAACCGCCAAAAGAGAAAGGATTATTTAATTAAAGACCTTCACGAAAGCGTCGGAAAACCTCCCCTTATCTCTGCACTTACCTGGCCTTGTGATCAGTATATCTTGAGCTCGTTTCTCGACACAGTTTTTACTTTGACAATCAAGTTCTGGAGCAGGTCTAGTTGACCTAGGTGAACCCTAGACCGATTAGGTGCGTGGTATTTTTGTGTTGTGATTGTTTTTGTCCAGATTCTTTTTGTTTGTATATTTCATTCTTTTGTTAATAACTAACTAAAAAACTAAAAAAAAAACCACATTCTTTTTCTTCTCTTCTTCTTCTCATCATATCATGGGTACCCTACCTCGCAAAACTCTTGCCGAACTTTGGTACCCACAACCAGACATTACGTCCTACGGTTCTTGTTTTGGCCGAACTTTGAACGATCCCTCCATGCCCAAAATGTCTTTGAAAAATCGGATAGACGCGTCTAGGACTACCAATTGGACTCCGCAATCCACTTTGTATCAACCGTTTCAACCTTCACCACCTTCTTACGTTGATACCCCATTTTCGATTCCTATTGTATCTCCAAGACCCATGTCTATTGCTAAACATATTGAACAATCTCGTAGCCGATCTTTCACTCCTTTCACCACTTCAAATTCTTGGGATCAACAATTTCATTCACCTTCTTATCTAAATGTTGATCCTACTCCTGTCAGCCATTCAATTCCTACCAGTCCTACCCGACTTTTGCACCTTCCCTAGACATTGCTTCTGAACAGCCTTTTGAGAGTTTTCAGTATCCAAACAACTTTGAATCTTTTACTGAAACCCCTTCACAACCTATGTCTAGTCTGAAACAGTCATTAGAAGACTTCCGGGTAGCGTCATACCAACAGATGATGGATTTGAATGCGTCCATAGCCGCCCTCATACAACCTAGTGACCCGGTAGCTAGTTTTCAACTAGCTCCAAATTTTCCAATGTATGAAGAGGCGGTAGGACAGGCTGAGAATTTGAGTAGTAAGAGTGAGCTGTACACCCTTCCAAATCAAACCTACCAGTCCCCAATTGAATCCCACAACTCCGGTTTTGAATGTCTATCAAGAATCCCAAATGATTTATCAACTGAAGATAGAATGTTTAATGAGTTGTGCAATTTTGTAGTGTTTGATTTACCCAATTGTGAAGGGTCCCTTTCGAGTGAAACCACACATAATTTTTTTGACCTCCACACCTCCATCTTAGAGCCAAAATCGATTGACATCCATGCTTTTGATGAGGTGTCTGAGAATATTAATTTTCACTTGATTGAGGATATTGACGCCGGGGATATTTTGGATGATGAACCCACAAATTTGGCAGAGTTTTTCTCTCCAATTCATCATCCTGAGTCATTAACTGTTTTTCCCGAACTCTATATGCATCTTGATTTTGATGAAAATTGCACGGATAAGCTGAATTTTGAGGAGAATTTTGAGAATATTTTTAAGGATGAACCAATTTTGCTTGATGAGTCGGATTTTACAATTCATTCCGTTCCTTTCACTGACTGTGTACACCCTCCTAAACCGTTAATTTTGATCCTTCCTCAATCACTTCCCTTCATCCTTTCCATCGTTCCGACCTTGCAAGACACCTTATCAATTTCATTTCCTATGTCTGGTTTACCAAGTTCGGCGTACCCATGTTTTCTCACGAATCTTGAGGGATTTGACCCAATTTCTCGACGGGTTGATAAATTAGCACAAACACTTTTAACACATCGGTCATTACAAATTGTGCTAATTTATTCACTCCATTTCTACTCTCAAGTTCGTATTCCACTTCTTTCTCCCCTCCGCCATTCTTCTCCTCATATACAGGGACCATATACTACTTCTACCCGCATACGGTCTCGCATATTCTCTATTTCTTTCCTCTTCGTATTCTTTCACCAACCACACCATTATAACGATAAATTTTTTGATTGGTTGGTGTTAACTTTTGGCCTGTGTAAGGCCTTGTATAGATAATATTGTTCTCTCCCCCTAACCCTGAACTTCAACGCTTAACAGTGGAAACACTGTTTCATATAAGTTTGGAGGGATCCTTTTTGTGTATATATTTTTGGTTTTCGTTTTGTTTTGTATAAAATTTTCTTTTAGGGAGCGCCGACAATTTTGACCCTCTTGGTGTAGCCTGATAGTAAGGGCACTGTCAAAAGATAAGTCTAGGGGTGTGCTCGGTAAGCTTTCTACCTTCGCATTCATTTGTATATTCTGCATTTGCATTCTTATTTAAAAAAACCCATAAAAATCGAAATTTTTTCCAAAAAATATAAAAACTTTGCCGTCAAGTTAGCTAATAGGGTAACTGAGATTTTCATTCCGAAAGTTTAGTTGATCCGTTAGAAATAACTAGATCCTAGGATTAGGAATTGAAAATCCTAAAAATAACCCTCCTTTTGTTTAATTTTGGTAAATATACATCATTACAGTATTTTTTTGAGAAATAGCTAATCTTGAGTTCAGTTCTTGAGTTAAATCAAGATGAAGGGAAAGTATTGAAGCTTTACTGAAAGATTAGTCTGAAAAATAGTTTCTATTCTTGAGAACAAATTTAGAAAGTATATACCCTACAACTGCACATACACACACCTTGAAACTTGGGATAGTAGAGGATACCTAGAAATACTCTTGCCTGAAAACCTAGTATTAAAGAAAAAATGGTATTTAAAGCTAAACACCAAAAGAGAATCATTGAAAAATATATCCGGTCTTGAAAAAGAAATAAAAAAAGAAAAAAGAAAAAATAAATAATGTCAAGACCTGGAAGCTGCTAATTACGCTTTAATCTCACACATTCAGTAATCGGCCGTTAGTGTCTCAAGAAGCATTAATAGTCGCATGAAAGCTGTGTAAGCAAATCTGTTTATCATTAATGAAAAGAAGTAATATTAGGTATTAGGGCAAGGGTACTATAGCTTGAATTGAATTCTTAAGTGTATGGGTGAATAATTTACACACACGTATGGGTATATAATCAATGTTTGGATGAAAGATAGAAATAAAGAATAAGACTTATGTTTTCTGTAAAGTTGATAAAAATCCCTGATTTGAGACCGCACTTTAGAAGGAAAACTCAGGAGATACCAACATCTTTCTAAACTTTTTTTTGGAACGTATAGGATTTGGGGTTAAATAGATTAGAGGCGTGAAACATAAGGGTTGAATATTTCTAATATAGGTTGATAGAATTTCTAACTTAGATACTAAACTGTAGGAGTAGAATCGACGTTAACTTGTGAACTAGCTTGATGGGATTTTATGGGTAGTATCCGCTGAAAACCCTCAGGAGACAACACTCCCCCTACTAGGTACACCTAGAGGTTTAACGGCTTATTGCACGTGCTCAGTGCAATCATGTTTCCTGCGAAAGTGAGGCTAGGATTTTTGTTTTGCTCGGAACGAGCAAAAGATAAGTTTGGGGGTATTTGTTCATAGAAGAATATTGCATTTTAATACCGCTTATTCATTATCTATTTTTTGTATTTATCGGTACTATTAACCAGTGTCTGCTCAGTATTACAGATTGCAGGTATCCGTGACAAAATACTGGAAATACACTTTAAATCACGGATATTACAGTCTTGAGCTGACACTGCAACCATAACCGCAAACCGACCGATAATTCTTGGGTTTCTTGATGCAACATGCTTGTGTACACACTTTTCTATCTAAATGGACCAACACAATACAAGTTGTACACAAGTTGCACTAGGACCTAGGGGGAAGCCATGGCATGATGGCTTGTGCAAGTGGGCATGGTGTGATGTGCACTTATTGCATAAAGTGTTGATGTGATTCATAGCTACAAGTTTCCCTCCAAGACCTGGGTGCAACACAGAACCTTTTAGACCAAGCAAGCAACACCAGTGGACTTCTGGGAACAATACAAGACAACACTACAAGTACGAGCACCAGAGCTCGGATTTTGGCCGAGCACTTTCCCCAATAATCCGAGCTCGCCGGCCCCATGTGCTCCAATGGGTCCCATATTTCTTCAGTTGATCCCTTGATGCCACGTAGCCCTATTTTTATTGTTTGTTTATTTAGTTTTTGAGCCTATATATAGCAGGCAGTGGGCAAGGGGTCAAGGGTCTCACTTTTGCCAAGTTTTATTCTTTACAAGTTCTCATTTTTGTTTCTTTTTAGTTCTTGTACATAGCTTCCCCTTGAGTTCTTAACCTTCTCTTGATCTTTCAACCTCTTCATTGAGCTTGAAAGTTTAAGGGTTGATTATTGATCTCAAGGGTTGTATCATTCTTGAAGATTAATAAAGTTCTCTTTTTGTGCCTTCGTTCACCATGAGTTCTTTTCCATCACTTGATCTTGCAATCTCTTAATTGAGCTTGCAAATTTAAGTGTAGGTTATTGAGTGCATGTCTTGTGTTTTGATCTTTGGTTCTTATTAGTTTCTTTCTTGCACTTTTCTTTCTTGCTATTTTACATTCATGCAATTTATTAACTTACTTTATTTTCATGCACTTAAATTCCATGCACTTACTTACTTGTAATGTTTTATTTTCTTTTCTTTGTTCTTTTGTTCTCTCTTTTTGGTTTGTGTTGTGAATGGTTGTAAATATGTGTTGTTAGGCAAGAATACGATACTGTAAGTTAACGATCCGTTTTTCATTTCTTTTTCCTGTATTTTCCATTGAACTCCATCCAAACGTTACGCAAGCGCTCCGTTAGGCACCCTACCCTACAAAGGTAACGGAGATTCCTAACCGCGACTGTGTAACATATAAGAAAAACATAAAATATTATTTTTGGAATTTAATATTAAAATAATATATTTCCCGAAAACTGCCCGATTTGCAAAATTGGAGTTTTCGAAAAAGGGTATAAATATATATCAATATTTATGAAATAAATGAAAATTAAAATGATTTATTCATTTAATAATAAATTTAACGGATTTGGCAATTTTAAAATTTATTATATGCAATTTTGATAAAACCCGATTAGTGCACTGCTAATCACGATTAAGCCAAATCCGCATTTCTACAGATTTTCATAGTTAGTGCACCATGACATATTCCATTTGGTTACATGTTATTTCATTTATGGTTTTATATGGGTGTATGTGTTCATTTTGGTGAGAAAAAGAAAAAGGAAAAAGAAAAAGTCAAAGGGAGACATAATGATTAGGTTAGGTGGGCTTAGAAGAGAGAGAGTGTGTGTAATTGTCAGAGGGGGAGGGGGCTGCCGCTGCCATAAATCTTGGCCATCATTTTCTCCTCCTTCTTCCTCATCTCCTCAACTCCATAACCCTCCACTTAAAACCCTAGATCTACCTCCAATAAATCCCCAAAAGCCTAAACCCCTTTCACAAAAATTAATCCCCATCACCTCCTCTACACGTTGAACTGAGCAAAGTAGGATTTTGACGACTTTGGGAAGTGTCACGACCCGAAAGTACGGAACATGACCGGCACTTAAACTACGAACGTCTCGAGACGTACGTAATCTAAGTAAACCGAAAACCCAGAAATCCAAACCAAGAACGATGTAGAGTGCAGGAAAAACCAACTTAAAGCAAGTAGTTTCAATAGCATAAGCCGAATTACGCGGTTTTAAAGACATCAAAAATTTCCAGAAAATTTTGGCAGAGTCTCCTTTGTAAAAACTGGCCCCCAAATGGGATACAACATGAATAGTATACGAAATCAATAAAAAGGAATCCCCAAGCAGGAGCTAGCTCTTCGTCAATCGACGGCCATAACCACACAAGCAATATAATATACAACGCCAAGGGCGAGGATCAAAATTCAAAAGGAAACTCAAAAACCACAAGAAAACCACAGAAATACAACGCGCGACTCTAAGGTCGAAAGAATAACATCACTGGTCTCTATCTCAAATAAATACATGTTTGGTTGATGGAACTTCTAGATACAACAGAATAATGATATACAAGATATATAATGGGGGGTACGATACAAGTAAACCCACCTACTAGCAAGTCACCCGGAAATGGAAATAGTGCCAGCAAAGCCGTAAAGAAACCTGTACGGCGAAACCTGCAAGAACTGTGGCACAACGGGGGTGAGTTGCCAACTCGTGAATAGAAAAATATCTACGCACAGAAATCGCATAAATAACGCAACCTAGGTCAATGATCATAATATATCCTCAAATATATGAATAACATGCAGCCTATAACAATGGCTAGGGTAATATCTAATCCGAGTGTGATCTCATGTGCCCGTGTCAGTGCCTCAGGTAGCAATATATCATATGAATGAGGTATGAATGCATGAAAACAGAATACATGTAAATGAAGAAACTGTTTTCATAAATTAGTGAGATTTCCTTTGTATTTTTAAAATGAGGTATCATAAATGAAATCAGTATCAACAGTGTCTAGCATCGACACAAAACATAAATCTCAATGTCTCAAAACATCAGGCTCCGGCTATCCGGACTGGCCTGTATCATCAAATCTCAGTACCTCAATATCTCGAAATCTCAATGTCTCAATCTCAATATCTAGGGCGTCGTCAGTCCAGACCGGTCCCTACCATCCATCTCAAGACCACGACAGTATCCTCCGGATATCCGACGCGTCGGGTAAAATCACCGGTAGGTAGTGCTCCCCTGCCAGGCTCACATCGTCATCATCACGCGCTTCTTGCCCCGGGTTACCTTACCGAGTCCACCATGTACCCGAAACGGTTCATCCGTCTCCTCGAATCGGGTCTCGAAATCCATCAGCAAACTCATGGTGGACGACTCATACATCATGGGAAAAACTGCACTTTTTATTTAAAAAGAGAGAAATCAGTTTATATAAGTTTTGCGGTTTTTCCCCCCTAAATCCAGAAAATCTCATGGAAATCCGAATCCAAATCATCAATAGCATGTAAAACCATGAATATAGGCATAACAATGAATAACAGTATGCATGAAGTGACAAGTAATAACTACAATGTTAAGCTGGCATATAAGGCAGGTACACTAATATCATGTCAAATTACTAACTAACAAGCTAAGTCAAGCAATAATATTTTCTAAGGTGTACGTGACATGGCAATTACCGATGAAGATGTGTGTGAGCCGGCAAGTAAGTGTACGTGGTACATACGCATCATCGGTAATGGTGCTGGTGTCCTAACAATATGATATCAACAATGCAATAAGAAATTATAACATAAGTATGCGATACGGAGCGAACAGCAATAATGAACGGAATACTAGACACAATGATAACTAAACTGCATTACCCTAATATAAATCCTACAAATGGTGCCTTTTGAAATAACACGAATCATGGGGTTTTGAAAATAGGGGCTACGTTGTTTTTATGAAAAGATACGTCTTTTGAAATATCCGTAGGATCCCTTGGGCTGTCCTTTAAAATACCCACGATTCGTTAGTTTTAGAAACAGGTAAGAATCGAATCTAATCTAACAACTAAACTAAAGGACTAAGTTAACAAGCTGGATTACGGGTAAGGAAACCGCCTAACATCTGAGTCGATCCATATACATACCTGTATATATATTAGTCGGTGATCCCGCCTCAATAATATCATATCCGATACCATATCTATAGTCAGACATCCCAAGTCAAGTGTGCGGATCAATCAATATAGCTCGTACGTAAATCCGTCGTACGGCATCCCCAAATCTCGGTATGGGTCAATATCACATTCCTCATACTATTCACCTGGTATCCTCTTTATCAAAATCATGATCGGGGTACTAATCTACGTCTAGTACAATACTGATACCGCCTGAGTATGCATTCACGTGTGTGAAACACTACGTCAAGGACCCGCTACAACGTCATGTCGTATCTCAAATATGAACCCTGCTATATCACCGATCTCACGGCCTCAAAATCAAATCTCATCGACTCATCATAAATCCCAAGTATCATCCTCAAATCCGTATGTGAACACATAGTCCCATACCCATGTGAACACATAACTATATATTCCCGTAAGCACAAATGAAAGAAGAAAGTATGCCAGTATGGGTTGGTGTGTGCATGTGTGGTGCGACCACTACTCTAGGGTTTCACGACACTAAATATCCAAGAACACCAAATATCCATCCTAAACATCGTTATTAATCCCAAATAACATATAATAAATTGTTGGTGTGTATACGCATCCGTATACACCACCACGGACTGCGGGGGTGCTATACGCCATCCACCCGACTTCTCTCCGTAGATATAAATCTACTCACCTGGTCCTTGTTCGCCGGTGCCGACGTCGCCACGCGCTTGCTTGTCGTCTCGAAGTCCACATGGGGTACCTACATATCATAACGCACCATACCGCATTAAAATCCGACTCATGACCAAAACGACGCACGAATCCCATATAGGTCAAAACCTATGGTTGCTTTCACAAATCGACCCAAAAACCCACGACGTCGGCGTACAAACGCCAAACCATCGAGAAAAACCCAAACACACCTATTTATACATTCAAAAACACTAATTATAATATGAAATAGGTTGCAATTCACAAAAACCTCAAACTCACTTTAAAAGCTATTTTTCCGAAAATCTAGCAAGCAAAATTAACCGTTTTAGTACAAAACTCGATGTTTAAACAAATTTAGCGGCCACAATATCCACTAAATATCATAACTAAGTCATATAAACCATTTCTATAATTTATTCTCATAAATTTGCATAATTTCCAAAATCCTAGTTTGCAAAAATATCAATTTTTAACACCTTTTATAGCAAAATTCACAATTCATCAATTAAGCTTGGTTTTGCATGATCTAAATTGCTAAAAAACAAATTAAAATGTTAATAAATTCATAAAAACCTTAATTAGATTTTAAATCACCCATTTGGAACCAAAAGCTAAAAACTAGTTTGCTTAATTAAAGCTAAATTGGATATTTTAATGTTACAATTAGCACTAAGCAACAAGATTACATTTTGCATGCCCTAAGATACAAAAATACATCACATAACCATGCACAATTGATCACCATTCAACTCCAAAACAAAACCTCACTTCAATTTCATAAACCCTAATCTTGAATTTGGACTTGAAATTTAAAATCTAAACTAAACCCTTCATTAACATAATTTGAAGTAATAACAAACAACTCAAAAAAAGAACAAGATTTATACCTCATAACCATCTTGAGATCAACATGAAATCTAGACCTCCAAAATGAAATCCTTGCACCAAGATCCATGCATCTAAGGCTACACTAAAATGGGTAAGAACTAGATTTAGATTTTGGGATTTTTTTGATAGGTATTTGATGAATTTTTTGAAGCAAAAGAGATGGAACAATGGGGGGGGGGGGGAGAAAGAGGGCTGTTGGTGCAGGAATTTCGGCTGAGGAGGGAGTGGGGAGAGGTGTGGGGGAGTTGTGGAAAAGAATCCAAGTCAAAGCCCCTCCCAAATTACCATAATACCCCCACCTACTTTACTATATATAAAAACCTTATTTTAACCCATTTCTCACATGATTTAAGGTCAAAAAGAGGGAAATAAAATTCTTGGGCTGCTACAATAGTATGGGGCCGGCCAAGGGGAGTGAGGGTGAGTGTGAGAGACTTTACAAAAAACTTCTATGCAAAAAGACCCCCCACATTACCATATTTGCAAGTTTTAGTTCAAAATAACTATATTTTTGTTTTCTATAAAATAAATCATTTAAAACTTGAAATAAAATAATAAAAAATTATATTACAACTAGATTTTAATTAACATGATTTTAAAGATTAAAATTAGCCCATTTAAATTTGTATTTATCGCTAATTTAATGTATTTTCTTACCGGCTTAAAATAATATTAAAATAATTTTTTTTCAGAAAATTTGAAATTTCACCAGTGGCTCAATAAACACAAAATACTAGCAATTACATAGCTAGAATATGTATATTTAATTTTTATAATAAGATATTTGTATTTTGACTTTTTACAGAAAACCCCCTTATTTTACCGATTTTTCGAAATTTCACCGAAACGATTTTCAAAACGTTACAATCTTCCCCCCTTAAAGAAATTCGGTCCCCGAATTTAAATTCAAACTCCCCCCAAATACAAAAACATCTAAGCAAAACCATCAAGTCGTCGGGGCTCCGAAATCATAAGTACATAAAACGCATCATAGCGCAATACATGCGCATGAGTAATGAGCAGATAACTCAAAATCAAAACTCCGTCAAGCATCCCGCAATCATCGGAGTCACGGTAAAGACACAAATGTCAAATCCAATACAAAACCAATATGATATAACTCGAAACTATACATGTAAATATCAAATCTATATATGTAAATATCTGAAGGAAATGAATGCCAAATATATTCAGGTACTGTCCTCTGACTAGTCCTGCCCAGTACGAAAACACATAGCAAATATCATAAAAACGTACTGCTCTATAGGAAAAATCAATCCCAAATACGCGTATGAATACTACGTGCGTCTGGTGCGCACGGAAATCAAAATCCATATACGTGCCATACAAGTGCACAGAAATAAGATCTAAGTGCATTGGGTGTGCACAAAGCGTCTGTCGTAGGCAACATGTGTGCCTGACAGCAAAATCAGGTGCATCTGACATGCACGAAGAATCTCGATTTAGTGCATCTGGTGTGCACCAAAATCGCACCTCAAAACATGCGCCCAACATGCGCGAAAATCCAAATCAGGTGCATCCATCATGCACGAAATCATGAAATCCAATATCAAGTGCCGAATATGCGCAAAATCCAATCAGGTGCACAAGGTGCACAAAACAAATATCGCACATCACTATCGAAATCGAAGTCCAGTGCATCTAAATGCACAACATACGTAACACTGCACTGCAAGCATATATGAACTATACCGAGTGCAAAAACCAAATCGTGTGCGTATATACGCACAAATCAACTCAACTGTATGAAATCCATATAATCACAAACATGAGAAATCAAGGCACAAAAACTATCTCAAGTGCAACAACTGTGCAAAAATCGTGAATACTCAGTAGGTGCAATCATGGCGCATGGAAACAAATATCACGAAACTCCATCATCAAAATCAATTATGCAAATAGACCGCCCAAAATACAGAAATCACATATGGCGGAATAGTACCGCTCAAGTGCATCCTCTAAGAATCTCGGGCCAACTGTCGCGGTCACTAGTGGGACGTCTCGTCGATGATCATGAACTCTGGCTTGCTGGTGTGCGTAACACGACCACTCCTGGGTCCAAGTCTTTTCGTAATTTGTCCCAGAAAGGTTCTGTCGAGGTCTCTCCCAAATCTCGCCTCTGCCGAACTTTCCGAAAGTCATCGTTCCTTACTAGATCTGTTCTCGTTCCAGAACGGCTGCATACTCATCACGACTCCTTCTGGAAGGTAAATCCAAGTACCACGCCTCGGCATGCGCATCGCATCTCTGATGTCGGCGGAGTGGAACGTCATCTCATCTAGATCTGGTACGAACCTCTTTCTTCACTTTTCTCTAATGTCGATCGCTTCGGACTCGTCTCGTCGTGGCTGCATGGACTGAGCTCCAACGGCTATCCTCGTATCGGGAGTCTCCCAAGAAATGCATCTCACCAGCTAGCATCCGAATTAAGTCGATCCATCCGATCGAGTCATCAAAACCTCATAATCCCCCAAGAGCTCAACATCTTGGGTACAGTTTAATAGTATCGAGTACATACCACAATATCGGTGGTCCAGCCGTAGAAGGGCAAACCCAAGCCTCACTAATGGCGCCGTAGAACTGCCGCAAACCTGAAGGTTCAAAGGCTTTCACACGGTCATTAAGTTGAGTTAGGGTTTCATTCTTCTAGAGGGACCATAGAATTGCCTGCATGTCTTTCCGACTACTTTAAACTTGGAATAATAGGTTTCTGACATTCGATCATCTCTGTCGACTCTCAACGTCTCCGCGTGAAGTCGTCTCTAGCTGGAATCAATCTATCTGATGACCTCACATCGGGGTAGGCGAACGAACCACCTGTCCTAGTCATTCATCATCGGGTGACTAGCGACCTTCTAGCATCTATTAGTACAACTCGTCCCACAATAGCTCCAACATATGGGGCGATATCTCGTCACTCACAACAACAACTAGCTCACTCGTCTGCACGCTGAACAGTGCCTCAATCATCATGAGTAAGCAATATACCAATGGTCATCAAAATCTGGCTGGCCTCTATCAGTGGCTCAATCCTCTAGTGCTGATCGGCACGTCCAAGTAATCTCATACAGCGATCCATCAAACGCTCGTGGCACGAAAGCACAATCAAAAGACACATTTCTACAATCGTGTGTCACCGGAATTATGCTCTGGTCAGTCCTCGTTCGTAACGAGCTCGTGCTGACCGCAACTCTAGCCGTAGCTCTCCCTGCCCGTAATCGTGGCAGCAAACCATAACTGGTACCGATGAGGCTAGATCAGAATGAATATAATACTGAGCAAAGAAATGTACATCCTAAGGCTTCTTAAGTGGAGTAGCGTATCGTAAATATGCCGCGGAACATACCTACGGTACGTCACTCTACTTTAGTCACCTATTCCATCAACCAAGGGTCATCCTACGCTCCGAAGGTAAAACCTAACGCTCTGATACCAACTTTGTCACGACCCGAAAGTACGGAACATGACCGGCACTTAAACTACGAACGTCTCGAGGCGTACGTAATCTAAGTAAACCGAAAACCCAGAAATCCAAACCAAGAAAGATGTAGAGTGCAGGAAAAACCAACTTAAAGCAAGTAGTTTCAATAGCATAAGCCGAATTAGGCGGTTTTAAAAACATCAAAAATTTCCCGAAAATTTCGGCAGAGTCTCCTTTGTAAAAACTGGCCCCCAAATGGGATACAACATGAATAGTATACGAAATCAATAAAAAGGCATCCCCAAGCGGGAGCTTGCTCTTCGTCAATCGACGGTCACAACCACACAAGCAATATAATATACAACGCCAAGGGCGAGGATCAAAATTCAAAAGGAAACTCAAAAACCACAAGAAAACCACAGAAATACAACGCGCGACTCTAAGGTCGAAAGAATAACATCACTGGTCTCTATCTCAAATAAATACATGTTTGGTTGATGGAACTTCTAGATACAACAGAATAATGATATACAAGATATATAATGGGGGTACGATACAAGTAAACCCACCTACTAGCAAGTCACCCGGAAATGGAAATAGTGCCAGCAAAGCCGTAAAGAAACCTGTACGGCGAAACCTGCAAGAACTGTGGCACAACGGGGGTGAGTTGCCAACTCGTGAATAGAAAAACATCTACGCACAGAAATCGCATAAATAACGCAACCTAGGTCAATGATCATAATATATCCTCAAATATATGAATAACATGCAGCCTATAACAATGGCTAGGGTAATATCTAACCCGAGTGTGATCTCATGTGCCCGTGTCAGTGCCTCAGGTAGCAATATATCATATGAATGAGGTATGAATGCATGAAAACAGAATACATGTAAATGAAGAAACTGTTTTCATAAATTAGTGAGATTTCCTTTGTATTTTTAAAATGAGGTATCATAAATGAAATCAGCATCAACAGTGTCTAGCATCGACACAAAACATAAATCTCAATATCTCAAAACATCAGGCTCCGGCTATCCGGACTGGCCTGTATCATCAAATCTCAGTACCTCAATATCTCGAAATCTCAATGTCTCAATCTCGAAATCTAGGGCGCCGTCAGTCCAGACCGGCCCCTACCATCCATCTCAAGACCACGACGGTATCCTCCGGATATCCGACGCGTCGGGTAAAATCACCGGTAGGTAGTGCTCCCCTGCCAGGCTCACATCGTCATCATCATGCGCTTCTTGCCCCGGGGTACCTTACCGGGTCCACCATGTACCCGAAACGGTTCATCCGTCTCCTCGAATCGGGTCTCGAAATCCATCAGCAAACTCATGGTGGACGACTCATACATCATGGGAAAAACCGCACTTTTTATTTAAAAAGAGAGAAATCAGTTTATATAAGTTTTGCGGTTTTTCCCCCCCAAATCCAGAAAATCTCATGGAAATCCGAATCCAAATCATCAATAGCATGTAAAACCATGAATATAGGCATAACAATGAATAACAGTATGCATGAAGTGACAAGTAATAACTACAATGTTAAGCTGGCATATAAGGCAGGTACACTAATATCATGTCAAATTACTAACAAACAAGCTAAGTCAAGCAATAATATTTTCTAAGGTGTACGTGACATGGCAATTACCGATGAAGATGTGTGTGAGCCGGCAAGTAAGTGTACGTGGTACATACGCATCATCGGTAATGGTGCTGGTGTCCTAACAATATGATATCAACAATGCAATAAGAAATTATAACATAAGTATGCGATGCGGAGCGAACAACAATAATGAACGGAATACTAGACACAACGATAACTAAACTGCATTACCCTAATATAAATCCTACAAATGGTGCCTTTTGAAATAACACGAATCATGGGGTTTTGAAAATAGGGGCTACGTTGTTTTTATGAAAAGATACGTCTTTTGAAATATCCGCAAGATCCCTTGGGCTGTCCTTTAAAATACCCACGATTCGTTAGTTTTAGAAATAGGTAAGAATCGAATCTAATCTAACAACTAAACTAAACTAAAGGACTAAGTTAACAAGCTGGACTACGAGTACGGAAACCGCCTAACATCTGAGTCGATCCATATACATACCTGTATATATATTAGTCGGTGATCCCGCCTCAATAATATCATATCCGATACCATATCTATAGTCAGACATCCCAAGTCAAGAGTGCGGATCAATCATCAAAATATAGCTCGTACGTAGATCCGTCGTACAGCATCCCCAAATCTGGGTACGGGTCAATATCACATTCCTCATACTATTCACCTGGTATCCTCTTTATCAAAATCATGATCTGGGTACTGAACTACGTCTAGTACAATACTGATACCGCCTGGGTATGCATGCACGCGTGTGAAACACTACGTCAAGGACCCGCTACAACGTCATGTCGTATCTCAAATACGAACCCTGCTATATCACCGATCTCACGGCCTCAAAATCAAATCTCATCGACTCATCATAAATCCCAAGTATCATCCTCAAATCCGTATGTGAACACATAGTCCCATACCCATGTGAACACATAACTATATATTCCCGTAAGCACAAATGAAAGAAGAAAGTATGCCAGTATGGGTTGGTGTGTGCATGTGTGGTGCGACTACTACTATAGGGTTTCACGACACTAAATATCCAAGAACACCAAATATCCATCCTAAACATCGTTATTAATTCCAAATAACATATAATAAATTGTTGGTGTGTATACGCATCCGTATACACCACCACGGACTGCGGGGGTGCTATACGCCATCCACCCGACTTCTCCCCGTAGATATAAATCTACTCATCTGGTCCTCGTTCGCCGGTGCCGACGTCGCCACGCGCTTGCTTGTCGTCTCGAAGTCCACATGGGGTACCTACATATCATAACGCACCATACCGCATTAAAATCCGACTCATGACCAAAACAACGCACGAATCCCACATAGGTCAAAACCTATGGTTGCTTTCACAAATCGACCCAAAAACTCTCGACGTCGGCGTACAAACGCCAAACTATCGAGAAAAACCCAAACACACCCATTTATACATTCAAAAACACTAATTATAATATGAAATAGGTTGCAATTCACAAAAATCTCAAACTCACTTTAAAAGCTATTTTTCCTAAAATCTAGCATGCAAAATTAACCGTTTTAGTACAAAACTCGATGTTTAAACAAATTTAGCGGCCACAATATCCACTAAATATCACAACTAAGTCATATAAACCATTTCTATAATTTATTCTCATAAATTTGCATAATTTCCAAAATCCTAGTTTGCAAAAATATCAATGTTTAACACCTTTTATAGCAAAATTCATAATTCATCAATTAAGCTTGGTTTTGCATGATCTAAATTGCTAAACAACAAATTAAAATGTTAATAAAGTCATAAAAACCTTAATTAGATTTTAAATCACCCATTTGGAACCAAAAGTTAAAAACTAGTTTGCTTAATTAAAGCTAAATTGGATATTTTAATGTTACAATTAGCACTAAGCAACAAGATTACATTTTGCATGCCCTAAGATACAAAAATACATCACATAACCATGCACAATTGATCACCATTCAACTCCAAAACAAAACCTCACTTCAATTTCATAAACCCTAATCTTGAATTTGGACTTGAAATTTAAAATCTAAACTAAACCCTTCATTAACATAATTTGAAGTAATAACAAACAACTCAAAAAAAGAACAAGATTTATACCTCATAACCATCTTGAGATCAACATGAAATCTAGACCTCCAAAATTAAATCCTTGCACCAAGATCCATGCATCTAAGGCTACACTAAAATGGGTAAGAACTAGATTTAGATTTTGGGATTTTTTTGATGGGTATTTGATGAATTTTTTGAAGCAAAAGAGATGGAACAATGGGGGGGGGGGAGAAAGAGGGCTGTTGGTGCAGGAATTTCGGCTGAGGAGGGAGTGGGGAGAGGTGTGGGGGAGTTGTGGAAAAGAATCCAAGTCAAAGCCCCTCCCAAATTACCATAATACCCCCACCTACTTTACTATATATAAAAACCTTATTTTAACCCATTTCTCACATGATTTAAGGTCAAAAAGAGGGAAATAAAATTCTTGGGCTGCTACAAAAGTGTGGGGCCGGCCAAGGGGAGTGAGGGTGAGTGTGAGAGACTTTACAAAAAAATTCTATGCAAAAAGACCCCCCACAATACCATATTTGCAAGTTTTAGTTCAAAATAACTATATTTTTGTATTCCATAAAATAAATCAATTAAAACTTGAAATAAAATACTAAAAAATTATATTACAACTAGATTTTAATTAACATGATTTTAAAGATTAAAATTAGCCCATTTAAATTTGTATTTATCGCTAATTTAATGTATTTTCTTACAGGCTTAAAATAATATTAAAATAATTTTTTTTTCAGAAAATTTGAAATTTCACCAGTGGCTCAATAAACACCAAATACTAGCAATTACATAGCTAGAAAATGTATATTTAATTTTTATAATAAGATATTTGTATTTTGACTTTTTACAGAAAACCCCCTTATTTTACCGATTTTTCGAAATTTCACCGAAACGATTTTCAAAACGTTACAGGAAGTTAGTGCTGCCTAGGGGGACCAAATGAGATATAATTTCTTCCTTTTAGTTTAATTTTGTACGATGTCGTATTTTAGTGTCGTTTTGTGCTATCCATGACTTGCTGTGACCCCGAGCATTCACTAGGAAAACAACCAGTGTATTAGTGTTGTGCTCAAGACCTGTTCACCTGAAACCCTATCCCATACCCACCGGTTTTGGCCGGCGACCATGGAGACAATTCCGGCGACCCCGGGTGAATAGGAGAGCTAGGGCTTGGGTTTTGTAGGGCAGTTACCTGAAGGTGTTTAAGGGTGTTTGGTCCTACTAGATTTTTATGTAATGACTGTAGGTGGAATCTGGGAATATTGGTGAGTGTTTACAGGACCTTGGTGACACGATTCCTGACCTGAGTCATAGACCTGAACCCGATGCACGAACTTAGGATTTGTACCGTATTGGTTTGGTGACTTTTAGTGTGCCTACTGTGAATCTGGAATGACTTGGGAACTTCTTGAGACAACCAAACAATACTAGGGGCCTAGACATACTACTAGGAGACCACTCTGACCTTATGAACCCAAACAGAGACCCCTGGGCCGGCGACATCGGAATTTAGGTGGAAGTAGTCGGCCACTTGGTGAGGGAAGGGGTCTAGGTTGGTTCAGTAGCTCACATATACCTTATACATCACCCTAAACTTGTTTGCTTGGATTTATTTGACCTGAGTCAAAATCTGGGAATACTTGTGTATGATTTAGGATATGTTTTCCGTATTTGAAATGATGAGTTTTGATATCTGGATCCGTTTTTGGTTGTCGCATGTTTGTACATCGACAACAAGGGTTGTTTGATTGATTTTGTACGCATAAGCTATAGGTTCTAACCTACGAGCAATGCGCGTGCCGTTTTGGTTTTCCGCCTTGATTTTAATATCGTTACGATATGTGTTGTTATTGTAGGTATCTTCGCGTGGATTTCGAAGCGATGGAGCGAGGCGTCATCGACTTCGGCGAGCGAGGACTACGGTGAGTAGATCTATATCTATCGGGGAAGTCAGGTGGATGGCGTATAGCACCCCCGCAAACTTTTGATGGAAAACCGATTTATAGAATATGCTTAGGAAACCTAGATTAGGAAACTAGGGTTTGAATGAGATAGCTATGAAACCATATTAGAAAACTAGATGATAGTTAGAAGTGATATGTTACTACTATCGTAGGATGTCGTTTAGCGATATTGCCGCTTAGGGTACTATAGGACGAGATAGTCGATATGGATACATCATCCGAACCATACCTTTTTCTAAACCAAAGAATCGTATGTATCTTTTAAATGTATACCTTGAGGGATGTTATGGATCTTCAAATGATATCTTTTCCTTAAAAACACCATAACCCCTATTTTCAAAACTACGATTCACTTCTTTAAAAATATAATTGTATGGTTCGAGTGTGTTTGTTAGATTAGATACTTGTACTTAATAGAGATAGCATATTTATGTAAATTCGATTTGATAGGTGATTTAAAAGCGATGAAAGAATATAAGACTGATATGATGTCATGATGATATGATAGTATACTGTGCGAGTCGATCGAGTTGATTTATACCCTGCCGGTCTCCTAATATGAGATTATTGCGGATGTGAACCGGGACATAGGCACATAGATATACATACATTTATAGAATGTTGTGAATCATGGATGATAGGCCGTATGTGATATTAGGCCGTACCCTCTTTTGTCGTATAGGATGATAGGATCCCTATTAGTATAATGCCGTCGCACGATGATATTCCGTACGTGATGAGTTTGACTTGATGATTGATCCTTACCCTTGACTAAAGGTTGACGTAGGATAGAGGATACCGTATGTGATGTTACTAGGATAGATGCCGATTAATAGATTCACCGACTTGGACATATGATAGTTACGTATACCTTATAGCTTTTAGCTGATGTTTTACCTTGTGCTGCATTCATGATATTATTATTGCATCGCATATACCTGTGATAGTACACCTGCACCATTATCGATGATGCGTATGTTACACGTACATAGTTTATAGGCTCACACACTTCATCATCGATAATTTCCATGTCACTACACAGTAGGATTGCTGCATCATAATATGACTCTTCGTATAACCTGCTTGCACATATACATTGATACATTCATACTTGCAGATATAGACATTTGTATATCCATATTCATGCACATATACATTGATACATTCATACTTGCGGATATACACATTTGTATATCCATATTCGTGCATATATACATTGATACATTCATACTTGCGGATATACACATTAGTATATCCATATTGTGCATACATACATTGGTACATCTATACTTGCGCATATACATATTGTACCTACATAGATAGCTGGTTTTATTGTAAAATTAGGAACCGCATGTTATACTTTAAAAACTGGAATCATTTTAAAAGACCGGTTTTCCCTTAATATGTCATATCACTATTCCGCATTGCATGATACATGATATGCTCACATTTCTATTATATGTCGCACACATCATGATCTATTATTGTACGCATTGAGATATGCTGTTTTCATGAGATTTCTGGATTTGAGAACCGTGGACATTTTAAAAGAGATTATGTGTTGTTTCAAAAACCCGGTTTCTCTTGATATGATATTTCAGTGCATCCATCATATGTTTTCTCGGTTCTGAGAGTGACATGTGAAACCCGATTCGAGGAGGCAGATGAGGCCGATTGCGGGTACATGGTGGACTCGGTATGGTACCCCGGGGCGAGAAAGGATCGCTGTGCAGTAGACGGTGAGCCTGGCAGAGGGACTACTACCTACCGGTGATACTATTTGGGCTCGGCGGATATTCGGAGGATACAGACCGGAGTCGAGAGATGATATGGGCCAATCCGGACTGACGGAGCCCGTTGGCCGATCCGGACTGACGGAGCCCGATATATGAGGATTTATGTGCCGATGCTGGGCACGGTTTTCATGATGTTTTCGAGTGCCGATGCTAGGTACTTGTTCATATCAGATTTTTGCATTTTCATACCGCCCAATTTTTATCACATTGCATATCGGTAGATACTCTTGAGCCGTGTTTGCTAGTCAATTGCAGGATACAGGTTCTCGGTTCTAAAACGGTGAAATTCATGGAAAACACGACAAAATCCGGGTTCCTGCCAACCACAGATAAAACACGGTCTCCGCTCTTCATCCGTATGTTGCCAGATACCAGTTTAGGGAGACGAAATGTCAAATCAATGTCGTTTTCATGCACAAGGCTCAATGGCAGCACAAGATCCAAGAAATCTACGCGGAGCTCGAGGCAATCATGCCAAATCTTGACAAAAAGTCCACCTTTCCCTCAACAGAAATTCTGGAAAATTCGTGAAGAAATTATGAGAAAATACAGATACCAGAATAAAGGGCACAGAGAACCAGGGAACCACAGAAAATTGGAGGGCCCAACTCAACCAGAAGGCCGCGGATCCGCGGCCAAATGGGGGTCTAGGCCGCGGATCCGCGGCCGTCTAGGCGCCGCATCTGCAGAGTTTTTGAGGGTATTTTGGTCTTTTTGTTTGTGTTCTGGTGGTTGCCCTAGGTTTCCATTCTCCAGCCTATAAATAGCCCAGAACTTTGAGAAGGAAGGGGTCCATTCTTGTATTTTCATTTTGCTAGGATTAGTTGTGTTTCTTCTTCCTCTTCTCACCTCTTCTCCATTGAAACTTGTAGTGAGCTTGTGAGTGAAGAGTGATGAATAAAGAAGAACCATTTATTATCATGCTTGTCTCTTTATCTTGTTAATTGTTGTAATTTTTATTCGTTAAGTAGTTGTTGTTATTTTCTTGTTGTTTCTTTCTTCTTTTTTTCTTTATCCTTAATACGACAATGATGCTTACGCTCGATCCTCGCCAAGGTGAGGTCGCAAATAGCTAGTCGTATTCTTCTAATCTCTTTCTTTCTATCTTCCTCTTTTGTTTTGTTTTATTTTTCCGTATCATGATGTGTGAGTAGTTCATACTTGTTAGGGTAGGATAAGGGAAGTTTGAGAGAAGGAAATCTCTCTCACTCTTTCCTTGCCCAACAGCTTAAATCGACTCCCGTTAATTGAACCACAATCCGCTCCTCACAGCACCCTATCCTACATGATAGCGGTGATTCCGTAGTGAGACCGGTTGTGGTTGAATTAACCGGAGGTTATGGCTAAGAGCCAAGAACGGACGGACAAGCACCAAAAGGAAGGACTTATGCGTTGGAAAGCCTAGCTTATACTCGCAAGTTCCTTCCTAGTCGTGCTAATCCCCGTTGTTGCCGATTACCGTAACACCGATATTAAGAGGGGCAACGAAGGATGTGGAGACTCCTAACTCAAACTAACCTAATCCTAACCCTAACAAGCTCTTTTTAAAACATCAACTTAACACTTAGATAATCACAAACAAATCTGAACTCTCGGACTTAACTCGTTAAAACACATAGAAAAAGACTCCCATCTCCCTGCGGACGACCCGTACTCAACCGGCTAGCTACAAGCGAAACCGTCTTGATTGCGGTATTTAACTAAAACTTGAACACGCAGAACCTCTAACAATCAAATGGCGCCGTTGCCGGGGAGACGGTAGTTTATTTCCTTGTGCAATTTCGGGTTAATTTGTAAGTATAAATATAACCAAAAAACGAAAAAAAAATATATACTTTGTAAAAAAACCATCTTGTTGTTTTTTGATTAGCTTTTGTGCAAGTGTGCAGGAAAATACGAAGTTCAAGATCGACGCCAAAGACGTCGGATAATACGGAGTTCAAGTACAGTGCCAAAGACGTGGGAAGATAGACCCGCATTTCGCGGCTACACCGCGACGGACAAAAACGAAGCATCCGGTCTACTGTAAAAATCTGGAGTAGATATAGTGAGAAAATCAGAATTCCACACATCCAGACAAGCAGAGGACACCAAACAGAGCCCACACCAGAAAAATGAAGCATCAACTCCTCTTTTCCGCCGCGGAACCACGGCATTAGGGCTCTTTTGCCGCGGAACCGCGGCCACTTGGTGGGATCAGTGTGCCATCTTCTCTGTAAGTGTTCCTCTCCTCTCTCCTACTCCTCTGAACTCCACTGAATTGTGTTTTCTGCAGCCTTCTTTGCGCAAACTCTTCTCCCCCTTCCAATAAACTGTTCTTGTGGAGGATTCTTTGCGCCGCAAATAAAAATTGTTTGCAGTTGATTTGTTACTGCTTTGCATTTCTTTAATACGGACTTAAGGGGCTTGAAACCAATCCAGATTGGGTGGGGATTTCATCACCCTTCCCAGGACCCCAGAAATCACAAAAGCATATGCATTGTCCATTATAAATTAAAAAAATACTAGACTTCAGCCCTAAGGACTTCGCGCTCATTAGGAGAAGATAAACCGTGTTTAGAACCTCGCTTAACGGTATATTGTTTACGGGGTGTCTAGGAAAGTGTTAAAGGCGCAACCGCCGAAAGAGAAAGGGTTATTTAATTAAGGAACTTCGCGAAAGCGTTGGACAACCTCCCCTTATCTCTGCACTTACCTGGCCTCGTGATCAGTGTATTTTTAAGCCCGTTTCTCGACACTGTTTAATTTCGACAATCAAGTTCAGGAGCAGGTCTAGTAGACCTAGGTTACCCTAGATCTAGGTGTGATTGTGCATATCTTGTTTGTGATTGCTTAAGCCGTATATCCGTACATATTTCTGTAAATCTCTTTCTACATAAAACAAAAAAAAAAAGAAAAAAATCAAAAACTTTTATAAAAACTTGCCCTTTGTCGCCAAATCCATTTTCACCCACCACCCATCGCCTTTCTCCATTGACGTTTTCTTACCCTCACCTTCTCCGCTTTGACTATACTAAACTCGTTTAGTGTATGTCCGCTTGGACTCGGGACACTAGCGCCCGTCTAGTCCGCGTTACGTTAGTCGCTACCGACTACGCGATCGACTCCGAAGTCGATACTCCGTCCACTCCTCTTTCACCCCTTCCTTTGCCGGCCAACTCCGACGTTGACCGGAATTCTGTTCGTACATCTTCACCTTCACCTTCACCAACCTCTTCTTCCGCGATGTCAGGATTTAATCCGAATATCTCTTTAACCACCCCTGGATTGGCTCCACCTCCTACGGAGACCAATATCCCACCACCACCGCCTGTTGTAGCGCCGCAGCGAATCGCGCTCCAGGATCGTTTCTATCCCACCTATTCTGCACTTCCCACCTGCCTTTCTCTCCCTCCGGCCAATGGGGACAACTTTGAAATTAAGCCCCATTTCATCAACATGCTTCCACATTTTCATGGGCTTGAATATGAAGATGCCTATATCTTCATCAACAAATTTCAAAACGTCTGTGCCATGATGAAAACCACCCAGCTGTCGGACGATGCTATACGTCTACGGGTCATTCCGTTCACTTTATGCGATCTCGCTGAAAAATGGCTTTATAGCACCGCTTCCCACTCAATCACCAGCTGGGACGACTTTGTTAAAGCGTTTCTGAAAAAATTTTATCCGAATCATAAAACCGCAAGGATTCGAAATGAAATCAACCAATTCTCCCAGCTTCCTTCTGAACCCTTCTGGAAGTGCTTTGACCGGCACAAAGACCTTCTTGTTCAGTGTCCTCACCACGGTATAGAGAAATGGCAACTCTGCCAAACCTTATACGAGGGACTGAACCCAGCAACGAAGCAGTTGCTGGAAACTATCTGTCAGGGCCACTTCCTATCGAAATCTGACGAGGAAGCATGGCAATTCTTTGACGACCTTGCGGAGCAAACACTACAATGGGAGAGCACCAGACCGACGTCTTCTTCTTCTACCTCCACTTCTACCGGTCAGTCTAGGGTAGGAATCCACCAACTTGATGTCTCTATTGCGATGAAAGCTGAAATGGCTGCAATAACAAGAAAGCTTGAAGCGATAGAGAGCAAATTTTCTGCTCCTGCTCCTGCCCCTGTTCTCCCCCTTCGTACCATCTGCGCTTGTTGTTCCGATCCTTCCCACTTGACCGAAGAGTGTCCTTACAATCCACCCTCGCAAGGACAGGATCAGGTTAATGCTGCCTTCCAGCAAAGACCGAGGAATGATCCATACTCTTCCACCTACAATCCCGGTTGGAGGAACCACCCAAACTTCGCCTGGAATCAGAATCAGAATCAATTCCAAAGCAACAATTTCCAAAGGGCCCCTCCGCCGCAACAACAAGCGAAACAACAAACTCAGTATCAGCAGCCCTTCCAACCCCAACCTTTCCAAAATCAGACGAACAACTTTGCACCCAACAATTCTTTTCCACCAAACAACTTTGTTCCGTCAAACAACGATAAGGTTTCCTCGCTCGAACGAAGTCTGGAGGCGTTCGTTAAACAGTCGACTCAGTCCACCGCCAACATCCAGTCTTCCATTCAATCTTTAGTGCAACACACTGCCGTACACGGGTAAAGCATCAAGACCATCGAGGCCCAGATTGCACAGCTGAACGCGGCCTTAAGAGAGCGAGAAAAGGGGAAGCTCCCGTCCCAGCCACTTCCAAATCCCGGTCACCCACATAATGCATATGTTGCTCTTGAACAACAAAACCATAATGTGAGTGCCGTGACCACACTGAGATCGGGGAGGATGCTGCAAAACAACATTGGCAAACGGATCAACGATGAAACCCCGGCCGCTTCTTCTTCTTCTTCGTCTTCTGAGCCTATTCTCCGTTCTTCACAAGGCTCCCCTCCCTCTTCTTCTGCTCTGAACGGACCCACTTCTCACTCCACGAAGACACCTATTCTGGGATCCGTTCCAACTCCACAATCTCCTCCTCCAGCATTAGACTCAACCAATTTTCAAAATGTTCCATTTCCAAACCGGTTGAGGTCTAATAAACAAAATCCTCAAATGGAGAAGATTCTGGAGTTATTTAAGCAGGTTAACATTAACATTCCTCTTTTAGATACTGTCCAACAAGTCCCATCCTACACGAAAATCTTAAAGGACCTGTGCACGAAAAAGAGGAAGTCTCAGGTACCCAAGAAAGTTTTCTTGGCTAGTGCTGTGAGTGATGCCCTTACCCAATCTTTACCACAAAAACGGAAGGACCCTGGCTGTCCTACGATTTCAATTACCATTGGGGATAAGAACATCAACCGCGCACTATTAGATCTTGGTGCCAGTGTTAACTTGCTTCCGTATTCAGTATACGAGCAATTAGGCGTCGGAGAGCTGAAACCCACGCACTGCACTCTCCAAATGGCCGACCGATCGATCACCCATCCTAGGGGTGAGCTAGAGGATGTGTTGATAAATGTCGGGGACTTCATATTCCCCGTTGACTTCATTGTATTAGATACACAGCCTGTAGCTAACCCCCGGAATCAAATTCCGGTGATACTCGGTCGCCCATTTCTCGCAACCTCAAATGCTGTGATCAATTGTCGCAATGGTTCGATGAACCTCTCTTTTGGAAATATGACGATTGAACTCAACATTTTTAGGTTGGGGAATCAGCCCGCCGAACCTAATGCTCATATACTGGACGTCTGCTCGATCCAGGAGATCACCCCAGAAGAGTGTGAATTCGAGGAGTTTCTGTTTGATCACGATAATCTTGACGCCACTAGTGCGTTTCTCTTCGAACCTGCTGCTGTTTCTGCGCCCGACAACGACTACGAGTGTTTCACGTTTTCGAACGATCTTAGCTGCGCACAACCCGAGTTTGAATCCTTCGACTTTCCGGATGAGTTACCTGAACCATCCAACTCGGTTGCCTACACTCGCTTTGAACCTTTGCTGGAGTCCTTTGAGTTCGAGACCTTTGCACCAATCTTGCCTTCCATCGTTTCACCTCCAACGCTCGAACTCAAGCCGTTGCCGTCTCACCTTAAGTATGCTTACTTAGGTGAGAACGAGACCCTCCCTGTCATCATTTCGGCTTCTCTAGCTCCCGAGTAAGAGAAAGCCCTTCTCGCGGTCTTGCACAGCAACAGGCAAGCTTTTGGCTGGTCCATGGCGGACATCAAGGGGATTAGTCCCCTGATCGTTGAGCATCACATTCATCTGATGGATGATGCCAAACCAGCCCGGGATCCACAAAGACGTCTTAATCCAGTCATGAAGGAGGCTGTGAAGAAGGAGATCGTAAAATGTCTAGATAGTGGTATCATTTACCCTATCTCTGATAGCCAATGGGTTAGCCCTATTCATGTTGTCCCCAAGAAGTCGGGCATCACGGTCATAACCAACGAGGCGAACGAGTTAATCCCTACTCGCACCCAAACTGGGTGGCGAGTTTACATTGATTACAGAAAACTCAACGCCGCAACGCGGAAAGACCACTTTCCGCTACCTTTCATTGACTAGATGCTTGAACGATTGGCCGGACACGAGTACTACTGCTTTCTTGATGGCTACTCCGGCTATAATCAAATTCCCATCGCCGAAAAAGACCAGGACAAGACCACATTCACTTGTCCTTTCGGCACGTTTGCATATCGTCGCATGCCCTTTGGGTTATGAATGCGCCCGCTACCTTACAGCGGTGTATGATGGGAATTTTCTCAGACATGGTGGAAAAATTTCTGGAGATTTTCATGGATGACTTCTCCATCTTCGGCGATTCCTTCAATGAGTGTTTGCTGCATCTTGACGCTGTCCTTACCCGATGTAAGGACAAGAATCTCACTTTGAACTGGGAGAAATGCCACTTCATGGTGCGCGAAGGTATTGTCTTAGGACATATCATCTCGCAAAATGGCATAGAGGTTGACAAATCAAAAGATTGAGGTCATTTCCAATCTGCCTCCTCCCCGATGCGTCAGAGATATCCGAGCCTTCCTTGGCCATGCCGGTTTCTATAGACGGTTCATCAAGGACTTTAGCAAGATTGCTAGGCCCTTGACTCTTTTGCTGGCCAAGGACACGCCATTCGACTTCAACTCGAGCTGTATGACTGCATTTGAGTCATTAAAACGCTCACTCACTTCTGCTCCCGTTCTTTCTTCACCTGACTGGACGCACCCATTCGAGATTATGTGCGATGCATCCGACTTTGCCATCGGTGCTGTCCTTGGACAACACATCAACAAGATGCCGCACGTAATCTATTATGCGAGCCGAACCCTGAACGACGCCCAACTCAACTATACAACAACTGAGAAGGAATTCTTAGCTGTTGTATTTGCTTTAGAAAAGTTCAGGCCCTACCTCATCGGCTCTCCAGTCATTGTCTACACAGACCATTCTACTCTGCGCCATCTTTTTGCGAAGAAAGATGCAAAATCTCGGTTAATACGTTGGATCCTCTTGCTTCAAGAGTTTGACCTTGTCAATAAGGACAAACGAGGATGTGAAAACGTAGTTGCCGACCATCTCTCACGACTTCCTTCTTCGCCTTCGCTTCCAATCCCGATCAACGACGTTTTCCCGGATGAACAGCTCTTGACAGTATCGTGCGAACCCTGATTCGCAGATATTGTGAACTATTTGGCCACGGGATTACTACCAACTGAATGGTCAAGTCAGGACAGACTTCGCTTCTTATCCCAAGTAAAACACTTTTACTGGGACGAACCCTACTTGTTCAAGTACTGTCCCGACCAGATTATTCGTCGGTGTGTCCCTGACGAGGAATTCAAGAGTGTGCTGTCATTTTGCCACGATCAAGCGTGTGGCGGGCATTTTGGGCCCAGAAAGACAGCTGAGAAGATCTTGCAATGTGGTTTCTACTGGCCACAACTCTTCAAAGACGCTCATGACTATTGCAAGACTTGCTCCCGGTGCCAACACATGGGCCGGATATCCCGGAGGAACGAGATGCCGCTCCAACCGATCTTGGTTGTGGAGATTTTCGATGTTTGGGGGATAGATTTCATGGGGCCGTTTTCCAGCTCTTTCGGGAACTTGTACATCCTTCTAGCTGTTGATTAGTCTCTAAATGGGTCGAGGCTGTGCCCAGCCGGACTAACGACAACAAGGTTGTCGTTAGGTTCCTTAAAGAAAACATTTTCTCCTGGTTTGGGCACCCCCGAGCGATCATTAGCGACAATGGAAGTCATTTCTGCAATAGGACTTTCGAGGCCTTGATGCGGAAGTATTCCATTAATCATAAGCTCTCTATGCCCTACCACCCCCAAACTTGCGGGCAGGACGAAGTTTCAAATCGGCAAATCAAGCAGATACTGGAGAAGACGGTTTCCAAGAACCGTAAGGATTGGTCGCTAAAACTCACTGATGCCCTTTGGGCATTTCGAACCGCTTATAAGACCGACCTTGGCATGTCTCCCTATCGGCTTGTGTACGGAAAAGCCTGCCACCTTCCTGTCGAAATAGAGCATCGTGCATTTTGGGCGATAAAGGAGCTGAATCTGTCCCTCGAGGATGCGGGCAGCCATCGGAAGCTGCAGTTGAACGAACTAAACGAGCTTAGGGATGAGGCTTACGATAACGCGGTTGTTGTTAAGAACCGAACGAAGGTGTTTCATGATAAACACCTTTTGCGCAAAACCTTCGTACCTGGTCAGCAGGTACTGCTTTACGACACCCGACTTCACTTCCATCTTGGAAAGCTCAGATCTCGCTGGAAAGGGCCGTATTTTGTGCGGAATGTGTATCCGCAGGGCGCTGTGGATTTGGAAAATCCAAAGGACGGTTCACTTTTCAAAGTAAACGGACACCGATGCAAACCGTACCTTAGCGCCGAACTAACAGAGGAGCTCCTGTTCTTACAGGAGCCGGTTTACCCTGAATGATCTTCCTCTGCCTACCTCCAAACTTCGGTTATCCAGCCAAGAACAGTGGACACTGTTCCAAATAAGTTTGGGGGTATGTATAAACCATTTTGTATATATTTGTGTATATTCTTTTCTTTAAAAACAAATAAAAATTTGTGTATCGCTAACCGACAATTTTGACCCTTCAAATGATCTCTTCATGCAATGACAGTGAGGACACTGTCCAGTTTAAGTTTGGGGGTACGCTCGGTACGCATTTCTTACCTTCGCATTCATATGTATATTTTGCATCTGCATATTAAAATCCATAAAATCCATAAAAATCTGAAAATTTTCTAAAAATATAAAAACTTTTCTGTCAAGTTAGCTAGTGGAAGAACTCTGATTCAACATCTCGACGGTTTTTGTTTGAAAAAAATAAGAATAACTAAATCTTATGTTTAGATTTTGAAAACCTGAAAGATAACCCTCCTTTGAAGTTAACTATAGCTGATATACGTCTTTACATCACACTACACGTGTCGTGAGTTTATGGGAATTAGATGACAAGTCTTTTATGTTTAAAAACTTTTAAACAGATAAATGATTTTCTGAGGATCAAATAGGTTTGTTCTGAAATAAGTAATGTCAAGAATAGTTTATGAAGTAAAGCGAATATGAAGGAATGTTATTGATGCCGTAATTGGAACTAAGTCTGAAAAATAACCCATCTGAAACTTGATTGGAATGATTACACACCGAACCCACTAAACACGTCTTTTATCCAAAAAAATAATTGAACTACCGGTTATATCTCCGTTCGTATTAAATCATCTGATTTTCACGCCAAACTGTCTTTTGTTTTTGGACCTAGGTAACTTGAGTAATTAAGTCCGCTGGGGTGTTTCTACACCTAATGCCCTAAAACCAACTGGTTTGGGTGCATTGGCCCAAAGCTCGCTAAGAAGCCTAGAAAGTCCAGTTTAAAACAAAGTCAAGCAAGTGTTCTCTCCGAGTTAAAATTCCTAACGGTTCTTTGTGTGAGAATAATCTTGATAAAAAGACAGGCTTTTATAAAAAAATTTAGTGGAGATATGAAGGTTTTATTCTGTGATAAAGACTATTGCACGTTCACAGAGGTGTGTACGAAATGAAAACAAGAAAAAGGTGGAGTGAAGAATACGACTTAGTTACCTGTTAAGGAAGATAGAAATTCTGAAGTTGAAATCTTACTGGAAAACGAAACTTGAAAAATGCTTAACTCTTTATAAAACTTATGTGATCCTTTTAAAATTGTTATCTGGGCTTTATTGTGCGACATGATGACTTTATTCGATCTTTCGGGAACTTAACGACACTATTTGCACTGCACGTAAAGACATATAAAATCTGTAGTTAAATAAGAAGCGAGGTATGAAAAATAAAGGTTCGATAGTCTAGACTTAGGATTATAGAATTGTTATTTTCTGAAACAAAACTTTAGGGTTTGAATCTTAGTTATTTTACATAACCAACTTGACCGGATTTTGTGGGTAGTATCCGCTGAAAACCCTCAGGAGACAACACTCCTCCTACTAGGGACACCTAGAGGTTTAACGGCTTGTTGCACATGCTCAGTGCAATTGCGTTCCCTGCGAAAGTGAGGTTAGGAAATTTTTTGTGAATAACTTGGCTTTGCTCAGGACGAGCAAATGATAAGTTTGGGGGTATTTGTTCATATCAGATTTTTGCATTTTCATACCGCCCAATTTTTATCACATTGCATATCGGTAGATACTCTTGAGCCGTGTTTGCTAGTCAATAGCAGGATACAGGTTCTCGGTTCTAAAATGGTGAAATTCATGGAAAACACGACAAAATCCGGGTTCCTGCCAACCACAGATAAAACACGGTCTCTGCTCTTCATCCGTATGTTGCCAGATACCAGTTTAGGGAGACGAAATGTCAAATCAATGTCGTTTTCATGCACAAGGCTCAATGGCAGCACAAGATCCAAGAAATCTACGTGGAGCTTGAGGCAATCATGCCAAATCTTGACAAAAAGTCCACCTTTCCCTCAACAGAAATTCTGGAAAATTCGTGAAGAAATTATGAGAAAATACAGATACCAGAATAAAGGGCACAGAGAACCAGGGAACCACAGAAAATTGGAGGGCCCAACTCAACCAGAAGGCCGCGGATCCGCGGCCAAATGGGGGTCTAGGCCGCGGATCCGCGGCCGTCTAGGCGCCGCATCTGCAGAGTTTTTGAGGGTATTTTGGTCTTTTTGTTTGTGTTCTGGTGGTTGCCCTAGGTTTCCATTCTCCAGCCTATAAATAGTCCAGAACTTTGAGAAGGAAGGGGTCTATTCTTGTATTTTCATTTTGCTAGGATTAGTTGTGTTTCTTCTTCCTCTTCTCACCTCTTCTCCATTGAAACTTGTAGTGAGCTTGTGAGTGAAGAGTGATGAATAAAGAAGAACCATTTATTATCATGCTTGTCTCTTTATCTTGTTAATTGTTGTAATTTTTATTCGTTAAGTAGTTGTTGTTATTTTCTTGTTGTTTCTTTCTTCTCTTTTTCTTTATCCTTAATACGACAATGATGCTTACGCTCGATCCTCGCCAAGGTGAGGTCGCAAATAGCTAGTCATATTCTTCTAATCTCTTTCTTTCTATCTTCCTCTTTTGTTTTGTTTTATTTTTCCGTATCATGATGTGTGAGTAGTTCATACTTGTTAGGGTAGGATAAGGGAAGTTTGAGAGAAGGAAATCTCTCTCACTCTTTCCTTGCCCAACAGCTTAAATCGACTCCCGTTAATTGAACCACAATCCGCTCCTCACGGCACCCTATCCTACATGATAGCGGTGATTCCGTAGTGAGACCGGTTGTGGTTGAATTAACCGGAGGTTATGGCTAAGAGCCAAGAACGGACGGACAAGCACCAAAAGGAAAGACTTATGCGTTGGAAAGCCTAGCTTATACTCGCAAGTTCCTTCCTAGTCGTGCTAATCCCCGTTGTTGCCGATTACCGTAACACCGATATTAAGAGGGGCAACGAAAGATGTGGAGACTCCTAACTCAAACTAACCTAATCCTAACCCTAACAAGCTCTCTTTAAAACATCAACTTAACACTTAGATAATCACAAACAAATCTGAACTCTCGGACTTAACTCGTTAAAACACATAGAAAAAGACTCCCATCTCCCTGCGGACGACCCGTACTCAACCGGCTAGCTACAAGCGAAACCGTCTTGATTGCGGTATTTAACTAAAACTTGAACACGCAGAACCTCTAACAATCAGCACTCAGGTTCCATGATTTGATGTGTCGGGAGGGACACCGTTAATATATATATCCTCATACTTTCATGCACATTCTTTTATGATATTTACATGCATGATATTGTTGCGTCAGTGGTTGATGCGTGGACTAGATCCACATACATACATACCTACATACACTGATTCTACTATTGGAGATTATACACATGCTTATAGACATTGATTTATGGGTGGACGAGATCCACATATCCGCATGCATTGATTATTACTGTTGGATCTTATCCGCATGCACATAGGTATTGACTACCTTGTTGGCACATATACGACCCGGTCACCCTAGATATCATAGTATTACCTTTTGATATAGTTGACCTAGGAGTCGTTGTTTATTCGATTTGTACTTATAGATATATTTCTATTCACGAGTTGGCAACTCATCCCCGTTGTGTCACAGTTCTTGCAGGTTGACCGCTTGGATCAGTAGCGGCTTCGCTGGCATACAGTTCCATTCGGGTATTTTTCATTGGTAGGTGGGATATTTGTATCGTATCCACTCTTGTATTATATTTCATATTGTATCTAGTTAACTCCATCTATCGATCAAAAGTTGTAAATTGTATAAGTGATGAGACTTAGTGAGACTCGTAGTTGCGAGATTTGAGCAATGGGTTTTATATTCACTTTGGGGGTTATATCTTGCTCATTTCTTTATCTTTGTGGTGAACTTCGCCGTTGGGCATCGTATATCTATTTTTTTTTGTATTGCGTGGTTATGATCCACCGTTTGGCGAAGACCTAGCTCCCGCTTGGGGATGTCATTATTCTTATTATGTATTTGTGGTTTTGGATCAAAATATACAAAGGAGGTGCTGCCAAAATTTTTAAAAGACGAAACATGTTTTCAAACTAGTAAATTTCACTTGCATCATTCATGTTTCTTTTCTATATATTAAGAAAACTTGATTTCATATACCTTTATTTCAAAACCTCACCTCCTTTATTTTTTCTTAAAAGGTTTAGATTTCTGGGTTTCATCTTACTTGTGTTCCGTTACACCTTTAGACGTTGCGTGATTCAAGTGCTGGTCACGAGCTAATATTTCGGGTTATGACAAAGTTGGTATCAGAGCTGCTAGGTTTAACCTTGTTCAAGTCTATGTTTGACTATGCGGAGTCTAGGGCGGGCATTTATTTCGGAACCTAGGCTTGACCTTACGGAACTTAGACTTGGACGGGGGAGGGCATTAGACCCGAACTTTCGTTGTATAGGCCGACCCTGATTGATGGAGTAGGTAGCTTGAGTAGAGTGACGTACCGTACGTATGTTCCACGGCATATTTACGATACGATACTCCACTTAAGAAACCTTAGGATGTACATACTTTTGGGACTTATGATTCTCTTCGTATCCCTGATTATACATCCATTGGATATCCTCGATTCTATTTATTCCATGATCATACTTTCATTGATGTTATTCCTTCTTATGATCATGTATCCATTCTGGATCTGTCGTTTCCTCTCATGCCGTTGATCTGCTTTCTTCGATACTCTATTGAGGTTCCTGTCACCATAGTTTGAGCGTAGTTTGAGCTGCTGCTAGTGTTGCGGTCAGGGCGAGCTCATCCGGTACGAGGGCTGACCATTGTGTTTTCTGGTGACAAGAGAACGTCTCGAGTTAGTATTTTATGTTGTGACCTCTTGTAGAGGCGGGTGCTTGGTTTTACACCGGATGATCAAGCCATTGTTAGAGCTGCCAGTTGCGAGAGGACTGTTGATGTACAATGTACCTCAGAGATTATGATGTCGCCTACCTTGTAGACAGGTGACCAAGCTATTGCTGAGATTGATGGGATGTCGCTTCCAGAGCTTACGAGCTAGGATCGCCGGAGCTTCCAGGCAGAAATGCGACAGATGATAGCTAGTCTACCCCGATTTGAGAGATGAAGGTGATTCGTCAGTTGATGTATTGACGCAGGCCCAGTTGAGTTGAAGATTTCCTGTGTGGAAAGAGTCTTACTCAGGTTTAAAGCACACCGATCCAGAGACGACCGCCGATGTATCGCCTTTCCTGGAGGATTGAGGCATTGTTTAGCATGCGGGCGAAGAATAGTCACATGTGGTATTGGCGAAGCTAAAAGGTTCGAACGAGTGCCAGGACACCATTTTCCTAAGTTTAAAATGTTCGGAGGAACATGCAGGTAATTCTGTGGACCCTCTAGAAGAATGAAACCTTAACTCGACATTCTGACCATAGAACCGCTTTGAACCTTAGGGTTTGTGGCAGTTTAGCGGTGCCATCAGTGAGGCTTGGGTTTGCCCTTCTATGGCTGGTCCAGAGGTGCTGTGGTATGTACCAGATGTTTTTAGACTGCGCTCAGGTGTTGAGCCTTCCGGAAATTTTCGGACCTCGATGACTCGATCGAAAAGTTTGACGTCGTCCAAATATCATGTGATAAGAGATTAGTAGGCTGAGCAACTTCGGATAGAGGACCTCACCCCGATGCGCTGTGAGTTGATCGAGAGTGGGCGAGTATTGAGTATTCCTCCGATGGTAGGGACGAGTTCCCGAGGACGTGTTCGGCCAGATATCTTCTACAAAGTGATGAAAATACCGAGTTCGTGACTTTGAGTCCCTGTGAGGGACTCCGGATGACAGAGGCCGAGAACAGTTGCAGTGCGCAGATAGCATAGCGTGACGTCATAGTGGACGACGATAAAGACAAGGGGAGCCAGAGGTTCATGCGAGATGCTGACGAGCTGTTGCTACTCCCCATCGAGATCAGAGACCTGATATGCTTACAGAGGCGTTTGGATACGGCCAGTCTACGAAGAAATGTGTACGGAACACGCAGATGTCAAGAAAAGTGGGAAGATTATGCAAGAGTACCAGTCTCCGTACAGTTCGGCATAGGAGAGATCGGAAGAGACCTTGAGCAGGATTCCTTCCGGGACACTGCTGCAATGAGATTTGCACCCAGGATCAGATGGGTCAAGTGTATTCAGAGAACCAGAGGTCGACGCCAGTGAAGTGCTTCCCTACGAGTGGTCGTGATGATTGACCGGGAGATGACCTGAGAAGTGCCAGAACGGAATCGTCCCCATTAGCACACCTGACAGGGCCGATGAGCCGATGGATTGCGAGATTGGTAAATCCACGAAGAAGATAAGGACCCAGAGACAGAGGACGCCAGGCCATGAGCAGAGGCAAGCAGATATTCTTGCTCCGCCAGTTTATAAGCGCACTGAATTATTTTTCGACGTTGTAGGAGGTGTACCTCAATGTCCTTTTTGCGATTTGCGTTTGTGATCCGAGTATCACGCTTATATCGCTTGGATTTGGGTTTTGATGACGAGTTTCCTGATATTGATTTCGTGCACCATGGCTGCACCTACTGGGTATTTGCATATTTACGCATAGTTTCGCACCTGATATATATATTTTATACACCGTTGTGTTGATTTGCGATTTGTGCATACCTATTACGTTTGATGTCGATTTGTGCCTTAGCCGCACATGTTTATGATTTCATGGATTTCATACGGATGATTTGATTTTTGCACTCGGTATAGCTTATATGTGCTTGTAGTGCATTGATACGTATATTGTGCACCACAGTTGCACCTGACTTCGTTTTGATGTCATTCGAGATATTTATTGTGATCTCATGCCTAGGGCATGTATATGATTTGATTTATACTTTCGGTATAGTTTTCATGCACTTTTAGTATTTGAATTGCTTTTGTGCACATTGATGCACATGGTTGTGTGATTATATACCACGGTATACCTGATTTGGATTTGGATTGAAATGTGTTGTATACCGTCGATTTCGATTTTTACTCGATATTTGTTTTGTGCACCTTATGCACCTAATTGGATTCTTGCGCATGATCAGCGCTTGATATTGGATTTCATGATTTCGTGCATATTGGATGCACATAATTGAGATTTTCGTGCACAATAGGTGCACCAGATATTGTTGTTATGCACACCGTTGCAGTGGACAGATGTTTTTTGTGCACACCCGTTGCACTTAGATTTGCTTTGTGCGTATTGTGGCACCTGTATTTGGATTTGATTTCTATGCGCACCAGACGCATGTGATTATTGGATACGCCTTTTGAGGCTTATTTTGCTTTGGGCACTTTGTTTTCATGTTGGGCACTATATTGTGTAGTAGCCAAACAGGACTGATCTGAGGACAGTACCTGAGTAATTTGCATGCATTAAAAGATTACCAAAAGGGTTTTCAAGAGGATCTATAGTCTCGCTATTTCCTACGCGCCCGTGAGTGACACGAATGTTTATAAGGAAAACCTTTTCGGATATTTTGAAATCGACGGAACATGTAATTAAGAAAACAAATATGGATATATATAATTATTTTAAAATGAGCGTCCGTCAGTTATGCTGTGAGTTACGCATTCCCGCGGCGATTTAGAAAAGATTTTGCATGTACTTTATTCAAATTTTGGAGTTTTCAAAGATGCGTACTATACACGTATTATAGTATTTGACTAGTGTGTATTGGATTTCAGATTTCGAGATCTGCGTCTCTATTGTAACTCCGAGGATATGCGTGCAAATATGATGATTTGCGTGACGCTTGACGGAGATGATTTTGAGTTTTTGTACTCGTTTTCATGCGCACTTGGCGCGTTGTGTTATTTCTGCGTTTTCCATGATTCCGGAGCCCCGTGATTTGAGCTGATTATTGAAATGTCTTAGATTTTGGGGTTTAAATTTAAATTCGGGGACCAAATTTATTTAAGGGGGAAGACTGTAACATTTCAGAAAAACATAAAATATTATTTTTGGAATTTAATATTAAAATAATATATTTCCCGAAAACTGCCCGATTTGCGAAATTAGAGTTTTCGAAAAAGGGTATAAATATATACCAATATTTGGGAAATAAATGAAAATTAAAATGATTTATTCATTTAATAATATATTTAACGGATTTGGCAATTTTAAAATTTATTATATGCAATTTTGATAAAAACCCGATTAGTGCACTGCTAATCGCGATTAAGCCTAATCCGTATTTCTACAGCTTTTCATGGTTAGTGCACCATGACATATTCCATTTGGTTACATGTTATTTTATTTATGATTTTATATGGGTGTATGTGTTCATTTTGATGAGAAAAAGAAAAAGGAAAAAGAAAAAGTCAAAGGGAGACATAATGATTAGGTTAGGTAGGCTTAGAAGAGAGAGTGTGTGTAATTGTGAGAGGGGGAGGGGGCTGCTGCTGCCATAAACCTTGGCCATCATTTTCTCTTCCTTCTTCCTCATCTCCTCAACTCCATAACCCTCTACTTAAAACCCTAGATCTACCTCCAATAAATCCCTAAAAGCCTAAACCCCTTTCACAAAAATTAATCCTCATCTCCTCCTCTACACGTTGAACCAAGCAAAGTAGGATTTTGACGACTTTGGGAAGTTAGTACTGCCTAGGGGGACCAAATGAGGTATAATTTCTTCCCTTTAGTTTAGTTTTGTACGATGTCGTATTTTAGTGTCGTTTTGTGCTATCCATGACCTGCTGTGACCCCGAGCATTCACTGGGAAAACAAACAGTGTGTTAGTGTTGTGCTCAAGACCTGGAGTGTTCACCTGAAACCCTATTCCATACCCACCGATTTTGGCCGGTGACCATGGAGACAATTCCGGCGACCCCGGGTTAATAGGAGAGCTAGGGCTTGGGTTTTTTAGGGTAGTTACCTGAAGGTGTTTAAGGGTGTTTGGTCCTACTAGATTTTTATGTAATGACTGTAGGTGGAATCTGGGAATATTGGTGAGTGTTTACATGACCTTGGTGACACAATTCCTGACCTGAGCCATAGACCTGAACCCGATGCACGAACTTAGGATTTTTTCCGTATTGGTTTGGTGACTTTTAGTGTGCCTACTGTGAATCTGGGATGACCTGGGAACTTCCTGAGACAACCAAACAATACTAGGGGCCTAAACATACTACTAGGAGACCACTCTGACCTGATGAACCCAAACAGAGACCCTTGAGCCGGCGACATCGGAATTTAGGTGGAAGTGGCCGGCCACTTGGTGAGGGAAGGGGCCTAGGTTGGTTCAGTAGCTCACATATACCTTATACATCACCCTAAACTTGTTTGCTTGGATTTATTTGACCTGAGTCAAAATCTGGGAATACTTGTGTGTGATTTAGGATATGTTTTCCATATTTGAAATGATGAGTTTTGATATCTGGATTCGTTTTTGGTTGTCGCATGTTTGTATATCGACAACAAGGGTTGTTTGATTGATTTTGTATGCATAAGCTATAGGTTCTAACCTACGAGCAATGCGCGTGCCGTTTTGGTTTTCCGCATTGATTTTAATATCGTTACGATAATGTGTTGTTATTGTAGGTACCTTCGTGTGGATTCCGAAGCGACGGAGCGAGGCGTCATCGACTTCGGCGAGCGAGGACTACGGTGAGTAGATCTATATCTACCGGGGATGTCGGGTGGATGGCGTATAGCACCCCCGCAAACTTTTGATGGAAAACCGATTTATAGAATATGCTTAGGAAACCTAGATTAGGAAACTAGGGTTTGAATGAGATAGCTATGAAACCATATTAGAAAACTAGATGATAGTTAGAAGTGATATGTTACTACTATCGTAGGATGTCGTTTAGCGATATTACCGCTTAGGGTACTGTAGGACTAGATAGTCGATGTAGATTCGTCATCCGAACCATGCCTTCTTTTAAACCAAAGAATCGTATGTATCTTTTAAATGTATACTTTGAGGGATGTTACGGATCTTCAAATGATATCTTTTCCTTAAAAACACCGTAACCCCTATTTTCAAAACTACGATTCACTTCTTTAAAAATCTGATTGTATGGTTCGGGTGTGTTTGTTAGATTAGATACTTGTACTTAGTAGAGATAGCATATTTATGTAAATTTGATTTGATAGGTGATTTAAAAGCGATGAAAGAATATAAGACTGATATGATGACATGATGATATGATGGTATACGGATGCGAGTCGATCGAGTTGATTTATACCCTGCCGGTCCCCTAATATGAGATTATTGCGGATGTGAACCAGGACATAGGCACATAGATATAGATACATTTATAGAATGTTGTAAATCATGGATGATAGGCCGTATGTGATATTAGGCTGTACCATCTTTTTTCGTATAGGATGATAGGATCTCTATTAGTATAATGTCGCCGCACGATGATATTCCGTGCGTGATGAGTTTGACTTGATGATTGATCCTTACCCTTGACTCGAGGTTGCCGTACGATGGATGATACCGTACGCGATATTACTGGGCTAGATGCCGATTGATAGATTCACCGACTCGGACATATGATAGTTACGTATACCTTATAGCTTTTAGCTGGTGTTTTACCTTGTGCTGCATTCAGGATATTATTATTGCATCGCATATACCTGTGATAGTACACCTGCACCATTATCGATGATCCATATGTAACACATACACAGTTTATAGGCCCACACACTTCATCATCGATAATTGCCATGTCACTACACATTAGGATTGCTGCATCATGATATTATTCTTCGCATAACCTTCTTGCACTTATACATTGATACATTCATACTTGTGGATATACACATTTGTATATCCATATTCGTGCACATATATATTGATACATTCATACTTGCAGATATACACATTTGAATATCCATATTCGTGCACATATACATTGATACATTCATACTTGCGGATATACACATTTGTATATCCATATTGTGTACACATACATTGGTACATCTATACTTGCGCATATACATATTGTACCTACATAGATAGCTGGTTTTATTGTAAAATTGGGAACCGCGTGTTATGCTTTAAAAACTGGAATCATTTTAAAAGTGCGGTTTTCCCTTAATATGTCATATCACTATTCCGCGTTGCATGATACACGATATGCTCACATTTCTATTATATGTCGCACACATCATGCTCTATTATTGTACGCATTGAGATATGCTGTTTTCATGAGATTTCTGGATTTGAGAACCGTGGACATTTTAAAAGAGATTATGTGTTGTTTCAAAAACCCGGTTTCTCTTGATATGATATTTCAGTGCGTCCACCATGTGTTTTCTCGGTTCTGAGAGCGACATGTGAAACCCGATTCGAGGAGGCGGATGAGGCCGATTGTGGGTATATGGTGGACCCGGTATGGTACCTCGGGGCGAGAACGGATCGCTGTGCAGTAGACAGTGAGCCTGGCAGAGGGACTACTACCTACCGGTGATAGTATTTGGGCTCGGCGGATATCCGGAGGATACCGACCGGAGTCGAGAGATGATATGGGCCAATACGGACTGACGGAGCCCGTGGGCCGATCCGGACTGACGGAGCCTGATATATGAGGATTTACGTGCCGATGCTGGGCACGGTTTTCATGATATTTTCGAGTGTCGATGCTAGGCACTCAGGTTCCATGATTTGATGTGTCGGGAGGGACACCATTGATATATATATCCTCATACTTTCATGCACATTCTTTTATGATATTTACATGCATGATATTGTTGCGTCAGTGGTTGACGCGTGGACTAGATCCACATACATACATACCTACATACACTGATTCTACTATTGGAGATTTTACACATGCTTATAGACATTGATTTATGGGTGGACGAGATCCACATATCTGCATGCATTGATTATTATTGTTGGATGTTATCCGCATGCACATAGGTATTGACTACCTTGTTGGCACATATACGACCCGGTCACCCTAGATATCATAGTATTACCTTTTGATATAGTTGACCTAGGAGTCGTTGTTTATTCGATTTCTACTTATAGATATATTTCTATTCACGAGTCGGCAACTCACCCCCGTTGTGCCACAGTTCTTGCAGGTTGACCGCTTGGATCAGTAGCGGCTTCGCTGGCACACAGTTCCATTCAGGTGTTTTGCATTGGTAGGTGAGAGATTTGTATCGTACCCACTCTTGTATTATATTTCATATTGTATCTAGTTAACTCCATCAATCAATCAAAAGTTGTAAATTGTATAAGTGATGAGACTTAGTGAGACTCATAGTTGCGAGATTTGAGCGATGGGTTTTATATTCACTTTGGGGGTTATATCTTGCTCATTTCTTTATCTTTGTGGTGAACTTCGCCGTTGGGCGTCGTATATCTATTTTTTGCTGTATTGCATGGTTATGATCCGCCGTTTGGCGAAGAGCTAGCTCCCACTTGGGGATGCCATTATTCTTATTATGTATTTATGGTTTTGGATCAAAATATACAAAGGAGGTGCTGCCAAAATTTTTAAAAGACGAAACATGTTTTCAAACTAGTAAATTTCACTTGCATCATTCATATTCCTTTTCTATGCATTAAGAAAACTTGATTTCATATACCTTTATTTCAAAACCTCACCTCCTTTATTTTTTCTTAAAAGATTTAGATTTCTGGGTTTTAGTTTACTTGAGTTCCGTTATGACTTTAGACGTTGCGTGATTCAAGTGCTGGTCACGAGCTAATATTTTGGGTCGTGACTGACTGGTTGCGTTCGGTTTGGCCAGAGGCAAAAGCAAGAGACAAGAATGGACGGACAAGGGTCAATAAGTCAGATTCCACGAATACCATGCTTAAATCCCCTAATCCAAGTTGTTGCCGATTGCTCTAGCTTCAATCATTAAGTTCGGCTCAAAGGTTTTTAGTGCGGATTTCCTTAGCTTACACTATTGTATCTTTTCCTAACAACTTTATACTTTGCATATAACACTTAGGATAGATACAAACAGTCCGCCTCGTGCATTAACTCGTTACGACAAGAACGTAAAACATTCCGTCTCCCTGTGTATCGACCCGTGCTCAACTGGCTAGTTGCAAAGCGACACCGTCTTGATTGCGGTTAACTTTAACTCTTTCAATCATGACCCTTGATGCTCGACCCTGACTTGCTGATAAGTCAGCATCCCGAAACAAATCTATGGCATCTCTCTTCATCCTTTCACATTAGTAGACATCTCTTGAGTCATGATACATCTTGGTGGGAACCCGATAAACACTATATGTCGATTGGTATGCCTCCTTTAAACTTTCGCATCAAAGTCCCTCGGAATCTGGCATGCACGGTCGAATCCCAAATTTTAGTACTCCTTGATCATCAATCACGAACTCTGAATCTCTGCCCCGTCGAACTTATTCCATGATCTTTGAAAAACGAACGGCATCGGACTATGCCTCACGGATATGATCGAATACTGTGGATATGCACGGACACGGACAAGTTTTCCTCCAGTCGACGTAAACTCAATCTACCATCGACTGTCTCTGAACTGTGCTTAACCAAGAAAAATTACCTCCGGCCTCTTACTCAAGTATCTGCCACAATACTCACCTTGCCCGACCGGTAAAAAGTCTCGCAGTCATAGTTCTTTACTAGCTCCATCCATCAATGCTGCCTAAAATTTAGATCTTGCTGCTGAAAATATACTTAAGCTCCTTATGGTCCATAATTATCTGGCACGACTCGTCTCTAAATCTCAAATGTAAAAAAAAAACACTGCTGCCATCTCTAAATCATGCATGAAATAGTTTTTTGCTCACGCTTCTTCAACTGCCAAGAAACATCACAACCAACAAACAACACCGTAGTCAGACAAGTTTCCAACGACTGAAAGCTCTGCTTCCACGCCTCGGTCCAAGGAAAAAGGAATTCCCTTCCGGGTCAACTCTGTCAACGTTGTAGCTATACAAGAAGAATACCAACAAAACATCGATAATATTCGGCCAAACCCAAAATGCTGTGAACCTCCATAACTGATACCCGTCTGGGCCAGCGCTGAACGTCCTCGATCTCCTTTGGTTCCATACTTACCATCTTTCGTACTACGTGATCCAAGAAATCAACACTATCCATCCAGAAAACACACTTGCATAATTTAGCGAATAGCCGGTGCTCCCTCAAAGTCTGCAACGAAATCCTCAATTACTGCCCAGGCCCCACTCGGCTCCAAAAGTACACTAGGACGTCCTCAATGGACACGATGATAAACTGATCAAGAACGGCCTGGATATTCAGTTTATCCAATCCATAAATGCTATTGGGGAATTGGTGAGCTCGAACGACATCACCAAAACTCATAATGCCCGTAACTCGTGTGAAAAATAATCTTCGGAATACCATCCTCTCGAACCCACAACTGTTAGTAGCCTGACCGCAAGTCAATCTTCGAGAAATGCCCTGCACAGTAACCCAATTCAACTGACAATAATCAATGTATCGACACAACTGCCGTCTTCCCTTTTGACGAACAGGACAGGAGCTCCCGAAGGTGGCGCACTCAGACGAACAAGCCCTTTATCCAACAATCTTGCAACTGTTCCTTCAGTTCTCAGCTCTATCGGGTCCATCCGATATGGCGGTAATGGAAAAAGGCTCCATGCCGGAAATCAAGTCAGCAAAGAACCCAATATCGCGCTCTGGCGAAAAACCAAACAAGACATCTTGAAATTCCCTCACAAACGGGACCTGATCCAACGGGTCCTCTGTGGCTCTAACATCACAAACATACGCTACGAACCCCTGACGTCCTTTCTCAAGAACGGAGTAGCACGAAGAGAAGAAATCAAATCGGGAAGGGTGGCGCTACAGTCTCCCTGCATAACAAGAATTGGCTCACTCAGATAACTAAATCTGACTGCCTCCTCACGGCAGTCCACGGATACATAACATGTGGCTAACCACTCCATGCTCAGAAGAACTACGAAGTCAAACATATCGGGAAGAATCAAATTGACAAAAGAATCCTTATTTCCGATAAGAACGAATCACGAACGAACAACATATCGAGCGACCAAAAGATTAGCCTTTGACAACGGCGTCTATCTAACCGCCTCTGAGCTGGCATACTAGTACAAATCCGCTTTGGTCCAGAAATGACCGAAGTCTCAGAAATGCGCTCTTCTAGCAGTAAGGTTGCATCCATCACGGCTGCATAAGTGTCAAAATGCTGGGTGCCTATAGCAAGCAATAACTGTATGTCCAATCTCCATACGAACCTCTTTCCGTTTCTCTTCAGTGTTCACAAGGTAAGGAGCATATCGGACAGCTGAATAAACAAAATGTCGTACTTGGATACTGTCATCCCTGAAGTCTTATGCAAAGGCTCGAAACTACGAGATCGGACATCTCGAACGCTCTCCGAAAGAAAACGAGCAAGAATTACGGCTGTGAACTCATCCCAGGTCATAGGAAGTGGATTTGCAGCTTGGCTTCTCTCGACCGACTCGCACCACGTCTGAGCAAGACCTTTCTAGATGAAAACTCACAAGCTCAATCCATATCTCGTCAGAACATCTTTACGAATGGCAAATCCTAACCATCCTATCGAGGATACTACGGATCCTCCGCTGCATCTAAGCTGGTAAAAACAAACTGGAGGCCTCAGCCTTAAAAACTCCTATAAGGATACGGAAGTAAACTTGGTAACACAGAAATGAAACAGCTGTTTGAGTAGCAGGTACGAACACAGTCCCTGCGATAGGAGGGACATCATCGGCTCTCGGAGCTCGGCTAGACTCAACTAACGATCCAACCATCTGTCGCATGTCCTGAATACTCGACTCCAGCCTAGCCATCCTAAAAAAGGCGGACCACTCTGTCCCTAAGGGGTAGGCGTACTGCCCCAATCGGTCCTCATCTTAAACGAAACTGCTTTAATCTCATCCCGAGCGGCAGCCCTCTGGCCCTCGTAGCCTCCGACGACACAGTGGCTGGAACGAGGAACATGATTGATAGGAATATTGCGATCGAATCAAAGAATTTCCGGAATCAAAGAAGGAAATACAAGCAAATATATATATATATATATATATATATATATATCCTAAGGTCACTTAGGCGGAGTACCGTATCGTAAGTATGCCGCAGAACATACACACGCTATGCCACTCTGCTTAAGTCACCTACTCCATCTACCAAGGGTCTTCCTACACTCATAAAGGTAAAACCTACAGCTCTGATACCAAATTTGTCACAATCCGAAGGTACGCAACGTGACTGTCACTTAAATTACGAAACGTCTCAAGGCGTAACATAACTTAAGTAAGCCAAATCCCGGAAATCTAAACCTTATAAAGAAATAGAGTGAAGGAAACTTAGTGAAAGAAAGCAATTTTAACCAAAACAAGTTGCATTAAATATTTTTAAAAACATCAAAATTCCTGAAAATTTCGGCAGAGTCTCCTATGTAAATACTGGCCCCCCAAACGGGTACAACATATGAAAATACATATAAGTCAATGAAGGCATCCCCAAGTGGGAGCTAGCTCTTCGCCAAAGGCGGAATCACAACCACATACAATATATATATATATATATATATATATATATATATATATATATATATATATATATATATCAAGTGCGAAAACAAGTATATAAGAGCATAAAGATCACGTCGGCTCAAGTGAGCATCGACACCAGAAATAGAATACATACAAATCTCACAATCTCACCATCTAAGTCCCATGTACAAAGGGTAGATGGAGTATACTAGATACAAATAAATACACGGTGGGAGCAAAAGAAAATCCTCCAAACCCACCTATGAGCAAGCTGCAATCCGAAGCAAACAATGCGGAATGGAAGATACGCCCGGCGCTACTGTGCTAACGGGTCAGACCTGCAAGATACTGTGGCACAACGGGGGTGAGTTGCCAACTCGTGAGTAGTAAGTAACATGTAATAAGGCTATCGTAAGTATGCACGCAAATGCGTCACACCATACATATACCGATATGATACAATGCACTAGCATGAATGCGACATGAATGCATAATCAATACCGGAAACTTGAATATATCTGGTATGAGAAGATCTTTATTTCTATCTTAGAAAAGCTACTGTGAAATAACTAAAGTAATATCAACGAAATCAATAGAAATCCGTTTCAAGCATCGACACAAAATACATATATCTCAACGCCTCAATATCTCAATATCTCGACATCTCATTGTCACAATATCACGATATCTTTGTATCTCAAATCTCAATATCTCGGGCTCCGTCTGTCCGGATCGGCCCAAATCATCAAATCTCAATATCTCGGGCTCCGTCAGTCCGGATCGGACCAAATCATCAAATCTCACTACGGTCGGTATCCTCCGGATATACGCCACGCCAAACATCACCGGTAGCCAGGCTCATCGTCTACAACTCGAGCTTCTTGTCCCGGGATACCGTACCGGGCCCACCATGTACCCGAAACTGTTCATCTTACTCCTCGAATCGGGTTTCGAAAACTAACAGCAGTCATGAAAACTCATGGTGAACGACACATACATCACGAGAAAACCGCAACTTTCATTTTTAAAGGATAATTAGTTTATAATTCTTGCGGTTTTCCCCAAAAATCCAGAAATCTCATAAATACTGAAATTTTTGAGAAGAATAACAATATATAAACATGCCATTGATGTGGAAATCTATTATACGGTAGTATATACCATGCGAAATATGGCCAGAAACTATGCATGAATCATGATGCAATGAGGTATGTATATATAACTAACAAATCCTACGTATCCATCTTAATGAAATGAATATGCGAGTACAAGTCCACGGATTATATACGATGCATATGCACAATTATCGATCCTAAGTAAGTTCTATAGTGTTTGTGACTTAGCAATTACCAATGGCGTGTGTGTTCGCATAAATAGTGCACGTGCGGCATGAACCAATGGTAATGGCACAAGTGTCCTATGAGACGGTATCACACACACACACACACACATGAGATGATGCAATGAAATGAGATACATAACTGGGAAACTACGCATATAATACAAGTACTATAATTAATACTAAACCATTGGGCGCCTCGCGCCATCCAGACGATCCTCCCATAGATGTGTACATCTACTCACCGGGACGCCTCGGCTAATCTGATCCGATCTCCGCCTTATCTTTTTCCGTGCCACATCCAACGCCTCTGCACCCGATCTTAGGATCGCACACAAGCAATTAAGAAAATAAATGTACGAATAGTCGTGGAACAAACGACATAAGTCAAACACGCGTACAACAAGACACGCACACACCTGGTGCACAAAACGCGCTCGCGACAATGCTACAAACTACAACTAGGGTCGCTAAACGTGACAACCCCCAAGCCTAAAACTCACTCGCACTAATCGTGCATTCATAACACACTAATTACATTAGAAATTAGGTCGTATATCACCAAACCTCAATTTTTATTTAAAAACGATTTATTCCACAGACCTAGTAAGCAACCATTACCGTTTTTTGTTCAAATCAAGATGTTTTAATAAATCTAGTGGCCACAAGATTCAATAAATATCTTAACTAAGCCACACAAACCATTACTAAAATTTTATCCCACCAATTTATATAAATTTTAAAAACCTAGTTTGCAAAATTATCTAATTTGAACAATTTTGAAGCAACAATTAGCAACTTAACAACTAAACTAAATTTTGCATGTCATAAAGTGTTAAATTACACATTGTAATCATGATCAATTTATAAAAACCGTAACTTGATTAAAAACCCTCTCTTGAATTTTAAATCTTAAAATTAAAACCATAATTAAACTCCTAATTAGGCTAGATTAAAGTAATTAACCAAAAATAAAACTTTAGGGTTAAGATTTATACCTCATAATTTGAGATCAAACTTGCAAATGTTAGCCTCCAAAATTCTAATCATAATTTGAGATCAAACTTGCAAATCTTAGCCTCCAAAATTCTAACTTTGCTCCAAGATCCAAGCTTGTTTGGTCAAAGAATAAAGGGTAAAGATTTAATTAGAAATTAGTGATGTTTTTTGTAGATTTTTGAAGCAATTTTGAAGACAAAAGGAGATGGAGAATAGGGGGCTGCAGCAATGGATGGCTCGGCCAAGGGAAATGGAGGAGTGGAGAGAGAGTGAGGTGTGTGTATAAGTGTAGAAACTTCTTTAATTAATACCTCCATTAAGTTTTTTCACTAATTACTTTATTTTATTTATTTTATGTTCTAATTAAATCCTAGAAACCTCTAGAATTATGGAGATATATCTCTACTAAAAAACATGTTACAAACTTGTTTTTAAGTTATCATGGTTCGTTAGTGTATGATTAACACATTCCAATTTGTAATTTACACTAATTTAATGTATAATTGAAAGCTTAAAATATTATTTAAAATAATTAATTAAGAAAAAATATTTAAGTAAACTAATAATTTATAAGTGACCAATTAAATACCAAATACTAGCAATTATATAGTTAAAATAGCCGTATTCATGCCTATGTTGAAAAATAATTATAGTCAAGTTTTACGGAAAATAGGAGTTATATTACCGGTTATCGAAAAATTCACTTAAAGGATTTGTTTATTTATTTATTTATTTTAAAACGTTACAGTTTTATCAAACTCATTTTTCCAATATAAAATGCAACCCATGCTTGAATAGTTTGCACAAATGAATTAACAATTCATTTGTGCAACACTATACAAGCATGGCTCTCACCATACTCCCCTCTCTCCTTTTCCACCTCATTTGCCATTAAAAATAAATGGAGAAATCTAAAATGAGGTGTCTACCTTCTAAAATGTTATCTGTACAAATACGGATTACACTCTACTGTATATACATACCTGTATTCGTACCAAAATACGAATACCTAAAGAGATAGAATAACACAAAGAACATTATTTTATAATATACATATCAAAATATATATACGTAAATTATTAAATCAATACCTGATTTAATAATCCGGCTCAAACTCTAGCCGGCTAGTATTATCAACTGTCCGATCAAAAGTCCGGGTACATAGTATAATCAATCGATCGGAACCCTACACGTATCTAATACGGCTACTACATCATTTTACCAGAACCAGGGAAACCCTCTGTGTGGGACTCTAAAGACTCATCAATACGCTGGCAGTGGGTTTAACCACAAGCACGTCAGCGGTACTAGCTGTACGTAACGGCTACCCAGGTATTGAGTGAGAGGAAGGCCGACGAGCAAACTCATCCGAAACTTTACTGAGCCTGTCCGTGACAATCTCCGTACAGTCCGGTCTGTTTGTTTAAGAGTATCGCATATCGAGTATAGGGGGCGGATAAAGTCAGACCCCTAATAATGCGATATTTCGTGTCGGTATGATGCCTATCACCCACTGAAAAACTATTGATCCAAATCAGTAATTCCCATCTACCTTGGCCAAGGATTTCTGGTGATGGCAACACGTGTACCACACGACATCAACCCCAATACCGGGAGAGACGAATCCCCGACGATTCGCTCACTGCCTCCATGTGGCTCGGGACTGTATCCAACTAAAACCTGTATGCACGACTCCTTTAAGCCATGGTAGGGTAGTAATCAAAGCTCAGTGGGAACTCACACGAGAAAAATGACGATCTCAGGTCAACGGACTAACATGTACTCATGTAACTTAGGAACTGCTATCTGACAATAGGTATAATACCAACTAGCATGTTCCCGATGAGTCCGTCCAGTGTACTCATAACCCAATGAGCACCTGTATACTATCTTAGGTGACTGACTGACACCAATGGCTTATAAGACCGGCCACCGTCCCTAGTCGGGGTCTCGAAAAGTATACACTAGTCTACTCCGGAGTATCGATGCCTAGTCTCAATACTCTCTCGATTATGGACATTTAAGGATGTGCTTATAGACCACCCAGCTCCTATGTATATGATCGCCATCATAATACTGGCAGTCAAAAAAGAATCCTATGTGCTCTATCAATATGTAATAGTGATCTGTAATACGACATAATGCATGTACATGATGATAAAGGCAAACAAGATAACATACTATCATTTCGAGTAAGACTGTTATACCCGTATAAGTCCTCCTCCAATCATCACAATCGCGTGCCTGCGATTACAATAATTGACTTGAGGGCACTATAGCCAATAGTTATATGATATGCAAACTAATAAACATGTGTTTATAAGTTTAGTTTCGATAAAGAAGGAAAGATATAGCAAGTGACACTGAACGACTATTCATGTTTTAAGACCTATCATCAAACCCAACAAAATTATAAGCAATCAACATTCACCACTAGGATGGAGGAGCATGATCCATCAAGTACCAAACTAACCTAACCTTAGCGAATTAAGTACAAGCTTGGTGCAACCAACTTGTTATGAGCACAAGCCATCAAACATGCACCACTAAGGTGATGGAGTATGGAATGTCAAATTAGACACATTAAATTGAACTTATCTCGATCAGGATGATGCTAAATCAATTCTAAGGGACAATGTTGAAGGACTTTTGTGGAATTGCTGACGAGGAGGCTATGCCTTCCATATTCGAGTTTGTCACATTAGAACTCTTAACAATAGTTCTTTAGACTTGAACTAATCTCTAACTCTATCAAGGCTAATTATTCACCCCATAGATCTCATAATCATCTAGCCTTGCCACTATCGGCTCAGACTGGAGAGGAGAATGCGCCAATTCAGAAAGTAATTAAGACGATGGAACTAGAGTTTCATCTCATATTGCGGTAAAGAGAAAGTAAGTATTAGGTTGGATCATAGATTAATCATCCCCTACTTTTAAATTCCCAAACAAATAATCAACTACTCATAATATATTATTATCATCACATAGAAACTAAAAGCAAGCAAGAAAAATATCATCATGAAAGCTCAAGGTATTTAAGTGCAAAAGAGAGAGAAAAGGGGAAGAACACTAATTGATCTTCCATTGTTTTTTATTCAATTTTGATCTTCAAATTCATTACAATTTTTATGGATTTTTGAAAGAGAGATAGAAAAATTACTAACCTAAGCTTTAATCTCCATTGATGCCTATGAGGAAGCTAATAATAGAGGAGGAAGAAGAAAGCTAGGCCTAAAAATGGAAAATATAATTCAAATTCCAAAATAAAACTAAATCTAAGAAATTAAAAGATTTCCTTTATATCAATTCTGATCCGTCCCTTTTATAGATTTGCTACCGAGGTTGTAGAAGCTCTCTGGCCGTTCTTTGCAATAACGAACCAATGGGCCTGAGTCGACCAAGTGAAGTGCTAAGTGGACCGCGGTCCCTGTAGTTCATCTAACAGTGGATTTGCGGTTGACTCTGGGAAATAGGGCATCATCTTGAAACCCTATTCTTATATTTGTCTCTAGGTCTTAATTTTAAATAATTTTTAGAATGCTTTGAAAATCTTGGACAGAGAACTTTTTTTGTAACGACTCAGAATTTTTATTTTTGTCTTGAAAATGCAGTTTTAGAACTTCTCGACCTGTAACCTGTCTAAGATGAGCAAAGGGGTCAAAATCACTTTATTTATATACAATGTGGGTAAGAATGAGGGTTATGCAATGCAATATTTTGATATGAACAAATACCTTCAAACTTATCTTTTGCTCGTCCCGAACAAAACCATTTTATTTTAAAGAAGAGAAAACCTAGCTCATTTTCGTAGGCATCACGGTTGCACTTAGCGTGTGCAACAAGCCGTTAAATCTCTAGGTTTTCCTGTGGGATGGTGTTGTCTCGTGAGATTTTTCAACGGATTGCACCCATAAAATCCTGTCAAGCTAGTTTTGTTGGTCAACTTTCGACTCTAATTCTAAAATTTAGATCCCAAGGTTAGAAACTCTATCACTCTAAGTTTAGATTACCCAACCCTTATTTTTCACACTTTGATATTCATCTAACTTATACTCTTATACACCTTTGCACACTTGCAAATTATCTCTTAGTTAAGGTATACACATTCGAGGCAATCATATCTTCTTTTATTTAAGCGACATGAAACAACACGTTTCGACGCGATCATCCGGTCTTACTTAGGCCTAAATCAACCGGTTACTACGTGTGATTCGTTATTTTAATTTTCTTAATTAATCTTTTCTTCGATCCCTTGGCTTTTTTTTGTATTTTTTTTACTCTTTTATTTCTTTCGGCGATGACTCCCAAACGAGACGGTTTTTGAAACAATCGGCAAACGGCGTGCACATTGCGATAAACCTCCCAATTATAAATCCCTCTATGGGCTCCTTGATTGCATATAACTCCCATGAACGGCAATTATTCGATTAGAGGAAGGTGTTGATCATGATATGGAGCTCTCGGAATATTGATGATCTCATGAATTACATCGGTCGTCACACAAATGAAATATTTTCAATATTGACATGATTTTGACCCTCTCTCTTGAAACTATCGGCAGGTACACCTTGATAGAAATCATGGACATGGGTAGGGATAGAAAACACACTCTCATGTTCATAATAGATTATTCCTAATTCCTTCAAGCAATCTCCAATGCAAAATATTCTCATAACTCCAGATCAGACATTATTTCGGAGAAGTTTCACGCATAAACAAAAGGCTGCTGAATTTGAGCCATCTAAATTTTTTTCATGGAGCACCAACATAGATCAAGGAGCAAGACGTACCTCCCTTGAAAATTTCATTGGGTGAATCAAGGGGAGGAACGCTGATTGCGGTTGGAGGTGTTGGAGTTGCTGAAATACCCGCGGATAGGCTATTGGAAGGAGGCTTCTGAAAGTTGTCCTAGAGGGGGGTGAATAAGATAAAGACTACCGATATGCTCAAATTAAAAATTATACAAACTACACTTGCCAACCAAATACAACTGTAAAGCTTAAGCAAATGATATATTAATAAGGGTAAGAGGCTAAGCAATCTACAATTATGAACATATGAACATACAGCAAGCAATAGATATAGCAATCAAGTAAGTAAAGAGCATATGGATCAAATGGTGTTAAGCATGTAATTTCAATCTAAGCAATTGAAATTTTAAAGCAAGAGAAAGAAATAGCAAATGCAAACACGAGTCACTTTAGAGAGATGCGGGAGATCCCCCAGTCCTCCTTTTTTAGGCGTACAATCCGGTTCCACTAAAACACCTCTCCACCGAGACAACACGTTGCGCACCCGCAACTTTTTACACCACATCTCCATCGAGATCGATAAGTTCTCCTTCTTTACAAAGACACTCCTGCACTCAAGGATTCATACACAAAGAAAGAAAAACTTCTCTCACTATTCTCTCTTAAAAAGGACTTTCTTACACACAGATATCCTCACACAAAGAAAAGAAGAGGGTTACAAATCAGCACAATACTCTAAAAGAAGTTTCTCTTAAAGCTCACAACTAATACTCAATGAGTATGGAATAATCAAATTAAGCTATTTTGATCTTTTGAGTGTGTGAGAGAAAAGATAATCAAAATCAAGAATTTACTCTCACAGGAGATGAGAAAAAAACTTTGGAATATCTCAGAATTATTTTGCAAGTCTTGGCCATTCGAAACCCAGAGCAATTCTCAATAAATATCACTCAAGAAAAATTAGCCGTTATAAGTCTAATCAGTCAAAAAGAGCCATTATCAGACGTCTGAAGTTCAACCAGACAGACGCCTGAAGAAAAATCAGCAATGACTATAAAATAGCTTCAGGCATTTGTTTTATAAAGCTTCAGACGTTTACCGATAGTTAATACAAGATGGCAAGAAAGCACAGAAGGCAAACAGACGTCTGAAGAAAGAGATACTAACGTCTGAAGAAGAAATGTTTCAAATAATTTTGAGCTTCAAATGTTTATCTAAAATAACTTCAGACGTTTGCCGTGGTTTTCAAAACATGTCCAATGAAAGTACAGAGAACAAACAGACGTTTGATGAACAAGTGACACATTTCTCGAAAAGAAAAGATTTTCAAAGTTTTTAACTTTCAGACATTTGTGCCAATAAGGTTTAGATGTTTATTCCTACGAAAAGTTTGAATGCTATAAAAACACAAAGAACAACCAGACGTCTGAACAAGATTTGCCATACGCTTGTTCTTAAAAATTTCTAAGCCAATGAAAATCCAGAGAACAACCACACGTATGTTCTGGCATGCTTCAGATGTTTCTTCTGAAGCAAGGAACTGATATTTTAAAACTTGTGCATATTTTAGAAAACAGGACTGATATCTGAAGTACAATAGTATAGACGTCTGAAGTAGGATTTTTTAGACAAATTTGAACTTGGTTTTGAAAACGATTTTAAACGAAAACCAATGCAAGTTTTTCACCGAGTGTTTCACAAATTATACAAAGAGTGTGTGCAAGAGCTTAATGTGATGTTTTCCATAGTCATGGGTACTCACATTGATTTTCTATGTCGATATCGTTCTTTTGCCAAATCTTGAATCTACCGATATCTTAACATGAGCTTTTGAATCTTCAATTTCTTGAATTCTTGATTTCTTTTGAACTTAGATTTTGGCTCCTTAGCTTCATGAAGCATGAATGTGATCATTTAGAAGCTCTAGTCCATTATCCTCTAACATCCAATAGATTCTCCGTTTTAGCTCAATTTCCTTCATCCTCCAACGTAGGCTTGTGTCGGTTGATATCCTGGAATCTTTCTTAAACACGACTAAGCTCATATACAGTGTTATAAAATATATAATATGAAACACATATATAGATCTATTAATATTGTATAATATCATCAAAACTAAATAGTAGGATTATGAAAATCCATAAGCCATCAGCTTCAGGAGCTCGGGCTTCGATGGCGGCTAGGGTTTAGAGCTTGGAGGTATTTGAAGAGGAGAATTTTTGAGAAGAAGGGTCAGCTGATGAAGGGGGTGGGTTTCTTTAAATAGGGGTCAAAAAGTGGTCATGGTATCTTTCCTAATGAAACTTCTCAAGATTTTTATGATTTGATTTTTTTTAAGAAAGATTTTTTTAAAGAGGTTAGAAATATTTACACCCTCTTTTGAGATATTTCCAAATCTTTTCATTTCTCATTTATTTTCTTCTCTCAATTTTTTATATCTTTCTTTACTCTTTTTTAAGAAGAATTTCACAAGGCAAGAAATCTTTCGAAAAGAAATATTACAGAAAAAATCTAGAAGACCTAAAAAAAATAATATGTTGCTATATACATTTATACACATCCCCTACACTTGATTTGTATAATATCTGCCTTGTAATGGTTGGATAAACAAGCTATGACGAACGGATGGACGACGATTAGTCAATATAAACCGGCTCATGTAAAAACATAAGCTCATCCACTCGATTTATCGGAAATTCTAGAAACGGATGTAAGCGTTGACCATTGACATTAAAAATCGAACTCGTACTAGAATCTTCAATCTCAACCGCTCCATGCAGGATACATTTTTAACAATGAAAGGCCCGGTCGAACGGGTTCTTAGCTTACGCAGAAAGAGAGATAGCGTAGAATCGTAAATAAGGACTTTTTGACCAACTTCAAAAGTTTTTCTCAAAATTGATTTGTCATGAAAGATTTTAGTCCGATTCTTTACTATTCTAGCGTTCTCAAAGGCATCATTCCGGAGCTCTTCTAACTCATTCAATTGTAACATTCGTGAGAATACGGCTTCGGCGATATCGAGATTTGCTTGAGTGCCCACATTGCTCTACGTTCAAGCTCAACCGGCAAATGATAAGCTTTTCTAAAGATGAGGAGGAAAGGAGACATCCCAAGCTCGATTTTGAAAGCGGTTCCAAAGGCCCAAAGTGCATCGTTATGGCACAAAGACCAATCTTTTCTATTTTGGCATACAGTTTTCTCCAAGATCTATTTGATTTGCCGATTCGAAAGCTCAACTTGGCCACAAGTTTGCGGATGATAAGGAGTTGAAAGCTTGTGTGCGAAGGAATATTTCGAATTAAAGCCTCAAAAGACCTATTGCAAAAATTTGATCCGTTATCGCTTATAATCGAACGTGGAATACCAAAACGTAAGATGATGTTTTCTTTTAAAAATTTGAAAACAACTTTGTTTGCATGTTTTGGTAGCCACCGCTTCAATCCACTTCAACACATAGTCGACCGCAAGAAATATATATAAGTTTCCAAATGAATTTGAAAATTGGTCCATGAAGTCAATGCCCCACATCAAAGATCTCAATAACCAAGATAGGTTGGAGTGGCATCATATTTCTCCGGGTTACCCGACCCATGAGTTGACAATGAGAACAAGTTCTACAAAAATCGAATGCATTTTTGAATAGCATCGGCCAATAAAAACTGGGTTGTAGAACTTTTTCCGTCGTCTTTCGAGTTTCAAAATGTCCTCCACAAGCTTGGTCAAGGCAAAAAGAGATGATACTTCTTGTTTCGGTATTGGGTACACACCTCTTATTGATTTGGTCCGGACAATACTTAAATAGATACGTATCATCCCAATAGAAGTGTTTCACATGAGATTTGAATTTAAGTAAGTCCGGCCTTGACCAATTTGGAGGTGTATAACCAGTAACTAAATTGTTCACGATATCGGCGAACTAAGGTTCACTCGATATAACAAGAAGATGCTCATCCGGGAAACCATCATTAATTCGAACGGGGGAGAAGGAGCGTTAGAAAGACGAAAAAGGTGATCGGTTACTACATTTTCATATCCTTTTTTATCTTTAATAATAAGATCAAATTCTTAAAGAAGTAGGATCCAATGTATTGGCCGAGCTTTAACATCTTTTTTAGCAAAGAGGTGCCATAGAGCAGAATGATCGGTAAAGATGGTGATTTAAGATCTAATAAGATAAGGAAGGAATTTTTTGAGAGCGAAAACGATGGCGAGAAATTTTTTCCATGGTATTGTAGTTCATTTGGGAGTAATTTAGCGTTCTACTCGCGTAAGATATGACATGAGGTAGTTTATCGAAGCATTGTCTTAGGATGGCACCAACGGCGAAATCGGAAGTGTCGCTCATGATCTCAAATGGGTACGACCAATCGATGGCGTGAAGAATAGGAGCGGAAGTCAACTCCTTCCAAACAATCTAAGGTGGAAAGACAAGAAGCGTCAAAGGTGAAGTGAACGTACTTAGCCAAGAGATTAGTCAAAAGCCTAGAAATCTTGCTAAAATCCTTGATAAATCTACGATAGAATCTCGCATGGCCAAGGAAAGAGCGAATATCTTTAACTTTTTTAGGAGGAGGTAAATTGGATATGATATCAATCATAGATTTATCTACCTCAATGCCATTTTTCGAAATCACTTGTCCTAAGACAATGCCTTCATTAACAATAAAATGGCATTTTTCCCAATTCAAAGTGTGGTTTTCTCCGTACATCATGTAAGGACGGAGTCATGGTGAGACAAACAATCGTTGAAAGAATCTCTAAATATGGAAAAGTCATCCATAAAAATATCCAAATATTTTTCTACCATATCCGAGAAAAAACCGATCATGCAACGTTGGAAATTTGCTGATGCATTACATAACCTAAAGGGCATGCGATGATAAGCATAGGTTCCGAAGGGAAAAGTAAAGGAGTTCTTTTCTTGATCTTCTTTTGCGATTGGAACTTGATTGTACCCGGAATATCCGTCAAGGAAGCAATATAACTCAAGGCCGATTAGTCTCTATAGCATTTGATCAACGAAAGTAAGTGGAAGTGATCTTTTCTAGTGGCGCTGTTGAGCTTATGATAGAAAATGCACACTCGCCACCTGGTTTAGGTGCGAGTGGAAACTAATTTGTTTGCAGAATTGGTGACAATGGTTATTCCTGATTTCTTAGGAACAACAAGAATAGGGCTCATCCACTCACTATTTTCTATCGGAAAGATGATATCATGATCCAAACACTAAACTATTTCTCTCCTAATTGCTTCTTTCGTAATCGGGTTTAACCGACGTTGTGGATCACAAGCGAGTTTAGCATCATCTACTTGGTGGATATGATGTTGAACACTCGTAGGAGATATTCCCTTAATATCCACCATAGTCCAACCCAACCCTTCCTTGTTCTTGCTAATGTTCGCAAGCAAATCTTCTTCTTGGTAGGTAGAAAGAAAGGCGGAAATAATAATCGAAAATGTTTTGTTGTTCCCTAAGTAAGAATACTTAAGGTGACTTGGAAATACTTTAAGTTCTAGTGTCGGCGGTGATTGAATAGAAGGAGGAGAAGGTGGTGGACGAACATCAAACTCGAATGATTCGAAAAGTAGTTCAAAGTGAGTGTAAGCAACGAGTTCGGGAGATTTTTCGGATTTGGATTCATTCAAAAAGGTGAATGATTCAAAATCATGAAATGGATCGATCGGTTCGTAGGTGAAGGTGAAACATTCATAATCTCTATCAACATCGGACTCAAGCATATCAAAGTAGAACTCTTCGTAGTCAGCTTCATCAAGGGAGAATTCGTTTATCGCATTGACTTCGAATGGTTCATGAAAAGGATCGCTCGGTTGATTCCAAGGCGAAAGATGTTTAGATCCATTTTCATGTTACCAAAAGTGAGGGTCATAGATCCATTTTGGCAATTGATCAAAGAATTAGGATTAGTAAGAAAAGGTCTTCCTAGGATCACTGGGATATGGTTTCGAGGATTAGGAACTTGATATGTTTCCAAAACAATAAAGTCAACGAGAAAAATGAAATCTCCGACTTTTATAAGTTCATCATCTATTTCCCCTAGACGTGGCTTAAAAGAACGATCGGCGAGTTGGAGTGATATGAGTTGGATTGAGCTTCTTAGATATAGTACCTTCAAGGAAATTATTGTAATTGCGGGTAGGCGATTATGATAATTGAAAGAGCTATACAGGTAGAACAGTCTTGCTCGAGATAATAGTATGGTATTTGGTTTGTCTTTATCATTCATGTGTATACGTTTTATTTACTATTACGTGTTACTAATACATAATGATAAAGCCTGTAGGATTCTTGCTTGACTATCGGTATTATGATGGCAACCATACTTGTGGGAACTGGGTAGATCATAAGCACATCCTAAAATATTGCTAGTTGTAGGAGTATCGAGATTGGGCATCGATATTCCGGAGTAGACTAGTGTATACGTTTCTAGAACCTGAGGAGGGATGGTGGCCGGTCTCACAGCCATTGGTGTGTAGCACCTAAAATTATATACAGGTGCTTACTGGAGATGGGTACACTGAACGGACTTGACGAGAACTCCTAGATAGTATTATACCTAGCATCAGATAGTAGTTCTCTGGTGACATGAGTACATGGTAGTCTTTAGACCTGAAATTGTCATTTGTCTCGTGTGAGTTCCCACTATTCTTAGATTACTACCTTACCATGGCTCAGATGAGTCGTGCAAACAGGTTTTACTTGGGTACAGTGCCAAGCCACATGGAGGCAATGAGCTATCGGAAAGGATTTGTTTATCCCGATATAGGGAGTCGATGTCGTGCTGTGTTCGGTTGGCCATCACCATAAGTCTCTGGCCAGGGTAGATGAGATTTACTGATAGAAAATTAGCAGTTTCTCGGTTGGTCATAAGCCTAACATTGGCACGACTATTAGGGGTCTGAAGTTTACCACTCTCTAGACCAGGTATCAGACACTCTCAGACAAAGAAACCGGACTATATGGAGATTGTCACTTACAGGCTCAGCAGGGTACAGATGGACTTGATTGTCGACCTCCATTTCGACATATACCTAGGTAGCTGTTATGTATAGCTAGTGCCACTGACGTTCTTGTGGTTATGGATTTTATCTTGTCATGCCCAGCTTCCCAGAGTGCGCTAACTACGGCACGTGACAAAGCCAACCATGCTACCTGTGGTTAGCAAATATCCCTCCACAGTCACATTACGGCTGTCTATAGGATATCAAGAACAGTAAAATATAAAACTATCTAATATATGTCCATTTGCCAAAATAAAAAAGTCAAGAAATTTATAAGCGAAAACGATAATAATATCCAAAAACAACATCTGGAAATACGTCCCAATATGGGCTCACATCAAGAAATAAAAGCTGCGGAAAATAACTAGACTAAATATCACTAAACACAATCTTCACTGCTCGGCTTGATGGCTAAAATACTCCTGTTTAGCCTGTGATAGAGATAGAGGAACTGGGCCATGCAAAACCGAGACGTCAGTGCGTCATAATATCAAACAATAGTAATAACCAGGATGTAACCAGATATACAGGCATATAAATCAACAACATGAATATAAACAGTGAGGTATGTATGTGTATGTGAAGTGCGATGAGTAATCTAAACTGTGCTACTGGGTTATCTACTCTAAAGTTTTTTTTTGAAATCAATTTAATAGAATCGTCGATGTAACTCAATAGTAACCCGTGCATGCCCGGGACCACGGTCAAGATTCTCGGGCTGAATCCGAGATGTGCCGCTAGGCAGTAAACATGTAATATGTACAGATGAATGATGTCAGCAGCAGCATCCCGGGGCTGGCCTAGCCCGTAAAGACTGATCAGTATAAGCATCGAACTGTTGAGTTACAAATCAGGTTTCATCATTGATTTCCCCTTACCCCCAAGGTTATGTGTATAGTCAGGTGTTTATGATATGAATCTAATGCCAACACAGGATAAAACAGGTACATGTTTGTCTATATAGATAACAGGTTACGTCTGTCAAGAAAACAAGTCAGGATTGTTGGCATTAGTAACAAGATCAGGTAACAAGTCAAGTAGGATGTCAGGACATGTCATGTGGTGCATATGTATCAAATGGACACCAAATGTAAAACTGTAATGAAAATCTTAACACGGTGAGCACGACGGTTATCAGGATGTATATATGTCTATCTTTAATAACCTGTTATACATCCATGACTACTTATGATGCAATATAGATAATATGTCATGATAATATAATAATGAAATGATATAAGGGTGTTTCGGCATGTAATTAGATATGCAATTATCAGTACGGATACATACGGGTATCGTAAAACGGTAAACCTATAACATGGGATGCATAATTAAAATACATGTATTATTTTTTATTCATATGAATATAAATATAGTAGCATAACATGTAGCAAGATAAACTTTCCTGATCGGATCTCACGTCATGGTACTTACGTCACGTTCGACATCGGTAAACGTCGCGATGTGAACCACGTGCGTACAGGACTAGACTTGGCTACCCAAAGATGTGACCATGCTTGATGATGACGACTAAGTCGCCCGGATCGTCGGCGACGTGCGCGACTCCGCCGATGGCCGGAAAAACCAAGAATCAAGAAAAGAAAAGGAAAGAAAGAAAGAAGAGAAAAGAAGAGAAGGAATGGGGTATGGCTCGGCTTGGGTGGGCTCTGGGACAGAGAAGAAGACGACGAGGTCTGGGTGATCTCCGGCGTTGAGGGGTTGGGTTAAGCTAGGGCTTCGGTTTGGGTTCAGGGTTGGTTAGGGTTCTCGGGTAAAGTTGCTGGAATGGGTTGTGCATGGATGTCGAGGGGAGTTCGAGAAGAGAAAGTGGAAATGGTGAGGAGAAGGTGACGTGATCGTCGACGAGGGTTTCTAGGGTTGCAAGTTGGGGTTCGTCGGGGTTAAGTTGCTGGGTTCTTGGGGAGTTTGCAGGGGTCATTGTGTGCAGGTGCTCGGGGTTGGAGGAGGAACAAGAGAGGAGAGAAAGGAGGTGGAGAGGGTGGCCGTAAGGGCGAGGTGATGGCGATGACGACGAGGGCAGACGTTGGCGTTCGGTTATAGGGGATGGAGAGGGAGAGGAGATGAAGAAGATGAGGGTGAGGAGATAGGGACGTGGTGGTGACGATGAGGGGAAAAGGGCGAAGGTGGTGGCGGCGATGACGAGGGTGCAGGCTAGGGTTTGGGCGTGGGTGCTCGGGGAGTTCTCAAGGCGAAAAAGAAGGAGGGGTGAGGAAGAGAGGCTGTGGGTTTCGAAAAATGATTAGGTAAAAAAAAATATAATATAAATATAGTGGGTGAGAGAGAGATAGCGGGGAGAGAGAGAGACATGTGAGGATGAGAAAATATTAGATTAGTTAAGAATATATATATTCCTATAAAATATATATTCTGATGTTTTAGTTTAGGTTTTTAAAATATATTATAATATATATATTATAGGTTTTATAGCTAATATAAAAAATATTCCGAAAATTACCCGGGTCCTGTAAAAAATCTAGTTTGAAAATATGGATAATATACGTATAAACCAAAACCATAATGCGATGTCCGGTTAGAGAAAATGCATACCCCCAAGAACAGATACACGTAAATGCACGTAGCGATCCAAACGAGTCCGTTTCATTAAATGGGACATGAACACGATGTCAGGATGCAACCATAAGGTATGGGGTATGATGTAGGCCATGCTAGGTATTTAATATATTATATTTGGTTATATTTTTATTATTTAAAATATATGCAGATGCCAAATATATGATACGGGTATATAGAGCATATATGTGTGTATGGATCCTCTGTACTAGCAAGGATATAACGTAATCTAGAACCATGATGGTTTTCAAGTATGCGGGTCAGGTCGGATACTAAACACAGATACCAAATGCACTATTCGCACCTAGAAACAAATAATAATCAAGAAATAACCACAAGATTAAAAAAACCCAAATAAATTATGGTATAAATGAACTAGGGTGTTACATATCTAGTAACTCACTGCCAGCGTATTGTCGAGTCTTTAAAGTCTCATACAAAGGGTTTTCTCGGTTTGCGATATGATGTAAAGGCCATTTGTTAATACGTGCAGGGGTCCGATTAATTACGTGTACTGGCTACACAGACTTTAATTGGACATTTGATAATATCAGCCGACTTAGGATTAAACCGGATTATTAAATCAAGCATTGATTTAATATTTACACACACACACACATATATATATTAGTATTATGTTTACTATTCATTTTCTCTCTCTTGGCTATTCGTATTTTTATACGGATACGTGTATATGTATTTCGATACATATACCGGGGTCGTATTTGTATTTATACAAATACATTTAGAAGGGGACACCTAATTACGTGGTTTTCCATTTATGGAAAAGAAAGAAATGAAGTGGAAGGAGAGTATTGTAGAGAGCATGGTTGAGAGGGTTGGGCTCATTTTTTAGATGGGAAATGGTTTTATAATTAGTGATGGTTGGAAAAATATCTCTCTTACTAGATTCATTCATACATGCTCACTCTCTCTCCTCTCCTTCTCCTTCTTCCTCTAGCTCTTGAACACTCTTGAGGTTTGATAAATGAGAGATAATGATAGTGATAAATTACTACATCCCTCACACTCTATTTATAGCAAGCTTAGAGTGTCAATTGCTTCCTCAAAATTCACTTTAGTGTGAAGCTGAAGCTTGGATTGGTTTCCCTCGGGTGGATCATCTTCGGTAAGGACGATCGTATTTTAAGCTCATTCCAGACAGTCTAGGAGTCTTGATGGGTCTTCCATGATTGGGTGGACATGCTACAGAGCTTGTAATCTCCCATCCTAGTGTCTTCGTATTCTTGTTTGGTTTTCTAGTTTAGTCTTTTGGATAGATCGCTAAGTTGTAGTCGTTAGTGCTCTCTTCGAAAAAAAATTCGCTTCCTTCTTGGTCGTGAGTTTAGCGGCATGAGCACTAGGGACGCTAACATGTTTGAGAGCTAACCAAACACTTAAACTCTTAGTAGACGATGCTCGAGTTTTGAAACCGATTTTTTCGTATTTTATTTCTGAGAACACCAAGTTTCTGTTGGGTTTTTTAAAATTCTTTGAATTTTTTTTGATAGAGACCATTGTGTTGTATTTGCTTTAAAATGGACACTGTTTGAAGACGGGCCAGAACAGCCCTGTTTTGCTCCATCTTCATACAGTAGCTTAGTGTATTGGAAATTGGATTTTTGGCGTATTTCTTTTTGGCCCAGATTTCAGTCACTGTAATATTAGTTTATAGGCATCACGGAAAAGTTCAAATCGAAAATAAAGTATCGTTGATTATTAGTATTTGTATATGTGTTGATAAACGTTGTCTAATTTCTATATGTAGACGGGGTTGCACATATGTCGTTGTTGCTTGTTGGTATATATCTTTGTGTTGGTTTAGTCGGATTGTCGTGATGGATAGCCCCTCGTGTGATGATATTTGTACAGCATGTTTTGAATGTATATTCATTTATTAGGGACGAGCGGCTGGTTTGTGGCCGTCATTGCCGCTTGATGTATATTCTTTTATTGGGACACGTCCTGGATGCGGGCGTTGTTGCCTTTGTATATTTTTCATTACATATACTAGGATGAACCTGCGGAGTAATGCTCCAGTCGCCGGATTCCAGAGTGTGGTAGGTGGCCATCTTATAGACTTCAGACTGGGCTGCCACGTTTTAGAATTGGCAGGTTGCTTGTCGCACTTGCAGGGGTTCTTGGATAGACCGAATGAGGAGTGATCAAACTACCGGATTCTAGAAAGCGTCGGGTGGCTCACTTATGATATTAAGGATGGGTTGTCCCATTTATAGGATTGATGGGTGGCTTGCCGCGCTCGTAGGGATCTTAGTTTGATGTTGTATGGGATATCCACATGACCGGGGAACGTCATGTTTCATTTGCGGCTCAAATGAAACGCGGGGCTCCTAGTTTATCCGCTATTCAATATTGCTTGATTTTTACCGCATGCCACAAATGATTATTACTTGCCTGCAATAATGATATATATATATATATATATATATATATATATTAAATGCTTCTATATGTTTTGCATCTGTCTAGCCCAGCCTCCGCCCTACCGTAAGTTAAGTAACCTTACGGTGAAGACTCGAGGTCCTATGGTGAATGCGGATAGTATATAAAAGCATACTATTTTGGTTGTTTCTAGCGTGACTAGGAACTTAAATGACGGGACCGCATTATTTGTTTGATGCAAAGAAATAAACCCAATATGATGTTGCGGGAACCAAATTTTCAAAAGAAATTATAGTCATATTCTTTTGCTTTGCATAGAGGTATTCGGTTAAGAATATCCTGCACCTCATTTGATGAGGAATAAGACTTGATCCCTTTACGATGAGTTCGCTCTTAAGCAAAAGCTTATGTTACTATAACCACTCAGTTTTCTTCAAAACCACTCGTTTTTAAAACAGAGCCTAAACCACTCCTTTTCAAAACCACTAGGTTCCTTCAATGATATCAAGTTCATTACGTTAAAGGTTTTTCACAAAAAACCAGCCGTAGCCCTCCGTCATTTCATATCAGTGTGACTTAGTATTCATGCTGCATTTGTTGACTTCATTAAAGCGTAGTGTACGGTAGCTAGATAATGTTTTTCTGTTCCATGGAGATGCCATTATTTAGGATAGCCGCATAGATTTGTTGACTTCTTTATGGGATTGTGAGAGTGGATTTAATGTAATCACGAAATGACGGATTGAACTTGACCAACGACTTATGATTTGTTGACTTCGTTAATGTCATAAGCCGTTAGGGGTAAAAACCATATCGGGAGTTTAAAAAAGAAGGGAAACTTACCAAGTATGTGCATACCTTTTGAAGTGTGATGACTTTGGTTGGCTTCCATCAAGGTTATCACATAATGATAGTTGGGTTCTGATTCCCACTGATGAGTAGGTATTACTCCCAAGAGATTTTTACTTCACAACTAGCAACCCATTAGGTGTCTAGAAAGTGTTAATGGGGTTATGCCTCTGTGGAAATGGGGTTTACTTTAATTAGGTCTGTGTGAAAGCATGAAAAACCTCTCTCGGACTACCAACACTAGCTTGGCTGAATGGTTAGCAAACTTGTAAGGTGTACACGATGTCAACTAGTTCTTTTTTAAGGTTTGAAGGAGAATTCAAGAAAATAGTAGGAGCCATCCTGATTAAATAAATTGATTAACCAATCTAATCATGATAGAGTACACGTTGAGTGTTTCTTTTCTCTCTCTAGCAGCGATCATGACTGACCTTAAACTAATACTCATAAACAAAGCAACTGAATCTTTTTTTACAAACTCTGGTTTTGGATTGTCATGATTCATAACAAAGTCGCATATGTCCATGCTGCTTATACTTCCTCTTTGCTTTCTCCAGAACACTCCGTATCACTACAGAGATCTACATTGCTTGGAAAGGTCATCGCATAGTTAGATACGGACTCGAAGAAGTTGCTTTAGTCGAGTATAGCCACGAATTCTGGAGTTATTAATTTGTATAATTCGGTTGTCTTCTCTTCTTCGCCTTCTCTCAAGTTGAGAGCTCCTTGTATTAGGATAGTACACTTGTTACGCTTGTTGGATAGTCTTCATTCAAATCTTAGGCTGGTGCTGAAAGATAGGAAAGGAAGAAAATCAACTATCCTAAGTTGGTGTATAGAATATAAGATGTAGAGGCAGATAAAAGGGTTGACGTGAGGGCAACGAAAATTATAACTACTGTCCTAAATCTGGGCATTGGAAGAGGCAATACTAGGAAATACCCGGCCACCCTCTTGAAATATTTTTGTTTTGGTTTTCTGTATGGTTGTAATTGAAAAATGTTTCTCAATTAATTCTGACTCCTGGGTATATGTATACCGGATTGGAATCCAACAACTGTAGGGCATTACAGATACTGAGAATGAGTAAAGTATTAGGAAAGGGTGATTTGTTCCTCAATGACGGAATTCATAGCAACTGGTGTTATTGGGGAAATCACCTGGTTTTGCCTAACGACAAATATTTGGTTTTGAATAACTGTTATTATGCACCAAGCTTTAAAACTGATATACCTGTCTCTTTATTTAATAAAGTGAGATATAATTTTTCTGAAAATTTACCTTTAACAATTGATGATTAGGTAAGGTGCATTGAATAATAGTATAGACATTCTTAACTAAAATACAGTTCTCAACTTAAAACACGCGGAGTTTGAGTTAGTGAACTCATGTATATGTTGTCCGACGTCCTGTAGGATGAGGGGTTGGTACTCTTCATTTCGTTTTACCTATGAGTTCTTTGGTTTTAGAAACACATTCTTGGAAATGCAAGGTCTAAAGATTTTGAGAAGTTTATAGGGTATTAGAATAAAATAGAGCACCAAACGTTGGAAGTATCAAGATTCTTCGAAGTGATCGAAGATTTAGATACTTATACTAGGTATTCTGTTGTAGTAATATTGAAAATTCAATTCTCTTTCAAATTACTCATCCGTGGGTACGCTCCTTGATGAGTAATGTTGTATGGCATTTTTCCATTCAGGTGATATGCACTGAAAACAACTGCATGCCAATTGAATATGGTTCCATCTAAATTAGTGTTTTTGATTCTATAAGGATATAAAAAGGTAGCATATCTTGAGATTGTTAAGATATGGAGTTATCCGATTTCTGTTTAAAAGTAGAATCCGGAAAAAATCAAGACACGTTTAAGACACGTTTAAGTAATGGCAGTTTGTGGGTTATCCCAAGTATTCACAAGGGTTTAACTTCTACCATTTTTAAGATCAATAGTTGCATTGTTCTTGACTCACCACCTTTTTATAAAAAAGGGCTTCTTTGCAAAAGAAATTGGTGAGAGTATGGTAGAGTTAGAAGTGATTCCAGAATCACAAATGGTTATTGAAAATTTAGTATAACCTAAGGATTCCATTGGACTCAACAAATCTTAGCCACTCCGTAGATTTTAGTAGGTGATCTCTGCCACCCGAGAGATATTTCGGTTTCCTTATAGACGGTGATAAGGGGGTCAGCATCATAGTGATGATGACCTTACTAGTTATCAGCAAGCTATGGGAAGTGGTGACTTCCGACTGATGGGTGGATGCTTTATATCCAACTTGGACTCTGCGCACTCCAGTAAATTATGGGCTTTGCTGGATGCTCATGAAGGGGTAAAACCTATTAGGAGTAAGTAGATCTTTCGAGATCAGTGCAGGTGGAAAGGTAGTAACCTAATAAAGCTAGACTTATAGAAAAAGGGTTTTATCAAATACCCATTGTGGATTGTGATGAAAACCTTTTCTTTAATGTCTATGCTGAAATCCATACGGATATAACTTGCTACTGCTGTTTTTCCATGACTATGAGATCTGGCAGGTGGATCACTAAATTTAGAAGTGCACATGTATATGACTCTGCTAGAGAGTTATCATAGTCAGTGGGAGCAGTAGAAGGTATGCAAGTCGCTTATGTTTATTTATAGACTAAAGCAGACATAGCGGATATTGATCATCTATTTTGATGTGACAGTCAAGGTGTTTGACTTCATCAAAATAACAGATCAACCTGGTAAGAAAGATGTAGGGAGTATTGTCCTAGTATTTGGATGATATAATCCTGATAGGAACTGATATTCCTATACTACAATCGGTCAAACCGTAGTTGTCACAAATGTTTCTCCACATAGGATTTGGATAATGTATCAGAAATTATGGTAACTGGCTCTATAACATTAGATTTAGATTTGGAAAGTGTCCCAATCCAGATACTTGGACACCATTCTAAAGGGGTTTATAATGGACGACTTCTGGTGTGGGAATATACCCGCAGGTGATCGAGCCACCCTCTCTAAAGATATGTCTTCTAGACTGATGCGGAGAGGGACTCGCATGAATGACATTTCAATTGCTTTAGTAATTAGATCAATCATGTGATGTTATGTACCGGACCAGATAAAGTTTATGCATTTACTGTAGTAAGCGGATATTAATCCACTCTTGGAGAAACAAAATGAAACAGTGAAGAACATGTGCGGATGTTCTTAGTGTATGGTAATGGCAGTCTCCTACAGGAGGCGGCTACCGGTTTTGCCTTCTAAGGTGACCTGGATGACATAGTGGCTGTCAGAGTTACAAGTTTACCCTCTTCTGAAGGCCTGTATGCTGGAAAGAGTTCCAAGTGTGATACTGAGGTAGATATGGTGCTAGATGCTGATTAAGACTCAGTGGAGGATACAGCCCAAGAAATTATTGGATAAAAGTGTTCATTTGTGAACTTGGTCCCATCATATATCCAGACAAATTTAAGACAGGTATAGCTCAGTTCGGAAGATAGTTGATCTCTGCAAAGTTGAGATATAGAGAGATAGAGTTAGAAACATTATAGATGATCCACTCACTCATATCTCAGGCGCCGCATCCTCAGATCGGCCCTCATATCCATCTGATCTCACGACTCCGGTCGGTATCCTCCAGATAACCGCTGATCCCAAACTATCACCGGTAGGTAGTGCATCCCCTGCCGGGTTCATCGCCATTCTATACAATCTTTTTGCCCCGGGACTATACCGGGTCCACCATGTACCCACAAACGGTGCCTCCTCACTCATCGAATCGGGTATGCATATAGCTCAGAACCGAGAAAACTCATGGTGGACACCACAAAACACATCATGAGAAACCGCGTTTTTAAAACGATCATAAGACTAGTTAAAATATACAAGCGGTTCTCAAATCCAGAGATCTCATGAAAATAGTACCTCAATGCATGTAACCAGAAAGGTACAGAAAATGCAATGCACAGAACAAACCTGTAAATATCTCAAGTGCTATCATGTAAGCATGTCGTGTAATAAGTACTGAACAGTGAATCATAATTTAACAGTGCAAGAGCAATACGGTGATATAACAGTTCTACTGTGCAAGTGGCATGGCAATTACCGATGATGAATGTGTGAGCTGGCAAATCTGTGTATGTGTAACATGCGCATCATCAATAATAGTACAGGTGTACTAGCAGACGCTGTCATATAACGGTAAATGCTGGGAACATAGTACGTATGTCACGAGGAATAATACAACATAAACATGAACGATATAAGGTATATAACTACACCTAAACCGTACGGCTATAGTTTTAATAATACGAATCGTAGTTTTGAAAAGGGAGCTATGGTGTTTTTGAGAAAAAGACACCATTTGAAAATCCGTAGCGTCTATTGAGGTCATCGTTTAAAAGTGCATACGATTCGTCGGTTTTGGAAACAAGTATGGTTCAAGTCAAATCCTTAAGTCGGTAATCCAGCCTCATAGTATTAGATGTGGTATCAACATCGTACATCATCCTCGAGTCAAGAGTGCGGATCAAACATCCGGTATATCTTACCGTGTACGATAATTCATCGTATGGTGTTATCAAACAAAATAAGAATCTATCGTCCTATACATAATATCATCTCTTATTCTCATCTATATAAATATAACTTAATCTCATATCATATCTTGACATATGAATATAAATATATATTTTTCCTTGCATTCTCAAGCCAACATATCAGCTCATGTCATCTCGTTTCGTCATATATATCCTTCTTTCATCATGTCCTCTCGTACTAAGTCTTGTGACCATATCCGTAACTTCATAAACATAGGTTTTCTCAAAATATATTCAATGTATCGGTTCTCCCATTACTATGGTGCTGGGGGTGCTATACGCCATCCACCCGACTTCCCACATAGATATAGATATACTCACCTACTAATCTTTGCTTTAGCCGAAGTCGATGAACATCTTGATCTCCTTCGTTATCTCGGAAGTCCATGCAAAGGTACCTACAAATCAATATACATCGTAACGATATCAAAACCAAATCCGAAAACCGATATGGTATGCGAAGTGGTCATAGGTTAGAACCTATAGCCCACATAAGAAAGAACAACCAAATAACCATCAACGTTAACATACGAACGTCCAAAGACCGTGTCAAACTCAAATATCAAAACTAAGTTTTCATAAATCCGAAATCCGAAATCAACAACTTAGAAAAACATTCATAGATTCTACCCTAGGTTAAATTAGGAGATTTTAAATATAGGGTAGGTCTATATATCACATAACAGGGCCATGCACCAAAACCCAAACAAAATTATTAAGATCAGGCCACAAATTGCGGCCTGGAGGAATATATCTGCGGACAAACAGTGGAGGTAGGGGCTCGGGTTTCAGGGGTAAATTCCTAGTTTCCTGCACACCTCTCTGTGTTTGGAACTTATTTTAAAGAGCTCTCGGGTCATAGCAGATTCTACAGAGTCATCATAATTCGTCAAAAACCGACATCGGGAAAATTCTAAGTTTTTTTTGGGGTTCTGGTCTCAAGTCTGGCCAGAATATCATCACTAAAGGTTCGTAGTCACTAACTAAACCTCAATTATATCTCTACAACTCAAATCACCTACTAAAATCATTCTAGAAATTTCCAAAGTCGCTAATCTAGCTTAATCGATCTCTAAACACAAATAGGAAGTTAAGAAACTAGATAACATGAAAAAAAGTGAAGGGTTTACTTCTTGGAGCAACTGAAGAAAATTCCAAGATGGTGTAAAGTGCTCAAAATCCAAACTTGAACTTGCTATGGTGTGTAGGATGAGGTGGTGCACATTTCTTTTAAAGGGCGCCATGGGTTTTGAGGTGGTTTTTGAGATGATTCTCATGGGGTAGTGAGGTGGAGGAAGGAGGAGATGAAGATGAAGAAGGTGTTGAAGAAAAAGAAATGAAGTGAAGAATGAATAAGTGAGCCATGGTCAAGATAACCCCCCCCTCTCTCTCTTAAGCCCATGCCTTTTTATCGCCTCTCCATGTCCTCTTGTCTCCCCCTCACACTAATATCTTTTCTTTTTCTTTTCTTTTTCTTTTAAAACCCAAAAATCACAAATACTAATGAACCATACATGAAACATGAAATGTGTCATGATGTACTAGCCATGGTTATTAAAAAGATGGATTTGGCTTAATCATGATTAGTAGTGCACTAATCAAGTTTAATATAAACTTGCATATAATTAATTGCATAATTATTTATAAAATGTCCAAATCCAATAAATGCCTTTATAATTAATTATTCATATTAATATCCAAATATTTTCCAAATATTGGTATATATAATTATACCATTTTACGTAAACCCCAAATTCACACTCGAATAGTTTTCATGAAATTTATTATTTTATTATTTAAATTCCAAAAATAATATTTTATATTTCTGAAATGTTACAATCTTCCCCCTTAAATAAATTCGGTCCCTGAATTTTAATTTAAACCACCAAATACTAAAATATTTTAATAATCAGTCAAATTAACGGGGCTCCGAAATCGCGGAATACTCGAATATAGCACAGCGTATCGTGTGCGCATGAAAACGAGTGCGAAACTCAAAATTGAAACTCTGTCAAACGTCATGCAATCATAGGAGTTATAATGGAGATGCAAGTCTCGAAATCCACAACGAAGATTAATATACGATAGACAAAATCATATTACGTATATATTACACATCCTTATAAAACCGTCTACAAAGCTGAATAAAATACATGCAAAATCCTTTCCAACTGCCGTGTGATCCATAACTCACAGCACAAGTGGCGGACGCTCATTTTGTAAAGAAATAAATATACGTTCATATATGTTTTGCTCAAAATATACGTCCTACCATTTTAAAATATCCCAAAAAGTTCCTTGTAAAATTTCGTGTCACTATGGACACGTAGGAAATAGAGAGACTATAGGTCCTTTTTGAAAATCTATTGGTAAACTTTTTATGCATGCAAAAATACTCAGGTACTGTTCTCAGACCAGTGCTGCTCGGCTACTATATAATATAGTACCTATCATAAAGATATGATGCTTATGAGTAAAATCAGCCTCAAAAGGCGTATCCATATCACGTTTGGCTGGTGCATATGGAAATCCAAATTAAATACAAGTGCCACGAATGTGCACACAAGCAAAAACTAAGTGCAGCGGGTGTGCACGAAAGCATCTGTCAAGTGCAACGGGTGTGCACGACAACAACATCAAGCGCATCTTGAGTGCACAAAAATCTCAACCAAGTGTAATTAACAAGCGCAAAATAAAAATCTCGATTGAGTGCATCCAGTGTGCACTAAATCACATCCAGGGTGCCAAGTGTGCGCGAAAATCCATATCAAGTGCGTCAGGTCCGTACAAAAACATCTAGTGCAACAGATGCACGAAAACAATATCAGGTGCACTTGGTGCTCGAAAACTCATCAATATAACAAGGTATATAAAGCATAAACGTGTGCAACTGCGTGCACAAAATCCGTATCAATGCACTGCAAGCATATGCGAGCTATACCGAGTGCATAAGTCAAGTCGAGTGCATCAACATGCACGAAATCAAATTGACTGTATCGAAATACATAGAGTCATAAATACATGCAACAAATGCACAAAATCGATATCAAGTGCAATAGATATGAATAAATTATAAACCAACGTAACGAATGTATAAAACATAAACCAAGTGAAATAACTGTACACGAAAACAAATATCACGAAACCAAATTATCAAAACTCAAGTCCGAACGATAAAATTGTGATACTCGGATCACTAAATGCAAATCGCAATAAATGATATTGAGGTACACCTCCTTCAATGTCGAAAAATGCTGGTGCACCCAAAGCTGGTAGAGCAAGAACATCCACTTGCCTCCTGCTCACGGTCTGGCGGTCTCTGTCTCTGGGTCCTTGTTTTTCTCTGTGGATCACCAATACCACAATCTTCCTGCTCATCGGCCTGGTTAGGTGTAATAATGGAAATGTTCCCGCTCTGTCATTTCTCTGATCTTCGCTTAGCCAATTAACATGACCACTCGCAAGGTAGCACGTTACTGATGGTGGTATCTAGCCTTCTGATTATGCGCGATACAACTGATCCTGGGTGCAAATTATTATCGCTATGGTATCCTGGAAAGAACCTGCTATGGTCTTTTTCGATCTCATCTATGCCTAACTGTACGGAGGTTGGCACTCTTTACTTAATCCTTCTCTCATTTCTGGACAGCCGCGTTCTCAGCATAGCTTTACTCTAGAATTTGGCCGTATCCAACGCCTCTGCATACGTATTAATCCTCTGGTATCAACGGGGAGGAACAATTCATTATGATCTCACATGAATCTCTTATCCACTTGTCTTCATTATCGTTCACTTTGAAATAACATCTTGCTGGCTGCGTACTGCAATTGATTATCGCCTATAGTTAATCCGGAGTTTCTCATAAGGATTCGAAACTACGAACTCGGGTATCTTCACCACTCCGTGGAAGATATCTAGCCGATTACATCCTCTGGAACTCGTCCAAGTTGTCAGAGGAATATGCTTCATTCGTCCTTTCTTGATCAACTCACAATACGTCTGGGTGAGATTCTTCTATCTAAAGCTGGTCAACTTACTTATCTCGCATTGGAGCATCTAATGAAAAATGTCCTCTATTGATCGATTTACTCTAGATCTGAGTAAGATCCATCCAACTGGAATTCTTCAACTCAACCGAGCCTGCATCGGGCATCTAATTAGACGAATCATCTCAGTCACTCTATTCAAGATGGACTAGGGATCTTCTGTCACATATATGCCTGTAAGCTCTTGTGGTTTCAGTTTAAAAACTATGGAGGAGACCTCCTGTCTACACGGTAGAAAACATCGCGATCTTCTGGAATGGGTTGTGTGTCGACTGTCCTCACAATCTGGCAGCCTCTGTCAATAGCCCGATCATCCAGTATAGATCCGAACACTCGCCTCAAACAAGAGATCTCAACACAAGCAATAAACCGATATGTTCCTTTGTCACCAGAAGAATATCATGGTCAGTCTTCGTCCGTGACGAGCTCGCTCTGACCGCATATCAAGCCGCAGCTCTCTCTTCCATGGTGACAAGAACCTCAAGCAAGTATCGATAAAGATAGATCGAAGGAACGAATGGAATCGATAGGTCTGAAATAAAAATATAATCATAGGAAGGAATGGAATCAATGGGAGTATGATCATAGGATCGAATAGAACCACATATATCAGGAAATGTACATCCTAAGATCACTGAAATGGAGCAGCGTGTCATAAGTATGCCGCAGAACATACACACGGTATGTCACTCTACTCAAGATACCTACTCTATCAACCAAGGTCAACCTATGAGATGAAAACTCGGGTCCCAAACCCCCTTTAGTCAAGTCTAAGTTCCATAAGGTCAAGCCTAAACTCGAACCAAGGCTAAACCTAACGCTCTGATACCATTTTTTTCATGAGCCGGAATTGGCATACGACCGGTATGAGAATTACATCAAGTCTATAGGACCCCGCCATAATTCAAGTAAGCCGAAGCCCAGAAATCTAAATTTTTTGTGTAAAATAGTGGAGGTGCAGTTTCGAAACATAGGCATAATGAATTTAAGCCTTTCTTTAAAAGTATAAGTAATATCATATGAAAATACAATAGTTCACATACTATCTTTGAAAACATTTTCGTCCTTGAAATTTGGGCAGCACATTCCTTGTATATTTTGATCCAAAACTATATACATACAATAATATAGGCATCCCCAAGAGGGAGCTAGCTTTTCGCCAATTCGAGGAATCACAACCACGCAATAAAGCATATATATGATGCCCTACGACGAAGATCAATCACAGAAAGAAAGTAAAACCAAGACATCATCCAGCTCGAATAAATGACAAACACCTATCTCGCTCTAAGTCTCAAGAATAAACAAGTCTGGTCTAGGTCTACCAATATACATAGTCTGGTTTCTAGTTGGTGGAGCTTTAACTAGATACAACCGAAATAAAAAGGTACAAGGGTAGTCATGATCCAAATGTGTATCCTACCTACCGAAGCAAAACACCCTGAAGAAATCTGTGTGCCCGTGAGCCGCTACTGATTCGAGCGGTCGAACCTGCAATAAAACTGTGGCACAATGGGGGTGAGTTGCCAACTTGTGAGTAGAAAATATCAGCAGGTAGAAATCGAATGAACAACGATCCCTAGGTCAAATTGTATCATGAATGTAATACTATGGTATCTAGGGTGATCGTGTATGCATATGTGTATAATAGTGTCGTGCAAATATCAGTATGTAATGATAGTCATAAAAAATGTATGCATGTATACTTGTGTAACATCCAACGTGTTTCCATCAACAACACATCAATCATCATGAAACCTGAGTGTTCAACATCGACACTCGAGAATATAAAAAAAACCGTGTCCAAGATCGACACGTAAATCCTCATATCTCATGCGCCGCATCCTTAGATCAGCCCTCATGTTTATCTGATCTCACGATTCCGGTCGGTACCTCTGAATAACCGCCGAGCCCAAACTATCACCGGTAGGTAATGCATCCCCTGCCGGGCTTATTGCCTTTCTATACGATCTTCTTGCCTCGGGGTACTCTACCGGGTCCACCATGTACCCACAAACGGTGCCTCCCCACTCCTCGAATCAGGTATGCATATGGCTTAGAACCGAGGAAACTGATGGTGGACGCCACAAATCACATCACGAGAAACCGCATTTTTAAAACGATCATAAGACTTGTTAAAATATACCAGCGGTTCTCAAATCCAGAGATCTCATGAAAACAGTATCTCAATGCATATAACCATAAAGGTACAGAAAATGCAATGCACAAAATAGTACTGTAAATATCTCAAGTGCTATCATGTAAGCATGTCGTGTAATAAGAACTGAACGGTGAATCATAATTTAATAGTGCAAGAGCAATACAGTGATATAACAGTTCTACTGTGCAAGTGGCATGGCAGTTACCGATGATGAATGTGTAAGCCGGCAAATCTGTGTATGTGTAACATGCGCATCATCGGTAAAAGTGCAGGTGTACTAGCAGACACTGTCATATAATGGTAAATGCTGGGAACATAGTACGTATGCCATGAGGAATAATACAACATAAATATGAATGGTATAAGGTATGTAACTACACCTGAATCATACGGCTATAGTTTTAATACTACGAATCGTAGTTTTGAAAAGGGGATTACGGTGTTTTTGAGAAAAGGACACCATTTGAAAATCTATGGCGTCCATTGAGGTCATCGTTTAAAAGTGCATACGATTCGTCGGTTTTGGAAACAAGTATGGTTCAAGTGAAATCCTTAAGTCGGTGATCCAGCTTCATAGTATCAGATGTGGTATCATCATCGTACATCATCCTCGAGTCGAGAGTGCGGATCAATCATCCGGTATATCTTACCGCGTACGGTAATCCGTCGTACGGTGTCATCAAACAGAATAAGGATCTATTGTCCTACACATAATATCATATGTTATTCTCATCTATATAAATATAACTCAATCTCATATCATATCCTGGCAAATGAATATAAATATATATTTTGCCTTACATCCTTAAGCCAACATATCAACTCATATCATCTCATTTCATCATATATATCCTTCTTTCATCATGTCCTCTCGTACTAAATCTTGTGACCATATCCGTAAGCTCATAAACATAGGTTTTATCAAAATATATTATATATATCGGTATTCCCATCACTATGGTTGCGGGGTGTTATACGCCATCCACCCGACTTCCCCCGTAGATATAGATCTATTCACCTTCTAATCTTTGCCTTAGCCGAAGTCGATGAATATCTTGATCTCCTTCGTCGTCTCGGAAGTCCACGCGAAGGTATCTACAAATCATTACACATCGTAATGCTATCAAAACCTAATCCGAAAACCAATATGGGACGCATAGTGTTCATAGGTTAGAATCTATAACTCACGCATGAAAGAACAACCAAATAACTCTCAGCGTTGACGTATGAACGTCTAACGACCGTGTCCAAACTCAAATATAAAATCCAAGTTTTCATAAATCGGAAACCCGAAATCAGCAACTTAGAAAAACACTCTCAGATTCTACCCTAGGTCAAATTAGGAGATTTTGCATATAGGATAGGTCCATATATCGCATAACAGGGCCATGCACCAAAACCCAAACAAAATCATCAAGACCAGGCCGCAAATTGCGGCCTGGGAGAATATATCAATGTCCGAACAGTGGAGGTAGGGGCTCGGGTTTCAGGGGTAAATTCCAAGTTGTCTGCACACCTCTCTTTGTTGGGAACTTATTTTATAAAGCTCTCGGGTCATAGCAGATTCTACAGAGTCATAACAATTCGTCAAAAACTGACATCGGGAAAATTCTAAGTTCGTGTTTTGGGGTTCTAGTCTCATGTCTGGCCAGAATATCATCACTAAAGGTTCGTAGTCACTAACTAAACCTCAATTATATCTTTACAACTCAAATCACCTACTAAAATCATTCTAGAAATTTCCAAAGTCGCTAATCTAGATTAATCGATCTCCAAACACGAATATGAAATTAAGAAACTAGATAACATGAAAGAAAGTGAAAGGTTTACCTCTTGGAGCAACTGAAGAAAATTCTAAGATGGTGTAAAGTGCTCAAGATCCAAACTTGAATATGCTATGGGGTGTAGGATGAGGTGGTGCATATTTTTTGTAAAGGGAGCCATGGGTTTTGAGGTGGTTTTTGAGATGATTCTCATGGGGTAGTGAGGTGGAGGAAGGAGGAGATGAAGATGAAGAAGGAGTTGAAGAAAAAGAAATGAAGTGAAGAATGAATAAGTGAGCCATGTTCAAGATACCCCCCCTCTCTCTCTTAAGCCTATGTCTTCTTGTCCGCACTCCATGTCCTCTTGTCTCCCACTCACAGAAATATCTATTTTTTCTTTTAAAACCCAAATATCACAAAAACAAATGAACCATGCATGAAACTTGAAATGTGTCATGGTGCACTAGCCATGATTATTAAAAAGATAGGTTTGGCTTAATCATGATTAGTAGTGCACTAATCAAGTTTAATATAAATTTGCATATAATTAATTGCATAATTATTTATAAAATATTTAAATCCAATAAATTCCTATATAATTAATAATTCATATTAATATCCAAATATTTTCCAAATATTGGTATATATAATTATACCATTTTACGGAAACCCTAAATTCACCCTCGAATAGTTTTCGTCAAATTTATTATTTTATTATTTAAATTCCAAAAATAATATTTTATATTTCTGAAATGTTACAGATACACGTATATATATTTTGATACATATATGGGTTGTATTTTTATTTATATAAATACTTCTAGAAAGGGAAACCTCTTTATTTGATTTTCCATTTACGGAAAAGAAAGATATGAGGTGGAAAGAGAGCATGGTTGAGAGGGATGGGCTCATTTTTTAAATGGGAAATGGTTTTATATTTTGTGATCCTTGGAAAAATATCTATCTCACTTGATCCATTCATACATGCTCACTATATCTCCTCTCCTCCTCCTTCTCGTTCTTCCTCTAGCTCTTGAGCTCTCTTGAGATTTGATAAATGAGAGATAATGATAGTGATAAATCATTACATCCATCACACTCTATTCTATCATATTTAGAGTGTTAGTTGCTTCCTCAAAGTTCGCTTTGGAGAGAAGCTGGAGGTTGGATTTGTTTCCTTCGGGTGGATCATCTTCGGCAAGGGCGATCATATTTCAAGCTCGTTCCCGACGGCCTAGGAGCTTTTATGGGTTTTCTACGTTTGGATGGACACGCTATAAAGGTTGTAATCTCGCATCCTAGTAGCTTAGTATTCTTGTTTAGTTTGCTAGTTTAGTGTTTGGATAGATCGCTAGGTTGTAGTCGCTAGTGCTTTCTTTGAAATTTTTGTTTTTGCTTCTGTGTTGGTCGTGAGTTTAGCAGCGCAAGCACTAGGGACACTAACAGAGCTCACCTAGCCCAAGTTCTTTGTACACGGAGTATGGTAACAAATTCATAGTAGCACCCAAATTAAGCAACGCATTGTAAATTTTCTTGTCTCCAATTATACACGGAATAGTAAGACAACCGGGGTCCTTATATTTTGCGGGCAAAGAATCCTACAAAACTCTTGATACATTGGCCGTGAGAAAAACTTTCTAGGTTACTTGTGTACGGCATTTTTAGTGCATAAGCCCTTTAAAAAAATTTCATAGGAAGGAACTTGTTGGAGCGCACTTAAAAGTAGGATGTTGATCTCGACTTTTTTAAACAATCCAAATATCTTTTCCAATTGATCATACTTTTTGTTAGACCTTAATCTATTTGAAAATGGAGCCTTAGGTTGCACAATTGGGTTAACATTTTGTAATGAAATAGATGTTGAAGGAGTTGGCTTCGGACTCACCAAAGATGTATTCAATCCAAGTGAAGAAGTAGGTAAAATAGGAGGAGTCGATCTCAACATCGGTGGCCAATATGGTGAAGGTTTCAAAGTAGAAGAAGAATGTGTAGAAGAAGAAAAAGTAGACGGAGATGTTGATGAATTTTGAGGCATGCCAATATTATTGTCAATTTTTTTTCTAGATCGAAGTGCTGTAATAGCGGAAACATGATTAATGTTCTCGTCGGCTATCATGTGAACATTACGTTGTGCGTTTGGATTCGTGACTAGATGACTTGGTAATTAACCTTTTTCTCTTTCACTCAAAACCGTGGTTAACTTCTCCATTTGATCTTCAAGGCAAGCTATGGATTGAGATTTAGTGTTCGCAAAATTAATCGAAGCTTGCTTGAAGTTTTCAAGTGTGGATGAAAGATTATCGGTTTTGGAGATAGAAAGTGTTGAGAAATTTTCAAGAGTTTTTTTTCCAAAGATGATAATTTTTCAAACCCCGATTGAGAGAAAGAGGTATTAGATTGAGCATTGGTGTTGACAGATGTATTAAATTGTTGATTTTGAGGAGTGAAATTTTGATTTTGTAGTGGAATCTTTTGAAAGATTTGTTGTTGTTTTTGGAATTGAGGTAAAGAGTTTGAACTTTTTCCTCTTTGAAAATTGGTTTGATTATTCCAAGCAAAATTTGGATGATTCTTCCATCCCGAATTCTAAAGGTTTGGGTAAGGATCACTCCTTGGTTTTTGATAGAAAGTATTGACATGTTCGGGTCTGAGAAGATTTGCAACTAAAGGACATTCATCCATAAGATGAGATGAATCCGCACAATTCAAACAAGATGATCGGGAAATTTGATTGATAGAAGTGTTAGTGATATGTATGCCCTAGAGGCCATTACTGTACATGCGATGTATATTGTAGTGGATGCTTGGACATATATAGGAAGGACTTTCTTGCTCGACATGATAGTATGCAATCTGGTTAGTCTTTATCTTAACATGTACTCTGATTGTCTCTATGTTACATGTTGACAAAGCCCTTAGGATAAGTACCTGACTACCAGGACTATGATGCAGATCATACTAGTGTGGATAGTGTAGTCGCTAAGTACATCCATCAAATGTTCCTAGTCGTAGGTGTATCGAGACAGGGCATCGATATACCAGAGTGGACTAGCATATAGCTTCTCGACCCATGTAGATGGGCGATGGATGATCCCATATCCATTGGTGTTTGACATCAGAGACAGTATACGGGTGCTCAGTGGAGACTGGGTACACTGGACGGACACGCCGAGAACTCCCAGATGGTATTATACCTCACGTCAGATGGAAGTTCTCTGGTGATACTGGTACAGGTTAGTCTGTAGACCCGAGATCGTCATAAAGTCTTGTGTGATTCCCACTGTGCTTTGATTTCCACCTTACCACGTTCAAGAGAACATGCAAAACGGTGGCTTTTGGCTACAGTCCCGAATCACATGGAGGCAATAAGCGATAGGAGGGGTTTTGTTTCACTCAAACCCGTGGTTAACTTCTCCATTTGATCTTCAAGGCAAGCTATGGATTGAGATTTAGTGTTCGCAAAATTAATCGAAGCTTGCTTGAAGTTTTCAAGTGTGGATGAAAGATTATCGGTTTTGGAGATAGAAAGTGTTGAGAAATTTTCAAGAGTTTTTTTTCTAAAGATGATAATTTTTCAAACCCCGATTGAGAGAAAGAGGTATTAGATTGAGCATTGGTGTTGACAGATGTATTAAATTGTTGATTTTGAGGAGTGAAATTTTGATTTTGTAGTGGAATCTTTTGAAAGATTTGTTGTTGTTTTTGGAATTGAGGTAAAGAGTTTGAACTTTTTCCTCTTTAAAAATTGGTTTGATTATTCCAAGCAAAATTTGGATGATTCTTCCATCCCGAATTCTAAAGGTTTGGGTAAGGATCACTCCTTGGTTTTTGATAGAAAGCATTGACATGTTCGGGTCTGAGAAGATTTGCAACTAAAGGACATTCATCCATAAGATGAGATGAATCCGCACAATTCAAACAAGATGATCGGGAAATTTGATTGATAGAAGTGTTAGTGATATGTATGCCCTAGAGGCCATTACTGTACATGCGATGTATATTGTAGTGGATGCTTGGACATATATAGGGAGGACTTTCTTGCTCGACATGATAGTATGCAATCTGGTTGGTCTTTATCTTAACATGTACTCTGATTGTCTCTATGTTACATGTTGACAAAGCCCTTAGGATAAGTACCTGACTACCAGGACTATGATGCAGATCATACTAGTGTGGATAGTGTAGTCGCTAAGTACATCCATCAAATGTTCCTAGTCGTAGGTGTATCGAGACAGGGCATCGATATACCAGAGTAGACTAGCATATAGCTTCTCGACCCATGTAGATGGGCGATGGATGATCCCATATCCATTGGTGTTTGACATCAGAGACAGTATACGGGTGCTCAGTGGAGACTGGGTACACTGGACGGACACGCCGAGAACTCCCAGATGGTATTATACCTCACGTCAGATGGAAGTTCTCTGGTGATACTGGTACAGGTTAGTCTGTAGACCCGAGATCGTCATAAAGTCTTGTGTGATTCCCACTGTGCTTTGATTTCCACCTTACCACGTTCAAGAGAACATGCAAAACGGTGGCTTTTGGCTACAGTCCCGAATCACATGGAGGCAATAAGCGATAGGAGGGGTTTTGTCTCTCTCGGTATTGGGAGTTGATGTTGCGCTGTGTTCAATTGGTTATAACTGGAAATCCCTGGCCAGGTTTGCTGAGATTTACTGGTAAGTGTTATCAGTAGTTTCTCAAACTGTTATGGACCTCATATCGACACGACTTATCAGTTACTGGGGTCTGACGTTTACCACCCCTAGACTGGATATGCAACATTTTAAACAAAGAGACCGGACTGTACGGGAGTGTTACTGATTGGATTTACAGGAGAATGTACAGGCTTACTTGTTGATCTTCTGATCGCTCAATACCTCGGTGGCTGTTACGTTTAGCTGACCGCTTGCAGCTTTTGGGTGTTTGATATGATCATCACCTATTGCCGGCGTATTGACGATTCTTTAGAGTCCTACACAGAGGTTCCCTGGCTCAGGCAAAACGAAGTAGGAGCACATATGTAATATGTGTGGGACCGAGAATAATACGTGTATGTGATACCGTATTCGATTCTCGCGATATGTGATATCGGCCGGGTATATGTGATATAGCCGGGTCATCGGATCAAGTGTTGATTCGATGAACTGATACTTGTTATATCAGTCGGTTATTTATGAAATAGACGTATTATCGGATCAAGTGTTGATTCGATAATTTAATGTATAATTATATATTTGATATATTACATTACATTAACTAATATAAGCTCACTTAAAGATTCTTTTTCTTACATGATAATACATTGATGTATATGCGATATATGTTAATTGTATTATTTTCTATTGTTACAAAATATTGTATATATGATATATAATATTGTAACATGTTAGGGTTACAAATGCAACTAAGGTTTTGAGATTAAACCATGTTAGGGTTTGGATTAGGGTTATTGTTTTGGATGAGCTTTGTGGAAGCTTCTTGAAGCTTTGACTTTGTTCTCACTCTTTGATATTTTCTTTAGATATTTGTTAACCCAATCCTAACCTTAACCTAGGGTTTATTCTCTACAAGGGTTAAGCATGACATGCTTAACCCTAGGTTGCAATTGTAACCACAACGATAATTCATTCATCACTTTCTTCTTCATCTTCTTCAAGCTCTTAAAGGCTTGTTTGATTTTTATTTGTGATGAAACAAAGTGAGATAAAGAAAACAAAAGAGGGCAAAATTCCTACTTCATCATCCTCATCTATTCTAGCTACTTAGATTAGGGTGTTTGATTTACTAATACTTGATTAGTGAAGCAAGAGTTTAGGTTTGAGGTAGATCATCTTAGTTCTTGAAGATTAGAAGCAAGGTTGCATCATTCTCTTCATTGAGCCTCTCTAGAGTCCGGGTATTTGATGATCGCAGTGAAGAGACCTCAACACGGAGCTTATGAAGCGAAAGAACAGACTACAAAGGTTGTAATCCCTAACTCTTAGATGTTAAAGTGTTAACATGCTAGTTTTGTTTGATTCTCTTATTAAAGATCCTAGGTTTAGGGTTATCTATAATGGCAAAATTTGAAATTAGCATGTGAGATACCACCCGAAACCTTTCTGCCGTTGTAGGTAACCCAACAATGGTATTAGAGCCTAGCTAGAGAATTAAATGGATAAGTGTAGTATTACAAAACCGAAACAACTCCGAAATACCCGATATCAAACCCTAGTTTCTGTCGAATTTAAAATGAGCTCTAAAAATTTTTCAAACAAGTGCAGAATCATGTATGAGATACATAGTGAACATACCCTAAACCTGGACCCATGTGCTCGGATTTTGGCCGAGCACATGGCCCAGATATCCGAGCAGGTCGGCCCCTCAGTGGGTGTTGAGCTCCAGATTTGGGTGGTGTTCAAGTCTCTGGGGTTTGGTACTTTTGGTGTTGTTTATTTTTGCTAAATTTGCATGAGATGTTTATTTACTATAAAGGTAATTCGGAGTGTTTCTTATTCGCAATTCTAGCTTTGTTTCGGTTTGTTTAGACAGTGTTAAAAAGTTCGAACAGATATCAATAACTCACTTTTTCCCCTGCCGGAAAATTTTTAAGTGTTGGATTTTTCCTTAGTTAAAGAACATTCAAAGTCGTGCAAGTAACGCGGTGGACCCTCTAGAAGAACAAAAACCTTAACTCGATTATGTGACCGTCAGAACCGCTTCTAAATCCTAGGGTTTGTGGTAGTTCGGCGTTGCCATATGTGAGGCGTTGGTTTGACCTTTCTACGGCAGGTCCATTGGTACTGTGGCATGTGATGGATGCTTTTAAACTAAGTTCAAGTGTTGAGAAAATAGGAAAATTTTGGGTGTTTGTTGATTCGATCGGAATGTTTAACATCGTCTAACTTTTTTTGTAATGTGATACAATATTTGGAATCCATATGTAGTTATGAGATAACTAATTTGAATGTTATAAATCTAGCACTTTAGTCTCTGTTGATCGGTTGCCACGGGATTTTGATGCGATCAAAAGTCCGTCGCAATCACGTAGCGTACGCGGATACTTGCAGGGTAAACTTAATAGATAGCCACACCCCATAGCCCCAACCAATTAACTGTAGGAGAACTCCGTCGCCAAAAGCATCCGTTCGGGTGCTCGCGGCAGCGGTGTTCCGCCTCAGTACGCTTCTTCGATGTCATCGGGGGGTGCGACCGTCTACTAAAGTTTCCGACGAGCATTTAATCTGGATGTTGGGAATTTTGTTGAATTGCCCGACTTGATATTGAAAAGTGTTTTCGATATTGAGACTAAAATATAGGGTTTATAATTGTTAGGCATGCGATGTCTAAGGAATTCATTTGGTTAGGCATGCGATGTCTAAGGTGGTTGTGGATTCCAACTGTTGTAGTTTTTCATTTTCTTTTCTGCGACCGTAAGTGTAATATGTGGTGTATCGCCGGTTTCGTTGCTATATGTCAACGATAATTGGGATACGCATATTTACTTACGTTGATAACATGTGATGTTATGTGTTGCTATGATATGTTATATTGGATCGTCGAGTTTTGAATAGCCGGAGATTTTATGTGAGATGAGGGTTTTTATTTTCATTCATGTAAAATTCATTGTATGTAATGTTCTTTTATTGGGGCACTTCCAGGTTGAGGATGATGTCACCATTGTATATTATTTACTTTTCCGCATTAGGATAGACCCAAGGCGGGGAGCATAAGTAACCGGGTTCTAGGGTCCAGTGGGAGACCATCTTGAGGAGTCGAGACTGGGTGTCCTAACTCTAGAATTGGTAGGGTTGCTTGCCTCTCTCATAAGGGTCTAGGGGTGTGGGATTGGTTATTCATCGTGACCGTGGATTCCGTGTTTTATACAGGCTAGCAATAAAACACGGACCTCCTAATATATCCAATATTTCATATGTTTCTTCTGCTGCGATATCTGTGATGTGATCATTTGATATGTTGAGATGAATACAGGATATAGTAAATGTGATATATTATATAGACGTTGCTTATGTTTTACACCTGCGCTAGCACTGCCCCGCTCTGCCGTTAGTTACCTAACCTAACAGTGCATGAGGGGATATCGATGCGAATGCGGATGGCATAAGCGTACGCTGTATTTATCTGTAATGTTTAGGTAAACTTAAATGATGGGACTTCATTAATGAGATTAATGAAATAAAAGAAACCTAAAGATTTTGTGGAATCGAATTTTCAAAAACAGGTAGCTCTAGTTTTTGCTTTGCATAGCAGTGTTTCTTGTAGAACATCCAGCACCTTATTCGATAAGGTAAGAACCGAGATCCCTTCACCGGGAGTGACCTCTTTAGCAATAACTGGCAGATACTACAACCCTCGGTTTGTATTTTTGATTGCTTTTCTAGTTCTTTCTTTGCATAGTGGTATTATGAATATCTTGCACCTTATTCGATAAGGAAAGAGCCGAGATCCCTTCACCGGGAGTGACCTCTTTAGCAAAACTAGTAAAAGCCTCAAAAGCACTCCTTTTCAAAATCACTCGATTCTATGATGATATCAAGTTCATTACGCAAAGGGTTTTCTTAAAAACCTGTCGTAGCCCTTTGTCATTTCAGATAAGTACTACTTAGTATTCGTGCTGCGGTAGTTTGGCATGCGTCAAGGCGTAGTGTACGGTACCTAACTAGTGCTTATTTGTTAGAATATGATGCGATTGGATTAAGGTATTCGTATGGAGTTGTTTGGCATGCGTCAAGGGTCGTACGGGTGGGTTTAATTCAATCAGGAAATGCACGGGTTGAACTTGACTAGCGGACTATGGGTTGTTTGGCATGCGTCAAGCTCATAGGACGCTAGGGGTAAAATATTATTAGGAATTTCAAGTGTTGAAATTTCCAATGAGATTGCATACCTTATATAAGATAGTTGGATCCCGATACCCAATGCGAGTAAGAGTTACTCCTGGGAGAGTTTTACACATTACAATTAGCCAATCAAGCAGGTGTCTAGAAAGGTGTCAATGGGGTTACGCCTCTGGGAAAAAGAGGTTTGTTTTAATTAGGTCCGTGCGAAAGCACGGGGAACCTCCCTCAATGTACCGGCACTGGCCTGGCTGAAAGATTGGCGAACTTGTAGGGTGTAATTAATCTCGGCTAGTCTTTCCTTTTAGGGGTTTAATGAAGATTTGACTAAAACAGTGGGAGCCATCCTGATTAGATATATTAATGTTGGATATAGTGCCCTCAAAGTCAATTATTGGATCGCAGGCACGTGATTGCAATGATTGAGGGAGGACCTATGCCGGAAGGACAGTCTTACTCAAGATGATAGTATGCTATCTGGTTTATCTTTATCATCGTGTACATGTTTTAGGTGACAGTACAGGTCACTATTGCACGTTGATAGAGCCTTAAGGATTCTTTATTAATGGCCAGCAGTATAATGGCGATCATATACGTGGGAGCTGGGGTATATAAGCACATCCTTAGAAGGTCCCTAGTCGAGGGAGTTTCGAGACAGGGCATCGATACTCCACAGTAGACTAGTGTATATGGGTCGAGACCCCGACGAGGGACGGTGGCTGGTCTCACAAGCCATTGGTGTCAGTTGGTTCACCTAAGACGTATACAGGTGCTTATTGGGTTATGAGTACACCGGACAGGACTCGCCGGGAACATGCTAGTTGGTTTTATACCTAGCGTCAGATAGCAGTTCCCTGGTGACATGTGTACAGGTTAGTTCATCGACCTGAGATCGTCATTTGTCTCGTGTGAGTTCCCACTGTGCTTTGATTACTACCCTACCATGGCTCAAAGGAGTCGTGCAAACAGGTTTTAGTTGGGTACAGTCCCGAGCCACATGGAGGCAGTGAGCGGATCGGCAGGGGTTTCGTCTCTCCCGGTATTGGGGGTGAGATCGTGCTGTGTCTAGGAGAGCCATTATACGAAGTCCTTGGCTAAGGCAGGAGATTTACTGGTAGGTATTCCAGTAGTATCTCAGGGTGTTCTGGGCTATACTCCGACACGACTTGTACCGCTTTTAGGGGTCTGACTTTCACCAACCCCCTAGGCCCGACATGCGATACTCATAGACGAACAGACCGGACTGTACGGATATTGTCACTGACAGGCTCAGTAGGGTGTCAGGATGAGTTCGCTCATCGACCTCTCTTTTGGTCAATACCTGGTAGCCTGTTATGTACGGCTAGTACCACTGACGTGCATGTGGTTAAATCCACAGCCAAAGTATTGACGAGTCTTTAGAGTCCCCCACAGACAGTTTCTCAAGTTTCGGGCGAAACGTTGAAGAGGCCGTATGGTATTATGGCAGGGTTCGATCATATACGTGCAGTCGTGCACGGATCATGATCGGACGGATCATACTAATGGGCTTTGGTTTAAACCGGATCCTAGTATTAGATTTGTTGGATTATTTTAGCCTCATCGTATTCGCATTCAATCAGAATGCGGATGCAGGTATGTATATACAGGTGAGGGGTATCCTTGTGATCCGTCATGAGTTTACTTTAGATGTTGCCATATCTTTTTATTGTTGTAAACATTTGGGTTAATGTTTATTTTGGTGGAAATTATGAGCTTAGTTCATGATGAGGTGCATTAAATATGACATGGACATGTTTAGTGACTCATGGTCTCTTTTATTGTGCAAATGTCACATTAGTGTTTGATTAAGGGTGTGAAATGATGGATGGAGAGAGAGAGGGCAGCCATAGGCTTGGGGTTGGCTCTTGGATTATCATTCTAGTGCTCTCATCTTTTATCTCACATAATAACAAAAGAAAGCCTCTTCTTCTTCTTCTTCCTCTAGCTCACCATTTCCACTAATGGCATCATCTTCAACCTCCATCCATACACTCTCATGTGTTGAGAATCAATGGATGCTTGAGACAAAGTTATCACATACATTCTCTACATCACCTTGGACACGTCGGCTGGCAAACTTCGTGTCCGAGTTGCTTCGGATGAAGCGGGAGCCCGTAAGAAGACTCATTAATGTGGTGCCCTTTCCTACGAGAAGACCGGAGATCGGAGATGTCGCGAGGAGCTTGGGATGGTGGCCAAAGACCAAAGGACACGGATCGATCGGTATAGACACTCTCACCTCTTAGTAGTTTGCTAGTTTAGCGTTAATGGTTCGATCCGGGTGAAAGACTACGATAGCACCGGTTTCCTAAAAGGTTTTTGTTTCCGCATTTGGCTTCGGATTGACGGCCGGGGCGCTACCGTAGACTTACATGGTATCAGAGCCACGTTATTAACCTTTATTAGCTTGTTCTAACGTGTTTGAAATATCGATCGAACGAAATTTCCAAAACCACGATTCCATTTCATGAAGTTTCTGTCGAAATTTTTTTATGGTCGAAAAAATTATTTTCAGTATGTCAGAAAAACGTGCAGGATTTTCTAAGACCCATGAAGAAATTTGAAAGCACGATCTCACCATACTACCACGGAAACGCAGAACAACAGGCATGTTAGTCGCGGTTCTGCGGTGGAATTGTGGAATCAGCGCTTCATTTTTCTTCTGGGTGTCAGGTAAATGGAATTGTGGTTTCTGTAATTTTTGGTTTGGGTTTAGATTTTATTACATGGGCTACAGATAGGTAGAGAACTGAGAAAGGGTGATAAGTTTCAAAAGTTGGAAACGGTGCAAGTGTTCCAGCCAAGTCTGTTGGCAGTTATCACCACGTATTAACAAATACATTGATTCTGAACGAATGTTATTAGATACCGAACCTGATATACAATATCATATCAGACTCTTTATTAGCAAAGAAGGATATAATTTTGTATTGTTAGATAATGTTTTGAACATTTCCTATATCAAGAGTTGATTGGTTCAGGCACGTTATCTAAAAGTATATACGTTCTAAATCAAACCACAGTTCTTAACGTACAAAACACACATAAGAGGAAGAGTTCAGAAATGAACGGATCCTTCTTGAGGTATTGTAGACTAGGTCATATCAATGCGACGTGACTAGTTGAAGTTACATAAAGATACATATTTAAATTAGTTTGGATTTACATCTTGTGAAACTTGCCAGTCTTGTCTCAAAGATAAACATGACCATAGCTCCGTTTATTTGAAACAGAGAAGGAGTTAGTGAACTCTTGGGATTGATACATGATGATATATGTAAGGTCCCCTGTCCACACATGCCAGGACCAGTTCTTTGTACTTCATTATATTCATTGATTATCTCTCAAGATTCGAACATATGTTCCTGTTGAAACACAAGTCTGAAACTTTTGAGAAATTCAATGAATATAAGTTCGAAGTAGAGAACCAAAAAGGGTATAAGTATTATGTCCTTTGATGAGATCAGGGAGGAGAATACTTGAGCACAGAATTCCTGGACTATTCTAAAGGAGAATGAGATTCTTTATCAGCATTACTCCTCCGTATACTCCACAGTACGTCGGTGCATCGAAGCGGAGCACTCGTACCCTATGTGATATGGTGTGCTCTATGATGAGTACTACTGAGTTGCCTATTTCCTTTTGGGGGTTATGCACTTGATAAGATGGATACCTATTGAATAGGGTTCCAATCAAATCAGGTGCCTGCCACTCCATATGCGATATGGTATGGGAAGAGCCCATCTCTTAAGTATGTTAAGATTTAGGGTTGTCCGGCCTATGTCTAAAAGCAAAATCCGGAAAAGCTCGAGGGAAGGTCAGTTCTGTGGAAATTTGTTGGATATCCCAAGCATTCGCAAGGGAATATCTTCTACCACACTGAGGAGCAAAAGGTGATTTGTTTCTCAGCATGCCACCTTTTGGAAAGGGAATTTCTTGTGAAGAAATTAGTGGTCATGAGGTAGAACTGGAAGGAGTTCCAGCTATACAAACTATAGCTGATGATTTGGTAGAACCGGAGGATTCAATAGTTTCCAACAAATCTCAACCTCTCCGCCGATCTGGTAGGGTTCCTCATCCAATTGAGAGATACTTCGGTTTCTCTATGACAGTAGGAGCGAGGATTGCATCATGAGATAATGACCCAACTAGTTTCAAGCAGGCCATCAAGAGTGGGGACTCTATAAGAATGGCTGGATGCTAAGCGATCTGAGATGGAATCTATATACACCAACAAAGTATGGACTTTGATTGCTTTATCTGAAGGGTTAAATTCCCATCTAGAGCATATAGATCTTGAGAAGATTACTTGGTGTACATGGAAAAGTTAAGACTTTCAAAGCAATGCTTAAGCCATCCAGATCCTACTTGCCATTGCTGCATACCATGACTATGATATCTGGTAGTTGGGTGTCATGACTGCTTTTCTAAATAATGATTTAGAAGAGAGCGTCTATAAGTACACAGCCATAGGGTTTCGTAGACAGTGGGAGCAGCGGAAACGTGTGCAAGTTGTTTTATGGGATAAATTAGGCATCACGGAGTTGGAACGTATGTTTTGATGTGGTAGTCAAAGAGTTTGACTTCATCAAAATAGTAGATGAACCTAGTATATACAAAAAGGTAGTAGGGAGTATGGTGGTGATCCTCGTAAAGTACGTGGATGACATACTCTTGATAGGGAAGGACTTTCCTATGCTATGCATGGTCAATCTCCTCTTATCATAAGGATTCTCCATATAGGATCAAGTTGATACCTCCTAAATCCTGGGGTTTGGATCTATGAGATAGATCTAATTAGATGTTAGGATTCTCACTAGGTGTAGTGAGATGGTATCAATCGATCCTGGGGAGAATCACTGGAAAGCTTCCAGGGTGATAAGGTCGACTGAATGTCAGTCACAGGCATTGTCTTTACCCTCAGTGAAGGGACGGTATGTTGGAAGAGTTCCAAACTAGATACCGTGGCAAACTAGATGATTAAAGGCAAGATACATCATTACCAAGGATGCTACCAAAGAGTCAGTCTGGATATATATAAGTTCATGAGATGAACTTCGTTCCTACCATTGTGTGACAATGGAGTTGTGGCTTCTTCCTAGGAACCCCCGTCCCATCAGAGATCCAGACATATTCTTAGGCAGTATCACCTGATCATGGAGATGGTTGATCTCCAGGGAGATCGAGCATAGAAGAGTAGATACAGAGGACAACAACGTGGATCCACTCACAATGGCCTATTTCCCAATAGAGACTTTTATGGGATGGTTGAGTATGAGATATTTCAACCACAGCTGATTGTTGGGTATGAGATACTGCAACAGATGGCCCTAGTGCAAGTGGGAGATTGTTAGTGATATGTATGCCCTAGAGGCCATTACTGTACATGTGATGTATATTGTAGTGGATGCTTGGACATATATAGGGAGGACTTTCTTGCTCGACATGATAGTATACTATCTGGTTGCTCTTTATCTTAACATGTACTCTGATTGGCTCTATATTACATGTTGATAAAGCCCTTAGGATAAGTACTTGACTACCAGGATTATGATGCAGATCACACTAGTGGGGACAGTGTAGTCGCTAAGTACATCCTTCAAATGTTCTTAGTCATAGGTGTATCGAGACAGGGCATCGATATACCAGAGTAGACTAGCGTATAACTTCTCGACCCATGTAGATGGGCGATGGATGATCCCATATCCATTGGTGTTTGACATCAGAGACAGTATATGGGTGCTCAGTGGAGACTGGGTACACTGGACGGATGTTGGAGATAGTGCCCTCATAGTCAATTATTGGATCGCAGGTACATGATTGCAATGATTGCGGAGGACCTATACCGGTAGGACAGTCTTACTCGAGATGATAGTATGCTATCTGGTTTGCCTTTATCAGTCGTGTACATGTTCAGGTGACTGATTGCATGTTACACTTTGATAGAGCCCTTAGGATCTTGCTTTACTACCAACAGTATGATGGCGATCATATACGTGAGAGTTGGGTAGTTTATATGCATATCCTTAATTGTGGTCCCTAGTCATGGGAGTTTCGAGACAGGGCATCGATACTCCGGAGTAGACTAGTGTATACAGTCGAGACCCCGACGAGGGGCGGTGGCCGGTCTCACAAGCCACTGGTGTCAGTTGGATCACCTAAGATGTATACAGGTACTCATTGGGTTATGAGTACACCGGACAGGACTCGCCGGGAATCTGCTAGTTAGTACTATACCTATCGTCAGATAGCAGTTCCCTGGTGACATGTGTACAGGTTAGTTCATCGACCTGAGGTCGTCATTTGTCTCGTATGAGTTCCCACTGTGCTTTGATTTCTACCCTACCACGGCTCAAAGGAGTCGTGCAAACAGGTAGCTTTTGGGTACAGTCCCGAGCCATATGGAGACACGTGAGCGGATCGGCAGGGGATTCGTCTCTCCCGGTATTGGGGGCGAGGTCGTGCTGTGTCTTGGAGAGCCATTACACATAGTCCATGGCCATGGCAGGAGATTTACTGGTAGGTACTCCAGTAGTATCTCAGGGTGTTATTGGGCTACACTCCGACACGACTTATACTGCTTCTGGGGGTCTGACGTTACTAGCCCCCTAGGCGGATATGCGATACTCATTGACGAACGGACCGGACTGTATATACATTGTCACTGTTAAGTTCAGTAGGGTTTCTGGATGAGTTGGCTCATCGGCCTCCCTTGAGTTGGCTCATCGGCCACCCTTGAGGTCAGTCCATGGGCAGCCGTTACGCATAGCTAGTGCCGCTGACGGTTTGTGGTTAAACCCACTGCCAGGGTACTGACGAGTCATTAGAGTCCCCCACAGACAGTTTCCCAAGTTCGGGCGAAACGTTGTAGAGGCCGTATGGTTTTATGGCAGGGTTCGGAAAATGCACGTGCGTTTACGCACGTGTTATTTTTCGGGCAGATGATACTTGTCGGCTTTGGTTTAAGCCGGATCCGAGTATTATATTGAGTAGATATAATATCTTTGTCTCAGTTGCATTTGTATTCGGTCGTAATACAAATGCGGGTATATTTATACAGTTACGGGGTTATCCTGAAAGTTGTTTCAGGATCACTTTTGGAAGTTGCCAGTTTCCAGTTTTCTATCAGCCGTCTTTTAACATTCGGTTAAAGACGGATTTATCTTTTCTTGGATGAGGGTGAGTCATGCTTCTAGAAGGTTCTAGAAGGTTCTAGAATTTGATGACAAGGTTAATGACTCATGCTTTGATTTCAATGAGGTTTTGTTTTCCTTAAGATATTTTCATGTGTTCACATTATGATATTTTGCTTAAGGTTACTCTCCCCTCTCCTACACTCACCCTCCCACTTCTATAAGTGGCCGGCCCCCCTCCTCACTCTCTAACTTGATGGTTTTTCATTTGTGAAAAGATTATGATAGCATTTGGGGTGTATGGAATTTCACAGCTCATTTCATTCCAACACTCGATTCCCACAGCAACTTCATTAACCGTCCGTCCATAGCTTTGGACGGAACGAGACAAAGTTATCCACTCATTCTCTACATCATTCTTGGTCGTCTCTTTTAGCAAACTTGACGACCGAGTTGCCTCGAGTCAGAGGCGGGAGCCCGTTTAAAGAATCAGTGATGTGGTGCCACCTGGACGAGCAGATCGGAGATCGACGAGATCGGAGCAGCCGCAACGGAGCGTGGGATGATGGTTAAAGAACGAAGGACTCGGATCGTTCGGTATAACCTTTCTACACTCTTTACAGTTTGTTAGTTTAGCAATAATGGCAAATCCGGGTGAAAGTATACGATAGCGCCAGTTAAAAAGTTTTTTGTTCCGCATTTGGCGTCTGTAGACAGCCGGGGCGCTACCGTAGACTTACAGTGGTATCAGAGCCTCACCATTTTGCTATACTAACTTGTGCTAACGCGTTTAAAATATCGATCGAACCGGAAATCAAAAATCGCAATTTTTCAGCTTGATAGTTTCTGTTGATTTTAAATGGTGTCCTAAAATTATTTTACATATCTCAGAAATCTGTGCAGGGTTTTCTAAGGCACACGACAAAATTTGAGCAAGTGATTCCACTATATAGCCGCGGAAGCGCGGCCAAACCCATGGTTTGGCCGCGGATCTGCGGCCAACCTAATGAATCGCTGCATCAAATTTTGTCAGTGTCTTCTCTGGTAGAATTTTGGGTTTTTGGTATATATCTTTTGGGCCCAGGTTTTATTACTGTTCTACAGATTTGCGTGGGGCCCACTATGTGATATTTTGTCGATCGAAATTTAAACATGTTTGTTTACAGTGCTTACATTATATCTCCGACCGGGAATGTCATTTGATCGGTAAACCGTGTCTGATTGCTATAGTTCTTTTAGACGGGTTTGCGAACGTGACATTCGCGTTGATGTTCTGTGTTGTGCTGTGATGTTGCGGATTTGTCGTGGTGGATAGCAGTGTGCAATGGTAGTATAGTTTGAGTTTATTTGTACATTTGATATTGCGGGGCGAGCGTCCAACATGTGGACTGCCGTCACTGCCTGTTGTATAATATTCTTTTGGGGCACGACCAGGTTGCGGTCGATGTACCTGTTGTACTATTTTTCATTACTGTACTAGGTTTTACCCCGCGACGGAGTGCATGGATAGCCGGGTTCTGGGGGGCAACGGGTCCGCATCTCATGGCTTTGAGAGGCAGAGGGGTCCCACTCTAGAATTGGTAGACTATTCGCCGCACTCGTAGGGGGTACAGGTTGACCCAAGGAGGGGTGCCCAAGATTACCGGATTCTGTGAAGTGCCGGGTGTTCCATTCACTATGCTGTGGGGACTACCTCGCTTCAGGTTTTGGCGGGTAACTTGCCGCACTCGTAGGGGTCTAGGTTTCATTGCACAGGCTATCCACACGACAGGGGAACGTCGGGTTTCAGCAGCGGCTCTGTGAAACCCGGGGATCCCAGATTATCTGTATTGTTCTGTGATGCTTATTACTTTTCTGTAATGTTGCATATTATCACGCCTGGAGCGATTATTGTATATTGGTTTATATACTATTAGATGTTGTATATGTTTTACACCCGCGCTAGTCCAGTCCCCGCTCTGTCGTTAGTTAAGTAACCTAACGGGTGATGACGGGACCCAGTGACGAATGCGGATGGCATATACGTACATTTTATTTTCGTTCTTTTCTGGTGTGATTATTGATGGGACTGCGTTGATTCTGATCAATGCAAAATTAAACAAACCTGTTTTAGTTGTTGGAACAAATTTAAAAAAGTGTTATTGCAAAGACGTTTCCTTTTGCTTTGCATAGCGGTATTCAGTGGAATATCCTGCACCTCATTCGACGGGGCAAGGGCCGATATCCCTTCACCGGGACTGACCCCTTGGGCAGAAGTTTGCGTCAGGGTAATAACTTCACTATAGTCGATTACAAGTTGCTTTGCATAGCGGTATTCAGTGGAATATCCTGCACCTCATTCCACGAGGAAAGAGCCGAGATCCCTTTACCGGGAGTGACCTCTTTAGCAAAAGGTTTTCGCCACTATATTTTAAAAAGCTATCAGGTTCCTTCAGCGATATCAAGTTCACTACGTTAAAGGTTTTTCGCCAAAAACCAGCCGTAGCCCTCCGTCACTTCTTTTGGGTATTCAGTAGTATTCAAGCTATGTATTTTGACCTAACGCCAAGGCATGGTGTTTGGTAGCTGCTGGGTATTCAATTGTTGCATAGATAGATGAGTTGGTTTGGGACAGCCGTTCTGCCATTTTGACCTAACGCCAAGGGCATGTGCGGGTGGGTTCAAATTAACAAGATAGTGATGGGTAGAACTTGGCATGTGACTTATGACATTTTGACCTAACGCCAAGGTTATAAGAGCATGGGGCAAAAATCAGATCGGGAGTTTCTAAAGAAGCTGAAACTTTCCAGGCATGCGCATACCTTCTGGAGTGTGATAACGCGAGTGGATTCCGTCACGTTATCATGAGATGAGAGTTGGATCCCGATTCCCACTGATGAGTTGGTTTACTCTTCGGGTGATCCCGATTGATTCTTCTTTAGGTTTGGAGGAGAATTTGACAGGACAGTGGGAGGTTTCCGGATTAGATAAAGTGATAATCATTCTGATCTAGGTTAGAGTGCATGCAGAGTGTTTCTTTTCTCTCTCTCTTTGGCAGCGACCTTTGACCGACCCTAGACTATGACTCAGTGACCAGGTTGACCGAACCTTCTTAAAAATACTGGCTTTTGGATTTTCTATGTTGCATAAGTCATTGCCACTCCTTCTTTTACCCTTTGCATTTCTCAGAACACCCGTATTACTACGGATATCCACTTCCATTGGATAGATCCATCGTATGGTTATATACGAACTCGAAGGGACTTCTTCGAGGATGGATCCAGGTTCAGGAGAAATAGAATTGGTTTATTCAGTTGTCTTTTATTATCACCTTCTCTCAGGTTGCGAGAGCTCCTTGGTTTAGGAGAGTACACCTATTACGCTTATTGGATAGTCTTATTCCAAACCATAGGCAGGTGCCGAAAGGTAGGGAATGAAGAAAACCAATTAGCCTAAGTAGGGTGTGCAGAAGGTAATATGTAAAGACAAAATAAAGGGATTAGAAAGAGGGCAAAGTAAATTGCGACTGATATCATTCACGACCAAAACCGCGTACTTCATCGCCACTCCTATTTCACCTTTAAAGGAATAAGGTATTATTCAGTTGTCTTTTATCATCACCTTCTCTCGAGATGCGAGTACTCCTTGGTTTAGGAGGGTACACCTATTATGCTTACTGGATAGTCTTTTTCCAAACCATAGGCTGGTGCCGAACGGTAGGGAAGGAAGAAAACCATTTAGCCTAACGATGGTGTACAGAAGGTAACGACTAAAGACAAATAAAGGGATTTGGAGAGATGGCAATAAAATATACGGTTGAAGTCATGAATTGGATTATGGAAGAGGCATTGCTATGAATACCAGAATACCCCTACGAAACATTTTCATGTTTCAGTGCATTGTTAAGGAAAACTATTTTCCCGATTAGATACTTACTCCAAGGGTATGTATTTACCAGGTTTTATTATCATATCTGTATGGTTTTACAGATGATGAGTGGGAGTAAGATATTGGGAATTAGGTGATCATCCTCATTATATCGGAATTCGTTGTAATTGATGATATTTGAGAAAATCGCCAGGGTACAGTTTTCAACCTACGACGCACAGGTTTTGAGTTGTTCAAACTCAGCGGACTTATACAGAGTATTGTATGTTGTCCAAGTGTCCATCAGGACAAAGGGGTAGGTCCTCGTACTATGTTCTGTTTACTTATAACTTCTCTAGTATTTAGACAAGTGTTTCGTAGAAATACAAGGTCTGAGTTTTGAGAAGTTGTGGGTATAAGAATAAAGTAGAGAACCAGGTGTCACAAGTATCGGGATTCTTCAAAGAGATCGAAAATGTAGATTCTTGTGATTGGTATTCAGATGATAGTGATGGTTTTGAGAAACGTGTTTCTCTTTCAGGTTACTTATAATTGGATGGATTCCTAAGTTGAGTAATGCTGATTAGCCTCTTTCCATTAAGTTGATATGCACTGGAGACAGCTGCATGATTTGAATCAGGTTCCAATTAAATAAGTGCCAAAGTTTCTATATTGGATATAGAATGGATCGTACCTTAAAAGATATTAAGGTACGGGGAGTTGTCCAGCTTATGCTTAAAACCAGACTCTGGATAACTCAGGGCACGTTTCTGTAATGGCTGTTTGTGGGTTGACCCTGGCTATGACGAGGGTTGATATTCTACCATTTGGAAGATCAATAGTGATATTGTTCTAAACTCGCCACAGTTTTAGTAAAATGGATTTTTTCAGAAAACAGTAGTGGGGGTATGGTAGAACTGGAAGTGATTCCAGAACCGCGAACGATTACGGAAAATTTAATAGGACCTATATATTCAATCAGGTTTGACATTCCAATAGCCACTCCGCAGATATGGTGGGTAACCTCAGACACCCGAGAGGTACTCTGGTAGCCTCAAGGATGGTGACAGGGAGGATCTTGTTTACCCAAACTTGACACTACTGTTGTTCCAGGATATGAGACCCGGTAGGAGGGTTGTCATAGTCAGTGGGAGCAGTGGAAGCATAGTGGGCAAGATGCTTATATCTATTTATAGACTTGAGCAGTTATAGCGGAGATAGATCATCTAATTTTGATATGATAGTCATGGGTTTGACTTCAATCAGGATAGGGGATGGATCTGTTAAGAAGGTAGTAGGGTGTGATGTCATAGTATCTGGATGACATACACAAAGTAAGAAGTAAAATTCCTATACTACGATCGGTTGTACTGTGGTCGTCACACAGTTGTTTCTCCAGACAGGATATGGATATAATATTTGACATTCTGGTTTCTGGATCTATGGTTTTAGATCTAGATTTGGGTAGTTTCCCAATGTGGGTACTTTGACAGTATTCTAATCGTTTTTAGAATAGATGGCTCCTAGCATGGTGGTGTACCTGCAGGTGATGGAGTCACCCTCTCTAAAGGTGTCGTATAGACTAAAGGGGAGAGGGATGTGCATGATTGGCAGATCACTTGCTTAGGCAATTGAGTCAATCATGAGATGTCAAGTACCACACCAGATGTTGTTTTTGCACTAGTCGCGATAAGTTTGTATTAATCCAATCCTGGAGAGACATAAGGAAGCAGTTTTTAGAACATAAGTGGATGTTCTACGGATTTGATGACGTCAGCCTCCTTCGGGAGACGATTATCATTCCAGGCTTCAAAGGTGACATGGTTGACAGAGAGATTGTCAAAGTTATAGTTTTTCCCTCTGTAGAAGAGGGACAGTATTATGGACAGGTGGTCCAAGAGGATACTGTGGGAGGCTTGGTGCACGATACTGATTAGGTTCAGTGATCGATACAGTCTAAGAAGTTTGGATTTGGAGTTCATTTATGAACTAGGTCCCATCAGATATCCAGACATATTCTAAGACAGGTATTACTCAATTCGGGAGATGGCTTTCTCCGCGAACTTGAGATTAAGAGAGATATAGAAAGAAACATCTAGGCGGATCCACTCACTGAGGCTATTTCTCGAACACAATAGTTTTACAAACGGGCTTTGTGAAACTGATTAGTAGAGGAGTTGGATGTTCGGTTTCACACGGGCTGTGAGTAGTCGACATTGCAATAATTAGCCTTGAGTGCAAGTGGGAGATTGTTGGAGATAGTGCCCTCATAGTCAATTATTGGATCGCAGGTACGTGATTGCAATGATTGCGGAGGACCTATACCGGTAGGACAGTCTTACTCGAGATGATAGTATGCTATCTGGTTTGCCTTTATCAGTCGTGTACATGTTCAGGTGACTGATTGCATGTTACACTTTGATAGAGCCCTTAGGATCTTACTTTACTACCAACAGTATGATGGCGATCATATACGCGAGAGTTGGGTAGTTTATATGCATATCCTTAATTGTGGTCCCTAGTCGTGGGAGTTTCGAGACAGGGCATCGATACTCCGGAGTAGACTAGTGTATACAGTCGAGACCCCGACGAGGGGCGGTGGCCGGTCTCACAAGCCACTGGTGTCAGTTGGATCACCTAAGATGTATACAGGTGCTCATTGGGTTATGAGTACACCGGACAGGACTCGCCGGGAATCTGCTAGTTAGTACTATACCTATCGTCAGATAGCAGTTTCCTGGTGACATGTGTACAGGTTAGTTCATCGACCTGAGGTCGTCATTTGTCTCGTATGAGTTCCCACTGTGCTTTGATTTCTACCCTACCACGGCTTAAAGGAGTCGTGCAAACAGGTAGCTTTTGGGTATAGTCCCGAGCCATATGGAGGCACGTGAGCGGATCGGCAGGGGATTCGTCTCTCCCGGTATTGGGGGCGAGGTCGTGCTGTGTCTTGGAGAGCCATTACACATAGTCCATGGCCATGGCAGGAGATTTACTGGTAGGTACTCCAGTAGTATCTCAGGGTGTTATTGGGCTACACTCCGACACGACTTATACTGCTTCTGGGGGTCTGACGTTACTAGCCCCCTAGGCGGATATGCGATACTCATTGACGAACGGACCGGACTGTATATACATTGTCACTGTTAGGCTCAGTAGGGTTTCTGGATGAGTTGGCTCATCGGCCTCCCTTGAGTTGGCTCATCGGCCACCCTTGAGGTCAGTCCATGGGCAGCCGTTACGCATAGCTAGTGCCGCTGACGGTTTGTGGTTAAACCCACTGCCAGGGTACTGACGAGTCATTAGAGTCCCCCACAGACAGTTTCCCAAGTTCGGGCGAAACGTTGTAGAGGCCGTATGGTTTTATGGCAGGGTTCGGAAAATGCACGTGCGTTTACGTACGTGTTATTTTTCGGGCAGATGATACTTGTCGGCTTTGGTTTAAGCCGGATCCGAGTATTATATTGAGTAGATATAATATCTTTGTCTCAGTTGCATTTGTATTCGGTCGTAATACAAATGCGGGTATATTTATACAGTTACGGGGTTATCCTGAAAGTTGTTTCAGGATCACTTTTGGAAGTTGCCAGTTTCCAGTTTTCTATCAGCCGTCTTTTAACATTCGGTTAAAGACGGATTTATCTTTTCTTGGATGAGGGTGAGTCATGCTTCTAGAAGGTTCTAGAATTTGATGACAAGGTTAATGACTCATGCTTTGATTTCAATGAGGTTTTGTTTTCCTTAAGATATTTTCATGTGTTCACATTATGATATTTTGCTTAAGGTTACTCTCCCCTCTCCTACACTCACCCTCCCACTTCTATAAGTGGCCGGCCCCCCTCCTCACTCTCTAACTTGATGGTTTTTCATTTGTGAAAAGATTATGATAGCATTTGGGGTGTATGGAATTTCACAGCTCATTTCATTCCAACACTCGATTCCCACAGCAACTTCATTAACCGTCCGTCCATAGCTTTGGACGGAACGAGACAAAGTTATCCACTCATTCTCTACATCATTCTTGGTCGTCTCTTTTAGCAAACTTGACGACCGAGTTGCCTCGAGTCAGAGGCGGGAGCCCGTTTAAAGAATCAGTGATGTGGTGCCACCTGGACGAGCAGATCGGAGATCGACGAGATCGGAGCAGCCGCAACGGAGCGTGGGATGATGGTTAAAGAACGAAGGACTCGGATCGTTCGGTATAACCTTTCTACACTCTTTACAGTTTGTTAGTTTAGCAATAATGGCAGATCCGGGTGAAAGTATACGATAGCGCCAGTTAAAAAGTTTTTTGTTCCGCATTTGGCGTCTGTAGACGGCCGGGGGCTACCGTAGACTTACAACGGACACGCCGAGAACTCCCAGATGGTATTATACCGCACGTCAGATGGCAGTTCTCTGGTGACACTGGTACATGTTAGTCTGTAGACCCGAGATCGTCATAGAGTCTTGTGTGATTCCCACTGTGCTTTGATTTCCACCTTACCACGTTCAAGAGAATGTGCAAAATGGTAGATTTTGGGTACAGTCCTGAATCACATGGAGGCAATGAGCGATAGGAGGGGTTTCGTCTCTCTCGGTATTAGGAGTTGATGTTGCGCTGTGTTCGATTGGCTATAACTGGAAATCCCTGGCCAGGGTTGCTGAGATTTACTTGTAAGTGTTATCAGTAGTTTCTCGAACTTTTATGGACCTCATATCGACACGACTTATCAGTTACTGGGGTCTGACGTTTACTACCCCTAGACTAGATATGCAATATATCAAATGAAGAGACCGGACTGTACGGGAGTGTTACTGATTGGATTCAGAGGAGAATGTACAGGCTTGCTTTTTGATCTTCTGATCCCTCAATACCTGGGTGGCTGTTATGTTTAGCTGACCACTTGCAGCTTGTGGGTGTTTGATATGATCATCACCTACTGCCGGCGTATTGACGATTCTTTAAAGTCCTACACAGAGGTTTCCTGGCTCAGGAAAAACGAAATAAGAGCACAAATGTGATATGTGCAGGACCGAGAATAATACATGTATATGATACTGTATTCGATTCTCGCGATATGTGATATCGGCCGGGTATATGTGATATAGCCGGGTCATCGAATCAAGTGTTGATTCGATGAACCGATACTTGTTATATTAGTCGGTTATTTATGAAATAGCCGGATTATCGGATCAAGTGTTAATTCGATAATTTAATGTATAATTATATATTTGATATATTACATTACATTAACTAATATAAACTTACTTAAAGATTCTTTTTCTCACATGATAATACATTGATTTATATGCGATATATGTTAATTGTATTATTTTCTTTTGTTACAAAATATTGTATATGTGATATATAATATTGTAACATGTTAGGGTTACAAATGCAACTAGGGTTTTGAGATTAAACCATGTTAGGGTTTGGATTAGGGTTATTGTTTTGGATGAGCTTTGTGGAAGCTTCTTGAAGCTTTGACTTTGTCCTCACTCTTTGATATTTTCTTTAGATATTTGTTAACCCAATCCTAACCTTAACCTAGGGTTTATTCTCTACAAGGGTTAAGCATGACATGCTTAATCCTAGGTTGCAATTGTAACCACAACGATAATTCATTCATCACTTTCTTCTTCATCTTCTTCAAGCTCTTAAAGGCTTGCTTGATTTTTATTTGTGATGAAACAAAGTGAGATAAAGAAAACAAAAGAGAGCAAAATTCCTACTTCATCATCCTCATCTATTCTAGCTACTTAGATTAGGGTGTTTGCTTTACTAATACTTGATTAGTGAAGCAAGAGCTTGGGTTTGAGGTAGATCATCTTACTTCTTGAAGATTAGAAGCAAGGTTGCATCATTCTTTTCATGGAGCCTCTCTAGAGTCCGGGTACTTGATGATCGCAGCGAAGAGACCTCAACACGGAGCTTATGAAGCAAAGGAACGGACTACAAAGGTTTTAATCCCTAACTCTTAGATATTAAAGTGTTAACATGCTAGTTTTGTTTGATTCTTTTGTTAAAGATCTTAGGTTTAGGGTTATCTATAATGGCAAAATTTGAAATTGGCCTGTGAGATGCCACCCGAAATCTTGCTGCCGTTGTAGGTAACCCAACATGTAGCTGGTAATGAAACAACTTTTCCTTCAATTGCCTCTAATCGTCGCGTAATTGCTATTGGATATGTATGCCCTAGAGGCCTGTATTGTATATGATGCTATGGATATGTATATACATGACAATCTTACTCAGTTGTATATAGTATATTATTTGAGATGTCTCTGTCTTAATATGTGTGTGTTTCTTTCTCTTATTTCTTTATATTGCTTATATATATTGATAAAGACTCGATACAATAGTATACTATTATGGTTTGACTTTATCTTAACAAGTGCATATGTTATACTCGATATCACATATGGAAAATACATATTGATAAATCCCGTAGGATTTTGTTTGACTACCAATGTTATGATGACGATCATACTTGTAGGAGCTGGGTAGTCCATAAGCACATCCTTAAAGATCCCAAGTCGTAGGAGTATCGAGACCGAGCATCGGCACTCCTGAGTTGACTTGTGTATACGTTTCTAGACCCCGCTGAGGGGTGGTGGTTGGTACCACGGCTATAAGTGTGATCATCTAAGATTGTATACATGTGCTCACTGGGGGTGAGTACACTGGACGGACTTGCCAAGAACCTCTAGATGGTATTATACCTATCGTCAAATAACGGTTCTTAGGTTACATGAGTACATATTAGTTTTTAGACCTGACATCATCATTTGTCTCATGTGAGTTCCCACTGTGCTTTGATCACTACCTTACCACGGCTTTACTGAGTCATGCAAACAGGTTTTGGTTGGGTACAGTCCCGAGCCATATGGAGGCAGTGAGTGATTGTTAGGGATTCGTCTCACCCAGTATTGGAATTCGATATCGAACTGTGTCCGGTTCGCTAGAACCATAAGACCTTGGCCAAGACAGTTGAGATTTACTGATGGTTCGATCGGTACTTTCTCAGATTGGTCCTGAGCCAAATCAACACGACTTATCAGGTCAATAGCGGTCTGACGTTTACTATCCCCTGGACCCTGTGTGGGATGCTCTTAGACGAAGAGATTGGACTGTACGGAGATTGTAACGGATAGGCTCAGTAGGGGTCTGGATGAGCTTGCTCGTCGGCCTTCTTTTCGATAGGTACCTCGGTAGCCGTTACGTACAGCTAGTTCCACTGACGTGCTTGTGGTTAAACCCACTGCCAGTGTACTGTAGAGTCTTTAGAGTCTTACACATAATGTTTCTCTGGTTCGGGAGAAACGATGTGGTGGCCGTATGTTTATATGTGTAGGGTTCCGATCTGTTATGACCCGGAAAAAGGCATATGACTGGCATTTGAATCATGTGAAGTCTATAGGACCCCACCTAATTCAAGTAAGCCAAAGCCCAAAAATCTAAACCTTTTTAGGGAAATAATATAGGTGAAGTTTTTAAATTAAAGGTATAATGAAATCGAGTTTTCCTTTAAAATGCATAGGTAATGATATATGAAAATGCAAGTGGATTATACTATAGTTGAAAACATTTTTCATCTTAAAAAATTTGGGCAGCACCTCCCTTGTATATTTTGATCCAAAACCCTATACAAGCAATATATATAGGCATCCCCAAGCGGGAGCTAGCTCTTCGCCAATTGGCGGAATCACAACCATGAAATAAACATATATACGATGCCCTACGGCGAAGATCAAACACAGAAAGAATAAATAAGGCAAGACATCATCATCTCAAAGAAGCAACATACACCCATCACTCTAAGTCTTGCAAATACAAGTCTGAATAGATCTACCAATATACAAATTCTAGTTTCTGATTGATAGAGTTTATCTAGATACAATAGAATATAAAGGGTACAAGAGTGGTCACGATCCAACGTTTGTCCCACCTACCAAAGCAAAACATCCTGAAGGAACTGTGTGCCAGCAATGCCGCTACTGATCAAAGCGGTCAAACCTGCAAAAAAATTGTGGCACAACAGGGGTGAGTTGCCAACTCGTGAGTAGAAAATATCAGCATGTAGAAATCGAATAACAAAGATTCCCAGGTCATACTATATCATGAAGGTAATACTATGATATATAGGGTGGCCATGTATGCATATATGTCAACAATAGAGTCAATGCAAATGACATATAAAAATAAACATCTGAAATCATATGCCTATATGCATGTGGATATCATCCACGTGTGTTCATCAACGACACAATAATATCATCGAACCTGAGTGTCCAATATCGACATTCGAAACATCATGAAAACATATGCCTATATGTATGAGGATATCAACCAACGTGTGTCCATCAACGACACACCAAATCATGGAACCTGAGTATCCAACACCGACACTCGAAACATTATGAAACCTGTGTTCAGCATCGACACGAAAATCCTCATATCTCGGGCTCCGTCAGTCCGGATCGGCCCATGGGCTCTGTCAGTCTGAATTGGCCCATATCCATCTGATCTCACGACCACGGTCAGTATCCTCCGGATATCCGCCGCGCCAAACTATCACCTGTAGGGTAGTGCTCCCTCCTGCCAGGCTCATCGTCTACATCTTGAGCTTCTTGTCCCGGGGTACCATACCGGGTCCACCATGTACCCACAGACGGCTCATCCAACTCCTCGAATCGGGTCTCGAAACAATCTCAGAACCGAGAAAACTCATGGTGGATGCCTCGAAATCACATCATGAGAAACTGCTTTTTTAAAACAATTTATAATTTCCTTTGAAATATATCTACGGTTCTCAAATCCAGAAATCTCAAGAAAACAGTATCTCATTGCATATAACCATTAAGTACGATGTATGCAAACATAAAATAGTATTATGAGCATATCAAGTGATAGTACTGAACAATGGATATACTTTACGATTATGAATAATATCATGATATGGCAGTTCTACTTGCAAGTGGCATGGCAATTACCGATGATGACTGTGTGTGAGCTGGCAAATCTGTATAAGTGTAACGTGCGCATCATCGATAATTGTACAGGTGTAGTAGCAGACGATATCATAACAAATAATGGAAGCACAGTTATATATATAAAATGCAATAAAAGTAAGATGAACGTAGCAGAAAGGTAAATAGTAACGCAACAAGCTAAGATATACCTCGATATACAAGCCATACAATTATCGTATCTAAAATAGCACGAATCTTTATTTTTAGAAAAGTAGGGACTATAGCATTTTTAAAGAAAATAAATACCCTTTTGAAATCCGTAGCGTCCCTCGGTTTGTATTTTTTGAAAATGTACATGATTAGTTAGTTTTGAAAATAGGTATGACTCAAACCCTATTCTAACATCTACTTAAGTAATTAAAAAACTAAAAAGCTAAACTAATCCCGAGTCAAAAGTACGGATCAATCATCATATATACATCTCGTACGGTATAGTCCGTCGTACGGTCTCCTCAAAATCGAGGGTACGGGTTAAATATCATATATCATAATTCGTACGGTATGGTCCATCGTACGATATCATAATCAAGGGTACGGATCTAAGGTCACGTACAACATATCACTCTTTATTCTCTCTCTCTCACACACACACACATACACACATATAACTCAAGTCACATCTATATCAAACTCATATCATGTCTTGGCAAAATTATCTATATTCTCATATCGTCTTACATCCATATATCGACATATTAAGCCAAGTCATCTTATTTCATCACATTCTATTTTCATCATATCAACGTCCCACATCAATGTCATCTTATATATATATATATATATATATATATATATATATATATATATATATATATATCATATTTTCAGTTGTATGTATGTATAATCTCACACCATCTATTGGCATATGAATATAACATGTACATTGCCTTGCATCCTCAAGCCAACATATCCACTAAAGTCATCTTTTATCATATCATCTCATACTAAAACTTTTAATCATATCCGTAAGTTCATAGCATATCTTTTCTCCAAATATAATTTATATATCGATTTTCCATATCAATGGTTGCGGGGGTGCTATACGCCATCCAACCGACTTTCCCCGTAGTTATAAATCTACTCATCTGCCAATCTCCTCGCTTAGCCGAAGTCGATGTGCTTTGTCATCTCGGAAGTCCACGCGAAGGTACCTACATATCAACACACGTCGTAACGTTATTAAAACGAAGTCCGAAAACCGATACGGCATATGAAGTACTTATAGGTTAGAACCTATAGCCTACGCATACAAAAACAACCAAATAACCCTCATCGTTAACATACAAACGTCCAACGACCAAATCACGTCAAGAAATTCATAAATCCAAGTTTCATATATCGGAAAACATTGTCAAAACCAACTCAAAATGCTCCCAGATTTTGGCACAGGTAGACTGGGACAAAAATAACAATACAGTAGCTAGGTTATAAGGAGTGTGAGCTACAGACCAAAATCCAACACCAGACACTAAAACTTGCCCGACGAGATAGCTAAAATACCCGGGGTCGTCGGACCCAACAAAGAAATTGGGTCTCATTCTCCTGTGGTGGTCTTCTAGTGGTCTATCTAGGTTAATGTAGCTGTTTGTTTTTCTTATAAATACCCCAAGTTGCTCCAGATTCCATCTGAGCATCACAATCAAAGAAAACCGACACGGGACAAATTCTAAGTTCGTGTATCGGGTCTTAGTCTCTGATCTAGGCCATTAAACATCACTAAGGCCTCAAATACACCTTCACAAGACATACTATCCTTAAACCTCTTCTAGGAATATTCAAAGATCACTTAACTACATCGGTTTGACTCTAAACTACTATAGGACGTAAAGAAAACTAATAACAAGACTTGAAGTGTAGGATTATATTGTAAGTCCACGTTACCCTTCCCCGGTTCTTTGGGATTGCGGAAATGGTGAAAAACGATTTTTCTTTAGGTGGTAACATGGACTCAAAATACGGATCTTTGTTAAACAACTATCTAACAACCTAACTAGGAGTTTTACCTACTCGGTTAGGGGGTTATACCTTAACTCGAACTCCTTCGTCTTCAACTCCTTGTGGTGGTCGGATCGGCCTCACCTCGTCGTCTCCTCGCGCCGAAGATGGATCCACCCGAAAGCTTCTACCTTTTGGCTTCTACTTCAAACTTGAAGAAACTAGAACACTTGGCTTGCTAGACCTTGTGAACTAGGATGAGTAGAGAAGTGTTTTGGGTTTTATCTCTAAGGAAAATATTTCTCAACACATGAGAGGGAGTTTCCTTGAGCTAGAGACAGCAAGAGGAAGATGAAGAGAGCTCGAGCATGAGAGAGCAAGCAAGAGAGAGAAAGCAAATGAAAAAATGAGCAAGACTTTTTTTTGCTCCCATGCTCTCATAATCCAAAATCATAATAACAAATAATGATAATTGAGTATTATGTGATGGTTGTTATCATATCAAATGGCAATATCAATTCTTGCATTAAATGCAATTTGTGAACAAAACAAGCAAGCTAAAGTCAATGCAAAGAAATGATAGCCATTGTCATGATGGTGGTCAACAAGTCCAACCTAGTCAACCGGTCAACAAAAGTCAACAAGTCAACAAGGTCAACCCTTCAACCCTAACCATGTCACTATAATACTTAATTAATATTATTGTTAATCATATTTCTAATTCTCATTAGGGTTAAGCAAAAGTCAACAGTCAACAACCCTAATGAAAATCCTCTTCCTCTGTCTCTGTCAACTGTGCATACACACCCGCATCCGCATTCCGGGAAACACGAATACAACTGAGATAAAACCAATCCCAAAATGTATACTAGGATCTGGCTTAAACCAAAGCCCGCTAGTAATAACTGCCCGGTCACTAAACGTGCACAAGTGCACGGATGTGACCGAACCCTGTCGCAAAACCATGCGACCTCTACTCTTTTGCCTAAAGGCGAATAGCTCTCTGTGTGGGACTCTAAAGACTCGACACTACGCTGGCAGTGGGTTCAACCACAGACTCCAAGCGGTACTAGCTGTGCGTAATGGCCCCCAGGTAGATGCCGATAAGAAGACGGACGAGGTGAAACCCATCTAAACTCCTACTGAGCCTGAATGTGACAATCTTCGTACAGTCCGGTCTGTTCGTCTGAGAATATCGCATGGCGGGCCTAGAGGGGCGGTAAACGTCAGTCCCCTAATAGCGGTACAAGTCGTGTCGGAGTATAGCCCAGAACACCCTGAGATAACACTGGAAACCTACCAGTATATCTCGCTTGCCCTGGCCAGGGACAACTGTGTGTAATGGCTCTCCATGACACAGCGCGATATCAACTCCCAATACCGGGAGAGACGAATCCTGTCTAGCCGTCACTGCCTCCAAGTGCTTCGGGACTGCACCCAACTACTACCTGTTTGCACGACTCCTTTGAGCCGTGGTAGGGTAGTAATCAAAGTACTGTGGGAACACACTCAAGGCGATGTGACAGTTCAAGTCAGCGGACTAAGCTGTACTCATGTCACCTGGGAACTGATAACTGACGATAGGTATAGTACCAACCAATCAGCTCCCGACGAGTCCTGTCCAGTGTACTCGTAACCTAACGAGCACCCGTATACTATCTCAAGTACGACGTACTGACGGCTGTGGGACAGACCGTCTCCCCTGCTGGGATGAGAAGCGCATACGCTAGTCTACTCCAGAGTATCTATGCCCTGTCTCGATAGTCCTACGACTAGGGACCTGTATAAGGATGTGCTTGTGGATTACCCAGCCCCCACGAGTGTGACTGCCATCACAACGCTGGTAATCAAGCAAAGATCCTAAGGGCTCTACTAATATGTATAAGCAATATGCTAAAAGAAATACATGCATATATTGAAGTAGAAACAAACCAAGTAGCATACTACCATTTTGAGAAAGATTGTCTATACAACTGTGAATATCCCAAGCTTCCATTAAGTAGTATACAAACTAGTATGATACAGTAATGGCCTCTAGGGCATATACACTAACAATCTCCCATTTGCACTAAGGCCATGTACGGGCATATCGGAGACCTATCATCTCGATCAGCCGCTCGAACTGAGTCTGGGGTAAGGCCTTCGTGAGTGGATCAGCAGTGTTATCTTCCGTATTTACTCTCTTCACCTCGATCTCCCGGCGATCTACGATCTCCCTGATCAGGTGGCACCGCCTCAAAATGTGCCTGGACTTCTGATGGGACCTGGGTTCCTTCACTAAAGCTATAGCGCCGTTGTTGTCACAATACAGCGGTATTGGATCAACAATGGTAGGAACCACCTGAAGCTCCATGAGGAACTTCTTCATCTAGATAGCTTCCTTTGCGGCATCGCAAACAGCTATGTACTCCGCTTCCATAGTTGAGTCAGCAACGGTCTCCTGCTTGGAACTCTTCCAGCAAACCGCCCATCCATTGAGGGTAAAGACATAACCCGACATGGACTTGGAGTCATCCTTGTCACTCTGGAAGCTGGAGTCAGCAAAGGCCTCGATCTGGAGGTCTTTTCCGCCATACACCAAGAACATCTCCTTAGTCCTTCTCAGGTACTTGAGAATGTTCTTTACTGCTATCCAGTGTTTCTCCCCTGGGTCCGACTGATACCGGCTTACAACGCTCAATGCGTATGCTACATCTGGTCTGGTACATAACATCGCATACATTATAGAGCCTACCGCAGATGCGTAGGGTATAGATGACATGCGAGCCCTTTCCAAATCAGTCTTGGGAGACATCTCTTTGGAGAGGGTGATTCCGTGACAAGCCGGTAGATTACCGCGCTTGGAATCTTCCATACTGAATCGTTTCAGTATGGTGTTGATGTACCTTGACTGTGAAAGTCCCAACATCCTCTTAGATCTATCACGATAGATCTGGATCCCCAGAATGTAGTTGGCATCGCCCAGGTCCTTCATGGAGAACCTCTGTGACAAGAATCCTTTGACTGACTGTAGTATAGGAATATCATTTCCTATTAGGAGAATGTCATCTACGTACAAGACGAGGAATACTACAGTTCTCCCTACAATCTTACTGTAAATGCATGGTTCATCTGGGTTTTTGATAAAGTCGAATTCTTTGACAGTATCATCAAAGCAGATGTTCCAACTCCTCGATGCCTGCTTCAGTCTATAGATGGACTTGAGCAACTTGCACACTTTACCGCTGCTCCCACTCTGAATGAATCCCTCTGGCTGATCCATATAGACGCACTCTTCTAAATTTCCATTTAGGAAAGCCGTTTTTACGTCCATCTGCCAGATTTCATAATCGTGGAAGGCAGCAATGGCAAGAAGGATCCGAATGGATTTTAGCATAGCCACTGGAGAAAAGGTCTCGTCATAGTCCAAACCAGGTCTTTGACGAAAACCCTTTGCAACTAGCCTAGCTTTATAGGTTTCAACCTGCCCATCTACACCAATCTTCTTTCTGAAGATCCATTTGCAGCCTACGGGTTTTACCCCTTCTGGAGCAAAGTCCAAAGTCCAAACTTTGTTGGTGTACATGGACTCCATCTCGGTCCACATTGCATCCAGCCATTTTACTGAGTCACCGCTCTGAATGGCTTGCTAGAAGCTTGTAGGCTCATCATAAGCAACTGTGCAATCCTCTCTATCCCCGTCTATGAGAAAACCGTAGTATCTCTCGGGCGGATGAGACTGCCTACTACTCCTGTGGAGTGGCGCAGGAATGTCTGATTCTCCTGAACCTTCCGGCTCTTCCAAGCTTTCAGTAATAGCTTGTGGTTCTGGAATTTCTTCCAGTTCTACTACGCTCTCACTTGTACCTTTTTCTAAAAACTGATGTTCCAGAAAGTGGGCATGACGAGAAACAAAAACCTTTTGTTCCTCTGTGTAATAGAAAAAATACCCCCTGGAGTTCTTTGGGTATCCACAAACTTACACGGTACTGAGCGTGCCTCGAGTTTGTCCGCATGCTGCTTTTTAACAAAAGCTGGACATCCCCATATCTTTAGATATTGAAGAGAGGGTTTCTTCCCACACCACATCTGATATGGTGTGGTAGGCACAGTCTTGGAGGGAATCTTGTTCAAAAGATATGCAGCCGATTCTAGTGCATAACCCTAGAAGGATCGCGGTAACTCAGCTTTACTCATCATGGAACGAACCATATCCAATAGGGTTCGATTCCGCCTTTCTGATACACCGTTGTGTTGTGGTGTGTATGGAGGAGTAAGCCGCGAGAGAATTCCATTCTCTTTTAAGTAGTCCAGAAACTCGGCACTCAAGTATTCTCCACCTTGATCAGATCTCAATGTCTTGATACTTTTGCCTGTTTGTTTTTCAACTTCATTCTTGTATTCCCGAAATTTCTCAAAGACCTCGGATTTGTGCTTCATCAAGAATACATGTCCATACCTAGAGAAATCATCTGTGAAAGTAATGAAGTATGAATAACCACTTCGCGCATGTGTAGACATTGGACCACACACGTCACTGTGTATGAGTCCCAAGAGCTTGCTCGCTCTTACTCCGTGTCCAGTGAACGGAGTCTTTGTCATCTTTCCCATGAGACAAGATTCACAAGTGGCATAAGACTGATACTCGAACGAATTCAAGTATCCCTCTTTACGTAACTTTGTTAACCATGTCTCATTAATGTGACCCAGTCTACAATGCCATAAGAAAGCTTGATTTAATTCCGGAGACTTTCTTTTAAGTGTGTTCTGGACACTGAAAATCTGAGCTTGATTTAATACGTATATCCCGTTTTTCAATATACCTGACCCAATCAGAACTTGATTTAGGTGGATGTTGATTACATCGCTTACAAAAGTAAAATCATATCCTTCCTTAGAAAGTAAGGATACTGATATGATATTACAAGTCGCACCTGGTACATACAAACAGTCACGCAGAATCAATATCTGCCCAGTTGTCAGTCCAAGATGATATTCCCCTACGGATTCAGCATCCATGCTCATTCCGTTCGCAACCCTGAGAGTCATATCACCTTTCCTGATAACCCTACAGTTTCTCAGAGCCTGTAACGAATTACAGATGTGAGATCCTGATCCGGTATCCAATACACAGGAAGTAGGGTTAACTGACATACAGTTCTCTACTACAAACACACCTGAAGCCGAAGCCACAACATGCTTCAAATCCTGGCTACTGGCTTTGCTAGCCCTGCAATCCTTCTGCCAATGTTCATTCCCGTAACAATAGGAACGTCTCTCTTTTACTACATCTAGCCCCGAAACTTTTGCCCTTCCCTTTCCTTCTTCTTCTCTGGTTTCCTTCAGGGTAAAAGGTAGAGACTGTAGAATCAAGTCAGCATCTGACCCGTTCTTCAACGTGGTCTTCAGGTCCGTGAGCTCAAAATAGCTGGTCTCTGTAAGGACGTTGCCCCTTACAGATGACCTGATAGCCAACCTCGCTTGAAGCAATTCGTTCGAGGTCTCATATCTTGCGATACGAGATTGCTCTCCATATAAATCTTTGTTATGGAGGAAGATAGAAAATAAGTCCATCTTCTCGTGTTGCCTCTGGTATGCACCATCAACTGAGGCCAACACGAGGCACTTGGCTTTCGCACAGTCTTTTTCCGATGTCTTACGGATATCAATATCCGTGACAGGGGAAACTGGTCCTGAGACGGCAGGGGTTTGATTAGTTAAGAGGTGTCCCAGCTTGTCATGGGCAATGGACATCTGGACAGACCTTTGCCAATCATAACAGTCAGGTTCAGTCATTTTATTATCTAGATGTAACCTATGTGTGGTCACTGGGTCGCTGCAATTAAGAGAGAGAGAGAAGAAAACACTCAGCATGATGCTCTTGCAAGTTTAGATTGGTTTTTAATTTATCTAAACATGATGGCTCCCACTGTTTCTCGAATCCCTCCTCAAACCAAAAAGGAAGAATTAGTCAGGATCAATCTCACCGTACAATACTTGCTTAACCGTTCAGCCAGGCCGGCGTCGGTACTTCGAGGGAGGTTTTCCAACGCTTGCGTGAAGATCCTTAATTAAATAACCTCTTTTCCCTGGGGGCGTAGCCCCGCTAACGCCTTTGTAGACACCTACTTGGTTTATAGCATTGATCGTTAAGTGAGAAAGTTCCCGAGGAGTAGCATATACTCACAGTAGGATCGGGATCCAAATATCATCGCGTGACAAAACTGAAGGAATCCTACCAGAATCATCACACTCCAAATGGTATGCAGCGCTAGCAAGTTTCTGGTTCTTTAGAAACTTCCGATGTGGATTTTTGCCCCATGCTCTTATGACCTTGACGAAGGCCAATATATCATAAGTCACATGTCAAGTTCTACCCGTCATTGTCCAGGTTAATTTGAACCCACCCGCACATACCCTTGACGAAGGCCAAAATAGTAGTACGATTGTCCCAAACCAACGCATCTATCTGTGCTACAGATAAATATTCAGCAGCTACCAATCACTATGCCTTGGCGAAGGTCAAAATACATAGCTTGAATACTACTGAATATTTAACTGAAATGACGGAGGGCTACGAATGGTTTTGGCGAAACCGTGAACGTAGTGAATTTGATATAATCGAAGGAACGAGATAGCTTTTAAAAGGAGTGGCTCAAGCTCCGCATTTAAAAGTTGGTTTTTGAAAAGAACCGAGTGGTTTTGAAAGTGTTCCAACGAATTTACTTTGGTTTATTTTCTTGCATTAATTTTTTTAATGCGTCCCATCATTTAATCCTACCATTGCAGAAAACAACCAAAATATGACGTACGCTTATGCCATCCGCATTCGCCACGGGGCCCCATCATTACCCGTTAGGTTACTTAACTAACGACAGAGCGGGGGCTGGACTAGCGCGGATGCAAAACATAAGCAACGCCTAAATAGATATCATATATAGATATATTGCAATGATAGCCAATCCAGATCACAGATGAACACATTGGATATACTAGGAATCCGCATTCCGTACGAGCCTGTAAGGGAAAGCGGATTACACGGTCGTGATGAATAGCCAATACCCCACCCAAGATCCCTACGGGTGCGGCAAACTACCCGCCAAATACCCGAACCGAAGCAACCTCCCTCAACTCGTGAGTAGGCCACTCGGCACTTCGAGGTACCCGGTAGTTTGTGCACCCCCTCCATGGGTCTATCCTAGGAGCAAAAACAGTAAAAGAAATTATACAATGACGGCTACAACCTCACCTCGGTTGTGCGGCCAAATAAATAATATTACATCAATTACAAATTTACATGAAGTGAAAGATAAAGAAAACTCTCATCTCACAACCCCCCGGCTATTCATCCGCGATAATCCAATGAATTCATATACACATACCATCAACATTACAGATCACAGATATGTATAACCACCACTAATCGACGTATAGCGATTAGGAGACGTTCAATACATATATCACATCACAGAAATAAACCCGTTAGCTTAAGTCTTTAGAAGTTCGACCAAAATACGGATTTTCAAGCCCCAAAAACAAATTTTGCTTTCTAGAAAATCTGGGCAGAAAAAACATATTGTAAAAATCGCAAAACAACACAGAGAACACACTGCAGTTAAAATGATCCACGGCCGAGTCAACTCGGCCGCGGATCCGTGGCAAGAAGCCCTTCTAGCCGCGGTTCCGCGGCGAGTTGGTCGGTTCGTTGGCTCGTTTTTCTGCTGTGTTCAAACAAAACCCTGAGACGATTTTTGGTATATGTCAAATAATTTTTAGAGCTTTAAAAAAATCGACAGAAAGAACATGTCCCGGGCGGGTTTTGTGATTTTTCTTTTCGATCGAACTTCTAGTTACTTTGCTAACATGTTAGATAGTGTTTAACCTGGCTCTCATACCACTGTAATTCCACGTTACCCTTCCCCGGTTCTTTGGGGTTGCGGAAATGGTGAAAAACCATTTTTCTTTGGGTGGTAACATGGACTCAAAATACGGATCTTTGATAAACAACTATCTAACAACCTAACTAGGAGTTTTACCTACTCGGTTAGGGGGTAATACCTTAACTCGAACTCCTTCGTCTTCAACTCCTTGTTGTGGTCGGATCGGCCTCACCTCGTCGTCTCCTCGCGCCGAAGATGGATCCACCCGAAAGCTTCTACCTTTTGTCTTCTACTTCAAACTTGAAGAAACTAGAACACTTGGCTTGCTAGACCTTGTGAACTAGGATGAGTAAAGAAGTGTTTTGGGTTTTATCTCTAAGGAAAATGTTTTTCAACACATGAGAGGGAGTTTTCTTGAGCTAGAGAGAGCAAGATGAAGAGGAAGAGAGCTTGAGCATGAGAGAGCAAGCAAGAGAGAGAAAGCAAATGAAAGAATGAGCAAGACTTTTTTTTGCTCCCATGCTCTCATAATCCAAAATCATAATAACAAATAATGATAATTGAGTATTAAGTGATGGTTGTTATCATATCAAATGGCAATAACATTTCTTGCATTAAATGCAATTTGTGAACAAAACAAGCAAGCAAAACTCAATGCAAAGAAATGATAGCCATTGTCATGATGGTGGTCAACAAGTCCAACCTAGTCAACCGGTCAACAAAAGTCAACAAGTCAACAAGGTCAACCCTTCAACCCTAACCATGTCACTATAATACTTAATTAATATTATTGTTAATCATATTTCTAATTCTTATTAGGGTTAAGCAAAAGTCAACAGTCAACAACCCTAATGAGAATTCTCTGCCTCTGTCTCTGTCAACTGTGCATACACACCGGCATCCGCGTTCCGGGGAACACGAATACAACTGAGATAAAACCAATCCCAAAACGTATACTAGGATCTGGCTTAAACCAAAGCCCGCTAGTAATAACTGCCCGGTCACTAAACGTGCACAAGTGCACGGATGTGACCGAGCCCTGTCGCAAAACCATGCGACCTCTACTCTTTTCCCTAAAGGCGAATAGCTCTCTGTGTGGGACTCTAAAGACTCGACACTACGCTGGCAGTGGGTTCAACCACAGACCGTAAGAAGCACTAGCTGTGCGTAACGGCCCCCAGGTAGATGCCGATAAAAAGACAGACGAGGTGAAACCCATCTGAACTCCTACTGAGCCTGAATGTGACAATCTCCGTACAGTCCGGTCTGTTCGTCTGAGAATATCGCATGGCGGGCCTTGGGGGGCGGTAAACGTCAGTCCCCTAATAGCGGTACAAGTCGTGTCGGAGTGTAGCCCAGAACACCCTTAGATAACACTGGAAACCTACCAGTATATCTCGCTTGCCCTGGCCAAGGACAACTGTGTGTAATGGCTCTCCGTGACACAGCGCGATATCAACTCCCAATACCGGGAGAGAGGAATCCTGTATAACCGTTACTGCCTCCAAGTGCTTCGGGACTGCACCCAACTACTACCTGTTTGCACGACTCTTTTGAGCCGTGGTAGGGTAGTAATCAAAGTATAGTGGGAACACACTCGAGGCGAAGTGACAGTGTCAAGTCAGCGGACTAAGCTGTACTCATGTCACCTGGGAACTGATAACTGACGATAGGTATAGTACCAACCAATCAGCTCCCGACGAGTCCTGTCTAGTGTACTCGTAACCTAACGAGCACCCGTATACTATCTCAAGTACGACGTACTGACGGTTGTGGGACAGACCGTCTCCCCTGCTGGGATGAGAAGCGCATACGCTAATCTACTCCGGAGTATCGATGCCCTGTCTCGATAGTCCTACGACTAGGGACCTGTATAAGGATGTGCTTGTGGATTACCCAGCCCCCACGAGTGTGACCGTCATCACAATGCTGGTAATCAAGCATAGATCCTAAGGGCTCTACTAATATGTATAAGCAATATGCTAAAAGAAACACATGCACATATTGAAGTAGAAACAAACCAAGTAGCATACTACCATTTTGAGCAAGATTGTTTATAAAACTGTGAATATCCCAAGCTTCTATTAAGTAATATACAAACTAGTATGATACAGTAATGGCCTCTAGGGCATATACACTAACATATATCTCATTTGCAACTGAAGAAAATTCTTGAGTTGCCCCAAGTGCTCAAAATTCAGACTTGATTGATCCATGGTGTTTGTAGTGATGTGAGGAACACTTTTTGTGAACGGGGTATAAGATTTTGTGGTGGCTTATAGGGCAGTGTATGGTGGAAGAGGAGATGGCGGGATGAAAGAGAAGGAGATGGAGAAGAAGGATGAAGCAGAGGATGTAGTGAAGAAGAGCCAAGGCTAGAAATATCCGCCCTCTCTCTTGCCCAGACCCCATGACCATGCCTCCTTGTCCCCTCTCTTGCTTTTCTTTTTCTTTTAATTTTTAAAACAAAAATCAAAACCATAAAGTAGCTAATGAAGCATGCTGCAAAATAAGGTGAGCAAGTTTTGCAACATGTTGTGTTGCATGTCACATACATATAAACAAGATTAATGCATGATTAGTGAAAATTAATCAAGTTTAGCATTAACGTTGTATACAAATAATTATATAATAATCTATAAATGCTTAATTCACATAATTTCTTTCAAAATCAATAATTCTTATTAATTTTCCAAATATTTTCCAAACTACCGATATATAATTATACCATTTTACGAAAACCCTAATTTGCAAATCGAATAGTTTTCGTGAAATATATTATTTTATTATTTAAATTCAAAAAAAATAATATTTTATATTTCTGAAATGTTACACGATCGAATGATAATACTAGACGGCTTAGGATTGAGCCAGATTATTTAATCGCGTATTGATTTAATAATTTACATATATATATTTCGATATGTATATTCTAATGGTATCCAAGTTTTCGATCGGACGATTGATGATACTAGCGGGCTTAGAATTAAGCCGGTTTGTTAAATCAGATATTGATTTAATAATAGTATTATATTAGTAGTATTATTCTATCTCTTGGGTATTCATATTTTTGTACGAATACGGGTATGTATATACGGTAGAAAATATTTTGTATTTATACAAAATACCTTCTAGAAGACGACACCTCATCATACATTTTTTCTATTTTGTTGAAAATAGAAAATGAGGTGAAAAAGGATGAGATGACATGAAATATGGATGAAGCATGGTTTTGGTATTTATTGCAAATACTATTTGAGTATGGTTATGTTTTTTTAATAAATGAAAATGCTTTATAGAAAAAGAGATAGCCATTCTTCTTGATATCCTTCATTTTTTTTTGCCACTCACTCTCTTCTTCTTGAGTTCATTCTTTAGTTAAATCATTATCATTCTCATGTGTTGAGAACCAAAGGATTTGAGATAGAAAACTACTACTAAACATAACCACATCATCTTTGCAAACTAGATTAGCAAACTAGTTTACTTAGTTTGCTTCTGTTTGAAGTAGGAGCTTGAATCAAGAACCTTCAGGTGGATCATCCAGGACCGAGAAGGCCGGCCGTCAAGGTTGATCCAGAAGACCTCAAGGAACTTATGAAAAGAAGTGAAGACCCATCAAGGTAGCTAGACTCATTTATTTTACTAGTTTTGATGTTTAGTTAGATTCAAGAATGTGTTTTCTAGCACTAAGTTTTAAAAAGTGAAAGTTTTTCGTTCCGTGACGGCCGTGGTCAGCGGCCAGTGCGCTAGGAAATCCAACATGGTATCAGAGACACCTAAACATTAGGAACTAGTAGTAGACGATGTTTTAGCTTCAAAACCGAAAAATTCCGATTTCAAAACGCACTCTCTATCCAAGAAATCTTTTGGTATCTGAAAAATTTTAAAACAAGTGCAAAGGCTTACTCTAGATATGAGTGTGACACACGATGAAAATGACATAATTCCATCACAATAAAACTGCCCAAAATGTCTAAAACCCCGATATGGGCGGTTTACTGTTCATATTAGACCCTCTTTTTCATCCAGTGTCTTGGGTTTTGTAAATTGGTATTTTTGATCTTGTTTGATTTACCCCAGATATCACTTAGTGTTATCTTTGCTTTGGGGCAACTCGGAAAGTTTAGAACTTAAAAATTTTGCTTCGTTGATTTCTGTGATGTGGTGCATGTGTTTTCAAACATCGTCTATTTGCTATATGTCATTTAGACGGGGTTGCACATACTTTCTTATGCTGCTGTGATGTTTATATCTATGATGGATTGTTCGGATTATTGTGTTGGATAGCCCCTAGTGCAATGGTAGTTGTATAATTTAGATTCATTTGTATATTCACTATTGCGGGGCGAGCGTCCGACATGTGAACTGTCGTATCTGCTAGTTTGTATATTCTTTTATTGGGGCACGGCCGGGTTGAGGTCGATGTGTGTGTGTATGGGTGTGTGTGTGTGTACTAGGATTACCCCGCGAAGGAGTGCTCGAATAGCCGGGTTCTAGAGGGCAACGGGCCAACATCTCATAGCATTGAGATGGAGGGGGCCTTACTCTAGAACCAACGGGCTGTTCACCGCACTCGTATGGGGTATGATGATCCATGGAGGGGTGTTCAACTTACCGGATTCCATGAAGTGCTTGGTAGCCCATTCACTTTATTGATTGGGGTTGCCTCACTTCAGGATTAGAGGGTAACTTGCCACACTCATAGGGGTCTAGGTTCTTTATTGCACGGGCTATCCACACGACCAGAGAACTTCGGGTTTCATTTGTGGCTAAAACAAAACCGGGGCTCCTAAATTATCCGCTTTTCTGTATTGCTTATCGTTGTTCTGTGATATTGCTTATATCATGCCTGAACGAATGGTTATATATATATAGACACACACACACACACACACACACACTAGTAGATATTGTATATGTTTTGCATCCGCGCTAGTCCAGCCCCCGCTTTGCCGGTAGTTAAGTAACCTAACGGTGGATGACCGGGCCCCATGGCGAATGCGGATGCATATATGTATATTTTATTTCCGTTCTTTTCTTGTATGATAAGAGTTAATTGATGGGACCACATTAATTTTAATTAATGCAAGAAAAAAGAAACCTAAAATATACTGGAACAAATTTTGAAAATCTATAGTCATACTCTTTCGCTTTGCATAGTGGTATTCGGTTAGGAATATCCAGTACCTCATTCGAGGAGGCAAGAGCCTAGATCCCTTCATAGGGAGTGGCCTCTTGAGCAAAAATTTATGTTACTGTAGATTACTCAGTTTTCTTTAAAACCACTAGTTTTCAAAAGCGGAGCCTAAACCACTTCTTTTCAAAACTACTCAGTTCCTTCAACGATATTAAGTTCATTACGTTAAAGGGTTTTTCGCCAAAAATCCATCCGTAGCCCTCCATCATTTCTTACAAGTATTACTTAGTATTCGTGTTGCGTATGTTGACTGTGTCAAGGCGTAGTGTACCATAGCTAAGTAGTGCTTGTTTGTAGCATTTGATACGATTGGTTAGGACAGTCTATAACCATTTTGACTGTGTCAAGGGTCATGCGGGCAAGTTTAATGCAATCTAGGACAATGACGGGTTGAACATGACTAGCGACTCATAACATGTTGACCGTGTTAAGGCCATAAGTTGTTAGGGGTAAAAACCATATCGAGAGTTTCAAATATACAGGAAACTTGTTAGTGTTGCATACTTTCAGAGTGTGGTAACTAGAGTGGCTTCCATTTAGGTTATCACGCGATGATAGTTGGATCCCGATCCCACTGATGAGTAGGATTACTCTTGAGAGATATTTTTCTCTTCATAATTAGCTAACCTATTAGGTGTTTAGAAAAGTGTTAATGGGGCTACGCCTATGCGGAAATGAGGTTTATTTTAATTAGATCCATGCGAGAGCACGAGGAACCTCTCTCGGAGTACCAACATTCACCTGGCTGAATGGTTAGTGAACTTGTAAGGTACGAATGATCTCAACTAATTCTCCTTTTAAAGGTTTGGAGGAGAATTTGAGGAAACAGTGGGAGCCATCCTGATTAGATAAACTAATAACCAATTTAATCTTGCAAGAGCGCATGCTGAGTGTTTCTTTTCTCTCTCTCTAGGTAGCAACCATTTCACGCCCTAATCAAGATAATAAAATGTTTGACTTAACCGAACCAGCTTATTACACTAGGATGGAGAACGTCGGTTCAGCTCAAACTTGTGACAACCGTCACGAGTATGGTTAAGGGAAAGAGGACTGTAAAGAATTTCAGATGACCTTAATGAAGGAGAAGCATTCTAATGCATCTTTTTTGGGTTTATTTGTTATATAAAACTATTTTTCAGTTAGCCCTGCCTCCTGGGTTCTAAATACCGGATCAGGATCTTATATTTGTAATTTATTGCAAGGACTGAGAAAAAGTAGAATGGTTGGACCGGGTGATATGTCCCTCAGAGAAGGGAACAAAGCACAAGTTGATGCTGCTGTCGTCGGTGAATATCACCTAATGTTGCCAAGCAGCAATACTATGATTTTGAACAACTGGTACTATGTGCCCTCCATTCTTTGCAACATCATATCAGTTTCTTTACTCGGTAAAGATGGATATAATTTTGTACTAGATAGAAATATCATGAACATTTATCTTAATCAGGTATTTGTTGCAGAAGGTACACTGTGTAATGTGTTAGGATCCGGCGCCCACGCCGTGGTGGCCGCGGGCGAGGCGAAAGCGAAAACAAAAAATTTTCGTGTGCACCGGACGCTCACACCCAACGGATTCGAACCAAACACCCTAAACTAGCATGCTAAAACATGCAAGGTTGAGAAATACAACCTTTGTCACGTGTCCACCCAATTGTGGAAGACCCCTCCAAGTTCGTAGCCGCCGGGAACGCGCTTGAGCATCGACTACCCTTGCCGAAGACGATCCACCTGAAGGAACACGGAGGAGTCTCTAACCGACGATCTAAAGTTGCTAGGTTTGGATGGCCGGTAATGTAGGAATACATCACTATATTTTTCTCTCTAGAATCTTGCTTGAAAATGAGAGTAAGAAGAAGAAGGAGAAAGAGATAGAGGAAGAGCATGAACCATCCATAGAGGAGATGAAGAAAATCCTCAAGTCAACAAGTTGAAAAGAATGGCTACTAAAAATGAACCATGATCCAATAGTGCTCACAAATGAATAAATCATTTAAAAAACCAAGCCATGTCTTTCTACCATGCAGCACCCATGCTTCAATGTCCTCCACATGCCACCTCATTTCCAATTTAATTTTTTATAAAAGAAAATCAAATATGAGGTGCCCTTCTTCTAGAAGTATTCCCGTACAAATACGGAATACTTTACCTGGTATATGTATCGCTACATATACGCGTATATGTATAAAAAATACGGATAGCACCAAAGAGATAAAATGAATAGTGAATAATAATACTAAAATATATGTATCAAAATACATATATAAATTATTAAATCAAAACCTGATTTAATAATCCGGCTATCAACTGTCCGATTAACGTCCGTGTATCGCGTACACGTATTTAATCGGACCTCCTGTACGTACCACCATACGGCTCCTACATCTGTCGCCTGAACTGGGAAAACTCTCTGTATGGGACTCTGAAAACTCGACAATATGCTGGCGGTGGGTTTAACCACAAGCACGTCAGTGGAACCAGCTGTATGTAATGGCTACCCATGTACTTGTCGAAAGGGGGTCAACAATCAAGTGCGTCCTTACCCTACTGAGCCTGAATATGACAATCTCCATACATTCCAGTTTTTTCGTCAAAGTGTATCGCATATCGGGTTAAGGGTGTGGATAGCGTCAGGCCCCTACTAACCCAATAAGTCATGTCTGAGTCTAGCTCATCACCAACTGAGATACTACTGATCAACTATCAGTAAATCTCTCCTATTATTGCCATGGATTTCTGGTGATAGCTAACTGAACACAGTGCGACATCGACTCTTAATACCAGGAGAGACGAATCCCTGATAGTCGACCACTGCCTCCATGTGGCTCGGGACTGTACCCGACTAAAACCTGTTTGAACGACTTATTTAAGCCATGGTTGGATAGTAATCAAAGTATAGTGGGAACTCACACGAGAAAAATGACGACTTCAGGTCAAAGGACTAACCTGTACTCATACCACCTGAGTACTTCCATCTAACGATAAGTATAAAACCATCTAGAAGTTCTCGGCGAGTCCATCTAGTGTACTCACCTCCAGTAAGCACCCATATACTTTCTTAGGTGACATAACACCAATGGCTTGTGAGACCAGCCACAGCCCCTCGTCGGGGTGTTGAAGCGTATACACTAGTCAACTCCGGAATATTGATGCCCAGTCTCGATACTCCCACGACTAGGGACATTTAAGGATGTACTTATAGACCACCCAGCTCTCATGTATATGATCGCCATCATAATGCTGGTAGTCAAGAAAGAATCCTATAGGATCTATCAACATGTAAGAGTAATCTGCAATACCACATAATGCATGTACATGATGATAAACACAAACCAGATAGCATTCTATCATTTTGAGTAAGACTGTCCTACCCGTATAGGTCCTCCCTCAATCATCATAATCGCGTACCTGCGATTACAATAATTGACTTGAGGGCACTATATCCAACAATCTCCCACTTTCACTTAAGGCTAGTTATTGCGGTATCGCGTACCCACAGCTCGTATGCTACCGAATACCCAACTTCTCTACTAACCTGTTTCGCAAATCTCGTTTGAGGAACATTCGTGTTCGAGAAATACCCTTAGTGATTGGATCTGCTATAATGTTCTAACTTCTTCTGTCTATAACTCAACTTTGTGGAGATGAGCAATCTCCCAATCTGAACGATACCCTGTCTCAAGAATTTGTCTGGATACTTGATGGGACTAAGTTCATCAAAGAACAACTCCTATCCAACAAACTTCTTTGGCTGTATCCTCTGTTGAGTCGTTACCAGTATCCTGCATCATGATTACCTTAGTATCCTTATTGAAACACTATCCAATACACTGATCCTCAGAAGAGGATAAACTCATAACTCTAACAGCATCTCTATCAACCAGGCCACCTTGGAAGCCATAACCGATAACCGCCTCCCGGAGGAGGCTGGCGTTACCAAATACCAAGAACATCCTCTTATGTTCTTTTCTGCTTCCCTTTGTTTCTCAAAGATTAGATTAATATATGCTTGTTGTAACTAGTGGAAAAGCAATATCTGGTGCTATACAAGACTTTGCATGATTGACTCAATTTCCTAAGCAAATGATATGTTATTCATGCATGCCCCTCTCTCCATCAGTATAGAAGACATCCCTTTAGAGAGGGTGACTCCATCAGTTGCGGATACACCACCATGTCAGGAGTCGTCCATTCTAAAATACTTTTAGAATGTTGTCTAACTACTCGATTTAGGAAACTTCCCAAATCTAGATCTAAAATCATAGATCTAATTACCAGAACTCCTGATATACTATCCATATCCAACATGGAGAAAACACTATGTGACAACCAAAATTTGACCGATTGTAGTATAGGAAAATCACTTCCTATCTGGAGTATGTCATCTAAAACATGGACAATACTCCCTACATCCTTCTTATTGGGTTCATCTTTTGTTCTGATGAAGTCAATCACCTTGACTGTCACATCAATAACAGATGATCCGTCTATGCTATCCTTGATTTAGTCTACGAATAGACATAAGCATCTGCGCACCTTCCGCTGCTCCTACTGACTATGATAACCCTCTGGCAGAGTCATATACACGTGCACTTCCAAAATACCATTTGGAAAGACGTTATAGTCACCCACCTGCCAGATATCATAGCCATGAACTGCATCAGCGCCAAAACATATCCATATGGACTTCAGCATAGAAACTGATGTAAAAGTCACATCACAATCCACAACAGGTATTTGATGAATAAGTCCAGCCTTATTAGGTAAGCACCTTTCCACCTGCACAAATCTCGAAAGATCTACCTGCTCCCAATGGGTTTTACCCCATTCTAGAGCATCCAGCAAAATCCAAAATCCATAATTTGCTGATGTGTGTGGAGTCCATCTTGGATATGAAGCATCTGGTCACCTGGAAGTTACCACTTCCTATGACATGCTAATAACTAGTAGGGCCATCATAACCATGGTGCCGACCTCCCTGTCACCGTCTATGAGAAAACCGAAGTGTCTCTTGGGTGTCTGAGGCCACCTACTAAAATCTGCGGAGTGGCTAATGGTTTGTCAAGTCCAATTGAATTCTTAGGTTCTACTAAATTTTGAGTAACCGTTTGTGGTTCTGGAATCACTTCCAATTCTACCATACTCCCACTAGTTTCTTTTGCAAAAAGACCTTTTTATAAATTGGTGGCGAGTCAAGAACAATGTAACTATTGATCTTGTAAATGGTAGAAACAAAATCACAGCGAATGCTCGGGATAATCCACAAACTGCCATTAACAAAGCATGCCTCGAGTTTGTCCAGATTCTGCTTTTAAATAGAAACCAAACAACTCCATATATTAACAACTTGAAGATATGTGAGCATTTTATATCCATATAGAATCAAGGAACTAATTTAGATGGAACCAGATTCAAAAGTCATACAGCTATTTCCAGTGCATATAACCTAATGGAAAAATGCCAATACAGCATTAGTTATCATGGAGGGCGCCCACGGATGAGTAACCTGTAAGAGAATCAAGTTCTCAATATTATTATAATGGAATATCTAGCATAAGTATCTACATCTTCGATCACCTCGAAGAATCCCGATACTTCCAACGTATGGTTCTCTACTTTATTCTTATACCTATAAACTTCTCAAAATCTTTGACCTTGCATTACTACGAATGCGTGTCTAAAACTAGAGAACTCATAGGTAATCCTGAATGAAGTAAGAGTACCAACCCCTTGTCCTGAAGGACACTGGACAACATACACCTCCATGTATAAGTCCCAAGAGTCTACTAACTCAAATTCTGTGTCTTGTAAATTGAAAACTGTATCTTGGTTAAGAAGGTCTTACGCCATTATTCAATACACCTTATCTTATCCTCAACTGATAAAGGTAAATGTTTACAACACAATTTTCAAAATATATATCTCACTTTATAAAAATAAAGCTACAGATATTTCATTTTAAAATCAGGTGCATAACAACGGTTATTCAAAACCAAATGTTTGCCAACAGGTAAAACCCAGGAGATTTAATCCAATATCACCAATTACAACGAATTCCGTTATTGAGGATCAAATTGCCCATTTCCCAATATTCTGCTCCTACTCATCATCTGTAACACCTTACAGATGTGAGACCCAAAACTGGTAAATACTTACCCTGGAGTCAGTATTGACTGGGAAAACAGTTCTCTATTACATGTACACAAAAATACTGAAACATGAAAATGTTTCATAGGGATGGTCAGGTATTCCTAGTAGTGCTTTTTCCATTATCCAGATTCAAGACAGTAGCCACAATTCCCTTTGCCCTCACTTCAATCCTTTTATATGTCTCTACATCTTACCTTTTGCATACCGTCCCTGCGCTAACTGGTTTTCTTCCTTCCCTAACTTTCGGCACCAGCCTAAGGTTTGGAAGAAGACTATCCAATAAACATAACAGGTGTATTCTCCTAATCAAGGAGCTCTCGCAACCTAAGAGAAGGTAAAAGGAAGAGACAACCGAATAATCCTATTCAATTTCTTTAGAACCTGTGACCATCCTCAACTGAAGTAACTTCTTCGAGTTCGTATGTAACTATACGATGGCCGTTCCAAGAAATATGGATCATCGTAGTGATACGACATGTTTTGATGAAATGCAAAGGGTAAAGTAATAGTGGCAGTGATATATACGACTTTGTCGCGAATTAAGTCAAACCAAAGCCAAAGGGTGTAAGAAGATTCGGTCGAATTGGTTCATAAGTTTTTAAGATAAGTCATGGGTCATTGTACCAGAGAGTGAGAGAGAAAAGAAACACTCAGTATGCACTCTATCAAGATCAGATTGGTTATCACTTTATCTGATCAGGATGGCTCCCACTGTACCCTCGAATCCTCCTCCAAACCCTAAAAAGAGAACTAGTCGGGATCATTTAAGTGAAAAATCTCTCGAGGAGTAATACGTACTCATCAGTGGGAATCGGGACCCAACTATCATCATGTGATAACCTGATGCAATCCACTCAAGTCACCACACTCCAGAAGATATACGCATGCCTGACAAGTTTCTCGTATGTTTGAAACTCTTGATATGGTTTTTGCCCCTAACGACTTCATGGCCTTGATAGAGACCAACGTACCATAAGTAGCTAGTCAAGTTCAACCCGTCATTATCCAAGATTGATCTAAATCTACCGGCACAACCCCTTGATAGAGATCAACGTGACTATGCTGTTGTCTAGATAATCGCATATCCATGCTATAGACAAGTATTACGCAGCTACCGTACACTATGCCTTGATAGAGACCAACGTGCATAGCACGAATACTATGAGGTACCTATCTGAAATGACGGAGGGCTACAGCTAGTTTTTGGTGAAAAACCTTTAACGTAATGAACTTGATATCATTGAAGGAACTCGAGTGGCTTTGAAATGGAGTGGTTTAAGCTCCGCATTTTAAAACTAGTAACATAAACTTTTGTTTAAGAGCGAACTCCCAGTAAAGGGATTAAGGCTCTCCTTTCATAGAATGAGGTGCTGGATATTCCTAACCGAATACCTCTATGCAAAGCAAAAGAATACGAGTAAAAGTTTTGAAGAAAATCGAGTTGTTTTAAAATTGGTTCCGACAATATCATTTAGGTTTATTTTTCCTTGTATTATTTCGATAATGCGTTCCCATCATTTTATGTTTCCAAGACACAAAAGAAATAACCAAAAGAGCAAACTTTTTATATGCCATCCGCATTCGCCACGGGGCCCCGTCATGCACTTTAGGTTACTTAACTAACGGCAGAGCGGGGGCTGGACTAGCGCGGATGCAAAATATATAGAAGCATCTATTAAATATATATAATATATATATCAACATCCTAGGCAGATAATAGTCATCATAGGTAGATAAAATCATCACAAGCATGCGAACAACAATATGGAATAGCGGATAATCTAGGAGCCCCGCATTTCATTTGAGTCATAAATAAAACGCGACGTTCCTCGGTCGTATAGATAGCCAGTGCAATGAAGATCCTAGACCCCTACGAGTGCGGCAAGTTACCCGCCAATCCCCGAAGTGAGGCAAACCCCAATTAACAAAGTGAATGGGCCACCCAACACTTCACGGAATCCGGTAACTTGAGCACCCCTCCGTGGGTCAACCTATACCCCCTATGAATGCGGCGAATAGCCAACCAATTCTAGAGTAAGGCCCCTCGGTCTCAACGCCAAGAGATGCGGACCCGTTGCCCTCTAGAACCCAGCTATTCGAGAACTCCTTTGCGGGGTAATCCTAGTACAGAAAAGAAAATATATATACAACGGCGACATCGACCTCAACTAGGTCGTGCCCCAACAAAAGAATATACAATCTGGCAGTGACGGCAGTCCACATGTCGGACACTCGCCTCGCAATAATGAATATACAAATGAATCTGAACTGTACATCTAACATTGCACACATGGCTATCCATCACGACAATCCGCACAAACCATAACCAGATATATATATAACCGCAGAAGCAAGCAACACCAGAATGTGTGCAACCACATCTGAATGAACATATAGAAATTAGACGACGTTCAGCAATACATATATAATATCACAGATATCGACGATGCAAAAGTTTTAAGTTTTTAAAATTCTCGAGTTGTCCCAAAGCAAAGATGACACAATGTGAAATCTGGGACAAATCAAACAACACCAAAAATACCAATTTACAAAACCCAAGACACATCAAGAAAACGATCTCCAAAGTGAACAGTGGAACGGGTGAGGCCAGCTAAAATGGCATTCTCGCCGGTCCAATCAAGACCAAATCCGCTCGTTTTCATTATGTGTCACTATCTTGTCTAGAATATGTAGGGTTGCTAGGCACACGCACAAGGGTCTACGAGGCATCAACCATGCCCGATTTAAAATTTAGCCGTGCCAAACAACCCAAAGACGGATCATTAAACTAGAGATTAGGTGAAAACAAGCATGTTAAACACTTTAACACTAAGTGAGAGGGATTACAATCATTGTAGATCCGGTCCTTCACTTCTTAAGCTCTGTGTTGAGGTCCCTTCGCTGCGATCATCGTGTTCCGGACTCTCGAGAGGCTCCACGAAGAGAAAGATGCAAGCTTGCTTCCGATCTTCGATAACAAAGATGATCTACCTTGAAGTTTCATTAACACAAGCTCTCACTCACTAAATGAAGTGAACACTCTCATCTAAAGGGCAAGGGTAGATGAGGATGATGAAGTAGAATTTTTTCTTTCATTTGTTTTCTTATTCTCACTCATTTTTCATCACAAAATCAAAGCAAGAAAGCTTTTCATGAAGAACTCAAGCAAGAAGAAGATGAATAATGATTAATTCTTTTGTGATGAATAATGAAAAGAAGATAATGATTAATTATGCAACCATGGTCAACTAAACCTATGTAGAGATTTAACTAGGGCTAGGGTTTGGGTTGGGTTAAGTATGAGTCACTTGAAAATATCTTACACAAAACAAAAAGGAAAACCTTCTAGAAGGTTCATGAATGAACTAACCCAAATCAAACCCTAATCTTGTTTAATCTCCACTAAACATGTTGCATTAGTAATCATATCATATTACAATATTATATATCACATATATAATATTTATTGTAACAAAATAAAATAATACAATTAACATATATCGCATATATATCAATGTATTACCCGAGTGAGAAAAAGAATCTTTTAGTGAGCTAATATTAGTTAATGTAATTTAATATATCATATATATTATTATACATTAAATTATCGAATCAACACTTGATCCGACAATCCGGCTATATCGCATATAACCGACTAATATCTCATTTACCGATTCATCGAGTCAACACTTGATCCGATGACCCGAATGATATCAAATATCGCGAGAATAGAATACAGTATCTCATATCGCATTATCCTCGGTCCCGCACATATCACATATGTGCCCCTACTCCGTTTTGCCTGAGTCAAGAAACCTCTGTGTAAGACTCTAAAGAATCGTCAATATGCCGGCAGTAAGTGATGATCATATCAAACACCCACAAGCTGCAAGCGGTCAGCTAAACGTAACAGCCACCCAGGTATTGAGTGATCAGAAGATCAACAAGGAAGCCTGTACATTCTCCTGCGAATCCAATCAATAACACTCCCGTACAGTCCGGTGTCGTCGTCTAATATGTTGCATATCTCGCCTAAGGGTGGTAAACGTCAGACCCCAGTAGCTCGATAAGTCGTGTCGATATGAGGTCTATAATAGTTCGAGAAACTACTGATAACACTTACCAGTAAATCTCAACAACCCTGGCCAGGGATTTCCAGTTATAGCCAATCGAACACAGCACAACATCAACTCCCTATACCGGGGGAGACGAATCCCCTCCTATCGCTCATTGCCTCCATGTGATTCGGGACTGTACCCAAAAGACACCTTTTTGCACGCCCTCTTAGACGTGGTATGATGGAAATCAAAGCACAGTGGGAATCACACAAGACTCTATGACGATCTCGGGTCAACAGACTACTCTGTACCAGTGTCACCGGAGAACTGCCGTCTGACGTGAGGTATAATACCATCTGGGAGTTCTCGGCGAGTCCGTCCAGTGTACCCAATCTCTACTGAGCACCCGTACACCATCCTTGATGTCAAACACCGATGGATATGGGATCATCCATCGCCCATCATATGGGTCAAGATGCGTATACGCTAGTCTACTCTGGTGTATCGATGCCCTGTCTCGATCGCCCTCGACTAGGAACAGTTATAGGATGTACTCGCCGACTACCGTGGCCCCACTAGTATGATCTTATCATAGTCCTAGTAGTCGAGTACATTTCCTAAGGGCTTTATCAACATGTAACATAGAGACAATCAGAGTACATGTTAAGATAAAGTACAAGCAGATAGCGTACTATCATGTCGAGCAAGAAAGTCCTCCCTATATATATCCAAGCATCCACTACAATATACATCGTATGTACAATAATGGCCTCTAGGGCATACATATAACTAACAATCTCCCACTTGCACTAGGGCCATCTGTTATGGTATCGCATACCCAACAATTAGCTGTGGTTGAAGTATCTCATACTCAACCATCCCATAAAAGTCTCTACTGGAAAAAGGCCTTTGTGAGTGGATCCGCGCTGTCATCCTCTGTGTCTACTCTCCTTACCTCGATCTCCCTGGAGATCAACCATCTCCATGATCAGGTGATACTGCCTATGAATTATATCTGGATTTCTGATGGGACGGTAGTTCCTTGGCTAAAGCCACAACTCCATTGTCACACAATGGTAGGAACGAAGTTCATCTTATGAACTTATATATATCCAGACAGCCTCTTTGGTAGCATCCTTGGTAACGATGTATCATGCCTTTAATCGTCTAGTAAGTCACGGTATCTATCTTGGAACTCTTCCAACATACCGTCCCTCCACTGAGGGTAAAGACAATGCCTGCGACTGACATTCAGTCCTCCTTATCACCCTGGAACTTTTCCAGTGATTCTCCCCAGGATCGGTTGATACCATCTCACTACAACTAGTGAGAATCCTAACATCCAAATAGATCTATCTCATAGATCCATAACCCAGGATTTAGGAGGTATCACTTTGATCCTATATGGAGAATCATTGTGATAAGCGGAGATTGACCGAGCGTAGCATGGGAAACTCCTTCCCTATCAAAAGTATGCCATCCACGTACTCTACGAGGATCACCACCATACTCTCTACTACCTTTTTGTATATATAAGGTTCATCTACCATTTTGATGAATTCAAACTCTTTGACTACCACATCAAAACAGATATTCCAACTCCGCGATGCCTGCTTTATCACATAAAACATCTTGCACACGTTTCCGCTGCTCCCACTATCTACGAAGCCCTCTGGCTGTGTACTTATAGACGCTTTCTTCCAAATCATTATTTAGAAAAGCTGTCATGACACCCAACCGCCAGAAATCGTAGTCATGGTATGTAGCCGTGGCAAGTAGGATCTGGATGGACTTAAGCATAGCTTTGAAAGTCTCAACTTTTCCATGTACACCAAGTAATCTTCTCAAGATATACTGGCTCCTGATGGGGATTTAACCCTTCAGATAAAGCAACTAAAGTCCATACTTTGTTGGTATATAAGGATTCCATCTCAGATCGATAAGCATCCAGCCATTCTTACAGAGTCCCACTCCTGATGGCCAGCTCGAAACTAGTTGGGTCATCATCTCATGATGCAATCCTCGCTCCCACTGTTATAGAGAAACCGAAGTATCTCTCAAGTGGGTGAGGAACCCTACTAGATTGGCGGAGAGGCTGAGGTTCGTTGGAAATTATTGAATCCTTTGGTTCTATCAAATCATCTGATGTAGTTTGTATAGCTGGAACTCCTTCCAGTTCTACCTCATGACCACTAATTTTTCCACAAGAAATTCCCTTTCACAAAGGTGGCATGTTGAGAAACAAAACATCTTTTGTTCCTCGGTTAGGTAGATGATATTCCCTTGCGTATGCTTGGGATATCCAACAATCTTCCACAGATATGACTTTGCCTCGAGCTTGTCCGGATTTTGCTTTTAGATATAGGCTGGACAACCCAAATCTTAACAAACTTAAGATATGGGCTCTTCCCATTCCATATCACATATGAAGTGGTAGGCAACTGATTTGATTGGAACCCTATTCAATAGGTATGCAGCTTCTCAAGTGCATAACTCCCAAAAGGAAATAGAAAACTCAGTAATACTCATCATAGAGCTCACCATATCTAATAGGGTGTGATTGCTCCGTCCCGATCCACCTACGTGCTGTTGTGTATACGGAGGAGTAATGCTGAAAGAGAATCTCATTCTCCTTTAGAATAGTCCAGGAATCACGTGCTCAAGTATTCTCCTCCTTGATCTCATCAAAGGACATAATACTTATACCCGTTTTTGGTTCTCTACTTCTAACTTATATTCTGTGATTATCTCAAAAGTTTCGGACTTGTGTTTTAACAGGAACATATGTCTGAATCTTGAGAGATCATCAGTGAATATAATGAAGTATAAAGAACCGGTCCTGGCATGTGTAGACAGGGGACCTTCATACATCAGCATGTATCAATCCCAAGAGTTCACTAACTCTTTCTCTGTTTCCAATAAACGGAGCTGTGGTCATCTTATCTCTGTGACATGACCGGCAAGTTTCACAAAATATAAATTCAAACTAATTTAAATATGCATCTATATGTAACTTCAGCTAGTCGGGTCGCATTGATATGACCTAGTCTACAATACCTCAAGAAGGATTCGTTCATTTCTGAACTCTTCTTCTTGTGTGTGTTCTGTACGTTAAGAACTGTGGTTTGATTTAGAATGTCTATGCTTTTAGATAACGTGCCTGAACCGATCAACTCTTGATATAGGAAATGTTCAAAACATTATCCAACAATACAAAATTATACCCTTCTTTACTAATAAAGAGATTGATATGATGTTGTATATCAGGTTCGGTATCTAATAACATTCGTTCAGAATCAATGTATTCTGGTAATACAGGGTGATAGTGACCAACAGACTTGGCTGCAACACTTGCACTGTTTCTATCTCATGAAACTTATCACCCGTTCTCAGTTCTCTACCTTTCTGTAGCCCATGTAACAAATTACATTTACAGGATCCTGATCCGGTATCAAATACCCAGGACGTAAAGGATATTGAGAAACAGTTCTATGTAATGAACACACCCGAAGAAGATGCATCGGCATGCACTTTCTTTGTTTGGGCGGCACGGGAATTCTGGTAATCCCCTATTTCCTGCTCTGTCTTATAACAATTATAAGTTGGAGCGGGACCAACGTTCCCCAGCTCAGTATAACAAGCGGGTTCGGTCAATATATCCGTATTATTATCTTGATTAAGGCGTGACATAGTCGTAACCAGGAGAGAGAGAGAGAGAAGAAAACACTCAGCGTGCGCTTTTACAAGATTAGATTGGTTTTCAATTTATCTAATCAGGATGTCTCCCACTCTTTTAGTCAAATCTTCCTTCAAATCCTAAAAGGAAAGACTAGACGGGATTAATTACACTCTACAAGTTCGTCAATCTTTCAGCCAGGCCAGTGCCGACACTTTGAAGGAGGTTCCCTGTGCTTTCGCACGGACCTAATTAAAGTAAACCTCATTTTCCCAGGGGCGTAACCCCGTTAACACCTTTCTAGATACATACTTGATCGGCTAATTGTAATGTGTAAAACTCTCCCAGAAGTAACTCTTACTCGCAGCGGGTATCGGGATCCAACTATCTCATAGAAGGTATGCAATCTCATTGCAAATTTCAACACTTCAAATTCCCAATAATATTTTACCCCTAGCGTCCTATGACCTTGACGAATGCCAACAAACCATAGGCTACTAGTCAAGTTCAACCCGTCATTTCCCGATTGAATTAAACCCACCCGCACGGCCCTTGACGAAAGCCAACAAAGTCGTACGACTACCCTAACTCAATCGCATCATATGCTTATACAGATAAGCATAAATAGCTACCGCACACTACGCCTTGACGAAAGCCAACAAACGCAGCACGAATACTATGAAGTACTTATCTGAAATGACGGGGGGCTACGACAAGTTTTTAAGAAAACCCTTTGCGTAATGAACTTGATATCGTTGTAGAATCGAGTGATTTTAAATGGAGTGTTTTTGAGGCTTTTCTAGTTTTGCTAAAGAGGTCACTCCCGGTGAAGGGATCGTCGGCTCTTTCCTCATCGAATAAGGTGCAGGATATTTCACAAATACCGCTGTGCAAAGCAAGAACTATAGAAGCAATCAAAAGACAAACCGAGTTTGTAGCATCTGCTAGTTTCGCTAAAGAGGTCACTCCCGGTGAAGGGATCTCGGCTCTTTCCTTATCGAATAAGATGCTGGATGTTCTACAAGGAACACCGCTATACAAAGCAAGAACTAGAGCTACCAGTTTTTAAACAAGTTTCTACAACATCTTAGGTTTCTTTTATTTCATTAATCTCATTAATGAAGTCCCATTTTATTATGCTTCACAAGCATCATATTTGAAACGAAATCTGCAATATAACATATATCTCATATATATAATATAAACATTCGCCTCAGGCATTAATATGATCTCATCACAGAACATTGCAGCAGAAGAACATATATGAAATATTGGATATACTAGGATGTCCGTGTTTTAATACGAGCCTGTATAAAACACGGGTTCTACGACCGCGATGAATAGCCAAACCCACATCCCTAGACCCCTACGAGAGTGGCAAGTAACACTGCCAATTCTAGGATTAGGAGACCCGGTTTCGACTCCTCAAGATGGTCTCCCACTGGACCCTAGAACCCAGTTACTTGTGCTCCCCGCCTTGGGTCTACCTAATGCGGAAAATTAAATAATATACAATGGTGACATCATCCTCAGCCCGGAAGTGCCCCAATAAAAGAATATTACATACAAATGAATTTTACATGAATGAAAAAGAAAAACTCTCATCTCACATAAAAACCCCGGCTATTCAATAAAACATATCGCAGCAACACATAATTGTGGGGTTCCTAGGCACACTAATGAGGTCTCACAACAGATCAAACATGCCCAATTCAAATTTTTTTCATGTGCCTACAAACCCTAATACGGATCGTTAACTAGAGGATAAGGCAATAAAGATGCAAGTAAACAACTTTAACTTAAAGGAAAGTGACTACAACCTTTATAGATCCGGTCCTCCACCTCTCTAGCTCCGTGATGACGTCCCTCCGCTGTACCCATCGGAATCCTAGACTCTCGCGGTGGTTTCATCGGAGAAAAGATCGGGTTAGGTCGTCGACTTCGATGCCGAAGATGATCTACGTCGAGGCAACTCAAGATCAAGCTCCAACTTCACCAAGTCATGAAACTTGTGAAGAAAACACCCCATACTACTTGGCAAGTGGTAGAGGATGAAGAAATAGGAAGTGGGTTCACTTTAGAATTAGATTTCTCACTCTTTTTCTCATTTCACCGTTGAAGGTAGCAAAGGTTTTCTTCATCTTGAAGAAGAAGAAGAAGAAGAAAAGAATATGATAAGAATATATTGAAAATAGAAAATAAAGTGATTCTTATCATATAGCAACCATGGTTAAGTGTAGAGAATAAACTAGGATTAGGTTTAATGGTTAGGATAAGGCTAAGAAAAAAAATGGTCAAAGCTTCAAAGCTTCATGAAGTTTCAAGAAAGAAACAAAGTTAGCAACCATTTTATTCTTTCCAAAATAAATGAATAAAAGAATAAATAAATAAGTAAAGATCACAAAACCCTAACCATTAACCTAAACAAGGTTTAAAGCATACACATACCCAAGTTTGCATGTATCATCAAACATGATACAAACTAGTGCACAAAACTATATCATATATACAATGTGCACTTCAAGTGAGAAAATCCATCTAAAGTGAACAAATACTAGTTAATGCAAAATAATATATCAAATATATAATTATACATTAAATCATTAAATCAACACTTGATTTAACGATCCGGTCATATCGCATATGACCGACTAATATCCGATGTATCGACTTATCGAATCAATCCTCGATTCGATAACTAGATTATATCGCATACAACCAATTGATATATTCATCGCGAGAATAGAATACGGTATCACATACACGCATTATTCTCGGTCCCGCACATATCTCATATGCGCTCCTATTTCGTTTCGCTTGAGCCAGGAAACCTCTTTGTAGGACTCTAAAGACTCGTCAATACGCCGGCAGCAGGTGATGATCATATCAAACACCCACAAGCCGCAAGCGGTCTGCTAAATGTAACGGCCATCCGGGTATTGAGCGATCAGAAGATCGACGAGCAAGCCTGCTCACACTCCTGTGAATCCAACCAGTAACACTTACCGTACAGTCTGGTCTGTTCGTCTGATATGTCGCATATCTCGCCTAGGGGTGGTAAACATCAGACCCCAATAGCTTGATAAGTCATGCCGACGTGAGGTCCATAACAATCGTGAAACTACTTATAACTCTTACCGGTATATCACTACAACCCTGGCCAGGGATTTCCTGTTATGGCCAGTCGAGCATAGCGCAACATCAACCCCCAATACCGGGAGAGACGAATCCCCTCCTATCGCTCATTGCCTCCATGTGAATCGGGACTATACCCAAAAACCACCTGTTTGCACGACTCAGTAGAGCCGTGGTAGGGTGGAAATCAAAGCACAGTAGGAGACACACAAGACTCTATGACGATCTCAGGTCAACAGACTAAGCTGTACCAGTGTCACCAGAGAACTGCCATCTGACGTGAGGTATAATACCATCTGGGAGTTCTCGGCGAGTCCGTTCAGTGTACCCAGTCTCCACTGAGCACCCGCATACCATCTCTGATGTCAAAAACTAATGGATATGGGATCATCCATCGCCCATCACATGGGTCGAGAAGATATACGCTAGTCTACTCTGGAATATCGATGCCCCGTCTCGATATTCCCACGACTAGGAACATTGAAAGATGTACTCATGGACTACCCATGCCCCACTAGTATGATCTGCATCATAGTCCTAGAAGTCGAGTACACATCCTAAGGGCTTTATCAACATGTTACAGAGAGACAGAAAGTATACATATTAAGATAAAGAGCAACCAGATAGCGTACTATCATGTCGAGCAAGAAAGTCCTACCTATATATGTCCCAGCATCCACTACAATATACATCCAATGTACAGTAATGGCCTCTAGGGCATACATATAACTAACAATCTCCCACTTGCACTAGGGCCATCTGTAGCAGTGGTTGCAGTATCTAATACTCAACCATCCCATATAAGTCTCTCTCTGGGAAAAAGCCTTTGTGAGTGGATCCGCCGTGTTATCCTCTGAGTCTACTCCCCCAACCTCGATCACCCTGGAGATCAACTATCTCCATGATCAGGTGATGCTGCCTTAAAATATGTCTGGGTCACTGATGGGACCAGGGTTCCCGGGCCAAAGCCACACTTCCATTGTCGCACAATGGTAGGAACCTAGTTCATCTCATGAACCAATATACACCCAAACTGCCTCTTTGGTAGTATATTTAATAGCGATGTTATCAGCTTTTATCGTCTAGTTTGCCACGGTATCTAGCTTTGAACTCTTCCAACATACCGTCCCTTCACTGAGGGTAAAGGCAATGCCTGCGACTGACATTCAGTCGTCCTTATCACCCTGGAACCTTTCCAGTGATTCTCCCCAGGATCAACTAATGCCATCTCACTAAATCTAGTGAGAACCCTAACATCCCTTTAGATCTATCTCATAGATCCAAAACCCCAGGATTTAGGAGGTATCACTTTGACCCTATATGGAGAATTCATGTGATAGGAGAAGATTGACCGAGCGTAGCATAGGAAACTCTTTTCCTATCAGGAGTATGTTGTCCACGTACAATACGAGGATGACCACCTTACTCTCTACTACCTTTTTGTACATACAAGGTTCATCTACCATTTTGATGAAGTCAAACACTTCGACTATCACATCAAAACAGACGTTCCAACTCCGCGATGCCTACTTTATTCTGTAAAGCAACTTGCACCTGTTTCCGCTGCTCCCACTGTTTACGAAGCCCTCTGGCTGTGTTCTTTTAGACGGTCTCTTCTAAATCATTATTTAGAAAAGCAGTCATGGCACCCAACCACCAGATATCGTAGTCATGGTATGTAGCAATGGCAGGTAGGATCTGGATGGACTTAAGCATAGCTACTGGAAAAGGTTTCATCATTATCCACGCCTGGTCGATGATGAAAACCTTTAACAAGTCTAGCTTTGAAAGTCTCAACCTTTCCATCTACACCAAGTAATCTTCTCAAGATATACTTGCTCCTGATGGGGATTTAACCCTTCAGATATAGCAGCTAAAGTCCATACGTTGCTGGTGTACATGGATTCCATCTCAGATCGCTAAGCATCCAGCTATTCTTACAGAGTCCTTACTCTCGATGGCCTGCTCGAAACTAGTTGGGTCATCATCTCATGATGCATTCCTCGCTCCCACTGTCATCGAGAAACTGATGTATCTCTCAGGCGGATGAGAAACCCTACTAGATCGGCGGAGAGGCTGAGGTTCGTTGGTTGCTATTGAATCCTTTGGTTCTACCAAATCATTAGCTGCAGTTTTGTATAGCTGGAACCTTTCCAGTTCTACAGAACTGACCTTTCCTCGATCTTGTCCGGATTTTGCTTTTGACACAGGCCGGACAATCCTAAATCTTAACTTACTTAAGAGATAGGCTCTTCCCACACCATATCTTATATGGAGTGGTAGGCACTGATTTGATTCGAACCTAATTCAATAGGTATGCAGCTTCTCAAGTGCACAACCCCTAAAAGGAAATAGGTAACTCAGTAGTACTCATCATAGAGCACACCATATCTAATACGGTGCGATTGCTCCGCCCTGATACACCGTTGTGCTGTGGTGTATTCAGAGGAGTAATACTGAGAGAGAATCTCATTCTCCTTTAGAATAATCCAGGAATTCTATCCACAAGTATTCTCCTCCCTGATAACATCAAAGGACATAATACTTATATCCGTATTGGTTCCCTACTTCTAGCTTATATTCTGTGAATATCTCAAAAGGTTCGGACCTATGTTTCAACAGGAACATATGGCTGAATCTTGAGAGACTATCAGAGAATGTAATGAAGTACAAAGAACCGGTCCTGGCATCTGTAGACAGGAGACCTTACATACATCATCATGTATCAGTCCCAAGAGTTTACTAACTCTTTCTCTGTTTCCAATAGACAGAGCTATGGTCATCTAATCTTTGTGACATGACTGGTAAGTTTCACAAGATGTAAATTCAAACTGATTTAAATACGCATCTAAAATGTAACTTCAGCCAGTCGGGTCGCATTGATATGACCTAGTCTACAATACCTCAAGATGGATTCGTTCATTTCTGAACTCTTCCTCTTGTGTGTATTCTGTATACTAGGAACTGTAATTTGATTTAGAACGTCAATGCTTTTAGATAACGTGCCTGAACCAATCAACTTTTGATATAGGAAATGTTCAAAACATTATCCAACAATACAAAATTATATCCTTTCTTTACTGATAAAGAGACTGATATAATTTTGTATGTCAGGTTCGGTATCTAATAGCATTTGTTCAGAATCAATGTATTGGTAACACAGGGTGATAGTGACCAACAGACTTGGCTGCAACACTTGCCCCGTTTTCTGTCTCATGAAACTTATCACCCGTTCTCAGTTCTCTGCCTTTCTGTAGCCCTATGTAACAGATTACATATCTGGGATCCTGATCCGGTATCAGATACCCAGGATGCAGAGGATACTGAGAAACAGTTCTTTGTAATGAACACACCCGAAGGAGATGCATCATATGCACTTTCTTCGTTTGGGCGACATAGGAATTCTGGTATTCCCCTATTTCCTGCTCTGTCTTATAACAATTATAAGTTGGAGCGGGACCAACGTTCCCCAGCTCAGTATAACAAGCGGGTTCGGTCAATACATCCATATTATTATCTTGATTACCTGGAGAGAGGGAGAAGAAAACACTCTGCGTGCGCTCTTGCAAGATCAGATTGGTTATATATTTTATCTAATCAGGATGGCTCACACTGTTTTTATCAAATCTTCCTTCAAACCCTAAAAGGAAAGACTAGCCGGGATTAATCACACTCTACAAGCTCGTCAATCTTTCAGCCAGGCCAGTGTCGGTACTTTGAGGGAGGTTCCCCGTGTTTTCGCACGGACCTAATTACAGTAAACCTCGTTTTCCCAGAGGCGTAACCCCGTTGACACCTTTCTAGACACCTACTTGATCGGCTAATTGCAAAGTGCAAAACTCTCCCAGGACTAACAATTACTCGCAATGGGTATCGGGATCCAACTATCACATAGAAGGTATGCAATCTCATTGCAAATTTCAACACTTGAAACTCCCGATAAAGTTTTTACCCCTAGCACCTATGACCTTAACTATGGTCAACAAATCATAAGTACTAGTCAAGTTCTACCCGTCATTTCGTGATTAATTAGACCCACCCACATGACCCTTAACTAAGGTCAACAAAGTCACACGACTGTCCTAACTAATCGTATCATATGCGGTGTAGGAAGACATCACTTAGCTACCGTACACTGTGCCTTGACTATGGTCAACAAACACAGCACGAATACTAAGTACTCTACTTCCTAAAATGACGGAGGGTTGCGGATGATTTTTATGAAAACCTTTAACGCTTTGAACTTGATCTCGTTGCGGAATCAAATGGTTTTTAAATGGAGTGTTTTTGAAGCTCTTCTAGTTTTGCTAAAGGGGTCGCTCCCGGTGAAGGGATCGTCGGCCCTTTCCTCGTCGAATGAGGTGCGGGATATATCATATATATCACTGTGCAAAGCAGAAACTATAAAAGCAATCAAAAGACAAACCGAGTGTGTAGCATCTACCAGTTATTGCTAAAGGAGTCACTCCCGGTGAAGGGATCTCGGTCCTTTCCTCATCGAATAAGGTGCAGGATGTTCTACAATGAACACCGCGATGCAAAGCAAGAACTGTAGCTACCTGTTTTATTTTGAAATTCGATTCCACAACATCAATTAGGTTTATTTTCTTTCATTAATCTCATTAATGAATGTCCCATCATTTAAGTCCACCTAAACATCACAGATAAATATAACGTACGCTTATGCCATCCGCTTTCGCCTCGATGTCCCGTCTGCACCGTTAGGTTAGGTAACTAACGCCAGAGCGAGACAGGGCTAGTGCGGGTGTAAAACATAAGCAACGTCTATATAATATATCATATATACTATATATAATATCTATATGAACATATCACATGATCGCATCACAGATAACGCAGCAGAAAATATCATATGAAATATTGGATATACTAGGACGTCCGTGTTTTTAATACGAGCCAGTATAAAACACGGATTCCACGGTCGTGATGAATAGCCAATCCCACACCCCTAGACCCCTACGAGAGCGGCAAGCAACCCTACCAATTCTAGGGTTAGGAGACCCGAACTCGACTCCTCGAGATGGTCTCCCACTGGACCCTAGAACCCGGTTACTTGTGCTCCCCTCCTTGGGTCTATCCTAATGCGGAAAAGTAAATAATATACAAATGGTGACATCATCCGCAGCCTGAAAGTTCCCCAATAAAAGAATATTACATACAAGTTTTTACATGAATGAAATTGAAAAACACTCATCTCACATAAAAACCCCCGGCTATTCAAACACGACGATCCAATATAACATATCCAGCAACACATAACATCACATGTCATCAACGTAAGTAAATATGCACATCCCAATTGTCGTTGACATATAGCAACGAAACCGGCGATATCACATATTACATTTACGGTCACAGAAAAGAAAGTGTAAAACTACAACAGTTGGAATCCGCAACCTCTTTAGACATCGCATGCCTAATCAAATGAAATACTTAGAAATCGCTTGCCTAACAATTATAAACCCCGCATTTTAGTCTCATTATCGAAAAATCTTTTTAATATCAAGTCGGGCAATTCAACAAGATTCCCGACATCCTGATCGAATGCTCGTCGCAAACTTTAGTAGGCGGCCGCACCCCCGACGCCGTCGACGAAGTGCACCAAGGAGGAACACCGCTGCCGCGAGCACCCGAACGGATGCTTTCGGCGACGGGGTTCTCCTACAGTCACTTGGTCGGGGCTATGCGGTGATGCTGTCTATTAAGTTTACCCGGCGAGTATCCGCGTACGCTACGTGATTGCGACGGATTTTTGATCACAACAAAATTCCGTGGCAACCGATCAAGTGAGACTAAAGTGCTAGATTTATAATATTCATTCAGTTATCTCATAACTACTTGTGAATTCCAATTATTGTATCATATTCCAGATAATTAGAAAATGTTAAACTTTCTGATCGAACAATCAAACACCCAAGTTTTCCCGAAATAGCTCAACACATGAAATAAGTTTAACAACATTCACTTCGTGCCTCAGTACCAACGGTCCAGCCGTAGAAGGGTCAAACCAACGCCTCACGTGTGGCACGCCGTACTGCCCCAAACCCTAAGGTTCAAAGGGCAGTTCAAGACGGTCACATAATCGAGTTAAGCTTTGTTGTCTTCTAGAGGGACCATCGCGTTACTTGCACTACTTAGAACGTCGTTAAACTACGAAAAAATCCAACAATTCGAAATTTCCCGGTAGGGGAAAAAGTGGGTATTTATATCCTGTCGAACTTTTTATCATATTCTAAAATTACCCGGAAAAACACATAGACAAAATTAGGCAATCCGATCGAATCTACGAAGTCCTAATACAACCCAGAAAACTCAACTCTTAAGTACAGATTAAAAATTCCCAGAAAACTCAGCACAACAATATAGGAATTACTGTGCAAAAATAATGACAAGATGCCCCTTTATTGCCGCGGAACCGCCGCACATGCCATGATCGTGCCGCGGTTCCGTGGCCACTTGGTCGATTCATGCTCACGTGCTTCACAGTAATTCTTACAAAAGCCTGCTTATTTTTCTGCATATTTTTAATTCATAAAAATCCACAATTTTCAAAAATATACAGAGAGTGGATTTTGCATTAGGGTTTCGGTTCGATCGGACTTCTAACTCCGTCTACTCATCGCCTAAGGCTCTAGCTAGTCTCTGATACCACTGTAGGGTTCCTAGGCACACTAATGAGGTCTCACAACAGATCAAACATGCCCAATTCAAATTTTTTCATGTGCCTACAAACCCTAATACGGATCGTTAACTAGAGGATAAGGCGATAAAGATGCAAGTAAACAACTTTAACTTAAAGGAAAGTGACTACAACCTTTGTAGATCCGGTCCTCTACCTCTCTAGCTCCGTGATGACGTCCCTCCGCTGTACCCATCAGAATCCTAGACTCTCGCGGTGGTTTCATCGGAGAAAAGATCGGGCTAGGTCGTCGACTTCGATGCTGAAGATGATCTACGTCGAGGCAACTCAAGATCAAGCTCCAACTTCACCAAGTCATGAAACTTGTGAAGAAAACACCCCATACTACTTGGCAAGTGGTAGAGGATGAAGAAATAGGAAGTGGGTTCACTTTAGAATTGGATTTCTCACTCTTTTTCTCATTTCACCATTGAAGGTAGCAAAGGTTTTCTTCATCTTGAAGAAGAAGAAGAAGAAGAAAAGAATATGATAAGAATATCTTGAAAATAGAAAATAAAGTGATTTTTATCATATAGCAACCATGGTTAAGTGTAGAGAATAAACTAGGGTTAGGTTTAATGATTAGGTTAAGGTTAAGAAACAAAATGATCAAAGCTTCAAAGCTTCATGAAGTTTCAAGAAAGAAACAAAGTTAGCCACCATTTTATTCTTGCCAAAATAAATGAATAAAGGAATAAATAAATAAGTAAAGATCACAAAACCCTAAACAAGGTTTAAAGCATACACATACCCAAGTTTGCATGTATCATCAAACATGATACAAACTAGTGCATAAAACTATATCATATATACAATGTGCACTTCAAGTGAGAAAATCCATCTAAAGTGAACAAATACTAGTTAATGCAAAGTAATATATCAAATATATAATTATACATTAAATCATTAAATCAACACTTGATTTAACGATCCGGTCATATCGTATATGACCGACTAATATCCGATGTATCGACTTATCGAATCAATCCTCGATTCGATAACTAGATTATATCGCATACAACCAATCGATACATTCATCGCGAGAATAGAATACGGTATCACATACACGCATTATTCTCGGTCCCGCACATATCTCATATGCGCTCCTATTTCGTTTTGCTTGAGCCAGAAAACCTCTGTGTAGGACTCTGAAGACTCGTCAATACGCCGACAGCAGGTGATGATCATATCAAACACCCACAGGCCGCAAGCGGTCTGCTAAACGTAACGGCCACCCGGGTATTGAGCGATCAGAAGATCGACGAGCAAGCCCGCTCACACTCCTGTGAATCCAACCAGTAACACTTACCGTACAGTCCGGTCTGTTCGTCTGATATGTCGCATATCTCGCCTAGGGGTGGTAAACGTCAGACCCCAATAGCTTGATAAGTCATGCCGACGTGAGGTCCATAACAATCGTGAAACTACTGATAACTCTTATCAGTATATCACTACAACCCTGGCCAGGGATTTCCTGTTATGGCCAGTCGAGCATAGCGCAACATCAACCCCCAATACCAGGAGAGACGAATCCCTTCCTATCGCTCATTGCCTCCATATGAATCGGGACTGTACCCAAAAACCACCTGTTTGCACGCCTCAGTAGAGTCGTGGTAGGGTGGAAATCAAAGCACAGTGGGAGACACACAAGACTCTATGACGATCTCGGGTCAACAGACTAAGCTGTACCAGTGTCACCAGAGAACTGCCATCTGACGTGAGGTATAATACCATCTGGGAGTTCTCGGCGAGTCCGTTCAGTGTACCCAGTCTCCACTGAGCACCCGCATACCATCTCTGATGTCAAACACCAATGGATATGGGATCATCCATCGCCCATCACATGGGTCGAGAAGATATACGCTAGTCTACTCTGGAATATCGATGCCCCGTCTCGATATTCCCACGACTAGGAACATTGAAAGATGTACTCATGGACTACCCAGGCCCCACTAGTATGATCTGCATCATAGTCCTGGAAGTCGGGTACACATCCTAAGGGCTTTATCAACATGTAACAGAGAGACAGAAAGTATACATGTTAAGATAAAGAGCAACCAGATAGCGTACTATCATGTCGAGCAAGAAAGTCCTACCTATATATGTCCCAGCATCCACTACAATATACATCCAATGTACAGTAATGGCCTCTAGGGCATACATATAACTAACAATCTCCCACTTGCACTAGGGCAGTTCAAGACGGTCACATAATCGAGTTAAGGTTTGTTGTCTTCTAGAAGATCCACCGCGTTACTTACATGATTTTCCGGAAGTTTCAAACTCGAGAAAAAATCCTACTTTTGAAAAAATTTCCGACAGGGGAAAAAGTGAGTTATTGATATCCGTTCGAACTTTTTAAAAGTTTCTAAAATTATCCGGAAAAAACTTAAACGAAATTAAATTATCCGATCGAATCAACGAGACCCCAATAGAACCCAGAAAACTCAACACTTGAGCAGAATTAAAAATACCCAGAAGCATCAGGAAATTTATAAGGACTTTACTGTGCAAAATACAAAGCATGATGTGACTGTACGGCCGCGGAACCACCGTGGGAGCCATGCTCCTGCCGCGGTTCCGCGGCGCTTTGGTCGACTTACTTTGTCGTTTTTCACAGAGTTCCATATAATTCCCTGCTGATTTTCTTAAGTATTTTTAACATGAAAAAATAAACTTTTTGAAAAATTTCCAGAAAGGGATAAAAACTAGGGTTTCGGGGTTCGATCGGACTTTAAACTTCGTCTAGACTTCGCCTAAAGCTCTAACTTGGCTCTGACACCACTGTAGGGTTGCTAGGCACACGCATAAGGGTCTACGAGGTATCAACCATGCCCGATTTAAAATTTAGCCGTGCCGAACAACCCAAAGCCGGATCTTTAAACTAGAGATTAGGCGAAAAAAAGCATGTTAAACACATTAACAATAAGTGAGAGGGATTACAACCTTTGTAGATCCGGTCCTTCACTTCTTAATCTCCGTGTTGTGGTCCCTTCGCTGCGATCATCATGTTCCGGACTCTCGAGAGGCTCCACGAAGAGAAAGATACAAGCTTGCTTTCGATCTTCGATAACAAAGATGATATACCTTGAAGTTTCATTAACACAAGCTCTCACTCACTAAATGAAGTGAACACTTTCATCTAAAGGGCAAGGGTAGATGAGGATGATGAAGTAGGATTTTTCCTCTCATTTGTTTTCTTATTCTCACTCATTTTTCATCACAAAATCAAAGCAAGAAAGCTTTTCATGAAGAACTAAAGCAAAAAGAAGATGAATAATGATTAATTCTTTTATGATGAATAATGAAAAGAAGATAATGATTAATTATGCAACCATGGTCAACTAAACCTATGTAGAGATTTAACTAGGGCTAGGGTTTGGGTTGGGTTAAGTATAAGTCACTTGAAAATATCTTACACAAAATAAAAAGGAAAACCTTCTAAAAGGTTCATGAATGAACTAACCCAAATCAAACCCTAATCTTATTTAATCTCCACTAAACATGTTGCATTAGTAACCATATCATGTTACAATATTATATATCACATATATAATATTTATTGTAACAAAATAAAATAATATAATTAACATATATCGCATATATATCAATGTATTACCCGAGTGAGAAAAAGAATCTTTTAGTGAGCTAATATTAGTTAATGTAATTTAATATATCATATATATTATTATACATTAAATTATCGAATCAACACTTGATCCGACAATCCAGCTATATCGCATATAACCGACTAATTTCTCATTTACTGATTCATCGAATCAACACTTGGTTCGATGACCCGGCTGATATCAAATATCGCGAGAATAGAATACGGTATCTCATATCGCATTATCCTCGGTCCCGCACATATCACATATGTGCCCCTACTCCGTTTTGCCTGAGTCAAGAAATCTCTGTGTAGGACTCTAAAGAATCGTCAATACGCCGGCAGTAGGTGATGATCATATCAAACACCCACAAGCTGCAAGCGGTCAGCTAAACGTAACAGCCATCCAGGTATTGAGCGATCAGAAGATCAACAAGCAAGCATGTACATTCTCCTGCGAATCCAATCAGTAACACTCCCGTACAGTCCGGTCTCGTCGTCTAATATGTTGCATATCTCGCCTAGGGGTGGTAAACGTCAGACCCCAGTAGCTCGATAAGTCGTGTCGATATGAGGTCTATAACAGTTCGAGAAACTACTGATAACACTTACCAGTAAATCTCAACAACCCTGACCAGGGATTTCCAGTTATAGCCAATCGAACACAGCACAACATCAACTCCCTATACCGGGAGAGACGAATCCCCTCCTATCGCTCATTGCCTCCATGTGATTCGAGACTGTACCCAAAAGCCACCTTTTTGCACGCCCTCTTGGACGTGGTATGATGGAAATCAAAGCACAGTGGGAATCACACAAGACTCTATGACGATCTCGGGTCAACAGACTACTCTGTACCATTGTCACCGGAGAACTGCCATCTGACGTGAGGTATAATATCATCTGGGAGTTCTCGGCGAGTCTGTCCAGTGTACCCAGTCTCTACTGAGCACCCGTACACCATCCTTGATGTTAAACACCGATGGATATGAGATCATCCATCGCCCATCATATGGGTCAAGATGCGTATACGCTAGTCTACTCTGGTGTATCGATGCCCTGTCTCGATACACCCTCGACTAGGAATAGTTATAGGATGTACTCGCCAACTACCGTGGCCCTACTAGTATGATCTCATCATAGTCCCAGTAGTCGAGTACATTTCCTAAGGGCTTTATCAACATGTAACATAGAGACAATCAGAGTACATATTAAGATAAAGTACAACCAGATAGCGTACTATCATGTCGAGCAAGAAAGTCCTCCCTATATATGTCCAAGCATCCACTACAATATACATCGTATGTACAGTAATGGCCTCTAGGGCATACATATAACTAACAGAATAAGCTTCTGCACTTATTTAAAAAAAATTTAGAGACCAAAAATATTTCGAAAGAAACTTGGTTTTCGAAATCGGTGTTTTCGGTTTAGAAACTTAAGCATCGTCAAACACTATTTTGCAGTGTTTGGGTGGTTCTGATACCATGTTGGGATTCGGTGCCCGTGCCGCGGAGGCTACGGGAAAGGCGTGGGCAAAAACAAAAACTTTTCGTGGTCACCGGACTCCCGTCAACCGAGGATTCGAACTAAACACCCTAAACTAGAATACTATAACATGCAAGGTTGAGAAATACAACCTCTGTCACGTGTCCATCCAATTGTGGAAGACCCCTCCAATCTCGTATCCATCGGGAACGCGCTTGAGCATCGATCACCCTTACTGAAGACGATCCACCTGTGGGAACGCGGAGGAGGCTCTAACCGACGGTCTAAAATTCCTAGGTTTGGATGGCCGGTGATGTAGGAATACTTCACTATATTTTTCTCTCTAGAATCTTGCTTGAAAATGAGAGCAAGAAGAAGAAGGAGAAGGAGCTAAAGGAAGAGCATGAACCATCCATAGAGGAGATGAAGAAAATCCTCAAGTCAACAAGTAGAAAAGAATGGCTACTAAAAATGAACCATGATCCAATAGTGCTCACAAATGAATAAATCATTTAAAAAGCAAGCCATGCCTTTCTACCATATAGCACCCATGCTTCAATGTCCTCCACATGCCACCTCATTTCCAATTTAATTTTCCATAAAAAAAATCAAATATGAGGTGACCTTCTTCTAGAAGTATTCCCGTACAAATACAGAATACTTCACCTAGTATATGTATCGCTAAATATACGCATATCCGTATAAAAAATATGGATAGCATCAAAGAGAGAAAATGAATAGTGAACAATAATACTGAAATATATGTATCAAAATACATATGTAAATTATCAAATCAAAACCTGATTTAATAATCCGGCTTAATCCTATGCCGTCTAGTATTATCAACTGTCCGAGTAAAGTCCGTGTATCGCGTACACATATTTTATTGGACATCCCGTACGTACTACCGTACGGCTCCTACATATGTCGCCTGAACCGGGAAAACCCTCTGTGTGGGACTCTAAAGACTCGACAATACGCTGGCCATGGGTTTAGCTATAAGCATGTCAGCGGGACTAGCTGTACGTAACGGCTACCTAGATACTTGTCGAAAGGGGGGTCGACAATCAAGTGCGTCCTTACCCTACTGAGCCTGAATATGACAATCTCCGTACATTCCAGTCTCTTCGTCAAAGGGTATCGGATATCGGGTCTAGGGGGTGGATAACGTCAGACTCCTACTAACCCGATAAATCGTGTCTGAGTCTAGCTCATCACCAACTAAGATACTACTGATCAACTATCAGTAAATCTCCCCTACCATGGCCACAAATTTCTGGTGATAGCCAACTGAACACAACGCGACATCGAATCCTAATACCAGGAGAGACGAATCCCTGACAGTCGACCACTGCCTCCATATGGCTCAGGACTGTACCCAACTAAAACCTGTATGCACGACTCCTCTGAGCCATGGTAGGGTAGTAATCAATGTACAGTGGGAACTCACACGAGACAAATGATGACTTCAGGTCAGAGGACTAACCTGTACTCATGCCACCTGAGAACTTCTATCTGACGATAGGTATAATACCATCTAGAAGTTCTTGGCAAGTCCATCCAGTGTACTCACCTCCAGTGAGCACCTGTATACTATATTAGGTAACATAACACCAATGGCTTGTGAGATCGGCCACTGCCCCTCGTCGGGGTCTCAAAGCGTATATACTAGTCTACTTCGAAATATCAATGCCCTGTCTCGATACTCCCATGACTAGGGACATTTAAGGATGTGAGCTTATAGACCACCTAGCCCTCACGTATATGATCACCATCATAATGCTGGTAGTCAAGCAAGAATCCTATGAGCTCTATCAATAAGAAAATCCTTAAATGTCCCTATCCGTGGGAGTTTTGAGACTGGGCATCGATACTCCAGTGTAGACTAGTGTATACTGATCGAGACACCGATGAGGGGTGGTGGCCAGGTCTCACAAGCCATTGGTGTTAGTTTGTTCACCTAAGATAGTATACAGGTGCTCATTGGGTTATGAGTACACTGGACGGACTCACCGGGAACCTGCTATTCTATACCTATTGTCAGATAGCAGTTCCCATGTGACATGTATACAGGTTAGTCTGTCGACCTGAGATCGTCATTTGTCTCGTGTGAGTTCCCACTGTGCTTTGATTACTACCCTACCACGGCTCAAAGGAGTCGTGCAAACATGTTTTAGTTGGGTACAGTCCCGAGCCATATGGAGGCAGTGAGCGGATTATCGGGGATTCGTCTCCTCTGGTATTGGGGGTTGATGTCGTGCAGTGCACGGGTGGCTATCACTAGAAATCCTTTGCTAAGGTAGTCGAGAATTACTGATCTAGGATCGGTAGTTTCTCATGTAGTGATGGGTTTCATACCGACACGAATTATCAAAATATTAGGGGTCTGATTTTATCCACCCCCCTAGACTTGATATGTGATACTCATAGACGAACGGACCGAACTGTATGGATATTGTCACTGTCAGGCTCAGTAGGGGTTCAGGATGAGTTTGCTCGTCGGCCTCCCTTTCGCTCAATACCTGGGTAGCCGTTACGTACAGCTAGTGCCGCTGACGTGCTTGTGGTTAAACCCACTGCCAACGTATTGACGAGTCATTAGAGTCCCACATATAGGGTTTCCCTGGTTCGGGTGAAATGATGTAGTAGCCGTATTGGATACGTGCAGAGTTCCGATCGATTGATGTACTTTGTACCCGGACTTTCGATCGGACAGTTAATAATACTAGCCAGCTCGGGTTTGAGCTGGATTATTAAATCAGGTATTGATTTAATAATTTATGTATATGTATTTCGATACGTATATTCTAGTATTATGTTCTTTGTGTTATTCTATCTCTTTGGGTATTCGTATTTCGGTACGAATGCAGGTATGTATATACAGGAGAATGTAATCCGTATTTTATCCGGAAAACATTCTAGAAGGTGGCCACCTCATTTTTGGATTTGACCATTTTTTTGGAAAATGGGGAGTATGGTGGTGACCATGCTTGCATAGTGTGCACAAATTAATTTTTAATTCATTTGTGCATACTATTCAAGTATGGGTGGTATTGTTTTACAAAACCTAGCATGCTTGATTTTGTCTCTCATAAGAGCTTCTTTATTTTGAGATGGTTGGTTTTCTCTTGAGCATGCTTTGTTCTCATCACCATTTGTGCTTCACTCCTCTCTTGATTTTCCATGGTTGCCACCACCTTCATTCACCACCTCCTCTCAAGCCTCTCATGTGTTGAAAATCATGAGAGGATGTGAGATGAGATAGACCAACACTTGGATTACATACACTATATCCTAGGCTTTCTAGAGTAGCATCCTAGAAACTCTAGTTGCTTCACTTGCATCCATTATGTGAAGCTAGAGCCACAACTACATCTCTCTGGTGGATCATCAATGATGGAGGGAGATCGGCGACCAAGCTTGATCAAGGAGCCTCTAGGAGCTTGAGAAGATGGTTGAAGACCGAAGGACATGGATCAACTCGGTATAACCATTCCTAACTCCTTTTATTTGCTTGCTAGTATAGGGTTTAGGGTAGATCCGGGCATCGGGTAATGGTAGCGCCAGTTTACTAAATTTTTGTTCCGCATTTGTCCATAGTTTGATGGCCGGAGCGTTGCCGTAACCCAACATGGTATCAGAGCCAACCTTTAAACCCCTTAGCTAGCTTTTTTAGACAATGTTAAAGTATCGAAACAGAAACGACCCCGAAACAGTGCACTGTATATTCCAGGTTCTGTCGAATTCTCAAAGTCTTCAAAATTTTTTTAAGCAACTGCAGATGACTACTTGAGTGAACACTAGAACACCCTAAAAAAAACGAGCCCAAACCACCGGATTTGACCCATTGAGATTGCTTAAAAAATGGGTGAGGCCGGTCCAATGTTGGAGTTTGAACTTGAATTTTGTAAGGTGGTCTAGTCTCTGAAATATTGGTTCAGTGGTATTTCTTGTTTTGCCCATTTTGGATATTATGTTATCTTTTGTTCAGGGGCAATTCGAGGTGTTTCGAAATCGATAATTTAACACTATTTAAATGTTTATCAGTACATGCATTACTATCTGCGATCGTGAATGTCATTCGAGTGGTACAACTCGTCTAATTGCTATATGTTCTTTTAGACGGGTTTACGAACGTGACATTCATGTTAATGTTCTGTGTTGTGTTGTGTTATGGTTGGATCGTCGTGGTGGATAGCTATGGTGCAATAGTAGTACAGTTTAGTTTCATTTATACATTTGATATTGCGGGGCGAGCGTCCGACATGTGGACTGTCGTCACTGCCAGTTTGTATATTATTTGTTTGGGGCACGACCGGGTTGAGGTCGTTGTCACCCCTGTATATTTTTTTTTCTGTACTAGGATTACCCCACGGTGGAGTGTATGAATAGCCGAGTTCTAGAGGGCAACGGGTCCACATCTCATGTCGTTGAGACGGAGGGGACCTTACTCTAGAATTGGCGGGCTATTCGCCGCACTCGTAGGGGGTATAGGTTGACCCACAGAGGGGTGCTCAAGTTACCGGATTCAGTGAAGTGCTGGGTGACCCATTCACGTTGTTGAAGGGGGTTGCCTCACTTCTGGTTTTGGTGGGTAACTTGACGCGCTCATAGGGGTCTAGGTTTCATTGCAAAGGCTATCCACACGACAGGAAACGTCGGGTCTCATTTGCGGCTCAAGTGAAACCCGGGGCTCCAGGATTATCCACCATTCTGTGTTGCTTCTTTGATACTTCTGTGATGTTGCTTATATCATGCCTGGGACGATTGTTATATATATTTATATATATACTAGTAGATGTTGTATATGTTTTGCACCCGCTCTAGTCCAGTCCCCGCTCTGTCGTTAGTTAAGTAACCTAACGAGTGATGACGGGACCCAGTGGCTAATGCGGATGGCATATACGTACATCATATTTTCGTTCTTTTCTGGTGTGATTAATTGATGGGACCGCATTGATTCTTATCAATGCAAGGATAAAACAAACCTATATAATGTTGTTGGAACCATATTTTTAAAAACTGACATTACAGACGTTTTCGTTTGCTTTGTACAGTGGTATTCGGTTATGAATATCCAGTACCTCAATCGACGAGGCAAGGGCCGAGATCCCTTCACCGGGAGTGACCCCTTGGGCAGAAGTTTGCGTCAGCGTAATAACTTCACTATAGTCGATTCTTTTGCTTTGCATCGTGGTATTCAGTTTGGAATATGCTGCACCTCATTCGACGAGGAAAGAGCCGAGATCCCTTCACCGGGAGTGACCTCTTTACCAAAAGTTTTTTCCACTATACATTTGTAAAAACTACTTGGATTCCTTCAACGATATCAAGTTCATTATGTTAAAGGTTTTTTGCCAGAAAGCAGTCGTAACCCTCCGTCATTCAAGATAAGTATTGCTTAGTATTCGTGCTACGTATGTCGTGCTTAGCCGAGGCGTAGTGTTCCGTAGGTATGTAGTGCTTTTCTGTTGCATGGATATGCGATTGGTTAGGACAGTCTTGCGGTCATTTTAGCTCAGTCAAGGACTCATGCGGGTGGGTCTAATGTAATAAAGATAATGAAGGGTTGAACTTGACTAGGATCTTTTGATATGTTGGCTCAGTCAAGGTCACTTGGGTCCTAGGGGTAAAAACACACATCGTGAGTTTCAAACATACAGGAAACTTTCCGGGCATGCGCATACCTTCTGGAGTGTAGTGACTTGAGTGGCTTCCATCAAGTTATCATGCGATGATAGTTGGATCCCGATTCCCACTGACGAGTAGGATTACTCCTCGGGTGATTTTAGATGATCACGACTAATTCTCCTTTTGGGTTTGGAGGAGAATTCGAGAAAACAGTGGAAGTCATCCAGATTAGGAAAAGTGCATTCAACAGCGGTGTAATTCTTCTTGACCATAGTACAGTTTTCAACCGACGACGCACAAGGTTTGAGTTATTGAACTCAAGGGACTTGTACAAAGTATTGTATGTTGTCCAGTGTCCATTAGGATAATGGGGTTGGTACTCGTACTATATTATGTTTACTCATGACTTCTCCAGTTCTAGACAAGTATTTCGCACAAGGTCCAGATTTTGAGAAGTTATAGGTATAAGAACAAAGAATAGAACCATTTGTTGGAAGTATTAGGATTCTTCGAGGTAGTCGAAAATGTAGATACTTGTGTTTGGTATTCTGTTGATAGTAATGGTTTTGAGAACTTACTTCTCTTTCAGGTTACTTATATATGGATGCCACCTTGATGAGTAATTCTGGTTGGCCTCTTTCTATTTGGTTGATATGCACTGGAGACAGCTTCCTGATTTTGAACCTGGTTCCAATTAAATTGGTGTTTTTGTTTCTATATTGGATATATATAGAATCAATTTATATCTTAACGATGTTAAGGTATAGGGTGTTGTCCGGCTGATGCTTAAAACTAGAATCCAGATAAACTCAAGGCACGTTTCAGTAATGGCAGTTTGTGGGTTATCCCAGGCTTTGACGAGGCTTAAATTTCTACCATCAAGAAGATCAATAGTGATATTGTTCTTGACTCGCCACAGTTTTAGTAAAATGGATTTTTTCACAAAATAAAAGTAGGAGTATGGTAGAACTGGAAGTGATTCCAGAACCACAAACGATTACTGAAGATTTAATAGAACCTGAGGATTCAATTGGATTTGACATTCCATTATCCACTCCGCAGATTTGGTGGGTAATCTCAGGCACCCGAGAGGTACTTCGGTCATCTCAGAGACGGTGATAGGGAGGTTCTTGTTTATCCAAACTTGCCATTGCTGCTGTTCTAGACTATAAGACCCGACAAGATGATGAGTATAACGTCGTTCTAAACTCGCTTTAGAAGTGCATGTGTATATGACTCTGCCAGAGAGTTGTTGTAGTCAGTGGGAGCAGCGGAAGCATAGTGGGCAAGTAGCTTATGTCTACTTATAGACTAAAGCAGGTATAGCAGAAATAGATCATTTATTTTTTATGTGGTAGTCATAGGCTTTGACTTCATCAGAATAGGAGATGGATCTGGTAAGAAAGTAGTAGGGTGTGATGTCTTGGTATTTGGGATGACATGCGCTTTATAGGAAGTAAAATTCCTATACTACGATCGGTTATACTGTGTTTGTCACACAGTTGTTTCTCTACATAGGACATGGATATAATATCAGGGTTTCTGGTTACTAGATCTATGGTTTTAGATCTAGATTTAGGAAGTGTCCCAATTTGGGTACTTGACACTATTCTAAAGTGTTTTTGAATGGACGACTCCTGACATGGTGGTGTACCTGCAGGTGATGGAGTCACCCTCTCTAAAGGTGTCTTACAGACTAAAGGGGAGAGGGATCTGCATGATTAGCATATCACTTGCTTAGGCAATTAAGTTAATCATGAAATGTCAAGTACCACACCAGATGTTGTTTTTGCGCTAGCTACAATAAACATATATTAATCCAATCCTAGAGAAATGTAGGGAAGTAGTTTATGAACATAAATGGATGTTTTAGGGATATGTTAACGGCAGCCTCCTTCAGGAGACGGTTATCATTTCAGGCTTGCAAGATGACTTGGATGACAGAATGGCTGTCTGAGTTATAGTTTTTCCCTCTTCTGAGGGACAGTATGTTGGACAGGTGGTTCAAGTGGATACTGAGGAAGGCATGGCGTAGGATACTGATTAAATTCAGCGGATGATACAGTCTAAGAAGTTTGCTGGATTTGGAGTTCATGTCTTAACTGGGTCCCATCAGATATCCAGACAAATTCTATATCAAGGTATTGCTCATTTCGGGAGATGGTAATTCTCCGCGAAGTTGAGAAACAGAGAGATACAGAAAGAAACACTGGAGCGGATCTACTCACTGAGGTTATTTCTCAAACACAATAGTTTCACAAACAAGCTTTGCAAACTGCTTAGTAGAGAAGTTAGGTGTTCGGTATCATACGAGATGTGAGTATGCGACACCGCAATAATTGGCCTTAAGTGCAAGTGGGAAATTGTTGGCTATAGTGCCCTCAAGGCAATTATCGTAGTCGCAGGCAGGTGATTATGATGATTGAGGGAGGACCTATACCGGTAGAACAGTGTTACTCGAGATGATAGTATGCTATCTGGTTTGTCTTTATCATCACTATTGCATGTTGATAGAACCCATAGGATTCTTGCTTCACTACCAGTATTATGATGGCGATCATATATATTGGAGCTGGGGGTCTATAAAAAATCCTTAAATGTCCCTAGTCGTGGGAGTTTCGAGACTGGGTATCGATACTCAAGTGTAGACTAGTGTATACTGATCGAGACCCCGACGAAAGGTGTTGGCCAGGTCTCACAAGCCATTAGTGTTAGTTTGTTCACCTAAGATAGTATACAGGTGCTCAGTGGGTTATGAGTACACTGGACGGACTCGCCGGGAACCTACTAGTTGGTACTATACCAATTGTCAGATAGCAGTTCCCAGGTAACATATGTACAGGTTAGTCTGTCGACCTGAGATCGTCATTTTTCTCTTGTGAGTTCCCACTGTGCTTTGATTACTACCCTACCACGGCTCAAAAGAGTCATGCAAACAAGTTTTATTTGGGTACAGTCCCGAGTCATATGGAGGCAGTGAGCAGATTATTGGATATTCGTCTCTCCCGGTATTGGGGGTTGATGCCGCGCAGTGCATGGGTGGCCATCACCAGAAATCCTTGGCCAAGGTAGTCGAGAATTACTGATCTAGGATCGGTGGTTTCTCATGTGGTGATGGGTTTCATACCGACATGAATTATCAAGTTATTAGGGGTCTGACTTTATCTACCCTCCTAGAATCGATATGCAATACTTATAGACGAACGGACTGGACTGTACGGATATTGTCACTGTCAGGCTCAGTAGGGGTTCAGGACGAGTTTGCTCGTCGGCCTCCCTTTCGCTCAATACCTGGGTAGCCGTTACGTACAGCTATTGCCGCTGACGTGCTTGTGTTAAACCCACTGCCAGCGTATTGACGAATCTTTAGAGTCCCACACAGAGGGTTTCCCTGGTTTTGGCGAAATGATGTAGTAGCTATATTGGATACGTGTAGGGTTCCGATCGATTGATGTACTTTGTACCCGGACTTTCAATCAGACAGTTGATAATACTAGCCAGTTCGGGTTTGAGCCGGATTATTAAATCATGTATTGATTTAATAATTTACGTATATATATTTCGATACGTATATTCTAGTATTATGTTCTTTGTGTTATTCTATCTCTTTGGGTATTCGTATTTCGGTACGAATACAGGTATGTATATACAGCAGAATGTAATCTGTATTTTATCCAGAAAACATTTTAGAAGGTGGCCACCTCATTTTTGGATTTGACCATTTTTTTGGAAAATGGTAAGTGAGATGGAAATTGGAAAATAGGGAGTATGGTGTTGACTATGCTTGCAGAGTGTGAAAAAATGAATTTTTAATTCATTTGTGCATAATATTCGAGTATGGGTGGTATTTTAAAACGAAAGATATTGTTTTACAAAACCTAGCATGCTTGATTTTCTCTCTCATGAGAGCTTCATTATTTTGAGATGGTTGGTTTTATCTTGAGCATGCTTTGTTCTCATCACCATTTGTACTTCACTCCTCTCTTGATTTTTTATGGTTGCCTCCACTTTCATTCACCACCTCCTCTCAACCCTCTCATGTGTTGAGAATCATGATAGGAAGTGAGATGAGATAGCCCAACGCTTGGATTACATACACTACATCCTAGGCTTTTTAGAGTAGCATCCTAGAAACTCTAGTTGCTTCACTTGCATCCATTATGTGAAGCTAGAGCCACAACTACATCTCTCGGGTGGATCATCATCGATGGAGGGAGACCGGCAACCAAGCTTAATCAAGGAGCCTCTAAGAGCTTGGGAAGATGGTTGAAGACCGAAGGACACGGATCAACTCGGTATAACCATTCCTAACTCCTTTTATTTGCTTGCTAGTATAGGGTTTAGGGTAGATCCGGGCATCGGGTAATGGTAGCGCCAGTTTAGTAAATTTTTGTTCCGTATTTGGCCACGGTTTGATGGCCGGGGCGCTACCGTATTCCAATAAAAGGAAAGATGACCAAATCTCCGTTCACCGGACACAGAGAAAAAGCTACAGAGCTCTTGGGATTCATACACAGTGATGTATGTGGTCCGATGTCTTTACACGCGAGGGGTCGGTTCTCGTACTCCATTATATTTACTGATGATCTCTCTAGGTTCGGATATGTATTTCTCATGAAACACAAATTTAAAGCTTTTGAGAAGTTCAAAGAGTAAAAAAGCGAAGTAGAGAACCAGAAAGAAAAAAATATTACGATCTTTCGATCTGATAGAGGAGGGGAGTACTTAAGTACGGAATTCCTCCACTACTTAAAAGAGAATGGAATTCTCTCTCAGCTTATTCTTCTGTATACACCATAGCACAACGGTGTATCGGGGTGGAGGAATCGTACCCTACTGGATATGGTTTGCTCCATGATAAGTAATGCTGAGTTATCTCTTTCATTCTAGGGATATGCGCTTGAGACAGCAATATATCTGTTGAATCAAGTTCCATCTAAATCCATGTCTAAAACTCCATATGAAATATGCAGTAGTAAGATTTTGTATCTTAAACGTGTTAAGATATACGGTTGTCCTGCTTATGTTAAGAAGAAGAACCCAGATAAACTCAAGGCACGATCAGTTTTGTGTATGTTTGTGGGATATCCAAAATATTCAAATGGATATATATTCTACCCCGTAGAAGAACAGAGAATTATTGTTTCTCGGAACGCCAAATTTTTAGAATGGCAGTTTCTTACAAAAGAAACCAGTGAGAGCATGGTAAAACTGGATGAAGTTCTAGAAACACAAACTGTAACTGAAGATATGATAGAACCAAAGAATTCAATAATTCGGGACAAACCTCAGCCACTCCGCAGATCTAGTAGGATTTCTCGTCCGCCCGAGAGATACTACGGTTTTCTCATAGATGGGAGTCGAGTGGATTGCATCTTGGAAGAAGATGATCCTACTAGTTTCGAGCGGGCCATTCATAATAGGGACTCTGTAAAATGGCTTTATACTATGCAATCCGAAATGGAGTCTATATACACCAACAAAGTTTGGACTTTGGATATTTCTCCTCCTGGGGTAAAACACGTTAGATGCAAATGGATCTTCAAAAAGAAGATTGGTGCAGATGGACAGGTAGAAACCTATATCGCTAGACTTATTGCAAAAGGTTTTCGTCAAAGACTAGGAGTGGACTATGATGAATTTTTTTCTCCAGTAGCTATGCTGAAATCCATTCAGATCCTACTTGCCATTGTTGCCTACCATGACTATGTATAGACGTTAAAACGGTTTTTCTAAATTGAAATTTAGAGGAATGCGTTTATATGGATCAGCCGGAAGGATTCATAGACAGTGGGAGCAACGGGAAGGTATGTAAGTTGCTTAAATCCATTTATAGATTAAAGCAGGCATTGCGGAGCTGGAACATCTGTTTTGATGAAACAGTCAAGAAATTTGACTTCATAAAAAACGAAGATGAACTATGTATCTACAAGAAGATTGTAGGAAGAACTGTTGTAATCCTCATCTTTTACGTGGATGGCATTCTCTTGATAGGAAATGGCATTCCTATGCTGCAATCGGTCAAGCTGTTCTTGTCACAAAAGTTCTCCATGAAGGACCTGGGTGATGCCTCCTACATTCTGGGGATTAAGATTTATAGAGATAGACCCAAGAGATTTTTGGGACTTTCACAATCCAGGTACATAGAGACCATACTAAAGAGATTTAGTACAGAAGATTCCAAGTGCGGTAATTTACCCACTTTGCACGAAATCACCCTCTCCAGAGAGATGTCTCCCAAGACTGATGAAGAGAGGGTTCGCATGAGCACTATACCCTATGCTTTGGCTGTAGGATCTATAATGTATGTGATTCTATATACCAGACCAGATGTAGCATACGCGCTTAGTGTGGTGAGCTGGTATCAGTCGAATCCAGGTGAGAACCATTGGATAACAGTGAAGAACATTCTCAAGTACCGGAGAAGTACTAAGAAGATGTTCATGGTTTACGGTAATGGAGACCTCCAGGTCGAGTCCTTTACCGACTCAAACTTACAGAGTGATAAGGATGACAGCAAGTCTATCTCAGGTTTTGTGTTTACCCTCAACGGAGGGGCGGTCTGTTGGAAGAGCTCCAAATAGGACACCGTCGCAGACTCGACGATGGAGGCTGAATACATTGCTGCCAACGATGCTGCAAAAGAAGGGGACTGGATGAAGAAGTTCATTAGTGAACTTGAGGTGGTTCCGTCCATTGTAAATCCAATACCTTTGTATTGTGATAACAATAGGGCTATAGCTTTAGTGAAAGAACTACGGTCCCATCAGAAATCCAGACACATCTTGAGACGGTATCACCTGATCAGGGAGATCGTAGATCGCCAGGAGAATGAGGTCCAAAGAGTTGATACGAAAGACAATATGGTGGATCCATTTATGAAGGCCCTTCCTCAAGCGCAGTTCGAGCGACTTTTGTGATGTTGGGTATGCGAAAGGCCAACAACTGGCCCTAGAGAAGATGTTGGATATTCGGTATGCCAATTACAGGCCTCAATGCAAGTGGGTGATTGTTGGATATGTATTCCCTAGAGGCCTGTATTGTATAGAATGCTAGGAATATGTATGTATAAAACAATCTTACTCAGTTGTATATAGTGTATTATTTGAGATGTCTCTGTCTTAATATGTGTATGTTTCTTTCTCTTGTTGCTTTATATTGCTTACACATATTGATAAAGACTCGATACAGTAATATACTATTATGGTTTGACTTTATTTTAACATGTGCATATGTTATACTTGATATCACATATGGAAGATACATGTTAATAAAGCCCATAAGATTTTGCTTGACTACCGGCATTATGATGGCGATCATACTTGTAGGACCTAGGTAGTCCATAAGCACATCCTTAAAGGTCCCAAGTTGCAGAAGTATCAAGACCGGGCATCGATACTCCAGAGTAGACCCTTGTGCATTCATTTTTAGACCCCGACGAGGGGCGGTGGTAGGTCCCACAGCCATTGGTGTGATCACCTAAGATTGTATACATGTGCTCACTGGGGGTGAGTACACTGGACGGACTCGCCAAGAACCTCTAGATGGTATTATACCTATCGTCAGATAGTGGTTCTTAGGTGACATGGGTACATGTTAGACTTTAGACCAGAGATCATTATTTGTCTCATATGAGTTTCTACTGTGCTTTGATTACTGCCCTACCACGGCTCTACTGAGTCGTGTAAATAGGTTTTGGTTGGGTATAGTCCCGAGCCACATAGAGGCAGTGAGTGATTGTCAGGGATTTGTCTCTCCCGGTATTGGGAGTCGATATCGCACTGTGTCCGGTTGGATTGAACCATAAGACCTAGGTCAAGGCAGTTGAAATTTACTGATGGTTAGATCAGTAGTTTCTCGGATTGATCCTGAGCCAAATTGACATGACTTATCGGGTCAATAGGGATCTGACGTTTACCATCCCCTAGACCCGGTATGCGATCTTCTTAGACGAAGAGACTGGACTGTACGGAGATTGTCATGGATAGGCTCAGTAGGAGTCCGGATGAGCTTGCTCATCGGCCTTCTTTTCGACAGGTGCCTGGGTAGCCGTTACGTACAGCTAGTGTTGCTGACGTGTTTGTGGTTAAACCCACTGCCAGCATACTGTTGAGTCTTTAGAGTCCCGCACAGAAAGTTTCTCTGTTTCGGGCGAAACGATGTGGTGGTCGTATGTTTATTGTCACGGCCTAAAGTTAGGCACTTGACCGGCACTTAAACCGCATGACGTCAATAGGCGTACGCAATTTAAGTAAGCCGAAAACCCAGAAATCTAAACCATAACAAGAAGTAAGTGATAAAACATTGTTAAAACATTTGAAAATCTCAAGTAAAAATCATAAAGCTTAAGTTTATTTTCTTAAAAATTTTGGCAGCTCCTCCTTTGTAAAACTAGCCCCAAAACAGGTACAAACATGGTATAAAGATAAAGCATCCCCAAACGGGAGCAAATCACGCCTAAAGGCGGAAACAACCACCACAAGCATATATACGACGCCATAACGAAGAAATAGACAATATAAATGAAAAACATCATACATAGGTAAAACTACATAATAAAGGCCGGCTCACATGAACACGACACCCAGAGTCACAAAATATACAATATCGATCCTCACAACTCGTCTCTAAGTCAATATATGAAAGTGGTAGATAAAGAGTACTAGATACAATGAGATATACAATGGATATAATTGGATAACCGCAACCTACCTACAACGAAAAGGCTTCACAGCCAACCGTAGCGGTATCCGCTGAAATAGATACAATATAGAGCCCTGCCGCGACTACTCTGAGGGTCAAGCCTGCAAAACACTGTGGCACAATGGGGTGAGTTGCCAACTCGTGAATAGTAAGTAATATCATATAGATAATCGCAGGTATGCACGAACATCGATAATCTAAAACATGCAATCTGATAGCATAAGTATGGCAATATGGATATGCAGTATGATCATAATCAATGTACATCACTAGAGTACAGCAACTACATGAAACAGTACATGTCTAATAAATCCAGAGTATGGGATAACACATAAAACCTCATGCATCAATCATCATCATGGAAAACCGGTGTCAATCAACGACACGTAAATCCCAATAACTCAGGCGTCGTCACTCTGATCGGCCCTCATATCCGTCACATCATGAAACCTGAGTGTCCAACATTGACACTCGAAACATCATGAAAACCCGTGTCCATCAACGACACGTAAATACTCATCTCTCAGACGCCGCATACCCAGATCGGCCCTCAATATATCTTATGTCATAACTCCCAAACGGTATCCTCGGGATATCCGTCAGGTTCTATACTATCACCGGTAGATAGTGCTCCCTCTGCCAGGCTCATTGTCTACACCACAAAAATTATTTCTTGCCCCCCGGTACCATACCGGGTCTACCATATACCCGTAGACGGTGCCTACCACTCCTCGAATCGGGTATACTCCTAGCTCAGAACCAAGAAAACTCATGGTGGACACCTCGAAATATCATACCAAGAGAAACCGGGTTTTCAAAACAATGCATACTTTCTTGAAATAATACAACGGTTATCAAATCCATAAATCACATGAAATCCGTATCTCAATTCGTAAATCCATGAAAAATGATGTATGCGATATAGAACAGTAATATGAGCATATCAAGGGAAAACCGCTCTTTTAAATGAATCAAGTTTTTAAAATATATCATGCGGTTCCTACATTCTCTAAAATCAAATGCAACATTATATAAAGGTGTATATGTAGCTATAGCAAGGTATGTGTGTATACATGTGGATGTGTATGCGTGATGCATTTCATACGCACAATAGGAAAAGAATCAACGTCTCAATGTCAATAACGAATACAATGCCACATAGGTGTATATGCTGTGCGTGTCATGGCAATTACCAACGGTATGTGTGTAGCATACAATTTAGTGCTCATGCAACATGAATCGTCAGTAAAGGTGCAGTGTCTAATAGGTACTAAGTCAAGACACAACAAGTAATAGTATGCAATGATGCTCATGCACAATCAACTCATATGCGTATAACATGCGACTATAATATCATATCTAGCCCTGATGCTTAACGCTATACGGGCGATTTCCCCGTAGATGTTAAATCTACTCACCGATGATCTCGAGCTAGGTAAATCCAACCACCTGTTTTCCCTTCTTCGCAGTTTCTGAAGTCCCCGCCTACGATCCTATTAACACAAAACATAATAACACGTGGATTTAGCAAACTACCCAATAATAAACGAACACAACGCCAATTAACGAATCGGTTCCCTTAAACTATAAAACGGTTCGCTTAGCAGCTAACGAGTGTAGCGACATCATCAAAACCAGTCCACGACTGCAAGCTACTAGCACCACTTAAACTACGTCGGATCAATCGTATCGCACTTTACCGAAACACCTAAACTTAACTAAGTGGTCCCAGATTTTACATACTGTAAATATATAAAAATCTAGCAGTACAAGACACCCCAAAATACATACAGACAGCTACCCTACAAACCACAACCCCCTAGTCCCCAGGAAATCCGATGACACCGGAATTCTCCCCTATCTCGCCGGTCCAACTAGGTCAGGTGGGGTTCGTGCTTCAGGTGAACACTCATAGCCTCTAGTACAACACTACTACATTGCTAGATTTTATAGTAACTATTCATGGTCGTAGCAGATTACAGACTCTAAAATGACACTAAAAATACGATATGTGTACAAAACTATAAATTGAGTATTCCAAACCACAACTACTAAGCAACACAACACGATAAACACCTAATTAACAGTTAGGGATCACTACCTTTCCACACTTGCTCAAAAACCCTAACTTTCCATGCTCCAAGTCATCTTAGTGGCTTGACTTGACTTTGTGAAGGGTTTTCGTAAGGTTTAGTGGTGATTTTTCTTGGGTTTGTGATGATTTTTGGTAAGGTTTCAGTTTGAGGGGAGAGGAAAAAAAGATGAAGAAACAAGTGAGAATGAGAGAATGAGAGTGTATGAGGGTTAAAGGAAATGAGAGTGTAAGAGTGGGATGTGAAGGAAATGAGGGTGTGAGGTTAGAATGAGCCATGCCTCCTTCTCTCTCCTCATTAAATGCACCCCATGCTTCATCATTCACTCTCTCTCTCTCTTCCTCTCCCAAGTCAATCCCATCAAACCCTTATTTTAAAAAATAAATAGTTTATATAATTACATAAAACTTAATAGAATGGAGTTAAGGTGCCATGGCTAGTTAAGCATGGTTAATACTAATTAACCCTAGGTTAACATGCACAAGTGTGTGCAAGCCAAAGAAAATAATAAAAAAATATTAATTAATTTTTATAAAATATGTGAAAACTATTTTGGTAAAATTTTTACTAAAAACCTGCATTATCGCTTAATTAACACTAATCGCATTCTATGGTGTTACATTTATACGTACAGGGTTCCGATCGAATGATAATACTAGCCGACTTAGGATTGAGCCGGATTATTAAATCGGGTACTGATTTAATAATTTACATATACATATTTCGATATGTATATTCTTGTGTTATTCAGATTTTCGATCGGACGGTTGATGATACTAGCGGGCTTAGGATTAAACCGGTTTGTTAAATCAGATATTGATTTAATGCTAGTATTATATTAGTAGTATTATTCTATCTCCTTGGTATTCGTATTTTGGTACGAATACGGGTATGTATATACGGTAGAAAGTATTTTGCATTTATACAAAATACCTTCTAGAAGGTAACACCTCATCATGCTATTTTCTATTTTGTTGAAAATTGAAAATGAGGTGGAAAAGGGTGAGATTACATGGAGCATGGATGAAGCATGGCTTTGTTATTTATTGCAAATACTATTTGAGTATGGTTGTATTTTTTAATAAATTAAAATGCTTTATAAAAAAAGAGATGGCCATTCTTCATGATATCCTTCTTCATTTTTTTGCCTCCCACTTTCTTCTTCTTGTGTTCATCCTTTAGTTAAATCCTTATCACTCTCATGTGTTGAGAACCAAAAGATTTGAGATAGAAAACAACTACTAAAAATAACCACATCATCTAAGCAAATTAGACTAGCAAACTAGTTTGCTTAGTTTGCTTCTTTTTTAAATAGGAGCTTGAATCAAGAATCTTCAGGTGGATCATCTAGGACCGAGGAGGTCGGCCGTTAAGGTTGATCCAGGAGACCTCAAAGAGCTTAAGAAGAGGAGTAAAAAACCGAAGGACACGTGTCTTTAGGTATAACCTTCTAACAGAATAGCTAGATTCCTCTAGTTCACTAGTTTCAATGTTTGGTTAGATTCTAGGATGTGTTTTCTAGCACCGAGTTTTAAAAAGTGAAAGTTTTTTGTTCTATAACGGCTACGGTTAGCGTCCAGGGTGCTAGGAAACTCAACAGTTGCGGCTAATTTTTCTTCAGATGCAATTGTAGAATCGACAATATAAATACCGCTTTTTGAAGCGATCGGTGAAGGATTGCTTTCCTATTGTGTGTATTTTTGGAAAATTCTTAAATATAATTCCAAGTTTCATCGGGATGCATTTTCATGAAATTTGCATTGCACATAGATTCCAAGAAAGCGGTAGAATTTTGATCAAGACCCTTATAGACTGTTTGGCATAACCGTCACTTCTCTATTCTATGGTGGGGATATTGAATCAAAATATTTTTATACCGGTCAATATATTTCTAAAAAGTTTCATCCGGGTTTTGTCAAAATTGGTTTATCTCATGTCTATAACTTGAGGTTTTGTGATTTGGGTAAATTTTTTTAAGAAATACTTTGACGAATTCTTCCCAAGTGTGGATAGAGTCGGCGGATACACTAAAAAGCCAATGTTTTCTAAATCACGAAGGGTAAAGGGTATAAGAAGAAGTTTCATGGCATCATCGGGGATGTGTTGCATGCGCGTCATTCGGCAAGCATCTTCAAACTCACTAATGTAGACATAGGCATCCTCAGAATCAGAACTACAAAAACGTGAAAGAATGTTGAGAAAATTGGACTTGATTTCGTTATTGTTTCCATTGAGAGGATGCAAATAAATATATGAAGGAATGGAAGAACGACTAGGATAGCAAAGATCCTGGAGAGTATGAGTTTAATTATCGACCATGGTTAGGTCGAAAGAAAGAGTGGTAGATAAGGTAGAATCCTCGGAAGAAATACCAATATCAGAATCGGTAGAAGAATCGGAAGAGATAGGTAGAATACGAACTTACTAAATCTTTCTTTGAAACCGGTTCAGTTAACTCGGACTAATCGGGATTGTGTGTCCCTAACCCACATTCTTATACACTAATCTAGATAGCATATGGTAAAAGAGGTAAAGAAATGTAAGGATGGTGTAAATGTGTGAATGTGAAATAGGATGAAAAGATATGTATGAAAAGTGATAGGTGTATGAAAACGAGCTTTTGAACTCAAAGTTTGTGCTGGAAAATACGGATCAAAGACTCAACCGCACAAGAAAAAAGAAAACAACAAATCTCCTAGAATCTAGAGTCACCTAGGTCAAATTTCTAGACCCACTCACTAGACTTCAAAGAAACGATGAGAAGGATCAATCCTCTAAATCTCTCTTCACAACTCCAATAGCTAGGAAGGCGCAAATATTACGGGAGGTTTTTCAAAGCTTTCCCTAAGGTCCTAATCAAATAACCGTAAATGACTTTGGAGACATAGTCTCAAAACGCTTTCCTAAACACCACTAGAGAAATTAAGAGAAGAAATAGATTACCCCTAACACCTCTTGTCCTTATTTGAGTGCGACAATCCTTACAGTCGAGTTTAGATTTTTTTTATTAAGTTTGCAAGGTGATATGCAAATGCTTGGTTGTGATTTCTTGGGCTAGGGAAGGGCGATGAAATCCTCACCCTATCTTGTAGTAGTCTTTGAGCACTCTATTAAAATCCAATATAGTACAAAAATCAATCACACCAAATTTTTTTGTGGCGGCTTTGCGAGCAAAGAAATCCTGCCAAAATATAGTTCTATTGGAGCTAGGGGAGAGGGGAGAAAGGCAAAAAAGTGCTCATAAAATTTTTGGTTCAGAAGTCCCAAGTGGACCGCGGATCCGTGATGAAGAGTGCTTCACTGACCGTGTTCAGCGGTGGAACTAGGGCCAATGTGCCCCTGTCTTTGGAACTGTATTTGAATCCACCTATAGAGCTCCTTAAGTTTCCTTGAAATTTTTTAGCAACTTCCTAACTCGATTTATTCAATGTATAGCTACCAAATTCATCAAAAATAACAAAAAATCATATTTTTATGAGTTTTTTCAAAGAATTTACTATTCATAAGATTGTTTTGAGAAAGAAGAATAACTAGAATTGTTAAGACAATCTAGAAGTTTTGATCCCCGGCAACGGCGCCAAATTCTGTTCGCGTTTTTATGTGGTAAAGAAAAGTGTGAAAACGAAATCATGTGTAAAGTAGTTTTTATCACAACAAACAGTTTTGCGTTTAAACAAAGTAGTGAGTATGAATCGTTACAATGGAGATTGAATGTTTAGAATTGTGTTTCTAATGCAAGTTATAAGAGTTTGAGTTTTGAAAGAGTTCTTGTAAACGTTTTTAGGAAGAAATGAATATACAAAGAGAAGGGAATTTGCTCGGGAATTCAAAACTAATGAATGGTGTCAAGATAACCTAACCTACGATCCCTCTTTTAATCACTTCACTATGCTCAAGTTGATGGTAAGTGTATGGATCATCAAATATTCACCACTAGGGTGGAGAAGCATCATCCATCAAGCACCAAACCGACCTAACCTTAGTGAATAAGTACAAACTAGGTGCAACCAATATGTTATGAGTACAAACCGTCAAACATGCACCACTAGGGTGATGGAACACAGAATGTCAAATTAGACACTTTAAATTGAACCTTTCTAGATTAGGATGATGCTAGATCAATTCTAAAAGCCAATGTTAAAAGACTTTTGTGGAATTGCTCGATGTGGAGGCTATGCCTTCCATATTCGAGTTCGTCGCATTAGAACCCTTAAAAATAGTTCCTTAGAGTTGAACTAACCTTTAGCTCCATCAAGGTTAATTAGTCCTCTCATAAATTGCATAATTATCTAGCCTCACCACTCTTGGCTAAGACTAAAGAGGAGAATGTATCTATTCGGAAAGTAATAAAGACGATGTAAATAGAGTTTCATCTCATATTGTGATAAAGAGAAAGAAAGTATTAAATTTGATATAGATCAATCATCCACTACTTTTAAATTCCCAAACAAATAATCGACTACTCACAAACAATCATTATCATCATATAGAAACTAAAAGAAAGCAAGAAAGAGATCATCATGAAAGTTCAAGGCATTTGAGTGCGTAAGAAAGAGAGAAAGGGGGAAGAACACCAATTGATCTTCAATTACCTTTTATTCAATCTTGATCTTCAAATTCATTACAATTTTTATGCATAATGCATTTTTGAAAGGGGAAACTAGGAAAATTACTAACCTAAGCTTCAATCTCTATTGATGGTTATGAGGAAGCTAACAATGGAGGAAGAAGAAGAAAGCTAGGCCTAAAAATGGAAAATAAAATTCAAATTCCAAAATACAACTAAATCTACGAAATTGAAAAGATTCTCCTTAAATCAATTCTGATGATCTGCCTCGTTTATAGATTTGCCACCAAGGTTCTAGAAACTCTCTGGGCCGCTCTTTGCAATAACGAACCGATAGGCCTAAGTCGACCAAGTGAAGCGCTAGGTGGACCATGGACCGTGGTCCCTGTAGTTCATTTGGCTTTTGGAAGGGCATCGTGTTGAAACTTTATTCTTATATTTGTCTTTGAGTCCCATTTCTGTCACCTAAATAATTTTTAGAACACATTGAAAATCTTGGACAGAGAACATGTTTTGTAACGACTCAGAATTTTCAGATTTGGCTCGAAAACGCGACTTTAGGACTTCTTGACCTCTAACCTATCTAAGATGAGCAAAGGGGTCAAAAGCACTTTATTTATATACAATGTGGGTAAGAATGAGGGTTATGCAATACAATATTATAATATGAACACCCATGTCATCAATCAACGGTTGATATCTCAAGATATATTATGCATAAATGCTCCGGATTGCAGACAAACTGATCTCAAACAGCCCTGCAAGAATGCCCTAAAACCACCAAACAAGAAAATCAAACCAAGATTGACCCATACGTCATTAAACTGGGAATAGATGACCCCTAGATCGTTAAATTTGGAATAGATGATCCCTAGGTCATTAAACTGAGAAAAAATAAAATCCTCCAAAAGAAAATGATGAGTCGCTCTTGGAACTATCTTTCAGTGTTAGCGGTGCTGATGCTGGCCAAAAACCCAAATTCCAAGTCTAAATTCCTGTTGGTTATAGTACCCTCAAGGGAATTATTGTAATTGCAGGCAGACGAATATGATGTTTGAAGGATGACCTATACGGGTAGAACAGTCTTGCTCGAGATGATAGTAAGCTATCTGGTTCATATCTATCATCATGTACATGTATTATGTGGTATTACATATCACTATTACATGTTGATAGAGCCCTTAGGATTCTTACTTGACTACCACGGTTATTGTGGTGATCACACCTGTGAGAACTGGGTAGTCTATAAGCAAATCCTTAAATGTCCCTAGCCGTGTGAATATCGAGACTGGGCATCAATATTCCAGAGTAGACTAGTGTATATGCTTCTTAACCTTGACGAAGGACGATGGCCTGTCTCACAGCCATTGGAGTCAGTAAGTCACCAAAGATAGTATACATGTGCTCATTGGGTTATGGGTTACACTAGACGGACTCGCCGGGAACATGCAAGATGGTATTATACCTATTGTCAGATAGCATTTCTCAGATGATATAAATATAGGTTAGTTTGTCGACATGAGATCGTCATTTGTCTCATCTGAGTTCCCACTGTACTTTGGTTACTACCCTACCATAGTTCTACCGAGTCGTGCAAATAGGTCTTAGTTGGGTACAGTCCAGAACCATATGGAGACAGTGAACGGATCAACGGGGATTCGTCTCTCCCGGTATTGGGGGTAGATGTCATGCTGTGCACAGGTAGCCATCACCAGAAATCCTCGGCCGAGGTGGATGAGAATTACTGATTTGGATCAGTAGTTTCTTAGTAGGTGATGTGCTTTACGCCAACATGACTTATCGCTTAATTAAGGGTCTAACTTTATCCACCCCCTAGACCCGATATGCGATACTCTTAGATGAACAGACCAGACTGTATAGAGACTGTCCCTTTTAGGCTCAGTAGGGATATATACAAGTTTGCTTATCGGCCTTCCTTTCATTCAATACCTGAATAGCCGTTACGTACAGCTACTGCCGCTGACGTGCTTGTGATTAAATCCACTACCAGCGTATTGTTAAGTGTTTAGAGTCCCACATAGAGGGTTTTCCCAGCTAGGGTGAAATAATGTAGTGTATATATTTTGATACATACTTGGTTTGATTAAAACACGTGTGTTTGTACACGTAGTACAGTTTGTTAATACTAGCCAATTAGAAAGATAGCCAGATTATCACATTTGGATTAAATGTGAGCTAGTATTATATATCTCTTTTAGTATCTCTCATTTCGGTATTCGTATTTTAACAGAATACGGTATTTATACTAATACGAGTATTTGTATAAATACGTGTATTTGTGTCTTGATATTAATACGTGTATTTGTATCATTAATACAATACGGGTATTCATATTTTACACGAATACGGTATTCGTATTTTGATACGAATACGGGTATATGTGTTTGTAGTATATACTTGTATTAGTGTGTGTATATACATATACATATGTATATGTGTACACTTGAGGTGGCACTCTTATCTTCTCATCTCTTCTTACATATGTTGGAATGGTGTGGTCTTATGACTCACCATGGTGAGTCACAATTCCACCCATTCACAACATATAAGAAAAGAAAAGAATTTTAAGAGTGAAGGATTTTTCTTTAGTTGCCTTGCTTCCTCACTTGATCAACACACCCAAGTCTTCTTCTTCTTCCTCTCATAGAATTTCCTAAGTTAAGAAAAGAAAAGGAAAAAGAGACATCAATTAGAGATTAACCGCTACCGCATCCAATGATCAAATCTTGGTAAGTCTTGATCAGTAGTTGCTTCACTTGTGAAGCTAGAGCCTTAGCTATGTTTCCTTCGAGATGTATCATCTTCGGCAAGGAAGACCGACTCCCAAGCTCGTTCCCTACGATCTAGGAGCTAAGGAAGTGGAAAGAAGCCGAAGGACATGACTATGAAGGTTGTAATTGCAAACCTAATAGTTAACTCCTTCTAGTTTGTTTCTAGTTTAGTTTTTGGATTCGACTCTAGGTTGTAGTAGTTCATGATTAAGTTTCAAAAAATTTCGTTTTGTATTCTGCATTGCCGCTAGTTTGCGGCGCGAGCACGAGCGTTTACCTATATAGTATCAGTGCCGAACAAACACTAGAACTAGGCTAGAAGATGTTTTAGTTTCAAGAACGAAAATTTACCCGTATTTAGTTTCGAATTCCAAGTTTATTTCCATTTTAAAATGGAACCTGGATTTTTTTTTTGCATATGTCAGTGGGCTACATTTTAAGAAAGAAAACTTGGCACAAAATTCGAGGACAAACAGATAAAGATTGGCCGAAGTTTGGTCGAGATTCCCTTCCCAATTTTTTCTACTTCTCCCAAAATTTTGTCAGTTGCTTGGAATTTTAGAAACTAGATTTTTGGCATATATCTTTTTGTCCCAGATTTTGTTTTGTACTGTTTGTGCATATGAGCAATTTAGGACTATTTTTGGTCGAAATTTTAACATCGTTATGTTTGTATCTTTGTATATTTGTTTGTATATGCCGTCTAATTGCTATAGGTCGATTAGATGGGGTTGCAAATGCTTGTAAGTTCTATAATGTTTGTTTGGACTAGAATAGTTGCAGTTGTCATGAATAGCCGGGGGTTTTTGAGAGATGAGAGTTTTATATTTACATTTGTATATTCATATTAGAGGACGAGCGTCCGACTTATGGACTGTCGTCACTGCTTGATGTATATTTTTTGAGGGGCACTTTCGGTTGAGCTTGTGTTGCCTATGTATTATATTTGATTCATCTCTTGTACCTAGGATAGACCCAGGAGGCATGCTCAAGTAGCCGGGTTCTAGAAGGTAACGGATAGCCATCTCATGGAGTTGAGAATGAGTCATCCCATTCTAGAATTAGCATGACTACTTGCCACACTCATAGGGGTCTAGGAACTAGGGTTTGGCTATTCACACGACTGTGATATCCGTATTTCATTTATGGCTTAAATGAAACACGGAATCCTATTTTACCCTCTATTTCATAGTGTTTGCTTCTGCTATAATTCCGTGTTTGTGATATATTATCATGCCTGAGACGAATGGGGTGTGTGTGTGTGTGCAGTAGACGCTATATATGTTTTGCATCCACACTAGTCCTGTCCCCGCCTTACCGTAAGTTAAGTAATCTTACGGTGAAGACCCGGGACCCTGTGGCGAGTGCGGATGACATATATGTGCATGCCTATTTTCTTTTCTTTTGGTGTGATATTATTAATTGATAGGATCACATTATAAGTTTAATGCAAAACAAACCTAGATGATGTTGTCGGAACCAATTTTTAAAACTACTCGGTTTTCTTCAAAACCATAGTTATATTCTTTTTCTTCGTATAGAGTTATTCGGTTCGGAATATCCTACACCTCATTCTATGAGGAAAGAGCCTTGATCCCTTCACGGGGAGTTCGCTCTTAAGCAAAAGTTTATGTTACTAGTTTTAAAAGCGGAGCGTAAACCACTTCTTTTCAAAGCCACTCGAGTTTCTTTAACAATATCCAGTTTATTACGTTACAGGTTTTTCGCTAAAAACCAGCCATAGCCCTCCATCATTTCAGACAGGTAGCGCCTAGTATTCATACTATGTATTTTGTCCTTCGTCAAAGCATAATGAATGGGAGCAATATGTTACTTTTCTACCGCATAAAGATGCATTAATCTAGGAAAGTCGTACAACTATTTTAGCCTATGTCAAGGGTTAGTACAGGTGGGTCTAGATTAATCAGCATAATGATGAATTGAACTTGATTTGCGACTTATGATATTTTGGCCTTCGTCAAGGTCATAAGACGCTTGGGATAAAAATCCACATTGGGAGTTTCAAATATATAGGAAACTTGCAAGGCATGCGCATACGTTCTTGAGTGTGGTGACTTGAGTGGCTTCCATCAAGTTATCACACGGTGATAGTTGGGTTCCGATCCCACTGATGAGTAGGATTACTCCTCGGGAGATTTTCACTTCACAATTAGCTAACCTATTAGATGTCCAGAAAGTATTAACGAGATTACGACTCTGCGGAAACGAGCTTATTTAATTAGGTCTGTACGAAAGCACGAGAAGCCTCTTTCGGAGTACCAACACTGTCCTGGCTGAATGGTTAAAGAACTTGTAAGGTGTAAATGATCCAGACTAGTTCCCTTTTAGGGTTTGAGGGAGAATTCGAGGAAATAGTGGGAGCCATCCTGATTAGATATTGTTATTAACCAATCTAGTTTAGGTTAGAGTGCACGTTGAGTGTTTCTTTTCTCTCTTTCTCTCTTTGGCAGCGACCATGACCCGCTTTAAACTAAAACTCGTAAACCAAGTTGACCCAAACCTTTTCACAAACCTGGCTTTGTTTTGTCACGATTCACGAAAAAGTTACATATATTCATGCCACTCCTGCTTTACCTTTTACTTTCACCTGAACATTCTATATCACTACAAAGATCCATATAGAATGGATAAAACCATCTCATATAGTTATATACGAACTTGTAGAAATTTATTTCAGTTCGAGGATGGATTCCGGTTATGGAGAAATTGAATAGGATTATTCAGTTGTCTTTTCTCTTTACCTTCTTTCCGGTTGTGAGGGCTCCTAGTATTAAGAGAGTACAACGATTACGCTTATTGGATAGTCTTCTTCCAAACTTTTAACAGGTGTCGATGTTAGGAATATGTATGCCCTAGAGGCCATTATTGTATATTATAGTGGATGCTTGGACACACACACACACACACACATAGAGAGAGAGAGAGAGAGAGGAATTTCTTGCTCGACATGATAGTATGCTATCTAGTTGCTCTTTATCTTAACATGTGCACTTGTTTTAGTTTACTATCTTATTGATACATGTTGATAAAGCCCTTAGGATGTTGGGTTGACTACCAGGACTGTGATGCAGATCATACTAGTAGGGCTTGTGTAGTCTATAAGCACATCCTTAACAGTTCCTAGTTGAGAGAGTATCGAGACATGGCATCGATATTTCAGTATAGACTAGTGTGTACGTTTCTTGACCCTGTATGGGGCGATGGTTGATCCATAACCATTGGTGTTTGACATCAAAGATTGTACATATGTGCTCATTAGAGAATGAGTACACCGATCAGGACTCGCTGAGAACTCCTAGATGGTACCATACCTATCGTCGGATAGAAGTTCTCTGTTGACACTTGTACAGGTTAGTCTGTAAACCCAAGATCGTCATAGTGTCTTGTGTGGTTCCCACTGTTCTTTGATTTCCTCCCTACCACGGCTCTAATGAGTCATGAAAACAGGTGGTTTTTAGGTACAGTCCCGAGTCACAAGTAGGCAGTGAGAGATAGGAGGGGTTTTGTCTCTCCCAGTATTGGGAGTTGATATTGCGCTATACTCGATTGGCTATAACAGTAAGTTCCTGGTCAGGGCTGATGAGATTTACTGATAAGAGTTCATCAACAAGACTTATCGAGTTATTGGGGTTTGACGATTCCACCACCTAGACTCGATATGCGACATATCAGACGAAGAGACTGGACCGTACGGTAAGTGTTGCTTATAGGCTCTACGGGAGTTTGGACAAGTTTGATTGTTGATCTTCTATTCGTTCAATACCTGGATAGCCGTTACGTCCAGCTAGTACCGCTGACGGCTTGTAGGTCTTTGATATGATCATTACCTACTGCTAGCATATTGGCAAGTGTTTAGAGTACTACATAGAGGTTTTCTAGCTCAAGTGAAACGAAATAGGGCATATATGGAGATATATGCGGGAGCTTAATTAAATACGAGTATATGATGCCGTATTCTAATCTAGCGTTTTTTGATATCAGCCGGTTATATATGATACAACCGGATTATTGAATCAAGTGTTGATTTATATATATATATATATATATATATATAGACATACACACACACACACACACCAAGTGTTGGTCTAGTCTAGCATTTTTTATATCAGCCGTTATATATGATGTAACCGGATTATTGAATCAAGTGTTGATTTAATGATATATATATATATATATATATATTAACTAATATTAAATATTAGCCGGTTATATATGATATAACCAGATTATTGAATCAAGTGTTGATTTAATGATTTGATTTTATATATATATATATATATATATATATATAATATAAACTAATATAAAGCTCACTTAATTCTTTTCTTCTCATTAAATATATTTGATATATATATATATATATATATATATATATATTAATTAATTAATTAACTAGTATAAAGCTCGCTTAATTATTTTTTTCTCATTATATATGTTTTTTGTATCATGGTTGATGATACATAGAATATGGATGTGTGCAAATCACATTAGAGAAAAGATAATGATAAAGATATATGAATAAAAGAAAAGAAGAATGAGTCATTGTTTTGGGTGCTTGGAGAAGCAGCCGTAATGAATAAAAGAAAAGAAGAATGAGTCATTGTTTTGGGTGCTTGGAGATGCAGCCGTAACTCATCTTCTTAATTTGTTTTATTCATAGATATTTATCATAATCTTGATCTCATCTTATCTCAATGGTTCACACTCACTTCCAAGTTCATCTTCTTCATCTTCTCTCTGGTTTTTTCTAGGTTGAGAAAAAAGAAAAAAGAAAGAAATATTTTTAGTGAGCAAAATTCCTACTTCATCAAGCTACACTACTCTAGCAAATTAGTATAGGTTGTTCCCTTCACTAATACCTCGATTAGTGAAGTGTGAGCTTGAGTGAGAGTTGCCTCAAGGTGGATCATCTTCGATAACGAATACAACGAGCAAGCTCGTTCCAACCTTCAAGTGAAGTCAAAGAAGAGTTCTAGGACTACTACTTAGAGCTTTTGAAGTGAAGGACTAGACTACAAAAGTTGTAGACTCTCTTCAGTTAGTTTAAAACTTTCCTTGCCATGCTTTGAAACCATAATTCTCTAGTTCTATTCTTGTTTAGTATATTTAGACCTCTAGATTTTTAAAATTGCATACTAGATACCCATAGAACCGAAGTAGAGGTGCTAAGGCATACTTTCATGGTATCGGAGCCAAGCTAGAGTCTTATGAATAGTTTAGACGAAGTTAAAATGTTCTTTCGATGTTATAAACATGAACTTTGCAAGTGTTTGTCTAATTTTCAAAATTCAATTTTTTCAAGATTAAAAATGATCAGAAAATCATGCAGGCTATTCTAAGGTGGCTCAAAAAATACAAGCTTCTCGTTCCACCAATTGGCCGCGGAACCGCCGCCTAGACCCTGTTCTAGCCGCGGTTCTGCGGTGCAATTGTAAAGTTAGAACTCGAGCTTTCTTTTGATGCTTCTATTTCTCCTTCCTGATTTTCTGGATATTTTGGATAAGGCTCAAATGGTTGAGGTCTCTGTGAATTTTTGTTGATTAAAACATCAATTGAAATGTTAACTTTGTCTAATTGCTACGATTATGTGATATAATTTTTGGAATCCACATTGATTAGTTTTGTGAAAACCAGTTGTCGATTTGTAAATCTCACATTTTAGTCTTTAATGATAGATTACCACGAAGTTTTGATTTGAATCAAAACTCTGTCGTAATCTCGTATCGTATGCGAATACTCGCCTGGAGACACTAGTGGAAAGCTACGCCCCTTTGCCCCGACCAAGTGACTATAGGAGAACCACATGGCCAAGAGCATCCCCTCGGGTGCTCGCGGCCACGGTGTTCCGCCCAAGTCCACTTCGTTGACGGCCTCAGGAGTGCAGCCATCCACTAAAGTTGCCGAAGAGCATTCGACCTTTTCATCGGGAATCTTGTTGAATTGCCCGGCTTAATCTTTGAAAAGGGTTTTCAATTCGAGGTTTAAATGTAAGGTTTATAACATTAGGTATGAAATTCCGAATATGTGATAATCCGGGTTTATGATGTGTATATATGCAGATTCTAATTATTGTAGTTTTCATTTCTTTTCTGCGACCGTATGTGTAATATGTGGCAGTATCCCCGATCTTGTTGCTATACGACAACGACATTAGGGATACGTATATTTACTTACGTTGATGACTTGTGATGTTATTGTGTTGCTAACGATATATTATATTGGATCGTCGTGATTGAATAGCAGCGGGTTTTATGTGAGATAATTGTTTTTCAATTTTCATTCATGTATATAATTGTATGTAATATTCTTTTATTGGGACACTTTCGGGTTGAGGTTGTTTTCTCCATTCGATATATATTATTTACTTTACCGCATTAGGATAGACCCATGGTACAGAGCACAAGTAACTGGGTTCTAGAGGCTAGTGGGTGGCCATCTCGAGGAGTCAAGACCGTTCGTCTAGATCTAGAATTGGCAGGGTTTCTTGCCGCTCTCATAGGGGTCTAGGGGTGTGGGCTTGGCTATTCATCACGACCGTGGAATCCGTGTTTTTCGTTACCGGCTTAATATAAAACACGGACCTCCTAGTATATCCTATATTTCATATATCTGCATCTGTTGTTCTGTGATGTGATATGATCATATAACTGCGTGAGACGAATGCTACTCATATATATGATATATTTGTCAGTTATGTTTATGCCCTAGAGGCCATTGTTGTACATGAGATGTATATTATTGTGGATGCTTGGACATATATAGAGAAGACTTTCTTACTTGACATGATAGTATGCTATCTGGTTTCTCTTTATCTTAATATGTTGACTTATATTTTCTTTCTCTCACATGTTGGTAAAGCCCTTAGGATATGTACTAGACTACCTGGACTGTGATGGAGATCATACTAGTGGGGCCAGGGTAGTCCACGAGTACATCCTATAATTTTTCCTAGTCGAGGGTGTATCGAGACAGAGCATCGATACTCCCGAGTAGACTAACGTATACGCATCATGACCCATATGATGGGCGATGAATGATCCTGTATCCATTGGTGTTTGACATCAAAGATGGTGTACGGGTGCTCAGTGGAGACTAGGTACACTGAACGGACTCGCCGAGAACTCCTAGATGGTATTATACCTATCGTCAGATAGCAGTTCTCTGGTGACACTCGTACAGGTTAGTCTGTAAACCCGAGATCGTCATTGAGTCTTGTATGATTCCCACTGTGCTTTGATTCGACCTTACCACGTTCATGAGAACGTGCAAAACGGTGGCTTTTGGGTACAGTCCCGAATCACATGGAGGCAATGAGAGATAGGAGGGATTTCGTCTCTCCCAGTAATGGGGGTTGATGTTGCACTGTGTTCGATTGGCTATAACTGGAAGTCCCTGGCCAGGGCTGATATGGAGATCTACTGGTAAGTGTTATCAGTAGTTTCTCGACCCGTTATGAGCCTCACATCGACACGACATATCGGTTACTGGGGTCTGACGTTTACCACCCTCGGCGGGAGTAGTCTTGGTTGATCACCGAGTCTTAGACCTGTCGCCAGACCTTGTGAATTTTAGAGGACAGCCGCTGAGAGGGCTGCTCCAGCCTTGTCTTTGCAGCATTCTCCATAGGTGGAGGAGATCTTTTCAGCATGGCAGTCGGAGAGTTCTTGCGGACCCTCCTGAATGGTTCAAAGCTATTCCCAGTTGGAATAGCAGCATCAACTTCCACCGTTGGAACTGGCGGGGTAAATCCAGATGGAGAATTGCCTCCAGCTTTCCTTACTCGGTGCCAGTGGCGACGTCAAGCATGCCTTGCGGACGGGACCACGTCTGCTGTTGGATGAGCTTCTTTGTGCCCCCCGCTCTGATGAGGGGTTGCTGTTGGTGCCAGTCGATTGAAGACTGACATCCGCTGAGAGGGAATGATCAATCTTGAAAAGACCGACTTTTTGGCAGGAGAAGAAGCCTTTGTTACTTCGCCTGGAGCGGGAGCTGGAACAGCCAAACTTGCGAAGACCGACCCCTTAGCAAGAGAAACCTCTCTGATGACTTCGTTCACTAGAGCAGGGATGGCTATCCGTTTTGGGATAACTCCCTTAGGTAATGCGGGCTTCTTCACGGGCCCATGGGAGATTTGGCCCAGTCTGTTAAAGACTGAGGCATTGGATTTGGGCGACCCGTTGAGAGGGGCCGCGATAGTTGCAAGCCGATCGAAGACCGACTTCTTTGGAGCTTCTTGCGATGACACTAGGGCATTAAAGCTCTTTGGTGGGAGCATGGTCCCGAAGAACAGTCCAGTGGTGGCCTGAGTCACCTGTTCCACTGGCATTGCGAAAATGGAGGCCGCTTGAGGCCCATAGGTCACTCCTCCTGTGAGGACGGAGTGGGAGTTGTTGCAGTTGTTGCAGTTTGTGCGGTTGAAAGCCATCGATCTTCTGTTTTCTGCACGGAGCAAGACACGAAATCTTAGTACCTCGAATCCAGGGGCAACCATAGAAAACCATGATTCGTTCGCGAAACACGACACATGAAGTGTGGAGTGGAAAGAGAAAAAGGTCCCACCGGGCGTGCCAGAATCTGTTCTCTACCGAAAGCAGGGAAGACAAACGTCTCGCCTGAATTTAGGGGAAGATGCTATTTGGTTTTATCCGTCCACCTCTTCGAAGATACCAAGTTGATTTATGGCACCGTATATCGGAGGTTTAGATGGATGCGGCCGATATAGTAGACTTCGTCAGATTCCCCCTCGTTTGAGGGGTTTTTGATTGTGGGGATGCTCTTCCCTGCAGGCGCAAGCCCCTGCAGTTAATTACACTACCGAATCACGGTAACCTTTCTCTTTCTCCAGATGGTCACTTCGTATCGTGTGTGTTTGTTTTATTTTTGGTTGCCCGTAAATTGAATACAGAGACTAATTTATGTTGTCGCCCGTAGGGCATGGATTAGTCCAAATCCGTATTTTCTTAGATTTGGGTTTGGATTGGGTTTAAGGATCGTTAGCCTTTTTTTAGACTAAGATCAACTCAAACGTTTGTTGAAGATACGTTAGTCTAATTTTAGACTAAGATCTACTCAACATGATCATTTAGATCCAACAAAAGAGCATTTGGGCTCTATTGTTTTAGTTTAGGGACGTTGGGGTCCATAAGTTTAAAAACATCATAGTCCGTGACAGTTTAAAGACGTCATAGTCCGTAAAGTTTAAAGACATCATAGTCTATGAGTTTAAGGACCTCACAGTCCATAGTAGTTTAGAGACATCATAGTCTGTAAAGTTTAAGGACATCATAGTCCATAAGTTTAAGGACCCCACAGTCCGTAAAGTTTAAGGACTTCATATTCCATGAGTTTAAAGACCGCACAGTCCGTGGAATGTCTGGTTGTCAGGACCCGTCACCTCTCTAAAGACGTTGAAGGATTACAACGACACATATCAGAGGAGTGAAGAGATGTACCCTTGAACTAATATTGTTTGGGAGATCTATAGTCAAGTTTGGGACTAAGATCAAAGATTTATGAGCATATGGGCTCAATTAATCTGAATTAGGGATCTGTGGCCAACTTGGGCTCGGCCCACTCAGTTAAAATGTTTGACATTTAATTAGGCTCAGTCCTTTTTCATTTAACAATGCTGAGCATTGGTTTGGGTTCTGACAATCGTTTTTGTCTTTTATTGAGTGATGAACACTCATTATAGCTCTGGGGCATTATTTAAAGAACAATTTATGTTCTCTCAGCGCACACGTGAGGAGCACGTGGTGCACTTGGCGCTGAGCGCTAGTCGATGAGCGCAGAGCACTTCTGTTAAGTAGCGCACACGTGAGGAGCACGTGGCGCGCTTGGCGCTGAGCGCCAGTCAATGAGCCAGAGCACTTCTGTTAACTAGCGCACACGTGAGGAGAACGTGGCACGCTCACCGCTGAGCGCCAGTCAATGAGCGCAGAGCGCTTCTGTTAAGTAGCACGCACGTGAGGAGCACATGGCGCGCTTGGCGTTGGTCACTAGATTTGGAGCGCTAAGGCGCTTCTTATGAAGTAGCGCATACGTGAGGAGCACGTGGCGCTCTTGGCGCTGAGCGCCAGACAATGAGCACAGAGCGCTTCTGATCAATTTTGTGATCTGAGAAATAAGTTCTCGCTTACAAGAGACTTTGTCTCACAGTTCTAAGAACAAAGTTCTTATTTTTATAGGAGATGTTACAATCTCTTCTATTTTCTTTTGTGAAAGACTTTGTCTTTGTAGATCTATGATCTGAAGAGAATGAAATTCTTCTTCCCCCTTTAATGATGAGATGCTATGATATTTTTTTGTGAAAGACCTCTGTCTTATAGATCTATGATCTGAAAAAAGAACTATGTTCTTCTTCCTTGATGAGATGTTTTTTATCTCTCAATTTTTAGCTTGAAGAAAAGTTCTTCTCAGAGCTTACTCTTTTCTTTGAAATTTCTCAAAGCTTGTGGCGGGGGGTCCTCTCTGCAAGACTTGAAGTCTTAGGGCCTTTATATAGGGTGGGCTAATTTGTTGAATCAGTTAAAGAGATGTTTCTCTGATTGATTTGGGGATGTTTCCCCACCATTGGATCTTTGATCCTAGAGCTTCTGTTTTATAGAAGGCAATCTTCTTGTTTTTAACAAGATTGGAAAAATCTTTTCCCATACAGAACTTATTTTGTGTCTTGGTGAATTTTTTTAATCACCATTGGATTTTTGATCCAATGGCAGGGAACATTTAGTTCCAGCGCTAGCACTCTCGTGCTTTGCACGTGAGCGCTGCAACAGAGTCTTTGACTCTTAGCGCTGGCACTGCTAGCGCGAGCGCTCTCGTGCTTTGCACATGAGCGCTGCAGCAGAGTCTGTGACTCTTAGCGCTGGTGCTTTTATGAAGCGCCACTTCATTTCAAAATTTGAACAGGGCTTGGCTCTGATTGGGGGAAACAATAACTATCTTATACCTGTAAATAAACATGCTTAGATACTCTCTTATATAACCTTGCCTATTCATTTTTACTTGGTTTCTCTTCACTTTATATACTATCTTCTTTAACTTCTTTGGAGACTTACCAAGCGCTAGTTCGTTGACGACATTCCTCTATATTTCTTTCTTTGGAATGTTCGTCAGGAGGACCAGATTCGGAAGAGATAGAGCCAAGCCCGGAAGACTTGGACCAGTTTGCTTCTCAGCCTGATTTTTTGCTCCCGCTTTTATTTACTTCCAGTATGCCATTGTTTACGCATTTTCTTTATCATCGTATCTTTTTATTACAAACAGTTGTATGTAAATTTGAATATAAATAAAGTTGTTGTTTCAATTTATTACTCTTGTTATTCTTTCACATTGTTATATAGCTTAATTACTCTTAACGTATTTTCATATTAAATACATTGCGGGCTTACTACGTCACCGTTTTCGTCTACTAGGAAGCAGGGCGTGACATACTAGGTCCATCTGTTGTTCTGATGAAGTCAAACTCTATGACTATTATATCAAAAATAGATGATCTTTCTCCACTATACTTGCTTTAGTCTATAAATAGACAAAGCTACTGGCCTACCATACTTCCGTTGTTCCCACTGACTATAACAACCCTCTGGCAGAGTCATATACACGTGCACTTCTGAAGCTAATTTAGAACGACGTTATAGTCATTCACCTTCCAGATCTCATAGGCTAGGACAGCAGTAGTGGTAAGCTTTGGTCATCAAAACCTCCCTGTCACCGTCTTTGAGTAGACCGAAATACCTCTCGGGTGGCTGAGGTTACCCACCATATCTGCGGAGTAGCTAATAGATTGTCGAATCCAATTGAATCCTTAAGTTCTACTAAATTTTCAGTAATCATTTGCGGTTCTGGAATCACTTCTAGTTCTACCATACTTCCGCTAATGTTTTCTGAAAAGAATTCATTTTACTAAAACGGGTGGAAAGTCAAGAACAATATAAATATTGATCCTCCAAATGGTAGAATGTTAACCATCGTCAAAACCCGAGATAACCCATAAACTGCCATTACTGAAACGTTCCTTGAGTTTATCCAGATTCTGGTTTTAAGCATAAGCCGGACAACTCCTTATACCTTGACATTGTTAAGATATGAATCCATTCTATATCCAATATAGAAACAAAGGCACTAATTTAATTTGAACCAGATTCAAAAATCATGCAACTGTCTCCAGTACATATCGAATAAATGAAAGAAGGCCATGCAGCATTACTCATCAAGGAGCGCACCCATGGATGAGTAACCTAACAGAGAAGCAAATTCTCAAATATATTATTTATGACGGAATATCTAGCATAAGTATCTAAATCTTTGATCACCTAGAAGAATTCGGATACATCCAACGCATGGTTCTCTACTTTATTCTTGTACCTATAACTTCTCAAAATTTGAACCTTGTATTTCAATAAAATGCGTATTTATAGCCAGAGAATTCATAAGTAAACGAAATATAGTACGAGTACCAACCCTTTGTCCTATTGGACATCGGACAACATACAATACTTTGTATAAGTTCTCTGAATTTAATAACTCAAACCCTGTGCGTCGTAAGTTGAAAACTGTGTTGTGGTTAAGAAGAATTACACCATTATTGAATGCACCTTATCTAATAATCAACCGATATATGTAAATATCATAAACATAATTTCAAAAGGTTATATCTCACTTTATAAAATAAACGTACAGATATATCAATTTGAAATTGGTGCATAACAACGGATATTCAAAACCAAATATTTTGTCGTTAGGCAAAACCCATGTGATTTCTTCAAATATCACCAATTACAAAGAATTCTGATATTGGGGATATAATCACCCGATTCTCAATATTCTACTCCCACTCAGTATCTGTAACGCCATACAGATATAAGAATCTAGTCTGTTAAATACATACTCTGAAGTCAGAATCTAATTAGGAAAGCGGTTTTCAATTAACACCGCATAGAAAAATTGAAACATGAAAATGTTTCGAGGGGTGGCCGGGTATTCTTTGTAATGCCACTTCCACTATCCAGATTCATGACAGTAGTCACAATTTTCCTTTCCCTCACTTCAATCCTTTTATATGTCTTTACTTCTTACTTTCTGTACAACATATTTAGGCTGATTGGTTTTCTTCCTTCCCTGCCTTTCGGCACCAGCTTAATATTTAGAAGAAGACTATCTAATAAGCGTAACTGATGTACTCTCCCAATATAAGGAGCTCTTACAATATGAGAGAAGATAAAGAGAAAAGACAATCGAATAATCCTATTCAATTTCTCTAGAACCGGAAACCATTCTCGAACTAAAACAAGTTTTTTCGAGTTCGTATGTAACTATACGATGGCATACCCAAGCAATATGGATATTTGTAGTGATACGGAGTATTCTGGAGAAATGCAAAGGGGATATAGGAGCGGTGGGGGTATATACGACTTTGTCGTGAATCATGACAATCCAAAAGCCAAAGTGTGTAAGAAGGTTCGGTTAAGTTGGTTCATGAGTTTTCGTTAAAGGTAAGTCATGGTCGCTACCAAATAGAGAGAGAGAAAAGAAATACTCAGTGTGCACTCTAACCTAGATTAGATTTGTTGATAACTTTATCTAATTAGGTTGGCCCCCACCGTTTCCTCGAATTTTCCTTTAAACCCTTAAAAGAGAATAGTCGGGATCATCTGAAAATCATCCGAGGAGTAACACCTATTCATCGGTAGGAATCGGGACCTAACTATCATCGCGTGATAACTTGATAGAATCCACTCAAGTCACTACACTCCAGAAGGTATGCGCATGCCTGGCAAGTTTCCTTTATGTTTGAAACTCTCGATATGGCTTTTACCCATAGGACCCTAGTGAACTTGACGGAGTCAACAAATCAAAAAGTCCTAGTCAAATTAAACCCATCATTATCTTGTTTGCATTAAACCCACCTGCACGAGCCTTTGATGGAGTCAATTAGGCCGCACGGCTATCCTAACCAATCGTATCGTATGCTACAAATAAGCACCATTTAGCTACCATACACTATACCTTGATGAAGTCAACAAACGCAGCACGAATACTAAGCACTACTCGTTGGAAATGATGGAGGGTTACGGCTGGTTTTTGGCAAAAAACCTATAACGTAATGAACTTGATATCATTGAAGGAACCTGAGCAGTTTTGAAAAGGAGGGGTTTAGGCTCCGCATTTTTAAAACGAGTAGTTTTGTAGAAAACCGATGGTTTTGAAGAAAACCGAGTAGTTTATAGTCACGTAAACTTTTGCCAAAGAGGGCACTCCCTTTGAAGGGATCAAGGATCTTTTCTCATCGAATGAGGTGCAGAATATTCCTAACTGAATACCTTGACGGAAAGCAAAAGGAAACACCTATAGTTTTCAAAAATTGGTTCCAATACCATCATATAGGTTTGTTTTCCTTCCATTAATCAGAATTAATGTAGTTCCATCAATTAATCATATCATGCCAGAAAGAAATGAAAATAGGCATGCATATATATGCCATCCGTATTCGCCACAGGGTCCCGGGTCTTCACCGTAAGGTTACTTAACTTACGGCAGGGCGGGGACAAGACTAGCACGGATGCAAAATATATATAACATCTACTATATATATATATATATACATATATATATATATATAATATGAACATTTGTCTCACGCATGATATCAAGTAATATCACAGAAGCATCACAACAGAACCATAGAGGAATCAAACATAATATGGAAATGCGGATAAACTAGGAAAAGTACATTTCGAAGGAGCCATATATGAAATGTAATTTTCCGGTCGTATGGATAACCCGTAGTATCGTATCCTAGACCCATACGAGTGCGGAAAGCCATTCGCCAATCCCAAAAGCGAAGCAACCCCAATCAACGAAGTGAGTGGGCCATCCAGCACTTCCAAAATCTGGTGACTTAGGCACCCCTCCATGGGTCAATCCTATACCCCTACGAGTGCGGTGAATAACCCGCCAATTCTATAGTAAAGCACTCCGGTTTCAACGCCATGAGATGGAGGCCCGTTGCCCTCTAGAACCCGGCTACTCGAGCACTCCGCCGCGGGGTAATCCTAGTGCATATAATGAAAACCTGAATATACAACGGTGACTATGTCCACAACCAGGACGCATCCTAAAGAATAATATACAAGCCGCAATGACGGCAGTCCACATGTCGGACGCTCGCCACGCAATATGAATATACATTACATCATAGAGAATTACATCAAATACTACATACACCGGGCTATCCACCGCGACAAATCCAACATAACCATAATCAACAGAGCAACACAGAACATCAACATGAATATCATGTTCGTAAACCCGTCTGATTATGCATATACCAACCAGTCGGATTATACCAAGCTAAGATATTCACGGTCGCAGAAACAAATGCAAAGAAAAAACGAATTTAAAATTTCGATCGATTAAAACTTTCTACATTGGCCTTAAGTACAAACCAGTACACAAACAAATCTGGACCAAAACCAAATATTCCGAAAATTATATTTCTATGTATTAGAGCCTTAGAAAAAATTTGGGCCACTGTAGCCAAAAATGGGCCGCGGATAAGAGGTAAATGGCATATTCAGTGGCGGATTAGTGGTCAAATTTTAGACTTATGTGACCAAATATTTTTCCTAGCTCTAATTTTTCTTGCACATAATTTTAAATCAACCTGAAAAATTTTTTGAACAACTTTGAAATTCAAACAGCAAGCAAGAATTTTGGAAATATAATTCGGAAAATTCCGTCGATCAAAAATCTAAATTAGTGCAAACAAGTCTAACCTTTAGCGTGGTCTGATACCAACATTTTAAAAGATGGCAACATGGATTTGAAAATTTTCTAGTTTGGTAAAGTTCCAGAACCATGAATCGAACTAAAGAGCTAAAACTTGCTAATAAAAACTAGTGAGCTATGCTAATCTACTATATCAGCAATACTCACATACTTAAACTTTTTTCAAGAGCTCCAGATCACACTTGCAACCCGGTCTTCCTTCGTCGAAGATGATCCATCTGAAGGAACTGATCCAAGCTCCAGTTTCATCTAGTGAAGCAACCGACGCTCCAAGCTCACTAGGAATGGAGAGTCGGAATGCAGGTATTTTCCACTATAATTTTCTCTCATTTCTAAAGCTCAAGTGAGCAACTAAAAAAGAAGGAGGAGGGGGTGAAGAAGTGGCCATGAGCAAGTCAAGAAGACATCATGAGAGCATGAATGAATGAAGAGTAGTCAAGAATGGAATGGTTTCACATTAATTTGCAACCATACAAACAAAAAAATCTCAAAAAAATTTCAATAAACAAATAAAGACTCATTCCTCTCTACATACCCCAACCATGCTCATGCCACCTCACCCTCCACCTCATTTGCAAATGATTTTCTAAAAGAAAAATCATATAATGCGGTGTCCATCTTCTAGAACAAATTCCGTATAAATATGAAATACAACCCGATATACGTATCGAATATATACGCGTATCCATATAAAAATACAAATAGCCAAGAGAGAAAATGAATAGTGAACAATAATACTAGAATACATATATTAAAAATATATATATATATATTATTAAATGAAAACATGATTTGATAATCCGGCTTAATCCTAAACCGCTAGTATTATAAACCGTCTGATTAAAGTCCGTGTAGCCTGTACACATATTTAATTGGACACCTGTATATACCAACATACATCATTTACATCATATCGCCTGAACCGGAAAAACCCTCTGTGTGGGACTCTAAAGACTCGTCAATACGCTGGCAGTAGGTTTAACCACAAGCATATCAGCGGCACTAGCTGTATGTAACGGCCACCCAGGTATTGAGCGAAGGGAAGGCCGATGAGCAAACTTATCCGCACCCTACCGAGCCTGTCTGTGACAATCTCTACACAGTATTGTCTGTTCGTCTAAGAGTATCGCATATCAGTTCTAGGGGGTGGATAAAGTCAGACCCATTATAATGCGATATTTCATGTCGGTGTGAAGCACATCACCCACTGAGAAACTACTGATCCTAATCAGTAAATCCCATCCACTTTAGCCAAGGATTTCTGGTGATGGCCACTGTTAGGAATATGTATTCCCTAGAGACCATTATTGTTGATATAGTGGATGCTTGGACATATATATAGAGGACTTTCTTGCTCGACATGATAGCATGCTATCTGGTTACCTTTATCTTAACATGTAGACTGGTATTTTTATACTGTCTGTCTCTTACATGTTGATAAAGCCCTTAGGATATGTACTTGACTACCATGATTATGATGAGATCATACTAGTGGAGCGAGGGTGGTCCAAAAGTACATCCTATAACAGTTCCTAGTCAAGGGAATATCGAGACATGGCATCGATATTCCAGAGTAGACTAGTGTGTAAGTTTCTTGTCCCATGTAATGCGATGGTTGATCCTACAACCATTGGTGTGTGACATCAAAGATTGTACACGGGTGCTCATTAAAGAATGGGTACACCAAACGGACTCGCCGAGGACTCCTAGTTGGTATTATACCTATCGTCAGATAGCAGTCCTCTGGTGACACTGGTACAGATTAGTCTGTAGACCCGAAATCGTCATAGAGTCTTGTGTGGCTCCCACTGTTCTTTGATTTCCTTCCTACCACACTCAAGAGGAGTTGTGCAAACAGGTGGATTTTAGGTACAGTCCCGAGTCACATGGAGGCAATGAACGATAGGAGGGGTTTCATCTCTCCCGGTATTGGGGGTTGATATTGCGCTATGCTCGATTGGCTATAACTGGATGTCCCTGGCCAGGGCTGCTGCTGAGATTTACTGATAAGAGTTATCAGTAGTTTCTCGAACCGTTATAGGCCAGACATCGGCATGACTTATCACGTTACTGGGGTCTGATGTTTACCACCCCTAGACATGATATGCGACATATCAGATGAAGAGACCGGACTGTATGGTAGTGTTACTGATAGGCTTCATGGAGAGTATGGACAAGCTTGCTTGTTGATCTTCATATCGCTCAATACCCGGGTAGCCGTTACGTCCAGCTAGTACCGCAGACGGCTTGTAGGTGACTAATGTGATCATCACCGACTGCTGACGTATTGACGAGTCTTTAGAGTCCCAGACAGAAGTTCCCTGGTTCAAGCGAAACGAAGTAGGACACATATGTGATATGTGTGTGGACCTGATTAAATACGTGTATGTGATACCGTATTGTAATCTGGCAGTTATCTGTTATCAGTTAGGTTATATGTGATATAACCAGATTATCGAATCAAGTGTTGATTTGATAATGTGATACATGGATAAATGATATTAGTCGGTTCAATGTGATATAACCGGATTATTAAATCAATTGTTGATTTAATAATGTGATATATATTATATTTGATATAATTATATCTTAACTAATATCATTAGCTCACTAATTATTCTTCATATTATATATATATATATATATATATATGAAGCATGGTATTTTCTATTTTTGAGAAAAATAAGAAATAAGGTGGAAATTGAGGAGAATGGGGTGAAGCATGGCTTGATGAATATTATATTCATCTCACTTCACTATTGTAGCATGGCTTCAATTTTATAATTGAACAAAATGTATGCTTCAATAAGTGAGAGTTTTCACAAGTCATTTTACACTTCATTTTCCAGGACTTAGCCATTTTCTTAGGTTGCTCCCATTTGCTCTCATCTTCTTCCTCCTCTTGATCATGGTTCAAGCTTCAACCCTCACATGTGATGTGAATCATGAAGCTTGAACACATACTAGTGAACAAAGCGAATCCCCTACTTCACTATTCTACACTTGACTAGCGATCAAGTATAGCATGTTTCCTACAATAAAAAAGTTTAGTGTAGAGGTAGCTTGAATTGGAGGGACTTCGCGTGGATCATCTTCGGCACGAAGGTCTTCGGAGGAAGCTCGTCTAAACCCTCAAGTGGAGCCTAGTGGAGTCGCATGGACTACTACACGGACCATATGAAGTGAAGGACTCGATCTACGAGGGTATAACCATCTTCACTTATTTTTAGATTACATATCATCAAAGCAAAACCCTAATATTCTAGTCACGATCTTGGATAAGTCTAACTTAGCACCTATAAAATTTAAAATTCGGCATACTTGATACCACTTAGACCCCATGGTGGTGTTAGGGTAGACTTTCAGCCACCCGTGCACAGCACGACATCTACCCCAAATACCGGGAGAGACGAATCCGTGATGATCCGCTCACTGCCTCCATGTAGCTCGGGACTATACCCAACTAAAACCTGTTTGCATGACTCCTTTAAGCCGTGGTAGGACAGTAATCAAAGCACAGTAGGAACTCACACAAGACAAATGATGATCTCAAGTCAATAGACTAACCTGTACTCATGTCACCTGAGAACTGCTATCTAACAATAGGTATAATACCATCTAGCATGTTCCCGCCGAGTCCGTCCATTGTACTCACCTCCAGTAAGTACCTGTATACTATCTTAGATGACTAACTGACACCAATGGCTTGTAAGACCGGCCACTGCCTCTCGTCGGGGTCTCGAAAAGTATACACTAGTCTATTCCGGAGTATTGATGCCCAATCTCGATACTCTCTCGACTAGGGACATTTAAGGATGTGATTATAAACCACCCATCTCCCACGTATATGATCGCCATCATAATACTGGTAGTCAAGCAAGAATCCTATGGGCTCTATCAACATGTAACGGGGATCTGTAATACCATATAATACATGTACATGATGATAAAGTCAAACCAAATAGCATACTATCATCTCGAGTCAGATTGTTCTACCCGTATAAGTCTTTCCTTAATTATCATAATCGTATGCATGCGATTACAATAATTTCCTTTAAGGCACTATATCCAACCATTACTTACGACTAACAAAGGCTTAGAATACCAATAGAAATCTAGACAATGGAAGCTTTCTACCAACAGTCTGAATGCCAAACATTTTATATATTTATTTACCGAATCACTCTCTAAGATTTATGAGTTTGAAGACAGAAATACGGAAGTCATTCATTTGTGTTATTGAATTTGGTGATGTTTTCATCTTGGGGATTTCTTTAGCAATCAGAAAAAACTTCTTTTCCTCCAGGGACCATGGTGTGATAACCTATGTCCGAACCTATAATGGCAATTATATTACATATGCTAGGCTTGATAAGAAGTTCCTATTGTTGACATTCCTTTATCAACATGGATGGATTTGATGGATTTTTCATTTAGGAAGAGTTCCCTTTTCAAATGGTGAAAAACTGCTGGATATGTATACTTTAGAGGCCTTTACTGTATAGGATGCTAGGAGTATGTATGTACATGACAATCTTGCTCAATAAGATAGTATGCTATTTGCTTTGCTTTTATCTTATATGTTTTACTTGTTATTTCATATCTTTTATACATGTTGATAAAGCCCGTAGGATCCTTGGTTGATTACCAGCTTTGTGATGTCAATCATACTTGTGGGAGATAGATAGTCGATAAGCACATTTTTAAATGTCGCTAGTCATAGGAGTATCGAGACTGGGCATCGATACTCCAGAAAAGATAATGTATACATTTCTAGACCCTGACAAGGGGCGATGGTTGGTCCCGCAGCCATTGGTGCGTTTCACCTAAGATTGTATGTAGGTGCTCACTGGGGGTGAGTACACTGGACAGACTCGCCGAGAACTGGCTATATGGTATTATACCTATCGTCGGATAAGAGTTCTCTGGTGAAATGAATACAGATAATCTGTCGACATGAGATCGTCATATGTCTCATATCAATTCCCACTATGCTTTGATTACTACCCTACCACGGCTTTACTGAATCGTGCAAAAAGGTTTTAATTGGGTATAGTCCGAGCCATATGGAGGCAGTGAACGATTGTTGGGGATTCATCTTTCCCAGTATAGGGAGTTGATGTCACGTTGTGTTCGGTTGGCCAACACCATAAGTCCCTGGCCAGGGCTGTTGAGAATTACTGATAGTTACATCAGTTGATTCTCGAATGGTCTTGAGCTATATCGGCACGACTTGTCAGGTTTTTAGGAGTCTGACGTTTTCCATCCCCTAAACTCGGCATGCGATACTCTCAGACGAACAAACCGGACTGTACGGAGATTGTCATAGACAGGGTCGGTAGGAGTTCGGATGAGTTTGCTTATCGGCCTTCTTTTCGACCAGTACCTGAGTAGCCGTTATGTACCACTAGTGCCACTGACGTGCTTGTGGTTAACCCACTGGCAACGTACTCTCGAGTTTTTAGAGTCCCATACAGAAAGTTTTTCTGGTTCAGGAGAAACGATGTAGATGCCGTATGGTTATACGTGCAAGGTTCCGATCATATACATGTATCATATACATGTACTAGCTATATAGATTTTTATTTAGACGGATAATACTAGTGGACTTAGGATTAAGCCGCATTATTGAATCAAGTATTAATTTAATAATGATCTAGTATTATGTTATTGGATTGTTTTTATCTCTTGGTATTCGTATTTTTGCAGTACGAATACGGGTATGCATATACGGTGGGGGTATTCTTGTAATTTTACTTGAATGTTTCTAGAAGTGGACACCTCATTTTGAGAAAATCTATTTATTGTAAATAGATTATGAGGTGGAAGGATGAGGTGTATTAAAGCATGGTTTGGAGCATTGCTACTTGATTTATTCATTCATTTGTGTTAGCTATTCAAGCATGGCTAATATTTATATTGTAAAAGAAATGCTTGATATTTTTATCTTTAGCCATTCTTCAAATCACTTTCACCTAAGCATTCTCTTTCCACCCTTGATCTTTTCTTCTTCCTCAAACCCTAACCCTCTCATGAGTTGAGTAACCTAGGGTTTACGAGATAACGTAATACTCTAGTTCATTTATACCAGTTCTACTTCATGTGTTTCTTTATTTATGGTATTTTCCTGATTTATTGTGTTTTGGGTGCGAATAGTGTATTTGACATTTGTATTTGCATCCGACCTGACCCGCATGCTTGAAACCAGTCTTGATTCATGTTTATGATTTATCCTGACTGTTACATGGACTCGTGCACTTTCATTTTAATTTATACATTTTGAATACTGGCATTTTATCTGGCATTTGCATTTTTACAATATAACATTTTAAGTCACATAAAATATTTTAAAAATACATTGTATGGCCTGCATGATACCCCTAGCCCAGTGGTAGCATCCGCGCATCTTGTTCTCGTCCCGCTCAGTGAAACGGACTTGTTTGGATGGCTACGCGCACGTGCGTGCATCCGTTCTTGGGGGTATGTATTTTTCGTTATCCGGACATTCATTTTTTATTTTGGTCGACATGTATATTTTTCGTAATTTAAAACTGAATTTTAGACCCGACCCGGGCATGTTTTGGACTATGTTTGTATTTACCAGAATATCAAATTTTATTTATATAATATTAATTTTATAAATTGATACAAATTAAAATTTAGTTAACTAATAAAAGATTTTTTAAAATTTAAATCTAAACTAATTTCTTAACAAACTAACAACCCCTTTCTCTCTCTCTCTCCTCTGCATATATATATTTATATATATTATTTATTTAATTTTTTCTTTCCTTATTTAATACACAGCCTCTTCTTCTTACTTCTTCTTCTTCTTTCTTCTTTCTTTTTCTTGATCTTGTTTCTTGATTCCGGTGATCACCGACAGAGCTGTGCTCGTCGCTGACGATCCGAGTGATCCAGTGAACGTACCTGACTTACGTGATCACCCTCGTGCATTGTTTGGAACCGTTCCGTGTAGCGTGCGCGCGTCGCGACATTTCGCCGACGAAGAACGTTCCGTACACATCCGTTCTTGTTCCGTCTAGGCAAGTTAATCTTGCTACATGCTATATAACTCATTATATACCTATTTAAATAAATATCACACCGGTATTTTAAATCAAGCATCCCATGTTTCATATTACAGCCTTTCGACGTTCCGTTTACATTTGTATAGTGCATTTCAGATCTAGAGCATGCAAACCAATCTTAATTACATGCTACATTACTTTAGACGTATCTATTTTAACAAATGAAATACCTGTATTTAAAATCATGCACCCCATGTTTAGTTTTATAACTTTTCGATATTCCGTTTGCATCCATTCATATCATTTCAGATCTAGGTCATGAAAACTTATCTTGTTACATACTATAGTATCATATACTGCATCAAATTGAATAGTTACAATTCATATTGCTTAGTTATATGTTCTGCACTTGTTAGTTTATCATTTTACGATTTTGTGATACCCGTTTGCATGCATATCATTTAAAATATATATCGTCATAATATTTCTTATTATTATCTTGATCTAGTTTATAATCTGCATTTTATAATGTTATACATTTGAAAATATTATAGTTTACACATGAAACGTCGTTGCAAAGCGGATACGACAAATCTGAAATTTACTGTACACCCTACCATATAAAATTCATTATAAAACATAGAAAAATCATTAGTATACGTTCTTTAGTTCTTTATGAAGCTAACTCAGAATACTATAACTCTATGAAATATTTACTTGCAAAATAAATTGTTTAAATAACATAAAATGCAAATCAAAACATCTCTAAACTGCTGTCCAGAGAAATTTCAGCAGCAAACTTTCAATTTCGAATATTTATAACTTTTTGTAGGAACAACCTGAGATGCTTATACTTATAAAAATGAAAACCTTATTTAATTATATTTGTTTTGGTATAAGACACATCCCTTTTGGAGAACTTTTTTTATTTTTAAGCTATTTTACAAATCAGGGTGACGCTGAATTTCTGAACGGAACTTTCTTGTGCATGGTTAATCAATACCACTTTTATAGTTATTAATCAGTTTGAATATGTTATCCATGTTAATATTATTATATCAATATCTATTTAATAAATAATAGTGCTTGTGTTTTAATATTCAGCAAATTTTACCGATTTACAGTTTTATAGTATCCGTCTGTATCCGTACGGTTTATTACATATCTAGTTGCACGCCGAGACCATATTATTTCATGTTACTGTTGTATTAGTGCACCATGCTTGATAATTGTGCATCCTACATAGTCATGATGTAACCCCTGACAAGATATTTGTGCATCCATGCTTTACAGTGCATCCGTACTTGCTACAGTTTTAGTATGAGCATCCGCTTGACACATGTGCACTACCTGTCATGACCTGATATACTACTGCTTGACTTGATACCTGATACACCACGACTTGACATGACTTGATACATGTATACTACCTGACATGACCTGATATATCACTACTTGACATGTTACCTGATCTTGTTTCTAATGCCGACAATCCTGACATGTTGTCCAGATGGACATATCCTGTTGTATGTACAGACAAACCTGTTCATGCTTGATTCTGTGTTGGCATTAGTCTCAGATTTATAAATACCTGACTTATACACATAACTTGGGGGTATGGGGAAATGAAAATGTAGCTGAACGTAACTCAAAGGGCTATTATATCATTTTACCATGGTCCCATGGGGAATGAACGGGACATTGACTCACAGTCTATTACATCATTTTACCATGGTCCCGTGGGGAATGAACGGGGCATAGACCGATGGGTTACGATGAGAATTACATTAATTGATTTTGAATAACTTTAGAGTAGATAACCCTATAGCACAGTTTAGACTACATACTGCACTTCACCTGTTTATATCCTGTTCACTGATCTATATTCATGTTACTGTTTACTTGTTACTGGTAACTTTTTACTATTCATACTCATGCCTGCATGTCTTGCTACCCCCTGATTATGTTATTGTTGATATTATGACGCACTGACGTCTGGGTTTTGCATGGCCCAGATCCTCTACCCTTGTCGCAGGCTGATCAGGAGTACTTCAGCCGTTAGGCCGAGCAGTGATGATCCAGTTAGTATCCAGTTTAGTTATGTTTTACTTTCCAGATGTTTTTGCTCTTTGGATTTATTGCTTCCGCATATTATTTCTTGACTCGTTTATTCTGGCTCATGGACATGTACTAGATAGTTTATTTTATTTCTACTGTTCTTGATATCTCTAGACAGCCGTAATGTGACTGTGGAGGGATGTTTCCTATCCACAGGTAGTATGGTTGGCTCTGTCACGTGCCTATCTTAGCGCACTCTGGGAAGCGGGGCGTGACAGGGTTTGTTTGGTATCAGAGCCATAGGATTTAGGTTAATCGGGTTTGATTTTTTTGTAGTTGGGTATAAGACCCAATACACGAATCAGAAAATCCGTGATTAGGAACATGTCCTGCCACATTGTTATCACGATTCTTGAATCATATCTTTCTCTTAACCCCTGTCCTGACGATATGCAAACAACTTTGCATTTCGAGTTGAAATTCTTTTGGTTCCCTATTGTTTCTTCCATCCTATTTCTTTGATTCTGATACTTGAATTTGGGCGACTTGAACTGAGTTATGTGATTGTAACTATAAACTGCAGCATGGTTACAATGCGGTACTCTATTTAAGTAACTTGGAGTCCTGGTCTTGTTTCATTTCCTTGTTTCATTACCTTGGTTCTCTCCGTTTCATTACTTACCAGTTTATGTTTTGCAGATTTCTTGGTGACCGATACCGGCAGTTTTGAAGTTGCCTTGGAAATTGATGGTCTCACTTTCTACGCTCACATAGATTGTAGGGCAAAAAAAGTGATTTTCCAGATTCCCGGACATCCGGAGTTTGTTTTGCTGGAGGTAGCAGTTCTGTCGGGCTAGTCGAGTTTAGGGCTAGGCCGACAAGCAATGTTCTTTCGTCAATGGAAGTTGATAAGGAGGAAGCGCCAGCTGTAATTTGAGAGTTCATGGACGTGTTCGAGGACATCTCGGGTTTACCGCCAAAACGAGATGTGGAGTTCGCGATCGATCTTGTTCCTGGTGCAGCGCCAATCTCAAAGGCGTACTATCCGATGGCACCAGTGGAGTTGGAAGAAGTAAAGAAGCAGGTTACCGAATTGCTAGAGAAGGGTTGAATTCGCAGCAGCAATTCACCTTGGGGAGATCCAGTTCTTCTAGTAAAGAAGAAATATGGCACAAGGAGGATGTGCATCGATTATCGAGAATTAAACCGGGTGATTATTAAGAACAAGTACCCGATCCCTCGCATTGGCGAATTGTTCGAGCTTAGTGGCGCGAGGGTATTCTCGAAGCTGGATTTGCGATCCGGATATCATCAGGTCCGAGTTAAATCAGAAGATATTTGCAAGACTGCTGCCGAACTCGGTATGGATATTACGAGTATTTAGTGATGCCATTCGGAGTCATGAATGCACCGGCGATATTTATGGACTTGATGAACCGAATCTTTTCACCGTTCTTGGACCAGTTTATAGTGGTGTTCATCGATGATATTCTGGTCTACTCGAGGAGCATTGAAGAGCATGCGGAACACTTGAAGATCGTACTGCAGACATTGAGGCAAGAAAGATTATATGCAAAGATGAGCAAGTGCGGGTTTTGGCTTGAAGAAGTGAAGTTTTTGGGGCACGTCGTATCCGGAGATGGAATCGTCGTTGATCCCAAGAAGATTGCAGCAGTTCAAGATTGGCCGATTCCGAAAAAAGTAGCAGAGATCAGAAGTTTTCTTGGACTTGCCAGATATTACAGAAAGTTCGTGGAGAATTTTTCCCGTTTGGCTGAGCTTTTAACCAAGCTTACGCGTAAGGAAGTACCGTTCATATGGACGGATAGGTGTGCGTCAGCTTTTAAGGCGTTGAAGCAAAGATTGATAACCGCTCCTATTTTGACCGTACAAGACGGTTCTGGAGGATTGGTGATTCACAGCGACGCATCTGGGAAAGGTTTGGGATGTGTTTTGATGCAGCATGGGAAAGTTATAGCTTACATATCGAGACAGTTGAACACCCATTAGAAGAATTACCCAACTCATGATTTGGAGCTAGCAACTGTGATTTTCGCTTTGAAGATTTGGAGACACTACTTTTGGGTGAAAGTGTCGAAGTATTCACCGATCACAAAAGCCTAAAGTACGTGTTCACACAGAAAGAGCTTAACATGAGGCAGCGTAGATGGTTGGAGCTGATGGCTGACTATGATCTTGATCTTAAGTACCATCCGGGAAAAGTTAATGTAGTGTCGGATGCGCTTAGTCGGTTGCCAACAATTCGGATGTTGACTGCACAGAAGGAGCTTATTGAAGACTTTAAGAGATTCGAGCTGGAGATCGTGCTACCTCATTCTTCGGGACAGTTGATGCAGCTGCAAGTACAGTCGTCGTTGATCGAGAATATTAAAGCAGCACAGTCACAGGACCCAAGATTGCAAAAGTTTTGAGAACAGGTTGAAGCTAGACTTCGAACGGACTTGTTAATTCATGAAGATTGTTCGTTAAGATATGGTAGTCGTTTGTGTGTGCCAAAAGGAGACATTCGTGAAGATGTTATAAAGGAGGAACACAGTTCTGCATATTCCGTACATGCAGGAGGCACGAAGATGTACCGTGGTCTACGACAGCATTTCTGGTGGGAAGGTATGAAAAGGGAGATCGCCCATTTTGTAGCGAAGTGCTTGGTATGTCAGCAAGTTAAGGCTGAACATCAAAGGGTAGCTGGTTTATTGCAACCACTTCCGATTTCTCAATGGGAGTGGGAACATATAACTATGGATTTCGTGAAAGCTTTACCACGGAGTCCAAAGGGCAACAATGCAGTTTGGGTGATTGTTGATCGATTGACCAAGGAAGCTCACTTCATACCGTTTCAAGTTGGTCGGTCAACGGAAGCATTAGCAGAACGGTATATGTAGGAGATTGTGAGATTGCATGGAGTACCTATGAGCATCGTGTCCGACCGTGACACCCGATTCTTATCGCACTTCTGGAGGAGTTTACAGGAAAGTTTTGGGACGCGATTGAAGTTTAGCACATCTTATCATCCTGAGACAGATAGCCAGTCGGAGAGAACAATCTAAACTCTTGAAAATATGTTGAGAGCTTGCATGTTGGACTTCAAGGGTTCATAGGAGGATCATCTACACTTGGTGGAGTTTCGTACAACAACAGCTTTCAGGCGACTATTCAGATGGCTCCATTCGAAATATTGTATGGTCGCAAGTGTCGCTCACATATTTGTTGGGACGATGTTGGAGAACAAAAATTGTTGGGACTTGATTTGATCGTGCAAACCGTGGAGAAAGTTATTACTATCCAAAATTATATGAAGGCAGCACAAGATCGGCAGAAGTGTTGGGCCGATACAATGAGAAGACCTCTAGAGTTTGCTGTTGGTGATCTGGTATTCTTGAAGATATCATCTACTAGAGGAGTGATTCGTTTTGGGAGTTGAGGCAAGCTTAGTCCTCGATTCGTGGGGCCTTTCGAGATTTTGGAGCTTGTTGGAGAAGTAGCTTATCGATTGGCGTTACCACAAACTTTGGCGAATATTCATGACGTGTTTCATATATCTCAACTCTATAAGTATGTTCGAGATGAAGCACACGTGCTAGATCATTCGGAGCTGAATGTAAGAGAGGATTTGACCTTTGAGCAACGACCGATGTCAATTGTTGATCGAAGAGAAAAGGTCCTTAATAATAAGGTTATCCCTCTCGTACTTGTTTCTTGGGGAAATCGCTCGACTTGGGAACGAGAAGAAGAAATTCGACAGAACTTTCAACACCTATTTCTGTAGATTCGTGTTGTTTACCTTTTCTTGTCTTGGGAATTTCGAGGACGAAATTCTTTTTGTAGTTGGGTATAATGTAATACCCTAGTTCATTTATACCAGTTCTAGTTCATGTGTTTATTTATTTATGGTATTTTCCTGATTTATTGTGTTTTGGGTGCAAGTAGTGTATTTGACATTTGTATTTGCATCCGACCCGACCCGCATGCTTGAAACCAGTCTTGATTCATGTTTATGATTTATCCTGACCTGTTACATGGACTCGTGCACTTTCATTTTAATTTATACATCTTGAATATTGGCATTTTATCTGGCATTTGCATTTTTACAATATAACATTTTAAGTCACATAAAATATTTTAAAAATACATAGCATGGCCTGCATGATACCCCTAGCCCCGTGGTAGCATCCGCGCATCTTGTTCTCGTCCCGTTCAGTGAAACGGACTTGTTTGGATGGCTACGCACACGTGCGTGCATCCGTTCTTGGGGGTATGCATTTTTCGTTATCCGGACATTCATTTTTTATTTTGGTCGACATGTATATTTTTTGTATTTTAAAACTGAATTTTAGACCCGACCCGGGCATGTTTTGGATTATGTTTGTATTTACCAGAATATCAAATTTATTTATATAATATTAATTTTATAAATTGATACAAATTTAAAATTTAGTTAACTAATAAAAGATTTTTTAAAATTTAAATCTAAACTAATTTTCTAACAAACTAACAACCCCTTTCTCTCTCTCTCTCCTCTGCATATATATATTTATATATATTTTATTTATTTAATTTTTTCTTTCCTTATTTAATACACAGCCTCTTCTTCTTACTTCTTCTTCTTTTTTCTTTCTTTTTCTTGATCTTGTTTCTTAATTCCGGTGATCACCGCCGGAGCCGTGCTCGTCGCTGACGATCCGAGTGATCCAGTGAACGTACCTGACTTGCGTGATCACCCTCATGCGTTGTTTGGAACCGTTTCGTGTACCGTGCACGTGTCGCGACATTTCGCCGACGAAGGACGTTCCGTACACATCCGTTCTTGTTCCGTCTAGGCAAGTTAATCTTGCTACATGCTATATAACTCATTATATACCTATTTAAATAAATATCACACATGTATTTTAAATCAAGCATCCCATGTTTCATATTACAGCCTTTCGACGTTCCGTTTACATTTGTATAGTGCATTTCGGATCTAGAGCATGCAAACCAATCTTAATTACATGCTACAGCCTTTCGATGTTCCGTTTGCATCCATTCATATCATTTCAGATCTAGGTCATGAAAACTTATCTTGTTACATACTATACTATTATATACTGCATCAAATTGAATAGTTACATTTTATATTGCTTAGTTATATGTTCCGCACTTATTAGTTTATCATTTTACGATTTTGTGATACCCGTTTGTATCCATGTCATTTAAAATATATATCGTCCTAATATTTCTTCTTATTATCTTTAACTAGTTTATAATCTGCATTTTATAATGTTATACATTTGAAAATATTATAGTTTACACATGAAACGTCGATGCAAAGTGGATACGACAAATCTGAAATTTACTGTACACTTTACCTTATAAAATTCATTATAAATCATAGAAAAATCATTAGTATACGTTCTTTAGTTCTTTATGAAGCTAACTCAGAATACTATAACTCTATGAAATATTTACTTGCAAAATAAATTGTTTAAATAACGTAAAATGCAAATGAAAATATCTCTAAACTGCTGTCCAGGGAAATTCCAGCAGCAAACTTTCAATTTCGAATGTTCATAACTTTTTGTAGAAATAACCTGAGATGCTTATACTTATAAAAAATAAAACCTTATTGAATTATCTTTGTTTTGGTATAAGACACGTCCATTTTGGAGAACGTTTGTTATTTTTAATCTATTTTACAAATCAGGGTGACGCTGAATTTCTGAACGGAACTTTCTTGTGCATGGTTAATCAATACCACTTTTATTGTTATTAATCGGTTTAAATATGTTATCCATGTTAATATTATTATATCAATATCTATTTAATAAATAATAGTGCTTGTGTTTTAATATTCCGCAAATTTTACCGATTTACAGTTTTATAGTATCCGTCTGTATCCGTACGGTTTATTACATATCTAGTTGCACGCCGAGACCATATTATTTCATGTTACTGTTGTATTAGTGCACCATGCTTGATAATTGTGCATCTTACATAGTCATGATGTAACCCCTGACAAAATATTTGTGCATCCGTACTTGCTACAGTTTTAGTATGAGCATCCGCTTGACACATATGCACTACCTGTCATGACCTGATATACTATTGCTTGACTTGATACCTGATACACCACTACTTGACATGACTTGATACATGTACACTACCAGACATGACCTGATATATCACTACTTGAACTGTTACCTGATCCTGTTTCTAATGCCGACAATCCTGACATATTGTCCCGATGGACATATCCTGTTGTCTGTACAGACAAACCTGTTCCTGCTTGATCCTGTGTTGGCATTAGTCTCAGATTTATAAATACCTGACTTACACACATAACTTGGGGGTATGGGGAAATCAAGAATGTAGCTGAACGTAACTCAAAGGGCTATTATATCATTTTACCATGGTCCCGTGGGGAATGAACGGGACATAGACTCACAGTCTATTACATCATTTTACCATGGTCCTGTGGGGAATGAACGGGGCATAGACCGATGGGTTACGATGAGGATTACATTAATTGATTTTGAATAACTTTAGAGTAGATAACCCTATAGCACAGTATAGACTCCTCACTGCACATCACCTGTTTATATCCTGTTTACTGATCTATATTCATGTTACTGTTTACTTGTTACTGGTGACTTGTTACTGTTCATACTCATGCCTGCATGTCTTGCTACCTCCTGATTATGTTATTGTTGTTATTATGACGCACTGACGTTTGGGTTTTGCATGGCCCAGATCCTCTACCCTTGTCGCAGGCTGATCAGGAGTACTTCCGCCGTTAGGCCGAGCAGTGATGATCCAGTTGGTATCCAGTTTAGTTATGTTTTTCTTTCCAGATGTTTTTTCTCTTTGGATTTATTGCATCCGCATATTATTTCTTGACTCGTTTATTCTGGCTCATGGACATGTACTAGATAGTTTATTTTATTTCTACTGTTCTTGATATCTCTTGACAGCCGTAATGTAACTGTGGAGGGATGTTTCCTATCCACAGGTAGCATGATTGGCTCCGTCACGTGCCTATCTTAGCGCACTCTGGGAAGCGGGGTGTGACAGATAAACTAATCAAATAAACATTCTCTACATCCACTATGGCACCTAGATTAGAAAACTAGGTATTTTAGTTACCTCATTTTTGAGGTTGGAGCTTGAACTATATACTCTCGGGTGGATCGTCTTTGGCGTGAGGAGGCCGACAATCAAGCTCGATCCCGACAGATGAAGAGCTTAAGAAGAGGATTAAGAAGACCCAAAGGACTTGAGCGCATAGGTATAAATCTCTTCATAGTAGATTAGAACCAATGTATGTTTTGCTATCTTAGGCCTATGGTAGTTCTTGGGAGATTAGTCAATGTTGCATGCCTTAAAATCATTTTTTATAAATTCTGCCTTTCTACAAATCCTGTACAGTATGCGACATCGAATTACATGGTATCAGAGCAACCCCATAAGCCTTAGATAGCTCGTAGTGACGTTAGAAATCCATCGTTTTTGTCATGAACAAACTGCCGACAAAAACAGTTCCTAAAATTGAAGTTTTAATATGTTTGCACACCCCGTGGGCTCACGGTTTGAACCGAGAAGCCACAGGATGAAGCTTGGGTACCCCAGGGAAACCCTGGGGGGACCGAAGGTTAGGCCCACACCCCAAGGCCACCACAAGGTAGCCTTGGGGGTGGGGACCCAAGAGCACCCTACAAAGGTGTTCTCGGGTCTGCCTGGCCCTTGGGGCCACCTCGTGGTGGCCCCCAAGGGTGGGTATCTCCCCTAGGCCCCCAAATCGATAGTTAATTTTGTGCCCTTCCCCTCCGTGAATATTTGTGTCATGACCCAAATGAGGAATGTGACCGGCACATAAATCACGCAACGTCTAAAGGCGTAACATAATTCAAGTAAGCTGAAATCCAGAATCTAAATCGTGATTTAAAAATAGAGTGGTAAAAATCTTTGTTTAAAAAGTTATTCTAAATTGCAAATAGTTATATCAAAACCTTTTTGAAGATCAAGTTATTATAAAAATTTCGGCGGCATCTCCTTTATAAAACTGATCCCAACCGATACATAAGCATGATATATATAATAGTATCCCCACTTGGGAGCAATCTCAATACCATCTGGCGAAACACAATCGCAAAGCAAGATATTTGACATCATAGTGCTAAGAAATAAGGAAGTAAGAAAAGAAAACAATATCCACACTAAAAACATAAAAGTCGGCTCACACGCGCACTACACCCAGAGTCAAATATAATACAAGTCTCTCAGTCTTGTCTCTCTGTAAAATATACATGTGGTAGATGGAGTATACTAGATACAAAGAGAAAATATACAAGGTATAAGACAAAAGAATACTCACAACCCACCTACAAAATATCACGTCCAAAAAGTCATATCAAAAGTAGCAGCAGTAGTGTGCCCCGCCGCGACTACACTGACGGATCGGTGCTGCAAGACATTGTGGCACAACGGGGATGAGTTGCCAGCTCGTGAGTAGTAACTAACATCATAAGTGGCAATCGCAAGTATGTACATAACAGCGACATATCCTAGGTATGAATTATGATGCGGTACACTAGTATAGGTGCAACATGAGTAAATGAGCGGCGTATGAAATCTTAAGTGTAGCAACTATAGAAAACTAAATATGTCATAGTAAACTCATTATGGTAGAATCAAAAGTATCATCAATAAAACAGCATAAAACATGTGTCAAACATCGACACGCAAAATCTCAATATCTCAGGCGTTGTCTCTCAGATCGGCCTTCAAATCGATCTGATCATACGACTCCGGTCGGTATCCTCCGGTTATCCGCCGAGCCAAACAATCACCGGTAGGTATTGTTCCCCTGCCAGGCTCAACGTCTCTCTATACGATCTTCTTGTCCCAGGTACCGTACCGGATCCACTATGTACTCGAAGATGGTGCCTCCTCTCTCCTCGGATCAGGTATACACATAACTCAGAACCGAGAAAACTCATGGTGGACGCCACACATCATATCAAGAGAAACCGTGTTTTAAAACAATCATAAGTTTTCAAAATGTATCTGCGGTTTCTCAAATCCAGAAATCTCATGAAAACAGAAATCTCACAAAACATCATAATATATGAATATGGCGATGATGGCAAATGTACATGATATTGATATGATGCAAGCTAGTATGATTTACACAAAGATCTATCTATCAATAAAGATATAATGCAAATGCAAGTTATCATACACGTTCTTTAGTGTATGAGACATAGAAATTACCAATGGCGTGTGTACATATAGGTTAGTGCATGTGCGTCATGAACCATTAGTAATGGTGCAAGTGTCCTAATGTAGAGATATCAAAGTGTATGATGATGCATATGCAATATGGAAATCTGTATAGGTATATGTATATATGATTTGTAACTAGTTCTAAATAGCAGGCGCTTTACGCCATCCGAACGATTCCCCCATAGATGTTAAATCTACTCACTGGAACGGTCTCGAGCTACTCGAATCCGACCACCTCCTTCCCTTTCCTAGCCACGTCTGAAGTATCCGCAACCGATCCTAGCATCGTACAAAACTTAGCACATGATGCTAGAAATCCAATATGACACGCAAACATATACTACAGAAACAAATTAACTCTCACGAGTTAACATGTATGAACTTAGCGTGTTAAACGTGTGCAACAACGCCTAAGACTACCCCTAAGGGCTATTAACCATACAAAACACTAAAACGTGAATCGGAATATCCATATCACACGTTAACATAACGCCTAAAATAAGGTAAAACGGTCCCAGATTTTTATATGTGTACAATTAGAAAAAGTTGCACATGCCAGGCCTAATTAGAGTTCCAGAGAGCTCCCAACAAAAACCCACGACCAAACTTCCTGGAGGGGCCGCAATTTGTGGCCAAAACAGATATATTGGCAGCCAAAGCTTGGAGATAGGGGCTCGGGTTTTGAGGTTGTATTCGTGGTCCTATAACTAGCTCCCAGTAATTGCAACTTCTCTCTGTGATCACTGATTTCATAGCAGATTCTAATTGGAACCCTAACCTTTAACTACTACTAGTTTTGACACTAATTTGAAATATTAAGGTGTTTTAGTGAAAATTTGGTAGTTAAATGAGGTTATAAGGCACTAAACTATTCTTAACTAACCTATTTTAGGTTATGATTACTCTACAAGTCATCACAACCCCCAAGCTTAGCTCAACCTCACTTTAAATTCTGAAACTACTCAAACCACAACCATTAATCTAAATTAGGAATGATTAAACCAAAAGATTAGAAAAACATGTCTAAACTTGGCTCATACCTCAAAGTCCAATGAAGGAGACCCTAACTTGAAAAGATTGCCTCTAGATAAAAACTTGCTTCAAAAAGAACTCTTAAAGAGATTTAAAATTAGATTTTGAGATGATTTGTGAAGGATTTTGTGTGGGATTTATGTAGGATTTATTTTGTAAGAGAGGAGGTGGGAAAATGAGGGAGGAAAGGAACAAGAGAAAAGGGAAGAATGAATAAGAAAAAATTCTAGATAAGAGATGATGCTAAATGTTGGCCATGGCACAAATTTGACATCATTTAATACACCATACCTCAATGTCTCCCTTTTCCATTTTTCTTCTTTTTCTCAATTTTTCTAGAACCATCCTAATATATTAAATATCTAAAAGAAAATATTAAAAGGTTTAAATTGTCATGGAAGCTAAAACAAGTTTTACCTTAAACTAACATCTTGTTAACACTGTGTGTGCGCGCGCGCGCGCGCGCGTATGCGTGCGTGTGTGTGTATAGTTAAAATAATTGAATAAATAAATAATTAATTGAATAAATAAATATATATATATATATATATGTATATGAAAATAATTATTAGCTAAGTTTTATCGAAAACACATGTTACATCACTAAATAAATGTTGTACATATTTTGCATCAGCGCTAGTCCAGTCTACGCTCTGCCGTTAGTTAAGTAACTTGACGGTGCATGACGGGACGGGTGGTATATACATACATTCTTTTTCGTTCTTTTTCTGGTGTGAGAAAGTTAATTGATGGGACCATATTATTCTCACTTAATGTAAAGCAATATACCTAATATTTGACGTCATTGGAACAATTGCAAAACCACTCGGTTTTCTTCAAAAACAACTTTTAAAAGCGGAACCTAAACCACTCTTTTTCAAAAGCTATTCGGTTCCTTCGACTATATCAAGTTCATTACGTTCACGGTTTTCGTCAAAACCAGTCGTAGCCCTCCGCCATTTCAGATAGGTATCAACTAGTATTCATGCTATGTGTTTTGACCTTTGCCATGGCATAGTGTTTGGTAGCTAGCAGGTACTTATCTGTAGTATAGATAGATGCATTAATTTAGGACAGGCGTACAGATGTTTTGACCTTCGTCAAGGGTTTGTCTGAATGGGTCTAGATTAATCTAGACAATGATGTGTTGAACTTGACTTGCGACTTATGATGTTTTGACCTTCGTCAAGGCAAAAACCACAACGGGAGTTTCAAATATACAGGAAACTTGCTAGTGTTGTATACCTTCTGGAGTGTGGTAGTTTTGGTAGGCTTCCTTCAAAATTATCACACAATAATAGTTGGATCCCGATCCTACTGTGAGTATCAGCTACTCTTCGGGAGAGTTTTCCCCTTTGCAATTAGCTAATCAAGTAGGTGTCTAGAAAAGTGTTAACGGGGTAATGCCTCTTGAAAAACGAGGTTATTTAATTGGGTCCGTGCAAAAGCATAGGGGACCTCCCTATAAAATATCGACACTGGCATGGTGGAAAGATAAGTGAACTTGCAGGGTGCGATTAAACCCGACTAATTCTTTTTTAGAGTTTGAAGGAGAATTCGAGGAAACAGTGGGAGCCATCATGTTTAGATAAACTAATAACCAATAAAAACTTGCAAGAGCATATGTTGAGTGTTTCTTTTCTCTCTCCTAATTGCAGCGACCATAATGGGACTTAAGCTTATACTGGATAAAAATAAACTGGCTGGGCCGAACTATAAAGTCTGGCTAAGGAACGTCCACATGACCCTTACTTATGATAAGCTTGCATATGTCCTCACACATAAAACCCCTTGGTCAAGGTACAAAATCCTCGGTCGCGAACATTGAGGTCCGTAAGACTTGGGATCTTGATTGCACGAAAGCCAAGTGCCTCGTGCTGGCCTCAATGGATAATGAACATCAGAGGCGGCACAAGAAGATGGACCTTGCTTCCATCTTCCTCTATACCAAAGATTTATATAGAAAGCAATCTTGTATCGCAAGATACAAGACCTCGAAGAAACTATTTCATACGAGATTGACTGTCAGATCATCTATAGGGGACCACGTCCTAGAGATGATTACTCTTATCGAAGAGCTCACGGACCTTAGAACTACATTGGACAATGAGTTGTATACCAACTTGATTCTATAGTCCCTTCCCTCCACCTATGCCCAATTCGTATTGAATTTCAATATGCATGTTAGTTATATGTATGCCCTAGAGGCCATTACTATACATGAGATGTATATTGTAGTGGATGCTGGGACATATATAGGTAGGACTTTCTTGCTCGACATGATAGTACGCTATCTGGTTGCTCTTTATCTTAACATGTATACTTACTGTCTCTCTGTTACGTGTTGATAAAGCCCTTAGGATGTGTACTCGACTTGCAGGACTATGATGTAGATCATACTAGTGGGGCCTGGGTAGTCCATGAGTACATCCTTCAATGTTCCTAATCGTGGGAATATCGAGACGGGGCATCGATATTCCAGAGTAGACTAGCGTATATCTTCTCGACCCATGCGATGGGCGATGGATGATCCCATATCCATTGGTGTTTGACATCAGAGATGGTATGCGGGTGCTCAGTGGAGACTGGGTACACTGAAAGGACTCGCCGAGAACTCCCAGATGGTATTATACCTCACGTCAGATGGCAGTTCTCTGGTAACACCGGTACAGCTTAGTCTGTTGACCCGAGATCGTTATAGAGTCTTGTGTGTCTCCCACTGTGCTTTGATTTCCACCCTACCACGGCTCTACTGAGTCGTGCAAACAGGTGGTTTTTGGGTACAGTCCCGATTCACATGGAGGCAATGAGCGATAGGAGGGGATTCGTCTCTCCCGGTATTGGGGGGTTGATGTTGCGCTATGCTCGACTGGCCATAACTGGAAATCCCTGGCCAGAGTTGCAGTGATTTACTGGTAAGAGTTATCAGTAGTTTCACGCTTGTATGGACCTTATATCGGCATGACTTATCAAGCTGCTGGGGTATGACGTTTACCACCCCTAGGAGAGATATGTGACATATCAGACGAACAGACCGGACTGTGCGGTAAGTGTTACTGATTGGATTTGCAGGAGTGTGAGCAGGATTGCTCGTTGATCTTCTTATCACTCAATACCCGGGTGGTCGTTACGTTTAGCAGACCGCTTGCGGCTTGTGGGTGATTGATATGATCACCACCTACTGCCGGCGTATTGACGAGTCTTTAGAGTCCTACACAGAGGTTTCCTGGCTCAAGCGAAACGAAATAGGAGCACATATGAGATATGTGCGGGACCGAGAATAATACCAGTATGAGATACTGTATTCTATTCTCGCAATTTGTATCATTAGTCGGTTATATGAGATATAGCCGGGTTACCGAATCAAGTGTTGATTCGATATATTGATACACTAGATATTAGTCGGTTATATGCGATATGACCGGATCGTTAAATCAAGTGTTGATTTAATGATTTAATGTATAATTATATATTTGATATATTACTTTATATTAACTAGTATTTGTTCACTTAAAATTGACTTTCTCACTTTATGTGCACAATTTGTATATGTGATATATGTTTGTGCACTAGTTTGCATCATGATTGATGATACATGCAAACATGGGTGGGTGTGTGACATACACCATGTTAATTATAATTTAGGTTTTTTTTATCTTAATTATTCAAAATGGTGGCTTCTTTTGTCATGGCTTGAAGTTTCATGAAGCTTGAAGCAACTTTGACAAAGTCCACTCATTTTGTCTTGATTAAGATATTCATTAACCAAACCATTATAATTAACTATGGTTTAGTCTCTACAAAGGTTAGCTCACCCATGGTTGCATTATGATAGACTTCACTTGATTATTCTTTTTAGATAATTCATTATTATTCATATTCTTTTCTTTCTTCTTCTTCTTCTTCAAGAAGAAGAAAAGCTTGCTAGAAAAATTTTCAAGTGAAGAAATAGAGTGAGAAATCCAAATCCAAAGTGAACCTATTCCTATTTCATCATCCTCTACTACTTGCCATTTAGTTTAGGGTGTTCTCTTCACAAAGTTCTTGACCTAGTGAAGATGGAGCTTGAGTTTGAGTCTGCTCGACGTAGATCATCTTCGGCCTCGAAGTCAACGACCTAGCCCGCTCATTTCTCCGAAAAAACCATCGCTAGAGTCCGGGATCATGATGATCGCAGCGAAGGGACGTCAACACGGAGGTTTAGTATTGAAGGACCGGATCTACAAAGGTTGTAATCCGTTTCACTTAGTGTTAAAATTGTTTACTTGCTAGTTTTCGCATAATCTTTAGTATACGATCTTGGTTAGGGTTGTTCGGCACGGCTAAAATTTTGAATCGGGCATGGTAGATGCCTTGTAGAACCTTATTAGAGTGCCTAGGAACCCAACAATGCAAAAGATGGAAGTTACACTTCCTGAGCCTCTCAACATGTTGAGGGTGGCAGAAGGCACCTTGGAGAAATTCAACGAAACACCCGCTCTGTTTATTGGGAAATCTTCTTCCTCTAAATCCAAGGCTAAGGCTAAGGAGAAGAAGAAGAAGGCCTCCACCAAACCAAGAGGAGGTGTGCAGAAGGTGCAGGGAAAGAGAAAGGATAAGAATGGCGGTTCATCCACAAAGAAGAAATGTTTATACTGTCACAAGAAAGGACATTAGAAGAAAAATTACCGAGCTTTAAAAGCCAAGAATCAGGACACGAAGAAAGTTGTGATTTCGGCTTCAGGTGTGTTCATGATTGAAAACTGTTTCACTATTAACTCTACTTCCTGGGTATTGGATACCAGATCAGGATCTCACATCTGTAATTCTTTGCAGGCAGTGAGAAGCCGAGTTTTGAGAAAAGATGATATGACCCTCAGGATTGGCAACGGAACCAGTGTGGATGATATTGCAGTGAGATAATATCATCTTGGATTGGCGAGTGGACATATTTTGTTGTTATGTAACTGTTTTGTGTACCCAGTATGATATGTAATATTATATCTATATGTTTGTTATCTAATGAAAGATATAATTTTGCACTTGAAAGAAATGTCATAAACATTCACCTGAATCATGAAATGATTGGATCGGATATACTAAATAACGGAATATACATACTCAATCAATATCAAGTTTTCAACGTCCAAAACACGCTAAGAAAAGGACTCCAGAATTAAATCAAACTGTCTAATATCAATGTAGACTTGGTCATATCAATGAAACATGATTGACTAAGTTACATAAAGATGGATATTTAGATCCGTTTGAATATCAATCACATGCAACTTGTCAATTATGTATTAAAGGAAATATGATCAAAACTCTGTTCACTGGACATGGAGAAAGAGCCACTGATTTCGTGGGACTCATACACAACGACGTGTGTAGTCCAATGTCTACACATGCAAGAAGTGGCCATTCTTACTTCATCAACTTTATCGATGATTTCTCAAGGTATGGACATGTATTCTTAATGAAACATAAATCTGAGACCTTTGAGATTCCAGGAGTATAAAAATGAAGTGGAAAAGCAAACCGGCAAAAGTATTAAGATGCTCCGATCTGATCGGGGTGGTGAATACATAAGTGCCGAGTTCCTAGAATATCTAAAAGAGAATGGAATTCTCTCTCAGCTTACTTCTCCATACACACCACAACACAATGGTGTATCAGAAAGACAGAATCACACCTTGCTAGATATAGTGCATTCCATGATGAGTAATGCTAAGTTTTTGCCATCCTTCTGGAGTTATGCACTAGAATCTGCTGCATACCTATTGAATAATGTTCCAACTAAGTCTGTGCCTACAACTCCATATGAAATGTGGAGTGTGAAGAAACCCTGTCTTAAGCGTCTTAAGATATGGTGGTGTCCTGCATTTGTCAAAAAGATTTATCTAGACAAGCTCGAAGCACACTCATTATTGTGTAAGTTTGTGGGATACCCCGATAATTTTAGGGGGTATTTTTTCTATTATGATGAGAAACAAAAGGTTTTTGTTTCTCATCATGCACGCTTTATGGAAACTCAATTTCTTGAAAAAGAAATTAGTGGGAGCATGAAAAACTAGAAGAAATTCAAGAACCACAAACTATTACTGAAAACTTAGTAGAACCTGAAATTTCAATGGAACCGGATGTACCTACACCACTCCACAGATCTAGTAGGAAGTCTCTTCCGCCTGAAAGATACTACGGTTTTCTCGTAGATGGGGATCGAGAAAATTGCATCATCGATGATGATGAGCCTACTAATTTTCAGCAAGCCATCATGAGTAGAGACTCGGTGAAGTGGCTGGATGCTATGCGATCCGAGATGGAATCTATGTACACTAATAAAGAATGGACTTTGGATGTTGTTCCTCTTAGGGTAAAAGCCGTTGGATGCAAATGGATCTTCAAAAAGAAGATTGGTGTAGATGGACATGTAAACACCTATAAAGCTAGATTTGTTGCTAAAGGTTTTCGTCAAAGACCAGGATTGGTCTATGAAAAAACTTTTTCACCAGTAGCTATGCTTAAATCTATTCGGATCCTACTTGCCATTACCGCCTTCCATGCCTATGAAATCCGGCAGATGCATGTTAAAAGCACTTTTCTGAATAGAAGTTTAGAAGTGTGTGTTTACATGGATCAACCAGAGGGTTTCATAGACAGTGGGAGCAGTGGAAAGGTGTGCAAGTTTCTTAAATCCATTTATGGGTTAAAGCAGGCATCACGGAGTTGGAACATTTGCTTTGATGAGATGGTCAAGAAATTTGACTTTAAAAAAAATGTAGATGAACCTTGTATTTATAAGAAGATTGTAAGGAGAACCGTGGTATTCCTCATTTTATACATAGGTGACATTCTCCTTATAGGAAATGATATTCTTATGCTATAATCGGCCAAGATTTTCTTGTCACAGAAGTTTTCTATGAAAGACCTGGGTGATGCCTCATATATTCTGGGGATTAAAATCTATCGTGACAGATCTAAAAGAATGTTGGAACTTTCACAGTCAAGCTACATAGACACCGTACTAAAAAGGTTTAGTATGGAAGATTCCAAGCGCAGTAATTTACCTGCTTGTCATGGAATCACGCTCTCCAAAGAGATGTCTCCCAAGACCGATGAGGAGAAGGATCGTATGACAATTGTACCCTATGCTTCGGTTGTAGGGTCTATAATATATGCGATATGGTGTACCAGACTAGATGTAGTTTACACACTTAGCATCGTAAGCAGGTATCAGTCCAACCCAGGTGTGAAGTATTGGATAGCAATAAAGAAATTCTTAAGTACCTGAGAAGGATTAAGGAGATGTTCATGGTATATGGTAATGGGGACCTCCAGATCGAGGCTTTTACCGACTTTGGCATCCAAAGTGACAAGGATGACTCTAAATCCATCTTGGGTTATATGTTTACCCTCAATGGAGGGACGGTCTGTTGGAAGAGCTCCAAATAGGACACCGTAGTAGACTCGATTATGGAGGTTGAGTATATCGCTGCTAATGATGCCGCAAAAGAGGCAGTCTGGATGAGTAAGTTCATTTCTGAACTTAAGGTGGCTCCATCCATTGCTGATCTAATACCATTGTATTGAGATAACAATGGAGCCATGGCTTTAGCAAAGGAACCACCATCCCATCAGAAATCCAGACATATCTAGAGGCAGTATCACTGGATCAGGGAGATCGTGGATCGCCGGGAAATCGAGGTGTGGAGTGTAGATACAAAGGACAAGACGGCAGATCCATTCACCAAGACCATCCCTCAAGTCCAGTTCGAGAGACTATTCGAGATGTTGGGTATGCGGTACGCCAACAACTGGCCCTAGAGCAGACGTTGGGTACTCGATACACCAATAACAGGCCTTAGTGCAAGCGGGAGATTGTTGGATATGTATGACCTATAGGCCTTTATTATATAGAACACTAGGGGTATCTATGTACAGGAAAATCTTGCTGTAGGGTTACTAGGCACTCCTTCAAGGGTCTATAAGGCATCAACCATGCCCGATTTAAAATTTAGACGTGCCGAACAACCCTAACCAAGATCTTTAAACTAGAGATTAGGCGAAACAAAGCATGTTAAACACTTTAACATCTAAGAGTTTGGGATTACAACCTTTGTAGTCCGGCCCTTCACTTCTAAAGCTCCGTGTTGAGGTCCCTTCGCTGCGATCATCGAGTACCCGGACTCTAGAGAGGCTCCACGAAGAGAAAGATGCAAGCTTGCTTCCGATCTTCGATAACTAAGATGATCTACCTTGAAGTTTCTTTAACACAAACTCTCACACACTAAATGAAGTGAACACCCTAATCTAAATGGTTAGGATAGATTAGGATGATGAAGTACGATTTTATCTCTCATTTGTTTTCTTAATCTCACACATAATCATCACAAGAGCAAAAGCTAGAAAGCTTTTCTCCAAGGAAGAAGAAGAAGAATAACCAAAACCATTTGTGATGAATAATGAATAACTCATATGTGAGGTTAGAAATGCAACCATAGTTAAGAAAGAGAAGACTTAACCATTGTAGAGAATGAATCATAGCTAAGGGTTTGGGTTTGGTTAAGGAAATATCTACACAAAATATCTTTACAGGAAAACAAAAGCAAAGCTTCTAGAAGCTACTAGAAGGCTTAATCCTAATCCAAACCCTAACCATGTTTAAACTCCACAAAACATGTTGCATTTGTAACCTTAACTTGTTACAATATTATATATCACATATATAATATTTATTGTTACAAAATAAAATAATACAATTAACATATATCGCATATATATCAATGTATTACCCGAGTGAGAAAAAGAATCTTTTAGTGAGCTTATATTAGTTAATGTAATTTAATATATCAAATATATAATTATACATTAAATTATCGAATCAACACTTGATCCGATAATCCGGCTATTTCACAAATAACCGACTAATATAATCTGTATCAGTTCATCGAATCAACACTTGATCCGATGACCCGGCTATATCACATATACCCGGCCGATATCTCATATCGCGAGAATCTAATACGGTATCACATACATGTATTGTTCTCGGTCCCGTACATATCATATATGTGCTCCTACTCTGTTTTGCCTGAGTCAAGAAACCTCTGTGTAGGACTCTAAAGAATCGTCAATACGCCGGCAGTAGGTGATGATCATATCAAACACCCACAAGCTGCAAGCGGTCAGCTAAACGTAACAGCCACCCAGGTATTCAGCGATAAGGAGATCAATAAGCAAGCCTGTACTTTCTCCTATGAATCCAATCAGTAACACTCCCGTACAGTCCGGTCTCTTCGTCTGATATGTCGCATATCTCGCCTAGGGGTGCTAAACGTCAGACCCCAGTAGCTTGATAAGTCGTGTCGATATGAGGTCTATAACAGTTCGAGAAACTACTGATAACACTTACCAGTAAATCTCAGCAACCCTGGCCAGGGATTTCCAGTTATAGCTAATCAAACACAGCGCAACATCAACTCCTTATACCGGAAGAGACAAAACCCCTCCTATCGCTCATTGCCTCCATGTGATTCGGGACTATACCCAAAAGCCACCTTTTTGCATGCCCTCTTGGACGTGTTATGATGGAAATCAAAGCACAGTGGGAATCACAGAAGACTCTATGACGATCTCGGGTCTACAGACTAACCTGTACCAGTGTCACCAGAGAACTGCCATCTGATGTGGTGTATAATACCATCTGGGAGTTCTCGGCGAGTCCGTCCAGTGTACCCAGTCTCCACTGAGCACCCGTATAGCTTCTCTGATATCAAACACCAATGGATATAGGATCATCCATCGTCCATCATATGGGTCAAGATGCGTATACGCCAGTCTACTCTGGTGCATCGATGCCCTGTCTCGATACACCCTCGACTAGGAATAGTTATAGGATGTACTCGTCGACTACTGTGGCCCCACTAGTATGATCTCATCATAGTCCCAGTAGTCGAGTACATATCCTAAGGGTTTTATCAACATGTAACATAGAGACAATCAGAGTACATGTTAAGATAAAGTACAACCAGATAGCATACTATCATGTCGAGCAAGAAAGTCCTCCCTATATATGTCCAAGCATCCATTACAATATACATCATATGTACAGTAATGGCCTCTAGGGCATACATATAACTAACAATCTCCCATTTGCACTAGGGCCATCTGTTGTGGTATCACATACCCAACAATTAGTTGTGGTTGAAGTATCTCATACTCAACCATCCCATGAAAAGTCTTTACTGGGGAAAAGGCCTTTATGAGTGGATCCGCGCTGTTGTCCTCTGTGTCTACTCTCCTAACCCTGATCTTCCCTGGAGATCAACTATCTCCATGATCAGGTGATACTGCCTAAGAATTATATCTGGAGTTCAGATGGGACGGGAGTTCCTTGGCAAAAGCCAGAACTCAATTATCACACAATGGTAGGAACGAAGTTCATCTCATGAACTTATATATATCCAGACTGCCTCTTTGGTAGCATCCTTGGTAACGATGTATCTTGCCTTTAATCGTCTAGTAAGTCACGGTATCTAGCTTGGAACTCTTCCAACATACCGTCCCTCCACTGAGGGTAAAGACAAAGCCTGTGACTGACACTCAGTCGTCCTTATCACCCGGGAACCTTTCCAGTGATTCTCTCCAGGATCGTTTGATACCTTCTCACTATAACTAGTGAGATTCCTAACATCCAATTAGATCTATCCCATAGATCCATAACCCAGGATATAGGAGGTATCACCTTGATCTTATATGGAGAATCATTGTGATAAGAGGAGATTGACCGAGCGTAGCATAGGAAACTCCTTCCCTATCAAGAGTATGTCATCCACGTACTCTGCGAGGATCACCACCATACTCTCTACTACATTTTTGTATATACAAGGTTCATCTACCATTTTGATGAAGTCAAACTCTTGGACTACCACATCAAAACAGACGTTCCAACTCCGCGATGCCTGATTTATCACATAAAACATCTTGCTCACGTTTCTACTGCTCCCACTGTCTACGAAGCCCTCTGGCTTGTACTTATAGACGCTCTCTTCCAAATCATCATTTAGAGAAGCAGTCATGACACCCAACCGCCAGATATCGTAGTCATGGTATGTAGCCGTGGCAAGTAGGATCTGGATGGAGTAGCTTTGAAAGTCTCAACTTTTCCATATACACCAAGTAATCTTCTCAAGATATACTTTCTCCTGATGGGGATTTACCCCTTCAGATAAAGCAACCAAAGTCCATACTTTATTGGTGTATAAGGATTCCATCTCAGATCGCTATGCATCCAGCCATTCTTACAGAGTCCCACTCGTGATGGCCTGCTCGAAACTAGTTGGGTCATCATCACATGATGCAATCCTCGCTCCCACTATCATAGAGAAACCGAAGTATCTCTCAGGTGGATGAGGACCCTACCAGATCGGCGGAGAGACTGAGGTTCGTTGGAAACTATTGAATCCTCCGGGTTTACCAAATCATCAGCTGCAGTTTGTATAGCTGGAACTCTTTCCAGTTCTACCTCTTGACCAATAATTTCTTCACAAGAAATTCCCTTTCACAAAGGCGGCATGCTGAGAAACAAAACATCTTTTGTTCCTCGGTTTGGTAGAAGATATTCCCTCGCGAATGCTTGGGATATCCAACAAACTTCCACAGAACTGACTTTGCCTCGAGCTTGTCCGGATTTTGCTTTTAGACATAGGCCGGACGACCCCAAATCTTAACTTACTTAAGATATGGGTTCTTCCCATTCCATATCACATATGAAGTGGTAGGCAACTGATTTGATTGGAACCCTATTCAATAGGTATGCAGCTTCACAAGTGCATGACTCCCAAAAGGAAATAGGAAACTCAGTAGTACTCATCATAGAGCGCACCATATCATATAGGGTGTGATTGCTCCGCCCCGATACACCGAGGTGCTGTGGTGTATACGGAGGAGTAATGCTGAGAGAGAATCTCATTCTTCTTTAGAATAGTCCAGGAATCTCCGTGCTCAAGTATTCTCCTCCTTGATCTCATCAAAGGACATAATACTTATACCTGTTTTTGGTTCTCTACTTCTAACTTATATTCTGTGATTATCTCAAAAAGTTTCGGACTTGTGTTTCAACAGGAACATATGTTTGAATCTTGAGAGATCATCAGTGAATATAATGAAGTACAAAGAACCGGTCTTGGCATGTGTAGACAGGGGACCTTCATACATCAGCATGTATCAATCCCAAGAGTTCACTAACTCTTTCTCTGTTTCCAATAAACAGAGTTGTGGTCATCTTATCTTTGTGACATGACCGGCAAGTTTCACAAGATGTAAATTCAAACTAATTTAAATATGCATCTAAATGTAACTTCAGCTAGTCGGGTCACATTGATACGACCTAGTCTATAATACCTCAAGAAGGATTCGTTCATTTCTGAACTCTTCCTCTTGTGTGTGTTCTGTACATTAAGAACTGTAGTTTGATTTAGAACGTCTATACTTTTAGATAACGCGCCCGAACCGATCAACTGTTGATATAGGAAATGTTCAAAACATTATCCAACAATGCAAAATTATATCATTCTTTACTAATAAAAAGACTGATATGATGTTGTATATCAGGTTCGGTATCTAATAACATTCGTTCAGAATCAATGTATTCTGATAATACAGGGTGATAACTACCAACAGACTTGGCTACAACACTTGCACCATTTCTATCTCATGAAATTTATCACCCGTTCTCAGTTCTTTACCTATCTGTAGCCCATGTAACAAATTACATATGTGGGATCCTGATCCGGTATCTCATACCCAGGACGTAAAGGATACTTGAGAAACAGTTCTCTGTAATGAACACACCAGAAGAAGATGCATCAGCATGTACTTTCTTCGTTTGGGCGGCACGGGAATTCTGGTAATCCCCTATTTCCTGCTCTGTCTTATAACAATTATAAGTTGGAGCGGGATCAACGTTCCCATGCGTAGTATAACAAGCGGGTTCAGTCAACACATCCGTATTATTATCTTGATTAAGGCGTGACATAGTCGTAACCAGGAGAGAGAGAGAAGAAAACACTCAGCGTATGCTCTTGCAAGATTAGATTGGTTATCAATATATCTAATCAGGATGTCTCCCACTGTTTTAGTCAAATCTTCCTTCAAACCCTAAAAGGAAAGACTAGCCGGGATTAGTTATACCCTACAAGTTCGCCAATCTTTCAGCCAGGCCAGTGCCGGTACTTGGAGGGAGGTTCCCCGTGCTTTCGCACGTACCTAATTAAAGTAAATCTCGTTTTCCCAGGGGCGTAACCCCGTTGACACCTTTCTAGACACCTACTTGATTGGCTAATTGTAATGTGTAAAACTCTCCCAGGAGTAACTCTTACTCGCAGCGGGTATCGGGATCCAACTATCTCATAGAAGGTATGCAATCTCATTGCAAATTTCAACTCTTGAAATTCCCAATAATATTTTACCCCAAGCCTCCTGTGACCTTGACAAAGGCCAACAAACCATAGACTGCTAGTCAAGTTCAACCCGTCATTTCCTGATTGAATCAAACCCACCCGTACGACCCTTGACAAAGGCCAACAAGGTCGTACGACTACCCTAATCCAATCTGCATCATATGCATAAGCAGATAAGTACTATTCAGCTACCACACACTACGCCTTGACAAAGGCCGCACGAATACTAAACAGTCCTTATCTGAAATGACGGAGGGCTACGACAGGTTTTTAAGAAAACCCTTTGCGTAATAAACTTGATATCGTTGTAGAATCGAGTAATTTTAAATGGAGTGTTTTTAAGGCTTTTCTAGTTTTGCTAAAGAGGTCACTCCCGGTGAAGGGATCGTCGGCTCTTTCCTTATCGAATAAGGTGCAGGATATTTCATAAATACCGCTATGCAAAGCAAAAACTATAGAAGCAATCAAAAGACAAACCGCGTGTGTAGCATCTGCTAGTTTCGCTAAAGAGATCATTCCCGGTGAAGGGATCTCGGCTCTTTCCTTATCGAATAAGGTGCTAGTTGTTCTACAAGGAACACCGCTATGCAAAGCAAGAACTAGAGCTACCAATTTTTAAACAAGTTTCTACAACATCTTTAGGTTTCTTTTAGTTTCATTAATCTCACTAATGAAGTCCCATTTTATTATGCTTCACAAGCATCAGATATGAAACGAAATCAACAATATATAATATATATCTCATATATATAATATAAACATTCGTCTCGGGCAGTAATATGATCTCATCACAGAACATTGCAGCAAAAGAACACATATGAAATATTGGATATACTAGGACGTCCTTGTTTTAATACGAGCCTGTATAAAACACGGATTCCACGGTCGCGATGAATAGCCAAACCCACATCCCTAGACACCTACGAGAGCGGCAAGCAACACTGCCAATTCTAGGGTTAGGAGACCCGGTCTCGACTCCTCGAGATGGTCTCCCACTGGACCCTGGAACCGGGTTACTTGTGCTCTCCGCCTTGGGTCTACCTAATGCGGAAAAGTAAGTAATATACAATGGTGACATCATCCTCAGCCCGGAAGTGCCCCAATAAAAGAATATTACATACAAATGAATTTTACATGAATGAAAATAAAAACCCTCATCTCACATAAAACCCCCGGCTATTCAGAACACGACGATCCAATATAACATATCACAACAACACATAATATCTCATATCATCAACGTAAGCAAGTATGCGTATCCCGATTGTCGTTGATGTATAGCAACGAAGCCGGCGATACACCACATACTACGCTTGAGGTCACAGAAAAGAAAGTGTAAAACTACAACAGTTGGAATCCGCAACCTCCTTAGACATCGCATGCCTAACCAAATGAATTTCTTAGACATCGCATGCCTAACAATTATAAACCCCGCATTTTAGTCTCATTATCGAAAACTCTTTTCAATATCAAGTTGGGCAATTCAACAAGATTCCCGACATCCTGATTGAATGCTCGTCGCTAACTTTAGTAGACGGCCGCACCCCCGGATGCCGTCGACGAAGTGCACTAAGGCGGAACACCGCTACCGCGAGAACCCGAACGGATGCTTTTAGCGACGGGGTTCTCCTACAGTCACTTGGTCGGGGCTATGGGGCGTGGCTGTCTATTAAGTTTACCCGGCGAGTATCCGCGTACGCTACGTGATTGCGACGGACTTTTGATCACATCAAAATCCCATGGCAACCGATCATTTGAGACTAAACTGCTAAATTTACAACATTCAAATTAGTTATCTCATAACTATTTGCGGATTCCAAATATTGTATCACATTCCAGATAAATAGACAATGTTAAACTTTCCGATCGAATAATCAAACACCCAAGTTTTCCCAAATAGCTTAACACTTGAGCGGAGTTCAAAAAGTATCCATCACATGCCACAGTACCAATGGTCCAGCCGTAGAAGGGTCAAGCCAACGCCTCATATGTGGCAACGCCGTACTGCCCCAAATCCTAAGGTTCAGAAGTGGTTCAGACGGTCACATAATCGAGTTAAGGTTTGTGTTCTTCTAGAGGGTCCACCGCGTTACTTGCATGATTTTTCAAAAGTTTCAAACTCGAAAAAAAATCCAACTTCTGAAAATTTTCCGACAGGAGGAAAAGTGAGTTATTGATATCCGTTCGAACCTTTTAACACGTTCTAAAATTACCCGAAAATAATTAAACGAAGTTAAATTATCCGATCGAATCAACGAGTCCCCAATACATCCTAGAAAACTCAACACTTGAGTATAATTAAAAATTCCCAGAAGTATCAGAAAATTCGTACGGAAGTTACTGTACAAAAATGAAACCATAATTCAACTGTAGCGCCGCGGAACCGCCGCGCAAGGCATGGTCCTGCCGCGGTTCCCCAGCGCTTTAAGCGTATTAATGGCTCGTTTTTCACATAAATCCTTATAATTCCCTGCTGATTTTTCTGAGTATTTTTAATACGAAAAAATCAAGATTTTAAAAAAATTTCCAGAAACTAGGTTTTATCGGGTATTCGGAGTTCGATCGGACTTTAAACTTCGCCTAGACTTCGCCTAAAGCTCTAGCTTGGCTCTGATACCACTGTAGGATTACTAGACACTCATTCAAGGGTCTATAAGGCATCAATCATGCCCGATTTAAAATTTAGACGTGTCGAACAACCCTAACCAAGATCTTTAAACTAGAGATTAGGCGAAACAAAGCATGTTAAACACTTTAACATCTAAGAGTTTGGGATTACAACCTTTGTAGTCAGGTCCTTCACTTCTAAAGCTCCGTGTTGAGGTCCCTTCGCTGCGATCATCGAGTACCCAGACTCTAGAGAGGCTCCACGAAGAGAAAGATTCAAGCTTGCTTCCGATCTTCGATAACTAAGATGATCTACCTTGAAGTTTCTTTAACACAAGCTCTCACTCACTAAATGAAGTGAACACCCTAATCTAAATGGCTAGGATAGATTAGGATAATGAAATAGGATTTTAGCTCTCATTTGTTTTCTTAATCTCACTCATAATCATTACAAGAGCAAAAGCTAGAAAGCTTTTCTTCAAGGAAGAAGAAAAAGAATAACCAAAACCATTTGTGATGAGTAATGAATAACTCATATGTGAGGTTAGAAATGCAACCATAGTTAAGAAAGAGAAGACTTAACCATTGTAGAGAATGAATCATAATTAAGGGTTTGGGTTTGGTTAAAAAAATATCTACACAAAATATCTTTATAAGAAAACAAAAGCAAAGTTTCTAGAAGCTACTAGAAAGCTTAATCCTAATCCAAACCCTAACCATGTTTAAACTCCACAAAACATGTTGCATTTGTAACCTTAGCTTGTTATAATATTATATATCACATATATAATATTTATTGTAATAAAATAAAATAATACAATTAACATATATCGCATATATATCAATGTATTACCCAAGTGAGAAAAAGAATCTTTTAGTGAGCTTATATTAGTTAATGTAATTTAATATATCAAATATATAATTATACATTAAATTATTGAATCAACACTTGATCCGATAATCCGGCTATTTCACAAATAACCAACTAATATAATCTGTATCAGTTCATCCAATCAACACTTGATCCGATGACCCGGCTATATCACATATACCCGGCCGATATCTCATATAGCGAGAATCTAATACGGTATCACATACACGTATTGTTCTCAGTCCCGCACATATCATATATGTGCTCCTACTCCGTTTTGCCTGAGTCAAGAAACCTCTGTGTAGGACTCTAAAGGATCGTCAATACGCCGGCGGTAGGTGATGATCATATCAAACACCCACAAGCTGTAAGAGGTCAGCTAAATGTAACAGCCACCCAGGTATTGAGCGATCAGAAGATCAACAAGCAAGCCTGTAGTTTCTCCCGTGAATCCAATCAGTAACACTCCCGTACAGTCCGGTCTCTTTTTCTGATATGTCGCATATCTCGCCTAGGGGTGGTAAACGTCAGACCCCGGTAGCTTGATAAGTCATGTCGATATGAGATCTATAACAGTTCGAGAAACTACTGATAACACTTACCAGTAAATCCCAGCAACCCTGGCCAGGGATTTCCAGTTATAGCCAATCGAACACAGCGCAACATCAACTCCCTATACCGGGAGAGACAAAACCCCTCCTATCGCTCATTGCCTCCATGTGATTCGGGACTGTACCTAAAAGCCACCTTTTTGCACGCCCTCTTGGACGTGGTATGATGGAAATCAAAGCACAGTGGGAATCACACAAGACTCTATGACGATCTCGGGTCTACAGACTAACCTGTACCAGTATCACCAGAGAACTGCCATCTGACGTGGTGTATAATAGCATCTGGGAGTTCTCGGCGAGTCCGTCCAGTGTACCCAGTCTCCACTGAGCACCCGTATACCTTCTCTGATGTCAAACACCAATGGATATGGGATCATCTATCGCCCATCATATGGGTCAAGATGCGTATACGCTAGTCTACTCTGGTGCATAGATACCCTGTCTCGATACTCCCTCGAGTAGGAACAGTTATAGGATGTACTCGTCGACTACCGTGGCCCCACTAGTATGATCTCATCATAGTCCCGGTAGTCGAGTACATATCCTAAGGGTTTTATCAACATGTAACATAGAGACAATCAGAGTACATGTTAAGATAAAGTACAACCAGATAGCATACAATCATGTCGAGAAAGAAAGTCCTCCCTATATATGTCTAAGCATCCATTACAATATACATCATATGTACAGTAATGGCCTCTAGGGCATACATATAACTAACACTTGCTCAATATGATAGTACGCTATTTGGTTTGCCTTTATCTTAATATGTGTATATGTTTTACTTATTATTTCATATCGCTTAAACATGTTGATAAAGCGCATAGGATCCTTTCTTGACTACCAGCGTTGTGATGGCAATCATTCTTATAGAACCTAGGTAGTCGATAAAGACATCCTTAAATGTCCTTAGTTGTGGGAGTATCGAGACCGGGCATTGATACTCCAGAGTAGATTAGTATAAACATTTCTAGACCTTGACAAGGGGTGATGGTTGGTCCCGCGGCCATTGGTGTGTTTCACCTAAGATTGTATACATATGCTCACTGAGGTTGAGTACATTAAACGGATTTGCCGAGAACTGGCTAGATGGTATTATACCTATCATCAGATAGCAGTTCTCTGGTGACATGAGTACAACCTGAGATCGTCATATGTCTTGTATGAGTTCCCACAGTGCTTTGATTATTACCCCACAACGGCTCTACTTAGTTGTGCAAACAGGTTTTAGTTGGATACGGTCCCGAACCATATGGAGGCAGTGAGCGATTGTTAGGGATTCGTCTCTCCCGGTATAGGGAGTCGATATCGAACTGTGTTCGGTTGGCCAACACCATAAGTCTCTGGCCAGGGCTATTGAGAATTACTGATAGTTAGATCAGTAGATTCTCGGATGGTCTTGAGCCATATCGGCACGGCATGTCAGGTTATTAAGGGTCTTACGTTTTCCACCCCATAGACCTGGCATATGATACTTTCAGACGAACAGACCGGACTGTACAGAGATTGTCACAGACAGGCTCAGTAGGATTTCGGATGAGTTTGCTCATCGGCCTTTTTTCGACAAGTATCTGGGTAGCCGTTATGTACAGCTAGTGTCACTGACATGCTTGTGGTTAAACCTACTGGCAGCGTACTGCCGAGTCTTTAAAGTCCCACACAGAGGGTTTCCCTAGTTCAGGAAAAACGATATAGAGGCCGTATGGTTTTACGTGCAATGTTCCGATCATATATATGTACTAGCTACACAGATTTTTGTTCGAACGGATAATACTAGCGGGCTTAGAATTAAGCTGCATTATTGAATCAAGAATTGATTTAATAATGATCTAGTATTGTATTAATGGATTATTTTTATCTCTTGGTATTAGTATTTTTTGTAGTACGAATACGGGTATGTTTATACGGTGGGGGTATTCTTGTAATTTTACATGAATGCTTCTAGAAGTGGACACCTCATTTTGTGAAAATCTATTTATTGTAAATAGATTATAAGGTGGAGAGATGAGGTGTATTAATGCATGGTTTGAAGCATGGCTACCTGATTCATTCATTCATTTTTATTAACTATTCAAGCCTGGCTAATATTTATATTATAAAAGAAATGCTTGATAGTTTTATCCTTAGCCATTTTTCAAAATCACTTTCACCTAAACATTCTCTTTCTTCCTTTGAGCTCTTCTTCTTCCTCAAACCCTAACCCTTTCATGAGTTGAGTAACTTAGGGTTTATAAGATAAACTAATCCAATAATTCTTTACATCCACTAAGACACCTAGATTAGCAAACTAAGTATTTTAGTTACCTCATTTTTGAGGTTAGAGCTTGAACTATATACTCTCGGGTGGATCGACTTCGACGCTAGAAGGCCGACAAACAAACTTGATCCCGATGGACGAGGAGCTTAAGAAGGAGATTAAGAAGACTCAAAGGACTTGATCATTGATCGAACGCTTTTGGCGTGTCGGATGTTCAAAGTTCTAAAGTTATAACCGCGATCAGGACGGTGTCGCTTTGCAGCTAGCCGGTTGAGCACGGGTCGATCCACAGGGAGATGGTTGTATGTCCGTTCGAGTTTTAGACGAGTCAATGAAGAATTTGTATATGTTTGTTCAGTTCTATCCTAAGTGTTATATGCAAGTATAAAGTTGTTAAGAAAAAGATACGAAAGTGTAAGCTAAGGAAATCCGCACTCAAAACCTTTGAGTCGAGTCGTGACCAATTGAAGCTAGAGCAATTGGCAATAACGTGGATTAGGGTTCTTAAGCACGGTATTCGTGAAATCCGGCTTATTGACCCTTGTCCGTCCGTTCTTGTCTCTTGCTTTCGCCTTCGGCCAAACCGAACGCAACCGGTCGCGGTTAGGAATCACCGTTACCTTGGTAGGGTAGGGTGCCTAATGGAGCGCTTGCGTAATGTTTGGGCGGAGTTCAAAAGAAAATAACGAGAAAAGGAAATGAGCAAAGAAACATTAACTTACAATATCGTATTTATTCTTAACAACAACATATTACAACCATTAACAAAACGAACCAAAAAGAGCAAAAGAAAAGATAAACAAAGAAAAGAAAATATTACAAGCAAGTAATTAAAAGTGCATGGAATTTAAGTGCATGAAAGTAAAGCAAGTATTAAAGTGCAAGAAAGTAAATGAGCAAGAAAATAACAACAAGAACCATAGAACCAAATACAAGACATGGGTTCAATAACCAAATCTTAAACTTGCAAGCTCACTTAAGAGGTTGCAAGATCAAGAAAAGGCAAAGAACTCATGAAGAATGAAGCACAAAAGAGAGAACAAAATGATACAACCCCTTGAGATCAATGACCAAAGCTTAAACTTGCAAGCTCACTTAAGAGGTTGCAAGATCAAGTTAAGATAGAGAGCTCAAGGGGGAAGCTAAGCAAAAGAATGATACAAAAACCCTCAACTTCATTTAACATCCACTCAAAAGCTCTCACAACAATTTAATGGAGGAAAGATGAAGAAGAAGAAGAAGAAGAAGAAGAAAACTAAAAGCTAACAAAAAGAGGGCATAAGAATGAACACCATAACTTGGCAAGTTCTGGACTATTTATAGGCAGGAAACAGATAACCTATGGCAACATTCTGGCACTACATGTAATTACCAAACAGCCCCTGAAATTTTGTACACTGAAGAGCCTATACGGCCGCGGTTCCGCGGCCTAAGCGCGCTTATGCCGTGGAACCGCGGCCATTTAGAGAGATTGTGACTTCATCTTTTGTCGTATCCCTTGTTTTTTGGTTCTCTTCTGTGTGGTATATGACTTTTCTCAGAAACTCTTCACAATTCTTCCAGAATTTCAGTAGATCAAAAGGTGATGTGATGTGGATCTTTTACCATGATTTCCTTGAGCTCCGTGTAGATTTCTTGGATCTTGTGTTGACATTGAGCTTTGTGCATGAAAATGACAATCGATTTACCATTTTGTCCCTTAAACTGGTATGTGGCAACACACGGATATAGAGCGGAGACCCTTGTTTTATCTGTTGTTGGCAGTAATCCGGAATTTGTCGTACTTTTCCATGGATTTCACTGTTTAGAGCTGAGAACCAGTATTCTGCAAATATGTAGCAAACACTGATCAAAAGCACCTGCCTATAAACAAACGAGCGTAAGAATGGGCGGTATAAAATGCAATATTCTGGTATGAACAAATACCCCCAAACTTAATTTTTGCTCGTCCCGAGCAAAACCAATTATTCACAAAAAAGTCCTAACCGCACTTTCGTAGGGAACGCGACTGCACTGAGCATGTTCAACAAGCCGTTAAACCTCTAAGTGTCCCTAGTAGGAGGAGTGTTGTCTCCTGAGGGTTTTCAACGGATTACACCCACAAAATCCCGTCAAGCTAGTTTTGCGAAATAACTATGATTCAAACCCTAAAGTTTTGTTTCAGAAAATAACAATTCTATGATCCTAAGTCTAGACTATCGAACCCTTATTTTTCACACCTCGCTTCTTATTTAACTAAAGATTTTATATGTCTTTACGTGCAGTGCAAATAGTGTCGTTAATTTCCAGAAGGATTGATTAAAGTCATCATGTCACACAATAAAGCCCAGATAAAATTTTTTAAAGGATCACATAAGTTTTATAAAGAGTTAAGCATTTTTCAAGTTTCGTTTTCCAGTAAAGTTTCAACTTCAGAATTTCTATCTTCCCTAACAGGAAACTAGGTATTATTTTTCACTCCACCTTTTTCTTGTTTTCATTTCATACACACCTCTGTGAACGTGCAATAGTCTTTATCATAGAATAAAACCTTCATATCTCCGCTAGAAATATTTTTTTATAAAAACGTGTCTTTTGTCAAGATTATTCTCACACAAAGAACCGTTAGGAATTTTAACTCGGAAAGAACACTTGCTTGACTTTATTTTAATCTGGACTTTCTAGGCTTCTTAACGAGCTTTGGGCCAATGCACCCAAACCAGTTGGCTTTAGGGCATTAGGTGTAAAGACACCCCAGCGGACTTAATTACTCAAGTTACCTAGGCCCAAAAACAAAAGACAATTTAGCGTGAAAGTCATGATGATTCAATGTGAACGGAGATATAACCGGCAATTCAGTTATTTTTTTTGGATAAAAGACGTGTTTAGTGGGTTCGGTGTGTAATCATTCCAATCAAGTTCCAGATGGGTTATTTTTCAGACTTAGTTCCAATTAAGGCATCAATAACATTCCTTCATATTCACTTCACTTCATAAACTATTCTTGATATTACTTATTTCAGAACAAACCTATTTGATCCTAAGAAAATCATTGATCCATTTAAAAGTTTTTAGACATAAAAGACTCGTCATCTAATTTCCAAAACTCACGTCACGTGTAGTGTGATGTAAAGACGTATATCAGCTATAGTTAACTTCAAAGGAGAGTTATCTTTCAGGTTTTCAAAATCTAAAAATAAGATTTAGTTATTCTTATCTTATCAAACAAAACCGCCGAAATGTTGAATCAGAGTTCTCCCACTAGCTTGACAAAAAGTTTTTATATTTTTAGAAAATTTTCTGATTTTTATGGATTTTTAAATAGGTATGCAAATGCAAAATATACAAATGAATGCGAAGGTAGAAAGCTTACTGAGCACACCCCCAAACTTAAACTTGACAGTGCCCTCACTGTCAGGCTACACCAAGAGGGTCAAAATTGTCGGCTCTCTCCAAAAGAAAATTTTATACAAAACAAAAAGAAAACCAAAAAAGATATATACAAAAAAAAGGTCCCCCCCAAACTTAAGTGAAACAGTGTTTCCACTGTTTAAGCGGTGAAGTTCAGGATTAGGGGGAAAGAAAACAGTTTCAAACTATACAAGGCCTTACACAGGCCAAAAGTGAGCACCAACCATTCAAAGATTTTATCGCTATAATGTAAAGGTTGGTGGAAGAAGGCGTAGAGAAAAGAGAGGGAGAATACGCGAGACCGTATGGAGATAGAAGTGGTATACGGTCTAGGTATATGAGAAGAAGAATGGCGGAAGGGAGAAAGAAGTGGAATATGAACTTGAGGGTGGAAATGGATTGAATAAATGAATACAATCTGTAATGATCGATGTGAAAAGATGGATTGTACTAATCTATCAATATGGCGAGAAATTGGGTCAAATCCCTCAAGATTCATGAGAAACCATGGGTACGCCGAACTCGGTAAACCAGACATATGAAATGAAAGTGATACTGTTTCTTGCAAGGGCGAAACGACGGAAAGGATGTGGGGAAGTGATTGAGGAAGGGTATCGGTTAAGGGTTCGGGATGGTGCACACAGTCAATGAAAGGAACAGGATAAATTGGGAAATCCGACTCATCAATTAAAACTGGTTCATCCTCAGTACTATCCTCAATAGTCTCCTCAAAGTTAAGCACATCCATGCGTTTATCCTCAAAATCCAGACGCATATGGGGTTCGGGAAAAACATTTAATGACTCGGGATGATGAATTGGAGAGAAAAACTCAGTTAAATCTACGGGTTCATCATCCAAAATATTCCCAGCGTCAATATCCTCAATCAAGTGAAAAAATATATTCTCAGACACCTCAACAAAAGCATGGATATCAATCAATTCAGGTTCTAAGATGGAGGTGTAGAGGTCAAAAGGGTTGGGTGCGGTTTCACTTGAAAGGGACCCTTCAGAATCGGGCAAATCAAACACTACAAGGTCACACAACTCATTATCTGTTCTATCTTCAATTGATAAATCATTTGGGACACTCGATAGACTTTCAAAACCGGAGTTGTGGGATTCAAGTTGAAACGGGTAAGCTTGATTCGGAAGGGGGTACATCTCACTTTCTCCACTCAAATTCTCAACCTGTCCTACCTCCTCTTCATACATTGGAAAATTTGGAGTTAGTTGAAAACTAGCTACCGGGTCACTAGGTTGTATGAGGGCGGCCATGGACGCATTCAAATCCATCATCTGTTGGTACGACGCTACCCTAAAATCTTCCAAAGACTGTTCCAGACTAGACATGGGTTGTGAAGGGGTTTCAGTAAAAGATTCAAAGTTGTTTGGATACTGAAAATTCCCAAATGGCGGTTCAGAAGCAATGTCTAGGGAAGGTGCAAAAGTCGGGTAGGACAGGTAGGAATTGAATGGCTGGACAGGAACAGGATCAACATTTGGATAAAGGTGAATGGAATTGTTGATCCCAGGAATCTGTAGTGGTAAAAGGAGTGAAAGATCGGCTACAGGATTGTTCAATATGTTCAGCGATGGACAAAGGACGACTTGCAAAAGGGGTATCAACATAAGAGGGTGGGGGAGGTTGAAAAGATTGATACAAAGTGGATTGCGAAGGACAAGTGTTTGTCCTAGACGCGTCTATCCGATCTTTCAAAGAGATTTTGGGCATAGAGGGATCGTTCGACGTCCGGCCAAAGCAAGAACCGTAAGAAGTAATGTCTGGTTGTGGGTACCAAAGTTCGGCAAGAGTTTTGCGAGGTGGGGTGCCCATGATATGAAGAGAGAAAGAAAGAAAGGCAGAGAAAAGGAGGGGAAAAAGAATGTGATTTTTTTTAGTTAGATATTAACAAAAGAATGAAATATACATACAAAAAGAAAAAAAAACAATCACGATACAAAAATACCACACACCTAATCGTTCTAGGGTTCACCTAGGTCAACTAGACCTGCTCCAGAACTTGATTGTCGAAGTAATACTGTGTCGAGAAACGGGCTTAAAACACACTGATCATGAGGCCAGGTAAGTGCAGAGATAAGGGGAGGTTTTCCGACGCTTTCGCGAAGGTCCTTAATTAAATAACCCTTTCTCTTTTGGCGGTTTCGCCGTTAACACTTTCCTAGACACCCCGTAAACAATGTACCGTTAAGCGAGGTTCTAAACACAGTTAACTTCTCCTAGTGAGCGCGAAGTTCTTAAGGCTTAAACTCTAGTTTCTTTTAAAGTTTGTGCGGGTAAACGTTATGCTCAAGTTCGTGATTTGTGGGCCACGGAAAAGGTGATGAAATCTTTTACCGTATGTTGTGGGGTTCGCTTGCCCTTAAGTCCGTATTAATGTATGCAATGCGCAATTCAATAAATTCTACAAAGAATCAAACAATCGTTTTTTAGTTTAAGCACGGCACTGCAACAAATACGGGTTAGTCAATTTTTAGCGTTTGCTAGCGAACTTGTAAAGAATCCTGCAAAGAATAGTATATTGGATGCGTCGGATTTGAGAAGAAGGTGTTTAAGAAATACGTACCGTTAAGTTTTTGGGATAGGAAAACCACGTTGAATCAAATCCGGTAAGCTTGAAAAAGTTCGCTTGCGCGGATCAAACTACCCGGATCTTTGGCACTGTACTTCGTAATCACCTTAACCTTGAATGTACACTTTGCTCCCCACAATCGCAGTTTGCAAATCCGCAAAAATCTGCACACTTTCTCACAAAAATGATCAAAAATAACAAAAAGATTTTTTTTATTTATAAATATATACAAAAAGAATATTAACCCGAATAACAAGAAAGAAAATACGCTACCGTCTTCCCGGCAACGGCGCCATTTGAACGAACGCTTTTGGCGTGTCGGATGTTCAAAGTTCTAAAGTTATAACCGCGATCAGGACGGTGTCGCTTTGCAGCTAGCCGGTTGAGCACGGGTCGATCCACAGGGAGATGGTTGTATGTCCATTCGAGTTTTAGACGAGTCAATGAAGAATTTGTATATGTTTGTTCAGTTCTATCCTAAGTGTTATATGCAAGTATAAAGTTGTTAAGAAAAAGATACGAAAGTGTAAGCTAAGGAAATCCGCACTCAAAACCTTTGAGCCGAGTCTTGACCAATTGAAGCTAGAGCAATCGGCAACAACGTGGATTAGGGTTCTTAAGCACGGTATTCGTGGATTCCGGCTTATTGACCCTTGTCCGTCCGTTCTTGTCTCTTACTTTCGCCTCCGGCCAAACCGAACGCAACCGGTCGCGGTTAGGAATCACCGTTACCTTGGTAGGGTAGGGTGCCTAACGGAGCGCTTGCATATCGTTTGGGCGGAGTTCAAAGGAAAATAACGGGAAAAGGAAATGAGCAAAGAAACATTAACTTACAATATCGCATTTATTCTTAACAACAACATATTACAACCATTAACAAAACGAACCAAAAAAAGCAAAAGAAAAGATAAACAAAGAAAAGAAAATATTACAAGCAGGTAATTAAAAGTGCATGGAATTTAAGTGCATGAAAGTAAAGCAAGTATTAAACTGCAAGAAAGTAAATGAGCAAGAAAATAACAACAAGAACCATAGAACCAAATACAAGACATGGGTTCAATAACTAAATCTTAAACTTGCAAGCTCACTTAAGAGGTTGCAAGATCGAGAAAAGGCAAAGAACTCATGGAGAATGAAGCACAAAAGAGAGAACAAAATGATACAACCCCTTGTGATCAATGACCAAAGCTTAAACTTGCAAGCTCACTTAAGAGGTTGCAAGATCAAGTTAAGGTAGAGAGCTCAAGGGGGAAGCTAAGAAAAAGAATGATACAAAAACCCTCATCTTCATTTAACATCCACTCAAAAGCTCTCACAACAATTTAATGGAGGAAAGATGAAGAAGAAGAAGACGAAGAAAACTAAAAGCTAACAAAAAGAGGGCATAAGAATGAACACCATAACTTGGCAAGTTCTGGACTATTTATAGGCAGGAAACAGAGAACCTAGGGCAACATTCTGGCACTACATGTAATTACCAAACAGCCCCTGAAATTTTGTACACTGAAGAGCCTATACGGCCGCGGTTCCGCGGCCGAAGCGCGCTTATGCCGCGGAACCGCGGCCATTTAGAGAGATTGTGACTTCATCTTTTGTCGTATCCCTTGTTTTGTGGTTCTCTTCTGTGTGGTATATGACTTTTCTCAGAAACTCTTCACAATACTTCCAGAATTTCAGTAGATCAAAAGGTGATGTGATGTGGATCTTTTGCCATGATTTCCTCGAGCTCCGTGTAGATTTCTTGGATCTTGTGTTGACATTGAGCTTTGTGCATGAAAATGACAATCGATTTGCCATTTTGTCCCTTAAACTGGTATGTGGCAACACACGGATAGAGAGCGGAGACCCGTGTTTTATCTGTTGTTGGCAGTAATCCGGAATTTGTCGTACTTTTTCATGGATTTCACTGTTTAGAGCTGAGAACCAGTATTCTGCAAATATGTAGCAAACACTGATTAAAAGCACCTGCCTATAAAAAAACGAGCGTAAGAATGGGTGGTATAAAATGCAATATTCTGGTATGAACAATCATATAGGTATAATCACTTTCATAGTAGATTAGAACCTTGTAAGTTTTTCTATCTAGGGCCTATGGTAGTTCTTGGGAGATTCGTCGATATTGCCCGCTTTAAAATTGATTTTTGAAAACTCCACCTCTCTACAAACCCTATAGAGTGTGCGATATTGACTTACAAAAACTAACGATCAAATCTCTCATGGCAAGATATATGGTCTATGCCGGGCTTGTAAGGAGTCTCTAAAGTTTTTTGGGACCTTGATAGAAAAAGAGGGTTGATATTTTTTAATGAGCGATCTCCAATGGCACTAGGATCGATTCTATATTTTTTATTGATTTCATAGACGCTAAAAAGTAATTTGGTTAATGATGATATGTAAAGTTTAGATTCAGATAAAAAGAAAAGGTTTAAAGTCATTATAGACATAAAGGAATGTTAGTTTAAAGTCATTCCGAACATATCATGAGATAAACTTTGAATGGGTATCCTTTCGAGACATACTTAGTTTATCATTTTCAAAAATGTTAGTTTAGAATCATCTTGGACTTATAATGAGACTTTGAATGAGTATCCTTTCGAGACATACTCAGTTTATCATTTTCAAAGATGTTAGTTTAGAGTCATCTCGGACTTATAATGAGATAAACTTTGAATGGGTATCTTTTCTAAGCATACTCAGTTTATCATTTTCAAACATGTTAGTTTAGAGTCATCTCGGACTTATAGTGAGATAAACTTTGAATGGGTATCCTTTTGAAACACACTCGGTTTATTATTTTCAACGATGTTAATTTAGAGTCGTCTCGGACTTATAGTGAGATAAACTTTGAATGAGTATCCTCTCGAAGAAAAATCAGTTTATCATTTTCAAACATGTTAGTTTAGAGTCGTCTTGGACTTAAATGATAATTTACGGTCATCTCGAACGTAAATGTTGTTTAATGTCCTATGGGACTATGGATCGGCCCTAAAGTGTGGGTCCAAGGTGTCTCCGATGATGCGAAGTTGTTGCAGAAAGGTCCGGAGCCTACCCTTGATGGTTCCGGTTTATTTTGCGATCGCCACTGCGTTCCTGAATTGGACCACTAGCCACCTTTTGATTTGATCGCCATTTGCCTGAAAGATTGTTGTAGTTCCCCTGTCCTCATGAGTTGGCACCAAGCCAACCATAAGCCTTTCTTTGGTCTTGATTCTCCTGAAACATTAAAATTCCTTCCTTTAGAGACATGCGTGTACTAATCAATTCAAGAAAAATAACTTGAAAAGAGAAAAAGGAAAATCTATCCCTACTACGTTATCTTAAAAAAGGTTTTGATTCTTAATTTTAAAAAGATGATATTTATTTGATTTTTGATTTCATGAATGCAAGAGAAAAATAAATAAAAATGATGATGAGATTAAGAGAGGATTAAAAGGATCCCGATTGAGCTTTATGTCGTTGCTTACGAAAGCCTTTGGAGTTTTCGCGATCCCTTGCCAATGATCACCAGAAAGAATTTTGAGTATTTAACCTTTAGAGAGCTCTTAGAGGTTTTGGGGATGAAGAATTCTGAAGAAAGATGGTTGCTTATATAGTCTTCCCACTGAAGCTTTGAAGAAATCTTTGAGATTTGAAAAATTCATCGAATCTGACATGCATGTGAACGACCCTTATCCGCATGCGTTCCAAAGTCATCGAATTTGGCAACTTTGCACGTCTAGATAAGCAAAAACTTTTGAAAAAAATGTCAAGGGTACATATGCGGACGACATGCGTCAGCATGTGTACCCACGTCGGTTAAAAATTGCCAACTTTTATGCCTTAGGAAACAAGTAAAGTCCAAATTCAAACATCGGGACACGCATGTGGACGGCATGCGTCCACATAAGCACACCCGACTCTAAATCTTAGATATATTTTAAATCTTTTGAAAATCTTTCGAATATTTTTTTTCTAAGTTGGATTTTGATAGCAAACAGCTTCTGAAAGTTTCGAAAATCATTTAAAATTACGTGCAAGGTCTGTAAGTTAATTTTTCCAAATCCTAAAAATTCTAATTTTGAATATGTATGATATGAATGATATAGTTCATAAATATAGCTCAATATACTTTTCATACCGCCTATGAGAACAGGGTGAGTCCTTATATGCACCATGTTGCATTAAAATTTGTAAAAGTGTTTAAAAATTTTATAAAATCATTTTGAAGCTCTAGGCACAAATTGGTAGTAATTTGAGCTATTTTTACGTATTATATATGTAGTATCCAAAACTATCCCGATTCAGTCGAAATGACATATCAACAAATGCCCCTCTTGCACTGATGTTGTGGAACACAATACTGTGCAAGAAAAGGAGATGATATTCAAGAACGTAAGGGCGCAATCAAGCCTGGAAGGAAGGATGAGGAAGGTTTAAGAAAGGAGATGGAGAAATATATGAGGATGTATGCAATGCAGTAATGCAAGAATAAAAGAACAGCTCAAGATTGTTTCTTAGCGTTTCATAATTTGCGACAGTCAGTACAACATTATTATAGTTCGAAACTTTGGGGTTGGAAATAACAACGGATTTCTTTTTGAGTCCTAAGACGGGAATAGATCTTGAGGTCTTAGGGAGGAATTTATTCCTTCCTGTATTATATTCCAAATAGTTTGAGGGGGAAAATCTAGTAGGTGTGGTGGCCGATAGCATGCTCCGCACGCAGGTACTGGCAACTACTAACTTTCCCATTGGTTTTGTTGTTTTGAAAGATGATGTCGTGTCGGCTGTCGCAAGTCAATTGATTTGAGGAAATTCCTCATGTTTTGTTATTTTTTTTTTCAAAGGAGAGGATGAGAAGCAATATGTTGGTTTGATGCAGAGATAGTAAATCATGCTAGTTTTATGAAAAACATTTTTTGTCATGCCCCGCTTCCCAGTATACGGGCAGAGGACATGACGAGACCGCTACGTATTTACTCAGAAGTAAATACACTAAGCGTATCTAAGCAATATAAAATGTAATGTACACAAGAGACAATATATAAATGAACAGCAACTTTATTTATTAACATTCTTTTTACAATACATCTGAAAAGATAAATACATGGAATGAAAAGCAATGCCTAAACAGTGGCATAACAGAAATAGAAAATACAGAATGTAAATGTGTACAAGGAATCTAAAGCTCTGGGTCGAAAGCTGGCTGGTCCAAATCCTCGCTCGTGGGCTAGATCTCGTGAAGGTCCGAATCACCTGACGACATTCCAAAGAAAAGAAAGAGAACGTCGTCAGCGAACAAATCGCTCGGTAAATCCCAAAGAGGAGGGAGAAGTAGAATAGACAGAGAGAGAGAGTATAACTATTATAATGTTGTTTGTTATGTTAACGTAGTTGTTTGTAGTTTGGTACAGAAGATGCTAGTGTATACGAGAGGAGTCTCACTAGACCAGAGAATACGGTATATAGAGTACAAGACTCCATCGATAATACCACGGAACAACGGCATGGATATAATTACGTCTTAAGTGACCACCTCGTGCCACCTTTAACATATTCCGTACCAGTCTACCCCTTTATAAACCCCGCGATATCTTGTTTGTATTGTTTGTATTGTATTATCTTGTAAATTGAATTGTATAGATGGATGACTTGCCGAAACCATGATATCAGTAATGGAATGGATATAATGGACGAACATGTAAATGGAATATATCCATGGTTCAGTTCAGTCAATATAGATTGATTAGATTGAAAAGACGGATTTATAAATCTATATTGTATTGAAGTTTAATACTTGAACCATATTCAATTCATATTGATTATATTGAGACTCAGTTTAAGTCAAACAATTAGAAAAGAAATTGAAGTTCTGAATTATGTTTTGGTGTTATCGGTAACTGCTGCACATAGACGGCAGGATCTGTGTCTTTTTCAAAGACAATTACCATATTGATAACACCGTTTGTTAAGTTGTCTGCCTTAAATAGGCAAGCACCCATATCTCCGGCTCCTTGAGACTCAAGAGACCGGTCCTGCTTAAACCTTTGTTTACTAGGGTTCTTATTGTAAATTGGTATAACTTGAGGGGTTTTATGTAAAAATAATTTTGTATAATTTTCAAAATACACCTCAAGTATTTTATTATCATCTTTAGAGTTTTCATGGATGTTTATTTTATCAATGTGACATTTCTAGTGAATAAAACCCAATTTCATAATATATGGTATTTATTTGTAATATTGGAATTGTATGGTATTTTCTTGTAAATGAAATATTTTTCTTGAATTTTGGAAATGTGGAATATTGTAAATATTAAAAATAGGTATTTTGATATTAATTACATATATATTTATTTATTAAAAATATAGGTTTTATTTATAATAGAAATCACATTTTTCTAAAGAAAATTGTATTTTAAATGTTTCGAGATCGTATGCTCCTTGCGGAGGTCTGCATCTCACTCTACTAGGTTCGAGGATGTGCGATAATCCGCATCATCCCGAACGGGTTTCCCAAAATGGGTTGTAGAGGCGCATTTGGAAAGATTTGTTAAAATATACATCTTGTAGAAAAAGTTTTTTTTTATAAGTCGGAGGTAGTTATGTGTAAAATCGTATTTTTCCCAAATCTATGTTCCCAAATTCCATCGTGCTATATTACATATGAGTGTTGTGAGGTGATAGGTCATTATCTCGTGAGTTTTCTAAAACTAGCATGGTTAAAAGGTATAAACATGTCGATATGAAATATAAAGGTATTTTTAATCTAAAATTGCAATAAAACTGGCTATGGTTATCATTTTAATGTCAAACTTGTTCAATTGTCTTAGTTAATGAGTATTAAACGAGATAGCAAAAGTTGTAAGTTTGTTATTAAGAAAACGTTGTATTTTTTTGAAAGAAAAGAGAATCGGAAGCCAGATATCTCCGCTTCCGACACATTTTAAAAATTAATAATTTGAGAATAGTGAAAGAGAGAGAGAAGGAGGACTTACAGGTTATAAGACTAGAAGAGAGAAGGAGAAAGAGGTGGGAGGTTCCGGTGCGTCGTTTCGTCTTCGGAATCTCCTCGGATTGCCGTTGGAAGTTCGTCGGAGCTTCGCCCTTTTGCTAACTCGACTTGCACACAAAAGACTTGGGAATTTTCTTGAGAGTTTGGGCAGGGATTATGGAGTGAGGAGAGGTGATTTTAGGGTGGTATTTATAGGAAAAATTAGGGTTTTAGGGTAGTGCAAGGGTGTGATAAAAATTGTATTTAAATTTGCATTAAAAAGGGTTAAAATGGGGTATTATAATTCTTTGGTTAATTGCAGAGAATTTAAACAGTGCAGGGGGAGTGGGGTAGGCCAAAGGGTGCAGGGGGTTAAAAAAATTTAGGGATCGGACCGAGTTGACCCGGCGGCGCCGGCCGATTCAAGCGGTTGGCCGGCCCGAGTTGGGCGAGTCGGGGCTCGTCATGATGCCACGTGTCCCTGACGCTTGGTCTAGTCTCGTGGTCACGTTTGTTTATTCTGTAACTTACCCTATTACGTGTAGTGCACGTGTAGACCCTTGGGCTTCTAAAAGATTAAAAGAATTTTAATTAAAAAAAGTTGTGGTTGATAGGATTTGAACTCTGGTGCTTTGGTTCAGCAGTGCAAAGTCTTACCAATGAGCTACAAGCTCCTTCTTACTATTCAAAAGCAAATCAAACTTATAACTTGTGCTCGGGCTCAAGTATCCCTTTCTGTATTTTTGAAAAATTGTACAGAAAGTTTAGAGTTGTTACAATTTTTCTTTTTTTACAGATGTTGGGAAGTCACGCATGCGCCTATGCATTTTGAAAGAAGATTGGCTTTGGAAATAAGGCGCACGCGAGTTCGGTCTCATTTTAAAATTTATAAACCGCAAGTGCATGACACATTGTAGCTAACCGGCAAGTACGAGTTGATTCATAGGGAATTAGAGATTAAGGGTTTTTATGTCAAGTTCAAAGAGAAAAGAATTGGTTTTGAATTGGTTTTGTCACAAAAATAAGAAAGCAAGGTATAAGGAAAGAAAGGCGGCTGTAGCAATGTTCGGATGGTTGAATCGTGGAGAATTCTTCGGTACTCTTTTGATCATGAGTGTTCCCTCCTTGTGTTGGTTCCGACACGAATCATGGCTTGTAAAGGCGTTTGCGAAGCACAAACCATCTAAACGATGAATTCGCAACTTGAGGCATGAAACAGTTTCGTTACGTTCTTTACTTACCTTTTGTATATCCGAGCATAATGTATCAAAACTAAGCACAAGGGTTAACAAGCATACAACATCAAACCATAACAATTAGTAAACTAGAAGTAAAGGTTAGCATTAAACTTACTAAGTAGAGAGGTGATAGTATAGAGTATATGTTTAATGAAGAGTGTCAAGCAACATTAAACTACATACCTTATCTAAACTACCTAGTAATCTTAATACTAATCTTGATTCTAAACTTAAAATTGAAATTGGTGAGAATGAGAGAATATGGTATGTGATAAAGATTACCATGTAACCATCAAAAGAAACATACCATATCATACATATACCATTTACAATCTTAACTTTACATTCACGTTTAAACACTTTAAACAATCACAAGAAAAAGGAGGAAGGCTAAACCATTCATCTCCATCCTTACTATTACCATAGCCTAAGAATAAAAAGAAAAAAGAAACATATGAGAAGGAAAACATAAAACGCAAGAATAAAAAGTTAAAGCAGAAGAGTTTGATTCTTATTCACACTTGGAAAGGCTTGAGCTACAAGATGAGATAGAAACTTCAATCTCCTTAATGGAGCACTCAATTGAGAGCTCAAAGAGAGAAGAAGAAGAAGAAGCTATCATACATTACAACATGTTTTTCTTACTCAAAATCTAACCCAGAACTTAATCCGTGATCTACTATTTAAAGGCAACTCAAAATAAAAAAAACAAATAATAAAAATGGACTGACAAGACAACAAGGGACCCACATAAAGTGCACGAGCCAAAATGGCCAAGATTGGGCCGTAATTTACGTCCAGATTGAATAAATCTGCAGCTATAAGGAAGGGGGTGGGGCCCATCTTTGTTCAATAGTGTTCTGAGCTCAATATCATCTCCCCGGTATCTTCTTTCCTTCTAATTCATTGTGGTGTGCAATCTGGAGCTAAGGAATGGAAAAGGGGAAGCAAGTGGGTATGTGTTCACACTTCACATCATTTCTTTATCCAAATCCTTATGACATGCCCAGTTACCCAGACTACTTGCATGCCCACTAGATGTATCATGATGGTGCTTGCAACTTGATCCACTTGAGCCATTTCTTTTTCACACTTGATCATGTCAGACCAAAAATGATTTATTTGTGTACACAACTTCATTTATTGCAAACACTTTAGAACTTGGTCGTTTTTCCGTCCCGTTTGCAGTTCCAGCTAAAAATCGTCGTTTCGGTGCATGTTGTGCATGTTTTTCAGTGATTTTGCCTGCGTATCTATAATCTGTACTAATGAGAAAATACAGAATAAATAGCACTGTTTGTTGAAAAAAATGATAGGATCTAAGTGGTATTAAAATGTAATTAATCATGCTAAATAAATACCCCAAAACCTATTTTTTGCTCGCCCCGAGCAAAACAAAATCCTAACCTCACTTTCACAGGGAGTGTGATTGCACTGAGCATGTGCAACAAGCCATAGAATCTCTAGGTGTCTATAGTAGGAGGAGTTTTGTCTCATGAGGTTTTTCAGCGGATTACACCTACAAAATCCCGTCTAACTAGTTTCGTGAGGTAATTATTGATTCTAATCCTAATGTTTGGTATCAAAGATAAAAGTTCTACCACCTTAAGTAAGAAACGTCCAACCCTAATTTTTCACTCCTCACATCTCATTATACTTAAGTTCATATATGTCTTTCCCTGTTAGTACGAATAGTATCGTTTAAATTTTAAAAACTTCGATTAGAGTCATCAGGTCACAAATACAGAACATGAAAAACTTCAAAAGGATCAAGCGAGTTTGAAAAGACATAAGATTTTCTCAAGTTTCATTCCCCGGTTAATGCTCAAAACAGAATTTCTATCATCTTTAAAAGAAAACTAAGTCTTATTCTTCACTCCTACCTTTCATCTGTCTTTATTCATACACACCTTCGTGATCGTGCAAAAAGTCTTATAATCTTTCAAATTAAACTTTTATATCTCCGCTAAAAAACTGTTATAATCAAAAAATCTTCCCAGCCATGATTATTCTCCCACAAAGAACCGTATGGAATTTTAATTCGGAGAGAACACTTACTTTACTTATTTTATTTGGCGATTGGAAACATAGCGAGCTTTGGGTTAATAACTCTCAAACCAGATGGTTTTAGGGTATTAGGTGTAGAGACACCCTTAGGAATTAATTGCCCAAGTCACTAAGGCCACAAAACAAAAGACTCAATTTTATGCGTTAAAATATTCAGAAAGTAGTGCGAATGGAGATATTGCCAATTTTTCTTTTCATCCTAAAAACATGTTCGTGTGGATAACGTGTGTAATCACTCCAATCAAGTTCTAGATGGATTATTTTTCAGACTTTAGCCTCCATTAAAAATTTCAATAATATTCTTTCATATCCACTTCACTCTATGAACTATTCTTGATATTACTTATTTCATAACAAACTTATTTAATCCTAAAGAAGTTTATCAATTTTATAAAAATTTAAAGACATTTCAAACTTGTTATCTAATTTTCAAAACTCACGACACGTGAAGTGTGTTGCAAAGTAGTATATTAGCTACGGTTAAATTCAAAGAAGGGTTATCTTTCAAATTTTCAATATCTAAAAATAGGATTTAGTTGTTTCTATCTTATCAAACTAAACTGTCGGATTTCGAGTCTACACTAGCTAACTTAACGACAAAGTTTTTATGTTTTGAAAAAATTTCAAATTTTTGTGGTTTTTTTTAATATATATGCAATGCAGAATTTACACATGATGGACTAAATCAAACAGAGTGCTCACCCCCAAACTTAAGATTGACGATGTCATCATTGTTGCCTCCGTCTCCGGTTGCTAGACTTAGACATCTAGGGTGAGTTTTTATTCACAAAAAAGAAACCTAAGAACTGAGAAGCTAAAAAGGTATTTACAAAATATTAACTAATTACAACAGTTAAAAGTTAAGTGATTGTGTTAGTCCAGAAATTAGAACCAGCCATTCAAAAATTTTGTCAATATAAGACCAAGACTGGTAAAAGAAATAGTATACAAAAAAGAAAATGTTAGTAGTATGGTTAGATGTTAGTACTGGGCAAGGGTGTATTATCACGCCCCGCTTCCCAGTAAACGGAAACGGTGACGTGGCAAGCCCGCAATGTATTTTCTATAGAAATACGTTAAGCGTAATTAAGTAATATAACAATGTGCAAGAAAAACAACAACTTTATTTACATTCAACTTTACATACAGCTGTCTGAAAATAAAAAATACAATAATAAAAACAAATGCCTAAACAATGGCATACTGAAAATAAGTACAGGTAGGAAGAAGCGAGTAGTCTGGCTGAATAGAAAACTGGTCCAAGTCTTTCGGGCTCAGCTCTATCTCCTCAGAGTCCGGTTATCCTGACAAACATTCCAAAGAAAGAAACAGAAAGGAATGTTGTCAGCGAACTAGCACTCGGTAAGCCCCAAAAGTAATAAGAGAAGATAGTATATAATGTGAATAGAAACCAAATGAACAGAGGATAGGTAAAGTTGTATATGATCATTCACAAGAATAGGATAGTTATTCTAACATGGTTATTTGTAATTTGATAAAGAAGGTATTCATGTTTACGAGAGGAGTCTATCTTACCCCGTGGACTATGGTAACATATAATACAAGGCCCCATCATAACCCATGAGACAACGGCACATGAATTCATGCATGTGTCTTTTAAACTGACCTCTCATGCCACGATATACGTTCCATACCAATCTATCCCTTTTCCCCACATATTGTATTGTATAGTTTTAAGATTATAGGTTTTGGCCAAAACCATGGATATAAACTGTTCAGGTTCATGTTCAAGATGTAATCATGTGTTCAGGTATTCATGTCAAGTTATAACCATAGTTCGGTCAAGTCAAGTCAAGTGTTCAAGTTTGAATTTGATTTTTGAATTCGAGTGTTCAGGTTCATGATCAAGTATTCAAGTTCGTGTTTGATTTTATGATTTTGGTTTGAGTTTGGATTCAGATTAAAATCAGAAAATTATGAACGGATTTAGCTTTTGAAATTCTTAGGTTCGGGAGTAATCGGCAACTGTTACACATGGACAGCTGGATTTGTGTCTTTTTCCAAGACAATTGCCATTTGATAATTCCGTTAGTCTCAAGAGAAATGATACCGCTTAAGCCTATATTAGTCTATAGTCCTTAAAATATTGTTTTGTATATCTCGAGGGGGTTTTATGAAAAATACTTTAATGTAATTTAAAATACAATCTCGAGGGTGATTTATAATATTTTGGATTTTCATGAACATGTATTTTAATTGTTGTGGTATTTTAGTGGTAAAACCTAGCTTTTTGAAGGTTTTTTATTAAAAATTGGTAGTATTTTATTAAAAATTCTAATCTTTCTTTTCAAAAATATAGTTTCACAATATTTTTTTTATTGAAAATAAGAATTCATAGTTTTATATAATTTTCCAAAATTTAGTTTGTTTAGAAAAGGCATATTTCTTAAAAACCGTATTTTTATTTCTTTTCGAGACCGAATACTCCATGAAGAGTTCTGCATCTCGCTCTACTATCCCAAGAATGTGCGATAACCTGTACCATCCATTAGCAGGTCCCCTAAGGAGGGTTGCAGAGGCGTAATTGCCAAGAATTTAAAAATATCGATTAAAAGAAACCCGTTTCGAAAAGGTGTGGTATTTTAATGTAAAACTTATTCTTTAAATTTGCCATATGTTTAGCATACCGTGCTATGAAACTATAGTGTGCATGTGGGGTGGGTCGTTACCCTATGAAGTTTTCCTAAAGGTAGATAAACTAGTTAACGAGAAAAGTTATACTAAAGTTCATGGTATTTTAATGAAAAAGTCCGTTATTTGATTATTTCTCATGAAAGCTTCATTAAACTAAAATCTAAATGATTGCAAATAAGGTTACTAATGGTGTGAGAAAGTTAGTTTGACCTATCTCGCTTAAAGAAAGGAGTACAAAGGTTAACATTATATATATCGGAGTTAAGTCCACTTTACTAATATATTTTTAGAAAATGATTTGAGATGAAAGAAAAAGAGAGAAAAGGGACTTACTCGTTGTGTAGCATTGGGAAAAGGTTAAAGAATAGAGAGAGGGTTCCGTGGTGTCGCGAAAACTCCGGAAACGACTTCGATCTTCAACGAAAAGAGCTTGGTCGCTAACTCCACTTAACTCCACTTGCACTTTGAAACTTTTGGGAGAATTTTTGATAGAAATTTTTAGAATATAGGAGAGCTAGGGTATGGGGTGATATTTATAGTGAAGAATTTAAGGTTTGGGAATTAAAATTTTGGATTAAAAAAATTAAAATGGTGTTAAATGGTGAATTGAATGGTCGTTGTTTAATTGCAGCGAAATCAAATAGTGCAGTGGAGTTGAGGGGAGCTGAATGGATATGTGTGCAAAACATGGAGTTGTTTGGAGCCATCTCAACCATCGGTGCTGACCAATAGGACGAAACGGGTGATCGGATCTCGATGGCTTGCCTCGAGATTCGTGCCATATGGCTAGTTTGGTGTTTACTCCTCTTTGAGCATGATTGATTTTTCTGAAACTTTTCGTTTCTCCGTGCAACTCTTGTGCTTCCAAAAAATTAAAAAGAAAAATCTAAAAATAATTGGGTCTGATGGGATTCGAACACACAGGCTATGTCGCAGCAGTGTAAAGGTTTTACCAGTGAGTTACAAGTTGTTTCTTGATTTCATTGAACAAAAAAAACTTATAAATCCTATACGGGCTGAAATACCCATTTATATATATTTAAACAAATAATTATGTATAGGGGTTTCAGAGTCGTTACATTCTACCCTCTTTATAAAAATTTCATACTCGAAATTTACATAAAGGACTAATCTTCGAATAGCTTAAGGTATCGTGCATGCATATCGTCTTCTCGTTCCCATGTCGATTCTCCTGGTGAGTCTTTTCTCTACATTACCCAGACCAAGTTTACCTCCTTGTTCCATAATGTTTTCACCTTTCAGTCCAGGATCTTAACTGGTTGCTGCTCACAAGTCAGATCGGTCTGTAGAGTGAGCTCTGAGTGATCAAGTATGTGGCTGGGGTCGCTCACATATCATCATAGTTGGAATATTTAGAACACATTGTGCACTCCTTTCAATGAGGGTGATAGTGCCAAACGGTATGCCACCTCTCCAACTCGTTCAAGGATGTCGAACGGTCTGATATACCTTGGACTTAATTTACCCCTCTTGCCAAAACGTATCACTCCTCTGTTTAGAGAGATCTTCAAGAACACATGCTCTCCTGGTTGAAACTCCAGGTATCGACGCTTCGCATCTGCCCAATGTTTTTGTCGGTCTTGGGCTATACGCATCTTTTCCCTGATTGTGCGAACTACATCCACAGTTCCCACAATCATCTCTGGTCCAAGGAGTTCAAGATCTCCCACGTCGTACCAACCCAATGGGGAACGAAACTTCTGTCCATAGAGTGTTGCGAATGATGCCATCATAATGCTTGCCTGGTAGCTGTTGTTATATGAGAACTCCACAAGGTGTAGGTGATCTTCCCACGAACCTCCCGAAGTCTAACATACAGGCTTTCAGCATATCTTCCAATATCTGAATTGTTTGCTCCGACTGTCCGTTTGTTTGTGGATGATACGCCGTTCTGAAATTCAGACTCGTTCCCAGGCTAGCTTGCAGACTCTGCCAAAATTGTGATCGAAATCTTGTATCACGATCGGAGACGATGAAAACAGGTACACTATGTAATCTCATGATCTCCTCCATGTACTTTCTTGCTAACGTCTCAGTTGAATAGCCAACTCTAAATGGAATAAAGTGAGCCAACTTGGTGAGTCGATCCACAATAACCTAAATTGCATCGTTAACCCTCGTGCTGTGAGGGAGAGCAGTCATAAAGTCCATGGTAATGTGCTTCCATTTCTATTCCGGAATTAGTAATGGCTGAAGTAGACCAGCGGTTCTGTGATGCTCATCTCTCACTTGCTGACATACCAAACACTTGGCTACGCTCCTTGCTACTTCATGTTTCATTCCATGCCACCAGTAGTGAACTCATGATCAAGGGAGTGTCGAAGAATTCGCTACGATTCAACCATCCGAACCGGAGCCACGGCCGGTTTCTTAACTTGTTCTATAATTTTGTATTTTCTAACTTTGTGACAAACAATGTTTAAACTCAATTCTTTCTCCTTGAACCTTTAATGGCAACTCCTAATCACCAATTCCCTGTAAATAGATCCGTATATTGGATATGTATGCCATAGAGGCCTGTATTGTATAGGATGCTAGGAATATGTATATACAGGACAATCTTGCTCAGTTGTATAATATATTATTTGAGCTGTTTTTGTTTTAATATGTGTATTTCTTTCTCTTATTGCTTTATATTCCTTACTCATATTAATAAAGACCCAATACAGTAATATACTATCATGGTTTAACTTTATCTTAATATGTGCATATGTTATACTCGATATCACATATGGCTGATACATGTTGATAAAGCCCGTAGGATTTCATTTGACTATGAGCGTTAGGATGGCGATCATACTTGTGAGAGCTAGGTAGTCTATAAGCACATCCTTAAAGGTCCCAAGTCATAGAAGTATCGAGACCGGGCATCAATATTTTAGAGTAGACTTATGTATACGTTTCTAGACCCTGACGAGGGACGGTAGTTGGTCCTACTGCCATTGGTGTGATCACCTAAGATTATATACAGGTGCTCACTAGGAGTGAGTACACTGGACGGACTCACCGAGAACCTTTAGATGGCATTATACCTATCGTCAGATAGCGATTCTCAGGTGACATGAGTACAGGTTAGTCATTAGATCTGAGATCATCATTTGTCTCATGTACGTTCCACTGTGCTTTGATCACTACCCTACCACGGCTCTACTGAGTCGTACAAACAAGTTTTGGTTGGGTACAGTCCCGAGCCACATGAAAGCAGTGAGTGATTGTCAGGGATTCGTCTCTCCCGATATTGGGAATCGATATAGCACTATATCCGGTTGGCCAAAACCATAAGATCTTGGCCAAGGCAGTTGAGATTTACTGATGGTTAGATTTGTAGTTTCTCGGATCGGTCCTAAACCAAATCGACACGACTTATCAGGGCAGTAGGGGGTCTGACGTATACCACTCCCTAGACCCGGTATACGATACTCTTAGACGAAGAGACCGGACTGTACGGAGATTGTCAAGGATAGGTTCAGTAGGGTTTTGTATGAGCTTGCACGTCGGCTTTCTTTTCGACAGGTACCTGGATAGCCGTTACGTACAGCTAGTGCCATTGACGTGCTTATGGTTAAACCCACTGTCAGCATACTGTCAAGTCTTTAGAGTCCTACATAGAGGGTTTCTCTGGTTCAGGAGAAACAATGTGGTGGCCGTATGTTTATACGTGCAGGCTTTCGATCGAATGATAATATTAGCCGGCTTAGGATTAAGCCGTATTATTAAATCAGGTATTGATTTAATAACTTACATATACACATTTCGATATGTATATTCTAGTGTCATCCAAGCTTTCGATCGAGCAGGGTTCCGATCAAATAATAATACTATCCGTCTTAGGATTACACCGAATTATTAAATTAGGTATTGATTTAATAATTTACATATATACATTTCGATATGTATATTCTAGTGTTATCCAGGTTTTCGATCGAATAGGGTTCAGATCGAATGATAATACTAGCGGGCTTAGAATTAAGCCGGAATATTAAATCATGTATCGATTTAATAATTTACATATACATTTTTCGATATGTATATTCTAGTACTATGCAGATTTTCGATCGGACGGTTGATGAGACTAACGGGCTTAGGATTAAACCGGTTTGTTAAATCAGATATTGATTTAATGCTGGTATTATATTAGTGGTATTATTCTATCTCTTGGGTATTCTTATTATGGTACGAATACAGGTATGTATATATGGTAGAAAATATTTTATATTTATACAAAATACTTTCTAGAAAATGACACCTCATTATGAATTTTTCTATTTTGTTGAAAATATAAAATGAGGTGGAAAAATGTGAGATTGCATGAAGTATGGCATCGAAGTATGTTTTTGGTATTTATTGCAAATACTATTGGAGTATGGTTGTGTTTTTAAATAAACGAAAAATATTTCATAGAAAATAGCTTAGCCATTCTTCTTCATTGTGCTTCTTGACATGCCATTCTCTTCTCTCTTCTTCTTGAGTTGCTTCTCTTGTTCAATCCCTATCATTCTCATGTTGTTGAGAGCCAAAGATATTTGATATAAAAAAAAACTACTATTAAACATCACCACATCATCTAAGCAAACTAGATTAGCTAACTAGTTTGCTTCATTTTGAAGTAGGAGCTTGAATCAAGAACTTTCAGATGGATCATCTCGGACTGAGGAGGCCAGCCATCAAGGTTGATCTAGGAGACCTCTAGGAGCTTAAGAAGAGGAGTGAAGACTCGAAGGACATGTGTCGTTAGGTATTACACTCTTTCACGGTAGTTAGACTCCTTTAGTTTGCTAGTTTTGATAATTGGTTAGATTCTAAGATGTGTTTTCTAGCGCTAATTTTTAAAATTCAAAGTTTTTCGTTCTGCAATGGCCACAGTCAGCGACCAGGGCTCTGGAAACCCGAACATGGTATCATAGCCATCCAAACATTAGACATTAGTAGCAGATGATGCTTTAGTTTCAAAACCGAAAAATTCCGATTTTAAAAACCCATTCGCTGTTCGAAATTTTTTTAAACAAGTGCAGAAGCTTACTCTTGAGATGATAGTAACATACGATGAAAATGAGAACATTTGGCAATGAAAAAACCGCCCAAAATCCTCAAAACCCTGCTTTGGGCGATTTACTCTTCACATCGGCATCTCGTTTTCATCCAGTGTCTTGAGTTTTGTAAATTGATATTTTTGGTCTTATTTGATTTGCCTCAGATTTTACTTAGTGTTATCTTTACTTTAGGGCAACTTGGAAAATTAAGAACTTGAAACTTTTGCATCGTTGTTTTCTGTGATGTGGTGTATGTGTTTTCAAATTTCATCTATTTGCTATATGTCATTTAGACGGGGTTGCACAAACTTTCTTATGCTGCTGTGATGTTTATATCTGTGATGGTTTATTCGGATTTTCGTATTGGATATCCTTAAGTGCAATGGTAGTTGTACAGTTTAGATTCATTTGTATATTCATTATTACGGGGCGAGCATCGAACATGTGGATTACCGTCTTTGCCAGTTTATATATTCTTTTATTGGGGCACGGCCGAGTTGAAGTCGATGTCACCGTTTGTGAATATATATATATATATATATATATATATATATATATATATATATTCTGTACTAGGATTACCCCACGGAGGAGTGCTCGAATAGCTAGGTTCTAGAGGGCAACAGGCCGCATCTCATGGCATTAAGACGGGGGTGGCCTTACTTTAGAATTGGCGGGCTATTCACCACACTCGTCAAGGTATAGGATGACCAACGGAGGGGTGCTCAAGTTACCGGATTTCGTGGAGTGCTGGGTGGCCCATTCATTTTGTTGATTGGGGTTTCCTCACTTCCGGGATTGGCGGGTAACTTGACGCACTCGTAGGGATCTAGGTTTTACATTGCATAGGCTATCCACACAACCGGGGAACGTCGGGTTTCATTTGCGGCTCAAATGAACCCGGGGCTCCTAGATTATCCATTATTCCATGTTGCTTATCGTTGTTCTTTGATGTTTTTTATATCATGCCTGGGATGAATGGTTATATATATTTATATATACTAGTAGATGGTGTATATGTTTTGCATCCGTGCTAGTCCAGTCCCCGCTTTGCCGTTAGTTAAGTAACCTAACGGTGTATGATGGGGTCCCATGGCCAATGTAGATGGCATATACGTACATTTTATTTTCGTTCTTTTCTGGTGTGATAGGAATTAATTGATGGGACCGCGTTAATTTTAATCAATGCAAGGAAAAAGAAACCTAATAAGATGTTGTTGGAACCACTTTTCGAAAAACTATAGTCATATTCTTTCGCTTTGTATAATGGTATTCGGTTAGGAATATCCAGAACCTCATTCGAGGAGGCAAGAGCCTAGATCCCTTCACGGGGAGTGAACTCTTGAGCGAAAGTTTACGTTACTATAGATTACTCGGTTTTCTTCAAAATCTCTAGTTTTCAAAAGCGGGTCCTAAACCACTCCTTTTCAAAACTACTTGGTTCCTTCAAAGATATCAAGTTCATTACGATAAAAGGTTTTTCACCAAAAACCTAGCCGTAGCCCTCTGTCATTTCAGATAATTACTACTTAGTATCCGTGCTGCGTTTGTTGATTATTTGTTAAGGAGTAATGTACGATAGCTAAGTAATGATTGTCTGTAGCATAGATATATACGATTAGTTAGGATGGTCGTGTGACTTTGTTGATTATTCGTCAAGGGTCATGCGGATGGGTCTAATGAATTCTTGGATAATGATGGGTTGAACTTGATTAGGACCTTTTGATTTGTTGATTATTCGTCAAGGTCACTTGGTTCCCAGGGAAAAAAACCACATCGAGAGTTTCAAATATACAGGAAACTTGCGAGTGTTGCGTACCTTCTGTAATGTGGTAACTAGAGTGGTTTCCATCTAGGTTATCAGACGATGATAGTTGGATCCCAATCCTACTGATGAGTAGGATTACTCTTAGGAGATATTTTTCGCTTCACAATTAGCTAACCTATTAGGTGTCTAGAAAAGTATTAACGGGGCTACGCCTCTGCGGAAACGAGGTTTATTTTAATTATGTCCGTGTAAGAGCACGGAGAATCTCTCTAAGAGTACCAACACTCACCTAGCTGAACGGTTAGCGAACTTGTAAGGTGCGAATGATCCCAACTAGTTTTCCTTTTCAGGTTTGAAGGAAAATTCGAGGAAACAGTAGGAGCCATCCTGGTTAGATAAACTAATAACCAATTTAATCTTGCAAGAGCGCACGCTGAGTGTTTCTTTTCTCTCTCTCTAGGTAGTAACCATATCATACCCTAATCAAGATAATAAAATGTTAAACTTGACTGAACAAACTTATTACACTGGGCTGGGGAACGTCAGTTTGGCTCAAACATGTGACAACTGTCATGAGTATGGGCAAGGGAAAAAGGACTGCAAGGAATTTCAGATGAACCTATTGAAGGAGAAGCATTCTAATGCATTTTTTTCAGGTGTATTTGTTATTGAAAACTGTTTTTCGATCAACCCTACCTCCTGGGTACTAGATACTGGATCATGATCTCATATCTGTAATTTATTATAAGGACAGAGAAAAAGTAGAATGGTTGGACCGGGTGATATGTCCCTCAAAGTAGGGAACAGAGCACAAGTTGATACTGCTGCCGTCGTTGAATATCACCTAGTGTTTCCAAGGGGTAATACTATGATTTTGAACAACTGCTACTATGTACCTTCCATACTTTACAACATCATATCAGTTTCTTTACCTAATAAAGATAGATATAACTTTGTGCTAGATAGAAATATCATTAATATTTACCTTAATCAGGTATTGGTTGCAGAAGGTACACTTTGTAATGATATCTATTTTTTTAATCAAAACACGGTCTTCAATATACAAAACACATGCAAGAGGAAGAGTTCAGATACGAACGAAACCTACTTGTGGCATTGTAGACTTTGTCATATCGGTAAGAAAAGACAAAGTATGTTGCATAAGGATGGACATCTGAATCCGTTCGAATTCTCATCATATGAAGCTTGTCAGTCATGTCTCAAAGGAAAGATGACTAAATCTTCATTCACCGGACACAGAGAAAGAGCTATAGAGCTCTTGGGAATCATACATAGTGATGTATATGGTCCAATGTCTATACATGCAATGGGTGGCTTCTTATACTTCATTACATTCACTAACGATCTCTCTAGATTCGGATATGTGTATCTTTTGAAACACAAATCTGAATCTTTTGATAAAATCAAAGAATATAAGAACGAAGTAGAGAACTAGATTGGCAAAATTATTAAGATTTTAAGATCTGATAGAGGAGGGGAGTACTTAAGCACAAAATTCCTAGAATACCCGAAAGAGAATGGTATTCTCTCTCTGCTTACTCCTCCATACACACCACAGCACAACAGTGTATCTAAACGGAGGAACCAAACCCTATTGGACATGGTTCACTCCATGATGAATAGTGCTGATCTACCTCTTTCATTTTAGGGACATGCGCTTCATACAGCGGCATACTTATTGAATCAGGTTCCATCCAAATCTGTGTCTAAGACTCCATCTGAAATATGGAGTAGTAAGAAAGCATGTCTTAAATTCATTAAGATATGGGGTGGTCCAGCTTATGTTAAAAAGAAAAATCCGGATAAACTAAAGGCATGATCGGTTCTTTGTAAGTTTGTGGGATATCCTAAGAATTCTCTAAGATATCTATTCTACCACACTGAGGAACAGAAGGTGTTTGTGTCTCGCCATGCCACCTTTTTGGAACGGGAATTTTTTGCAAAAGAAATTAATGGGAGCACGGTAGAACTGGAAGAATTTCTTAAACCACAAACTGAAACTGAAGATTTAGTTGAAGCTCAAGATTCAATTATTCCGGACGAACTTCAGCCACTCCGTAAATCTAGTAGGATTTCTCATCTGCCCGAGAGATACTATGGTTTTCTCATAGATAGGGATCGAGAAAATTGCATCATAGAAGAAGATGATCCTACTAGTTTCGAACAGGCCATTAACAGTAAGGTTTTGTAAAATGGCTTGATGCTATGCAATCTAAAATGGAGTCCATGTGCACCAACAAAGTTTGGACTTTGGATGTTGCTCCTCCTGAGGTAAAACTCGTTGGATGCAACTGGATCTTCAAAAAGAAGATTGGTGCTGATGGACAGGTGAAAACCTATAAGGCTAGACTTGTTGTAAAAGGCTTTCGTCAAAGACCATGAGTGGACTATGACGAAACATTTTCTCCAGTGGCTATGCTGATATCCATTCGGATCCTACTTGCCATTGTTGCCTACCATAACTATGATATCTGGCAGATGGATGTTAAAACGGCTGTTCTAAATAGAAGTCTAGAAGAGTGCATGGATTCATAGATAATGGGAGCAACGAGAAGGTGTGCAAGTTTCTTAAATCCATTTATGGATTAAATCAGGCATCGCGGAGCTGGAACATCTGTTTTGATGATAAATTCAAGGAATTTGATTTCATCAAAAATGAAGATGAGCTATGTATCTATAAGAAGATTGTAGGGAGAACTGTTGTATTCCTCGTCCTGTACGTAGATGACATTCTCTTGATAAAAAATGACATTCCTTTCCTGCAGTCGGTCAAACTATTCTTGTCACAAAAGTTCTTTATGAAAGACCTCGGCGATGCCTCCTACATTTTGAGGATTAAGATCTACAGAGATAGATCCAAGAGAATGTTGGGATTTTCACAGTCTAGGTATATAGAAAACATACTAAAGAGATTCAGTACGGAAGATTCCAAGCACGATAATATACCCGCATTGCAGGGAATCGCCCTCTCCAAAGAGAAGTCCCCCAAGACTGATAAGGAGAAGGCTCGCATGAGAAATATACCCTGCGCTTTGGCGGTAGGATCTATAATATATGCTGCTATATACCAGACCAGATGTAGCTTATGCGCTTATCGTGGTGAGCCGGTATCAGTCGAACCCAGATGAGAATCATTAGACGGCTGTGAAGAACATTCTCAATAACCTGAGAAGGACTAAGAAGATGTTCTTGGTTTACAGTAATGTAGTCCTCCGGTTCGAGTCCTTTACCGACTCTAGCTTCCAAAGTGACAAGGATGATAGTAAGTCTGTCTAGGGTTTTGTGTTTACCCTTAATGGAGGGGCGATGTATTGGAAGAGCTCCAAACATGACACCGTCGTAGACTCGACGATGGAGGCTGAATACATTACTGTCAAAGATGCCGCAAAAGAAGCGGTCTGGATGAAAAAGATCATTACTGGACTTAAGGTGGTTCCGTCCATTATTAATCCAATACTTTTGTATTGTGATAACAATGGGGTTATGGTTTTAGCGAAGGAACCATCCTATAAGAAATCTAGACACATCTTGAGGCGGTATCATCTGATCAGGAACATCGTAGATCACCAGGAGATCGAGATCTGGAGAGTAGATAAAAAAACAACACGGCGGATCCATTTACCAAGGCTCTTCCTCAAGCGCAGTTCGAGTGACTTTTTAAGATGTTGGGTATGCGATATGCCAACAACTGGCCCTAGAGCAGTCGTTGGGTATTCGGTACGCCAATTACAGGCCTTAGTACAAGTGGGGGATTGTTGGATATGTATGCCCTAGAGGCCTTATTGTATAGGATGCTAGGGTTATGCATATACAGGACAATCTTGCTCAGTAGTATAGTATATATTATTTTAGTTGTCTTTGTCTTAATATATGTATTTCTTTCTCTTGTTGCTTTATAATGCTTACATATATTGATAAAGACTCAATACAGTAGTATACTATTATGGTTTGACTTTATCTTAACATCTGCATATGTTATACTCGATATTGTAAGTCTATGGTAGCGCCCCGGCCGTCTGTCCGACGCCAAAATGCAGAAACAAAAACTTTTTCTTAACTTTAAACCGGCGCTATCGTATGCTTAAATCCCGGATCGAACCATTAACCTACAACTAGCTATCTAGAGAGAAGGTTGGAAAGCTATACCGATCGATCCGTGTCTTTCGGTCTTTGGCCACCATCCCAAGCTCCTCGCGGCATCTCCAGTCTTGATCTCCTCGTCGGAAAGGGCACCACATCTACGAGTCTTTTTACGGGCTCCCGCTTCTTCCGAAGCAACTCGGGCACGAAGTGTGCTAGCCGACGTGTCCAAGGTGTTGTAGAGAATGTTTGTGATCACTTTGTCTCTTGCATCCATGGCTTGGATGGAGGTTAAAGGTGTTACTGTTAGTTATATGTATGCCCTAGAGGCCATTACTGTACATATGATGTATATTGTAATGGATGCTTGGACATATATAGGGAGGACATTCTTGCTCGACATGATAGTATGCTATCTGGTTGTACTTTATCTTAACATGTACTATGATTGTCTCTATGTTACATGTTGATAAAGCCCTTAGGATATGTACTCAACTACTGGGACTATGATGAGATCATACTAGTGGGGCCATGGTAGTCGACGAGTACATCCTATAATTGTTCCTAGTCGAGGGTGTATCGAGACAGGGCATCGATGCACCAGAGTAGACTAGCGTATACGCATCTTGACCCATATGATGGGCGATGGATGATCCCATATCCATCGGTGTTTGACATCAAGGATGGTGTACGGGTGCTCAGTGGAGACTGGGTACACTGGACGGACTCACCGAGAACTCCCAGATGGTATTATAGCTCACGTCAGATGGCAGTTCTCCGGTGACACTGGTACAGAGTAGTCTGTTGACCCAAGATCGTCATAGAGTCTTGTGTGATTCCCACTGTGCTTTGATTTCCATCATACCACGTCCAAGAGGGCATGCAAAAAGGTGGCTTTTGGGTACAGTCCCAAATCACATGGAAGCAATGAGCGATAGGAGGGGATTCGTCTCTCCCAGTATAGGGAGTTGATGTTGTGCTGTGTTCGATTGGCTATAACCGAAAATCCTTGGCCAGGGTTGCTGAGATTTACTGGTAAGTGTTATCAGTAGTTTCTCAATATGTTATAGACCTCATATCGACATGACTTATCGAGCTACTAGGGTCTGACGTTTACCACCCCTAGGCAAGATATGCAACATATCAGACGACGAGACCGGACTGTACGGGAGTGTTACTGATTGGATTCACAGGAGAATGTACAGGCTTGCTTGTTGATCTTCTGAGCGCTCAATACCTGGGTGGCTGTTACGTTTAGCTGACCGCTTGCAGCTTGTGGGTGTTTGATATGATCATCACCTACTGTCGGCGTATTGACGATTCTTTAGAGTCCTACACAGAGGTTTCTTGACTCAGGCAAAACGGAGTAGGAGCACATATGTGATATGTGCAGGACCAAGGATAATACGATATGAGATACCGTATTCTATTCTCGCGATATTTGATATCAGCCGGGTCATCGGATCAAGTGTTGATTCGATGAATCGGTACGGTTAAATATTAGTCGGTTATATGCGATATAGCTGGATTGTCGGATCAAGTGTTGATTCGATAATTTAATCTATAATAATATATATGATATATTAAATTACATTAACTAATATTTGCTCACTAAAAGATTCTTTTTCTCACTTGGGTAATACATTGATATATATGCGATATATGTTAATTGTATTATTTTATATTGTTACGATAAATATTATATATGTGATATATAATATTGTAACATGATATGATAACTAATGCAACATGTTTAGTAGAGATTAAACAAGATTAGGGTTCGATTTGGGTCAATGCTTTCTAGATGATTCTAGAAGGTTTAGTTTTGTTTTGTGAAAGATATTTTGTTATGACTCATTCCTTAACCTAACCCAAACCCTAGCCCTAGTTAAGTCTCTACAATGGTTTAGTCAACCATGGTTGCATTATTCATCATTATCTCCTTTGCTTTATTCATCACAAAAAGGATTCTAATTTGATTCATTCATCTTCTTCCATCTTCTTTCTTTCATGAAAAAGCTTACTAGCTTTTTTCCAAGTGATGAATGAGTGTGAGAAAAAGATAATAAAAGAGAGAAAAAATCATATTTCATCATCCTCATCTATCCTTGCCATTTAGATGATGGTGTTCACTTCATATTATGAGTGTTAGCTTGTGTTAACGAAACTTCAAGGTAGATCATCTTTGTATCGAAGATCGGAAGCAAGACTGCATCTTTCTCTTCGTGGAACCTCTCGAGGGTCCGGAACACGATGATCGCAGCGAAGGGACTTCAACACGGAGCTTAAGAAGTAAAGGACCGGATCTACAAAGGTTGTAATCCCTCTCACTTAATATTAAAGTGTTTAACATACTAGTTTTCGCCTAAACTCTAGTTTAAAGATCTAGTATCGGGTTGTTCGGCACGGCTAATTTTTAAATCGGGCATGGTTGATGCCTCGTAGAACCTTGTGGCAGTGCCTAGCAACCCTACAGTAGTATCAGAGCCAAGATAGAGCTTTAGGCGAAGTCTGAGCGAATTCTAAAGTCCGATCGAACCCGGAAACCCCGACGAATACCCTTCTCTGGATATTTTTCAAAAATGTGATTTTTTATGAATTAAAAATGCTCAGAAAAACAAGCAGGAAAAACTAAGAATTACTGTGAAGTACGGTCCACTAAGTCGTTCACGTGTCCGCGGAACCGCGGCCAAACCAAGGGTTTGGCGGCGGTTCCGCGGCCAAAATTTGGACTTAGTCCCTCATATTTCATATATTTATTCTTAGGTCCTTTCTTGTCATTTCTTTCTGGGAATTTTTTAATTCCACTCAAGTGTTGAGTTTTATAGGGTTGTATTAGGGACTCGTTGATTCGATCGGATATTTTAACTTCGTTTATTTTGTCCGGGTAATTTTTAGAACGTGTTAAAAAGTTCAAACGGATATCAATAACTCACTTTTTCCCCTGCAGGAAAATTTCCAAGCGTTGGATTTTTCCGTAGTTTAAGAACGTTCTAAGTCATGCAAGTAACGCGGTGGACCCTCTAGAAGACAACAAACCTTAACTCGATTATGTGACCGTCTTGAACTGCCTCTAAACCTCAGGGTTTGCGGCAGTACGGCGTGCCACATGTGAGGCGTTGGCTTGACCCTTCTACGGCTGGACCATTGGTACTGTGGCATGTGATGGATGTTTTTAAACTGATTTCAAGTGTTGAGATATATTGGGGAAATCTTGGGTGTTTGATTATTCGATCGGAAAGTTTAACATTGTCTATTTATCTGGAATGTGATACAATATTTGGAATCCATAGGTAGTTATGAGATAACTAATTTGAATGTTGTAAATCTAGCAGTTCAGTCTCAAATTGATCGGTTGCCACGGAATTTTGATGTGATCAAAAGTCCGTCGCAATCACGTAGTGTACGCGGATACTCGCCGGATAAACTTAACAGACAACCATGCCCCATAGCCCCGACCAAGTGACTGTAGGAGAACCCCGTTGCCAAAAGCATCCGTTCGGGTGCTCGCGGCAGCGGTGTTCCGCCTTAGAGCACTTCGTCGATGGCATCTGGGGGTGCAGCCGTCTACTAAAGCTTGCGACGAGCATTCGATCAGGATGTCGGGAATCTTGTTGAATTGCCCGACTTAATATTGAAAAGAGTTTTTGATAAAGAGACTAAAATGCGGGGTTTATAATTGTTAGACATGCGATGTCTAAGGAATTCATTTGGTTAGGCATGCGATGTCTAAGAAGGTTGAGGATTCCAACTGTTGTCGTTTTACACTTTCTTTTCTGCGACCGTAAGCGTAGTATGTGGTATATCGCCGGCTTTGTTGCTATACATCAACGATAATCGGAATACGCATACTTGCTTACGTTGATGATATGAGATATTATGTGTTGCTGTGATATGTTATATTGGATCGTCGCGTTCTGAATAGCCGGGGGTTTTATGTGAGATGAGAGTTTTTTTTTTCATTCATGTAAAATTCATTTGTATGTAATATTCTTTTATTGGGGCACTTCCGGGCTGAGGATGATGTCACCATTGTATATTATTTACTTTTCCGCATTAGGTAGACCTAAGATGGGGAGCACAAGTAATCGGGTTCTAGGGTCCAGTGGGAGACCATCTCGAGGAGTCGAGACCGGGTCTCCTAACCCTAGAATTGGCAGTGTTGCTTGCCGCTCTCGTAAGGGTCTAGGGATGTGGGTTTGGCTATTCATCGCGACCGTGGAATCCGTGTTTTATACTGGCTCGTATTAAAAACACGGACGTCCTAGTATATCCAATATTTCATATATGTTCTTCTGCTGCAATGTTCTGTGATGAGATCATATTACTGCCTGAGACGAATGTTTATATTATATATATGAGATATATGTTATATTGCAGATTTCGTTTCAAAAGAGATGCTTGTGAAGCATAATAAAATGGGACTTCATTAATGAGATTAATGAAATAAAAGAAACCTAAGATGTTGTAGAAACTTGTTTAAAAACTGGTAGCTCTAGTTCTTGCTTTGCATAGCGGTGTTCCTTGTAGAACATCCAGCACCTTATTCGATAAGGAAAGAGCCGAGATCCCTTCACCAGGAGTGACCTCTTTAGTGAAACTAGCAGATGCTACAAACTCGGTTTCTCTTTTGATTGCTTCTATAGTTCTTGCTTTGCATAGTGGTATTTATGAAATATCCTGCACCTTATTCGATGAGGAAAGAGCCGACGATCCCTTCACCGGGAGTGACCTCTTTAGCAAAACTAGAAAAGCCTCAAAAACACTCCATTTAAAATCACTCGATTCTACAACGATATCAAGTTCATTACGCAAAGGGTTTTCATAAAAACCTGTCGTAGCCCTCCGTCATTTCAGATAAGTCCTATTTAGTATTCGTGCTACGTTTGTTGGCCTGCGTCAAGGCGTAGTGTGCGGTAGCTAACTAGTATTTATCTGTTTATGCATATGATGCATATTGGATTAGGGTAGTCGTGCGACTTTGTTGGCCTGCGTCAAGGGTCGTGCGGGTGGGTTTAATTCAATCAAGAAATGACGGGTTGAACTTGACTAGCGCACTGTGGTTTGTTGGCCTGCATCAAGGTCATGGGACGCTAGGGGTAAAATATTATTGGGAATTTCAAGTGTTGAAATTTGCAATGAGATTGCATACCTTCTATGAGATAGTTGGATCCCGATACCCGCTGTGAGTAAGAGTTACTCCTGGGAGAGTTTTACACATTACAATTAGCCGATCAAGTAGGTGTCTAGAAAGGTGTTAACGGGGTTACGCCTCTGGGAAAACGAGGTTTACTTTAATTAGGTCCGTGCGAAAGCACGGGGCACCTCCCTCAAAGTACCGATACTGGCCTGGCTGAAAGATTGGCGAACTTGTAGCGTGTAATTAATCCCGGCTAGTCTTTCCTTTTAGGGTTGAAGGAAGATTTGATTAAAACAGTGGGAGACATCCTGATTAGATATATTAGATAACCAATCTAATCTTACAAGAGCATACCCTGAGTGTTTTCTTCTCTCTCTCTCCAGGTAGCGACCATATCACGCCTTAATCAAGATAATAATACGGATATTTTGACCGAATCCGCTTGTTATACTGAGCTGGGGAATGTTAGTCCCGCTCCAACTTATAATTGTTATAAGACAGAGCAGGAAATTGGGGATTACCAGAATTCCCGTGCCGCCCAAACGAAGAAAGTGCATGTTGATGCATCATCTTCGGGTGTGTTCTTTACAGAGAACTGTTTCTCAGTATCCTTTACGCCCTGGGTATGAGATACCGGATCAGGATCCCGCAAATGTAATCTGTTACATGGGCTATAGATAGGTAGAGAACTGAGAAAGGGTGATAAGTTTCATGAGATAGAAACGGTGTAAGTGTTGCAGCCAAGTCTGTTGGTCACTATCACCCTGTATTATCTGAATACATTGATTCTGAACGAATGTTATTAAATACCGAACCTGATATACAAAATCATATCGGTCTCTTTATTAGTAAAGAAAGGATATAATTTTGTATTGTTGAATAATGTTTTGAACATTTCCTATATCAAGAGTTGATCGGTTCAGGCATGTTATCTAAAAGTATTGACGTTCTAAATCAAACTATAGTTCTTAGTATACGGAACACTCACAAGAGGAAGAGTTCAGAAATGAACGAATCCTTCTTGAGGTATTGTAGACTAGGTCATATCAATGCGACCTGACTAGCAAAGTTACATAGAGATGCATATTTAAATTTGTTTGAATTTACATCTTGTGAAACTTGCCGGTCATGTCACAAAGATAAGATGACCACAGCTCTGTTTATTGGAAACAGAGAAAGATTTAGTGAACCCTTGGGATTGATAAATGATGATGTATGAAGGTCCCTTGTCTACACATGCCAAGACCGGTTCCTTGTACTTCATTACATTCTCTGATGATCTCTCAAGATTCAAACATATGTTCCTGTTGAAACACAAGTCCGAACCTTTTGAGATATTCACGGAATATAAGTTATAAGTAGAGAACCAAAAACGGGTATAAGTATTATGTCCTTTGATGAGATCAAGGAGGAGAATACTTGAGCACGGAATTTCTGGACTATTCTAAAGGAGAATGAGATTCTCTCTCAGCATTACTCCTCCGTATACACCACAACACGTCGATGTATCGGGGCGGAGCAATCACACCCTATTTGATATGGTGCGCTCTATGATGAGTACTACTGAGTTTCCTATTTCCTTTTGGGAGTTATGCACTTGAGAAGCTGCATACCTATTGAATAGGGTTCCAATCAAATCAGTTGCCTACCACTTCATATGTGATATGGAAAGGGAAGAGCCCATATCTTAGGTTTGTTAAGATTTGGGGTTGTCCAGCCTATGTCTAAAAGCATAATCCGGACAAGCTCGAGGCAAAGTTAGTTCTGTAGAAGTTTGTTGGATATCCCAAGCATTCGCAAGGGAATATCTTCTACCTAATCGAGGAACAAAAATGTTTTGTTTCTCAACATGCCACCTTTGTGAAAGGGAATTTCTTGTGAAGAAATTAGTGGTCATGAGGTAGAACTGGAAGGAGTTCTAGCTATACAAACTACAGCAGATGATTTGGTAGAACCAAAGGATTCAATAGTAACCAACGAACCTCAGCCTTTCCGCCGATCTAGTAGGGTTCCTCACCCACCTGAGAGATACTTCGGTTTCTCTATGACAGTGGGAGCGAGGATTGCATCATGAGATGATGACCCAACTAGTTTCGAGCTGGCCATCAGGAGTGAGACTCTGTAAGAATGACTGGATGCTTATCGATCTGAGATGGAATCCTTATACACCAACAAAGTATGGACTTTGGTTGCTTTATCTGAAGGGTTAAATCCCTATCAGGAGCAAGTATATCTTGAGAAGATTACTTGGTGTACATGGAAAAGTTGAGACTTTCAAAGCTATGCTTAAGTCCATCTAGATCCTACTTGCCACGGCTACATACCATGACTACGATATCTGGCGGTTGGGTGTCATGACAGCTTTTCTAAATGATGATTTGGAAGAGAGCGTATATAAGTACACAGCCAGAGAGATTCGTAGAAAGTGGGAGCAGCGGAAACGTGTGCAAGATGTTTTATGTGATAAATCAGGCATCGCGGAGTTGGAACGTCTGTTTTGATGTGGTAGTCAAAGAGTTTGACTTCATCAAAATGGTAGATGAACCTTGTATATACAAACAAGGTAGTAGAGAGTATGGTGGTGATTCTCGTAGAGTACGTGGATGACATACTCTTGATAGGGAAGGAATTTCCTATGCTACGCTCGATCAATCTCCGCTTATCACAAGGATTCTCCATATAGGATCAAAATGATACCTCCTAAATCCTGGGTTTTGGATCTATGAGATAGATCTAATTGGATGTTAGGATACTCACTAGATGTAGTGAGATGGTATCAGTCGATCCTGGGGAGAATCACTAGAAAGGTTCCAGGGTGATAAGGATGACTGAATGTCAGTCGCAGGCATTGTCTATACCCTCAGTGGAGGGACGGTATGTTGGAAGAGTTCCAAGCTAGATACCGTGACTTACTAGACGATTAAAGGAAAGATACAACGTTACCAAGGATACTACCAAAGAGGCATTCTGGATATATATAAGTTCATGAGATGAACTTCGTTCCTACCATTGTGTGACAATGGAGTTGTGGCTTATGCCAAGGAACCCCCATCCCATCAGAAATCCGGATATAATTCTTAGGCAGTATCACCTGATCATGGAGATGGTTAATCTCCAGGGAGATCGAGGTTAGGAGAGTAGACACAGAGGACGACAGCACGGATCCACTGACAAAGGCCTTTTTCCCAGTAGAGGCTTTTATGGGATGGTTGAGTATGAGATACTTCAACCACAGCTAATTGTTGGGTATCTGATACCACAACAGATGGCCCTAGTGCAAGTGGGAGATTGTTAGTTATATGTATGCCCTAGAGGCCATTACTGTACATATGATGTATATTGTAATGGATGCTTGGACATATATAGGGAGGACATTCTTGCTCGACATGATAGTATGCTATCTTATTGTACTTTATCTTCACATGTACTCTGATTGTCTCTATGTTACATGTTGATAAAGCCCTTAGGATATGTACTCGACTACTGGGACTATGATGAGATCATACTAGTGGGGCCACGGTAGTCGACGAGTACATCCTATAATTGTTCCTAGTCGAGGGTGTATCGAGACAGGGCATCAATGCACCAGAGTAGACTAGCGTATACACATCTTGACCCATATGATGGGCGATGGATGATCCCATATCCATCGGTGTTTGACATCAAGGATGGTGTACGGGTTCTCAGTGGAGACTGGGTACACTGGACGGACTCGCCGAGAACTCCCAGATGGTATTATAGCTCACGTTAGATGGCAGTTCTCCGGTGACACTGGTACAGAGTAGTCTGTTGACCCGAGATCGTCATAGAGTCTTGTGTGATTCCCACTGTGCTTTGATTTCCATCATACCACGTCCAAGAGGGCGTGCAAAAAGGTGGCTTTTGGGTACAGTCCCGAATCATATGGAGGCAATGAACGATAGGAGGGGATTCGTCTCTCCCAGTATAGGGAGTTGATGTTGTGTTGTGTTCGATTGGCTATAACCGAAAATCCCTAGCCAGGGTTGCTGAAATTTACTGGTAAGTGTTATCAGTAGTTTCTCGAACTGTTATAGACCTCATATCGACACGACTTATCAAGCTACTGGGGTCTGACGTTTACCACCCCGAGGCGAGATATACGACATATCAGACGACGAGACTGGACTGTACGGGAGTGTTACTGATTGGATTCACAGGAGAATGTACATGCTTGCTTGTTGATCTTCTGAGCACTCAATACCTGGGTGGCTGTTACGTTTAGCTGACCGCTTGCAGCTTGTGGGTGTTTGATATGATCATCACCTACTGCCGGCGTATTGACGATTCTTTAGAGTCCTACACAGAGGTTTCTTGACTCAGGCAAAACGGAGTAGGAGCACATATGTGATATGTGCGGGACCGAGGATAATACGATATGAGATACCGCATTCTATTCTCGCGATATTTGATATCAGCCGGGTCATCGGATCAAGTGTTGATTCGATGAATCGGTACGGATAAATATTAGTCGGTTATATGCGATATAGCTGGATTGTCGGATCAAGTGTTGATTCGATAATTTAATGTATAATAATATATATGATATATTAAATTACATTAACTAATATTTGCTCACTAAAAGATTCTTTTTCTCACCCGGGTAATACATTGATATATATGCGATATATGTTAATTGTATTATTTTATATTGTTACGATAAATATTATATATGTGATATATAATATTGTAACATGATATGATAACTAATGCAACATGTTTAGTAGAGATTAAACAAGATTAGGGTTTGATTTGGGTTAATGCTTTCTACATGATTCTAGAAGGTTTAGTTTTGTTTTGTGAAAGATATTTTGTTATGACTCATTCCTTGACCTAACCTAAACCCTAGCCCTAGTTAAGTCTCTACAGTGGTTTAGTCAACCATGGTTGCATTATTCATCATTATCTCCTTTTCTTTATTCATGACAAAAAGGATTCTAATTTGATTCATTCATCTTCTTCCATCTTCTTTCTTTCATGAAAAAGCTTACTAGCTTTTTTCCAAGTGATGAATGAGTGTGAGGAAAAGATAATAAAAGAGAGCAAAAATCCTACTTCATCATCCTTATCTATCCTTGCCATTTATATGATGGTGTTCACTTCATATTATGAGTGTTAGCTTGTGTTAACGAAACTTCAAGGTAGATCATCTTTGTATCGAAGATCGGAAGCAAGACTGCATCTTTCTCTTCATAGAACCTCTCGAGAGTCCGGAACATGATGATCGCACCGAAGGGACTTCAACACAGAGCTTAAGAAGTGAAGGACCGGATCTACAAAGGTTGTAATCCCTCTCACTTAATGTTAAAGTGTTTAACATACTAGTTTTCGCCTAAACTCTAGTTTAAAGATCTAGTATCGGGTTGTTCGGCACGGCTAATTTTTAAATCGGGCATGGTTGATGCCTCGTAGAACCTTGTGGCAGTGCCTAGCAACCCTACAGTTACCATTGATGGAGATAATGAGCTAGAGGAATAAGAAGAAGAAGAAGCTCTTTTCTTTTTCCTTTTTTTTTCTTTTCTGATGGAATGAGAGAGAGTGAGTGTGAGATAATGAAAAATACAAGAGCTAACAACCATCATATGGCTGCCCTTCCTCTCTCCTCCTCTCATTTCATCCGCAAATCAATCACTAATGTGACATTTTTCACAAAAAAGAGACCATGAGTCACTATATATGTCTATGTCACATTTAATGCATCTCATGATGAATTCTAGCTCATTATTTCCACCATCCAAACATTAATCCAAATATTTGGTCGAACAAAAAGATCCGGCAACATCTAAAGTAAACTCATGACGGATCACAAGGATACCCCTCACCTGCATATACATACCTGCATCCGCATTCTGACTGAATGCAAATGCGACGAGACTAAAGTAATCCAACAAATCTAATACTAGGATCCAGTTTAAACCAAAGCCCACTAGTATGATCCGTCCGATCATGATCCGTGCAATACCGCACGTATAAGATTGAACCCTGCCATATATCATACGGCCTCTACAAAGTTTCGCCCGAAACTTGAGAAACTGTCTATGGGGGACTCTAAAGACTCGTCAATACTTTGGCTATAGATTTAACCACTAGCACGTCAGAAGTACTAGTTGTACGTAACGGGCTACCAGGTATTGACCAAAAGGGAGGTCGATGAGCGAACTCATCCTGACACCCTACTGAGCCTGTCAGTGATAATATCCGTACAGTCCGGTCCGTTCGTCTATGAGTATCACATGTCGGGCCTATGGGGTTGGTAAAAGTTAGATTCCCAAAAGCGGTACAAGTCATGTCGGAGTGTAGCCCAGAACACCCTGAGAGACTACTCGAATACCTACCAGTAAATCTCCTGCCTAGGCCAAGGACTTCGTGTAATGGCACTCCTAGACACAGCGCGACCTCACCCCCCAATACCGGGAGAGACGAACCCCTGCCGATCCGCTCACTGCCACCATGTGGCTCGGGACTGTACCCAACTAAAACCTTTTTGCACGACTCCTTTGAGCCGTGGTAGGGTAGTAATCAAAGCACAGTGGGAACTCACACGAGAAAAATGACGATCTCAGGTCGATGAACTAACCTGTACACATGTCACCAGGGAACTGCTATCTGACACTAGGTATAATACTAACTAGCATGTTCCCAGCGAGTCCTGTCCGGTGTACTCATAACCCAATGAGCACCTGTATACATCTTAGGTGAACCAACTGGCACCAATGGCTTGTGATACCGGCCACCGCCCCTCGTCGGGGTCTCGACTGTATACACTAGTCTACTAATGGAGTATCGATGCCCAGTCTCAAAACTCCTACGACTAGGGACCACTTTAAGGATGTGCTTATAGACTACCCAACTCTCACGCATATGATCGCCATCATACTGCTGGTAGTCAAGCAAGAATCCTAAGGGCTCTATCAACATGTAATAGCGACCTGTAAGGTCACCTAAAGCAGTACACGATGATAAAGACAAATCATGGTAGTATACTATTCTCTATCAACGTGCAATAGTGAACTACAATGTCACCTAAAGCATATACACGATGATAAAGACAAACCAGATAGTATACAAACCTCTCGAGTAAGACTGTCCTACCGGTATAGGTCATCTCTCAATCATTGCAATCACGTGCCTGCGATCCAATAATTGACTCTGAGGGCACTATATCTAACAATCTCCCACTTGCACTCAAGGCTAATTATTGCGATGTCGCATACTCACAGCCCGTGTGATACCGAACACCCAACTCCTCTACTGATCAGTCTCACAAAGCCCGTTTGCGAAATTATTGCGTTCGAGAAATAGCCTCAGCTAGTGTATCCGCCCTGATGTTTCTTTCTATGTCTCTCTTTATCTCAAGTTCACGGAGAAAGCCATCTCCCGAAATGAGCAATACTTGTCTTAGAATATATCTGGATATCTGATGGGACCTAGTTCATAAATGAACTGCAAATCCAAACTTCTTAGACTGTATCGTCAACTGAAACCAATCAGTATCCTGCGCCATGCCTCCCTCAGTATCCGCTTGGACCACCTGTCTAAAATACTGCCCCTCGTCAGAGGGAAAACTATAACTCTGACGGTGACTCTGTCATCCAGGTCACCTTGGAAGCCTGGAATGATAACTGTCTCCTAAAAGTGGCTGTTGTTATCATATCCCTAGAACATCCACTTATGTTCTAAAACTGCTTTCGAATGTTTCTCGAAGATTGGATCAATATCAACTTATTGCATTTAGTGCAAAAACAACATCTTGTGTGGTATTTGACATCTCATGATTGACTCAATTGCCTAAGCAAGTGATCTGCCAATCATGCACATCTCTCTCCCCTTTAGTCTGTAAGACACCTTTAGAGAGGGCGACTCCATCACCTGCAGGTACACTACCTTGCCAGGAGTCGTCCATTCTAAAACACCTTTAGAATACTGTCTAAGTACCCAGAATGGGAAACTACCCAAATCTAGATCTAAAACCATAGATCTAGTAACCAGAATGCCTGATATAATATCCAAATCCTTTGTGGAGAAACCACTGTGTGACAACCAAAGTATAACCGATCGTAGTATAGGAATTTCACTTCCTACTCTGTGTATGTCATCAAATACCAGGACATCATACCCTACTACCTTCTTAACAGATCCATCTCTTATTCTGATGAAGTCAAACCTATGACTGTCACATCAGAAATAGACGATCTATCTCCGCTATATCTGCTTTAGTCTATAAATAGATATAAGCTACTTGTCCACTATGCTTCCGCTGCTCCCACTGACTACGACAACCCTCTGGCAGAGTCATATATACGTACACTTCTAAAGCTAGTTTAGAATGACGCTATACTTATCCTCCTGCCGGGTCTCATAGCCTGGAACAACAGTAGTGTCAAGTCTGGGTAAACAAGAACCTCCCTTTCACCGTCCTTGAGGCTACCGGAATACCTCTCGGGTGCCTGAGGTTACCCACCATATCTGCGGAGTGGCCAACGGAATGTCAATCCAGATTGAATCTGTAGGTTCTTATCAAATTTTCAGTAATCGTTTGCGGTTCTGGAATCACTTCCAGTTCTACCATACTCCCACTACTGTTTTCTGAAAAAAATCCATTTTTATTAAAACTGTGGCGAGTCAAGAACAATATCACTATTGATCTTCCAGATGGTAGAAATTCAACCCTCGTCATAGCCTGGGTCAACCCACAAACAGCCATTACAGAAACGTGCCTTGAGTTATCCAGAGTCTGGTTTTAAGCATAAACCGGACAACTCCCCGTACCTTAACATCGTTAAGATATGAACCGTTCTATATCCAATATAGAAACGGAGGCACAGATTTAATTGGAACCAGATTCAAATCATGCAGCTGTCTCCAGTGCATGTCAACTAAATGGAGAATCCTGATACTTGCAACTATGAGTAACCTGAAAGAGAAGAAAGTTCTCTTAATCATTACTATTAACTGAATACCATACACAAGTATCTACATCTTCGATCACCTTGAAGAATCCTGATACTTGCAACGCCTAGTTCTCTCTTTATTCATATACCTATAACTTCTCAAAACTTGGACCTTGTGTTTCTACGAAACACATGTCTAAGAACTAGAGAAGTCACAAGTAAACAGAATATAGTACGAGTACCAACCCCTCTGTTCAAATGGACACTGGACAACATACGATACTCTGTATAAGTCCCCTGAGTCTAATAACTCATTCCCTGTGTGTCGTAGGTTGAAAACTGTACTTATGGTTAAGAAGAATTACACTGTTGTTTAATGCTCCTTACCTAACCATCCACTGATATAGGTAAATGTCATAGATATAATTTCAAAAAGTTATATCTCACTTTATAAAAATAAACGTACAGATATATCAATTTGAAATTGGTGCATAACAACGGATATTCAAAACCAAATATTTGCCGTCCGACAAACAACCCAGGCGATTTCATCAAATATCACCAATTACAACAAATCCCGATATAATGAGGATGATCACCCAATTCCCAATAACTTACTCCCACTCATCATCTGTAAAACCATACAGATGTGAGAATCAAACCTGGTAAATACATACCCTGGAGCAAGGACTAATTGGGAAATCAGTTTTCTTTTAACAATACACAGTGAAACTGAAACATGTAAATGTTTCGAAGGGGTATCCGGGTATCCCTAGTAATGCCTCTTCCATTATCAGATTCACAACTGTAACCGTATATTTCTTTGCCATCTCTCCAAATCCCTTTATATGTCTTTAGTCATTACCTTCTGTACACCACTTTAGGCCAAATGGTTTTCTTCCTTCCCTATCGTTCGGCACCAGCCTATGGTTTGGAAGAAGACTATCCAATAAGCATAATGGGTGTACTGTCCTAATCCTAGGAGCACTCGCAACCCGAGAGAAGGTGAAGATAAAAGACAACTGAATAAACCTTATTCCTATTTCTCCTGAACCAGAATCCATCCCCGAACTGGAACAAGTTCCTTCGAGTTCGTATATAACCATACGATAGATATCCAAATAACTGTGGATCTTCGTAGTGATACGGAGTGTCCTGGAGAAATACAAAGGTGAAGTAGGAGTGGCGATGAAATACTTGGTTTGGTCGTGAATAGTAGTCGCAGTTTACTTTGCCCTCTTTCTAATCCCTTTATTTGCCTTTACTTAATACCTTCAATACACCTTTTAGGCTAAACGGTTTTCTTCATTCCCTACCTTTCGGCACCTGCCTATGGTTTGGAAGAAGACTATCCAATTAGCATAATAAGTGTACCGTCCTAATCCAAGGAGCACTCGCAACCTGAGAGAAGCTAAAAGGAAAAGACAACTGAATAGTCCTATTCGTTTTCTTCAGAATCAGAACTATCCTCGAATCTGGAACAAGTTCATTCGAGTTCGTATATAACCATACGATGGTTTTATTCAATGGAAGTGGATGTTCGTAATAATACGGGGTGTCTTGGAGAAAAGGGTAAGAGTAGGAGTGGCAATGAGGTATGCAACTCTGACAATCCAAAAGCTAGTGTTTTAAGAAGGTTCGGTTAACTTGGTCACTGAGTCATAGTCAAGGGTTGGGCCATGGTCACTGCCAAAGAGAGAGAGAGAGAAAAGAAACACTCAGCGTGCACTCTAACCTAGATCAGAATGGTTATCAATTTATCCAATCAGGAAACCTCCCACTGTAATCTCAAATTTTCCTCCAAACCCAAAAGAAGAATTAGTCGGGATCACCCGAGGAATAAACCAACTCATCAGTGGGAATCGGGATCCAACTATCACCGCATGATAACGTGATGGAATCCACTCACGTTATCACACTCCAGAAGGTATGCGCATATCTGGCAAGTTTCAGTTTCTTTAGAAACTCCCGATGTGATTTTTACCCCATGCTCTTATAACCTTGACGAAGGCCAACATATCATAAGTCACATGTTAAGTTCTACCCGTCATTGTCCAGATTAATTTGAACTCACCCATACATACCCTTGACGAAGGCCAAAATAGTAGTATGACTGTCCCAAACCAACGCATCTATCTATGCAGCAGAAAAGTAACAAATAGCTACCATACACTATGCCTTGACAAAGGCCAACATACATAGCATGAATACTAAGTGCTACCTCTCTGAAATGATGGAGGGCTACGAATGGTTTTTGGCGAAAAACCTTTAACGTAATGAACTTAATATCGTTGAAGGAATCAGATAGCTTTTTATAAAAATATAGTGGCGATGTGCTGGAAGAGCTCCAAACATGACACCGTTGTAGACTCGACGAGGGAGGCTGAATACATTACTGCCAACGATGCCGCAAAAGAAGCGGTCTGGATGAAAAAGTTCATTACTGGACTTGAGGTGGTTCCGTCCATTATTAATCCAATACTTTTGTATTGTGATAACAATGGGGTTATGGTTTTAGCGAAGGAACCATCCCATCAGAAATTTAGACACATCTTGAGGCGGTATCATCTGATCAGGAATATCGTAGATCACCAGGAGATCGAGATCCGGAGAGTAGATAAAAAAACAACACGGTGGATCCATTTACCAAGGCTCTTCCTTAAGCGCAGTTCGAGTGACTTTTTAAGATGTTGGGTATGCGATATGCCAACAACTGGCCCTAGAGCAGGCGTTGGGTATTCGGTACGCCAATTACAGGCCTTAGTACAAGTGGGGGATTGTTGGGTATGTATGCCCTAGAGGCCTTATTGTATAGGATGCTAGGGTTATGCATATACAGGACAATCTTGCTCAGTTGTATAGTATATTATTTGAGTTGTCTTTGTCTTAATATATGTATTTCTTTCTCTTGTTGCTTTATAATGCTTACACATATTGATAAAGACTCAATACAGTAGTATACTGTTATGGTTTGACTTTATCTTAAGATGTGCATATGTTATACTCGATATTGTAAGTCTACGGTAGCGCCCCGGCCGTCTGTTCGAGACCAAAATGCGGAAACAAAAACTTTTTCTTAACTTTAAACCGGCACTATCGTATGCTTAAATCCCGGATCGAACCATTAACCTACAACTAGCTATCTAGAGAGAGGGTTGGAAAGCTATACCGATCGATCCGTGTCCTTCGGTCTTTAGCCACCATCCCAAGCTCCTCGCGGCATCTCCGGTCTTGATCTCCTCATCGGAAAGGGCACCACATCTACGAGTCTTTTTACGGGCTCCCGCTTCATCCGAAGCAACTCGAGCACGAAGTGTGCTAGCCGACGTGTCCAAGGTGTTGTAGAGAATGTTTGTGATCACTTTGTCTCTTGCATTCATGGCTTGGATGGAGGTTAGAGGTGTTGCCATTGATGGAGATAATGAGCTAGAGGAGGAAGAAGAAGAAGAAGAAGCTCTTTTCATTTTCCTTTTTTTTTTCTTTTGTGATGGAATGAGAGAGAGTGAGTGTGAGATAATGAAAAATACAAGAGCTAACAACCATCATATGGCTGCCCTTCCTCTCTCCTCCTCTCATTTCATCCACAAATCAATCACTAATGTGACATTTTTCACAAAAAAGAGACCATGAGTCACTATATATGTCTATGTCACATTTAATGCATCTCATGATGAATTCTAGCTCATTATTTCCACCATCCAAACATTAATCCAAATGTTTGGTCCAACAAAAAGATCCGGCATCATCTAAAGTAAACTAGTGACGGATCACAAGGATACCCCTCACCTGTATATACATACCTGCATCCGCATTCCAACTGAATGCGAATGCGATGAGACTAAAGTAATCCAACAAATCTAATACTAGGATCCGGCATAAACCAAAGACCACTAGTAAGATCCGTCTGATCATGATCCGTGCAATACCACACGTATAAGATCGAACCCTGCCATATATCATGCGGCCTCTACAACGTTCTGCCCGAAACTTAAGAAACTGTCTGTGGGGGACTCTAAAAACTCGTCAATACTTTGGCTATGGATTTAACCACTAGCACGTCAGAGGTACTAGCTGTACGTAATGGGCTACCAGGTATTGACCAAAAGGGAGGTCGATGAGCGAACTCATCCTGACACCCTACTGAGCCTGTCAGTGACAATATCCGTACAATCCGGTCCGTTCGTCTATGAGTATCGCATGTCGGGCCTAGGTGGTTGGTAAAAGTCAGATCTCCAAAAACGGTACAAGTCGTGTCGGAGTGTAGCCCAGAACACCCTGAGATACTACTGGAATACCTACCAGTAAATCTCCTGTCTTGGCCAAGGACTTCGTGTAATGGCTCTCCTAGATACAGCGCGACCTCACCCCCAATACCGGGAGAGACGAACCCCTACCGATCCGCTCACTGCCTCCATGTGGCTCGGGACTGTACCCAACTAAAACCTATTTGCATGACTCCTTTGAGTCGTGGTAAGGTAGTAATCAAAGCATAGTGGGAACTCACACGAGACAAATGACGATCTCAGGTCGATGAACTAACCTGTACACATGTCACCAGGGAACTGCTATCTGACGCTAGGTATAATACCAACTAGTATGTTCCCAGCGAGTCCTGTCCGGTGTACTCATAACCCAATGAGCACCTGTATACATCTTAAGTGAACCAACTGACACCAATGGCTTGTGAGACCGTCCACCACTCCTCGTCGGGGTCTTGACTGTATACACTAGTCTACTAATGGAGTATCGATGCCCTGTCTCGAAAATCCCATGACTAGGGACCACTTTAAGGATGTGCTTATAGACTACCCAACTCTCACGTATATGATCGCCATCATACTCTTGGTAGTCAAGCAAGAATCCTAAAGGCTCTATCAACGTGTAATAGCGACCTGTAAGGTCACTTAAAGCAGTACACGATGATAAAGATAAACCATGGTAGCATACTATTCTCTATCAACGTGCAATAGTGAACTACAATGTCACCTAAAGCATGTACACGATGATAAAGACAAACCAGATAGTATACAAACCTCTCGAGTAAGACTGTCCTACCGGTATAGGTCCTCCCTCAATCATTGCAATCACGTGCCTGCGATCCAATAATTGACTCTGAGGGCACTATATCCAACAATCACATATGGCTTTTACATGTTGATAAAACTATAGGATTTCGGTTGACTACCAGCGTTATGATGGCGATCATACTTATGGAAGCTGGGTAGTCCATAAGCACATCTTTAAAGGTCCCAAGTCGCAGAAGTATCGAGACTGGGTATCGATATTATTGAGTAGACTTGTGTATACATTTCTAAACCCCGACGAAGGGTGGTGGTTGGTACCATAGCCATTGGTATGATCACCTAAGATTGTATACAGGTGCTCACTGGGAGTGAGTACACTAGACGGACTCGCCGTGAGCCTCTAAATGGTATTATACCTATCGTCAGATTGCAATTCTCAGGTGATATGAGTACCAGTTAGTCTTTAAACCTAAGATCATAATTTCTTTCATGTGAGTTCCCACTGTGCATTGATCACTACCCTACCACGGCTCAACTGAGTCGTGCAAACAGGTTTTGGTTGGGTACTGTCCTGAGCCACATGGAGGCAATAAGTGATTGTCAGGGATTCGTTTCTCCCGGTATTGGGAGTCGATATTGCACTGTCTCCGGTTAGCCAAAACCATAAGATCTTGGCTAAGGAAGTTGAAATTTACTGATGATTAGATCTGTAGTTTCTCGGATCGGTCCTAAGCCAAATCGACGTGACTTATCAGGTCAGTAGAGGGTCTGACGTTTACCACCCCCTAGACCCGGTATGCAATACGCTTAAATGAAAAGACCGGACGGTACGAAGATTGTCACTGATGGGCTTAGTAGGGGTTCGGATGAGCTTGCTCGTCGGCCTTCTTTTCGACAAGTACCTGGGTAGCCGTTACGTACAACTAGTGCCGCTGACGTGTTTGTGGTTAAACCCACTACCAGCGTACTGTCGAGTCTTTAGAGTCCCACACAGAGAGTTTCTCTGGTTCAGGAGAAACGATGTGGTGGCTGTATATTTATATGTGCAGGCTTTCAATCAAATGATAATACTAGCCGGCTTAGGATTAAGCCGGATTATTAAATCAGTTATTGATTTAATAATTTACATATACACATTTTGATATGTATATTCTAGTGTCATCCAAGTTTTTGATCGAGCAGGGTTCCGATCGAATGATAATACTAGCCGGCTTAGGATTAAGCTGGATTATTAGATCATGTATTGATTTAATAATTTATATGTACATATTTCGATATGTATATTCTAGTATTATCCAGGTTTTCGATCGGACGGTTGATAATACTAGCAGTCTTAGGATTATGCCGGTTTGTTAAATCAGATATTGATTTAATGCTAGTATTATATTATTTGTATTATTTTATCTCTTATGTATTTGTATTATGGTATGAATATGGGTATGTATATACGGTAGAAAGTTTTTTGTATTTATACAAAATACCTTTTAGAAGATGACACCTTCTCATGCATTTTTTTATTTTGTTGAAAATATAAAATGAGGTGGAAAAATGTGAGATGGCATAAAGCATGGATTTGGTATTTATTCCAAATACTATTTGAGTATGGTTGTGTTTTTAAATAAAAGAAAATTATTTCATAGAAAATAGCTTAGCCATTCTTCTTCATTGTGCTTCTTGACTTGCCATTCTCTCCTCTCTTCTTCTTGAGTTGCTTCTCATGTTCAATCCCTATCATTCTTATGTATTGAGAGCCAAAGGGATTTGAGATAGAAAACTACTACTAAACATCACTAAATCATTTAAGTAAACTAGATTAGCAAATTAGTTTGTTTAGTTTGCTTCTTTTTGAAGTAAGACCTTGAATCAAGAATCTTCAGATGGATCATCTAGGACCGAGGAGGCCGGCCGTTAAGGTTGATCTTGGAGACCTCTAGGAGCATAAGAAGAGAAGTGAAGACCCGAAGGACACATGTCGTTAGGTATAACACTCTTTCACATTAGCTAGACTCCTCTACTTTGCTAGTTTCAATATTTGGTTAGATTCTAAGATGTGTTTTCTAGCGCCAGTTTTCAAAAGTCAAAATTTTTCATTCCGCAACAGCCGCGGTCAGCGGCTAGGGCGTTAGGAAATCCAACACCGTACTTACCGACTAGCTACAATACACCGTGCACTTACGGTTTATAAATTTTTAAAACGATACCGAGCTCGCATGCGCCGCATTTCTATAAACCTTTTATTTCAAAACTATAAAAGCGTGCACGGGTAAAGTCCCAACAAGTTTTGGCACCGTTGCCGGGGAAGCGGTAGTCATTAGGGGTTGATATTTCTGATTCAATTGTATATACATACTAACAAACTTACTTTAACTAAAAAAAATTCAAAAACAAAACTAACTTTTCTAACATTTGTTATCTGTCTTTTTAAACTGCTGTCATTCTAAGAATAATTGTAAGATTTTGCATAAAAAATTAGGAAACTAAAAGGATAGGAAGCACACAGTAAAAATTGGAACACCCACTCAAAAATTTGGCCACCAATTAATTCTCTTTGGCCGCAATTTGCGGCCCATCTTCCACCATTTACTCCAAATTTTTGGTGTTTTCTTTTGTGTCCTATTTGTGATCCATTTTTATACTCTAAATTTCATAATTGTGTGTGTAGCATATTGTCCATATATATCGTTTTTTACACTAAATATCGTATTTTTCAACGTTTTCAGATTTCAACGGAATTATGAGCAGCGATCGTGCGGAGCAAGGTTCATTTTCAATAATAAGATGATAGTGAAATACAGTGCCAAAGATCCGGGCAGTTTGACCCGTGCAAGCGAACATTCAAGTACTCGTGGATCGACTCAACGAGGGTCTCTTAACCTAAATCATATCGGTACGTATTTTTCTAACACCTTCTCTTAAATCCGACGCATTCTGCTATTCTATCTTCTGCAGGATTCTTCGCAAAATTTGCCGCCAATAGAACAGAGAACTAACCCGTATTTGTTGCAGCACTTAAGCCTAAAATGAAAAATATTTGCTTGATTGTTTGATTTGCTTAAAATTCTTTTATTGATTTGTGCATTTGCATCTTAATACGGACTTAAGGGCAACGAACCCAAACAAGATACGGTAAAGAATTTCATCACCTTTTCCGTGGCCCACAAATCACAAAACTATATTTTTGCATACCCACAGTAATTTTAAAATCAATTAGAATTCTGACTTTAAGGATTCACGCTCAATAGAGAAAGTTAACTGTGTTCAGAACACCGCTTAATGTTATATTGTTCACGAGGTGTCTGGGCAAGGGTTCACGGTGCAACCGCCAAAAGATAAAGGGCTATTCTAATTGAAGAACTTCGCAAAAACATTGGACAACCTCCCCTATCTCTGTACTGACTTCATGATCCGTATATCTTGAGCCCGTTTCTCGACATATTTTTACTTCGACAATCAGGTTCTTGAGTAGGTCTAGTTGACTTAGCATAACATAGACTGTTAGGTGTGTGATATTCTTTTCTTATGATTTTGAGAATGCATTTTGATATGGGTGACACACAATTCGATTCAGTTTTTCACAATCCATATTCTTTTGTTTATACTCATGCCTAATTCTTTTGTTAAAATTGCCAAGATCCTTCCCACATTCTTGAAAACTGCCCTTTCTTAGAGGGTGGCTAACTGTACCAGAATTTTGACATCTGCCACCAACCTAACACTCTTGAACCCAATCCCACTTCAAATATAGATCAATTGATTGAAAACTTAGAGACAGAGGTCGACAAGATGAATGTTTTAGCATCGCTACCTTCACAACACTCCCTTCCTAAGACAATTAACGCATCAATAGGGTATGATAGTGAGATGAATGCTAGGTTGACTGCTTTAGAGAAAGGTTTATAAGTAATGATGGCAGTCGAGAGTCAAACAGCTTCGTCGCCAACTATGTTCATATAACAATCTGATCAATTGTTTCATGCTCAAGCTCAATCATTGGCTAAAATCGACAAACAAGTGAAACATTTAGTTGTGTAGATTCCAGGGAGTGAACACAATCAACTAGAAACTAATAATACCAATATCTATCATCTAGGAATTCATCTGAGTGAGATAAATGAACAAACGAATTTTGAGTTCATAGATGATGATGATAAAATTGATTTGACTGAGTGTTGTCAGGGCAAGCAAGAAAACCCTCCGAGTCAGTCCGACACTTACCTTCAGTTACCAAATAGGCCTCCCATCATGTCACGACCTGGAATTTAGCACGTAACCGACACTTAAATCACGCATCGTCAAAGGCGTAACGTAATTCAAGTAAGCCGAAACTTAGAAAATCTAAACCTTTTTGCGGAAAATAGTGAGGGTGCAGTTTTGAAATAAAGGCATAATGAAATAAAGTTTATTTATAAATGCATAACTAATGATATAAGAAAATGCAAGTAGAATATACTAAAGTTGATAGCATTTTTCATCCTTTTATAAATTTGGTCAGCACATCCCTTGTATATTTTGATCCAAAACCACATACATAGCAATATATAGGTATCCCCGAGTGGGAGCTAACTCTTCGCCAAATGGCGGAATCACAACCAGGCAATAACAATAAATACGACGCCCAACGGCGAAGATCAACACTGAAAGAATAGGTAAATAAAGTAAGACATCAAAATCTCAAAGAAGCGAACATACACCCATCGCTCAAGTCTCGCAACACAAGTATTTCTAGGTCTCCAAATATACAAACTCTAGTTTCTGATTGATGGAGTTTATTTAGATGCAACAGAATATAAGTACGAGAGTGGGCACGATCCAATACGTGTCCCACCTACCAAAGCAAAACACCCTGGATGAAACTGTGTGCCAGCGATACCGCTACTAATCCCAAACTGTCAAACCTGCAAGAACTGTGACACAATAGGGGTGAGTTGCCGACTCGTGAGTAGAAAACATCAACAGGTAGAAATCGAATAAAAAAACGATTTTCTAGGTCATACTATATCATGAAGGTAATACTATGATATCTAGGGTGACCATGTACGCCTATATGTCAACAATCGAATCAATGTGAATGACATATATAAATAACATCTGAAACATATGCCTGCATGCATGTGGATATCATCCACGTGTCCATCAACAACACAAACAATATCATAGAACCTGAGTGTCCAACATCGACACTCGAAACATCATGAAAACATGTGCCTGTATGTATGAGGATATCAACCACGTGTGTCCATCAACGACACATCAAAATCATGGAACCTGAGTGTCCAACAACGACACTCGAAACATCATGAAACCCGTGTCCAGTATCGACACGTAAATCCTCATATCTCATGCGCCGCATACTCAGATCGGCCCTCATATCTATCTCATCTCAGGCGCCGCATACTCTGATCGACCCTCATATCAATCTCACGACTCCGGTCGGTATACTCAGGATAACCGCCGGGTCCAAAAATATCACCGGTAGGTAGTGCTCCCTTTGCCAGGCTCATCGTCTACACCATAAAAATCATTTCTTGGCCCGGGGTACCATACCGGGTCCACCATGTACCCGCAGACGGTGCCTCCCACTCCTCGAATCGGGTATGCTCACAACTCAGAACCGAGAAAACATATGGTGGACGCCTCGAAATATCATATCAAGAGAAACCGCGTTTTTAAAACAATAGACAATTTCCTTTGAAATATAACCACGGTTCTCAAATACAGAGATCTCATAAAAGCAATATCTCAATGCATATAACCATAAAATACTATGTATACAACATAGAACAGTAAGGTGAGTATATCAAGTATATCATGCAAACATGCCATATGATAGCATTAAAAAATTAAGAATAATATCAGGATATAACAATTCTACTGTGTAAGTGGTATAGCAGTTCTACTGTGTAAATTGCATAGCAGTTCTACTGTGTAAGTGGCATAGTAATTACCAATGATGAATATGTGTAAGCCGGTGATTCTGTGTAAGTGTAACAGGCGCATCATCGATAATTATGCAGGTGTACTAGTAGACGAAGTCAGGTAAATAAAAGGTATGAAACATCGTGTGTGTGTGTGTGTGTGTGTGTGTATATATATATATATATATATATCGTAGTAAAAGAAACGTGAGCGTATGCAAAAATAAGAGATCGTAAGCGCAAACAGTATATAAAATATGCAACTACGTAGGAGTCATACAGTTATAGTTTAAAATAGTGTGAATCGTTATTTTGAAAATAGGGGACTATGATATTGTTTGGAAAAGATACCATTTGAAAAGTTTATAGCGTCTCCTTGAATTCATCATTTAAAAAGGGTGTAACGATTCGTTAGTTTTGAAATGGGTATGACTCTAAACATATCACATTATCTACTTTGTGATATGAGATAAAAGGGTTCTCAAGTCAGAATAAATATCAGGTTCTATCCTTATATATCACGTACGAAATATCCATCGTACGATATCATCACAACAATAGTACGGATCTATAGTCACGTACATCATCTCATAACACATATATCTCAATCTTATCGTGTTATCGTTCACAGGTCTCATCGATATCGATCTCATAACATATCGATATCGATCTCATATCACGCCACTATAAATCTCATATTTGTCCTTTTTCAATCACTTTTATATATATATATATATATATATATATATATATATATATATATATATATATATATATATATCACTATTCACATTTCATATTCTCATATATCAATGTGAGTCTTCCTTATTTATTATATCATTTCACGCTAAATCTCCTAATCATATCCGTGGGTTTATACATAGGTTTTCTCCAAACTACAATTAATATATCACTTATCCATATCAATGGTTGCGGGGGTGCTATACGCCATCCACCCGACTTCCCCCGTAGATATAAATCTACTCACCTGCTAAACTCCTCGCTTAGCCGAAGTCGATATACTCCGTCATCTTGGAAGTCCACATGAAGGTACCTACAATCAATACACAATCGCAATGCTATTAAAATCAATGTCCGGAAACCGATACGGCACACGGTGTGCTCATAGGTTAAAACCTATAGCCTACGCATGCAAAAACAACCAAACAACTCTCGTCGTTGACGTACAAACATCCAACGAAAAAATCAAATCCAAATACCAAAACCACGAATTCAAATATCTTAAAAACATAGCCAAAACGATCTCAAGTAGCTCCCATATTTTGGCTCAGGTCAAAAGTGACTAAACTAACAGGTACAAGGGCTAGTTTATTGGGAGTGTGTGCTACAGAACAAACCACAACACCAGATAACAACATTTATCCGGCGAGATGAAGAAAATACCTGGCATCGCCGGTCTGTATAGGGGCAATTGGGCTCGAACTTTGGGGGTGGTTTTCTAGTGGTCTAGTTAGGTCAGTGGACTTGTTTGATTTTCTTAAAAATACCGCAAATAGCTCCAGAGTCCCTGTAGGGCAACAAAACTTCACAAAATCGACACAAGACAAATTCTAAACTCGTGTATTGGGTTATATTCTCTGGCCCAGGTCAGGAAAATCATCACTAAAGTTCTACAACACTCACTACACCTATATTACCTCTTTACAAGTCCACAACATCACTAAAGATCAACTTGGAATATTTTAAGATCATCAAAACCATATTGGTTTAACTCTAAACTAACAATAGGATATACTAACACAAATATTTAACTAAAAGTGTAGAGATTACCTCATTTGGCAACTCAAGAAAATTCTTGGGTTGCCCAAAGTCTTCAAAATCCAAACTTGAATGGTCCATAGGGTTTAGGAAGATATAGGGATCATTTTTAATGAAGATAGCATGGGGTTTTGGTGATGAATTGGAGATGATACATAGAGGTAGAGGAGGTGGAGGAAGCATGAAGGAGAAGATAAAGAAAAACAATTGGGAAAAGAAAGATGCAGCCAAATATCTCTCTCTTCCTCTTATCCTCACTCTCTCTTATGCTCACTCTCTCTCAAATATCTCTTTTGTCTCCCCTCTCTCTCTTTCATGACTCATGGCATCTATTTTCTTTTCTTCTTTCTTTTTTCTTCTTACAATAAATCACAAGTCACAAATACAAATGAACAACATCCAACAAAATGCAACATAACATGGTGCACTAGCCATGGAAAAATATAAAAATACGGATTTGACTTAATCGTGATTAGTAGTGCACTAATCAAGTTTAATTTAAACTCTCATATAATTAATTATAAAAATTCCAAAATCCGATAAATATCATTATAATAAATAAATCATTTTAATCTCCACTTATATTCCAAATATTGGCATATAATTTTACCATTTTATGAAAAACCCCTATTCGCAAATCGAATAGTTTTCGCAAAATATATTATTTTAATATTTAAATTCCAAAAATAATATCTATATTTCTGAAATGTTACACATCACTTTTGATCTTCAGGATGATTTAACTGATATACTACTTGAAGATTAGATTCTTGGACTGACTTATTACAGCGAGAAAATTTTTGAGGAGACTTGTGAATTTGTCGGGTATGGTTTCGATATAGTGTTCGATATAATTCATAATTAGGAACCCATGTCTCTAGTTTTACCAATTAAAGAAGTTTTTGACGAAACTTTAGAGTGGGAACCTACATTTTTAGATGACATGGACCTACCCATATGTAAATGTGATGCGAGAGAGCTTGAATTTGGAGATATGAGCTGTAGTGACGAGAATATAATTGTGGAGAAGTACAGGGAGAAAGAAACCTTTGAAAAACATTCTTTCATGCCATATTTTAAGGAGATATTTGTGGATGAACTTAATATTCTTTGTGAGTTTGAGTCACGATCACATTGGGAACATCCTGTGGAACTTTCTTTTACTGAACTTTTTGAGCATGAACTCCAGTTTTTAAACAAACTTGATCTCGAAACTCAACACATGATTCACTCGGGCAACAATTCTTTAACTCCTTCAAAACTTCGTCTTCATCTTCAACATTTTTTGATCTCTATTTTCACACATCCATGCCCATTACTAATATCTAACCATACCACTAACATGTACATTTACTTTTTCTTTTTCATATACTTTTCCTTTTACCAGCCCTGTCTTATATCGACAAAATTTTTGAACGGATGGTACTAATTTCTGATCTAACACAATCTCTTAACTTGTAAATACTATAATTAGCTCTTAGATTTCTTTCTTTTTTGTGAATAAAAACTTACCCTGATGTCTAGGTCTAGCTATCGGAGACGGGAAGAATGATGATGATATCGTAAAACTCAAGTTTGGGGGTGAGCACTCCGTTTACTTTTTACGCATCATGTGTAAAATTCTGCATTGCATATATATTGAAAAACCAATAAAAATTTGAAAAAAAATTCAAAACATAAAAACTTTATCGTCAAATTAGCTAGCGGGGAAACTTAGACTCAAAATCTGACAGTTCAATTGATAAAATAAAAACAACTAAATCCATTTCGAGAAATTGAAAACCCGAAAGATAACCCTCTTTTGAGTTTAACCGTAGCTAATATACATCTTTTGCATCACAGTACACGTGTCATGAGTTTTTGAGAATAAGATGACAAGTTTGAAATGTTTTAAAACTTTTGAAAAATCGTTAAACTTCTTTAGGATCAAACATGTTTGTTCTGAAATAAATAATATCAAGAATAATTTATAAAGTGAAGTGAATATGAAGGATATTATTGAAAGTTTTAATAGAGGCAAAAAGTCTAAAAAAATAACCCATCTAGAACTTTGTTGGAGTGATTACGCACCTTATCCACATGAACACGTCTTTTGGATGAAAAAGAAAAACCGGCAATATCTCCGTTTGCACTGCTTTCAGAATATTTTAAAACGCAAAAAAATGAATCTTTTGTTTTGTAGCCTTGGTGTCTTGGGCAATTAAGTCCTAGGGGTGTCTCTACAGCTAATGCCTTAAAACCATCTGGTTTGGGAGTCATTGACCCAAACCTCTCTAAGTCTCCAATCGCCTAATTAAACAAGCCAAGCCTGTGTTCTCTCTGAGTTAAAAGTCCTCACGGTTCTTTGTGAGAGAATAATCTTGGCAGGGACGATTTTTCTATTATAAACAGTTTTTTAGCGAAAATATAAAAGTTTAAATTTGAAAGATTATAAGAATTTTTGCACGATCACTAAAGGTGTGTATGAACAAAAGTATGTGAATGGTAGGAATGAAAAATAAGACTTTGTTTTCTGTTAAAGATAATAGAAATTCTGACTTAAAACTTAACTGAAGAATGAAATTTAAGAAAATCTTAAGTCTTTTCAAACTCGTGTGATCCTTTAGAAAACTTTCCTGATCCGTATTTATAACATGATGACCCTAATCGAAGTTTTTAAAACCTAACGATGCTATTTGAATAATCATGTGAAGACGTATATGAACTTATGTTAAATAAGATGCGAGGAGTGAAAAAAAAAGGTTTGACGTTTCTAACTTAGGATGATAGAACTTCTAGCTTTGACACTTAACCTTAAGATTAGAATAAACTGTTTCCTAATGAAACTAGCTTGACGGGATTTTGTGGGTGTAATCCGTTGATAACCCTCAGGAGACAAAACTCCTCCTGGTAGGGACACTTAAAGGTTTAACGAATTGTTGCACGGGCTCAGTACAATCACGCTCCCTGCAAAAGAGTGGTTAGGATTTTATTTTGCTCAGGACGTGCAAAAGATAGGTTTGGGGGTATTTGTTGGCATGATTTATTAGATTTTAATACCGCTCATTTCCTATCATTTTATCAATAAATAGTGCTATTTAATCCGTGTCTTCTCATTAGTACAAATTACAGGTAGACAGGAAAAAACACTAGAGACTTACACAACATATATAGAAACGACGGTTTTTAGCCAGAACTGCAAACTGGACAGAATACAGATCAAATTAAATGATTTTGCAACAGATGAAGTTGTGTACAATAATATTCATTCTTTTGGTCCAACATGATCATGTGTGAACAAGTATTGGATCATAAGCACAAAGGGGGATGAACCATCACCAAGTGGGAAAACACCATCATGGTGTCATGCAAGTGGCTAATGCAAGTGGATTATTTGAAAAGGTGGTGATTTGAAATGTGAACACAACATATACCCACTTGCATTTCTTCTCTGTGTTTTAGCTTCAGATTGCACCCATGTGTGAATTAAAAGAAATTACAACTCCAGGGAGATGTTCATATTACCAAAAGACTGCAGTGAAAAGGTGGGCCCCATCCTCCATTTTTTGGCCGCCAATTAATTATACTTGGCCGCAAATTGCGGCCAAGTCAGAGCCAAATTGGCTCTTCCAAGTTTGGTGGGTCCCTTGTTATCCATTAGTCCACTTGTATATGCAACTTTTGATTTTGAGTTGTCTATAAGTAGCAGATCTCAGATTAATTTCTGGGTTGGATTTTTGAGTGAGAATTTGAGTGTGTAATATTTGATAGCTTCCTCTTCTTTCCTCTTTGAACTATCATTTGAGAGCCCCATTAAGAAGATTGAGCTTGTTATCTAACTTGTAGCTCCAATCCTTCCATTTTGTGAATAAAGAACTTGCACTCTTTTGTTTAATTTCTTACTTGTTTCTTTACTTGTTTACTTATGCGTTCTTTCTCTTGTGTTTCATTTTCATTTATATGATGTTTGAGTGATCTCTTTGGTTGTGGTGCTGGTGAGGATGTGAGATGAATGGATTTGCCTTCTTCCTTCTCTTGTGATATTTAATGTGCTCAAATCTTGATTGCAACCTAAAGATTGCTAACTTGGATTGGTTTGATATGCAATGTGATTCTATGGTTACTTGGTAACCTCATCATAAACCATATTCTCTCCAAGACCCTATGTTGCAATGTTAAAGTTAGAATCACACTAGTGTTAAGATTGCTTAGCGTTTAGATAGGGTATTTTGTTAACAAGTTGATTGACACCCTTCTCCATTCATATACCTTATATTATCACCACTCAATTAAACAAGGTAATGCTAAACCACTTTGCTCTTATTGCTAATTTGTGTATTTGTTGATGATTTATGCTTGCTAACCCTTGTGATTAGTTTGATACTTCATATTTGGACATACAAATGGTAAGTGAGAACAATACGGATTCGTTTCATTTCTTGCGTTGACATCGACATCTTGATGGTTTGTGCTTTGCGAACGTCTTGACAAGCCATGCTTCATATTGGAATCAATACAAGGACGGAACAACTCATGATCAAAGGAGCGTCGAAGAATTCACCACGATTCAACCATCCGAACCGGAGCCACGGCCGTTTTCTTAATTTGTTCTATAATTTCGTATTTTCTAACTTCATGACAAACCATTCTTAAACTCAATTCTTTCTCCTTGAACCTTTAATGACAACTCCTAATCACCAATTCCCTATGGATCGATCCGTACTTACTGGCTAGCTACAACGCGCCGTGCAGTTGCGGTTTATAAATTTTTAAAATGAGACCGAGCTCACATGCACCGCATTTCTAAAACCTTTTATTTCAAAACTATAAAAGCACACGCGGGTAAAGTCCCAACAACCGTTCATTCCGGTCTCTTCGTTAAAGAGTATCGCATACCAGTTCTAGGGGTAGAAATTGTCAAACCCCTAATAACTCAATAAGTCGTGCAGGCATCGAACTCATAACCATCTGAGATACAACTAATAACACTTATTAGTTTATCTCAACTGTCGTGGTCACGGAATTCTAGTTATAGTCGTGTCCTGCATAGCGTGACATCGACCCCTTATACCGGGAGAGATGAATCCCCTCGACACTCACTTCCTCCATATGCTTCGGGACTATACCCAACGAAAACCTATTTTCATGGACCTTTTAAGCCGTTGGAAGGTAGTAATCAAAGTATAGTGGAAATACACACAAGACACTATGGAGATCTCAGGTCAAGGGACTACCCTGTACTATCGTCACCAGAGAACAGTGAAAATAGATCCTAGCACCTCTACTTAGGTTTTAACAAGAGCAAGTAACAATTTAAAATTTTCTAAAGAGCTAAGTCTACAAACAAGAATCAAACTAAATGTTTATGGTTTCAAAAGAAAGCAAACAAGAGATTTATCTAGATGATAAGGAGCTCCAACCTTTGTAGCCAAGTCCGTCACTTCTAAAGCTCCTTATAGTGGTCCTTTAAACTCTTTCTTGATCTCCACTTGAAGAAATGAGTAAGTTTTCTCAGTGTCTTCTTCGTCGAAAATGATCCTCCTTGAGACTACTCTAACTCAAGCTCACACTTCACTAATCAAAATATTAGTGAAGAGAACAACCTAAACTAATTTGCCAGTTTTCTTTAGGTTGATCAAATAAGGTTTTTACTTACTAAAAATTCTTTTCTTTTTCTTTTCTCTTGAATGAATAGTGTTTCAAGAGATGAAGAAGATGAAGATGGAGGAGATGATATGAACTTGGAATTGTGATAAGATTCCAGATATTTTAGCAATGGTTATATTGTTGAATAAAACAAGAATGTGTCATATGTTCTACATACATCTTAACAAATGATTCATTCTCTTTTATTCTTTAAAGATTAATGATAAATATCTTGATTCGTATCTCATTTCAAATGTGATTCTCATACATCCATCTTTCATGTATCATCAACCATGACACAATATGTTTATATGTTATTTATATCAAATATAAATAATGTATAAAGAGAAGAAAAATATCAAGTGAGCATAATATTAGTTTATATATATATATATATATATATATATATATATATATATATATATATAATTATTAAATCAATATTTGATTTAATAATCCGGTTATATCAAATATAATCCGGCTAATATCAAATAACGCTATATTAGAATACGGTATCATATATCCGTATTTAATCAAGCTCTCGCACATATCTCCATACATACCCTACTTCGTTTAGCTTGAGCTAGGAAACATCTATTTGGGACTCTAAAAACTCGTCAATATGCTGATAGTAGGTAATGATCATATCAAACAGCTACAAGCACGTCAGCGGTACTAGCTGTTAGTGTATATGCCCTAGAGGCCATTACTGTATCATACTAGCTTGTATATTACTTGATGGAAGCTTGGGATATTCACAAGTTGTATAGACAATCTTGCTCAAAATGGTAGTATGCTACTTGGTTTTTTTCTACTTTAATATGTGCATGTGTTTCTTTTAGCATATCGCTTATACATATTAGTAGAGCCCTTAGGATCATTGCTTGATTACCAGCGTTGTGATGACAGTCACACTCGTGGGGGCTGGGTAATCCACAAGCACATCCTTATACAGGTCCCTAGTCGTAGGACTATCGAGACAGGGCATCGATACTCCGGAGTAGACTAGCGTATGCGCTTCTCATCCCAGCAGGGGAGACGGTCTGTCCCACAGCCGTCAGTACGTCGTACTTGAGATAGTATGTGGGTGCTCGTTAGGTTACGAGTACACTGGACAGGACTCGTCGGGAACTGTTGGTTGGTATTATACCTATCGTCAGTTATCAGTTCCCAGGTGACATGAGTACAGCTTAGTCCGCTGACTTGACACCGTCACTTCGCCTCGAGTGTGTTCCCACTGTAGTTTGATTACTACCCTACCATGGCTCAAAAGAGTCGTGCAAACAGGTAGTAGTTCGGTGCAGTCCCGAAGCACTTGGAGGCAGTGACGGTTAGACAGGATTCGTCTCTCCTGGTATTGGGAGTTGATATCACGCTGTGTCAAGGAGAGCCATTACACATAGTCATCCCTGGCCAGGGCAAGCGAGATATACTGGTAGGTTTCCAGTGTTATCTCAGGATGTTCTAGTCTACACTCCGACACGACTTGTACCGCTATTAGGGGACTGACGTTTACCGCCCCCTAGGCCCGCCATGCGATATTCTCAGACGAACAGACCGGACTGTACGGAGATTGTCACATTCAGGCTCAGTAGGAGTTCGGATGGGTTTTACCTCATCAGTCTTCTTATCGGCATCTACCTGGAGGCCGTTACGCACAGGTAGTGCCGCTTGTGGTCTGTGGTTAAACCCACTGACAGCGTAGTGTCGAGTCTTTAGAGTCCCACACAGAGAGCTATTCGCCTTTGGGCAAAAAGAGTAGAGGTCGCATGGTTTTGCGACAGGGTTCGGTCACATCCGCGCGCTTGTGCACGTTTGGTGTCCGGGCAGTTATTACTAGCGGGCTTTGGTTTAAACCAGATCCTAGTATACGTTTTTGGATTGGTTTTATCTCATTAGTATTCGTGTTCCTCGGAACGCGGATGCGGGTGTGTATGCACGGTTGACCGAGACAGTGGCAGAGGATTCTCATTAGGGTTGTTGACTGTTGACTTTTTCTAAACCCTAATGAGAATAAGAAATATGATTAGTAATAATATTAATTAAGTATTACTGTGCCATGGTTGGGTTGAAAGTTTGACTTTATTGACTTGTTGACTTTGTTGACTGGTTGACTAGCTTGGACTTGTTGACCATCATCATTACAATGGCTATCATTTCATGGCTATGACTTTTGCTTGCTTGTTTGTTCACAAAATGCATTAAATGCATGAAATGATATTGCCATTGAAATGAACCATCACATAATAATTGATTACAATTATTATTATGATTATTTTGGTTTTTGAGAGCATGGTTGCAAAAGTCTTCACCCATTCTATCATTCTCACTCTCTCTCATCCAAGCTATCTCCATTGCTCTCCCTCTTCCTCTAGCTCAAGGAAAAATCCCTCTCATGAGTTGAGAACCATTTTCCTTTGAGATAAAACACCAAAACCACTTTCTACTCATCCTAAGGTTGAAGGTTTAGCAAACCTAACACTTTAGTTTCCTCTAGATTGAGGTTAGAGCCAAAGGTAGAAGCTTTCGGGTGGATCCATCTTCGACACAAGGAGACGACGATGTGAGGCCGATCCGACCACCATAAGGAGTCGAAGAGAAGGAGTTCAAGTTAAGGTATAATCCCTAACATAGTAGTTAAACTCTTAGTTAGGTTGTTAGATAGTTTGTTTAGCAAAGATCCCTTTTTAGAGTCCATGTTACCTCCACCGAAAAAATCGTTTTTCACCATTTCCGCATCCCCGAAAGAACCGGGACGGGTAACGTGGACTTACAGTGGTATCAGAGCCTAGCTAAACACTATCTAACATGTTAGCAAAGTAAATAGAAGTTCGATCGGAGAAAAAAATCACAAAACATGCCCAAAATGTTAACTTTCTGCCGATTTTTATTTCTGTTCAAAAAATAATTAATCTTACACTAAAAATCTGCTCTTGGTTTTTAAAGAACACAGGAGAAAATTGGTCCACTAACTCGGTCAAAGCGCCGCGGACCTGCGGCACGAGCCTGCTCCTGCCGCGGATCCGTGGCCGAGTTGACTCGGCTGTGGGTCAATTATCCTGCAGTGTTCTTATAGGGGTATTTTGGGATTTTTACAATATGTTTTTTCTGCCCAGATTTTCCAGAAAGCAAATTTGTATTTTGGGGTGGTTACAAATCCGTATTTTGATCGAACTTCTATAGACTTTGGCTAATGGGTTATATCTGTGATGTGATATATGTATTGAACGTCTGCTAATCGCTATACGTCGATTAGTGGGGGTTGTACATGTCTGTGATCTGTAATGTTGCTGTTATGTGTATATGAATTCGTTAGATTGTCGCGGATGAATAGCCGGGGGGTTGTGAGATGAGAGTTTTCTTTATCTTTCAATTCATGTAATTTGTAATTGATGTAATATTATTTATCTGGCCGTACATCCGGGATGAGGTTGTAGCCGCCATTGTATAATTTCTTTTACTGTTTTTGCTCCTAGGATAGACCCAAGGTGGGGTGCATAAACTACCGGGTATCTCGAAGTACCGAGCGGCCTACTCACGTTGTTGAGGGAGGTTGCTTCACTTCGGGTACTTGGCGGGTAGTTTGCTGCACCCTTAGGGGTCTAGGGTGGGGTCTTGGCTATTCATCGCGACCGTGTAATCCGCTTTTCGTTACAGGCTCGAACGAAATGCGGATTCCTAGTATATCCAATGTGTTCATCTGTGATCTGGAATGGCTATCATTGCATCTGACGAATGTATATATCTATATATGATATCTATTTAGGCGTTGCTTATATTTTGCATCGGCGCTAGTCCAGCCCCCGCTCTGTCGTTAATTAAGTAACCTAACGGGTAATGACGGGGCCCCGTGGCGAATGCGGATGGCATAAGCGTACGTCATATTTTCGTTGTTTTCTGCAATGGTAGGATTAAATGATGGGACGCATTAAATTAATGCAAGAAAATAAACCAAAGTAAAGTCGTTGGAACAATTTCAAAACCACTCGGTTTCGTTTCAAAAACAACTTTTAAACGCGGAGCTTAAGCCACTCCTTTTAAAAGTTATCTTGTTCCTTCGATTATATCAAGTTCACAACGTTCACAGTTTCTCCAAAACCATTCGTAGCCCTCCGTCATTTCAGTTAAATATTCAGTAGTATTCAAGCTATGTATTTTGACCTTCGCCAAGGCATAGTGATTGGTAGCTGCTAAATATTTATCTGTAGCATAGATAGATGCGTTGGTTTGGGACAGTCGTACTACTATTTTGGCCTTCGTCAAGGATATGTACGGGTGGGTTTAAATTAACCTGGATAATGACGGGTAGAACTTGACATGTGACTTATGATATGTTGGCCTTCGTCAAGGTCATAAGAGCATGGGGCAAAAATCCACATCGGGAGTTTCTAAAGAAACTGAAACTTGCTAGCGCTGCATACCATTTGGAGTGTGATGATTCTGGTAGGATTCCTTCAGTTTTATCACACGATATTTGGATCACGATCCTACTGTGAGTATATGCTACTCCTCGAGAACTTTCTCACTTAACGATCAATGCTATAAACCAAGTAGGTGTCTAGAAAGGTGTTAGTGGGGCTACGCCCCCAGGGAAAAGAGGTTATTTAATTAAGGAACTTCGCGAAAGCGTTGGAAAACCTCTCTCGAAGTACCGACACTGGCCTGGCTGAACGGTTAAGCAAGTATTGTACGGTGAGATGGATCCCGACTAATTCTTCCTTTTTGGTTTGAGGAGGGATTCAAGAAACAATGGGAGCCATCCTTTTTAGATAAATTAAAAACCAATCTAAACTTGCAAGAGCAACATGCTGAGTGTTTTCTTCTCTCTCTCTTAATTGCAGCGACCCAGTGACCACACATAGGTTACATCTAGATAATAAAATGACTGAATCTGACTGTTATGATTGGCAAAGGTCTATCCAGATGTCCATTGCCCATGACAAGCTGGGACACCTCTTAACTAATCAAACCCCTGCCGTCTCAGGATCAGTTTCCCCCGTCACGGATAGTGATATCCGTAAGACATCGGAAAAAGACTGTGCGAAAGCCAAGTGCCTCGTGTTAGCCTCAGTTGATGGTACATACCAGAGGCAGCATGAGAAGATGAACTTAGTTTCTATCTTCCTCCATAACAAAGATTTATATGGAGAGCAATCTCGTATCGCAAGATATGAGACCTCGAACGAATTGCTTCAAGCGAGGTTGGTTATCGGGTCATCTGTAGAGGGCAACGTCCTTACAGAGACCAGCTATTTTGAGCTCACGGACCTGATGACCACGTTGAAGAACGGGTCAAATACTGACTTGATTCTACAGTCTCTGCCCTCTGCTTATACCCTGAAGGAAACCAGGGAAGTAGAAGGAAGGGGAAGGGCAAAAGTTTCGGGACTGGATGTAGTAAAGGAGGGACGTTTCTATTGTTACAGGAATGAACATTGGCAGAAGGATTGCAGGGCTAGTAAAGCCAGTAGCCAGGATTCGAAGCATGTTGTGGCTTCGGTTTCGGGTGTGTTTGTAGTAGAGAACTGTATGTCAGTTAACCCTACTTCCTGGGTATTGGATACCGAATTAGGATCTCACATCTGTAATTCGTTACAGGCTCTGAGAAACCGTAGGGTTATCAAGATAGGTGATATGACTCTCAGGGTTGCTAACGGAATGAGCATGAATGCTGAATCCGTAGGGGAATATCATCTTGGACTGACAACTGGACAGATATTGATTCTGCGTAACTGTTTGTATGTACCAGGTGCGACTTGTAATATCATATCTGTATCCTTACTTTCTAAGGAAGGATATGATTTTACTTTTGTAAGAGATGTGGTCCACATCCACCTAAATCAAGTTCTGATTGGGTCTGGTACGTTAGAAAACGGGATATACGTATTGAACCAAGCTCAGATTTTCAGTGTCCAAAACACACTTAAAAGAAAGTCCCCGGAATTAAATCAGGCTTTCTTATGGCATTGTACACTGGATCATATTAATGAGACACGGTTAACTAAGTTACATAAAGAAGGATACTTGAATCCGTTCGAGTATCAGTCTTATGCCACTTGTGAATCTTGTCTCATGGGAAAGATGACAAAAACTCTGTTCACTGGACACGGAGTAAGAGCGAGCGAGCTCTTGGGACCCATACACAGTGACGTGTATGGTCCAATGTCTACACATGCGTGAAGCGGTTATTCATACTTGATTACTTTCACAGATGATTTCTCTAGGTATGGACATGTCTTCCTGATGAAGCATAAATCCGATGCCTTTAAGAAATTTCGGGAATACAAGAATGAAGTTGAAAAACAAACAGGCAAAGGTATCAAGAAACTAAGATCTGATCGAGGTGGTGAATACTTGAGTGCCGAGTTTCTGAACTACTTAAAAGAGAATGGAATTCTCTCTCAGCTTACTCCTCCATACACACTACAGCACAACGGTGTATCGGAAAGGCAGAATCGAACCCTATTGGATATGGTTCGTTCCATGATGAGTAAGGCTGAGTTACCGCGATCCTTCTGGGGTTATGCACTAGAATCAGCTGCATATCTTTTGAACAAGGTTCCTTCCGAAACTGTACCTACCACACCATATCAGATGTGGTGTGGGAAGAAACCCCATCTTCAATATCTGAAGATATGGGGATGTCCAGCTTTTGTTAAAAAGCAGCATGCGGACAAACTCGAGGCACGCTCAGTACTGTGTAAGTTTGTGGGATACCCAAAGAACTCCAGGGGGTATCTTTTCTATTACGCAGAGGAACAAAAGATTTTTGTTTCTCGTCATGCCCACTTTCTGGAACATCACTTTTTAGAAAAAGGAATAAGTGGGAGCGCAATAGAACTGGAAGAAATTCCAGAACCACAAGCTATTACTGAAAGCTTGGAAGAACCAGAAGTTTCAGGAGAACCGGACATTCCTGCGCCGCTCCGCAGGAGTAGTAGGCAGTCTCATCCTCCCAAGAGATACTACGGTTTTCTCATAGACGGGGATAGAGAGGATTGCACTGTTGATTATGATGAGCCTACTAGCTTCCAGCAAGCCATTCAGAGCGGTGACTCAGTAAAATGGCTGGATGCAATGCGGACCGAGATGGAGTCCATGTACACCAACAAAGTTTGGACTTTGGACTTTGCTCCAGAAGGGATAAAACCCATAGGCTGCAAATGGATCTTCAGAAAGAAGATTGGTGTAGATGGGCAGGTTGAAACCTATAAAGCTAGACTTGTTGCAAAGGCTTTTCGTCAAAGACCTGGTTTGGACTATGACGAAACCTTTTCTCCAGTGGCTATGGTCAAATCCATTCGGATCCTTCTTGCCATTGCTGCCTTCCACGATTATGAGATCTGGCATATGGACGTAAAGACGGCTTTCCTATATGGAAATTTGGAAGAGTGCGTCTATATGGATCAGCCGGAGGGATTCATTCAGAGTGGGAGCAACGGTAAAGTGTGCAAGTTGCTCAATTCCATCTATGGACTGAAGCAGGCATCGCGGAGTTGGAACATCTGCTTTGATGATACTGTCAAAGAATTCGACTTTATCAAAAACCCAGATAAACCATGCATTTACAGTAAGATTGTAGAGAGAACTGTGGTATTCCTCGTCTTGTACGTGGATGACATTCTCCTAATAGGAAATGATATTCCTATGCTACAATCAGTCAAAGGATTCTTGTCACAGAGGTTCTCCATGAAGGACCTGGGCGATGCCAACTACATTCTGGGGATTCAGATCTATCGTGATAGATCTAAGAGGATGTTGGGACTTTCGCAGTCCAGGTACATCGACACCATACTGAGACGATTCAGTATGAAAGATTCCAAGCGCGGTAACCTACCGGCTTGTCACGGAATCACCCTCTCCAAAGAGATGTCTCCCAAGACTGATTTGGAAAGGGCTCGCATGTCATCAATACCCTACGCATCTACGGTAGGTTCTATAATGTATGCGATGTTGTGTACCAGACCAGATGTAGCATACGTATTGAGCGTTGTAAGCCGGTATCAGTCGGACCCAGGGGAGAAACACTGGATAGCAGTAAAGAACATTCTCAAGTACCTGAGAAGGACTAAGGAGATATTCTTGGTATATGGAAGAAAAGACCTCCAGATCGAGACCTTTGCTGACTCCAGCTTCCAGAGTGACAAGGATGACTCCAAGTCCATGTCGGGTTATGTCTTTACCCTCAATGGAGGGGCGGTTTGCTGAAAGAGTTCCAAGCAGGAGATCGTTGCTGACTCGACTATGGAAGCGGAGTACATAGCTGCTTGCGATGCCGCAAAGGAAGCTGTCTGGATGAAGAAGTTCCTCACGGAGCTTCAGGTGGTTCCTACCATTGTTGATCCAATACCGCTATATTATGACAACAGCGGCGCTATAGCTTTAGCGAAGGAACCCAGGTCCCATCAGAAGTCCAGGAACATTTTGAGGCGGTACCACCTGATCAGGGAGATCGTAGATCGCCGGGAGATCGAGGTGAAGAGAGTAAATTCAGAAGATAATACTGTAGATCCACTCACGAAGGCTTTACCCCAGACTCAGTTCGAGCGGCTGATCGAGATGATAGGTCTCCGATACGCCAGTATATAGCCTTAGTGCAAGTGGGAGATTGTTAGTGTATATGCCCTAAAGGCCATTACTGTATCATACTAGCTTGTATATTACTTGATGGAAGCTTGGGATATTCACAAGTTGTATAGACAATCTTGCTCAAAATGATAGTACGCTACTTGGTTTGTTTCTACTTTAATATGTGCATGTGTTTCTTTTAGCATATCGCTTATACATATTAGTAGAGCCTTTAGGATCTTTGCTTGATTACCAGCATTGTGATGGCAGTCACACTCGTGGGGGCTGGGTAATCCACAAGCACATCCTTATACAGGTCCCTAGTCGTAGGACTATCGAGATAGGGCATCGATACTCCGGAGTAGACTAGCGTATGCGCTTCTCATCCCAGCAGGGGAGACGGTCGGTCCCACAGCCGTCAGTACGTCGTACTTGAGATAGTATGCGGGTGCTCGTTAGGTTACGAGTACACTGGACAGGACTCGTCGGGAACTTTTGGTTGGTATTATACCTATCGTCAGTTATCAGTTCCCAGGTGACATGAGTATAGCTTAGTCCGCTGACTTAACACCGTCACTTCGCCTCGAGTGTGTTCCCACTGTACTTTGATTACTACCCTACCACGGCTCAAAGGAGTCGTGCAAACAGGTAGTAGTTGGGTGCAGTCCCGAAGCACTTGGAGGCAGTGATGGTTAGACAGGATTCGTCTCTCCCGGTATTGGGAGTTGATATCGCGCTGTGTCAAGGAGAGCCATTACACATAGTCGTCCCTGGCCTGGGCAAGCGAGATATACTGGTAGGTTTCCAGTGTTATCTCAGGGTGTTCTGGGCTACACTCCGACACGACTTGTACCGCTATTAGGGGACTGACGTTTACCGCCCTCCTAGGCCCGCCATGCGATATTCTCAGACGAACAGACCGGACTGTACGGAGATTGTCACATTCAGGCTTAGTAGGAGTTCGGATGGGTTTCACCTCATCAGTCTTCTTATCGGCATCTACCTGGAGGCCGTTACGCACAGCTAGTGCCGCTTGCGGTCTGTGGTTAAACCCACTGCCAGCGTAGTGTTGAGTCTTTAGAGTCCCACACAGAGAGCTATTCGCCTTTGGGCAAAAAGAGTAGAGGTCGCATGGTTTTACGACAGGGTTCGGTCACATCCGCGCGCTTGTGCACGTTTGGTGTCCGGGCAGTTATTACTAGCGGGCTTTGGTTTAAGCCAGATCCTCGTATACATTTTGGGATTGGTTTTATCTCGTTAGTATTCATGTTCCTCGGAACGCGGATGCGGGTGTGTATGCACGGTTAACCGAGACAGTGGTAGAGGATTCTCATTAGGGTTGTTGACTGTTGACTTTTTCTAAACCCTAATGAGAATAAGAAATATGATTAGTAGTAATATTAATTAAGTATTATTATACCATGGTTGGGTTGAAAGTTTGACTTTGTTGACTTGTTGACTTTGTTGACCGGTTGACTAGCTTGGACTTGTTGACCATCATCATTACAATGGCTATCATTTCATGGCTATGACTTTTGCTTGCTTGTTTGTTCACAAAATACATTAAATGCATGAAATGATATTCCCATTGAAATGAACCATCACATAATACTTGATTACAATTATTATTATGATTATTTTGGTTTTTGAGAGCATGGTTGCAAAAGTCTTCACTCATTCTATCATTCTCACTCTCTCTCATCCAAGCTCTCTCCATTGCTCTCCCTCTTCCTCTAGCTCAAGGAAAAATCCCTCTCATGAGTTGAGAACCATTTTCCTTTGAGATAAAACACCAAAACCACTTTCTACTCATCCTAAGGTTGAAGGTTTAGCAAACCTAACACTTTAGTTTCCTCTAGATTGAGGTTGGAGCCAAAGATAGAAGCTTTCGGGTGGATCCATCTTCAGCACAAGGAGACGACGAGGTGAGGCCGATCCGACCACTACAAGGAGTCGAAGAGAAGGAGTTCAAGTTAATGTATAACCCCTAACATAGTAGTTAAACTCTTAGTTAGGTTGTTAGATATTTTGTTTAGCAAAAATCCCTTTTTAGAGTCCATGTTACCTCCACCGAAAAAATCGTTTTTCACCATTTCCGCATCCCCGAAAGAACCGGGACGGGTAACGTAGACTTACACTAGCTGCACGTAACGGCTACCCAGGTATTGAACGAATTGAAGATCCACAAGTAAACTTGTCCAAACTCCCTGTAGAGCCTATTAGCAACACTTACTGTACAGTCCGATCTCTTCGTCTGATATGTTGCATATCGGGTCTAAGGGGTAGTATCTTCAGACCCCAATAACTCGATAAGTCATGCCGATGTGTAGCCTATAACCAATCGAGAAACTACTGATAACATCTATCAATAAATCTCATCAGCCCTGGCTAGGGACTTGAGGTTATAGCCAATCGTGCATATCATAACATCAACTCCTAATACCGGGAGAGACAAAACCCCTCCTATCGCTCGCTGCCTTCATGTGACTCGGGATGGTACCCAACTACCACTTGTTTGCACGACTCAGTAGAGCCATGGTAGGGAGGTAATCAAAGCACAGTAGGAACAACACAAGACACTATGACGATCTCGGGTCTACAGACTAACCTGTACAAGTGTCATCAGAGAACTGTTATCTCACGATAAGTATGGTACCATCTAGGAGTTCTCGGCAAGTCCGTTCGGTGTACTCATTCTCCAATGAGCACCTAGATAAAATATTTAGTGTCAAACACCAATGGTTATGGGATCAACCATAGCCCTATACAGGGTTAAGAAACTTACACACTAGTCTACTCTGGAATATCGATGCCCTGTCTCAATACTCGCTCGACTAGGAACAATTAAGGATATGCTTGTAGACTACATAGGCCTTACTAGTATGATCTACATCATATTTTTGGTAGTCAAGCAAATATTATAAGGGCTTTATCAACATGTATCAATAAAATAGTAAACTAAAACAAGTGCACATGTTTAGATAAAGAGTAATCAGATATCATACTATCATGTTGAGCAGGAATGTCCTATGTGTGTGTGTGTGTGTTTTCAAGCATCCACTATAATTTACAATAATAGCCTCTAGGGCATACATATCACTAACAATCTCCCACTTGCAATAAGGCCAGTTGTTGTCATATCATATATCCAACATCCCAAAAAGTCTCTTAAAATGTGTCTGTGGAAAGACCTTCATGAGTGGATCCACCATGTTGTCCTTCATATCAACTCTCCTGACCTCGATCTTGTGGCTATCAACTATCTCCCGGATCGGGTGATACCATCTTAGAATATGTCTGGGTCACTGATTGTACCGGGGTTTCTTGGCCAAAACCATAGCTCCATTGTTATCACAATACAAATGTATTGGATCAATAATGGATGGAACCACTCCAAATTCAGTAATGAACTTCTTCATCCAGACAGCTTCTTTGGCAGCATCGTTAGCAGCGATGTATTCAGCCTCCATCGTCGAGTCCGCAACGGTATCTTGCTTGGAACTCTTCCATCTTACTGCCTCTCCATTGAGGGTGAAGACAAAACCCATGACAGACTTGCTGTCATCCTTGTCGCTCTGGAAGCTAAAATCGGTAAAGGGCTCCATTTGGAGTTCTCAATTACCATACACCAAGAACATTTCTTTAATCCTTCGCAAGTACTTAAAAATGTTCTTCACAGCTATCCAGTGTTTCTCCCCTGGGTCTGACTGATACCTACTTACCACACCGAGTGCATAAGCTACATTCGGTCTAGTACATAACATCGTGTATATGATAGACCTGACTACAGAGACATAGGGTGTCATATTCATGAGAGCCCTTTCCTCATTAGTCTTGGGTGATATCTTTTTGGAGAGGGTGATTCCTGAAAAAGCGGGTAAGTTACCACGCTTGGAATCTTCCATACTAAACCTCTTTAGTATGGTGTCAATATACCTGAATTGGGACAATCCCCAACATCTGTTTAGATCTATCCCTATAGATCTGTATCCCTAGGAAGTAGGAGGCATCGGCCAGGTCTTTCATAGAGAACTTTTGTAATAAGAAGAGTTTGACCGAGTGCAGCATAGGAACATCATTTCCTATCAAGAGTATAACACTCACGTACAATACGAGGAAAACAACCTTACTCTCTATTACCTTTATATATATATATATATGGTTCATCTAACTTTTTGATGAAGTCAAACTCTTTAACTGCTACATCAAAATGGATGCTCCAACTCCGTAACGCCTGCTTTAATACGTAAATTGATTTAAGCAGCTTGCACACCTTTCCGCTACTCCTACTATCTACGAAGCCCTATAGCGATGTCATATACACGCTCCCTTCTAAATCACCATTTAGAAAAGCGGCCTTGATATCCATCTGCCAGATTTCATAGTCATGGTAAGTAGCAATGGCAAGTAGGATCCGGATGGACTTAAGCATAGCCACTGGAGAAAAGGTCTCGTCATAGTCGACACCTGGTCGTCGACGAAAACCTTTTGCTATAAGTCTAGTTTTGAAGGTCTCAACCTTTCCATCTACATCGATCTTCTTCTTGAAGATCCATTTGCTCCCAATAGGTTCTACGCCTTCAGGAGCAACCTCTAAAGTCCATACTTTATTGGTGTACAAGAATTCCATCTCAGAACGCATAACATTCAACTATTTCATAGAGTTCCCACTTATGATGACCTGCTCAAAACTAGTGGGGTCATCATCTTCCGTGATGCAATCCTCGATCCCACCATCTATGAGAAAACCGTAATATCTCTCAGGTGGATAAGAAATCCTACAAGATCTGCGGAGTGGCTGGGGTTCGTCTGGAATTATTGAATCTTGAGGTTCTGCTAAATCCTTAACTACAGTCTGTACTTCTGAAACTTCTTACAGCTCTACTCTAATTTCTTTTGCAAAAAATCCTTTTCTAAAAATGTAGCGAGACGAGCAACAAACACCTTATGTTCCTCGGTGTGGTAGAAAATATATCCTAGATATTTCTTTGGATATCCTAAAAACTTGCATAGTACCGATTGTGCCTCGAGTTTGTTTAGAATTTGCTTTTTAACATAAGCCGGACAACCCCATATCATAACAAATTTAAGAAATGGTCTCTTCCAACTCCATATCTCATATGGAGTTTTAGGCACAGATTTGAATGGAACTTGATTCAATAGATATGCTGTTGTCTCAAGCGCATACCACTAGAATGAGAAAGGTAACTCGGCATTACTCATCATAGAACACATCATATCCAATAGGGTGCGATTTCTACGCTCTGATACACCATTATGCTGTAGTGTATATGGAAGAGTAAGCTGATAGAGAATCCCATTCTCTTTTAGATAATATAGGAATTCCGTGCTTAAGTATTCACCTCCTCGATCAGATCGGATGATTTTGATACTTCACCCTGTCTGGTTTTCTACTTCACTCTTATATTCCTTGAATTTATCAAAAACTTCAGACTTGTGTTTCAACAGGAACATATGTCCAAATCTAAAGTGATTATCCGTGAATGTAATAAAGTAGGAATAACCACCCCTAACTGTTAGTGTGATATGCCCTAGAGGCCATTATTGTATAGTACTAGTTTGTATATTACATTTTGGAAGCTTGGGATATATACACGGATTTATGACAGTCTTGCTCGATATAGTAGTATGCAACTTGGTTTGTATTTATCTTAATATGTGTGTATGTCTTTTTTAACGTAGCACTAATACATATTGATAGAGCCCTTAGGATCTTTGCTTGACTACCAGCGTTGTGATGGCAGTCACACTTGTGGGGGTTCGGTAGTCTACAAGCACATCCTTATACAGGTCCCTAGTCATAGGATTATCGAGACAGCGCATCGATACTCCAGAGTAGACTAGTGTGTACGCTTTTCATCCCAGCTGGGGAGATGGTCTGTCCCACAGCCATCAGTAGGTCGTGCTAGAGATAGTATGCAGGTGCTCATTAGGTTATGAGTACACTGGACAGGACTCGTTAGGAATTGTTGGTTGGTACTATACCTATCGTCAGTTAGCAGTTCCCAGGTGACATGAGTACATCTTAGTCCGTTGACTTGACACTGCTGCTTCGCCTCAAGTGTGTTCCCACTGTTCTTAGATTACTACCCTACCACAGCTCTATTGAGGCATGCAAACAGGTAGTAGTTGGGTGCAGTCCCGAAGCACTTTGAGGCAGTGGCGGTTAGATAGGATTCGTCTCTCCCGGTATTGGGGGTTGATATCGCGCTGTGTTTGGAAATCCATTACACAAAGTTCCTGGCCCGGGCAAGCGAGATTTACAGGTAGGTACTCCAGTAGTTTCTCAGGTGTTTTGGACTACACTCCGACACGACATATACCGCTATTAGGGGACTGACGTTTACCGCCCCCTTAGACTTGATATGGGTTGCTCTTAGACGAACAGACCGGACTGTACGGAGATTGTCATATTCAGGCTCAGTAGGAGTTCGGATGGGTTTTCCTCATCGGCCTTCTTATCGACATCTACCTGGGGACCGTTACGTACAGCTAGTACTGCTTGCGTCCTGTGGTTAAACCCACTGCCAGCGTAGTGCCGAGTCTTTAGAGTCCCACACAGAGGGTTGTTCACCTTTGAGCGATATGAGTAGATGTCGTATGGTTTTACGACAGGGTTCGTACACATACACGCACTTGTACGTGTTCGGTGTTCGGGAAGTAGATACTAGTGGGCTTTGGTTTAAGCCGGATCCTAGTATTGGATTTTGGATTGGTTTAGTCTCATTGTATTCGTGTTTCTCGGAACATGGATACGGGTATTTACATACAGTTGATAGAGGCAGAGAAGGAGACACCTCATTAGGGTTTTGACCATTGACTTGATCAAAACCATAATGAGAAGGAGGAAATTGATTAATAGTTTTAATTAGAGATAATTGTATCATGGCTAATGTTGGTTTGACCATTTGACTTGTTGACCCATGTTAACTTAGATATTTTTGTTAGGCTTGAGATATTTTCTTTGAGCATGCTTAGCATTAATTGTGACATGATAAAGGTCAAATCAATACACCATCACAATTATCTTAATTAATATTATTATTATCATATTTCCTCATATGAGTGCTTTATCCTTTCATTCTCATATTATCTTTCTCTCTCATGGTTTGCTCTCTCCTCTTCCTCTCTCAAAACTTTAATCTTTCATGAGTTGAAAATCAAAAGGTTTTGAGACAAAACCACCAAAATACTTCTCTACTCACTCTAGGGTTCTTAGTCTAGCAAGCCAAGCACTCTAGTTACTTCATTGTTGAGGTAGGAATTCAAGGTAGAGGCCTTCGGGTGGATCTTCTTCGATATAGAGAAGCCGGTGAGGAGGAGCCATCTACATCATTCCAAGGAGCTCACAACAAGGAGAAGAAGGAGTTCAAGATCAAGGTATAATCATCTAACCTAGTAGTTAAAACTCTAAGTTAGTTTGTTAGTTATTGTTTAGCACAGATCCTAATGCATAGTCTATATTACCTTGTGATAAAAATTCGGTTTTTACTCTTTCCGCTTCCCCGTAAGTACCGGGGTGGGTATCATAGACTTACAGTGGTATCAGAGCCTAGCCAAACAACAACTAACATGTTAGCAAAGTCTTTAGAACTTCGATCCCGGAAAAATCGCAAAATAGATCAAAAATTTATGTTTTCTGCCGATTTTCAAAACGATCTAAAAATATTTTTAAAGGCCTGAAAAATACGTGCAGGATTTTTTAGGGACACCCAAGAAAAACGAGCTCGTGACTCGGTCAGACTGCCGCGGAAGCGCGGCGAAACCATGAGTTTCACTGCAGATCCGCGGCCGAGTCGACTCGGAGTCAACTCGTTTTTCTTGCAGAATGTCCAGCTTGATGTTTTGTGATTTTTCTGATATTTTGTTTCTGCCCAGAATCTTTTGAGTACAGTGTCGTATTTGGGGTAGTTTCAAATTTGGTTATCGATCGAAATTCTATAAACTTTAGCTAATCGGATTATATCTGTGATGTGTTTTATGTACTGAACGTCTACTAATCGCTATACGTCGATTAGTGGGGGTTGTACATATCTGTGATCTGTGTTATTGGTTTGTGTATATGAACTTGTTGGATCGTCGTGATGAATAGCCGGGGATGTGAGATAGGAGTTTTCATTTTTCATTCGATGTAAATTTATAAATTGATGTATTGTTTTATGGTCGCACATCCGGGTTGAGGTTGTAGCCACTATTGTATATTATTTATTTTACTGTTTTTGCTCCTAGGATAGACCCAAGGTGGGGTGCACAAACTACCGGGTACTTTGAAGTGCTAAGTGGCCTACTCACGTTGTTGGGGGAGGCTGCTTCACTTCGGATACTTGGCGGGTAGTTTGTCGCACCCATAGGGGTCTAGGGTGGGGTTTGGCTATTCATCGCGACCGTATAATCCGTCTTTCGTTGCAGGCTCAAACGAAACGCGGATTCCTAGTATATCCAATGTGTTCATCTGTGATCTGGAATGACTATCATTGCGTCTGACGAATGTATATATATCTATATATGATATCTAGTAGGCGTTGCTTATGTTTTGCATCCGCGCTAGTCCAGCCCCCGCTCTGTCATTAGTTAAGTAACCTAACGGGTGATGACGGGGCCCAGTGGCGAATGCGGATGGCATAAGCGTACGTCATATTTTTGTTGTTTTCTGCAATGGTAGGATTAATTGATGGGACACATTATATTAATGCAAAGAAAACAAACCAAAGTTAAATCGTCGGAACAATTTCAAAACCACTTGGTTTTTTCAAAACAGCAAAACTTTTAAAATGCGGAGCTTAAACCGCTCCTTTGAAAAGCTATCAGGTTCCTTCGATTATATCAAGTTCACTACGTTCACGGTTTCACCAAAACCATTCGTAGCCCTCCGTCATTTCAGTTAAATATTCAGTAGTATTCAAGCTATGTATTTTGACCTTCGCCAAGGCATAGTGATTGGTAGCTGCCGAATATTTATCTGTTGCATAGATAGATGCGTTGGTTTGGGACAGTCGTACTGCTATTTTGGCCTTCGTCAAGGATATGTACGGGTGGGTTCAAATTAACTTGGATAATGACGTGTAGAACTTGACATGTGACTTATGATATGTTGGCCTTCGTCAAGGTCATAAGAGCATGGGGCAAAAATCCACATCGGGAGTTTCTAAAGAAATTGAAACTTGCTAGTGTTTTCTTCAACTTCTCGGGAATTTTTCTCACTTAACGATCAATGCTACAAACCAAGTAGGTATCTAGAAAGGTATTAGCGGGGCTACACCCATAGGGAAAAGAGGTTATTTAATTAAGGAACTTCATGAAAGCGTCGTAAAACCTCACTCGAAGTACCGACACCGGCCTGGCTGAACGGTTAAGCAAGTATTTTACGGTGAGATCAATCCCGACTAGTTCTTCTTTTATGGTTTGAGGAAGGATTTGAGAAATAGTGGGAGACATCCTGCTTAGACAAACTAAAAACCACTCTAAACTTGCAAGAGCATCATGCTAAAGTGTTTCTTCTCTCTCTCCTAATTGCAGCAACCAAACAACATGACGGGCCTTAAGTTACTATTAGATAAATATATATTGACAGGGACAAACTACAAATATTGGTTCAGGAATGTCAAAATGGAAATCACTTATGACAAGTTGGGGTATCTCCTTACCACTAAGGCCTCCGCCGTCCCAGGTCCAGAATCCAGTGTCGCGAATAAGGAAATCCGTAAGACGTGGGAGATTGACTGCGCGGGCCAAGTGCCCCGTGCTTGCCTCTATGGACAATGAACATCAAAGGAGGCACGAGAATATGGATCTTGAATCCATATTTCTCTATACTAAGGAACTATATGGAGAGCAATCCCGTATCGCAAGATACGAGATCTCGAAGAAGCTGTTTCAAGCGAGGTTGGCCGTCGGATCATCTGTAGGGGAACACATCCTGAAGATGATTGGCTACATTGAGGAGCTCACGGACCTCGGGACCACGTTAGAGAATGAGTTGTACACTAACTTGATTCTCCAGTCCCTTCCTTCCACCTACGCCCAGTTTATCCTTAATTTCAACATGCAAGGAAAAGAAGTTGAACTTCCGGAACTCCTCAACATATTGAGGAGTGCAGAGGGCACCCTGCAGAAAGTCAGGGAAACACCCGCTTTGTTTGTTGGAAGAGCTACCTCTTCTAGGTCCAAGGCGAAAGCCAAAGGAAAGAATAAGAAGGCCCCCACCAAACCAAGGGGCGGTGTTAGTAAGGTAGAAGCCAACGGAAAAGTAAAGGTAGAGGGACAGATTGTGGGAAAGGAAGAATGTTTTTATTGTCACAAGAAGGGACACTGGAAGAAAGATTGCAGGGCTTGGAAGGCCAAGAACCAAGACCCGAAGCAAGTTGTGGCTTCGGCTTCAGGTGTGTATGTTATTGAAAACTGTCTGTCAATCAACTCTATTTCCTGGATATTAGATACCGGATCGGGATCTCATATCTGTAATTCTTTGTAGGCACTGAGAAGCCGTAAGGTTTTGAAGGCATGTGATATGACCCTCAGAGTTGCAAACGGAGCAAGCATGGATGCTGTGTCCGTGGGGGACTATCACTTAGGATTGACTGATTGACATATTTTGGTTTTGCGCAACTGTTATTTTGTACCCAGTTCGACTTGTAATATCATATCTGTATCTTTAATGTCTAAAGAAGGTTATGATTTTTCATTTGTAAGCAATGTTGTAAACATTCACCTTAATCATGTTTTGATTGGGTTGGGTATATTAAGCAACGGTATATACGTATTAAACCAACCGTAGATTTTCAATATCCAGAATACACACAAAAGAAAGTCTCCAGAATTAAATCATGCTTTCTTATGGCATTGTAGACTGGGTCAGATTAATGAAACAAGGTTGACCAAGTTACATAAAGAAGGATATTTGGATCCATTCGAATATCAATCTTATGCAACCTGTCAATCATGTCTCAAAGGAAAGATGACAAAGACTCCGTTCACTGGACACGGAGTAAGAGCGAGTGAGATCTTGGGACTTGATTGGGAGCGATTCTGCGTGTTCAAGTTTTAGTTTAAATACCGCAATCAAGACGGTTTCGCTTGTAGCTAGCCGGTTGAGTACGGGTCGTCCGCAGGGAGATGGGAGTCTTTTTCAATGTGTTTTAACGAGTTAAGTCCGAGAGTTCAGATTTGTTTGTGATTATCTAAGTGTTAAGTTGATATTTAAAGAGAGCTTGTTAGGGTTAGGATTAGGTTAGTTTGAGTTAGGAGTCTCCACATCTTTCGTTGCCCCTCTTAATATCGGTGTTACGGTAATCGGCAACAACGGGGATTAGCACGACTAGGAAGGAACTTGCGAGTATAAGCTAGGCTTTCCAACGCATAAGTTCTTCCTTTTGGTGCTTGTCCGTCCGTTCTTGGCTCTTAGCCATAACCTCCGGTTAATTCAACCACAACCGGTCTCACTACGGAATCACCGCTATCATGTAGGATAGGGTGCCGTAAGGAGCGGATTGTGGTTCAATTAACGGGAGTCGAATTAAGCTGTTGGGCAAGGAAAGAGTGAGAGAGATTTCCTTCTCTCAAACTTCCCTTATCCTACCCTAACAAGTATGAACTACTCACACATCATGATACGGAAAAATAAAACAAAACAAAAGAGGAAGATAGAAAGAAAGAGATTAGAAGATAACGACTAGCTATTTGCGACCTCACCTTGGCGAGGATCTAGCGTAAGCATCATGGTCGTATTAAGGATAAAGAAAAAGAGAGAAAAAGAAACAACAAGAAATAATAACAACTAGTTAACAAATTAAAATTACAACAATTATAGAAAAAGCAAGACAAGCATGATAATAAAATGATCTTCTTCATTCACCATTCTTCACTCACAAAGCTCACTACAAGTTTAATGGAGAAGAGATGAGAAGAAGAAGAACATGTAATCTAAAACCTAGAAAAAGAATACAAGATTATGGACCCTTCCCTTCACAAAGTTCTGGGCTATTTATAGGCTGGAGAATGAAAACCTAGGGCAGAATTCTGGACCCTTATAAAATTACCCAACTGCCCCTGAAAAATCCACTTCTGCCGCCACTATACGGCCGCGGATCCGCGGCCTAAGCATGCTTAGGCCGCGTTTCCGCGGCCATATAGTTGAGTTAGATGGTCAGTTTTTTTGTGCTTCCCTGGTCTTCATTGTACTTAATTCTGGTATATGTATTTTCTCAATTTGTCTTCACGATTTTTCCAGAATTTCTGTTGAGGGAAAGGTGGACTTTTTGTCAAGATTTTCTTGAGCTCCGCGTAGATTTCTTGAAACTTGTGTTGCCATTGAGCCTTGTGCATGAAGGTGACAATCGATTTGCCATTTTGTCTCCTAACTGGTGTGTGGCAACAGACGGATAAAGAGCGGAGACCCGTGTTTTATCTGTGGTTGGCAGGAACCGGATTTTGTCATGTTTTCCATGAATTTCACCGTTTTAGAACCGAGAACCTGTATCCTGCAATTGACTAGCAAACACGGCTCAAGAGTATCTACCGATATGCAATGTGATAAAAATTGGGCAGTATGAAAATGCAAAAATCTGATATGAACAAATACCCCCAAACTTATCATTTGCTCGTCCCGAGCAAAGCCAATTTATTCACAAAAAATTTCCTAACCTCACTTTCGCAGGGAACGCGATTGCACTGAGCATGTGCAACAAGCCGTTAAACCTCTAGGTGTCCCTAGTAGGAGGAGTGTTGTCTCCTGAGGGTTTTCAGCGGATACTACCCATAAAATCCAGTCAAGCTAGTTTTGTAAAATAACTAAGATTCAAACCCCTAAAGTTTTGTTTTAGAAAATAACAATTCTATAATCCTAAGTCTAGATCATCGAACCTTTATTTTTCACACCTCACTTCTTATTTAACTACAGATTTTATATGTCTTTACGTGCAGTGCAAATAGTGTCGTTAAGTTCCAGAAGGATCGATTAAAGTCATCATGTTGCACAATAAAACCCAGATAACAATTTTAAAAGGATCACATAAGTTTTATAAAGAGTTAAGCATTTTTCAAGTTTCGTTTTCCAGTAAGGTTTCAACTTCAGAATTTCTATCTTCCTTAACAGGAAACTAAGTCGTATTTTTCACTCCACCTTTTTCTTGTTTTCATTTCATACACACCTCTGTGAACGTGCAATGGTCTTTATCATAGAATAAAACCTTCATATCTCCGTTAAAATTTTGTTTATAAAAGCCTGTCTATTATCAAGATTATTCTCACACAAAGAACCGTTAGGAATTTTAACTCGGAGAGAACACTTGCTTGACTTTGTTTTAATCTGGACTTTCTAGGCTTCTTAGCGAGCTTTGGGCCAATGCACCCAAACCAGTTGGTTTTAGGGCATTAGGTGTAGAAACACCCCAGCGGACTTAATTACTCAAGTTACCTAGGTCCAAAAACAAAAGACAGTTTGGCGTGAAAATCAGATGATTTAATACGAACGGAGATATAACCGGCAGTTCAATTATTTTTTTGGATAAAAGACGTGTTTAGTGGGTTCGGTGTGTAATCATTCCAATCAAGTTTCAGATGGGTTATTTTTCAGACTTAGTTCCAATTACGGCATCAATAACATTCCTTCATATTCGCTTTACTTCATAAACTATTCTTGACATTACTTATTTCAGAACAAACCTATTTGATCCTCAGAAAATCATCTATCTGTTTAAAAGTTTTTAAACATAACAGACTTGTCATCTAATTCCCAAAAACTCACGAAACGTGTAGTGTGATGTAAAGACGTATATCAGCTATAGTTAACTTCAAAGGAGAGTTATCTTTCAGGTTTTCAGAATCTAAACATAAGATTTAGTTATTCCTATTTTTTCAAACAAAAACCGTCGAAATGTTGAATCAGAGTTCATCCACAAGCTAACTTGACAAAAAAGTTTTTATATTTTTTAGAAAATTTTCAGATTTTTATGGATTTTAATATACAGATGCAAAATATACACATGAATGCGAAGGTAAGAAATGCGTACCGAGCGTACCCCCAAACTTAAACTGGACAGTGTCCTCACTGTCGTTGCATGAAGAGATCATTTGAGGGGTCAAAATTGTCGGTTAGCGATACACAATTTTTGTTTGTTTTTGTTTTTAAAGAAAAAGAAAAAGAATATACACAAATATATACAAAAATGGTTTATACATACCCCCAAACTTATTTGGAACAGTGTACACTGTTCTTGGCTGGATAACCGAAGTTTGGAGGTAGGCAGAGGAAGATCATTCAGGGTAAACCGGCTCCTGTAGGAACAGGAGCTCCTCTGTTGGTTCGGCGCTAAGGTACGGTTTGCATCGGTGTCCATTTACTTTGAAAAGTGAACCGTCCTTTGGATTTTCCAAATCCACAGCGCCCTGCGGATATACATTCCACACAAAACACGGCCCTTTCCAGCGAGATCTGAGCTTTCCTGGATGGAAATGAAGTCGGGTGTCGTAAAGCAGTACCTGCTGACCAGGTACGAAGGTTTTGCGCAAAAGGTGTTTATCGTGAAACACCTTCGTTCGGTTCTTAACGACAACTGCGTTGTCGTAAGCCTCATCCCTAAGCTCGTTCAGTTCGTTCAACTGCAGCTTCCGATGGCTGCCCGCATCCTCAAGAGACAGATTCAGCTCCTTTATCGCCCAAAATGCGCGATGCTCTATTTTGACAGGTAGGTGGCAGGCTTTTCCGTACACAAGCCAATAGGGAGACATGCCAAGGTCGGTCTTATAAGCGGTTCGAAATGCCCAAAGGGCATCAGTGAGTTTCAGCGACCAATCCTTACGGTTCTTGGAAACCGTCTTCTCCAGTATCTGCTTGATTTACCGATTTGAAACTTCGGCCTGCTCGCAGGTTTGGGGGTGGTAGGGCGTAGAGAGCTTATGATTAATGGAGTATTTCCGCATCAAGGCTTCGAAAGTTTTATTGCAGAAATGACTTCCATTGTCGCTAATGATCGCTCGGGGGTGCCCAAACCGGGAGAAAATATTTTCTTTAAGGAACCTAACGACAACCTTCTTGTCGTTAGTCCGGCTGGGCACAGCCTCGACCCATTTAGAGACATAATCAACAGCGAGAAGGATGTACAAGTTCCCAAAAGAGCTGGGAAACGGTCCCATGAAATCTATCCCCCAAACATCGAAAATCTCCACAATCAAGATTGGTTGGAGCGGCATCTCGTTCCTCCGGGATATCCGGCCCATGTGTTGGCACCGGGAGCAAGTCTTGCAATAGTCATGAGCGTCTTTGAAAAGTTGTGGCCAGTAGAAACCATATTGCAAGATCTTCTCGGCTGTCTTTCTGGGGCCAAAATGCCCGCCACACGCTTGATCGTGGCAAAATGACAACACACTCTTGAATTCCTCATCAGGGACACACCGACGAATAATCTGGTCGGGACAGTATTTGAACAGATAGGGTTCGTCCCAGTAAAAGTGTTTTACTTGGGATAAGAAACGAAGTCTGTCCTGACTCGACCATTCAGTCGGGAGTAATCCTGTGGCTAAATAGTTCACAATATCTGCGAACCAGGGTTCGCACGATACTGTCAAGAGCTGTTCATCCGGGAAAACGTCGTTGATCGGAATTGGAAGCGAAGGCGAAGAAGGAAGTCGTGAGAGATGGTCAGCAACTACGTTTTCACATCCTCGTTTGTCCTTAATGACAAGGTCAAACTCTTGAAGCAAGAGGATCCAACGGATTAACCGAGATTTTGCATCTTTCTTCGCAAAAAGATGGCGCAGAGCAAAATGGTCGGTGTAGACAATGACTGGAGAGCCGATGAGGTAGGGCCTGAACTTTTCTAAAGCAAATACAACAGCTAAGAATTCCTTCTCAGTTGTTTTATAGTTGAGTTGGGCGTCGTTCAGGGTTCGGCTCGCATAATAGATTACGTGCGGCATCTTGTTGATGTGTTGTCCAAGGACAGCACCGATGGCAAAGTCGGATGCATCGCACATAATCTCGAATGGGTGCGTCCAGTCAGGTGAAGAAAGAACGGGAGCAGAAGTGAGTGAGCGTTTCAGTGACTCGAATGCAGTCACACAGCTCGAGTTGAAGTCGAAAGGTGTATCCTTGGCCAGCAAAAGAGTCAAGGGCCTAGCAATCTTGCTAAAGTCCTTGATGAACCGTCTATAGAAACCGGCATGGCCAAGGAAGGCTCGGATATCTCTGACGCATCGGGGAGGAGGCAGATTGGAAATGACCTCAATCTTTGCTTTGTCAACCTCTATGCCATTTTGCGAGATGATATGTCCTAAGACAATACCTTCGCGCACCATGAAGTGGGATTTCTCCCAGTTCAAAGTGAGATTCTTGTCCTTACATCGGGTAAGGACAGCGTCAAGATGCAGCAAACACTCGTCGAAGGAGTCGCCGAAGATGGAGAAGTCATCCATGAAAATCTCCAGAAATTTTTCCACCATGTCTGAGAAAATTCCCATCATACACCGCTGGAAGGTAGCGGGCGCATTGCATAACCCAAAGGGCATGCGACGATATGCAAACGTGCCGAAAGGACAAGTGAAAGTGGTCTTGTCCTGGTCTTTTTCGGCGATGGGAATTTGATTATAGCCGGAGTAGCCATCAAGAAAGCAGTAGTACTCGTGTCCGGCCAATCGTTCAAGCATCTGGTCAATGAAAGGTAGCGGAAAGTGGTCTTTCCGCATTGCGGTGTTGAGTTTTCTGTAATCAATGCAAACTCGCCACCCAGTTTGGGTGCGAGTAGGGATTAACTCGTTTGCCTCGTTGGTTATGACCGTGATGCCCGACTTCTTGGGGACAACATGAATGGGGCTAACCCACTGGCTATCAGAGATAGGGTAAATGATACCACTATCAAGACATTTGACGATCTCCTTCTTCACAGCCTCCTTCATGACTGGATTAAGACGTCTTTGTGGATCCCGGGCTGGTTTGGCATCATCCATCAGATGAATGTGATGCTCTACGATCAGGGGACTAATCCCCTTGATGTCCGCCATGGACCAGCCAACAGCTTGCCTGTTGCTGTGCAAGACCGCGAGAAGGGCTTTCTCTTGCTCGGGAGCTAGAGAAGCCGAGATGATGACAGGGAGGGTCTCGTTCTCACCTAAGTAAGCGTACTTTAGGTGAGACGGCAAAGGCTTGAGTTCGAGCGTTGGAGGAGAAACGATGGAAGGCAAGATTGGTGCAAAGGTCTCGAACTCAAAGGATTCCAGCAAAGGTTCAAAGCGAGTGTAAGCAACCGAGTTGGATGGTTCAGGTAACTCATCCGGAAAGTCGAAGGATTCAAACTCGGGTTGTGCGCGGCTAAGATCGTTTGAAAACGTGAAACACTCGTAGTCGTTGTCGGGCGCAGAAACAGCAGCAGGTTCGAAGAGAAACGCACTAGTGGCGTCAAGATTATCGTGATCAAACAGAAACTCCTCGAATTCACACTCTTCTGGGGTGATCTCCTGGATCGAGCAGACGTCCAGTATATGAGCATTAGGTTCGGCAGGCTGATTCCCCAACCTAAAAATGTTGAGTTCAATCGTCATATTTCCAAAAGAGAGGTTCATCGAACCATTGCAAAAATTGATGACAGCATTTGAGGTTGCGAGAAATGGGCGACCGAGTATCACCGGAATTTGATTCCGGGGGTTAGCTACAGGCTGTGTATCTAAGACAATGAAGTCAACGGGGAATATGAAGTCCCCGACTTTTATTAACACATCCTCTAGCTCACCCCTAGGGTGGGTGATCGATCGGTCGGCCATTTGGAGAGTGCAGTGCGTGGGTTTCAGCTCTCCGACGTCTAATTGCTCGTATACTGAATACGGAAGCAGGTTAACACTGGCACCAAGATCTAATAGTGCGCGGTTGATGTTCTTATCCCCAATGGTAATTGAAATCGTAGGACAGCCAGGGTCCTTCCGTTTTTGTGGTAAAGATTGGATAAGAGCATCACTCACAGCACTAGCAAAGAAAACTTTCTTTGGTACCTGAGACTTCCTCTTTTTCGTGCACAAGTCCTTTAAGATTTTCGCGTAAGACGGGACTTGTTGGACAGCATCTAAAAGAGGAATGTTAATGTTAACTTGCTTGAATAACTCCAGAATCTTCTCCATTTGAGGATTTTGTTTATTAGACCTCAACCGGTTTGGAAATGGAACATTTTGAAAATTGGTTGAGTCTAATGTTGGAGGAGGAGATTGTGGAGTTGGAACGGATCCCAGAATAGGTGTCTTCGTGGAGTGAGAAGTGGGTCCGTTCAGAGCAGAAGAAGAGGGAGGGGAGCCTTGTGAAGAACGGAGAATAGGCTCAGAAGACGAAGAAGAAGAAGAAGAAGAAGAAGCGGCCGGGGTGTCATCGTTGATCCGTTTGCCAATGTTGTTTTGCAGCATCCTCCCCGATCTCAGTGTAGTCACGGCACTCACATTATGGTTTTGTTGTTCAAGAGCAACATGTGCATTATGTGGGTGACCGGGATTTGGAAGTGGCTGGGACGGGAGCTTCCCCTTCTCTCGCTCGCTTAAGGCCGCGTTCAGCTGTGCAATCTGGGCCTCGATGGTCTTGATGCTTTGCCCGTGTGCGGCAGTGTGTTGCACTAAAGATTGAATGGAAGACTGGATGTTGGCGGTGGATTGAGTCGATTGTTTAACAAACGCCTCCAGACTTCGTTCGAGCGAGGAAACCTTATCGTTGTTTGACGGAACAAAGTTGTTTGGTGGAAAAGAATTGTTGGGTGCAAAGTTGTTCGTCTGATTTTGGAAAGGTTGGGGTTGGAAGGGCTGCTGATACTGAGTTTGTTGTTGCGCTTGTTGTTGCGGTGGAGGGGCCCTTAGGAAATTGTTGCCTTGGAATTGATTCCGATTCTGATTCCAGGCGAAATTGGGGTGGTTCCTCCAACCGGGATTGTAGGTGGAAGAGTATGGATCATTCCTCGGTCTTTGCTGGAAGGCAGCATTAACCTGATCCTGTCCTTGCGAGGGTGGGTTGTAAGGACACTCTTCGGTCAAGTGGGAAGGATCGGAACAACAAGCGCAAATGGTACGAAGGGAGAGAACAGGGGCAGGAGCAGGAGCAGAGAATTTGCTTTCTATCGCTTCAAGCTTTCTTGTTATTGCAGCCATTTCAGTTTTCATCGCAATAGAGACGTCAAGTTGGTGGATTCCTATCCTAGACTGACCGGTAGAAGTGGAGGTAGAAGAAGAAGAAGTCGGTCTGGTGCTCTCCCATTGTAGCGTTTGCTCCGCAAGGTCGTCAAAGAATTGCCACGCTTCCTCGTCAGATTTTGATAGGAAGTGGCCCTGACAGATGGTTTCCAACAACTGCTTCGTTGCTGGGTTCAGGCCCTCGTATAAGGTTTGGCAGAGTTGCCATTTCTCTATACCGTGGTGAGGACACTGAACAAGAAGGTCTTTGTATCGGTCAAAGCACTTCCAGAAGGGTTCAGAAGGAAGCTGGGAGAATTGGTTGATTTCATTTCGAATCCTTGCGGTTTTATGATTCGGATAGAATTTTTTCAGAAACGCTTTAACAAACTCGTCCCAGCTGGTGATTGAGTGGGAAGCGGTGCTATACAGCCATTTTTCAGCAAGATCGCATAAAGTGAACGGAATGACCCGTAGACGTATCGCATCGTCCGACAGCTGGGTGGTTTTCATCATGGCACAGACGTTTTGAAATTTATTGATGAAGATATAGGCATCTTCAGATTCAAGCCCATGAAAACGTGGAAGCATGTTAATGAAGTGGGGCTTAATTTCAAAGTTGTCCCCATTGGCCGGAGGAAGAGAAAGGCAGGTGGGAAGTGCAGAACGGGTGGGATAGAAACGATCCTGGAGCGCGATTCGCTGCGGCGCTACAACAGGCGGTGGTGGTGGGATATTGGTCTCCGTAGGAGGTGGGGCCAATCCAGGGGTGGTCAAGGAGATGTTCGGATTAAATCCCGACATCGCGGAAGAAGAGGTTGGTGAAGGTGAAGGTGAAGATGTATGAACAGAATTCCGGTCAACATCGGAGTTAGCCGGCAAAGGAAGGGGTGAAAGAGGAGTGGACGGAGTATCGACTTCAGAGTCGATCGCGTAGTCGGTAGCGACTAACGTAACGCGGACTAAACGGGCGCTAGTGTCCCGAGTCCAAGCGGACATACACTAAACGAGTTTAGTATAGTCAAAGCGGAGAAGGTGAGGGTAAGAAAACGTCAATGGAGAAAGGCGATGGGTGGTGGGTGAAAATGGATTTGGCGACAAAGGGCAAGTTTTTATAAAAGTTTTTGATTTTTTCTTTTTATTTTTTTGTATTTTTTTTTGTAGAAAGAGATTTACAGAAATATGTACGGATATACGGCTTAAGCAATCACAAACAAGATATGCACAATCACACCTAGATCTAGGGTAACCTAGGTCTACTAGACCTGCTCCTGAACTTGATTGTCGAAGTTAAACAATGCCGAGAAACGGGCTTAAAAATACACTGATCACGAGGCCAGGTAAGTGCAGAGATAAGGGGAGGTTGTCCAACGCTTTCGCGAAGTTCCTTAATTAAATAACCCTTTCTCTTTCGGCGGTTGCGCCTTTAACACTTTCCTAGACACCCCGTAAACAATATACCGTTAAGCGAGGTTCTAAACACGGTTTATCTTCTCCTAATGAGCGCGAAGTCCTTAGGGCTGAAGTCTAGTATTTTTTAATTTACAATGGACAATGCATATGCTTTTGTGATTTTTGGGGTCCTGGGAAGGGTGATGAAATCCCCACCCAATCTGGATTGGTTTCAAGCCTCTTAAGTCCGTATTAAAGAAATGCAAAGCAGTAACAAATCAACTGCAAACAATTTTTATTTGCGGCGCAAAGAATCCTGCACAAGAACAGTTTATTGGAAGGGGGAGAAGAGTTTGCGCAAAGAAGGCTGCAGAAAACACAATTTATTAGAGTCCAGAGGAGTGGAGAAGAGAACAGGGACTTACAGAGAGATTTTGGGGCTCTGATGCCACCAAGTGGCCGCGGATCCGCGGCCAAACACCACCTTATGTCGCGGTTCCGCGGCTATGTGGTGGAATTGGAGCTTCAAAATTTTTGTGTGGGCTGCTGTGCTTGTTCTCTGCTTCTCTGGATTTGCTGAATCTTTAGTTGCTCACTGGAACTGCTCCAGAATCTTACAGTAGACCGTTTACTTCGTTTTGATTCGTCGCAGTGGAGCCGCGAAGTGTGGGTCTATCTTCCCACGTCTTTGGCACTGTACTTGAACTCCGTATTTTCAACGTCTTGGCCACTGAACTCGAACTTTGTATTTTCCTGCACACTTGCACAAAAACTAATCAAGAATAACAAGATGGTTTCTTTTACAAAGTATATTTTTTTTGTTTTGTTTTTTGGTTATATTCACAAGTTAACCCGACATTACACAAAGAAATAAACTACCGTCTCCCCGGCAACGGCGCCATTTGATTGGGAGCGATTCTGCGTGTTCAAGTTTTAGTTTAAATACCGCAATCAAGACGGTTTCGCTTGTAGCTAGCCGGTTGAGTACGGGTCGTCCGCAGGGAAATGGGAGTCTTTTTCAATGTGTTTTAACGAGTTAAGTCCGAGAGTTCAGATTTGTTTGTGATTATCTAAGTGTTAAGTTGATATTTAAAGAGAGCTTGTTAGGGTTAGGATTAGGTTAGTTTGAGTTAGGAGTCTCCACATCTTTCGTTGCCCCTCTTAATATCGGTGTTACGGTAATCGGCAACAACGGGGATTAGCACGACTAGGAAGGAACTTGCGAGTATAAGCTAGGCTTTCCAACGCATAAGTTCTTCCTTTTGGTGCTTGTCCGTCCGTTCTTGGCTCTTAGCCATAACCTCCGGTTAATTCAACCACAACCGGTCTCACTACGGAATCACCGCTATCATGTAGGATAGGGTGCCGTAAGGAGCGGATTGTGGTTCAATTAACGGGAGTCGAATTAAGCTGTTGGGCAAGGAAAGAGTGAGAGAGATTTCCTTCTCTCAAACTTCCCTTATCCTACCCTAACAAGTATGAACTACTCACACATCATGATACGGAAAAATAAAACAAAATAAAAGAGGAAGATAGAAAGAAAGAGATTAGAAGATAACGACTAGCTATTTGCGACCTCACCTTGGCGAGGATCTAGTGTAAGCATCATGGTCGTATTAAGGATAAAGAAAAAGAGAGAAGAAAGAAACAACAAGAAATAACAACAAATAGTTAACAAATTAAAATTACAACAATTATAGAAAAAGCAAGACAAGCATGATAATAAAATGATCTTCTTTATTCACCATTCTTCACTCACAAAGCTCACTACAAGTTTAATGGAGAAGAGATGAGAAGAAGAAGAACATGTAATCTAAAATCTAGAAAAAGAATACAAGATTATGGACCCTTCCCTTCACAAAGTTCTGGGCTATTTATAGGCTGGAGAATGAAAACCTAGGGCAGAATTCTGGACCCTTATAAAATTACCCAACTGCCCCTGAAAAATCCACTTCTGCCGCCACTATACGGCCGCGGATCCGCGGCCTAAGCATGCTTAGGCCGCGTTTCCGCGGCCATATAGTTGAGTTAGATGCTTAGTTTTTTTGTGCTTCCCTGGTCTTCATTGTACTTAATTCTGGTATATGTATTTTCTCAATTTGTCTTCACGATTTTTCCAGAATTTCTGTTGAGGGAAAGGTGGACTTTTTGTCAAGATTTTCTTGAGCTCCGCGTAGATTTCTTGAAACTTGTGTTGCAATTGAGCCTTGTGCATGAAGGTGATAATCGATTTGCCATTTTGTCTCCTAACTGGTGTGTGGCAACAGACGGATAAAGAGCGGAGACCCGTGTTTTATCTGTGGTTGGCAGGAACCGGATTTTGTCGTGTTTTCCATGAATTTCACCGTTTTAGAACCGAGAACCTGTATCCTGCAATTGACTAGCAAACACGGCTCAAGAGTATCTACCGATATGCAATGTGATAAAAATTGGGCGGTATGAAAATGCAAAAATCTGATATGAACAGGACTCATACACAGCGACGTGTGTGGTCCAATGTCTACACATGCAAGAAGTGGTTTTTCATATTTTATTACTTTTATGGATGATTTCTCTAAGTATGGACATGTCTTCTTGATAAAACATAAATCCGAGGCCTTTGAGAAATTCGAGGAATATAAGAATGAACTAGAAAAACAAACCGGCAAAAGTATCAAGACACTGAGATCTGATCGAGATGGTGAATACTTAAGTACCGAGTTCCTGGATTACCTAAAAGAGAATGGAATTCTCTCTCAGCTTACTCCTCCATACACAGCTCAGCACAACGGTGTATCGGAGAGACGGAACCGAACCTTATTGGATATGGTACGTTCCATGATGAGTAATGCTGAGTTACCACGATCATTCTGCGGTTATGCACTAGAATCAGTTGCATATCTTTTAAACAAGGTTCCTACCAAAACTGTTCCTACCACACCATATCAGATGTGGAGTGGGAAGAAACCCTATCTTCAATATCTGAAGATATGGGGATGTCCAGCTTTCGTCAAAAAGCAGCATGCGGACAAACTCGAGGCACGCTCAGTACTGTGTAAGTTTGTGGGATACCTAAAGAACTCCAGGGGGTATCTTTTCTATTACGCAGAGGAACAAAAGGTTTTTGTTTCTCGTCATGCCCACTTTGTGGAACATCAGTTCTTAGAAAAAGAAACAAGTGGGAGCGAAATAGAACTGGAAGAAATTCCAGAACCACAAGCTATTACTGAAATCTTGGTGGAACAAGAAGTTTCAAAAGAACAGGACATTCCTACACCGCTCCGCAGGAGTAGTTGGCTTTCTCATCCACCTGAGAGATATTACGGTTTTCTCATAGACGAGGATAGAGATGATTGCATCATTGACAATGATGAGCCGACTAACTTCCAGCAGGCCATTCAGAGCACTGACTCGGTAAAATGGCTGGATGCAACGCGGACCGAGATGGAGTCCATCTACACCAACAAAGTGTGGACTTTGGACATTACTCCAGAAGGGGTAAAACCCGTAGGCTGCAAATGGATTTTCAGAAAGAAGATTGGTGTAGATGGATAGGTTGAAACCTATAAGGCTAGACTCGTTGCAAAGGGTTTTCGTCAAAGACTTGGTTTGGACTATGACAAAACCTTTTCTCCAGTGGCTATGCTCAAATCCATTCGGATCCTTCTTTCCATTGCTGCCTTCCACGATTATGAGATTTGGCAAATGGACAAAAAAACGGCTTTTCTAAATGGCAGTTTAGAGGAGTGTGTCTATATGGACCAGCCAGTGGGTTTCATTCAGAGTGGGAGCAGCGGGAAAGTATGCAAGTTGCTTAAGTCCATTTATGGACTAAAGCGGGCATCGCGGATGAAACATCTGTTTTGATGAGACGGTCAAAGAATTTGACTTTATCAAAAATCCAGATGAACCATGCATTTATAGTAAGATTATAGCACGAACTGTTGTATTTCTCGTCTTGTACGTAGATGACATTCTCTTGATAGGAAATGACATTCCTATGCTACAATCTGTCAAAGGGTTCTTATCATGCAGGTTCTCCATAAAAGACCTGGGTGATGCCTCTTATATTCTGGAGATCCAGATCTATCGTGATAGATCTAAAAGAATGTTGGGACTTTCGCAGTCCAGGTACATCGACACCATACTGAAAAGATTCAGTATGGAAGATTCAAAGCGCGGTAATTTATCGGCTTGTCATGGAATCACCCTCTCCAAAGAGATATCTTCCAAGACTAGTTTGGAAAAGGATCGCATGTTTATTATACCCTATGCTTCTGCGGTAGGCTCTATAATGTATGCGATGTTATGTACCAGACCAGATGTAGCTTATGCACTGAGTGTAGTAAGCCGGTATCAGTCAAACCCTGGGGAGAAGCACTGGGTAGCGGTAAAGAGCATTCTCAAGTAGCTGAGAAGGACTAAGGATATGTTCTTGGTTTACGGCGGAAAAGACCTCCAGATTGAGGCCTTTGCTGACTCCAGCTTCCAGAGTGACAAGGATGACTCCAAATCCATGTCGGGTTATGTCTTTACCCTCAATGGAGGGTCGGTCTGTTGGAAGAGTTCCAAGCAGGAAACCGTTGTTGACTCGACGATGGAAGCGGAGTATATCGCAGCTTCTGATGCCGCAAAAGAAGCAGTCTGGATGAGGAAGTTCTTAACAGAACTTCGCGTGGTTCCGTCCATTGCTGCTCTAATACCTCTGTATTGTGACAACAATGGGACTATAGCTTTAGCAAAGGAACCCAGGTCCCATCAGAAGTCCAGACACATCTTGAGGCAGTATCACCTGATCAGGGAGATCGTGGATCGCCGGGAGATCGAAGTTCGGAGGGTTGCTACAGAGGATAACACTGCAGATCCATTCACAAAGGCCATTCCTCAGACGCAGTTTGAGAGGCTATTCGAGATGATAGGTCTGCGATATGCCAGCACATGGCCTTAGTGCAAGTGGGAGATTGTTAGTGTGATATGCTCTAGAGGCCATTATTGTATAGTACTAGTTTGTATATTACATTTTGAAAGCTTGGGATACATACACGGATTTATTACAGTCTTGCTCAATATAGTAGTATGCTACTTGATTTGTATCTATCTTAATATGTATGTATGTTTCTTTTAACGTATCCCTAATACATATTCATAGAGCCCTTAGGATCTTTGCTTGGCTACCAGCATTGTGATGGCAATCACACTTGTGGGGGTTAGGTAGTCTACAAGCACATCCTTATACAGGTCCCTAGTCGTGGGATTATCGAGATAAGGCATCGATACTCCAGAGTAGAATAGTGTGTACGCTTCTCGTCCCAGCAGGAGAGATGGTCTGTCCCACAGCCATCAGTACGTCATGCTAGAGATAGTATGCAAGTTCTCATTAGGTTATGAGTACAATGGACAGGACTCGTTGGGAACTGTTGGTTGGTACTATACCTATCGTCAGTTAGCAGTTCCCAGGTGACATGAGTACAGGTTAGTACATTGACTTGACACTGCTGCTTCTCCTCAAGTGTGTTCCCACTATTCTTAGATTACTACCCTACCATGGCTCTATTGAGTCGTGCAAACAGGTAGTAGTTGGGTGCAGTCCCGAAGCACTTAGAGGCAGTGGCGGTTAGATAGGATTTGTCTCTCCCGGTATTGGGGGTTGATATCGCACTGTGATCGGAGAGCCATTACACAAAGTCCCTGACCAAGGCAAGCGATATTTACTGGTAGGTACTCCAGTAGTTTTTCAGGTGTTTTGGACTACACACCGACATGACTTATACCGCTATTAGGGGACTAACATTTACCGCCCCCCTAGGCCCAATATGCGATGCTCTTAGACGAACAGACCGGACTGTATGGAGATCGACACATTCAGGCCTAGTAGGAGTTCGGATGGGTTTTCCTCACCGGCCTTCTTATCGACATCTACCTGGGACCGTTATGTACAGCTAGTACCGCCTACGGCCTGTGGTTAAACCCACTACCAGTGTAGTGTCGAGTCTTTAGAGTCCTACACCGAGGGTTGTTCACCTTTGGGCGATATGAGTAGATGTCATATGGTTTTACGACAGGGTTCGTACACATACGCGCACTTGTGCGTATTCGATGTTCGGGCAGTAGATACTAGTGAGCTTTGGTTTAAGCCGGATTCTAGTATTGGATTTTGGATTGGTTTAGTCTCATTGTATTTGTGTTTCTCGAAACACGGATACTGGTATTTACAAACAGTTGACAGAGGCAGAGGAGGAGACACCTCATTAGGGTTTTGACCATTGACTTGATCCAAATCATAATGAGAAGGAGGAAATTGATTAATAGTTTTAATTAGAGATAATTGTATCATGGCTAATGTTGGTTTGACCATTTGACTTGTTGACCCATGTTGACTTAGATATTTTTGTTAAGCATGAGATATTTTCTTTGAGCATGCTTAGCATTAATTGTGACATGATAAAGGTCAAATCAATACACCATCACAATTATCTTAATTAATATTATTATTATCATATTTTCTCATATGAGATCTTTATCCTCTCATTCTCATATTATCTTTCTCTCTCATGGTTTGCTCTCTCCTCTTCCTCTCTCAAAAGCTTTAATCTTTCATGAGTTGAAAATCAAAAGGTTTGAGACAAAACCACCAAAATACTTCTCTACTCACTCTAGGGTTCTTAGTCTAGCAAGCCAAGCACTCTAGTTACTTCATTGTTGAGGTAGAAACTCAAGGTAGAGGCCTTCGGGTGGATCTTCTTCGATATAGAGAAGCCGGTGAGGAGGAGCCATCTACATCATTCCAAGGAGCTCACAACAAGGAGAAGAAGGAGTTCAAGACCAAGGTATAATCATCTAACCTAGTAGTTAAAACTCTAAGTTAGTTTGTTAGTTATTTTTTAGCAAAGATACTAATGCATAGTCTATGTTACCTTGTGTTAAAAATTCGTTTTTTACTCTTTCCGCCTCCCCGTAAGTACCGGGATGGGTATCATAGACTTACACTAACATGTATAGACATAGGACCACATACATCACTATATATCAGTCCTAATAGTTCAGTAGCTCTTGCTCCGTGTCCTGTAAATGGAGTTATGGTCTTTTTTCCTTTGAGACAAGACTGACAAGTTTCATAAAATGTAAATTCGAACGAATCCAAAAATCCATATTTATGTAACATAGCTATTCTTGTCGCATTGATATGACCAAATCTACAATGCCATAAGAAGGATTCGTTCATTTCTGAACTTTTCCTCTTGTATCTGTCTGTATGTTTAGAACTATATTTTGAGTTAGAACATACAAACCATTACATAACATACCAAACGCAATCAACACTTGATTTAAGAAAATGTTCATAATATTTTTCTCTAATGCAAAATTTTATCCATCTTTATCTAATAAAGAAACGATATTATATTGCACATCATAGACGATACGAAATAACAGTCGTTCAAAATCAATGTATTACCAGCGGGTAATACTAGGTGATATTCGCTGACAGTTTCGGCAGCAAAAATTGCTCCGTTCCCTACTCTTAGAGACATATCATCTTTTCCTAGTGCTCTACTTCTTTTTAACCCTTATAACATATTACAAATGTGAGATCCTAATCCGGTATCCAATACCTAAGATATAAAGCAGACTGAAAAACAGTTCTCAATAACTAACACACCTAAAGAAGATGCATCAGAATGCTCCTTCTTCATTGGGGTTGCATGGAAATCCTTGCATTCCCCTATCCCTTGCCCAGACTCATGACTGTTGTCATAAGCCAGAGCAGAACAAACGTTCCCCAGCCCAGTATAATAAGCGGGTTCGGTCAATACATCCATATTATTTTCTTGATTAAGGCATGACATGATCGTTACCAAGAGAGAGAGAGAGAGAGAGAAAGAATAAACATTTTATCATGCGCTCTTACAAAATTAGAATGGTAGTTATTTTATCTAATCAGGATGGCTCCCACTATTTTCATCAAATCTTCTTTCAATCCCTAAAAGGAAAAATTAGCCAGGATTAATTACACCCTACAAGTTCGCTAATCGGTCAGCCAGGCTGGTATTAGTACTCTAAGGGAGTCTCCACATGCTTTCGCACAGGACTAATTAAATAACCTCGTTTCCACATAGACATAACCACATTAACTCCTTTCTAGACACCTATTGGATTACCTAATTGTAAAGTAGAAAACTCTCTTGGGAGTAACGCTTACTCACAGTGGGTATCAAGATCCAACTATCATATAGAAGGCATGCAATCTCATTACAAATTTCAATACTTGAAATTCCCGATAATAGTTTTTACCCCTAGGACTTTATGACCTTGATGAATAATCAACAAATCAAAGAGTTCTAGTCAAGTTATACCCATCATTTCGTGATTAATTTAGACTCACCCGCATGACCCTTGACGAACAATCAACAAAGCCATACAAATGTCCTAACTAATCGCATCACATGTAGCAAATAAGCATCACTTAACTACCATACACCATGCCTTGACGAATAATCAACAAAAGTAGCAAGAACACTAAGTACTCTAATTATTTGAAATGACGGAGGGCTACGACTGGTTTTGATGAAAACTATTAACGTAATTAACTTGATATCGTTGTAGAACCTAGTGATTTGAAAAGGAGTGGTTTAAGCTCTGCTTTAAAAATCGAATAGTTTTCAAAACAAACCGAGTGGGTATAGCATATGATAGTTTTTTCTAAAGAGGTCATTCTTGGTGAAGCGATCTAGGCTCTTTCCTTATCGTTTGAAGTGCTGGATATTCGTGAATGAATACCTCTATGCAAAACAAAAAACGACAGCCGCCTTTTGAAAAATTTAGATTCTACAAAATCTTTTAGGTTTCTTTTCCTTTCATTAATCTTATTAATGAAGTCTCATCATTTAAGTTCCTAACATCACAGAAGAAATGAAAATAAATCACACATATATGCCATTGCATTCGCCACAAGGACCCAGGTCTTCACTGTAAGATTACTTAACTTACGGCAGGGCAGGGTCAGGACTAGCGCGGATGCAAAATATATATAGTGTCTACTAATATATCATATATATAAGTAGCATTCGTCTCACACTATTATATGATCACATCACAACACAGCAGAAGCAAAGCAGATATATGAAATATAGGATATACTAGGAGTTCCATGTTTTAGATTAAGACATTAATGAAAAACACGAATTTCATGGTCATAATAAATAGCCAAGTTCACACCCCTAGACCCCTACGAGAGCGGCAAGCAACCCTGCTAATTCTAGAGTTAGGCGACCGGTCTCGACTCCTCAAAACGGCCACCCTCTGGACTCTCGAACCCAGTTACTTGAGCTCTCCACCTTGGGTCTATCCTAATGCGGAAAAGAAAATAATATACATCAAAGTGACTTCATCCTCACTCTTGGATGTGCTCCAATAAAAGAATATTATATACAATTATTTACATGAATGAAAATAAAAAAAATCTCATCTCACATAAATCCCCGGTTATTCAATCACGACGATCTAATATATCATATCGATACAGCAACACAATAATATCACATGTCATCAACGTAAGTAAATATGTGTATCCCTAATGTCGTTGACGTATAGCAACGAGTTTGGCAACACCTTAACATATTACACTTACAATCGCAAAAAAAAACTATAACAAATAGAATCCGCAACTGTAGACATCATAAAGCCGGATTATCTCATAGTCCGAATTTCATACCTAACCACAAAACCCTTACATTTAAATCTCGAATTGAAAACCATTTTCAATGATAAAACCAGGAAATTCAATAAGATTCCTGGTGAATGATTCAAAGGTTCGTCAGGAATATTAGAGGATGGCCGCACCCCCGAGGACATCGACGAAGTGGCCTTGGGCGTGATACCCTGACTGCGAGCACCCAAGAGGATACTCTTGGCCATGGGGTTCTCCCATGGTCACTTTGTCGGGGCATAGGGTGAGGCTCTCCTTTAGTATCTCCTAGCAATTCTTCGTGTACATTTCAAAATTATGACGAAGTTTTGATCCAAATCTAAACTCCGTGGTAACCCATCACATGAAGCTAAAAGGTAAGATTTATATAAGTTTTCGCAAAACTAATTTATGTGGATTCAAAAAATTGTATCAAACAAGCATAACATTTAAATGTGTTAACATTTCGATTGAACTTCATTTTAATCTTCAATAAAAGAAACCACAACCACTTGTGCCCCATCTAAAACACATAGACTATCCAATTTCCCATTTTACAACCCCAAAAGAAAATTATGACCCAAACAACATCAAAAGGAAGCGGATCAGCGGTCGTGGCCACTACCTTGGCCGCGGATCTGCGGCGTTTTGATCAAGTTATGGGCTCTGTTTTCTTGAGAGCCTAGAAAACTACTGTTGGCTATAGTGCCATCAAGTCAATTATTGGATCGCAGGCACGTGATTGCAATGATTGAAGGAAGACCTATACAGGAAGAACAGTCTTACTCAAAATGATAGTATGCTATCTGGTTTGTCTTTATCATCATGTACTTACTTTGGGTGACTTTACAGATCACTATTATATGTTGATAGAGCCCATAAGATTTTTGCTTGACTATCAGCAGTATGATGGCGATAATATACATGGGAGCTGGGGATCTATAAGCACATCCTTAAATGTCCATAGTCGTGGGAGTTTCGAAATTGGGCATCAATACTCCAGAGTAGACTAGTGTTTACTGATCGAGACCCTGATGAGGGGCGGTGGCTGGTCTCACAATCCATTGGTGTTAGTTTGTTCACCTAAGATGTATACAGGTGCTCATAAGGTTATGAGTACACCAGACGGACTCGCCGGGAACTAGCTAGTTGGTATTATACCTATTGTCAGATAGCAGTTCCCTGATGACATATGTACAGGTTAGTCTATCGACTTGAGATCGTCATTTGTCTCATGTGAGTTCCCACTGTGCTTTGATTACTAACCTACCACGGCTCAAAGGAGTCGTGCAAACAGGTTTTAGTTGGGTATAGTCCCGAGCCACATGGAGAAAGTGAGCGGATTGTCAGGAGTTTCATCTCTCCCAATATTGGGGGTTGGTGTCGCGTTGTGCACGGGTGGCCATCACCAGAAATCCTTGGCCAAGGTAGTCGGGAATTACTGATCTAGGATCGATAGTTTCTCAGGCGGTGATGGGTTTCATACTGACACTGAATGTCAAGTTATTAGGGGTCTGACTTTATCCACCCCCTAGACTCGATATGCGATACTCATAGACGAATGGACTGGACTGTACGGATATTATCACTGTCAGGCTTAATAGGGGTTTCAGGATGAGTTTACTCATCAGCCTCCCTTTCGCTCAATACCTGGGTACCCGTTACGTACAGCTAGTGCCGTTGACGTGCTTGTGGTCAAATCTACTGCCAGCGTATTGACCAGTCTTTAGAGTCCCACAGAGAGGGTTTCCCTGCTTCTGGCGAAACATTGTAGAGGTCGTGTGGTTTTATGGCAGGGTTCGATCATATATGTGCACTTGTGTACGGATCATGATTCGGACGGATAATACTAGTAGGCTTTGATTTAAGCCGGATCCTAGTATTATATTGTTGGATTATTTTCATCTCGTTGTATTCGTATTCTTTCGAAATATGGATGCAGGTATATATATATACGGATGAGGGATATTCTTGTAATTTATTACAAGATTACTTTTAGAAGTTGCCATTTCTTTTTGCTATTAAACATTTAGGTTAGATGTTTAATATTATGGAGAGTGTGACTCATTGTATGCATTGATTCATGCATGTGCACTTGGTGACTCATGGAGATGAGTCATGTAGTGAATCATGCTTGGTTTTGTTTTGGATGAGATATTTGTGAGATATTATTGTGAGCAAGGCATATCTTTTCTAGTGAGGTTTTTCTTTAGTTGCTTGCTCCTAACAAATAATACACAACACTGAATCCTTTTTTCTTCACTTGTTTTTGTTCATGCCTCACACTCTTCTCTCTTGGCATCTTCTTCTACCTCCACCCTACATGTCTCATGTATTAAGAAACCTAGGATGTATTGATACAAAGTAATCCTACACAGTCTCTGCTTCATCTTGGCTATCTAGGGTAGCGAACTAGGTACACGAGTTGCCTCGGGTTTGAAGTCGGAGCCCGTATTACATACTCTCAAGGTGGATCGTCTTCGATGAGGGGAGACCGGAGATCAAACTTGATCAAGGAAGCCACAAGGAGCTTGGGATGAAGGTTGAAGACCGAAGAACACGGATCATTCGGTATAACTTTTCTAAACTCCTTTATAGATAACTAGTGTAGGGTTAATGGTCGATCCGGGAAATCGGGTTCCGTTACCGCCGGTTTATTAAATTTTTGTTTTGCATTTGGCCACGAATTGATGGTCAGGGCGCTGGCGTAACCCAACATGGTTTCAGAGCCAACCCATTAACCTCATACTAGTTGATTTAGACGATGTTGAAGTATCGAAACCGAAACAACTCCGAAACAATACCAACACATAATCTAGTTTCTGTCAATTTTACTTTAGTCTTCTAAAAATATTTAAGCAATTGCAGATGACTATTTTTATGACAACTAGAACACACACCAAATACGAGCCCCAAACGACTTGACATGACCGGCGAGAATTGGATAAAATCCAGCATGGCCGATTTTTGTAATGATTTGGGACTTGAGTTTTGGTGTGTTTTCTAGCCTCTGGAATATTTGTTCAGTGGTATTGTTTGTTTTGCTCAGTTTGGATATGGTTTTATCCTTAAGTTTGGGGGCAATTCGGGGTATTCGAAATCGATATTTCAAACACCGTTTAAAGTTTTACAGTACATACATTACTATCTACGACCGTGAATGTCATTAGAGCGGTATAACTTGTCTAATTTCTATATGTCTTTTAGACGGGTTTGCGAACGTGACATTCACGTTGATGTTCTGTGCTGTGCTGTGGTTGTGGTTGAATCATCGTGGTGGATAGTTTGGATGCAATGTTAGTACAATTTAGTTTCATTTGTATATTTGATATCGCGCAGCGAGTGTCCGATATGTGGACTGCCGTCACTGCCTGTTTGTATATTATTTATTTAGGGCACGACCGGGTTGAGGTCGATGTCACCTTTGTATATATTTTCTTTTCTGTACTAGGATTACCCCATGATGGAGTGTACGGATAGCTGGGTTCTAGAGGGCAACAGGCCCGCATCTCATGGCGTTGAGATGGAGGGGGCCTTACTCTAGAATTGGCGGGCTATTCACCGCACTCAGAGGGGGTATAGGTTGACCCAAGGAGGGGTGCTCATGTTACCGAATTCCGTGAAGTGCCGGGTGGCCCATTCACTTTGATGAAAGGGGCTGCCTCACTTCTGGTTTTGGCGGGTAACTTACCACGCTCGTAGGGGTCTAGGTTTTCATTGCACAGGCTATCCATACGACTAGGAAAACGTCGGGTTTCACTTGCGGCTCAAAGGAAACCCGGGGCTCCCAGATTATCAATATTGTTCTGTGATGCTTATCGCTTATCTATGATGTTGCATATATCATGTCTGGAATGATTATTATATATTTATATATATACTAGTAGATGTTGTATATGTTTTGCACCCGCGCTAGTCCAACCCCTACTCTCTCGTTAGTTAAGTAACCTAACGGGTGATGATGGGGCCGAGTGGCGAATGCAGATGGCATATACGTACATTATATTTTCATTCTTTTCTGGTGTGATTAATTGATGGGACTGCGTTGATTCTAATCAACGCAAGGAAAACCAACCTATATGATGTTGTTGGAACAATTTTCAAAAGCTGTTATTACAAGGACGTTTTTTTTGTTTGCACAACGGTATTTGGTTATGAATATCCAGCACCTCATTCCACGAGGCAAGAGCCGAGATTCCTTCACCGGGAGTGACCTCTTGGGCAGAAGTTTGCGTCAGGGTAATAACTTTACTATAGTCGATTACTTTTTTGCTTTGCATCGAGGTATTCAGTTGAGAATATCCTGCACCTCATTCCACGAGGAAAGAGCCGAGATTCCTTCACCGGGAGTGACCTCTTTAGCAAAAGTTTTTGCCATTATATATTTGTAAAGCTATCCGGTTCCTTCAACGATATCAAGTTCATTACGTTAAAGGTTTTTCGCCAAAAACCATTCGTAGCACTCCGTCATTTCAGACGGGTAGCACTTAGTATTCATACTATGTTTGTTGGCCTTCATCAAGGCATAGTGTATGGTAGCTATTTATTACTTTTCTGTTGCACAAAAAGATGCGTTGGTTTGGGACAGTCATACTGCTTTGTTGGCCTTCGTCAAGGGTATGTACGGGTGGGTTCAAATTAACTTGGACAATGACGGGTAGAACTTGACATGTGACTTATGATTTGTTAGCCTTCGTCAAGGTCATAAGAGCATGGGGTAAAAATAACATCGAGAGTTTCAAATATATAGGAAACTTGCCAGGTATGCGCATACCTTCTGCAGTGTGATAACTTGAGTGGATTCCATCAGGATATCATGCGATGATAGTTGGATCCCGATTCCTACTGATGAGTTGTTTTACTCCTCGGGTGATTTTAGATGATCCCGACTAATTCTTCTTTTAGGGTTTGGAGGAGAATTTGAGGATACAGTGGGAGACATCCTGATTATATAAAGTGATTAACCATTCTGATTTAGGTTAGAGTGCATGCTGAGTGTTTCTTTTCTATCTCTCTTTGGCAGCGACCATGGCCCGACCCTAGACTAGAACTCATAAACCAAGTTAACCGAACATTCTTAAAACATACTGGCTTTTGGATTGTCAGAGTTGCATACTTCATTGCCACTTCTACTTTTACCCTTTGCTTTTTTCTGGAACATTCTGTATTACTACGAAGATCCACATTTATTGGATATGATCTTCATATAGTCACATACGAACTCGAAGAAACTTGTTTCAGATTCGAGAATGGTTTCCGGTTCTGGAGAAATTGAATAGGACTATTCAGTTGTCTTTTTCTTTACCTTCTCTCAGGTTGTGAGGGCTCCTAGGATTAGGAGAGGGTACACCTATTGCGCTTATTGGATAGTCTTCTTCCAAGCCATAGGCAAGTGCCGAAATGTGGGGAAGGAAGAAAACCAATTAGCCTAAGTGTGGTGTACATAAGGTAATAAGTAAAGATAAATAAAGGGATTAGAAAGAGAGCAAAGTAAGTTGCGACTGCTGTCATTCATGACGAAACCGCGTATATCATCGCCACTCCTACTTCACCTTTAAATTTCTTCAGAACACCCTGTATCACTACGAAGATCCACATTTATTGGATAACCATCGTATAGTTACATACGAACTCGATAGAACTTATTCCAGTTCGAGAATGGATTCTGGTTCAGGAGAAATAGAATAAGAATTATTTAGTTTTCTTTTATCTTTACCTTCTCTCAGATTGTGAGAGCTTCTAGGATTATGAGAGTACACCTACTACGCTTATTGGATAGTCTTCTTCCAAAGTTTAGGCTGGTGCTGAACGGTAGGGAAGGAAGAAAACCATTTAGCCTAAGGGTGGTGTACAGAAGATAATGAGTAAAGACAAATAAAGGGATTTGGAGAGATGTCAAGGAAATATACGGTCACAGTCATGAATCTGGATAATGGAAGAGGCATTACTAGGAATACCCGGTTACCCCTTCGAAACATTTTCATGTTTCAGTTTCACTATGCATTGTTAATTGAAAACTGATTTCCCAATTAGATCCTTGCTCCAGGGTATGTATTTACCATGTTTGATTCTCACATCTGTATGGTTTTACAGATAATGAGTGGGAGTAAGTTATTGGGAATTGGTGATTATATCCTCATTATATCAGAATTCGTTGTAATTGGTGATATTTAAAGAAATCACCTGGGGTTTTTGCCTGATGGCAAATATTTGATTTTGAATATCTGTTGTTATGCACCAATTTCAAACTGATATATCTGTACGTTTATTTTATAAAGTGGGATATAACTTTTTGAAATTATGTCCATGACATTTATCTATATCAGTTGATGATTGGGTAAGGAGTATTAAACAGCGGTGTAATTCTTCTTAACCATAGTATTGTTTTCAACCTACGATGCACAGGGTTTGAGTTATTCAACCCAGGGGACTTATACAAAGTATTGTATGTTGTCCAGTGTCCATAGCACAAAGTGATTAGTGCTCGTACTATATTCTGTTTATTTGTGACTTCTCCAGTTTTAGTCAATTATTTCGTAAAAATATAAGGTCCAAGTTTTGAGAAGTTATAGGTACAAGAATAAAGTAGAGAACCATGTGTTGCAAGTATCAGGATTCTTCGAGGTGGTCGAAGATGTAGATAATTATATTTGGTATTCAGTTGATAGTAATGGTTTTGAGAACTTGCTTCTCTTTCAGGTTACTCATATCTGGATGCACTCCTAGTTGAGTAATGCTGATCGGTCTCTCTCCATTTAGTTGACGCGCACTAAAGACGGCTGCATAATTTGAATATGGTTCCAATTAAATCAGTGACTCTGTTTCTATATTGTATATAGAATGGTTCATATCTTAAGGATGTTAAGATATATGGAGTTGTCCGACTTATACTTAAAACCAGACTCTGGATAACTCAATGCACGTTTCTGTAATGGCAGTTTGTAGGTTATCCCGGGCTATGACGAGGGTTAACTTTCTACCATACAGAAGATCAATAGTGATATTGTTCTTGACTCGCCACAGTTTTAGTAAAATGGACTTTTTCAGAAAACAGTAGTGGGAGTATCGTAGAACTGGAAGCGATTCCAGAACCACAAACGATTACAGAAAATTTAATAGAACCTAAAAATTCAATAGGGTTTGACATTCCATTAGCCACTCCGCAGATATGGTGGGTAACCTCAAGGGCCCGAGAAGTACTTCGGTATCCTCAAAGACGGTGACAAGGAGGTTCTTGTTTACCCAGACTTGCCATTACTGTTTTTTCTAGACTATGAGACCCAGCAGGAGGATGGGTATAGTGTCGTTATAAACTAGCTTTAGAAATGCACGTGTATATGACTCTTCCAGAGGGTTGTTATAGTCGGTAGGAGCAGCGGAAGTATAGTGGACAAGTGGCTTGTGTCTATTTATAGACTAAAGCAGGTATAGCGGAGATAGATCATCTATTTTTGATGTGACAGTCATAGGCTTTGACTTCATCAGAAAAGGAGATGGATCTGTTAAGAAGGTAGTAGGGTGTGATGTCCTAGTATTTGGATGATATACACTTTGTAGGAAGTGAAATTCCTATACTACGATCAGTTATACCGTGGTTGTCATACAGTGGTTTCTCCACATAAGATATGGATATTATATCAGGAATTCTGGTTACTAGATCTATGGTTTTAGATCTAGATTAGGATAGTTTCCCAATCTGGATAATTTGACACTATTCTAAAGGTGTTTTAGAACGAATGAGCCCTAGAATGGTAGTGTACCTGCAGGTGATGGAGTCACCCTCTCTAAAGGTGTCTTACAGACTAAAGGGAAGAGAGATGTGCATGATTGGCATATCACTTGCTTAGGCGATTGAGTCAATCATGAGATATCAAGTACCACACCAGATGTTGTTTTTGCACTAGCTGTAATAAGTTTATATATTAATCCAATCCTGGAGAAACGTTCGGAAGCAGTTTATGAACATAAGTGGATGTTCTAGGGATTTGGTAACGGCAGCCTCCTTAGGGAGACGGTTATCATTCCAGGCTTCCAAGGTGACCTGGATGACAGAGTGATTGTCAGAGTTATAGTTTTCCCTCTTTTGAGGGGCAGTAGTTTGGGCAGGTGGTCTAAAAGGATACTGAGAAAGGCATGGCACAGGATACTGATTAAATTCAGTGGACGATATAGTCTAAGAAGTTTTGCTGGATTTGGAGTTCATTTGTGAAATGGGTCCCATCAGATATGTAAACATATTCTAAGACAAGTATTGCTCATTTCGAGAGATGGCTTTCTCTGCGAACTTATAATAAAGAGAGACATAGAAAGAAACATTGGAGCGGATCCACTCACTAAGGCTATTTCTCGAACGCAATAGTTTCACAAAAGAGATTTGTGGAACTGATTTGTAGAGAAGTTGGGTGTTCGATATCATATGGGCTGTGAGTATGTGACATCGCAATAATTAGCCTTAAGTGCAAGTAGGAGATTGTTAACTATAGTGCCCTCAAGTCAATTATTGGATCGCAGGCACATGATTGCAATGATTGAGGGATGACCTATACGGGCAGAACAGCCTTACTCAAGATGATAGTATTCTATCTGGTTTTTCTTTATCATCATGTACTTGCTTTAGGTGGCTTTACATATCACTATTACATGTTGATAGAGCCCATAGGATTCTTTCTTGACTACCAGCAGTATGATGGCGATCATATAAGTGGGAGATGGGGGTCTATTAGCACATCCTTTAATGTCCCTAGTCGTGGGAGTTTCAAGACTGGGCATCGATACTCCAGAGTAGACTAGTGTATACTAATTGAGACTCCGATGAGGGGCGGTGGCCAGTCTCACAAGCCATTGGTGTCAGTTTGTTCACCTAAGATGTATACAGGTGCTCATTGGGTTATGAGTACACCGGATGGACACACTGGCAACCTGCTAGTTGGTTTTATACATATTGTTAGATAGCAGTTCCCTGGTGACATGTGTACAGGTTAGTCTATTGACCTGAGATCATCATTTGTCTCGTGTGAGTTCCCACTGTTCTTTGATTACTACCCTACCACGGCTCAAAGGAGTCGTGCAAACAGGTTTTAGTTGGGTACAGTCCCGAGCCATATAGAGGGAGTGAGCAGATCGTCAGGGGTTTCGTCTCTCCCGGTATTGGGGGTTAATGTCACGTTGTGCACGGGTGGCCATCACTAGAAATCTTTGGCCAAGGTTGTCGGGAATTACTGATCTAGGATCGGTAGTTTCTCAGGCGGTGATGGGTTTCATACCGACACTGAATGTCAAGTTATTAGGGGTCTGACTTTATCCACCCCCTAGACTCGATATGCGATACTCATGGACGAATGGACCGGACTGTACAGATATTGTCATTGTCAGGCTCAATAGGGGTTTCAGGATGGGTTTGCTCGTCAGCCTCTCTTTCGCTCAATACCCGGGTAGCCCTTTCATACAGCTAGTGCCGCTGACGTGCTTGTGGTTAAACCCACTGCCAGCGTATTAACGAGTCTTTAGAGTCCCACACAGAGAGTTTCCCTGCTTTGAGCGAAACGTTGTAGAGGACGTATGGTTTTATGGCAGGGTTCAATCATATACGTGCACTTGTGCATGGATCATGATTGGGACGGATAATACTAGTGGGCTTTGGTTTAAGCCGGATCCTAGTATTATATTGTTGGATTATTTTCGTCTCGTTGTATTCGTATTCTTTCGGAATACGGATGCGGGTATGTATATACGGATGAGGGGTATTCTTGTAATTTATTACAAGATTACTTTTACAAGTTGCCATTTCTTTTTGCTATTAAACATTTAGGTTAAATGTTTAATATTGTGGAGAGTGTGACTCATTGTTTGCATTGATTCATGCATGTGCACTTGGTGACTCATGAAGATGAGCCATGTAGTGACTCATGCTTGGTTTTATTTTGGGCGAGATATTTGTGAGATATTATTATGAGCAAGGCAGATCTTTTCTAGTGAGGTTTTTCTTTAGTTGCTTGCTCACAAAAAATTACACACAACACTCTAGCCTTTTTTCTTCACTTGTTTTTGTTCATGCCTCACACTCATCTCTCTTGGCATCTTCTTCTACCTACACCCTACATGTCTCATGTGTTGAGAAATCTAGGGTGTATTGAGACAAAGTAATCCTACACACTCTCTACTTCATCTTGGCTATCTAGGGTAGCGAACTAGGTACTCGATTTGCCTCGGATTTGAGGTCGGAACTCGTATTACATACTCTCAAGGTGGATCGTCTTCGATGAGGGGAGACTGGAGATCAAAATTGATCAAGGAAGCCATGAGGAGTTTCGGATGAAGGTTGAAGACCGAAGGACACGGATCATTCGGTATAACCTTTCTAAACTCCTTTATAGATAACTAGTGTAGGGTTAATGGTCGATCTGGGAAATCGAGTTCCGTTAGCGCCTGTTTATTAAATTTTTGTTCCGCATTTGGTCACTCGACTACCTGCATAATTTTTTAAGCATTTTTAATTTGAAAAAAATTGATGTTTGAAAAATTGGACAGAAAGGTGTAAACAGTCAGAAAAAAATTGTCGATCGAACACTTGAACTTTGTCTAAATATTTACTAAGCCTCTAGTTTGGTTTTGATACCATGAAAGCAGATCCTAACACCTCTACTTGGATATTAACAAGTGCAAGTAGCAATTTAAAATTTTCTAGAAGTTTAAGTCCACAAACAAGAATCGAACTAAAGGTTTAGGGTTTCAAAAGAAAGCAAACAATAGATTTATCTAAGTGATAAGGAGCTACAACCTTTATAGCCATGTCCTTCACTTCTAAAGCTCCATGTACTGGTCTCTTGAACTCTTTCTTGAGCTCCACTTGAAGAAATGAACAAGTTTTCTAGATTTCTTCTTCATCGAAGATGATCCATCTTGAGGCTACTCTAACTCAACCCCATACTTCACTAATCAAAATAATAGTCAAGAGAACTGTTAGTGTTTATGCCCTAGAAGGCCATTACTGTATCATACTAGCTTGTATATTACTTAATGGAAGCTTGGGATATTCACATGTATATAACAGTCTTGCTGAACATGGTAGTATGCTACTTGGTTTTTCTATCTTAATATGTTAGTGTACGTATTGATAGAGCTCTTAGGATCTTGCTTGTCTACCAGCGTTGTGATGGCAGTCACACTAGTGGGGGCTGGGTAGTCTACAAGCACATCCTTATTCAGGTCCCTGGTCGTTGGATTATCGAGACAGAGCATCGATACTCCGGAGTAGCTGGTGTGTACGCTTCTCATCCCAGTTGGGGAGATGGTCTGTCCCACAGCCGTCAGTACGTCGTACTGGAGATAGTATGCAGGTGCTCGTTAGGTTACGGGTACACCGGACAGGACTCACAGGGAACTGTTGGTTGGTTTGATACCAGTCGTCAGTGAACAGTTCCCAGGTGACATGAGTACAGCATAGTCCGCAGACTTGACACTGCTACTTCGCCTCGAGTGTGTCCCACTGTTCTTAGATTGCTACCCTACCACGGCTCAAAAGAGTCGTGCAAACAGGTAGCAGTTGGGTGCAGTCCCGAGCACTTGGAGGCAGTGGCGGTTAGACAGGATTCGTCCCTCCCGGTATTGGGAGTAGATATCGTGCTGTGTCAGAGAGCCATTACGCAAAGTCCCTGGCCAGGGCAAGCGAGATTTACTGGTAGGTTCCAGTAGTTTCTCAGGGTGTAATGGGCTTCACTCCGACACGACTTATACCGCTATTAGGGGACTGACGCTTGCCGCCCCCCTAGGCCCGATATGCGATAGTCTTGGACGAACGGACCGGACTGTATGGAGATTGTCACATTAGACTCAGTAGGAGTTCGGATGGGTTTACTCATCGGCCTTCTTATCGACAACTACCTGGGGACCGTTACGTACAGCTAGTGCCGCTTACGGTCTGTGGTTAAACCCACTGCCAGCGTAGTAGTCGAGTCTCTAGAGTCCCACACAGAGAGTTTCCTACTCCAGGCGAAACGATATAGAGGTTGCATGGTTTTGCGACAAAGGGTTCGGACGCATACGTGCGTTTACGCACGTATGACTTTCGGACAGTTTTTACCAGTCGGCTTTGGTTTAAGCCAGTTACTGGTATCCGGTTATTGGATTTTTACAGTCTAAAGTTTTTCCGTATTTTTACGGATCGGGGGGGGTTCTCGTAATTGTACGAGAAGCTTCTAGAAGATGTGACTAAGGAGGTTTCTTTTGGATAAGAAAGTGAGTCATGGTGGTGATTCATTCATTTCATTAATGCACATTTATTGCTTAATGACTCATGCTAATGAATCACCACTAGATATTTCATGAAGCATGCTTATTCATTTCCTTTATTCATTTTTCTTAAAAAGAAATGCTTCATGATATATTATGATACACTCTCTCTCTTCTCTCATAATCTCATTCACATTCTCTCTCCTCAAGCTCTCATCTTCAAACCCTAATCCTTACACCTCATGAGTTGAGATCAAAGGATTAGTTAGACTAAACAATCCATAACCATCACTCTTTATCATCCTTTCATCTTTGATTAGCAATCAAAGTTGATTAGTTACCTCAAGTGAGAGGTTTAGCTTGGAGTTTTTCTCTCGGGTGGATCGTCTACTACCTAGAGAAGGCCGAGGAGAACAAGGAGATCGTAAAGACGAAGGACTAGTATCGATAGGTATAATCCCTAATCACAAGTGATAAGAAAATCATTGTGTTTGGTTATTAGTTGTTTAGCTTCGATTTAAGCGGTTAGTCGATGTTCGTTCTTTAAACTTGATCGTTTTTGAAAATTCCGCCTCCCCACAAGTACTGGGGTGTACTACATCGACTTACAAGAACAACCTAAACTAATTTGCTAGTTTGGTTTAGATTGGTAAAGTAAGGTTTTTGCTCACTAAAAATTCCTTTTTTTCTCTTAAATGAATAGCGTTTCAAGGGATGAAGAAGATGAAGATGGAGGAGATGATAAGAACTTGGAATTGTGATTAGATTCAAGAAATTTTAAATAAAATAAGAATGTGTCATATATTCTACATACATCTTAACAAATGACTCATTTTCTTTTATTCTTTAAAGATTAATGATAAATATCCTGATTCTTATTTCATTTCAAATTTGATTCTCATACATCCATCTTCCATGTGTTAGGAATATGTATGCCCTAGAGGCTATTATTGTATGATATAATGGATGCTTGGACATATATATAGAAGACTTTCTTTATCGACATGATAGTATACTATCTGGTTGCTCTTTATCTTAACATGTATACTTATATTATTAGACTGTCTCTCTGTTACATGTTGATAAAGCCCTTAGAATGTAGGCTTGACTACCAGGACTATGATGCAGATCATACTAGTGGGGCTTTTGTAGTCCACAAGCACATCTTTTAACAGTTCTTAGTCGAGGGAATATCGAGACAGGGCATCGATATTCCAGAGTAGACTAGTGTGTATGTTTCTTGACCCTGTATGAGGCAATGGTTGATCCCACAACCATTGGTGTTTGACATCAAAGATGGGACACAGGTGCTCATTAGAGAATGGGTACACCGAACAGGACTCGTCGAGAACTCCTAGATAGTACCATACCTATCGTCAGATAGCGGTTCTCTGGTGACACTTGTACAGGTTAGTCTGTAGACCCGAGATCATCATAGAATCTTGTGTGGTTCCCACTGTGCTTTGATTTCCTCCTTACCATGGCTCAAAGGAGTCGTGCAAAAAGGTGGATTTTGGGTATAGTCCTGAGTCACATGGAGGAAATGAGCGATAGGAGGGGTTTAGTCTCTCCCGGTATAGGGAGTTGATGTTACGCTATGGTAGATTGGCTATAATAGCAAGTCCCTGGCCAGGGCTGATGAGATTTACTAGTAAGTGTTATCAGTAGGTTCTCGAACGGTTATAGGCCATACATCGGCATGACTTATCAAGTTACTGGGGTCTGACGATTCTGTCCCCAGACTCGATATGCAACATATCAGACGAAGAGACCGGACTGTACCGTAAGTGTTTCTTATAGGGTTTACGGGAGTTTGGACAAGTTTGCTTGTTGATCTTTTATTCGCTCAATACCTGGTAGCAGTTACGTCGAGCTAGTACCGCTGACAGCTTGTGGGTGTCTGACGTGATCATTTCCTACTGCTGGCGTATTGACGAGTCTTTAGAGTCCCACACAGAGGTTTCCTAGCTCAAGCGAAACGATGTAGGGTACATATAGAGATATGTGCGGGACCTTGATTGGATACGAGTATGTGATACCATATTCTAATCTCACGATATTTGATTTCGGTTAGGTTATATGTGATATAACTGGATCATTGAATCAAGTGTTGATTCAATGATTTAATTTATGTGTATATATTTGATATTGGCCGGTTATATATGATATGGCCGGATTATTGAAACAAGTGCTGATTTAATATCCAATATTAAATATTAGTCGGATATATGTGATATAACCGGGTAATTGAATCATGTGTTGATTTGATGTTTTGATATACATAGATATATGATATTAGTCGGTTAAATATGATATAACCGGATTATTGAATCAACTGTTGATTTAATAATTTGATATAAATTTATATATTTGATATATTTATATATATTAACTAATATTAAAGCTCACTTAAGATTTTCTTCTCTTTATGTATATTCATATATATATGTGATATATATATTTATGTGTGTGTGTATATTGTATCATGATTGATGATACATAGAACTAGGATGTTTGAGAATCACACATGAGGTTGTAATGAGTGGTTAATTGGTTTTATTTATGAATTAAAGAAAATGAGATATGAGTCATTTTTCTTGGATGCTTGTGGAAGCCTTGAGAAGTTATGACTCATCACATTTCCTTTGGATTATTCATAGATATTTTCCACACCATCTCATCACTTCACTCCATGGTTCATTCTCTCTCATTCTATGTTCATCTCATCTTCTTCTTCACTTGCTCTCTAGGTTTTTCTTGGTGAGAGGAAAAGAAAAGAAAAGAAGAAAAATAAGTGAGCAAAATTCCTACTTCATCAACCTACTCTTTTCTAGCCCATTAGTTTAGATTGTTTACTTCACAAATTCTTTGATTAGTAAAGAGTGAGCTTGAGTGAGAGAGACTTCTAGGTGGATCATCTTCGGCTTCAAAGACTACAAAGCAAAGCTCGTTCCTTTCACTAAGTGGAATCTATGAAGTGTTTTAGGGACTACTACTTGGAGCTTAACAAGTGAAGGACCGGTCTACAAAGCTTGTAAATCCTTTTCACTTAGTTTAGAACATGCTTTCTTGCAATAACACCCTAATTCTTTAGTTCGATTCTAGGATAGTATACCTTAGATCTCTAGATTTTTTAAAATTGCATACTTAATACTTGTAGAAATCTAGTAGAGGTGCTAAGACATACTTTCATGGTATCAGAGACAAGCTAGAGACTTAGACGATGTCTAGATGACGTTAAAGTGTTCGATCGAAGTTTCAAAACCCTAATTTTCATTGTTTCTGTCCAATTTTTCAAACGTTGAAATTTTATAGATTAAAAATATTCAAAAAATCATGCAGGTAATTGTATGGAGCCCCAAGAAATACGAGGGCATATCTCAACCAAATGGCTGTGGAACCGCCGCATAACCCATAGTTTAGCCGCTGTTCCGCCGCTAACTTGGAGAGTTTAGGACTCGTATTTCTTCTACTCCTCCATTATGTCATTTTGGACTTTCTGGGTAGTTTTAGTGAGGCTCAAGTTGTTGAGCTCTCTGTGATTTGCTGGTGTTTTAAATATCAATCAAAATGTTTAATATCGTCTAGATAGTTTTGATATGTGATACAATTTTTGGAATCCACATTGATTAGTTTTGTGAAAACTAGTTAGCGATTTGTAAATCTAGCATTTTAGTCTCATTTGATAGATTGCCACGGAGTTTGGATTCAGATCAAAACTCCGTCGCAATCTCATATTGTACATGAACACTCGCCGGGAGACACTACTAGATAGCCACGCCCCATAGCCCCGACCAAGTGACTATAGGAGAAGCCCATGGCTAAAAGCATCCACTCGGGTGCTCGCGGTCACGGTGTTCCACCCAAGTGCACTTCATTGACGGCATCGGGGATGCGGCCATCTACTAAAGTTCCCGACGAGCATTCGATCATTTAATCGGGATTCTTGTTGAATTACCCGACTTGTTTTTAAAAAGTGTTTTCAATTCGAAACTTAAATGCAAGGTTTATAGGGTTAGGCATGAAATCTGGAATATGTGATAATCCGGGTTTATGATGTCTAAGGATGATGTGGATTCTAATTATTGTAGTTTTCATTTCTTTTCTTTGACCATAAGTTTAATATGTGGTGTATCCCCGATCTCGTTTCTATACATCAACGACATTAGGGATACACATATTTACTTATGTCGATGACATATGATGTTATTGTGTTGCTGGTTGATATGTTATATTGGATCGTCGTGATTGAATAGACGGGGATTTTGCATAAGATAAGAGTTTTTCAATTTTCATTCATGTAAAAAATTTGTATGTAATATTTTTTATTGGGATACTTCCGGGTTGAGGTTGATGTATCCATTGATGTATATTATTTACTTTTTCGCATTAGGATAGACCCAAGACGGGGAGCACAAGTAACCGGGTTCGAGAGTCTAGTGGGAGTCCATCTCGAGGAGTCAAGACCGGTCTCCTAACTCTAGAATTTGTAGGGTTGCTTGCTGCTCTCATAGGGGTATAGAGATGTGGGCTTGGCTATTCATCACGACCGTGGAATCCGTGCTTTTCATTACCGGCTTATTCTAAAACACGGACCTCCTGGTATATCCCATATTTCATATGTTTGCTTCTGCTGATTTTGTGATATGATGTGATCATATAACTGCATGAGACGATTACTACTTATATATATGATATACTAGTAGACACTATATATGTTTTGTATCCGCGCTAGTCCTGACCCCGCCCCTCCGTAAGTTAAGTAACCTTACGGTGAAGACCCGGGTCTCTGTGGTGAATGCGAATGGCATATATGTGTGTTTTATTTTTATTTCTTCTATGATATTTAGGAAACATAAATGATTGGACGTAATTAATCAGATTAATGAAAAGAAAAGAAACCCAAAAATGTTGTAGAATCAAATTTTTCAAAAAGGCAGCTCTAGTTCTTGCTTTGCATAGCGGTATTCCACTATGAATATCCAGCACCTCATTCGATGAGGAAAGAGCCTAGATCCCTTTACCGAGAATGACATCTTTAGCAAAACTGGCATATGCTATAACCCGCTCGGTTTGTTTTGAAAACTACTCGATTTTTAAGCGGAGCTTAAACCACTCCTTTTCAAATCACTAGATTCTACAACGATATCAAGTTCATTACACTAGAGATTTTCTTCAAAACCAGTCGTAGCACTCCATCATTTCAGATAAGTGCTATTTAGTATGCGTGCTTCGTTTGTTTACCTTGTCAAGGCGTAGTGTGCGGTAGCTGATTATTGCTTATCTACCTCATATGATGCGATTGGATTAGGGTAGTCGTACGACCTTGTTGACCTTTTCAAGGGTCGTACGGGTGGGTTTAATTCAATCACGAAATGATGGATTGAACTTGACTTGTGGTTTATGGTTTGTTGACCTTGTCAAGGTCATAAGCCGCATGGGGTAAAAACTGATATCAGGAATTTCAGGTGTTGAAATTTGCAATGAGATTGCATATCTTCTATATGATAGTTGGATCCCAATACCCACTACGAGTAAGTGTTACTCATGAGAGAGTTTTCCACTTTACAATTAGCTAATTCAGTAGGTGTCTAAGAAAGGTGTTAATGGGGTTAGGCCCCTGCGGAAACTAGGTTATTTAATTTGTTCCATGCGAAAGTATGGGGAGACTCACTCGGAGTACCAATATCTGCCTGGCTGACCGATTAGCAAATTTGTAGGGTGTAATTAATCCTGGATAATCTTACCTTTTAGGGTTTGAAGGAAGATTTGATAAAAACAGTGGGAGCCATCCTGATTAGATAAGATAATAACCAATCTAATCTTGCAAGAGCACATGCTAAAGTGTTTTCTTCTCTCTCTCTCTCTCTCCAGGTAGCGACCATGACATGCCTTAGTCAAGATAATATTATGAATGTACTGACCGAACACGTTTATTATATTGGGCCGGGGAACATTGGTTCCACTCTATCTTATGACTGTCATAAGTCTGAGCAAGGGATAGGCGAATGCACGGATTTCCATGCAACCCGAACGAAGAAAGAGCATGCTGATACGTCTTCTTCGGGTGTGTTGGTTACTGAGAACTGTTTCTCAGTCTGCTCTATATGCTGGGTATTAGATACCGGATCAAGATTCCATATATGTAATCTGTTACATAGGCTAAAGAGATGTAGAGAACAGGAAAAGGGTGATATATCTCTCAGAGTAGGGAATGGAGCAATTGTTGCAGCCAAAGCAGTTGGCAAATATCACCTAGTATTACCAAATGGTAATACATTGATTCTAAATGACTGTTATTTCGTACCAAAGATGATGTGCAATTTAATATCCGTTTCTTTATTACATAAAGAATAATATAACTTTGCATTAGAGGATAATGTTATGAATATTTTCCTAAATCAAGTGGTGATTGGGTTTGGTACGTTGTGTAATGGTATATACGTTCTAAATCAAAATACAGTTCTAAATATATAGAACACACACAAGAGGAAAAGATCAGAAATGAACGAAGCCTTCTTGTGGCATTGTAGACTTGGTCATATCAATGTGACTAGACTAGCTAAGTTACATAAATATGGATATTTGAATCCGTTCGAATTTACATCTTATGAAAGTTGTTAGTCATGTCTCAAAGACAAGATGACCAAATCTCTGTTTACAGGACACAGAGAAAGAGCTACTGAATTCTTGGGAGTGATACATTGTCATGTATGCGTTCCTATGTTTACACATGCTAGGAATGGTTCTTCGTACTTCATTACATTCACCGATGATCTCTCAAGATTCGGACATGTGTTCTTGTTGAAACACAAATCTGAAAATTTTGAGAAATTCAAGAAATATAAGTGCGAAGTAGAGAACCAAACGGGTAAAAGTATTAAAATCAATCGATCTGATCGAGGAGGTGAATACTTGAGCACGGAATTCCGAGATTATTTAAAAGAGAATGGGATTCTATCTCAGCTTACTCCTCCGTATACACTACAGCACAATGGAGTATCGGAGCGGAGGAATCGCACCCTATTGATATGGTGCACTCTATGATGAGTGTTACTAAGTTACCTATTTCCTTTTGGAGTTATGCACTTGAGATAGCTGCATACCTATTGAATCAAGTTCCATCAAAATCCATGCCTAAAACACCATATGAGATATGGAGTGGAAAGAGACCATATCTTAAACAATTTAAGATATGGGGTTGTCTGGTCTATGTTAAAAAAAACAGAATCCGGACAAACTCGAAGCACGATCAGTTCTTTTCAAGTTTGTGGGATATTCAAAGAATTCACATGGATATCTATTCTACCATAGTGAGGAACAAAAAGTGTTTGTTGCTCAACATGCTACCATTTTAGAAAAGGAATTTCTTGTAAAAGAAATTAGTGGTAATGAGGTAGAACTGGATGAAGTTCCAGAAACACAAACTGCAACTGATAATTTGGTAAAACCGGAGAGTTCAATAGTCCCCGACGAACCTCAGTCACTCTGCAGATCTAGTAGGGTTTCTCATCCACCTGAGAGATACTACGGCTTTCTCATAGACGGTGGGAGTGAGTATTACATCATGGAAGATGATGACCCAACTAGTTTCGAGCAGGACATCACAAGTGGGGACTCTGTGAAATGCCTGGATACTATGCGATCTGAGATGGAATACATGTACACCAACAAAGTATGGACTTTGGAAGTTACTCCTAAAGCGGTAAAACCCATTCGGAGCAAGTGGATCTTTAAGAAGAAAATTGGTGTAGATGGAAAGGTTAAGACCTTCAAAGCTATACTTGTAGCAAAAGGTTTTCGTCAATGACCAGGTGTCGACTATGATGAGACCTTTTCTCTAGTGGCTATGCTTAATTCCATCAGGATCGTACTTGACATTGCTGCATACCATGACTATGAAATCTGGTAGATGGACGTCAAGACCACTTTTCTAAATGGTGATTTAGAAGAGAGCGTGTACATAACACAGTTAGAGGGCTTCGTAGACAGTGAGAACAGTGGAAAGGTGTGCAAGCTGCTTAAATCAATCTACGGATTAAAACAGGCATCGCAAAGATGAAACATCTGTTTTGATGTAGCAGTCAAAGAGTTTAACTTCATAAAAAATGTAGATGAACCATATATATATAAAAAGGTTGTAGAGAGTAAGATTGTCTTCCTCGTATTGTAAGTGGATAGCATACTCTTGATAGGATATGCTGCACTCGGTCAAACTGTTCCTATCACAAAAGTTCTCCATGAAAGATCTGGGTGATGCCTCTTTCATTCTGGGGATAAAGATCTATAGAGATAGATCTAAAAGGATGTTAGGATTGTCCCAATTTAGGTACATAGACACTATACTAATAGGTTTAGTATGGAAGATTCTAAGCATGGTAATTTACCCGTTTGTTCAGGAATCACTCTCTCCAAAGAAATGTCTCCCAAGACTGATTTGGAGAGGCCTTGCATGTACATGATACCCTATGCTTCTGCAGTTGGGTCTATCATGTACGCGATGTTATACACCAGACCGGATGTGGCTTACGCACTTAGCGTGGTAAGTAGGTATCAATCAGACCCAGGGGAGAAGCACTAGACAGCTGTGAAGAATATTCTTAAGTACTTAAGAAGGACTAAAGAGATGTTCTTGGTATATAGTAACAGTGAATTCCAGGTGGAGTCCTTTACCGATTCGAGCTTCCAGAGTAATAAGGACAACAGCAAGTCGGTCTCGGGTTTTTTCTTCACCCTCAATGGAGGGGCGGTATGCTAGAAGAGTTCCAAGCAAGATACCATTCTAGACTCGACGATGGAGGCTGAATACATCGCTACCAACGATGCTGCCAAAGAGGCTGTCTGGATGAAAAAGTTCATTGCTGAACTTGGTGTGGTTCCATCCATTGAGGATCCAATACCCTTATATTGTGATGAAAATGGAGTTGTGCCTTTAGCCAAGGAACCCCGATCCTATCAGCGATCCAGAAATATTCTGAGGCGGTATCACTTGATCCGGGAGATAGTTTATCGCCAGGAGATTGAGGTCAGGAAAGTAGATAGGAACGACAACACGGTGGATCAACTCAAGAAGGCTCTCCCCCAGACGCAGTTTGAGAGAATTTTTAGGATGTTGGGTATGAGATACTACAACAACTGGCCTTAGTGCAAGTGGGAGATTATTAGTAATATGTATGCCCTAGAGACCATTATTGTATGATATAGTGGATACTTGGACAAATATATAGAGGACTTTCTTGCTCGACATGATATTATACTATTTGGTTGCTCTTTATCTTAACATGTACACTTGTATTATTATACTGTCTCTCTGTTACATGTTGATAAAGCCCATAGGATGTAGGCTTGACTGCCAGGACTATGATGCAGATCATACTAGTGAGGATTGTGTAGTCCACAAGAACATTCTTTAACAGTTCTTAGTCGAGAGAATATCGAGACAGAGCATTGATATTCCAGAGTAGACTAGTATGTACGCTTCTTGACCCTGTATGGGGCGATGGTTGATCCCACAACCATTGGTGTTTGACATCAAATATTGTATATAGTGCTCATTAGATAATGGGTACACCAAACAGGAATCGCTGAGAACTCCTAAATGGTACCATACCTATCATCAGATAGCAGTTCTTTGGTGATACTTGTACAGGTTAGTCTGTAGACCCGAGATCGTCAAAGAGACTTGTGTAGTTCCCACTGTGCTTTGATTTACTCCCTTCCACGGCTCAAAGGAGTCGTGCAAACATGTGGATTTTGGGTACAGTCCCGAGTCACATGGAGGCAATGAGAGATAGGAGGGGTTTCATCTCTCCCGATATAGGGAGTTGATGTTACGCTATACTCGATTGGCTATAACAGAAAGTCCCTGGCCAAGTCTAATGAGATTTACTGGTAAGAGTTATCATTAGTTTCTCAAACGGTTATTAGCCACACATCGGCATGTCTTATCAAGTTACTGAGGTCTGACGATTCCACCCTGAGACTCGATATGTGGCATATCAGACGAGAAGACCGAACTGTATAGTAAGTGTTGCTTATAAGCTTTACGGGAGTTTGGACAAGTTTGCTTATTGATCTTCTATTCGCTCAATACCTGGATAGTCGTTACGTCCAACTAGTACCGCTGACGGCTTGTGGATATCTGATGTGATCATTACCTACTGCTGGCATATTGACGAGTCTTTAGAGTCCCACAAAGAGATTTCCTAGCTCAAGCGAAATGAAATAGGGCACATATAGAGATATGTGCGGGACCTTGATTGGATACGAGTATGTGATACCATATTCTAATCTCGCGGTATTTGATATCGATTAGGTTAAATATGATATAACCGGATCATTGAATCAAGTGTTGATTCAATGATTTAATTTATGTATATATATTTGATATTGGCTGGTTATATATGATATGACCGGATTATTGAATCAAGTGTTGATTTAATATCCAATATTGAATATTAGTCGGATATATATAATATAACCGGGTAATTGAATCAAGTGTTGATTTGATGTTTTGATATACATAGATATATGATATTAGTCAGTTAAATATGATATAACCGGATTATTGAATCAAGTGTTAATTTAATAATTTGATATATATTTATATATTTGATATATTTATATATATTAACTAATATTAAAGTGTAAGTCCGTGTTGCCCATCCCGGTGCTTACGGGAGGCGGAAAACATAATAAAAAACGGATTTTTAATGACTTAGGCAACATGGACTTTGCTTGTGAGGATCTTTGCTAAACGAAAACTAGCTAAAGTAAACTAACAACTAACTAAGTTGTAGAAAGGTTATACCTTTGGTCTTTAGTCCTTCTCTCCTTGCTCGTTGGAATGGTAGAAAGGCCTCACCTTGCTTGTCTTCTTCCGTCAAAGAAAGATCCACTTGAAAGCCACCACCTTTAGCTTCAACTCCAAGCTAGGAGTAACTAGAGTGCAAGAAATGCTAAGACTTGAACCCTAGAAGAGAGTAGAGAGGATCAAGTGAAGGTTTTTCTCAAGCTTTTTGTTTCTCAACACATGAGAGGGAGAGAGCTTGAGGGAGAGGATGAACAAGAGAGAGAAATGATATGAGAGAATGAGAAAATAATAGAGCTCTTCTCACTAATATGTGTGAATTAATTTAATTGAATAATTAGCTAGATAATTATCATGGTAAATCATGACATGACCATTATCATTTCAAATTGCAAAGATCAAAAAGCATCTTCCAAAAGAAATTATGATGGTCAAAGTGTCAACCTAGGTCAACAAGTCAAAGAAGTCAAATGGTCAACAACCACAACCATGGATAATTATTAAACTAATTACTAATTAACAATAACACACACATAAATATTAGGGTTAATAAAATGACAATAGCCATTAACCCTAATCAAGGTCCTCTCCCTCAATCTCAAGCAACTGTGCATACGCACCCGCATTCGTGATCCGAGGAACACGAACACAATGAGAAAAACCAATCTCAAATCATATACTAGGATCCGGCTTAAACCAAAGCCCGCTAGTATAAACTGTCCGGACAGCAAACGTGCACAAGTGCGCGAATGTGAACGAACCCTGTCGCAAAACCATGCGACCTCTACTCATTTTGCCTAAAGGCGAATAGCTCTCTGTGTGGGACTCTAAAGACTCGACACTACGCTGGCAGTGGGTTTAACCACAGACCGCAAGCGGCACTAGCTGTACGTAACGGTCCCCAGGTAGATGTCGATAAGAAGACTGACGAGGTGAACCCCATCTGCACTCCTACTGAGCCTGTATGTGACAGTCTCCGTACAGTCCGGTCTGTTCGTCTGATACATCGCATGGCGGGCCTAGGGGGGCGGTGAACGTCAGTCCCCTAATAGCGGTACAAGTCGTGTCGGAGTGTAGCCCAAAACACCCTGAGATAACACTGGAAGCCTACCAGTATATCTCGCTTGCCCTGGCCAGGGACTACTCGTGTAATGGCTCTCCTAGACACAGCGCGATGTCAACCCCCAATACCGGGAGAGACGAATCCTGTCTAACCGTCACTGCCTCCAAGTGCTTCGGGACTGCACCCAAAAACTACCTGTTTGCACAGCTCCTTTGAGCCGTGGTAGGGTAGTAATCAAAGTGCAGTGGGAACACACTCGAGGCGAAGTGACAGTGTCAAGTCAGCGGACTAAGCTGTACTCATGTCACCTGGGAACTGATAACTGACGATAGGTATATTACCAACCAACAGTTCCCGACGAGTCCTGTCCAGTGTACTCGTAACCTAACGAGCACCCGCATACTATCCCAAGTACGACGTACTAACGGCTGTGGGACAGACCGTCTCCCACACTGGGATGAGAAGCGCATACGCTAGTCTACTCCGGAGTATCGATGCCCTGTCTCGATAGTCCAACGACCAGGGACATGTATAAGGATGTGCTTATAGATTACCCAGCTCCCACGAGTGCGAGCGCCATCACAACGCTGGTAATCAAGCAAAGATCCTAAGGGCTCTACTAATATGTATACCAGCAATATGTTAAAAGAAACACATGCACATATTAAAGCAGAGACAAACCAAGTAGCATACTACCATTTCGAGCAAGATTGTATATACAACTGTGAATATCCCAAGCTTCCATTAAGTAATATACAAACTAGTATGATACAGTAATGGCCTCTAGGGCATATACACTAACAATCTCCCACTTGCACTAAGGCCATGTACTGGCGTATCGAAGACCTATCATCTCGATCAGCCGCTCGAACTGAGTCTGGGGTAGGGCCTTCGTGAATGGATCTGCTGTGTTATCCTCTGATGCAACTCTCCGGACCTCGATCACCTGGCGATCTACGATCTCCCTGATCAGGTGATACCGCCTTAAGATGTGTCTGTATTTCTGATGGGACCTGGGTTCCTTCGCTAAATCTATAGCCCCGTTGTTGTCGCAATACAGAGGTATTGGGTCAACAGTGGACGGAACCACCTGAAGTTCTTTCAAGAACTTCCTCATCCAGACAGCTTCTTTTGCGGCATCAGATGCAACGATGTATTCCGCTTCCATAGTCGAGTCAGCAACGGTTTCCTGTTTGGAGCTCTTCCAACACACCGCCCCTCCATTGAGGGTAAAGACAAAACCCGACATGGACTTGGAATCATCCTTGTCACTCTGGAAGCTGGAGTCAGCAAAGGCCTCAACCTGCAGGTCTTTTCCGCCATACACCAAGAACATCTCCTTAGTCCTTCTCAGGTACTTGAGAATGTTCTTTACTGCTATCCAATGTTTCTCCCCAGGGTTTGACTGATACCTGCTTACCACACTCAGTGCATAAGCCACATCCGGTCTGGTACACAACATCGCATACATTATAGAGCCTACCGCAGAAGCGTAGGGTATAATAGACATGCGATCCCTCTCCAAATCAGTCTTGGGAGACATCTCTTTGGAGAGGGTGATCCCGTGACAAGCCGGTAGATTACCGCGCTTGGAATCTTCCATACTGAATCTCTTCAGTATGGTGTCGATGTACCTGGACTGCGAGAGTCCTAATATCCTCTTGGATCTGTCACGGTAGATCCGGATACCCAGAATGTAGGAGGCATCACCCAGGTCTTTCATGGAGAACCTGTGTGACAAGAACCCCTTGACAGATTGTAGCATAGGAATGTCATTTCCTATTAAGAGAATGTCATCCACGTATAAAACGAGGAATACTACAGTTCTCGCTACAAATCTACAATAGATGCATGGTTCATCTGGATTTTTGATAAAGCCAAATTCTTTGACCGTCTCATCAAAACAGATGTTCCAACTCCGCGATGCCTGCTTGAGTCCATAAATGGACTTGAGCAACTTGCACACCTTTCCGCTGCTCCCATCCTGAATGAAACCCTCTGGCTGGTCCATATAGACACACTCCTCTAAATGACCATTTAGAAAAGCTGTCTTTACGTCCATCTGCCAAATCTCATAATCGTGGAAAGCAGCGATGGCAAGAAGGATCCGAATGGATTTCAGCATAGCTACTGGAGAAAAGGTTTCGTCATAGTCCAAACCAGGTCGCTGACGAAAACCCTTTGCTACCAGTCTAGCTTTATAGGTCTCAACCTGTCCATCTACACCAATCTTCCTTTTGAAGATCCACTTGCATCCTACGGGTTTTACCCCGTCTGGAGCAATGTCCAACGTCCATACTTTGTTGGTGTACATGGACTCCATTTCGGTCCGCATTGCATCCAGCCATTTTACCGAGTCGACGCTCTGAATGGCTTGCTGGAAGCTAGTAGGCTCATCACAATCCAGGATGCAGTCTTCTCTATCCCCGTCAATGAGAAAACCGTAGTACCTCTCGGGCGGATGAGACTGCCTACTACTCCTGCGGAGTGGCATAGGAATGTCCTGTTCTTTTGAACCTTCTGGTTCCACTAAACTTTCAGTAGTAGTTTGTGGTTCTGGAATTTCTTCCAGTTCTATTGCGCTCCCACTTATTTCTTTTTCTATGAACTGATGTTCTAGAAAGTGGGCATTGCGAGAAACAAGGACTTTTGTTCCTCTGCGTAATAGAAAAGATACCCCCTGGAGTTCTTTGGGTATCCCACAAACTTGCACAGTACTGAGCGTGCCTCGAGCTTGTCCACATGCTGCTTTTTGACATAAGCTGGACATCCCCAAATCTTCAAGTATTGAAGATAGGGTTTCTTCCCACTCCATAACTCATATGGTGTGGTAGGCACAGTCTTAGTGGGAACACGGTTCAAAAGATATGCAGCTGTTTCTAGCGCATATCCCCAGAATGATCGCGGTAACTCAGCGTTACTCATCATGGACCGTACCATATCCAATAGGGTTCGGTTCCGTCTCTCCGATACACCGTTATGTTGCGGAGTGTATGGAGGAGTAAGCTGAGAGAGAATTCCATTCTCTTTTAAGTAATTCAGGAATTCGGCACTTAAGTATTCTCCTCCTCGATCCGATCTTAGGATCTTGATACTTTTGCCTGTTTGTTTTTCTACTTCATTCTTATATTCCTAGAACTTATCAAAAGCTTCGGATTTATGCTTCATTAAGAAGACATGTCCGAATCTTAAGAAATCATCCGTAAAAGTTATGAAGTAAGAAAAACCGCTTCGCGCATTTGTAGACATTGGACCGCACACGTCGCTGTGTACGAGTCCCAAGAGCTCGCTCGCTCTTTCTCCGTGTCCAGAAAACGGAGCCTTTGTCATCTTTCCTTTGAGACAGGATTGACAAGTTGCATATGATTGATATTCGAACGAATCTAAATATCCTTCAGTATGTAACTTAGTCAATCTTCTCTCGTTGATGTGACCCAGTCTACAATGCCATAAGAAAGTTTTATTAATTTCTGGAGACTTTCTTTTGTGTGTATTCTGGATATTGAAAATCTGTGGTTGGTTTAAAACGTATATACCGTTGTTCAATGTACCTGACCCAATCAACACTTGATTAAGGTGAATGTTCACTACATTACTTACAAATGCAAATTCATAACCTTCTTTAGATAATAAAGATACAGAAATGATATTACAGGTTGCATTTGGTACATAATAACAACTACGCAAAACCAAAAAGTGTCCATCTGATAATCCCAGGTGATAGTCCCCCACGGCCTCAGCATCCATGCTAGCACCGTTCGCAACTCTGAGGGTCATGTCACCTGCCTTCAAAACTCTACGCTTTCTCAACGCCTGCAAAGAATTACAGATATGAGATCCTGATCCGGTATCCAATACCCAGGAAGTAGAGTTTATTGATAGACAATTTTCAATAACATACACACCTGAAGCTGAAGCTGCAACTCGCTTCAAATCCTGTGTTCTGGCTTTCCAAGCCTTGCAATCTTGTTTCCAGTGACCACTTTTGTGACAATAGAAGCATTCTTCCTTCCCCACCAGCTTCCCCGCTACCTTTGTTGCTTTACCCTTTCCCTTCGTATCCACTTTACCGACACCGCCTCTAGGTTTGGCGGGGGCTTTCTTCTTCTTGCCCTTGGCTTTCGCCCTGGACCTAGAAGAGGAAGATCCTCCTACAAACAAAGTGGATGTCTCCCTACCCTTCTGTAGGGTGCCCTCAGCAGTCCTCAACATGTTCAGAAGCTTGGCAAGTTCAACCTCCTTTCCTTGCATGTTGAAGTTAAGAATGAACTGGGCGTAAGTGGAAGGAAGGGACTGGAGAATCAAATCGGTATAGAGTTCATTCTCCAACGTGGTCCCAAGGTCTGCGAGCTCCTCTATGTAGCCGATCATCTTAAGCACGTGGTCCGCTACCGATGATCCGACGGCCAACCTTGCCGAAAAGAGCTTCTTCGACACTTCGTATCTTACGATACGAGACTGCTCTCCATACAGTTCTTTTGTATGGAGAAATATGGACTCTAGGTCCATATTCTCGTGCCTCCTCTGATGGTCGTTGTCCATCGAGGCTAGTACGAGGCATCTGGCCCTCGCGCAATCTATCTTCCATGTCTTACGGATTTCAACATCCGCGACGCTGGAGGTGGGACCTGGGACAGGGGGAGCTTTGGTGGTAAGTATATACCCCAGCTTGTCATAAGTGATAGCCATCTTGACATTCCTGAGCCAATCTTTGTAGTTTGGCCCTGTCAATATGTTTTTATCTAATAGTAACTTAAGTCCGGTCATCTTGAATGGTCGCTGCAATTAGGAGAGAGAAAAGAAACACTTTAGCATGATGCTCTTGCAAGTTTAGAGTGGTTTTTAGTTTGTCTAAACTGGATGGCTCCCACTGTCTCTCGAATCCCTTCTCAAACCGTAAAGAAAAGGATTAGCCGGGATCATTCTCACCGTACAATACTTGCTTAACCGTTCAGCCAGGCCAGTGTCGGTACTTCGAGGGAGGTTTTCCAACGCTTTCGCGAAGTTCCTTAATTAAGTAACCTCTTTTCCCTGTGGGCGTAGCCCCGCTAACACCTTTCTAGGCACCTACTAGGTTTATAGCATTGATCGTTAAGTGAGAGTTTTCCCGAGGAGTAGCATATACTCACAGTAGGATCGGGATCCAAATATCATCGCGTGATAAAGCCGAAGGAATCCTACCAGAATTATCACACTCCAAATGGTATGCAACGCTAGCAAGTTTCAGTACTTATGAAACTCCCGATGTGGATTTTTGCCCCATGCTCTTATGACCTTGGCGTGAGGTCAAAATGTCATAAGTCACATGTCAAGTTCTTCCCATCATTATCCTGGTTAATTTGAACCCACCCGTACCTACCCTTGACGTAGGCCAAAACGGCAGTACGACTGTCTCAAATCAATGCATTCTATCTATGCAACGGATAAATATCCGGTAGCTACCAATCACTATGCCTTGGCGTGAGGTCAAAATACATAGCTTGAATACTACCGAATATTTAACCGAAATGATGGAGGGCTACGGATGGTTTTGGCGAAACCGTGAACGTAGTGAACTTGATATAATCGATGGAACGAGATAGCTTTTAAAAGGAGTGGTTCAAGCTCCGCGTTTAAAAGTTTAGTTTTGAAAAGAACCGAGTGGTTTTCAAAGTGTTCCAATCGACTTTTACTTGGTTTATTTCTTGCATTAGTTCTTTTAATGCGTCCCATCATTTAATCCTACCATTGCAGAAAACAACCAAAATATGACGTATGCTTATGCCATTCGCATTCGCCACGGGGCCCCGTCATCACCCGTTAGGTTACTTAACTAACGACAGAGCGGGGGCTGGGCTAGCGCGGCTGTAAAACATAAGCAACGCCTAAATAGTTATTATATATAAATATATAGCAATGATAGACATTACAGATCACAGATGAATACATTGGATATACTAGGAATCCGCAATGCGTTCGAGCCTGCAACGCAAAGCGGATTACACGGTCGCGGTGAATAGCCAATACCCCACCCAAGACCCCTACGGGTGCGGCAAACTACCCGCCAAGCACCCGAAGCGAAGCAACCTCCCTCACCACCGTGAGTAGGCCACTCGGCACTTCGAGATACCCGGTAGTTTGTGCACCCCCTCCATGGGTCTATCCTAGGAGCAAAAAACAGTAAAAAGAATTATACAATGACGGCTACAACCCCGACCCGGTTGTGCGGCCATACAAAGAATATTATTACATCAATTTACATGTTACAAATGAATGAAAGAAAAACAACGCTCATCTCACATCCACCCCGGCCATTCACCCGCGACAATCCAATCCATTCATATCCACAAACCAATAACAATCACAGATCATGTATAACCCCGACTAATCGTCTTATAGCGATTAGCCGACGTTCAATACATGCAAGCATTACAGATATAACCGATGTAGTTAAAGTGTAGTGAAGTTCCGAAAAATACGGATTTATAGGCCCCCAAAAGTAAATTTTAGTTCTGGAAAATCTGGGCACATATAATATATCCTAAAAATCCCAAAACCAACAACAACACACACTGCACGAAAAACGATGCGCCGATAACGACAAACCGCGGCGCTTCCGCCGCATATGTCTACCTCGTGCGGCGGAAGGGCGGCGGCTTGATGGAATTAGGGTATCGTTTTTCTTGGGTGTATTCAGAAAACCCTGAGACGATTTTACAAGTATAAATATTTTCATTTTGAGCAGAAAAAATTTTAACAGAAACTAGGGTTTTGCAAGTTTGGTTTTTCGATTTTCCGGTTTCGAAACTTCGTTACACTTAACTACCTAGCTAGTTTGAGTTTAGTTAGGCTCTGATACCACTGTAAGTCCGTGTTGCCCATCCCGGTGCTTACGGGAGGCGGAAAACATAATAAAAAACGGATTTTTAATGACTTAGGCAACATGGACTTTGCTTGTGAGGATCTTTGCTAAACGAAAACTAGCTAAAGTAAACTAACAACTAACTAAGTTGTAGAAAGGTTATACCTTTGGTCTTTAGTCCTTCTCTCCTTGCTCGTTGGAATGGTAGAAAGGCCTCACCTTGCTTGTCTTCTTCCGTCAAAGAAAGATCCACTTGAAAGCCACCACCTTTAGCTTCAACTCCAAGCTAGGAGTAACTAGAGTGCAAGAAATGCTAAGACTTGAACCCTAGAAGAGAGTAGAGAGGATCAAGTGAAGGTTTTTCTCAAGCTTTTTGTTTCTCAACACATGAGAGGGAGAGAGCTTGAGGGAGAGGATGAACAAGAGAGAGAAATGATATGAGAGAATGAGAAAATAATAGAGCTCTTCTCACTAATATGTGTGAATTAATTTAATTGAATAATTAGCTAGATAATTATCATGGTAAATCATGACATGACCATTATCATTTCAAATTGCAAAGATCAAAAAGCATCTTCCAAAAGAAATTATGATGGTCAAAGTGTCAACCTAGGTCAACAAGTCAAAGAAGTCAAATGGTCAACAACCACAACCATGGATAATTATTAAACTAATTACTAATTAACAATAACACACACATAAATATTAGGGTTAATAAAATGACAATAGCCATTAACCCTAATCAAGGTCCTCTCCCTCAATCTCAAGCAACTGTGCATACGCACCCGCATTCGTGATCCGAGGAACACGAACACAATGAGAAAAACCAATCTCAAATCATATACTAGGATCCGGCTTAAACCAAAGCCCGCTAGTATAAACTGTCCGGACAGCAAACGTGCACAAGTGCGCGAATGTGAACGAACCCTGTCGCAAAACCATGCGACCTCTACTCATTTTGCCTAAAGGCGAATAGCTCTCTGTGTGGGACTCTAAAGACTCGACACTACGCTGGCAGTGGGTTTAACCACAGACCGCAAGCGGCACTAGCTGTACGTAACGGTCCCCAGGTAGATGTCGATAAGAAGACTGACGAGGTGAACCCCATCTGCACTCCTACTGAGCCTGTATGTGACAGTCTCCGTACAGTCCGGTCTGTTCGTCTGATACATCGCATGGCGGGCCTAGGGGGGCGGTGAACGTCAGTCCCCTAATAGCGGTACAAGTCGTGTCGGAGTGTAGCCCAAAACACCCTGAGATAACACTGGAAGCCTACCAGTATATCTCGCTTGCCCTGGCCAGGGACTACTCGTGTAATGGCTCTCCTAGACACAGCGCGATGTCAACCCCCAATACCGGGAGAGACGAATCCTGTCTAACCGTCACTGCCTCCAAGTGCTTCGGGACTGCACCCAAAAACTACCTGTTTGCACAGCTCCTTTGAGCCGTGGTAGGGTAGTAATCAAAGTGCAGTGGGAACACACTCGAGGCGAAGTGACAGTGTCAAGTCAGCGGACTAAGCTGTACTCATGTCACCTGGGAACTGATAACTGACGATAGGTATATTACCAACCAACAGTTCCCGATGAGTCCTGTCCAGTGTACTCGTAACCTAACGAGCACCCGCATACTATCCCAAGTACGACGTACTAACGGCTGTGGGACAGACCGTCTCCCACACTGGGATGAGAAGCGCATACGCTAGTCTACTCCGGAGTATCGATGCCCTGTCTCGATAGTCCAACGACCAGGGACCTGTATAAGGATGTGCTTATAGATTACCCAGCTCCCACGAGTGCGAGCGCCATCACAACGCTGGTAATCAAGCAAAGATCCTAAGGGCTCTACTAATATGTATACCAGCAATATGTTAAAAGAAACACATGCACATATTAAAGCAGAGACAAACCAAGTAGCATACTACCATTTCGAGCAAGATTGTATATACAACTGTGAATATCCCAAGCTTCCATTAAGTAATATACAAACTAGTATGATACAGTAATGGCCTCTAGGGCATATACACTAACATAAAGCTCACTTAAGATTTTCTTCTCTTTATGTATATTCATATATATATGTGATATATATATTTATATGTATATATATATATATATATATATATATATATATTGTATCATGGTTGATGATACATAGAACTAGGATGTATAAGAATCACACATGAGATTTTGATGAGTGGTTAATTGGTTTTATTTATGAATTAACGAAAATGAGATATGAGTCATTTTTCTTGGATGCTTGTGGAAGCCATGAGAAACTATGACTCATCACATTTCCTTTGGATTATTCATAGATATTTTCCACACCATCTCATCACTTCACTTCATGCTTCATTCTCTCTCATTCTAAGTTCATCTCATCTTCTTCTTCACTTGCTCTCTAGGTTTTTCTTGAGGAGAGGAAAAGAAAAGAAAAGAAAAGAAGAAAAATAAGTGAGCAAAATTCCTATTTCATCAACCTACTCTTTTCTAGCTCGTTAGTTTAGGTTGTTTGCTTCACTAATTTCTTGATTAGTGAAAAGTGAGCTTGAGTGAGAGAGACTTCAAGGAGGATCATCTTCGGCTTCGAAGTCTACAAAGCAAGCTCGTTCCTTCACCAAGTGGAGTCTAGGAAGAGTTCTATGGACTACTACTTAGAGCTTTAGAAGTGAGGGACTGGTCTACAAAGGTTGTAAATCTTTTTCACTTAGTTTAGAACTTGCTTTCTTACACTAAAACCCTAATGCTCTAGTTCGATTCTAGGATAGTATACCTTAGGCCACTAGTTTTTTTAAAATTTCATACTTGATTATTGAATATACATAGATATATGATATTAGTCGGTTAAATATGATATAACCGGATTATTGAATCAAGTGTTGATTTAATAATTTGATATATATTTATATATTTGATATATTTATATATATTAACTAATATTAAAGCACACTTAAGATTTTCTTCTCTTTATGTATATATGTGTGTGTGTGTGTTATATATTTATATGTGTGTGTGTATGTGTGTGTGTATATATATATATATATATGTGTGTGTGTGTGTGTGTGTGTGTGTGTGTGTGTCTATATATATATATATATATATATATATATATATATATATATATATATATATATATATATATATATATATATATATATTGTATCATGGTTGATGATACATAGAATTAGGATATATGAGAATCACATATGAAGTTGTGATGAGTGGTTAATTGGTTTTATTTATGAATTAAAGAAAATGAGATATGAGTCATTTTTCTTGGATGCTTGTGGAAGTCTTAAGAAACTATGACTCATCACATTTCCTTTAGATTATTTATAGATATTTTCCACACCATCTCATCACTTCACTTCTTGGTTCATTCTCTCTCATTCTAAGTTCATATCATCTTCTTCTTCACTTGCTCTCTAGGTTTTTCTTGAGGAGAAGAAAAGAAAAGAAAAGAAGAAAAATAAGTGAGCAAAATTCCTACTTTATCAACCTACTCTTTTCTAGCCCATTAGTTTAGGTTGTTTTCTTCACTAATTCCTTGATTAGTGAAGAGTGAGCTTGAGTGAGAAAGACTTCAAGGTGGATCATCTTCGGCTTCGAAGTCTACAAAGCAAGCTCGTTCCTTCACCAAGTGGAGTCTAGGAAGAGTTCTATGGACTACTACTTGGAACTTTAGAAGTGAAGGACTGGTCTACAAAGGTTGTAAATCCTCTTCACTTAGTTTAGAACTTGTTTTCTTACACTAAAACCCTAATTCTCTAGTTCGATTCTAGGATAGTATACCTTAGACCTCTAGCGCTGGAATAATAAAATTCCCCACCGTTAGATCAAAAGATCTAATAATAATGATAAATCATTAATTAATCAGAATTAAATTCTGTTATGCAAAGATTTTCTCAATCTTGTTAGAAACAAGAAGATTGCCTTCTGTAAAACAAAAGCCCTAGGATCAAAAATCCAATGGTAGGGAAACATTCCCAAATCAATCAGAGAAAGATCTCTTTAACTGATTTAACAAATCAATTTGCCATATATAAAGGCCCCAAGACTTCAAGTCTGATAGAGAAAAAAACCCCTACAAATTTTGAGAAAACTCAAAAGAAAAAGAGCAAGCTCTTGAAAGAAAATCATTTCTTCAAGGTAAAAAGAATGATTCTTGAACAAAGAGATGAAATCATCTCATTAAAACAGAAGAATTATCTTCTTAAAAGATCATAGATCTATAAAGACCAAGTTCTTTCATAAAAAAAGATCAAAAAATCTCATCACATAATAAAGAAGAACATATTCTTCACACAGATCATTGATCTACAAAGGCAAAGCCCTTTCAAAAATAAGAACTATTGTTCTTGAAACTCGAGGCAAAGCCTCCTTTAAAAAGAACATAAATTTGTCCACAGATCATAAAATTGATCAACATGCGCTTTGCGCTATTGAAATGCGCTTTGCGCTATTGAAAACTGCCTTACACTCTTGAACTACGCTTCTGCGCTCCTTGAACCGGCGCTCAGCGTCAAAACGTGTCACGTGTCAACCACGTATACAACTTGCATTTTGCGCTTTTGAAACAGCGCACTGCGCTCGTGGGCTGGAGCTCAGCGCCAAGCGCGCCACGTGTCACTCACTTGTGCGACACAAAACTAGCGCAATGCGCTCATAAACTGAAAGCGCATTGCGCTCATAAACTGAAAGCGCATTGCGCTCATAAACTGGCGCAATGCGCCCATCATCTGGCGCTTAGCGCCAAGCGCGACACGTGTCCTTTTCGTGTGTGCTACTTGACAGAAGCGCAATGCGCTCTTTAATTGGTGCAAAGTGTTTGGCGCGCCACGTGGCGCGCTGTCAGAACACACATTGTTCTGATGAATGTTATGCATTCAATACAAGACAAAAAAATGTCAAGATCTAATGCTCAGCATTATTAAAAGGGCCAAGCCCAAATAAAAGCTCAGCAGCCCTAAATAAAATGTTAAACATTTTAATCTTATTGGACTTAGCCCAATATTGGCCATAAGTCCTCAACTTATATTGAACTGAGCCCATCTGCTCACGAATATTTAACAGATCTCAGTCCCAAACAGGACTATAGATCCTTCAACTAATTCACACCGGTTCAAGGGTACATCTCTTTACTCCTCTGATATCTGTCGTTGTAATCCTTCAACGTCTTCAGAGAGGTGACGGGTCCCGACAACCACACATTTCACGGACTACGATGTCCTTAAATTTCATAGACTACGATATCTTTAAACTACGGACTGTGGGGTCCTTAAACTCATGGACTACGATGTCTTTAACCTGGACTGTGGGGTCCCTTTAGACCCACGGACTACGATGTCCTTAACCTGGACCGTAATGTCCTTAAACTAACAATGGACCACCATGTCCTTAAACTGGTAATCGCCTGCAATGTCCCTAAACTAAACAATAGAGTCTAATTGCTCTCTTGTTGGATCTAAATGATCCCGTTAAGTTGATCTTAGTCTAAAATTAGACTAACGTATTCTTAACCAACGTTTAAGTTGATCTTAGTCTCAAATGAGGCTAACGTATCCCTAAGCCAAATCCCCAAACCCAAATCTAAGAAAATACGGATTTGGACTAATCCACGCCCTACGGAAGACAACATAAATTAGTCTCCGTATACAATCCATGGGTAACCAAAAACAAAACAAACACCCATGACACGAAGTGACCATCTGGAGAAGGAGAAAATTGTTACCGTGATGCGGTAGAGTAATTAACTGCAGGGGCTTGCGCCTGCAGGGAAGAGCGTCCCCACAATAAAAAACCCCTCAAACGAGGGGGAATCTGACGAAGTCTGCTACATCGGCCGCATCCGTTTAAACCTTCGATACATGGTGCCATAAATCAACTTGGCATCTTCGGAGAGGTGGCCGGATAGCACCAATTAGCATCCGCCCCGAAATTCAGGCGAGACGTTTATCGCGTCCCGGTCGCGTCTTTCGGCGGGGAACAGGTACTTTGGGCTAATTAAGTTAAATATGTTTAATTTGGGTTAGGGTGATGATTAGGGTTAATTAGGGTTAGTGTTTGGATGATGATTATGGTTAACTTGGGTTAATTTGGTTTATGGTGATGATTAGGGTTAATTAGGTTAATTAAGATTAGGGATTGGGTGCATGATGATTAGGATTAAGGTTAATTAGGTTAATTTTGGTCAGGGTGATGAATAAGATTATGGTTACCCTAAGTTAACTTAGGGTTAGGGTTAGGATTAGAGGGAGGGTTAGGGAGGGTTATTGTTATGATTAGGGTTAGGATCAATGGTTAATTAAGGTTAGTTAGGGTTAAGCTTATTATTAGGTTTAAGTATTAGGTTTCGGGTAATCTAGTGAATTCATGTAGGATGCTTGATGATAACATAAACGTAAAACTTTACTGTAAATGTAAAAAAAACTTTACCGTAAACTAAACACTTCAAACCCTTGAAATTGAAACGTAAACGTAAAACCAATTCATGTTAAAATTTTAAGTTAAAACCTATTTATGATACTCGATGATAATATAAAATTTTCATATTCGCATCGATAGTCATATGTGAAAATCAAAGCACACCTTAGTCCCCGTTTATTGGTTAACATACGTTCGATATTCGTTGTGATATAAAACTATACGAAAGTTGTTAAATATCGAACAGTATCGTTTAGTGCTAACAACCGTCGTGTAGCCTATGTGACGAGAAAATTCAATCGTATGATAACCGATAAATTTGTCCAGTTTGGACAAGTTAAGAATGTATAAAATAAACACCTGCATTCACTTGTGTTTTCATTCGTTTCAAGTTATTTTGTCGGTAATTTTCCACTGGTTCTCCGTATACAAAGATAGATGACATATTCATTTCAATGTTGTTTCATACTATTGAAATGATTATTTATTTTATTACAGTGTACTCGGAGAACAGCGGGGAGCTACTGCCGAAATTTTCTCGAAACGGAAAAAAGCACAAGTAAATGGGTGTCTGCTCTATATATTCTTAATGAGATAGAAGCCTTACCGCCGACAGCCGAAACATACACATACAACACGAATACACAACACACACACAAAACACATACACACTAACAACCCTTCACCTAAGCGAAATCATAAATTGAAACACACATACATATAATACAACTCATACTTGGATATTTTCAAACATAATTTTGTTAATTGATAATTTATCTTCTTCAATGACAAACTTGCTCTTCCCATTATTTTCTTTGTCAATAACCATCTCGTTCTTAGATTTCGTAATGTAGTCACCATAAAATCCAACTTTCATAACTTACAGTTTATATGTTATACAGTCTAACACGGCCCATGAATATATCAGAGTTAAGGACTGGATGTACGTAGATTGGCAACAACGCATGCAATCTAAATTTGTCGCAGGAGTTACTTCTTTCATTGAATTTACACACGCACATAATAAGATCGTGTTAAAGAAGATTCTCTGTCTGTACGATAGATGTGGAAGTAAGTTCTAGAAGAAAGTAAAAATCGTAAAGGTTCACGTCGTTAAATATGGTTTTACTAGATTTTATACAATTTTGCTATATCACGGGAAAGAAGAAAAAAAAGACGACAATGCGGTGGAAGAGGAAGAAGACGTAAGAGAGAGAGAGAGAGAGTTTGAAAACAATAAAATAATCCAAATAATTATAAAAAATATATTAAAATTTAAAAAATAGTAAAAGATCTAGAGTTTGGTGGTAAAATATTTTATATAATTAAGTTATTAGTTCGAGTATAATCGTTTTATTTAAACTTGAATCTATTAGGGTTTATTTTTTATTACAAAACCATTTTGTATGTAACCCGTTTTTCTTTACCTATTTTACCGCTTTTTTTGTTTTAGAACTCTAAAAGAACCTCTTAACGTTTTATACCACCGTTTTCCTTCAAAGCAAAGTGGAGACCCTCAAAACGTTTTAGCGACCGCTTCAACTGATGCTTCTAGCGTTTTTTACAATAGTGTTCAAAACCATTACAGATTTTAACTTATAATCTTCAAAAGTTTTATTAATTTTTAGTGATTCGGTGCAAAAAGAATATAGAAGTATTTTCTTATTACAATTCCTTATCGCAAACCTACACCTTTTTATTATATAAAGAAAAAGTGTATTAAATTTAAATTGTTTTTCCTTTTCGATGGTGTTCGCAAGGGATCCAAAGAGATGACGTCATGGCACACTGAAAGAAGAAGTTTCAAATTGCATTCCCAAGAATAATGCATTACAATAGCATGAAGTATATGTCGATCAACCATGATCCTCTCTTCTTAAGAGCCTTTTAGCTATTAGGTACCACCATATGGATGAAGGCTAGCTGACAGAGTGCGCATGATTTGTAAATTAAAATTTACAAAATATTACAAAAAATTGTCATTTTTCATTCAAAATCAAATAATTTCAACATTTTCTTGACAATGACATGCATTTTTCTATAGGACAACAAATCTACAATCATTTAATGATCATATAGAAAATATCTTCTTGCCAAGTTTCATATTTAATTTAATGGATGGGTTCGGAAAAAATTTACAGTTGTATATCATTTTAGAGGGGAGGAACATGGACGAGTTACCAATGATTAGGGTGATGCATAATTGCATAATTACAAGATGTCGATTAACCAATTATACATAATATGTATATTTAAAAAAACGACCAAATCTTTACAATAATCTGAATCTTACTAAGGGGAAAGAATCCAGAATCATTAAATGAATTTGAAAATATAATCTAGTACCATTCATGATTCAGATGTGATAAGGGAAGTGATGGAGGTCAAGATCTCCTTCAGATATTGTCCTCAGTCGATCTGTCGTGGGCGTTGATAAACGGCTGAGATTGGGTTTGAGAGTTGCCTTCTGGAGCGTGTGGATCTCAGTGGGCTTGATTTGGAGTGAAGCCGAGCAACCTGCAAAGAAGTCTCGAGATGGTTGTGTCACCGTGGACCCTCCGACGATCAAGTTAACCGAGGTATTTGAGCAGAGTAGTGGCCTATTTGAGTGAAATTGCGTTACCTGAGTCGTCTGAGAGAAGGGTTTATATAGCGGTCGCTATGGGTTAGCTGACGCGAGATCCTCGCCGGCCGGTACGCTCCTGGCGTTACGCCTGCGTGAATGGCGGGATCACCCATTAATGACGAGATACGCTCGTTAATGGGGGAATGCGACGGCATGGAACACGGGGTCGTGGGGCGGCAGATATCTCCCGTCTGGAGAGATTCGCGGAGCCGTGGCAGAGACGTCAGTGATCTGCGTTTTAGGTCGCTCAATAGAACCGAAGAGTCCTAGCTCGGCGAGAGGACTAAAAGAGGGCGGGAGGCCGAACTAGTTCGGTTCTATGATAGTTCGGAGGCGAAGGGCCGAGGAGCTCGGCATGTAGGAGGGCTCGGAGACGGGCCAATGGTCATTTACATGGAGAGCATAGGAATGTTCAAGGAATCTTCGGAGGTCGCGTCCAGGCAGCGGGACGATAGCCCGGAGGACGCCTCCAACGAGTGGTTCTTGCCCTATTTCCGTGCGCATCGGGACACATCATCTGCCACGTGTCATGATCTGGGGAGTTCCCATTTTTGAGTATCATCATTTACCCCCCACTCTCGTCCCGACCTATTTATGGGTCGGGTTGAGAGTGGTCTGATCGGTCTCCCGAGCTCAGTTCATAGTTAAGGAGCTCGTCAGCGTGGATTTCCGAGGCAGTTAGGCGTATCCTTTGATGGCGTCAGTGGATCAGAGAGGAGATCGTGCATTAAAGAGGGAGCGCCGATTCGATCGTACGTTCGTTGAGGCGCAGACCATGTGTCTGACGCTGGTTGGCGGACGTGACGGGTCGTCGCTGTCTTCTGCGCTCGAAAGGACGTTTCCAATGGTCGTGCGACACGTGGAGCGTCGATGGCTGGCGGGCATGAAGCGTTGTTTTGGCGGGAAACGATCTGAGCCGTTGGATGCGTTACCAAAGTACTATAAATAGAGGCGGGATCCCCCCAGGGTCCACACTTTCACCATCATTTCTCTATTGCTGCGAGAGATAGCTCGGCGCTCTTTCCTTTAGGTCGGATCTCTCGCGCTCTTTCCTCGGAGGACTCCTTCTTTGAATCAGATTAGATGTCTTTCTCTAAGGAGACTGTTGAGATAGTTAGAGTAGATTTTAGGGAGTCTTCTCCTGCTTCCTCCTCTACTCCATCCGATTCGGATTCCCTTCGTAGAGTTAGGGTTACCCGCGCCGCTCGTGGTCAGGCGACGGGAAGGGTGCCTAAAGCGCACATCGGGAACGCTCGCGATGTGCCCTCCCTCCTAAGAAATGTGGACGAGCTCACCACGATCCATGCTTGTTTCCACATTCCCCCTAGCTATTCGCTTCGTTTGGCTAGGAAGGACGAGAGGGTGGATCGGGTGCAGGGCAAGGAGATTGCCTTTTACATGGACGCATTCTGGCCTGGAATGCGTCGGCCCTTTCCCCCGGAAGTATGCAGGGCGCTACGTGCTTCCAACTAGCCCCGGGCCAGCTAGTGCCGAACTCATGGAGAATTCTCCTCGGGTTCCTGGTTCGGTTGAGGCTCGAAGAAATCCCATTCAGCTTGACCCTTCTCATTTCTTTCCTTTTATAAAATTCATCCCGGCACCCATAAGGACGAGCCAAGTTGGGTGTATATTTCCTTCAAAAAGCTCAAGGTAGGGGCGGCCGGGTCGGGGGTAGTTGTAGTTCCTTCTTCCACCCACGAATGGAAGGAGAAGTTCATATTCGTCGGGCCACCCAAGGGCGAGGATTGGCCTATGCCTGTACAGTGGTACAGGGTCGACTGCCCGCGGGTGAAGCGATCGTCCTCTCCCGAGGCGAAGGCGATGTCCATGTGGGAGTTGATCCAACGGGCCGACGTTTTGCTGTCCGAGCAGGCCCTTAGCTAGGCTGGGCTCAGCCCCGCTCGATTCGTGGGTAAGTTAGGAGCTTGGACGATCGGTCTAGACTTGAATATATTTTTCTTTTGCTATTTCCCGTGTCACTAAATCCTTTATGTATTTTTCTCTTTGCAGAGCAAATGGACCGATCTAAATTCCTGGCTGTCATAGCCGTTAAGAAGGGAAGGAAGACCGGGGGCGCTAGCTCATCCCGCCCCGGTTCGAGCCCAGCCTCGAAGGAATCCGCACCGGCTAGGCCTTCCACCAAGCCCCAGGCTTCGGAAACCAGCCGCAGGGAGAGCCATAAGCATGCTCAGGAACCGAAACCCCGGGCGAGGGAAGTGGTAGATGAGGTCGACCCCTCCGCAGTCCCCCTCAAGAGGTACAAGAGGACGGTATCTCGATCTTCGTCCTCCCCAATATTCGTGCAGTAGGGGGATGTCTGTTTCAAGATGCTTTCTGTCGCCGATAGCTACTTTCGGAGATGGAACGATCGACCGGGCGAAAAATTCCCCGGGGGACCCTCAAGGCCCAAGTTGCCGCCATTGCTCAGGAGGATATATAGGTCAGTATCTGCTCTCCGTTGAGGTTTTCATCAAGCGTTTTTTTCTCGGATCGGATGCTTTTTAACCCCTTCTTTTATCTTACTCAGGTCCTCCAGCACTGCGCCCTCATCGCCAACATGGAGCACGAAGATATTGTCCCAGCAATGCAAAAGGCGGGCGAGTCTTCCTCGCGGGAGAACGATCTGTGGCAGGCGAAGGAGAGGATCGCCGCCCTCAAAACCCAGATGGTCGTCGAGGAAGTGGTGAACTCCAAATTCAAGGAGCCCATTCGCCTTCTGAAGGAATACAATAAGGCTACCCAGGTTAAGTTGGAGGAGGCTAAGGTGCTAAACTCCACGATGAAGAAGTCGCTTAACTCCTGCAAGAGGGAAACCAAGGCGGCGATGGAAGCTGTGAAGATCGTCGACCTCCGGGCTGTGAGGTCGGTGGAAAGGTACAAGACGTCGGAACAGTTCTACGCCGACCTTACCGACGCCTCAGCCATCGTTTAGCACCAGGCCCTCGACGCTCTCAAGGCGTTGATGTCGGGGTTTGCCGATGGCGAGCTTCGGATTGAGTAACCCCTCTCCGAGGATGAGCCATAGGGGGATGCTGCTGGAAGTGCTGCCGGGGGTGAGGCCGCCGGTAGGAGTGTTGGAGATAAGGCTCCCGGTGGGAGTGCCGACCAAAAGGAAGTCATCCCGGCTCTCAGCGCCGAAGCTCCTGGTGGGAGCGCTGACCCTAAAGCCGTCACCCCGGCTCCCGACGCCGGTGCCGAGCAGGTCGAGATCCTCCCCGGTCCCAAGGCCTGAGCCTTCCTGCCTTCTTCCTTTTTCTTTTTGAATTTTGTAACCTTTCGGGCAATTTTTGTAAGGCTGAGGAGCCCATAGTACCTTGTAAAGACTTGTAAAGACTTTCAGATCGTGAATATAGATTCTTTTAATTTTTCTTCACGGCAATGTTTTCTTGTGCTCGTTGACATGAGCTTGTTAGTTTTTTCCTCGTCCCAAGAGTCAAGCCGTAGGTCGATGACCAGTCTCTTGGATGCCGATCGCCCATCGAGTGTAATCCAGTTAATCACTAAGTGCAGGAAAGTTGGTCCCCTCCCACCCCCTGAGTCGAGGCGGCGATCATTTACTTAAGATACATCGGTTGGCTCCTTCGAGTAGAAAGGTATAGATTCGCCCATTCCTTTGAGTTGGATCGGCGACCACTTCTCTTAGAGTAAGTTAGACAATAGCCAAGTTTGAATTGGTCGGCGTCGGCCGAGAAATAAAGTTGTTCGACAGTACCTGAGCGAGGGCCTTAGATCCTTACTGTAAATGGGTAAGAAGTTACCCGCTAAGGATTAACCGAGCAAGGAAGCTGCTCGGTGGCCTCTTGGTGAGGGCTTTTGATCCTTGGCGTCGGTGGGTAGTAAACTACCGTCCAGGGATGGACCGAGCAGAGAAGCTGCTTGGTGGCCTCTAGATGAGGTCTTCGATCCTTAGCGTAGATGGGTAAGAAGTTACCCGCTAAGGATGGAGCGAGCAGGGAAGCTGCTTGGTGACCTCTTGGTGAGGGCTTTGGATCCTTGGCGTCGGTGGATAGTAAACTACCATCCAGGGATGGACCGAGCAGGGAAGCTGCTTGGTGGCCTCTTGATGAGGGTTTTTGATCCTTGGCGTCGGTGGGTAGTAAACTACTAGCCAGGGATGAACCGAGCAGAGAAGCTGCTTGGTGGCTTCTTGATGAGGGCTTCGATCCTTAGCGTAGATGGGTAAGAAATTACCCGCTAAGGATGGACCAAGCAGGGTAGCTGCTTGTTGGCCTCTTGATGAGGGTTTTTGATCCTTAGCGTCAGTGGGTAGTAAACTACCAGCCAGGGATGGACCGAGCAAAGAAGCTGCTCGGTGGCCTCTTGATGAGGGCTTTGATCCTTAGCGTAGATGGGTAAGAAGTTACCCGCTAAGGATGGACCGGGCAGGGAAGCTGCTTAGTGGCCTCTTAGTGAGGGCTTTTGATCCTTGGCATCCGTAGGTAGTAAACTACCGCCAGGGATGGACCGAGCAGGGAAGCTGCTTGGTGGCCTCTTGATGAGGGTTTTTGATCCTTGGCATCGGTGGGTAGTAAACTACCAGCCAGGGATAGACCGAGCAGGGAAGCTGCTCGATAGCCTCTTCCGTGTCGGTCAACCTCCTTGAACCCATGAAACCTGAGGGAGAGAGACCGTCGCAAGCAATACCTGACAGAAACGCATGGGAAGGCGTACCGATCCGTAGTGCGCGTCGTTCCGACTTTCGTTTACCCACTTGAGGGCATGGACTCCACGTGGCGGCTTTATTATAGGAAGTATGAAAATATCCCCAGATTCGCGGCCATCCACGCGTAAATTTTTTCCCCTGGGGATTCTATTAGGGGGCTATAAATAGCTAGGTTGGGTTGGTCCCTTTATCTTTGCGTTTCTGAAAAATGGCAGGCCTCATCTACTCGATTGAAGAGATCATCACTCTCGATGACGTCTATTTATACAACCAGTTCTTCTCCAAGGAGACGTACCGGGGGGTAGTCCAGCACATCAAGGACCATTTCGGCCGTTTACTTCCTCGTCGGTCGTCCCTCCTCCAATTGCTGATGTATGCAATTAGGAGGAAGTCCCCGAGGCTGTATAACCCCCTCTCTAAGGAACTGCAGGACGAGGTGTTCGATAAGATGCGCATGCTCTTTGTCCGCGGCATTATCTAGAAGAACAGGCATGATCGATCGGCGGCCCTTCTATTGGAGTGTTTCCAAAAGAGGCATATCGCGGACTCTTGCCCGGCGGATGGAAGTTCCGGTGCTTCCGTGGCGTCTCGGATACGTGGGCAGCATCAGAGGGAGCGGGATGAAGAGGCTAGGGCTCGGCTGGCGGAGATCTCCATGGAGTACCATCAGGAGTGCTTTCTCGATCCCCTACCCCCTCTGTTGTAATTTTAACTTTTGTGTAAGGCTGAGGAGCCCATAATACCCATGATAAATAAAATTCTCCTTTTGCGACGTACTTTTGTTTTCCTTTTTATCTTTTTTGCGTGTTTTAGTGTGTTCATAAAACGAAACCTGTGACTTTTGAACCGAGGAAGAGGGAAACATATAGGAGAAGTTTCTTCTAATTCAGAAGACTTAGAAAAATTTGCATCGCTTTGGTAAAGAAGAAACATATATTCCCAGATACAAATTTTAAATTCACTTGTACAACTTGAGCTTCTCGGCATTGTAAGGTCGCGGAAACTTATGACTCACCGCGTCTTGCAAGCGATAGGCCCCGCCAATACCTCGAAGATGAGGAATGGGCCGTTCCACTTCGGGGAAAACTTGTGCAACTTGCCTTGGTCTATGAACCCGTTCCTCCTTAGGACCAGATCTCCATTCTTAAAGGTGCGATGCTTGACTCGTGCGTTATTATAGCGAGCAGTTTGCTGTTGGTAAGTGACGGCTTTGATCTGTGCCCAGTCCCGCTTCTCTAGCAATACGTCCAAATTAGTTCGGAGCACCAAGGTATTAGCTTCGTCATCGAAGCGCTCGACTCTGTAAATGGGCAGTCCGAGCTCTGTTGGGACCATCGCCTCGGTACCGTAGTAGAGACTAAAAGGGGTCTCTCTAGTGGGGGTCTTCTTCGATGTGCGTAGGGCCCATAAAACCCATGGTAGTTCGTCGACCCAACTACCCTGCCTTCCTTCTAGACGAGTTCAAAGACCTTGAATGACGTCTCGGTTAGCGACCTCGGCCTGCCCGTTGCATTGAGGATGCGCGACCGCGGCAAACTTCATCAGTATATGGTATTCGCTGTAGAACCCTTTGACTTTGTCGCTTTCAAAATTCGTCCTGTGGTCGGTAACGATACATCTCGGGATCCCGAAATGGGATATTATGTTGTTCTGCAAGAATTTGATGGTCGTGGTGACGTTCGGTTTTCTGATGGGGACATCCTCGATCCACTTCATGAAGTAGTCTACCGCGACGAGGATGTATTTGTGCCCGCCCATACCAGTTGGCAGTTGGCCTACCATGTCCATTCCCTATTGGGCAAACGGCCATGATGATGTTAGGGACGTTAGCTCGGCAGCCGAAAGGCAGGGTATGCTGCCATAGAGTTTACAGCTCTTGCATATCCTGACGAGCTTCTGAGCGTCCTGATGAATGGTCAGCCAATAGTACCCTTAGAGCAGAGTTTTCTGGACTAAGGTGTGGGCCCCATGAAGAGCTCCACCGACCCTTTCGTGTATCTCACGCAGGACATAGTCGGCTTCATGGGGGTCGACGCACCGAAGAAGAGGCTGCATGAGCGACTTCTTGTAGAGGTTTCCATTGCTCCAGATGAAATGGCGAGCTTTGGCTCGAAGGCGGCGTGCTTCCCCTCGATCTGCTGGGAGTGTACCCTCATTTTAGGAACTCTATGGGAGGCTTCCTCCAATCCCGGCCTTCCTCCTGGGCAGCGTAAACTTGAAGTGTTGTCTCCCTATCTTCCACGCTGGGCTATGGAAAGACCTAGAAGAAGATATTCCTCTTATTGTTAGCCGTATAGGAGGAGGCTAGCTTGCTCAGGGCATCGGCCTTGGCGTTTAGGTGCCGAGGAATCTGCTCCACTTGAAATTCGTCGAAGTCTTTTCGTAGTCTTCTTACCTTAGATAAATATTTCAAAATCATAGGCTCCTGGGCCTCGAAATAGCCGATCACTTGGCCTACGACAAGGGCGGAGTCGCTGCTAATTCGGATCATCTTCAGCCCCACTCCAGAGGCGATTCGTAGTCCAGCTAGCAAGGCCTCGTACTCCGCGGCATTGTTTGAAGATTTCAATACGAGCTTCAAAGAGTACTCCATCTCAGCCTCGTTCGGGTCTCGAATGATAAGACCGGAACCGCTCCCATCCTCGGTAGAGGATTTATCGACGTAAAGGACCCAATCGGGGACGGAGTCGGGCCCTTCCTCGATCATGGGTTGAGACACGGGGACTGGCGCCGATACTGCCTCCTTGTTAGGGATAGTACATTCAACAATGAATCCTGCCAGGACTTGTTCTTTGATAACTTTCCTCGGGCGGTATTTGATGTCGAATTGAGATAACTCCCACTTCAATTTCTCCAAACGACCAGATGACTCGGGGGAGGCGAGTGAAAGACTACCCTAGCACGGCCATGAAGTTCTAATGACATCAAGCATGCTAAATTCAAATTTTTGTAGATGCTAAGCTAGACTAAACAATATCTTTAACTAGATTATTAGGGTTTTATTTTGATAACAAGAAAAACTAGAAAGAAGGAAAAGATGTTATACTCTATAGATCGAGTCCTTCTATTCTTTAGCTCCGTATACTTGTCCCGTGACTCCACTAGGCTACACTTGAGTGTTTGTACGAGCTTCCTCCAATGACCTTCGTGCCGAAGATGATCCACGCGAAGTCCCTCCAACTCAACCTACCTCTATACTAAACTCTTTAGTGTAAGAAGCACGCTACATTTGATCGCTAGTCAAGAGTAGGATGGTGAAGTAGGGGATTTAGTTTGCTCGCTAGTATGTGTTCAAGCTTCATAATTCACATCACATCTGAGGGTTGAAACTTGAACAATGGTGAAGAGAAAGAAGAAGAGAGCATGAGAGCAACACATGGGAGCAACTAAAAGTATAAGCTCTAGTGTTGAATGAATGAGAGTGTGAATGGCAACCCTTGATCCTCATTCATTCTAGCATGGAATTATTGCAATATAAAATTGCAACCATACTTGAATAGTGAGTCAAGATGAATAAACAAATGGAAATGTCATACTTTCAACCATGCTCCTAATTTCCACCTCATTTCTATTTTCACAAAATAGAATTTATGCCATGCTATATATATATATATATATATATATATATATATATATATATATATATAATTACATATAAGAAAATATTTAGTGAGCTAATGATATTAGTTAAGATATAATTATATCAAATATAATATATATCACATTATTAAATCAACACTTGATTTAATAATCCGGTTATATCACATATGGCCGACTAATATTATTTATTTGTATATCACATTATCAAATCAACACTTGATTCGATAATCTGCTTATATCACATATAACCTAACTGATTACATATAACTGCCAGATTACAATACTGTATCATATACACGTATTTAATCAGGCCCACACACATATCATATATGTGTCCTACTTCGTTTCGCTTGAACCAGGGAACTTCTGTGTGGGACTCTAAAGAATCGTCAATACGCCAGCAGTCGGTGATGATCACATCAGTCACCTACAAGCCGTTAGCGGTACTAGATGGACGTAACGGCTACCCGGGTATTGAGCGATATGAAGATCAACAAGCAAGCTTGTCCATACTCTCCATGAAGCCTATCAATAACACTACCGTACAGTCCGGTGTCTTCGTCTGATATGTCGCATATCATGTCTAGGGGCGGTAAACGTAAGACCCCAGTAACGTGATAAGCTATGCCGATGTCTGGCCTATAACGGTTTGAGAAACTACTGATAACTCTTATCAGTAAATCTCAGTAGCATCCCTGGCCAGGGACTTCCAGTTATAGCCAATCGAGCATAGCGCAACATCAACCGCCAATACCAGGAAAGACGAAACCCCTCCTGTCGCTCATTGCCTCCATGTGACTCGGGACTGTACCTAAAATCCACCTGTTTGTACAACTCCTCTTGAGCATGGTAGGGATGAAATCAAAGTACAGTGGGAGCCACACAAGACTCTATGACGATCTCGGGTCTACAGACTAATCTGTACCAGTGTCACCAAAGGACTGCTATCTGACGATAGGTATAATACCAACTAGGAGTTCTCGGTCAGTCCGTTCGGTGTACCCATTCTCTAATGAGCACATGTATACAATTTTTGATGTCACACATCAATGATTGTGAGATCAGCCATCGCTCTTTAAGGGACAAGAAACATACACACTAGTCTACTATGGAATATCGATGCCATAGTCTTGATATCCTCTTGACTAGGAATAGTTAAAGGATGTACTTTTGGACCACCTTGGCCCCACTAGTATGATCTCATCATAATCCTGGTAGTCAAGTACATATCCTAAGGACTTTATCAACATGTAAGAGACAGAAAGTATAAAATACCAGTCTACATATTAAGATAAATGTAACCAAATAGCATACTATCATGTTGAGCAAGAAAGTCCTCTATATATATGTCCAAGCATCCACTATATCAACAATAATGGCCTTTAGGGCATACAAATTCCTAACAATCTCCCACTTGCACTAAAACTAGTTGTTGTAGTATCTCATTCCCAACGTCCCAAGAGTCTCTAAAATAGCATCTGGGGGAGGGCCTCGGTGAGTGGATCCGCTGTGTTGTCCTCTATGTCAACTCTCCTGACCTCGATTCCCGGAGATCAATCATCTCCCTGATCAGGTGATACTGTCTAAGAATATGTATGGATCGCTAACGAGACCGGGGTTCCTAGGTCAAAGCCACAACTCCATTGTCATCACAATACATAGGTACTGGATGCCCAATGGTAGGAACCAAGTTCATCTTATGAACTTATTCATCCAGACAGCATCATTGGTAGCGATGTAATCAGCCTCTATCAACGAGTCTGCTACGGTATATAGCTTGGAACCTTCCAACATACCGTCCTTCCACTGAGGGTGAAGACAATACCCGAGACTGACTTTCAGTCGTACTTATCACTCTGGAAGCTCGAATCGGTAAAGGACTCCACCTGAAGTTCACCGTTACCATACACCAAGAACATCTCTTTAGTCCTTCTCAAGTACTTAAGAATGTTCTTCACACCTTTCCAGTGGTTTTCCCTAAGATCTTTTCGATACTTTCTCACTACACCTAGTGAGCAAGCTACATCAAGTCCGGTACACAACATCGCAAACATGATTGACCCGACTGCCGAAGCATAGGGTATCTCTTGTATGCGAGCCCTCTCCAAATCAGTCTTGGGAGACATCTCTTTGGAGAGAGTGATTCCTGAATAAGCGGGTACATTACCATGCTTAGAATCTTCCATACTAAACCTCATTAGTATGGTGTCTAAGTATCTAGATTGGGAGAATCCCAAATCCATTTAGATCTATCTCTATAGATCTATATCCACAGGATGTAGGAGGCATCAGTTAGATCTTTCACGGAGAACTTATGTGATAAGAGGAGCTTGACCGAGTGTAACATAGGAATATCATTTCCTATCAAGAGTATGTCATCCTCATACAATACGAGAAAGACAACCATATTCTCTACAACCTTCTTATATATACATGGATCATCTACCTTTTTGATGAAGTCAAACTCTTTGACAGCTTCATCAAAACAAATGTTCCATCTCCGCGATACTTTCTTTAATCCTAAGATGGATTCAAACAGCTTGCACACGCTTCCACTGCACCCACTGTCTACGAAGACCTCTGGCAGTGTCATGTACACGCTCTTGTCTAAATCACCATTTAGAAAAGAGGTTTTGACGTGCAGTTTGCCAGATTTTGTAGTTGTGGTATGCAGCAATGGCAAGTAGGATCCTGATGGACTTAAGCATAGCGACAGGAGAAAAGGTTTCATCATAGTCGACACCAGGTCGTAGATGAAAATCTTTTGCTTCAAGTCTAGCTTTGAAAGTTTCAAATTTTCCATCTACACCAAATTATCTTTCTCAAAGATCCTCTTGCTCCCGATGGGTTTTACCCCTTCAGGAGCAACATCCAAAGTCAATAGTTTGTCGGTGTATATGGATTCTATCTCAGATCGCATAGCATCCAGCCATTTCACAGAGTCCCCACTCGTGATGGCCTGCTCGAAACTAGTTGGGTCATCATCATCCATGATGCACTCCTCACTTCCACTGTCTATGAGAAAACCGTAGAATCTCGCAGGTGGATGAGGAACCTTACTAGATCTGCGGAGTGGCTAGGGTTCGTTGGGAACTATTGAATCCTCCGGTTCCACCAAATCGTCAGTTATAGTTTGTGTTGCTGGAACTTATTCCAATTCTACCTTATTTCTACTAATTTCTTTCACAAGAAATTCCTTTTCTAAAAAGGTGGCATGTCGAGAAACAAAACACCTTTTGTTCCTCGGTGAGGTATAAGATATACCCTCACGAATGTTTAGGATATCCTACAAACTTGCACAGAACTAACCTTGCCTTGAGCTTGTCTGGATTTTTCTTTTCAACATAGGCCGGACAACCACATATCTTTACTTATTTAAGAGATGGTCTCTTCCCATTCCATATCTCATATGGAGTGGTAGGCAACAGATTTGGTCGGAACTCTATTCAATAGACATGCAGCTGTCTCAAGTGCATAAACCTAAAAGGAATAGGCAACTCAGCAATACTCATCATAGAGCGCACCATATCTAATAGGGTGCGGTTCCTCCACCCCGATATACCATTGTGCTGTGGTGTATACGGAGGAGTAAACTGAGAGAGAATCTCATTCTCTTTTAAATAATCCCGGAATTCCGTTCTCAAGTATTCTCTTCCCCGATCATATCGAAGGATTTGAACATCTTTGCCTGTTTGGTTCTCAATTTAGTACTTATATTCCTTGAAATTCTCAAAAGATTCAGTTTTGTGTTTCAACAAGACCACATGTCCGTATCTTGAGAGAACATCGGTGAATGTAATAAAGTATGTGGAACCATCCCTAGCATGTGTAGACATACGACCGCATGCATCACTATGTAACTGTCTAAGGGTTCAGTAGCTCTTTCTCCGTTTCCAGTAAACGGAGATTTGGTCACCTGATCTTTGAGACATGACTGGCAAGTTTCATAAGATGTAAATTCGAACGGATTCAAATATGCATCCTTATGGAACTTTAGCTAGTCTTGTTTCATCGATATGACCCAGTCTACAATGCGACAAGAAGACTTCGTTCATTTCTGAACTATTCCTCTTGTGTGTGTTTCGTACGTTTGGAACTATAGTTTGATTCAGAACGTGTATACTGTTATACAATGTACCATACCCAATCAACACTTGATTTAGGAAAATATTCATAATATTTTTGGTACGGAATAACAGTCGCTCAGAATCAATGTATTACCTCTTGGTAACTCTAGGTGATATTTGCCAACTGCCTTGGCTTCAACAATTACACCATTCCCTACTAATAGAGACATATCACCCTTTCTTAGTTCTCTACCTATCTGTAGCTTATGTAACAAATTACATATATAGGATCCTGATCCGGTATCTAATACTCAGGACGTAGAGTTAACTGAAAAACGGTTCTTGGTAACGATCACACCCGAAGAAGATGCATCAACATGCTTTATTCTTCTGTTTGGGTGGCATGGGAATCCAGATATTCCCCTATTCCTTTCTCAGAATTATGGCAATCATAAGATAAAGAAAAACCTGGCCCTGTATAATAAGTAGGTTCGGTCAATACATCCATAATATTATCTTGATTAAGGCATGTCATTAGTCGCTAACAGGAGAGAGAGAAAGATAACCACTTTGCGTGCGCTCTTTGCAAGATTAGATTGGCTTTATCTAATCAGGATGGCTCCCGCTATTTTTATCAAATCTTCCTTCAAACCCTAAAAGGTAAGATTAGCCGGGATTAATTACATTCTACAAGTTCGCTAATCGGTCAGTCAGGCAAGTGTCGGTACTCCTAGGGAGATTCTCCATACTTTCGCACGGACCTAATTAAAATAAATCTCATTTCCCTAGAGGCATAACCCCATTGACACCTTTCTAGACCCCTACTGGATTAGCTAATTGTAAAGTGCAAAACTCTCACAGGAGTAACTCTTACTCGCAGTGGGTATCGGGATACAACTATCATATAGAAGGGTATGCAATCTCATTGTAAATTTCAAGAGTTGAAATTCTTTATAATGGATTTTACCCCTAGCTTCCTATGACCTTGACACTAGCCAATAAATCATAGGCCGCTAGTCAAGTTCAACCCGTTCATTTCTTGATATAATTAAACCCACCTGCACGACCCTTAACGTCGGCCAACAATGTCGTATGACTATCTTAATCCAATCGCATCTCATGCTGCAAATAAGTACTAATCAGCTACCGCACACTATGCCTTAACGCTGGCCAACAAACGTAGCACGAATACTAAATAGTACTTATCTGAAATGACGGAGGGCTATGCAGGTTTTAAGAAAACCATGAGCGTAATGGACTTGATATCGTTGTAAAATCTAGTGATTTTGAAAATGAGTGTTTTTGAGGTTTTTGCTAGTTTCGCTAAAGAGGTCACTCCCGGTGAAGGGATCTCGGCTCTTTCCTCATCGAATGAGGTGTTGGATATTCATCAAGGAATACCACTATACAAAGCAAGAACTAGAGAAGGTATTAAAAACAAAACCGAGTTGGTTGTAGCATTTGCTAGTTTCGCTAAAGAGGCCACTCCCGGTGAAGGGATCTCGGCTCTTTCCTCAACGAATGAGGTGCTGGATATTCATCAAGAAATACCACTATACAAAGCAAAAACTAGAGCTACCCTTTTTGAAAATTTGATTCTACAATATCTTTAAGTTTCTTTTCTTTTCATTAATCTCATTAATGAAGTCCCATCATTTAATGTTTCCTAAACATCACAGAAAAATGAAACAAAAATAGAACGTATGCTTATGCCATCCGCATTCGCCACGGGGCCTCGTCATGCACCATTAGGTTACTTAACTACTGGCAAAGTGGGAGCTAGACTAGCGTGGGTGCAAAACATAAGCAACGTTTATTATATATCATATATATAATATAACATTCGTCTCATGTAGTAATATGATCACATCACAGAACCAAGCAGCAGAAGCAACATATGAAATATTGGATATATTAGGATGTTCGTGTTTTAAATTTAGCCAGTAATATAAAATACGGATTCCACGGTCGTGATGAATAGCCAAACCCACATCCTTAGACCCCTACGAGAGCGGCAAGTAACCCTACCAATTCTAGAGTTAGGAGACCCGGTCTCAACTCTTTGAGATGGTCTCCCACTGGACTCTAGAACCCGGTTACTTGTGCTCCCTTCCTTGAGTCTATCCTAATGTGGAAAAGTAAATAATATACATCAATGGTGACATCATCCTCAACCCGGAAGTGCCCCAATAAAAGAATATTATATACAGATTTTACATGAATGAAAATGAAAAACTCTCATCTCGTATAAAATCCCCGGCTATTCAATCACGATAATCCAATAAAACATATCAGCGACACATAATATCACATATCATCAACGTAAATAAATATGCGTATCCAGAATTCCATTGACATATAGAAACGAGATTTGGGATGCCCAACATATTACACTTACTGTCGCAGAAAAGAAATGAAAACTACAATAATTAAAATCTGCATTTCCTTAGACATCATAAACCTGGAATATCTCATATTCCGAATTTCATGCCTAACCTATAAACCTTGCATTTTAGTCTCATATAAAAAACTCTTTTCAATAATTTAGTCGGGTAATTCAACAAGATTCCCAACTAGCCGATCGAATACTCGTCGTAAACTATAGTAGATGGACGCACCCCCAATGCCGTCTACCAAGTAAACTTACGCGGAACACCGTGGTCGCGAGCACCCAAGTGGATGCTTTTGGCAACAGGGTTCTCCTACAGTCACTTGGTCGGGGCTATGGGGTATGGCTACCTACTACAGTTATTCGGCGAGTATTTGCATACAATACGCGATTGCGACGGAGTTTCGATTCGAATCAAAACTTCGTGGCAATCGATCTACCGAGACTAAAATGCTAGATGTATAATCACTAACTAGTTTTCTCAAAACTACTTAAATGAGGATTCCAACGACTGTATTCATATCAAACTTAAACCCGTAACGACGTTAAAACACGACTACGAAACACTCCGAATCCTTAATGGAAAAGATAACATCACATGCAATCTTGGCAAAAACAAATATAACCTGAAACCTTAAAACCAAGTTATCAGAACACCATAAAAATTTCAAGGTCTTTTGCTACAGAAAAAATATGAGGCCGGTTTTTTAGCAATCTCACCGGGTCAATTTTGGAGTTTTTCCCTGAAATTTCTCTGGTGTCTAGTTACATCACATTTAACATTCTGCATTTGTTTAAAAAAATTTTAGAGACATTTAAAAAATCGACAGAAACTTGGTGTTCGGGTTTGCAGTTTCGGAATTGTTTCGGTTTCGTGTTTCTAATAACATCGTCTAATCTTCTAGCTTTGGCTCTAATACCATAAAGTCTACCCTAGCACCGCCATGAGGTTCTAATGATATCAAGCATGCCAAATTCAAATTTTTGTAGGTGCTAAGCTAGACTAAACAAGATCTTTAACTAGATTTTAGACAAGAAAAACTAGAGAGAAGGAAAAGATGTTATACCCTATAGATCGAGTCCTTCTCTTCTTTAGCTTCATATAGTAGTCCCGTGACTCCACTAGGCTCCACTTGAGTGTTTGGACGAGCTTCCTCCGATGACCTTCGTGTCGAAGGTGATCCACGCGAAGTCCCTCCAACCCAAGCTACATCTACACTAAACTCTTTAGTGTAGGAAACACGCTACACTTTATCGCTAGTCAAGAGTAGAATGATGAAGTATGGGATTTGGTTTGCTCACTAGTATGTGTTCAAGCTTCATGATGCACATCGCATGTGAGGGTTGAAGCTTGAACAACGGTGAAGAGGAGGAGGAAGAAGAAGAGAGCATGAGAGAAACACATGGGAGCAACTAAAAGAATGAGCTCTAGTGTTGAATGAATGAAAGTGTGAATGGCAACCCTTGTCCCTCACTCGTTCTAGCATGGAATTATTGAAATATAAAATTGCAGCTATGCTTGAATAGTGAGTCAAGATGAATAAACAAATGGAAATGCCATGCTTTCAACCATGCTCCCAATTTCTACCTCATTTCTATTTTCACAAAATAGAATTCATGCCATGCTTTATATATATATATATATATATATATATATATATATATATATATATATATATATATATATATATATTAATACATATAAGAAAATATTTAGTGAGCTAATGATATTAGTTAAGATATAATTATATCAAATATAATATATATCACATTATTAAATCAACACTTGATTTAATAATCCGGTTATATCACATATGACCGACTAATATCATTTATCTGTATATCACATTATCAAATCAACACTTGATTAGATAATCTGGTTATATCACATATAACCTAACTGATAACAGATAACTGCCAGATTACAATATGGTATCACATATATATATTTAATCAGGCTCACACACATATCACATATATGTCCTATTTCGTTTCACTTGAACCAAGGAACTTCTGTGTGTGACTCTAACGACTCGTCAATATGCCAGCAGTAGGTGATGATCACATTAGTCACCTACAAGCCGTCAGCAGTACTAACTGGATGTAACGGCTACCCGGGTATTGAGCGATATGAAGATCAACAATCAAGCTTGTCCATACTCTCCATGAATCCTATCTGTAATACTAATGTACAGTCCGGTCTCTTCATATGATATGTCGCATATCATATCTAGGGGTGGTAAACGTCAGACCCCAGTAACGTGATAAGTCATGCCGATGTCTGGCCTATAACGGTTCGAGAAACTACTGATAACTCTTATCAGTAAATCTCAACAGCAGCCCTGGCCAGGGACTTCCAGTTATAGCCAATCGAGCATAGCGCAACATCAACCCCCAATACCAGGAGAGACGAAACCCCTCCTATCGCTCATTACCTCCATGTGACTCGGGACTGTACCCAAAATCCACCTGTTTTCAAAACACCTCTTGGGTGTGGTAGGGTGGAAATCAAAGCACAGTGGGAGCCACACAAGACTCTATAACGATCTCGGGTCTACAGACTATTTTGTACCAGTGTCACCAGAGGACTGCTATCTGACGATAGGTATAATACCAACTAGGAGTTCTCGGCGAGTCCGTTCGGTGTACCCATTCTCTAATGAGCATCTGTGTACAATCTTTGATGTCACACACCAATGGCTGTGGGATCAGCCATTGCCCACTAAGGGACAAGAAACGTACACACTAGTCTACTCTGGAATATCGATGCCCTAGTCTCGATATCCCCTCGACTAGGAACAGTTAAAAGATGTACTTTTGGACCACCCTGGCCCCACTAGTATGATCTCATCATAATCCTGGTAGTCAAGTACATATCCTAAGGGCTTTATCAACATGTAAGAGACAGACAGTATAAAGATACCAGTCTATATGTTAAGATAAATGTAACCAGATAGCATACTATCATGTCGAGCAAGAAATTCCTCTATATATATGTCCAAGCATCCATTATATCAACAATAATGGCCTCTCGGGCATACAAATTCCTAACAGCGAGAATAGCCCCTAAGGGACGCTCGGTGAGGACGAGGATGGTGTGTGCTTGGAAGTACCGTCGTAGTTTCCTTGAGGCCATGATAAGCGCCAAGACAATCTTTTTTATGGTCGGGTACCTTTTTTCCGCATCCTTAAAGATGTGGCTTACGTAGTAGACCGGCGTCTGGACTCCTTCGACTTCTCGGACAAGCACCGAGCCCGCAGCCTGATCGGACACCGCTAGATACAGTGATAGCTTGTCTCCTTCAACTGGTCGGGTGAGCGGTGGGGGGGTTGACAGGTGCACTTTCAGTTGCTCGAAAGAGATCTGACACTCTTCTGACAATTCGAACCTTGGGATCTTTCTCAGGGCTATGAAGAATAGGAGGCACTTTTCTACGGACCTCGACATGAAGCGACTTAGAGCGGCCACTCTCCCCATGAGTCACATGATTTCGACGTTGCTCTTCGGCGCAGCCATGTTGAGGATGGTGCTGATCTTCTCTGGGTTAGCTTTGATTCCTCGATGGGTAACCATGAACCCGAAGAATTTTCCACTAGTGACCCCGAACGCGCACTTGGCGGGATTCAGCTTCATTTTGTATATACAGAGGATGTCGAAATTCTCGCCAAGATCTTTGGCGTGCTCGTCCGACAAGGTCGATTTGACGAGCATGTCGTCGACGTAAACCTCCATGTTCCTCCTAATCTGAGGTTTGAACATCCTGTTGACCAGGCGCTAGTATGTAGCTCCGGCATTTTTGAGGCCGAATGACATCACTTTATCACAGTATACCCCCGGTCCATTATGAATGCGGTAAGCTCTTCGTCTGCCGGTTTCATACGGATCTGATTGTAACCAGAGAGAGCATCCATGAAGCTGAGCAGTTCGTGTCCTGCCGAGCTGTTGACGAGCTGATCTATATAAGGGAGGGGATAGTTGTCTTTCGGGCAGGCCTTATTGAGATCTGTGCACATGCGACACTTCCCGCTGCTTTTTATAACCATAACCACATTCGCGAGCCATTCCGAGTAGGACACGTTTCGAATGAAGTTGGCTGCGAGCAACCTATCGACCTCGTCCTCGATAGCCTTTTGTTTGATAGGGTTGAAGCTTCGTTTGTTTTGCCTAACGGGTCGAGCCATCGGGTCGACCCCGAGCTTATGCGAGAATACCTTAGGGTTGATCCCGGACATGTCAGCGGGGGCCCAAGCGAACACGTCCGAGTTTCCTAGGAGAAAGTGGATCAAGTCTTCGCGTCGGACTCCTGTTAGGAGTGACCAGATCTGGACAGTTCGTTCATTATTCTCCTCGACGAGGGGGGCCTCTGTCAGCGTCTCTACTAGGGCCCCTCGGATTTCTTTTTGTTCGTCACGGGTATCCAAGGACCCCTGGAAATCGCTCGCGCTTCTATGGTCGTCGCTTCGTCCCTCGAGGGTGGATATCGCTGTGAAGCAAATATTTGCAATTTGCTGGTTCCCGTAGGCCCGGCCTATTCCCCCTTGATCCAGTGAAACTTGATCGTGAGGTGGTAGGTCTAGATTTGGGCCTTGAGGGAGTTTAGCGTTGGACGTCCCAGGAGGATATTGTAAGATGAGGGAATTCTAGCGACGATGAACTCCATTGGTACGGTTCTCGTACGGCCCGCCTCCTCAATGTTAAGGAGGAGGATAACCACTCCCTCTGCCGGGATGGAGTGGTTAGTAAAACCCGACAGAATGTTGGCGGTTGGCCTCAGGTCCGACGGGCCGAGCCCCATACGCAAGAAGCAGTCATAGAAGAGGATGTCCGCCGAGCTTCCCGAGTCGACCAATATCCTTTGAACCTCATAGCGGTGAACCCGTGTTGTAATCACGAGGGGGCCGTTGTGAGGCAAGGAGATTCCGTGGAGGTCTTCATCGGTAAAGGTGATGGGCTCGGCTGCTTTGTTTTTCTTTCGAAGCTGGCTGCTAGTTCGCTCGACCGGCAGGAGGCATCGAATCTCGCCGGCTCCAGGTGCACCACCCGACGATATGACCATGATTTGTCCGATCGTCAATTCGCCGGGAGGGGGATGGTTCTCTTGTTCCCGGTCTGCCTTACGCTTTTCCCGCAAGTACTTTGCCAAGTGCCCCAAGCGAATCAACTCTTCGATGTAGTCGCGGAGTTGTTTACAGTTTTCGGTGGGGTGTCCCTGCGACCTGTAGAAGGCGCAGTACGGGCCTCGAGTCTGTTTGGTCGCCCTGTTGGTGACCGGAGGGAACTTGAAATATCGCTCGCCCTTCGTCTCTTCCAACAGCTCAGTCTGAATGATGTTGAGCGGAGTATACTCCTGGAACTTCGGGGAGTATGGCTGTGGCCAGTCAACTTTCTTCTCTTCTCTACCCCTCTTTTTTTGGTTGGCTTGGTCGCCCCAAGGTAGGTTCGTGTTCACCTCGGACTCGAGTTGGATTTCCTGCTCGGTCCAAGCCTTTACCTCGGCTATGGTCTTAGGTTGCGTTAATGCAAAGGAGCGGAGCCACTCCTTGTGCCTAAGACCCGACCTTAGAGTCGTGATGACAGTCTCGTCCCGGTGCTCGGGAACCTCAATAAGAGCTTGTAGAAGCGGGTGATGTATCCTTTAAAGGATTCCTTGTCCCCTCTTTTTATAGTGAAGAGGTAATCGACGGTCCGCTTCTGTCGTCTATTCCTGACGAAATGCCCGAGGAACTGGGCGGCCAGCTCATCAAAGGTAGAGATGGAGCATGGCGTGAGTCCTCGGAACCAGTCTCGTCCAGCCCGGATGAGAGTGACAAGGAACGCTCGGCATTGGGAGGCATCAGAGTTGTCCTGGAAGCTCATGCCCGCCGTGAACTCGTCCAGGTAGTCTTTCAGGTCGAACTTCCCATCAAAGAGAACCACTTTTGGAGGTTTATTCCTGGACGACGTACAGCGAGCAGCACTTCAGTGAAAGGCTTCGTAAGCGAGTCGGCAGCATACCTAGCCCCCTTGTTCGAAGGACTACCCTCCCGATGTATACCCTCGATTTTCTTTTCGAGGGCGTCGAGACGGTCGTGGTACCCCGAGGATTCGGCGTATTCAGAGTTATGGCCCCTCTCGCTGGTGGCCTGCCCCTGGCTGCGACTCCGTTCGCCCCGGTTCCGTTCTATCAGGTTCCTCAGGTCCCCTGGTGAGGTCGTTCGTGAGTATCACGGTGAGCGCCATCCGTGCGACCCCATCGAGGGAGAGGGTGCCGACCATGCCTAGGAGCAGGCGAGCTGACCAACATCTCCTCCAGAGGGACAGGAGCATAATGGGCCTCAGGGCGGGAGGCTTTTTCACGAGACCTCGGCGTGGAGCTATGAGGAGCCTAGCGGGTCATTGAATTGGTCTCCGTGGGGGACCTGTGGCCGCCGGAGATAGCGAGACGTTGTTCAGTGGTGCCAGCATGGGAGATATCATCTTCCTCTCTGTAGAGGTCGCGATCCTGAAGCGGGGGAACGGCGACCTCGGGGGCTTATCCCGCTATTTAGATGCAGACAAGGGCATCCACGATGGACGCGAGCCTGTCTATCCGTGCAGAAAGGGCATGAACGGCGTTAGGGGGAGGAGAGGATCAGTCAGCGCCCCCGTCGTGGAGAGGGTGGTGGCTCATGCTTGGATCGTCACGGTGATTACTCGCCATGAGTTCGAGATCGGAAGATCAACTTTCGATGAGTGGAATCTTCGAGCTTTCCACAGACGGCGCCAACTGATGGAGGTCAGGATCTCCTTCAGATGTTGTCTTCCGTCGATCTGTCGCGAACGTAGATGAACGGCTGAGATTAAGTTTGAGGGTTGCCTCATAGAGCGTGTGGATCTCAGTAGGCTTGATTTGGAGTGAAGCCAAGCTATCTGTAAAGAAGTCCTGGGGTAGTTGTGCCACCGTGGACCCTCCGACGATCAAGTTAGCCGAGATATTTGAGAAGAGTAGCGACCTATTGGAGTAAAATTGCGTTACCTGAGTAGTCTGAGAGAGGGATTTATATAGCGGTCGCCATGGGCTAGCTGATGCGAGATCCTCGCAGGCTGTTACGCCCCTGGCGTTACGCCTGCGTGAATGGCGGGATCCCCCATTAATGACGAGATACGCTTGTTAATGGGGGAATGCGACGGCGTGGAACGCGGGATCGTGGGGCGGCGGATATCTCCCGTGTGGCGAGATTCGCGGAGCCGTAGCGGAGGCGCCAGTGATCTGCGTTTTAGGTTGCTCGATAGAACCAAAGAGGTCTAGCTTGACGAGAGACCTAAAAAAGGGCGGGAGGCCGAGCTAGCTCGGCTCTGTGATAGCTCGGAGGCGAAGGGCCGAGGAGCTCGGCGTGTAGGAGCGCTCGGAGACGAGCCAATGGTCATTTACATGGCGAGCATATGAATGTTCAGGGAATTCTCGGAGGTCGCGTCCAGGCAGCGGGACGATAGCTTGGGGGATGCCTCCAATGTGTGGTTCTTGCCCTGTTTCCGTATGCCTCGGGACACGTCATCTGCCACGTGTCATGATCTGGAGAGTTCCTACTTATGAGCATCATCAGGAAGGAATCTGGATGAACTATAAAAGTATAACATTTAAGAAAATAAGGAGCGGGGTGAACATGGGCTCATTCTTAATGAATTAGGTTCATGCACCTCTGATTTCTTCAAGCCTACCGCATCTATATAATGCTCATATTTGTCCAGATAGGGCATATTGTCTCCTAAATAAATAGTCTGTAGAAATTATGTAGCTTCATCTAGGAAGTAGGATTAGCCACCATCCCTCCCTCTATACCTCTCTCCTCTCTCACTTCTCCCTCCCTTTACCGCGATATCCTTATCTAGTTTCTAATATAATTAAGTCATTTTTTATTAACCTAATTTCTCAACAGGATTCATATCCTTTGAGCTGGTTACTAACGTTATTCATTTTCTTTTCCTTGCTTACTTTGGTGGGTGAGATGGGAGCAAAAGCAGGAGTTAGGAAACTTATAGAAAGCAGTGTTTAGCGCTATTTCTATAAGTTCTAGGAACATCCATCTTGATGTTCTATGTTTTCCTGCACAAAACCGCGCTTCTAGTGGAAGAATAATATTTAAGGTTGTTAGAAGTAGTCTGGAGAGTAATTATTCATTTTTTCCCCAGAGACATTAGTTTTGCTCTATCCTAATTAATTCAGCCTCTCTCTCTCTCTTTCCTCTCAATAAAAGGTGGTTAAATAATAGCATCTCCAAGCAACAGATTTATCATAAGATTGTCATCTTTGGTTGCATATTGAGATTCCAATTTCCTACTCCAGGTGCAATACTCAATTGTTCATCGACCTCTTGTTAGATTTCAGATTTTCTTGCTAATATTAGTAATCTTATGAAATGTTCTTGTCATTGCAGGGATTCAGGTAATCGGATGGGAAACAATGTGGGCATTTGATATTGAAGAATACGTTACAGGAGGCTGACACTAAAGAATCCAAAGATGGTGATAGTCACCGTGGCGAGCCAATGCCACCTCGGAAGGGCACTAACCTTGTTTAATATTCTTTAATGTTTTTAAGAGGACTTAGAGTTGTATAAATAATAGGGCTTCATTCGGTTTCAAGATAAATATATTGGTTATTCAGAAAGTTATGCGTTTGAGGAAAAGTTTGGGTGCCAAGTTTTTTTTCTTCCATTGTATTTCTTTTATTGAAGATTTGAATATATTGTTTCGATATATTTAATTGTTAAACGGGACTTTGGACTGTTTAAATGCTAAAGGATATTATTAGTTTCAATGTCAACATGTTGTGGATAACAAGATATGAATGTATGAGATTTTAAATTTTTTGGGAAAGAATTGTTAAACTGTTTAAAATTTGAATTTCTACAGACATATGGTTATATTCTTGACTTTGATGCTAGACCCCTTTTAGACTTCTACAGATATTCAACCCCAGAACCTTTAATATCTACATTCTACCTTTGCTACTGATTATCAATGCATATGCACAATCTTGTCGTATAATTCTGCTACGCAGATGTTTAAAAAAAAAATAACACAACAAAATTTAATGAAACAAACTCGGGCAAAATTTCAATAAAATGGATTGAAAAAATCCGTGCATCATTAACAGCTAATTACAACCTTATGATTCAGAGAGCTTACTGGAAAGGTGCTGCCTTTGCATCTCCAGAGGCCTATCTGAGAAATCGATCGGCTTTTTCCAAATCATCGTCGGAGATTTATGGGCATCTAGCCAAGAATTCGCCGCCGTCAAAATGCCGCCGTCTCAACACTGCCGGCGCCAGAGAAGACGGATCATTGAGAGAATACCCTAACCCTAACCGTAATTGCGTGTGAAGAATTGGTAAACTTAATCGGAAATACCCTTTGCTTTTTGAAACCAGCACTTTGCCCCCTTCAATTTCAATTCATTTCCAAAATGCTCTTTATTGAAATATTTAATCAAAATATTTATGGCTTATTTACTGAAAATTCCTAATATGTTTGGGCCAGAATCACAAAACTCTCATTATCTTTGAAATGATAAAAAAATCTACCAAACATAATGATGTCATGTCAGGACCGTTTGTGCCACGTCAGCGCCATATTAACTAAATTGCCATGTTAACATAAAAATTATAAAGTCACAAATACCCCTCGTTAACCTTAATCCTAATTTCAAAATAATAATAATAATAATAATAATAATAATAATAATAATAATAATAATAATAAACCCTAACCCTCTTCCTAAAAACAGCCTTAGAAGGGGGTAAATAAGGTTTTATGGCAAATACAGAGTAAATTTTGCGAAACACAGAAATTATATAGCGGAAATAAAGAAAATCTAAAATACTAACTATCACATAATCACAGAAAGTAAATGGACACGGAGGATTATTATCGAGATTCAATAACCCTGTGGCTATTTCCCGTCCGAGAGCTCCTACTCAGAATTCAACACACTATCCAGCGACTCTTTCACGGATGGAAAAATCCAGATCTTTTACCAGACTCGGATCTTAAAACCTTTACACTTACAGACGATGAACACCTACACTTTTTATCAAAGGCTCAAGTCCGAAACCTTTTACACTTGCAGGTGGTAAACACACAAACTTTTTACCAAAGGCTCAAGTCCGAAAAATTTTACAGTGTGAAGATCTTCTTCACTGGGTCGTATAAATAAGATTTCAATAAATTTTTACAGAACCAACTATACAATCCTAATGATCTCAATAGATAAATCAAGTTTCGAATCGAAAGAGATGAAGGATTGTATTTTGAAAATTAGGAAAGTTTAAAAACGATTCGACGAAATATTACAAAGGATAAAAAAAAATTTAAAACAAAAACTTTTTCGACAACTTAGAGATTTTTCGATTCTAATGACTAGAAAAATCTAAATCTATGAAAGATCTCTTCTTTCAAAAAGAATAGAAAAAACTTAAGAACGATTCAAAGAAGTTTTCAAACAGAATAAGAAAACTAGTATCAAATTAAACTTCTTTAAAAACTAGAGATCTTTCTTTTCTAGAAACTAGAAAATTCTAAGGCTCTTAAAAGATCTCTTCTCTTTACAGAGTATTAAAAATTTAAGAACCGAGAGAGAAAGAGTTTTCTCACGAAAAAGTTAAAGAGTGATGAAAATAGAAAAGAATATTTCGTGAGAAGAATTGTATGTAAAAACACAAGTCAGGGGTTATTTATATAGGATTTTTAAGTGTGGGAAGTTAAAATAACCGTTCCCGTATTTTGGGACTGTTAGGGACGGTTATGGAAAGTTACGATTTGAAATTCAAACCAAAATTCAAAATTTTAAATTTTTTTATCTGCTATGGACATCATGGACGTCCATGAAGGACGTCTATTTTCTGATATTTCAGACACTGAAATTATCATAACCTTTTGCTCGGTTATCCGATTTCGACGTTTTTGGGCTCGTTGGAAAGATCTTCTCGAGACTTATATTTTATAACTCTAATTTTGGAACTCTAATCAAAAGTGTAGGTATCTGTTTAAGTAAAAAAGTATCTTGTATAGATGAGTAGGATCAGAAAGATTCAAACTATTGAGATCGACTCTAAACTCAATAAAAATAAAAAGTCTTGAATACGTCAGTTATTTGACTTCTTCGATATTTCCTTTGAACTTGAATTTTGATCTTCAGAGCCGTTCATCGATTGATATTACTGTTGTGTTGCCACTTGAAGTGTCAATTGTTCTCTTGCATGAATAAATCCATTGGTTTTAGCATTTTAACATATCTGGCATTGTTAGTAACATACATTATCTTTAAAATATGGTTTTTGTAAAATAATCAAAACTAAAGAGAATAAGACTCATAGGTCAACAATCTCCTCCTTTTTTATATTTTATAAAACATTAAATAATAATAATATATATAATATTTTTTTAAAAATATATATATATATATTCAAATGCTCCCCCTCAATATATGAACATTATTTCTCCCCCTTTTTGAAAATATCGAAAGGTTAAAAGGATGGAGGAGGAATATGGAAAAGTGAGGTAGCAAATGAATAGTAGATATATGTAATTAAACAATCATACTAAAATAATAATATAAATACAATAATAAAAACATACAATTTCTTTATCTATATTTTCTATTATTAAGTCCTTAGGATGTTTTTTTTTGTCGAATTATTATTTCCTGTTCTTCCAATTTATTAGTTTTAATTTTTTTGACCCAGTAATTACTCCTCTATTAATTTCTCCTATCATTAAATTCTTATGGTGATTTTTGTTGAATTGTCAATCATTTGGAAAAGAAGTATAAATTACTTTATTTTATTATTCTAATTTATTGATTTTAGCATATTTTTCTATTAATAAATTATCTAAACCTTTTAACATGTTAGAATCATTATTGTCTATTGAATTATTAGGATTAATGGAGTTAGTTTCATTAAATTGGTCATGTATACTTTTTTGAACTAAATTTTGTTTGGGTTGATTATTATTGACCTTAGGAACCCATACATTTCGTAGTTCATTTGGGTCAGTTTTTGAAGTAAAATAATATTTGTAAGATGAGTTATTTTTAATTGTACAGTATTGAGATATATGCCCTATAGTGCAACAATAGTTACATGTCGAATTAGCATATTTATTTACATAATTATAATAGTATGTACACCTAAATGGTTTAGTTTTATAAACTAATTCAGAATAGCTATTATACCCAATGCCTTCTTTCATACAGTGTTTTATTGATTGTCCTAACATTATGTCTAAATTATCTTTACTTTTAGTGAATTTTAGAATCATTTTATCTTTTAAATATGCTTTTCCTTTTAAGTTAAAGATTTCAAAGTTAAGCGTATTATTAGTTTCAATTAACTTATTATTTGTTAAAGTTATAGATTTTAATTTTTCATTTAAATTTTCATTTTCTAATTTAATTTAATTTAATTTATTTTGTTTGGATATTTGTAAATTGTATTTAGTGGATAAGTTTGACTTTAATATTTTATATTTAGTATTAATCTTATCATAACTATCTTTAAGATAATGACAGAAATCTATTAAATCGTTTTTACTAAGGGAATCTAAATCAAAGTCTTCATTAATTATCTTATCGTCTTATACCATGAAGCACATGTTTGCGACTTCTTTGGCTTCTGAGTCGTTGGAATCCGTATCGTCCCAAATAGCTTGAAATGAATATTTTTCTGATTCCTTCTTAGACTTCCACGTATTCTTATTGAGCGTAGAACACTCTGACTTGACATGGCTTTCCTTATTGCATTCAAAACAATGAAGAGAATTAAAAAATTTATGTAAATTATACATACCTTTCTTCAAATATAAATTTCTTGACTTCAGATACTTCCTGAAGTGTCTTGCAATATCGGCCATTTCTTCATCATCGCTTTCATCATTATTAGATGTTTTTTAAGGCTTTGACTTGCCAGTCGTCGCCTTTAGCGTGATGTTCTTCATTTGAGTTTCTTTCTTCTCCATTTGCTTAAGATCCTCTAATTGCATGTCATAAGTTTTTAATTTTCCTATAAGAGTGTCAACTGTCAACGTTGTCATGTCATCCTGTTCGATGGCAGTGATCTTAGGTTGCCATGATATCGTAAGAAATCTCAGCAATTTATAACACTTTTCTTTATCATTGAATTATTTTCCTAAATTGAAAATCTCGGTAATGACATTGTTGAACCTAGAATACATAGGGTCGATGGTTTCATCGTCTCCCGTTTAGAACATCGAATACTCGTGCATGAGACGGTTGATCTTACTCTCTTTGACTTGACTGGTCCTTCATGGGCAGTCTGGAGAGTATTCCAAATCTCATTGCCCGTTTGACCCATAGAGATTCTATTGAATTCTTCTAAATTCAAAGAACAATGAAGTGCACTCATTGCTTTGACATTTAATATCATTGATCTCTTGTCGGTATTGGATAAGGGATTTATGGTAGGGATAATAAAGGGCTTTTCTATAATTTCTCGATATATACAACGAAGGAAAACTCTAATCTTTGTTTTCCAGAATTGGTAGTTAGTACCATTGAAAAGAGGAGGGCGGTTAGTGGAGTGTCTTTCTAATTGGTTTGCCATAGGATCAAAAACTCAACTGGTTAATCTTACAAACAGAGTAAGCTTCTTTGATACCAATTGAAAACAATCTTAGAGAGGGGTGAATAAGGCTTTATGGAAAATACAGATTAACTTTTGCGAAACACAAAAATTATGCAGCGGAAATAAAGAAAATTTAAAATACTATCACAATTACATAATCACAGAAAGTAAATGGACACAGAGAATTGTTATCGAGTTCACCAACCCTGTGGCTGATCCCCGCCTATGAACTCCTGCTTAGAATTCAACACACTATCTAGTGACTCCTTCACGAGTGGAGAAACCCAGATATTTTACCAGGTTCACATCTTAGAACCTTTACACTTACAGACAGTGGGCACTTAGGCTTTTTACCAAAGGCTCAAGTACGAAATGTTTTACACTTGCAGGTGGTGAACACCTAGACTTTTTACCAAAGGATCAAGTCCGAAACCTTTTACAGTGTGAAGATCTTAGACCTTTTGTCACGCCCCGCTTCCCAAAAGAAGGTGAAGGATGACGTGGTAAAGTCCGTAACCTAACTATATTGAAGGTGGTCTATTCAATACAATTACGTTAAGTGTATGAATATCTAACATGCAGGATGTGTACCAAAATCAAAGTAATAAAAGCGAAAGGCATTTATATCCATTAATCAAACTTTATTACATCCCAAAAGAAAGAGTAAAATAAACTAAGTAGTTTAATTACTTCAAAGGAGAAACAAAAGCCCTAAACATGTGGGTAACAACAAAAATTAAATCTAACTAATCTTCCATCGTCCAGTCTGCATAATCTTTATAAATTGGCTTCACACCTTGATCCTCGCCATAATACTCATTCTTATCTGACGGACATTCCAAAGATAGAGGAAGAAAAGGAAGGTCCGTCAGCGAGTTATACTCGGGTAAGATTGGCTCATAAGGAAGTAAAGGTATAGAAATGAACATGTGTATATAAATATAATGAATATGATGTACATGGGTACAAAGGTATGAGGTTATATACAAATTAGATATGTGAATATGAGTAGCTTGTGTGAGGTATATGTTTGGTAAAGGTTCAAATCAAGTCAAACGAATATTCAGTCTAAGAGTTAGATCAGGTTAAACCAGGTGTGTATTGATGGAATTGACTGGTGAACATACTCATATCCTTGAGATATTGTTCACACCGTAATATTGCATTATTATATTCCTCATTCTTATTCTTTTTATAAATAAACAGGTGCTTTTGACGCATGTCTGCTACATGTTACAGGTTACAGGTTCTTAGACAGAAAACAGTGAAAACGATGTAAAGACGATGAAAAAGTGGACTTTGACCAACAAATAGAAGACTCTTGATCAAGCCTACATCAAAGATAAAATTCATAAAGTACAAGGCAATGCAAGGTCCAAGATTACAAAGCGAACGGTTAAAAGTCCACCGCAATTATTCACTTGAGATCTGGAAGAAACATAGAAGCTATTTTAATAAAGAACCAAATAATAAGGAAGCCCAAAGATCCAAGGCCCAATACTTTCTTTAAAGAGACAGAGACATAAAATTTTACCAAAGCTTGAAGTCTACTTTGACTAGGTCTTCCTAAGGATATTTTGGTAAATGTAGACATGCAAATCAATTATAACCTAGGGTTTCCTATTCTCTATAAATAGGAACTCTACTCATTGTAATTTCTTATGCCTCCCTTTAATGAATAAAATTTAGAAATCTTTTGGAGAGCATCGGTGTTTCTTCTCCATTCAGAAATTCAGATCTGACAACCCTGCATGGATGATTGGAGAGATGCATCTGTAAGTAATTTAATTTCTTGCCTTAGTATAGATTTAAATTCCTTGCCCTAGGTAGATTTAATTTCATGCCCTAGGAACTTGTTTAGGGTTTAGCTTTGGGGAAGGATTTTGAGAGATGAGATCTCTCATCCCTTTCTTACCCACCAAATATTTACAATAGGACTCCATGCATACATGCACATACCGCTTCCTACGGCACTCTATCCCTTGAGCTAGCGGTGATACCGTAGTATAAAGGCCCGGGTGTGATGTTTTCCATGGAGGTTAGGGTAAGGATCTCTAAAGGAAGGACAAGAACCTAGAGGAAGGAACACCTTCCCGAACGGATCTAATCCACTTTATTGATAATTACCATAACTCCTCATAGATCTTCATTCGGGTATTGAAAGCCGTGAGATTTACTTGCATTTCCAAACCATCCCTAAACCTAGCCCTAGCAAGAGTCGATCTAGATAATTGCCCTAGGTTAATTAGGTCTTTAGATTTAATAATTAATCCGAACACCCTTCGGAATTAACTCGTAAGCGCGAATCGGAAACTCACAACATCCCTGTGGACCGACCCGTACTCACCGGCTAGCTGCAAAGCGACGCCATTCTTGATTGCGGTTACAAATATTTTTGATCTATCTTTTAAAAAGCGCAAGCACGTTAAATCATCAATCAAATGGCGCCGTTGCCGGGGATGGTGTAAAACTTTCCTTTTCGCAATTTCAGGTTAATCAAAATTAAAAAAATCATAAAACTCTGAAAAAACCCAAAAAATATATATAAATATATTATCTGTTATTTTGGAAAGGGTACTTTGTTGTTTGAATTTTGCAGGATCTATATACAAATTCGGATCTGGAAATCTACAGAAAGCTGAACAAAAAAAAACAGATCGGAACAACAGAAAATCACAACAACCGAGGAACAGAAGAAATTTGGAGGACCGAGTCAACAAGAAGAATCACGGTGATCTGGTTATAAAAAAAAAAGCCGACGCTCCCTTTCCGGCCGCGGAACCGCTGCACGACCAGGCTTCTGGCCGCGGAACCGCCGCGCCCTGGTCGATTCAGGGCGCGGAAAAAAAAAAAGAGTCTGTAAGTTTCTCTGTTCCTCCTCTGCAAAAATTTCCATATATTTTCTGAAAAATTCCTGCAAGATTTTGTGTGCTTTAAAAATATTTCTCTTTCCAAATAACAATCTTGTGCAGGATTTTTGCGCCTAGATTAAAATAGAAATTGATTGCAAGTAATATTTTTGTTGCACATCTTTTCTCGAAAATCTTTTTGCAACATTTTTTTCCAAATAAAGATTCTTTGTGATATGCTTAAGATTATAACTGATTGCAGGTAATATTTTTCTGTTGCATATCTTTTATCAAAAATCTTTTTGCAACAATTTTCAAATAAAGAAAAAGAATAAGGAAAATTTTTATTACAAGAACTTGCAAACTTTTGCCGCAAATAAATCCTTGCACCAACAAACTTTCTTTCTTTCTCCCTTTCTTCTAACATGGGTACCCCACATAACAAATCACTTGCCGAACTTTGGTATACCGAACCTAATTTTGCGTCGTTCGGCAATTTGTTCGATCAATTTAAAGACGATCCTTCCTTGCCTAAAATATCTTTGAAAGATCAAATAGAGGCGTCTAGGGGAAACAGTTTGACTTTTCAACCAATTTTGTGTCAACCAAGTCAACCTTTACCAACTCCATATGTTGATACCACTTTTTCAAGTCCTACCGTCTCTCCTAAGCCGATGTCCATTGCTGAGCATATTGCTCAATCTCGCAGCCGATCTTTCACCCCTCTCCACTCATCAAGTTCTAGGGATCCACAAGACTATTCACCTTTTTATCCATATGTTGACCCTACCCCTGTCCAATCACACACTTCCTACCGGTCCTACCCGACCTTCTCACCCTCACTAGACATTGATTCTACACAGCCATTAGGGAGTTTTGCATATCCACACGATTTCGAATCTTTTACCGAAACCCCATTACCACCAAAGTCTAGTTTGGAAGAGGTGTTGGAGGCGTATATCACAGCAACAAACAAAATGGTTAGGAATGTGGAAGCGTCCGTGGCCACCCTTATGCAATCTGCTGAACCGGTAGCTAGTTTCCCGCTAGCCCCAAATTTTTCAATGTATGAGGAGGCGGTTGGACAGAATGAGAATGTGAGAGAATTTCCAAATCAAACCTACCTTTACCCAATTGAAGCCCACAACTCCAGTTTTCCATCGAATGTCCTAAATGATTCACAAGTTCAAAATAAAAACGAGTCGTGGGACTTTGTAGTGTTTGATTTGCCAAATTGTGAGGAACCCCCTTCGAGTGAAACAGCACCTAATCCGTTTGACCTTTACACTTCTACTCTAGAACCTACATTGATAAACATCCATACTTTTGAGGAGGTGTCTAAAGAAATTGACTCTCACTTGATTGAGGATATAGACGCTGGGAATATTTCGGATGATGAACCTGTCGATTTAATTGAAATTTTATGTTCAAATCATCATCCCGAGTTATTAAATGTTTCTCCCGAATCTCATATGCGTCTTGATTTTGATGATAATGACATGGACGAGTTGAATATTGAGGAGAATTATGAGGATAGTACTGAGGATAATATTGAGGTTGAACCATTTTTCTTTGATGTGTCGGATTTTCCAATTCATCCTTTTGAACCTTTACCTAAATCACCCTCCCTCTTTTCCATTGTTCCGACCATGCCTCATTTCACGCTTGACGACTGTGAGCTTGAAAACTTTTCCTTTGAATCTGACACAGTTCCCACAGCCGATGACACTTACGAGTGTTTCACTTTTTCGGACGATGTTGAAGTCTCACCATCCGAATTTGAGTCCTTTGCATTTTCAGATGAGTTAGTTAATCTTTTAGACTCGGTTGCTTACAGTCGTTTCGAACCATTGATGGAATCTTTCCAGTTCAACACAGTTTACTACGGTGAGAATGATACTATCCCTAATTCACTTCCTTTCGTCCTTCCTATTGTTCCGACCGTGCAAGTGACCGTGATGCTTTCATCTCAAATACCAAGTTCGGTGTACCCATGTTCTCTTGCGAATCTTGAGGGATTTGATCCCATTTCTCGACGAGTTGATAGGTTAGTGCAATCGCTTTTAACACATCGGTCATCAAAAATTGCGCTAATTTATTCACTCGATTTACACCCTCAAGATCGCGCGACCCTTCTTTCTTCTTTCCGCCATTCTTCTCCCCCACCGATACCATATTCTCTTCTTTCCACACGGTCTCGCGTGTTTCTCATTTCTTTCTTCTACACCCCATTCTTCCACCAACTTGACCATTACCACGATAAGATTTTTGAATGGTTGGTGTTAACCTTTGGCTTGTGTAAGGCCAAGCTTAAGTTTGGGGGGAACCTTTGTATATATGTATATATATTTTTTTTCTTTTTCTATAAAAAAAAAGAACAAAAAAAATTTCAAAACATTAAAAAATAAAATAAATATAAAAATTATAAATAAATAAACAGGGGAGTGCCGGTATTTTGACCCTCTTGGTTTAGTATGACAGTGAGGACACTGTCAAGTTCAAGTTTGGGGGTATGCTCAGTACGTCTTCTTCCTTCGCATTCATTTGTACATATTTTTGCATACTTATTTGAAAACCCATAAAAATTGAAAATTTTCAAAAATTATAAAAATTATTGTATTCAATTTTGGCCATAATTGACTTGAGTTTGACAAATAGGTTAACTGGCTAGAAACAACTAGATCTTAGACTTAGTAAATTAAAAACCCTAAAGATAACCATCCTTAAAGTTTAACGGTAGAAAGTATATGCCTTTGTAGTTTATTAAGAAATAGGCAAATTTTGGGTTCACTTCTTGGGCTAAGTCGAAACAAGGGAAGAGTATTGATGTTCTTATTAGAGTATAAGTTTGAAAAATAGTTCCTAGCTTAAGTCTAGATTCTGAAAATGTATACCCTACAATTTGCACAATCACGCACCTTGAAACTTGGAATAGTAGAAGAGACCTTGAAATACTCTTGTCTAAAGTCCTTAGTACGAAGAAAATGAAAATAAAAGAAAAAAAGTGAATAAAGAGAACAAAAAATGAACACTGGTTTTTGTGATTACTTAAGGCTGCAAAAATAGAAAAATATTTAGCGAGGGTGCTTCATCACCTAGTGCCTTAGACCAACTGGTTTGGGAGTCACTGCTAAAAGCCTTGGGTGTTACAAGACTAGGAATTACGCTTTAATGTGCAAACACATCTTGTAATCGGTTGTTGGTACCTCAAGAAGTATTAACGGTCGCATGAAGGATGTGTAAGCAAAATTCATTTAAAAATTCACTAATTAATAAGTGCTTTAGACAATGGATGAGAGTACGATTGCTTGATTTGAATTTCCAAGTGTAGGGGTGATATTTACACACACGTGGGGATATGTGATTAGAGTTTAGATGAGAGAAAGGAATGAAGAATAAAACTTGTATCTTTAGTAGGGTTGATAGAAATTCCTAAGTGGAGATGGAACCCTAGAAGGAAAACTAAGGAAATGCCGAAAGCTAAGTAGATCTGCAAGATATATATAATCTTAAGTTAAATGATGAGGAAGTGTGAAGAATATGGGTGGATAATTTACCGGTAAAAGATAATAGAATTCTTAGTTAGAAAACCTAATTGGAGAACAAAAGTTAATGGGCTGAATTGATAGGATTTTGTGGGTAGTATCCGCTGAAAACTCTCAGGAGACAACACTCCTCCTACTAGAGACACCTAGAGCTTTAACGGCTTGTTGCACGTGCTCAGTGCAATCGCGTTTCCCAGCGAAAGTGCGGTTAGGATTTTAGTGAATAAAAATAAGTTTGCTCGAGGACGAGCAAAAGATAAGTTTGGGGGTATTTGTTCACACCATAATATTGCATTATTATATTCCTCATTCTTATTCTTTTTATAAATAAACAGGTGCCTTTGACGCATGTCTGCTACATGTTACAGGTTACAGGTTCTTAGACAGAAAACAGTGAAAACGATGTAAAGACGATAAAAAAGTGGACTTTGACCAACAAATAGAAGACTCTTGATCAAGCCTACATCAAAGATAAAATTCACAAAGTACAAGGCAATGCAAGGTCCAAGATTACAAAGCGAACGGTTAAAAGTCCACCGCAATTATTCACTGGAGATCTGGAAGAAACATAGAAGCTATTTTAATAAAGAGCCAAATAATAAGGAAGCCCAAAGATCTAAGGCCCAATACTTTCTTTAAAGAGACAGAGACATAAACTTTTACCAAAGCTTGAAGTCTACTTTGACTAGGTCTTCCTAAGGATTTTTGGTAAATGTAGACATGCAAATCAATTGTAACCTAGGGTTTTCTATTCTCTATAAATAGGAACTCTACTCATTGTAATTTCTTATGCCTCCCTTTAATGAATAAAATTTAGAAATCTTTTGGAGAGCATCGGTGTTTCTTCTCCATTCAGAAATTCAGATCTGACAACCCTGCATGGATGATTGGAGGGATGCATCTGTAAGTAATTTAATTTCTTGCCTTAGTGTAGATTTAAATTCCTTGCCCTAGGTAGATTTAATTTCATGCCCTAGGAACTTGTTTAGGGTTTAGCTTTGGGGAAGGATTTTGAGAGATGAGATCTCTCATCCCTTTCTTACCCACCAAATATATAGGACTCCATGCATACATGCACATACCGCTCCCTACGGCACTCTATCCCTCGAGGTAGCGGTGATACCGTAGTATAAAGGCCCGGGTGTGATGTTTTCCATGGAGGTTAGGGTAAGGATCTCTAAAGGAAGGACAAGAACCTAGAGGAAGGAACACCTTCCCGGACGGATCTAATCCACTTTATTGATAATTACCATAACGCCTCATAGATCTTCATTCCGGTATTGAAAGCGGTAAGATTTACTTCCATTTCCAAACCATCCCTAAACCTAGCCCTAGCAAGAGTCGATCTAGATAATTGCCCTAGGTTAATTAGGTCTTTAGATTTAATAATTAATCCGAACACCCTTCAGAATTAACTCGTAAGTGCGAATTGGAAACTCACAACATCCCTGTGGACCGACCCGTACTCACCGGCTAGCTGCAAAGCGACGCCGTTCTTGATTGCGGTTACAAATATTTTTGATCTATCTTTTAGAAAGCGCAAGCACGTTAAATCATCAATCAGGTATCCTATGACTAGCTGGAAGCAGTATGAGCTGGTGCTCATGCCTGGGGTGGCAATCAATGCGGTAGCGTGAACATCCTTGAAAGGTGTCCCATAAATACGATGGAGCTTTGTCTAGTGTGAATATCACTCAAGTGCACATGTATTGCTACCCTTCAGTTCCATAATAAACAACAAGTCTAAACTGGTAATATATCCACATCCAAGATACTGAATAATTCGTGTCCCACAAAGAAAGGTAGATAAAATAATAGGTAGGTATATCACATGATGTGGGTTTAGTGTTGAGTATCAATAGGTATTGTAAACGTTTTAGTTTGTTAAACAAGGGTTTGAATACTCGTGATTATTCCGTTGTGGCCACGAAACAACAACCAGGGAAGTGAAATGTACCGTTTCACTTCCAGGGATCATGATCGAGTAGTAGGGGAATCTGAATTCCGAATCTCCTTGCCTAATCAAACTACCCATCCCCGTGGTTCAGTATAAAGGTTTTGACGAATTAGAGTTAGTGCGTATACCTCTAGGCATGGAATTTCCACATTGTATGTCATCCACATTTTGGATCATTCGCCCTCAAATAGGGTTAGTATTCGCCCGAATATCGGGTTAGTAGTCGTCCACACATTGGACTAGTCACCCTGCCTGCAGGGATCTTTATATATGTATAGTCGTCCGTACATCAGACTGGTCATCCGGAATATCGGGATCTTGTTAGTTATATGTATGCCCTAGAGGCCATTACTGTACATATGATGTATATTGTAATGGATGCTTGGACATATATAGGGAGGACTTTCTTGCTCGACATGATAGTATGCTATCTGGTTGTATTTTATCTTAACATGTACTCTGATTGTCTCTATGTTACATGTTGATAAAGCCCTTAGGATATGTACTCGACTACTGGGACTATGATGAGATCATACTAGTAGGGCCACGGTAGTCGACGAGTACATCCTATAACTGTTCCTAGTCGAGGGTGTATCGAGACAGGGCATCGATACACCAGAGTAGACTAGCGTATACGCATCTTGACCCATATGATGGGCGATGGATGATCCCATATCCATCGGTGTTTGACATCAAGGATGGTGTACGGGTGCTCAGTAGAGACTGGGTACACTGGACGGACTTGCCGAGAACTCCCAGATGGTATTATTCTTCACGTCAGATGGTAGTTCTCTGGTGACACTGGTACAGGTTAGTCTGTAGACCTGAGATCGTTATAGAGTCTTGTGTGATTCCAACTGTGCTTTGATTTGCATCATACCATGTCCAAGAGGGCGTGCAAAAATGTGGCTTTTGGGTACAGCCCCGAATCACATGGAGGCAATGAGCGATAGGAGGGGATTCGTCTCTCCCGGTATAGGGAGTAGATGTTGCGCAGTGTTTGATTGGCTATAAATGGAAATCCCTGGCCAGGGTTGCTGAGATTTACTGGTAAGTGTTACCAGTAGTTTCTCGAACTGTTATAGACCTCATATCGACACGACTTATCAAGCTACTGGGGTCTGACGTTTACCACCCCTAAGCGAGATATGCGACATATCAGACGAAGAGACCGGACTGTACGGGAGTGTTACTGACTGGATTCGCAGGAGAAAGTACAGGCTTGCTTGTTGATCTTCTGATCGCTCAATACCTGGGTGGCTGTTACGTTTAGCTGACCGCTTGCAGCTTGTGGGTGTTTGATATGATCATCACCTACTGCCGGCGTATTGACGATTCTTTAGAGTCCTACACAGAGGTTTCTTGGCTCAGGCAAAACGGAGTAGGAGCACATATATGATATGTGCGGGACCGAGAACAATACGTGTATGTGATACCGTATTAGATTCTCGCGATATGAGATATCGGCCGGGTATATGAGATATAGCCGGGTCATCGGATCAAGTGTTGATTCGATGAACTGATACAGATTATATTAGTCGGTTAATTATGAAATAGCCGGATTATCGGATCAAGTGTTGATTCGATAATTTAATGTATAATTATATATTTGATATATTAAATTACATTAACTGATATAAGCTCACTAAAAGATTCTTTTTCTCACTCAGGTAATACATTGATATATATGCGATATATGTTAATTGTATTATTTTATTTTGTTACAATAAATATTATATATGTGATATATAATATTGTGACATGTTATGGTTATTAATGCAACATGATTAGTGGAGATTAAACACGATTAAGATTTGATTTGGGTTAATTTTTCTAGAAGCTTTTAGAAGCTTTTGTTCTGTTTTTGCAAAGATATTTTGGAAAGATATTTTTGTTATGATATTTGTTAACCTAACCCAACCGTTGACCATGGTTCATTCTCTACATGGGTTAAGTTATCATACTTAACCCATTGCATTTCTAATCACACATGGATTCATTATTCATGACAAAGAGAATGGTTCTTCTTCTTCCTTCTTCTTTCATGAAAAACTTTCTAGCTTTTTATGAAGTGATGAAAATGAGTGAGATTAAGAAAATAAATGAGAGATAAATTCCTAATTCATCATCCTCATCTAATCTAGCCCATTATATTAGGGTGTTCACTTCATTTTTAAGTGAGAGCTTGTGTTAAAGAAACTTCAAGGTAGATTATCTTTGTTATCGAAGATCGGAAGCAAGCATGCATCCTTCTCTTCGTGGAGCCTCTCTAGAGTCCGGGTACTCGATGATCGCAGCGAAGGGACCTCAACACGGAGCTTTAGAAGTGAAGGACCGGACTACAAAGGTTGTAATCCCAAACTCTTAGATGTTAAAGTGTTTAACATGCTTTGTTTCGCCTAATCTCTAGTTTAAAGATCTTGGTTAGGGTTGTTCGGCACGTCTAAATTTTTAATCGGGCATGGTTGATGCCTTGTAGAACCTTGTGAGTGTGTCTAGTAACCCTACAGTGGTATCAGAGCCAAGCTAGAGCTTTAGACGAAGTCTAGACGAAGTTTAAAGTCCGATCGAACTCCGAATACCCGTAAAACCCTAGTTTCTGGAAAAAATTTCAAAAGTTGATCTTTTCATATTAAAAAGGCTCAGAAAATTCAGCAGGTGATTTGATGGATTACTGTGCAAAACGAACCCAAAATACCATTATTGCGCCGCGGAACCGCGACAATACCCTTGCTTGCGCGGCGGTTCCGCGGCCAAACAGTAACATTATGGTTTGTTTTTTACACTGTAATATTCGTACAGATTTTCTGATTGTTCTGGGAATTTTTATTCTACTCAAGTGTTGAGTTATCTGGGTTGTATTGGGAGCTCGTTGATTCGATCGGAAAGTATAACTTCGTTTAGTTTGTCCGGGTAATTTTTAGAACGTGTTAAAAAGTTCGAACGGATATCAATAACTCACTTTTTCCCCTGCCAGAAAATTTCCAAGTGTTGGATTTTTCCTTTAGTTAAAGAACGTTCTAAGTCGTGCAAGTAACGCGGTGGACCCTCTAGAAGAACACAAACCTTAACTCGATTATGTGACCGTTTGAACCGCCTCTAAACCTTTGGGTTTGTGGCAGTACGGCGTTACCACATGTGAGGTGTTGGCTTGACCCTTCTATGGCTGGACCATTGGTACTGTGGCATGTGATGGATGTTTTTAAACTAATTTCAAGTGTTGAGAACTATTTAGGAAATCTTGGGTGTTTGTTTATTCGATCGGAAAGTTTAACATTGTCTATTTATCTGGAATGTGATACAATATTTAGAATCCACAATTAGTTATGAGATAACTAATTTGAATGTTGTAAATCTAGCAGTTCAGCCTCAGATGATCGGTTGCCACGGAATTTTGATGTGATCAAAAGTCTGTCGCAATCACGTAGCGTACGCGGATACTCACCGGGTAAACTTAATAGACAGCCACGCCCCATAGCCCCGACCAAGTGACTGTAGGAGAACCCCGTCGCCAAAAGCATCCGTTCGGATGCTCGCGGCAGCGGTATTCCGCCTTAGTGCACTTCGTCGATGGCATCCGGGGGTGCGGCCGTCTACTAAAGTTTGCGACGAGCATTCGATCACAATGTCGGGAATCTTGTTGAATTGCCCGACTAGATATTGAAAAGTGTTTTCGAGATTGAGACTAAAATGCGGGGTTTACAATTGTTAGGCATGAGATGTCTAAGGAATTCATTTGATTAGGCATGCGATATCTAAAGAGGTTGCGGATTTCAACTATTGTAGTTTTATACTTTCTTTTCTGTGACCGTAAGTGAAGTATGTAGTTGTATCGCCGGTTTTCGTTGCTATACATCAACGACAATCGGTGTATGCATACTTACTTACGTTTATGATATGAAATATTATGTGTTGCTGTGATATGTTATATTGGATCGTCGTGTTCTGAATAGCCGGGGTTTTTTATGTGAGATGAGAGTTTTCATTTTTATTCATGTAAAATTCATTTGTATGTAATATTCTTTTATTGGGGCACTTCCGGGCTGAGGATGATGTCACCATTGTATATTATTTACTTTTCCGCATTAGGTAGACCCAAGGCGGGGAGCACAAGTAAACGGGTTCTAGGGTCCAGTGGGAGTCGAGACCGGGTCTCCTAACTCTAGAACTGGCAGGGTTACTTGACGCTCTCGTAGGGGTCTAGGGATGTGGGTTTGGCTATTCATCGCGACCGTGGAATCCATGTTTTATATAGGCTCGTATTAAAAACACGGACCTCCTAGTATATCCAATATTTCATATATGTTCTTCTGCTGCAATGTTCTGTGATGAGATCATATTACTGCCTGAGACGAATGTTTATATTACATATATGAGATATATATTATATTGTTGATTTCATTTCAAATGTGATGCTTGAGAAGCATAATAAAATGGGACTTCATTAATGAGATTAATCAAATAAAAGAAACCTAAAGATGTTGTAGAAACTTGTCTTAAAAACTGGTAGCTCTAGTTCTTGCTTTGCATAGCGGTGTTCCTTGTAGAACATCCAACACCTTATTCGATATGGAAAGAGCCGAGATCCCTTCACCGGGAGTAACCTCTTTAGTCAAACTAGCAGATGCTACAAACTCGGTTTGTCTTTTGATTGCTTCTATAGTTCTTGCTTTGCATAGTGATATTTGTGAAATATAATGCACCTTATTCGATGAGAAAAGAGCCGACGATCCATTCACCGGGAGTGACCTCTTTAGCGAAATTAGAAAAGGCCTAAAAAATACTCCATTTAAAATCACTCGATTCTACAACGATATTAAGTTCATTACGCAAAAGGTTTTCTTAAAAACCCGTCGTAGCCCTCCGTCATTTTAGGAAGTAGAGTACTTAGTATTCGTGCTGCGTATGTTGACTTTAGTTGAGGCATAGTGTACGGTAACTAAGTGATGTCTTCCTACACAGCATATTATGCGATTAATTAGGACAGTCATGTGATTATGTCGACCATAGTTGAGGGTCATGTGGGTGGGTCTAATTAATCATGAAATGACGGGTATAACTTGACTAGTGCTTATGATATATTGACCTTAGTTAAGGTCATAAGTACTAAGGGTAAAATATTATCGGGAATTTCAAGTGTTGAAATTTGCAATGAGATTGCATACCTTCTATATGACAGTTGGATCCCGATACCCGCTGCGAGTAAGAGTTACTCCTGGGAGAGTGTTACACATTACAATTAGCCGATCAAGTAGGTGTCTAGAAAGGTGTTAACGGGGTTACGCCCCTGGGAAAACAAGGTTTACTTTAATTAGGTCCGTGCGAAACCATGGGGAACCTCCCTCAAAGTACCGGCACTGGCCTGGCTGAAAGATTGGCGAAATTGTAGGGTGTAATTAATCCCAGCTAGTCTTTCCTTTTAGGGTTTGAAGGAAGATTTGACTAAAACAGTGGGAGACATCCTGATTAGATATATTAGATAACCAATCTAATCTTGCAAGAGCATACGCTGAGTGTTTTCTTCTCCCTCTCTCCAGGTAGCGACCATTGCACGCTTTAATCAAGATAATAATATGGATGTATTGACCGAACCCGCTTGTTATACTGAGCTGGGGAACGTTGGTCCCGCTCCAACTTATAATTGTTATAAGACAGAGTAGGAAATAGAGGATTACCAGAATTCCCGTGCCGCCCAAACGAAGAAAGTGCATGCTGATGCATCTTCTTCGGGTGTGTTCATTACACAGAACTGTTTCTCAATATCCTTTATATCCTGGGTATGTGATACCGGATCAGGATCCCGCAAATATAATCTATTACATGGGCTAAAGAAAGGTAGAGGACTGAGAACTGGTGATAAGTTTCATGAGATAGAAACGGTGCAAGTGTTGCAGCCAAGTCTGTTGGTAGTTATCACCCTGTATTAGAAAATACATTGATTCTGAACAAATGTTATTAGATACCGAACCTGATATACAACATCATATCAGTCTCTTTATTAGTAAAGAAGGATATAATTTTGTATTGTTGGATAATGTTTTGAACATTTCCTATATCAAGAGTTGATCGGTTCAGGCACGTTATTTAAGAGCATTGACGTTCTAAATCAAACTACAGTTCTTAGTATACAGAACACATACAAGAGGAAGAGTTCAGAAATGAACGAATCCTTCTTGAGGCATTGTAGACTAGGTCATATCAATGCGACCCGACTAGCTAAGTTACATTTAGATGCATATTTAAATTAGTTTGAATTTACATCTTGTGAAACTTGCAGGTCATGTCACAAAGATAAGATGACCATAGCTCTGTTTATTGGAAACAGAGAAAGAGTTATTGAACTCTTGGGATTGATACATGCTGATGTATGAAGGTCCCATGTCTACACATGCCAAGACCGGTTCTTTGTACTTCGTTACATTCTCTGATGATCTCTCAAGATTCAGACATATGTTCCTGTTGAAACACAAGTCCGAAGCTTTTGAGATATTCACAGAATATAAGTTAGAAGTAGAGAACCAAAAACGGGTATAAGTATTATGTCCTTTGATGAGATCAGGGAGGAGAATACTTGAGCACGGAATTCCTGGACTATTCTAAAGGAGAATGAGATTCTCTCTCAGCATTACTCCTCCGTATACACCACAGCACGTCGGTGTATCAGGGCAGAGCAATCACACCATATATGATATGGTGTGCTCTATGATGAGTACTACTGAGTTTCCTATTTCCTTTTAGGAGTTATGCACTTGAGAAGCTGCAAACCTATTGAATAGGGTTCCAATCAAATCAGTTGCCTATCACTTCATATGTGATATGGAATTGGAAGAGCCCATATCTTAAGTAACTTATGATTTGGGGTTGTCCGGCCTATGTCTAAAAAGCAAAATCCGGACAAGCTCGAGACAAAGTCAGATCTGTGGAAGTTTGTTGGATATCCTAAACATACGCAAGGGAATATCTTCTACCTAACCGAGAAACAAAAGATGTTTTGTTTCTCAACATGCCACCTTTGTGAAAGGGAATTTCTTGTGGAAAAATTAGTGGTCATGAGGTAGAACTGGAAGGAGTTCCAGCTATACAAACTACAACAGATGATTTGGTAGAACCAAAGTATTCAATAGATTCTAACGAACCTCAGCCTCTCCGCCAATTTAGTAGGGTTCCTCACCCACCTGAGAGATACTTCGGTTTCTCTACGACAGTGGGAGCGAGGATTGCATCATGAGATGATGACCTAACTAGTTTAGAGCTGGACATCAGGAGTGGGACTCTGTAAGAATGGCTAGATGCTTAGCGATCTAAGATGGAATCATTATACACCAACAAGGTATGTACTTTGGTTGCTTTATCTGAAGGGTTAAATCTGTTGGAGATAGTGCCCTCAAAGTCAATTATTGGATCACAGGCACGTGATTGCAATGATTGAGGGAGGACCTATCCCGGTAGGACAGTCTTACTCGAGATGATAGTATGCTATCTGGTTTATCTTTATCATCGTGTACTGCTTTAGGTGACCTGACATGTCGCTATTACACGTTGATAGAGCCCCTAGGATTCTTGCTTGACTACCAGCAGTATGATGGCGATCATATACGTGGGAGCTGGTAGTCTATAAGCACATCCTTAAAAGGTCCCTAGTCGTAGGAGTTTCGAGACAGGGCATCGATACTCCATTAGTAGACTAGTGTATACAGTCGAGACCCCGACGAGAGGCGGTGGCCGGTCTCACAAGCCACTGGTGTCAGTTGGTTCACCTAAGATGTATACAGGTGCTCATTGGGTTATGAGTACATCGGACAGGACTCGCCGGGAACCTGCCAGTTGGGTTTATACCATACGTCAGATAGCAGTTCCCAGGTGACATGTGTACTGGTTAGTTCATCGACCTGAGATCGTCATTTGTCTCGTGTGAGTTCCTACTGTGCTTTGATTACTACCCTACCACGGCTCAAAGGAGTCGTGCAAACAGGTTTTAGTTGGGTACAGTCCCGAGCCACATGGAGGCAGTGAGCGGATCTGCAGGGGTTCGTCTCTCCCGGTATTGGGGGTGAGGTCGCGCTGTGTCTAGGAGAGCCATTACGCAAAGCCCTCGGCCGAGGCAGGAGATTTACTGGTAGGTATTCCAGTAGTATCTCAGGGCGTTCTGGGCTACGCTCCGACACGACTTGTACCGCTTTTGGGGGTCTGACTTTTACCAACCCCCTAGGCCCGCCATGCGATACTCATAGACGAACGGACCGGACTGTACGGATATTGTCACTGACAGGCTCAGTTGGGTGTCGGGGTGAGCTTCCTCATCGACGTCCCTTTTGGTCAATAGCTGGTGGCCCGTCACGTATTGTCTTATACCTCTGACGTGCCAGTGGTTAAATCCACAGCCATAGTATTGACGAGTCTTTAGAGTCCACCACACTTACAGTTACTCAGCTTTCGGGCGAAACGCTGTAGAGGCCGTATGGAGATATGGCAGGGTCCGATCAGATACGTGCGGTATTGCACGGATCAGGATCAGACAGTTTTGTACTAGTAGCCGTATGGTTATATGGCAGGGTTCGATCAGATACGTGCGGTATTGCACGCATCAGGATCGAACGGATATTACTAGCCGGCTTTGGCTTAAGCCGGTCCTAGTCTAGTACAGTGTAGATTTTGTCTCATTGCATTTGTATCCGGACGGAATACAGATGCGGGTGTGTATGCACAGTATGGGGGTTTTCCTGTAATTTATTACGGGACCAGTTTTCTGGAGTTGCCAGTTTGCTTTCCGTTCCGGCCGGTTTTCCTTTGTTCTTTCCCGGCCGAACTTTTCCGATGGAGGGGGTAATTTGCAGTTTTGCAAATTACACTTTGTGGAGGATTTATTTGTAAAAGTTTTTATTATGAAAGCATCTTTTATATTCCTTTCTTTTCTATCATCATTTCTTGAAAAGGTGATTAGGATTGATTTTAAGCTTGATGTGAGTTTGTGATGATGGTGTTAGGATATGGTCACCCTCTCCTTTTTCCTACACTCACCTCCCTTCATGTTGATGTGTTCATATTGTTTCCTCCACCTTTCTTCTTCTCACTTGAGAAAAATATGATAAGTTTTTCATGAGAGGAAAAAGAAGAAAAGAGAAGAAGAAGAGAGAGTATTCATTCTTGAGAGTTTGATCTTTCTTGATCTCATTTTTCATGCTAGAAAAATGCAAGCACCATTTTTCTAGTCTTGATTCCTCCATCATCTTCAAAGGCAACAAACCCCAAGTGAGACTACTATGATTCTACACTACACATTCTACAGCATATCTTGAGCATGTCGAGTTGCCGGCTTCATGCGCGAGTTGCCTCGGTATTGAGGTGGGAGCCCGTAAAAGTACCCGGCTTCGTGGTGCCCTTTCCGACGAGGAGGAGACGGACGGAGATCCCGCGAGGAGATCGGAGTGGAGATGAAGACCGGAGGACTCGGATCTCTTGGTATACTTCTCACCCTATCTCTTGAATGCTAGCATTAGGTTAATGGTTACGATCCGGGTTTTCATTGTCCGCGGTAGCGCCGGTTTCCGAGTAAGGAAAAAATTTTGATTCCGCATTTTGGCCTCGAGTACGAGGCCGGGGCGCTGCCGTGGCGCAACATGGTATCAGAGCCACGCCATTAACCTTACCTAGCTTCGTTTGATGTGTTTTGCTTATCCGATCGACCGAAATTCCAAAAACCGTATTTTTCTAGCACAATCAGTTTCTGTCGAAATTTTTTGGAGTCTAAAAATTTTTCAGGTGGTCTCAGAATGATGTGCAGGGAGTTCTAAGAACACTGCAAAAATTTGGTGACACGACTCCTCCGTACGACCGCGGAAGGGCGGCCAAAACCCCCTTTTGGCCGCGCTTCCGCCGCAGGAGTGTGGGTTCGTGTGCTTAGTTTTTTGCAGTGGGCTTATGGGCTTATATTAGGGGTTTTGGAATATTAAAATTGGGCCCAGGTTTTCTGTGAGTGCTACAGTTTTGATTGGGGGCCCACTTGTTAATTTTTGGTCAATCGGAAAATTTTAAACACATTTTTCACAGTGTTTACATTATATCTGCGACCGTGAATGTCACTCGATCGGTAAATCCGGTCTAACTGCTATAGCCCGGTTAGACGGATTTGCGAACGTGACTTTCACGTTGATGTTCTATGTTTATGCTGTGATGTTGCGGATCGGTCGTGGGGGATAGCCTGGATGCAATGCTAGTACAGTTTCGTTGTATTATGTACATTTGATATTGCGGGGCGAGCGTCCGACATGTGGACTGCCGTCACTGCCAGTTTGTATTATTCTTTTGGGGCACGACCTGGTTGCGGTCGATGTACCCGGTGTATGTATATTTTACTTTCTGTACTAGGGTTGCCCCGTGGTGGGGTGCACGGATAGCCGGGTTTTGGAGGGCATCAAGCCCGCATCTCATGGCATTGGGACGGAGGGGGCTTCACTCCAGGATTGGCGGACTATTCGCCGCACTCGTAGGGGGTACAGGTTGACCCAGGAGGGGTGCCCAAGTTACCGGATTCCGTGAAGTGCTGGGTGGTCCATTCACGGTGCTGAAGGGGGCTGCCTCGCTTCAGGTTTTGGCGGGTGACTTGCCGCGCCCGTAGGGGTCTAGGTTTTCATTGCACAGGCTATCCACACGACCAGGGGAACGTCGGGTTTCAGCAGCGGCTCTGTGAAACCCGGGGCTTCCAGATATCTGTATTGTTCTGTGATGCTGTACATTTCTGTGATGTTGCATTTTATCACGCCTTGAGCGAAATACTATATATTGGTATATATATTAGTAGATGTTGTATATGTTTTTCATCCGCGCTAGTCCAGTCCCCGCTCTGCCGTTAGTTAGCTAACCTAACGGGTGATGACGGGACCCAGTGGCGAATGCGGATGGCATATACGTACGTCAGTATATTTTCGTTCTTTGTGGTGTGATTAATTGATGGGACTGCGTTGATTCGGATCAATGCAAGATAAACAAACCTAATCTGATGTTGTTGGAACACTTTTCAAAAAGCTGTTATTGCAAGGACGTTCACTTTTGTTTTGCATCGTGGTATTCATTTGGAATATCCTGCTCCTCAGTCGACGAGGCAAGGGCCGAGATCCCTTCACCGGGAGTGACCCCTTGGACAGAAGTTTGCGTCAGGGCATTAACTTCACTATAGCCGATTACTTTTGCTTTGCATCGTGGTATTCAGTTGGAATATCCTGCACCTCATTCTACGGGGAAAGAGCCGAGATCCCTTCACCGGGAGTGACCTCTTTAGTAAAGGTTTTCGTCACTATATTTTTATAAAAGGCTATGCAGTTCCTTCAATGATATCAAGTTCATTACGTTAAAAGTTTTTCGCCAAAAACTAGACGTAGCCCTCCGTCATTTCTTACAAGTATTACTTAGTATTCGTGCTGCGTTTGTTGACTGTGTCAAGGCGTAGTGTGCGGTAGCTAAGTAGTGTTTGTTTGCAGCATATAAATGGGATTGGTTAGGACAGTCGTGCGGCCTTGTTGACTGTGTCAAGGGCTCGTACGGGTGGGTTTAATGCAATCCAGGATAATGACGGGTTGAACTTGACTAGGACTCTTTGATTTGTTGACTGTGTCAAGGTCACTTGGGTCCTAGGGGTAAAACTTTCATCGGGAGTTTCAAAAGAACTGAAACTTGCCAGGCATGCGCATACCTTCTGGAGTGTGGTGACGTGAGTGGATTCCGTCACGTTATCATGCGATGATAGTTGGATCCCGATTCCCACTAATGAGTTGGTTTACTCCTCGGGTGACCCCGACTAATTCTTCTTTCAGGTTTGGAGGAGAATTTGAGGTACAGTGGGAGGTTTCCAGATTAGACAAAGTGATAACCATTCTGATCTAGGTTAGAGTGCACGCTGAGTGTTTCTTTTCTCTCTCTCTTTGGCAGCGACCATTGACCCGACCCTTGACTATGACTCAGTGACCATATTGACCGAACCTTCTTAAACACTGGCTTTTGGATTGTCAGAGTTGCAAACCTCATTGCCACTCCTACTTTTACCCTTTTCTCCAGGACACCCCGTATTGCTACGAACGTCCACTTCCATTGGACAAAACCATCGTATGGTTATATACGAACTCGAAGGACTTTGAGGATGGTTTCTGGTTCTGGAGAAAACGGATAGGACTATTCAGTTGTCTTTTCTTTTCACCTTCTCTCAGGTTGCGAGTACTCCTTGGTTTAGGAGTAGTACACCTATTACGCAAATTGGATAGTCTTCTTCCAAACCTTAGGCTGGTGCCGACCGGTAGGGAATGAAGAAAACCAATTAGCATAACGATGGTGTGCAGAAGGTATTAAGTTAAAACAAAGCAAGGGATTAGTAGGAGGGCAAAGTAAATTGCGACTGATATTCACGACCAAACCAAGTATTTCTTCGCCAATCCTAAATCACCTTTGTATTTCTCCAGGACACTCCGTATCACTACGAAGATCCACAGTTTATTGGATACTCCATCGTATGGTTATATACGAACTCGAAAGGAACTTGTTCCAGTTCGGGGATGGATTCTGGTTCAGGAGGAATAGGAATAAGGATTTATTCGGTTGTCTTTTATCTTCACCTTCTCTCGCTTTGCGAGTGCTCCTAGGATTGGGACAGTACACCCTTTATGCTTTTTGGATAGTCTTCTTCCAAACCATAGGCTGGTGCCGAACGGTAGGGAAGGAAGAAAACCATTTGGCCTAAGGGGGTGTACAGAAGGTAATGACTAAAGACATAGAAAGGGATTTAGAAAGATGGCAAAGAATTACAAGGTTACAGTTGTGAATCTGGATAATGGAAGAGGCATTACTAGGAATACCAGGATACCCCATCGAAACATTTCAATGTTTCAGTTCAACTGTGTACTGTTAATGGAAAACTGATTTCCCGATTAGACACTTACTCCAGGGTATGTATTTACCAGGTATGATTCTCACCTCTGTATGGTTTTACAGATGATGAGTGGGAGTAAGTTATTGGGAATAGGGTAATCATCCTCATTATATCGGGATTCGTTGTAATCGGTGATATTTGAGGAGATCACCAGGGATGTTTGCCGGTCGGCAAATATTTGGTTTTGAATATCCGCTGTTGTGCACCAATTTCAAATTGATATATCTGTACGTCTATTTTCATAGAGTGAGATATACCTTTTGATATTATGTCGATGACATTTACCTATATCAGTGGATGGTTAGGTAAGGAGCATTAAACAGCGGTGTAATTCTTCTTAACCATAAGTACAGTTTTCAACCTACGACGCATAGTGAGAGAGTTGTTAGACTCAGCGGACTTATACAGAGTATTGTATGTTGTCCAGTGTCCATTGGGACAGAGGGGTTGGTCCTCATACTATATTCTGTTTACTTTTAACTTCTCTAGTTCTTAGACATGTGTTTCGTGGAAACACAGGGTCTAATTTTTGAGGAGTTATAGGTATTTGAATACAGTAGAGTACCAGGTGTAGCAAGTATCAGGATTCTTCAAAGTGATCGAAGATGTAGATACTTGTGTATGGTATTCAGTTGATAGTAATGATAAAGAGAACTTGCTTCTTTTTCAGGTTACTCATAATTGGAAGTATTCCTAAGTTGAGTAACGCTGATCGGCCTCCTTCCATTTAGTTTACATGCACTTGAGATACCTGCATGATTTGAATCTGGTTCAATTAAATCAGTGCCTCTGTTTCTATATTGGATATAGAACAGTTCATATCTTAACGTTGTTAAGGTACGGGGAGTTGTCCGGCTTATGCTTAAAACCAGACACTGGACAACTCAAGGCACGTTTCTGTAATGGCTGTTTTGTGGGTTGACCCAGGCTATGACGAGGGTTGACTTTCTACCATCTGGATGAACAATAGCAATATTGTTCTAGACTCGCCACAGTTTTATTAAAAATGGATTTTTTCAAAAACAGCAGTGGGAGTATGGTAGAACTGGAAGTAATTCCAGAACCGCAAACGATTACTGAAGATTCGATAAGGAACCTAAAGATTCAATCTGGATTGACATTCCACTGGCCACTCCGCAGATACGGTGGGTAACTTCAGGCACCCGAGAGGTACTCCGGTAGCCTCAAGGACGGTGACAGGGAAGTTCTTGTTTACCCACACTTGCCATTGTTGTTGTTCCAGGCTGCGAGACCCGGTGGGAGGATGAGTATAGCGTCGTTCTAAACTAGCTTTAGAAGTGCACGTCTATATGACTCTGCCAGAGGGTTGTCGTAGTCAGTGGGAGCAGCGGAAGCATTGGTGGACATCAGGCTTATGTCTATTTATAGACTAAAGCAGATGTAGCGGAGATAGATCATCTATTTCTGATGTGACAGTCATAGGTTTGACGTCATCAGAATAGGGGATGGATCTGTTGAGAAGGTAGTAGGAAGTGATATTCCTATACTGCGATCGGTTATACTTTGGTCGTCACACAGTGGTTTCTCCAAAAAGGACTTGGACATTATATCAGACATACTGGTTACTAGATCTATGGTTTTAGATCTAGATTTGGGTGGTTTCCCAATCAGGGTACTCTGACAGCATTCTAAGAGTATTTAGAATGGACGACTCCTGACACGGTAGTGCACCTGCAGTTGATGGAGTCACCCTCTCTAAAGGTGTCTTATAGACTAAAGGGGAGAGGGATACTCATGATTGGCAGATCACTTGCTTAGGCAATTGAGTCAATCATGAGATGTCAAGTACCGCACCAGATGTTGTTCTTGCACTAGATGCAATAAGTTGATATTGATCCAATCCTGGAGAAACAGTCGGAAGCAGTCTTAGAACATAAGTGGATGTTCTAGGGATATGATAACGACAGCCTCATTTGGGAGACAGTTATCATTCCAGGCTTCCAAGGTGACATGGACGACAAGGAGGTTGTCAGAGTTATAGTTTTCCTTCTGAAGAGGGGCAGTATTTTGGACAGGTGGTCCAAGGCAATACTGAGGGAGGCATGGCGCTGGATACTGATTAAGTTCAGTTGATGATACAGTCTAAGAAGTTTGGATTTGGAGTTCATTTATGAGCTAGGTCCCATCAGACATCCAGACATTCTAAGACAGGTATTGCTCATTTCGGGAGATGGCTTTCTCCGCGAACTTGAGATATAGAGAGACATAGAAAGAAACTTCACAGCGGATCCACTCACTGAGGCTATTCCTCGAACGCAATAGTTTCGCAAACGGGTTTTGTGAGACTGACTAGTAGAGGAGTTGGGTGTTCGGTATCACACGGGCTGTGAGTATGCGACATCGCAATAATTAGCCTTGAGTGCAAGTGGGAGATTGTTGGAGATAGTGCCCTCAAAGTCAATTATTGGATCACAGGCACGTGATTGCAATGATTGAGGGAGGACCTATCCCGGTAGGACAGTCTTACTCGAGATGATAGTATGCTATCTGGTTTATCTTTATCATCGTGTACTGCTTTAGGTGACCTGACATGTCGCTATTACACGTTGATAGAGCCCCTAGGATTCTTGCTTGACTGCCAGCAGTATGATGGCGATCATATACGTGGGAGCTGGTAGTCTATAAGCACATCCTTAAAAGGTCCCTAGTCGTAGGAGTTTCGAGACAGGGCATCGATACTCCATTAGTAGACTAGTGTATACAGTCGAGACCCCGACGAGGGGCGGTGGCCGGTCTCACAAGCCACTGGTGTCAGTTGGTTCACCTAAGATGTATACAGGTGCTCATTGGGTTATGAGTACATCGGACAGGACTCGCCGGGAACCTGCCAGTTGGGTTTATACCATACGTCAGATAGCAGTTCCCAGGTGACATGTGTACTGGTTAGTTCATCGACCTGAGATCGTCATTTGTCTCGTGTGAGTTCCTACTGTGCTTTGATTACTACCCTACCACGGCTCAAAGGAGTCGTGCAAACAGGTTTTAGTTGGGTACAGTCCCGAGCCACATGGAGGCAGTGAGCGGATCTGCAGGGGTTCGTCTCTCCCGGTATTGGGGGTGAGGTCGCGCTGTGTCTAGGAGAGCCATTACGCAAAGCCCTCGGCCGAGGCAGGAGATTTACTGGTAGGTATTCCAGTAGTATCTCAGGGCGTTCTGGGCTACGCTCCGACACGACTTGTACCGCTTTTGGGGGTCTGACTTTTACCAACCCCCTAGGCCCGCCATGCGATACTCATAGACGAACGGACCGGACTGTACGGATATTGTCACTGACAGGCTCAGTTGGGTGTCGGGGTGAGCTTCCTCATCGACGTCCCTTTTGGTCAATAGCTGGTGGCCCGTCACGTATTGGCTTATACCTCTGACGTGCCAGTGGTTAAATCCACAGCCATAGTATTGACGAGTCTTTAGAGTCCACCACACTTACAGTTACTCAGCTTTCGGGCGAAACGCTGTAGAGGCCGTATGGAGATATGGCAGGGTCCGATCAGATACGTGCGGTATTGCACGGATCAGGATCGGACAGTTTTGTACTAGTAGCCGTATGGTTATATGGCAGGGTTCGATCAGATACGTGCGGTATTGCACGCATCAGGATCGAACGGATATTACTAGCCGGCTTTGGCTTAAGCCGGTCCTAGTCTAGTACAGTGTAGATTTTGTCTCATTGCATTTGTATCCGGACGGAATACAGATGCGGGTGTGTATGCACAGTATGGGGGTTTTCCTGTAATTTATTACGGGACCAGTTTTCTGGAGTTGCCAGTTTGCTTTCCGTTCCGGCCGGTTTTCCTTTGTTCTTTCCCGGCCGGACTTTTCCGATGGAGGGGGTAATTTGCAGTTTTGCAAATTACACTTTGTGGAGGATTTATTTGTAAAAGTTTTTATTATGAAAGCATCTTTTATATTCCTTTCTTTTCTATCATCATTTCTTGAAAAGGTGATTAGGATTGATTTTAAGCTTGATGTGAGTTTGTGATGATGGTGTTAGGATATGGTCACCCTCTCCTTTTTCCTACACTCACCTCCCTTCATGTTGATGTGTTCATATTGTTTCCTCCACCTTTCTTCTTCTCACTTGAGAAAAATATGATAAGTTTTTCATGAGAGGAAAAAGAAGAAAAGAGAAGAAGAAGAGAGAGTATTCATTCTTGAGAGTTTGATCTTTCTTGATCTCATTTTTCATGCTAGAAAAATGCAAGCACCATTTTTCTAGTCTTGATTCCTCCATCATCTTCAAAGGCAACAAACCCCAAGTGAGACTACTATGATTCTACACTACACATTCTACAGCATATCTTGAGCATGTCGAGTTGCCGGCTTCATGCGCGAGTTGCCTCGGTATTGAGGTGGGAGCCCGTAAAAGTACCCGGCTTCGTGGTGCCCTTTCCGACGAGGAGGAGACGGACGGAGATCCCGCGAGGAGATCGGAGTGGAGATGAAGACCGGAGGACTCGGATCTCTTGGTATACTTCTCACCCTATCTCTTGAATGCTAGCATTAGGTTAATGGTTACGATCCGGGTTTTCATTGTCCGCGGTAGCGCCGGTTTCCGAGTAAGGAAAAAATTTTGATTCCGCATTTTGGCCTCGAGTACGAGGCCGGGGCGCTGCCGTGGCGCAACAAAATCCCTATCAGAAGCAAGTATATCTTGAGAAGATTACTTGGTGTACATGGAAAAGTTGAGACTTTCAAAGCTATGCTTAAGTCCATCCAGATCCTTCTTGCCACTGCTACATATCATGAGTACGATATCTGGTGGTTGGATGTCATGACAGCTTTTCTAAATGATGTTTTGGAAGAGAGCGTCTATAAGTACACAGCCAGAGGGCTTCGTAGACAGTGGGAGCAGCGGAAAGGTGTGCAAGTTGTTTTATACGATAAAGAAGGCATCGCGGAGTTGGAACGCCTGTTTTGATGTGGTAGTCAAAGAGTTTGACTTCATCAAAATGGTAGATGAACCTTGTATATACAAAAGGTAGTAGAGAGTATGGTGGTGATCCTCGTAGAGGACGTGGATGACATACTCTTGATAGGGAAGGAGTTTCCTATGCTACGCTCGGTCAATCTCCGCTTATCACAAGCATTCTCCATATAGGATCAAAGGGATAACTTCTAAATCCTGGGTTTTGGATCTATGAGATAGATCTAATTGGATGTTAGAATTCTCATTAGTTGTAGTGAGATGGTATCAATCGATCCTGGGGAGAATCACTGGAAAGGTTCCAGGATGATAAGGACGACTGAATGTCAGTCGCAGGCATTGTCTTTACCCTCAGTGAGGGACGGTATGTTGGAAGAGTTCCAAGCTAAATATCGTGACTTACTAGACGATTAAAGGCAAGATACATCGTTACCAAGGATGCTACCGAAGAGGCAGTCTGGATATATATAAGTTCATGAGATGAACTTCGTTCCAACCATTGTGTGACAATGGAGTTATGGCTTTTGCCCAGGAACCCCCGTCCCATCAGAAATCCAGATATAATTCTTAGGCAGTATCACCTGATCATGGAGATGGTTGATCTCCAGGGAGATCGAGGTTAGGAGAGTAGACGCAGAGGACAACAGCGCGGATCCACTCACAAAGGCCTTTTTCCCAGTAGAGACTTTTATGGGATGGTTGAGTATGAGATACTTCAACCACAGCTAATTGTTGGGTATGTGATACCACTACAGATGGCCCTAGTGCAAGTGGGAGATTGTTAGTTATATGTATGCCCTAGAGGCCATTACTGTACATATGATGTATATTGTAATGGATGCTTGGACATATATAGAGAGGACTTTCTTGCTCGACATGATAGTATGCTATATGGTTGTACTTTATCTTAACATGTACTCTGATTGTCTTTATGTTACATGTTGATAAAGCCCTTAGGATATGTACTCGACTACTGGGACTATGATGAGATCATACTAGTAGGGCCACGGTAGTCGACGAGTACATCCTATAACTGTTCCTAGTCGATGGTGTATCGAGACAGGGCATCGATGCACTAGAGTAGACTAGCGTATACGCATCTTGACCCATATGATGGGCGATGGATGATCCCATATCCATCGGTGTTTGACATCAAGGATGGTGTACGGGTGCTCAGTAGAGACTGGGTACACTGGACGGACTCGCCGAGAACTCCCAGATGGTATTATACCTCACGTCAGATGGCAGTTCTCTAGTGACACTGGTACAGGTTAGTCTGTAGACTCGAGATCGTCATAGAGTCTTGTGTGATTCCCACTGTGCTTTTATTTCCATCATACCACGTCCAAGAGGGCGTGCAAAAAGGTGGCTTTTGGGTACAGTCCTGAATCACATGGAGGTAATGAGCGATAGGAGGGGATTCGTCTCTCCCGGTATAGGGAGTAGATGTTGCGTTGTGTTCAATTGGCTATAACTGGAAATCCCTGGCTAGGGTTGCTGAGATTTACTGGTAAGTGTTACCAGTAGTTTCTCGAACTGTTATAGACCTCATATCGACACGACTTATCAAGCTACTGGGGTTTGACGTTTACCACCCCTAGGCGAGATATGTGACATATCAGATGAAGAGGCCGCACTATACGGGAGTGTTACTGACTGGATTCGCAGGAGAAAGTACATGCTTGCTTGTTGATCTTCTAATCGCTCAATACCTGGGTGGCTGTTACGTTTAGCTGACCGCTTGCAGCTTGTGGGTGTTTGATATGATCATCACCTACTGCCGGCGTATTGACAATTCTTTAGAGTCCTACACAAAGGTTTCTTGGCTCAGGAAAAACGGAGTAGGAGCACATATATGATATGTGCGGGACCGAGAACAATACGTGTATGTGATACCGTATTAGATTCTCGCGACATGAGATATCGGCCGGGTATATGAGATATAGCCGGGTCATCGGATCAAGTGTTGATTCGATGAACCGATATAGATTATATTAGTCGGTTATTTGTCAAATAGCCGGATTATCGGATCAAGTGTTGATTCGATAATTTAATGTATAATTATATATTTGATATATTAAATTACATTAACTGATATAAGCTCACTAAAAGATTCTTTTTCTCACTCGGGTAATATATTGATATATATGCGATATATGTTAATTGTATTATTTTATTTTGTTACAATAAATATTATATATGTGATATATAATATTGTAACATGTTATGGTTATTAATGCAACATGATTAGTGGAGATTAAACATGATTAAGGTTTGATTTGGGTTAATTTTTCTAGAAGCTTCTAGAAGCTTTTGTTTTGTTTTTGCAAAGATATTTTGTAAAGATATTTTTGTTATGATATTTGTTAACCTAACCCAACCTCTGACCATGGTTCATTCTCTACATGGGTTAAGTTATCATACTTAACCCATGGTTGCATTTCTAACCATACATGGATTTATTATTCATGACAAAGAGAATGGTTCTTCTTCTTCCTTCTTCTATCATGAAAAAGCTTTCTAGCTTTTTATGAAGTGATGAAAATGAGTGAGATTAAGAAAATAAATGAGAGCTAAATTCCTACATCATCATCCTCATCTAATCTAGCCCATTATATTTGGGTGTTCACTTCATTTGTAAGTGAGAGCTTGTGTTAAAGAAACTTCAAGGTAGATTATCTTTGTTATCGAAGATCGGAAGTAAGCATGCATCTTTCTCTTCGTGGAGCCTCTCTAGAGTCCGGGTACTTGATGATCGCAGCGAAGGGACCTTAACACGGAGCTTTAGAAGTGAAGGACCGGACCACAAAGGTTGTAATCCCAAACTCTTAGATGTTACAGTGTTTAATATGCTTTGTTTCGCCTAATCTCTAGTTTAAAGATCTTGGTTAGGGTTGTTCGGCACGTCTAAATTTTTAAACGGGCATGGTTGATGCCTTGTAGAACCTTGTGAGTGTGCCTAGTAACCCTACAGATCTTCTCAATAAGTATTCCATACCTAGGTCCGCGTATTCTAACCCTAACCGTATCATGTGTTGTATATGTCATAGACTTGTAATCAAGAAGTTGATCTCAATTAATATGGCCTTCCACAACCACTCATTTTATATTGTTATCTTCTTAAGTTTGTAAGGAACTTTGTATCATCTTACAGAACACTTAGTTAACAAAGGATAATAGTGCTTAAGTATATTTATTGTTTCTAAGAAAACCATGATGTTTGAAATATTTATCATTTTGGAAAACCTATAATATTTTATTGAGAAAATTTCCATTTAATAAAAGGTTATGGTATTTATTTGAAAATTATCTTTTAATAAGGTTTTAGATATTCTTTTTGAAAAATATCGTTATACGGGTTATGGTCTTTGTTGAAAATAGCCCTATATTGGAGGTCAAGGTATTTAAATGAAATTATCTCTTTTTAGGATGGATGGAGGTATTTTATTGTAAATAATAATTTTATGAAATTATAGTGTTTTAAGTTTGAGGTAACGTTTTAGAAAATACGTTCGTGTTGGCAACCGCTGCATATGGACGGCAGGATTTGTGTCCTTTTCAGGGACGATTGCCTATCAACCAAGATGTACTTGCGTAAAACATTACCCTATTATTAGGGTAACTCATTAAATTCTATTTAACATTCTAAGAGGAATTAATGTAAAAACATCCCTTCGAGTGGAAGGGCTAAGTTGGAAAAACCATATGTCGTTAGTTAGATTTAGTATTATCCCCTATCAAAGGGAAAAAGGGATTTAACAAAATTACAGTAGTTGGTGAAAAAGTGTAAGTAAAATATATACACACACACACACACACACACACACACACACACACATACATACATACATACATACATACATATATATATATATATATATATATCGTATCTAAAATAATTATTCTAAATATCTTATCTCGGGTGGATATTTTAAAAAAATATGACCTTTTTAACAAAACGAGGGTATTTTTGTGGAAGAAACCTATTTCTGTAAGTCCACGTTGCCAACCCCGGTTCTTGCGGGGAGGCGGAAACGGTATAAAATCAAATTTTTAGCGCATGGGGCAACATGGACTAACAAAGTCGGGATCTTTTCTAAACTAAACTAGCAAGAAAGCTAAAGAGAGTTAGCTACTCGGAAAAGAGGTTATACCTAACTTGAACTCCTTCTTCTTGAAACCTTTGTAGGGGTTGATGGTGCTTTCCTCGTCGCCTTCTTCCGTCAAAGATAGATCCACCTGAGGGTTCAACCTTCGGGCTCTTTCTCGAACTTTGAGTGAACTAGGATCTTTGGCTTGCTAAACCTCTAACCCTAGAGTGAGTAGAGAGTGGCTTTGGGGTGTTTTTATCTCAAGGAGATGGATTCTCAACACATGAGAAGGGAGCTCCATGAACTAGAAGAGGAGGAAGAAGAAGAGAGGAGAGAGAAGTGTTATGATAGAATTGAGCAATTCTTTTCATTTTACAACCATAACTAAAATGAAAAGAATTATCAAATTAACAATAATAATAAAAATGAAATAGTTGATGGATGGTTTGGAATGACCATTATCATTACATTCATTAAAAGGTTTTGCTAGAATCAAAGAGCATCTTTGATATGTAATGATGATGGTCAAACTTTCAACCTTGGTCAACTAGTCAACCTTGGTCAACAAGTCAACAAACCCAACCATGATAAAATTTCATTTAATTAATATTATTAATTGATATATCATAAATTCATTAGGGTTTGGAAAAAGACGACTGTCAACTGTGCATACGCACCCGTTCCGAAACCCTAATGAAAATCCTCTTCCTCCACCTCAATCAACTGTGCATACACACCCGCATTCTTGTTCCGAGGAACATGAATACTATGAGATAAAATCAACCCCAAAACATATACCAGTATCTGGCTCAAATCAGAGCCTGCTAGTAATATCTGTCCGGACTCCAAACGTGCACAAGTGCGCGGATGAGAACGAACCCTGTCGCAAACCCATGCGACCTCTATTCTGTTTTGCCCAGAGGCGAATAGCCCTCTGTGTGGGACTCTAAAGACTCGACACTACGCTGGCAGTGGGTTTAACCACAGACCGCAAGCGGCACTAGCTGTGCGTAACGGTCCCCAGGTAGATGCCGATAAGAAGACTGACGAGGTGAACCCCATCTGAACTCCTACTGAGTCTGAATGTGACAGTCTCCATACAGTCCGGTCTGTACGTCTAATACATCGCATGGCGGGCCTAGGGGGCGGTAAACGTCAGTCCACTAATAGAGGTACAAGTCGTGTCGGAGTGAAGCCCAAAACACCCTGAGATAACACTGGAAGCCTACCAGTATATCTCGATTGCCCTGGCCAGGGACTACTCGTGTAATGGCTCTTCTAGACACAGCGCGATGTCAACCCCCAATACCGGGAGAGACGAATCCTGTCTAACCGTCACTGCCTCCAAGTGCTTCGGGACTGTACCCAACTACTACCTGTTTGCACGACTCCTTTGAGCCGTGGAAGGATAGTAATCAAAGTATAGTGGGAACACACTCGAGGCGAAGTGACAGTGTCAAGTCAGCGGACTAAGCTGTACTCATGTCACCTGGGAACTGATAACTGACGATAGGTATAATACCAACCTGTCAGTTCCCGACGAGTCCTGTCCAGTGTACTCGTAACCCAACGAGCACCCGTATACTATCTCCAGTACGACGTACTGATGGCTGTGGGACAGACCATCTCCCACACTGGGATGAGAAGCGCATACGCTAGTCTACTCCGGAGTATCGATGCCCTGTCTCGACAGTCCTGCGACTAGGGACCTGTATAAGGATGTGCTTATAGATTACCCAGCCCCCACTAGTGTGACTGCCATCAAAACGCTGGTAATCAAGCAAAGATCCTAAGGGCTCCACTAATGCGTATAGGTGATATGATAAAATAAACACATGTACACATTGAAGTAGAAACAAACCAAGTAGCATACTACTATTTTGAGCAAGATTGTATATACAAGGTGAATATCCCAAGCTTCCATTTAGTAATATACAAACCAGTATGATACAGTAATGGCCTCTAGGGCATATACACTAACAATCGCCCACTTGCACTAAGGCCATGTACTGGCGTATCGAAGACCTATCATCTCGATCAGCCGCTCGAACTGAGTCTGGGGCAAGGCCTTAGTGAATGGATCTGCAGTGTTTTCTTCTGAAGCAACCCTCCGAACCTCGATCTCCTTGCGATCCACGATCTCCCTGATCAGGTGATACCGCCTCAAGATGTGTCTGGATCTCTGATGGGACCTGGGTTCCTTCGCTAACGCTATAACCCCGTTGTTGTCGCAATACAGAGGTATTGGATCTACAATGGACGGAACCACCTGAAGTTCTTTCAATAACTTCCTCATCCAGACAACTTCTTTTGCGGCATCAGATGCAGCGATGTATTCCGCTTCCATAGTCTGCAACGGTTTCCTGTTTGGAACTCTTCCAACACACCGCTCCTCCATTGAGGGTAAAGACAAAACCCGACATGGACTTGGAATCATCCTTGTCACTCCGGAAGCTGGAGTCAGCAAAGGCCTCGATCTGGAGGTCTTTTCCGCCATACACCAAGAACATCTCCTTAGTCCTTCTCAGGTACTTGAGAATGTTCTTTACCGCTATCCAGTGTTTCTCCCCAGGGTTTGACTGATACCGGCTTACCACACTCAGTGCATAAGCTACATCCGGTCTGGTACACAACATCGCATACATTATAGAGCCTACCGCAGAAGCGTAAGGTATAATAGACATGCGATCCCTCTCCAAATCAGTCTTGGGGGACATCTCTTTAAAGAGGGTGATCCCGTGACAAGCCGGTAGGTTACCGCGCTTGGAATCTTCCATACTGAATCTTTTCAGTATGGTGTCGATGTACCTGGACTGTGAAAGTCCTAATATCCTCTTGGATCTATCACGATGGATCCGGATCCCCAGGATGTATGAGGCATCACCCAGGTCTTTCATGGAGAACCTGTGTGACAAGAACTCTTTGACAGATTGTAGCATAGGAATGTCATTTCTTATTAAGAGAATGTCATCCACGTATAAAACGAGGAATACTACAGTTCTCGCTACAAATCTACTATAGATGCATGGTTCATCTGGATTTTTGATAAAGTCAAATTCTTTGACTGTCTCATCAAAGCAGATGTTCCAACTCCGCGATGCCTGCTTTAGTCCATAGATGGACTTAAGCAACTTGCACACCTTTCCGCTGCTCCCACTCTGAATGAAACCCTCTGGCTGGTCCATATAGACACACTCCTCTAAATTTCCATTTAGAAAAGTGGTTTTTACGTCCATTTTCCAAATCTCATAATCGTGGAAGGCAGCAATGGCAAGAAGGATCCGAATGGATTTCAGCATAGCCACTGGAGAAAAGGTTTCGTCATAGTCCAAACCAGGTCTTTGACGAAAACCCTTTGCTACAAGTCTAGCTTTATAGGTCTCAACCTGTCCATCTACACCAATCTTCCTTTTGAAGATCCACTTGCATCCTACGGGTTTTACCCCGTATGGAGCAATGTCCAACGTCCATACTTTGTTGGTGTACATGGACTCCATTTCGGTCTGCATTGCATCCAGCCATTTTACCGAGTCAACGCTCTGAACGGCCTGCTGGAAGCTAGTAGGCTTATCATAATCTATGATGCAATCCTCTCTATCCCCGTCTATGAGAAAACCGTAGTATCTCTCGGGCGGATGAGACTGCCTACTACTTCTGCGGAGCGGCGTAGGAATGTCCTGTTCTTTTGAACCCTCTGGTTCCACTAAGCTTTCAGTAATAGTCTGTAGTTCTGGAATTTCTTCCAGTTCTACTGCGCTCCCACTAATTTCCTTTTCTAAGAACTGGTGTTCTAGAAAGTGGGCATTACGAGAAACAAGGACTTTTTGTTCATCTGCGTAGTAGAAAAGATACCCCCTATTGTTCTTTGGGTATCCCACAAACTTGCACAGTACTGAGCGTGCCTCGAATTTGTCCGCATGCTTCTTTTTGACAAAAGCCGGACATCCCCAGATCTTCAGATATTGAAGATAGGGTTTCTTCCCACTCCATAACTCATATGGTGTGGTAGGCACAGTCTTAGTGGGAACTCGGTTCAAAAGGTATGCGGCTGATTCTAGCGCATATCCCCAGAATGATCGCGGTAACTCAGCGTTACTCATCATGGACCGTACCATATCCAATAGGGTGCGGTTCCGTCTCTCCGATACACCGTTATGTTGCGGAGTGTATGGAGGAGTAAGCTGAGAGAGAATTCCATTTTCTTTTAAGTAGTCCAGGAACTCGGCACTCAAGTATTCACCACCTCGATCCGATCTTAGAATCTTGATACTTTTGCCGGTTTGTTTTTCTACCTCATTCTTATATTCCTGGAATTTTCCAAAGGCTTCGGATTTATGTTTCATTAAGAAGACATGTCCGAACCTTGAAAAATCATCCGTAAAAGTAATGAAGTAAGAAAAACCGCTACGCGCATGTGTAGACATTGGACCGCACACGTCGCTGTGCACGAGTCCCAAGAGCTCGCTTGCTCTTACTCCGTGTCCAGTGAACGGAGTCTTTGTCATCTTTCCTTTGAGACAGGATTGACAAGTGGCATACGATTGATATTCGAACGGATTCAAATATCCTTCTGTATGTAACTTAGTCAACCTTCTCTCATTGATGTGACCCAGTCTACAATGCCATAAGAAAGCCTGATTGATATCTGGAGACTTTCTTTTGTGTGTATTCTGGACATTGAAAATCTGTGGTTGGTTTAATACGTATATACCATTGCTCAGTGTACCTGACCCAATCAGAACTTGATTAAGGTGAATGTTTACAACATTACTTATAAACGCAAATTCATAACCTTCTTTAGAAACCAAAGATACAGAAATGATATTACAAGTTGCGTTGGGTACAAAAAAGCAATTACGCAAAACCAAAACATGTCCATCTGACATTCCCAGGTGATAATCCCCCACGGCTTTAGCATCCATGCTAGCTCCGTTCGCAACTCTGAGGGTCATGTCACCTGTGTAAGTCCATGCTACCTCTCCCGGTTCTTTCGGGCATGCGGAATTTGGTAAAAAACGATTTTTATAGAGGTGGTAACATGGACTTATAACCCGGATCTTGGTTAAACATCTAACTAACAACCTAACTACGAGTTGCTAACTACTCGGTTAGGGGGTTATACCTTGCTTGTCCTGAACTCCTTCGTCTTCAAGCTCCAATGGTGGTCCGGATTGGCTTCTTCCCGTCATCTCCTTACGCCGAAGATAGATCCACCTGAAAGCTCCAACCTTTGGCTCCTTCTTCGAACTTTGAAGAAACTAGTTCACTCGGTTTGCTAAACCTTGTGAACTAGAGTGAGTAGAGAAGAGTTTGTATGGGATTTTATCTATGGTTCTTGATTCTCAACTCATGAGACAAGAGAACCATAGAGTCAAGAGAGGGAGCAAGAGGAAGAGGGTGAGAGCAAAAGTATGAGAGCTCATGAATAAGAGAGAGAATGAGCAAGTAAGAATGAGCCTTTCTTTTGTCTTTCACCCTCTCATAATCCAAAACCATCATAACTCATTATACCAAATCAAGTGTTATGTGATGGTTGAAGCAACCATAACCATATCATTTCATGCACTCATTTTGCACAAATGAGCAAGCAAGCAAAAGTCTTTGCCATGAAATGATGGCTATGGTTATCATGATGGTCAACTAGTCAAGCCTAGTCAACCGGTCAACAAAGTCAACAAGTCAACAAAAGTCAACAAGTCAACAAAGTCAACAAAAGTCAACAACCATGTCACCATAATACTTAATTAATATAATAGTTAATCACATATCATATTCTCATTAGGGTTGAGCAAAAAGTCAATAGTCAACGGTCAACTGTCAAAACCCTAATGAGAATCCGCTGCCTCTGTCTCCCCGTCAACTGTGCATACGCACCCGCATCCGTGTTCCGAGGAACACGAATGCAAACTGGATAAATCCAGTCCCAATACGTACACTAGGATCTGGCTTAAACCAAAGCCCGCTATTGCAAACTGTCCGGACACTGTACGTGCACAAGTGCACGGATGTGACCGAACCCTGTCGCAAAACCATGCGACCTCTACTCTTTTGCCTAAAGGCGAAAAGCTTTCTGTGTGGGACTCTAAAGACTCGACACTACGCTGGCAGTGGGTTTAACCACAGACCGCAAGCGGCACTAGCTGTGCATAACGGTCCCCAGGTAATGCCGACAAGAAGACTGACGAGGCAAAACCCATCTGAACTCCTACTGAGCCTGAATGTGACATTCTCCGTACAGTCCGGTCTGTTCGTCTGATACATCGCATGACGGGCCTAGGGGGCGGTAAACGTCAGTCCCCCAATAGCGGTACAAATCGTGCCGGAGCGAAGCCCAAAACACCCTGAGATAACACTGGAAGCCTACCAGTATATCTCGATTGCCCTGGCCAGGGACTACTCGTGTAATGGCTCTCCTAGACACAGCGCGATGTCAACCCCCAATACCGGGAGAGACGAATCCTGTCTAACCGTCACTGCCTCTAAGTGCTTCGGGACTGCACCCAACCACTACCTGTTTGCACGACTCCTTTGAGCCGTGGTAGGGTAGTAATCAAAGTGCAGTGGGAACACACTCGAGGCGAAGTGACAGTGTCAAGTCAGCGGACTAAGCTGTACTCATGTCACCTGGGGACTGATAACTGACGATAGGCATAATACCAACTAGTCAGTTCCCGACGAGTCCTGTCCAGTGTACCCGTAACCTAACGAGCACCCGCATACTATCTCAAGTACGACTTACTGACGGCTGTGGGACAGACCGTCTCCCACACTGGGATGAGAAGCGCATGCGCTGGTCTACTCCGGAGTATCGATGCCCTGTCTCGATAGTCCTGCGACCAGGGACCTGCATAAGGATGTGCTTGTTAGTTATATGTATGCCCTAGAGGCCATTACTGTACATTGGATGTATATTGTAGTGGATGCCGGGACATATATAGGGAGGACTTTCTTGCTCGACATAATAGTATGCTATCTGGTTGCTCTTTACCTTAACGTGTACACTGATTGTCTCTCTGTTACATGTTGGTAAAGCCCTTAGGATGTGTACTTGACTACCTGGACTATGATGCGGATCATACTAGTGGGGACATGGTAGTCCACAAGTACATCCTTCGAAGTCCCTAGTCGAGGGTGTATCGAGACGGGGCATCGATATACCAGAGTAGACTAGCGTGTACCTTCTCGACCCATACAGATGGGCGATGGATGATCCCATATCCATTGGTGTTTGACATCGGAGATGATATACGGGTGCTCAGTAGAGACTGGGTACACTGGACGGACTCGCCGAGAACTCCCAGATGGTATTATACCTCACGTCAGATGGCAGTTCTCTGGTGACACTGGTACAGAGTAGTCTGTTGACCCGAGATCGTCATAGAGTCTTGTGTGGTTCCCACTGTGCTTTGATTTCCATCTTACCACGTCCAAGAGGGCGTGCAAAACGGTGGTTTTTGGGTACAGTCCCGAATCACATGGAGGCAATGAGCGATAGGAGGGGATTCGTCTCTCCCGGTATAGGGGGTTGATGTTGCGCTGTGTTCGATTGGCTATAACAGGAAATCCCTGGCCTAGTAGAGTGTGTTTTCTTCACAAGTTTCTTGACTTGGTGAAGTCGGAGCTTGATTTAGCGATTCCTCGACGTAGATCATCTTCGGCATGGACATCGACGACCTAGCTCGCCTATTCTCCGATGAAGCCGACGCTAGAGCCTGGAATTTGTTTGGACAGCGAGAGGCCTTCATTACGGAGCTATGGAGGTGGAGCACCGGATCTACAAAGGTTGTATTTCCGTATTCCCTTAGTTAAGTGTTAACTAGTTTGCATTTTCGCCTAAATATCTAGCCAACGATCTTGTTAGGGTTTGTAGGCACCGTTAAAATTTGAAATTGGCATGTTCGATGCCTTGTGAGACCTCACTAGGGTGCCTAGGAACCCTACAGTGGTATCAGAGCCTAGCTAGAGCCTTAGGCGAAGTCCAGACGGAATTTGAAGTCCGATCGAATCCGAAAGTCCAAAATTTCCATGCTCTCTGTACATTTTTGAAAACAGTGAGTTTTTCAACATTAAAAATATGCAGAAAATCAAGCAGGGTTTTCTAGGAATTACTGTAAAATTCGTGGACCTAATTCCACTTTTCCACCGCGGTTCCGCGGCATGAGCAAGGCTCATGCGGCGGATCCGCGGCCGTATGGCCACATTGTCCAGTGAATCTTACACAATAACTCCTATTTAATTATGCTGGATTTTCTGGGAATTTTTAATATTAATCCAAGAGTTGAATTTTCTGGGATTGTTTTGGGGATTCGGTGTTTCGATCGGAGTATCAAATTTTGTCTATGTGGATTTCCGGATAAATATTAGAATATGTTAAAAAGTTCGACCGGATATAAATACCCAATTTTTCCCCTGTCGGGAAATTTCCAATTGTTGGATTTTTCCGTAGTTTAACGACGTTCTAAGTAGTGCAAGTAACGCGATGGACCCTCTAGAAGACAACAAACCTTAACTCGATTATGTGACCGTCTTGAACTGCCCTTTGAACCTTCGGGTTTGGGGCAGTACGGCGTGCCACATGTGAGGCGTTGGCTTGACTCTTCTACGGCTGGACCGTTGGTACTGAGGCACGAACTGAATGTTGTTAGACTTACTTTATGTGTTGGATTATATCGGGAAAACTTGGGTGTTCGATTGTTCGATCGGAAAGTTTAACATTTTCTGTTTATCTGGAATGTGATACAATAATTGGAATTCACAAATAGTTATAAGATAACTGAATGAATGTTATAAACGTAGCACTTTAGTCTCACTTGATCGGTTGCCACGGAATTTTGATGTGATCAAAAGTCCGTCGCAATCACGTAGCGTACGCGGATATTCGCCGGGTAAACTTAATAGACAGCCTCACTCCATAGCCCCGACCAAGTGAATGTAGGAGAACCCCGTCGCCGAAAGCATCCGTTCGGGTGCTCGCGGCAGAGGTGTTCCGCCTTGGTGCACTTCGTCGACGGTATCGGGGGTGCGGCCGCCTACTGAAGTTTGCGACGAGCATTCGATCAAAATGTCGGGAATCCTGTTGAATTTCCCGACTTGGTATTGAAAAGAGTTTTCGATATTTGAGACTAAAATGCGGGGTTTATAATTGTTAGGCATGCGATGTCTAAGTAATTCATTTAGTCAGGCATGAGATGTCTGAGGTGGTTGCGGATTCCAACTGTTGTAGTTTTACACTTTCTTTTCTGTGACCGTAAGTGTAATATGTGATATCGCCGGTTTCGTTGCTATATGTCAACGACAATTGTGATACGTATGTTTACTTACGTTGATGACATGTGATGTTATGTGTTGCTGGATATGTTATATTGGATCGTCGTGATTGAATAGCCGGGGGTTTTTATGTGAGATGAGTGTTTTTCATTTTCATTCATGTAAAAACTTATATGTAATATTCTTTTATTGGGGCACTTCCAGGTAGCGGAAGTAGTCACCGTTTGTATATTATTTACTTTTCCACACTAGGATAGACCCAAGGAGGAGGGCACAAGTAACCGGGTTCTGGAGTCCAGTGGGAGACCAACTCGAGGAGTCGAGTCCGGGTCTCCTAACTCTAGAATTGGTAGGGTTGCTTGCCGCTCTCGTAGGGGTCTAGGGGTGTGGGTTTGGCTATTCATCACGACCGTGGAATCCGTGTTTTATACTGGCTCGTATTGAAAACACGGACGTCCTAGTATATCCAATATTTCATATGATTCTTCTGCTGCGATATCTGTGATGTGATCATTAGATGTTCTGTGATAGATACAGTATATAGTATATATGATATATTATATAGGCGTTACTTATGTTTTACACCCGCGCTAGCCTTGCCCCGCTCTGCCGTTAGTTACCTAACCTAACGGTGCACGAGGGGACATCGAGGCGAATGCGGATGGCATAAGTGTACGTCGTATTTATCTATGATGTTTAGGTACTTAAATGATGGGACTTCATTAATGTGATTAATGAATTAAAAGAAACCTAAGATGTTGTAGAATCGAATTTCAAAATAAAACAGGTAGCTACAGTTCTTGCTTTGCACAGCGGTATATATGATATATCCTGCACCTTATTCGATAAGGAAAGGACCGAGATCCCTTCACCGGGAGTGACTCCTTTAGCAATAACTGGCAGATGCTACACATTCGGTTTGTTTTTTGATAGCTTTTAAGTGTTTTTGCTTTGCACAGTGATATATGTGATATATCCCGCACCTCATTCGACGAGGAAAGGACCGACGATCCCTTCACCGGGAGTGACTCCTTTGGCAAAACTAGAAAAGCCTCAAAACCACTCCATTTTAAAATCATTTGATTCTACAACGATATCGAGCTCATTACGCAATAGGTTTTCAGAAAAACCTGTCGTAGCCCTCCGTCATTTCAGATAAGTCCTATTTAGTATTCGTGCTACGTTTGTTGACCTCCGTCAAGGCGTAGTGTGCGGTAGCTAACTAGTATTTATCTGTTTATGCATATGATGCAGATTGAGTTAGGGTAGTCATGCGGCCTTGTTGACCTCCGTCAAGGGTCGTGCGGGTGGGTTTAATTCGATCAAGAAATGACGGGTTGAACTTGACTAGTAGCCTATGGTTTGTTGACCTCCGTCAAGGTCATAGGGTGCTTGGGGAAAAATATTATCGGGAATTTCAAGTGTTGAAATTTGCAATAAGATTGCATACCTTCTATGAGATAGTTGGATCCCGATACCCGCTGCGAGTAAGAGTTACTCCTGGGAGAGTTTTATGCATTACAATTAGCCGATCAAGTAGGTGTCTAGAAAGGTGTTAACGAGGTTACGCCTCTGGGAAAACGAGGTTTACATTAATTAGGTTCGTGCGAAAGCACGGGGGACCTCCCTCAAAGTACCGACACTGGCCTGGCTGAAAGATTGGCGAACTTGTAGTGTGTAATTAATCCCGGCTAGTCTTTCCTTTTAGGGTTTGAAGGAAGATTTGATAAAAAGCAGTGGGAGCCATCCTGATTAGATAAAATAATAACCAATCTATTCTTGCAAGAGCGCACGCCGAGTGTTTTCTTCTCTCTCTCTCTCCTGGTAGCGACCATATCACGCCTTAATCAAGATAATAATACGGATTATTGACCGAACCCGCTTGTTATACTGAGCTGGGGAACGTTGGTCCCGCTCCAACTTATAATTGTTATAAGACAGAGCAGGAAATTAGGGAATACCAGATTTCCCGTGCCGCCCAAACGAAGAGAGTCCATGCTGATGCATCATCTTCGGGTGTGTTCATTATACAGAACTTTTTCTCAGTATCCTCAGCATCTTGGTATATGATACCGGATCAGGATCCTAGATATGTAATGTGTTACATAGGGCTACAAAAGGGTAGAAAAACTGAGAACGGGTGATAAGTTTCATGAGATAGAAAACGGGGCAAGAGTTGCAGCCAAGTCTGTCGGTCACTGTCACCCTGTATTACCAATACATTGATTCTGAACGAATGTTATTAGATACCGAACCTGGTATACAAAATCATATCAGTCTCTTTATAAGTAAAGAAATGATAAAATTTTGTATTGATGGATAATGTTTTGAACATTTCCTATATCAAAAGTTGATCGGTTCAGGCACGTTATCTAAAAGCATTAATGTTCTAAATCAAACTACAGTTCTTAGTATACGGAACACACACAAGAGGAAGAGTTCAGAAATGAACGGATTCTTCTTGAGGTATTGTAGACTAGGTCAGATCAATGTGACCCGACTAGCTAGAGTTTCATAAAGATGCATATTTAAATCAGTTTGAATTTACATCTTGTGAAACTTGCCAGTCATGTCACAAAGATAAGATGACCATAGCCCCCGTTTACTGGAAACAGAGAAAGAGTTAGTGAACTCTTAGGATGATACATGTTGATGTTTGTAGGTCCCCTGTCTACACATGCCAAGACCGGTTCTTTGTACTTCATTACATTCTCTGATAATCTCTCAAGATTCAGACATATGTTCCTGTTGAAACACAAATCCGAACCTTTTGAGATATTCATAGAATATAAGTAAGAAGTAGAGAACCAATACGGGTATAAGTATTATGTCTTATGATGAGATCAAGGAGGAGAATACTTGAGCACGGAAATCCTGGACTATTCTAAAGGAGAATGAGATTCTCTCTCAGCATTACTCCTCCGTATACACCATAGCACGATGGTATATCGGGGCGGAGCAGATACACCCTATTTGATAAGGTGTGCTCTATGATGAGTACTACTGAGTTACCTATTTCCTTTTTGGGAGTTATGCACTTGAGAAGCTGCATACCTATTGAATAGGGTTCAAATCAAATCAGTTGCCTACCACTTCATATTTGATATGATAAGGGAAGAGCCCATCTCTTAAGATAGTTAAGATTTGGGGTTGTCCGGCCTATGTCTAAAAGCATAATCCGGACAAGCTCGAGGCAAGGTCAGTTATGTACAACTGGAAAGGTTCCAGCTATACAAACTACAGCTGATGATTTGATAGAACCAAAGGATTCAGTAGATTCCAACGAACCTCGGCCTCTCCGCCGATCTAGTAGGGTTTCTCACCCACCTGAGAGATACTTCGGTTTCTCTATGACAGTGGGAGCAAGGATTACATCATGAGATGATGACCCAACTGGTTTCGAGCTGGCCATCAGGAGTGAGACTCTGTAAGAATGGCTGGATGTTTAGCGATCTGAGATGGAATCCTTATACACCAACAAAGTATGGACTTTGGTTGCTATATCTGAAGGGTTAAATCCCCATCAGGAGCAAGTATATCTTGAGAAGATTACTTGGTGTCGATGGAAAAGTTGAGACTTTCAAAGCTAGACTGGTTAAAGGTTTTCGTCATTGACCAGGCGTGGATAATGATGAAACCTTTTCCAGTACCTATGCTTAAGTCCATCCAGATCCTACTTGTCACGGCTACATATCATGACTACGATATCTGGCGGTTGGGTGCCATGACTGCTTTTCTAAATGATGTTTTAGAAGAGTGCGTCTATAAGTACACAGCCAGAGGGCCTCGTAGACAGTGGGAGCAGCGGAAACGTGTGCAAGATGCTTTATAGGATAAACAGGCATCGCGGAGTTGGAACATCTGTTTTGATGGATTAGTCAAAGAAGTTGACATCATCAAAATGGTAGATGAACCTTGTATAAACAAAAAGGGTAGTAGGGAGTATGGTGGTGATCCTCGTAGAGTACGTGGATGACATACTCTTGATAAGAAAGGAGTTTCTTATGCTACGCTCGATCAATCTCCGTCTATCACATGGATTCTCCACATAGGATCAAAGTGATACCTACTAAATCCTGGATTTTGAATCTATGAGATAGATCTAAATGGATGTTAGGATTCTCACTAGTTGTAGTGAGATGGTATCAATCGATCCTGGGGAGAATCACTGGAAGGGTTCCAGGATGATAAAGACGACTGAATGTCAGTCGCAGGCATTGTCTTTACCCTCAGTAAAGGGACGGTATGTTGGAAGAGTTCCAAGCTAGATACCGTGGCATACTAGACGATAAAGGCAGGATACATCGCTGCTTAAGATGCTACCAAAGAGGCTGTTTGGGTGTATATTGGTTCATGAGATGAACTATGTTCCTTCCATTGTGTGACAATGGAGTTGTGGCTTATGCCAAGGAACGCAGGTCCCATCAGTGATCCAGACATATTCTAAGGCAGTATCACTTGATCATGGAGATGGTTGATCTCTAAGGGATCGAGGTTAGGAGAGTAGACTCAGAGGACAACACGGCGGATCCACTCACGAAGGCCTATTCCCAGAGAGAGACTTTTATGGGATGGTTGAGTATGAGATACTACAACCACTGCTACAGATGGCCCTAGTGCAAGTGGGAGATTGTTAGTTATATGTATTCCCTAGAGGCCATTACTGTACATTGGATGTATATTGTAGTGGATGCCGGGACATATATAGGGAGGACTTTCTTGCTCGACATGATAGTATGCTATCTGGTTGCTCTTTACCTTAACGTGTACACTGATTGTCTCTCTGTTACATGTTGGTAAAGCCCTTAGGATGTGTACTTGACTACCTGGACTATGATGCGGATCATACTAGTGGGGACATGGTAGTCCACAAGTACATCCTTCGAAGTCCCTAGTCGAGGGTGTATCGAGACGGGGCATCGATATACCAGAGTAGACTAGCGTGTACCTTCTCGACCCATACAGATGGGCGATGGATGATCCCATATCCATTGGTGTTTGACATCGGAGATGATATACGGGTGCTCAGTAGAGACTGGATACACTGGACGGACTCGCCGAGAACTCCCAGATGGTATTATACCTCACGTCAGATGGCAGTTCTCTGGTGACACTGGTACAGAGTAGTCTGTTGACCCGAGATCGTTATAGAGTCTTGTGTGGTTCCCACTGTGCTTTGATTTCCATCTTACCACGTCCAAGAGGGCGTGCAAAACGGTAGTTTTTGGGTACAGTCCCGAATCACATAGAGGCAATGAGCGATAGGAGGGGATTCGTCTCTCCCGGTATAGAGGGTTGATGTTGCGCTGTGTTCGATTAGCTATAACAGGAAATCCCTGGCCAGGGTTGCTGAGATTTACTGGTAAGTGTTACCAGTAGTTTCTCGAATTGTTATAGACCTCATATCGACACGACTTATTGAGCTATTGTGGTCTGACGTTTACCACCCCTAGGCGAGATATGCGACATATCAGACGATCATACCGGACTGTACGGTAGTGTTACTGGTTGGATTCACAGGAGTGTGAGCGGGCTTGCTCGTCGATCTTCTGATCGCTCAATACCCGGGTGGCCGTTACGTTTAGCAGACCGCTTGCGGCTTGTGGGTGCTTGATATGATCATCATCTGCTGCCGGCGTATTGACGAGTCTTTAGAGTCCTACACAGAGGTTTCCTGGCTCAAGCGAAACGAAATAGGAGCGCATATGAGATATGTGCGGGACCGAGAATGATACCAGTATGTGATACTGTATACGATTCTCGCGATTTATGACATTGATCGGTTATATGCGATATAGCCGGGTTATCGGATCAAGTGTTGATTCGATAAGTTGTTACTGTTGAAACTAGTCGGTTATATGCGATATGACCGGATCATTAAATCAAGTGTTGATTTAATGATTTAATGCATAATTATATATTTGATATATTACTTTGCATTAACTAGTATCGGTTCACTTTAAATGGATTTTCTCACTCGGATGTGCGCATTGCATATGCGATATGATTTTTGTGCACTTGCTTGTATCATGTTTGATGATACATGCCTTTTGGTTAAGTGTAAAGAATTAAACCTTGGTTAATGAAATGGTTAGGGTTTACTATTTCCTTATTCATTTATTTATCTATTTATTCTTTTTGGAAAATGATTTGCATAAAGATTAAATGGTGGCTTTCTTTGTTGTTTTCATGAAGCTTCATGAACACTTTGACTAAGTGACCATTTTGTCTCTAGCTTGACCCTAACCATTCCTTTAACCATGATTGATTCTCTACACATTACCATGGTTAAAAATTATGATAAGTATTCTTTTATTTTATATTTTCTAATAACTTATCATAATATTTTACCTTCTTCTTCTTCATTTCTTCAAGTGAAGAAAACTTGCCTCCATCAATGGCAAGTGATGAAAAAGAGTGTGAAATCCAAATCTAAAGTCTACCCACCTCCTATTTCTTCATCCTCTACCTCTTGCCAAGTAGTAGAGTGTGTTTTCTTCACAAGTTTCTTGACTTGGTAAAGTCGGAGCTTGATTTAGTGATGCCTCGACGTAGATCATCTTCGGCATGGACATCGACGACCTAGCTCGCCTATTCTCCGATGAAGCCGACGCTAGAGCCCGGAGTTTGTTTGGACAGCGAGAGGCCTTCATTGCGGAGCTATGGAGGTGGAGCACCGGATCTACAAAGGTTGTATTTCCGTATTCCCTTAGTTAAGTGTTAACTAGTTTGCATTTTCGCCTAAATATCTAGCCAACGATCTTGTTAGGGTTTGTAGGCACCATTAAAATTTGAAATTGGCATGTTCGATGCCTTGTGAGACCTCACTAGGGTGCCTAGGAACCCTACAGTGCTTATAGATTACCCAGCCCTACTAGTGTGACGGCCATCACATCGCTGGTAATCAAGCAAAGATCCTAAGGGCTCCACTAATGAGTATAGGCGATATACAAAAATAAACACATGTACACATTGAAGTAGAAACAAACCAAGTAGCATACTACTATTTTGAGCAAGATTGTATATACAAGGTGAATATCCCAAGCTTCCATTAAGTAATATACAAACTAGTATGATACAGTAATGGCCTCTAGGGCATATACACTAACAATCTCCCACTTGCACTAAGGCCATGTACTAGCGTATCGAAGACCTATTATCTCGATCAGCCGCTCGAACTGAGTCTGGGGCAGGGCCTTGGTGAATGGATCTGCAGTGTTATCTTCTGAAGCGACTCTCCGAACCTCGATCTCCTGGCGATCCACGATCTCCCGGATCAGGTGATACCGCCTCAAGATGTGCCTGGATCTCTGATGGGACCTGGGTTCCTTCGCTAAAGCTATAGCCCTATTGTTGTCGCAATACAGAGGTATTGGATCAACAATGGACGGAACCACCTGAAGTTCTTTCAAGAACTTCCTTATCCAGACAGCTTCTTTTGCGGCATCAGATGCAGCGATGTATTCCGCTTCCATCGTCGAGTCTGCAACGGTTTCTTGTTTGGAACTCTTCCAACACACCGCCCCTCCATTGAGGGTAAAGACAAAACCCGACATGGACTTGGAATCATCCTTGTCACTCTGGAAGCTGGAGTCAGCAAAGGCCTCGATCTGGAGGTCTTTTCCGCCATACACCAAGAACATCTCCTTAGTCCTTCTCAGGTACTTGAGAATGTTCTTTACTGCTATCCAGTGTTTCTCCCCAGGGTTTGACTGATACCGTCTTACCACACTAAGTGCATAAGCTACATCCGGTCTGGTACAAAACATCGCATACATTATAGAGCCTACCACAGAAGCGTAGGGTATAATAGACATGCGATCCCTCTCCAAATCAGTCTTGGGAGACATCTCTTTAGAGAGGGTGATCCCGTGACAAGCCGGTAGGTTACTGCGCTTGGAATCTTCCATACTGAATATTTTCAGTACGGTGTCGATGTACCTGGACTGAGAAAGTCCTAATATCCTCTTGGATCTATCACGATGGATCCGAATCCCCAGGATGTATGAGGCATCACCCAGGTCTTTCATGGAGAACCTGTGAGACAAGAACCCCTTGACAGATTGTAGCATAGGAATGTCATTTCCTATTAAGAGAATGTCATCCACGTATAAAACGAGGAATACTACAGTTCTCGCTACAAATCTACTATAGATGCATGGTTCATCTGGATTTTTGATAAAGCCAAATTCCTTGACCGTCTCATCAAAACAGATGTTCCAACTCCGCTATGCCTGCTTTAGTCCGTAGATGGACATAAGCAACTTGCACACCTTTCCGCTGCTCCCACTCTGAATGAAACCCTCTGGTTGGTCCATATAGACACACTCCTCTAAATTTCCATTTAGAAAAGCGGTCTTTACGTCCATTTGCCAGATCTCATAATCGTGGAAGGAAGCAATGGCAAGAAGGATCCGAATGGATTTCAGCATAGCCACTGGAGAAAAGGTTTCGTCATAGTCCAAGCCAGGTCTTTGACGAAAACCCTTTGCTACAAGTCTAGCCTTATAGGTCTTAACCTGTCCATCTACACCAATCTTCCTTTTGAAGATCCACTTGCATCCTACGAGTTTTACCCCGTCTGGAGCAATGTCCAACGTCCATACTTTGTTGGTGTACATGGACTCCATTTCGGTCCACATTGCATCCAGCCATTTCACTGAGTCAACGCTCTGAACGTCCTGCTGGAAGCTAGTAGGCTCATCATAATCTATGATGCAATCCTCTCTATCCCCGTCTATGAGAAAACCGTAGTATCTCTCGGGCGGATGAGTCTGCCTACTACTCCTGCGGAGCGGCGTAGGAATGTCCTGTTCTTTTGAACCCTCTGGTTCCACTAAACTTTCAGTAATAGTCCGTGGTTCTGGAATTTCTTCCAGTTCTACTGTGCTCCCACTTATCTGGTTTTCCAAAAACTCAGTTTCCAAGAAGTAGGCATGACAAGAAACAAGAACTTTTTGTTCCACTTCACAGTAGAAGAAATATCCCTTGGAGTTCTTTGGATATCCCACAAACTTGCACTGTACTGAGCGTGCCTCGAGCTTGTCCGCATGCTGCTTTTTGACAAAAGCTGGACATCCCCATGTCTTAATGTGCTTAAGATAGGGTCTCTTCCCACACCACATCTCATATGGTATAGTAGGCACAGTCTTAGTAGGAACTCGGTTCAAAAGGTATGCGGCTGATTCTAGCGCATATCCCCAGAATGATCGCGGTAACTCAGCGTTACCCATCATGGACCGCACCATATCCAATAGGGTGCGGTTCCGTCTCTCCGATACACCATTATGTTGCAGAGTGTATGGAGGAGTAAGCTGAGAGAGAATTCCATTCTCTTTTAAATAGTCCAGGAACTCGGCACTTAAGTATTCTCCACCTCGATCCGATCTTAGAATCTTAATACTTTTGCCGGTTTGTTTTTCTACTTCATTCTTATACTCCTGGAATTTTCCAAAGGCTTCGGACTTATGTTTCATTAAGAAGACATAACCGTACCTTGAGAAGTCATCCGTAAAAGTAATGAAGTAAGAATAACCGCTTCGTGCATGTGTAGACATTGGACCGCACACGTCACTGTGTACGAGTCCCAAGAGCTCGCTCGCTCTTACTCCATGTCCAGTAAACGGAGTCTTTGTCATCTTTCCTTTGAGACAGGATTGACAAGTGGCATACGATTGATATTCGAACGGATTCAAATATCCTTCTGTATGTAACTTAGTCAACCTTCTCTCATTGATGTGACCCAGTCTACAATGCCACAAGAAAGTCTGATTTATTTCCGGAGACTTTCTTTTGTGTGTATTCTGGACATTGAAAATCTGTGGTTGGTTCAATACGTATATACCATTACTCAATGTACCTGACCCAATCAGAACTTGATTAAGGTGAATGTTTACAACATTACTTACAAACGCAAATTCATAACCTTCTTTAGAAACTAAAGATACAGAAATGATATTACAAGTTGCGTTGGGTACAAAAAAGCAATTACGCAAAACCAAAACATGTCCATCTGTCATTCCCAGGTGATAGTCCCCCACGGCTTTAGCATCCATGCTAGCTCCGTTCGCAACTCTGAGGGTCATGTCACCTGCCTTCAAAACCCTACGGTTTCTCAACGCCTGCAAAGAATTACAGATATGAGATCCTGATCCGGTATCCAACACCCAGGAAGTAGAGTTTATTGAAAGACAGTTTTCAATAACATACACACCTGAAGCTGAAGCTGCAACCTGCTTCAATTCCTGTGTTCTGGCCTTCCAGGCCCTGCAATCATTCTTCCAGTGACCTTTCTTATGACAATAGAAGCATTCTTCCTTATCCACTAGCTTCCCCGCTTTCTTTGTTGCTTTAGCTTTTCCCTTCGTATCCACTTTACTAACACCGCCCCTTGGTTTGGCGGGGGCTTTCTTCTTCTTTCCCTTGGCTTTCGCCTTGGACCTAGAAGAAGATGATCCTCCTACAAACAAAGTGGATGTTTCCCTACTTTTCTGTAGGGTGCCCTCTGCGCTCCTCAGCATGTTGAGGAGCTCTGAAAGTTCAACCTCTTTTTCTTGTAAGTTGAAGTTCAGTATAAACTGGGCGTAAGTGGAAGGAAGGGACTGCAGAACTATGTCCGTATAGAGCTCACTCTCCAATATGGTCCCTAGGTCCGCGAGCTCCTCAATGTAGCCGATCATCTTTAGCACGTGCTCGGCTACTGATGATCCGACGGCCATCTTTGCCGAAAATAACTTTTTTGACGCTTCGTATCTTGCGATACGAGATTGCTCTCCATACAGTTCTTTTGTATGGAGAAATATGGATTCAAGGTCCATATTCTCGCGCCTCCTCTGATGTTCATTGTCCATCGAGGCAAGTACGAGGAACTTGGCCTTCGCGCTATCAATCTCCCAAGTCTTGCGGATTTCCTTATCCGCGACGCTGGAAGTGGGACCAGGGACAGGGGGAGCTTTGGTGGTAAGAAGATACCCCAGCTTGTCGTAAGTGATTGCCAATTTGACATTCCTGAGCCAATCTTTGTAGTTTGGCCCTGTCAGTATATTTTTATCTAGAAGTAACTTAAGTCCAGTCATGTCGATTGGTCGCTGCAATTAGGAGAGAGAAGAAGAAACACTCAGCATGATGCACTTGTAGGGTTCCTAGGCACCCTAATGAGGTCACACAAGGCATCCAACATGCCATATTAAAATTTTAACGGTGCCGAGAGACCCGACTACGGATCGTTTGCTAGATGTTTAGGCGAAAAAACTAACTAGTTAACAGTTAACTACTGGGATACGGAAATTACAACCTTTGTAGATCCGGATATCCACCTCCACGGCTCCACAAGGGCGTCCTCTCGCTGTCCATCTTGAAGCTTGAACTCTCGTGACGGCTTCATCGGAGAAACGTGCGGAATAGGTCGTCGGCTTCGTGTCAAAGACGATCTATGTCGAGGTTGCACAAACTCAAGCTCCGACTTCACAAACTTGTGAAACTTGTGAAGTAAACACCCAAAACAACTTGGCAAGAGGTAGAGGGTGAAGAAATAGGAGGTGGGTTCACTTTAGAATTGGATTTATCTCACTTTAACTCAAGTTGCCATTGATGGACCTTGAGCTTGAAGAAGAAGAAGAAGATGAAGATGAAGAAAGAATGATAAGTCTTCATATTTTAAAATAAAACTAATATGAATACTTATCATATCTTGACCATGGTCAAGTGTAGAGATTAAACCAAGGTTAGTAAGTGTGGTTAGGGTTAAGGATGAGATAAGGATGGTGGACTTTGTCAAAGCTTCATGAAGCTTCAACATAGCTCCAAAATAAGCCACCATTCTTAACTTAATCCTTTCAAATAAATAAACAAATAAATAAATGAAAAACCAAAACCCTAATCATCACTTAACCATGGTTTAACCCTTTACACTTAATCACATTATCAAGTATCATCAAACATGATACAAAGTAGTGCACTAAAGCATATCACATATACAATGTGCACCAAGTGAGAAAAATCCGTTTAAAGTGAACCAATACTAGTTAATGCAATGCAATATATCAAATATATAATTATGCATTAAATCATTAAATCAACATTTGATTCAATGATCCGGTCATGTCGCACATAACCGACTAGAATCTAATGTATCGATTTATCGAATCAATGATTCGATAACTAGGTCATATCGAATATAACCAATCGAAACATATAGCGCGAGAATGAAATGCGGTATCACATACACGCATTATTCTCGGTCCTGCACATATCTCATATGCGCTCCTATTTCGTTTCGCTTGAGCCAGGAAACCTCTGTGTAGGACTCTAAAGACTGGTCAATACGCCGGTAGCAGATGATGATCATATCAAGCACCCACAAGCCACAAGCGGTCTGCTAAACGTAACGGCCACCCGGGTATTGAGCGATCAGAAGATCGACGAGCTAGCCCGCTCACACTCCTGCGAATCCGACCAGTAACACTTACCATACAGTCCAGTCTCTTCATCAGATACGTCGCATATCAAGTCTAGGGGTGGTAAACGTCAGACCCCAATAACCCGATAAGTCGTGCCGATGTGAGGCTCGTAACGGGTCGAGAAACTACTGGTAACACTTACCAGCAAATCTCTGATCAGCCCTGGCCAGGGACTTCCCTGTTACGGCCAATCGAGCACAGCGCAACATCAACTCCCAATACCGGGAGAGACGAAACCCCTCCTATCGCTCATTGCCTCCATGTGACTCGGGACTGTGCCCAAAGACCACCGTTTTGCACGCCCTCATGGACGTGGTAAGGTGGAGATCAAAGCACAGTGGGAATCACACAAGACTTTATGACGATCTCGGGTCTACAGACTAATCTGTACAAGTGTCACCTGAGAACTGCCATCTGACGTGAGGTATAATACCATCTGGGAGTTCTCGGCGAGTCCGTCCAGTGTACCCAGTCTCTACTGAGCACCCGTACACCATCTCTGATGTCAAACACCAATGGATATGGGATCATCCATCGCCCATCATATGGGTCGAGAAGCGTATACGCTAGTCTACTCTGGTATATCGATGCCCCGTCTCGATACACCTACGACTAGAGACCTTGAAGGATGTACTTATGGACTACCATGTCCCCACTAGTATGATCTGCATCATAGTCCAGGTAGTCAAGTACAAATCCTAAGGGCTTTACCAACATGTAACTATAAGACAGTATAAAGAGACTAGTGTACATGTTAAGATAAAGAGTAACCAGATAGCATACTATCATGTCGAGCAAGAAAGTCATCTCTATATATGTCCAAGCATCCAATATAATATACATAATCTGTACAATACTGGCCTCTAGGGCATACATACAACTAACAATCTCCCACTTGCACTAGGGCCAGCTGCTGTAGTATCTCATACCGAGCATCCCGAAGAGTCTCTCAAACTGTATCCGGGGAATGGCCTTCGTGAGTGGATCCGCCGTGTTGTTCTTCGTGTCAACTCTCCTGACCTCGATCTCCCGGTGATCAACTATCTCCCGGATCAGGTGATACCGCCTCAGAATATGCCTGGATCGCTGATGGGACCTGGGTTCCTTGGCCAAAGCCACCGCTCCATTGTTATCGCAATACAAAGGTATTGGATGCTCAATGGATGGAACCACTCCAAGTTCAGTAATGAACTTCTTGATCCAGACAGCCTCTTTGGCAGCATCGTTGGCAGCGATGTATTCAGCCTCCATCGTCGAGTCTGCCACGGTTTCCTGCTTGGAACTCTTCCAGCTAACCGCCCCTCCGTAAAGGGTAAAGACAAAGCCCGACTGCGACTTAGAGTCGTCCTTATCACTCTGGAAGCTGGAATCGGTAAAGGACTCCACTTGGAGTTCTCCGTTACCATACACCAAGAACATATCTTTAGTCCTTCGCAAGTACTTGAGAATGCTCTTCACAGCTGTCCAGTGACTCTCTCCAGGATCAGCTTGATACCTGCTCACTACACTTAGTGAGTATGCTACATCGGGTCTGGTACATAGCATCGCATACATGATAGAGCCTACTGCCGAAGCATAGGGTATCCCTTGCATGCGAGCTCTCTCCAAATCAGTCTTGGGAGACATCTCTTTGGAGAGAGTGACTCCAGAGATCGTGGGCATGTTCCCACGCTTGGACTCTTCCATACTAAACCTCTTTAGTATGGTGTCAATGTACCTGGATTGGGACAATCCCAAAATCCGTTTGGATCTATCTCTATAGATCCTGATTCCCAATATGCAGGAGGCATCACCAAGATCTTTCATTGAGAATCTTTGTGATAAGAAGAGCTTGACCGATTGCAGCATAGGAATATCATTTCCTATCAACAGTATGTCGTCCACGTACAATACGAGGAAGACAACTTTACTCTCTGCCACCTTCTTGTAGATACAAGGTTCATCTGGATTTTTGACGAAATCAAACTCTTTGATAACGACGTCAAAGCAGATGTTCCAACTCCGCGATGCTTGCTTTAATCCATAAATGGATTTAAGCAGCTTGCACACCTTCCCGCTGCTCCCACTGTCTACGAAGCCCTCTGGCTGAGTCATGTACACGCACTCTTCTAAATCACCATTTAGAAAGGCAGTCTTAACATCCATTTGCCAGATTCGTAGTCATGAAAGGCAGCAATGGCAAGCATGATTCGGATGGATTTAAGCATAGCTACTGGAGAAAGGTCTCGTCATAGTCCACACCTGGTCTTTGACGAAAACCTTTTGCTACAAGTCTAGCTTTGAAAGTCTCCACTTTCCCATCTACACCAAGTTTCTTCTTGAAGATCCACTTGCTCCCAATGGGTTTTACCCCTTCAGGAGCAACTTCCAAAGTCCATACTTTGTTGGTGTACATGGAATCCATCTTGGACCGCATAGCATCCAGCCATTTCACTGAGTCCCCACTAGTGATGGCCTGCTCGAAGCTAGTTGGGTCATCATCCTCCATGATGCAATCCTCACTGCCACCATCAATGAGAAAACCGTAGTATCTCTCAGGTTGGCGAGGAACCCTACTAGATCGGCGGAGAGGCTGGGGTTCATCGGGAACTACGGAATCCTCTGGTTCAACCAAATCTTCTGTTGTAGTCTGTATTGCTGGAACCTCTTCCAGTTCTACCTCAATGCCACCTATCTGTTTCATAAGAAAACCCTTTTCTAAGAAAGTGGCATGCCGAGAAACAAACACTTTTTGTTCCTCGGAGTGGTAGAAGATATACCCTCGCGAATGTTTGGGATATCCAACAAACTTACATAGAACAGACCTTGCCTCGAGCTTGTCCGGATTTTGTGTTTTAACATAGGCCGGACAACCCCATATCTGAATAAAATTAAGACATGGTCTCTTGCCATTCCATATCTCATATGGAGTGGTAGGCACTGATTTGGTCGGAACTCTATTCAGTAGGTATGCAGCAGTCTCCAGTGCATATCCCCAGAAGGAAATAGGTAACTCAGCTGTACTCATCATAGAGCGTACCATATCTAATAGGGTGCGGTTCCTCCGTTCTGATACACCGTTGTGCTGTGGTGTATATGGAGGAGTCAGCTGAGAGAGAATCCCATTCTCTTTTAGGAAGCCCAGGAATTCATTGCTTAAGTATTCTCCTCCTCGATCAGATCGAAGGATTTTAATACTTTTTCCGGTTTGGTTCTCAACTTCTTGTTTATATTCCCTAAATTTCTCAAAAGCTTCTGATTTGTGTTTCATCAGGAACACATACCCGAACCTAGAGAGATCGTCAGTGAATGTAATGAAGTATGAAGAACCATCCCTGGCATGTGTAGACATGGGACCGCATACATCACTATGTATTATTCCTAAGAGTTCGGTAACTCTTTCTCCGTGTCCCGTAAACGGAGTCTTGGTCATCTTGCCTTTGAGACATGACTGGCAAGTGTCATAGGATGAAAATTCAAACGGATTTAAATATCCATCCTTATGCAACTTAGCTAGTCGTGTCGCATTGATGTGACCCAGTCTACATTGCCATAAGAAGGATTCGTTGAGCTCAGGACTCTTCCTCTTGTGTGTGTTTGTTATGCTAAGAACTGTTGATTGATTTAGAACATAAATGCCATTGCATAACGTGCCTGATCCAACCAACTTTTGGTTAAGGAAAATGTTCATAACACTGTCCTGTAATACAAAATTATATCCTTCTTTACTTAGCAAAGAAACCGATATAATGTTGCATATCAGGTTCGGCATGTAATAGCATTCGTTCAGAACCAATGTATTACCAGTTGGTAATACAAGGTGATATTCCCCGACAGTCTTAGCTGCAACAATTGCACCATTTCCAACTCTAATGTCTTTATCACCTTCTCCAAGTTCTCTGCCTTTCCTAAGCCCATGTAACTGATTACATATATGGGATCCTGACCCGGTATCTAATACCCAGGACGTAGAGCAAATGGAGAAACAGTTCTCAGTAACGAACACACCCGAAGAAAATGCATCAACATGTACTTTCTTCATTCGGGTGGCATGGGAATCCTGGTATTCCCCTATATCCTGTTCATTCCTATAACTCTTATAAGAAAGAACGGAACCAACGTTCCCCAGCACAGTATAACATGCGGGTTCGGTCAATACATCCATATTATTATCTTTATTAAGGCATGAAATGGTCGCTACCTGGAGAGAGAGAGAAGAAAACACTTTAGCGTAAGCTCGTGCAAGATCAGATTGGTTATTATCTTATCTAATCAGGATGGCTCCCACTGCTTTTTATCAAATCTTCCTCCAAACCTTAAAAGGAAAGACTAGCCGGGATTAATTACACACTACAAGTTCGCCAATCTTTCAGCCAGGCCAGTGTCGGTACTTTGAGGGAGGTCCCCCGTGCTTTCGCACGAACCTAATTACTGTAAACCTCGTTTTCCCAGAGGCCTAACCTCGTTAACACCTTTCTAGACACCTACTTGATCGGCTAATTGTAATGTGTAAAACTCTCCCAGGAGTAACTCTTACTCGCAGCGGGTATCGGGATCCAACTATCTCATAGAAGGTATGCAATCTCATTGCAAATTTCAACACTTGAAATTCCCGATAATATTTTGCCCCTAGCGTCCTATGACCTTGACGGAGGCCAAACAACCCATAGTCCGCTAGTCAAGTTCAACCCGTCATTTCCTGATTGAATTAAACCCACCCGCACGACCCTTGACGGAGGCCAAACAACGCCGTACGAATACCCTAATCCAATCGCATCATATGCTAGCAGATAAGCACTAGTTAGCTACCGTACACTGCGCCTTGACGGAGGCCAAACTACCGCAGCACGAATACTAACTAATACTTATCTGAAATGACGGAGGGCTACGCAGGTTTTTCATAAAAACCATGAGCGTAATGAACTTGATATCGTTGTAGAATCAAATGATGTTTTGAAATGGAGTGATTTTGAGGCTTTTCTAGTTTTGCTAAAGGAGTCACTCCCGGTGAAGGGATCTCGGTCCTTTCCTCGTCGAATGAGGTGCGGGATATATCATATATATCGCTGTGCAAAGCAAAAACCCAAAAGCAGTCAAAAGCAAACCGAATGTGTAGCATCTGCCAGTTATTGCTAAAGGAGTCACTCCCGGTGAAGGGATCTCGGTCCTTTCCTCATCGAATAAGGTGCGGGGTATATCATATATACCGCTGTGCAAAGCAAGAACTGTAGCTACCCTTTTTATTTTAAAATTCGATTCCACAACATCTTAGGTTTCTTATCTTTCATTAATCACATTAATGAAGTCCCATCATTTAATACCTAAACATCACAGATAGATATGACGTACACTTATGCCATCCGCATTCGCCTCGATGTCCCCTCGTGCACCGTTAGGTTAGGTAACTAACGAAAGAGCAGGGCAGGGCTAGCGCGGGTGTAAAACATAAGTAACGTCTATATAATATATCATATATACTATATACTATATCCATCACAGAGTCACAACACAGATATCGCAGCAGAATAAACATATGAAATATTGGATATACTAGGACGTCCGTGTTTTCAATACGAGCCAGTATAAAACACGGATTCCACGGTCGTGATGAATAGCCAATCCCACACCCCTAGACCCCTACGAGAGCGGCAAGCAACCCTGGCAATTCTAGGGTTAGGAGACCCGGACTCGACTCCTCGAGTTGGTCTCCCACTGGACCCCAGAACCCGGTTACTTGTGCTCCCCTCCTTGGGTCTATCCTAATGCGGAAAAGTAAATAATATACAACGGGTGACAACTTCCGCTACCTGGAAGCGCCCCAAATAAAAGAATATTACATACAAGTTTTTACATGAATGAAAATGAAAAACACTCATCTCACATAAAAACCCCCGGCTATTCGAATACGACGATCCAATATAACATATCCAGCAACACATAACATCACATGTCATCAACGTAAGTAAGTATGCATACCCCAATTGTCGTTGACGTATAGCAACGAAACCGGCGATATGAACATACTACACTTACGGTCACAGAAAAGAAAGTGTAAAACTACAACAATTGGAATCCGCAACTTCTTTAGACATCGCATGCCTAACAGATATAAATCCCGCATTTTAGTCTCATTATCGAAAACACTTTTCAATATCATTTGGGACTAAATTGCTAGATTTATAACATTCATTCAGTTATCACATAACTGTTTGTGAATTCCAATTATTGTATCCAATTCCGGATAAATAGAAAATGTTAAACTTTCCGATCGAACAATCGAACACCCAAGTTTTCCCAATACAGATCAACACATGAAATAAGTCTAACAACATTCAGTTCGTACCTCAGTACCAACGGTCCAGCCGTAGAAGGGTCAAGCCAACGCCTCACATGTGGCACGCCGTACTGCCCCAAACCCGAAGGTTCAAAGGGCAGTTCAAGACGGTCACATAATCGAGTTAAGGTTTGTTGTCTTCTAGAGGGACCATCGCGTTACTTGCACTACTTAGAACGTCGTTAAACTACGGAAAAATCCAACACTTGGAAATTTCCCGACAGGGGAAAAGTTGGGTATTTATATCCGGTCGAACTTTTTAACATATTCTAAAATTTATCCGGAAAGCCAAATAGACAAAATTTGATACCCCGATCGAAACACCGAATTCCCAAAACAATCCCAGAAAATACAACTCTGGAAACAGTATTAAAAATTCCCATAAAATCCAGAATAAAATAATAAGAGTTTCTGTACAATTAGTGGAGGATGACGTCATATATGTGCCGCGGATGCGCCGCATCATCCAAGCTTATGCCGCGGATCCGCGCCAATATTTACTGTTCATAATAAAATTTTTGTACCGAAATTCTTATATTTATCTGCTGGTTTTTCTGCATATTTTTAATACTGAAAAATCCCTGTTTTTAGAAAAAGTACAGAGAGCAATTTTCCGGGTTAAGTTTTGGTTCGATCGGACTTCAAATTCCGTCTGGACTTCGCCTAAGGCTCTAGCTAGGCTCTGATACCACTGTAGGGTTCCTAGGCACCCTAATGAGGTCACACAAGGCATCGAACATGCCATATTAAAATTTTAACGGTGCCGAGAGACCCGACTACGGATCGTTTGCTAGATGTTTAGGCGAAAAAACTAACTAGTTAACAGTTAACTACTGGGATACGGAAATTACAACCTTTGTAGATCCGGATATCCACCTCCACGGCTCCGCAAGGGCGTCCTCTCGCTGTCCATCTTGAATCTTGAACTCTCGTGACGGCTTCATCGGAGAAACGTGCGGAATAGGTCGTCGGCTTCGTGTCAAAGACGATCTACGTCGAGGTTGCACAAACTCAAGCTCCGACTTCACAAACTTGTGAAACTTGTGAAGTAAACACCCAAAACAACTTGGCAAGAGGTAGAGGGTGAAGAAATAGGAGGTGGGTTCACTTTAGAATTGGATTTATCTCACTTTAACTCAAGTTGCCATTGATGGACCTTGAGCTTGAAGAAGAAGAAGAAGATGAAGATGAAGAAAGAATGATAAGTCTTCATATTTTAAAATAAAACTAATATGAATACTTATCATATCTTGACCATGGTCAAGTGTAGAGATTAAACCAAGGTTAGTAAGTGTGGTTAGGGTTAAGGATGAGATAAGGATGGTGGACTTTGTCAAAGCTTCATGAAGCTTCAACATAGGTCCAAAATAAGCCACCATTCTTAACTTAATCCTTTCAAATAAATAAACAAATAAATAAATGAAAAACCAAAACCCTAATCATCACTTAACCATGGTTTAACCCTTTACACTTAATCACATTATCAAGTATCATCAAACATGATACAGAGTAGTGCACTAAAGCATATCACATATACAATGTGCACCAAGTGAGAAAAATCCGTTTAAAGTGAACCAATACTAGTTAATGCAATGCAATATATCAAATATATAATTATGCATTAAATCATTAAATCAACATTTGATTCAATGATCCGGTCATGTCGCACATAACCGACTAGAGTCTAATGTATCGATTTATCGAATCAATGATTCGATAACTAGGTCATATCGAATATAACCAATCGAAACATATATCGCGAGAATGAAATGCGGTATCACATACACGCATTATTCTCGGTCCTGCACATATCTCATATGCGCTCCTATTTCGTTTCGCTTGAGCCAGGAAACCTCTGTGTAGGACTCTAAAGACTGGTCAATACGCCGGTAGCAGATGATGATCATATCAAGCACCCACAAGCCGCAAGCGGTCTGCTAAACGTAACGGCCACCTGGGTATTGAGCGATCAGAAGATCGACGAGCTAGCCCGCTCACACTCCTGCGAATCCGACCAGTAACACTTACCATACAGTCCAGTCTCTTCGTCAGATACGTCGCATATCAAGTCTAGGGGTGGTAAACGTCAGACCCCAATAACCCGATAAGTCGTGCCGATGTGAGGCTCCTAACGGGTCGAGAAACTACTGGTAACACTTACCAGCAAATCTCTGATCAGCCCTGGCCAGGGACTTCCCTGTTACGGCCAATCGAGCACAGCGCAACATCAACTCCCAATACCGGGAGAGACGAAACCCCTCCTATCGCTCATTGCCTCCATGTGACTCGGGACTGTGCCCAAAGACCACCGTTTTGCACGCCCTCATGGACGTGGTAAGGTGGAGATCAAAGCACAGTGGGAATCACACAAAACTCTATGACGATCTCGGGTCTACAGACTAATCTGTACAAGTGTCACCTGAGAACTGCCATCTGACGTGAGGTATAATACCATCTGGGAGTTCTCGGCGAGTCCGTCCAGTGTACCGAGTCTCTACTGAGCACCCGTACACCATCTTTGATGTCAAACACCAATGGATATGGGATCATCCATCGCCCATCACATGGGTCGAGAAGCGTATACGCTAGTCTACTCTGGTATATCGATGCCCCGTCTCGATACACCTACGACTAGGGACCTTGCAGGATGTACTTATGGACTGCCATGTCCCCACTAGTATGATCTGCATCATAGTCCAGGTAGTCAAGTACAAATCCTAAGGGCTTTACCAACATGTAACTATAAGACAGTATAAAGAGACTAGTGTACATATTAAGATAAAGAGTAACCAGATAGCATACTATCATGTCGAGCAAGAAAGTCATCTCTATATATGTCCAAGCATCCAATATAATATACATAATCTGTACAATACTGGCCTCTAGGGCATACATACAACTAACAGCTCTTGCAAGTTTAGAGTGGTTTTTAGTTTGTCTAAACAGGATGGCTCCCACTGTTTCTCGAATCCCTCCTCAAACCATAAAGGAAGAATTAGTCGGGATCAATCCCACCGCACAATACTTGCTTAACCGTTCAGCCAGGCCGGTGTCGGTACTTCGAGGGAGGTTTTCCAACGCTTTCGTGAAGTTCCTTAATTAAAGAACCTCTTTTCCCTGGGGGCGTAGCCCCGCTAACACCTTTCTAGACACCTACTTGGTTTATAGCATTGATTGTTAAGTGAGAAATTTCCCGAGGAGTAGCATATACTCACAGTAGGATCGGGATCCAAATATCATCGCGTGACGAAACTGAAGGAATCCTACCAGAATCATCACACTCCAAATGGTATGCAAATCTAGCAAGTTTCAGTACTTATGAAACTCCCGATGTGGATTTTTGCCCCATGCTCTTATGACCTTGACTTTGGCCAACAAATCATAAGTCACATGTCAAGTTCTACCCGTCATTCTCCAGGTTAATTTGAATCCACCCGCACCTACCCTTGACTTTGGCCAACAAGGCAGCACGACTGTTCCAAACCAACGCATCTATCTATGCTGCACATGAATACCCAATAGCTACCAATCACTGTGCCTTGACTTTGGCCAACAAACACAGCTTGAATACTATTGACTATTCATGTGAAACGACGGAGGGCTACGAATGGTTTTGGCAAAACCGTGAACGTAGTGAACTTGATATAGTCGATGGAACAAGATAGCTTTTAAAAGGAGTGGCTCAAGCTCCGCATTTAAAAGTTGTTTTTGAAAAGAACCGAGTGGTTTTTCGAAAGTGTTCCAACGACTTTAACTTGGTTTATTATCTTGCATTAGTTCTTTTAATGCGTGATATTCTTGCATTAGTTCTTTTAATGCGTCCCATCAATTAATCCTACCATTGCAGAAAACAACCAAAATATGACGTACGCTTATGCCATTCGCATTCGCCACTGGGCCCCGTCATTACCCGGTAGGTTACTTAACTAACGACAGAGCGGGGGCTGGGCTAGCGCGGCTGTAAAACATGAGCAACGCCTAAATAATATCATATATAGATATACTGCAATGATAAACATTTCAGATCACAGATGAATACATTGGATATACTAGGAATCTGTAATTCGCACGAGCCTGTAACGAAAAACAGATTACACGGTCGCGGTGAATAGCCAAAACCCCACCCAAGACTCCTACGGGTGCGGCAAACTACCCGCCAAGTACCCGAAGCGAAGCAACCTCCCTCATCTCCATGAGTAGGCCACTCGGCACTTCGGCATACTCGGTAGTTTATGCACCCCCTCCATGGGTCTATCCTAGGAGCAAAAACAGTAAAAAGAAATTATACAATGACGGCTACAACCCCGACCCGGTTGTGCGGCCATGCAAATAATTATTACATCAATTTACAAATTTACATGAATTGAAAGAAAAGAAAAAACTCTCGTCTCACAACCCCCGGCTATTCACCCGCGACAATCCAACATATTCATATACACATTCCAGCAACATTACAGATCACAGATTTGTATAACCCCCACTAATCAACATATAGCGATTAGTAGACGTTCAATACAAATATCACATTACAGAAAAACCCGTTAGCTTAAGTCTTTTAGAAGTTTGATCAAAAATACGGATTTTCAGGACCCCAAAAATAAAATTTTCGTTCTGGAAAATCTGGGCAGAAAATATATATATCAAAAATCCCAAAACAACCCCAGAATAACACTGCACCAAAGATGGACCTCGGCCGAGTCAACTCGGCCGCGGATCCGCAGCGGGAGCGTGCTCCCGCCGCGTTTCCGCGGCGCTTTGACTCGATCGTGGGACCATTTTTGGTGGTTATTCTAATAAAACCCTGAGCCGATTTTAGAGATGAAAATAATCAACTTTTGAACAGTATAAAAATCGACAGAAACTTGAAATTCTCGGGTTCGTTTTCGGGACTTTTTCTTTGATCGATCTTCTAGTTACTTGCTAACATGTTAGATAGAGTTTAACTAGGCTCTGATACCACTGTAAGTCCATGCTACCTCTCCCGGTTCTTTCGGGCATGCGGAATTTGGTAAAAAACGATTTTATAGAGGTGGTAATATGGACTTATAACCCGGATCTTGGTTAAACATCTAACTAACAACCTAACTACGAGTTGCTAACTACTCGGTTAGGGGGTTATACCTTGCTTGTCTTGAACTCCTTCGTCTTCAAGCTCCAATGGTGGTCCGGATTGGCTTCTTCCCGTCGTCTCCTTACGCCGAAGATAGATCCACCTGAAAGCTCCAACCTTTGGCTCCTTCTTCGAACTTTGAAGAAACTAGTTCACTCGGTTTGCTAAACCTTGTGAACTAGAGTGAGTAGAGAAGAGTTTGTATGGGATTTTATCTATGGTTCTTGATTCTCAACTCATGAGACAAGAGAACCATAGAGTCAAGAGAGGGAGCAAGAGGAAGAGGGTGAGAGCAAAAGTATGAGAGCTCAAGAACAAGAGAGAGAATGAGCAAGTAAGAATGAGCCTTTCTTTTGTCTTTCACCCTCTCATAATCCAAAACCATCATAACTCATTATACCAAATCAAGTGTTATGTGATGGTTGAAGCAACCATAACCATATCATTTCATGCACTCATTTTGCACAAATGAGCAAGCAAGCAAAGGTCTTTGCCATGAAATGATGGCTATGGTTATCATGATGGTCAACTAGTCAAGCCTAGTCAACCGGTCAACAAAGTCAACAAGTCAACAAAAGTCAACAAGTCAACAAAGTCAACAAAAGTCAACAACCATGTCACCATAATACTTAATTAATATAATAGTTAATCACATATCATATTCTCATTAGGGTTGAGCAAAAAGTCAATAGTCAACGGTCAACTGTCAACAACCCTAATGAGAATCCACTGCCTCTGTCTCCCCGTCAACCGTGCATACGCACCCGCATCCGTGTTCCGAGGAACACGAATACAAACTGGATAAATCCAGTCCCAATACGTACACTAGGATCTGGCTTAAACCAAAGCCCGCTAGTGCAAACTGTCCGGACACTGTACGTGCACAAGTGCACGGATGTGACCGAACCCTGTCGCAAAACCATGCGACCTGTCGCAAAACCATGCGACCTCTACTCTTTTGCCTAAAGGCGAAAAGCTTTCTGTGTGGGACTCTAAAAACTCGACACTACGCTGGCAGTGGGTTTAACCACAGACCGCAAGCGGCACTAGCTGTGCATAACGGTCCCCAGGTAATGCCGACAAGAAGACTGACGAGGCGAAACCCATCTGAACTCCTACTGAGCCTGAATGTGACATTCTCCGTACAGTCCGGTCTGTTCGTCTGATACATCGCATGGCGGGCCTAGGGGGCGGTAAACGTCAGTCCCCCAATAGCGGTACAAGTCGTGCCGGAGCGAAGCCCAAAACACCCTGAGATAACACTGGAAGCCTACCAGTATATCTCGATTGCCCTGGCCAGGGACTACTCGTGTAATTGCTCTCCTAGACACAGCGCGATGTCAACCCCCAATACCGGGAGAGACGAATCCTGTCTAACCGTCACTGCCTCCAAGTGCTTCGGGACTGCACCCAACCACTACCTGTTTGCACGACTCCTTTGAGCCGTGGAAGGGTAGTAATCAAAGTGCAGTGGGAACACACTCGAGGCGAAGTGACAGTGTCAAGTCAGCAGACTAAGCTGTACTCATGTCACCTGGGAACTGATAACTGACGATAGGCATAATACCAACTAGTCAGTTCCCGACGAGTCCTGTCCAGTGTACCCGTAACCTAACGAGCACCCGCATACTATCTCAAGTACGACGTACTGACGGTTGTGGGACAGACCGTCTCCCACACTGGGATGAGAAGCGCATGCGCTGGTCTACTCCGGAGTATCGATGCCCTGTCTTGATAGTCCTGCGACCAGGGACCTGCATAAGGATGTGCTTATAGATTACCCAGCCCCACTAGTGTGACGGCCATCACATCGCTGGTAATCAAGCAAAGATCCTAAGGGCTCCACTAATGAGTATAGGCGATATACAAAAATAAACACATGTACACATTGAAGTAGAAACAAACCAAGTAGCATACTACTATTTTGAGCAAGATTGTATATACAAGGTGAATATCCCAAGCTTCCATTAAGTAATATACAAACTAGTATGATACAGTAATGGCCTCTAGGGCATATACACTAACAACCTGCCTTCAAAACCCTACGGTTTCTCAACGCCTGCAAAGAATTACAGATATGAGATCCTGATCCGGTATCCAATACCCAGGAAGTAGAGTTTATCGAAAGACAGTTTTCAATAACATACACACCTGAAGCTGAAGCCGCAACCTGCTTCAGTTCCTGTGTCCTGGCTTTCCAAGCCCTGCAATCTTTCTTCCAGTGTCCACTCTTATGACAATAGAAGCATTCTTCCTTTCCCACAAGCTTCCCCGCTATCTTTGTTGCCTTTTCTTTTCCCTTCGTACCCACTTTACTAACACCGCCCCTTGGTTTGGCGGGGGCTTTCTTCTTCTTTCCCTTGGCTTTCGCCTTGGACCTAGAAGAAGAGGATCCTCCTACAAACAAAGTGGATGTTTCCCTACCTTTCTGTAGGGTGCCCTCTGCGCTCCTCAGCATGTTGAGGAGTTCTGAAAGTTCAACTTCTTTTTCTTGTAAGTTGAAGTTCAGTATAAACTGGGCGTAAGTGGAAGGAAGGGACTGGAGAATCAAGTCCGTATAGAGCTCACTCTCCAACGTGGTCCCAAGTTCTGCGAGCTCCTCAATGTAGCCAATCATCTTAAGAACGTGTTCCGCTACGGATGATCCGACGGCCAACTTTGCCGAAAACAACTTCTTCGACACTTCGTATCTTGCAATACGAGACTGCTCTCCATACAGTTCTTTTGTATGGAGAAATATGGATTCCAGGTCCATATTCTCGTGCCTCCTCTGATGTTCGTTGTCCATAGAGGCAAGCACGAGGCACTTGGCCTTCACACAATCAATCTCCCAAGTCTTACGGATTTCCTTATCCGCGACGCTGGAGGTGGGACCTGGGATGGGGGGAGCTTTGGTGGTAAGAAGATACCCCAGCTTGTCATAAGTGATTGCCATCTTGACATTCCTGAGCCAATCTTTGTAGTTTGGCCCTGTCAGTATGTTTTTATCTAGAAGTAACTTAAGTCCAGTCATGTCGATTGGTCGCTGCAATTTGGAGAGAGAGAAGAAACACTCTGCACGATGCTCAAGCAAGTTTAGAATGGTTTTTAGTTTGTCTAAACAGGATGGCTCCCACTGTCTCTCGAATCCCTCCTCAAACCATAAAGGAAGAATTAGTCGGGATCAATCCCACCGCACAATACTTGCTTAACCATTCAGCCAGGCCAGTGTCGGTACTTCGAGGGAGGTTTTCCAACGCTTTCGCGAAGTTCCTTAATTTAAGAACCTCTTTTCCCTGGGGGCGTAGCCCCGCTAACACCTTTCTAGACACCTACTAGGTTTATAGCATTGATCGTTTAGTGAGAAATTTCCCGAGGAGTAGCATATACTCACAGTAGGATCGGGATCCAAATATCATCATGTGACGAAACTGAAGGAATCCAACCAGAATCATCACACTCCAAATGGTATGCAAATCTAGCAAGTTTCAGTACTTATGAAACTCCCGATGTGGATTTTTGCCCCATGCTCTTATGACCTTGGCGTGAGGTCAAAATGTCATAAGTCATATGTCAAGTTCTTCCCATCATTATCCCGGTTGATTTGAACCAACCCGTACCTACCCTTGACGTAGGCCAAAATGGCAGTACGGCTGTCCCAAAACAACGCATTCTATCTATGCAACAGATAAATATCCGGTAGCTACCAATCACTATGCCTTGGCGTGAGGTCAAAATACATAGCTTGAATACTACCGAATATTTAACTGAAATGATGGAGGGCTACGAATGATTTTGGCTAAACCGTGAACGTAGTGAACTTGATATAATCGATGGAACGAGATAGCTTTTAAAAGGAGTGGCTCAAGCTCCGCATTTAAAAGTTAGTTTTGAAAAGAACCGAGTGGTTTTTCGAAAGTGTTCCAACGACTTTTGCTTGGTTTATTATCTTGCATTAGTTCTTTTAATGCGTGATATTCTTGCATTAGTTCTTTTAATGCGTCCCATCATTTAATCCTACCATTGCAGAAAACAACCAAAATATGACGTACGCTTATGCCATTCGCATTCGCCACGGGGCCCCGTCATTACCCGTTAGGTTACTTAACTAACGACAGAGCGGGGGCTGGGCTAGCGTGGCTGTAAAACATAAGCAACGCCTAAATAGTTATAAATATATAGTAATGATAGACATTACAGATCACAGATGAATACATTGGATATACTAGGAATCCGCAATCCGTTCGAGCCTGCAACGAAAAGCGGATTACACGGTCGCGGTGAATAGCCAATACCCCACCCAAGACCCCTACGGGTGCGGCAAACTACCCGCCAAGTACCCGAAGTGGAGCAACCTCCCTCATCGCCGTGAGTAGGCCACTCGGCACTTTGAGATACCCGGTAGTTTGTGCACCCCTCCATGGGTCTATCCTAGGAGCAAAAACAGTAAAAAGAATTATACAATGACGGCTACAACCCCGACCCGGTTGTGCGGCCATACAAATAATAATATTACATCAATTTACATATTACAATGAATGAAAGAAAAAGAAACACTCATCTCACATCCACCCCGGCTATTCACCCGCGACAGTCCAACGCATTCATATACACAAACCATCATCAAACACAGATCACAGATATGTATAACCCCGACTAATCGACATATAGCGATTAGCCGACGTTCAATACATATAAACATCACAGATATAACCATTGTAGTCAAAGTGTAGTGAAGTTCGATAAAAATACGGATTTATAGGCCCCCAAAAGCAAATTTCTTTTCTGGAAAATCTGGGTACAAATAACCCATCTGAAAAATCCCAAAACCCTACCAGAAGAACACTGCACAAAACCCGATCACGAGAGGAGCCAAAACGGCGGCGGTTCCTCGGCAAATGCATACCTATCGCCGCGGAACCGCGGCGGTTTGAGGGAATCAGGTGATCGTTTTTGGTGGGTGTTTTCATAAAACCCTGAGCCGATTTTAGGAGTAAAACTTTTTATCTTTAGAGCACAAAAAATTTCAACAGAAAGTTAGGGTTTTGATTTTCCGGTTTTTGCGATTTTTCCGATCGAACTTCCATACACTTTACTACTAAGCTAGTTTAAGTTTAGTTAGGCTCTGATACCACTGTAAGTCCACGTTGCCAACCCCGGTTCTTGCGGGGAGGCGGAAACGGTATAAAAATCAAATTTTTAGCGCATGGGGCAACATGGACTAACAAAGTCGGGATCTTTTCTAAACTAAACTAGCAAGAAAGCTAAAGAGAGTTAGCTACTCGGAAAAGAGGTTATACCTAACTTGAACTCCTTCTTCTTGAAACCTTTGTAGGGGTTGATGGTGCTTTCCTCGTCGCCTTCTTCCGTCAAAGATGGATCAACCCGAGGGTTCAACCTTCGGGCTCTTTCTCGAACTTTGAGTGAACTAGGATCTTTGGCTTGCTAAACCTCTAACCCTAGAGTGAGTAGAGAGTGGCTTTGGGGTGTTTTTATCTCAAGGAGATGGATTCTCAACACATGAGAAGGGAGCTCCTTGAACTAGAGGAGGAGGAAGAAGAAGAGAGGAGAGAGAAGTGTTATGATAGAATTGAGCAATTCTTTTCATTTTACAACCATAACTAAAATGAAAAGAATTATCAAATTAACAATAATAATAAAAATGAAATAGTTGATGGATGGTTTGGAATGACCATTATCATTACATTCATTAAAAGGTTTTTCTAGAATCAAAGAGCATCTTTGATATGTAATGATGATGGTCAAACTTTGAACCATGGTCAACTAGTCAACCTTGGTCAACAAGTCAACAAACCCAACCATGACACAATTTCATTTAATTAATATTATTAATTGATATATCATAAATTTATTAGGGTTTGGAAAAAGACGACTGTCAACTGTGCATACGCACCCGTTCCGAAACCCTAATGAAAATCCTCTTCCTCCGCCTCAATCAACTGTGCATACACACCCACATTCTAGTTCCGAGGAACATGAATACTATGAGATAAAATCAACCCCAAAACATATACCAGTATCTGGCTCAAACCAGAGCCTGCTAGTAATATCTGTCCGGACTCCAAACGTGCACAAGTGCGCGGATGAGAACGAACCCTGTCGCAAAACCATGCGACCTCTACTCTGTTTTGCCCAGAGGCGAATAACCCTCTGTGTGGGACTCTAAAGACTCGACACTATGCTGGCAGTGGGTTTAACTACAGACCGCAAGCGGCACTAGCTGTGCGTAACGGTCCCCAGGTAGATGCCGATAAGAAGACTGACGAGGTGAACCCCATCTGAACTCCTACTGAGTATGAATGTGACAGTCTCCGTACAATCCGGTCTGTTCGTCTAATACATCGCATGGCGGGCCTAGGGGGCGGTAAACGTCAGTCCCCTAATAGCGGTACAAGTCGTGTCGGAGTGAAGCCTAAAACACCTTGAGATAACACTGGAAGCCTACCAGTATATCTCGATTGCCCTGGCCAGGGACCACTCGTGTAATGTCTTTCCTAGACACAGCGCGATGTCAACCCCTAATACCGGGAGAGACGAATCCTGTCTAACCGTCACTGCCTCCAAGTGCTTCGGGACTGTACCCAACTACTACCTGTTTGCACGACTCCTTTGAGCCGTGGTAGGATAGTCATCAAAGTATAGTGGGAACACACTCGAGGCGAAGTGACAGTGTCAAGTCAGCGGACTAAGCTGTACTCATGTCACCTGGGAACTGATAACTGACGATAGGTATAATACCAACCTGTCAGTTCCCGACGAGTCCTGTCCAGTGTACTCGTAACCCAACGAGCACCCGTATACTATCTCCAGTACGACGTACTGATGGCTGTGGGACAGACCATCTCCCACACTGGGATGAGAAGCGCATACGCTAGTCTACTCCGGAGTATCGATGCCCTGTCTCGACAGTCCTGCGACTAGGGACCTGTATAAGGATGTGCTTATAGATTACCCAACCCCCACTAGTGTGACTGCCATCACAACGCTGGTAATCAAGCAAAGATCCTAAGGGCTCCACTAATGCGTATAGGTGATATGATAAAATAAACACATATACATATTGAAGTAGAAACAAACCAAGTAGCATACTACTATTTTGAGCAAGATTGTATATACAAGGTGAATATCCCAAGCTTCCATTAAGTAATATACAAACCAGTATGATACAGTAATTGCCTCTAGGGCATATACACTAACAATTTTGAGATCACAAAAGTAGCATAGGTGAGTGTGGGTATATAAGGGGTGAATTAATACCCGTGGGTTATAAAATTAAGCTTGTCACATTCCATGTTGTATGAGAGTGCAATATTTTTCGGCATATAGGAGTGATTAAGGAAACCATTTTAAACACGGGTTAATATTGTTAGTTATATGTATGCCCTAGAGGCCATTACTGTACATGAGATGTATATTGTAGTGGATGCTGGGACATATATAGGTAGGACTTTCTTGCTTGACATGATAGTACGCTATCTGGTTGCTCTTTATCTTAACATGTATACTTATTGTCTTTCTGTTACATGTTGATAAAGCTCTTAGGATGTGTACTCGACTTGCACGACTATGATGAAGATCATACTAGTGGGACCTGGGTAGTCCATGAGTACATCCTTCAATGTTCCTAATCGGGGGAATATCGAGACGGGGCATCGATATTCCAGAGTAGACTAGCGTATATCTTCTCGACCCATGTGATGGGCGATGGATGATCCCATATCCATTGGTGTTTGACATCAGAGATGGTATGCGGGTGCTCAGTGGAGACTGGGTACACTGAACGGGCTCGCCGAGAACTCCCAGATGGTATTATATCTCACGTCAGATGGCAGTTCTCTAGTGACACTGGTACAGCTTAGTCTGTTGACCCGAGATCATCATAGAGACTTGTGTGTCTCCCACTGTGCTTTGATTTCCACCCTACCACGGCTCTACTGAGTCGTGCAACAGGTGGTTTTTGGGTACATTCCTGAGTCACATGGAGGCAATGAGTGATAGGAGGGGATTCGTCTCTCCTGGTATTGGGGGTTGATGTTGCGCTATGCTCGACTGGCCATAACTGGAAATCCCTGGCCAGGGTTGCAGTGATTTACTGGTAAGTGTTATCAGTAGTTTCACGCTTGTTATGGACCTTATATCGGCATGAATTATCAAGCTACTGGGGTCTGACGTTTACCACCCGTAGGCGAGATATGTGGCATATCAGACGAACAGACCGGACTGTACGGTAAGTGTCACTGACTGGATTCGCAGGAGTGTGAGCATGCTTGCTCGTTGATCTTCTGATCGCTCAATACCCGGGTGGCCGTTATGTTTAGCAGACCGCTTGCGGCTTGTGGGTGATTGATATGATCACCACCTACTGCCGGCGTATTGACGAGTCTTGAGAGTCCTACACAGAGGTTTCCTGGCTCAAGCAAAACGAAATAGGAGCGCATATGAGATATGTGCGGGACCGAGGATAATACCAGTATGAGATACTGTATTTTATTCTCGCGATTTGTATCATCGGTCGGTTATATGAGATATAGCCGGGTTACCGAATCAAGTGTTGATTCGATATATTGATACACTAGATATTAGTCGGTTATATGCGATATGACCGGATCATTAAATCAAGTGTTGATTTAATGATTTAATGTATAATTATATATTTGATATATTACTTTACATTAACTAGTATTTGTTCACTTAAGATTGACTTTCTCACTTTATGTGCACAAGTTGTATATGTGATATATGTTTGTGCACTAGTTTGTATCATGATTGATGATACATGCAAACTTGGGTGTGTGTATGACTTACACCATATTTAAGATAATGGTTTGGGTTTTTATTTATTTTGGTAAAACAAAATGGTGGCTTTCTTTGTCTTGGCTTGAAACTTCATGAAGCTTTTAAGCATCTTTGACAAAGTCCACTCATTTTGTTTTGCATAAGATTTTTTTATTAACCAAACCATTAACTCAAACTATGGTTTAGTCTCTACAAAGGTTAACTCACCCATGGTTGCATTATGATAGACTTCACTTGATTATTCATTTTAAAAAACTTATTATTCTTTTCTTTCTTCTTCTTCTTCTTCATTTTAAGAAGAAAAGCTTGCTAGAAAATTTCAAGTGAAGAAATAAAGTGAGAAATCCAAATCCAAAGTGAACCCACTTCCTATTTCATCATGCTCTACTACTTGCCATTTAGTTTAGGGTGTTCTCTTCACAAAGTTCATCACCTAGTGAAGATGGAGCTTGAGTTTGAGTCTCCTCGACGTAGATCATCTTCGGCCTTGAAGTCAACGAGCTAGCCCTCCGAGAAAACCGTCACAAGTGTCCAGGATCTCGATGATCGCAGCGAAGGGACGTCAACACGGAGCTTTAGAAGTGAAGGACCGGATCTACAAAGGTTGTAATCCCTAATTGTTAGAAGTAAAGTTGTTTACTTACTATTAGTTTCGCCTAATCTCTAGTCTAAGATCTTGGTTTAGGGTTGTTCGGCACGGCTAAAATTTTAATCGGGCATATTTGATGCCTTATAGAACCTTATTAGTGTACCTAGTAACCCTACAGTGGTATCAGAGCCAAGCTAGAGCTTTAGGCGATGTCTAGGAGAATTTTAAAGTCCGATCGAACCCGGATACCCCGATATATACCCTTCTCTGGATATTTTTCAAAAATGTGATTTTTTATGAATTAAAAATGCTCAGAAAATAGAGCAGGGAAATCTAAGAATAACTGTAGAATACGAATTCCTAAATCCACTGTAGCGCCGCGGAACCGCGGCCGTACCTTACTTTTAGCGGCGGTTCCGCGGCCGTATGTGGAGATTAGGGACTCATTTTTCTACAGTTACCTTCGTAGGTGTTTCCTGATTCTTCTGGGAATTTTTAATTCTTACTCAAGTGTTGAGTTTTCTGGAGATCTTTTGTATTCGTTGATTTGATCGGATAATTTAACTTCGTTTAGTTGGTCCGGGTAATTATTAGAACATGTTAAAAAGTTCGACCGGATATCAATAACTCACTTTTTCCCCTGCCGGAAAATTTCCAAGTGTTGGATTTTTCCGTAGTTTAAGAACGTTCTAAGTCGTGCAAGTAATGCGATGGACCCTCTAGAAGACAACAAACCTTAACTCGATTATGTGACCGTCTTGAACTGCCTCTGAACCTTAGGGTTTGGGGCAGTACGGCGTTGCCACATGTGAGGTGTTGGCTTGACCCTTCTACGGCTGGACCATTGGTACTGTGGCATGTGATGGATAATTTTTGAACTCCGCTCAAATGTAGAGCTATTTGGGAAAACTTGGGTGTTTGATTATTCGATCGGAAAGTTTAACATTGTCTATTTATCTGGAATGTGATACAATATTTGGAATCCATAAGTAGTTATGAGATAACTAATTTGAATGTTATAAATCTAGCACTTTAGTCTTATTTGATCGGTTGACACAGAATTTTGATGTGATCAAAAGTCCGTTGCAATCACGTAGCGTACGCGGATACTCGCCGGGTAAACTTAATAGATAGCCAGCCCCATAGCCCCCACCAAGTGACTGTAGGAGAACCCCGATGCTAAAAGCATCCGTTCGGATGCTCGCGGCAGCGATGTTCCGCCTTAGTGCACTTTGTCGACGGTATCCGGGGGTGCGGCCGTCTGCTAAAGTTTGCGACGAGCATTCGATCAGGATGTCGGGAATCTTGTTGAATTGCCCGACTTGATATTGAAAAGTGTTTTCGATAATGAGACTAAAATGCGGGGTTTATAATTGTTAGGCATGTGATGTGTAAGGAATTCATTTGGTTAGGCATGCGATGTCTAAGCAGGTTGCGGATTCCAACTGTTGTAGTTTTACGCTTTCTTTTCTGCGACCGTAAGTGTAATATGTGGTGTATCGCCGGTTTCGTTGCTATACATCAACGACAATTGGGATACGCATATTTACTTACGTTGATGATATGTGATGTTATGTGTTGCTGGATATGTTATATTGGATCGTCATGTTTGAATAGCCAGGGGTTTTTATGTGAGATGAGTGTTTTTCATTCATGTAAAAACTTGTATGTAATATTCTTTTATTGGGGCACTTCCGGGCTGAGGATGATGTCACCATTGTATATTATTTACTTTTCCGCATTAGGATAGACCCAAGGCGGGGAGCACAAGTAACCGGGTTCTAGGGTCCAGTGGGAGACCATCTCGAGGAGTCGAGTCTGGGTATCCTAACTCTAGAATTGGTAGGGTTGCTTGCCGCTCTCGTAGGGGTCTAGGGGTGTGGGATTGGCTATTCATCACGACCGTGGAATCCGTGTTTTATACAGGCTCGAAATAAAATACGGACGTCCTAGTATATCCAATATTTCATATGTTGTTTTCTGCTGCGTTATCTGTGATGTGATCAAGTGATATGTTCAGATAGATACTGTATATAGTATATATGATATATTATATAGACATTGCTTATGTTTTACACCCGCACTAGCCCTGCCCCGCTATGCCATTAGTTACCTAACCTAACGGTGCATGACGGGACATCGAGGCGAATGTGGATGGCATAAGCGTACGTTGTATTTATCTGTGATGATTAGGTGACTTAAATGATGGGACATTCATTAATGAGATTAATGAAAGAAAATAAACCTAAAAGATGTTGTGGAATCGAATTTCAAAAATTAGGTAGCTCTAGTTGTTGCTTTGCATAGTGGTGTTCCTTATAGAACATCCAGCACCTTATTCGATAAGGAAAGAGCCGAGATCCCTTCACCGGGAGTGACCTCTTTAGCAATAACTATCAGATGCTACAACCTTCGGTTTTTCTTTTGATTGCTTTTATAGTTCTTGCTTTGCATAGTGGTATTGTGAATATCCTGCACCTCATTCGACGAGGAAAGAGCCGAGATCCCTTCATCGGGAGTGACCTCTTTAGCGAAACTAGTAAAAGCCTCAAAACACTCCATTTAAAATCATTTGATTCTGCAACGAGATCAAGTTCAAAGCGTTTAAGGTTTTCTTATAAACCATTCGCAACCCTCAGTCATTTTAGGAAGTAGAGTACTTAGTATTCGTGCTACGTTTGTCGACCATAGCCGAGGCGTAGTGTGCGGAAGCTAAGTGATGTCTTCCTACACAGCATATGATGCGATTAGTTTGGACAATCATATGACTTTGTTGACCTTAGCCAAGGGTCATGTGGGTGGGTCTAATTAATCACGAAATGACGGGTAGAACTTGACTAGTGCTGACCATAGCCAAGGTCATAGGTGCTAGGGATAAAAATCATTATCGGGAGTTTTAAGTGTTGAAATTTGCAATAAGATTGCATACCTTCTATATGATAGTTGGATCCTGATACCCACTGCGAGTATTTGTTACTCCTGGGAGAGTTTTGTACTTTACAATTAGCCGATCAAGTAGGTGTCTAGAAAGGTGTCAACGGGGTTACGCCCCTGGGAAAACGAGGTTTATTTTAAGTAGGTCCATGCGAAAGCACGGGGAACCTCCCTCAAAGTACCGGCACTGGCCTGGCTGAAAGATTGGCGAACTTGTAGAGTGTAATTAATCCCGGCTAGTCTTTCTTTTTAAGGTTTGAAGGAAGATTTGATAAAAACAATGGGAGCCTGATTAGATAAAATATATAACCAATCTAATCTTGCAAGAGCGCACGCAGAGTGTTTTCTTCTCTCTCTCTCCAGGTAGCGACCATGTCACGCCTTAATCAAGATAATAATATGGATTTATTGACCGAACCCATTTGTTATACTGAGATGGGGAACGTTGGTCCCGCTCCAACTTATAATTGTTATAAGACCGAGCAGGAAATAGGGGAATACCAGGATTCCCATGCCGCCCAAACGAAGAAAGTGCATGATGATGCATCTCCTTCGGGTATGTTCATTACATAGAAATGTTTCTTAGTATTCTCTACGTCCTGGGTATTTGATACTGGATCAGGATCCCAAATATGTAATCTGTTACATAGGCTACAGAAAGGTAGAGAACTGAGAACGGGTGATAAGTTTCAAGAGTTGAAAACAGTGCAATTGTTGCAGCCAAGGTGTTGGCAGTTATCACCCGGTATTTCTAAATATATTGATTCTGAACGAATGTTATTAGATACCGAACCTGACATACAACTGTAGGGTTCCTAGGCACTCTTGTGAAGGTTCATAAAGCATCAAACATGCCCGAATAAAATTTTAGATGTGCCGAACAACCCAAAGCCGGGATCTTTGCTAGATTATTAGGGTTTAACATGTAAGATAACAACTTTAAATCTAAGTGTGAGGGATTACAACCTTTATAGTCCGCTCCTTTGCTTCACAAGCTCCGAGTAGAAGTCCCTTCGCTGCGATCCATGATCTCCCGGACTCAAGAGAGGTTCCACCTTTGTAGTCCGCTCCTTCGCTTCACAAGCTCCGAGTAGAAGTCCCTTCGCCGCGATCCATGATCTCCCGGACTCAAGAGAGGCTCCACGACTTGAACGATCCATGAAAGCTTGTCGTATTCCTTTTCTCCGATGATCTACGTCGAAGTTGCAATAGCTCAAGCTCTCTCACTCTAATGAGGTGAACACCCTAATCTAATGGGCTAGATTAGATGAGGATGATGGAGTAGTGTTTATGCTTTCTTTTTATATTATTTTCTCACAAGAACTCATCACAAAGGAAATCACAAGTGAGCTCTCTCAAAAACTCAAGAGAGAAGAAGATGAAGAATAATGAGATAATTCCTTTTGTGATGAATAGTAGTAAAGAATATATGATTGATTATGGAACCATAGTCAAGAATGAGAGGCTAAACCTTTGTAGAGAATAAACTAGAGCAAGGGTTTGGTTAGGTCAAGAATGAGTCATGGATAAGTATCAACCATAATATCTTAACCAAGACAAAAGGAAATCCTTCTAGAAAGAGCAAGAAGGAACTAAGCCTAATCAAACCCTAATCTCTTTTTATCATCCCTAAACATGTTTCATAATAAATCATATCATGTCACAATAATATATATCACATATATATTATATATTAGCAACAAAAGAAAATAATACAATTAACATATATCGCATATATATCAATGTATTAATCCGGTGAGAAAATGAAATAATAAAGCGAGCCAATATTAGATAATGTAATACAATATATCATATATATCATTATACATTAAATCATCAAATCAACACTTGATCCAACGATCCGGCTATATCGAATATAACCGACTAATATATCATGTACCGATTCATCGAATCAACACTTGATCCGATGTCCCGGTTCATATCTAAATATCGCGAGAATATAATACGGTATCTCATATCGCATTATCCTCGGTCCTGCACATATCACATATGTGCCTCTACTCCGTTTTGCCTGAGCCAAGAAACCTCTGTGTAGGACTCTAAAGAATCGTTAATACGCCGGTAGCAGGTGATGATCATATCAAACACCTACAAGCTGTAAGCGGTCAGCTAAACGTAACAGCCACCCAGGTATTGAGCGATCAGAACATCAACAAGCTAGCCTGTCCGTTCTCCTATGAATCCAATCAATAACACTCCCGTACAATCCGGTCTTTTCGTCTGATATGTCGCATATCAAGTCTAGGGGTGGTATACGTCAGACCCCAGTAACCGATAAGTCATGTCGATGTAAGGCTCATAACAGGTCGAGAAACTACTGGTAACACTTACCAGTATATCTCTATATCAGCCCTGGCCAGGGACTTCCAGTTATAGCCAATCGAACACAGCACAACATCAACTCCCTATACCGGGAGAGACGAATCCCCTCCTATCGCTCATTGCCTCGATGTGATTCGGGACTGTACCCAAAAGCCACCGTTTTGCATGCCCTCTTGGACGTGGTAAGGTGGAAATCAAAGCACAGTGGGAATCACACAAGACTCTATGACGATCTCGGGTCTACAGACTATCCTGTACCAGTGTCACCGGAGAACTGCCATCTGACGTGTGGTATATCACAATCTGGGAGTTCTCGGTGAGTCCGTCCAGTGTACCCAGTCTCCACTGAGCACCCGTACACCATCCTTGATGTCAAACACCAATGGATATGGGATCATCCATCGCCCATCATATGGGTCAAGATGCGTATACGCTAGTCTACTCTGGTGTATCGATGCCCTGTCTCGATATACCCTCGACTAGGAACAATTATAGGATGTACTCATCGACTACTATGGCCCCACTAGTATGATCTCATCATAGTCCCAATAGTCGAGTACAGATCCTAAGGGCTTTATCAACATGTGAGAGTAAGACAGTAAACCAAAACAAGTCAACATGTTAAGATAAAGTGAAACCAAATAGCATACTATCATGAAGAGCAAGAAAGTCCTCTCTGTATATATCCAAGCATCCATCATAATATACATCATATGTACAACAATGGCCTCTAGGGCATATACATAACTAACAATCTCCCACTTGCACTAAGGCCAGCTGCTGTAATATCTCATACCTAGCATCCCGAATAATCTCTCAAACTGTATCTGGGGAATGGCCTTCGTGAGTGGATCCGCAGTGTTATCCTTCGTATCTACTCTCCTGACCTCGATCTCCCGGCGATCAACTATCTCCCTGATCAGGTGATACCGCCTCAGAATATGTCTGGACTTCTGATGGGACCTGGGTTCCTTGGCCAAAGCCACAGCTCCATTGTTATCGCAATACAGAGGTATTGGATGCTCAATGGATGGAACCACACCAAGTTCACTAATGAACTTCTTCATCCAGACAGCCTCTTTGGCAGCATCGTTGGCAGCGATGTATTCAACCTCCATCGTCGAGTCTGCAACGGTATCCTGTTTGGAACTCTTCCAACATACCGCCCCTCCATTGAGGGTAAAGACAAATCCCGAGTGCGACTTAGAGTCGTCCTTATCACTTTGGAAGCTGGAATCGGTAAAGGACTCCACCCGGAGTTCTCCATTACCATACACCAAGAACATGTCTCTAGTCCTTCGCAAGTACTTGAGAATGTTCTTCACAGCTATCCAGTGACTCTCTCCAGGATCTGCTTGATACTGACTCACTACACTTAGTGAGTATGCTACATCGGGTCTGGTACATAGCATCGCATATATGATAGAGCCTACTGCCGAAGCATAGGGTATCCCTTGCATGCGAGCTCTCTCCAAATCAGTCTTGGGAGGCATCTCTTTGGAGAGAGTGAGTCCAGAGATCTTGGGTTGGTTCCCACGCTTGAATTCTTCCATACTAAACCTCTTTAGTATGGTGTCAATGTACCTGGATTGGGACAATCCCAGTATCCTTTTGGATCTATCTCTATAGATCCTAATCCCAAATATGCAGGAGGCATCACCAAGATCATTCATTAAGAATCTTTGTGATAAGAAGAGCTTGACTGATTGCAGCATAGGAATATCATTTCCTATCAAGAATATGTCATCCACGTACAATACGAGGAAGACAACCTTACTCTCTGCTACCTTTTTATAGATACAAGGTTCGTCTATATTTTTGATGAAGTCAAACTCTTTGACTACAACATCAAAACAGATGTTCCAACTCCGTGATGCTTGCTTTAACCCATAAATGAATTTAAGCAGTTTCCACACCTTTCCGCTGCTCCCACTATCTACGAAGCCCTCTGGCTGAGTCATGTACACGCACTTTTCTAAATCACCATTTAGAAAGGCGGTCTTAACATCCATTTGCCAGATTTCGTAGTCATGATATGCAGCAATGGCAAGTAAGATCCGGATGGACTTAAGCATAGCCACTGGAGAAAAGGTTTCGTCATAATCCACACCTGGTCGTTGACGAAAACCCTTTGCTACAAGTCTAGCTTTGAAAGTCTCAACTTTTCCATCTACACCGAATTTCTTTTTAAAAATCCACTTGCTCCCAATGGGTTTTACCCCTTCAGGAGCATTTTCTAAAGTCCATACTTTATTGTTGTACATGGATTCCAACTCAGATATCATTGCATCCAGCCATTTCACAGAGTCACCACTCGTGATGGCCTGCTCGAAACTAGTTGGGTCATCATCTTCCATGATGCAATCCTCGCTTCCACCATCAATGAGAAAACCGTAGTATCTCTCAGGCGGATGAGAAACCCTGCTAGATCGGCGGAGACGCTGGGGTTCGTCGGGTACTACTGAATCCTCTGGTTCTACCAAATCATCTGTTGTAGTTTGTTCTGCTGGAACTTCTTCCTGTTCTACCTCAATGCCACTAATTTGTTTCATAAGAAAACATTTTTCTAAGAAAGTAGCATGTCGAGAGACAAACACCTTTTGTTCCTCGGAGTGGTAGAAGATATACCCTCGCGAATGTTTGGGATATCCAATAAACTTATATAGAACAGACCTTGCCTCGAGCTTGTCCGGATTTTGTGTTTTAACATAGGCCGGACAACCCCATATCTGAATAAAATTAAGACATGGCCTCTTACCATTCCATATCTCATATGGAGTGGTAGACACTGATTTGGTGGGAACTCTATTCAATAGGTATGCAGCTGTCTCCAGTGCATATCTCCAGAAGGAAATAGGTAACTCAGCAGTGCTCATCATAGATCGCACCATATCTAATAGAGTGCGATTTCTTCGTTCCGATACACCGTTGTGCTGTGGTGTATAAGGAGGAGTAAGCTGAGAGAGAATCCCATTCTCTTTTAGATAATATAGGAACTCATTGCTTAAGTATTCACCTCCTCGATCAGATCGAAAAATCTTAATACTTTTGCCCGTTTGATTCTCTACTTCGTGCTTATATTCTCTGAATTTCTCAAAAGCTTCAGACTTTTGTTTCATCAGGAATACATATCCGAATCTTGAGAGATCGTCAGTGAATGTAATGAAGTAGGAAGAACCCTTCCTGGCATGCGTAGACATGGGACCGCATACATCACTATGTACCAGTCCTAAGAGTTCCGTAACTCTTTCTCCGTGTTCACTAAACGGAGCTTTGGTCATTTTTCCTTTGAGACATGAATGGCCAGTATCATAAGATGATAATTCAAACGGATTTAAATATCCATCTTTATGTAACTTAGCCAGTCATGTCTCATTGATATGACCAAGTCTACAATGCCACAAGAAGGATTCGTTCATTTCTGAACTCTTCCTCTTGTGTGTGTTTTGTATATTGAGGACTGTATTTTGATTTAGAATGAATATGCCATTATATAACGAGCCTGATGCAATCAACTTTTGATCTAGGAATATGTTCATAACATTATCCTTTACTACAAAATTATATCCTTCTTTACTTAATAAAGAAACTGATATAATATTGCACATCATGTTCAGTATATAATAGCACTCATTCAGAATCAGTGTATCACCACTTGGTAATATTAGGTGATATTCGCCAACTGCTTTGGCTGCAACATTTGCCCCATTCCCTACTTGAACGGAATGATCACCTTTTCCCAGTTCTCTACCTTTACGTAGCCTATGTAACAATTTACATATGTGGGATCCGGATCCGATATCTAATACCCAGGACGTAGGGTGAACTGAGAAACAGTTCTCAATAACTAACACACCTGAAGAAGATGCATCAACATGCATGTTCTTTTGGGCGGCTTGAGAATCCAGATATTCTCCTATTCCCTGTTCAGTCTTATACCTCTTATAAGAAAGAACGGGTCCAACGTCCCCCTGCTCAGTATAATAAGCGGGTTCAGTCAATACATCCATATTATTATCTTGATTATGGCCTGACATGGTCGCTACCTAAAGAGAGAGAAGAAAACACTTTAGCGTATGCTCTTGCAAGATTAGATTGGTTATTATCTTATCTAATCAGGATGTCTCCCACTGTTTTTTTATCAAATCTACTTTCAAACCTTAAAAGGTAAGATTAGCCGGGATGAATTACACCCTACAATTTCGTCAATCTTTCAGCCAGATCAATGTCGGTACTTGAGGGAGGTTCCCCGTGCTTTCGCACGGACCTAATTAAAGTAATCCTTATTTTCCCAGAGGCGTAACCCCGTTAATACTTTTCTAGACACCTACTTGATCGGCTAATTGTCCTGTGTAAAACTCTCCCAGGAGTAACTCTTACTCACAGTGGGTATCGGGATCCAACTATCTCATAGGAGGTAGCAATCTCATTGCAAATTTCAACACTTGAAATCCCCGATAATGCTTTTGCCCCTAGCGTCTCATGACCTTGACGGAGGCCAAACTACCCATAGGGCGCTAGTCAAGTTCAACCCGTCATTTCTTGATTAAATTAAACTCACCCGTACGACCCTTGACGGAGGCCAAACTACGCCGTACGAATACCCTAATCCAATCATATCATATGCTAGCAGATAAGCACTAGTTAGCTACCATACACTACGCCTTGACGGAGGCCAAACTACCGCAGCACGAATACTAAGTAGTACTTATCTGAAATGACGGAGGGCTACACAGGTTTTTCAGAAAACTATGAGCGTAATGAACTTGATATCGTCGTAGAATCATGTGAAATTTTGAAATGGAGTGTTTTTGAGGCTTTCATTAGTTTTGCTAAAGAGGTCACTCCCGGTGAAGGGATCTCGGCTCTTTCCTCATCGAATAAGGTGCAGGACATATCATATATATCACTGTGCAAAGCAAAACTCTAAAAAACAATCAAAAGACAAACCGAGTTTTGTAGCATCTGCCAGTTTCGCTAAAGAGGTCACTCCCGGTGAAGGGATCTCGGCTCTTTCCTCATCGAATAAGGTGCAGGGTATATCATATATACCGCTATGCAAAGCAAAACTGCAGCTACCCCTTTTATAAAGTTTTGATTCTACAACATCTTTTAGGTTTCTTTTCTTTTTATTAATCTCATTAATAAAAAAATCCCATCAGCTTATTCTTCCTAAGTATCACAGAAGAAACGAAAGCAGTAATATTTATATATCAGCATATATATATATAAGCATTCGTCTCAGGCAGTAATATGATCTCATCACAGAACATTGCAGCAGAAGAACATATATGAAATATTGGATATACTAGGATGTCCGTGTTTTCAATACGAGCCGGTATAAAACACGGATTCCACGGTCGCGATGAATAGCCAAACCCACATCCCTAGACCCCTACGAGAGCGGCAAGTAACACTGCCAATTCTAGGGTTAGGAGACCCGGTCTCGACTCCTCGAGATGGTCTCCCACTGGACCCTAGAACCCGATTACTTGTGCTCCCCTCCTTGGGTCTACCTAATGCGGAAAAGTAAATAATATACAAAGGTGACATCAAGCTCATCCCGGAAGTGCCCCAAAAAAAGAATATTACATACAAATGAATTTTACATGAATGAAAATAAAAACCTTCATCTCACATAAAACCCCCGGCTATTCAGAACACGATGATCCAATATAACATATCACAGCAACACATAATATCATATATCATCAACGTAAGTAAATATGCATACACCGATCGTCGTAGATGTATAGCAACGAAGACCGGCAATACAACTACATACTACACTTACGGTCACAGAAAAGAAATTGTAAAACTACAATAATTGGAATCCACAATCACTTTAGACATCGTAAATCCGAAATATCACATACTTCGCATTTCATGCCTAACACAATGAATTCCACATATTGCATCACATTCCAGATAAAAAGACAGTATTAAACTTTCCGAACAGATAATCAAATACCCAAAATTTCCTAAATTGCTCAACACTTGAGCGGAGTTCAAATAATCCGGAATGTGTCACAATAGTAGCGGTCCAGCCGTAGAAGGGTCAAGCCAACGCCTCACATGTGGCACGCTGTACTGCCCTAAACCCGAAGGTTCAAAAGGCAGTTCAAGACGGTCACATAATCGAGTTAAGATTTGTTGTCTTCTAGAGGGTCCACCACAAAACTTGCACGCATTTCCGAAAGATTTAAACTCGAGAAAAGATTCAGCACTTGAAAATTTTTCGTGTCGGGAAAAAATGAGTAAATGATATCCGTTCGAACTTTTTAACAGTTTCTAAATATCCGGAAATAATAACGAATTTAAATATTCTGATCGAATCTACGATTACAAAATAAACCCCAGAACACTTAACCCTTGAGTCAAAATAAAAATACCAGAAACTGTATAAGCATCAAAAAGAAAAATTACTGTGAAATAAAAATTGTCACATCAAGCAGTACTGCCGCGGAACCGCGGCCCAATCAGGGTACGACCGCGATTCCGCGGTCGTCTGTACGGATCAATTCCTCGTATTTCACTGTTATTCTTATTTTTGTCTGAAGTATTTTTCAGGTATTTTTAATTCAGAAAAAATCGCATTTTTTAAAAATATCCAGAGAGGGGTTCATTTTTGTCGGTTCGGGTTCGATCGGAGTTTTAACTTCGTAAACACGTCGCCTAATTCTCTAGCTAGGCTCTGATACCACTGTAGGGTTCCTAGGCACTCTTGTGAAGGTTCATAAAGCATCAAACATGCCCGAATAACATTTTAGATGTGCCGAACAACCCAAAGCCGGGATCTTTGCTAGATTATTAGGGTTTAACATGCAAGATAACAACTTTAAACCTAAGTGTGAGGGATTGCAACCTTTGTAGTCCGCTCCTTCGCTTCATAAGCTCCGAGTAGAAGTCCCTTCACCGCGATCTATGATCTCCCGGACTCAAGAGAGGATCCACCTTTGTAGTCCGCTCCTTCGCTTCGCAAGCTCCGAGTAGAAGTCCCTTCGCCGCGATCCATGATCTCCCGGACTCAAGAGAGGCTCCATGACTTGAACGATCCATGAAAGCTTGTCGTATTCCTTTTCTCCGATGATCTACGTCGAAGTTGAAATAGCTCAAGCTCTCTCACTCTAATGAGGTGAACACCCTAATCTAATGGGCTAGATTAGATGAGGATGATGGAGTAGTGTTTATGCTTTCTTTTTATATCATTTTCTCACAAGAACTCATCACAAAGGAAATCACAAGTGAGCTCTCTCAAAAACTCAAGAGAGAAGAAGATGAAGAATAATGAGATAATTCCTTTTGTGATGAATAGTGGTAAATAATATATGATTGATTATGGAACCATGGTCAAGAATGAGAGGCTAAACCTTTGTAGAGAATAAACTAGCGCTAAGTTTGGTTAGGTCAAGAATGAGTCATGGATAAGTATCAACCATAATATCTTAACCAAGAAAAAAGGAAATCCTTCTAGAAAGAGCAAGAAGGAACTAACCCTAATCAAACCCTAATCTCTTTTTATCATCCCTAAACATGTTTCATAATAAATCATATCATGTCACAATAATATATATCACATATATATTATATATTTGCAACGAAAGAAAATAATACAATTAACATATATCGCATATATATCAATATATTAATCCAGTGAGAAAATGAAATAATAAAGCGAGCCAATATTAGATAATGTAATAAAATTTATCATATATATCATTATACATTAAATCATCGAATCAACACTTGATCTGACAATCCGGCTATATCGAATACAACCGACTAATATATCATGTACCGATTCATCGAATCAACACTTGATCCGATGTCCCAGTTCATATCTAAATATCGCGAGAATATAATACGGTATCTCATATCGCATTATCCTCGGTCCTGCACATATCACATATGTGCCTCTACTCCGTTTTGCCTGAGCCAAGAAACCTCTGTGTAGGACTCTAAAGAATCGTCAATACGCCGGTAGCAGGTGATGATCATATCAAACACCTACAAGCTGTAAGCGGTCAGCTAAACGTAACAGCCACGCAGGTATTGAGTGATCAGAAGATCAACAAGCTAGCATGTCCGTTCTCCTGTGAATCCAATCAGTAACACTCCCGTAAAGTCCGGTCTGTTCGTCTGATATGTCGCAAATCAAGTCTAGCGGTGGTATACGCCAGACCCCAGTAACCGATAAGTCGTGTCGATGTGAGGCTCATAACAGGTCGAGAAACTACTGGTAGCACTTACCAGTATATCTCTATATCAGCCCTGGCCAGGGACTTCCAGTTATAACCAATCGAACACAGCACAACATCAACTCCCTATACCGGGAGAGACGAATCCCCTCCTATCGCTCATTGCCTCCATGTGATTCGGGACTGTACCCAAAAGCCACCGTTTTGCACGCCCTCTTGGACGTGTTAAGGTGGAAATCAAAGCACAGTAGGAATCATATAATACTCTATGACGATCTCGGGTCTACAGACTACCCTGTACCAGTGTCACCGAAGAACTGCCATCTGACGTGTGGTATATCACCATCAGGGAGTTCTCGGCGAGTCCGTCCAGTGTACCCAGTCTCCACTGAGCACCCATACACCATCCTTGATGTCATACACCGATGGATATGGGATCATCCATCGCCCATCATATGGGTCAAGATGCGTATACGCTAGTCTACTCTGGTGTATCGATGCCCTGTCTCGATATACCCTCGACTAGGAACAGTTATAGGATGTACTCATCGACTACTATGGCCCCACTAGTATGATCTCATCATAGTCCCAGTAGTCGAGTACAGATCCTAAGGGCTTTATCAACATGTGAGAGTAAGACAGTAAACCAATACAAGTCAACATGTTAAGATAAAGTGAATCCAAATAGCATACTATCATGACGAGCAAGAAAGTCCTCTCTGTATATATCCAAGCATCCATCATAATATACATCATATGTACAACAATGGCCTCTAGGGCATATACATAACTAACAACAACATCATATCAGTCTCTTTATTTATTAAAGAAGGATATAATTTTGTATTGTTGGATAATGTTTTGCACATTTCCTATATCAAAAGTTGATCGGTTCAGGTACGTTATCTAAAAGCATATACATTCTAAATCAAACCACAGTTCCTTACGTACAGAACGCACACAAGAGGAAGAGTTCAGAAATGAACGAATCTTTCTTGAGGCATTGTAGACTAGGTCATATCAATGCGACCCGACTAGTTAAGTTACATATTAGATGCATATTTAAATCAGTTTGAATTTACATCTTGTAAAACTTGCCAGTCTTGTCACAAAGATAAGATGACCATAGCTCTGTTTACTGAAAATAGAGAAAGAGTTAGTGAACTCTTGGGACTGATACATAGTGATGTATGAAGGTCCCCAGTCTACATATGCTAGGACTGGTTCTTTGTACTTCCTTACATTAACTGATGATCTCTCAAGATTCGGACACATGTTCCTGTTGAAACACATGTCTGAAGCTTTTGAGAAATTCAAAGAATATAAGTCAGAAGTAGAGAACCAAAACGGGTATAAGTATTATGTCCTATGATGAGATCAGGGAGGAGAATACATTGTGCATGGAATTCTTGGACTATTTAAAGGAAAATGAGATTCTCTCTCAGTATTACACCTCTGAATACACCACAGTACAACGGTGTATCGGGGCAGAGCAATCGCACCCTATGAGATATGGTGCGCTTTATGATGAGTACTACTGAGTTACCTATTTCCTTTTGGGGGTTGTGCACTTGAGAAGCTGCATACCTATTGAATTGGGTTCCAATCAAATCAGTACCTACCACTCCATATGAGATATGGTATGGGAAGAGTGTCACGCCCCGCTTCCCAAAATACGGAATACGAGAGGTTGACAAGGCCAGCCATGCTCCTACGGTTAAGGAAATGTCCTGCCGTAGTCACACTTCGGCTTCTAGTTTTACATGGTAAACAGTAAATAATGCGCAGGTAATGAGAAATGCAGTAACTGAACAAAATAATATAAAGAACTGACCTGATGGGAAACAAAAGAGGATAACCCTGGATAGCTAATCAAGATGTCCGTGATGTACGTCTAGTCCTGGTCCAGGCTAAATCATCTCCTCACACTGAGCATGCATACTCAGGTCGTCAGAGCGACACAATAGCAATATAATATATAAATCCAAGTGACAACTCTAACAGTGATAATAAATATATATACAGTAAATCGATGACAATATAGGTATGAGCATGCAGTAATCAATGTAGTGGAACAGTAAAAGAAGTAAAATAATATGCCAAGTATGTCAACACAGTAAGTATGTATATCGATGCTATCATCCCTATCGGTCTCTAAGTCTCACTGTACAGGTCACTAAGCCTATCGCCAGTCCAAGTGTGAGAATCAACCACTCGCGAGTGTCTTCCACCCAAGGGTAGGACCCAAGGTCAAGGGACCACGGGCCCAACATGTAACTCACGGTAATAATCATGTACCCTGTAAATCTCCATATATCTCCATATATATAAGCCGGCATGGGACTCCCGAGATTCTGTTGAACTCACACTCAAACTACCCCACACCCCGTAGTCTACATCAAACGCTAACCATAACCCTAAATACCAGTCGGTCTGTAACAAGTCTGCGCGAGAATTGGAGGCAGGACCTCCATCAAGAACGTCCCGACTAATACCTAAGATAAATGGCAGAGTTTGATGTCTTATCTGTGACACCCATGCAAGAGTTTTCATAAGTGTCCCATACCACTTATAGTTACACGTACACGCGTCCCACAGACGTCGACAATGAAATAGAATAATAAGGTTCACTGATTGTGTACAAGTACGTATCACTTTCACTTATTCACTTATGCACGAATACTAACGTACTTGCCACAATCATCACTAATACCTAACACTGGGTAATGCACGTTATCACTAGGTTATCAATGCAGTGACATGTGTATGGTATGATGCGTAAACAGTATGTAAAGCATGATTAGGATGTCATGAATCAGTAATCTACCACTTGTACAATTAATCATAAATCATACTGGTACAATTTAGCAAAATAATGAAAGGGGATTAATTAGTATGTTTAGTTATCTATCCAGCGAATTTGGTTTCACGGCAATCGGGTTTCAGGATCATTAGTTATGGCCATTACATTTTAAGCGTTCACGGCTGGAAATCCGGTTTCAGAATCGGAAGTCCGTTTCGCAACGCATTTTAATCCCAGTTGGGATCAGAATTTAGCGACGCTACAGCTGAATGAAATCTATAGTTTTCAGTAAGGTTTTCAACTCAATAGACAGATTCTCAATCGCATCTGTATGTCAGGAGATATACACTGTTCAATACTAGTATGTCAATTCTGATTCTGTTGGGACTGTTATACGTGCCCATCTTTTAAATTACAGATTAAATAGCAAACGAAGAAGAAACAGAATGAAACCACTTGTGTTACCTAGCTAACAGTTTCACCTTTTATAAACAGCGAAGTTCCGCAACCTACGAGTTAAGAAAACCAGGTGGTACCCATTACGGGACAGCACACAGTAAACAGAGTCGTTCTGGACTGCAGTCCAGAGTCGCACTCCGATCCAAATATTGTCACAGTTTAAGTACAGAAACAATTAGAAATTTGCATAGGGTTATAGTTCGTCGAGTCTTCTTCGATTTAATCCCTCGAACGCATCATTCCAATATATATATAATTTATGGAGATTTTAACGGTTGTCAGATACAAGAAATTTCCAGTTTTACGGGTAAACTTGAGGGTAGTCGTTTTAGTCGTTAATAGTCGTATTTTCCAGCGAAATTTGTACAAGGTATTCATCACTACAAGGGACAATATAAACAATCCAGTTCCGTCAAATTAGATAAGTATTCTCATTGGGATCATGTATCGAACAGGTACGTCATATAATTCATCGGGAAAAGTAACTACGGAATCTATACGATTTTAGTTTGTAACAAACATAATTTAGCATGTAGCAAGTAGAGAACTTTCCTGGAGACGATGAATTGATGGCACGGTATGCACGGGCATGACACACGCGGCAACAACGGCAAGAGTTTGGCCTCGGCCTCGAATTGAGCTCTGTGTAATGGCTCAGCGGCGATGATAGGCTCCGGCTTGGATGCAGTGAGGGGGTGTCGGGGCTGGGGGTCGCTAGTGCTGTCGAGGCCGATGGAGGGATTGCAGAGGGAGAGAGAGATTTTGAGAGAGAGAGTTAGGGAGAGAGAGAGATTTCAGAGAGAGTGAGAGAGATCAGAGAGAGAGAGACAGAGAAAGAGAGTAGAGGAAGAGAGAGAGTGAGAAAGAGAGAGAGGGAGAGAACAGAGAGAGTGATAGAGGGGATGATGATGATGATGAAGGGAGTCGACTAAGGCGGTTCAGGCTCGCCGGCGTTGGGGAACGGGTGGCCGAGCTCGGTGTGTGCAGGGGGTTCTGTGGAGGCTGAAGGAGGGAGCTTGGGTTTGAGTGGGAGAGGAGGTGCTCGCCGGTGGTAGCTCGTGCAGGAGGTGAGCTCGACGGCGACGAGGCAAAGATTTAGAGACGGTGAGGTGAGGGATGGCTGTGGGTTTAGGAGCGATGGAGAGTGTTCCCCTCCGAAAGGCGGCGCACAGGACCGCGATGGCCTGACGCTGAGATTCGAGGCAGATGCTATTTGGTTTTATCCGTCCACCTCTCCGAAGATGCCAAGTTGATTTATGGCACCGTGTATCGGAGGTTTAGACGGATGCGGCCGATGTAGCAGACTTCGTCAGATTTCCCCTCAGGATGAGGGGTTTTTGATTGTGGGGACGCTCTTCCCTGCAGGCGCAAGCCCCTGGAGTTAATTACGCTACCGCATCACGGTAACAACTTTCTCCTTCTCCAGAATTTCACTTCGTGTCGTGTGTGTTCATTTTGTTTGTGGTTGCCTGTGGATTGTATACGGAGACTGAGTAATCCCGTCGCCCGTAGGACGTGGATTAGTCCAAATCCGTATTTACTTAGATTTGGGTTTGGTGTTTTCAGTTTAAGGATGCATTAGTCGCATTGCGGCTAAGATCAACTTAAACGTTCGTCAAGGATACATTAGTCCTGTTTTAGACTAAGATCAACTCAACGTAGTGATTAATTTAATGTATGGCCATCGGGACTCGTCACCTCTCTGACGTCGTTGAAGGATTACAACGACATGTATCAAAGGAGCTCGGAGATGTACCCTCGAACCAGAGTTGATTGGGAGTTTTATAATTCATTTGAATATCTAAGGATACGTTAGCCGTGTTTGGGGCTAAGATCAACTTAAACGTTTGTTAAGGATACGTTAGTCCAGTTTGAGACTAAGATCAACTTAACGGGACCGTTTAGATCCGATAAAAGAGCATTTGGGCTCTATTGTGCCAGTTTAGGGACGTGGTGGTCCGATATTAGTTTAGGGACGTTTCGGTCCGATGTTAGTTTAGGGACGTTTCGGTCCGATGTTAGTTTAGGGACGTTTCGGTCCATTATTAGTTTAGGGACGTTTCGGTCCGATATTGGTTTAAGGACATTTCGGTCCGATGTTAGTTTAGGGACGTTTCGGTCCAGTATTGGGCCCGTCACCTCTTTGACGTCGTTGAGGAATTACAACGATGAATGTCAAAGGAGTTCGGAGATGTACCCTCGAACCGGATGTAGATTGATTTAGGAGAGCCATTTTGCTCGGCCAATTTAATTTAAGGACTTATGGCCACGATTGGGCTAAGTCCAGTAAAAAAAAAAGTCCAACATTGCTTTTGCATTTCCTTTTATTTTTATTTGGGTTTTGCCCAGAAAAGATGCAGGGCATCAATTTGTTTTGGGCTCTGTTCTTTATGAATGATGCAGAGCATCAATTTTGTTTGGGCTCAGCCCTTTTATTGCTTTGCAATTTATTTTGGCTTGCTAGGCCTTTTTGATTTGGGCCTGGCCCTGCATTGCATTTGTGCAAAGCACCAAGAATCTTTTAGATTCAAGGGAAGGAGTGCAGAGCACTTTTAAATTTCTTGATCTAAATTTAGATCAAAGAGAAGAAGAAAAATCTTTTCTTTCTTTCTATCTCAGAGAACCAGAGGTTCTCTAGCAAGTGCAAGGCACTATTTTTATATTATTTTTATTTATTTATTTATTTATTGAAGATCACTGATTTTGTCTTTTAGATCAATGATCTATTCCTAAGAGAATTTTCTCTTATTTCAAAGGTTTTTACCTTCTTCTTTGTGTTCTCCAGAAGTTCTCTTCTTCCTTTTTTTTTAATCCAAATTCTCTATCTTTTTGAAATGGGGTCTGGGGTCCTTTTTATAGTGCTCAAAAAATCAGTTAAATTTGTTAAAAAGATCTTTTCTGAGTGATTTGGGAAATTTTCCCCACCGTTGGATCTTTGATCAAAAGGCCCCTGTTTTACAGAAGAAATCTTCTTGTTTAAACAAGAACAGAAAAATATCCTTAAATCTTCAATCTGTTGTTGCGCAACTCAACAGTGCTTGCTCAACTGCGCAGACACGTGTCGCGCAGTGAGGCACTTGCGCAACAGCGCTTGCGCAACTGCGCAGACACGTGTCGCGCAGCGTTGCGCTTGCGCAACTGCGCAGACACGTGTCGCGCAGCGTTGCGCTTGCGCAGTTGTGCTTGCGCAACTGCGCAGACACGTGTCGCGCTGCCGTGCGCTTGCGCAGTTGTGCTTGCGCAACTGCGCATACACGTGTCGCGCAGCCGTGCGCTTGCGCAGTTGAACGTTGCTTATATTTTTTAAAGAGCCTTGCTCTGATTGGACGTACTGTCTTGGGCGTTGTGCTGCCGTGTCAACTTCTGACACGTGGCGCGTTGCGCGCAGTGCACGGGAACTGAAGCGTTGCTTCGAAATTTGAATTTTCAAAATTTAAGCAGAGCCTTGCTCTGATTGGGGGAACAAATGCCCCCCCACCGTTGCGCTCACGTGGCGCGCACGTGAGTGCAGCGGTGGCAAGATCCCGACTGTTGGATCATGGGGGTCAGTTGAAAAGGCGCAGGCGCCTATAAATAGGACCCTTGGTCCTTGGTAATTCTTTACCAATTTCGAGAATTTGAATTTCAGAGCCTTGCTCTTGCTTAAGAACTTCCAGAGCCTTGCTCTTGTGAGAACTTCAAAGTTCTAGTTTTAGAATCACTCTAGGTAAAATTAATTAAATTAAATTTATTTAAATTAAATTTAATTGACAGAGCCTTGCTCTTATAGATCTTTGATCTAAAGGAAAACCCCTTTGGGGTTTCTTCAACAGAGCCTTGCTCTCATCGGGGAAGGATGAAGCGTTGCTTCATCTCCTATCTCGGAATTCGAACGGACATTCGCTCCAATTAGGGTAAACTGCCGTGACGACTCTTGGGAGTCGAAGAGGCACTTGAGGCCTATAAATAGGATCTTTGGTCCCCCTCCAGATACTTATCATCTTCCAGATTTCCATTTTTGAAGACTTCAGAGCTTTGTTCTTGCCTTTAAGAACTCCGGTGCCTTGCTCCTTTTTTTAAAAAAGTTTTTTAGAAGAACTTCAGGTAAAATCGATTCTTAGATCAATCTTAAATAGCAGAGCTCTCGTCTAGTGGGTTTCATCTTTGAACACAGTTTTGCTTTCTAGGAATTTAGTCATCCATGTATATTATTGCTTTTCCGTCGTTGATCTTCCTGTAATATTTTCTCCAGGCATAATGGCGGCGGTGCATCTATACAGTCTGCACGAGTTCATTACCTACGATGATATCCGCGCTCAGGGTCGTCAACAAAACCAGGAGTTTACAGATGCCGAATGTGCAGAAGTTATGGGTCGTCTGAACGCAAGCGGTGGTTGGCTGTTGCCTCGGCGTTCGGCTCTTTTGAAAGTCGTGCTGGGAGCAATATGGAGGGCACTTCCGGGTCTTCACGAGGCCCTACCACTCAATGCGCTGGATGATGCCGAGGACAAGGTGCATTCAGTGCACCTGACAGGGCTGATCTCAAAGAAGCGACGGAACGACCTCGTTGACATCCTGCATCAAGTGTTTCAGCAGACGACGATCGTCGCTGCTTATCAAAGGCCGGAAAGGCTTGCCGATGATATCGACACCGAGGAGCGCGAAAGACTGCGCATAAGAATAATTAGAAAGGCCAGAAGAACTCTGGATGGCCTTACTTTTGATTTCCTCAATCCGTGCCCCGGATCCGAGGTTATACCGTTGTAATATTTTGAACAATGTTTCTCATGCATTATTCTTATTCTTGTAAAAACTTTTAGCGGTATGAATGAAAACCCTCCCCCTTTTCTATTTCATCTTGTCTTATTTCTCGTCCTGAGTCCTCTGTCCATGCATAAATGAATGCGTCACGCATGCCAGATCAGATGTAGAACGGATATTCTTTCTGTCATCTTCTTTCTTTTAATGTCAATAGGCTGTCTTAATAATCATGGTTGATGGATGTCTAAAACGAGTATTCCGACTTCCTCAGGAAATAGCGATGGCTTAGGCTGCAGGTTCAGGTTTACCGCCTAAGACTTTTCAATTCTATGAGCCGTGAGGGTCTCATAGAGGCTTTTCTCCCTACGGATCGAGAGGATCTCATAGGTGGATTTTTCTCCTTAGGAATCGTGAGGATTCTTAAGTGTGGTTTTCTCTTGTAAGTCGTAAGGATCCTACAAGAGAATTTTTCCCTCTTACGAGTCGAGAGGACTTGTAAGCGGTTGTTTCCCTCCTTGTCGAAGTTCGATGTTGGAGAGAGAGACCCGTGGATGGTATGCAAGAGACCGTTTTGGGCCAACTCGTAGGGTCCCAATGCTTAGGAAACAGGCTTCTTTTCTGCCCACTGCCTAAGGCTTCATCCCACGAGTCGAGCCGCCTCGACAATTTTTCACAAGTCGAGACGAATCGAACGTTTCTCGGAAGAACATCTTAACGTCGCATTTAACCTCTGCTCTTTACGACAGAAGCCCGTTAAGGTTGGTGGTACTTAGGGTTTTGGCCATCGTACCGTCGCATAAGCTGATATAGTCCTCGATAGGCAATCATGCTGTTCGAGTAGCCCTGCGACTGCCGTGTCTCTGATCCCTTCGGGGGCTGGACAAGACGTCTTCAAGCAATCCTCTTTGGCAAATTGACCATCGGAAGAGCAAGCGCTAGGAATTTGCCATGCCGCTTTTTACTTGAGGTTAGGCTCATTTTGGAGAGCCCCGATAAGTCATAACCACTCCGCGCTGGTGTGGGATGATCCCCGATAGTCTTTTGGGTTTTATATGAGTTGCCGTCAAGACCCTGAAGCTAGGAATTTGGCCTTTGCTTCGTTTGCTGGCATTGCGTCTGCTGTATCGAGACGAATGTTGCGGTGGGAACTAGGGATTTTGCCGTGGCTCCGTTTGTTTGATGACGTTGCGTCTGCCGTGTCGAGACGAACGTTAGGGTGACATCTCGTCTGCTGTATCGAGACGGACGTCGAGGTGGTGACCATTCTGTGCTGGTGCGAGATGATCTCCGATTGTCTTTCCGGTTTTATATAAGTTACCGTCAAGACGTCGAAGTTAGGAATGTGGCCTTCGCTTCGTTTGCTCTGGTGTGTCCAAATCCTGTTGCAGGAAGAACGCTGGGGTTGACATTTTGTCTGCTGTATCGAGACGAACGTCAAGGTGGTGACCACTCTGTGCTGATGCGAGATGATCTCCGATTGTCTTTCCGGTTTTATGTGAGTTACCGTAAAGACGTTGAAGCTAGGAATGTGGCCTTCGCTTCATTTGCTTTGTCATGTCTGAATCCCTGCTGGAGGAAGAACGCTGAGGTTGACATTTCGTCTACTGTATCGAGACGAACGTCATGGAGGTGACCACTTCATGTGAGATGGTCTCCGATTGTCTTTCCGGTTTTATGTGAGTTACCGTCAAGACGTCGAAGTTAGGAATGTGGCCTTCGCTTCGTTTGCTTCGGTGTGTCCAAATCCTGTTGGAGGAAGAACGCTGGGGTTGACATTTCGTCTGCTGTATCGAGACGAACGTCAAGGTGGTGACCACTCTGTGCTGATGCGAGATGATCTCCGATTGTCTTTCCGGTTTTATGTGAGTTACCGTAAAAGACGTTGAAGCTAGGAATGTGGCCTTCGCTTCATTTGCTTTGTCATGTCTGAATCCCTGCTGGAGGAAGAACGCTGAGGTTGACATTTCGTCTGCTGTATCGAGACGAACGTCAAGGTGGTGACCACTCTGTGCTGGTGCGAGATGATCTCCGGTTGTCTTTCCGGTTTTATGTGAGTTACCGTAAAGACGTTGAAGCTAGGAATTTGGCCTTCGCTTCGTTTGCTTACACTGCGTCTGGTGTATTGAGACGAATGCTGAGGTGGAGCTGGGATTTTGCCATCACTCCGCTTTGTTTCGACCATGGGGTCTTTTGTTAACTTTGCATGTACACCCCGCTGGGCTGCGAAGGAACGCCGTTGTTGACATTGCGTCTGTTGTAACGAGACAAATGCTAAGGTGGAGTTGGGATTTTGCCGTTACTCCACTTTGTTTCGACCGTGAGGTCTTTTGTTGACGTTGCATCTGCCTCCAGCTGGACTGCGGAGGAACGCTGTTGTTGACATTGCGTCTACTGTATCGAGACGAATGCTGAGGTGAAGCTGGGATTTTGCCATCGCTCCGCTTGATGGTGTAACATCTGTGTCCTGTTGGAATGAGGAGGCACACCGTTGTTGGTCTCTAGGCTGTAGACGTGGCCATTGAGATTTGGAACTAGGGACTTTGTCATGGTTCCGTTTCGTTGCGATTCTGAGGTCAGTTGTTGACGTCATGTCTGCATCTAGTTGGAGTGAGGAGAAACGCCGTTGGTGATCTTTAAGTTGTCGATATTGACGTCGAGAGCCTGAAGTTAGGGACCTTCCTTTGCTTCATTTGTTGACATCGTGTCTGTAATATTGCGACAAATGTCGAGATGGTCTCTAGGTTATCTATGAACCGTCGAGATTTGGCTTCGCTTTGTGGAGCCTGTTGGGAAGGTATTGTTCCCTTTTTATCTGTGCCCCTGGATTGTATACAGGGATCGATGTGATTTCACCTGTAGGGCAAAAAGTTTCCTTTTTTTTATTTTTTTTTATTCTTTCCGCGATGCTCTATCATTTCAGCTTTTTATATCGCGAAAATCGCGATTGCCCAATCATTTCGGCTATTTTTCGCGGTGCCCAATCATTTCGGCTATTTTTCTTTTTACTCGCTGCTTTTTATTGCAAGTTGCCCTATCGTTTCGGCTATTTCATCTGCATTTTTGGCTCGCTGATTTTTTTTATCGCGAGTGTGGGTTTTGGGATCTGATACCAATCTTAGCATCAGTATCGCTGCGACCGGAATATTGCCAGGAGCGAATCATCATTTGCCGTGAAAGGACTTGGAATTTGATACCGATTTAGGCATCAGCATCGCTACAACTGGGATATTGCCAGGAGCGAATCTTCATCCGCCATGAAAGAACTTGGAATTTGATACCGATTTAGGCATCAGCATCGCTACAACTGGAATATTGCCAGGAGCGAATCATCATTTGCCTTTGTTGATATCGAACAAAGGATGGCTTAGTAAACAGGGTTAGGATTCTGTCGACTAAGGCTTTTGACTTCATGAGCCGTAAGGGTCTCACAAAGGTATTTCTCCCTACGAGTCGTGAGGATCTCGCAGGTGCGTTTTCTCCTTAGGAATCGTGAGGATTCCTAAGTGTATGTTCTCTTATAAGTCGTAAGGATCTTACAAGAGTGTTATCTCCTTATGAGTCGAGAGGACTCACAAGGGTTGTTCACCGTGTGGACATATCCCCAGTCACGGATGGGACTTGGTTAGGGAAATGTTTATTCGCGCCCGTGGATTGTATACAAGGGCCAATATTGGACCACTTGTAGGGCAATGTCGAAAGTTGTGGAGGTTGCTTAAGCACAGGTTTAGGTCTCTGTAACTTAAGACTTTCAAATCTTATGAGCCGTGGGGGTCCCATAAGAGAGTTCTCCTTACGAGTCGTGAGGATCTCGCAAGTGTATTTTCTCCTTAGGAATCGTGGGGATCCCTAAGTGTGTTGTTCCTTTATGAGTCGTAAGGATCTCACGTAGGTGGTTTCTCCTTACAGGGTCGAGAGGACCCTATAAGTGTCTTTTAACGAGGTTGCGCCCTTTCGGGTTTTCACAAACACTCGACGGTAGTCTTGCTGTTTTTACTCACGGAGCCCTTTCAGGTTTTCATCCGTGCCCTTTTTTGCTTATGGACATATCGTTTTTTTTTGTTTTTTTTTCACCCTTTGTTATTGAGATCCTGACTTTGCAACTCCCCATATTAATAATAATTACGATATTTATAACAAGTATATATGGTTTTACCAAATCCCACTCCATATATCATATGGTGTTAGCAGCATACTCATTGGTAATACCTTGCATTGCTGAACCAAGCCACCAGAGTTCGAATCCCATACCCCACATACTTTTGTGCACTTGATTGTATCATGTTTGATAATACATGGAAATCTTTCTTCTTTTTTTTTTTACGAGGTCGCGCCCTTTCGGGTTTTCACGAACACTCGCCGGTAGCCCTGCTGTTTTTACTCACGGAGCCCTTTCGGGTTTTCATCCGTGCCCATTTTGCTTGTGGACGTACCGTTTTTTTTTGTTTTTTTTGTTTTTACCACGTCAGCCTGAAGATGCTGCGGGTTGGGAGTAGTTTAACGACGTTTCGGTCATTTGCAAGTTTTAGGACATTGCGGTCCACCGTTAGTTTAAGGACGTTTCGGTCCGTTGTTAGTTTAAGGACGTTTCGGTCCGTTGTCGCCGTATTTGAGGCGAATATCTAGTTTATTGACTTTTCAGTCTATGAGTCTTTCTCCATGAATGAACATGATGCCCCCGGCGTATCCATCTTCTTCGGAGCGTGCGGTTGCGGCGGACTCACCTTCCAGTTCTCAGACAGCGCAAACTTGCCCTGTTGGTATTGGTCTTCAACCCAGTTTTTGAAGATGTAGCAGTCCTCGATCAGGTGACCTACTGTTTGGTGGTAAGGGAAATAGTTAGGATTATTAACATCGCCTGGCCGCAACGGACGTTTTGGAGCCGGCAGATTGATTAGTCTGTTGCATACTGCCAGCTCGAACAGTCCCCTTGTTTTATCTTGCGGAAACGAGTAAGGACGTTTCAACTTTTCTTAGAGGGATTGCCGCTTGTTGCTTTGGCGAGCAACCGGTCTAGGGTCACCTGATTTTTGTTGAGCGCTGGCGACGAGGGCCGTTTTTCCTTTTCCTTTGTTCTTCTTGTTCGGTCCCTTGCTTACGGGGTCGGGATTTTTTCTGAGTAGCATGCGATTGCATGGCTGAACGTTCTCGCAGCTTCTCAATTCCCTTATTTTTGAAATAGATTCCCCGAGGGAAGAGTTGGGGATAGCTTCTTCGTCAGAGTCGCTTCCAAAGGTGACAATTTGTGATCTCTTGAAGTCAGCTATATGACAGTTTGCGGCGGCTCCTTTGCCCTCATATATCGTATTTTTCCGATGTCCACAAGCTTCACACTTTGTCCTGTCGAAGTGTTGCTTTTGAGCGACATACCCTTGAAACCAACAGTTAAAGGACTCGCAGTCTTCGGTAGAATGTATGATCTTCTGATGATATAAACAGAAGTTAGGGTGCATCTCTACCTCAGAGAAAGAATTTTCTTCAGAGGGCGGTAGCTTCATTCCTACTGATAGAGCTTTCGCGAACCGTTTCCTCGTCTTGAATTTGTTTTTACCCGCAGTGTATGGCTTTTGATTTGACGGGAATACCTTGGTTCTTTCTAGTATGGCCATTTCACGTTCTTGATTGGCTTTTGCTTTCAGACGAATTTCACTTAGGAAGACATCGATCAACTTGTCTGACGGCCGCGGAATTTCTGTTTCAGGGTCCGCCGTTGATTTCTCAGCGCAAGGATCCTTCTCATCATCCGTCAGTGAATGAGAAATCACATGACAAGTCTCTACGTAGTCTTCGGATTCATCCGATAAGTTTTCTCCATCGTTTTCATCCTCGACGAAAGAACAAGTTGCCCCCGGCGTGTCCGTCTTCTTTGGAGAGTGCGGTTGTGGGGGGTTTACCTTCCAGCTTTCAGACAGTGCGAACTTGCCTTACAGGTATTGATCCTCGATCCATCCCTTAAAGACGAAACAATCCTCAATCGGGTGACTTACCGTTTGGTGGTAAGGGCAATAATTGGGATTGTTAAGATCGCCTGGCTGCAACAGACCTTTGGACTCGGCAGATTGATGAGTCTGTTACGCACTGCCAGCTCAAACAGTCTTCTCGTTTTATTCTGAGGAAACGAGTAAGGACGTCCTAGCCTCTCTTCGAGAGATGGGCGTGGACGCACGTTGTTTTGGCGAACGACCGGCTTTGAGTTGCTCGACTGTTGTTGAGCATTGGCGACGATGATCGCTTTTCCTTTCTCATTTCGGGGATCGGGTCTTCGAGGAAACGGTCTATGGCCCATCTGGTCCATTTGGGCTAATTTGTCAATCAAGGCCTGGAAGGTGGTCGGCCTGAAGAACATCATGAATTGTGAGATGGTCGCCTGCGGATCGAGAGTGCCCACAAACATGCCTACCGCAGGTGCCTCTTCTATGCGTTGTTCGCATTTCGACCATAGGTTTCGCCATCGTGTTGCGTATTGGACCCACGTTTCGCTTGGCCTTATCCTGGCATTTATTAGTGCTGTTATCGGGGTGCGTTCACTAGCACTCGCGAATCTTTGCGTAAACAGCAGTTCCATCTCTGCAGATGTTTTGACAGAGTCGTTAGGCAGCTCCGAATACCATTCAAAGGCTGTTTCTGCTAAGCTGCCGACGAATTGACGTAGCAACAATTTGTCATCGCCTCCAGTATTGCCGCATAAGGCCCTGAATTGAGCGACATGCTGATGCGGATTCCCTGTCCCTTTATATACGTGGAATTTAGGGATCGTATATCCTGGCGGGTAACTGATTTGGTCATACCAGCTCGGATACGGTCGTCCGGTTCTAACAATTTGCCTAGCCGCTTCATTCGCCTGATGAATCCGGATCTGCTGAGCTATATATTCGTCTAGGTCAACTTTGGAGATTGCCTCCTCCTTGGCTGTTGACAGAGCCGGCGGAGGATTTGACGTTTCTCCCCTGTCGTCTTCAAGGATGACTGGAGGATCTTCAGCAGGAGGGTCCGGCTGTAACATCATCCCTACCATATCTTGGAAGAGGAGCGCCATCTGTTTTATGTTAGCCGCTTGCTCTGCAGCTTCTTTGTCCCTCTTTTCGAGGACTCTGCGTAAAAAGTCAGCGTCGGTTTCTTGTTCTTGACGCTCATCCGAAGACATTTCAGAGCTTTCTTTTGGCTCAGTGAGTGCAGCCATTGTAGTCATCATTTCCTGAAGCTTTTGTTGTTGCTCCTGGGCTTTCGTCACGGATCGGGTGAGCGGTCGTTGGCCCGTAGAAGTGCGGCTTTCATCCTTTCCAGAAGTCGTATAAACAGTGTGCACCACCATGCCCCCAGACTTGGGGCGTTTGTGTTCAGCGCTTTTATGCTTCGCCATGTTCACAGGGGCTTTTTGTGGCCTCCTTTTTTGAGTGATTGGAGTTAAGGGAGCCGTTGTAGTGGGCACCCAAGTAGCTTTTGCTTTTTGTGGTTTGACAGAGTAATCCTTCCCCTGCCGAACCTTCATCTTTTTCTGTCGTCGGAGGCAGTCTTGATCGATCACCGACTCTTGGACCTGTCGCCAGACTTTGTAAATTTTAGAGGACAGCCGTTGAGGGGGCTGCTCTAGCTTCTTCTCTGGAGTATTCTCCACAGGTGAAGGAGTTCGTTTCAACATCGCAGTAGGAGAGTTTCTGCGCACCTTGTTGAGCAGTTCAAAGCTGTTCTTGGTTGGAACAGCAGTATCGATCCCAACCATTAGAGTTGGACGAGTAAGTCCAGAGGGGGAGTTGCCCCCAGCCTTCCTAACTCGGCGCCAGTGGCGACGTCGAGCGTGTCGTGCTGATGGAGTTGTTTCAGCTATAGGGGTGACCTTCTCATACCCCCTGTGTTGGTCAGAATATACTGGTACCAGCTTTTTAAAGATCAACGTCCGTTGAACGGGGACGGCCAACTTGTCAGAAGCGGACTTCTGAACATGGGAAGCAACCTTGGTGATTTTGCCAGGAACGTGAGTTGGAATGGCTATCCGCTTCGGGATAACGCCTTCTGGTATGGCAGGCTTCCTCATGAGCCTGTTAGAGCTCTGGCCTAGTCCATTAAAAACTGAAGCAGTGGAGTTGGACGACCCGTTGAGAGGGGTCGCGGCAGTGGTAAGTCGATCGAAGACCGACTTCTTTGGAACTTCTTGCAATGTCATTGGGGCGTTGAAGCTCATTGGTGGGAGCATGGTCCCAAAAAATAGTCCAGTGGTGGCTTGAGCCATCTGCTCCACCGGCATTTTGAAAAGGGAGGCCGCTTGGGGTCCATAAGTCACTCCTCCAGCAATGACGGAGCGAGAGTTATCGCTGCGGGCGGTGCAGTTCGAAGCCATCGATTTTCTGTTTTCTGCATAAAGCAAGACACCAAATCTTAGTACCTTGAATCCACAGGCAATCACAGCAAACCGCGATTTGTTCGCGAACACGACACACGAAGTGTGGAGTGGAAAGAGGAAGAGGTCCCACCGGGCGTGCCAGAATCTGTTCCCCTCCGAAAGGCGGCGCACAGGACCGCGATGGCCTGACGCTGAGATTCGGGGCAGATGCTATTTGGTTTTATCCGTCCACCTCTCCGAAGATGCCAAGTTGATTTATGGCACCGTGTATCGGAGGTTTAGACGGATGCGGCCGATGTAGCAGACTTCGTCAGATTCCCCCTCAGGATGAGGGGTTTTTGATTGTGGGGACGCTCTTTCCTGCAGGCGCAAGCCCCTGCAGTTAATTACGCTACCGCATCGCGGTAACAACTTTCTCCTTCTCCAGAATTTCACTTCGTGTCGTGTGTGTTCATTTTGTTTGTGGTTGCCCGTGGATTGTATACGGAGACTGAGTAATGCCGTCGCCCGTAGGACGTGGATTAGTCCAAATCCGTATTTACTTAGATTTGGGTTTGGTGTTTTCAGTTTAAGGATGCATTAGTCGCATTGCGGCTAAGATCAACTTAAACGTTCGTCAAGGATACGTTAGTCCTATTTTAGACTAAGATCAACTCAACGTAGTGATTAATTTAATGTATGGCCATCGGGACTCGTCACCTCTCTGACGTCGTTGAAGGATTACAACGACATGTATCAAAGGAGCTCGGAGATGTACCCTCGAACCAGAGTTGATTGGGAGTTTTATAATCCATTTGAATATCTAAGGATACGTTAGCCGTGTTTGGGGCTAAGATCAACTTAAACGTTTGTTAAGGATACGTTAGTCCAGTTTGAGACTAAGATCAACTTAACGGGACCGTTTAGATCCGATAAAAGAGCATTTGGGCTCTATTGTGCCAGTTTAGGGACGTGGTGGTCCGATATTAGTTTAGGGACGTTTCGGTCCGATGTTAGTTTAGGGACGTTTCGGTCCGATATTAGTTTATGGACGTTTCGGTCCATTATTAGTTTAGGGACGTTTCGGTCCGATATTGGTTTAAGGACGTTTCGGTCCGATGTTAGTTTAGGGACGTTTCGGTCCAGTATTGGGTGTGTGGCCGTTGGGACCCGTCACCTCTTTGACGTCGTTGAGGAATTACAACGATGAATGTCAAAGGAGTTCGGAGATGTACCCTCGAACCGGATGTAGATTGATTTAGGAGAGCCATTTTGCTCGGCCAATTTAATTTAAGGACTTATGGCCACGATTGAGCTAAGTCCAGTAAAAAAAAAAGTCCAACATTGCTTTTGCATTTCCTTTTATTTTTATTTGGGCTTTGCCCAGAAAAGATGCAGGGCATCAATTTGTTTTGGGCTCTGTTCTTTATGAATGATGCAGAGCATCAATTTTGTTTGGGCTCAGCCCTTTTATTGCTTTGCAATTTATTTTGGCTTGCTAGGCCTTTTTGATTTGGGCCTGGCCCTGCATTGCATTTGTGCAAAGCACCAAGAATCTTTTAGATTCAAGGGAAGGAGTGCAGAGCACTTTTAAATTTCTTGATCTAAATTTAGATCAAAGAGAAGAAGAAAAATCTTTTCTTTCTTTCTATCTCAGAAAACCAGAGGTTCTCTAGCAAGTGCAAGGCACTATTTTTTTATTATTTTTATTTATTTATTTATTTATTGAAGATCACTGATTTTGTCTTTTAGATCAATGATCTATTCCTAAGAGAATTTTCTCTTATTTCAAAGGTTTTTACCTTCTTCTTTGTGTTCTCCAGAAGTTCTCTTCTTCCTTTTTTTTTAATCCAAATTCTCTATCTTTTTGAAATGGGGTCTGGGGTCCTTTTTATAGTGCTCAAAAAATCAGTTAAATTTGTTAAAAAGATTTTTTCTGAGTGATTTGGGGAATTTTCCCCACCGTTGGATCTTTGATCCAAAGGCCCCTGTTTTACAGAAGAAATCTTCTTGTTTAAACAAGAACAGAAAAATATCCTTAAATCTTCACTCTGTTGTTGCGCAACTCACCAGCGTGTGACACGTGTCGCGCAGTGAGGCACTTGCGCAACAGCGCTTGCGCAACTGCGCAGACACGTGTCGCGCAGCGAGGCGCTTGCGCAACTGCGCAGACACGTGTCGCGCTGCCGTGCGCTTGCGCAGTTGAACGTTGCTTATATTTTTTAAAGAGCCTTGCTCTGATTGGACGTACTGTCTTGGGCGTTGTGCTACCGTGTCAACTTCTGACACGTGGCGTGTTGCGCGAAGCGCACGGGAACTGAAGCGTTGCTTCAAAATTTGAATTTTCAAAATTTAAGCAGAGCCTTGCTGTGATTGGGGGAACAGAGAGGAGGAAGGAGAAGTGATGAGAGGGAGTACGAGGTGGTGGGGGAGATCGGGCGATGAGATTGGGGAAGTCGCGAGAGGTAACGGCCAAGCGACGTGGGCGGAAGCGTGGGCGGAGGAGGCGGCATGGGTTACGGCGAAGGAACGGGTCGCGAGCGGGGGAAATAGAAAGTAGCCGTTGGGGGAGATGGGGGTGTAGAAGGCGGGTCGGGTTTGAGTTGAAGCGGGCGTGGGCTTGGATGTTGGGCCAAGGAGAATTAAAGGAAATTTGGTGAGAAATGGTGGAGTGGGCCGGGCTCGGGTTTAGAGGAAAAGAATTTAAGTGGGGAAAAATAAAGAAGCGAGCTGGGGGATTTAAGTAGTAAAAGGGAAAAAAATAGAAGTAAGGAAAATTAAAGTTGGGCTGGGGATTAAAATAATAGGGAAAAGAAAGGGGCCGGGCTTTTAAAATAAGCTAAAAGAATTATAGTAGAGTGGAGAAGGAAGTGGGCTGCTGGGCCGGGGTTTTAGAATAATAAGAAAATTTAGTTTATTTAAAAGTGAATGGGCTGAGTGAATTTATTAATAAAAGGGAAAGATGGAGTTTTTAAAATAATAAATAATTATAAATAAAAATTTATAGGTTAAAGAGATATACGGATATAGGCGTATATAAAAGAACCGGGCATTACAATGAGCCCATCTCTTAAGTAAGTTAAGATTTGGGTTGTCCGCCCTATGTCTAAAAGCAAAATACGGACAAGCTCGAGGCAAGGTCGGTTCTGTAGAACTGGAAGGAGTTCCAGCTATACAAACTACAGCTGATGATTTGGTGGAACCAAAGGATTGAATAGTACTTGACGAGCCTCAGCCTTTCCGCCGATCTGGTAGGGTTTTTCATCCGCCTGAGAGATACGTAGGTTTCTCGATGACAGTGGGAGCGAAGATTGCATCATGAGATGATGGCCCAACTAGTTTCGAGCAGGCCATCAAGAGTGGGGACTCTATAAGAATGGCTGGATGCTTAGCGATCTGAGATGGAATCCATGTACACCAACAAAGTATGGACTTTGGTTGCTATATCTGAAGGGTTAAATCCCCATCAGAAGCAAGTATATCTTAAGAAGATTACTTGGTGTAGATGGAAAAGTTGAGACTTTCAAAGCTTGACTTGTTAAAGGTTTTCGTCATCGACCAGGCATGGATAAAGATGAAACCTTTTTAAGTGGCTGTGCTTAAGTCCATCAAGATCCTACTTGCCACGGCTACATACCATGACTACGATATCTGGCGGTTAGGTGTCATGACTGCCTTTCTAAATAATGATTTAGAAAAGAGCGTCTATAAGTACACAGCCAGAGGGTTTCGTAGACAGTGGGAGCAGCGGAAACGTGTGCAAGATGTTTTATGGGATAAAGTAGGCGTCGCGGAGTTGGAACATCTATTTTGATGTGGTAGTCAAAGAGTTTGACTTCATCAAAATGGTAGATGAACCTTGTGCATACAAAAAGGTAGTAGAGAGTAAGGTGGTCATCCTCGTATTGTACATGGACAACATACTCTTGATAGGAAAGGAGTTTCCTATGCTACGCACGGTCAATCTCCTCTTATCACAAGGACTCTCCAAATAGGATAAAGGTAATACCTCCTAAATCCTGGGTTTTGGATCTATGAGATAGATCTAAATGGATGTTAGGATTCTCACTAGGTGTAGTGAGATGGTATCAATCGATCCTGGGGAGAATCACTGGATAGCTTCCAGGGTGGTAAGGAAGACTGAATGCCAGTCACAGGCATTGTCTTTACCCTCAGAGGAGGAGCGGTATGTTGGAAGAGTTCCAAGTTAGATATCGTGGCAAACTAGACGATAAAGGCTGGTGACATCGCTATCAAAGATACTACCAAAGAGGCAGTTTGGGTGTATATTAGTTCATGAGATGAACTAGGTTCCTACCATTGTGTGACATTAGAAGTGTGATTTTGACCAAGGAACCACGGTCCCATCAGTGACCCAGACATATTCTGAGGCAGTATCACCTGATCATGGAGATAGTTGATCTCCAGGGTGATCGAGGTTAGGAGAGTAGACTCAGAGGACAACACAGCGGATCCACTCACAAAGGCCTTTTCCCAGAGAGAGACTTTTATGGGATGGTTGAGTATGAGATACTGCAACTACTGCTACAGATGGCCCTAGTGTAAGTGGGAGATTGTTAGTTATATGTATGCCTAAGAGGCCATTACTGTACATGAGATGTATATTGTAGTGGATGCTGGGACATATATAGGTAGGACTTTCTTGCTCGACATGATAGTACGCTATCTGGTTGCTCTTTATCTTAACATGTATACTTATTGTCTCTCTGTTACATGTTGATAAAGCCCTTAGGATGTGTACTCGACTTGCAAGACTATGATGAAGATCATACTAGTGGGGCCTGGGTAGTCCATGAGTACATCCTTCAATGTTCCTAGTCGTGGGAATATCGAGACGGGGCATCGATATTTCAGAGTAGACTAGCGTATATCTTCTCGACCCATGTGATGGGCGATGGATGATCTCATATCCATTGGTGTTTGACATCAGAGATGGTATGCGGGTGCTCAGTGGAGACTGGGTATACTGAACGGACTCGCCGAGAACTCCCAGATGGTATTATACCTCACGTCAGATGGCAGTTCTCTAGTGACACTAGTACAGCTTAGTCTGTTGACCCAGATCGTCATAGAGTCTTGTGTATCTCCCACTGTGCTTTGATTTCCACCCTACCATAGCTCTACTGAGTCGTGCAAACAGGTGGTTTTTGGGTACAGTCCTGAGTCACATAGAGGCAATGAGCGATAGGAGGGGATTCGTCTCTCCCGGTATTGGGGGTTGATGTTGCGCTATGCTCGACTGGCCATAACTGGAAATCCCTGTCCAGGGTTGCGGTGATTTACTGGTAAGTGTTATCAGTAGTTTCACGCTTGTTATGGACCTTACATCGGCATGACTTATCAAGCTACTGGGGTCTGACGTTTACCATCCCTAGGTGAGATATGAGACATATCAGACGAATAGACCGGACTGTACGGTAAGTGTCACTGACTGGATTCGCAGGAGTGTGAGTAGGCTTGCTCGTTGATCTTCTGATCGCTCAATACCCGGGTGGCCGTTATGTTTAGCAGACCGCTTGCGGCTTGTGGGTGATTGATATGATCACCACTTACTGCCGGCGTATTGACGAGTCTTTAGAGTCCTACACAGAGGTTTTCTGGCTCAAGCAAAACGAAATAGGAGCGCATATGAGATATGTGCGGGACCGAGAATAATACCAGTATGAGATACTGTATTTTATTCTCGCGATTTGTATCATCGGTCGGTTATATGAGATATAGCCGGGTTACCGAATCAAGTGTTGATTCGATATATTGATACACTAGATATTAGTCGGTTATATGCGATATGACCGATCATTAAATCAAGTGTTGATTTAATGATTTAATGTATAATTATATATTTGATATATTACTTTACATTAACTAGTATTTGTTCACTTAAGATTGACTTTCTCACTTTATGTGCACAAGTTGTATATGTGATATATGTTTGTGCACTAGTTTGTATCATGATTGATGATACATGCAAACTTGGGTGTGTGTATGACTTACACCATATTTAAGATAATGGTTTGGGTTTTTATTTATTTTGGTAAAACAAAATGGTGGCTTTCTTTGTCTTGGCTTGAAGCTTCATGAAGCTTTTAAGCATCTTTGACAAAGTCCACTCATTTTGTTTTGCATAAGATTTTTTTATTAACCAAACCATTAACTCAAACTATGGTTTAGTCTCTACAAAGGTTAACTCACCCATGGTTGCATTATGATAGACTTCACTTGATTATTCTTTTTAGAAAACTTATTATTCTTTTCTTTCTTCTTCTTCTTCTTCATTTTAAGAAGAAAAGCTTGCTAGAAATTTTCAAGTGAAGAAATAAAGTGAGAAATCCAAATCCAAAGTGAACTCACTTCCTATTTCATCATCCTTTACTACTTGCCATTTAGTTTAGGGTGTTCTCTTCACAAAGTTCATCACCTAGTGAAGATGGAGCTTGAGTTTGAGTCTCCTCGACGTAGATTATCTTCGGCCTCGAAGTCAACGAGCTAGCCCGTTCATTTCTCCAAGGAAACCGTCACAAGAGTCTGGGATCTCGATGATCGCAGCGAAGGGACGTCAACATGGAGCTTTAGAAGTGAAGGACCGGATCTACAAAGGTTGTAATCCCTAACTCTTAGAAATAAAGTTGTTTACTTGCTATTAGTTTCGCCTAATCTCTAGTCTAAGATCTTGGTTTAGGGTTGTTCGGCACGGCTACAATTTTAATCGGGCATGGTTGATACCTTGTAGAACCTTATTAGTGTTCCTAGTAACCCTACAAATATTATCATCATTAAGGGGTACAAAAGAATAGGCATGCAAGAATATTTTTTTAATATCATTTTAATATGTGTTAGGGATTAGGAGTTGAAACTAAGATTATTATGAGAAGAAGGCGACAGAGGAGTGGAGAGAGGCGGATCCTATCTTTTGTTTGAGTCGGATGCCGATGGGTTGAAAGCGTAGGCTCGTACTAAATCCTCATTAGATCCACGCTCCAATTTTTCCTTGATGTTTGGGTGGTACCGTAGCGTCGGCGTCGTCGATACGAAGGCGTGGGTATTTTTTTCGGAATTTTTAGAGTTCTGAGGTGTGAGAAATCAATGTTTGAAGGCGTATATTTTTAGGGCTTTTTTACCAACTATAAAATCCAAAAACTGTTAAAAAAATCCTCAAATCCGCGCCCTCAATCATTTACAATGATTCTGCTGCCGCCGCCTCTCATCTCACCCGTTGGATCATGATCCAACGGGCGAGATCGGACCGCCAAGAGCCACAGCCGCCGCCACGTGCCTGCGTGTGTGGGGATCACGAGTTTTCGCGTGGTCCCCACCACGTGGGCGCCGATAGAGGCTCTGGGCCGTTGGATCTTGTGATCCAACGGTTCAGGTTAAAGGGAATTTTTTTTATTTTTTTATTTTTTTTATATAAATACTAAACTGATTTATATTTTAAAAAATGAATTTGGTTTTAAAATAATTGTTAAAAATAGTTTAAAATACGGAAAAATTATGGAAAAATTTCAGAAAATATATTTTATTGTTAGCATTAGTATAAAAATAATTTTGGGCTAAAAATAAATAATATATCCCATATTTACGATTTTAGCTTAGTTATTATAATTATTTAATATCTTATTTATCCTTTAAAATATTTTTAATTACGAATTATTTATTTTAATCGATAATAAAAATATGTAGATTATTTTAAGGCATTATAAAACATTTTAAGCCTATACAAACAATAAATAGATTTTAGAAAAATTCCTTTAATCATTTTCAATGCTTTGAAAATTATTAACATTACTTTAAAAATTATTCTTCTATCAACGAAACACGTAAATAATTATTTGATAGTAGAAATTTAAATAAAATATATTTTATTAGGTATTAGAAAACACGGTCGTTACAATCTACCCTCCTTAAAATAATTTCGTCCTCGAAATTTCAGAAGGTAGGTCAAGGAAAGAAAAAAAATCACCAAGAAGGGTTTATCGTGGTTAAAAATTTTGGGTCTCGCTCTCTCGTCCCATTTCCTCGCTTCCGTGTGTGTCTGCCTAGTAGTTCTTTCTTCATATAGCTCTAGCCAGCTGGATTGTCTTGTCGCTCAAGGTTTCATCCTTCTAGTATTCCGACCGGTTGCTGCTCGTAGGTTATGCTAACATTTTCGTGATCTTGGAACGATCAAAAGTATGGCTAGGGTTACCAGCATACCCTCCAAGGAAAGTAGCAAAAGTAGGCTATACACAAACCCACCGTCTCCTTCCAAGATGTTAAACAGCCGATGAGTCGTGGGCTGAGCTTTCCGCGCTCTCTTCATTGCATCACCATCTCCACTTTTTATACAATTATCTCAATCTTATAAATTCTCCATCTTCAGGATCGCCCCAACCGATCGGCACTTTTCCTATATAAAACTTGACTCCTCTCATCCGCTTCATGTGTTTCAACCATCTGTGTCCTCACGTTCTCCTTAGAGTAGTGTTCCTATATCTTCAAGATGAACATTACCATCGCCAGTTCTAGATTTGAACATGATAGTTGCATCCACAAGTCGTTAGTTGCCTTGACGCATATGCAACTATATCGCCGCGCTGATACATCACACCACCAAGTCCCTTCTCCAAAAAATCGTTGTGGATGTTAAAACTTCCGGATCTATTGAGTATGACAACGGTGGGTGCATTAGTTACGATCTACCCTCCTTAGAATAATTTCATATTTGAAATTTTCAAAGGAGTAGCCACTACTAGGCACGGAAATCAGTAACGCTGTCAGGAATCCTCTTTGCTGCATGTGTCGCTCCCGCGAGTTGGTGTATCACTTGATACATGGAAAGTCTCTGAAGGGTTTAGGTATAAGGAATCGGAAAACGTAAAATCAGTAGTTGCTTCCAGATAGAAAAGTTTGGAAGTTGAAGGGAGGTTGTGAATTGATGGAAAACTTGCGAGATATAACATAAAGCCAACTAGTCGAAATTACGAAAACTAGAGAAATTATGGTGAGTTTAACTAAGATTTGCATCGAAGGATAAGTAAGCATGGTATCAAAAGAAAGGTTGAAAAAGAAAAGAGTACCTCTGCTGTCTTGCCACGTGGTATCAGCCTTCTCGGCTGTCATGGTGAAGGTCTGGCGTTTGGGTCCATTTCTCCGCGCTTGCTGAAAAACACGCTCATGTGATGGCAAGGGTGGTCCCTTTGGTGATGCCCCTTGACCGGTTGGTTTAGTGGCAGAAAGTGGCCGGTTTCCTTGTGTTGGTGCACCATAATTAGCCGGCTTGTTGACGGGGCCTGATTGTCTCCCTCTCTGAGGACAGTCCCCAATGGCATGATCCGGAGACCCACAGACTATGCAAAGTTTGTTCAAAATGCGTTAGTCTCTCCTGTAGTGTCCGGTCCTACCACAATGGTTGCATATAATGGCTGGTTTTCCGAAGATAGTTGGTTCGGCTGGTCTCTTCGGTTGTTGTCTCCCATTGAATCTGGAAGATGATCCCTCAAGAATTTGATTGGCTGGTCGCTTAATGCCAGACAAACGGCCATCCTTCCTCATGCGTATCTGAAGGTCTTCAAAGTTTCGTGCTGCCTCTAAGATTTCATCATAAGTCGAAAGAGTAGCAGAAGACATGGAGGACTGCGTCTTCAGGTCCAATCCTTGCCTGAATCTCTTAGCATAAAGTTCTGGGGTTGCCATCAGATGATGCGCGAACCGACTTAACCTTGCGAACTCCGAAGTGTACTCGTCCACCGACTTATCCCACATGCTCCCTTGTTAGAGTTGTATAAACTCTCTTTCCATCTCTAGGTGTGCCACGGCTGGAAAATACTGGGTATCAAAACGTTGTTTGAACGTTTCCCAGCCGATGGGTTCCTTCAATCTACTTTCCTCTGCCTCCTACCGTATCCTGGAATTATCCGTAAGTTGTAGCTTAGCGATGTTCTCCCATGCATCCTTCGGAATTTGGGCGGCACTGAGATCATTGACTGTTCCCTTGAGCCATTCCTCATATTCTAAGGGAGTTTCCTTCCCCGAAAAATTCTTACGGTGGAGTGATCTGAACTGCTTCACTCCCGCCGAACCTTGAGAAACTGGGGCTAGTGCCTTACTTAAAATCTTTTCTTGCTGCTGCCTACTTTCTCGTAGCTCCTGATGAAGGGCAGCTGTCTGCTGCTGCTGCTGCTCCAGTAGTCCTTGCATCATTTGTAGCATTGCTGTTTGTTGGGCAGTGGCTTCATTGTCTCCATTTCCCCTTCGTTTGCGGTGATGGTGTCGTCCAGCCATTGATGATCTGAATCAGAATAGGTTAGGATACAAACAGGCTGAGGGATGAGACAAGATAATAACTTGCATGGAAGAACAACAATTACTGCAAGAGAGAGACTAATAGGAAGAGCAAGAGACACAAGAGAGATTTTTGCTCGAAACTAAGATTTTATTATCCAACTTCAATATGGAGAGTACAACCAAAAAGTAAGGACATGCCCCTTATATCGTTTTTTTCGGCTAAAGAAAAGAAAAAAGACTTATTAGTCTCGATTATGGGAGTTCAACAAGTCGCGATAGGCCCCCGTACTAAGAAAGGTACGGTCCTTCCCATGGTGTCTTGCGGGGACAACTGCCTGAGTTTCTTCGGCCTCGAGTTCCTTTTCACTCAAAGCTTCGTCCTTCGACTCATCTTCGGCAGGAGCCTCGTTCTCGGATTCCACCTCTATAGGTTCTTCTTCTTCTGCAGGAGCCTCCCCATCAGGATCATATTCCATAGGATTCTCTTCCGCCGCAGGTGCCTCTTTTTCTGGACACTCCTGTATATGCTCTTCTTTTATATGATCTTCTTCATCTTCGGAGTCATTAGCCATCATAGGCTCCGGAGTTGCAGCATCGACTTCTTCGTCTTTCGAGTTGTTGTCGGAAATAACCTCCTGAGAGTCTACAACTTCATCGTCTGAATCTCCAGATGTAGCTTCAAAAGTAATATCGGGCATGTCATTCTCGTCGGAAAGATTTGTCATGGCCTGAAGGGAAGGTCGTGGACAGGGTACAAAATGTCAAAGAAGGGACAAGGGACATAGGAAAATTATGAAATCGGTAGAGATGGATGAGATTCACAAATATAATAAGTCAGTTAACGATTTCATTTTAGTACACAAGAAGACCTGCATGGGCCACCACTAAAACCTGTCACGCCCCGCTTCCCAAAAGAAGGTGAAGGATGACGTGGCAAAGTCCGCAACCTAACTGTATTGAAGGTGGTCTATTCAACACAGTTACGTTAAGCGTATGAATATCTAACATGCAGGATGTGTAACAAAATCGAAGTAATAAAAGCGAAAGGCATTTATTTCCATTAACCAAACTTTATTACATCCCAAAAGAAAGAGTAAAATAAACTAAGTAGTTTAATTACTTCAAAGGAGAAACAAAAGCCCTAAACATGTGGGCAACAACAAAAATTAAATCTAACTAATCTTCCATCGTCCAGTCTGCATAATCTTCATAAGTTGCTGTTCCCTGATAAAAATCAGGAAATACCTCAATGAGGTATCACGTGCTTACACGTGACTAAGGGTCACGTGTTGGCACGTGATAGTTTCCTATGATCTCCACTTTATAGAATTAAATTCTAAATCAAACAAAAATGTAACAAAACAGTCAGGAAATACCCCAGTAGGGTATCACATGCTAACACGTGACCAAGGGTCACGTGTTGACACGTGATAGGTTCCTGCGATCTCTGCTTTATAAAATTAAATTCTGGTCAAAGAAAAATATAAAAAAATATAAGGAAATACCCCAATGGGGTATCACGTGCTGACACGTGATGGTTTCCTGGAACTCTGTTATTATAAAAGTAAAATTCTAATCAAGCAAACAATTATGGGAGTCACGTGCCCATACGTGACGAACCATTAAAGAAACCACTAAAGGAATTAAAAGGCATGATAAAACGGCAAAGAAAGATCCCGACGAGGCATCACGTGTTTGCACGTGACCAAGGGTCACGTGCTGACACGTGATGATTCCTTAACTTTTTAAAGAAGCAGAATTTAATTCTGTTTAAAATGTTAATCAAGGGGGGTCACGTGTCAACACGTGATAGGATTCTAAGCTCTCTAAATTGATAGAATTAAATTCTAATCAAACAATCAATTAATGGAGTCACGTGCCCACACGTGATGGACCTTTAATCCCACTGAAAATGATTAATAAAGTATAATGAAACACTAAGGAAAAACCCCAATGGGGCATCACGTGCTTATACGTGACCAAGGGTCACGTTCTGACACGTGATGATTCCTTAGTACTGCTAAAAGGAAGAATCAAATTTTGAATAAAAGAGGGTCATGTGTCAACACGTGACAGGTCCCTCAGCTCTTTAATTGGTAGAATCAAATTCTATTTCAATGATTGAACACTAGGATCACGTGCCAACACGTGATAGGCTTTTATGCCTTCTGAACTAACAAAATTAAATTCTAATTAAGGGAAATAAAAAACCTTAATATTTTCCTAGATCTTTCCAAACAGAAGGATTGTGCTCTGTAAAGTGGAGCACCGTTGGATTAAAAATCCAATGGTGATTAAAAATCACCAATTTATGGAAAGTTTTTTTATACAAGGAAAGATTTCCCTAAAATTCACCAAGAATAAGAAACAGAATATCTTTTGGATTAAAAAACCAATGGTGAATAAAATTCACTGAGATCATGTTAGTTACAAAAACAAACAAAATCTTTGAATGAAAGATTTACTAAACAAATTGATTCTTTTCTTTCTCCTATAAATAGGAGCCAAGAAGAGGAAGGGGATATAGAATTTTGGGATCTTGAAATTTTCTAAAGGCAAATAGTAGACAGAAAAGAAAGGAGAATTTAATTCTCAAGAAAGAAACCCTAGGTGAGAAAGAGGAAAAGGATCAAAACTTCATAAAGAAAAGAGAATTTAATTCTCAATCTAAGAGTTTAACTCTTCTGCAAAAGGACTTAGATCTTCCTCTGGTTAAAGATCTGCAGAAGCAAATCACCCCACAGGTTGAGAATTTAATTCTCATCGGGGAGATTCTGCCATGCAGATCCAAGACTTAGAGAGGGAATTGAGTTTAGAGAATTTAATTCTCCCAAAAACAGAGCTAGGGTTTAACCCTATATGAGAATTTAATTCTCCCAAATTCATAGGAATTTAATTCCTCCAAGAAAAAACAGAACTAGGGTTTAACCCTATATGAGAATTTAATTCTCCTAAATTTATAGGAATTTAATTCCTCCAAGACAGAAAAAGCTAGGGTTTAACCCTATATGAGAATTCAATTCTCCCAAATTCATAAAGAATTCAATTCCTCTAAATGAAATTGGGGTTTAACTCTACATAAGAAATTAATTCTTCCACATGAATAGGAATTTAATTCCTCTAAAAACCATAATTAGGGTTTAACCCTACAGAGAATTTAATTCTTAAAAAATAAAGAGACTTGAAAGATCTCCGTGCATGTAAAGAGCTAGGTCACGTGTACCCACGTGACCCTTAAACAACTCCCCCAAAAAAATGAGAAGAAAAAGCTTTGAGGCAATGCCTCACGTGCTCCCACGTGACCCTCATTATATAGGGAACAAAAACAAAGGCAATACTGGCTTTAGGCGCTCTCACGTGTCCCCACGTGACCCCTAATAAATATTCTAACAAACCAGGGAATGAGTGCTCATCACGTGCCCACACGTGATGGTTCTGTAAATTGAAAGTGTTTAACACTTATTTGCAGTTCTAACAACAAAGTAAGGGAGATCTGGCCCCACCTTTGGGTGCCCTCACGTGTTCCCATGTGACCCCTTCCTCCCTGGTGTTTAACACTAATTTGAGCATTTCATTTCCCGTGTTTAACACTGTTTTCCTCCCTAGTGTTGAACACTTATTTGAGTACTACTTTGAGCATCTCATTTCCAGTGTTTAACACTGTTGTCCTCTAGTGTTTTAACACTATTTTTAGCCAAATTGGCTAAGTTCCCAGAGGCAAAAAGTTCCCCTTCGAATAAATCTCAAAGTTGAGTAAAACTCAGAACTACAATGTTTAATGCTCAGTCAAAAGACAAAAATGTATCAGAGCCCTCAAACTCTTGTTTAGCATTGCTAAATGATGGGGGGCTGAACCTAGACAAATGTCTAATAAAGGGCCAATATTTCAAAGTTAATTGGACTTAGTCCAAATTGGCCATAAGTTCTCAATTCAGATTTAACTGAGTAAATGTGCTCATAATCTAATTAATTTATCATAGTTCCAAATTGGACTACAGATCCCTAATCAACTTTGGTTCAAGGGTACATCTCTTCACTCCTTTGATATTTGTCGTTGTAATCCCTCAACGTCTTCAGAGAGGTGATGGGTCCCGACAACCACATATTTCATGGACTATGATGTTCTTAACCTCGACCGTGATGTCTTTAAACTAATATTGGACTGTGGGGTCCTTAAACTCATGGACTATGATGTCCTTAACCTCGACCGTGATGTCTTTAAACTAACAATAGACCGTAATGTCCTTAAACTAATCGACCGCAATGTCCCTAAGCTAAACAATAGAGTCTAATTGCTCTTTTGTTGGATCTAAATGATCCCGTTAAGTTGATCTTAGTCTAAAAATAGACTAACGTATCCTTAACATACGTTTAAGTTGATCTGAGTCCCAAATAAGACTAATGTATCCTTAAACCCAAACGCCAAACCCAAATCTAAGAAAGATACGGATTTGGACTAGTCCACGCCCTATGGGCGACAATATAAATTATTCTCCGTATCAATCCACGGGCAACTAAAAACAAAACAAACACACACGACATGAAGTGACTATCTATAGAAGGAGAAAGTTATTACCGCGATGCGGTAGCGTAATTAACTGTAGGAGCTTGCGCCTGCAGGGCAGAGCGTCCCCACAATCAAAAACCCCTCAAATGAGGGGGAATCTGACGAAGTCTGCTACATCGGCCACATCCGTTTAAACCTTCGATACACGGTGCCATAAATCAACTTGGCCTCTTCGGAGAGGTGGACAGATAGCACCAATTGGCATCTTCCCCAAAATTCAGGCAAGACGTTCATCGCGTCTTCCCGCGTCTTTCGGCGGGGAACAGTTGGCTTCACACCTTGATCCTCACCATAATACTCATTCTTATCTGACGGACATTCCAAAGATAGAGGAAGAAGAGGAAGGTCCGTCAGCGAGTTATACTCAGATAAGATTGCCTCATAAGGAAGTAAAGGTACAGAATCAAACAGGTGTATATAAATATAATGAATATGATGTACATGGGTTCAAAGGTATGAGGTTATATACAAATTAGATATGTGAATATGAGTAGGTTGTGTGAGGTATATGTTTGGTAAAGGTTCAAATCAAGTCAAACGAATATTCAGTCTAAGAGTTAGATCAGGTTAAGCCAGGTGTGTATTGATGGAATTGACTGGTGAACATACTCGTATCCTTAAGGTATCCCATGACTAGCTGGAAGCAGTATGATCTGGTGCTCGTGCCTGGGGTGGCAATCAATGCGGTAGCGTGAACATTCCTGAAAGGTGTCCCATAAATACGATGGAGATTTGTCTAGCGTGAATATCACTCAAGTGCACATGTATTACCACCCTTCAGTTCCATAATAAACAACAAGTCTAAACTGGTAATATATCCACATCCAAGATACTGAATAATTCGTGTCCTACAAAGAAAGGTAGATAAGATAACAGGTAGGTATATCACATGATGTGGGTTTAGTGTTGAGTATCAATAGGTATTGTAAACGTTTTAGTTTTTTAAACAAGGGTCCGAATACTCGCGATTATTCCGTTGTGGCCACGGAACAACAACTGGGAAGTGAAATGTACCGTTTCACTTCCAAGGATCATGATCGAGTAGTAGGGGAATCCGAGTTCCGAATCTCCTTGCCTAATCAAACTACCCATCCCCGTGGTTCAGTATAAAGGTTTTGACGAATTAGAGTTAGTGCGTATACCTCTAGGCATGGAATTTCCACATTGTATGTCATCCATCTTTTGGATCATTCGCCCTCAAATAGGGTTAGTATTCACCCGAATATCGGGTTAGTAGTCGTCCACACATTGGACTGGTCACCGTGCCTGCAGGGATCTTCATATATGTATAGTCGTCCGTATATCAGACTGGTCACCCGGAATATCGGGATCTTCTCAATAAGTATTTCATACTTAGGTCCGCACATTCTAACCCTAACCGTATCATGTGTTGTATACGTCATAGATTTGTAATCAAGAAGTTGATCTCATTTAATATGGCCCTCCACAACCACTCATTTTATATTGTTATCTTCTTAAGTTTGTAAGGTACTTTGTAACATCTTATAGAACACTTAGTTAACAAAGGATAATAGTGTTTAAGTATATTTATTGTTTCTAAGAAAACCATAATGTTTAAAATATTTATCATTTTGGAAAACCCATAATATTTTATTGAGAAAATATTCTTTTAATAAAAGGTTACGGTATTTATTTGAAAATTATCTTTTAATAGGGTTTTAGATATTCTTTTTGAAAAATATCGTTATACGGGTTATGGTCTTTGTTGAAAATAGCCCTTTAGTAAAGGTCAAGGTACTTAAATGAAATTATCTATTTTTAGGATGGATGGAGGTATTTTATTGTAAATAATAATTTTATGAAATTATAGTGTTTTAAGTTTGAGGTAACATTTTAGAAAATACGTTCGTGTTGGCAACCGCTGCACATGGACGGCAGGATTTGTGTCCTTTTCAGGGACGATTGCCTATCAACCATGATGTACTCGCGTAAAACATTACCCTATTATTAAGTTAACTCTTTAAATTCTAGTTAACATTCTAAGAGGAATTAATGTAAAAACATCCCTTCGAGTGGAAGGGCTAAGTTGGAAAAACCATATGTCGTTATTTAGATTTAGTATTATCCCCTCTCAAAGGGAAAAGGGGATTTAACAAAATTTTAGTAGTTGGTGAAAAAGTGTAAGTTAAATATATATATATATATATATCGTATCTAAAATAATTATTCCAAATATCTTATCTCACGTGGATATTTTAAACAAATATGACCTTTTTAACAAAACGAAGGTATTTTTGTGAAAGAAACCTATTTCGAGATCACAAAAGTAGCATGGGTGAGTGTGGGTATGTAAGGGGTGAATTAATACCCATGGTTTATAACATTAAGCTTGTCACATTCCATGTTGTATGAGAGTGCAATATTTTTCGGCATATAGGAGTGATTAAGGAAACCATTTTAAACACGGGTTAATATTATCATCATTAAGAGGTATAAAAGAATAGGCATGCAAGAATATTTTTTTAATATCATTTTAATATGGGTTAGGGATTAGGAGTTGAAACCAAGATTATTATGATAAGAAGGCGATAGAGGAGTGGAGAGAGGCGGATCCTACCTTTTGTTTGAGTCGGATGCCGATAGGTTGAAAGCGTAGGCTCGTACTAAATCCTCAATAGCTCCGTGTTCCGATTTTTCCTTGATGTTTGGGTGGGACCGTAGAGCCGGCGTCGTCGATACAAAGGCGTGTGTATTTTTTTCGGAATTTTTGGAGTTCTGAGGTGTGAGAAATCAATGTTTGAAGGTGTCTATTTATAGGGCTTTTTTACCAACCATAAAATCCAAAAACTGTTAAAAAAAATCCTCAAAATCCGCACCCCCAATCATTTACAACGATTCTGCCGCCGCTGCCTCTCATCTCACCCGTTGGATCATGATCCAACGGGCGAGATCGCGCCGCCAAGAGCCGCCGCCGCCACGTGCCCGCGTATGTGGGGATCACGCATTTACGCGTGGTCCCCACCACGTGGGCGCCGACAGAGGGTCTGGGCCGTTGGATCTTGTGATCCAACGGTCCAGGCTAAAGGGAATGTTTTTTTTATATAAATACTAAACTGATTTATATTTTAAAAATTGAATTTGATTTTAAAATAATTGTTAAAAATAGTTTAAAATACGGGAAAATTATGAAAAAATTTTAGAAAATATATTTTATTGTTATCTTTAGTATAAAAATAATTTTGGGCTAAAAATAAATAATATATCCCATATTTACGGTTTTAGCTTAGTTATTGTAATTATTTAATATCTAGTTTAACCTTTAAAATATTTTTAATTACGAATTAATTATTTTAATCGATAATAAAAATATGTAGATTATTTGAAGGAATTATAAAACAATTTTAAGCCTATACAAACAATAAATAGATTTTAGAAAAATTCCTTTAATAATTTTCAATGCTTTGAAAATTATTAACATTACTTTAAAAATTATTCTTCTATCAACGAAACACGTAAACAATTATTTGATAGTAGAAATTTAAATAAAATATATTTTATTAGGTATTAGAAAACACGGTCGTTATATCTTTCTTCACTGGGTTGTATAAGTAAGATTTCAATAAATCTTTACAGAACCAACTATACAATCCTAATGATCTCAATAGATAAATCAAGTTTCGAATCGAAGGAGATAAAGGATTGTGTTTTAGAGATTAGGAAAGTTTAAAACCGATTCGAAGAAGTTTTTTAAAGGATTAAAAAAAGTTTAAAACAGAAATTTCTTCAACAATTTAGAGATCTTTCGATTCTAATAACTAAAAAAATCTAAAGCACTGAAAGATATTTTCTTTCAAAAACAATAGTAAAAACTTAAGAACGATTCAAAGAAGTTTTCAGAAAGAATAAGAAAGAGTAGAATCAAATGAAACTTCTTTGAAAACTAGAGATCTTTCTTTGCTATAAAGACTAGAAAATTTTAAGGTTCTTGAAAGATCTCTTCTACATAGTATTAAAAATTTATGAATTAAGAGAGAGAGAGTTTTCTCATGAAAAAGTTAAAGAATGATAAAAACTAGAAAAGATTGTTTCGTGAGAAGAATTGTATGTAAAAACACAAGTCAAGAGTCCTTTATATATGATTTTTGAGTGTGGGAAGTTAAAATAACCGTTCCCGTACTTTGGGACCACTGGGGACAGTTATGGGAAGTTAGAATTTAAAATTCAAAACAAAATTCAAATTTTGAAAAACTTTTAACTGCCATGGACGTCTATCGATGGACGCCCTAGGGACGTCCATGATGGATGCCTATTTTTTGATATTTCAGACACTGAAATCATTATAATTTTATGTTCGGTTATCCGATTTTGACTTTTTTGGGCTCATTGGAAAGATCTTCTCAAGACCTACATTTTAGAACCCTAATTTTAGAACTCTAATAAAAAGTGTAGTTATCTCTTTAAGTAAATAGGTATATAATATAGACGATTAGGATCAGTGTCACGCCCTGCTTCCTAATAGACGAAGACGGTGACGTGGCAAGCCCGCGGCATATTTAACCAGAGAAGGTCATTCCCTAAATAAATATATTAAGCGTATTAAAATAATAATACATAATACAAGAATAAATAGAAACTGTAAACATTTTCAACAAACATCTTTATTTACATTCAACTTCCAATATTTACAAGTACATGAGTTTCAGCTGAAAAGTAAATACAATAAAAGAAAATGCCTAAACATGTGGTATACATAAACCGAAGAAATGTGAAGCTGAGCTAGTCCTGAGTAACGATCCGGTTGTAGTTCTCCTCTATGGTCTCCACCTCCTCTGTCTCGACCGTATCTGACGAACATTCCAAGAGAAGAAAAGTGGGTGGAATGTCTGTCAGTGAACTAGCACTCGGTAAGTCATAAGAATAAAGTAAGAATAAAGAAAATGACAAATGTAGAATATATAGATGATGAGTAAGAGTATATGTTCATGGATGAATATGTACTATGGTTCTCTATATGGTCACTATGTTAACATTAAGTTCCAAGCGTGAATGTCAACGCAGCCGTAAAAGTAATCACAAGCTTAAAAGTGGGACCCCAGGAGTAAGAAAACACGGGCCTATTTCATGTGTTAGTATCAGGGCTCTAGACCGTGGATGAGTTAACCCGACTGATATTTGAGTAAAATAAAAAAAAGATTAATACGGGACTCTGGAAGCTCTATTGGATTCACACAAGAAACTATCCCAAGCACACCGAGTATAATATATTATAATTGTAAGACAACCTTAGTTGATTTGATTGGTTGATTATGACATGTCTTGTTCGAAACCATAGATTGCAAAAGGTGTAGAATGAAGTCGAGTGAATCGAGTAATATGCGAGTCATGACAATTGCAATCTTGGTTCGAATCAAGTTTGTTCCTGTAGATTGGGTTCGAGTTCATGTTCGAGTTTAGATTCGAGTTTCGAGTTTAGGATTTGAGTTCGAGTTTAGATTCAAGTTTCGAGTTCGAGTTCAGGTCTTTTTATATGAATTGATTTAAACTGTTAAAAATATTATGTTCGGGAGAAATCGGCAACTGCTGCATATGGACGGCAGGATTTGTGTCTTTTTCCAAGATAATTGCCATTTTATAACTCCGTTAAGTTTTCTAACCTAAATAGGCAAGCACTCACTTTCTCCGGCTCTCTAGGGCTCAAGAGAAATGATACCGCTTAAATCTATATTAATCTAGAGTCCTTAAGTATTGTTTGCATATCTCAAGGTTTTTTATTTATGAAAACATACTTTAATATTGTTTAAAATAAACCTCGAGGGTGATTTATAATATTTAAGATTTTCATGAACATGTATTTTAATTGTTGTGGTATTTTAGTAGTAAAACCTAGCTTTTTGAAGGTTTATGGTATCTTTATGAAAAATACAACTTTTGGAAACTTGGTGGTATTTTATTAAAAATTCTAATTTTTCATTTAAAAAAATATAGTTTCATAATATGTTTTTATTGAAAATACGAATTCATAGTTTTATATAATTTTCCAAAATTTAGTTTTGTTTAGAAAAGTCGTATTTTTAAAAACCGTATTTTTATTTCCTTTCGAAACCGAATACTCCGTGAGAAGTTTTGCATCTTGCTCTACCGTCCCAAGGATGTGCGATAATCTGCATCATCCATTAGCGGGTCCCCTAACGAGGGTTGTAGAGGCCTAATTGCCAAGGATTCCAAAAAAAATATCGATTAAAAGAAACCCATTTTGAAAAATGTGGTATTTTAATGTAAAACTTATTTTTTATATTAGCCATATATTTAAAATACCGTGCTATGAAACCATAGTGTGCGTTTGGGGTAGGTTGTTACCCCATGAAGTTTTCCTAAAGGTATTTTTAACAATTATCGAAGTAAGGGTTATACTAAAGTTCATGGTATTTTAATGAAAAAGTTCGTTATTTGATTATTTCTCATGAAAACTTCATTAAACTAAAATCTAAATGATTGCAAATACGGTTGCGAATGGTGTAAGAAAATTAGTTTGACCTATCTTGCTTAATTAGGGTAGTACAAAGGTTAAAATTATACATATCGGAGTTAACTCCACTTTACCTATATGTTTTTAAAAGATGATTTGAGATGAAAGAAAAATAGAGAAGAGAGACTTACTCGTTGTGTAGCGTTGGGAAGGGATTAAAAAAGAGAGAGGGGGTTTCATGGCATCGCAGAAACGACTTCGATTTTCGATGGAAAGAGCTTGGTTGCTAACTCCACTTGCACTTAGAAACTTTTGGGATAATTTTGATAGAAATTTTTAGAATTGAGGGGAGATAGGGAATGTGATGGTATTTATAGTGAAGAATTTAGGGTTTGGGAATTAAAATTTTGGATTAAAATAATTAAAATAGTGTTAAATGGTGAATTGAATGGTCACTGTTTAATTGCAGGGAAATCAGACAGTGCAGGGGAGTTGAGGGGAGCTGAAGGGGTGTGTGTGCGTGCGTAAAGCACGGAGTCGTTTGGAGCCATCTCAACCGTCGGCGCCATCCAATAAGAAGAAACGGGTGGTCGGATCTCGATGGCTTGCTTCAAGATTCATGCCACGTGTCTAGTTTAGTGTTTACTCCTTTTGTGCCGGTTTGATTTTTCTGAAACTTTTCATTTCTCCGTGAATTGCACGTGCAACTATTGGGCTTCCGACAAATTAAAAAGAAAAATCTAAAAATAATTGGGTCTGATGGGATTCGATCACACAGGCTATGTCGCAGTAGTGTAGATGTTTTATCAGTGAGCTATAAGTTTCTTCTTTCTTTTATTGAACAAAAATAACTTATAACTCCTATACAGGATGAAATACCCCTTTCTATACATTTAAACAAATAATTTTGTACAGGGGTTTCAGAGTCGTTACAATCAGAAAAGAGATTCTAACTATTGAGATCGACTTTAGACTCAAAGAAAATAAAAAGTCTTGAATACGTCTGTTGCTTGACTTCTTCGATATTTCCATTGAACTTGAATTTGGATCTTCAGAGTCGTTTATCGATTGATGTTATTGTTGTGTTGCTAGTTGAAATGTCGATTATTCTCTTGCATGACTAAATCCATTGCTTTTAGCATTTTAACATATCTGACATGATTAGTAACATACAGTATCTTTGAAATATGGTTTTTGTAAAATAATCAAAATTAAAAAGAATGAGGCTCATAAGTCAACACTTCCTTCTTCCTCCCCTCCGCCATCGTCTTCGGCGCCGGCACCGCCACCCTCGGCCTCCCCCGTCCTCTTCCTTCTGCATCACCACCACCACCACTACCACCATCTTCCTCCTCCTCAAGACCTCCAAATCCTCCTCCCACATATGCCACCTTCCTTCTCCCTCCACCGCCACAACCACCATCACCAACACCGACTCCTATCATCATCTTCTTCTTCTTTTTCATCGTCATCAACATCACCTCCCACCATCATCATCCTCAACTTCCTCTTATTCTTCTTCCTTCTTAAGACTCCCAAATCCCTCTCCCATCTCCGTGACCCTCCTCCTCCCTCCACCGTCGCTACCACCACCACTGGCCCCCATCATCATCTTCATCATCATCTTCTTCTTCATTATCATCACCCCACCACCTCCATCATTTTCCTCTTATTCTTCTTCTTCCTGCTCAAGACACCTAAATCCCCCTCTCACCTCCGCCACCCTCCTCCTCCTTCTACCGCCGCAATCACCACCACCGCCGACTCCCATCATCATCATCATCATCATCATCATCTTCTTCTTCTTCTTCTTCATCATCACCCCCACCACCATCATTATCTTCATCTTCTTCTTCTTCTTCTTCCTCCTCCTCCTTAAGAGCCTCAAATCCCCATTCCACCTCCGCCACCCTCCTCTTCCTTTCGATGCCACAACCGCCGCCGCCGCCGTCGCCGACTCACATCATCATAATAATCATCATCATCATCATCTTCTTCTTCTTCTTCATCGTCTTCATTATCATCACCTCCCACCACCACCATCATCAACAACTTCTTATTCTCCTCAAGACTCCTAAATCCCCCTCCCACCTATGTCACTCTCCTCCTCCTTCCACCGCTGCAACCATCACCACCACCACCACCAAGTCCCATAATCATCATCATCTTCTTCAACATCATCATCACCCTCCCCCACCACCATCATCTTCCTCTTCCTCTTATTCTTCCTCCTCAAGACTCCCAAATCCCCTTTCCTTCTCCGCCACCTTCTTCCTCCCTTCGCCGCTGCAACCACCACCACCATCACCACCACCGACTCCCATCACCATTATCTTCTTCATCTTCATCTCATCTTTATTATCATCACCTTCCTCCGCCGCCGCCTCCATCTTCCTCATATTCCTCTTCCTCCTCCTCAAGACCCCCAAATCCCCCTTCTATCTCCGCCACCCTCCTCCTCCCTCCGACGCCGCAACCATTACCGACTCCCATCATCATCATCATCCTCCTCCCTTCACCGCCGCAACCACCATCATCACCAACTTCCATCATCATCATCATCATCATCACCCCTCCTTCTCCTCTTGCGGCGCCGACCCCCCTCTCTGACTCATCCTCGTCTTTCCCTAAAGAATACATTAATGATTTGATTAATGTTCAATGACTTTTAAATTATTAATATATAATTTATAATTAATTAATTATATTTTGAAAATGGCAAAATGGTTATTTGACATGATGAACAGTAACGCTGATCGATAACTCATGATGGGTTTTTTAATCATTTCAAAGGTAATGGGAGTTTTGTGATTCTGACATAAAGTTGTATGGAGTTTTCCGTAAATAAGCCAATGTTTATATGAAGAGTCTTTTATATATACCCTTAAAATTTTATGATAATTTGATGTACCTCCATTATTCTTCGATGTTATCCTGATTGATCGTGCGAAGAGAAGTGTTTTGTAAATAACCGCAATCAAGAAGGTGTCGCTAGTAGCTAGCCGTGATGAGTATGGGTCGTTTGCAGGGAAACGTGAACTCTTTTCTTGGTTTAGACGAGTTGATGAAAGATTTGTGATTGTTTGTCGTTATATTTTAAAACGGATATATAATTTATAATAAAAAAAAGCTTGTAGAGTTCATAGGACTTAGTAGTAATGGATGAATAATTAAAAATGACTCTTTTATCTTTTAATAGTTTAAAAATAGAGCGAAAGTGATGAATGTAGATTAGGGTTCTTGGAGAAAACTAGGGTTTCCCCACTACTAACACTTGTCCTTTCATTGATCTCTATTCATGTCAAGCCCTTAACAAAATAAGTGTTCAACCAATCTCAAATCGTGGTCGTGACTATTAATAAATTGGTAGCGCGCCCGATAAGAAGGTTAACATTTATTTTGCTAAAATTTTTAAACTTTAAAATATCAAAAAATAAGGTAAAAGGTTTTTCATCCATTATCCTACCCTATCCTACAAACCCTAGTAAGTAAGGAATTACTCGCTCATGGCTAGTGATTTAGAAGAAAGGTTGAAGAAGAATGAAAGCATAATTAAGATGCAGAAAAGTAATGCGTAAAAAGTAATGCGTAAAAGTAAGTGCAGAAATTAAATGCGGAAAGTAAATGTAAAAGGAATAAAACTGCTTTTATTAATCAACTATTGCATTTACAATTCTTCTTAGAAAGTAGATTACAAGAACCCTAATTTTGCTCTAGATCTCTCTCTTTTAAGGAGGTAGATGAATAGATGATGATCACTCGGATACTTAGATCTCTTGGATCTCTTCGATGATGATTTTGAATGTACAGCTCTTGGTCCTTTATATAGTATTTGAAACCAGAAACCCTAGATTTCATATGTGAGGATATACAGTTAAGATCATATCCATAAAATCTCTCATCCAATGGCTATCAAAGAGCCGCGGAACCGCCGCATATAGCCATGTTTGGCCACGGTTCAGCCGTATCATAGTGAAACTAGGTTTTGAGATTTCTTCTAGCTTTTTGTGTCGACATGTGGAGATCCTTTTGATATATAGCTTATGAAAATATTGCTCTGAGTCTCTGCCGTTGCTAGATTTCTCGATTTGCTTCTAAAATTTTGCAGATTCGGTTCCGATATCCCGATTTGACTTGGATCTCTTACTTGGATTTTAGACCTGAGTTAATACCTGCACAATATCTCAAATCAAAGTGTTAATAGCATTTGATATTTTTTTGAGATATTATCCCATCCATTTATATGATATAGTATTTTAGGAATATTGATTAGAAATATTTGATATGATATGCATAATTTAATTATTAATATTTCATTTAAATATTATATGCATATGTTTTCCCTAATTATATTAATTATAAATGTAGAAACATATGCTAATAAAATTTTACAAATAAATCCACATATGTTCTATATTTACAATAAATACCTTTTAGCACTTAACAATAGTAGGGAAAAAGTTCATACAAATGTGCAATAGTTTAGACTAATCAAATACCCCCAAACTTATCTTTGACCATCCCGAGAAAACTATTTATTAAAGAGAAAAAGAAAAATTTAGCACAATTTCGTAGGCACCACGATTGCACTTAGTACGTGCAACAAGCCTTTAAATCTCTAGGTGTCCCTAGTGGGAGTGTTGTCTCTTCAGGGTTTTCAGTGGATTGCACCCACAAAATCCTATAATAAACGAAAGAAAATGAAAGTTACATACAAAAATAAGAACATATAAACAAATAACTTGAAAATAAGTGTTTCAAGCTATACTGTCTTTTTAGTTGTCATGAGCCCTATCTTAATAGTCATGAAAAATGTCAGAAATCACATCATCCTTGAATAAAACATCGCCTTTAGTCTTCCTACATACCTTTCTTCCAAACATTGATCATATACCCCCTACGTATGTGTAGAAAACATCCCTACACTTAGAAAATTCAATTCAAGCTATCATACCCTTGTCCATCTTCCTTAGTGTTGGGGTCAAAATTTGCACCCCGGTTGGCCGAGTCAAAGTCAAGGTCAACCCCAAGCCAGGTGGGCCCAAGCCCAGGTCAAGCGGGCCCATGCCCAAGCCGAGCCCGCGGCCAAGCCTCCACATGCCAACAACAAAATCATGTAATAAATAATTTTTTATGCATGAGTGGGCATAAAGCCAAATTTTTGTAAAGCCCATGACTTATGCGCAAAAAACAAATGGCACATGAGCCATGGGATGGGCAAAATACCATTTTGTAAAGCCCAAGGGGCTATATGTAAATATGTAAGCCTATATAAGGCAACATGATGAAAATATCTAAAAAACTTTTTCATTCCTCTAAAAAATCTAGGGTTGTGCCTCTTTCCCCTATCTGAAGGTTCTAAACCTTCTTTTTTCTTTTGAATTAAATCAAGAGTTTTACTCTTCCTTTTCAAAAACTAAATAGTTTTCACCACAAAACCCACAAAGGGGAGCTTAGATCACCCATCAGATCTCAAAAAGAAGGGATTTTTAAATCTCACATCTCTTGATCTTTAAGATCCTGCCAACAGAGAAGGAAGAAGGAGGCCCATCTCCGAAAACCCTATTTTGGGGAAGACCCAGGGCTCCAAAGAAGAACCTCTTTCATCAACTCCAAAACATCTTAGAAGTTTAACTCCACTCTAAATCCTTTTTTGGGATTTTAAATCCTATTTCTGGGACTAAAAGACCCTTTTTCTTGCCGGCACCCACGTGCCGGGCACGTAGCGCGCTAGCGTTCGAGCGCTCAAGCGCCCACGTGCCGGGCACGTGGAGCGCTAGCGCTCGAGCGCCTTGCGCTCAAAGCGCCTTGCGCTCAAAGCGCCCAGCGCCTACATGCCGGGCATGTGGTGTGCTAGCGCTCGAGCACCTTGCGCTCAAGCGCCCAGCGCCCATGTGCCGGGCACGTGGTGCGCTAGCGTTCGAGCGTCTTGCGCTCAAAGCGCCCAGCGCCCACATGCCGGGCACGTGGTGCGCTAGCGCTCGAGCGCCCAGCGCCCACGTGCTGGGTGCCCGAGCGCCGGGCGCCCACGTGCTGGGCAAGTGGTGCGCTAGCGCTCGAGCGCCTGGCGCTCGAGCGCCCTGCGCCCATGTGCCGGGAATGTGGTGCGCCAGCGCCTAAGCGCCCAGCGCTCGCGTGTTAGACACGCAAGGCGCTGGCCCCCTCGCATCCTTTGGATGCCCTTTCCCTTATATATATATATATATATATATATATATATATGTATATATATATATATATACATACTCCACACTAAAAACACCTCCCCCGTTAGAAAAAATTTCTAACGGGGCGATGCCCCGCACTCCGCAAGGGGGATGCTAGCCCCCTTAACCCCCAGCCCGCTATCCGGGTAGCTGGACCCCCGTAAAAACTCTGCGGGCCCCCCGATATATCTAAAACCCCTTTTAAAAACACAACACACGCACACTGCACATTGAGTTCGCATGACCAGTTTAACCCGTTAATCGGAGGTTCCCTCGCTCCAAAAGCGAGGGGTAATTAGCGGCAGCTTAGTCCGCGACTGCCGGAGATTCGGATCCCCACAATCAATAAACCCCAGCCTACCCCAGGCAGGGGGAATCTGTAATGTGCCAGACAAGCGCGCGTGTATTCCCATCTCAATGGGGTGACGAAAAACACCCTACACTTAGTACTCTTTAGTCGGTGAATGTTTTATAGATGGAATTACTCACACATTTTTCATGCGGCCTTTAATACTTCTTGAGGTACTAACCAACAGATTACCAAATGTGCTCACTCTTTTAGGCGTAATTAGCAATATTCTAGTCTTGCAACACCTAAGGTTTAGCAGTGACTCTCAAACCAGTTGGTCTAAGGCACTAGGTGATACGGCATAATCGCTATGTTTTTTATGCTGCCTTAAGTAATTACAAAACCAGTGTTCATTTTTCTTCACCGTTTATATTTTCTTTGTCATTTATATTTTTGTATATATTTTTTTTCCTTCATACTAAAGCTTTTAGACAAGAGCATTTCAAGGTATTCTCTACTATCCCAAGTTTCAAGATGTGTGCAAGTTCTTATAGTAGGGTATCAACGTTCAGAAGTTTGCACTCAAGAATATGGACTATTTTTCAGACTTATTTCTATACGCAGATTAGTAATTCCCTTTATCTTACTAACCCTTGGGATAATAACTCATGACTACCTATTACTAGCTTCATTTAAAAATATCTAATTTTCTTGCATTTCTTAAATTTCTTCTTATCTTTCTTATGTATTTTCACTATCTAACTTTTATTATCAAAAAAATTTTAGTGCTCTTATTTAGTATAATGCAAAATGATGCGTGAATAAGCACAAAGCTCCCCCAAACCTATTTGCAGCAGTGTTCTCACTGATGTCATCATTTAATCTCAAAATCTATAGACTTGGGAGGAAAAGTTCTCAAAAAATTAGTAAAAGGGGACAAAAGTCAATGACAGTGAAATCCCCCCAAACTTATTTTTGGCTCACAATGATGCAAAAATTTCTATTCTTTCAAGAGCCAAAATATTTTCTTCGCCCCCCAAACTTGAGTAAAAAAGTATTTTTTAAGAATTGAAATTTAACATAAGAGGGAGAAAATATTATTGGTCTATATAAAGGTTTACAAAGACCAAAAGTCAATACCAACCATTTGAATATTTTATCAATGTGACACCATGGTTGGTAGAAGATCATGTTACAGATGGACGTGAAGAAGTGGGGAGGAGATAAGAGGTGTAATTGAACAGGTTTACGTCTCGGTTTGTAGAGACGAAACAGTGATGGTAGATAAAAACGAGAATATGAAAGATAAGGAATAGGTGGCATAGTTACATTCTAGTACTTGATAGGAAGAAGGGATGATGGTTCAACTTCTTTAGGTGGAGGTTGATTCATCACAACATCCAAGTCTTTTAGGAATGCGAGTTCTTCGCTGAAAATGTCTTCAAAACTTTCATCGATAATCCAAATGATACTCTTATCGGGAAGAAATGTATGATACTCGGACTCCATAAAAGGTTTATTTCTAGTGTAAGGGATCGACTCGGATAGCTCGACTAATTCATTTGACAAGTCAAAAGATTCAAACTTGGGTGTGGACTTGTCGACAGAAGGGTCCTCACGTGTATAATAAATAGCAGGATCAAACAATGACGCACTAGTGGCTTTGAGATCAGTCTCGTGAAGCTCCTCAAATTCGTAACTGTCAAAAGTTATCTTGTCAACAGAACATACATCAACTATATGAGCATAAGGTTCGGAGGGTTGACTTCCTAACTTGTAGATTTTAAGCTCAATTGTCATTTTCACAAAGGACAGGTTCATTGAACAATTACGACAATTTATTATCGTGTTGGAAGTTGCTAGAAAAGGTCGACCGAGAATCACCGGGATTTGGTTCCGTGGGTTTGCCACAGGCTGTGTATCTATAACTATAAAGTCCACAGAGAATATAAATTCCCCGACTTTGATCAACACGTCCTCCAGCTCACCCCTAGGTTAGGTGATAGATCGATCGGCCATCTAAAGAGTGCAGTGCGCAGGTTTCAACTCTCCCATACCTAATTGCTCATAAACAGAATACGGGAGCAAGTTAACACTAGCATCTAAATCGAGTAGAGCGCGATTGATGTTTTTACCCCCAATAGCAGTAGATATTGTAAGACAACCGATGTCCTTACGTTTCTTGGGCACCAATTGGGTAAGAGAATTGCTCATATTACTCGCTAAGAAAACTTTTTTAGGCACTTGAATTTTCCTTTTCCTAGTGCACAAGTCCTGTAGAATTTTCGCATAGGAAGGAACTTGTTTGATAGCATTTAGGAAAGGAATATGTATGTTAATTTGCTTAAAAATTTCCACAATCTTCTCCATTTGGGGACTTGTTCTGTTGGCCCTTAACCTATTTGGAAAAGAAGCTTTATCAATAAGGGTTGGATCCAACATTTGAGGAGAAGTTTGTGGGATGGAATGGATCCCAAAATTGGATTTGGGATGGTTGCAGATGGTAATTCCTTCAAGGAGGTTGGATGAGGGTTCGAGCCTAGTGGAAAACGGAGAATAGGCTCAGAAGAAGATGTTGGATCAGACAAAGTAGGAGTAGAAGTAGTAGCCTGGGTATCATCAATATCATCAACTTCAACTTATTCACCGACTTGGTTAATCAGCACTTTTCCCGATCTCAATGTGGTTACGACACTCGCGTTATGGTTTTGTTGGTGAAGGATCATATTTACGCTGTGTAAGTGGCCGGGATTTGGTAGAGGTTGAGATGGAAGTTTCCCTTTCTCTCACTCACTCATAGCGGCATTTAACTGTGCAATCTGTGCTTCTATCAATTTTATGCTTTCACCGTGGGAAGTAGTGTGTTGCACTAACGTTTGGATAGAAGACGTTAAATTAGTCGTTGGTTGGGTGGATTGTTTAATAAACATTTCTAAATTTCGTTCGAGTGCAGAATTCTATCGGTACTGGCCGTTGGAAGATTAGTCTGTGATTGGAAAGAATTATTATAAGGAGCAACGTTGTTGGCCGGATTTTGAAAAGCTTGCGATTGAAAGGGGTGCTGAATTTGTTGTGGTGGTCGTTGTTGCTGTGGAGGAAGCCTTTGATAGTTATTTTGGCTTGGGAACTGATTTTGATTTTGAGATTGGTTTTGGTTCCAAGAAAAATTAGGATGATGCCTCAATCCCTGCTTATATGTGGATGAATAAGGGTCATTTCTAAGTTGTTGCTGAAAAGCAGCATTGGTTTGTTCATGACCTTGAGACGGAGGATTCAAAGGACATTCTTCCGTTAAATGGGATGGATCAAAACAGCAACCACACACGGTTTTGGGGAGCGTAACTTGGTTTAGGGAGGTTGAAGAGAATTTGCTTTCCATAGTTTCGAGTTTCTTTTGTATCACGGTCATTTTGGCTTTCACTGCGATGGAAACGTTGAGGTGATGGATAACTGCCCTAGATGAAGACGATGTTGGTCTAGTGCTTTCCTATTGTAAGGTTTGTTCGGCGAGATCTTCCAAAAATTGTCATACTTCGCAATCGCATTTTGACATGAAATGACATTGACAAATGGTTTCTAGCATTTATTTTGTCGCCGGATTAACACCCTCATATATAATTCAGAAAAGTTGTCATCTATCGATTCCTTGATGAGGGCATTGGAAAAGAAGATCTTTAAACCGTTTAAAGCATTTCAAAAAGGGTTCGTTGGGAAGTTGGGCAAACTGGTTAATCTCGTTTCGAATACGGGCAGTCTTATGATGAGGATAGAATTTCTTAAGGAATACTATAACGAATTCATCCCATTTAGCGATAGAATGTGCGGCAGTGGTATAAAGCCACTTTTCTGCTAGATCGCACAAGGTAAAAGGGAGAATACATAATCGCAGAGCATGCCCTGAAAGTTGGGTTGTGCTCATCATTGCACATACGTTTTCAAACTTGGTTATAAAAATGTATGCATCTTCAGATTCAAGCCTATGAAATTTTGGCAACAAGTTGATGAAGTGGGTTTAATTTCGAAATTATCCTCATTGGCTGGTGAAAGAGACAGACAAGTAGGAAGGGGTCCACGTACGGGGTAGCATCTTTCTTGGAGAGAGATGCGCGGTGGATTCTGTGCACCTACGGGTGGTGGCAGGGTGGTATCGTTAAATCCTGATGGAGATTCGTCCATTTCAGAAGATGTGGTGGGTGGAGGAGAAATAGAAGATGAAGAAGCTCCGACTTCGGAGTCGATAACAAAAACACAGACAAGACGGGAATTAGAATCCCGTGTCCAGCCGATCATGCACTAAGCGGGTTTAGTGCACGTGGCAGCATGTGATATGTATGAGAACTCTTGGAGGGCTTGTTTTGAAAAAGATCGGACGTGAGGCTTGACTCAACAACTCACAAAATGCACAATCAATCCCTAGAACTAGGGTCACCTAGGTCAAGTCACTAGACTGCTCATAGATTTCCAAAGGACAAGTCGCAGGATCAATCCTCTATTACCTCCTTATCAATTTTGTGGCCAGGTAAGTGGGAGGTATCCGCTATACGAATCACCGAAATAGCGGGCCTAATTAAGTAACCACTTTCCTTAGTCACACTTGCCTTAGACACCGCAAGAAAAATGTGGATAAGAAATAGATTACTCACGACCTTCCTCTGTCCTACTTGAGCGCGACAGTCCTTAGGGGCTTGGTCTAGATATTTTTTATTATTGTAGGGTGATGGTATGCACGTTTGTGATTTGTGGGGCCTAGGAAGGGTGATGAAATCCCCACATAATCTGAATTTGGGTTTATTTCCTCTTAAAGTTAGGTTTAAATATGCAAACAAGCCGAAATCAAAACATGAAAAAAGATTTTTGAGCGGCGCTGTTTGCAAAGAATCCTGCAAATAAAATTAGATTATTGGAGCTTTAGAGGAGAGAGAAAGATAATAGGAGAGTACCTGAGGATTTTGGGGGCCCAATTCCACCAAGAGACCGCGGTTTCGCCGCCAACTGCACCATATTGCCGCGGTTCCACCACCATATGGAAGGATCGTTTGCCAATTTTTCTTCAGAGCACCCTTATGCTTCTCTAGTCTACGTTGAAAGACTCTGAATCTCTGTTTTCTTGCTCCAGTTACTCCAGATTCTCTTGCAAAACTCGCACAATAATCGTTATAAACACAAGATGCAGATTTGGTTCTCTTTTATTTTATGTTTGCTGGTTTTAATAAGAAATTAACCCGAATAATAAGAAAAAAGTTACGACCATTTCCCCGGCAACGGCGCCATTTGATTGATCGTGCGAAGAGAAGTGTTTTGTAAATAACCGCAATCAAGATGGTGTCGGTAGTAGCTAGCCGCGATGAGTATGGGTCGTCCGCAGGGAAACGTGAACTATCTTCTTGCTTTAGACGAGTTGATGAAATATGGGTGATTGTTTGTCGTTATATTTTAAAACGGATATAGAATTTATAATAAAAAAGCTTGTAGGGTTCATAGGACTTAGTAGTAATGGATGAATAATTAAAAATAACTCTTTTATCTTTTAATAGTTTAAAACTAGAGCGATAGTAATGAATGTAGATTAGGGTTCTTATAGGAAACTAGGGTTTCCCCACTACTAACCCTTGTCCTTTTATTGATCTCTATTCATGTCAAGTCCTTAACAAAACAAGTGTTCAACCAATCTCAAATTGTGGTCGTGACTATCAATAAATTGGTAGCGCGCCCGATAAGAAGGTTAATATTTATTTTGCTAAACTTTATAAACTTTAAAATGTCAAAAAGAAGTTAAAAGGTTTTTCATCCATTATCCTACCCTATTCTACAAACCCTAGCAAGCTAGGAATTACTTGCTCATGGATAGTGATTTAGAAGAAAGGTTGAAGAAGAATGAAAGCATAATTAAGATGAAGAAAAGTAATGCGTAAAAAGTAATGCGTAAAAGTAAGTGCAGAAATTAAATACGGAAAATAAATGCAAAAAGAATAAAACTACATTTATTAATCAACTATTGCATTTACAATTCTTCTTAGAAAGTAGATAACAAGAACCCTGGTTTTGCTCTAGATCTCTCTCTTTAAGGAGGTAGATAAATAGATGATGATCACTCGGATACTTGGATCTCTTGATCTCTTCGATGATGATTTTGAATATACAACTCTCGGTCCTTTATATAGTATTTGAAACCAGAAACCCTAGATTCCATATGTGAGGAGATACAGTAAAGATCATTTCCACAAAATCTCTCATCCAATGGCTATCAAAGAGCCGCGGAACCGCTGCATATATCCATGTTTGGCCGCGGTTCAGCAGCATCATAGTGGAACTAGGTTTTGAGATTTCTTCTGGCTTTTTATGTCGACATGTGGAGATCCTTTTGATGTATAGATTCTGAAAATATTGCTCTGAGTCTCTGTCGTTGCTAGATTCCTCGATTTGTATCTAAAATTTGGCAGATTTGGTTCCGATATCCCGATTTCACTTGGATCACTTACTTGGATTTTAGACCTGAGCTAATACCTGCACAATATCTCAAATCAAAGTGTTAATAGCATTTGGTATTTTTTGAGATATTATCCCTACCATTTGTTGGAGATAGTGCCCTCAGAGTCAATTATTGGATCACAGGCACGTGATTGCAATGATTGAGGGAGGACCTATTCCGGTAGGACAGTCTTACTCAAGATGATAGTATACTATCAGGTTTATCTTTATCATCGTGTACTGCTTTAGGTGACCTTACAGGTCGCTATTACACGTTGATAGAGGCCCTAGGATTCTTGCTTGACTGCCAGCAGTATGAGGGCGATCATATACGTGGGAGCTGGTAGTCTATAAGCACATCCTTAAAAGGTCCCTAGTCGTGGAAGTTTCGAGACAGGGCATCAATACTCCAGAGTAGACTAGTGTATACAGTCGAGACCCCGACGAGGGGCGATGGCCGGTCTCATAAGCCACTGGTGTCAGTTGGTTCACCTAAGATGCATACAGGTGCTCTTTGGGTTATGAGTACACCGGACAGGACTCGCCGGGAACATGCTAGTTGGTCTTATACCTGACGTCAGATAGCAGCTCCCTGGTGACATGTGTACAGGTTAGTTCATCGACCTGAGGATCGTCATTTGTCTCGTGTGAGTTCCCACTGTACTTTGATTACTACCCTACCATGCTCAAAGGAGACGTGCAAACAGGTTTTAGTTGGGTACAGTTCCGAGCCACATGGAGGCAGTGAGCGGATGTTCAGTGGTTCGTCTCTCCCGGTATTAGGGGTGAGGTCGCGCTGTGTCTAGGAGAGCCATTACACAAAGCCCTCGGACGAGGCATGAGATTTATTGGTAGGTATTCTAGTAGTATCTCAGGGTGTTCTGGGCTACACTCCGACACGACTTGTACCGCTTTTGGGGGTCTGACTTTTACCAACCCCCTAGGCCCGCCATGCGATGCTCATAGACGAACGGACTGGACTGTACGGATATTGTCATTGACAGGCTCAGTAGGGTGTCAGGATGAGTTCGCTCATCGACGTCCCTTTTGGCCAATACCTGGTAGCCCGTTACGTATAGGCTAATACCTCTGACGTGCTAGTGGTTAAATCCACAACCAAAGTATTGAAGAGTCTTTAGAGTCCCCCACAGACCAGTTTCTCAAGTTTCGGGCGAAACGTTGTAGAGGCCGTATGGAGATATGGTAGGGTTCGATCAGATACGTGCGGTATTGCACGGATCATGATCGGACGGATAATACTAGCGGGCTTTGGTTTAAGCCGGATCCTAGTATTGGACAGTGTAGATTTTGTCTCATTGCATTTGTATTCAGTGGGAATACAAATGCGGGTATGTATATACAGTAGCGGGGTTTTCCTGTAATTTATTACGGGACCAGTTTTATGAAGTTGCCAGTTTGCTTTCCGTTTCGGCCATTTTCCTTTGTATCTTTCCTTGGCTGAAATTTGGTGGAGGAGGGCTTATTTGCATTTGTGCAAATTAGCATTGTGGAGGGTGGTCTTTGAATATTGTTGGATCATGATGGTTCTTACTTCCTTGACTTCTTGCTTCATGATTGCTTGACTTTTTGACTTGATGATGTGAGATGGTTGTTGAGTGTGGACTTTGGGTTGTGATCATTTTTCTTCTCATGATCACATATGATTTCTCTCCCTTGCATTATTGTGGGTCTCCCCTCATTTTTCTCACTCCCTTCATCATGATATGGCCGGCCATTCCTCTCATGGGGCTGTCCAAAATTTTGCAAGAGGGATTTTTGGTTCTCTTGATGTTTGAAAATCCCCAAGTTCATCACAAAATTCCACAAGTTGAATTCCTCTACAAAAGGCAACTTCTAGTGACCCCAATGAGACATAGAGTTCCACACTACATTCTACAGCAATTCTTGGGCACGTCGACTCGCCAACTTCGTGCCCGAGTTGCCTCGGTCCAGAGGTGGGAGCCCGTAAAAAAAGCCGGCGACGTGGTGCCCTTCCGGCGACTTGGTGGAGACCGGACATTCCGCGGGAGATCGGGACGACGACGAGAAGACCGAAGGACACGGATCGCTCGGTATATCTCTCTACCCGTTCTTTAGTTAGCTAGAACTAGATTAATGGCCCGATCCGGGATTTTTGTGCGCGGTGGTGCCGGTTTACAAGTTCGTAAAAAGTTTCGTTTCCGCATTCCGGCGTCGGATTGACTGTCGGGGCGCCGCCGTGCACTTACACCATTTATATGATATAATATCTTAAGAATATTGATTAGAAATATTTGATATGATATGAATATTTTAATTATTAATATTTCATTTAAATATTATATGCATATATTTTTCCTAATTATATTAATTATAAATGTAGAAACATATGATAATAAACTTTTACAAACAAACCCATATATGTTTTATATTTATAATAAATACCTTTTAGCACTTAACAATAATAAGGAAAAAGTTCATACAAACGTGCAATACTTTAGACTAATCATATCTACACAATCTAAAATTCTTTGAATTTTTTTAAATATCCCCGACACCATTAAATGATAGTTAATTTTGACAAAAATCGTTTAAAAAACATAAATATTCTCGCGATCTCTTCTTATTTCTCTCGCATGCTCTCAAATTCCAAAAGAAAAAGATTGCTTGATCGAGTTAGGTTTTCTTATCAGATTTGATGGATTTATGTTTTCTATTCTGTAAGATTCGATTGCTTAGGATTTTTTAGGTTAAGCATAATGTTACGTTTCTTTTGGGTTATAATTTGCCAAAACTTGGGTTATTTTATATTAGGCTTTCTTGATTTTGGTGTAAATAAAGAACAATAGGAGATAATAAGAAATAAAGAGTTTATGAAAACAAAAAAGAAGATAAAAGAATTAGAATGAATAAGGCAAAAATGTGAGAAGAAAGCAGATGAAGGGGGAGTTTTGTTGGGTTATGATGATAATGATGTTGATAGAGAAGAAGAAGATCAAGACGACGATGATGGAAGGTTAAACGTTGGTATTTAATTAATAAATTAAATTAAAAAAATAAACATAAAGTCACCTAACCAGCTTGGGGGTATTTGAAAAAAATTAAAGAATTTGGGGTGTGAGTAATATCGAAAAATAATGGGAGGTATATAATAAAGAGAGAAAAAGAAATATTTTTAATTAAATATTTATAAAGAGCATTTTGGGAATCAATTAAAGTTGAGGGGTTAAACTGCTGGTTTTAGAAAGTTAAGGGTATTTCATGCTTTTGGGGTAATTGTGAAGGGTATTTTCAGCCATTTAGCCTAATCTTTTTCTTAATGTTTTTTTCACTTTCTGAATTACACCTCAAAATTTGTCAATATCTAGTTTCCACCTAATGGATGCCGTGATCTCCTTCAGATGTTGTCTTCCATCGATCCTGTGATGGCGGTCTTTAACGGTTGAGATTTGGTTTGGGAATTGTCGAGCGTGTGGATCTCAATGGGTTGGTGTTGACGCCGAGCTATTTGCAAAAGAAGTTTCGGGGTGGGTGACTACTGTAGGACCCTCCGTGCCGAAGAATAGGTGCATAGTAACGGCAGATTGGAATAAGTTCGAGTTACTTGAGTCGTCTGGGAGAGGGGTTTATATAGTGGTCGTATGGAGAGAGCAAGCGCGAGATCATCGCCGTCAGTTACACCCCTGTGTTATCCTCGCATGTAATGGCAGGATACGCCCATTAATGGGGGATGCGCTAGCATGGGACGCGAAACGTGGGGAGGCGGATATCTCTCCCTGGCGAGATATGCGGAGTCGTTGCGGGGCACTTAGGTTCCGCGCTCTCGGTTGATTGGGGATGCCGATAAAGCTCGGCCTGACAGATGGCTCGGAGACGAGCATGGAGGCCGAGGAAGCTCAGCCTGTCAGATGACTCGGAGATGAGGAAGAAGACCGAGGAAGCTCGGCCTGACAGATGGCTCGGAGATGAGCAATGAGACTGAGGAAGCTCGGAGACGAGCTGTTGGCCGTTTGCTAGGTGAAGGTGGAAAGTACTCAAGGAGGCCTCCTGAAAGGTCGGATACATCCTTGGAGACGAGGTCCCGAGGAACGCCCCTAATGCAACTCATTTATTCCACCTCCATAGCCTTCGGGACATGTCATCCGCCACGTGTCGTACTCTGAGGAAATACCACTTGCGGGCATCATCATTATCCCCCCACTCTCATTCTGACCTATTTATGGTTCGGGTCGAGAGTGGCATGTTTGGTTTTTCTTTTGCTCAGTTTGGCGCCGAGAATCATACTATGGATCGCCCGGGAACGACATGGCGTTTAGCGGGTGCGTCGCTTCGATCTTTAGGCCCACGAGTCGTCTCTTCGTGCGCCTGAATTTTCGCGTGTATCCTCGATGGCATCAGTGGATCAGTGAAATGATTGCACTTTAAAGAGGGCGCGCCGTTTTAGTCGATTCATCAGTTGGGGTACGGGCCATATGTCGGACGTCGGTTGGCGGGCGAGATAAGCTGTCTTTGACTCCTGCAATCAACAAGGGCTCTGATTGTTCGCTTTTTTTTTGCTTGCGTTTTAAAATTAAAGAATACCGCAATCAAGACGGAGTCGCTTGGTAGCTAGCCGGTTGAGTACGGGTCGGTCCACAGGGAAATATTGTTCTTTTCTTTAAGTTCTAACAAGTTAAGTCCTATTTTTGGTAGGTTTTGTTTTAAGATCTAAGAATGAGATTGTCACAACCCGAAATGACACGTGACTGGCCCTTGAATCATATGAAGTCTATAGGACCCCATCTAATTCAAGTAAGCCAAAAACCCAGAAATCTAAAACCATTTTAGGTAAGAAGAACTTATTTTAAAATGAGTGGTTTTAATAGGATAAGCCGAATTATACGTTTTTAAAATATCAAGTCTTTTCTGAAAATTTCGGCAGTGTTTCCTTTGTAAAAACTGGCCCCAAAAGGGGTACAACATGAATAGTATACAAAATGATAAAAAGGCATCCCCAAGCAGGAGCTAGCTCTTCGCCAATCGACGGTCACAACCACGCAAGCAATATAATATACAACGCCGAAGGGCAAGGATCAAAACTAAAAAGGAAACTTAAAACAGCATGAAATCCATAATACTACAACGCGCGACTCTAAGGTCGAAAGAATAATACAACTGGTCTCTAATCTGAAATAAACATACAAGTCTGGTTGATGGAGTTTACTAGATACAACAATGTAAATAAAGTACAAGGGTGGTCACGATGTGAATGAACCCACCTACCAAAGCAAATCACCCGGAAAGGAAGCAGTGTGCCAGCAAAGCCGTAACGAAACCTGTATGGAAAAACCTGCAAGAAACTGTGGCACAACGGGAGTGAGTTGCCAACTCGTGAGTAGAAAATATCACCGAGCAGAAATTGTATGTATGACACAATCCTAGGTCAATACGAACAATAATATATATAACCTCAAATGATAAAGGCTGAAGCATGAAAATGTGGCAAGGGTAAATATCTATACATAAGTGTAATCCCATGTGCTCGTGTCAGTGCCTCAGGTAACAATATATCATATGTATGAGGTATGAATGCATGAAAACAGAATACATATAAATGAGAAACTGTTTTCTTGATTTACTGAGATTTCTGTAATTTAAAATGAGGTATCATCAATAAATCAATATAAATCAGTGTCTAGCATCGACACAAAACATAAATCTCAATATCCAATATCTCAAGCTCCGGCTATCCGGACTGGCCTGTATCATTAATCTCAATACCTCAATGTCTCAAATCTCAATATCTCGGGCTTCGTCAGTCTGGATCGGCCCATATCATAAATCAAACGACCACGAAAGGTATCCTCCGGATATCCGACACGCCAAACAATCACCGGTATGCAGTCTGCCCCTGCCGGGCTCATCATCCTCCATAAAATCACTCTTGCCCCGGGGTACCATACCGGGTCCACCATGTACCCGAGACGGTTCATACGACTCCTTGAATCGGGTCTCGAAATCTATTTCATAACCGAGAAAACATCATGGTGGACGACTCATACATCACGAGAAAACCGCACTTTTCATTTTAAAAAGAGAGAGAGAAGTTTATATATATTCTTGCGGTTTTCCCCCAAATCTAGGAAATCCCTTGAAAATCCGAAATCCAATCATCAATAGCAAATAAATAGTGAATATCGGCATAAAACTCCATAATACTGCATAACCGTGAATAATAATATGCATGAAGTAGCAATGTCTAAACTAGCATATAAAGACGAGTACGCTAATACCATGTCGAACTATCAGTTAACAAGCTATGTCAATGAGTAATATTCTCTAAAGTGTACATGACATGGCAATTACCGATGATGATGTGTGTGAGCCGGCAAGTAAGTGTATGTGGAACATACGCATCATCGGTAATGGTGCTGGTGTCCTGACAGCATGATCTCAATAATGGCATATGAAAAACACAGTATAAACATGCGATGCGATGCGAACAGTAATAATATGCGGTGCTGAATAATAAACACAATGACAACTAATCTGCATTTATATAAATATGAGTGATACAGCTTTTCCATTTGAAATAACACGAATCGTGGTGTTTTGAAAATAAGGGCTACGGTGTTTAAAAGAAAAGATACGTTCTTTGAAATATCCGTAGAATCCCTTGGCCTGTCTTTAAAATACTCACGATTCGTTAGTTTTGAAATAGGTATGACTCGAGTCTAATTTATAATTTATAGGTAACTACATGCTGATCGAAAGGTAAGGAAACTGCCTAACATCTTAGTCGATATATATATATATATATATATATATATATATATATATATATATAACAGTCGGTGATCCCACCTCAATAGTATCCCATACGATACCCTAATATAATATGACATTCTCGAGTCAAGAGTGCGGATCTATCATCAATATATAGCTCGTACGGTAAATCCGTCGCACAGCCTCCCAAATCTGGGTACAGGTCAAATGTCACCTCTATCACATTATTCATCAGGTATCCTCTTTATCAAATATCATGATCCGGGGTACTGATCTACATCTAGTACAATACTGATACCATATATGTATATGCATGCGTGTGTATGAAAACATCACGTCTAAAGGACCCGCTAAAACATCATGTCGTATCTCAAATACGAACCATGTCACATCACCGATCTCACAGCCTCAAGCCCAATCTCATCGACTCATTTCCAATCCCAAGTACTATCTGCATAATCCGTGTATACACACACACACACAATCCCATACCCATGTGTGTGTGTGTATACATATCCCCATATACGCGCAAGTAAAATAAATGTATACATGTGTGTGCACATGTAGGTGTAACAACTACTCTAGGGTTTCGCAACTAACACTAAACTAATCCATGAACATATCACCCTATCATGATAAACAATAATCATATAACATATTATACTCTGTGTGTGTGTGTGTATGTATACGTATTCGTATACATCACTACGAAACTGCGGGGGTGCTATACGCCATCCACCCGACTTTCCCTGTAGATATATATCTACTCACTGCTTTTTGTGTGCCGATGTCGATGTCGCCATCCTCTTCTTCATCGTCCGATGTTCACGCAGAGGTACCTACAATAATACACAATCACAATTGCGTATTGAAATCCAATCGGAAAACCAAAATGGCACACGCTACGCTCATAGGTAAAAACCTATAGCCTCACATGCAAACACGACCAATAACCTTAGTCGTTGACGTTCAAACGCCACACGACGGAAACACAATATAAAATACCAAAAATCAAGTTAACATGAAGTCGTAAAATGAAGCCTCAATTCATGAAAATGATCCCAGATTTTACCCTAATTGAAATTAGTCAATTTTGCATACAGGAGGGGACAAGTTTACTGCTAAAGGAGCCATGGAGCAAGAATAAGGGACAACAACAACACCCTGGCCGCAAATTGCGGCCAGGAAGGATTTATTTGCGGCCATATCATGGTGGATGGGGCTCGGGTCTTGGGGTTAGCTTCCTGGGTGCCTGCAAGTATCACTGTGTATGCTAAATAATTTTCAGAGGCTCCGGGTGTTAGCAGATCTTCATTTCCCTACACAGAATCCATACTTCTCCGATATCGGGTTTTCTAAGTTCGTATTGCGGTGTTCTATTCTCTGGTTTAAGTCTCCAATCAATCACCACAGCGGTTTAAGGTCAATATTAAGCCTTAATTACACTATCTCAATTCAATTCAAACCCTAACCCTAGCTTGGAATTTCAAAGTTTCACTAAACTTCGCCAAAACGATTTCAAACTTGAAGAGAGGCTTAAGCAAATGAAATACTATACTATTTGTGAAAGGATTACCTCATTTGGCAACTCAAGAATTTTCTTGAGTTGCTCTAGTGTCCAAAATGCAAGCTTTCTTGGTCCAAAGTGTAGCTAGTGAGCTCGTGCACATTTTTTTTGAAGTGGGGATGGAGTTTTGATGATGAAGTGGGGGTTGTAGGGGAGGAGGGAGAGGGGGTGCTGCCATTGAGAGAGAAGAAGAGAGAAGGATGAAGATGAGAATGAAACAAATGGCTAAAACCAAGATTTGACCCCTCACATATCTCTTCTCTCTCATGCCCATACTCTCACTATTCTATTCTTTATTGTTTTCTTTTCTTTTCTTTACATTTTCCTTTCTCTTTTCTTAAAATTATAACCAAGCATGAATGAAGTAATAACCATGAAGGAAAAAGCAACAAGTGTTAAAAATGACATGTGCGTGTCATGTGCACAAAACACGCTTAAAGCCCGATTAGCGATTTTTAATCGCGATTAGCACTAAAATAGTATCAAATAAATCATAAACTTTCATAATTTGCATGAATCGCATAAAGCGCCCTCATTTCAGTAATTTCTAAAAAAAATTCAAAATTTTCCCCATTTATCGGTATTTAATTATACCACAATATTAAAATATTTATTATATTTAATATTTAATTATAAAAATTCCCAAAAATAATATTTTATTTTTCTGAAATGTTACAATCTTCCCCCCTTAAAGAAATTCGGTCTCCGAATTTAAATTTAAACCCCTCAATACTAAAACATTTCAGTAAAAGCCTAAGCCGTCGGGGCTCCGAAATCATAAATGCACAAAACAAATCGTAGCGCAATGTATGCGCATAAACAATGAGCAGATAACTCAAAATCAAAACTCCGTCAAGCATCCCGCAATCATCAGAGTCATAGTGAAGACACCAATGTCAAATCCAATACGAAACCCAACATGATATGCATCAAGTTATACATGTAAATATCATTAAAACATCGGGAAGATATGCATGCCAAACTTTTCATGTTGCTGTGCGATGCGCATAACACTGCACAGTGGCGGATGTTTAATGTAAGAAAATAACTATATATATATATATATACATATATATATATATATATATATATATATATATATATATATATCCTTTGTTTAATACGCATGTCCTGCCGTTTTGAAAATAATTTAGAAGGGTTTCCTTGTTTAAACGTTTCGTGTCATCTCAAACACGTAGCTAATTACGGAGACTATAGCTCCCTTTTTGGAAATCCCTTAGATCACTATCAATGCATGCAAAATATATCCAGGTACTGTCCTCTGACTAGTCCTGCTCAGTACGAAGACAAATAGTAAATATCATAAAAACGTACTGCTCCATAAGAAACCAATCCCAAAACATGCATAAGAATGTCGCGTGCGTCTGGTGCGCACGGAAATCAAAATCCATGAATGTGCCGTACATGTGCATAGAACAAAATCCAAGTGCAATTGGTGTGGACGAAACATCTGTCAAGGGCAACAGGTATGCCTGACAGCAATATCAGGTGCATCTGATATGCACGAAGAAAATGTGCATCCAACATGCACGAAATCCAATATCAAGCGCCGAACATGCGCAAAATCCCATTCAGGCGCGTCAAATATGCGCAAGAATCCAATCAGGTGCACAAAATACGTATCAATGCACTGCAAGCATATATGATCTATACCGAGTGAGAAAACCAAATCGTGTGCGTACCATGCACAAAATCAACCCAACTGTATAAAATCCATGAAATCACAAACATGTGCAGCCGAGGCACATAACGATACTACGGGCAATAACTGTGCACAAATCATAAATCAACACTACGGTGTATAAAGCATGTCCCAATGTAATAACTATACACAAAATATAAATACTCAGTAGGTGCAACCATGGTGCACGAAAACAAATATCATGAAACTCAGTCATAAAAACTCAATCATGCGAATAGATCGCCCAAAATACCGAAATCAAGTATGCCGGAATAGTCCCACTCAATCACATCCTTTAAGAATCTCTGGCCAACTGTCGTGGTCACTCATAACATGTCTCATCGACGATGCCGAACTATGGCCTGCTGGGTGTGCACAAAATGACAACTCCTGGGTCCAAGTCTTCTCATAATTTATTCTAGAAGGTCATGTCGAGGTCTTTCCCAAATCTCGTTTCCGAACTGTCCGGAGGTCATCACCCTTTACTATATCTGTTTCTTATTCCGGAACGGCTGCATACTCATCGCGGCTCATTCTGGAAGATAAATCCATATATAACGCCTCTGTATGCGTGTCACATCTCTGATGTCGGTGGAAGGGAACTTCCTCTCATCAAGATCTCGTACGAACCTCTTACTCCACTTTTCTTTAATGTCGACTGCTTCGAACTCGTCTCATCGTAGGTGCATGAACTGCGCTCCAACGACTATACTTGTATCTGGAGTCTCCCAAGCAATGCATCCCATCACATGATATCCGAAAGATGTCGAACCATCCGATCGACTCGTCAAACCTCATAATCCCCCAAGAGAGCAACATCTTGGGTACATTTTAATAGTATCGAGTACATACCATGGCACCGGTGGACCAGCCGTAGAAGGGCAAACCCAAGCCTCACTAATGGCACCGCGGAACTGCCGCAAACCCTAAGGTTTAAAGGCGTTCTCATGACCATTATGTCGAGTTTGTTAGTTATATGTATACCCTACAGGCCATTACTGTACATACGATGTATATTGTAGTGGATGCTTGGACATATATAGGGAGGACTTTCTTGCTCGACATGATAGTATGCTATCTGGTTGCTCTTTATCTTAACATGTACTCTGATTGTCTCTATGTTACATTTTGATAAAGCCCTTAGGATGAGTACTTGACTACCAGGACTATGATGCAGATCATATTAGTGGGGACAGTGTAGTCGCCAAGTACATCCTTCAAATGTTCCTAGTCGTGGGAGTACCGAGATAGGGCATCGATACTCCAGAGTAGACCAGCGTATGCGCTTCTTGACCCATATGATGGGCGATGGATGATCCCATATCCATTGGTGTTTGACATCAGAGAAGGTATACGGGTGCTCAGTAGAGACTGGGTACACTGGACGGACTCGCCGAGAACTCCCAGATGGTATTATACCTCACGTCATATGGCAGTTCTCTGGTGACACTGGTACAGGTTAGTCTATAGACCCGAGATCATCATAGAGTCTTGTGTGATTCCCACTGTGCTTTGATTTCCATCATACCACGTCCAAGAGGGCGTGCAAAAAGGTGGCTTTTGGATACAGTCCCGAATCACATGGAGGCAATGAGCGATAGGAGGGGTTTCGTCTCTCCCGGTATAGGGAGTTGATGTTGCGCTGTGTTCGATTGGCTATAACTGGAAATCCCTGGCCAGGGTTGCTGAGATTTATTGGTAAGTGTTATCAGTAGTTTCTCGAACTGTTATAGACCTCATATCGACACGACTTATCAAGCAACCGGGGTCTGACGTTTACCACCCCTAGGCGAGATATGCGACATATCTAACGAAGAGACCAGACTGTACGGGAGTGTTACTGATTGGATTCGCAGGAGAATGTACAGGCTTGCATGTTGATCTTCTGATCGCTGAATACCTGGGTGGCTGTTACGTTTAGCTGACCGCTTGCAGCTTGTGGGTGTTTGATATGATCATCACCTACTGCCGGAGTATTGACGATTCTTTAGAGTCCTACACAGAGGTTTCCTGGCTCAGGCAAAATGGAGTAGGAGCACATATGTGATATGTGCGGGACCGAGAATAATACGTGTATGCGATACCGTATTAGATTCTCGCGATATGAGATATCGGCCGGGTATATGTGATATAGCCGGGTCATCGGATCAAGTGTTGATTCGATGAACTGATACAGATTATATTAGTCGGTTATTTATGAAATAGCCGGATTATCGGATCAAGTGTTGATTTGATAATTTAATGTATAATTATATATTTGATATATTAAATTACATTAACTAATATAAGCTCACTTAAAGATTCTTTTTCTCACTTGGGTAATACATTGATATATATGTGATATATGTTAATTGTATTATTTTATTTTGTTACAATAAATATTGTATATGTGATATATAATTTTGTAACATGTTATGGTTATAAATGCAACATGATTAGTGGAGATTAAACATGGTTAGGGTTTGATTTGGGTTAATCTTTTCTAGAAGCTTCTAAAAGCTTTTGTTTTGTTTCTTGCAAAGATATTATGTGTTGATATTTTTGTAGATATTTGTTTAACCCAACCCAACCCTTTAACCATGGTTGATTCTCTACATGGGTTAAGTCTTCATACTTAACCCATGGTTTCATTTCTAACCTCACTTGGATTTCATTTTTCATCACAAAAGAGATTGCTTCTTCGTCTTCCTTCTTCTTGCTTGAAAAAGCTTTCTAGCTTTTTGTGATGTGATAAAAATGAGTGAGAAATAGAAAACAAATGAGAGCTAAATTCCTACTTCATCATCCTCATCTATTCTTGTCACTTAGATTAGGGTGTTTGCTTTGCTAATACTTGATTAGCAAAGCAAGGGCTTGGGTTTGAGTTTCTTCAAGGTAGATCATCTTTGTTATCGAAGATCGGAAGCAAACTTGCATCTTTCTTTTGTGGAGCCTCTCTAGAGTCCAGATACTCGATGATCGCAGCGAAGGGACCTCAACACGGAGCTTATGAAGTGAAGGACCGGACTACAAAGGTTGTAATCCCAAACTCTTAGAAGTAAAGATGTTTACTTGCTATTTGTTTCATCTAATCTCTAGTCTAAGATCTTGGTTAGGGTTGTTCGGCACGTCTAAATTTTAAATCGGGCATGGTTGATGCCTTGTAGAACCTTGTGAGAGTGCCTAGTAACCCTACAGTGGTATCAGAGCCAAGCTAGAGTTTTAGGCGAAGTGTAGACGAAGTTAAAAGTCCGATCGAACCCCGGAACATCGGTTTTTACCCCTTCTCTGGAAATTTTTTAAAATGTTGATTTTTTCATATTAAAAATACTCAGAAAAATAAGCAGGGAATTCTAAGAATTACTGTGGAGTACGAAGCCCCAACTCCATCGTGGGAGCGCGGAACTGCAGCCAAACCATGGGTTTGGCGGCGGTTCTGCGACCATCATGAGGAGTTAGGGGCTCGTACTTCAAGGTATGATTATTGGGTACTTCTTCATGCTTCTGGGAATTTTTAATTTTACTCAAGTGTTGAGTTTTCTGGAGATCTTTTGTATTCGTTGATTCGATCAGAAAGTTTAACTTCGTTTAAGTTTTTCCGGGTAATTTTAGAACGTGTTAAAAAGTTCGAACGGATATCAATAACTCACTTTTTCCCCTGTCGGAAAATTTCCAAGTGTTGGTTTTTTCCTTAGTTAAAGAACGTTCAAAGTCGTGCAAGTAACGCGGTGGACCCTCTACAAGAACACAAACCTTAACTCGATTATGTGACCGTCTGAACCGCCTCTAAACCTTAGGGTTTGGGGCAGTGCGGTGTTGCCACATATGAGGCGTTGGTTTGACCCTTCTACAGCTGGACCATTGGTACTGTAGCATGTGATAGATGTTTTTTAAACTAATTTCAAGTGTTGAGAACCATTTGGGAAATTTTGGGTGTTTGTTTATTCGATCGGAAAGTTTAACATTGTATATTTATCTGGAATGTGATACAATATTTGGAATCCATATGTAGTTATGAGATAACTAATTTGAATGTTATAAATCTAGCAGTTCAGTCTCAGATGATCGGTTGCCACGGGATTTTGATGCGATCAAAAGTCCGTCGCAATCACGTAGCGTACGCGGATACTCGCCGGGTAAATTTAATAGATAGCCATGCCCCATAGCCCCGACCAAGTGACTCTAGGAGAACCCCGTCGCCAAAAGCATCCGTTCGGGTGCTCGCGGCAGCGGTGTTCCGCCTTAGTGCACTTCGTCGATGGCATCGGGGGTGCGGCCGTCTACTAATGTTTTCGACGAGTATTCGATCAGGTTATCGGGAATCTTGTTGAATTGCCCGACAAGATATTGAAAAGTATTTTCGATATTGAGACTAAAATGCGGGGTTTATAATTGTTAGGCATGAGATGTCTAAGGAATTCATTTGGTTAGGCATGCGATGTCTAAGGAGGTTGCGGATTCCAAATGTTGTAGTTTTACACTTTCTTTTCTGCGACCGTAAGTGTAATATGTGGTGTATTGCCGGTTTCGTTGCTATATATCAACGACAATTGGGATACGCATATTTACTTACGTTGATGACATGTGATGTTATGTGTTGCTGTGATATGTTATATTGGATGGTCGTGTTTTGAATAGCCGGGGGTTTTATGTGAGATGAGAGTTTTTCTTTCTCATTCATATAAAATTAAATTATATATAATATTATTTTATTGGGGCACTTCCGGGTTGAGGATGATGTCACCATTGTATATTATTTACTTTTCCGCATTAGGTTAGACCCAAGGAGGGGAGCACAAGTAACCGGGTTCTAGGGTCCAGTGGGAGACCATCTCGAGGAGTCGAGACCGGGTCTCCTAACTCTAGAACTGGCAGTGTTGCTTGCCGCTCTCATAGGGGTCTAGGGATGTGGGTTTGGCTATTCATCGCGACCGTGGAATCCGTGTTTTATACAGGCTCGTATCAAAAACACGGACCTCCTAGGATATCCAATATTCCATATATGTTCTTCTGCTGCAATGTTCTATAATGAGATCATATTACTGCCTGAGCCGAATGTTTATATTATATATACGAGATATATATTATATTGCTGATTTCGTTTCAAATGTGATGCTTGTGAAGCATAATAAAATGGGACTTCATTAATAAGATTAATGAAATAAAAGAAACCTAAAGATGTTGTAGAAACTTGTTTAAAAACTGGTAGCTCTAGTTCTTGCTTTGCATAGCGGTATTCCTTATAGAATATTCAGCACCTTATTCGATAAGGAAAGAGCCGAGATCCCTTCACCTGGAGTGATCTCTTTAGAGAAACTAGCAGATGCTACATACTCGGTTTATCTTTTGATTGCTTCTATAGTTTTTGCTTTGCATAGCGGTATTTTTGAAATATCCTGCACCTTATTCGATAAGGAAAGAGCCGATGATCCCTTCACCAGGAGTGACCTCTTTAGCAAAACTAGAAAAACCTCAAAAACACTCCATTTAAAATCACTCGATTCTACAACGATATCAAGTTCATTACGCAAAGGGTTTTCTTAAAAACCTGTCGTAGCCCTCCCTAATTTCAGATAAGTGATAGTTAGTATTCGTGCTGCGTTTGTTGGCCTTTGTCAAGGCATAGTGTGCGGTAGCTGATTACTTCTTATCTGTATAAGCATATGATGCGATTGAGTTAGGGTAGTCGTACGACCTTGTTGGCCTTTGTCAAGGGTCGTGCGGGTGGGTTTAATTCAATCAGGAAATGACGGGTTGAACTTGACTAGCATCCTATGGTTTGTTGGCCTTTGTCAAAGTCATAGGAGGTTAGAGGTAAAATATTATTGGGAATTTCAAGTGTTGAAATTTGCAATGAGATTGCATACTTTCTATGAGATAGTTGGATCCCGATACCCGCTGTGAGTAAGAGTTACTCCTGGGAGAGTTTTACACATTACAATTAGCCGATCAAGTAGGTGTCTAGAAAGATGTTAACGGGGTTACGCCCCTGGGAAAACGAGGTTTACTTTAATTAGGTCCGTGCGAAAACACGTGGAACCTCCCTCAAAGTATCAACACTGGCCTGGCTGAAAGATTGGCGAACTTGTAGCGTGTAATTAATCCCGGCTAGTCTTTCCTTTTAGGGTTTGAAGGAAGATTTGACTAAAACAGTGGGAGACATCCTGATTAGATATATTAATAATCAATCTAATCTTGCAAAAGCATACGCTGAGTGTTTTCTTCTCTCTCTCTCTCTAGGTAGCGACCATATCACGTCTTAATCAAGATAATAATACGGATGTATTGACCGAACCCGCTTGTTATACTGAGCTGGGGAACGTTGGTCCCTCTCCAACTTATAATTGTTATAAGACAGAGCAGGAAATAGGGGATTACCAGAATTCCCGTGCCGCCCAAATGAAGAAAGTGCATGCTGATGCATCTTCTTCGGGTGTGTTCATTACCGAGACTGTTTCTCAGTGTCCTTTACGTCCTGGGTATGAGATACCGGATCAGGATCCCGCATATGTAATCTGTTACATGGGCTACAGATAGGTAGATTAACTGAGAACGGGTGATAAGTTTCAAGAGTTGGAAACGATGCAATTGTTGCAAGCCAAGTCTGTTGGCAGTTATCACCCTGTATTACCAGAATACATTGATTCTGAACGAATATTATTAGATACCGAACCTGTTATACAACATCATATCATTATCTTTATTAGTAAAGAAGGATATAATTTTGTATAGTTGGATAATATTTTGAACATTTCCTATATCAAGAGTTGATCGGTTCAGGCACGTTATCTAAAAGCATAGACATTCTAAATCAAACCACAGTTCTTAGTGTACAGAACACATACAAGAGGAAGAGTTCAGAAATGAATGGATCCTTCTTGAAGCATTGTAGACTAGGTCATATCAATGTGACCCGACTAGCTAAGTTACATTTAGATGCATATTTAAATTAGTTTGAATTTACATTTTGTGAAACTTGCCAGTCATGTCACAAAGATAAGATGACCATAGCTCTGTTTATTGGAAACAGAGAAAGAGTTAGTGAACTCTTGGGATTGATACATTATGATGTATGTGAGTCCCCTGTCTACACATGCCAGGACTGGTTCTTTGTACTTCATTACATTCACTGATTATCTCTTAAGATTTGAACATATGTTTCTGTTGAAACACAAGTGCGAAGCTTTTGAGATATTCACAGAATATAAGTTAGAAGTACAGAACCAAAAACGGGTATAAGTATTATGTCCTTTGATGTGATCAGGGAGGAGAATACTTGAGCACGGGATTCCTGGACTATTCTAAAGGAGAATGAGATTCTCTCTCAGCATTACTCCTCCAAATATACCACAGCACGTCGGTGTATCGGGGCGGAGCTATCACACCCTATTAGATAATGTGCGCTCTATGATGAGTACTAGTGAGTTTCCTATTTTCCTTTTGGGAGTTATGCACTTGAGAAGCAGCATACCTATTGAATAGAGTTCCAATCAAATAAGTTGCCTACCACTTCATATGTGATATGGAATGGGAAGAGCCCATATCTTAAGTATGTTAAGATTTGGGGTTGTCCGGCCTATGTCAAAAGCAAAATCCAGACAAGTTCGAGGCAAAGTCGGTTCTGTGGAAGTTTGTTGGATATCCCAAGCATTCACAAGGGAATATCTTCTACCAAATCGAGGAACAAAAGTTGTTTTGTTTCTCAGCATGCCACCTTTGTGAAAGGGAATTTCTTGTGAAGAAATTAGTGGTCATGAGGTAGAAATGGAAAAAGTTCCAGCTATACAAAACTGCAACTGATGATTTGGTAAACCCGAAGGATTCAATAGTTTCCAACGAACCTCAGCCTCTCCGCCAATCTAGTAGGGTTCCTCACCCACCTGAGAGATACTTCGGTTTCTCTATGACAGTGGGAGCGAGGATTGCATCATGAGATGATGACCTAACTAGTTTCGAGCAGGCCATCAGGAGTGGGACTCTGTAAGAATGGCTGGATGCTAAGTGATCTGAGATGGAATCCTTATACACCAACAAAGTATAGACTTTGGTTGCTTTATCTGAAGGGTTAAATCCTCATCAGGAGCAAGTATATCTTGAGAAGATTACTTGGTGTACATGGAAAAGTTGAGACTTTCAAAGCTATGCTTAAGTCCATCCTGATCCTACTTGCCAATGCTACATACCATGACTACGATTTCTGGCGGTTGGGTTTCATGACAGCTTTTCTAAATGTTGATTTAGAAGATAGTGTCTATAAGTGCACAGCTAGAGGGTTTCGTAGGCAGTGGGAGCAGCAGAAACGTGTGCAAGTTGCTTTATGGGATAAAGCAGGCATCGCGGAGTTGGAACGTCTGTTTTGATGTGGTAGTCAAAGAGTTTGACTTCATCAAAATGGTAGATGAACCCTGTATATACAAAAAGGTAGTAGAGAGTATGGTGGTGATCCTCGTATTGTACGTGAATGACATACTCTTGATAGAGAAGGAGTTTCCTATGCTACGCTCGGTCAATCTCCGCTTATCACAAGGATTCTCCATATAGGATCAAAATGATACCTCCTAAATCCTAGGTTTTATATCTATGAGATAGATCTAAATGGATGTTAGGATTCTCACTAGTTGTAGTGAGATGGTATCAATCGATCCTGGGGAGAATCACTGGAAGAGGTTCCAGGGTGATAAGGACGACTGAATGTCAGTCGCAGGCATTGTCTTTACCCTCAGTGGAGGGACGGTATGTTGGAAGAGTTCCATGCTAGATACCGTGACTTACTAGACGATTAAAGGAAAGATACATCGTTACCAAGGATGCTACCAAAGAGGCAGTCTGGATATATATAAGTTCATGAGATGAACTTCGTTCCAACCATTGTGTGACAATGGAGTTATGGCTTTGGCCTAGGAACCCCCGTCCCATCAGAAATCCAGATATAATTCTTAGGCAGTATCACCTGATCATGGAGATGGTTGATCTCCAGGAAGATCGAGGTTAGGAGAGTAGACACAGAGGACAACAGCGCGGATCCACTCACAAATGCCTATTTCCCAGTAGAGAATTTTATGGGATGGTTGAGTATGAGATACTTCAACCACAGCTGATTGTTGGGTATGCGATACCACAACAGATGGCCCTAGTGCAAGTGGAAGATTGTTAGTTATATGTATGCCCTAGAGGCCATTACTGTACATACGATATATATTGTAGTGGATGCTTGGACATAAATAGGGAGGACTATCTTACTCGACATGATAGTATGCTATCTGGTTGCTCTTTATCTTAACATGTACTCCGATTGTCTCTATGTTACATGTTGATAAAGCCCTTATGATGAGTACTTGACTACCAGGACTATGATGCAGATCATACTAGTGGGGACAGTGTAGTCGCCAAGTACATACTTCAAATGTTCCTAGTCGTGGGAGTACCGAGATAAGGCATCGATACTCTAGAGTAGACTAGCGTATGCGCTTCTTGACCCATATAATGGGCGATGGATGATCCCATATCCATTGGTGTTTGACATCAGAGAAGGTATACGGGTACTCAGTAGAGACTGGGTACACTGGACGGACTCGCCAAGAACTCCCAAATGGTATTATACCTCACGTCAGATGGCAGTTCTCTGGTGACACTGGTACAGGTTAGTCTATAGACCCGAGATCGTCATAGAGTCTTGTGTGATTCTCATTGTGATTTGATTTCCATCATACCACGTCCAAGAGGGCATGCAAAAAGGTGGCTTTTGGGTACAGTCTCGAATCACATGGAGGCAATGAGCGATAGGAGGGGTTTCGTCTCTCCCGGTATTGGGAGTTGATGTTGCGCTGTGTTCGATTGGCTATAACTGGAAATCCCTGGCCAGGGTTGTTGAGATTTACTGGTAAGTGTTATCAGTAGTTTCTCAAAATGTTATAGACCTCATATCGACACGAATTATCAAGCTACTGGGGTCTGACGTTTACCACCCCTAGGCGAGATATGCGACATATCAGACGAAGAGACCAGACTGTACGGGAGTGTTACTGATTGGATTCACAGGAGAATGTACAGTCTTGCTTGTTGATCTTCTGATCGCTGAATACCGGGGTGGCTGTTACGTTTAGCTGACCGCTTGCAGCTTATGGGTGTTTGATATGATCATCACCTACTGCCGGCATATTGACGATTCTTTAGAGTTCTACACAGAGGTTTCCTGGCTCAGGAAAAATGGAGTAGGAGCACATATGTGATATGTGCGGGACCGAGAATAATACGTGTATGCGATACCGTATTAGATTCTCGCGATATGAGATATCGGCCGGGTATATGTGATATAGCCGGGTCATCGGATCAAGTGTTGATTCGATGAACTGATACAGATTATATTAGTCGGTTATTTATGAAATAGCCGGATTATCGGATCAAGTGTTGATTTGATAATTTAATGTATAATTATATATTTGATATATTAAATTACATTAACTAATATAAGCTCACTTAAAGATTCTTTTTCTCATTCGGGTAATACATTGATATATATGTGATATATGTTAATTGTATTATTTTATTTTGTTACAATAAATATTGTATATGTGATATATAATATTGTAACATGTTATGGTTATAAATGAAACATGATTAGTGGAGATTAAACATGGTTAGGGTTTGATTTGGGTTAATCTTTTCTAGAAGCTTCTAGAAGCTTTTGTTTTGTTTCTTGCAAAGATATTATGTGTTGATATTTTTGTAGATATTTGTTTAACCCAGCCCAACCCTTTAACCATGGTTGATTCTCTACATGGGTTAAGTCTTCATACTTAACCCATGGTTGCATTTTTAACCTCACTTGGATTTCATTATTCATCACAAAAGAGATTGCTTCTTCTTCTTCTTCCTTCTTCTTGCTTGAAAAAGCTTTCTAGCATTTTATGATGTGATAAAAATGAGTGAGAAATAGAAAACAAATGAGAGCTAAATTCCTACTTCATCATCCTCATCTATTCTTGCCACTTAGATTAGGGTGTTTACTTTGCTAATACTTGATTAGCAAAGCAAGAGCTTGGGTTTGAGTTTCTTCAAGGTAGATCATCTTTGTTATCGAAGATCGGAAGCAAGCTTGCATCTTTCTTTTGTGGAGCCTCTCTAGAGTCCAGATACTCGATGATCGCAGTGAAGGGACCTCAACACGGAGCTTATGAAGTGAATGACCGGACTACAAAGGTTGTAATCCCAAACTCTTAGAAGTAAAGATGTTTACTTGATATTTGTTTCACCTAATCTCTAGTCTAAGATCTTGATTAGGCTTGTTCGGCATGTCTAAATTTTAAATCGGGCATGGTTGATACCTTATAGAACCTTATGAGAGTGCCTAGTAACCCTACAGAGTTAGGGTTTCATTCTTCTAGAGGGTCCGTAGAGTTGCTTGCATGTCTTTCCGAATACTTTAAACTTGTAATATGGGTTTCTGACATTCCATCGCCTCTATCGACACTCAACGTATCTTCGTGAAGTCTTCTCAAGCTGGAATCAATCAATCTGATGACCTCGCGTCGGGGTAAGAAAGCGAACCACATGTCTTGGTCATTCATCCTCGGTTGGCTAGCGACCATATATCATATCTCTGAGTATAACTCGTACTGCAATAGCTCCGACATCTAGGGTGATATCTCGTCGTTTGCAGCAACAACTGGCTCATTCGTCTGCACGCTGAACAGTGCCTCAATCATCATGAATAAGCAATACATCAATGGTCATCACTTTCTGGCTGGCCTCTATCAGTGGCTCAATCCTCTGGTGCAAATCTGCACGTCCGAGTAATCTCGTAAAATCGATCCATCAAACGCTCATGGCGCGAAAACACGATAAAACGATGCCTCTCTATGCAATCGTATGTCCCTGGAATCATGCCCTGGTCAGTCCTCGTCCGTGACGAGCTCATGCTGACCGCAACTCTAGTTGTAGCTCTCTCTGGCCGTGTAATCATGGCAGCAAAATCACATACCGATATCGATGAGGATAGATCATGAATGAATATAATGATGTGCAAGAAAATGTACATCCTAAGGCTCCTTAAGCGGAGTAGCGTATCGTAAGTATGCCGCGGAATATACGCACGGTACGTCACTCTCCTTAAGTCACCTACTCCATCAACCAAGGTCAACCTATGCGACGAAAGTTTGGGTCTAATACCCCCTCGACTAAGTCTAAGTTCCGTAAGGTCAAGCCTAGATTCCGTATATATACAAACACCCTAGGCTCTGCATAGTCAAACATAGACTCGAACCAAGGTTAACCTAGCGCTCTGATACCAACTTTGTCACGACCCGAAATGGCACGTGACTGGCCTTTGAATCATATGAAGTCTATAGGACCCCATATAATTCAAGTAAGCCAAAAACCCAGAAATCTAAAACCATTTTAGGTAAGAAGAACTTATTTTAAAACGAGTGGTTTTAATAACATAAGAAGAATTATGCGTTTTTAAAATATCAAGTCTTTTCTGAAAATTTCGGCAGAGTTTCCTTTATAAAAACTGGTCCCAAAAGGGGTACAACATGAATAGTATACGAAATGATAAAAAGGCATCCCCAAGCGGGAGCTAGCTCTTCGCCAATCGACGGTCACAAACACGCAAGCAATATAATATACAACGCCGAAGGGCGAGGATCAAAACTCAAAAGGAAACTCAAAACAACATGAAATCCATAATACTACAACGCGTGACTCTAAAGACGAAAGAATAATACAACTCTAATCTGAAATAAACATACAAGTCTGGTTGATGGAGTTTACTAGATGCAACAATGTAAATAAAATACAAGGGTGGTCACGATGTTAGTGAACCCACCTACCTAAGCAAATCACCCGGAAAGGAAGCAGTGTGCCAGCAAAGCCGTAACGAAACCTGTATGGAAAAACCTGCAAGAAACTGTGGCACAACGGGGGTGAGTTGCCAACTCGTGGGTAGAAAACATCACCGAGCAGAAATCGTGTGTATGACACAATCCTAGGTCAATACGATCAATAATATATATAACCTCAAATGATAAAGTATGAAGTACGAAAAGAAGGCAAGGGTAAACATCTATACATAAGTGTAATCCCATGTGCTCGTGTCAGTGCCTCAGGTAATAATGTATCATATGTATGAGGTATGAATGCATAAAAACAGAATACATATAAATAAGAAACTGTTTTCTTGATTTAGTGAGATTTCTGTAATTTAAAATGAGGCATCATCAATAAATCAATATAAATCAGTGTCTAGCATCAACACAAAACATAAATCTCAATATCCAATATCTCAGACTCCGACTATCCAGACTGGCCTGTATCATCAATCTCAATACCTCAATGTCTCAAATCTCAATATCTCGGGCTCCGTTAGTCCGGATCGGCCCATTTCATAAATCAAACGACCACGAACGGTATCCTCCGGATATCCGACGCGCCAAACAATCACCGGTAGGCAGTCTGCCCTTGCGGGGCTCATCATCCTCCATGAAATCACTCTTGCCCCGGGGTACCATACCGGGTCCACCATGTACCCGAGATGGTTCATACGACTCCTTGAATCGGGTCTCGAAATCCATCTCATAACCGAGAAAACATCATGGTGGACAACTCATACATCACGAGAAAACCGCACTTTTCATTTTAAAAAGAGAGAGAGAGAGAGAAGTTTATATATATTCTTGCGGTTTTCCCCCAAATCCAGGAAATCTCATGAAAATCCAAAATCCAATCATCAATAGCAAGTAAACAGTGAATATCGGCATAAAACTCCATAATACTGCATAACCGTGAATAATAATATGCATGAAGTAGCAATGTCTAAACTAGCATATAAAGACGAGTACGCTAATACCATGTCGAACTATCAGTTAACAAGCTATGTCAATGAGTAATATTCTCTAAAGTGTACGTGACATGGCAATTACCGATGATGATGTGTGTGAGCCAGCAAGTAAGTGTATGTGGAACATATGCATCATCGGTAATGGTGCTTGTGTCCTGACAGCATGATCTCAATAATGGCATATGAAAAACACAATATAAGCATGCGATGCGATGCGAACAGCAATAATATGCGGTGCTGAATAATAAACACAATGACAACTAATCTGCATTTATATAAATATGAGTCATACAGTTTTGCCATTTGAAATAACACGAATCGTGGTGTTTTGAAAATAAGGGTTACGGTGTTTTTAAGAAAAGATACGTCCTTTGAAATATCCGTAGAATCCCTTGGCCTGTCTTTAAAATACTCACGATTCGTTAGTTTTGAAATAGGTATGACTCGAGTCAAATTTATCATTTACAAGTAACTACATGCTGATCGAAAGGTAAGGAAACCGCCTAACATCTGAGTATATATATATATATATATATATATATATATATATATATATATATATATATATGAATATAACAGTCGGTGATCCCGCCTCAATAGTATCCCATACGATACCCTAATATAATATGACATCCTCGAGTCAAGAGTGCGGATCTATCATCAATATATAGCTCGTACAGTAAATCCGTCGTACGGCCTCCCAAATCTGGGTGCGGTTCAAATGTCACCTCTCTCACATTATTCATCTGGTGTCCTCTTTATCAAATATCATGATCCAAGGTACTGATCTATGTCTAGTACAATACTGATACCATATATGTATATGCATGCGTGTGTATGAAAACATCACGTCTAAAGGACCCGCTAAAACATCATGTCGTATCTCAAATACGAACCATGTCACATCACCGATCTCACGGCCTCAAGCCCAATGTCATCGACTCATTTCCAATCCCAAGTATTATTCTCATAATCCGTGTATATGTATACGTATATATATATATATACATAGTCCCATACCCATGTGTGTGTGTGTGTGTATACATATCCCCATATACGCACAAGTAAAATAAATGTTTGCATGTGTGTGTGCGTGTGGGTGTAACAACTACTCTAGGGTTTCGCAACTAACACTAAACTAATCCATGAACATATAACCCTATCATGATAAACAATAATCATATAACATAATAAACTATGTATATATATATATGTATGTATATGTATTCGTATACATCACTACGAAACTGCGGGGGTGCTATACGCCATCTACCCGACTTCCCCCGTAGATATATATCTATTCACTGCTTCTTATGTGCCGATGCCGATGTTGCCATCTTCTTCTTCATCATCCGATGTTCACGCGGAGGTACCTACAACAATACACAATCAAAATTGCGTATTAAAATTCAATCGGAAAACCAAAACGGCACACGCTACGCTCATAGGTAAAAACCTATAGCCTCACATGTAAACACGACCAATAACCTTAGTCGTTGACGTTCAAACGCTACACGACGGAAACACAATATAAAATACCAAAAATCAAGTTAACATGAAGTCGTAAAACGAAGCCTCAATTCATGAAAATGATCCCATATTTTACCCTAATTGAAATTAGTCAATTTTGCATACAGGAGGGGACTAGTTTACTGCTAAAGGAGCTATGGAGCAAGAATGAGGGACAACAACAACACCCTGGCCGCAAATTGCGGCCAGGAAGGATTTATTTGCGGCCATATCATGGTGGATGGGGCTCGGGTCGTAGGATTAGCTTCCTGGGTGCCTGCATGTATCACTGTGTATGCTAAATAATTTTCAGAGGCTCCGGGTGTTAGCAGATCTTCATTTCCATACACAGAATCCATACTTCTCCGATATCGGGTTTTCTAAGTTCGTATTCCGGGGTTCTATTCTCTGGTTTAGGTCTCCAATCAATCACCACAATGGTTTAAGGTCAATATTAAGCCTTAATTACACTATCTCAATTCAATTCAAACCCTAACCCTAACTTGGAATTTCAAAGTTTCACTAAATTTCGCCAAAACGATTTCAAACTTGAAGAGAGGCTTAAGCAAATGAAATACTATACTATTTGAGAAAGGATTACCTCATTTGGCAACTCAAGAATTTTCTTGAGTTGCCCTAGTATCCAAAATGCAAGCTTTCTTGGTCCAAAGTGTAGCTAGTGAGCTCATGCACATTTTTTGTGAAGTGGGGATGGAGTTTTGATGAAGATTTGATGATGAAGTGGGGGTTGTAGTGGAGGAGGGAGAGGGGGTGTTGCTATTGAGAGAGAAGAAGAGAGAAGGATGAAGATGAGAATGAAACAAATGGCTAAGACCAAGATTTGACCCCTCACCTATCTCTTCTCTCTCATGCCCATACTCTCACTATTCTATTCTTTATTGTTTTCTTTTCTTTTCTTTACATTTTCCTTTCTCTTTTCTTAAAATCATAACCATGCATGAATGAAGTAATAACCATGAAGGAAAAAGCAACAAGTGTTAAAAATGACATGTGCATGTCATGTGCACAAAACACGCTTAATACCCGATTAGCGATTTTTTATCGCGATTAGCACTAAAATAGTGTCAAATAAATCATAAACTTTCATAATTTGCATGAATCACATAAAGCACCCTCATTTCAGTAATTTCTAAAAAAAAATTCAAAATTTTCCCTATTTATTGGTATTTAATTATACCACAATATTAAAATATTTATTATATTTAATATTTAATTATAAAAATTCCCAAAAATAAAATTTTATTTTTCTGAAATGTTACAGAGATTAAATTGATTAAAAGGCTTGCTGGGGTTAGTATTAGGTTAGTTTGGAATGGGGATCTACTCACTGCTTTTAATGCCCTAGTTAAGAATAAAGGTGTTAGGGTAATAGTCAACAAAAGGGATTAGCACGACTAGGAAGAAACTTAGTTTCTTTCTTTTGGTCCTTTCTTGTCTCTTAGCCCTAACCTCCAGTTAATTCAACCACAACCGGTCTAACTAAGGAATCACCGCTATCATTTAGGATAGGGTGCCGTAGTGAGCGGTGTGTGGTTGGATTAAAAAGAGTCTGTATTTTAAAAGTTATATGGGCAAAGAAAGGAGAGAGAGATTTCCTTCTCTCAAGCCTTCCCTATTCTAACCCTAACAAGTGAGTGATTACTCACTCATTAGGAAAGTAACGATAAAATTCATTTTTATAATTTTATTTTAAAAGACTATCTAAATTGTAGATAATAAAAGACAGATAAGCAGAAATTAAATTCAGATAAAAATGCAAGATAGAAAAAGAAAGCTTACTTTATTGATGACCTCTCAACGATTACAAGGAAATTAAAATTTAAATCTAAGAATTAAAAAGCGGCATGCCTAATTAGGCTTTCAACTTTCCTATTTATAGATAGGAGAAACCCTAGGTTTACATCAGATCCACATTTGAATTTACAAGACTACCCTAAGAAAGCCGGGTCAAAGTACCGACACCCACCGACACATGCACCGACATTTGCATTGCACGGCCGCGGTTCCGCGGCAGAAAGCTATGTTTGGCCGCGGTTCCACGACCGTATTGTGGGATCTTGGTATCAAACTTCTAGGGTTGCTTCATGTTGTTGTTTCCTTCTGTTTTCTTCACTTGGTTCCACAGAATCTCTTCTATTTTCTTCCAGATTTCCACAGTGCAAAATGTTGTGGACCTTTTGCCGTGAGCTTCTTGTTGAAGTCTTGAATCTTGTGCTACCCTTTTGCTTTGTGCATTGAACTGTCTACTGATCTTCATTTGTTCCTTGAACTGGTAGGCGGCATCATACGGATTCATCTATTGTTGGTCGTAGTCTCACATTTGTAGCGTATTTTCATGAATTTCACTGTAATGATCTGAGAACCTGTAACCTGAAACTATTTAGCAGACATGGATCAAAAGCACCTATTTATTTGTAATGTGATTAAGAATGGGCGATATAATAATGCAAAATTCTGATATGAACAGGCTCCCAAAGTGCGCATCGGGAACACCCACGATGCGCCCTCCGTTTTGAAGAGTCTGGACGAGCTTTCCGACATTCAGGCTCGGTTCCATATTCCCTCTAATTATTCCCTTTGTTTGGCTAAGGAGGGTGAGCGGGCAGATCAGGTGCAGGGCAGGGAGGTTGCCCTGTATCTTGAAGCGTTCCAGGCAGGAATGTGTCTTCCCTTCTCACCTAAGATTAGTGCGGTACTTCGTTTCTTCAATCTTGCCCCGGGCCAGCTAGCACCAAACTCGTAGAGGATCCTCCTCGGGTTTCTGGTCCGGTTGAAATTAGATCAGATTCCCTTTAGTTTGACCCTCCATGTATCTTTTCTTTGTTATAAAAAGCATCCCGACACCAGCAAGGAAGAGCCGAGCTGGGTGTATTTTTCGTTTAAAAAATGTAGGGGTTGGGCGGCCGGGTCAGAGGTAGTGGCCGTCCCTTCATTCATTCATGAATAGAAGGAGAAGTATGTATTCTTCGAGCCTCCGGAGGGCGAGGATTGGCCTGTGCCCATACAGTGGCACATGGCCGACTGCACGAGGTCAAATCAGTCGACCTCCCCCGAGGTGAAGGTGGTGTCCCAGTGGGAACCGATCCAGCGGACAGACATCCTGCTTTCTAAGCAGGTACTGAGCTGGGCTGGGCTCAGTCCTGCGCATTTCCTGGGTAAGTTAGGGCTTTCGACGATCTGTTTAGACATTGCTAAATTTCCTTTGCCATTTCAGTGTCGCTAACCCCTTTTTTGTGTGTTCTTTTTTGCAGAGCCCATGGACCGATCACAAATCCTAGCCGCCATAGCCTCCAAGGCCCAAGGAAAGAAGGCCGGGGAGCAAGCTCGTCCCGCCCCGGTCCGAGCTCGGCCACGAGGCAAACACCTCCGGCCAAACCTTCCGCAACACCTCCAGAAGCACATGGGGGGTCAGAAGCACATGCGGGACCTGGCGCCCCGGGCGAAGGAGGAGGAGGAGCCCGCCGAGGTCCCTCTCAAGAGAATGAAGCGGGTGGTCTCTCGGCCACCACCTACCGGGATTCCAGTGCAGGAGGGCGATTTCTGCATTGAGGTTCCATCGGGGCTCTCTGTCGCCGACAGCTTGCTTTCGGACATGGAGCAGGTAGCCGAGGGTAAGATTCCCCGGGGGACCATGAAGGCCCAGATGGCCGCCATAGCGCAGGAGGCGGTTCAGGTCGGTACTTGACTTTTCTTAAAATTTCTTAAGTCTTATTTTCTCGGTTTGATCTTTCTAACCCGTTTGTTGTCTCCCCTAGGTCCTTTATCGCCGCGCTCTCCTCGTTGCCATGGAGTTAGAGGAGGTATCCCCGGTCATGAAGAAGGCGGGCGAATCCTCCTCACGGGAGGAGGAACTTCTCATCCAATTGCAGCAGGCGGAGTAGAAGGTGGCCAGTCTCGACTCGAGATTGGTCGCGGAGGGGCTGACGACCTCGAGGCTAAAGGACTCCCATCGGCTCCTGAACGAGTCCAACTGGGATATCCAAGACAAGTTGGAGGAGACGAACAACCTCTACAATGCGATGAAGAGGTCGAGGGACGCCGCCAAGAAGGATGCACGGGCAACCTTAGACGCGTCGAAGCTTGCAGAGTGCCGGGCGGAGAAGGCCGTGGAGGAATACAAGGCGTCCGATCAATTCTACCTTGATCTTGCCGAATCTTCGGCCGTCATGTGGCACAGCGCCCTCAACGCTGTCAAGGAGTCTATGCTGGAGTTCGTCGACCGCGAGCTTCGCACAAAGTACCCCCTCGCCGAGGAAGCACCGCAGTGGGAGGCGCCAAGAAAGCCGTATGAGGCGAAGCCGTTGGCGGGAGCGCCGACCCTGAGGTCGCCATTCTGGTCCCTGGCGAGGGAACTGAGTAGAGAGAGATCCCGACCGAGCGGGCGGCCTGAGCTATCCCCCCTACTCCTTTTTTTCTTTTTAGGATTTTTGTAAGCCTCCGGGTATTTTTGTAAGGCTGAGGAGCCCAGAATACCTTATATTTATTTTTTATTATAAATAAAGTATATCTTTTTCCTTTTCCCAAATGTCTGTTCACTGTGCAAGTACTTTAACTCATATACTTTTCATTGTTCGAATCTTCTTTCTGCAAGTATTTTTAGCTCGTAAGTCTTTTCATCTTGCAAGTAATTTTAGCTCGTAAGTATCTTTTCATCTTGCAAGTACTTTTAGCTCGTAAGTATCTTTATCTTGCAAGTGTTAAGCTGGTGTCCACCCTTCCTACACTTGCCGACCGTTCATCGAGTAGAGTCAAACGATAGCCAAGTGTAGGAAAGTCGGTATCCTCCCTTTCCCCAGAGTCGAGGTGGCGATCACGTGTCGAGTATGAGTCGATTGATGGCCAAGTGTAGGAAGGTCAGTATCCTTCCTTTCCCCGGAGTCGAGGTGGCGATCGTGCGTCGAGTATGAACCGATTGATGGGCCGAGCAGGAATCCGCTCGGCGGCCTCGTGAGGAGGGCTTTCAGATCCACTTCTTTGTAAGGCAGGAATCTACCCCTTGTGGATGGGCCGAGCAGGAAGCTGCTCGGTGGCCTAGTGACGAGGGCTTTGGATCTACGGCGTTGTTGGGAAAGAAGCTACCCGCTGTGGATGGACCGAGCAGGAAGCTACTCGGTGGCCTCATGACGAGGGCTTTGGATCCACAGCGTTGTTGGGCAAGAAGCTACCCCGTGGCCTCGTAAGGAGGGCTTTTAGATCCACAGCGTTGTTGGGAAGGAAGCTACCCACTGCGGATGGACCGAGCAGGAAGCTACTTGGTGGCCTCATGAGGAGGGCTTTTGATCCACAGCATTGTTGGGCAGGAAGCTACCCACGGTGGATGGATCAAGCAGGAAGCTACTCGGTGGCCTCATGACGAGGCCTTTGGATCCACAGCGTTGTTGGGCAGGAAGCTACCCGTTGCGGATGGACTGAGCAGGAAGCTACCCGGTGGCCTCATGAGAAGGGCTTTCGATCCACAGCGTTGTTGGGCAGGAAGCTACCCGCTGTGGATGGACCGAGTAGGAAGCTACTCGGTGGCCTCGTGAGGAGGGCTTTGGATCTACAGCGTTGTTGGGCAGGAAGCTACCTGTTGTGGATGGACCGAGCAGGAAGCTACTCGGTGGCCTCATGATGAGGTCTTTAGGTCCACAACGTTTGTTGGGCAGGAAGCTGTCAGCTGCGGTTGGACTGAGTAGGAAGCTACCCGGTGGCCTCGTGATGAGGGCTTTGGATCTACAGCGTTGTTGGGTAGGAAGCTACCCACTGCGGATGGACCGAGCAGGAAGCTACTCGGTGGTCTCGCGATGAGGCCTTTGGATCCACAGCGTTTGTTGGGCAGGAAGCTACCCGCAGTGGATGGACCGAGCAGGAAGCTACTTGGTGGCCTCGTGATGAGAGCTTTGGATCCACAGCGTCGTTGGGCAGAAAGCTACCCGCTGTGGATGGACCGATCAGGAAACTACTCGTTGGCCTCGTGAGGAGGTCTTTTGATCCACAGTGTTGTTGGGCAGGAGGCTACCCACTGCGGATGGGCCGAGCAGGAAGCTACTCGGTGGCCTCGTAAGGAGGGCTTTTGATCCACAGCGTTGTTGGGCAGGAAACTACCCACGGCGGATGGACCGAGCAGGAAGCTACTCGGTGGCCTCATGACGAGTGCTTTGGATCCACATCATTGTTGGGCAGGAAGTTACCCGCTGCGGATGGACCGAGCAGAAATCTACCCGGTGGCCTAATAAGAAGGGCTTTAGACCCACAGCGTTATTAGGCAGGAAGCTACCCGCTGTGGATGGACCGAGCAGGAAGCTACTCGGTGGCCTTGTGAGGAGGGCTTTGGATCCACAGCGTTGTTGGACAGGAAGCTACCCGTTGTGGATGGACTGAGCAGGAAACTACTTGGTGGCCTCGTGATGAGAGCTTTGGATCCATAGCGTTGTTGGGCAGGAAGATACCCGCTGCAGAGGGACCGAGCAGGAAGCTACTCAGTGGCCTCGCGATGATGCCTTTGGATCCACAGCGTTTGTTGGGCAGGAAGCTACCCGCTGCGGTTGGACCAAGCAGGAAGCTACTCGGTGGCCTCGTAATGAGGGCTTTGGATCCACAGCGTTGTTAGGCAGGAAGCTACCCGCTATTGATGGACCGAGCAGGAAACTACTCGGTGGCATCGTGAGGAGGTCATTTGATCCATAGCGTTGTTGGGCATGAAGCTACCCACTGCAGAGGGAACGAGAAGGAAACTACTCGGTGGCCTCGTAAGGAGGGCTTTGGGTCCACAGTGTTTGTTAGGCAGGAAGCTACCCGCTGTGGATGGACCGACAGGAAGCTACTCGGTGGCCTTATGATGAGGCCTTTAGATCCACAGCGTTGTTGGGCAGGAAGCTTCCCACTGCGGATGGACCGAGCAGGAAGCTACTCAGTGACCTCGCGATAAGGGCTTTGGGTCCACAGCGTTTGTTGGGCAGGAAGCTACCCGCTGCGGATGAACCGAGCAGGAAGCTACTCGGTGGCCTCGTGATGAGGGCTTTGGATCCACAGTGTTGTTGGTCAGGAAGCTACCCGTTGTGGATGGACCGAGCAGGAAACTACTCGGTGGCCTCGTGAGGAGGGATTTGGATCCACAACGTTGTTAGGCAGGAAGCTACCCGCTGTGGATGGACCGAGCAGGAATCTACCCGGTGGCCTCATGAGGAGGGATTTAGATCCACAGCGTTGTTAGGAAGGAAGCTACCCACTGTGGATGAACCGAGCAGGAAGCTACTCGGTGGCCTCATGAGGAGGGCTTTGGATCCACATCATTGTTGGGCATGAAGCTACCCGCTGTGGATGGACCGAGCAGGAAGCTACTCACTGCGGAGGGACCGAGCAGGAAATTACTCGATGACCTCGTGAGGAGGGCTTTGGGTCTACAGCGTTCTTGGGAAGGAAGCTACCCACTGTGGATGGACCGAGCAGGAATCTACCCGGTGGCCTCACGAGAAGGGCTTTAGATCCACAGTGTTGTTGGGCAGGAAGATACCCGTTGTGGATGGACCGAGCAGGAAGCTACTCGGTGGCCTCGTGAGGAGGTCTTTGGATCCACAGCATTGTTGGGCAGGAAGCTACCCGTTGTGGATGGACCTAGCAGGAAGCTACTCGGTGGCCTGGTGATGAGAGATTTGGATCCACAACGTTGTTGGGCAGGAAGATACGCAGCAGGATGGACCGACCAGGAAGCTACTCGGTAGCCTCGTGATGAGGGCTTTAGATCCACAGCGTTGTTGGGCAGGAAGCTACCCGCTGTGGATGGACCAAGCAGGAATCTACCCGGTGGCCTCATGAGGAAGGCTTTAGATCCCCAACGTTGTTGGGCAGGAAGCTACCCTCCGTGGATGGGCCGAGTAGGAAGCTACTCGGTGGCCTCGTGAGGAGTGATTTGAATCAACAGCATTGTTGGACAGGAAGCTACCCGCTGTGGATGGACCAAGCATGAAGCTACTCGGTGGCCTCATGATGAGGGCTTTGGATCCACGGCGTTGTTGGGAACAAAGCTACCCGTTGTGCATGGACTGAGCAGGAATTTACCCGGTGGCCTCGCGATGAAGGCTTCAGGTCCATTTCTTTGAAGGGCCGGAAGCTACCCGCTGTGGATGGACCGAGCAGGAATTTACCCGGCGGTCTCACGATGAGCGCTTTGGTCGGTTGTGTTAGGAATATGTATGCCTTAGAGGCCATTATTGTATGATATAGTGGATGCTTGGACATATATATAGATGACTTTCTTGCTCGACATGATAGTATGCTATCAGATAGCAGTTCTCTGGTGACACTGGTACAGGTTAGTCTGTAGACCCAAGATCATCATAGTGTCTTGTGTGGTTCCCACTGTTCTTTGATTTCCTCCCTACCACGGCTCAAAGGAGTCGTGCAAACAGGTGGATTTTGGGTACAGTCCCGAGTCACATGGAGGCAGTGAGTGATAGGAGGGGTTTCGTTTCTTCCGGTATAGGGAGTTGATGTTGCGCTATGCTCAATTGGCTATAACAGTACGTCCCTGGCTACGGCTGATAGATTTATTGGTAAGTGTTATCAGTAGTTTCTCGAACCGTTATGAGCCATACATCGGCATGACTTATCACGTTATTGGGGTCTGATGATTCTACCCCTAGACTCGATATGCGACATATCAGACGAAGAGACCAGACTGTATGGTAAGTGTTACTTATAAGCTTCATAGGAGTTTGGACATGCTTTCTTGTTGATCTTCTAATCGCTCAATACCTGGGTAGCCGTTACGTCCAGCTAGTACCGCTGACGGCTTGTGGATAACTGATGTAGCCATTACCTACTTCTGGCATATTGACGCGTCTTTAGAGTCTCACACAAAGGTTTCCTAGTTCAAGCGAAACGAAGTAGGGCACATAAGCTGATATGTGCGGGAGCCTGATTAAATATGAGTATGTAATACCGTATTCTAATCTGGCGACATTTGATATCGATTAGGTTATATTGAATCAAGTGTTGATTTGATAATATGATATACAAATAAATGATATTAGTCGGTTATATATGATATAACCAGATTATTAAATCAAGCGTTGATTTAATAATTTGATATATATTTATATTTGATATAATTATATATTAACTAATATTATAGCGCACTAATTATTTTCTTCTCTTTATATATATGTGTGTGTGTGTGTGATATATATATATATATATATATATATATATATATATATTATGAAGCATGGATTTTCTATTTTGAGAAAATAGAAAATGAGGTGGAAAATAGGGAGATATTTGTTGAATGGGTGAAGCATGGTTCATATATTATTTTATTAGTTTGGCTTCACTATTGAAGCATGGTGCATATTTTCTATGTGAAAATATTCATGCTTCAAGAAGTGAAGATTATATGTGAGCCATTATTGATTACTTGCTTGCATTCTAGCTCTTTTTGCTTACACTCTCTCCATCTTCTTCTCCTTCCACCTCCAAGCCCTAACCCTCACATGAGTTGTGAACCCTAGGGCTTTAGAGAATTCCTAGTGAGCTAAAACACCTACTTCATCATCCTACTCTAGATTATCCTTTTAGATTAGGGTGTTTGCTTCACTAATGCATGATTAGTGAAGAGGAAGCTTGACCTAGAGAAGGTTCAAGGTGGATCATCTTCGACCTAGAAGATCGCAAAGCAAGCTCGTGCATTTCTTCAAGTGGAGCCAAGAGGAGTCATAGGGACTACTACCCGGAGCTATAGAAGTGAAAGACTTGGTCTACAAAGGTTGTAATCTCTTTCACTTAGTGTAGTTCTTGCTATATTATATGTTAAACCCTAATACTCTAGTTAGATTCTAGGTTAGTGTAGCTTAGCACCCAAGATTTTTTAAAATTGCATGCTTGATGTTGGTAAAAACCTAGTGGTGGTGCTAAGAAACACTTTCATGGTATCAAAACCAGGTTAGAGTATTAGACGAAGTGTTAGAATTACGAAACTGAAACAACTCCGAAACGAACGATCTAAAACCCTGGTTTCTGTCAATATTTAAATGGCCTCTAAAATTTTTTTAAACAAATGCAGAATATTACATGTGATGTAACTAGAACACCAGAGAAACTCGAGACCCAAACTCAAAAATTTGGCCAGCCACATGGGGATTTTGACCGGCCTGGCCAGTTCCTTTCATCATTTTTTGGCACATGTTTCTTTGGTGTTCTGGTGTGTAGGATCTAGGGTTTTAGGTTATATTTGTTTTTCCCAGATTGCATGTGATGTTATCTTTTGTATTGGGGCAACTCGAAGTGTTTCGTAGTCGCGTTTTAACATCGTTTTGGGTTTAAGTATTGATATGTGATACAATATTTGGAATCCACATTTAATTAGTTTTCTGAAAACTAGTTTGATAATTGTAAATCTAGCATTTTAGTCTATGTTAATCGATTTCCATGGAGTTTTGATTCGGATCAGAACTCTGTCGCAATATCGTATAGTACACGAATACTCGCTGGATAACACTACTAGATAGCCACGCCCCATAGCCCCGACCAAGTGACTATAGGAGAACCCCATTGCCAAAAGCATCCACTCGGGTGCTCGCGGCCATGGTGTTCCGCCTAAGTGTACTTCGTCGACGGCATCAGGGGTGCGGCCATCTACTAAAGTTCCCAATGAGCATTCGATCAGGTAGTCAGGAATCTTGTTGAATTATCCAACTAAGTTATTGAAAAGTGTTTTCAATTCGAGACTAAAATGCAAAGTTTATAGGGTTATGCATAAAATTCAGAATATGAGATATTCCGGGTTTATGATGTCTAAGGAATATGCGGATTCTAATTATTGTAGTTTTTCATTTCTTTTTTGCGACTGTAAGTGTAATATGTGGGGTATCCCTGATTTCGTTGCTATATGTCAACGGAATTCGGGATATGCATATTTATTTACGTTGATGACATGTGATGTTATCTGTTGCTGTGATATGTTATATTGGATCGTCGTGATTGAATAGCCAGGGTTTTTTGTGTGAGATGAGAGTTTTTGTATTTGCATTCATGTAAAATTTTATGTAATATTCTTTTATTGGGACACTTCCGGGTTGAGGATGATGTCATCATTGATGTATATTATTTACTTTTCCTCATTAGGATAGACACAAGGCTGGGAGCACTAGTAACCAGGTTCTAGAGTCCAGTGGGAGACCATCTCGAGGAGCCGAGACCGGGTCTCCTAACTCTAGAATTGGCAGGGTTGCTTGCCGCTCTCGTAGGGGTCTAGAGATGTGGGTTTGGCTATTCATCACGACCGTGGAATCTGTGTTTTTCATTACTAGATGAATTTAAAACACGGGCCTCCTAGTATATCCAATATTTCATATGTTGACTTCTGCTGCTTGAGTTCTGTGATGTGATCATATAACTGCGTGAGACGAATGCTATATATATGATATATATAATAAACGTTGTTTATGTTTTGCACCCGCGCTAGTCCAGCCCCCGCTCTACCGTTAGTTAAGTAACCTAACGGTGCATGACGAGGCCCCGTGGCGAATGCGGATGGCATAAGCGTATGTTCTATTTTTGTTTCTTCTATGATGTTTAGGAAACTTAAATGATGGGATGTCATTAATGAGATTAATGAAGATAAAAGAAACCTAAAGATGTTGTAAAATCAAACTTTTTAAAAAGGTAGCTTTAGTTCTTGCTTTGCATAGCGATATTCCTTTATGAATATCCAGTACCGCATTCGATGACGAAAGAGTCGAGATCCCTTCACCGGGAGTGACCACTTTAGCAAAACTAGCAAATGCTACAACCCACGTGGTTTGTTTTGAAAACTAATCGATTTTAAAAGAGGAGCTTAAACCACTCCTTTTCAAATCACTAGATTCTACAATGATATTAAGTTCATTACGCTAAAGGTTTTCATCAAAACTAGTCGTAGCCCTCCATGATTTCAGATAAGGACTATTTTAGTATTCGTGCTACGTTTGTTGGCCTCCGTCAAAGCATAGTGTGTGGTAGCTGATTAGTGTTTTTGAAGGTTACTAGGCACACTAATAAAGCTCTACAAGGCATCGACCATGCCAAAATTAAATTTTTATGTGACTAACAACCCTAAGCTAGATCGTATACTAGAGATTAGGCGAAGAAAATAGCAAGTAAACAACTTTACGACTAAGGGTATGCGAAATACAACCTTTGTAGATGGCTTTCTCCGCGAACTTAAAATTAAGAGAGACATAGAAAGAAACTTCAGGGCGGATCCACTTACTGAGGCTATTTCTCGAACACAATAGTTTTACAAACGGGATTTGTGAAACTGATTAGTAGAGGAGTTGGATGTTCGGTATCACACGGGCTGTGAGTATGCGACATCGCAATAATTATCCTTAAGTGCAAGTGGGAGATTGTTGGATATAGTGCCCTCAAAGTCAATTATTGGATCGCAGGTATGTGATTGCAATGATTGAGGAAGACCTATACCAGTAGGACAGTCTTACTCGAGATGATAGTATGCTATCTGGTTTGCCTTTATCAGTCGTGCATAGGTTCAGATGACTGATCACGATTACACGTTGATAGAGCCCTTAGGATCTTGCTTGACTACCAACAGTATGATGGAGATCATATACGTGAGGGTTGGGTAGTCCATAAGCACATCCTTAATAGTGGTCCCTAGTCGTGGGAGTACCGAGACAAGGCATCGATACTCCGGAGTAGACTAGTGTATACAGTCGAGACCCCGACGAGGGGCGATGGCCTGTCTCACAAGCCACTGGTGTCAATTAGATCACCTAAGATGTATACAGGTGCTCATTGGGTTATGAGTACACCGGACAGGACTCGCCGGGAACCTGCTAGTTGGTATTATACCTATCGTCAGATAGCAGTTCCCTGGTGACATGTGTACAGGTTAGTTCATCGACCTGAGGTCGTCATTTATCTCGTGTGAGTTCCCACTGTGCTTTGATTTCTACCCTACCACGGCTCAAAGGAGTCGTGCAAACAGGTATTTTTTTGGTACAGTCCCGAGCCACATGGAGGCAAGTGAGCGGATCGGTAGGGGATTCGTCTCTCCCTGTATTGGGGGTGAGATCACGCTGTGTCTAGGAAAGCCATTACACCAAGTCCTTGGCCAAGGCAGGTGAGAATTACTGGTAGGTACTCCGGTAGTTTCTCAGGGTGTTCAGGGCTTGTCTCCGACACGACTTATACCGCTATTGGGGGTCTGACGTTACTAGCCCCCGAGGCCGGATATGCAATATGTAAGTCCATATTGCGACCCCCGGTGCTTACGGGGAGGCGGAAACGGTATAAAAAACGAATTTTTATCGCAAGAGGCAACATGGACTAAACTTGGTCGGGATCGTTGTCTAAACTAAAACTAGCAATCTAGCTAAAGAGAGTTAGCTACTATGGAAGATGGTTATACCTAAACTTGAACTCCTTCTTCTTCAAACCTTGTAGAGGTTGATGGTTCTCTTTACGTCGCCTTCTCCCGTCGAAGATGGATCCACCTCGAAGGTTCGACTTTGGGCTCTTCCTCGATCTTTGAGTGAACTAGGGTTTCCGGCTTGCTAAACCTTCATCCTAGAATGAGTAGAGAGAGATTAGGGTTTGCTTTTCTTTCTAAAGAGAATGATTCTCAACACATGAGAAGGTTTCTCTTTTCAAGAGGAAGAAGAAGATGAAATGAGGAGAGAGAGAGGTTATGATAGAATGAGCTCAATTATTTCTTTCTTGCAACCATATTGCAAAAGAAATGAATTATCTAAATGATAATAATGGAAATAAGAATAGTTGATGGTGAATATGGAATGACCACTATCATACCTCTTTTAATGAAGTGTAAGCATGAATCAAGGAAGACTTTCAAGGCATGAAAGTGGTCAATGGTCAACAAGTCAACCAAGGTCAACAAGTCAACAAAAAAACAACCATAACATAATTCTTATTTAATTACTATTATTAATAGATAATATACAAATCCATTAGGGTTTGGAAAATGATAACTGTCAACTGTGCATACGCACCCGATCCGAAACCCTAATGAAAAACCTCATTCTCCGCCTCAAGCAACTGTGCATACACACCTGCATTCTCGTTCCGAGGAACAAGAATACCAAGATATAAAAGCAACCCCCAAAACATATACCAGTATCTGGCTCAAACCAGAGCCTGCCAGTATAATCCGTCCGGACTCCAAACGTGCACCAGTGCGCGGATGAGAACGAACCCTGTCGCAAAACCATGCGACCTCTACTCTGTTTTGCCCAGAGGCGAATACCCTCTGTGTGGGACTCTAAAGACTCGACACTACGCTGGCAGTGGGTTTAACCACAGACCGCAAGCGGCACTAGCTGTGCGTAACGGTCCCCAGGTAGATGCCGACAAGAAGGCTGACGAGGTGAAACCCCATCTGAACTCCTACTGAGTCTGAATATGACATTCTCCGTACAGTCCGGTCTGTTCGTCTGATACATCGCATGGCGGGCCTAGGGGGCGGTAAAACGTCAGTCCCCCAATAGCGGTACAAGTCGTGTCGGAGTGAAGCCCAAAACACCCTGAGATAACACTGGAAACCTACCAGTATATCTCGCTTGCCCTGGCCAGGGACTACTCGTGTAATGGCTCTCCTAGACACAGCGCGATGTCAACCCCCAATACCGGGAGAGACGAATCCTGTCTAACCGTCACTGCCTCCAAGTGCTTCGGGACTGCACCCAACCACCACCTGTTTGCACGACTCCTTTGAGCCGTGGTAGGGTAGTGATCAAAGTGCAGTGGGAACACACTCGAGGCGAAGTGTCAGTGTCAAGTCAGCGGACTAAGCTGTACTCATGTCACCTGGGAACTGATAACTGACGATAGGTATAATACCAACCTGTCAGTTCCCGACGAGTCCTGTCCAGTGTACTCGTAACCCAACGAGCACCCGTATACTATCTCCAGTACGACGTACTGATGGCTGTGGGACAGACCATCTCCCACACTGGGATGAGAAGCGCATACGCTAGTCTACTCCGGAGTATCGATGCCCAGTCTCGATAGTCCTACGACTAGGGACCTGTATAAGGATGTGCCTATAGATTACCCAGCCCCCACTAGTGTGACTGCCATCACAACGCTGGTAATCAAGCAAAGATCCTAAGGGCTCCACTAATGCGTATAAGTGATATACTGAAATAAACACAAGTACACATTGAAGTAGAAACAAACCAAGTAGCATACTACTATATTGAGCAAGACTGTTTATACAAGGTGAATATCCCAAGCTTCCATTAAGTAATATACAAACTAGTATGATACAGTAATGGCCTCTAGGGCATATACACTAACAATCTCCCACTTGCACTAAGGCCATGTACTGGCGTATCGAAGACCTATCATCTCGATCAGCCGCTCGAACTGAGTCTGGGGTAGGGCCTTGGTGAATGGATCTGCAGTGTTCTCTTCTGAAGCAACCCTCCGAACCTCGATCTCCTTGCGATCCACGATCTCCCTGATCAGGTGATACCGCCTCAAGATGTGCCTGGATCTCTGATGGGACCTGGGTTCCTTTGCTAAAGCTATAGCCCCGTTGTTGTCGCAATACAGAGGTACTGGGTCAACAATGGACGGAACCACCTGAAGTTCTTTTAAGAACTTCCTTATCCAGACAGCTTCTTTTGCGGTATCAGATGCAGCGATGTATTCCGCTTCCATAGTCGAGTCTGCAACGGTTTCCTGTTTGGAACTCTTCCAACACACCGCCCCTCCATTGAGGGTAAAGACAAAACCCGACATGGACTTGGAATCATCCTTGTCACTCTGGAAGCTGGAGTCAGCAAAGGCCTCAATCTGGAGGTCTTTTCCGCCATACACCAAGAACATCTCCTTAGTCCTCCTCAGGTACTTGAGAATGTTCTTTACCGCTATCCAATGTTTCTCCCCAGGGTTTGACTGATACCGGCTTACTACACTCAGTGCATAAGCTACATCCGGTCTGGTACACAACATCGCATACATTATAGAGCCTACCGCAGAAGCGTAGGGTATAATAGACATGCGATCCCTCTCCAAATCAGTCTTGGGAGACATCTCTTTAGAGAGGGTGATCCCGTGACAAGCCGGTAGGTTACCGCGCTTGGAATCTTCCATACTGAATCTTTTCAGTACGGTGTCGATGTACCTGGACTGTGAAAGTCCTAATATCCTCTTGGATCTATCACGATGGATCCGGATCCCCAGGATGTAAGAGGCATCACCCAGGTCTTTCATGGAGAACCTGTGTGACAAGAAACCCTTGACAGATTGTAGCATAGGAATGTCATTTCCTATTAAGAGAATGTCATCCACGTATAAAACAAGGAATACCACAGTTCTCGCTACAAATCTACTATAGATGCACGGTTCATCTGGATTTTTGATAAAGTCAAATTCCTTGACCGTCTCATCAAAACAGATGTTCCAACTCCGCGATGCCTGCTTTAGTCCATAGATAGACTTAAGCAACTTGCACACCTTTCCGCTGCTCCCACTCTGAATGAAACCCTCTGGCTGATCCATATAGACACACTCCTCTAAATTTCCATTTAGAAAAGCGGTTTTTACGTCCATCTGCCAAATCTCATAATCGTGGAAGGCAGCAATGGCAAGAAGGATCCGAATGGATTTCAGCATAGCCACTGGAGAAAAGGTTTCGTCGTAGTCCAAGCCAGGTCTTTGACGGAAACCCTTTGCTACAAGTCTAGCTTTATAGGTCTCAACCTGTCCATCTACACCAATCTTCCTTTTGAAGATCCACTTGCATCCTACGGGTTTTACCCCGTCTGGAGCAATGTCCAACGTCCATACTTTGTTGGTGTACATGGACTCCATTTCGGTCCGCATTGCATCCAGCCATTTTACCGAGTCAATGCTCTGAACGGCCTGCTGGAAGCTAGTAGGCTCATCATAGTCTATGATGCAATCCTCTCTATCCCCGTCTATGAGAAAACCGTAGTATCTCTCGGGCGGATGAGACTGCCTACTACTTCTGCGGAGCGGCATAGGAATGTCCTGTTCATTTGAACCCTCTGGTTCCACTAAGCTTTCAGTAATAGTCCGTGGTTCTGGAATTTCTTCCAGTTCTACTGTGCTCCCACTTATCTGGTTTTCCAAAAACTCAGTTTCCAAGAAGTAGGCATGACGAGAAACAAGGACTTTTTGTTCCTCTTCACAGTAGAAGAAATATCCCTTGGAGTTCTTTGGATATCCCACGAACTTACACTGTACTGAGCGTGCCTCGAGCTTGTCCGCATGCTGCTTTTTAACAAAAGCTGGACATCCCCAAGTCTTGATGTGACTGAGATGGGGTCTCTTCCCACACCACATCTCATATGGTGTAGTAGGCACAGTCTTAGTAGGAACTCGGTTCAAAAGGTACGCAGCTGATTCTAGTGCATACCCCCAGAATGATCGCGGTAACTCAGCGTTACTCATCATGGACCGTACCATATCCAATAGGGTTCGGTTCCGTCTCTCCGATACACCGTTGTGTTGCGGAGTGTATGGAGGAGTAAGCTGAGAGAGAATCCCATTCTCTTTTAAGTAATTCAGGAACTCGGCACTTAAGTATTCTCCACCTCGATCCGATCTTAGAATCTTGATACTTTTGCCGGTCTGTTTTTCTACTTCATTCTTAAATTCCTGGAACTTTTCAAAAGATTCTGACTTATGTTTCATTAAGAAGACATAACCGTATCTTGAAAAATCATCTGTAAAAGTAATGAAGTAAGAATAACCGCTTCGTGCATGTGTAGACATTGGACCGCACACGTCGCTGTGTACGAGTCCCAAGAGCTCGCTCGCTCTTACTCCGTGTCCAGTGAACGGAGTCTTTGTCATCTTTCCTTTGAGACAGGATTGACAAGTGGCATATGATTGATATTCGAACGGATCCAAATATCCTTCTGTATGTAACTTAGTCAACCTTCTCTCATTGATGTGACCCAGTCTACAATGCCATAAGAAAGTCTGATTAATATCTGGTGACTTTCTTTTGTGTATATTCTGGACATTGAAAATCTGTGGTTGGTTTAATACGTATATACCATTGCTCAATGTACCTGACCCAATCAGAACTTGATTAAGGTGAATGTTAACAACATTACTTACAAACGCAAATTCATAACCTTCTTTAGAAACCAAAGATACAGAAATGATATTACAAGTTGCGTTGGGTACAAAAAAGCAATTACGCAAAACCAAAACATGTCCATCTGACATTCCTAGGTGATAGTCCCCCACGGCTTTAGCATCCATGCTAGCTCCGTTCGCAACTCTGAGGGTCATGTCACCTTCCTTCAAAAACCTACGGTTTCTCAACGCCTGCAAAGAATTACAGATATGAGATCCTGATCCGGTATCCAATACCCAGGAAGTAGAGTTTATAGAAAGACAGTTTTCAATAACATACACACCTGAAGCTGAAGCTGCAACCTGCTTCAGTTCCTGTGTCCTGGCTTTCCAAGCCCTGCAATCTTTCTTCCAGTGTCCACTCTTGTGACAATAGAAGCATTCCTCTTTACCAACAAGCTTCCCCGCTATCTTTGTTGCCTTTTCCTTTCCCTTCGTACCCACTTTACTAACACCGCCCCTTGGTTTGGCGGGGGCTTTCCTCTTCTTTCCCTTGGCTTTCGCCTTGGACCTAGAAGAAGAAGATCCTCCTACAAACAAAGTGGATGTATCCCTACCCTTCTGTAGGGTGCCCTCTGCGCTCCTCAGCAGGTTGAGGAGTTCTGAAAGTTCAACTTCCTTTTCTTGCAAGTTGAAATTCAGTATGAACTGGGCGTAAGTGGATGGAAGGGACTGGAGAATTATATCTGTATAAAGTTCACTGTCCAACGTGGTCCCAAGTTCCGCGAGCTCCTCAGTGTAGCCAATCATCTTAAGCACGTGGTCCGCTACCGATGATCCGACGGCCAACTTAGTCGAAAATAACTTCTTCGACACTTCGTATCTTGCGATACGAGACTGCTCTCCATACAGTTCTTTTGTATGAAGAAATATGGATTCCAAATCCATATTCTCGTGCCTCCTCTGATGGTCATTGTCCATCGAGGCAAGTACGAGGCATCTGGCCTTCGCGCTGTCAATCTCCCAAGTCTTACGGATTTCCTTATCCGCGACGCTGGAGGTGGGACCTGGGACGGGGGGAGCTTTGGTGGTAAGAAGATACCCCAGCTTGTCGTAAGAGATTGCCAATTTGACATTCCTGAGCCAATCTTTGTAGTTTGGCCCTGTCAGTATGTTTTTATCTAGAAGTAACTTAAGTCCAGTCATTTCGATTTGGTCGCTGCAGGGGGAGAGAAGAAACACTTAGCACGATGCTCTTGCAAGTTTAGAATGGTTTTTAATTTGTCTAAACAGGATGGCTCCCACTGTCTCTCGAATCCCTCCTCAAACCACAAAGAAAGAATTAGCCGGGATCAATCCCACCGTACAATACTTGCTTAACCGTTCAGCCAGGCCAGTGTCGGTACTTCGAGGGAGGTTTTCCAACGCTTTCGCGAAGTTCCTTAATTTAAGAACCTCTTTTCCCTGGGGGCGTAGCCCCGCTAACACCTTTCTAGGCACCTACTAGGTTTATAGCATTGATCGTTTAGTGAGAAATTTCCCGAGGAGTAGCATATACTCACAGTAGGATCGGGATCCAAATATCATCGCGTGACGAAAATGAAGGAATCCTACCATAATCATCACACTCCAAATGGTATGCAAATCTAGCAAGTTTCAGTACTTATGAAACTCCCGATGTGGATTTTTGCCCCATGCTCTTATGACCTTGACTTTGGCCAACAAATCATAAGTCACATGTCAAGTTCTTCCCGTCGTTATCCAGGTTAATTTGAATCCACCCGTACATACCCTTGACTTTGGCCAACAAGGCAGTACGACTGTTCCAAATCAACGCATCTATCTATGCTGCACATGAATATCCAATAGCTACCAATCACTATGCCTTGACTTTGGCCAACAAACACAGCTTGAATACTATTGACTATTTATGTGAAACGACGGAGGGCTACGAATGGTTTTGGCGAAACCGTGAACGTAGTGAACTTGATATAATCGATGGAACGAGATAGCTTTTAGAAGGAGTGGCTCAAGCTCCGCATTTAAAAGTTAGTTTTGAAAAGAACCGAGTGGTTTTTCGAAAGTGTTCCATCGACTTAAACTTGGTTTATTATCTTGCATTAGTTCTTTTAATGCGTGATATTCTTGCATTAGTTCTTTTAATGCGTCCCATCATTTAATTCCTACCATTGCAGAAAACAACCAAAATATGACGTACGCTTATGCCATTCGCATTCGCCATGGGGTCCCGTCATCACTCGTTAGGTTACTTAACTAACGACAGAGCGGGGGCTGGGCTAGCGCGGCTGTAAAACATAAGCAACGCCTAAATAGAAAGCAATGATAGACATTACAGATCACAGATGAATACATTGGATATACTAGCAATCCGCATTTCTTTCGAGCCTGAAACGAAAAGCGGATAACACGGTCGCGGTGAATAGCAAATACCCCACCCAAGACCCCTACGGGTGCGGCAAACTACCCGCCAAGTTCCCGGTAGTTTGTGCACCCCACCATGGGTCTATCCTAGGAGCAAAAACAGTAAAAAGAATTATACAATGACGGCTACAACCCCGACCCGGTTGTGCGGCCAAACAAATAATATAATTACATCAATTTACATTTACAATGAATGAAAGAAAAACAAAAGCTCATCTCACATCCACCCCGGCTATTCACCCGCGACAGTCCAACACATTCATATACACATTCCAGCACATTACAGATCATGTATAACCCCGACTAATCGACTTATAGCGATTAGCCGACGTTCAATACATGCAAACATCACAGATATAACCAACATAGCCAAAGTGCAGTGAAGTTCGGAAAAAAAATACGGAATTATAGGACCCCAAAAGTGAATTTCAGTTCTGGAAAATCTGGGTACATATAATATATCTGAAAAATCCCAAAACCAACACAGAAGAACACTGCACGAAAAACGATGCAAAGATGACTACAACCTGCGGCGGTTCCGCGGCCATATGAGTAGGTGAGGCCGCGGAAGGGCGGCGGCTTGGAGGAAACATGCTATCGTTTTTCTTGTGTGTTCTTAGAAAACCCTGAGACGAATTTACAAGTATAAAGTTTTTCATTTTGAGCAGAAAAAATTTCAACAGAAAGTTAGGGTTTTGAATTTCCGGTTTTGTGATTTTTCGTTTCCGAACTTCGTTACACTTCACTACCAAGCTAGTTTAAGTTTAGTTAGGCTCTGATACCACTGTAAGTCCATATTGCGACACCCGGTGCTTACGGGGAGGCGGAAACGGTATAAAAAACGAATTTTTATCGCAAGAGGCAACATGGACTAAACTTGGTCGGGATCGTTGTCTAAACTAAAACTAGCAATCTAGCTAAAGAGAGTTAGCTACTATGGAAGATGGTTATACCTAAACTTGAACTCCTTCTTCTTCAAACCTTGTAGAGGTTGATGGTTCTCTTTACGTCGCCTTCTCCCGTCGAAGATGGATCCACCTCGAAGGTTCGACTTTGGGCTCTTCCTCGATCTTTGAGTGAACTAGGGTTTCCGGCTTGCTAAACCTTCATCCTAGAATGAGTAGAGAGAGATTAGGGTTTGCTTTTCTTTCTAAAGAGAATGATTCTCAACACATGAGAAGGTTTCTCTTTTCAAGAGGAAGAAGAAGATGAAATGAGGAGAGAGAGAGGTTATGATAGAATGAGCTCAATTATTTCTTTCTTGCAACCATATTGCAAAAGAAATGAATTATCTAAATGATAATAATGGAAATAAGAATAGTTGATGGTGAATATGGAATGACCACTATCATACTTCTTTTAATGAAGTGTAAGCATGAATCAAGGAAGACTTTCAAGGCATGAAAGTGGTCAATGGTCAACAAGTCAACCAAGGTCAACAAGTCAACAAAAAAACAACCATAACATAATTCTTATTTAATTACTATTATTAATAGATAATATACAAATCCATTAGGGTTTGGAAAATGATAACTGTCAACTGTGCATACGCACCCGATCCGAAACCCTAATGAAAAACCTCATTCTCCGCCTCAAGCAACTGTGCATACACACCTGCATTCTCGTTCCGAGGAACAAGAATACCAAGATATAAAAGCAACCCCCAAAACATATACCAGTATCTGGCTCAAACCAGAGCCTGCCAGTATAATCCGTCCGGACTCCAAACGTGCACCAGTGCGCGGATGAGAACGAACCCTGTCGCAAAACCATGCGACCTCTACTCTGTTTTGCCCAGAGGCGAATACCCTCTGTGTGGGACTCTAAAGACTCGACACTACGCTGGCAGTGGGTTTAACCACAGACCGCAAGCGGCACTAGCTGTGCGTAACGGTCCCCAGGTAGATGCCGACAAGAAGGCTGACGAGGTGAAACCCCATCTGAACTCCTACTGAGTCTGAATATGACATTCTCCGTACAGTCCGGTCTGTTCGTCTGATACATCGCATGGCGGGCCTAGGGGGCGGTAAAACGTCAGTCCCCCAATAGCGGTACAAGTCGTGTCGGAGTGAAGCCCAAAACACCCTGAGATAACACTGGAAACCTACCAGTATATCTCGCTTGCCCTGGCCAGGGACTACTCGTGTAATGGCTCTCCTAGACACAGCGCGATGTCAACCCCCAATACCGGGAGAGACGAATCCTGTCTAACCGTCACTGCCTCCAAGTGCTTCGGGACTGCACCCAACCACCACCTGTTTGCACGACTCCTTTGAGCCGTGGTAGGGTAGTGATCAAAGTGCAGTGGGAACACACTCGAGGCGAAGTGTCAGTGTCAAGTCAGCGGACTAAGCTGTACTCATGTCACCTGGGAACTGATAACTGACGATAGGTATAATACCAACCTGTCAGTTCCCGACGAGTCCTGTCCAGTGTACTCGTAACCCAACGAGCACCCGTATACTATCTCCAGTACGACGTACTGATGGCTGTGGGACAGACCATCTCCCACACTGGGATGAGAAGCGCATACGCTAGTCTACTCCGGAGTATCGATGCCCAGTCTCGATAGTCCTACGACTAGGGACCTGTATAAGGATGTGCCTATAGATTACCCAGCCCCCACTAGTGTGACTGCCATCACAACGCTGGTAATCAAGCAAAGATCCTAAGGGCTCCACTAATGCGTATAAGTGATATACTGAAATAAACACAAGTACACATTGAAGTAGAAACAAACCAAGTAGCATACTACTATATTGAGCAAGACTGTTTATACAAGGTGAATATCCCAAGCTTCCATTAAGTAATATACAAACTAGTATGATACAGTAATGGCCTCTAGGGCATATACACTAACACAATACTCATAGACGAACGGACCGGACTGTATATACATTGTCACTGTTAGGCTCAGTAGGGTTTCCGGATGAGTTCGCTCATCGGCCTCCCTTGAGGTCAGTACATGGGCAGCCGTTACACACAGCTAGTGCCGCTGACGGCTTGTGGTTAAACCCACTGTCAGGGTACTGACGAGTCATTAGAGACCCCCACAGATAGTTTCCCAAGTTCGGGCAAAACGTTGTAGAGGCCGTATGGTTTTTTGGCAGGGTTCGGAAAATGCACGTGCGTTTATGCACGTGTCATATTTCGGGCAGATAATACTGGTGGGCTTTGGTTTAAGCCGGATCCATGTATTATATTGAGTAGATATAATATCTTTGTCTCAGCTGCATTTGTTTTCGGTCGTAATACAAATGCGGGTATGTTTATACTGTTACGGGGTTATCCTGAAATTTGTTTCGGGATCGCTTTTGGAAGTTGCCAGTTTTCTATCACTCGTCTTAAACATTCGGTTTAATACTGATTTATCTTTTTCTTGTGGGTGAGTCATGAGAGGAAGCTTCTAGATGATGACTAGGCTTGTGACTCATTTGTTTTCATTAATGGTTTTGATGAGGTGTATTAGTGAGTCACCTTTAGCATTAATGTTTCTTGTAAAGCTTAAGGATATTTCTTCTTGATCTTTTCCCTTGTGGTTACCCCCCTTGCTCCTACACTCACCTTCCTCCTCTCATATATTGGCCGGCCAATTCTTGTGGAGTAATGATGGTTTTCTTGATTAAAAAGTTTATGGGATTTGGTTCATGGAAATTTGATAGCTCATTTCTCATTTCATTCCATTCAAAAGGCAACTTCATTAACCGATTCATCCATGGCTTTGGATGAAGCGAGACAAAGTGTTCTACTCATTCTCTACATCATCTTGGTCATCTCTTTTAGCAGACTTGATGACCGAGTTGCCTCGGTATAGAGGCGGGAGCCCGTTTAAAGATCCGTAGATGTGGTGCCACCTCGACGAAGAGCCAGGAGATCGGAGTAGCCGCAACGGAGCGTGGGATGATGGTTAAAGACCGAAGGACTCGGATCGTTCGGTATAACCTTTCTACCCACTTTGTAGTTTGTTAGTTTAGCGTTAATGGCAAGATCCGGGTTATAGTATGCGATAGCGCCAGTTATAAAAGTTTTTGTTCTGCATTTGGCGTCTGAAAGACGGCCAGGGCGCTATCGTAGACTTACAATGGTAATAAATTGATTCTGAACGACTATTATTACGTACAAAAAATGATGTGAAATATAATATCAATTTCTTTATTAGATAAAGAAGGATATAACATTGCATTAGAGGATAATGTTATGAACATTTTCCTAAATCAAGTGTTGATTGGGTTTGGTACGTTATGTAATGGTATATACGTTCTAAATCAAACTACAGTTCTAAACATACAGAACACACACAAGAGGAAAAGTTTAGAAATGAACGAAACCTTCTTGTGGCATTGTAGACTACGTCATATCAATGCGACAAGAATATCAAAGTTACATAAAGATGGATATTTGAATCGGTTCGAATTTACATCTTATGAAACTTGCGAGTCATATGTCAAAGGCAAGATGACCAAAACTCCATTTACAGGACACGAAGAAAGTAGTACTGAACTCTTAGGACTGATACATAGTGATGTATGCGGTCCTATGTCTACACATGCCAAGAATGGTTTCTCATATTTCATTACATTCACCGATGATCTCTCAAGATTCAGACATGTGTTCATGTTGAAACACAAATCTGAAGCTTTTGAGAAATTCAAGGAATATAAGAACGAATTAGAGAACCAGACGGGTAAAAGCATTAAAGTACTTCGATCCGATCGGAGAGGAGAATACTTGAGCACGGAATTCCGATACTATTTAAAAGAGAATGGGATTCTCTCTCAGCTTACTCATCCGTATACACCACAGCAAAATGGAGTATCAGAGCGGAGGAATTGCACCCTATTAGATATGGTGCGCTCTATGATGAGTACTGCTGAGTTATCTATTTCCTTTTGGAGTTATGCGCTTGAGACAGCCGCGTACTTATTGAATATAGTTCCTACCAAATCTGTGCCTACCACTCCATATGAGCTATGGAAAGGGAAGAGACAATGTCTTAATTTTATTAAGATATGGGGTTGTCCGGCTTATGTTAAAACACAAAATCCGGACAAGCTAGAGGCAAGGTCAGTTCTGTGCAAGTTTGTAGAATATCCCAAACATTCGCGAGGGTATATCTTCTACTACCCCAAGGAACAAAAGGTGTTTGTTTATCGACATGCCAACTTTTTAGAAAAGGAATTTCTTGTGAAAGAAATTAGTGGTAATGAGGTAGAACTGGAAGAAGTTCCAGCAGCACAAACTATAACTGATGATTTGGTGGAACCGGAGGATTCAACAGTACCCAATGAACCTCAGCCACTCCGCAGATCTATTAGGGTTCCTCATCCACCTAAGAGATACTACGGTTTTCTCATATAGACGGTGGGAGCGAGGATTGCATCATGGAAGATGATAACCCAACTAGTTTTGAGCAGGCCATCACAAGTGGGGACTCTGTGTAATGGCTGGATGCTATGCGATATGAGATGGAATCCATGTACACCAACAAAATATGGACTTTAGAAGTTGCTCCTAAAGGGGTAAAACCCATTGGGAGCAAATGGATCTTTAAGAAGAAAATTGGTGTAAATGGAAAGGTTGAGACCTTCAAAGCTAGATTTGTTGCTAAAGGTTTTCGTCAACGACCTGGTGTCGATTATGATGAAACCTTTTCTCCAGTAGCTATGCTTAAGTCCATCAGGATCCAACTTGCCATTTCTGCATACCATGACTACGAAATCTAGCAGATGGATGTCTGTTAGTGTATATGCCCTAGAGGCCATTACTGTATCATACTAGTTTGTATATTACTTGATGGAAGCTTGGGATATTCACAGTTGTATATACAATCTTGCTCGAAATGGTAGTATGCTACTTGGTTTGTCTCTGCTTTAATATGTGCATGTGTTTCTTTTAGCATATCGCTGATATACATATTAGTAGAGCCCTTAGGATCTTTGCTTGATTACCAGCGTTGTGATGGCACTCACACTCGTGGGGGCTGGGTAATCCATAAGCACATCCTTATACAGGTCCCTAATCATTGGACTATCGAGACAGGGCATCGATACTCCAGAGTAGACTAGCGTATGCGCTTCTCATCCCAGTGTGGGAGACGGTCTGTCCCACAGCCGTCAGTACGTCGTACTTGAGATAGTATGCGGGTGCTCGTTAGGTTACGAGTACACTGGACAGGACTCGTCGGGAACTGTTGGTTGGTATTATACCTATCGTCAGTTATCAGTTCCCAGGTGACATGAGTACAGCTTAGTCCGCTGACTTGACACTGTCACTTCGCCTCGAGTGTGTTCCCACTGCACTTTGATTACTACCCTACCACGGCTCAAAGGAGTCATGCAAACAGGTAGTTTTTGGGTGCAGTCCCGAAGCACTTGGAGGCAGTGACGGTTAGACAGGACTCGACTCTCCCGGTATTAGGGGTTGACATCGCGCTGTGTCCAGGAGAGCCATTACACAAGTAGTCCCTGGCCAGGGCAAGCGAGATATACTGGTAGGTTTCCAGTGTTATCTCAGGGTGTTCTGGGCTACACTCCGACACGACTTGTACCGCTATTAAAGGACTGATGTTCACCGCCCCCCTAGGCCCGCCATGCGATGTATCTGACGAACAGACCGGACTGTACGGAGACTGTCACATACTGGCTCAGTAGGAGTTCAGATGGGGTTCGCCTCGTCGGTCTTCTTATCGGCATCTACCTGCGGACCGTTACGTACAGCTAGTGCCGCTTGCGGTCTGTGGTTAAACCCACTTCCAGCGTAGTGTCGAGTCTTTAGAGTCCCACACAGAGAGCTATTCGCCTTTAGGCAAAATGAGTAGAGGTCGCATGGTTTTGCGACAGGGTTCGTTCACATCCGTGCACTTGTGCACATTTGCTGTCCGGACAGCTTATACTAGCGGGCTTTGGTTTAAGCCAGATCCTAGTATATGATTTGGGATTGGTTTCATCTCATTGTATTCGTGTTCCTCGGATCACGAATACGGGTGCGTATGCACAGTTGCTTGAGACAGAGGGAGAGGACTTTGATTAGGGTTAATGACCATTGCCATTTTATTAACCCTAATGCTTATGTGTGTATTATGGTTGATTGATATTAGTTTAATATAATTGTGCATGGTTATGGTTGTTGACCTTCTTGACTTGTTGACCTAGGTTGACACTTTGACCATCATCATTTCATTTGGAAGATGCTCTTTGATCCTTGCAATTTGCATTAAAAATGAAATGATAATGGTCATGTCTTGATTAAGCCATAACAATTATCTCACTAATTATCTATTTACAATAATTCACACATATATGTGAGAATGCTTCATATTTCTCTTATTTTTTCTATCATTCACTTTCTCTCTCTTGTTCTTCCTCTCCCTCAAGCTCTCCCCTCTCATGTGTTGAGAAACACTTGAGCTTGAGAAAAACCACTTCTTGATAATCTCTACTCTCATCTAGGGTTCTAGAATTAGCACCTCTGGCACCCTAGTTACTTCTAGCTTGGAGTTGAAGCCAAAGGTTGAGGCTTTCGGGTGGATCTTTCTTCGACGTGAGAAGACGACAAAGGTGACCTCTTTCTACTACTCCAAGGAGCAAGGAGAGAAGGACATAAAGCCCTAGGTATAACCATTCTACCTTTAGCTAGTTTCTAGTTAGATTTAGCTTGTTTTTGTTTAGCAAAGATCCTTCTTTGTCTAGTCCATGTTGCCTAAAGTGATAAAAATTTGATTTTTATTCCGTTTTCCGCCTCCTCGCAAGCACCGGGGTGGGCAACGTGGACTTACAGTGGTATCAGAGCCTAACTAAACATAAACTAGCTAGGTAGTAAAGTGTATGGAATTTCGAATCGGAAAAATCGCAAAACCGAGTTTTCAAAACCCTAACTTTCTGTTAAAAATTTTTCTGTTCAAAATGAAATAAATCATACTCCAAAAATCATCTCAGGGTTTTGTGAAGAAAGCCACCAAAAACGATCCAGTGATTCCCTCAAAGCGCCGCGGTTCCGCGGCAATAGCAAGCTATTGCTGCGCAACCGCGGCCTTTTTGGCTCGGTTCTGGGTCGAGTTTGGTGCAGTGTTTTTCTGGCTTGATTTTAGGATTTTTAAGATGGTTTATATGTGCCCAGGTTTTCCAGAAAAGAAATTTGTTTTTGGTGGCCTATAAATCCGTATTTTTATCGAACTTCACTACACTTTGACTAAAGGGTTATATCTGTAATGTTTATATGTATTGAACGTCGGCTAATCGCTATATGTCGATTAGTCGGGGTTATACATATCTGTGATCTGTGTTTGATGATGGTATGTGTATATGAATGCGTTGAATTGTCGCGGGTGAATAGCCGGGGTGGATGTGAGATGAGTGTTCTTTTTCTTTCATTCATTGTAATATGTAAATTGATGTAATAATATTTGTATGGCCGCACAACCGGGTCGGGGTTGTAGCCGTCATTGTATAATTCTTTTTACTGTTTTTGCTCCTAGGATAGACCCATGGAGGGGTGCACAAACTACCGGGTATCTCGAAGTGCCGAGTGGCCTACTCACGGAGTTGAGGGAGGTTGCTCCGCTTCGGGTACTTGGCGGGTAGTTTGCCGCACCCGCAGGGGTCTTGGGTGGGGTATTGGCTATTCACCGCGACCGTGTAATCCGCTTTTCGTTGCAGGCTCGAACGTATTGCGGATTCTTAGTATATCCAATGTATTCATCTGTGATCTGTAATGTCTATCATTGCTTTATATCTATATACTATAACTATTTAGGTGTTGCTTATGTTTTGCATCCGCGCTAGTCCTGCCCCCGCTCTGTCGTTAGTTAAGTAACCTAACGGGTGATGATGGGACCCCGTGGCGAATGCGGATGGCATAAGCGTACACCATATTTTGGTTGTTTTCTGAAATGGTAGGATTAAATGATGGGACGCATTAAAAGAACTAATGCAAGAAAATAAACCAAGTAAAAGTCGATTGGAACACTTTGAAAACCACTCGGTTCTTTTCAAAACTAAAATTTTAAACGCGGAGCTTGAACCACTCCTTTTAAAAGCTATCTCGTTCCATCGATTATATCAAGTTCACTACGTTCACGGTTTTGCCAAAACCATTCGTAGCCCTCCGTCATTTCGTATGGATATTCAATAGTATTCAAGCTATGCTTGTTGACCTTCGTCAAGGTATAGTGATTGGTAGCTGTTGGGTGTTCATATGTAGCATAGAGTGATGCGTTGGTTTGGGACAATCGTGCTACCTTGTTGACCTTCGTCAAGGGTATGTACGGGTGGGTTCAAATTAACCTGGATAATGACGGGCAGAACTTGACATGTGACTTATGATTTGTTGACCTTCGTCAAGGTCATAAGAGCATGGGGCAAAAATCCACATCGGGAGTTTCATAAGTACTGAAACTTGCTAGCGCTGCATACCATTTGGAGTGTGATGATTCTGGTAGGATTCCTTCGGTTTTATCACGCGATGATATTTGGATCCCGATCCTACTGTGAGTATATGCTACTCCTCGGGAAAACTCTCACTTAACGATCAATGCTATAAACCTAGTAGGTGTCTAGAAAGGTGTTAGCGGGGCTACGCCCCCAGGGAAAAGAGGTTCTTAAATTAAAAAACTTCGCGAAAGCGTTGGAAAACCTCCCTCGAAGTACCGACACTGGCCTGGCTGAACGATTAAGCAAGTATTGTACGGTGAGAAAGATCCCGACTAATTCTTCCTTTGTGGTTTGAGGAGGGATTCGAGAGACAGTGGGAGCCATCTTGTTTAGATAAATTAAAAACCAATCTAAACTTGCAAGAGCATCATGCTAAGTGTTTTCTTCTCTCTCTCTTAATTGCAGCGACCAAATTACCGCACCTAGGTTACATCTAGATAATAAAATGACTGAATCTGACTGTTATGACTGGCAAAGGTCTGTCCAGATGTCCATTACCCAGGACAAGCTGGGACACCTCTTGACTGATCCAACCCCTGCCGTCTCAGGTCCAGTTTCCCCTGTCACGGATATTGATATCCGTAGGAGATCGGAAGAAGACTGTGCGAAAGCCAAGTGCCTCGTGTTAGCCTCAGTTGATGGTATATACCAGAGACAGCACGAGAAGATGGACTCAGCTTCTATCTTCCTCCATAACAAAGTTTTATATGGAGAGCAATCTCATATCGCAAGATATGAGACCTCGAACGAATTGCTTCCAGCGAGGTTGGCTATCGGGTCATCTGTAGGGGGCAACGTCCTTACAGAGACCAGCTCTTTTGAGCTCTCAGACCTGAAGACCACGTTGAAGAACGGGTCAGATGCTGACTTAGTTCAACAGTCTCTACCTACTACCATGAAGGAAACCAGGGAAGTAGAAAGAAAGAGAAAGGCAGAAGTTTCAGGAATGGATGCAGTAAAAAAGGGATGTTCCTATTGTTACGGGAATGAACATAGGCAGAAGGATTGCAGGGCTTGCAAAGCCAGTAGCCAGAATTCGAAGCATGTTGTGGCTTCGGCTTCGGGTGTGTTTGTAATAGAGAACTGTATGTCAGTTAACCCTACTTCCTGGGTATTGGATACTGGATCAGGATCTCATATCTGTAATTCGTTACAGGCTCTGAGAAACCGTAGGGTTATCAGGAAAGGTGATATGACTCTCAGGGTTGCTAACGGAATGAGCATGTATGCTGAATCCATAGGGGAATATCATCTAGGACTGACAACTGGGCAGATATTGATTCTGCGTAACTGTTTTTATGTACCAGGTGCGACTTGTAATATCATATCTGTATCCTTAATTTCTAAGGAAGGATATGATTTTACTTTTGTAAGCGATGTAGTTAACATCCACCTAAATCAAGTTCTGATTGGGTCAGGTACATTACAAAACGGTATATACGTATTGAATCAAGCTCAGATCTTCAGTGTCCAGAACACACTTAAGAAAGTCTCCGGAAACAAATCAGGCTTTCTTATGGCATTGTAGACTTGGTCACATTAATGAGACACGGTTAACAAAGTTACATAGAGAGGGATACTTGAATCCGTTCTAGTATCAGTCTTATGCCACTTGTGAATCTTGTCTCATGGGAAAGATGACAAAGACTCCGTTTACTGGACACGGAGAAAGAGCAAGCGAGCTCTTGGGACTCATACACAGTGATGTGTGTGGTCCAATATCTACACATGCGCGAAGTGGTTATTCATACTTCATTACTTTCACAGATGATTTCTCTAGGTATGGGCATGTCTTCTTGATGAAGCACAAATCCGAGGCCTTTGAGAAATTTCAAGAATACAAGAATGAAGTTGAAAAACAAACAGGCAAAAGTATCAAGTCACTGAGATCTGATCGAGGTGGTGAATACTTGAGTGCCGAGTTTCTGGGCTACTTAAAAGAGAATGGAATTCTCTCTCAGCTTACTCCTCCATACACACCACAACACAACGGTGTATCGGAAAGGCGGAATCGAACCTTATTGGATATGGTTCGTTCCATGATGAGTAAGGCTTAGTTGCCGCGATCCTTCTGGGGTTATGCGCTAGAAATAGCTGCATATCTCTTGAACAAAGCTCCAACCAAGACTGTTCCTACCACCCCATATCAGATGTGGAGTGGGAAGAAACCCTGTCTCAAGTACCTTAAGACATGGGGATGTCGAGCTTTTGTAAAAAAGCAGCATGCGGACAAGCTCGAGGCATGCTCAGTACTGTGTAAGTTTGTGGGATACCCAAAGAACTTCAGGGGGTATCTTTTCTATTCCGCAGAGGAACAAAAGGTTTTTGTTTCTCAGCATGCCCACTTCTTGGAAACTGAATTTTTAGAAAATCAGATAAGTGGGAGAGCAATAGAACTGGAAGAAATTCCAGAACCACAAGCTATTACTGAAAGCTTGGAAGAACCAGAAGTTTCAAGAGAACCGGACATCCCAATGCCACTCCGCAGGAATAGTAGGTAGTCTCATCCGCCCGAGAGATACTACGGTTTTCTCATAGACGGGGATAGAGAGGATTGCACCATGGATTATGGTGAGCCTACTAGCTTCCAGCAAGCCATCCAGAGTGGCAACTCGGTAAAATGGCTGGATGCAATGCGGGCCGAGATGGAGTCCATGTACACCAACAAAGTTTGGGCTTTGCTCCAGAAGGGGTAAAACCCGTAGGCTGCAAATGGATCTTCAGAAAGAAGATTGGTGTAGATGGGCAGGTTGAGACCTATAAAGCTAGACTTGTTGCAAAGGGTTTTCGTCAAAGACCTGGTTTGGACTATGTCGAGACCTTTTCTCCAGTGGCTATGCTGAAATCCATTCGGATCCTTCTTGCCATTGCTGCCTTCCACGATTATGAAATCTGGCAGATGGACGTAAAGACGGCTTTCCTAAATGGAAATTTGGAAGAGTGCGTCTATATGGATCAGCCGGAGGGATTCATTCAGAGTGGGAGCAGCGGTAGAGTGTGCAAGTTGCTAAAGTCCATCTATGGACTTAAGCAGGCATCGCGGAGTTGGAATATCTGCTTTGATGATACTGTCAAAGAATTCGACTTTATCAAAAACCCAGATGAACCATGCATTTACAGTAAGATTGTAGGGAGAACTGTAGTATTCCTCGTCTTGTACGTGGATGACATTCTCCTAATAGGAAATGATATTCCTATGCTACAGTCAGTCAAAGGATTCTTGTCACAGAGGTTCTCTATGAAGGACCTGGGCGATGCCAACTACATTCTGGGGATCCAGATCTATCGTGATAGATCTAAGAGGATGTTGGGACTTTCACAGTCAAGGTACATCGACACCATACTGAAAAGATTCAGTATGGAAGATTCCAAGTGCGGTAATCTACGGGCTTGTCACGGGATCACCCTCTCCAAAGACATGTCTCCCAAGACTGATTTGGAGAGGGATCGCATGTCTATTATACCCTACGCTTCTGCGGTAGGCTCTATAATGTATGTGATGTTGTGTACCAGACCAGATGTAGCATACGCATTGAGCGTTGTAAGCCGGTATCAGTCGAACCCAGGGGAGAAACACTGGATAGCGGTAAAGAACATTCTCAAGTACCTGAGAAGGACTAAGGAGATGTTCTTGGTGTATGGCGGAAAAGACCTCCAGCTTGAGGTCTTTGCTGACTCCAGCTTCCAGAGTGACAAGGATGACTCCAAGTCCATGTCGGGTTATGTCTTTACCCTCAATGGAGGGGCGGTTTGCTGGAAGAGTTCCAAGCAGGAGACCGTTGCCGACTCAACTATGGAAGCGGAGTACATAGCTGCTTGCGATGCCGCAAAGGAAGCTGTCTGGATGAAGAAGTTCCTCACGGAGCTTCAGGTGGTTCCTACCATTGTTGATCCAATACCGCTGTATTGCGACAACAACGGCGCTATAGCTTTAGCGAAGGAACCCAGGTCCCATCAGAAGTCCAGGCACATTTTGAGGTGGTACCACCTGATCAGGGAGATCATAGATCGACAGGAGATCGAGGTGAAGAGAGTAAATACGGAGAACAACACTGCAGATCCACTCACGAAGGCCCTACCCCATACTCAGTTCGAGCGGCTGATCGAGATGATAGGTCTTCGATACGCCAGTACATGGCCTTAGTGCAAGTGGGAGATTGTTAGTGTATATGTCCTAGAGTCCATTACTGTATCATACTAGTTTGTATATTACTTGATGGAAGCTTGGGATATTCACAGTTGTATATACAATCTTGCTCGAAATGGTAGTATGCTACTTGGTTTGTCTCTGCTTTAATATGTGCATGTGTTTCTTTTAGCATATCGCTGATATACATATTAGTAGAGCCCTTAGGATCTTTGCTTGATTACCAGCGTTGTGATGGCGCTCACACTCGTGAAGGCTGGGTAATCCATAAGCACATCCTTATACAGGTCCCTGGTCGTTGGACTATCGAGACAGGGCATCGATACTCCAGAGTAGACTAGCGTATGCGCTTCTCATCCCAGTATGGGAGACGGTCTGTCCCACAGCCGTTAGTACGTCGTACTTGAGATAGTATGCGGGTGCTCGTTAGGTTACGAGTACACTGGACAGGACTCGTCGGGAACTGTTGGTTGGTATTATACCTATCGTCAGTTATCAGTTCCCAGGTGACATGAGTACAGCTTAGTCCGCTGACTTGACACTGTCACTTCGCCTCAAGTGTGTTCCCACTGCACTTTGATTACTACCCTACCACGGCTCAAAGGAGTCATGCAAACAGGTAGTTTTTGGGTGCAGTCCCGAAGCACTTGGAGGCAGTGACGGTTAGACAGGATTCGTCTCTCCCGGTATTGGGGGTTGATATCGCGCTGTGTCCAGGAGAGCCATTACACAAGTAGTCCCTGGCCAGGGCAAGCGAAATATACTGGTAGGTTTCCAGTGTTATCTCAGGGTGTTCTGGGCTACACTCCGACACGACTTGTACCACTATTAGGGGACTGACGTTCACCGCCCCCCTAGGCCCGCCATGCGATGTATCAGACGAACAGACCGGACTGTACGGAGACTTTCGCATACAGGCTCAGTAGGAGTTCAGATGGGGTTCACCTCGTCGGTCTTCTTATCGGCATCTACCTAGGGACCGTTACGTATAGCTAGTGCCGCTTGCGGTCTGTGGTTAAACCCACTGCCAGCGTAGTGTCGAGTCTTTAGAGTCCCACACAGAGAGCTATTCGCCTTTAGGCAAAATGAGTAGAGGTCGCATGGTTTTGCGACAGGGTTCGTTCACATCCGCGCACTTGTGCACGTTTGCTGTTCGGACAGCTTATACTAGCGGGCTTCGGTTTAAGCCAGATCCTAGTATATGATTTGGGATTGGTTTCATCTCATTGTATTCGTGTTCGTCGGATTACGAATACGGGTGCGTATGCACAGTTGCTTGAGACAGAGGGAGAGGACTTTGATTAGGGTTAATGACCATTGTCATTTTATTAACCCTAATGCTTATGTGTGTATTATAGTTGATTGATATTAGTTTAATATAATTGTGCATGGTTATGGTTGTTGACCTTCTTGACTTGTTGACCTAGGTTGACACTTTGACCATCATCATTTCATTTGGAAGATGCTCTTTGATCCTTGCAATTTGCATTAAAAATGAAATGATAATGGTCATGTCTTGATTAAGCCATGACAATTATCTCACTAATTATCTATTTACAATAATTCACACATATATGTGAGAATGCTTCATATTTCTCTTATTTTTTCTATCATTCACTTTCTCTCTCTTGTTCTTCCTCTCCCTCAAGCTCTCCCCTCTCATGTGTTGAGAAACACTTGAGCTTGAGAAAAACCACTTCTTGATAATCTCTACTCTCATCTAGGGTTCTAGAATTAGCACCTCTAGCACCCTAGTTACTTCTAGCTTGGAGTTGAAGCCAAAGGTTGAGGATTTCGGGTGGATCTTTCTTCGACGTGAGAAGACGATAAAAGTGACATCTTTCTACTACTCTAAGGCGCAAGGAGAGAAGGACATAAAGCCCTAGGTATAACCATTCTACCTTTAGCTAGTTTCTAGTTAGCTTTAGCTTGTTATTGTTTAGTAAAGATCCTTCTTTGTCTAGTCCATGTTGCCTAAAGTGATAAAAATTTGATTTTTATTCCGTTTTCCGCCTCCCCGCAAGCACCGGGGTGGGCAACGTGGACTTACAATGTCAAGACCGCTTTTCTAAATGGTTATTTAGAAGAGAGCATGTACATGACACAGACAGGAGGTTTCGTAGACAGTGGGAGCAGCGGAAAGGTGTGCAAGCTGCTTAAATCAATCTACGGATTAAAGCAGACATCACGGAGCTGAAACATCTGTTTTGATGTAGCAGTCAAAGAGTTTGACTTCATCCAAAACGTAGATGATCCTTGTATATACAAAAAGGTTGAAGAGAGTAAGGTTGTCTTCCTCGTATTGTATGTGGATGGCATACTCTTGATAGGAAATGATGTTCCTATGCTACACTCGGTCAAGATCTTCTTATCACAAAAGTTCTCTATGAAAGATCTAGGTGATGCCTCCTACATCCTGGGGATAAAAATCTATAGAGATAGATCTAAACGGATGTTGGGATTGTCCCAATCCAGGTACATAGACACCATAATAAAGAGGTTTAGTATGGAATATTCTAAGCATGGTAATTTACCCGCTTGTTCTTGAATCACTATCTCCAAAGAGATCTCTCCCAAGACTGATTTGGAGAGGGCTCGCATGACAGTGATACCCTATGCTTCTGCAGTTGGGTCTATCATGTATGTGATGTTATGTACCAGACCGGACGTAGCTTACGCATTAGGTGTAGTGAGTAGGTAACAATTAGATCCTGGGGAAAAGCACTGGACAGCTGTGAAGAACATTCTTAAGTACTTGAGAAGGACTAAAGAAATGTTCTTGGTGTATGGTAACAGTGAACTCTAAGTGGGGTCCTTTACCGATTCGAGCTTCCAGAGTGATAAGGACGACAGTAAGTCGGTCTCGGGTTTTGTCTTCACCCTCAATAGAGGGGCGGTATGTTGGAAGAGTTCCAAGAAAAATATCATAGTAGACTCGACGATGGAGGCTGAATACATCGCTGCCAACGATGCTGCCAAAGAGGCTGTCTGGATGAAGAAGTTCATAGCTGAACTTGGTGTGGTTCCATCCATTGAGCATCCAATACCTTTGTATTGTGATAACAATGGAGCAGTGGGTTTGGCAAAGGAACCCCGGTCCCATCAAAGATCCAGACATATTCTTAGACAGTATCACCTAATCCGGAAGATAGTAGATCGACGGGAGATCGAGGTCAGGAGAGTTGACATGAAGGACAACACAGGGAATCCACTCACGATGGCCCTCCCCCAGACGCAGTTTGTGAGACTTCTTGGGATATTGGGTATGAGATACTATAACAATTGGCCTTAGGGCAAGTGGGAGATTGTTAGGAATATATATGCCCTAGAGGCCATTATTGTATGATATAGTGGATGCTTGGACATATATATAGATGACATTCTTGTTCGACATGATAGTATGCTATCTGGTTGCACTTTATCTTAACATGTACACTTGTATTATTATACTATCTCTCTGATACATGTTGATAAAGCCCTTAGGATGTTTGCTTGAATACCAGGACTATGATGCGGATCATACTACTGAGACTTGTGTAGTCCACAAGCACATCCTTTAATTGTTCCTAGTCGAGAGAGTATCGAGACAGGGCATCGATATTCCAAAGTAGAATAGTGTGTACGTTTCTTGACCCTGTATGGGGCGATGGTTGATCCCATAACCATTGGTGTTTGACATCAAAGATTGTACACAGGTGCTCATTAGAGAATGGGTACACTGAACATGACTCGTCGAGAACTCCTAGTTGGTACTATACTTATCGTCAGATAGCAGTTCTCTGGTGACGCTGGTACAGGTTAGTCTGTAGACCTAAGATCGTCATAGTGTCTTGTGTGGTTCCCACTGTTCTTTGATTTCCTCCCTACCACGGCTCAAAGGAGTAGTGCAAACATGTGGATTTTAGGTACAGCCTTGAGTCACAAGGAGGCAGTGAGTGATATGAGAGGTTTTCTCTCTCCCGGTATTGCGAGTTGATGTTGCGCTATGCTCGATTGACTATAACGGTAAGTCTCTGGCCAGGGCTAATGAGATTTACTGGTAGGTATTATCAGTAGTTTCTCGAACAGTTATGAGCCATACATCGGCATGACTTATCAAGTTACTGGGTTCTGAAGAATCTACCTCTCGACTGGATATGCGACATATCAGACGAAGAGACCAGACTGTACGGTAAGTGTTACTTATAGGCTTCATGAGAGTTTGGACAAGCTTTCTTGTTGATCTTATAATCGCTCAATACCTGGGTAGCCGTTACGTCCAGCTAGTACCGCTGACGGCTTGTGGGTAACTGATGTGATCATTACCTATTGCTGGCGTATTGAAGAGTCTTTAGAGTCCCACACAGAGGTTTACTAGTTCAAGCAAAACGAAGTAGGGCACATATTTTGATATGTACGGTAGCCTGATTAAATACGAGTATGTGATACCGTATTCTAATCTGGCGATATTTAATATCGATTAGGTTATATGTGATATAACCGGATTATTAAATCAAGTGTTGATTGATAATATGATATACAGATAAATGATATTAGTCGGTTATATATGATATAACTGGATTATTAAATCAATTGTTGATTTAATAATTTGATATATATTTATATTTGATATAATTATATATTAACTACTATTATTGCTCACTAATTATTTTCTTCTCTTTATATATATTAATATATATGTGATATATGTGTGTGTGTGTGTTGTTAGGAATATATATGCCCTAGAGGCCATTATTGTATGATATAGTGGATGCTTGGACATATATATAGAGGACTTTCTTGCTCGACATGATAGTATGCTATCTGGTTGCATTTTATCTTAACATGTACACTAGTATTATTATATTGTCTCTCTGATACATGTTGATAAAGCCCTTAGGATGTTTGCTTGACTATTAGGACTATGATGCGGATCATACTACTGGGACTTATGTAGTCTACAAGCACATCCTTTAATTGTTCCTAGTCGAAGGAGTATCGAGACAGGGCATCGATATTCCAGAGTAGAATAGTGTGTACGTTTCATGACCCTGTATGGGGCGATGGTTGATCCCATAACCATTGGTGTTTGACATCAAAGATTTTACACAGGTGCTCATTAGAGAATGGGTATACTGAACATGACTCGCCGAGAATTCCTATTTGGTACTATACTTATCGTCAGATAGCAGTTCTCTGGTGACACTGGTACAGGTTAATCTGTAGACCTGAGATCGTCATAGAGACTTGTGTGGTTCCCACTGTGCTTTGATTTCCTCCCTACCACGACTCAAAGGAGTCGTACAAACAGGTGGATTTTGGGTACGTCTCGAGTCACATGGAGGAAATGAGTGATAGGAAGGGTTTTGTCTCTCCTGGTATTGGGAATTGATGTTGCGCTATGCTCGATTGGCTATAACAGTAAGTCCCTGGCCAGGGCTGATGAGATTTACTGGTAAGAGTTATCAATAGTTTCTCAAACCGTTATGAGCCATACATCGGCATGACTTATCAAGTTACTGGGGTCTGATCAGGATTCCAACTCTACACTCGATATGTGACATATCAAATGAAGAGACCGGACTGTACGGTAAGTGTTACTTATAAGCTTCATGAGATTTTGGACAAGCTTGCTTGTTGATCTTCTAATCGCTCAATACCTGGGTAGCCGTTACGTCCAGCTAGTACCGCTGACGGCTTGTAGATGACTGATGTGATCATCACCTACTGCTGGCGTATTGACGAGTCTTTAGAGTCCCACACAGAGGTTTCCTAGTTCAAGCGAAACGAAATAGGGCATATATGTTGATATGTGTAAGGGGGCCTGATTAAATACGAGTATGTGATACCGTATTCTAATCTAGCAGCAATCTGATATCGAATAGGTTATATGTGATATGACCAGATTATTGAATCAAGTGTTGATTTGATAATATGATATGCAGTTAAATGATATTAGTAGGTTATATGTGATATAACCAGATTATTGAATCAAGTGTTGATCTAATAATATGATATATATATATATATATATTTGATATAATTATATATTAACTAATATTATTGCTCACTAATTATTTTCTTCATAATATATATATATATAGAGAGAGAGATTAATGGAGGAAAGAGGCCATAAGAGGGGATTTCCTCCTATGGCGTGGAAAAAATACAACCTCCGCCATTTTTTCCGGCGATCGGCACCCATCATCATCATCGTTATCATCTAAGATGTGCGTACACCAAATTTCATGTGATTCCACAACTTTTTCACCGTTGATTTAGTGGGTTCAAAATTAACGGTTTACCGACAATAGAACTTTTTACATTGCTAAATCAACGGTGAAAAAGTTGTAGAATCACATGAAATTTGGTTTACCCACATCTTAGATGATAACGATAAAGATGATGGGGGCCGATCGTCGGAAAAAATGGCGAAGGTTGTATTTTTTCCATGCCATAAGAGGAAATCCCCTCCTATGGCCTCTTTTCTCCATTATTCTCATATATATATATATATATATATATATATATATATATATTATATGAAGAATGGTTAGATTTTCTATTTTGTGAAAATAGAAAATGAGGTGGAAAATGGGGAGACTTTTGAGGAATGATGAGGCATGGGTTTTCTATTATTTATTTCATTTGTTTGCACTATTGAAGCATGGTGCAATATATTATTTGAATATATTGTATGCTTCAATAAGTGTAGAGAGATGAGAGCCATTTGGTTATAACTTGAGATTTTTCTCTAGTTCATGCCTTAACCATTTCTTGAGCTCATATGATGAGTTCTCTTCTCTAGCTCTCTCCATTTTCTTCATCCTTCACCTCCAAGCAAATCCCTCACATGAGTTGTGAAATCTTGAGCTTGTGAGAACCCTAGTGAGTTTTGAACCCCTACTTCACCATCATAATTTGAATTAGCAATTTGAACTAGTGTATTTTCTTCACTAAAGAGTTTAGTGAAGATGTAGCTTGGATTAGCGGAGCTTCGAGTGAATCATCTTCGGCACGAAAATCACAAAGGAAGCTCAATCCAACTTCAAGTGGAGCCTAGTGGAGTCATAGGGACTACTACCTGGAGCATTTGAAGAGAAGGACACGGTCTACAAAGGTTGTAACCTCCTTTCTATTAGCTAGTTTATTTTGATATCATGCTTAAACCCTAATTATCTAGTTTGATCCTAGGTTAGTCTAGCTTAGTACCCAAAATTTTTAAAAACAGCATGCTTGATGCTTAGTAAAACCTAGTGAAGGTTCTAGGGTAGACTTTCATAGTATCAGAGCCAAGTTAGAAGATTAGGGGAAGTCTTTACGACGTTAAAGTGTTCGATCGGTTTTCGACGCCCGGTTTTTGACAAGTTTCTGTCCATTTTTCAAAAGTTGGAATTTTCGAGATTAAAAATATGCAGAAATTCGTGCAGGCTATTTAATGGAGCCCTAAGAAATTCGAGGGGCCAATGCTATCAAAGAGCCGCGGAACCGCGGCCTAAACCCAAGTTTGGTCGCGGTTCGACCACACTTTTGTGGCAATATGGAATCGTTTTTCTTGTGACGCTCCATTGTTATATTTAGCACTTTCTGGATGTTTTTAATGAGGCTCAAGTTGTTGAGGTCTCTGTGATTTGTGGGTGTTTGATGAATCGATCGAAATGTTTAACCTCGTATAGATTATGATGATATGTGATACAATTTTTAGAATCCAAAATAATTAGTTTTGTGATAATTAGTTAGTATTTTGTAAATCTAGCCGTTTAGTCTCGTTTGATCGATTGCCATGGAGTTTTGATTCGGATCAAAACTCCGTCGCAATCGCGTATAGTACGCGATCACTTAGTTGGGAATCTTGTTGAATTATCAAACTGCTTATTGAAATGAGTTTTCAATTTGAGACTAAAATGCAAGGTTTATAAGTTAGGCATGAAATTCGGAATATGAGATATTCTAGGTTTATGATGTCTAAGGTATTTGCGGATTCTAAATATTATAGTTTTTTATTTCTTTTCTGCGACCGTAAGTGTAATATGTGGTGTATCCCCGATCTCGTTACTATATTTCAACGGAATTTGGATACGCATGTTTACTTACGTTGATGACATGTGATGTTATGTGTTGCTATGATATCTTATATTGGATCTTCGTGATTGAATAGCCGGGGGGTTTTGCGTGAGATGAGATTTTTTTTAATTTTCATTCATGTAAAATTTGTATGTAATATTCTTTTATTGGGACACTTCCGGGGTTAGGATGATGTCACCATTGATGTATATTATTTACTTTTCCGCATTAGGATAGACCCAAGGTGGGGAGCACAAGTAACCGGGTTCTAGAGTCCAGTGGGAGACCATCTCGAGGAGTCGAGACCTGGTCTCCTAGCTCTAGAATTGGCAGGGTTGCTTGCCGCTCTCGTAGGGGTCTAGAGATGTGGGTTTGGCTATTCATCACGACCGTGGAATCCGTGTTTTTTATTTTTGGCTTAATTTAAAACATAGACCTCCTAGTATATCCAATATTTCATATGTTGACTTCTGCTGCTTGGTTCTGTGATGTGATCATATAACCGCGTGAGACGAATGCTATATATATATGATATATATAATAAATGTTTCTTATGTTTTGCACCCGTGCTAGTCCAGCCCCCTCTCTGCCGTTAGTTAAATAACCTAACACTGTATGACGAGGGCCCGTGGCGAATGCGGATGGCATAAGCGTGCGTTCTATTTTCGGTTCTTTTCTGTGATGTTTAGGGAAACATAAATGATGGGACTTCATTAATGAGATTAATGGAAAGAAAAGAAACCTAAAGATATTGTAGAATCAAAATTTTAAAATGGTAGCTCTAGTTCTTGCTTAGCATAGTGGTATTCCTTGATGAATATCCAGCACCTCATTCGATGAGGAAATAACCGAGATCCCTTCACCGGGAGTGACCTCTTTTGCAAAACTAGCAAATGCTACAACCCACTCGGTTTTGTTTTTATAGCTTCTCTAGTTCTTGCTTTGGATATTGGTATTCCTTAATGAATATACAACACCTTATTTGATGAGGAAAGAGCCGAGATCCCTTCACCGGGAGTGACCTCTTTAGCGAAACTAGCAAAAACTACAAAAACACTCCTTTTCAAATCACTGGATTCCACAACGATATCAAGTTCATTAAGTTAAAGTTTTTTTTAATAAAACCAGCCATAGCCCTCCGTCATTTCAGATAAGTGTTATTTAGTATTCATGTTGCGTTTGTTGATCTTATCAAGACGTAGTGTGCGGTAGCTGATTAGTGCTTATCTGCTGCATATGATACGATTGGATTAGGGTAGTCGTACGACCTTGTTGATCTTGTCGAGGGTCATACAGGTGGGTTTAATTCAATCACGAAATGAACGGGTCGAACTTGGCTAGCGCTTATGATTTTTTGACCATAGCCATGGTCATAAGTCGCTAGTGGTAAAACCAGTTATTCGGAATTTCAAGTGTTGAAATTTGCAATGAGATTGCATACCTTCTATGGATAGTTGGATCCCGATACCCACTGCGGGTAAGAGTTACTCCTGGAAGAGTTTTTTACTTTACAATTAGCCAATCCAGTAGGTGTCTAAGAAAGGTGTTAACGGGGTTATGCCCCTGCGAAAACAAGATTATTTAATTAGTTCCATACGAAAGCATGGGGAGACTCTCTCGGAGTACCAATTCCTGCCTGGTTGACCGATTGGCGAACTTCTAGGGTGTAATTAATCTCGGCTAATCTTACATTTTATGGTTTGAAGGAAGATTTGATAAAAATAGTGAGAGCGATCCTGATTAGATAAGATAATAACCAATCTAATCTTGCAAAGAGCGCATGCTAAATCGTTTCCTTCTTTCTCTCCTGGTAGCGACCAATGACATGTCTTAATCAAGATAATAATATGGATGTATTGACCGAACCCGCTTATTATACTGAGCTGGGGAACGTTGGTTCCACTTTTTCTTATGATTGTCATAAGTCTGGGCAAGGAATAGGGGAATATCCGGATTCCCATACCACCCGAACGAAGAAGGAGCATGCTGATGCATCTTCTTCGGGTGTGTTCGTAACCGAGAACTATTTCTCAATTTGCTCTACATCCTGGGTATTGGATACTGGATTAGGATCTCATGTATGTAATTTGTTGCATGGGCTAAGGAGTGGTAGAGAACTGGGAAATGGTGATATGCTTCTAAAAGTAGGGAATGGAGCAATTGTTGCAGCCAAAGCAGTTGGCGAATATCACCTAATATTACCAAATGGTAATATAATGATTCTAAACGACTGTTATTACGTACCAAACATGATGTGCAATATTATATCAGTTTCTTTGTTGCATAAAGACGGATATAATTTTGCATTAGAGGATAATGTTATGAACATTTTCCTAAATCAAGTATTGATTGGATTTGCTACGTTATGTAATGGTATATACGTTCTAAATCAAACGACAGTTCTAAACGTACAAAACACACATAAGAGGAAAAGTTCAGAAATGAACGAAACCTTCTTGTGGCATTATAGACTAGGTCATATTAATGCGACAAGACTGGCTAAATTGCATAAAGATGGATATTTTAAATCCGTTTGAATTTACATCTTATGAAACTTGCCAGTCATGTCTCAAAGGTAAAATGAGCAAAACTCCGTGTACTGGATACGGAGAAAGAGCTACTGAACTCTTGGGACTGATACATAGTGATGTATGCGGTCCTATGTCTACACATGCCAGGAATGGTTTCTCGTACTTCATTACATTCACCGATGATCTCTCAAGATACGGACATGTGTTCCTGATGAAACACAAATCTGAATCTTTTGAGAAATTCAAGGAATATAAGTGCGAAGTGGAGAACCAAATGGGTAAAAGTATTAAAATCCTACGATCTGATCGGGGAGGAGAATACTTGAGCATGGAATTCCATGACAATTGAAAAGAGAATGGGATTCTCTCTTAGCTTACTCCTCCGTATACACCACAGCACAACGGTGTATCGGAGCAGAGAAATCGCACCCTATTAGATATGGCGCGCTCTATGATGAGTACTGCTGAGTTACCTATTTCTTTTTAGGGTTATGTGCATGAGACAGCCGCATACCTATTGAATCAAGTTCCATCAAAATCAGTGCCTAAAACACCATATGAGATATGGATTGGAAAGAGACCATATCTTAAACGAGTTAAGATATGGGGTTATCCAGCCTATGTTAAAAAACAGAATCCGAACAAACTCGAGGCACGATCAGTTCTTTACAAGTTTGTGGGATATCCTAAAAATTCACATGGATATATCTTCTATCACACTGAGGAACAAAATGTGTCTGTTTCACAATATGCCACCTTTATAGAAAATGAATTTCTTGTGAAAGAAATTAGTGGTAATGAGGTAGACCTGGAAGAAGTTCCAACTGCACAAACTACAACTGACGATTTGATAGAACCGGAGGATCCAATAGTATCCGACGAACCTCTGCCACTCTGCAGATCTAGTAAGGTTCCTCCCCCACCTGAGAGATACTACGGTTTTCTCATAAATGGTGGGAGCGAGGATTTCATCATGGAAGATGATGACCCAACTAGTTTCAAGCAGGCTATCACAAGTGGAGACTCTATGAAATGGCTGGATGCTATGCGATCTGAGATGGAATCCATGTACACCAACAAAGTATGGACTTTGGAAGTTGCTCCTCAAGGGGTAAAACCCATCGGGAGCAAGTGGATCTTTAAGAAGAAAATTGGTGTAAATGGAAAAGTTGAGACTTTCGAAGCTAGACTTGTAGCAAAAGGTTTTCATCAACGACCAGGTGTCGACTATGATAAAACCTTTTCTCCAGTGGTTATGCTTAAGTCCATCAGGATCCTACTTGAAATTGCTACATACCATGACTATGAAATCTGGAAGATGGACGTCAAGATCGCTTTTCTAAATAGTGATTTAGAAGAGAGCGTGTACATGACACAGCCAGAGGGCTCGTAGACAGTGGGAGCAGCGGAAGCAGATGCAAGCTGCTTAAATCAATCTATGGATTAAAGCAGGCATCGCGGAGCTGGAACATCTGTTTTGAAGAAGCTATCAAAGATTTTAACCTCATCAAAAACATAGATGAACCTTATATATACAAAAAGGTTGTGGAGAGTAAGGCTGTCTTCCTCGTATTGTATGTGGATGACATACTTTTGATAGGAAATGATGTTTCTATGCTACACTCGGTCAAGCTCTTCTTATCACACAAGTTCTCTATGAAAGATCTAGGTGATGCCTTCTACATCCTGGGGATAAAGATCTATAGAGATAGATCTAAGTGGATGTTGGGATTTTCCCCATTCAAGTACATTGACACCATACTAAAGAGCTTTAGTATGGAAGATTCTAAGCGTGGCAATTTACCCACTTGCTCAGGAATCACTCTCTCTAAAGAGATGTCTCCCAAAACTGATTTAGAGAGGGCTCGCATGCAAGAGATACCCTATGCTTCGGCAGTCGGGTCTTTCGTGTATGCGATGTTATGTACCAGACCAGATATAGCTTACTCACTAAGTGTAGTGAGTTGGTATCAATCAGATCCTGGGGAGAAACACTGGACAGCTGTGAAGAACATTCTTATGTACTTAAGAATGACTAAAGAAATATTCTTGGTGTGTGGTAACGGTGAACTCCAAGTGGAGTCCTTTACCGATTTGAGCTTCCGGAGTGATAAGGACTACAGTATGTCGGTATCATGTTTTGTCTTCACCCTCAATAGACGGGCGGTATGTTGGAAGAGTTCCAAGCAAGATACCGTAGCAGACTCGACGTTGGAGGCTGAATACATCGCTGCCAACGATACTGCCAAAGAGGCTGTCTATATGAAGAAGTTTATTGCTGAACTTGGTGCGGTTCCATCCATTGAGCATCCAATACCTGTGTATTGTGATAACAATGGAGCTGTGGCTTTGGCCAAGGAACCCCGGTCCCATCAGAGATCCAGACATATTCTTAGGCGGTATCACCTGATCCGGGAGATAGTAGATCGACGGGAGATCGAGGTCAGGAGAGTTGACACGAAAGACAACGTAGCAGATCCACTAACGAAGGCCTTCCCCCGGACGCAGTTTGAGAGACTTTTTGGGATGTTGGGTATGAGATACTACAACAACTAGCCTTAGTGCAAGTGGGAGATTGTTAGGAATATGTAAGCCCTAGAGGCCATTATTGTATGATATAGTGGATGCTTGGACATATATATAGACGAATTTCTTGCTCGACATGATAGTATGCTATCTGGTTGCTCTTTATCTTAACATGTACACTAGTATTATTATACTGTTTCTCTGATACATGTTGGTGAAGCCCTTAGGATGTTTTCTTGACTACCAGGACTATGATGCGGATCATACTACTGGGACTTGTGTAGTCTACAAGCACATCCTTTAATTGTTCATAGTCGAGAGAGTATCGAGACAGGGCATCGATATTCCAGAGTAGACTAGTGTGTACATTTCTTGACCCTGTATGGGGCGATGGTTGATCCTATAACCGTTAGTGTTTGACATCAAAGATTATACACATGTGCTCATTAGAGAGTGGGTACACTGAACAGGACTCGTCGAGAACTCCTAATTGGTACCATACCTAACGTCAGATAGAAGTTCTCTGGTGACACTGGTACAGGTTAGTCTATAGACCCGAGATCGTCATAGAGTCTTGTGTGATTCCTACTGTGCTTTGATTTCCTCCCTACCACGACTCAAAGGAGTCGTGCAAACAGGTGGATTTTGGGTACAGTCCTGAGTCACATGGAGGCAATGAGCGATAGGAGGGGTTTCGTCTCTCCCGGTATTGGGAGTTAATGTTGCACTATGGTCGATTGGCTATAACAGTAAGTCCCTGGCCAGGGCTGATGAGATTTACTGGTAAGAGTTATTAGTAGTTTCTCGAACCGTTATGAGCCATATATCGGCATGACTTATCAAGTTACTGGGGTCTGACGATTCCATCCCTAGACTCGATATGCGGCATATCATACGAAGAGACCGGACTGTACGGTAAGTGTTACTTGTAGGCTTCATGAGATTTTGGACAAGCTTGCTTGTTGATCTTCTAATCGCTCAATACCTGGGTAGTCGTTACGTCCAGGTAGCACCGCTGACGGCTTGTGGGTGACTGATGTGATCATCACCTACTGCTGGCGTATTGACGAGTCTTTAAAGTCCCACACAGAGGTTTCCTAGTTCAAACAAAACGAAGTAGGGCACATATGCTGATATGTGCAGGGGGCCTGATTAAATATGAGTATGTGATACCGTATTCTAATATGGCAGTAATCTGATATCGAATAGGTTATATATGATATGACCGGATTATTGAATCAAGTGTTGATTTGATAATGTGATATACAGTTAAATGATATTAGTAGGTTATATGTGATATAACCGGATTATTGAATCATTTTTTTATTTAATAATATGATATATATTTATATTTGATATAATTATAAATTAACTAATATTATTTCTCACTAATTATTTTCTTCATATATATATATATATATATATATATATATATATATATGATGCATGATTAGATTTTCTATTTTGTGAAAATAGAAAATGAGATGGAAAATGGGGAGACTTTTGAGGAATGGTGAGGCATGGGTTTTTCTATTATTTATTTCATTTGTTTGCACTATTGAAGCATGGTGCAATATATTATTTGAATATATTGTATGATTCAATAAGTATAGAGAGAAGAGAGCCATTTGGTTATAACTTGAGATTTTTCTCTAGTTCATGCCTTAGCCATTTCTTGAGCTCATATGATGAGTTCTCCTCTATAGATCTCTCCATCTTCTTCATCCTTCACCTCCAAATCCATCCCTCACATGAGTTGTGAAACCTTGAGCTTGTGAGAACCCTAGTGAGTTTTGAACCCCTACTTCACCATCCTAGTTTGAATTAACAATTTGAACTAGTGTGTTTTCTTCACTAAAGAGTTTAGTGAAGAGGTAGCTTGGATTAGCGGAGCTTCGGGTGGATCATCTTCGGCACGAAATTCGCAAATGAAGCTCAATCCAACTTCAAGTGGAGCCTAGTGGAGTCATAGGGACTACTACCCGAAGCATTTGTAGAGAAGGACACGGTCTACAAAGGTTGTTGTCTCCTTTCTCTTAGCTAGTTTATTTTGATATCATGTTTAAACCCTAATTATCTAGTTTGATCCTAGGTTAGTCTAGCTTAGCACCCCAAATGTTTAAAAATAGCATGCTTGTTGCTTACTAAAACCCAGTGGAGGTGCTAGGGTATACTTTCATGTGTATTGTTCAGTCGAAAATATTGCACTTTTGATATAACATTTTCTTTACTTTTATTAAATATTTAAAGGTGTTTATTATAAATATAGAATATATTTGGGTTTATCTGCAAAATACTAGTTACCATATGTTTATATATTATAATTAACATTATAAAGGAAAATATATGCATATAATATTTATATAATATTTTGGTAATTAAAATATGCATATCATATCAAATATTCTAATCAAGATTCTTAAAATATATAATATCATACAAATAGTTAGAATAATATTTCAAAATATATGCATAATATTTTAGTAATTAAAAGATGCATAGCATATCAAATATTCTTAATCAAGTATTTTAAAGATTTATTACCTTATAAAGTAATTAAGATACTCTCTCTAATTTAATAAATATTACCAACATTATTCATGGAGATTTTGTGCGGATTTAGCTCAGGTCAAGAGATCAAGATATTCAAGATGTCGGGATTAAAAATTTACCAATAAAATCGTAGGATCTGAAAACTTGGAAAGTGGATCTTTATGGTAAGTATAAACCTATGAGATCTAGGATTTCTGATTTGAGAGCTATATAAAGGACCGGGGGCTAATATTAAAACTCATCACCTTTACACTAAGCAAATCACCGTCAAAGAACAAGAGATCCACGACAAGTCCACGATTCGACGTGATAGGGCGACATGAAAATCGACAGAGCATCTACTTCCTATGAGGCAGAGATCGAGAGCAACTTCTTCCTCTTGTAATCTAAATTCGTAGGATTTTTACTTGTGAAGTTGATTAATAAAGGTAGATCATTTTGTTTAATTATTTATTTTCTGTATTTTTACTTTCTGCATTTTAATTATGATCTCATTCTCTATCTTTTCTTCTTCTTCTCACAATATGCGTGAGTAATTCCTAGCTTACTAGGGTTCGTAGGATTAGGGTAGAACAATGGATAAGAAAATGTTTTAACTTCTTTTAAGTCTTATGAAGTTTATAAACTTTAGCAAAAGAATCGTTAACATCCTAATCGGGGGCGCTACCAATTTATTACTAGTCTCGACCGCGATTTGAGATCAGATTAACAATTGTTTTGTTAAGGGCTAGACATGAATAGAGATCAATGAAAGGAAAAGGGTCATTAGTGTGGAAACCCTAGTTTCTTCCAAGAACCCTAATCCTCATTCATCACTATCAATTTAGTTTTAAATCGATCAATAGATAAAAGGAGTAATCTTTATTAGCCATCCATGACTACTAAAACCTAACGAACCCTACAAGCCTTCTTCTTATATATTCTATATCCTTATTTAAACTAGATCTGAAAAATATATATTCTACATCCGTATTTACCATAGATCTAGAATCTATTCCTCACTATTCTCTATTCTCCTTCATCTTTTCTAATCAACAGGTCTAAAGCAAGATTAAAAGTTCCACGAATACCAGAGGACGACCCGTACTCATCTCAGCTAGCTACAAGAGACTCCGTTATTGATTGCGGTTATTCTACAAACACTTTTTCACGATCAATCAAATGGTGTCGTTGCCGGGGATACGTGCGTAATTTTTTTTCTTGCTATTCGTGTTGAATTCTTATTCGATTCATATCATAAAAATAAAATAAAACAGCAAATTGTGTATTTAACGATTAGTGTGCGATTTTTGCGAGTGAATCTGTAGTCATTTAAGCGAGAAGATAAAGATTCAGAGACATTCATCAAGACCCAGAGGAGAAACGGAGGCCACAGTGAAAAATTAAACAAAGAACCCCTTAAATAGCGGCGAAACCGCGGCAAAAGGATGAATTTTACGGCGGTTGGGCGGCGGAGTTGGGGAATTCTGCATCCAAATTTCTCTGGTAACTTTTCTCTCTCTTTCTATCTCCTCTGAAAAATCCAATAATATATTTTTCTGCAGGATTCTTTGCAAAATATCACCGCTCAAAAATCTTTTTGTGTGTTTTGTAATTGGTTTGTGCATATTTTAATACGGACTTTAAGGGGCAAGACCACAATTCAGATTAGGTGTGGATTTCATCACCCATCCTAAGCCCCACAAATCACAAAACGAGCATACACATCACCCTACATTAATTAAAAAATATATAGACCAAGACTCTAAGAACTGTCGCACTCAATAAGCACAGAGGAATGTCGTGGGTAATCTATCGCTTATCCGCATCACTTTTATGGTGTCTAGGCAAGTGTGACTAAGGCAAGTAGTTACTTAATTAAGCTCGCTATTTCGGTGATTCGTATAGCAGATACCTCCCACTTACCTGGCACTTACCTGGCCACAAGGTTAATAAACATGTGGTAGAGGATTGATCCTGCGACTTGTCCTTTGGAAGTCTAGGAGCGATATAGTGACTTGACCTAGGTAACCTTAACTCTATGGTTGTTTGTGCAATTTTTATGTGATTTGACTCACGTCCGAAACTTTTCAAAACAAACCAATTTTTAAGTTCTCACACATGCTGCCATGTGCGCTAAACCCGCTTAGTGCATGCTCGGCTGGACACAGGATTCTAGTGTCCGTCTTGTCTGCTTTTCTGCTATCGACTCCGAAGTCGGTATTTCTTCATCTTCTTTTTCCCTCCACCCACCACAACGACCGAGATGGACGGTTCTCCATCAGATTATAACACTACCCTGCCACCACCCGTAGGTGCGCAGAATCCACCGCGCATCTCTCTCCAAGAAAGATGCTACCCCGTGCGTGGACCCTTTCCTACCTGTCTATCTATTCCACCAGCCAATGGGGATAATTTTGAAATTAAACCCCACATCATCAAACTGTTGCCCAAATTTCAAGGGCTTGAATCCGAAGATGCATACGTTTTTATAAACAAATTCAAAATTGTATGTGTAATGATGGGCACGTCACAACTTTCTGGGGATGCTATGAGATTACGTCTTCTCCCTTTTAGTTTATGCGATCTAGCAGAAAAATGGTGTCACGACCCAAGTTTGGATGTGACCGACACTTAGATTGTATCATATCTAAAGATATGCACACAGTCCAAGTAAGCCGAAAACCAAGATCAAAATCCATTTTGCGGAATTCTTTATATAGAAAATTTAGTTTTTAGTAAAAATCACAGTTTATGAAGTTAAGTATTAAACAATTATAACGTGTTAGGCTTGGTTGCATCCCTAGTTGGGATCAACAATATCAACAGCGGAAAAATAAAACTTCAGTATATAGGCATCAATCCGAATCTCAGACATAAAGAAATGAAACCACAATTTATAGAACTAAACGATCTCAACTGTCAATAATATACATATCATCTTTCACTCTAAGTCATATACAGGTCTGATGGAGATTTTTTTTTTCTAGATACAAAATACAATACCAAAATGAGAAGGTTACTACATATGTAACCCACCTATCAAAAGATGGAATAAAGTTGCAAACGTAAATCCGCACCGCAGCTAACCGTCCGCTCTACCCCTGCACAGAACTGTGGCACAACGGGGGTGAGTTGCCAACTCAGTGAATATAACTAACATATAACGGTTAATAATGTAAATATGACGATCATACTAACTGAAATGTGAACAAGTATAATGTATGATTATATGTGAAAACTAACAATATATAATACAAATCTCATAGTCCAACTGAAATCTCATCATTTATTCCCAATAAATTCATTTCCCCGTGTCCACCATCGACACAAAACTTCCAATTTTCATAGGCATCATTCCTCGAATGATCCTGAAATCAACAATACCGGTCGTTATCATCTAGATATAGGCCGTATTTTTATCACTATCTCCGGTATCGAGTAACCTCGCTAGGCTCCCCCGCCTCAATGCGGCTATCCTGCCCCTCGGTCTCGACCGGGTCCACCATGTATCCAACTGTATATCTCCTCCACTCAGTATGGATAACGTAAAATCCGCGACCGTATATCTCCCCCACTCGGTCCGGAATAAAACCAAAACAGAAAACATCTCATGGTGGACATGACACATCAATCATGAAAACACTGGATTTATGTAATAGTATTCAAAACTCAAAACCATAATTCCTCAGTACTACATTTACCTCTTATATAAACCTGAAATACATATATATTAACATGATATAAATGATGCAATTTACTACTATTATTGATATGTGAGATACGATATAATTTCATTTTAACAAGTATTATGCTTAAGTGTAAAGTGACATAGCAATATCGACAAGGTGTGTGTAATATATAAGATGTGCATGTGGCATGACTCGTCGATAATTGTGTAGTGTTCTAACAACTAAACAAGAGATGTGTAACTTATGAATATGTATTGTTAATCTAGCATATCAAATAAAGCATGAAGTTAAATAAACTACGGTCGTATGACGCCATTTTTACAAAATTTCCCGGTAGATGTTTAGTCTACTCACCGGAAATATCGAATCTATTCAGGAATTGCTAATCTTTTCCCTTTCCTCGCTGCCTCCGTAATTCCCGTATTCGAATCTAATATCACAATTTAACGTATATAAGAAAAACGGCTATTCCGACATGACGGAACTGAAAAACACCCGTTCCCACGTACTAGTTATGTAATATACGACTATATCGAGCTATTAAACACTTAACCTTACTGGATTTTAACCTTAACCTGCATCGCTACAGAATTTAAATCGCGACGTATTTTAACCGTGTCGTATTTGGTGTTTTAAGATATCATTTCCGATATACGTTTCCAGATTCTATTTACAGTGAAACTAATTTAATTAAACAACACCAAAATAGCCAAAATTATACACTGAAAACTACCCGACAAGACAAACCTACATAGCTCCCCCTATAGCCGGCGACACCGGAATTTAAAGTTTGGCCGCCGGCTAAAAACCGGCCCCCTTGGTTCGTGGTCCTATGGTTTGTTCTAGGTGTTTCCTACATCATTTTAACACTATTTTGTTGAGTTAATTATCTTCTAATTAAAAGCAGATTTCAACAGAGTTTAATATTAACCAAAATACTATATTATGTGACTTGGTTCAATTCAAAATAACTAATCTACAGAACTTAAAATTTCCAACTGTGTTTAAGAATTTTACCCTCCAATTAGTTGTTGGAATAACCCTCCAAGATGTTAAGTCCCTCCTAGCTTGATGGTGATGAAAAACCAAGAATATAGCTTCTTTCTTCTTCTTCTTCCTCTTGTTCTTTCTTTTCTCTTTTAATTTTTCTCTTTTTCTTTTAAAGTGTTGAGTTTAATCTGATCTATGAACTGAATATGTGTTATATATATATGAGAGAAGGAAGGAATAAGGTGAAGGAGGAGGTGGAATCAAGCTAGAGGTAAGGGTTTCATGCAAGTAGGAGGTGTAAGGTGAGTGCGTGCATGCAAGCATGAGGTGTTCATGCCTTATCTTTAAATTTTGATTTAATTTGAAATTGAATTCTGAACTAAATTGATTTCAATCCCACTTTCATTTATATCCTCAACAATTTCCTATTTGCATAAAAACTTAAACTTTACTTATAAACCCTTCACAACCTAGCTTATTATAAAACACACATTTTATTAAAATGAAGCTAAATTTGGCATTAAAACCCTTATAACTTATTTATGTTGCATACTAAATTTTAACTTAAATTTTTTTGCATATAACTTATGAAAATTGACTTATTTGTTTTTAACAACTTTGTGATTTATCATATTATTCATAAATTAATTAATTTTATTTATTTCTAAATTTTCAAAATGCTACAATATTCCCCCCTTAAGAAAATTCGGTCCCCGAATTTAAAATAATTACTAGACATACCTTCGAAAAGATGTGGAAATTTCTTTCACATCGCATCCTCAGTCTCCCAAGTAATCTCCTCGCGATTCTTTCCTTGCCAGAGAACCTTTACAGACGGAAGTACCCTCGATCATAGTTTCTTTGCCTGCCTGTCAAGAATAGCAACTGGCTACATTGTGTAGGATAAATCCGGCTCCAACTGTAAGGTCTGATGATGGATCGCGTGAGATGGATCGTGAAGATACCCGCAAAGCATCGAAATGTGGAACACCGGATGCACGTCGGGAAAACTCGGTGGAAGTGCTAACCGATAAGCTACAGTACTCACTCTCTCCAGAATCTCGTAAGGTCCAATATATCTGGGGCTGAGCTTTCCTTTCTTCCCGAAACGCATCACACCTTTCATTGGAGATACACGAAAGAACACATGATCTCCCACTCCAAACTCGAGTCTACGACGTCGTCGATCTGCATACGATTTCTTTCTGCATTGGGCCGCCTTCATTCTATCTCGTATCAAATGAATCTTCTCTGTAGTCTCCTGTACTATCTGCGGTCCTAATATGCAACTCTCGCTCAGTTCCGTCCAGCAAACGAGTGATCGACATTTCCTCCCATACAAAGCTTCAAAGGGTGCCATCTGGATCGTCTCCTGAAAACTATTGTTGTACGAGAATTCTACCAAAGTAAGGTGACGATCCCAACTACCACCAAAATCAAGGCTACAATCCCGAAGCATATCCTCTAATATCTGAATGGCCCGCTCCGACTGACCATCTTTCTGTGGGTGGAAAGCTATACTAAAACTCAGTTGTGTACCAAGAGCGTCTTTAAGTTTCTGCCATAGCCTGCTAGTAAACTGGGTATCCCGATCTGATACTATGCATGTCGGAACTCCATGTAGACGTACAATCTCATCGATATAAACCTGTGCATACTGTGCAAACCCATACGTCGTCTTCACTGGAAGAAAATGAGCGGCCTTTGTCAATCTATCTACAATCACCCAAATGGAATCATACCCTCTGCTAGTCCTGCGTAGACCCACCACAAAATCCATAGAAATCTGTTCCTATTTCCACTCTGGAATGGTTAAGGGCTGCAACTCTCCAGCTGGCCTCTGGTGTTCTGCTCTGACTTGCTGACAAGTCAAGCATCTCGAAACATATTCCGTAACATCCCTTTTCATTCCATCCCACCAGTAAACATCTTTCAGATCACGATACATCTTGGTGGAACCAGGATGAATACTGTATGCTGACCTGTGAGCCTCCTCTAAAATCTCACGCCTCAATCCATCAGAATCTGGCACACAGAAACGAGTCCTAAAACGTAATACTCCATGATCATCAATCATAAACTCCGTCTTCCTGCCCTGCCTAACCTGATCCATAATTTCCATTATACGAGTATCTGTGGGCTGCGCCTCTCGAATGCGATCCAATAACTGATGTCTGGTGAGAACATGTGCTAGCTAGCCTCCTGCCGATGTGAACTCAAACTATATACGAATATCACATAAAATCTGCCAGTCTGTAGAAGACCGTCTCTGCAAAATGCTCAAATAAGATAAGCTACCTCCAGGTCCCCGACTCAAGGCATCTGCTACAACATTCACCTTGCCTGGATGGTACAAAATCTCACAATCGTAATCTTTCACCAGTTCCATCCATCTACGCTGCCTTAGGTTCAGATCTCTCTGCTGAAAAATATACTTTAAGCTCTTATGATCTGTGAAGATTTGACATGACTCTCCATACAAGTAATGTCTCTAAATCTTCAATGCGAATACCACAGCAGCCATCTCTAGATCATGAGTGGGGTAGTTTTGTTCGTGCCTCTTCAACTGTCAAGAAGCATAAGCTACAACCCTGCCGTGCCGCATCAGCACACAGCCTAATCCCACTCTAGAAGCATCACAATACACAACAAAACCACCTGACCCGGAAGGTAAAGACAAGATAGGTGCAGTCGTCAAGCGCGTCTTCAACTGCTGGAAACTCTGCTCACATGCATCTGTCCACTGAAATGGAACCTCCTTCCTAGTCAATCCGGTCAAAGGTGCAGCGATCCGTGAAAAATCCTGCACGAAGCGTCGGTAATAACCTGCCAGACCTAAGAAACTCCGAACCTCTGTAACTGACACCGTTCTGGGCCAGTGTTGTACCGCTTCAATCTTCTTTGGGTCCACACATATACCCTCTTTCATAACTATGTGACCCAAGAACTCCATACTATCGAGCCAAAAAGCACACTTAGAGAATTTTGCAAATAGCTGATGTTCCTTCAAGGTCTGCAACGTAATACGCAAATGCTGCTCATGCTCCGTCTGACTCTGAGAATAAACAAGAACGTCATCTATGAACACTATGATAAACTGATCAATGTAGGGTCTAAAGATACGGTTCATCATATCCATAAAAGCTGGTGGAGCGTTGGTGAGTCCGAACGACATCACCAGAAATTCATAGTGTCCATATCTCGTACGAAACGCCGTCTTCGGAACATCGTCTTTCCGAACCCTCAACTGGTGATACCCCGACCTCAAATCAATCTTCGAGAAAAACCCAGCTCCCTACAACTGATTGAACAAGTCATCTATACGTGGTAGTGGTTACCTGTTTCATACAGTGACGCGATTCAGCTGTCAATAGTCGATGCATAGTCTCATGCTACCGTCCTTCTTCTTCACAAATAAGACAGGAGCTCCCCACGGTGATACACTAGGACGAACAAGTCCTTTATCTAACAACTCTTGCAACTGGCCTTTGAGTTCCTTCAATTCCGTCGGTGCCATTCGATAGGGTGGTATAGAAATAGGCCCCGCACCCGGAATCAAGTCAATGCAAAATTCAATGTCACGATCGGGTGGCAATCCTGGTAACTCAGCAGGAAACACCTCAGGAAATTCTCATGCGATCGGAACCTGGTCCAATGGAATCTCAGTGTCCCCTAAGTCCTGAACAAATGCCAAGAACCCATGACAACCCTTCTTCAAGAGTCGCCCCGCACAAAGAGCAGAAATCATATTGGCAGGAGTTATTTTACAATCCCCCTGCACAACAAACACCGGTTCACCTGGAAAACAAAATCTAACAGCCTTTCCCCGACAATCTACATAGGCATGACAGGCGGCTAACCAATCCATACCAAGAAGTATATCAAAATCTAACATATCCAGGAGAATCAGATCAATTAGCGAATCTCTATCACCAATACGCACAGAACACGATCTGAATACGTGCCGAGCTATAAAAGAATCTCCCACCGGGGTAATCACTACTAATGGTAACTCTAACAATGACGACTCTTTCCCCAAAGAAAGTGCAAATCGTGAAGATACATAAGAATGTGTAGAACCGGGATCAAATAAAACATGTGCCTCTAACGAGCATACTGTAAGAGTACCTGTCACGACTACATTTGATGCTTGGGCATCCTGTGGAGTCAGCGCAAATACTCGTGCCTGGCCCCTGCCCGCATCCTGTCGTCCTCTACCTCTATCTCCTCGACCTCTGTGAGCATGTCCTGCAAAGCCCCGACCTCGTGGTGCAACTGCCTGGCGTGTAGCGCCAACTGGGGGAGGAAGTAAAGCGATCGGCGTTGGAGGTGGAAGGGGTAAAGCAGCCTGTGGAACAACGGTCCCTCCTTGAGCTCGACAATCCCGCGCAAAGTGTCCGGGAAGTCCACAACTAAAACATGTAGATGGAGGTCTCTGATCATCGGGATAAGAACTGAACATCTGGCCCTGGGTCCAACCTCGTCCGACACTGGGGCCTGGAGTATAACTGCCTCTGTCTCTGCCAAACTGTCTAGTCATCAGCCCGATCGGTCTACTCCTCTTTCGCTCTGGAACGACCACTGCATCGCTCAAACGCTCCTCCACTCGTATTGCTGCATCCATGGCCTGCGCATATGTATCAAAATGCTGGGAGCCTATAGCCAGATACAACTGTGTGTCCAAACTCCTTAGGAACCTCTTTACCCGAAGCTCCTCTGTAGGTACTAAGTATGGGGCATATCACGACAGCTGGGTGAATCGTAAGTCATAATCTGCCACCGACATACTTGCCGATTTCCGCAACGCTTCAAAACTACTAACTCTAGCGTCCCTCACACTCTGGGGAAGAAATCTGGCAAGAAAGACCGTGGAAAACTCGGTCCACGACATCGAAGGAATACTCATGGCTCGCCCTCTCTCCATCAACTCACACCACTCCTGTGCAAGTCCCTCCAAACGAAAGCTAGTCAGCTCAACTGACCTCGCATCAGAACATCGCAATGATCTGCCAATCCTCGTCATCCTATCAAGAAAGGACTGAGGATCTTCCGCTACATCGGTCCCCGTAAATACCGGAGGTCTCAATCTCATAAAATCTGCAAGTGACACCTCCATCACCCTCGTATCTACCAGTGCCACCGTCTGCGTAGGCTGTACCTCGGACTCTGCTACGGTCGGTGCCAGATCCTGTCTCAGTACCCGAGTGGTCTTAGCTAACTGTCCTACCACTCGCTGCAATCCCAACATGCCCTCCTCAATCCTAGTCATGCGATCTGGAGGAAGAGGATCAACATGCTCATGCACCGCCGGAACGTCCGGTGTACCAGTCGTCGCCACAGGCGGACTCGCCCTCGCTGCATCTCTGGCTGCGACTCGTCTAGCACGCGTAGCCCTAGCAACTGGAATAAGAAACAAGAGTTGATAAGGCATAGGAATAGGAACAATCAACAATAGAGAATCAACGGAAGGATAGATCAAGATATACATCCTAAGGTTAGTTAGGTTGAATACGACAATGTAAATATGCCGCGGAACATACGTACGGTACTGCATTCATCCTAATTCGCCTACTCCATCAAACTAAAGGTCATCCTAACTCACGGACTCACGTCAACCTATTGAAACCCCTTACTCGATTCCGTAAAGTTATTACTAAGCTTTGATACCAACTTTGTCACGACCCAAGTTTGGATGTGACCGGCACTTAGATTGTATCATATCTAAAGATATGCACACAGTCCAAGTAAGCCGAAAACCAAGATCAAAATCTTTTTTGCGGAATTCTTTATATAGAAAATTTAGTTTTTAGTAAAAATCACAGTTTATGAAGTTAAGTATTAAACAATTATAACGTGTTAGGCTTAGTTGCATCCCTAGTTGGGATCATCAATATCAACAGCGGAAAAATAAAACTTCAGTATATAGGCATCAATACGAATCTCAGACATAAAGAAATGAAACCACAAGTTATAGAACTAAACGATCTCAACTGTCAATAATATACATATCATCTCTCACTCTAAGTCATATACAGGTCTGATGGAGATTTTTTTTTCTAGATACAAAATACAATACCAAAATGAGAAGGTTACTACATATGTAACCCACCTATCAAAAGATGGAATAAAGCTGCAAACGTAAATCCGCACCGCAGCTAACCGTCCGCTCTACCCCTGCACGGAACTGTGGCACAATGGGGGTGAGTTGCCAACTCAGTGAATATAACTAACATATAACGGTTAATAATATAAATATGACGATCATACTAACTGAAATGTAAACAAGTATAATGTATGATTATATGTGAAAACTAACAATATATAATACAAATCTCATAGTCCAACTGAAATCTCATCATTTATTCCCAATTCATTTCCCCGTGTCCATCATCGACACAAAACTTCCATTTTTCACAGGCAACATTTCTCGAATGATCCTGAAATCAACAATACCGGTCGTTATCATCTAGATATAGGCCGTATTTTTATCACTATCTCCGGTATCGAGTAACCTCGCTAGGCTCCTCCGCCTCAATGCGGCTATCCTGCCCCTCGGTCTCGACCGAGTCCACCATGTATCCAACTGTATATCTCCCCCACTCAGTATGGATAACGTAAAATCCGCGACCGTATATCTCCCCCACTCGGTCCGGAATAAAACCAAAACAGAAAACATCTCATGGTGGACATAACACATCAATCATGAAAACACTGGATTTATGTAATAGTATTCAAAACTCAAAACCATAATTCCTCAGTACTACATTTACCTCTTATATAAACCTGAAATACACATATATTAACATGATATAAATGATGAAATTTACTACTATTATTGATATGTGAGATATGATATAATTTCATTTTAACAAGTATTATGCTTAAGTGTAAAGTGACATAGCAATATCGACGAGGTGCGTGTAACATATAAGATGTGCATGTGGCATGACTCGTCGATAATTGTGTAGTGTTCTAACAACTAAACAAGAGATGTGTAACTTATGAATATGTATTGTTAATTTAGCATATCAAATAAAGCATGAAGTTAAATAAACTACGGTCGTATCACGCCATTTTTACAAAATTCCCCGGTAGATGTTTAGTCTACTCACCGGAAATGTCGAATCTATTCAGGAATTGCTGATCATTTCCCTTTCCTCGCTGCCTCCGTAATTCCCGTATTCGAATCTAATATCACAATTTAACGTATATAAGAAAAACGGCTATTCCGACATGACGGAACTGAAAAACACCCGTTCCCACGTACTAGTTATGTAATATACGACTATATCGAGCTATTAAACACTTAACCTTACTGGATTTTAACCTTAACCTGCATCGCTACAGAATTTAAATCGCGACGTATTTTAACCGTGTCGTATTTGGTGTTTTAAGATATCATTTCCGATATACGTTTCCAGATTCTATTTACAGTGAAACTAATTTAATTAAACAACACCAAAATAGCCAAAATTATACACTGAAAACTACCCGACAAGACAAACCTACATAGCTCCCCCTATAGCCGGCGACACCGGAATTTAAAGTTTGGCCGCCGGCTAAAAACCGGCCCCCTGAGTTCGTGGTCCTATGGTTTGTTCTAGGTGTTTCCTACATCATTTTAACACTATTTTGTTGAGTTAATTATCTTCTAATTAAAAGCAGATTTCAACAGAGCTTAATATTAACCAAAATACTATATTATGTGACTTGGTTCAATTCAAAATAACTAATCTACAGAACTTAAAATTTCCTGCTGTGTTTAAGAATTTTACCCTCCAATTAGTTGTTGGAATAACCCTCCAAGATGCTAAGTCCCTCCTAGCTTGATGGTGATGAAAAACCAAGAATATAGCTTCTTTCTTCTTCTTCTTCCTCATGTTCTTTCTTTTCTCTTTTAATTTTTCTCTTTTTCTTTTAAAGTGTTGAGTTTAATCTGAGCTATAAACTGAATATGTGCTATATATATGAGAGAAGGAAGGAATAAGGTGAAGGAGGAGGTGGAATCAAGCTAGAGGTAAGGGTTTCATGCAAGTAGGAGGTGTAAGGTGAGTGTGTGCATGCAAGCATGAGGTGTTCATGCCTTATCTTTAAATTTTGATTTAATTTGAAATTGAATTCTGAACTAAATTGATTTCAATCCCACTTTCATTTATATCCTCAACAATTTCCTATTTGCATAAAGACTTAAACTTTACTTATAAACCCTTCACAACCTAGCTTATTATAAAACACACATTTTATTAAAATGAAGCTAAATTTGGCATTAAAACCCTTATAACTTATTTATGTTGCATACTAAAATTTTAACTTAAATTGTTTTGCATATAACTTATGAAAATTGACTTATTTGTTTTTAACAACTTTGTGATTTATCATATTATTCTTAAATTAATTAATTTTATTTAGTTCTAAATTTTCAAAATGCTACAAATGACTTTATAACACTGTCGCACATTCTATTGCCAAATGGGATGAATTCGTTGTAGCATTCCTTAAGAAATTTTATCCCAATCATAATACCGCCCGCGTTCAAAGCGAGATTAACCTATTTACCCAACTTCCCAATGAACCATTTTGGAAATGCTTTGAACGGTTTAAAGATCTATTTCTTCAATGCCCTCATCACGGAATCAATAGATGGGACCTTTGTCGCATTATATATGAAGGTGTTGATCCTGCAACAAAACAAATGCTTGAAACTATGTGTCAATGTCATTTCTTGTCTAAAAATGATGTTGAAGTTTGGCAATTTCTAGAAGATCTCGCTGAACAAACTTTACAGTGGGAAAGCGTTAGACCTACATCGTCTAGGGTAGGTTTCCATCAGCTCGATATTTCCATCGTAGTGAAAGCCGAAATGGCCGCGATACAAAGGAAACTCGATGCTATAGAAAACAAAGTCTCTTCAGCCTCCCTAAACGAATTTACGCTCCCGAAAACCGTGTGGTTGCTGTTCCAACCCATCACATTTTACGGAAGAATGTCCTTTGAATCCACCGTTTCAAGGTCAAGAACAAATTAATGCTCCTTTTCAGCAGAGACCTAGAAACGATCCTTATTCTTCCATATATAATCAGGGATGGAGGAATCATCCTAATTTTTCTTGGAACTAAAACCAAACCCAAAATCAAAACCAGTTCCAAAGCAATTATCAAAGACTTCCTCCACAGCAACAGCAACCACCACAACCGAGTCAGCACCCCTTTCAACCGCAACCTTTGCAAAACCCGACCAACTACTTTGATCCTTATAATAATTCTTTTGCCGGTACCGATAAACCCTCTGCACTTGACACGTTCATTAAACATTCCATGCAAACGACTGATATTTTAACATCTTCTATCCAAACGTTAATGCAGAACACCGCTTCCTACGATGAAAGCATAAAATCGATCGAAGCACAACTTGCACAGTTAAATACCGCGATGAGTGCGAGAGAGAAAGGAAAACTTCTATCTCAACCTATACCTAATCCTGGCCACTCACAAAGTTATAATGTGAGTGCCGTTACCATGTTGAGATCGGGAAGAGTGCTGGATAACCAAGTGGGTGAACACGTTGATGACGTTGATGATATTAATGATACCCCGGCTTCTACTTCTTCTCCTATTTCGTCTAGTCCACCATCTTCCGAGCCTATTCTCCGTTTCCCCCAAGGCTCGAACCCTCCGCCCACTTCCTCGAGTCAACCTAAAACGATCCCCACTCTAATTCTGGGATCCATTCCATCCCCACAATCCTCTCCAATGTTGGTTCTAACCCTTATTGATAAAGCACCTTATCCAAACAGGTTAAGGGGCAATAGACCAAGTCCACAAATGGAGAAGATTGTGGAAATTTTTAAGCAAGTTAACATAAACATTCCTCTCCTAGATACTATTCAACAAGTTCCGTCTACGCAAAAATTCAAAAGGGTTTGTGCACTAGGAAGAGAAAAACTCAAGTGCCAAAAAAGGTATTCTTAACAAGTAACGTGAGCACTACTTTTACACAACAACTACCCAAGAAACGAAAGGACCTTGAAAGTCTTACCATATCTATTTCTATTGGGGGTAAAAATATCGATCTTGCTCTACTCAATTTAGGCGCTAGTGTTAACTTGCTTCCATATTCTGTCTATGAGCAATTAGGGATCGGAGAGTTAAAACCGACACACCGCACTCTTCAGATGGCCGATCGATCTATCACCCAACCTATGGGTGAGCTAGAGGACGTGTTAATCAAAGTCGAGGAATTTATATTCCCTGTAGACTTTCTCATTATAGATACACAGCCTGTGGCGAACCCACGAAACCAAATTCCGGTGATTTTAGGTCGACTTTTTCTCGCGACTTCCAAGGCAATAATCAATTGTCGAAACGACTCTATGACCCTATCCTTCAGGAAGATGTCAATTGAGCTTAAAACTTACAAGTTGGGAAGTGAACCCTCCGAACAATGTGCTCAAGTATGTTCTGTCGAAGCGATAAATTCCGACAGCATCGAATTTGAACAGCTTCACGATACTGATCTTGACTCCGCTAGTACGTTATTGTTTGACCCTGCTATTTGTTATACACATACGAACCCTTTTATCGAGCTGTCCGGGTCAACATCTAACACTAAACATGAACCTATTATGGAGTCCGAGTATCATCCCTTTCTTTTCGATGAGATTATTATTCGGGATATCGATGAAAGCTTTGAAGAAATTTTCGCTGAAGAAGTCGTATTCTTAGAAAACACGGATTTTGTGATTAATCAAGCTCCACCTGAAGAAGTTGAACCACCACCATTTCTTCTTATCTCATACAAGAATGTGACTATTCTTCCCATTTCTAATCATTCACATTCTTATTTTCGTTCACCGTCACTGTTTCGTCTCTATCAACCGAGACGTAAAGCATACCGCCTCATATCTCCCCACTTTTTCAAATCTCTGATCTTCCACCAACTAGTGCGTTACATCGATAAAATATTTGAATGGTTGGTGTTGATTTTTGGTCTTTATAACGCTTTCCTTTGACCAATAACTTTAACCCCCCTTATAATTTTAAATGCTTAATACTATTTTACTCAAGTTTGGGGGGGAGAACAATATTTTGGCTCTTGAACGAAAAGAAATTTTTTACAAAATTGTGAGCCAAAAATAAGTTTGGGGAGGATTTCACTGTCATTTATTCATGTCCCCGTTACTAACTTTTCCTCCCAAGTCTACAAGTTTTTTAAGCTTAACATATGACATCAGTGAGGACACCGCTGCAAACAGGTTTGGGGGAGGTTTGTGCTTATTTACTCATTATTTTGAATTATATTATATATAAGCAAAAAAAATTTGATAATGAAAGTTTGAAAGTGAAAATTTACAAGATAGGAATAGTTTGAGAAAAGCAAGAAAGTTAGATATTTTCTTAAATGAAACTAGTAATAAGTAGTTATGAGCCATTGTCCCAAGGGTTAGTAAGATGAAGGAAATTGCTATTCTGAGGATAAAAATAAGTCTGAAAAATAGTCTATATTCTTGAGTCCAAACATTTGAACGTTGATACCCTATTATACGCACTTACACACATCTCGAAACTTGGGATAGTAGAGGATACCTTGAAATGCTCTTGTCTAAAAGCCTTTGTATGAAAAATAAAATTAAAAAAAAGTATAAGTGGTGAAAAAAAATGAACACTGGTTTTGTAATTACTTAAGGCAGCATAAAAAATATAGCGAGGGTGCTTTATCACCTAGTGTCTTGGACCAACTGGTTTGGGAGCCACTGCTAAGCCTTAAGTGTTGCAAGAGGAGGAATTACGCCTAAATGCGCGAGCACATTTTGTAATCGGTTGGTTAGTACCTCAAGAAATATTAACAGTCGCTTGAAAGATGTGTGAGCAATTCCATCTAATATATTCACTGACTATAAAGTACTTTGGAAGATGGACAAGAGTATGATAGCTTGAATTGAATTCTCTAAGTGTAGGAATACCTTTTATACACACGTAGGGGTATATGATCGATGTTTGAATAAAAGGTAGGGAGGAAGACTAAAGGCAATGTTTTATTGAAGGATAATGTGATTTCTAACATCTTTTCACGACCATTAAGATAGGGCTCATCGCAACTAAAAAGCTAGAGTAGTTGGAAACTCTTCTTTTCAATTTCTTTCTTTTATAAGTTCATATCTTTGTATGTAACTTCCACTATCTTCTTTTATTACGGGCTTTTGTGGGTGTAATCCGCTGAAAACCCTCAGGAGACAACACTCCTCCTACTAGGGACACCTATAGGTTTAAAGACTTGTTGCACGTGATCAGTGCAATCGTGTTACTTACGAAAGTGTGCTAGTTAGTTTTTCTTTTTCTTTTCTTCTTTCTCTCTCCCTTGAATAAATAGTTTGCTCGGGACGATCAAAGTTAAGTTTTGGGGTTATTTGTTCAGTCGAAAATATTGCACTTTTGATATAACATTTTCCTTACTTTTCTAAAATATTTAAATGTGTTTATTATAAATATAGAACATATTTGGGTTTATCTGCAAAATACTATTTACCATATGTTTATATATTATAATTAACATTATGAAGGAAAATATATGTATATAATATTTATATAATATTTTGGTAATAAAAATATGCATATCATATCAAATATTTTAATCAAGATTCTTAAAAGATATAATATCATACAAATGGTTAGAATAATATTTCAAAATATATGTATAATATTTTAGTAATTAAAAGATGCATAGCATATCAAATATTCTTAATCAAGTATTTTAAAGATTTATTACCATATAAAGTAATTAAGATACTGTCTCTAATTTAATAAATATTACTAACATTATTCATGGAAATTTTTTGCAGATTTAGCTCAGGTCAAGAGATCAAGATAATTAAGATGTCAGGATCAAAAATCTGCCAATAAAATCGTAGAATCTGAAAACTTGGAAAGTGGATCTTTATAGCAAGTCTAAACCTATGAGATCTAGAATTTCTGATTTGAGGGCTATATAAAGGAACGAGAGCTAAAATTAAAACTCATCACATTTACACTAATCAAATCACCGTCAAAGAACAAGAGATCCACGACAGGTCCACGATTCGATATGATAGGGCGACGTGAAAATCGACGGAGCATCTACTTCCTATGAGGCAGAGATCAAGAGCAACTTCTTCCTCTTGTAATCTAAATTCATAGGATTTGTACATGTGAAGTTGATTAATAAATGTAGATCATTTTGTTTAATTATTTATTTTTTGTATTTTTACTTTCTGCATTTTAATTATGATCTCATTCTCTATCCTTTCTTCTTCTTCTCACAATATGCGTGAGTAATTCCTAACTTGCTAGGGTTCGTAGGATTAGGGTAGAACAATAGATGAGAAAATATTTTAATTTCTTTTAAGTCTTATGAAGTTTATAAACTTTAGCAAAAGAATCGGTAACATCCTAATCGGGCGCGCTACCAATTTATTGCTAGTCTCGACCGTGATTTGAGATCAGATTAACAATTATTTTGTTAAGGGCTAGACATGAATAGAGATCAATGAAAGGACAAGGGTCAATAGTGTGGAAACCCTAGTTTCTTCCAAGAACCCTAATCCTCATTCATCACTATCAATCTAGTTTTAAATCTATCAATAGATAAAAGGAGTAATCTTTATTAGCCATCCATGACTACTAAATCCTAACGAACCCTACAAACCTTCTTCTTATATATTCTATATCCTTATTTAAACTAGATCTGAAAAATATATATTCTACATCCGTATTTACCATAGATCTAGAATCTATTCTTCACTATTCTCTATTCTCCTTCCTCTTTTCTAATCAACACGTCTAAAACAAGATTAAAAGTTTCACGAATCCCTGAAGACGACCCGTACTCACCTCGTCTAGTTACAAGCGACACCGTTATTGATTGCGGTTATTATACAAACACTTTTTCACGATCAATCATGTATTATGAAGCATGAATTATCTATTTTGAGAAAATAGAAAATGAGGTGGAAAATAATGAGATATTTGAGGAATGGGTGAAGCATGGTTCTGTTAGTGTATATGCCCTAGAGGCCATTACTGTATCATACTAGTTTGTATATTACTTAATGGAAGCTTGGGATATTCACCTTGTATAAACAATCTTGCTCAATATAGTAGTATGCTACTTGGTTTGTTTCTACTTCAATGTGTACATGTGTTTATTTTGCGATATCACCTATACGCATTAGTGGAGCCCTTAGGATCTTTCCTTTATTACCAGCGTTGTGATGGCAGTCACACTAGTGGGGGCTGGGTAATCTATAAGCACATCCTTATACAGGTCCCTAGTCGCAGGACTATCGAGACAGGGCATCGATACTCCGGAGTAGACTAGCATATGCGCTTCTCATCCCAGTGTGGGAGATGGTCTGTCCCACAGCCATCAGTACGTCGTACTGGAGATAGTATACGGGTGCTCGTTGGGTTACGAGTACACTGGACAGGACTCGTCGGGAACTGACAGGTTGGTATTATACCTATCGTCAGTTATCAGTTCCCAGGTGACATGAGTACAGCTTAGTCCGCTGACTTGACACTGGCACTTCGCCTCGAGTGTGTTCCCACTGCACTTTGATCACTGCCCTACCACGGCTCAAAGGAGTCGTGCAAACAGGTAATGGTTGGGTGCAGTCCCGAAGCACTTGGAGGCAGTGGCGGTTAGACAGGATTCGTCTCTCCCGGTATTGGGGGTTGACATCGCGCTGTGTCTAGGAGAGCCATTACACGAGTAGTCCCTGGCCAGGGCAAGCGAGATATACTGGTAGGCTTCCAGTGTTATCTCAGCGTGTTTTGGGCTTCACTCCGACACGACTTGTACCGCTATTAGGGGACTGACGTTTTACCGCCCCCTAGGCCCGACATGCGATGTATTAGACGAACAGACCGAACTGTACGGAGACTGTCACATTCAGACTCAGTAGGAGTTCAGATGGGGTTCACCTCGTCGGCCTTCTTGTCGGCATCTACCTGGGGACCGTTACGCACAGCTAGTGCCGCTTGCGGTCTGTGGTTAAACCCACTGCCAGCGTAGTGTCGAGTCTTTAGAGTCCCACACAGAGGGTATTCGCCTTTGGGCAAAACAGAGTAGAGGTCGCATGGTTTTGCGACAGGGTTCGTTCTCATCCGCGCACTTGTGCACGTTTGGAGTCCGGACGGATTATACTAGCAGGCTCTGGTTTGAGCCAGATACTGGTATATGTTTTGGGGTTGCTTTTATCTCTCAGTATTCTTGTTCCTCGGAACGAGAATGCAGGTGTGTATGCACAGTTGTTTGAGGCGGAGGAAGAGGTCTTTCATTAGGGTTTCGGAACGGGTGCGTATGCACAGTTGACAGTCGTCTTTTTCTAAACCCTAATGGATTTATGAAATATCAATTAATAATAGTAATTAAAATGAAATTGTGTCATGGTTGATTTAGTTGACCTGTTGACCATGGTTGACTTGTTGACCATGGTTGAATGTTTGACCATCATCATTGCTTTGCAAGGATGCTCCTTGATTCTAGCTTACATTCATTTAATGTAGTGATGGTAGTGGTCATTCCAAATACAACCATCAACTATTTCATTTTTGAATTATTATTATTAATTAGATATATCTTTTTCTTTTTGTTATGGTTGTAAGAAGAAAAAGAGCTCATTCTATCATAACCATTCTCTCTCCTCATTTCATCTTCTTCTTCCTCAAGCTCAAGGAGAATCCTTCTCATGTGTTGAGAATCCCTCTCCTTGAAAAGAAAACACCCCATAGATACACACTACTCTCTCTAGGGTTCAAGGTTTAGCAAGCCGGAGATCCTAGTTCACTCCAAGTTCGAGGAAGAGCCCGAAGGTTGAACCCTCAGGTGGATCCATCTTCGACGGAAGAAGGCGACGAGGAGAGAACCATCAACCTCTACTAGGTTTCAAGAAGAAGGAGTTCAAGTTAGGTATAACCACTTTGCCGAGTAGATAACTCTCCTTTGCATGTTTGCTAGTTTAGTTTAGAAAAGATCCCGACTTATGTTAGTCCATGTTGCCCCATGCGCTAAAAATTTGATTTTTATACCGTTTCCGCCTCCCCGTAAGAACCGGGGGTCGCAACGTGGACTTACATTGGTATCAGAGCCTAACTAAACTTAAACTAGCTTGGTAGCGAAGTGTATGGAAGTTCGAAACGGAAAAATCGCAAAACCGGAAAATCAAAAACCCTAAGTTTCTGTTGAAATTTTTTGTGCTCTAAATGTAAAAATTTTTACTCCTAAAATCGGCTCAGGGTTTTGTGAGAACACCCACCAAAAACGATCCCATGAATCCTTCAAACCGCCGCGGATCCGCGGCCATTGCTATTCATGTCGCCGCGGATCCGCCGCCGTTTGGGCTCTTCATGTGATCGTGTTTTGTGCAGTGTTCTTCTGGTAGGGTTTTGGGATTTTTCAAATATGTTATATGTGCCCAGATTTTCCAGAAAAGAAATTTACTTTTGGGGTCCTATAAATCCGTATTTTTTTTCGAACTTCGCTACACTTTGGCTATATTGGTTATATCTGTGATGTTTGAATGTATTGAACGTCGGCTAATCGCTATATGTCGATTAGTCGGGGTTATACATCTATGTGATCTGTGTTTGATATTGGAATGTGTATATGAATGTGTTGGACTGTCGCGGGTGAATAGCCGGGGTGGATGTGAGATGAGCTTTTGTTTTTCTTTCATTCATTTGTAATATGTAAATTGATGTAATAATATTATTTGTATGGCCGCACAACCGGGTCGGGGTTGTAGCCGTCATTGTATAATTCTTTTTACTGTTTTTGCTCCTAGGATAGACCCATGGAGGGGTGCACAAACTACCGGGTACTTGGCGGGTAGTTTGCCGCACACGTAGGGGTCTTGGATGGGGTTTTGGCTATTCACCGCGACCGTGTAATCCGCTTTTCGTTGCAGGCTCAAAAGGATTGCGGATTCCTAGTATATCCAATGTATTCATCTGTGATCTGTAATGTCTATCATTGCTATATTTATAACTATTTAGACGTTGCTTATGTTTTACAGCCGCGCTAGCCCAGCCCCCGCTCTGTCGTTAGTTAAGTAACCTAACGGGTGATGACGGGGCCCCGTAGCGAATGCGAATGGCATAAGCGTACGTCATATTTTGGTTGTTTTCTGCAATGGTAGGATTAAATGATAGGACGCATTAAAAGAACTAATGCAAGAATATCACGCATTAAAAGAACTAATGCAAGATAATAAACCAAGTTAAAATCGTTGGAACACTTTCGAAAAACCACTCGGTTCTTTTCAAAACTAACTTTTAAATGCGGAGATTGAGCCACTCCTTCTAAAAACTATCTCGTTCCATCGATTATATCAAGTTCACTACGTTCACGGTTTTGCCAAAACCATTAGTAGCCCTCCGTCGTTTCGTATGAAAATTCAATAGTATTCAAGCTATGTTTGTTGACCTTCGTCAAGGTATAGAGATTGGTAGCTGTTGGGTGTTCATATGTAGCATAGATAGATGTGTTGGTTTGGGACAGTCGCATTACCTTGTTGACCTTCGTCAAGGGTATATACGGGTGGGTTCAAATTAACCTGGAAAATGACGGGCAGAACTTGACATGTGACTTATGATTTGTTGACCTTCGTCAAGGTCATAAGAGCATGGGGCAAAAAAAATCCACATCGGGAGTTTCATAAGTACTGAAACTTGCTAGATTTGCATACCATTTGGAGTGTGGTGATTCTGGTAGGATTCCTTCAGTTTCGTCACGCGATGATATTTGGATCCCGATCCTACTGTGAGTATATGCTACTCCTCGGGAAATTTCTCACTAAACGATCAATGCTATAAACCTAGTAGGTGCCTAGAAAGGTGTTAGCGGGGTTACGCCCCCAGGGAAAAGAGGTTATTTAATTAAGGAACTTCGCGAAAGCGTTGGAAAACCTCCCTCGAAGTACCGACACTGGCCTGGCTGAACGGTTAAGCAAGTATTGTGCGGTGGGATTGATCCCGACTAATTCTTCCTTTATGGTTTGAGGAGGAATTCGAGAGACAGTGGGAGCCATCCTGTTTAGACAAATTAAAAACCACTCTAAACTTGCAAGAGCATCATGCTAAAGTGTTTCTTCTCTCTCCCCCTGCAGCGACCAAATCGAAATGACTGGACTTAAGTTACTTCTAGATAAAAACATACTGACAGGGCCAAACTACAAAGATTGGCTAAGGAATGTCAAAATGGCAATCACTTACGACAAGCTGGGGTATCTTCTTACCACCAAAGCTCCCCCCATCCCAGGTCCCACCTCCAGCGTCGCGGATAAGGAAATCCGTAAGACTTGGGAGATTGATTGCGCGAAGGCCAGGTGCCTCGTGCTTGCCTCTATGGACAACGAACATCAGAGGAGGCACGAGAATATGGACTTTCAATCCATATTTCTTCATACAAAAGAACTGTATGGAGAGCAGTCTCGTATCGCAAGATACGAAGTGTCGAAGAAGTTATTTTCGGCAAAGTTGGCCGTCGGATCATCGGTAGCGGACCACGTGCTTAAGATGATTGGCTACATTGAGGAGCTCGCGGAACTTGGGACCACGTTGGAAAGTGAACTCTATACGGATTTAATTCTCCAGTCCCTTCCATCCACTTACGCCCAGTTTATACTGAACTTCAACTTACAAGAAAAAGAAGTTGAACTTTCAGAACTCCTCAACATGCTGAGGAGCACAGAGGGCACCCTACAGAAAGGTAGGGAAACACCCGCTTTGTTTGTAGGAGGATCTTCTTCTTCTAGGTCCAAGGCGAAAGCCAAGGGAAAGAGGAAGAAAGCCCCTGCCAAACCAAGGGGCGGTGTTAGTAAAGTGGGTACGAGGGGAAAAGAAATGGCAACAAAGATTGCGGGGAAGCTTGTGGGAAAGGAAGAGTGCTTCTATTGTCATAAGAGTGGACACTGGAAGAAAGATTGCAGGGCTTGGAAGGCCAGGACATAGGAACTGAAGCAGGTTGCGGCTTCAGCTTCAGGTGTGTATGTTATTGAAAACTGTCTTTCTATAAACTCTACTTCCTGGGTATTGGATACCGGATCAGGATCTCATATCTGTAATTCTTTGCAGGCGTTGAGAAACCGTAGGTTTTTAAAGGCAGGTGACATGACCCTCAGAGTTGCGAACGGAGCTAGCATGGATGCTAAAGCCGTGGGGGACTATCACCTGGGAATGTCAGATGGGCATGTTTTGGTTTTGCGTAATTGCTTTTTTGTACCCAACGCAACTTGTAATATCATTTCTGTATCTTTGGTTTCTAAAGAAGGTTATGAATTTGCGTTTGTAAGTAATGTTGTAAACATTCACCTTAATCAAGTTCTGATTGGGTCAGGTACACTGAGCAATGGTATATACGTATTAAACCAACCACAGATTTTCAATGTCCAGAATACACACAAAAGAAAGTCTCCAGATATCAATCAGGCTTTCTTATGGCATTGTAGACTGGGTCACATCAATGAGACACGGTTGACTAAGTTATATAAAGAAGGATACTTGGATCCGTTCGAGTATCAGTCTTATGCCACTTGTGAATCTTGTCTCATGGGAAAGTTGACAAAGACTCCGTTCACTGGACACGGAGAAAGAGCGAGCGAGCTCTTGGGACTCATACACAGTAACGTGTGTGGTCCAATGTCTACACATGCGCGAAGCGGTTATTCATACTTCATTACTTTCACAGACGATTTCTCTAGGTATAGACATGTCTTCTTAATGAAGCACAAATCCGAGGCCTTTGAGAAATTTTGGGATTACAAGAATGAAGTTGAAAAACAAACGGGCAAAAGTATTAAGATTCTAAGATCGGATCGAGGTGGTGAATACTTGAGTGCCGAGTTCCTGGACTATTTAAAAGAGAATGGAATTCTCTCTCAGCGTACTCCTCCATACACTCCGCAACATAACGGTGTATCGGAAAGGAGGAATCGAACCCTATTGGATATGGTTCGTTCCATGATGAGTAAGGCTGAATTACCGCGATCTTTCTGGGGCTATGCACTAGAAGCAGCTGCATATCTCTTGATCAAGGCTCCCACCAAGACTGTGCCTACCACTCCATATCAGATGTGGAGTGGGAAGAAACCCTGTCTTAAGTACCTTAAGATATGGGGATTCCAGCTTTTGTAAAAAAGCAGCATGTGGACAAGCTCGAGGCACGTTCAGTACAGTGTAAGTTTGTGGGATACCCAAAGAACTCCAGGGGGTATCTGTTCTATTCCGGTGAGGAACAAAAGATTTTTGTTTCTCAACATGCCCGCTTCTTGGAAACTGAGTTTTTGGAAACCCAGATAAGTAGGAACGCAATAGAACTGGAAGAAATTTCAGAACCACAAGCTATTACTGAAAGCTTGGAAGAGCCATTAAGTTCAAAAGAACAGGACATTCCTACGCCGCTCCGCAAGAGTAGTAGGCAGTCTCATCCGCCCGAGAGATACTACGGTTTTCTCATAGACGGGGATAGAGAGGATTGCATCATAGATTATGATGAGCCAACTAGCTTCCAGCAGGCCGTTCAAAGCGTTGACTCGGTAAAATGGCTGGATGCAATGCGGACCGAAATGGAGTCCATGTACACCAACAAAGTATGGACGTTGGACATTGCTCCAGACGGGGTAAAACCCGTAGGATGCAAGTGGATCTTCAAAAGGAAGATTGGTGTAGATGGACAGGTTGAGACCTATAAAGCTAGACTTGTAGCAAAGGGTTTCCGTCAAAGACTTGGCTTGGACTATGACGAGACCTTTTCTCCAGTGGCTATGCTGAAATCCATTCGGATCCTTCTTGCCATTGCTGCCTTCCACGATTATGAGATTTGGCAGATGGACGTAAAAATCGCTTTTCTAAATGGAAATTTAGAGGAGTGTGTCTATATGGACCAGCCAGAGGGTTTCATTTAGAGTGGGAGCAGCGGAAAGGTGTGCAAGTTGCTTAAGTCCATCTATGGACTAAAGCAGGCATCGCGGAGTTGGAACATCTGCTTTGATGAGACGGTCAAGGAATTTGGCTTTATCAAAAATCCAGATGAACCATGCATCTATAGTAGATTTGTAGCGAGAACTGTAGTGTTCCTCGTTTTATACGTGGATGACATTCTCTTAATAGGAAATGACATTCCTATGCTACAATCTGTCAAGGGGTTCTTGTCACAAAGGTTCTCCATGAAAGACCTGGGTGATGCCTCATACATCCTGGGGATCCGGATCCATCGTGATAGATCCAAGAGGATATTAGGACTTTCTCAGTCCAGGTACATCGACACCGTACTGAAAAGATTCAGTATGGAAGATTCCAAGCGCGGTAACCTACCGGCTTGTCACGGGATCACCCTCTCTAAAGAGATGTCCCCCAAGACTGATTTAGAGAGGGATCGCATGTCTATTATACCCTACGCTTCTGCGGTAGGCTCTATAATGTATGCGATGTTGTGTACCAGACCGGATGTAGCTTATGCACTAAGTGTGGTAAGCCGGTATCAGTCAAACCCTGGGGAGAAACACTGGATAGCGGTAAAGAACATTCTCAAGTACCTGAGAAGGACTAAGGAGATGTTCTTGGTGTATGGCGGAAAAGACCTCCAGATCGAGGCCTTTGCTGACTCCAGCTTCCAGAGTGACAAGGATGATTCTAAGTCCATGTCGGGTTTTGTCTTTACCCTCAATGGAGGGGCGGTGTGTTGGAAGAGTTCCAAACAGGAAACCGTTGCAGACTCGACGATGGAAGCGGAATACATCGCTGCATCTGATGCCGCAAAAGAAGCTGTCTGGATGAGGAAGTTCTTGAAAGAACTTCAGGTGGTTCCGTCCATTGTTGACCCAATACCTCTGTATTGCGACAACAACGGGGCTATAGCTTTAGCAAAGGAACCCAGGTCCCATCAGAGATCCAGGCACATCTTGAGCCGGTATCACCTGATCAGGGAGATCGTGGATCGCAAGGAGATCGTGGATCGCAAGGAGATCGAGGTTCGGAGGGTTGCTTCAGAAGAAAACACTGCAGATCCATTCACCAAGGCACTGCCCCAGACTCAGTTCGAGCGGCTGATCGAGATGATAGGTCTTCGATACGCCAGTACATGGCCTTAGTGCAAGTGGGAGATTGTTAGTGTATATGCCCTAGAGGCCATTACTGTATCATACTAGTTTGTATATTACTTAATGGAAGCTTGGGATATTCACCTTGTATAAACAATCTTGCTCAATATAGTAGTATGCTACTTGGTTTGTTTCTACTTCAATGTGTACATGTGTTTATTTTGCGATATCACCTATACGCATTAGTGGAGCCCTTAGGATCTTTGCTTTATTACCAGCGTTGTGATGGCAGCCACACTAGTGGGGCTGGGTAATCTATAAGCACATCCTTATACAGGTCCCTAGTCGCAGGACTATCGAGACAGGGCATCGATACTCCGGAGTAGACTAGCGTATGCGCTTCTCATCCCGGTGTGGGAGATGGTCTGTCCCACAGCCATCAGTACGTCGTACTGGAGATAGTATACGGGTGCACGTTGGGTTACGAGTACACTGGACAGGACTCGTCGGGAACTGACAGGTTGGTATTATACCTATTGTCAGTTATCAGTTCCCAGGTGACATGAGTACAGCTTAGTCCGCTGACTTGACACTGGCACTTCGCCTCGAGTGTGTTCCCACTGCACTTTGATCACTGCCCTACCACGGCTCAAAGGAGTCGTGCAAACAGGTAATGGTTGGGTGCAGTCCCGAAGCACTTGGAGGCAGTGACGGTTAGACAGGATTTGTCTCTCCCGGTATTGGGGTTGACATCGCGCTGTGTCTAGGAGAGCCATTACACGAGTAGTCCCTGGCCAGGGCAAGCGAGATATACTGGTAGGCTTCCAGTGTTATCTCAGCGTGTTTTGGGCTTCACTCCGACACGACTTGTACCGCTATTAGGGGACTGACGTTTTACCGCCCCCTAGGCCCGACATGCGATGTATTAGACGAACAGACCGGACTGTACAGAGACTGTCACATTCAGACTCAGTAGGAGTTCAGATGGGGTTCACCTCGTCGGCCTTCTTGTCGGCATCTACCTGGGGACCGTTACGCACAGCTAGTGCCGCTTGCGGTCTGTGGTTAAACCCACTGCCAGCGTAGTGTCGAGTCTTTAGAGTCCCACACAGAGGGTATTCGCCTTTGGGCAAAACAGAGTAGAGGTCGCATGGTTTTGCGACAGGGTTCGTTCTCATCTGCGCACTTGTGCACGTTTGGAGTCCGGACGGATTATACTAGCAGGCTCTGGTTTGAACCAGATACTGGTATATGTTTTGGGGTTGCTTTTATCTCTTAGTATTCTTGTTCCTCGGAACGAGAATGCAGGTGTGTATGCACAGTTGTTTGAGGCGGAGGAAGAGGTCTTTCATTAGGGTTTCGGAACGGGTGCGTATGCACAGTTGACAGTCGTCTTTTTCCAAACCCTAATGGATTTATGAAATATCAATTAATAATAGTAATTAAAATGAAATTGTGTCATGGTTGATTTAGTTGACTTGTTGACCATGGTTGACTTGTTGACCATGGTTGAATGTTTGACCATCATCATTGCTTTGCAAGGATACTCCTTGATTCTAGCTTACATTCATTTAATGTAGTGATGGTAGTGGTCATTCCAAATACAACCATCAACTATTTCATTTTTGAATTATTATTATTAATTAGATATATCTTTTTCTTTTTGTTATGGTTGTAAGAAGAAAAAGAGCTCATTCTATTATAACCATTCTCTCTCCTCATTTCATCTTCTTCTTCCTCAAGCTCAAGGAGAATCTTTCTCATGTGTTGAGAATCCCTCTCCTTGAAAAGAAAACACCCCATAGATACACACTACTCTCTCTAGGGTTCAAGGTTTAGCAAGCCGGAGATCCTAGTTCACTCCAAGTTCGAGGAAGAGCCCGAAGGTTGAACCCTCAGGTGGATCCATTTTCGACGGAAGAAGGTGACGAGGAGAGAACCATCAACCTCTACTAGGTTTCAAGAAGAAGGAGTTCAAGTTAGGTATAACCACTTTGCCGAGTAGATAACTCTCCTTTGCATGTTTGCTAGTTTAGTTTAGAAAAGATCCCGACTTATGTTAGTCCATGTTGCCCCATGCGCTAAAAATTTGATTTTTATACCGTTTCCGCCTCCCCGTAAGAACCGGGGGTCGCAACGTGGACTTACAGGTTCATATATTATTTTATTAGTTTGGCTTCACTATTGAAGCATGGTGATGTAGGGTTCCTAGGCACTCTTGTGAAGGTTCATAAGGCATCAAACATGCCCGGATTAAATTTTAGACGTGCCGAACAACCCAAAGCCGGGATCTTTGCTAGATTATTAGGGTTTAATATGCAAGATGATAACTTTTATCTAAGTGTGAGGAATTACAACCTTTGCAGTCCGCTCCTTCACTTCACAAGCTCCGAGTAGAAGTCCCTTTGCCGCGATCCACGATCTCCCGGACTCATGAGAGGCTCCACGACTCGAACGATCCATGCTAGCTCGAAGTATTCCAAATCTCCGATGATCTACCTTGAAGTTGCTACGACTCAAGCTTTCTCACTCAAAAGAGAAGAACACACTAACCCCATGGGCTAGATGAGATGAGGATGAGAGAGTAGTAGTTTTTCTTTCCTTTTATATCATTTTCTCATATTATTTCATCACTTAAGAAAATCTAGCAAGCTTTTCAAGAAGCAAGAAGATGATGATGGAAAAAGAATAATTAGATTAATCCTTTTGTGATGAATAGAATATAAACCATATGATTGAATTGTAAACCATGGTCAAGGATGAGTGGTCTAGATTTTGTAGAGAGTTAACTAGAGTTAGGGTTTGGTTGGGTTAAATAATGTGTCATCCTAAATATCTTAAGAATGACAAAAGAAGAAATCTTCTAGAAGGTGCATGAAGCTACTAACCCTAATCAAACCCTAAACTCAATTAATCATCCTTAAACATGTTTAACAATTAATCATATCATGTCACAATAATATATATCACATATATATTATATATTTGCAACAAAAGAAAATAATACAATTAACATATATCGCATATATATCAATGTATCATCCACTGAGAAAATGAAATAATAAAGCGAGCCAATATTAGATAATGTAATACAATATATCATATATATTATTATACATTAAATCATCGAATCAACACTTGAATCGATGATCCGGCTATATCGAATATTACCGACTAATATATCATGTACCGATTCATCGAATCAACACTTGATCCGATGACCCGGTTCATTTCTAAATATCCTGAGAATATAATACGGTATCCCATATCGCATTATTCTCGTTCCTGCGCATATCACATATGTGCCACTACTCCGTTTTTCCTGAGCCAAGAAACCTCTGTGTAGGACTCTAAAGAATCGTCAATACGCCGGTAGCAGGTGATGATCATATCAAACACTCACAAGCTGCAAGCGGTCAGCTAAACGTAACAGCCACCCAGGTATTGAGCGATCAGAAGATCAACAAGCTAGCCTGTGCGTTCTCCTGTGAATCCAACCAGTAACACTCCCGTACAGTCCGGTCTGTTCGTCTGATATGTCGCATATCAAGTCTAGGGGTGGTATACGTCAGACCCCAGTAACCGATAAGTCGTGTCGATGTGTGGCTCATAACGGGTCGAGAAACTACTAGTAACACTTACTAGTAAATCTCCATATCAGCCCTGGCCAGGGACTTCCAGTTATAGCCAATCGAACACAGCACAACATCAACTCCCTATACCGGGAGAGACGAATCCCCTCCTATCGCTCATTGCCTCCATGTGATTCGGGACTATACCCAAAAGCCACCATTTTGCACGCCCTCTTGGACGTGGTAAGGTGGAAATCAAAGCACAGTGGGAATCACACAAGACTCCATGACGATCTCGGGTCTACAGACTACCCTGTACCTGTGTCACCGGAGAACTGCCATCTGACGTGTGGTATAACACCATCTGGGAGTTCTCGGCGAGTCCGTTCAGTGTACCCAGTCTCCACTGAGCACCCGTACACCATCTCTGATGTCTAACACCGATGGATATGGGATCATCTATCGCCCATCATATGGGTCAAGATGCGTATACGCTAGTCTACTTTGGTGTATCGATGCCCTGTCTCGATATACCCTCGACTAGGAACAGTTATAGGATGTACTCATCGACTACCGCGGCCCCACTAGTATGATCTCATCATAGTCCCAGTAGTCGAGTACAGATCCTAAGGGCTTTATCAACATGTGAGAGTAAAACAGTAAACCAATACAAGTCAACATGTTAAGATAAAGTGAAACCAAATAGCATACTATCATGACGAGCAAGAAAGTCTTCTCTATATATAACCAAGCATCCATTATAATATACATCATATGTACAACAATGGCCTCTAGGGCATATACATAACTAACAGGTGAATATTTTCTATGTGAAAATATTTATGTTTCAATAAGTGAAGATTATATGTGAGCCATTATTGATTACTTGCTTGCATGCTAGCTCTTTTTGCTTACACTCTCTCCATCTTCTTCTCCTTCCACCTCCAAGCCCTAAGCCTCACATGAGTTGTGAACCCTAGGGCTTTAGAGAATTCCTAGTGAGCTAAACACCTACTTCATCATTCTACTCTAGATTAGCCTTTTAGATTAGGATGTTTCCTTCACTAATGCATGATTAGTGAAGAGGAAGCTTGACCTAGAGAAGGTTCAAGGTGGATCATCTTAGACCTCGAAGATCGCGAAGCAAGCTCATGCATTTCTTCAAGTGGAGCCAAGAGAGGTCATAGGGACTACTACCCGGAGCTATTGAAGTGAAGGACTTGGTCTACAAAGGTTGTAATCTCTTTCACTTAGTGTAGTTCTTGCTATATCATATGTTAAACCCTAATACTCTGGTTAGATTCTAGGTTATTGTAGCTTAGCACCAAAGATTTTTTAAAATTGCATGCTTGATGCCGGTAAAAACCTAGTGGTGGTGCTAAGAAACACTTTCAGGTTGCCTATAGGCACATCCGAGCTTCATTTACTTGAGTGAGGGGATAGTCTTTGCTTGACGAACAGGAAGCTACCCGTCGGCCAGTTTAAACATTCCTGCGTTGAATAACCGGATTCGGTGGGTGTCCTTATTTCTCAGTTGATGACGACCATGATCTGCCCGATCATCTGCTCTTCAGCTTCAAGTTGGTCGGCTTTCCCCCTATCTGCTCGACGTTTGTCTCGCAGGTATTTTGCCGAGTGACCGGAGCGGATCAGCTCCTCGATTTAATCGCGTAGCATTTTACAATCCTCGGTCGGATGTCTTTTCATCTGATGATAGGCACAATACGGGCCTCGGAGCTATTTGCCTGTCCTTCGGGTAGCTGGCGGGTGCTTAAAGAACCTCTCGTACTTAGCTTCCTCCAACTGCTCGGCTTAGGATATGTTTAGAGGAGTGTACTCCTGAAACCTCGGGGCGTAAGGCTTCGGACGATTGACTTTCTTTTTCTCCTCCCTGTCCCTTTTCTTTCTGTCCGCCTGGTCAGCCCGGGGCATGTTTGAGTTCACCTCCAACTCAAGTTGGATTTCACGCTCGGTCCAGGCTTTCACTTCGGACATGGTCTTATGTTGCGCTAATGCAAAAGAGCGGAACCACTCTTTGTGCCTAAGACCCGACCGCAGCGCGGTGATAACCGTTTCATCGCGGTGCTCGGGGACCTCCAGGAAGGCATTATAGAAGCGGGTGACATACCCTTTGAAGGATTCCTTGTCTTCGCTCTTGACAGTGAACAGGTAGTCGACCGTCCTCTTCTGTCGTCGGTTCCTGACGAAGTTACCGAGGAATTGGGTGGCCAGCTCTTCGAAGGTCGAGATAGAGTGTGGCGTAAGTCCTCGGAACCAGTCCTGGCCAGCCCGGATTAGGGTGATGGGGAAAGCTCGGCATTAAGTCGCATCCGAGTTATCTTTGAAGCTCATGCCTGCCGTAAAAGCGTCCTAGTGGTCCTTCGGGCCGGACTTCCCGTTGAAGAGGGACACTTTTGGCGGCTTGTTCTTGGACGAGACGTGCTCGGCTAGCAGCTTTTCTGTAAAGGGCTTTGTTAGTGAGTCGGCGGAGTAACTGGCCCCTTCGCCGGACGCATGGCCATCCTGTCATATGCCTTTGATTTTCTTTTCGAGGGCTTCAAGTCGGTGGTGGTACCCCGAGGATTCTGCACAGTCGGAGTGGTGGTTACCCTCGCTCCGGGTCTGCGCGATGGTTCGGCTCCGATTCCAATCAATCAAATTTCTCAAATTCTCGGGCGAGGCCCTTCTCGAGTAGTCCCGGCGTTCGTCGTTCGCGCGCCCCCGGCAAGAGTTGGGGCGTCGTGTTAGTTATATGTATGCCCTAGAGGCCATTACTGTACATACGATGTATATTGTAGTGGATGCTAGGACATATATAGGGAGGACTTTCTTGCTCGACATGATAGTATGCTACCTGGTTGTACTTTATCTTAACATGTACTCTGATTGTCTCTATGTTACATGTTGATAAAGCCCTTAGGATATGTACTCGACTACTGGGACTATGATGAGATCATACTAGTGGGGCCACGGTAGTCGACGAGTACATCCTATAACTGTTCCTAGTCGAGGGTGTATCGAGACAGGGCATCGATACACCAGAGTAGACTAGCGTATACGCATCTTGACCCATATGATGGGCGATGGATGATCCCATATCCATCGGTGTTTGACATCAAGGATGGTGTACGGGTGCTCAGTGGAGACTGGGTACACTGGAAGGACTCGCCGAGAACTCCCAGATGGTATTATACCTCACGTCAGATGGCAGTTCTCCGGTGACACTGGTACAGAGTAGTCTGTTGACCCGAGATCGTCATAGAGTCTTGTGTGATTCCCACTGTGCTTTGATTTCAATCATACCACGTCCAAGAAGGCGTGCAAAAAGGTGGCTTTTGGGTACAGTCCCAAATCACATGGAGGCAATGAGCGATAGGAGGGGATTCGTCTCTCCTGGTATAGGGAGTTGATGTTGTGCTGTGTTCGATTGGCTATAACCGAAAATCCCTGGCCAGGGTTGCTGAGATTTACTGGTAAGTGTTATCAGTAATTTCTCGAACTGTTATAGACCTCATATCGACACGACTTATCGAGCTACTGGGGTCTGACGTTTACCACCCCTAGGCGAGATATGCAACATATCAGACGACGAGACCGGACTGTACGGGAGTGTTACTGTTTGGATTCACAGGAGAATGTATAGGCTTGCTTGTTGATCTTCTGAGCGCTCAATACCTGGGTAGCTGTTACGTTTAGCTGACCGCTTGCAGCTTGTGGGTGTTTGATATGATCATCACCTATTGCCAGCGTATTGACAATTCTTTAGAGTCCTACACAGAGGTTTCTTGACTCAGGCAAAACGGAGTAGGGGCACATATGTGATATGTGCGGGACCGAGGATAATACGATATAAGATACCGTATTCTATTCTCGCGATATTTGATATCAACCGGGTCATCGGATCAAATGTTGATTCGATGAATCGGTACGGATAAATATTAGTCGGTTATATGCGATATAGCCGGATTGTCGGATCAAGTGTTGATTCGATAATTTAATGTATAATAATATATATGATATATTAAATTAGATTAACTAATATTAGCTCACTAAAAGATTCTTTTTCTCACTCGGGCAATACATTGATATATATGCGATATATGTTAATTGTATTATTTTGTTACGATAAATATTATATATGTGATATATAATATTGTAACATGATATGATAACTAATGCAAGGGGTTTGGATTAGGGTTAACACTTCTAGTTGATTCTAGAAGCTTTTCTTTTTGTCATGATAAAGATATTTTGTTATGACTCATGCTTTAACCCAACCCAAACCCTAACCCTAGTTAATTCTTTACATGAGTTTAGTTGACCATGGTTGCATTATTCATCATATTAATTCTTTCTATTCATCACAAAAGAAAATTCTATCATATTGTTCATCTTCTTCCTTCTTCTTTCTTCATGGAAAAAGCTTACTAGCTTTTTCCAAGTGATGAATAAATGTGAGAAAAGGATAAATAAAGAGAGCAAAAATCCTACTTCATCATCCTCATCTTCCCTTGCCATTTAGATGAGGGTGTTCACATCATTTCATGAGTGTTATCTTGTGTTAACGAAACTTCAAGGTAGATCATCTTAGTATCGAAGATCGGAAGCAAAGGTTGCATCTTTCTCTTCGTGGAACCTCTCGAGAGTCCGGAACCCGATGATCGCAGCGAAGGGACCACAACACGGAGCATATGAAATGAAGGACCGGATCTATAAAGGTTGTAATCCCTCTCACTTAGTGTTAAAATGTTTAGCATGTTAGTTTTCGCCTAATCTCTAGTTTAAAGATCCGTATTCGGGTTGTTCGGCACGGCTAATTTTTTAATCGGGCATGGTTCATGCCTCGTAGACCCATGTGCGCATGCCTAGCAACCCTACAGTGGTATCAGAGTCAAGATAGAGCTTTAGGCGATGTCTAGACGAAGTTTAAAGTCCGATCGAACCCGGAAAACCCGATATACCCTAGTTTCTGGAAAAAATTTCAAAATATGATTTTTTATGAATTAAAAATACTCAAAAAAATCAGCAGGGTTTTCTAGGAATTACTGTGCAGCACGTGCTCCTAACTCCATCAGAGCGCCGCGGAACCGCGGCCGTACCATGGCTTACGCGGCGGTTCCGCGGCCAAAATGTTGAATCATGGCACGTGCTTTGCACAGTAATGTCCGTCTGTAATTCCTGATTCTTCTGGATATTTTTATATTTACTCAAGTGTTTAGTTTTCTGGGGTGTATTGGGGACTCGTTGTTTCGATCGGATATTTTAACTTTGTTTAGTTTTTTCCGGGTAATTTTAGAAACTGTTAAAAAGTTCGAACGGATATCAATAACTCACTTTTTCCCCTGTCGGAAATTTTTTCAAAAGTTGGATTTTTTCTCGTGTTTAAGAACGTTCTAAGTCGTGCAAGTAACGCGGTGGACCCTCTAGAAAACAACAAACCTTAACTCGATTATGTGACCGTCTTGAACTGCCTTTTGAACCTTAGGGTTTGGGGCAGTACGGCGTGCCACATGTGAGGCGTTGGCTTGACCCTTCTACGGCTGGACCATTGGTACTGTGGCATGTAATGGATGTTTTTAAACTGATTTCAAGTGTTGAGATATATTGGGGAAATCTTGGGTGTTTGATTATTCGATCGGAAAGTTTAACATTGTCTATATATCTGGAATGTGATACAATATTTGGAATCCACATGTAGTTATGAGATAACTAATTTGAATATTGTAAATCTAGCAGTTCAGTCTCAAAGTGATCGGTTGCCACGGAATTTTAATGTGATCAAAAGTCCGTCGCAATCACGTACATACGCGGATACTCGCCGGGTAAACTTAATAGACAGCCACGCCCCATAACCCCGACCAAGTGACTGTAGGAGAACCCCGTCGCCAAAAGCATCCGTTCGGGTGCTCGTGGCAGTGGTGTTCCGCCTTAAGTGCACTTCGTCGACGACATCTGGGGGTGTGGCCGTCTACTAAAGTTTGCGACGAGCATTCGATCAGGATGTCGGGAATCTTGTTGAATTGCCCGACTTGACATTGAAAAGAGTTTTCGATAATGAGACTAAAATGCGGGGTTTATAAATGTTAGGCATGCGATGTCTAAGGAATTCATTTGGTTCGGCATGTGATGTCTAAGGAGGTTGCGGATTCCAACTGTTGTAGTTTTACACTTTCTTTTCTGTGACCGTAAGCGTAGTATGTGGTGTATCGCCGGCTTCGTTGCTATACATCAATGACAATCAGGATACGCATACTTGTTTACGTTGATGATATGAGATATTATGTGTTGATGTGATATGTTATATTGGATCGTCACGTTTTGAATAGCCGGGGGTTTTATGTGAGATGAGAGTTTTTCTTTTTCATTCATGTAAAATTCATTTGTATGTAATATTCTTTTATTGGGGCACTTCCAGGTTGCGGAAGATGTCACCGTTGTATATTATTTACTTTTCCGCATTAGGTAGACCCAAGGAGGGGAGCACAAGTAACCGGGTTCTAGGGTCCAGTGGGAGACCATTTCGAGGAGTCGGGACCGGGTCTCCTAACCCTAGAATTGGCTGTGTTGCTTGCCGCTCTCGTAGGGGTCTAGGGATGTGGGTTTGGCTATTCATCGCGACCGTGGAATCCGTATTTTATACAGGCTCGTATTGAAAACACGGACGTCCTAGTATATCCAATATTTCATATATGTTCTTCTGCTGCAATGTTCTGTGATGAGATCATATTACTGCCTGAGATGAATGTTTATATTATATATATAAGATATATGTTATATTGCAGATTTCGTTTCAAATGTGATGCTTGTGAAGCATAATAAAATGGGACTTCATTAATGAGATTAATGAAATAAAAGAAACCTAAAGATGTTGTAGAAACTTGTTTAAAAACTGGTAGCTCTAGTTCTTGCTTTGCATCGCGGTGTTCCTTGTAGAACATCTTGCACCTTATTCGATAAGGAAAGGACCGAGATCCCTTCACCGGGAGTGACTCCTTTAGCAATAACTGGCAGATACTACAAACTCGGTTTGTCTTTTTATTGCTTCTATAGTTCTTGCTTTGCATACTGGTATTTGTGAAATATCCTGCACCTTATTCGTTGAGGAAAGGGCCGACGATCCCTTCACCGGGAGTGACCCCTTTAGCAAAACTAGAAAAGCCTAAAAAACACTCCATTTAAAATCACTCGATTCTATAACGATATCAAGTTCATTACGCAATAGGTTTTCTTAAAAACCTGTCGTAGCCCTCCGTCATTTCAGATAAGTCCTACTTAGTATTCGTGCTACGTTTGTTGACCTCCGTCAAGGCATAGTGTGCGGTAGCTGACTAGTATTTATCTGCTTATGCATATGATGCAGATTGGATTAGGGTAGTCGTGCGGCCTTGTTGACCTCCGTTAAGGGTCGTGCGGGTGGGTTTAATTCAATCAGGAAATGACGGGTTGAACTTGACTAGTAGCCTATGGTTTGTTGACCTCCGTCAAGGTCATAGGACGCTAGGGGTAAAATATTATTGGGAATTTCAAGTGTTGAAATTTGCAATGAGATTGCATACCTTTTATGAGATAGTTGGATCCCGATACCCGCTGTGAGTAAGAGTTGCTCCTGGGAGAGTTTTACACATTACAATTAGCCGATCAAGTAGGTGTCTAGAAAGGTGTTAACGGGGTTACGCCCCTGGGAAAACGAGGTTTACTTTAATTAGGTTCGTGCGAAAGCACGGGGTACCTCCCTCAAAGTACCGACACTGGCCTGGCTGAAAGATTGGCGAACTTGTAGCGTGTAATTAATCCCGGCTAGTCTTTCCTTTTAGGGTTTGAAGGAAGATTTGATTAAAACAGTAGGAGACATCCTGATTAGATATATTAGATAACCAATCTAATCTTGCAAGAGCATACGCTGAGTGTTTTCTTCTCTCTCTCTCCAGGTAGCGACCATATCACGCCTTAATCAAAATAATAATATGGATATATTGACCGAACCCGCTTGTTATACTGAGCTGGGGAACGTTGGTCCCGCTTCAACTTATAATTGTTATAAGACAGAGCAGGAAATTAGGGAATACCAGATTTCCCGTGCCGCCCAAACGAAGAAAGTGCATGTTGATGCATCATCTTCGGGTGTGTTCATTACAGAGAACTGTTTCTCAGTATCCTTTACGTCCTGGGTATGAGATACCGGATCAGGACCCCGCATATGTAATCTGTTACATGGGCTACAGATAGGTAGAGAACTGAGAACGGGTGATAAGTTTCATGAGATAGAAAACGGTGCAAGTGTTGCAGCCAAGTCTGTTGGTCACTATCACCCTGTATTACCAGAATACATTGATTCTGAACAAATGTTATTAGATACCGAACCTGATATACAACATCATATCAGTTTCTTTATTAGTAAAGAAGTGATATAATTTTGTATTGTTGGATAATATTTTGAACATTTCCTATATCAAGAGTTGATCAGTTCAGGCACGTTATCTAAAAGCATTGATGTTCTAAATCAAACTACAGTTCTTAGTATACGGAACACACACAAGAGGAAGAGTTCAGAAATGAACGAATCCTTCTTGAGGCATTGTAGACTAGGTCATATCAATACGACCCGACTGGCTGAAGTTACATATAGATGCATATTTAAATTAGTTTGAATTTACATCTTGTGAAACTTGCCAGTCATGTCACAAAGATACGATGACTATAGCTCTGTTTATTGGAAACAGAGAAAGAGTTAGTGAACTCTTGGGATTGATACATGCTGATGTATGTAAGTCCACTGTCTACACATGCCAAGACCGGTTCTTTCTACTTCATTACATTCTCTTAAGATCTCTCAAGATTCAGACATATGTTTCTGTTAAAACACAGGTTCGAACCTTTTGAGATATTCACAGAATATGAGTTAGAAGTAGAGAACCAAAAATACGGGTAAAAGTATTATGTCCTTTGATGTGATCAAGGAGGAGAATACTTGAGCACGAAATTCCTGGACTATTCTAAAGGAGAATGAGATTCTCTCTCAGCATTACTCCTCCGTATACACCACAGCACGTCGGTGTATCGGGGCGGAGCAATAGCACCCTATGTGATATGGTGTGTTCTATGATGAATACTGCTGAGTTTCCTATTTCCTTTTGGGAGTTATGCACTTGAGAAGCTGCATACCTATTGAATAGCTAGGGTTCAAATCAAATCAGTTGCCTACCACTTCATATGTGATATGGAAAGGGAAGAGCCCGTATCTTAAGTTAGTTAAGATTTAGGGTTGTCCGGCCTATGTCTAAAAAGCAAAATCCGGACAAACTCGAGGCAAGGTCTGTTATGTAGAACTGGAAATGTTCCAGCTATACAAACTACAGCTGATAATTTGGTACAACCAAAGGATTCAATAGTTTCCAATGAACCCCAGCCTCCCCGCCGATCTAGTAGGGTTCCTCACCCACCTGAGAGATACTTTGGTTTCTCTATGACAGTGGGAGTGAGGATTGCATCATGAGATGATGACCCAACTAGTTTCGAGCTGGCCATCAGGAGTGGGACTCTGTAAGAACGGCTGGATGCTTATCGATCTGAGATGGAATCCTTATACACCAACAAAGTATGGACTTTGGTTGCTTTATCTGAAGGGTTAAATCCCCATCAGGAGCGAGTATATCTTCTTGGTGCACATGGAAAAGTTGAGACTTTCAAAGCTATGCTTAAGTCCATCCAGATCCTACTTGCCACGGCTACATACCATGACTACGATATCTGGTGGTTGGGTGTCATGACAGCTTTTCTAAATGATGTTTTGGAAGAGAGCGTCTATAAGTACACAGCCAGAGGGCTTCGTAGACAGTGGGAGCAGCGGAAACGTGTGCAAGATGTTTTATATAATAAAGCAGGCATCGCGGAGTTGGAACATCTGTTTTGATGTGGTAGTCAAAGAGTTTGACTTCATCAAAATGGTAGATGAACCTTGTATATACAAAAAGGTAGTAGGGAGTATGGTGGTGATCCTCGTAGAGTACGTGGATGACATACTCTTGATAGGGAAGGAGTTTCCTATGCTACGCTCGGTCAATTTCCGCTTATCACAAGGATTCTCCATATATGATCAAAGTGATACCTCCTAAATCCTGGGTTTTGGATCTATGAGATAGATCTAATTGGATGTTAGGATACTCACTAGTTGTAGTGAGATGGTATCAAGCGATCCTGGGGAGAATCACTGGAAAGGTTCCAGGGTGATAAGGACGACTGAAAGTCGGTCGCAGGCATTGTCTTTACCCTTAGTGGAGGGACGGTATGTTGGAAGAGTTCCAAGCTAGATACCGTGACATACTAGACGATTAAAGGCAAGATACATTGTTACCAAGGATACTACCAAAGAGGCAGTCTGGATTTATAAGTTCATGAGATAAACTTCGTTCCTACCATTGTGTGACAATGGAGTTGTGGCTTTAGCCAAGGAACTTCCGTCCCATCAGAAATCCAGATATAATTCTTTGGCAGTATCACCTGATCATGGAAATGGTTGATCTCCAGGGAGATCGAAGTTAGGAGAGCAGATACAGAGGACGACAGCGCGGATCCACTCACAAAGGCCTTTTTCCCAGAAGAGACTTTTATGGGATGGTTGAGTATGAGATACTTCAACCACAGCTAATTGTTGGGTATGTGATACCACAACAGATGGCCCTAGTGCAAGTGGGAGATTGTTAGTTATATGTATGCCCTAAAGGCCATTACTATACATACGATGTATATTGTAGTGGATGCTAGGACATATATAGGGAGGACTTTCTTGCTCGACATGATAGTATGCTATCTGGTTGTACTTTATCTTAACATGTACTCTGATTGTCTCTATGTTACATGTTGATAAAACCCTTAGGATTTGTACTCGACTACTGGGAATATGATGAGATCATACTAGTGGGGCCACGGTAGTCGACGAGTACATCCTATAATTGTTCCTAGTCGAGGGTGTATCGAGACAGGGCATCGATACACCAGAGTAGACTAGCGTATACGCATCTTGACCCATATGATGGGCGATGGATGATCCCATATCCATCGGTGTTTGACATCAAGGATGGTGTACGGGTGCTCATTGGAGACTGGGTACACTGGAAGGACTCGCCGAGAACTCCCAGATGGTATTATACCTCACGTCAGATGGCAGTTCTCCGGTGACACTGGTACAGAGTAGTCTGTTGACCCGAGATCGTCATAGAGTCTTGTGTGATTCCCACTATGCTTTGATTTCCATCATACCACATCCAAGAGGGCGTGCAAAAAGGTGGCTTTTGGGTACAGTCCCGAATCACATGGAAGCAATGATAGATAGGAGGGGATTCGTCTCTCCCGGTATAGGGAGTTGATGTTGTGCTGTGTTCGATTGGCTATAACCGAAAATCCCTGGCCAGGGTTGCTGAGATTTACTGGTAAGTGTTATCAGTAATTTCTCGAACTGTTATAGACCTCATATCGATACGACTTATCGAGCTACTGGGGTCTGACGTTTACCACCCCTAAGCGAGATATGCAACATATCAGACGACGAGACCGGACTGTAAGGGAGTGTTACTGTTTGGATTCACAAGAGAATGTACAGGCTTGCTTGTTGATCTTCTGAGCGCTCAATACCTGGGTAGCTGTTACGTTTAGCTGACCGCTTGCAGCTTGTGGGTGTTTGATATGATCATCACCTATTGCCAGCGTATTGACGATTCTTTAGAGTCTTACACAGAGGTTTCTTGACTCAGGCAAAACGGAGTAGGGGCACATATGTGATATGTGCGGGACCGAGGATAATACGATATGAGATACCGTATTCTATTCTCATGATATTTGATATCAACCGGGTCATCGGATCAAGTGTTGATTCGATGAATCGGTACGGATAAATATTAGTCGGTTATATGCGATATAGCCGAATTGTCGGATCAAGTGTTGATTCGATAATTTAATGTATAATAATATATATGACATATTAAATTACATTAACTAATATTAGCTCACTAAAAGATTCTTTTTCTTACTCGGGTAATACATTGATATATATGCGATATATGTTAATTGTATTATTTTGTTACGATAAATATTATATATGTGATATATAATATTGTAACATGATATGATAACTAGTGCAACATGTTTAGTGGAGTTTAAACATGATTAGGGTTTGGATTAGGGTTAACACTTCTAGTTGATTCTAGAAGCTTTTCTTTTTTTCATGATAAAGATATTTTGTTATGACTCATGCTTTAACCCAACCCAAACCCTAACCCTAGTTAATTCTCTACATGAGTTTAGTTGACCATGGTTGCATTATTCATCATATTAATTCTTTCTATTCATCACAAAAGAAAATTCTATCATATTGTTCATCTTCTTCCTTCTTCTTTCTTCATGGAAAAAGCTTACTAGCTTTTTCCAAGTGATGAATAAATGTGAGAAAAAGATAAATAAAGAGAGCAAAAATCCTACTTCATCATCCTCATCTTCCCTTGCCATTTAGATGAGGGTGTTCACATCATTTCATGAGTGTTAGCTCGTGTTAACGAAACTTCAAGGTAGATCATCTTAGTATCGAATATCGGAAGCAAAGGTTGCATGTTTCTCTTCGTGGAACCTCTCGAGAGTCCGGAACCCGATGATCGCAGCGAAGGGACCACAACACGGAGCATATGAAGTGAAGGACCGGATCTACAAAGGTTGTAATCCCTCTCACTTAGTGTTAAAATGTTTAGCATGTTAGTTTTCGCCTAATCTCTAGTTTAAAGATCCGTATTCGGGCTGTTCGACACGGCTAATTTTTTAATCGGGCATGGTTGATGCCTCGTAGACCCTTGTGCATGTGCCTAGCAACCCTACACGTCAGTCATGCTTGGAAGCAGGCGAGCTGACTGACACCTCCTCAGGGGGAGAGAACACATGCGATGACCCAGTCTTCCCTGGGATCAGGGCGTGGAGCTGTCCGACGCCCAGCGGGTCATGGAATCAATCGCCGCATGCGGGTCACGGTGGCCGGAGTCGGCAGGCCGGTGCTCAGTGACGCTGAGATGACCGTGAGAAAGATCGAGGGCCTGAGCTTGCCCATTTGTCCTTCTGCGGACGTCGTTATCCCGGGGATGGGGAACTGTGGCTTGATGGGTAGGGCCCGCCGTTTGAACACGGATGAGGGCATCCACCAGCGATGTGAGCCTGTCTATTCGAGCAAATAAGGCGTTGATCACGTTAGGAGGGGGAGACGAGCCTCTCCCGCCTCCATTGTGGCGGCTCATATTTGGATCGTCGCGGTTGTCGCTCGCCATCGGGTCGAGGCCAGAAGATCAACTTTTGGGGTGGAGAAGCTTCTAAAATGATTCCCACAGACGGCGCCAACTGATGGAGGCTGTGATCTCCTTCAGATGTGGTCTTTCGTCGATCCTGTGATGGCGGTCTTTAACGGTTGAGATTTGGTTTGGGAATTGTTGAGCGTGTGGATCTCAATGGGCTGGTGTTGACGCCAAGCTATCTGCAAAGGAAGTCCCGGGGTGGGTGACCACCGTAGGACCCTCCAACGATCAAGTTAGTGCTGAGGAATAGGTACAGAGTTGTTAGTGATATGTATGCCCTAGGGGCCATTATTGTATATTATAGTGGATGCTTGGACGGACACACACACACACACACATATAGGACTTTCTTGCTCGACATGATAATATGCTATCTGGTTGCAATTTATCTTAACATGTACACTTATTATTATTATACTGTCTCTCTGATACATGTTCATAAATCTCTTAGGATGATAGCTTGACTACCAGGACTATGATGCAGATCATACTAGTGGGGCTTGTGTAGTCCACAAGCACATCCTTTAAACAGTTCCTACTCGAGGGAGTATCGAGACAGGGCAACGATATTCCCAGTAGACTAGTGTATACGTTTCTTGACCCTGTATGGGGCGATGGTTGATTCCACATACATTGTTGTTTGACAACAAATATTGTACGCAAGTGCTCATTAGAGAATGGGTACACCAAACAGGACTCGCCAAGAACTCCTGGATGGTACCATAACTATCGTCAAATAGCAGTTCTCTGGTGACACTTGTACATGTTAGTCTGTAGACCCGAGATCGTCATAGAGTCTTATATGGTTCCCACTGTGCTTTGATTTTCTCCCTACCATGGCTCAAAGGAGTCGTGCAAACAGGTGGGTTTTAGGTACAGTCCAGAGTTACATGGAGGCAATGAGCGATAGGAGGGATTTCGTCTCTCACAGTATAGGGAGTTGATGTTGTGCTATGCTTGATTGGCTATAACAGCAAGTCCCTGGCCAGGGCTGATGAGATTTACCGGTAAGTGTTATCAGTAGTTTCTCGAACGGTTATAGGCCACACATCGGCATGACTTATCAAGTTACTGGGGTCTGACGATTCCACCCCTAGACTTGATATGCGACATATCAGACAAAGAGACCGGACTGTACGGTAAGTGTTGCTTATAGGCTCTACGAGAGTTTGGACAAGCTAGTTTGTTGATCTTCTATTCGTTCAATACCTGGGTAGCCGTTACGTCCAGCTAGTACCGCTGACGGTTTGTGGGTGACTGATGTGATCATTACCAACTGTTGGCGTATTGACGAGTCTTTAGAGTCCCACACAGAGATTTCCCAGCTCAAGCGAAACGAAGTAGGGCACATATGGTGATATGTGCGGGAGCTTGATTAAATACGAGTATGTGATACCGTATTCTAATCTAGCAATATTTGATATCAGTCAGGTTATATGTGATATAACCGGATTATTTAATCAAGTGTTGATTCAGTGGTATATGTATATGTTGTTAATATATATTTGATATATATTTGTGTATTTGATATTAGCCGGATTATTAAATCAAGTGTTGATTTAATAATTTAATATATATATATATATATATATATTATATTAGCTAGTATTGAATATTAGACGGTTATATGTGATATAACCGGATTATTGAATCAAATGTTGATTTAATAATGTGATATATATATAAATAAGATATTAGTCGGTTATATATGATATAACCAGATTATTGAATCAAATGTTGATTTAATAATTTAATATATATTAATATATTTGATATATATATATATATATATTAAATAATATTAGCTCGCTAAACATTTTCTTCTCATTATACATATTAATATATATGTGATATATATAAATATATATGTATAGATTATTGCATCATGGTTGTTGATACATAGAACTAGGATGTATGAGAATTACACATGAGATGTGATGACTTCGAAATGGATTAATTTATGAATTAATGGAAAATGAGAATGAGTCATTTTCTTAGATACTTGTGGAAGCTTTGAGAAGCCATGACTCACTCCATTCTCTTTATTTTTATTCATAGATATTTCTACACCATCTCATCACTTCACCTCATGGCTCTTTCTCCCCCTTCAAGTTCATCCTCATCTTCATCTTCACTTTCTCTCTAGAATTTTCTTGAGGTGAAAATGAAAAAGAAAAAGAAGAAAAGATTATGAGAAAAATTTCTACTTCATCAACCTACACTTTACCAACCCTTTAGTATAGGTTGTTTTCTTCACTAATACTTTGATTAGTGAAGAGTGAGCTTGAGTGAGAGAGACTTCAAGGTGGATCATCTTCGGCCTCGAAGACGACGAAGCAATCTCATTTCTTTCACCAAGTGGAGTCTAAGAAGAGTTCTAGGGACTACTACTTAGAGCTTTAGAAGTGAAGAACCGGTCTGCAAAGGTTGTATTCACTTTTCACTTTGTGTAAAACTTGTTTGCTTACACTAAAACCCTAATTCTCTAGTCAGATTCTAGGTTAGTGTAGCTTAGCACTCTAGATTTTTAAAATTGCATACTTGATGCTTGTTTAAACCTAGTGGTGGTGCTAAAACACACATTCATGGTATCAGGGCCAAGCTAGAGCATTAGATGGTGTAATTAGAATTACGAAAACGAAACAACTCCGAAACAGTCGAACTGAAACCCTAGTTTCTGTACATTTTTTAAAGTCCTCTGAAATTTTTTTAAACAAGTGCAGAATGTTACATGTGATGTAACTAGAACACCAGAGAAAATCGAGGCCCATACTCAAAAATTTGGCCGGCCGCATGTTGTTTTTGACCGGCCTAGCCGGTCCCCCTGTTCTCTTTTGGGCTCAAGTTTCTTTGGTGTTTTGGTGTGTTGGTTTTAGGATTTCAGGTTATGTTTGTTTTGCCCAGATTGCATATGATGTTATCTTTTCTGTTAGGGCAATTCGGAGTGTTTCATAGTCGCAATTTTAACATCGTTTCGGGTTTAATTTTGATATGTGATACAATAGTTGGAATCCACATTAAATTAGTTTTGTGAAAACTAGTTTATAATTGGTAAATCTAGCGTTTTAGTCTTGGTTCATCGATTGTCACGGAGTTTTGATTCGGATCAAAACTCCGTTGCAATCGCGTATAGTACGCGAACACTCGCCGGGTAACACTACTAGATAGCCACGCCCCATAGCCCCGACCAAGTGACTATAGGAGAACCCCGTTGCTAAAAGCATCCACTCGGGTGCTTGTGGCCACGGTGTTCCGCCCAAGTGTACTTCGTTGATGACATCGGGGGTGCGGCAATCTACTGAAGTTCCCGACGAGCATTCGATCATTTTATCGAGAATCTTGTTGAATTACCCGACTAGATATTGAAAAGTGTTTTCAATTCGAGACTTAAATGCAGCATTTAAAGGGTTAGGCATGAAATCCGAGATATGAGATATTCCGGGTTTATGATGTCTAAGGATGATGCGGATTCTAATTATTGTAGTTTTCATTTCTTTTCTGCGACCGTAAGTGTAATATGTGGGGGTATCCCAGATCTCGTTGCTATACGTCAACGATATTCGGGATACACATATTTACTTACGTTGATGACATGTGATATTATGTATTGTTGTGATATGTTATATTGGATCGTCGTGATTGAATAGCCATGGTTTTTGCATAAGATGAGAGTTTTTCAATTTTCATTCATGTAAAATTGTATGTAATATTCTTTTATTGGGACACTTCCGGTTGAGGATGATGTCTCCATTGATGTATATTATTTACTTTTCCGCATTAGGATAGACCCAAGGCGAGGAGCACAAGTAACCGGGTTCTAGAGTCCAGTAGGAGACCATCTCGAGGAGTCGAGATCGGGTCACCTAACTCTAGAATCGGAATGGTCACTTTCCGCTCTCATAGGGGTCTAGGGATGTAGGTTTTGCTATTCATCATGACCATGGAATCCGTGTTTTTCATTACTGGCTTAATTTAAAACACGGACCTCCTAGTATATCTAAATTTCATATGTTGGCTTCTGCTGCTTAAGTTCTGTGATGTGATCATATAACTGCGTGAGACGAATGTTACTATATGTATATGATATATTAGTAGACACTATATATGTTTTGCATCCGCGCTAGTCCTGACCCCGTCCTGCCTTAAGTTAAGTAACCTTACGGTGAAGGCCCAGGTCTCTGTAACGAATGCGGATGGCATATATGTGTTTTTTATTTTCGTTTCTTCTGTGATGTTTAGGAAACATAAATGATGGGACGTCATTAATGAGATTAATAAAAAGAAAAGAAACCTAAAGATATTGTAGAATCAAATTTTTCAAAAAAGTAGCTCTAGTTTTTGCTTTGCAAAGCGGTATTCCATTATGAATATGCAGCACCTCATTCGATGAGGCAAGAGCCTAGATCCCTTCACCAGGAGTGCTCTCTTTAGCAAAACTAGTAAATGCTACAACCTACTCGGTTTGTTTTGAAAACTACTCGATTTTAAAAGCGGAGCTTAAACCACTCCTTTTTCAAATCACTCGATTCTACAATGATATCAAGTTCATTACGTTAAACGTTTTCTTCAAAACCATTCGTAGTTCTCCGTCATTTCAGATAAGTACTATTTAGTATTCGTGCCGCGTTTGTTGACCTTGTCAAAGTGTAGTATGCGGTAGATGATTAGTGCTTATCTGCCGCATATGATGCGATTGGATTAGAGTAGTCGTACGGATTTGTTGACCTTGTTAAGGGTCGTACAGGTGGGTTTAATTCAATCACGAAATGACGGGTTGAACTTGACCAGCACTTATGATTTTTTGACCTTGTTAAGGTCATAAGTCGCTAGGGGTAAAAACAGATATTGGGAATTTCAAGTGTTGAAATTTGCAATGAGATAGTTGGATCCCGATACCCACTGCGAGTAAGAATTACTCCTGAGATAGTTTTCCACTTTACAATTAGCTGATCCAGTAGGTGTCTAAGAAAGGTGTTAACGGGATTATGCCCCTGCGGAAACGAGATTATTTAATTAGTTCCATACGAAAGCATGGGGAGACTTCCTCGGAGTACCAATACCTGCCTGCCTGGCCGATTGGCGAACTTGTAGGATGTAGTTAATCCCGGCTAATCTTACCTTTTAAAGTTTGAAGGAACATTTGATAAAAAAAGTGGAGCCATCCTGATTAGATAAGATAATAACCAATCTAATCTTGCATGAGTGTACGCTAAAGTGTTTTCTTCTCTCTCTCCAAGTAGCGACCATGACACGCATTAATCAAGATAATAATATGGATGTATTGACCGAACCCGCTTAGTATACTGGGCTGGGGAATGTTGGTTCCATTCTATCTTATGATTGTCATAAGTCTGAGCAGGGGATAGGGGAATGCAAGGATTCCCATGCAACCCGAACGAAGAAAGAGCATGATGATGCATCTTCTTCGGGTGTATTCGTTATTGAGAACTGTTTCTCAATTAGCTCTATGTCCTGGGTATTAGATACCGGATCATGATCCCACATTTGTAATATGTTACTAGGGTTACGAAGAAGTAGAGAACGGGAAAAGGGTGATATGTCTCTCAGAGTAGGGAATGGAGCAATTGTTGCTGCCGAAGCTGTCGGTGAATATCACCTTGTATTTCCAAATGGTAATACAATGATTTTGAACGATTGTTATTTCTTACCATCGATGATGTGCAATATAATATCTGTTTCTTTATTAGATAAAGAAGGATATAACTTTGCATTAGAGAAAAATGTTATGAACATTTTCCTAAATCAAGTGTTGATTGGGTTTGGTACGTTGTGTAACGGTATATACGTTCTGAATCAAAACACGGTTCTAAATATACAGAACACACACAAGAGGAAAAGTTCAGAAATGAACGAAGTCTTCTTGTGGCATTGTAGACTTGGTCATATCAATGCGACCAGACTAGCTAATTTACATAAAAATGGATATTTGAATTAGTTTGAATTTACATCTTATGAAACTTATCAGTCATGTCTCAAAGGAAAGATGACTAAAACTCCGTTTACTGGACAGGAAGAAAGAGCTACTGAACTCTTGGGACTGATACATAGTGATGTATGCAGTCCTATATCTACACATGCCAGAAATGGTTCCTCGTACTTCATTACATTCACCGATGATCTCTCAAGATTCAGACATGTGTTTCTGTTGAAACACAAATCCGAAGATTTTAAGAAATTCAAGAAATATAAGAATGAAGTGGAGAACCAGACAGGTAAAAGTATTAAAGTCCTTCGATCTGATCGAGGAGGAGAATACTTAAGCACGGAATTCCGAGACTATTTAAAAGAGAATGGGATTCTCTCTCAGCTTACTCCTCCGTATACACCACAGCACAATGGAGTTTCGGAGCGAAGAAATCGCACCCTATTAGATATGGTGTGTTCTATGATGAGTGTTGTTGAGTTACCTATTTCCTTTTGGGGTTATGCACTTGAGACAGCTGCATACCTATTGAATCAAGTTCCATCAAAATCGGTGCTTAAAACACCATATGAGATATGGAGTGGAAAGAGACCATATCTTAAACGAGTTAAGATATGGGGTTGTCCGGCCTATGTTAAAAAACAGAATCCGGACAAACTCGAGGCACGTTCAGTTTTTTGCAAGTTTGTGGGATATCCAAAGAATTCACATGGATATATCTTCTACCACACAGAGGAACAAAAAGTTTTTGTTTCTCAATATGCCACCTTTTTAGAAAAGGAATTTCTTGTAAAAGAAATTAGTGGTAATGGGGTAGAGCTGGAAGAAGTTCCAGCCACACAAACTATAACTGATGATTTGGTAGAACCAGAGGATTAGATAGTCTCCGACGAACCTCAGCCACTCTGTAGATCTAGTAGGGTTTCTCATCCACCTGAGAGATACTACGGTTTTCTTATAGATGGTTGGAGCGAGGATTGCATCATAGAAGATGATGACCCAACTAGTTTCAAGCAGGCCATCACAAGTGGGGACTCTGTGAAATGGCTGGAAGCTATGCGATCTGAGATGGAATCTATATACACCAACAAAGTATGGACTTTGGAAGTTGCTCTTGAAGGGGTAAAACCCATCGGGAGCAAGTGGATCTTTAAGAAGAAAATTTGTGTATATGGAAAGGTTGAGACCTTCAAAGCTAGACTTGTAGCAAAAGGTTTTCGTCAATGACCAGGTGTCGACTATGACGAAACCTTTTCTCCTGTGGCTATGCTTAAGTCTATCAGGATCTGATTGAATGATTCTTCGTGATGTGTTTTGAAAATTGTATTAAGATCACAATCAAAGAATTTTTGTTAACCGCAATCAATAACGGTGTCGTATATAGCGCGTTAGCGAGTGCGGATCGTCCACAGGGAAAGTGTGATCCGTTCCAATTTGATTTAGATGAATTGAATATTAAAAAGAAAAGAAAAGACAATTCAACTCAAGATTTAAAAGTGAATTTCAAGAATTATCAAAATCTAGATCTAATAACAAGAAAACATTAAAATCAAGAATCAAGAATTGATGATATGCAATCCAATTAGTAATCAAGAATCGAAGTGAGGCTCGTAGGAATCGATCGAATCTGTTCCCCTCCGAACGGCGGCCTGGACTTTCGCGTCCGTGCCTGGGGTTCGGGGAAGATGCTATTTGGTTTTATCCGTCTACCTCTCCGAAGATGCCAAGTTGATTTATGGCACCGTGTATCAGAGGTTTAGACGGACGCGGTCGATGTAGCAGACTTCGTCAGATTCCCCCTCAGGGTGAGGGGTTTTTGATTGTGGAGACACTCTTCCCTACAGGCGCAAGCCCCTGCAGTTAATTACGCTACCGCATCGCGGTAACAACTTTCTCCTTCTCCAGAATTTCACTTCGTGTCGTGTGTGTTTGTTTTGTTTGTGGTTGCCCGTGGATTGTATACGGAGACTGAGTAATACCGTCGCCCGTAGGACGTGGATTAGTCCAAATCCGTATTTACTTAGATTTGGATTTGGTGTTTTTTGGTTTAAGGATACATTAGTCGCGTTGCGGCTAAGATCAACTTAAACGTTCGTCAAGGATACGTTAGTCCTGTTTTGGACTAAGATCGACTTGACGTAGTGATTGATTTAACTATCTGGCCGTCGGGACTCGTCACCTCTCTGACGTCGTTGAGGGATTACAACGACAGGCATCAGAGGAGTTCAGAGATGTACCCTTGAACCAAAGTTGATTGAGAGTTTTATAATCCGTTTGAATGTTTAAGGACACGTTAGCCGTATTTGGGGCTAAGATCAACTTAAACGGGACCGTTTAGATCCGGCAAAAGAGCGTTTGGAGGCTCTATTGCGCCAGTTTAAGGACGTAGTGGTCCATCATTAGTTTAAGGATGTTTCGGTCCATCGCCAGTTTAAGGACATAGTGGTCCATCATTAGTTTAGGGACGTCTTGGTCCGATATTAGTTTAGGGACGTCTCGGTCCGATATTAGTTTAGGGACGTCTCGGTCCGATATTAGTTTAAGGACGTTTCGGTCCGATATTAGTTTAAGGACGTTTCGGTCCACGAGTTTAAGGACCCCGCAGTCCATTTGGATGTGTGGTCGTTGGGACCAGTCACCTCTTTGACGTCGTCGAGGAATTACAACGATGAATGTCAAAGGAGTTCGGAGATGTACCCTCGGACCGGTTGTGAATTGATTCAGGAGAGCCATTTTGCTCAATCAATTTGATTTAAGGACTTATGGCCACGATTGGGTTAAGTCCAATTTTTATTTATTTTGGGCTTTGCTCAAACAGAATAATTCAAATAGGGCTCTGCCCTTTTATTGCTTTGCAATTTGATTTGGGCCAGGCCCTCTAAATAATACATTGCAGAGCATCAAGAATCTTTTAGATTCAAGAACAAAAGTGCAGAGCACTTTTGATCTAAATTTAGATCAAAGGAAAACAAGTTTCTCTCTTGTTTTTCCCTTTTCTCAGAGAACCAAGGGTTCATAACAAGTGCAAGGCACTATTTTTATTTATTTATTTTTATTTTATTTATTTGCTCAATGAAGATTAATGATTTTTAGATCAATGATCTGTACTTCAGAGATTTTTCTCTTTTAAAAGGTTTTACCTTTTTTTTTTGTTCTTCTAAAGTTCTTCAAGAATTCTCTCTATTTTCTTTCTGATCTTGATGATGATCAAATGAGGTCTGGGGTCCTTTTTATAGTACTCATAGATTAGTTGAATTTGTTAACAAGATCTTTCCTGAGTGATTTTGGGAATTTTCCCACCGCTGGATCTTTGATCTAAAGGCAGAAGAAAATCTTCTGGTTTTGGAAAGAACAGAAAAGATTTCATTAAATTTTCATTCTGTTGCTGCGCAACTCACCAGCGCGTGATACGTGTCGCGCAGTAAGGCGCTTGCGCAACAGCGATTGCGCAACTGTGCAGACACGTGTCGCGCAGCCGTGCGCTTGCGCAGCTGCGATTGCGCAACTGCGCAGACACGTGTCGCGCCGCCGTGCGCTTGCGCAGTTAAGTGTTACTTATGTTTTTTTTAAAGAGCCTTGCTCTGATTGGACGCCTTGCCTTAGGCGTTGCGATGCCGAGTCAACTTCTGACATGTGGCAAATTGCGCGCTGCGCACGGTCACCGAAGCGTTGCTTCAACATTTGAATTTTCAAAATTCAAGTAGAGCCTTGCTCTGATTGGGGGAACAAATGCCCCCCCACCGTTGCGCTCACGTGGCTTGCACGTGAGTGCAGCGGTGGCAAGACCCCAACCGTTGGATCTTGGGGGTCAGTTGAAGGGGCGCAGGCGCCAATAAATAGGACCCTTGGTCCTTTAGAAAATTCTTTACCACTTTAAGAATTTTGACTCAGAGCCTTGCTCTTGCTTAAGAATTTTCAGAGCTTTGCTCTTGATTTTTCCAAGAACTTTGAAGTTCAGAACTTAGAATCACTCTTAGGTAAAAATTTAAATTAATTAATTTTAATTAACAGAGCCTTGCTCTTGTAGATCTTTGATCTAAAGAAAACCCCTTTGGGGTTTCTTCAACAGAGCCTTGCTCTCATAGATCTTTGATCTAAAGAAAACCCCTTTGGGGTTTCATCCACAGAGCCTTGCTCTCAAAAATTTACAGAGATCTGGTTCTTGGGTTTTAACCCATGAACAGAGCCCTGCTCATAGATCAAATAGAGAACTCCTAAAAGTTTTCATGAATTTTTAAGATCCCAAAAAATTTTAATTCTTAGGAGTTATAATTTTTCATTACTACTACAGAGCTAGGCTCTTTTTAAGAAGCTTTATTCCTTTGAGACCGGAGTTTGACAAATGTCACTCTGTGATAGAGCTTTGCTCTAAAAAGAGGAGATTTTCTCCTTGTCTCTAGGGATCCCTCCAATAAGGGTATTCTTTTGGGGGTCTTTTTAATTGACTGACAGTCTCATCCAATGATGGGACTGTCTTATCAAATGATGCGCCGTCATCTTGATTTTGGGGGTCCCCTTTTGGTCCCCTACCCACTGCATTGTAGTGTGATGTATGACTTTTATTTTATTTTGTTTTATTTTATTTTTTTTTTAAAAATGCCAAGCGTTAGACCACTAATGATATACATATTTTTTTTCTTTCCACAGAAAACATGTCTGACGACTTGTCTTTTCCCTTCGTTCGCTCGGAAGGAGGGTTCCCCCATTCGCCAGTGGATCAGGTGGTGTTCGCTCTTATTAAATCTCACGATCCTGAGTGCAAAAATCTCCATCTGTGGGGAAGGTGGTATAGCCAGATCATCCAAGGCCGTCGCAGCTTCAGCTCCGCTTCGCCCTCTGAACCCATAGTTACGATCCCTTATGCGGACAAGCCCCCGGTGGAGTATGCCGTGGAGGTTAAAAATTGGAATGCCGACGACCTCCTTCAGCCTGCAATCGGTGCCATTCCGGTGCAGCCGCCGCCGGCTATAGATATCTTGGGGAGGCGAATCTGTCAGGGTGAAGCACGCCCTTGGGGACAGGCTTATAATATTGGATTGATCCCGCGGCCGCTTGCCGGATATTTGCAATGGGCCCGTTACATTTTGGCGGCGAAGAGGGCTCACCTGACGAAGATTGGTCTATACTCCGCCGTCTACATTTCGCTTTTCGAGTATCCCTCTCCTCCGACGTGGTGGATAAAGGCGTTCATCGAACAATGGAATATCCCCACCCATACCTTCCTGACAGCGGATAGGGAAGTCTCCATCTCTCTGGAGGAATTTGTTGAGATTTCGGGTTTACCAGCGAGGGGGGAGCATTACGAGGAGCTGCTTCCTTCTGACGAGTACGTCTTTGCCACCAAGCAGTTGGTATTCGACTTAACTCCGGAAAATGCCATCCAGCATCAGCATCCGGGCTTGGTGAAGGTATTGGAGATTTATGAGGAACTGCATTTGGAATCAGGCGACCGGGGCGTCAGTTTCGCGGATTTCATTGCTCGTTTTATCCGCCCGGAATTCCTATCAGAGCAGGGCGAGAAGTTTGCTCAGCTTGCTGACCCCTTTGGTTTCGGCTTGGACCGCCGACCTTCATCGGAAGATGACCAACGGGATTTTTATTTCCCCGGCACTGCCAGCGTCCCTTTCTCAGAGATCGCCGTTCCTGGCATGGATGAGGAGACTTTTTTCATAGGGTTCTTGGGTCTATGGCTATGCAGCTTTGCGCTTCCCATGCACCCACGCCTCATGCGGTCCTCTGTCTTTTATCCGGCGCATCGAATGGCGGCTGGTTTGCAGCTATCGGTAGGGATTGCCGGGCTGGCTTACCTTTATAATGGACTTAGCATAGCGGCGGACGCTAATGAGCCCGGGGTACAGCCTGCTAACTTTCCGATGCACTACTTCACTTCTTGGATGGAGTTGCATGTGCGAGGGGTGTTTGGTGCTCATAAGACTCCTCCATTCTTTGATAAATTCAAACTCCCAAGAATTATGCGGTTGGTCGGGGCTTCAATTGTGGTTGCACCCCCGCGGGAGTCTAGGGGACTGCTCCTGCGTTCGCATCTAGTCGGAGCGAAGACTTCTTTTGTGGATAAGGTCATCACCATAGGCTCCGAGACCGCTAAGTCAGTGGTGTCGCTGCGTGACGACTTTAAAGGCGGGGTTTCTGTATTGAAGGCTCGGGAAATCCTTCACCTTTACTCCATTCGGCCGGGTTATCTAGTATTTAGGCAGAATAAGACGGCTCTTTTTATGAGGTATAACCCACATCGATTTGCCCGACAATCGAGTTACAATCAAGGGATCCCGATGGAGGCCTTTCTGGAAACACCCGCGGTCGGCCCAGAGGGGATAAGGAATGCGATGCATCATTTCGTCCGGCTCAATACAGGCTCTTATTTTTTCATCAGTGAGCCTAGCTGTGCCCCTAAAATAATCCATCCGTATGTAGCCTGGTACGCGCATGCTATGGGCCCAATCATTTTAATGGAGAAACGCTTGCTGGTTGACCGTAGGGGTGCGCCTCCTGGTGGTGATCGCAAGGCTCCCTTGCAGCCAAGGCGCCCGGTCATCCCTCCGCTAAAAGAGGCTGGAGCTGACCGACCACCCGTGTTGGCCCCCCCGCGTGGATTGCCATTGCCCGCTACGGTGGATGCACCGCCGGCGCCCCGTGCTCCCATGAAGACGGTTAATGTGGTATCGCCAGAGTCTGGCGCAGGAGCGGATATCGGGACTCGCCGCCCTAAAGTGACTGCCAAGCGCAAAGCTGCTCCAGGTGGATCTAAAGCTGGCGGGCAGAAAAAGAAGAAGTCCACCCTATCCCTCGACGCGATCCTCAGCTTAGATCCTGCGGCTCCTCCCTCCGAGGCCATATGTGAATACGGTAGCAATGAGGGTTTCGTGGTAGATCCTGCGGACACCAATCTGGATGCCGCCATTGCAGCTTCGGAGCGATTGGCTAGGCTCGAAGCGATGTTAAGCAAACTTGCTGAGTCCGGTAATCATCAGACGCTTCATTTGTCATTTTATTGCACCTTGTATTATTATCTTTAACTAACATTTGCTCCATTTTCACCAGGTGTTTCTACTGAAGAGGCTATTGCTGCCTCCCTGAAAACCTTCCAGGAGGAGGAGGAGAAGCGTGCCTTAGCAGGCGCCGGTATGTTTCACTCCCTTCTCTTTTATAAGGAAAGTTTGTTGTCTCTCTATGATATTCAACCTGACTTTCTTTTGTTTCTTTGCAGGGGTTGTATTAATTGACGCGGGGGTCCTTCCCGAGTCTGTAACTGAGGTCCCGGCTTCGTCAAAGTTGCCGCAAGAGCCTCGGCTTGACAAAACGATGAAGGATGCCTTGAAGAACCTAGAGGCATCCTTATATACGGACAAGGGAGCCTCACTCAAGGAAGCCCTAGTGGCATCCGTCTCAACGGCTCGAGAGGAGCGGAAGCGGTTGAGACGCGAAGCAAAGGCGCGTAGAGCTGCTTTGGCCGCGGGAGCGGGTCCCAGTACCATTCCTCGCGCTGACACTCCTTCTGGAGAGGCCCCTGTCGCCCTGTCTACTGCTTATAGGCAAGTGGCGCGCGCGGCCCGAAGCGCAAATAATAAATCCCCTTCAGGTAACATCTCTTTCAGAACCTTGTTGTAAGAATTATTATAAAGCCATTGGCTCATATGCATTCCATCTTGCAGGACCAAGTCCGACTGAGGGGGAGGCGGAGACCGTTGGACCCCAGGAAACGGCGAAAGCGGCGCCTGCCGAACCTGAGCCGACGGTGGGAACCGTCGTCGGGGCTACGGTGCCTGAAACAGAAGTTGAAGGATCCGCCGCCGAGAAGGTCATTGATACCGCTCCTGACGTGGCGGTAGATGAGATGATTGCCTTAGCCGAGGCGAAGGCGGTAGAGGGCGAAGCGCTCGAGGCTGGAGATCTCGCGGTGACGGTAGACGAGACAACTGTGACCGCAGGACCCGACGGAATAGCGGGTGAGGTGGCCACGATTCCTGAGGACGAGCCAGCCGCTCCTTCTCTGGAATCTGGCAATACTCCGATCATGATCCTCTCCGCCTATATTCCCCCGCCTTCTCTAGGGCCTGCAAGTGTAACAACGGTCCCTATTGAGTCGGGTGACGAGGCTACGGGCGGTGGTCTGATGTCAATGGAGGAAGGAGTTGCCTCAGTCTCGGCTGGCAGTTCGTCGGGTAAGTTTCGGGTTACTATCGTTTCCCCCGCTTTTTATATATCTCGCGATCTCTTCTAACAAGCTTGTCTTTGCAGGTGCGGCCAGCGCCGACGCTCCATTGCTTGAAGGAGCACCGTCAACTACTGCTTTGGCGGTGGTCACTTCCCCGTCTTCCCTCGTGCCATCGCGGATGTTGGAAGGTATGGATTTGCGACTCATAAGTTAATCTTTTAAACATGTAGTTCATGGACTAACGCCATACCACCGCATCTTTTCAGGAGTGCTCTTCGATCATCTATATCAAGTGTTGCTCCCACACTTCTCCTTCCCATTCGAACTTGCTTCTCCCTCTAGTGGCGCTGGTGAGTGTACGTTCACCACCATATCTTTGTTCATCCCCTTTTTTCTAGTAATTGAATGATTTCTGACTTTTCCCTTTCTTTATCGCAGTGCCACAAATCGAAGGAGGGGATGCAAGACCTGCCGCGCTACCGGCCCTTCCGGCTTTACCGTCTGTTGCTGCTGGTATAGCAAATTCCTTTTTTGGTAACCTTTAAATATCTCTTGAACCATCGTTTAACCATGTTTTGTTTTGCAGCTATTGTTCCGGCTCCGGTCCCCTTTGAGGCTCGCGTCCTTTCACCGGCAGGCCCTTTCTTGAGACGTCCATCTTCCAAGGGTGCTGTGATGAGTTTGGGCATGCTGAGCGGGTACATCGAAGAGCTCAACATGGGCACTCTCCCTTCTGCCGTAGATTTCGCTGTGGAGGTTAATCCGATGTTGGCGGCGCTCGTAAATTTTCATAACGAAGGCGTCGTTGGCTCTTGGGTTAATCATTGCAGGGAGATCGAGGCATGTCTATACCGGCTGGAGTCGACGCGCCCTTCTCCCGAAGTTTTAGCCCTGAGCACCCAACGCACAACTTGGCTCGAGCAAAGCACTTCGCACTCCCGCCACTTGGAGCAAGAAGCAGCTTTAAGACTAAGGGAATGCCAGAAGACCTCGAACGAAACGGCCCATCTGCGCGCTGAGGTTGAGGCAAATGCCGCCCAAGTGAAGACTATCTTTGAGGGTCTCTTGGAGCGCATCTCCCACGGGCTAAACTTGAAGCGGAAGCTTGACGTAGCTGAGCGCACTATCCCAAGTCGGGAAGCTGCCTATCAAGTCGTGAGGGAGCAGCTTGCGTCGGTCTTGCAGCAACGAGCCCAAGTGGAGGCAGAGCTGGCGGTGGTAGCCGATCGGGAAAAGGCCTGGAAGGAAGTGTGCGAACAACTGATAAAGCTACTTAAGATGCTTCCTTCCCAGTAGCTGCCTTTGTATCAATGTATTTGTAAAATTTTCCTTTAAAATAATATGTATCCATTCTTTATTCTTTTGTACGATTCATCTTGTATTTGATTGAAGTCAATGAATAAAGATACACATTTTCTTTTGCAATGTCTTGTATGCACTTTTTCTTTCTGCATTCTCTTATTATCAGCATGTTGTCTTTGATAAACATAATTGGCAGATAACTTAGTTTTTTTTTTTAAGAGATAGCGATGGCTTAGGCCGCAGGTTCAAATCTGCTGTCTAAGACTTTTCAACTCTATAATCCGTGAGGGTCTCATAGAGACTTTTCTCCCTACGGATCGAGAGGATCTCGTAAGTGGATTTTCTCCTTAAGAATCGTGAGGATTCCCAAGTGTGGTTTTCTCTCATAAGTCGAAAGGATCCTATAAGAGAATTTTTCCCTCTTACGAGTCGAGAGGGCTCGTAAGCGGTTGTTTCCCTCTTTGTCGAAAATTGACTTCAGAGAGTGAGACCCGTGAATAGTATGCAAGAGACCGTTTAGGATTGACTTGCAGGATCCCATTGCCTTCCTACGAGTCGAGAGGGCTCGTAAGCGGTTGTTTCCCTCTTTGTCGAGAATCGACTTCAGAGAATGAGACCCGTGAATAGTATGCAAGAGACCATTTAGGATTGACTTGCAGGGTCCCATTGTTCAGGAAGCAAGTTTCTGAATCCTTACTGCCCGAGATGTGAGTCAAAGAGGATCTCATCACGGAGTGTTTGTATCCGTGAGTTGAGAAATTTTGCGAGGGATTATTTGTTTCCTAAGCGCCAAGGATTATTTGTGTCCTTGGGGTTTGAAACGAGTCGGTGGTTCCCACGGAGGCGCTGGTGGCTCTGCGGGTCGACGCGGATCAGAAGGCTCTCGTCAAGGAGTGTTTGTATCCGTGAGTCGAGGATTTTGCCGGGATTATTTGTTTCCCGAGCGCCAAGGACTATTTGTGTCCTTGGGGTTTGAAACGAGTCGAGGATTCCTACGGAGGCACTGGTGGCTCTGCGGGTCGACGCGGATCAGGAGGCTCTCGTCAAGGAGTGTTTGTATCCGTGAGTCGAGGAGTTTGCCGGGATTATTTGTTTCCCAAGCGCCAAGGATTATTTGTTTCCTTGGGGTTTGAAACGAGTCGAGGATTCCTACGGAGGCACTGGTGGCTCTGCGGGTCGACGCGGATCAGGAGGCTCTCGTCAAGGAGTGTTTGTATCCGTGAGTCGAGGATTTTGCTGGTGACACTGGCTTCTTCGGTTGAAATGAACCGTCGAGGTTTGGCTTCGTCATCTGACGGAGTCTGTTGGGAAAGTACGGTTTCCTTTTTGTTTGCGCCCTTGGATTGTATACAGGGATCGATGTGATCTTAACTGTAGGGCCAAAGCTTCATCATCATTTTTTTCATTTTTTTTTGTTTTATTTCCGCGATGCTCTATCATTTCAGCTTTATATCGCGAAGGTCGCGATTGCCCAATCATTTCGGCTATTTTTCGCGGTGCCCAATCATTTCGGCTATATATGTTTTTTTATTTTTACTCGTTGCTTTTTATTACGAGTTGCCCAATCATTTCGGCTATTTTGCATGTATACATTTTTACTTGCTTTTTTTTTTTTTTTTGCGAGTCGCCCCATCATTTCGGTTATTTCGTATGCATGTGCGGCCTACTGGCTTTTCGCTGTAAACCTGAAATTGGACACCGATTTCGGCATCAGCACCGCTACAACCGGGATATTACTAGGAGCGAATCATCATTTGCCTCTGCCATTGTCGAACCAAGGAGGCTTAGCGACCAGGGTTAGGGTCCTGTCGGCTAAGACTTTTGACTTCATGAGCCGTAGGGGTCTCGTGAAGGTATTTCTCCCTACAAGTCGTGAGGATCTTGTAGGTGTATCTTCTCCTTAGGAACCGTAAGGGTTCCTAAGTGTTTTGTTCTTCTGTAAGTCGTAAGGATCCTACAGGAAGGTTTTCTCCTCATAAATCGAGGGGATTTATAAAGGTTGTTCACCATGCGAACGTATTCCCAATTACGGATGAAATTTGGCTAGGGAAATGTTTATTCGCGCCCGTGGATTGTATACAAGGGTCAATATTGAACCACTTGTAGGGCAATATTGAAAGTTTGTGGGGGTTTGCTTAAGCACAGGTTTAGGTCTCTGTGACTTAAGACTTTCAAATCCTATGAGCCGTGAGGGTCCCATAAGAGAGTTCTCCTTACGAGTCGTGAGGATCTCGCAAGTGTATTTTCTCCTTAGGAATCGTGGGGATCCCTAAGTGTGTTTCTCCTTTGTGAGTCGTAAGGATCTCACGCAGGTGGTTTCTCCTTATAAGGTCGAGAGGACCCTATAAGTGTCTTTTAACGAGGTTGCGCCCTTTCGGGTTTTCACAAACACTCGCCGGTAGCCCTGCTGTTTTTACTCATGGAGCCCTTTCAGGTTTCCACCCGTGCCCTTTTTGCTTATGGACATACCGTTTTTTTTTTTTGTTTGTTTTTTTTTTTTTATTGAGATCCTTTCACTCTTTGTTATTGAGATCCTTTCACCCTTTGTTATTGAGATCCTGACTTTTCAACTCCCCATATTAATAATAATTACGATATTTATAACAAGTATATATGGTTTTACCAAATCCCACTCCATATATCATATGGTGTTAGCAGCGTACTCATTGGTAATACCTCGCATTGCTGAACCAAGCCACCAGAGTTCGAATCCCATACCCCACATACTTTTGTGCACTTGATTGTATCATGTTTGATAATACATGGAAATCTTTCTTCCTCTTTTTTTTTACGAGGTCGCGCCCTTCCAGGTTTTCACGAACACTCGCCGGTAGGCCTGCTGTTTTTACTCACGGAGCCCTTTCGGGTTTTCATCCGTGCCCTTTTTTGCTTACGGACATACCGTTTTTTTTTGTTTTTTTTTTGTTTTTTTTTTTTATCTCGTCAGCCTAAGGGTGCTACGGTAGTAGTTTAAAGACGTTTCGGTCTGCTATTAGTTTAAGGACATTTCGGTCCATCGTTAAGAAGGTCGGCTACTTTTTATAAAGCTTGAGCTTAGGAAGATAGCGAGCGGACATAGTCGTCGTCATTTATCATTGACCTAGGCTGTGGCTCATTAAGCATAGTATTTTTTTAGGAAGCGACCGTTTATCGGCCTGAAAGGCCTTTCACCGTGCATGTCCATGAGTAGATAGGCTCCACCCTGGTAAACTTTATCTATGATGTACGGGCCTTCATAGTTCGGCTCGAATTTTCCCCGCTTGGCGCGATTGGGGATCATAGGCCTTTTGACCACTAGCACGAGTTCACCTCGGTGGAATGCCCTCGGTCGGGTCAATCTTTCGTATGAGCGCGTTATCTTTGCTTTATAAGCTTCTAGATTTTGCTGCGCTATGAGCCGGGTTTCATCAAGGGCGTCAAGCTCTTCAAACCGGAGGTGAGCATTTTCTTCATTCGTCAGCTCGTAGTGAACTGCCACTCGTAGAGAGGGTAATTCTATCTCGAGAGGGAGTACTGCTTCCGTCCCAAATACCAACGCGTACGGCGTTGTGTTTGTGGCTGTCTTGAACGTAGTTCGATACGCCCAAAGAGCTTCTTGCAGTCTTTCGTGCCAATCTCTCTTATTTCGTGACACTGTTTTCTTCATGATCTTCGTCAAGGTCTTGTTGAAGGCCTCAGCTAAACCGTTAGCTCGCGGATTATAAACTGAGGAATATCTCCAGTCTATATTGTGCTGCTGTGCGAAGCGGCTAATTTTATGACTTCGGTAGGCTGGCCCATTATCAGAGATGATCCTTCTTGGGGTTCCAAACCGGTATATGACATGCGTTTTGAAGAAATGGAGGATGTTCTCCGTCTTCACTTCCCTCAACGGTACTGCCTCTGCCCATTTGGAGAAGTAATCAGTTGTCGCCAAGATGAAACAATGTCCCTTTGACGATGCTGGTTCGATAGGGCCAACTATATCAGTCCCCCGCATTTCAAATGGCCAGCTAGCCACTGTTGGGTGTAGCGGATTTGGATGTTGATGGATGAAGTCCCCATGAATTTGGCATGAGTGGCATTGCTTCGCATATTCGATGCAGTCCTGAATCATCGTGGGCCAGTAGTAGCCCATCCGTTTTATTTTCAACTTCATCTTAGGGCCCGCTTGATGAGAACCGCAGAGTCCGTCGTGAACCTCTTGGACGACCCTTTCCGATTCGTCCGGTCCTAAGCATCTCAGCCACAGAGAATCGAATGACCTCTTGTAGAGAGTATCATTGACGAAGGCGAAGGACAGAGCTCGTTTTATGAGTTGATGTCTTGCGGACGCATCTTCAGGCATTTGGTGGGACTTGAAGTAGTCTATAAAAACTTCCCTCCAATCCTCATCCTTCTCATGGTCTTTTATTTGCAGGGTCGTCTGCTCAGTCGCTCCCTTTTCTTTATATGATTCTGGAGGTATTTCTGCCGGGGCGAGTACTCGACGGCTTTGTACCACGATTCTAACGTCATCGAGGTTCTCATCAGCCAATTCTTTAGCAAGTTTGGCCAGTGCGTCCGCTTTGCTGTTTTCCGCGCGCGGTATACTTTCCAATGTGTAGGAGGGAATTTGGGTTAGCAGTTGCTGCACTTTTTCACCGTATTTTACCAATTCCGGTTTGCACGTTTGGTAATCGCCGTTCACTTGACTGACGACCAGTTGGGAGTCCCCATATATGAGGAGGCTTTCAATTCCCATATCAATGGCGATCTCGAGGCCTGCTATCAAAGCTTCATATTCAGCTTCATTATTCGTCCTCGGCTCTGTTAAGGAGAAGGCGAAGCGCATTATTCCTCCTTGTGGAGTCACAAAGATGAGTCCTACCCCTGATTTGATCATTGGCGTATTTTGTTTGTGCTTTTTCATGGAAGATGCTCCATCGAAATAGAGTTCCCATCGGGTATCACCACCGTCGATTGCATCAAACGCATGTTCGTCTGGAAGATCGCAATTTAAAGGGGAATCGGCAGGTATGGGATGCTCAGCGAGGAAGTCGGTGATGGCTTGGCCTTTTACTGCCCTGAGAGGTTGATATGTTATCGAAAATTCCATCAAGAGCAGGGCCCATTTAGCGAGTCGCCCTGTCAATATGGCTTTTAACATTAGATATTTGAGATGGTCCACTTTTGAAATAAGACAGACTTCGTGCGCCAACGCATAGTGCCTAAGCTTTGTTATTGCGAAGATCAACGCCAGGCAGTGTTTTTCAATGGGAGAGTAGTTGCTTTCTGCCCCCAGCAGAACTCGACTTAAGTAGTAGAGTGCTCTTTCTTTCCCTTGATCGTTCTCTTGTGCCCATAATGCGCCTAAGGAACCTTCAAGGGCGGTTGTATAAAGAATGAGAGGCTTCCCCTTAACCAGAGCAGCCAACACCGGCGGGTTCTGCAGGTATTGCTTGATCTCATCCAGTGCGCCTTGGCATTTTTGATCCCAAACGAATGGGGTTCCCTTCTTCATCAGGTGACTATAAGGACGGCACTTTCCTGAAAGGTTGGCTATAAATCGCCGTATGTATGCGAGTTTCCCTTGGAGAGACCGCAGCTGTTTGAGAGTCCTTGGCGGAGGCATTTCCATGATCGCTTTAATCTTTGACGGATCTATTTCAATACCTCGGTGTCGAACAACGAATCCCAGGAATTTGCCCGAGGAAACCCCGAACGCACATTTAAGAGGATTCATCTTCAAGTTGTATTGCCGAAGGCGTTGAAATACAGTCTTCAGATGCTCGAGATGTTCATCGTATGATTTGCTTTTAACCACGAGATCGTCGATATAGCATTCAACGACTTCGTGTATAAGGTCGTCGAAGATCTTTGTCATGGCCCTCTGATAAGTAGCACCGGCGTTCTTCAAACCGAAGGGCATCACTTTATAACAAAATATACCAAGAGGAGTCCTGAATGCTGTGTGCTTCTGGTCTTCTGGATGCATTTTTATCTGGTTATACCCCGATGAGCCGTCCATGAAGGAGAAAACTTCATGAGTGGATGTATTGTCTATCATCAGTTCAGTGACTGGCACTGGGAAATCATCCTTCGGGCAAGCTTTATTAAGATCCCGGAAGTCTACGCATATGCGCACTGTCCCATTTTTCTTCATCACTGGGACGATGTTGGCGATCCATTCAGGGTACTGAACTTCCTGGATGAAGCCAGAGTCGATTAACTTTTTGACTTCGGTATTTATGCTCATCTCAAGCTCGAGTCGCATTCTTCTCGGCGCCTGTTTGACTGGCTTGATGTTCGGGGATATTGCTAGTCTATGTACAGCAACTTCTGGATCTAGTCCTGGCATCTCGGAATAGTTCCATGCGAAGCAATCTTTATGCTGCATAAGGACGTCTTTTAACGCAGCCACCCTCTCTTCAGACAGCAGCTCGCTGACGAATGTCGGTCGCGGATCATTTATTGTCCCCAACTCGATTTTCTTGAGGTTATCTGCAGTAGTATGGATTCCATCTTCCAGCTCTTTTGGTGCTGGTGGAAATTCTGAGATTACCTCATCGCTGCCGCTTTCAAAGCACCAAGGAAGGTTGTTCATGTCCTCGGACCCTTCTTTTAATATTGTTATCACATGACAGGTGCGAATTTTCTGCCAATCCCAATGCGGAATTGGTTCTATCCTTGTGTTTTCGGGTTCGTGCTTTTGCGGCGGCGCTACCCTCCAACTGTCAGACAACGCGAATTTGCCAAGCTGATATTGGTCCTCAACCCAATTCTTAAAGGTGAAGCAATCTTCAAGCGGATGCCCTACTACTCGATGGTAAGAGCAATAATTTGGGTTGGAGACTTCGCCCGCTTGCTCAGGGTGTTTAGACTCCGGCAAAGTAAGCATTTGATGTTTTAGAGCAAGATCAAGTATTTTCCTTGTTTTGTTCCGAGGAAATGAGTATGCTCGACCCATTTTCTTCATGAGGGTTAGGTCAATAACGCTCGACTCTCGGATGCGTGGCTTCTTAGCTCTGCTTTGTGGCTGTCGAGCACCTTTTCGGCCCTTCGACTTGTTTTTGCTTTCGCGTCGAACCCTTTTTGTAGCAGGCTGACGTGGGGCAGCATCTTCGTTCTTTATTACCTGTTGAAGGAGACGCTGTGTCTTGGCTTTCTCATAGATTGCCATTTCACGATCGTGATCATCTCGGGCTTTTTGACTCGCATCCTTTATAAGTTTGCTCATCTGGTCTTCAGACGATGGACTGGGCGGTTTTGTATCAGGAACTTTTGCTGATTCAGGATTAGCGTCCTCCCATTGAGCGTCCGCCTCTTCATCGAAGTCATACATGGCATAACAGCTGTTTACTAGCTCCCGTTTCTTTGGCCGGATGTACCCAAGCCCTTTTGTTTCCGTTCTCCCGTTAGGCAGTTTGCATTGAGTCCCGGGAACGTTCCAAACCTTGTCATAGAATTTGGCTTTTCTAACGGTCTGTGCGAAGGACATCCCCTGGCGTTTCAGCAGTTTCTTCAAACCTTCGGTATAATATCTGGGAAGACGGATAGGCTGAAGCCCGTCGAGCGTGGAATCCGCGCCAAGCCAAATTTCTTTTTCCACCTTGTTTTCCTCAGAACGGTAGAATAGGATTGCCTTCTCGCCTTTTCGTCTGGGGAGGATATAGAATGTCTGCAATTCTTCTACGCTATTGGTGTCGAGTGCATCCAGTTCTTTGTAATGTTCAAGCGGCACCATGGTTATCTGCAGACTTTGCTCTTCATCAGCGGAAACCCGTATTGAAGGCCGAGCAGGGAATACAGCATGAACTTCATCCTATGAATCACTACCGAAGATCAATGAAGGAACGGATGGTCCTGGCCTGGTGGATTGGGATGGACCTGAATAAATTATATCCTCCTCCTCCTCGGTGTCACTGCCGAAGACCGGGATGGTGGCTTTAGTTTTGTTCTCCGGTTTGTGACACCTTTCCGTGTCTTCGAAACTCGGTAAGAAGTACTTGGCATCTTCATACTTGCGAACTTCGTTCACGGAAAACGGATTCAACTCTCCCGCCACAGTGTACTCGAGGCCATCCCTAGAATACTTCATGCACTGATGCTGTGTAGAAGGGATGATATTGTACTCGTGTAGCCATGGTCGGCCGAGCAGAGCATTGTAGCACGTCTTGGCGTCTATGACATGGAATTTGATGTCTGTGATGAGCAACCCGAAGCATAGCGTCAATATCACAGATCCAAGAGTCTTTGAGGATTGAGAGTCGAAACCGGAGATAGTGATCTTGTCCCGGGCGAGGTGTTGGACACTCATGCAAATCTCCTTTAACACTCGCACATTGAGTAAATTAACAGACGATCCGTTATCGACCAAGATTTTTCCTATCTTTATGTCATGGCAATATCCTGAGACATAAAGGGGGCGATTGTGTTCACACGTCCCGAGGAGAAGGTCTTCATCACTAAAAGCAACATCGGCTGTGTGCACCTCTTCCAATTCATCCTTCATCTTTTGTTCTGCTAGGAAGGCTTGGAACTGGTCCGGATCTTGTAGGGCCTTAATCAAAGAATCCCTCGCCTCTTTTGATAGTAATAGGGCATCGAGAATGCTGAGTTGTGAGGGTAGCTTTCTCAGATGCGCCAAGACATTGTAATCCACTTTACTCCTCTTTGGCGGGTTCTTGGCGGTTAACTCTTCCGCGACTTGGTCATCCAAAGCAATGTCTTCAGAGACCTTCTCTTTCCCTTTGTTTTTCTTGTTCAAGGGTCCGAGGTTCTTTTCGGGTAATGTTCGATTGCGCAGCTGTATATTCTTGCAGGCCTTCGTTTCTTCTTCTTTTCCCGAAGTGGATTCTTTGAAGAGGGGGCCAAGCTTTAGTTCCTCATCAGAGTCGCTCCCAAATGTAGGCACTTGTGACCCGGCAGTGTTAACCATGTGACAATTGCCGGCAGTTCTTTCAAGTTCTTTAGTCGTATTTCTTTGCTCTCGGCGAATTTTACGCTTTTCTCGTTTAAAGCGTTGTCGATTAGCGACGTATCCTTGCCACCACTTATTGAAAGCTTTGCAATCTTGGGTGGAATGCGAGACCTTCTGATGATATAAGCAATAAGAGGGGTGCATTTCCACCACGCCAGTAACTTTTCTTTCAGAGGATGGTAGCTTCATGCCCATTGATATGGCCTTAGCAAACCTCTTCTTTATCTTGAATTGGCTTTTGTCAGCGGTGGAGGCATCCTGCTCCAGCGGGATCATCTCAGCTCTTTCATCCAGTCGCTGGCGCTTGGCCCTTTCGAATATAGCCGTCTCGCGTTCTCGATCAGCTTTACTTTTCAATCGAGCTTCATTAAGAAACGTGCCAATCATCTCAACTGATAACCCTGGAGCTCTTGATTCGGCATTTGCCCCCAGCGTTTCAGTGCCAGAGGTCTCTTCATCATTCGTGACCGAATGAGAGATCATATGACAACTCGCCACATACTCCTCGGATTCGTCCGATGAACTCTCTCCCTCATCTTCCTTTTGAAAGACGTGATCAAGGAAATCTTGGAGCGTAATGGGAGTCCGCGCCTTTTGGTTATATTCATCCAGCGCGTCGATCTGCTTTTGTAGGTCCGTGCGCTTGTCGCCAGGCTTCACGGGCTTCTTAGATTTCTTCTTCTTCTTTTTCGAAGATTTTGACGGCTGACTATGAGCACTTGAACTACCACCATCGGTCTTCGGAGTCGGTCGTGGCTTCAACATCCCCTCAATAACCTGCGGTTCCAAGGGGTTCTTCCACTTGACCGCTGGACAGGTCTGAAGATCGTTTAGCATCCTCTTTGTCTTGGCTGACAATACGACCTCCCAAGGGGCTTCTTCAATAACGGAGCATGTTGCCCCCGGCGTATTCGTCCCCTTAGAGGTGTGGGGCTGCGGAGGATTCACCTTCCATTTGTCAGATAGCGCAAATTTGCCCTGACGGTACTGGTTCTCAAGCCAATTCTTGAAAACGTAGCAATCCTCAATCGGATGGCCTAGCACTCGATGATAAGGGCAGTAATTGGGCTCGTTGGCGTCGTTCGGTTGCAACGGACGTTTTGGATCTGGCAGATTTATGAGTCTGTTGCGCAACGCCAGCTCGAATAGCCTCCTCGTTTTATCGCTGGGGAAGGAGTAAGGACGTCCCATCCTGTCCTCAAGGGGTACGTATGGGCGTGTATTGTTTGGACGAGCAACCGGCTTCGAGTCGCTCGGTTGTTGTTGGGCATTAGCGACAATGATCGATTTTCCCTTTCCTTTATCGTTTCGGGAGTCCGGTTTCGGGAGAGGGGGTTTATGGCCCATCTGGTCCATCTGCGCTAATTTGTCGATCAAAGCCTGGAAGGAAGTCGGCTTGAAGAACATCATGAACTGCGAGATGGTTGCCTGTGGATCAAGCGTTCCAACAAACATTCCGACCGCTGGAGCTTCTTCTATGCGTTGTTCGCACTTCGACCATAGATTTCGCCACCGTATAGCGTACTGAACCCATGTCTCGCCAGGTTTTACCCTGGCATTAATCAGTGCCGTCATCGGGGTACGCTCACTGTCACTTGCAAAGCGTTGGGTGAAGAGCAGCTCCATCTCCGCAAAGGTTTTAATAGAGTCGTTGGGAAGCTCAGAATACCATTCAAACGCCGTGTCTGATAAGCTTCCAACAAACTGACAAAGCAACAACTTGTCGTCGCCGCCGGTATTACCGCAAAGCGTCCTGAACTGGGCAACATGTTGATGGGGATTGCCGGTCCCTTTGTAAACATGAAACTTGGGAATCGTGTAACCCGGCGGGTACTTAATTTGGTCATACCAGCCCGGATATGGCCGCCCCGTTTTTACGATCTGACCGGCTGCTTCAGTCGCCTGATGCACTCGTATTTGTTGGGCAATATATTCATCCAAATCAGCTTTTGATATAGTATCCTCTTTAGCTGCGGATAGAGCCGGTGGAGGATTCGATGTCTCTCCCCTATCATCCTCAAGAATGATCGGGGGATCCCCAGCAGGTAGATCTTGTTGAATCATCATACCCACCATATCCTGGAACAGGGGGGCCATTTTCTTTATGTTGGCTGCCTGTTCCGCAGCCTCTTTATCTTTCTTCTCTAGCACGCGCCGAAGGAATTCGGCGTCCGTTTCTTGTTCTTGACGTTCTTCTGAGGATGTTTCCGGGGTTTCTTTCGGCCCAGTGAGTGCAGCCATTGTGGTCATCATCTCCTGGAGCTTTTGTTGCTGCTCCTGAGCCTTGGTCACTGATCGGGTGAGCGGTCGGTGACCCGTAGAAGTACGGCTTTCTTCCTTTCCAGAAGCCATATAAACCGTATGAACAATTATGCCCCCTGACTTGGGGCGTTTAGGTTCACCGCTTTCAAACTTTGCCGCTGACGCGGGAGCTTTCCCTGGCCTCCTTCTTTTGTGGGATATCGAGGTTAAAGGAGCCGTTGGAGTGGGCATCTTAGCAACTGTCACCCCCTGCTGTTTAATGGGGCATTTTTTGTTATTTTCTACCTTCGCCTTTTTCTGGTGACGGAAGTGGTCTGGATCGATCACGGAGTCTTGAACCCTCCGCCATACTTTATAAACTTTTGAGGATAGCCGTTGAGGGGGCTGTTCTTGTTTTGTTTCTGGAACTCTCTCCACAGGTGGAGGAGATCTTTTCAAGGTAGCGGTTGGAGAGTTCTTACGCACTTTCCTCAGTAGTTCAAAGCTGTTCCCAGTTGGAACAGCAGCGTTGACTTCCGCCATTGGAGCGGGTGGAGTTATCCCTGAGGGGGAGTTGCCCCCTGCTTTCCTCACTCGTCGCCAATGGCGACGTCGCGCACGACGAGCCGTTGGGACTGGCTCGGAAAGTGAGATGGTTTCTTGTTGCCCCCTGTTTGAGTGTGGGGTAACTGCCGATGTCAGCCTATCGAAGACTGATGCCTTTTGACCAGCTGGGGGAGGATTGGGAACCGTCAATCTTGTGAAGACCGACTCTCTGATGGGAGAAGCCGCTTTAACGACTTCCAAAGCAGCGGCCGTTGCCCTCTTTGGGACGACCACTTTATAGTTCTGACCTAGCCTGGTAAAAACGGAGGCTGTCGGTTTAGTAGCGGACGACCCGTTGACAGGGGTCGTGGTAGCAGCGAGCCGGTCAAACACCGACTTCTTATTTGCTTTCGGTGCGGAGATTGGTGCAGAAAAGCTTGCAGGTGGGATCATGGTCCCGAAAAACAGGCCGGTGGTGGCCTGGGTCACCTGTTCAACCGGTAAAGCGAGGAAGGAGGCCGCTTGGGGCCCATATGTTACACCTCTCGGTGAGGTGGAGCGTCCGTTGCCGTGGTGCTTCGCGCATTTGGTGCAGTTAGAATCCATGGATGTTTGAGTTCTGCACCAGACAAAAGACCAAATCTTAGCAACTTGAAATCCAAAGGCAACCATTTAACAAACCGCGATTGGTTCGCGAAAACGACACACGAAGTGTGGAGTGGAAAGAGGAAAAGGTCCCACCGGGCGTGCCGAAATCTGTTCCCCTCCGAACGGCGGCCTGGACTTTCGCGTCCGTGCCTGGGGTTCGGGACAGATGCTATTTGGTTTTATCCGTCTACCTCTCCGAAGATGCCAAGTTGATTTATGGCACCGTGTATCAGAGGTTTAGACGGACGCGGTCGATGTAGCAGACTTCGTCAGATTCCCCCTCAGGGTGAGGGGTTTTTGATTGTGGAGACACTCTTCCCTGCAGGCGCAAGCCCCTGCAGTTAATTACGCTACCGCATCGCGGTAACAACTTTCTCCTTCTCCAGAATTTCACTTCGTGTCGTGTGTGTTTGTTTTGTTTGTGGTTGCCCGTGGATTGTATACGGAGACTGAGTAATACCGTCGCCCGTAGGACGTGGATTAGTCCAAATCCGTATTTACTTAGATTTGGGTTTGGTGTTTTTTGGTTTAAGGATACATTAGTCGCGTTGCGGCTAAGATCAACTTAAACGTTCGTCAAGGATACGTTAGTCCTGTTTTAGACTAAGATCGACTTGACGTAGTGATTGATTTAACTATCTGGCCGTCGGGACTCGTCACCTCTCTGACGTCGTTGAGGGATTACAACGACAGGCGTCAGAGGAGTTCAGAGATGTACCCTTGAACCAAAGTTGATTGAGAGTTTTATAATCCGTTTGAATGTTTAAGGACACGTTAGCCGTATTTGGGGCTAAGATCAACTTAAACGGGACCGTTTAGATCCGGCAAAAGAGCGTTTGGAGGCTCTATTGCGCCAGTTTAAGGACGTAGTGGTCCATCATTAGTTTAAGGACGTTTCGGTCCATCGCCAGTTTAAGGACGTAGTGGTCCATCATTAGTTTAAGGACGTCTCGGTCCGATATTAGTTTAGGGACGTCTCAGTCCGATATTAGTTTAGGGACGTCTCGGTCCGATATTAGTTTAAGGACGTTTCGGTCCGATATTAGTTTAAGGACGTTTCGGTCCACGAGTTTAAGGACCCCGCAGTCCATTTGGATGTGTGGTCTCTGGGACCCGTCACCTCTTTGACGTCGTCGAGGAATTACAACGATGGATGTCAAAGGAGTTCGGAGATGTACCCTCGGACCGGTTGTGAATTGATTCAGGAGAGCCATTTTGCTCAATCAATTTGATTTAAGGACTTATGGCCACGATTGGGTTAAGTCCAATTTTTATTTATTTTGGGCTTTGCTCAAACAGAATATTAATTCAAATAGGGCTCTGCCCTTTTATTGCTTTGCAATTTGATTTGGGCCAGGCCCTCTAAATAATACATTGCAGAGCATCAAGAATCTTTTAGATTCAAGAACAATAGTGCAGAGCACTTTTGATCTAAATTTAGATCAAAGGAAAACAAGTTTCTCTCTTGTTTTTCCCTTTTCTCAGAGAACCAAGGGTTCATAACAAGTGCAAGGCACTATTTTTATTTATTTATTTTTATTTTATTTATTTGCTCATTGAAGATTAATGATTTTTAGATCAATGATCTGTACTTCAGAGATTTTTCTCTTTTAAAAGGTTTTACCTTTTTTTTTTGTTCTTCCAAAGTTCTTCAAGAATTTTCTCTATTTTCTTTCTGATCTTGATGATGATCAAATGAGGTCTGGGGTCCTTTTTATAGTACTCATAGATTAGTTGAATTTGTTAACAAGATCTTTCCTGAGTGATTTTGGGAATTTTCCCACCGCTGGATCTTTTATCTAAAGGCAGAAGAAAATCTTCTGGTTTTGGAAAGAACAGAAAAGATTTCATTAAATTTTCATTCTGTTGCTGCGCAACTCACCAGCGCGTGACACGTGTCGCGCAGTAAGGTGCTTGCGCAGCAGCGATTGCGCAACTGCGCAGACACGTGTCGCGCAGCCGCCCGCTTGCGCAGCTGCGTTTGCGCAACTGCGCAGACACGTGTCGCGCAGCCGTGCGCTTGCGCAGCTGCGATTGCGCAACTGCGCAGACACGCGTCGCGCCGCCGTGCGCTTGCGCAGTTGTGCTTGCGCAACTGCGCAGACACGTGGCAGACACGTGTCGCGCTGCCGTGCGCTTGCGCAGTTAAGTGTTACTTATTTTTTTTTTAAAGAGCCTTGCTCTGATTGGATGCCTTGCCTTGGGCGTTGCGATGCCGAGTCAACTTCTGACATGTGGCAAATTGCGCGCTACGCACGGGAACCGAAGCGTTGCTTCAACATTTGAATTTTCAAAATTCAAGTAGAGCCTTGCTCTAATTGGGGGAACAGAATCTATAGACGTGATGAAAACTTGTGATTACGTTTTCTTATCCATTGATGATTTGATGCTAGATCGATGATGATCAACGAGAATTAGGGATTTCTTGCGGAAACTAGGGTTTCATCATCTATCCCTTGTCCTTTTGTTGATTTCATTCATATTCTAGCCTCTAATAAATTCAAGAATCGATCGTGGATCACTAATTAAGAGCGAACACAATCAAGAAAGCATCGCTTGAAACTAGGTCGTCGATTCTTCAATTTACTAAAGTTTACAAAACTCATAGGACTTCAGAATCATTTCAAGATTTGTAACATCATCATCTATTGATTGTCTCGATTCCTCCACGAGCAGAGTTTTACTCAAACATCATAACAAGAAACACAATCAAGAATTGAGATCTAATCATGATGCAAGAATGTAAAGAAAGCAAGATAAAGAATTTCACCTTTTATTTATCAACAATTCGTTACACTTCGCTCAAAGACTACAAGAAATTGAGGAGAGAACTAGATTGCCGAATTGAGCGTCGCATCGTCTCCATGAGTCGCGGATCGTCTTGGACCACTTGTTCGGATGAAGATCGGCTTCGCTCCAAAAAGGTTGAAGGCTTCTTACTTGAATTATACTCGGGGATCTTGAATTTGGCTTTGGTGATTGGATTAGGGTTAGGATTACAAGTTGTGTCACTCAACTTGTATTAGGAATTGATGGAGGGATCAACCACCTTGGAAGTGAAGCCTTAAGGTCCCTTTCATAGCCTTGATTGGGATTAGCTTCCTTTAGAAGCTAGGTTTAGATTAGCTTCCCTTGTAAGCTTGGTGTTAGGTAGAAGGTTCTAGAGTTAGTTAGTTAGGGTTAGCTTCTTTCATAAGCTTGGAGGTTAGGGGGGAAGCTTCTAGGCTTAGCTAGTTAAGTAGCTTGCTTTGGAAGCTTGGAAGTTTAGCTTGAACAATAAGCCTTGATGTTCTGTCAGAAACTTCTGGAGAATTCTGGAATTTGCAGTTGCTTAAAGGAGTGTAGCCCTTGAGAGAAAAATTCTGAAGCTGAAATGTGCTGATGTCACCATCACGTGACCACGGATCCGCCACACAAAGGGGGCTCTGGCCGCGGATCCGCGGCCCAATATTGGCTTCTATGCATCAAAACTCCTGAGTTGCTTTGTACTGGCTTTGTAGTACTTTTCTGATATTTGGAATATTATAATTCTCTCTATTTCACTGTCAGATTTCAAGTCTTGGACTTGGCATATTTTTAACAGCACTTTTGACAATTTCGGCTCTTTCCTGGAATTTCCTGCACAGATTCTCGAGACAAATGTTGCGCTACACAAAGATTATGCGATGCGATGATAAACACTCAATTTCCCTCAAAAATGCCAGTTTTAGTATACAACACAAGTTATTTGGTATTTTACAGATGTTTTGTTAATATGTGCTATATTTATACCGAACACCTATAGATGAGTGCAAATGGTAGGGAAATTGTTGTGTTAAAAATGCAATATTTTCGACTGATCAAATTCCCCCAAACTTATTTTCGGTCGTCTCGAGCGAACTGTTTTATTAAAAAGAGAAGGAGAAAATAAAGAAAAAGAAAAACTAACTATCACACTTTCGTAGGCAACACGATTGCACTGAGCACGTGCAACAAGCCTTTAAATCTCTAGGTGTCCCTAGTAGGAGGAGTGTTGTCTCCTGAGGGTTTTCAGCGGATTGCACCCACAAAATCCAATAATAAAAGGAAGACCGTGAATATTACATATAAAGACAAGAATTGTAAAAGAAAGACATTGAAAATTAGAGTTTCCAGCTATACTAGCTTTTCGGTTGTCATGAGCCCTATCTTAATAGTCATGAAAAGATGTTAGAAATCACATCATCCCTCAATAAAACATCATCTTTATTCTTCATACCTATCTTTCTTCCAAACATCGATCATATAACCCTACGTGTGTGTAATATACATCCTTACACCCGGAGAATTTAATTCAAGCTATCATACTCTTGTCCATCTGCCTCAGTACTTTTTAATTAATGAATATTTAGATGAATTTGCTCACAGACTTTCATGCGACCGTTAATACTTCTTGAGGTACTAACCGACCGATTACTCATGTGCTTGCTTATACGGTGTATTAGTATTTTCCTCATCTTGCACTACCTAAGGCTTAGCAGTGACTCTCAGACCAGTTGGTCTAAGGCACTAGATGATGAAGCACCCTCGCTATATTTTTTTATTGCGGCCTTGGAGATAACAAAACCAGTGTTCATTTTTCTTTCTGCATCATTTTATATTTTCTTCATTTTTTTTATTTCCTTCATACTTTGGCTTTTAGACAAGAGCATTTCAAGGTATCCTCTACTATCCCAAGCTTCAAGACGTGTGTAAGTGCGTATAGTAGGGTATCAACGTTCAAAATGTTTGGCTTCCAGAATAGGAACTATTTTCAGACTTATTTTTATCCTCAGATTAGTGACTTCCTTCATCTTACTAACCCTTGGGACAACGGCTCATAACTACTTATTACTAGTTCGTTTAAGAAAACTTTTAATTTTCTTGGTTTTCTTAAATTTTTCCAATCTTTTGGATGTAATTTTTCACTATCTAATCTTTTATTATCTTATTTATGTACAAAAATATTTTTATTTTTTAAAGTTTTTTAAAAATTTTTTATAGGTTTTAAAATTTTTTTAAATGATATGTTTTGTGCTTATGCGAAGTATGCGAAGTGATGCGAAAAATAAGCACAAACCTCCCCCAAACTTGTTTTCAACAGTGTCATCACTGTTGCCATCCGCTAAATCTCGAAAACTTGTAAGCTTGGGAGGAAATTTATTAATGGGGGCAAAATATTTAAATGAAAATCCTCCCCCAAACTTATTTTTGGCTCACAAAAAAAAATTCTTTTCAGGAGCCAGATTATACCCCCCCAAACTTGAATTAAACAATGTTAAGCTTTTGAACATCACAAGAGGGGGTCAAGATTATTGGTCGATGCCAAGCTTTGCAAAGACCGAAGGTCAACACCAACCATTCGAAAATTTTATCAATGTAGTGCTCAGGTTGGTGGAAAGCTAGAAAGACGTGGGGAAAAGGTAAGTGGTGTGAAAGAATGTGTTTGTGTCTTATTTTGGAGAGACGATGCAGTGATTGTGATGAATTACTCCCATTCTTTTTACAATCCAGAAGAAGGGGTGGAGGTTCAATTTCAATGATTGGATGATGATTCATCTCAACACCCGTGCTTTTCAAAAATGCGAGTTCATCAGCGAAGATCTCCTCAAAAGTTTCATCAATACCCCGAAGAATAATGTCATCACAAAGTGCGGGGTGATCTTCAGACTCTAAAAACAGTTCATAATCAATGTTAGATGTTGACCCGGACAACTCAGTGGAAGAGTCCGTATGTGTATGATACATAGTTGGGTCTAACAATAACATATGAAAAGAGTCAAGATCAGTATCATGAGGATCGTCAAATTCACTGCTGTCGACATCCATTAATTCGACAGAACAGACCTGAGCAGTAGGTTTGGAGGGTACACTTCCCAACTTGTAAATGTTCAGCTCAATTGACCTATTCCCGAAGGATAGGGTCATAGATCCATTACGACAGTTGATGATAGCATTGGAAGTGGCCAAAAAGGGACGACCTAGAATCACCGGAATTTGGTTCTGTGGGTTTTCTACAGGCTGTGTATCAAGTACAATAAAGTCCACAGGGAATACAAATTCCCCGATTTTTATTAACACATCCTCCAATTCACCCCTAGGTTTGGTGATTGATCGGCCAGCCATCTGGAGAGTTATGCTCGAGGGCTTTAACACTCCGATACCTAACTGCTCGTAAACCGAGTATGGAAGCAAGTTAACACTAGCGCCAAGGTCAAGTAAAGCACGGTTGATGTGTTTTTCCCCAATAGAAATAGAAATAGTAGGACAGCCAGGGTCTTTACGTTTCCGTGGTAATTGTTGAGGGAAAGCCGTGTCTACAGTCTTTGCCATAAATATCTTCTTGGGCACTTGAGTCTTCCTCTTCCTAGTGCACAAGTTCTTAAGAGTTTTCGCATAGGACGGAACTTGTTGGATAGCATCCAGGAGAGGGATGTTGATGTTAACTTGCTTAAACATGTCCACAAGCCTCTCCATTTGGGCATTGGGTTTGTTGGGCCTCAACCTATTTGAAAATGGAGCTCTATCAATAAGTGTTGGGTCCAACATTTGTGGAGAAGGTTGTGGGGGTGGGAAGGATGAAGTGGGTGGAGGGTTCGAGCCTTTGGGAAAACGGAGAATAGGCTCGGAAGAAGACGGTAAATTAGATGAAATAGGGTCAGAAGTAGAAGTGGGAATGGAAGTGGAAGTGGAAGCCGGGGTGTTAATGATCAATTCATCATTATCAATTTGTTCACCCACATGATTGTCTAGCACTCTTCCAGATCTCAACGTGGTAAGTGCATCCACATTAGTGTAATGTGAAGGTCCAGGATCAGGTAAAGGTTGAGCTGGAAGATTCCATTTTTCTCTAGCACTCAATTCGGCTTTTAATCTTGCAATTTCTGCTTCCATCGATTTAATACTCTCCGCTTGAGAAGTGGAGTTTTTCTTTATATCATCGACGGAAGTCTTTATTTCAGCCGATTCTTGTATGAGATTTGTCAGAAGCAAGTTTATGAATGAAGAGGATTCCTCAGCACCGGTCAACTGCAAAGGATTATTTGGTGCAGGTGTGTTGACCGGATTTTGAAAGTTTTGTGATTGGTAGGGGTGCTGACTCAATTGAAGTGGTTGCTGTTGTGGTGGAAGAGCCCTTTGGAAATTGTTTTGATTTGGAACCGTGTTTTGAGTTTGTGATTGGTTCCAAGCAAAATTAGGGTGATTCCTCCAATCTTGAGTATATGAGGAAGAAGAAGGATCGTTTCCAGGTTTTTGCTGAAATGCAGCATTAGTGTGACCTTGAAACGGTGCATTCAAAGGACATTCTTCCGTCAAATGTGAAGGATTTGAACAGCAGCCACACACGGTTTTGGAAAGTGTGTATTGGTTTAGGGAGGCTGAAGAGATTTTGTTTTCTATAGCGTCGAGTTTCCTTTGTATTGCGGCCATTTCGGCTCTCATTATGACAGAAACATCGAGCTGATTGACATCTTCCCTAGATGGTGGTGGTCTAACACTTTCCCATTATAATGTGTTTTGAGCTAAATCTTCTAGGTATTTCCAAGCTTCACCATCATCTTTAGATAGGAATTGGTAATGACACATGGTTTCAAGCATCTGTCTAGTAGTGAGATCAATACCCTCATAGAGAATTCGACACAAATCCCATCTGGAAATTCCGTGATGAGGGCATTGTAAAAGAAGATCCTAGAACCGTTCAAAGCATTTCTAGAATGGTTCATTGGGAAGTTGGGTAAATTTGAAGATTTCGCTCCGAACACGGCTGGTCTTGTGATTGGGATAAAATTTCTTAAGGAATGCTACAACAAATTCATCCTATTTTGAAATAGAATGTGCGGTTGTATTATAAAGCCACTTCTTGGCTAAGTCGCACAAAGTGAATGGGAGAAAACGTAAACACAGAGCATCTACAGACAGTTGTGAAGTTCTAATCATTGCGCATACGTTTTCAAATTTGGAGATAAAAACATATGCATCTTCAGAATCAAGACCGTGAAATTTGGGTAATAGTTTGATGAATAGGGGATTGATTTCAAAATATTCCCCGTTGGCTGGTGGTATAGAAAGACAGGTGGGAAGGGGAACACGTGAAGGATAGCATCTCTCTTGGAGAGAAATGCGTGGAGGATTCTGCGCACCTGCGGGCGGTGGCAGAGTGGTGTAAAAGTTTGATGGAAATCCGTCCATCGCGGTGGTGGTGGGTAAAAGAAAATGTAGAAATACCGACTTTGGGGTCGATGGGGGAAAACACGGACTAGACGGGCACTAGAATCCTGTGTCCAGCTGAGCTTGCACTAAAGGGTTTAGCACAAGTGGCAACGTTAAGATAATTAGGGGAAATATGAAGTGGTGTTTGTTTTGAAAAAGATACAGATTTTTGAAAAAATGATGCAAATCACAACAAATGCACAAGCACAACTCTAAGTCTAATGGTCACCTAGGTAAAGTCTTTAGACCGCTCCTAACTGCCAGAAGACAAATCGAAGGATCAATCCTCTACTATCTCTTTGTTCCTCCTGTGGCCAGGTAAGTGGGAGGTTCTCCACTACGTAAGTAGTGGGCCTAATTAAGTAACCACTTGCCTTAGACACACTTGCCTTAGACACCACAAAAGAAACGCGGATAAGCAATAGATTACCCACGACCTTTTCCTGTCCTAAGTGAGCGCGACGGTCCTTAGAGTCAAGTCTAGATCTTTTTTAGTTAATGAGGGTAATGCGGATGCAGTTTTGTGATTTTCGGGGCTTAGGAAGGGTAATGAACTCCCCACCTAATCTGAATTTAGTCTTTGCCCCTTAATTTCCGTATTAAAAATGCAAACAACCAAGATCAAACACGCACAATTTTTATTTTTGTGGCGCTGCGAATTTTTGCAAAGAAATCTGCATAAATTGGTTAAAGGAGCAGATGAGGGAGGAGATAAGAAAGTGATAGAGTTACTGAGCAATTTCCATACAGCGAAGCTACAGGAGCGCCGCGGATCCGCCGCAATGAGCTGCTTAGGCCGCGGTTCCGCCGCTTGATGACTTGTTCACTGCACAAAATTTTCACAGAATGCTTCTTTTGCCTCACTGAGCTCTCTGGACCATTGAGAAAATTTTTCCTCAAGCTCCACGGATTCCAGATTTTCTCGCAACAAATCACAACAAATCGTTTAGTGTTTGCGCGAATTTTGATCTAAAAATTCTGATGGAATAAATTTTTCAACTCAAATTTCAAAAAACGACCAAATTAGCACACGATCCCCGGCAGCGGCGCCATTTGATTGAATGATTCTTCATGATGTGTTTTGAAAATTGTATAAAAATCACAATCAAAGAATTTTTGTTAACCGCAATCGATAACGGTATCGTATATAGCGCGTTAGCGAGTGCGGATCGTTCACAGGGAAAGTGTGATCCGTTCCAATTTGATTTAGATGAATTGAAGATTAAAAAGAAAAGAAAAGACAATTCAATTCAAGATTTAAAAGTGAATTTCAAGAATTATCAAAATCTAGATCTAATAACAAGAAAACATTAAAATCAAGAATCAAGAATTGATGATATCCAATCCAATTAGTAATCAAGAATCGAAGTGAGGCTCGTAGGAATCGATCGAATCTATAGACGTGATGAAAACTTGTGATTACGTTTTCTTATCCATTGATGATTTGATGCTAGATCGATGATGATCAACGAGAATTAGGGATTTCTTGCGGAAACTAGGGTTTCATCATCTATCCCTTGTCTTTTCATTGATTTCATTCACATTCTAGCCTCTAGTAAATTCAAGAATCGATCGTGGATCACTAATTAAGAGTGAACACAATCGAGAAAGCATCGCTCGAAACTAGGTCATCGATTCTTCAATTTACTAAAGTTTACAAAACTCATAGGACTTAAGAATCGTTTCAAGATTTGTAACATCATCATATATTGATTGTCTTGATTCCTCCACGGGCGGAGTTTTACTCAAACATCATAACAAGAAACACAATCAAGAATTGAGATCTAATCATGATGCAAGAATGTAAAGAAAGCAAGATAAAGAATTTCACCTTTTATTTATCAACAATTCGTTACACTTCGCTCAAAGACTACAAGAAATTGAGGAGAGAACTAGATTGTCGAATTGAGCGTCGCATCGTCTTCGTGAGTCGCGGATCGTCTTGGACCACTTGCTCGGATGAAGATCGTCTTCGCTCCAAAAAGGTTAAAGGCTTCTTGCTTGAATTGTACTCGGGGATCTTGAATTTGGCTTTGGTGATTGGATTAGGGTTAGGGTTACAAGTTGTGTCACTCAACTTGTATTAAGAATTGATGGAGGGATCAACCACCTTAGAAGTGAAGCCTTAGGGTCCCTTTTATAGCCTTGATTAGGATTAGCTTCCTTTAGAAGCTAGGTTTAGATTAGCTTCCCTTATAAGCTTAGTAGTTAAGTAGAAGGTTCTAGAGTTAGTTAGTTAGGGTTAGCTTCTTTCATAAGCTTGGAAGTTATGGGGGAAGCTTCTAGGCTTAGGTAGTTAAGTAGCTTGCTTTGGAAGCTTGGAAGTTTAGCTTGAACAATAAGCCTTGCTGTTCTGTCAGAAACTTCTGGAGAATTCTGGAATTTGCAGTTGCTTAAAGGAGTGTAGCCCTTCAGAGAAAAATTCTAAAGCTGAAATGTGCTAATGTCACCATCACGTGACCGCGGATCCGCCGCCCAAAGGGGGCTCTGGCCGCGGATCCGCAGCCCAATAGTGGCCTCTATTCATCAAAACTCCTGAGTTGCTTTGTACTGGCTTTATAGCACTTTTCTGATATTAGGAATATTATAATTCTCTCTATTTCACTGCCAGATCTCAAGTCTTGGACTTGGCGTATTTTTAACAGCACTTTTGACAATTTCGGCTCTTTTCTGGAATTTCCTGCACAGATTCTCGAGACAAGTGTTGCGCTACACAAAGATTATGCGATGCGATGATAAACACTCAAGTTCCCTCAAAAATGCCAGTTTTAGTATATAACACAAGTTATTTGGTATTTTACAGATGTTTTGCTAATATGTGCTATACTTATACCGAACACCTATAGATGAGTGCAAATGGTAGGGAAATTGTTGTGTTAAAAATGCAATATTTTCGACTAATCAGGATCCTACTTGCCATTACTGCATACCATGACTACGAAATCTGGCAGATGGACGTCAAGACCGTTTTTCTAAATAGTGATTTAGAAAAATGCGTGTACATGACACAGTAAGAGGGCTTCGTAGATAGTGGGAGCAGCAGAAAGGTGTGCAAGCTGCTTAAATCAATCTACGGATTAAAGCAGGCATCACGGAGTTGGAACATCTATTTTGATATGGCAGTCAAAGAGTTTGACTTCATCAAAAACGTAGATGAACCTTGTATATACAAAAAGGTTGTAGAGAGTAAGGTTGTCTTCTTCGTATTATACGTGGATGGCATATTCTTGATAAAAAAAAATGATGTTCATATGCTACACTCGGCCAAGCTCTTCTTATCACAAAAGTTCTCCATGAAAGATCTGGGTGATGCCTCCTACATCCTAGGGATTAAGATCTATAAAGATAGATCTAAGAGGATGTTGGGATTGTCCCAATCCAGATATATTGACACTATACTAAAGAGCTTTAGTATGAAAGATTCTAAGCGTGGTAATTTACCCGCTTGCTCAGGAATCACTCTCTCCAAAGAGATGTCTCCCAAGACTAATTTTAGGAGGGCCCGCATGCAAGGGATACCCTATACTTCTGCAGTTGGGTCTATCATGTACGCGATATTATGCACCAGACCTGATGTAGCTTACGCACTTAGTGTGGTAAGTAATTATCAATCAGACCCAGGGGAGAAGCACTGGATAGCTGTGAAGAACATTCTTAAGTACTTGAGAAGGACTAAAGAGATGTTCTTGGTGTATGGTAACGGTGAACTTGTAAACCCCCGTTCCCATCAATAGAATCTTTCTATATTTTTCCTAAGTCTTCCGAATGTTTTCTCTTTCCTCGTAATTTTGCGTGAAACTGGTTGTTTAAATTTTTAGCATTTAATTTTCCAAAACAGTTTAAAATTAAAACCAAAGTTATATTAAAACCTCAGCCCAAAAACCAAAACTATATACATATTAAAAACCCCAGCCCAACAGAGAAAAAAAAGCAAATGAATTACTCAAATAATTCCCCAAGCCGGCCCAGCCCATTCCCCTAAAGCCTACCCAAATGCCCGCGCCCACAAACCCGACCCGGCCCATGCCCTAACCCTTCTTCCCCACTCGTTCTTTCCCGCTCGTTTTTTTTTATTTCCCTGCGCAACCCACGTCGCCCACGCCCCCGAGTCTTCGCCAACGTCCCCGACTGCGTGCCCCACGACCCCGACCACGACCGCGCACCCTCCTCAAGCACCTCTCCTCATCTCTAACACCCTTCTCCTCACACTCTCGATCTCTCCCTAACTCCTCTCCTCTCTCCAAATCCACTGCCATCATCCCTACCCCCACCGCCGACGACGACGAGGACGACCACCTAAACCACGACAATCTCCTCGACTTTCCTCCCTCGCTCCTCTCTCCAAAACTCAAACCCCTATACTGCCTCACCCCCTCGCCCGCACACCAAACCCCACCGCCGAGCTCGAAGCCTCCCCTTCACCCTCACGCCGATGAGCCCCTGAACCACCTCGTCGACTCCTCTACATCCTCAGCATCACCTCCTCCGAAACCCGAGCCCCCACTGCTTCCTCCCTCTCTCCAAAACCACCAAGCTCCGAACCCTCATTGTGCCAACCACCGGAGCGACTACCGCCGACCATCGCCGACCCCATCATGCCCCAGGAAATCCACAGCACCACACTCCGCCTCCAGAGATCGCGAGCCGTCCCCGGGCAACTCCGACGACGAACCCGAACTCGAGCCGAGGCCGTGAATCCAAACCGTGTTGTTCGTCGCGCGTTCATGCCGCTGCCGCTGCCGTGCATCACCAAAGCGTCTCCAGGCAAGTACCCTACTTGATACATGCTAGATTATTTCCGTTACAATTCAAAATACTATAAATTCCATGTCTACGATTCTTGAAACCTTATATGACATAAGTGTTTGATGCAAAACCCGAATGAAAAATCTCCATTAAACTGACGGATCTTGATTATATATGATGGCCCATGTGGCAATGAACATTGTAGTGAAATTTGACTGGAAAATATAATCGATACTGGCTTGTACGATCACCCCAATTACAACCGTTAAAACTGAAAATTTCGCGCGTCTGAAACTTGTTAAAATCATAATTAATTGTGTACACATCGAAATGATGCGTTCGAGGACTCGAATTGAAGCCGACTCGATGAACTAGAACTCATAAAAGTTTTACATTGTTTCTGTACTGAAAATATGATGAGAACTGGTTCGGAGAGCGGCTCTGGACTGCAGTCCAGAGCAGCTCTGGCTGTTGATTTCTATCTCGTAATGCTTACTACTTTGTTTCCTAAACTTGTATGTTGCGGAACACTACACTTTATTGAAGACGAAACTATTATCTAAATAACGCAAGTGATTTCACCCCTTTCTATCGTCGTTTACTATTTAAACTGCAATTTATAGAACAGGACGCATAGCAGTCCCACACAGAAACAGAACTGATGCCCTAGTGTTGAACAGTACATAACTTCTGACGTAGAGACGCGATTGAGAATCCATCCGGTGCATTGGAAACCTTATTGAAAAACCTAAATTTCATTAAACTGTACCGTCCCTAAATTCTGATCCCAACTGGGTAAACATTGTGCCGCGAAACGGACGTTCAGTTCAGAAACTGTATTTCCTGCAGCGAACACTTAAATTGAAATGGCTGTAACTTGAATACCCGAAATCCGATTTCACTGAAACAAATTTTGCTGAATTTCCTATAGAGTATACTTGTTACCGTCTTTGTATTGTTTCATTGAATTCTAAACGTATGATTTACTGTATTTTTTATAAGCTCATGAGGTGCATACTAGTTCATATTACACATGACTCGTTAACTGCATAAAGGCACATATATTACCCTATTGTCACCCCCATAGTGATAGTGCACGTTATTATTTAGAGTACAATATATTATCGTGCGTGAATGATATTGGTTTAGGAGTGTCAAGTACGCCAATGGAAAAGTGAATGATTCGTGACAGTGAATATTACAGTGAACAGTGACAAAACCATGTTATTGGTGCATACTTGTACACGACTAAATCATAATCATCAATAGTGTAAACCTGGGGAAAAAGGGGAAATCGAAGTGGAAAGAGCATCGTATTTAGCGAGGACCGTGATTTAGAGGATGATCATTCGAACAGCGACTTTTATATATATTAGGTAGGATCTAGCGATCCGGCTGGCAGGGTTATGTCCCGGGCGTGTGGGCCGTTGTCTCGGGTATGTACGAGACCCTCGTTAAACATGATCCTCCTTTCCACAACTCGATTTCAAACATGACTTAGAGACTGATAGGGACACAGATCATACTTTGCATCATTTAGTGACATAGTGATTATCTGCATTTTACCTCCACTGTTATTACCTTATTTACCGGTTTCATGTCACTATTATTATATTGTTATTACGTCGCTCTGACGACCTGAGTATGCATGCTCAGACCGCGAGGAAGAACCAGCGCAGGAGTCGGATTTACCTTTCGAGCTAGCGGAGATTTAGTCTGGAGTACCTTTTTCTTCTTTCGGCTTCCCCTAAAGAGACCTTGTAATCGAACTCGGTTAGTAGTTCTTTTCTTGCTTATTTGTAAATTGTGAACATGAAAGTTGATGTAATAATTTAGTGATGTATTTCATTTACTTCTGTGTTTTGTTTACTGATTACCATGTAATTCTAGAAGCCGAAGTGTGACTACGGCGAGATTATTCCTTGACCATAGGGGCACGGCTGGCCTAGTCATCCCTCGTTTTCCGTATTTTGGGAAGCGGGGCGTGACATGGTTTTGTTGGTATCAGAGCCGTGTTTAGTAGTAAGAGATAACATTAACTATACTGTATTACATTATTTCCGCTTCACTATTCTTGACTTTCATCCTTGTATCTAATCTTATCCTTCGAATATCTTCCAACGATATGACGTCCCCGAACGACCACTCCTCGGACTCAAGTTCTCAAGATCGCACGGAGAGGATACTTAGTGCATTGACGTCTCTCGCAGAAGCTCAGGAGAGAAAGACGGACTTACTCGCCGAGGGACTCAGGGCTATTACCGCTGCAGGGGGACCCTCCACACTCATTACCGCCCTCGCCCCCGATGGCACTGCTCCACCAGCTTTTTCTGCCAGGGCTGGCACCGTGTCAGATTTCCAGAGGTTACATCCAGTGGCATTTACGGGACTAGCCGAACCATTCGAGGCCGAGCAATGGTTGGTTAATATGGAGAACTTACTGACAGCCGCCAGGGTACCAGAGGAAGATAAAGTGAATGTGATAAAGATCCAGTTGGAAGATGAAACCCGTACATGGTGGTCAGTGGAAGAAAGCAGACTAGAAAGGCCGATCGAATGGAGAAAATTCAAGGAGTGCTTCTTGGAACATTATTTCCCTTCCACCGCCAAGGCAGAGATGGAAGAAAGATTCATCTTACTGAAGCAGAATGGCCGCCCCGTGGACGTATACGCGGCAGAGTTCAACCGTCTGAGCCAATTTGCTCCGTACATGGTCGCTTTAGAGGCCACCAGGGCCAGACGCTTCTTGCAGGGACTTGATTTCGAGCTGCAACAGTTGATCGCGTCACTTGAGTTGCAAACTTTTGCACAGGTACTCAACGCAGCGTGAATTCAGGAGAAACTGATCAACAAATTCAGGAAGCCCCCAGTCGTTCCAGCACGCACCCACGCACCTTCTCGAGGAGTCATACCAGTTCACAGGCCAGGAACGACACAGATGAAGCGTCCGTTCGTGCCCCAGCATCGCCTCCAGAGCAAGAACGTAGTTTGCGGCTACTGTAACAGAGATGGGCATACCCAGAAGGACTGTCGCCGCGCCAAGGGACAGTGCTTGATTTGCGGATCCAGCCAGCACAGAGTTAGCGGTTGCCCCGAGCGAGCAGAGATACAGGGAGGGTCTGGACCACAGCAGCAGAGATCACTAGAGCAGAGGCAATCCTACACAGGCCGCGGTCAGGGACGGGCTTTCACCTTGACCGCCGAGCAGGCAGAGGCTTCAGGCAAAGTGGTCACAGGTATTCTACTCGTACATTCCTTGCCAGCTAGAGTACTATTTGATTTTAGAGCATCGCACTGTTTCTATCTGCGCATTCCGTTGATACACACTCCATACCACATGAATCATTAACCAATGGCTGGGAAATACATACGGGTAATGGCGTTATAATATCTAGTCGAGAATGTAGATCATGTCCGGTTGTAGTGTGTGGCAGGGAATTCTATGCGAATTTTCTTTTGATCGGACCGGCAGCTATGACGCAATTTTCGGGATGGATTGTATGAGTACCTTCCATGCAGTTATTGATTGCCGAGCAAGGAATGTGATCTTCCGCATTCCCAATCACCTGGAGTTTATTTTCGAAGGCGGGAGCGAATCTTGGAGCCAGCCAAGTATAGAGCCAAGCCAAAGGAGCTGACAGCTATGGAGATTGATGAGAGCCTAGCCCCAGAGATTATCCGGGATTGTTTGGACGTGTTTCCTGAAGATTTACCAGGTCTACCACCTCCACGCGTCTTGGAATTCTTGATCGATTTGACTCCAGGTACAGCACCAGTTTTTAAGGCCCCGTACAGAATGGCACCGTTGAGTTGGCAGAATTGAAGAAGCAAATTGAAGAACACTGGAGAAGGGATTTATCCCGCCAAGCGTTTCACCGTAGGGTGCACAGTTCTGTTAGTGATGAAGAAATATGGATCGATGCGGAAGTGTATTGACTATCGGGAGCTGAACAAAGTCACAATAAAGAACAAGTACCAATTCCGCCCATCGACAACTTATTCGACCATGTTTACCTCCGGAAACCGGGAAAGACGGACTGTCTTGCCTGAATCTGGGGGCAGATGCTATTTGGTGCTATCCGTCCACCTCTTCGAAGATACCAAGTTGATTTATGGCACTGTGTATCGAAGGTTTAAACGGATGCGGCCCGATGTAGCAGACTTCGTCAGATCCCCCCTCGTCGAGAGGTTTATGATTGTGGGGACACTCTTCCCTACAGGCGCAAGCCCCTGCAGTTAATTACGCTACCGCATCGCTGGGGTAACAACTTTCTCCTTCTCCAGATGGTCAATTCGTATCGTAAGTGTTTGTTTTGTTTTTGGTTGCCCGTGGATTGTATACGGAGACTAATTTATGTTGTCGCCCATAGGACGTGGATTAGTCCAAATCCGTATTTTCTTGATTTGGGTTTGGGGGTTGGGGTTAAGGATTACGTTAGTCTCATTTGAGACTAAGATCAACTTAAACATTTGTTAAGGATGCATTACTCTAATTTTAGACTAAGATCGACTTAACGGGATCGTTAGATCCAACAAAGAGCATTTGGGCTCTTTATTTTGTTTAAGGACATTGCGGTCGATACCAGTTTAAAGACATGATGGTCCATCATAGTCCGTGGAATGTATGGCCGTCGGGACCCGTCACTCTCTGAAGACGTTGAAGGATTACAACGACAATATCAGACAGTTCAGAGATGTACCCTTGAACCATGTTGGTTGGGAGATCTATAGTCCAATTTGGGACTAAAGTCTGTTTGAACGTTTATAAGCATATGGGCTCAGTAATTAATGCATAGCATTTGGCCTGTTATACCTTTACTTGGGCTCTGCCCTTCTTTAATAATGCTAGAATTGGGCTCTGTATTTAAATGCATAGCATTTATATTTGGCCTGTTAGGTCTTTATTTGGGCTCTGCCCCTTTAAATAATGCACTGCATTTATAATGGTATGATAGTGCGCCACATGTCTTGTCAGGCGCTTTGCGCCAATTAAGGAGCGCAAGGTGCTAGCGCATGTGCAGGTGACACGTGTCACGCTCTGCACCAAGTGCAAGTCAGTTAGCGCGGTGCGCTGCGCAGCTGCGCTGCGCTAGTGCGCTGCTGACACGTGGCGCGCTCTGATGCAGTGCGCCAATCCAAGAGCGCAGTGCTCTGTTTTAGAAGCGCAAAGCGCAGATCATTCTGTGATTGACACGTGGCGTGTTCTGGTGACTTGCGCCAATCCAAGGAGCGCAAAGGCGCATTTAAGAGTGCAGGGCACTGTACAATAGCGCAGAGCGCATCTTGATCCAATTCAGATCAAAGAAACAAGTTTTTCTTGTTCTAAAGAGGTTCTACCTCAAGATTCAAGAACCAATGGTTCATCAAAAGGCTGTGCAGTTTATATAGATCAAACGATTTAGGGGTGAAGTAAATTTCTTCTTTAATCTTTATGATTGGCTCTTTATGATCTTTTTCTATTTTTATATTGATGATCTTGATCTTGTTCTTAGATCTTTGATCTTTTTAGAAGAAATTCTTCTTTTTTGTGAGGTGGTTTTCATCTGTTCTTCCAGAATTTAATTTCTTATCTGAAGAAGATGATCTTCTTTCTTCAAAGGCTTGCCTTTCAATTTTTCAGAGGGTTCTCTCTTTTCTGTATGTGTGTATCTCTGTGAGACTTGGAGTCTAGGGCCTTTATATAGGGCCAATGGTTGTGTTAGGTTAGTTACAGAGATCTTCTCTCTGATTGATCTACGGATATTTCCCCACCGTGGATTTTTAATCCTAAGGCTTGTTTTACAGAAGATAATCTTCTTATTAATAAGATTGGAAGATGTTTCTAGAATTTTAATTCTGGTTAATTAATAATTTATTATTTAAATTCCAGTGCTGGCGCAATTGGCGCTAGCGCGCCTGCGCTTGACACGTGTCGCGCAGCGCAGAGCGCAGCGCGACTGCGCTTGACACGTGTCGCACAGCGAGAGCGCAGCGCGACTGTGCTAGCGCGCCACTGTTTGACACGTGGCGCGCAGCGCAGAGTGCAAATTATCTGAAGCGTTGCTTCATTTATTTTAAAATTTGAATTTAAAACAGAGCCTGCTCTGATTGAGGGTGCGCTGCCTTGGGCGCAACGCTCCTTGCGCTGGCGTGTCTGCTTTGAGAGTGGCGGCCGCAGCGCAAGGAATCTGAAGCGTTACTTCAATTTTTGAATTTTGAAATTCAACAGAGTTTTGCTCTGATGGGGGAAACAAATGCCCCCCACCGTTGCGCTCACGTGGCGCACACGTGAGTGCGGCGTGGGGCAGCATCTGATCCATTGGATCGATTCAGGAGTTGAAGGGCGCTTGAGCGCCTATAAAAGGACCCTTGGTCTCCTCAGATGATTATCATCTCCTTCAGATTTTATTTTCAGAGCCTTGCTCTCATTTTCAAGAACTTCAGAGTTAGAACTCTAGAAATTTTGAGTAAAAATTTAAACTTAATAAACAATTTTAATTAACAGAGCCTTGCTCTCATAGATCCTTGGATCTATAAGAAAACCCCTTTGGGGTTTCATAAACAGAGCTTTGCTCTCAAGATTCATAGATCTAAAGAGATCTTGTTTCAGGGTATCTTAACCATGAACAGAGCTTTGGCTCTTGGATACAATATGATCTTTTGATCTTTGATGATGAGCTCTTAGAGATTTTTTCTGGTCTTAAGATCTTTTAAGCATTTTATTCTTGCGAATTCAATTTTCTTTGAGGATGTTCTATCATTATTACTGCGCTAGGCTCTTTAAGGAATTTTATTCCCTTGTGACTAGAGTTGACAGTGTCACTCTGTGACAGAGCTTTGCTCTGAAAGGGAGATTTTCTCCTTGTCTCAAGGGATTTCTTTTAATGGAATATCTTTGAGATTTCCTCATTAATTGACGTCTCATCCAATGATGAGGCTGTCGTATTACTGATGCATTGTCATCTGGATTTTGTGGGTCCCCCTTTGGTCCCTCTCCACTGCATTGCAGTGTGGTATAATATTAATTTGGTCCCCTCTCCACTGCATTGCAGTGTGGTATAAATTTTAAAGTATCAAGCGCCGGGATTTTAAAATTAAATTATGATACTGATAATTAAATTTCGCTTTTTCTTGCAGGCAACATGTCTGCTGATCTTTCGTTCCCGTTTTTCCGCTCAGAGGGAGGATTTCCTGAGGCACCGGTAGACCGGGAGGTTCTTGCTCTTATTAAGGATTACGACCCGGAGTACAAGAACCTTCATCTGTGGGGTAAGTGGTACAGTGAAATCATCAAAGGTCACCGAAGCTTTTCTTGTGCGACGCCGTCGGAGCCGATCTCATCGATCCCATATGCAGATGTACCCCCGGTGAACTATGCCGTAGAGGTCGTGAATTGGAATTCGAAGGATCTTCTTCAACCTTCGATTGCCGCCATACCCATGCAGCCGCCGGCAGCCGTGGATATTTTGGGGCGGCGCATATGCCAGGGTGAGTCGCGCCCTTGGGGACAACCCTATAACATTGGATTGACCCCTCGACTTTTGGCCAGCCAGGTACATCTTGTCAGCGAAGAAGGCACATTTGCTGAAGATCGGTCTGTATCATGCAGTTTACGCCTCGCTGTTTGAATATTCTGCTCCCTCGACGTGGTGGATTAAGGCATTCGTGGAGCAATGGAACATCCCCACGCATACCTTTCTTCTAACGGATAGGGAAGTTTCCATCACTTTGGAAGAATTTGCTGAAATTTCTGGCTTGCCGGTGAGGGGAGAGAACTATGAGGAGCTACTTCCTCTGGATGAATATGTCTTCGCCACCAAGCCGTTGGTAATGGGCCTAACGCCGAAGAATGCTATTCAGCACCAGTTTCCAAGCCTGGTAAAGGTGCTGAATATGTATGAAAGTCTCTACTTAGAATCGGGAGGCCGGGGAGTTAGTTTTGCAGATTTCATCGCCCGCTTTCTTCGACCGGAGATTCTATCACAACGGGGCGAAAAATTCGCCAAGCTCGACGACCCCTTCGGCTTTGGCTTAGATCGTCGACCAGTATTGGAGGACGACCAAAAGGGTTTTTACCTTCCCGATGCTGCAATCATGCCCTTATCGGAAATCGCCGCTCCGGACATCGACGAGGAGACCTTCTTTCTCGGGTTTCTGGGGTTATGGCTATGCTGGTTCGCGCTCCCCATGCACCCGCGCTACATGAGGTCGTCCGTCTTCTACCCAGCGCATCGGATGGTGGCTGACCTTCAATTGTCGATTGGAATCGCCGGGTTGGCCCACCTGTACCATAGTCTCAGCGTGGCGGCGGACGCAAATGAACCAGGGGTGTAACCCGCCAATTTCCCGATGCACTATTTTACTTCATGGATGGAAATGCATGTGCACTGGATATTTGGTATTCATAAGAGGCCTTCGTTCTACAAGAAGTGCAGACTCCCGAGAGTCATGCGGTTGATTGGCGCTTCTATTGTAAATCCGCCTCCGCGGGAGGCTAGAGGGTTGCTTCTTCGTCCGCGCACGGTCGGAGCGGGCATTTCTTTCATGGACAAGGTCATGACCATCGGCCTGGAGACTTCCAAGGCGGTGTTGGCGTTGCGTGATAGTTTCAAGGACGGGGCCTCCGTATTGAAAGCCCGGGAGATTCTACATTTATACTCCATCCGGCCGGGCTTCCTTGTGTTCAGGCAGAATGATTTGGCCTTTTTTATGAGGTACAACCCCCATCGCTTCGCCCAGCAGTTAAGCTATAACCAGGAGGTCCCACTGGAGGCGTTTTTGGAAGAGCCTGCGGCCACCAGGTAGGGAATACGGAGTGCACTGCATCATTTTATGCGGTTAAATGTGGGCTCCCACTTCTTTATCAGCGAGCCGACTTGCATTCCAAGGGCCCTCAATGTGTACGGGGCTTGGTATCAGCATGCGATGGGTGCGATTATCCGGGAAGAGAAGCGGCTGCTGCTTGACTGCAAGGGTGCACCCCCCGCCAGCGATCGCAAAGTCCCCCTAAGGCAAAGGACCCCTGTCGTTCCTCCACTAAGAGGAGATGCTGGAGCTGAGCCCCCACGCGTGCTAAGCCCTCCGCGTGGTTTTTCGCGTGATTTTGTGGACGTGCCCCCAGCGCCCCGTGCTCCGGTGGAGACGGTGAATGTGGTTTCGCCTGAATCCGGCGTGGGCTCGGACATCGGGACCCGCCGTCCCAAGGTGCCCACGAAACGTAAGTTGATTTTGGGTGCGTCAGGGGTTCGCGCACAGAAGAGGAAGAAGAAGTCGATTCTTTCTCTTGATGACGTCCTAGGCTTAGAGCCTCAGGCCCCTCTCACCGAAGGCCTAAGTGAGTATGGAACCGATGAGGGTTTCTTCGTAGAGCCAGAAGACACTGATCTGGCGGCCGCCATCGCAGCTTCTGAGCGATTGGCAAGGCGCGACGCGTGGTTAGCTAAACTCGCGCAGTCAGGTAATCACCAGTTGTATTCTTCGTCATTTCATCATACTTTTATCATTGTTTTGACTAACGCTTTTCCTTTTTAAACAGGCATTTCTACCGAAGAAGCCATCGCTGCTTCTCTTAAAACCTTCGAGGAGGAGTAAAGGAAATGCGCTCTATCGAGCGTTGGTACGTCTCGGCTCATTGAGTCTTTATTCTCTTTTTTTATGGCCAATCTAACCTTTTCTTTGTCTCATTGGAGGGACCGCGGGACCTACTTCGCAAGTCGATGCGAGGATTCTCCCCGGGCCAGCTACCGAAGTCACGGTCTCTTCGGGGTTGCCGCGAGAGGCCCCACTTAAAAAGCCAATGATGGATGCCTTGAAGGCTCTGGAGGTAACCCTGAACGCGGACGACGACGCTCTGCTAAAGGAGGCTTCAAAAAGGTCTGTAGCAATGGCTCAGGAGGAAAGGAAACGCCTAAGGCGCGCAGCAAAAGAGCGTAGCGCTGCTTTGGCCATGGGAGCGGGCTCAAGCGCCGTTACTCCCGCTGCTGCTCCTTCATAGGAGCTCCCGTTCGCCTTGTCTACTGCTCATAGACGGGTGGCACGTGCAGCTCGGGAAGCCAACGGTCAATCCACCTCAGGTAATGTGCTTTTCGAGGCTTTGTTGTAAAAGTTGTAAAACTATCGGTTCTTATACATCTTGTCCTGCAGGGCCGAGTCCTACTGAAGGGGCGGCGGCGACCGTCGAGCCTGAGGGGATGGTGGAGAAGGTAGCAGCTAATCCCGAGGTGATGGTAGGCGGTGCAGCCGTAGTCGCCGGGCCTGAGCTAGTGGCTGACGAGACAGTCACGACTACTATGCCCGAAACGGCCACCACTGCTGAGCGTGAGGTGGCGGCAGATGAGACGGCTACTACGACCGAGCCTGAGGCAGCGGCGGATGGAGCGGCTGCGACCGATGAACCCATGGCAGTGGTGAACGAGATGGCTGCGACAGCCGAGCCCGAGGTGGTAGTGGATGAGATGGGCATGATCGCTGAGCATGAGACGGCCGCTCTTTCTCAAGAGTCGGGCGCCGCTCCGATCATCGCTCTCCCCGCTTATGGCTCCTTGTCGTCTTCCGGCGTCGCGAGCATGACGACGGCTCCTGTAGAGTCGGGCGATGAGGCAACGGGAGGTGAGACCGTCCCAATGGAGGAGGAAGACGCTACCGTTACATCAAGTAATGACCTCATTAGGGCCCTGGCCGGCGACTTTTTAGGTAAATCTTGGGTTACCGCCCTTCTTCTATTCTGCAATCTTTCCTAATAAAGCTTATCTTGTTTTCTAACACAGGTGCGGCTAGTGCTGATGCCACTTTACCTGAGGGAGCGCCGTCAGTTACCGCCCTGACGGTGGCTACCTCTCTACCCTCCTTCGTACCGTCGCAGATGTTGGAAGGTATGGATTTACGACCCATCAGTCTTATCTTGGCTGCATAATTTATGTACTGACGTTGTGCTACTGCGTCCTTGCAGGAGTACTTTTTGATCACCTGTACCAGGTGCTGCACCCACACTTCTCCTTCCCGTCGGAGCTTGCTTCCTCCAGTGGCGCTGGTGAGTATAGTTTTCAATTAATGCCCTTTCTTTTTTCAATAATGGAATTATTTCTGATTCTTCCTTGCCCTGATTGCAGTGCTACAGATCGAAGGGGGAGATGTAAGATCAGTCGCTCCACCGGTCCTCCCGGCTTTGCCACCTGCTGCAGCTGGTATAGTAGATTCCGTCATTGATGACCTTTCTATATTTCTTGAACCGCCATTTGATTGTGTTTTGTTTTACAGCTGTCGTTCCGATTTCAGCCCCCTTCGAGTCTCGTATCATGATGCCGCCAGGCCCATTCTCCAGACGTCCATCCTCAAAGGATGCTGCGATGAGTCTGAGTATGCTGAGCGGATGCGTCGAGGAGCTTGACGCAGAAGCTCCCACATCTGCCGTAGATTTCGCTGCCGAGGTTAATCCAATGCCGGCGACGCTTGTAAATTTTCACAATGAAGGTGTCGTTGAGTCTTGGGTTAATCACCGTAGGGAGATCGAGGCCTGCCTGCATCAGCTGGAGCTTATGCGTCCTGCCCCCGAGATTTTGGCCATGAGCACTCAACAGGCGGCGTGGATCGAGCAGAGCACTTCTTACTTCCGCCATATTGAACAAGAAGCGGCTTTAAAGCGAAGGGAATGCAAAGAAACCTCAAGCGAATCTGCTCGACTGCGTGCTGAGGTCGACGCAAACGCTGCTCGGGTGAAAGTTATCTTCGAGGGCCTTCTGCAAAGTATCTCCGACGGGTTAACATTGAAGCAGAAGCTCAATGCCGTTAAGCGTGATGCCCAAGGTCGTGAAGCAGCTCAGCGAGCCGTCGAAGAACAACTTTCATCCTACTTGCAGCAGCGAGCCCAGATGGAAGCAGAGTTGGCCGCGGTAGCCGATCAGGAAGAGACGTTGAAAGAAGTGCGAGAACAGCTTGCGAATTTGTTAAAAACGCTTCCCTCTCCATGAACATTTTGTATCATTTGTAAATTTTTGAATAAAATGTATTCATTCTTTTATTCTTTCATATGATGTATTTTGTACCCAACTGCATACATGAATAAAAGATACATTTCTTTCACAATGTCTTGTGTCATCTTTCTGCTTTCTTCTCTTCTTCTTCTTTTTTTGCTATGTTTCTTACCATGCAATTTTAGCAAGTGCGGTCTGTAAATAGCGTGCAGTGGTCAGTCTTAGGCTCTATGTAGAGTGGTGATGGCTTAGAAAACAGGGTTAAGGTCTGTCACCTAAGTCTTTTCAACTTTATGAGCCGTGAGGGTCTCATAAAGAATTTTCTCCCTACGGGTCGAGAGGATCCCGTAGGTGTAATTTTCTTCTTAAGAATCGTGAGGATTCCTAAGTGTGTTTTCTCTTAAGGGTCGTAAGGATCTCACAAGAGAATTATCCCTCTTATAAGTCGAGAGGACCCGTAAGCGGTTGTTTCCCTCCTTGTCGAGATTCGACTTTGGAGAGTGTGGCCCATGAATAGTATGCAGGAGTCCATTTTGAATTGACTTGCAGGGCCCCAGTGCTCAGGAAACCGGTTTTTATCCCGATTGCCTAAGGCTTTTCCCTACGAGTCGGGACGAATCGATCATTTCTTGCAAGGATATCCTAACGTCACAGTTAACCTCTGCTCTTTACGACAAAGGTCCGTTAGGGTTTGTGGTACTAAGGTTTTGTCCATCGTACCGTCACTTTGGCTGATGTATTCCTCGATAGGAAATCTTGCTTGTTCGAGTAGCCTTGCGATTGTCGTGTCTCCGATCCCTTCGGGGGCTGGACAAGACATCTTCAAGCAATCCTCCTGGGCAGTTTGACCGTCGGAAGAGCAAGCGTTAGGAATTTTGCCATGTCGCTTTTTACTTGAGGTTAGGCTCATTTTGGAGAGCCCCGATGAGTCGAAACCACTCCGCGCTGGTGTGGGATGATCTCCGATGGTCTTTCAGGTTTTATATGAGTTACCGTCGAGACCCTGAAGCTAGGAATTTGTCCTTCGCTTCGTATGATGGCATTGCGTCTGCTGTATCGAGACGAATGTCGTAGTTGTCTCTAGGTTGCTGGTGAACCGTCGAGGTTTGGAACTAGGTATTTAGCCATGGCTCCGTTGTTTGATTGTCGCGTTTGAATCCTGCTGGAGGAAAACTGTTGTGGTGACATCTCGTCTGCTGTATCGAGACGAGCGTCGAGGTGGTGACCACTCCGCGGTGGTGTGGGGTGATCTCCGATTGTCTTTCAGGTTTTATATAAGTAACCGTCGAGACCCTGAAGCTAGGAATTTGACATTCGCTTCATTTGCTGGCGTGTTCGAATCCTGTTGGAGAAAGGACGGTGTAGTGACATCTCGTCTACTGTACCGAGACGAACGTCGAGGTGGTGACCACTCCGCGCTGGTGTGGGATGATCCCCGATAGTCTTTCAGGTTTTATATGAGTTACCGTCAAGACCCTGAAGCTAGGAATTTGGCCTTCGCTTCGTTTGCTGGCGCTGCGTCTGCTGTATCGAGAAGAATGTTATGGTGGAGTTGGGATTTTGCCGTCACTCTGCTTTGTTTCGACCGTGAGGTCTTTTGTTGACGTTGTATCTGCATCCAGCTGGACTGCGGAGGAACGCCGTCGTTGACATTTCGTCTGCTGTAACGAGACGAATGCTGAGGTGGAGCTGGGATTTTGCCGTTACTCTGCATTGTTTCGACCATGGGATCTTTCGTTGACGTTGCATCCGCATCCTGTTGGACTACGAAGGAACGCCGTTGTTGACATTGCGCCTGCTGTAACGAGACGAATGCTGAGGTGGAGCTGGAATTTTTCCGTCACTCCGCTTGGTGATGTTGCGTCTGAGTCCTGTTGGAATGAGGAGGATCACCGTTGCTGATTTTTAGGCTGCAGATATTGCCGTTAAGATTTGGAACTGAGGACTATGTCGTGGCTCCGTTTCGTTGTGTCGCTTCCGTGCCTTGCTGACATAAGGAGGAACGTTGTTGTTGGTCTTCTGGGATGCAGATGTGACCGTCGATACTTGGCTCTCTTTCTGATAAGGCTTGGTGGGATGATATGATCCTCTATTTGTTAGCGCCCCTGGATTGTATACAGGGATCGATATGATTCACCCGCAGGCATAAATTTCAGCTTTTATTTTATCTTATTTCTTTCCGCGATGCTCTATCATTTCATCTTTTATATCGCGAAGGTCGCGATTGCCCAATCATTTTGGCTATTTTTCGCGGTGCCCAATCATTTCGGCTATTTATTTTATTTTTACTCGCTGTTTTTTTTATTGCGAGTTGCCCAATCATTTCGGCTATTTCGCATGCATACATTTTCTTTTTACTTAATGATTTTTTTGCAAGTTGCCCCATCATTTCGGCTATTTCATATGGATGTACGGCTTGCTGGCTTTCTGCTGTAAGCTTGGAATTAGACACCGATTTCGGCATCAGCATCGCTACAACTGGAATATTGCCAGGAGCGAATCATCATTTACCTCTATCGATGTCGAGCAAAGGTGGCTTAGCGAACAGAGTTAGGATCCTGTCGACTAAGGCTTTTGACTTCATGAGCCGTAAGGGTCTCACAAAGGTATTTCTCCCTACAAGTCGTGAAAATCTCGTAGGTGTGTTTTCTCCTTAGGGATCGTGAGGACTCGTATGGCTTCTTGTAAGTCGTAAGGATCTTACAAGAGAGTTTTCTCCTTATAAGTCGAGAGGACTTACAAGGGTTGTTCACTACATGGACATATCCCTAGCCACGGGTGGGACTTGGTTAGGGAAATGTTTATTCGCGCCCGTGGATTGTATACAAGGGTCAGTATTGAGCCGCTTGTAGGGCAATATCGAAGGTTGTGGGGGTTGCTTAAGAACAGGTTCAGGTCTCTGTAACTTAAGACTTTCAAATCTTATGAGCCGTGAGGGTCTCATAAGAGGATTCTCCTTACGAGTCATGAGGATCTCGCAAGTGTAATTTCTCTTTAGGAATCGTGAGGATTCCTAAGTGTGTTTCTCCCTTGTGAGTCGTAAGGATCTCACGCAGGTGGTTTCTCCTCATAAGGTCGAGAGGACCCTGTAAGTGTTTTTTAACGAGGTTGCGCCCTTTCGGGTTTTCACAAACACCCGACGGTAGCCCTGCTGTTTTTACTCACGGAGCCCTTTCGGGTTTTCATCCGTGCCCATTTTGCTTATGGACATACCATTTTTTTTATTCTCTTTTTTTTATTCTAAACAGGTTGCGCCCTTTCGGGTTTTCACAAGACCCGCCGGTAGCCCTGCTGTTTTTACTCACGGAGCCCCTTCGGGTTTTCATCCGTGCCCATTTTGCTTATGGACATACCGTTTTCTCTTTTTTTGTTTCATTTATATATATATATATATATATATATATATATATATATATTAGCTTCAGGGTGTTGCGATCCGCCGTAGTTTCCTGACATCTCGGTCAACAGCTAGTTTTAGGACATAGTGGTCCGTCATTAGTTTTAGGACGTTTCGGTCCGGTGTTAGTTTAAGGACATTTCGGTCCGTCGTTGCCGTATTTGAGGCGGATTTTTAGTTTACGGACTTTTCGGTCCATGAGGCCTTCCCTATGAATGAGCATGATGCCCCCGGCATATCCATCTTTCTCGAAGCATGCGGTTGTGGAGGGCTCACCTTCCAGTTTTCGGACAGCGGGAACTTGCCTTGTTGATATTGGTCTTCAACCCAGTTTTTGAAGACGTAGCAGTTTTCGATCGGATGGCCCAATACTTGGTGGTAAGGGCAGTAATTAGAATTGTTGACATCATTCGGTTGTAGCTGGTGTTTCGGCTCCGGTAGAGTAATAAGCCTATTGTGCACTGCTAGCTCGAACAGCCTCCTTGTTTCATCCCGGGGAAATGAGTAAGGACGTTTCAACTTTTCATAGAGGGGTTGCCGCCTGTTGCTTTGGTGAACAACCGGTCTAGGGTCACTTGATTGTTGTTGAGCGTTGACGACGAAGGCCGTTTTTTCCTTCCCTTTATCCTTTTTGTTCGATCCCCTGTTTGCTGGTCCGGGATTCTTTCCGGGTAGCATGCGATTGCACGGCTGAATGTTCTCGCAACTTCTCAATTCTTTTGTTTCAGAAATGGATTCCTTGAAGAGAGGGCCGAGGGCTATTTTTTCTTCGGAGTCGCTCCCGAAGGTGAGAACTCGCGGTCCTTCGGGATCAACCCTATGACAATTGTCGGCAATTTTTATACGCTCATCTGTCTCACTTTTCTGCTGTCTATGAGCTTCACGCTTTGTCCTGTTAAAGTGTTGCTTGTGTGCGACATACCCTTGCCACCAATACTTAAAGTAGTTGCAAGCTTCAGTAGGATGTGTGATCTTCTGATGATATAAGCAGAAGTTAGGATATACGTCCGCTTCATTAAGATGTATCCCACTAGGAGAATTTTCTCTGTAAGTGGGCAGCCTCATCCCCATCGATATGGCTTGGGCGAATCGTTTCCTTGTCTTGATCCTGCTTTCATTTGCGGCGGATGTACTTTGATCTGGTGGGAGTGTTTCGACCCTTTTGTCCAGTCGTCGGCGTTTGGCCTTTTCAAATATGGCCATCTCACGCTCCCGATCAGCTTTACTTCTCAGGAAAGCTTCGTTTAGGAATGCGTCGATCATTTCATCTGACGGCCCTAGAAGTTCCGATTCAGGCTTGGCCCCCAGTTTCTTTGTGCAAAGAGCCTCTTCATTGTCTAGCGATGAATGAGAAATCACATGGCAACTTGCTACGTAATCCTCAGATTCGTCCGACGATTCTTTTCCATCATCTCCGTCCTCAAGAACGTGGCTGAGGAACTCTTGGAGCATGATTGGAGTCCGCGCCTTCTGGTTATACTCTTCCAACGCATCAATCTGCTTTTGTAGGTCTGTGTGCTTATCGCCAGGCTCCACGGGCTTCTTGGATTTCTTCTTCTTTTTTGAAGATTTCGACGGCTGGGTGTGAATGCTTTGGCTATCACCACCAATATTTGGAGTTGGGCACGGCTTCAGCATCCCTTTGATGATCTCAAGTTCCAACAGGTTCTTCCATCTTATCGCCAGGCATGTCTGAAGACCCTCCAGCATTCTTTTAGTTTCGGCTGATAGGGCGACCTCCCATGGAGCTTCCTCAACAAAAGAGCACGTTGCCCCCGGTGTGTTTGTCTTCTTAGGAGTGTGAGGCTGTGGCGGGTTCACCTTCCAGTTTTCGGATAACGCGAACTTGCCTTGTTGGAACTGATCCTCGATCCATCCTTTAAAGACGAAGCAATCTTCGATTGGATGGCTTACCACTTGGTGGTAAGGGCAGTAATTAAGATCGTTGACATTGCCTGGCTGCAACAGACGTTTTGGACTCGGCAGATTGATGAGTCTGTTGCGCACTGCCAGCTCGAACAGTCTCCTTGTTTTATCCTGAGGAAACGAGTAAGGACGTCCCAGTCTCTCCTCGAGGGATGGTCGTGGATGCACGTTGTTTTGGCGAACAACCAGTTTTGAGTTGCTCGGCTGTTGTTGAGTATTAGCGACGACGATCGCTTTCCCTTTTCCTTTCTCATTTCGAGAGTCTGGCTTTGGAGGAGACGGTCTGTGACCCATCTGGTCCATTTAGGCCAGTTTGTCGATCAAGGCCTGGAAAGTAGTTGGCTTGAAGAACATCATGAACTGGGAGATGACCGCTTGAGGGTCAAGAGTGCCCACAAACATGCCTACCGCAGGTGCTTCTTCGATGCGTTGTTCGCACATCGACTATAAGTTTCGCCACCGTATTGCGTATTGGACCCACGTCTCGCCTGGCTTCACCCTGGCATTAATCAGTGCCATTATCGGGGCGCGTTCACTAGCACTCGCGAATCTTTGTGTAAACAGTAGCTCCATCTCTGCAAATGTTTTGACAGAGTAGTTAGGTAGCTCCGAATACCATTCGAAGGCCGTTTCCGCTAAGTTACCGACGAATTGGTGAAGCAACAGTTTGTCGTCGCCTCCAGTGTTGCCGCATAAGGCCCTGAATTGAGCGACATGCTGATGTGGATTCCCTGTCCCCTTGTACACATGGAATTTAGGGATCGTATATCCCGACGGGTAACTGATTTGGTCATACCAGCCCGGATAGGGTCGTCCGGTTCTAACAATTTGCCCAGCCGCTTCATTCGCCTGATGAACACGTATCTGCTGAGCTATATAGTCGTCTAGTGCAGCTTTGGAAATGGTTTCTTCCTTGGCTGCTAAATGAGCCGGAGGAGGATTAGATGTATCCCCTCTATCGTCTTCAATAATGATCGGAGGTTCTTCAGCTGGAGGGTCCGGCTGTAACATCATTCCTACCATGTCTTGGAATAGAAGGGCTATTTGTTTTATATTGGCCGCTTGTTCCGCAGCCTCTTTGTCCTTCTTCTCAAGCATCCTACGAAGGAATTCGGTATCGGTCTCGTGTTCGCGACGTTGTTCTGATGACGCCTCTGGGCTTTCTTTTGGCCCGGTGAGTGCGGCCATCGCAGTTAGCATCTCCTGGAGCTTCTGCTGCTATTGTTCCTGGGCTCTGGTAATGGATTGGGTGAGTGGTCGGTGGCCCGTAGAAGCGCGGCTATCCTCCTTCCCAGATACCATGTAAATAGTATGGACCACCATGCCCCCATACTTGGGGCGTTTGGGCTCAGCATCTTTGTGGCCTGCCACATTCACAGGGGCTTTCTCTGGCCTCCTTTTCTTTTGAGTGGTCGAAGTTGAGGGAGCCGTCGCAGTGGGCACCCAGACAGCTTTTCGTGGCTTGGCAGGATGGCTTACTTCCTGTTGGACCTTTAGCTTCTTCTGTCGGCGGAGATAGTCTTGATCCATTACGGAGTCTTGGACTTGACGCCAGACCTTGTAAATTTTAGAGGACAGCCGTTGAGGGGGCTGTTCCAACTTCACCTTTGGGGCATTATCCAGAGGTGTAGGAGATCCTTTCAATACGGCAGTTGGTGAGTTTTTGCGTACCCTTCTTAGCGGTTCAAAGCTATTCCCGGTCGGAACAGCAGCATTAATTTCTGCCGTCGGGGCTGGTGGAGTTAGCCCAGAGGGAGAGTTGCCCTCATCCTTCCTTACCCGGCGCCAGTAACGACGGCGAGCATGTCGTGCGATTGGAGTTGGTTTAGCCGTAGGGGTAACCTCCTCAAGCCCCCTGTGTTGGTCAGAATTCGCTGGTATCAGCCTTTTAAAGACTGACGTCCGTTGAATGGGGACGGCCAACCTATCAAAAGCAGACTTCCGAGTAGGGGAAGCAACCTTGGTGATTTTTCCTGGAACGGGAGCGGAAATAGTCAGTCTTGTGAAGACCGGCCCTTTGGCAGGAGAAGCCGCCTTGACGATGTTGGGAGCAGGGATGGCTATCCGCTTCGGGATAACGCCTTCTGGTATTGCAGGCTTCTTCATGGGCCCGTTGGAGCTCTGGCCTAGTCTGTTAAAAACCGAGGCAGTGGAGTTGGGCGACCCGTTGAGAGGGGCCGCAGTAGTAGCAAGCCGATCGAATACCGACTTCTTGGGAGTTTCTTATGACGGTACAGGGACGTTGAAGCTCATAGGTGGGAGTATGGTCCCGAAGAATAGTCCAGTGGTGGCTTGAGTTACCTGTTCCACTAGCATCTTGAAAAGGGAGGCCACTTGGGGCCCATAAGTCACTCCTCCGGACGGGACAGAGTGAGGGTTGCAGTTGCAGTTAGTGCAGTTTGAAGCCATTAATCTTCTGTTTTCTGTACGGAGCAAGACACCAAATCTAAGTACCTCGAATCTACAGGCAACCATAGCAAACCGCGATTCATTCGCGAACACGACACACGAAGTGTGGAGTGGAAAGAGGAAGAGGTCCCACCGGGCGTGCCAGAATCTGTTTACCGCCGGAAACCGGGAAAGAAGGACTGTCTTGCCTGAATCTGGGGGCAGATGCTATTTGGTGCTATCCGTCCACCTCTTCGAAGAAACCAAGTTGATTTATGTCACTGTGTATCGAAGGTTTAAACGGATGCGGCCGATGTAGCAGACTTCGTCAGATTCCCCCTCGTCGAGTGGTTTATGATTGTGGAGACACTCTTCCCTACAGGCGCAAGCCCCTGCAGTTAATTACGCTACCGCATCGCGGTAACAACTTTCTCCTTCTCCAGATGGTCACTTCGTATCGTGGGTGTTTGTTTTGTTTTTGGTTGCCCGTAGATTGTATACGGAGACTAATTTATGTTGTCGCCCGTAGGACGTGGATTAGTCCAAATCCGTATTTTCTTAGATTTGGGTTTGGGGGTTGGGTTTAAGGATACGTTGGTCTCATTTGAGACTAAGATCAACTTAAACATTTGTTAAGGATGCATTACTCTAATTTTTAGACTAAGATCGACTTAACGGGATCGTTTAGATCCAACAAAAGAGCATTTGGGCTCTATTGTTTAGTTTAAGGACATTGCGGTCGATTACCAGTTTAAAGACATGATGGTCCATCATAGTCCGTGGAATGTATGGCCGTCGGGACCCGTCACCTCTCTGAAGATGTTGAAGGATTACAACGACAAATATCAGAAGAGTTCAGAGATGTACCCTTGAACCAATGTTGGTTGGGAGATCTATAGTCCAATTTGGGACTAAAGTCTATTTGAAAGTTTATAAGCATATGGGCTCAGTAATTAAATGCATAGCATTTGGCCTGTTATACCTTTACTTGGGCTCTGGCCTTCTTTAATAATGCATAGAATTGGGCTCTGTATTTAAATGCATAGCATTTATATTTGGCCTGTTAGGCCTTTATTTGGGCTCTGCCCTTTTAAATAATGCACTGCATTTATAATGGTATGATAGTGCGCCACATGTCTTGTCAGGCGCTTTGCGCCAATTAAGGAGCGCAAGGCGCTAGCGCATGTGCAGGTGACACGTGTCACGCTCTGCACCAAGCGCAAGTCAGTTAGCGCGGTGCGCTGCGCCAGTGCGCTGCGCTAGTGCGCTGCTGACACGTGGCGCGCTCTGATGCAGTGCGCCAATCCAAGAGCGCAGTGCTCTGTTTTAGAAGCGCAAAGCGCAGATCATTCTGTGATTGACACGTGGCGTGTTCTGGTGACTTGCGCCAATCCAAGGAGCGCAAAGGCGCATTTAAGAGTGCAGGGCACTGTACAATAGCGCAGAGCGCATCTTGATCCAATTCAGATCAAAGAAACAAGTTTTTCTTGTTCTAAAGAGGTTCTACCTCAAAATTCAAGAACCGGTGGTTCATCAAAAGGCTGTACCTTTATATAGATCAAAAGATCTAGGGGTGAAGTAAATTACTTCTTTAATCTTTTATGATTGGATCTTTATGATCTTTTTTCTTTTTTATATTGAAGATCTTGATCTTGTTCTTAGATCTTTGATCTTTTTAGAAGAAATTCTTCTTTTTTGTGAGGTGTTTTCATCTCTATTCTTCCAAGAATTTAATTCTTTACCTTGAAGAAGATGATCTTCTTTCTTCAAAGGCTTGCTTTTCAAATTTTTCAGAGGGTTCTCTCTTTTCTGTATGTGTGTATCTCTACGAGACTTGGAGTCTAGGGGCCTTTATATAGGGCCAATTGGTTTGTTAGGTTAGTTACAGAGATCTTTCTCTGATTGATCTAGGGATATTTCCCCACCGTTGGATCTTTGATCCTAAGGCCTCTGTTTACAGAAGATAATCTTCTTATTAATAAGATTGGAAAGATCTTTCTAGAATTTTAATTCTGGTTAATTAATAATTTATTATTTAAATTCCAGTGCTGGCGCAATTGGCGCCTGCGCTTGACACATGCCGCGCAGCGCAGAGCGCAGCGCGGCTGCGCTAGCGCGCCTGCGCTTGACACGTGTCGCGCAGCGCAGAGCGGCTGCGCTAGCGCGCCTGCGCTTGACACGTGTCGCGCAGCGTAGAGCGCAACACGACTGCGCTAGCGCACCACAGGTTGACACGTGGCGCGCAGCGCAGAGCGCAAATGATCTGAAGCGTTGCTTCATTTATTTTAAAATTTGAATTTTAAAACAGAGCCTTGCTCTGATTGGGGGTGCGCTGCCTTGGGCGTGATTAATGTCAAAAATTGTATTTACCGCAATCAAGAACGGCGTCGCTTCGCAGCTAGCCGGTGAGTACGGGTCGATCCACAGAGACTGGTAAATTCCTTTTATGTGTTTTAACGAGTTGATTCAAAGTGTCGTTTTGGTTGCTTTATAAAAATCTATGAAAACTGGATCTAATTAATCTAATTAAAAGTCTTGCTAGGGTTAGGCTTAGGGGAAGTTTTGGAGATTAACGTTTTTCTTCACCGCTTTCAATGCCTACTTTTTTAGATCTATTAGATGTTACGGTAATTATCAATCAAGTGGATCCAAATCTTTTGGGAAGATGTTTCTTCCTCTAGATTTGTATCCTTCCTTTGTTGATAATTACCCTAACCCCCATGGAAAACGCGCGCAACCGGCCATTTATACTACGGTTCACCGTTACCTCTAGGGGTAGGGTGCCGTAGGGAGCGGTTGTGCGCGTATGCATGGAGTTCTAACTCTTAAGTGAAGGTGGTATTGAAAGGGGTGAGAGATCTCATCTCTCAACCCTTTCCCTAAGGTTAACCCTAACAAGCAAGGAGACTACTCGCTCATTAGGGAATGATAAAATATACTAGAAAATAAAAGCAAGGACATAAAATTACCTACTGATTTGATGGCTCCCTCCAAGTAGAAGACAGAATAGATCTGAATATAATTCCCAGAAATTCTGAATTTTATTTATTGAAAAGAGGCATAGGGTTTTACAGATTTGAGATTACAATTTATAAGTAAACAGGAGAATTAGGGTTTTAGAGTCTCGCACATGCGCAATTACTGATTTGACCTCTAAAAATCCCAACACCCGAACCGTCGCACCGACACAAGAAGTCGGTGCCGACACGTGCAATAAACAGCCGCAGATCCGCGGCAAATGTTGGCTTGGGCCGCGGATCCGCGGCCCTTTGGTGGGCTTGGCTCACCAAAATTCCTGTGCTGCATCTTGGTTGTTAGGGCTTCTTAGTTCTTCATAACTTTTCTCTGTTTGGCTTCTGGGTCTTCTCCAGATCTTCAGTGAAAACTTGTTCGTATCTTTTGACCGTTCACTTTGACATTTTGGACCTTGCACTGTTCTTCGTCTAGGCTTGACTAGGATCCGTCTAATTGTTGGTCAAAAGTCCCTTTTTCTGTTGTTTTGTGTCTTTTTCACTGTATTTGCTCCAAAAACCTGTATCCTGTAACATGCAACAAAAGTGCGTCAAGAGTACCTGTTTATTTATAAAACGGATAAGAATAGGGGAATAAAAAATGCAATATTATGGTCTAAACAAATACCCCCAAACTTACCTTTTGCTCGTACTCGAGCAAACTTATTATTTTATTCTCTAAAATCCTAACCACACTTTCGCAGGGAAACACGATTGCACTGAGCACGTGCAATAAGCCGTTAAACCTCTAGGTGTCCCTAGTAGGAGGAGTGTTGTCTCCTGAGGGTTTTCAGCGGATTACACCCACAAAATCCTATCAACTCGGCCCATTGACTTTTGTTCTCCAATTAGGTTTTCTAACAAGGAGTTCTATTATCTTATACTTGTAAATTATCCACCCACATTTTTCACACTTCCTCATCATTTAACTTAAGATTATATATATCCTATAGACTTACTTAGCTTTCGGCATTTCCTAAGTTTTCCTTCTAGGGTTCAATCTCCACTTAAGAATTTTTATCAACTCTACTAAAGATACAAATTCTATTCTTCATTCCTTTCTCTTATCTAAATTCCGATCACATATCCCTACGTGTGTGTATATATCAACCCTACACTTGGAAATTCAAATCAAGCAATCATACTCTCGTCCATTGTCTAAAGCACTTATTAATTAGTGAATTTTTAAATGAAATTTGCTTACACATCCTTCATGCGACCGTTAATACTTCTTGAGGTACCAACGACCGATTACAAAATGCGTTTGCACTTTAAATCGTACTTCCTAGTCTTTGCAATACCCAAATCTTTAGCAGTGACTCCTAAACCAGTTGGTCTAAGGCACTAGGTGATGAAGCACCCTTGCTAAATATTTTTCTATTTTTGCAACCTTAAGTATTCACAAAAACCAGTGTCCATTTTTTTATTCTTTATTCACTTTTTCTTTATTTTCATTGTACTAAGGACTTTAGACAAGAGCAATTCAAGGTCTCCTCTACTATTCCAAGTTTCAAGGTGCGTGATTATGCAATTTGTAGGGTATACGTTTTCAGAATCTAGACTTAAGCTAGGAACTATTTTTCAAACTTATACTCTAATAAGAACATCAATACTCTTCCCTTGTTTCGGCTTAGCCCAAAAAGTGAACCCAAAATTTGCCTATTTCTAAATAAACTACAAGGCTTATACTTTCTACCGTTAAACTTTAAGGAAGGTTATCTTTAGGGTTTTTAACTTACTAAGTCTAAGATTTAGTTCTTCCTAGCTAGTTGACCTATTTGTCAAACTTAAATCAATTAGACCAAATTGACTACATTGATTTTTATAATTTTTGAAATTTTTCAATTTTTATGGGTTTTCAAATAAATATGCAAATGCAAAAATATGTACAAATGAATGCGAAGGAAGAAAACGTACCGAGCATACCCCCAAACTTGAACTTAACAGTGTCCTCACTGTCATGCTAAACCAAGAGGGTCAAAATACCGGCACTTCCCTGTTTATTTATTTATAATTTTTTAATGTTTTGAATTTTTTTTTTTATAGAAAAAGAAAACAAAAGGATATACACATATATACAACAAGATTCCCCCCAAAGTTAAGCTTGGCCTTACACAAGCCAAATGTTAACACCAACCATTCAAAAATCTTATCATGGTAATGGTAGAGTTGGTGCAAGAATGGGATGGAAAGAAAAGAGATGAAAAGAACGCGAGACCGTGTGGAAAGAAGAATGGTAGAATATGGTCTCAGTGGTGGAGAAGAAAGACGGAAAGAAGAAAGAAGTGGAGTGCGATCTTGAGGGTGTAAATTGAGTGAATAAATTAGCGCAATTTGTGATGACCGATGTGTTAAAAGCGATTGCGCTAACCTACCAACTCGTCGTGCAATGGGGTCAAATCCCTCAAGATTCGCAAGAAAACATGGGTACGCCGAACTTGGTATAGGAGATGAAAGCGTAACGGTCATTTGTTCGGTCAGAACAATAGAAAGGAGGGAGGGTGATATAACAGTCAAAGGTTCAGGAGGCTGAATTGGAAAATCCGACACATCAAATAAAAATGGTTCAACCTCGATATTATCCTCAAGACTCTCCTCAGTACTATCCTCAATATTTAATCCATCCATGCCATTATCATCAAAATCTAGACGCATATGAGATTCGGGGGAAACATTTAATAACTCAGGATGATGATTTGAACATAAAATTTCAAGCAAATCGACAGGTTCATCATCCGAAATATTCCCGGCGTCTATATCCTCAATCAAGTGAAAATCAATTTCTTTAGACACCTCCTCAAAAGCATGGATGTTTATCAATGTAGGTTCTAGAGTGGATGTGTAAAGGTTTAACGGATTAGGTGCGGTTTCACTCGAAAGGGGTTCTTCACAATTTGGCAAATCAAGCACTACAAAATCACACAACTCATTTTTATTTTCAACAGGTGAACTATTTAGGGCAATCAATGGAAAACAGGAGTTGTGGGCTTCAATTGGGTATGGGTAGGTTTGATTTGGAAATCCTCTCTCATTCTCACTCTGTCCAACCGCCTCCTCATACATTGAAAAATTTGGAGCTAGCGGGAAACTAGCTACAGGTTCACTCGGTTGCATAAGGGTGGCCATGGACGCTTCCACATTCCTCATCATTTTGTTTGTTGCAGCAATATAAGCCTCCAACGACTCTTCCAAACTAGACTTAGGTGGTGAGGGGGTTTCAGTAAAAAATTCAAAATTGGTTGGGTATGTGAAACTCCCTAATGGCTGTGTCGAAACAGCGTCTAGTGAAGGTGGGAAGGTCGTGTATGACTGGTAGGAAGTGAGTGGTAAGACAGGAGTAGGGTCAACATATGGATAAGAAGGTGAATAATCGTGCTGATCCCTAAAACTAGATGAGTGGAGAGGGGTGAAAGATCGACTGCGAGATTGAGCAATATGCTCAGCAATGGACATCGGCCTAGGAGTGACAGAAGGACTTGAAGAAGTGGTATCAACATATGTAGGTTGTAAAGGTTGACTCGGTTGACACAAAGTGGGTTGAAAAGTCAAACTATTTCTCCTAGACGCCTCTATTTGATCTTTCAACGAAATTTTTGGCAAGGAGGGATCGTTTTTAAATTGACCGAAACAATTAACGAACGACGCAAAGTTAGGTTCGGGATACCAAAATTCGGCAAGAGATTTATGATGTGGGGTACCCATGATAGAAGAATGAGAAAAGAAAGAAGGTAGGTGGTGCAAGTGGGGTGCAAGGATTTCTTAGCGACAAAATTTTTGCAAGTTTTTAAAAGATTTTTCTTTATTTTTTTATTGGAGAGTTTTGCAATAAGCTTTAAGAAAATGGGACTCGTGACACAAATGTATCAACCACACATGCACAATCAGGCCTAGATCTAGGGTTGCCTAGGTCTGCTAGACAGCTCCTAACTAGGGCTAGAAATAGGACCTCAAACCGTCTCTTCACGGACAAATACGGCCAGGTAAGTGGGAAGGAACCACCACTACAGTGGGCCTAATTAATAACCACTAGCCTAGACACCGCAATGTCGGTTAGGATAAACGGTCGATGCCTATACTAGTCCTTTTCCTATTGAGCTCGATGTCCTTAGGTCTGAGTCTAATCTTTTTTAATTAATTGTGGTCGATGCAAAATGCTTTAGGTGTTTTCTGGGGTCCTGAGAAGGGTGATGAAATCCCCACCCAATCTGAGTTTGGTCAATTAGCCCCTTAGTGTCCGGTTAAATTATGCAAAACAGTAAAATTTCACTTGCAATCAATTTTTAGCGCGGCGCAAAGAAACCTGCAGAAAATCTGTCATTTAGAAGGGGGAGAAAGACTCTTTACGCAAAGAATTCCTGCAGAAAATTTTTTTTACAGTGGAGATATGGAGGTTGCAGAGGGGAAGAAAAGAGAGCAAACCATGTAATTTTTATGCGCTGACGTGGCAGAACAGCGGTGGTTCCGCGGTCTAGGGCACCAATATGCGGCGGAAGCGCGGTTGGTTAAGGGAATCAGGCTCTGAAAAATTCTCTGTTGTTCTGTACCTTCAGTTCCTCTCTGTTCTTATATGTACTTTTCTGTTTTTCCCTCTGTAAAATTCCAGATCCGCCATTCATCGCTGTTCCTGCAAGATTCAAAAGATACACCCTTCAAACAGATCAAAGTTGATAATTTTTGTATTTTTTTATATTTTCAGATTTTTATAATTTTTAAAATTTATATCAACCCGAAAATTCAAAAAAAGAAAAATTACGCCGTCCCCGGCAACGGTGCCATTTGATTAATGTCAAAAATTGAATTTACCGCAATCAAGAATGGCGTCGCTTCGCAGCTAGCCGGTGAGTACGGGTCGATCCACAGAGACGGGTAAATTCCTTTTATGTGTTTTAACGAGTTGATTCAAAGTGTCATTTTGGTTGCTTTATAAAAATCTATGAAAACTGGATCTAATTAATCTAATTAAAAGTCTTGCTAGGGTTAGGCTTAGGGGAAGTTTTGGAGATTAACGTTTTTCTTCACCGCTTTCAATGCCTACTTTTTTAGATCTATTAGATGTTACGGTAATTATCAATCAAGTGGATCCAAATCTTTTGGGAAGATATTTCTTCCTCTAGATTTGTATCCTTCCTTTGTTGATAATTACCCTAACCCCCATGGAAAACGCGCGCAACCGGCCCTTTATACTACGGTTCACCGTTACCTCTAGGGGTAGGGTGCCGTAGGGAGCGGTTGTGCGCGTATGCATGAAGTTCTAACTCTTAAGTGAAGGTGGCATTGAAAGGGGTGAGAGATCTCATCTCTCAACCCTTTCCCTAAGGCTAACCCTAACAAGCGAGGAGACTACTCGCTCATTAGGGGATGATAAAATATACTAGAAAATAAAAGCAAGGAAATAAAATTACCTACTGATTTGATAGCTCCCTCCAAGTAGAAGACAGAATAGATCTGAATATAATTCCCAGAAATTCTGAATTTTATTTATTGAAAAGAGGCATAGGGTTTTACAGATTTGAGATTACAATTTATAAGTAAACAGGAGAATTAGGGTTTCAGAGTCTCGCACATGCGCAATTACTGATTTGACCTCTAAAAATCCCAACACCCGAACCGTCGCACCGACACAAGAAGTCGGTGCCGACACGTGCAATAAACGGCCGCGGATCCGCGGCAAATGTTGGCTTGGGCCGTGGATCCGCGGCCCTTTGGTGGGCTTGGCTCACCAAAATTCCTGTGCTGCATCTTGGTTGTTAGGGCTTCTTAGTTCTTCATAACTTTTCTCTGTTTGGCTTCTGGGTCTTCTCCAGATCTTCAGTGAAAACTTGTTCGTATCTTTTGACCGTTCACTTTGACATTTTGGACCTTGCACTGTTCTTCGTCTAGGCTTGACTAGGATCCGTCTAATTGTTGGTCAAAAGTCCCTTTTTCTGTTGTTTTGTGTCTTTTTCACTGTATTTGCTCCAGAAACCTGTATCCTGTAACATTCAACAAAAGTGCGTCAAGAGTACCTGTTTATTTATAAAACGGATAAGAATAGGGGAATGAAAAATGCAATATTATGGTCTAAACAGGGCGCAGCGCTCCTTGCGCTGGCGTGTCTGCTTTTGACATGTGGCGCACAGCGTGCAGCGCAAGGAATCTGAAGCGTTGGTTCAATTTTTGAATTTTGAAATTCAAACAGAGCTTTTCTCTGATTGGGGGAAACAGACCAGTTAAGTGGGGCCAAGGTATTTTCGAAGTTGGATCTCCGTTCTGGCTATCATCAAATCAGAGTAACAGCCGAGGATATATGAAAGACGGCTTTCAGGACCCGATACGGACATTATGAGTTCCTCGTGATGTCGTTCGGTGTTACCAATGCTCCAGCGATATTCATGGATTTGATGAACAGGGTGTTTGCGAAATACTTGAACACGTTTGTCGTTGTGTTTATCGACGACATACTAGTCTACTCGAAGACCCGGGAGGAACATGTCGAGCATTTGCGCACGGTTCTACAAATTCTTCGGGGAGAGAAGCTGTATGCGAAATTGAGCAAGTGTGAATTCTGGCTCGACAAGGTTCAGTTCTTGGGACACATTGTTTCGGGCAAAGGCATCTCAGTGGACCCGGCAAAGATAGAATCTGTCAGAGACTGGCCGACGCCGAAGTCAGTGGCCAAGATCAGAAGCTTTCTGGGATTGGCAGGATATTATCGGAGGTTCGTCCAAGACTTTTCAAGAATCGCTGAACCGTTGACGAGGCTGACATGGAAGGATGTACCGTTTGCATGGACAGAGGAGTGTACCCAAGCATTTGAGACACTGAAGCAGAAGTTAACCACAGCGCCCATTCTTACAGTACCAGATGATTCCAGTGGTTTGGTGATACATAGTGATGCCTCAGGGAAGGGATTAGGCTGTGTTATGATGCAGCACGGTCGGGTGGTTGCTTATGCCTCTCGACAGCTGAGAAATCACGAGAGGAGCTACCCTACGTATGACTTGGAATTAGCTGCAGTGGTTTTTGCATTGAAGATTTGGAGGCACTATTTATTGGGCGAGAAGGTGGAGGTGTACACGGATCATAAAAGTCTGAAGTACGTCTTCACTCAGAAAGAACTAAACATGAGGCAGCGCCGATGGCTAGAACTGATGGCAGATTACGACTTGAACCTTCAGTATCACCCAGGGAAAGTAAATGTTATACCAGATGCTCTCAGTCGCAAGCCAGCAGTCATGATGTTGACCAGTCAAAAAGCATCATTGAGGACTTTCAGAGACTCGAGCTTGAGGTCGTTACACCGAGCGCACTCAGTCAATTTTGGCAACTACAGGTGCAGTCTTCTCTTGTGGATCGCATCAAGGCTGCACAAGCGGATGATCCTCGATTGCAAATGTTCAGAGCGCAAGTAGAAGCCGGGCTGAGAACGGACTTAATCATATATAAAGGCGGTTCTCTGAGATTCGGTAGCAGACTATGCGTACCCAAGGGAGATGTTCGAGAAGAGGTACCGGCTGAGGCGCATAGTTCGGCTTATTCTGTGCATCCGGGAGGTACAAAGATGTATCGGGACCTAATACAGCATTTTTGGTGGAACGGGATGAAGCGAGAAATTGCGCGGTTCGTATCTAGGTGCTTGGTATGCCAGCAGGTGAAGGCGGAACATCAGAGGACATCAGGATTGTTACAACCGCTTCCGATACCAGAATGGAAGTGGGAGCACATTACCATGGATTTAGTGACGGCCTTACCACGGAGCCCTAGGGGCAACAACGCCATTTGGGTTATCGTCGACCGCCTCACGAAAGCTGCACACTTCTTACCATTCCGAGTGGGACAGTCAACAGAGTCACTGGCACAAAGATACATGCAGGAGATAGTACGACTTCACGGAGTTCCGGTTAGCATTGTATCAGATCGAGACACTAGATTCGTTTCGCACCTCTGGAGTAGCTTACAGGAGAGTTTGGGTACCCGCCTCAAGTTCAGTACAGCTTATCACCCGCAGACGGATGGACAATCTGAGCGTACGATTCAGATGCTCGAGGATATGTTGAAGGCCTGCATGTTGGATTTTCAAGGTTCCTGGGAAAACCATCTGCATCTAGTCGAGTTTTCCTATAACAACAGTTATCAGGCTAGTATCCAGATGGCTCCTTTCGAAGCACTTTACAGACAGAAGTGTCGATCCCCAGTTTGTTGGGATGATGTGGGAGAACGAAGATTACTGGGTCCCGAGCTCATTGTTCAGATAGTCGATAAGGTCCAAAAGATCAGGCAACGTATTAAGACGGCTCAGGATCGACAGAAGAGTTGGGCAGATACCAGCAGGAGAGCGCTAGAATTTGAAGTCGGAGATCACGTGTTCCTGAAGATTTCCCCTACCCGCGGAGTTATCAGGTTTGGAAGCCGCGGGAAACTCAGTCCCCGTTTCATCGGACCTTTTGAGGTGCTAGAGCGAGTAGGAGAGGTGGCCTATCGACTTGCCCTGCCTCCATCGCTAGCTGTTGTGCACAATACCTTCCACGTGTCTCAGTTGCGGCGTTACATTCGGGATGAGAGCCATGTTCTGGACTATTCGGAGTTAGCTTTGGGAACCGATCTATCTTACGAGGAGCAGCCCACCACCATCCTCGACCGTGAGAGAGAAAGTGCTGAAGAACAAGGTCATTCCGTTAGTCCGAGTGTCTTGGGGTGGTCGTTCCCCAGGGGAATCTACCTAGGAGCGTAAGGAAGATATCCGTGCACGTTTTCCATATCTCTTTGTTTAGTACTTTTGTTTCGTTGTCTCCTCTTTAAATTTCGAGGACGAAATTTTTGTAAGGGGGGTATGATGTAAATCACCGTTTCCATCTATAGAATCTTTCTATATTTTTCCCAAGTCTCCCGAATATTTTCTCTTTCCTCGTAATTTTGCGTGAAACTGGTTGTTTAAATTTTTAGCATTTAATTTTCCAAAACAGTTTAAAATTAAAACCAAACTTATATTAAAACCTCAGCCCAAAAACCAAAACTATATACATATTAAAAACCCCAGCCCAACAAAGAAAAAAAAACAAATGAATTACTCAAATAATTCCCCAAGCCGGCCCAGCCCATTCCCCTAAAGCCTACCCAAATGCCCGCGCCCACAAACCCGATCCGGCCCATGCCCTAACCCTTCTTCCCCACTCGTTCTTTCCCGCTCGTTTTTTTTATTTCCCTGCGCAACCCACGTCGCCCACGCCCCCGCGTCTTCGCCAATGTCCCCGACTGTGTGCCCCACGACCCTGACCATGACCACACACCCTCCTCAAGCACCTCTCCTCGTCTCTAACACCCTTCTCCTCACACTCTCAATCTCTCCCTAACTCCTCTCCTCTCTCCAAACCCACTGCCGTCATCCCTACCCCCACCGCCGACGACGACAAGGACGACCACCTAAACCACGACAATCTCCTCGTCTTTCCTCCCTCGCTCCTCTCTCCAAACCTCAAACCCCTACACTGCCTCACCCCCTCGCTTGCACACTGAACCCCACCGCCGTGCTCGAAGCCTCCCCTGCACCCTCACGCCGACAAGCCCGTGAACCACCTCGTCGACTCCTTTACATCCTCAGCATCACCTCCTCCGAAACCCGAGCCCCTACTGCTTCCTCCCTCTCTTCAAAACCACCAAGCTCCGAACCCTCCCTGTGCCCACCGCTGGAGCGACCACCACCGACCATCGCCGACCCCAGCATGCCCAAGGAGATCCACAGCACCATATTCCGCCTCCAGCGATCGCGAGCCGTCCCCGGGCAACTCCGACGACGAACCCGAACTCGAGCCGAGGCCGTGAATCCAAACCGTGCCGTTCATCGCACGTTCGTGCCGTTGCCGCTGCCGTGCGTCGCCAAAACGTCTCCAGGCAAGTACCCTACTTGCTACATGCTAGATTATTTCCGTTACAATTCAAAATTATATAAATTCCATGTCTACGATTCGTGAAATCTTATATGACATAAGTGTTTGATGCAAAACCCGAATCAAAACTCTCCATTAAACTGACGGAGCTTGATTATATATGCTGGCCTGTGTGGAAATGAACATTGTGGTGAAATTTGACTTGAAAATATAATCGATACTGGCTTGTACGATCACCCCAATTACAACCGTTAAAACTGAAAATTTCGCGCGTCTGAAATTTGTTAAAATCATAATTAATTGTGTACACATTTAAATGATGCGTTCAAGGGCTCAAATCGAATCCCACTTGACGACCTAGAACCCATAAAATTTTTACATTGTTTCTGTACTGAAAATATGACGAGAACTGGTTCGGAGAGCGGCTCTGGACTGCAGTCCAGAGAAGCTCTGGCTGTTGATTTCTATCTCGTAATGCTTACTACTTTGCTGCCTGAACTTGTATGTTGCAGAACCCTACACTTTATTGAATATGAAACTGTTATATAAATAACTCAAGTGATTTCACCCCTTTTTATCGTCGTTTACTATTTAAACTGCAATTTAAAAGAACAGGACGCATAGCAGTCCCACACAGAAACAGAACTGATACCCTAGTGTTGAACAGTACATAACATCTGACGTAGAGACGCGATTGAGAATCCGTCTGGTGCGTTGGAAACTATATTGAAAAACCTAAATTTCATTTAACTGTAGCGTTGCTAAATTCTGATCCCAACTAGGTGAAAATTGTGCAGCAAAATGGACGTTCAGTTCAGAAACAGAATTTCCTGCAGCGAACACTTAAATTGAAATGGCTGTAACATGAATACCCGAAATCCAATTTCACTGAAACAAATTTTGCTGAATTTACGAAAAAGTATACTTGTTACCGTCTTTGTATCTTTTCTTTTAATTCTGAACATATGATTTACTGCAATTTTTATAAGCTCATGAGGTGCATACTAGTTCATATTACACATGACTCGTTAACTGCATAAAGGCACATATATTACCCGATTACCACCCCCATAGTGATAGTGCGCGTTATTATTTAGTGTACAATACATTATCGTGCATGAATGATATTGGTTTAGGAGTGTCAAGTACGCCAATGGAAAAGTGAATGATTCGTGACAGTGAATATTACAGTGAACAGTGACAAAACGTGTTATTGGTGCATACTTGTACACGACTAAATCATAATCATCAATAGTGTAAACCTGGGGGAAAAGGGGAAATCGAAGTGGAAAGAGCATCGTATTTAGCGAGGACCGTGATTTAGAGGATGATCATTCGAACAGCGACTCTTATATATATTAGGTAGGATCTAGCGATCCGGCTGACAGGGTTATGTCCCGGGCATGTGGGCCATTGTCTCGGGTATGTACGAGACCCTCGTTAAACATGATCCTCCTTTCTACAACTCGATTTCAAACATGACTTAGAGACTGATAGGGACACAGATCATACTTTGCATCATTTAATGACATAGTGATTATCTGCATTTTACCTCCACTGTATTACCTTATTTGCCTGTTTCGTGTCACTATTATTATATTTCTATTACGTCACTCTGACGACCTGAGTATGCATGCTCAGACTGGGAGGAAGAACCAGCGCGGGAGTCGGATTTACCCTTCGAGCTAGCGAAGATTTATTCTGGAGTACCTTTTTCTTCTTTTCGGCTTCCCCTAAAGAGACCTTGTAATCGAACTCAGTTAGTAGTTCTTTTCTTGCTTATTTGTAAATTGTGAACATGAAAGTTGATGTAATAATTTAGTGATGTATTTCCTGTTAGTGTATATGCCCTAGAGGCCATTACTGTATCATACTGGTTTGTATATTACTTAATGGAAGCTTGGGATATTCACCTTGTATATACAATCTTGCTCAAAATAGTAGTATGCTACTTGGTTTGTTTCTACTTCAATGTGTACATGTGTTTATTTTAGTATATCACCTATACACATTAGTGGAGCCCTTAGGATCTTTGCTTGATTACCAGCGTTGTGATGGCAGTCACACTAGTGGGGGATGGGTAATCTATAAGCACATCCTTACGCAGGTCCCTAGTCGCAGGACTATCGAGACAGGGCATCGATACTCCGGAGTAGACCAGCGCATGCGCTTCTCATCCCAGTGTGGGAGACGGTCTGTCCCACAGCCGTCAGTACGTCGTACTTGAGATAGTATGCGGGTGCTCGTTAGGTTACGAGTACACTGAACAGGACTCGTCGAGAACTGACTAGTTGGTATTATACCTATCGTCAGTTATCAGTTCCCAGGTGACATGAGTACAGCTTAGTCCGCTGACTTGACACTGGCACTTCGCCTCGAGTGTGTTCCCACTGTACTTTGATTACTACCCTACCACGGCTCAAAGGAGTCATGCAAACAGGTGGTAGTTGGGTGCAGTCCCGAAGCACTTGGAGGCAGTGACGGTTAGACAGGATTCGTCTCTCCCAGCATTGGGGGTTGACATCGCGCTGTGTCTAGGAGAGCCATTACACGAGTAGTCCCTGGCCAGTGCAAGCGAGATATACTGGTAGGCTTCCAGTGTTATCTCAGGGTGTTTTGGGCTTCACTCCGACACGACTTGTACCGCTATTAGGGGACTGACGTTTACCGCCCCCTAGACCCGCCATGCGATGTATCAGACGAACAGACCGGACTGTACGGAGACTGTCACATTCAGACTCAGTAGGAGTTCAGATGGGGTTCACCTCGTCAGTCTTCTTGTCGGCATCTACCTGGGGACTGTTACGCACAGCTAGTGCCGCTTGCGGTCTGTGGTTAAACCCACTGCCAGCGTAGTGTCGAGTCTTTAGAGTCCCACACAGAGGGCTATTCGCCTTTGGGCAAAACTGAGTAGAGGTCGCATGGTTTTGCGACAGGGTTCGTTCTCATCCGCGCACTTGTGCACGTTTGGAGTCCGGACGGATATTACTAGTAGGCTCTGGATTGAGCCAGATACTAGTATATGTTTTGGGGTTAGTTTTATCTCATTGTATTCATGTTCCTCGGAACAAGAATGCGGGTGTGTATGCACAGTTGATTGAGGCGGAGGAAGAGGATTTTCATTAGGGTTTCGGAACGGGTGTGTATGCACAGTTGACAGTCGTCTTTTTCCAAACCCTAATGAATTTATGATATATCAATTAATAATATTAATTAAATGAAATTGTGTCATGGTTGGGTTTGTTGACTTGTTGACCAAGGTTGACTTGTTGACCATGGTTGAAACTTTGACTATCATCATTACATATCAAAGATACTCTTTGATTCTAGTAAAACCATTTAATGTGTGTAATGATAATTGTCATTCCAAACCATCCATCAACTATTTCATTTAGATTATTATTATTAATTTGATAATTCATTTCATATTATGTTATGGTTGTAAAAAGTTTATTCATTCTATCATAACACTTCTCTCTCCTCTCTTCTTCTTCCTCCTCCTCTAGTTCAAGGAGACTCACTCTCATGTGTTGAGAAACCCCCTCCTCGAGATAAAAACACCCCAAAACCACTCTCTACTCACTCTAGGGTTAGAGGTCTAGCAAGCCAAAGACCCTAGTTCTCTTAAAGTTCGAGAAAGGAGCCCGAAGGTTGAACCCTCAGGTGGATCCATCTTTGACGGAAGAAGGCGACGAGGAAAGCACCATCCAACCCCTACAAAGGTTTCAAGAAGAAGGAGTTCAAGTTAGGTATAACCTCCTTTCCGAGTAGCTAACTCTCTTTAGCTTGGTAGCTAGTTTAGTTTAAAAAAGATCCCGACTTTTGTTAGTCCATGTTGCCTAATGCGCTAAAAATTTGATTTTTATACCGTTTCCGCCTCCCCGCAAGAACCGGGGTTGGCAACGTGGACTTACAGTGGTATCAGAGCCTAACTAAACTTAAACTAGCTTAATAGTAAAGTGTATGGAAGTTCGATCGGAAAAATCACAAAAACCTAAACATCAAAACCCTAACTTTCTGTTGAAATTTTTTGTGCTCTAAAGATAAAAAGTTTTACTCCAAAAATTGGCTCAGGGTTTTGTGAAGACACCCACCAAAAACGGTCGCCTGAACCCTTCAAACCGCCACGGTTCCGCGGCAATGGGTATACATTTGCCGCGGAACCGCCGCCGTTTTGGCTTGTCTCGTGACCGGGTTTGGTGCAGTGTTCTTCTGGTAAGGTTTTGGGATTTTTAAGATGGTTTATTTGTGCCCAGGTTTTCCAGAAAAGAAATTTGTTTTTGGGGGCCTATAAATCCGTATTTTTTGGATCGAACTTCACTATACTTTGACTAATCTGTTATATCTGTGATGTTTGTATGTATTGAACGTCGGCTAATCGCTATATGTCGATTAGTCGGAATTATACATATCTGTGATCTGTGTTTGATGATGGTATGTGTATATGAATGCGTTGGACTGTCGCGGGTGAATAGCCGGGGTGGATATGAGATGAGTGTTTTCTTTTTCTTTCATTCATGTAATATGTAAATTGATGTAATATTATTTGTATGGCCGCACAACCGGGTCGGGGTTGTAGCCGTCATTGTATAATTCTTTTTACTGTTTTTGCTCCTAGGATAGACCTATGGAGGGGTGCACAAACTACCGGGTATCTCGAAGTGCCGAGTGGCCTACTCACGGCGTTGAGGGAGGTTGCTCCACTTCGGATACTTGGCGGGTAGTTTGCCGCACCCGTAGGGGTCTTGGGTGGGGTTTTGGCTAATCACCGCGACCGTGTAATCCGCTTTTCGTTGCAGGCTCGAACGGATTGCGGATTCCTAGTATATCCAATGTATTCATCTGTGATCTGTAATTTCTATCATTGCTATATATTTATAACTATTTAGGCGTTGCTTATGTTTTACAGCCGCGCTAGCCCAGCCCCCGCTCTGTCGTTAGTTAAGTAACCTAACGGGTGATGACGGGGCCCCGTGGCGAATGCGAATGGCATAAGCGTACGTCATATTTTGGTTGTTTTCTGCAATGGTAGGATTAATTGATGGGACACATTAAAAGAACTAATGCAAGAATATCACGCATTAAAAGAACTAATGCAAGATAATAAACCAAGCAAAGTCGTTGTAACACTTTCAAAAAACCACTCGGTTCTTTTCAAAACTAACTTTTAAATGCGGAGCTTGAGCCACTCCTTTTTAAAAGCTATCTCGTTCCATCGATCATATCAAGTTCACTGCGTTCACGGTTTTACCAAAACCATTCGTAGCCCTCCGTCGTTTCGCATGAATAGGCAATAGTATTCAAGCTATGTATGTTGGCCAAAGTCAAGGCATAGTGATTGGTAGCTATTGGGTTTCATGTGTAGCATAGATAGATGCGTTGGTTTGGGACAATCGTACTGCCATTTTGGCCAAAGTCAAGGATAGGTACGGGAGGATCCAAATTAACCTGGATAGTGACGGGTAGAACTTGACATGTGACTTATGATATTTTGGCCAAAGTCAAGGTCATAAGAGCATGGGGCAAAAATCCACATCGGGAGTTTCATAAGTACTGAAACTTGCTAGATTTGCATACCATTTAGAGTGTGATGATTCTGGTAGGATTCCTTCAGTTTCGTCACGCGATGATATTTGGATCCCGATCCTACTGTGAGTATATGCTACTCCTCGGCAAATTTCTCACTAAACGATCAATGCTATAAACCTAGTAGGTGTCTAGAAAGGTGTTAGCGGGGCTACGCCCCCAGGGAAAAGAGGTTCTTAAATTAAGGAACTTCGCGAAAGCGTTGGAAAACCTCCCTCGAAGTACCGACACTGGCCTGGCTGAACGGTTAAGCAAGTATTGTGCGGTGGGATTGATCCCGACTAATTCTTCCTTTATGGTTTGAGGAGGGATTCGAGAGACAGTGGGAGACATCCTGTTTAGACAAACTAAAAACCATTCTAAACTTGCAAGAGCATCGTGCTGAGTGTTTCTTCTCTCTCTCCTAATTGCAGCGACCAATCGACATGACTAGACTTAAGTTACTTCTAGATAAAAACATACTGACAGGGCCAAACTATAAAGATTGGCTCAGGAATGTCAAAATGGCAATCACTTACGACAAGCTGGGGTATCTTCTTACCACCAAAGCTCCCCCCGTCCCAGGTCCCACCTCCAGCGTCGCGGATAAGGAAATCCGCAAGACTTGGGAGATTGATTGCGCGAAGGCCAAGTGCCTCGTGCTTGCCTCTATGGACAACGAACATCAGAGGAGGCACGAGAATATGGACCTGGAATCTATATTTCTCCATACAAAAGAACTGTATGGAGAGCAGTCTACGAAGTGTCGAAGAAGTTATTTTCGGTAAGATTGGCCGTCGGATCATCGGTAGCGGAACACGTGCTTAAGATGATTGGCTCCATTGAGGAGCTCGCAGAACTTGGGACCACGTTGGAGAGTGAGCTCTATACGGGCTTAATTCTCCAGTCCCTTCCTTCCACTTACGCCCAGTTTATACTGAACTTCAACTTACAAGAAAAAGAAGTTGAACTTTCAGAACTCCTCAACATGCTGAGGAGCGCAGAGGGCACCCTACAGAAAGATAGGGAAACATCCACTTTGTTTGTAGGAGGATCTTCTTCTTCTAGGTCCAAGGCGAAAGCTAAGGGAAAGAAGAGGAAAGCCCCCGCCAAACCAATGGGAGGTGTTAGTAAAGTGGATACGAAGGGAAAGGCAAAGGCAACAAAGATAGCGGGGAAGCTTGTGGGTAAAGAAGAATGCTTCTATTGTCATAAGAGTGGACACTGGAAGAAAGATTGCAGGGCTTGGAAGGCCAGGACACAGGAACTGAAGCAGGTTGCGGCTTCAGCTTCAGGTGTGTATGTTATTGAAAATTGTCTTTCAATAAACTCTACTTCCTGGGTATTGGATACCGGATCAGGATCTCATATCTGTAATTCTTTGCAGGCGTTGAGAAACCGTAGGGTTTTGAAGGCAGGTGACATGACCCTCAGAGTTGCAAACGGAGCTAGCATGGATGCTAAAGCCGTGGGGGACTATCACCTGGGAATGTCAGATGGACATGTTTTGGTTTTGCGTAATTGTTTTTTTGTACCCAACGCAACTTGTAATATCATTTCTGTATCTTTGGTTTCTAAATAAGGTTATGAATTTGCGTTTGTAAGCAATGTTGTAAACATTCACCTTAATCAAGTTCTGATTAGGTCAGGTACATTGAGCAATGGTATATACGTATTAAACCAACCACAGATTTTCAATGTCCAGAATACACACAAAAGAAAGTCTCCAGATATCAATCAGACTTTCTTATGGCATTGTAGACTGGGTCACATCAATGAGAGAAGGTTGACTAAGTTACATACAGAAGGATATTTGAATCCGTTCGAATATCAATCGTACGCCACTTGTCAATCCTGTCTCAAAGGAAAGATGACAAAGACTCCGTTCACTGGACACGGAGTAAGAGCGAGCGAGCTCTTGGGACTCGTACACAGCGACGTTTGCGGTCCAATGTCTACACATGCGCGAAGCGGTTATTCTTACTTCATTACTTTTACGGATGACTTTTCAAGGTACGGTTATGTCTTCTTAATGAAACATAAGTCTGAAGCCTTTGAAAAGTTCCAGGAATATAAGAATGAAGTAGAAAAACAAACCGGCAAAAGTATCAAGATTCTAAGATCGGATCGAGGTGGAGAATACTTAAGTGCCGAGTTCCTGAATTACTTAAAAGAGAATGGAATTCTCTCTCAGCTTACTCCTCCATACACTCCGCGACATAACGGTGTATTGGAGAGAAGGAACCGGACCCTATTGGATATGGTACGGTCCATGATGAGTAACGCTGAGTTACCGCGATCATTCTGGGGGTATGCACTAGAATCAGCTGCATACCTTTTGAACCGAGTTCCCACTAAGACTGTGCCTACCACACCATATGAAATGTGGTGTGGGAAGAGGCCCCATCTCAGTCACATTAAGACTTGGGAAAGTCCAGCTTTTGTCAAAAAGCAGCATGCGGACAAGCTCGAGGCACGCTCAGTACAGTGCAAGTTTGTGGGATATCCAAAGAACTCCAAGGGATATTTCTTCTACTGCGAAGAGGAACAAAAGGTTTTTGTTTCTCGTCATTCCCATTTTCTAGAACACCGGTTCTTAGAAAAGGAAATTAGTGGGAGCGCAGTAGAACTGGAAGAAATTCCAGTACCACAGACTATTACTGAAAGCTTAGTGGAACCAGAGGGTTTAAAAGAACAGGACATTCCTACGCCGCTCCGCAGGAGTAGTAGGTAGTCTCATCCGCCCGAGAGATACTACGGTTTTCTCATAGACGGGGATAGAGAGGATTTCATCATAGATTATGATGAGCCTACTAGCTTCCAGCAGGCCGTTCAGAGCGTTGACTCGGTAAAATGGCTGGATGCAATGCGGACCGAAATGGAGTCCATGTACACCAACAAAGTATGGACGTTGGACATTGCTCCAGACGGGGTAAAACCCGTAGGATGCAAGTGGATCTTCAAAAGGAAGATTGGTGTAGATGGACAGGTTGAGACCTATAAAGCTAGACTTGTTGCAAAGAGTTTTCGTCAAAGACCTGGTTTGGATTATGACGAAACCTTTTCTCCAGTGGCTATGCTGAAATCCATTCGGATCCTTCTTGCCATTGCTGCCTTCCACGATTATGAGATTTGGCAGAGGGACGTAAAAACCGCTTTTCTAAATGGAAATTTAGAGGAGTGTGTCTATATGGACCAGTCAGAGGGTTTCATTTAGAGTGGGAGCAGCGGAAAGGTGTGCAAGTTGCTCAAGTCCATCTATGGATTAAAGCAAGCATCGCGGAGTTGGAACATCTGATTTGATGAGACGGTCAAGGAATTTGGCTTTATCAAAAATCCAGATAAACCATGCATCTATAGTAGATTTGTAGCGAGAACTGTAGTATTCCTCGTTTTATACGTGGATGACATTCTCTTAGTAGGAAATGACATTCCTATGCTACAATCTGTCAAGGGGTTCTTGTCACACAGGTTCTCCATGAAAGACCTGGGTGATGCCTCATACATCCTGGGGATCCGGATCCATCGTGATAGATCCAAGAGGATATTAGGACTTTCACAGTCCAGGTACATCGACACCATACTAAAAAGATTCAGTATGGAAGATTCCAAGCGCGGTAACCTACCGGCTTGCCACGGGATCACCCTCTCTAAAGAGATGTCTCCCAAGACTAATTTGGAGAGGGATCGCATGTCTATTATACCCTACGCTTCTGCGGTAAGCTCTATAATGTATGAAATGTTGTGTACCAGACCGGATGTAGCTTATGCACTGAGTGTGGTAAGCCGGTATCAGTCAAACCCTAGGGAGAAACACTGGATAGCGGTAAAGAACATTCTCAAGTACCTGAGAAGGACTAAGGAGATGTTCTTGGTGTATGGCGGAAAAGACCTCCAGATCGAGGCCTTTGCTGACTCCAGCTTCCAGAGTGACAAGGATGATTCCAAGTCCATGTCGGGTTTTGTCTTTACCCTCAATGGAGGGGCGGTGTGTTGGAAGAGTTCCAAACAGGAAACCGTTGCAGACTCGACTATGGAAGCGGAATACATCGCTGCATCTGATGCCGCAAAAGAAGCCGTCTGGATGAGGAAGTTCTTGAAAGAACTTCAGGTGGTTCCGTCCATTGTTGATCCAATACCTCTGTATTGCGACAACAACGGGGCTATAGCTTTAGCGAAGGAACCCAGGTCCCATCAGAAATCCAGACACATCTTGAGGCGGTATCACCTGATCAGGGAGATCGTGGATCGCCAGGAGATCGAGGTTCGGAGGGTTGCTTCAGAAGAAAACACTGCAGATCCATTCACCAAGGCCTTGCCCCAGACTCAGTTCGAGCGGCTGATCGAGATGATAGGTCTTCGATACGCCAGTACATGGCCTTAGTGCAAGTGGGAGATTGTTAGTGTATATGCCCTAGAGGCCATTACTGTATCATACTGGTTTGTATATTACATAATGGAAGCATGGGATATTCACCTTGTATATACAATCTTGCTCAAAATAGTAGTATGCTACTTGGTTTGTTTCTACTTTAATGTGTACAAGTATTTATTTTAGTATATCACCTATACACATTAGTGGAGCCCTTAGGATCTTTGCTTGATTACCAGCGTTGTGATGGCAGTCACACTAGTAGGGGCTGGGTAATCTATAAGCGCATCCTTACGCAGGTCCCTAGTTGCGGGACTATCGAGACAGGGCATCGATACTCCGGAGTAGACTAGCGCATGCGCTTCTCATCCCAGTGTGGGAGACGGTCTGTCCCACGGCCGTCAGTACGTCGTACTTGAGATAGTATGCGGGTGCTCGTTAGGTTACGAGTACACTGGACAGGACTCGTCGGGAATTGACTAGTTGATATTATACCTATCGTCAGTTATCAGTTCCCAGGTGACATGAGTACAGCTTAATCCGCTGACTTGACACCGGCACTTCGCCTCGAGTGTGTTCCCACTGTACTTTGATTACTACCCTACCACGGCTCAAAGGAGTCGTGCAAACAGGTGGTAGTTGGGTGCAGTCCCGAAGTACTTGGAGGCAGTGACGGTTAGACAGGATTCGTCTCTCCCAGCATTGGGGGTTGACATCGCGCTGTGTCTAGGAGAGCCATTACACGAGTAGTCCTTGGCCAGTGCAAGCGAGATATACTGGTAGGCTTCCAGTGTTATCTCAGGGTGTTTTGGGCTTCACTCCGACACGACTTGTACCGCTATTAGGGGACTAACGTTTACCGCCCCCTAGGCCCGCCATGTGATGTAACAGACGAACAGACCGGACTGTACGGAGACTGTCACATTCAGACTCAGTAGGAGTTCAGATGGGGTTCACCTCGTCAGTCTTCTTGTCGGCATCTACCTGGGGACCGTTACGCACAGCTAGTGCCGCTTGCGGTCTGTGGTTAAACCCACTGCCAGTGTAGTGTCGAGTCTTTAGAGTCCCACACAGAGGGCTATTCGCCTTTAGGCAAAACTGAGTAGAGGTCGCATGGTTTTGCGACAGGGTTCGTTCTCATCCGCGCACTTGTGCACGTTTGGAGTCCGGACGGATATTACTAGCGGGCTCTGGTTTGAGCCAGATACTAGTATATGTTTTGGGGTTAGTTTTATCTCATTGTATTCATGTTCCTCGGAACAAGAGTGCGGGTGTGTATGCACAGTTGATTGAGACGGAGGAAGAGGATTTTCATTAGGGTTTCGGAACGGGTGTGTATGCACAGTTGACAGTCGTCTTTTTCCAAACCCTAATGAATTTATGATATATCAATTAATAATATTAATTAAATGAAATTGTGTCATGGTTGGGTTTGTTGACTTGTTGACTAAGGTTGACTTGTTCACCATGGTTGAAACTTTGACTATCATCATTACATATCAAAGATGCTCTTTGATTCTAGCAAAACCATTTAATGTGTGTAATGATAATTGTCATTCCAAACCATCCATCAACTATTTCATTTGGATTATTATTATTAATTTGATAATTCATTTCATATTATGTTATGGTTGTAAAATGTTTATTCATTCTATCATAACACTTCTCTCTCCTCTCTTCTTCTTCCTCCTCTTCTAGTTCAAGGAGACTCACTCTCATGTGTTGAGAAACCCCCTCCTTGAGATAAAAACACCCTAAAACCACTCTCTACTTACTCTAGGGTTAGAGGTCTAGAAGGCCAAAGACCCTAGTTCTCTCAAAGTTCGAGAAAGGAGCCCGAAGGTTGAACCCTCAGGTGGATCCATCTTTGACGGAAGAAGGCGACGAGGAAAGCACCATCCAACCCCTACAAAGGTTTCAAGAAGAAGGAGTTCAAGTTAGGTATAACCTCCTTTCCGAGTAGCTAACTCTCTTTAGCTTGGTAGCTAGTTTAGTTTAGAAAAGATCCCGACTTTTGTTAGTCCATGTTGCCTAATGCGCTAAAAATTTGATTTTTATACCGTTTCCGCCTCCCCGCAAGAACCGGGGTTGGCAACGTGGATTTACAGTGGTATCAGAGCCTAACTAAACTTAAACTAGCTTAGTAGTAAAGTGTATGGAAGTTCGATTGGAAAAATCACAAAAACCTAAACATCAAAACCCTAACTTTCTGTTGAAATTTTTTGTGCTCTAAAGATAAAAAGTTTTACTCCAAAAATCGGCTCAAGGTTTTGTGAATACACCCACCAAAAACGGTCGCCTGAACCCTTCAAACCGCCGCGGTTCCACGGCAATGGGTATACATTTGCCGCGGAACCGCCGCCGTTTTGGCTTGTCTCGTGACCGGGTTTGGTGCAGTGTTCTTCTGGTAGGGTTTTGGGATTTTTAAGATGCTTTATTTGTGCCCAGGTTTTCCAGAAAAGAAATTTATTTTTGGGGGCCTATAAATCCGTATTTTTTGGATCGAACTTCACTATACTTTGACTAATCTGTTATATCTGTGATGTTTGTATGTATTGAACGTCGGATAATCGCTATATGTCGATTAGTCGGAGTTATACATATCTGTGATCTGTGTTTGATGATGGTATGTGTATATGAATGCGTTGGACTGTCGCGGGTGAATAGCCGGGGTGGATGTGAGATGAGTGTTTTCTTTTTCTTTCATTCATGTAATATGTAAATTGATGTAATATTATTTGTATGGCCGTACAACCGGGTCGGGGTTGTAGCCGTCATTGTATAATTCTTTTTACTGTTTTTGCTCCTAGGATAGACCCATGGAGGGGTGCACAAACTACCGAGTATCTCGAAGTGCCGAGTGGCCTACTCACGGCGTTGAGGGAGGTTGCTCCACTTCGGATACTTGGCGGGTAGTTTGCCGCACTCGTAGGGGTCTTGGGTGGGGTTTTGGCTATTCACCGTGACCGTGTAATCCGCTTTTCGTTGCAGGCTCGAACGGATTGCGGATTCCTAGTATATCCAATGTATTCATCTGTGATCTGTAATGTCTATCATTGCTTTATATTTATAACTATTTAGGCGTTGCTTATGTTTTACAGCCGCGCTAGCCCAGCCCCCGCTCTGTCGTTAGTTAAGTAACCTAACGGGTGATGACGGGGCCCCGTGGCGAATGCGAATGGCATAAGCGTACGTCATATTTTGGTTGTTTTCTGCTATGGTAGGATTAATTGATGGGACGCATTAAAAGAACTAATGCAAGAATATCACGCATTAAAAGAACTAATGCAAGATAATAAACCAAGCAAAGTCGTTGGAACACTTTCGAAAAACCACTCGGTTCTTTTCAAAACTAACTTTTAAATGCGGAGCTTGAGCCACTCCTTTTTAAAAGCTATCTCGTTCCATCGATCATATCAAGTTCACTACGTTCACGGTTTTACCAAAACCATTCATAGCCCTCCGTCGTTTCGCATGAATAGGCAATAGTATTCAAGCTATGTATGTTGGCCAAAGTCAAGGCATAGTGATTGGTAGCTATTGGGTATTCATGTGTAGCATAGATAGATGCGTTGGTTTGGGACAGTCGTACTGACATTTTGGCCAAAGTCAAGGGTAGGTACGGGAGGATCCAAATTAACCTGGATAGTGACGGGTAGAACTTGACATGTGACTTATGATATTTTGGCCAAAGTCAAGGTCATAAGAGCGTGGGGCAAAAATCCACATCGGGAGTTTCATAAGTACTGAAACTTGCTAGATTTGCATACCATTTAGAGTTTGATGATTCTGGTAGGATTCCTTCAGTTTCGTCACGTGATGATATTTGGATCCCGATCCTACTGTGAGTATATGCTACTTCTCGGGAAATTTCTCACTAAACGATCAATGCTATAAACCTAGTAGGTGTCTAGAAAGGGGTTAGCGGGGCTACACCCCCAGGAAAAAGAGGTTCTTAATTTAAGGAACTTCGCGAAAGCGTTGGAAAACCTCCCTCGAAGTACCGACACTGGCCTGGCTGAACGGTTAAGCAAGTATTGTGCGGTGGGATTGATCCCGACTAATTCTTCCTTTATGGTTTGAGGAGGGATTCGAGAGACAGTGGGAGACATCCTGTTTAGACAAACTAAAAACCATTCTAAACTTGCAAGAGCATCGTGCTGAGTGTTTCTTCTCTCTCTCCTAATTGCAGCGACCAATCGACATGACTGGACTTAAGTTACTTCTAGATAAAAACATACTGACAGGGCCAAACTACAAAGATTGGCTCAGGAATGTCAAAATGGCAATCACTTACGACAAGCTGGGGTATCTTCTTACCACCAAAGCTCCCCCCGTCCCAGGTCCCACCTCCAGCGTCGCGGATAAGGAAATCCGCAAGACTTGGGAGATTGATTGCGCGAAGGCCAAGTGCCTCGTGCTTGCCTCTATGGACAACGAACATCAGAGGAGGCACGAGAATATGGACCTGGAATCCATATTTCTCCATACAAAAGAACTGTATGGAGAGCAGTCTCGTATCGCAAGATACGAAGTGTCGAAGAAGTTATTTTCGGCAAGATTGGCCGTCGGATCATCGGTAGAGGAACACGTGCTTAAGATGATTGGCTACATTGAGGAGCTCGCAGAACTTGGGACCACGTTGGAGAGTGAGCTCTATACGGACTTAATTCTCCAGTCCCTTCCTTCCACTTACGCCCAGTTTATACTGAACTTCAACTTACAAGAAAAAGAAGTTGAACTTTCAGAACTCCTCAACATGCTGAGGAGCGCAGAGGGCACCCTACAGAAAGGTAGGGAAACATCCACTTTGTTTGTAGGAGGATCTTTTTCTTCTAGGTCCAAGGCGAAAGCCAAGGGAAAGAAGAGGAAAGCCCCCGCCAAACCAAGGGGAGGTGTTAGTAAAGTGGATACGAAGGGAAAGGCAAAGGCAACAAAGATAGCGGGGAAGCTTGTGGGTAAAGAAGAATGCTTCTATTGTCATAAGAGTGGACACTGGAAGAATGATTGCAGGGCTTGGAAGTCCAGGACACAGGAACTGAAGCAGGTTGCGGCTTTAGCTTCAGGTGTGTATGTTATTGAAAACTGTCTTTCAATAAACTCTACTTCCTGGGTATTGGATACCGGATCAGGATCTCATATCTGTAATTCTTTGCAGGCGTTGAGAAACCGTAGGGTTTTGAAGGCAGGTGACATGACCCTCAGAGTTGCAAACGGAGCTAGCATGGATGCTAAAGCCGTGGGGGACTATCACCTGGGAATGTCAGATGGACATGTTTTGGTTTTGCGTAATTGTTTTTTTGTACCCAACGCAACTTGTAATATCATTTCTGTATCTTTGGTTTCTAAAGAAGGTTATGAATTTGCGTTTGTAAGCAATGTTGTAAACATTCACCTTAATCAAGTTCTGATTGGATCAGGTACATTGAGCAATGGTATATACGTATTAAACCAACCACAGATTTTCAATGTCCAGAATACACACAAAAGAAAGTCTCCAGATATCAATCAGACTTTCTTATGGCATTGTAGACTGGGTCACATCAATGAGAGAAGGTTGACTAAGTTACATACAGAAGGATATTTGAATCCGTTCGAATATCAATCGTACACCACTTGTCAATCCTGTCTCAAAGGAAAGATGACAAAGACTCCGTTCACTGGACACGGAGTAAGAGCGAGCGAGCTCTTGGGACTCGTACACAGCGACGTGTGCAGTCCAATGTCTACACATGCGCGAAGTGGTTATTCTTACTTCATTACTTTTACGGATGACTTTTCAAGGTACGGTTATGTCTTCTTAATGAAACATAAGTCCGAAGCCTTTGAAAAGTTCCAGGAATATAAGAATGATGTAGAAAAACAAACCGGCAAAAGTATCAAGATTCTAAGATCGGATCGAGGTGGAGAATACTTAAGTGCTGAGTTCCTGAATTACTTAAAAGAGAATGGAATTCTCTCTCAGCTTACTCCTCCATACACGCCGCGACATAACGGTGTATCGGAGAGAAGGAACCGGACCCTATTGGATATGGTACGGTCAATGATGAGTAACGCTGAGTTACCGCGATCATTCTGGGGGTATGCACTAGAATCAGCTGCATACCTTTTGAACCGAGTTCCCACTAAGACTGTGCCTACCACACCATATGAAATGTGGTGTGGGAAGAGGCCCCATCTCAGTCACATTAAGACTTGGGGAAGTCCAGCTTTTGTCAAAAAGCAGCATGCGGACAAGCTCGAGGCACGCTCAGTACAGTGCATGTTTGTGGGATATCCAAAGAACTCCAAGGGATATTTCTTCTACTGCGAAAAGGAACAAAAGGTTTTTGTTTCTCGTCATGCCCATTTTCTAGAACACCAGTTCTTAGAAAAGGAAATTAGTGGGAGCGCAGTAGAACAGGAAGAAATTCCTGTACCAGAGACTATTACTGAAAGCTTAGTGGAACCAGAGGGTTCAAAAGAACAGGACATTCCTACGCCGCTCCGCAGGAGTAGTAGGCAGTCTCATCCGCCCGAGAGATACTACGGTTTTCTCATAGACGGGGATAGAGAGGATTTCATCATAGATTATGATGAGCCTACTAGCTTCCAGCAGACCGTTCAGAGCGTTGACTCGGTAAAATGGCTGGATGCAATGCGGATCGAAATGGAGTCCATGTACACCAACAAAGTATGGACGTTGGACATTGCTCCAGACGGGGTAAAACCCGTAGGATGCAAGTGGATCTTCAAAAGGAAGATTGGTGTAGATGGACAGGTTGAGACCTATAAAGCTAGACTTGTTGCAAAGAGTTTTCGTCAAAGACCTGGTTTGGACTATGACGAAACCTTTTCTCCAGTGGCTATGCTGAAATCCATTTGGATCCTTCTTGCCATTGCTGCCTTCCACGATTATAAGATTTGGCAGAGGTACATAAAAACCGCTTTTCTAAATGGAAATTTAGAGGAGTGTGGCTATATGGACCAGCCAGAGGGTTTCATTCAGAGTGGGAGTAGCGGAAAGGTGTGCAAGTTGCTCAAGTCCATCTATGGACTAAAGCAGGCATCGCGGAGTTGGAACATCTGTTTTGATGAGACGGTCAAGGAATTTGGCTTTATCAAAAATCCAGATGAACCATGCATCTATAATAGATTTGTAGCGAGAACTGTAGTATTCCTCGTTTTATACGTGGATGACATTCTCTTAATAGGAAATGACATTCCTATGCTACAATCTGTCAAGGGGTTCTTGTCACACAGGTTCTCCATGAAAGACCTGGGTGATGCCTCATACATCCTGGGGATCCGGATCCATCGTGATAGATCCAAGAGGATATTAGGACTTTCACAGTCCAGGTACATCGACACCATACTAAAAAGATTCAGTATGGAAGATTCCAAGCGCGGTAACCTACCGGCTTGTCACGGGATCACCCTCTCTAAAGAGATGTCTCCCAAGACTGATTTGGAGAGGGATCGCATGTCTATTATACCCTACGCTTTTGCGGTAGGCTCTATAATGTATGAGATGTTGTGTACCAGACCGGATGTAGCTTATGCACTGAGTGTGGTAAGCCGGTATCAGTCAAACCCTAGGGAGAAACACTGGATAGCGGTAAAGAACATTCTCAGGTACGTGAGAAGGACTAAGGAGATGTTCTTGGTGTATGGCGGAAAAGACCTCCAGATCGAGGCCTTTGCTGACTCCAGCTTCCAGAGTGACAAGGATGATTCCAAGTCCATGTCGGGTTTTGTCTTTACCCTCAATGGAGGGGCGGTGTGTTGGAAGAGTTCCAAACAGGAAACCGTTGCAGACTCGACTATGGAAGCGGAATACATCGCTGCATCTGATGCCGCAAAAGAAGCCGTCTGGATGAGGAAGTTCTTGAAAGAACTTCAGGTGGTTCCGTCCATTGTTGATCCAATACCTCTGTATTGCGACAACAACGGGGCTATAGCTTTAGCGAAGGAACCCAGGTCCCATCAGAAATCCGGACACATCTTGATGCGGTATCACCTGATCACGGAGATCGTGGATCGCCAGGAGATCGAGGTTCGGAGGGTTGCTTCAGAAGAAAACACTGCAGATCCATTCACCAAGGCCTTGCCCCAGACTCAGTTCGAGCGGCTGATCGAGATGATAGGTCTTCGATACGCCAGTACATGGCCTTAGTGCAAGTGGGAGATTGTTAGTGTATATGCCCTAGAGGCCATTACTGTATCATACTGGTTTGTATATTACTTAATGGAAGCTTGGGATATTCACCTTGTATATACAATCTTGCTCAAAATAGTAGTATGCTACTTGGTTTGTTTCTACTTCAATGTGTACATGTGTTTATTTTAGTATATCACCTATACACATTAGTGGAGCCCTTAGGATCTTTGCTTGATTACCAGCGTTGTGATGGCAGTCACACTAGTGGGGGATGGGTAATCTATAAGCACATCCTTACGCAGGTCCCTAGTCGCAGGACTATCGAGACAGGGCATCGATACTCCGGAGTAGACTAGCGCATGCGCTTCTCATTCCAGTGTGGGAGACGGTCTGTCCTACAGCCGTCAGTACGTCGTACTTGAGATAGTATGCGGATGCTCGTTAGGTTACGAGTACACTGGACAGGACTCGTCGGGAATTGACTAGTTGGTATTATACCTATCGTCAGTTATCAGTTCCCAGGTGACATGAGTACAGCTTAGTCCGCTGACTTGACACTGGCACTTCGCCTCGAGTGTGTTCCCACTGTACTTTGATTACTACCCTACCACGGCTTAAAGGAGTCGTGCAAACAGGTGGTAGTTGGGTGCAGTCCCGAAGCACTTGGAGGCAGTGACGGTTAGACAGGATTCGTCTCTCCCAGCATTGGGGGTTAACATCGCGCTGTGTCTAGGAGAGCCATTACACAAGTAGTCCCTGGCCAGGGCAAGCGAAATATACTGGTAGGCTTCCAGTGTTATCTCAGGGTGTTTTGGGCTTCACTCCGACACGACTTGTACCGCTATTAGGGGACTGACGTTTACCGCCCCCTAGACCCACCATGCGATGTAACAGACGAACAGACCGGACTGTACGGAGACTGTCACATTCAGACTCAGTAGGAGTTCAGATGGGGTTCACCTCGTCAGTCTTCTTGTCGGCATCTACCTGGGGACCGTTACGCACAGCTAGTGCCGCTTGCGGTCTGTGGTTAAACCCACTGCCAGCGTAGTGTCGAGTCTTTAGAGTCCCACACAGAGGGCTATTCGCCTTTGGGCAAAACTGAGTAGAGGTCGCATGGTTTTGCGACAGGGTTCGTTCTCATCCGCGCACTTGTGCACGTTTGGAGTCTGGACGGATATTACTAGCACGCTCTGGTTTGAGCCAGATACTAGTATATGTTTTGGGGTTAGTTTTATCTCATTGTATTCATGTTCCTCGGAACAAGAATGCGGGTGTGTATGCACAGTTGATTGAGGCGGAGGAAGAGGATTTTCATTAGGGTTTCGGAACGGGTGTGTATGCACAGTTAACAGTCGTCTTTTTCCAAACCCTAATGAATTTATGATATATCAATTAATAATATTAATTAAATGAAATTGTGTCATGGTTGGGTTTGTTGACTTGTTGACCAAGGTTGACTTGTTCACCATGGTTGAAACTTTGACTATCATCATTACATATCAAAGATGCTCTTTGATTCTAGCAAAACCATTTAATGTGTGTAATGATAATTGTCATTCCAAACCATCCATCAACTATTTCATTTAGATTATTATTATTAATTTGATAATTCATTTCATATTATGTTATGGTTGTAAAAAGTTTATTCATTCTATCATAACACTTCTCTCTCCTCTCTTCTTCTTCCTCCTCCTCTAGTTCAAGGAGACTCACTCTCATGTGTTGAGAAACTCCCTCCTTGAGATAAAAATACCCCAAAACCACTCTCTACTCACTCTAGGGTTAGAGGTCTAGCAAGCCAAAGACCCTAGTTCTCTCAAAGTTCGAGAAAGGAGCCCGAAGGTTGAACCCTCAGGTGGATCCATCTTTGACGGAAGAAGGCGACGAGGAAAGCACCATCCAACCCCTACAAAGGTTTCAAGAAGAAGGAGTTCAAGTTAGGTATAACCTCCTTTCCGAGTAGCTAACTCTCTTTAGCTGGGTAGCTAGTTTAGTTTAGAAAAGATCCCGACTTTTGTTAGTCCATGTTGCCTAATGCGCTAAAAATTTGATTTTTATACCGTTTCCGCCTTCCCGCAAGAACCGGGGTTGGCAACGTGGACTTACAGTGGTATCAGAGCCTAACTAAACTTAAACTAGCTTAGTAGTAAAGTGTATGGAAGTTCGATCGGAAAAATCACAAAACCCTAAACATCAAAACCCTAACTTTCTGTTGAAATTTTTTGTGCTTTAAAGATAAAAAGTTTTACTCCAAAAATCGACTCAGGGTTTTGTGAATACACCCACCAAAAACGGTCGCCTGAACCCTTCAAACCGCCGCGGTTCGGCGGCAATGGGTATACATTTGCCGCGGAACCGCCGCCGTTTTGGCTTGTCTCGTGACCGGGTTTGGTGCAGTGTTCTTCTGGTAGGGTTTTGGGATTTTTAAGATGGTTTATTTGTGCCTAGGTTTTCCAGAAAAGAAATTTGTTTTTGGGGGCCTATAAATCCGTATTTTTTTGATCGAACTTCACTATACTTTGACTAATCTGTTATATCTGTGATGTTTGTATGTATTGAACGTCGCCTAATCGCTATATGTCGATTAGTCGGAGTTATACATATCTGTGATCTGTGTTTGATGATGGTATGTGTATATGAATGCGTTGGACTGTCGCGGGTGAATAGCCGGGGTGGATGTGAGATGAGTGTTTTCTTTTTCTTTTATTCATGTAATATGTAAATTGATGTAATATTATTTGTATGGCCGCACAACCGGGTCGAGGTTGTAGCCGTCATTGTATAATTCTTTTTACTGTTTTTGCTCCTAGGATAGACCCATAGAGGGGTGCACAAACTACCGGGTATCTCGAAGTGCCGAGTGGCCTACTCACGGCGTTGAGGGAGGTTGCTCCACTTCGGATACTTGGCGGGTAGTTTGCCGCACCCGTAGGGGTCTTGGGTGGGGTTTTGGCTATTCACCGTGACCGTGTAATCCGCTTTTCGTTGCAGGCTCGAACGGATTGCGGATTCCTAGTATATCCAATGTATTCATCTGTGATCTGTAATGTCTATCATTGCTATATATTTATAACTATTTAGGCGTTGCTTATGTTTTACAGCCGCGCTAGCCCAGCCCCCACTCTGTCGTTAGTTAAGTAACCTAACGGGTGATGACGGGGCCCCGTGGCGAATGCGAATGGCATAAGCGTGCGTCATATTTTGGTTGTTTTCTGCAATGGTAGGATTAATTGATGGGACGCATTAAAAGAACTAATGCAAGAATATCACGCATTAAAAGAACTAATGCAAGATAATAAACCAAGCAAAGTCGTTGGAACACTTTCGAAAAACCACTCGGTTCTTTTCAAAACTAACTTTTAAATGCGGAGCTTGAGCCACTCCTTTTTAAAAGCTATCTCGTTCCATCGATCATATCAAGTTCACTACGTTCACGGTTTTACCAAAACCATTCGTAGCCCTCCGTCATTTCGCATGAATAGGCAATAGTATTCAAGCTATGTATGTTGGCCAAAGTCAAGGCATAGTGATTGGTAGCTATTGGGTATTCATGTGTAGCATAGATAGATGCGTTGGTTTGGGACAGTCGTACTGCCATTTTGGCCAAACTCAAGGGTAGGTACGGGAGGATCCAAATTAACCTGGATAGTGACGGGTAGAACTTGACATGTGACTTATGATATTTTGGCCAAAGTCAAGGTCATAAGAGCATGGGGCAAAAATCCACATCGGGAGTTTCATAAGTACTGAAACTTGCTAGATTTGCATACCATTTAGAGTGTGATGATTCTGGTAGGATTCCTTCAGTTTCGTCACGCGATGATATTTGGATCCCGATCCTACTGTGAGTATATGCTACTCCTCGGGAAATTTCTCACTAAACGATCAATGCTATAAACCTAGTAGGTGTCTAGAAAGGTGTTAGCGGGGCTACGCCCCCAGGGAAAAGAGGTTCTTAAATTAAAGGAATCCTACCAGAATCCTGGTGGAATCCAACGATCAATGCTATAAACCTAGTAGGTGTCTAGTCATCTCTCGTTTTCCGTATTTTGGGAAGCGGGGCGTGACAGAACTCCTGGTGGAGTCCTATACCGATTCGAGCTTCAAGAGTGATAAGGACGACAATAAGTCGGTCTCGGGTTTTGTCTTTACACTCAATGGAGGGGCGGTATGTTGGAAGAGTTCCAAGCAAGATGCTGTGGCAGACTCGACGATGGAAGCTGAATACATCGTTGCCAACGATACTACCAAAGAAGCTGTCTAGATGAAGAAGTTCATTGCTGAACTTGGTGTGGTTTCATCCATTGAGCATCCAATACCCTTGTATTGTGATAACAATGGAGCTATGGCTTTGGCCAAGGAACCCCGGTCCCATCAGCGATCCAGACATATTCTTAGGCGGTATCACTTGATTCGGGAGATCGTTGATCGCCGGGAGATCGAGGTCATGAGAGTTGACACGAAGGACAACGTAGCGGATCCACTCATGAAGGCCTTCCCCCAGACGCAGTTTGAGAGACTTTTTGGGATGTTGGGTATGAGATACTACAACAACTGGCCTTAGTGCAAGTGGGAGATTGTTAGTGATATGTATGTCCTAGAGGCCATTATTGTATATTATAGTGGATGCTTGGACACACACACACACACACACAGGACTTTCTTGCTCGACATGATAGTATGCTATCTGGTTGCACTTTATCTTAACATGTACACTTATTATTATTATACTGTCTTTCTGATACATGTTGATAAATCCCTTAGGATGTTAGCTTGACTACCAGGATTATGATGCAGATCATACTAGTGAGGCTTGTGTAGTCCACAAGCACATCCTTTAAACAGTTCCTAATCGAGAAAGTATCGAGACAGGGCATCGATATTCCAGAGTAGACTGGTGTGTATGTTTCTTGACCCTGTATGGGGCAATGGTTGATCCCACATCCATTGGTGTTTGGCATCAAAGATTGTACATAGGTGCTTATTAGAGAATGGGTACACCGAACATGACTCGCCGAGAACTCCTGGATGATACCATAACTATCGTCAGATAGCAGTTCTCTGGTGACACTTATACAGGTTAGTCTGTAAACCCGAGATCGTCATAGAGTCTTGTGTGGTTCCCACTGTGCTTTGATTTCCTCCCTACCACGGCTCAAAGGAGTCGTGCAAACAGGTCGATTTTGGATACAATCCCGAGTCACATGGAGGCAATGAGCGATAGGAAGGGTTTCGTCTCTCCCGGTATAGGGAGTTGATGTTGCGCTATGCTCGATTGGCTATAACAGCAAGTCCCTGGCCAGGGCTAATGAGATTTACTGGTAAGTGTTATAAGTAGTTTCTCGAACGGTTATAGGCCACATATCGGCATGACTTATCAAGTTACTAGGGTCTGACGATTCCACTCCTAGACTTGAAATGCGACATATCAAACAAAGAGACCGAACTGTACGGTAAGTGTTGCTTATAAGCTGTACGAGATTTTGGACAAGCTTGCTTGTTGATCTTCTATTCGTTCAATATCTGGATAGCCGTTAATTCCAGCTAGCACCGTTGACGGATTGTGGATAACTGATGCGATCATTACCTACTGCTGGCATATTGACGAGTCTTTAGAGTCCCACACAGAGGTTTCCCAGCTCAAGCGAAACGAAGTAGGGCATATATGGTAATATGTGAGGGAGCTTAATTAAATACGAGTATGTGATGCCGTATTCTAATCTAGCAATATTTGATATCCGTCAGGTTATATGTGATATAACCGGATTATTGAATTGATTCAATGGTATATGTATATGTTGTTAATATATATTTGATATATATTTGTGTATTTGATATTAGCCGGATTATATTTGATATAGCCGGATTATTAAATCAAGTGTTGATTTAATAATTTAATATATATATATATATATATTAACTAGTATTGAATATTAGACGGTTATATGTGATATAACAGGATTATTGAATCAAGTGTTGATTTAATAATGAGATATACATATAAATAAGATATTAGTCGGTTATATATGATATAACCGGATTATTGAATCAAGTTTTGATTTAATAATTTAATATATATTAATATATTTGATATTTATATATTTATAGAGAGAGAGAATAATGGAGGAAAGATGCCATAGGAGGGAATTTCCTCCTATGATGGCGAAAAAATACACCCTCCCTAATTTTTTCCGCCGATCGGCACCCACCAACTTCATCGTTATCATCTAAGATGTCGGTACACCGAATTTCATGTGATTCTACAATCTTTTCACCGTTGATTTAGCAATGTAAAATGTTCTATTGTCGGTAAACTGCTAATTTTGAACCCACTAAATCAACGGTGAAAAGGTTGTAGAATCACATGAAATTTGGTGTACCCACATCTTAGATGATAACGATGAAGATAGTGGGTGCCGATCGTCGGAAAAAATGAGGGACGGTGTATTTTTTTGACGCTATAGGAGGAAATTCGCTCATATGACCTCTTTCCTACATTAACCTCATATATATATACAATTCCCTCACATGGCCTCTTTTCTCCATTTACCTCATATATATATATATATATATATATATATATATATATATATTAGCTCAATAAATATTTTCTTCTCATTATACATATTAATATATATGTGATATATATATATGTGTGTGTGTGTGTGTGTGTGTGTGTAGATTATTGTATCATGATTGATATTACATAGAACTAGAATGTATGAGAATTACACATGAGATGTGATGAGTTAGAAATGGATTAATTTATGAATTAATGGAAAATGAGAATGAGTCATTTTCTTAGATACTTGTGGAAGTTTTAAGAAGGCATGACTTACTCCATTCTCTTTGTTTTTATTCATAGATATTTCCACACCATCTCATCACTTCACCTCATGGCTCTCTCTTTTCCTCCAAGTTCATCCTCATCTTCATCTTCACTTTTTCTTTTGAATTTTCTTGAGGTGAAAAAGAAAAATAAGAAAAGATTGTGAGAAAAATTTCTATTTCATTAACCTACACTTTACCAGCCCTTTAGTATAGGTTATTTGCTTCACTAATACTTTGATTAGTGAAGAGTGAGATTGAGTGAGAGAGATTTCAAGGTGGATCATTTTCGGCCTCGAAGACGACGAAGAAAGCTCGTTCCTTTCACCAAGTTGAGTCTAAGAAGTGTTCTATGGACTATTACTTAGAGGTTTAGAAGTGAAGGACCGGTCTACAAATGTTATATTCACTTTTCGTTTTGTGTAAAACTTGTTTGCTTACACTGAAACCCTAATTCTCCAGTTAGATTCTAGATTAGTGTAGCTTAGCATTCTAGATTTTTAAAATTGCATACTTGATACTTGTTAAAACCTAGTGGTGGTGCTAAGACATACTTTCAAGAGTAATGGCGTATTGGAATGAGTTCGAGTTACCTGAGTCGTCTGGGAGAGGGTTTATATAATGGTCGCGTGGAGCCGAGATCATCGCTGTCAGTTACGCTCCTGCGTTATCCTCGCATTTAATGGCGGGATACGTCCATTAATGGGGATGTGCTATGGCCCGTAAGTCCTAACTGCACACAACACACACCACGTGCACACACATCCATGAGATCCACGAATTTGCTTCGAAAGCGTTAATTTACGACCGCTTTCTCTTTTGGGGTTTTTGGGGTTCGAACTCCGCACTCACCCCAATAGTGAAAGTGTCCATGCCAACTGAACTACTGCTCGTTGGTTTCATTTGTACCTGTATATATAACTATTCAAAATAAATCTCCATTTTATATATGATTTTCCTTTGTTGAGAATAAAGCGAGGCAAATGCCTATATGATATTCCTTTTTTGAGAATAAAGCCAGGCAAATGCCTATATGATATTCCTTTTTTGAGAATAAAGCCAGGCAAATGCCTATATGATTTTCCTTTCTTGAGAATAAAGCGAGCCAAATGCCTTCAGAAATGTTTAAATTATATAATATTCCTCAGGGAATCTCATAAATAGACCAACATCAAAAAAGATCAAGAGAGAAAGCAGCTTGGGCTGTATTATTGTATTCTCATGATGTTGAAAATACTCAGATATTTGGATTTGATGTACATAGGTTCATGAAAGTAGAAATCCATTTTATGATTAGGTAAAGTTAAATAGAATGCAAGATGAACAATGAAATTTCTTTTATAGAAGTGAAGATAGAATAATAAGAAAAGAATAGCACAACCAATAGCTTGCATCAACGTTTATATTATTTATCAATATTTCTTTAATCACCATGTCCTTTGATCGTTGTTTTCTATTGCTATATAGCTATTTTCCAGTTATGCATCTCAAGATGCATAGCGCCAATAACTATCGAAACAAAATCATAAAATAGGGATGCAAGTCCGAGCTGACTCCGTATCCATATCCGTATTTTTATCCAATATAGATAGTTATTTTCATTTCCGACAACTATCCATTTATGTGTATCTGTTCCTGATCCGTATCCGATATCAAAAATAGTAATCTTTGTTTTTATTGAGTATGCTTTTACTAATATTTATTTCATATTTGTATCCGTATAGGGACTTTTTCAAAAAAGCCCTCTCATATGTTGCTAATTATTAAAAAGTCCCCTCATTCTTCGTATTTACTTAAAAGACCTTTTAAATATTTAAGTTGTACTAAAAAATTCTCTATCTAGTTTTCCATTTAAAATTAGGGTCCCGTTAGGAGAATGGAGAGCCATTTTTTTACCTTCTGGGTATTTAGATAGGTCTTTCTCACATAAAAGGAACCCAAATCTCGTTTAGTTGAATATTGCGATTCAACGCGACTAAAAAATCGCTCTCCTTTCAAAAGAGCTTTCCTGCGAACTTGAAACTTGCAATTGAAGGGACAACTTACACTCGACAAGCTCGTTTCTGTAGTAGGTTGAGAAAGATAAGCCGGTTTGCATAATCAATTTGAGAGATGTTTGATCGAAACCCTAATTATAAAGCCAATCTGAAAGAAAGTTTAGGAATTTTAGGGAAAGAGAGGGTTTGTGAAGGTTTTAAAACCCAAATCCGATACTCACCATTAGCCTCCTAATGGAGTAACGGAGGATACCATAAATATTTTCATTTTTGGCATGTTAGGTGACTTTTTAGTGCTTTAAAATGTGTGGGGTCTTTTAAGTAGATAAGAAATATAAAGGGGCTTTGTAATAATTTGCGTAGTATGGGAGGGTAAAAATCCCTAACCCGTCAGAAAACAGGAGACGTGGCTGTCCGTTGGCCTTGCACACGCCGGCCTGCGCAGGACACGAGCCCGTGCCTTTTCCCATCACCCCTCTTTTTAAAAGTTAAAATCTCGACGATGACGAAGGCGCCACTGACCTTTTGCTCTCCAATTTCTTTCTTGTTTGTTTTCTTTGATTTGTTCCCTTTTGAAGGGATCGACATCAAGTCGCCGCTATATATATCTTCCCTTCATCGAGTTCGAGATCGAGAAATCGAGAAATGGCGGGAGTTTTGCGAGAGGTTAAGGTTTTGAGGCCATTGATCCATCTTTTGATCCCCCTTTGCCTCCACTGGATCGCCGAGGAGATGACCGTCTCCGTCCTCGTCGACGTCACCGCCCGCGCTCTCTGCCCCCTTGATGCCTCCTGCTCCGAGGCCATCTATCTCACCGGCCTCCAACAGACGGTAATTACTCGGAAAGATTCCAACTTTTCTTCTCTTTTGGAAAGTTATCCTCTTTCAATTCTCTCATTTCTCAATCGATACCTCGAACCTTATACAGAAAGGATAGATCTTGCTGATTAATGAACCTTTGTAGGCCGTGTTTGGGAATGGAATTGTGTTTAGATCACCCAAGTTTCATGAAGTTATCGGTACTTAACTCCATGATCCTAACTATGTCCCATTGGACTTCCATTTTGGAGTCCGGTCATCTCAACTCCAAACTAACTAAAGTTTTCTAAACTCCAAAGAGCGAGAAGAAAACTCCCGTCGTGGAGTTTAGATAACTCCAAAACAACATTTTAAGCCTCGTTTGTCATATTAATGCTAAACTCCAAAAATTGATAGCTGAAATAAACTCCAGCTTTCCTAACTCCATACCCAAAACACCCTCAGTTTGAAAATAACTTAATTAGATATTTGAGCATTTACTTACTTTTAGTTAACCCCCTTAATTGGCTTATTAGCGCCTAACGCCCCTGATGTTAAGAATTGATAGCTGAAATGTTTGGCTAGCTTGATTATCTGTTGGATCTAATCCGTGCGTGTTACTCAGTTAGCTCTCGTAAACTTGTATTTTGAGTGAGCATTGAATATGATATAACAGGCCTGAGATATTTTGATATGTTTGTAGGTTGAAGGAGTTTTTAAGACAGTGGTGCTTCCGGTTTTGGGTCAACTTGCTGATGAATATGGGCGTAAACCGCTGCTTCTCGTTACTATTTCTACATCCATATTTCCATTTGGTATGATACGTACTAATTAAATTAAGTCCTTTTCCTAGTGTTATATTTAATCAGTGGCAGCATGTTTCTTGAGGCTTCAACCAGATAAATATCGATTACGTATTAAGGAGGGAGGCATGACAGTATTTAATGCTTTTTAGGTGATATCATGAATATTTGGTCAAATTTATCTTTTTGGCTTTTTAAATTCGGAGAGAACAGGTCACTCCAGTTTGTTCGATGTTGGATATTAGAATATGGAAATCAATGTTTTTAGAGAGTAAAAAATGTCCTTTCTTTGTGTATTGAACTTCTTTCGTCGACCTGTGATTATAAACTGCGGATGACTTTTCCTTCCTCATACATTCTTGCTCATTCCACACTTAATTAGTACAAAATCTCTGCATTATCTTTCTGTCCAATTTATTCCCTGTAAATTTGGATGATCAAATAGTTAACAACCCTTGAATACCACTTTTCTTCCTGCTAGATGAGGACAACGGACCTAGTGGTAATCGAACTCTTTTGATAAGGAACAAAATTTTATTCATCCCTGTAATTCTGGACTCAGATCATACTCAGAGTAGGGCTAAATCTGAAGATGAACTCAAAAATGCCTGCCAGAAATCTATCCTATGATTAGTTATTACTGTGGCACTTAGGGTGTTGTTATATTAGATATTATTTTATGAGCTTACCCAGTGCTATATCATGGTACTTTTTAGTGAACATTATATGGAAGATTCACTTTACCATCTTGCTTCATTTTTCAGCTGTGCTAGCATGGAGACAATCAAGGACATTTGTATATGTGTATTTTGTTCTTCGTACGATTTCACATATCATTAGCCAAGGAAGCATATTCTGCATATCGGTTTCTTATGCAGTAAGTGCTCTGTCTTCATTAATTCATTGATGTATAATTGTATACAGTACATAGTTATGTTCTATGTCCTTTTGCATCCACATTTTTTTTATTGCTTTTTCACGAAGAACCATTTCTTATTCAGTGTGAATCTGAAAATTGACATTTGGGCTATCATCTCTGTATATCATAAATTGGTTGGGGCTTTAAAACTCTATTTGTCTTGTAGGCGCACTCGCTGATACCAAACTGGGCATAACACCAGAAAGCAAACGGGGTTGCAAACATGCATATAACCATACCGCACAATAATTTTTAAAGTAGAAAGGGATCAAGAATCATAGATGTAATAATTGTTTTTTAGCAAAACCTTGAGAAAAGCTACTCATACAATTTAAACATGAAGATTCCATGACTAATTATCAGTAATGTGTAATCTTTAATCTATATCTTAATCGGTCACGGGGAGCTTCCAATATGATGAAAGCTCTTTTTTGATATATATATATATATATATATATATATATATATATATATATATATATATATATATTAGGGATACATTTATAGTCTTATAAAACTGAATTATGTAATTCAGTGTCTCCAGTGCATTCATTTGTGTTATGTTTAATAAGCATTGTTTTGTCCTCTTCCATTTATCGTAAGCTTCGATACAGTCTCTGAATAAATTTCTTTTCTTTGAGTAGGCAGATGTAGTGGAAGAGAGGAAAAGGGCTTCAGCATTTGGATTGATAACTGGCCTCTTTTCAGCATCATTTCTGTTGGGAAATGTATTTGCACGTTTTCTTCCAGAAGAATGGATCTTTGAGGTTTGTACTTCAAATGAACGAATCAAATTAGTATTATTTATTTAGTTATGTGAATGAATCATGCAAAGTTGATACCAATCGTACATTGCCATTTTAATTTGCCATTTTAGTTTTCTCCATGCTTTCCCTATTAATGGCTAATATTGTTTCAGGTATCAATAACTTTGTTGATAATCTCCACAATATACATGAAAGTATTTCTACTGGAGACCATCAGTACTAAATCTGCTAGGTCACACGAACGCGTTCCATTTCCAATCATGGTCTCTATGGTTTTCCAGGCTCGGTGGAACTCTATGAAAGATACTGTAGCCATTGTCACTACTAGGTGAATTCTCGTAGAGTTTCTGCAAAACTCAAAAATTTGTTTGGGATCTTTATACATTTTTGCCCATACCTTTCAATCTTTTTCGAAGTTGTTTCATATCTGTGTTTCTCCGTTTTAATTGTAGTTTATTTTATTTTTTTAAAAGAAGAGTTATGCTCAAAGAGCCCGTCTCATGCATCGATACTGTTTTTTTTTTGGCTGCAGTGGAATACTTAAGCGCATCTCATTTGTTGTATTCTTCTACAAGTTAGGCATGACTGGCATCAGCAGTGTCTTACTGGTAGATATCTCATCTCAAGCTTGCTTATAATTTATATCGTATATGATTATTTGTGTGATATATCATCATATACATATGTTGGCTTGGGCATTTACATGGAGTTCTTCTTTTTGCAGTATTATCTGAAATCAGTTTTCGGATTTAACAAAAACCAGTTCTCGGAAATTCTGATGATGGTTGGCATTGGGTCCATATTTTCTCAGGTTCTGTTTTAATACTTTAGTTTCTTTCCTATTGCATTTTGATTGCTATGATGCAATTTTGAATTAGTGATTTCAAAATTTTAAAATACTATTTAAATGGCTAGAGCTATTTGGGTTTTAGATTTTGGTGCTTCCGCTTATCAATCCATATCTTGGAGAGAAGGGGGTATTATGCCTTGCCTTGATTGCTTCCATTGCTTATGTAAGTCTTTCTCAAAATGAAATAAAAATGTGAACTGTACTTGTCAAATATTGAAATCTGTTTTGTATCCTAAATTTGACACTTCTTTGCTATGCAGGGCCTGCTTTATGGCTTAGCTTGGGCACCATGGGTATAATACTGTATACTGTCATATATTTTTAGTAGTTTATGAGAATGAGAATTTAGCAGTTTATGCCGTTAACAAAGCTTAATCCATTATCACGCAGGTTTCGTATCTTAGTGCCTCATTCGGTGTTGTATATATTCTTGTGAAACCATCGGTAAGTAATTAGCGGGATGTCGAAATGGACAGTTCCTGCTTTTATTTGTACTTTGATTGACAAAATAAGTTTATATAATATTACTAAACTCGGTTCCAGTTGTATTACATAATCAAAACAAATAGGAACAAATAAGTATTTGTCCCGGATATTATTTCTTAAATTTAAGATGTGTTTAAATTTAAGTCATCCTTTTCACTGATATCTTCACCTGTGCAGACTTATGCTATTATATCGAAGGCAGTAATCGCAACTGATCAGGCATGTGTCATTCTCTTATCTTGTTGGCTTTTGCTATGATGCATGATTGAACTTGGAAAAATATTCTCCTTGTTTGTTTGCATAATTCACATTTACAACAACATACAGGGAAAGGCGCAAGGAGCTGTTGCTGGGGTGCGATCAGTTTCCAGCTTGTTATCTCCTCTTGTAATGAGTCCCTTAACTTGTGAGTAAAATCAATTCTCGCATGTATTCATTCTTGTAAACATACTGCTCTGTCAAATCAAATACATACTAGTTTTGCTGTTTTGAAATGAGAAAATTTATAAAACCTGCACATATTGGTCTAAGTCTACTTGTTTTCTTTCTTTCTTTTCCTTTCTTTCTTTTTATTTTATTTTATTTTTTGAAATAAACGATTAGATAAAATCCCCTGCATTTTATTAAAGATATGAATGAAACAATGTACAAAAGGAAAAGGAAAGGAAATACCACTAGGATAGAAGAAATTTATGAAACTCGTGGCATCAGCAAAAACCACACATGCTAATAAATTGTGTTACAATAATGCATCTTTTTTCCATGTAAATTGTTTGTTTTGGTTATATGAGAAATTTTCAGTAATATTAAACATTGTCTGTTCTCATCTGTTACAGCTCTGTTCATCTCAGATAAAGCTCCATTTGACTGCAAAGGTTTCAGTATATTGGTTGCATCTTTATCCATGGTCTCTCTTTCTCTCTCTCTCTCTCTCTCTCTGTGTGTGTGTGTGTGTGTGTGTGTGTCTGCATGCGCTTGCGTTTTCATCTATTGTTTGTTTTCATGTAGACCATAGGTTTAATTAGATCTCTATCTCTGTAGTGATCAGTTGTCTGTTTCTATATAGATCGTAGCTTTGGGCTGTGCCTCGCAGCTAGATTCAGGTAGCAAAAGCAAAAATGCAGCTGTTGAGAATGTACAAAACTCGGCGCATGAAGCAGATGTTGAGGCACCATTGCTCAATCAGAACTGTGCTCAGCCCTGATACATATATAAGGCAAGCTCTTTTATTACTACCCATCTCTTTACCATGACCATCTTCATTTGTATAGTTATGTATCTATTTTCGTGTACGATTTCTTTTTTTCTTTTTTTTTGTTCAAATTTAGTTTAGTCTTTTGATTCTATACATGCCTTATGTAAATTTACCATTCAAGAATAGGATTAGAATATGCAAGGTGATCGATGCTGCTGCACTGTACTTGTATATATGTATCATATTTGAAATTTCATCTAATATGTTTCTATCTGTTATATTTCAATATATTATTTGGAGTCCATCTTTAGTGCATTTTTACTACGACGGAAAGTCTAATGTTACTTAGATCTTGCATACACGGGAAACAAGCGATAATGTGGGCTGTCCAGAATATGACGAAGACACATGACTTGTGCAATGTTTTCCTCTGCAACCTAACTGACGGGTGTCCTCAAAAATATAGGTAGTTTCATCACCATCATCACAAAAATAGAGGTCAACTGAGTTGTGTTGCGAGCAAACCCATTTTTTACAAAGAAACGAAAACCGATCGTCAACCACATCGTCAAGTAAACATCATGCAATAATAAACCCGCAAATTTTTAAGGCCATCGTTGCCAAAAAGTGCAGTGTACCCAAACCTTCTTTGCCAACCACAACATCAAAACAGCACGCAACAAGCAACCTGCAAAATTTTAAGACCATCATCGCCAAAAGATGGTAGTATCCGAGCCTTCAAAGTAACGAATCCTTTTTGCTCGAAAGTCTTGTTTTCACAATGGATGTTTGGATTCGGAGATGTTGATTTCTTACCTTCTTTGAAACAAAAAGAAAGGAGGAGGAATGAAAAGGTATCCCTTCGTCTTACAATATCGATAAAGAAATCAACTTTTGTATAGATAGACGGTTGCTTTTGTATAGATAGACGGTTGTGTGTTCAAATCGGACAAGGGCATAATTGCTATCGGCGTCTTTCTGAAATATAACTGAAAATTTGCGTTATGTGCGCTCTTGCTCCTTTAAATCAATTATTCTAATATGAGCATTTATTAGTTTGTTAATTTCTTGTTTTCCAACATCATCCATTTGTCTGTGACCGTAAAAATTGAACCCTTTCTAGGAACGGCTAAATTATATGATTGTGGTTATCTTTAAAATTATAATCGTTATTAGGCAGGTACTTAATTTTGAATTTAGGATAATAGATGCAACAGGCGATGCTCTATTCTTACTCTCTATGACCTATCCATATGTTTCTTGTCGTGCTCTCCCGCTTGAGAGTATAAATCGCCATATTTTTCTTGCAGTCATATATATCTTTTAACGTCCCTTTTGCATATGCTAAATCCTTTTTGTATGGCATATTTGTTGAAGATATCGTACCACCTATCTTCGGTTGAAAATGTCATCTGTTATGTTTTAATACTCAAAAAGGATTTAACATTAATTAGAATGATGCTATGCTCAGATTCATAATCATCTATCGCTTGAATTGACTGGGGGTTTACTCATATAGATGAATCCAATATTTATATTAGAAAGAAAAAAAATATAACAGAAAATTAATCTAGGTTAGATATTAGCAAAAGTAATAATTTATATTTGCAATTCAAGCAAACAACACATCCGCTGCACGAAGATCAATTATTCTAAGGGGGAGGGATAAAAAGAAAGAAAGCATGGACAAAGTTGAGAGCTTAATGGCTTGAAGATGAAGACATTGAAGAGTGCTCTTGGGACGACTGTGCATATCAACAAGACATGAAGTTGGTGAGAGCGAGAGTTGCTGTTTCCCGGCGAGAAACATCAAGTCACTGAGAGTTGATGAGAGCGAGAGTTGACTGTTCAGTCGACTGTCATGAGTCGCAAGGGAGGCAATGGAGACCACCGCCGATGAGACGACTCATCAGAGAGAGAAGGTAGAAACCCACATAACCGATCTTGTTCGGCGCCGAGGAGACCACGAAGTGGGTATGCCAGCCGTAGGCCCCCTGATGAGTGAGGGCTCACTTGGGGTCGAAACCGTCCTCGGAGGAGTAGGACTCCGAAGAGACGTGCGGCGGAGGGCAACGGTCGACGGGTAAGCAAATCATCGAAGGGAAGCCACAAAGATGAAGGAGACACGAGATCGAAGCCTCCCTCATTTGGTGAAGGTCCTCGGCGAGGTGGTCGGATGTGGAGCAAGACCGTCACGTGAGCAGATCCCTGAGGTGAGAGGACAAGAAGCGGACTGAGACTGAAGCAAGGAGGTTGTCAAGAGAGATGTCAGTGTGACATGCACCCAAAGAGAAGGCAGCACCGACGTTGAAACCTCTGGGTTGATCGTCATGAAGCAACAAAGTACAAGTCAAAACTGAATACAGGGTGAAAAACCAAACTTTCGCTCTTGAGGACGTAAAGAAGATCGTAGAGGAGGCTGCCAATCATAAGAGAGAGAGATGGAGGTCGACCCGAGTCTCATTAGGACTTGTTTTTTCTCTGATGGGGGCTAGGCTGGTTGACGGGGAAGGTTGAATAGATCTCTTGCGGCGGTTAAAACCGAGGAAAATTAAATGTCATCAAAACGCTCTCATCTGATTTGCAACAGACGGCGATCTCGACGGCCACGCTAAAATGCTTCACCTGCAAGAAGCATCCAAGATTTCTGTGAGTTTGAACGAACTTTTTTCAACCGTAACTCTGAAGATCACCTGGTTGCAAATTGCCCACGTCAAAGGAAGAGAAGGCAGGCTTTTGAAAATAGGAGAGTAGGAGGCTAGGAGGAAGGGGATTGCAAAGACTTTGGGGGTGATTAAATTTCTAAACTACATTGGCGAGCCCCCTTCGGGCGAGCCGGGTTATTGCAAGGATTTTACTATTGGGTGTGTAAAATCGCAGGGTTATTGCAAGACTAAAAAGGTTGAGCAACAAATACAACGACCACCCTTGGTCGCGAAAACCACATCTATGGGGATTCATGGCGGGTGAAAACGCCACATCACCTTGGACCTATGACACGGCTTCACGCACGTTGGTTATTTACGCTCAAAGGAAAGAAGCGGGCCCCACAGCCCTTGGACGCCCCAGCATGCGTTTGAGGCCCAACAGCTACAACTAGCGATAGCTATGCCCAGTATTGGGCTGACACGTCGCGGTCAAGAAGCCGTCGAATACCGTAAGGATGGGTTCAGACTTCAGAGAGAGCAACTTTACTTCAAATCAAAGGGGAGGGCTTGATGGGCCTACTAAGGGTTGGTTGTATGTTGGGCTATAGGTTGATGGGCTTAGTCACCATTTAGGGCCATTTGGGGCAATTGCTTCAAAACAAGATGCCAATTGAAGGAAATTATCGAGGAGCATGAAGACACTTTATGAGAGTCGCACTCAGGGTTTTATTTAAAAGAAGAGAACTCTTGGGAGGTGAGGGAAGAAGGTCATGGCCAAAAGGAGGGATATGAAGAAGTGCTCTTGGGTAGCTTGGACGATGAAGAAGGGGGAGAGTTGAGCTTGTCTAATGGCTTTGAGAGAGATGAGATAAAAAAGTTTGATCTCCAAAAAGGTCGAGGATATTTTCAGACACAACTTAGAAGCGATCATTAGGAGAGGACTAACTGAGGCTATGGCGAACTCATACTTTATGGGCCTCGGGGGTGTCATAAATGAACATGGCATCGTTCGACTCAATGAACATGACACCAATCATCAAACCGAGGAGAATCTTGTAGCCATGGTGAGCCCCACCTGAGGGTGTGAGGAGGGTGAGCTAGGTGGTGAAAAAATCAGAAAGAGAATGCACATCAAAGCTGGGAGGGAGAGGCAAAAGTGTTGCTCAATTGAAGTTAAGGAAGTGACCAAAAGAAAGAGATCGAAGAGCATAGCTGAGTCTTCAGATACTAATTCTAATTGTGTTTCTTGTTTTGGCAATATTCCTGATTACCTGTTATTAAAACTTGCACATGATATGGGGGTTAATTTGGGTAACTCGGACATATTGGTTTCACATACTATTTCCTTGGTTAAGAACCTCGAATTAAATAGATGCCAGGGACATGGCGAGGATGTTGTGGTGGGTGCTACTTCTTTGAAGAATAGCAACGCATCACCCTTTGGGACTAACATTACTTCTTAGTAATGCTAGTGTGGTTTGAGCTTGGTCATTAGTGACATCCTATTATTAGTTAGTTTTTATAGATTGTTTGTTTTGGAATGTAAGGGGCATTGGCTCGTCGTTAAAAAGATGGATGGTTAAGGAGGTGATTCATAAATGCGGTGCAAACTTCGTTTGCCTTCTAAAATGATGCTTTGCATCCTAAACTAAAATGTTCTTCATAGTCTTGAAGGTAATCATACTTGGGAATAGAGGTACCAACACGTAGAGGGGGCGAGAGGGGCATCTTAATGGGCTTCAATAGGGGACAATTGGACGTCTTAGAAGACATGGTAGGACAGTACTCGATATCTCCTAAGGTGAAACATCGGTATGACGGATGGATATATATTATAACTGGAGTGTACGTCCCTAGTAGGAAAGAACGACGTGAATAGTTTTGGCAAGAGCTTATGGAGATTAGGAGTAGATGGGATCTTCCGGAGGTTGTGGATGGCGATTTCAATGTCATTCGCTATTCCAATGAGAGAAGAGGCACTCTTGATGATAGAAGAGATAGGGAGCGATTTAACCATGTTGTCTCCACTTTAAACTTGCTGGAAATCCCGTTCAACGATCGCAAATACACTTGGTCGAACCACAGCTTTAAGGCAAAGCTAGCTAAGCTTGATAGGCTCCTGGTATCACCTGATTGGGAGAGCAAGTTCCCCTTAGCCTATGCACGCAGTGAAAGAAAGCTGACCTCGGACCACTCATCAATTGTACTATCGGATGGGAAAGGGAAGGCAAGTCGCACACCGAAAAAATTCTACTTTGAAAAATCATGGTTGGACAATGATGAAACAAGAAGGATCATTACTGAAAACTTAAGATGGCCACTCAACAAAGTGGTCGCAGCAAGTAACTTGGTGGTTAATTTGTCAAGGCTAAGGAAAATGTTACAAAAATGGGCAAAACGAGAAGCGCAACTGCGAGACTGTTGGGGTAAAAAATTACATCCCATTGACCAAAAATCAAAAGGTCTAAGTCAAAGTCAAACCTCAAACAGGGGCCTAAGCACCAAACCCAATCAAGTGGACCCAAGCCCCAAACCCAATCAAGTGGGCCCAATCCCGGCCCAAACCAACCCAAGCTCAAGCAGGGGGGGGCAACCCCATGCCAAGGAAGGAAAATAATGTAATAAATTCAAATATAATTTTTAGAAACAAATGTTGAAAAATGGACAAAAATCTATTTTTGTAAAGGCCAAAGGCTAAGGTGCAAAAGTATGCACATATGTCAAGTGCAAACATGTAAAGGATATTTAAACCCCACCCAAAAAAGAAATGATAAAAAATTTCATGTTCTCATAATTTCTAAGGTTTTCTCATCTCCTTCTCTTTCATTCTTAATACAACCCATCAAAAGAGAACCCATCTCTTTTGGAAAACTCCATCTCAAGAATCCAAGATCCAAAATCAAAACCAAGCAAAGAAGCTACATTTTTTTATCAAATTTGAAGAACGAGCAAGCATTTTTAGACATATAGACTCGATGAAAGCTCTAGGCTTTCATCACTTGATCTCGGATCTCTTGCGAGATACATGGGAACATGGGTTATGACCCATGTTCCTCCTCAAATCTTGAACACGTGACACACCCGTGTTCATTTTCAGGACCACCTTTCGGAACCCTCCCAAAAGAGGAGGTTCCCGCTGTCGGGACCCTCCCGGGGTCCCCGCCTTCGGAACCCCCCATAAAAGGCAAGTGGTTTCACATACTATTTCCTTGGTCAAGAACCTCAAACTAAACATGGGGGTTAATTTAGGTAACTCGGACGCATTGGTTTGACATGCTATTTCCTTGGTTAAGAACCTCGAACTAAATAGATGTGAGGGATGTGGCGAGGGTGTGGTGGGTGCTACTTCTTTGAAGAATAGCAACACATCACCCTTTGGGACTAACATTACTTCTTAGTAATGCTAGTGTGGTTTGGGTCGGTCATTGGTGGCATCCTATTATTAGTTAGTTTTTATAGATTGTTTGTTTTGGAATGTAAAGGGAATTGGCTCGTCGTTAAAAAGACGGATGGTTAAGGAGGTGATTCATAAATGTGGTGCAAACTTCGTTTGCCTTTCTGAAACGATGCTTTGCAAACCAAACCAAAATGTTCTTCATAGTCTTGAGGGTAATCATGCTTGGAAATGGAGGTACCGATACGCAGAGGGGGCGAGAGGGGGCATCTTAATGGGTTTCAATAGGGGACAGTTGGACGTCTTCGAAGACGTGGTAGGACAGTACTCGATATCTCTTAAGGTGAAACGTCAGTATGATATATATTATCACCGGAGTGTACGTCCCTAGTAGGAAAGAACCACGTGGAGAGTTTTGGCAAGAGCTTATGGAGACTAGGAGTAGATGGAATCTTCCATAGGTCGTGGGGGGCGATTTCAATGTCATTCGCTATTCCAATGAGAGAAGAAGCACTCTTGACGATAGAAGAGATACGAAGAGATTTAACCGTGTTGTCTCCATTTTAAACCTTCTGGAAATCCCGGTCAACGATTGAAAATACACTTGGTCGAATCACAGCTTTAGGGCGAAGCTAGCTAAGCTTGATAGGGTCCTGGTATCACCGGATTGGGAGAGTAAGTGCCCCCTAGCCTATGCATGCAGTGAAAGAAAGCTGACCTTGGACCACTCATCAATTGTACTATCGGAGAGGAAAAGGAAAGCGAGTCGCAAACCGAGAAAATTCTGCTTTGAAAAATCATGGTTGGACGACGATGAAACAAGAAGGATCATTACTGAAAACTGGAGATGGCCAACCAACAAAGTGGACGTAGCAAGTAACTTGGGGGATAAAATGAGAAGCGCAATTGCGAGATTGTTGGGGGTCAAAAATTCCACCCCATTGACCAAAAATCAAAAAGTCTAAGTCACAGTCAAACTCCAAACAGGTGGGCCCAAGCCCTAAACCCAATCAAGTGGACCCAAGCCCAAACTCAAGTCAAATGGGCTCAACCCCCGACCCAAACCGACCTAAGCTCAAGCATGGGGCCGACCCTATGCCAAGGAAGGAAAATAATGTAATAAATTTAAATATAATTTTTAGAAACAAATGTAAGAAAAATGGGATAAAATCTATTTTTGTAAAGCCCAAGGGCTAAGGTGCAAAAATATGCACATGTGTTAGGAAAATAGGCGAAAAACCAATTTGTAAAGCCCAAGGGCTCAAGTGCAAATATATAATGGGTATTTAAATCCTACCCAAAATAGAAATGATAAAAACTTTCATTCTCTCATAATTTGTAGGGTTTTTAGCCTCCACTAAAAAGGCAAGTCTCTTTCTTCTTCATCCTCTTTCTCAAAGAGAGAGAGAGAGAGAGAGGGAGGGAGGTGCAAAAAGAAAGAGAGTTTCTTTTGGGTCTATCTCATCTCGTTCATCTCTTTCATCCTCAATACAACCCATTAAAAGAGAACCCATCCTTTTTAGAAAACTCCATCTCAAGAACCTAAGATCCAAAATCAAAACCAAACAAAGAAGCTACCTTTCTTCATCAAATTTGAAGAATAAGAGAGAAGAAGGATTATCGGGATGAAAGCCTATGGCATTCATCCCAAACAAGCAATTTTGGACATCTAGACTCGATGAAAGCTCCAGGCTTTCATCACTTGACCTCAGATCTCTTGCGAGATCTATAGGAATATGGGAAATAACCCATATTCCTCATCAAATCTTGGACACACGACACACCCATGTTCATTCTCGGGATCCCCTTTCGGAACCCTCCCAAAAGGAGAGGTTCCCGCTGTCGGGACCCCTCCCGGGGTCCTTACCTTTGGAGCCCCCCATAAGGGAGGTTCCTGCTGTCGGGTCCCCTCCAGGGGCCCCCGCCTTCGGGACCCCCATTTTTTAAGGGGTCCCCTGCTTTGGGATTCCCTCTTAAAAGGGGTCCCCGTTTCGGGAAGGGATCCCGACCTCGCGGGAGGCCACCCGAGCTTGGGTGGCATCTCTCTCTCTTTTCCATCTTGGAAACTACTCAACACACTCAAAACGCTTTCCAAACATAAAATTTTTCTCAAATGTAGGACCTCCGTAAACTCTGTGAAGCCCCCGAAATATTCAAGGAGGCCTAAAATTCGTTCTCAAACGCAGTACACATTCACACTGAGTTTGCATGACCATCATTGACTCGTTAATCGGAGGTTCTCTCGCGTCAAGAGCGAGAAGTAATTAACAATAGTTTTGTCCATGGTTGGTGGAGATTTAGATCTCCACGATCAATAAACCTCTGCCTATCCTAGGAAAGGGGAATCCGTACATTCCTAAAGTACGTGCACATCCATCTCAATGTGTGACGAAAAACACTCTACAGAGGCACACAGAAAAAAGAAATGTAAGATTATATCCATCAGCGTGAACTTTTGGAGGAGTCCAGAGAGTTGGAAGAAAGGGAGTTCCTACAGTTAAGGGATTGGAGACTCGAGCTTTCGGGTATCCTAGCGAAAGAAGAGGTCGAGTGGTGTTAAAGGGCTAAGGAGCAATGGCTGAAGGAGGGTGATAAAAACACGGTTTACTTTCAGAAAGCAACGAATGGACGTAAAAGATGCAATGATATTAGACAAATTGAGAGTGATGAGCATCTATATGAGAAACAAGAGGATATCCACAACATCATTTTAGCTTATTATAAAGGGCTTATGGGGGAAGCCATGGAAGAGAGGTGGACCCTATGTGATGATTTTTGGGATGATAATTTGAAGGTGAATGAACAGGATAGAGTAGGGATATAGGAGGCTTTCACAGAGGAGGAGGTATTTCAAGCGATAAGGGAGGTGGGGGGCGGAAAAATCTCCTGGACCATCTTTGATGTTTTACCAGACTTTTTGGGGGCTGGTTAAGGATGATATATTAAGGGTCTTTGAAACATTTTTCATGGGGTGATTGATCTTAGAAAGGATTAACTGTGCATTGACGATCCTTATACCAAAGAAAGGAGAGGCAAAGGAGGTCAAGGACTACAGACCCATAAGTCTTATCAACTGCTCCTGTAAAATCATTACTAAGGTACTGGCTAATAGATCGAGGATGGTTGTGGGAGGGGTGATCAATGAGGCATAGACCGAGTTTCTAGCAGGGAGGAATATAATGGATGTCATTGCGATAGCATAAGAAGTTATACAAGACTCTAAAAGGTGGCGAAAGGGAGGATATATGCTAAAGCTGTATTTTGAAAAGGCATACAACACAGTGGATTGGGATTGCATTCTATAGACCTAAAAGCTGAAAGGGTTTAGAGAAAAATGGATCGGATGGATCCGTACTTAGTTATCAACGACATCAGTCTCTGTGAGTGTCAATAGAATAGACACAAATGAGTTCTGCTGCAAAAGATGATTAAGGCAAGACGACCCCCTTTCGCCGCTCATCTTTGCTCTTGTAGCTGACGGTCTTTCTAACATGATTACAAGATGCAAGAATAAAAGTTTAATTACAAGGTTAGGACCGGGTGGTGACAAAAATACGGTGGTTAACTTACAATATACTGATGATACGATCTTGTTTGGGAAGAACGATGTGTGAGAAGCGGTTAGATTGAAATGGATATTATATTCTTTTGAACTGTGGTCGGTTTGAAGATTAACTATAACAAAAGCACGCTGACTATGTTATGCCCAGAGGCCGATCGATCTGTCTGGAATTTTCAACTGCAAGACTTCGAAATTCCTGTTTACATCCAAAAACAGAGACGGACTGGGATTAATCATCTTTCCTAAATTTGGGGGCATATGCTATTTGGACATGTCCATCCACTTCTCCGAAAATACCAAGTTGATTTATGGCACCGTAAATTAGAGGTTTGGATAGATGCGACCGATATAGTAGATTTTCTTAGATTCCCCCTCACGTTTGTGAGGGGTTTTTAATTGTGGGGATGCTCTTCTCTGCAGGCGCAAGCCTCTGCAGTTAATTACGTTATCGCGTTGCGATAACCACTTTCTCATGCTCTAGTAGGTCACTTTTTATCGTGTTATGTTTTGTTTATTTTTGGTTGCCCGTGGATTGTTTATGGAAACTAGTTTATATCGTTGCCCGTAGGACGCAGATTAGTCCAAATCTATTTATATATGAATTTAGGTTTGAACTTAGGATGCAGGTCTCGTATGAACAAGGTTCATCGGTTCGGAATATGTTATCTGAGGATCGTTAGTCATTTTCGAGACTAAGATCAACTCAGAAGTATGTAGTTAATGCTCGTTAATCCCGTTTTGGATTAAGATCAACTTTACAAGTATGGATTAAGAATTTTTAGCCATTTTTGAGACTAAGATCACTTGGGTTTATTGATATTTTGATCAACGAAAACTTAAACTTTGTTTAAGTGATTAAATGGTACAAGTGCGCAGGTATATATAATGCACATGCCCATTTATTTCATTTGAAAGTGTGTGCACGTGTGTTATATGTGGTTACACACTGTTTTATTTCAAGGATATTGCGCATGTGTATCACATGACACATCCGTTATGGGTTTCAAGTTATATATGCGCGCATATATGTATGTGCATATATATTTAGGAAGTCAACATGCATTGCACATCAGTGCTCATGCCTTTGAAGGCGACTTTTATTAAGGCGCACATGTGTGTATCACGTGATGCGCATGCCTTCAAAGGCCATTTTTATCAAGTGCGCACACGTGTATATCACGTGGTGCGTATGCCTTCATGGGCTGATTTTATCAAGTGCGCACACGTGTGCCCATCTCCAGGACACTATTTTTCCAAGGACAACAATTTTTATCATTAAACATGCACTAATTTGTGTGCGCACTTGTTTTTCATCAGAAAGCGAAAGCTTTCACTAAGAAGCAATGACTTCCGTTTCACATTATTTTCTTCTTCTCTTATTTTCCGAGAAGTGAAAACCTTGGTTTTCATCTGTTTTCGAGTTAGGTATTCATGCATTTTGTGATGCGCATCTTATATTTCTTTGGATCTTAGGATCAATCTCCCGCAAAAGTATGAACTTTATGAACGCCCTAATATCGCTTGATCTTTTAATGGCGAATCAATGGATTCAAAAAGAAGCAAAGGTTTCTATATAATAGCAAAAACTTTTCAAAAAGAGAATTTTTTCCCTTTATTCCTACCTTACGCAGTTTTGCCGAGGAAGGAGAAGTCTTGGGTTTTTTTCCAGCTTATAGGAAGATTTTTCGTCCTTATTTCTTCATAAGAGGCTCCTATTTATAGGAGAGAAGAAATTAGAATTTGTTCAGTTTGTTTTTACGTTAATCTGATTTTAGATTGATTTAAAAAGATTTAATTGATTTATATCAATTAAGGGTGACACGCGCACCGTTGTATCTTTGAACCTAAATCAATTTAGTTTGATTTATTAAATTCATTTCAACGAAAAAGATTTTGTTCGTTCGTTTAGAAGCATCTGCTTCGTTTGGACGGCTGTGCACTTTAAGATAGCGCGCATGTGTATTGCACATATCGGTGCGCACCTGTTGATTCATTAACGCACCTGTTGATTAATAAGTGCGCAGTTGGAAGCACTGCTGTAGTGCGCACGTGTATTGCACGTATCATTGCGCACCTGTCGATTCATTAAAAGGTGCGCACGTGCATTTAACACTTGAAATATTTTAATAAAACAATTTTCTGCAAAAGGAATGCTCAAGGCTTTGTGAACTGGAGTCGGAGCGGCATTCGTGTCCGCAGGTGCAGACATACGTGGCTCGCTCGTCTCGGCACGACACAGTGGCGACGGCACGCACGTGTGGTTTCACCATATTCTCTTTTATTGGTCTTAATGCAATGAAAGGTGGAAGTGTTATATAAAAACTTCTTAATTCTTTGATGTGGCCGATGTGGGACTAAAATACATCCCCCTTATGAAAGATCTTTGCTTAAGCTATACTTGTATCACACGTTTGCTAACAATTTTTTACTCTGAAAGAGTTGTGAGGTCCATAATATATCAAATCGAAGCTCTTTTCGAGACGCTTTCGATACTATCATAATATACCTGATTCTCTTTTAGGAGTATGGCAAAATATAGTCCGGAAAAATCTATTTTACATTCTCTTGAATATATTGAGGCCACTTAATATTTTGGGGCTCTTTTGTGCTCTTTTGCCTACATGTTGTGCTTGTGCTTGACATGAACGTCCAGATTTTAGACGGGAACAAATGCCCCCCACTACTTTGCCCATGTAATATTTGTACGTGAGTTAAGTAGTGTAAAGTAATACATCGCCATAGAATTGATAGCTTAGAAGACAAGTTTAGGATCCTTGTCACTTAAGGCTTTTTCATCTTCATGAGCTGTAAGGATCTCAAGAAGGTTTTTCTCCCTTTGACGCGAGAGGATCCAATAGGTGCATATTTTTATTAGAAATCGTGAGGATTCCTAAGTGTTCATCACCTTCATAAGTCGTAAGGATCTCACTCGGGTACTTTCTCCTTACAAGTCGAGAGGACCCGTAAGTGACTACTTTACTTCGTCGGCATGCAACTTTGATGAATGTGGCCCGTGGATAGTATACAAGAGTCAGTGACCTCCTTATAGGGCAACAGTGGCTTAGAAAACAGGTTGATATCCTCGCCGTCTAAGGCTTTTCATCTTTATGAGCCGTGAGGGTATCATAAAGATATTTTTCCCTACGAGTCGAGAGGATCTCACAAGAGTATTTTCCCCTTACGAGTCGAGAGGACCCTTAAGTGGCTTCTTCTCTTCATCGGTATGCAACTTTGGAGAATGTGGCCCGTGGATAGTATACAGAAGTCGGTCTTGACCTTCTTGTAGGGTAACAGTGCTTAGGAAACAGGTTGATATCCCCGTCGCCTAAGGCTTTTCACCTTCTTGAGTCGTAAGGGTTTCGAGAAGGTTTTTTCATACGAGTCCAGAGGATCTCGCAGGTGTATCCTGACGTGAAATATAGATAACCCCTTTCTTTTATGATAGGGGTCTGTTAGGTTTGTTGTACTAGCTTAAGTCCATCATACCGTCGCGTTGGCTGATATATTCTCGACATACAGTCTCATAGGTTGCTGCTCAAATAGCCCTGCGTCTGTCATGTCTCTGATCCTTTCTGAGGCTGGACAAGACGTTTTCAAATAGTCTTCTTAGGTTGGAATATTCGCCTTACCATTAGAAGATCCAGCGTTAGATATTGCCGTGGCGCTTTACTTGAGGTTAGACTTAATTTAAAGCCCCGATGAGTCATAACCACACCCTTGGGGGGGATGACATCCAATGGTCTCCGTGCTTGCCGTCAAGACCCAAAGCTAGGAATATGCCGTCACTTCGTTTTTCGTTTTGGTGTCGTACCGATTCTTCCCTGAAGTAGTGTAGACATTTGTATGAACTCTATGTTGTACGTATCGCAATCGAGGTCTGGAGCTAGGAATATGCCATCGCTCCAATTTCATTTGATAATTGCATCCGCACCCTGCTAGAATGAGGAGGAACGTCGAGATGATCTCTATGCTGTAGATGTTGCCATCGAGATCTGGAGCTAGGATTTTGCCGTCACTCCACTTTTATTTGACCATTGGGTCCTTATTGACGTCGCATCTGCATCCTACTGGAATGAAAAGAATGTGGAGATGATATCTAGGCTATAGGTGTTGCCATCGAGATCTAGAGCTAGGATTTTGCCATCACTCCGTTTTGATTTGGTTCCTTGGAGCCTTGTCGACACCACGTCTGTACTTTGCTGAAGTAAGAGGGGCGTCCAAATAGTCTTTAGGCCATAGATATGCCATCAAGATTCGGTTCTTCTTTTGACGAAGTATGGTGGGAAATTATGTTTCCCTTTTCTTTCATTTGTGCCTATTGATTGTATATAAGAGTTAATATGAACCTACTTGCAGGGCAGAAAAATTTTCATTCCTTTTTTTTTTAAAATTTTCCGCGATGCTCTATCTTTTCATCTTTTTATACCGCGAAAGTCGCGATTGCCCAATCATTTCGGCTGTCATTTTTTTTTTGTTTTTTACTCGCTACTTTTTATTGTGAGTTGGGGATTTGGAATCTGATACCAATCTTGGTATCAGCATCACTACAACTGGAATATTTCCAGGAGTGAATCATCATTTGTCTTTGTCGATTTGAACAAAGGTGGCTTAGCAAACAGGGTTAGGATCCTGTCGACTAAGGCTTTTAATTTTATGAGCTGTAAGGGTCTCAAAAAAGTATTTCTCCCTACTAATCGAGAGGATCTCATAGGTGTATTTTCTCTTCAGGAATGTGAGGATTCCTAAGTGGCATTTTCTCTTGTAAATCGTAAGAACCGCAAGTGCCGTTCACCTTGTCAGGCAATATTTCTCGATTTCAGTGGGACTTAGTTGGGAATATATTTATTTACGCCTTTGGATTGTATACAAGGGTCAATATTGGACCTCATGTAGGGTATAAATTTGTGGGGTTATGATGGCTTAAGAACATATTTGGATCCCTGTAACTTAAGGCTTTTGAATTCTCTTATAGAGGGTATATTCTCCTTACAAGTCGTGAGGAACTCGTAAGTGCATTTTCTCCTTAGGGATCGTATGGATTCCTAAATGTATTGCTCTTTTGTGAGTCATAAGGATCTCACGCAGGTATTTTCTCCCTACAAAGTCGTGAGGACTTTGCAAGTGCATTTTTTTTTAGCGAATTCGCGCTTTTTCGGGTTTTCACTAGCTCGCCGATAGTCCAGCTGTTTTTACTCACGGCGTCCTTTCGGGTTTTCATCCGTGTCCATTCCGCTCATGGACATACCTTTTTTTAGGTGGCCCGTAAGGTAACACACTAATAGTTGTCGATCACGACATTTTTCGAAGGACCACATCATATGGGACCTGGGAAGGATGTGAATCGTTTTATGCCCGTAGATTGTATACGGCGCTCGATATGAAGACCCACTGTAGGGCAATATGTTAGTTTAGGGACATTACGGTCTAACATCGCTGTGTTTTGGGGGCGAATATTAGTTTAAGAACATTTCGGTCCAACATTCTAATGTTTGGAATGAATATTAGTTTGGGGACTTGTCGGTCCAGTATTAGTTTAGGGACTTCTCGATCCATCATTCCCGTATTTGGGACGAATTTCATTTTGCAACACTTTCGAAGTTTTGACTCAGGAAGATAGCGAGCGGACACAAGCGTCATTTATCATTGACCTAAGTAGCGACTCTTCAGATGTAGTGCTTTTTGAGGAACCGACCGTTTATTGGCCGGAATGGCCTTTCGCCATATATGTCCATGAGCAGATAAGCTCCACCTTGGTAGACCTTATCTATGATGTATGAGCCTTCATAGTTCGGCTCGAACTTCCCCCATTTTGCACGATTGGGGATCATTGGTCTTTTGACGACCAACACGAGTTCATCTTGGCGGAATGTTCTCGGCTTGGTCAGTCTTTCATATGACTGTGTCATCCTTGCGTTATAAGCCTATAGGTTTTGCTGTGCTATAAGGCGGGTTTCATCGAGAGGATCAGGTTTCTCGAGCCTAAGATAGGCATTTCTTCATCCGTTAGCTCGTATTGAACTGCTACTCGTAGCGAGGGGAGCTCTATCTCCAGTGGGAGCACTGCTTCAGTGCCAAACACCAATGCATATGGTGTTGTATTTGTGGCCGTCTTGAACATTGTTTGGTATGCCCAAAGAGCTTCGTGCAGCGTTTCGTGCCAGTCTTTTTGTTCCTAGACACTGTCTTTTTTATAATCTTGGTCAATATCTTGTTGAATGCCTTAGCTTGACCGTTGGCCCGATGATTATAAACCAAGGAGTATCTCTAGTCTATTTTGTGTTGCTGTGTGAAGCGACTTATTTTGTGGCTTCTATAAGCTGGTCCGTTATCCGAGATTATGCGTCGTGGAGTCCCAAACCAGAAGATGACATGGGTCTTGAAGAAGCAGAGGATATTCTCCGTCTTCACCTCTCTTAGTGGCATTGCTTTCGTCGACTTAGAGAAGTAGTAGGTTGCTAGTATAAACCGATGTCCTTAGGATGACGCTGGTTTGATGGAGCCAATTATATCCGTTCCCCACATTTCGAACGACCAACTAGTCACTGTCGGGTGCAGCAGATTTAGATGTTGATTTATGAAGTGCCCATGTATTTGTCACGAGTGACACTGCTTCATGTATTCAAGGCAGTCCTGAATTATCGTGGGTTAATAGTAGCCCATCCTTTTTATTTTCAGTTTCATCTTTGAACCCCCTTGATGAGAACCGCAAAGTGCGTCGTATACTTCTCGGACGACTTTCCTTACTTCTTTCAGCCCTAGGCACTTTAGCCATAGGAAGTTGAATGATCTCTTATATAGAGTATTATTGACGAAGGCGAATGACAGAGCTCGTTTTATGAGCTGATGTCTAGACGACATATTTTTGGGCGTTTGTTGGGACTTAAAATAGTCTATGAAGACTTCCTTTTAGTCCATGACCTCTTCTTCGTCCTCTATTTGGATGACTTCTTGTTCGGTCGTTTCTTTTTCTTCGGGTGGCCCTTTCAAGTCCTCATCCGAAGATGTATCTGCTGGTGCGAGGATCCTACGGCTTTGTACAATGATCCTTACGTCATCAAGGCCTTCGTCGGCCAGATCTTTAGCCAACTTGGCTAGCGCATCCGCTTTGTTGTGTTCCGCTCACTGTATACTTTCCAGGATGTATGAAGGGATTTGGGTCAGCAGTTGCTGTACTCTTTCTCCATACCTTATTAGTTCTGGTTTGCTTGTCTGATAGTCGCCATTTACTTGACTAACGATCACTTGAGAGTCTCCATCTACGAGGAGGTTTTTGATTCTCATATTGATAGCGATCTCAAGACCGTCTATCAAAGCTTTATATTCCGCTTCATTATTGGCCCTGGGTTCTGTCAAGGAGATGGCGTAATGCAATATTCCTCCTTGTGGGGTCATGAAGATAAGACCTATCCCGGCTTTGATTATGGGAGTATTCCTCTTTCGCCTCTTCATAGAAGATTCTCCGTCGAAGTAGAGTTCCTATTGAGACTCAGTTTCTTCTTTTTCTTCTTCGACTGCGTCGAACGCGTGTTCATCCGGCAACTCACAATTTAGGGGAGAGATTGCTGGTATCGGATGTTCCGTGAGAAAGTCGGCTATAACTTGTCCTTTCACCGCATTGAGGGGTCAATATGTTATCGAGAATTCCATCAGCAGGAGGGACCATTTGGCAATCTTTCCAGTCAGTATGGCCTTCGACATTAGATACTTTAGAGGATCCACTTTTGATATAAGATGGATCTCGTGCGCCAAGGCGTAACGTCTGAGCTTCGTTATTGCGAAGATCAACGCCAGACAATACTTTTCGATAGGAGAATAGTTGCTTTCCGCCCCTACGAGAACTCGGCTTAGATAGTAGAGAGCTCTCTTCTTTTCTTGATCGTTCTCTTGTGCCCATAGCACGCCTAGAGAACCTTCGAAGGCCGTCGTGTACAAGATAAGGGGTTTTCCCTTAACTGGGGCGGCTAATATTGGCGGATTTTGCAGGTATTGTTTGATTTCGTCTAGTGTGTTTTGGCACTTCTAATCCTAAACGAACGGGTCATCAAATGGCTATAAGGACGACATTTTCCGGAGAGATTGGCTATGAACCGCCAGATATACGCGAGCTTTCCTTGAAGAGACCGTACTTGTTTAAGTGTTCTTGGAGATGGTATTTCTATAATCGTCTTGATTTTTGAGGGATCGATTTCGATACCTCGGTGGTGTATGATGAAGCCTATGAATTTTCCTGAGAATACTCCAAACATGCACTTTAGAGGGTTTATCTTCAGATTATACTTCCGAAGATGTTGGAATACAATTTTTAGGTGTTCCCAATGCCCCTCATGAGATTTGCTCTTGACCATAAGGTCATCGGTATAGCATTTGACGATCTTGTGTATGAGGTCATCGAATATCTTTGTCATGGCTCTTTGGTATGTGGCTCCGGTGTTTTTCAAACCGAAGGGCATCACCTTATAGCAAAATACGCCTAACGGAGTCTGGAAGGCGGTATGCTTCTGGTCTTCAGGATCCATCTTTATTTGGTTGTATCTTGAAGATCCATCCATGAAGGAGAAGACTTTGTGGGTGGAAGTATTATCGATCATCAATTTGGTAACAGGTACTGGAAAGTTATCTTTCGGGCATGCTTTGTTGAGCTCCCGAAAGTCCATGCAGATGCGAACTGTCCCATTTTTCTTCATCACCGGAACGATGTTGGCGATCCAGTCGGGATATTGAACTTCTTGGATAAAGCCGGAGTCGATTAATTTCTTGACTTCGGCATTGATACTCATCTCAAGTTCAAGTTGTATCCTTCTTGGTGCATGTTTGACTGGCTTTATGTCTGACGATATTGCCAGTTTGTGTACCGTCACTTCTGGATCTAAACCCGGCATTTCAGAGTAGTTCCAAGCGAAATAGTTTTTGTACTGCATAAGCACGTCTTTCAATGTGGCTACTTGTTTTTCAGATAGCATTTTACCGACAAACGTTGTCCTCAGATCATCCTTCGTTCCTAAGTCGATTGTCCTTAGGTTGTTCGCCGTGGTATGTATTCTGTCCTCCAGTTCTTTTGGCGCTGGTAGAAATTCTGAGATCTCCTCATCATCATCTTCATTTGTGAAGCATCCGAAGAGGTCAATCATATCCTCGTCCTTTCCCTCTTTTGAGAGAGTTACCATATGATAGGTACGAGTCCACTTCCATTTTCGCGGTCGAGCCGGTCCTATCCTGACGGTATAGGTCTTCTTTGGCTCGTGTTTTTGTGGCGGGGTTACTTTCCAGCTATCGGATAATATAAACCTGCCTTGCTGTTATTGGTCCTCCATCCAGTCTTTGAACGTGAAGCAGTTCTCAAGGGGATGGCTTATTGCTCGATGATAGGAGCAATAATCTGGATGATGGACCTCATTTATCTGTTCGGGATGGAGAGACTCCGGAAGCGTCATCATTTGGCGCTTCATGACAAGGTTGAATATTTTCCCTGTCTTGTCTCGAGGGAACGAGTATTTCCGACCCATCTTCTTCATAAAGGACGGGCTACAACCGAGCTTTTCTCGATTAAACGGCGTCTTAGACTTACTTTGTTGTCCTTAAACATTGTTTGCCCTTATTTTCTAAACACCACGATTCGTGTTATTTCAAATGTCAAAACTGTATGACTCATATATAAATGTATATTCTTATATGTTGCGTTATTATTCATGTTTTGCATATTATTGCTGTTTGCATCTCATTGCATGCTTATATTGTGTTTTCATTAGTTATTATTAAATCATGCTGTCAGGACACCGGCACCATTACCGATGATGCGTATGCTCTACGCACACATGCTTGCCGGCTCACACACATCATCATCGGTAATTGTCATGTCACGTACACTTTAGAGAATATTGCTTTGTTGATATAACTTGCTAGCTGATAGTTCATATATGTTATTGCTTTCATATGCTAGTTTAATTATTCATTCTTTGCTTAATATCAGATGCATTCATATATTCATTATCATGCAATATTTTAGGGCCAGTCCGGATTGCCGGAGCCCAGTATTTCAGCATTATTTACTCCTGATATTGTTATTTTGGATTTCCATGAGATTTCTGGATTTGGAGAAACCGCAAAGATTTATAAACTGATTATCATTTTCAAAAGATAGAAAATGGCGGTTTTCTCATAATATGATTTGAGATATGTCCACCATGAGTTTTCTCGGCTCTTGAGCAATATCATACACCCGATTCGAGGAGGAGGAGGAACCGTCTGTGGGTGCATGGTGGACCCGGTGCGGTACTCCGGGACGAGAAGGTCGCAGATGCTGGCGTTGAGCCTGAGACAGGGGAGCACTATTGACCGGTGATTTTATTTGTGACGCGCCGGATATCCGGAGGATACCGACGTGGTCTTTTATTTGAGGATTTGGGCCATTCCGGATAGCCGGAGCCCTAGATATTGATATTTGATGATACAGGCCAGTCCGGATAGCCGGAGCCTGAGATATTGAGATTTATATTTTGTGTCGATACCTGACACTGATTCTATATTGATTTCATTGAGGATACCTCGATTGAAATGTACAGAAATCTCACTAGATTAAGAAAAAAGTTTTCACATTCATGACACATTCTGTTTTCATTATATTGCATTCATACCTCATATTTATGATATGTTGCTACCTGAGGCACTGACACGAGCACTTGGTACTACACTTTGTATAGATGTTTACCTAGCTATTTTCTTATGCTTTAGGCCACATTATTTGAGGATATTTGTAACATTTCAAAAAAAAAATATTATTTTTTGGGAATTTTTATAATTTAATATTATTTTAATGAATATTTTTATATTTCGGTATAATTAAATACCGATAAATGGGAAAAATTTTGGAAAATTCTAAAATAGGGTATATTATGGAATTTTTCCATTTTAAAGATTTTATGGCTGATTAGATGCTAATTTAGTGCTAATCGCGATTAAAAATCGCTAATTTGATTTTTAGCCTTTTTGTGCAAAAATGTGCACATATCATTTTTCCATACTTGTCACATTTTCTTACATGTTTTGGGTAGATGGTGGCCTAGGGTAACCACTGAGTGAGAAGGAATAAAAGAAAAGAAAAAGGAAAAGAAAAAGTAAAGGTAAGTATGATGAGAGAGAGAGAGTGGGCTACTTTTGACTTGTTTGACCCTTCCCCATCACTTTATCATCTCATTTCTCTCCCCCCCTTCAAAGAGCTGCTGCTGCTCCTGCCCTCTCCTTCTTCTTCCTCCTCCCTCTTCAACTTAGATCCACCATTAAAACCTAACCAAAACCCTATTCCCATTTCACAAAAGTTGCTCCCAAGCTCACTAGCTACACAATGGACTAAGCAAGAGCTGATTTTGAGGACTTTGAGCAACTCAAGAATTTTCTTGAGTTGCCAAAGGAGGTAATTTCTGCACCCCTAGTATAGTATTTCAATTCTTATTGCATCCATACTAGTTTCATGTCAATATGGTGTCGTTTGATGGACTTTTGAAATTTCAAGTTAGGGTTAGGAGTTGAATTGAGTTGTAAAGTGAAATTGAGGCTTGTTGTGACCTTAGAACCCCTGTTGTGATGTTATTTTGGACCCAAACCTGAATTAAAACCTAGAATACGGATTTAGTGAATCGATATCGGGGAAAACTGTAAATCTGTCACTGTTTTTGGAGATCTGCTTCCACCCGAGCCACCTGAAAATAAAATTGATTTGACAGAGAGATGTGCAGGCACCCTGGAACCACCACCCAAAGCCCCAGCCCTTGACTCCACTTCTTGGCCGCAGATAAATCCCTTCTGGCCGCAATTTGCGGCCAGAGCATGGGTTCTGGGCTCCGTATTTGTTCTGTAGCTTGATACCCTATAAATTAGGCCCTTGGTATGTGTAATTTTGTCTGATTCCATTTAGGGTAAAATCTGGGTTAGTTTTCTTGTGTTGGCGCATGGTTTATGACTTGTTTTAGCATGGATTTTAGTATTTGATGATTCGTTTCTGTCGGGTGGCATTTGAACGTCAACGACATAGGATTATTGATCGTGTTTGCATGCGAGACTATAGGTTTTTACCTATGTGAGTAGCGTGTGCCGTTTTGGTTTTCCGATGTGATTTTCATGTGCTTTAGCGTTTGTGATATCCTTGTAGGTACCCCACGTGACGACGAGTCGTTGAAGATAAAGATGGCGACATCGGCATCGTCACACGAGAAGCAAGGTGAGTAGATTTATATCTACGGGGAGAAGTCGGGTGGATGGCGTATAGCACCCCCGCAGTTCATGGTGATGTATATGAATACGTATACACATATATATTGATTATATTGTTTGAGATTATTGATGATAAAGATAGATTTTAGGTGTGATTGGATAGGTTTAGTGTTGCGAAACTCTAGAGTAGTGGTTGCATCCCACATACACACACACACCCATACTTGCATACATTCTTCTTCCATTTGTGCTTATACAGGAATATATATTTATGTGTTCACATGGGTATGGGACTATGTGATCATATACTGGATTTGAGGATAGTGCTTGGGATTTGAGGTGAGTCGATGAGATATGATTTGAGACTGTGAGATCGGTGATATGGCAGAATTCGTATTAGAGATACGTCATGATATTATAGCAGATTGTTGGACGACGATACCATGTGAATAGTGATATAAATAAAATGATCGACATGTGATCGTGCTATGAGATATGATATGTTAGGATGTTTATGATAGGCCGTATTGGGCGATGTATACTTCCTTATGATAATATGCGCTGATGATATCGGTATTGTACTAGACATAGATCAGTACCCGGATTATGATCTTGATAAAGAGGATACTAGATGAATAATATAATGAATGTGATATTGACCGTACCCAGATTTGGGATGCCGTACGACGGATTTACGTATGAGCTATATATTGATGTTTGATCCGCACTCTTGACTTGGGAATATTGATTATAGATATGGTATCGGATGTGATATTGTCGAGGCGGAATCACCGACTAATATATATATATATACATATGTATCGGCTCAGGTGTTAGGCGGTTTCCTTACCTTTAGTTTAGCTTGTTAGCTCGGCCGTATAGTTTAGTGTAGTGGTTAGACTAGATTTATATTAAATGTAGATTTGTTATCGTTGTGTCTAGTATTCAGCTCCCGCTCATTATTGTTGTTCGCTCCGCATCGCAAACTTATATTTTATTTCATGCCTAGGGCATGCATAGGATTTGACTTATGCTTTCGGCATAGTTTTCATGCACTTTTAGTATTTGATTGGTTTTTGTGCACGCCGATGCACAGGATGGTGAGATTTTATACCACAGTATACTTGATTGGGGTTTTGATTGAAGGTGTTGTATACCGTCGATTGTAACATTTAAAAAAAAAATATTACTTTTTGGGAATTTTTATAATTTAATATTATTTTTATGCCTATTTTCACTATTGTATGGGCTATTGATGGTTTGGATTTGGATTTCATGAGATTTCTTGGATTTGGAGGAAAACCGCAAAAACATAAATAAACTTCTTCTCTCTATCTTTTTAAATAAAAAGTGTGGTTTTCCAATGATGTACGAGTCGTCCACCATGAGTTTGCTGATGGATTTCGAGACCCGATTCGAGGAGTTGGATGAACCGTTTCGGGTACATGGTGGACTCGGTAAGATACCCCGGGGCAAGAAGCGCGTAGTGATGATGATGTGAGCCTGGCAGGGGGAGACTACCTACCGGTGATTTTACCCGACGCGTCGGATATCCGGAGGATACCGTCGTGGTCTTGAGATGGATGGTAGGGGCCGGTCTGGACTGACAGCGCCCTAGATATTGAGATTGAGACATTGAGATTTCGAGATATTGAGGTACTGAGATTTGATGATACAGGCCAGTCCGGATAGCCGGAGCCTGAGATTTTGAGACATTGAGATTATGTTTTGTGTCGATGCTAGACACTGTTTATGCTGATTTCATTTATGATACCTCATTTTAAAAATACAAAGGAAATCTCACTAAATTATGAAAGCAGTTTCTTTAGTACATGTATTCTGTTTTCATGCATTCATACATCATCCATATGATATATTGCTACCTGAGGCACTGACACGGGCACATCGGATTACACTTGGGTTAGACATTTATCCTAGCTATTGTTATAGGCTGCAGGTTTTATATTTGAGGATTATATATTATGATCGTATGACCTAGGATTGCGTCATACATGCGATTCCTGTTCGTAGATGTATTCTATTCACGAGTTGGCAACTCACCCCCGTTGTGCTACAGTTCTTGCAGGTTTTGCCGTACAGGTTTCATTACGGCTTTACCGGCACTGCTTCTTTTCGGGTGACTTGCTAGTAGGTGGGTTTATTTGTAACGTACCCATCATTATACCTTGTATATTATTATTCTGTTGTATCTAGAAGTTCCATCAACCAAACATGTATTATTTCAGAGATAGAGACCGGTGTTGTTTATTCATTCGACCTTAGAGTCGCGCATTGTATTTCTATGGATTTCTTGCTGTTTGAGTTTCCTTTTGAGTTGTAATCTTCTCCTTTCGGCGTTGTATATTATATTGATTGCGTGGTTGTGACCGTCGATTGACGAAGAGCTAGCTCCCGCTTGGGGATGCATTTTTCATTATATATGCTTTATCAGGTTTTGTACCCGTTTGGGGTCTGTTTTTACAAAGGAAACTCTGCCGAAATTTTTAGAAAAGACTTGTGATTTTAAAGTGCACATTTCGGCGTATGTTGCAAACTATTTGATTTAAAAATGGTTTTCCTTCACTCTACTACTTTTCTTGGTTTGGATTTCTGGGTTTTCGGCTTACTTAGATTACGTACGCCTCGAGACGTTTTGTAGTTTAAGTGCCGGTCATGTTCCGTACTTTCGGGTCATGACAAAGTTGGTATCAGAGCGTTAGGTTTTACCTTCGTAGCGTAGGATGACCCTTGTTTGATGGAATAGGTGACTAAAGTAGAGTGACGAACCGTGGGTATGTTCCGCGACATATTTACGATACGCTACTCCACTTAAGAAGCCTTAGGATGTACATTTCTTTGTTCAGTATTATATTCATTCCTGATCTAGCCTCATCGGTACCAGTCTCAAAAAGTTTGGTTCCCAAAACCAGTCTTCAACTGACGCTGGTTTTGCTACCACGATTACGGGCAGGGAGAGCTACGGCTAGAGTTGCGGTCAGCACGAGCTCGTCACGAACGAGGACTGACCAGGGCGTAATTCCGGCGACACACGATTGCAGAGATGTGTCTTTTTATTATGTTTTCGCGCCACGAGCGTTTGATGGATCGTTTTTACGAGATTTCCTGGATGTGCTGATCGGCACCATAGGATCGAGCCACTGATAGAGGCCAGCCAGATTTTGATGACCGTGGATATATTGCTTATCGATGATGATTGAGCCACTGTTCAGCGTGCATACGAGTGAGCCAGTTGTTGCTGCGAACGACGAGATATCGCCCCAGATGTTGGATTTATTGCTGTACGAGTTGTACTAAGAGATGATAGAAGGTCGCTAGTCACTGAGGATGAATGACTAGGATATGTGGTTCGTTCGCTACCCCGATGCGAGGTCATCAGATAAATTGATTCCAGCTAAAGACGACTTCACGCGGAGACGTTGAGAGTCGACAGAGACGATCGAATGTCAGAAACTTATTATTCCAAGTTTAAAGTATTCGGAAAGACATGCAGGTAATTTTATGGACCCTCTAGAAGAATGAAACCCTAACTCGACATAATGACCGTGTGAAAGCCTTTGAACTTTAGGGTTTACTGCAGTTCCGCGGCGCCATTAGTGAGGCTTGGGTTTGCCCTTCTACGGCTGGACCATCGATACTGTGGTATGTACTCGATACTATTATACTGTACCCAAGATGTTGAGCTCTTGGGGATTATGAGGTCTTGACGAATCGATCGGATGGTTCGACTTCAGTCGGATGCTAGGTAGTGAGATGCATTTCTTGGGAGACTCCAGATACGAGGATAGCCGTTGGAGCCCAGTCCATGCAGCCGCGACGAGACGAGTCCGAATCAGTCGACATTGGAGCAGAGTGAAGTAAAGAGTTCGCAAGAGATTTCGACGAGATGACGTTCCACTCCGCTGACATCAGAGATGCGATACGCATGCCGAGGCATTGTACTTGGATATACCTTCCAGAAGGAGTCGCGATGAGTATGCAGTCGTTCCGAAACAAGAAACAGATATAGTAAAGGACGATGACTTCCGGACAGTTAGGCAGAGACGGGATTTGGGAGAGACCTCGACAGGACCTTTCTGGAATAAATTACGAGAAGATTTGGACCCAGGAGTGGTCATGTTACGCACACCAGCAGGCCAGATTTCAGGATCGTCGACGAGATATGCTATGAGTGACCACGACAGTTGGCCAGAGATTCTTGGAGGATGTGCTTGAGCGGGACTATTCCTCCATACTTGATTTCGGTATTTTGGGCGATCTATTCACATGATTGATTTTGATGATTGAGTTTCATGATATTTGTTTTCATGCACCATGGTTGCACCTGCTGAGTATTTACGATTTTTGCACAGTTGTTGCACTTGGTATCGTTTTCGTGCCTTGGTTTCACATGTTTATGATTTTATGGGTTTCATACAGTTGAGTTGATTTTGTGCATATGTATGCACACGATTGGGTTTTTGCACTCGGTATAGTTCATATATGCTTGCAGTGCAGGGATACGCATTTTGTGCACTTAGATGCACTGGACTTCAATTTCGATGGTGATGCTCGATATTTGTTTTGTGCACCTTGTGCACCTGATTGGATTTTGCGCATGTTCGGCGCTTGATATTGGATTTCATGATTTCGTGCATGATGGATGCACCTGATTTGGATTTTCGCGCATGTTGGGCGCATGTTTTGAGATACGATTTTGGTGCACATCAGATGCACTAAATCGGGATTCTTCGTGCATGTCAGATGCACCTGTTTTTGCTGTCAGGCACACCTGTTGCCCTTGACAGATGTTTCGTGCACACCCGATGCACTTAGATATTGTTCCTGTGTGCATGTATGGCACATATATGGATTTTGATTTCCGTGCGCACCAGACGCACGTAGTATTCATATGCGCATTTTGGGATTGATTTCTTATGGAGCAGTACGTTTTTATGATGATTGCTATGAGTTTTTGTACTGAGCAGGACTAGTCAGAGGACAGTACCTGAATATATTTTGCATGCATCGATAGATTTCAAAGGGATTTCCAAAAGCGAGCTATAGTCTTAGTATTTGCCTACGTGTCTGATATGACATGAAACGTTTAAAACAAGGAAACCCTTCTAAATTGTTTTCAAAACGGCGGAACGTACACATTAAACAAAATGTATATATGTATATGGTTATTTTCTTATGATAGGTGTCCGCCACTGTGCAGTGTTATGCGCATTACACAACGACTTTGAAAGGTTTGGCATGCATTTCCTTTAGATATTTACATGTATAGATTTGATATTTACATGTATAGTTCTGATTTATATCATATTGGTTTTGTTTTGGATTTGGCGTTCGTGCCTTTACCATGACTCCGATAATTGCGGGATGCTTGACGGAGTTTCGAATTTGAGTTATCTGCTCATTACTCATGCGCATGCATTGCGCTAGGATGCGTTTTATGTATTGATGATTTCGGAGCCCCGACGACTTGGACATTTTATTGAAATGTTTTAGAATTCGTGGGGGGGGGGGTTTAAATTTAAATTCGGGGACCGAATTTCTTTAAGGGGGGAAGATTGTAACATTTCAAAAAAAAAAAAATATTATTTTTTGGGAATTTTTATAATTTAATATTATTTTAATGAATATTTTAATATTTCGGTATAATTAAATACCGATAAATGGGAAATTTTTTTGAAAAATTATGGAAAATTCTAAAATAGGGTATTTTATGGAATTTTTCCATTTAAAAGTTTTTATGGATGATTAGATGTTAATTTAGTGCTAATCGCGATTAAAAATCGCTAATTTGATTTTTAGCCTTTTTGTGCAAAAATGTGCACATATCATTTTTCCATACTTGTCACATTTTCTTATATATTGTAGGTAGATGGTGGCCTAGGGTAACCATTGAGTGAGAAGGAATAAAAGAAAAGGAAAAGGAAAAGAAAAAGTAAAGGTAAGTATGATGAGAGAGAGAGAGTGGGTTACTTTTGACTTGTTTGATCCTTCCCCATCACTTTATCATCTCATTTCTGTCTCCCCCTTCAAAGAGCTGCTGCTGCTCCTGCCCTCTCCCTCTTCTTCCTCCTCCCTCTTCAACTTAGATCCACCATTAAAACCTAACCAAAACCCTATTCCCATTTCACAAAAGTTGCTCCCAAGCTCACTAGCTACACAATGGACTAAGCAAGAGCTGATTTTGAGGATTTTGAGCAACTCAGGAATTTTCTTGAGTTGCCAAAGGAGGTAATTTCTGCACCCCTAGTATAGTATTTCAATTCTGATTGCATCCATACTAGTTTCATGTCGATATGGTGTCGTTTGATGGACTTTTGAAATTTCAAGTTAGAGTTAGGAGTTGAATTGAGTTGTAAAGTGAAATTGAGGCTTGTTGTGACCTTAGAACCCCTGTTGTGATGTTATTTTGGACCCAAACCTGAATTAAAACCCAGAATACGGGTTTAGTGAATCGATATCGGGGAAAACTGTAAATCTGTCACTGTTTTTGGAGATCTGCTTTCACCCGAGCCACCTGAAAATAAAATTGATTTGACAGAGAGATGTGCAGGCACCCTGGAACCACCACCCAAAGCCCCAGCCCCTGACTCCACTTCTTGGCTGCAGATAAATCCCTTCTGGCCGCAATTTGCGGCCAAAGCATGGGTTCTGGGCTCCGTATTTGTTCTGTAGCTTGATACCCTATAAATTAGGCCCTTGGTATGTGCAATTTTGTCTGATTCCATTTAGGGTAAAATCTGGGTTAGTTTTCTTGTGTTGGCGCATGGTTTATGACTTATTTTAGCATGGATTTTAGTATTTGATGATTCGTTTTTGTCGGGTGGCAGTTGAACATCAACGGCATATGATTATTGATCGTGTTTGCATGCGAGACTATAGGTTTTTACCTATGTGAGTAGCGTGTGCCGTTTTGGTTTTCCGATGTGATTTTCATGTGCTTTAGCGTTTGTGATATCCTTGTAGGTACCCCACGTGACGATGAGGCGTTGAAGATAAAGATGGCGACATCGGCATTGGCACACGAGAAGCAAGGTGAGTAGATTTATATCTACGGGGAGAAGTCGGGTGGATGGTGTATAGCACCCCCGCAGTTCGTGGTGATGTATATGAATACGTATACACATATATATTGATTATATTGTTTGAGATTATTGATGATAAAGATAGATTCTAGGTGTGATTGGATAGGTTTAGTGTTGCGAAACCCTACAGTAGTGGTTGCACCCCACATACACACACACCCATACTTGCATACATTCTTCTTCCATTTGTGCTTATACGGGAATATATATTTATGTGTTCACATGGGTATGGGACTATGTGATCATATACTGGATTTGAGGATGGTACTTGGGATTTGAGGTGAGTCGATGAGATATGATTTGAGACTGTGAGATCGGTGATATGGCAGAATTCGTATTAGAGATACGTCATGATATTATAGCGGATTGTTGGACGACGATACCATGTGAATAGTGATATAAATAAAATGATTGACATGTGATCGTGCTATGAGATATGATATGTTAGGATGTTTATGATAGGCTGCATTGGGCGATGTATACTTCCTTATGATAATATGCGCTGATGATATCGGTATTGTACTAGACATAGATCGGTACCCGGATTATGATCTTGATAAAGAGGATACTAGATGAATAATATGATGAATGTGATATTGACCGTACCCAGATTTGGGATGCCTTACGACGGATTTACGTACGAGCTATATATTGATGTTTGATCCGCACTCTTGACTTGGGAATATTGATTATAGATATGGTATCGGATGTGATATTGTCGAGGCGGAATCACCGGCTAATATATATATATACATATGTATCGGCTCAGGTGTTAGGCGGTTTCCTTACCTTTAGTTTAGCTTGTTAGCTTGGCCGTATAGTTTAGTGTAGTGGTTAGACTAGATTTATATTAAATGTAGATTTGTTATCGTTGTGTCTAGTATTCAGATCCCGCTCATTATTGTTGTTCGCTCCGCATCGCATACTTATATTGTGATTTCATATTGCTTGTTGATATCATGCTGTTAGGACACCAGCACCATTACCGATGATGCGTATGTACCACGTACACGTACTTGCCGGCTCACACACATCTTCATCGGTAATTGCCATGCCATGTACACTTAGAGAATATTATTGCTTGAATTAGCTTGTTCGCTAGTAGTTTTGACATGATATTAGTGTACTTGCCTTATATGCTAGTTTAGACATTTTAGTTAGTACTTGCTACTTCATGCATGTTATTATTCATTGATATGCCACATTCAAGGATTTTTATGCCTATTTTCACTGTTGTATGGGCTATTGATGGTTTGGATTTGGATTTCATGAGATTTCTTGGATTTGGAGGAAAACCGCAAAAACATAAATAAACTTCTTCTCTCTCTTTTTAAATAAAAAGTGCGGTTTTCCAATGATGTATGAGTCGTCCACCATGAGTTTGCTGATGGATTTCGAGACCCGATTCGAGAAGTTGGATGAACCGTTTCGGGTACATGGTGGACCCGGTAAGGTACCCCGGGGCAAGAAGCGCGTAGTGATGACGATGTGAGCCTAGCAGGGGGAGACTACCTACCGGTGATTTTACTCGACGCGTCGGATATCCGGAGGATACCGTCATGGTCTTGAGATGGATGGTAGGGGCCGGTCTGGACTGACGGCGCCCTAGATATTGAGATTGAGACATTGAGATTTCGAGATATTGAGGTACTGAGATTTGATGATACAGGCCAGTCCGGATAGCCGGAGCCTGAGATTTTGAGACATTGAGATTATGTTTTATGTCGATGCTAGACACTGTTTATGCTGATTTCATTTATGATATCTCATTTTAAAAATACAAAGGAAATCTCACTAAATTATGAAAGCAGTTTCTTTAGTACATGTATTCTGTTTTCATGCATTCATACATCATCCATATGATATATTGCTACCTGAGACACTGACACGGGCACATCGGATTACACTTGGATTAGACATTTACCCTAGCCATTGTTATAGGCTGCAGGTTTTATATTTGAGGATTATATATTATGATCGTATGACCTAGGATTGCGTCATACATGCGATTCCTGTTCGTAGATTTATTCTATTCACGAGTTGGCAACTCACCCCCGTTGTGCCACAGTTCTTGCAGGTTTTGCCGTACAGGTTTCATTACGGCTTTGCTGGCACTGCTTCTTTTCGGGTGACTTGCTAGTAGATGGGTTTATTTGTATCGTCCCCATCATTATACCTTGTATATTATTATTCTGTTGTATCTAGAAGTTCCATCAACCAAACATGTATTATTTCAGAGAAAGAGACCAGTGTTGTTTATTCATTCAACCTTAGAGTCGCGTATTGTATTTCTATGGATTTCTTGTTGTTTGAGTTTCCTTTTGAGTTGTGATCCTCGCCTTTCGGCGTTGTATATTATATTGCTTGCGTGGTTGTGACCGTCGATTGACGAAGAGCTAGCTCCCGCTTGGGGATGCATTTTTCATTATATATGCTTTATCAGGTTTTGTACCCGTTTGGGGTCTGTTTTTACGAAGGAAACTCTGCCGAAATTTTTAGAAAAGACTTGTGATTTTAAAGTGCACATTTCGGTGTATGTTGCAAACTATTTGATTTAAAAATGGTTTTCCTTCACTCTACTACTTTTCGTGGTTTGGATTTCTGGGTTTTCGGCTTACTTAGATTACGTACGCCTCGAGACGTTTCGTAGTTTAAGTGCCGGTCATGTTCCGTACTTTCGGGTCGTGACAATATTACAGATCGTATGACCTAGGATTGAGTCATACATTCGATTTCTGCTCTGTGATGTTTTCTACTCACGAGTTGGCAACTCACCCCCGTTGTGCCACAGTTCTTGCAGATTTTGCCGTACAGATTTCGTTGCGGCTTTGCTGGCACACTGCTTTCATTCCGGGTGATTGCTTTGGTAGGTGGGTTCACTTGCATTGTGACCACTATTGTATACTTATTTATTTCAGTTGTATCTAGTAAACTCTATCAACCAGACTTGTATATTTATTTTGACCTTAGAGTCGCGCGTTGTATTATTATGGTTTTCTTGATGATTTTGAGTTTCCTTTTGACTTTTGATCCTTGCCCTTGGCTTGTATATTATATTGCTTGCGTGGTTGTGACCGTCAATTGATGAAGAGCTAGCTCCCGCTTGGGGATGCCTTTATTCATATTATTCATGTTGTACCCTTTTGGGGCCAGTATTTATAAAGGAAACCCTGCCGAAATTTTCAGAAAAGACTTGAGATTTTAAAAATGCATACTTCGGCTTATGTTATTAAAACCATTTGCTTTAAAATAAGTTTTCTTCACTTTCCTTCTTTAAAATGGTTTAGATTTCTGGGATTTTTGGCTTACTTGAATTAGATGGGGTCCTATAGACTTCATATGATTCAAGTGCCAGTCACGTGCCATTTTGGGTCGTGACATAAGTAATGGCCTGAGTGACCTGCCCTATTGGAATTGAGAAGATGGAGGTCGCGTTAGTCCTGTAACCCACCCCTCCAGACAGGGTGAAGAGAGAGTTGTTGCTGTAGGCAGTGCAGTGAGAGGCCATTGATTTTGTACAGAAGCGAAATACCAAGTTTTAGTATCTCGAATTCAGGGGCAAACATGAATATAGCAAACAACAATTTTTTCACGAAATACGACACACGAAGTGTGGAGTGGAAAGAGGAAGAGGTCCCACCGGGCATGCCAGCATCTGTTTACCGCCGAAAATAGAGACGAACTGGGATTGATCGTCTTGCCTGAATTTGGGGGCAGATACTATTTGGACATATCCATCCACCTCTCCGAAAATACCAAGTTGATTTATGTTACCATATATAGGAGGTTTAGATAGATACGACCGAACGCTCTTCCCTGCAGATGCAAGCCTTCGCAGTTAATTACGTTATCGCGTTGCGATAACCACTTTCTCTTGCTCCAGTAGGTCACTTCTTATCGTATTATGTTTTGTTTATTTTTGGTTGTCCGTGGATTGTATACGGAGACTAATTTATGTCGTCGCTTGTAGGATGCAGATTAGTCCAAATCCATATATATATGAATTTAGGTTTGAACTTAGGACACAGATCTTGTATGAACGAGGTCCATCAGTTCGGAATATGTTATCTTAGAATCGTTAGTCATTTTTGCGACTAAGATTAACTTAGGAGTATGTAGTTAAGGCTCACTAATCCCGTTTTGGATTAAGATCAACTTAACAAGTATAGATTAAGGATCTTTAGCCATTTTAAAGATTAAGATCACTTGGGTTTATTGATATTTTGATCAACAAAAGTTTAAACTTTATTTAAGTGATTAAATGGTACAAGTGCTCAGGTATATATAACGCACATGCCCATTTATTTCATTTGAAAGTGTGTGCACGTGTGTTATACGTGGTTACACACTGTTTTATTTTAAGGATGTTGCACATATATATAACATAACACATCCGTTATGGGTTTTAAGTTATAGATGCGTGCATATATGTATGTGCGCATGTATTTAGTAAGTCAACATGCATTGCACATCAGTGCGCATACCTTTGTAGGCGACTTTTATTAAGTGCGCACACGTGTGTATCACGTGATGTGCATGCCTTCAGACGCCATTTTTATCATGTGCGCACACGTGTGTATCATGTGGTGCGCATGCCTTCAAAGGCAATTTTTATCAAGTGCGCACACGTGTGTATCACGTGGTGTGCATGCCTTCATAGGCTATTTTTGTTAAGTGTGCACATGTGGATATACATGATGCGCATCCCCAGGACACTATTTTCCCAAGGACAACAATTTTTATCATTAAGCACGCACTAATTTGAGTGCGCACTTATTTTTCATCAGAAAGCGAAAGCTTTCACTGAGAAGCAATGGCTTTTGTTTTACTTTCTTTTCTTCTTTTCTTATTTTCTGAGAAGTGAAAACCTTGGTTTTCATCTGTTTTTGAGTCGGGTATTCATGCGTTTTGTGGTGCACATCTTATATTTCTTTGGATCTTAGGATCAATCTCTCGCAAAAGTATGAATTTTATAAACGAGAGACAAACCCTAAGATCATTTGATCTTTTAATAGCGAATCAATAGATTCAAAAAAAAGCAAATGCTTCTGTATAAAAGCAAAAACTTTTTCAAAAAGAGAAGTTTTTCTCTTTGTTTCTACCTTGCGCAGTTTTGCCGAGGAAGGAGAAGTCTTGGGTTTTTTTTCAAGCTTATAAGAAGATTTTCCGTCCTTATTTCTTCATAAGAGGCTCCTATTTATAAGAGAGAATAAATTAGGATTTATTCAGTTTGTTTTTACCTCAATCTGATTTTATATTGATTTAAAAATATTTAATTGATTTATATCAATTAAGAGTGACATGCGCACCGTTGGATCTTTGATCCCAAATCAATTTAGTTTGATTTGTTAAATTCATTTCAACGAAAAAGATTTTGTTCCTTTTTTTAGAAGTATCTGTTTTGTCTGGGCGGCTGTGCACTTGAAGATAGTGCGCACGTGCATTGCACGTATCGGGCGCACCTGTTGATTAATAGGTACGCAGTTAGAAGCATGTGCTAAGTGCGCACGTGTATTGCACGTATTGTTGCGCACCTGTCGATTCATTAAAAGGTGCGCACGTGCATTTAGCACTTGAAATATTTTAATAAAACAATTTTCTGCAAAAACAATGCTTAAGACTTTGTGAACTGGAATCGGAGCGGCATTCGTGTCAGCAGGTGCAGGCACATATGACTCGCTCGGCTCGGGACGGTACGACGACGGCGCGCACGTGTGGTTTCACCATATCCTTTTTTATTGGTCTTAATGCAATGAAAGGTGGAGGGGTTATATATACACTTCTCAATTCTTTAGTGTGACCGATGTTGGACTAAAATACATCCCCCTTGTGAAAGTGCTTTGCTTAAGCTATAATTGCTTTGCATGTTTGCTCACAACTTTTAACTCCGGAAAAGTTGTGAGACTCATAATATATCAAATCAAAGAATTTTTCGAGATGCTTTCGATACTATCATAATTTACCTGATTCTCTTTTGTGAGTACGGCAAAATATAGTCCAGAAAATTCTGCTTTACATTCTTTTGAACATATTGAAGGCACTTGATACTTTGGGGCTCTTTTGTGCTCTTTTGTCTATATGTTGTGCTTATGTTTAACATGAACGTACAAATTTTAGGCGGGAACAATTCCCAATCAAATATCTAGGTTTACCTCTTCGGCCTAACTCTAAAGAAGTGGGACTGGTACCCCCTGATTGACTGTTTTCAGCATAAATTGAATGGGTGGAAAGCGACATGCTTATCCTTAGGTGAAAGAGTTGCATTTCTCAACTCGGTCCTCACCACGCTGCCGGTCTACTATATATCGTTTTACTTCCTCCTATTCTGGGTCATTAAAAAAATTGATTTGATTAGGTGTAGATTCTTATGGAAAGGTGGCGAGGGGCAAGGCAAAGGCTATTACCTAGCGAAGTGGGGACTGGTGTATAGATCAAAACAAGAGGGAGGGCTGGGTGTAAAAAACCTTACTGACATGAACAAGACACTGCTTTGGCAACTGGTGGTGGAGATGGGTGGCACAAAAAGAGACTGCATGGGTAAAGACGATTGGAGTAGCCTATTCAAATAGGTTCGGGACCCTGAATGCGGTATGTAAAAAATCTACAGTCTGCATCTGGCTTCTGGAAAGATATTTATTCGGTGAGAGAGAACTTCTTTAAAGGCGGTGTTGGCAATCGGTGTTAGGGTTACAACTTGCGAACCGCGGCGGAATAATAAACGAAAATTTTCATGAACATAGCTCCAATTGCAAACCCAAAACCATTCATTTACTAATTATTGCACAAAATAAGTAAGCATACAAGAAGTTTAGAGAGGTACAACCTTTGTAATATGTCCACTCGTCTAGTGGAAGATCCTAACTAGGCTCAGTGAGCACCCGGATCGAGCATGGTGGCCGATCGTCTTGTCGAAGATGATCTACGGTGAAAGCAACAACTGAAGCTCCAACTTCACTTTGAATATTTCAAATGTGAAGTAACTAGCTCTAAAATCTTACTAGAATATAGAGGCATAGATGATGTGGATTATTTCTCTCATTTTTCTTTTCTTCTCTTTTCTTTTCTTTTCGGGGAAATAAAGAAGAAGACGAAGACGTAGATGAAGAAAAGAAGAAGAGGCAAGGAGGCAGCCCACCCCCTTCTTTTTTTTCTCTGTTGATGCATTATTTAAAGAATGAATAATCCCCCATCTCTTTTTTCTCTCTCCATTCTCTTTTAATAGGCAGAGAATCAAAAGCCCATGCCTCCATCTTTCTCTCTCTATTAAATTATTCAACGAGAGAATGAATTAAAAATGACCATGCCTCCTTTCTCTTCTTTATTCTTTTATTTTCTTTTTCAAATAAAAAGAGAGGGCCTTTGTCATCAAATGACAAAAAATCTTTCATGTATTATATACATGAAAAATGAAGAGAGAGAGTATGAGCATATATGTATCCATATACATATACAATATGTATCCTATACATAATATATACAATTGAGGAGAAAGAATATATGTATCATATAAATATACATATTATGTATCCATATACATAATAATACATTATTATCATATACAAAAGTGAGAGAGAGAGTGTATATACATAATACTAGATACCATATCACATATATGGATATTAAATCAACACTTGACTTAAAACACCAATTTATAAATAAGCTGGCTAGTATAAACGAACGTCCGATTAAATCGTGCATTTAATCGAACTCCCGCATGTATCCCCATACGTACGCTACATCATCATTTCGCCTGGGCCATTATGGGACTCTAAAGACCTGACTATATGCTGGCAGTAGCTTAAATAGAATCATATCCAATTGAACCTGAAACACTTTCGGATTCAATCCCTTCTCGGGTTAACTCACAAGCTTGTTAGCGGTACTAGTTGCACATAATAGCTACCCAGGTATTGATCAAGAGGTAGGTCGACGAGAAAACTCATTTGGACCCAACAAAGCTTATAAGCGACGAATACCATACAGTCCGGTCTCTTCTTCAAAGAGTATCGCTTACCGGGTCTATGGGGTAGAAACTATCAGACCCTCAATAATCCAATAAGTCATGCAGACATCGAACTCATAACCATCTGAGATACAACTGATAACACTTATCAGTTTATCTCAACTACCGTGGCCACGGACTTCTGGTTGTAGTCATATCCTGCACATCATGACATCGACTCTTTATACCGGGAGAGATGAATCTCCTCTACCCCTCACTACCTCCATGTGCTTCAGGATTATACCCAACTAAAACCTGTTTGTACGACTCTTTTGAGCTGTGGTAGGGTAGTAATCAAAGTATAGTGGGAACATACACAAGATACTATGGCGACTCATGTCAAGAGACTACCATGTACTATCTTCACCAGAGAACTGTTATCTGACAATAGGTATAATACCATCTAAGAGTTCTCGACGAGTCCGTTCAGTGAACTCATTCTCCAACGAGCACCTGTATACAATCTCTGTGTCAAACACCAATGGCCGCTGGACCATCGCTCTCCAACAGGGTCAAAAAATGTATATACTAGTCTATTTTGGAATATCGATACTTAGTCTCGATACTTTCATGACTAGGAGCATTTAAGGATGTTCTTATGGACTATCTAGGCCCCACCAGTATGATCCCCATCATAATCCTGGTAGTCAAGCAAAAATCCTATAGGCTTTATCAACATGTATTCACGATACATAATAGCAAGTAAAATATATACACTGATGATAGAGACAAACCAGATAGGATACTATCATTTCGAGCAAGAATGCTCTATCCATATAGGTCTTGTACAATTACAATAATTACCTTCAGTGCACCTATATCCAACAATCTTCTACTTGCACTCAAGGCAAATTATTGCACTATCACATACCCAACTTCTCTAATAGCAGTTTCACAAACTATATCAGAGAAACAACCTTAGTGAGTGGATCCGCTAAAATGTCTCCAATTTCATCTTTCTTTATCTTGATCTCACGGAGATTAATTATCTCCCGAATCAAGCGATACTTGTCTTAGAATCTGTCTGGATATTTGATGGGACCAAGTTCATGTTGGCTATAGTGCCCTCAAGGCAATTATTGTAATTGTAGGCAGACGATTATGATAATTGATAATTGAATGAGGACTTATACAGGTAGAACAGTCTAGCTTGAGATGATAGTATGCTATCTGGTTTATTTTTATCATTATGTGTATACGTTTTACTGGTTATTACGTGTCACTAATATATAATGATAAATCCCGTATGATTCTTGCTTGAGTACCTGCATTATGATGGCGATCATATATATGGGAGCCGGGTAGTCTATAAGCACAAACTTAAATGTCCCTAGTCGAGAGAGTATCGAGACTGGACATTGAAATTCCGAAGTAGATACGTTTCGAGACCCCAACGAGGAGCGGTGGCTAGTTTCACAAGCCATTGGTGTTGTGTCACCTAAGATAGTATACAGGTGCTCATTGGAGGTGAGTACACCGGATGAACTCGCCGAGAACTTCTAGATGGTATTATAGCTGTCGTCAGATAGCAGTTCTTTAGTTAAATGAGTACATGTTAGTTTTTTGACCTAAGATCGTCATTTGTCTCGTATGAGTTCCCACTGTATTTTGATTACTACCGTACCACGGCTCAAAGAAGTCATGCAAACAGGTTTTAGTTGGGTACAGTCCCGAGCCATATGGAGATAATAAGCGATTATCAGGGATTCGTCTCTCCTGATATTAGGAGTCGATGTTGCGCTGTGTTCGGTTGGCCATCACCATAAATCCCTGGCCAAGGTGGATGAGATTTACTAATAAGAGTTCAGTAGTTTCTCGGTAGGTGATGAGCTTGACTCCGGCATGACATATCGGGTTATTAAGGGTCCGACGTTATCCATCCTTACCCGGTATACAATACTCTTAGAAGAAGAGACCGGACTGTACGGAGATTGTCACATTCAGGTTCAGTAGGGTAAGAACTTGATTGTCGACCTCTCTTTCGGTATATGCCTGGGATTCCGTTACGTACAGCTAGTTCCGCTGACGTGCTTGTGGTTATGGATTTATCCAGTAATCACTGCCAGCGTATTGTCGAGTCTTTAGAGTCCCACAGAGAGGGTTTTCCCAGTTCAGGCGATATGATGTAGAGACCATATGTTGATACGTACATGGGTCGATTAAATACGTGTACTGGCTACACGGATTTTAATCAGACGGTTGATAATACTAGCCGGCTTAGAATTAAGCCGGATTATTAAATCAAGTTTTGATTTAATAATTTACACATGCACATATATTTAATATATATATTCTAGTATTATATTCACTATTCATTTTCTCTCTATTGGATATCCGTATTTTTATACAGATACACGTATGCGTATTTCAATACATATACCGGGGACGTATTCCGTATTTATACGGGAATACTTCTAAAAGGGGGACACTTCATTTTAGGGATTTCTTTTTAAAGAAATTAAAAATGAGGTGGAGGGTGAGGTGTAAAGTGTAGGAATGGGTGAAAGGGAAGGGCTCTTTATTGAAAAGGAAAATCGTTATGTCATGATATAAAAATGGTTGGAAAAATAAAATCCATACTCATTCTATTCTCAACGCTTGAATTTATTTTTTATGATGTCTCATGCCTCTCTCATTCTCTTCCCCTTCTACTTCTTGAGTTGTATTATGCTCTCTTGATTGGAAAAATTGAGATATTATGATGTTGATAAAATTCCTACATCCCTAACACTCCATTTCTACCAAACTTGGATGGTTAGTTGCTTCACTAGAGTTCTCTAAGTGAAGTTGGAGCTTGGATCGGTTTCCTTTGAGAGGATCATTTTCGGTAAGGGCGGTCGTCTCTCAAGCACGTTCTCGACGGCTACGGAGCTTGGAGGGGTCTTCCGCGATTAGGTGGACATGCATCAAAAGTTGTATGCTCTTAACCTTGTATGTTTATTTTCCTAGTTTAGAGTTTAGATTGATTTCTATGTTTCGGTTTCCTATCGCTCGCTATAAATTTTTATTGTTCATTACGCTTCCGCATTGGTCGCGAGCGCTAGGGAACCCTTCTTGGTATCAGAACCGTCCAAACACTAGAACTAGTTGTAGACAATGTTATAGTTTCGATGTCGAAAATTTTGTCGGATTGAGTTTCGAATTCTAAGTTTCTGTCCCTTTTTTAAAATGCACCTGAATTTTTTTAAAGTGAGTCAGTGGACTTGTTTTGAGGTGTGGAAACATGGCACACAACCTGAAGAACTAACACATTTTTTGGGCTGACGAAAAATTCATTTTGGCCGATTGGCGGCCTAAAATTGTCCTTAGGTCTGTGGGTGTTGGTGGTTGCTTGGAATTGATGAAACTTGATTTTTGGTATCATTCGTTTTGCCCCAGGTTTCATGTAGTGTTATCTTTACTTTTGAGGCAATACAGAAAACTTTTGGACGAAATTTTAACATCGTTTATGTTTTGTATCTTGGTATATGTGTTGGTTAACGTTGTTTAATTGCTATACGTTCAATTAGACGGGGTTGCACATATGTTGTTGCTTATTGGGTGATATATATATCTATATATATATATATATATATATCTTGTTATGGTTTAATTGGATTGTCGTGACGGATAGCTCTACATGCGATTGCTTGTATAGTTTTGATTTATTACATTGTATTCATTTGTTCGGGACGAGCTACAACTTATGGCCGTCGTTTCCGTATTATGTATATTCTTCTATTGGGGCTCGACTAGGCTACGGTCGATATCACCGTTGTATATATTTCATTTTTGTACTAGGATTAACTCAGGAGAAGTGCTTGAGTAGCTGGGTTTTAGAGTGCGGTAGGTGGCCGTATGATGGTGTTTGAGACTGGGCTGCCTCGCTCTAGAATTGGCAGGTTGCTCGCCGCACTAGTAGGGTTTATAGAATCGACCCACGGAAAAGTGCCCAAGTTACCAGATTCTAGAAAGCGACGGGTGACCGACTCATGATATTGAGGGCGGGTTACCCTGTTTCTAGAATTGGCAGGTGGCTTACCGCACTCGTAGGGGTCTAGGTCGATGTTGTACAGGCTATCCACACGATCGGGGAACGTTGCATTTTATTTGGGCTCAAATGAAATGCGGGGCTCCTAACTTATCCTCTATTCCATATTGTTCTTTGCTCGCATGCTTGTGATGATTATTACTTGCCTATGATATATATATATATATATATATATATATATATATATATATATATATATATATATATATATGCGTTTATATGTTTTGCGTCCGTGCTAGCCCTATCCCCGCCCTGCCGTAAGTTAAGTAATCTTAAGGTCAAGACCCATGATCTTGTGGCGAATGAGGATGGTATATAAAGCATGCAATTTTGGTTGTTTCTGGTGTGGCCTAAAAACTTATATGATGGGACTGCATTATCTGCAAGGAAAATAAACCTAAATGATGTTATTGGAACCAAATTAAAAAAAAACTATAGTTATATTATTTTTCTTTGAATAGAGGTATTCAGTTAGGAATATATTGCACCTCATTCGATGAGGAAAGAGCCTTGATCCCTTCACGGGGAGTTCGCTCTTAAGCAAAAGATTATGTTACTACAGCCACTCGGTTTTCTTTATAACCACTCCTTTTCAAAGCTATCCGAGTTCCTTCAAAGATATCAAGTTTATTACGTTAAAGGTTTTTCACCAAAAACCAACTATGACCCTCCGTCATTTCAAATGAGCAGTACTTAGTATTCGTGCTGTGTATGTTGACCTAGTCAAGGCATAGCGAACGGTAACTAAGTGGTGCTTATTTGTAGAATGGTGATGTGATTCTTTAAGACAGTTGCATAGCCATGTTGACCCAGTCAAGGGCTTATGCGGATAGATCTAAATTAATCTAGGATAATGACGAGTTGAACTTGACTAACGGTTTATGATATGTTGACCTAGTTAAGGTCATAAGCCGTTAGAGGCAAAAACCATATCGGCGGTTTCAAATATAAGGGAAATTTTCCAAGTTTGCGCATACCTTCTGGAGTGTGGTGACTTTGGTTGGCTTCCATCAAGATTATCACATGATAATAGTTGGATCTCGATTCCTACTAAAGAGTAGGTATTACTCCTCGAGAGATTTTCATTTCACAATTAGCTAACCTATTAGGTGTTTAGAAAGTGTTAACGAGATTATACTTCTACGGAAACGGGGTTATTAAATTGGGTTTGTGTGAAAGCACGGGAGACCTCCCTCGGAGTACCAACACTGACCTGGCTGAAAGATTAGCAAACTTGTAAGGTGTACATGATCCCGACTAGTTCTTCTTTTAGGGTTTGAAGGAGAATTCGAGGATAAAGTGGGAGTCATCCTGATTAGATAAAGTGATCAACCAATCTAATTTTGATAGAGTGCATGCTGAGTGTTTCTTTTCTCTCTCTCTCTGTAGTGATCTATGACTTACCTTAAACTAAAACTCATAAACCAAGTTAACCGAATCTTTTTACACTCTTGCTTTGGATTATCATGATTCACGACAAAGTCGCATATGTCCCTGCCACTCCAACAATTCCTATTATTTTTTCCAGAACACTCCGTATCACCACGGAGATCCATATTGCTTGGAATGACCATCGTATTATTACATACGAACTCGAAGAAATTACTTCTGTCGAGAATGGCTATGGGTTCTGAAGAAATTGAATTGGATAATTCTGTTGTTTCTTCGTTTTCACATTCTCTCAAGTTGAGAGCTCCTTGTATAAGGAGAGTATATTAGTTACGCTTGTTGAATAGTCTTCTTCCAAAGCCTAGGCTGGTGCTAATGGTAGGGAAGGAAGAAAACCAATTAGCCTAAGTTGATGTACAGAAAGTAAGATAAAGAGACATGTAAAGTGTTGGAGTGAGGGAAAAGGATATTGAGATTACTGTCGTAAATCTGGACAGTGGAAGATGCATTAATAGGAATACTCGGCCACCCTCTTGAAAAACTTATGTTTCAGAATTTCTGTGATGTTATAATTGAAAACTGTTTTTCTAATTGATTCTGACTCAATGGTACATATATACTAGATTAGAATCTCACATCTGTATGATGTTACAGATACTGAATAGGAGAAGAATATTGGGAAATGGATGATTTGATCTTCAATATCGGAATTCGTAGCAGTTGATGATATTAGATTAATTCACTTGGTTTTGCCTAATGACAAATATTTGGTTTTGAATAATCGTTATTATGTACCAATTTAAAAAAATGATATACCTGTCTCTTTATTTTATAAAGTGAGATATAATTTTTGAAAAACATTTACTTTTATCAGTTGAGAATAAGATAAGGTGCACTGAATAACGGTGTAAGACATTCTTGACTAAAATACAGTTATCAATTTACAAACACATGGAATTTGAGTTAGTAAACTCTTGGGACTTATATACATGAAAATGTATGTTGTCCAGTGTCTTTCGGGACAAAGGGTTGGTACTCTTACTTCATTCAGCTTACCTATAAGTTCTTTTATTTTAGACACACATTCGTTGAAATGCAAGTCCCAAAGATTTCGAGAAGTTTATAGGATAAGAATAAAGTAGAGAACCATACGTTACAAGTATCAGGATTCTTTGAGGTGATTGAAAATGTAGATACTGATGCTAGGTATTCCATCGTAGTAATATTGAGAACTTGCTTCTCTCACATGTTGCTCATCCGTGGATACGCTCCTTGATTAGTAAGGCCTTCTTCCATTTGAGATATGCACTGGATATAGCTGCATAACATTTGAATCTGGTTTCATCTAAATTTATTCCTTTTGATTCTATATGGACATAGAATGGTAGCATATCTTGAGGACGTTAAGATATGGAGTTATTTGGTTCCTGTTTAAAAGCAGTTTCCGGGAAAACTCAAGACGTGTGTCAGTAATGGCAGCTTGTGGGTTATCTCAAGTATTCACAAAGGTTTAGCTTCTACTATTTTCAAGATCAATAGTTGCATTGTTCTTGACCCGCCACCTTTTAAAAAAGGAATGTTTTTTCAAAAAAAATTAGTGGGACTATGGTAAAACTGGAAGTGATTCCAGAACCACAAACGGTTCAATTGGATTTGACAAATCTTAACCACTCCATAGATTTAGTAGGTGACCTTAACTACCTAAGATATACTTCAATTTTCTCGTAGATGGTGACAGGAAGGTCAGCATCATAGTGATGATGACCCTACTGGTTATCAGTAGGTCATAGGAAGTGGTGACTTTCAGATGACCAGATGCATTATATCCAAGTTGGACTCCACGCACTCCAGCAAATTATGGATCTTAGAATTTGCTGGGTGCTCCTAAAGGGGTAAAACCCATTAGGAACAAGTAGATCTTTCGAGGTCTGTGCATGCTAGACTTATTGTAAAGGGTTTTTCATCAAATACCCGGTGTGAATTGTGATGAAACCTTTACTTCAGTGTCTACACTGAAGTCCATACGGATATGAATTGCTACTGCTGCTATTCAGGACTATGGGATCTGGAAAGAAGATGATTATAACGTCTTTCTAAATAAGAATTTAGAAGTGCATGTGTTTTTGACTCTGCCAGAGGGTTGTCGTAGTCAGTGGGAGCAGCGGAAGGCATGAAAGTTGCCTATGTCTATTTATAGACTGAAGCATGCATAGCGGAGACGGATCATCTATTTTGATGTGATAGTCAAGGAGATTAACTTCATCAAAACAACAGATGAATTTAGTAAGAAGGATGTAAGGAGTAATGTCCTGAGATTTGGATGACATGCTCTAGGAACTGATGTTCCTATACTACAATCGATCAAAATTTGGTTGTCACAGATATTTCTCCACATAGGATCTGAATAATATATCAAGGATTTTGGTGACTAGATCTATGTCAATAGATCTAGATTTGGGAAGTGTTCTAATGGGTACTTGGACACTATTCTAAAGTGTTTTAGAATATACGACTCATAGCATGGTAGTCTACCCGCATGTGATGGAGTCTCCCTCTCTAAAGAGATATCTTTTAGACCGATGAGGAGAAAGACTTGCGTGAGTGTCATATTACTTGCTTAGGTAATTGAGTCAATCATGTGATGTCATGTACCAGACTGGATATTGCTTTTACACTTTTTGTAGTAAGAGGATATTAATCTAATCCTGGAAAAATAAAGGGAAGCAGTGAAGAACATATTAGGACAGGATGTTCTTGGAATATGGTAATGGCAGCCTTGTACATGAGGCGGTTACCGGTTTTGGCTTCAAAGATGATCTGGATGACAGAGTGGCTGTTAAAATTATAAGTTTACCCTCTTCTGAGGGGCAGTATATTGGACAGGGTTCCAAGAGGATACTGAGGTAGACATGTGGCAGGATGCTGATTATAATCAACGGAGGATACGACCTAAGAAGTTTGCTGGATAAAGGTGTTTATCTATGAACTTGGTCTCATCAGGTATCTAGACAAATTCTAAGGCAGGGTATCGTTCAGTTCGGGGGATAGTTGATCTCCGTGAAGTTGAGAAATAGAGAGATACAATTAGAAACATTGGAGATGATTCACTCATTGAGGCTATTTCTAGAACATGGAAGTTTCTCAAACACGATTTGCGAAACTGATTAGTAGAGAAATCGGGTATTCGGTAGCACACGAGCTGTGGGTATGCGATACCGTAATAATTAGCCTTAAGTGCAAGTGGGAGATTGTTGGCTATAGTGCCCTCAAGACAATTATTGTAATTACAGGTAGGCGATTATGATAATTAAAGGAGGACCTATACAGGTAGAACAGTCTTGCTCGAGATGATAGTATGCTATCTGGTTTGTCTTTATCATTATTTGTATACATTTTAATGGTTATTACGTGTCGCTAATACACAATGATAAAGCCCGTAGGATTCTTGCTTGACTACCGGTATTATGATGATGAACATATACGTGGGAGCCGGGTCGTCCAGAAGCACATCCTTAAATGTCCCTTGTCGAGAGAGTATCGAGACCGGGCATTGATATTCTGGAGTAGACTAGGGTATACGTTTCGAGACCCCGATGAGGGGCGGTGGCCAGTTTCACGATCCATTGGTGTTGTGTCACCTAAGATAGTATACATGTGCTCACTGGAGGTGAGTACACCGAACAGACTCACCGAGAACTTCTAGATGGTATTATACCTATCATCAGATATCTGTTCTCTAGTGACACGAGTACAAGTTAGTCTTTTGACCTGAGATCGTCATTTGTCTCGTGTGAATTCTCTATGTACTTTGATTACTACCGTACCATGGCTCAAAAGAGTCGTGCAAATAGGTTTTAGTTGGGTACAATCCCGAACCAAATGGAGGCAGTGAGCGATTGTCAGGGATTCGTCTCTCCTGGTATTAGGAGTCGATGTCGTGCTGTGTTCAGTTGGCCATCACCATAAATCCCTGGCCAGGGTGGATGAGATTTACTGATAGGAGTTCAGAAGTTTCTTGGTGGGTGATGAGCTTGACTCCGGCACGACTTATCGGGTTATTAGGGGTCTGACGTTATCCACCCATAGACCCGATATACGATACTCTTAAACGAAGAGACCGTACTGTACGAAGATTGTCGTATTCAGGCTCAGTAGGGTATGTACGGACTTGATTGTCGACCTCCCTTTCGGTATATATCTGGGTAGCCGTTACGTACAGCTAGTGCCGCTGATGTGCTTGTGGTTATGAATTTATCCAATATTCACTGCCAGCGTATTGTCGAGTCTTTAGAGTCCCTCACAGAAGGTTTTCCCGATTCTGGCGATATGATGTAGAGGTTGTACGTTGATACGTATAGGGGTTCGATTAATTATGTGTACTGGCTAGACGGACTTTAATCGGACGGTTGATAATACTAGCCGACTTAGGATTAAGCAGGATTATCAAGTTTTGATTTAATAATTTTCATATATATATATATATATATTTAATATATATATTCTATTATTATGTTCACTATTCATTTTCTCTCGCTTGGCTATCCGTATTTTTATATGGATACGCATATGCGTATTTCGATACATATACCGGGAACGTATTCCGTATTTATACGGGAATACTTCTAGAAGGGGACACCTCATTTTAGGGATTTCTTTTTAAAGAAATTGAAAATGAGGTGGAGGTTGAGATGTAAAGTGTAGGAATGGGTGAATGGGATGGGCTCTTTATTTAAATGGAAAATTGTTATGTCATGATTTAAAAATGGTTGGAAAAATGAAAGCCATACTCTCATTCTATTCTCAACACTTGAGTTCATTTTTGATGATGTCTTATGCCTCTCATTCTCTTCCCCATTTTCTTCTTAAGTTGCATTATGCTCTCTTGATTGGAAAAATTGAGAGATTATGATGGTGATAAAATTTGTACATCCATAATAATCCATTTCTACAAAATTTAGATGGTTAGTTGCTTCACTAGAGTTCTCTAGGTGAAACTGGAGCTTGGATCGATTTCTCTCGGGTGGATTATCTTTGGCAATGGCAGTCGTCTCTCAAGCATGTTCCCGACGGCTATAAAGCTTGGAGTGGTCTTCCACGATTAGGTGGACACGTATCAAAGGTTGTATGCTCTCAAACTTGTATGTTTAGTTTTCTACTTTATTGTTTGGAACGATCTCTATGTTTCGGTTTCCTATCGGTCGCTAGAAATTTTTGTTGTTTATTACACTTCCGCATTGGCCGCGAGCGCTTGGCAACCCTTCAATTCACAAATGAACTTATTTATCCAAACAGGTTCTCAGGTATTCGCTGAGTCATACTTAGCATCCAGTGTTATGTCTGTCTCTGTATCCTGCTTGGAACCTTTCCAATATACTGCTCCTCAAAAGAGAGTAAATTTATACGCATGATAGACTCCCTGTTATCTACGTCACCTTGGAAGCTGGAATCAGTAACCGCCTCCAAATGGAGGCTGCCATTACCATATACCAAGAACATCCTTTAGTTCTTCACAAGTACTTGAGAATCTTCTTCACTGCTATCCATTTGTTTCTCTAGGATTGGTCCAATATCTGCTTACTATAGTAAGTATATAAGCAACATCTGGTTTGGTACATAACATCACATGATTGACCCTACTACTAAAACATGTAAAATGTCATTCATGCGAGTCTCTCTCCTAATTAGTCCGAAGATATCTCTTTAGAGCGGGTGTCTCCATTTTATGCGGGTACACTACCGCACTATGAGTCGTCCATTCTAAACCCCTTTAGAATAGTGTTAGAGTATCCGGATTGGGATAATCCCAAAATCCTTTTAGATCTATCTCTATAGATCTAGTCTCCAGATCGTTTGATATATTGCCCAAATCCTATATGGAGAAACTAATGTGACATCCATAGTTTGACCGAATCGTAGCATAGGAACATCACTTTCTATGAGGAGGATGTCATCCACATACAATATGAGGAATTCAACAATACTTCTTACTTCTTTCAGATACTAGATTCATTTATAATTTCGATGAAGTCAAACACTTTGTGTAACACCCGAGCCCAATGCTACTAATTTCAGTTACCGTTTTAACGTAGTGTGGCACTTATTTCATTTATCTTGCTTGATTGTTGCATATTGTAATTTTACCCCGTCAATTCAATTCTGCATATAACAATTTATGGCATCTAAAATAAAATTAAAAATATTCAACTTGGCCTACTTGACACCCCTAACCCTGTTGTAGCGTCCGTGCATCGTGTTCTCGTCCCGTTCAGTGAAACGGGCGAGTTTGGACGGCTACGCACGCGTACGTGTGTCCGTTTTGGGGGTACGCTTTTTGATTGTAAAATACTTCATTTTAAATTTTGGATCTCGCCTAAAAATTTCTTATTTCAATTTCGAATTTTTGGACCCGACCCGGGCGCAATTTGGAAATGTTTTACTTTGCGCCAAAATCCCATTTTCTAATATATTTAAACCATCGTATATTTTAATTTAACCATATAATATTTACTGTTCCCTTAAAATCTTTCAAATCTTTTTCTATCTCAGCCAATCACAATCTCTCTTTTACCCGTGGGCCCCTCTCTCGATCTCTCTTCTCTCTCTCTCTCTCTCCCATCTCTCTATCTCTCTCCTTTCTCTCTCTCCCCCATCCTTCTCTCTCTCCTCTATATATCTAATCCCTCCTCCTTTTCTTTCAAACGCAACCCTCACGTAAACCCAACCCTAGCCGCCTCACCCCTTCGCCGCTGCAGCCCCAACGCCGACGCCATCACTACCGGGCTCGTCGCCTCCTCGCCCTCGACCGACCCACTACATCTCCTTCCTCCTTCATCAACCCCATGCACCCTGCACCTGCAACCGCAGACACCTGCGCACCCTGCACGCGTCTGCGCCGCCGTGAGTCACCGCCGGTGACCTCGTCCCCGTGTCCCCGGTCCTCGCGCACACCCCTCCGTGAGTGATGCTTCCCCTCCTCTTTTCCATTCTTCTTTCCTTCTCTGTTAAAGGTTTTCTTGATCTGCAGTTTGGTCGCTGTCGTCGTAGGCCACCGCCGGAGCTCCGTCGACGAGGTCGACCGTCACCACCCGTCACACAGATCCTCGTGAGCATTCCCTTCTCCATCCTCCTTCCCTTCTTCTTTGGTTTCTTTTCTTTTCTTGTTGCAATTCTTGACGTTCGCTGTTTTTGGGTTCGCCGGAATCCGGTGATGCCGGCGACGTGTCCCGACGTTCCAGCATGGTACCCCGACCCGTGTGGCTTCACTGTTCGTCGTTTGGGTTCATTCCGTGAATCGTGCGCACGTCGTGAGTTTTCCCCGCCGACATTTTACGTTCCGTTTTCTCGATTCGCGACCCGTCGAGGCAAGTACCCCTTGCTATATGCTAAACAATATTTACTTATACTTAATGACACCCTAAAACCTGCAATTTAACTTTGGTATTATAATTTCCCATTTCTCGTGTTCAAGATTGTTATATATCATTTATCTTTCAAACTTGGAACCTACCTGTTGTAATTACTGTATTGAACCTAATAACCACAAATACATGTTTTAATTACACTTTCACTAATGACGTAGCCTATGGCACTTTATCTATCGTTTTACCTCACTCGGACACTCGTGTACTTTTAACCTGCATAAACTGTGATTTCATCCGTGGAACCTATATATATTTATCTCATTGCATCCATGAAGTTTTAAACTTGTTAACATGATTAAATGGCTATAATTGTCTTACTGCATTCTTATAATGTTGAAATCATCTTTGTGACACAACTGATAACTGTACTGCTAATTGAGTGAATCTGCCTATTACTTAATTCATTGCTTAGATCATGCTGTTGATAACCATGCTTGATTTTGTAACTGAGTATGAGCACACCCATGATATCGTGTACATCTTGACCTGACTTGTTACTTACATATGGATTGACCCGACATGGTACCGTACTGCTTGACTTGACCTGATGTACCATGACCTGACCCGTTACCTGATCTTGTGTCTAATGCCAACAAACCTGACATGTAGTCCTCTTGGACCGTTCCTGTTGTCTATCCAGACAAACCTGCTTAGCTGATCCTGTGTTGGCATTAGTTCTTGATTACGGGATACCTGACCTGACATACACATATAGCTTGGGGGTATGGGGAAATCAAAGGTGAAACCTGACTTGTAACTCAACAGTTCGCTACCTGTTCTGATCAGTTTTAGGCTAGGCCAGCCTTGGAATGATGGTGCTGACATCATTCATCTGTATACATTCTTGTTTGGTGCCTAGCGGCATGTCTCGGTTTCAGCCCGAGAATCTGGGGCCGTGGTCCCGGGTATGTACGGGATACTATTGAGTTACATCGATGATTCATCAATTTGGTTTCAAAGACTTTAGAACAGAAAACCTGATAGAACAGTTTAGTTTACCCACTGCACACTACCCTGCACTGCTCTGATTTACATTATTGTTACCCTTGCTTTATTCATGTTTATATTCGCATTGCCTGTTACCATGTTTATTATATTAGTACTTGATGACTTGACGCGCTGACGTTTGGGTTTTGCATGGCCCAGATTCTGTACCCCTGTCGCAGTCCGAGCAGGAGTACTTCAGCCGACAGGCTGAGCTGTGAGTGTCTGTAGTAGTTAGCTTTTCATTCCTGCATTTTATTCCTGATGTGAGCCCGCATTATGGGACATACATTCCAGTTATTTTGTATTGGATCTTTCGCTTCCGCATTTTATTATTCTTGACTCATGTTTTTCTTGGATTATGGACATGTTTAGATAGTTTTATTTTGTTCTTGATATCTCTACAACCGTAATGTGACTGTGGATGGATACTTCCTACCCACATGTAGCATGGTTGGCTATGTCACGTGCCCATTTTAGCGTACTCTGGGAAGCGGGGCGTGACATGGTTCTTTTGGTATCAGAGCCATAGGTTAGTTGGATTGATTCTTTGTAGTTGGGTATTGTACCCAATACACGAATCTGAATACCCGTGTTTTGGAAACATGTCCTGCTACCTTTCCATTTTACCATTCTTGAATCACATTCTTCCTGATTATATCTTTTTCGATGTGCAAACTTCCTTTGCATATCGACGCGAAACCCGATTCCTTGTTATCTCTAGGACTTAGGCGACTTGGGTGGAGTTATGTAATTGTGGCTATGATACCGCGGCATAGTTACAATGCGGCACTCTATTTAAGTATCTTGGAGTTCTAGCCTTGATCTATATTTTGAATCTATCATCATGCTAATGTTGGGTGTTTTGATTTCAGGAATATGGCTGGTAAGAATTTGAAGACGTACCAAAGGCGTGTGGACGAAGCCTCCATGCTTGGAGTGATAAGAGGAATGCTGGAGAATCAAAAGAAACAGACCGAACTGATCCAGCAGTAAGCGGAATCGTTTCAGGAAGGTTTGCAGATCGTTCAGCAGTCTGTGAACAATGTTGGAGCTAAACCAGTTGACCGAGTAGGGACCGTAGCAGATTTCAGGCGTTTGGGTCCGTCTACATTTACTGGTTTAGAGGAGCCGTTGCCCGCGGAGCAGTGGCTAGTTGACACAGAGAACTTGCTTGTTGCGGCATAGATTCCAGATGAGAAAAGAGTTGATGTGGTACGCATTCAGTTAGTGGACTACGCCCGAGAATGGTGGCTTGTGGAAGAGAACCGCTTGCCCAAGCCAATCAAGTGGGCGGATTTTTCAAAGAGTTTCCTGGAGAAGTTCTTCCCGCGGACTGCACGGGAGGACATGGAAGAGAAATTCATCGCGCTAAAGCAGAATGGAGCACCCGTGGATGTGCATGCAGCAGAATGGACAAGACTCAGCAGATTCGCTGGACCTTTAGTTGCCAACGATGCAGACAGGGCACGGAGGTTCATGCGCAGCTTGGACATGGACATCCAGAGGCAGATTATCTCCCTGGGTTTGACCACTTTCTCACAAGTACTTGCGGCAGCTCGAGAGCAGCAGAGTTTATCTGGGATGAAGGGGAGTTTGCAGCAGACAGCAGTTGCGGTAAGGAAGCCAGCATTTGTACCAAACCGAGCTCATGGTCGCAGAGGTATTCCAGTGGACCGTCGAGGTGTAGGACCCATGAAGAAGCCTGTGGTCGTCGATCGATGAAAGAGCATGACTTGTAACTACTGCAATTTACCTGGCCACATGCAAAAGGATTGTCGTAGGAGGCTGGGACTCTGTTTGGTTTGTGGAGCGGCGGATCATGCTGTCAGTGCTTGCCCGTCGAAGCTTCATACGAGGGATGATTTTCAGAAGCCTCCGCAGAGACCGTTCCAGGGACAGAAACAGCTGACTCAAGGACCTAATCAGGCTCGAGCTTTTACCTTGACAGCTGAAGAAGCTAAGGCATCAGGAGAAGTTGTTTCAGGTACTCTACTCGTTCATGGTTTTCCCGCATTAGCGTTATTTGATTCTGGTGCACCCCATTGTTTTATGTCATCCAAGTTTATAACTACACACTCGATTGACTGCACGACCCTGTCTAGTTTCTGGGACATACACACTGGGAATGGGAAAATCATAGCTAGTAGGGAATGTAAAGATTGTACAGTTGTTGTGTGCGGACGGGAGATTTTTGCAGATTTCTTGGTGATTGATACGGGAAGCTACGAAGTCGTCTTGGGAATGGATTTTCTTGGCACTTTCCACGCTCACATTGATTGTAGGGCAAGGAAAGTAATTTTCCAGATTCCCGGACATCCCGAGTTTAGCTTCACTGGGGGAAGCAGTTCTGTCAGGCCAGTCGAGTTTAGGGCTAGGCCGACAAACAATATTCTTGCAGCAATGGAAGTTGATAAAAGTGAAGAACCGGCTGTTGTTCGCGATTTTTTGGACGTGTTTGAGGATATATCGGGATTACCGCCACAGCGAGACGTGGAGTTCGCAATTGATCTTATTCCTGGTGCAGCGCCAGTATCCAAAGCTTATTGCCCAATGGCACCAGTAGAGTTGGAAGAAGTCAAGAAACAGGTTGCTGAATTGCTTGAAAAGGGTTGGATTCGAAGCAGTAACTCGCCTTGGGGAGCTCCAGTTCTTTTAGTAAAGAAGAAGGATGGCACAAGAAGGATGTGCATCGACTATCGAGAATTAAACCGGGTGCAAGTACCCGATCCCTCGCATTGGCGAACTTTTCGAGCAGCTTAGTGGCGCGAGGGTATTCTCAAAGCTGGATTTGCGATCCGGATATCATCAGGTCCGAGTGAAAGAAGAAGATACTTGCAAGACGGCGTTCCGAACTCAGTATGGACATTACGAATACTTAGTGATGCCCTTCGGAGTAACGAATGCGCCGGCAGTATTCATGGACTTGATGAACCGAATCTTTTCACCGTTCTTGGATCAGTTTATTGTGGTGTTCATTGACGATATCCTAGTTTACTCAAAGAGTTTTGAAGAGCATGCTGAGCATTTGAAGATCACACTGCAGACGTTGAGACAGGAGAAGTTGTATGCGAAGATGAGTAAGTGCGAGTTTTGGCTGGAGGAAGTAATGTTTTTGGGGCATGTTGTGTCTGGCGATGGAATTGCCGTCGATCCAGAAAAGATTGCAGCAGTACGAGATTGGCCGATTTCAAAGAATGTTGCGGAGATAAGAAGCTTTCTTGGACTCGCCGGGTATTACAGAAGATTTGTGGAGAACTTTACCCGTCTGGCAGAGCCGTTAACCAAGCTTACGCGCAAGGAAGTACCTTTTGTGTGGACGGACAAGTGTGCGTTAGCTTTTGAGACGTTGAAGCAGAAGTTGATAACCGTCCCTATTCTGACCGTGCCAGACAATTCCGGAGGATTGGTGATTCACAGCGACGCATCTGGGAAAGGATTGGGATGTGTTTTGATGCAGCAAGGGAAGGTTGTAGCTTACGCATCGAGACAGTTGAAGACCCATGAGAAGAATTACCCAACTCATGACTTGGAACTTGCGGCTGTGATTTTCGCTTTGAAGATTTGGAGACACTAACTTTTGGGCGAAAGGGTCGAAGTTTTTACTGATCATAAAAGCTTGAAGTATGTGTTCACACAGAAGGAGCTTAATATGAGGCAGCGTAGATGGTTGGAGCTGATGGCTGACTACGATCTTGATCTTAAGTACCATCCGGGGAAGGTTAATGTCGTGCCGGATGCGCTTAGTCGGTTACCAGCAATTCAGGTGTTAACTACCCAGAAGGAGCTTGTTGAAGATTTTCGAAGATTTGACTTGGAGGTTGTGCTACCGCATTCTTCGGGACAGTTGATGCAGCTGCAAGTACAGTCATCGTTGATCGAGAATATTAAAGCAGCACAATCGCAGGACCCTAGACTGCAAAAGTTTCGAGAACAGGTTGAAGCCGGACTACGAACAGATTTATTGATCCACGAAGATGGTTCGTTGAGGTATGGTAGCCGTTTGTGTGTGCCAAAGGGAGATATTCGCGAAGAGCTTATGAAGAAGGCACACAGTTCAGCTTATTCTGTACATCCAGGAGGCACAAAGATGTACCGAGATGTTCGAAAACATTTCTGGTGGGAAGGCATGAAACGGGAGATTGCTCGCTTTGTGGCAAAGTGCTTGGTGTGTCAGCAAGTTAAGGCTGAACATCAAAGGGTTGCTGGTTTATTGCAACCACTTTCGATTCCTCAGTGGAAGTGGGAACATATAACCATGGATTTCGTGACGGCTTTACCGCGGAGTCCAAAAGGCAACAATGCTGTATGGGTGATTGTTGATCGGTTGACCAAGGCAGCTCACTTCATTCCTTTCCGGGCTGGTCAATCAACAGAGACTTTGGCAGAGCGGTACATGCAAGAGATTGAAAGATTGCATGGAGTACCGATGAGCATTGTGTTCGATCGGGACACTCGGTTCTTGTCACACTTTTGGCGGAGTTTACAGGAAAGTTTGGGGACTCGATTGAAGTTTAGCACAGCTTATCATCCTCAAACTGATGGTCAGTCGGAGAGAACGATCCAAACTCTTGAAGATATGTTGAGAGCATGCATGTTGGACTTCAAGGGGTCTTGGGAGGATCATCTACATATGGTGGAGTTTTCTTACAACAACAGTTTTCAGGCAACTATCCAGATGGCTCCATTTGAAGCTTTGTATGGTCGTAAATGCCGTTCACCTGTTTGTTGGGACGATGTCGGTGAATGAAGATTATTGGGACCAGATTTGATTGTGCAGACAGTTGAGAAGGTTAACACTATCAGAAATCATATGAAGGCAGCATAAGACAGACAGAAGAGTTGGGCAGATACGTCGAGAAGACCTCTAGAGTTCGCTGTGGGTGATTTGGTAATCTTGAAGATATCACCGACTAGAGGGGTGATTCGTTTTGGAAGTCGAGGAAAGCTTAGTCCTCGATTCGTTGGACCCTTTGAGATCGTGGAGCGTGTTGGTGAGGTAGCGTATCGTTTGGCGTTACCGTAGTCCTTGGCGAATGTGCACGATGTGTTTCACGTATCTCAACTACGAAGGTATGTTCGAGATGAAACGCATGTATTGGATCATTCGGAGCTAACTGTACGAGAAGACTTGACTTTTGAAGAGCGACCGATTGAAATCGTGGATCGAAGGGAAAAGGTTCTTAAGAACAAGGTGATCCCTCTTGTGCTTGTTTCTTGGGGTAATCGCTCGCATGGAGAGTCCACTTGGGAACGAGAAGATGAAATCCGGCAGAAGTTTCCTCACCTTTTCTTGTAGTTATCTATCTTTGTATTCTTGGAATTTCGAGGACGAAATTCTTTTTGTAGTTGGGTATAATGTAACACCCGAGCCCAATGCTACTAATTTCAGTTACCGTTTGAATGTAGTGTGGCACTTACTTCATTTATCTTGCTTGATTGTTGCATATTGTAATTTTACCCCGTCAATTAAATTTTGCATATAACAATTTATGGCATCTAAAATAAAATTAAAAATATTCATCTTGGCCTATTTGACACCCCTAACCCTGTTGTAGCGTCCGTGCATCGTGTTCTCGTCCCGTTCAGTGAAACAGACGAGTTTGGACGGCTACGCGCGCGTACGTGTGTCCGTTTTGGGGGTATGCTTTTTGATTGTAAAATACTTCATTTTAAATTTTGGATCCCGCGTAAAAATTTCTTATTTCAATTTCGAATTTTTGGACCCGACCCGGGCGCAATTTGGAAATGTTTTACTTTGCGCCAAAATACCATTTTCTAATATATTTAAACCATCGTATACTTTAATTTAACCATATAATATTTACTGTTCCCTTAAAATCTTTCAAATCTTTTTCTATCTCAGCCAATCACAATCTCTCTTTTAACCGTGGGCCCCTCTCTCTATCTCTCTTCTCTCTCTCTCTCTCTATCTCTCTCCTCTCTCTCTCTCCCCCATCCTTCTCTCTCTCCTCTATATATCTAATCCCTCCTCCTTTTCTTTCAAACGCAACCCTCACGTAAACCCAACCCTAGCCGTCTCACCCCTTCGCCGCTGCAGCCCCAACGCCGACGCCATCACCACCGGGCTCGTCGCCTCCTCGCCCTCGACCGACCAACTACATCTCCTTCCTCCTTCATCAACCCCGTGCACCCTGCACCTGCAACCGCGGCCACCTGCGCACCCTGCACGTGTCTGCGCTGCCGTGAGTTGCCGCCGGTGACCTCGTCCCCGTGTCTCCGGTCCTCGCGCACACCCCTCCGTGAGTGATGCTTCCCCTCCTCTTTTCCTTTCTTCTTTCCTTCTCTGTTAAAGGTTTTCTTGATCTGCAGTTTGGTCGCTGTCGTCGTAGGCCACCGCCGGAGCTCCGTCGACGAGGTCGACCGTCACCACCCGTCACACAGATCCTCGTGAGCATTGCCTTCTCCATCCTCCTTTCCTTCTTCTTTGGTTTCTTTTCTTTTCTTGTTGCAATTCTTGACGTTCGCTGTTTTTGGGTTCGCCGGAATCCGGTGATGCCGGCGTCGTGTCCCGACGTTCCAGCGTGGTACCCCGACCCGTGTGGCTTCACTGTTCGTCGTTTGGGTTCATTCCGTGAACCGTGCGCACGTCGTGAGTTTTCCCCGCCGACATTTTACGTTTCGTTTTCTCGATTCGCGACCCGTCGAGGCAAGTACCCCTTGCTACATGCTAAACAATATTTACTTATACTTAATGACACCCTAAAACCTGCAATTTAACTTTGGTATTATAATTTCCCATTTCTCGTGTTCAAGATTGTTATATATCATTTATCTTTCAAACTTGGAACCTACCTATTGTAATTACTGTATTGAACCTAATAACCACAATTACATGTTTTAATTACACTTTCACTAATGACGTAGCCTATGGCACTTTATCTATCGTTTTACCTCACTCGGACACTCGTGTACTTTTAACCTGCATAAACTGTGATTTCATTCGTGGAACCTATATATATTTATCTCATTGCATCCATGAAGTCTTAAACTTGTTAACTTGATTAAACGGCTATAATTGTCTTACTGCATTCTTATAATGTTGAAATCATCTTTGTGACACAACTGATAACTGTACTGCTAATTGAGTGAATCTGCCTATTACTTAATTCATTGCTTAGATCATGCTGTTGATAACCATGCTTGATTTTGTAATTGAGTATGAGCACACCCATGATATCGTGTACATCTTGACCTGACTTGTTACTTACATATGGATTGACCCGACATGGTACCGTACTGCTTGACTTGACCTGATGTACCATGACCTGACCCGTTACCTGATCTTGTGTCTAATGCCAACAAACCTGACATGTAGTCCTCTTGGACCGTTCCTGTTGTCTATCCAGACAAACCTGCTTACCTGATCCTGTGTTGGCATTAGTTCTTGATTACGGGATACCTGACCTGACATACACATATAGCTTGGGGGTATGGGGAAATCAAAGGTGAAACCTGACTTGTAACTCAACAGTTCGCTACCTGTTCTGATCAGCTTTAGGCTAGGCCAGCCTTGGAATGATGGTGTTGACATCATTCATCTGTATACATTCCTGTTTGGTGCCTAGCGGCATGTCTCGGTTTCAGCCCGAGAATCTGGGGCCGTGGTCCCGGGTATGTACGGGATACTATTGAGTTACATCGATGATTCATCAATTTGGTTTCAAAGACTTTAGAACAGAAAACCTGATAGAACAGTTTAGTTTACCCACTGCACACTACCCTGCACTGCTCTGATTTACATTATTGTTACCCTTGCTTTATTCATGTTTATATTCGCATTGCCTGTTACCCTGTTTATTATATTATTACTTGATGACTTGACGCGCTGACGTCTGGGTTTTGCATGGCCCAGATTCTGTACCGCTGTCGCAGTCCGAGCAGGAGTACTTTAGCCGACAGGCTGAGCTGTGAGTGTCTGTAGTAGTTAGCTTTTCATTCTTGCATTTTATTCCTGATGTGAGCCCGCATTATAGGACATACATTCCAGTTATTTTGTATTGGATCTTTTGCTTCCGCATTTTATTATTCTTGACTCATGTTTTTCTTGGATTATGGACATGTTTAGTTAGTTTTATTTTGTTCTTGATATCTCCACAACCGTAATGCGACTGTGGATGGATACTTCCTACTCACAGGTAGCATGGTTGGCTATGTCACGTGTCTATTTTAGCGTACTCTGGGAAGCGGGGCGTGACACTTTGACTTCCACATCAAAATAGATGATCCATCTCCGCAATACCTGCTTTAGTCCATAAACGGACTTGAGCTACTTGCCACCTTTTACCGCTGCTCTTATTGACTACAAAAGTCCTCTGACAGAGTCATATACACACTCACTTCTAAATCCCCATTTAGAAAGGTGTCATTGACTTCTACCTGTCAAATCTCATAGGCCTGAAAAGCAGTAGTGACAAGTGTTATCCGAATGGAGTTCAGCATAAACATTGGAGAAAAGGTTTCATCACAATCCATACAGGGTATTTGATGAAAACCATTTACTTCAAGTCCACTTTTATTACGTTACTATCTTTTCGTCTGCACATATATTCTTTTGGAAGATCTATTTGCTCCTAATGAGCTTTACCCATTAAGGAGCACTAAACAAAGTCCATACTTTGTTGGAGTGCATGGAGTTCAACTTGGATAACTTGGCATCCAGCCATCAGTTGAAAGTCACTACTCCGTATGGCCTGTTGATAACTAGTAGGATCATCATCACATGAAGTAATCCTCCTTGTCACCGTCTATGAGGAAACCACAGTATCTCTCAGGCTGCTGAGGTCACCTACTAAATCCGCGGAGTGGCTAAGGTTTGTTGGGGGCAATTTAATCTTTAAGTTCTACTAAATTTTCAGTAACCGTTTATGGTTCTAGAATTTCATCCAGTTATACCATACTCCCACTAATTTCTTTTGCAAGAAATTTCTTTTCTAAAAAGGCGACGTATCAAGAACAAAACGACTTTTGATCCTAAAATGGTAGAAGTTAAACCCTTGCTAATGCATGGGATAACCCACAAACTGGTCATTATTGAAATGTGCCTTCAGTCTGTCTGGATTCTTCTTTCAATATAAGCCGGACAACACCATATCTTAATATGCTTAAGACATGATCTCCATTCTATATCACATATAGAATTTAGGTCACAGATTTAGACCGAACCCTATTCAATTAGTATGCGGCTGTTTCCAGTACATACCCCCAAATGAAAAGGACAACTACAGAATACCTAGCATAAGTATTTAGTTCCTCGATCACATCGAAAAAATCTTAATACTTCCAACATCTGGTCTTCTACTTCATTCTTACACTGTATGAACTTCTTAATAGATCCGAACCTTACGTTTTAACGAGAACGCGCATCCAAAACTAGAGTGCTCATAGGTAAATGAAATGAAGTATACGTACCAATCACTTGTCCGTAAGGATATCGGACCTCATACATCATTATGTTTAAGTCTTAAGAGTTCACTAATTCAAACTCCGTGTGTTGTAAGTTGAAAACTGTGTTTTGATTAAGAATATCTATACCGTTATTCTATACACCATACCCTATCATCATATGATGAAGATGAATGTTCAGAACATAATTTCCAAAATTTATATCCCTCTTTTTTCAAATAGACGGATATATCATTTTTAATAGTTGGTGCATAAAAACGGTTATTCAAAACCAAAAGTTTGCCGAGGCAAAACTAGGTGATAGTCCCCAACATCAATATTTGCTCTGAATTTCGATTTTGAGGAACAAATCACTATTTCCCAATACTCTACTCCTTCTCAGCATCTGTAACATTTTACAGATGTGTGATTCTAATCCGGTATCTATATACCCAGGAAACGAGTTCATTGAGAAATGGTTTTCAAATAACACACCGAGGATGAAGCATTAATATGCTTCAAGGGGGTGGTCGGGTATATCCTGTAATGCCTTTTCCATTGCCCAGGCTCATAATAGTAGTTGCAATCTTCTTTTCCTTTAAGTGCAACCCTTTTATATGTCTCTTCCTCTTACCTTTTGTACACCATAATTAGGCTGGTTGGTTTTCTTCCTTCCCTTCCTTTCAGCTTCTGCCATAGGTTTGGAAGAAAACTATCCAAAAAGTGTACCAGGTGTACTCTTCTTATTTAAGGAGCTCTTAACTGGAGAGAAGGTGGAGGGGAGGTACAATTGAATTATATCAATATACAATTCATTTTCTCCAGAATCAGTGGTCATCCTCAGACTGAAACAATTTCTTCGAGTTCATATATAACTATATGAGATAGCCTTCCAGACAATATGGATTTATGTATCTGATACAGAGTGTTCTGGAGAAGATAAATGGGAAGTAGGAGCGGTAAGGGCATATGCAACCTGAAGGGTTACGCTAGCGCCCTGACCAAATGCGGAACAAATTTTTTATAACAATACAAAATTTGGCGCTAGAATAGCACTAAATCTGGATAACCATAAACCAAACTAGCAAATTAAGAAGCTATCTACTATGAGAAGAGTTTATACCAAGAGACTCAAGTCCTTCGGGTCTTCACTATACTCCTTTGGTATGTTCCTTGTAGTGTCCATGATCAAGCTTGAACTTCGGCCTCCTCGCGTCAATGATGATCCACCCGAGAGTGCCTACCAAGAGCTCCTACCTCCTAATTGAGGTAACTAGAATACTTAGCTTGCTACTCTGAGTAGACTAGAGTGTGTAGAGAATAATTATGGAATACTCTGTCCCACTAAGCTTAGGTTTCTCAACTCATGAGACAATTATGGTTAGTATTAGAAGAAGATAGAAATGAGAAGATGTGAGTGTAGAGTGAGCTAGAAAAAATGAAGAATGGCTAAGTGAATGAGATAATAATGCATGCAAAAATATCTCCACAAATATCTCCAAAATATCAACCATGGTAGAAAATTAAACCATGAGTCATTACATGAGTCATCAAGCTAGCCATGCTTCATTTAATGAAAATGCACACCTCATTTCTCTACCTCATTAATTCATTAACAAACATGGTAAATCTAAATAATGAGGTATTTTCTTCTAGAAGTATCTTGTACAATTACAAGAATGCCCCTCACCGTATATACATACCCGTATCCGTATTCCGAAAAATACGAATACAAAGAGACAAAATAATCCAAGAATATAATACTAGGATCCGGCTTAAACCAAAGCCCGCTAGTATTATCCGCCCGAACATCATACGTGCATAAGTGTACATATGTGATCGAACCCTACCGTAAAACCATACGGCCTCTACATCGTTTCGCCCGAAGCAGGAAAACCCTCTGTGTGGGACTCTAAATACTCAACAGTATGCTGGCAGTGGGTTTAACCACAAGCACGTCAGCGACATTAGCTGTACGTAACGGCTACCTCCGTACCTGTCGAAAAGGAAGGCCGACGAGCAAACTCGTCCGAACTCCTATTTAGCCTAGTCGTGACATTATTCGTATAGTCCGGTCTCTTCATCAAAGAATATCGTATACATTGTCTAGGGGTGGTGAACGTCAGACCCTAATAACCTGATAAGTCGTGCTGATGTATCTCAGGACCAATCCGGGAAACAACTGATCAACCTATCAGTAAATCCCTACTGCCTTGGCCAAGGTCTTATGGTCCTGACCAATCGATTACTGTGCGATATCAACTCCCAATACTGAGAGAGACGAATCCCTAAAAATCGCTCATTGCCTCCATGTGGCTCGGGACTGCACCCAACCAAAACCTATTTGCACGACTTAGTAGAGCCATGGTAGGGTAGTGATCAAAGCTCAGTGTGAACTCACACGAGACAAATGCCGATCTTAGGTCCGAAGACAAACCTGTACACATGTCACCTGAGAACTTCCATCTGACGATAGGTATAGTACCATCTGGAAGTTCTCGGTGAGTCCGTCCAGTGTACTCACACCCAGTGAGCACCTGTATACGATCTTAGGTGCATTAGACCAATGGCTGTAGGACCGACCATCCTCCGACGGGGCTAGAAACGTATACACTAGTCTACTCTGGAGTATCAATGCCTAGTCTCGATACTCACACGACTAGGGACCTTTTAAGGATGTGCTTATGGACTACCCTGCTCCCACAAGTATGATCGCCATCACAACGCAGGTAGTCAAGCAAGATCATACGAACTTTATCAACATGTAACCGCAATATGTAATAACGAGTATGACATATGCCATGTTAAGATAAAGACAAACCATTATAGTATATTACCGTATCATGTCTTTATCAATATGTGCAAGCTAGATATAACAACAATCGAAATAAATACACATATCTTGACAAAGACAAGTCAAACAATATACTATAAAACTGAGCAAGATTGTCATGTACATACATATCCCTAGCATCCATATATATACATATACAATACTGGCCTCTAGGGCATATATATCCAACAATCTCCCACTTGCACTAAAGGCCAGTAATTGGCATACCGAATACCCAATGTCTGCACTAAGGCCAGCTGGTGGCGTACCGCATACCCAACATCTCAAAAAGTTGCTCGAACTACGCTTGAGGGAGGGCCTTTGTAAATGGATCCGCCATGTTCTCTTTTGTATCCACTCTCCTGACCTCGATCTCCTGGCGATCTACGATCTGCCTGATCAGGTGATACTGCCTTAAGATGTTTCTGGATTTCTGATGGGACCATGGTTCCTTCGCTAAACCTATAGCCCCATTGTTATCACAATATACAGGTATCGGATCAACAATGGACGGAACTACCTGAAGTTCAGCTATGAACTTCTTCATTCAGACCGCTTCTTTTGCGGCATCGCTTGTAGCAATGTATTCAGCCTCCATCGTCAAGTCTGCGACGGTGTCCTGTTTGGAACTCCTCCAACATACTGCCCCTCCGTTGAGGGTAAATACAAAACCCGAGACAGACTTGCTGTCATCCTTGTCACTTTGGAAGCTTGAATCGGTAAAGGACTCGACCCTGAGGTCTCCATTACCGTAAACTAGGAACATCTCCTTAGTCCTTCTCAGGTACTTGAGAATGTTCTTCACAGCCGTCCAATGATCCTCACCTGGGTTCGACTGATACCGGCTCACAAGATACATCTGGTCTTGTACATAGCATCACATACATTATAGATCCTTCCGTCGAAGTGTAGGGTATAATGCTCATGCGAACCCTCTCCTCATCAGTCTTAGGAAACATCTCTTTGGAGAGGGTGATTCCATGCAATGCGGGTATGTTACCACGCTTGGAATCTTCCATACTAAATCTCTTTAGTACGGTCTTTATGTGCCTGGACTTTGAAAGTCTCAGTAATCTCTTGGATCTATCTCTGTAGATCTTAATCCCTAGAATGTATGAGGCATCACCTAGGTCCTTCATGGAGAACCTTTGTGACAAGAATAGCTTGACCGATTTTAGCATAGGAATGTCATTTCCTATCAAAAGAATGTCGTCCATGTACAAGACTAGGAACACGACAGTTCATCCTACAATCTTCTTATAGGCACAAGGCTCATCATCGTTCTTGATGAAGTCAAATTCCTTGACTGTTTCATCAAAACAGATGTTCCAGCTCCGCGATGCCTGCTTTAATCCATAAATGGATTTAAGCAACTTGCACACCTTCCCGCTGCTCCCACTATCTATAAAACCTTCTGGCTGATCCATATAAACGCACTCTTCCAAACTACCGTTTAGAAAAGCCGTTTTTACATCTATTTGCTAGATCTCATAGTCATGGAAGGCAGGAATGACAAGTAGGATCCGAATGGATTTGAGTATAGCCACTGGAGAAAAAGTTTCATCATAGTCCACACCTAGTCTTTGACGAAAACCTTTTGCAACGAGTCTAGCCTTATAGGTTTCCACCTGCCCATCTACACCAAGTTTCCTTTTGTAGATCCATTTACATCCAACGGGTTTTACCCCAGGTGGAGCAATATCCAAGGTCCACACTTTATTGCTGTACATGGAATCCATTTCGGATCGCATAGCATCCAACCACTTATCAGAGTCCCTACTGATAAAGGCCTGCCTGAAACTAGTATGATCATCTTCTTCCAAGATGCAATCTTCTCAATCCCCGTCTACGAGAAAACCGTAGTATCTCTCGGGCGGATGAGAAATCCTACCAGATCTGCGAAGTGGCTGAGATTCGTCTGGGACTATTGAATCTTCTGGTTCCACCAAACCTTCAGTTATAGTTTGTCCCTCTGGAATTTCTTCCAGTTCTACCGTGCTCCCACTAATTTCTTTTGCAAGAAATTCCTTCTCTAAAAAGACGGCGTGGCAAGCAACAAATACCTTCTGTTCCTCAGTGTGGTAGAACAGGTATCTATGCGAGTGCATTGGATATCCAACAAACTTACATAAGACTGACCGTGCCTCTAGTTTTTCCGATTTTTGTGTTTTCACATAGGCCGGACAACCCCATATCTTAATACCCTTAAGATATGGTACTTTTCCTTTCCATATTTCATACGGAGTTTTAGGCACAGATTTGGAAGGAACCCGATTCAAAAGATATGCCGCTGTTTGCAGCGCATGTTTCCAGAATGAAAGAGGCAACCCAGCACTACTCATCATGGAGTGAACCATGCCCAACAGGGTACGGTTCCTCTGTTTCGATACACCATTGTGCTGTGGTGTATACGGAGGAGTAGGCTGAGAGAGAATACCATTCTCTTTCAGAAAGTCCCGGAATTCCATGCTTAAGTACTCCCCTCCTCTATCAGATCGGAGGATCTTGATACTTTTTCCAATCTGGTTCTCTACTTTGTTCCTGAATTCTTTGAATTTCTCAAAAGCTTCAGATTTATGTTTCATAAGATACACATATCCGAATTTAGAGAGATCGTCAGTGAATGTGATGAAGTACGAGAACCCACCCCTTGCATGTATAAATATCGGACCACATACATCATTGTGTATGAGTCCCAAGAGCTCTGCTTCTCTTTCTCCGTGTTCGGTGAACGGAGATTTGGTCATCTTTCCCTTGAGACAAGACTGACAAGTTTCATAAGATGAAAATTCGAATGTATTCAAAAGTCCATCTTTATGCAACTTACTTAGTCTTTTCTCTCCGATATGACCAAGTCTATAATACCACAAGTACGATTCGTTCCTCTTGCGTGTGTTTTGTACATTTAGAACTGTGTTTTGATTTAAAACTTAGATACCATTAGACAGTGTACCTTCTGCAACCAATACCTTATCAAGGTAAATGTTCATGATATTTCTATCAAGAACAAAGTTATATCCATTTTTATCAAGTAAAGAAACTGATATGATGTTGCAATCCATGGAAGGTACATAGTAGCAATTGTTCAAAATCATAGTATTGCCATTTGGCAATACGAGGTTATATTCACCGACGGCTGCAGCATTAACTTGTGCTCTGTTCCCTACTCTGAGGGACATATCACCAGGTCCAACATCCTACTTTTTCTCAGTCCCTGCAATAAATTACATATATGAGATCCTGATCTGGTATCTAGTATCCAGGAGGTAGGACTGACCGAAAAGCAGTTCTCAGCTACAAGAACACCTGAAAGAGATGCAACAATATGCATCTTCTTCGATGAGGTCATTAAAGAATTCATACTTTCCTCTTTCTCTTGCTCAAACTCATGACTGTTGTCATAGTTTAGAGCCGAACCGACGTTCCCCAGCCCCAAATAAGAATTCGGATCGGTCAAGCGATACATTTTATTATCTTGATTAGGGCGTAAAATGGTTGCTACCTGGAGAGAGAGAAAAGAAACACTTAGCGTGCGCTCTTGCAAGATTAGATTGGTTATTAATTTATCTAACCATGATGGCTCCTACTGTTTCCTCAAATTCTTCTTCAAACCCTAAAAGAAGAACTAGTCAGGATTAATCGCACGTCACAATACTTGCTTAACCTTTCAGCCAGGCCAGTGTTGGTACTTCGAGGTATGTTTTCCAACGCTTTCGTGAAGTTCCTTAATTATATAACCTCTTTTTCCTGGAGGCGTACCCCCGCTAACACTGTTCTAGACACCTACTTGGTTTATAGCATTGATTGTTTAGTGAAATAATGTCCCGAGAGTAATCTTAATCATCAGTGGGATCGGGATCCAACTATCATTGTGTGATGACCTAGATGGAATCCACTCTAGTCACCACACTCCAGAAGGTATGCTAAATCTGCAAGTTTCCCGTATGTTTGAAACTCTCGATATGGTTTTTGCCCCTAGCGGTTTATGACCTTGACAAAGGCCAACAAATCATAATCCACTAATCAAGTTCAACCCGTCATTATCCAGGATTAATCTAGGTCCACCCGTACATACCCTTGATAAAGGCCAACAAGGCTGTATGACTGTCCTAGATAATAACATCTTAATATGCAACAGACAAGCAATATCTAGCTACCATACACTACGCCTTGACAAAGGCCAACAAACGCAACACGAATACTAGGTACAACTCATCCGAAATGACAGAGGGCTACGGCTAGGTTTTTGGCGAAAAACCCGTTAACGTAACGAACTTGATATCGTTGAAGGAACCTGAGTAGTTCTGAAAAGGAGTGGTTTAGGCTCCGCTTTTGAAAACTTGTGGTTTTGAGAAAAAACCCGAGTGATTTACAGTATAGACTTTTGCTCAAGAGGTCACTCCCCGCGAAGGGATCTCGGCTCTTGCCTCCTGGAATGAGGTGCTGGATATTCATAATCGAATACCACTATGCAAAGCGAAAGAATATAGCTATAGTTTTTTGAAATTTGTTCCAACACCATCTTTTAGGTTTATTTTCTTGCATTAATCAAAATTATTGCGGTCCCATCAGTTTAATCCTATCACACTAGAAAAGAACGAAAATATAATGTACGTATATACCATCCCCATTCGCCACTAGGCCCCGTCATCACCCGTTAGGTTACTTAACTAACGACAGAGCGTGGGCTGGACTAGCGCGGATGTAAAACATATACAACATCTACTAGTATATATATAAATATATATAACATTCGTCCTAGGCATGATAATAAGCAACATCACAGAATTTCAGCCAACAATACAGAATAGTGGATTATCTTGGAGCCCCGGGTTTCATTTGAGCCGCAAATAAAACCTGATGTTCCCGGTCGTGTGGATAGCCAGTGCAATGAAAACCTGGACCCCTACGAGTGCGGCAAGTTACCCGCCAATCCTAAAAGTGAGGCAGCCCCCTTCAACAAAGTGAATGGGCCACCCAGCACTTCACGGAATCCGGTAACTTGGGCGCCCTTCCGTGGGTCATCCTATACCCCCTACGAGTGTAGCGAATAGCCCGCCAATTCTAGAATGAAGCCTCCTCCGTCTCAATGCCATGAGATGCGGGCTTGTTGCCTTCTAGAACCCGGCTATTCATGCACTCCACCGTGGGGTAATCCTAGTAGAGAAAATGAAAATAATATGTACAAATGGTGACATTGACCTCAGCCTGGTCATGCCCCAATCAAATAATATACAACGCGGCAAAGACGGCAGTCCACATGTCGGACGCTCGCCCCGCAATAACAAATGTACAAATGAATATAAACTGTACTGCTAACATTGCGCCACATGCTATCCACCACGACTATCCAACCACAATCACAGCACAAGCACAGAACATCAACGTGTATGTCATGTTCGCAAACTCGTCTAAAAGAACATATAGCAATTAGACGAGTCATACCAATCGAATGACATTCACGGTCCCAGATAAAAGTGAATGTACTGATAAACATTTAAACAGTGTTAAATTATCGACTTCAAAACACTCCGAATAGCCCCAAACAACTAGATAAAACCATATCAAAACTGGGCTAAACTAGCAATACCACTGAACCAATATTCCAGAGACCAGATTAGACCCAAAATAAGAAACCCAAATTCCCAGACAGGGCCGGCCAGCTCGATTTTTAAGGCAATGTGCTCGGCCAAAAACAGGTGGAATTGGCTCGTATTTGGGGTGCAGTCTATGTGTCACGTAAGAAGTCTTCTGCATTTGCTAAAATAATTTTTGAAGACCAAATAAAACTCGACAGAAACTGGAATGTTCAGGGTATTGAATTGGAGTTGTTTTGGTTTCAATACTTTAACATCCTTTAAACTTGCTAGTGTAGGGTTTATGGGCTGGCTCTGAAACCATGAAGGGTTATGCTAGTGCCCCAACCATCTTCCGTGGCCAAATGCGGAACAAAATTTTTATAACAATACAAAACTTGGTGTTAGAATAACACTAAACCCGGATCTTAACCATAAACCTAACTAGCAAATTAAGAAGCTATCTACTATGAGAAGATTTTATACCAAGAGGCTCAAGTCCTTCAGGTCTTCACTCCACCCCTTTGCTATGCTCCTTGTAGTGTCCATGATCAAGCTTGAACTTTGGCCTCCTCGCATCAATGATGATCCACCCGAGAGTGCCTACCAAGAGCTCCTACCTCCCTAATTGAGATAACTAGAATACTTAGCTTGCTACTCTAAGTAGACTAGAGTGTGTAGAGAATGATTTTGGAATACTTTATCTCACTAACCCTAGGTTTCTCAATTCATGAGACAATTAGGGTTAGTATTAGAAGAAGAGAGAAAGGAGAAGATGAGAGTGTAGAGTGAGCTAGAAAAAAAATGAAGAATGGCTAAGTGAATGAGATAATAATGCATGCAAAAATTCTCCACAAATATCTCCAAATATCAACCATGGTAGAATAGTAAACCATGAATCATTACATGAGTCATCAAGCTAGCCATGCTTCATTTAATGAAAATGCACACCTCATTTCTCCACCTCATTAATCCATTAACAAAAATGGTAAATCTAAATAATGGGGTGTCTTCTTCTAGAAGCATCTTGTACAATTACAAGAATGCCCTTCACCGTATATACATACCCGTATCCGTATTCCGAAAAATACGAATACAAAGAGACAAAATAATCCAAGAATATAATACTAGGATTCGGCTTAAACCAAAGCCCGCTAGTATTATCCGCCCGAACATCATACGTGCACAAGTGTACATATGTGATCGAACCTTGCCGTATAACCATACGGCCTCTACATCGTTTCGCCCGAAGATGGGAAACCCACTGTGTGGGACTCTAAAGACTCAACAGTACGCTGGCAGTGGGTTTAACCACAAGCACGTTAGCGGCACTAGCTGTACGTAATGGCTACCCAGGTAGCTGTCGAAAAGAAAGGCCGACGAGCGAACTCGTCCGAACTCGTACCGAGCCTATCCGTGACAATATCCGTACAGTCTGGTCTCTTCGTCAAAGAGTATCGCATACCGGGTCTAGGGGGTGGTGAACTTCAGACCTTAATAACCTGATAAGTCATGCTGATGTGGCTCAGGACCAATTCGGAAAACTACTGATCAACCTATCAATAAATCCCTGCTGCCTTGGCCAAGGTCTTATGGTCCTGACCAATCGATCATTGTGTGATATAAACTCCCAATAGCGGGAGAGATGAATCCCTAAAAATCTCTAACTGCCTCCATGTGGCTCGGGACTGTACCCAACCAAAACCTGTTTGCATGACTCAGTAGAGCCATGGTAGGGTAGTGATCAAATCTCAGTGGGTACTCACACAAGACAAATGCCGATCTCAGGTTTGAAGACTAACATGTACACATGTCACCTGAGAACTTACATCTGACGATAGGTATAATACCATCTGTAAGTTCTCGGTGAGTCCGTTCAGTGTACTCATACCTAGTGAGCACCTGTATACGATCTTAGGTGCATCAAACCAATGGCTGCGGGACCAACCATCCTCCGACGGGCCTAGAAACGTATACACTAGTCTACTCTGGATTATCAATGCCCAGTCTCGATACTCACGCGACTAGGGACCTTTTAAGGATGTGCTTATGGACTACCCTGCTCCCACAAGTATGATCGCCATCACAACGTAGGTAGTCAAGTAAGATTCTACGGGCTTTATCAACATATAACCGCAATATGTAATAACGAGTATGACATATGCCATGTTAAGATAAAGACAAACTATTATAGTATACTACCGTATCATGTTTTTATCAATACATGCAAGCTAGATATAACAACAATAGAAATAAATACACATATCTTGACAAAGACAAGTCAAACAATATACTATAAAATTGAGCAAGATTGTCCTGTACATACATATCCCTAGCATCCATATATATACATATACAATACTGGCCTCTAGGTCATATATATCCAACACAACCTTGTCGTGAAATAGGGCAATCATAACATTCTAAAGCCAATGTGTATAAAAATATTCGGTTAACTTGGTTATACGAGTTATAGTTTAAGGTCCGTCATGATCGTTGCCAGAGAGAGAAAAGAAATATTTAGCGTGTGCTTTTGCAAGATTAGATTGTTTTATTAATTTATCTAATCAGGATGGATCACACTGTTTCGTCGAATTCTTCTTCAAACCTTAAAAGGGGAACTAGCCGAGATCATTTACGCCCCACAAGTTTGCTAATCGGTCGGCCAGGCTAGTGTAAGTACTTCGAGGGCGGTCCATGTGCTCTCACATGGACCCATTTGAATAACCTCGTTTCCTTAGAGGCGTAATGTAACATTTGAAAATTTTTAATGTTTATTTTAGAATTTAAATAACGATATAATGAGTTTTATTAAAATGATAAGCATATTTTAATATTAATGTTTTCATTATTTTCTCTAAATGAAAATTTGTGATTTTTCACTATATTATTAACACATGGATGGCATGAGGAGGCATGGGCATGAGAGAGGCATGGGATTACTATGCTATATGCACACCTATTCATCTTATCTTCTTCTTTCTCCGCCAAAATTTTCTTTCCCAATCTCACACAAACTCTAGATCTCTCCCACTCCTCATTTATTTCTCTCAACCACCAAGTGATCAAACCCCAACTAGAAACTACTTCAAGACTTCAAGTAGAGCCATCTCAAATCCTTCAAGTAGCCTTATTCAAACCTTGGATCTCCTCATTTGCTCAAATCTTCCAAGGCAAACTCTTTGATTTCAAGTTTTAGGTTTTATTTGACATGAAAACCAAGTTTTGTTTAAAAACCACATTTTTAGCTATTAAATCTTGCACAAATGGAGTTTTATTGATTATTGTAGTTGTAGTATATTTAGTGTAGCTATTTGTTGTTATTACAACTTGTTTGGATTTGAAAAGAGTGAAATTTGTTACAAGTTTGTTTTCAAAAGTTTTGCAAATTTGGAATTCGAGTTCAACTGTTTTACTAAGTCAGACGTCCACTAATCCTCTGTTTTGTTTCATGATGTTTTCTAGACGTCTGAGCCCTTGAGCTTCTGATGTCTGTGATTTTTCTGTATTATTTCATGATTCTTCTTCAGACGTCTGAGCTTTAAGTTTCAGATGTCTGCCGCTTCTCTGTCTTGACTAGACGTCTTCTTTAGACGTCTGAGCCTTTGAGCTTTAGACGTCTGATGCTCTTTTGTTTGCCTGATTAACTTGAGTTTTGCACCATATTTAGTTTGTTTAGGTTTATATCGATATTGATGGGGTTTCTTTGCATGTTTATTATTATTATTAGTTATTAGATCGAGTGTGGGTGATCCTAAGGCGATGATGAGAAGCGCAGTAGTCGTGATATTCAACTAGCTAGTGCCACAGTCGGTGAGTAAATTTAGCATCTACAACTGGGAAATCGAGTGGATGGCGTATAACACCCTCAACAACTAAATTTATTATGAACACTTTTTTATTGATTATAATTCATGTCTCATATGCTCAGTTTACCAATGCTATATTTTCTTTCCTTTGCTGTACTTTTGCAAATACAATTGTTAGGACACTTGTACAATTACTAATGATTACAATGCGGCACCAACACAGACTCTTATGCTACACATACACATCATTAGTAACTGCCTTGACACGTATAAATTAGAACACTTACATAATTACTAATGATTACCATGAGCCACCATCATAGACTCACATGCTAACACATACACATTACTAGTAATTGCCATGCCACGTGTAGAACTTACCATGCTTTACACATTTAGTATAATCAATATTATGTGCGTGTACGCGACAAGATGTCTGTATTGATTGTTGAGCGAGTACGTCGACGAGATGTCCGTACCATTCGCTGTGCGTGTACGCGACCAGATGTCCGTACAAATTGTTGTGTATATACGTAGACTAGCGGTCCGTACTATTTAAACTGTGCGTTTGCGTACGTAGACTATATTTCTGTACTGACTGTTATTTTATGTTTTGATTGTTTCCGGACTAAATGAATTTATGTTTTTGATTCAATGGAGTATTTTGTTTGTCATCGTATGTGATAAGATTCCATACCGGATGACGGGTAATGGTTAATCGAATGCGGTCTTTTATTATTGACTTGCCGAGTCTTATGATTTATTCCGATTGGGAGATTATATAAATACAAAGGTTGTAGTCATTTCCAAATCACGATTCATTTAATGTTTTAAAACAATAATACAAATGATGTCCTGCTTGGATTTTAAAGGGATATCTATTTTTAAAACATTGTAGCCACCTTATTTCCAAACAACGGTTCGTTCTATTTTAAAGTATAATTTGATTATTCGGAAGTATTTATCTATTTACTATGCTCGTTCATGCTACACTTGCTTTACTCGTTATCTTTTCGCGCTATGATTATGTTATTTGTTTGTGCTAAATTTATATTATCCGTCTGCGCTATGATTATGTTAATTGTTTGTGCTACATTTATGTTATCTGTTTGCTCTATGATTATTTTAATTTTTTTTGCTACGTTTATATTATCCGTTCGTGTTATGATTATGATAATTGTTTGAGCTACGTTTATGTTTTTCATTCGCGCTATGGCTATGTTATTCGTTTGTGCTACATTTATATTATCCGTTCGCGTTATGATTATTTTCTCTTGAAATGATGATCATATATCCACCATGAGTTTTCTATATATTTATGGTTTGTTGATATTCGATATCGAGACGGGGGAGAACCGATTACGGATACATGGTGGAATGGTTTGTTGGTATCAGATATCGAGGCAGGGGAGAATCGATTAAGGATACATGGTGAACCCGGTACGATACCGAGGGGCAGGAAGTCCACATAGAACAGCGGGGAGCCTAGTGAGGTTACTTGATATCAGTGATAGTTTGGAACACGGCGGATATCCAGAGGATACCGACCGGAGTTATATGATGAGATTGAAAAGAAACGATAGTTTGTGTGTGTGTGTGTGTGTGTGTGTGTGTGTGTGTGTGTGTGTGTGTGTATAGTTGAGTTGTTCATGAATGATTATTGTTATCGTTTAATTGCGCTTAAATTCTAGTTTAACATATGCATATTTCATTTGTGACTCGCATGCTTGTATATGCTTTAGTGGTTATGCTATGCCTGTATCGGGCGAGGTGTAGATTTATTTTATGATGCCAGGATAACGACATATATTAGTATACTACACATCTTAGATAGCGGTATACGAGTTGCACATGAGGGGTTATTATTGTTGTTGTTCATCGTTTAAATTCTTGTTTCGATGCAGGTTTATTTATCTTCCGCAATGTACATGATTACCCATGCCTTCGTTGTTTCACCGTTTATGCATGCAATTTCTATCTTGTTATATGAATTCTGCTCATGAGTTGGCAACTCTCCCCCGTTGTTTTATAGCTTCTTACAGGTTTGGTCGCTTGGATCGATAGCGACAGTGAGAGAGCTTATTTTGGGCGTGGTTGCATTTTGTCCTTCGAGCTAGGTGGGTTAGAATTCGTTTCGGTATTTACCATGTATCTATTATTGTACCTAGAAGTACTCCATCAACTAAGTCGGGTGTATTTGCCCGAGACCTTAGATGTTGTATTGCTGTTATAGTCAAACTCGTGTGAGGTCAACTTGACTTTATTTATATATAGTGTTTATTGCTTTCTGCTTGTTGTTATTCGCCTTTCGGCGTCGTATATTTTGCGTGGATTGTGTCTCCGCCGCGGAGGCGTCGGGTTAGCTCCCGTGTGGTGATGCATTTATTTTACTGCTATTATATTGGAATTTTATTTAAAATTTACAACGAAGGTGTTGTCCATTTTTCAAATGTTAAATCTTTAAAAAACAAGCTTTACTTCATTTTATAAATCTTTTCTTAAAACTTCACTTTTATATTTTTATATATATGGTTTAGATTCTTGGCTTTGGCTTACTTGGGTTACGGTAGGGTCCACTGGACTTCACATGATCTTTGTGCCGGTTATGTGCCTTTTCGGGCCATGACAAAGTTGGTATCAGAGCCCTAGATTTTACCTTTTTTGAGTTTCTGTTTAACCATGTGGAGTTTAGGTGATGATCTTTCGAAACCTAGGCTTAAACTTGCGGAACTTAGACTTGACTTTGGGGGTCTTAGACCCGAACTTTCGATATGCAGGTTGTTCGTGGTATGATGGAGTAGCTAACTTAAGTAGAGTTACGTAGTGTAAATATGTTCCGAGGCATATTTACAATATGGTACCCCACTTGAATTCCTTTAGAATGTATTTTGAGATTCTTTATTCGATTCTATGCATTCCTTCATTCTAGCTGTTACACATTTACCGACTCTCGTTTTTTTTCCCTGTCACCATGTCGCTAAAGTTTTTGCAAGCCGAAATGGCTGCAGCTAGAGATGAGATCAAGGCAGGTTCGTCTGAGACGAGGATTGATCAGGACGATACTCCGGTGACAGGGGAACCGGTTAATTTTCATTCTCCCGGTAGGATTTCTTATTTGTAGGCGAGCATTCAGGATCTGTATCACACATTTTTTCTCATGTACGCACTTTGCATCATTATATTTCTAGCTTGTGTGGGACTTTGGATCCCTTTTTGATTTGATTGAATGTAATATTTGCAGGTTTGGGTTTAATTTAAATTCGGGGACCGGATTTATTTAAGTGGAGAATATTGTATCATTTAATTTTTTTTAAAGTTTATTTTAGAATTTAAAGAACGATGTAATGAGTTTTATTAAAATGATAAGCATATTTTAATATTAATGTTTTCATTATTTTCTCTAAATGAAAATTTGTGATTTTTCACCATATTATTAACACATGGATGACATGAAGAGGCATGGGCATCGGAGAGGCATGTGATCACCATGCTAGATGTACACCCATTCATCTTCTCTTCTTCCTTCTCCTCTAAAATTTTCTCTCTCAATCTCACAAAAACTCGAGCTCTCTCTCACTCCTCATTTATTTCTCTCCACCACCAAATGATCAAACCCCAAATAGAAGCCACTTCAAGACTTCAAGTAGAGCCACATCAAATCCTTCAAGTAGTCTCATTTAAGCCTTGGATCTCCTCATTTGCTTAAATCTTCCATGGTAAACCCTTTGATTTCAACTTTGAAGTTTTATTTGACATGAAAACCAAGTTTTGTTTAAAAACCATATTTTTTAGCTATTAAATCTTTGCACAAAAGGAGTTTTATTGATTATTGTAGTTGTAGTATGTTTAGTGTAACTATTTGTTGTTATTACAACTTGTTTGGATTTGAAAAGAGTGAAATTTTTTAAAAGTTTATTTTAAAAGTTTTACAAATTTGGAATTCGAGTTTAGCCGTTTTACAGAGTCAGGCGTCTGATCCCTTGAGCTTCAGATATCTGCTAATCCTCTGTTTTGTTTATAATGTTTTCCAGACGTCTGAGCCCTTAAGCTTCAGATGTCCATGATTTCTCTGTATTGTTTCATGATTCTTTTTTAGACATCTGAGCTTTGAGCTTCAGATGTTTGCCGCTTCTCTGTATCGACTAGACGTCTTCTTCAGACGTCTGAGCCTTTGAGCTTTAGACGTATGATGCTCTTTTGATTGCCTGATTAACTTGAGTTTTCCGTCATGTTTAGTTTGCTTGGGTTTATATCGATATTGATGGGGTTTTCTTGCATTATTATTATTATTGATTATAGGATCGAGTACGGGTGATCCTGAGGCGATGAGGAGAGGTGCAGTAGTCGTGAGATTTGACTAGCTAGTGCCACACTTGGTGAGTAGATTTAGCATTTACAAGTGGGAAATTGAGTGGATGGAGTATAGCACCCCCGACATCTTTTATTATGAACACTTCTTTATTGATTATAATTCATTTCTCGAATACTCAGTTTACCAATGCTATATTTCCTTTACTTTACTGTACTTTTTCGAACACAATTGCTATAACACTTGCACAATTACTAATGATTACCATGCGACATCAACACAGACTCTTGTTTTACACATACACATCATTAGCCATGACACGTATAGACTAGAACACTTAGACAATTACTAATGATTACTATGAGGCACAATCACAGACTCACATGCTAATACGTGCACATTACTAGTAATTGCCATGTCACGTATAGAACTTGCCATACTTTACATATTATAGTTTAATCAATATTATATGCATGTACGCGACTAGATGTCCGTACCAATTGTTGAGCGAGTATATTGACGAGATGTCCATACCAGTCGCTGTGCGTGTATGCTACCAGATGACCATACTAATTACTGTGTGTGTGTGTAGACTAGTGGTCCGTACTATTTGAACTGTGCGTTTGCGTACGTAGACTAGATGTCCGTACTGACTGTTATTTTATGTTTTTGATTGTTTCCAGACTAAATAAATTTATATTTTCGATTCAATGGAGTATTTTGTTTGTCATGATGAGATTCTGTACTGGATGAGGGGTGATGGTTATGTAGGGTTCCTAAGCGCAACGGCAAGGTTTCGGGTGGTATCATCCATACCAAATTAAATTTTTTGTCATGCTTAAAGAACCCTAACCTAGAATCTTAACTAGAGAATCATACGAAAACAAGATGTAAACAACTTTACAACTAGGTGAGTAGGGATTACAACCTTTGTAGTCCGTTCCTTCACTTCTATAGCTCTTTGTTGTAGTCCCTTCGCTGCGATCAACGAACTCCCGGACTTTTGAGAGGCTCCACAAGATATATGATGCATGCTTGCTAGAAATCTTCAATGTCTATGATGATCTACGTCGAGAAAACACGGACTCAAGCTATCACTTTACTAATATGGAATTAGTGAAGCTAACACCCTAAACTATATGGCTAGTATAGAAGAGGATGATGAAGTAGGAATTTTGCTCACTTTATAATTTAATTTCTCATTATTTGCTTTATCTCCTCAAAACTAAAGAGAGAGCTTGTGAGAGATGAAGATGAAGAAGATGAATGAATAATGAGCTTTAGGTTAGAAATGCAACCATGGTGAGTTTATCTCATCCTTAACCCATGTAGAGAATAAACCATGGCTAAGTGATTAGGGTTATGTTAATAAATATCTTAGGTAAAAACAAAATTGGTGGACTTAGTCAATGAATCTACAAACTTCCTCCAAGCTCATCCATGACTAATTCCAAGCAATTTTGAATTAACTCAAATAAATAAAAACTTACCATTATCACAAGTATGGTGTTAGTCTCATACACCCAAGTTGCATGTGTAACCTAGCATGTCACAATATTATATATCACATCTATAATTTTGTGAACAAAAGAAAACTATGCAATAAACATATATCACATATATGTTAAATGTATAATGAGTGAGAAAAATAAATACTTAAGTGAGCATATATATTATTAATGTAATTTAATATATCAAATATATAATTATACATTAAATTATTAAATCAATACTTGATTTAATAATCCTTCTATATCATATATAACCGACTAATATAATATGTATCATTTTATCGAATCAACACTTGATCCGATAACCCGGCTATATCACATATAACCGGCTGATATCACATATCGCGAGAATAGAATACGGTATCATATACGCGTATCAATCTCGGTCCCATACATATCACATATGTGCTCCTACTCCGTTTCTCCTGAGTCGGGAAACCTCTGTGTAGGACTCTAAAGACTCGTCAATACTCCGGCAGTAGGTGGTGATCATATCAGTCACCCACAAGCCGTCAGCGGTCAGCTAAATGTAACGGCCACCCGGGTATTGAGCGATCAGAAGATCAACAAGTAAGCCTGCTTACATTCTTGTGAATCCAATCAGTAACACTACCGTACAATCCAGTCTCTTCGTCTGATATGTCGCACATCCAGTCTAGGGACGGTAAACGTCAGACGCCAGTAACCGATAAGTCGTATCGATGCGAAGCTCATAACGGGTCGAGAAACTACTGATAACACTTACCAGTAGATCTCCATCTCATCCCTGGCCAGGTACTTCCTGTTATAGCCAATCGAACACAGCGCAACATCAACCCCCAATACCGGGAGAGACAAAACCCCTCCTATCGCTCATTGCCTCCATGTGATTCGGGACTGTACCCAAAAGCCACCATTTTGTACGTTCTCTTGAACGTAGTAAGGTGGAAATCAAAGCACAGAGGGAATCACACAAGACTCTATGATGATCTCGGGTCTACAGACTAACCTGTACCAGTGTCACCAGAGAACTGCTATCTGACGATAGGTATAATACCAACTAGGAGTTCTCGGCAAGTTCGTTTAGTGTACTTAGTCTCCACTGAGCACCCGTATACCATCTTTGATGTCAAACACCAATGGATGTGGGATCATCCATCGCCCATCATATGGGTCAAGAAGAGTATACGCTAGTCTACTCTGGAGTATCGATGCCCTGTCTCGATACACCCTCGACTAGGAACAATTATAGGATGTACTTGTGGACTACCCTGGCCCCACTAGTATGATCTCCATCATAGTCCTAGTCGTCAAGTACACATCCTGAGGGCTTTATCAACATGTGAGAGCACGACAGTATCACAATACAAGTCAACATGTTAAGACAAAGAGCAACCAGATAGTATACTATCATGTCGAGCAAGAAAGTCCACTCTATATATATATCCAAGCATCCACTATAATATACATCACATGTACAATAATGGCCTGTAGGGTATACATATAACTAACAATCTCCCACTTGCACTAAGGCCAGTTGTTGTAGTATCTCATACCCAACATCACGATGAGTCCCTCAAATTGTATCTGGGGTATGGCCTTTATGAGTGGATCCGCTGTGTTGTCCCTCGTGTCAACTCTGCTGACCTCGATCTCCCGGTGATCAACTATCTCCCGGATCAGGTGATACCGCCTAAGAATATGCCTGGATCGCTGATGGGACCTGGGTTCCTTGGCCAAGGCCACTGCTCCATTGTTATCGCAATACAAAGGTATTGGATGCTCAATGGATGGAACCACACCAAGTTTAGTTATGAACTTCTTCATCCAGACAGCCTCTTTGGCAGTATCGTTGGCAGCGATGTATTCAGCCTCCATCGTCGAGTCTACCATGGTTTCCTGTTTGGATATTTTCCAACAAACCGCCCCTCCATTGAGGGTAAACACAAATCCTGAGACCGACTTAGAGTCGTCCTTATCACTCTGGAAGCTCAAATCGGTAAAGGACTCCACTTGGAGTTCTCCGTTACCATACACCAAGAATATCTCTTTAGTCCTTCTCAAGTACTTGAGAATGTTCTTCACAGCTATCCAGTGACTCTCTCCTCGATCTGCTTGATACCTACTCACTACACTTAGTGAGTATGCTACATCGGGTCTGGTACATAGCATCACGTACATGATAGAGCGTACTGCCGAAGCATAGGGCATCCCTTGCATGCGAGCTCTCTCCAAATCAGTCTTGAGAGACATCTCTTTGGAGAAACTGAGTCTAGAGATCGTGGGTAAATTCCCACGCTTGGATTCTTCCATACTAAACCTCATTAGTATGGTGTCAATGTACCTGGATTGGGACAATCCCAGTACCCGTTTAGATCTATCTCTATAAATCTTAATCCCCAAGATGTAGGAGGCATCACCTAGATCTTTCATTGAGAATCTTTGTGATAAGAAGAGCTTGACCGAGTGCTGTATAGGAACATCATTTCCTATCAAGAGTATATCATCCATGTACAATACGAGGAAGACAACCTACTCTCTGCCACCTTCTTGTATATTCAAGGTTCATCTACGTTCTTGATGAAGTCAAACTCTTTGACTACCACATCAAAACAGATGTTCCAACTCCCCGATGCATGCTTTAACCCATAGATGGATTTATGCAGCTTGCACACCTTTCCGCTGCTCCCACTATCTACGAAGCCCTCTGGCTGAGTCTTGTACATGCACTCTTCTAAATCACCATTTAAAAAGGCGGTCTTAACATCCATTTGCCAGATTTCTTAGTCATGGTATGCAACGATGGCAAGTAGGATCCGGATGGACTTAAGCATAGCCACTGGAGAAAATGTTTCATCATAATCCACACCTCGTTGTTGACGAAAACCTTTTGCAACAAGTCTAGCTTTGAAAGTCTTAACTTTTCCATTCACACCAAGTTTCTTCTTAAAGTTCCATTTGCTCCCAATGGGTTTTACCCCTTCAAGAGCAACTTCCAAAGTCCATACTTTGTTGGTGTACATGGATTCCATCTCAGATCGCATTGCATCCAGCCATTTCACAGAGTCCTCACTCGTGATGGCCTGCTCGAAACTAGTTGGGTCATCATCTTCCATGATGCAATCCTCGCTCCCTCCATCAAAGAGAAAACTGTAGTATCTTCCAGGTGGATGAGGAACCCTACTAGATCGGCAGAGAGGCTGGGGTTCGTTGGAGATTATTGAATCCTCTGGTTCCACTAAATCTTCAGTTGTAATTTGTGTAGCTAGAACTTCTTCCAGTTCTACCTCTTTGCCACTAATTTCTTTTACAAGAAATTCCTTTTCTAAAAAGGTGGCATGTTGAGCAACAAACACCTTTTGTTCCTCACTGTGGTAGAAAAATATCCATATGAATTCTTTGGATATCCCACAAACTTGCAAAGAACTGATCGTGCCTCGAGTTTGTCCGGATTTTGCCTTTTGACATAGGCCGGACAACCCCATATCTTAACTCATTTAAGATATGGTCTCTTCCCACTCCATATCTCATATGGTGTGGTAGGTACAGATTTAGATGGAACTTGATTCAATAGATATGCTGTTGTCTCAAGCGCATAACCCCAAAGGAAATAGGCAACTCTGCGGTGCTTATCATAGAGCACACCATATCTAATAGGGTGCGATTCCTCCGCTCCGATACACCGTTGTGCTGTGGTGTATATAGAGGAGTAAGCTGAGAGAGAATCCCATTCTCTTTTAAATAGTTTAGGAACTCATTGCTCAAGTATTCTCCTCCTCGATCAGATCGAAGGATTTTAATACTTTTACCCGTTTGGTTCTCGACTTCGTGCTTATATTTTTTGAATTTCTCAAAAGCTTCAGACTTGTGTTTCAATAGGAACACATGTCCATATCTTGAGAGATCGTCAGTGAATGTAATGAGGTACAAAGAACCATTCCTGGCATGTGTAGACATGGGACCACATACATCACTATGTATCAGTCCTAAGAGTTCCGTAACTCTTTCTCCGTATCCAGTAAACAGAATTTTGGTCATCTTGCCTTTGAGACATGACTGGCAAGTGTCATAAGATGAAAGTTTGAACGGATTCAAATATCCATCCTTATGTAACTTTGCCAGTCGTGTCGCTTTAATATGACCCAGTCTACAATGCCACAAGAAGGATTCGTTCATTTCTGAACTCTTCCTCTTATGTGTGTTTTGTACATTAAGAACCGTGGTTTGATTTAGAACGTATATGCCATTATTTAGCGAGCCTGATCCAATCAACTTTTGGTTCAGGAAGATATTCATAATATTATCCTGTACTACAAAATTATATCCTTCTTTACTTAATAAAGAAACTGATATAAGATTGCATATCAGGGTCAGTATGTAATAACATTCGTTCAGAATCAATGTATTACCATTTGGTAATATAAGGTGTTATTCGCCAACTGCTTTGGATGCAACATTTGCACCATTCCCTACTCTTACGGAATGATCACCCATTCCCAGTTCTCTACCTTTCCTTAGCCCATACAACATATTACATATGTGGGATCCTGATCCGGTGTCTAATACCCAAGATGTAGAGTGAACTGAGAAACCGTTCTCGGTAACTAACACACCCGAAGAAGATACATCGACATGCTTATTTTTCATTTGGGCGGCGTGGGAATCCGGATATGTCCCTATTTCCTGCTCAGTCTTATAACAATTATAAGAAAGAACGGAACCAACGTTCCTCTGCTCAGCATAACAAGCGGGTTCGGTTAATACATCCATATTATTATCTTGATTAAGGCTTGATATGGTCGCTGCCTGGAGAGAGAGAGAAGAAAACACTTTAGAATATGCTCTTGCAAGATTAGATTGGTTATTATCTTATCTAATCAGGATGGCTTCCACTGGTTTTATCAAATCTTCCTTCAAAACCTAAAAGGTAAGATTAGCCAGGATTAATTACACCTTACAAGTTCTCCAATCTTTCAGCCATGCCAGTGTTGGTACTTTGAGAGAGGTTCCTCGTGCTTTCGCACGGACCTAATTAAAATAAACCTCGTTTTCCCAGAGGCATAACCCCGTTAACACCTTTCTAAACATCTACTTGATCGGCTAATTATGATGTGTAAAACTCTCCCAGGAGTAACTCTTACTCGCAGTGGAAATCGGGATCCAACTATCTCATAGAAGGTATGCAATCTCATTGCAAATTTCAACACTTGAAATTCCCAATAATACTTTTACCCCAAGCGATCTATGACCTTGACAAGGTCAACAAAACATAAATCGCAAGTCAAGTTCAACCCGTACATTTCATGATTGAATTAAACCCACCCGCACAACCCTTGACAAGGTCAACAAGGCCGTACGACTATCCTAATCCAATCGCATCTCATGTTTTAGCAGATAAGCACTAATTAGCTACTGTACACTATGCCTTGACAAGGTCAACAAACGTAGTACGATTACTAAATATTACTTATCTGAAATGACGGAGGGCTACGTCAGGTTTTTATGAAAAGCTTTTTCATAATAAATTTGATATCGTTGTAGAAACAAGTGATTTTGAAAAGGAGTGATTTTGAGGCTTTTACTAGTTTCGTTAAAGAGGTCACTCCCGGTGAAGGGTTCTCGGCACTTTCCTTATCGAATAAGGTGCAGGATATTTCACAAATACCACTATGCAAAGAAAAAAATATAGAAGCAATCAAAACAAAAACCGAGTGTTGTATCATCTGCTAGCTTTTGCTAAAGAGGTCACTCTCGGTGAAGGGATCTCGGCTCTTTCTTTATCGAATAAGGTGCTGGATATTCTACAAGGAATACCGCTATGCAAAGCAAAAACCAGAGCTACCCTTTTTGAAAAATTTGATTCTACAACATCTTTTAGGTTTCTTTTCTTTCATTAATCTCATTAATGAAGTACCATCATTTATGCTTCCTAAGCATCACAGAAGAAATGAAAATACAACGTACGCTTATGCCATCCGCATTCGCCACAGTGTCCCGTTATGCACCGTTAGGTTACTTAACTAACGGCATAGCGGAGTGGGACTAGCGCGGGTGTAAAACATAAACAACGTTTATTATATATCATATATATAATTATAAAGCATTCGTCTCAAGTATATAAAGTGATCACATCAAAGAATATCGGCAGCAGAAGTCAACATATGAAATATTGGATATATTAGGAGGTCCGTATTTTATTTCAAGCCTGTATAAAATACGGATTCCATGGTCGCAATGAATAGCCAAACCAACATTCCTAGACCCCTACGAGAGTGGCAAGTAACCCTACCAATTCTAGAGTTAGGAGACCCGGACTCAACTCCTCTAGATGGTCTCCCACTGGACTCTAGAACCCGGTTACCTATGCTCCCCACCTTGGGTCTATCATAAAGTAAATAATATACAACAATGGTGACATTATCCTCAGCCTGGAAGTGCCCCAATAAAAGAATATTACATACAATGAATTTTACATGAATGAAAATAAAAACTCTCAACTCACATAAAACCCTCGGCTATTCAAAACGCGATGATCCAATATAACATATCACAGTAACACATAACATCACATGTCATCAACGTAAATAAATATGCATATCCCAATTGTCGTTGATGTATAGAAACAAAACCGGTGATACACCACATATTACACATACGGTCGCAGAAAAAGAAAATGTCAAACTACAACATTTGGAATTCACAATCACCTTAGACATCATAAACCCGAAATATCACATATTTCGGATTTCATGCCTAACAATATGAATTCCAAATATTGTATCACATTCCAGAAAAAGCTAGACGATATTAAACATTCCGATCGAATCAACAAACACCCAAAATTTCCTAAAAAGCTCAACACTTGAGCGCAGTTTAAAAATACTCAGTACATACCACACTACTTATGGACCAACCGTAGAAGGGTCAGCCCTTGCCTCAGCTATGGCGCCGCGGAACTACCACAAACCCTAGGATTTGGCGGCGGTTCTTACGGTCACAGAGTCGAGTTAGGGTTTCGTTCTTCTAGAGGGTCCACCGTATTACTTGCATGATTTTTGAATGTTCTTTAACTTGAAAAAAAATCCAACTCTTGGAAAATTTCCAGCGAGGGTTAAAGTGGGTATTTGATATCCGTTCGAACTTTTTAACACCGTCTAAAATACCCGAAACAAAGATAGATTTACGAATACGAAACACTCCGAATTGCCTTTGTATGAAGATAACATCACATGCAAATTTAGCAAAAACAAGCAACACCTGAAATACTAAAACCCAGAGACTGGAACACTGTAAAAAATTGAACCCTGAATTCCATTCTTTGGCCGAGCAGGCCAGTTTTTCTAGCGAAGTGGCCGGCCAAAATCCGACGAGGGGGCTTTAATTTTCTATTGTGTTCATGTTGCATCTCATACAACATTCTGCAATTGCTTAAAAAAAATTTTGACTCTCTGAAAAATTCGACAGAAACTATGGTTTTGAATCGGGTGTTTTGGAGTTGTTTCGATTTCTTAATCCTACACAATCCGTCTAATTCTTTAGCTTGGCTCTGATACCACTGTGGGGTTCCTAAGCACAACAACAAGGTTTCAGGTGGTATCATCCATGCCAAATTAAAATTTTTGTCATGCTAAAAGAACCCTAACCTAGAATCTTAACTAGAGAATCATACGAAAACAAAATGTAAAACAATTTATCCATTGGGTTCGCCGTGGCACCTACAGGTCCCTCAGCAGCTACTTTTTACGCATGCCCCTTCGTGAGGACTACAACCCGCCGGAACACTCCGGGAGTAAGAGCCTATGCTTCGCCACACTATAACAGAGTGAGAACCCCCCATAGGTCGACATCCAATACCTAGTAGTGTGTCACAACCCGAAGGCACGGAACGTGACTGGCACTTAAATTACGAAATGTCTAAAGGCGTAACGTAATCTAAGTAAGCCGAAGACCAGAAATCTAAACCATTTAAAAGAAGAAGTGTAAGAAAACAAGTTTAAAAGAAACGTCAGATTTTCTCTAAAATTTCGGCAGAGTCTCCTTCGTAAAAACTGGCCCCTAATGGGTACAAACAAGAATAATATATACAAGCAATAAAAAAAAAGGCATCCCCAAGCGGGAGCTAGCTCTATACCAAAAGGCGGAAACAACCACACAATGCACTAAAATATACAACGCCAAAGGGCGAGGCTCAAACTCAAAAGAAAACCAAACCACCAGAAAACCATAATAGTACAAGCGCGACTCTAAGGTCTAAAGAATAAGCAACCGGTCTACTAAATTATCAAGTAATACAAGTCTGATTGATGGAGATTACTAGATACAAATGAAATAATAAAAGTACAACGGTGGTCCTGATACAAGTGAACTAACCTACTAAGAAAATCACCCTGAATGAAATGATGTGCCAGCAAGCTGCCAAGAAAACCTGTACATCGAAACCTTTAAGAAAAATTTGGCACAACGGGGGTGAGTTGCCAACTCGTGAGTAGAAGACATCTGCGAGTAGAAATCGCATGCACGACACCGTCCTAGGTCATAATAATATACTTAATATATCACTAGTCATCTAGTAGTGGCAGGGTAATAAACTATGCGTAAGTGCAATGCTCAGTGCTCGTGTCAGTGCCTCAAGTAGTAACATGTCATGTTTATGAGTATGCATGCACCATGAATGTAAAACAATCATCCCTGAAATCTGGATATATCTATGTAAGAAATCTTTAACTTTTATCATAGTAAAATTTGTATGGTAATCTGAAACATCATCAATAAAATCCATAGAAATCCGTGTCAAACATCGACACAAAATATGAAAATCTCAAAGTGTCAATACCTCATAATCTCAATATCTCATAGTCTCAATATCTCGGGCTCCGTCGGTCCGGATCGGCCCATATCATCAAATCTCGTGACAACGGTCGGTATCCTCCGGATATCCGCCGCGCCAGACATCACCGGTAGGTAGTCTTCCCCTGTCAGGCTCATCGTCTACAACTCGATCTTCTTGCCCCGGGGTACCATACCGGGCCCACCATATACCCAAGACGGTTCATCCACTCCTCGAATCGGGTCTCGAAATCCAATAGAAAACATGAAATCTCATGGTGGATGACACATACATCACAAGAAAACCGCAACTTGTATTTTAAAAAGAGAGGGAGAGAGAGAGAGAGAGAGAAGTTTTTATATATATTCTTGCGGTTTTCCGCTAAAATCCAGAAATCTCATAGAAATCCAAAATCCCAAAATCATGAGTAAGTAATAATGAGTATCGGCATAAGCCCCACAATACTGTATGATAATATGAAAATGTGAATGCACGAAGTGTCTAAGTAATAAATGCAATGTTTAAACTAGCACATGAGAGTAATCACACAATATTATATTGAACTAGCATTTAGCTGATTATATCAATAAAAGATAATATATTCTAAAGTGTACGTGACATGCAATTACCGATGATGATGTGTGTGAGCCAGCAAATAAGTATACGTGGAACATGCGCATCATCAGTAATGGTGCTGGTGTCCTAACAGGCAGAGCTTCATATTAGCCAAAGAACATATGTATGAATATGCGATGCGATGAACACAACATGAATATAACGGTGGAAATGTAGTAACACACAACTAGAAGATACATACTGATTACGAGTCATACGGTTTGTTGTTTGAAAAAGCACTATTCAACAGTTTGAAAATAAGTATGACTCGAGCCTAAACTAAGATCTACCTAACCAACTAAGGAACTAACTAAAGACACTAGTCGAAAGGTAAGAAGAGTCCTCCTAAACTCTGAGTCGATATATTTAGTAGTCGGCGATCCAGCCTCAATAGCATCACGTACATAGTACGACTTTCTCGAGTCAAGAGTACGGATCAATCATCACATCTATGCCTCGTACGGTAAAATCCATAGTACGGCATCCCAAAATCGGTGTACGGGTCAACTATCACATATATACATCATCGTTCGTATAGTATCATCATCAAACAATATCATGATCAGGGGTACTGTACTATAATCGCATACATCCCAATATCATCAAACATATAACATCGTCTGTGTAAATATATATCGTCAAATGATCCACTAAAATATCATGTCATATATCATGTCGTGATTAAGTCATACAATACAATCCGGGTTCTATTCTAGAGTCTCGATCATACCAAGGTCATCAACACATATTATCGTTTATATAAATATATTTTATATAATCTCATTGCCCAACGATCCGCTACCATCATAACACATCTCATGTCATAACTCGATCATATATCCAATAAATCACGGCATCAAGCCTAGTCATATCGACTCATCCACATGTATCATAACCTCCTCATATCATATGTATATGTTGTGTATATATATATATATGTATATATATATATATATATATATATATATATATATATATATACCTACACACATCCCTATATATATATACACACACACACACATATACACCAAGTCAAGTTTATGTGTGTGCGTGTGTGTGTCTACATGAAACCTACGAATTCCCTCCAAGGCAGTCATCCTCATGGTTAAGTCTTTCTAAATCAGTCTAGTCCAACCTAAAGTCTTCAATAGGACCATACTCGCCAAGAATCTAAGGTCATGTCCGACTTCCTAATAACAGTAAGTAATATCCCTATTTTACGTTTGCGGGGGTGCTATACGCCATCCACCCGACTTTCCCCGTAGATATACATCTACTCACCTGGTCCTTGTCTGCCGAAGTCGATGCCGCCATCCTCTTCTTCATCATCGGAAGTTCACGTGAGGGGTACCTATATGCAAATATATATAATATCATAAACTGAAATCGCGGACAGAACCAAAACAGCGCACGAAACGCGCATAGGTTAAAACCTATGACCCGCTCATGCAAAATGACCAAATAACCCTCGACATCGGCGTACAAACGCCGATTGATCGAGATAAAATACAAACGTACAAATCGTAGTTCCAAAACTCACTAATTATAATATACAATAGATTGCAATTCATCGAAAACTCAAAATAAATCAAATCGGTCTATTTCCGAAAACCTAGAAAGCGTCAATTAACCGCTTCACTTCAAAACTTAATGTTTAAATGAAGCTAATAGCCATAATATTCACCAAATATCATAACTAGGATATATAAACCATTACTATATTTTTCTCATACTAATTCGTATAAATCCAAAAATTCTAGTTTGCAAATTTATACAATTTTATTACCTTTAAAGCAAAAATTCACAATTCCACAAGTAAACTTGGTTTTGCATGAACCAAATTATTAAACTACAATTTATAATGTTAATAATGTCATGAAACCATGATTAGATTTTAAATCTCAATTATTTAAGCAATTTCTAATAACCTAGTTAGCAAAAATAGCATATTTAGCACAATTTTCAATTAATAATGAAACTAGTAACTAAATTAGGTTTGCATTCAATTAACATGTTAATCTTCTCATTAAAACCGTAATCTAATGATAGAAACCCTCATCATAATTTTATCTCACCAATATATATATAATTTATAAAAATCTAGTTTGCAAAATTAAGCAATTTGAACAAATTAATTGTAACAATTTACAATTTAACTTCTAGATTAGGTTTAGCATTATTTAACATGTTAAACTACACATTGCCTACTTAATGATGAAGTAAAAACCCTAACTTGATTTAAAAACCTTTTCTTGAATTTTCAAGTTAGCAATTAGATTTCTTGAATTTTCAAGTTAGCAATTAGAACCCTAATTAAATACCGAAATTCATCAAATTATAGTAATTAACCTACAATTAACACTAAGCATAGAATTATACCTCACTAAACATGAGATCAAACATGAAAATTATAGCCTCCAAAGTGCTAATTTTGCTCCAAGATCCATGCTAGATAGGCCAAAGAAAATTGGGTAGAGGTTGGATATTGATTTTGAGGTTTTATTTTGGATTTTTGTTGAATTTTTGAACATTTTTTGATGAGAAATGAGATGGGAAAAAATGGGCTGCCTCATGGTGATTTCGGCCATGGCATGGGGGAAAGAGAGAGAGAAAAAAAATGTAAGGAGTTGTGTAGAAACTTCTCCAAATAATACATTTTTAAAGTCTTTTCATCAATTTCTTTATTTAATAAATTTTCCTTTCAAAAAAATAAACCTAGAAAAATCTAGAACCATGGAGAGATTTTAAGAAGGGATTTTGCATATCACACACTTGTTTTAAATTGTCATGGTTCACTTTTGTAAAAATTAACCCATTGCAATTTGTAATTTGCACTAATTTAATGTATAATTAAAGCTTATGTTAATATTTGAATTTAATTAATTAAGAAAAAATATTTAGGTAAACTAATAATTTACAAGTCACTAAATAAACACCATTTACTAGTAATTACATAGTTAAAATAGGCGTATTTAAATTTCTATTGAAAAATAATTGTAGTTGAGTTTTACGGAAAATACAGTTTATTTTACCGATTATCAGAAAATTCACCTAAAGTGTTTTATTTATTTTTAAAACGTTACAATATTCTCCCCTTAAAGAAATTCGGTCCCCGAATTTGAATTAAAACTCCCCCCAAATACTAAAACATTTAGCAAAATACTCAAATCGTCGGGCTCTGAAATCATTAATACATAAAACACATTTTAGCGCAATGCATACGCATGGAAAACAAGTACATAACTCAAAATCAAAACTCCGTCAAGCATAACGCAATCATCAGAGTTATGGTGAGAATACTATGTCAAAGCCCATATATATCAAAACTATAACTTATATATAGTGTGCATCGTAGTAAAATCGTCTAAACATCTGAATAAAGAAGCATGCAAAAACCCCTTTTTAAAATCGCCGTGCGATGCGCGTGTCATGGCATAAGTAGCGGATGTTCATTTTAAAAAAAATTAGCTATATACATATATATCTTTTATTTAATATACACGTCCCGTCTGGTTACTAAACCAAATAGTAATTATTATAAAAACATACTGCTTAAAATGAAATCAATCCCAATCACAGTATACGAGGTACCACGTACGTCCGGTGCGCACGGAAATCGAAATCAAATACAGATGACATGAATACGCACAGAAACACAACTAAGTACAACGGGTGTGCACCAAAAACATCTGTCAAGTGCAACGGGCGTGCACGACAATAATATCAGGTACATCTAATCTGCACAAAACCCCGATTTAGTACATCTGATGTACACAAAATCGCATCAAGTGCGCCAAGTGTGCGCAAGAATCTCAATCAAGTGCACATGGTGCACGAAAACATATACCGAATATCAGAATTGAAATCACAGTACGAAAAGTGCATGAAAACTATGTCGAAACATACGTCAAAATCATGTGCAACCCATATGCACGAAATCAAATCAATCTCAAAATGTATAAAACCAAATCGAGTGCACTGGGTATGCACAAAACAACATCAATACCATGGATATATGAAACACAAATAGAGTGTAATGAATGTACAAATAGGAAATACTAATCATAAAACGAAATCATCAAAATACCAGAATCCAAACAACGGAAATATGAAATTCAAATCACCAAATCGCAATCGTAAACACTATCGTCAATGTGCGCCTCTTTCCTCTGGTGTCGACTGATTCGAACTCGTCCCTTTGTAGTTGTGCTGACTGCGCTACGAACAGCTATACTCATATCGAGAGTCTCCGACGTAATCTATCCCTTCACCTGATATCTGGACTACGTTAAACTATTTGATCGATTCATCAAAATCCCATAATTCCTCGAGAGTTCAACACTCAAGTACAGTTTAAAAATATCCAGTACATGCTCCAGCATCTGCGGACCAGCCGTAGAAGGGAAAACCCAAGCCTCACTAATGGTACCGCGGAACTGCCACAAACCCTAAGGTTCACCAGCGTTCTCATAGTCATTATATCGAGTTAGGATTTCATTCTTCTAGAGGGTCCATAGAAATACCTGCATGTTCTTCTGAATACCTTAAACTTGGGAAAATGGGTTTCTGACATTCGTTTGAACCTTTTAACTTCATCTGGATGACATGTGAAAACTCTCCATCCGCACGCTAAACGATACCTCAATCCTCAAGAATAGACGATACCCTAACAGTCATCGCATTCGAGCCGCAGCTCACTCTGCCTGTGTGACCGTGGTAACAGAAACCACCATCCGATATTGGCGAAGATAGATCATAGGAACGAATAGAATACGGTGTAAAGAAATGTACATCCTAAGGCTTCTTAAGCAGAGTAGCGTATAATAAGTATGCCGCGGATCATACCCACGGTACGTCACACTACCTAAGTCACCTACTCCATCAACCAAGGTCAACCTAGAATCGGACAAAGGTTAAAACTAGCGCTCTGGTACCAACTTTGTCATGACCCGAAGGTACGGAACGTGACCGGCACTTAAATTACGAAATGTCTAAAGGCGTAACGTAATCTAAGTAAGCCGAAGCCCAGAAATCTAAACCATTTAAAAGAAGAAGTGTAGAAAAACAAGTTTAAAAGCAACGTCAGATTTTCTCAAAAATTTCGGCAGAGTCTCCTTTGTAAAAACTGGCACAAACAAGAATAATATATACAAGCAATAAAAAAAAGGGCATCCCCAAGCGGGAGCTAGCTCTACGCCAAAAGGCGAAAACAACCACACAATGCACTAAAATATACAACGCCGAAGGGCGAGGCTCAAACTCAAAATAAAACCAAACCACCAGAAAACCATAATAGTACAAGCGCGACTCTAAGGTCGAAAGAATAAGCAACTGGTCTACTAAATTATCAAGTAATACAAGTCTGGTTGATGGAGCTTACTAGATACAAATGAATTAATAAAAGTACAACGACGGTCCTGATACAAGTGAACCAACCTACCAAGCAAATCACCCTGAATGAAATGATGTGCCAGCAAGCTGCCAAGGAAACCTGTACATCGAAACCTTTAAGAAAAATTTGGCACAACGGGGGTGAGTTGCCAACTCGTGAGTAGAAGACATCTGCGAGTAGAAATCGCATGCACGACGCCGTCCTAGGTCATAATAATATACTTAATATATCACTAGTCATCTAATAGTGGCAGGGTAATAAACTATGCGTAAGTGCAATACTCAGTGCTCGTGTTAGTGCCTCAAGTAGTAACATGTCATGTGTATGAGTATGCATGCACCATGAATGTAAAACAATCATCCCTGAAATCTGGATATATCTGTATAAGAAATCTTTAACTTTTATCATAGTAAAATTTGTATGGTAATCTGAAACATCATCAATAAAATCCATGGAAATCCGTGTCAAGCATCGACACAAAACATGAAAATCTCAAAGTGTCAATACCTCATAATCTCAATATCTCATAGTCTCAATATCTCGGGCTCCGTCAGTCCGGATCGGCCCATATCATCAAATCTCGCGACAACGGTCGGTATCCTCCGGATATCCGCCGCGCCAGACATCACCGGTAGGTAGTCTTCCCCTGCCAGGCTCATTGTCTACAACTCGATCTTCTTGCCCCGGGGTACCATACCGGGCCCACCATATACCCGAGACGGTTCATCCACTCCTCGAATCGGGTCTCGAAATCCAACAGAGAACATGAAATCTCATGGTGGATGACACATACATCACGAGAAAACTGCAACTTGTATTTTAAAAAGAGAGGGAGAGAGAGAGAGAAGTTTTTATATATATTCTTGCGGTTTTCCCCCAAAATCCAGAAATCTCATAGAAATCCAAAATCCCAAAATCATGAGTAAGTAATAATGAGTATCGGCATAAGCCCCACAATACTGCATGATAATATGAAAATGTGAATGCACGAAGTGTCTAAGTAATAAATGCAATGTCTAAACTAGCACATGAGAGCAATCACATAATATTATATTGGACTAGCATTTAGCTGATTATATCAATAAAAGATAATATGTTCTAAAATGTACGTGACATGCAATTACCGATGATGATGTGTGTGAGCCGGCAAATAAGTGTACGTGGAACATGCGCATCATCAGTAATGGTGCTGGTGTCCTAACAGGCAGAGCTTCATATTAGCCAAAGAACATATGTATGAATATGCGATGCGATGAACACAACATGAATACTGCGGTGGAAATGTAGTAACACACAACTAGAAGATACAAACTGATTACGAGTCATACAGTTTGTTATTTGAAAAAGCATGATTCAACAGTTTGAAAATAAGTAGGACTCGAGCCTAAACTAAGATCTACCTAACCAACTAAGGAACTAACTAAAGACACTAGTCAAAAGGTAAGAAGAATCCTCCTAAACTCTGAGTCGATATCTCTAGTAGTCGGCGATCCAGCCTCAATAGCGTCACGTACATAGTACGACTTCCTCGAGTCAAGAGTGCGGATCAATCATCACATCTATGCCTCGTACGGTAAAATCCATCGTACGGCATCCCAAAATCGGTGTACGGGTCAACTATCACATATATACATCATCATTCGTATAGTATCATCATCAAACAATATCATGATCAAGGGTACTGTACTATAATCGCATACATCCCAATATCATCAAACATATAACATCGTCTGTGTAAATATACATCGTCAAATGATACACTAAAATATCATGTCGTGATTAAGTCACAATAATACAATCCCGGTTCTATTCTAGAGTCTCGATCATACCAAGGTCATCAACACATATTATTGTTTATATAAATATATTTTATATAATCTCATTGCCCAACGATCCGCTACCATCATAACACATCTCATGTCATAACTCGATCATATATCCAATAAATCACGGCATCAAGCCTAGTCATATCGACTCATCCCCATATATCATAACCTCCTCATATCACATGTATATGTTGTATATATATATACCTACACACATCCCTATATATATACATACACACACATATACACCAACTCAAGTTTATGTGTGCGCGTGTGTGTGTGTTTACATGAAACCTACAAATTCCCTCCAAGGCAGTCATCCTCATGGTTAAGTCTTTCTAAATCAGTCTAGTCCAACCTAAAGTCTTCAATAGGACCCTACTCGCCAAGAATCTAAGATCACGTCCAACTTCCTAATAACAGTAAGTAATATCCCTATTCTACATTTTCGGGGGTGCTATACGCCATCCACCCGACTTCCCCCGTAGATATACATCTACTCACCTGGTCCTTGTCTGCTGAAGTCGATACCGCCATCCTCTTCTTCATCGTCGGAAGTCCACATGAGGGGTACCTATACTCAAACATATATAATATCGTAAACTGAAATCGCGGACAGAACCAAAACAGCGCACGAAACGCGCATAGGTTAAAACCTATGACCCGCTCATGCAAAATGACCAAATAACCCTCGACATCGGCATACAAACGCCGATTGATCGAGATAAAAAACAAACGTACAAATCGTAGTTCCAAAACTCACTAATTATAATATACAATAGATTGCAACTCATCGAAAACTCAAAATAAATCAAATCGGTCTATTTCCGAAAACCTAGAAAGCGTCAATTAACCGTTTCACTTCAAAACTTGATGTTTAAATGAAACTAATAGCCATAATATTCACCAAATATCATAACTAGGATATATAAACCATTACTATATTTTTCTCATACTAATTCGTATAAATCCAAAAATTCTAGTTTGCAAATTTATACAATTTTAACACCTTTAAAGCAAAAATTCACAATTCCACAACTAAACTTGGTTTTGCATGAACTAAATTATTAAGCTACAATTTATAATGTTAATAATATCATGAAATCATGATTAGATTTTAAATCTCAATTATTTAAGTAATTTCTAAAAACCTAGTTAGCAAAAATAGCATATTTAGCACAATTTTCAATTAACAATTTGAAACTAGTAACTAAATTAGGTTTTGCATTCAATTAACATGTTAATCTCCTCATTAAAACCATAATCTAATGATAGAAACCCTCATCATAATTTTATCTCACCAATATATATATAATTTATAAAAATCTAGTTTGCAAAATTAAGCAATTGTAACAATTTACAATTTAACTTCTACATTATGTTTAGCATTATTTAATATGTTAAACTACACATTGCCTACTTAATGATGAAGTAAAAACCCTAACTTGATTTAAAAACCTTTTCTTGAATTTTCAAGTTAGCAATTAGAACCCTAATTAAATACCGAAATTCATCAAATTATAGTAATTAACCTATAATTAACACTAAGCTTAGAATTATACCTCACTAAACATGAGATCGAACATGAAAATCATAGCCTCCAAAGTTTTAACTTTGCTCCAAGATCCATGCTAGATAGGCCAAAGAAAATTGGGTAGAGGTTGGATATTGATTTTGAGGTTTTATTTTGGATTTTTGTTGAATTTTTGAACATTTTTTGATGAGAAATGAGATGGAAAAAAAAAGGGCTGCCTCATGGTGATTTCGGCCATGGCATGGGGGAAAAGAGAGAGAGAAAAAAAAAGTGAGGAGTTGTGTAGAAACTTCTCCAAATAATACATCTTTTAAGTCTTTTCATCAATTTCTTTATTTAATAAATTTTCCTTTCAAAAAAATAAACCTAGAAAAATCTAGAACCATGGAGAGATTTTAAGAAGGAATTTTGCATATCACACACTTGTTTTAAATTGTCATGGTTCACTTTTGTAAAAATTAACCCATTGCAATTTGTAATTTGCACTAATTTAATGTATAATTAAAGCTTATGTTAATATTTGAATTTAATTAATTAAGGAAAAATATTTAGGTAAACTAATAATTTACAAGTTACTAAATAAACACCATTTACTAGTAATTACATAGTTAAAATAGGCATATTTAAATTTATATTGAAAAATAATTGTAGTTGAGTTTTACGGAAAATACAGTTTATTTTACCGATTATCAGAAAATTCACCTAAAGGGTTTTATTTATTTAATTAATTATTTATTTATTTTTAAAACGTTACATAGTGGTATACGTCAGACCCTAGTAACCGATAAGTCATGTCGATGTGAGGCTCATAACGGGTCGAGAAACTACTGATAACACTTACCGGTAGATCTCCATCTCAGCCCTGGCCAGGGACTTCCTGTTATAACCAATCGTACACAGCGCAACATCAACCCCCAATACCGGGAGAGACGCAACCCCTCCTATCGCTCATTGCCTCCATGTGATTCGGGACTGTAGCCAAAAACCACCGTTTTGCACGTTCTCTTGAACGGGTAAGGTGGAAATCAAAACATAGTGGGATTCACACAAGACTCTATGACGATCTCGGGTCTACAGACTAACCTGTACCAGTGTCACCAGAGAACTGCTATCTGACGATAGGTATAATACCAACTATGATTTCTCAGCGAGTCCGTTCAGTGTACCCAGTTTCCACTGAGCACCCGTATACCATCTTTGATGTCAAACACCAATGGATATGGGATCATCCATCGCCCATCATATGGGTCAAAAAGCGTATACGCTATTCTACTCTGGAGTATCGATGCCCTGTCTCGATACACCCTCAACTAGGAACAATTATAGGATGTACTTGTGGACTACCCTGGCCCCACTATTATGATCTCCATCATAGTCCTAGTAGTCAAGTACACATCCTAAGGGCTTTATCAATATGTGAGAGCAAGACAATATCACAATACAAGTCAATATGTAAAGACAAAGAGCAACCAGATAGCATACTATCATGTCGAGCAAGAAAGTCCTTTCTATATATATCCAAGCATCCACTATAATATATATCACATGTATAATAATGGCCTCTAGGGCATATATATAACTAACAGGTTAGTCGAATGCAGCCTTTTATTATTGACTCGCCGAGTCTTACGATTTATCCCGATTGTGAGATTATGTAAATACAAAGGTTGTAGTCATTTCCAAATAACGATTCGTTTCATACTTTAAAAAAATAATCCAAAGGATGTGCTGCTTAGATTTCGCTGTAAGTCGATGTCGCGCACTCTGCGGCTTCACGTAGAGATTGAATTTTCAAAAAAACGATTTTAACATACTTCGCAACACCGACTAAATTCCAGGATCTTTACGGAACCTTAACTAGCTAAACTAACTATGAGGTTTAACTACTATGATAGTTGGTTATACCTCCATGACCAAGTCCTTCGGATTTTCTTTTCCTCCTCTCCTTGGTTCCTAGAAGTATGGATCGATCTTGCGACGTTGGCCTCCTTGCGTCAAAGATGATCCACTCGAGAGTATGTGCTTCAAGCTCCTACTTCTAAACCGAAGTAACTAGGGTACTTAGATCGCTAAGCTAAGTAGCCTAGGTGATGTAGAGTAGCTAATGGATTGTATTATCTCTTGTGACCCTTTGTTTCACAACACTTGTGAGGGTAAGGATCTTGAGGTAGAAGGAGAAGAAACTTAGGTGAGAGAATGAGATGAAGAAAAATGAACTCAAGTATGAAGTGTAGAGAATAGCTCTAGAATTTTCAATAATGAACCATGTAATATTTTCTCATAAAAAATACCTCCCATGCTTCAATAGTGAACACAAACAAATAAAATAATGCCTAAGCCATTCCTCACACCATGCCACAGATATCTCCACAATTCCACCTCATTAATCTATTTTGGAAAATAGATAAATCAATAATGAGGTGTCCCCTTCTAGAAGCATGTCTTACCAAATTAAAAGAATGCCCTCACTGTATATACATACCCGTATTCGTATTCCGAAAAATACGAATATAATGAGATGATAATAATCCAATAATACAAAACTAGGATCCGACTTAAACCAAACCCTACTAATATTATCCGCCCGAACATCATCCGTACACAAGTACACGTATGTGATCGAACCCTGCCGTAAAACCATACGGCCTCTAAATCGTTTCGCCTGAAGCAGGGAAACCCTCTATGTGGGACTCTAAAGACTCGACAGTATGCTGGCAGTAGGTTTAACCACAAGCACGTCAGCGGGACTAGCTGCACGTAACGGCTACCCAGGTATTTGTCGATAAGAAGGCCGATGAGAAAACTCATCCGAATTCCTACTGAGCCTGTCTATGATAATATCCGTACAGTCCGGTCTGTTTGTCTATGATACTCGCACATCATGCCTAGAGGGATGGTAAACGTCAGACCCCTAATAGCGCAATAAGTCATGCCGGGACAGAGTCCAAAACATCCTGAGAAACTACTGGAGTACCTACCAGTAAATCTCGCTTGCCCTGGCCAGGGACTTTATGTAATGGATTCCCGAACACAGCGCGATACCAACCCCAATACCGGGAGAGATGAATCCTATCTAACCGCTACTGCCTCCAAGTGTTTCGGGACTGCACCCAACTACTACCTATTTGCACGACTCCTTTGAGCCGTGGTAGGGTAGTAATCAAAATACAGTGGGAACACACTCGAGACAAAGTGCGATATCAAGTCAACGGACTAAGCTGTACTCATATCACCTGGGAACTGCTACCTGGCGATTGGTATAATACCAACCAGCAGTTCCCGAAAAGTCCTGTCCAGTGCAACTCATAACCTAATAAGCACCTTCATACTATCTCCAGTACGACATACTAATGGCTATGGGACAGACCATCTCCCCTGCTGGGATGATAAGTGTATACACTAGTCTACTCTGGAGTATCGATGCCTCGTCTCGATAATCTTACGACTAGGAACCTGTATAAGGATATGCTTATAGACTACCCAGTGCCCACTAGTGTGACTACTATCACGACGCTGGTAGTCAAGAAAAGATCCTAAGGGCTCTACCAATATGTATAAGCGATATGCTAAAAGAAACACATGCACATATTGAGGTAGAATCAAACCAAGTAGCATACTACCATTTTGAGAAAGACTGTTATTGTAACCGTGAATATCCCAAGCTTCCAATATGTAATATACAATCCAGTATGATACAATAATGGCCTCTAGGGCATATCTCACTAACAATCTCCCACTTGCACTAAGGCAATGTATTGGCATATCGTAGACCTATCATCTCGATTAGCCTCTCAAACTGCGTCTGAGGGATGGCCTTTGTGAGTGGATCGGCAGTGTTGTTCTCAGTATCTACTCTCCGCACCTCGATCTCCCGGCAATCTACGATCTCCTTGATCAGGTGGTACCGTCTCAAGATGTGTCTGGACTTCTGATGGTACCTTGGTTCCTTCGCTAAAGCTATAGCCTCGTTGTGTAACAATACAGAGGTATTGGATCAAGAATGGACAGAACCACCAGAAGTTCTGTCACGAACTTCCTGATCCAGACTTCTTCTTTTGCGACGTCATATGCAGCGATATACTCCGCTTCCATAGTCGAGTCAGCAACGGTCTTCTACTTGGAGCTCTTCCAACAGACCACCCCTCCATTGAGGGTAAAGACATAACCCGACATGGACTTAGAGTCATCCTTGTCACTCTGGAAGCTGGAGTCGGCAAAGGCCTCGACCTGGAGGTCTTCTCTGCCGTACACCAAGAACATCTCCTTAGTCCTTCTCAGGTACTTGAGAATGTGCTTTACTGCTGTCCAGTGCTTCTCACCTGGATTTGACTGATACCTACTTACACCGCTCAGTGCATAAGCTACATCTGGTCTGGTACACAACATTGCATACATTATAGAGCCTACCGCAGTAGCGTAGGGTATACTAGACATGCGATACCTTTCCAAATCATTCTTGAGAGACATCTCTTTGGAGAGGGTGATTCCGTGACAAGCCGGTAAATTACCGTGCATTGAATCTTCCATACTGAATCTTTTTAGTATGGCGCCGATGTATCTTGACTGTGAAAGTCCCAACATTCTCTTAGATCTATCACAATAGATCTGGATTCTTAGAATATAGGAGGCATCATCCAGGTCCTTCATGGACAACCTTTGTGACAACAATCCCTTGACTGATTGTAGCATAAGAATGCCATTTCTTATCAAGAGAATGCCATCCACATAAAAGACGATGAATACCACACTTCTCGCTACAATTTTACTATAGATGCATGGTTCATCTGGATTTTTGATAAAGTCAAATTCCTTGACCGCCTCATCAAAACAGATGTTCCAACTCCGCGATGACTGCTTTAGTCCATAAATGGACTTAAGCAACTTGCACACTTTTCCGCTGCTCCCACTCTCTATGAAACCCTCCGGCTGATCCATATAGACACACTCTTCCAAATTTTCATTTAGAAAAGCGGTCTTTACGTCCATCTGCCAAATCTCATAATCGTGGAAGGCAGCAATGGCAAGAAGGATCCAAATGGATTTGAGCATAGCCACTGGAGAAAAGGTTTCATCATAGTTCAAACCAGGTCTTTGACGAAAAACTTTTGCAACAAGTCTAGCCTTATAGCTTTCAACCTGTCCATCTACACCAATCTTCTTTTCGAAGATCTATTTGCAGCTTACGGGTTTTACCCCTTCTGGAGCAATGTCTAAAGTCCATACTTTGTTGGTATACATGGACTCCATTTCTGTCCGCATTGCATCCAGCCATTTTACCGAGTCTCTGCTCTGAATGGCTTGCTGGAAACTAGTTGGCTCATCATCGTCGATGATGCAATCCTCTCTATCCCCATCTATGAGAAAACAATAGTATCTCTCGGGCAGATGGGACTGCCTACTAGTCTTGCGGAGCGGCGTGGGGATGTCCGGTTCTTTCGAGACTTCTGGTTCCACCATACTTTCAGTATTAGCTTGCGATTCTAGAATTTCTTCCAGTTCTATTACGCTCCCACTTATCTCTTTTTCTAAAAATTGAGTTTCCAAAAAGTGGGCATGCCGAGAAACAAAGCCTTTTGTTCCTCTGCGTAATAAAAAAGATACCCCCTGGAGTTTTTTTGGGTATCCCACAAATTTACACAGTACTAAGCGTGCCTCGAGCTTGTCTGCATGCTGCTTTTTTACAAAAGCTAGACATCCCCATATCTTCAAATACTAAAGAGAGTGTTTCTTCTCACTCCACATCTGATATGGTATGGTAGGCACGGTCTTGGTAGGAACCTTGTTCAAAAGATATGCAGCTGATTCTAGTGCATAGCCCCAGAAGGATCGCGATAACTCAGCATTACTCATCATGGAACGTACCCTATCCAATAAGATTCTGTTCCTTCTTTCCGATACACCATTGTGTTGAGGTGTGTATGGAGGAATAAGCTGAGAGAGAATTCCATTCTCTTTTAATTAGTCTAAGAACTCGGCACTTAAGTATTCACCACCTCGATCAGATCTAAGTGTCTTGATACTTTTGCCGGTTTTTTTCCACTTCATTCTTATATTTCTGGAATTTCTCCAAGGCCTTGGATTAATATTTCATCAAGAATACATGTCTATACCTTGAGAAATCATCTGTAAAAGTAATGAAATAGGAATTACCACTTCTTGCATGTATAGACATTGGACCACACACGTCGCTATGTATGAGTCCCAAGAGCTCGCTCGCTCTTTCTCCGTATCCAGTGAACGGAGTCTTTGTCATTTTTCCTTTGAGATAAGATTGACAAGTTGCATCAGACTAATATTCGAACGGATCCAAATATCCCTCTTTATATAACTTCATCAATCGTGTTTTATTGATATGACCCAGTCTACAATGCTATAAGAAAGCCTGATTTAATTCTGGAGACTTTCTTATAAGTGTGTTCTGGACGTTGAAAACCTGAGCTTAATTTAATACGTATATACTGTTATCTAGTGTACCTGATCCAATCAAAACTAGATTTAGGTGGATGTTTACAACATCGCTTACAAATGTAAAATCAAAACCTTCTTTAGAAAGTAAAGATACAGAGATGATATTACATGTCAAACTAGGCACACACAAACAGTTACACAAAATTAAAATCTGCCCACTTGTCAATTCTAGGTGATATTCCGTTACGGATACAGCATCCATGCTCATTCCGTTAGCAACTCTGAGAGTCATGTCACCTTCCTTGATAACTCTATGGTTTCTCAAAGCCCGTAATGAATTACAGATATGAGATCCTGATCCGGTATCTAGTGTTAGTGTATATGCCCTAGAGGCCATTACTGTATCATACTAGCTTGTATATTACTTAATGGAAGCTTGGGATATTCACAGTTGTATATACAATCTTTCTCAAAATGGTAGTATGCTACTTGGTTTGTCTCTACTTCAATATGTGCATGTGTTTCTTTTAGCATATCGCTTATATACATATTAGTAGAGCCCTTAGGATCTTTGCTTGATTACCAGCGTTGTGATGGCGCTCACACTCGTGGGGGCTGGGTAATCCATAAGCACATCCTTATACAGGTCCCTAGTCGTTGGACTATCGAGACAGGGCATCGATACTCCGGAGTAGACTAGCGTATGCGCTTCTCATCCCAGCGTGGGGGACGGTCTATCCCACAGCCGTCAGTACATCGTACTTGAGATAGAATGCGGGTGCTCGTTAGGTTATGAGTACACTGGACATGGCTCGTCGGGAACTGTTGGTTGGTATTATACCTATCGTCAGTTATCAGTTCCCAGGTGACATGAGTACAGCTTAGTCCGCTGACTTGACACTGTCACTTCGCCTCGAGTGTGTTCCCACTGTACTTTGATTACTACCCTACCACGGCTCAAAGGAGTCGTGCAAACAGGTAGTAGTTGGGTGCAGTCCCGAAGCACTTGGAGGCAGTTACGGTTAGACAGGATTCGTCTCTCCCGGTATTGGGGGTTGACATCGCGCTGTGTCTAGAAGAGCCATTACACGAGTAGTCCCTGGCCAGGGCAAGCGAGATATACTGGTAGGTTTCCAGTGTTATCTCAGGGTGTTCTAGGCTACACTCCGACACGACTTGTACCGCTATTAGGGGACTGACGTTTACCACCCCCCTAGGCCCGCCATGCGATATATCAGACGAACAGACCGGACTGTACGGAGACTGTCACATACAGGCTCAGTAAGAGTTCAGATAGGGTCACCTCGTCAGTCTTCTTATCGGCATCTACCTGGGGACCGTTACGTACAGCTAGTGCCGCTTGCGGTCTGTGGTTAAACCCACTGCCAGCGTAGTGTCGAGTCTTTAGAGTCCCACACAGAGAGCTATTCGCCTTTAGGCAAAATGAGTAGAGGTCGCATGGTTTTGCGACAGGGTTCGTTCACATTCGCGCACTTGTGCACGTTTGCTGTCCGGACAGCTTATACTAGCGGGCTTTGGTTTAAGCCAGATCCTAGTATATGATTTGGGATAGGTTTTATCTCTTTGTATTCGTGTTCCTCGGATCACGAATACGGGTGCGTATGCACAGTTGATTGAGACAGAGGGAGAGGATTTTGATTAGGGTTAATGACCATTGTCATTTCATTAACCCTAATGCTTATGTGTGTATTATGATTAATTGATATTAGTTTAATATAATTGTGCATGGTTAGGGTTATTGACCATTGGACATTTTTGACTTGTTGACCTAGGTTGACACTTTGACCATCATCATTTCATTTAGAAGATGCTCTTTGATCCTTGCAATTTGCATTAAAAATGAAATGATAATGGTCATGTCTTGATTAAGCCATGACAATTATCTTGCTGATTATCAATTTACATAATTCACCCATATATGAGAGAATGGTTCATTTTATTCTCTCATTCTATCATATACTTTCTCTCTTTTGCTCTTGCTCTTCCTCAAGATCTCCCCTCTCATGTGTTGAGAAACACTTGAGCTTGAGAGAAAACCTCTTCTAGATAATCTCTACTCTCATCTAGGGTTCTAGGATTAGCACTTCTAGCACCTTAGTTACTTCTAGCTTGAAGTTGAAGCCAAAGGTTGAGGCTTTCAGGTGGATCCTTCTTCGACTCGAGAAGGCGACAAGGCGATCTCTTTCTTACACTCCAAGGAGCAAGGAGAGAAGGACATAAAGCCCTAGGTATAACCATTCTTCCTTGTAGCTAATTTCTAGTTAGCTTTTAGTTAGTTTTGTTTAGTAAAGATCCCGACTTTGTCTAGTCCATGTTGCCTAGAGTAGTGAAAATCCGATTTTTATTCCGTTTTACGCCTCCCCGCAAGCACCGGGGTGGGCAACGTGGACTTACAGTGGTATCAGAGCCTAACTAAACATAAACTAGCTAGGTAGTAAAGTGTATGGAAGTTCAATCGGAAAAAATCACAAAACTAAAAACGCAAAACCCTAACTTTCTGTTGAAATTTTTTCTGCTCTAAAAATAATAAATCTTACGTCAAAAATCATCTCAGGGTTTTGTGAAGAAATCCACCAAAAACGATCCAGTGAATCGCTCAAAGCGCGGCGGTTCCGCGGCAAAAGCATACCTATTGCCGCGGAACCGCGGCCATTTTGACTCGGTTCTGGGTCGAGTTTAGTGCAGTGTTCTTCTGGCTTGGTTTTGGGATTTTTAAGATGGTTTATTTGTGCCCAGGTTTTCCATAAAAGAAATTTGTTTTTGGGGGCCTATAAATCCGTATTTTTTTATCGAACTTCACTACACTTTGACTAAAGGGTTATATCTGTGATGTTTATATGTATTGAACGCCCGCTAATCGCTATACCTCGATTAGTGGGGGTTATACATATCTGTGATCTGTGTTTGTTGATTGTATGTGTATATGAATGCGTTGGATTGTCGCGGGTGAATAGCCGGGGTGGATGTGAGATGAGCGTTTCTTTTTCTTTCATTCTTGTAATATGTAAATTGATGTATTATTATTTGTTTGGCCGCACAACCGGGTCGGGGTTGTAGCCGTCATTGTATAATTCTTTTTACTGTTTTTGCTCCTAGGATAGACCCATGGAGGGGGGGTGCACAAACTACCGGGTATCTCGAAGTGCCGAGTGGCCTACTCACGGTGTTGAGGGAGGTTGCTTCGCTTCGGGTACTGTTCACACCATAATATTGCATTATTAAATTCCCCATTCTTATTCTTTTTATAAATAAACAGGTACTTTTGACGCATGTCTGCTACATGTTACAGGTTACAGGTTCTTGGACAGGAAACAGTGAAAACGATGTAAAGACGATGAAAATATGGACTTTTGACCAACAAATGGGAGGATCTTAGTCAAGCCTACATCGAAAGACAGTTCACAATTAACAAGGCAACGCAAGACCCCAAAATGTCAAGGCAAACAGTTAAAAAGCCATTGCAAATTGTTCACTGAAGATCTGGAACCAACCTAAAAGCCCAAATGGAAAAAGACATATAGAAACAGGAAGACAAAGTCACCAGGAGCCCAGCCCAGAAGTTGCAGAAGCCAAATCTTCCTTTTGGCCGCGGAACCGCGGCCAAACCATGCCTCGGGCCGCGGTTCTGCGGCAGTTTTAAAGAAATAAAAAAATTAATTTTTTAGCGAAATAAAGTGGCGGCGTTGACCGGTCTTCGTAGAGGGCTATTTTTGTAAATGCAAATATGCGAGTCATTGTAACCCTAGGGTTTCCTATCTTCTATAAATAGGGACTCTAATTCATTGTAAACTTTATGCCTCCTTTTAATAAAAATTCCAAAATTCTTTATGGAGAGCATCGGTACCTCTCTTCAATTCTGAAATTCAGATCTGACAACCCTGCATGGATGATTGGAGAAATGCATCTGTAAAGTAAGTAGATTTGTTTATTTTCTTACCCTAGATAATTTCAATTCATGCCCTAGATTAAATTTATTTTCCTGCCCTAGTATAGATTTTATTTCTCTGCCCTAGTTATAACTTTCAATTAATTGCCCTAGGTAGAATAATTTAGGATTTTAGATTTAATAATCAATCCGAACACCATTCGGAATTAACTCGTAAGAACGAATCGGAAATTCACAACATCCCTGTGGACCGACCCGTACTCACCGGCTAGCTGCAAAGCGAAGCCGTTCTTGATTGCGGTTACAAATATTTTTGATCTATCTTTTAGAAAGCGCAAGCACGCTAAATCATTTAATCAAATGGCGCCGTTGCCGGGGATGGCGTAGAACTTTCCTATTCGCAATTTCGGGTTAATCAAAATTTTAAAAAAATCATAAAAATCTAAAAAAAATCCAAAAAATATAAAAATATATATAATCTGTTATTTTTGGAAGGGATACTTTGTTGTTTGAATTTTGCAGGATATACGAAAATCGGATTTGGAAATCTACAGAGATCAAAACAGGAAAAAACAGATCGGAACAACAGAAGATCACAACAACCGAGGAACAGAAGAAATTTGGAGGACCGAGTCTACAAGTTAACCGCGGTGATCTGGTTCAAAAAAAAAAAAAAAAGTTCGCCGAACCGACCAAAGCGCGGCGGAACCGCTGCGCCAGCCCCCTTTTGGCCGCGGAACCGCCGCGGTCTAGTCAAATCAGGGCTTAAAAAAAGGGACAGAAGCGCGATAAAAAAAAAAAAAACCGTTCTGCCACTGCAAATTTTTGTGAGTTCTCTCTCTCCTCCTCTGCAAATCTTGATATATCTTCTGTAAATTTGCCTGCAGGATTTCTTTGCGCTCAAAAATCTTTTCCCTTCCAAATAACAATCTTGTGCAGGATTCTTTGCACCGCGCATAAAATAAAAATCTTTGATTGCAAGTGATTTACTGTTTTGCATATCTTTAATCGGACTTTAAGGGGCTTTTTGACCAATTCAGATTGGGTGGGGATTTCATCACCCTTCCCAGGACCCCAGAAATCACATAAGGCATTTGCATTGACGATATCCTAATTAAAAAATACTAGACTCAGCCCTAAGGACATCGAGCTCAATAGGAAAAGGACTTGTATAGGCATCGACCGTTTATCCTAATTGACTTTGCGGTGTCTAGGCTAGTGGTTTTTAATTAGGCCCACTACTGTGGTTCCTTCCCACTTACCTGGCCGTACTTGTCGGTGAAGAGACGGTTTGAGGTCCTATTTCTAGCCCTAGTTAGGAGCTGTCTAGCAGACCTAGGTGACCCTAGATCTAGGTCTGATTGTGCATTTCTGGTTGATTACATTTGTGTCTAAGCCCTTTATCGATTTTTTTTTCTGCAAACAGTCTCAAATAAAGAGAAAAAGGAAAAAAGGAAAATTTTTTATAGAAACTTGCAAAATTTTTTAGCTGCAAATAAATCCTTGCACCACCTACCTTCTTTCTTTTCTCATTCTTCTAACATGGGTACCCCACATAATAAATCACTTGCCGAACTTTGGTATCCCGAACCTAATTTTGCGTCGTACGTTAATTTGTTCGGTCAATTTAAAGACGATCCTTCCCTGCCAAAAATATCTTTGAAAGATCAAATAGAGGCGTCTAGGAGAAATAGTTTGACTTTTCAACCCACTTGGTGTCAACCGAGTCAACCTTCACCACTTCCATATGTTGATACCACTTTTTCAAGTCCTTCTGTCACTCCTAGGCCGATGTCCATTGCTGAGCATATTGCTCAATCTCGCAGTCGATCTTTCACCCCTTTCCACTCATCTAGTTCTAGGGATCTACACGACTGTTCACCTTTTTATCCATATGTTGACTCTACTCCTGTCCAATCACCCACTTCCTACCAGTCATACCCGACCTTCCCACCTTCACTAGACACCGTTTCTACACAGCCTTTTGGGAGTTTCACATATCCAAACAATTATGAATCTTTTACCGAAACCCCCTCACCACCCAAGTCTAGTTTGGAAGAGTCGTTGGAGGTTTATATTGCTGCAACAAACAAAATGGTGAGGAATGTGGAAGCGTCCATGGTCGCCCTTATGCAACCGAGTGAACCGGTAGCTAGTTTCCAACTAGCTCCAAATTTTCCAATGTATGAGGAGGCGGTTGGACTGAGTGAGAATGAGAGAGGATTTCCAAATCAAACCTACCCTTACCCAATTGAAGCCCAAAACTCCAGTTTTCCATCGAATGTCCTAAATGAGTTACCAGTTGAAAATAAAAACGAGTTGTGTGATTTTGTAGTGTTTGATTTGCCAAATTGTGAGGAACCCCTTTCGAGTGAAACTGTACCTAATCCTTTCGATCTTTACACCTTCCATCTAGAACCTAAATCGATAGATATCCATGCTTTTGATGAGGTGTCTAAGGAAATTGATTTTCACTTGATTGAGGATATAGACGCCGGGAATATTTCGGATGTTGAACCTGTCGATTTAATTGAGATTTTATGTTCAAATCATCATCCCGAGTTATTAAATGTTTCTCCCGAATCTAATATGCGTCTTGAATTTGATGATAATGGCATGGATGAGTTGAATTTTGAGGAAAATTATAAGGATAATATTGATGAGAGTTTTGAGGATAATATTGAGGTTGAACCATTTTTGTTTAATATGTCGGATTTTCCAATTCAGCCTCCTGAACCTTTGACTGTTATATCACCCTCCCTCTTTCCTATCGTTCCGACCGAACAAGAGACCTTTACGCCTTCATCTCCAATACCAAGTTCGGCGTATCCATGTTTTCTTGCGAATCTTGAGGGATTTGACCCCATTTCACGACTGGTTGATAGGTTAGCGCAATCACTTTTAACACATCAGTCATCACAAATTGCGCTAATTTATGCACTCGATTTACACCCTTAAGATCGTACTCCACTTCTTTCTCCTTTCCGCCATTCTTCTCTCCCACCGAGACCATATTCTACCATTCTTCTTTCCACACGGTCTCGCGTGTTTCTCATTTCTTTCTTCTACACCCCATCATTTCACCAACTCGGCCATTACCACGATAAGATTTTTGAATGGTTGGTGCTAACTTTTGGCTTGTGTAAGGCCAAGCTTAAGTTTGGGGGGGACCTTTGTATATATGTACATATATTTTTGTTTTCTTTTTATAAAAAATGAAAAAAAATTTCAAAACATTAAAAAATGAAAAAAAAAATTGTTAATAAATAAACAGGGGAGTGCCGACATTTTGACCCTCTTGGTGTAGCATGACAGTGAGGACACTGTCAAGTTCAAGTTTGGGGGTATGCTCGGTACGTCTTCTTCCTTCGCATACATTTGTATATAATTTTGCATTTGCATATTTATTTGAAAACCCATAAAAATTTGAAAAATTTGAAAAATTATAAAAATTATTGTATTCAATTTTGGCTAATTGACTTGAGTTTGACAAATAGGTTAACTAGCTAGGAATAACTAGATCTTAGACTTAGTGAATTAAAAACCCTAAAAATAACATTCCTTAAAGTTTAACGGTAGAAAGTATATGCCTTGTAGTTTATTTAGAAATAGGCAAATTTTGGGTTCACTTCTTGGGCTAAGTCAAAATGAAGGAAAAATATTGATGTTCTTATTAGAGTATAAGTTTGAAAAATAGTTCCTACCTTAAGTCTAGATTCTTAAAACGTATACCCTACAATTTGCACAATAACGGACCTTGAAACTTGGAATAGTAGAAGAGACCTTGAAATGCTTTTGTCTAAAGTCCTTAGTACGAAGAAAATAAAAGAAAAAAAGTGTGAATAAAGAATAAAAAAAATGGACACTGGTTTTTGTGATTACTTAAGGCTGTAAAAGTAGAAAAATATTTAGCGAGGGTGCCTCATCACCTAGTGCCTTAGACCAACTGGTTTGGGAGTCACTGCTAAAGCCTTGGGTGTTGCAAAACTAGGAAGTACGCTTTAAAGTGCTAACGCATCTTGTAATCGGTTGTTGGTACCTCAAGAAGTATTAACGGTCGCATGAAGGATGTGTAAGAAAAATTCAATTAAAAATTCACCAACTAATTAGTACTTTGGACAACGGACAAGGGTATGATTGCTTGATTTGAATTTCCAAGTGTAGGGGTGATTTATACACATACGTAGGGGTATGTGATTGGGATTTAGATAAGAGAAAGGAGTGAAGAATAGAACTTGTATCTTTAGTAAGGGTTGATAGAAATTCCTAAGTGGAGATGGAAATAATGAGGAAGTGTGAAGAATGTGGGTGGATAATTTGCGAGTCAAAAGATAATAGAATTCCTTGTTAGAAAACCTAATTGGAGAACAAAAGTTAATGGGCCGAATTGATAGGATTTTGTAGGTAATATCCGCTGAAAACCCTCAAGAGACAACACTCCTCCTACTAGGGACACCTAGAGGTTTAACGGCTTGTTGCACGTGCTCAGTGCAATCGCGTTTCCCTGCGAAAGTGCGGTTAGGTTTTTAGTGAATAAAAATAAGTTTGCTCGAGGACGAGCAAAAGATAAGTTTGGGGGTATTTGTTCACACCATAATATTGCATTATTAAATTGCCCATTCTTATTCTTTTTATAAATAAACAGGTACTTTTGACGCATGTCTGCTACATGTTACAGGTTACAGGTTCTTGGACAGGAAACAGTGAAAACGATGTAAAGACGATGAAAATATGGGCTTTTGACCAACAAATGGGAGGATCTTAGTCAAGCCTACATCGAAAGACAGTTCATAATTAACAAGGCAACGCAAGACCCTAAAATGTCAAGGCAAACGGTTAAAAAGCCATTGCAAATTGTTCACTGAAGATCTGGAAACAACCTAAAAGCCCAAATGGAAAAAGACATATAGAAACAGGAAGACAAAGTCACCAGGAGCCCAGCCCAGAAGTTGCAGAAGCCAAATCTTCCTTTTGGCCGCGGAACCGCGGCCAAACCATGCCTCGGGCCGCGGTTCTGCGGCAGTTTTAAAGAAATAAAAAAATTAATTTTTTAGCGAAATAAAGTGGCGGCGTTGACCGGTCTTCCTAGAGGGCTATTTTTGTAAATGCAAATATGCGAGTCATTGTAACCCTAGGGTTTCCTATCTTCTATAAATAGGGACTCTAATTCATTGTAAACTTTATGCCTCCTTTTAATAAAAATTCCAAAATTCTTTATGGAGAGCATCGGTGCCTCTCTTCAATTCTGAAATTCAGATCTGACAACCCTGCATGGATGATTGGAGAAATGCATCTGTAAAGTAAGTAGATTTGTTTATTTTCTTACCCTAGATAATTTCAATTCATGCCCTAGATTAAATTTATTTTCCTGCCCTAGTATAGATTTTATTTCTCTGCCCTAGTTATAACTTTTAATTAATTGCCCTAGGTAGAATAATTTAGGATTTTAGATTTAATAATCAATCCGAACACCATTCGGAATTAACTCGTAAGAACGAATCGGAAATTCACAACATCCCTGTGGACCGACCCGTACTCACCGGCTAGCTGCAAAGCGAAGCCGTTCTTGATTGCGGTTACAAATATTTTTGATCTATCTTTCAGAAAGCGCAAGCACGCTAAATCATTTAATCAGGTACTTGGCGGGTAGTTTGCCGCACCCGTAGGGGTCTTGGGTGGGATATTGGCTGTTCACCGCGACCGTGTAATCCGCTTTTCGTTGCAGGCTCGAACGGATTGCGGATTCCTAGTATATCCAATATATTCATCTGTGATCTGTAATGTCTATCATTGCTATATATCTATATACTATAACTATTTAGGCATTGCTTATGTTTTACAGCCGCGCTAGCCCAGCCCCGCTCTGTCGTTAGTTAAGTAACCTAACGGGTGATGACGGGGCCCCGTGGCGAATGCGAATGGCATAAGCGTACGTCATATTTTGGTTGTTTTCTGCAATGGTAGGATTACATGATGGGACACATTAAAAGAACTAATGCAAGAAAATAAACCAAGTAAAAGTCGATTGGAACACTTTGAAAACCACTCCGTTCTTTTCAAAACTAAACTTTTAAACGCGGAGCTTGAACCACTCCTTTTAAAAGCTATCTCGTTCCATCGATTATATCAAGTTCACTACGTTCACGATTTCGCCAAAACCATTCGTAGCCCTCCGTCATTTCGTATGGATATTCAATAGTATTCGAGCTATGTTTGTTGACCTTCGTCAAGGCATAGTGATTGGTAGCTGTTGGGTGTTCATATGTAGCATAGATAGATGCGTTGGTTTGGGACAGTCGTACTACCTTGTTGACCTTCGTCAAGGGTATGTACGGGTGGGTTCAAATTAACCTGGATAATGACGGGTAGAACTTGACATGTGACTTATGATTTGTTGACCTTCGTCAAGGTCATAAGAGCATGGGGCAAAAATCCACATCGGGAGTTTCATAAGTACTGAAACTTGCTTGTGCTGCATACCATTTGGAGTGTGATGATTCTGGTAGGATTCCTTCGGTTTTATCACGTGATGATATTTGGATCCCGATCCTACTGTGAGTATATGCTACTTCTCGGGAACTTTTTCACTTAACGATCAATGCTATAAACCTAGTAGGTGTCTAGAAAAGTGTTAGCGGGGCTACGCCCACAGGGAAAAGAGGTTACTTAATTAAGGAACTTCGCGAAAGCGTTGGAAAACCTCCCTCGAAGTACCGACACTGGCCTGGCTGAACGGTTAAGCAAGTATTGTACGGTGAGATTGATCCTGACTAATTCTTCCTTTATGGTTTGAGGAGGGATTCGAGAGACAGTGGGAGCCATCCTGTTTAGATAAATTAAAAACCAATCTAAACTTGTAAGAGCATCATGCTAAGTGTTTTCTTCTCTCTCTCTTAATTGCAGCGACCCAATGACCGCACCTAGGTTACATCTAGATAATAAAATGACTGAATCTGACTGTTATGACTGGCAAAGGTCTGTCCAGATGTCCATTGCCCATGAAAAACTGGGACACCTCTTGACTGATCCAACCCCTGCCGTCTCAGGTCCAGTTTTCCCTGTCACGGATATTAATATCCGTAGGACATCGGAAGAAGACTATGCGAGAGCCAAGTGCCTCGTGTTAGCCTCAGTTGATGGTATATACCAGAGGCAGCACGAGAAGATGGACTCAGCTTCTATCTTCCTCCATAACAAAGTTTTATATGGAGAGCAATCTCATATCGCAAGATATGAGACCTCGAACGAATTGCTTCCAGCGAGGTTGGCTATCGGGTCATCTGTAGGGGACAACGTCCTTACAGAGACCAGCTCTTTTGAGCTCTCGGACCTGAAGACCACGTTGAAGAACGGGTCAAATACTGACTTAGTTCAACAGTCTCTACCTACTACCCTGAAGGAAACCAGGGAAGTAGAAAGAAAGGGAAAGGCAGAAGTTTCGGGAATGAATGCAGTAAAAGAGGGATGTTCCTATTGTTACGGGAATGAACATGGGCAGAAGGATTGCAGGGCTTGCAAAGCCAGTAGCCAGAATTCGAAGCATGTTGTGGCTTCGGCTTCGGGTGTGTTTGTAATAGAGAACTGTATGTCAGTTAACCCTACTTCCTGGGTATTGGATACCGGATCAGGATCTCATATATGTAATTCGTTACAGGCTCTGAGAAACCGTAGGGTTATCAGGAAAGGTGATATGACTCTCAGGGTTGCTAACGGAATGAGCATGTATGCTGAATCCGTAGGGGAATATCATCTAGGACTGACAACTGGGAAGATATTGATTCTGCGTAACTGTTTTTATGTACCAAGTGCGACTTGTAATATCATATCTGTATCCTTAATTTCTAAGGAAGGATATGATTTTACTTTTGTAAGCGATGTAGTTAACATCCACCTAAATCAAGTTCTGATTGGGTCAGGTACATTACAAAACGGAATATACGTATTGAATCAAGCTCAGATCTTCAGTGTCCAGAACACACTTAAAAGAAAGTCTCCGGAAACAAATCAAGCTTTCTTATGGCATTGTAGACTTGGTCACATTAATGAGACACGGTTAACAAAGTTACATAGAGAGGGATACTTGAATCCGTTCGAGTATCAGTCTTATACCACTTGTGAATCTTGTCTCATGGGAAAGATGACAAAGACTCCATTCACTGGACACGGAGAAAGAGCAAGTGAGCTCTTGGGACTCATACACAGTGATGTGTGTGGTCCAATGTCTACACATGCGCGAAGTGGTTATTCATACTTCATTACTTTCACAGATGATTTCTCTAGGTATGGGCATGTCTTCTTGATGAAGCACAAATCCGAGGCCTTTGAGAAATTTCAAGAATACAAGAATGAAGTTGAAAAACAAACAGGCATAAGTATCAAGGCACTGAGATCTGATCGAGATGGTATATACTTGAGTGCCGAGTTTCTGGGCTACTTAAAAGAGAATGGAATTCTCTATCAGATTACTCCTCCATACACACCACAACACAACAGTGTATCGGAAAGGCAGAATCGAACCCTATTGGATATGGTTCGTTCCATAATGAGTAAGGCTGAGTTGCCGCGATCCTTCTGGGGTTATGCGCTAGAAACAGCTGCATATCTCTTGAACAAGGCTCCAACCAAGACTGTGCCTACCACCCCATATCAGATGTGGAGTGGGAAGAAACCCTGTCTCAAGTACCTTAATACATTGGGATGTCCAGCTTTTGTAAAAAAGCAGCTTGCGGACAAGCTCGAGGCACGCTCAGTACTGTGTAAGTTTGTGGGATACCCAAAGAACTCCAGGGGGTATCTTTTCTATTCCACAGAGGAACAAAAGGTTTTTGTTTCTCAGCATGCCCACTTCTTGGAAACTGAATTTTTAGAAAATCAGATAAGTGGGAGCGCAATAGAACTGGAAGAAATTCCAGAACCACAAGCTATTACTGAAAGCTTGGAAGAACCAGAAGTTTCAAGAGAAGCGGACATCCCTGCACCACTCCACAGGAGTAGTAGGCAGTCTCATCCGCCCGAGAGATACTACGGTTTTCTCATAGACGGGGATAGAGAGGATTGGACTATGGATTATGGTGAGCCTACAAGCTTCCAGCAAGCCATTCAGAGCGGCGACTCGGTAAAATGGCTGGATGCAATGCGGGCCGAGATGGAGTCCATGTACACCAACAAAGTTTGGACTTTGGACTTTGCTCCAGAAGGGGTAAAACCCGTAGGCTGCAAATGGATCTTCAGAAAGAAGATTGGTGTAGATGGGCAGGTTGAGACCTATAAAGCTAGACTTGTTGCAAAGGGTTTTCGTCAAAGACCTGGTTTGGACTATGACGAGACCTTTTCTCCAGTGGCTATGCTGAAATCCATTCGGATCCTTCTTGCCATTGTTGCCTTCCATGATTATGAAATCTGGCAGATGGACGTAAAGACGACTTTCCTAAATGGAAATTTGGAAGAGTGCGTCTATATGGATCAGCCGGAAGGATTCATTCAGAGTGGGAGTAGCGGTAAAGTGTGCAAGTTGCTAAAGTCCATCTATGGACTTAAGCAGGCATCGCGGAGTTGGAACATCTTCTTTGATGATACTGTCAAGGAATTTGACTTTATCAAAAACCCAGATGAACCATGCATTTACAGTAAGATTGTAGGGAGAACTGTGGTATTCCTCGTCTTGTACGTGGATGACATTCTCCTAATAGGAAATGATATTCCTATGCTACAGTCAGTCAAAGGATTCTTGTCGCAGAGGTTCTCCATGAAGGACCTGGGCGATGCCAACTACATTCTGGGGATCCAGATCTATCGTGATAGATCTAAGAGGATGTTGGGACTTTCACAGTCAAGGTACATTGACACCATACTGAAAAGATTCAGTATGGAAGATTCCAAGCGCGGTAATTTACCGGCTTGTCACGGGATCACCCTCTCCAAAGAGATGTCTCCCAAGACTGATTTGGAAAGGGATCACATGTCTATTATACCCTACGCTTCTGCGGTAGGCTCTATAATGTATGCAATGTTATGTACCAGACCAGATGTAGCATACGCATTGAGCGTTGTAAGCCGGTATCAGTCAAACCCAGGGGAGAAACACTGGATAGCGGTAAAGAACATTCTCAAGTACCTGAGAAGGACTAAGGAGATGTTCTTGGTGTATGGCGGAAAAGACCTCCAGCTCGAGGCCTTTGCTGACTCCAGCTTCCAGAGTGACAAGGATGACTCCAAGTCCATGTCGGGTTATGTCTTTACCCTCAATGGAAGGGCGGTTTGCTGGAAGAGTTCCAAGCAGGAGACCGTTGCAGACTCAACTATGGAAGCGGAGTATATAGCTGCTTGCGATGCCGCAAAGGAAGCTGTCTGGATGAAGAAGTTCCTCACGAAGCTTCAGGTGGTTCCTACCATTATTGATCCAATACCGCTGTATTGCGACAACAACGGAGCTATAGCTTTAGCGAAGGAACCCAGGTCCCATCAGAAGTCCAGGCACATTTTGAGGCAGTACCACCTGATCAGGGAGATCATAGATCGCCAGGAGATCGAGGTGAAGAGAGTAAATACGGTAAACAAGAATGCAGATCCACTCACGAAGGCCCTACCCCAGACTCAGTTCGAGCGGCTGATCGAGATGATAGGTCTTCGATACGCCAGTACATGGCCTTAGTGCAAGTGGGAGATTGTTAGTTTATATGTCCTAGAGGCCATTACTGTATCATACTAGCTTGTATATTACTTAATGGAAGCTTGGGATATTCACAGTTGTATATACAATCTTGCTCAAAATGGTAGTATGCTACTTGGTTTGTCTCTACTTCAATATGTGCATGTGTTTCTTTTAGCATATTGCTTATATATATATTAGTAGAGCCCTTAGGATCTTTGCTTGATTACCAGCGTTGTGATGGCGCTCACACTCGTGGGGGCTGGGTAATCCATAAGCACATCCTTATACAGGTCCCTAGTCGTTGGACTATCGAGACAGGGCATCGATACTCCGGAGTAGACTAGCGTATGCGCTTCTCATCCCAGCGTGGGGGACGGTCTGTCCCACAGCCGTCAGTACGTCATACTTGAGATAGTATGTGGGTGCTCGTTAGGTTATGAGTACACTGGACATGACTCGTCGGGAACTATTGGTTGGTATTATACCTATCGTCAGTTATCAGTTCCCAGGTGACATGAGTACAGCTTAGTCCGCTGACTTGACACTGTCACTTCGCCTCGAGTGTGTTCCCACTGTACTTTGATTACTACCCTACCACGGCTCAAAGGAGTCGTGCAAACAGGTAGTAGTTGGGTGCAGTCCCGAAGCACTTGGAGGCAGTGACGATTAGACAGGATTCGTCTCTCCCGGTATTGGGGGTTGACATCGCGCTGTGTCTAGGAGAGCCATTACACGAGTAGTCCCTGGCCAGGGCAAGCGAGATATACTGGTAGGTTTCCAGTGTTATCTCAGGGTGTTCTGGGCTACACTCCGACACGACTTGTACCGCTATTAGGGGACTGACGTTTACCGCCCCCCTAGGCCGCCATGCGATGTATCAGACGAACAGACCGGACTGTACGGAGACTGTCACATACAGGCTCAGTAGGAGTTCAGATGGGGTCACCTCGTCAGTCTTCTTATCGGCATCTACCTGGGGACCGTTACGTACAGCTAGTGCCGCTTGCGGTCTGTGGTTAAACCCACTGCCAGCGTAGTGTCGAGTTTTTAGAGTCCCACACAGAGAGCTATTCGTCTTTAGGCAAAATGAGTAGAGGTTGCATGGTTTTGAGACAGGGTTCGTTCACATCCGCGCACTTGTGCACGTTTGCTGTCCGGACAGCTTATACTAGCGGGCTTTGGTTTAAGCCAGATCCTAGTATATGATTTGGGATTGGTTTTATCTCTTTGTATTCGTGTTCTTCGGATCACGAATACGGGTGCGTATGCACAGTTGATTGAGACAGAGGGAGAGGATTTTGATTAGGGTTAATGACCATTGTCATTTCATTAACCCTAATGCTTATGTGTGTATTATGATTAATTGATATTAGTTTAATATAATTGTGCATGGTTAGGGTTATTGACCATTTGACATTCTTGACTTGTTGACCTAGGTTGACACTTTGACCATCATCAGTTCATTTAGAAGATACTCTTTGATCCTTGCAATTTGCATTAAAAATGAAATGATAATGGTCATGTCTTGATTAAGCCATGACAATTATCTTGCTAATTATCAATTTACATAATTCACCCATATATGAGAGAATGGTTCATTTTATTCTCTCATTCTATCATATACTTTCTCTCTCTTGCTCTTCCTTTTCCTCAAGCTCTCCCCTCTCATGTGTTGAGAAACACTTGAGCTTGAGAGAAAACCTCTTCTAGATAATCTCTACTCTCATCTAGGGTTCTAGGATTAGCACTTCTAGCACCTTAGTTACTTCTAGCTTGAAGTTGAAGCCAAAGGTTGAGGCTTTCGGGTGGATCCTTCTTCGACTTGAGAAGGCGACAAGGCGATCTCTTTCTTACACTCCAAGGAGCAAGGAGAGAAGGACATAAAGCCATAGGTATAACCATTCTTCCTTGTAGCTAATTTCTAGTTAGCTTTTAGTTAGTTTTGTTTAGTAAAGATCCCGACTTTGTCTAGTCCATGTTGCCTAGAGTAGTAAAAATCTGATTTTTATTCCGTTTTCCGCCTCCCCGCAAGCACCGGGGTGGGCAACGTGGACTTACATCTATTACCCAGGAGGTAGAGTTAATTGACATACAATTTTCAATCATAAACACACCCGAAGCCGAAGCCACAGCGTGCTTCGAATCCTTGTTTCTTGCTTTCCAAGCCCTGCAGTCCTTCTGACAGTGCGCTTTCCCGTGAGAACAGAAACATCCTTCCTTCCCTACTGTTGGCCCCGAATCTTTTGCCCTGCCCTTTCCCTCTACCTTACTGATACCGCTTATCGACTTGGTGGAGTCATTCTTCTTCTCTCTCTTGGCTTTCGCCTTGGATCTAGAAGAGAAAGATTCTCCATTGAGCAGAGCGGGTGTCTCTCTAGATTCCTGCAGGGTGTTCTCTGAGCTTCTCAATATGTTGAGGAGTTCTGGATGTGTAACTTCCTTCTTTTGAATATTGTAATTCAAGATAAACTGGGCGTAGGTGGAGGGGAGCGACTATAGAATCAAGTCAATACATAACTCGTTCTCCAACGTGGTCCCATGTTCCGTGAGCTGTTCAATATAGTTAATCATCATAAGGATGTGGTCCACTACAGATGATTCGATAGCCAACTTCGCCTAAAACAATATCTTTGAGGTCTCATATCTTGCGATATGAGATTTCTCTCCATATAAAACTTTGGTATAGATGAAGATGGAAACTAAGTCCATCTTCTCATGCTGCCTTTGGTGTTCACTATCCATTGAGGCTAACACGAAACACTTGGCTCTCGCACAATCCTTTTCCCATATCTTACGGATATCAATATCTGCAATGGTGGAATCTGGACCTGAGACGGTGGGGGCTTTGGTAGTAAGGAGGTAGTCCAGCTTGTTATAGGTAAGTGCTATCTGGACATTTCTTAGCCAATCATTATAATTTGGCCCAGTCAATTTATTATCTAGTAACCTAAGTCCGGTCATAGTGGTCGCTGCAATTAGGAGAGAGAGAAGAAACACTCAGCATAATACTCTTGCAAGTTTAGATTGGTTATTAGTTTATCTAAACAGGATGGCTCTCACTGTTTCTCGAATCCTTCCTCAAATTATAAAAGAAGAATTAGTCAGGATTAATCACACTCTTACAATTCTTGCTTAACCTTTCGGCCTGGCTAGTGTCAGTACTTCGAGAGAGGCTTTCCAATGGTTTCGCGAAGTTCCTTAATTACATAACCTCTTTTCCTTGGAGGTGTAGACCCGTCAACACCGTTCTAGACACCTACTTGGTTTATAGCATTGATTGTTTAGCGAAAAATCTCCTGAGGAGTAATCCTACTCATCAGTGGGATCGAGATCCAACTATCATTGTGTGATGACCTAGATGGAATCCACTCTAGTCACCACACTCCAGAAGGTATGCTCAAACTGCAGGTTTCCTTTATATTTGAAACTCCCGATGTGGATTTTTTGCCCTATGCTCTTATGACTTTGATGAAGGCCAACATATCATAAGTCACATGTCAAGTTCTACCCATCATTTTCCTGGTTAATTTGAACCCACCCATACATACCCTTGACGAAGGCCAACATAGTAGTACGACTGTCCCAAACCAACGCATCTATCTATGCTACATATGAATACCCAGCAGCTACCGATCACTATGCCTCCGCGAAGGTCAAAATACATAGCTTGAATACTACTGAATATCCATATGAAATGATAGAGGGCTACGAATTGTTTTGGCAAAACCGTGAACGTAATGAACTTGATATAGTCGAAGGAACCATGATAGCTTTTTAAAAGGAGTGGTTTAGGCTCCACATTTAAAATTTGCTTTTTGAAGAAAATTGAGTGGTTTTGAAATTGTTCCAACGATTAATTTTGGATTGTTTTGCTTGCATTAATCAATGTTAATACAGTCCCATCATTTAATCCTACCATTGCAGAAAAGAAACGAAAATACAACGTATGCTTATGCCATCCGCATTAGCCACATGGCCCCGTCATGCACCATTAGGTTACTTAACTACCAGTAGAGCAGGGGCTGGACTAGCATGGGTGCAAAACATAAGCAACGCCTATATATATATATTATCCATTCATCTCATGCAATAATAGGCATTCCAGATCACAGATGAATATATTGGATATATTAGGAATTCTGCGTTTCGTTTAAGCCTATAACGAAAGACGGGTTCCACGGTCGTGATGAATAGCCAAACCCCACCCTAGACCCCTACAGATGCGGCAAACTACCCGCCAAATTCCCGAAGTGATGCAACCTCCCTCACTAAAATGAGTAGGCCACTCGGCACTTCAAGAACCCGCTAGTTTGTGCACCCCACTTTGGGTCTATCCTAGGAGCGAAAACAGTAAAAAAAATAATACAATGGTGGCTACAATCTCAACCCGGATGTGCCCCGCAAAATAATATTATATCACTTTTACAAATTATATGAATGAAAGAAAAGAAAACACTCTTCTCATATCCCCCCCGGCTATTCATCCACTACTATCCAATACTCCATATACACAAACCACAATCACACATCACAGATATGTGCAACCCCCACTAATTGACGTATAACTATTAGCAGACGTTTAACATCATATATCAAACACAGAAAACCCGATTAGCCAAGTAATCTTAGAATTTCGATCGATTAACTAAAACCGTGTCTACCCCATGCACAATCCAGTACACAAACAATCTGGGTAGAAACAAAATATTCCAGAAATCACAATTCTACAAATAAGACCCACAGTCGGCCTTAACTCGGCCGCGGAACGGCGGCCAAACACACTGTTTGGCCGCGCTTCCGCGGTGGTCTTGGGGACCGACGATCTCGTTTTTCTTCCGTGTTCTTAAAAAACCATGCTTGTATTTTTAAAGCCTATGAAATGATTTTTAGACCAGTTTTAAAAAATAACAGCAAGCATGGTTTTTAATCGTGATTTCGGGATTTTTCCGATGATCGAATTTCTAACTACTTGCTAACTAGCTAGTTAAGGTTTAGTAGGCTCTGATACCACTGTAAGTCAATGCCGTGTAGTACCCGTGGGTTCACGGGGAGGCAGAATTTTCAAAAAAACGATTTTAACATACTTCGCAACACCGACTAAACTCTAGGATCTTTACGGAACCTTAACTAGCTAAACTAACTAGGAGGTTTAACTGCTATGATAATTGGTTATACCTCCATGACCAAGTCCTTCGGGCTTTCTTTTCCTCCTCTCCTTGGCTCCAAGAAGTATGGATCGAGCTTGCGACATCGGCCTTCTCGCGTCAAAGATGATCCACCCAAGAGTATGTCTTCAAGCTCCTACTTCTAAACCGAAGTAACTAGGGTACTTAGATCGCTAAGCTAAGTAGCCCATGTGTTGTAGAGTAGCTGATGGATTGTATTATCTCTTGAGATCCTTTGTTTCACAACACATGTGTAAGGATCTTGAGATAGAAGGAGAAGAAACTTAGGAGAGAGAATGAGAGGAAGCAAAACTGAACTCAAGTGTGAAGTGTAGAGAATGGTTCTAAGACTTTTCAATAATGAAGCATGTAATATTTTCTCATAGAAAATACCACCCATGCTTCAATAGTGAACACAAACAAATAAAATAATGCCTAAGCCATTCCTCACACCATGCCACAAATATCTCTACAATTCCACCTCGTTAATCTATTTTGGAAAATAGATAAATCAATAATGAGGTGTGCGCTTCTAGAAGCATGTCTTGCCAAATCACAAGAATTTCCTCACCGTATATACATACTCGTATTCTGAAAAATACGAATACAATGAGATGATAACAATCCAATAATACAATACTAGGATCCGGCTTAAACCAAACCTAATAGTATTATCCGTCCGAACATCATCCGTGCACAAGTACATGTATGTGATCGAACCCTACCGTAAAACCATACGGCCTCTACATCGTTTCGCCCAAAGCAGGAAAACCCTCTGTGTGAGACTCTAAAGACACGACGGAACACTGGCAGTGGGTTTAACCACAAGCACGTCAGCGGTACTAGCTGCACGTAACGGCTACCCAGGTATCTATCGATAAGACGGCCGATAAGCAAACTCATCCGAACTCCTACTGAGTCTGTCTGTGACAATCTCTATACAGTCCGATCTGTTCGTCTAAGATACTCGCATATCGTGCCTAGAGGGATGGTAAATGTCAGACCCCTAATAACGCAATAAGTCATGCCGGGACAGAGCCCAAAACACTCTGAGAAACTAATGGAGTACTTACCAATAAATCTCGCTTTCCCTGGCTAGGGACTTTATGTAATGGCTTCCCGAACACAGCACGATATCAACCCCTAATACCGGGAGAGACGAATCCTATCTAACCGCTACTGCCTCCAAGTGCTTCGGGACTGCACCCAACTACTACCTGTTTGCACGACTTCTTTGAACCATGGTAGGGTAGTAATCAAAATACAGTGAGAACACACTCAAGGCGAAGTGCGATGTCAAGTCAACGGACTAAGCTGTACTTATGTCACTTGGGAACTGCTACCTGACGATAGGTATAATACCAACTAGAATTTCCCGACGAGTCCTGTCCAGTGTAACTCATAACCTAATGAGCACCTGCATACCATCTCCCTTGCTGGGACAGACCATCACCCCTGCTGGGATGAGAAGCGTATACATTAGTTTACTCTGGAGTATCGATGCCCCGTCTCGATAATCCTATGACTAGGGATCTGTATAAGGATGTGCTTATAGACTACTCAGCCCCTACTAGTGTGACTGCCATCACATCGCTGGTAGTCAAGCGAAAATCCTAAGGGCATGCACATATTGAGGTAGAATCAATCCAAGTAGTATACTACCATTTTGAGAAAGACTGTTATTATAACTGTGAATATCCCAAGCTTCCAATATGTAATATACAATCCAGTGTGATACAATAATGGCCTCTAGGGTATATCTCACTAACAAAAGGAATATCTATTTTTAAAATATCGTAGCCTCCTTATTTCCAAATAACGTTTCCTTCTACTTTAAAGTATAATTGGATTATTCGGAAGTATTTATCTATTTACTATGCTCGTTCACGCTACGCTTGCTTTACTCGTTATCCATTCTTGTATGATTATGTTATTTGTTTGTGCTACGTTTATATTATCCATTCGCGCTATGATTATGTTAATTGTTTGTGCTACGTTTATATTATCCGTTCGTGTTTTGATTATATTAATTGTTTGTGCTACGTTTATTTTTTCCGTTCAGGCTATTATTATGATATTCGTTTGTGATATGTTTATTTTATCCGTTCGTGCTATAATTATTTTCTTTTGAAATAATGATGATACATCCACCATGAGTTTTCTATATATTTATGATTTGTTGATATCCGATATCAAGACGGGGGAGAACTGATTAGGGATACATGGTGAACTGGTTTGTTGATGTCCGATATCGAGACGGAGGAGAACCGATTAACGATATATGGTGGACTAGTTTGTTGATATCCAATATTGAGGCGGGGGAGTACCGATTACGGATACATGGTAGACTGTTTTGTTGATATCCGATGTTGAGACGGGGAAGAACCGATTACGGATATATGGTAAACCTGGTATAATACCGAGGGGCAGTAAGTCCGCGTAGAAAGGCGGGGAGCCTAACGAGGTTACTCGATACCGGTGATATTTTGGAATACGGCGAATATCTGGAGGATACCGACCGGGGTTATATGATGAGATTGAAAAGAAATGATAGTGATTGTACACCGTTATATATATATATATATATATATATATATATATATATATATATATATATATATATATATATATATTGTACGGATCTTATGAGGCGGGTTCGCGTTTTTAAAAACACAAACCTGAATGAGGATCGTTGGATCTTATATTTTTAATCAACGATTAAAATTAATTCAGTTTATTAAATCGTTAATAAATGGAAGATAAATATTCTACTCTTTAATTTTAAAAAAATCAAGAGAAATATCTAATCCTTTAGTATTACCTACACAATATTTGGCAGTAGAATATTTACCTTCCATTTATTAACAATTTAATAAGCAGAATTAATTTTAACCGATGATTAAAAACACAAGATTTAACGGTCCTCACTCAGGTTCGTGTTTTTAAAAAAGCGAACTCTCCTCATAAAATCTGCACTATATGTATATATATGTATATTTATATATGTATATGTATCAATTTATATATATATATATATATATATATATATATATAGTTAAGTTGCTCACGAATGATTATTGTTATCGTTTTATGGCACTTAAATTCCAGTTTAAGATATGCATATTATATTCGTGACTAGCATGCTTTCATATACTTTAGTGGTTTTGCTCTGCCCGTATCGGGCGAGGTGTAGATTTATTTTATTATACTGGGATAACCACATATATTACACATGCTAGATTAGCGGTATACAAGTTGTACATGAGGAGTTATTATTATTGTTATTCATCGCTTGAATTCTAGTTTCGATGCATGCTTATTTACCTTCTGCAATATACATGATTACCCATGCCTCAGTTGTTTCACCGCTTATGCATATGATTTCTATCTTATTATGTGAATTCTGCTAATGAGTTGGCAACTCACCCCCATTGTGCCATAATTTCTTGCAGGTTTGGTCACTTGGATCGATAGCGAAAATAAGAGAGCTTATTTTGGGTGTGGTTGCATTTTGTCCTTTGAGCTGGGTGAGTTAGAATTCGTTTCGGTATTCTTCTTGTATCTAGTATTGTACCTAGAAATACTTTATCAACCAAGTCGACTATATTTGCCCGAGACCTTAAATGTTGTAATGTTGTTGTAGTAGAAATCGTGTGAGGTCAGCTTGACTTTATTTATATATAGTGTTTATTGCTTCCGCTTTTTGTTCTTCGCCTTTAGGCATCGTATATTTTGCATGGATTGTGTCTCCACCGTATGGGCATCGAGTTAGCTCCCGCTTGGGGATGCTTTTATTTTACTGCAGTTATACCGGAATTTTATTCAAAATTTATAAAAGAGATCCTGTCTATTTTTCAAATGGTAATTCTTTACAAAACAAGTTTTACTTCCTTTTATAATTTTTTTCTTAAAACTTCATCTCTATGTTTTTATATATATGGTTTAAATTCTTAGCTTTGGCTTACTTGGGTTACGGTGGGGTCCACTGAATTTCACGTGATTCTTGTGCCGGTCATATGCATTTTCGGGCCATGACACGTAATCCCGTAAACACATTTCTAGACACCTAATGGATTAGCTAATTTGTGAAGTGAAAATCTCCCGAGAGTAACTATCACTCATTGTGGGTGTCATGCCCCGCTCCACAATGGACGGTAACGGTCACGTGACAAACCCGCAACATATTTATATTAAGAAGGTCATTTATTAACATAAATATGCTAAGCGTAAATAAGCAATCATACATAGTGTAAGAATAATAAAGCCTGAAATTTTCAACAACTACTTACTTTACATTCATTCCACAACTTTAATTACATAGATAGTTGTTCTGAAAAGAAAACAAATACAAATAACAAGAAAAGCCGAAACAGGTGGCATACTGGTATTGAAAAATAAACTGATAAGGAAATCTACATGTCGGCTTGAACGAAAATCTGGTCGTAGTCTTCCGCAGCCGGATCCACCTCCTCAGATTCTAAATTATTTGACGAACATTCCAAAGAAACAAAGGTGGGTGGAATGCCCGTCAGCGAACTTGCGTTCGGTAAGTTTCCAAAAGAAATATAATGTTTAAACAGGTATAAAAATAATGTAAAATGACATGTATAATATAACAGGTGTTAAGTATTTGTGAGTGAGCATGAGTATGTGACCTAACAAGTCTCTATAAGATATTCTAAATTAACGTCAGTCCAAATGCGAATGTCAACCAATCTCAAGAGTATTCTCGAATTCAAGGGTAGAGCCTCAGGAGCAAGGAATCTCGGGCCCGAATCAAGTGTTAGTAACAGGACTTCAATCTAATGTTAAAGTATTTCAAACCCAAGAGTAGGGACCCAGAGGCTCAGAAACACAGGCCCTCATGATAGATTTCTTATGTTAGTAGACATGGATTCATGAACTAGAAAGACTCCTGAGATTTCCGTTGGATTTCTCGAGGGGGTTTTATTTAAAATATTTTATTATTATTTTAAAAATAAACCTCGAGGGTGTTTTTGGTAAAAATATGTTAATTAGAATTTCAAGACTTTTTATAAAAAGTATTTTATATTTTATGGTATTTTAGTTTTAAAACCCAGCTTTCAAAAATTTATGAAAAATCTATATTTTGGAAACTTGAAGGTATTTTCTTAAAAACTTTAATATTTTCATTTTAGAGTATTTATCTAATTTTCATAGATTTGTTTTTCTTTGAAACTACGATTATATAATTTTAAGTATTTTCAATTTGCTTTAATTTTGTTTTAAAAAGTCGTATTTTCTTTAAAACCGCATTTTATTCCTTTTGAGACCGAATTCTGTGTGAAGAGTTCTGCATCTCACTCTACTATCCCAAAGATGTGCGATAATCCTCACTATCCACGAATGGGTCTCCTAACGAAGATTGCAGAGGCGTATTTGTAAAGGAAAAAAAAAACTCGATTTAAAAGACGTATTTAAGAATTTGAGGGAATTTTAATGTAAAACAAATTATTTTCTAAAAGCTATAGTATATGTTCGTGCTATGGATACCATGCGTGCGTGTGGGATAGGTCGTTACTTCGTGCATGCTATCATCAAAAAAATTAACAATAAACTACCATTAAAAAGGACAAGGTATTTATCCGCTACATTTGTTTTCTAAACAATATTTAACATAGCAACTCATTTTAAATTCACGTACCAAAACGTGGCATGGCATAAAAGAATGACATGATAGGCATGTTCTCACGATGATGATTATATAAAGTTGCAACCATAAAATTTGTTTTTCACAAGTTTTGTTATGTTGATCCGAGGGGAGAATAAAAGAGAGAGATCTATAGAGACTTACGGGTTGCGCGTATGAACGTGAAATAAGAAGAGAAGAAGGCTCGGTTGAGGAACCGAGACTAGTGAGGTGAGAAGGTCGAGTTTGATGACACATAGAGGGACGACCTTGAAGATTGACAAGTGAACAATATTGCGAATAGGCTTGATTCCTTTAGCTTAGACTTGAGAAATTTTTGAATGGAAATTTAGTGAAATTTTCAGAAATGGGGAGTAAGGTAGGATGACTAGGTATTTATAGGGAGAGGAAAAGAGATATGGTGATTTTTTTAAATTAAAAATGAATTAAAAGAGAGTAATAGGTAGGGAAAGAGACTGCTGCTCTCTGGATTAATTCAGAGGATTTAAAGTGTATAAATGGGTTGAGAGGAGTCCAAAGATCGCACGGGAGAAGCACGGACTCATTTGGATGCATTCGGGCCGTCGGTTGCGGCATTTTGGCTTTTTAAGGAGGCCAGATGGAGGGCTCTGGTCTCGAATTTTGTGCCCAGTGTTTTAAATGGTTTTAACATCTCATTTATCCATTTTAATTTTGTTGCAAATTTTCGTATCTCCGTGTAATACCCGTGCAAACTCTTGGTCTTCTAAAACTTCGAAAACAAAAATATTAAAATAATTAAGGCTGATGGGATTCGACCACATAGGTTAAGAAACAGCAGTGGAGAGTCTTAACCAATGAGTGAAAAGTTGTTTCTTTCTTTTATTTAACAATAATTACTTATAACTCATAATCAGAACTGAAACACACCTTCATATTTTCATTGAACTTGATGCAAACGTATGGAGATTTCAGGGTCGTTATATCCTACCCTCCTTATAAAAATTTCTTGCTCGAAATTTACACAAAGGACTAATTATTAAACAATTGAGGGTAACGTGTACGCATACCATTTTATCATTCCCAAGTTGATTCTCTAGGTGAATCCTTTTTCCATATCACTCGTACTAGTTTCACCACCTTATTCCGTAACGTCTTCTCCTACCGATCTAAAATCTCAACTGGCTGTTGCTCACAAGTCAGATTGGTCTGTACGGTAAGCTCCGAGTGATCGAGTATATGACTGGGGTCACTCACATAACGGCGTAGCTGAGATATATGTAATACGTTATGCATTTTCTCCAACTATGGTGGCAGTGCTAGACGATATGCCATATCTCCTACTCGTTTCAATATGTCGAACGGCCTGATGCATCTTTGTCTAAGTTTCCCCTGTCTACCAAAATGAATCACTCCTCTGTTTGGAGAGATCTTGAGGAACACATGATCTCCAGGTTGGAACTCCAAGTGTTGTCGCTTCACATCTGTCCAATGCTTCTGTCGGTCCTGGGCTATGCACATCTTTTCCCTGATTGTGCGAACTATATCAACTGTTGCCACGATCATCTCTGGGCCAAGGAGTTCTCGATCTCCAACATTGTCCCAACTCAGAGGTGAGCGACATTTTCGACCGTAGAGTGCTGCAAACGGTGACATCCCAATGCTGACCTAATAGCTTTTGTTGTATGCAAACTCAACGAGGTGCAAGTGATCTTCCCACGAACCTCCGAAGTCGAGCATACAGGTCCTGAGCTTGTCCTCTAGGATCTGAATTGTCCACTCGGATTGTCAATCAGTTTGAGGATGGTATGCGGTACTGAAACTCAGACTCGTGCCAAGGCTGTCTTGAAGACTCTGCAAAAACTGGGATTGAAATCTGGTGTCCCGGTCGGAGACGATGAAAACTGGTACTCCATGAACTCTCACGATCTCCTGCATGATTCATGAGTATCAAGACAAGTAGACGTACAATCCGAAGGTTTAAATCTTACTTTAGATTTGATTACCTCCATGCACTTCCTTACCAAAACTTCAGTTGACTGGCCAACTCGGAATGGAATAAAGTGAGCCGAATTTCCACAATAACCCAAATTGCGTCGTTACTCTTCGTACCGCGGAGAGGGCAGTCACGGAGTCTATGGTAATGTGCTGCCATTTCCATTCTGGGATAGGTAACGGCTGAGTTAGACCAGTAGTTCTGTGGTGCTCAGCTTTTATTTGCTGACAGACTAAACACTTTGCTAAGCTTCGAGCAACTTCCCTCTTCATTCCTTGCCACTAGTAATATTGTTTTAGATCCTTGTACATCTTCGTGCCGCCGGGGTGTACAAAATAGGAAGAGCTATGAGCCTCCTTCATCAGTTCTTCTCGAACAATGCCGGCTGACACGCATAATCAGCTCCCATACCGCAAGGATCTATCCACGTGAACTATGAATTCAGTTCGAAGTATACTCTCTACTTTTTTTCTGATCTTCTATAAGTTGGCATCGCCTGCTTGAGCCGCTTTGATTTGATCAACAAGGGTGGGATGAATATGCAGATTCATCAAGGATGATGTAACTTCTGGTACTACTGTTCAGTCGATAAAAGTGCACATTTGATATGACATTTTCCTTACTATTCTTAAATATCTAAAGGTGTTTATTATAAATATGACACATATGAGGGTTTATCTGTAAAAATACTATTTTCATATGTTTATATATTATAATTAATATTATGAAGGAAAATGTATGCATATAATATTTATATAATATTTTGATAATTTAAATATGCATATCGTATCAAATATCCTTAACCAATATTCTTAAAATATAATATCATATCCAATGGTTAGGATAATATCTCAAAAATACCAAATATTACTAAAATTATTCTTTGAGATATGGTGCAAGCTTTGGCTCAGGTCAGGAGATCGAGATGTTGAGATGTCGAAAATAAAAAATCTGCCGAAATATTAAAGAAAATCAAAGAATCAATACTGGCAGAGACTCAGAATATATTTTCAAGTTCCAGATATCAATTAAATCTCCATGTGTCAAAACAATAAAGCCCCAGAAATTTGCACCCAAGATCTCACCAAACGGCCGCGGATCCGCGTCCAAACCATGCAATATGCGGTGGATCCGCGGCCGATTCACCGAATCAAGAGTTAGGATTTTCAGGTTGGATTTGTTACAACTAACCCTAATTCTGAGGATCTATGGTTTCTGGCTTTGGGGTTATATAAAGGATCGAGGGCTAAACTTAGAAATCATCAATCTTTTACATAAGAAAATCACTGTCAAAGAACAAGTGATCCAAGACAAGTCCAAGATTCGACGTGATAAAGCGACGTGAGATTCGACGGAATATCTACATCCGACAAGGCAGAGATCGAGAGCAACTTTTTCTTCCTCTTGTAATCTAAACTTGGAGTTTGTACTTGTGAAGTTGATTAATAAAGGTAGATCTTTAGTTTAATTAGTTTAATTATTTAGTTACATTATGAATTTCATCTCTATCCGTACTTCTATCTCCATCATGCGCGAGTAATTCTCTACTTGATAGGGTTCGTAGGATTAGGGTAGAACAATGGATGGGAAAATGTTTTAACTTCCTTTAAGTCTTATGAAGTTTATAAACTTTAGCAAAATAAATGTTAACATCCTTATCAAGCACGCTACCAATTACTAGTCTCGACCGCGATTTGAGATCAGATTAACAATTATTTTGTTAAGAGTTAGACATGAATATAGATCAATGAAAGGACAAGGGTCAATAGTGGGGAAACCCTAGTTTCTTCCAAGAACCCTAATTTTCATTCATCACTATCTATCTAGTATTAAATCTATCAGTAGATAAAAGGAGCAATCTTTATTAGTCATCCATGACTACTAAATCTGAACGAACCCTACAAGCATTCTTTTTATAAAATCTATATCCGTATTCAAACTAGATCTGTATTCTACATCGGTATTTTGACGTAGATCTAGAAACTATTCTCCACTATTCATTATTCCTCTATTCTTCCTCTTTTTCAACACGTCTAAAGTAAAATTGAAAGATTCCACATATCCTTAAGGACGACCCATACTCATCTCGGTCTAGCTACACGCGACACCGTCATTGATTGTGGTTACTACACACACTTTACAGATCAATCAACTACCACTTCAATTTATTGTCCATGAAGCACCTGTTGTAATCTCCATTGAGCAGTGAGATTCATTGCTAATGGCTGGCGATTAAGAGGATCGGCGACCACGTTCACCTTTCTCGGATGGTACTGGAGGTTGATGTCAAAGTCGGCTATGAGTTCTAGCCATCTTCTTTGCCGCATATTAAGTTCCTTATGGGTAAATACATATTTTAGACTCTTGTAGTATGTATATATATTCATACGTTCTCCCAATATGTAATGCCGCCAAATCCTGAGTGCGAAGATAACAGCCGCCAATTCCAGATCATGGGTGGGATAATTACGCTCGTGTGTCTTTAGCTACCTTGACGTGAAAGCTACAACCTAGTCATGCTGATTTAGAACACATCCTAAACCCTTCCCGGAAGCATCACAATAAACTTCAAAGCCACTAGATCTGTTCGGTATAGTGAAGATAGGTGCAGAAGTCAATCTTGACTTTAGTTCCACAAAATCTCTTTCGCACGCCCCTGACCACACAAAAGCTTCATCTTTCTGAATAAGCTTGGTCGACAATGCTGCAATCTTCGAGAATCCTTCAATGAATCGTCGGTAATAACCAGCTAGTCCCAAGAAACTTCTTATGTCCTTGACTGATTTTGGCGTTGGCCATTCGCTGGCAGCTGACACCTTATCTGGTTCTACAGATATAACTTCACCCGATACAACATGTTCGAGAAAACCGACCTTATCTATCCAAAACTGACACTTGCTGTATTTGGCGTAGAGTTGATGCTTTAGCAGCGTTTCCAGGACTATGCGCAAATTTTCAGCGTGCTCTTCCCGAGTCTTCGAATAGACTATGATGTCGTCAATGAAAATGACAACAAACTTGTCTAAGTACTCGCGGAAGATCAAATTCATCAGGTTCATGAAAATGGCCGGAGCATTAGTCATCCCGAATAACATCACGAGATATTTATAATGTTCATAACGGGTCCTAAATGTCATCTTCTGAATGTCGGACTCCTTGACCTTCACCTGATGATATCCTGAACGAAGATCTAACTTTGAGAAAATGCAAGCCCCACTCAGTTGATCAAAACGGTCATCGATACGAGAGAGTGGGTACTTGTTCTTGATAGTAACTTTGTTTAGTGCCCGATAGTCGATGCACATATGATAGGTACCTTCCTTTTTCTTCACTAACAACACTGGGGATCCCCAAGACAACCCTTTTTTAGAAGTTCGTCTAACTGTGTTCGAATCTCTTTTAATCCATCCCAACTTACCTGGTATGGAGCTTTAGATATTGGCTGCGCACCAGATAATAAATCAATACTAAATTCAAGAGCTTGATCGGATGGCACACTTGTTATATCTTTAGGGAAGAAATCCTCGAACTTTCAAGCAACCTATGGTTTTTCTCCTTCAGCTTGTAACATCAAAATTTCTTCTTTTTTCGGTTCGGCTTTGTAGACACTTGGCTCCAAAGTTCGGTCTCTGCTCTTGTAGTAGAAGACTGGGTGATTGGTATTTCAAAAACTACTCTCCTTTGACGACAGTCAATAGTAGCAAAGAATACTCCCAGCTAATCCATTCCCAGCACTATGTCGAAGTTTGGTATGTCCAGTATTTTAAAATTTACGTAAAATTCACGGCCGCAGACTACAACTGGCAGGATTTCTTTCAACACGCCGTTCCTTGAACTAACGTTCCAGTTCAAGATAAGAGGCTTAACTGGGATCGCGTGAGTTCTTACGAATCGTTGTGACATAAAACAATATGAAGCCCCAGTATCGACGAGTTCAGGTGCAGGTAAGGTGGCAACAAGTATTGTACTAAAGTCGTGTGTGATAGGCTTAGGTATAGAAGGATAACATGAACACTAGAATTTGAAAAGGGAAGGAAGGGGTATACCAGTGATGACCTGACCCGTTGCTTCGGCCTCTCCGACCAACATTGTGAAAGCCTGGCGTCGAGGCACTTTCTTCTGTGCTTGATTGTACACTCTTCATTGTGGTGGTACTGGAGGTCCTCATATAGGTGGTGCATGTAATGCTAGACAGGTAGGAGGAGCTTGAATAGCCGGTCTAGCTGCAGGGGCTAATCTAGCTCGGTTCTAGGGGCATGCTCGAATGGGTTGTGCAGGCGATCCACGGATCAAGAAGAAACCATTAGCTCGATGGTAGTCCTTAACTAAATACCCCTTCCTCTTGCAGTAGTTATAGAAATCTGGTTTACGATTTGCAAAAGTCCTTCCTGGCCTCCTTGGTGGTCCTGTGAATGCTGGATGTGAGGAGGCTCTTCTGGTAATATACCTAGCAGGGTGTTTTATACCGGCCGATTGTGGCATCCTCTTCTTCTTCACAACAGCTTCGTAGCGTCGGGCTTCCTTCAAAGCAAGTTCATGCATCAGATAGTCCCCCGTTGCTAAAGCAGCCTGGATCTCAGGGTTTAGTCCTTGTTGGAACCGTCTGGTCCGGATTTCGGCTGTAGGGATTAAGTGGGCTGTAAAATTGATATGACACTAGTGTCAGAAATGTTTAGGCGATTAGAAACAACAATTTCTAGTCGATAAATTACCTTTTGAGCAAGGTAAATTCAACATCGTATTTATCTACCGACTTTGTTAGCTATAGTGCCCTCAAGTCAATTATTGTATCGTAGGCACGTGATTGCAATGATTGAGGGAGGACCTATACCGGTAGGACAGTCTTACTCGAGATAATAGTATGCTATCTGGTTTGTCTTTATCATCATGTACATTCTTTAGATGACATTACAGATCACTATTACATGTTGATAGAGCCCATATGATTCTTGCTTGACTGTCAGCGGTATGATGGCGATCATATACGTGAGAGTTGGGTGGTCTATAAGCACATCCTTAAAAAGTCCTTAGTCGTGGGAGTTTCGAGACTGGGCATCGATACTCCAAGTGTAGACTAGTGTATACTGATCGAGAACCCAATGAGGGGCGGTGGCCGGTCTCATAAGCCATTGGTGTCAGTTGGTTCACCTAAGATGTATACAGGTGCTCATTGGGTTTTGAGTATACCGGACGGATTCGCCAGGAACATGCTAGTTGGTATTATACCTATTGTCAGATAGCAGTTCCCGGGTGACATGTGTACAGGTTAGTCTATCGACCTGAGATCGTCATTTGTCTCGTGTAAGTTCCCACTGTGCTTTACTACCCTACCACGGCTCAAAGGAGTCGTGCAAATAGGTTTTAGTTGGGTACCGTCCCAAGCCACATAGAGGCAGTGAGCGGATCATCAGGGGATTCGTCTCTCCCGGTATTGGGGATTGATGTCGCGGAGTGCACGGGTGGCCATCACCAGAAATCCTTGGCCAATGTAATCGAGAATTACTGATTCAGATCAGTAGTTTCTCAGGTGATGATAGGCTTCATACCGACACTAAATGTCGCGTTATTAGGGGTCTGACATTATCCACCCCCTAGACTCGATATGCGATACTCATAGACGAACGGACCGGACTGTAAGAATATTGTCACTGTCAGGCTCAGTAGGGTTTCAGGATAAGTTTGCTCGTCGGACTCCCTTTCGTCCAATACCTGGGTAGCCGTTTTGTACAGCTAGTGCCACTGACGTGCTTGTGTTAAACCTATTGCCAGCGTATTGAGGAGTCTTTAGTGTCCTACACGGAGGGTTTCACTGCTTCGGGCGAAACGTTGTAGAGGCCGTATGGTTTTATGGAAGGGTTCGATCATATTCGTGCACTTTTGCATGGATCATGATCGAACGGATAATACTAGTGGGTTTTGTTTTAAGCCGGATCCTAGTATTATATTGTTGGATTGTTTTCGTCTCGTTGTATTCATATTCAGTCGGAATACGGATGCGGGTATGTATATATGGATGAGGGGTATTCTTGTAATTCGTTACAAGATTACTTTAGAGTTTCCATTTCTTTTCATTAAAAATTTAAGTTAACGTTTATTAAGTGGAAAGTGTGAGTGAATGCACTTGGTGACTCATGGCTATGAGTCATGAGATGAATCATGGTGACATGGGTTTTTTTGTTTTGGCAAAGATATTTGTGTGAGATATTTGTAGTAAGGATGGCAGATCCATTTGGGGGAGTTTATTTTCTTGAGTTGCCATTTTTTCTCACAAAAATAACACACACAAAAGACTAAGCCAAAAACAACTCAAGAAAAAGGCAGACACTTTTCTTCACTTGCCTTTTTCTTATGAGCTCACACTTTCTTCACCTTATGGCATCTTCTTCAACCTCCACCCTACATGTCTTATGTGTTGAGAAATCTAGGGTGTATTGAGACAAAGTAATCACACACACTCTCTACTTCATCTTGTTTATCTTGGTTAGCAAACTAGATACCCGAGTTGCTTCAGTTTTGAGGTCGGAGCCCTTAATAGTAACCCTCAACGTGGATCTTCTTCAATAGGGGAAACCGGAGATCAAATTTGATCAAGGAAGCCATGAGGAGCTTGGGACAGAGGTTGAAGACCCAAGGACTCGGATTGTTTGGTATAACCTCTTTAAGCTCCTTTTCATATAGCTAGTGTAGGGTTAATGGTACGATCTGGGAATCGGGTTCCGTTAGCGCCGGGTTCTTAAAGTTTTTGTTCCGCATTTGGCCACGGATTGATGGTCGGGGCACTGGCGTAACCTAACATGGTATCAGAGCCAACCCATTAACTGCATACTAGTTAATTTAGATGATGTTAAAATATCAAAACCGAAACAACTCCGAAACAATACCGACTTGTATTCCATTCTCTGTCAAATTTTTTCGAGTCCTCTAAAAATATTTAAGCAACTGCAGAAGACTACTATGATGACCACTAGAACACTCCCCAAATACGAGCCCAAACCCTTGAATTTTGGCCGGCCAGATGCCTAAAAATTCCGAGGTGGCCGGTTTTGTGAAAGGGTTAGGACTTGGAATTTTGGGTGTGTGCTAGTCTATGGAATATTGGTTCAGTGGTATTGCTTGTTTAGCCCAGTTTGGATATGGTTTTATCTATTAGTTTGGGGGCTATTTGGGGTATTTCGAGGTTGATATTTCTAACAATATTTAAAGTTTTACAGTATATGCATTACTATCTGCGACCGTGAATGTCAATAGAGCGGTACAACTTGTCTAATTGCTATAGTTATTTTAGAAGGGTTTGCGAACGTGACATTCATATTGATTTTCTATGTTGTGCTGTGGTTGTTGCGGAATCGTCGTGGTGGATAGCTTGGGTGCAATATTAGTACAGTTTAGTTTCATTTGTACATTTGATATCACTGGGCGAGCGCCCGATATGTCGACCGCCGTCACTAACTGTTTGTATATTATTTGTTTGGGGCATGACCGGGTTGAGGTCGATGTCACCATTGTACATATTTTTCTTTTCAGTACTAAGATTACCCCGCGATGGAGTGCACGAATAGCCAGGTTCTGGATGGCAATGGGTCCGCATCTCATGGCGTTGAGACGGAGGGGGCCTCACTCTAGAATTGACGGGCTATTCGCCGCACTCGTAGGGGATAAAGGTTGACCTAAGGAGGGGTGCTCAAGTTACCGGATTCCATGAAGTGCCAGGTGGCCCATTCACTTTGATGAAGGGGCTGCCTCACTTCTGGTTTTGGCGGGTAACTTGCCGCGCTCGTAGGGGTCTAGGTTTTCATTGCACAGGATATCCACACGACCCGGGGAATGTCGGGTTTCACTTGCGGTTCAAAGGAAACCCGGGGCTCCCAGATTATCTGTATTGTTCTGTAATGCTTATCGCTATTCTGTGATGTTGCATTTATCATGCCTAGAGCAATCATTATACACACACACACACGCACACACACACACTAGTAGATGTTGTATATGTTTTGCACCCGCAGTAGTCCAGCCCTCGTTCTGTCGTTAGTTAAGTAACCTAACGGGTGATGACGGGCCAGTGGCGAATGCAGATGGCATATACGTACATCATATTTTTGTTCTTTTCTGGTATGATTAATGGATGGGACTGCGTTGATTCTGATCAATGCAAAGAAAACAGACCTATACGATGTTGTTGGAACGATTTTCAAAAGCTGTTATTGTAAGGACGTTTTCTTTTGTTTTGCACAGCGATATTTGGTTATGAATATCCAGCATCTCATTCGACGAGGCAAGAGCCGAGATCCCTTCATCATGAATGACATCTTAGGCAGAAGTTTGCGTCAGGTTAATAATTTCACTATAGTCGATTATTTTTTTTGCTTTGTATCATGGTATTCAGTTGGGAATATCTTGTACCTTATTCCACGAGGAAAGAGCCGAGATCCCTTCACCGGGAATGACCTCTTTAGCAAAGATTTTCGCCACTATATATTTGCAAAAAGCTATTCGGTTCCTTCAACGATATCAAGTTTATTACGTTAAAGGTTTTTCGCTAAAAATCATTCACAGCCCTCCGTCATTTCAGACGGGTAGCACTTAGTATTCATGCTATGTTTGTTGGCCTTCGTTATGGCATAGTGTATGGTAGCTATTTGTTACTTTTCTGTTGCATAGATAGATGCGTTGGTTTGGGACAGTCGTACTACTATATTAGCCTTCGTCAAGGGTATGTATGGGTGGGCTCAAATTAACCTGGACAATGACGGGTAGAACTTGACATGTGACTTATGTTGGCCTTCGTCAATGTCATAAGAATATGGGGTAGAAATCACATCGGGGGTTTCAAGCGTACAGGAAACTTGCCAGGCATGTGCATACCTTCTGGAGTGTGATAACTTGAGTGGATTCTATCAAGTTATCATGCGATGATAGTTGGATCCCGATTCCCACTAATTAGTTGGTTTACTCCTCGGGTCATTTTAGATGATCCCGACTAATTCTTCGTTTAGGGTTTGGAGGAGAATTTGAGGATACAGTGGGAGACATCCTGATTAGATAAAGTGATTAACCATTCTGATCTAGATTAGAGTGCACGCTGAGTGTTTCTTTTCTCTCTCTCTTTAGCAGCGATCATGTCCCGACCCTAGACTAGAACTCATAAACTAAGTTAACCGAACTTTCTTAAAACACACTGGCTTTTGGATTATCAGAGTTGCATACTTCATTGCCACTCCTACTTTTACCCTCTGCTTTTCTTCAGAACATTCCGTATCACTACGAAGATCCACATTTATTGGATATGACCATCGTATAGTTATATACGAACTCGAAGAAACTTGTTTCAGATTCTATAATGGTTTCCGGTTCTGGAGAAATTGAATAGGACTATTCAGTTGTCTTTTCCTTTTTCCTTCTCTCAGGTTATGAGAGCTCCTAGGATTAGGAGAGGGTACACCTATTGCGCTTATTGGATAGTCTTCTTCCAAACCATAGGCAGGTTCCGAAAGGTGGGGAAGGAAGAAAACCAATTAGCCGAAGTGTGGTGTACAGAAGGTAATAAGCAAAGACAAATAAAGGGATTAGAAAGAGGGCAAAGCAAATTGCGACTGCTATCATTCATAACCAAACCGCGTATATCATCGCCACTCCTACTTCACTTTTGAATTTCTCCAGAACACCCTATATCACTACGAAGATCTGCATTTATTAGATAATCCATCGTATAGTTACATACAAACTCGAAGGAACTTGTTCCAGTTCGAGGATGGATTCTGGTTCAGGAGAAATAGAATAATGATTATTCAGTTGTCTTTTATCTTTATCTTCTCTCAGATTGCGAGTACTCCTAGGATTAGGAGAGCACACATATTACGCTTATTGGATAATCCTCTTCCAAGCCATAGGCCGGTGCCAAACGGAGGGAAGGAAGAAAACCATTTAGCCTAAATGCGGTGTACAGAAGGTAATGAGTAAAGAAAAATAAAGGGATTTGGAGAGATGGCAAGGAAATATAAGGTCACAGTCTTGAATCTGGATAATGGAAGAGGCCTTACTAGGAATACCCAGCTACCCCTTAGAAACATTTTCATGTTTCGGTTTCACTATGCGTTGTTAATTGAAAATTGATTTCCCAATTAGATCCTTACTCCAGGGTATGTATTTACCATGTTTGATTCTCACATCTGTATGGTTTGACAGATGATGAGTGGGAGCAAGTTATTGGGAATTAGGTGATTACATCCTCTTTATATCGGAATTCATTGTAATTGGTGATATTTGAGGAAATCGCCTGGGGTTTTGCCTGACGGCAAATATTTGGTTTTGAATATCCATTGTTATGAACCAATTTCAAACTTATATATTTATATGTCTATTTTATAAAGTATGATATAACTTTTTGAAATTATGTCCATGACATTTACCTATATCAGTTGATGGTTAGGTCAGGAGCATTAAACATCAATGTAATTCTTCTTAACTATAGTACAGTTTTCAATCTACAGCGCACAGGGTATGAGTTATTCAACTCAGAGGACTTATATAAATTATTGTATGTTGTCCAGTGTCCATTAGGACAGAGGGGTTGGTGCTCGTACTATATTCTGTTTACTTATGACTTCTACAGTTTTAGACAAGTACTTCGTAGAAATATAAGGTCCAAGTTTTGAGAAGTTATAGGTATAAGAATAAAGTAGAGAACCATGTGTTGCAAGTATCAGGATTCTTCAAGGTGATCGAAGATGTAGATACTTGTGTTTGGTATTCAGTTGATACTAATGGTTTTGAGAACTTGCTTCTCTTTCAGGTTACTCATATTTGGATGCACTCCTAGTTGAGTAATGCTGATTGGCCTCCTTCCATTTAGTTAACATGCACTGGAGACAACTGCATGATTTGAATCTGGTTCCAATTAAATCAGTGCCTCTGTTTCTATATTGTATATAGAATGGTTCATATTTTAATAATGTTAAGGTATATAGAGTTGTCCGGCTTATGCTTAAAACCAGACTCTGGATAACTCAAGGCACGTTTCTGTAATGGAAGTTTGTGGGTTATCCCGAGCTATGACGAGGGTTAACTTTCTACCATCTGGAAGATCAATAGTGATATTGTTCTTGACTCGCCACAGTTTTAGAAAAATGGAATTTTTCAGAAAACAGTAGTGGGAGTATGGTAGAACTGGAAGTGATTCCAGAACCACAAATGATTAATGAAAATTTAATAGAACCTAAAGATTCAATCGGGTTTGACATTCCATTAGCCACTCCGTAAATATGGTGGGTAACCTCAGTCACCCGAGAGGTACTTCGGTATCCTCAAAGACGGTGACAGGGAGGTTTTTGTTTACCCAGACTTCCCATTACCGCTGTTCTAAACTATGAGACCCGGCAGGAGGATGAGTATAGCGACGTTCTAAAATAGCTTTAGAAGTGCACGTGTATATGACTCTGCCAGAGGGTTGTTGTAGTCAGTAGGAGCAGCGGAAGCATAGTGGACAAGAAGCTTGTGTCTATTTATAGACTAAAACAGGTATAGCGGAGATAGATCATTTATTTTTTATGTGACAATCATAGGCTTTGACTTCATCAGAATAGGAGATGGATCTGTTAAGAAGGTAGTAGGGTGTGATTGTTAGATATGTATGCCCTAGAGGCCTGTTTTGTATAGGATGCTAGACATGTATATATACAGAAACAATCTTTGCTCAAATGATAGTATGCTATATGGTTTATCTTCAACTTAACGTGTGATGTGTTGTATTTCATATCTTTATATACATGTTGATGAAGCCCTTAGGATTATGCTTGACTACCGGGATTATGATGTAGATCATACTAGTGGGGCCTGGGCAGTCTATAAGCATATCCTTTAATTGTTCCTAGTCGAGGGTATATCGAGACAGGACATCGATATTACCAGAGTAGGTTAGTGTGTACGTTTCTTGACCCTGGGGATGATGGTTGATCCCACAACTATTGGTGTTTGACATTAAAAATTGTACACAGGTGCTCATTGGAGAATGGGTATACCGAACAGGACTCGCCGAGAACTCCTAGATGGTATATATACCTATTGTCAGATAGCAGTTCTCTGGTGACATTTGTACAGGTTAGTCTGTAGACTCGAGATTGTCATAGTGTCTTGTGTGATTCCCACTGTGCTTTGATTTCCCCCATACCATGGCTCTACTGAGTCATGCAAACAGGTGGATTTTGGGTACAGTCCTGAATCACATGGAGGCAGTGAGCGATAGGAAGGTTTCGTCACTTCTGGTATAGGGAGTTGATGTCGCGCTACTTGATCGGCCATAACAGCAAATCCCTGGGCAGGGTTCTCAAGATTTACTGATAATAGTTATCAATAGTTTCTCGAACCGTTATGGGCCGTAAATCAGCATGACTTATAAAGTTACTGGTATGACATTTATCACCCCTAGACATCATATGCGACGTATTAGACGAAGAGACCGGACTGTATGGTAAGTGTTGCTTACAAGCTTGTTAGGGTTGTGATGAGTTCGCTCGTCGGCCACCTTTTCGTCATGTACCTAGGTAGCCGTTACGTACAACTAGTGCCGCTGACGTGCTTATGGTTAAACCCACTTCTAGCGTACTGTCGAGTCTTTAGAGTCCCACACAGAGGGTTCTCTGATTCAGGCAAAAGATGTAGAGGCCGTAAGTTGTTACGGCAAGGTTTCGATCATGTTCATGTAATTGTTACGGGAATAATGATCGGAAAGATAATAATGAAAGGCTTTGGTTTAAGCCGGATACCGGTGTTATATTATTAGATTATTTCTATTCGTATCTTTCGGAATTCAGATACGGGTATACTTATACGGTATATGGCGGAGGGGTATTCTTGTAATTGTTACAAGAATACCTTCTAGAAGGAGACACCTCATAATTAGATATTTATTTTGTGAAAATAAATAAATGAGGTAGAATTTGGAGAAAGTCTAAGCATGGATGAAGGAATGACTTGTTTCATTTTTTTATTCATTTGGAGTTACTATTGAATCATGATGAAATTTTTTATTACATGCTTCAATTATTTTTCATTTGAGCCATATCATTTTTCCATGCTTAATTTTTTCATTCATCACATTAACATTCTCTCTCCTCATTATCTCCTTCTTCCTCCTCTTTGCTTTAACCTTCACGTGAGTTGTGAATCAAAAGCTTAGAGCAAAAAGATAATCCAATACTTGATCTTTACATCATCTAAGTGATCTCTTTTAGCAAACTTGATCTCTTAGTTAATCTCTTGTGAAGAGTTTGTAGCTTGTTCGATAGTTCTCGGGTGGATCATCTTGGATCTTGAGGTGGCCGGAAACCGAGCTCTTTGCGACCACAAGGAGCCTAGGAGCCACATCGAAACAAAGACCCGAAGGACCGGTTCCTAGGTATAACACTATCATAGTAGATAAGATCTCTAGATAGGTTTGCTAGTTAATGTTTAAGTATAAGATCTTGGTTTATGTGGGTGTTGCATGCAAGAATTTTTTGTTTATCGCTTCCGCCTCCTCACAAGTGTTGTGAGAGTGTGCAACATCCACTAACAGTGATGTCTTGGTGTTTGGATGACACACACTTTGTAGGAAGTAAAATTCTTATACTACGGTCGGTTATACTGTGGTTGTCACACAGTTGTTTCTCTACATAGGATCTGGATATTATATCAAGCATTCTGGTTACTGGATCTATGGTTTTAGATCTAGATTTGGGTAGTTTCCCAATCTGGGTACTTTGACACTATTCTAAAGGTGTTTTAGAATGGACGACTTCTAGAATGGTGGTGTACCTACAGGTGATGGAGTCATCCTCTCTAAAGGTGTCTTACAGACTAAAGGGGGGAGAGATGTGCATGATTGGCATATCACTTGCTTAGGTAATTGAGTCAATCATGAGATGTCAAGTACCATACCAGATATTGTTTTTGCACTAGCTGCAATAAGTTTATATATTAATCCAATCCTGAATAAACGTTCGGAAGCAGTGTATGAACATAAGTGGATGTTCTAGGGATTTGATAACGGCAGCCTCTTTCGGGAGACGGTTATCATTCTAGGCTTCCAAGATGACCTGGATGATAGAGTGATTGTCTGAGTTATAGTTTTCCCTCTTTCGAGAGGCAGTAGTTTGGACAGGTGGTCCAAGCGGATACTGAGGGAGGCATGGCGAAGGATACTGATTAAATTCAGTGGACGGTACAGTCTTAGAAGTTTATGGATTTGGAGTTCATTTGTGAACTGGGTCCCATCAGATATCCAGACATATTCTAAGATAGGTATTGCTCATTTCGGGAGATGACTTTCTCCGCGAACTTGAGATAAAGAGAGACAGAGAAAGAAACATTGGAGCGGATCCACTCACCGAGGCTAATTCTCAAACGCAATTGTTTTACAAACGAGTTTTATGAAACTGATTAGTAGAGAAGTTGGGTGTTCAGTATCGCACGGGTTGTGAGTATGCGACACCGCAATAATTAGCCTTAAGTGCAAGTGGAAGATTGTTGGTTATAGTGCCCTCAAGTCAATTATTGGATCGCAGGAACGTGATTGCAATGATTGAGGGAGGACCTATACCGGTAGGACAGTCTTACTCGAGATGATAGTATGCTATCTGGTTTGTCTTTATTATCATGTACATATTTTAGGTGATATTACAGATCACTATTACATGTTGATAGAGCCTATAGGATTCTTGCTTGACTACCAACAGTATGATGGTGATCATATACGTGAGAGTTGGGTGGTCTATAAGCACATCCTTAAAATGTCCCTAGTCGTGTGAGTTTCGAGATTAGGCATTGATACTCCAAGAGTAGACTAGTGTATATTGATCGAGACCCCGACGAGGGGCGGTGGCCGGTCTCACAAGCCATTGGTGTCAGTTGGTTCACCTAAAATGTATACAGGTGCTCATTGGGTTATGAGTACACCGGACGGACTCGCCGGGAACATGCTAGTTGGTATTATACCTATTGTCAGATAGCAGTTCCCAGGTGACATGTGTATAGGTTAGTCTATCGACCTGAGATCGTCATTTGTCTCGTGTGAGTTCCCACTATGCTTTGATTACTACCCTACCACGGCTCAAAAGAGTCGTACTAACATGTTTTAGTTGGGTATAGTCCCGAGCAACATGGAGGCAGTGAGCGGATCGTCAGGGGATTCGTCTCTCCCGGTATTGGGGGTTGATGTCGCGGAGTGCATAGGTGGAAATCACTAGAAATCCTTGGCCAAGATAGTCGAGAATTACTGATTCGGATCAGTAGTTTCTCAGGTGGTGATGGGCTTCATACCGACACTAAATGTCGCGTTATTAGGGGTCTGACTTTATCCACCCCCTAGACTCGATATGCGATACTCATAGATGAATGGACCAGACTGTACGGATATTGTCACTGTCAGGCTCAGTAGGGTTTCAGGATGAGTTTGCTCGTTGGCCTCCCTTTCGCTCAATACCTGGGTAGCCGTTACGTACAGCTAGTGCCACTGACGTGCTTGTGGTTAAACCCACTGCCATCATATTGACGAGTTTTTAGAGTCCCACATAGAGGGTTTCACTGCTTCGGGCGAAACGTTGTAGAGGCCGTATGGTTTTATAGCAGGATTCGATCATATTCGTGCACTTATGCACGGATCATGATCGGATCGATAATACTAGTGGGCTTTGGTTTAAGCCAGATCCTAATATTATATTGTTGGATTATTTTCGTCTCATTGTATTCGTATTCAGTCGGAATACGGATGCGGGTATGTACATACGAATGAGGGGTATTCTTGTAATGCGTTACAAGATTACCTTAAAGTTGCTATTTCTTTTCATTAAACATTTAGGTTAATGTTTATTAGGTGGAAAGTGTGAGTGCATGCGCTTGGTGACTCATAGCTATGAGTCATGAGATGATTCATGGTGATGTAGGGGTTTTTGTTTTGGCAAAGATATTTGTGTGAGATATTTGGTAGTGAGGATGGCAGATCCTTTTTGGGGAGTTGCTTTTCTTGAGTTTCCATTTTTTCTCACAAAAATAACACACACAAAAGACTAAGCTAAAAACAACTCAGGTAAAAGGCAGACACTTTTCTTCACTTGCCTTTTTCTTACGAGCTCACACTTTCTTCACCTCATGGCATCATCTTCAACCTCCACCCTACATGTCTCATGTGTTGAGAAACCTAGGGTGTATTGAGACAAAATAATCACACACTCTCTACTTCATCTTGGCTATCTAGGCTAGCAAACTAAATACTCGAATTGCTTCGGTTTTGAGGTTGGAGCCCGTAATACTAATCCGTGACGTGGATCTTCTTTGATGAGGGAGACCGGAGATCAAACTTGATCAAGGAAGCCACGAGGAGCTTGGGACAGAGGTTGAAGACCGAAGGACTCGGATCGTTTGGTATAACCTCTCTAAACTCCTTTTCATATAGCTAGTGTAGGGTTAATGGTACGATCCGGGAATCGAGTTCTGTTTGCGCCGGGTTTTTAGAGTTTTTATTTCGCATTTGGCCACAGATTGATGGCTGGGGCGCTGGCGTAACCCAACAGACTTAACTCACATAGAGCCTTGTTGTAGATGGATAAATTGTTGTTCCACGTCGAACCAGGCAGTCTTTGCGAAATACTTAGCATCGAAGAGCTCTCGGAATGTCTTCCACTCGATTGGCTGTTCGAGACGGGTCTCTTCGGCCTTTCACTAAAACCTAGCATTTTCAGTGAGCTGGAGTTTTGCAATACAAACCCAAGCAACACATGGGCCGCCGCTAGGTCATTCTCAATACTCTGAGCCCATTCTTCCGGTTCTAATAGGCTCTCTTTCCTAGAAATTTTTTTCGGGTGCAACGCCCGAAACTGATTCATGCATGGTGCCTCCGCTTCAGGTCGAGCTAATCCTTGGTGAAGGTGTCACGCCCCGCTTCTCAATACACTCAAATACGGGAATGTAACAAAACCAACCATGCTATCTACGGTAAGGAAACATCCTTCCATAGTCACATTATGACTGTCAGTTAGTAATCAAGAATAATATAATAATAAATCTATCTATCAGATGTCCAATAGCCATGCGAAATAATAACAGGAAACAATAGTGGAAGCAATAACAATCCAAAGAAATAAAGAAATAATAACTGATAGTTGTCCTTCACGGGCTCACACCAATAATTCCAACAAGTTCCAAACAAGAAAGAAACTAAACTATGGCTAACAACTAGATCAGTGGAATGCTCCTTATTGATTGGGAAGCTTCTCAAAGTACTTACGATCCTTCTGTGCTAAAGTCAAAGGATCTGGGCCATGCAAAATCCAGATGTCAGTGTGTTATAACTATCATAATAATAATATGAACAATAGGTGATATATTATGTCATGTGCAAGAACTTAATGTCATGAATATAAACAATAAGCGATAACAATACATGTGATGCAATAACCAAGATATCAGTATCAACCATATCATGTGTATCTGAAGAGTTCATATCTCTATGTTATCTATCCTAAAGGTATTTGAAACCAATTAATATAATTCTTAATGTAACTCAACTGTACATATCCTGTTCATTCCCTACGGGACTACGATACAATATATCCCGTTCTTTCCCCACAGGACTACGGTACAATCAACAATGGTTATTCCGTTCACCCCCGGAATCACGACAACAATAATATCCTCTCGAGTTACATTTCAGTTACATCCTTGTTTTCCCATTTTCCCTAGGTTTCAGGTTCATGTCAGGTATCAATATAATATCCACCTAATGCCAACATAGGAACAATCATGCACATATCTTGTCTAGCAAGACAATAAGTTAAGTCAATAAGGATAATCCGGTCAATAAAATCAATATCTTGTCAATATATGCTAGTGAATGATCATTTATACCGTGCAACGATAATTACACACACCCACACACCAATTAGAATTAAAATACCATAAACTTGTTTAAATGTTCCGGATGTAAAATACCCATAATCTAAATATCGATGCATTCTATTATTATTTAAACTACTCCAGCATATGTTAAATTAAATATATCGACCTAAATTATTATAAATTAAACTTATATTTTTTAAATTCACTAACGACATGAAATGATAAAATATAATAATGTTACGGCGAAATATAAATGTTTGCCGTAACTATAACATATAGCAAGTAAAAACTTTCCTCAAACTATCGATCATGGAGACGACGACACGTGAACTCAATGTGACCCAAGATCGAAGTTTGGACTTCGTCCTGGACATAGTCCTGGACTTAGGCTCAGTCAAGAATTTGGCTTGGCTTTAACTGCCGGCGAAGGAACAAGACAACGGTGATCGTGGAGATGATGACAAAAGGTTTGCTCTGTTGAAGTCAGTTGCTCGGATTTGATGTAGCCAAGAGTTGATGCCACGGGGAAAGAGGAAGAAGAAGCAGATGGCAGCAACGACAAGGTGAAGGCTGCTAGGGTTTGCGTCCGAGATGGGGTGCAGGCTATGGGTTGTAGGGTTGCATGATGAGGGTTCTTGGTTGAAGATGAAGGATTTGAGGGCTGGAGCTTGTCACTACTATAATAAGGGGTTGCCCCTACAGATATAGAAATCTGTAGGGGCAACTTTTTATTGCCCCTATGGATTAATCCACAGGTCCAGCAATTTGCCTCTACGGTGCCCTATGAATTAATTAAAAATATTTAAATGCAATCTTTTATTTGCGCCTACGGAGCCGTAAGAGAAAGACCTATGGATTATTCCGTAGGGGCAAAGAAGGGTTATTTATAAAAAAAAATAAAGCCAAGAAATTTCCTCACCGTTCCCAAAATTTCTCAACTCCCCCGCGATCGATCCTGCGCGCGCCTCCTCGCTACCATACCCGCGCACCTCCTCATTGCCGGTACGCCCATCGTCAACTTCCTCATCATCGTTGGCCCACCACAAAGACCCGCGAGCTTGTCGTCGACTGTATCTTGTCGACAGCAGAATTCCCGGCCTCCTGCACCTCATCGAGCTATTTGCCGCTGACAAAACTACTATTGAGGTGAGTTAATTTGAATTTTGAACTTATAATTATGCTTATTTTTGTGTTATTGTTGATTTTAGGGTTACGGTTACGGTTACTAGTATACGGCCGGGTTAACTAGGGTTAGGGTTAGGGTTAATTAGGTCGGGTTAGGGTTAGGGTTTGGGCTAGCGTTAGGGTTAGGGTTAGGTTTAGTGTTAGGGTTAGGGTTAGGGTTAGGTTTAGTGTTAGGGTTAGGGTTAGTTTGGGTTAATTAGGTAAAATAGGGTTGGTGATGATTAGGGTTAGGGTTAGTTTGGGTTAATTAGGTAAAATAGGGTTGGTGATGATTAGGGTTAGGGTTAATTTTGGTTTGGGCTAGAGTTAATTTGGTTTGGGGTTTGGGTGATGATTAGGGTTAGGTTAATTTGGGTTAGGGTTAATTAGGTAAAATAAAGTGTATTTATGTCTGGGTGTTGATTAGGGTCAATTTTGGGTTAATTATGGATAATTTGAGTTAGGGTGTTGATTAGGGTTAATTAGGGTTAATTGGGTTAATTTTGGGTTAATTAGGGATAATTTGAGTTAGGGTGATGATTAGGGTTAATTTGGGTTAATTCGGTTAATTTGGGTTAATTAGGGTTAGGGTTTAGGGTGCACGAGTTCCTTCACGACGATACTCGATGATAACGTAAACGCACAATTTTACCGTAAACGCAATAAAAATTTACCCTAAACTAAAAACCTTCGAACCCTTAATAACGAAACATAAACGTAAAACCTATTCAAGTTAAATGTTCAACTTAAATCTAATATATGATACTCAATGATAATATGAAACTTTCATATTCTTATCGATACTCATATGTGAGAATCAAAGTGCGACTTAGTCCCCGTCTATCGGTTAACATACATTCGATATTCGTCGTGACATAGAACTATACGAAGGTTGTTAAATATCGGATGGTATAGTTCGGTACTGACAACCGTCGTGTAGTCTATGTGACAAGAAAATTCAATCATACGATAACCGATAGATTTGTCCAGTGTGGACAAGTTAGGAATGTATAAAGCAAACACCTGCATTCAGTTGTGTTTTCATTCGTTTCAAGTTATTTCATCGGTACTTTTCCGCTGGTTATCCATGTACAAAGATAGATTAGATATTCATTTCAACGTTGTTTCACAGCATTGAAATGATTATCTATTCTATTACAGTGTACTCGGAGAATAGCAGGGAGGTGCTGCCGAAATTTACTCGAAACAGATGAAAGCACAAGCGAATGGATTTCTGCTCTATACATTCTTAATAGGATAGAAGTCTTACCCCCGACAGCCGAAACACACACATACAACACGAATACACAATAAATGCACACACAAAGCACATACACACTAACAACGCTACACTTAAGCGAAATCATAAATTGAAACACACATATACAGAATACAACTCGTACTTGGGTATCTTCAAATCTAACTTTGTTTATCGATAATTTATTCTTTTCAACGACAAACTTGCCGCTACAGAATTTTTTCTTTGTCAGTAACCATCGCGTTCTTAGATTTCTCAATATAATCACCATAACCTACAATTTATATGTTATACAGTCTAACATGGCATATGAGTACATTAGAGTTAAGGACTGGATGTACGTGGATTGGCAACAGCGCATGCAATCTAATTTTGTCGCAGGAGTAGCTGCTTTTGTTGAATTTGCACGCGCACATAATAAGATCGTGTTAGAGAAGATTCTCTGCCCATACGATAGATGTGGGAATAAGTTCTGGCAGAAGGTAGAAATTGTAGAGTTTCACATCATTAAACATGGTTTTACTAGACTTTATACAACTTGGCTATATCACGGGGAAGGACAAGAAGAAGACAGTAATGCGGCAGAAGAAGAAGGAGAAGATGGTAATGAGGCAGAAGAAGAAGAATATAATAACTTCTTTTCAGGAGAATAAATGGAGAATATGATAGAGGCTGCCTTAGGTGATAGTATTCCTACCGAAGATGACATTCCTTCTGGCCAAGGACCGCATGTGGATAAGTATGAAAAGTTCATGAATGATGCTAGAAGACCAATTTATGAGAATGCAAAGTATTCAACCCTATCATGGTGGTTCGTCCAACTTTTTCAGAGTAAGTGCCTAAATGGATAGAGCAACAAGTCATTCACGATATTTCTGAAGTTCCTGAAAGATTCCATGCTCCCGGGAAATAACGTGTCCGACAGCTGGTACGAAGCCCAGAAGATGTTGTATGATTTGGCTCTGAAGTGTGAGAAAATTCATGCATGTCCTAAAGATTGCGTGTTGTACCGGAATGAGAATTCAAATTTGAAACAGTGTCCAACATACGGAGATGCCAGGTATAAGCCGAAAGAATCTGATAAGAAGCCCGATATACCTGTCAAGGTAACATGATACTTTCCCATAACACAGAGGTTGCAGAGGCTATTCAAGTGCAAGAAAACAGCCGAGACAATGATTTGGCATCACCATACTGCTCCAAGTGAAGATGGAAAAATGAGTCATCCAAGAGATTTATCGACATGGAAAGATTTCGATAGGAGGCACGAAATATTTAGTAGTGATCCTCACAATGTCAGGCTCGGACTCACCAGTGATAGCTACTGCCCATTCAACTATATGGCTGGAAACCACAGCATATGGCCCGTTGTAATGATAGTTTATAATTTGTCGCCTTGGTTGGCTATAGATTAATCCTACTTTATGATGACTCTTCTTATTGATGGACCAAACTCACCGGGAAACAATATCGACGTCTATCTCCAACCTCTGATCGATGAGTTAAAATCTTTATTCATTGATGGTGTAGAGACTTACGATGCAAACATAGATACAACCTTCACACTACGTGCGGCTTTAATGTGGACAATTAATGACTTTCCTGCGTATGGAATGCTATCAAGTTGGTCCATACATGGTCACAAAGCATGTCCTTATTGCCATCAATATACAACATCGAAATGGTTGTATTTTAGCAGGAAGGTTTGTTATGGCAGCCATCGGCGTTTCCTGCCACTAGACCATCCCTATAGGTTAGACGCTGCTCACTTTAATGGTCATCAGGAGCTTCTTGGGCCTCCAGCCTCATTGTCCAGAGAGGACGTGACTGCTTAGTGGGCAATAATGTGACCTTCAGGATAGATCCGACAAAACCGGTCAAACCACCCTATTAGAACAACTTAAGTATTTTCTACGAGCTTCCGTACTGGTCAATAAATTTAGTGCATCATTGTCTGGACGCCATGCATATAGAGAAGGGAGTATCCGAGCACGCTCTCAACTTGCTTCTTTGTAAAGACGGAAAATCGAAAGACAGCCTCTGTGCTCGGATGGATCTTCAGGACTGGGATTAAAAGTGAATTACATCATAAACCGATAGTGGGTAAAACAGACAAGTTTGTACTTTCCAATGCTACATATCATATGTCACAACCGGAGAAGAAAAGGTTCCTGCATGTGTTGCATGATTTGAAAGTTCCCACAGGTTTTCTCAGGATCATTTAGGAAGAAGATAAAAATTATGAAAGCCAAGATCGATGGGCTGAAAAGTCATGATCACCATTTTATTATGGATCACTGATTGAGAAAGATATTTTATGCTTATGCATTTTGTGATCAAAGAATTTACCGCAATAATTAACGGTGTCGCTTGGTAGCTAGCCGGTTGAGTACGGGTCGGTCCACAGGAAAATGGATTCCTTTTCTTTATGTTTTAACGAGTTAAATCCAAAAGATTTTGAGTTTTATTTTATGATCTAAGAATGAGATAAAAGTTTATAAAAAGAATTCTAGGGTTAAGATTAGGTTAGTTTGGAAAATCAATTATTCTCACCGCTTTCTTTGCCCTAATTAAGAACTTTTAGGTGTTAAGGTAATAGTTAACAAAGGGGATTAGCACGATCGGGAAGAAACTAGGTTTCTTCCCTTTTGTCCTTGTCCGTTCTTTCTTAACTCTTAGCCATAACCTCCATGGAAATCATACACAACCAGTCTTTAACTATGGTATCACCGCTACCTCGTGGGATAGGGTGCCGTAGTGAGCGGTGTGTGTATGTATGCATAGAGTCCTACTTTAAAATGTTGAACGGGCAAGAAAAGGGTGAGAGATTTTCATCTCTCAAATCTTCCCCAAACCTAACCCTAACAAGTGAGGAACTACTCACTCATTAGGGAATTGATAAACGAGTTCATTTTTTATGGTTTTAATTTAATAACTATGGCAGATAAAAAAAAATCTATAACTACGGCGGATAAAAAAAATTTATAACTACGGCAGATAAAAAATTTATAACTACGGCAGAAAAAAAATTCAAGATAGAAAAAACTTACTTCTTTATTGATGCACTCCTTGACAGATTACATGGAGTTGAAAATCTAAGATCTAGAAATTAAAAGAGGCATCTCAAAAGAGGCACCCAAAAAGAGGCACCAGAATTATTGGCCGTTTGCTCTCCTATTTATAGATACAGGAAACCTTAGGTTACATTCTGATCCATTCATAAATTTACAAATCTACCCTAAGAAGACCCGGTCAACGCACCGTCTTATCCACCGACACGTGCATTGCACGGCCGCGGATCCGCGGCCAAAAGCCATGTTTGGCCGCAATTCCGCGGCCGTTTGATGGGCTATTGGGCTCATTTCTTTAGGGCTGCTTCATGTTGCATTTTACTTCTGGTTTCTTCACTTGGTTTCTCAGAATATCTTCTATTTTCTTCCAGATTTCCACAGTGCAGAATGTTGTGGACTTTTACCGTTAGTTTCGTGTCGAAGTTTTGAATCTTGTGCTGCCCTCATACATTGTGCAATCGAACTGTTCATTGATCTTCATTTGTTCCTTAAACTGGTAGGCGGCATCATACAGATTCATCTATTTATTAGTCATAGTCTCATATTTATAGCGTCTTTTCACCATTTTCACTGTATTTGTTCTGAGAATCTGTAACCTGCAACTATTTAGCAGACATGGATCAAAAACACCTATTTATTTGCAATATGATTAAGAATGGGGAATATAATAATGCAAAATTCTGATATGAACAAATACCCCCAAACTTATCTTTTGCTAGTCCCGAGCAAAGCCATTTTTATTCTCAACAAAATCCTAACCTCACTTTCGCAGGGAATCGCGATTGCACTGAGCTCGTGCAACAAGCCGTTAAACCTCTAGGTGTCCCTAGTAGGAGGAGTGTTGTCTCCTGAGGGTTTTCAGCGGATACTACCCACAAAATCCGATCAATTTGGCCTGTTGAATTTCATTCTTCAATTCGGTGTTCTAGCAAGAAATCTATTATCTTCAACTTAGAAATTATCAACCCGTATTTTTCACTCACTTATTATTTAACTTAAGATCGTATATGTTCTGTAAATTTACTTAGTTTTCAGCATCTTTTGAATTTTCCTTCTAAGGTTCCATCTCAACTTAGGAATTTTTATCATCTCTACTGAAGATATAAGCCCTATCTTTCATTCCTATCTCTCATCCAAACCCCAATCATATACCCCTACGTGTGTGTATGTATCACCCCTACACTTGGAAATTCAATTCAAGCTATTATACTCTTCTCCATCATCCAAAGTATTTTTAGTTGGTGAATCTTAGATGAAATTGCTCACACATCCTTCATGCGACCGTTAATACTTCTTGAGGTACTAACGACCGATTACAAAATGTGTTTGCGCATTAAGGCGTAATTCCTCGTCTTATAATACTTAAGGCTTTAGTAGTGACTTCCAAACCAGTTGGTCTAAGGCACTAGGTGATAAAGCATCCTTGCTATATATATTTTTTATTTTACGCAGCCTTAAGTAATTACAAAACCAGTGTTCATTTTTTTATATCTCTTTATTCACACTTATAATTTTATTTTCCTTCATACTAAGGATTTTAGACAAGAGCATTTCAAGGTATCCTCTATTATTCCAAGCTTCAAGGTTCGTGTTTGTGCAAGCTGTAGGGTATATATTTTCAGAATTTAGACTTAAGCTTAGGAATTTTTTTTTCAGACTTACACTTTAATAAAAATTCAACACTCTTCCTTTATTTTGACTTAGCCCAAGAAGTGAACTCAAAATTTGCCTATTTCTAAGTAAACTACAAAGACATATATTTTCTACCGTTAAATTTTAAGAAAGGTTATTTTTAGGGTTTTTAATTTACTAAGTCTAGGATCTAATTTTTCCTAGCTAGTTAACCGTCTTGTCGAACTTAAGTCAATTATGGCCAAAATTGAATTTTTCAATTTTTAAAATTTTTAAAATTTTTCAATTTTTATGGGTTTTTAAAATTAGCATGCAAATGCAAAAATATACATATGAATGCGAAGGAAGAAAGCTTACCGAGCACACCCCCAAACTTAAACTTGACAATATCCTCACTGTCAGGCTACACCAAGAGAGTCAAAATTGTCGGCACTCCCCTGTTTAATTTTTTTTTTATAATTTTTTTTATTATTATTATTAACAGAAAAAAAACAAAATATATATACAAAAAGCTTCCCACCAAACTTAAGTGAAACAGTGTTTCCACTATTGAAGCATTAAAGTTCAGAGTTAGGGAGGAGAAAAACACAGTATCAAGCTATACAAGGTCTTACACAGCCCAAAGGTTAGCACCAACCATTCAAAAATTTTATCGTTATAATGGTGTGATTGGTGAAAGAATGGTGTGTAGAGAAAAGAAATGAAAAACACACGAGACCATGTGGAGATAGAAGCAGTATACGGTCTCGGTGGAGGAGAAGAATGGCGGAAGGGAAAAATAAATGGTGGTGGTGGTTCGACTTCTTCGGGTGGAGGTTGATTAATCACAAAATCCGTGTCGTTTAGGAATGCAAGTTCGTCAGCAAAAAGTTCTTCAAAACTCTCATCGATGTAATTGAACATTTTGCTGTCAGTAAGTTTTGTGCCAGAATTTATCAGACTTGATTTGTCAAAAATTATGGAGGCAGGAACTCGAAAAACTCATCTACCTCATTTTCAAATGTATCCAAATCAAGTTGGCTTTCTGGAATGATCAAACTTGAATTATCGGATTGTGATTCATCAACACTCACTGAAATTATAGGAAGAATAGAAGAGGAACCTGAGAAAGTGGGAGAAAGAAGTTGAATACGACCTTGAGGGTGGAGATGGAGTGTATAAATTAGCACATTTTGTAATGACCGATGTGTAAAAAGCGATTATGCTAATCTATCAACCCACTGAGAAATGAGGTCAAATCTCTCAAGATTCGTAAGCAAACATGGGTATGTTGAACTTGGTAAACCAGACATTGGAAATGAAAGCGATACGGTCTCTTGCGTGGTCGGAACGATGGAAAGGACGAAGGGGAGTGATTTAGGAAGGGCCACAGTTAAAGGATCAGGAAGGTGTACATAGTCGGTGGAAAGAACAGGATGAATTGGAAAATCCGACTCATCAAATAAAACTGGTTTATCCTCAATAATTTTCTCAATATTCTCCTCAAAATTTAGCTTATCCATGCCATTCTCATCAAAATCAAGACGCATATGAAGTTCGGGAAAAACATTTAATGATTCAGGATGATGAATTGGAGAGAAAAACTCGGCCAAATCTGCGGGTTCATCATCCAAATTATTTCCTGCGTAAATATCCTCAATCAACTGAAAATCAATTTTTTTAGACACCTCATCAAAAGCATAGATATTTATCAATTCAGGTTCTAGATTGGAGGTGTAAAGGTCAAAATGATTGGTGATGGTTTCACTCGAAAGGGACCCTTCACAATCTGGCAAATCAAGCACTACAAAGTCGCACAACTCATTGAACGTTTTATTTTCAACTGGTGAATCATTTAGGACACTTGATAGACATTCAAAACCGGAGTTGTGAGATTCAATTAGGGATGGGTAGGTTTGATTTGGAAGGATGCACAGCTCACTCTCTTCACTCAAATTCTCAATCTGTCCAACCGCCTCATCATACATTGGAAAATTTGGAGCTAGTTGGAAACTAGCTACCGGTTCACTAGGTTGTTTTGATGAATTAAGGGCGGCAATGGACGCATCCAGATTCCTCATCTGTTGGTTTGTCGCTACAATATAAGCTTCCAACGACTGTTCCAGACTAGACATGGGTTGTGAAGGGGTTTCAGTAAAAGATTCAAAGTTGTTTGGATACTGGAAACTCCCAAATGGCTGTGTAGAAGCAACGTCTAGGGAAGGTGCGAAAGTCGGGTAGGATTGGTAGGAATTGAATGGTTGGACAGGAGTAGGATCAACATTTGGATAAAAAGGTGAATGGACTTGTTGATCCCAAGAACTGAAAGTGTTGAAAGGAGTAAAAGATCGGTTATGAGATTGTTCAATATGTTCAGCAATAGATATGGGTTTCGGAGTTACAACAGGACTCGAAGAGGGAGTATCAATATAGGAAGGTGGTGAAGGTTGAAATGGTTGATATAAGGTGGGTTGCGGAGTCCAACTGTTTCTCCTAGACGCGTCTATTCGATCTTTCAAAGAAATTTTGGGCATGGAGGGGTCGTCCGTAATTCGACCAAAACAATGCGCGTAGGAAGCAATGTTTGGATGAGGGTACCAAAGTTCGGCAAGAGTTTTGCGAGGTGGGGTACCCATGATGTAAGAAAGGAGAAAAAAGAATGTGATGGTTTTTTTTATTTTTTATTTTTATTTTATAAAAAAAAATTTAAAAAAAATTGTTTGTTTTTGGAGTTTTGAAATTTTTGAAAGTGTTTTTTTTTAGAAAGAGTTTTTGCAAAATTTGTACGGACTACTACACACTTTCAAACAATCACAATATAAGCATGCACAATCAAGCCTAGAGCTAGGGTCTCCTAAGTCAACTAGACTGCTCCTAACCGTTCCAAAGAGCAAGTTGTGAGATTCTCGAATCGCCTCTTCACCGCCAATTGTGGCCAGGTAAGCACAAGTAAAGAAAGGAGGGATCCTCTCACGAATCACCATGAGATGGGCCTTTTAAAATTACCTTTCCCACTTGTCTAGCCTAGGCATCACAAACTCAGGTTTAGATAAATGACCGATGCCTGCAACCTTTCCTTCGTCCTAATGAGCACGACAGTCCTTATTGGCTGAGTCTAATATTTTTTTAATTAACTCGAGGGTTGATGCAAAATGCTTTTTGTGATTTCTGGGGTCTTAGAAAGGGTAATGAAATCCCCACTGAATCTGGATTGGTGTTATAGCCCCTTAAAAGTCCGTTTTAAAAATGCAAATTGTAAGCACACAAAAATCTAAAACACTTTCAATTTTTTTTTATTTTGCAGCGCAAAGAATCCTGCACAAAAACAATTTATTGGAGAGGGATAAAAAAAATTTTTGCGCAAAGAACCCTGCAGGAAAATTTTTCAGTAGAGTTCAGAGGGTAGAAGAGAGGACAAAAATACTTACAGAGAATTTTGGGATGCTGACGTCTGCAGTTGACCGTGGTCAAACCCTTGAATCTGCCGCGGTTCCGCGGCGGTTTTGTTGGTTTAGATCTCTAAAAAATTTCTCTGTGTTGTTTGGATTCTCCCATGTTTGTTCAGATTCTCTGTTTCTTGATTTGTTCACTGGGATTTTCCAGATCTGAATCAGTCCATTTTCTTTTTCTGCACAATTCACACAATACCTCTAAAAAAGAACAAGATGAATTTTTTTTTTGTATTTTTCAGTTTTTATGGTTTAAAATTTTTCAATTTTTTATTTTTTTAACCCGAAATTACACAAAGAAAGAGACTACCATCTCCTCGGCAACGGCGCCATTTGATTGAGCAAGATATTTTATGCTTACGCGTTTTGTGATCAAAGAATTTACCGCAATCAATAACGGTGTCGCTTGAAAGCTAGCCGGTTGAGTACGGGTCAGTCCACAGGGAGATGGATTCCTTTTCTTTATATTTTAACGAGTTAAATCCAAAAGATTTTGGGTTTTATTTTAAGATCTAAGAATGAGATAAAAGTTTATAAAAAACTTGCTAGGGTTAAGATTATGTTAGTTTAGAAAATCAATTATTCTTACCGCTTTCTTTGCCCTAATTAAGAACTTTTAGGTGTTAAGGTAATAGTTAACAAAGGGGATTAGCACGATCGGGAAGAAACTAGGTTTCTTCCCTTTTGTCATTGTCCGTCCTTTCTTAACTCTTAGCCCTAACCTCCATGAAAATCATATACAACCGGTCTCTAACTATGGTATCACCGCTACCTCGTGGGATAGGGTGCCGTAGTGAGCGGTGTGTGTATGTATGCATAGAGTCCTACTTTAAAATGTTGAACGGGCAAGAAAGGGGTGAGCGATTTTCATCTCTCAAATCTTCCCCAAACCTAACCCTAACAAGTGAAGAACTACTCACTCATTAGAGAATTGATAAACGAGTTCATTTTTTTATGGTTTTAATTTAATAACTATGGAAAATAAAAAAAATCTATAATTACGGCAGATAAAAAATTTATAACTACAGCAGATAAAAAATTTATAACTACAGAAGAAAAGAAATTCAAGATAGAAAAAACTTACTTCTTTATTGATGCACTCCTTGACAGATTACATGGAGTTGAAAATCTAAGATCTAGAAATTAAAAGAGGCATCTCAAAAGAGGCAACCAAAAAGAGGCACCAGAATTATTGGCCTTTTGCTCTCCTATTTATAGATACAGGAAACCCTAGGTTACATTCTGATCCATTCATAAATTTATAAATCTACCCTAAGAAGACCCGGTCAACGCACCGTCTTATCCACCGACACGTGTATTGCACGGCCGCGGATCCACGGCCAAAAGCCTTGTTTGGCCATGGTTCCGCGGCCGTTTGATGGGCTATTGGGCTCATTTCTTTAGGGCTGCTTCATGTTGCATTTTACTTCTGGTTTCTTCACTTGGTTTCTTAGAATATCTTCTATTTTCTTCCAGATTTCCACAGTGCAGAATGTTGTGGACTTTTACCGTTAGCTTCATGTTGAAGTCTTGAATCTTGTGCTTCCCTCATACGTTGTGCAATCGAACTGTTCATTGATCTTCATTTGTTCCTTAAACTGGTAGGCGGCATCATACAAATTCATCTATTTATTGATCGTAGTCTTACATTTATAGCGTCTTTTCACCATTTTCACTGTATTTGTTCTGAGAACCTGTAACCTGCAACTATTTAGTAGACATAGATCAAAAGCACCTATTTATTTTCAATATGATTAAGAATGGGGAATATAATAATGCAAAATTCTGATATGAACAATCACCTTCTCCCTTTAGCCCTCAGGACTTCTCTTCTCGAATCAGTTGGTCTAGTCATTACTGACCTTTGTTGCTTTTTTAGAGAATTGTGCGCTAAAACCTTGGATGTTGTGACACTGGAGAATCTAGAAAATTTTATTGCATTGAAACTTTGCAAGTTTGAGCGTATTTTTCCACCGTCATTCTTCGAAAGGTACGTGAAATTTTTTGTTTCACGCAATTTGTAAAATTATTGTTGTCCTATATGCCTGTACTTATTTATTTAACATATTTTTCTTTAGCTACCTCTACACTCTAAAAAAGTATATACGCAATAGAAATTGACCAAAGGGTTCTATCATGCAAGATTATTTTCTAGATGAAGTAACCACTTTTTGTTCCCGCTATCTGGACGAGAACATTGAGACGAAGCTTAACTGGCCTTGGAGAATTCAGGACGGGCCATATGGTAAAGCGTTCTATAAGAGAGTAGACATTGTGTTTATCAAAAGGATATATCGGTTTATCCTCCTCAATAGCGTATGTCTTGAAGAAATTAGAGAGTAAGTTTTTTTGAATTAATTGCTAGATTAGTGTTTTTTTGTGTATGAAATGATATAATATTAATGTCATAATTTATTGTTGAAAACATAATTCATATTAATAAGGCACATGAGGTGCATCGTGATTGGAATGATGAACGATTGGAAAAATATCATCAGGATAATTTTTGAAATTGGGTTGCAGATCATGTAAGTTGTTCAAATAATATGTTATTGCTACTAGTCTTAATCTAAACTTATATTTTTATGTATTTTTCGTAAAATTTGTTTTGTCAGATCCACGATCCGAACATGTTTGCATCATTAGAGAGAGATTCAAGATGTTTAGCTCAGTTTCCTAGTATGTTGGTTACATATTATAAAGGATTCGGTGTCCTTGGATACAAATTTGAAGTTAAGGATATAGAAATATCTCGAACCACTCAGAATAGTAGGATTCCGACGGTAGGATCGGATGGTGTGATTTATTATGGATACTTAAATTGCATACTTGGCATCTAATACCCCGGACGATCAGAACAGTTTTATATATTTCAGTGCACTTGGTACGATATACGAACCGATACGGATAAGTGGAGAAACTATCTCGGGACTTGGAAAGATGAATATGGATTGACTAGTGTGAACACACTTTGATTTTTTGGTCAGGATGATCCATTTATCTTTCCGAACCAAGTATTCCAAGTATACTATTCACAGTGCTTGAAGCATCCGGGATGGAGTGTCGTATGCCGTTGGAGACCCAGGAATGTTTACGATGTCCCAGAATTCGAGAATCGTATGGAGGACAACGATGAGGATGAAGAGGAGAGAAGACTTAGAGTGCTCCGATCATCTGTTTCAAAATACGAGTTGTTTTCGGCTGATCATGAAGTTACGTGGGTTAAAAATGATATCGATGATGAAATCCAAGTAGATATGTCTAATGTGTCCATGAAAAAAAAGGTTATCAGTACTGTTATATTATTACTTCACATTTCTACGATCTATACATATATTGCATGCATATGTAATGATTGTACTCTTATATAGGTTTGATGACGTCCGCCGGAGCAGCAAGGGGCGGCAGAAGCACCGGCCATGGCAACGGCAGAGGCAGAGTGGTTCTGCCCCCCGGAAAGCTGCGTTGGGAGCTTCATAGGGCTGGTCTTGCACCCCGATCGGTATCCCCTTCCGATGACTCCTTCCGTGTGGACTTTGCCACACCTTCAGGTATATTGCACGCATATTCATTTTGAATGTAATATTATAGATATACACGTATATTTATTTCAAAATTACTTATATAATCAATGTTTAATTGTCTAACTATTGGTGGTGCGTCCACATCGGAGGCAAAGGCCACCACCGCACCTGCTGGTATGTTTATATATCTTATAGTACATGCATATCCATTTAGAATATTATATCATAAATACACACACATTCTTTTTGCTCTTACTTAGATAATCATTTTTTGATTGTCTAGCTCTAGGTGGTGCCTTCACATCTCGGGCAGAGGCCACCACCGGACCTGCGAGTATGTTTATATATCCTATATTGCATGCATATTGATTTAAAATGTTATATTATTGATCTACACATTCTTTTTGCAATTAATTATATAATCTATTTTTAATTATCTTTTTATAGGTGGTGCGTCCACATCTAGCACAGAGGCCACTCTCACCACTTCCGTATCCTCCGCTCAGTCTGCAGGTTAGTTTGAATAAATATAAAATATTTATTCATTTTACATATCCTGTAAGAATAAACATGAACTTCATATAATTTTATCATCAATATTTATTTTCTAGCTGGAGGGGACGCATCCACGTCCAGGTCACCGGCTGTTCCTCACCGGAAGAACTATCGTCCCGCTCGTGCTGCTGTCTGGGCTCAGGCTCATGCTGCTGTCGCCGGAGGTATATATCGCACTTCAATTTTCGTTAATCCTTTATTTTTTAATGCCACTTTGTCTTAATATTCCTTGTCATGATATTTCTTGTAGATGCGGGGCAGCCCCATCCCGAGATGAGGACTCGAGGGCCGAATCAGTACTACAGGCTGAGGGAGGCACCATTCCCCCTCTTCTTTACCCCCGACTATCTCTATACCGACGATTATGCCGAGAGGTTCGGCCGATATATGGGGGATGAGAGCCGCATCCTAAAGAAGTATCCACTTCACGTTGAGTGGGGCGATCATCACTGGTGCTCATTTTCCTTCTTCTAGGATCAGGCTCGGGTATTAATATATATTTTCATTTGACTTATCCAATATATTCATTATTATTTAACACTTGCAATTTAAGTACATTATTTTTTGTATTTGTAGTTGGATTACGAATTTCAGCCTATACCCGACCCTGATCACCCAGAGAGTGTGCTCGATCTTCACGCTCTGTACAAGGGTCTAATGAAGAACATGCAATCAAAGGTCCGATACAATAGGAACGAGCTGAAGATCGACTACTATTCTCTGTGGATGGCGACCCCCGAGGCAAAGAGAGCGGCTCTCCTATATACTCCGGCATTTGTGAGAGTCGACGTAAATACATGGCCTCTCTTGTGCCAATATTTTGACTCTCAGCGCAAACAAGTTTGTAATTTAAATTTAATTCATTGTTTAGTATATAATTTTTTTGTGTTGCTTAATTAGAAAACTAAATCTGAATGTGTTGTGCAGAAACATGCCGATCAAAATAAAGAGAATAGGAAGTCCGCAAAGATGGGTCGCCCGACTTATACAAGAGGCTTGAGGAACATTACTCGTTCCATGGAGGCATCGGTAAATTACAATAAATCTATTTTGATATAATGTAATATTAAGAGTTATTTTATAATATTTGTAAATTTTTGCCGAATTGCAGAGAGCTCAGACCCTGGCGTAGGGTGGTACACCGAGCGTGCTGACCGTGTATCTTGCCGTCCACGGCATCTCGACAGATCCTGCCACGGGCGAGCTTTGATTCCCTGACACTGCTACACAGGAGTACCGTGTAAGTGTTAATATTTATTCTAACATGTTTGAAATTTTTGTTTTGAAAAGTTCAAATTTAAATGATATACATATATTTTAATGGTTAATGTGGGTGTAGGAGCGGGTGGTGGAGCAGGCGGAGGCATCGGAGATCGATTTTACTAGACAGACCGATCCGATGGTACTAACCCCAGTCCTAGACGCCGCACACGGAGGGCACCACGGAGGTTAGGAGAGAGGCCGGGGACTGGGTCTTAGCAGGGCCCATATAAAGTTGGACTCCACTCCGACGGTTACTTCCCCTACCCCCCGTGAGTGACGTCTACAGCATGATGTTGCCGCCTTGAAGACCACCGTCGAGAAGTTGAAGGAGATGTTGGTACGTATACTACTTAATAGTAAAGTATTATATCACATTATATATAGTAACATATGCAATATTAGTAGCCTGAGCTTATTTGATTGTAGACTTAGCTTTGATTAATCATACTTACATAAAACTATCTAATTAAAAGAAACTACGGTTTTCCAAACTAGATATCCAAACAAGGCCTAATTCCCTAAGTATTCTTACTCGTTTATTACACACAAAATTTAACAGATGCGACAGGCTGCTTCGGCTGCGGCTCCACATGCATTTCTTTCGGCTGCGGCTCCGCAAGCCACTACCTCGGCTGCGGTTGCGCAGACCACTCCTGCAGCTCCACAGGCCGCTCAGACTCCCGCATAGTACGCTCCTTCATTGGTCGAGTTTTTAACGACCCAGGGCTGCCCGAGGACCAAATGCACCAGATTACGGCATTTATCGGAGGCGAAGGAGCTGGACCGAGCTAGGGTAGCTTTTTTAAAATATTTTTTAGGATGTATGTACTTACTTGATACATATTGTATATATTTTGGACGATTTTGGTGGTTGTTTGATTGTTCACGATAATTTATATTGATATCGTATTCTGTTTGTTTATTTCTTTTATATATTATGCATGAGATGTTGATATGAATATTTCTATATTTGGTTATATGATGTATATATTATTGTGCACAGGATGGGGAAAAAACAGTAGCGCCATTTTAAAAAAAACTGATATTTTGTCCCTATGGATTAATCCGTAGGGCGATCCATTGCACCTATAGATTAATCCGTAGGTGAAATATTTTCCCCTACACAGTTATCCGTAGGGACAAAATATCAGGATACCTGATATTTTATCCCTATAGACTCAGTAACAGAGGTTAAACTTGCTCCTACGAATTTATCCATAGGGGCATTTATATGGACCTACGGATAAATCCGTAGGGGCAAGTATTTTATTTTATAAACCAATAAATTAAATAAATATTTTTCCCCTACGGAGTAACCCGTAGGGATATGTGTCCCTACGGAGTAAGGCATATGGGTAATTATTACTCCATAGGGGCATGTTCTGGGTGAAGACTTGCACCTGTGGCCTTTGCCCCTACGGGGGAATTTTATGGCCCTACGGATTAATCCGCAGGGGCAATGGTTTTCCCTTACGGCTAAATCCATAGGGACAACCCATTATTGCAGTTGTGTGTAGGGGAAATGGGTGCTGTGATGGTGGTGAGGGAAATGAAGAAGAAGAAGGTGAACGAAGAAGGTGACAGTGACTAGAATTGGGCTCGGTGAGTGCTAGGGAAGGCGTCGGTTTGAAGTCGGGTTCTGAGCAAGGTGAAGAAGACAGTTGTGGGTTTGGTTTGAGGCAAGGAGGTGGTGACAGTGGGCACGAGATGGTTGAAGGTTGAGGGAAGGAGGAGTGGCCGGCGATTGGGGATCGACGAAAGGGAAGGCGCAATGAAAGAGGTGAGGTGATGTGTCGATAGGTTGAAGGAGGATCGACGGTGAGGTGCTAGTGTTATGCGATCTTGGGTTGGTTTCAACTTTGGTTGCTCGGTGTTAGGGAGATTGGATCGAAGAAGAAGGTTGAAGGAGATGAGTTGTTTAAATAATATATGTAGAGAGAGAGAGATAAATTTCTGATGGGAGAGAGATGAGATGACGATTAATTATATATTGATTTGGATGCAAAATTCCGTAAAGCCGCCCCCCAATATTTGGTTTAAAAGTTTTAAATGGATTTTCTCAAATATCTTATCATAACAAATATTAAACTAGAATATATCTTATGTTTATAAATAAGATATTATCAAATTAGCAAACACAAATAAAATATCATAGGAAATAAATAAGATATTAGAAAACAATTGTTAGATATTAATTATCATCTATTAGCCACACTTATTTAATCATAATACATTCCATATAAAAATATTAAACTCCAAATTAATAACAGTTTTATATGCAAGCGGGTCGAGTACAAATATTATATCTTAAAGAAATTTGAACTATAGATTAAGACAAGATAAAATATGATTATCGTGTATAACCATCCGTACAATAATCACCACCCAATAACAATAATAATTTAAAATGCCCAACACATTTATAAAAACCACGTACGAATGTGCTAGGATGTTACAGAAAGAGTGCAGTCTGCTCCTACTGTCCTTTTAGTAGGCGCTTGATCGTCTCTAAAAGAATCGTTTGTTCATTGAGTGGAGCAGCAGTAGGTGGTGGTGGTGGTAGAGCTGAGACAGTAGGTGGTGGTGTACTGCCGTTGACGTTGGTATTGGTGTTGTTGTTAGGAGAATCCATCACCTTGACAAAAATAAAGATTAGGATAGATTTAAGGACATTTGAATTGAAAGGATTGTAAAAGTTATTGAATTTCATAATTCTTGGGGTATATTGCTTAAGACATCATGCAGAACTGATCTGCATGGGGCACCAATAAAACAAGTCACGTCCAGCTTCCTAATGGTCGGTAACGGTCATGTGACAAGCCCACAACATATTTGTGTTAAGAAGGTCATTTCTTAACATAAATACGTTAAGCATAAATAAGCAATTATACACAGTGCAAGAATAATAAAGCCTGAAATTTTCAACAACTGCATTTACATTCATTCCACAACTTTAATTACATAGATAGCTGTTCTTAAAAGAAAACAAATACAAATAACAAGAAAATCCAAAACATGTGGCATACTGGTACTGAAAAATAAATTGATCAGGAAATCTACATGTATGCTTAAGCGGCAATCTGGTCATAGTCTTCAGTAGCCGGATCCACCTCCTCAGATTCTAAATTATCCAACGAACATTCCAAAGAAATAAAGGTGGATGGAATGCCCATCAACGAACTTGCGATCGGTAAGTCTCTAAAATAAATATAATGTTTAAACATGTATAAAAATAATGTAAAACGACATGTATAATATAACATGTGTTAAGTATGTGTGAGTGAGCATGAGTATGTGTCTTAACAGGTCTTTATAAGGTATTCTAATTTAACGTCAGTCTAAATATGAATGTCAACCAATCTTAAGAATATTCTCGAATTCAAGGATAGGGCCCAATGAGTAAGGAATCTTGATCCTGAATCAAGTGTTAGTAACAGGACTTCAATCTGGTGTTGAAATATTCCAAACCCAAGAGTAGGGATCCAATGGCTCGAAAACACAGGCCATCATGATAGATTTCTTTTGTTAGTAGACATGGATTCATGAACTAGAGAAACTCCTGAGATTCCATTGGATTCACATTTGAACTACCATGACACCGCGTATTTATTAGACTACGATTAAGATTACAAGTCTTGATCGAGTTCATGAATACAAAAGGTGATATAATATCAAGATTGAGTACATATAGTCATGTCAAGTATAATTTATGTCATTTGTATTCATGGTTCGAGTCAAGTTGGTTTCAGGTATATTTGTTGAGTTCATATATACATGTCAAGTTTCAATTAGATAGTTCATGTTTAAATTCGTGTCCAAGTCAAGTTGAAATTTAAGTTTAAGATCGGGTTCAAATTCTAATCATACCTTATTAATAGATTTATCTTTTGAAGTTCTTAAGTTGGGAATAATTGGGCAACCGCTGTATATGGACGATAAGATTTGTCTTTTAAGATGATTCCTAGTGATAATTCCTTTAATTTGTAATATTATCTAACCTGGATAGGCAAGCACTCACTTTCTCCGACTCCTCGAACCTTAAGTGATTTGATTTCTCTTGACCCATAATTAATCTAAGATCCTTAAATATTTATTCAAGTTGTTTATTTTGTGTATTTCCATGTTTGAATTTCTCGAGGGGGTTTTATGTACAATGTTTTATTATTGTTTTAAAAATAAATCTCAAGGGTGTTTTTGGTAAAAACATGTTAATTAGAATGTCAAGAGTTTTTATAAAAATTATTTTATATTTTATGTTATTTTAGTGTTAAAACCTAGCTTTTAAAAGTTTATGGTATTTTAATGAAAAATCAATCTTTTGGAAACTTGAAGGTATTTTCTTAAAAAATTTAATATTTTCATTTTAGAGTATTTATCTACTTTTCATAGATTTTTTTTCCTTTGAAATTACGATTATATAATTTTAAGTATTTTCAATTTGCTTAACTTTGTTTTAAAAAGTCGTATTTTCTTTAAAACCGTATTTTATTCCTTTTAAGACCGAATTCTCCGTAAGGAGTTTTGCATCTCACTCTATTATCTCAAGAATGTGTGATAGTCCACACTATTCACGAACAGGTCCTTTAACGAGGGTTGTAAAGGCGTATTTATAATGGAAAAGAATATCGATTTAAAAGACGTATTTAGGAATTTGAGGGTATTTTAATGTAAAACAAATTATTTGCTAAAAGCTATAAATATATGTTCATGCTATGGATACCATGTGTACGTATGGGATAGCTCGTTACCCTGTGCACGCTATCATCAAAAAAATTAACAATAAACTACTATTAAAAAGGACGTGGTATTTATCCGCTACATTTGTTTTCTAAACATTATTTAACATAGAAACTCATTTTAAATTCACGTACCAAAATGTGGCATGGAATAAAAGAATGACATGCTAGGTGTGTTCTCATGATGACAATTATATCAAGTTGCAACCATAAAAACTGTTTTTCACAAGTTTTATTATGTTGATGCGAGGTGAGAATAAAAGAAAGAGAGATCGATGGAGACTTACGGGTTGCGTCTTCGAACGTGAAATGAGAGGAGAAGAAGTCTCGGTTGAGGAACCGAGACTAGCGAGGAGAGAAGGTCGAGTTTGATGACGCGTGGAGGGACGATCTTGAAAGATTGACTAGTGGACGATGTTGCGAATAGGCTTGACTCTATTAGCTTGGACTTAAGAATTTTTTGAGAGGAAATTTAGTGAAATTTACAGAAATGGGGATTAAGGTAGGATGGCTAGGTATTTATAGGGAGAGGAAAAGGGATATGGTGATTTTTTTTAAAAAATTAAAAATGAATTAAAAGAGAGTAATGGGATAGGGGAAGAGACTGCTGATCTCTGAATTAATTTAGAGGATTTAAAGTGTAAATTGGGTTGAGGGGAGTCCAAAGATCGCACGGGAGAAGCACGAACTCATTTAAACATATCCGGGTCGTCGGTTGTGGCTTTTTGGCTTTTTTTGGGCAGCCAGATGGAGGGCTCTGGTCTCGTAGTTCATGCCCCGTGTTTTAAATAGTTTTAACATCTCATTTATCCAGTTTATTTATTTTTTTGCAAATTTTCTTATCTCCATGTAATGTGCGTGCAAACTCTTGAGCTTCCAAAACTTCGAAAACAAAAATATTAAAATAATTGGGGCTGATGGGATTCAAACACGTAGGCTAAAGAACAGCAGTAGAGAGTCTTAACTAATAAGTTACAACTTGTTTCTTACTTTTATCTAACAATAATTACTTATAACACACCTTCATATTTACATTGAACTTGATACAAACGTACAGGGATTTCAGGGTCGTTATAGTGGGAATCAGGATCCAATTATCACATAGAAGATATGCAATCACATTGCAAGTTTCAACATTTGAAACCCCCGATATAGTTTTTACCCCTAGGACTCTAAGACCTTGATTAAAAATCAACAAATCAAAGAGTCCTAGTCAAGTTCAACCTATCATTTAATAAGTGATTTAGACCCACCTGCACTGACCCTTGACTAAAGATCAATAAAGCTATGCGGCTCTCCTAACCAATCGCATCGTATGCAGCAGACAAGCATCACTTAGCTACCGTACACTACGTCTTGACTAAATATCAACAAACGTAGAATGAATACTAAGTACTCTACTTATCTGAAATGATGGAGGGTTACGACTGGTTTTGAAGAAAACTTTTAACGTAATGAACTTGATATCGTTGAAGGAACTGTGTGGTTTTGAAAACAAGTAGTTTTGAAAAATGGTTCCTACAACATCGAATTAGGTTTGTTTTATTTGCATTAATCATATTAACACAATCCCATCATATAGATAATAACGCTTATTATCAAGTATCCTTACACAACAGAAACGACATGATAGGAAAAAGAAAATAGAGTGGTTTTATATGCTATTCGCATTCGCCATGGGGCATCAGGTCTTTACCGTAATGTTAGTTAACTTACGGTAAGGTGGACGCATGGCTAGCGCGAATATAAAATATATAGAAATGCTTATTTATATATATCATACATATATATACATTGTTGATCTCTGTAAAAATACCAGGCAGATCTTATTGGATGGGCCTACTCTGGATGAGACTGGTTCCGCTTTGAATGGCGACACTTTTGTTTGCTCCCCAAACTTGCAGTCTCGGAAAGAGTACACCTACTTGATAAACCTACCCGTGCCATCAAATAGGGTTCAAAAGCCTTGAAACATACCCAAAAGACGTCCCTAACATGAAGGCAACCGCCATGCCAAAAGGAGACTCTTGCTATGCTAAAAAGAGGCCCCCGTCATCCCAAAAGAGGGTCTCCGCCACACTCAAAAGAGTCTCCGCTGTTCTAAATAGGGTCCTCAGCGTTTGAGGGTTCCCACTACATCCTCAAGAAGGAGTCCCCGACATGAGGCCTCAGCTGCACTTGAAGGGGTCCCCAACATAGAGGGCCCCTCATTCTCTAAAGGAGTCCCTGACGGCGGGAGGCACCCACGAAATGTGAGGAGGTGACTAGCTGCACTCCCCATGTCCTCAATTGTGGCTTATCTTCAATACCATGATTTTAACTACCCCTGAGGCTATAAAAACCTCCCCATATGCATTTGAGAGAGTTTAATCACCCTTAGTCATAAAAATCACCAAGTGTTACTGTTGAATAACTGGAGAACATCAAAAGAACACCCAAAAGTCCAAGCTTCTAAGAGGAAAGAGATGAACTAAAAATCATGTAAGTGTGGAGTAAAGAAAACTCCTCTTCTCTGCAATCCCCTAGGCTTCAGTGATGCAAACTTTTAATGTTTTGAAATGTGAGATTAAAAGGAATGCTTGCTAAGAATCATCCCCAATGGCCCTATTTTGAACTGCTCCATGGCTCGAAAAACTTTAAATGCGTCGTAACGACTGTAAAATTAAACTATGGGATGCTTGCAAAAGTTATCCAATTTTTGATGCTCTTCGGAGTTATCGCCATATATACGGATGATCACTTTGAGTTATCCACCACGAGATTGTCCCTATAATGGACTCCATGGACATATACACGGGTCAAAAATGAACAAATGCACACATATATACCAAACATGAACCATAGGACAAAGATTTAAATATTTTTGTTAATATCATAACCAATGGCGGGTGCCCCTATGAAAGCAACCGCTGGCGGTGGCCTCCAGAACCTCCCAAGCCTAATCAAATTCAACTTCGGAGACCCCGTAGCGCACTCCACACTTACCAATCCAACTTCAGAGAACCTCTAGCGGGCTCCACACCTATCAATTCAATTGCGGAGACCCCTCAGCGGCCCCTATACCTACCAAATCCAATGGCGAAGACCGCAGAGGGCTCTGTCTTCACCAAATTCAATGGAAGAGACCCTCAACAGGCTCTATCTCCACCAAATCCAATGGCGTAGACCTTCCAGAAGGCTCCGTGGTGGAGACCCCCAAGGGGCTCTGTCTCCACCGAATCCAATGGTGGAGACCCAGAGGTCCTCGGCCCTACCAAAACTCAATGGCGGTAACCCCTATAGGTCCCTGTCCCTACCAAATCCAACGTCGGGTGCCCTCCAGAGGTCCCCGCACATGCCATCAAACCCATTTTCGAATTCATACACACACGCATATATCTAACCACAACCCTACTGTCCTATGGCTAGTTTAAAATTGGCTTCCATATACAATCCACGGGCGTATATCATGATACAGAAGTTAACAAATATATTACAACCAAAATCTATCCTGGCATATGGGCTACATTATATCAACATGCTGTTACAATCCATGGGCAACCATCGAGGCATAGAAGCCAACTGTTGTGACACAGAAGTTAACCATTATACCACAACCATGCCCTATGGAAGGTTGACATAATATAAACCTACCATATACAATCTATGGGCTATCATCATGACATAGAAGTTAATAATCCCCCACAACCATGCCCTATGGCAGGTTGATATAATATAAACCTATCATATATAATCCACGGGCTACCATAATGGCATAGAAGTCAGTAATCCCCCACAACCATGCCTTATGGCAGGTTGACATAATATAAACTTACCATATACGATCCACAGGCTACCATCATGATATAGAAGTCAACAACATACCATTTGTCCCACTGAACATGCCATGCCCTACGTCATGCTATATTATATTAGTCTTTCGTATACGATCCACAGGAGACCGTTATGGCATAGAAGCCAACTACATATGAACATGGACCCCGAAGTTCCTAAACTAGATCTGATGGACCACTATGTCCCTAAACTGGATGCCAATGGACTTCTACGTCCCTAAACTGGAGAACTCTGCTAAAAATCCTAAAAATTTCCGAGACGACTTTGAACTAATACCCATGTCCAAGATGACTTTAAATTAATACCAATGTCCGAGATAACTTTAAACTATTACCCATGTTCGAGATGAATTTAAACTAATACTAATGTCCGAAAGGACTCTAAACTACTACCTGTCCGAAACGACTCCAAATGACTACCTATGCCCCAAACCATGTGTACTAGAACGAAAAGGCCATACGACAAGTAAAATAACTTGGCGACCATTGTGGCATAGAAGCCAACTATACTTGTCCCAATTGGCGTATACCATTTACGGGCTTCTCCTTACAAGTACATACTACATATTCTCCCATAGCTATCCTACGGTCTGGATAATACATTCTATAAAACCATATAATCAACAAGCGTAAACAGTAGCGCAGATGCACATCTTCTCAACGAAGGAAGCATATATGGAAGGAGATGTATTTTTGTAATGTACATAACATGAAATGTACAATGCGGCTAAATATGTATAAATTGAAATGTACTAATATGAAATACATTGCTATGATTGTTGCTCCTGTATATATCAGTGTTGTTATTGACATTTAATCCTTTATAGAAGTAAACCACTCATAAAAAGTTCTCTCTGCTTAACATGGAGGGGTAATTAACTACAGGCGATTGCGCCTGTAGGAAATATAGTCTCAACAATCCAAAAACCTTTTCTGAACGGTGGATCTATGAAGTCATGCTACATCGGTCGCATCTGCTTGGCCCCTCAGCTATAAACTTACATACATCTGCGTCGCAGCAACACGTCACACTGAGGAGCCATGCGGATTTGCATCGATCTAACCCCTTAAGACCCCCATGGTGGACAATAGATCCTTGGGGGACCCTTCCGGTGGCGAACATACACCACAGGCAAGTAATCACATTACATGCATGCGGTAAACATCACAGAAAATGGAAAAATCAGATATTCTAAGACTCCTGCATATCATTTGATCCACAAACGAAATGTGACATTCCATGGCCACGTGAATAACCCGTACATGGCCAAATCAAGAACCCTATGAGCACGGTGAGCCCCGCCAATCCTAGAAATGAGGCAACCCGGTCTCAACACTCCTCAACACTATGAGGGGCCACCTGGCGCATTCTAGAATTCGGTGTCTCGAGCAATCCTCCGCGAGTCTTACCCAAACCCCTACAATCGCAGCGAGCAACCCACTAATTCTAAAAAAAGCGGTGAGGTCTCAACTTCTTGAAATGGACACCTACCACATTCTAGAACCCGGTGGCTCGGGCACTGCATCGTAGGGTAACTTATATCATATACATACAATAGGCAACGACAGTCTCAACCCGACCGCGACCCGAATAAAAGAATATACAATTGGCATTATACATAATAAATGAATGAAATACAACGCTTGTACATCACATTCACACGCGGGGCTATTTGATCGTGACAATCCGAACCAAACAAAAAACACACCAACATCACATATTCAAATATGCGATCTCATCTAATTGATCATATATTAATCGGGCAACATTTACCAACGCATATCCTAATATGTGTCCGAACCAACTCGATCAAACACTTTGAGGTTAATTTGATGCCACGGCCAAAAGAATTTCATAACCCATGAGTCTGCTCACTTGAAATTTCAAAAACCAAATTTCAAGAGCTCCACGACACAAAAATCCCTCATCTTTGCACAATTCTGAATCCCAAAAGACCAGAATTGCGCCCAAGACCCCGGCGGGAACCTCATGTTGGGTGGCTTGCTCTCGCCGCGTTAGCCGCGGCCAATGCGAAATGAATTTTAATAATTTTAAAGCAATCACAAGTTGCTAATACCCAATGATTCAAACCATACACCTAAACTAGCAACTAACATACAAGGTTATAGAAATTACAACCTTTGATGCATGTCCACCCATTCATGGAAGACCCCTCCAAGCTCCTCGTAGGCCGTCGGGAACAAGCTTGAGAGGCGACCGCTATTGCTGAAGATGATCCATCTGATGGAACTGATCCAACCTTCAGTTTCACCTAGTGAAGCAACTGACGCTCCAAACTTGCTAGAAATGGAGAGTAGAGAAGTAGGAATTTTCCACTATCATTTTCTCTCAAATACAAACCTCAAGAGAGCCAATAAAGAAGAAGGAAGAGGATGACGAAGAGGTAGCCATAACTTAAAAAATGAGCTATAAGTGTCGGTTGAATGAATGAAAATAATATAATGGCTTCATAATTTTTCCACACTAAAAAAATATCACAACCATTTTTCTCTTAAACAAATGAAGCCCAGCCATCTCAACATTCCCACAACCATACCCAAAGCCACCTCACCCTCTACCTCAATTGCATTAATATTCACAAATGAGGTGTTCTTCTAGAAGTATTTCCGTATAAATACGGAATACTTCCCGGTATACGCATCGAAATACATATACATGTATCCATACAAAAATATGAATAGTCATGATAGTGAAAATGAATAGTGAACAATAATACTAGAATATATATATATATATATATATAAATTATTAAATCAAAACTTGATTTAGTAATCTGGCTTAATCCTATGACGGCTAGTTTTATCAACCGTCCGATTAAAAATACGTGCAGCTTGTACATGTATTTAATCAGACCCATGTATGTACCAACATACGTCATCTACATCTTATCGTCTGAACCGGGAAGAACCACCGTGTGGGACTCTAAAGATTTGGCAATACGCTAGCAGTGAGTTGCTAGATAAATTTATAACCACAAGTACGTCAGCGACACTAGCTGTACATAACGGCTACGCAGGTATATAACAAAAATGAGTTCGACAATCAAGTCCGTCCGTACCCTACTGAGCCTGAATATGATAATCTCCGTATAGTCCGGTCTCTTCGTTTAAGAGTATCGCATACCGGGTCTAGAGGGTAGAAAACGTCAAATCCCTAATAACCCGATAAGTCGTGTCGGAGTCAAGCTCATCACCAACTGAGAAACTACTGAACTCTTATCAGTAAATATCATCCACCGTAGCCACGGATTTAGGGTGGTTAACCGAACACGGCGCGACATCGACTCCTAATACCAGGAGATAAGAATCCCTGACAACCGCTCACTAGTTCCATGTGGTTTGGGACTGTACCCAACTAAAACCTGTTTGTACGACTCTTTTGAGCCGTGGTAGGGTAGTAATCTAAGTACAGTGGGAACTCACATGAGATAAATGACGATCTCAGGTCTAATGACTAACCTGTACTATCACATCGCGCTTCCCAAAAGAAGGTGAAGGGTGACGTGGTTTGGTCCGCAACCTAACTGTATTGAAGGTGGTCTATTAAATACAGTTACATTAAGCGTATAAATATATATAACATGCAGGATAAGTACCAAAACAAAATAATAAAATCGGAAGGCATTTATTCCATTAACCAAACTTTATTACATCCCAAAGGAAAGAGTAAAATAAACTAAATGGTTTAATTACATCGAAAAAGAAGCAAAGCCCTAAACTGGTGGGCAACAAATAAAACTAGCTAATCTTCTGTCGTCAAGTCTGCATAATCTTCATTAGTTGGCTTCACACCTTGATCCTCGTCATAATACTCATTCTCATCCGACGGACATTCCAAAGATAAAGGAAGAAAACGAAAGTTCGTCAACGAGTTATACTCGGGTAGGATTGCCTCATAAGGAAGTAAAAGTATAGAAACGAGCAAGTATATATAAGTATGATGTGTATGTGCAGATATGATGTATATAGGTATTAGGGTATGAGGTGTATACAAATTAGATATGTTGATAGAGGTATATGTGAATATGAGTAGGTTGTATGAGGTATATGTTAGGTAAAAATTCAAATCAAGTCAAACGGGTATGCAGTCTAAGAGTTAAAACAGGTTAAATAAGGTGTGTATTGATGGAATTGACTAATAGATGTACTCGTATCCTTGAGATATCCCATAACTAGCTGAAAGCAGTATGAGCCGACGCTCATGCCTGGGCTGGCAATAACATGAATCAATGTAGTAGTGTGAACATCCCCGAAAGGTGTCCTATGACTACGATGGAGGTTTATCTAGCGTGAATATCACTCAAGTGTACAAGTATTTCCACCCTTCAGTTCCACAATAAACAACAAGTCTGAACTGGTAAAATATCCACATCCAAGATGCTGAATAATTCCGGTCTTAATAAGAAAGGTAGATAAAGTAATATATAGGTATAGTACATGATATTATGTGAGTTTAGTGGTGAGCATCAATATGTATCTACTAAGTACTGTAATCATTTTAGTTTGTCAAATAAGGGTCCAGATACTCGCGATTATTCCGTTGTGGCCACGAAACAACAACTGGGGAAGTGAAATGTACCGTTTCACTTTCCGGGATCATGATCGAATAGTAGGGGAATCCGAGTTCTGCATCTCCTTACCTAATCAAACTATCCATCCCCGTTATTCAGTATAAAGGTTTTGATGAATTAGAGCTAGTGCGTATACATCTCGGCATGGAATTTCCACATTGCATGTCATCCACATTTTTGATTAGTTGCCCTCAAGTAGGGTTAGTATTTGCCCGAATATCGGGTTAGTAGTCGTCCACACATTGGACCATTCACCCCCAAAGTAGGGTTAGTATTCGTCCAAATATCGGGTTAGCAGTCGTCCATACATTGGACTATTCACCCTGCCTGCAGGAATCCTCATATATAAGTATTTCATACCTAAGTCCGCGCATTCTAACTTTAACCATATCATGTGTCATGTATGCCATAAACTTGTAATCAAACAGTTGATCTCATTTAATATGGCCTTCCACAATCACTCATTTTATCTTGTTATCTTTTTAAGTTTGTAAAGTGCTTTATATCATTTTATAGAATGCTTAGTTAATAAAGGATGATAACGTTTAATGATATTTATTGTTATTAAGAAAACCTTGATATTTGGAATATTTATCATTTTGATACCCATAGTATTTTACCGAGAAAATATCCTTTTTAATAAAAGGTTAGGGTATTTATTTGAAAATTTTCTTTTAATAAAGTTTTAGATAATCTTTTGAAAAATATCGTTATACGAGTTATGGTCTTTGTTAAAAATAGCCTTTTAGTAAAGGTCAAGATATTTAAATGAAATTATATCTTTTAGGATGGATTGAGGTATTTATTGTAATTAATAATTTTATAAAAATTATGGTGTTTTAAGTTTGAGGTAACATTTTAGAAAATACGTTCGTGTTGGCAACCGCTGCACATGGGCAGCAGGATTTGTGTCCTTTTTAGGGACGATTGCCTATCAACCATGAGGTATTTACGTAAAACATTACCCTAATAGGGTATCTTATTAAACTTTAGTTAATATGCTAAGAAAAATTAATATAAAAATATCCTCTCGAGTGAAAAGGGCTAAGTTGAAAAACCATATCACCGTTATTTAGATTTAGTATTACCCCCTTTCAAAAGGTAAAAGGATTTAACAAAACTAAAGTAGTTGGTGGATAAAAGTGTAAGTAAAAATATATCGTTTTAGTGTCTAAAACATGTATATTTAAATATCTTATCTCATATTGATATTTTAAACATATACGACATTTTAATAAAATGTGGGTATTTTTGTGGAAGTAACCTATTTCGAGATCTTATTGGTATCATGGGTATGTGAGTGTACAAAAATGGTGGATTGATACCCCATGAGTTATAACTTTAAGCATATCATGTTCTATGTAGGATAAGGGTGCAATATTCACACATATAGAGGTAACTAATTAAACCATTTTAAGCATGGGGTCAAATTCTTATCGTTAAGGGGTACCAAAATAGGCATGCATTTTATCATTTTAATATAAGGTTGGTGATAAGAAGTTAAAACTAAGATCATTAAAAGAAAGAATGCGACAGACAAGGGGAGAGAGGCGGATCCTACTTTTGGTTTGAGTTGGATGTCGATGGGTCGAAAATGTAGACTCGTACTAAATCATCAGTAGCTCCGCGCTCGGATTTTTTCATGATACTTGGATGGAACCACAGCGTCGGCGTCGTCGAAAAGAAGGCCTTGGTATCTTTATAGGGTGTTCTGTGGTGTGAGAAATCAGTGTTTGAAGGTCTCTATTTATAGAGCGCTTTCCACCAACAATAAAATCCAAAAAATCTGTTAAAATCCCCTAAAATCCGCGTCCCAATCATCAGCTGATGATTGCCGCCGCCGCCGCCAAATCGTGGCTGTTGGATTTGCATCCAACGGCTCACGAGCTGCCGCCCCAGCGCGTTACGTGGCCGTGTGAGGGATCACGCGGTTTCGCATGGTCCCCCACCACGTGGGCACCGCCAGTGAATCTGGGCCGTTGGATCTTCCATCCAACGGTCTAGGTTAAAAGTTGATTTAATATTATTTAAAAAAAATTAACTATTTATTATTTAAAAATTGAATTTGGTTTTAAAAAAATTGTTAAAAAAATTGTAAAATACGGGAAAATATGAGAAAATTCCAGAAAATATATTTTATCGTTATCTTCAGTTTAAAAATGATTTGTGCTAAAACTAAATTATTTTTTCATATCTATGGTATTTGTTAGTTATCGAAATAAATAAAAATCTATTTTATTCTCGAAAATATTTTAATTACGAAAATAATTATTTTAATTTTTAATAAAATATGTAAATCATTGTTAGGGCATTATAAAAATTATTTTAATCCCAGAAAAATATAAATAGCTTTTAGAAAATTTAAATTCTTTTCTAACATTATTTTGAAAAATAAAATCATTACAATAAAATATTTTTCTATCAAAGAAACACGTAAATAAATACTTGGTACTAACTAAAAGACCTTTCATTGGGTATTAAAATATACGGTCGTTACAATCTACCCTCAAAATAATTTCGTGCTCTAAATTTCAGAAGGTAGTGGCCAAGGAAAATTACTAAGAAAGGATTAGTGAGAAAAAATTTTAGGTTTCGCTCTCTTGTCTCGTTACCTCGTTTCTGTATAGATTCGTCTGGGGTTCCATCCTCCAGTAACTCTGACCTGCTGGACCGTCTTGCCCTCAAAGTCTTCTCCTTCCGGTCTTGTATCTCGACTGGTTGCTGCTTATAGGTTTAGTCAGTCCCTACTATGATCTCGAGTGATCCAAAAATGTGACTAGGGTCGCCGACATACCTTTTTAACTGCGAAATATAAAAGCATTAAGCACACCCTCCAAGGAAAGTAGGCTATACGTAATCTCACCATCTCTTTCCGGGATGTTAATTGGTCGATGAGTCGCGGGCTTCTTTGTATGCTTTCTGTATCGTACCACCACCTCAATCGTTTCTATAATCATCTCAATCTTACAAGTTCTCCATCTTCAAGATCGTCCCAATAGATCGCCACTTCTCCCATATAAAACTTGACCCATCTCGTCTGCTTCATGTGTTTCAACCATCCGTTTCTACACGTCCTCCTTACGGTAGTGTCTCTGTACATTAAGATGAATATCACAATTGCCAGTTCTAGATCAAGATAGGATAGTTGCGTTCACGAGTCTTTAGTTTTCTTGACATATATGCAACTATATGGCCATGCTGATACATCGCACCACCAAGTCCCTTCCCCGAAATATCGTAAGGGATGTTAAAACTTCTAGTTCCATTAAGTATGGCAAGGATGGGTACATTAGTTATGATCTACCTTCCTTAGAATAATTTCATATTTGAAATTTTCAAAGGGGTAGCCTCTACTAGGTACAGAAATCAGTAACGCTGTCCGGAATCATCTTTTACTACATGTGTCGCTCCTGGAAGTTGGCGCATTGCTTGATGCGAGGAAAAGTCTAGGTATAGTCTAGATATAAAGAATCAGAAAGTGTAAAATCAGTGGTCAACTCCGGATATATAGAAAAGTTTGGAAGTTGAAGGAGGGTTATGGTATTTCTATAGGTATAAGTGAGTTGATGAAAAACTTAAGAGATATAACATAAAGACGACTAGCCGAAACTACAAAAACTAGAAGAATTATGGTGAGGCTAACTAAGATTTGCATCGAAGGATAAATAAGTATGGTATCGAAAAGGAAGGTTGAAAAAGAAAAGAATACTTCCTCTATCTTGTCCTGTTGCATCAGCCTTCTCGGCTATCTTGGTGAAGGTATGGCGTTTGGGTCCATTCCGCTGCGCTTGCTGAAAAACACGCTCCTGTGATGGCAAGGGTGGTCTCTTTGGTGATGTCTCTCGACTGGTTGGTTTAGTGGCAGAAAGTGATCGGTTTCCCAGTTCTGGTGCCCCATAGTTAGTCGGTTCATTGACATGGCCTAATTGTCTCCTTCTTTGAGGACAGTCCCCAGTAGCATGATCCGGAGACTCACAATGCAGAGTTTGTTCAAAACACGACAGTATCTCATGTAGTGTACGGTTATACCACAATGGTTGTATAAAACGTCTAGTTCTCTTGAGACAGCTGACCCTACTGGCCTCTTGAATTGCTGCCCTCCGTTGAATTTAGAAGATGATCCCCCAGAAAGTTGATTGGCCGGTCGCTTAACACCTGACAAACGGTCATTCTTCCTTATATGTTTCTGTAGATCTTCAAAATTCCGCGCTGCATCTAAGATTGCTTCATAAGTTGAAAGAGTCGCAGAAGACATGGAGGACCGCGTCTTCAGGTCCAACACTTGTCGGAACCTCCTAGTATATAGTTCTGGGGTTGCCACCAGATGATGTGCAAACCGACTTAACCTTGCGCACTCCGAAGTGTACACATCTACGGGCTTATCCCACAAGCTCCCTTGTTAGAGTTGTACAATTTATCTTTTCATCTCTAGGTGTGCCACAGCTGGAAAATACTGGGTATCAAAACGATGTTTGAACGTGTCCCAGTCGATAGGATCCTTCAGTCTACTTTCCTCTGCCTCCCACTATATCCTGGCATTATCCGTAAGTTGCATTTTAACGATGTTCACCCACACGTCCTTAGGAATCTGAGCAGCACCGAGATCATTAACTGTTCCTTTAAGCCATTTCTCAGCTTCTAAGGGAGTTTCTTTCCCTGAAAAGGTCTTAGGGTGAAGTGATATGAATTGTTTCACTCCTGCTGCACCTTGAGGAACGGGGGTAGTGCCTTCCCTAAAACCTTCGCCTGTAGCTGCCTACATTCTTGCAGCTCCTGATGAAGGGCAGATGTCTGCTGCTGCTGCTGCTCCAGTAGTCCTTACATCATTTGTAGCATAGCTGCTTGTTAGGCAGCGGCTTCATTGACTCCATTTCCCCTTCTGTTGCAGTTATGATGTCGTCCGTCCATGACGATCTGAATCAGAAAAGGTTAGGTTACAAAGAGACTGAGGGGTGAGACAAGATAGTGTCTTGCATGGAAGAACGACAATTAATGCAAGAGGAAAACTAATAGAAAGAAGAGCAAGAGACACAAGAGAAATTTTGCTTGAAACAAAGATTTTATTATCCAATCTCAAAAAGGAGAGTACGACTGAAAGGAAGGACATGTCTCTACTGCTATACATCATTTTATTCGGCCAAAAGAAAAACATGTCTTATTAATCTCGATTATGGGAGTGTTCACACCATAATATTGCATTATTATATTCCCCATTCTTATTCGTTTTATAAATAAACAGGTGCTTTTGACGCATGTCTGCTACATATTACAGGTTACAGGTTCTTGGACAGAAAACAGTGAAAACGATGAAAAGACGATGCAAAAGTGGACTTTGACCAACAAACAGAAGACTCTTGATCAAGCCTACATCAAAGGTAAAATTCACAAAGTACAAGGCAATGCAAGGTCCAAGATTACAAAGCAAACGGTTAAAAGTCCACTGCAATTGTTCACTGGAGATCTGAAAGAAATAGAGAAGCCAAATTGAATAAAGATCCAAAGAAATAAAAAAACACAAGAAGCCCAAAATCAGTTCCAAAATTTCCAGACATAAAATTTTACCAAAGCTTGGAGTCTACTTTGACTAGGTCTTCCTAAGGATATTTTGGTAAATGCAGACATGCGAATCAATTGTAACCTAGGGTTTCTATGTCTTATAAATAGAAGCCCAAATCATTGTATTCTTTTCATGCTTCCCTTCATTAATAAAATTCAGCATTCTATTGGAGAGCGTCAATTTGTAAGTTCTTTATTTTCTTGCCCTAGGTAATTTTTCATTCTCTGCCCTAGTATAAATTTAATTCCTTGCCCTAGTTAGATAGTTAAATCTTTAATTCAATTGCCCTAGATTAATTTAGTTTTTAGATTTAATTAATCCATTCACACAGTTCGTAATTAACTTGTAAGAGCGACTAGGAAATTCACAACATCCCTGTGGACCGACCCGTACTCACCGGCTAGCTACCAAGCGACGCCATTCTTAATTGCGGTTAATAGATAGTTTTTGAGATTAATCAAATGGCGCCGTTGCCGGGGATGGCGTACAATTTCCTTTGTGTAATTTCGGGTTAATATAAATCTTATAAATTATAAAAATCTGAAAATAGAAAAAGTACAAATTTTTTTTTATCAATTTTTATCTGTTTGAAGGGTTTATCGTTTGAATTTTGCAGGAACAGCGAAGAATCTCGGATCTGGAAAAATCCAGAGTGCTAACCAGAAAAGGGTACATCAGAACAGAAGAAGATTGAAACAGCAGAGCTACAGAATTTTTTCAGAGACCTGATCCCTCCATTCAACCGCGAAAACGCGGCCGAACCCTACCTCAGACCGTGGAAGGGCGGTGACTTAGCGACTTCATCCTCTGGAATTTTTTCTGGGGAACTGTGCCTTGTATTCAACCGCGGAAACGCGGCAGGAACGCTCTTGGGCCGCGGATCCGCGCTCTGGTGACCTCATATGTTGACCAAATTTGCACTGTAAGATCTTTTCTCTCTCCTCTGAAATCTCCCAATATATCTTTTGCCAGATTTTCTGCAGGATTCTTTCCGCATAAAAATAAGAATATATTTTCCCTTCTAAATAACAGATTTTCTGCAGATTTCTTTGCGCCGCGCTTAAAAAAATAATTAATTGCAAGTGAATTTACTGTTTTGCATATTTTAATCGGACTTTAAGGGGCTATTGACCAAACTCAGATTGGGTGGGGATTTCATCACCCTTCCCAGGACCCCAGAAATCACATAAAGCATTTGCATTGACCAATCTTTAATTAAAAAAAATACCAGACTCAGCCCTAAGGACTTCGAGCTCAATAGGACAGAGGACTAGTTATAGGCATCGGCCGTTAATCCTAACCTGACTTTGCGGTGTCTAGGCAAGTGTGTCTAAGCTAAGTGGTTACTTAATTAGGACCGCTACTTGTAGCGGGGAGCCTCCCACTTACCTGGCACTTACCTGGCCGCAATTGGCGGTGAAGAGGCGGTTTGAGGTCCTATTTCTAGCCCTTTGGAACAGTTAGGAGCTGTCTAGCTGACCTAGTTGACCCTAGATCTAGGTCTGATTGTGCATTTTTGGTTGATCGAAAGTGTGTCTTAGCCCTTTATCGAAAATATTTTTTTCGCGAAAAGTTCCAAACAAATAAAAAAAAACGAAAAAGGAAAAATCTTTTATAAAAACTTGCAAAATTTTGCCGCTAAGAAATGCTTGCACCACCTACCTTCTTTCTCTTCTCTTTCTTACATCATGGGTACCCCACCTCATAAATCTCTTGCCGAACTTTAGTATCCCGAACCTAACTTTTCCTCGTACGTCAATTGTTTCGGTCGATTTAAGGAAGATCCCTCCGTGCCCAAAATTTCTTTGAAAGATCAAATAGAAGCGTCTAGGAGAAACAATTCGACTTCACAACGCACTTTGTGTCAACCATGTCAACCTTCACCACCTTCGTACGTTGATACCATTTTTTCATGTCCTGCTGTAACTCCTAAACCGATGTCCATTGCTGAGCATATTGCTCAATCTCTTAGCCGATCTTTCACTCCTCTCCACACATCCAGTTATAGGGATCAACAAGTCCATTCACCTTTTTATCCACATATTGATCCTACTCCTATCCAAGCATCCACTTCCTACCAGTCCTACCCGACTTTCTCACCGTCACTAGACATTGCTTCTACACAGCCTTTTGGGAGTTTCACGTATCCAAACAATTTCGAATCTTTTACCGAAACCCCTTCACAACCCATGTATAATTTGGAACAGTCGTTGGAAGCTTATATTTCAGCAACAAACAAAATGGTTAAGAATGTGGATGCGTCCATTGCCGCCCTTATGCAACCTAGTGAACCGGCAGCTAGTTTCCAACTAGCTCCAAATTTTCCAATGTATGAGGAGACGGTTGGACAGAGTGAAAATTTGAGAGGAGCGAGTGAGTTCTACACATTTCCAAATCAAACCTACTCATACCCAATTGAATCCCACAACTTCGGTTTTCCATCGATTGTCCCAAATAGTTCACAAGTTGAAAATAAAACATCTAGCGAGTTGTGTGACTTTGCAGTGCTTGATTTGCCCGATTGTGAAGAATCCCTTTCGAGTGAAACCACACCTAATCCTTTTGACTTTTACACCTCCACTCTAGAACCTGAATTGATAAATATCCATGCTTTTGAGGAGGTGTCAGAAAAAATTGATTTTCACTTGATTGAGGATATAGACGCCGGGAATATTTCGGATGATGAACCCGTCAATTTGATTAAAATTTTATGTCCAATTCATCATCCTGAGTCATTAAATGTTTCTTTCGAACATCATATGCGTCTTGATTTTGATGATAATGGCATGGATGAGCTAAATATTGAGGAGAATTATAAGGACAGTAATGAGGAGAGTATTGAGGATAATATTGAGGTTGAACCATTTTTGTTTGATGTGTCGGATTTTCCAATTCATCCTCTTGAACCTTTAACTGGTTATATCACCCTCCCTCCTTTCCATCGTTCCGACTACGCACAAGATCACGCTTGAAGACTGTGAGCTTGAAAAATTTGCTTTTGAATCTGACACAGTTCTCACAGCCGATGACACTTACGAATGTTTCACTTTTTCGGACGATGTTGAAGTCTCACCGCCCGAGTTTGAGTCCTTTGAACTTTCAGATGAGTTAGTTTAACCATCAGACTCGGTTGCTTACAGTCGTTTCGAACTATTGTTGGAATCTTTCAAGTTCGAGACCGTTTACTACGGTGAGAATGAGACTATCCCTAATTCACTCCCTTTCGTCCTTCCTATCCTTCCGACCGTACAAGAGACCATTACGTTTTCATCTCCTATACCAAGTTCGGTGTACCCATGCCTTCTTGCGAATCTTGAGGGATTTGACCCCATTTCTCGACGGGTTGATAGGTTAGCACAATCACTTTTAACACATCGGTCATCACAAATTGCGCTAATTTATTCACTCGATTTACATCCTCAAGATCGCACTACACTTCTGTCTCTTTTCCGCCATTCTTCTCCCCCATCGAGACCGTATCCCGTTTCTACCTCCACACGGTCTCGTGTGCTTCTCATCTCTTTTCTTTCCACTCCATTCTTTCACCAACTCGACCATTACCACGATAAGATTTTTAAATGGTTGGTGCTAACCTTTGGCTTGTGTAAGGCCAAGCTTAAGTTTGGGGGGAACCTTCTTGTATATATGTACATATATTTTTTGTTTTCTTTTTCTATAAAAAAAAATAAAATAAAAAAATTTCAAAACATTAAAAAAATATTAAAAAATTGTATAAATAAATAAACAGGGGAGTGCCGGCATTTTGACCCTCTTGGTGTAGCATGACAGTGAGGACACTGTCAAGTTTAAGTTTGGGGATATGCTCGGTAAGTCTTCTTTCTTCGCATTCATGTGTACATTTTTTGCATTTGCATACTTATTTGAAAACCCATAAAAATTGAAAAATTTTGAAAAATTATAAAAATTATTATATTCAATTTTGGCTTATTTGACTAGAGTTTGACAGATAGGTTAACTAGCTAGGAACAACTAGATCTTAGACTTAGTAAATTAAAAACCCTAAAAATAACCTTCCTTAAAGTTTAACGGTAGAAAGTATATGCCTTTGTAGTTTATTTAGGAATAGAAAAATTTTGGGTTCACTTCTTGGGCTAAGTCGAAACGAAGGAAAAGTATTGATATTTTTATTAAAGTATAAGTTTGAAAAATAATTCCTAGCTTAAGTTTAGATTCTGAAAATGTATACCCTACAAATTGCACAATCACGCACCTTGAAGCTTGGAATAGTAGAAGAGACCTTGAAATGCTCTTGTCTAAAGTCCTTAGTACGAAGAAAATTAAAAAAAAATACAAGTGTGAATAAAAGAAAAAAAATGAACATTGGTTTTTGTGATTACTTAAGGCTGCAAAAATAGAAAAATATTTAGCGAGGGTGCTTCATCACCTAGTTCCTTAGACCAACTAGTTTGGGAGTCACTGCTAAAAGCCTTGGGTGTTGCAAGACTAGGAATTACGCTTTAATGTGTAAACACGTCTTGTAATCGGTTGTTGGTACCTCAAGAAGTATTAACGGCCGCATGAAGGATGTGTAAGCAAAATTCATTAAAACACCAATTAAGAAATGTTTTGGACAACGGACGAGAGTATGATTGCTTGATTTGAATTTCCAAGTGTAGGGGTGATTTATACACACGCGTAGGGGTATGTGATAGGGATTTAGATAAGAGAAGGGAATGAAGAATAGAACTTGTATCTTTAGTAGAGTTGATAAAAATTCCTAAGTGGAGATGGAACCCTAGAAGGAAAACTTAAGAGATGCCGAAAGCTAAGTAAGTCTGCAAAACATATATAATCTTAAGTTAAATGATGAGGAAGTGTGAAGAATATGGGTGGATAGTTTACGAGTCGACGATAATAGAATTCCTTGTTAGAAAACCTAATTGGAGAATTAAAATTAATGGGCCGAATTGATAGGATTTTGTGGGTAGTATCCGCTGAAAACCCTCAAGAGACAACACTCCTCCTACTAGGGACACCTAGAAGTTTAACGGCTTGTTGCACGAGCTCAGTGCAATCGTGTTTCCCTGCGAAAGTGCGGTTAGGTTTTTGTAGAGAATAAAAAAAAAGTTTGCTTGAGGACGAGCAAAAGATAAGTTTGGGGGTATTTGTTCACACCATAATATTGCATTATTATATTCCCCATTCTTATTCGTTTTATAAATAAACAGGTGCTTTTGACGCATGTCTGCTACATATTACAAGTTACAGGTTCTTGGACAGAAAACAGTGAAAACGATGAAAAGACGATGCAAAAGTGGACTTTGACCAACAAACAGAAGACTCTTGATCAAGCCTACATCAAAGATAAAATTCACAAAGTACAAGGCAATGCAAGGTCCAAGATTACAAAGAAAACGGTTAAAAGTCCACTGCAATTGTTCACTGGAGATCTGGAAGAAATAGAGAAGCCAAATTGAATAAAGATCCGAAGAAATAAAAAGCCCAAGAAGCCCATAATCAGTTCCAAAATTTCCAGACATAAAATTTTACCAAAGCTTGGAGTCTACTTTGACTAGGTCTTCCTAAGGATATTATGGTAAATGCAGACGTGCGAATCAATTGTAACCTAGGGTTTCTATGTCTTATAAATAGAAGCCCAAATCATTGTATTCTTTTCATGCCTCCCTTCATTAATAAAATTCAGCATTCTTTTGGAGAGCATCAATTTGTAAGTTCTTTATTTTCTTGCCCTAGGTAATTTTTCATTCTTTGCCCTAGTATAAATTTAATTTCTTGCCCTAGTTAGATAGTTAAATCTTTAATTCAATTGCCCTAGATTAATTTAGTTTTTAGATTTAATTAATCCATTCACACCGTTCGTAATTAACTCGTAAGAGGGACTAGGAAATTCACAACATCCCTATGGACCGACCCGTACTCACCGGCTAGCTACCAATCGACGCCGTTCTTGATTGCGGTTAATAGATAGTTTTTGAGATCAATCAAATGAGATCCTTGTCCGTCCTTTCCTAATAATTGCTCTAACCTTCATGGAAGACATGCATGTCCGGTCCTTTATACTACGGTTTCACCGTTACCTCGTGGGTAGGGTGCCATAGGGAGCGGATCATGCATGCATGCATGAAGTTCTAGTTATTACAAATGATTGGGCATGAAAGAGATGAGAGATATTCATCTCTCAATCCCTCCCCTATTCCTAACCCTAACAAGCGAGGAAATTACTTGCTCATTAGGGGATCTGTTAAAAACATCATTTTTATTCTGTGTATTTTTAGATCTAATAGATTACTTACCTACTGCAGGTTAAGAGATACTACACTAAATTAAACTAGGGAAAAGGAATGATTTATCTAGAGCAAGAATTAAATTAGAAAACTAGGGCAGAAAAGAAAGACAAACTTACAAGAATATGATGCTCTTCCCAACTTCAAATGAATCTGAATTTTTATTTATCAAAAAGAGGCATCCCCCATACAATATTTAGAATACATTTTTATAGGGAATAGGAAAATTAGGGTTACAATTGCTCGCACATGTTCTATTACAGATATACCCCATAAAAATCCCAACAAAATCACCGACGCACCTCCAGGAGAATTCTGCACCGACACGTGCAGCAGATGGCCGCGGAACCGCGGCATGGATGGGGGTAAGGCCGCGGTTCCGTGGCCCATTATGAGATCATTGGATTAATTTTTGTGGGCTGCTTCTTTGCTATTTGGGCTTTTTACATCTTTAGTTCTTTTCTCCATTTGGCTTCTGTATCTTCTCCAGATCTTCAGTGAGAACTTGTAATGGTCTTTTAACCGTTCACTTTGACATTTTGGACCATGCGTTGCCTTGTACAATTGTGAAATGTTCTTCGTCTAGGCTTGACTAGGATCCTTCTACTTGTTGGTCAAAAGTCCCTCTTTTGTATCATCTTTTGTCTTTTTCACTGTTTTCGCTCCAAGAACCTGTAACCTGTAACATGTAGCAGACATGCGTCAAAAGCACCTGTTTATTTATAAAACGAATAAGAATGGGGAATATAATAATGCAATATTATGGTATTACTTCCAATCATCCTAATCCCCTTTACTAATAATTGCTATAACTCCTAAAAGATTTAATTGAGGGTATTGAAAGAGGTGTGAAATTCAATCTTACCAAACTCCACCTTAGACCTAATCCTAGCAAGTTTCTTAACCATCGAACAACTTAGTTTTTAGATTCAATTAAAGGACCAAACACCCATTGGAATTAGCTCGTAAGAACACTTAGGAAAATTACACCATCCCTGTGGACCGACCCGTACTCACCGGCTAGCTGCAAAGCGACGCCGTTCTTGATTGCTGTAAAATATTTTTGATCGTTAAAATCCTACACTAATCAAAAATTTTGTGGTTGAGTGCAGTTGTGTCAAAAGTCTCTTTTCAAAAATCTTTTTGCAAAAATCTCACATAAAAAAAAAGAAAAAAAATCTTTTCAAAACTTGCAACTTGTCGCTAAAGAAATCTTGCACCTCACTTACACCACTTCCTCTCATTAACGTTTTCTTACCTCCACATTCTGTCTTTCATTTTTCTGACTACACTACCCCTTTAGTGTATGTCATTTTGGACTAGGGACACTAACGCCCGATTAGTCCGTGTTTCGTTGGTACCGACCGACGAACCCTTCAACACCGAAGTCGAAATTCCGTCCACTTTCTTACCTCCACCTTCAAATTCTTCTTCTGAAGGCATGTCGGGATACAATCCTAACAATACCTTACCAACGGGAATGATTCCACCTCCGTTAGGTGCGAATAACCCGAATCAACCGCCTGTTGAATCGCCCACACGAGTCGCGCTCCAGGATCTCTTCTACCCTGTCCGCACCTCTTTACCTACATGTCTTTCACCTCCACCGGCAAATGGGGACAATTTTGAAATAAAACACCACTTCATCAATATGCTGCCAAAATTTCACGGTTTGGAATCGAAGATGCGTATATTTTTATCAATAAATTCCAAAACGTTTGCGCTATGATGAAAACGACCCAATTAAGTGATGACGCTATCAGGCTAAGGGTCATTCCTTTCACCTTATGTGACTTAGCCGAGAAGTGGCTATACAGCACAGCATCACATTCAATTAGAAATTGGGACGAGTTTGTGAAAGCTTTTCTTAAAAAGTTCTATCCTCATCACAAAATTGATAGAATCCGTAATGAGATTATACAATTTTCACAGCTTCCTTCCGAACCATTTTGGAAGTGTTTTGAATGATTCAAAGACTTACTCGTTCAATGCCCTCACCATGGGATCGAAAGTTGGCAACTCTGCCAAACATTATACAAGGGATTGAACCCGGCAACGAAGCAGTTGCTAGAAACCATTTGTCAAGGTCACTTTCTAACCAAATCTAGTGAGGAAGCGTGGCAGTTTCTTGAGGACCTTAGTGAACAAACAATTCAGTGGGAGAGAACCAAGACCACATCATCTTCTTCTAGTGGTCAATCTAGGGCAGGCATACATCAATTAGATATGTCGATTGCTATGAAGGCCGAGATGGCCGCTCTTACGAAAAAGCTAGAAGCGATTGAGACCAAAATCTCATCGTCTTCTCCAGCCCCTGTTGTGCCTCCACGAACTGTTTGTGCTTGTTGTTCGGATCCATCACATCTTACCGAAGAGTGTCCTTACAATACATCTACTCAAGGACATGATCAAGTCAATGCTGCCTTTCAGCAACGACAAAGAAACGATCCATACTCTTCGACATACAATCCGGGTTGGAGGAGTCACCCAAATTTCGCTTGGAACCAAAATTAACAATTCTAAGGAAATAACAATTTTCAAAGGCCTCCTCCTCCACAACAACAAGCACCCCCACAAACTCAATTTCAACAACCTTTCCAACAGCAACCTTACCCTAATCAAGTGAACAATTTTGTGCCTAACAATTCTTACCCGCCAAACAATTTTGTTCAACCTAATAATGACAAGGTTAGCTCGCTCAAAAGAAGTCTAGATGCGTTCCTAAAGCAATCTACACAATCTACAACAAGATTAGAGACTTCTATTCAATCTTTGGTGCAAAACAGTGGCTCACACGATCAAAGCATCAAATCTATTGAGGCACAAATTGTACAACTCAATGCAGCATTGAACGAGCGAGAGAAAGGAAAGCTCCCATTTCAACCACTGCCAAATCCCGGTCACGCACATGCTGCATATCAACAGCAAAATCATAATGTAAATGCTGTGACCACGTTGAGATCCGGAAAAGTGTTGCAAAACAATGTGGGTATTAACCATGACACCCATGCCGGTGGTTCTTCACCTTCTTCTTCGTTAGAGCCTGTTCTCCATCCTTCACAAGGCTCTACTTCTTCTAGCTCGAACGGACCCACTTCTCACAACACAAACACATCTACACGGGGTTCCGTTCCAACTCAACAATCTGATCCGCAAAAATTGGACTCAATAACCTTTCAAAATGTACCTTTTCCAAACCGGTTGAGATCCAATAAACCAACTCTACAGATGGAGAAGATTGTAGAGTTATTCAAACAGGTTAGCATAAACATCCCTCTTTTGGATGCAATCCAACAAGTTCCTTCATATGAAAAAATCTTAAAGGACTTATGCACCAAAAAGAGGAAGTCACAAGTACCAAAGAAAGTTTTCGTGGCTAGTGCTGTTAGCGATGCTCTTGTCCAATCTTTACCCCAAAAGCACAAGGACCCCGGTTGTCCTACTATTTCGATAACAATTGGGGACAAGAACATCAATAGAGCACTATTAGATCTTGGTGCTAGTGTCAATTTGCTACCTTATTCTGTGTACGAGCAATTAGGCGTTGGAGAGCTTAAGCCCACTCACTGTACTCTCCAAATGGCCGACCGATCAATCACCCATCCTAAGGGAGAGTTGGAGGATGTGTTAATTAGAGTAGGGGATTTCATTTTCCCCATTGACTTTATTGTTATGGATACACAACCTGTCGCTAACCCCCGGAGTCAAATTCCGGTGATACTTGGTCGACCATTCCTTGCGACCTCCAACACGGTGATCAATTGTAGTAATGGTTCAATGAATCTATCTTTTGGCAATATGACAATTGAACTCAATATTTTTAAGTTGGGGAGTCAGCCTGCTGAGCCTAATGCTAGCATACTTGATGTTTGCTCGATCAATGAGATCGCGGAGGAGGACTGTGAGTTCGAAAATTTCATGTTCGATCACAGCAGTGTTGACGCCACTAGTGCGTTCCTCCTAGAATCCGACACAGCTTTCACGGCGGACAACGATTATGAGTGTTTCACCTTTGTAGATGATTTTGAAGACTCTACACCCGAGTTTGAGTCTTTTGCTTTTTCGGATGAGTTAGTTGAACCATCCGACTCGGTTGTGTACACTCGATTTGAACCTTTGATGGAATCCTTCGAGTTTGAAACAGTTACTCCATTGTTACCATCTATTGTTTCACCTCCTAAACTCGAACTAAAGCTTTTGCCGTCGCACCTAAAATATGCTTATCTAGGTGATAATAAGACCCTACCCGTTATCATATCGACCTCTCTAGCTCTTGAGCAAGAGAAGGCCCTTTTAATGGTCTTACACAATAATCGGCAAGCTTTTGGCTGGTCTATGGCGGACATCAAGGGGATTAGTCCCCTCATAGTCGAACATTATATACACTTGATGGATGATGCCAAGCCGGCAAGGGATCCACAAAGACGCCTCAACCCCATTATGAAAGAGGCTGTCAAGAAGGAGATTGTTAAGTGTCTTGATAGTGGTATCATTTACCCTATCTCGGATAGCCAATAGGTTAGCCCCATTCATGTTGTGCCAAAGAAATCGGGCATCACGGTCATTACCAATGAGGCAAATGAGTTAATTCCCACTCTCACCCAAACTGGGTGGCGAGTTTGCATCGACTATAGAAAACTCAATGCCGCGACAAGGAAAGACCACTTTCCTTTACCCATCATTGACCAAATGCTAGAACGATTGTCTGGGCACAAGTTCTATTGTTTTTTGGATGGCTATTCCGGCTATAACCAAGTCCCCATCGCCAAAGAGGATCAAGACAAGACCACATTTACTTGTCCCTTTGGTACTTTTGCTTATCGTCGCATGCTCTTTGGGTTATGCAATGCACCCGCGACATTTCAGCGGTGTATGATGGGGATCTTTTCAGACATGGTTGAAAAGTTTTTGGAGATTTTTATGGATGATTTCTCCATTTTTGGTGACTCCTTCGACGAGTGTTTACGACATCTTGACGCTGTTCTCACCCGCTGTAGGGATAAGAACCTAACTTTGAATTGGGAGAAGTGCCACTTTATGGTACGAGAAAGCATTGTCTTAGGACATGTCATCTCGCAAAACGGCATAGAGGTTGATAGAGCCAAACTTGAAGTCATCTCTAATCTTCCTCCTCCTAAATGCGTCAAAGACATCCGAGCTTTTCTTGGCCATGCCGGATTTTATAGACGGTTCATCAAGGATTTTAGCAAGATTGCTAGACCCTTGACTCTCTTATTGGCCAAGGACACAACATTTGATTTTGACTCAACTTGCATAGAAGCATTCGAGTCTTTGAAACACTCTCTCATTTCTGCGCCCATTCTTTCATCTCCAGACTGGACGCAACCTTTCGAAATTATGTGCGACGCATCAGATTTTGCCATTGGTGCTGTTCTTGGACAGCATATTAACAAGATGCCGCACGTGATTTATTACGCTAGCCGTACATTAAATGAGGCCCAACTAAACTACACAACAACAGAAAAAGAGTTTTTAGCAGTTGTGTTTGCACTTGAAAAATTTCGGCCTTATTTAATCGGCTCTCCAGTTATTGTGTATACGGACCATTCAGCTCTTCGCCACCATTTTGCAAAGAAGGATGCTAAATCGAGGCTAATACGTTGGATCCTCCTGCTACAAGAGTTTGACCATGTCATAAGGGACAAAAAAGGATGTGAAAACGTAGTAGCCGATCACCTGTCACGACTTCCTTCTTCGCCTACACTTGAACTTCCTATCACTGATGCTTTTCCCGATGAGCAACTCTTGACCGTTTCTTGCGAACCATGGTTCGCTGATATAGTAAATTACTTAGCCACCGGCTTGATACCTAAAGATTGGTCGAAACAGGATAAACTTCGATTCTTGTCCCAAGCAAAACATTTTTACTGGGATGAACCTTATCTTTTTAAATACTGTTCCGACCAAATCATTCGTCGGTGTGTACCGGAAAACGAGTTTAAGAGTGTGCTGTCTTATTGCCACGATCAAGCATGTGGCGGACACTTTGGCCCAAAGAAGACAGCCGAAAAAATCTTGCAGTGTGGTTTCTATTGGTCATGACTCTTCAAAGATGCATATGAATACTGCAAGACATGCTCCCGGTGCCAACACTTGGTCCGGATATCGCGGAGAAACGAAATGCCGCTCCAACCAATTTTGGTTGTGGATGTTTTCGATATTTGGGGTATAGACTTCATGGGACCATTTCCCAATTCTTTTGGGAATGTTTATATTCTTTTGGCTGTTGACTACGTTTCAAAGTGGGTCGAGGCTGTGTCGAGCCAAACGAATGACAATAAGGTTGTCGTTCGATTTCTTAAAGAACACATCTTTTCTCGATTTGGGCACCCTCGAGCGATCATAAGTGTAATGGTTTTCACTTTTGCAATAGGACTTTTGAGTCCTTAATGAGCAAATATTCTATTACCCACAAGCTGTCAACGCCATACCATCCCCAAACATGTGGGCAAGCCGAAGTTTCAAATCGGCAAATCAAGCAAATCTTGGAGAAAACGGTTTCTAATAACCGTAAAGATTGGTCCCTCAAACTGATCGATGCACTATGGGCTTTCTGTACTGCATACAAAACCGATCTTGGTATGTCTCCATACCGGCTAGTTTACGAGAAGGCTTGCCACCTCCCGGTAGAAATTGAGCACAAGGCATTTTGGGTTATCAAAGAGTTGAATTTATCTTTAGGAGATGCGGGCAGCAACCGAAAGCTACAGTTAAATGAACTAGAAGAGCTGCGCGACGAGGCTTATGATAATGCCGTAATTGTTAAGAACCGAACTAAGGTGTTCCACGATAAACACCTTTTGCGAAAAACTTTTAAACCCGGTCAATAGGTCTTACTCTATGACACTCGGTTACATTATCACCCCGGCAAGCTCCGTTCTAGATGGAAAGGGCCATATATTGTTCGCACCGTTTATCCGCACGGTGCAGTCGATCTTGAAAATTCTGAGGACGGTACTTTATTCAAAGTTAATGGACATCGATTGAAACCGTTCCTCACAGCGGACCATTCGGAGGAGCTCCTGTTGTTGCAGGAGCCGATTTACACTGATTGATTTTCCTCCACTTTCACCCCCGAATTTCCGATCAATTTTTCCAAAACTTTATTTCAAATAAGTTTGGGGGTGTGTATCATTTGTAAATATGTTAATAAGCAGGACATTGCCGACATTATCGACCCTCTTGGTGCAGCATGACAGTGAGGACACTGTCCAGTTTAAATTTGGGGGTATGCTCGGTACGTCTTCTTCCTTCGCATTCATATGTATATTTTTGCATTTGCATATTTATTTGAAAACTCATAAAAATTGAAAAATTTCAAAAATTATAAAAATTATTGTATTCAATTTTGGCTAATTGACTTGAGTTTGACAAATAGGTTAACTGGCTACGAACAACTAGATCTTAGACTGAGTAAATTGAAAACCCTAAAAATAACCTTCTTTAAAGATTAACGGTAGAAAGTATATGTCTTTGTAGTTTATTTAGAAATAGGCAAATTTTGAGTTCACTTTTTGGGCTAAGTTGAAATAAAGGAAAAATATTGATATTCTTATTAGAGTATAAGTTTGAAAAATAATTCCTAGCTTAAGTCTAGATTCTGAAAATGTATACCCTACAAATTGCACAATCACGCACCTTGAACTTGGAATAGTAGAAGAGACCTTGAAATGCTCTTGTCTAAAGTCCTTAGTACGAAGAAAATAAAAAAAATGTGAATAAAGAAAAAAATGAACACTGGTCTTTGTGATTACTTAAGGCTGCAAAAATATAAATAAATATTTAGCGAGGGTGCTTCATCACCTAGTGCCTTAGACCAACTGGTTTGGGAGTCACTGCTAAAGGCCTTGGGTGTTGCAAGACTAGGAATTACGCTTTAAAGTGCAAACATATCTTGTAATCGGTTGTTGGTACCTCAAGAAGTATTAACAGTCGCATGAAGGATGTGTAAGCAAAAATTCATTAAGAATTCACGAGTTAATTAGTGCTCTGGACAACGGACAAAGGTATGATTGCTTGATTTGAATTTCAAAATGTAAGGGTGATTTATACACACACGTGGGGATATATGATTAGAGTTGAGATAAGAGAAATGAATGAAGAATAGAACTTGTATCTTTAGTAGAGTTGATAGAAAAATTCCTAAATGGAGATGGAACCTTAGCAGGAAAACTTAAGAAATGCCGAAAGCTGAGTGAGTCTATCGAACATATATAATCTTAAGTTAAATGATGAGGAAGTGTGAAGAATATGGGTGGGTAATTTACGAGTCAATGATAATAGAATTCCTTGTTGGAAAACCTAATTGGAGAATTAAAGTCAGTGGGCCTAATTGATAGGATTTTGAGGGTAGTATCCGCTGAAAACCCTCAGGAGACAACACTCCTCCTACTAGGGACACCTAGAGATTTAACGGCTTATTGCACGAGCTCAGTGCAATCGTGATTCCCTGCGAAAGTGCGGTTAAGTTTTTTGTCGAGAATAAAAAAAAAAATAAGTTTGCTCGAGGACGAGCAAAAGATAAGTTTGGGGGTATTTGTTCATACCATAATATTGCATTATTATATTTCCCATTCTTATTCGTTTTATAAATAAACAGGTGCTTTTGACGCATGTCTGCTACATGTTACAGGTTACAGGTTCTTGGAGCGAAAACAGTGAAAAAGACAAAAGATGATACAAAAGAGGGACTTTTGACCAACAAGTAGAAGGATCCTAGTCAAGCCTAGACGAAGAATAGTTCACAATTGTACAAGGCAACGCATGGTCCAAAATGTCAAAGTGAACGGTTAAAAGACCATTACAAGTTCTCACTGAAGATCTGGAGAAGATACAGAAGCCAAATGGAGAAAAGAACTAAAGATATAAAAAGCCCAAACAGCAAAGAAGCAGCCCACAAAAATTAATCCAATGATCTCATCAATGGGCTACGGAACCGCGGCCCTACCCCCATCCATGCACGGTTCCGCGGCCATCTGCTGCACGTGTCGGTGCAGAATTCTCCTGGAAGTGCGTCGGTGATTTTGTTGGGATTTTTAGAGGGTATATCTGTAACAGCACATGTGCGAGCAATTGTAACCCTAATTTTCCTATTCCCTATAAAAATGTATTCTAAATATTGTATGGGGGATGCCTCTTTTTGATAAATAAAAATTCAGATTCATTTGAAGTCGGGAAGAGCATCATATTCTTGTAAGTTTGTCTTTCTTTTCTGCCCTAGTTTTCTAATTTAATTCTTGCTCTAGATAAATCATTCATTTGCCCTAGTTTAATCTAGTGTAGTATCTCTTAACCTGCAGTAGGTAAGTAATCTATTAGATCTAAAAATACACAGAATAAAAATGATGTTTTTAACAGATCCCCTAATGAGCGAGTAATTTCCTCGCTTGTTAGGGTTAGGAATAGGGGAGGGATTGAGAGATGAATATCTCTCATCTCTTTCATGCCCAATCATTTGTAATAACTAGAACTTCATGCATGCATGCATGATCCGCTCCCTACGGCACCCTACCCATGAGGTAACGGTGAAACCGTAGTATAAAGGATCGGACATGCATGTCTTCCATGAAGGTTAGAGCAATTATTAGGAAAGGACGGACAAGGATCTAGAGGAAGAAACTTCGTTTCTTCCCAATCATCCTAATCCCTTTTACTAATAATTGCTATAACTCCTAAAAGATTTAATTGAGGGCATTGAAAGAGGGGTGAAATTCAATCTTACCAAACTCCACCTTAGACCTAATCCTAGCAAGTTTCTTAACCATCGTACAACTTAGTTTTTAGATTCAATTAAAGGACCAAACACCCATTGGAATTAGCTCGTAAGAACACTTAGGAAAATTACACCATCCCTGTGGACCGACCAGTACTCACCGGCTAGCTGCAAAGCGACGCCGTTCTTGATTGCGGTAAAATATTTTTGATCGTTAAAATTCTATACTAATCAGGGAGTTCAACAAGTTGCGATAGGCTCTCGCACAATGAAAGGTACGGCCATTCTCACAGTGTCTTGCGGGGACAGCTGCCTGAGTTTCTTCGGCCTCGAGTTCTTCCTCACTCAAAGCTTCGTCCTTCGAATCATCCTCGGCAAAAGCCTCGTTCTCGGATTTCCCCTCCATATGGTCTTCTTCTTCTGCAAGAGCCTCCCCATTGGGATCATATTTCATAGGATTCTCTTCCGCCACAGGAGCCCTCATCTATAGGCTTCTCTTCTTCATCTTCAGAGTCATTGGCCATCATAGGCTCTGCAGTTGCAACATCGATTTCTTCATCTTCCGAGGCGCTGTCGAAAATAACCGCCTGGGAGTCTTTGATTTTGTCGTCTGAATACCCAAATGTAGCTTCAAAAGTAATATCTAACATGTCGTCCTCGTCAGAAAGATTTGCCGTGGCCTGAAAAGAAAGGCCATGGTCAGGATATAGAATGTCAAGGAAGGGCAAGGAATATGAAAAATTATGAATTTGATACAAGTGGATGAGATTCAAAAATATAATAAGTCGGTTAACGGTTTCATTTTAGTACACTGAGGACCTGTATGGGCCACCACTAAAACCTGTCATGTCCCACTTCCCAAAAGAAGGTGAAGGGTGACGTGACATGATCCGCAACCTAACTGTATTGAAGGTGGTTTATTCAATACAGTTATGTTAAGTGTATGAATATCTATAACATGCAGGATATGTACCAAAACAAAAATAATAAAAGCGGAAGGCAATTATTCCATTAACCAAACATTATTACATCCCAAAGGAAAGAGTAAAATAAACTAAATGGTTTAATTACATCGAAAAAGAAGCAAAGCCCTAAACAGGCGGGCAACAAATAAAACTAGCTAATCTTCCGATATCAAGTCTGCATAATCTTCATTAGTTGGCTACACACCTTGATCCTCGTCATAATACTCATTCTCATCTGACGGACATTTCAAAAATAGAGGAAGAAAATGAAAGTCCATCAACGAGTTATACTCGGGTATGATTGCCTCATAAGGAAGTAAAGGTATAGAAATGAGTAAGTATATATAAGTATGATGCGTATGTGCAGATATGATGTATATGGATATGAGGGTATGAGGTGTATACAAATAAGATATGTTGACAGAGGTATATATGAATATGGGTAGCTTGTTTGAGGTATATGTTAGGTAAAAGTTCAAGTCAAGTCAAACGGGTATGCAGTCTAAGAGTTAAAACAGGTTAAATAAGGTGTGTATTGATAGAATTGACTGATGGACGTACTCGTATCCTTGAGATATCACATAACTAGCTGGAAGCAGTATGAGCTGGCACTCGTGCCTGGGGTGGCAATAACATGAATCAATGCAGTAACATGAACATCCCCGAAAGGTGTCCCATGACTACGATGGAGCTTTGTCTAGCGTGAATATCACTCAAATTTACAGGTATTTTCACTCTTCAGTTCCATAATAAACAACAAGTCTGAACTGGTAAAATATCCCCATCCAAGATTCTGAATAATTCCGGTCTCATAAAGAAAGGTAGATAAAGTAACATGTGGGTATAGCACATGATATTATGTGAATTTAGTGGTGAGCATCAATATGTATCTACTAAGTATTGTAATTATTTTAGTTTGTTAAACAAGGGTCCGGATATTCGCGATTATTCCGTTGTGGCCATAGAACAACAACTGGAGAAGTGAAATGTACCGTTTCACTTCCCGGGATCATGATCGAGTAGTAGGGGAATCCGAGTTCCGCATCTCCTTTCCTAATCAAAATACCCATCCCCGTTATTCAGTTTAATGGTTTTGATGAATTAGAATTAGTGCGTATACATCTAGGCATGGAATTTCCACATTGTATGTCATCCACATTTTGGATTATTCGCCCTCAAGTAAGGTTAGTATTTGCCTGTATATCGGGTTAGTAGTCGTCCATACATTGGACCATTCACCCCTAAAGTAAGGTTAATATTCGCCCGAATATCGGGTTAGTAGTCGTCCACACATTAGACTGTTCACCTTGCCTGCAGGGATCTTCATATATAAGTATTCCATATCTAGGTCTGCCCATTTTAACTCTAACCATATCATGTGTCATGTATATCATAAACTTATAATCAAACAATTGATCTCATTTAATATTGTCTTTCACAACCACTCATTTTATCTTGTTATCTTTTTAAGTATGTAAGGTACTTTATATCATTTTATAGAATGCTTAGTTAATAAAGGATGATAACGTTTTATTGTTATTAAAAAAACCATGATATTTTGAATATTTATCATTTTGAAACCCATAGTATTTTACCGAGAAAATATCCTTTTAATAAAAGGTTAGGGTATTTATTTGAAAATTTTCTTTTAATAAAGTTTTAGATAATCTTTTGAAAAATATCGTTATACGGGTTATGGTCTTTGTTGAAAATAGTCTTTTAGTAAAGGTCAAGATATTTAAATGAAATTATATCTTTTAGGATGGATTGAGGTATTTTATTGTAATTAATAATTTTATAAAAATTATGGTGTTTTAAGTTTGAGGTAACATTTTAGAAAATACGTTCATGTTGGCAACCGCTGCACATGGGCGGCAGGATTTGTGTCCTTCTCAGGGACGATTGCCTATCAACCACGAGATATTTACGTACAACATTACCCTAATAGGGTATCTTATTAAACTTTAATTAATATGCTAAGAAAAATTAATGTAAAAATATTCTCTCAAGTGAAAGGGGCTAAGTTGAAAAACCATATCACCGTTATTTAGATTTAGTATTACCCCCTTTCAAAAGGTAAAGTGATTTAACAAAACTAAAATAGTTGGTGGATAAAAGTGTAAGTAAAAATATATCGTTTTAGTGTCTAAAACATTTATATTTAAATATCTTATCTCATATGGATATTTTCAACATATACGGCATTTTAATAAAATGAGGGTATTTTTGTGGAAGTAGCCTATTTCGAGATCTTTTTGGTAACATGGGTATGTGGGTGTACAAAAAGGGTGGATTGATACCCCATGAGTTATAACTTTAAGCATATCATGTTCCATGTAGGATGAGAGTGCAATATTCACACATATAAAGGTAATTAATTAAACCATTTTAAGCATGGGGTCAAATCTTATCGTTAAGGGGTACCGAAATAAGCATGCAGAAATATTTTAACATCATTTTAATATAGAGTTGGTGATTAGAAGTTGAAACTAAGATCATTAAAAGAAAGAATGTGACAGACAAGTGGAGAGAGGCAGATCCTACTTTTGGTTTGAGTTGGATGTCGATGGGTCGAAAATGTAGACTCATACTAAATCCTCAGTAGCTCCGTGCTCGGATTTTTTCTTGATTCTTGGGTGGAACCACTGCATCAGCGTCGTCAAAACGAAGGCTTGGATATTTTTTTCACAATTTTCGGAGTTCTGTAGTATAAGAAATCAGTATTTGATGGTCTCTATTTATAGAGTGTTTTCCCCAACAATAAAATCCAAAAAATCTGTTAAAATCCCCAAAAATCCGTGCCCCAATCATAAGCCAATCATCAGCTGATGATTGCCGCCGCCGCCGCTAAATCGTGGCCATTGGATTTGCATCCAACGGCTCACGAGCCGCCGCCCTAGCGCGCCACGTGGCCGCGTGAGGGATCACGCGGTTTCGCGTGGTCCCCCACCACGTGGGCGCCTCCAGTGAATTTGGGCCGTTGGATGTTCCATCCAAGGGTCCAGGTTAAAAGTTGATTTAATATTATTTTTTAAAAAAAAAACTAAACGGTTTATTATTTAAAAATTGAATATGATTTTAAAAAAATTGTTTAAAATATTTTATAATACGGGAAAAATATGAGAAAATTTCAGAAAATATATTTTATTGTTATCTTCAGTTTAAAAATGAATTGGAATAAAACTAAATTATTTTCCCATATCTATGGTATTTGTTAGTTATCGAAATAAACAAAAATCTATTTTATTCTCGAAAATATTTTAATTATGAAAATAATTATTTTAATTTATAATAAAATATGTAAATCATTGTTAGGGCATTATAAAAATTATTTTAAGCCCAGAAAAAATATAAATAGCTTTTAGAAAATTTAAATTCTTTACTCACATTACTTTGAAAAATAAAATATTTTTCTATCAACGAAACACGTAAATAAATACTTGGTACTAATTAAAAGACCTTTTATTAGGTATTAGAAAACACGATCGTTACATGTACTCATTGTTGGATATATGTATGCCCTAGAGGCCATTATATGATAGTGTATGTATATATATATATATATATATATATATATATATATATATATTCAGAGGACAGTCTTGCTCGACATGATAGTATGCTATCTGATTGCTCTTTATCATATGTTCACTTGATCATGTTTTTACTCATTTGATACATGTTGATAAAGCCCTTAGGATATTGGCTTGACTACTGGGATTATGATGTGGATCATACTAGTGGGACATCTGTAGTTTATTAGCATATCCTTGAAATGTTCCTAGTCATAGGTATATCCAGACAGGCCATCGATATTCCAGAGTAGAGTAGCGTATACCATTCTTGTTCCATATGATGGGCGATGAATGATCCCATATCCATCTGGTATGGTGACACCAAAGATTGTATACGGGTGCTCAGTGAGACTGGGTACACTGAACGGACTCACCGAGAACTCTTATATGGTATTATATCATTAGTCGGATAGCAGTTCTCAGGCGACACTGGTACAGGTTAGTCTGTAGACCCGAGATCGTCATAGAGTCTTGTGTGTCCTCCTACTGTAATTTGATCTCCACCCTACTACGGCTCTACCGAGTCGTACAAACAGGTGGATTTTGGGTACAGTCCTGAGGCACATGGAGGCGATGAGCGATAGGAGGGGTTTCGTCTCTCCCGGTATTGGGGGTTGATGTTGCGCTATGCTCGATTGGCTATAACAGCAAGTCCCTGGCTAAGGCTGCTGAAATTTACTGATAAAGGGGTAATTATTGCGTGAGCACAAGACATAAGTAATTAATTCGCTATTTAATTACAAGAAAGAGCTTGTAGCTCATTGGTAATACCTTGCACTGTTGAACCAACCCACCAGAGTTCAAATCCCATACCCCACATTATTTTTTATATTTATTTGTTTTAAATTTTATAGAAGCCCAACAGGCCACACAAGATAACTTCCATTTTTCCCACCACACCCACTAACCTGAATGCACCAGAGGCCACACCTGATGACCCCCCCACCTCCCGACGCGGCGACTCGGCCTGACTCGGCCGTGTCGGCCGGCGGACCGGCCGACTCGGGCCGGCGCCGCCGGCCGGACTCGGCCGGACGGCCGAGCCACCTGAAAGGGAAATGTGCCTCTTCACTTGCCCAACTCCCCTGCACACTCCAATTAATTGGATCGTTTCCAGAGACACATTTATACCCTATTTACTCCATTTTTTTAATGATTTTTCATATATTTTTATATTTTTTAATTTAAAACCGTACATCTACCGTAACCCTAGCCTAACCATATAAATACACCCCTACCCTATACCCTCTCACCCCGAAAACTCTGAGCCAACTCTCTAAAATTTCCAAGAAACTTGTGTACTTTGAAAATAAGCTCAAAGCGAAGCTACGACGAAATTCCCGGCGAACTTCCGGCGATCGTTCTAGGAGCTCTCGGTGACGAAGCGATGCACCGGCGATCCCTCTCCTTCCATCTCACTCTCATTATTTTCCAAAACCCATAAGTCCCATTTTCTATCTCTCTTTTCTATTCTAAAAATACGGATTTACAAAACCTGACGGAATCGGAACAAATCCGATTTCCGATTCTGTTTCTTATGAAACTTCACTTCTCGTTAATACGATTATGCTTAAACTCTCTCATGTTGACTATTAAACACTAATCAACCAAATTGATCAAGTTTCATTTCATAAAATGATGGCTATTTCAATTTATCGTATTTTTCACTTAAATACCGCAGTGTTTCAATTCGACATTTAACTCCATTAAACTTGCTATACCTTTAAGTAGATCATGAGATAATATGAGATAATGACCTACCTCCTCACACACTCATATGCAACATAACACGATACCCTCGAGAACTTAGAATACGGGAAAACAAACATTTTCATTTAAATACCATTTACTTAATAAAACCATTTCTAAAAGATTTAGTATTGATACATCTTTACAAATAAATATCACTTATTATGAAAATAGGATAAGGTTGTGGGCATTCAGTCGTTTATCTAAACCTGATTTTGTGGTGTCTAGGCTAGACAAGTGAGAAATGTAACTTTAAAAGGCCCGTATCACGGTGATTCGTGAGCGGATCCCTCCTTTCTTCACTTGTACTTACCTGGCCACAATTGGCGGTGAAGAGGCGATTTGAGGTATCTCACAACTTGTCGCTTTGGACAAGTTAGGAGCAGTCTAGTTGATTTAGGAGACCCTAGAATATAGAATACGGGAAATCCACATCTTTACAAATAACTACCATAATTAATAAAACCATTTTTCCTTAATGATTAGTATTTATACAAATCTTTGCAAAGTGCCGCTACAACCCATTTGGGAAACCCATTCGGGATAGTGCGGATTATCGCACATCCACGGGCTTAGTAGTGCGAGATGTAGACCTCCGCAAGGAGCATTCGGTCTTGAAAGATTTAAAATACGATATCTTAAGAAAATGAGATTTCTAGAATATTATATATACTAAAATTATTTTCATATAAATAAATGTATATATAACATAAACATATCTATTTTTGAAGTATTATAAATATTCCACCATTTCTACAATATCACAAGAATCAATTTTATACTAAAATACCATGAATTCTATGCAAAACCAATATTACAAATAAATACCAGTTATTATGAAATTAGGATATTTTCACTAGAAATATCACGATTTAAAATCTACAATCTACAATCTATAATCTACAATGTAAAATCTACAATCTACAATATTATAATTCAACATGAATCCATTATTCAATTTATCAACTTGACCGAACCGAACCATGGATATACATTCCATTTACATGATTATACAGTTACATCCATGATTCTTCAGTTACATACAGGATTCTCCAGTTACATCCGTTTACTGATATCATGGTTTCGGTCAGTCATCCAATTATACAATATATACAGTTTACAATACAAGACAATACAATCAAAATAACACTACGGGGTTTAAGGAGTAGACTGGTAAGGAATATGTTAAAGGTGGCACGAGGTGGTCACTTAAGACGTAATTACATCCATGCCGTTGTTCCGTGGTATTATCGACGGAGCCTTATACTACGGGTTACCAAAGTCCCCGGTGTAAGTGGGACTCCTCTCGTATACACTGGTATCTTCTGTACCAAGCTACAAACAACAGCGTTAACACAATATTACAATAATATAATACAACTTTAAAAGATATCTTCTTATTCTGTCTATTCTACTTTCTTCTTCTCTTTGGGACTTACCGAGCGACCTGTTTGCTGACGACATTCTATTTCTTTCTTCTTTGAATGTCGTCAGGTGATTTGGACCCGTCAGAGATTGAGCCCACTGCTGAAGACTTGGACCATTTTAGTGAAGACCTCGAGCTCTTGTCATTATACACTTTCCATTCAGTACTTTCATTTCTGTTATGCCATTGTTTAGGCATCGCTTTTATTTCAGTTGTATTTACTTTTATGCATTGTACAAAAAAATGTTAATAAATAAAGTTGTTGTTCAGTTTATATATCTTGTCTCTTGTGTATTTACTTTTGTATTGCTTAGATACGCTTACCATATTTACTTCAGAGTAAATACGTAGCGGCCTAGTCGCGTCCCCTTCGCCGTATACTGGGAAGCGGGGCGTGACAGGTTTTGTTGGTGGCCTATGCAGGTCAGAGCTGTATGAAACTCTATCATGCAGTTCTGTTCTGCGTGAACAACCTAAGCAATATAACATAAGAACCAGCAACTAAAACATTCTTTACAATCATGTTCCTTGAATCCCATCATTTCTTATTCTTTGATACATATACTTTGAATCTGTCCTAACCTAAATTTTTCATTCAAGATTATGGATTCACCAAACAACACCAGCACCAATGTCAACAACACGCCTCCACCACTACCACTCACTCCTACCGTTCCTGCTCCACTCAACGAGAAAACGGTTCTGCTTAAGGCAATCCTCAGCCTCCTAGAGGGACAACAACAGCTCTTGAACCGTCCCGAGACTGAAGCACCTGGGGTGAATCAATTCAGAGCTTTACATCCCAAACAGTTCTCAGGAAAAGGGAGCCTACTGTAAGCTGAGGAATGGGCTCAGAGTATCGAGGATGATCTGGCAGCAGCACAAGAGCCAGATATAGCTTGGGTTCGTGTGGCAAAATTACAGCTCACGGACAATGTATGAAACTGGTGGAAGGCGGAAGAAAGCTGTCTTGAACAACCCATTGAATGGAAGACTTTTCGCGATAGATTCGACGCGAAGTATTTCCCTGTGACTGCCAGGTTTGCCATGGAACAGCAGTTTATTCATCTACAACAAGGTTTTATGTGGGTCAAGTCAGTAGATAAGTATGGCGTGAATTCACCATGCTCAGTCGGTAAGATATGTCACGGTATTTCAAATTTTTAATATCACATACTACACAGCTAACACAAGACCGTAACAGATTTGCGGCACACCTGATACCGATGGATGAGATCAGAGCCCGTCGATTTCAACAAGGTTTGGAGACGGAAATCCAGGCTGCACTAGCCACAGGGAAATTTCCGACTCATGAAGATGCTCTGGAAGCTGCCCGCCGTTATGAGGCAGTGATAAAGGCAAGGGGCAGACCTCAGTCTGCAGGAGTGAAACGCCCTGCCATTCAAATGGCAGGAGGGGCCTCTTTAAGGCCAGCTGTTGAACTCAGAAGACTGGAAGAAGCTAAGGATCGGCCAAGAACCGATTTTTGCTTTTTTTGCAAGAGGGAAGGACACTTGTGGAAGGACTGTAGGTGCGCAAAAGGCCTATTCTTGGTTTGTGACGCGTCCAATCACAGAATTGGAAACTATCCTTATAGACGCAACCCAGCACACACACCCGTCAACTACCCGTAGCAGCCAGCTATCCAGGCTCCTGCAACTCGTCTTGCACTCCCAGCACCACCTCCACGTGGATTTCCTGCTCAGCTAAATCGCCAATTTCATCAGGCACTAAGAAACATGCCTCGAGTACAAGGGAATATGCTTCCAGCTAGGAGGAATGTGCCACGGTGACAGGCTTACACCTTAGCAGCCGTAGAAGCCAAAACAGTTGACCAAGGTACACTAGTAAGACTCTTTCACATTTTTAAACACCTGCACAACCTTACTATTTTTCATATACTGTTAGTACTTTAGTCACTAAACTTTATTTGAATCTGTTACACTTTCCTTTCACAAATTTCGAGGACGAAATTTTTTAAGGAGGGTAGAATGTAACAACCCTAAATTTCATATACAAGTTTTTACAAAAAAATTTCAAAAATCCATAAAGGAGGTAATTATTGCCTGAGCACAAGACATAAGTAATTAATTCGCTATTTAATTACAAGAAGGAGTTTGTAGCTCATTGGTAATACCTTGCACTGCTGAACCAACCCACCAGAGTTCAAATCCCATGCCCCACATTATTTTTTATATTTATTTATTTTAAATTTTATAGAAGCCCAACAGTCCACACAAGATAACTTCCATTTTTCCCACCACACCCACTAACCTGAATGCACCAAAGGCCACACTTGACGACCCCCACCTCCCGACGCTGCGACTCGGCCTGACTCTGCCGAGTCGGCCGGCGAACCAGCCGACTCGGGCCAGCGCCGCCGGCCTGAGTCGACCGGACGGCCGAGTCACCTGAAAGGGAAATGTGCCTCTTCACTTGCCCAACTCCCCTGCACACTCCAATTAATTGGATCGTTTCCAGAGACACATTTATACCCTATTTACTCCATTTTTTTTAATGATTTTTCATATATTTTTATATCTTTTAATTTAAAACCTTACATCTACCGTAACCCTAGCCTAACCCTATAAATACACCCCTACCCTATACCCTCTCACCCCCAAAACTCTGAGCCAACTCTCTAAAATTTCCAAGAAACTTGTGTACTTTGAAAACGAGCTCGAAGAGAAGTTACGACGAAATTCCCGGCGAACTTCCGACGATCGTTCTAGGAGCTCTCGGCTACGAAGCGATGTGTTCATCACAGAATACTGCATTTTATACCGCCCATTCTTACGCTCGGTTGTTTATAGGTAGGTGCTTTTAATCCGTGTTTGTTACATATTTGCAGGATACAGGTTCTCGGTTCTAAAACGGTGAAATTCATGGAAAACACGACAAAATCCGGGTTCCTGCCAACCACTGAGAAAACACGGTCTCCGCTCGTCATCCGTATGTTGCCAGATACCAGTTTAGGAAGACAAAATGTCAAATCAATGTCACCTTCATGCACAAGGCTCAATGGCAACAACAAGTTCCAAGAAATCAACGCGGAGCTCGAGGCAATCATGACAAAAGCATCCACAAAAGTCCACCTTTTCTCAACAGAAATTCTGGAAGAAATGTGAAAGTATTTTCAGAAAATACATATACCAGACAAGAGGGGACAGAAAACCAGGGAAGCACCCAAAAGACCACGACCTAACTCACCTATATAGCCGCGGATCCGCGGCCAATAGGGGGTATTAGCCGCGGATCCGCGGCCATGTGGGCCCCTCTCCCTGTCGTTTTTTCTGGGCATTTTGGGGACTTCATATTGTGTCAGAATTTGCCCCTAGGATTTCATTTCCCTGCCTATAAATACAGCAGAACTTGCCAAAGCGAAGGGTCATTCTTTTGTTCCTCTTTTTGTTAGGATTTAGTCTTTTTCTTCTTCTTCTTCATTTCTTTTTCCATGAAAATTGTAGTGAGAGCTTTTTGAGTGGGAGATCAATGAAGATGAGGGTTTTGTATCATTCTCTTTTGTTTCTTCTTCCCCTTGAGATTCTTGCTTTCTCTTGATCATTCAACCTCTTCATTGAGCTTGAATGGTTAAGGGTTAGTTATTGATCTCAAGGGTCGTATTTTCTCACGGGACTAGTTCTTCACTTCACATGCGTTCTCTACCCTTCTCTTGATCTTGCAACCTCTTAATTGAGCTTGCAAGTTTAAGGGTTGGCTATTGATCACATGCTTGTCTTGAGTTCTATGTTCTTGTAATTACTTTCTTGTTCTTTTTATTTGCTTATTTATTACTTGCTTTTTATTCTTTCTTGCATTTTTCATTCTTGTCTTTTATTACTTGCAATTTTATTCATGCACTTAATTACTTGTAATCTTTTCTTTTCTTTGTTCTTTTCTTTTTGTTCTCTCTTTTTGGTTCTTTCTTGTGAATGAATGTAATTATCTTTGTTAAGAGAAAAATACGGTATTCTAAGTTAATGTTTCTTTGCCCATTTCCTTTTCCCGTATTTTCCATTGAACTCCGCCCAAACCATACGCAAGCGCTCCGTTAGGCACCGTACCCTGACAAGGTAACGGTGATTCCTAAGCGCGACCGGTTGCGTTCGGTTTGGCCGGAGGCGAAAGCAAGAGACAAGAACGGAAGGACAAGGGTAAATAAGCCGGATTCCACGAATACCGCGCTTAAATCCCCTAATCCACGTTGTTGCCGATTGCTCTAGCTTCAATTGGTCAAGAATCGGCTCAAAGGTTTTGAGTACGGATTTCCTTAGCTTACAATCTCGTATCTTTTCTTAACAACTTTATACTTGCAAATAAACACATAGGTTAGAAACAAACATACACAAATTCTTTATTGACTCGTCTAAAACAAGAACGGACATACAACCATCTCCCTGTGGATCGACCCGTGCTCAACCGGCTAGCTGCATAGCGACACCGTCCTGATCGCGGTAAACTTTAGAACTTTGAACATCCGACACGCCAAAAGCGTGCGATCAAATAGCGCCGTTGCCGGGGAGACGGTAGCGTATTTTCTTTCTTGTTATTCGGGTTAATATTCTTTTTGTATATATAAAAAAAAATTTGTTTTTTGTTTTTTTTGATAATTTTTGTGGGCAAGTGTGCAGCTTTTTACAAGTTTGCAAACTGCGATTGTGGGGAGCAAAGTGTGCATTCAAGACAAGGGTGATTTACGAAGTACAGTGCCAAAGATCCGGGTAGTTTGACCCACGCAAGCGAACATTTCAAGCTTACCGGATTTGATTCAACGGGGGTTTCCTAACCCAAACATTTAACGGTACGTACTTTCCTAACACCTTCTTCTCAAATCCGACGCTTCCAATATACTATTCTTTGCAGGATTCTTTGCAAGTTCGCTAGCAAACGCCAAAATTGACTAACCCGTATTTGTTGCAGCGCCGCGCTTAAACTAAAAAACGATTGTTTGATTCTTTATAGAATTTTTGAATTGCGCATTGCATACATTAATACGGACTTAAGGGCAAGCGAACCCCACAACATACGGTAAAGGATTTCATCACCTTTTCCGTGGCCCACAAATCACGAACTTGAGCATAACGTTTACCCGCACAAAATTTAAAAGAAACTAGACTTTAAGCCTTAAGGACTTCGCGCTCACTAGGAGAAGTTAACTGTGTTTAGAACCTTGCTTAACGGTATATTGTTTACGGGGTGTCTAGGAAAGTGTTAACGGCGAAACCGCCAAAAGAGAAAGGGTTATTTAATTAAGGAACTTCGCGAAAGCGTTGGAAAACCTCCCCTTATCTCTGCACTTACCTGGCCTCGTGATCAGTGTATCTTGAGCCTGTTTCTCGACACAGTTTTACTTCGACAATCAAGTTCTGGAGCAGGTCTAGTTGACCTAGGTGAACCCTAGAACGATTAGGTGTGTGGTATTTTTGTGTCGTGATTGTTTTTGTCAATATTCTTTTTTGTGTATATTTCATTCTTTTGTTAATATTCAAAAAAAAAAAAATCACAATCTTTTTCCCCTCCTTTTCTCTACCTTTCTTTCTCTCTCTTCATATCATGGGTACCCCACCTCGAAAAACTCTTGCCGAACTTTGGTACCCACAACCAGACATTACTTCTTACGGTTCTTGCTTTGGCCGAACATCGAACGACCCCTCCATACCCAAAGTTTCACTGAAAGATCGCATAGCAGCGTCTAGGACAAACACTTGCACTCCTCATTCCACTTCGTATCAACCTTTTCAACCTCCCGCACCCGCTTATGTTGATACCCCTTTTGCAAGTCGTCCTTTGTCCATCGCTGAACGTATTGAACAATCCCGTAGCCGATCTTTCACTCCTTTCACCACTTCAAATTCTTGGGATCAACAATTCCATTCACCTTCCTATCCAAATGTTGATCCTGCTCCTGTCCAACCATTCAATTCCTACCAATCCTACCCTACTTTTGCACCTTCCCTAGACATTGCATCAGAACCGCCAGTTGGGAGTTTTCAGTATCCAAACAACTTTGAATCTTTTCCTGAAACCCCTTCACAACCAATGTCTAGTCTAGAACAGTCCTTGGAAGACTTTAGGGTAGCGTCAAGCCAACAGATGATGGATTTGAATGCGTCCATGGCCGCTCTCATACAACCTACTGACCCGGTAGCTAGTTTCCAGCTAGCTCCAAATTTTCCAATGTATGATGAGGCGGTAGGACAGGCTGTGAATTTAAGTGGAGAGAGTGAGCTGTACCCCCTTCCGAATCAAGCCTACCCGGTCCAACTTGAATCCCACAACTCCTGTGTTGAAAGTCTATCAAGTGTCCCAAATGAATTATCAGTTGAAGATAGAGTGTTTAATGAGTTGTGCGACTTTGTAGTGTTTGATTTGCCAGATTGTGAAGGGACCTTGCCAAGTGAAACCACACCCAATCCTTTTGACCTCTACACCTCCATCTTAGAACCTGAATCGATTGAAATCCATGCTTTTGATGAGGTGTCTGAGAAAATTGACTTTCACTTGATCAAGGATATTGACGCCGGGAATATTTTGGATGATGAACCCATAGACTTAGCTGAATTTTTCTCTCCAACTCATCATCCCGAGTCATTAAATGTTTTTCCCGAACTTCATATGCGTCTTGATATTGATGATGAAGGCATGGATGAGCTTAACTTTGAGGAGAATTCTGAGGATAGTTTTGAGGATGAACCAGTTATAATTGATGAGTCGGATTTTCCAATTCATCCTATCCCTTCCACTGACTGTGTACACCCTCCTGAACCTTTAACCGATAACCTTCCTCAACCACTTCCCTCCATTCTTTCCATCGTTCCGACCATGCAAGAAACCGTCTCACTTTCATTTCGTATGTCTGGTTTACCAAGTTCGGCGTACCCATGGTTTCTCACGAATCTTGAGGGATTTGACCCCATTTCTCGACGGATAAATATATTAGCACAATCGCTTTTCACACATCGGTCATCCCAAATTGTGCTAATTTATTTACTCCATTTGCACCCTCAAGTTCGTATTCCACTTCTTTTTCCCGTCCGCCATTCTTGTTCCTCTCATATACCGAGACCATATCCCGCTTCTCTCCGCATATGGTCTCGCATATTCTCCATCTCTTTCCTCTACGCCTTCTTCCACCAACCGGTACATTATAGCGATAAAATCTTTGAATGGTTGGTGTTAACTTTTGGCCTGTGTAAGGCCTTGTATAGCTTGATACTGTTCTCCTTCCCCCCTAATCCTGAATTTCAACGCTTAATAGTGGAAACACTGTTTTACTTAAGTTTGGGGGGGACTCTTTTTTGTATATATTTTTTTTGTTTTCCCTTTTTTGTTTTGTATATAATTTGTTTCTAGGAAGCGCCGGAAATTTTAACCCTCTTGGTATAGCCTGACAGTGAGGGCACTGTCAAGTTTAAGTTTGGGGGTGTGCTCGGTAAGCTTTCTTCCTTCGCATTCATATGTATATTTTGCATCTGCATATTAAATCCATAAAATCCATAAAAATCTGAAAATTTTCTAAAAATATAAAAACTTTTTTGTCAAGTTAGATTGTGGAAGAACTCTGATTCAACATTCGACGGTTTTTGTTTGAAAAAATAGGAATAACTAAATCTTATGTTTAGATTTTGAAAACCTGAAAGATAACTCTCCTTTGAAGTTAACTATAGCTGATATACGTCTTTACATCACACTACACGTGTCGTGAATTTTGGGAATTAGATGACAAGTCTTTCATGTTTAAACTTTTAAACAGATAAATGATTTTCTGAGGATCAAATAGGTTTGTTCTGAAATAAGTAATGTCAAGAATAGTTTATGAAGTAAAGCGAATATGAAGGAATGTTATTGATGCCGTAATTGGAGCTAAGTCTGAAGAATAACCCATCAGAAACTTGATTGGAATGATTACACACCAAACCCACTAAACACGTCTTTTATCCAAAAAATAATTGAACTGCCGACTATATATCCGTTCGTATTAAATCATCTGATTTTCACGCCAAACTGTCTTTTGTTTTTGGACCTGGGTAACTTGAGTAATTAAGTCCGCCGGGGTGTTTCTACACCTAATGCCCTAAAACCAACTGGTTTGGGTGCATTGGCCCAAAGCTCGCTAAGAAGCCTAGAAAGTCCAGATAAAAACAAAGTCAAGCAAGTGTTCTCTCCGAGTTAAAATTCCTAACGGTTCTTTGTGTGAGAATAATCTTGATAAAAGACAGGCTTTTATAAAAAAATTTAACGGAGATATGAAGGTTTTATTCTATGATAAAGACTATTGCACGTTCACAGAGGTGTGTATGAAATGAAAACAAGAAAAAGGTGGAGTGAAGAATAAGACCTAGTTTCCTGTTAAGGAAGATAGAAATTCTGAAGTTGAAACCTTACTGGAAAACGAAACTTGAAAAATACTTAACTCTTTATAAAACTTATGTGATCCTTTTAAAATTGTGATCTGGGCTTTATTGTGCGACATGATGACATTAATCGATCCTTCTGGAACTTAACGACACTATTTGCACTACACATAAAGACATATAAAATCTGTAGTTAAATAAGAAGCGAGGTGTGAAAAATAAAGGTTCGATGGTCTAGACTTAGGATTATAGAATTGTTATTTTCTAAAACAAAACTTTAGGGATTGAATCTTAGTCATTTTACAAACCAACTTGACCGGATTTTGTGGGTAGTATCCGCTGAAAACCCTCAGGAGACAACACTCCTCCTACTAGGGACACCTAGAGGTTTAACGGCTTGTTGCACGCGCTCAGTGCAATCGCGTTCCCTGCGAAAGTGCGGTTAGGATTTTATTTTTTGTGAATAATTGGTTTTGCTCGGGACGAGCAAAAGTTAAGTTTGGGGGTATTTGTTCATCACAGAATACTGCATTTTATACCGCCCATTCTTACGCTCGGTTGTTTATAGGTAGGTGCTTTTAATCCGTGTTTGTTACATATTTGCAGGATACAGGTTCTCGGTTCTAAAACGGTGAAATTCATGGAAAACACGACAAAATCCGGGTTCCTGCCAACCACTGAGAAAACACGGTCTCCGCTCGTCATCCGTATGTTGCCAGATACCAGTTTAGGAAGACAAAATGTCAAATCAATGTCACCTTCATGCAGAAGGCTCAATGGCAACAACAAGTTCCAAGAAATCAACGCGGAGCTCGAGGCAATCATGACAAAAGCATCCACAAAAGTCCACCTTTCCTCAACAGAAATTCTGGAAGAAATGTGAAAGTATTTTCAGAAAATACATATACCAGACAAGAGGGGACAGAAAACCAGGGAATCACCCAAAAGACCACGACTTAACTCACCTATATAGCCGCGGATCCGCGGCCAATATGGGGTATTGGCCGCGGATCCGTGGCCATGTGGGCCCCTCTCCCTGTCGTTTTTTCTGGGCATTTTGGGGACTTCATATTGTGTCAGAATTTGCCCCTAGGGTTTCATTTCCCTGCCTATAAATACAGCAGAACTTGCCAAAGCGAAGGGTCATTCTTTTGTTCCTCTTTTTGTTAGGATTTAGTCTTTTTCTTCTTCTTCTTCATTTCTTTTTCCATGAAAATTGTAGTGAGAGCTTTTTGAGTGGGAGATCAATGAAGATGAGGGTTTTGTATCATTCTCTTTTGTTTCTTCTTCCCCTTGAGATTCTTGCTTTCTCTTGATCATTCAACCTCTTCATTGAGCTTGAATGGTTAAGGGTTAGTTATTGATCTCAAGGGTCGTATTTTCTCACGGGACTAGTTTTTCACTTCACATGCGTTCTCTACCCTTCTCTTGATCTTGCAACCTCTTAATTGAGCTTGCAAGTTTAAGGGTTGGCTATTGATCACATGCTTGTCTTGAGTTCTATGTTCTTGTAATTACTTTCTTGTTCTTTTTATTTGCTTATTTATTACTTGCTTTTTATTCTTTCTTGCATTTTTCATTCTTGTCTTTTATTACTTGCAATTTTATTCATGCACTTAATTACTTGTAATCTTTTCTTTTCTTTGTTCTTTTCTTTTTGTTCTCTCTTTTTGGTTCTTTCTTGTGAATGAATGTAATTATCTTTGTTAAGAGAAAAATACGGTATTCTAAGTTAATGTTTCTTTGCCCATTTCCTTTTCCCGTATTTTCCATTGAACTCCGCCCAAACCATACGCAAGCGCTCCGTTAGGCACCGTACCCTGACAAGGTAACGGTGATTCCTAACCGCGACCGGTTGCGTTCGGTTTGGCCGGAGGCGAAAGCAAGAGACAAGAACGGAAGGACAAGGGTAAATAAGCCGGATTCCACGAATACCGCGCTTAAATCCCCTAATCCACGTTGTTGCCGATTGCTCTAGCTTCAATTGGTCAAGAATCGGCTCAAAGGTTTTGAGTACGGATTTCCTTAGCTTACAATCTCGTATCTTTTCTTAACAACTTTATACTTGCAAATAAACACATAGGTTAGAAACAAACATACACAAATTCTTTATTGACTCGTCTAAAACAAGAACGGACATACAACCATCTCCCTGTGGATCGACCCGTGCTCAACCGGCTAGCTGCATAGCGACACCGTCCTGATCGCGGTAAACTTTAGAACTTTGAACATCCGACACGCCAAAAGCGTGCGATCAAATAGCGCCGTTGCCGGGGAGACGGTAGCGTATTTTCTTTTTTGTTATTCGGGTTAATATTCTTTTTGTATATAAAAAAAAAAATTGTTTTTTGTTTTTTTTGATAATTTTTGTGGGCAAGTGTGCAGCTTTTTACAAGTTTGCAAACTGCGATTGTGGGGAGCAAAGTGTGCATTCAAGACAAGGGTGATTTACGAAGTACAGTGCCAAAGATCCGGGTAGTTTGACCCGCGCAAGCGAACATTTCAAGCTTACCGGATTTGATTCAACGGGGGTTTCCTAACCCAAACATTTAACGGTACGTACTTTCCTAACACCTTCTTCTCAAATCCGACGCTTCCAATATACTATTCTTTGCAGGATTCTTTGCAAGTTCGCTAGCAAACGCCAAAATTGACTAACCCGTATTTGTTGCAGCGCCGCGCTTAAACTAAAAAACGATTGTTTGATTCTTTATAGAATTTTTGAATTGCGCATTGCATACATTAATACGGACTTAAGGGCAAGCGAACCCCACAACATACGGTAAAGGATTTCATCACCTTTTCCGTGGCCCACAAATCACGAACTTGAGCATAACGTTTACCCGCACAAAATTTAAAAGAAACTAGACTTTAAGCCTTAAGGACTTCGCGCTCACTAGGAGAAGTTAACTGTGTTTAGAACCTTGCTTAACGGTATATTGTTTACGGGGTGTCTAGGAAAGTGTTAACGGCGAAACCGCCAAAAGAGAAAGGGTTATTTAATTAAGGAACTTCGCGAAAGCGTTGGAAAACCTCCCCTTATCTCTGCACTTACCTGGCCTCGTGATCAGTGTATCTTGAGCCTGTTTCTCGACACAGTTTTACTTCGACAATCAAGTTCTGGAGCAGGTCTAGTTGACCTAGGTGAACCCTAGAACGATTAGGTGTGTGGTATTTTTGTGTCGTGATTGTTTTTGTCAATATTCTTTTTTGTGTATATTTCATTCTTTTGTTAATATTCAAAAAAAAAAAAAATCACATTCTTTTTCCCCTCCTTTTCTCTACCTTTCTTTCTCTCTCTTCATATCATGGGTACCCCACCTCGAAAAACTCTTGCCGAACTTTGGTACCCACAACCAGACATTACTTCTTACGGTTCTTGCTTTGGCCGAACATCGAACGACCCCTCCATACCCAAAGTTTCACTGAAAGATCGCATAGCAGCGTCTAGGACAAACACTTGCACTCCTCATTCCACTTCGTATCAACCTTTTCAACCTCCCGCACCCGCTTATGTTGATACCCCTTTTGCAAGTCGTCCTTTGTCCATCGCTGAACGTATTGAACAATCCCGTAGCCGATCTTTCACTCCTTTCACCACTTCAAATTCTTGGGATCAACAATTCCATTCACCTTCCTATCCAAATGTTGATCCTGCTCCTGTCCAACCATTCAATTCCTACCAATCCTACCCTACTTTTGCACCTTCCCTAGACATTGCATCAGAACCGCCAGTTGGGAGTTTTCAGTATCCAAACAACTTTGAATCTTTTCCTGAAACCCCTTCACAACCAATGTCTAGTCTAGAACAGTCCTTGGAAGACTTTAGGGTAGCGTCAAGCCAACAGATGATGGATTTGAATGCGTCCATGGCCGCTCTCATACAACCTACTGACCCGGTAGCTAGTTTCCAGCTAGCTCCAAATTTTCCAATGTATGATGAGGCGGTAGGACAGGCTGTGAATTTAAGTGGAGAGAGTGAGCTGTACCCCCTTCCGAATCAAGCCTACCCGGTCCAACTTGAATCCCACAACTCCTGTGTTGAAAGTCTATCAAGTGTCCCAAATGAATTATCAGTTGAAGATAGAGTGTTTAATGAGTTGTGCGACTTTGTAGTGTTTGATTTGCCAGATTGTGAAGGGACCTTGCCAAGTGAAACCACACCCAATCCTTTTGACCTCTACACCTCCATCTTAGAACCTGAATCGATTGAAATCCATGCTTTTGATGAGGTGTCTGAGAAAATTGACTTTCACTTGATCAAGGATATTGACGCCGGGAATATTTTGGATGATGAACCCATAGACTTAGCTGAATTTTTCTCTCCAACTCATCATCCCGAGTCATTAAATGTTTTTCCCGAACTTCATATGCGTCTTGATATTGATGATGAAGGCATGGATGAGCTTAACTTTGAGGAGAATTCTGAGGATAGTTTTGAGGATGAACCAGTTATAATTGATGAGTCGGATTTTCCAATTCATCCTATCCCTTCCACTGACTGTGTACACCCTCCTGAACCTTTAACCGATAACCTTCCTCAACCACTTCCCTCCATTCTTTCCATCGTTCCGACCATGCAAGAAACCGTCTCACTTTCATTTCGTATGTCTGGTTTACCAAGTTCGGCGTACCCATGGTTTCTTACGAATCTTGAGGGATTTGACCCCATTTCTCGACGGATAAATATATTAGCACAATCGCTTTTCACACATCGGTCATCCCAAATTGTGCTAATTTATTTACTCCATTTGCACCCTCAAGTTCGTATTCCACTTCTTTTTCCCGTCCGCCATTCTTCTTCCTCTCATATACCGAGACCATATCCCGCTTCTCTCCGCATATGGTCTCGCGTATTCTCCATGTCTTTCCTCTACGCCTTCTTCCACCAACCGGTACATTATAGCGATAAAATCTTTGAATGGTTGGTGTTAACTTTTGGCCTGTGTAAGGCCTTGTATAGCTTGATACTGTTCTCCTTCCCCCCTAATCCTGAATTTCAACGCTTAATAGTGGAAACACTGTTTTACTTAAGTTTGGGGGGGACTCTTTTTTGTATATATTTTTTTTGTTTTCCCTTTTTTGTTTTGTATATAATTTGTTTCTAGGAAGCGCCGGAAATTTTAACCCTCTTGGTATAGCCTGACAGTGAGGGCACTGTCAAGTTTAAGTTTGGGGGTGTGCTCGGTAAGCTTTCTTCCTTCGCATTCATATGTATATTTTGCATCTGCATATTAAATCCATAAAATCCATAAAAATCTGAAAATTTTCTAAAAATATAAAAACTTTTTTGTCAAGTTAGATTGTGGAAGAACTCTGATTCAACATTCGACGGTTTTTGTTTGAAAAAATAGGAATAACTAAATCTTATGTTTAGATTTTGAAAACCTGAAAGATAACTTTCCTTTGAAGTTAACTATAGCTGATATACGTCTTTACATCACACTACACGTGTCGTGAATTTTGGGAATTAGATGACAAGTCTTTCATGTTTAAACTTTTAAACAGATAAATGATTTTCTGAGGATCAAATATGTTTGTTCTGAAATAAGTAATGTCAAGAATAGTTTATGAAGTAAAGCGAATATGAAGGAATGTTATTGATGCCGTAATTGGAGCTAAGTCTGAAGAATAACCCATCGGAAACTTGATTGGAATGATTACACACCAAACCCACTAAACACGTCTTTTATCCAAAAAATAATTGAACTGCCGACTATATCTCCGTTCGTATTAAATCATCTGATTTTCACGCCAAACTGTCTTTTGTTTTTGGACCTGGGTAACTTGAGTAATTAAGTCCGCCGGGGTGTTTCTACACCTAATGCCCTAAAACCAACTGGTTTGGGTGCATTGGCCCAAAGCTCGCTAAGAAGCCTAGAAAGTCCAGATAAAAACAAAGTCAAGCAAGTGTTCTCTCCGAGTTAAAATTCCTAACGGTTCTTTGTGTGAGAATAATCTTGATAAAAGACAGGCTTTTATAAAAAATTTTAACGGAGATATGAAGGTTTTATTCTATGATAAAGACTATTGCACGTTCACAGAGGTGTGTATGAAATGAAAACAAGAAAAAGGTGGAGTGAAGAATAAGACCTAGTTTCCTGTTAAGGAAGATAGAAATTCTGAAGTTGAAACCTTACTGGAAAACGAAACTTGAAAAATGCTTAACTCTTTATAAAACTTATGTGATCCTTTTAAAATTGTGATCTGGGCTTTATTGTGCGACATGATGACATTAATCGATCCTTCTGGAACTTAACGACACTATTTGCACTACACATAAAGACATATAAAATCTGTAGTTAAATAAGAAGCGAGGTGTGAAAAATAAAGGTTCGATGGTCTAGACTTAGGATTATAGAATTGTTATTTTCTAAAACAAAACTTTAGGGTTTGAATCTTAGTCATTTTACAAACCAACTTGACCGGATTTTGTGGGTAGTATCCGCTGAAAACCCTCAGGAGACAACACTCCTCCTACTAGGGACACCTAGAGGTTTAACGGCTTGTTGCACGCGCTCAGTGCAATCGCGTTCCCTGCGAAAGTGCGGTTAGGATTTTATTTTTTGTGAATAATTGGTTTTGCTCGGGACGAGCAAAAGTTAAGTTTGGGGGTATTTGTTCATCACAGAATACTGCATTTTATACCGCCCATTCTTACGCTCGGTTGTTTATAGGTAGGTGCTTTTAATCCGTGTTTGTTACATATTTGCAGGATACAGGTTCTCGGTTCTAAAACGGTGAAATTCATGGAAAACACGACAAAATCCGGGTTTCTGCCAACCACTGAGAAAACACGGTCTCCGCTCGTCATCCGTATGTTGCCAGATACCAGTTTAGGAAGACAAAATGTCAAATCAATGTCACCTTCATGCACAAGGCTCAATGGCAACAACAAGTTCCAAGAAATCAACGCGGAGCTCGAGGCAATCATGACAAAAGCATCCACAAAAGTCCACCTTTCCTCAACAGAAATTCTGGAAGAAATGTGAAAGTATTTTCAGAAAATACATATACCAAACAAGAGGGGACAGAAAACCAGGGAAGCACCCAAAAGACCACGACCTAACTCACCTATATAGCCGCGGATCCGCGGCCAATAGGGGGTATTGGCCGCGGATCCATGGCCTTGTGGGCCCCTCTCTCTGTCGTTTTTTCTGGGCATTTTGGGGACTTCATATTGTGTCAGAATTTGCCCCTAGGGTTTCATTTCCCTGCCTATAAATACAGCAGAACTTGCCAAAGCCAAGGGTCATTCTTTTGTTCCTCTTTTTGTTAGGATTTAGTCTTTTTCTTCTTCTTCTTCATTTCTTTTTCCATGAAAATTGTAGTGAGAGCTTTTTGAGTGGGAGATCAATGAAGATGAGGGTTTTGTATCATTCTCTTTTGTTTCTTCTTCCCCTTGAGATTCTTGCTTTCTCTTGATCATTCAACCTCTTCATTGAGCTTGAATGGTTAAGGGTTAGTTATTGATCTCAAGTGTCGTATTTTCTCACGGGACTAGTTTTTCACTTCACATGCGTTCTCTACCCTTCTCTTGATCTTGCAACCTCTTAATTGAGCTTGCAAGTTTAAGGGTTGGCTATTGATCACATGCTTGTCTTGAGTTCTATGTTCTTGTAATTACTTTCTTGTTCTTTTTATTTGCTTATTTATTACTTGCTTTTTATTCTTTCTTGCATTTTTCATTCTTGTCTTTTATTACTTGCAATTTTATTCATGCACTTAATTACTTGTAATCTTTTCTTTTCTTTGTTCTTTTCTTTTTGTTCTCTCTTTTTGGTTCTTTCTTGTGAATGAATGTAATTATCTTTGTTAAGAGAAAAATACGGTATTCTAAGTTAATGTTTCTTTGCCCATTTCCTTTTCCCGTATTTTCCATTGAACTCCGCCCAAACCATACGCAAGCGCTCCGTTAGGCACCGTACCCTGACAAGGTAACGGTGATTCCTAACCGCGACCGGTTGCGTTCGGTTTGGCCGGAGGCGAAAGCAAGAGACAAGAACGGAAGGACAAGGGTAAATAAGCCGGATTCCACGAATACCGCGCTTAAATCCCCTAATCCACGTTGTTGCCGATTGCTCTAGCTTCAATTGGTCAAGAATCGGCTCAAAGGTTTTGAGTACGGATTTCCTTAGCTTACAATCTCGTATCTTTTCTTAACAACTTTATACTTGCAAATAAACACATAGGTTAGAAACAAACATACACAAATTCTTTATTGACTCGTCTAAAACAAGAACGGACATACAACCATCTCCCTGTGAATCGACCCGTGCTCAACCGGCTAGCTGCATAGCGACACCGTCCTGATCGCGGTAAACTTTAGAACTTTGAACATCCGACACGCCAAAAGCGTGCGATCACGATGCACCGGCGATCCCTCTCCTTCCATCTCACTCTCATTATTTTCCAAAACCCGTAAGTCCCATTTTCTATCTCTCTTTTCTATTCTAAAAATACGGATTTATAAAACCCGATGGAATCGGAACAAATCCGATTTCCGATTCGGTTTCTTATGAAACATCACTTCTCGTTAATACGATTATGCTTAAACTCTCTCATGTTGACTATTAAACACTAATCAACCAAATTGATCAAGTTTCATTTCATAAAATGATGGCTATTTCAATTTATCATATTTTTCACTTAAATACCGCAGTGTTTCAATTCTACATTTAACTCCATTAAACTTGCTATACCCTTAAGTAGATCACGAGGTAATGACCTACCTCCTTACACACTCATATGCAACATAACACAATACCCTCGAGAACTTAGAATACGGGAGAACAAACATTTTCATTTAAATACCATTTACTTAATAAAACCATTCCTAAAAGATTTAGTATTGATACATCTTTACAAATAAATACCACTTATTATGAAAATAGGATAAGGTTGTGGGCATTCAGTCGTTTATCTAAACCTGACTTTGTGGTGTTTAGGCTAGACAAGTGAGAAAGGTAACTTTAAAAGGCCCGTCTCACGGTGATTCGTGAGCGGATCCCTCCTTTCTTCACTTGTACTTACTTGGCCACAATTGGCGGTGAAGAGGCGATTTGAGGTATCTCACAACTTGTCACTTTGGACCAGTTAGGAGCAGTCTAGTTGATTTAGGAGACCCTAGAATATAGAATACGGGAAATCCACATCTTTACAAATAACTACCATAATTAATAAAACCATTTTTTCTTAATGATTAGTATTTATACAAATCATTGCAAAGCGCCGCTACAACCCATTTGGGGAACCCGTTCGAGATAGTGCGGATTATCGCACATCCTCGGGCGTAGTAGTGCGAGATGCAGACCTCCGCAAGGAGCATTCGGTCTCGAAAGATTTAAAATATGACATCTTAAGAAAACGAGATTTCTAGAATATTATATATATACTAAAATTATTTTCATAAAAATATATGTATATGTAACATAAACATATTTATTTTTGAAGTATTATAAATATTCCACCTTTTCTACAATATCACAAGAATCAATTTTACACTAAAATACCATGAATTCCATGCAAAACCAATATTACAAATAAATACCAGTTATTATGAAATTAGGATATTTTCACTAGAAATATCACAATGTAAAATCTACAATCTACAATGTAAAATCTACAATCTACAATATTACAATTCAGCATGAATCCATGAATCCATTATTCAATTTATCAACTTGACTGAACTGAACCATGGATATACATTCCATTTACATGATTATATAGTTACATCCATGATTCTACAGTTACATACATGATTCTCCAGTTACATCCGTTTACTGATATCATGGTGTCGGTCAGTCATCCAATTATAAAATCTATACAGTTTACAATACAAGACAATACAATCAAAATAACACTACGGGGTTTAAGGGGTAGACTGGTATGGAAAATGTTAAAGGCGGCACGAGGTGGTCACTTAAGACGTAATTACATCCATGCCGTTGTTCCGTGGTATTATCGACGGAGCCTTGTACTACGGGTTACCAAAGTCCCCGGTGTAAGTACGACTCCTCTCGTATACACTGGCATCTTCTGTACCAAGCTACAAACAACAGCGTTAACACAATATTACAACAATATAATACAACTTTAAAAGATACCTTCTTATTCTGTCTATTCTACTATCCTCTTCTCTTTGGGACTTACCGAGCGGCCTGTTCGCTGACCACATTCTATTTCTTTCTTCTTTAAATGTCGTCAGGTGATTTGGACCCGTCAGAGATTGAGCCCAGTGCTGAAGACTTGGACCATTTCAGTGAAGACCCCGAGCTCTAGTCATTGTAGACTTTCCATTCAGTACTTTCATTTCTGTTATGCTATTGTTTAGGCATCGCTTTTATTTCAGTTGTATTTACTTTTATGCATTGTACAAAAAAATGTTAATAAATAAAGTTGTTGTTCAGTTTATATATCTTGTCTCTTGTGTATTTACTTTTGTATTGCTTAGATACGCTTAGCGTATTTACTTCAGAGTAAATACGTAGCGGCCCAGTCGCGTCCCCTTCGCCGTATATTGGGAAGTGGGGCGTGAAAGAAATTAACAAATGACTCATCCTTTGTTCTTTTAACTCATCACAAAATATCTAGATATTTCTTTTAACCATGGTTGGATATGAGAGTGTCTCACATATATATCATTTTGTTTTTATTTTAAAACATAATAATTATCATTATCTTGAGAAAAACTTTGCCATCTTCATCTTCCTCCTTCTTCAAGCTCTCTTGAGTTTCTTTGAGTGTGAGGAAAAGAAAAAAAAAGGGTTTTTAAGTGAGGTAACAAACCACACAATCATTCTATACTAGTTTAGCCTATTAGTTTAGAGTGTTTGCATTACTTCCTTATTGATCAAGTGAAGTAAGGAGCTTTGGGCAAAGGGACTTTGGGTGGATCGTCGTGGACTAGGAAGGATTCAAGCGAGCCGTTCCAAACTCTAGGAGATCCAAGGATTCACTCAAGGAGGTCTACAAAGGTTGTAGTCTCTCCACTTAGTGATAGATTATTTATTGTATGTGATACTATTAGTTGTTACCCTATATTTCTAGTTCGATTCCTAGTTAAGTTTGCTTAGCACCTCGTTAAAATTTTATTGTGGCATGTGTGATGCTTCCAAACCCTTGATAAGGTGCTATGGAAACCCAACAGTGGTATCAGAGCCAAGCTAGAGCTTCAAAGTAACCTAGACGACGTTAAAAACCTCGAACGAACGAAATACGACGCTCGAAGGGTCCTCACTGGAAATTTTTCAAAAAGTTGGATTTTTTCACATTAAAAATACTCAGAAAATCGTACAGGGTATTTTATGGGCCTGCAAGAAGAACGAAGCCCTAACTTGACTATACGACCGCGGAACCGCGGCCAAAATAGTCATTTTGCGGCGGTTCCGCGGCGCCGTTGGTGAGCCTTGGACTGTGCCTTCTTGTAATGGCCCGTATGTACTTGTTGCAGTCTTTGGTACATTTTAACACTGCTCAGGTGTTGAGCTTTCTTAGAATTCTTTGGGTGATTGATCGTTCGATCGAACGTTTTAACTGCGCCTAGTATATGTGATAGAATAATTGGAATCTACAAATTTGTTTGTTGCATGTAAATCTAGCATTTCGGTCTCGGGAGTAATCGGAAATCTTGTTGAATTATCCGACTTATTTTGAAAAGGTGTTTTCATGGGTGAGACCTAAATGCAAGCTTTACATTGTTAGGCATGAAATCTTGGATATGTGATATCCCGGGTTTGTGTTGTCTAAGGGCAGTTACGATTCCAATTGTTGTAGTTTTTCATTTTTTTCCTGCGACCGTAAGCGTAGTATGTGGTGTATCACTGGTTTCGTTGCTATACATCAACGACAATTGGGATACGCATACTTTCTTACGTTGATGACATGTGATATTATGTGTTGCTGAGATATGATATGCAAGATTGTCGTGATTGAATAGCCGGGGGGTTTTATGTAAGATGAGAGTTTTCTTTTCATTCATGTAAAATTCATTTGTATGTAATATTCTTTTATTTGAGGAACTTCTGGGTTGAGGATGTTGTCACCATTGTTGTATATTATTTACTTTTCCGCATTAAGATAGACCCAAGAAGGGGGTACAAGTGACCGGGTTCTAGGATTCAGTAGGATGCCATCTCGAGGAGTCAAGACCGGGTCTCCTAAACTCTAGAATTGGTAGGGTCACTTGCCGCTCTCATAGGGGTCTAGGGGTGCGGGCTTGGCTATTCATCACGACCATGAAATCCGTATTTTCTATTGATGGCTAAATACAAAATACGAACCTCCTAGGTATCCTATATTATATGTACTTCTGCTGCTTATATTCTGTGATGTGATCATTTGATATATCTGAGACGAATGGAATATTATATATATGATATATAATAGACGTTGCTTATGTTTTGCACTCACGCTAGCCCCGTCCCGGTATGCCGTTAGTTAAGTAACCTAACGGTGCATAACGGGACACCGTGACGAATGCGAATGGCATAAGCGTACGTTATATTTTCGTTTCTTTCTGTGATGGCTTTAAGACTTAAATGATGGGACTACATTAATGATATTAATGTAAAGAAAAATGAACCTAAAAAGGTGTTGTAGAATCGGATTTGAAACACACTCGGCATTTTATGAGAAAGCAAGTTTTCAAAATGCGGAGATTAAGCCACTCCTTTTAAACCCATTTGATTCCACAACGATATCAAGTTCAAAGCGTTAAAAGTTTTCTTAAAAACTATCCGCAGCCCTCCGTCATTTTAGGAAGTAGAGTACTTAGTATTCGTGCTGCATATTTTGACTTTAGTTAAGGCGCAGTGTACGGTAGCTAAGTGATGTCTTCCTACACCGCATATGATGCGGATTAGTTAGGACATTCATATGATTATATTGACTTTAGTTAAGGGTCATGTGGGTGGGTCTAGTTAATCATGAAATGACGGGAAAAACTTGACTAGTACTTATGATATGTTGACCATAGTTAAGGTCATGAGTGCTAGGGGTAAAAACAATATCGGGAGTTTCAAGAGTTGAAATTTGCAATGAGATTGCATACCTTCTATATGATAGTAGGATCCCGATCCCACTGTGAGCAAGAGTTGCTCCTGGGAGAGTTTTGCACTTTACAATTAGCTAACCCATTAGGTGTCTAGAAAGGTGTTAACGGGGCTACGCCTCTGGGAAAACGAGGTTTATTCTAATTAGGTCCGCATGAAAGCACGGGGAACCTCCGTCAAAGTACCGGCACTGACCTGGCTGAACGGTTAGCGAAGTTGTAGAATGTAATTAATCCCGGCTAGTTTTCTTTTCAAAAGGTTTTAAAGAAAATTTGATAAAAGCAGTGGGAGATATCGATTAGACAAGATAATAACCAATCTGATCTTTGCAAAAGCTTTCACTGAGTTTATTCTTTTTTCTCTCTTAATGACAGATACCAATGACAGGCCTTAAGCTTATACTAAATAAAAACAAGCTGACCGGACCAAACTACAAAGACTGGCTGAGGAACATAAACATTGCTCTGACATATAATAAAGTATCATATGTCCTCACTGCCAAAGCCCCGCCCGTCCCATGCCCTAAATCTTCTACTGCGGATAAGGAAATTCGCAAAACATGGGATAGTGATTGTGCTACTGCCAAATGCCTCGCGCTTGCATCGATGGACAATACACATCAAAAGCAACACGAGCAGATGGATGTTCAATCCATCTTTCTCCATACAAAAGAGTTGTATGGGGAGCAATCTCGGATCCTGAGATACAAAGCATCTCGAAAGTTGTTTCAGATGCGGATGGCTCAAGGCACATCAGTAGGCGATCACGTTTTGAAGATGATAGCTCTTATAGAAGAGCTTGAGGATCTCGGTTGGACAATGGATAACGAACAGTATACTGATATTGTTCTACAGTCTCTTCTCTCCGCCTTTGCTCCATTCATAGTGAACTTCAACATGCATGACATGGAGATGTCACTACTCGAACTTCTCAATATGTTGAGAAGTGCGGAGAGCACGCTGAAAGCGAAGTCCCCCTCTATGCTTGTTGGACAATCTTCCTCTTTCATCCCAAAAGCTAAGGCCAAGGGAAAAAATAAGAAGAAATTCACCAAACCGAGAGGAGGAATAAAGAAGGCGAAGGGGAAAGACAAATACAAAGCTGCGGAGTCGGGAAAGGGAGAATTTTTTAACTGTAAGAAGACGGGGCACTGGAAGCGGAACTGTACTGAGTACCTTGAACTCAAGAAAAAGAAGCATGGTGATGCTTCAGCTTCAGGTGTGTTCGTGATTGAAAACTGTTTTTCTATTAACTCTGCTTCCTGGGTATTAGATCCCGGTTCAGGTTCTCATATTTGCAATTCTGTGCAGGCGTTGAGAAATAGCAGAGTTTTGAAGACAGGTGATCATACTCTCCAAGTTGGAAATGGTTCTATTATACATGCAGTTTCAGTAGGAGAGTATCACCTAGGGTTGCCGTCGGGTTGTATATTGGTTTTGAACCCATGTTATTTTGTGCCAAGTATGCTTTGTAATATTATATCCGTTTCTTTATTAGACAATGAAGGATATCATTTTGCTATGCAACACAATGTTATGAACATTAAACTAAATCAAGAATTGATTGGTTGTGGTACACTTAATAACGGGATATACGTCCCTAATCAAGACACAGTTTCAACATTCAACACACAAGTTAAAGAAAATTTTCAGATATAAATGAAGCTTTTCTTTGGTATTGTAGACTTGGTCATATTAATGAAACAAGACTAAACAAGCTTCATAAAGATGGATATTTAAATTCTTTTGAGTATAAATCTTATGCGACTTTCCAGTCTTGTATCAAAGGTAAAATGCCCAAAACTCCATTTACTAGACACGGAGAAAGAGCTACTGAGCTCCTAGGCCTCATACATAGTGATGTATGTGGGCCAATGTCTATACATGCAAGAGGTGGTTTTTCTTACTTCATAACTTTTACTGATGATTTCTCAAGATTCGGTCATGTGTTTTTGATAAAGCATAAATCTAAAGCTTTCGAGAAATTCAAGGAGTACAAACTTGAAGTAGAAAACCAAACAGGAATGAGAATCAAGATACTTCGATCAGATCGAGGTTGAGAGTACTTAAGTACTGAGTTCTTGGACTTCCTAAAAGAGAATGGGATTCTCTCTCAACTTACTCCCCCTTACACACCACAGCATAACGGTGTGTCAGAGCGGCGGAATCGTACCCTATCAGATATGGTACGATCTATGATAAGTGATTCTGAGTTACCCCTCTCCTTTTGGGGGCATGCATTGGAGACTACAGCTTTTCTGTTAAACAAAGTTCCAACCAAGACCGTGTCTACCACTCCATATGAGATATGGCATGGGAAGAGACCATCTCTTAAACGAGTTAAGATTTGGGGTTTTCCGGTTTTTGTCAAAAAGTAGAATCCAGACAAACTCGAGACACGATCGGTCAAATGTATATTTGTGGGATATCCAAAATATTCATTTGGGTATCTTTTCTACCACAAGGAGGAACAAAAGGTGTTTGTTTCTCAGTATGCCACATTTTTAGAAAATGAGATTTTTCCAAATGATGCTGATGGAAATGTGGTAGATCTAGAAGAGGCTCTAGAGACACAAGTTACAAATGACGACTTGGTTGAACCTGAAGTTGCAACAGAATCTTATGAACCTCAGCCACTCCGTAGATCTTGTAGGACTTCTCGCCCACCGGAGAGATACTACGGTTTTCTCATTGATGGTGATAGAGAAGATTGCATCATGGATGATGATGACCCTTCCAGTTTTCAGCAAGCTATCACGAGTGGTGACTCTATGAAGTGGATGGATGCCATGAGATCCAAAATGGAGTCCATGTACACCAACAAATTATGGACTTTGGAGGATGTACCCTCTGGGATAAAACCAGTAGGCTGCAAATGGATCTTTAAACGAAAGATCGGTGTAGATGGACAGGTGGAGACCTATAAGGCAAGGTTGGTAGCGAAAGGTTTTCGTCAAAGACTAGGTTTGGACTATGATGAGACTTTCTTTCCAGTAGCCATGCTTAAATCCATTCGGATCCTACTTGCTATTGCTGCTCACTACGACTATGAAATCTGACAGATGGACGTTAAAACTGCATTTCTAATGGTGATTTAGATGAATGTGTTTATATGGATCAGCCAGAGTGCTTCATTGACAGTGGGAGCAGCGGGAAAGCATGTAAATTGCTTAAATCCATTTATGGATTAAAGCAGGCATCACGGAGTTGGAACATCTGTTTTGATGATGTTATCAAAGAGTATGATTTCATCAAAAATCCAGATGAACCTTGTGTTTATAAGAAGACTGTAGGGAGAACTGTCGCATTCCTCGTATTGTACGTGGATGACATTCTTCTGATAGGAAATGACATTCCTATGCTACAGTCAGTCAAATCATTCTTATCACAAAGGTTTTCCATGAAAGACCTGGGTGATGCCACGTACATATTGGGCATACGGATCTATAGGGATATATCCAAACGGTTATTGGGATTGTCCCAAACCAAGTACATCAACACCATCCTAAAGAGGTTTAGTATGGAAGACTCCAAGTGGGGTGCCTTACCTGCTTGCCACGGAGTCACTCTCTCCAAGGACGATTGCCCAAAGTCAGATGAAGAGAGAGCTCGCATGAGCATTATTCCCTATGCTTCGGCCATAGGATCAATAATGTATGCGATGTTGTGTACACGCCCTGATGTAGCTTATGCACTGAGTGTAGTAAGCAGGTATCAGTCAAACCTAGGGGAGAATCGCTGGACTGCTGTGAAGAACATTCTTAAGTACTTGCGAAGGACTAAATAATTGTTCTTGGTGTATGGTAACGGGGATCTCCAAATGGAGGCCTTTACCGATTCGAGCTTCCAGAGTGACAAGGATGACAGCAAGTCTATCTTAGGGTTTGCATTTACCCTCAATGGAGGGACGGTAAGTTGGAAGAGTTCCAAACAGGATACCGTTGCAGACTCAACGATTGAAGCTGAGTACATTGCTGCAAATGATGCTGCCAAGGAAGCCATCTGGATGAGGAAGTTCATCTCGGAGTTAGGAGTAGTTCCAACCATTATTGATCCAATACCTTTGTATTGTGACAATAATGGGGCTATGGCAATGGCCAAAGAGCCCAGGTCCCATCAGAAGTCCAGACACATCTTGAGACGATTCATTTGATTCGGGAGATAGTTGATCGCCACGAGATCGAGATTAAGAGAGTAGGTACAAGGGACAATACCGCGGATCCATTCACCAAGGCCCTCCCTCAGCCGCAGCATAAGCGACTTTTTGAGATGTTGGGTATGAGATACGCCAATAATTGGCCTTAGTGCAAGTGGGAGATTGTTGGATATATGTATGCCCTAGAGGCAATTATATAATAGTGTATGTACTGATGTGTGTGTGTGTGTGTGTGTGTGTCTGTATATTCAGAGGACAGTCTTGCTCGACATAATAGTATGCTATCCGATTGCTCTTTATCATATGTTCACTTGATCATGTTTTTACTCATTTGATACATGATGATAAAGCCCTTAGGATATTGGCTTGACTACTGGGATTATGATGTGGATCATACTAGTGGGACACCTGTGTTAGTGTATATGCCCTAGAGGCCATTACTGTATCATACTAGTTTGTATATTACTTAATGGAAGCTTGGGATATTCACCTTGTATTGACAATCTTGATCAAAATGGTAGTATGCTACTTGGTTTGTTTCTACTTTAATGTGTGCATATGTTTCTTATAGCATATCGACTTTACACATTAGTGGAGCCCTTAGGATTTTTGCTTGATTACCAGCGTTGTGATGGCAGTCACACTCGTGGGGGCTGGGTAATCCATAAGCACATCCTTATGCAGGTCCCTAGTCGTAGGACTATCGAGACAGATCCTAGTATATGTTTCGGGATTGGTTTTATCTCATTGTATTCGTGTTTCTCGGAACACGGATACGGGTGTGTATGCACAGTTGACTGAGGCAGAGGCAGAGGCAGAGGACTTTCATTAGGGTTAATGACCGTTGTCTTTTTCTTAACCCTAATGTTTATGTGTGAAATATGATTATTAATATTAATTAATTATAATTGTGTTATGGTTGGGGTTGATGACCATTTGACTATGGTTGGCTTGTTGACCTATGTTGACATATTGACCATCATCATTTCATATGAAAGATGCTCTTTGATTCTTGCAAAAGTAATTAATGTGACATGATAATGGTCATTTCAAGTTAACCATCACAATTATCTTTAGTTAATTTTTTAATTATTATAATTCACACATATATGTGAGAAGGTTGGCATTATCTTCTCATTCTATCATTCTCATTTTCTGTCATCCTTTTGCTCTCTCTCAAAGCTCTCCCTCTCATGAGTTGAGAACCATTAAGCTTTGAGATAAAACCTTCAAAATTACTCTCTACTCTTTCTAAGGTTCTAGGTTTAGCACACCAAGCACCTTAGTTACTTCTAGTTTGAGGTAGGAGCCAAAGGTAGAGGCCCTCGGGTGGATCTTTCTTCGGCGAGAGAAGGCGACGAGGACGACCCGTTCATCCCACTCCAAGGAGCAAGAAGAGAAGGACTTCAAGACTTAGGTATAACCCTTTAACCGAGTAGCTAACTCTTTTAGCTTGGTTGTTAGTTTATGTTTAGCAAAAATCCTCCTTTAGTTAGTCCATGTTGCCTAGAGTTGTAAAAATCGAATTTTTATACCGTTTCCGCCTCCCCGTAAGCACCGGGGTGGGCAACGTGGACTTACAGTGGTATCAGAGCCTAGCTAAACACAAACTAACAAGTTAGCAAAGTATCTAGAACTTCGATCGGACAAAAAACCGCAAAACACCCCATAAAATTCAAGTTTCTGCCGATTTTTATTTCTGCTCAAAAAATAATAAATCATGTATTAAAAATCGGCTCAGGCTTTTTATAGAACAGGCAAGAAAAACGATCCAGTGAGTCGACCAACTCACCGCGGATCCGCGGCCGAGTTGACTCGGCCGTGGATCGTTTCTCCTGCAGTTTTCTTCTGGTGGTGTTTTGTGATTTTTCAGATGGTTTGTTTCTGCCCAGAATTTCCAGAGAAAAATTTGTTTTTGGGGTGGTTACAAATCCGTATTTTGGTCGATTTTCTGTAGACTTTGGCTAATGGGTTGTATCTGTAATGTTATATATGTATTGAACGTCTGCTAATCGCTATACGTCGATTAATGGGGGTTACTGTAGGACTACGGTAGCTCCCCGGCCGTCTATCCGAGGCCAAAATGCGGAAACGAAAATTTTTCTTGACTTTAAAACCGGCACTACCGCATCCTAAAAACCCGGATCGAACCATTAACCTATACCTAGCTATCAAGATAAGGGTAGAGAGCTATACCGAGCGATCCGTGTCCTTCGGTCTTCGGCCTCCACTCCGATCTCCTCGTGGAATCTCCGGTCTTCATCTCCTCGTCGAAACGGGCACCACATCGCCGGGTTCTTTTACGGGCTCCCACCTCTGGACCGAGGCAACTCGGACACGAAATTGGCGACCCGACGTGTCCAAGAATTGCTGTAGGCTAGTGTAGAACAGTTTGTCTCAATGGGGTATGAAGTTTCCTTAAGTGATGGAGGAGAAGAATGATGAGCAAGAGGGAATAAGCTTGATCATTTTTCTTTTGCAATGAATATGAACAAAGAAAATCCTCACATCAAAAAATGAATCACTCTCTCCCAAGAATAGTGGCCGGCCATCTATGAGAGGGGGGAGGTGAGCAAGGGAGGTGATTGTAGGAACCAAAAGAGGTGACCACAAGCTAAAAGCAAATCTCACTTCAAAGATCCAAATCAAACCTCATCACAATCCTATCACATTAAATGCAAAACCATAATTAAAGAAAAAGCAAAGATGCTTTGAATTATCATGATAAACAAAATGCAACAAACAACCCTCCACTTAGCTAATTTGCAAACTTGCAAATTAGCCCCTCCATCAGAAAAATCCGGCCGAGAAGGAACAAAGGAAAACTGGCCGAAACGGAATGCAAACTGGCAACTTCAGAAAACTGTTCCCGTAATAAATTACAGGAAAACCCCGTGACTGTATATACATACCCGCATTTGTATTCCCACTGAATACAAATGCAAATAGACAAAATCTACACTGTACAATACTAGGATCCGGCTTAAACCAAAGCCCGCTAGTGTTATCCGTCCGATCATGATCCGAGCAATACCACACGTATATGATCGAACCCTGCCATATCTCCATACGGCCTCTACAGCGTTTCGCCCGAAACTTGAGAAAACGGTCTGTGGGGGACTCTAAAGACTCGTCAATACTTTGGTTGTGGATTTAACCACTAGCACGTCAAAGGTATTAACCATACGTAACGGGCTACCAGGTATTGACCAAAAGGGACGTCGATGAGCGAACTCATCCTAACACCCTACTGAGCCTGTCAGTGACAATATCCGTACAGTCCGGTCCGTTCGTCTATGAGCATCGCATGACGGGCCTAGGGGGTTGGTAAAAGTCAGACCCCCAAAAGCGGTACAAGTCGTGTCGGAGTGTATCCCAGAACACCCTGAGATACTACCGGAATACCTACCAGTAAATCTCCTGCCTCGGCCAAGGGCTTTGTGTAATGGCTCTCTTAGACACTGCGCGATCTCACCCCCAATACCGGGAGAGACGAATCCCTGCCGATCCGCTCACTGCCTCCATATGGCTCGGGACTGTACCCAGCTAAAACCTGTTTGCACGACTCCTTTGAGCCGTGGTAGGGTAGTAATCAAAGTATAGTGGGAACTCACACGAGACAAATGACGATCTCAGGTCGATGAACTAACCTGTACACATGTCACCAGGGAACTGCGATCTGACGTCAGGTATAATACCAACTAGCATGTTCCCGGCGAGTCCTGTCCGGTGTAGTCATAACCCAATAAGCACCTGTATACATCTTAGGTGAACCAACTGACACCAGTGGCTTGTGAGACCGGCCACCGCCCCTCGTCGGGGTCTCGACTATATACACTAGTCTACTCTGGAATATCGATGCCCTGTCTCGAAACTCCCACGACTAGGGACCATTTAAGGATGCGCTTATAGACACCAGCTCCCATGTATATGATCGCCATCATACTGCTGGCAGTCAAGCAAGAATCCTAAGGGCTCTATCAACGTGCAATAGTGACCTGTAAAGTCACCTAAAGCAGTACATAATGATAAAGATAAACCAGATAGCATACTATCATCTCGAGCAAGACCGTCCTACCGGTATAGGTCCTCCCTCAATCCTTGCAATCACGTGCCAGTGATCCAATAATTGACTCTGAGGGTACTATCTCCAACAATCTCCCACTTGCACTCAAGGCAAATTATTGCGATGCCGCATACTCACAGCCCGTGTGATACCGAACACCCAACTCCTCTACTAGTCAGTCTCACAAAGCTCGTTTGCGAAACTATTGCGTTCGAGGAATAGCCTCAGTGAGTGGATCCGCTCAGATGTTTCTTTCTATGTCTCTCTTTATCTCAAGTTCGCGGAGAAAGCCATCTCCCGAAATGAGCAATACCTGTCATAGAATGCGTCTGGATATCTGATGGGACCTAGTTCAGAAATGAACTCCAAATCCAAACTTCTTAGACTGTATCGTCAACTGAACTTAATCAGTATCCTGCGCCATGCCTCCCTCAGTATCCGCCTGGACCACCTGTCTAAAATACTGCCCCTCGTCAGAGGGAAAACTAAAACTCTGACAGACACTCTGTCATCCAGGTCACCTTGGAAGCCTGGAATGGTAACCGTCTCCTAAAGGAGGCTGCCGTTATCAAATCCCTAGAATATCCACTTATGTTCTAAAACTGCTTCCGAATGTTTCTCCAGGATTGGATCAATATCAACTTATTTCATCTACTGCAAAAACAACATCTGGCGTGGTACTTGACATCTCATGATTGACTCAATTGCCTAAGCAAGTGATCTGCCAATCATGCACATCCCTCTCCCCTTTAGTCTGTAAGACACCTTTAGAGAGGGTGACTCCATCACCTGCAGGTACACCACCATGCCAGGAGTCGTCCATTCTAAAACACCTGTAGAATGCTGTCTAAGTACCCAGATTGGTAAACTACCTAAATCTAGATCTAAAACCATAGATCCAGTAACCAGAATGTCTATAATATCCAAGTCCTATGTGGAGAAACCACTGTGTGACAACCAAAGTATAACCGATCGTAGTATAGGAATTTCACTTCCTACTCTGTGTATGTCATCCTAATACCAGGACATCACACCCTACTACCTTCTTAACAGATCCATCCCCTATTCTGATGAAGTCAAACCTATGACTGTCACATCAAAAATAGATGATCTATCTCCGCTATATCTGCTTTTAGTCTGTAAATAGACATAAGCCACTTGTCCACTGTGCTTCCGCTGCTCCCACTGACTACGACAACCCTATGGCAGAGTCATATAGACGTACACTTCTAAAGCCAGTTCAGAACGACGCTATACTCATCCTCCTACCGGGTCTCACAGTCTGGAACAACAGCAATGGCAAGTCTGGGTAAACAAGAACCTCCCTGTCACCATCCTTGAGGCTACCGAAGTGCCTCTCGGGTGCTTGAGGTTACCCACCATATTTGCGGAGTGGCAAATGGAATGTCAAATCAGATTGAATCTTTAGGTTCTTATCAAATTTTCAGTAATCGTTTGCGGTTCTGGAATCACTTCCAGTTCTACCATACTCCCACTACTGTTTTCTGAAAAAATCCTTTTTTATTAAAACTGTGGCGAGTCTAGAACAATATCACTATTGATCTTTCAGATGGTAGAAAGTCAACCCTTGTCATAGCCCGGGTCAACCCACAAACAGCCATTACAGAAACGTGCCTTGAGTTATCCAGAGTCTGGTTTTAAGCATAGGCCGGACAACTCCCCGTACCTTAACATCGTTAAGATATGAACTGTTCTATATCCAATATAGAAACATAGACACTGATTTAATTGAACCAGATTCAAATCATGCAGCTATCTCCAGTGCATGTCAACTAAATGGATAGAGGCCGATCAGCATTACTCAACTTAGGAATGCTTCCAATTATGAGTAACCTGAAAGAGAAGCATGTTCTCTTAAAACCACTACTATCAACTGAATACCATACACAAGTATCTACATCTTCGATCACCTTGAAGAATCCCGATACTTGCAACACCTGGTTCTCTACTTTATTCTTATACCTATAACTTCTCAGAACTCAGACCTTGTATTTCTACGAAACACATGTCTAAGAACTAGAGAAGTCACATGTAAACAGAATATAGTACGAGTACCATCCCCTCTGTCCTGATGGACACTGGACAACATACAATACTCTGTATAAGTCCCCTGAGTCTAATAACTCAATCCCTGTGTGTCGTAGGTTGAAAACTGTACTATGGTTATGAAGAGTTACACCGCTATTTAATGCTCCTTACCTAACCATCAACTGATATAGGTAAATGTCACCGACATAATTTTAAAAGGTTATATCTCACTCTATAAAAATAGACGTACAGATATATTAATTTGAAATTGGTGCATAACAACGGATATTCAAAGCCAAATATTCGCCGTCCGGCAAATAGCCCAGGCGATTTCCTCAAATATCACCAATTGCAACGAATTCTGATACAATGAGGATGATCACCTAATTCCTAATAACTTACTCCCACTCATCATCTATAAAACCATACAGATGTGAAAATCATACCTGGTAAATACATACCCTGGAGCAAGTGACTAATTGGGAAATCAGTTTTCTTTTAACAGTACACAGTGAAACTGAAACATGTAAATGTTTCGAAGGGGTATCCGGGTATTCCTAGTAATGCCTCTTCCATTATCAGATTCACAACTGTAACCGTATATTTCTTTGCCATCTCCAAATCCCTTTATATGTCTTTAGTCATTACCTTCTGTACACCCTCTTAGGCTAAATGGTTTTCTTCCTTCCCTACCGTTCGGTACCAGCCTATGGTTTGGAAGAAGACTATCCAATAAGCATAATGGGTGTACTGTTCTAATCCTAGGAGCACTCGCAACACGAGAGAAGGTAAAGATAAAAGACACCTGAATAAACCTTATTCCTATTTCTCCAGAACCAGAATCCATCCCCGAACTGGAACAAGTTCCTTTCGAGTTCGTATATAACCATACGATGGAGTATCCAGATAATTGTGGATCTTCGTAGTGATACGGAGTGTTCTGGAGAAATATAAAGGTGAAGTGGGAATGGTAATGAAATACTTGGTTTGGTCGTGAATAGCAGTCGCAATTTATTTTGCCCTCTTAGTAATCCCTTTATTTGTCTTTACGTAATACCTTATGTACACCATCGTTAGGCTAATTGGTTTTCTTCATTCCTTACCGTTCGGCACCTGCCTATGGTTTGGAAGAAGACTATCCGACTAGCATAATAGGTGTACCGTCCTAATCCAAGGAGCACTCGCAACCTGAGAGAAGGTAAAAGGAAAAGACAACTGAATAGTCCTATTCGTTTTCTCCAGAACCGGAAACCATCCTCGAATCTGGAACAAGTTCCTTCGAGTTCGTATATAACCATACGATGGTTTTATCCAATGGAAGTGGATGTTCGTAGTAATACGGGGTGTTCTGGAGAAAAGGGTAAAAGTAGGAGTGGCAATGAAGTATGCAACTCTGACAATCCAAAAGCCAGTGTTTTAAAAAGGTTCGGTCAACTTGGTCACTGAGTCATAGTCAAGGGTCGGGCTATGGTCGCTTCCAAAGAGAGAGAGAAAAGAAACACTCAGCGTGCACTCTAACCTAGATCAGAATGGTTATCACTTTATCTAATCAGGAAACCTCCCACTGTATCCTCAAATTCTCCTCCAAACCTGAAAGAAGAATTAGTCGGAATCACCCGAGGAGTAAACCAACTCATCAGTGGGAATCGGGACCCAACTATCATTGCATGATAACGTGATGGAATCCACTCACGTTACCACACTCCAGAAGGTATGCGCATGCCTGGCAAGTTTCAGTTTCTTTAGAAACTCCCGATGTATGTTTTTACCCCTAGGACCCTAGTGACCTTGACAATGCCAACATATCAAAGAGTCCTAGTCAAGTTCAACCCGTCATTATCTTGATTGCGTTAAACCCACCCGTACGAGTCCTTGACAATGCCAACATAACCGTACGACTGTCCTAACCAATCCACTTATCCATGCGACAGAAAAGTATTACAGAGCTACCGAACACTACGCCTCGGCAATGTACGACAAACGTAGCACGAATACTAAGCAATACTAATCTGAAATGACGGAGGGCTACAGCTGGTTTTTGGCGAAAAACCTTTAACGTAATGAACTTGATATCGTTGAAGGAACTGGATAACTTTTTATAAAAATATAGTGACGAAAACCTTTTGCTAAAGAGGTCACTCCCGGTGAAGGGATCTCGGCTCTTTCCCCGTAGAATGAGGTGCAGGATATTCCAACTGAATACCACGATGAAAAGCAAAAAGGCAATCGGCTATAGTGAAGTTATTACCCTGTAGCAAACTTCTGTCCAAGGGGTCACTCCCGGTGAAGGGATCTCGGCCCTTGTCTCGTCGACTGAGGTGCTGGATATTCATAACCGAATACCACTGTGCAAAACAAAAGAGAACATCCTTACAATAACAGCTTTTTGAAAAATGTTCCAACAACATCAGAATAGGTTTGTTTAGCTTGCATTGATCCGAATCAACGTAGTCCCATCAATTGATCACACCAATAAAGAACAAAAATAATGATGTACGTATATGCCATCCGCATTCGCCACTGGGTCCCGTCATCACTCGTTAGGTTACTTAACTAACGACAGAGCGGGGACTGGACTAGCACGGATGCAAAACATATACAACATCTACTAGTATATATATCAATATATAATATTCGCTCAATGGCATGATAAAATGCAACATCGCAGAAATGTAATCAGCATCACAGAACAATACAGATATCTGGGATCCCCGGGTTTCATAGAGCCTCTACTGAAACCCGATGTTCCCCTGGTCGTGTGGATAGCCTGTGCAATGAAATCCTAGACCCCTACGGGCGCGGCAAGTTACCCGCCAAAACCTGAAGCGAGGCAGCCCCCTTCAACAACGTGAATGGACCACCCAGCACTTCACGGAATCCGGTAACTTGAGCACCCCTCCTTGGGTCAACCTGTATCCCCTACGAGTGCTGCGAATAGCCCGCCAATTCTAGAGTAAAGCCCCCTCCGTCTCAACGCCATGAGATGCGGGCTCGTTGCCCTCTAGAACCCGGCTATCCGTGCACCCCTCCGCGGGGCAATCCTAGTACAGAAAGTAAAATATACATACAACGGGTACATCGACCTCAGCCCGGTCGTGCCCCAAAAGAATAATATACAAACATGCTGTAACGGCAGTCCACATGTCGGACGCTCGCCCCGCAATATCAAATGTACATATAAAACGAAACTGTACTAACATTGCATCCAGGCTATCCCCACGACAAATCCGCAACATCACAGCACAACACAGAACATCAACGTGAATATCACGTTCGCAAATCCGTCTAAAAGAGCTATAGAAGTTAGATAGGATTTACCGATTAAATGACATTCACGGTCGCAGATATAATGTAAATACTGTGAACTAACATGTTAAAATTTTCGATCGATCAAATTTACTCGAAGTGGGCCCCAAGCACTACTGTAGCACTCAAAGAAAATCTGGGCCCAAAAGGAATATTCAAAAAACCCTATTTTCAAGTCAGAAGCATACTGTGCAAATTTGGTGCAGAGAGGAGTCAAGGTAGCGGCGGAACCGCGGCCAATGCATGGGTTTGGCCGCGGTTCCGCGGTGGAACTATGACGTCATGCGACCAAATTTCTACAGAAGTCTTAGAATTCACTGCACATATTTCTGCAATGTACTGAAAAAATTTTGGAGCACAAAATGAAATCGACAGAAACTATGCTTTTGATATCGGGTTTTCAGAAAATCCGTTCGATCGGACATTTAAACACGTTAGAGAAAGCTAGACTAGGTTAATGGTGTGGCTCTGATACCATGCAGGACTAGGTAGCGCCCCGGCCGTCTATCCGAGGCCAAAATGCGGAAACGAAAATTTTTCTTGACTTTAAAACCAGCACTACCGCATCCTAAAAACCCGGATCGAACCATTAACCTATACCTAGCTATCAAGAGAAGGGTAGAGAGCTATACCGAGCGATCCGTGTCCTTCGGTCTTCGGCCTCCACTCCGATCTCCTCGCGGAATCTCCGGTCTTCATCTCCTCATCGGAACGGGCACCACATCGCCGGGTTCTTTTACGGGCTCCCACCTCCGGACCGAGGCAACTCGGACACGAAGTTGGCAAGCCGACGTGTCCAAGAATTGCTGTAGGCTAGTGTAGAACAGTTTGTCTCAATGGGTTATGAAGTTGCCTTAAGTGATGGAGGAGAAGAATGATAAGCAAGAGGGAAAAAGCTTGATCATTTTTCTTTTGCAATGAATATGAACAAAGAAAATCCTCACATCAAAAAATGAATCACTCTCTCCCAAGAATAGTGGCCGGCCATCTATGAGAGGGGGGAGGTGAGCAAGGGAGGTGATTGTAGGAACCAAAAGAGGTGACCACAAGCTAAAAGCAAATCTCACTTCAAAGATCCAAATCAAACCTCATCACAATCCCATCACATTAAATGCAAATCCATGATTAAAGAAAAAGTAAAGATGCTTTGAATTATCATGATAAACCAAATGCCACAAACAACCCTCTACTTAGCTAATTTGCAAACTTGCAAATTAGCCCCTCCATCAGAAAAATCCGGCCGAGAAGGAACAAAGGAAAACTGGCCGAAACGGAATGCAAACTGGCAACTTCAGAAAACTGATCCCGTAATAAATTATAGGAAAACCCCGCGACTGTATATACATACCAGCATTTGTATTCCCACTGAATACAAATGCAAAGAGACAAAATCTACACTGTACAATACTAGGACCCGGCTTAAACCAAAGCCCGCTAGTATTATCCGTCCGATCATGATCCGTGCAATACCGCACGTATATGATCGAACCCTGCCATATCTCCATACGGCCTCTACAGCGTTTCGCCCGAAACTTGAGAAAACGGTCTGTGGGGGACTCTAAAGACTCGTCAATACTTTGGTTGTGGATTTAACCACTAGCACGTCCGAGGTATTAGCCATACGTAACGGGCTACTAGGTATTGACCAAAAGGGACGTCGATGAGCGAACTCATCCTGACACCCTACTGAGCCTGTCAGTGACAATATCCGTACAGTCCGGTCCGTTCGTCTATGAGCATCGCATGGCGGGCCTAGGGGGTTGGTAAAAGTCAGACCCCCAAAAGCGGTACAAGTCGTGTCGGAGTGTATCCCAGAACACCCTGAGATACTACTGGAATACCTACCAGTAAATCTCCTGTCTCGGCCGAGAGCTTTGTGTAATGGCTCTCTTAGACACTGCGCGATCTTACCCCCAATACGGGGAGAGACGAACCCCTGCCGATCCGCTCACTGCCTCCATGTGGCTCGGGACTGTACCCAACTAAAACCTATTTGCACGACTCCTTTGAGCCGTTGTAGGGTAGTAATCAAAGTATAGTGGGAACTCACACGAGACAAATGACGATCTCAGGTCGATGAACTAACCTGTACACATGTCACCAGGGAACTGCGATCTGACGTCAGGTATAATACCAACTAGCATGTTCCCGGCGAGTCCTGTCCGGTGTACTCATAACCCAATGAGCACCTGTATACATCTTAGGTGAACCAACTGACACCAGTGGCTTGTGAGACCGGCCACCGCCCCTCGTCGGGGTCTCGACTGTATACACTAGTCTACTCTGGAGTATCGATGCCCTGTCTCGAAACTCCCACGACTAGGGACCATTTAAGGATGCGCTTATAGACACCAGCTCCCACGTATATGATCGCCATCATACTGCTGGCAGTTAAGCAAGAATCCTAAGGGCTCTATCAACGTGCAATAGTGACCTGTAAGGTCACCTATAGCAGTACACGATGATAAAGATAAACCAGATAGCATACTATCATCTCGAGCAAGACTGTCCTAGCGGTATAGGTCCTCCCTCAATCATTGCAATCACGTGCCTGTGATCCAATAATTGACTCTGAGGGCACTATCTCCAACAGTTATACATATCTGTGATCTGTAATGTTGATGGTTTGTGTATATGAATTCGTTGGATTGTCGTGGATGAATAGCCGGGGGGGGTTGTGAGATGGGAGTTTTATTTATCTTTCAATTCATGTAATATGTAATTTGATGTAATATTATTTGTATGGCCGCACATCCGGGATGAGGTTGTAGCCGCCATTGTCTAATTTCTTTTTACTGTTTTTGCTCCTAGGATAGACCCAAGGTGGGGTGCACAAACTACCGGGTATCTCGAAGTGCCGAGTGGCCTACTCACGTCGTTGAGGGAGGTTGCTTCGCTTCGGGTACTTGGCGGGTAGTTTGCCGCACCCGTAGGGGTCTAGGGTGGGGTATTGGCTATTCATCGCGACCGTGTAATCTGCTTTTCGTTACAAGCTCGAACGAAATGCGGATTCCTAGTATATCCAATGTATTCATCTGTGATCTGGAATAGCTATCATTGCTATATATCTATATACGATATCTATTTAGGTGTTGCTTATGTTTTGCATCCGCACTAGTCCAGCCCCCATTCTGTCGTTAGTTAAGTAACTTAACGGGTGATGACGGGACCCCGTGGCGAATGCGGATGGAATAAGCGTACGTCATATTTTCGTTGTTTTCTGCAATGGTAGGATTAATTGATGGGACGCATTAAAATTAATGCAAGAAAATAAACCAAGTAAAAGTCGTTGGAACACTTTTAAAACCACTCGGTTCTTTTCAAAAACCAACTTTTAAATGCGGAGCTTGAACCACTCCTTTTAAAAGCTATCTCGTTCCATCGATTATATCAAGTTCACTACGTTCACGGTTTTTCCAAAACCATTCGTAGCCCTCCATCATTTCAGTTAAATATTCGGTAGTATTCAAGCTATGTATTTTGACCTCACGCCAAGGCACAGTAATTGGTAGCTGCCGGATATTTATCTGTTGCATAGATAGAATGCGTTGGTTTGAGACAGTCGTACTGCCATTTTGGTCTACGTCAAGGGTAGGTACGGATGGGTTCAAATTAACCTGGATAATGATGGGTAGAATTTGACACGTGACTTATGACATTTTGACCTCACGCCAAGGTCATAAGAGCATGGGGCAAAAATCCACATCAGGAGTTTCAAAAGAAACTGAAACTTGCTGGCGCTGCATACCATTTAGAGTGTGATGATTCTGGTAGGATTCCTTCAGTTGTGTCACACGATGATATTTTGATCCCGATCCTACTGTGAGTATATGCTACTCCTCCGGAACTTTCTCACTTAACGATCATTGCTATAAACCAAGTAGGTGTCTAGAAAGGTGTTAGCGGGGCTACGCCCACAGGGAAAAGAGGTTATTTAACTAAGGAACTTCGCGAAAGCGTTGGAAAACCTCCCTCGAAGTACCGACACTGGCCTGGCTGAACGGTTAAGCAAGAATTGTACGGTGAGATTGATCCCGACTAATTCTTCCTTTATGGTTTGAGGAGGGATTCGAGAGACAGTGGGAGCCATCCTGTTTAGACAAATTAAAAACCACTCTAAACTTGCAAGAGCATCATGCTAAAGTGTTTCTTCTCTCTCTCCTAATTGCAGTGACCAAACATCATGACTGGACTTAAGTTACTACTAGATAAAAACATACTGACAGGGCCAAACTACAAAGATTGGCTCAGGAATGTCAAAATGGCAATCACTTATGACAAGTTGGGGTATCTCCTTACCACCAAAGCTCACCCTGTCCCAGGTCCCAAATCCAGCGTCGCGGATAAGGAAATCCGTAAGACCTGAGAAATCGACTGTGCGAAGGCCAGGTGCCCCGTGCTTGCCTCTATGGACAATGAACATCAGAGGAGGCACGAGAATATGGACCTCGAATCCATATTTCTCCATACAAAAGAACTGTATGGAGAGCAATCCCGTATCGCCAGATACGAAGTCTCGAAAAAGCTGTTTTCGGCGAGATTGGCCGTCGGATCATCGGTAGCGGAACACGTGCTTAAGATGATTGGCTACATAGAGGAGCTCGCGGACCTTGGGACCACGTTGGAGAATGAGCTCTATACGGACTTGATTCTCCAGTCCCTTTCTTCCACTTACGCCCAGTTTATCCTGAACTTCAACTTGCAAGAAAAGGAAGTTGAACTTTCAGAACTCCTCAACATGCTGAGGAGTGCAGAGGGCACCCTACAGAAAGGTAGGGAAACATCCACTTTGTTTGTAGGAGGATCTTCCTCTTCTAGGTCCAAGGCGAAAGCCAAGGGAAAGAAGAAGAAAACCCCCACCAAACCAATGGGCGGTGTTAGTAAAGTGGATACGAAGGGAAAGGCAAAGGCAACAAAGGTAGCAGGAAAGCTTATGGGGAAGGAAGAGTGCTTTTACTGTCACAAGAGTGGACACTGGAAGAAAGATTGCAGGGCTTGGAAGGCCAGAAACCAGGATCTGAAGCAAGTTGTGGCTTCAGCTTCAGGTGTGTATGTTATTGAAACCTGTCTATCAATAAACTCTACTTCCTGGGTATTAGATACCGGGTCAGGATCTCATATCTGTAATTCTTTGCAGGCATTGAGAAAGCGTAGGGTTTTGAAGGCAGGTGATATGACCCTTAGAGTTGCAAACGGAGCTAGCATGGATGCTGAGGCCGTGGGGGACTATCACCTGGGAATGTCAGATGGACATGTTTTGGTTTTACGAAATTGCTTTTTTGTACCCAATGCAACTTGTAATATCATTTCTGTATCTTTAATATCTAAAGAAGGTTATGAATTTGCATTTGTAAGTAATGTTGTAAACATTCACCTTAATCAAGTTCTGATTGGGTCAGGTACATTAAGCAATGGTATATACGTACTGAACCAACCACAGATTTTCAATATCCAGAATACACACAAAAGAAAGTCTCCGGAAACAAATCAGGCATTCTTATGGCATTGTAGACTGGGTCACATCAATGAGAGAAGGTTGACGAAGTTACATACAGAAGGATATTTGGATCCGTTCGAATATCAATCATATGCAACTTGTCAATCCTGTCTCAAAGGAAAGATGACAAAGACTCCGTTCACTGGACACGGAGTAAGAGCGAGCGAGCTCTTAGGACTCGTACACAGCGACGTCTGCGGTCCAATGTCTACGCATGCGCGAAGCGGTTATTCTTACTTCATCACTTTTACGGATGACTTTTCAAGGTACGGATATGTCTTCTTAATGAAACATAAATCCGAAGCCTTTGGAAAATTCCAGGAATATAACAATGAAGTAGAAAAACAAACAGTCAAAAGTATCAAAACACTACGATCTGATCGAGGTGGTGAATACTTAAGTGACGAGTTCCTGGATTACTTAAAAGAGAATGGAATTCTCTCTCAGCTTACTCCTCCATACACCCCGCAGCATAACGGTGTATCGGAGAGACGGAACCGAACCCTATTGGATATGGTACGGTCCATGATGAGTAACGCTGAGTTGCCGCGATCATTCTGGGGATATGCACTAGAATCAGCTGCATACCTTTTGAACCGAGTTCCAACTAAGACTGTGCCTACCACACCATATGAGATATGGAGTGGGAAGAAATCCTATTTTCAATATCTGAAAATCTGGGGATGTCCAGCTTTTGTCAAAAAAACAGCATGCGGACAAGCTCGAAGCACGCTCAGTACTGTGCAAGTTTGTGGGATACCCAAAGAACTCCAAGGGGTATCTTTTCTATTACGCAGAGGAACAAAAGGTCTTTGTTTCTAGTAATGCCCACTTTCTGGAACACCAGTTCTTAGAAAAGGAAATAAGTGGGAGCGCAATAGAACTGGAAGAAATTCCAGAACCACAGACTATTACTGAAAGCTTAGTAGAACCAGAGGGTTCGAAAGATCAGGACATTCCTGCGCCGCTCCGCAGGAGTAGTAGGCAGTCTCATCCGCCCGAGAGATACTACGGTTTTCTCATAGACGGGGATAGAGAGGATTGCATCATTGATAGTGATGAGCCGACTAGCTTCCAGCAGGCCATTCAGAGCGTTGACTCGGTAAAATGGCTGGATGCAATGCGGACCGAAATGGAGTCCATGTACACCAACAAAGTATGGACGTTGGACGTTGCTCCAGATGGGGTAAAACCCATAGGATGCAAGTGGATCTTCAAAAGGAAGATTGGTGTAGATGGACAGGTTGAGACCTATAAAGCTAGACTTGTTGCAAAGGGTTTTCGTCAAAGACCTGGTTTGGACTATGACGAAACTTTTTCTCCAGTGGCTATGCTGAAATCCATTCGGATCCTTCTTGCCATTACTGCCTTCCATGATTATGAGATTTGGCAGATGGACATAAAGACCGCTTTTCTAAATGGAAATTTAGAGGAGTGTGTCTATATAGACCAGCCAGAGGGTTTCATTCAGAGTGGGAGCAGCGGAAAGGTGTGCAAGTTGCTTAAGTCCATCTATTGACTAAAGCAGGCATCGCGGAGTTGGAACATCTGTTTTGATGAGACGGTCAAAAAATTTGGCTTTATCAAAAATCCAGATGAACCATGCATCTATAGTAGATTTGTAGCAAGAACTGTAGTATTCCTCGTTTTATACGTGGATGACATTCTCTTGATAGGAAATGACATTCCTATGCTACAATCTGTCAAAGGGTTCTTGTCATACAGGTTCTCCATAAAAGACCTGGGTGATGCCTCTTACATTCTGGGGATCCGGATCTATCGTGACAGATCCAAGAGGATATTAGGACTCACACAGTCCAGGTACATCGACACCATACTGAAAAGATTCACTATGGAAGATTCCAAGCACGGTAATCTACCGGCTTGTCACGGGATCACCCTCTCCAAAGATATGTCTCCCAAGACTGATTTGGAAAGAGATCGCATGTCTATTGTACCCTACGCTTCTGCGGTAGGCTCTATAATGTATGCGATGTTGTGTACCAGACCGGATGTAGCTTATGCACTGAGTGTGGTAAGCCGGTATCAGTCAAACCCTGGGGAGAAACACTGGATAGCGGTAAAGAACATTCTCAAGTACCTGAGAAGGACTAAGGAGATGTTCTTGGTGTATGGCGGAAAAGACCTCCAGATCGAGGCCTTTGCTGACTCCAGCTTCCAAAGTGACAAGGATGATTCCAAGTCCATGTCGGGTTATGTATTTACCCTCTATGGAGGGGCGGTGTATTGGAAGAGTTCCAAATAAGAAACCGTTGCTGACTCGACGATGGAAGCGGAATATATCGCTGCTGCAGATGCCGCAAAAGAAGCCGTCTGGATAAGGAAGTTCTTGACAGAACTTCTGGTGGTTCCATCCATTGTTGATCCAATACCTCAGTATTGCGACAACAACGGGGCTATAGCTTTAGCGAAGGAACCCAGGTCCCATCAGAAGTCCAGACACATCTTGAGGCGGTATCACCTGATCAGGGAGATCGTGGGTCGCCAAGAGATCGAGGTTCGGAGAGTTGCTACGGAAGATAACACTGCTGATCCATTCATGAAGGCCTTACCCCAGACTCAGTTCGAGCGGCTGATCGAGATAATAGGTCTTCGATACGCCAGTACATGGCCTTAGTGCAAGTGGGAGATTGTTAGTGTATATGCCATAGAGTCCATTACTGTATCATACTAGTTTGTATATTACTTAATGGAAGCTTGGGATATTCACCTTGTATTGACAATCTTGCTCAAAATGGTAGTATGCTACTTGGTTTGTTTCTACTTTAATGTGTGCATGTGTTTCTTATAGCATATCGCCTTTACACATTAGTGGAGCCCTTAGGATCTTTGCTTGATTACCAGCGTTGTGATGGCAGTCACACTCGTGGAGGCTGGGTAATCCATAAGCACATCCTTATGTAGGTCCCTAGTCGTAGGACTATCGAGACAGGGCATCGATACTCCGGAGTAGACTGGCGTATGCGCTTTTCATCCCAGCTTGGGAGACGGTCTGTCCCACAGCCGTCAGTATGTCGTACTTGAGATAGTATGCGGGTGCTCGTTAGGTTACGAGTATACTGGACAGGACTCATCGGGAACTGTTGGTTGGTATTATACCTATCGTCAGTTATCAGTTCCCAGGTGACATGAGTACAGCTTAGTCCGTTGACTTGACACTGTCACTTCGCCTCGAGTGTGTTCCCACTGTTCTTAGATTGCTACCCTACCACGGCTCAAAGGAGTCGTTCAAACAGGTAGCAGTTGGGTGCAGTCCCGAAGCACTTGGAGGCAGTGACGGTTAGACAGGATTCGTCTCTCCCGGTATTAGGGGTTGATATCGCGCTATGTCTAGGAGAGCCATTACACAAAGTCCCTGGCCAGGGCAAGCGAGATATACTGGTAGGTTTCCAGTGTTATCTCAGGGTGTTCTGGGATACACTCCGACATGACTTGTACCGCTATTAGGGGGCTGACGTTTACCGCCCCCCTAGGCCCGCCATGCGATACTCTTAGACGAACAGACCGGACTGTACGGAGACTGTCACATTCAGGCTCAGTAGGAGTTCAGATGGGTTTACCTCGTCAGTCTTCTTATCGGCATCTACCTGGGGACCGTTACGTACAGCTAGTGCTTCTTGCGGTCTGTGGTTAAACCCACTGCCAGCGTAGTGTCGAGTCTTTAGAGTCCCACACAGAGGGTTATTCGCCTTTTAGGCAAAATGAGTAGGGGTCGCATGGTTTTGCGACGGGGTTCGTTCACATCCGCGCACTTGTGCACGTTTGGTGTCCGGACAGCTTATACTAGTGGGCTTTGGTTTAAGTCAGATCCTAGTATATGTTTCGGGATTGGTTTTATCTCATTGTATTCGTGTTCCTTGGAACACGGATACGGGTGTGTATGCACAGTTGACTGAGGCAGAGGCAGAGGACTTTCATTAGGGTTAATGACCGTTGTATTTTTCTTAACCCTAATGTTTATGTGTGAAATATGATTATTAATATTAATTAATTATAATTGTGTTATGGTTAGGGTTGTTGACCATTTGACTATGGTTGACTTGTTGACCTATGTTGACATATTGACCATCATCATTTCATATGAAAGATACTCTTTGATTCTTGCAAAAGTAATTAATGTGAAATGATAATGGTCATTTCAAGTTAACCATCACAATTATCTTTAGTTAATTTTTTAATTATCATAATTCACACATATATGTGAGAAGGTTGGCATTATCTTCTCATTTTATCATTCTCATTCTCTCTCATCCTCTTCCTCTCTCTCAAAGCTCTCCCTCTCATGAGTTGAGAACCATTAAGCTTTGAGATAAAACCTTCAAAATTACTCTCTACTCTTTCTAAGGTTCTAGGTTTAGCACACCAAGCACCTTAGTTACTTCTAGTTTGAGGTAGGAACCAAAGGTAGAGGCCCTCGGGTGGATCTTTCTTCGGCTAGAGAAGGCGACGAGGACGACTCGTTCATCCCACTCCAAGGAGCAAGAAGAGAAGGACTTCAAGACTTAGGTATAACCCTTTAACCTAGTAGCTAACTCTTTTAGCTTGGTTGTTAGTTTATGTTTAGCAAAGATCCTCCTTTAGTTAGTCCATGTTTCCTAGAGTAGTAAAAATCGAATTTTTATACCGTTTCCGCCTCCCCGTAAGCACCGGGGTGGGCAACGTGGACTTACAACCTGTAGTTTATAAGCATATCCTTGAAATGTTCTTAGTCGTAGGTATATCGAGACAGGGCATCGATATTCCAGAGTAGACTAGCGTATACCATTCTTTTTTCATATGATGGGCGATGGATGATCCTATATCCATCTGGTGTGGTGACACCAAAGATTGTATACGGGTGCTCAGTGAGACTGGGTACACTGAACGGACTCACCGAGAACTCCTATATGGTATTATATCATATGTCGGATAGCAGTTCTCAGGTGACACTGGTACAGGTTAGTCTGTAGACCCGAGATCGTCATAGAGTCTTGTGTGTCCTCCAACTGTGCTTTGATCTCCACCCTACTACGGCTCTACCGAGTCGTACAAACAGGTGGATTTTGGGTACAGTCCTGAGGCACATGGAGGCGATGAGCGATAGGAGGGGTTTCGTCTCTCCCGGTATTGGGGGTTAATGTTGCGCTATGCTCGATTGGCTATAACAACAAGTCCCTAGCCAGGGTTGCTGAGATTCACTGATAAGTGTTATCAGTAGTTTCTCGATCTGTTTTGAGCCATATACCGGCATGACTTATTGAGTTATTGGGGTCGACGATTCCATCCCCAGACTCGATATGCAGCATATCTGACGAAGAGATCGGACTGTACGGAAGTGTTGCCAGTTGGCTCGATGGAGTTTTGACAGGTTCGCTTGTTTTTCTTCTGATCGCTCAATACCCGGGTGGCCGTTACGTTTAGCTGACCGCTTGCGGCTTGTGGGTGTTTGATGTGATTATCACCTACTGCCGGAGTATTGACGAGTCTTAGAGTCCCACACAAAAGTTCCTAGCTCAGGCAAAACGATGTGGTGTGCATATGAGATATGCGCGGGAGCTCGATTAAATGCGTGTATGAGATACCGTATATTAATCGGGCGTTTACTATAGGTCGGGTCGTATGTGATATAATCGGTTTATTAAATCAAGTGTTGATTTAATAATGACTTTTAGCTCACTTTTATTAAACCTTTTCTTTATGGATGTATGCATATATGTATATACGTACACATGATGATGTGTATACACACATACATACATACAAGTGTATCATGGTTGATGATACATGGATGATGGCAATGCAAGACTCACATGGTTCAAATTAATATGTGTATTTTTGTTTTGAGATAAAAGAAAAAGGAAATTAACAAATGACTCATTCTTTCTACACTCTTTAGGGTTGACCATTGACTTAACCCTAGTTTATTTCCTTTGTTCTTTTAACTCATCACAAAATATCTAGATATTTCTTTTAACCATGGTTGGATGTGAGAGCGTCTCACATATATATCCTTTTGTTTTTATTTTAAAACATAACAATTATCATTATCTTGAGAAAAACTTTGCCATCCTCATCTTCCTCCTTCTTCAAGCTCTCTTGAGTTTTTTTGAGTGTGAGGAAAAGAAAAAGAAAGGGTTTTTAAGTGATATAACAAACCACACAATCATTCTATACTAGTTTAGCCTATTAGTTTAGAGTATTTGCATCACTTCCTCATTGATCAAGTGAAGCAAGGAGCTTTGGGCAAAAGGACTTCGGGTGGATCGTCGTGGACTAGGAAGGATTCAAGCGAGTCGTTCCAAACTCTAGGAGATCCAAGGAGTCACTCAAGGAGGTCTACAAAGGTTGTAGTCTCTCCACTTAGTGATAGATTATTTATTGTATGTGATACTATTAGTTGTTACCCTATATTTCTAGTTCGATTCCTAGCTAAGTTTGCTTAGCACCTCGTTAAAATTTTATTGTGGCATGTGTGACGCTTCCAAACCCTTGATAAGGTGCTATGGAAACCCAACACTCATGCCACTAGAAAACATCTATCTGACGATAGATATAGTACCATTTAGAAGTTCTCGGTGAGTCCGTCCGGTGTACTCACCTCCAGTGAGCACCTGTATACTATCTTAGGTCACACAACACTAATGGCTTGTGAGACCGGCCACCGCCCCTTGTCGGGGTCTTGAAACGTATACACTAGTCTACTCCGGAATATCGATGTCCAGTCTCAATACTCGCTCGACTAAGGACATTTAAGGATGTGCTTATGGACTACCCAGCTCTCACGTATATGATCGCCATCATAATACTGGTAGTCAAGCAAGAATCCAACAGGCTTCATCATTATGTATTAGCGACACGTAATAACAAGTAAATCATATACACATCAATGAAAAAGACAAACCAGATAACATACTATCATTTCGAGTAAGACTGTTCTACCTGCATTGGTCCTCCCTTAATTATTATAATCGCCTACCACTTGAACTTAAGGCTAATTATTTCGGTATCGTATACCCACAATTACAGTAATTGCTTTGGGGGCACTATATCCAACAATTTCTCAATTGCACTTAAGACTAATTATTGCGGCATCGCATACCTACATCCCGTGTTCTACCGAATACCCAATTTCTCTACTAATCAGTTTTGCAAACCGTGTTTGTGAAACATCCGTGTTCGAGAAATAGATTCACTGAGTGGATCCGCTACAATGTTTCAACTTCTTTTCTTTATGTCTCAACTTCGTGGAGATCAACAATCTTCCGAACTAAGCAATACCCTGCCTTAAGAATTTTTCTGGATACATGATGGGACCAACCTCATAAATGAACAATTTTATCTAACAATCTTATTAGGATGTATACTCTATTGAGTCATAACCAGTATCTTGCACCATTTCTACCTTAGTATCCCTATTGGAACCCTATCCAATATACTGCTCCTTAGAAGAGGGTAAACTCAAAACTCTGACAATATCTCTATCATCCAGGTCACCTTGGAAGTCTGAACCGATAACCGCCTCCTGGAGGAGGCTGCCATTATCATATACCAAGAACATCTCCTTATGTTCTTAACTGCTTCCCTTTGTTTCTTCGGGATTGGATTAATATCTACTTGCTACGGTAAGTGTAGTAGCAATATCTGGTTTGGTACAAAACATTGCATGATTGACTCAATTGCCTAAGCAAATAATATGTCATTCATGCCAGTCCCTCTCCTCATCAGTCTGAAAGACATCTTTTTAGAGAGGGTAACTCCAAGTACCCAAATTGGGACACTTTCCAGATCTAGATCTATCGATATATATCTAGTCACCAGAATGCTTGATATCTCAGCAAATGCTAAAAGTAACTTCTGGTTTGGTACATGACATCACATGATTGACTCAATTGCCTAACCAAATAATATGTTATTCATGCAAGTCTCTCTCCTCATCAGTTTAAAGGACATCTCTTTAGAGAGGGTGAATCTATCACCTGCGGGTACACCACCATGTCAGGAGTCATCCATTCTAAAACACTTTTAGAATGGTGTATAAGTATCTGGATTTGGACACTTCCCAAATATAGATCTAAAACCATAGATCTAGTCACTAGAATTCCGGATATTTTATCCAGATCCTATGTGGAGAAATATCTGTGACAACCAAAATTTGACCGATTGTAATATAGGAGCATCACTTCCTGTCAGGAGTATGTTATCCAAATCCCAGTATATAACTCCCTACATCTTTCTTACTAGGTTTATCTGTTGTTTTGATGAAGTCAAACACCTTGATTGTCATATCAAAACAGATGATCCGTCTCCGCTATGCATGCTTTAGTCTATGAATAGACATAAGTTATTTGCTCACCTTTTGCTGCTTCTACTGACTACGATAACCTTCTGGCAGAGTCATACACACGTGCACTTCCAAATTCCCATTTAGAAAGACGTTATAGTCATCCACCTGCCAGATTTCATAGTCTAGAACAGTAGCAGTGCCAAGACATATATGTATGGACTTCGGCGTATACACTGAAATAAAAGTCTCATCACAGTCTACACTGGGTATTTAATGAAAATCTTAACAACAAGTCTAGTCTTATTATGTTAATACCTTTCCACCTCCACAGATCTCGAAATATCTACTTGCCCCTAATGGATTTTACCCCTTCAGGAGCACCCAACAAATTTAATAATTTGCTGAAGTGCATGGAGTCCAACTTGGATATCATACATCTGGTCACCTGGAAGTTACCACTTCCCATGACCCGCAGATAACTAGTAGGGCCATCATCACCATGATGCTGACATCTCTATCACTGTCTATGAGAAAACCGAAGTATCTCTCGGGTGGTTGAGATCACCTACTAAATTAGCGGAGTGGTTAAGGTTTGTCGAGTCCAATTGAATCTCCAGATTCTACTAAATTTTCAGTAACCGTTTGTGGTTCTGGAATCATTTCCAGTTCTTCCATACTTGCATTAGTTTCTTTTCCAAAAAGATTCCTTTTATAAAAAATAGCGAGTTAAGAACAATGTGACTATTGATCTTGAAAATGGTAGAAGCAAAACCCTAGCGAATGCATGGGATAATACACAAACTGCTATTACCGAAGCGTGCCTTGAGTTTTTCTGGATTCTTCTTTTAAACATAAACTGGATAACTCCATATATTAACAAGCTCAATATATGCAACCATTCTATGTCCATATAGAATCAAAAGCACTAATTTAGATAGAACCAGATTCAAATGTCACGTAGCTGTTTCTAATGCATATCACCTAAAAGAAAAAAAACCAACACAACATTACTCATCAAGAAGCGCACCCATGGATGAGTATCCTGTGAGAGAATCAAGTTTTTAATATTACTACGATGGAATATCTAACATAAGTATCTATATCTTTGATCACTTCGAAGAATCCTGATATTTCGAACATATGGTTCTCTACTTCAATCTTATACCTATAAACTTCTCAAAATCTTTAGACCTTGCATTTCAACGAATACGTGTCAAAAAACTAGAGAACTCATAGCTAGAACAGAATAAAGTAAGAGTACCAACCCCTTATCCTAAAGGACACCAGGCAACATATATTACCATGTATAAGTCTGAAGAGTATATTAACCCAAATTCCATGTGTTGTAAGTCGAAAACTGTATTTTGGTGAAAAATGTCTTACACCATTATTAAATGCACCTTACCTTATTCTCAACTGATAAAGGTAAATGTTTAGAACACAATTTTCAAAATTTATATCTCACTTTATAAAATAAAGATACAGATACATCATTTTAAAAATTGGTGCATAACAATGGTTATTCAAAACCAAATATTTGCCGTTAGGCAAAACCATGCGATATAATCCAATATTACTAATTACTACGAATTCCAATATTGAGGATCAAATCGCCAATTTTCTGTTATTCTACTCCTACTCAGAATCTGTAACGTCTTACAAATATGAGATTCTAATCAGGTATATACATACCCCGGAGTTAGAATTAATTGGAAAACAGTTTTCAGTAACAACAATACAGAAAAACTGAAACATGAAAATATTTCTAGGCAGTTGCCGGGTATTTCTAGTAATGTCTCTTCCAATATCCAGATTCATGGCAGTAGTCATAATTTCCTTTGCGCTCAGTTCAACCCCTTTATATGTCTCTACATCTTACCTTCTGTACACCACACTTAAGTTAATTGGTTTTCTTCTTTCCCTACCTTTCGGCACCAGCCTAAGGTTTGGAAGAAGACTATCCAATAAGCATAATAGGTGTATTCTCCTAATACAATGAGCTCTCGCAACCTGAAAGAAGGTAAAAGGAAGAGACAACCGAATAATTTTATTTAACTTCTCCATAACTAGTGGCCATTCTTGATTGAAGTAACTTTTTCGAGTTCATATGTAACTATACGATGACCTTTCCAAACAATATGGATCATTGTAGTGATACGGAGTATTCTGGAGAAAAGCAAAGGGAAAGTAGGAGTAGCAGGGATATTTGTGACTTTGTCATGAATCATGACAATCTAAAGTTAAATTGTGTAAGAAGGTTCGGTTAACTTGGTTAATGAGTTTTGGTTTAAGGTAAGTCACGGTCGTATAACCAAAGAGAGAGAAAAAACTCAGCGTGCATTCTATCAAGATTAGATTGGTTAATCATTTTATCTAATCAGGATGACTCCCATTGTATCCTCAAATTCTCCTTCAAACCCTGAAAAGAGAACTAGTCGGGAATATTTACACCTTACAAGTTCGCTAACCGTTTAGCCATGTCGGTGTTGGTACTCTGAGAGAGGTCTCCCGTGCTTTCGCACGGACCCAATTAAATAACCCCATTTCCGTAAAGGCGTAATCTCGTTAACACTTTTTAGACACCTAATAGATTAGTTAGTTGTGAGGTGAAAATCACCCGAGGAGTAATACATACTCATCAGTAGGAATCGGGACCCAACTATCATCGTGTAATAATTTTGATGTAAGCCGACCAAAATTACCACACTCTAAAAGTTATGCACAAACTTGGCAAGTTTCCCTTATATTTAAACCCCCGATATGGTTTTTGCCCTAAGCGACTTATGCCCTTGGCAAATGTCAAAAAACCTTAAGTTACAAGTCAAGTTGAACCCGTCATTATCCTGGATTACATTAGACATACCCATATTGTTAGTTATATGTATGCCCTAGAGACCATTACTGTACATGAGATGTATATTGTAGTGGATGCTTGCACATATATAGGGAGGACTTTCTTGCTCGACATGATGGTATGCTATCTGGTTACTCTTTATCTTAACATGTACACTGATTGTCTCTCTATTACATGTTGGTAAAGCCCTTAGGATGCGTACTTGACTATCTAGATTATGATGGAGATCATACTAGTGGGACAAAGCTAGTCTGTGAGTATATCCTTTAATGTCCCTAGTCGTGGGTGTATCGAGACGGGGCATCGATATACCAGAGTAGACTAGCGTATAGCTTCTCGACCCATGTAGATGGGCGATGGTGATCCCATATCCATTGGATTTTGACATCAGAGATGATATACGGATGCTCAGTGGAGACTGGGTACACTGTACGGACTCGCCGAGAACTCTAAGATGGTATTATACCTCACGTCAGATGGTAGTTCTCTAGTGACATTGGTACGGATTAGTCTGTCGACCGGAGATCGTCATAGAGTCTTGTGTGATTCCCACCGTGCTTTGATTTTCACCTTACCACGTTCAAGAGAACGTGCAAAACGGTGGTTTTTGGGTACAGTCCCGAGTCACATGGAGGCAATGAGCGATAGGAGGGGATTAGTCTCTCCCGGTATTGGGAGTTGTTGTTGCGCTGTGCTCGATTGGCTATAATATGAAGTCCCTTGCCAGGGCTGATTCTGAGATTTACTGGTAAGTGTTACCAGTAGTTTCTCGACCTGTTATGAGCCTCAGATCGGCACGACTTATCGAGTTACTGGGGTCTGACGTTTACCACCCCTAGACGAGATATGCGACATATCAGACGAAGAGACCGGACTGTACGGTAAGTGTTACTGATTGGATTTGTAGGAGTATGAGCAGGCTTGCTTGTTGATCTTCTGATCGCTAAATACCTGGGTGACCGTTATGTTTAGCACGCCTCTTGCGGCTTGTGGGCGTTTGATATGATCATTACCTACTGCTGGCGTATTGACGAGTCTTTAGAGTCCTATACAGAAGTTTCCTGGCTCAGGCGAAACGGAGTAGGAGCACATATGAGATGTGTGCGGGACCGAGATTAATACGTGTATGAGATACCGTATTCTATTCTCGCGATTTGTTTGTATCGATCGGTTATATGTGATATAGCCGGGTTATCGAATCAAGTGTTGATTCGATAGATTGATACACTAGATATTAGTCGGTTATATGTGATATGACCGGATCATTAAATCAAGTGTTGATTTAATGATTTAATGTATAATTATATATTTGATATATTACTTTACATTAACTAGTATTGGCTCACTTAAGATTGTTTTTCTCACTTGATTATGTATATATGTGATATGTACTTGTGTACATAGTTTGTGTCATGCTTGATGCCACATGCAACATGGGTGTATGAGACTAACACCATGTTATATGATAATGGAGTTTTTTATTTATATTAAGTTAATCAAATTAGTTGGAAATTAGTTTATGGATGAAGCATGGAGAAGTTGTAGAATCCATTGACTAAGTCAACTAATTTGTCTTGCTTAAGATATTTACTAACCTAACTATTATCCTAACACATGGTTAAGTCTCTACATGGGTTTAATATATGCTATTAACTCACCCATGGTTGGATTATTCACCACTTGATTTTCTTCTTGAGCTCTTCTTCATCTTCTTCTTCTAGCTCTCTAGCTTCTTGAAAAATGGTGAAAATGAGTGAGAAAATAAAATCTAAAGTGAGCCCACTTCCTATTTCATCATCATATACACTTGCTTGGGTATTATAGGGTGTTCTCTTCACAAAGTTCATGACCTAGTGAAGGGTTAGCTTCAGTATGTGTCTTCTCGACGTAAATCATCTTCGGCCTCGAAGAGTTCGAGCAAGGTTGTTCATTTCTCCGAGGGAACCCATACTAGAGTCCGGGAGATCCATGATTGTAGCGAAGGGACATCAACACAGAGCTTTAGAAGTGAAGGACCGGTCTACAAAGGTTGTATTCCTTGCTCACTACTTGTAATGGTTGATTACATGTTTCATTTTGTCTATTTACTTTAGCTTGATCCTAGCTTAAGATTGATTAGCACCTTAGAATTTTTGAATATAGCATGGTAGTTACTGTGAAAACCCATTAGGGTGCTAAGGAATCCCAACAGTGGTATCAGAGCCGGGCTAGAGTATTAGACGATGCTTGTTAGATTACGAAACCGAAACTGCTCCAAAACTTTAAACATCAAAACCTGCATTCTGTCGATTTTTAAATGAGCTCTAAAAATTTTTCAAACAAGTGCAGAATCATATATGTGTGATAATATGAACACTGGTGAAATTTGAGGGCATTCTGATATTTTTTGGCCAGCGAGACCCCCCATCTCGGCCAAATCCGAGCCCCCTTCCAAATTTTTCCAGTGTTCTATTGCATGGGTTTTGGTGTTTCAGGTGTTGTTTGTTTTTGCTAATTTTGCATGAGATGTAATCTTACACTATAAACAATTCGGAGTGTTTCGTATTCTTAGTTTAACATTGTATTTGGGTTTTCACAAGTTATCTAGGCGAAGTTAAAAAGTTCGATTGAATGTCAAAAACCCATTTTTCCAAGTTTAACGTATTCGGAAAAACATGCAAGTAATTTTGTGGACCCTCTAGAAGAATGAAACCTCAACTCAACTTTTTTGGATCGCGGAACCGCGGACATACCCTACGGTTTTCCACAGTTCCGTGGCGACATGAGTGAGGCTTGGGTTTGCCCTTCTACGGTTGGCCCATAGGTACTGCGGCATGTTCCGGGTAAAACTGTGCTCAAGTGTTGAGCTGTCGGGAAATTGTGGGACTTTGATGAATCGATCGAAAAGTTTAACATCGTCCAGATATCATGTGATGGGATACAATAATTGGAATCTATCTAGTTGCATGCAAGTTTAACATTTCGGCCTCGGACGGAATCGGGAATCTTGTTGAATTACCCGACTTTCTTTGAAAAGTGTTTTCATGGTTGAGACCTAAATGTAAAATTTGCATTATTAGGCATGAAATCCAGAATATGTAATATTCCGAGTTTATGATGTCTAAGGGTAATGCGGATTCCAATTGCTGTAGTTTTTCACTTTCTTTTCTGCGACCGTAAGTGTAATATGTGGTGTATTGCCGGTGTCGTTGCTATATGTCAACAACAATTGGGATACGCATATTTACTTACGTTGATGACATGTGATGTTATGTGTTGCTGGGATATGTTATATTGGATCGCCGTGTTTGAATAGCAGGTTTTTTTTATGTGAGATGAAAGTTTTTCATTTTAATTCATGTAAAATTCAATGTATGTAATATTCTTTTATTGGGGCACTTCCGTGTTGAGGATGATGTCACCATTGTATATTATTTACTTTTCCGCATTAGGATAGACCCAAGGAAGGGAGCACAAGTAACCGGGTTCTAGGGTCCAGTGGGAGACAATCTCGAGGCGTCGAGACCGGGTCTCCTAACTCTAGAATTGGTAGGGTTGCTTGCCGCTCTTGTAGGGATCTAGTGATGTAGATTTGGCTATTCATCACGACCGTGGAATCATTATTTTATACAGGCTTAATATAAAACACGGAAATCCTAATATATCCAATATTTCATATGTTGTTTTCTGCTGCGATATTTGTGATGTGATCATTTGATACGTTGAGATAGATACTGTATATAATAAATATGATATATTATATAGACGTTGCTTATGTTTTACACCCGTGCTAGTCTTGCCCCGCTCTGCCGTTAGTTACCTAACCTAACGGTGCATGACGGGACATCGAGGCGAATGCGGATGGCATAAGCGTACGTTGTATTTATCTGTAATGTTTAGGTAAATTAAAATGATGGGACTTCATTAATGAGATTAATGAAAGAAAAGAAACCTAAAAATATTGTAGAAACTTGTTTTAAAAACTGGTAGCTCTAGTTCTTGCTTTGCATAGCGGTATTCCTTGTAAAATATCCAGCACCTTATACGATAAGGAAAGAGCCGAGATCCTTTCACCGGGAGTGATCTCTTTAGCGAAACTAGTAGATACTACAAACTCGGTTTGTCTTTTAATTGCTTTTATATATTTGCATTGTACAGTAGTATTTGTGAAATATGCTGCACCTTATTCGATAAGGAAAGAGCCGAGATCCCTTCACCGGGAGTGACCTCTTTAGCAAAACTAGGAAAAGCCTCAAAAACACTCCTTTACAAAATTCACTCGATTCTACAATGATATCAAGTACATTACGCAAAAGGTTTTCTTAAAAACCTGTCGTAGCCCTCCATCATTTCAGATAAGTAGTATTTAGTATTCGTGCTGCGTTTGTTGACCTTGTCAAGGCGTAGTGTGTGGTAGCTGATTGATGCTTATCTGCTAGCATATGATGCGATTGGATTAGGGTAGTTGTGCGACCTTATTGACCTTGTCAAGGGTCGTGCGAGTGGGTTTAATTCAATCAAGAAATGACGGGTTGAACCTGACTTGCGGTCTATGGTTTGTTGACCTTGTCAAGGTCATAGATCGCTTGGGGCAAAATTATCGGGAATTTCAAGTGTTGAAATTTGCAATAGATTGCATACCTTCTATAAGATAGTTGGATCCCGATACCCACTGCGAGTAAGAGTTACTTCTGGAAGAATTTTGCACATTACAATTAGCCGATCAAGTAGGTGTCTAGAAAAGTGTCGACGGGGTTACGCCCCTGGGAAAACGAGGTTTATTTTAATTAGGTCCGTGCGAAACCACGGGGAACCTCCCTCAAAGTACCGGCACTGGCCTGGCTGAAAAATTGGCGAAATTGTAGAGTGCAATTAATCCCGGCTAGTCTTTCCTTTTAGGGTTTGAAGGAAAATTTGATAAAAACAGTGGGAGCCATCCTGATTAGATAAAATAATAACCAATCTAATCTTGCAAGAGTATACGCTGAGTGTTTTCTTCTCTCTCTCCAGGTAGCGACCATGTCACGCCTTAATCAAGATAATAATATGGATGTATTGACTGAACCCGCTTGTTATACTGTGCTAGGGAATGTTGGTCCCGCTCCAACTTATAATTGTTATAAGACCGAGCAGGAAATAGGGGATTACCAGAATTCCCGTACCACCCAAATGAAGAAAGTGCATATTGATGCATCTTCTTCGGGTGTGTTCATTACCGAGAACTGTTTTTCAGTATCTTCTACGTCCTGGGTATGTGATACTGGATCAGGATCCCACATATGTAATCTGTTATATGGGCTACAGTTAGGTAGAGAACTGAGAACGGGTGATAAATTTTCAAGAATTAGAAATAGTGCAATTGTTGCAGCCAAAGTATTGGCAGTTATCACCCTGTATTACCAAATACATTGATTCTGAACGAATGTTATTAGATACCGAACCTGATATACAACATTATATCAGTATCTTTATTTACTAAAGAAGGATATAATTTTGTATTGTTGGATAATATTTTGAACATTTCCTATATCAAGACTTGATCGGTTTAGGCACGTTATCTAAAAGTATATACGTTCTAAATCAAACCACAGTTCTTAACGTACAGGAACACACACAAGAGGAATAGTTCAGAAATGAACAAATCCTTCTTAAGGCATTATAGACTAGGTCATATCAATGCGACCCGACTACCTAAGTTACATTAAGATGCACATTTAAATCAGTTTGAATTTACATCTAGTGAAACTTGCCAGTCATGTCACAAAGATAAAATGACCATTGCTCTGTTTATTGAAAACAGAGAAAGAGTTTATGAACACTTGGTATGGATACATGATGATGTATGAAGGTCCCTTGTCTACATATGCCAGAGCTGGTTCTTTGTACTTCATTACATTCACTGATGATCTCTCAAGATTCGGACATATGATCCTGTTGAAACACAAGTCTGAAGTTTTTGAGAAATTCAAAGAATATAAGTTATAAGTAGAGAACAAAAATGGGTATAAGTATTATGTCCTTTGATGTAATCAGGGAGGAGAATACTTGAGCACATAGATCCTGGATTATTCTAAAGGAGAATGAAATTCTCTCTCAGCATTACTCCTCCGTATACACCACAGCACATCGGTGTTTCGGGGCTGTAACAACCGAGTTCATTTATACCAATTTCAGTTCCCGTATTTATTTATCTGTGGTATTTTATTTATTTATCGTGTTTGGGTGCGAATGGTATTTTACATTTTTACATTGCATTCGACCCGACCCGCTTGCTTGAACCTGTTGATTCATATTTATAGATTACCCTGGCTTGTTACATAGACGCGTGCATCTAGTATAAGCTGCATATTAACTTTTATTAGGCATCACACTTTTTATCATGTAACATTTTAGATCACGTAAAATAAATTAAAATTGCATTTCATAGCCTGCATGATACCCCTAACCCTGTGGTAGCGTCCGCGCATCTTGTCCTCGTCCCGTTCAGTGAAACGGATGTGTTTGGAGAGCTTCCGTTCTTGGGGGTATGCATTTTCGTTACCTAATCTTTCATTTTAAATTTTGGAAGTTGCATATAATTTTCGTATTTTAAATCTAAAATTTTAGACCCGACCCAGATGCATTTTGAAAAACTTTAGTATCCCGCCTAAATTCAATTATTTGATTTTTTTTAATTTTAATCCTAATATTTTTTTAAAACAGCCTAAAGATTTCTCAGCCAACTAAAACTTTTTCTTTAAAATATAAAAATCTTTTCTTAACTAAACCCTTCTCTTCTCACTGGCGCCGGCCCCACTCAAATCCCTCTCTCTTCTTTTCCCTTCTCTTTCTCTCTCTCTCCCTCACCGCTATCTCTTTCTCTCTCTTCCACATAAATCCAAATTTCTCTCTCCTTCCTATTCACATCTTCCTCTCTCTCTTCTCTCTCTCTCTCTCTCTTCTCTCTCTCATCTCGCTATATTTTCTCTCTCTCTCCCCATAATATTTCTTCTTCCTTTTTCTTTAATTGAGCCCATGACCATGAAACCCTAGCCGCCTACCTCCTTCTCGCCGTCGCCCACAGCCCGACGACGCCTCCCCGACCTCGTCGCCTCCTCACCCTCATCACCTCCGCCTACACTCTCTCCTTCCCCGAGCCCTGTGCACGAACCCGAGAGCAGCCGAGCACCCCTGCATGCCTCGCAGCGCCGGAGTTCATCGCCGCCAGTGATCTCGTCTCGTTTCCCCAACTCCGTGCACCCCAGTAATCCCTGCACTCCACCTCCTCTTCTTCTTTCTTTCATTCTTCCTTTCTTTTCTTTTCTTTTTCTGTTCTCTTTTTGTGCCCGCTGTTCTCTGCAGATCTCTTCGCCGGATCTCCGTCGACGCCCTCATGACCCTCTCCGCAGACCACAGTGAGCTTCCTCCTCTCACTCTTCTCCTTCCTCCTTCCATTCTTCTCTTTTCTTTCCCTCCATGCATTTTTTTCCATTGAAAATTTTCACTGTTTTTCTAGATCACCGGAATCCGGTCGTGTCGTCAACGATCCCGACGACCCAGCGAGCGTACCTGACCCGTGTGATCCCCTTGTACGTTGTTTGGATCCGTTCCGTGCATCGTGCGCGCGTCGCGACTTTTTCCGCCGACGTAAGACGTTCCGTACACCCGTTTCTTGATCTGTCGAGGCAAGTAAAACTTGCTACATGCTATTTATATTATTTTTATACGTATTTAATTGCATAGTAAACCTGTAATTTAAATCTAATACTACATGTTCCCTTTTAACATTTCGATGTTCCGTTTACATAATTTTAGATCTAAAACTTGAACATATCATGTTGCATATTAGATTACAATCCATTATACCCATGTCCATATTCGAATCACATATTGCTTAGTTGTATAGCCCATAATACCATTTTAAATAGTTTAAAACCTTTCGGACACCGTCTGCATCCATTTAACTTATTATATATATAATTGCATCCCTAGATCATTTAACCCATAATAATGAGATTTTAACATTCCATATTTGATAAAGTGTATTTAATTAGTGTTGGAACCATAACCCTAACTCAAATCGATAACCGTGCATCTATGTTTTAATCTGTACCTATTTGCATACCACATTACAATGTTCCATTTTATTGTTCCATTAGTACCCCATACTTGTTTTGTATACCCATGCTTATTTTTAGTTTGATTATGAGCACTCACGTGGCATGTTGTGCACCCCTGACATGACTTGATACACCTACTATTTGACACGACGTGATACCGTGCACTTCTTGACATGACATGATACATATATATTACCTGACTTGACTTGAGGTACCATGGCTTTCTCTGTTACCTGATCTTGTTACTAATACCAACAAACCTGACCAGTTGTCCCTACGGACATTTCCTGTTGTCTATCAAGAAAAACCTGCACCTGCCTGATCCTGTGTTGGCATTAGCTCCAGATTATTTAATACCTGACTTGAACATATATAACTTGGGGGTATGGGGAAATCAATGATGAAACCTGACTTGTAACTCGACAATTCGATACTTTTACTGATCAGTCTTACGGGCTAGGCCAGCCCCAGGATGATGCTGCTGATATCATTCGTCGTTACCTACCACCCTTTTACTGCCTTACGGCACGTCTCGGATTCAGCCCAAGAGTCTTAGACCGTGGTCCCGGGCACGCACGGGATACTATTGAGTTACATCGATGATTCATCAAATTGATTTCAATAACTTGAGAGTAGTTAACACAGTAGACCAGTTTAGATTACTCACTGCACACTACCCTTCACTCTCCTGATTTATATTGTTGTTTTACCTGTTTTACCGTTCATGATCATACCTGCATGTTTTGCTACCCCGTTTATATTATTGCTTGATGTTACGACGCACTGACGTCTGGGTTTTGCATGGCCCAGATACTTTACCTTCGCTACAGGCCGAGCAGGGGTATTTCAGTCAGCAGATTGAGCAGTGAGGACTTGTTAGTAGTTAGTTCATTTTACTTTCGGTATTTTCATTCCTGATGTGAGCCGGCATTATGGGACGTACATTCCATTTTATTCTTGTATTGGATCTTTTGCTTCCGCATTATTTTATTCTTGACTCGTTTTATTCTGGCTTATGGACATGTGTTAGATAGTTTATTATTGTTCTTGATATCTCTACAGCCGTAATGTGACTGTGGAAGGATATTTCCTATCCACAGGTAGCATGGTTGGCTATGTCACGTACCTATCTTAGCGTACTCTGGGAAGCGGGGCGTGACATGGTTCTTTTGGTATCAGAGCCATAGGATTTAAGTTAATCGGATTTGATTCTTTTGTAGTTGGGTATTGGACCCAGTACACGAATCAGAATACTCGTGATTAGGAAACATGTCTTGCCACCTTACCATCTTACCATTTTTGAATCTTAACCTCCTCCTGATTCTACTTTTACGATATGCAAACCTCCTTTGCATATCGACTCAAAACCTGGTTTCCTTTGTTTATATCTAGAACTTAAGCGACTTGGGTGGAGTTATGTGATTGTAGCTATGATACTGCGGCATGGTTACAATGCGGTACTCTATTTAAGTAACTTAGAGTTCTAGCCTTGATTCATATCCTTGACCTATATTTTGAATCTGTTATCATGCTAATCCTTTGAGTGCTTTGATTTCAGGAATATGGCAGACAAGAATCTGAAAACGTACCAAAGGCGTGTTGACGAAGCCGCTATGCTTTGAGTAGTCCGTGGGATGTTGGAGAACCAAAAGCGACAGACCGAGCTGAACCAGCAGCAAGCTGAAGCTTTTCAGGAAGGTTTGCGGACCGTTCAGTAGTCCGTGAATAATGTTGTGGCCAGACCAGTTGAACGTGTGGGTACCGTGGCGGATTTCAGGAGACTGGGTCCGTCTGTTTTTACTAGCTTGGAGGAGCCGTTGCCAGCGGAGCAGTGGCTGGTTGACACGGAGAATTTACTAGTTGCGGCATAGATCCCAGAAGATAAGAGAGTAGATGTGGTACGCATCCAGTTGGTAGACTACGCCCGTGAATGGTGGCTTGTGGAAGAGACCCGCTTACCCAAGCCGATCAGTTGGGCGGATTTTTCAAAGAGTTTCTTGGAGAAGTTCTTCCCGCGGACTGTACGGGAGGAAATGAAAGAAAAGTTCATCAGTTTGAAGCAGAACGGTGCACCTGTAGATGTACATGCAGCTGAGTGGATGCGGCTCAGTAGATTCGCTGGACCTTTGGTTGCCAACGATGCTGATAGGGTAAGGAGGTTCATGCGCAGTTTGGATGTGGACATCCAGAGGCAGATTGTCTCCCTAGGTTTGACCACTTTCTTACAAGTACTTACAGCAGCCCGAGAGCAGCAAAGCCTATCTATGAAGACTGAGAGTACACAGCAGCTAGCAGTTACAGTACGGAAGCCGGCATTTGTACCGAACCGAGCACATAGACGCAGAGGTATTCCAGTGAACCGTCATGGCGTAACACCGATGAAGAAGCCTGTTGTTGATCAGAGGAGGACCGTGATTTGTGACTACTGCCATTTACCTGGGCACGTGAAAAGGGAATGTCGAAGGAGGCAGGGACTCTGTTTGGTGTGTGGATCGGTGGATCATACTATGAGCACATGTCCGTCGAAGCTTCGCACGAAGGATGATGTTCAGAAGCCACCGCAGAAACCGTTTCAGGGACAGAAGCAGCTGACTCAGGGACCCAATCAGGCTCGAGCATTTACCCTGATGGCTGAGGAAGCCAAGGCTTCAGGAGAAGTTGTTTCAGGTATTCTACTTGTTCATGGTTTTCCCGCATTAGCGTTATTCGATTCTGGTGCATCCCATTGTTTTATGTCGTCCAAGTTTATTGCAACACACTAGATTGCTTGCACAACCCTGTCTAGTTTCTGGGACATACACACTGGGAATGGGAAGATCATATCTAGTAGAGAATGTAAGGATTGTGCAGTTGTTGTTTGCGGACAGGAGCTTTTTGCGGATTTCTTGGTGATTGAAACAGGCAGCTATGAAGTTGTCTTGGGAATGGATTTTCTCGGCACTTTCTACCCTCACATTGATTGTAGGGCAAAGAAAATAATTTTCCAGATTCTCGGACATCCAGAGTTTATCTTTACTGGAGGAAGCAGTTCTGTCGGGCCAGTTGAGTTTAGGGCTAGGCCGACAACTAATGTTCTTTCGTCGATGGAGGTTGCTAAAGATGAAGCGCCAGCTGTTGTTCGAGATTTCATGGACGTGTTTGAAGACATATCAGGTTTACCGCCGAAGCGAGACGTGGAGTTCGCGATTGATCTTGTTCCTGGTGCAACGCCAGTTTCTAAAGCGTACTATCCAATGGCACCAGTGGAGTTGGAAGAAGTCAAGAAGCAGGTTACTGGATTACTTGAGAAGGGTTGGATTCGCAGTAGTAACTCGCCTTGGGGAGCTCCAGTTCTTCTAGTCAAGAAGAAAGATGGCACAAGAAGGATGTGCATCGATTATCGAGAATTAAACCGAGCGACTATCAAGAACAAGTACCCGATCCCTCGCATTGGCGAATTATTTGAGCAGCTTAGAGGCGCGAAGGTATTCTCGAAGCTGGATTTGCGATCCGGATATCATCAGGTCCGAGTTAAAACAGAGGATATTTGCAACACAGTGTTCCGAACTCGGTATAGACATTACGAGTATTTAGTGATGCCCTTCGGAGTAACGAATGCACCGGCGATATTTATGGACTTGATGAACCGAATCTTTTCACCATTCTTGGACCAGTTTATAGTAGTGTTTATTGATGATATTCTGGTCTACTCGAAGAGTATTGAAGAGCATGCAGAACACTTGAAGATTGCATTGTAGACATTGAGGAAAGAAAAATTGTATCCAAAGATGAGCAAGTGCGAGTTTTGGCTTGAAGAGGTGAATTTTTTGGGGCATGTCGTGTCTGGAGATGGAATCGCCGTTGATCCCGAAAAGATTGCAGCAGTTCGAGATTGGCCGATTCCGAAGAACGTTGCAGAGATCAGAAGCTTCCTTGGACTTGCCGGGTATTACAGGAGGTTCTGTAAGTCCATGTCATGCACCTCACAAACTTGCGGGGAGGCGGAATATATGAAAAACGATTATCAAAGCTTCGTAACACGGACTTGAGCGCATGAATCGTTATCTAAACCATTGCTAACTATCTACAAGAGGTTTAACTACTCGGATTCGAAGTTATACCTCACGTTACATGTCCTTCGGGTCTTCATCGCTGACCTCCACTCCTCGTATACTCCTTGAAACATCGACACCTCTACGGCCTCCTCGAGTCAAAGGCGATCCACCCGAAAGCTCCTATGCCAAGCTTAATCTCAAACTTGAGATAACTAGGTTTCTTAAAGTGCTAATCTAAGCTACCTAGGGGATATAGAGTGAGGTTATGGATGTATTAGTCTAGCTAACCCTTGATCTCAACTCATGAGAGGTTAGGGTTAGGGTTTGAAGAATGAGAGTGAGCTTGAGGAGAGAGAAGGTGAAGATGAGAATGAAATGAGATAATGATCTATCATAATATTTATGAAGCATTATTATTTATCAAATAAATAAATAAATGATTAATCAACCATGCTTCATAAATGCATTTGAGTGATTCATCTCCATGAGTCATTAAGCATTTATGATGCATTAATGACATGGATGAATCACACAAATGAGTCACTAATCTCATTTAATGCAATGCCACCTTACCCCCCAAGTCACCATGCTTCTAGAAGCTTCCCGACAAATTACGAGAACGCCCCTCTTATCCGTGAAAACACGAAAAAACTTTAGACTGTATAAATCCAATAACCTGATACTAGAATCTGGCTTAAACCAAAGCCGGCTAGTAAAAACTGTCCGAAAAGTCGTACGTGCGAAAACATGCGTACGCGTCCGAACCCTTGTCGTAAAACCATACGACCTCTATATCGTTTCGCCTGGAGCAGGGAAACTCTCTGTGTGGGACTCTAAAGACTCGACACTACGCTGGTAGTGGGTTTAACCACAGACCGCAAGCGGCACTAGCTGTACGTAACGGTCCCCAGGTAGATGTCGATAAGAAGGCTGATGAGGAAACTCATCCGAACTCCCACTGAGCCTGATGTGAAAATCTCCATACAATCCGGTCTGTTCATCTAAGACTATCGTATATCAAGCCTAGGGGGCGGCAAGCGTCAGTCCTCTAATAGCTGTATAAGTCGTGTCGGAGCGAAGCCCATTACACCCTGAGAAACTACTGGAACCTACCAGTAAATCTCGCTTGCCCTTGCCAGGGACTTTGCGTAATGGCTCTCTGACACAGCGCGATATCATCTCCTAATACCGGGAGAGACGAATCCAGTCTAACCACTACTGCCTCCAAGTGCTCGGGACTGCACCCAACTGCTACCTGTTTGCACGACTCCTTTGAGCCGTGGTAGGGTAGCAATCTAAGAACAGTGGGACACACTCAAGACGAAGTAGCAGTGTCAAGTCTGCGGACTATGCTGTACTTATGTCACCTGGGAATTGTTAACTGACGATGGGTATAATACCAACCAACAGTTCCCCTGCGAGTCCTGTCCGGTGTACCCGTAACCTAACGAGCACCTGTATACTATCTCCAGTACGACGTACTGATGGCTATGGGACAGACCATCTCCCCAACTGGGATGAGAAGCGTACACATTAGTCTACTCTGGAGTATCGATGCCCTGTCTCGATAATCCTACGACTAGGGACCTGTATAGGATGTTGCTTATAGACTACCCAGCCCCCACTAGTGTGACTGCCATCACAACGCTGGTAATCAAGCAAAGAACCTATGGGATCTACTAATATGTATAAGTGATACGTAACAAGAAACATATGCACATATTAAAGTAGACACAAACCAAGTAGCATACTACCATTTTTAGCAAGACTGTATATACAACTGTGAATATCCCAAGGTTCCATTAAGTAATATACAATCTAGTATGATACAATAATAGCCCCTAGGGCATATACACTAACAGGTTCGTGGAGAACTTTGCTCGTCTGGCGAAACCTTTGACCAAGCTTACGCGCAAAGAAGTACCATTTGTGTGGACGGATAAGTGTGTGTCATCTTTTGAGGCGTTGAAACAGAGGTTGATAACCGCTCCTATTTTGACCGTGCCAGACAATTCCGGAGGATTGGTGATTCACAGCGACACATCCGAGAAAGGATTGGGATGTGTTTTGATGCAGCATGGGAAGGTTATAGCGTACGCATCGAGACAGTTGAAGACCCATGAGAAGAATTACCCAACTCATGACTTGGAGCTTGCAGCTGTGATCTTCGCTTTGAAGATTTGGAGACACTACCTATTGGGCGAAAGGGTCGAGGTTTTCACCGATCACAAAAGCTTGAAGTATGTGTTCACCCAGAAGGAGCTTAATATGAGGCAGAGCAGATGGTTAGAGCTGATGGCTGATTACGATCTTGATCTTAAGTACCATCCGGGGAAAATTAGTGTCGTGCCGGATGCACTTAGTCGGTTGCCAGCAATTCAGATGTTGACTGCACAGAAGGAACTTATTGAAGACTTTCGGATATTTGATTTGGAGATTGTGCTACCGCATTCTTCGGGACAGTTGATGCAGCTGCAAGTACAGTCGTCGTTGATCGAGAATATTAAAGCAGCGCAATTGCAGGACCCTAGATTGCAAAAGTTTCAAGAACAGGTTGAAGCTGGACTTCGAACGGACTTACTGATTTATGAAGATGGTTCGTTGCGTTATGGTAGCCATTTGTGTGTGCCAAAGGGAGATATTCGCCAAGAACTTATGAAGGAGGCACACAGTTCAGCATATTCCGTACATCCAGGAGGCACGAAGATGTACCGTGATATAAGACAGCATTTCTGGTGTGAAGGCATGAAACGGGAGATTGCCCGCTTTGTGGCAAAGTGCTTGGTGTGTCAGCAAGTTAAGGCTGAACATCAAAAGGTTGCTGGTTTATTGTAACCACTTTCGATCCCTCAATGGAAGTGGGAACATATAACCATGGATTTCATAACGGCTCTACCGTGGAGTCCAAAAGGCAACAATGCAATTTGGGTGATTGTTGATCGATTGACCAAGGCAGCTCATTTCATACCTTTTCGAGTTGGTCAATCAACAGAAACTTTGGCAGAACGATACATGCAGGAGATTGTAAGATTGCATGGTGTACCGGTGAGCATCGTGTCCGACCGTGACACTCGTTTCTTATCACACTTTTGGAGGAGCTTGCAGGAAAGTTTGGGGACTCGATTGAAGTTTAGCACAGCTTATCATCCTCAGACAGATGGCCAATCGGAGAGAACGATCCAAACTCTTGAAGACATGTTGAGAGCTTGCATGTTAGATTTCAAGGGTTCATGGGAGGATCATCTACATTTGGTGGAGTTTTCTTACAATAACAGTTTCCAGGCGACTATTCAGATGGATCCATTCGAAGCATTATATGGTCGCAAGTGTCGTTCACATGTTTGTTGGGACGATTTTGGTAAACGAAGATTGTTGGGACCGGATTTGGTCGTGCAAACAGTTGAGAAGGTTAACACTATCCGGAATCATATGAAAGCAGCACAAGACCGACAGAAGAGTTGGGCAGATACGTCGAGAAGACCTCTAGAGTTCACCGTGGGTGATTTGGTATTCTTGAAGATATCACCGACTAGAGGGGTGATTCGTTTCGGAAGTCGAGGAAAGCTTAGTTCTCGATTCATTGGACCTTTTGAGATTTTGGAGCGTGTGGGAGAAGTGGCGTATCGATTGGCGATACCACAATCCTTGCCGAATGTTCATGACGTGTTTCATGTATCTCAACTCCGTAAATATGTTCGAGATGAAACACATGTGTTGGATCATTCGGAGCTGACTGTACGAGGGCCGAGCGCAGCGTGTTGAGTTAAAACTCGTCAAGTCGGTGAAGTGAAGCGGAGCGACCGATGTCGATTATGGATCGAAGAGAAAAGGTTCTTAAGAAAAAAATTATCCCTCTTGTACTTGTTTCTTGGGGTAATCACTCACATGGAGAATCAACTTGGGAACGAGAAGATGAAATCCGACAGAAGTATCTCCATCTATTCTTGTAGTTGTTGATTGTTTATCCTTTCTTGTTCTTGGAATTTCGAGGACAAAATTCTTTTTGTAGTTGGGTATAATGTAACAACCGAGTTCATTTATACCAATTTCAGTTCCCGTATTTATTTATCTGTGGTATTTTATTTATTTATCGTGTTTGGGTGCGAATGGTATTTTACATTTTTACATTGCATTCGACCCGACCCGCATGCTTGAACCAGTTGATTCATATTTATAGATTACCCTGGCTTATTATATAGACACGTGCATCTAGTATAAACTGCATATTAACTTTTATTTGGCATCGCACTTTTTATCATGTAACATTTTAGATCACGTAAAATAAATTAAAATTGCATTTCATAGCCTGTATGATACCCCTAACTCTGTGGTAGCGTCCGCGCATCTTGTCCTCGTCCCGTTCAGTGAAACGGACGTGTTTGGATAGCTACGTGCACGTACGTGCATCCGTTCTTGGGGGTATGCATTTTCGTTACCTAATCTTTCATTTTAAATTTTGGAAGTTGCATATAATTTTCGTATTTTAAATCTAAAAATTTAGACCCGACCCGGACGCATTCTGAAATACTTTAGTATCCCGCCTAAATTCAATTATTTGAATTTTTTTAATTTTAATTCTAATATTTTTTTAAAACAGCCTAAAGATTTCTCAGCCAACTAAAACATTTTCTTTAAAATATAAAAATCTTTTCTTAACTAAACCCATCTCTTCTCACTGGCGCCGGCCCCACTCAAATCCCTCTCTCTTCTTTTCCCTTCTCTTCCTCTCTCTTCCTCTCTCTCTCCCTCACCGCTATCTCTTTCTCTCTCCTCCACATAAATCCAAATTTCTCTCTCCTTCCTATTCACCTCTCCCTCTCTCTCACCTCTCGATCTCTCTCTCTCTCCTCTCTCTCTCTCATCTCGCTATATTTTTTCTCTCTCTCTCCCTATAATATTTCTTCTTCCATTTTCTTTAACAGAACCCATGACCTAGCCGCCTACCTCCTTCTCGTCGTCGCCCACAGCCCCACGACGCCTCCCCGACCTCGTTGCCTCCTCACCCTCATCACCTCCGCCTACACTCTCTCTTTCCCCGAGCCCTATGCACGAACCCGAGAACGCCAGAGTTCATCGCCTCCGGTGATCTCGTCTCATTTCCCCGACTCCGTGCACCATAGTAATCCCTGCACTCCCTCTCCTCTTCTTCTTTCTTTCATTCTTCCTTTCTTATCTTTTCTTTTTCTGTTCTCTTTTTGTGCCCGCTGTTCTCTGCAGATCTCTTCGCCGGAACTCCGTCAACGCCGTCGACACCCTCATGACCCTCTCCGCAGACCACAGTGAGCTTCCTCTTCTCACCCTTCTCCTTCCTCCTTCCATTCTTCTCTTTTCTTTCCCTCCATGCATTTTTTTCCATTGAAAATGTTCACTGTTTTTCTAGATCACCGGAATCCGGTCGTGCCGTCGACGATCCCGATGACCCAGCGAGCGTACCTGACCCGTGTGATCCCCTTGTACGTTGTTTGGATCCGTTATGTGCATCGTCCGCGCGTCGCGACTTTTTCCGCCGACGTGAGACGTTCCCTACACCCGTTTCTTGATCTGTCGAGGCAAGTAAAACTTACTACATGCTATTTATATTATTTTTATACGTATTTAATTGCATAGTAAACCTGTAATTTAAATCTAATACTACATGTTCCCTTTTAACATTTCGATGTTCCGTTTGCATAATTTTAGATCTAAAACTTGAACATATGATGTTGCATATTAGATTACAATCCATTGTACCCATGTCCATATTCGAATCACATATTGCTTATGTTAGGTCCATGTTACCTCTCCCGGTTCTTACGGGGTTGCGGAAACGGCGAAAAACAATTTTTAGGGTTTTGGTAACATGGACTAGAAAACCCGGATCTTTGCTAAACAACGCACTAGCAACAACTACGAGCTTTACCTACTCGGTTAGGGGGTTATACCTTGTCTTGAACTCCTTCTCTTCTTATTGTTCTCCTCCTTGCTTGCTCCTTGTGGTAGTTTGAACGGCTCCTCCTCCTTGTCTCCTCTTTGCCGAAGATAGATCCACCCGAGGGCCTCGAACTTGAGCTCCTACCTCAACCTATAGGTAACTAAGGTGCTTGGTTTGCTAAACCTAAAACCCTAGAAAGAGTAGAGAGTAGTCCTGGTGTTTTATCTCAAAGGAAAATGATTCTCAACTCATGAGAGGGATTTTCCTTGAGCTAGAGGAAGAAGGAGAGCAATGGATGAGAGAGACGATGCAAGTGAGAATGAATAATTTTACAACCATGCTCTCATATTTTAGAAAATAATAATAATAATAATAATTAACAATTTGTGATGGTGAGTTGATGAATGACCATTATCATTTCATTCATTAAATGCTTTGTGCAAAAAATAAGAAGCATCTTTGAAAACAAATGATGATGGTCAACAAGTCCACTTTGGTCAACCGGTCAACTAAATCAACAAGTCAACAAAAGTCAAGAATTCAAACTCAACCATGGCACAACAATTGTTAACTAATATTATTAATCATATTTCCTATTCTCATTAGGGTTTGGAAAAAGACAACAGTCAACTGTGCATACACACCCGTACCAAAACCCTAATGAGAATCCTCTGCCTCTGCCTCAGTCAACTGTGCATACACACCCGCATCCGTGATCCGAGGAACACGAATACAATGAGATAAAACTAAACCCAAAACATATACTAGGATCTGGCTTAAACCAAAGCCCACTAGTAATAACTGTCAGGACGCCAAACGTGCACAAGTGCGCGGATGTGAACGAACCCTGTCGCAAAACCATGCGACCTCTACTATGTTTTGCCCAAAGGCGAATAACCCTCTGTGTGGGACTCTAAAGACTCGACACTACGCTGGCAGTGGGGTTAACCACAGACCGCAAGCGGCACTAGCTGTACGTAACGGTCCCCAGGTAGATGTCGATAAGAAGACTGATGAGGTGAACCCATCCGAACTCCTACTGAGCCTGTATGTGACAATCTCCGTACAGTCCGGTCTGTTCGTCTAAGAGTATCGCATGGCGGGCCTAGGGGGGTGGCAAACGTCAGTCCCCTAATAGCGGTACAAGTCGTGTCGGAGTATAGCCGAAAACACCCTGAGAAACTACTGGTAACACTACCAGCAAATCTCGCTTGCCCTGGCCAGGGACGACTATGTGTAATGGCTCTCCTAGACACAGCGCGATATCAACCCCCAATACCGGGAGAGACGAATCCTGTCTAACCGTCACTGCCTCTAAGTGCTTCGGGACTGCTCCCAACTACTACCTGTTTGCACGACTCAGTAGAACCGTGGTAGGGTAGTAATCAAAGAACAGTGGGAACACACTCGAGGCAAAGTGACAGTGTCAAGTCAGCGGACTAAGCTGTACTCATGTCACCTGGGAATTGTTAACTGACAATAGGTATAATACCAACCAACAGTTCCCGACGAGTCCTGTCCAGTGTACTCGTAACCTAACGAGCACCTGCATCCTATCTCCAGTACGACGTACTGATGGCTGTGGGACAGACCATCTCCCCCGCTGGGAAGAGAAGCGTATGCACCAGTCTACTCTGGAGTATCGATGCCCTGTCTCGATAATCCTACGAGTAGGGACCAGAATAAAGATGTGTTTATAGACTACCCAGCCCCCACGAGTGTGATCGCCATCACAACGCCGGTAGTCAAGCAAAGATCCTAAGGGCTCCATCAATATGTTTTAGCGATATGTTAAAAGAAACATATACACATATTAAGATAGAAACAAACCAAGTAGCATACTACTATATCGAGCAAGACTGTCATAAAACCGTATATATATCCCAAGCTTCCAAAATGTATTATACAAAGTAGTACTATACAATAATGGCCTCTAGGGCATACATATCTAACAATCTCCCACTTGCACTAAAGGCCAGTAATTGGTGTACCGCATACCCAACGTCTGAACTAGGACCAGCTGCTGGCGTACCGCATACCCAATAGCTCAAAAAGTCGCTCGAACTGTGTTTGAGGGAGGGCCTTTGTGAATGGATCCGCCGTGTTGTCTTTTGTGTCCACTCTCCGTACCTCGATCTCCTGGCGATCAATGATCTCCCTGATCAGGTGATACCGCCTTAAGATGTGTCTGGATTTCTGATGGGACCTTGGTTCCTTCGCTAAAGCTATAGCCCCATTGTTATCGCAATACAAAGGTATTGAGTCAACAATGGACGGAACCACCTGAAGTTCACTAATGAACTTCTTCATCCAGACCGCCTACTTTGCGGCATCGCTTGCAGCAATGTATTCAGCCTCCATCATCGAGTCTGCGACGGTATCCTGTTTCGAACTCTTCCAATATACCACCCCTCTGTTAAGGGTAAACACAAAACCTGAGACAGACTTGCTGTCGTCTTTGTCACTCTGGAAGCTTGAATCGGTAAAGGACTCGACCCTGAGGTCTCCATTACCGTAAACCAGGAACATCTCCTTAGTCCTTCTTGTAAGTGCACGGCGGCGCCCCGGCCTCCATCCCGAGGCCAAATGCGGAAGCGATGGTTAACTTTAATTTTTCTTGAACCGGCACCACCGCGCACTAAAACCCGGATCGAACCATTAACTAGTCCTAGCTAACTACAAGATGGGGAAGAGAGATATACCGACTGATCCGTGTCCTCCGGTCTTCTCGTCGTCGTCCCGATCTCCCGCGGAATGTCTGGTCTCCACCTCCTCGCCGGAAAGGGCACCACGTCGCTGGCTTCTTTTACGGGCTCCCACCTCTATACCGAGGCAACTCGGGCACGAAGTTGGCGAGCCGACATGCCTAAGGTTTGCTGTAGAATGTGTGTAGTGCTCATGTCTCATTTTGGGGTTCATGGAGGTTGCCTTTTGGTGGAGGAAATAGATCAAAGCTTTTTGTGGATGAACTTGGGAATTTTGTAGCATCAAAAGAGCAAAAATTCCCCACAACAATTTTGGACAGCCCACCCCTTGGCTTGGCCGGCCATGCTAGAATGGGAGAGAGGAGAGAATGAGAAAAATATGAGTGAGGCAAAAGTCCAAAGGAGGGGGGTCTCAACATGCAAGGAAGAGAGAGAAAGGTAATGATATGAAGAAATGATCACAAGTAAATCCAACACTCAAACTCATCATCATGTCCCTCCATCATCATACACAAAAGTCAAGCCATGATGAGGTTATGAAGTCAAATGAAGACTACACTCATCATGAAGCAACAATATGCAAAGACCCCCTTCCAAATTGCTTATTTGCACAAATGCAAATAAGCTCTCCTCCACCAATCTTCGGCCAATGAAGGATACAAAGAAATATGGCCGAAACAGAAAGCAAACTGGCAACTCCAGAAAACTGGTCCCGTAATAAATTACAGGAAAACCCCGATATTGTGTATACACACCCGCATCTGTATTCCGACCGAATACAAATGCAATGAGACAAAATCTACACGGTACTATACTAGGATCCGGCTTAAACCAAAGCCGGCTAGTAATATCCGTTCGATCCTGATCCGTGCAATACCGCACGTATCTGATCGAACCCTGCCATATCTCCATACGGCCTCTACAGCGTTTCGCCCGAAAACTTGAGCAACTGAATGTGGGGGACTCTAAAGACTCGTCAACACCTTGGTTGTGGATTTAACCACTAGCACGTCAGAGGTATAAGCCAATACGTAACGTGCCACCAGCTATTGACCAAAAGGGACGTCGATGAGCGAACTCATCCTGACACCCTACTGTGTCTGTCAGTGAAAATATCCGTACAGTCCGGTCCGTTCGTCTATGAGCATCGCATGGCGGGCCTGGGGGGTCGGTAAAGTCAGACCCCCAAAAACGGTACAAGTCGTGTCGGAGTGTAGCCCAGAACACCCTGAGATACTACTGGAATACCTACCAGTAAATCTCCTGCCTCGGCCGAGGGCTTTATGTAATGGCTCTCCTAGACACAGCGCGGCCTCACCCCCAATACCGGGAGAGACGAACCCCTGAAGATCCGCTCACTGCCTCCATATGGCTCGGGACTGTACCCAACTAAAACCTGTTTGCATGTCTCCTTTGAGCGTGGTAGGGTAGTAATCAAAGTACAGTGGGAACTCACACGAGACAAATGACGACCCTCAGGTCGATGAACTAACCTGTACACTTGTCACCAGGGAACTGCTATCTGACGTCTGGTATAATCCCAACTAGCAGGTTCCCGGTGAGTCCTGTCCGGTGTACTCATAACCCAATGAGCACCTGTATACATCTTAGGTGAACCAACTGACACCAGTGGCTTGTGAGACCGAACACCGCCCCTCGTCGGGGTCTGGACTGTATACACTAGTCTACTCTGGAGTATCGATGCCCTGTCTCGAAACTCCCACGACTAGGGACCTTTTAAGGATGTGCTTATAGACCCCAGCTCCCACTTATATGATCGCCCTCATACTGCTGGTGGTCAAGCAAGAATCCTAGGGGCTCTATCAACGTGTAATAGCGACATGTCAGGTCACCTAAAGCAGTACACGATGATAAAGGTAAACCAGATAGCATACTATCATCTCGAGTAAGACTGTCCTACCGGGATAGGTCCTCTCTCAATTATTACAATCACGTGTCTGTGATCCAATAATTGACTCTAAGGGCACTATCTCCAACACTTCTCAGGTACTTGAGAATGTTCTTCACTGCCGTCCAGTGTTCCTCACCTGGGTCTGACTGATACCGGCTCACCACGCTTAGTGCGTAAGCTACATCTGGTCTTGTACATAGCATCGCATACATTATAGATCCTACCGCCGAAGCGTAGGGTATAGTGCCCATGCGAACCCTCTCCTTGTCAGTCTTAGGAGACATCTTCTTGGAGAGGGTAATTCCGTGCAATGCGGGTATGTTACCGCGCTTGGAATCCTCCATACTAAATCTCTTTAGTATGGTCTCTATGTACCTGGACTGCGAAAGTCCCAGTAGTCTCTTGGATCTATCTCTGTAGATCTTGATCCCCAGAATGTACGAGGCATCACCCAGGTCCTTCATGGATAACCGTTGTGACAAAAATAGCTTGACCGATTGTAGCATAGGAATGTCATTTCCTATCAAAAGAATGTCGTCCATGTACAAGACTAGGAATACGACTGTTCGTCCTACAATCTTCTTATAGACACAAGATTCATCTTCGTTCTTGATGAAATCAAATTCCTTGATTGCCTCATCAAAACAGATGTTCCAGCTCCACGATACCTGCTTTAATCCATAAATGGATTTAAGCAACTTGCACACCTTCCCGCTGCTGCCACTGTCTACGAAACCTTCTGGCTGATCCATGTAAACACACTCTTCTAAACAGCCGTTTAGAAAAGCCGTTTTAACGTCCATCTGCCAGATTTCATAGTCATGGAAGGCAGCAATGGCAAGTAGGATCCGAATGGATTTGAGCATAGCCACTGGAGAAAAAGTTTCGTCATAGTCCAAACCAGGTCTTTGACGAAAACCTTTTGCAACGAGTCTAGCCTTATAGGTTTCCACCTGCCCATCTACACCAAGTTTCCTTTTGTAGATCCATTTGCATCCAATGGGTTTTACCCCAGGTGGAGCAATATCCAAGGTCCACACTTTATTGGTGTACATGGACTCCATTTCGGATTGCATTGCTTCCAGCCACTTATCAGAGTCCCTACTGATAATGGCCTGCCTGAAACTGGTAGGGTCATCTTCTTCCAAGATGCAATCCTCTCGATCCCCGTTTAAGAGAAAACCGTAGTATCTCTCGGGCGGATGAGAAATCCTACCAGATTTGCGGAGTGGCTGAGGTTCGTCTGGGGTTATTGAATCCAGTGGTTCCTCCAAATTTTCAGTTACATTTTGCGGTCGCTGAATTTCTTCCAGTTCTACCGAACTCCCACTAGTTTCTTTTACAAGAAACTCCCTTTCTAAAAAGGTAGCGTGGCGAGATACAAACATCTTCTGTTCCTCAGTGTGGTAGAACAGATATCCTAGTGAGTCTTTAGGATATCCCACAAATTTACACAAAACTGACCGTGCCTCTAGCTTGTCCGGTTTCTTTGTTTTCACATAGGCCGGACAACCCCATATCTTAAATCGCTTAAGATACGGATTTCTTCCACTCCATATTTCATATGGAGTCTTAGGCACTGATTTGGATGGAACGTAATTCAGTAGGTATGCCGCTGTCTGAAGCGCATGTCCCTAAAATGAAAGAGGCAACTCAGCACTACTCATCATGGAGCGAAACATATCCAATAGGGTATCATTCCTCCGTTCTGATACACCGTTGTGCTATGGCGTATAAGGATGAGTAAGCTGAGAGAGAATACCATTCTCTTTTAAGTAATCTAGGAATTCCGTGCTTAAGTACTCCCCTCCTCTATCAGACCGGAGGATCTTGATACTTTTGCCAGTCTGGTTCTCTACTTCGTTTCTGAATTCCTTGAATTTCTCAAAAGCTTCAGATTTGTGTTTCATAAGATACACATATCCGAATCTAGAGAGATCGTCAGTGAATGTGATGAAGTACGAGAACCCACCCCTTGCATGTATAGACATCGGACCACATACATCACTGTGTATGAGTCCCAAGAGCTCTGTTGCTCTTTCTCCATGTCCGGTGAATGGAGATTTGGTCATCTTCCCTTTGAGACAAGACTGACAAGTTTCATAAGATGAAAACTCGAACGTATTCAAGAGTCCATCTTTATGCAACTTAGTTAGTCTTTTCTCTCCGATATGACCAAGTCTACAATGCCACAAGTAGGATTCATTCGTATCTGAATTCTTCCTCTTGCGTGTGTTTTGTACACTGAGAACTGTATTCTGATTTAGAACGTAGATACCATTACACAGTGTACCTTCTGCAACCAGTACCTTATGAAGGTAAATGTTCATGATATTTCTATCAAGAACAAAGTTATATCCATCTTTATCGAGTAAAGAAACTGATATGATGTTGCAAACCATGGAAGGTACATAGTAGCAATCGTTCAAAATCATATGTAACACCCGAGCCCAATCCTACTATTTCTGTTACTGGTTGAGTGTTCGACATTGCTCATTTCATTTATCTTGCTTGTTTGGTTCTTATTGCAAAATTTTAACCGGCTAAGTCATTTTTACATATAACAAATTTTAGCACCTAAAATGAAATTAAAAATATCTATATTGGTCTACTCGTCACCCCTAGCCGCGTGGTAGCGTCCGCGCGTCGAGTTTTCATCCCGTTCGGTGAAACGGGCGAGTTTGGACGGCTACGCGCGCGTGCAAGTGTCCGGCTTGGGGGCATGCTTTTTAATCATAAAACATTTCATTTTGAAATTTGGAACCCGCTTAAAATCCTATTATTTAAATTTCAAATTTTTGGGTGCAATCCGGGCGCGATTTGGAAATGTTTCATTTAGCGCCAAAATCCCAATTTAATAAAATATTCTAAAACTATAATATATATTCTAAACCTTAATCAGTTACGTATAAATCACTTAAATATTTAAGAAATCTTTTTAAAATTCCTTCTTTTTCTCGCCCAGCCAATCACGAGGCTTAAACCTCATGGGCCCCCTTCCTTAAATCCCTCTCTCTCTCTCTCTAATTTCTCTCTCTCTCTCTCTCTCTCTAATTTCTCTTTCTCTCTCTCTCTCTATCTCTCTCTCTTCTTTATATATATACAGTTCCATCTTCCTCCTCCCTTTTCTTTTTACGAACCCAGAAACCCAACCCTAGCACCTCTCTCACCTCGCCGCCGACCTCCCCACGACCTCGCCACCATCACCCCATCACCTTCATCGTAACCTCCTCCACTCGTCCTCCACAGCACCTGCGTACAAGCCCCCGACCTTCTCCTCCACTTTCCGTCGTCACCACCCACCTACAGTTCCCGCAACCCCTCACCGCCGGCCACTCCTCTAGCCTCAACCCTGATTCCGTCTCGCCCGCACCCATCTCCTTTACCGGCGCCTCACCTTCGCGCCGAACACCAGTGCACACCCTCGACCCCTCGACACCTTGCTGCTGCCGCACCCTGGCCTCGAACTCCGGCCACCTGCATACATCCCCAAGACTAAGCCCAAGTTTTCCTCTCTTAATCCATCACCAATCATCACCTCCCTCTATCTCTTCGTCTTCTTCTTCTTCTTCTCGTCCTCTAGCCTGAGCCCCACGAGAACCCGTCACCGGCACCTCCTCGCCGGAGACCTTCACCCCACAGTCACCCCCTGGTCTTCCTCTCTAAATCCAGTGCAACCTAACCCCACTCCTCCTCTTATTCTTCCTCTCTCTTTTCTCTTCGTTTCTTTCTTTCTTGGATTCATGATCTCCGTTTTCCGTAGTTTGCCGGAGCCGGGATCGCCGCCGACGATCCAGACAACCCAGAGGAAGTGCCTTGGCTGCGTCATCACCCTCATACGTTGCTTGGACCCGCTCCGTGTGCCGTGCGTGCGTCGCGACTTTGCCGACATCGGACACATATCCGTTTCACGTTCCGTCCAGGCAAGTATCACTTGCTACATGCTATACTAAATAGTTATATATATTCTGACTCGTTAAACCTGCAAACTTAACTCGATATAGCTAGTTTCTCATTTTGGATGCAATAGGACATATATCATTTTACAATTAACCTAAAATTACAGCTTTCTACTTTAACCCTAATAACGAAGTTACCCGTTAACCACATTTTACTGTTTAAAGGATGATAGCCTATACACTGGTAGTTCTATTACATTCTGATATTGATATAACGGTATTGCACCGCAAGGGGTGCTCGAAACTTGCTAATATGATGAAACGTCTGCACTATACCAATGCACTAATGTGATTAAATAAATTGCTTATTGTTGTTTAATTCATTGCTTATTTCCTGCTGTTATTCCTTGTTCGATTGTATACCTGTTGGGAGCACACCCTCGATTGTGTTACATATTGACCTGACCTTGCTACACATGACATATATATATACCGATGCACCGGACATGGTACCCTTTACTATCGACTTAACCTGATGTACCATGACCTGACCTGTTACCTGATCTCATGCCTAATGCCAACAAACCTGACTTGGGGTCCTCATGGACCATTCCTGTTGTCTATCCAGACAAACCTGACCTGTTACCTGATCCTGTGTTGGCATTAGTTCTTGACTACTGAATACCTGACCTGACACATAGAACCTGGGGGTATGGGGAAATCAAACGGGTAATCTAAAGTGTAACTTAAAAGGGTATTACTTGATCCGTGGTCCCGGGGGGTAACGGGACAGAGCCATTCGTGACTCTTACATTCCTGATCCGTGGTCCTGGGGGGCAACGGGACAGAACCATTATTGGTTCCCATCTTCCTGATCCGTGGTCCCGGGGGGTAACGGGACATATCCTTTGAGTTACATGGAGGATTACTCGAATTGATTTCAAAGACTTTAGAATAGGAAACCCGATAAAACAGTTTAGTTACCCACTGCACACTACCCTGAACTGCTTGTTTCATACTATTGCTTTATTCATGTTTATTTCTGCATTGCTTATTACCATGTTCATATTATATTATTGGTTGACATGACGCGCTGACGTCTGGGTTTTGCATGGCCCAGATTCTTTACCACTGTCGCTGACCGAGCAGGAGTACTCCAGCCAGCAGGCTGATTTGTGAGTTCTGTAGTGATTAGTTTTATTTCCTGCATTTCTTTTTCCAGATATGAGCCCGCATTATGGGACATACTTTTCTATTATTGTATTGGATCATTTGCTTCCGCACGTATTTATCATTGACTCTTGTTATTCTGGATTTGGACATGTGTTAGATAGTTTTTATCTTGTTCTTGATATCTCTACAGCCGTAATGTGACTGTGGATGGATACTTCCTACCCATAGGTAGCATGGTTGGCTATGTCACGTGCCCAATCTTGCGTACTCTGGGAAGCGGGGCGTGACATGGTTCTTTTGGTATCAGAGACATAGGTTAATTGGGTTGATTCTTTTGTAGTTGGGTATTGTACCCGATACACGAATCAGAATACCCGTGTTTAGGAAACATGTCCAGCCACCTTGACCGTTTTACCATTCTTGAATCACATTCTTCCTGATTATATCTTTTACGACGTGCAAACTTACTTTGCATGTCGACTCGAAAACCTGATTTCTTGTTATCCCTAGGACTTGGGCGACTTGGGTGGAGTTAAGTAATTGTGGCTATGATACCGCGGCATAGTTACAATGCGGTACTCTATTTAAGTATCTTGGAGTTCTAGCCTTGATCCATATTCAGAATCTATCATCATGCTAAAGTTGGGTGTTTTGAGTTCAGGATTATGGCAGGTAAGAATTTGAAGACATACCAGAGGCGTGTGGACGAAGCCGCCATGCTTGGAGTGATAAGAGGAATGCTGGAAAATCAGAAGAGGCATACTGAGCTGATCCAGCAACAAGCAGATTCATTTCAGGAGGGTTTACAGGCCATTCGGCAGTCTGTAAACAACGCTGGAGCGAAACCAGTTGACCGGGTAGGGACCGTGGCAGATTTCAGACGTTTGGGTCCTACTACTTTCACTGGTCTGGAGGAGCCGTTGCCAGCCGAGCAGTGGCTAGTTGACACGGAGAATTTGCTGATTGCGGCACAGATCCCAGAAGACAAAAGAGTTGATGTGGTGCGCACTCAGCTAGTGGATTACGCCCGAGAGTGGTGGCTTGTGGAAGAGACCGGCTGCCCAAGCCGATCAGTTGGGCGGAGTTTTCTAAGAGTTTCCTGGAGAAGTTCTTCCCGCGGACTGCACGGGAGGAAATGGAAGAGAAATTTATTGGGCTGAGGCAGAGTGGAGCACCCGTGGACGTGCATGCAGCAGAATGGACGAGACTCAGTAGTTTCGCTGGACCTTTAGCTTCCAACGAGGCGGACAGCAATTGCGGTAAGGAAGCAGTTCTGTCGGGCCAGTAGAGTTCAGGGCTAGGCCGACACACAGTGTTCTTGTAGCTATGGAAGTTGATAGTACTGAAGAGCCGGCAGTTGTTCGCGACTTTATGGACGTATTTGAAGATATATCGGGCTTACCGCCGAAGCGAGACGTGGAGTTCGCGATTGACCTTTTTCCTGGTGCGGCGCCAGTATCTAAAGCTTATTATCCAATGGCACCAGTGGAATTGGAAGAAGTTAAGAAGCAAGTTGGTGAATTGCTTGAGAAGGGTTGGATTCGAAGCAGCAACTCGCCTTGGGGAGCTCCAGTTCTTTTAGTAAAGAAGAAGGATGGCACGAGAAGGATGTGCATTGATTATAGAGAATTAAACCGGGTGACTATCAAGAACAAGTACCCGATCCCTCGCATTGGAGAACTTTTTGAGCAGCTTAGTGGTGCGAGGGTATTCTCGAAACTGGATTTGCGATCCGGATATCATCAGGTCCGAGTGAAAGCAGAGGACATTTGCAAGACGGCGTTTCGAACTCGGTAAGGGCATTTCGAATATCTAGTGATGCCCTTCGGAGTAACGAATGCGCCGGCAATATTCATGGATTTGATGAACCGAATTTTTTCACCATTCTTGGACCAGTTTATTATGGTATTCATTGACGATATTCTGGTGTACTCGAAGAGTCCGGAGGAGCATGCTGAGCATTTGAAGATCGCACTGCAGACATTGAGACAGGAGAAATTGTATGCGAAGATGAGTAAGTGCGAATTTTGGCTGGAAGAAGTGAAGTTTCTGGGGGATGTTGTGTCGGGCGATGGAATCGCCGTCGATCCCGAAAAGATTGCAGCAGTTCGAGATTGGCCTATTCCAAGAAATGTGGCTGAGATAAGAAGTTTCCTTGGTTTGGCCGGATACTACAGGAGATTTGTGGAGAACTTCGCTCGTTTGGCAGATCCGTTGACCAAGCTTACGCGCAAGGAATTACCTTTTTTCTGGACGGATAAGTGTGCATTGGCTTTCGAGACGTTGAAGCAGAAGTTGATAACCGCCCCTATCCTGACCGTACCAGACAATTCCGGAGGACTGGTGATTCACAGCGACGCATCTGGAAAAGGATTGGGATGTGTTTTGATGCAGAATGGGAAAGTTGTAGCGTACGCATCAAGACAACTGAAGACCCATGAGAAGAATTATCCGACTCATGATTTGGAGCTTGCGGCTGTGATCTTCGCCTTGAAGATTTGGAGACACTACCTTTTGGGTGAGAGAGTCGAAGTTTTTTTTTTTTTTTTTTTTCAGATCACAAGAGTTTGAAGTATGTGTTCACTCAGAAGGAGTTGAACATGAGGCAACGCAGATGGTTGGAGCTGATGGCCGACTATGACCTTGATCTTAAGTACCATCCGGGAAAGGTTAACGTCGTGCCGGATGCGCTTAGTCGGTTACCAGCGATTCAAGTATTGACTGCGCAGAGGAAGATCATTGCGGATTTTCGAAGATTTGACTTGGAGGTTGTGCTACCACATTCTACGGGACAGTTGATGCAGTTGCAAGTACAGTCGTCCTTAGTTGAGAAGATTAAAGCGGCACAATAACAGGATCCTAGGCTGCAAAAGTTTCGAGAGCAGGTTGAAGCCGGACTACGAACAGATTTACCGGTCCACGAAGATGGTTCGTTGAGGTATGGTAGCCGTGTGTGTGCGCCAAAGGGGGATGTGCGTGAAGAGCTTACGAAGGAGGCACACAGTTCAGCTTACTCTGTACATCCAGGAGGTACAAAGATGTACCGGGATATTCGACAGCATTTCTGGTGGGAAGGAATGAAACGAGAGATTGCTCGCTTTGTGGCTAAGTACTTGGCATGTCAGCAAGTCAAGGCTGAACACCAAAGGGTTGCTGGTTTGTTGCAACCACTTCCGATTCCTCAGTGGAAGTGGGAACATATGACCATGGATTTCATGACGGCTTTACCGTGGAGTCCAAAGGGCAACAATGCAGTATGGGTGATTGTCGATCGATTGACCAAGGCAGCTCACTTTATTCCTTTCCGGGTTGGTCAATCAACGGAGACTTTGGCAGAGCGGTACATGCAGGAGATTGTAAGATTGCATGGAGTACCGGTGAGCATCGTGTCCGATCGGGACACTCGGTTCTTATCACACTTCTGGAGGAGTTTACAGGAAAGTTTGGGGACTCGATTGAAGTTTAGCACAGCTTATCATCCTCAAACTGATGGTCAGTCGGAGAGAACGATCCAAACTCTTGAAGATATGTTGAGAGCATGCATGTTGGACTTCAAGGGTTCTTGGGAGGATCACCTACACTTGGTGGAGTTTTCCTACAACAATAGTTTCCAAGCGACTATTCAGATGGCTCCGTGTGAAGCTTTATATGGTCGTAAGTGCCGTTCACCTGTTTGTTGGGATGACGTTGGTGAACGAAGATTATTGGGACCAGATTTGGTAGTACAGACCGTTGAGAAGGTTAACGCCATCAGAAAGCATATGAAGGCAGCTCAAGACGGACAGAAAAGTTGGGCTGACACGTCAAGAAGACCTCTAGAGTTCGCCGTGGGTGATTTGGTATTCTTGAAGATATCACCGACTAGAGGAGTGATTCGTTTTGGGAGTCGGGGAAAGCTTAGTCCTCGGTTCGTTGGACCCTTCGAGATATTAGAGCGTGTTGGAGAGGTAGTGTACCGTTTGGCGTTACCACAGTCCTTGGCAGGTGTGCACGATGTGTTTCATGTATCTCAACTACGAAGGTATGTTCGAGATGAAACCCACGTCTTGGATCTTTCGGGGTTAACTGTACGGGAGGACCTAACTTTTGAGGAGCGACCGGTTGAAATCAAGGATCGAAGGGAAAAGGTTCTTAAGAACAAGGTTATCCCCCTTGTGCTAGTCTCTTGGGGTAATCGATCGCATGGAGAATCCACTTGGGAGCGAGAAGACGAGATCCGGCAGAGGTTTTCGCACCTTTTCCTGTAGTTATCTATCTTGTATTCTTGGAATTTCGAGGACGAAATTCTTTTTGTAGTTGGGTATGATGTAACACCCGAGCCCAATCCTACTATTTCTGTTACTGGTTGAGTGTTCGACATTGCTCATTTCATTTATCTTGCTTGTTTGGTTCTTATTGCAAAATTTTAACCGGCTAAGTCATTTTTACATATAACAAATTTTAGCACCTAAAATGAAATTAAAAATATCTATATTGGCCTACTCGTCACCCCTAGCCGCGTGGTAGCGTCCGCGCGTCGAGTTTTCATCCCGTTCGGTGAAACGGGCGAGTTTGGACGGCTATGCGCGCGTGCAAGTGTCTGGCTTGGGGGCATGCTTTTTAATCATAAAACATTTCATTTTGAAATTTGGAACCCGCTTAAAATCCTATTATTTAAATTTCAAATTTTTGGGCGCAATCCGGGCGCGATTTGGAAATGTTTCATTTAGCGCCAAAATCCCAATTTAATAAAATATTCTAAAACTATAATATATATTCTAAACCTTAATCAGTTACGTATAAATCACTTAAATATTTAAGAAATCTTTTTAAAATTCCTTCTTTTTCTCGCCCAGCCAATCACGAGGCTTAAACCTCATGGGCCCCCTTCCTTAAATCCCTCTCTCTCTCTCTCTAATTTCTCTCTCTCTCTCTCTCTAATTTCTCTTTCTCTCTCTCTCTCTATCTCTCTCTCTTCTCTCTCTATATATATATACAGTTCCATCTCCCTCCTCCCTTTTCTTTTTACGAACCCAGAAACCCAACCCTAGCCGCTCTCTCACCTCGCCGTCGACCTCCCCACGACCTCGCCACCATCACCCCATCACCTTCATCGTAACCTCCTCCACTCGTCCTCCTCAGCACCTGCGTACAAGCCCCCGACCTTCTCCTCCACTTTCCGTCGTCACCACCCACCTACATTTCCCGCAACCCCTCACGCCGGCCACTCCTCTAGCCTCAACCCCGATTCCGTCTCGCCCGCACCTATCTCCTTCACCGGCGCCTCACCTTCGCGCCGAACACCAGCGCACACCCTCGACCCCACGACACCTTGCTGCTGCCGTACCCTGGCCTCGAACTCCGGCCACCTGCATACATCCCCGAGACTAAGCCCAAGTTTTCCTCTCTTAATCCATCACCAATCATCACCTCCCTCTATCTCTTCGTCTTCTTCTTCTTCTTCTTCTCATCCTTTAACCCGAGCCCCACGAGAACCCGTCACCGGCACCTCCTCGCCGGAGACCTTCACCCCACAGTCACCCCCTGGTCTTCCTCTCTAAATCCAGTGCAACCTAACCCCACTCCTCCTCTTATTCTTCCTCTCTCTTTTCTCTTCGTTTCTTTCTTTCTTGGATTCGTGATCTCCGTTTTCTGTAGTTTGCCGGAGCCGGGATCGCCGCCGACGATCCAGACAACCCAGAGGAAGTGCCTTGGCTGCGTCATCACCCTCATGCGTTGCTTGGACCCGCTCCGTGTGCCGTGCGTGCGTCGCGACTTTGCCGACATCGGACACATATCCGTTTCACGTTCCGTCCAGGCAAGTATCACTTGCTACATGCTATACTAAACAGTTATATATATTCTGACTCGTTAAACCTGCAAACTTAACTCGATATAGCTAGTTTCTCATTTTGGATGCAATAGGACATATATCATTTTACAATTAACCTAAAATTACAGCTTGCTACTTTAACCCTAATAACGAAGTTACCCGTTAACCACATTTTACTGTTTAAAGGATGATAGCCTATACACTAGTAGTTCTATTACATTCTGATATTGATATAACGGTATTGCACCGCAAGGGGTGCTCGAAACTTGCTAATATGATGAAACGTCTGCACTATACCAATGCACTAATGTGATTAAATAAATTGCTTATTGTTGTTTAATTCATTGCTTATTTCCTGCTGTTATTCCTTGTTCGATTGTATACCTGTTGGGAGCACACCCTCGATTGTGTTACATATTGACCTGACCTTGCTACACATGACATATATATATACCGATGCACCGGACATGGTACCCTTTACTATCGACTTAACCTGATGTACCATGACCTGACCTGTTACCTGATCTCATGCCTAATGCCAACAAACCTGACTTGGGGTCCTCATGGACCATTCCTGTTGTCTATCCCGACAAACCTGACCTGTTACCTGATCCTGTGTTGGCATTAGTTCTTGACTACTGAATACCTGACCTGACACATAGAACCTGGGGGTATGGGGAAATCAAACGGGTAATCTAAAGTGTAACTTAAAAGGGTATTACTTGATCCGTGGTCCCGGGGGGTAACGGGACAGAGCCATTCGTGACTCTTACATTCCTGATCCGTGGTCCCGGGGGGCAACGGGACAGAACCATTATTGGTTCCCATCTTCCTGATCCGTGGTCCCGGGGGGTAACGGGACATATCCTTTGAGTTACATGGAGGATTACTCGAATTGATTTCAAAGACTTTAGAATAGGAAACCCGATAGAACAGTTTAGTTACCCACTGCACACTACCCTGCACTGCTTGTTTCATACTATTGCTTTATTCATGTTTATTTCTGCATTGCTTATTACCATGTTCATATTATATTATTGGTTGACATGACGCGCTGACGTCTGGGTTTTGCATGGCCCAGATTCTTTACCACTGTCGCTGACCGAGCAGGAGTACTCCAGCCAGCAGGCTGATTTGTGAGTTCTGTAGTGATTAGTTTTATTTCCTGCATTTCTTTTTCCAGATATGAGCCCGCATTATGGGACATACTTTTCTATTATTGTATTGGATCATTTGCTTCCGCACGTATTTATCATTGACTCTTGTTATTCTGGATTTGGTCATGTGTTAGATAGTTTTTATCTTGTTCTTGATATCTCTACAGCCGTAATGTGACTGTGGATGGATACTTACTACCCACAGGTAGCATGGTTGGCTATGTCACGTGCCCAATCTTGCGTACTCTGGGAAGCGAGGCGTGACATCATAGCATTGCCATTTGGCAACACTAGGTGATATTCACCGACGGCTGCAGCATTAACTTGTGCTCCGTTAGCTTCTCTAAGCGACATATCACCAGGTACAACTTTCCTACTTTTTCTCAGTCCTTGCAATAAATTACAGATATGAGATCCTGATCCGGTATCAAGTACCCAGGAGGTAGGGCTGACCGTAAAGCAGTTCTCAATTACAAGAACACCTGAAGTAGATGCAAAACCATGCTTCTTCTTCAACTGGATATCCTTGGAATCCATATAATCCTCTTTCCCTTTCTCATACTTATGACTGTTGTCGTAAGTTAGAGCCGAACCAACGTTCCCCAGCCCCGAATAAGAATTCGGATCGGTCAAGCGATACATTTTATTATCTTGATTAGGGCGTGAAATGGTTGCTACCTGGAGAGAGAGAAAAGAAACACTCAGCGTGCGCTCTTGCAAGATTAGATTGGTTTATTGATTTATCTAATCAGGATGGCTCCTGCTGTTTCCTCAAATTCTTCTTCAAACCCTAAAAGAAGAACTAGTCAGGATTAATTGCACGTCACAATACTTGCTTAACCTTTCAGCCAGGCTGGTGTTGGTACTTCGAGGGAGGTTTTCCAACGCTTTCGCGAAGTTCCTTAATTAAATAACCTCTTTTCCCTGGAGGCGTAGACCCGCTAACACCGTTCTAGACACCTACTTGGTTTATAGCATTGATTGTTAAGTGAAAAAATCTCCCGAGAGTAATCCAACTCATCAGTGGGATCGGGATCCAACTATCATTGTGTGATGACCTAGATGGAATCTACTCTAGTCACCACACTCCAGAAGGTATGCTAAATCTGTAAGTTTCAGTTTCTTTAGAAACTCCCGATGTGGATTTTTGCCCCTAGGACCCAAGTGACCTTGACGGAGTCAACAAATCAAAGAGTCCTAGTCAAGTTCAACCCGTCATTATCTGGATTGCATTAAACCCACCTGCATAACCCTTGACGGAGTCAACAAGGTTATACGACTGTCCTAACCAATCTCATATACTGCTACAAACAAGCAGCACTCAGCTACCGTACACTACGCCTTGACGGAGTCAACAAACGCAGCATGAATACTAAGTGTTACTTGTAAGAAATGACGGAGGGCTACGGCTGGGTTTTTGGCGAAAAAACCCGTTTATCGTAATGAACTTGATATCGTTGAAGGAACCTGATAACCTTTTTGAAAATATAGTGGCGAAAACTTTTGCTAAAGAGGTCACTCCCTGTGAAGGGATCTCGGCTCTTTCCTCGTCGAATGAGGTGCAGGATATTCCAAACTGAATACCTCGATGCAAAGCAAGAATAATCGACTATAGTGAAGTTATTACCCTGACGCAAACTTTTTGTCCAAGGGGTCACTCCCGATGAAGGGATCTCGGCCCTTGCCTCGTCGACTGAGGTGCTGGACATTCATAACCGAATACCTCTATGCAAAACAAAAGAGAACGTCTTTGCAATAACAGCTTTTTGAAAATTGTTCCAACAACGTCTTTTAGGTTTATTTTCATGCATTAATTTAATGCGTCTCATCATTTAATCCTACCATTGCAGAAAACAACGAAAATATGACGTACGCTTATACCATCCGCATTCTCCACGGGGTCCCGTCATCACCCGTTAGGTTACTTAACTAACGACAGAGCGAGGGCTGGACTAGCGCGGATGCAAAACATAAGCAATGCCTAAATAGATATCATATATAGATATATTCACATTCGTCAGATGCAATGATAGCCATTCCAGATCACAGATGAATACTTTGGATATACTAGGAATCTGCATTTCATTCGAGCCTGAAACGAAAGACAGATTACACGGACACAATGAATAGCTAAATACCCCACCCTAAACCCCTACGGGTGCGGCAAACTACCCGCCAAATACCCGAAGTGAAGCAACCTCCCTCAACAACGTGAGTAGGCCACTTGGCACTTCGAGGTACCCGGTAGTTTGTGCACCCCTCCTTGGGTCTATCCTAGGAGCAAAAACAGTAAAAAGAAATTATACAATGGCGGCTACAACCTCATCCCGGATGTGCGGCCAAACAAATAATATTACATCAATTTACATATTACATGAATTGAAAGATAAAGAAAAACTCTCAACTCACAACCCCCCGGCTATTCATCCGCGACGATCCAACGAATTCATATACACAAACCATCAACATTACAGATCACAGATATGTATAACCCCCACTAATCGACGTATAGCGATTAGCAGACGTTCAATACATATATCACATTACAGATACAACCCATTAGCCAAAGTCTACAGAAACTCGATCAAAATACGGACTTGTAACCACCCCAAAAACAAATTTTGTTCTCTGGAAATTCTGGGCAGAAACAAACCATCCTAAAAATCACAAAACACCAATATAAGAACACAGCAAGAAGTTTGACCCACGGCCGAGTTAACTCGGCCGTGGATCCACGGCAAGAGCCGCGGCGCGTTAATCGACTCACTGGACCAAATTTCTTCTGTGTTCTGTAAAAACCCTGAGCCGATTTTTAGTACATGATTTATTATTTTTTGAACAGATCTAAAAATCGGCAGAAATTTAACCTTTTGTGCGTGTTTTGCGGTTTTTTTGTCCGATCGAAATTCTAGATACTTTGCTAATATGCTAGTGTTTGTTTAGATAGGCTCTAATACCACTGTTGGGTCCACGTTACCTCTCCCGGTTCTTACGGGGTTGCGAAAACGGTGAAAAACAATTTTTAGGGTTTTGGTAACATGGACTAGAAAACCCGGATCTTTGCTAAACAACGCACTAGCAACAACTACGAGTTACCTACTCGGTTAGGGGGTTATACCTTGTCTTGAACTCCTTCTCTTCTTGTTGTTCTCCTCCTTACTTGCTCCTTGTGGTAGTTTGAACGGCTCCTCCTCCTTGTCTCCTCTTTGCCGAAGATAGATCCACCCGAGGGCCTCGAACTTGAGCTCCTACCTCAACCTAGAGGTAACTAAGGTGCTTGGTTTGCTAAACCTAGAACCCTAGAAAGAGTAGAGAGTAGTCTTGGTGTTTTATCTCAAAGGAAAATGGTTCTCAACTCATGAGAGGGATTTTCCTTGAGCTAGAGGAAGAAGGAGAGCAATGGATGAGAGAGAAGATGCAAGTGAGAATGAATAATTTTACAACCATGCTCTCATATTTTAGAAAATGATAATAATAATAATAATTAACAATTTGTGATGGTGAGTTGATGAATGACCATTATCATTTCATTCATTAAATGCTTTGTGCAAAAAATAAGAAGCATCTTTGAAAACAAATGATGATGGTCAACAAGTCCACTTTGGTCAACCGGCCAACTAAGTCAACAAGTCAACAAAAGTCAAGAATTCAAACTCAACCATGGCACAATAATTGTTAACTAATATTATTAATCATATTTCATATTCTCATTAGGATTTGGAAAAAGACAACAGTCAACTGTGCATACACACCCATACCAAAACCCTAATGAGAATCCTCTGCCTCTGCCTCTGCCTCAGTCAACTGTGCATACACACCCGCATCCGTGATCCGAGAAACACGAATACAATGAGATAAAACTAACCCCAAAACATATACTAGGATCTGGCTTAAACCAAAGCCCACTAGTAATAACTGTCAGGACGCCAAACGTGCACAAGTGCGCGGATGTGAACGAACCCTGTCGCAAAACCATGCGACCTCTACTCTGTTTTGCCCAAAGGCGAATAACCCTCTGTGTGGGACTCTAAAGACTCGACACTACGCTGGCAGTGGGGTTAACCACAGACCGCAAGCGGCACTAGCTGTACGTAACGGTTCCCAGGTAGATGCCGATAAGAAGACTGATGAGGTGAACCCATCTGAACTCCTACTGAGCCTGTATGTGACAATCTCCATACAGTCCGGTCTGTTCATCTAAGAGTATCGCATGGCGGGCCTAGGGGGTGGCAAACGTCAGTCCCCTAATAGCGGTACAAGTGGAGTATAGCCCAAAACACCCTGAGAAACTACTGGTAACACTACCAGCAAATCTCGCTTGCCCTGACCAGGGACGACTATGTGTGATGGCTCTCCTAGACACAGCGCGATATCAACCCCCAATACCGGGAGAGACGAATCTTGTCTAACCGTCACTGCCTCTAAGTGCTTCGGGACTGCTCCCAACTACTACCTGTTTGCACGACTCAGTCGAACCGTGGTAGGGTAGTAATCAAAGAACAGTAGGAACACACTCGAGGCAAAGTGACAGTGTCAAGTCAGCGGACTAAGCTGTACTCATGTCACCTGGGAACTGTTAACTGACGATAGGTATAATACCAACCAACAGTTCCCGACGAGTCATGTCCAGTGTACTCGTAACCTAACGAGCACCTGCATACTATCTCCAGTACGACGTACTGATGGCTGTGGGACAGACCATCTCCCCTGCTGGGAAGAGAACCGTATGCACCAGTCTACTCTGGAGTATCGATGCCCTGTCTCGATAATCCTACGACTAGGGACCAGAATAAGGATGTGCTTATAGACTACCCAGCCCCCACGAGTGTGATCGCCATCACAACGCCGGTAGTCAAGCAAAGATCCTAAGGGCTCCATCAATATGTTTTAGCGATATGTTAAAAGAAACATATACACATATTAAGATAGAAACAAACCAAGTAGCATACTACTATATCGAGCAAGACTGTCGTAAAACCGTATATATATCCCAAGCTTCCAAAATGTATTATACAAAGTAGTACTATACAATAATGGCCTCTTGGGCATACATATCTAACAGCTTAGTTGTATAGCCCATAATTCCATTTTAAATAGTTTAAAACCTTTCGAACACCGTCTGCATCCATTTAACCTATTATATATATAATTGCATCCCTAGATCATTTAACCCATAATAATGAGATTTTAACATTCCATATTTGATAAAGTGTATTTAATTAGTGTTGGAACCATAACCCTAACTCAAATCGATAACCGTGCATCCATATGTTTTAATCTGTACCTATTTGCATACCACATTACAATGTTCCATTTTATTGTTCCATTAGTACCCCATACTTGTTTTGTATACCCATGCTTATTTTTAGTTTGATTATGAGCACCCACGTGACATGTTGTGCACCCCTGACATGACTTGATACACCTACTACTTGACACGACGTGATACAGTGCACTTCTTGACATGACATGATACATATATATTACCTGACTTGACTTGAGGTACCATGGCTTTCTCTGTTACCTGATCTTGTTACTAATACCAACAAACCTAAACTGTTGTCCCTACGGACATTTCCTGTTGTCTATCCAGACAAACCTGTACCTGCCTGATCCTGTGTTGGCATTAGCTCTAGATTATTTAAAACCTGACTTGAACATATATAACTTGGGGGTATGGGGAAATCAATGATGAAACCTGACTTGTAACTCGACAATTCGATACCTTTACTGATCAGTCTTACGGGCTAGGCCAGCCTCGGGATGCTGCTGCTGACATCATTCGTCGTTACCTACCACCCTTTTACTGCCTTGCGGCACGTCTCGGATTCAGTCCGAGAGTCTTAGACCGTGGTCCCGGGCATGCACGGGATACTATTGAGTTACATCGATGATTCATCAAATTGATTTCAATGACTTGAGAGTAGTTAACACAGTAGACCAGTTTAGATTACTCACTGCACACTACCCTTCGCTCTCCTGATTTATATTGTTGTTTTACCTGTTTTACCGTTCATGATCATACCTGCATTTTTTGCTACCCAGTTTATATTATTGCCTGAAGTTACGACGCACTGACGTCTGGGTTTTGCATGGCCCAGATCCTTTACCTTCGCTACGGCCGAGCAGGAGTATTTCAGTCAGCAGGCTGAGCAGTGAGGACTTGTTAGTAGTTGGCTCATTTTGCTTTCGGTATTTTCATTCCTGATGTGAGCCCGCAATATGGGACGTACATTCCAGTTTATTCTTGTATTGGATCTTTTGCTTCGGCATTATTTTATTCTTGACTCGTTTTATTTTGGCTTATGGACATGTGTTAAATAGTTTATTATTGTTCTTGATATCTCTACAGCCGTAATGTGACTGTGGAAGGATATTTCCTATCCACAGGTAGCATGGTTGGCTATGTCACGCGCTTATCTTAGCGTACTCTGGGAAGCGAGGCGTGACAGGGGCGGAGCAATCGCACCCTATGAGATATGGTGCGCTCTATAATGAGTACTACTGAGTAGCTTATTTCCTTTTAGGGAGTTATGCACTTGAGAAGTTGCATACTTATTGAATAGGGTTCCAGCCAAATCAGGTGCCTACCACTCCATATGTGATATGGTATGGGAAGAGCCCATCTCTTAAGTAAGTTAAGATTTGGGGTTGTCCGGCCTATATCTAAAAGCAAAATTCGGACAAGCTCGAGGCAAGGTCAGATCTGTGGAAGTTTGTTGGATATCCCAAGTATTCGCAAGGGAATATCTTCTACCACACCGAGGAAGAAAAGGTGATTTATTTCTCGGCATGCCAACTTTTTAGAAAAGAAATTTATTTTGGAAACAAATTTGTGGTGAGGTAGAACTGAAAGGAATTTCAGCTATACAAACTACAGCTGATGATTTGGTAGAACCGGAGGATTCAATAGCTCCCAACGAATCTCAGCCTCTCCGCCGATCTGGTAGGGTTCCTCATCCGCCTGAGAGATACTTCGGTTTTCTCTATGACAGTTGGAACGAAGATTGCATCATGAGATGATGACCCAACTAGTTTCGAGCAGACCATCAAGAGTGGGGACTTTGTAAGAATGGCTGGATGCTATGTGGTGTGAGATGGAATCCATATACACCAACAAAGTATGGACTTTGGTTGCTATATCTGAAGGGTTAACCCCCCATCAGGAGCAAGTATATCTTGAGAAGATTATTTGGTGTACATGAAAAAGTTGAGACTTTCAAAGCTAGACTAGTTGTAAAAGGTTTTCGTCATTGACCAGGTGTGGATTATGATAAAACCTTTTCTCCTGAAGCTATGCTTAAGTCCATTCGAATCCTACTTGCCATTGCTACATACCATGACTACGATATCTGGTGGTTGGATGTCATGACTGCTTTTCTAAATATTGATTTAGAAGAGAGCGTCTATAAGTACACAGCCAGAAGGCTTCGTAGATAGTGGGAGCAGCGGAAACATGTGCAAGTTGCTTTACGGGTTAAAGCAGGTATCACGGAGTTGGAACATCTGTTTTGATGTGGTAGTCAAAGCATTTGACTTCATCAAAATGGTAGATGAACCTTGTATATGCAAAAAGGTAGTAGAGAGTATGGTGATATTCATCGTATTGTACGTGGATGACATACTCTTGATAGGGACGGAGTTTCCTATGCTACGCTCGGTCAATCTCCTCTTATCACAAGGATTCTCCATATAGGATCAAGGTGATACCTCCTAAATCCTGGGTTATGGATCTATGAGATAGATCTATGTGAATGTTAGGATTCTCACTAGGTGTTGTGAGATAGTATCAATCGATCCTGGGGAGAATCACTGATAGCTTCCAGGATGGTAAGGTCGACTGAATGTCAGTCACAGGCATTGTCTTTACCCTCAGTGGAGGGACGGTATGTTGGAAGAGTTCCAAGCTAGATACCGTGGCAAACTAGACGATAAAGGCTGGATACATCACTACCTAAGATACTACCAAAGAGGAAGTCAGGGTGTATATTAGTTCATGAGATGAACTTCATTCCTACCATTGTGTAACAATGGAGTTATGGCTTAGGCCTAGAAACCCCCATCCCATCAGTGATCCAGACATATTCTAAGGCAGTATCACCTGATCATGGAGATGGTTGATCTCCAAGGGATCGAGATCAGGAGAGTAGACTCAGAGGAAAACACGGTGGATCCACTCACAAAGGCCTTTTCCCAGAGAGAGACTTTTATGGGATGGTTGAGTATAAGATACTACAATCACTGCTATATGATGGCCCTAGTGCAAGTGGGAGATTGTTAGTTATACGTATGCCCTAGAGGCCATTACTGTACATGATATGTATATTGTGGTGGATGCTTGGACATATATAGGGAGGACTTTCTTGCTCGACATGATAATATGCTATCTGGTTACTCTTTATCTTAACATGTACACTGATTGTCTCTCTGTTACATGTTGGTAAAGCCCTTAGGATGCGTACTTGACTACCAAGATTATGATGGTGATCATACTAGTGGGAAAAAGGTAGCCTATGAGTACATCCTTTAATGTCCCTAGTCGTGGGTGTATCGAGACGGGGCATCGATATACCAGAGTAGACTAGCGTATAACTTCTCGACCCATGTAGATGAGCGATGGATGATCCCATATCCATTGGTGTTTGACATCGGAGATGATATACGGGTGCTTAGTGGAGACTGGGTACACTGGACGGACTCGCTGAGAACTCTCAGATGGTATTATACCTCACGTCAGATGGCAATTCTTTGGTGACCCTGGTACAGATTAGTCTGTCGACCCGAGATCATCACAGAGTCTTGTGTGATCCCTACTGTGCTTTGATTTCCACCTTACCACGTTCAAGAGAACGTACAAAACGGTGGTTTTTGGGTACAATCCCAAGTCACATGGAGGCAATGAGCGATAGGAGGGGATTCGTCTCTCCCGGTATTGGGAGTTGATATTGCGCTGTGCTCGATTGGCTATAACATGAAGTTCCTAGCCAGGGCTGATTCTGATATTTACTGGTATGTGTTACCAGTAGTTTCTCAACCTGTTATGAGCCTCACATTGGCATGACTTATCGAGTTACTGGGGTCCGACGTTTACCACCCCTAGACGAGATATGCAACATATCAGACAAAGAGACCGGACTGTACGGTAAGTGTTACTGATTGGATTGACAGGAGTATGAGCAGGCTTGCTTGTTGATCTTCTGATAGCTCAATACCCGGGTGGCTGTTACGTTTAGCACACCTCTTGCGGCTTGTGGGTGTTTGATATGATCATTACCTACTATCGGCGTATTGACGAGTCTTTAGAGTCCTACACAGAGGTTTCCTGGCTCAGGCGAAACGGAGTAGGAGCATATATGAGATGTGTGCGGGACCGAGATTAATATGTGTATGAGATACCGTATTCTATTTTCGCGATTTATTCGTATCGATTGGTTATATGTGATATAGCCGGGTTATCGAATCAAGTGTTGATTCGATAGATTGATACACTAGATATTAGTCGGTTATATGTGATATGACCGGATCATTAAATCAAGTGTTGATTTAATGATTTAATGTATAATTATATATTTGATATATTACTTTACATTAACTAGTATTGGCTCACTTAAGATTGTTTTTCTCACTTAATTATGTATTAAGTATATATGTGATATATACTTGTGTACATAGTTTGTGTCATGCTTGATGCCACATGCAATATGGGTGTATGAGACTCACGCCATGTTATATGATAATGGAGGGTTTTATTTATATTAAGTTAATCAAATTAGTTGGAAATTAGTTTATGGATGAAGCATGGAGAAGCTTGTAGAATCCATTGACTAAGTCAACTAATTTTTCTTGCTTAAGATATTTACTAACCTAACCATTATCCTAACACATGGTTAAGTCTCTACATGGGATTAATATATGATATTAACTTACCCATGGCTGGATTATTCACCACTTGATTTTCTTCTTGAGCTCTTCTTCATCTTCTTCCTCTAGCTCTCTAGCTTCTTGAAAAATGGTGAAAATGAGTGAGAAAATAAAATCTAAAGTGAGCCCACTTCCTATTTCATCATCTTATACACTTGCTTGGGTATTATAGGGTATTCTCTTCACAAAGTTCATGACCTAGTGAAGGGTTAGCTTGAGTTTGAGTCTCCTCGACGTAGATCATCTTCGGCCTCGAAGACTTCGAGCAAGGTTATTCATTTCTCCAAGGGAACCCATACTAGGGAGATCCATGATCGCAACGAAGGGACGTCAACACGGAGCTTTAGAAGTGAAGGACCAGTCTACAATGGTTGTATTCCTTGCTCACTACTTGTAATAGTTGATTACATGTTTCATTTTGTCTATTTACTTTAGCTTGATCCTAGCTTAGGATTGATTAGCACCTTAGAATTTTTAAATATAGCATGGTAATTGCTGTGAAAACCCATTAAGGTGCTAAGGAATCCCAACACATATGACCCTTGGCAAAAGTCAACAAAGTCAAACGACTGTCCTTACTAATCGCATCACCATGCAGAAGAAAAGCATCACAGAGCTACTGAACACTATGCTTCGGCAAAGGTCGACAAACGTAGTACGAATACTAAGCAATACTAATCTGAAATGAAGGAAGGATACGAGTGAAAAACCATTAACGTAATAAACTTGATATTGTTGAAAGAACTTGAGTGGCTTTGAAAAGGAGTGGTTTAGGCTTCGCTTTTAAAAAACAATTGGTTTTGTAGAAAACCAACTGGTTTTAAAGAAAACTGAGCAGTTATAGAAACATAAATTTTTGCTTAAGAGCGAACTCCCCGTGAAGGGATCAAGGCTCTTTCCTCATCGAACGAGGTGCAGGATATTCCTAACCGAATACTTCTATGCAAAGCAAAAGAATATAACTATAGTTTTTGAAAATTGGTTCCAACGATATCAAATAGGTTTGTTTTCCTTGCATTAAACATATAACGCAGTCCCATCAAACAATTTTCTAAGTCACACTAGAAACAACTAAAATAACATGCTTTTATATGACATCCGCATTCGCCACGGGGTCCCAGGTCTTCACCGTAAGGTTACTTAACATATGGCAGGGCAGGGACAGAGCTAGCGCGGATGCAAAACATATAGAAGCATCTACAATATATATATATATATATATATATATATTTATATATCGTCACAGGCATGTAAAAATATCATAGTCATGCTGCATACAATATGGAATAGCGGATAAACTAGGTGCCCCGCATTTCATTTGAGCCCAAATAAAATGCAACGTTCCCCGGTAGTGTGGATAGCCTGTACAATATCGATCCTAGACTCATATGAGTGCGGTAAGCTACCTGCCAATTCTAGAAATTGGGTAACCCCCCCAACCCCATGAGTTGGCCACCCGTTGCTTTCTAGAATCCGGTAATTTGGACACTCCTCCACGGGTCGATCTTATAACCCATAAAAGTGCGGCGAGCAATCCACCAATTCTAGAGCGTGGCGGCCCGGCATAAAACACCATGAGACGGCCACCTACCACACTCTAGAACCCGGTTACTTGAGCACTTCTCCTGGGTTAATCCTATACAGAAATGAAAAATATACAGTGGTGGCATCGACCAAATCCTGGTCGTGCCCCAATAAAAGAATATACATAACACGAAAATGGCAGCCACAAGTTGGAGCTCGTCCCGTACAAATGAATACAACATTATAAAACATAAACTATACAAGAAAATCGCACGAGTGTCTATCTAACATGACAGTCTGGCTAAACCATCACAGATATATATATACAACAATAAACAACATCACAATATGTGCAACCCCGTCTAATCGAAAATATAGCAATTAGACGACGTTTAACAACACATATACATAGATACAAAAACCATAACCATAGAATTCATCACCCGTAAAGCTCACACTCGTAATTCCAAGATGTCGTGTTTCGGTGCCGCGCCGCAGAGCCCGCGGCCGAGGCGGAAGCGAAAACAAAAACTTTTATGAGCACCGAACACCCGTAAAACCCAGGATACGATCCAACAACCTAAACTAGCTAGCTAAGAGTGCAAGTGTTGAGAAACTACAATCTTTGTCGCATTTCCACATAATCGTGGAAGACCCCTCCAAACTCGTAACCGCCAGGATCGCGCTTGAAAATCGACCATCCTCGTCGAGGGAAACCGGAAGAGCCTCTAACCGATGATCCAGACTTGCTAGGTGTGGATGGTCGGTGATGTAGGAATACTTTACTAAATTTTTCTCTCTTTTATCTCATGCTCATGTGAGCAAAATGAGGAAGAAGAAGGAAAAGGAGGTGTGCATGAAGCTCATGCAGCATCCAGAAAACAAAGAATGAAAAAGAGAATGGCTAAGTAAATCACAACCATGATGCAATAGTGCACCAATGAATGCACATCACAATCTAAGCCATATCTCTTTATTTTTATAGCCATGCTTCATGCCCCCTAATTACCACCTCATTTTCCATTTGTTTTTCTAAAAAGAAAAACAACTATGAGGTGTCCTTCTTCTAGAAGCATTCCCTTATAAATACGGAATACTTCACCTGCTATATGTATCGCTATATATACACGTATCCGTATAAAATTACAGATAGCACCAAAGAGAGAAAATGAATAGTGAACAATAATACTAAAATATATGTATCAAAATACATATATAAATTATTAAATCAAAATCTGATTTAATAATATGGCTTAATCCTAAGCCGGATAGTAATATCAACCGCCCAATTAAAGTCCGTGTATCCCATACACGCATTTAATCGGACCCCTGCACGTACTACCTGTAGGGTTCCTGAGCACAACAGCAAGGTTTCGGGTGGCATCATCCATGCCAAATTAAAAAATTATCATGCTATAAGAATCCTAACCAAGAATCTGTAGGGTTCCTAGGCACTCTAGTGAGGTCTCACAAGGCATCAACCATGTCCATTTCAAAAATTACGGTGCCGAGAAACCCTAAACTACGGATCGTTGGTTAGAAATCTAGGCGAAAATGAAATCTAGTTAACACTTAACTATAAGTTAAACGGAAATACAACCTTTGTAGATCCGGTGCTCCACCTCCATAGCTCCGCAACGATGTCCCCTCGCTGTCCAAATGTATTCCCGGGCTCTAACGTCGGCTTCGTCGGAGAAATGGCGAGCTAGGTCGTCGATGTCCATGCCGAAGATGATCTACGTCGAGGCATCGCTAGATCAAGCTCTCACTTCACAAAGTCAAGAAACTTGTGAAGAAAACATACTCAACTACTTGGCAAGAGGTAGAGGATGAAGAAATAGGAAGTGGGTAGACTTTAGAATTGGATTTCTCACTCATTTCATCAATCCACCATTGATGAAGTGCAAGGTTTTCTTCTTGAGTTCAAGGAAGAAGAAGAAGAATGTTATGATAAGATTAATTAGAAAAGAAAAGAATAATAATTCTTATCATAAAGGTAACCATGGTAAAGTGTAGAGAGTGAACAAGGGTTAGTGGAGTGGTTAGGGTTAAGCATGAGACAAAAATGGTGACATAGTCAAAGTGTTCATGAAGCTTCATGAAAGATTAAAAGAATGCCACCATTTTTCTCACCCTTTTTCTTTTTCCAAATGAATAACTAAATAATAAATAAATAAATGAAAAAGAAAACAAAACCCTAACCATTCACAACCATGGTTTAATCTTTACACTTAACCAATATAGCATGCATCATCAAACATGATACAAACATGTGCACAAAATTATATCGCATATACAATGCGCACATCCGAGTGAGAAAATCCATTCAAAGTGAACCGATACTAGTTAATGCAAAGTAATATATTAAATATATAATTATACATTAAATCATTAAATCAACACTTGATTCAATGATCCGGTCATGTCGCACATAACCGACTGGTATCAATAGTAACAACTTATCGAATCAACACTTGATCCGATAACCCGGCTACATCGCATATAACCGATCAATGTCACATCGCGAGAATCGAATACAGTATCACATAATGGTATTATTCTCGGTCCCGCACATATCTCATATGCGCTCCTATTTCGTTTCGCTTGAGCCAGGAAACCTCTGTGTAGGACTCTAAGGACTCGTCAATACGCCAGCAGCAGGTGATGATCATATCAAGCACCCACAAGCCGCAAGCGGTCTGCTAAACGTAACGGCCACCCGGGTATTGAGCGATCTGAAGATCGACAAGCAAGCCCGCTCACACTCCAGTGAATCCAACCAGTAACACTACCGTACAGTCCGGTCTGATCGTCTGATATGTCGCATATCTCGCCTAGGGGTGGTAAACGTCAGACCCCAATAGCTCGATAAGTCGTGTTGATATGAGGTCTATAACAATTCGAGAAACTACTGGTAACACTTACCAGTAAATCTCAGCAACCCTGGCCAGGGATTTCCTGTTATAGCCAATCGAACACAGCGCAACATCAACCCCCTATACCGGGAGAGACGAATCCCCTCCTATCGCTCATTGCCTCCATGTGACTCGGGACTGTACCCAAAAACCACTGTTTTGCACGCTCTCTTGGACGTAGTAAGATGGAAATCAAAGCACAGTGGGAACCACACAAGACTCTATGACGATCTCGGGTCAACAGACTACTCTGTACCAGTGTCACCAGAGAACTGCCATCTGACGTGAGGTATAATACCATCTGGGAGTTCTCGGTGAGTCCGTCCAGTGTACCCAGTCTCTACTGAGCACCCGTATATCATCTCTGATGTCAAACACCAATGGATATGGGATCATCCATCGCCCATCTGTATGGGTCGAGAAGGTACATGCTAGTCTACTCTGGTATATCGATGCCCCGTCTCGATACACCCTCGACTAGGGACTTTGAAGGATGTACTTATGGACTACCATGTCCCCACTAGTATGATCCGCATCATAGTCCAGGTAGTTAAGTACACATCCTAAGGGCTTTACCAACATGTAATAGAGAGACAATCAATGTACACGTTAAGGTAAAGATCAACCAGATAGCATACTATCATGTCGAGCAAGAAATTCCTCACTATATATGTCCCAGCATCCACTACAATATACATCCTATGTATAGTAATGGCCTCTAGAGCATACATATAACTAACAATCTCCCACTTGCACTAGGGCCATCTGTAGCAGTGGTTTGAAGTATCTCATACTCAACCATCCCATAAAAGTCTCTTTCTAGGAACAGGCCTTTGTGAGTGGATCCGCTGTGTTGTCCTCTGAGTCAACTCTCCTGACCTCGATCCCCTAGAGATCAACCATCTCCATGATCAGGTGATACTGCCTTAGAATATGTCTGGATCACTGATGGGAACGGCGTTCCTCGGCATAAGCCACAACTCCATTTTCTCACAATGGTAGGAACGTAGTTCATCTCATGAACCAATATACACCCAAACAGCCTCTTCGGTAGCATCTTAAGTAGCGATGTATCCTGCCTTTATCGTCTAGTATGCCACGGTATCTAGCTTGGAACTCTTCCAACATACCGTCCCTTTACTGAGGGTATAGACAATGCCTGTGACTGACATTCAGTCGTCTTTATCACCCTGGAACACTTCCAGTGATTTTCCCCAGGATCAATTGATACCATCTCACTACAACTAGTGAGAATCCTAACATCCATTTAGATCTATCTCATAGATCCAAAATCCAGGATTTAGGAGGTATCACTTTGATCCTATATGGAGAATCCATGTGATAAGCGGAGATCGACCGAGCGTAGCATAGGAAACACCTTCCCTATCAAGAGTATGTTATCCACGTACTCTACGAGGATCAGCACCATACTCCCAACTATCTTTTTGTTTATACAAGGTTCATCTACCATTTTGATGATGTCAAACTATTCGACTAACACATCAAAATAGACGTTCCAACTCCGCGATGCCTGCTTTATCCTATAAAACATCTTGTACACGTTTCCGCTGCTCCCACTGTCTACGAAGCCCTCTGGCTGTGTACTTATAGACGCACTCTTCTAAAACATCATTTAGAAAAGCAGTCATGACGCCCAACCACCAGATATCGTAGTCATGGTATGTAGCCGTGACAAGTAGGATCTGGATGGACTTAAGCATAGCTCCTTAGAAAAGGTTTCATCATTATCCATACCTGGTTGATGACGAAAACCTTTAACAAGTCTAGCTTTGAAAGTCTCAACTTTTCCATCTGCACCAAGTAATCTTCTCAAGATATACTTGCTCCTGATGGGGATTTAACCCTTCAGATATAGCAACCAAAGTCCATACTTTGTTGGTGTATAAGGATTCCATCTCAGATCGATAAACATCCAGCCATTCTTACAGAGTCTTACTCTCGATGGCCAGCTCGAAGCTAGTTGGGTCATCATCTCATGATGCAATCCTCGCTCCCACTGTCATAGAGAAACCGAAGTAACTCTCAGGTGGGTGAGGAACCCTACTAGATCGGCGGAGAGGCCGAGGTTCGTTGGTAACTATTGAATCCTTTGGTTCTTTCAAATCATCTGCTGTAATTTGTATAGCTGGAACCTTTTCAGTTCTACATTACAGACTTTGCCTCGAGCTTGTCCGGATTTTGCTTTCAGACATAGGCCGGTCAACCCCAAATCTTAACTAGCTTAAGACATGGGTTCTTCCCTTTCCATATCACATATGAAATGGTAGGCGACTGATTTGATTGGAACCTAATTCAATAGGTATGCAACTTCATAAGTGCATAACCCCCAAGAAGGAAATAGGTAACTCAGCAGTACTCATCATAGAGCACACCATATCAAATAGGGTGTATCTGCTCCGCCCCGATATACCATCGTCCTATGGTGTATACGGAGGAGTAATGCCGAGAGAGAATCTCATTCTCCTTTAAAATAGTCCAGGATTTCCGTGCTCAAGTATTCTCCTCCTCGATCTCATCAAAGGACATAATACTTATACCCGTATTTTGGTTCTCTACTTCTCGCTTATATTCTGTGAATATCTCAAAAGGTTCAGACTCATGTTTCAGCAGGAACATATGACTGAATCTTGAGAGATTATCAGAGAACGTAATGAAGTATAAAGAACCAGTCCTGGCATGTGTAGACAGGGGACCTACATACATCAACATGTATCATCCCAAGAGTTTACTAACTCCTTCTCTGTTTCCAATAAACAGGTCTATGGTCATTTTATCTTTGTGACATGACTGGCAAGTTTCATAAGATGTAAATTCAAACTTATTTAAATATGCATCTATATGTAACTTTAGCCAGTCAGGTCGCATTGATATGACCTAGTCTACAATACCTCAAGAAGGAATCATTCAATTTTGAACTCTTCCTCTTGTGTGTGATCCGTATACTAAGAACTGTAGTTTGATTTAGAACGTCAATGCTTTTAGATAACGTGCCTGAACCGATCAACTTTTGATATAGGAAATGTTCAAAACATTATCCAACAATACAAAATTTTATCATTTCTTTACTACTAAAGAGACTGATATGATTTTGTATATCAGGTTCGGTATCTAATAGCATTCGTTCAGAATCAATGTATTTGTAATACAGGGTGACAGTGACCAACAGACTTGGCTGCAACATTTGCCCCGTTTTCTGTCTCATGAAACTTATCACCCGTTCTCAGTTTTTCTACCCTTTTGCAGCCCTATGTAACAGATTACATATCTGGGATCCTGATCCGGTATCATATACCAAGGATGCGGAGGATACTGAGAAACAGTTCTGTATAATGAACACACCCGAAGATGATGCATCAACATGCACTCTCTTCGTTTGGGCGGCACGGGAATTCTGGTAATCCCCAATTTCCTGCTCTGTCTTATAACAATTATAAGGTGGAGCGGGACCGACGTTCCCCAGCTCAGTATAACAAGCGGGTTCGGTCAATAATCCGTTTTATTATCTTGATTAAGGCGTGATATGGTCGCTACCTGGAGAGAGAGAGAAGAAAACACTCAGCGTGCGCTCTTGCAAGAATAGATTGGTTATTATTTTATCTAATCAGGATGGCTCCCACTGCTTTTTATCAAATCTTCCTTCAAACCCTAAAAGGAAAGACTAGCCGGGATTAATTACACACTACAAGTTCGCCAATCTTTCAGCCAGGCCAGTGTCGGTACTTTGAGGGAGGTCCCCTGTGCTTTCGCACGAACCTAATTAATGTAAACCTCGTTTTCCCAGAGGCGTAACCTCGTTAACACCTTTCTAGACACCTACTTGATCGGCTAATTGTAATGTGTAAAACTCTCCCAGGAGTAACAATTACTCGCAGCGGGTATCGGGATCCAACTATCTCATAGAAGGTATGCAATCTCATTGCAAATTTCAACACTTGAAATTCCCGATAATATTTTGCCCCCAGCACCCTATGACCTTGACGGAGGTCAACAAACCATAGGCTACTAGTCAAGTTCAACCCGTCATTTCTTGATCGAATTAAACCCACCCGCATGACCCTTGACGGAGGTCAACAAGGTCGCACGACTACCCTAACTCAATCTGCATCATATGCATAAACAGATAAATACTAGTTAGCTACCGCACACTACGCCTTGACGGAGGTCAACAAACGTAGCACGAATACTAAATAGGACTTATCTGAAATGACGGAGGGCTACGACAGGTTTTTCTGAAAACCTATTGCGTAATGAACTTGATATCGTTGTAGAATCAAATGATTTTAAAATGGAGTGCTTTTGAGGCTTTTCTAGTTTTGCTAAAGGAGTCACTCCCGGTGAAGGGATCGTCGGTCCTTTCCTCGTCGAATGAGGTGCGGGATATATCACATATATCACTGTGCAAAGGAAAAAACACTTAAAAGCAATCAAAAGACAAACCGAGTGTGTAGCATCTGCCAGTTATTGCTAAAGGAGTCACTCCCGGTGAAGGGATCTCGGTCCTTTCCTCATCGAATAAGGTGCAGGATATATCATATATACCGCTGTGCAAAGCAAGAACTGTAGCTACCTGTTTTATTTTGAAATTCGATTCTACAACATCTTAGGTTTCTTTTATTTCATTAATCTCATTAATGAAGTCCCATCATTTAAGTACCTAAACATCACAGATAAATAAGACGTACACTTATGCCATCCGCATTCGCCTCGATGTCCCCTCGTGCACCGTTAGGTTAGGTAACTAACGGCAGAGCAGGGCAGGGCTAGCGCGGGTGTAAAACGTAAGTAACGTCTATATAATATATCATATATACTATATACTGTATCTATCACAGAACATCACATGATCACATCACAGATATCGCAGCAGAAGAAACATATGAAATATTGGATATGCTAGGACGTCCGTATTTTCAATACGAGCCAGTATAAAACACGGATTCCATGGTCGTGATTAATAGCCAAACCCACACCCCTAGACCCCTACGAGAGCGGCAAGCAACCCTACCAATTCTAGAGTTAGGAGACCCGGACTCGACTCCTCGAGTTGGTCTCCCACTGGACTCCAGAACCCGGTTACTTGTGCCCTCCTCCTTGGGTCTATCCTAGTGCAGAAAAGTAAATAATATACAAACGGTGACAACATCCGCAACCTGGAAATGCCCCAAATAAAAGAATATTACATACAAGTTTTTACATGAATGAAAATGAAAAACACTCATCTCACATAAAAACCCCCGGCTATTCAAACACGACGATCCAATATAACATATCCAGCAACACATAACATCACATGTCATCAACGTAAGTAAATATGCGCATCTCAATTGTCGTTGACATATAGCAACGAAACCGGCGATATCACATATTACACTTACGGTCACAGAAAAGAAAGTGTAAAACTACAACAGTTGGAATCCGCAACTACCTCAGACATCGCATGCCTGACCAAATGAATTACTTAGACATCGCATGCCTAACATTTATAAACCCCGCATTTTAGTCTCAAAATCGAAAACACTTTTCAATATCAAGTCGGGCAATTCAACAAGATTCCCGACATCCTGATCGAATGCTCGTCGCAAACTTCAGTAGGCGGCCGCACCCCCGACGCCATCGACGAAGTGCACCAAGGCGGAACACCGCCACCGCGAGCACCCGAACAGATGCTTTCGGTGGCGGGGTTCTCCTACAGTCACTTGGTCGGGGCTATGGAGTGAGGCTGTCTATTAAGTTTACCCGGCGAGTATTCGCGTACGCTATGTGATTGCGACGGACTTTTGATCACATCAAAATTCCGTGGCAACCGATCAAGTGAGACTAAACTGCTATGTTTATAACATTCATTTAGTTATCTCATAACTTATTGTGAATTCCAAGTATTGTATCCCATTCCGGATAAATAGAAAATGTCAAACTTTCCGATCGAACAATCGAACACCCAAGTTTTCCCGATACAGATCAACACATGAAACAAGTCTAAAAAACATTCAGTTCGTGCCTCAGTACCAACGGTCCAGCCGTAGAAGGGTCAAGCCAACGCCTCACATGTGGCACGCCGTACTGCCCCAAATCCGAAGGTTCAAAGGGCAGTTCAAGACGGTCACATAATCGAGTTAAGGTTTGTTGTCTTCTAGAGGGTCCATCGAGTTACTTGCACTACTTAGAACGTCTTTAAACTACGGAAAGATCCAACACTTGGAAATTTCCCGACAGGGGAAAAATTGGGTATTTATATCCGGTCGAGCTTTTTAACATATTCTAAAATTTATCCGGAAAGCCACACAGACAAAATTTGATACTCCGATCGAAACACCGAATCCCCAAAACAATCCCAGAAAATTCAACTCTTGAATAAATATTAAAAAATCCCAGAAAATCCAGCACCCGAAACCATGAATTACTGTACAAATATTATAGGACAATACAATAATACGGCCGCGGAACCGCCGCATAAGCAGGGCTTATGCCGCGGTTCCGCCGCGTTCTGGAAGCTTCAATGGAAAATTTTTGTATCGTAATTCTTAGTTTTTCCTGCTGAATTTTTTACGAATTTTTAATTTGGAAAAATCCACGTTTTCAGAAAACGTCCAGAGAGCACATTTGAGTTGGGGTTTTGGGTTCGTTCGGGTTTCAAACTTCGTCTGGACTTCGCCTAAGGCTCTAGCTAGGCTCTGATACCACTGTAGGGTTCCTAGGCAATCTAGTGAGGTCTCACAAGGCATCAACCATGTCCATTTCAAAAATTACGGTGCCGAGAAACCCTAAACTACGGATCGTTGGCTAGAAATCTAGGCGAAAATGAAATCTAGTAACACTTAACTATAAGTTAAACGGAAATACAACCTTTGTAGATCCGGTGCTCCACCTCCATAGCTCCGCAACGAAGTCCCCTCGCTGTCCAAATGTATTCCCGGGCTCTAACGTCGGCTTCGTCGGAGAAATGGCGAGCTAGGTCGTCGATGTCCATGCCGAAGATGATCTACGTCGAGGCATCGCTAGATCAAGCTCTCACTTCACAAAGTCAAGAAACTTGTGAAGAAAACACACTCTACTACTTGGCAAGAGGTAGAGGATGAAGAAATAGGAAGTGGGTAGACTTTAGAATTGGATTTCTCACTCATTTCATCAATCCACCATTGATGAAGTGCAAGGTTTTCTTCTTGAGTTCAAGGAAGAAGAAGAAGAATGTTATGATAAGATTAATTAGAAAAGAAAAGAATAATAATTCTTATCATAAAGGTAACCATGGTAAAGTGTAGAGAGTGAACAAGGGTTAGTGGAGTGGTTAGGGTTAAGCATGAGACAAAAATGGTGACATAGTCAAAGTGTTCATGAAGCTTCATGAAAGATTAAAAGAATGCCACCATTTTTCTCACCCTTTTTCTTTTTCCAAATGAATAACTAAATAATAAATAAATAAATGAAAAAGAAAACAAAACCCTAACCATTCACAACCATGGTTTAATCTTTACACTTAACCAATATAGCATGCATCATCAAACATGATACAAACATGTGCATAAAATTATATCGCATATACAATGCGCACATCCGAGTGAGAAAATCCATTCAAAGTGAACCGATACTAGTTAATGCAAAGTAATATATCAAATATATAATTATACATTAAATCATTAAATCAACACTTGATTCAATGATCCGGTCATGTCGCACATAACCGACTGGTATCAATAGTAACAACTTATCGAATCAACACTTGATCCGATAACCCGGCTATATCGCATATAACCGATCAATGTCACATCGCGAGAATCGAATACAGTATCACATACTGGTATTATTCTCGGTCCCGCACATATCTCATATGCGCTCCTATTTCGTTTCGCTTGAGCCAGGAAACCTCTGTGTAGGACTCTAAAGACTCGTCAATACGCCGGCAGCAGGTGATGATCATATCAAGCACCCACAAGCCGCAAGCGGTCTGCTAAACGTAACGGCCACCCGGGTATTGAGCGATCTGAAGATCGACGAGCAAGCCCGCTCACACTCCAGTGAATCCAACCAGTAACACTACCGTACAGTCCGGTCTGATCGTCTGATATGTCGCATATCTCGCCTAGGGATGGTAAACGTCAGACCCCAATAGCTCGATAAGTCATGTTGATATGAGGTCTATAACAATTCGAGAAACTACTGGTAACACTTACCAGTAAATCTCAGCAACCCTGGCCAGGGATTTCCTGTTATAGCCAATCGAACACAGCGCAACATCAACCCCCTATACCGGGAGAGACGAATCCCCTCCTATCGCTCATTGCCTCCATGTGACTCGGGACTGTACCCAAAAACCACCGTTTTGCACGCCCTCTTGGACGTGGTAAGATGGAAATCAAAGCACAGTGGGAACCACACAAGACTCTATGACGATCTCGGGTCAACAGACTACTCTGTACCAGTGTCACCAGAGAACTGCCATCTGACGTGAGGTATAATACCATCTGGGAGTTCTCGGCGAGTCCGTCCAGTGTACCCAGTCTCTACTGAGCACCCGTATATCATCTCTGATGTCAAACACCAATGGATATGGGATCATCCATCGCCCATCTGTATGGGTCGAGAAGGTACACGCTAGTCTACTCTGGTATATCGATGCCCCGTCTCGATACACCCTCGACTAGGGACTTTGAAGGATGTACTTATGGACTACCATGTCCCCACTAGTATGATCCGCATCATAGTCCAGGTAGTTAAGTACACATCCTAAGGGCTTTACCAACATGTAATAGAGAGACAATCAATGTACACGTTAAGGTAAAGATCAACCAGATAGCATACTATCATGTCGAGCAAGAAAGTCCTCACTATATATGTCCCAGCATCCACTACAATATACATCCTATGTATAGTAATGGCCTCTAGGGCATACATATAACTAACAGAATCCTAACTAGAGAATCATACGAAAACTAGATGTAAACAACTTTACAACTAAGTGACTAGGGATTACAATCTTTGTAGTCCGTTCCTTCACTTCATTAGCTCCAAGTAGTGGTCCCTTCGTTGCGATCAAAGAACACCCGGACTCTTGAGAGGCTCCACAAAATGAATGATGCATACTTGCTTGAAGTCTTCAAAATCCAAGATGATCTACATTGAGGAAACACGGACTCAAGCTATCACTCCACTAATATGGAATTAGTGAAGCTAACGCCCTAAACTATATGGCTGGTATAGAAGAGGATGATGAAGTATGAATTTTGCTCACTTTAGAATTTAATTTCTCACTATTTTTCTTTATCTCATCAAAACCTAGAATGAAGCTTGAAGGAGATGAAGGAGATGATGAATGAAAAGAGAATGAGAGTGAGCATAGAAATACAACCATGGTGAGCATATGTTATGACTAACCCATTTAGAGAATAAACCATGGCTAATTAATTAGGGTTAGGTTAATAAATATCATAGGTAAAACAAAACAAGTGGACTTAGTCAATGGTTCTACAAGCTTCATCCAAGCTCAACCATGACTAATTCCAAGTTTATTTGAATTAATTAATATAAATAAAAACCTAACCATTATCATATAGCATGGTATGATTCTCATAAACCCAATTTGCATGTATAACCTAGCATGTCACAATTTTATATATCACATATATAATTTGTGAACAATAAGAAAACAATACATCACATATATGTTAAATGTATCAAAAGTGAGAAAAAGAATTACTTAAGTGAGCATATATTAGTTAATGTAATTTAATATATCAAATATATAATTATATATTAAATTATTAAATCAATACTTGATTTAATAATCCAGCTATATCACATATAACCGACTAATATAATATGTATCATTTCATCGAATCAACACTTGATCCGATGACCCGGCTATATCACATATAACCGGCCGATATCACATATCGCGAGAATAGAATACGGTATCACATACACGTATTAATCTCGGTCCCGCACATATCACATATGTGCTCCTACTCCATTTTGCCTGAGCCAGGAAACCTCCGTGTAGGACTCTAAAGACTCGTCAATACGCAGGCAGTAGGTGGTGATCATATCAGTCACCCACAAGCCATCAGCGGTCAGCTAAATGTATCAGCCACCCGGGTATTGAGCGATCAGAAAATCAACAAGCAAGCCTGCTCACACTCCTGTGAATCCAATCAGTAACACTACCGTACAGTTCGGTCTCTTCGTCTGATATGTCGCATATCCAGTCTAGGAGTGGTAAACGTCAGACCCCAGTAACCGATAAGTCGTGTCGATGTAAGGCTCATAACGGGTCGAGAAACTACTGATAACACTTACCAGTAGATCTCCATATCAGCCTTGGCCAGGGACTTTCTATTATAGCCAATCGAGCACAGCGCAACATCAAACCCCAATACCGGGAGAGACGAAACCCTTCCTATCACTCATTGCCTCCATGAGATTCGAGACTGTACCCAAAAGCCACCATTTTGCACGTTCTCTTGAACGTGGTAAGGTGGAAATCAAAGCACAGTGGGAATCACACAAGACTCTCTGACGATCTCGGGTCTACAGACTAACCTATACCTGTGTCATCAGAGAACTGCTATCTGACGATAGGTATAATACCAACTAGGAGTTCTCGGTGAGTCCGTTCAGTGTACCCAGTCTCCACTGAGCACCCGTATACTATCTTTGATGTCAAACACCAATGGATGTGGGATCATCCATCGCCCATCATATGGGTCAAGAAGCGTATACGCTAGTCTACTCTGGAATATCGATACCCTGTCTCGATACACCCTCGACTAGGAACAATTATAGGATATACTTGTGGACTACCCTGGCCCCACTAGTATGATCTTCATCATAGTCCTAGTAGTCAAGTACACATCCTAAAGGATTTATCAACATGTGAGAGTAAGACAGTATCACAATACAAGTCAATATGTTAAGACAAAGAGTAACCAGATAGCATACTATCATGTCGAGAAAGAAAGTCCTCTCTCTATATATCCAAACATCCACTATAATATACATCATATGTACAATAATGGCCTTTAGGGCATATACATAACTAACAATCTCCCACTTGCACTAAGGCCAGTTGTTGTAATATCTCATACCCAACATCCCAAAGAGTCTCTCAAATTGTATCTGGGGTATGGCCTTCGTAAGTGGATCCGCTGTATTGTCCTTCGTGTTAACTCTCCTGACCTCGATCTCCCAGCAATCAACTATCTCCCGGATCGGATGATACCGCCTCAGAATATGTCTGGATCTCTGATATGACCTTGGTTCCTTGGCCAAAGCCACTGCTCCATTGTTATCACAATACAAAGGTATTGGATGCTCGATGGACGGAACCACTCCAAGTTCTTTTATGAACTTCTTCATCCTGATAGCCTCTTTGGCAGCATCGTTTGCAGCGATGTATTCAGCCTCCATCGTCGAGTCTGCCACGGTTTTCTGCATAGAACTCTTCCAGCATACCACCCCTCCATTGAAGGTAAAGACAAATCCTAAGACCGACTTAGAGTCATCCTTATCACTCTGGAAGCTCGAATCGGAAAAGGACTCCACTTGGAGTTTTCCATTACCATACACCAAGAACATCTCTTTAGTCCTTCTCAAGTACTTGAGAATGTTCTTCACAGTTGTCCAGTGACTCTCTCCAGGATCTGCTTGATACCCTCACTACACTTAGTGAGTATACTACATCGGGTCTGGTACATAGCATCACATATATAATAGAGCCTACTGCCGAAGCATAGGGTATCCCTTGCATGAGAGCTCTCTCCAAATCAGTCTTGGGAGACATCTCTTTGGAGAGAGTGAGTCTAGAGATCGTGGGTAAATTCCCACGCTTGGATTCTTCCATACTAAACCTCTTTAGTATGGTGTCAATATACCTGGATTGGGACAATCCCAGTATCCGTTTATATCTATCTCTATAGATCTTAATCCCCAAGATGTAGGAGGCATCACCTAGATCTTTCATTGAGAATCTTTGTGATAAGAAGAGATTGTCCGAGTGCAGCATAGGAATATCATTTCCTATCAAGAGTATGTCATCCACGTAGAATACGAGGAAGACAACCTTACTCTCTGCCACCTTCTTGTATATACAAGGTTCATCTACATTCTTGATGAAGTCAAACTCTTTGACTACCACATTAAAACAGATGTTCCAACTCCGCGATGCCTGCTTCAACCCGTAGATGAATTTAAGCAGCTTGCACACCTTTCCGCTGCTCCCACTGTCTACGAAGCCCTCTGGCTGAGTCATGTACACGCTCTCTTCTAAATCACCATTTAGAAAGGCGGTCTTAACATCCATTTGCCAGATTTCATAGTCATGGTATTCAGCAATAACAAGTAGGATCCGGATGGACTTAAGCATAGCCACTGGAGAAAATGTTTCATCATAATCCACACCTGGTCGTTGACGAAAACCTTTTGCAACAAGTCTAGCTTTGAAAGTCTCAACTTTTCCATCTACACCAAGTTTCTTCTTAAAGATCCATTTGCTCCCAATGGGTTTCCATCCCTTCAGGAGCAACTTCCAAAGTCCATACTTTGTTGGTGTATATGGATTCCATCTCAGATCGCATTGCATCCAGCCACATCACAGAGTCCCCACTCGTGATGGCCTGCTCGTAGCTAGTTGGGTCATCATCTTCCATGATGCAATCCTCGCTGCCACCATCAATGAGAAAACCGTAGTATCCCTCAGGTGGATGAGGAACCCTACTAGATCGACGGAGAGGCTGAGGTTCGTTGGGAGCTATCGAATCCTCTGGTTCCACTAAATCTTCAGTTGCGGTTCGTGTAACCGGAATTTCTTCCAGTTCTACCTCGTTGGCACTAATTTCTTTTGCAAGAAATTGCTTTTCTAAAAAGGTAGCATGTCGAGAAACAAACACCTTTTGTTCCTCGCCGTGGTAGAAAAGATATCCATGTGAATGTTTGGGATATCCCACAAACTTGCAAAGAACTGACCGTGCCTCGAGTTTGTCCGGATTTTGCTTTTTGACCTAGGCCAGACCACCTCATATCTTAACTCATTTAAGACATGGTCTCTTCCTACTCCATATCTCATATGGTGTGGTAGGTACAGATTTAGATGGAACTTGATTTAATAGGTATGCTACTGTCTCAAGCGCATAACCCCAAAAGGAAATAGGCAACTCAGCAGTGCTCATCATAGAGCACGCCATATCTAATAGGATGTGATTCCTCCGCTCCGATACACTGTTGTTCTGTGGTGTATATGGAAGAGTAAGTTGAGAGACAATCCCATTCTCTTTTAGATAGTCCAGGAACTCATTGCTCAAGTATTCTCCTCTTCGATTAGATCGAAGGATTTTAATACTTTTACCCGTTTGGTTCTCGACTTCGTGCTTATATTCCTTGAATTTCTCAAAAACTTCAGATTTGTGTTTCAACGGGAACGCGTGTCCGTATCTTGAGAGATCGTCAGTGAATGTAATGAAGTACGAATAATCATTCCTGGCATGTGTAGACATGGGACCGCATACATCACTATGTATCAATCCCAAGAGTTCCGTAACTCTTTCTCCGTGTCCAGTAAACGGAGTTTTGGTCATCTTGCCTTTGAGACATGACTGGCAAGTGTCATAAGATGAAAATTTGAACGGATTCAAATATCCATCCTTATGTAACTTAGCTAGTCGTGTCGCATTGATATGACCTAGTCTACAATGCCACAAGAAGGATTCGTTCATTTCTGAACTCTTCCTCTTGTGTGTGTTTTGTACATTAAGAACCGTGGTTTGATTTAGAACGTATATGCCATTATTTAGCGAGCCTGATCCAATCAACTTTTGATTCAGGAAGTTGTTCATAACATTATCCTGTACTACAAAATTATATCCTTCTTTACTTAATAAAGAAACTAATATAAGATTGCATATCAGGGTCAGTATGTAATAGCATTCGTTCAGAATCAATGTATTACCATTTGGTAATATAAGGTGATATTCGCTAACTGCTTTGGTTGCAACATTTGCACAATTCCCTACTCTTACGGAATGATCACCCATTCCCAGTTCTCTACCTTTCCTTAGCCCATGCAACATATTAAATATGTGGGATCCTGATCCGGTATCTAATGCCCAGGACATAGAGTGAACTGAGAAACAGTTCTCGGTAACTAACACACCCGAAGAAAATGCATCAGCATGCTTATTCTTCATTTGGGCGGCTTGGGAATCCGGATATTCCCCTATTTCCTGCTCAGTCTTATAACAATTATAAGAAAGAACGGAACCAACGTTCTCTTGCTCAGTATAACAAGCGGGTTCAGTCAATACATCCATATTATTATCTTGATTAAGACCTGACATGGTCGCTACCTGGAGAGAGAAAGAAGAAAAATACTTTAGCGTATGCTCTTGCAAAATTAGATTGGTTATTATCTTATCTAATCAGGATGGCTCCCACTGGTTTTATCAAATCATCCTTCAAACCCTAAAAGATAAGACTAGCCGGGATTAATTGCACCTTACAAGTTCGCCAATCTTTCAGCCAGGCCAATGTTGGTACTTTGAGAGAGGTTCCCCGTGCTTTCGCACGGATCTAATTAAAATAAACCTCGTTTTTCCATAGGCATAACCCCGTTAACACCTTTCTAGATACCTACTTGATCGGCTAATTGTCATGTGTAAAACTCTTCCAGGAGTAACTCTTACCCGCAGTGGGTATCATGATTCAACTATCTTATAGAAGGTATGCAATCTCATTGCAAATTTCAACACTTGAAATTCCCGATAATACTTTTGCCCCTAACCTCCTATGACCTTGACAAAGGCCAATAAACCATAGGATGCTAATCAAGTTCAACCCGTTGTTTCTTGATTGAATTAAACCCACCCGTATGACCCTTGACAAAGGCCAACAAGGTCGTATGACTACCATAATCCAATTGCATCATATGCATAAACAGATAAGTACTTGTCAGCTACTGCACACTACGCCTTGACAAAGGCCAACAAATACAACACGAATACTAAATAATCTTTATCTAAAATGACGGAGGGCTACGACAGGTTTTTAAGAAAACCTTTTGCATAATGAACTTGATATCGTTGTAGAAACAAGTGATTTTGAAAAGGAGTGTTTTTTAGGCTTTTACTAGTTTCGCTAAAGAGATCACTCCCAGTGAATAGATCTCGGCTCTTTCCTTATCGAATAAGGAGCAGGATATTTTACAAATACCACTATGTAAAGCAAGAACTATAGAAGCAATAAAAAACAAAACCGAGTGAGTTGTAGCATCTACTAGTTTCGCTAAAGAGGTCACTCTCGGTGAAGGGATCTCGGCTCTTTCCTTATCGAGTAAGGTGCTGGATATTCTACAAGGAATACCGCTATGCAAAGAAAAAACTAAAGCTACCCATTTTGAAAATTTGATTCTACAACATCTTTTAGGTTTCTTTTGTTTCATTAATCTCATTAATGAAGTCCCATCATTTATGCTTCCTAAGCATCACAGAAGAAACGAAAATACAACGTACGCTTATACCATCTGCATTCGCCTCAGTGTCCCGTTATGCACCGTTAGGTTACTTAACTAACGGCATAGCGGGGCGAAACTAGCGCGGGTGCAAAACATAAGCAACGTTTATTATATATCATATATATAATAATAAAGTATTCGTCTCAAACATATAAAGTGATCGCATCACAGAATATCGGCAGCAGAAGATAACATATGAAATATTGGATATATTAGGAGGTCTGCATTTTATTTTAAGTCTTTATAAAACACGGATTGCACAGTCGCGATAAATAGCCAAACCCACATCCCTAGACCCCTACGAGAGCGGCAAGAAACCCTCCCAATTCTACGATTAGGAGACCCGGTCTCGACTCCTCGAGATGGCCTCCCACTGGACCCTAGAACCCGGTTGCTTGTGCTCTCCTCCTTAGGTCTATCCTAATGAGGAAAAGTAAATAATATACAATGGTGACATCATCCTCAACCCGAAAGTGCCCTAATAAAAGAATATTACATACAATGAATTTTACATGAATGAAAATAAAAACTCTCATCTCACATAAAACCCCCGGCTATTCAAAAACACGACGATCCAATATAACAAATCACAGCAACACATAACATCACATGTTATCAACGTAAGTAAATATGCGTATCCCAATTGTCGTTGACATATAGCAACGAAACCAGCGATACACCACATATCACACTTACGGTCGCAGAAAAGAAAATGTCAAACTACAACATTTAGAATCCACGATCACCTTAGACATTATAAACCCGAAATATCACATATTTCGCATTTTATGCCTAACGGTATGAATTCCAAATATTGTATCACATTCCATAAAAAGCTAGACAATGTTAAACATTCCGATCGAATCAACAAACACCAAAAATTTCCCAAAGTGCTCAACACTTGAGCTTAGTTTAAAAATACTCAGTACATGCCACAGTACCTATGGACCAACCGTAGAAGGGTCAACCCTTGCCTCACCTATGGAGCCGCAGAACTACCGCAAACCCTAGGGTTTGGCGGCAGTTCTAACGGTCACAGAATCAAGTTAGGGTTTTGTTCTTTTAGAGGGTCCATCGAATCACTTGCTTGTTATTTGAATGTTCTTTAACTATCAAAAAATCCAACTCTTGAAAAATTTCCAGCGAAGGTTAAAGTGGGTATTTGATATCCGTTCAAACTTTTTAACGTCGTCTAAATAACCCGAAACAAAGCTAGAATTACGAATACGAAACACTCCAAATTGCCTTTGTATAAAGATAACATCATATGCAAATTTAGCAAAAACAAGCAACACCTGAAATACCAAAACCTAGAGATTGGAACATACTGAAAAATTCAACACAGAATACCCTAGGAAAACCGAGGTGGCCAGTTTTATCATCAAAGTGGCCGGCCAAATTCCAGCGAAGGGGGCTGAGTTTTTCACTATGTTAATGTTGCATCTCATTCAACATTCTTCAGTTGCTTAAAAAAAATTTGACACCTTAAAAAATTCGACAAAAACTAGGGTTTTAAATCGGGTGTTTCGGAGTTGTTTCAATTTCGTAATCCTACAATATCCGTCTAATTCTCTAGCTTGTCTCTGATACCACTTTAGGGTTTCTAAGCACAACAGCAAGGTTTCGGATGGCATCATCCATGCCAAATTAAAAAATTGTCATGCTATAAGAACCCTAAGAATCTTAACTAGAGAATCATATGAAAACTAGATGTAAACAACTTTACAACTAAGTGAGTAGGGATTACAACCTTTGTAGTCCGTTCCTTCACTTCATTAGCTCCAAGTAGTGGTCTCATCGCTGCGATCAAAGAACTCCCGGACTCTTGAGAGGCTCCACAAGGTGAATAATGCATGCTTGCTTGAAGTCTTCAAATCCAAGATGATCTACGTCGAGGAAACACGGACTCAAGCTATCACTCCACTAATATGGAATTAGTGAAGCTAACAACCTAAACTATATGGCTAGTATAGAAGAGGATGATGAAGTAGGAATTTTGCTCACTTTAGAATTTAATTTCTCACTATTTTTCTTTATCTCCTCAAAACCTAGAATGAAGCTTGAAGGAGATGAAGGAGATGATGAATGAACAAATAATGAGAGTGAGGTTAGAAATGCAACCATGGTGAGTATATATCATGGCTAACCCTTGTAGAGAACAAACCATGGCTAATTGATTAGGGTTAGGTTAATAAATATCTTAGGTAAAACAAAACAAGTGGACATAGTCAATGGTTCTACAAGCTTCATCCAAGCTCAACCATGACTAATTCCAAGTTTATTTGAATTACTTAATATAAATAAAAACCTAACCATTATCACATAGCATGGTATAATTCTCATACACCCAAGTTGAATGTATAACCTAGCATGTCACAATATTATATATCAGATATATAATTTGTGAACAATAAGAAAACAATACATTAAACATACATCACATATATGTTAAATGTATCAAAAGTGAGAAAAAGAAATACTTAAGAGAGCATATATTAGTTAATGTAATTTAATATATCAAATATATAATTATACATTAAATTATTAAATCAACACTTGATTTAATAATCCGACTATATCATATATAACCGACTAATGTAATATGTATCATTTCATCGAATTACTTGATCCGATGACCCGGCTATATCACATATAACCGGCTGATATCACATATCGCGATAATAGAATACGGTATCACATACACGTATTAATCTTGGTCCTGCACATATCACATATGTGCTCCTACTCCATTTTGCCTGAGTGAGGAAACCTCCGTGTAGGACTCTAAAGACTCGTCAATATGCCGGCAGTAGGTGGTGATCATATCAGTCACCCAAAAGCCGTCAACAGTCAGCTAAACGTAATGGCCGTCCGGGTATTTAGCGATCATAAGATCAACAAGTAAGCCTGCTCACACTCCTGTGAGTCCAATCAGTAACACTACTGTACAGTCTGGTCTCTTCGTCTGATATGTCGCATATCCAGTTTAGGGGTGGTAAACGTCAGAGCCCAGTAACCGATAAGTCATGTTGATGTGAGGCTCAAAACGGGTCGAGAAACTACTAATAACACTTACCAGTAGATCTCCAAATCAGCCCTAGCCAGGGACTTCCTATTATAGCCAATCGAGCACAGCGCAACATCAACCCCCAATACCGGGAGAGATGAAACCCCTCCTATCACTCATTGCCTCCATGTGATTCGGGACTGTACCCAAAAGACACCGTTTTGCACGTTCTCTTGAACATGGTAAGGTGGAAATCAAAGCACGGTAGGAATCACACAAGACTCTATGACGATCTCGGGTCTACAGACTAACCTGTACCAGTGTCACCAGAGAACTGCTATCTGACGATAGGTATAATACCAACTAGGAGTTCTCGGCGAGTCCGTTCAGTATACCCAGTCTCCACTTAGCACCCGTATACCATCTTTGATGTCAAACACCAATAGATGTGGGATCATCCATCGCCCATCATATGGGTCAAGAAGCGTATACGCTAGTCTACTCTAGAATATCGATGCCCTGTCTCGATACACCTTCGACTATGAACAATTATAGGATGTACTTATGGACTACCCTAGCCCCACTAGTATGATCTCCATTATAGTCCTAGTAGTCAAGTACACATCCTAAGGGATTTATCAATATGTGAGAGCAAGACAATATCACAATACAAGTCAACATGTTAAGACAAAGAGCAACCAGATAGCATACTATCATGTCGATCTCTATATATATCCAAGTGTCCACTATAATATACATCATATGTACAATATTGGCCTCTAGGGCATATACATAACTAACACCAACACACGGCTCCTCCATCTGTCGTCTGAACCGGGAAAACCTTCTGTGTGGGACTCTAAAGACTCGACAATACGCTGGTAGTTGGTTTAACCACAAGCACGTCAGCGGCACTAGCTGTACGTAATGGCTATCCAGGTACTTATCGAGAGGGGGTTCGACAATCAAGTGCGTCCTTACCCTATTGAGCCGGAATGTGACAATCTCCGTACAGTCCGGTATCTTCGTCGAAGAGTATCGCATATCGGGTCTAGGGGGTGGATAATGTCAGACCTCTACTAACCCGATAAGTCGTGTCTGGGTTAAGCTCATCACCAACAGAGATACTACTGATCAACTATCAATAAATCTCATCCACTGTGGCTATGGATTTCTGGTGATAGCCAACTGAACACAGCGCGACATCGACTCCTAATACTAGGAGAGACGAATCCCTGACAGTCGAACACTGCCTCCATATGGCTTGGGACTGTACCCAACTAAAACCTGTTTGCATGACTCTTTTGAGCCGTGGTAGGGTAGTAATCAAAGTACAGTAGGAACTCACATGAGAAAAATGACGACTTTAGGTCAAAGGATTAACCTGTACTCATGCCACCTGAGAACTTCCATCTAACGATATATATAATACCATCTAGAAGTTCTCGGTGAGTCTGTCCAATGTACTCACCTCCAGTGAACACCTGCATGCTATCTTAGGTGACACAACACTAATGGCTTGTGAGACCGGTCACCACCCCTCGTCGGGGTCTAGAAGCGTATACACCAGTCTACTCCGGAATATCAATGCCCAGTCTCGATACTCTCACGACTAGGGACATTTAAGGATATGCTTATGGAAAACCCAGCTCCCATATATATATGATCGTCATCGTAATGCTGGTTGTCAAGCAACAATCCTACGGGCTTCATCAATGATGAAGACAAACCAGATAGCATACTATCATCTCGAGTAAGACTGTTATAACTGTATAGGTCCTCCCTCAATTATCATAATCGCCTGCTTGCGATCACAATAATTGCCTTGAGGGTACTATATCCAACAATCTCCCACTTGCACTTAAGGCCAATTATTGCGGTATCGCTTACCCACAGCTCGTGTGCTACCGAATACCCACTTCTCTAGTAATCAGTTTCGCAAACTATTTTTGTGAAACTTAATCTGTTCGAGAAATAGCCCCAGTGAGTGGATCCATTACAATATTCCAACTTCATTTTTCTATATCTCAACTTTATGGAGATTAACAATCTCCCAAACTGAGTGATACCCCGCCTCAAGAATTTGTCTGGATACTTGATGGGACCAAATTCATAAATGAAAAACTCCATCCAACAAACTTCTTAGGTTGTATCCTCTATTGAGTTATAACCAACATCTTGCACCATGATTATCTCAGTATCCCTATTAGAACACTATCCAATATACTGATCCTCATAGGCTAAACTCAAAACTCTGACAGTATTTCTGTCATCCAGGTCATCTTGGAAGCCTTAACAGATAACCGCCTTCCAGAGGAGGCTGCCGTTATCTTATACTAAGAACATCTTCTTATGTTCATGATAGCTTCTCTTTTTTTCTCGAGGATTAGATTAATATATGCTTATTGTAGCGAGTGCAAAAGCAATATCTGGTGTTGTACTAGACATTGCATCATTGACTCAACTGCCTAAGCAAATGATATGTCATTCATGCAAGTCTCTCTCCTCATCAGTCTAGAAGACATCCCTTTTAGAGATGGTGACTCCATCACCTACGGGTACATTACCATGCCAGGAGTCGTCCATTCTAAAATACGTTTAGAATGCTGTCCAAGTACCCGACTGGGAAACTTCTTAAATCTAGATCTAAAACCAGAATATATGAATTATATATCTGGTATTGTACAAGACATTTCATGATTGACTCAATTGCCTAAGCAAATGATATGTCATTCATGCTAGTCCCTCTCTTCATTAGTCAAGAAGATATCCCTTTTAGAGAGGGTGTCTCCATCACCTGCGGGTACACTACCACGCCAGGAGTCATCCATTCTAAAAATACTTTTAGAAAGTTGTCTAAGTATCCGATTTGGGAAAATTCCTAAATCTAGATCTAGTCACTAGAATTCGTGATATACTATCCATATCCAACGTGGAGAAAACACTATGCGACAACCAAAATTTGACCGATTGTAGTATAGGAACACCACTTCCTATCTGGAATATGTTATCCAAATCCCAGGAAAGTACACTCTACATCCTTCTTGCTAGATTCATCTTTTGTTTTGATGAAGTCAATCACATTGACTGTCACATCAAATCAGATGATCTGTCTCCACTATCCATGCTTCAGTCTACGAATAGGCATAAGCAACTTGCACACCTTCCGCTGCTCCTACTGACTACGATAACCCTATGGAAGAGTCATATACACGTGCACTTCCAAATTCTGACTTGGAAAGACGTTATAGTTACTCACTTGCTAGATATCATAGCCATGAATTGCATCAGCACCTTATCATATCAATATGGACTTCAGCATAGACACTGAAGTAAAAGTCACATTACAATTCACAACGGGTATTTAATTAAAACTCTTTACAACAAGTCCAGCCTTATTAGGTTAGTACATTTCCACCTGCACAGATCTCGAAGATCTACTTGTTCCTAATGGGTTTTACCCTTTCAGAAGTACCCATCAAAGTCCAAAATCCATGATTTACTGAAGTGCGTGGAGTCCATCTTGGGTATGAAATACCTGGTCACCTGGAAGTTACCACTTCCTATGACCTGCTAATAACAAGTAGGGAGAACAGCACTGCCAAGTCATATCCGTATGGGCCTCAGCATAGACAATAAAGTAAAAGTCTCATCACAATGCACAACGGGTATTTGATGAAAACACTTTACAACAAGTCCGGCCTTATTAGGTTAGTACCTTTCCACCTGCATAGATCTCGAAAGATCTACTTGCTCCTATTGGGTTTTACCCCTTCAGGAGCACCCATCAAAGTCTAAAATCTATGATTTGCTAAAGTGTGTAAAGTCCATCTTGGATATGAATCATCTGGTCACCTGAAAGTTACCATTTCCTATGACCTACTGATAACTAGTAGGGTCATCAACACTATGATGCTGACCTCTCTATCACCGTCTATGAGAAAATTGTTCATTACGAAAAACTGCATTTCAATACCGCTCATTCATTATCAATTTTTTGATATATCGGTACTATTAACCCATGTCTGCTTAATAAATACAGATTACAGGTATTCGTGAAAAAACACTGGAAACACACTCAAACACACAGATATGACATTTGTGATTCGACACTGCAACCAGAACAGAAAACCAATCAATATTCAAAGAGTTTCTTTTTGCTACAAACAAGTGTACACATTTTTTTTATCAAGCATAATGCAACAATACAAGTGTGAACACAAACCTCTTTTGATGCATGAACCATGGTGGGACAGCTTAGCACAAGTGGGCATACAAGAATTATGACTTGTGCAAGGGGATGAGGCAAGTGGGTGTGTGATGAGTGAAGCAAAAAGGTGTGATGTGATTTAAAAATAGAATTTCCCTCCAAATCTACAAATCAATATCCAAGTATTTATAAAAGAATCAAACAATACTAGTGAGATCATGGAGAGCACACAAGATCACCATAAGAATACGAGCCCCAACACTCAACAGAAAACCGGTAGAAACCGCTAAATGGCCGCCACCGCTGGTCCCACCAACTCCAAAGTGCTCCAACTTTCTTCTGGTCATTCCATATGTCACATCATCTTATTTTTATTGTTTTTTTTTATTGATTTTGTGCATATAAATACCAGAACAGATAGCAAGCTAAAAGAGATACTTTGTCATACTTTTGTCCAAATTTCAATTTTCACTCTACATTTTTGTTTTAGTTCTTGTACATAATAAATAGGTTTAGACTTGAGCTTTTTTCTTCTTTCTCATCTTGCAACCTCTTAACTGAGCTTGTAAGGTTAGATTTAGTATTTGAGTTCATTATCTTGTACTCCCATTTTGAACATGAATGATGCTTTATTTTTGCAATATGGTTCTTAGTATTTTCTTACTTCTTATTTACTTGCAATTTCCTTTCTTGCAATTTATTTAGTTGTGTTCTTTTCTTTGATCTCTTCACTTTTTGTACTTTCTTATAATGTTGGTTATTAATTGTGAATAGTGTATCTTGTTAGGGAAAGAGAATGGTTATTTAAATTATGTTTTTCTTTTACTCATTTCCTTTGCCTGAGAATTACTAATCGAACTCCGCCCAAATCTCATGCAAGCGCTCCATTAGGCACCCAATCCTACCATGGTAGCGGCAATCCCTAACCGTGACCGGTTGCGTTTGGTTTGACCGGAGGTGATGGATAAGAGACAAGAACGGAAGCACAAGTGTCAATAAACCGGATTTCTTGAAATATCATGTTTAAGCACCCTAATCCAGTTGTTGCCGATTACCACAGCTTCGATAAGTTAAGTAAGGCACAAAGGAACGAGTACGGATTTTCCTAACTTAAACAAACCTATCTCTATTCTTAACAAACGTTTCGTTGCATATATACGTTACACTTAGGTTAGAATTGAACTTATTCGGACCTTTAGCTTAACTCGTGAGAACAAGAACTTAGAATGCACCATCTCCCTGCAGATGACCCGTACTCATCACGGCTAGCTCCACGCGACGCCGTCTTGATTGCGGTTAACTTTAAACTTAGATACGACACGTTAAATCTCTTCCAATCAAATGGAGTTGTTGCCGGTGAGACAGTAACGTTCTTTATTCTTGTGATCTTAGGTTAGTTTGTGTATATCTTGTGCATAACTCTAACACCATTCTGAAAAAAAAACTAAAAATCGAAAAATTTGAAAAAAACAAAAATTTAACGTTTTGATATTTTCTTCTCTGTTATTTGGACCTGCTAACACTTTGAGACTAATTAGAAAAATTAAAGTATAACAATGGGACAATACTAGAACATAGGGAACACTACAGAAAGATGGAATTCCAATTCAAATAGTCGACCGGTGGTTTATTCACATTTCCCACTACCGCCGGCCAATACTTCTCTGTTTGCTCCATATTTTTGTTCTCGGATCCATTGTTCTATTATTATCCCATTTATATTGTTTGATTTTCATAATTTTGAGTGTGCAGGAGTTTGGGCACTCATATCTTTTTTCGCACTAAACATCCGTTTTTCCAATATTTTCAGATTTTAAGGAATTGCAAACTGCGATCGTGTGGAGCAAAACATACATTCAAGTCTAAGGTGATAGTGAACTACGGTGCTAAAGATCCAGGTAGTTTAACCCTGCGCAAGAGAACTTTTCAAATTAATCGCATATAATCCAATGGGGGTTTCTTAACCCAAAACATCTCGGTACATATTTCCTAACACCTTCTTTCTCAAATCCGACGTATCCAGTATTCTATCTTTGTAGGATTCTTTGCAAGTTCGCTGCCAAATACTAAAAAAACTAACCCGAAACATATCGGTACGTATTTCCTAATACCTTCTTTCTCAAATCGGACGCATCCACTGTAAGTATGTCTTAGCACCTCTACTTTGGTATAAAAATCAATATGTGAAGGATTTTAAAAAATTAGAGAGCTAAAGCATACAAACCACGAATTGAACTAGAGATTAGGGTTAGTATCAAAAGCTAAGAGTGTAAAAACCTAAGAGAAAGAGAACTAAAACCTTTGTAGACCACTCTTTCTCTTCAATGGCTCCGTGTAGAAGTCCTTGGGCTCCTCTTGGCTCCACTTGAAACTTGGAACAACTCCGCTTGAAGTCTTTGATGTCTACGATGATCCACCACGGAGAATCTTAAACTCAAACTCTTACTTCACTAAACTAAGTAGAAGTGAAGCTAACAACCTATACAAGTTTGCTAAACTAATATAGATTGATGAAGTGGAATTTTTCTCATTAAAAAACCTTTCTCTTTTTCTTTCTCTTTTTCTTTCTAGGAAAAGCTAGAGAGCTTAGAGGAAGAAAATGAACTAATGACTTTGCTTAAGAAAGATAATGAACCCTTAGAAAAAATCTTAGATATTTAAGATGTGAGTGGAGATTAAAATAATGAGCCATAGTTAAGATATTTTTAGAAGAGTGTAGAAACATTGACTCATTACTACAATTTCCATTTTCTCAAGAACATTTAAATATCTAATATATTTCCATGTGAGTCTAACATAGCCATGTCCAATGTATCATCCACCATGATACATACACACACACACACAATATATATATATATATATATACATACATACATACATAATATACATACATACAAATATAAATATTTATATACATATGTGCATACATAAAGAAAGGAAATATAAATGAGAAATTAGTCATTTTATTAAATCAACACTTGATTTGATAAACCGGTCATATCACATATATACTCCGACTGATCAAAACTGCTAGATTAAAAGACGGTATCACATACTCGTATTTAATCAAGCTCCCGCACATATCTCCATATACACCCCACTTCGTTTCGTTTGAGCTCGAAAACCCCTATTGTGGGACTCTTAAGACTTGTCAATATGCTAGCAATAGGTAACGATCATATCAGATACCTACAAACCGTCAGCGGTACTAGCTGGACGTAACGGCTACCCAGGTATTGTATGAACACAAGAACAACAAGCGAATTTGTTCAAACTCCCGTAGAGCCAACAAGCAACACTTACCGTACAGTCCGGTCTTTTCGTCTGATATGTTGCATATTGAATCTGGGGATGGAATCGTCAAACCCTAATAACTCAATAAATCATACCGATGTGTGGTCTATAATAGGTCAAGAAACTACTGATAACACTTATCAATAAATCTCATCAGCCCTGACCAAGGACTTTCAGTTATAGCCAAACGCGCATAGTACAGTATCAACTCCCAATACCGAGAGAGAAGAAACCCCTCCTATCACCTACTGCCTCCATATGTCTCGGGACAGTACCCAAAAGTCACCTGTTTGCACGACTCGGTAGAGCCATGGTAAGGTGGAAATCAAAGCACGGTGGGAAACACATAAGGCACTATGACGATCTCGGGTCTACAGACTAACATGTACAAGTGTCACCAGAGAACTGCTATTCGACGATAGGTATAATACCATATAGGAATTCTCGGCGAGTCTGTTCAACTCAGTCTCCAATGAGTACCTGTATACAATCTTTGATGTCAAACACCAATGGATATGGGATTATCCATCGCCCCTATACTGGGTCAAGAAACGTATACACTAGTCTACTCTGAAATATCGATACCCTGTCTCGATACTCTCTCGACTGGGAACAGTTAAGGATATGCTTATAGACTACACATGCCCCACTAGTATGATCCGCATCATAGTCATGGTAATCAAGCTGATATCCTAAGGGTTTTATCAACATGTATCAAATGAACAGTAAACATAATCAAGTGAACATCTTAAGATAAAGAACAACCAGATAGCATACTATCTTGTCGAGCAAGAAAGTCCTCTATATATATACATGTCCAAGCATCCACTATACAAATAATGGCCTCTAGGACATACATATATCTAACAATCTCCCACTTTTACTAAGGACAATTATTGGTGTATCTCATACCCAACATCTCAAAAAGTCGTTCATGTTGTTGCTGTGGAAGGGCCTTGGTGAGTGGATCCGTGGTATTATTCTTTGTATCTACTCTCCGAATCTCGATCTCGCGGCGATCAACTATCTTCCGGATCAAATGATATCACCTAAGGATATGTATGGATCGTCGATAGGACCTGGGCTATTTGGCTAATGCCATAGTCCCATTATTATCACAATACAAGTGTATTGGATCAATAATGGTGGGAACTACTCTAAGTTCTGAGATGAACTTCCGCATCCAGGCTGCTTCCTTGGCAGCATCATTTGCAGTAATGTACTCAGCTTCCATCGTCGAGTCTGCAACGGTGTCCTGTTTGGAACTTTTCCAACAAACCGCCCCTCCATTGAGGGTAAATACAAAACCCGAGATAGATTTGCTATCATCCTTATCACTTTGGAAGCTGGAATCGGTAAAGGCTTTCATCTGGAGATCCCCATTACCATACACCAAGAAAATTTCTTTAGTCCTTCGCAAGTACTTAAGAATGTTCTTCATAGCTGTCCAGTGTTTCTCCCCTGGATTGGATTGATACCTGCTTACTACACTAAGTGCATAAGCAACATCAGAGCGAGTACACAACATCGCATACATGATAGATCCTACAGCGGAAGCGTAGGGTATAACACTCATGCGAGCTCTCTCTTCATCAGACTTTGGACAAAAGTCTTTGAGAGAGTGATTCCGTGACAAGCGGGTAAAGTACCTCACTTGGAATCTTCCATACTAAACCTCTTTAGGATGTTGTTAATGTACCTTGATTAGGACAATCCTAACAATCTCTTAGATCTATCTCTATAGATCTTAATGCCCAAAATGCATGAGGCATCACCCAAGTCCTTCATGGAGAACCTTTGTGATAAGAATAGTTTGACCGATTGTAGCATAAGAACGTCATTTCCTATTAAGAGAATAGCATCCACATACAATACGAGGAATGTGACAGTACTCCCTACAATCTTCTTATAAATGCAAGGTTCATCTACATTTTTGATAAAATCAAACTCTTTGATTGTATCATCAAAGCAGATGTTCTAACTCCATGATGCCTGCTTTAATCCATAAATAGATTTAAGCAATCTACATGCCTTTTCGCTGCTCCCACTGTCAATGAAGCCTTCTGGCTGATCCATAAAAACGCATTCGTCCAAATCACCATTTAGAAATTCAGTCTTAACATCCATTTTCCAGATTTCATAGTTGTAGTAAGCAGCAATAGCAAGTAGGATCCGAATGGATTTAAATATTGTGACTGTAGAAAAAGTCTCGTCATAGTCCAATCCCGGTCTTTGACGGAATCCTTCTGCTACAAGTATTTCTTTATAGGTCTCTACATGTCTATCTACACCAATCTTTTCCTTAAAGATCTATTTGCACCCTACGGGTTTTACTCCAGATAGTGCAACTTCCAAAGTCCATATTTTGTTGGTGTGCATGGTCTCCATTTCAGATCTCATGGCATCCAGCCATTTCACTGAGTCATCACTCGTGATAGCTTACTGAAAACTTGTAGGGTCATCATCATCCATGATGCAATCTTCTCTATCACCATCTATGAGGAAACCATAGTATCTCTCTGGTGGGCGAGAAGTCCTACTAGATCTACGGAGTGACTGAGGTTTGTGGGGTTCTATTGCAACTTCAGGTTTAACCAAATCGTCGGTAGTTATTTGTGTCTCTAGAACTTCTTCTAGTTCTATCGCATTGCCATCAGTATTATTTGTAAAAAATTCATTTACTAAAAATGTGGCATACTGAGAAACAAACACTCTTTTTTCCTCCTTGTGGTAGAAAAGATATCCATATGAATGTTTTGGATATCCCATAAATGTACATAGAACCGATCGTGTCTCGAGTTTGTCTGGATTCTGCTTTTTAACAAAAGCAGGACAACCCTATATCCTAACTCGTTTAAGATATAGTCTCTTCCCATACCATATCTCATATGGAGTGGTGGGCACGGTTTTGGTTGGAACCCTGTTCAATAGATATACTGCATTCTCCAATGCATGTCCCCAAAAGGAAAGTGGTAACTCAGTATCACTCATGATTCAATGTACCATATCCAATAGGGTACGATTCCTCCGTTCTGACACACCGTTGTATTGTGGTGTGTAAGAGGGAGTGAGCTGAGAGAGAATCGCATTCTCTTTTAGGAAATCTAGAAACTATGTACTCAAATATTCTCCTCCTCGATCTTATCGAAGTTTCTTGATGCTCAATCCAGTTTGTTTTTCGACTTCAAGTTTATATTCCTTGAATTTTTTGAAAGCTTCAGACTTATGTTTCAATAAGAACACGTGTCCGAACCTCGAGAAATCATCAGTAAAATTTATGAAGTATGAATAACCGCTTCTAGCATTTGTAGACATTGGTCTGCATACATCACTATGTATGAGGCCTGAGATTTCAGTAGCTCTCACTCCGTGTCAAGTAAACAAAGTTTTGGTTGTTTTACCCTTGATGCAAGACGGACAAGTCGCATAAGCTTTATATTCAAAAGGATTTAAATAACCATCTTTATATAGCCTGGTTAGTCTTGTTTTATTAATATGACCAAGTCTACAATGCCATACAAAAGCTTCATTTATATCTGAAATTTTTCTTTTGTTTGTGTGTTGTATGTTGAAAATTGTGTGTTGATTTAGGACGTAAATCCCATTATTTAGTGTACCGTACCCAATCAACTGTTGATTCAGGTTAATGTTCATAACATTATTTTGCAACACAAAATGATATCCATCATTGTCTAACAAAGATATAGATATTATATTACATAGCATGCTTGGTATAAAATAACATGGGTTCAAAACCAATATACATCCCGAAGGCAACCCCAGGTGATACTCTCCCACTGATACAGCATGTACATTGGAACCATTTCCAACTCGGAGAGTGTGATCACCTGTCTTCAAAACTTTGCTATTTCTCAGTCGCTGCACACAATTGCAGATGTGAGAACCCGAACCGGTATCTAATACCCAAGATGTAAAGTTTATAGAAAAACAGTTTTCAGTGACGAACACACCTGAAGTATGAAGCATCGCCATGCTTCTTCTTCTTGAGATCAACGAGTCACTCAGTACAATTTCGCTTTCAATGTCCCAACTTATGGCAGTAGAAACATTCTCCCTTTCCAATATTGCGGTCCCTGATACTACAACCCTGATTTGTCTTTCCCCTTTGTCTTTTTAACTCCACATCTCGGTTTAGTGGTTTCTTCTTCTTCTTTCCCATAGCCTTAGCCTTTGGAAGAAAGAGGGAATGTGCCCATTAATCAGAGACGAAGTTTTCACTGTCTTAAGCATGCTCTCTGCACTTCTCAACATATTGAGAAGTTCAAAAAGTGAATTCTCTATATTGTGCATATTGAAGTTCATTATAAATTGAGCATAGCAGGGGGGACTTGTAGAACTATATCAATATATTGTTCGTTCTCCATGGTCCATCCTAGGTCATCAAGTTCTTCAATAAGTCCTATCATCTTCAAGACATGATCACCGACCGATGTACCATCAGCCATTTTCATCTGAAACAACTTTCTTGATGCCTCGTAACGTATGTCATGAGATTGCTCCCATATAACTCCTTTGTATGAAAAAAGATGGATTGAACATCCATCTTCTCATATTGCTTTTGATGTTCATTATCCATCGAAGATAACGTGAGGCATTTAGCTGTGGCACAATCAATATCCCATATCTTGCAGATCTCCTTATCCACAATAGTGGAATCAGGGTCTAGGATGGGAGGGGCTGGAGCAGTGAGGACATATGCAACCTTATCGTATATAAGGGCAATGTTCACGTTCCTCAGCCGGTCTTTATAATTAGGTCCTGTCAGTTTATTTTTCTCTAATAAAAGCTTAAGTCCAGTCATTGGTATCTGCTATTAGGAGAGAGAAAAGAAAACACTTAGCGAAAGCTCTTGCAAGATTAGATTGGTTATTTATCTTACCTAATCGATGTATCCCAACGCTTTTATCAAATTTTCCTTCAAACCTTAAAAAGAAAATTAGGCAGGATTAATTACATTCTACAAGTTCGCTAACCAGTCAGCCAGGCCAGTGTCGGTACTCCGAGGGAGGATTCTCGTGCCGTCGTACAGACCTAATTAAAATAAACCTTGTTTCCTTAGAGGCTTAACCCCGTTGACACCTTTCTAGACACCTGCTGGATTAGCTAATTGTAAAGTATAAAACTCTCCCGGGAGTAAATTTTACTCACAGTAGGATCGGGATCCAACTATCAATATAGAAGGTATGCAATCTCATTGCAAATTTCAACTCTTGAAACTCCCGATATGGTTTTTACCCCTAGCAGCTTATGACCTTAACTATGGTCAACAAATTATAAGAACTAGTCAAATTCTACCCGTCATTTCGTGATTAATTAGACCCATTCATATAACCTTTAACTATGGTCAACAAAGTCATATGAATGTCCTAATTAATCGCATCATATGCAATATAGGAAGACATCACTTAGCTACCGTACACTACGCCTTAACTATAGTCAACAAATGTAGCACGAATACTAAGTACTCTACTTCTTAAAATGACGGAGGGTTACAGATGGTTTTGATGAAAACCTTTAATATTTTGAACTTGATATCGTTGTAGAACCAAAAAATTTAAAAAGGAGTGGCTTAAGCTCCGTATTTTGAAACTTGCTTTTTCGTAAAAAGGCCGAGTAGGTTTCAAATTTGATTTTACAACATCTTTAAGCTTCTTTTCTTTACATTAATCTCATTAATGTAGTCCCATCATTTAAGTTTCCTAAATATCACAGAAGAAACGAAAATAGAACGTACGTTTATGCCATCCGCATTCGCCACGGGGCCCCGTCATGCACCGTTAGGTTACTTAACTAACGGCAGAGCGGGGGCAGGACTAGAGCGGGTACAAAACATAAGAAATGTTTATTATATATCACATATATAAATAACATTCGTCTCACGCAGTTCATATGATCACATCATAGAGTAACAGCAGCAGAAACAAATATATGAAAATATAGGATATACTAGGAGGTCTGTATTTTTAGATTAAGCCAATGATAAAAAAAATATGGATTCCACGGTCGTGATGAATAGCCAAACCCACACCCCTAGACCCCTAATAGAGCGTCAAACAAGCCTACCAATTCTAGAGTTAGGCGACTAGTCTCGATTCCTCAAGATGGCCCCCCACTGGACTCTGGAACCCGGTTACTTGTGATCCCCACCTTGGGTCTATCCTAATGCGGAAAAGTAAATGTTAGTTATATGTATGCCCTAGAGGCCATTACTGTACATAGGATGTATATTGTGGTGGATGCTGGGACATATATAGGGAGGACTTTCTTGCTCGACATGATAGTATGCTATCTGGTTACTCTTTACCTTAACGTGTATGCTGATTGTCTCTCTGTTACATGTTGGTAAAGCCCTTAGGATCTGTACTTGACTACCTGGACTATGATGCGGATCATACTAGTGGGGACATGGTAGTCCATAAGTACATCCTTGAAAGTCCCTAGTCGTGGGTGTATCGAGACGGGGCATCGATATACCAGAGTAGACTAGCGTATACCTTCTCGACCCATACATATGGGCGATGGATGATCCCATATCCATTGGTGTTTGACATCAGAGATGATATACGGGTGCTCAGTAGAGACTGGGTACACTGGACGGACTCGCCGAGAACTCCCAGATGGTATTATACCTTACGTCAGATGGCAGTTCTCTGGTGACACTGGTACAGAGTAGTCTGTTGACCCGAGATCGTCATAGAGTCTTGTGTGGTTCCCACTGTGCTTTGATTTCCATCTTACCATGTCCAAGAGGGCGTGCAAAACGGTGGTTTTTGGGTACAGTCCCGAGTCACATGGAGGCAATGAGCGATAGGAGGGGATTCGTCTCTCCCGGTATAGGGAGTTGATGTTGCACTGTGTTCGATTGGCTATAACAGGAAGTCCCTGGCCAGGGCTGCTCAGAGAATTGCTGGTAAGTGTTACCAGTAGTTTCTCGACCCGTTATGAGCCTCATATCGACACGACTTATCGAGCTATTGGGGTCTGACGTTTACCACCCCTAGGCGAGATATGCGACATATCAGACGATCAGACCGGACTGTACGGTAGTGTTACTGGTTGGATTCACTGGAGTGTGAGCGGGCTTGCTCGTCAATCTTCAGATCGCTCAATACCCAGGTGGCCGTTACGTTTAGCAGACCGCTTGCGGCTTGTAGGTGCTTGATATGATCATCACCTGCTGCCGGCGTATTGACGAGTCTTTAGAGTCCTACACAGAGGTTTCCTGGCTCAAGCGAAACGAAATAGGAGCGCATATGAGATATGTGCGGGACCGAGAATGATACCAGTATGTGATACTGTATTCGATTCTCGCAATTTGTGACATTGATCGGTTATATGCGATATAGCCGGGTTATCGGATCAAGTGTTGATTCGATAAGTTGTTACTGTTGATATTAGTCGGTTATATGCGATATGACCGGATCATTAAATTAAGTGTTGATTTAATGATTTAATGCATAATTATATATTTGATATATTACTTTGCATTAACTAGTATCGGTTCACTTTAAATGGATTTTCTCACTCGGGTGTGCGCATTGCATATGCGATATGATTTTGTGCACTTGATTGTATCATGTTTGATGATACATGCTTTATGGTTAAGTGTAAAGTATTAAACTATGGTTAAGTGGATGATTAGGGTTTTTACTTATTCATTTATTTATTTCATTTATTCTTTTTGGAAAATAAAATGCAAAGAGAAAAATGGTGGAATTCTTTTGTTCATTCATGAAGCTTCATGAATACTTTGACTTAGTCACCATTTTTGTCTTCATACCTAACCTAACCATTCACTTAACTTGAGTTTAGTCTCTACACATAACCATGGTTGGATTATGATAAGTTTTGATTTTCTTTTCTATTCTAATTAACTTATCATATCATTATCTTCTTCTTCTTCATCTTCAACCTTGAAGAAAGCTTTCTACCAACAATGGTGGAATGTGAAAATGAGTGAGAAATCCAATTCTAATGTGAACCCACTTCCTATTTCTTCATCCTCTACCTCTTGCCAAGTAGTAGAGTGTGTTTCCTTCACAAGTTTTCATGGCTTGGTGAAGGTGGAGCTTGATCTAGTGATGCTTCGACGTAGATCATCTTCGGCACGTTGTCGACGACCTAGCCCGGTCTTTTCTCCGATGAAACCACCGTGAGAGTCATGGTTCGATTTGGACAGCGGAGAGGACTTCATTGCGGAGCCGTGGAGATGGAGCACCGGATCTACAAAGGTTGTATTTCCGTATTCTTGTAGTTAAGTGTTAACTAGTTTCTTTTTCGCCTAGAATTCTAGCCAACGATCCGTTCTAGGGTTTCTCGGCACCGTTTAAATTTGAAATTGGCATGGTTGATGCCTTGTGAGACCTCATTAGGGTGCCTAGGAACCCTACAGTAAATAATATACATCAATGGTGATATCAAGCTCAACCCGGAAATGTCCCAATAAAAGAATATTACATACATTGAATTTACATGAATGAAAAAGAAAATCTCTCATCTCACATAAAAAAAACCCAGCTATTCAATCACAATGATCGTATACATCATATCAGTACAACAACAAAATAATCATCACAGATCATCAACGTAAGTAAATATGTGTATTCCTAATATCGTCGACATATAGCAATGAGATTAGGGCATACATATTACACTTACGGTCGCAAAAAAGAAATGTAAAACTACAAAAGTTGGAATCTGCACAATCCTTAGACATCGCAAACCCGAATTATCTCATATTCCGGATTTCATGCCTAACCCAATAAATCTTACATTTAAGTCTCGAATTGAAAACAACTTTTCAAAAATGAAGTCGGGTAATTAAACAAGATTCCTGATTATCAATGAAACTGAAATGTTAGATTCACAAAAAGCCAATTAATTTTCATAAAACTAATTAGTGTAGATTGCAAATATTGTATGACATATAGTAACTGTCTAGATGATATTAAACATTTCGATCGACATCACAGATCATCATCAAACTACAGATACCTCAACACCTTGAGCCTTACCAAAAATATCCAGAAAAGTGCAAAATATTATTTTGGAGCAGCACAAGAAGAATGAGTCCACAACTCATCAATACTGCCGCGCAACCACCGCTAAACGCTATGTTAGGCCGCGGTTCCACGGCCAATTGATTGAGTTAGGCCCTTGAATTTCCTGGGGCTCCACTATATACCCTGTATGAATTTCTGATTATTTTTAATCTGGAAAATACCAACTTTTGGAAAAATGTACAGAAACTAGTAAAAAACCGTGATTTTGATTTCGATCGAACACTTTTAACGTCGTCTAAACTATCCTAATGCTCTATCCTAGCTCTGATACCATGTAAGTATGTTTTAGCACCTCTACTTTGGTTTAAACATCAATATGTGAAGGATTTTAAAAAATCAGAGAGCTAAAGCACACAAACCACGAATCGAACTAGAGATTAGGGTTACAATCAAAATCTAAAAGTGTAAAAACCTAAGAGAAAGAGAACTACAACCTTTGTAGACCACTCCTTCTCTTCAATGGCTCCGTTTCGAAGTCCTTGGGCTGCTCTTGGCTCCACTTAAAGCTTGGAACAACTCCGCCTGAAGTCTTCGATGTCTACGATGATCCACCACGGAGAATCTTACACTCAAACACTTACTTCACTAAACTATGTAGAAGTGAAGCTAACAACCTATACAAGTTTGCTAAACTAATATAAATTGATGAAGTGGGATTTTTCTCACTAAAAAGCCTTTCTTTTTCTTTCTAGGAAAAGCTCGAGAGTTTAGAGGAAGAAGATGAACTAATAGCTTTGCTTAAGAAAGATAATGAACCCTTGGAAAATATCTTAGATATTTAAGATGTGGGTGGAGATTAAAATAATGATCCATGGTTAAGATATTTTTAGAAGAGTGTAGAAACCATGACTCATTACTATAATTTCCATTTTCTCAAAAACATTTAAATATCTAATATATTTCCATATGAGTCTAGCATAGCCATGTCCAATGTATCATCCACCATGATACACACACGCACGCGCGCGCGCGCACACACACACATATGTGCATACATAAAGAAATGAAATATAAATGAGCAATTAGTCATTTTATTAAATCAACATTTGATTTAATAAACCGGTCATATCACATATATAATCCAACTAATCAAAACCGCTAGATTAAAATACGGTATCACATAATCGCATTTAATCATGCTCCCGCACATATCTCCATATGCGGCCTACTTCGTTTCGTTTGAGCTCGGAAACCTCTATTGTAGGACTCTTAAGACTCGTCAATACGCTAGCAGTAGGTAACGATCATATCAGATACCCACAAACCATCAGCGGTACTAACTGGACGTAACGGCTACCCAGGTATTATACGAACAGAAGAACAACAAGCAAACTTGTTCAAACTCCCGTAGAGCCAACAAGCACCACTTACCGTACGGTCCGGTCTCTTCGTCTAATATGTTGCATATTGAGTCTGGGGATGGAATCGTCAAGCCCTAATAACTCAATAAGTCATGCCGATGTGTGGCCTATAACAGGTCGAGAAACTACTGATAACACTTATCAGTAAATCTCATCAGCCCAGGCCAAGGACTTTCAGTTATAGCCAATCGCGCATAGTACATTATCAACTCCCAATACCGGGAGAGACGAAACCCCTCCTATCTCTCACTGCCTCCATGTGTCTCGGGATTGTACCCAAAAGCCATCTATTTGTACGACTCTGTAGAGCCATGGTAGGGTGGAAATCAAAGCACAGTGGGAAACACACAAGGCACTATGACGATCTCGGGTCTACAGACTAACCTGTACAAGTGTCACCAGAGAACTGCTATTCGACGATAGGTATAATACCATATAGGAGTTCTCGGTGAGACCATTCAGTGTACTTAGTCTCCAATGAGCACCTGTATACAATCTTTGATGTCAAACACCAATGGATATGGGATCATCCATCGCCCCTATACTGGGTCAAGAAACGTAAACACTTGTCTACTCTGGAATATCGATGCCCTATCTCGATACTCTCTCGACTAGGAACATTTAAGTATATTCTTATAGACTACACATGCCCCCACTAGTATGATCTGCATCATAGTCATGGTAGTCAAGCTGATATCCTAAGGGCTTTATCAATATGTATCAAATGAACAGTAAACATAATCAAGTGAACATGTTAAGATAAAGAACAACCAGAAAGCATACTATCATGTCGAGAAAGAAAGTCCTCTATATATATAGATGTCTAAGCATCCACTATACAAAGAATGGCCTCTCGGGCATACATATAACCAACATCCACTATTCTATCTTTATAGGATTCTTTGCAAGTTTGCTGCCAAACGCTAAAAAAAACTAACCCGTATTTGCTGCAGCGCCGCTCTTAAACATAAAAAAAGATTTTTTGATAATTTGAATAACTTTTTCATTGAATTGCGCATTGCATTCTTTAATACGGACTTAAGGGAAAGCGAACCCTACAACATACGGTAAAAGATTTCATCACCTTTTCTATGGCCCACAAATCATAAAATTAAGCATAACGTTTACCCGCACAAATTTTAAAAAGAAACTAGACTTTAAGACTTACTTCGCGCTTATTAGGAGAAGTTGACAGTGTTTAGAACACCGCTCAACAGTATATCGTTCACGGGGTGACTAAGCAAAATGTTCACGACGCAACCGCCCAAAGAGAAAAGGTTTTTCTAATTAAGGAATTTCGTGAAAGCGTTGGAAACCCTCCCATTATCTATACACTTACCTGTCCTCGTGATCAGTATATCTTGAGCCCGTTTTTCGACATAGTTTTACTTCTACAATCAAGTTCTTGAGCAGGTCTAGTCGATCTAAGTGAACCCTAGACCGATTAGGTGTGTGGTATTTGTGTCGTGATTTTTTTTCTTTACCTTTTGTATATATATTTCATTCTTTTGTTAATAACTAAGACAAAACAAAAAAAACAAAAAAAACACTTACAACCTTTTTTCATCCCTTCTTCTTCTTGTCATATCATGGCTACCCCACATCGACCGAATCTTGCCGAACTTTGGTACCCTCAGCCAGATATTTCTTCATATGGCTTTTATTTTGGTAGAACGTCAAATAATCCATCCACCCCAAAGATCTCTTTGAAAGATCGAATAGACGCTTATAAAAACACAACTTGGACACCACAATCCACGTCATATCAACATTTTCAAACTTTCACCCTTTCTTATGTTGATACCTCTTCTGAGGGTAACATGGCAACTCTTAAACCGATGTCCATTACTAAACGTATTGCACAATCCCGTAACCAATCTTTCATTCCTTTCACCACTATGAACTCTTTAGGACAACAATTCCAACCATCTTCTTATCCAGATGTTGATCCTAATCCTCCCTATTCCACACAACTATTTGATTCCTATCAATCCTGCTCGACTTTTACATCCTCACTAGGCATTGCCTCTGAACATCAATTTGGGAGTTTCGTGTATCCGAACGAATTTGAATCTTTTACTGAAACCCCTTCATAACTCATTTCTAGTCTGTAACAATCACTGGAAGAATTTCGGGTAGCTTCATGCCGACAAATTGAGGAATTGAATGCATCCATGGCCGCCCTCATCCAACCTAATGAACAAGCAGCTAGTTTCCAACTAGCTCCGCATTTTACTATATACGATGAGGCAATAGAGCAATTTGATGATTTGAGTAGTGAAAGTGCGCAACCTACCCTTCAAAAGCATGCCTACCCGTTCCCAATTGAATTCCATAACTCCAGTTCCAACATCCTATCAGGTAGACCAAATGATTCACCAAGTGAAGATAGAATATTTGATGAGTTGTTCGAATACATAATGTTTGATTTACCAGACTATGAAGGGTCCCCTTCAAGTAAAACCAATGCCACTTCCTTTGATCTCTATGTATCCACTCTAGAAACCCAACCAATTGAAAACCATGCTTTTGTTGAGATGTTTGAGAACTTTATGTTTGACTTGATTAAGGATATAGATGTTGGGGAAAATTTTGAAGATGCAGCCATAAATTTGGGTGAGTTTTTCTCACCAAGTCAACACTTTCTTTCAGAACCATATGGACATCATCCAAAACCTTTAAATGTTTCTCCTGAACCCCATTTACATCTTGAGGTTATTGATAATGATTTTATCGATTGCATTGATGATCTTGATTTTGCAGAAAATTTTGAGAATATCTTTGAGGATAAACATGTTTTCTTGGATGAATCGGATTTTCCAACTCATCATGTCCCTTCAATTGACTGTGAACATCCTCCTGAACGTTTAACCACTGCCATTCCTCAGTTACTTCCCACCATCATTCTCATTGTTTCCATACCACAAGACCATTTGATGCCTTCATTTCCGTCATCTAGTTCACCAAGTTCGAGCCTATGTTTTCTAGCGAATCTTGAACGGTTTGACCCTTTTTCTCAGCATATTGATAATTTAGTGCAGTTATAAAACTCTAATTTCAAACCACTACAGACTGTACTAATTTATTCAATCAATTTTCAACTTCAAGTTCGCACACTATTTCTTTCTCCCTTCCGTTAATCTCCTCATCTACCGAGACCGTATACCATTCTCATCCACACACGGTCTCGCGTATTTTTTGTTTTCTTTCTCTCCGCATTCTTTCACCAACCCTGGGCTAATCACGATAGAATTTTTGAATGGTTGGTATTAACTTTTATCCTGTGTAAGGCTTTATATACACTGAAACTGTTCCCTCCCCTAACTTTGAACTTCAACGCTTAATAGTGGAAACACTGTTTCAGTTAAGTTTGGGGGGGGAGGGGGGGCTTTTTGTGTATATATTATTTTTCTTTTTTCTGCTATAAAAAATAAGAAGAGAGAACCGACTATTTTGACCCCTCAACAATTTTAACCTTCTCGGTGTAGCATGACAGTGAGGACACTGTCAAATTTAAGTTTGGGGGTGTGCTCGATAAGCATCTCTATCTTTTGCATTCATTTTTATATTCTGCATTTGCATACATATTCAAAAACCCATAAAAATCAGAAAATTTCCAAAACATAAAAACTTTGGCGTCAAGTTAGCTAGTGGGAGAAGTTAGATTCAAAATTCCGACGGTTTTGTTTGATGAGATGGGAATAACTACATACTATTTTTAGATTTTGAAAACTTGAAAAATAACCCTCCTTTGAGTTTAACCGTAGCTAATATACGTCTTTGCGTCATACTACATGTGTCGTGAGTTTGGAAAATGAGATGACAAGTCTGATATGTCTTAAAACTTTTAAATTGATAAACTATTTTTTTAGGATCAAACAGATTTGTTTTGAAATAAGTAATATCAAGAATAGTTTATAAAGTGAAGTGAATATGAAGGGACATTATTGAAGACTTAATAGGAACTAATTATGATGAATAACCCATCTAGAACTTAATTGGAGTGATTACACACCTGATCCACACACACACGTCTTTTATCATGAAAATAATTGAACAACTGGCTATAGCTCCGTTCGTATTGAATTGTTATGATTTTCACGCTAAAATGATTCTTTTTGTTTTAGGGCCTAGGTAACTTTGGCAATTAATTCCGCCGGGGTGTCTCTACACCTAATGCCCTAAAACTAACTGGTTTGGGTATATTGGCCCAAGCTCACCAAGAAGCCTAGAAAGTCCATTTTTTAAAATAAAGTCAAGCAAGAGTTCTCTCTGAGTTAAAATTCCTAACGGTATTTTGTGTGAGAATAATCTTGATAAATGACATGTTTTTATAAAAATATTTTTAAAGGTTCTATCCTACGATAAAGAATAATGCACGTTCACAAAGATGTGTATGATACGAAAACAAGTAAAATGTAGAGTAAAGAATAAGACCTAGTTTCCTGTTAAGGAAAATAGAAATTCTGAATTTGAAACCTAGCTGGAAAACGAAACTTAAGAAAAGAATAATTCTTTATACACTTGTGTGATCCTTCTGAAGTTTTATCCAGTCTTTATTTTATGACATGTTGATTTTAATCGATCTTTTTGAAACATAACGACACTATTTGCACCGCACGTAAAGACGTATAGAATCTTAAGTTAAATAAGAAGTGAGGTGTGAAAAATAAGGGTTCGATATTTCTAATTTAGGATAATAGAATTTCTAGCTTTCATACTAAACCCTAGGGTTAGAATCAACGGTTATTTCGCAAAACTAGCTTGATGGGATTTTGTGGGTGTAATCCGTTGAAAAGCCTCACGAGACAACACTCCTCCTACTAGGGACACCTAAAGGTTTAACAGCTTGTTGCACGGGCTCAGTGCAATCGTGTTCCTTGCGAAAGTGAGGTTAGGTTTTTTTTTGCTCGGGACGAGCAAAAGATAAGTTTGGGGTATTTGTTCATCACGAAAAACAACATTTCATTACCGCTCATTCATTATCAATTTTGTGATATATCGGTACTATTACCCGTGTCTGCTCAATAAATACATATTACATGTATTCATGACAAAACACTGAAAACACACTCAAACACACGGATACAACATTTGTGAATCGACACTGCAACCAGAACAGAAAACTGATCAATATTCAAAGAGTTTCTTTTTGCAACAAACAAGTGTACACATTTTTTATCAAAGCATAATGCAACAATACAAGTGTGAACACAAACCTCTTTTGATGCATGAATTATGGTGGGACAGCCTAGCACAAGTGGGCATACAAGAATCATGACTTGTGCAAGTGGATGAGGCAAGTGGGTGGGTGATGAGTGAAGCAAAAAGGTGTGATGTGATTTAAAGTTGCAATTTCCCTCCAAATCTACAGATCAATATCCAAGTGTTTATAAAAGAATCAAACAATGCTAGTGAGATCATGGAGAGCACACAAGATCACCATAAGAATACGAGCCTCAACACTCAACAGAAAACTGGTAGAAACCCCTAAATGGCCGCCACTGCCGGTCCTACCAACTCCAAAGTGCTCCAACTTTCTTCTGGTCATTCCATGTTGTCACATTATCTCATTTTTTTGTTTGTTTTTGTTGATTTTTTGCCCATAAATACCAGAACAGAGAGCAAGCTAAAGGAGATACTTTGCCATACTTTTGTCCAAGTTTCAATTTTCACTCTACATTTTTGTTTTAGTTCCTGTACATAATAGATAGGTTTAGTCTTGAGCTCTTTGCTTTTATCTCATCTAGCAACCTCTTAACTGAGCTTGCAATATTAGATTTTAGTATTTGAGTTCATTATATTGTACTCTCATTTTGAACTTGAATGATGCTTTATTTTTGCAATATGGTTCTTAGTATTTCCTCACTTCTTATTTACTTGCAATTTCCTTTCTTGCAATTTATTTAGTTGTGTTGTTTTCTTTGATCTCTTCTCTTTTTGTACTTTTTTATGATGTTGGTTATGAATTGTGAATAGTGTATCTTATTAGGAAAAGAGAATGGTTATTTAAGTTATGTTTTTTCTTTTACTCATTTCCTTTGCCAGAGAATTGCTAATCGAACTCCGCCCAAATCTTAGGCAAGTGCTCCATTAGGCACTCTATCCTACCAAGGTAGCGGTAATCCCTAACCATGACCGGTTGCGTTTGGTTTGGCCGAAGGCAATGGATAAGAGACAAAAACGGAAGGACAAGGTTCAATAAGACGGATTTCTCTAAATACCGTGTATAAGTACCCTAATCCACGTTGTTTCCGATTACCACAGCTTCGATAAGTCAAGTAAGGCACAAAGGAGCGAGTATGAATTTTCCTGACTTAAACAAACCTTTCTCTATTCCTAACAAACGCTTCGTTGCATATACACGTTATACTTAGGTTAGAATTGAACTTATTTGGACCATCGGCTTAACTCGTGAGAACAAGAACTTAGAACACACCATCTCCCTGCGGACGACTGATTGTCACGCCTTCGGCATGTCGTTTTTAAGTTCTAAAGTTAACCGCAATCAAGACGGTGTCGCGTGTAGCAAACCGCGATGAGTACGGGTCGTCCGCAGGGAGACGACGCGTTTTAAGTTCTTGTTATGAAGAATTAATGTGAGGATCGGAATGGTTCGATTCTAACCTAAGTGTATATATGCAAAGTATAAATTGTTAGGATTAGAAAGGTTAGTGTAAGTTAGTGAAGTCCGTACTCATTCCTTTATGCCGAAATTAATCATTGAAGCTAGAGTAATTGGCAACAACGTGGATTAGGATACTTAAGCACGGTATTAGTGAAATCCGGCTTATTGACCCTTGTCCGTCCGTTCTTGCCTCTTGAATTTCACCTCCGGCCAAACCGAATGCAACCGGTCACGGTTAGGGATCACCAATACCTTGGTAGGGTAGGGTGCCTAACGGAGCGTTTGCGTAAGGTTTGGGCGGAGTTCAATGGAAAATATCGGGCAAAGGAAATGAGAAAAGAAAATCTTAATTTACATTACCATTCTTTTTCCTAACAATCACCATATTCACAACCCATAAAAACAAAAGAAAGAGAAAATGAAATGATAAAAGAAAAGATTAAAACAACATTGCAAGTAAGTAAATGGCAAGATTGAAATGCAAGTAAGTAAAAGAGATAGAAACTACTAAGAACACAAGTGCAAAATTAAAGCTTTATTAACTTCCATGATGATACAAACCTTGAATTCAATAACCAAAACGTAAACTTACAAGCTCAATGAAGAGCTTGCAAGATCAAGAGAAGGCAAAGAGCTCAAGGGGACAAGCTATGTACAAGAACAAAATGAAAAGAGAGACAAAGAGTAAACTTTATCATAAAATATAAAAGTATTGGACAAAAAATCTCTCCCTTCCCTTGCTCACTGATCTGTAATTATAGGCTCAAAATAAGATTAAACAAGTAATAAAAATAAGATGATGTGACTGCAAGGAATGGACAAAAAAAAGATGGGGACAGTTGGAGCTATGGGGACCGGTAGGGCCAGGCTATTTAGGGATGTCGCCGGTTTTATGGAGGAGTTTGGGGCTCGTGCTTGTTCTGTGATGTTGTGTGCTCTCCACAATTCCACTGGTATTGCTTGATTTCTTTATAGAAGCCTGTGTTGTACTCAGTAGATTTGGAAAACTTGATGCTTTATATCACATCATAACTTTTTAAGCATTAACTCACACACCCACTTGTGCCTACTACTTATCCCCTTTGCATCATGGCAGCCCCACCTATGTCCATGCCATCAAAGAGCTAGTGCACACTTGCTATGTGTTGGACCAAAATTATGTACACTTGCATGTTACAAAAAAAACTCTTTGAATATCGATCGGTTTGCAGTTCTGGTTGCAGTGTCGGCTCAAAAATGTTATATCGGTGAATTTGAGTGTGTTTCCAGTATTGTGTCACGGATACCTGTAATCTGTATTTACTGAGAAGACACTTGTTAATAGTACCAATATATAACAAAACAGATAATGAATGAGTAGTATTGAAATGCAATTTTCTGTGATAAACAAATACCCCCAAACTATCTTTTGCTCGTCCCGAGAAAAACAAAATCCTAGCCTCACTTTCGCAGGGAACGTGATTTCACTGAGCTCGTGCAACAAGCCGTTAAAGCTCTAGGTGTCCCTAGTAGGAGGAGTGTTGTCTCCTGAGGGTTTTCAGCGGATTACACCCACAAAATCCCGTCAATCTACTTTCACAAGTTAACGTCGATTCTACTCCTACAGTTTTAGTATCTAGGTTAGAAATTCTATCATCCTAAATTAGAAATATTCAACCCTAATGTTTCATGCCTCCGGTTTATTCAACCCCAGATCCTATATGTTTTTATAGTTTAGAAAGATCTCGGTATCTCTTGAGTTTTTCTTCTAAAATGTGGTCTCCAGTCAGGGATTTTTATCATCTTTACGAAAAACATAAGTCTTATTCTTTATTCCTATCTTTTCTCCAAGCATTGATTATATACCCCTACGTGTGTGTAAAATTTCACCCTTACACTTAAGAATTCAATTCAAGCTATAGTACCCTTGCCCTAATACCTAATATTACTTCGTTTTGTTAATGATGGACGGTTTTGCTCACACACCTTTCATGTGACTATTAATGCTTCTTGAGGCACTAACAGCCGATTACTAGACGTGTGAGCTTAAAGCGTAAATAGCAGTTTCCAGGTCTTGACTTTATTTATTTTTTTCTTCTCTTTTTTTCTTTATTTTTCTTTTTCATGACCGGCTATATTTTTTAATGATACTCTTTTGGTGGTTAGCTTTAAATACCCTTTTTTCATACTAGGTTTTTAGTTAAGAGTATTTCTAGGTATCCTCTACTATCCCAAGTTTCAAGGTGCATATATGTGCAGTTTGTAGGATATATACTTTCTAAATTTGAACTCAATAATAGAAACTATTTTTCAGATATATCCTTCAGTAAAGCTTTTAATATTTTCCCTTCATCTCGACTTAACTCAAGAACCGAACTCAAGATTACCTACTTCTATAAAAAAAACTGCAAAGACATATAATTACCAAGGTTAAACAGAAGGAGGGTTATCTTTAGGGTTTTCAATTCCTAAGCCTAGGATTTAGTTATTTCTAACGTATCAACTAAACTTTCGGAATAAAAATCTAAGTTACCCTATTAGCCAACTTGACAACAATTTTTTTATATTTTTGTAAATTTTTTCGATTCTTATGTTTTTTTAAATAAGTATGCAAATGCAAAATATACACATGAATGTGAAGGTAGAAAGCTTACCGAGCACACCCCAAAACTTAAACTTGACAGTGCCCTCACTGTCAGGCTACACCAAGAGGGTCAAAATTGTTAGCGCTCCCTTCAAATTTTTTATTTATTTATACAAAACAAAAAGCAAACCAAAATTTATATACACAAAAAGATCCCCCCTAAACTTAAGTAAAATAGTGTTTCCGCTGTTTAAGCGGTGAAGTTCAGGATTAGGGGGGAGAGAACAGTATCAATCTATACAAGGCCTTACACAGGCCAAAAGTTAGCACTAACCATTCAAAAATTTTATCGGGATAAGGCCCGGGCTGGTGAAAGAATGCGGAGAGGAGAAAAATGGAGACTACGCGAGACCGTATGGGGATGAAAGCGGGATACGGTCTCGGTGGAGGAGAAGAATGGCGGAAGGGAAAAAGTAGTGGAATATGAAGTTGAGAGTGAAAATGGATTGAATAAATCAGTACAATCTGTAAAGATCGATGTGAAAAAATGGCTTGTACTAATCTATCAATATGTTGAGAAATGAGATCAAACCTCTCAAGATTCGTAAGAAAACATAGGTCGCCCGAACTTGGTAAACCAGACATAGGTAATGAATGTGATACGGTGGCTTGCGAAGTTAGAACGATGGAAAGGATGGAGGGAAGTGATTGAGGAATGGTATCGGTTAATGATTCAGGAGGGTATACACAGTCAATGAAAGGGATAAGATGAATTGGAAAATCCAACTCATCAACTAGAACTTTTTCATCCTCAATGTTATCCTCAAAATTCTCCTCAAAAATTAACTCATCCATGCATTTATCATCAATATCTAGACGTATATGAAGTTTGGGAAAAATCGTTAATGACTCGGAATGATGTCCACACAGAAGTGAAAGGACATAATGAATTGTAGAGAGAAACCCATCCAAAGCTGTGGGTTCATCATCCAAAATATTCACAGCGTCGATATCCTCAATCAAGTGAAAATAAAATTTCTCAGACACCTCATCAAAAGCATGGATTTCAATTAATTCAAGTTCTAGAGTGGAGGTGTAGAGATCAAAAGGATTGGGATTGGTTTCTCTTGAAATGGTCCCTTCACAATTGGGTAAATCAAACACTACAAAGTCGCACAACTCATCAAACATTCTATCTTCAATTTGTGATTTATTTAGGATACTCGATAGACTTTCAAAACCGGAGTTGTGGAATTCAATTTGCAACGGGTAGGTTTGATTTTAAAGGGTGTACTGCTCACTCTCACTACTCAAATTCTTAATTTGTCCATTCGCCTCATCATATATTGGAAAATTTGGAGCTAGTTGGAAATTAGCTGCCGGATCATTAGGTTGTATGAGGACGGCCATGGACGCATTCAAATCCATCATCTGTTGGCATGACGCTACCCGAAATTCTTCCAACGACTGTTCAAGACTAGACATGAGAGGGGGTTTTAGTGAAAGATTCAAATTCGTGTACGTACGTGAAACTCCCAAAAGGCTGTTTAGAAGCAATGTCTAGGGAAGGTGTGAAAGTCGGGTAGGATTGATAGGAATCGAATGGCTGGATAGGAGTAGGATCAACATTCGGATAAGAAGGTGATTGGAATTGTTGATCAAAAGAATTGGCAATGGTGAAAGGAGTGAAAGATCGACTACGGGATTGTTCGATTCGGTCAGCAAAGGACATTGGTCTTAGAGTCGGAACATGACTCATAAAAGGGGTATCAACATAAGAAGGTGGGGGAGGTTGAAACGGTTGATACGAAGTGGATTGCGGAGTCCAATTGTTTGTCCTAGATTTGTCTATCCGATCTCTCAAAAAAAGTTAGGCATGGAGGGATCGTTCGAAGTTCGACTAAAGCAAGAACCATATGAAATAATGTCTGATTGAGGGTACCAAAGTTTGGCAAGAGTTGGTCTATGTGGGGTACCTATGAAATGAAGAGAAGAAAAAGAAGAAAAGGAGAGGAAAACGAATGCGGTTTTTTTTTATTTTATATGTTAGTTATCAACAAAAGTATGAAATATACATAAAAAATAATCACGACACAATACCACACACTTAATTAGTCTAGGGTTCACCTAGGTCAACTAGACCGGCTTAAGTATTTGGTTGTTAAAGTAAAACTGTGTCGAAAAACGGGCTCAAGATATACTGATCACGAGGCCAGGTAAGTGTAGAGATAAGAGGAGGTTTTCCAACGCTTTCGCGAAGGTCCTTAATTAGATAACCCTTTCTCTTTTGGCGGTTTCGCCGTGAACACTTTCCTAGATACCCCGTGAACGATATACCGTTAAGCGGTGTTCTAAACACAGTTAACTTCTCCTAATGAGCACGAAGTCCTTAAAAGCTCAAAGTCTAATTTCTTTTAAAATTTGTGCGGGTAAACGTTTTGCTCAATTTTGTAAGTCGACGTTGTACACCCCACGAGTTGCGGGGAGGCGGAAATATGAAAAACAATCTTTTTCTTGAAACTAACATCGACTAACCGAAAGGATCTTTGCTAAACTATAACTAACACTATCATAGAAGTAATTAGCTACTATGAAAGAAGATTATACCTAGTGAACCAAGTTCTTCTTCTTCTCGTTAACCACCTCCTCGTCGGCCTCCTCTTTGTAATAGACGATCCACCCGAGAGCTTCTACTCTAAGCTTTGTCTCTAATCTTGAGGTAACTAGGTTACTCTAATTGCTAATCAAAGTCACCTAGGGAATATAGAGTATGATTATGGATTAATGAGTCTTGCTAATCCTTGATCTCAACACATGAGAGGTTAGGATTAGGGTTTGAAGAGAGAGAGCTTGAGGAGAGAGAAGGTGAGAGTGAGAATGAAATGAAATAATGATATCATTTGAATATATGAAGCATAATGATTTATCAAATAAATTAATCAAATGATTTATCAACCATGCTTCATTCATTCATCTTGTGTGATTCATCTCATGAGTCATTAGCCATTAAATGCATCATTAACTCCATGGATGAATCACACAAATGAGTCATTAAATCAATAAATGCAAATGCAACCTTAGCCCCCAAGTCATCAACCTTCTAGAAGCTTCTCGCCAAATTACGAGAACGCCCCTCCTATCCGTGAAAACACGGAAATACTTTAGACTGTATAAATCCAATAATCCAATACTAGAATCTGTCTTAAACCAAAGCTGGCTAGTAAAAACTGTCCGAACATCGTACGTGCATAAATGCACGTGCGTGTCCGAACCCTGTCGTAAAACCATACGACCTCTATATCCTTTCTCCCGGAGCAGGGAAACTCTCTGTGTGGGACTCTAAAGACTCGACTACTACGCTGGCAGTGGGTTTAACCACAGACCGCAAGTGGCACTAGCTGTACGTAACAGTCCCCAGGTAGTTGTCGATAAGAAGGCCGATGAGGAAACCCATCCGAACTCCTACTAAGCCTGATGTGACAATCTCCGTACAGTCCGGTCTGTTCGTCTAGGACTATCGCATATCGAGCCTAGGGGGCGGCAAGCGTCAGTCTCCTAAAAGCGGTATAAGTCGTGTCGGAGCGAAGCCCATTACACCTTTAGAAACTACTGGAAATCCTACCAGTAAATCTCGCTTGCCCTGGCCAGGGACTTTGCGTAATGGCTCTCCAGACACAGCGCGATATCAACTCCCAATACCGGGAGGGACGAATCCTGTCTAACCGCCACTGCCTCCAAGTGCTCGGGACTGCACCCAACTGATACTTGTTTGCACGACTCCTTTGAGCCGTGGTAGGGCAGCAATCTAAGAACAGTGGGACACACTCGAGGCGAAGTAGCAGTGTCAAGTCTGCGGACTATGCTGTACTCATGTCACCTGGAAACTGTTAACTGACGACGGGTATAATACCAACCAACAGTTCCCTGCGAGTCCTGTCCGGTGTACCCGTAACCCAACGAGCACCTGTATACTATCTCCAGTACAACGTACTGATGGCTGTGGGACATACCATCTCCCCAACTGGGATAAGAAGCGTACACACTAGTCTACTCCGGAGTATCGATGCCCTGTCTCGATAATCCTACGACTAGGGACCTGAAAAGGATGTTCTTGTAGACTACCCAGCCCCCACTATTGTGACTGCCATCACAACGCTGGTAGTCAAGCAAGATCCTAATGGCTCTATTAATACGCACACACATATTAAGATAGATATAACCAAGTAGCATACTACCATGTATAGCAAGACTGTTAATATAACTGTGAATATCCCAAGCTTCCATTAAGTAATATACAAGCTAGTATGATACAATAATGGCCCCTAGGGCATATACACTAACAATCTCCCACTTGCACTAGGGCCATGTACTGGCATATCGAAGACCGATCATCTCGAGTAGCCTCTCGAACTGAATCTGAGGTAAGGCCTTTATGAATGGATCGGCAGTGTTCTCCTCTGTAGCAACTCTCCGGACCTCGATCTCCCGGCGATCTATGATCTCCCTGATCAGGTGATACCGCCTTAAGATGTGTCTGGACTTCTGATGGGACCTGGGTTCCTTCGCTAAAGCTATAGCTCCGTTGTTGTCGCAATACTGAGGTATTGGATCACCAATGGTAGGAACCACCTGAAGTTCTGTGAGGAACTTCTTCATCCAGACCGCTTCTTTTGCGGCATCGCAAGCAGCAATATACTCCGCTTCCATCGTCGAGTCTGCAACGGTGTCCTGCTTGGAGCTCTTCCAGCACACCGCCCCTCCATTGAGGGTAAAGACATAACCTGACATGGACTTAGAGTCATCCTTATCACTCTGGAAGCCAGAATCAGCAAAGGCCTCGATCTTGAGGTCTTTTCCGCCGTAAACCAAGAACAACTCCTTAGTCCTTCTCAGGTACTTGAGAATGTTCTTTACTGCGATCCAGTGCTTCTTCCCTGGGTCTGACTGACACCTGCTTACCACGCTCAGTGCGTAAGCTACATCTGGTCTGGTGCACAACATCGCATACATTATAGAGCCTACCGCAGAAGCGTAGGATATAATAGACATGCGTTCCCTTTCCAAATCAGTCTTGGGAGACATCTCTTTGGAGAGGGTGATTCCGTGATAAGCCGGTAAATTACCGCGCTTAGAATCTTCTATACTGAATCTTTTCAGTATAGTGTTGATATACCTGGACTGCAAAAGTCCCAACATCCTCTTGGATCTATCACGATAGATCCGGATCCCCAGAATGTAAGAGGCATCACCCAGGTCTTTCATGGAGAACCTGTGTGACAAGAATCCTTTGACAGATTGTAGCATAGGAATGTCATTTCCTATCAATAGAATGTCATCCACGTACAAGACGAGGAATACAACAGTTCGTGCTACAATTTTACTATATATACATGGTTCATCTGGATTTTTGATAAAGTCATATTCTTTGACTGTTTCATCAAAACAGATGTTCCAACTCCGTGATACTTGCTTTAGTCCATAAATGGACTTAAGCAACTTGCACACTTTCCCGCAGCTCCCACTCTGATTGAAGCCTTCTGGCTGATCCATATAGACGCACTCTTCCAAATTACCATTTAGAAAAGCCGTCTTTACATCCATCAGCCAGATTTTATAATCCTAGAAGGCAGCAATAGCAAGAAGGACCCGAATGGATTTGAGCATAGCCACTGGAGAAAAAGTCTCGTCATAGTCCAAACCAGGTCTTTGACGAAAACCCTTTGCAACAAGTCTAGCTTTATAGGTTTCCACCTGTCCATCTACACCAATCTTTTTCTTGAAGATCCATTTGCATCCTATGGGTTTTACCCCACCTGGAGCAAAGTCTAAAGTCCATACTTTGTTGGTGTACATGGACTACATTTCGGTCCGCATTGCATCTAGCCATCGTACCGAGTCGCCGCTCTGGATGGCCTGCTGGAAGCTAGTAGGTTCATCATCTTCAATGATGCAATCCTCTCTATCCCCATCTATGAGAAAACCGTAGTATCTTTCAGGCAGATGAGACGGCCTACTACTCCTACGGAGGAGTGCGGGAATGTCCTGTTCTTCTTGAACTACTGGTTCTACCAAACTTTCAGTAGTAGTTTGTGGTTCTGGAATTTCTTCCAGTTCTATTTCGCTCCCACTTGTTTTCTTTTCTAAAAACTGCTGTTCTAGAAAATGGGCATTACGAGAAACAAAAACCTTTTGTTCCTCTGCGTAATAGAAGGAATACCCCCTGGAGTTCTTTGGATATCCCACAAACTTACACAGTACTGATCGTGCCTCGAGTTTGTCCGCATGCTGCTTTTTAACAAAAGCTGGACATCCCCATATCTTTAGATACTGAAGATATAGTTTCTTCCCACTCCACATCTGATATGGAGTGGTAGGCACAGTCTTGATAGGAGCTTTGTTCAAAAGATATGCCTCTGATTCTAGCGCATAACCCCAGAAAGATCGTGGTAACTCAGCATTACTCATCATGGAACGTACCATATCCAATAGGGTTCGATTCCGTCTCTCCGATACACCGTTATGCTGTGGAGTATATGGAGGAGTAAGCTGAGAGAGAATTCCTTTCTCTTTTAGGTAACCTAGGAACTCGGCACTTAAGTATTCACCACCTCAATCAGATCTCAGTGTCTTGATACTTTTGCCGGTTTGGTTTTCTACTTCATTCTTATACTTTTGGAATTTCTCAAAAGCCTCGGATTTATGTTTCATCAAGAAAATGAATCCGTACCTAGAGTAATCATCCATAAAAGTAATGAAATAGGAAAAACCACCTCTTGCATGTGTAGACATTGGACCGCATACATCGCTGTGTATGAGTCCTAAGAGCTCGCTCGCTCTTACTCCATGTCCGGTGAATGGAGTCTTTGTCATCTTTTCTTTGAGACATGATTGACAAGTGGCATAAGTTTGATATTCGAACAAATCCAAATATCCTTCTTTATGTAACTTAGTTAACCTTGTCTCATTGATGTGACTCAGTCTACAATGCCATAAGAAAGCTTTATTTAAATCTGGAGACTTTCTTTTTAGTGTGTTCTGGACATTGAAAATCTGTAATTGGTTTAAGACATATATACCGATATCCAGCGTACCGAACCCAATCAAACCATGATTTAGGTGGATGTTAACAACATCGCTTACAAACGTGAAATCATAACCTTCTTTTGATAACAAGGAAACTGATATGATATTACACGTTAAACTAGGTACACAAAAACAGTTATGCAAAACCAAAATATGTCCACTCGTCAATCCAAGGTGATAATCCCCTACGAACACAGCTCCCACGCTAGCTCCGTTAGCAACCTTCAAGGTCATATCACCAACCTTCAGCACTCTACGGTTTCTCAGTGCCTGCAATGAATTGCATATATGAGATCCTGATCCGGTATCCAATACCGAGGAAATAGAGTTGATTGACAGACAATTCTCAATTACTAACACACCTGAAGTCGAAGCCACAGCTTGCTTCGGTTCCTGGTTCTTGGCATTCCAAGCCTTGCAATCCTTCTTCTAGTGTCCTTTCCTATGACAATGGAAGTACTCATCCTTAGCCACTACTGGCACCGCAATCTTTTTCTTTCCCTTCACTCCCACCTTACTAACACCTCCTCTAGGTTTGGTGGCGGTCTTATTCTTCCTTCCTTTGGCCCTAGCCTTGGCCCCGGAAGAAGAAGCACCACGAACAAACATAGCGGGTGTTTCCCTTGCCTTCTGCAAGGTGCCCTCTGCACTCCTCAACATGTTAAGGAGTTCTGGAAGTTCAACTTCTTTTCTTTGAATGTTGAAATTCAGAAAAAACTGGGCGTAGGTGGAAGGAGGGGACTGGAGAATCAAGTCTGTATAGAGCTCGTTCTCCAAAGTCGTCCCCAGGTCTGCGAGCTCTTCTATATAGCCAATCATCTTTAGGACATGTTCTCCTACAGACGATCCGACGGCCAACCTCGCCTGAAACAGGTTCTTCGAGGTCTCGTATCTTGCTATACGAGATTGCTCCCCATACAGATCCTTTGTATGGAGAAATATGGATTCGAGATCCATATCCTCGTGCCTCCTCTGATGTTCATTATTCATCGAGGCAAGCACGATGCACTTTGCCTTCGCACAATCTAACTCCCAGGTTTTGTGGATTTCTTTATCCGCATTACTGTATTTAGGACCAGGGACAGCAGGTGCCTTAGTGGTAAGGACATACCCCAATTTGTCATAAGTCAAAGCCATCTTGACATTCCGCAGCCAATCTTTATAGTTTGGCCCTGTCAATATTTTTTTCTCAAGTAGTAACTTAAGTCCTGTCATGTTTTGGGTCGCTGCAATGAGAGAGAGAGGGAACACTTTAGCATGATGCTCTTGCAAGTTTAGAGCGGTTTTTAGTTTATCTAAACTAGATGGCTCCCACTGTTTCTCGAATCCCTCCTCAAACTCAAAAGGAAGAACTAGCCAGGACTATTCTCACCGTACAATACTTGCTTAACCGTTCAGCCAGGCCGGTGTCGGTACTTCGAAGGAGGTTTTCCAACGCTTTCGCGAAGTTCCTTAATTAAATAACCTCTTTTCTCCGGGGGCGTAGCCCCGCTGACACCTTTCTCGGCACGTACTTGGTTTATAGCATTGATCGTTAAGTGACGAATCTCCTGATGAGTAGCATATACTCACAGTAGGATCGGGATCCAAATATCATCGTGTGATAACGCTTAAGAAATCCTACCAACATTTATCATACTCCAAATGGTATGCATCTCTTTGCAAATTTCAGTTTCTTTAGAAATTCCCGATATAAATTTTTGCCCCATGCTCTTATGACCTTGGCGTTAGGTCAAAATGTCATAAGTCACATGTTAAGTTCTACCCATCATTATCTTGTTAATTTGAACCCATCCGTACATACCCCTGACGTAAGCCAAATGATAATACGACTGTCCCAAACTAACTCATCTATCTATGCAACAAATGAACACCCAGCAGCTACCAAACACTATGCCTTGGCTTTAGGTCAAAATACATAGCTTGAATACTACTGAATACCCAAATGAAATGACGGAGGGCTACGAATGGTTTTGGCAAAACCGTGAACGTAGTGAACTTTATATGATCGAAGGAACCTGATAGCTTTTTAAAAGGAGTGGTTAAAGCTCCGCAATTAAAAAATATCCTCTGTTTTAAAATAACCGAGTAGTTTCTTTTAAACTGTTCCAACGATTCAACTTTGGTTTATTTTCTTTGCATTAATATAATGCGTCCCATCAATTAACCTATCATTGCAGAAAACAACGAAAATACAACGTCCTCTTATGCCATCCACATTCGCCACTGGGTCTCGTCATCGCCCGTTAGGTTACTTAACTAATGACAGAGCGGGGGCTGGGCTAGCGCGGGTGTAAAACATAAGTGACGTCTAAATAGCTATCATATATAGATATTGTACATTCGTCAGACGCAATAATAGGCATTCCAGATCATAAATGAACATTATTGGATATACAAGCAATCCGCGTTTTCTTTGAGCCTGCAACGAAAGACGGATTACACAGTTGTGATGAATAGCCATTACCCCACCCTAGACCTCTACGGGTATGGAAAACTACCCACCAAGTACCCGAAGTGAAGCGGTCTCCCTCAACAACGTGAGTAGGCCACTAAACACTTCAAAGTACCCGGTAGTTTGTGCACCCCACCTTGGGTCTATCCTAGGAGCAAAAATCAGTAAATGAAATAATACAACGGTAGCTACAACCACAACCTGGATGTGCCCCGCAAAAGAATATTACATCATATTACAATTTACATCGAATGAATGAATATTAAACCCCATCTCAAACCCCGGCTAATCATCACAACGATCCAATCAAGTTCATAAACGCAAACAGTAAAATCATTACAGAAATGTGCAACCCCCTGCCAACCGACATACTAGCAGTTAGGGGAGGTTTACGAACACATTATACAATTCACAGATATAATCTAATTAGCCAAACATCGTAGAATTTCGATCGAGCAAACACAATTGATTCTACTCCAAAAACTTCTCTGTGCACCTGAGACTTGAGCAGAAACAAAACATTCCAGAAAGAACAAAATTAACACAGAAGAGTTACTGGGGAAATTTGAGTCAACTCGGCTTCAACTCAGCGGCGGATCCACGGCGGATCGGTTGGATCGGCTGCGGTTCCGCGGCGGTTTGGCCGAGTTAGGACCCCAAATTTCTCCAGTGTTCTTAAGTTTCCCTGCTTGTAATTTTAAGGGTCCCTGAAAAATTTTTAGACCCCGTTTTAAAATCGACAGAAACTTGATAAAAATGATGTTTTTTCCGGTTCGTTTTGCGATCGAATTTCTAACGACTTTGCTAACAAGTTAGTTATTGTTTAGCGAGTCTCTGATACCACTGTAAGTCGACGTTGTACACCGCACGAGTTGCGGGGAGGCGGAAATATGAAAAACAATCTTTTTCTTGAAACTAACATCGACTAACCGAAAGGATCTTTGCTAAACTATAACTAACACTATAATAGGATTAATTAGCTACTATGAAAGAAGATTATACCTAGTGAACCAAGTCCTTCTTCTTCTCGTTAACCACCTCCTCGTCGGCCTCCTCTTTGTAATAGACGATCTACCCGAGAGCTTCTACCCCAAGCTTTGCCTCTAATCTTGAGGTAACTAGGTTACTCTAATTGCTAATCAAAGTCACCTAGGGAATATAGAGTATGATTATGGATTAATGAGTCTTGCTAATCCTTGATCTCAACACATGAGAGGTTAGGATTAGGGTTTGAAGAGAGAGAACTTGAGGAGAGAGAAGGTGAGAGTGAGAATGAAATGAAATAATGATATCATTTGAATATATGAAGCATAATGATTTATCAAATAAATAAATCAAATGATTTATCAACCATGCTTCATTCATTCATCTTGTGTGATTCTTCTCATGAGTCATTAGCCATTAAATGCATCATTAACTCCATGGATGAATCACACAAATGAGTCACTAAATCAATAAATGCAAATACCACATTAGCCCCCAAGTCATCATCCTTCTAGAAGCTTCTGGCCAAATTATGAGAACGCCGCTCCTATCCGTGAAAACACGGAAATATTTTAGACTGTATAAATCCAATAATCCGATACTAGAATCTGGCTTAAACCAAAGCCGGCTCGTAAAAACTGTCCGAACATCGTACGTGCATAAATGCACGTGCGTGTCCGAACCCTGTCGTAAAACCATACGACCTCTATATCGTTTTGCCCGGAGCAGGGAAACTCTCTGTGTGGGACTCTAAAGACTCGACTACTACACTGGCAGTGGGTTTAACCACAGACCGCAAGCGGCACTAGCTGTACGTAACGGTCCCCAGGTAGATGTCGATAAGAAGGCCGATGAGGAAACCCATCCGAACTCCTACTAAGCCTGATGTGACAATCTCCGTACAGTCCGGTCTGTTCGTCTAGGACTATCGCATATCGGGCCTAGGGGGCGGTAAGCGTCAGTCCCCTAAAAGCGGTATAAGTCGTGTCGGAGCGAAGCCCATTACACCTTGAGAAACTACTGGAAATCCTACCAGTAAATCTCGCTTGCCCTGGCCAGGGACTTTGCGTAATGGCTCTCCAGACACAGCGCGATATCAACTCCCAATACCGGGAGAGACGAATCCTGTCTAACCACCACTACCTCCAAGTGCTCGGGACTGCACCCAACTGCTACCTGTTTGCACGACTCCTTTGAGCCGTGGTAAGGTAGCAATCTAAGAACAATGGGACACACTCGAGGCGAAGTAGCAGTGTCAAGTCTGCGGACTATGCTGTACTCATGTCACCTGGGAACTGTTAACTGACGACGGGTATAATACCAACCAACAGTTCCCTGCGAGTCCTGTCCGGTGTACCCGTAACCCAACGAGCACATGTATACTATCTCCAGTACAACGTACTGATAGCTGTGGGACAGACCATCTCCCCAACTGGGATGAGAAGCGTACACACTAGTCTACTCCGGAGTATCGATGCCCTGTCTCGATAATCCTACGACTAGGAACCTGAAAAGGATGTGCTTGTAGACTATCCAGGCCCTACTAGTGTGACTGCCATCACAACGCTGGTAGTCAAGCAAGATCCTAAGGGCACTATCAATACGTCCACACATATTAAGATAGATATAACTAGGTAGCATACTACCATATTTAGCAAGACTGTTAATATAACTGTGAATATCCCAAGATTCCATTAAGTAATATACAAGCTAGTATGATACAATAATGGCCCCTAGGGCATATACACTAACAAATTTCGTGATTTGTGGGCCACAGAAAAGGTGATGAAATCTTTTACCGTATGTTGTGGGGTTCGCTTGCCCTTAAGTCCGTATTAATGGATGCAATGCGCAAATCAATGAAAAAGTTATTCAAACTATCAAACAACCATTTTTATGTTAAGCATGGCACTGCAACAAATACGGGTTAGTCAATTTTAGCATTTGACAGCGAACTTGCAAAGAATCCTCCAAAGATAGTATATTGGATGAGTCGGATTTGAGAAAGAAGGTGTTAGGAAATACGTACCAATAAGTTTTCGGGTTAAGAAACCCTCGTTGAAGTTGAATCCGGCTAATCTGAAAAGTTCGCTTGTGCGGGTCAAACAACCCAGATCTTTGGCACTGTACTTCGCAACCACCTTAACTTTGAATGTACACTTTGATCCACATGATCGCAGTTCGCAAATCCGTCAAAATCTGAAAATGTCGGAAAAATGGATTTTTAAAGCGAAAAAGCGATATCAATGCCGAAACACCTGCACACCCAAAATTATAAAAATCAAACAATAAACTTGGGACAAAATTAGAACACTGGAGCAAAGAAAAAAATTTGGAGCAAATGGAGAATAAAAATCCGGCGGCACCAGGGTTTAGTGGGATCTTGCCGGTCTTCCTTTAGAGTTGGGGCTCCAAATTTCTTCTGATGTCACAATGTTCTACTAGTGTCAAAATGGTATTGTTTAACTTTTTTATTTAATTCCAGAGTGGTACAAAGTCCAATTTCCAGAGAGCAAAAAGTTAGGTTTGTTAATTTTTGTTTTGGTTTTGAATTTTTTTTATTTTTTAGTTTGTTTTTAGAATGGTGTTAGTGATATAAACAAGATATACAGAAATTATCCTAAAATAACAAGAATAAAAACGTTACCGTCTTCCCGGCAACGACACCATTTGACTGTCACGCCTTCGACGTGTCGTTTTTAAGTTCTAAAGTTAACCGTAATCAGGACGGCGTCGCGTGTAGCTAGCCGCAATGAGTACGGGTCGTCCGTAGGGAGACGGTGCGTTTTAAGTTCCTGTTATGACGAGTTAATGCGAGGGTCGGAATGGTTCGATTCTAACCTAAGTGTATATATGCAAAGTATAAGTTGTTAGAATTAGATAGGTTAGTGTAAGTTAGTGAAGTCCATACTCATTCCTTTGTGCCGAACTTAATCATTGAAGGTAGGGGAATTGGCAACAACGTGGATTAGGGTACTTAAACACGGTATTAGTGAAATCCGGCTTATTGACCCTTGTCCGTCCATTCTTGCCTCTTGACTTTCGCCTCCGGCCAAACCGAACGCAGCCGATCACAGTTAGGGGTCACCGATACCTTGGTAGGGTAGGGTGCCTAACGGAGCGCTTGCGTAAGGTTTGTGAGAAGTTCAATAGAAAATATGGGGCAAAGGAAATGAGAAAAGAAAACCATAACTTACATTACCATTCTTTTTCCTAACAATCACCATATTCACAACCCATAAAAGCAAAAAAAAAGAGCAAATGAAATGATAAAAGAAAAGAATAAAACAACATTGCAAGTAAGTAAATGGCAAGAATGAAATGCAAGTAAGTAAAAGAGATAGAAACTACTAAGAACCCAAATGCAAAATAAAAGCTTTATTAACTTCCATGATGATATAAACCATGAGTTCAATAACCAAAACATAAACTTGCAAGCTCAATGAAGAGCTTGCAAGATCAAGAGAAGGTAAATAGCTCAAGGGGAACAAGCTATGTACAAAAACAAAATGAAAAGAAAGACAAAGAGTAAACTCTATATAAAAATATAAAAGTATTGGACAAAAAGTCTCTCCCTTCCCTTGCTCACTGATCTGTATTTATAGGCTCAAAATAAGATTAAACAAGTAATAAAAATAAGATGATATAACTGCAAGGGATGGATAGAAGAAAGATGGGGACAGTTGGAGCTAGGGGGACTGGAGGGGCCGGGCTATTTAGGGATGCCGCCGGTTTTATGGAAGAGTTTGGGGCTCGTTCTTCTTCTATGATGTTGTGTGCTCTCTATAATTCCACTGGTATTGCTTGATTTCTTTGTAGAAGCCTGGGTTGTACTCAGTAGATTAGAGGGAAACTTGATGCTTTATATCACATCATAACCTTTTAAGCATTAACTCACACACCCACTTGTGCCCACTACTTGTCCCCTTTGCATCATGGCAGCCCCACCTATGTCCAAGCCATCAAAGAGCTAGTGCATACTTGCTATGTGTTGGACCAAAATTGTGTACACTTGCATGTTGCAAAAAGAACTCTTTGGATATAGATCGATTTGCGGTTCGGGTTGCAGTGTCGGCTCACAAATATTATATCCGTAAATTTGAGTGTGTTTCCAGTATTGTGTCACGGATACCTATAATTTGTGTTTACTGAGCAGACACTGATTAATAGTACCGATATATAACAAAACAGATAATGAATGAGTGGTATTGAAATGCAGTTTTGTGTGATAAATAACGACCTGTACTCATCACGGCTAGCTACAGGCAATACTGTCTTAATTGCGGTTAACTTTAAACTTAGATACGACACGATAAATCTCTTCCAATAAAAAACCAAAGTATCTCTCAGGTGTCTGAGGTCACCTACTAAAATCTGCGGAGTGCTTAATGGTTTGTCAAGTCTAATTGAATTTTTAGGTTTTACTAAATTTTCGGTAACGTTTGTGGTTTTGGAATCACTTCCAATTCTACCATACTCCCACTAGTTTCTTTTGCTACAAGATTCCTTTTATAAAAAGGTGTTTAGTCAAGAACAATGTTACTATTGATCTTGAAAATGGTAGAAACAAAATCCTAGCGAATGCTTGGGATAATCCATAAAACGCCATTACCAAAGTGTTCCTCGAGTTTGTCCAGATTCTGCTTTTAAACAAAAACCAAATAACTCAATATTTTAACAATCTCAAGATATCTAACTATTCTATATCCATATAGAATCAGGGCACCAATTTAGATGGAACCAGATCCAAATGTCATGCAGCTATTTCCAGTGCATATCACCTAATGGAAAAAGGCCAATACATCATTACTCATCAAGGAGCATACCCACGGATGAGTAACCTACGAGAGAATCAGTTTCTCAATATTACTATGATGGAATACCTAGCATAAGTATCTATATCTTCGATTATCTCAATGAATCCTGATACTTCCAACATATGGTTCTCTACTTTATTCTTATAGCTATAAACTTCTCAAAATCATTGGACCTTGCATTACAACGAATGCGTGTCTAAAACTAGAGAATTCATAGGTAAACCTGAATGAAGTAAGAGTGCCAACCCCTTGTCTCGAAAGACACTGGATAACATACATTTCCATGTATAAGTTCTAAGAGTATACTAACTCAAATTATGTGTATTGTAAGTTGAAAACTGTTTTTTGGTCGAGAATGTCTTACACCGTTATTCAATGCACATTATCTTATCCTCAACTGATAAAGGTAAATGTTTACAACACAATTTTCAAAATGTATATCTCACTTTATAAAATAAAGGTACAGATATTTTATTTAAAAATTTGGTGCATAACAACGGTTATTCGAAACCAAATATTTACCGTCAGGCAAAAACCAAGCAATCTTATCCAATATCACCAATTTCAATGAATTCCGATATTTGAGGATCAAATCGTCCATTTCCTAATATTCTACTCCTACTCATCATCTGTAACACCGTACAGATGTGAGATCCAAAACTGGTAAATACATACCCTGGAGTCAGAATTGATTGGGAAAACAGTTCTCTATTACAAGTACACAGAAATACTGAAACAAGAAAATGTTTCATAGGGAGTGGCTAGGTATTCTTAGTAATCCATTTTCCATTATCCAGATTCATGACAGTAGTCGCAATTTTCCTTTGCCTTCACTTCACTCCCTTTATATGTCTCTACATCTTACCTTCTGCACACCGTGCTTAGGCTAATTGATTTTCTTCCTTCCCTATCTGTCGGCACCAGCCTAAGATTTGGAAGAAGACTATCCAATAAGTGTAACAGGTGTACTCTCCTAATGAAAGGAGCTCCAACTACCTGATAGAAAGTAAAGGGAAGAGACAACCGAATAATCCTATTCGATTTCTCCAGAACCTGTGGCCATCCTCGACTGAAATAACTTCTTCGAGTTCGTATGTAACTATACGATGGTCGTTCCAAGAGATATGGATCATCGTAGTGATACGATGTGTTCTGAAGAAATGCAAAGGGTAAAGTAGGAGTGGCAGGGATATATGCGACTTTGTCGCGAATCAAGACAAGCTAAAGCCAAAGGGTGTAAAAAGGTTCGGTTAACTCGGTTCATGATTTTTAAGGTAAGTCATTGGTCGTTGTACCAGAGAGAAAGAAAAGAAACACTCAGCATGCACTCTATCAAGATTGGATTTGTTATCATTTTATCTAATCAGGATGGCTCCTACTGCGAATTCTCCTTCAAACCCTAAACGGAGAACTAGTCGGGATCATTTACACTTTACAAGTTCGCTAACTGTTTAGCCATGCCAGTGTTGGTACTCTGAGGGAGGTCCCCCGTGCTTCGTACGAACACATTTAATAATCTTGTTTCCGTAGAGGTGTAATCTCGTTAACACTTTCTAGACACCTAATAGGTATAGCTAATTATGAAGTGTAAAATCTCCTGAGAAGTAATACATACTCATCAGTAGGAATCGGGACCCAACTATCATCATGTGATAACCTGACAGAAACTACTCAAGTCACCACACTCCAGAATGTATGTGCATACCTGGCAAGTTTCCCGTATGTTTGAAACTCCCGATATGGTTTCTGCCCCGAGTGGCTTATGACCTTGACGAAGGCCAACAAACCATAAGTCGCAAGTCAAGTTATACCCGTCATTGTCCTGATTAATCTAAACTCACCCATACTCGCCCTTGATAAAGGCCAACAAGGTTATACGACCAGCCTAAATTAATGTATCTCTATGCTGTAGAAAAGTAACACATAGTTACCATACACTATGCCTTGACGAAGGCCAACAAACATAGCATGAATACTAGGCTCTACCCATCTAAAATTATGGAAGGCTATAGCTGGTTAAACACCTTTAACGTAATGAACTTGATATCGTAAAAGGAACTCGAATGGCATTGAAATAGAGTGATTTAATCTCCGCTTTTTAAAACTAGTGACATAAATCTGTAAGTCCACGGTAGCGCCCCGGCCGTCTAATAGACGCCAAATGCGGAACAAAAACTTTTTAGAAACTGGCACTATCGTGTACCGTAACCCGGATCTGCCATTAAAGCTAAACTAACAAATTACAAAGTGGGTAGAAATGTTATACCGAACGATACGAGTCCTTCGGTCTTCAACCATCATCCCACGCTTGTTGCGGCTGCTCCGATCTTCTTGAACTCCGGTCTTCTCGTCCAGGTGGCACCACGTCGACGGATCTTTAAACAGGCTCCCGCCTCTGAACCGAGGCAACTCGGTCGTCAAGTTTGCTAAAAGAGACGACCAAGATGATGTAGAGAATGTGTAGAACACTTTGTCTCGTTACGTCCAAGGCTATGGACAAACGGTTATGAAAGTTGCCAATTGGAATCGGGTAAATGGAAATTGAACTATATGAAATTTCCATACACTAAACTATCATGATCTTTTGCAAAAATGAATGAATCAAAATTTTCTTTTTGCTTCCCATAAGGGACCGGCCACAATTATAGAAGAGGGAGAGTGAGTGTAGGAGCTAGGAGGGTGATCATAAGGAAATGAAAGAATGAGTCACCATGACACCTAGTATGAACATAATCAATGCAAACCAATCACAATTAACCTAGTCACCTTGTCATTAAATGCACCATTAATGACCTAATGACTCACAAGCCTTGTCACCCTCTCTAGAACCTTCTAGAACACTGACTCACCTCATCAAGAAAAGATAAATCCGCATTTAACCGACTGTTAAATACGGCTGATAGAAAACTGGAAACTGGCAACTTCCAAAAAGCGATCCTGAAACGAATTTTAGGATAACCCCGTAATGGTATAAACATACCCTCATTTGTATTACGACCGAATACAAATGCAACCGAGACAAAGATATTATATCTACACAGTATAATACTCGGATCCGGCTTAAACCAAAGCCGACCAGTATTATCTGCCCGAAAAATGACACGTGCGAAAACGCACGTGCATTTTCCGAACCTTGCCATAAACCCATACGGCCTCTACAACGTTTCGCCCAAACTTGGGAAAGTGTCTGTGGGGGACTCTAATGACTCATCAACACACTGGCACTGGGTATAACCTCTAGCACGTCAGAGGTACGAGCTGTACGTAACGTTTGCCTATGTATTGATTGGAAGGGAAGCTGACGAGCGAACCCATCTATAAACCCTACTGAGCCTGACAGTGACAATGTATATATAGTCCGGTCCGTTCGTCTAAAGAGTATCGCATATCGAGTCTAGGGGGTGGATAATATCAGACCCCTAATAACGCGATAATTCGTGTCGGTATGAAGCCCATCACCACCTGAGAAACTACTGATCCAAATCAGTAATTCTCCACTATCTTGGCCAAGGATTTCAAGTGATGGCCACCCATGCACTGTGCGACATCAACCCCCAATACCGGGAGAGACGAATCCTCGACGATCCGCTCACTGCCTCCATGTGGCTCGGGACTGTACCCAAAAAATACCTGTTTGCACAACTCCTTTGAGCGTGGTAGGGTAGGAATCAAAGCACAGTGGGAACTCACACGAGACAAATAACGATCTCAGGTCGACAAACTAACCTGTACACATGTCACCAGGGAACTGCTATCTGACGATATGTATAATACCAACTAGCATGTTCCCGGCAAGTCCTGTCCGGTGTACTCATAACCTAATGAGCACCTGTATACATCTTAGGTGAACCAACTGACACCAGTGGCTTGTGAGACCGGCCACCGCCCCTCATCGGGGTCTCGACTGTATACACTAGTCTACTCTGGAGTATCGATGCCCTGTCTCGATACATCCCATGACTAGGGACACTTTTAAGGATGTACTTACAAACCCCAGCTCCCACGTATATGATCGCCATCATACTGCTGGTAGTCAAGCAAGAATCCTATGGGATCTATCATCATGCAATAGTGAACTAAAGCATGTATACGATGATAAAGTCAAACCAGATAGCATACTATCATCTTGAGCAAGACTGTCATATCGGTATAGGTCCTGCCTCAATCATTGCAATCACGTACCTGCGATCCAATAATTGACTTTGAGGGCACTATCTCCAACAATCTCCCACTTGCACTTAAGGCTAATTATTGCGATGTCGCATACTCACAGCCCGTATGATACCGAACATCCAACTCCTCTACTAATCAGTTTCACAAAGCTAGTTTGTAAAACTCTTGTGTTCGAGAAATGGCCTCAGTGAGTGGATCCGCCCTGATGTTTCTTTCTATGTCTCTCTTAATCTCAAATTCGCGGAGAAAGCCATCTCCCGAATCGAGTAATACCTGTCTTAGAATATGTCTGAATATCTGATGGGACCTAGTTCATAAATGAACTCCAAATCCAAACTTCTTAGACTGTATCGATCACTGAACCTAATCAGTATCCAGCACCATGCCTCCCACAGTATCCTCTTGGACCACCTGTCCATAATACTGTCCCTCATCATAGGGAAAACTATAACTCTGACAATCACTCTGTCATCCATGTCACCTCTGAAGCCTGGAATGATAACCGTCTCCCGAAGGAGGCTACCGTCATCAAATTTGTAGAACAAGCACTTATGTTCTAAAACTGCTTCCTTATGTTTCTTCAGGATTGGATTAATATAAACTTATCGCAACTAGTGTAAAAACAACATCTGGTGTGGTACTTGACATCTCACGATTGACTCAATTGCCTAAGCAAGTGATCTGCCAATCATGCACATCCCTCTCCCCTTTAGTCTGTAAGACACCTTTAGAGAGGGTGACTCCATCACCTGCAGGTACACCACCATGCCAGGAGTCATTTATTCTAAATACCTTTAGAATATTGTCAAAGTACCTACATTGGGAAACTACCCAAATCAAGATCTAAAACCATAGATCTAGAAACCAGAATGTCTGATATTATATCCATATCCTTTGTGGAGAAACAACTGTGTGACGACCACAGTACAATCGATCGTAATATAGGAATTTTACTTCCTACTCTGTGTATGTCATCCAAATACCAGGACATCACACCCTACTACCTTCTTAACAGATCCATCCCCTATTCTGATGAAGTCAAACCCGTGACTGTCACATCAAAAATAGATGATCTTATCTCCGCTATCTTTGCTCAAGCCTATAAATAGACATAAGCTACTTGCCCACTATGCTTCCGCTGCTCCCACTGACTACGACAATCCTCTGGCAGAATAATATATATACGTACACTTCTAAAGCTAGTTTAGAACGACGCTATACTTATCCTCCTGCCGGGTCTCATAGTCTGGAACAACAGTAGTATCAAGTCTGGGTAAATAAGAACCTCCCTGTCACCGTCCTTGAGGCTACCGGAGTACCTCTCGGGTGTCTGAGGTTACCCACTATGTCTGCGGAGTGGCTATTGGAATGTCTAACCTGATTGAATATATAGGTCCTATTAAATTTTCCGTAATCGTTTGCGGTTCTGGAATCACTTCCAGTTCTACCATACTCCCACTACTGTTTTCTGAAAAAATCCATTTTAATAAAACTGTGGCGAGTCAAGAACAATATCACTATTAATCTTCCAGATGGTAGAAATGTCAACCCTCGTCAAAGCCAGGGTCAACCCACAAACTGCCATTACAGAAACGTGCCTTAAGTTATCCAGTGTCTGGTTTTAACCATAAGCTGGACAACTCCCCTTACCTTAATATCGTTAAGATATGAACTATTCTATATCCAATATAGAAACAGAGGCACTAATTTAATTGGAACCAGATTCAAATCATGCAGCTGTCTCCAGTGCATAACAACTTAATGGAAAAAGGCTAATCAGCATTACTCAACTTAGGAATCCATCCAATTACGGGTAACCTGAAAGAGAAACAAGTTTCAAAACCATTACTATCATCTGAATACCAATCACAAGAATCTACATCTTCTATCTTTTTGAAGAATCCTGATACTTGCGACATCTGGTTCTCTACTTTATTTTATACCCACAACTTCTCAAAACTTAGACATTGTATTTCTACGAAACACTTGTCTAAAAACTAGAGAAGTCATAAGTAAACAGAACATAGTTCGAGGACCTACCCCTTTGTCCTGATGGACACTGGACAACATACAATACTCTGTATAAGTCCGCTGAGTTCAAATAACTCAATACCTGTGCATCGTAGGTTGAAAACTGTACCCAGGCGATTTCCTCAAATATCACCAATTACAACGAATTCCGATATAATGAGGATGATCTCCTAATTCCCAATAACTTACTCCCACTCACCATCTGTAAAAATTCATACAGATATGAGAATGAAACCTGGTAAATACATACCCTGGAGTAAGTATGTAATCGGGAAATCAGTTTTCTTTTAACAATGCGCAGTGTAACTGAAACATTAAAATGTCTCGTACGGGTATCCTGGTATTCTAGTAATGCCTCTTCCATAAACCAATTCATGACTATAACCGTATATTTCTTTGCCATCTCTCCAAATCCCTTTATTTGTCTTTAGTCGTTACCTTCTGTACACCTTCGTTAGGCTAAATGTTTTTCTTCCTTCCCTACCGTTCGGCACCAGCCTATGCTTTGGAAGAAGACTATCCAGTAAGCATAATAGGTGTACCCTCAAAAACAAAGGAGTACTCGTAACTTGAGAGAAAGTGATGATAAAAGACTACTGAATAAAACCTTATTCTATTTCTCCCGAACTGGGGAAAAATCAAAGGTGAAATAGGAGTGGCGATGAATTACGCGGTTTGGTCGTGAATGATAACAGTCGCAATTTACTTTGCCCTCTTTCTAATCCCTTTATCTTGTCTTTACATATTACCTTCTGCACACCCTACTTAGGCTAATTGGTTTTCTTCATTCCCTACCTTTCGGCACCTGCCTATGGTTTGGAATAAGACTATCCAATAAGCGTAATAGGTGTACTCTCCTAAACTAAGGAGCCCTCGCAACCTGAGAGAAGGTGATAACAAAAGACAACTAAATAAACCAATTCTATTTCTCCTGAACCTGGATCCATCCTCGAAGTAGTACCTTCGTATATAACCATACGATGGATCTATCCAATGGAAGTGGATGCCCGTAGTAATACGGTGTGTTCTGAGAAAATGTAAAAGAAGGAGCGGCAATGACTTATGCAACTCAGACAATCCAAAAGCCAGTATTTTAAGAAGGTTCGGTCAACTCGGTCACTGAGTCATAGTCTAGGGTCGGTCAAAGGTCGCTGCCAAAGAGAAAGAGAAAAGAAACACTCTGCGTGCACTTTAACCTAGATCAGAATGGTTATCACTTTATCTAATCAGGAAACCTCCCACTGTAATCTCAAATTCTCCTCCAAACCTGAAAGAAGAATTAGTCGGGATCACCCGAAGAGTAAACCAACTCATCAGTAGGAATCGGGATCCAACTATCATCGCATGATAACTTGATGGAAGCCACTCAAGTTATCACACTCCAGAAGGTATGCTCATGTCTGGCAAGTTTCCTGTATGTTTGAAACTCCCGATGTGATTTTTGCCTCATGCTCTTATGACCTTGACTTTAGTCAACAAATCATAAGTCACATGTCAAGTTCTACCCGTCATTGTCCAGGTTTATTTGAACCCACCCGTACATACCCTTGACTTTAGTCAACAAGGTAATAGGACTGTCCCAAACCAACACATCTATCTATGCATCAGATGAATACCCAGCAACTACCAAACACTATGCCTTGACTTTAGTCAACAAACATAGCTTGAATACTACTGAATACCCAAAAGAAATGACGGAGGGCTACGGCTGGTTTTTGGCGAAAAACCTTTAACGTAATGAACTTGATCTCGTTGAAGGAAACTAATAGCTTTTTATAAAAATATAGTGGCGAAAACGTTTTGCTAAAGAGGTCACTCCCGGTGAAGGGATCTCGGCTCTTTCCTCGTGGAATGAGGTGCAGGATATTCCAACTGAATACCGTGATGCAAAGCAACTTGTAATCGACTATATTGAAGTTATTACCCTGACGTAAACTTATGCCCAAGGGGTCATTCCCGGTGAAGGGATCTCGGCCCTTACCTCGTCGAATGAGGTGCGGGATATTCTAACTGAATATCACTATGCAAAACAAAAAGAAACGTCTTTGTAATAACACTTTTTAAAATTTGTTCCAACAACATCGAATATAGGTTTGTTTTATCCTTGCATTGATAAGAATCAATGCAGTCCCATCAATCAATCACACCAGAAAAGAACGAAAATAAAATGTACGTATATGCCATCCGCATTCGCCACTGGGTCCCGTTATCACCCTTAGGTTACTTAACTAATGACAGAGCTGGGGCTGGACTAGCGCTGGTGTAAAACATATACAACATCTAATAGTATATATACCAATATACAATAATCGCTCCAGACGTGATAATATGCAACATTACAGAAAAGTAATAAGCATCACAGAACAATACAGATAATCTGGGATCCCCGGGTTTCACAGAGCCGCTACTGAAACCCGACGTTCCCCTGGTCGTGTGGATAGCCAGTGCAATGAAACCTAGACCCCTACGGGTGCGGCAAGTTACCCGCCAAAACCTGAAGCGAGGTAGTCCCCCACAGCATAGTGAATGGAACACCCGGCACTTCACGGAATCCGGTAAATTGAGCACCCCTCCTTGGGTCAACCTGTACCCCCTGCTAGTGCGGCGAATAGTCTACCAATTCTACAGTGAGTCCCTCTGCCTCTCAAAGCCATGAGATACGGACCCGTTGCCCTCCAGAACCCGGCTATCCATGCACTCCTTCGCGGGATAAACCTAGTACAGAAATAAAAATATGTACAACAGGTATATCGACCTCAACCTGGTCGTGCCCCAAAAGAATATTATACAAACAGGCAGTGACGGCAGTCCACATGTTGGACGCTCGTCCCGCAATATCAAATGTACAAATAAATCCAAATTGCACTATCATTGCACCCTGCTATCCACCACGACATATCCGCAACATCACAGCACAACACAGAACATCAACGTAAATGTCATGTTCGCAAACCCGTCTAAAAGAACTATAGCAATCAGACGCAGTTTACCGATCAAATGTCGGAGATATAATATAAATACTGCATACTAACAAGTTTAAAATTTCGATCGACTAAATTTCCCGAAGTGGGCCCCATGTACATCTGCTGTACAGTAACAAACTCCGGGCCCAAATGAACAGTACTAAAAACCACAATTTCCCAAGAAAAGCCCACTGGAGAATTTTGATGCACTGTTCCCACAGTACTGCCGCGGTTCCGCGGTCAAACCCTAGGTTTGACCGCGGATCCGCGGCGGTCACGTGGGATCACGTGCTCAAAATTTTCCTGTTTGCTTAGAAAACCCTGCTTTGCTTTCTATGATATGTAAAATTATTTTTAGGCCCCTTTAAAAATCGACAGAAACTCAGGTGCTGAAAAATGTGATTTTCGAAATTCGGTTCGATCGATATTTCAAACGTGTTAGCGCAAGTTAGTATAGCTTAATGGTGAGGCTCTAATACCACTGTAAGTCCACGGTAGCGCCCCGGCCGTCTAACAGACGCCAAATGCGGAACAAAAACTTTTTAGAAACTGGCGCTATCGTGTACCGTAACCCGGATCTGCCATTAAAGCTAAACTAACAAATTACAAAGTAGGTAGAAATGTTATACCGAACGATCCGAGTCCTTCGGTCTTCAACCATCATCCCACGCTTATTGCGGCTGCTCCGATCTTCTTGAACTCCGGTCTTCTCGTCCAGGTGGCACCACGTCGACGGATCTTTAAACGGGCTCCCGCCTCTGAACCGAGGCAACTCGGTCGTCAAGTTTGCTAAAAGAGACGACCAAGATGATGTAGAGAATGAGTAGAACACGTTGTCTCGTTACGTCCAAGGCTATGGACAAACGGTTATGAAAGTTTCCAATTGGAATCGGGTAAATGGAAATTGAACTATATGAAATTTCCATACACTAAACTATCATGATCTTTTGCAAAAATGAATGAATCAAAATTTTCTTTTTGCTTCCCACAAGGGGCCGGCCACAATTATAGAAGAGGGAGAGTGAGTGTAGGAGCTAGGAGGGTGATCATAAGGAAATGAAAGAATGAGTCACCATGACACCTAGTATAAACATAATCAATGCAAACCAATCACAATTAACCTAGTCACCTTGTCATTAAATGCACCATTAATGACCTAATGACTCACAAGCCTTGTCACCCTCTCTAGAACCTTCTAGAACACTGACTCACCTCATCAAGAAAAGATAAATCCGCATTTAACCGACTGTTAAATACGGATGATAGAAAACTGGAAACTGGCAACTTCCAAAAAGCGATCCTGAAACGAATTTAGGATAACCCCGTAATGGTATAAACATACCCTCATTTGTATTACGACCGAATACAAATGCAACCGAGACAAAGATATTATATCTACACAGTATAATACTCGGATCCGGCTTAAACCAAAGCCGACCAGTATTATCTGCCCGAAAAATGACACGTGCGAAAACGCACGTGCATTTTCCGAACCTTGCCATAAACCCATACGGCCTCTACAACGTTTCGCCCGAACTTGGGAAAGTGTCTGTGGGGGACTCTAATGACTCATCAACATACTGGCACTGGGTATAACCTCTAGCACGTCAGAGGTACGAGCTGTACGTAATGTTTGCCTATGTATTGATTGGAAGGGAAGATGACGAGCGAACTCATCTATAAACCCTACTGAGCCTGACAGTGACAATATATATACAGTCCGGTCCGTTTGTCTAAAGAGTATCGCATATCGAGTCTAGGGGGTGGATAAAGTCAGACCCCTAATAACGCGATAATTCGTGTCGGTATGAAGCCCATCACCACCTGAGAAACTACTGATCCAAATCAGTAATTCTCCACTACCTTGGCCAAGGATTTCAAGTGATGGCCACCCGTGCACTGTGCGACATCAACCCCCAATACCGGGAGAGACGAATCCCCGACGATCCGCTCACTGCCTCCATATGGCTCGGGATTGTACCCAAAAAATACCTGTTTGCACAACTCCTTTGAGCGTGGTAGGGTAGGAATCAAAGCACAGTGGGAACTCACACGAGACAAATGATGATCTCAGGTCGACAAACTAACCTGTACACATGTCACCAGGGAACTGCTATCTGACGATATGTATAATATCAACTAGCATGTTCCCGGCGAGTCCTGTCCGATGTACTCATAACCTAATGAGCACCTGTATACATCTTAGGTGAACCAACTGTCACCAGTGGCTTGTGAGACCGGACAACGCCCCTCGTCGGGGTCTCGACTGTATACACTAGTCTACTCTGGAGTATCGATGCCGTGTCTCGAAACTCCCACGACTAGGGACACTTTTAAGGATGTGCTTACAGACCCCAGCTCCCACGTATATGATCGCCATCATACTGCTGGTAGTCAAGCAAGAATCCTATGGGCTCTATCATTATGCAATAGTGAACTAAAGCATGTATAGGATGATAAAGTCAAACCAGATAGCATACTATCATCTTGAGCAAGACTGTCATATCGGTATAGGCCCTGCCTCAATCATTGCAATCACGTACCTGCGATCCAATAATTGACTTTGAGGGCGCTATCTCCAACAAAATCTTTGCTTACGAGCGAACTCCTAATGAAGGGATCAAGGCTCTTCCCTCATAGAATGAGATGCGGGATATTCCTAACCGAATACCTCTATACAAAGCAAAAGAATATGATTATGAGTTTTGAAGAAAACCGAGTAGTTTTTAAATTAGTTCCGACAACATCATTAAGATTTATTTTTCCTTACATTATTCAGATAATGCGTTCCCTTCATTTTAAGTTTCTAAGGCACAAAAGAAACAACCAAAATAACATGCTATTTATATGCCATCTGCATTCGCCACGGGCCCTGTCATGCACCGTTAGGTTGTTAGTTATATGTATGCCCTAGAGGCCATTACTATACATAGGATGTATATTGTGGTGGATGCTTGGACATATATAGGGAGGACTTTCTTGCTCGACATGATAGTATGCTATCTGGTTATTCTTTACCTTAACGTGTACACTGATTGTCTCTCTGTTACATGTTGGTAAAGCCCTTAGGATGTGTACTTGACAACCTGGACTATGATGCGGATCATACTAGTGGGGACATGGTAGTCCATAAGTACATCCTTCAAGGTCCCTAGTCATGGGTGTATCGAGACGGGGCATCGATATACCAGAGTAGACTAGCGTATACCTTCTCGACCCATACAGATGGGCGATGGATGATCCTATATCCATTGGTGTTTGACATCAGAGATGATATACGGGTGCTCAGTGGAGACTGGGTACACTGGACGGACTCGCCGAGAAATCCCAGATGGTATTATACCTTACGTCAGATGGCAGTTCTCTGGTGACACTGGTACAGGTTAGTCTGTAGACCCGAGATCGTCATAGAGTCTTGTGTGATTCCCACTGTGCTTTGATTTCCACCTTACCACGTCCAAGAGGGCGTGCAAAACGGTGGTTTTTGGGTACATTCCCAAATCACATGGAGGCAATGAGCGATAGGAGGGGATTCGTCTCTCCCGGTATAGGGAGTTGATGTTGCACTGTGTTCGATTGGCTATAACCGGAAATCCCTGGCAAGGTTGCTGAGATTTACTGGTAAGTGTTACCAGTAGTTTCTCGAACTGTTATAGACCTCATATCGACACGACTTATCGAGCTATTGGGGTCTGACGTTTACCACCCCTAGGCAAGATATGCGACATATCAGACGACGAGACCGGACTGTACGGTTAGTGTTACTGGTTGGATTCACAGGAGTGTGAGCGGGCTTGCTCGTCGATCTTCTGATCGCTCAATACCCGGGTGGCCGTTACGTGTTGCAGACCGCTTGCGGCTTGTGGGTGTTTGATATGATCATCACCTGCTGCCGGCGTATTGACGAGTCTTTAGAGTCCTACACAGAGGTTTCCTGGCTCAAGCGAAACGAAATAGGAGCGCATATGAGATATGTGCGGGACCGAGAATAATGCGTGTATGTGATACCGTATTCTATTCTCGCGATGAATGTATCGATTGGTTGAATGCGATATAACCTAGTTATCGAATCGAGGATTGATTCGATAAGTCGATACATTGGATATTAGTCGGTCATATGCGATATGACCGGATCGTTAAATCAAGTGTTGATTTAATGATTTAATGTATAATTATATATTTGATATATTACTTTACATTAACTAGTATTGGTTCACTTAAGATGGATTTTCTCACTTGATGTGCACATTGTATATATGATATAGTTTTGTGCACTAGTTTGTATCATGTTTGATGATACATGCAAACTTGGGTGTGTGTTTACTTTAAACCATGTTTAGGTTAATGGTTAGGGTTTTAAATGTTTTATTTATTTTCTTTAATTCATTTTTGGCAAAAAGGAAAATGGTGGCTTGCTTTGTATTATAGTTGAAGCTTCATGAAGCTTTGAATAAGTCCACCATTTTTGTTTTATGCCTAACCTAACCATTAAACCTAAACCATAGTTTATTCTCTACACTAAACCATGGTTGCTAAAATAATAAGAATCTCTTTATTTTCTTTTTCCATTATTCATATCATATTCTTTTTCTTCTTCTTCTTCTTCTTCAAGAAGAAAGAAGCTTGCTAGCTTCAATGGTGACTTGAGAAAAAGAGTGAGAAATCCAATTCTAAAGTGAACCCACTTTCTATTTCTTCATCCTCTACCACTTGCCAAGTAGTATAGGGTGTTTTCTTCACAAGTTTCATGGCTTGGTGAAGTTGGAGCTTGATCTTGTGTTGCCTCAACGTAGATCATCTTCGGCATCAAAGTCGACGACCTAGCCCGATCATTTCTTCGACGAAACCATTACTAAAGTCCGGGATCCGATGATCGCAGCGGAGGGACGTCAACGCGGAGCTATGGAGGTGGAGGACCGGATCTACAAAGGTTGTATTTCCGTTCACTTAGCACTAAAGTAGTTTAGTAGCATTTTGTTTCGCCGAATCTCTAGTCAACGATCCGTATTAGGGTTTGTAGGCACATGAAAAATTTGAATTTGGCATGGTTGATGCCTTGTGAGACCTCATTAGCGTGCCTAGGAACCCTACAGTTGTATCAGAGCAAGGTTAGAGCTTTAAGAGAACTGTAGACGATATTATAAGTCCGATCGAACCCGTAAACCCCGACAAAACCCTTCTCTGTACATTTTTCAAAACAGTGGATTTTTGTGAATTAAAAATTCTCAGAAAAACAAGCAGGCAAAACTAAGAATTACTGTGAAGTACGGTCCTCTAAGTCAATAATTTGACCGCGGAACCGCGGCGAAACCATGGGTTTGGCGGCGGTTCCGCGGCCAAAATTTAGACTTAGTCCCTGAAATTTCATATATTTATTCTTAGGTCCTTTCTTGGCAATTTTTTATGGGAATGTTTTAATTCCACTCAAGTGTTGAGTTTTGTAAGGTTTTATTGGGGACTCGTTAATTTGATCGGATAATTTAACTTCATTCATGTTTTTCCGGATATTTTAGAAACTGTTAAAAAGTTCGACCGGATATAAATACCCACTTTTTCCCCTGCCTGGAAATTTCTAAGTGTTGGATTTTTCCGTAGTTTAAGAATGTTCTAAGTAGTGCAAGTAACGCGATGGACCCTCTAGAAGACAACAAACCTTAACTCGATTATGTGACCGTCTTGAACTGCCCTTTGAACCTTAGGGTTTGGGGCAGTACGGCGTGCCACATGTGAGGCGTTGGCTTGACCCTTCTACGGCTGGACCGTTGGTACTGTGGCATGAAATGGATGTTTTTAAACTTATTTCAAGTGTTGAAAACCATTCGGGAAAACTTGGGTGTTTGACTGTTCGATCGGAAAGTTTAACATTTTCTATTTATCTGGAATGTGATACAATATTTGGAATCCACAAGGAGTTATGAGATAACTGATTTGAATGTTATAAACATAGCACTTTAGTCTCACTTGATCGGTTGCTACGGAATTTTGATGCGATCAAAAGTCCGTCGCAATCACGTAGCATACGCGGATACTCGCCGGGTAAACTTAATAGACAGCTACACCCCATAGCCCCGACCAAGTGACTGTAGGAGAACCCTGTCGTCGAAAGCATCCGTTCGGGTGCTCACGGCAGCGGTGTTCCGCCTTGGTGCACTTTGTCGACGGCATTGGGGGTGCGGCCGCCTAATAAAGTTTGCGATGAGCATTCGATCAAAATGGCGGGAATCTTGTTGAATTGCCCGACTTGATATAGAAAAGAGTTTTCGATAATGAGACTAAAATGCGGGGTTTATAATTGTTAGGCATGCGATGTCTAAGGAATTCATTTGATTAGGCATGCGATGTCTAAAGAGATTGCGGATTCCAACTGTTGTAGTTTTACACTTTCTTTTCTGTGACCGTAAGTGTAATATGTGCTATCGCCGGTTTCGTTGCTATATGTCAACGACAATTGGGATACGCATGTTTACTTACGTTGATGACATGTGATGTTATGTGTTGCTGGATATGTTATATTGGATCGTCGTGTTTGAATAGCCGAGGGTTTTTATGTGAGATGAGTGTTTTTCATTTTCATTCATGTAAAAAACTTGTATGTAATATTCTTTTATTGGGGCACTTCCAGGTTGCGGATGATGTCACCATTTGTATATTATTTACTTTTCCGCACTAGGATAGACCCAAGGAGGAGGGCACAAGTAACCGGGTTCTGGAGTCCAGTGGGAGACCAACTCGAGGAGTCGAGTCCGGGTCTCCTAACTCTAGAATTGGTAAGGTTGCTTGCCGCTCTCGTAGGGGTCTAGGGGTGTGGGTTTGGCTATTCATCGCGACCGTGGAATCCGTGTTTTATACTGGCTCGTATTGAAAACACGGACGTCCTAGCATATCCAATATTTCATATGATTTATTCTGCTGCGATATCTGTGATATGTTCTGTGATCATGTGATATGTTCTGTGATGGATACTTTATATAGTATATATGATATATTATATAGACGTTACTTATGTTTTACACCCGCGCTAGCCCTGCCCCGCTCTGCCGTTAGTTACCTAACCTAACGGTGCACGAGAGGACATCGAGGCGAATGCGGATGGCATAAGTGTACGTCGTATTTATCTGTGATGTTTAGGTGCTTAAATGATGGGACTTCATTAATATGATTAATGAAATAAAAGAAACCTAAAGATGTTGTAGAATTGAATTTCAAAAATAAAACAGGTAGCTACAGTTCTTGCTTTGCACAGCGGTATATATGATATATCCTGCACCTTATTCGATGAGGAAAGGGCCGACGATCCCTTCACCGGGAGTGACCCCTTTAGCAATAGCTGGCAGATGCTACACACTCGGTTTGTCTTTTGATAGCTTCTATAGTTTCTGCTTTGCACAGCGATATATATGATATATCCCGCACCTCATTCGATGAGGAAAGGGCCGACGATCCCTTCACCGGGAGTGACCCCTTTAGCAAAACTAGAAAAGCCTAAAAAACACTCCATTTTAAAATCATTTGATTCTCCGACGATATCAAGTTCATTACGCAATAGGTTTTCAGAAAAACCTGTCGTAGCCCTCCGTTATTTCAGATAAGTAGTAGTTAGTATTCGTGCTGCGTTTGTTGGCCTTTGTCAAGGCGTAGTGTGCGGTAGCTGACTGGTGCTTATCTGCTTATGCATATGATGCAGATTGGGTTAGGGTAGTCATGCGACCTTGTTGGCCTTTGTCAAGGGTCGTGCGGGTAGGTTTAATTCAATCAGGAAATGACGGGTTGAACTTGACTAGCATCCTATGATTTGTTGGCCTTTGTCAAGGTCATAGGAGGTTAGGGGCAAAATATTATCGGGAATTTCAAGTGTTGAAATTTGCAATGAGATTACATACCTTCTATGAGATAGTTGGATCCCGATACCCACTGCGAGTAATTGTTACTCCTGGGAGAGTTTTACACATTACAATTAGCCGATCAAGTAGGTGTCTAGAAAGGTGTCAACGGGGTTACGCCTCTGGGAAAACGAGGTTTACTATAATTAGGTCCGTGCGAAAGCACGGGGAACCTCCCTCAAAGTACCGACACTGACCTGGCTGAAAGATTGGCGAACTTGTAGCGTGTAATTAATCCCGGCTAGTCTTTCCTTTTAGGGTTTGAAGGAAGATTTGATAAAAACAGTGGGAGCCATCCTGATTAGATAAAATAATAACCAATCTATTCTTGCAAGAGCGTACGCTGAGTGTTTTCTTCTCTCTCTCTCCAGGTAGCGATCATATCACGCCTTAATCAAGATAATAATACGGAATATTGACCGAACCCGCTTGTTATACTGAGCCGGGGAACGTTGGTCCCGCTCCAACTTAATAATTGTTATAAGACAGAGTAGAAAATAGGGGATTGCCAGAATTCCCGTGCCGCCCAAACGAAGAGAGTGCATGCTGATGCATCATCTTCGGGTGTATTCCTTATACAGAACTGTTTCTCAGTATTCTTTACATCCTGGATATGAGATACCGGATCAGGATCCCGCATATGTAATTTGTTACGCGGGCTACAGATAGGTAAAGAACTGAGAACGGGTGATAAGTTTCATGAGACAAAAAACGGGGCAAGTGTTGCAGCCAAGTCTGTTGGTCACTGTCACCCTGTATTACCAATACATTGATTCTGAACAAATGCTATTAGATACCGAACCTGATATACAAAATCATATCAGTCTCTTTATTAGTAAAGAAAGGATATAATTTTGTATTGATGGACAATGTTTTGAACATTTTCTATATCAAAAGTTGATCGGTTCAGACACGTTATCTAAAAGAATTGACGCTCTAAATCAAACTACAGTTCTTAGTATACAGAACACACACAAGAAGAAGAGTTCAGAAATGAACGAATCTTTCTTGAGGTATTGTAGACTAGGTCATATCAATGCGACCCGACTAGCTGAAGTTACATATAGATGCATATTTAAATCTGTTTGAATTTACATCTTATGAAACTTGCCAGTCATGTCACAAAAATTAGATGACCATAGCTCCGCTAATTGGAAACAGAGAAAGAGTTAGTGAACTCTTGGGACTGATACATGATGATGTATGTAAGGTCCCCTGTCTCCACATGCCAAGACCGGTTCTTTGTACTTCATTACATTCTCTGATGATCTCTCAAGATTCAGTCATATGTTCCTGTTGAAACACAAGTCCGAACCTTTTGAGATATTCACAGAATATAAGTTAGAAGTAGAGAACCAATAAGGGTATAAGTATTATATCCTTTGATGAGATCAAGGAGGAGAATACTTGTGCATAGAATTCCTAGACTTTTCTAAAGGAGAATGAGATTCTCTCTCAGCATTACTCCTCCGTAAACACCAAAGCACGATGGTATATCGGGGTGGAGCAATAGCACCCTATGTGATATGGTGTGCTCTATGATGAGTACTACTGAGTTTCCTATTTCCTTTTGGGAGTTATGCACTTGAGAAGCTGCATACCTATTGAATAAGGTTCAAATCAAATCAGTTGCCTACCACTCGATATGAGATATGGTATGGGAAGAGCCCATGTCTTAAGCTAGTTAAGATTTGGGGTTGACTGGCCTATGTCTAAAAGCAAAATCCGGACAAGCTCGAGGCAAGGTCTGTAACGTAGAACTGGAAAGGTTCCAGCTATACAAACTACAGCAGATGATTTGATATAACCAAAGGATTTAGTAGATACCAACGAACCTCAGCCTCTCCGCCGATCTAGTAGGGTTCCTCACCCACCTGAGAGATACTTCTGTTTCTCTATGACAGTGGGAGCGAGGATTGCATCATGAGATGATGACCCAACTAGTTTCGAGCAGGCCATCGAGAGTAGTGACTCTGTAAGAATGGCTGGATGCTTAGCGATCTGAGATGGAATCCATGTACACCAACAAAGTATGGACTTTGGTTGTTATATCTGAAGGGTTAAATCCCCATCAGGAGCAAGTATATCTTGAAAAGATTACTTGGTGTAGATGGAAAAGTTAAGACTTTCAAAGCTAGACTTGTTAAAGGTTTTTGTCATCAACCAGGCGTAGATTATGTTGAAACCTTTTCTAAGGATCTATGCTTAAGTCCATCCAGATCCTACTTGCCACAGCTACATACCATGACTACGATATCTGGTGGTTGGGTGTCATGGCTGCTTTTCTAAAATGATGTTTTAGAAGAGAGCGTCTGTAAGTACACAGCCAGAGGGCTTCGTAGACAGTGGGAGCAGCGGAAACGTGTGCAAGATGTTTTATGTGATAAAGCAGGCATCGCGGAGTTGGAACGTCTGTTTTGATGTGGTAGTCAAAGAGTTTGACTTCATCAAAATGGTAGATGAACCTTGTATATACAAAAAGGTAGTAGAGAGTATGGTGGTGATCCTCGTAGAGTACATGGATGACATACTCTTGATAAGAAAGGAGTTTCCTATGCTACGCTCGGTCAATCTCCGCTTATCACAATGATTCTCCACATAGGATCAAAATGATACCTGCTAAATCCTGGGTTCTGATCTATGAGATAGATCTAATTGGATATTAGGATACTCACTAGTTGTAGTGAGACGGTATCAATTGATCCTGGGGAAAATCACTGGAAAGGTTCCAGGGTGATAAGGACGACTGAATGTCAGTCACAGGCATTGTCTTTACCCTCAGTAAAGGGACGGTATGTTGGAAGAGTTCCAATCTAGATACCGTGACATACTAGACGATAAAGGCTGGATACATCGCTACTTAAGATGCTACCAAAGAGGCAGTCTGGATGTATATTTGTTCATGAGATGAACTTAGTTCCTCCCATTGTGTGACAATGGAGTTGTGGCTTATGCCAAGGAACGCCGGTCCCATCAGTGATCCAGACATATTCTAAGGCAGTGTCACCTGATCATGGAGATGGTTGATCTCCAAGGGATCGAGGTTGGGAGAGTAGACTCAGAGGACAACACGGCGGATCCACTCACAAAGGCCTTTTTCCCAGAGAGAGAATTTTATGGGATGGTTGAGTATGAGATACTACAACCACTGCTATCAGATGGCCCTAGTGCAAGTGGGCGATTGTTAGTTATATGTATGCCCTAGAGGCCATTACTATACATAGGATGTATATTGTGGTGGATGCTTGGACATATATAGGGAGGACTTTCTTGCTTGACATGATAGTATGCTATCTGGTTACTCTTTACCTTAACGTGTACACTGATTGTCTCTCTGTTACATGTTGGTAAAGCCCTTAGGATGTGTACTTGACTACCTGGACTATGATGCGGATCATACTAGTGGGGACATGGTAGTCCATAAGTACATCCTTCAAAGTCCCTAGTCGTGGGTGTATCGAGACGGGGCATCGATATACCAGAGTAGACTAGCGTATACCTTCTCGACCCATACAGATGGGCGATGGATGATCCCATATCCATTGGTGTTTGACATCAGAGATGATATACGGGTGCTCAGTGGAGACTGGGTACACTGGACGGACTCGCCGAGAAATCCCAGATGGTATTATACCTTACGTCAGATGGCAGTTCTCTGGTGACACTGGTACAGGTTAGTCTGTAGACCCGAGATCGTCATAGAGTCTTGTGTGATTCCCACTGTGCTTTGATTTCCACCTTACCACGTCCAAGAGGGCGTGCAAAACGGTGGTTTTTGGGTAAAGTCCCGAATCACATGGAGGCAATGAGCGATAGGAGGGGATTCGTGTCTCCCGGTATAGGGAGTTGATGTTGCACTGTGTTCAATTGGCTATAACCGGAAATCCCTGGCAGGGTTGCTGAGATTTACTGGTAAGTGTTACCAGTAGTTTCTTGAACTATTATAGACCTCATATCGACACGACTTATCGAGCTATTGGGGTCTGACGTTTACCACCCCTAGGCAAGATATGCGACATATCAGACGACGAGACCGGACTGTAAGGTAAGTGTTACTGGTTGGATTCACAGGAGTGTGAGCGGGCTTGCTTGTCGATCTTCTGATCGATCAATACCCGGGTGGCCGTTACGTTTAGCAGACTGCTTGCGGCTTGTGGGTGTTTGATATGATCATCACCTGCTGCCGGCGTATTGACGAGTCTTTAGAGTCCTACACAGAGGTTTCCTGGCTCAAGCGAAACGAAATAGGAGCGCATATGAGATATGTGCGGGACCGAGAATAATGCGTGTATGTGATACCGTATTCTATTCTCGCGATGAATGTATCGATTGGTTGTATGCGATATAACCTAGTTATCGAATCGAGGATTGATTCGATAAGTCGATTCATTGGATATTAGTCGGTCATATGCGATATGACCGGATCGTTAAATCAAGTGTTGATTTAATGATTTAATGTATAATTATATATTTGATATATTACTTTACATTAACTAGTATTGGTTCACTTAAGATGGATTTTCTCACTTGATGTGCACATTGTATATATGATATAGTTTTGTGCACTAGTTTGTATCATGTTTGATGATACATGCAAACTTGGGTGTGTGTTTACTTTAAACCATGTTTAGGTTAATGGTTAGGGCTTTAAATGTTTTATTTATTTTCTTTAATTCATTTTTGGCAAAAAGGAAAATGGTGGCTTGCTTTGTATTATAGTTGAAGCTTCATGAAGCTTTGAATAAGTCCACCATTTTTGTTTTATGCCTAACCTAACCATTAAATCTAAACCATAGTTTATTCTCTACACTAAACCATGGTTGCTAAAATGATAAGAATCACTTTATTTTCTTTTTCCATTATTCATATCATATTCTTTTTCTTCTTCTTCTTCTTCTTCAAGAAGAAAGAAGCTTGCTAGCTTCAATGGTGACTTGAGAAAAAGAGTGAGAAATCCAATTCTAAAGTGAACCCACTTCCTATTTCTTCATCCTCTACCACTTGCCAAGTAGTATAGGGTGTTTTCTTCACAAGTTTCATGGCTTGGTGAAGTTGGAGCTTGATTTTGTGTTGCCTCGAAGTAGATCATCTTCGGCATCAAAGTCGACGACCTAGCCCGATCATTTCTTCGACGAAACCATTACTAGAGTCCGGGATCCGATGATCGCAGCGGAGGGACGTCAACGCGGAGCTATGGAGGTGGAGGACCGGATCTACAAAGGTTGTATTTCCGTTCACTTAGCACTAAAGTAGTTTAGTAGCATTTTGTTTCGCCTAATCTCTAGTCAACGATCCGTATTAGGGTTTGTAGGCACATGAAAAATTTGAATTTGGCATGGTTGATGCCTTGTGAGACCTCATTAGCGTGCCTAGGAACCCTACATAGGTTACTTAATTAATGGCAGAGTGGGGCAGGACTAGCACGGATGCAAAACATATAGAAACATCTACTATATATATATATATATATATATATATCAACATTGCAGGCAGTTAATAGACATCAAAGGAAGATAAAAATCATCACAATCATGTGAACAACAATATAGAATAGCGGATAGTCTAGGAGCCCCGTGTTTCATTTGAGCCATAAATGAGACGCGACATTCCCCAGTCATATGGATAGCCAGTGCAATGAAGATCCTAGACCCCTACGAGTGCTGTAAGTTACCCGCCAATCCCGGAAGTGAGGCAACCCCAATCAACAAAGTGAATGGGACACCCAACACTTCACGGAATCCGGTAACTTGAGCACCCCTCTATGGGTCAACCTATACCCCTTACGAGTGTGGCGAATAGCCCGCCAATTCTAGACTAAGGCCCTCCCGTCTTAACGCCATGATATGCGGGCTCGTTGCCCTTTAGAACCGGCTATTTGAGCACTCCTCCGTGGGGTAATCCTAATATAGAAAAGAAAACATATATACAACGGTGACATCGACCTCAATCCGATCATGCCCCAATAAAAGAATATACAAACTAGCAGGAACAACAATCCACATGTCGGACACTCGCCCCGCAATAATCAATATAGAAATGAATCTGAACTGTACATCTAATATTGCACACAAGGCTATCCATCACAACAATCCATCCATAGTATCAGTGTAACACAGAACAACAACGTGAATATCATGTTCGTAAACCCGTCTGATTGTACATATAGCAACCAGTCGGATTGTACCGCGCTATGATATTCATAGTCGCAGAAATAAACAAACGCACTAAAAGCCACGAATTCAAAATTTTGGTTGATTAAAACTTTCCGCATTGGCCCCAAGCACAAACTAGTACTCAAACAAATCTGGGCCAAAACCAAATATCCCAAAAATCACATTTCTATATACTAGAGCACCTGAAGAAATTTGGGGCACAACGGCCCAAAGTTGACTGGGGAACTGCGACCAAATGCTAAGTTAGGCGGTGGTTCTGTGGCCAAAACTTGAGATCACGTGCTCCGAATTTCTTCGTGGCGAAACAAAAACTTTTACGAGCATCGAACACCCGTAAAACCCAGGATACGATCCAATAACCTAAACTAGCTAGCTAAGAGTGCAAGGGTTGAGAAACTACAATCTTTGTCGCGTGTTCACCTAATTGTGGAAGACCCCTCTAAGCTCGTAGCCGTCAGGATCGTGCTTGAAAATCGACCACCCTCACCGAAGACGATCCATCCGAAGGAAATCGGAGAAGGCTCTAACCGATGATCCAGACTTGCTAGGTGTGGATGGTCGGTGATGTAGGAATACTTCACTAAAATTTTCTCTCTTTTACCTCAAGCTCATGTGAGCAAAAAGAGGAAGAAGAAGGAGAAGGAGGTATGCATGAAGCTCATGAAGTATTGTTCATCTCAGGAAACTGCATTTTAATACCGCTCATTCAATATCTATTCTGTTATGTATCAGTGCTATTAACCAGTGTTTGCTTAGTAATTACAGATTACGGGTATTCGTGATACAACACTAAAAACACACTCAATATCACGGATATAGCATTTGGGAGCCGACACTGCAATCAGAACAGAAAACCGGCCGATATCCAAAAGACTCTTTTTGCAATAAACTAGTGTGCACATAATTTTTGGTCCAACACAATACATGTGTGACACTAGATCATGATGGGGGGCTGCCTTGGCATAAAAGGAGCATGTATGGGTGTGATGTGCATTAAATGTGCATTGAATTCTAAAGATTATGATGTGATTTGAAGCATCTAGTTTTCCTCCAAATCTCTGAAGACAAACCAGGTTATTTTAGACAAATCAAACAGCGCCAGGATGATGTTGGAGTTGACACAAGACCACACAACCAATACGAGATCCTTTGCTCGGACCAAGACCGGCCACACTCCCATAAAATCGGAGCTCGCCGACCCCCTTGCCCAGTTTGCCCCCATCTTTTCCCTGTCCCTTCCTTGCAGTCACATCACCTCATTCTTATTACTTGTTTAATCATTTTTTTTGCCTATATAAGCCAGATCGGTGAGCAAGGGAAGGGGTCTCACATAGTATATACATTTTCTTAGTTTCTTTTGTTTTTTGTTTAGACTTGAGAGTGAGTAGGCCGTCACTTGGTTTCTTCTTCTTCTTCCCTCTTGAAGCTTTCTCTTGAGAGCTTCATTATGGAGGTTGCAACATCTTGCACCTCTTCTTCAAGTGTTAATATATTGCTTTGTTATTACTTTCTTTTCTTTACTTGCTTTTATTTTCTTTTCTTTAACATACTTAACTAATCTTCTTTGGTTGTGGTAATGGTAAGGAAGTGAGATGAAAGGCTTTGCCTCATCCTTCTCTTCTTAATGTTTAATGTACTTAATTTTGATTATAAACTTAGTATTGTAACTTGGATGGGTTGATATGGTATGTTGATTCCATGGTTGCTTTGTAACCTCACCACATACCATATTCTCCCCCACAAACCCCATCTTGCAAGCCTAAGGTTAGAATCAATTTGGTGTTAAGTTTGCTAAACTTGGATGTGGTATTTTGTGATTGATTGACTTGACAAATCTTTTAGTTTCATATACCATATACCATCAAAAACTCTTAGCACACTTAACACTGAAATCATTTGCTCTCACTCACTAATTTGTGTTTTTGATGTTGTGATATGCTTGCCAACCCTTGTGTTTAGTGTTGATACCCCAAGCTTGGACATACAAATGGTAAGTGAACAAAACGGACTTGTTTCGTGCTTTATGGAGAATATCGAAATTTGATGATTTGTGCTTCGCATCCGCCTTGACAAATTATACTTCATGCCGAGATTGACGTAAGAATGGACAACTCATGATCAAGGGAGCGTCGAAGGAATCGTTGCGATTCGACCTTCCGAGCCAAATCCACGGCCAATTTCTTCTTAACTTGTTTTCTTTGTTATCTTGTTTTCGTATTCTTTCTATTTTTAGTGACAAACCAACCAATTCGTTATTTGTTGAACCTTAAACAAAAAAACCTAATACATAATTCCCTGCGGATCGATCCGTACGTGCCGGCTTGCTACAACGTGCCGTGCAGTTGTGGTTTATAAATTTTAAAACGAGAACGAGCTCGTGTATGCAATCCATTTCTTAAAACATATCCACTTCCAAAACATACATGTTTGCGTGCACGGGTGAGCTTCCAACAAGTTTTTGGTGCCGTTGCCGGAGAGTTGGTAGTTATTAGGAATTGTTATTTCTGGTTCTTACTAACAAAACTAACTCTTAACTCATTTTTTTTCAAAACTAACAATACGACATTTTTTCTAACTTGTTCTCAGTCTATCGACCTGCTAGCACTCTGTAATTCAACAAAAAAATCAAGTTAGAACATTAGAATACTAATATAGCCTAGAGAACCCACACAAAATTTCATCCCCTCTCCTCGGATTTTGACCGGTGACATTGCCTGATAATCCGAGCTCGCCGGCCCTTTTAGGGTGCTTTTGATTTTTTTTTTGTGATCTCCAGTGCAATGTTTGAATTCTAGTGGTATTGTTTGATTTTTCTAATTTTATGTGTGCAGGAATTGAGGCATATATATCGCTTTTGACACTAAATATCGTATTTTCCAACATTTCAGGTTTTTTACGGAATTACGACCAGCGATCGTGCGGAGCGAGGCTCAAACTCAATTTCAAGACATTAGTGAAGTATAGTGCCAAAGATACGGATAGTTTGACCCGCGTAAGCGAACAATCAAAGACTCGGATCACTTCAAAGGGGTTTTCTTAACTAAATTACATTGGTACGTATTTCCTAACACATTCCTCTTGAATCCGACGTATTCTACTATTCTATCTTCTGCAGGATTCTTCGCACAAGCTTGCCACCAATTAAACAGAGAACTAACCGTATTTTTGCAGCGCTTAAATTTAAACTGAAAAAGAATTGAATCATTGAATGATGCCTTGAATTCTTTTAATTGATTGCGCATTTGCATCTTAATACGGATTTAAAGGCAAAAAGATCAAACAAGATATGTTAAAGGATTTCATCACCTTTTCCCGTAGCCCACAAATCACAAAACTACATTCTTGCACACCCACGGTAATTTAAAATCAACTAGAACTTTGACTTCAAGGACTTCGTGTTCATTAGGAGAAGTTGACTGTGTTTAGAACACCGCTTAACGGTATATCGTTCACGGGGTGTCTAGGCAAATGTTCAAGAGAAAAGGGTTATCTAATTAAGGAACTTTGCGAAAGCGTTGGAAAACCTTCCCTTATCTCTTGCACTTACCTGGCTTCATCATCCGTATATCTTGAGCATGTTTCTCGACATAGTTTTATTTCAACAATCAGGTTCTTGAGCAAGTCTAGTTGACTATCATACCATAGACTGCTAAGGGTGTGATATTCTTTATCTTTGTGACATTTGTGAGTTCTTGTTGATATGGGTAATACACGATTTACGATTCTTATTCTTTTTTTATACTCATTCCCAATTCTTTTGTTCAAACTGCCATGATTCTTCCCACATTCATGAAAATTGTTCTTTTCTACGGGGTGACCAACCATCCCAGATGTTTGATAATGGTAACCCACCTAACACTCTTGAACTCAGTCCCACTTCAATTAGAGACCTAATGATTCAGGATTTAGAGAAAGAGGTCGGCAGATTGAATGTTTTAGCATCACCACCATCACAACCCTCCTTACCTGAAACAGCTGACACATCCTTAGGGAATGATGGTGAGATAGATGCTAGGTTAACCGCTTTAAAGAAAGGTATTGAAGTGATGATTGCGGTCGAAAATCAAACAGCTGCAACGCTAGTCCTGTGTATACAGCAGTCTGAGCAATTGTTTCACGCTCAAGCTCAATCTTTAGCTAGAATTGAAGAGCATGTAGTTATAGTGATTCTAAAGAGTGAACACAGTCAATTAGAACCACATAGTGTTAATATTTGTCATCTAGTAAATCACCCAAGTAAAATAAACGATCAATTGAATTTTGATGATTTCATAGATGACGATGCAATTGAATTGACTAAGTGTTATCAGGACACACAAGAAAATTCACTGACTGATTTTTGCATTCCAATTTTAGAGGAGGAATCTAGTGATTTTGATGGGTATGGTTTGGAAAAATTGTTAGAAGAGATCAATGATCAGGAACCTACGATTTTTGTATCACCTATTGATATTATTTCGGAAGAAACGTTAGGGTGGGAACCTACTTTTTCAAATGACATGAACCTACCGAAATATGAATGTGATGAAGAAAAACGTGTTTTCGGAATTGTGAGCTATAGCAGTGAGTATAGGATTGTGCAGAATTATAGGGAGGAAGAAAGCCATGAAAACCAGTCTTTTATACAGAGTTTTGAAGAATTATTTGCGGATGAACTGGACATCCTCTGTGAGTTTGAGTCAGGATCAATTAGGGAACATCCCATGAACCTTTCTTTTTCCAAATTTTTTGCGGATGAAATCCAATTTTTAAACGAGATTGACTCCAAAACTCGACATGTGCTTTTTGAATATTCAATTCATCCGGGCAACAATTCGTTGACCTCTTCAAAATTTCATTTTCACTTTCAACGTCTTCTGATCTCTACTCAAACACACACATGCCTTTCACTAACAACTAACACATTCTTATTCTTTTTATTTTTTATACACATATTCTTTTACCAACCCCTACATTATATCAATAAATTTTTTTTTGGCTGGTATTAATTTCTGGACTAACAATGTCGTTTAGCTTGTGAATACTGTAATTAATTTTTGTTTTTCGTAGTTTTTTTGAAAATAAAATCTCACCCGTTAGGGGGTGGGTACTGAGGTTTGGGGACAGCGCTAATTTAACTTCTTGTTTGAGTAATATTGTAATAAATGGGGTTTTCTTTTTATGGGGGGGGGGTTTGTAAAATGTCCTTTAAATAGCTAGCATCACTGACACGACCCCTCTTAATCTCAGATCTCAAACAGAACCATCTCCTTTCTTCTCTATCCCCGCACCTTCACCCAAAACCCTAGCCCCTCTCCTCCAAATCCGACCGGTGACAGCATCTAAAATTCCGGCGACATCGGCCATTCCCCTTCCGATATTCGATTGGCTTTCTCAGTGCTGTAAGCTTTTCTCTTCCCCCTCTCCTACACTGTCAATTTTTCTGCAAATTTCACCAACCAACAGATCATGGCCCCTTTCGAATTAGAGCGAAATTTTGTCGATGTATTCACCCATATGAGGTGTTCGGGAGATATTTCCATGATGTGATTCGACAGTTAGGGTGGGAATTTTTGTTGTATGGGGAAGATGGGTTATGTGCTTGCGAACACTTGGTTGATGTCACGACCCGCAATTTGGCACGTGACGGCCCTAATACTACGCAACGTCTCCAGGCGTAACGCAGTAAAAGAAAGCCAAAACCCAGAAATCTAAACCATCAAAAGAAATAAGAAAGTGATAATAGTATTTTCAAAACTTTTGAAATCACAACCCAAATTCTTTAAAGTCTCACTTTTATCCCTTAAAATTTTGGCAGCACCTCCTTTGTAAAAACCAGCCCCAAAATGGGTATAACATAATATATAAGTAAAACCATCCCAAACGGGAGCAAAAATCCACGCCCAACGGCGGAAAACAATCACCACAACAGATATACGACGCCGTAGCGAAGAAAGAGACGATATAAATAAAACTGCATAAAAACCTCCAAGTCACAAAATAATATACAATATCGTCCTCACACCAAGTCACTAAGTCATACATAATACTGGTAGATGGAGAGTATATGGATACAACGAATATACAATACAACATCGGATAACCACAAAACCCACCTGGGCAAAACTGCACACTGTCAGGCGAAGTGGTATCCGCAGCAAAAGATGATACGAAGGATGAAAATAGCCTGCCTCTGACTATCCTGAGGAACACCTGCAAACACTGTGGCACAACGGGGGTGAGTTGCCAACTCATGAATAGTAAATAACATATGCAGGTAATCGCGAGTATGCACGTACAACGCGAATCTAACATAAGCATTTAATATCAATGAATAGTCATATGTAATGCAATAATCATGAAAAGTACACTAGCAGGTACAATTAATACATGAAGCCATAATACGACGATCAGTATGCAATAATCATGTAAGGTACTCTATCAGATACTACTAATACATAAAGCAGTGCATAAACAATGAATGTGGAGTATGGAATAAAACATGTAATTTCCACGGAAATCCTAACCTCGTGGTAGGACCAAAATCCAATAAGACAATCAAATTCCCAATTTCCACAATTCAGCCCCCAAATTGGCTCTCATATCATGTAAGTCTCATATATCCTTAATATACAGCATCAAGTAAAAATCTCATATATCCTGAATGTCCAACATCAAGAATATCTCATATATCCCGAATGCACAACATCAATATATCCCACATATCCAGTGTGTACAATATCAGTATAAAGTAAGTTTCATATAAGGTGAGTGTCTAACATCGACACCCAAAACATCATGAAACAAGTGTCCAGCATCGACACCAAAATACTGATCTCTGAGGCGCCAACACCTAGGACTGGCCCTCCAATATCATGTACGTACATCCTAATAACCTGGGTAAGCACCACCCGCAATCTGCAAGGTATGTACGTACATAACCTCGATCGATATCCCCCAGATATACGTCGAGTCCAAATACTGTCACCGGATGGCAAATGCCCCCAGCCGGGCTCAACGGCATGGACCTTCGATCTTCTTGCCCCGGGGAACCAACCGGGCTCCACCATGTACCCGCACACGGCCCACGACACCTCCTTGCATGTAGTATATATAAGCTCTGAACCGAGAAATCTCATGGTGGAAGCTGAAATATCATATCAAGAGAAACCGGGTTTTTCAAATAATGCATAATTTCATGAAACAACCACGGTCCTCAAATCCAAAAAACATCAAGTAGTGAATATGTATGAATGCATGAATCAATACACATATATTAGTGTCTCATTCCACTAATATTGGTGTAAAGACATATATAACAACGTCCCACTCCACTGTTATATATACATAGTAGTAAAAATATCAGAGAACATCATATGCCATCTATGAATGTAGTATATGCAATATGAAACAGTAATATGAGCATATAAAGGAAAAACCACTATTTAACTACAACCAGTTAAATAAATATATCACACGGTTCCTGATTTCTCCGAAATCAGATGCAACAATATAGACAGGTGAACATGTAGCTATAACAAGGTATGCGCAACCATGTCGGTATAGCAAGATATGTGTGTCCATATGTAAGTATGTATGATGTCAAAGTAGTTGTAGCAAGGTATGTGTCTATACCTATCCATAATACCCTCCAGGTATATGTATGTATGTATGCCAGATGTACAGGTAGCTATGTCTCATATGTGTATATACCTATCACAATGGTACAATACCATATAGGTATATGGGTAACTAATATGTAAGTGTACAGGTATGCTATATGTCATAAGCATAATAAAAATATGAATCAATGCCTCAATGTCCCTAACCAGACAATATCATTTCTATATATGGGTTGTGCGTGACATGGCAATTATTAACGGTGTGTGTTGCATACAATCAGTGGTCGTGCAACATGAATTGTCAATAATATGTGCAGTGTCCTAAGGATACTAGTCCAAGCACAACAATATCTAAGTAATAGAGTAAATGTGCAATTCTAAATCTGACATAAAATATACGAAAAAAGTAACATCTCTAACCCAGACGCATAACGCCATGCGGGCGATTCCCCTGTAGATGTTAAATCTACTCACCAACACTCCTGGCTAAGTGTAGCCAACTACCTGTTTTCCCTTTGTAGATGTGTCCGTAGTCCCCGCCTGCGAACCTACAATATTAAGACAATAAAACAAGTGTATATTAATAATAACCCTAAAACACGTACACACTACATTAGACCGACGCAACAACACAAAACATACTCTCAAGTGTTCGTATTGTGGCTAACGCGCGTAGCGATACGACGAAACTAACCCAAGAGCAAAACCACACAAAGTGCACGGTCCGTGTCGTATAACGTATCGCGCGGACACAAAACACTAAAACCTACCTAAGTGATCCCAGATTTTGCATACAGTGAAAACTAAACAAACAAACAAGACCAAATACACCCAAACCCCAGCATAGACCTACCCTCAAAAACCCACACCCCAACTCTCCAGAAAATCCGACGTCGCCGGAATTGGGCTTCTCGTCGCCGGCCCTGGCCGGTGGGGTGGTCCTCGTGTCTCACGTGGTGCTCCAGGGTCACTAGTACAACACAACTAAAATGTTTGGTTTTCTAGTATTTTCTCGGGATCACAGCAGGTCACAGATATCGCAAATCAACACTAAAATATGATATATTGCACAAAACTTAACTTTAACCAATCTAAACTGAAAATAACTAGCTACAAAGCATAAAAACTAATTAAATAAGAGATAGAGATCATTACCTATCCTCAAGAACACAAAGAACCAAGCTTTCCTAGCTCCAAGAGGCAAAAGTGATCAAAGATGTGATTTTTGTGATATAAATTAGGATTTTGGGGATTTAATGAGCTTTGAATTGATGCAAATGGAGAAAGAAATGCACAAGGGCAGAAGAGAGAGGGAGGTCTCGGCCAAAGAAGAGAGGGTGAGGAATTGTGTGGAGTGTTCTAGCATAAATCAACAATGAATGCCATTAAATGCATTCACACACACACACACATGCATGCACCTCTTTTCTATTTCTTTTAAATTTAAATCAAAAACCCATACAAATATCTAGATGCTATGTGAAGGGTTTTATTAACTCAAACTTAATTGTTGAAAAGAAGACTTAAGAGAAAATTTCCCAAAATGTGAATACCGCATTAAAATAATATTAAAATTGGGAAAAATTCAAATTGGACCAAAACGTCCCATATAACCCCAAAACTTGCGCACTAGCTTTATTTTAGCTAAACTAGGTGCTGGCAAGTCTATATGGCCGTTTGATCACAGTCGGGTTAAAACAGAAAATACCGACAAATTTATCCAAAAACGGAAACATTCACATAACGATTTCTAAAACGTTACAATCTCCCCCACCCCTTCAAAAAAATTCGTCCCCGAATTTAAAATTCTCACTAAGCGTACCTTCAAAAAAAGGATTACAAAGTCTCATATCTTTCTCGCAGCCTCCGAAGTGACCACCTCAATATATGGCTACGTCCAAGAAAACTCTCCACAGATGGCAAGACCTTTGACCGAAGTTTCTCCACCTGTCGAGCCACTAACACAAATGGCTGCCGATGAACGAAAAGATCGAGTCCAACTAAATGGTTTGGTGCTGAATCATGTGGGAAAGTCATGAAGGTATTTGCAAAGTAACGACACAAGGAATACAGGGTGAATACTCAATAATCTGGGCGGAAGTGCCAAGTTATAGGCAACGGAACCAACTCGCTTTAAGGATCTCAAAAGAACCTATGATCCTGGGATAAGCTTCCCGAAACACAACACGTCATTCATCGGAAAGTTCGTAGGAATACATGATCTCCCACTGCGAACCCAAGTCTGCGACCACCATGGTCGGCATAAGACCTTTGTCTGCACCGGCTGTCATCATCCTAACCTGAACCAACTGGATCATCTCCGAAGTCTCTAGACTAGCTGGGGTCCAAAAATCCTACCCACGCAGAGTCAGAAAAACAGACTGGTGATCGACACAACCTAACAACTAATTAAAGGCTGCCAATTGGAGTGCCCCCTGATAACTGCTATCGAAGGAGAACCCTAACAATGGCAAGTGACGATCCCAACTGCCGACAACAATTAACACGCACGCAGAAGCATATCCTCCAGAGTCGGTATAGCCTGCTCTCACAAAAACATCAGCCTGCGGATGGAAAGATGGAGCTAAAGCTCAACCAGTACCCAAGGCTTCCTGAAGCTCCTGCCCAAGACGGCAAGCAAACAGGGTGCCCTCATTGGATACGACCCATGAAGGAACTCTGTGCAACGCACAAACTTAACAAAGAACAACTGAGCAAACTGAGTATAACCGGACAACAAACACCCGAATGAAGTCACACCCTTACTAAACTTAGGTAGACACCATAACGAAATTCGTCGAGATCTGCTCCCATTCCCACTTCGGAACGATTAAAGGTTGCAACTCTCCAGCCGGTCTCAGATGCTCAACCCAAAACACACAACAAGACAGACACTTTGAAACGAAATCCGAAACTTCTCTTTACATTCCTGCCCACCCGTAACTACCTCACGAGTCTCGTCACACAATGGTGGAACTCGAAAGAACACCGAAAGCTGACTGATGTGCCTGTTCTAGGATTTTGCATCTCTGCCTATCAGCAACAGGTACACAACACGTCCCTAAACGTAGCACACCCTGGTCACAAATCAAGGACTCCAAATCATTAACAAGCCGAGTATGCTCATGTATCTCTAACGAACGAGCGTCGGCGGGCTGTGCCTCACGAAAACAATTAAGTAAAAGTGGTAGGGCGCGGACATGAGCAAGCTGTCTCCTCAGAAGAGGCGAACCTAAGATGTACACCACGATCGAACAAGAACTGTAAATCTGCAGAAGACTATCTCAACAATCAAAATCCGTTGCAGGAAGATGTATATTAAGCTCTGGTGGTCCGTGAAAATCTGATACGACTCTCCGAACAGGTAGTGTTTCCAATCCTCCAAAGCAAGACCACCGCGGCTATCTCCAGATCATGAATGGGATATCCTGCTAGTACTTCCTCCAACTGTCGGGAAGTAAAAGCAATAATTCTATAGTGTCACCTCAGTACACCGTCGAGCCCCACTCGTGAAACATCACAGTTAAACAACAAGGTCGTCCGAACCAGAAAGCAAGGAAAGAACCGATGCAGTTGTTAACCGAATCTCCAACTGCTTGAAAACTCCGCACGCATGCCTCAGTCCAAAGAAAAGAACCTCCTTTCCGGTCAGTCCAGTCAACGGTGCAGCACTACACTAGCAATCCTGCATGAAACGGCGGTAAAAACCTGCTAAGCCCAAAATCAACGGACCTCCGTCCTGCTCATAAGTCTGGGCCTAAGCTGTACGGACTCGATCTTCCTCGGGACCATACGAAAACCATCAACCGTAACTACAAGACCTAGGAGTCAACACAAACAAGCCTGAAGGAACACTCCGAGAATCTAGCAAACAGCTGGCACTCTCCCAACGTCTGCAAAACAAATCCTCAAGTGCTGCTCCTGTTCCTCACGACACAAGGAAAAGACCAGAATGTTATCATGACACAACAATAACTGGTCGAGGAACGGCCTGAAGAAATCTGGTTCATCATAACTACGAATGCTGCTAGGGCATTGGTGAGTCCAATAACGCAACCAAAACACACAAACTGTCCGTAGCACGCACACAAGCAGTATTCGGAATGCCATCACTCCGAACCCGCAACAATGATGACCTGATCCCGAACAACTTAGAAAATTTCTCAAACTCTGGAGCTGATCGAAGAAATCGTCAAAGCGAGGTAAAGAATACCTATCCGCACCGTAAGCCGGTTCAATTGACGATCCATCAATACACAACCTCAAATTGTCGTCTTTCTCCTTGACGAACAGAAATAGGAGCTCCTCAATGCGAAACACTCAAACGCATAAACCCCCAAACAAACAACTCTGCAGCTGATCCTTAAACTCCTTAAGCTTCGCCGGCTCATCTGGAACGACGTCGAAAAACTTTCGTACGATAGGAACCCGGTCCAACAAATCCACTGTGGCTCCGGTATCTCGAATGAACGCCAAGAATCCACGACATCATCTCCTCAAAAGCCGACTAGCGAAAAGGCTGAATTCAAGCTGTGAGAGACGGCACCACTGTCCCCCTACACAACGAGAACTGACTTGCCGGGAAAACAAACCTGACTGTTCTCTCGCGGTAGTCCATAGACTCCTAGCACATAACTAACCAGTCCGTGCCTAGGAGAACGTCAAATCCAACATCTCTAGAAGGATCAAGTGACGGATGAATCTCCTAACCGATTGGCATACGACTGAAATACATGTCGTGCAACAAAAGAATCGCTGACAGAAGTTAACACAACAAACGGCTGATCTAGCTAACACGAATCCCTTCGTCCCAAACCTTTGCTACTCCCGCAACGGTCACGAAAGCTGTCTCGACGACTAAGCCTCTGTCTCCGAGATGGTACACCGGTACGAGTCCTCTACTGTTCCGGAACTCATAAAGTCTCTGGAATGCGTGTCTCGTCAACTAAGGTTGCATCCACTAGTGCTATGTAGGTGACGGAATGCTTTGTGCTGATCGCAAGGAATAACTGGGTAACAGGGGTGACAACCTCTTGTCGCTGCGCTCGAATGGCCTCAACCAATGAACTCATCGTCTGGCGCATGTCCTGCATATCTGCCACAAGCCTAGCGAGATAATCTGTCGAAGGCGGATCCTTCTGCCCCTGTGCAACGAGCGTGCCATCCTGGTCAGTCCTCGTCCTACCCGAATCAACTCTGACCTCGGCCCTCGCTGCACCTCTCTGAGTCCCCATAGTCATCGGCGGCAAAGGCTATAATAGAGATAGGATTCGATATGAACACGAAAATCGAATCACAAGGATATGAATCATCAAAGAAGGAATTTCAAGCAATTTGTACTTAGGTCATTTTAGGCGGAGTACCGCATCGTGAGTATGCAGCAGACATACACACACTACGTTACTCTGCTTAAGCTACTTACTCCATCATACCAAGGTCATCCGATACTCCGAAAGATAAAACCTAACGCTCTGATACCAACTTTGTCACGACCCGCAATTTGGCACGTGACGGCCCTAATACTACGCAACGTCTCCAGGCGTAACGCAGTAAAAGAAAGCCAAAACCCAGAAATCTAAACCATCAAAAGAAATAAGAAAGTGATAATAGTATTTTCAAAACCTTTGAAATCACAACCCAAATTCTTTAAAGTCTCACTTTTATCCCTTAAAATTTTGGCAGCACCTCCTTTGTAAAAACCAGCCCCAAAATGGGTACAACATAATATATAAGTAAAACCATCCCAAACGGGAGCAAAAATCCACGCCCAACGGCGGAAAACAATCACCACAACAGATATACGACGCCGTAGCGAAGAAAGAGACGATATAAATAAAACTGCATAAAAACCTCCAAGTCACAAAATAATATACAATATCGTCCTCACACCAAGTCACTAAGTCATACATAATACTAGTAGATGGAGAGTACATGGATACAACGAATATACAATACAACATCAGATAACCACAAAACCCACCTGGGCAAAACTGCACACTGTCAGGTGAAGTGGTATCCGCAGCAAAAGATGATACGAAGGATGAAAATAGCCTGCCTCTGACTATCCTGAGGAACACCTGCAAACACTGTGGCACAACGGGGGTGAGTTGTCAACTCATGAATAGTAAATAACATATGCAGGTAATCGCGAGTATGCACGTACAACGTGAATCTAACATAAGCATTTAATATCAATGAATAGTCATATGTAATGCAATAATCATGAAAAGTACACTAGCAGGTACAATTAATACATGAAGCCATAATACGACGATCAGTATGCAATAATCATGTAAGGTACTGTATCAGATACTACTAATACATGAAGCAGTGCATAAACAATGAATGTGGAGTATGGAATAAAACATGTCATTTCCACGGAAATCCTAACCTCGTGGTAGGACCAAAATCCAACAAGACAATCAAATTCCCAATTTTCACAATTCAGCCCCCAAATTGGCTCTCATATCATGTAAGTCTCATATATCCTTAATATACAACATCAAGTAAATCTCATATATCCTGAATGTCCAACATCAAGTATATCTCATATATCCCGAATGCACAACATCAATATATCCCACATATCCAGTGTGTACAATATCAGTATAAAGTAAGTTTCATATAAGGTGAGTGTCTAACATCGACACCCAAAACATCATGAAACAAGTGTCCAGCATCGACACCAAAATACTGATCTCTGAGGCGCCATCACCTAAGACTGGCCCTCAAATGTCATGTACGTACATCCTAATAACCTGGGTAAGCACCACCCGCAATCTGCAAGGCATGTACGTACATAACCTCGATCGATATCCCCCAGATATACGTCGAGTCCAAATACTGTCACCGGATGGCAAACGCCCCCAGCCGGGCTCAACGGCATGGACCTTCGATCTTCTTGCCCCGGGGAACCAATCGGGCTCCACCATGTACCCGCACACGGCCCACGACACCTCCTCGCATGGGGTATATATAAGCTCTGAACCGAGAAATCTCATGGTGGAAGCTGAAATATCATATCAAGAGAAACCGGTTTTTTCAAATAATGCATAATTTCATGAAACCACCATGGTCCTCAAATACAGAAAATATCAAGTAGTGAATATGTATGAATGCATGAATCAATACACATATATTAGCGTCCCATTCCACTAATATTGGTGTAAAGACGTATATAACAGCGTCCCACTCCACTGTTATATATACATAGTAGTAAAAATATCAGAGAACATCATATGACATCTATGAATGTAGTATATGCAATATGAAACAGTAATATGAGCATATAAAGGAAAAACCACTATTTAACTGCAACCAGTTAAATAAATATATCACATGGTTCCTGATTTCCCCGAAATCAGATGCAACAATATAGACAGGTGAACATGTAGCTATAACAAGGTATGCACAACCATGTCGGTATAGCAAGATATGTGTGTCCATATGTAAGTATGTATGATGTCAAAGTAGCTGTAGCAAGGTATGTGTCTATACCTATCCATAATACCCTCCAGGTATATGTATGTATGTATGTATGCCAGATGTACAGGTAGCTATGTCTCATATGTGTATATACTTATCATAATGGTACAATACCATATAGGTATATGGGTAACTAGCATGTAAGTGTACAGGTATGCTATATGTCATAAGCACAATAAAAATATGAATCATTGTCTCAATGTCCCTAACCAGACAATATCATTTCTATATATGGGTTGTGCGTGACATGGCAATTATTGACGGTGTGTGTAGCATACAATCAGTGCTCGTGCAATATGAATCGTCAATAATATGTGCAGTGTCCTAAGGATACTAGTCCAAGCACAACAATATAACAGTAATAGGGTAAATGTGCAATTCTAAATCTGACATAGAATATGCGACAAAAGTAACATCTCTAGCCCAGACGCATAACGCCATGCGGGCGATTCCCCTGTAGATGTTAAATCTACTCACCAACACTCCTGGCTAAGTGTAGCCAACCACCTGTTTTCCCTTTGTAGCTGTGTCCGTAGTCCCCACCTGCGAACCTACAATATTAAGACAATAAAACAAGTGTATATTAATAATAACCCTAAAACACATACACACTACATTAGACCGACGCAACAACACAAAACATACTCTCAAGTGTTCGTATTGTGGTTAACGCGCATAGCGACACGACGAAACTAACCCAAGAGCAAAACCACACAAAGTGCACGGTCCGTGTCGTATAACGTATCGCGCGGACACAAAACACTAAAACCTACCTAAGTGATCCCAGATTTTGCATACAGTGAAAACTAAACAAACAAACAAGACCAAATACACCCAAACCCCAGCATAGACCTACCCTCAAAAACCCACACCCCAACTCTCCAGAAAATCCGATGTCGCCGAAATTGGGCTTCTCGTCGCCGGCCCTGGCCGGTGGGGTCATCCTCGTGTCTCAGGTGGTGCTCCAGGGTCACTAGTACAACACAACTAAAATGTTTGGTTTTCTAGTATTTTCTCGGGATCACAGCAGGTCACAGATATCGCAAATCAACACTAAAATACGATATATTGCACAAAACTTAACTTTAACCAATCTAAACTGAAAATAACTAGCTACAAAACATAAAAACTAATTAAAGAAGAGATAGAGATCATTACCAATCCTCAAGAACACAAAGAACCAAGCTTTCCTAGCTCCAAGAGGCAAAAGCGATCAAAGATGTGATTTTTGTGATATAAATTGGGATTTTGGGGATTTAATGAGCTTTGAATTGATGCAAATGGAGAAAGAAATGCACAAGGGCAGAAGAGAGAGGGAGGTCTCGGCCAAAGAAGAGAGGGTGAGGAATTGTGTGGAGTGTTCTAGCATAGATCAACAATGAATGCCATTAAATGCATTCACACACACACACACATGCATGCACCTCTTTTCTATTTCTTTTAAATTTAAATCAAAAACCCATACAAATATCTAGATGCTATGTGAAGGGTTTTATTAACTCAAACTTAATTGTTGAAAAGAAGACTTAAGAGAAAATTTCCCAAAATGTGAATACCGCATTAAAATAATATTAAAATTGGGAAAAATTCAAATTGGACCAAAACGTCTCATATAACCCTAAAGCTTGCGCACTAGCTTTATTTTAGCTAAACTAGGTGCTGGCAAGTCTATATGGCCGTTTGATCACAGTCGGGTTTAAACAAAAAATACCGACAAATTTACCCAAAACGGAAACATTCACAAAACGATTTCTAAAACGTTACAGTTGATGAGTTCTATGATGCGCTTAGAAATGGAGAGATACTCTAGGATCGGATTAGATTTTACTTTCAAGGTAAACAAAAGGTATTTTCAGCTGATACAATATCCAACGTCACCAATATCCCTATCCGACCTGGTTTTCAAAGACCATTAGAGCTGGCCCAGTATAGGACGATTATGGGTGACAGGTGCGAGTTACGAAATGCTGGGCTAAATGCCCAACAAATTTATAGGAACGTCTATACGGCATGCCGCTGGGCATACCATAACGTCAAGGGATCGCTCAAGTTTCATCTTTTCCAGCGATTGTGGGGCACATGGTTCATTTCTTAATGACCAGAGATTACCAATTTTGCATGGCGAGTATGCTATTTGCCACAGTCAAGGAAAGTGCCGCCGCGCGCAAATCTTTACTTCCCATCCTCGTTACCCAGATAAGTCGATACTATATGGAGGACGATGATTTCTCGGCCTGCCTCACGATGTATGACACTCTCCCGGTAGAGATAGAGAGGATCTCACCAGGCTACACAGACCCTAGGAGTGAGCAGCAAATTTGGTCTCCCACCGACTCCAGCGAGCATGCGGCACCGCAAACTTCCTCGGAGATTTACTTGGGAGAGGACGTTCCGACAGATCCCTATGAATTACACAGGATGGAGGTCCGCGGCATCAAGACTTTGATCAGGAAAAACAAGGAAATAATATAACAGCTCAGCCAGATCTTAGCAAACCAAGAAGAAGCAAGCGGAAGCAGCAAAGCCAAGGGCAAAGCCAAGCAACGATGAGGACATCATCAGATTCAGTTTGTGGGTGGAGCTGTTTTGGTTGTATTTTGTATCTGCATATAGTTTGCATCTGCATATTTCCTGCATTTCAGCACTTACATTATGTATTTTTCTTTTCTTTTGCATGTAGTTGCATTTTATATCTGCTTTTGTATTGCATTGTATTGAAAAACTTATAAAAACTTATAAAAATTGAAAATTTTCTTAAAAACTTTGTCATGTTAGCTAGCGGGGGAACTTAGATTCAAAATCTGATGGTTCGGTTGATAAGTTGAAATAACTAAATCTTTTTTGTGAGACCGACAACCCGAAAAATAACCCTCCTTTGTGTTTAACCATAACTGATATAAGTCTTTTATAACATTGTACACGTGTCATATGTGTTTTGAGAATTTGATAAATGTCTGATATGTCTGAAAAACTTTTAAAAATTAATAAACATCGTTAGGATCAAGCAAGTTTGTTCTGAGTTAAGAAACTATCAAGAATAGTTCATACAGTGAAGTAGATATGAAGAATTTTATTAATGTTTTAATAGAAGCTATATGTCTGAAAAATAACCCACCGGGACCCCTGTTGGAGTAATTACACACCTTATCCACATATAACGTCTTTGGATTTAAAAGAAATGCTGGCTATATCTCCGTTTTCACTGAATTCAGAATATTTTAAAATAAAATGAGTCTTTTATTTTGTGGCCTTGGTAACTGGGGTAATTAAATCCTTGGGGTGTCTCCACACCTAATGCCCTAAAACCATCTGGTTTGGGAGTCATTGACCCAACGCTCGCTAAGTTTCCAATCACCAAATAAAACAAGCTAAGCAAGTGTTCTCTCTGAGTTAAAAGTCCTCACGGTTCTTTGTGGGAGAATAATCTTGGCGGAGACGGGTTTTTCTATTAAAATAGTTTTTTTGCGGAGATATGAAGGTATGTTTATATATGACGTTTTGCACGGTATCTTTGGTGTGTAGGAACAAAAACAAGTGAAGGGTAGGAGTGAAGAATAAAACTTTGGTTCTCTGTTAAAAACGATATATGTTCCGACTTGAAACCTAACCGGAGAATGAAACTTGAGAAAATCTTAACTCCTTTCTAACTCGTGTGATCCTTTAGAAGTCTATCCTGGGCCGTATTTAAGACATGATGACCCTAATCAAGTTCTTAGAAACTTAAAGATAATCACGTAAAGACGCGTATGAGCTTATGTTAAACAAATTGCGAGAAGTGAAAATAGGGTTTAATGTTTCTGACTTGGGTAATAGAACTTCTAACTTTGATTCTTAACCTTAAGATTAGAATCAACAGTTTCTCCACGACACTAACTTGACTTGATTTTGTAGGTGTAATCCGCTGAAAACCCTCAGGAAACAACACTCCTCCTACTATGGACACCTAGAGGTTTAACGGCTTGTTGCACGTGCTCAGTACAATCGCGTTACCGGCGAAAGTGAGGCTAGGATTTTTTGTTTTGCTCGGGAAGAGCAAAAGATAAGTTTGGGGGTATTTGTTCATCTCAGGAAACTGCATTTTAATACCGCTGATTCATTATCTATTCTATTATGTATCGGTGCTATTAACCAATGTCTGCTCAGTAATTACAGATTATAAGTATTCATGATACAACACTGAAAACACACTCAATATCACGAATATAGTATTTGGGAGCCGACGCTGCAATAAGAACAGATAACCGACCGATATCCAAAGGACTCTTTTTGCAATAAACTAGTGTGCACATAATTTTTGGTCCAACACAATACATGTGTGACACTAGATCATGATGGGGGGCTGCCTTGGCACAAAAGGAGCATATATAGGTGTGATGTGCATTAAATGTGCATTGAATATTAAAGATTATGATGCGATTTGAAGCATCTAGTTTCCCTCCAAATCTCTGAAGACAAATCAGGTTATTTTAGACAAATCAAACAGCACCAGGATGATATTGGAGTTGACACAAAACCACACAACTAATATGAGATCCTTTGCTCGGACCAAGACCGGCCACACTCCCATAAAATCCGAGCTCGCCGGCCCCCCTTGCCCAGTTCGCCCCCATCTTTTCCCTGTCCCTTCCTTGCAATCACATCACCTCATTCTTATTACTTGTTTAATCATTTTTTTTTGCCTATATAAGCCAGATCAGTGAGCAAGGGAAGGGGTCTCACATAATATATACATTTTCTTAGTTTCTTTTGTTTTTGGTTTAGGCTTGAGAGTGAGTGGGCTATCACTTGGTTTCTTCTTCTTCTTCCCTCTTGAAGCTTTCTCTTGAGAGCTTCATTATGAAGGTTGAACAAGTTACCAACATCTTGTACCTCTTCTTCAAGTGTGAATATATTGCTTTGTTATTACTTTCTTTTCTTTTCTTGCGTTTATTTGTTTTTCTTTATCATGCTTAACTAATCTTCTTTGGTTGTGATAATGGTAAGGAAGTGAGATGAAAGGCTTTGCCTCCTCCTCCTCTTATTAATGTTTATGTGCTTAATTTTGATTATAAACTTAGTATTGTAATTTGGATGGGTTGATATGGTATGTTGATTCCATGGTTATTTAGTAACCTCATCATATACCATATTCTCCCCCAATAACCCTATTTTGCAAGCCTAAGCTTAGAATCAATTTGGTGTTAAGTTTGCTAAGCTTGGATGTGGTATTTTGTGATTGATTGACTTGACAAATCTTTTGGTTTCATATACCATATACCATCACAAACTCTTAGCATACTTAACACTGAAATCATTTGCTCTCACTCACTAATTTGTGTTTTTGATGTTGTGGTATGCTTGCTAACCTTTGTGTTTAGTGTTGATACCCCAAACTTGGACATACAAACGGTAAGTGAGCAAAATGGACTCGTTTCGTGCTTTGAGGAGAATATCGGAATTTGATGATTTGTGCTTCGCATCCGCCTTGACAAATTATGCTTCATGCTGGGATCGACGTAAGAACGGACAACTCATGATCAAGGGAGCGTCGAAGGAATCGTCGCAATTTGACCTTCCGAGCCAAAGCCACGGCCAATTTCTTCTTAACTTGTTTTCTTTGTTATCTTGTTTTCGTATTCTTTCTATTTTTAGTGACAAACTAACCAATTCATTATTTGTTGAATCTTAAACAACAAAACCTAATACACAATTCCCTGCGGATCGACCCGTACGTGCCGTCTTGCTACAACGCGCCGTGCGCTTGCGGTTTATAAATTTTAAAACGAGAATGTGCTTGCGTGCGCAATCCATTTCTTAAAACATATCCATTTCCAAAGCATACGCGTTTGCGCGCGTGGGTGAGTTCCCAACAAGCATGAAGCATCCAAAAAACAAAGAACGAAAAAGAGAATGGCTAAGTAAATCACAACCATGATGCAATAGTGCACCAATGAATGCACATCACAATCCAAGCCATACCTCTTTATTTTTGTAGCCATGCTTCATGCCACCTCATTACCACCTCATTTTCCATTTGTTTTTCTAAAAAAAACAAATATGAGATGTCCTTCTTCTAGAAGTATTCCAGTATAAATATTGAATACTTCACCAGGTATATGTATCGCTACATATATGTGTATCTGTATAAAAATACAGATAGCACCAAAGAGAGAACGAATAGTGAACAATAATAATAAAATATATGTATCAAAATACATATATAAATTATTAAATCAAAACCTTATTTAATAATTCGGTTTAATCCTAAGCTGGCTAGTATTATCAACCGCCCGATTAAAGTCCGTGTATCCTGTATACGCATTTAATCGAACCCCTGCACGTACCAACGTACGGCTCCTACATCTGTCGCCTGAACCGAGAAAACCCTCCATGTAGGACTCTAAAGACTCGACAATACGCTGTCAGTGGGTTTAACTACAAGCACGTCAGCAACACTAGCTGTACGTAACGGCTACTCAGGTATTTGTCGAAAGGGGGGTCGACAATCAAGTGCGTCCTTACCCTACTGAGCCTGAATTTGACAATCTCCGTACATCCCGGTCTCTTCGTTAAAGAGTATCGCATATCGAGTATAGGGGTGGATAACATCAGACCCTTACTAACCAGATAAGTCATGTTTGAGTCAAGCTCATCACCAACAGAGATCTACTGATCAAGTATCAGTAAATTTCATCCACCGTGGCCATAGATTTCTGGTGATAGCTAACTGAACACAGCGCGGTATCGACTCCTAATACCAGGAAAGACGAATCCATGACAGTCGACCACTGCCTACATGTGGCTCGGGACTGTACCCAACTAAAACTTGTTTACAGACTCCTTTGAGCCGTGGTAGGGTAGTAATCAAAGTACAGTGGGAACTCACACGAGACAAATGAGGACTTCAGGTCAAAGGACTAAACTGTACTCATGCCACCTGAGTACTTCCATCTGACGATAGATATAATACCATTTAGAAGTTCTCGGCGAGTCCATCCAATATACTCACCTCCAGTGAGCACCTATATACTATCATAGGTGATACAACACTAATGGCTTATGAGACCGGCCACCGTCCCTCGTCGGGGTCTAGAAACGTATACACCAGTCTACTCCGGAATATCAATGCCCAGTCTCGATACTCCCATGACTAGGGACATTTAAGTATGTTCTTATGGACAACCCAGCTCCCACATATATAATTGCCATCATAATGTTGGTTGTCAAGCAACAATCCTATAGGCTTCATCAATAATGAAGACAAACCAGATAGCGTATTATCATCTCAAATAATACTGCTATACCTGTATAGGTCCTCCCTCAATTATCATAATCACCTAGTTGCGATCACAATAATTGCCTTGAGGGCACTATATCCAACGCAAACGACGAAAATCAAGTGCACTCCGACGTCCGAAAATCCATCATTTGCCCATCCTAAGCCCTCCGGGAACTCCCCGGGTACCCTCAATCCCTAACGCGGGTCGTGGTTCAAAAAAGATCTCACGCGGATCGGATACATCACAAAATAAAGGATTTTTGGACAAATTTGGACAGCATCTAAAAGCTGATTTCAGCCACACAAAAGCAGCGACGATTTTTGAAAAACGGATTTGGAAAAAATGTCCCAAGACTCTACGAGTCACCCTCAATACCTTAGGGAGTCTCTATTCCAAAACGAGAGCTTCAAAAATTGAGTTCAAGCATTAAAAACAGTTTAAGTACCGATTTGTCGCTGTTTTGGACAGAAAAATAATGGCTGAATTTCAGCAATTTTGACAAATGTTTTGTGATGAATTCTAATGTCATGCACGCAAGTTTAAACGTATGGTTGGCTCTGATACCATATTAGATGGCTTGTTCTCGCACCGCGTGATCCGCGGCCAATGCAGAATGGATTTTAATAATTTTAAAGCAAGCATAAGTCACCAATACCCAATGATTCAAACCATACATCTAAACTAGCAACTAACATACAAGGTTATAGAGATTGCAACCTTTGATGCGTGTCCACCCGATCTTGGAAGACCCTTCCAAGCTCCTCATAGACCGTCGGGAACAAGTTTAAGAGGTGACCATCCTTGCCGATGATGATCCATCCGAGAAAATCGATGTAAGCTCTAGCTTCACCTAGTGAAGCAACCAATGCTCCAAATTTGCTAGAAATGGAGAGTGGGGATATATGAATTTTCTGCTATCATTTTCTCTCAAATACAAAACTCAAGAAAGCCAATGAAAAAGAAGGATGAGGATGAAGAGGTAGCCATAATTTAAAAACCGAGCTAAGGGTTGAATGAATGAAAATAATAGAATGACTTCATAATTTTTCCACACTAAAAAAATATCACAACCATTTTTCTCTTAAACAAATGAAGCCCATCCCTCTCTACATTCCCACAACCATATTCAAAACCACCTCACCCTCCACCTCATTTCCATGAATATTCATAAATGAATATTCATAAATAATGTGTCCTTCTAGAAGTATTTCCGTATAAATACGGAATACTTTCCGGTATACGCATCAAAATACATATACGTGTATCCCTATAAAAATATGAATAGCCATGAGAGAGAAAATAAATAGTGAACAATAATACTAGAATATATTATATATATAAATTATTAAAGCAAAACATGATTTAATAATCCGGTTTAATCCTAAGCAGGCTAATATTATAAACTGTCTGATAAAAGTCCGTGTAGTTTGTATATGTATTTAATAGGACCTGTGTATGTACCAACATACGTCATCTATATCTTATCGCCTGATCCGAGAAAACTCTCAGTGTGGGACTCTAAACACTCGATAATACGCTGGCAGTGAGTTACTGGATAAATCCATAACTATAAGCATGTCAGCGGCACTAGCTCTACGTAACGGCTACTCAGGTATATTCCCGAAAAGGAGGTCGACAGTCAAGTCCGTCCGTACCCTACTAAGCCTGAATATGACAATCTCCGTACAGTCCAGTCTCTTCATTTAAGAGTATCGCATACCGGGTCTAGGGGTGGAAAACGCCTGACCCCTAATAACCCGATAAATCGTATTGGAGACAAACTCATCATCAACTGAGAAACTACTGAACTCCTATCAATAAATCTCATCCACCGTGGACACGGATTTAGGGTGATGACCAACCGAACACAGCGCGATATTGACTCTTAATACCAGGAGAGACGAATCCCTGACAATCGGGCACTGCCTCCATGTGGCTCGGGACTATACCTAACTAAAACCTGTTTGCACGATTCCTTTTAGCTATGGTAGGGTAGTAATCTAAGTACTGTAGGAACTCACATGAGACAAATGATGATCTCGGGTCAAAAAACTAACCTTTACTCATCCCACTAGAGAACTTCTATATGATGATAGATATGATACCATCTAGAAATTCTCAGCGAGTCCGTCCGGTGTACTCACCTCTAGTGAGCACATATATACTATCTTAGGTGACATAACACTAATGGCTTGTGAGACCGGCCACCGCCTCTCGTCGGGGTATCGTAACATATAGACTAATCTACTCCGGAATATTGATACCTAATCTCGATACTCTCTTGATTAGGGACATTTAAGGATGTGCTTGTGGACTACCCAGTTCTCACGTATGTGATCGCCATCATAATGCTGGTAGTCAGCAAGAATCTTACGAGCTTCATCATTTTGTATTAGCGATACGTAATAATGGGTAAAACGTATATAATCAATGAAAAAGACAAACTAGATAGCATACTATCATTTCGAGTAAGACTGTTCTACCTGTATAGGTCTTCCTTCAATTATCATAATCGCCTGCCTATAATTATTATAATTGCCTTGAGAGTATTATATCCAACATCTCGAGTATGACCAATGGGCCCCGGGGGATTTTAGGTGGGGATCCCAACCCATAGCCATATAGTTGTGGCCATGGGTTGGCATGCCCAACCCGAGACCGCCATTTTGGGTGGTCTCGGGTTGAGGCCACCACCTGAGGCCACCCAAAAGGTAGTCTTGGGTAGGGTTCCCACCTTAGTGCCCGGGGTCACCCCTGACCCTCACGAGGATCTCGGTCCGAACTGAGAACCTTAGGGCTCGAGTAATTGCAATTATGAGAGGTTTTCATGCAATTTTTTCATAAACTAGTTTTGTAAAAAATTGAATTTATGATTCAATTTGGCCACAAATTGCAATTACTAGTAAATGATCGACTCTGATACCATGTTGCTAATCGGTGTGACCAGAGATAGTATATCGGTCAATGGCTAACTATAGTAGCTTATAATGGTTGATTATAATGGCTAAAATTAAGGGATTCATATGCCTGAAAATAAGGGATTTATATGGTGGTCAATGGCTAACTATAGTAGCTTATAATGGTTGATTATAATGGCTAAAATTAAGGGATTCATATGGCTGGAAATAAGGGATTATATGGTGGTCAATGGCTACCTATAGTAGTTTATAATGAGGGATTCAATGCATTGTATATAATTGTAAAACTATTCTTAGCTGTAAAATATTATAAGTAGAGCCGTGTATGCCAAGTGAAAGTATGGAATGAAATTGAAAATATTCTCGACTCTCTTTTCTTTTCTGTTTACTTTGTTCATATGGTATCAGAGACATATGATCCTTGAGTGTTAGTTGTCTTACATTCTGGATTCCATTCCGACCATCTTTTGAGTGACCATTCGGATTCCGCTCCGGCTATCATTTAGATATCTCTTTCTTGTTCATCTCTAGTTTTCTTCCTGGGTTCTCTCATAGAGTCGCACCAGCATCATCGTCTTGCCATGAAGTTAGACGGAAAGAATTACTTTCTATGGGCATCCTACATCAGAAACTTTCTAGAAGGACAAGACTTATAGGGCTACATCAATGGAGTTACCACAAAGCCAGTAAACAATGCATCCATTTCTAAGTGGATGATCAACAATGCCAAAATAAAGACTTGGATCATGGAGTCTGTTGAGAGTTCTATCACGGTGAACTTAAGTCCGCTGACCACTGCCAATGAAATGTGGGACTATCTCGAACGCATTTACAAACAAAGCAACAAGGCTCGCCTATATCAGTTTGAACAAGAGATAAGTTTTTATCACAAGAATCTCGTAGTATTCAAAAAATTTATTCTGTTATGACTAAAATTTGGAATGAAATGGACATGATAAATTATGATATCCCTAAAGAAGCTCTTGAAACAGTAATAAAATTACTGCAACAATCCCGATGTAGGCAATTTTGATGAAAATGCGATCCGATCTTGAACATGTTCGTGCTACTATTCTGACTCGTAATGTCAGTCTTAGTCTGGAAGAGATCTTACCTGAACTTATGGCCGAAGAGACTCGTTTGACGTCTCTTTCAACCGTTGGACCCACACTTGATGCAGCTCTACTTGCAAGCACATACAAAGGCAAAGTTCGTGACTTCAGCAAGGTTGAATGCTTCAATTATCATGAGATAGGGCATCTATCATATCAATGCAAAAGAAATAAAGGCAACAACTTTTTATTCTATAGATATTGCAAAGAGCAAGGCTATTTGATAGAAGATTGCAAGTAAAGCAAGGACCTCCAAAGCCTCAATCACAACCTTCAGCATCTTCGTCCTCTGCATTTCATGTTGCTTCTTTACCATCTCCCTCTCAGGTTTATTCAAATCCCAATACCTCTACTCAGCCCTCTACTCTTTCACTAGAATTCATCCAACAAGTCATTCAAGCTCTCCATGCTTCTGGTTTTGGTAAGACTTCCTCCTTTAACTCTTGGGTTGTAGACTCTGGAGCCACCCATCATATGACAGGAAATTTAAATGTTTTTCATTCTATCATGCTATATAATAAAAATGAAAGAATATTTGTTACAAATGGACAAACTCTTTCTATTACAAAGGTTGGTTCATTGACAATAACACCTCCAGATTCACCATCCTTGTCACTTTCCAATGTCCTATACATCCCTAACCTTTCTGCCAATTTAATCTCGGTTAGTCAGCTTGTGAAACAAAACTGTATTGTCTCATTTTCTTCTTCTGGTTGTCTTATACAGGATCTGCAAACAGGAAAAGTGATTAGGAGAGGCCATAGGAAAGGGGAACTCTTCATGCTGGACTTGGAAACACCATCAAATTCACCTACTTGATTTCTTCCTCCTTCTTCTGATGAAATCAATTTCTCAAATAAATTATGGAGGCTTTGGAATTGTTGCCTTGGCCAGCCACATGCTTTGAATTTGAATTCTTTATTTTCCTCTGGTGCTTTGTTAGACAAACTTGACTATAAGTTAAGAATTATTAATAATTGTGAAGATTGTGCTGTTTCAAAATCTCGTATTTTACCATTTAGAAGAAATGAGAATCATGCAATTTCATCCTTTGATCTTGTCCACACTGATGTTTGGGGACCATCCCTTATTGGTTCATTAACTAGAAAACACTACTATGTTCTTTTCGTCGATGATTGGTCACGATTCTCTTGGGTTTATTTTCTAAGACATAAATCGGAGGCTCTGCAAGTTTTCAAATACTTCCATGCAATGGTACAAATTCAATTTGGCAAGAAAATAAAAATTTTGCGCAGTGATTCGGGAGGTGAATATATGTCTCAACAATTTACAACATTTCTTACTGAAGAAGGAGTCATTCATCAACGAAGCTGCCCTCACCAACCACAACAAAATGGAGTTGCAGAAAGAAAGTATAGACATCTATTGGAGACAGCTCGTGCTTTGTGCTTTCATCCAAAATTGCGAAAGATTTTTTGGGCTGAAAGTATCCTAACAGCAAACTTCTTGATCAATAGGCTACCAACTTTATTGATAGGAAATGTTTCTCCATTGAAGAAGCTGCATGGGTTCTCTCCAAATTACAATTTATTGCAGATTTTTGGGTGCACCTGCTTTGTCCTTCTTCCTAGTTCTCAACGCTCCAAACTTGAAGCTAAGTCGGTGAGATGCATTTTTCTTGGATATTCTGAAACACAAAAAGGATATCTCTACTATGATTAGGAAGCAAAACGAATGAGAATTTCTCGAAATATCATATTCCTTGAAGATACCCTATATTTTTCTAATCCTTCTAATTCCTCACAGTCTGTTAGCTCTACTATTCCTTTATCTTTGTTTCCCAACACTTCACAGGTTGAAAGCAATGAAGTTCCCCATCCTATGCCTTACCTTTCACCAACTTCGGCCTCAGGTAACACTATCTCTTCACGTTCTCCTCCACTTCGTCGTTCCACTCGTAAAATTAGGCCACCTAACCGTCTTTCGTTATTTTCCTCACTTACACCTTTATATATTCCTCATTCCTATAAACAAGCTGCAGATAGTGCAGAATGGAGCCATGCTATGAAGGAAGAACTCGAGGCTTTAGAGCTTAACCACACTTTGGACATGGTACCAGCACATCCGGATTATCCGGTTGTGGGATGTAAATGGGTGTATACAATCAAATTGAAGTCTGATGGTTCATTGGATCGTTATAAAGCTCGTCTTGTAACACAAGGCTTCAAACAGGAGTATGGTGTGGATTATGAAGAAACTTTTGCTCCGGTTGCCAAAATGACTACAGTCCGTACTTTGATTGCTGTTGCTGCCCTTAAGAATTGGGATATTTATCAAATGGACGTGAAAAATGCGTTCCTTAATGGAGATCTATCCGAAACTGTTTACATGAAACCTCCTCCAGGCTACAATGCTCCTCCTCAGATGGTTTGTAAATTACGGAAGGCACTTTATGGCTTGAAACAGGAACCACGGGCTTGGTTTTCTAAACTAAAAGTAGTGCTTCAAAAAGCTGGTTACCAACAAAGTTATAATGATTATTCATTGTTTATCTCCTCAACCGATAAAGGGCACATTTTGGTCTTGGTTTACGTTAATGATATTTTGATTACTGGTGATAATCGTCAAGGTATTCAAGAATTCAAACAGACTCTCCAACAATCATTTCTCATGAAAGATCTTGGTCTTACGGCTTATTTTCTTGGGTTAGAGATATCTAAGCACACTAACGGATATTTTCTTAGTCAGCGGAAATATGCCCAAGATCTTATTGATTTAGCTGGACTCACAGATGATAAAATTGTCGACACTCCTCTTGAGTTAAATGTGAAGTATGGTCGTACATATGGACATCCAATCCCTGATCCAACACTATATCGTCGACTAGTTGGAAGCTTAGTCTATCTCACTGTCACTCGTCCAGACATCGCCCACACGGTGCAGATTGTAAGTCAATTTGTTTCTGATCCTCGTACATTACATTTAACAACAGTCCACCGTATTATTCGATATCTTCGTTCCACTCCGACAATGGGATTATCCTATCTTACCACTTCTAGTACTGAGTTGCAGGGTTTTTGTGATGCTGATTATGCTGGATGCAAAGACACACGTAGATCTACCACGTGGTATTGTATTTTCTTAAGGAGTTCTCTATTGTCATGGAAATCGAAGAAGCAACCTACTGTCTCTAAATCTTCCACTGAAGCAGAATATTGGGCGATGTCATCTGCCTGTGGTGAAATCATTTGGCTCCAACGACTTTTAAAGGATTTTGGTATTCACTTAAAGGCTCCTACCTCACTATTTTTTGACAATGAAAGTGCGGTCAAAATTTCAAGCAATCCAGTATTACACGAGCGTACTAAATATATTGAGATAGATTGTCATTTTGTCTATGAGAAATTTGAACAAGGTCTCATTTCACTTCCTCATATTCCTTCCAAGGAGCAACTCGCAGATTTCTTTACAAAGTCTCAAACTAAGAAGCGCCATGATTTTTACAATAGCAAACTGATGATGACCCACCATCAGTTTGAGGGGGGGTGACCAGAGATAGTATATCGGTCAATGGCTAACTATAGTAGCTTATAATGGTTGATTATAATGGCTAAAATTAAGGGATTCATATGCCTGAAAATAAGGAATTTATATAGTGGTCAATGGTTAACTATAGCAGCTTATAATGGTTGATTATAATGGCTAAAATTAAGGGATTCATATGGTTGAAAATAAGAGATTTATATGGTGGTCAATGGCTAACTATAATAGTTTATAATGAGGGATTCAATGCATTGTATATAATTGTAAAACTATTCTTAGCTGTAAAATATTATAAATAGAGCTTTGTATGCCAAGTGAAGGTATGGAATGAAATTGAAAATATCTCCACTCTCTTTTCTCTTCTGTTTACTTTGTTCATAATCGGTGCTAGGATTGAAACACTTGTGGACAACGGCGAAATAACAAACGAAAATTTTCATAAACATAGCACCACTTGCAAACCAAAAATCATTCATTTACTAATTTTTGCACAAAATAAGTAAGAATACAAGAAGTTTAGAGAGATGCAACCTTTGTAGAGTGTCCACTCGCCTAATGGAAGACCTTAGTTAGGCTCTGTGAGCACCCGGATTAAGCTTAGTGGCCGACCATCTTGCCGAAGATGATCAACGGTGAAGCAACAACCGAAGCTCCAACTTCACTTTGAACATTTCAAATGTGAAATAACTAGTTCTAAAATCTTGCTAGGATATAGAGGTAGAGATGATGTGGATTATTTCTCTCATTTCTCTTTCCTTTTCTTGTCATGCCCTGCTTCCCAAAATACGGTAGAAGGAAAATGACGAGGCCCGCGACGTAGTTATTCCGAGAAGGGTTTTTCTCGCAACAAATACGTTAAGCGTATATAAGCAATGTAAATATAACAAAAGAATAAAAATCCAACATAATAATTATTATATTTCAAGATTTTCATAAAGTTTCAAACTGATACAAGATGTCGTAAACAAAGATAAAAAATATGATAAAGCCTTAATAAGAGATATATAGAAATGAAAGGCTGGAATGAAACTAAAAGTTTGCGTGTGATGAAAGCTGGTCGAACTCCTCTTCCATCGGTTTTGTTTCCTCCATCCCTAAATCACCTAACGAACATTTCAAGGACAGAAAGAAAACATGGTGGAATGCCCATCAGCGAACTTGCGCTCAGTAAGTCCCTAAGAAAGGTAGGATTATAACGTAAGTGTATAATGGCAAGTTATATAATTGGAAATAGAAATCATGAAGCAGTGAACGAGTGTGATATGATAATTAAACATGACAATTAATATAAGCACGGCAGTTCTATGTAGCATGGCAGTTCTATATAACATGGTCATGTAATTTAGGTATAATGTCAGTTAACATGAGCATGAACAGGTAAAAGTACTGAACATGAAGTAATTAGTAACGTGTCTTAAAAAGGTCTATACAAAGGTAAGCTAATCTAACGTCGGTTCAAGATGTGGGTATCAACCAAAACTCAAGAATATTCTCAAATCCAAGGGTAGGGCCTTAGGGGCAAGGAATCATGGGCCCTCAAGTGAGTGTTAGTATTCGTGACGTTAGTATGGGACTCCTGAGATTCTGTTGGACTCATAACTCGAGCCAACCCAACACCCCACATATTCTAGATTATAGTTAAAATTACAAATCTTGCCCGAAACCATAAATACAAATGAGAGAGGATAAGCTCAGGTTTCAAGTTGAGTTCATATCAATTGCATGTATTCGTGTCAGGTTCATGTAATATTCAACTATTCATGTCAAGTTGTATTCATGATTCGAGTCGAGAAGTCTAGCATGGTAATAGGTTTATTCATGTAAATCATAGATACAATAAACAAGCGGTATACAGAATGAAATGGAACAAGTATAATATTTGAATCAATTCAAGGTAACACATCAAATATTATCTCCAACTTTCTAACGGTTAGAGGCGGTACGACCTAACTCTATTTGACTAGATAGATTAGGCAAGTGAAAGCACTCATTGTCTCCGGCTTCCCGAGATTCAAGAGAGAAGATGTCACTTAAACTCATCTGTTATCTAATTGCTTGAAAAATACTAGCTTTATAGATTCTAGGTATTTATGTGAAAAATATGGCAGGGTATTTATGTAAAAATACGTCATTAAGTATCGAGGGGATTTTATGTAAAATATTCTATTTTAAAGTCTCGAGGGTGTTTTGATAAAATACTAACTTTTAGAAGTTGAGCGTGTTTTAATAAAAACTCAACTTTTTGAAAGTTAAGGGTATTTTAGAAAAAATAATTATGGTAAAAACTAATGATGTTTGTTTGCAAATCTTACCTTGGGTTAATTATTGATATTTTATTTTAAACTGTAATTTTGAAAAAGGTTTTATAGAAAAATTCAACTATTACAAATTTTAGTGGATTACAATTCAAATGTGAGTGTGGGGTAGTTCGTTATCCCTTGATTTATCACTATTAATGTTTAACAATACCATGTACAATTAGTTCTACGCTTGTATAAAACTATGTTTCATATCGTAAAATCAATAATATGCGCTATCTAGATCTATAGCATGAAGGTTTTTTCAATAGGCATGGAAATAATATACGGGTATAGTCATGAAATCAAGCAACAACTACTCTTAATATTTCATGACCAATAAAAATCTGCACACATAATATAATATTTGGGAAACTACAACGAGACGGGAAATCATGGATTTGGACATGTAAGTGAGAGAGAGAGAGAGATGGAAAGCGAGAGTGAGAAGGAAAGGAGGAGATAGATCGAAGAGGTGATGGGAAGAGAACTTACACGCGATGTGAATTGGTCTAACAACCGATTCACCGATAGGTTTACTTAAGTCTTGATCGGATTGCTTTGTCGTCTAAGGGAAGATATTCACTACGATTTTTGAGAGAAATTTTCAGAATAATTTCAATGAGGAAAAGAACTTTGGACATCCAAGAATTTATAGGGAAAAGAAAATTGAAAGATAGTGTAGTAAAGAGTATTAAAATAAGGTTTAATGAGGAAAATGAAGAGATGGGAGTTCTCGGGTTGAAAGGGGTTGTTTGGGGTATCGAAACGAGCAGTCTGGAACCCAAGAGACATGAGACCACAGGAGGAGCACATATGGTGGAGTTGGGGCCGCCCAAAGCACCCTTTTGGCCGCCTGGGTTCAATTTTGCCTGATGGGCTCGATCTTCTAGCTCCAGGCTCGTGTCGACTAGTTTTGTCCAAAAACATATATCATTTTTCGTTTAAGTTTTTAGAAATCCGTGCAACGCTCATGAAACTTTCAGGATTTGAAAACGATAAAAAGAATTTAAAATAAAAGAATTGTGTTGTAAGGATTCAAACACACGGACTATAGGACAGCAGTGTAGAGACTTAACCAATGGGCTACATATTCTTCTACTTAAGTTATTAAGAATTACTTATAACTCGATAAAAGAACAGAAAAAATATCTTTTATTAATTAAAACAAAAATGACGGTACACAAAATTTAGGATCGTTACATTTCTTCTTTTTTCTTTTCTATGAAATAAAGAAGAAGCAGCAGCAGCAGCAGCAACTAGATGAAGTACAGAAGAAGAGGCAAGGAGGCAGCCCACTCCCTTCTTCTAGTTTTTCTCTTTGTTGATGCATTGTTCAAGGAATGAATAATCCCCTATCCCTCTTAGTCTTTCTCCAATCTCTTTTAATAGGCAGAGAATCAAAAGCTGAAGCTTTCATCTTTCTCTCTGTATTAAATTATTCATCAAGAGAATGAATTAAAAATGCCCATGCCTCCTTTCTCATCTATATTCTTTTATTTCCTTTTTCTTATTCAAATAAAAATAGAGGGCTTTTGTCATCAAATGACAAAAAATCTTTCATGCATCATATACATGAAAAATGAAGAGAGAGAGAGAGAGAGTATGAGCATATATGTATCTATATACATATACAATATGTATCCTATACATAAATAGAGAGAGAATAAATGTATCATATACATTTACACATTATATATCCATATACATAATATATACAATCGTGGAGAGAGAATATATGTATGTATGTATGTATCTGTATGTGTGTGTGTATAAGGTTAATGGAGGAAAGGTGCCATAGGAGGGAATTTTCTCTTATGGCGTCGGAAAAATGCACCCTCCATGATTTTTTTCGACGATCGGCATACATCACGTCCATCTTTATCATCTAAGATGTGGATACACCAAATTTCATGTGATTATACCATTTTTTCACCGTTGATTTAGCTGGTGCAAAATTAATGGTTTACCGACAATAGAACTTTTTACATTCCTAATTCAACGGTGAAATTGTTGCGGAATCACATGAAATTTGGTGTATGCACATCTTAGATGATAACAATGATGATGATGGATGCCGATCGTCGGAAAAAATGGTGGTTGTATTTTTTTCGATGCCATAAGAGAAAATTCCCTCCTATGGTCTCTTTCCTCCATTATTCTATATATATATATATATATATATGAGAATAATGGAGAAAAGAGGCCATAGGAGAGAATTTACTCCTATAGTGCCGAAAAAATACACCCTCCATTGTGTTTTCCGACAATCGGAACCCATCATCTTCATCGTTATCATCTAAGATGTGGGTACACCAAATTTTATGTGATTCTACAACTTTTTCACCGTTGATTTAGCAATGTAAAAAGTTCTATTGCCGGTAAACCGTTAATTTTGAACCCACTAATTCAACGGTGAAAAAGTTGTAGAATCACACGAAATTTGGTGTACCCACATCTTAGATGATAACGATGAAGATGATGGGTTCCGATCGTCGGAAAACACGATGGATGGTGTATTTTTTCGATTTTCGACGCCATAAGAGGAAATTCCCTCCTATGGCCTCTTTCCTCCATTATTCTATACACACACACACACATAATGCATTAGTATCATATACTAAAGTGAGAGAGAGTGTGTGTGTATGTGTATCATATACACAATACTAGATAACATATCACTTATATGGATATTAAATCAACACTAGATTTAAAACCCCGGTTTATAAATAAGCCGGCTAGTAACGAGCGTCTGATTAAATCATGTATTTAATCGAACTTTCACATGTATCCTCATATGTACGCCACATCATTATTTCGCCTGGGCCGGTACTTTCGTTGTGGGATTCTAAAGACCCGACAATACGCTGGCAGTAGATTAAACATGATCATATCCGATTGAACCTGAAACACTTTCAGATTCGATCCCCTCATGGGTTTACCTATAAGCTCGTCAGCGGTTCTTGCTGCATGTAACGGCTATCCAGGTATTGATCAAGAAGTAGGTTGATGAGCAAACTCATCCGGACCCAACAAAACCTACAAGCGAAGAATACCATACAATCCGGTTTCTTCGTCAATGAGTATTGTATACCGGGTCTGGGGGTGGAAATTGTCAAACCCTCAATAACCCAATAAGTCATGCAGATATCGAACTTATAACCATCTGAGATACAACTGATAATACTTATCAGTTTATCTCAATTTCCATGGCCACAGACTTCTGGTTATAGTCATATCCTGCACAGCGCGACATCGACTTCTTATACCGGGAGAGACAAATCCCCTCGACTGCTAACTACCTCTATGTGTTTCGGGACTATACCCAACTAAAATATGTTTGCACGACTCTTTAGAGCCATTGTAGGATAGTAATCAAAGTATAATGGGAACACACACATGACACTATGGCGATCTTAGGTCAAGAGCCTATCATGTACTATCGTCACCAGAGAACTGCTATCTGACAATAAGTATAATGCCATCTAAGAGTTATAGGTGAGTCCGTTCAGTAAACTCATTCTACAATGAGCACCTATATACAATCTTGGTGTCAAACACCAATGGCTGTGGGATCAACATCGCCCTCCAACCGGGTCAAGAAATGTATACACTAATTTGCTCTGGAATATCGATACCCAGTCTCGATACTCCCACGATTAGGAACATTTAAGGATGTGCTTATGGACTATCCAGGCCCCATTAGTATGATCCTAATCATAATCCTTGTTGTCAAGTAAGGATCCTATGGGCTTTATCTGTTGGATATGGATGCCTTAGAGGCCATTATTGTATTGGATGTTGGGGTATGTATGTACAGGACAGTCTTACTCGATATAATATTATGCTATTTGGTTTGCCTTTATTTTAACATGTGTTTATGTTTTACCTGTTATTATATATTGCCAATACATGTTGATAAAGCCCATAGGATCCTTACTTGACTACCAGCATTATGATGGTGATTATACTTGTGGGGGCTGGGTAGTCCATAAGCGCATCCTTAAATGTCCACAGTTGTAGGAATACCGAGACCAGGCATCGATATTCCAAAGTAGAGTAGTGTATACGTTTCTAGACCCCAACAAGGAGCGGTGGTTGGTCCCACAGCCATTGGTGTATGGCACCTAAGATTGTATACAGGTGCTCACTGGAGGTGAGTACACCGGATGGACTCGCCGAGAACTTCTAGATGGTATTATACCTATCGTCAGATAGAAGTTCTCTGATGACATGAGTACAGGGTAGTTTTTACACCTGAGATCGTCATTTGTCCCGTGTGAGTTACCACTGTACCAAGGTTACTACCCTACCATGGCTCTACTGAGTAGTGCAAACAGGTTTTAGCTGGGTACAGTTCCGAGCCACATGGAGGCAGTGAGCGATCAGAAGGGATTCGTCTCTCCCAGTATTGGGAGTCGATGCCGCGCTGTGTTCAGTTGGCCAGCACCATAAGACTTTGTCTAAGACAGATGAGATTTACTGATAAGTGAGATCGATAGTTTCTCAGTTGGTCCTGAGCTATATCGGCATGACTTATCAGGTTATTAGGGGTCATACGTTATCCACCCCCTAGACCCGGTATGCGACACTCTCAAATGAAGAAACCTGACCGTACGGTAGATTGTCACTTATAGGATCAGTAGAGGTACGGATGAGCTTACTTGTCGGCCTTTTTTTCGACAGATTCCTGGATAGCCATTACGTACAGCTGGTAGCGCTGACGTGCTTGTGGTTATAGATTTATCCAGTAACTCACTGCTAGTGTATTGTCGAGTCTTTAGAGTCCGACACAGAGTGTTTTCCCGGTTCAGACGAAATGATGTAGAGGCCGTATGTTGATACGTGCAGAGGTCCGATTAAATATGTGTACTAGCTACACGGACTTTAGTCGAATGGTTGGTAATACTAGCAGTTTTAGGATTAAGCCGGATTATTAAATCAAGTGTGTATGTGTGTGTGTCTATATATATATATATATATATATATATATATTCTTGTATTATGATTATTGTCTTTTTCTATCTCTTTGGTATTCGTATTTTGATAGGAATACGGGTATGTATATACAGAGTTATATTTTTGTGTCCGTACAAAAATACTTCTAGAAGGAAGACACCTCATATTTGTATTTTCATTTGTTAGATAATGGAAAAGATATGGAAGGGTGAGGTGGCATTTAGGAATGGTGAGAGAAATTACTATGGTATGGCTCAGGTATAGAATGAGAGGAATGGGCACTTTATTTGTAAATTCTTTTATCTGTAAATTCTTTTATCAAAACTATTATGGTTATGGCTCATTCTCTCTCTTAATGCTCTCATTCCATCATCTTGGCTTCTCTCTCCTCTCTTCTATTTCATTTTCCTTTACCCTCTCATGAGTTGAGAATTAAAGGGAAAAAGAGAAAGAAATAGAACTTGATCACTCTTTGTATCCCTAAGTATCACAAACTAGCAACATATGATCTTTTAGTTGTGTTCAGACCATAATATTGCATTTTTCATTCCCCTATTCTTATCCGTTTTATAAATAAACAGGTACTCTTGACGCACGTTTATTGCATATTACAGGATACAGGTTCTTGGAGCGAAGACAGTGAGAAAAGACAGAAGATGATACAAAAGAGAGACTTTTGACCAACAAGTAGACGGATCCTAGTCAAGCCTAGATAGAGAACAATTCACAGGTGTACAAGGCAACGCATGGTCCGAAATGTCAAAGGAAACAGTTAAAAGATCATTACAAGTTTTCACTGAAGATCTGGAGAAGACCCAGAAGTCAAATAGAGAAAAGAAGTGGAAAAATAGAAAGCCCAAGAAGCCAAGATGCATCCCAGAAAGTTTGGTGAGCTGAGCTCACCAAAGGGCCGCGGAACCGCGGCCCAAGCCCACATTTGCCGCGGTTCCGCGGCCATTCAGAGCCCGTGTCAGTGCAAATTTCGTGAGTCGGTGCGTCGGTGCGGGTGTTGGGATTTTCCGTGGGCAAATCTGTAATTGCACATGTGCGAGAGTCTGTAACCCTAGTTTTCATGTTTTCCTATAAATTGTAATCACAGATCTGTAAAATTCATGCCTCTTTTCAATAAAAAAAATTCAGATCTGTTCTGTATTCTTGCTTGGAGGGAGCCATCAATAAACTAGTAAGTTCTTTTTAATTCTTTGTTTTAATTCTTTATTAATTAGAATGTCTTTTAATCCCCTAATGAGCGAGTAATCTCCTCGCTTGTTAGGGTTAGCCTTAGGGAAAGGTTTGAGAGATGAGATCTCTCACCCCTTTCATACCCTTTCACAACTAAGAATTAGAACTCCATACATGCACGCACAACCGCCCCCTACGGCACCCTACCCCTCGAGGTAACGGTGACACCGTAGTATAAAGGACCGGTTGCGCGCGTTTTCCATGGAGGTTAGGGGAATTATCAATAAAGGAAGGATAAGAATCTAGAGGAAGGAATATCTTCCCAAAAGACTCTAATCCACTTTTTTGATAATTACCGTAACATCTAATAGATCAAAAATAAGGCATTGAAAGCGGTGAGGAAACCTTTAATCTCCAAACTTCCCCTAAGCCTAACCCAAGCAAGACTTTAATTTAGATTAATTTAGTTTATTGATAGATCTAGGTTTTTTAGAAATAATAAATCAATCCAAACAACATTTGGAATCAACTCGTAAAAACACATTAAGAAAATTACACATCTCTGTGGATCGACCCGTATTCACCGGCTAGCTGCAAAGCGACGCCGTTTCTGATTACGGTTAACATACAAATATTTTTGGACTAATCAAATGGCGCCGTTGCCGGGGATGGCGTAATCTTTCTTTTGTGTAATTTCGGGTTGATTTAAATTTTTAAAAAATCATAAAAATCAGAAATAGAAAAAATACAAAAACATTTTTTCGATTTTTATCTATTTAAAGGGTTTTATGGTTTGAATCTTGCAGGAACAGCGAAGGATTGCGAATCTGGAAATTTACAGAAGGTTAAACAGAAAAGTGAACATCAGAACAGAGGAGAATTGGTGAACAGGAGATACACAAATTTTTCCAGAGGCTGAACCCACTTCCTGACCGCGCTTCCGCGGCAAAAGTCCCCCCAGACCGCGGTTCCGCGGCCCTTTGTGCAAGTCAGCACTTAAAATTTTGTGGGTTTGTTCCTCCTTCTCCCCTCTGTCAACCTCCATATATCTTTTGTGAAAATTTTCTGCAGGATTTCTTTGCGCTAAAAATCTTCTCTCCCCTTCTAAATAACAGATTTTCTGCAGGTTTCTTTGCGCCGCGCTAAAAAAAAAAATTGATTGCAAGTGAATTTTATTGTTTTGCATAATTTAATCGGACTTTAAGGGGCTAATTGACCAAACTCAGATTGGGTGGGGATTTCATCACCCTTCCCAGGACCCCAGAAAACACCTAAAGTATTTGCATTGACCACAATTAATTAAAAAAATATTAGACTCAGCCCTAAGGACATCGAGCTCAATAGGAAAAGGACTAGTATAGGTATCGACCGTTTATCCTAACTGACTTTGCGGTGTCTAGGCAAGTGTGTCTAGGCTAGTGGTTTTTAATTAGGCCCACTACTGTGGTTCCTTCCCACTTACCTGGCACTTACCTGGCCATACTTGTCGATGAAGAGGCGGTTTGATGTCCTATTTCTAGCCCTAGTTAGGAGCTATCTAGCAGACCTAGGCGACCCTAGATCTAGGCCTGATTGTGCATGTGTGGTTGATACATTTGTGTCACGAGTCCCTTTTCAAAAACCTCTTTGCAAAACTCTCAAATAAAAAAAAAAGAAAAATCTTTTCAAACTTGCAACTTGTCGCTAAGAAAACTTGCAACTCACTTCCACCACTTCCCTTCACTGACGTTATCTTACCTCCACATTCTATCTTTCTTTTTTCTGACTACACTACCCCTTTTAGTGTATGTCACTTTGGACTAGGGATACTAACGCCCGATTAGTCCGTGTTTCGTTGGTACCGACCGACGAACCTTTCGACACCGAAGTCGAAATTCCCTCCATTTCCTTGCCTCCACCTTTAAATTCTTCTTTCGAAGGTATGTCGGGACACGACCCCAACGATACCTTACCGACGGGAATGATTCCACATCCGTTAGGTGCGAATAACCCGAATCTTCCGCCTGTTGTAACGCCCGCACGAGTCGCGCTCCAGGATCTCTTCTACCCCGTCCGCACTTCTTTACCTACATGTCTTTCACCCCCACCGGCAAATGGGGACAACTTTGAAAATAAAACCACAGTTCATCAATATGCTGCCAAAATTTCATGGTTTGGAATCTGAAGATGCATATATCTTTATCAATAAATTCCAAAATATGTGCGCTATGATGAAAACGACCCAATTAAGTGATGACGCTATAAGGCTAAGGGTCATTCCTTTTACCTTATGTGACCTAGCCGAGAAGTGGCTATACAGCACCGCATCACATTCCATTAGAAATTGGGACGAGTTTGTGAAAGCTTTTCTAAAAAAGTTCTATCCTCATCACAAAACTGCTAGAATCCGTAACGAGATTATACAATTTTCACAGCTTCCTTCCGAACCATTTTGGAAGTGCTTCGAGAGATTTAAAGACCTACTCGTTCAATGCCCTCATCATGGGATCGAAAGTTGGCAACTTTGCCAAACATTATACGAGGGATTGAACTCGGCAACGAAGCAGTTTCTAGAAACCATATGTCAAGGTCATTTTCTCTCCAAGTCTAGCGACGAAGCGTGGCAGTTTCTTGAGGATCTTAGTGAGCAAACAATTCAGTGGGAGAGTATCAAGACCACATCATCTTCTTCTACTGGTCAATCTAGGGCAGGCATACATCAAGTTGATATGTCGATTGCTATGAAGGCCGAGATGGCCGCACTTATGAAAAAGCTAGAAGCCATTGAGACCAAAATCTCATCGCCTTCTCCTGCCCCTGTTATGCCTCCACGAACTGTTTGTGCTTGTTGTACGGATCCATCGCATCTAACCGAAGAGTGTCCTTATAATGCATCTACTCAAGGACAGGATCAAGTCAATGCTGCATTTCAGCAACGACAAAGAAATGATCCGTACTCTTCGACATACAATCCGGGGTGGAGGAGTCACCCAAATTTCGCTTGGAACCAAAATCAACAAGTCCAAGGAAATAACAATTTTCAAAGACCTCCTCCTCCACAACAACAACAAGCACCTTCACAAACTCAAAACCAACAACCTTTCCAACAACAACCTTATACAAATCAAACTAACAATTTGGTTCAACCAAATGATGATAAGGTTATCTCGCTCGAAAAAAGTCTAGATGCATTTCTCAAGCAATCTACAGAATCCGCAGCAAGATTTGAAAATTATGTTCAGTCTTTGATGCATAACAATGCCTCACACGATCAAAGTATTAAATCTATTGAGGCACAAATTGCACAATTAACTGCTGCGTTGAGCGAGAGAGAAAAGGGAAAGCTTCCATCTCAACCATTACCAAATCCCGGTCACACACAAAACGCATATCACAATCACAATGTAAATGCGGTGACCACGTTGAGATCCGGAAGAGTGTTGCAGAATAATGTGGGTACTAGTGATGACATCCCCGCCGGTGGTTCTTCTTCTTCTTCTTCTTCTTCTTCTCCATCGTCATCTTCCCCTTCTTCATTTTCTTCACTTTCTTCTTCACCTTTTTCTTTAGAGCCTATTCTCCACCCTTCACACGGCTCTACTTCTTCTAACTCGAACGGACCCATTTCTCACAACACGAACACATCTACACGGGGTGCCGTTCTTACTCCACATTCTACTCCACAGACATTTGACTCAACAAATTTTTAAAGTGCTCCATTTCCAAACAGGTTGAGTCCTAATAAACCAACTGCACAAGTGGAGAAGATTGTGGAGTTATTTAAGCAGGTTAGCATAAATATACCTCTCTTGGATGCAATCCAACAAGTCCCTTCATTCGCGAAAATCTTAAAGGGCTTATGCACCTCGAAGAGAAAGGAATCTCAAGTACCCAAGAAAGTGCTAGTGGCTAGTGCAGTGAGCAATGCTATTAACCACCCTCAAACCTTACCCCAAAAACGAAAGGACCCCGGCTGTCCTACGATTTCAATCACAATTGGGGATAAGAAAATTAATCGAGTACTTTTAGATCTTGGGTCTAGTGTTAACCTGCTTGCCTACTCTGTGTACGAACAATTAGGGGTTGGAGAGTTGAAACCCACTCATTGTACTCTCCAAATGGATGATCGATCAATCACCCATCCGAGGGGTGAGCTAGAGGATGTGTTGATCAAAGTTGGGGAGTTCATATTCCCCATTGATTTTATTGTTATAGATACACAACCTGTTGCTAACCCACGGAACCAAATTCCGGTGATCCTCGGTCGACCATTTTTGGCCACTTCCAATGCTGTAATAAACTGTCGCAATGGCTCCATGACTCTATCCTTTGGGAACATGTCTAGTGAGTTCAATATTTATAAGATGGGAAGTCTGCCCCCCGTGCCTAAAACTAGTACATGAGAAGTTTGCTCTGTTCACGAAATCACGCAGGAGGACTGCGAGCTTGAAAGATTTTTATTTGATGAAGACAGTTTTGACGCCACTAGTGCGTCCCTCCTTGAGCCTACCACCGTTGACACAACCGATATTGATTATGAATGTTTCACTTTTTCGGATGATGACGACTCACAGCCCGAATATGAGTCTTTTGAATTTTTGGATGAGTTAGTTGAACCATCCGAATCGGTTGTTTGCAGTGATTTCGATCCTGTGTTGGAGTCCTTTGAGTTCGAGGTAGATTCCGCAATGATTCTTTCGCCTCCGAAACTCGAACTCATGTCCTTACCGCCTCACCTTAAATATGCTTACATATGTGAGAATGAGACTTTTCCCATTATAATATCAGCCTCTCTAGCCTTCGAGCAAGAGAACGCTATTTTAAAAATATTACAAGATAGGCGGCAAGTTTTCGGTTGAACTATGGCAGACATCGAGGAGATCAGTTCCCTTATAATTGAATATCATATGAGATTGATGGATGATGCCAAGTCAATAGAGGACCCACAGGAACATTTTGGGGGTATTGTGGTGAGTCAACCTCCTTTACAAGTTGAACCACCACCATCTCTTTTAATAAGCTACGAGAATGCCAATATTCCACTGATTGCTGATCATTCACATTCTCGTTTTGATGCATCACCACCTCATGTATATTCACCTCCACACCAACCCATACTCTTTACTGATAAATTTTTCAACTGGTTGGTGTTAACGTTTGGTCTATGCAAGGTTTGGCAGTAATGTCTAACATAGTTTAAATGAAGTTTGGGGGAGGGCCTTTCTGTATATATTTGTTTTTCTTAACAATAAAAAAAATTTAAAATAAATAAACAGGGAGGTGCCGGTATTTTGACCCTTTTGGTTTAGCATGACAGTGAGGACACTGTCAAGTTCAAGTTTGGGGGTATGCTCGGTACGTCTTTTTCCTTCGCATTCATTTGTACATATTTTTGCATTTGCATACTTATTTGAAAACCCATTAAAATTGAAAAATTTTGAAAAATTATAAAAATAATTGTATTCAATTTTGGCCTTATTTGACTAGAGTTTGACATATAGGTTAACTAGCTAGGAGCAACTGGATCTTAAACTTAGTAAATTAAAAACCCTAAAAATAACATTCCTTAAAGTTTAACGGTAGAAAGTATATGCCTTGTAGTTTATTTAGAAATAGGCAAATTTTGGGTTCACTTCTTGGGCTAAGTCGAAACAAGAGAAGAGTATTGATGTTCTTATTAGAGTATAAGTTTGAAAAATAGTTCCTAGCTTAAGTCTAAATTCTGAAAATGTATACCTTACAACTTGTACAATCACGCACCTTGAAACTTGGAATAGTAGAAGAGACCTTGAAATGCTCTTGTCTAAAGTCCTTAATACAATGAAAATAAAAGGAAAAAAAAAGTGAATAAAGAAAAAAATGGACACTGGTTTTTGTGATTACTTAAGGCTGTGAAAAATAGAAAAATATTTAGCGAGGGTGCTTCATCACCTAGTGCCTTAGACCAACTGGTTTGGGAGTCACTGCTAAAACTTTGGGTGTTGCAAAACTAGGAAGTACGCTTTAAAGTGCTAACGCATCTTGTAATCGGTTGTTGGTACCTCAAGAAGTATTAACGGTCGCATGAAGGATGTGGAAGCAAAATTCTATAAAAAAATTCACTAATTAATAAGTGCTTTGGACAATGGACGAGAGTATGATTGCTTAATTTGAATTTCCAAGTGTAAGGGTGATCTATACACACACGTAGGGGTATGTGATTGGAATTTAGATAAGAGAGAGGAATGAAAGATAGAACTTGTATCTTTAATAGAGTTGATAGAAATTCCTGAGTAGAGATGAAACCCTAGAAGGAAGACTTAAGAGATGCCGAAAGTTAAGTAGGTCTACATAACATATATAATCTTAAGTTAAATAATGAGGAAGTGTGACGAATATGGGTGGATAATTTGCGAGTCAAAAGATAATAGAATTCCTTCTTAGAAAACCTAATTGGAGAACAAAAGTCAATGGGCTGAGTTGATAGGATTTTGTGGGTGTAATCCACTGAAAACCCTCAGGAGACAACACTCCTCCTACTAGGGACACCTAGAGGTTTAACGGCTTGTTGCACATGCTCAGTGCAATCGCGTTTCCCTGCGAAAGTGTGGTTAGGATTTTAGTGAATAAAAAAATAAGTTTGCTCGAGGACGAGCAAAAGATAAGTTTGGGGGTATTTGTTCAGACCATAATATTGCATTTTTCATTCCCCTATTCTTATCCGTTTTATAAATAAACAGGTACTCTTGACGCACGTTTGTTGCATATTACATGATACAGGTTCTTGGAGCGAAGACAGTGAGAAAAGACAGAAGATGATACAAAAGAGAGACTTTTGACCAACAAGTAGACGGATCCTAGTCAAGCCTAGATAGAGAATAATTCACAAGTGTACAAGGCAACGCATGGTCCGAAATGTCAAAGGAAACAGTTAAAAGATCATTACAAGTTTTCACTGAAGATCTGGAGAAGACCCAAAAGTCAAATAGAGAAAAGAAGTGGAAAAATAGAAAGCCCAAGAAGCCAAGATGCATCCCAGAAAGTTTGGTGAGCTGAGCTCACCAAAGGGCCGCGGAACCACGGCCCAAGCCCACATTTGCCGCGGTTCCGCGGCCATTCAGAGCCCGTGTCGGTGCAAATTTCGTGAGTCGGTGCGTCGGTGCGGGTGTTGGGATTTTCCGTAGGCAAATCTGTAATTGCACATGTGCGAGAGTCTGTAACCCTAGTTTTCATGTTTTCCTATAAATTGTAATCACAGATCTGTAAAACTCATGCCTCTTTTCAATAAACAAATTCAGATCTGTTCTGTATTCTTGCTTGGAGGGAGTCATCAATAAACTAGTAAGTTCTTTTTAATTCTTTGCTTTAATTCTTTATTAATTAGAATGTCTTTTAATCCCCTAATGAGCGAGTAATCTCCTCGCTTGTTAGGGTTAGCCTTAGGGAAAGGTTTGAGAGATGAGATCTCTCACCCCTTTCATGCCCTTTCACAACTAAGAATTAGAACTCCATGCATGCACGCACAACCGCCCCCTACGGCACCCTACCCCTCGAGGTAACGGTGACATCGTAGTATAAAGGACTGGTTGCGCGTGTTTTCCATGGAGGTTAGGGGAATTATCAATAAAGGAAGGATAAGAATCTAGAGGAAGGAACATCTTCCCAAAAGAATCTAATCCACTTTATTGATAATTACCGTAACATCTAATAGATCAAAAATAAGGTATTGAAAGCGGTGAGGAAACCTTTAATCTCCAAACTTCCCCTAAGCCTAACCCTAGCAAGACTTTAATTTAGATTAATTTAGTTTATTGATAGATCTAGGTTTTTTAGAAATAATAAATCAATCCAAACAACATTTGGAATCAACTCGTAAAAACACATTAAGAAAATTATACATCTCTGTGGATCAACCCGTATTGACCGGCTAGCTGCAAAGCGACGCCGTTTCTGATTACGGTTAACATACAAATATTTTTGGACTAATCAAGTTGCTTCACTAGATTTTTGTGTGAAGCTAGAGCTTGAACCGTTTCCCTTGGATGGATCATCTTGGATGAAGAACGATCGGTTTGCAAGCGCAATCCGAAACACTTTAGAGTCTAGCTAGAGTCCACCACATCATCACTTGTTCACCACATCATCACTAGATCACTACAAGTTCATTTGGATGCTACGACGATGACCGACACACTAGCTCATTCCCGACGGTCGAGAAGCGTAGGAGGGGGTCTTCCGCAATTAGGCAGACACACTACAAAGGTAGCCAGCCTCTCTAACTCGTAGTATAGTGATATTAGTTTGCTAATTTAATGTTTGAAATCGATCACTAGGTATTAGGTTTCTAGTGCTTGCTCTAAATTTTTGTAATCAATTTTGCTATGGCTGAGACTTTAGCAGCGCGAGCACTAGGAACCGTCATTATCAACATGTATTCGCAATACGTAATAGCAAGTAAAATATATACGCATGATGATAAAGACAAACTAGATAGCATACTATTATGCCGAGCAAGAATGTTATATCCATAAGGGTATTGTACAATTACAATAATTGTCTTCTGGGCATTTATATCCAACAGGTGATACATGCACTTTGGGAAATGATGGAATTATCAACTTCTGGCAAGACTTCTGGTGTGGGGATCTAAGCTTACAGAACAAATTCCCTAATCTTTACTCCTTAGCAAAAAACATGAACGTCTCTGTGGCACAGCAGTGGAAGAATAACAAATGGTGGCTTTCTTTTAGGTGAGCCCTATCACTGGCTGAAAGAAAGAAACACAGAGATTTAATAGGTTATCTATATGACTGGAAACCCATAGGCGAGGCTGCGGAAGACCTGCTATCATGGAAATGAGGCCCGAATAGTGGTTTTTCTGTCAAGGCTTTCTATCATGTGCTTAATTATAGGGGAATAGCTAGCATCTTTTCGCTCTCTACTTTGGAAGATCAAAATCCCTTTCAAAGTGAAATTTTTCTGTGGTTAACTAATAAAAATGTCATTCTTACGAGGGATAACTTACATAAGAAAAGATGGATAGGCCTTACTACCTACCTGCTCTGCCGCAGCAGGGAGGTGACTGTTGATCACCTCCTTATCACTTGTTCGTGTCCACCTTGGTATAGGAGAGGCCCGGAGGGTCCTAGGTTGTCTTACGTTACCTTGTTGCTTCCATGACCTTTAGGGGCATGGAGGGAACAGTCTATTCATAGAATAGATCGATCGTTTTGGGATATTCGGATGAGAGTTGCTGGCTGATTTAGAGAACTCGTAACGATATAATTTTTAATAAAAAGTATTAAACCATTGGTAGTATCAGAAATTGGATTGACACTTTACTATCTCTTGGTCAGGGGCGGCGGCGGCGGGTATCCGAAAGTGGGGTGCACATCCCAAAGGGTATTGATATGGGTGGAGCGACGGGGTAGGTGGAGGGTGGACATGTTGCTGCAGAAACGTAGACGTGATTACTAGGCTAGGACATGATTTTGGCTTCACTCATCGCGAACGGGTTTATTTGTCCTAGTCTCTTTGGCTTGATATAGTTTGGTATTCTTACAGGGTTTGTCTCTCGGTTCAGATGTTGCTTTGTATGGGGTATGTTCCCTTTGTCTATACTCGTTGGTTTGTCTGGATTTATGTCTTTCTTTCTTAGCTTGTAGCTTCGTTAAATTCCCTTTTAATGAAACGCGTGGGCTTTTCAAGTTTTCGTTTTGCTAAAAAAAGGATCAATTATTCTACGGATGTTTAGTTGGAACCGAATGAAATGAAGATCAATTATTTTATGGATGTTTAGTTGGAAGTGAATGAAATAAGAAGAATGAAAATGGAAGAACGGTAAGAGACTCCTACAAAGAATTCAAGTTACACACAAAAGAAAATTGTTGAAGGGAGTAAAATGACCTATGTTTTTTAAAGAATGCCCGTTGAGTCGATTGCAAGAAAAGAAGTTACTTGAGTTGCACATCTTGGTCGTATTCTTGACAGCCACATGATTGTCTCGTTTAATGTGTAAGTATCGGGTGAGAGAGTGCAACCGGCTTTAACCGGTACACAATGTCTTCGGAGAACAAGAAACTTTTTTGTATGGTATATTAAAATATATTAAAAGTGCAGCGAAAGATGGACTCTTCTAATGCACCGAAGAAATTAAAATTTATTACACCATACTGGATCCATCCAAGACTGTATCATTCATGGCCACAACCAATCAAAGCAAAAATAAACGATGGAGGAAGATGACACTGAGTGATGAGGACATATCGTATTGATAATGTATAATGTCTACACTGCAGACCATTGAGACATTGCTTGCACTGTTAGCATCAACTTTTGAATTGATTGTTGTGGAGTGAGTTTTATTTTAGGAGTTGGACCCAGCCCACTTGAACTTAATATGCCAGCAAATTCGTTCATGGATGTATACGGGAGAGCTTATCTTGATGCATACGGGAGAGCTTATCTTGATGCATAAATAATACATACATGTACATATTTATTGTATGATAGTGACATACTTGCTGGAAAATATAGTGGGGGCGGGGCTGTTATTTGTTAGAACATAAAAATATTTTCTCAACACGGGATTTGGACCCAGGTCAAGGGCGTTAACATGGCGTAATATTATCAAGGTTAATTCTTAACTGGACACGCGTCTAAACAAAGGACTTGAAAGAATACTATTGTCCTAAAGGATAGGTTTCAAGCAATATAAGGGTGCAAAATCTAAGAGGGTGAATTTGATATTAATTCTTTTTTTCTCCCATAACAATCGTCGTATCTTTATAGTTTTTAGTGCAGTGGCAGGAGCAGTCAAGACGGTATTGATTTTATGAATATTCTGTTCACTTTTAGCCTGTGTATATCATTATTGTATGATGTATTTGTAAATGATAAACCTTAAGGGTTAATTGCATTTAACTTCTTATTGTCTTTATCATATAGTCTTCATTAAGTGACTTGTCAATATCACTAGCACCTCGTGCTGCATGATTCTAAAGCTGCTGGATTAAATTCTGTCTCATTAATTAAGCTGACATCTAGAATATAAATGACTAGCGGCAAATTTTCTTCCTAGCTAGGTTTCCAGTCTCATATTATTTACCAGAAATATAAATTAATTAATGCATGTCGTTAAACTTGATAACCAAGCTTTGAACGATTCAAGTCATAATTTCATAATTCCGATTTGCATTCATCGTGTCATTGTCATGTCAATATAGAATTTCACAAGATAATATTATATTTGGCTAAACACTCAACATTCCCAGATCAATACTTGATGGAGGTCCTTTCCGGGTCTCCGTCAGATGTTGTCTTCCGTTGATCTCCCGGTGGACTTTGTTGATTATCTCCTGTTGTGTGTGGGCCTCAATGGGTTTTGGAGGAAGAAGTGGAATGAGGAGTTTGGTGCCGAGTACCTGCAAAGAAGTCCCGGGATGGTTTGGTACCACCAAGGACCTTCCGACGATCAAGTTAGTGATGGGATCCGAGCAGAGTAGCTACTTAGAAGAGTAAAGAATGGCTTACTTGACCCCTCTGTGATGGGGGTTTATATAACGGTGGCGTCATGCAGCAGCAGGCGCGAAAATCTCGCCGGCAGTTACGCTCCAGACGTCACGTCCGCGTAGAGAGTGGATCGCCCATTAATGGGGATCGTGATGGCGTAGAACGTGGGACGTTGCTGGCGTAAAATCCGCGCATGGCTAGATTCGCGGAGCGGCGGATACGCCTGTGAGTGGTGGAGTTGGTCGGAGGGCCGAGGAAGACGGCCTTAGCGGGAGCTCGGGGACGAGCGAGGAGGCCGAGGAGCCTTGGTCCTGTGGTAGCTCGAGGCGAGCTGAGGGGCCGAGGGTGCTAATTTGCAGGGAGCCCCGAGGAGGGCTAGCTTGTGCTTGCAGGTCGGGCGTAGGGTGGCCTGGTCGGCCCTCGTGGGCCCTTTCTTCTGAGACTTGGGACACGTCATCTGCCACGTGTCTTGATTCTGGAGATTGCCGATATTGAGCATCATCATTAGCCCCCCACTCTTGTCCCGGCAAGCTAGCGGGTCGGGCCAGGAGTGGACTGCCGGGCCTCCCGAGGTGAGTTCCTTTCTAGGGCTTTGTCGGGACGAGTCCTCGGGCCGTCGGTTGTCTTTTCCGCTAGCGAATCAAGGCGAGATCTCTGCATTTAAAGAAGGTGGGCCGGTTCGTGCACTCTGCAACTGAAGCGATGGCCCATATGTCGAGCGTCGATTGGCTGATGCGACGTACGCAGGCCTGCAGCGTCTGATGGGACGCGGTCCAGCGCAGAACTGACACGTGGAGCGATCGGAGCCGCTGGGCGCGAGGAGCCGTTTCGGCGGGAGATGACGGGCGCCGTTGGATGAGGCTGCATGTAGCAATAAACATGGGTGGGGTCCGCTCTACGGCCCTTACTCCTTCATATTTTCCTCTCTCAAGTCTCGGTTGCTCGGCGCTCGTCTCCCTTCTCCCGTTTTCAGCCCTTGAAGAATTTCTTTTCCAAGGTTAGATGTCTTCCTCTGTAGAATCAGTAGACGTTGTAGGAGTAGGTGCTAGGGTCCCTTTAGCTGTGTCTAAGTCTCCTCGGAGAGCAGGGGTTGGATCCTCTCCCCGGGATCGTGAGGCGGGGGCCGCCTCCAGGGAGGAGGCAACAGATATGGCCCCTAGCACCTCGTGCTGGGTGAGGCATGAGGACTGTAGGGTGTTTTCCGTCACCCTATTGAGATGGGAATGCGCACGCGCTTGTCAGGCGCATTACAGATTCCCCCTGCCTAGGGTAGGCCGGGGTTTAATGATTGTGGGGATCCGAATCTCCGGCAGCCGCGGACTAAGCTGCCGTTAATTACCCCTCGCCTTTGGAGCGAGGGAACCTCCGATTTACGGGTTAAACTGGTCATGCGAACTCAATATGCAGTATTGTGTTTTGAAGGGGTTTTGGATATATCGGGGGCCCCGCAGAGTTTTTACGGGGGTCCCGCTACCCGGATAGCAGGCTGGGGGTCAAGAGGGCTAGCAGCCCCTTTGCGGGGTGCGGGGCAGCGCCCCGTTAGAAATTTTTTTCTAACAGGGACAGTGTCGTGGAGTATGTGTGTGTGTACATATGTAGGGCTTCTTCCCTTGAGGAGTTAAACTCCTAAGATGTTTTGAAGCTGATGAAGGGCTTCTCCCTTTGAGCCCTAGTTCTTCCCCAAAATGGGGTTCTGGAGATGGGTCTCCTTCTTCTTCCTTTGTTGACCGGATCTTGAAGATCAAGAAATATGAGATTTTAAAAATCTCTTCTTTCTGAGATCTGATGGCAGATCTGAGTTCCCCTTTATTGGTTTTATGGTGAAAAACTATTTAGTTTTGAAAAAGGAAGAGTAAAACTCTTGATTTAATTCAAAAAAAAGAAAAAGGTTTTGGAACCTTGAGGAAGGAGAAAGAGGCACAGGCCTTAATTTTTTTGGGAATGAAAAGTCTATCCTTTATTCATCATCATGTTATTTTATATAGGCTTATATATTTACATATGGCCCCTTGGGCTTTACAAAATGGCATTTTGCCCATCCCATGGCTCATGTGCCATTTTTTTTTGCACATAAACCATGGGATTTACAAAAATTTGGCTTTATGCCCATTTTGCATACATTCATGCATAAAAAATTACATAAAAATTATTTATTACATGATCTATATTTGGGCATGGAGGGGGCTGGCCGCGGGCTCGACTTGGGCATGGGCCCGCTTGACCTGGGCTTGGGCCTATCTGGCCCGGGGTTGACCTTGACTTTGACTCGGTCAACCGGAGGTGCAAATTTTGACCCCAACAAAGTGCCCCCCATCAATAAATGCACACCACACATTTGAGTTGTGTGCATGAAATTGATGGATCTTGAAGCTGAACTTCGAGGTGGAACATCATTCCGGGGGCGGAGCATCATCCCGGGGAGCATGATTCTTGGGGATCAGAGCATCATTCTGATTCGTGGAGCATAATTCCAAGGTCGGAGTATCCCTCCGAAGCGCGGAGCATGATTCCAGGGATCGGAGGAGATCGGAGCATCATTCCGAAGCGCGGAGCATAATTCCAAGATCGGAGCATCATTCCGAAGGGCGGAGCATGATTCCAGGGTTTGGAGCATCATTCCGAAGGGCGGAGCATGATTCCAAGGATCGGAGCATCATTCCGAAGGGTGGAGCATAATTCCAGGGTCAGAGTATCCCTCCGAAGCGCGGAGCATGATTCTAGGGATCGGAGAAGATCGGAGCATCATTCCGAAGAGCGGAGCATGATTCCAGGGTTCGGAGCATCATTCCGAAGGGCAGAGCATGATTCCAAGGATCGGAGCATCATTCCGAAGGGTAGAGCATAATTCCAGGGATCAGAGCATCATTCCGATGAGCGGAGCATGATTCCAAGGATCGGAGCATCATTCCGAAGAGCGGAGCATGATTCCAGGATTCGGAGCATCATTCCGAAGAGCGGAGCATCATTCCAGGGATCGGAGCATCATTCCGAAGAGCGGAGCATGATTCCAGGATTCGGAGCATCATTCCGAAGATCGGAGCATAATTCCAGGATTCAGAGCATCATTCCGAGGAGCGGAGCATAATTCCAGGATTCAGAGAATCATTCCGAAGAACGGAGCATAATTCTAGGATTCGGAGCATCATTCCGAAGAGCAGAGCATGATTCCAAGGATCGGAGTATCATTCCGAAGAGCGGAGCATGATTCCAGGATTCGGAGCATCATTCCGAAGAGCGGAGCATCATTCCGAAGAGCGGAGCATAATTCCAGGATTCGGAGCATCATTCCGAAGGGGGAGCATGATTCCAAGGATCGGAGCATCATTCCGATGAGCGGAGCATAATTCCAGGATTCGGAGCATCATTCCGAAGCATGGAGCATAATTCCAGGATTCGGAGCATCATTCCGAAGAGCGGAGTATAATTCCAGGATTCGGAGCATCATTTCGAAGAGCGGAGCATGATTCCAGGATTCGGAGCATCATTCCGATGAGCGGAGCATGATTCCAGGGTTCGGAGCATCATTCCGATGAGCGGAGCATGATTCCAGGGATCGGAGCATCATTCCGAAGAGCGGAGCATGATTCCAGGGGATCGGAGCATAATTCCGATGAGCGGAGCATGATTCCTGGATTCGGAGCATCATTCCGAAGAGCGGAGCATGATTCCAGGATTCGGAGCATCATTCCGAAGAGCTGAGCGTAATTCCAGGATTCGGAGCATCATTCCGAAGGGTGGAGCATGATTCCAAGGATCGGAGCATCATTCCGAAGAGCGGAGCATAATTCCAGGATTTGGAGCATCATTCCGAAGGGTGGAGCATGATTCCAAGGATCGGAGCATCATTCCGAAGAGCGGCAGACATTCTGACCGAAGCATAATTTCGATGCAGAGGTTGATTCCCAGGCGAAGTATAATTCCGACAGGGAAGGCAGGTACTCCGAGGCGAAGTATGATTCCGATACGGGGTACATTCTGAGACGAAGCATGATTTCGACGCAGAGCTTGCTGGTTTGATTTGATTCGGGTTGACATCAGCATCGCTATACTGGAATATGGTACCAGAAGCGAATCATCATTTGTCATGAGAGGATTTGAGAATTGGTTTTGGTTTGGCATCTGTATTGCTACACTGGAATAATGCCAGGAGCAACTCATCATTTGCCCTGGAAGGATTTGGGAATTGGTTTTTGCTTGGCATCAGTATCGCTATACTGGAATATGGTACCAAGAGCGAATCATCATTTGCGCTTGCTTATCAGGAAGCGATGGCTTAGGAGATAGGTTTTAGGTCCCTATCACCTAAGACTTTTCAATTTTGTGAGCCGTAAGGGTATCACAAAGCATTTTCTCCCTACGAGTCATAAGGATCCCGTAGATGTATTTTCTCCTTAGGAATCGTGGGGACTCCTAAGTATGTTGCTCCTTTGTGAGTCGTAAAGATCTCACACGGGAATTTTCTCCTCACAAATTCGAGAGGACTTTGCGAGTGCATTTCATCTCTTTTTAACGAGTTTGCGCCCTTTCGGGTTTTCACAAACTCGCCGGCAGTCCTGCTGTTTTTACTCACGGAGCCCTTTCGAGTTTTCATCCGTGCCCATTTTGCTTGTGGACATACCTTCTTTTTTTTCTTCTTCTCTTTTTTTTTCTTTTTCCTTTTTTTTTGAATCTTCCCTGCCGGTGGGACTTTGAATGTGGTCTCGTCGGTAGGACTTGGGAGAGATTGGGATCGTTTTACGCCCGTGGATTGTATACGGTTTTGCAGGATGTCTGATCCAGACCGTAGGGCCATAAAAATTTCGGGACTTTATTGGCGTCTGCATCGCTGCACTGGAATATGGTACCAGGAGCGACTCATCATTCGCCACTTGGGGATTTGGATTTGGAATTTGGCTGACGTCTGCATCGCTGCAGTGGAATATGGTACTAGGAGCGACTCATCATTCGCCATTAGGGTATGCGATTTAGAATTTGGTTGGCGTCTGCATCGCTACACTGGAATATGGTACCAGGAGCGACTCATCATTCGCCACTTGGGGGTTGGGGAGCGATGGCTTAGGAGACAGGTTTAGATCCCTACCACCTAAGACTTTTCAATTTTATGGGCCGTGAGGGTCCCATAAAAACATTTTCTCCCTGCGAGTCGTAAGGATCTCGCAGGTGTATTTTCTCCTTAGGAGTCGTGGGGACTCCTAAGTGTGTTTTTCCTTCGTGAGTCATAAGGATCCCACAAAGGTTTGTTCTCCTCATGTATCGTGAGGACACATGAGTGGGTCTTCTCAATGGAGCATAATTCCAAAGGCGGAGACCAGCCGCGTAACTGGTGATTACGGTGGGGCATGAGGGTGATGAGAATTATTTGAGCCCGTGGATTGTATACGGTAGTCAATTTGGGGACTAACCGTAGGGCTGGAAGAATTTTAGGAAACTGGATTTTGGTTGGCGTCTGCATCGCTGCACTGGAATATGGTACCAGGAGCGACTCATCATTCGCCGCTGTTTTTTTTTGTTTTTTTTTGTTTTACCGCGATTGCTCTATCATTTCAGCTTTTCTTATCGTGAAGATTGCGATTGTCCTATCATTTCGGCTTTTATTCGCGGTTGCCCCATCATTTCCGCTTTATTTTCATTTTTATTTTACTCGCTGATTTTTATTGCGAGTTGCCCTATCATTTTGGCTTTTCTTTATTTTTCTTTTATTTACACATTTTTTTTGTTTATTTACATATATATATTTTTTACATTCCCAGTTTAACGACTTAGAGGTCGACTGTTTCCAGTTTAAAGACGTGGAGGTCATCTGTTTCCAGTTTAAAGACGTAGAGGTCATCGGTTTCCAGTTTAACGACATAGAGGTCATCCGATGGGGAGCTTAGAGAAGGTACCCGATTGAGCAGTTGTCAAGGGCACCGCTGGAGCTTGCATGAGATGCCTTATTACTTTGTCGGTGTTGATGGCCTTGCCCCCAGCTGGGGCCAAGGAAAGCCGTTCAAATACCGACTTGCGTTCGAAGATGGCAATTGAAAATTGTTAACCCCTGCACAAAGAAGCATGATTTCAGTACAGATAATCAATGTATATTGATTGAGTTCGCATGAACGTTTAACCCGAAATATGGGAGGAGAGAGAGGTCCCACCGGGCGTGCCAGAATCTGTAGGGTGTTTTTCGTCACCCCATTGAGATGGGAATGCGCGCGCGCTTGTTAGGCGCATTACAGATTCCCCCTGCCTAGGGTAGGCCGGGGTTTAATGATTGTGGGGATCCGAATCTCCGGTAGCCGCGGACTAAGCTGCCATTAATTACCCCTCGCCTTTGGAGCGAGAGAACCTCCGATTGACGGGTTAAACTGGTCATGTGAACTCAATGTGCAGTGTTGTGTTTTGAAGGGGTTTTGGATATATCGGGGGCCCCGCAGAGTTTTTACGGGGGTCCCGCTACCCGGATAGCAGGCTGGGGGTCAAGGGGGCTAGCAGCCCCCTTGCGGGGTGCGGGGCAGCGCCCCGTTAGAATTTTTTTTCTAACAGGGACAGTGTCGTGGAGTATGTGTGTGTGTACATATGTATACATATGTATACATATAAAAAAAAGGGGGAAAAGGCATCCAATGGATGCGTGGGGCCAGCGCCAGCGCTTTGAGTGCAAGAGCGCTAGCGCTTTGAACTCTAGCGCACCACGTGTCAGCACGTGGGCGCTCGGGCGCTAGCGCTCTGAGCGCAAGAGAGCTAGCACTTTGAGCGCTAGCGCTCCACGTGTCAACACGTGGGCGCTCGAGCGCTAGCGCCTTGGGCGCTAGCTCTCTGAGCGCAAGCGCGCTAGCGCGCCATGTGTCAGCACGTGGGTGCTCGAGTGCTAGCGCTCTGGGCGCAAGAGCGCTAGCGCACCATGTGTCAGCACAGGGCGCTCGAGCAGCAAAAGAGACTTGGTCCCTGCAATGGGAGTTGTACTCCCAGAAAGGAGCACTTATTTTTCTGTATGTATATGTGTGTGTATATATATATATATGTGTGTGTGTGTGTGTGTGTGTGAGGAGTTAAACTCCTAAGATGTTTTGAAGCTGATGAAGGGCTTCTTCCCTTGAGCCCTAGTTCTTCTCCAAAGTGGGGTTTCTGGAGATGGGTCTCCTTCTTCTTCCTTTGTTGGCCGGATCTTGAAAATCAAGAAAGATGAGATTTTAAAAATCTCTTCTTTCTGAGATCTGATGGCAGATATGAGTTCCCATTTGTGGGTTTTATGGTGAAAAACTATTTAGTTTTGAAAAAGGAAGAGTAAAACTCTTGATTTAATTCAAAAGAAAGAAGAAAGTTTTGGAACCTTGAGGAAGGAGAAAGAGGCACAGGCCCTAATTTTTTTAGGAATGAAAAATCTATCCTTTATTCATCATCATGTTGCTTTATATAGGCTTACATATTTACATACGGCCCTTTGGGCTTTACAAAATGGTATTTTGCCCATCCCATGGCTCATGTGCCATTTCTTTTTGCACATAAACCATGGGATTTACAAAAATTTGGTTTTATGCCCATTTTGCATACATTCATGCATAAAAAATTACATAAAAATTATTTATTACATGATCTATATTTTGGCATGGAGGAGGCTGGTCGTGAGCTCGACTTGGGCATGGGCCCGCTTGACCTGGGCTTGGGCCTATCTGGCCTGGGGTTGACCTTGACTTTGACTCGGTCAACAGGGGGTGCAAATTTTGACCCCAACAAGGACGAGCTTGCCAATGCTCTGGCTCGCTTCCACATCCCCTCGCGCTACACGCTTCGACTGGCCAAGGAGGGAGAGAGGGCAGATCAGGTACGGGGCAGGGAGATCGCCCTGTATTTGGACGCTTTTTGGGGAGGAATGCACCTGCCCTTCTCTCCTGAGGTCGTCGCCGCGCTGAATTTCTTCGGTTTAGCCCCCGGCCAGTTAGTGCCGAACTCGTGGAGGATCCTTCTTGGGTTCTTGATCCGCCTGAAGTTACAGGAGGTTTCCTTCAGCCTTCCCCTTCTTGATTCCTCCCTCGTCTTCAAAAGTCACCCTGGTGATCGAGCGGGCGACCCAAGATGGGTTTATCTTACCTTTAGGAAGCGGCTGGGAGGCGCTGCCGGGACCGGGGTCATGGCCTTGCCCTCCTCCATCCATGATTGGAAAAAGAAATTTTTCTTCGTTTCCCCTCCTGAGGGCGAGGACTGGCCCGTGCCTACCAAGTGGTCGAGGGAGAAATGTCTGCCAGGGAACCAGTCCGGTGACCCCGCCACGGTGAGAGTGGCGTCGTGGGAGCCCATCCCCCGACCTGACGTGCTGCTGTCCGAGAGGGTCTTGAGCTGGGCCGGGCTTAGCCCCGTCGAGTTCGTCGGTAAGTTAGGCTTGCTTTTGGGTTTGTGTTTTACTTGTGTCGCTGATTTGTTGGGTGTTTGTTTCGTGCAGCCTACTAGGGCTGGGGGTGCTAGTTCTTTTCGGGCGAAGCCCGCCCCGGCTCCAAACGCTCCGGTGGCGGCGTCCCATGAGCGCCCGGGGGCGGATCCTGCCCCAGGCCCCAGCAGAGTATCGGGCCGAAGCGGGCCCTGATCCAGGAGGACCCGGCCTCTGAAGAGGAGATCGGCTCTCCCTCGAAGCCGCTCAAGAAGAGCTCCCGGAGGCCCTCCCAGGGTCGGTCCTCACCGACCATGGTGGAGGAAGGGGTCCTCCGGTTTGCGGTGCTATCGGGGCTGTCCGTGGCGGACAGCCTTCTGCACGAGATAGAGACCTCGGCAGGGGGTAGAGTCCCCGAGGGGACCTTCAGGGTTCAACTGGCATCCATTGTCCAGGAGTCCGTGCAGGTAAGTTCTTTTTAGTTCATTGTGAGATTCAGTGCTTCCTTTATCTTTCTGATTTTTCCGTGTTTTCTAGGTTCTCCAGCACGTAGCCCTCACCCTGCGCATGGAGGCCGAGGTGGTAGCCCCGGTGCTGGAGGCTGCGGGTCAGTTCGCCTCGCTGCAAGAGAGCTCCAAGCGGGAGCTGGAGGCGATGAAGGCGAGGATCGCCGCCCTGGAAGGCGAGGTGGAGGCCGGAAAACGGGAGGTGGCCCGGCACCGCGAGGCTGCGGTGATTGCCGAGGTCAAGCTCGAGGACGCCCAGGTGCTCGCCGGCAACCTGAAGAGGATGGTGAAGGCCCTTCGGAAGGGGCTGGGGGCTGCGGCTGAGGCGGCCAAGTCGGCCGAATCGAGGGCGGTGGAGGGCTATAAGAAGTCGAAGGACTTCTATGACGACTTGGCCGTGGCCACGACCCGCATTTGGCACGACGCCCTCGATGCGGTTAAGTCCCGGATGCCGGAGTTCGCTGACGCAGATCTCCGGGCCGAGTTCCCCCTCGTGGGCGCTGACGAGTAAGGGGAAGTGGTTCCTGGCGAGGAGGTCGCTGAGGACCCAGCGCGCTACGTGGTGGAGGTCGAGGACCTTGAGGTCGTACCTGGCCCCGAGGTGTAGAGCCCCAGTTCTCCTCCTTTATTTTGTTTTCTTGAATTTTGTAAGGCTGGGGAGCCCAAAAAATACCCTTTGTAAAACTTTTGTCTTTGGTAGTAATAAAGTTTTTCTTCGGCTCCATAGAACTGCGCTCTTCCATCTGTTTATGAAGAATGCTCGTAAGATATTTTTGCTTGTACCGTTGTGCTTTTATGTCAGGTTGGCCATCTGTCTGGCGATCGTCTGTCGAGTTGACTTCAATCACTGGCCGATGAGTTTGCCAAGCACTGCCGAGGAGGTATCCCCCTGGGCCCCGGAGTCGAGTGGAGATCGTTTAGGCTTGGATAGACCTGACGCCCCTCGCTGGGGTCTCGGATCCTCCGTGGGCCACAGGGCATCTCTGATTCCGAGCATTGACCACCATCCGGGGGTGACTGGGCAGGGTAGCTGCCCTGTCGCCTCTTGCAAGGGCTTTCTGGTCTCTGGCGTTGTGGTAGGGGAGCTACCCGCTAGGGATGGCCGAGCAAGGACTCGACTGCCCCTGGGAGGACTTGGGTCCTTAGCGCTGGAGGGGATGTAAGAAGCCCACTAAGGATGACCGGGCAGTGAAGCTGCGCGGTTGCTTCTTGGCGAGGGTTTTGACCTCTGGCGTCGTGGGTAGGCAACTACCAGCCTGGGATGAATAAGCGGGGTAGCCGCTCTGGTGCCTCTCGTGAGGGTAGGGAGCTACCAGCCGGAGTTGACCGAGTAGGGTAGCTGTTCGGTTGCCTCTTGCGAGGGCTTTGATCCCTCAGGACGGGGACCGAGCAGGGTTACTGCCCAGTGCCTCTTGGCGAGAACTTTGATCCCTGTCGGTTGTGGTAGGAAGATACCAGCCGGGGATAGCCGAGCAAGGACTCGACTTCCTCTGGGAGGACTTTGGTCCTTAGCGCGGGAAGGGCTGTAAAAGCCTACCAAGGACCCTTGGCCATGCAGAGTTACTTCACGGTGCCTCTTGGCGAGGGCTTTTGTCCTGAAGGATAGCTGAGCGAGGGATCCTCGGGCTCGACTGCCTCTGGGAGGGCTTTTTGATCCCCGGCGTTGTGGCAGGGAAGCTTCCCGCTTGGGATAGCCGAGCGAGGGATCCTCGGGCTCGACTGCCTCTGGGAGGTCTTTTTGATCCCCGGCGTTGTGGCAGGGAAGCTGCCCGCTGGGGATAGCCGAGCGAGGGATCCTCGTGCTCGACTGCCTCTGGGAGGGCTTTTTGATCCCCGGCGTTGTGGCAGGGAAGCTGCCCGCTGGGGATGACCGAGCAGGGTAGCTGCCGGGTTGAATCTTGACGAGGTGTAGCCCGACCGTCCAGCCGTAGGTGTGGGGAATGGGAACGGTCGGGGCAACGGCGCACGTAGCCAGTGCATTGAATGCGGGGGGAGGCGAAGCACTAGGGGCGCGTCGCTTCGATTCCACCGGAGAAGGCTTGATGGCTGCCGCGTGGCGGCGACTCCCTGGGTGAAAGCGGGCGACTGTTGGGCTGCGTAGTAGGCTATATAAGGCTGAAGGAGTACTGGTCCTTCCATCCTTCATAAACAGGTCGCCGAGAATGCAGGACTTCCCGTTTACCATCCCCGACATTGTCCGCTTTGAAGATGTGTACCTTTACGACCCATACTGCACCGAGGACACGGTGCAGCTGGTCTACGGGAGCATCGAGGATCATTTCGGCCGGCTGCTCCCCAGACGCTCCTCCCTACTGCAGCTGCTGATGTACTCTATTTGGAGGGCATCGCCGGGGCTTTACAACCCCCTGTCTGAGCTGCTCTATGACGAGGCCGTGGGCAAGCTGCGGTCTTTGAGGCGCTTCGGCTTAATCTCCGCGAACCGGCTGGCCCGCTCAGAGGCGCTCGTCTGCGAATGCTACGAGCTGAGGCTCGGGATTGACCCGCGCGGGGGGAACCGGGGACAGAGGTTGGACCTTACGAGGCCCCGGTTGGCGGAGATCTTTACCGAGTACTACGAGCAGTGCTCGCTGCACCCCCTTCCCCCACTGTTGTAATTTTCTTTTCTTTTTGCATGTTTGGCTGAGGAGCCCATAATACCTTTTGAATAAACAAAGTTTTTCTTTCCTTTTCGCAATGCTCCATTGAACTTTACTAAATTAACAATAGATCCTAGGAAGAATTTACATTGCTTTAAAAGAAAGGTACAGGCTAGTAGATGACTTTATTGGCTTGGGCCGAGCTCCCTGAGGGGCTGTTGGCCTCTGCGCTTGGCCTAAGGTATGGGGCTCCCTGAGCTCCGGGCTGGCCGTCCGCTGAAACGAGCATGATCTGATCGATGGCCAGGTCGGCGGGAGGGTGATGCTGCTCCTGCTCGCGGTCGGCTTGCCGTTTGTCTCTCAAATAGGCGGCGAGGTGCCCAGACCGGATGAGCTCTTCGATGTAGTCCCTCAGTTGTTTGCAGTCCTCCATGGAGTGGCCCAGTACCCAATGGAAAGCGCAGTAGGGGCCCCGGGTTCGCTTTGCGGCCTGACGCGAGATCGGAGGGAACTTGAAGAACCCCTCGTTCTGGGCCTCTTCCAGCAACACTGCGAGGGAGACGTTGAGGGGGGTGTACTCCTGGAACTTCGGGTGGTAGGGCTGCTGACGCTCCGGCCTCTCCTCCCGAGCCCTCTTCTTCTGGTCGGACCGTTCTGCCCGGGGGAGGTTAGCATTCACCTCGGATTCCAGCTGAACCTCACGCTCGGTCCACGCCTTGATCTCGGCCATGGTCTTAGGTTGCGCCAACGCGAAGGAGCGTAACCATTCCTTGTGCCTCAGACCAGATCTAAGCGCCGTGATGACGGTTTCGTCCCGATGCTCGGGCGCCTCGAGAAGGGCGTTGTAGAAACGGGTAATGTTGGCCTTGAACGTTTCCTTATCCCCACTCTTAACCGTGAAGAGGTAGTCGACCGTGCGCTTCTGTCGACGGTTCCCCACGAAATGGCCGAGGAACTGGATAGCTAGCTCATCAAAGGTCAAAATCAAGCGGGGCTCAAGCCCCTGGAACCAGTCTCGACCTGCGCGGATAAGGGTGGCCGGAAAGGCTCTGCACTGGGCGGCGTCGGAGTGATCCTGGAAGCTCATTGCGCGAGGAGACGTGGAGGAGACGTGGACGGCGAAATGGTCATTCGGGTCGGTTTTCCCATCGAACAGAGAGACCTTTGGAGGCTTGTTGCGCGAGGAGACGTGGACGGCGAGCAGTTCCTCGGTGAACGGCTTTGTGAGCGAGTCGGAGGCATACTTAGCCCCGTCGCTTGAGAGGTGAGCCTCCCGGCTCATGACCTCGATTTTCTTTTTGAGGGCGTCGAGCCGACCGTGGTATCCCGAGGAATCGGCGCCTTGGGATCTCTGGCCTCCGCTGCGGGTGACCTGCGTCTCGAAGCGGCCTCGGTTCCTCTCGACGAGGTGTCTCAGATCCCGAGGCGAGGTGGCTCTGGGACCGCCGAGGTGAACCCCTTCCGTGCGGCCCCGCCGAGTGTGGTGGTGTCGACCACGCCTGTGGATAGGCGAGGTGACTGACATCTCCTCAGGAGGATAAAGGTCGCGTGGAGGCTTGGGGTGGGGCGTTCTGGCGGCGGATCTTGGTGTGAAGCCGTGGGGCGCCCAGCGGGCCTCAGGGAGCACCGGCTCGATAGATCGGTGGCCAGGAGTTGTTGCCTGTTGGTGGTCAGCTGTCCAGACGGGGGCAGAGCCTTCTGGAGGATCTGGGGCCCAGGCCCGGCCGTCTGGACACGGACGAGGGCCTCCACGAGGGATTGCAGCCGATCTATCCGGCCTGCGAAGGCGTTGATGACGGTCATTGGAGGAGGCTCATCCCCGCCTTCGGTGAGTGGAAGGCGGCGGCTGGTACCGGGATCTTCAAGGTGGCTGCTTGCCATTTGGGCGGAGATCGGACGGCCAACTTTGTGTTTTGTGGAGTGATTCCCATAGACGGCGCCAACTGATGGAGGTCCTTTTCGGGTCTCCATCAGATGTTGTCTTCCGTTGATCTCCCAGTGGACTTTGTTGATTATCTCCTGTTACGTGTGGGTCTCAATGGGTTTTGGAGGAAGAAGTGGAATGAGGAGTTTGGTGCCGAGTACCTGCAAAGAAGTCCCGGGGTGGTTTGGTACCACCAAGGACCCTCCGACGATCAAGTTAGTGATGGGATTCGAGCAGAGTAACGACTTAGAAGAGTAAAGAATGGCTTACTTGACCCCTCTGTGATGGGGGTTTATATAACGGTGGCGTCACATAGCAGCAGGCGCGAGAATCTCGCCGGCAGTTACGCTCCTGACGTCACGCCCGCGTAGAGAGCGGATCGCCAATTAATAGGGATCGTGATGGCGTGGAACGTGGGACGTTGCTGGCGTAAAATCCGCGCATGGCAAGATTCGCGGAGCGGCGAATACGCCTTTGAGTGGTGGAGTTGGTCGGAGGGCCGAGGAAGACGGTCCCGACGGGAGCTCGGGGACGAGCGAGGAGGCCGAGGAGTCTTGGTCCTGTGGCAGCTCGAGGCGAGCTGAGGGGCCGAGGAGGCTAATTTGCAGGGAGCCCCAAGGAGGGCTAGCTTGTGCTTGCAGGTCAGGCGTAGGGTGGCCTGGTCGGCCCCCGTAGGCCCTTTCTTCTGAGTCTTGGGACACGTCATCTACCACGTGTCTTGATCCTGGAGATTGCCGATATTGACCATCATCAATACTGTTAGTTATTGGGCCTGATCTAGCCCAATACCCGTCCATTTGAGTGGGTGCCCTATATTTTCATATACAGAAGGATATGGTTTTATATATGAGACATATAAGATATATGATAGATAATACATAGAGAGTATTTCTAGAGAGAAAAATTAGAATGTCGTTGTCTACTTTTTCATTCTCTTCTACTTTGGGTTGGCTTGCGGGGTGATCAAGTGGGGGATTCTCGCTTTCTACTAAAATGCGGTTTTCCTCCGGCAGTTGCTTGGAGGCGATAAAAATCAGATTTTCTACATGACGTGGAATAGAAACGATTCAACCAATCGGATCAGATATATCGTAAACCTTTAGAGTAGATACATGTATTTCCGCTATGCATGATTGCTTATTATATATCTACGTCACCTAAAATGAACATTGGTATCAGATCCATGTATCACACGTTCGTAGAATTATAAATCTGTGTTTTTAAAAATATTTGCAACTGAAAAGTTGCGGTTACTCTTTGTACTCATTCCTCCTATTCCCTCCCTAAATCCCTTCTTTCAATGGATCTTTTCCTGTGCTTAGGTTAGCTAAATCTAAATCAAGATCATTTAAAAAAAAATTAATGATAGATTTATGATGTTAGGGTTATCATTTGATAGATCTTTTAAGATTTGTCTATTTTGCATCATTATGTATCACTATATATTAGATCTATTTTATTTATGACGCCTTAATGTAGTTTTTTTAGTTCGTTGATATGAAATAACTCATGAAATAAAGGTGAGATAAATTTTTGTAAAGACTGGATATTTTGTGTAAAGAGAAAATTTTAATTTTTTTCTCTTATGATGCGCATTAATGACGGTTAAGTCGCAATTTTTTCCTAAAACCCTAACCTATAATTTTTGGATAAAAGAAACTTATGGGATATTTTTTTGGGGAGTTTAGTACGACCAAATTTTTTTATTTTTTTTATTTTTGGTTTGACCAAAAAGATTTTTCGGATTTTGGTTTGGAACCAAATATTTTTTTGAATTTTTGGTTGGGAACAAAATATTTTTTAGATTTATGGTTTGTAACCAAAAATATTTTTGTTGGGATTTTAGTTGGGAACAAATTTTTTTTTTGATTGTGCTAGTGGGCAAAATATTTTTTTAATAATAAAATAATTTCTGAAAATTTTATTATTTTCGGATTTAAAAAAAAAACATTTTTCAAAAAAGTTCAGAAAGGCAAGCCCTAGGCCCAAGCTGGACTCGGGCCAGGCCCCAGGCCTATGCTGGGCTCGGGCCGAGCCGTTGGCCTGAGCCAAGTCGAGGCTTGGCAACTTAGGCCAAGCCGAGCAGGTTCCATATTATTTTTAATTTAAAAAAAAATCCAGAAAATCTAGAAAAATCCCAGAAAATTAAGAAAATTATTTTATGAGTTTTTATTTATATTTGGGGAGTTTCCCACTCAAGTTTTGGGTTGTTAAGGGCTTTACTGTTAATTCTGGGAGTTAAAATTTTTTAGAAAATTTTGTTTACTCTCCAAAAGTTTCAAATTTTTATTCTCACATAAACTCTTGAAAATTTGATGGGTGATTGTTCCAATAGAAGCATCTGAGGCGCGTATTAATTTCACAAATAAAACGAAAACCTTAATAAATTGGACAAGATTGGATAAGGTAATTTAAATGAAAATGAAATTTGTTAGATTGTTGCATTTTGTGTTATGCATGGCATATTATATATACAAAGACGCATACTGCATTAATCTGACAAATTTTATGTGGGAGATTTCGAGAGGAGACGGTAGTCTAGATTCAACTACCGAAGCTACTTCGTTTCTAAGAAATCTGTATTCTGTTATTCAATCATTTTAACAGATTTTTAAATTTTATATTTTGAAAGAATGTGGTTAGGGCCGTGGGTCTTCTTCTCTTTATTCGGAGTGTAAATTTTATTATTTCTATTAAGATGGGTTGAAGACGAAACGTTCTTTATGAAAGGACGGTACTCCATTATATGCCGTAATCTTAACGCATCCATAATAAAGTCAAGATATCGTCACTCTTATCAGGGATGAGTTGATAGATGTCGATAATATAATAAAATAGAAATATTAGTTTAATATTACATGAACAAGCTAAAATACTTGAACGCTAATGATAAGGTGGCAGTGATGTAGCAGGGTTACACGATGCAGCACAATCGAGGTGGTAAAAATGTAGCGGGCTACACGATGCAACACCATTGAGATGCAGCAATCTTCGGAGGATTGACATAGTTAGGATCGCTCGACACATTGGACGTGATAAAGAGCGATGTCACTAGTGGTCATATATTTTATTGCCGAGCACTTGCAGTTTATATTGAGCGGTAGTTACAGGGTATCTACGTGCCAAGTGATAAGTTGTGTGATGATTACGGGGTAATTTATGCTACATGGAAACGTCACATTATTTCTTGGTCTGGCCTTATTTTCATATAAGGAATCGAATCACGTAATGTGGATACACTTAAGAGTTATATCTTCATTGATCCGGAATCTGAAGAGTGCTACTCCAATTAGACTGTAGAGCGACAGCAGTAGGCGGTTACATGTTTTCTACTCGATATATGAAGTAATTAGTTATGCGGAAAGGAATGTGTTGACGTCTGCTAGTACCTTTGAGCAACTGAGGCTTAAGGTTTAATCGCCAGGGTCGATAGAACCAAGAGCGCTGCTGATATGTTGACGAGGTCAACAGTACGCAAGGCGGGTGTTCTAACGCAAAAAGAGTTCAATCGAGCTACGAAAACAGAAATAACGCACCAACAACTTAAGTGATCTGACATGGAGAAATGTGCTGGTAATAATGGATATAATAATTCCAACATTTGACTGTAGGAATTTGAACCGCTCCACTCGTCAGGGTACTGAGTGGAAATAGGTTTTTTGCTGGAAGCAGAAAAGTTTGTAGAAGTAAATCATGTGTCGAGGACATATGAGTTAATTCTGTATCGGGAATGCATATAGCTATCCATAAATTATCTTCCTGTCGGTTACAGTTTCGGTATCAATTTAGAATATTTGGCTAGCTTAATAGGACAATCTGTTTTATGAGTTCATTATGGTTTTGAAAATTGACCCTTATATAAATGTCATGAGTGGAATGGTAAATTAGGTTAATAGCTAGATGAGATGACTTAACCACCTAGGGTGGATGGGTTGGTATTTGAGCCAAAATCAAACCATCTACTTGTGAGAGTTGCCTTGGAGGCAAAACTATCAGAGTAAAACCATTTGGATATCTATTACAGATAATTCACTCCGATAGATACGGACCAATAAATGTGAAGACATGTAGTGGAGTTTCCTAATTTAACACCTTCATTAATAATTACCCGATATGGCTATTGATCTCATACGAAACTAAAGCGTTGATTTGAGTCAAATGTGCTATTAGTGAAGTGAAGAGTCAGTTCACACAAATAGGGTTGCGCGCGTTTCACAGAGCAGTTCTGGGAAATGTAAGAAAGCCATGAGTATTTATTTTAGCAGTTCAGTGAACTGAATGAAGGAAAAAGAGTCGTCAGATAGCTGATGATACCCTAAACTCTGCAACAAAATGATATTGTAGAGAGAAGAATTAGGAAATCCAAGATATGATAAAGAATATGATGGTAAGGGCCAATCTTATATATTGTTTGAGAGATGCGCTGTTGGCAGCAGCTTATGTTCTTGGTCATGTATTTTCAAAGACAGTACAATCAACACCTTATGAGTAGTGGACGAATGAGAGATTTTGGAAGTCACTTGTTTCCATGAGTATGCGATAGGACTGTGACTAACATTTGGTCGTGCGACGTTGATTTTCTCGGAGAGAAAACAACGAACGATTTTCTTAGGGAGGAAACATCGAGTGATTTTCTCGGGGAGGAAATTTCGTAAAGGATAGAAGCAAGTCAGGATTTAGGGTTCTACGAGATTGAGCAGTCTTCTAGTCGGTCAGCGGCGCAGAAGGAATTAGTTCTTTTAACGGCTGGCGATAGTAGGAGCGATACTTCCACTGATGGCTCGGGCCCAATCACGGATTCTCAAAAGACTTATAGATAGTGTTGTGGATTGACACCCCGACTATATTTCGATATCAAAAGGAGACGTCTATGGTAACTCCACATTGATTGCGGAACCCAAGTTATTTGTGGACGCTATTTCTAGGCCTAATGCGAAATAGTGAATAATGACAATGGAAGAGGTGTAAGAGTCAACGTTAAAGGATCAAGTATGGGATTTGATTGATTATTCTACCGGACGCAAGAGTATCGATGAAAACTAGGTTTTTTGAGGTCTTGCGAAAGGAAGGGGATATTGTAGAGAGATACAAGACACACTTGTTGGGGAAGGGATTCACCTAGCCTAGGTGGACAACGAATAGACACTTTTCACCCGGGGTGATGATTGCGTCTATTTCGTCTTTCTTAACAAATCATTGCACATAAAAATCTTAAGCTAGTCCTAAGGACTTAGATCATATTGTCGGTAGAGATTTGGATAAGGAGATCTGGGAGATCTGCTTATGTGTTTCAAAGCCAAAGCGACTCGAGTAGACTCAGAGAGTCCATTTATGGTTTGAAACACTTATCCAAGAAGTTGTTGGTTCGATATCATCGATCTATATTGGATATGGACTGGCGATGATTGAATGCGACAATTGTAAATTCAGAGATTTTGTTATGAACGATGTTGTAATGACTAAAAATGACTTGAATATAATGAATGCTACTAGAAGTGGCTGTTCTCACTATAGAGGACACATGAGATGTTGAGTTTGTGCTTGGGAATTGGATTCAAGAGGAGTCGTTTCAAGAACATCTTATGTTTGTCTTCGGAGACTCATATGAGGTATGTTTTAAAAAGGTTTCGCTAGCATAGTCACTCTCTATTTTATTACTCCAGTCACTAATCGACATGTTTTTATCCTTGATCTTTGCTATAAGACTCTTGACACACAGAGACAGATTTTGTGGGTTCTATTTTGCATAGTCAGTAGTCTAACATATGCATAGTGTGTACTTGACCAGACATATAACCCTTGACGATTGCACTCAGTAGTAGGGTCTGCTTGTTGGGATGAAGTGATGAGAGTTTTCAGGTATTTATGTGGGGCGGCCTACTATACCTTGTGTTATGAGAAATCATGTTTGTGGTTATGTGGACATAAAAGTGCTAACTGGGCCGGCAATCTGGGTATGCGAACATTCACATCCGCACGTGCTTTCTTGCATAATGACAGGGTTATAACTCGGAATATCAAGAAGCAAGAAGTGTAGCTTTTTCACCATGCAGGTGGAATATGCGGCTACCTCAGTAGCGCCAAAGGGGCTGCTAGGCTGAGGTGATTCCGCGGGAGTCTGCGCGTGATTCCACACGCAAGGGAAGCAGGGTTTCTCTTTATCGTGATATCAGATCAACAATAACATACTCAAACAATTCCATATATATAGGAAGTTGAAGCACTTATAGATTTAACGACACTTCATCAGGAAGTAAGTGGCATGAGAAGGTGGTCTATGCTACAGGGTCTTCCTTTATGTCAGACGATCAGGGATCCGATGACGGAGGAAATAACCGAGTAACGCTATGTGCGTTTGGGGTTCGTCCTGGGTGACGTATTGCATTTCAGATAGCTTGATAGACCTTACTCTTGTGTTTGACATTATTATTATGGATGTCGACTTTTTATAGATGCATATTTTAAGATTGATGGTGTATAGCTTTCTTTCTTATTTGGGATGGATATTTCTATATTTTGTTTGACTATTTCATGTATGGAGTACAAATGTATAGGGTACGGGGACACAATATGTTCAAGGCAGGCATTTAACAAGAATAAGTCAGTAGATATAAACTCTTTTTCACACGAGAGATCCCCTTTATGCTAGGGAAGTATATAAAAGTGAGACTAAGTTCTAGAAGTCATCTGCTCGAAGCAGTGACTGTTTAGTTGCATACTGGGTATGGCAACAGTGGGAGCACTTAATAGAGTCATTCTGACTCGGTCAGGATGATATTGCCATGTGCTATAGGCCGAGCGATCGAAGTGGTTATCCCATGGCCACTATTATCTGTTTACATATAGCCAGACTAGGGGTTTGACTCATCGTACGGGATGCGATCTTGTCGGGAGATCTCAGGCATATCGCAGGGCGATATGGCCGGGTAAGTCAATCGCATGGTGGTTGGACTTGGGTCCGTACGGTATAACTTTAATAGCGAACGCTCATAAGGAGAGAATTCTATACCATAGCACGTCGTCATACGACATGCGCTAGGATCATGCACATAAGGTGGTTGAGGGATGGCTCTCATCTCTCTCACTGTGTGAACATTTATGACGACTTCCTTCACAGAAGAACGGGCAGTATATACCCTTAGCGACACTGGGATGTCTGGGTAGGCATGTTTTGAGCGTCTGCTACTTTGGCTACTGTTTCCTGCTACGATGACAATTTACCATACATATAGGGCAGTGTCAGGAGAGCGGGTGAATGACAGACCTAATTATTCAGAGCCGAAGGAAGATCGATTGGAATGTCTTCTGATTGTATCGCATGGCCAACTCTTATTGACGCCATGGTGGCGAAGTTTAAGAGTGCGATGAATTGAGAGGTACATCTAGGTGTTCAAGTGCGCTTTTGAGAGGGATCGAAGGTAATTGAGCAGACATGTCTGATTGGATCTGAGATATAAGATTTCACGAGCCTAACATATTTTTGGTTTATGTTGTTTTCTTTTAAGGAGATCCTTGTGTCGGTCATAACGGATTTGACTGCAATGCTACCCGCTTGCAGGTTCTCAATGGTTCATGCCACAACAATATATATGAATAGGTAAGAATGAGAAAGAGAAGTTGGAGATTCTCAAGGAGACAATTGATTCAGGAAATCAATGGTTTAGTGAACCAGCTTAGGGAGCTATGGACGACACCCATTCAAATATGCGAGTGGGAGTATGTTAATCATTTGGTCCGATCCGGCCCAATACCTTTCCACTTGAGTGGATGCCCTATATATTCATATATAGAAGGCTAAAGTTTTATGTATGAGACATATAAGATATATGATAGATAATACATAGAAAGTTTTTCTAGAAAGAAAAATTAGAGTGTCGTCCTTTTCTTTTTCATCCTCTTCTTCTTTGGTTGGCTTGCGGTGTGATCAAGTGGGGGATTCTCGCTTTTTACTAAAGTGTGTTTTCCTCCGGCCGTTGCTTGGAGGCGATAAAGATCAGATCTTCTACGTAACGTGGATGAGAAACGATCCAACCAATCAGATTAGGTATATCGTAAACTTTTAGGGTAGATACATGTATTATCGCTATGCATAATTGTTTGTTATGTATCTATGTCATTTAAAATGAACAATACTTATCCTACCTGCCTGATCAATTACCTGACCTCCAATTGGAGGTGAGGTATTTCACAACAGACAAACAACACACACACGGCCAAACACCCAACTCCAAAAGTAACCAGCCTTCAATAAGAATACAAATACAAAACTTGCCAGTCATTATGCCTGCTAGGAAAAGTATTGGTCATTAACAATTGAAGTAATCATATATAAACAAATGTTGCATATTATTGGTTCTTTCCAACATTTCATACAAGTAAACTGATGTGAGAATTAAAAAGACTGAACAAAATGAGATAAAGTATGTCTCAATATAAGAGAAATATGAAAGTAATAAACAGAAATACAACCTTTAAAATGATTATATCAATCTACTCACATGGACGAAACCAGGTTTCATATATTACAAGTAATTAAATGTTATTTAATTTCGATATATCTTATCTATATTATAAGAAACCAACAAATTCTATTAGGCTATATAACAAATCTTGATATATAATTTTTGATTAGTTTATTTAGATAGTGATGGAGCTTCTTTCCGGGCCTCCGTCAGATGTTGTCTTCCGTTGATCTCGCGGTGAACTTAGCTGATTATCCTTCATTGTGTGTGGGTCTCAATGGGTTTTTGGAGGAAGATGTGAGGTGAGGAAGTTGTTGCCGAGTACCTGCAAAGAAGTCCCGGGATGGTTTGGTACTACCAAGGACCCTCCGACGCTCAAGTTAGTGATGAGATCCGAGCAGAGTAACGGCGTAAAAGTGTAAAGAATGGCTTACTTGAACCCTCTGTGATGGGGTCTATATAGCAGTGGAGCACGCAGCAGCTGTAACGTTTTGAAAATCGTTTCGGTGAAATTTCGAAAAATCAGTAAAATAAGGGGGTTTCTGTAAAAAGTCAAAATACAAATATCTTATTATAAAAATTAAATATACATATTCTAGCTATATAATTGCTATTATTTGGTGTTTATTAAGCCGCTGGTGAAATTTCAAATTTTCTGAAAAAAAAAATATTATTTTATTATTATTTAAGCCGTCACTAATACATTTAATTAGGGAAAATTACAAATTGGAATGAGTTGAAACAAATTTTGTGCATCATAAAACATTAAATAAAATTTTATCATGTGGTTTTTGGAACGAAATCATTTGCCAAAACGGTTTAGAAATTATTGAAGAAAAAAAGGCTTTTTTTTAGCGTAAATGGATGTTTGGGGTATTGTATTTATCATTTTTCATCACCCCGCACCCGTACCCACACCCACACACCCCCATTCACTTCTCCCCATGGCTAAATTCAGCAGCCACCATTCTTTTTCCCCACTTGAATTTCAAAGGAAAAGAAATGAATGAAAAGAAAAGAAAAGAGTAGAAAATGATATAATTTGAGTTGACTTTGACTTGAACTAACTTTCTCCACCTCACTCTCTCTCCTCCCTCACCCAACCCCCCACACATCTGGCCGAAACCAGCAACCCCCCAACAGTCCATTTTTCCTCTTCTCCTCTCTTTGTTCCATCAAAGAAAAATCCAAAGAAAAATCCACTAAAAATCAAGCAAAAATCCAAATCAAAATCCGACTCCTACCCATTTTAGCTTAGCCCGTATAGCATGGATCTTTGTGAAGAGAGAGCACTTTGGGAGGCCATGGATGCTTGTGGATCTTCAAATGTTTTTGGGTATAATTATAAACATTTTTGCTTAATTTGTTACTAATTTCTTAAAGCTAAGTTAATTAAGTGTTTAATTAGGTGTTTAAGAAAGAAAAAGGTTTTGAATTGAAGTTTGAAATTTCAAGTGTATAGTTTTGAATGAAGATTAGGGTTTGAGCATTTGATTAGGATTGTGATGGGTAGATTAACATATAATTGCTTGCAAAATCAAATCTAGTTGCTAGTTGCATTTTTGTTAATTTAAATTTGTGATAAGTATATATATTGCAAACTAGTTTTTGTAAATATTGTGTTAAATTGAGAATTAAAATATGGTTAGGGTTTTTATCATATTATTAACTTTATTAAGTGTAGTTTAACAATTTAGCTCATGGAAATCCAACCTAAATTGTAGTTTGTGCATTTTTGCTATGAAATTGTAAAAAGGGTATTTTGTAAACTAGAATATTAGGGTTTTTAGAATTTAATGAGATTAAATTCCGGAAATTGTTTCTATGACTTATTTAAGATATTTAATAAGTATATTGGCCGCTACATTCATTTAAACATCATATTTTGTACAAAAACGACGAATTGTGCTTGCTAGATTTTCGGAAAGACGACTTTTTAAGTGAAATTGGGGTTTTTGGGAATTGTAAGCTATTTTATATTATAATTGGTGCTTGTAATTGTGCAAATGAGTGTGATTGGATTTTTTTCGATGGTTTGACGTTGTACATCGACATCGAGGGTTGGTTTGACAATTCTTGCATGCGTAGGCGATAGGTTTGGACCTACGTGTGATACGCGTGCCGATGTGATTTTCGTATGCCGTTTCGATTTCGAATTTAGTTTTAATGCGATACGGTGCGTTATGATATATAGGTACTGTTTACCTCAATCAGAGCAAAGCTCTGTTTAAATTCCAAGGTGGGAAAAGAAGCAATACTTCTGTTTTTCTCCAATCAGAGCAAAGCTCTGTCTTGAAAATTAAAAATAAAATTAAAGTTAAAATAAATGAAGTAGCGTACTCTATAAGAGCAAAGCTCTGGAGAAGAGAGAGAGAGAGACAATTGGATTAAAAAAAAGAAGAAGAAGAGAACTTCTTGAGAACACAAAGAAGAAGGTAAAAACCTTTGAAATAAGAGAAAATTCTCTTAGGAATAGATCATTGATCTAAAAGACAGAATCAGTGATCTTCAATAAATAAATAAATAAATAAAAATAATAAAAAAATAGTGCCTTGCACTTGCTAGAGAACCTCTGGTTCTCTGAGATAGAAAGAAAGAAAAGATTTTTTTTTTCTCTTCTTCTCTTTGATCTAAATTTAGATCAAGAAATTAAAAAGTGCTCTGCACTCCTTTCTTTGAATCTAAAAGATTCTTGGTGCTTTGCACAAATGCAATGCAGTACTTGAAGGGCCAGGCCTAAATCAAAAAGACCTAGCAGGCCAAAATAAATTGCAAAGCAAGGGCTGAGCCCAAATAAAATTGATGCCCTGCATCATTCATAAAGAAACAGAGCCCAAAACAAATTGATGCCCTGCATCTTTTCTGGGCAAAGCCCAAATAAAAATAAAAGGAAATGCAAAAGCAATGTTGGACATTTTTTTACTGGACTTAGCCCAATCGTGGCCATAAGTCCTTAAATTAAATTGGCTGAGCAAAATGGCTCTCCTAAATCAATCTACATCCGGTTCGAGGGTACATCTCCGAACTCCTTTGACATCCATCGTTGTAATTCCTCAACGACGTCAAAGAGGTGACGGGTCCCAACGGCCACACACCCAATATCGGACCGAAACGTCCCTAAACTAATATCGGACCGAAACGTCCTTAAACTAACATCGGACCGAAACGTCCCTAAACTAATAATGGACCGAAACGTCCCTAAACTAACATCGGACCGAAACGTCCCTAAAACTAATATCGGACCGAAACGTCCCTAAACTAACATCGGACCACCACGTCCCTAAACTGGCACAATAGAGCCCAAATGCTCTTTTGTCGTATCTAAACGGTCCCGTTAAGTTGATCTTAGTCTCAAACTGGACTAACGTATCCTTAACAAACGTTTAAGTTGATCTTAGCCCCAAACACGGCTAACGTATCCTTAAATATTCAAATGGATTATAAAACTCCCAATCAACTCTGGTTCGAGGGTACATCTCCGAGCTCCTTTGATACATGTCGTTGTAATCCTTCAACGACGTCAGAGAGGTGACGAGTCCCGATGGCCATACATTAAATTAATCACTACGTTGAGTTGATCTTAGTCTAAAACAGGACTAACGTATCCTTGACGAACGTTTAAGTTGATCTTAGCCGCAACGCGACTAATGCATCCTTAAACTGAAAACACCAAACCCAAATCTAAGTAAATACGGATTTGGACTAATCCACGTCCTACGGGCGACGGCATTACTCAGTCTCCGTATACAATCCACGGGCAACCACAAACAAAATGAACACACACGACACGAAGTGAAATTCTGGAGAAGGAGAAAGTTGTTAACGCGATGCGGTAGCGTAATTAACTGCAGGGGCTTGCGCCTGCAGGGAAGAGCGTCCCCATAATCAAAAACCCCTCATCCTGAGGGGGAATCTGACGAAGTCTGCTACATCGGCCGCATTCGTTTAAACCTCCGATACACGGTGCCATAAATCAACTTGGTATCTTCGGAGAGATAAACGGATAAAACCAAATAGCATCTGCCCCGAACATCAGGCACGGACGCAAAGTCCAGGCCGCCGTTCGGAGGGGAACAGATTCTGGCACGCCCGGTGGGACCTCTTCCTCTTTCCACTCCACACTTCGTGTGTCGTGTTCGCGAACAAATCGCGGTTTGCTGTGATTGCCTGTGGATTCAACGTACTAAGATTTGGTGTCTTGCTTTATGCAGAAAACAGAAAATCGATGGCTTCGAACTGCACCGCCCGCAGCGATAACTCTCGCTCCGTCATTGCTGGAGGAGTGACTTATGGGCCCCAAGCGGCCTCCCTTTTCAAGATGCCGGTAGAGTAGGTGGCTCAAGCCACCACTGGACTATTTTTTGGGACCATGCTCCCACCAATGAGCTTCAACGCCCCAATGACATTGCAAGAAGCTCCAAAGAAGTCGGTCTTCGATCGACTTACCACTGCCGCGACCCCTCTCAACGGGTCGTCCAACTCCACTGCTTCAGTTTTTAACGGACTAGGCCAGTGCTCTAACAGGCTCATGAAGAAGCCTGCCATACCAGAAGCCGTTATCCCGAAGCGGATAGCCGTTCCAACTCCCGTTCCTGGCGAAATCACCAAGGTTGCTTCCCATGTTCAGAAGTCCGCTTCTGACAAGTTGGCCGTCCCCGTTCAACGGACGTCGATCTTTAAAAAGCTGGTACCAGTATATTCTGACCAATACAGGGGGCATGAGGAGGTCACCCCTATAGCTGAAACAACTCCATCAGCAAGGCACGCTCGACGTCGCCACTGGCGTCGAGTAAGGAAGGCTGGGGGCAACTCCCCCTCTGGGATAACTCCGTCAGCTCCGATGGTGAGGATCGATACTGCTGTTCCAACCAGGAACAGCTTTGAGTTGCTGAACTCAGTGCGCAGAAACTCTCCTACTGCGGTGCTAAAGCGAACTCCTTCATCTGTGAAGAATATTCCAGAGAAGAAGCTAGAGCAGCCCCCTCAACGGCTGTCCTCTAAAATTTACAAAGTCTGGCGACAGGTCCAAGAGTCGGTGATCGATCATGACTGCCTCCGATGACAGAAAAAGATGAAGGTTCGGCAGGGGAAGGATTACTCTGTCAAACCACAAAAAGCAAAAGCTACATGGGTGCCCACTACAACGGCTCCCTTAACTCCAATCACTCAAAAAAGGAGGCCACAAAAAGCCCCTGTGAACATGGCAAAGCATAAAAGCACTGAACACAAACGCCCCAAATCTGGGGGCATAGTAGTGCACACTGTTTATATGGCTTCTGGAAAGGAGGAAAGCAGCACTTCTACGGGCCACCGACCGCTCACCCGATCCGTGACGAAAGCCCAGGAGCAACAACAAAAGCTTCAGGAAATGATGACTACAATGGCTGCACTCACTGAGCCAAAAGAAAGCTCTGAAATGTCTTCGGATGAGCGTCAAGAACAAGAAACCGACGCTGACTTTTTACGCAGAGTCCTCGAAAAGAGGGACAAAGAAGCTGCAGAGCAAGCGGCTAACATAAAACAGATGGCGCTCCTCTTCCAAGATATGGTAGGGATGATGTTACAACCGGACCCTCCTGCTGAAGATCCTCCGATCGTCCTTGAAGACGACAGGGGAGAAACGTCAAATCCTCCGCCGGCTCTGTCAACAGCCAAGGAGGAGGCAATCTCCAAAGTTGACCTAGACGAATATATAGCTCAGCAGATCCGGGTTCATCAGGCGAATGAAGCGGCTTGGCAAATTGTTAGAACCGGACGACCGTATCCGGGCTGGTATGACCAAATCAGTTACCCGCCAGGATATACGATCCCTAAATTCCACGTATATAAAGGGACAGGGAATCCGCATCAGCATGTCGCTCAATTCAGGGCCTTATGCGGCAATACTGGATGCGATGACAAATTGTTGCTACGTCAATTCGTCGGCAGCTTAGCAGAAACAGCCTTTGAATGGTATTCGGAGCTGCCTAACGACTCTGTCAAAACATTTGCGGAGATGGAACTACTGTTTACGCAAAGATTCGCGAGTGCTAGTGAACGCACCCCAATAACAGCACTAATAAATGCCAGGATAAGGCCAAGCGAAACGTGGGTTCAATACGCAACACGATGGCGGAACCTATGGTCGAAATGCGAACAACGCATAGAAGAGGCACCTGCGGTAGGCATGTTTGTGGGCACTCTCGATCCGCAGGCGACCATCTCGCAATTCATGATGTTCTTCAGGCCGACCACCTTCCAGGCCTTGATCGACAAATTAGCCCAAATGGACCAGATGGGCCATAGACCGTCTCCTCCAAGACCCGATCCCCGAAATGAGAAAGGAAAAGCGATTATCGTCGCCAATGCTCAACAACAGTCGAGCAACTCAAAGCCGGTCGTTCGCCAAAACAACGTGCGTCCACGCCCATCTCTCGAAGAGAGGCTAGGACGTCCTTACTCGTTTCCTCAGAATAAAACGAGAAGACTGCTTGAGCTAGCAGTGCGTAACAGACTCATCAATCTGCCGAGTCCAAAGCGTCTGTCGCAGCCAGGCGATCTTAATAATCCCAATTATTGCCCTTACCACCAAACGGTAAGTCACCCGATTGAGTATTGTTTCGTCTTTAAGGGATGGATCGAGGATCAATACCTGCAAGGCAAGTTCGCGCTGTCTGAAAGCTGGAAGGTAAACCCACCACAGCCGCACTCTCCAAAGAAAACGGACACGCCGGGGGCAGCTTGTTCTTTAGTCAAGGATGAAAACAATGGAGAAAACTCATTGGATGAATCCGAAGACTACGTAGCGACTTGTTATGTGATTTCTCATTCACTGACGGATGATGAGGAGGATCCTTGTGCTGAGAAATCAACGGCGGACCCTGAAACAGAAATTCCGCGGCCGTCAGACAAGTTGATCGATGCCTTCCTAAATGAAATTCGTCTGAAAGCAAAAGCCAATCAAGAGCATGAAATGGCCATACTGGAAAGAACCAAGGTATTCCCGTCAAATCAAAAGCCATACACTGCGGGTAAAAACAAATTCAAGACGAGGAAACGGTTCGCCAAAGCTCTATCAGTAGGAATGAAGCTACCGCCCTCCGAAGAAAATTCTTTCTCTGAGGTAGAGATGCACCCTAATTTCTGTTTATATCATCAGAAGATCATACATCCTACCGAAGACTGCGAATCCTTTAACTGTTGGTGGCAAGGGTATGTCGCTCAAAAGCGACACTTCGACAGGACAAAGTGTGAAGCTTGTGGACATCGGAAAAGTGCGATAGATGAGCGCAAAAGAGCCACCGCCGACTGTCATATAGCCGACTTCAAGGGATCACAAATTATCACCTTTGGAAGCGACTCTGACGAAGAAGCTACCCCCAACTCTTCCCTCGGGGAATCTATTTCAAAAATAAAGGAATTGAGAAGCTGCGAGAACGTTCAGCCGTGCAATCGCATGCTACTCGGAAAAAATCTCGGTCCCGTAAACAAAGGATCGAACAAAAAGGATAAAGGAAAAAGAAAAACGGCCCTCGTCGCCAGCACTCAACAACAATCAGGTGACCCTAGGCCGGTTGCTCTCCAAAGCAACAAGCGGCAACCCCTCCAGGAAAAGTTGAAACGTCCTTACTCGTTTCCGCAAGATAAAACAAGGGGACTGTTCGAGCTGGCAGTGTGCGACAGACTCATCAATCTGCCGGCTCCAAAACGTCCGTTGCGGCCAGGCGATGTTAATAATCTTAACTATTGCCCTTACCACCAAACAGTAGGTCACCTAATCGAAGACTGCTACGTCTTAAAAAACTGGGTTGAAGACCAATACCAACAGGGCAAGTTTGCGCTGTCTGAGAACTGGAAGGTGAGTCCGCCACAACCGCACGCTCCGAAGAAGATGGATACGCCGGGGGCATCATGTTCATTCATGGAGAAAGACTAATAGACCGAAAAGTCAATAAACTAGATATTCGCCTCAAATACGGCGACAACGGACCGAAACGTCCTTAAACTAACAACGGACCGAGATGTCCTTAAACTAATGATGGACCGCAATGTCCTAAAACTTGCAAATGACCGAAATGTCTTTAAACTATTACCGCAGCATCCTTAGGCTGACGAGATAAAAAAAAAATATACCAAAAAAAAAAAAATAATAATAATAATAATAAAAAACGGTATGTCCATAAGCAAAAAGGGCACGGATGAAAACCCGAAAGGGCTCCGTGAGTAAAAAACAGCAGGGCTACCGGCGAGTGTTCGTGAAAACCTGAAAGGGCGCGACCTCGTAAAAAAAAAAAGAAGAAAAAAAAAACAAAAAAAATAAACGGTATGTCCATAAGCAAAACGGGCACGGATGAAAACCCGAAAGGGCTCCGTGAGTAAAAACAGCAGGGCTACCGGCGAGTGTTCGTGAAAACCCGAAAGGGCGCGACCTCGTAAAAAAAAAGAGAGAAAGAGAAAAAAAATAAAAGGAATGAAAAGAAAAAAAAAAGGGTAAGTCCATAAGCAAAATGGGCACGGATGAAAACCTGAAAGGGCTCCGTGAGTAAAAACAGCAGGACTACCGGCGAGTGTTTGTGAAAACCCGAAAGGGCGCAACCTCGTTAAGAAACACTTATAGGGGCCTCTCGACCCTATAAGGAGAAACCACCCGCGTGAGATCCTTACGACTCACAAGGGAACAACACACTTAGGAATCCCCACGATTCCTAAGGAGAAAATACACTTGCGAGATCCTCACGACTCGTGAGGAGAAGGCTCTTATGGGACCCTCACGGCCCGTAAGATTTGAAAGTCTTAAGTTACAGAGACCTAAACCTGTGCTTAAGCAACCCCCACAACTTTCGACATTGCCCTACAAGCGGCTCATAATAACCCTTGTATACAATCCACGGGCACGAATAAATATTTCCCTAACAAAGTCCCATCCGTGACTAGGGATATGCTTGTACAGCAAACAACACTTGTAAGTCCTCTCGACTTATAAGGAGAAAACCCTTTTGTAAGATCCTTACGACTTACAAGAGAACATGCACTTAGGAATCCTCACGATTCCCAAGGAGAAAACACACCTACAAGATCCTCACGACTTGTAGGGAGAAATACCTTTGTGAGACCCTTACGGCTCATGAAGTCAAAAGCCTTAGCCGACAGGACCCTTAATCCTGTTTACTAAGCCACCTTTGTTCGGGATCGACAGAGGCAAATGATGATTCGCTCCTGGCAATATTCCAGTTGTAGCGATACTGATGCCTAAATCGGTATCAAATTCCAAGTCCTTTCATGGCAGATGATGATTCGCTCCTGGCAATATCCCAGTTGCAGCGATGCTGATGCCTAGACCGGTATCAAATTCCAAGTCCTTTTACGGCAAATGATGATTTATATATATATATATATATATATATATATATATATATGCATACGAAATAGCCGAAATGATGGGGCAGCTTGCAAACAAAATCAGCAAGTAAAAATGTATGCATGCAAAATAGCCGAAATGGTTGGGCAACTCGCAATAAAAAGCAGCGAGTAAAAAGAAAAATAGCCGAAATGATTGGGCACCGCGAAAAATAGCCGAAATGATTGGGCAATCGCGATTTTCGCGATATAAAAAGCTGAAATGATAGAGCATCGCGGAAAGAATAAAAAAAAGGAAAAATGAAACTTTTTGCCCTACAGGTGAAATCACATCGATCCCTGTATACAATCCAGGGGCACAGATAAAAAGGGAACAATACCTTCCCAACAGGCTCCACCAGAAAGCGAAGCCAAATCTCGACGGTTCATAGATAACCTAGAGACCATCTCGACATTTGTCGCAATATTACAGACACGATGTCAACAAATGAAGCAAAGGAAGGTCCCTAACTTCAGGGTCTCGACGTCAATATCGACAACTTAGAGATCACCAACGGCGTTTCTCCTCACTCCAACTAGATGAAGACATGACGTCAACAACTGACCTCAGAATCGCAACGAAACGGAACCATGACAAAGTCCCTAGTTCCAAATCTCAATGGCCACGTCTACAGCCTGGAGACCAACAACGGTGTGCCTCCTCATTCCAACAGGACACAGATGTTACACCATCAAGCGGAGCGATGGCAAAATCCCAGCTTCACCTCAGTATTCGTCTCGATACAGTAGACGCAATGTCAACAACAGCGTTCCTCCGCAGTCCAGCTGGAGGCAGATGCAACGTCAACAAAAGACCTCACGGTTGAAACAAAGCGGAGTAACGGCAAAATCCCAACTCCACCTTAGCATTCGTCTCGTTACAACAGACGCAATGTCAACAACGGCGTTCCTTCGCAGCCCAGCAGGGTGTACATGCAAAGTTAACAAAAGACCCCATGGTCGAAACAAAGCGGAGTGATTGCAAAATCCCAGCTCCACCTCAGCATGCGTCTCAATACACCAGACGCAGTGTAAGAAAACGAAGCGAAGGCCACATTCCTAGCTTCAACGTCTTTACGGTAACTCACATAAAACCGGAAAGACAATCGGAGACCATCTCACATGAAGTGGTCACCTCCTTGACGTTCATCTCGATACAGTAGATGAAATGTCAACCTCAGCGTTCTTCCTCCAGCAGGGATTCAGACATGACAAAGCAAATGAAGCGAAGGCCATATTCCTAGCTTCAACGTCTTTACGGTAACTCACATAAAACCGGAAAGACAATCGGAGATCATCTCGCATCAGCACAGAGTGGTCACCACCTTGACGTTCGTCTCGATACAGCAGACGAAATGTCAACCCCAGCGTTCTTCCTCCAACAGGATTTGGACACACCAAAGCAAACGAAGCGAAGGCCACATTCCTAGCTTCGACGTCTTGACGGTAACTCATATAAAACCGGAAAGACAACCGGAGATCATCTCGCACCAGCACAGAATGGTCACCACCTCGAACCAGCAACCTAGAGACAATCTCGACGTCCGTCTCGATACAGTAGACGAGATGTCACCCCAACGTTCGTCTCAACACAGCAGGCGCAACGTCATTAAGCGAATGGAGCCACGACAAAATCCCTAGCTCCAAACCTCGGCAGTTCACTAGTAACCTAGAGACAATCTCGACATCCGTCTCGATACAGTAGACGAGATGTCGCCCCAACGTTTGTCTCGACACAGCAGACGCAACGTCATCAAACAAACGGAGCCACGGCAAAATCCCTAGTTCCCACCATGACATTCGTCTCGATACAGAGGACGCAATTCCAGTAAACGAAGCAAAGGCCAAATTCCTAGCTTCAGGGTCTTAACGGCAAGTCATATAAAGCCTGAAAGACTATCGGAGATCATCCCACACCAGCGCGGAGTGGTTATGACTCATCGGGGCTCTCCAAAATGAGCCTAACCTCAAGTAAAAAGCGGCATGGCAAATTCCTAGCGCTTGCTCTTCCGACGGTCAAACTGCCAAGGAGGATTGCTTGAAGACGTCTTGTCCAGCCCCCGAAGGGATCAGAGACACGGCAGTCGCAGGGCTATTCGAACAGCACGATTGCCTATCGAGGACTATATCAGCTTATGCGACGGTACGATGGCCAAAACCCTAAGTACCACCAACCTTAACGGGCTTCTGTCGTAAAGAGCAGAGGTTAAATGCGACGTTAAGATGTTCTTGCGAGAAACGTTCGATTCGTCTCGACTTGTGAAAAATTGTCGAGGCGGCTCGACTCGTGGGATGAAGCCTTAGGCAGTGGGCATAAAAGAAGCCTGTTTCCTAAGCATTGGGACCCCGCGAGTTGGCCCAAAACGGTCTCTTGCATACCATCCACGGGTCTCTCTCTCCAACATCGAACTTCGACAAGGAGGGAAACAACCGCTTACAAGTCCTCTCGACTCGTAAGAGGGAAAAATTCTCTTGTAGGATCCTTACGACTTACAAGAGAAAACCACACTTAGGAATCCTCACGATTCCTAAGGAGAAAAACCCACCTACGAGATCCTCTCGATCCGTAGGGAGAAAAGTCTCTATGAGACGCTCACGGCTCATAGAGTTGAAAAGTCTTAGGCAGCAGATCTGAACCTGCGGCCTAAGCCCTCGCTATCTCATGAAGAAATCAAGAAGCTTACTCTATTACCTGCTAATTGTGACGACATGCTGAGAAAGAGGAAAAGCAACAGAAAGAGCACCCGATTTACGTTTGATCAAGCGTTCAGGACGTATTCATTCATGCATGGGCAAAAGGACTCAGGACAAAGATATATAATAAAGACAAGCTGGGATAAAAAAAATTTCCATTAATATTGCCCGAAGTTCTTACAGTCATAAAAACAATAAACGAAAGTTACAATGGAATAACCTCAGATCCAGGGCATGGATTGGGGAATTCAAAAGCGATCCTATCTATGACTTTCCAAGCCTCGCGGACCATCCTAGTGTGCTTCCTTTCGCGAGCACAAGCGTCAGGGTCCCTCTCGATGTCTTCCACCCCCCGATAAGCAGCGAGTATGGCAGACTGTTGAAAGACCTCGTGTAAGAGGTCAATAAGACTGTCTCGCCGTCTCTTCGAGATAAAGTTCAATAGGTACACAGAGTGCACCCTGTCCTCAGCGGCATCCAACGCCCTAAGCGGCACGCCGGAACAGAATAGGGGAAGCGCTTCCCAGATAGCTCCCACGATAAGTTTAAGAAGAAAGGAACGTCGGGGAAGCAGTGGACCGTCGTATGCGTCGAAGCGACTCATTATTTCAGCACACTCCTCGTTTGTGAATTCCCGATTTTGAGAATGGCTAAGTCGGCGGATGCCCTCATGAGAGATGATCTCGTTAAGAGCATACATGTGGGCGTTCATTGTTCCTGTGAAAGAGGATCGACGGAATTATCAAAAAGACTGATTAAGCAAAACGATATAATGTACTGAGGAATAAAATGACATCTTTAAGTTCCAAAGATCCATGAAGAATTCTTAAGAGTTCTTCTATATGATTTGGGAGGAGCAAAGCTCCATTAATGAAATGAGAAAATACAGGGAAAATCTTTTAGAGAGCAAAGCTCTATTAATGGAACTCTAATAGGGCTTTTCTTAGTCTTCTATGGACCCCCTTAGAGCAAAGCTCTACTAAGTGAAACCCTAAATGGATCTTCTTTAGATCTGGGATCTATTGATAGCAATGCTCTTAAAATTGATTTAATTTAATTAAAATTAATATTTTTACCTAAAATTCTCTAAAAGTTTGAACTTTTAAAAGTGTTTAAACAAGAGAGCAGGGCCCTGGGTTCTGAAAGTAAAATTTTAGAGATGAGAATCATCTAAGGGACTAAGGGTCCTATTTATAGGTATCAAGTGCCCTTTCAGCTTCCAGGAGATGGCGCGACGGTTCGGAGTCTGCCACCGCTGCGCTCACGTTAGGAGGCCACGTAAGCGCAACGGTGGGGGGCATTTGTTTACCTCAATCAGAGCAAAGCTCTGTTTAAATTCCAAGGTGGGAAAAGAAGCAATACTTCTGTTTTTCTCCAATCAGAGCAAAGCTCTGTCTTGAAAATTAAAAATAAAATTAAAGTTAAAATAAATGAAGTAGCGTACTCTATAAGAGCAAAGCTCTGGAGAAGAGAGAGAGAGAGAGACAATTGGATTAAAAAAAAAAGAAGAAGAAGAGAACTTCTTGAGAACACAAAGAAGAAGGTAAAAACCTTTGAAATAAGAGAAAATTCCCTTAGGAATAGATCATTGATCTAAAAGACAGAATCAGTGATCTTCAATAAATAAATAAATAAAAAAAAATAATAAAAAAATAGTGCCTTGCACTTGCTAGAGAACCTCTGGTTCTCTGAGATAGAAAGAAAGAAAAGATTTTTTTTTCTCTTCTTCTCTTTGATCTAAATTTAGATCAAGAAATTAAAAAGTGCTCTGCACTCCTTTCTTTGAATCTAAAAGATTCTTGGTGCTTTGCACAAATGCAATGCAGTACTTGAAGGGCCAGGCCCAAATCAAAAAGACCTAGCAGGCCAAAATAAATTGCAAAGCAAGGGCTGAGCCCAAATAAAATTGATGCCCTGCATCATTCATAAAGAAACAGAGCCCAAAACAAATTGATGCCCTGCATCTTTTCTGGGCAAAGCCCAAATAAAAATAAAAGGAAATGCAAAAGCAATGTTGGACATTTTTTTACTGGACTTAGCCCAATCGTGGCCATAAGTCCTTAAATTAAATTGGCTGAGCAAAATGGCTCTCCTAAATCAATCTACATCCGGTTCGAGGGTACATCTCCGAACTCCTTTGACATCCATCGTTGTAATTCCTCAACGACGTCAAAGAGGTGACGGGTCCCAACGGCCACACACCCAATATCGGACCGAAACGTCCCTAAACTAATATCGGACCGAAACGTCCTTAAACTAACATCGGACCAAAACGTCCTTAAACTAATAATGGACCGAAACGTCCCTAAACTAACATCGGACCGAAACGTCCCTAAAACTAATATCGGACCGAAACGTCCCTAAACTAACATCGGACCACCACGTCCCTAAACTGGCACAATAGAGCCCAAATGCTCTTTTGTCGGATCTAAACGGTCCCGTTAAGTTGATCTTAGTCTCAAACTGGACTAATGTATCCTTAACAAACGTTTAAGTTGATCTTAGCCCCAAACACGGCTAACGTATCCTTAAATATTCAAATGGATTATAAAACTCCCAATCAACTCTGGTTCGAGGGTACATCTCCGAGCTCCTTTGATACATGTCGTTGTAATCCTTCAACGACGTCAGAGAGGTGACGAGTCCCGATGGCCATACATTAAATTAATCACTACGTTGAGTTGATCTTAGTCTAAAACAGGACTAACGTATCCTTGACGAACGTTTAAGTTGATCTTAGCCGCAACGCGACTAATGCATCCTTAAACTGAAAACACCAAACCCAAATCTAAGTAAATACGGATTTGGACTAATCCACGTCCTACGGGCGACGGCATTACTCAGTCTCCGTATACAATCCACGGGCAACCACAAACAAAATGAACACACACGACACGAAGTGAAATTCTGGAGAAGGAGAAAGTTGTTACCGCGATGCGGTAGCGTAATTAACTGCAGGGGCTTGCACCTGCAGGGAAGAGCGTCCCCATAATCAAAAACCCCTCATCCTGAGGGGGAATCTGACGAAGTCTGCTACATCGGCCGCATTCGTTTAAACCTCGGATACACGGTGCCATAAATCAACTTGGCATCTTCGGAGAGATAAACGGATAAAACCAAATAGCATCTGCCCCGAACATCAGGCACAGACGCAAAGTCCAGGCCGCCGTTCGGAGGGGAACAGGTACCCTATGTGGACTTCGAGACGACAAGCAAGCGCATGGCGACGTTGGCACCGGCGAGCGAGGACCAGGTGAGTAGATTTATATCTACGGGGAGAAGTCTGGTGGATGGCGTATAGCACCCCCGCAGTCCGTGGTGATGTATACGGATGCGTATACACACTAACAATTTATGATATGTTGTTAGGATTATTATTGATGATTTTAGATGGATATTGGTGTTGGATTGATGCATGGTTACGAAAGCTTAGGTAGTGGGTGCACTACACTTACACATACACACATATACATACTTGCATACATTCCTTATTTCATATGTGCGTGTATGGGAATACATATTTATGTGTTCACATGGGTATAGGACTATGTGTTCATATACTGGATTTGAGGATAGTATTTGGAATTTGAGATGAGTCGATGAGATTGGGCTTGAGGCCAGGAGATCGGTGACGTGATTTGGTTCGTATTGAGATACGACATGATGTTTTAGCGGGTCTTCTGACGTAGTAATTCTTACACCCGCATGCATACATAGATGGCATCAATATTGTACTAGACGTAGGACATTATTCCGGATCATGATATTTGATAAGGAAGATACCAAATGAATAGTGTGATTGATGTGACTTTGACCCGTACCCAGATTTGGGGATGCCGTACGACGGATTTACGTACGAGCTATATTGATGATTGATCCGCACTCTTGACTTGGGATGCCTGATTATAGATATGGTATCGGATATGATATTATTGAGTCGGGATCACCGACTATACATATACAGGTATGTATATGTATCGACTCAGATGATAGGCGGTTCCCTTACCTGTAGTTCAGCTTGTTAGTTCAGCCGTATAGTTTAGTGTAGTTGTTAGATTAGATTAGACTTCTTACCTATTTCAAAAACCAACGAATTGTGGGCATTTTTAAAGACAGCCCAAGGGATCCTACGGATATTTCAGAAGACGTATCTTTTATAAAAACACCGTAGCCCCTATTTTCAAAACCCATGATTCGTGTTATTTCAAAAGGCAACATTTGTAGGACTTATATTAGATTAATGCAGATTAGTTATAGTTGCGTCTAGTTTTCAGCTCCCGCTCATTTTTGTTGTCCGCTTCGCATGCTTATTTTATGTTTCATACTCCATTAGTGATATCATGCTGTTAGGACACCAGCACCATTACCGATGATGCGTATGTACCACATACACTTAATTGCCGGCTCACACACATCTTCATCGGTAATTGCCATGTCACGTACACCTTAGAAGATATTATTGCTTAACTTAGCTAGATAGCTAGTAGTTTGACATAATATGAGTGTACTTACCTTATATGCCAGCTTAGATATTGTAGTTATTACTTGTCACTTCATGCATACTGTTATTCATCGTTATGCCGCATTCATGGATTCTCATGCATATATTCACTATTTTACGTGTTATTGAGGTTTTGGATTCGGATTTCCATGAGATTTTCTGGATTTGGAGGAAAACCGCAAAGAACATAAATAAATCTTTTCTCTCTTTTAAAATAAAAAGTGCGGTTTTCCTATGATGTATGAGTCGTCCACCATGAGTTTGCTGATGGATTTCGAGACCCGATTCGAGGAGTGGAGGAACCGTTTCGGGTACATGGTGGGCCCGGTAAGGTACCCCGGGGCAAGAAGCGCGTGATGATGACGATGTGAGCCTGGCAGGGGAGCACTACCTACCGGTGATTTTACCCGACGCGTCGGATATCCGGAGGATACCGTCGTGGTCTTGAGATGGATGGTAGGGGCCGGTCTGGACTGACGACGCCCTAGATATTGAGATTGTGATATTGAGATTTCGAGATATTGAGGTACAGAGACTGTGATACAGAGATATCGAGATTGGGATTACGTTTTGTGCCGATGCTAGGCACTGTTTTATGCTGATTTCATTATGATACCTCATTTTAAAAATACAAAGGAAATCTCACTAAATTATGAAAACAGTTCTTCATTTACATGTATTCTGTTTTCATGCATTCATACCTCATTCATATAACATATTGCTACCTGAGGCACTGACACGGGCACATGAGTTTACACTCGGGTTAGATATTTACCCTAGCCATTGTTATAGGCTGCATGGTTATACATTTTTGAGGATATATTATGATCATTGACCTAGGATTGCGTTATTTATGCGATTTCTGTGCGTAGATGTTTTTCTATTCACGAGTTGGCAACTCACCCCCGTTGTGCCCCAGTTTCTTGCAGGTTTTGCCGTACAGGTTTAATTACGGCTTTGCTGGCACTATTTCCATTTCCGGGTGGCTTGCTAGTAGGTGGGTTATTTGTATCTTACCCATCATTATATCTTGTATATTATTATTCAGTTGTATCTAGAAGTTCCATCAACCAAACATGTATTTTTTTGAGATAGAGACCAGTGTTGTTTATTCTTTCGACCTTAGAGTCGCTCGTTATATTTCTGGTGGTTTTGAGTTTCCTTTGAGTTTTGATCCTCGCCGTTGGCGTTGTATATTATATTGCTTGTGTGGTTGTGACCGTCAATTGACGAAGAGCTAGCTCCCGCTTGGGGATGCCTTTTTCTTGATTTCGTATACTATTCATGTTGTATCCCGTTTGGGGGCCAGTATTTACAAAGGAGACTCTGCCGAAATTTTTAGTAAATTTTTGATGTTTTAAAAACCGCATAATTCGGCTTATGCTATTGAAATTACTTGCTTTAAGTTGGTTTTTCCTGCACTCTACTACTTTTCTTGGTTTGGATTTCTGGGTTTTCGGTTTACTTAGATTACGTACGCATCGAGACGTTTGTAGTTTAAGTGCCGGTCATGTTCCGTACTTTTGGGTCGTGACAAAGTTGGTATCAAAGCGTTAGGTTTTAACCTTCGGAGCGTAGGATGACCCTTGGTTGATGGAATAGGTGACTAAAGTAGAGTGACGTACCGTTGGTATGTTCCGCGGCATATTTACGATACGCCACTCCACTTATGAAGCCTTAGGATGTACATTTCCTTGTTCAGTATTATATTCCTTCCTGACCTAGCCTCATCAGTACCAGTTTGGTTTTGCTGCTACGGTTTCGGGCAGGGAGAGCTACGGCTAGAGTTGCGGTCAGCACAAGCTCGTCACGAACGAGGACTGACCAGGGCTAAATTCCGGCGACACACGATTGCAGAGATGTGTCTTTTTACTGTGTTTCCGCGCCACGAGCGTTTGGCGGATCGCCTTTATGAGGTTACTCGGAGGTGCTGATCGACACTAGAGAATTGAGCCAATGATAGAGGCCAGCCAGATTTTGATGACCGTTGGTGTGTTGCTTACTCCTGATGATTGAGGCACAGTTCAGCATGCAGACGAGTGAGCCAGTTATTGCTGCGAACGACGAGATATCGCCACAGATGTTGGAGCTATTGCAGTATAAGTTGTACTAATAGATGATAGAAGGTCGCTATTCCTCGAGGATGAATGACTATAACATGTGGATCGTTCGCCTACCCCGATGCGAGCTCATCAGATAGATTGATTCCAGCTAGAGACGACTTCACGCGGAGACGTTGGGAGTCGACAGAGACGATCGAATTTCAGAAACCTATTATTCCAAGTTTAAAGTAGTCTGAAAGACATGCAGGCAATTCTATGGTCCCTCTAGAAGAATGAAACCCTAACTCGACTTAATGACCGTGTGAAAGCCTTTGAACCTTCGGGTTTGCGGCAGTTCTACGGCGCCATTAGTGAGGCTTGGGTTTGCCCTTCTACGGATGGACCACCGATGCTGTAGTATGTACTCGATACTATTAAACTGTGCCCAAGATGTTGAGCTCTTGGGGGATTATGAGGTTTTGACGACTCGATCGGATGGCTCGACTTAATTCGGATGCTGGGTGGTGAGATGCATTTCTTGGGAGACTCCAGATATGAGGATAGCCGTTGGAGCTCAGTCCATGCAGCCGCGACGAGACGAGTCCAAAGCAGACGACATTAGAGAAAAGTGGAGTAAGAGGTTCGCACCAGATCTAGATGAGATGACGTTCCACTCCGCCGACATCAGAGAGGCGATGCGCATGCCGAGGCATGGTACTTGGACTTACCTTCCAGAAGGAGTCGCGATGAGTATGCAGTCGTTCCAGAGCAAGATGCAGATATAGGAAAGGACAATGACTTCCGAACAGTTGGCAGAGACGAGACATGGAAGAGACCGTGAGCAGGATTCCTTCCAGGACACTGCTGCAATGATACTTGCACCCAGGATCAGATGTGTCACGTACATTCAGAGAGCCAGAGGCCGACGCCAGTAATATGCTGTCTTACGAGTGGTCGTGATGATTGACCAAGAGATGACCAGAGAAGTGCCAGAACGGAATCGTCCCCGTTAGCACACCTGACAGGGCCGATGAGCCGATGGACCGAAAGATTGGTAATTCACAGTGAAGACCTTGACCCAGGAGTGGTCTTGGTTACGCACGCCAGCAGGACAGAGTTCATGATCATCGACGAGACGTCCCACTAGTGACCGCGACAGTTGGCCGAGATTCTTAGAGGATGCGCTTGAGCAGTACTATTCCGCCATTGTTGATTACGATGTTTTGGGTGATTTATTCGTATGAGTTGATTTTGATGATTGAGGATTTACGATCTTTGCACAGTGTTGCACTTGATATCGTTTTCGTGCTTCAGTTTCACATGTTTGTGATTTTACGATTTTAAACAGTTGAGTTGGTTTTGTGCGTATGCATGCACACGATTTCGTTCCTGCACTCGGTATAGTTTATATATGCTTGCAGTGCAGTGATACGCCTTTTGTGCACTTAGATGCACTGGACTTCGATTTCGATTGTGATACCCGATATTTGTTTTGTGCACCTTGTGCACCTGATTGATTTTGCGCACGTTCGGCGCTTGATATTGGATTTCATGATTTCGTGCACGATAGATGCACCTGATTTTGCTGTCAGGCACACATGTTGCCTACGACAGATGTTTCGTGCACACCCGATGCACTTAGATGTTGTTTCTGTGCGCATGTATGGCACATTCATGGATTTTGATTTCCGTGCGCACCAGACGCACGTAGCATTCATGTGCATATTTTGGGATTGATTTCGTATAGAGCAGTACGTTTTTATGATATTGCTATGTATTTTCGTACTGAGCAGGACTAGTCAGAGGACAGTACCTGAATATATTTTGCATGCATTGATAGTTATTGAAGGGATTTCCAAAAAGCGAGCTATAGCCTCAGTATTTACCTACGTGTCTGATATGACACGAAATGTTTAAAACAAGGAGACCCTTCTAAATTGTTTCCAAAACGGCGGAACGTACATTTCAAACAAAGGTATATATGTATATTGTTATTTTCTTATGATAGACGCCCGCCACTGTGCAGTGTTATACGCGTTGCACAGCGACTTAAAGAGATTTGGCATGCATTTCCTTCAGATACTTACAGATATAGATTCGATGTTTATATGTATAGTTTCGAGTTATATCATATTGGTTTGATTTAGATTTGGCATTGATGTCTTCTCCATGAATCCGATGATTGCGGGATGCTTGACGGAGTTTTGATTTGAGTTATATACTCATTTTTCAAGCGCATGCGCTGCGCTACGAATTGTTTTATGTATTTACAATTTCGGAGCCCCGACGACTTGATGGTTTTTCTTAGATGTTTTAGTATTTGGGGGAGTTTGAATTTAAATTCGGGGACCGAATTTCCTTAAGGGGGGAAGATTGTAACGTTTTGAAAATCGTTTCGGTGAAATTTCGAAAAATCGGTAAAATAAGGGGATTTTCTGTAAAAAGTCAAAATACAAATATCTTATTATAAAAATTAAATATACATATTCTAGCTATGTAATTGCTATTATTTGGTGTTTATTGAGCCGCTGGTGAAATTTCAAATTTTCTGAAAAAAAAATATTATTTTATTATTATTTAAGCCGTCACTAATACATTTAATTAGGGAAAATTACAAATTGGAATGAGTTGAAACAAATTTTGTGCATCATAAAACATTAAATAAAATTTTATCATGTGGTTTTTGGAACGAAATCATTTGCCAAAACGGTTTAGAAATTATTGAAGAAAAAAAAGGCATTTTTTTAGCGTAAATGGATATTTGGGGTATTGTATTTATCATTTTTCATCACCCCGCACCCGTACCCACACCCACACACCCCCATTCACTTCTCCCCATGGCTGAATTCAGCAGCCACCATTCTTTTTCCCCACTTGAATTTCAAAGGAAAAGAAATGAAAGAAAAGAAAAGAAAAGAGTAGAAAATGATATAATTTGAGTTGACTTTGACTTGAACTAACTTTCTCCACCTCACTCTCTCTCCTCCCTCACCCAACCCCCCACACATCTGGCCGAAACCAGTAACCCCCCAACAGCCCATTTTTCCTCTTCTCCTCTCTTTGTTCCATCAAAGAAAAATCCAAAGAAAAATCCACTAAAAATCAAGCAAAAATCCAAATCAAAATCCGACTCCTACCCATTTTAGCTTAGCCCGTATAGCATGGATCTTTGTGAAGAGAGAGCACTTTGGGAGGCCATGGATGCTTGTGGATCTTCAAATGTTTTTAGGTATAATTCTAAAATTTTTTGCTTAATTTGTTACTAATTTCTTAAAGCTAACTTAATTAAGTGTTTAATTAGGTGTTTAAGAAAGAAAAAGGTTTTGAATTGAAGTTTGAAATTTCAAGTGTATAGTTTTGAATGAAGATTAGGGTTTTAGCATTTGATTAGGATTGTGATGGGTAGATTAACATATAATTGCTTGCAAAATCAAATCTAGTTGCTAGTTGCATTTTTGTTAATTTAAATTTGTGATAAGTATATATATTGCAAACTAGTTTTTGTAAATATTGTGTTAAATTGAGAATTAAAATATGGTTAGGGTTTTTATCATATTATTAACTTTATTAAGTGTAGTTTAACACTTTAGTTCATGAAAATCTAACCTAAATTGTAGTTTGTGCATTTTTGCTATGAAATTGTAAAAAGGGTATTTTGTAAACTAGAATATTAGGGTTTTTGGAATTTAATGAGATTAAATTCCGGAAATTGTTTCTATGACTTATTTAAGATATTTAATAAGTATATTGGCCGCTACATTCATTTAAACATCATGTTTTGTACAAAAACGGCGAATTGTGCTTGCTAGATTTTCGGAAAGACGACTTTTTAAGTGAAATTGGGGTTTTTGGGAATTGTAAGCTATTTTATATTATAATTGGTGCTTGTAATTGTGCAAATGAGTGTGATTGGATTTTTCTCGATGGTTTGACGTTGTACATCGACATCGAGGGTTGGTTTGACTATTCTTGCATGCGTAGGCGATAGGTTTGGACCTACGCGTGATACGCGTGCCGATGTGATTTTCGTATGCCGTTTCGATTTCGAATTTAGTTTTAATGCGATACGGTGCGTTATGATATGTAGGTACCCCATGTGGACTTCGAGACGACAAGCAAGCGCATGGCGACGTCGGCACCGGCGAGCGAGGACCAGGTGAGTAGATTTATATCTACGGGGAGAAGTCGGGTGGATGGCGTATAGCACCCCCGCAGTCCGTGGTGATGTATACGGATGCGTATACACACCAATAATTTATGATATGTTGTTAGGATTATTATTGATGATTTTAGATGGATATTGGTGTTGGATTGATGCATGGTTACGAAACATTAGGTAGTGGGTGCACTACACTTACACATACACACATATACATACTTGCATACATTCCTTATTTCATATGTGCGTGTATGGGAATACATATTTATGTGTTCACATGGGTATGGGACTATGTGTTCATATACTGGATTTGAGATAGTATTTGGAATTTGAGATGAGTCGATGAGATTGGGCTTGAGGCCAGGAGATCGGTGACGTGATTTGGTTCGTATTGAGATACGACATGATGTTTTAGCGGGTCTTCTGACGTAGTAATTCTTACACCCGCATGCATACATAGATGGCATCAATATTGTACTAGACGTAGGACATTATTCCGGATCATGATATTTGATAAGGAAGATACCAAATGAATAGTGTGATTGATGTGACTTTGACCCGTACCCAGATTTGGGGATGCCGTACGACGGATTTACGTACGAGCTATATTGATGATTGATCCGCACTCTTGACTTGGGATGCCTCATTATAGATATGGTATCGGATATGATATTATTGAGGCGGGATCACCGACTATACATATACAGGTATGTATATGTATCGACTCAGATGATAGGCGGTTCCCTTACCTGTAGTTCAGCTTGTTAGTTCAGCCGTATAGTTTAGTGTAGTTGTTAGATTAGATTAGACTTCTTACCTATTTCAAAAATCAACGAATCGTGGGCATTTTTAAAGACGGCCCAAGGGATCCTACGGATATTTTAAAAGACGTATCTTTTCATAAAAACACCGTAGCCCCTATTTTCAAAACCCATGATTCGTGTTATTTCAAAAGGCACCATTTGTAGGACTTATATTAGATTAATGCAGATTAGTTATAGTTGCGTCTAGTTTTCAGCTCCCGCTCATTTTTGTGGTCCGCTTCGCATCGCATGCTTATTTTATGTTTCATACTCCATTAGTGATATCATGCTGTTAGGACACCAGCACCATTACCGATGATGCGTATGTACCACGTACACTTAATTGCTGGCTCACATACATCTTCATCGGTAATTGCCATGTCACGTACACCTTAAAAAATATTATTGCTTAACTTAGCTAGATAGCTAGTAGTTTGACATAATATGAGTGTACTTACCTTATATGCCAGCTTAGATATTGTAGTTATTACTTGTCAATTCATGCATACTGTTATTCATCGTTATGCCGCATTCATGGATTCTCATGCATATATTCACTATTTTATGTGTTATTGAGGTTTTGGATTCGGATTTCCATGAGATTTTCTGTATTTGGAGGAAAACCGCAAAAAACATAAATAAACCTTTTCTCTCTTTTAAAATAAAAAGTGCGGTTTTCCTATGATGTATGAGTCGTCCACCATGAGTTTGCTGATGGATTTCGAGACCCGATTCGAGGAGTGGAGGAACCGTTTCGGGTACATGGTGGGCCCGGTAAGGTACCCCGGGGCAAGAAGCGCGTGATGATGACGATGTGAGCCTGGCAGGGGAGCACTACCTACCGGTGATTTTACCCGACGCGTCGGATATCCGGAGGATACCGTCGTGGTCTTGAGATGGATGGTAGGGGCCGGTCTGGACTGACGACGCCCTAGATATTGAGATTGTGATATTGAGATTTCGAGATATTGAGGTACAGAGACTGTGATACAGAGATATCGAGATTGGGATTACGTTTTGTGCCGATGCTAGGCACTGTTTTATGCTGATTTCATTATGATACCTCATTTTAAAAATACAAAGGAAATCTCACTAAATTATGAAAACAGTTCTTCATTTACATGTATTCTGTTTTCATGCATTCATACCTCATTCATATAACATATTGCTACCTGAGGCACTGACACGGGCACATGAGTTTACACTCGGGTTAGATATTTACCCTAGCCATTGTTATAGGCTGCATGGTTATACATTTTTGAGGATATATTATGATCATTGACCTAGGATTGCGTTATTTATGCAATTTCTGTGCGTAGATGTTTTTCTATTCATGAGTTGGCAACTCACCCCCGTTGTGCCCCAGTTTCTTGCAGGTTTTGCCGTACATGTTTAATTACGGCTTTGCTGGCACTATTTCCATTTCCGGGTGGCTTGCTAGTAGGTGGGTTATTTGTATCTTACCCATCATTATATCTTGTATATTATTATTCAGTTGTATCTAGAAGTTCCATCAACCAAACATGTATTTTTTTGAGATAGAGACCAGTGTTGTTTATTCTTTCGACCTTAGAGTCGCTCGTTATATTTCTGGTGGTTTTGAGTTTCCTTTGAGTTTTGATCCTCGCCGTTGGCGTTGTATATTATATTGCTTGTGTGGTTGTGACCGTCAATTGACGAAGAGCTAGCTCCCGCTTGGGGATGCCTTTTTCTTGATTTCGTATACTATTCATGTTGTATCCCGTTTGGGGGCCAGTATTTACAAAGGAGACTCTGCTGAAATTTTCAGTAAATTTTTGATGTTTTAAAAACCGCATAATTCGGCTTATGCTATTGAAATTACTTTCTTTAAGTTGGTTTTTCCTGCACTCTACTACTTTTCTTGATTTGGATTTCTGGGTTTTCGGTTTACTTAGATTACGTACGCCTCGAGACGTTCGTAGTTTAAGTGCCGGTCATGTTCCGTACTTTCGGGTCGTGACAGCAGCGGGCGCGAGAATCTCGCCGGCCGTTACGCTCCCGAAGTCACGCCCGCGTAGAGAGCGGATCGCCCATTAATGGGGATCGTGATGGCATGGAACGTGGGACGTTGCTGGCGTAAAATCCGCGCATGGCGAGATTCGCGGAGTGACGGTTACGCCTGGGAGTAGGTTGGAGGGCCGAGGAAGACGTCCTCGGCGGGAGCTCGAGGACGAGCAAGGAGGCCGAGGAGTCTTGGTCCTGTGGTAGCTCGGGGGCGAGCTGCGAGGCCGAGGAGGCCAATTTGCAGGGGCCCGAGGGGGGCCAGCTTGTGCTTGCAGGTCGGGCACGGGGTGGCTTGATCGGCCCCTGCAGGCCCTTTCTTCTGAGTTCTGGGACACGTCACCTGCCACGTGTCACGATCTTGGGGATCGCCAATATCGAGCACTATCATTAGCCCCCCACTCTTGTCCCAACCAGCTAGTGGTCGGGTCAGGAGTGGACTGCCGGGCCTCCCGATGTGAGATCCCTTCTATGGTTTCGTCGAGGTGAGCCCTCGGGCCGTCGGTTGTCTTTTCCCCTAGCGGATCAAGGCGAGATCTTTGCATTTAAAGAAGGTGCGCCGGTTCATGCACTCTGCAGTCGAAGCGACGGTCCACGTGTCGAGCGTCGATTAGCCGACGCGACATGCGCAGGTCTGCGGCGTCTGATGAGACGCAGTCCAGCGCTGGACTGCCACGTAGAACGATCGGAGCCGCTGGGTGGGAAGAGCCGTTTTGGCGGGAGACGATGGGAGCCGTTGGATGAGGCCGTATGCGGCAATAAATATGGGTGGGGTCTGCCCTAGGGCCCTTACTCTTTCATATTTTGCTCTCTCAAGCCTTAGTTGCTCGGCGCTCGTCTCCCCTCTTTCATTTCCAACCTTTGAAGAATTTCTTTCCCAGGTTAGATGTCTTCTTCTGTAGAATCAGTAGACGTTGTAGGAGTAGATGCTAGGGTCCCTTTAGATGTGTCTGAGTCTCCTCAGGGAGCAGGGGCTGGGCCCTCTTTCCGGGGCCTTGAGTCGGGGGCCGCCTCCAGGGAGGAGGCGGCAGATGCGGCCCCCAGCACCTCGTACTGGGTGAGGCATGAGGACGAGCTCGCTAACGCTCGGGCTCGCTTCCACATTCCTCTGCGCTACACGCTCCGTCTGGCCGAGGAGGGAGAGAGGGTAGACCAGGTACAGGGCAGGGAGATTGCCCTGTATTTGGAAGCATTTTGGGGCGGAATGCACCTGCCCTGTTAGTTATATGTATGCCCTAGAGGCCATTACTGTACATATGATGCATATTGTAATGGATGCTTGGACATATATAGGGAGGACTTTCTTGCTCGACATGATAGTATGCTATCTGGTTGTACTTTATCTTAACATGTACTCTGATTGTCTCTATGTTGCATGTTGATAAAGCCCTTAGGATATGTACTCGACTACTGGGACTATGATGAGATCATACTAGTGGGGCCATGGTAGTCGACGAGTACATCCTATAACTGTTCCTAGTCGAGGGTGTATCGAGACAGGGCATCGATACACCAGAGTAGACTAGCGTATACGCATCTTGACCCATATGATGGGCGATGGATGATCCCATATCCATCGGTGTTTGACATCAAGGATGGTGTACGGGTGCTCAGTAGAGACTGGGTACACTGGACGGACTCGCCGAGAACTCCCAGATGGTATTATACCTCACGTCAGATAGCAGTTCTCTGGTGACACTGGTACATGTTAGTCTGTAGACCCGAGATCGTCATAGAGTCTTGTGTGATTCCCACTGTGCTTTGATTTCCATCATACCACGTCCAAGAGGGCATGCAAAAAGGTGGCTTTTGGGTACAGTCCCGAATCACATGGAGGCAATGAGCGATAGGAGGGGATTCGTCTCTCCCGGTATAGGGAGTTGATGTTGTGCTGTGTTCGATTGGCTATAACTGGAAATCCCTGGCCAGGGTTGCTGAGATTTACTGGTAAGTTTTATCAGTAGTTTCTCGAACTGTTATAGACCTCATATCGACACGACTTATCAAGCTACTGGGATCTGACGTTTACCATCCCTAGGCGAGATATGCGACATATCAGACGAAGAGACCGGACTGTACGGGAGTGTTACTGATTGGATTCGCAGGAGAATGTACATGCTTGCTTGTTGATCTTCTGATCGCTCAATACCTGGGTGGATGTTACGTTTAGCTGACTGCTTGCAGCTTGTGGGTGTTTGATATGATCATCACCTACTGCCGGCGTATTGACGATTCTTTAGAGTCCTACGCAGAGGTTTCTTGGCTCAGGCAAAACGGAGTAGGAGCACATATGTGATATGTGCGGGACCGAAAACAATACGTGTATGTGATACCGTATTAGATTCTCATGATATGAGATATCGGCCGGGTATATGTGATATAGCCGGGTCATCGGATCAAGTGTTGATTCGATGAACTGATACAGATTATATTAGTCGGTTATTTATGAAATAGCCGGATTATCGGATCAAGTGTTGATTTGATAATTTAATGTATAATTATATATTTGATATATTAAATTGCATTAACTAATATAAGCTCACTAAAAGATTCTTTTTCTCACTCGGGTAATACATTGATATATATGCGATATATGTTAATTGTATTATTTTATTTTGTTACAATAAATATTATATATGTGATATATAATATTGTAACATATTATGATTACTAATGCAACATATTTAGTGGAGATTAAACGAGGTTAGGGTTTAATTTGGGTTAAACTTTTCTAGAAGCTTCTAGAAGCTTTCTTTTTGTTTTTGCAAAGATATTTTGCAAGATATTTACTTAACCCAACCCACACCCTTTACTATGGTTAGATCTCTACAATGGTTAAGTCCTTTCTTGACTTAACCATGGTTGCATTTGTAATGATATTATCACAATTCATTATTCATCACAAAAGGATCATTCATTGTTCGTCTTCTTCCTTGATGAAAAAGCTTTCTAGCTTTTTTCTTAGTGATGAAAATGAGTGAGATTAAGAAAACAAATGAGAGCTAAATTCCTACTTCATCATCCTAATCTATCCTAGCCATTTAGATTAGGGTGTTCACTTCATTAAGTGAGTGAGAGCTTGTGTTATTGAAACTTCAAGGTAGATCATCTTAGTTATCGAAGATCGGAAGCAAGCTTGCATCTTTCTCTTCGTGGAGCCTCTCTAGAGTTCGGAAACTTGATGATCGCAGCGAAGGGACCACAACACGGAGCTTTAGAAGTGAAGGAACGGATTATAAAGGTTGTAATCCCTATCTCTTAGATGTAAAGTTGTTTACATGCTTTGTTTCGCCTAATCTCTAGTTTAAAGATCTTGGTTAGGATTGTTCGGCACGTCTAAATTTTAAATCGGGCATGGTTGATGCCTTATAGAGCCTTGTGAGAATGCCTAGTAACCCTACACGCCCTTCTCTCCTGAGGTCATCGCCGCTCTGAGTTTCTTCGGTTTGGCCCCCGGCCAGTTAGTGTCGAACGCGTGGAGGATTCTCCTTGGGTTCTTGATCCGCCTGAGGCTGCAGGCGGTTCCTTTCAGTCTTTCCCTTCTCGATTCCTCCCTCATTTTCAAGAGTCACCGTGGCGGTCGAGCTGGCGACTCGAGATGGGTTTACTTTACTTTTAGGAAGCGGCCCGGGGTCGCTGCCGGGACCGGGGTCGTGGCCTTGCCCTCCTCCATTCACGATTGGAAAAAGAAATTTTTCTTCGTTTTCCCAACCGAGGGCAAGGACTGGCCAGTGCCCACCAAATGGTCGAGGGAGAAGTGTCTGCCGGGGAACCTGTCCGATGACCCCGCCGCGGTGAGAGTGGCGTCATGGGAGCCCGTCCCTCGACATGACGTGCTGCTGTCCGAGAGGGTTTTGAGCTGGGCCGGGCTTAGCCCCTTCGAGTTCGTCGGTAAGTTAGGCTTGCTTTTTGGGTTTACATTTTACTCGTGTTGCTGATCTGTTGGGTGTTCGTTTCATGCAGGATCCATGGACTTCGGCTCTCTCCGAGATGCTATCCGCCAGCCGAGGCAGCCTACTAGGGCCGGGTGCGCCAGCTCTTCTCGGACGCAGCCCGCTCCGACCCCTGCATCCCCGGAGGCGGCGCCTCGAGGACGCTCGGTGGCGGATCCTACCCCGGGACCCAACAGAGCATCGGGTCGGAAGCGGACCCTGATTCTGGAGGACACGGCTTCAGAAGAGGAGATCGGCTCTCCCTCGGAGCCGCTCAAGAAGAGTTCCCGGAGACCTTCCCGGGGCCGGTCCTCGCCGACCATAGTGGAGGAAGGGGGGCTCCGGTTCACGGTGCCGTCGGGCTGTCGGTCGCGGACAGCCTCCTGCACGAAATAGAGACCTCGGCCAGGGGTCGAGTTCCTGGAGGGACCCTCAGGGCCCAGCTGGCGTCGATCGCCCAAGAGTCCGTGCAGGTAATCCCCCAGTTCATCGTAAGATTTGGTGCCCTTTTCTGTTTTCTGATCCTTTTGTGTCTTCCCAGGTTCTCCAGCACGTGGCCCTCGCCCTCCGCGTGGAGACCGAGGTGGTAGCCCCGGCGTTGGAGGCCGCGGGTCAGCTCGCCTCGTTGCAAGAGAGCTCCAGGCTAAAGCAGGAGGCGATGTCGGCGAGGATCACCGCCCTGGAGGGCGAGGTGGTCGCCAGGAAAAGGGAGGCCGCCCGGCATCGCTAGGCCGCCGTTATCGCCGAGGGCAAGCTCGAGGATTCCCAGGTTTTTGCCGGCAACCAGAAGAGGACGGTGAAGGCCCTCCAAAAGGAGCTGGGGGCGGCGGCTGAGGCATTTAAGTCGGCCGAGTCGAGGGCCGTGGCGAGCTATAAGGGGTCGAAGGATTTTTATAAGGACCTGGCCGTGGCCACGACTCGCATTTGGCACGACGCCCTTGATGCCGTTAAGTCCCGGATGCCGGGGTTCGACGACGCGGATCTTCGGGCTGAGTTCCCTCTCGTGGGCACCAACGAGCGAGGGGGAGAAGTTCCCGGCGAGGAGGCGGCCGAGGACCCAGCGCATCAAGTGGTGGAGGTCGAGGACCCCGAGGTCGCGCCCAGCCCCGAGGTGTAGAGCCCCCATTCTCCCATCTTCAATTTGTTTTTCTTTTGAATTTTGTAAGGCTGGGGAGCCCGAAGAATACCCTTTGTAAAAAAACTTTTGTCTTTGGCAGCAGTAATAAAGTTTTTTTTCTCAGCTCCATAGAATTGTGTTCTGCCATCTGTTTGTGAAGAATGCTCGTGGAATATTTTTTTCCTGTGTCGTTGTGCTTTTATGTCAGGTTGGCCATCTGTCTAGCGATCATCCGTCGTGTTGTCTGCAATCACTTGCCGACGAGCGCTTCTGAGGAGGTATCTCCCTGGGCCCCGGAGTCGAGGGAAGATCATTTAGACTTGGACAGACCTGACTTCCCTCACTGGGGTCTCGGGTCCTCCACGACCACAGAGCATCTCTGATTCCAAGCATTGGTCACCATCCGGGGTTGACTGGGCAGGGTAGCTGCCCTGTCACCCCTTGCAAAGGCTTTATGCTTCCTGGCGCGGTGGTAGGGGAGTTGCCCACAAAGGATAGCGAGGGCTTAGGTCTTTAGCGTTTGAGGGGCTGTACGAAGCCCACTAAGGGTGTCCGGGCAGTGGGGTTGTACGGCGGCCTCTGGACGAGGGCTTTGACCTCTGGCGTCGTGGGTAGGCGACTACCAGCCGGAGTTTTTACCGAGCAGGGTAGCTGCTTAGTTGCCTCTTGCGAGGGCTTTGATCCTTCAGGATGGGGACCCAGCAGGGTTACTGCCCAGTGCCTCTTGGCGAGGGCTTTGATCCCTGTCGGTTGTGGTAGGAAGCTACCAGCCGGGGATAGCCGAGCGAGGGCCCGACTGCCTCCGAGAGGACTTTGGTCCTTGGCGCGGGAAGAGCTATAGGGCTATAAGAAGCCTACCAAGGACACTTGGCTGGGCAGGGTTACTGTCCGGTGCCTCTTGGCGAGGGCTTTTGTCCTGAAAGATAGCCGAGCGAGGGAACCTCGGGCTCGACTACCTCTGAGAGGGCTTTTTGATCCCCGGCGTTGTGGCAGGGAAGCTGCCCGCCGGAGATAGCAGAGCGAGGGGACCTCGGGCTCGACTGCCTCTAGGAGGGCTTTTTGATCCCCGGCGTTGTGGCAGGGAAGCTGTCCGCCGGGGATAGCCGAGCGAGGGGACCTCGGGCTCGACTGCCTCTGGGAGGGCTTTTTGATCCCGGCGTTGTGGCAGGGAAGCTGCCCGCTGGGGATAGCTGAGTGAGGGGACCTCGGGCTCGACTGCCTCTGAGAGGGCTTTTTGATCCCCGGCGTTGTGGCAGGGAAGCTGCTCGCCGGGGATAGCCGAGCGAGGGGACCTCGGGCTCGACTGCCTCTGGGTGGGCTTTTTGATCCCCGGCGTTGTGGCAGGGAAGCTGCCCGCTGAGGACGACCGAGCAGGGAAGCTGCTGGGCTGAATCTTGTCGTGGTGTGTCCCGACCGTTTAGCTGCAGGTGTGGGGAATGGGAACAGTCGGGGCAACGGCACGCGTAGCTAGCCTGCTGAATGCGGGGGAAGGCGAAGCGCTAGGGGCGCGTCGCTTCGATTCTACCGGAGAAGGCTTGATGGTTGCCGCGTGGCAGCGACTCCCTGGGCGAAAGCGTGCGACGGTTGGGCTGCGCAGTGGGCTATATAAGGCTGAAGGAGTACTGGTCCTTTCATCCTTCATAAACAGGTCGCCGAGAATGCAGGACTTCCCGTTCACCATCCCCGACATCGTCCACTTTGAAGACGTGTACCTCTACGACCCGTACTGCACCGAGGACACGGTGCAGCTGGTCTACGGGAGCATCGAGGACCATTTTGGCCGGCTGCTCCCCCGACGCTCCTCCTTGCTGTAGCTGCTGATGTACTCCATCTGGAGGGCATCGCCGGGGCTTTACAACCCCCCGTCTGAGCTGCTCTTTGATGAGGTCGTGGGTAAGCTGCGGTCTTTGAGGCGCTTCGGCTTAATCTCCATGAACCGGATAGCCCGCTCAGAGGCGCTCGTCCACGAATGCTATGAGCTGAGGCTCGGGGTCGATGCCCGCGGGGGGAACCGGGGATAGAGGCTAGAACTCACGAGGCCCCGGTTGGCGGAGATTTTTATCGACTACCACGAGCAGTGCTCGCTGTACCCCCTTCCCCCACTGTTGTAATTTTCTTTTTTTTTTTGCATGTATGGATGAGGAGCCCATAATACCCTTTGAATAAACAAAGCTTTTCTTTCTTTTTCGCAATGCTCCATTGATCTTTATTAAATTAACAATAGATCCTAGGAAGAATGTACATTGCTTTAAGAGAAGGGTACAGGCTAGAAGATGAATTTATTGGCTTGGGCTGAGCTCCTCGAAGGGCTGTCGGCCCCCGCGCTTGGTATAGGGCATGGGGCTCCCTGAGCTCCGGGCTGGCCGTCCGCTGAAACAAGCATGATCTGACCGATGGTCAGGTCGGTGGGAGGGCGATGCTGCTTCTGCTCGCGGTCGGTCTGCCGTTTATCCCTCAGGTAAGCGGCGAGGTGCCCAGACTGGATGAGCTCTTCGATGTAGTCCCTCAGTTGTTTGCAGTCCTCCGTAGCGTGGCCCAGTACCCGGTGGAAAGCGTAGTAGGGTCCCCGGGTTTGCTTTGCGGCCTGACGCAGGACCGGGGGGAACTTGAAGAACCTCTCGTTCTGGGACTCCTCCAGCAACACCGTGAGGGAGACGTTGAGGGGGGTATACTCCTGGAACTTCGGGTGGTAGGGCTGCTGACGCTCCGGCCTCTCCTCCTGAGCCCACTTCTTCTGGTCGGGCCGTTCTTCCCGGGGAAGGTTAGCATTCACCTCGGATTCCAGCTGGACCTCGCGCTCGGTCCACGCCTTGACCTCGGCCATGGTCTTAGGTTGCGCCAGCGCGAAGCAGCGTAACCATTCCTTATGCCTCAGACCAGATTTGAGTGCCGTTATGACGGTTTCGTCTCGGTGCTCGGGCACCTGGAGAAGGGCGTTGTAGAAACGTGTAATGTAGGCCTTAAACGTTTCCTTGTCCCCACTCTTAACCGTGAAGAGGTAGTCGACCGTGCGCTTCTGTCGCCGGTTCCCCACGAAATGGATGAGGAATTGAGTAGCCAGCTCGTCGAAGGTCGAAATCGAGCGGGGCTCGAGCCCCCGGAACCAGTCCCGACCTGCGCGGATGAGGGTGGCCGGGAAGGCTTTGCACTGGGCGGCGTCGGAGTGATCCTGGAAGCTCATCCCCATGGTGAAAGCGTCCAAGTGCTCCTTCGGGTCGGTTTTCCCGTCGAACAGAGAGACCTTTGGGGGCTTTTTCCGCGAGGAGACGTGGACGGCGAGCAGTTCCTCGGTGAACGGCTTCGTGAGCGAGTCGGAGGCGTACTTAGCTCCGTCGCTCGAGAGGTGAGCTTCTCAGCGCATGCCCTCGATCTTCTTCTCGAGGGCATCGAGCCGACCGTGGTACCCCGAGGAATCGGCGCCTCGGTATGCCCGGTCCCCGCTGCGGGTGACCTGCGTCTGGGAGCGGCCCCGGTTCTTCTCAATGAGGTGCCTCAGGTCCCGGGGTGAGGTAGCTCTTGAGCCACCTGGGCGGACCTCTTCTGTGTGGCCCTGCCAATGGTGGTGGGGTCGACCATGCCCGTGGATAGGCGAGGTGACCGATATCTCCTCAGGGGGATAGGGGTTACGAGGAGGCTCGAGGCGAGGCGCCCTGGCGGTGGATCTTGGCGTAGAGCCTTGGGGCGCCCAACAGGCCTCAGGGAGCACCGGTTCGAGAGGCTGGCGGCCAGAGGACGCGGCCTGTTGGTGGTCAGCCGTTCAGATAGGGACAGAGCCTTCTGGAGGCGGTGGAGCGGCGATCTGGGGCCCGGGCGCGGCCGTTTGGGCGCGGACGAGGACCTTGTTCAGACCATAATATTGCATTTATCATTCCCCTATTCTTATCCTTTTTATAAATAAACAGGTACTCTTGACGCACGTTTGTTGCATATTACAGGATACAGGTTTCTGGAGCAAATACAGTGAAAAAGACACAAAACAACAGAAAAGGGACTTTTGACCAACAATTAGACGAATCCTAGTCAAGCCCAGTTCACATAGGTGCAAGGCAACGAATGTCAAGGTGAAACGGTTAAAAAGCCCAATACAAGTCTTCACTGAAGATCTGGAGAAGAGTGAGAAGCAAACAGAGAAAAAGAAGTATAAAACTAAGAAGCCCAGACAACCACAAAAGGACCCCAGAAGTTTGGAAGCCCAAGACCATCAATGGGCCGCGGATCCGCGGCCCAAGCCAGCATTTGCCGCGGATCCGCGGCCGTCTAATGCCCGGGTCGGTGGAGATTTCTTCTGTTGCCGCGACGTTGTGGGTGTTGGGATTTCCAGTGGGCAAATCAGTAATTGCGCATGTGCGAGACTCTGAAACCCTAATTCTCCTGTTTACTTATAAATTGTAATCTAGATCTGTAAAAATGTATGCCTCTTTTCAATAAATAAAATTCAGAATTTCTGGGAGTGACATTCAGAACTATTCTGTCTTCTACTTGGAGGGAGCCATCAAATCTGTAGGTAATTTATTTCCTTGCTTTTATTTTCTAGTATAATTTATCATCCCCTAATGAGCGAGTAGTCTCCTCGCTTGTTAGGGTTAGCCTTAGCGAAAGGGTTGAGAGATGAGATCTCTCACCCCTTTCAATGCCATCTTCACTTTAGAGTTAGAACTCCATGCATACGCACACATCCGCTCCCTACGGCACCCTACCCCTCGAGGTAACGGTGAACCATAGTATAAAGGGCCGGTTGCGCGCGTTTTCCATGGGGGTTAGGGTAATTATCAACAAAGGAAGGATACAAATCTAGAGGAAGAAATATCTTCCCAAAAGATTCGTATCCACTTTATTGATAATTAACGTAACATCTAATAGATCTAAAAAAAGAAGGCATTGAAAGCGGTGAAGGAAACATTAATCTCCAAAACTTCCCCTAAGCCTAACCCTAGCAAGACTTTCAATTAGATTAATTAGATCTAGTTTTTATAGATTTTTATAAACCAATCAAAACGATAAATAGAATCAACTCGTTAAAACACACTAAAGAAATTTACCCGTCTCTGTGGATCGACCCGCACTCACCGGCTAGCTGCGAAGCGACGCCGTTTCTGATTGCGGTAAACTTATGTTTTTGACAACTAATCAAATCGCGCCGTTGCCGGGGACGGCGTAATCTTTCTTTTTGTGAATTTTCGGGTTGATATAAATTTTAAAAATTATAAAAATCTGAAAATATAAAAAAAATACAAAAAAATTATCAACTTTGATCTGTTTGAAGGGTTTTCTATTTGAATCTTGCAGGAACAGCAAAGACTTTTGGATCTGGAGTTTTACAGAAGGTCAAAACAGAAGAAGGAGCATAAGAACAGAGAGAAATTGTAAGCGCAGAACAGTACAAAAATTTCCAGAGCCCGATCCCTCTTCTCAGCCGCGCTTCCGCCGCAAATAAGGGTCCACGGCCGCGGTTCCGCGCTTGCATAGCCACGTCAGCCCTAGAAATTTGTGTGGTTTTTTTTCTCTCCCTCTCCTCTGTAACCTCCATATCTCCACTGTAAAAATTTTCTGCAGGAATTCTTTGCGTAAAAAGTCTTTCTCCCCCTTCTAAATAACAGATTTCTGCAGGTTTCTTTGCGCCGCGCTAAAATTGATTGCAAGTGATTTTATTTGTTTTGCATAATTTAATCGGACTCTAAGGGGCTAATTGACCAAACTCAGATTGGGTGGGGATTTCATCACCCTTCCCAGGACCCCAGAAAACACCTAAAGTATTTTGCATCGACCACAATTAATTAAAAAAAGATTAGACTCAGACCTAAGGACAGCGAGCTCAATAGGAAAAGGACTAGGGTAGGCATCAGCCGTTTATCCTAACCGACATTGCGGTGTCTAGGCTAGTGGTTATTAATTAGGCCCACTGTAGTGGTGGTTCCTTCCCACTTACCTGGCCGTACTTGTCCGTGAAGAGGCGGTTTGAGGTCCTATCTCTTGCCCTAGTTAGGAGCTGTCTAGCAGACCTAGGCGACCCTAGATCTAGGCCTGATTGTGCATGTGTGGTTGATACTTTTGTGTCACGAGTCCGTTTTCAAAAACCTCTTTGCAAAACTTTCACATAAAAAAATAAAGAAAAATCTTTTAAAAACTTGCAAAAATTTTGTCGCTAAGAAATCCTTGCACTCTTTTATCATGGGTACACCACATCATAAATCTCTTGCCGAATTTTGGTATCCCGAACCTAACTTTGCGTCGTTCGTCAATTGTTTCGGTCAATTTAAAAACGATCCCTCCTTGCCAAAAATTTCATTGAAAGATCAAATAGAGGCGTCTAGGAGAAATAGTTTGACTTTTCAACCCACTTCGTGTCAACCGAGTCAACCTTTACAACCTACATATGTTGATACTACTTCTTCAAGTCCTTCTGTCACTCCTAAGCCGATGTCCATTGCTGAGCATATTGCTCAATCTCGCAGTCGATCTTTCACCCCTCTCCACTCATCTAGTTTTAGGGATCCGCACGATTATTCACCTTCTTATCCATATGTTGACCCTACTCCTGTCTTACCACCCACTTCCTACCAGTCATACCCGACCTTCCCACCTTCACTAGATGCTGTTTCGACACAGCCATTAGGGAGTTTCACATACCCAACTAATTTTGAATCTTTTACTGAAACCCCCTCACCTCCTAAGTCTAGTTTGGAAGAGTCGTTGGAAGCATATATTGCTGCAACAAATAAAATTATGAGGAATGTGGAAGCATCCATGGCCTCCCTTATGCAGCCTAGTGAACCGGTAGCTAGTGTCCCGCTAGCTCCGAATTTTTCAATGTATAAGGCGGCAGTTGGACAGAGTGAGAATGAGAGAGGATTTTCAAATCAAACCTACCCTGACCCAATTGAAGCCCACAACTCCGATTTTCCATCGATTGTTCCAAATGATTCAACAGTTGAAAATAAAAATGAGTTGTGCGATTTTGTAGTGTTTGATTTGCCAAATTGTGAGGAACCCCTTTCGAGTGAAACCGCACCTAATCCTTTCGATCTTTACACCTCCACTCTAGAACCTACATTGGTAAATATCCATGCTGTGGATGAAGTGTCTAAAGAAATTGATTTTCACTTGATTGAGGATATAGACGCCGGGAATATTTCGGATGATGAACCTGTCGATTTGCTTAAAATTTTATGTTCAAATCATCATCCTGAGTTATTAAATGTTTCTCCCGAATCTCATATGCGTCTAGATTTTGATGATAATGGCATGGATGAGTTGAATATTGAGGATAGTATTGAGGAGAGTCTTGAGGATAATATCGAGGTTGAACCATTTTTAATTGATGTGTCGGATTTTCCAATTCAGCCTCCTGAACCTTTGACTGTTATATCACCCTCCCTCCTTCCTATTGTTCCGACCGAACAAATGACCGTTACGCTTTCATCTCCTATACCAAGTTCGGCGTACCCATGTTTTCTTGCGAATCTTGAGGGATTTGACCCCATTGCACGACGAGTTGATAGGTTAGCGCATTCGCTTTTAACACATCGGTCATCACAAATTGCGCTAATTTATTCACTCAATTTACACCCTCAAGATCGCACTCCACATCTTTCTTCTTTCCGTCTTTCTTCTCCCCCACCGAGACCAGATTCTACCATTCTTCTTTCCACACGGTCTCGCGTGCTTTTCATCTCTTTTCTTTCCATCCCATTCTTGCACCAACTCTACCATTACCATGATAAGATTTTTGAATGGTTGGTGCTAACATTTGGCTTGTGTAAGGCCAAGCTTAACTTTGGGGGGAATCATGTTGTATATATGCATATATCCTTTTGTTTTCTTTTTCTATAAAAAAAAATTCAAAACATAAAAAATTTATTATAAATAAATAAACAGGGGAGTATCGGTATTTTGACCCTCTTGGTTTAGCATGACAGTGAGGACACTGTCAAGTTCAAGTTTGGGGGTATGCTCGGTACGTCTTCTTCCTTCGCATTCATTTGTACATATTTTTGCATTTGCATACTTATTTGAAAACCCATAAAAATTTGAAAAATTTCAAAAATTATAAAAATAATTGTATTCAATTTTAGCTAATTGACTTGAGTTTGACTAATAGGTTAACTGGTTAGGAACAACTAGATCTTAGACTTAGTGAATTAAAAACCCTAAAAATAACATTCCTTAAAGTTTAATGGTAGAAAGTATATGCCGTGTAGTTTATTTAAAAATAGGCAAATTTTGGGTTCACTTCTTGGGCTAAGTCAAAATGAGGGAAGAGTATTGATGTTCTTATTAAAGTATAAGTTTGAAAAATAGTTCCTAGCTTAAGTCTAGATTCTGAAAACGTATACCCTACAATTTGCACAATCACGAACCTTGAAACTTGGAATAGTAGAGGAGACCTTGAAATGCTCTTGTCTAAAGTCCTTAGTACGAAGAAAATAAAAGAAAAAAAGTGTGAATAAAGAATAAAAAAAAAATGGACACTGGTTTTTGTGATTACTTAAGGCAGCAAAAATAGAAAAATATTTAGCGAGGGTGCTTCATCACCTAGTGCCTTAGACCAACTGGTTTGGGAGTCACTGCTAAAAGCCTTGGGTGTTGCAAGACTAGGAATTACGCTTAAATGTGCAAACACATTTTGTAATCGGTCGTTGGTACCTCAAGAAGTATTAACGGTCGCATGAAAGATGTGTAAGAAAAATTCAAATAAAAATTCACCAATTAATAAGTGCTTTGGACAATGGACGAGAGTACGATTGCTTGATTTGAATTTCCAAGTGTAGGGGTGATATTTACACACACGTGGGGATATGTGATTAGAGTTTAGATAAGAGAAAGGAATAAAGAATAAAACTTGTATATTTAATAGAGTTGAGAGAAATTCCTAAGTGGAGATGGAACCCTAGAAGGAAAACTTAAGAGATGCCGAAAGCTAAGTAGGTCTACATAACATATATAATCTTAAGTTAAATAATGAGGAAGTGTGAAGAATGTGGGTGGATAGTTTACGGGTCGACGATAATAAAATTCCTTGTTAGAAAACCTAATTGGAAAACAAAAGTTAATGGGCCGAGTTGATAGGATTTTGTGGGTGTAATCCGCTGAAAACCCTCAGGAGACAACACTCCTCCTACTAGGGACACCTAGAGGTTTAACGGCTTGTTGCACGTGCTCAGTGCAATCGCGTTTCCCTGCGAAAGTGCGGTTAGGATTTTAGTGAATAAAATAATAAGTTTGCTCGAGGACGAGCAAAAGGTAAGTTTGGGGGTATTTGTTCAGACCATAATATTGCATTTATCATTCCCCTATTCTTATCCATTTTATAAATAAACAGGTACTCTTGACGCACGTTTGTTGCATATTACAGGATACAGGTTTCTGGAGCAAATACAGTGAAAAAGACACAAAACAACAGAAAAGGGACTTTTGACCAACAATTAGACGAATCCTAGTCAAGCCCAGTTCACATAGGTGCAAGGCAACGAATGTCAAGGTGAAACGGTTAAAAAGCCCAATACAAGTCTTCACTGAAGATCTGGAGAAGAGTGAGAAGCGAACAGAGAAAAAGAAGTATAAAACTAAGAAGCCCAGACAACCACAAAAGGACCCCAGAAGTTTGGAAGCCCAAGACCATCAATGGGCCGCGGATCCGCGGCCCAAGCCAGCATTTGCCGCGGATCCGCGGCCGTCTAATGCCCGGGTCGGTGGAGATTTCTTCTGTTGCCGCGAAGTTGTGGGTGTTGGGATTTCCAGTGGGCAAATCAGTAATTGCGCATGTGCGAGACTCTGAAACCCTAATTCTCCTGTTTACTTATAAATTGTAATCTAGATCTGTAAAAATGTATGCCTCTTTTCAATAAATAAAATTCAGAATTTCTGGGAGTGACATTCAGAACTATTCTGTCTTCTACTTGGAGGAAGCCATCAAATCTGTAGGTAATTTATTTCCTTGCTTTTATTTTCTAGTATAATTTATCATCCCCTAATGAGCGAGTAGTCTCCTCGCTTGTTAGGGTTAGCCTTAGCGAAAGGGTTGAGAGATGAGATCTCTCACCCCTTTCAATGCCATCTTCACTTTAGAGTTAGAACTCCATGCATACGCACACATCCGCTCCCTACGGCACCCTACCCCTCGAGGTAACGGTGAACCATAGTATAAAGGGCCGGTTGCGCGCGTTTTCCATGGGGGTTAGGGTAATTATCAACAAAGGAAGGATACAAATCTAGAGGAAGAAACATCTTCCCAAAAGATTCGTATCCACTTTATTGATAATTAACGTAACATCTAATAGATCTAAAAAAAGAAGGCATTGAAAGCGGTGAAGGAAAAATTAATCTCCAAAACTTCCCCTAAGCCTAACCCTAGCAAGACTTTCAATTAGATTAATTAGATCTAGTTTTTATAGATTTTTATAAACCAATCAAAACGACAAATAGAATCAACTCGTTAAAACACACTAAAGAAATTTACCCGTCTCTGTGGATCGACCCGCACTCACCGGCTAGCTGCGAAACGACGCCGTTTCTGATTGCGGTAAACTTATGTTTTTGACAACTAATCAGACCTCCACGAGGGATTGCAGGCGATCTATCCGGCCCGCGAGGGCGTTGACGACTGTCAGGGGAGGAGGTTCATCCCCGCCTTCAGTGAGTGGAGGACGGCGGCTGGTACCGGGATCCCCAGGATGGTCGTCTGCCATGAGGGTGGAGATAGGAAGGCCAACTTTGTATTTTGTGGAGTTATATTCCCACAGACGGCGCCAACTGATGGAGCTCCTTTTTGGGCCTCCGTCAGATGTTGTCTTCCATTGATCTCGCTATGAACTTAGCTGATTATCCTTCATTGCGTGTGGGTCTCAATGGGTTTTTGGAGGAAGAGGTGAGGTGAGGAAGTTGTTGCCGAGTACCTACAAAGAAGTCCCGGGGTGGTTTGGTACCACCAAGGACCCTCCGACGCTCAAGTTAGTGATGAGATCCGAGCAGAGTAACGGCGTAAAAGTGTAATGAATGGCTTACTTGACCCCTCTGTGATGGGGGTTTATATAGCGGTGGAGCACGCAGCAGCGGGCGTGAGAATCTCGCCGGCCGTTACGCTCCCGACGTCACGCCCGCGTAGAGAGCGGATCGCCCATTAATGGGGATCGTGATGGCATGGAACGTGGGACGTTGCTGGCGTAAAATCCGCGCATGGCGAGATTCGCGGAGCGGCGGTTACGCCTGGGAGTAGGTCGGAAGGCCGAGGAAGACGTCCTCGGCGGGAGCTCGGGGACGAGGAAGGAGGCTGAGGAGTCTTGGTCCTGTGGTAGCTCGGGCGCGAGCTGCGAGGCCGAGGATGCCAATTTACAAGGGCCCCGAGGGGGCCCATCTTGTGCTTGCAGGTCGGGCACGGGGTGGCCTGATCGGCCCCTGCGGGCCCTTTCTTCTGAGTTCTGGGACACGTCACCTGCCACGTGTCACGATCTTGGGGATCGCCAATATCGAGCACTATCAGATAGGAAATAAGTTTGGAAGTAACTGTTTTCCCTATTATAATTTCAGAATAAATATTGAATATGATCTAAGTTTATGCTTCCTTCCAAAAGAGCATAATATTTTGTTACCAAAATAGCCAAGTCTCCTTAACTTTAAGAAAGAAAACCTTGATTTTCATTTTCTAAATATGCTTACTTTAGAATCAACCAACTAGAAGAAAGAAGATAAAACGCAGAGGGAAGCAAATCATTCGGGAGCCGGGGCATGATTCAAAAGAGCTACAGATTTTTTTTTTTAGGCCCAGGGGCCCAAGGATATGGTGGTTATAGAATCTCTATTTGAAACAAAATCATTTAAATGGTTTATTTATCATCCGTGATGTGATACATAGACGGTTGAGATTTATCAAAAAAAAATTGATTGCCTTAAAAATAGGAGTTGATTTTTCATTCAATCTCAATCGTCCGTGTATCACGCCACGGATGGTGGATAAACTTCTTTTATGATGTTTCTTTAAATGAGGATTCTGACGGATCTGCCCCCTAGCTTATTAGATGGTTATGTTCCATTCTATTTTCGGTCGATCATCAATTTGATAGCTGATCAACAACTTGATAATATAGATGGTTCTCATCCATTCGATTCATCTAGGGCTGTTAAAAAAGCTCGGAACCCGGCTCGAGATCGGCTTATTAAAAGCTCAGCTCGGGCTCGTTTGAAAACTAAACGAACCAAGCTTGAAAAAAATATCTAAGCTCGGTGCAATAAACGAATGGACACGAACATGACAAGCTTGAGCTCAGTTCGCATTCAAGCTTGGCTTGTTTAAGGCTCGTGTAAAGTTGGGTAATTTGCATCTTATTTCATATTCACTATGAATAAATATATGATTATTGTAAGTTCCTAGTGCTGGCGTCGCTAAACTTGCGGTCAAGACGAAATGGAAAACAATGATTTTTAAACAAGCACCAGCAACTAAAAACCCTAGAAGTCGAACAAAATACTAAACTAGTAAACTAAAAAGAGATAAACTACAAGTTGAGGGGGTAGCTACCTTTGTAGTGTGTCCACCTCCTGTGTAATTGTTGACTATAGTGCCTCCAAGGAAATTATTGTAATTATAGGTAGGTGATTATGATAATTGAAGGAGTACCTATACAGGTAGAATAGTCTTGTTCGAGATGATGATATGCTATCTGGTTTGTCTTTATCATGTATGTGCATATGTTTTATTATGTGTCGCTAATACGTAATGATACCCATTGGATCTTTACTTGACTATCAGCTTTATGATAGCGATCATATTGGAAGAGCTGGGTAGTTCATAAGCACATTCTTAAATGTCCATAGTCGTGGGAGTATCGAGACTGGGTATCGATATTCCAGAGTAGACTAATGCATACATTTCTAGACCCCGACGAGAAGCGGTGGCAGGTTTCACAGCCATTAGTGTACGGCACCTAAGATTGTATACAGGTGCTCACTGGAGGTGAGTACACCAGATGGACTCGCCGAAAACTTCTAGATGGTATTACACATATCATCAACATATCATCAGATAGCAGTCTTCTGATGACATGAGTACAAAGAGTATGTTGACCTGAGATTGTCATTTGTTTCGTGTGAATTCCCAATGTACTTAGATTACTACCCTACCACGGTTCTACTGATTCATGCAAACAGATTTTAGTTAGGTACAGTTCCGAGCTACATGGAGGTCGTGAGCGATAGTCAGGGATTCGTTTCTCCCGGTATAGGGAGTCGATATCGTGCTGTGTTTGGTTGGCTATCACTATAAATTCTTGGCCAAGGTGGATGGGATTTACTGATGAGAGATCAGTACTTTCTCGATGGGTGATGAGCTTGACACCGGCACGATTTATTGGGTTATTAGGTGTCTGACGTTTTCCACCCCTAGACCCGGTATATAACACTCTTAGACGAAGAGACCAGACTGTATGGAGATTGTCACTAACAGGCTCAGTAGTGGTACGGACGAGCTTTCTTGTCAACCTTCCATTCGTTAAATACCTAAGTAGTCGTTATGTACAGTTAGTGCCGTTGATATGCTTGTGGTTAAACCCACTGCCAGCGTATTGTCGGGTCTTTAGAGTCCCACACAGAGGGTTTCTCGGTTCAAGCGAAATGATATAGTGTGTGTATTTTGATATGTACATGGGTTCGATTAAATACGTCTACTTGATACACGTAGTTTAATCGGACATTTGGATAATACTAGAAGCTTTGAAAAACAGCCAGGTTGATCACATATGTGATATGTGAAATAGTATTATATCTCACATTTTCTCTCTTTTGGGTATTTGTATTTTGATACGAATATGGTTATTTGTATGAATACGGGTATTTGTATGAATATGGTTATTTGTATCTTGATACGAATACGGTATTTATTTTTTGATACGAATACGGGTATATGTATTTTGATACATATTTGATGTATGTATATGTATATGTATGTGTGTGTGTGTGTGTGTTTGTGTGTGTAAACATGCACATTCTTTTCTCTCTTTTAGAAGATTGTTTGAGAATTGTGTGGAAGGGTGAGTCATATGTATGAGTCAAGTCGATGAGTTACACATGCCCCCCTCTCCACAAAAGAAAAAGAAGAAAAAGAAAATGAGAAAAGAAAGTAGAAAAAGACAGAGAGAGCAAGAGATTATTCACTTCTTACATCACTTACTTGATATTCTTACCAAGCTTAGCTTGTGAGTTGCTTCACTTGATATTTGGGTGTGAGGATAAAGCTTGTTTTTGGTTTCTCTCGGTTGGATCATCTTCGGCATGGAAGACCGGCTTCCAAATTTATTCCCGACGACTTCGGAGCCTAACTAGAGTCCATGAAATGGTATAGGGTTCTTCTGCAATTAAGCGGACATATTATAAAGGTAGCTAGCCCCATAAATTTCTAGTTTAGCTTGCTTGTGTTATCCTAGTTTAGCGTTTGGAATCGATTCTAGGGCTTTCGTCGCTAGTGCTTTCATAAAAGTTTTTGTTTTCGCTTCCACCTACGCCGCGAGTCTTGTGGCGCGAGCACTAAGGACCTTACAATGGTTTTAGAGTCGAGCCATAAAGTTTAACTAGTTGTAGACGATACTCACATTTCGAAACCGAAATTTTAACCATATTGAGTTTCTAATTCCAAGTTTCTGTTGATTTTTCAAAACTGTATCCGAAATTTTTTTAAAGTATGCCGATGGACAATTTTTGAGGTAAGAAAACATGGCACAAAACTTGAGGCCTATTGGTGATGTTCTGGCCGCCTGGGGGATTTTTTGGTCGGCCCAAAATTTTCAAATGGTCCCTGGATTTTTTCAGTTGTTTGGAATTTTAGAAGCTAGATTTTTAGCATACCTCTTTTTTCCCAAGATTTCAGTTGGTATTATCTTTGAATTCGGGCAACTCGGGAAAACTTTCGATCAAAACTTTTGCATTGTTTATGATCCGTATCTTTGTATATGTGTTGGATAACGTCGTCTAATTGCTATATATTCGATTAGACGAGATTGCACACTTTGTTCTTTTGTTGTTGGTTTGGATATATATCTTATGATGGTATAGCCGGATTGTCATAATGGATAGCCTCTTGTATGATTTGATTGTACAGTTTTGAATGTGTATTCATTTATTCGGGACGAGCGGCCGAATTGTGACGTTGCCTCTTGATGTATATTCTTTTATTAGGACATGTCCACGATGCGGGTGTCGTTGCATTTGTATATTCTTTCATTACTGTACTAGGTTAACCCGTGAAGAAATGCTCGAGTCACAGGGTTCTAGAGTGCGTTAGGTTGGCGTCTCATCATGATGAGTTCAATCCGCCTCATTCTGGAATTGGCGGGTTGCTCGCCGCACTTGTAGGGGTTTAGGATTGACCTAAGGAGGAATGTTCAAGTTACTGGATTCCAATGCCGAGTGGCCCACTCATGATATTGAGTGCGGGTTGCCTCACTTCTAGAATTGGCGGGTAACTTGCAGCACTAGTAGAGGTCTTGGTTCGGTGTTATACGGGCTATCCACATAACCGGAGAACTTTGGTTTTCGTTTGCGGTTCAAACGAAACATGGGGCTCCTAATTTATCCACTATTCCATATTGTTTATCGCATGCCTGTGATGTGTATTACTTGCCTATATATATATATATATATATATATATATATATATATATATATATATTAGATACTTCTATATATTTTGTATTTGCGCTAGCCTTGCTTCCGCCCTACCGTAAGTTAAGTAATCTTACGGTGAAAACCTGAGGCCCCGTGGCGAATACGGATGTCATATAAAAGTATGCTATTTTGATTATTTCTGTTGTGGCTAGAAACTTAAATGATGGGACTGCATTAATTTGGATTAATGTAAGGAAAATAAACCTAAAGTGATGTTGTCGGGACAAAATTTTAAAACTAATCGGTTTTCTTCAAAACCACTCGTTTTAAAAGCGGAGCCTAAACCACTCCTTTTCAAAGCCACTCGAGTTCCTTCAACAATATCAAGTTCATTACGTTAAAGGTTTTTTCGCTAAATTCCAGCCATAGCCCTCCATCATTTTAGATAGGTAGCACTTATTATTCGTGATATGTTTGTTGGCCTCCGTCAAGGTATAGTATACGGTAGCTAAGTGATACTTACCTGCAGTATAGAGATGCATTAATTTAGGACAACAGTACAGTTGTAGCATTTCGTAAAAATTTAAAATATTTATCTTTGCATTTATTTATTAAAAAAATAAATTTTTATATATGAGACAACATTTATCTTTTTTTCAAAATCTATTTTTACATGTGCCATGGCAAAAACATGTTGTTCTCATTTGAGTTTAGTTAAATTATCTTTATTTTGAAAATGAAGAGAGGGGGATATATTAGGCTAAGTTATACTCTCACCACATCATACCATACAAATGTCCAGCAAATATCCTATATAGCATATATGTCATGGCTTATCCTCTCATTCTCTACATTTTTCTTCACAAACACTCCAGATACATCTAAGCTCTCCTTCATCCTCACTCTAACCTACCTTCCTCCATAAAAAATCATCATGTTTCTTGAGGGTCTCTTCATATAGAATGATCATGACACCAAATTAAGTCCATGTCTCTTCTAAGATCTTCAATTAGATACCACTAAAGTTTGGATCCCTCTTAATATTCTTCAAGGAGGTAAAAATCCATTTTTTATTCTTATTGTGTTCTTATCTTACCTAGTTTATGTGGTTTTGTGTATAATTTCTATTGGTTTGGAAAAAATAGAAGTGTTTTAGTACTTGTAAACTTAGTTTTAAAGTTATTGAACTAAGATTTTAGTGTTTGTGGTACACAAATGATATCTGCTGTTATTTGAGAGCTCTGAAAATTTATTGGAGTGTTTTTCTAAGACAGTGAGACCAATAAGTGACCACACCCAAAGCCCGTACCCATCTGGACTTAACATGGCTGCAAATTTTTTAGTGTTGGCCGCAATTTTTGGTTTGGGAATTGAGTTATGGTTTGATGTTTTTACAGTAGCTCCTAAACACCCAAAGTAGATTATTGTATACTTCTTTTTGTCCCAGGTTACTTATATAAAAATCTAGAGCACTTATCTTATTGTAGTACAATGCTTTACGTTTTAAAAACTTTAGTTTTTGATTTTCATAATTGCCGGGGGTAGTTCGATATAGATAGAACGCGTTAAAATACGCAGACCTTACGTCCTAGTTTATGTGCGTTAGAGTGTTAGTAACATTTGCGTTTCAATTCTTACGAGTGTGCTTGATTTAATGTTTAGGATCGGTCGTGGAGACGTCTGACGTGGCAAAGAAGGGCAAAGCATTCGCGAGCTTCATCTAGTACGTGTCGATTTTAGGTGAGTAGGGGGACATTTACAAGTGGAAACTCGGGCGGATGTCATATAACACCCCCGACTACCAGAAGCTTTATAAAACTCTGTATTGGTTTTTAAATACTATTAGCGATACTTTACCGCATTTCCATGTCATATACATTACATTGATGAGTACCATGACATTCCTAGTGTACAATTATACTTGTTAGAATAGATACATTGTATAGAATACAAGCACAATACTAATGATTCCATGTTGCATAGTTCACAACCTCACATGCTACACCATACATCGTTAGTGCTGTCATGACATGTAGAATTGCTATGTTTAATGGTATTACTATGTTTCATGATAGTATTAGATGCTATTTACCATGTTCCATTATTCGAATGCTATAGTCCGTATAATTACATATAATTGCCAAATGTTGCATGAATGAATCATTCACTATTGATTTCATAGATTTGATGTTTCTATGGATTTGAGAAACCATGGGTATCGTTTTACAAATGGATTATGTTTTCAAAAGTACGGTTTTCTCGTGATATGATGATTTGATGTCCACCATGAGTTTTGGTTTTCATGATGAGATATTCGAATCGAGATAGGGGTTAACCGATTACGGATACATGGTGGACCCGGTATGAATCCGAGGGACGGGAAGACCGTAGGGAGGTACGGGGAGCCTAACTAGGATGATCAATACTGGAGGTGACATTAGAGCACGGCGGATATCCGACGGATTCCGACCGTAGCTGAGTTGATATCAGGAGAGGACCGATCGGTTAGACAGTGCCTACAATATCTAGATTTTTAGTCTCGATGATGGACACGAGTTTGATGAGGATTTGATGATGATTGATATTCTTCTTATGTGACTTCATTTATATCGCACTTTCATTCATTACTACACATATCATATCATATCTCTTGTGATGTATAATTCTATTCACTAAGTTGGAAACTCACCCTCGTTATGCCTTAGCTTCTTACAGGATGGACCGCACGGACACTTAGCGGCGTCGCGGACACATACTTTGGGGTTCATCGCATATTTTGCTAGGTGGGTGACACGTATATTGACCGCCTCTTTTGTATATGTTATACCTTATATCTAGTGTCACTCTATCAGACCACCTGTATTATTTGACTTAGATCAAGTTGTGACTTTATGTATATTCTATTGGGTCGAACTCGGATAGAGTCGACTAGTTAGCTTTACTTACGCAGTTTATTTATATATTTTCTTATGATCTTTCACCTTCGAGCGTCGTATATAACTACGTGGTTGTGATTTCGCCGATTGGTGTTGAGATAGCTCCTAAGTGGGGATGCCGTTATATTTATATGTATATATACTTGTTTTTGTCAAAAATTACAAAGAAGGTGCTGCCGAAATTTCAAATAACGAAAACATTTTCAACCCTATTTCAAAACACTTGACATATGCTTTTAATCAAACAATCCTTGTAAATAAAATTGTGTTTCATGTTAAATATCTTTTTTGAAAACTTCACCTTGTTTATTCTTTATAAAGGTTTAGATCTTGGTTTTTGGCTTACTTGGATTGCGTCGACATCTTTTGACGTCAAGTGATCTAAATGCCGATCACATGCCAATTCGGGTCATGACAACAGCCTTATTGGCCTCCGTCAATGGCGAGTACGGGTGGGTCTAAATTAATCAGGACAATGACGGGGAGAACTTGACTTGTGACTTATGATTTGTTGGTCTCCGTCATGATCATAAATCGCTTGGGGCAAAAACCATATCTGGAGTTTCAAATATAAGGGAAACTTTCCATGTATATGCATACCTTCTGGAGTGAGGTGATTTTGCTTGTCTTCCATCAAGGTTATCATGCGATGATAGTTGGGTCCCGATTCTCACTGATGAGTGAGAATTACTCCCGAGAGATTTTGACTTCACAATTAGCTAACTTATTGGGTGTCTAGAAAGGTGTTAACGGGATCGCGCCTCTGCGAAAATGGTGTTATTTAATTAGGTCCATGCAAAAGAACGAGGAGCCTCTCTCGAAGTACCAATACTGGCCTGGCTGAACGGTTAGTGAACTTGTAAAGTGTACATGATCCCGACTAGTTCTCATTTTTGAGTTTGGAGGAGAATTCGAGGAGACGGTGAGAGCCATCCTAATTAGATAAATTAATTAACCAATCTAATATTGATAGAGTGCACGCTGAGTGTTTCTTTTTTCTCTCTCTCTCTCTATATATATATGGCAGTGACCATGACTGATCTTAAACTAAAACTCGTAAACCAAATTAACCGAACCATTTTACATCTGGTTTTAGATTGTCATGATTCACGAAAAAGTCGCATATATCCCTAGAAATCATACTTTACCCTTTGCTTTCTACAAAACACGTCGTATTACTACGATGATCCATATTTCTTGGAATCGCCATCTCGTATAGTTACATACAAACTCAAAGAAATTTATTTCAGTCCGAGAATGGTTAAAGGTTCTGGAGAAATTGAATTGTATAATTCTGTTGTCTCCACTCTTTAACTTTCTCTTTAGTTGTGAGCTTCTTGTATTAGGAGAGTATACCGGTTATGCTTATTGGATAGTTTTCTTCCAAAGCTTAGGCAGGTGTCGAAAGATAGGGAAGGAAGAAAACCAACTAGCTTAAGTTGGTGTACAGAAGGTAAGAAGTGGAGACATATAAAGGGATTGCAGTGAGGGCAAAGGAAATAGAACTAGTGTCATGAATCTGGGTAAAAGAAAAGGAATTATTAGGAATACCCGGCCAACCTCTTGAAACATTTATGTTTCAGTTTTTCTGTGTAGTTTTAATTGAAAATTATTTTCCCAATTAATTCTGACTCTAGGGTATGAGTATACCAAATTAGAATCTCATATCTGTATGGCGTTATAGATGCTGAGAAGGAGTAGATTATTGAGAATGGTTGATTTGATCCTCAATATCGGAATTCGTAGCAATTGGTGATATTGGGGTAAATCACCTGCTTTTGCCTAACGACAAATATTTGGTTTTGAATAACCATTATTGTGCACCATTTTTCAAAACTGATATATCCGTATCTTTATATTATAAAGTGGCATATAATTTTTGAAAATTATGTCATATACATTTACCTTTATCAGATAAGGATAAGATAAGGTGCATTGAATAAAGGTATAGACGTTCTTAACTAAAATACAGTTCTCAATTTACAACACAGAGTTTGAGTTAGTAAACTCAATTGGTACTTATACATGAGAATTTATGTTGTCCGGTGTCTTTTAGGACAAGAGGATGGTACTCTTACTTCATTTTGTTCTGCCTATGAGTTCTCTGGTTTTTAGACATGCATTCATTGAAATGCAAGGCCATAGATTTTGAAAGTTTAGAGGGTATAAGAATAAATTAAAGAACTATACATTAGTTGTATCAAGATTCTTCGAAATGATCGAAGATGTAGATACTTATGCTAGGTATTCTGTCATAGTAATATTGAGAAAATTGTTTCTTTCATAGGTTACTCATCCGTAGGTGGCTCCTTGATGAGTAACGATGTATGAAATTTTTCTATTAGTGATATACACTGGATACAGCTGCATAATATTTGAATCTGGTTCCATGCCTTTATTCTATAAGGACATATAATGGTTGGATATCTTATAGTTGTTAAGATATAGAGTTCTCCAGTTTTTGTTTAACAGCAGAATCCGGACAAACCCAAGACACGTTTCAGTAATAGCAGTTTGTAGGTTATCCCAAGAATTGGCAAGAGTTTAACTTCTACCATTTTCAAGATTAATAGTTGGTTTGTTCTTGACTCGCTACCTTTTATAAAAAAAGGACTTCTTTTTGCAAAAGAATTTAGTGGGAGTATAGTAAAACTAGAAGTGATTCAAGAACCACAAACGGTTGTTGAAAATTTGGTAGAACCTAAACATTCAATTGGAACCGACAAACCATTAGCCGCTCCGCAGATTTAGTGGGTAATCTTAGCCACCCGAGAGGTATTTTGGTTTTCTCATAGACGGTGACGAGGAGGTTTGCATCATGGCGATAATGAACCTACTTGCCACTGCTGCTATTGATGTCTATGAGATATGGCAGGTGGATGATTATAACGTTTTTCTAAATGAGAATTTAGAAATGCACGTGTATATGACTCTTTCAGAGGGTTGTCATAGTCAGTGGGAGCAGTGGAAGGTATGCGAATTGCTTATGTCTATTTATAAACTAAAGCGGGCATTGCGAAGGTGGATCATATATTTTCACGTGACAGTCAAGTTGTTTGACTTTATCAAAACAATAGATGAACATGGTAAGAAGGATGTATGGAGTACTGTCATGGATGGCATACTCCTGATAGGAATTGGTGTTCCTATACTACAATCGGTCAAACTTTAGTTATCACAGATGTTTCTCTATATAGGATCTGGATAATATATATATCAGGGATTCTGGTGACTAGATAGATCTAAATTTGGGAAGTGTCTCAATCCGGGTGCTTGGACACCATTGTAAAAATGTTTAGAATGGATGACTCCTAACGCGGCGGTGTACTCGCATGTGGTGAAGTAACCCTCTCTAAAGAGATGTTGATTGATGTGAAAAACTGAGTCTTTGTGTTTCCTAATTACCGCAATCAGTAACGATGTCGCAAATAGCTAGCCGATAGTGAGAACAGGTCGTCCATAGGGAAATGGTAAACTATTAATCTTGTTTTAGACGAGTTGATAGAAAAGGATTTGAGAAATATATTATAAAACTAGCTTTTAAGATCCCTTACGAAAAGTAAAGAGTTTTTTTTGTTAGTATCATCGCTTCAAAATCAATGAGAAACAAGAAGGAAGAAGATGAAATTCATTAAGAAAAACAATTCAATTTAACTACTAAAATTAAATGCGAAGAAATAAATTGCAGAAAAGTAAAGAGATAAAAAATAAAAATTACTCTTCCTTTTATTAATAAAAATTTACATTACAGAATTTAATTGGCTAAAAGTAAAGTACTAAAAAAACTAAAAACCCATAACCCTAGATTCCGCTCGGTCTTTTATATAGACTCTGAAACTTGAAACCCTAAATGTCATCTCGATTTATGTGAAAAGAAGATCATGCCCCTGAAAAAGTTCATCAAACGACCACTATTTGATCGCTGAACCGCCACCAAAATCCTTCTTCGGCCCCCTGAACCGCGGCCATATAGTGAGATCTCTTCTCCAGATTTTTTTCCTTCTCACGATTTTAGGAGATCTTTTCGACGATAAAATCCTAAAAATATTGTTTTGTTTTTATAGTTGCGAGAATCTTCAATTTGCTCCTAAATTTCGAAAATTTGATTTTGCCAACATGATTTGATTTGGATCCCCTACTCATGTTTGTAGCCTTGACCTGATTTATTACTTTATTACTTGCATAATATCTCAAATCAAATTATTAGTAGCATTTATTTTATTTGAGATAATATTCCAACAATTCATTCACAAATAAATTACTTAATGGTTAAGAAATTCTAGGATATTTAATATGATATGATATGCACATCTTAATAATAATGGTTAAGAATCATATGGATATTTTATTTAAATATGATATGCATATATTACACCCAATTATATTAATTATAAGTTAAGAAACATATGACAAAATCTTTTTACACATAAACCCACATATGTTCTTAAATTATAAATAACACATTTTAGTAATTTGGAAAAATAACAGTAAAAATATGCAATAATATGACTGATCAAATACCCCAAACTTATCTTTTGATCGTTCCGAGAAAACTGTTATATTTTTAAAAGAAAAAGAAAAACCTAGCACACTTTCGTAGGCAACACGATTGAACTTAGCTCGTGCAACAACCTGTTAAACCTCTAAGTGTCCCTAGTAGGAGGAGTGTTGCCTCTTGAGGGTTTTCAGCAGATTACACCCACAAAATCCTAAAATTTAGAAAATAATGGAAAGAAGAAGAAAATTACATGCAAAGATAAGAACATATAAACGAAAAAGTTGAAAATAAGAGTTTTAAACTACACTAGCTTTTTAGTCGTCATGAGCCCTATTTTAATGGTCTTGAAAAGATATCAGAAATCACATCCTTTCTCAATAAAACATCGTCTTTAGTCTTTTTCCCTACCTTTCCTCCAAATATAGATCATATATCCCTATGTGTGTATAAAAATCATCCCTACACTTGGAGAATTCAATTTAAGCTATCATACCCTTTGTCCATATTCCTTAGTACTTTTTAGTCGGTGATGTTATATATGGATTTGCTCACACATTCTTCATGCGACCGTTAATACTTCTTGAGGCACTAACCAACCGATTATCGAATGTGCTCCCTTATTAAGACGTACTTAGCAATATCCTAATCTTGCAACACCTAAGGCTTAGCAGTGACCCCCAAACTAGTTGGTCTAAGGCACTAGGTGATAAGGCACTATCGTTGTATTTTTTTATATGCTGTCTTAAGTAATTACAATACCAGTGTTCATTTTTCTTTTCAATTTTATTTTATGTGTCATTTATATTTTATTGATTTTTTTATACTATGGTTTTCAGGCAAGAGTATTTCAAGGTATCCTCTACTATTCCAATTTTCAAGATATGTACAAGTGCGTATAGTAGGGATTAATATTCAGAAGTTTGGACTCAAGAATAGGTATTATTTTTCAGACTTATTTCTATCCACAGACTAGTAATTTTTTTTATCTTACTAACCCTTGGGATAGAAGTTCATGACCACGTATTACTAGCTTCATTCTAAAACATCTAATTTTCTTGCATTTCTTAAGTCTCTTCTTCTCTTTCATATGTATTTTTCACTTTCTAACTTTTATTTTCAAAATCTTCTAGTTTTTTTTTAAAATTATTACAAAATGATACGTGAATAAATACAAACATCCTCCCAAACCTATTTGCAGCAGTGCCCCCACTGATGTTGTTGTTCGAGCTCAAAAACCTGAAGACTTGGGTAGAGAAAGATAGGGTCAATAGATAGTCAAATGGAAAGTCTCCCCCAAACTTGTTCGTAGCACACACATATTTTTTTTTATGGATTTACTAATATACACACCTCCATTCTTAGTTGAAACAATGTTGCCACTTCTCTCAAACTTTCCTTATCCTACCCTAACAAGTGAGAAACTACTCACCCATTAAAAAAAAAAGAAAATAAAACAAAGGAGGAAAATAGAAAGAAAATGGTTAGCAAATCACAACTAGCTATTTGAGACCTCACTTTGGCAAGGATCATACTTGAGCATCATTGTTGTAAAGATAAAGAAAAATAGAAGAAGAAAGAAAGTAAACAAACAAATAACAACAACTAGATTAGCAAATGAAAATTACAAGCAAATATAATAAAACACAATTACAAAACAAGCATGTTAAAGAAAAGAACTCTTCTTTTATTTATCATCACTCATGAAGCTCACTACAATTTTAATGGAGAAAAATGAAGAGGAAGAAGAACTACAAAATCTAATCCTAAAATCTAATACAAAGAAAAGCATCCTTTACTTGGCTTAGAACTGAGCTATTTATAGGCAGATACATGAAACCCTAGGGATAAAATCTGATACAAAATGAAGTTACAAAACTGCCCCCAAAACCCGAGTCAACAATGAGTTGACTAGGCCGCGGATTGTTCATATCATAATTTTGCATTATTATATTCCCCATTCTTAGTCATTTTACAAATAAATATGTGCTTTTGACCCATGTCTGCTACATAATTGCAGGTTACAGGTTCTCGGAACAAAAACAGTGAAAATGATGAAGAGACGATAGAAAAGTGAGACTATGACCAACAAATGGAAAAATCTTGATCATACCTACAGTTTGAAAAATAAATGAAGATCAATGAACAAGTTCACAAAGTACAAAGGCAGCGCAAGTTTCAAGACTTCGACACGAAGCAAACGGTAAAGTCCACGACATTATGCACTGTAGAAATCTGGAAGGAAACTAGAAGACAATCTGAGAAACCAAGTGAATAAAAGCCAAGGAAAAAGCTACAGAAGAATTACCAGAGAAGCAGAGCCTTTAAGCCCCCAGTATGGTCGTGGAACCGCGGCCAAACATGGGTTTTGACTGCGGATCCACGGCCGTGCGTCGTACGTGTTGGCGTGTGTTGCGCGTGTCGGTGCATCGGTGCATTACTTAGGTTTTTCTTAGGGTATATTTGTAATTGCAGATGTGAGTCGATTGTAACCTTAGGGTTTCTATGCTCTATAAATAGAAATCCTAAACCTCTTTTGGAGGTATGCCTCTTCTTGTGCCTCATTGTATTTATCAAAATTCAGAATTCAATTCCTGTAAATGTTGGAAGAGAGCATCAAATAAAGTTTAGAGTAAGTTTTCTTTTTATTGCCCTAGTTAAATTTTCTTTCCTGCCCTAGTATAGATTTTTCATTATCTGCCCTAGTTAATTAGTTTAGAACATATTTTTCAATTCCCTAATGAGTGAGTAGTTCCTCACTTGTTAGTGTTAGGAATAGAGAAGGTTTGAGAGATGAAGATCTCTCACCCCTTTTTTGCCCATCACATATTTTTATAGGACTCCATGTATACATGCACACACCGCTCCCTACAGCACCCTATCTCATGAGGTAGTGATGATACCGTAGTATAAAAGACCGGTTGCCTATGTTTTCCATGAAGGTTAGGGTAAGAATTAAGAAATGAAGGATAAGAACCTAGAGGAAAAAACATCGTTTCTTCCCGATGGTACTAATCCACTTTATTAATTATTACCATAACACTTCATAGATCTTAAATAGGGTATAGAAAGTGGTGAGGAATATTGACTTTCCAAACTTAACCTAAACCTAACCCTAGCAAGATTTTAATCCTAGTCTAGATCAACCATAGTTTTTAGGTATAATCAATCCGACAACAATCGGAATTAACTCGTTAGAACAAATTGAGAATACACAAAATCCCTGTGGACCGACCCGTACTCACCGGCTAGCTACCAAGCGACGCCGTTCTTGATTGCGGTAAAACTATTCTTTGATTCATCTTTTAAAAGCGCACGCACGCAAAACCTCTACCAATCAAATGGCGTCGTTGCCGGGGATGGCATTGTTATTTTCTTTTTGTAATTTCGGATTAATATAAAATTGAAAAATCATAAAAAAACTGAAAAATATAAAAAATTTATCATCTTGTTATTTTGTGAAGGGTATTTTCGTTTGAATTGTGCAGGATCGAAGAATAAATTCAGATCTGGAAAAATCCAGAGAGCAAAACAGAAAACAGAAGATCTGAACAATAGAGGAGTACCACAACAGAGCAACAGAAGAAGTTTGGAGGGCTGAGTCAACGAGTCAACCGCGTTTCCGCCGTGCAAGGCATACCTTGACCGCGCATCCGCGGCGCCCTTGTGACGTCAGCACCTGAAATTTTCACTTTAAGCTTCCTCTTCTTCTCTCCAACCCCAATATCTCTTCTGTAAAAAAAAATTCTGCAGGATTCTTTGCGCCAAAAATTTCTTCCCCTTCCAATAATTGATCTTGTGCAGGATTCTTTGCGCCGCGCTAAAAATTGTTTGCAAGTGATTGTGTTTACTGTTTTGCATATTTAAATTGACTTTAAGGGGCTTGAACACCAATCCAGATTGAGTGGGGATTTCATCACCCTTCACAGGATCCCAAAAATCACATAAGGCATATTGCATTGACCATCAATCTAATTAAAAAAGATTAGACTCAGCCCTAAGGACTTCACGCTCAATAGGACAAAGGAATAGTTGTAGGCATCGACCGTTGATCCTAACCTGACTTTGTGGTGCCTAGGCTAGACAGGTAGTGAAAGGTAACTTTAAAAGGCCCGTCTCATGGTGATTCGTGAGCGGATCCCTCCTTTCTCTACTTGTGCTTACTTGGCCACAATTGGCGGTGAAGAGGCGGTTTGAGGTCCTACTTCTTGCCCTTTGGAACAGTGAGGAGCTGTCTAGCTGATCTAGGTGACCCTAGCTCTAGGCTTGATTGTGCATTTGTGATTGATTGAACGTGTGTCTAAGCCTTTTATCGTAAATCTTTTTTTTTTTTGCAAAAAGCTCCACATAAAAAAACACAAAAAGAAAAAAAAGGAATTTTTTTTTACAAAAACTTGCAACTTGTCGCTAAGAAATCCGTGCACCCCACATTCTTTTTCTTCTCCTTTCTTACGTCATGGGTACCCCACCTCACAAAACTCTTGCCGAACTTTGGTACCCTCATCCAAACATTGCTTCATACGCGAATTGTTTTGGTCGAATTACGGACGACCCCTCCTTGCCCAAAATTTCTTTGAAAGATCGAATAGAAACGTCTAGGAGAAACAGTTCGACTCTGCAATCCACTTTGTATCAACCATTTCAACCTTCACCACCTTCTTACGTTGATACTACTTTTTTTGAGTCCTGTTGTAACTCCGAAACCCATGTCTATTGCTGAACATATTGAACAATCTCGTAATCGATCTTTCACTCCTTTCAACACTTCCAGTTCTTGGGATCAACAAGTCCATTCACCTTTTTATCCAAATATTGATCCTACTCCTGTCCAACCATTCAATTCCTACCAGTCCTACCCGACTTTCACACCTTCCCTAGACATTGCTTCTACACAACCATTCGGGAGTTTCACGTATCCAAACAACTTTGAATCTTTTACTGAAACCCCTTCACAACCCATGTCTAGTCTAGAACAGTCGTTGGAAGCTTATATTGTAGCGACAAACCGACAGATGAGGAATTTGGATGCGTCCATTGCCGCCCTTATGCAACCTAGTGAACCGGTAGCTAGTTTCCAACTTGCTCCAAATCTTCCAATGTATGATGAGGCGGTTGGACAGATTGAGAATTTGAGTGGAGAGAGTGAGCTGTGCACCCTTCCAAATCAAACCTACCCATCACCAATTGAATCCCACAACTCCAGTTTTCAAACAAGTGTCCCAAATGATTCACCAGTTGAAAATAAAACGTTTAATGAGTTGTGCGACTTTGTAGTGCTTGATTTGCCAGATTGTGAAGAGCCCTTTTCGAGTGAACCCAAACCTAATTCTTTCGAACTTTACACCTCCAATCTAGAACCTGAATTGATAAATATCCATGCTTTTGATGAGGTGTCTAAAAAAATTGATTTTCACTTGATTGAGGATATTGACGCCGGGAATATTTTGGATGATGAAACCGCAGATTTGACTGAATTTTTCTCTCAAATTCATCATCCCGAGTCATTAAATGTTTTTCCCGAACTTCATATGCGTTTTGATTTTGATGATAATTGCATGGATGGGATAACTTTTGAGGAGAATTATGAGGAGAGTATTGAGAATAGTATTGAGGATGAACCAGTTTTGTTTGATGTGTCGGATTTTCCAATTCATCCTCCTGAACCTTTAACTGTTATACTTCCTCACTCACTTCCCTCCATCATCGTTCTGACCACGCAAGAGATCACGCTTGAAGACTGTGAGCTTGAAAAATTTCTGTTCGATCACAGCAGTTTGGACGCCACTAGTGCATTCCTCTTTGAATCTGATACAGTTCTCACAGCCGATAACGATTACGAGTGTTTCATTTTTTCGGACGATTTTGAAGACTCACCGCCCGAGTTTAAGTCCTTTGAATTTTTAGATGAGTTAGTTGAACCATCAGACTCGGTTGCTTACAATCATTTCGAACCATTGATGGAATCCTTCAAGTTCGAGACAGTTTACTTAGGTGAGAATAAGACTATCCTTAAATCACTCCCCTTCGTCCTTTCCATCGTTTCGACCGCGCATGAATCCGTCGCGCTTCCATTTCCAATGGATGGTTTACCAAGTTCAACGTACCCATGTTTTCTCGCGAATCTTAAGGGATTTGACCCCATTTCTCGACGTGTTGATAGATTAGCACAATCGCTTTTAACATATCGGTCATCATAATTTGCGCTAATTTATTCACTCGATTTACGCCCTCAAGTTCGTACTACACTTGTTTCTCTCTTCCGTCATTCTTCTCCAAATATACGGAGACCACATTTCACCCTTCTTCCGATACGGTCTCGTGTGCTTCTCATCTCCTTTCTCTACACTCCATTCTTCCACCAACCCTACCATTATAACGATAAATTTTTTGAAAGGTTGGTGCTAATTTTTGGCCTGTGTAAGACCTTATATAGTTTGATTTTTCTCCTCCCTAACTCTGAACTTGAACGTTTAAACAATGGAAAAACTGTTTCACTTAAGTTTGGGGGGGGGACCTTTTTGTATATATATTTTGTTGTTTTGTTTTTCTGTTAACAAAAAAAAATATAAAAAAAATAAAACGGGGGAATACCGGCCATTTTGACCCTCTTGGTGTAGCCTGACAGTGAGGACACTGTCAAGTTTAAGTTTGGGGGTGTGCTCGGTAAGATTTCTTCCTTCGCATTCATGTGTATATTTTTGCATTTGCATACTTATTTTAAAACCCATAAAAAATTGAAAATTTGAAAAATTATAAAAATTGAAACATTCAATTTTGGCTATAATTGACTTAAGTTTGACAAGACAGTTAACTAGCTAGGAAAAACTATATCCAAAACTTAGTGAATTAAAAACCCTAAAAATAACCTTTCTTAAAATTTAACGGTAGAAAGTATATGTCTTTGTAGTTTATTTAGAAATAGGCAAATTTCGAGTTGACTTCTTGGGCTAAGTTAAAACAAGGGAAAAATATTGATATTTTTATTAAAGTATAAGTTTGAAAAATAATTCCTAAGCTTAAGTCTAAATTCTGAAAATATATACCCTACAAATTGCACAAACACGAACCTTGAAACTTGGAATAGTAGAAGAGACCTTGAAATGCTCTTGTCTAAAATCCTTAGTATGAAGGAAAAATAAAATAAAAATACAAGTGTGAATAAAGAGATAATAAAAAATGAACACTGGTTTTTTTGATTACTTAAGGCTGCTTTAATAGAAAAAAATATTTAGCGAGGGTGCTTCATCACCTAGTGCCTTAGACCAACTGGTTTGGGAGTTACTGCTAAAGCCTTAGGGATTACAAGACTAGGAAATTACGCCTTAATGTGCAAACACATTTTGTAATCGGTCGTTGGTACCTCAAGAAGTATTAACGGTCGCATGAAGAATGTGTGAGCAATTTCATCTAAAAATTCACCAATTGAAAGGTACTTTGGACGATGGACAAGAGTATAATAGCTTGATTTGAATTTCCAAGTGTAGGGGTGATATATACAGACACGTAGGGATATGTGATTGGGGTTTAGATAAGAGATAGGAATGAAAGATAAGACTTATATCTTTAATAGAGATGATAAAAATTCCGAAGTTGAGATAGAACCCTAGAAGGAAAACTTAAAAGATGCCAAAAGCTAAGTAAATTCACAAGAATATATATAATCTTAAGTTAAATGATAAGGAAGCGTGAAAAATACGGATTGATAATTTCTGAGTCGAAGATAATAGAATTCCTTGTTGGAAAATCGAATTGAAGAATGAAAGTCAATAAGCCGAATTGATAGGATTTTGTGGGTAGTATCCGCTGAAAACTCTCAGGAGACAACACTCCTCCTATTAGGGACACCTAGAGGTTTAACGGCTTGTTGCACGAGCTCAGTGCAATCGCATTTCCCTGCGAAAGTGAGGCTAGGTCTTTTTCAAGAATAAAACTAGGTTTGCTCGAGGACGAGCAAAAGATAAGTTTGGGGGTATTTGTTCATATCATAATTTTGCATTATTATATTCCCCATTCTTAGTTATTTTACAAATAAACAGGTGCTTTTGACCCATGTCTGCTATATAGTTGCAGGTTACAGGTTCTCGGAACAAAAACAGTGAAAACGATGAAGAGACGATAGAAAAGTGAGACTATGACCAACAAATGGAAGAATCTTGATCATGCCTACAGTTTGAAGAATAAATGAAGATCAATGAACAAGTTCATAAAGTACAAAGGCAGCGCAAGTTTCAAGACTTCAACACGAAGAAAACGGTAAAGTCCACGACATTATGCACTGTAGAAATCTGGAAGGAAACTAGAAGACAATATGAGAAACCAAGTGAATAAAAGCCAAGGAAAAAGCTACAGAAGAACTACCAGAGAAGCAGAGCCTTTAAACCCCCAGTATGGCCGCGGAACCGCGGCCAAACATGGGTTTTGGCCGTGGATCCACGGCCGTGCGTCGCACGTGTTGGCGTGTGTTGCGCGTGTCGGTGCGTTGGTGCATTACTTAGGTTTTTCTTAGGGTATATTTGTAATTGCAGATGTGAGTCGATTGTAACCCTAGGGTTTTTATGCTCTATAAATAGAAATCCTAAACCTCTTTTGGAGGTATGCCTCTTCTTGTGCCTCAATGTATTTATCAAAATTCAGAATTCAATTCCTGTAAATGTTGGAAGAGAGCATCAAATAAAAATTAGAGTAAGTTTTCTTTTTATTGCCCTAGTTAAATTTTCTTTCCTGCCCTAGTATAGATTTTTCATTATCTACCCTAGTTAATTAGTTTAGAACATGTTTTTCAATTCTCTAATGAGTGAGTAGTTCCTCATTTGTTAGGGTTAGGAATAGGGAAGGTTTGAGAGATGAAGATCTCTCACCCCTTTTTTGCCTATCACATATTTTTATAGGACTCCATGCATACATGCACACACCGCTCCCTACGGCACCCTATCCCATGAGGTAGCGGTGATACTGTAGTATAAAAGACCGGTTGCGTATGTTTTCCATGGAGGTTAAGGTAAGAATTAAGAAAGGAAGGATAAGAACCCAGAGGAAGAAACATCGTTGCTTCCCGATGGTACTAATCCACTTTATTAATTATTACCAAAACACCTCATATATCTTAAATAAGGCATAGAAAGCGGTGAGGAATATTGACTTTCCAAACTTAACCTAAACCTAACCCTAGCAAGATTTTAATCCTAGTCTAGATCAACCTTAGTTTTTAGGAATAATTAATCCGACAACAATTGGAATTAACTCGTTAGAAAAAATTGAAAATACACAAAATCCCTGTGGACCGACCTGTACTCACCGGCTAGCTACTAAGCGACGCCGTTCTTGATTGCGGTAAAACTATTCTTTGATTCATCTTTTAAAAGCGCACGTACGCAAAACCTCTACCAATCACAGATCCGCAGCAGAAGTTCCATCTTAGCCGTGGTTCCACGGCCATTTGGATGAATTGTATGCTTGGATTTTTTGGGTTTCTCCATGCTGCTTTTCTCTTCTGTTTGGTACACTTAGTTTCTCAGAATCTCTTCAGTTTTCTTTCAGATTTTCAGCAGTCCAAAAGGTGAAATGATGTGGGCTTTTTGTCTTGATTTTCTTGAGCTCCGCGTCGAAGTCTTGGATCTTGTGCTGCCCTTGTGCTTTGTGCATGAAAATGACCAATGATGTGCCATTTTGTCCCTTGAACTGGTATGCAGCATCATACGGATAGTGAGCGGAGATCAGTATTTATCTGTTGTTGGCCGTAGTCCTGCATTTGTTGCGTCTTTTCATGATTTTCACTGTTTAGAGCTAAGAACCTGTAACCTGCAATTATGTAGCAAACACGGATCAAAAGTACCTACCTATATGCCATGCGATCAAGAATGGACGGTATAAAAATACAAAAATCTGATATGAACACCACTGTTTGTGGCTGGAAAACCGAATTATAGAAGAGAGGTGGAGGAAAGTTAGTCATGATAAAGCGACTCCTGCAAGAACAGGAGCTCCTCCGATGGGTCAGCGGAAAAATACAGTTTTAATCTATGGCCATTTACTTTGAAAAGGGAACCATCTTTAGGATTTTCTACATCCACTGCACCGTGCGGGTATAAATACCGCACCACAAAAGGTCCCATCCAACAAGATCTCAGCTTATCCTGATGAAGATGGAGACGGGTATCATAAAAAAGGACTTGTTATCCCGGTGTGAATGCTATTCGCAAAAGTTGTTTGTCGTGAAACACTTGAAGGGTTACGACAGCGCCCCGACCAACATCTATGGACAAATGCGGAACCACTGACTTGAGGAAAAAGAGTGAGTAGAATGCTTAGCTTGCTAATCTAAGTAGACTAGAGTGAGTAGGGTGTGATTTGAGTGGATTAGTCTCACAAGCCCTTGATTCTCAACATATGAGACATTAGGGTTTCAGAGAGGAAGAAGGAGAGAACCATGAAAGAGAATGAGAGTAAGAATAATGAAGAGAGCTCTCATATGAGGAAAAAGAAAAATAAGTTTTATTAAGATAATTGTGATAGTTCATTTGATTTGACCATTATCATGTCACAATTAATGCTAAGCAAAATATCTTGTGCTCAACAAAAATATCTAAGTCAACAATGGACAACAAGTCAAATGGTCAAACCAATTAACCATGACACAATTATCTCTAATAAAGATTAGTAAACAATTTCCTCCATCTCATTATGGTTTTAATCAAGTCAATGGTCAAAACCCTACTGAGGTGTCTCCTTCTCTGTCCCTCTCAACCGTATATACATATCCGCATCCGTGTTCTGAGAAACAAGAATACAATGAGACGAAGCCGGCTAAAACCAAAACCCACTAGTATTGTCCGCTCGAGTTCCACATGCATACAAGTACACGTATGTGATCGAACCATGTCATAAAACTATACGACCTCTACTCGTTTCGCCCGAAGCTGGGAAACCCTCTGTGTGGGACTCTAAAGACTTGACAGTACTCTGGCAGTGGGTTTAACCATAAGCACGTCAGCGACACTAGCTGTGCATAACGGCTACCCAGGTATTTGTCGATAAGAAGGTCGACGAGCATGCTCATCCAAACTCCTACTAAGCCTATCTGTGACAATCTCCGTACAGTTCGGTATGTTCGTCTAAGAGTATCGCTGATTAGTGTCAAAAACTGTATTTACCGCAATCAAGAAACGGCGTCGCTTCGCAGCTAGCCGGTGAGTGCGGGTCGATCCACAGAGACGGGTAAATTCCTTTTATGTGTTTTAACGAGTTGATTCTATTTGTCGTTTTGATTGGTTTATAAAAATCTATAAAAACTAGATCTAATTAATCTAATTAAAAGTCTTGCTGGGGTTAGGCTTAGGGGAAGTTTTGGAGATTAATGTTTCCTTCACCGCTTTCAATGCCTTCTTTTTTTTAGATCTGTTAGATGTTACGGTAATTATCGATAAAGTGGATACGAATCTTTTGGGAAGATGTTTCTTCCTCTAGATTTGTATCCTTCCTTTGTTGATAATTACCCTAACCCCCATGGAAAACGCACGCAACCGGCCCTTTATACTACGGTTCACCGTTACCTCGAGGGGTAGGGTGCCGTAGGGAGCGGATGTGTGCGTATGCATGGAGTTCTAACTCTAAAGTGAAGATGGCATTGAAAGGGGTGAGAGATCTCATCTCTCAACCCTTTCGCTAAGGCTAACCCTAACAAGCGAGGAGACTACTCGCTCATTAGGGGATGATAAATTATACTAGAAAATAAAAGCAAGAAAATAAATTACCTACAGATTTGATGGCTCCCTCCAAGTAGAAGACAGAATAGATCTGAATGTCACTTCCAAAAATTCTGAATTTTATTTATTGAAAAGAGGCATACATTTTTGTAGATCTAGATTACAATTTATAAGTAAACAGGAGAATTAGGGTTTCAGAGTCTCGCACATGCGCAATTACTGATTTGCCCACTGGAAATCCCAACACCCACAACGTCGCGGCAACAGAAGAAATCTCCACCGACCCGGGCATTAGACGGCCGCGGATCCGCGGCAAATGCTGGCTTGGGCCGCGGATCCGCGGCCCATTGATGGTCTTGGGCTTCCAAACTTCTGGGGTCCTTTTGTGGTTGTCTGGGCTTCTTAGTTTTATACTTCTTTTTCTCTGTTTGCTTCTCACTCTTCTCCAGATCTTCAGTGAAGACTTGTATTGGGCTTTTTAACCGTTTCACCTTGACATTCGTTGCCTTGCACCTATGTGAACTGGGCTTGACTAGGATTCGTCTAATTGTTGGTCAAAAGTCCCTTTTCTGTTGTTTTGTGTCTTTTTCACTGTATTTGCTCCAGAAACCTGTATCCTGTAATATGCAACAAACGTGCGTCAAGAGTACCTGTTTATTTATAAAAAGGATAAGAATAGGGGAATGATAAATGCAATATTATGGTCTGAACAATCGCATATCGGGTCTAGGGGTGGTAAACGTCAGTCCCCTAATAGCGGTATAAGTCGTGTCGGAGTGTAGCCCAGAACACCTTGAGAAACTACTGGAACACCTACCAGTAAATCTCACTTTCCCTGACCAGGTATTTTGTGTAATGGCTCTCCTAAACACAGCGCGATATCAACCCCCAATATCGGGAGAGACGAATCCTGTCTAACCGCTACTGCCTCCAAGTGCATCGGGACTGCACCCAACTACTACCTGTTTGCACGACTCAATAGAGCCGTGGTAGGGTAGCAATCAAAGAACAGTGGGAACACACTTGAGGCGAAGTAGCAGTGTCAAGTCAACGGACTAAGCTATACTCATGTCACCTGGGAACTGCTAACTGACGATAGGTACAATACCACCCAACAGTTCCCGACGAGTCCTGTCCAGTGTACTCGTAACCTAACGAGCACCTGCATACTATCTCCAGTATGACGTACTGATGGCTGTGGGATAGACCATCTCCTCTGCTGGGATGAGAAGCGTATGCACAAATCTACTCTGGAGTATCGATGCCCTGTCTCGATAATCCTACGACTAGGGACCTGTATAAGGATGTGCTTATAGACTACCCAGCCCCCACTAGTGTGATCGCCATCACAATGCCGGTAGTCAAGCAAAGATCCTAAGGGCTCGATCAATATATATTAGCGATATATTAAAAAGAAATATATACACATATTAAGATAGATACAAACCAAATAGCATACTACAATATCGAGCAAGATTGTCGTCAGTCTATGTATATATCCCAAGCTTCAAAAGTGTAATATACGAACTAGTACTATACAATAATGGCCTCTAGGGCATACGTATCCAACAACACTTTTGTCCAGTTCTTTACTATAACCGTGTTATTGTAGGCTTCATCATGAAGCTCACTCAGCTCATTTAATTGCAGCTTCTGATAACTGCCCGCTTGGTCGAGATCGAAATTAAGCTTTTTAATTGCTCACATCGTCCTATGTTCGATCTCGACAGGAAGGTGGAAAGCCTTCCCAAACACAAGCCGATAAGGAGACATGCCAAGATCGGTCTTATATGCAGTACAAAATGTCTAAAGAGCATCAGTCAATTTAGAGGACCAATCTTTATGGTTCTTAGAAACCGTTTTCTCCAAAATTTGCTTGATCTGTCGATTGGAGATCTTGGCTTGCCCACTCGTTTGGGGATGATAGGGCGTAGAAATCTTGTGGTTGATTGAATATTTCCAAATCAAAGCCTCGAAAGACTGATTGCAAAAATGCGTCCCGTTGTCGCTAATGATAGCGTGAGGGTGCCCGAACCGGGAAAACATAGTTTCTTTAAGGAACTTCATTAATACAAATCGGTATTGCTTCAACCCATTTAGAGACATAATCAACCGCTATGAGAATGTATAAGTTCCCAAAAGAGTTGGGAAACGGGCCCATGAAATCAATTCCCCACACATCAAATATCTCAACAACCAAGATTGATTGGAGCGGCATTTCGTTCCTCCGTGAAATCCGACCCATGTGCTGACACTGTGAACGAGTTTTGCAATAATCATGTGCATCTTTGAATAACGTTGGCCAATAAAAGCCGTATTGCAAAACTTTTTCAGCAGTTTTTCTTAGGCCAAAGTGACCGCCGCATGTTTGATCATGGCAGGAGGACAATATACTCCTGAACTCATTATTAGGGACACACCGGCGAATTATCTGATCAGGACAATACTTGAACAACTAAGGTTCGTCTCAGTAAAAGTGTTTTACCTGAGATAAAAATCTATGTTTGTCTTGATTTGACCATACACTGAGTAGAAATCCTATTGCTAAATATTTCACGATATCAACAAACCAAGGTTCGCAAGATAAGGTCAAGAGATGTTCGTCCAGAAAAGAGTCGTTTATTGGCAATGTCAACGTTGGTGAAGAGGGAAGTTATGAAAGATGGTTGGCTACGACGTTTTCACATCCACTTTTGTCTCTTATGATAAGGTCAAATTCCTGCAACAAGAGGATCCAACATATCAGCTTGGATTTAGCATCCTTCTTTGTGAAAAAATGTTTTAAGGCTGAATGATCGGTGTAAACTACGACCGGTGAGACAATTAGGTAGGGCCTGAATTTTTTTAATGCAAAGACAACTGCCAAGAGTTCTTTCTCGATGGTTTTATAGTTCATTTGGGTATCGTTCAAGGTCCTACTCGCATAATAAATGACATGCGGCATCTTATTGATATGCTGTCCTAAGACTGCACCGATAGCAAAGTCGGATGCATCACACATAAGCTCAAAAGGTTGATTCTAGTCTGAAGATGATAGAACGGGGGCGGTAGTGAGGGAACGTTTAATCGATTCAAAAGCAGCCAAGCAATCCAAGTCGAAGTAAAAAGTTGTATCCTTTGCCAAGAGAAGAGTTAAGCGTCTAGCAATCTTGCTAAAATCCTTGATGAACCGTCTATGAAAACCGGCATGGCCAAGAAAGGATCGTATATCGTTGATGCATTTGGGAGGAAGAAGGTTGGAAATAACATATATTTTATCTTTGTCGACCTCAATGCCATTTCATGAGATGGTATGCCTAAGACAATACCTTCTTGAACAATGAAATTACATTTTTCCCAATTCAAAGTTAAATTCTTGTCCTTACAGCGGGTAAGAACAGCGTTAAGATGACGTAAGCATTTCTTGAAGGAATCCCCAAAGATGGAGAAATCTTCCATGAATATCTCCAGAAAATTCTCGACCATGTCAGAGAATATCCCCATCATACACTGCTGAAATGTAGCGGGAGTATTGCATAACCCAAAGGGCATGCGTCTATAAGCAAAATTGCCAAAAGAAAAAGTAAAAGTTGTCTTATCTTGATCCTTATCAGCAATGGGAATCTGGTTGTAGCCTGAGTAACCGTCCAAGAAACAGTAGAACTCATGCCCAGCTAAGCGTTCCAACATATGGTCAATGAAGGGTAGATAGAAGTGATCTTTCCTCGTCGCAGCATTGAGTATTCTATAATCAATACATACCCGCCACTCGGTTTGGGTACGAGTTGGAATCAACTCATTTGTCTCATTAGTTATGACCGTGATACCAGACTGTTTAGGGACAATGTGAATAGGACTCACCCACCGGCTATTAGATATTGGGTAAATAATACCACTATCTAAGCATTTGACGATTTCCTTCTTTACCACCTCTTTCATGATGGAATTCAACCGTCTTGTGGGTCACGGGCTGGTTTGGCCTCATCCATCATATGTATATGATGTTCAACAATCAAGGGGCTAATCCCTTTGATGCTCGCTATTGTCAAACCGAAAACTTGCCGATTTGATTTTAAGACAGACAGAAGAGCTTTCTTTTGATTTAAGGCTAGAGACGCTGAGATGATGATGGGCAAGGAATCATTTTCATATAAATATGCATACTTAAGATGAGACAGCAGCGGCATAAGTTCAAGTGTCGGCGAAGAGACGATAGAAGGTAGGGTAAGGGATCGACGCTCGGACTCCATGAGAGGTTCATAGCTAGCATAAGAGTCTGACTCGGATAGCTCAACTAACTCATCCGAAAAGTCAGAGGATTCGAACTTGGGGGGTGACTCATTGACAGAAGGGTCCTGTGAATCTAGATCATCAAGGAAAGTGAACCTTTTGTATTCCCTATTCATGTAAGAAGTGGCGGGATAAAAAAATAACGCACTAGTGGCGTCGAGATCATTGTCGTAGAACAAAAACTCTTTAAATTGGAGCTATCTCGTGGACGGAGCATATATATATCACATGAGCAGAAGGTTCAGAGGGATGACTTCCTACCTTGAAAATGTTAAGTTCAATTGTCATCTTCCTAAAGGATAGGTTCATGGAACCGTTACGACAATTAATTACCGCATTTGAGCTTGCGAGAAATGATCGACCAAGAATCACAGGGATTTGGTTCCGTGGGTTCACCATAGGCTGTGTATCTAAAACTATAAAGTTTAGAGGGAATATAAATTTCCCGACTTTAATCAACACGTTCTCTGGCTTACCCCTAGGATGGGTGATAGATCAATCGACCATTTGAAGAGTACAGTCTGTGCGTTTCAACTCCGCTATGCTTAATTGCTCATAAACAGAATAAGAGAGAAAGTTAACACTAGCATCAAGATCGAGAAGACCGCGATTGATGTTTTTACCCCCAATAGTTATAGAAATTGTAAGACAATTGGGGTCCTTATGTTTCTTGGGCAAATTTTGTGTAAGAGCATCACCCACATTACTCGCTAAGAAAACTTTTTTTGGTACTTGAGTTTTCCTTTTCTTAGTGCACAAGTCCTTAAGAATTTTTGCATAGGATGGAACTTGTTGGATAGTATCTAAGAGAGGAATATTAATATTAACTTGCTTCAACATTTCCACAACCTTCTCCATCTATGGAATTGGTTTGTTGGGCCTCAACCAGTTTGGATAATGAGCTTTATTAAAAGGGGTTGGGTCCAACACTTGGGGAGAAGTTTGTGGAGATGGAATGGATCCCAAAACTGGAGTTAGGGTTGCCTGAAAGGGTAATCTATTCAAGGAAGTGGATAGAGAGTTCGAGCTCAGTGGAGAACAGAGAATGGGTTCGGAAGAAGATGATTGATTAGATGAAGAAGAAGTAGAAGTAGTAGCCGGGGTGTCATCAAAGTCATCAACTTGTTCTCCAACATGGTTGTTCAGCATTTTTCTCGATCTCAACGTAGTTACGGCACTCACATTATGATTTTGTTGGTTAAGAATAGCGTTAATGTTTTGTGGGTAGCCGGGATTTGGTAGAGATTGAGTTGGAAGTTTCACTTTCTCTCTTTCACTCATCGCTGCGTTTAACTGTGCAATTTATGCTTTGATAGATTTGATGTTTTCATCGTGGGACACAGTGTGTTGTACTAACGATTGGATAGAAGAAGTTAAACTAGCCGACGTTTGCGCGGATTGTTTAATAAAAGCTTATAAGCTTCTCTCGAGTGCAGAGACTTTGTCAGTGCCGGCAGGAGGAACATTAATTTATGGTTTGAAAGAATTGTTGTAAGGGGTAAAGTTGTTGGCCGGATTTTGGAATGGTTGTTGTTAAAAGGACTGCTGAATTTATTGTGGTGGTTATTGTTACTGTGGAGGAGGCCTTTGGTAGTTGCTTTGACTTTGGAACTGATTTGGAATTTGGTTTTGAGTTTGATTTTGGTTCTGAGAAAAATTAGGATGATTCCTCTATCCCGGGTTATATGTGGAAGAATAAGGATCGTTTCTAAGTCGTTGCTAAAATGTGGTATTAGTTTGTTCTTGAACTTGAGATGGAGGATTCAAAGGACATTCTTCAGTTAAATGTGATGAGTCATAACAGCAACCATACACGGTTTTCGGGAGTGAATCTTGGCTTATGGAGGCTGAAGAGAATTTGCTTTCAATAGCTTCAAGTTTCTTTTGTATCGCAGCTATATCAGCTTTCATTGCATTGGAAGCGTTGAGCTAATGGATACCTGCCGTAGATGAAGATGATGTTGTCGGTCGTTCTCTCCCACTGTAGTGTTTGTTCGGCGAGATCTTCAAGAATTTGCTACGCTTCCTCGTCGAATTTTGACATGAAATGACATTGAAAAATAGTTTCTAGCATTTGATTTGTCGCTGGATTAACGCCCTCATATATAATTTTGCAAAGTTATCATTTTTCGAATCCGTGATTGGGGCATTAGACAAAGAGATCTTTGAACCTTTCAAAGTATTTCCAAAAGGGTTCGATGGGAAGTTGGGCAAACTGGTTGATCTTGCTCCTAATGTGAGCAGTCTTATGATTATGATAAAAAAAAATTTAAGAATGCCTTAAAAAATTCATCCCAATTGGTGATGGAATGTGAGGACGTGCTATAAAGCTACTTCTCTGTGAGATCGCATAAGATAAAAGGGAGAATTCGTAATCGCATAGCATTCCCCGAAATTTGGGTAGTGCTTATCATTGCACATATATTTTGAAATCTGGTTATAAAAACGTAGGTATCCTCAAATTCAAGCTCGTAAAATTTGGGCAACAAGTTGATGAAGTTGGGTTTAATTTCGAAATTATCCCCATTGGCCGGTGGAAGAGACAGACATGTAGGAAGAGGTCCGCGTGTGGGATAGCATCGGTCTTGGAGAGCGATGGATGGTGGATTTTGAATTTACGCACCTAGAGACGATGGCATCGTGGTGTTGTTAAAACCCGGTGGAGGTCCGTCCATCTCGGGAGATGTGGTAGGTGAAGGAGAAAAGAAGGTGAAGAAGTATCGACCTCGGAGTCGATAGTGAAAACGCGGACTAAACGGGCGTTAGAATCCCATGTCTAACCAAACATGTACTAAGCCGGTTTAGTGCACGTGGCAGCGTGTAAGAAAGTGGTGAGAATGATTTTATGAATGATTTTCTTTGACAAGAATGTTGGATGCAAGACTTGACTCAACCAATCACAAAATGCACAAACAGTCCCTAGAGCTAAGGTCACCTAGGACAAATCACTAGACCGTTTCTAGACTTCCAAAGGAAAAGACGTAGGATAAATCCTCTATCACCTTCTTATTAATCTTGCAGCCAGATAAGTTCTAGGTAAGTGGGAGGTATCCGCTATATGAATCACCAAAATAGTGGGCATAATTAAGTAAACCACTTTCCTTAGTCACACTTGCTTTAGACACCACAAGAAAAATGCAGATAAGCAATAGATTACCCACGACCCTCCTTTGTCCTAATTAAGCGTGATTGTCTTTAGAGTCTTGGTCTAGATGTTTTTTATTAATGTAGGATGATTAGCATGCTTGTTTGTGATTTTTGGGACTTAGAAAAGGTAATGAACTCCCCACCTAATCTGAATTTGGGTTTCTTACCCCTTAATATCCGTTTTAAATATGCAAACCAAACCAAACTAAAACACGCAAAAAGATTTATTTTGCGGCGCTGTTTGCAAATAATCCTACATGTAGAAACAGTTTATTGGAGCTTCAGAGGAGAGAGGAAGAAGGGGAAATGATACCAGAAAAATTTGGGGGCCTGACTCCACTATTTGGCCGCGGTTCCGCCGCCAAAACCACTAATCCTCCGCGGTTCCGCCGCCGTATGGTGAGATCTCGTCTCCAAATTTTGCACAGAACTCCCCTACTCCTCTAATCCTATTTGACAGTCTTTGGATCTCTATTGGTTCGCTCTAAGTGCTCCAGATTTCTTGCAAAACTCGCACAAGAATCGTTAAAAATACAAGATGCAGTTTTTATTTTTATTTTTTTTTAAAAATGTTTTTTTATTTATTAAAAAAAATCATCCCGAATAATAAAAAAATATTACTACCGTTTCCCTGACAACGACGCCATTTGATTGATGTGAAAAATTGAGTTTTTGTGTTTGCTAATTACCGTAATCAATAACGGTGTCGCAAATAGCTAGCCGATAGTGAGAACGGGTCGTCCACTGGGAAACGGTAAACTATAAATCTTGTTTTAGACGAGTTGATAGAAAAGGATTTGAGAAATATATTATAAAACTAGGTTTTAAGATCGCTTACGAAAAGTAAGGTGTTTCTTTTGTTAGCATCATCGCTTCAAAATCAATGAGAAACAAGAAGGAAGAAGATGAAATTCATTAAAAAAAATTCAATTTAAGTACTAAAATTAAATGCGAAGAAATAAATTGCAGAAAATTAAAGATATAAGAAATAAAAATTACTCTACCTTTTATTAACAAAAATTTGCATTACATAATTTAATTGGCTAAAAGTAAAGTGCTAAAACAATCTAAAAACCCTAGATAGATAAGCCTAGATTCTGCTCGGTCCTTTATAGACTTGGAACTTGAAACCCTAGATGTCATCTTGATGTATATGAAAAGACGATCATGCCCCTAAAAAAGTTCATCAAACGGCCACTATTTGACCGTGGAACCGCCGCCAAAAGCCTTCTTCGGCCGCCGAACCGCAGCCATATGGTGAGATTTCTTCTCTAGATTTCCCCCCCTTTCTTCTCTCGATTTTAGGAAATCTTTTCGACGATAAAATCCTAAAAATATTGTTTTCTTTTTGTAGTTGCGAGAATCTTCAATTTGCTCCTAAATTTGGCAGATTTGATTTTGCTAACTTGATTTGATTTGGATCTCCTACTCATGTTTGTAGTCCTGAACTGATTTGTTATTTTAATACCTGCACAATATCTCAAATCAAATCATTAGTAGCATTTATTTTATTTGATATAATATTCCAATAATTCATTCACAAATAAATACTTAATGGTTAAGAAATTCAAGAATATTTGATATGATATGATATGAACATCTTAATGATAATAGTTAAGAATCATATGGATATTTTATTTACATATGATATGCATATATTACACCCAATTATATTAATTATAAGTTAAGAAACATATGACAAAATCTTTTACACATAAACCCATATATGTTCTTAAATTATAGATAACACCTTTTAGTAATTAGGGAAAATGACCGTAAAAATGTGCAATAAATATGACTGATCAGATATCTTCTAGACTGATGAAGAGAGGGACTTGCGTGACTGGCATTTCAATTACTTTGGCAATTAGGTCAATTATGCAATGTCATGTACCAAACTCGATATTGCTTTTGCACTTAGTGCAGTAAGCATATAATAATTCTGGAGAAAGAAAAGGGAAGCGGTGAAGAACATAATATGATGTTTTTGGTATATGGTAATGGCAGTCTCCTACAGGAGGTGGTTACCGGTTCAGGCTCCTGATGTGACTTGGATGACAGAGAGGCTGTCAGAGTTATAAGTTTACCCTCTCCTGAGGGACAGTATATTGGAAAGGTTTCCAAGCGGATATTGTGGTAGGCACGTCGCTGAATGCTAATTATATCAGCGGTGGCTACAGCCCAAGAAGTTTGTTGGATAAAAATGTTCGTTTGTAAACTTGGTCCCATCAGTTATTCAAACAAATTCTAAGACAGTGTATCGCTCATTTTGGAAGATAGTTGATCCCCGTGAAATTGAGATATAGAAAGATATAGTTAGAAGTATTGCAGCGGATCCACTCACTGAGACTATTTCTCGAACAAGGATGTTTCTAAAACACAGTTTGTGAAACTGATTAGTAGAAAAGTTGGGAATTCGGTAGCACACCAGCTGTGGATATGCGATACCACAATAATTATCCTTAAGTGCAAGTGGAAGATTGTTGGCTATAGTGCCCTCAAGGCAATTATTGTAATTACAGGTTGACGATTATGATAATTGAAGGAAGACCTATATAGGTAGAACAGTTTTGCTCGAGATGATAGTATGATATCTAGTTTTTCTTTAACATGTATGTGTATACGTTTTATGACGTGTCGCTAATTCATAAAGATAAAGCCCGTAGGATTTTTGCTTGACTACCAGCGTTATAATGGAGATCATATTGTGAGAGCTGGATAGTCTATAAGCACTTACTTAAATGTCCCTAGTCGTGAGAGTATCGAGACAGGGCATCGATATTCCGGGGTAGACTAGTATATACATTTTTAGACCCCGACGAGGGGCGGGGGCAGGTCTCATAGCCATTGGTGTGTAGCACCTAAAATTGTATATAGGTGCTCACTAGAGGTGAGTACACCGGACGGACTCGTCGAGAACATCTAGATGGTATTATACCTATTGTCGGATAGCAGTTCTCTAGTGATATGAGTATGTTTACCGCCGAAAGCCGGAAAAGGAGAACGTCTTGCCTGCATTTGGGGGCAGATACTATTTGGTTTTATCTGTCCACCTCTCCAAAGATGCCAAGTTGATTTATAACACCGTGTATTGGAGGTTTGGACGGATGCGGCCGTTGTAGCATACTTCGTCAGATTCCCCCTCGTTGTGAGGGGTTTTTGATTGTGGGGACGCTCTTCCCAGCAGGCGCAAGCCCCTGCAGTTAATTACGTTACCGCGTAGCGATAACCACTTTCTGCTGCTCCAGAAGGTCACTTCATGTCGTGTGTGTTTGTTTTATTTTTGGTTGCTCGTGGATTGTATACGGAGATTAATTTATGTTGCCGCCCGTAGGGCGTGGATTAGTCCAAATTTGTATATTCATAGATTTGGGTTTGGGTTGATTTAAGAATCGTTAATCTCGTTTGAGATTAAGATCAACTTAAATGGTTGTTGAGGATACGTTAGTCTAATTTTAGACTAAGATCTACTCAATGGGATTTAGGATTATTCAGATCCAACAAAAGAGCATTTGGGCTCTATTATTTTAGTTTAAAGTCATTTTCGGTCCATAGCTAGTTTAAGGAAGTTGCGGTCCGTTGTTAGTTTAAGGACGTTTCGGTCCGTAGCTAGTTTAAGGACGTTGCGGTCCGTAGCTAGTTTAAGGAGGTTGCGGTCCATTGTTACTTTAAGGACGTTTCGGTCCATTGATCACCATTTAGCGGTGAGGTCGTAGTTTAAGGACATTGCGGTCCATAGCTAGTTTAAGGACGTTGCGGTCCATAGGGATGTGCTCATGGGTTTTGGGTTGCACCAAAGAGCGGTTAGTTGTCGGGACCCTCCACCTCTCTAAAGACATTGAAGAATTACAACGACATGTATCAGAGGTATGGAGAGATTTACCCTTGAACCAAATTCCATATTTGAGGGGAAAGATCATAGTGGCCCGTCCAAGAATCATTAGTCATTTTTGAGAGACTTAGATTAACTTAGGAGATTGAGGAATCATCATCATTTTGGGATGTCAGGAGCATAGTGGCTCGGTCTATTAGGAAATCCAAGATGTTTTAATCCTCAGGGAGACTTAAGCCAATTTGGAGTTGGAATTGGCTTCCTATAGTGTTAAACACTAATGTATACTTAGTGCTCACGTGATCCCACGTGAGACTCTAAGGCAGTGTTAAACACTGAAATTTAGGGGAGGCTCACGTGTGGCACGTGAGCTCTTGAAAGTTGGCGCTGCTCACTTGGGTTTATTCCCTTGTTCTTTTATAAGTGCTAAGCACTATTGGGGGTCACGTCAGGCGCCCCAAAAATGGGGACTGTTTTGATTTATTCCCCTTTCCTTTTACAAGTGCTAAGCAGTATTAGAGGGTCATGTGGGATCATGCGAGGCGCCCCAAAATGGGAATTGTTTTTGATTTTTCCCCTTTTCCTTTTGAAAGTGCTAAGCACTATTAGGGGGTCACGTGGGATCACGTGAGGCTCCCCAAAATGGGAACTGTGTTTGATTTATTCTTCTTTTCCTTTTGAAAGTGCCAAGCACTATTAGGGGGTCACATAGGATCACGTGAGGCGCCCTTAAATGAGAACTGTCTTTGATTTATTCCCCTTTTCCTTTTGAAAGTGCTAAGAACTATTAGGGGGTCACGTGGGATCACGTGACTCAATGTCAGTTATTTCTTTTTGTTCCTCAGAGGTGCTCACATGGGAACACATGATCTGTTACGTAGCGTTTGAACGCTAATGAATCATCAGGCTGTTCTTCTATGGTTCTGAGGAATCAAGTTCTCCTTTTATTCTTTGCAGGGATTAAATTCTTTTTAAAGGGTTAAACCCTAGTTTTAGAGGAATTAAACTCCCATACGTTTTGTAAATGTTAAACTCTTTTGAACTCAGTTCTTTCCTCTAGGTTTTGAATCTGCATGACAGAATCTCCCCGATAAGAATTAAATTCTCAACTTATGGGGAGATCTGTTTCTGCAGATCTTAACCAGAGGAAGAACTAAGTTCTTTGAGAAGAGTTAAACTCCTGGTTTGAGAATTAAATTCTCTTTTTGTTTTGTGGGAGCTTTTGGGGGGGGTCCTCTTCTTTCCAGAGAACTAAATTTTCTCTCTATATTTTTCTTCCCCTCTCTCTGTGTGTATCTCCTCCTTTTTTTTCTCCTCTCCCCGCTCCTATTTATATGAGAAGAAAACGAATCAATTTGTTAAGAAAATCCCTCATTGAGAGATCATGATTGATTACATGATCTGTTAGATCAATCGGTGAATTTTATTCACCGTTGGATTTTTAATCCAAAGGCTCTCTGTTTAACAGAGGAGATTTCTTGTTTGTTTAGCAAGATTATAAATATCTTGTTAGTTTTAATAAGATCAGAATTTTATTCTATCATAACTTTTAGTTTAACAAGATCATAAATATATTTTCTTAATATAGAATTTAATTCTATCATATGGATATCTCGTTAGTTTAACATAGAATTTCATTCTTATCATTTGAATATCTTGTTAGTTTAATAAGATTAGGAAAATATTTTCCTATGATGGAACTTTATTCTACTAGATGATCACCATTGGATCTTTGATCCGAAGGTCCTCTGTTTAATAGAGAAGATCTTTCTAGTTTGATGAAAATCAGGAAAATATTTCCCAAATAGAATTTAATTCTACAATTTGACAGGAGAATTTTAAATTGGGGCGCTCACATGCTTTGCACGTGAGTAGAAAGAGAACTCACGTGTTTAACACGTGACCCATAGTATGGGTTTTAGCCTATTTATTTTCAGCGCTCATATGCTTTACATATGAGCGCTCACGTGTTTTACACGTGAGGCCTGTTTGGCCATTAATTATTTTATTTAGTTTATTTTCTGCGCCCATATGCTTTACATATGAGCGCTCACGTGTCTAGTACGTGAGGTCTATTTGGCCATTAGTTGTATGTTCAGCGCTCATACGCTTTGCATATGAGCGCTCACGTGTTTTACACGTGAGGCCTAATTTTGAGGATTCTCCCCCTTTTTTGTAAGGGAACAAATAGCTCTTGGTCGAAAATTTTAGCGGGAACAAATGCCCCCCACTACTTTGCCCACGTATATATGTACGTGGGTGAAGTAGTGCAAAGTAATATGTGACCATAGAATTGATGGCCTAGGAGACAAGTTTAGGGTCCTTGTTGTCTAAGAATTTCCAACTTTATGATCCGTGAGTCGAGACGGGTTGAGAAGTTCTCGCAGGAACATTATTTTCCCTATGAGTCAAGATGAATCGAGAAGTTCTCGCAGGGACATTATTTTCCTTACGAGTCGAAACGAATCGAGAAATTCTTATAAGGACACTAATTTCCTTACGAGTCGAGACGAATCGAGAAGTTCTCGCACGGACACTAATTTCCTTACGAATCGAAACGAATCGAGAAGTTCTTGCAGGAACACTAATTTCCTTTCGAGTCGAAACGAATCGAGAAGTTCTCACAGGAACATTATTTTCCCCACGAGTCGAGATGAATCGAGAAGTTCTCGCACGGACACTAATTTCCTTATGAGTCGAGACGAATCGAGAATTTCTCACTAGGACCCTAATTTCCTTACGAGTCGAAACGAATCGAGAAGTTCTCGCAGGAATATTATTTTCTCCACAAGTCGAGACGAATCGAGAATTTCTCGCACGAACACTAATTTCCTTACGTGTCGAGACGAATCGAGAATTTCTCGCAAGGTCACTAATTTCCTTACGAGTCAAAACGAATCGAGAAGTTCTCGTAAGGACACTAATTTCCTTACGAGTCGAGACGAATCGAGAATTTCTCACAAGGACACTAATTTCCTTACGAGTCGTAATGAATCGAGAAGTTCTCGTAAGGACACTAATTTCTTTACGTTTCGAAACGAATCGAGAAGTTCTCGCAGGGACACTAATTTCCTTACGAGTCGAAATGAATCGAGAAGTTCTCGTAGGAACATTATTTTCCCTACGAGTCGAGATGATTTGAGAAGTTCTCGCAAGGACACTAATTTCCTTATGAGTCAAGACGAATTGAGAATTTCTCACAAGGACACTAATTTCCTTACGAGTAAAAACGAATCGAGAAGTTCTCTTAAGGACACTAATTTCCTTATGAGTCAAAAATAATCGAGAAGTTCTCGCAGGAGCATTATTTTCCCCACGAGTCGAGACGAATCGAGAAGTTCTCACAAGGACACTAATTTTCTTACGAGTCGAGATGAATCAAGAATTTCTCACAAGGACACTAATTTCCTTACGAGTCTAGACGAATCGAGAAGTTCTCGTAAGGACACTAATTTCCTTACGAGTTGAGACGAATCGAGAAGTTCTCACAAGGACACTAATTTCCTTACAAGTCGAGACGAATCGAGAAGTTCTTGTAAGGACACTAATTTCCTTACGAGTCGAAACGAATCGAGAAGTTCTCGTAGGAACATTATTTTCCCTGCGAGTCGAGACGAATCGAGAAGTTCTCGTAAGGACACTAATTTCCTTACGAGTCGAGAAGAATCGAGAATTTCTCGTAAGGACACTAATTTTATTACGAGTCGAAACGAATCGAGAAGTTCTCGCAGGAACATTATTTTCTCCACGAGTTAAGACGAATCGAGAAGTTCTTGCAAGGACATTATTTTCCCTACGAGTCGAGACGAATCGAGAATTTCTTGCAAGGACATTATTTTCCCTGCGAGTCGAGACGATCTCAAAGGTGTATTTTCTCCCTAGAAATCGTGAGGATTTCTAAGTGTTCGTCGCCTCCGTGAGTCGTAAGGATCTCACTCGGGTATTTTTCCTTACGAACCGCGAGGACCCGTAAATAGCTTCTTTATTTTATCGGCGAATGTGTCTTTGGCAAATGTGACCCATAGATAGTCTATCTTGACCTTCTTGTAGAGCAGCGATGGCTTAGGAAATAGGTTTGGATCTGCCGCTTAAGATTTTTCAACTTCATGAGCCGTGAGGGTCTCATAAAGGTATTTCTCCCAACTGGTTATGAGGATTCCGTAAGTGTATTTTCTCCTTAGGAGTCGGGAGGACTCCTAAGCGCGTTTTCTCTCGAGAGTCGTAAGGATCTCACAAGAGAATTTTTCCCCTTACAAGTCGAGAGGACTCGTAAGTGGGTTTTTCCCTCCTTGTCGATATTCGACTTTGGAGAGTGTGGCCCGTGGATAGTATACTATAGTCCATCTTGGACCTCCTTGCAGGACAGCGATGACTTAGGAAATAGGTTCAGATCTACCGCCTAAGACTTTTCAATTTTATGAGCCGTGAGGGTTTCATAAAGACTTTTCTCGTTACGAGTCGAGAGGATCCCGTAGGTGTATTTTCTCCCTAGAAATCGTGAGGACTTCTAAGTGTTCGTCGCCTCTGTGAGTCGTAAGGATCTTACAAGAGTGTTTTCCCGCTTACAAGTCGAGAAGACTCGTAAGTGGTTGTTTCTCTCCTTGTCGATATTCGACTTTGGAGAGTGTGGCCCGTGAATAGTATGCAATAGTCCATCTTGAACCGACTTGCAGGGCCCCAGTGCTTAAGAAACAGGTCCTTATCCCCATTGCCTAAGGCTTTTCCCTACGAGTCGAGACGAATCGAGAAGTTCTCGCAAGGACACTAATTTCCTTACGAGTCGAGACGAATTGAGAAGTTCTCACAAGGATGTCCTAACGTTATAGTTAACTCCTGCTAATAGAAGTCCGTTAGGGTCTGTGGTACTAGGGTTTTATACCCGTCGTATCGCCGCGTTGGCCGGTGTATTCCTCAATACGCAATCTTGCTGTTCGAGTAGCCCCGCGACTGTCGTGTCTCTGATCCCTTCGGGGGCTGGACAAGACGTCTTCAAGTAATCTTCCGGGTGATATTACCATCGAAAGAGCAAATGTTAGGGATATTCCATGTTGCTTTTTACTTAAGATTAGACTCAGCTTGGGATCCCCGATGAGTCATGACCACTCCGCGCTGGAGTGGGATGATCTCTGATAGTTATTCAGGTCTCATTTGAGGTGCCGTCAAGACCTTGAAGCTAGGGATCTTCCTTTGCTTCGTTTGTTGACATTATGTCTGCAATATTGCGATGAACGTCAATGTTGTCTCTGGGTTGTCCGTGAACCGTTGAGATTTGGAACTAGGGGACTTTGCCATGGCTCCGTTTGTTGGTGTCGCGTCTGTATCCTGCAAAGGGAGGAAGAACACTGTTGTTGACCTCTAAGCAGTCTGTGAACCGTCGAGATTTGGAACTAGGGACTTTGCCATGGCTCCGTTTTGTTGACGTCGCGTCTGCATCCTGTTGGAGTGAGAAGAAACGCCGTTGTTGATCTCTAGGCTGTTTGTGAACCGTCGAGACCTGGCTCTCCTTCTGATAGAGCCTGGTGAGAAAATATGGTTCCCTTTTCATTTATGCCCATGGATTGTATACAGGGGTTGATGTGGACTCACCTACAGGGAAAAAGTTTCATTTTTTATTCTTTCTTTCCACGATGCTCTATCATTTCAGCTTTTTATATCACTAAAGTCGCGATTACCCAATCATTTCGGCTTTTTATCGTGATGCTCAATCATTTCAGCTATTTTTTCTTTTTACTCGCTGCTTTTTACTGCGAGTTGCCCAAATATTTTGGCTGTTTTTTTATATGCATATATTTTGCTCGCTGATTTTTTTTGCGAGTTGCCCCATCATTTCGGTTATTTCATATGCATTTTGCTCGCTGATTTTCGCTGCGAGTATAGAACTTGATATCTGATACCAATCTTAGCATCAGCATCGCTGCGACTGGAATATAGCCAAGAGCGAATCATCATTTGCCTTGAAAGGACTTGGAATTTGATACCGGTTTATGCATCAGCATCGCTACAACTGGGATATTTCCACGAGAGAATCATCATTTGCCTTTGCTGATTTGAACAAAGGTGGCTTAGCAAACAGGGTTACGATCCTGTCGACTAAGGCTTTTGAATTCATGAGTCGTAAGGGTCTCATAAAGTGTTTCTCCCTACGAGTCGTGAGGTCTCGTAGGTGTGTTTTCTCCTTAGGAGTCGTGAGGATTCCTAAGTATGTGTTCTCTTATAAGTCGTAAGGATCTTACAAGAGTGTTTTCTCCTTATAAGTCGAGAGGACTTACACGTGTCGTTCACCACATGAGGACATTCCTCGTCGTTGGTGGGACTTGGTGGGGGAAACGTTTATTTATGCCCATGGATTGTATAAAAGGGCCGATATTGGACCGTCTGTAGGGCAACTTGGGGAGTGTGATGGTTTAAGAACAGGTTCAGATCCCCGTAGCTTAAGGCTTTTGAATCCTACGAGCCTTGAGGGTCTCATAGGGGGAATTCTCCTTACGTGTCGTGAGGATCTCGTAAGTGTAATTTCTCTTTAGGAATCATGGGGATCCCTAAGTGTGTTGCTCTCTTGTGAGTCGTAAGGATCTCACGCATGTGTTTTCTCCTCACAAGTTCGAAAGGACTTTGTAGGTATTTTTTTTATTTTAATGAGATCGCGCCCTTTCGGGTTTTCACGAACTCGCTGGTAGCCCTGCTGGTTTTACTCACGGAGTCCTTTCGGGTTTTCATCCGTGCCTATTTTGCTTTTGGACGTACCATTTTTTAATTTTGCCCCTCTGTTTGCTAATAGAATTTATGGGGGACTTCGCCACCAAGGCAGCTGTGCAGCCGGCGGGACTTAAGTCGAAATCCTCGCCGCTGGGACCTGTGGACCTGGATTCCACTGTCGCAGTGTTTGAGACGGCGTATTTAGTTTAAAAGACATCTTGGTCCATTGTTTGTTTAAAGACATCTCGGTCCATTGTTAGTTTAGGGACGTCTCGGTCCACAGCTAGTTTAAGGATGCTGCGGTTCATTGTTAGTTTAGGAACATTTCGTTCCGCAGCTAGTTTAAGGACATTGCGGTCCGTTGTTAGTTTAAGGGCATTTCGGTCTACAGCTAGTTTAAGGACGTTGCGGTCCGTTGGGATTTTGATGCGAGGTTTCACCGGATACTGCTTATAGAGTTTGGACTCAGGAAGATAACGAGCGGACACGAGCGTCGTCATCCATCATTAACTTGAGCCGTGACTTGTCAAGCGTAGTATTTATTAAGGAATCGGCCGTTTATTGGCCGGAAGGATCTTTCGCCATCCATATCCATGTGCAAGTAGGCCCCACCTTGGTAGACCTTGTCTATGACATACGGATCTTCATAGTTTGGCTCAAATTTCCCACGTTTGGTACGATTGGGAATCATAGGTCTTTTTACGACTAACACGAGTTCGCCTTGGCGGAACGTTCTCGTCCTAGTCAGTCTTTCGTATGAGCACGTCATCCTTGCTTTGTAAGCTTCTAGGTTTTGCTGCGCCATAAGACGAGTTTCATCGAGGGCATCAAGCTCTTCAAGCCGACGGTGGGCATTTTCTTCATCCGTCATCTCATGTCGGACTGCCACTCGTAAAGAGGGCAGTTCTATCTCCAAGAGGAGAGCTGCTTCCGTTCCGAATACCAACGCGAATGGCGTTGTATTCGTGGCTGTCTTGAACGTGATCCGATAAGACCAGAGAGCTTCATGTAATCTCTCGTGCCAATCCTTTCTGTTTCTAGACACCGTCTTCCTTATGATCTTCGTCAATAAGCCCAGAGTGACACTGCTTTGCATATTCAAGGCACTCCTGAATCATTGTGGGCCAATAGTAACCCATTCTCTTGATTTTTAACTTCATCTTTGGCCCAGCTTGATGGGAACCACAGAATCCGTCTTGAGTTTCTTAGACGACTTTCCTTGCTTCTTCCGGTCCTAAGCATCTTAGCCACAAACTGTCAAACGATCTCTTATATAGAGTATCATTGACGAAGGTGAAGGATAGAGTTCATTTAATGAGCTGATGTCTTGACGACGCGTCTTCGGACGTATGATGAGATTTGAAGTAGTCTACAAAGACTTCTCTCCAATCCTTCCCCTTTTCTTTATCCTCTAATTGGAATGCCGCTTGTTCAACCGCTTCCTTTTTTTTCAGATGACTCCGAATACATTTCTGCTAGCGCGAGAATCCAGCAGCTTTGCACAATGATCCTTACGTCATCGAGGTCTTCATCGGCCAGTTCTTTAGCGAGCTTGGCTAATGCATCCGCCTTGCTATTCTCTGCCTGCGGTATGCTTTCCAGAATGTAGGGAGGGATTTGAGTCAGCAATTACTGCACTCTTTCGCCATATTTCACCAACTCCGGCTTGCATATCTAATAGTCGCCATTTACTTGGCTAATGATCAGCTGGGAGTCTCCATATATGAGGAGGTTTTCGATCCCCATTTCAACAACGATCTCAAGACTTGCTATCGAAGCTTCATATTCCGCTTTGTTGTTTGTTCTTAGATCCATTAAGGAAAGGGCAAAATGCATTATCCCTCCTTATGGAGTCACGAAGATAAGGCCTACCCCAGATTTGATTATGGGGGTGTTGTGCTTTCGCTTCATCATGGAAGATGCCCCGTCGAAGTATAGTTCCCATCAGGAATTATTTCCTTCCCTCTTCCCTTCGATTGCATCGAATGCGTGTTCGTCTGGAAATTCACAATTTAAGGGAGAATTAGCTGACATCGGATGCTCAGCGAGAAAGTCGGCGGTGGACTGGACTTTTATTGCCTTAAGGGGTCTATATACTATCGAGAACTCCATCAAGAGGAGGGCCCATTTGGAAAGCCTTCCCATTAGTATAGCTCTTGACATCAAATACTTGAGAGGATCTATCTTTGATATGAGATGGACCACATGTGCCAAGGCATAACGTCGAAGCTTCGTTATTGCGAAGATCGGTGCTAGGGAATACTTTTCAATAGGGGAATAGTTGTTTTCTGCCCCCAGGAGGACTCGACTTAAATAGTAGAGAGCTATCTCCATCCTCTGGTCGTTCTCCTGTGCACATAGCGTGCCTAAAGAACCTTCAAGGGCTGTTGTGTACAGGATGAGGGGCTTTTCTTTGACCAGAGCGGTCAGTACCGGCGAGTTCTGCAGTTATTGCTTGATTTTGTCCAGCGCATTTTGGCATTTATGATCCTAGACGAACGGGGTCCCCTTCTTCATTAGATGGTTGTAGGGACGGCACTTGCTGGAGAGGTTGACTTGGAATTTGACACCTGTTTAGGCAACGGTATTTCTACAACTGGGATATTGCCAGGAGCGACTCATCATTTGCCCATGTTGATTTGGACAAAGGTGGCTTAGTAGACAGGGTTAGGATCCAGTCGACTAAGATTTTTGACTTTATGAGCCGTAAGGGTCTCATAAAGGGTTTTCTCCCTACGAGCCGTGAGGATCTTGTAGGAGTATATTCTCCTTAAGAATCATAGGGATTCCTAAGTGATGTCTTCTCTTGTAAGTCGTAAGGATCTTCCAAGAGTGTTTTTCTCCGTGCCCATTTTGCTTGTGTACATAACCATTTTTTTTTGTTTTTTGTTTTTTATATTATTTTGTAACGAGATTGCTCCCTTCCGGGTTTTCACAAATTCGTCGGCAATCCTGCTGTTTTTCCTCATGGCGCCCTTTCGGGTTTTCATTCGTGCCCGTTTCGCTTGTGGATATACCGTTTTTTTCTTTTTTGAATGATGAAACTCTCGAAAATAGTTTCGCCGTAGGTGACCCATCTATTTGCCGGTGGGACTTGGGGGTGGCTTCATTGCTGGAGTAGCTGTGTAGTCGGTAGGGCTTGAGTTGCAATCTTTGCCGTTGGGACTTCGATTGCAATATAGATCTCAAGAGTGGATATTTCCGTATTTGGAGCGATATGCCATGTTTCAGGTGACACACTAGTTTAGGGACGTTTCGGTCCATTATCGCCATATTTGAGGCCAATTTCTAGTTTAAGGACTTTTCGGTCCAACACTCTCATTCGGTCGCGAAGTTGCATAACTCACCCCTTCCAACTCTTGTTTGCTAAGACGTTGCTGCTTTTCCTTTTGTTTGCATGGACACTTCACGCCTTAGACTATTTTTACCTTCTTGGACTTCTTCATCTATCATCGTGCCAATCGGGTTGTTTTGCAGGAAGTACTGGGCATTTTAAACAACACCTGCCCCCTGCTTATCAATGTCGCTTTCCGATACTGATGGAGCCTCTTCTTCATATACAAAGGAACGAGATATCACGTCATTCTCTCTGCTCGAGTCTTCCTCTTCCCTGGAAGAATGAATTTGACTTGGGGGTTTTTCCCCATCATCTGATTCAGAGTGGGACATGGGTTTCACATCCCTCCCATGGTTTTTTGGTTCAAGTAGGATATTCCACTTGATTGTAGAACACGCTTGTAAGTCCCTTGATATTCTATTTGCTCCTTGAGAAGAAAGGACCATCCTACGTAAAGATTCTTCCGCTATTGAGAAATATATCCCCTGTGTATATCTTGGAGAGGGGGGAGCGAGTACCCATGCCATCGCTAGTTTGGTGACAGCTTGCTTTAGAACCACTTATTTTTGTTGAGCGTAGGCGGCAAACGCCATCTTGCCTCCGTTTTTCACTCGTCATCATCGGATGAGAAAGTGTCTTGACCCATTTGATCCAATCGAGCCATTTTATTCATGAGTTCTTAGAAAGTCGTCGGCTTGAAGAGGGCCATAACCGAGGACGCTTTTTGAATTTGGGTCAAGGGTGGCTATGAACATTCCCACAGCCGACGCTTCGTCGATACGTTGCTCGCATTTTGACCAGAGATTTCGCCATCGGGCAACATATTGAACCGAGGTCTCATTCGGTCTAACCCTTTCATTGACCAACGTCGTTATGGTAGTGCGTTTATTCACACTAGCGAATTTCTGACAGAAGAGCATCTCCATCTCGTATAAGGTATTCACGGAGTCATTCGGGAGTTCCTCATACCATTCGAAGGCAATGCCCGCCAGACAGCTGACGAACTGTCACAGGAGAAGTATATCATTCTCTCCAGTGTTACCGCACATGGATTTAAATCGCGTGATGTGCTGGTGAGGATTCCCGGTTCTTTTGTATATGTGGAGTCGGAAGTATGTATTCTGGCGGGTACTGTATTTGATCATAGCATGCCAGATACGGTCGACCAGTCTTGATTGGCTTATTTGATGCTTCACTGGTATAGTGAGTTTTGATTTGCCGAGCAATATATTCGTTCAGTTTTGCTTTTGGAATCATTTCCTCTTTGGATGTTGATGAGGTTTGCAGAGGATTTGAAATGTCACCCTTGTCTTTAAGACCGACTATCGGCAGTTCATCTGCCAGTAGTTCCGATTGAACCATCATTCCAGCCATATTCTGAATCAGAAGGGCCATTTGGTTCATTTGAGTGGACATTTCTGCCGCTTCTGCATCTCCCTTTTTCAAAGCGCGCTTTAGGAATTCAATATCTGATTCCTTCTCTATTCTTTCTTCGGGTGCGTCCTCGGGATTTTCCTTAGGCGATGGATTACTGATTAGTCCAAAAATTTGTATTAACCGTAATCAGAAATGGCGTCGCTTTGCAGCTAGCCGGTGAGTACGGGTCGATCCACAGAGATGGGTAATTTCCTTAATGTGTTTTTACGAGTTGATTCCAAATGTTGTTTTGGTTGGTTTATTAAATCTATAAAAACCTAGGTCTATCAATAAACTAAATTAATCTAAACTAAAGTCCTGTTAGGGTTAGGCTTAGGGGAAGTTTGGAGATTAAAGGTTTCTTCACCGCTTTCAATGCCTTATTTTAGATCTATTAGATATTATAGTAATTATCAATAAAGTGGATAAGAATCTTTTGGGAAGATGTTTCTTCCTCTAGATTCTTGTCCTTCCTTTATCGATAATTACCCTAACCTCCATGGAAAACGCGCGCAACCGGCCCTTTATACTACGGTTCACCGTTACCTCGAGGGGTAGGGTGCCGTAGGGAGCGGTTGTGCGCGTATGCATGGAGTTCTAATTCTTAGGTGTGAATGGAATGAAAGGGGTAAGAGATCTCATCTCTCAAACCTTTTCCTAAGGCTAACCTTAACAAGCGAGGAGATTACTCGCTCATTAGGGGATTAATAAACATTCTAAATTAAAAGAGAATTAAAACAAAGATGTGAAAAATAACTTACTAATTGTATTGATGGCTCCCTCTAAGCAAGAATACAGAACAGATCTGAATTTGTTTATTGAAAAGAGGCATAGGTTTTTACAATTTTTGATTACAATTTATAAGTAAACAGGAGAATTTAGGGTTACGGGATTCACACATGTGCAATTACAGATTTGCCCACGAAAAATCCAAACCCCTGCACCGACGCACCGACACCAGAAAGATACACCGACACGGGCTTTAAATGGCCGCGGAACCGCGGCAATAGGGCGCTTGGGCCGCGGTTCCGCGGCCCTTTGGTGAGCTTAGCTCACCAAACTTCTGGGCTTCCTTCTTTACTTCTTGGGCTTTCTATTTCCATAGTTATTTTCTCTGTTGGGATTCTAATTCTTCTCCAGATGTTTCAGTGAAAACTTGTAGCGATCTTTTAACCGTTTGTCTTGACATTTTAGACCTTGCACTGTTCTTCGTCTAGGCTTGACTAGGATCCGTCTACTTGTTGGTCAAAAGTCCCTTTTCTGTATCAACTTTCGTCTTTTTCACTGTATTCGCGTCCAAGAGCCTGTATCCTGTAACATGCAACAAACGTGCGTCAAGAGTACCTATTTATTTATAAAATGAATAAAAATGGGGAGTACTATAATGCAATATTATAGTATGAACAAATACCCCCAAACTTATCTTTTGCTCGTCCTCGAGCAAACTTATTATTTTATTCTCTAAAATCCTAACCACACTTTCGCAGGGAAACGCGATTGCAATGAGCACGTGCAACAAGCCGTTAAACCTCTAGGTGTCCCTAGTAGGAGAAGTGTTGTCTCCTGAGGGTTTTCAGCGGATTACACCCACAAAATCCTATCAACTCGGCCCATTTACTTTTGTTCTCCAATTAGGTTTTCTAACAAGGAATTCTATTATCTTTTGACTCGTAAATTATCCACCCACATTCTTCACGCTTCCTAATCATCTAACTTAAGATTATATATGTTATGTAGACCTACTTAGCTTTCGGCATCTCTTAAGTCTTCCTTCTAAAGTTCCATCTCCACTTAGGAATTTCTATCAACCCTACTAAAGATACAAGTTTTATTCTTCATTCCTTTCTCTTATCTAAATCCCAATCACATACCCCTACGTGTGTGTATAAATTACCCCTACACTTGGAAATTCAAATCAAGCAATCGTACTCTCGTCCATTGTCCAAAGCACTTATTAATTCGTGAATTTTGAATTTCGCTTACACATCCTTCATGCGACTGTTAATACTTCTTGAGGTACCAACAACCGATTACAAGATGCGTTAGCACTTTAAAGCGTACTTCCTAGTTTTGCAATACCCAAGGCTTTTAGCAGTGACTCCCAAACCAGTTGGTTTAAGGCACTAGGTGATGAAGCACCCTCGCTAAATATTTTTCTATTCTTTACAGCCTTAAGTAATCACAAAAACCAGTGTCCATTTTTTTCTTTATTCACACTTTTTCTTTTATTTTCTTCGTACTAAGGACTTTAGACAAGAGCATTTCAAGGTCTCTTCTACTATTCCAAGTTTCAAGGTGTGTGATTGTGCAAGTTGTAGGGTATACATTTTCAGAATCTAGACTTAAGCTAGGAACTATTTTTCAAACTTATACTCTAATAAGAACATCAATACTCTTCCCTTGTTTCGACTTAGTCCAAGAAGTGAACCCAAAATTTGCCTATTTCTAAATAAACTACAAGGCATATACTTTCTATCGTTAAACTTTAAGGAATTTTATTTTTAGGGTTTTTAATTTACTAAGTTTAAGATCTAGTTGCTCCTAGCTAGTTAACCTATATGTCAAACTCTAGTCAAATAAGGCCAAAATTGAATACAATTATTTTTATAATTTTTCAAAAATTTTCAATTTTTATGGGTTTTCAAATAAGTATGCAAATGCAAAAATATGTACAAATGAATGCGAAGGAAGAAGACGTACCGAGCATACCCCCAAACTTGAACTTGACAGTGTCCTCACTGTCATACTAAACCAAGAGGGTCAAAATACCGGCACTTCCCTATTTATTTATTTATAAAAATTTTTATTGTTAAGAAAAATAAAAATATATACAGAAAGGCCCCCCCAAACTTCATTTAAACAATGTTAGACATTACTGCCAAACTTTGCATAGACTAAACGTCAACACCAACCAGTTGAAAATTTTATCAGTAAAGAGTATCGGTTGGTGGAAGAATAAGTTGTAGCGATCCAAAAAGAATTGGGGAAGATAGAAGTGGTGGTATGGAAGGTGTGGAGGTGAATATACAGGAGGTGGTGATGCATCAAAACGAGAATATGAATGATCAGCAATCAGTGGAATGTTGGCATTCTCGTAGCTTATTAAAAGAAATGGGGGTGGTTCAACTTCTAAAGGAGGAGGTTGACTAACCACAATACCCCCAAAATGTTTCTGTGGGTCCTCTATTGACTTGGCATCATCCATCAATTGCATATGATATTTAATTATAAGGGAACTGATCTTCTCGATGTTCGCCATAGTCCAACCGAAAACTTGCCGCCTATCTTGTAAGACCTTTAAAATAGCGTTCTCTTGTTCGAAGGCTAGAGAGGCTGATATTATAATGGGAAAAGTCTCATTCTCACCTATGTAAGCATATTTAAGGTGAGGCGGTAAGGACATGAGTTCGAGTTTCGGAGGCGAAAGAATCATTGCGGAATCTACCTCGAACTCAAAGGACTCCAACACAGGTTCGAAATCACTGCAAACAACCGATTCGGATGGTTCAACTAACTCATCCAAAAATTCAAAAGACTCATATTCGGGCTGTGAGTCGTCATCATCCGAAAAAGTGAAACATTCATAATTAATATCGGTTGTGTCAACGGTGGTAGGCTCAAGGAGGGACGCACTAGTGGCGTCAAAACTGTCTTCATCAAATAAAAATCTCTCAAGCTCGCAGTGCTCCTGCGTGATTTCGTGAATAGAGCAAACTTCTCGTGTACCAGTTTTAGGCACGGGGGGCAGACTTCCCATCTTATAAATATTGAACTCACTAGACATCTTCCCAAAGGATAGAGTCATGGAGCCATTGCGACAGTTTATTACAGCATTGGAAGTGGCCAAAAATGGTCGACCGAGGATCACCGGAATTTGGTTCCGTGGGTTAGCAACAGGTTGTGTATCCATAACAATAAAATCAACGGGGAATATGAACTCCCCAACTTTGATCAACACATCCTCTAGCTCACCCCTTGGATGGGTGATTGATCGATCAGCCATTTGGAGAGTACAACGAGTGGGTTTCAACTCTCCAACCCCTAATTGTTCGTACACGGAGTAGGGAAGAAGGTTAACACTAGACCCAAGATCTAAAAGTGCTCGATTAATTTTCTTATCCCCAATTGTGATTGAAATCGTAGGACAGCCGGGGTCCTTTCGTTTTTGGGGTAAGGTTTGAGGGTGGTTAATAGCATTGCTCACTGCACTAGCCACTAGCACTTTCTTGGGTACTTGAGATGCCTTTCTCTTCGAGGTGCATAAGCTCTTTAAGATTTTCGCGTATGAAGGGACTTGTTGGATTGCATCCAAGAGAGGTATATTTATGCTAACCTGCTTAAATAATTCCACAATCTTCTCCATTTGTGCAGTTGGTTTATTGGGACTCAACCTGTTTGGAAATGGAGCATATTGAAAATTTGTTGAGTCAAATGTCTGTGGAGTAGAATGTGGAGTAAGAACGGATCCCAGTGTGGATGTGTTCGTGTTGTGAGAAATGGGTCCGTTCAAGTCAGAAGAAGTAGAGCCGTGTGAAGGGTGGAGAATAGGCTCTAAAGAAGAAAGTGAAGAAACTGGTGAAGAAAATGAAGAAGGGGAAGATGACGATGGAGAAGAAGAAGAAGAAGAACCACCGGCGGTGATGTCATCACTAATACCCACATTATTTTGCAACACTCTTCCGGATCTCAACGTGGTCACCGCATTTACATTGTGATTGTGATATGCGTTTTGAGTGTGACCGGGATTTGGCAATGGTTGAGATGGAAGCTTTCCCTTTTCTCTCTCGCTCAACGCAGCAGTTAATTGTGCAATTTGTGCCTCAATAGATTTGATACTTTGATCGTGTGAAGCATTGTTATGCATCAAAGATTGAACATAATTTTCAAATCTTGCTGCGGATTCGGTAGATTGCTTGAGAAATGCATCTAGACTTTTTTCTAGCGAGATAACCTTATCATCATTTAGTTGAACCAAATTGTTCGTTTGATTTGTATAAGGTTGTTGTTAGAAAGGTTGCTGGTTTTGAGTTTGTGAAGGTGCTTGTTGTTGTTGTGGAGGAGGAAGTCTTTGAAAATTGTTATTTCCTTGGAATTGTTGATTTTGGTTCCAAGCGAAATTTGGGTGATTCCTCCAACCCGGATTGTATGTCGAAGAGTACGGATCGTTTCTTTGTCGTTGCTGAAATGCAGCATTGACTTGATCCTGTCCTTGAGTAGATGCATTATAAGAACACTCTTCGGTTAGATGCGATGGATCCGTACAACAAGCACAAACAGTTCGTGGAGGCATAACAGGGGCAGGAGAAGGCGATGAGATTTTGGTCTCAATGGCTTCTAGCTTTTTCATAAGTGCGGCCATCTCGGCCTTCATAGCAATCGACATATCTACTTGATGTATGCCTGCCCTAGATTGACCAATAGAAGAAGATGATGTGGTCTTGGTACTCAACCACTGAATTGTTTGCTCACTAAGATCCTCAAGAAACTGCCACGCTACGTCGCTAGACTTGGAGAGAAAATGACCTTGACATATGGTTTCTAGCAACTGCTTCGTTGCCGAGTTCAATCCCTCGTATAATGTTTGGCAAAGTTGCCAACTTTCGATCCCATGATGAGGGCATTGAACGAGTAGGTCTTTAAATCTCTCGAAGCACTTCCAAAATGGTTCGGAAGGAAGCTGTGAAAATTGTATAATCTCGTTACGGATTCTAGCAGTTTTGTGATGAGGATAGAACTTTTTCAGAAAAGCTTTCACAAACTCGTCCCAATTTCTAATGGAATGTGATGCGGTGCTGTACAGCCACTTCTCGGCTAGGTCACATAAGGTAAAAGGAATGACCCTTAGCCTTATAGCGTCATCACTTAATTGGGTCGTTTTCATCATAGCGCACACATTTTGGAATTATTGATAAAGATATATGCATCTTCAGATTCCAAACCATGAAATTTTGGCAGCATATTGATGAAATGTGGTTTTATTTCAAAATTGTCCCCATTTGCCGGTGGGGGTGAAAGACATGTAGGTAAAGAAGTGCGGACAGGGTAGAAGAGATCCTGGAGCGCAACTCGTGCGGGCACTACAACAGGCTGGTGATTCGGGTTATTCGCACCTAACGGAGGTGGAATCATTTCCGTCGGTAAGGTATCGTTGGGGTCGTGTCCCGACATACATTCGAAAGAAGAATTTGAAGGTGGAGGTAAGGAAATGGAGGGAATTTCGACTTCGGTGTCGAAAGGTTCGTCGGTCGGTACCAACGAAACACGAACTAATCGGGCGTTAGTATCCCTAGTCCAAAGTGACATACACTAAAGGGGTAGTGTAGTCAGAAAAAAGAAAAAAACAGAATGTGGGTGTAAGATAACGTCAATGAGAAGAAGTGGTGTAAGTGAGTTGCAAGTTCCTTGAGCGACAAGTTGCAAGTTTTGAAAAGATTTTTCTTTTTTTTTTATGTGAGAATGTTTGCAAAGAGATTTTTTGAAAAGAGACTTATGACACAAATGTATCAATCACACATGCACAATCAGGCCTAGATCTAGGGTCACCTAGGTCTGCTAGACAGCTCCTAACTAGGGCTAGAAATAGGACCTCAAACCGCCTCTTCACCGACAATTACGGCTAGGTAAGTGCCAGGTAAGTGGGAAGGAACCACAGTAGTGGGCCTAATTAAAAACCACTAGCCTAGACACACTTGCCTAGACACCGCAAAGTCAGTTAGGATAAACGGTCGATGCCTATACTAGTCCTTTTCCTATTGAGCTCGATGTCCTTAGGGCAGAGTCTAGTATTTTTTAATTAATTGTGGTCAATGCAAATGCTTTAAGTGTTTTCTGGGGTCCTAGGAAGGGTGATGAAATCCCCACCCAATCTGAGTTTGGTCAATTAGCCCCTTAAAGTCCGATTAAATTATGCAAAACAATAAAATTCACTTGCAATCAATTTTTTAGCGCAGCGCAAAGAAACCTGCAGAAAATCTGTTATTTAGAAGGGGAGAGAAGATTTTTAGCGCAAAGAATTTCTGCAGAAAATTTTCACAAAAGATATATTGTAGGTTGCAGAGGAGAGAAGGAGAAAACAAACCAGCAGATTTTCAGGCGCTGACGTGGCCAAGTCGCGGCGGAACCACGGTCTGGGGGGCACTTTTGCCGCGGAAGCGTGGTCGGGAAGTGGGTTCAGCCTCTGGAAAAAATTGTGTAGCTCCTGTTCACCAATTCTCCTCTGTTCTGATGTGATTTTTTCTGGTTTGCCATCTGTAAATTTTTAGATCCGAGAATCTTCGCTATTCCTGCAAAATTCAAAAGATACACCCTTCAAACAGATCAAAATTGATAATTTTTTTTTTATTTTTTTTATTTTCAGATTTTTATAATTTTTAAAATTTATATCAACCCGAAATTACACAGAAAGAAATTTTACGCCATCCCCGGCAACGGCGCCATTTGATTAGTCCAAAAATTTGTATTAACCGTAATCAGAAACGGCGTCGCTTTGCAGCTAGCCGGTGAGTACGGGTCGATCCACAGAGATGGGTAATTTCCTTAATGTGTTTTTACGAGTTGATTCCAAATGTTGTTTTGGTTGGTTTATTAAATATATAAAAACCTAGATCTATCAATAAACTAAATTAATCTAAACTAAAGTCCTGCTAGGTTTAGGCTTAGGGGAAGTTTGGAGATTAAAGGTTTCCTCACCGCTTTCAATGCCTTATTTTAGATCTATTAGATGTTATAGTAATTATCAATAAAGTGGATAAGAATCTTTTGGGAAGATATTTCTTCCTCTAGATTCTTGTCCTTCCTTTATCGATAATTACCCTAACCTCCATGGAAAACGCGCACAACCGGCCCTTTATACTACGGTTCACCGTTACCTCGAGGGGTAGGGTGCCGTAGGAAGCGGTTGTGCGCGTATGCATAGAGTTCTAATTCTTAGGTGTGAATGGCATGAATGGGGTAAGAGATCTCATCTCTCAAACCTTTCCCTAAGGCTAACCCTAACAAGCGAGGAGATTACTCGCTCATTAGAGGATTAATAAACATTCTAAATTAAAAGAGAATTAAAACAAAGCTGTGAAAAATAACTTACTAATTGTATTGATGGCTCCCTCCAAGCAAGAATACAGAACAGATCTGAATTTGTTTATTGAAAAGAGGCATAGGTTTTTACAATTTTTTATTACAATTTATAAGTAAACAGGAGAATTTAGGGTTACGGGATTCGCACATGTGCAATTACAGATTTGCCCACGAAAAATCCAAACCCCTGCACCGACGCATCGACACCAGAAAGATACACCGACATGGGCTTTAAATGGCCGCGGAACCGCGGCAATAGGGCGCTTGGGCCGCAGTTCCACGGCCCTTTGGTGAGCTTAGCTCACCAAACTTCTGGGCTTCCTTCTTTACTTCTTGGACTTTCTATTTCCATAGTTATTTTCTCTGTTGGGCTTCTAATTCTTCTCCAGATGTTTCAGTGAAAACTTGTAGCGATCTTTTAACCGTTTGTCTTGACATTTTGGACATTGCACTGTTCTTCGTCTAGGCTTGACTAGGATCCGTCTACTTGTTGGTCAAAAGTCTCTTTTCTGTATCAACTTTCGTCTTTTTCACTGTATTCGCGTCCAAGAGCCTGTATCCTGTAACATGCAACAAACGTGCGTCAAGAGTACCTGTTTATTTATAAAATGAATAAAAATAGGGAGTACTATAATGCAATATTATAGTATGAACAATTACCGTTTGCTGCCGCCTGAGCGAGCATCTCCTGCAGCTTTCCACGTTGCAGTTGAACTTTTTTCCGGGACCGAGTTTGAGGTTGGTGACTATTAGAAGCTTGAACTTCGTCTTTGGATTTCACTACATGGACTATGTAAACTGCCATGCCCCTTGGCTTGGGGTGTTTGGAGTTTTGGACTTTGGAGTTTGCTTCGAGCACTTAAGTTTTTTTTAGGCCTATCTTTTTTGTGAAAAGCCGCTTTGGTTTTGGGAGGAACCGCTGTATAAAGATCCGTCTTGGGATGAGTCCCCTTCACCCGCTTCCATACTTTATATATAGATGAGGAAAGTTGTCTCAGGGAGCGAACTGGTTTCTGCTCTCGTGGGATCTCCATGGGCTGCGTAGACTTCTTCAATATTGCAGTGGGAGAATTTTGTCTGACCCTTCATAAAAGTTTGAAGCTGTTCCCGGTTGAAACAACAACATTCACCACTGGGGTTGAAACAGGACCATACGGAGAACTGCCCCCAGCTCGTTTTGTATGATGCCACTATCGACGTCGACCATTTCTTGCTGTCGGGATTTGATTAGCTTCAGGATTTTGCCGAGCCTGCCCCCTGTTTCTTTTGAGATCTTAATAATCTGCCCCCTGCATCGACCTTGGTCCTTGGCAGGTGTCAGTTGTTTGAAGACTGATTCTGTCGGCAAAGTTGCAGCTTGGGGAACCAACCTGTGGAAGACAGACTTCCTCTGGGCTTCCTCCATCGGCGTTGAGGCACCGAGAGTGGGAGGTGGGTGCATCGACCCAAAGAGAAGCCCGTTGATTTCTTAAAGAGCCGGTTTGCAGAGATTTGAGGCTGCAAGTGGCCCATACTTGACTCCATTGGATATGTCAGAGCCTGAATTGCTAGGGTAGAAGCAAACGCCATTCTTCAAAGAAACGAAACACCGGCTTCACTATCCCATCACCCAAGGGTAACCAAAAACATATATACGGCGATTATTTAATTGCGGAAAAACACGACACACGAAGTGTGGAGTGGAAAGAGGAAAAGGTACCACTGGGCGTGCCAGAATCAGTTTACCGCGAAAGCCGGGAAAGACGAATGTCTTGCCTGCATTTGGGGGCAGATGCTATTTGGTTTTATCTGTCCACCTCTCCGAAGATGCCAAGTTGATTTATAGCACCGTGTATCGAAGGTTTGGACGGATGCGGCCGTTGTATCAGACTTCGTCAAATCCCCCCTCGTTGTGAGGGGTTTCTGATTGTGGGGACGCTCTTCCCTACAGGCGCAAGCCCCTGCAGTTAATTACATTACCGCGTAGCGATAACCACTTTCTGCTGCTCCAAAAGGTCACTTCATGTCATGTGTGTTTGTTTTATTTTTGGTTGCCCGTGGATTGTGTATGGAGACTAATTTTTGTTGCCGCCCGTAGGGCGTGGATTGGTCCAAATTCATATATTCTTAGATTTGGGTTTGGGTTGATTTAAGGATCGTTAATCTCGTTTGAGATAAATTTCAACTTAAATGGTTGTTGAGGATACGTTAGTCTAATTTTAAACTAAGATTTACTCAACGGAATTTAGGATCATTTAGATCTAACAAAAAAGCATTTGGGCTCTATTGGTTTAGTTTAAGAACGTTTTCGGTTCATATCTAGTTTAAGGACACTGCAGTCCGTTGTTAGTCTAAGAACGTTTCAGTCCATAGCTAGTTTAAGGACATTGCGGTCCGTAGCTAGTTTAAGAACGTTGCGGTCCGTTGTTAGTTTAAGGACGTTTCGGTCCATAGCTAGTTTGACGACATTGCGGTCCGTAGCTAATTTAAGGACGTTGCGGGCCATTGTTAGTTTAAGGATGTTTCGGTCCATAGATCACCATTTGGCGGTGAGGTCATAGTTTAAGGACGTTGCGGTCCATAGCTAGTTTAAGGACGTTGCGGTCCATAAGAATGTGCTCATGGGTTTTGGGTTGCACCAAAGAGCTGTTGGTTGTCGGGATCTTCCGCCTCTCTAAAGACGTTGAAGAATTACAACGCCATGTATCAAAGGTATTGAGAGATGTACCCTTGAACCAAATTCCAGATTTGAGGGGAAAGATCATAGTGGCCGTCCAAGAATCATTAGTCATTTTTGAGAGACTAAGATTAACTTAGGAGATTGAGGAATCATCATCAGTTTGAGAAGTCATGAGCCCTCGGTCTGTTAGGAAATCCAATATGTTTTAATTCTCAGGGAGACTTAGCCAATTTGGGGTTGGAATTGGCTTCCTATAGTGTTAAACACTAATGTATACTCAGTGCTCACGTGCTCCCACGTGAGACTTTAAGGTAGTGTTAAACACTGAAATTTGGGGGAGACTCACGTGTGGCACATGAGGCTCTTGAAAGTTGGCGCTGTTCACTTGGGTTTATTCCCTTGTTCTTTTATAAGTGCTAAGCACTATTGGGGGTCACGTGAGATCACGTGAGGCACCCCTAAAATGGGAAATGTTTTGATTTATTCCCCTTTCCTTTTACAAGTGCTAAGCACTATTAGGGGGTCACGTGGGATCACGTGAGGTGCCCCAAAATGGGAATTGTCTTTGATTTATTTCCCTTTTTCCTTTTGAAAGTGCTAAGCACTATTAGGGGTCACGTGAGGCGCCCCAAAATGGGAACTATCTTTAATTTATTCCCTTTTTCCTTTTGAAAGTGCTAAGCACTATTAGGGGTCACGTGGGATCATGTGAGGCGCCCCAAAATGGGAACTGTCTTTGATTTATTCCCTTTTTCCTTTTGAAAGTGCTAAGAACTATTAAGGGGTCACGCGGGATCACGTGACTCGATGTCAGTTGTTCCTTTCTTTTCCTCAGAGGTGCTCACGTGGGAACACGCGATCTGTTACGTAGCGTTTGAATGCTAATGAATCATCAGGTTGTTCTTCTATAGTTCTGAGGAATCAAGTTCTCCTTTTTTTCTTTACATGGATTAAATTCTTTTTAAAGGGTTAAACCCTAGTTTCAGAGGAATTAAATTCCCATACGTTTTGTAAGAGTTAAACTCTTTTGAACTCAGTTCTTTCCCCTATGTTTTGAATCTGCATGACATAATCTCCTCGATGAGAATTAAATTCTCAACTTGTGGGGAGATCTGTTTCTGTAGTTCTTAACCAGAGGAAGAACTAAGTTCTTTGAGAAGAGTTAAACTCTTGGTTTGAGAATTAAATTCTCCCTTTGTTCTGTGGGAGATTTTGGGAGGGGTTCCTCTTCTTTCTAGAGAATTAAATTCTCTCTCTATATTTTTCTTTCCCTCTGTGTGTGTGTATCTCCTCCTTTTTTTCTCCTCTTCCCGCTCCTATTTATATGAGAAGAAAAAGAATCAATTTGTTAAGAAAATCCCACATTGAGAGATCATAATTGATTCCATGATCTTTTAGATCAATCTGTGCATTTTATTCACCGTTGGATTTTTAATCCAAAGGCTCTCTGTTCAACAGAGGAGATTTCTTGTTTGTTTTGCAAGATTATGAATATCTTATTAGTTTTAATAAGATCAGAATTTTATTCTATCATATCTTTTAGTTTAACAAGATCAGAAATATATTTTATTAATATAGAATTTAATTCCATCATATGGATATCTCGTTAGTTTAACATAAAATTTTATTCTTATCATATGAATATCTTGTTAGTTTTATAAGATTAGGAAAATATTTTCTTATGATGGAACTTTATTCTGCCAGATGATCACCATTGGATCTTTGATCCAAAGGTCCTCTGTTTAACAGAGAAGATCTTTCTAGTTTGAGGAAGATCATGATAATATTTCACAAATAGAATTTACTTCTAGAATTTGATAGGAGCATTTTAAATTGGGGCGCTCACATACTTTGCACGTGGGTAGCAAGATAACTCATGTGTTTAATACGTGACCCCTAGTGTGGGTTTTAGCCTGTTTATTTTCAGCGCTCATATGCTTTACATATGAGCGCTCATGTATTTTACACGTGAAGCATGTTTGACCATTAATTGTTTTATTTAGTTTATTTTCAGTGCCCATATGCTTTACATATGAGCGTTCATGTGTCTAGCATGTGAGGCCTGTTTGGCCATTAGTTGTTTAGGTTCAGCGCTCATACGCTTTGCATATGAGCGCTCACGTGTTTTACACATGAGGCCTAATTTTGAGGATTCTCCCCTTTTTTGTAAGGGAACAAATAGATCTTGGCCAAAAATTTTGGCGGGAACAGATTCTAGGTAGTCTGTTGACCTGATATCGTCATTTGTCTCGTGTGAGTTCCTACTATACTTAGATTACTATCCTACCCCGGCTCTAATGAGTCGTACAAACAGGTTTGAGTTGGGTATAGACCCGAGCCACAAGTAGGCAGTGACCAATCGTCAGGTAATCGCCTCTCTTGGTATAGGGATTCGATGTCACGCTGTGTTTAGTTGGCTATCACCATAAATCCTTGGCCAAGATGGATAAGATTTACTGATGGGATATCAGTAGTTTCTCGATGGGTGATGAGCTTGACACCGGCATGACTTATCGAGTTATTAAGGGTCTTCCGCAATTAAGTGGACATGCTACAAAGGCAGCTAGCCCCCTAAACTTCTAGTTTAGCTTACTTGTGTTAGCCTAGTTTAGTATTTGTAATCAATTCTAGGGTTTTGGCTGCTAGTGCTTGCATAAAAGTTTTTGTTTTCGCTTCCACCTACGCTGCAAGTTTTGTGGCGCGAGCACTAGGGACCTTACAGGAAGACCCTCTCAAGGCTCCGAGTCGTCGGAATCAAGCTTGAAAAGCAGCCATCCTTCGTCGAAGATGATCCACCTGAAGGAGTCCGGACTCAAACTCTAGCTATACTCTAAAGTGAACTTTGAGCAAGAAACTCACAAACTAAACTTGCTAGGTTAAGTATGTAAGTGATGTAGTTGTGAATCTCTTGCTTTCTCTTTTTTCCTTTTCTAAATGGAAGCTCACTAATGAGAAGATAAGAAAGAGGAGGATATGTATGTCGAAGCTAAGAATACCCTTTTCTTTCTTTCTCTTATCCTTTGTGAAGAGGTGGGTGGAATTGTTACTCACAAGAGTAAGTCATAAGCCCACACTCTTCACAAACCATCTATCTAAATAGAAAAACAAAGTATATGTATTAATACATACACACACACACATATACATACACCCGTATATGCAACAAATAAACATACACCCGTGTATGTAACAAATACAAATACACCCGTACTCGTGTCAAGATATAAATACCCGTATTTGTGTCAAGATACAAATACCCATATTTGTATAAATACACATATTCGTATAAGTACCCGTATTCGTATCAAAATACAAATACCGAAAAGAGAGAAAATGAGAGATATAATATTAGCTCACATATCATCTATATGTGACGATCCAGGTATCCTTCAAACCTTGGCTATCCTTCATACCTGCTAATATTACCAAAACGTCCGATTAATGTATATATATCAACTACACGTATTTAATTGAACTCATGTACATATCACCATACGCACACTACATCTTTTCGCCTGAGCCGGAAAACCCTCCGTGTGGGACTTTAAAGACTCGACAATATGTTGGCAGTAGTTACTAGATAAAATCCATAATCATAAGCACGTCAGTGGCACTAGTTGTACGTAACGGCTGCCCGGGTATCTGTCGAAAGGAAGGTCGATAAGTAAGCTCATACGTATCCCTATTGAGCCTATAAGAAAAAATCTTCGTACATTCCGGTCTAGAGTGACGCATATCGGGTCTAAGGGGTGGATGCTGTCATACCTCTAATAACCTGATAAGTCATGTCGATGTCAAGCTCATGACCAACCGAGAAACTACCGATCATCTTATCATTAAATCTCATCTGGCTTAGCCAAGGTCTTATGATTATGGCCAACCGTGCATAGCGCGACATCAACTAGCTATACCGGGATAGACGAATCCCTTCTATCGCTCACTGCCTCCATGTGCTTCGGGACTGTACCCAACTAAAATTTGTTTGCACGACTCTTTAAAGCCGTGGTAGGGTAGCAATCTAGGTACAGTAGGAGCACACATGAGAAAAATGACGATGTCAGGTCTATAGACTACCCTGTACTCATGTCACCAGAGAACTTCTATCTGACGATAGGTATAACACCATTTAGGGGTTCTCGGCAAGTCCGTCCAGTATAACTTATAACCTAATGAGCACATGTACACAATTTTTGGTATCGTACACCAATAGTTGTGGGACCAACCATCGCCCTGCGTCGGGGTCAAGAAACATATACACTAGTCTACTCTGGAATACCGATGCCCAGTCTCGATACTCTTACGACTAGGGACATTTTAAGGATGTACTTATTGATTACCTAGCCCCCACAAGTATGATCGTCACCATAGTGCTGGTAGTCAAGTAAGGATCCTACGGGCTTTATCAGCATGTATTAACGATACATAATAATAAGTAAAACATATATACATGTTAAAATAAAAACAAATCAAATAGCATACTATTATATCGAGCAAGACTGTCCTGTATATAGATATCCTCAGCATCCAAAACAATAATGTTCTCTAAGGCATACATATCCAACAATCTCCCACTTACACTAAGGCTAGTTATTGGCGTATCATATATCCAACATCTCAAATAGCCGCTCAAACCGCGCTTTAGGAATAACCTTGGTGAATAGATCCGTCGTGTTGTCATTTGTGCCTACTTTCTGAACTTTGATCTCGAGGTGATCCACGATCTCCCTGAGCAGGTGATACCACCACAAGATGTATCTGGATCACTGATGGGACCATGGTTCCTTTGTTAACGCCATAGCCCTATTGTTATCACAATACAAAGGTATTGGTTCAACAATGGACGAAACTACCTCAAGTTTAGAAATGAACTTTCTCACCTAGACCGTTTGTTTGGCGGCATCGTTGGCAGCAATGTATTCAGCCTCCATCGTCGAGTCTGCTACGGTGTCCTATTTGGAACTCTTCCAATAGACCGTCTTTCCGTTGAGGGTAAACACATAACCCAAGACAGACTTTCTGTCATCCTTTTCATTTTGGAAGTTTGAATCGGTAAATAACTCCATCTAAAGGTCTCCATTATCGACACCAAGAACTTCTCCTTAGTCTTTCTCAGGTACTTAAGAATGTTATTTACAGCTATCCAATACTTCTCTCCTGGATTTGATTGATACCTGCTTACCACGCAAAGTGCGTAAGCTACATTTAGTCTGCTATGTCAGGGTTCCTAGAGCCCTAGCCGCCACAACCACGACCTTTGCGGAATGGAAAACATAAATCTAGAAGCGCTAGAAACTCGAAACCCTAGAATCTAAACCAAACACATGAACTAGTAAAACTAGCTATTGTGAAAAGAAGGTTATACCAAGAGATCGAGTCCTTCGGTCTTCACCTCCTCTTCTTTAGCTCCTTAGGGTCTCCTTGATCGATCTTAACCGCCGGTCTTCCCCCGTCGAAGATGATCCACCCGAAGGATGTGGTTCATGGCTCTAGCTCCACACTAAAAACCAAGTGGAGCAACTAAACGTCCTAGATTGCTAAACAAGGATGTCCAGTGATGTAGTAGTGTTGTTCTAGTATTTTTTACCTCATTTCCATCCTTGATTCTCAACACATGAGAGTGTAGGGAGGAAGAAGAAGGAGGAGCTCAAGAAAGGAGAAAGAAAAGAGAATGGTGAAATGAATAACTTTCATCACATAACAATAATGCTAGCATGGTTTTGATAAATGATATTTTGCAATATTAAAAACCAACCATACTTAAATAGTGTTGACAAATGAATTATAAATTCATTTGTCTACCCTATTCATCCATATCTCACACCATTCTCATGCCACCTCACCCTTCCACCTCATTTCTAATTTCTAGAAAAGACAAACCAAGGAAATGAAGTGTCCTCCTTCTACAATATTTTCCGTATAAATACGGAATACACTCTACCGTATATACATACCCGTCTTCGTATCAAAATATGAATACCCAAAAGGTAGAATAATACAATGAACATAATAGTAGAATATACATATCGAAATATGTATATGTAAATTATTAAATCAATACCTGATTTAATAATCCGGCTCAACCTAAAGTCGGCTAATATTATCAACCGTCCGATCGAAAGTCCGGGTAGCTAGTACAGTCATTCGATCGGAACCCTGCATGTATCAAAATACGGCTACTACATCATTTCATCTGAACTAGAGAAACCCTCTATGTGGGACGCTAAAGACTTGATAGTATGCCGGAAGAGAGTTGCTGGATAAATCCATAACCATAAGCACGTCAGCGACACTATCTGTACATAACAGCTACCCGGGTACCTGTCGAAAAATTTGCTCAATGAATCGGGGGTGGACCCATAAAGATATAAAAGAAGAAGAACATTCCAAAGAACCTCCTAAAGCCAAGGCCTGATAAGAAAGGCTAAACTAGATGTCATACTGGATAAGGAGTTCGCCTTGAACCGCAGTAGTACTTCGTTTCACGAAGAGCTACTACAGCACCTGCGAGACCTCATTACCAAATACTTGAATCAAGGTAACCACATTGTGAACCAGATTTGTCATGAACGAATAAACTAAACTCATCCAAACCCATATTAAGCCTATCTGTGACAATCTCCATATAGTCTGGTCTTTTCGTCTAAGAGTATCGTCTATCGGGTCTAAGGACGGTAAACGTCATACCCTAATGACTCGATAATTCCTGACGATTTGGCTCAGGATCAATCAGGGAAACTATTGATCTAACTATCAGTAAATCCCAACTGCCTAGATCAAGGTATTATGGTGCTGGCCAACCGAAAACAGTGCGATTTGGACTCCCAATACCGGGAGAGACAAATCTCCAACAATCGCTCATTGTCTCTATGTGGCTCGGGACTGTACTCAATTAAAACCTGTTTAAATAACTCAGTAGAGCCATGGTAGGGTAGTAATCTAAGTACAGTGGAAACACACCAGACAAATAACAATCTTAGGTCTAAAGACTAACCCGTACTCATGTCACCTGAGAACTGCTATCTGACGATAGGTATACATCACGCCCCGCTTCCCAAAATAAGGAATACGAGGGGTGACTAGGCCAGTGATGCTCTTACGGTCAGGGAATAATCGCGCCGTAGTCATACTTCGGCTTCTAGCATTACATGGTAGTCAGTAAACAATACTAGAATAAAGGAAATCACAGTTCACAACTTTATTACATTACAATAAAAAGAGTTCGAGATACATTTAATTTGCAGAATAAAATAACTAACCAACAAAAAACAATGTGCTCAAAGTAAAAGGGAATGGTGCTGATGTTGCGGTCTAAACCTCCACGATTTAGAAGGGCAGGTTCTACTCCTTGACTGGGTCCAATTCGTCCTCTGAGCATGCACACTCAGGTCGTCAGGGTACAATGCTATTAAACATGAAAGGTGCAACAGAATACAGAACATGAGGATAATGAACATCAAATGAATATGAATAGTGCGATATAAATATGATGTCGGTAAACCAGGCAATGTGTATGTCACTACTTATCAGTCACTAAGTCGAAATCAATTCGTGAGAAGGATGTTCGTGTTTAACAAGGATCTCGTGTATGCCCGAGACTACGGTCTACTATTGCCCGGGACATAACCCAGCAGCCGTGCCGCTAGGCCCACGACCTAATGTGTGTGTGTGTGTATAGAGAATGATCATCTTATAAATTACTGTACCTCGCTAAATACGAGTTCAATTCCATCTTAATTTCCCTATTCCCCAGGTTATAGTATGTGTTCAGGTATTAGATAGGTTGTGAACAAATACATATCGTTTTCACTTTCAATCACGTTTCCACTTATCATATCACTTTCGTATTTGCTACAACCCAATCACTAACACATATATATCGACAATGTACAACTGTCGCTAGGTCTCAGTAAACAATCACTATGTAGAAGGTATAAAGCAAGCACAAAAATAGGTAGAAATGCACTGAACAGATATTCACTACATTAAGACACCCTACGCCATATGACTTGAAAAATTCACCATAAACTACACGTATAGAATTGACCAAAACAATATAAAAAGCATACAATGTATACTTGATTATCTACGCGGTAAAATTAGTTTCATGTCAAACGGAATTTAAGTTAAGGACTTATCATCATTTCAAATCAGCGATCAGTTGCTTGAATTCCAGTTTCAGAACTGGAAGTCCAACTTCGCGCGCAGTTTACTCAGGGTTGTGTTCAGATTCAGATGTTACCCCAGTTGAATAAAATCTAGTTCCATCTGTTAGGTTTCCAACGTATGAAACGGATTAATAATAGACTTTCAGTACAAGGAGTTATGTCCTGTTTAATGTGAAGGTGTAAGAAATGTTACTGCAGAAACTGCAGAATACGTCGATACTCTAAAATACAAACTAAATGTCAAACGATGGTGAAACTGCACATAACTAGATTCATGTGTTAGATAACTAAATTATCTATGCGACTATATAGGACTTTATGCATTTTAAGTTTTAGGTAAGGATGTGCAGGTATTTAAATTCAGGTATTCTCGAGAAATGCCACCCCGGACAGCAGTCCAGAGTCGCATTCCCAGTCAATTCTTGTTGCCGTAATCTATCAGTATCGAAAAATAAACTAGGGATGGTTCTAGATTATCGAGTCGATTTCTATATGAGCCATAGAACATTACATTCCAAACTGTATTGAATTTACGATGATTTTAACAAGGCAACATGCGTGGTAAAATTTCAGATTTAGTGTCGCCTTTAGGGGGCGACTTTACATGATTATATGATATTTTGCATCCGAATTTCTACACGATATTCGTAATCAGTAAAAAGATCTAACTATCACAGGTTCTACCATAATAAGATATGTTTTGGTTTATAATTCGCATCAAACATTTAGGGTAGTGTTTGGAAATCGGTCGAAAACAAAAGTTTTCTTAACCAACAAGCGATAGTTAATTCTTAAAAATTCTAAATGACATCAATACGGCTAACCAACCGAGTTGGGTTCGATTCATCACTACCAACATGATGGCTCAAGTATAAGTGTTCGATTGTAACCTAACACTACGTCGAAGTATATATCTTTACCCACACACATATAAACTTATATTAAAAGTAATTTTGCATTGTTATTTAATCTAGATATTGTAATAGCATGAGCAATAAGAGATGGGTGTTCTCTTGCCTGGAGACGCATATAAACTTAGATTAAAAGTAATTTAACATTGTTATTTAATCTAGATATTATAATAGCATGAGCAACAAGAGATGAGTTTTCTCTTGCCTGGAGACGGCGGCCGCACGACGACGATGGTGATGGCACGAACGACAACAGTGACGAGCTTGAGTGCTCGATGAACTTCCGGGCTCATCGGCGATGGCGATGGCATGGCGACAGCACGGGCAGTGGGTCTACAGTGGTGGCGCGGGTGCTGTGGCACGGCGGTGAGGTGCAGCGGAGCTCCGGGGTGTTGCAGGGGATAATCGGGTTCGGTGGTGCACGGAAGGGAGTCGGCGGTTGGACGGGGCGATGATGAAGATGCTGCTCGGTCAAGGTTGGGGATCTTGGCTTAGGTGATGGGTGTGGTAGTGCTCAGGTGGTCGCAGTTGGGGAGAGGTGGTCAGTGGAGGGGACGAGGAGGTGATGGGGATGAAAGTGTTTATTACCACCACCACAGGGTTTTACTAGCATCAAGCATGCCATTTTAAAAACTTTTAGGGTGCTAATTAGCACTAACCTAGAATCTAAACTAAATGATTGGGGTTTTAGCTTGATATCGAGAAAATAACATAAAGAGAATGAGACTACAACCTTTGTAGACTGTGTCCTTCTCTTCAAAAGCTCTGTGTAGTAGTCCATGCGACTCCACTAGGCTCCACTTGAAGTTGGATCGAACTTCCTTTAAGATCTTCGTGCCGAAGATAATCCACTCGAAGCTCCGCTAATTCAAACTACCTATTCACTAAACTCTTTAGTGAAGGAAACATACTACAATTAATTGCTAATCAAGTATAGGATGGTGAAGTAGGGGTTCTAAACTCACTAGGGTTCTCACAAGCTCAAGGTTTCATAACTCATGTGAGGGATTGAGCTTGGAGATGATGGTGAGGAGGATGAAGGAGAGCTAGAGAGCAAATGAGCTCATGTCAAGAAAAAGGAACAAGTGTGAATCAAATTGTGTAGAATGGCTTTACATTTTACTTCACTTATTGAAGCATACAATTCTCATCAATAAAGAATTGTCACCATGCTTCAATAGTGTGAAGTAAATAAATAAAAAAAATACACAAGCCATGCTACACCCATTCCACCAAAGTCTCCCCATTTTCCACCTCATCATTTCTATTTTCCAAAAATAGAAAATGCCATGGTTCATTTTAATACACACACATACACACACATATCAAATATATAAATTAAGTAAATAATTAGTGAGCAATAATATTAGTTAATATATAATTATATCAATTATAAATATATATCATATTATTAAATCAACACTTGATTCAATAATACGGTTATATCACATATAACCTACTAATATCATTTATCTGTATAGCACATTATCAATCAACACTTGATTCGATAATTCGGTTATATCACATATAACCTGACCGATAACAGATAACCGCCAGATTAGAATACGGTGTCTCATACTCGTATTCAATCAGGCCCCCGCACATATCAGCATATGTGCCGCACTTCGTTTCGCATGAACTAAGAAACCTCTATATGGGACTCTAAAGACTCGTCAATACGCCAGCAGTAGGTGATGATCACATCATTCATCTACAAGCCATCAGCGGTACTAGCAGGACGTAACGGCTACCCAGGTATTGAGCGATTAGAAGATCAGCAAGGAAGCTTGTCCAAAATCTCATAAAGCCTATAAGTAACACTTACCGTATAGTCTGGTCTCTTCGTATGATTTGTCATATATCAAGTCTAGGGGTGGAATCGTCAGACCCCAATAACTAGATAAGTCATGCTGATGTATGGCTCATAACGGTTCGAGAAATTACTGATGATATTTACCAATAAATCTCATCAGCCCTGCCCAAGGACTTACTGTTATAGCCAATCGAGTATAGCGCAATATCAACTCCCAATACTAGGAGAGATGAAACCCTTCCTATCTCTCATTGCCTCGATGTGACTCGGGACTGTACCCAAAATCCACCTATTTGCACGACTCTTTTGAGCCGTGGTAGGGAGGAAATCAAAGCACAGTGGGAACCACACAAGACTCTATGACGATCTCGGGTCTATAGACTAACCTGTACCAGTGTCACCAGAGAATTGCTATCTGACGATAGGTATAGTACCAACTAGGAGTTCTCGGTGAGTCCTATTCAGTGTATCCATTCTCTAATGAGCACCTGTGTACAATCTTTGATGTCAAATACCAATGGTTATGGGATCAACCATGGCCCCCTACAGCGTCAAGAAATGTATACACTAGTCTACTCTAGAATATCGATGCCCTGTCTCGATACTCCCTCGACTAGGAACAATTAAATGATGTGCTTGTATAATACACAAGTCCTGGTAGTATGATCTGCATCATAGTCCTAGTAGTTAAGCAAATATCCTAAGGGTTTTATCAACATGTATCAGAGAGACAATATAATAATACTAGTGTACATGTTAAGATAAAGAGCAACCAGATATCATACTATCATGTCGAGCAAGAAAGTCTTATATATATATATATATATATATATATCCACTATATCATACAATAATAGCCTCTAGAGCATACATATTCCTAACAATATCCCACTTGCACTAAGTCCATGTGTTGTAGTATCTCATATCCAACATCCTAAAAAGTCTCTCAAACTGCGTCTGGGGGAGGGCTTCGTGAGTCGATCTGCTGCGTTGTCCTTCGTGTCAACTCTCCTGACCTCGATCTCCCGTCGATCTACTATCTCTCGGATCAGGTGATACCGCCTAAGAATATGTCTGGATCTCTGATGGGACCGGGGTTCCTTGGATAAAGCCACAGCTCCATTGTTATCACAATACACAGGTATTGGATGCTCAATGGATGGAACTACACTAGGTTCAGCAATGAACTTCTTCATCCAGACAGCCTCTTTGGCAGCATCGTTGGCAACGATGTATTCAACTTCCATCGTCGAGTCTGCTACGGTAACTTTCTTGGAACTCTTCCAACATACCGCCCCTCTATTGAGGGTGAAGAAAAAAACTCGAGACCGATTTACAGTCGCCCTTACACTTTGGAAGCTCAAATCGGTATAGGAATCCACCTGGAGTTCACCGTTACCATAGACCAAGAACATTTCTTTAGTCCTTCTCAAGTACTTAAGAATGTTCTTCACAGCTGTCCAGTGCTTTTCCGAGAATCTGATTGATACCTACTCACTATACCTAGTGAGTAAGCAACATCCGGTCTGGTACATAACATCGCATACATGATAGACCCGACTGTCGGAGCACAGGGTATCCCTTGCATGCGAGCCCTCTCCAAATCATTCTTGGGAGACATCTCTTTTAAGAGAGTGATTCCTGAACAAGTGGGCAAATTACCACGCTTAGAATCTTCCATACTAAACCTCTTTAGTATGGTGTAAATGTACCTGGATTGGGACAATCCCAACATCCTTTAGAACTATCTCTATAGATCTTATCCCCAAGATGTAGGAGGCATCATCTAGATCTTTCATAGAGAACTTGTGTGATAAGAAGAGCTTGACCGAGTATAGCATAGGAACATCATTTCCTATCAAGAGTATGTCATCTACGTACAATACGAGGAAGACAACCTTACCCTCTACAACCTTCTTGTATTTACATAGTTCATTTACATTTTGGATGAAGTCAAACTCTTTGATAGATTCATCGAAACAGATATTCTAGCTCCGTGATGCCTGTTTTAATCTGTAGATCTATTTAAGCAGCTTGCACACGCTTCCGCTTCTCCCACTGTCTATGAAGCCCTTTGGATGTGTCATGTACACGCTCTCTTCTAAATCACCATTTAGAAAAGCGGTCTTGACGTCTAACTGCCAGATTTCGTAGTCATGTTATGCAGTAATGGAAAGTAGGATCCTGATAGACTTAAGCATAGCGATAGGAGAAAATGTTTCATCATAGTCAACACCTGGTCGTTGACGAAAACCTTTTGCTACAAGTCTATTTTTTAAAGTCTCAACTTTTCCATCTACACCAAGTTTCTTCTTAAAAATCCACTTGCTCCTGATGGGTTTTACCCCTTCAGGAGCAACTTCCAAACTCCATACTTTGTTGGTGTACATGGATTCCATCTCAGATCGCATAGCATCCAGCCATTTCACAGAGTCTCCACTTGTGATAGCTTGCTTGAAACTAGTTGGGTCATCATCTTCCATGATGCAATCCTCGCTCCCACCGTCTATGAGAAAACTGTAGTATCTCTCAGGTGGATGAGGAACCCTAATAGATCTGCGGAGTGGCTGAGGTTCGTCGGAGACTACTGAATCCTCCGGTTCTACCAAATTGTCAGTTATTGTTTGTGTAGTTGGAACTTCTTCCAGTTCTACCTCATTGCCACTAATTTCTTTCATAAGAAATTCCTTTTCTAAAAAGGTGGCATGTTGAGAAACAAACATTTTTTGTTCCTCGGTACGGTAGAAAATATATCCATATGAATCCTTTGGATATCCCACAAACTTGCACAAAACAGACCTTGTCTCGAGCTTGTCCGGATTTTTCTTTTTAATATAGACCAGACAGCCCCATATCTTAACTCATTTAAGAGATGGTCTCTTCCTATTCCATATCTCATATGGAGTGATAAGCACGGATTTGGTCGGAACTCTATTCAATAGGTATGCGGCTGTCTCAAGTGCATAACCCCAAAAAGAAATAGGTAACTCAGCAGTACTCATCATAGAGCGCACCATATCTAATAGGGTGCGATTCCTGCACTTCGATACACCATTATGCTGTGGTGTATACGGAGGAGTAAGCTGAGAGAGAATCCCATTCTCTCTTAAATAATTCAGGAACTCCGTGCTTAAGTATTCTCCTCCCCGATCAGATCGAAGGATTTTAATAGTTTTACCCGTTTGGTTCTCTACTTCGCACTTATATTCCTTGAATTTCTCAAAAGTTTCAGACTTATATTTCAACAGGAACACATGTCCGTATCTTAAGAGATCATCAGTGAATGTAGTAAAGTACGAGGAACCATTCCTGGCATATGAAGACATAGGACCACATACATCACTATGTATCAGTCCCAAGAGTTCAGTAGCTCTTTGAGACATGACTCGCAAGTTTACTACATTCACTGATACATAGTGATGTATGTGGTCATCTTACCTTTGAGACATGACTCGCAAGTTTCATAAGATGTAAATTCGAACGGATTCAAATATCCATCTTTATGCAACTTAACTAGACTTGTCGCATCGATATGACCTAGTCTACTGTGCTACAAGAAGGCTTCATTTATTTAGGAACTTTTCCTCTTGTGTGTGTTCTGTATGTTTAAAACTGTGGTTTGATTCAGAACGTATATATCGTTACATAACGTACCAAACCCAATCAACACTTGATTTAGGAAAATGTTCATAACATTATCCTCCAATACAAAATTATATCTTTCTTTACGTAATAAAGATACTGATATAATGTTGCACATCATTTTTGGTATATAATAACAGTCATTCAGAATCACTGTATTGCCACTTGGTAATACAAGGTGATATTCGCCAACTGCTTTGGCTGCAACAATTGCACCATTCTCTACTTTTAGAGACATATCACCTTTTCCTAGTTCTCTACCTCTTCTTAGCCTATGTAACAAATTACATACGTAGGATCCTGATCCAGTATCTAATACCCAGGACGTAGAGCAAACTGAGAAACAGTTCTCGGTAACGAACACACCCGAAGACGATGCATCAGCATGATCATTCTTCGTTCGGGTGCCGTGGGAATCCGGGTATTCCTCTATTCCTTGCTCAGACTTATGACAATCATAAGAAAAAGAGGAACCAACGTTCCCCAGCTCAGTATAATAAGCGAGTTCGGTCAATACATCCATATTATTATCTTGATTAAGGCGTGTCATGGTCACTACCAGGAGAGAAAGAGAAAGAAACGCTTTAGCATGCGCTCTTGAAAGATTAGATTGGTTATTATCTTATCTAATCAAGATGGCTCCTACAGTTTTTATCAAATTTTCCTTCAAACTATAAAAGGTAAGATTAGCCGTGATTAATTACACCCTATAAGTTTACCAATCGTTCAACTAGGAAGGTATTAGTACTCCGAGGGAGTCTCCCATGTATTCACATGAAACTAATTAAATAATCTCGTTTCCGCAAGGGCATCACCCCGTTAATACCTTTCTCAGACACCTAATGGATCGGCTAATTGTAAAGTGGAAAACTCTCCCAGGAGTAACACTTACTCGCAGTGGGTATCGAGATCCAACCATCTCATAGAAGGTATGCAATATCATTGCAAATTTTAACACTTGAAATTCCCAATATTTGTTTTTACCCTAGCGTCCTATGACCTTAACGAAGGCCAACAAACTATAGGCCGCTAGCCAAGTTCAACCCGTTCATTTCTTAATTGAATTAAACCAACCTGCACGACCCTTGACGAAGGCCAACAAAGTCACACGACTATCCTAATCAAACCGCATCACATGATGCAGATAAGCACTAATCAGCTACCGCACACTACGCCTCGACGAAGGCCAACAAACATAGCACGAATACTAAATAGCACATATCTGAAATGACGGAGGGCTACGACTGATTTTGAAGAAAACCTTTAATTTAATGAACTTGATATCGTTGTAGAATCTAATGATTTTAAAAGGAGTGTTTTTGGTAGTTTTTGCTAGTTTTTCTAAAGAGGTCACTCCCGGTGAAGGGATCCCGGCTCTTTCTTCATCGAATGAGGTGCTGGATATTCATCAAGGAATACAACTATGAAAAGTATGAACTAGAGAAGCTATAAAAACAAAACCGTGTGGGTTGTAGCATTTGCTAGTTTTGCTAAAGAGGTCACTCCCCGTGAAGGGATCTCAGCTCTTTCCTTATCGAATGAGGTGCTGGATATTCATCAAGGAATACCACTATGCAAAGCAAGAACTAGAGCTACATTTTTTTTTAAATTTCGATTCTACAACATCTTGAGGTTTCTTTTTTTCCATTAATCTCATTAATGAAGTCCCATCATTTATGTTTCTAAACATCACAGAAAAGAAATGAAAATAGAACGTACGCTTATGCCATCCGCATTCGCCACGGGGCCCCGTCATGCACCGTTAGGTCACTTAACTAACGGCAGAGCGGGGGCTGGAGTAGTGCGGGTGCAAAACATAAGCAACATTTATTATATATCATATATATATATATATATATCATTCGTCTCACGCAGTTATATGATCACATCATAGAACCAAGCAGCAGAAGTCAACATATGAAATATTGGATATACTAGGAGGTCCGTGTTTTAAATTCATCCAGTAATGAAAAACACGGATTCCATGGTCGTGATGAATAGCCAAAACCACATCCCTAGACCCCTATGAGAGCGGCAAGAAACCCTGCCAATTCTAGAGTTAGGAGACCCGGTCTCGACTCCTCGAGATGGCCTCCCACTGGACTCTAGAACCCGGTTACTTGTGCTCTCCGCCCTTGGTCTATCCTAATGCGGAAAAGTAAATAATATATATCAATGGTGACATCATCCTCAACCCGGAAGTGTCCCAATAAAAGAATATTACATGCAAATTTTACATAAATGAAAATTGAAAAACTCTCATCTCTCGCAAAAAACCCCGGCTATTCAATCACGACGATGCAATATAACATATCATAGCAACACATAACATCACATGTCATCAACGTAAGTAAATATGCATATCCCAAATTTCGTTGACGTATAGCAACGAGATCGGGGATACACCACATATTACACTTACGATCGCAGAAAAGAAATGAAAAACTACAATATTTAGAATCCACAAATAGCTTAGACATCATAAACTCGGAATATCTCATATTCCGAATTTCGTGCCTAACTTATAAACTTTGGATTTTAGTCTCAAATTGAAAACTCTTTTCAATAACTTAGTCGGGTAATTCAACAAGATTCCCGACTAACATAATCGAATACTCGTCGGGAAGTTTAGTAGATGGCTGTACCCCCAATGCCGACGACGAAATGCACTTAGGCGGAACACCGTGGCCGCGAGCACCCGAGTGGAAGCTATTGGAAACGGGGTTCTCCTACAGTCACTTGGTCGGGGCAATGGAGCATGGCTATCTTGTAGAGTTATCCGGCGAGTGTACGCATACTATACGCGATTGCGATAGAGTTTTGATCCAAATCAAAACTCCATGGCAATCGATTAATAGAGACTAAATTGCTAGATTTACAATTAGCTAACTAGTTTTCATAAAACTAATTAAATGTGGATTCCATATATTGTATCATATATCAAATTTAAACCCGAAACGATGTTAAAACACGATTACGAAACACTCCGAATAGCCCTAATAGAAAAGTTAACATCACATGCAAACTGGGCTAAACAAACATAACCTGAAACCCGAGAACTAACACCCCAGAACACAAAAGAAATACGAGGCCAAACAAGATGAACAGGACCGGCCAGGCCGGCCAAAATAGCTTTCTCACCGGGTCATTTTTGGAATTTTGGTCTTGAATTTCTCTGGTGTTCTAGTTAAATCATATGTAAGCTTCTGCAGTTATTTAAAAAAAATTCAGAGACTTCTAAAAAAATCGACAGAAACTTGATTTCGCGGGTTACAGTTTCGGGGTTGTTTCGTTTTTGTAATTTTAAAAAAATCGTCTAATCTTATATCTTTGTCTCCGATACCATGAAAGTGTTTATTACCAACACCACAGGGTTTTATAAGCATCAAGCATTGCATTTTAAAAAAATTTGGGGTGCTAATTAACACTAACCTAGAATCTAAACTAGATAATTAGGCTTTTAGCTTGATATCAAGAAAACTACATAAAGAGAATGAGGCTACAACCTTTTTAGACCGTGTCCTTCTCTTCAGAAGCTCCGTGTAGTAGTCTATGCGACTCCACTAGACTCCACTTGAAGTTGGATCGATCTTCCTTTGCGATCTTCGTGCCGAAGATGATCCACCCGAAACTCCGCTAATCCAAGCTACCTCTTCATTAAACTCTTTAGTGAAGGAAACATACTACACTTAATTGCTAAACAAGTGTAGGATGATGAAGTAGGGGTTCTAAACTCACTAGGGTTCTCACAAGCTTAAGGTTTCACAACTCATGTGAGGGATTGAGCTTGGAGATGATGGTGAGGAGGAAGAAGGAGAGCTAGAGAGCAAATGAGCTCATATCAAGAAAAAGGAACAAGTGTGAATCAAATTGTGTAGAATGGCTTTACATTTTACTTCACTTATTGAAGCATACAATTCTCATCAATAAAGAATTGTCACCATGCTTCAATAGTGTGAAGTAAATGAATAAAAAAATACACAAGCCATGCTACACCCATTCCACCAAAGTCTCCCTATTTTCCACCTCATCATTTCTATTTTCCAAAAATAGAAAATGCCATGCTTCATTTTAATATATATATATATACATATATCAAATATATATATTAATATATATATTAAGAAAATAATTAGTGAACAATAATATTTGTTAATATATAATTATATCAATTATAAATATATATCATATTATTAAATTAACACTTGATTCAATAATCCGGTTATATCACATATAATCTACTAATATCATTTATCTGTATACCACATTATCAAATCAACACTTGATTCTATAATCCGGTTATATCACATATAACCTGACCGATAACCGATAACCGCCAGATTAGAATACGGTATCTCATACTCGTATTCAATCAGGCCCCTGCACATATCAGCATATGTGCCCTATTTCGTTTCGCTTGAACTAGGAAACCTCTATGTGGGACTCTAAAGACTTGTTAATACGCCAGCATTAGGTGATGGTCTCATCAGTCACCCACAAGCCGTCAGCGGTACTAGCTGGACGTAACGGCTACCCAGGTATTGAGCGATTAGAAGATCAGCAAGCAAGCTTATCCAAAATCTCATAAAGCCTATAAGTAACACTTACCGTACAGTCCGGTCTATTCGTCTGATATGCCGCATATCGAGTCTAGGGGTGGAATCGTCAGACCCAAGTAACTAGATAAGTCATGCCGATATATGGCTTATAACGGTTCGAGAAACTACTGATAACCATTACCAGTAAATCTCATCAGCCCTGGCCAGTGACTTACTGTTATAGCCGATCGAGTATAGCGCAACATCAACTGCCAATACCGGAAGAGACGAAACCCTTCCGATCGCTCATTGCCTCCATGTGACTCGGTACTGTACCCAAAATCCATCTGTTTGCACGACTCCTTTGAGCCGTGGTAGGGAGGAAATCAAAGCACAGTGGGAACCACACAAGATTATATGACGATCTCGGGTCTACAGACTAACCTGTACCAGTGTCACCAGAGAACTGCTATCTGATGATAGGTATAGTACCAACTAGGAGTTCTCGACGAGTCCTGTTCTGTGTACCCATTCTCTAATGAGCACCTGTGTACAATCTTTGATGTCAAACACCAATGGTTATGGGATCAACCATCGCCCCATATAGGGTCAAGAAATGTACATACTAGTCTACTCTGGAATATCTATGCCCTGTCTCGATACTCCTTCGATTAGGAACAATTAAAGGATGTACTTGTAAACTACACAAGTCCCAGTAGTATGATCTGCATCATAGTCCTGGTAGTCAAGCAAACATCCTAAGGGCTTTATGAACATGTATCAGAGAGACAGTATAATAATACTAGTGTACATGTTAAGATAAAGAGCAACCAGATAGCATACTATTATGCCGAGCAAGAAATTCCTTTATATATATATGTTCAAGCATCCACTATATCATACAATAATGGCATTTATGGCATACATATTCCTAACAGGAGATGGCCGGAGGAGGAGGCTCGTCGGTGAGGTGGTGGTGGAGTTTCGGGTATCGGCCATAAGGGAGTTGGGCTCGTGGTGGTTGGTCGATGGAGGTGAGGCAATAGCGATAATTGGCGGCGATCACAGCTGAAGAAAGAGGAGAAGGAAGTGTGGTGGTAATGGGTTCGTGGTGGTGGTTAGCTCGAGCTGAAGGAGGAGGAGCTGGTGGTGTTGTCGGTGATGATGAGTGAAGACAAGGGGAGCGAGCGAGATGGGTTAAGGAGTGAGAAGGGCTCAGTGTTGAGGCAAGGGTAAGGCGAGGACGTGAGGGAGCGGTTCTCATAACGAGAACGAGAGAAGGGGAGCCATTAGAAGGATGTGATTTGGTGGAGGGGATCGCGAGGGAGTTGGCGAGCGGGGTGCGGGGTAGTTGGCGAGAGGGCGCAGGTCAAGTGGAGGTGGGCGTGGTCGTCGCGGCGTGGGAAGAGGGGGAAAACGTTGGTAAAGAGTGGGAAAGAAAGAAGCAAGGAAGAAGAAGAAGAAGAAAAGTGGGTGAGTTGGGTCGGGTCGGGTATGTCGGGTCGGTTGGGTTGTGGGTAGAATTAAGTTGGGTCGGGTAGGTAGATTTAGATTAGGAAAAATAAATAAATATAATAATAAAAATATATTTGAAAATGAAAATAGGAAAAATCTAGAAAAATACGGAAAATTTTATATACTGGAACTGGGGATTTACAGTATAGTACTATCTAGAAGTTCTCGGTGAGTTCGTTTAATGTACCCACTCCCAGTGAGCACCTGTATATGATCTTAGTTGCCCTAGAACAATGGCTGTGAGACTAACCATCGGCCCTCATCGAGGTCTAGAAACATATACACCAGTCTACTTCGGAATATCAATGCCCTGTCTCGATACTCCTATAACTAGGGATATTTAAGGATGTGCATATGGACTACCCAGCCCCTACATGTATGATCGCTATCATAACGCGATTAGTCAAGCAATAATTCTACGGGCTTTATCAACATGTATTAATGATACATAATAACAACTAAAATATATACACATATAAAGATAAAAACAAACCAAATAGCATACTATCATATCGAGTAAGATTGTCCTATACATACATATGTCCAAGCATCCACTATATATTCATATATACAATAATGACCTCTAGGGCATATATATCCAAAAATCTTCCACTTGCATTAAAGTCATAAATTGACGTATCGAGTACCCAACATCTGCTCTAGGGCCAGTTGTTGACGTATCGTGTACTCAACATCTCAAATAGTCTCTCAAACTATGCTTGATGGAGGGCCTTGGTGAATGGATCCGCTGCGTTCTCTTTTGTATCTACTCTCCGAACCTCGATCTCCCGGCGATCTACGATCTTCCTAATAAGGTGATACCACTTCAAGATATGTCTGGATTTCTGATGGGACTGTGCTTCCTTGGCTAAAGTCATAGCCCCATTGTTGTCGCTGTTGGGTTATGCCAGCACCCTGGCCATCTACCATCACCGTTTGCCAAACAAAAATTTTATAAACTGGCGCTAAAACAACCCGATAACCCGGATCTACCATAAACCTATAAGCTAGCAAACTAAAGAGAAGTTAGAATGGTTATACCGAATGATCCGTATCCTTCGGTCTTCTACCATCTTCATAAGCTTCTTAAGACGTCATGGATCAAGTTTGGCCTCCGGCCTCCCTCCATCGAAGATGATCCACCTGAGGATTTGTAATTCGAGCTCCAACCTCAAAACCAAGATAACTAGGGTACGTAGTTCGCTAAACTAGATAACCTAGAGGATGTAGAGTCTAATGATGAATTAGTTTGTCTCAAAATACCCTAGGTTTTTTAACACATGAGATATTAAGGATTTGAGGAAGAAGAAGAGAGCTTGGAGGAGATGAGAGTGTTGTGAGTAGCAACCATCAAAAAAATGGCTAAGTGTTGTGAACTCAAGAAAACTCAAGCATACCAAAATATCTCACAACACAAATAAATCAAGAATGCTTCAATAGTAACACATGAGTCACCAAGTGAGTCATGCTTCATTTAATGTAAATAACACCTCATCTCCTCCACCTCAATAACCATTTAATCTAAATGGTTAAAACACAAATGTGGTGCTTCTTCAAGAACCACCTTGTAATAAATTACAAGAATACCCCTCACCGTATATACATACTCGTATCCGTATTACGAAAAAATACGAATACAAAGAGACGAAAATAATCCAATAATATAATACTAGGATCCGGCTTAAACCAAAGCCCACTAGTATTATCCGTCCGAATCATGATACGTGCACAAATGCATGTATATGATCGAACCATGCCGTAATACCATACAGCCTCTACATTGTTTCGCCCAAAGCAGGAAACCCCTCTATGTGGGACTCTAAAGAATCGTCAATACGTTGGCAGTGGGTTCAACTAAAAGCACGTCAGCGGCACTAGCTGTACGTAACGGCTACCCAGGTATTGAGCGAAAGGAAGGCCGATGAGCAAACTCATCTGAACCCCTACTAAGCCTGTTTGTGACAATCTTCGTACAGTCCGGTCTGTTCATCTAAGAGTATCGCATATCGGGTCTAGGGGGTGGATAAAGTCAGACCCTTAATAATGCGATATTTCATGTCGGTATGAAGCCCATCACCTACTGAGAAACTACTGATCCAAATCAGTAATTCTCGTCTACCTTGGCCAAGGATTTCTGCTGATGGCCACCCATGCACTGCGCGACATCAACCCCCAATACCGGGAGAGACGAATCCCCGACGATCAGCTCACTGCCTCCATGTGGCTCGGGACTATACCAAACTAAAACCTGTTTGAATGACTCCTTTGAGCCGTGGTAGGGTAGTAATCAAAGCACAGTGGGAACTCACACAAGACAAATGATGATCTCAGATCGACAGACTAACTTCTACACATGTCACCTGGGAACTGGTATCTGACAATATGTATAATACCAAGTAGCATTTTCCCCGCGAGTCCGTCCAGTGTACTCATAACCTAATGAGCGCCTGCATACTATCTTAGGTGACAAACTGACACCAATGGCTTGTGAGACCGGCCATCGCCCCTCGTCGGGGTCTCGATAAGTACACACTAGTCTACTCTGGAGTATTGATGCCCAGTCTCGATACTCCCTCGGCTAATGACATTTAAGGATGTGCTTATAGACCACCCATATCTCACGTATATGATCGCCATCATAATGCTGGTAGTCAAGAAAGAATCCTATAGGCTATATCATCATGTAATAGTGATTTATAATACCATATAATGCATGTACATAATGATAAAGACAAACCAGATAGCATATTATCATTTTGAGTAAGACTGTTCTATCCGTATAGGTCCTCCCTCAATCATCATAATCACATGCCAGCGATTACAATAATTGTCTTGAGGGCACTATAGTCAACAATCCCTCATTTGCACTTAAGGCTAATTATTGCGGTGTCACATACTCACAGCCCGTGTGATACCGAACACCCAACTTCTCTACTAATTAGTCTCACAAAACACGTTTGTGAAACTATTGTGTTCGAGAAATAGCCTCAATGAGTGGATCCGCTCTAGTTTCTATCTTTATCTCTCTATATCTCAACTTCGCGGAGAAAGACTATGTCCTGAAATGAGCAATACCTGTCTTAGATGTCTAGATATCTGATGGGACCCAGTTCATAAATGAACTCCAAATCCAACAAACATCTTAGACTGTATCATCTACTAAATTTAATCAGTATCTTATGCCATGCCTTCCACAGTATCCGCTTGGACCATCTGTCCTACATACTGCCCCTCAAAAGAGGGAAAACTATAACTCTGACCGCCACTCTGTTATCCAGGTCACCTTGGAAGCCTGAAATGATAACCGCCTCCTGAAGGAGGCTACTGTTACCATATACCAAGAAGATCTATTTATGTTCATAACTGCTTCCTAATGTTTCTCCAGGATTGGATTAATATATACTTATTGCAGCCTGTGCAAAATCAATATCTGGTGTTGTACTTGACATCTCATGATTTATTTAATTTTCTAAGCAAATGATATGCCAGTCATGCAAATCCCTTTCCTCATCAGTCTAAAAGACATCTCTTTAGAGGGTGACTCCATCACCTGCGGGTACACCACTACGCCAGGAGTCATCCATTCTAAAACGCTTTAGAATAGTGTTAAGTACCCAAATTCGGACACTTCCCAAATCTAAATCTAAAACCATAGATCTAATTACCAGAATCCCTGATATTTTATCTATATCCTATGTGGAGAAACACCTTGTGACAACCACAGTATAACCGATCATAGTATAGGAAGATCTCTTCCTATTAAGTGCATGTCGTCCAAATACCAAGACATCACTCCCTACTATCTTCTTACCAGATCCATCTGTTATTCTGATGAAGTCAAACTCTATGATTGTCACATAAAAAATAGATGATCTATATTCTCTATATCTGATTTAGTCTATAAATAGACATAAGCTACTTGCCCACTATGCTTCCGCTGCTCCCACTAACTACAACAACTTTCTGGCAGAGTCATATACACGTGCACTTCTAAAGCTAATTTAGAACGACGTTATATTCATCCTCCTGCCAGACCTCATAGTCTAGAACAGCAATAGTGGTAAGTTTGGGTAATCAAAAACCTCCCTGTCACCGTCTTTAAGGAGACCGAAGTATCTCTCGGGCGCCTGAGGTTATCCACTAAATCTGTAGAGTGGCTAATGGTCGTCAAAACCATTTGAATCTTTAGGTTCTAAATTTTCAGTAATCGTTTGTGGTTCTGGAATCACTTCCAGTTCTATCATACTCCCACTAATGTTTTCTGAAAAGAATCCATTTTACTAAAACTAGTGGCGAGTCGAGAACAATATAACTATTGATCTTCCAGATGGTAGAATGTTATCCCTCGTCAAAGCCCGAAATAACCCAAAATCTGCCATTACTGAAACGTGCCTAGAGTTTATCCGGATTCTGGTTTTAAGCATAAGCCGGACAACTCTATATATCTTAACATAGTTAAGATATGAATCCATTCTATATATCCAATATAGAAACAAAGGCACAAATTTAATTGGAACCAGATTCAAAAATCATGCAGCCGTTTCCAGTGCATATCAACTAAATGGAAGGAGGCCAAACAGCATTACTCATCAAGGAATGCATCCACGTATGAGTAACCTGAAAGAGAAGCAAGTTCTTAAAAACTATTACTTACAATGGAATACATAACATAAGTATCTACATCTTCGATCACCTTGATGAATCCTGATACTTGCAACATATGGTTCTCTAATTTATTCTTATACCTATAACTTCTCAAAATTTGGACCTTGTATTTCAACTAAATACTTATCTAAAACTAGAGAAGTCATGAGTAAATAGAATATAGTACGAATACCAACCCTTTTGTCCTAACGGACATCGGACAACATACAATACTTTTTATAAATCCACTGAGTTTAACAACTCAAACCCTGTGCGTCGAAGGTTGAAAACTGTACTATGGTTAAGAAGAATTACACCGTTGTTGAATACATCTTACCTAACCATCAACTGATATAGGTAAATGTGATAGACATAATTTCAAAAAGTTATATCTCACTTTATAAAATAAACGTACAGATATATCAGTTTGAAATTGGTGCATAACGACGGATATTCAAAACCAAATATTTGTCGTCGGGCAAAACCCAGGTGATTTCCTCAAATATCATAAATTACAAAGAATTCCGATATGTAGAGGATCTAATCACCCAATTCCCAATATTTTACTCCCACTCAGCATCTGCAACGCCATACAGATGTGAGAATCAAATCTGGTAAATACATACACTGGAATTAGAATCTAATTGGGAAAACCGTTTTTACTTAACACCGCACAATAAAACCGAAACATGAAAATGTTTTAAAGGGGTAAGCGGATATTCCTAGTAATGCCACTTTCATTATCCAGATTCATGACAGTAACCGTATACTTTCTTGCCCTCACTCCAATCCCTTTATAAGTCTTTACTTATTATCTTCTGTACACCACACTCAGGCTAATTGATTTTCTTCCTTCCCTACCTTTCGGCACCAGCCTATGGTTTAGAATAAGACTATCCAATAAGCGCAATATGTGTACTCTCCAAATACTAGTAGCCCTCGCAACCTGAGAGAAGGTAAAGATAAAAGACAACCGTATAATCCTTATTCAATTTCTCCCGAACAGGAAACCATTCTCGAACTGGAACAGGTTCTTTGAGTTCGTATGTAACTATATGATGGCATACCTAAGCAATATGGATCTTCGTATTGACACAGAGTGTTCCAGAGAAATGCAAAGGTGATATAGGAGTGGCTGGGGTATATGCTGTTTCGTCGTGAATGATAGCAGTCGCAATTTCCTTTGCCCTTTATCTAATCCCTTTATATGTCTTTACTTATTAACTTATGTACACCACACTCAGGCTAATTGGTTTTCTTCCTTCCCTACCTTTCGGCATCTGTCTATGGTTTGGAAGAAGACTATCCAATAAGCGCAATAGGTGTACTTTCCTAATACCAGGAGCCCTCGCAACCTGAGAGAAGGTAAAGATAAAAGACAACTGAATAATCCTATTCAATTTTTCCAGAACCAAAAACCATCCTCGAACTTGAACAAGTTCGTTTGAGTTTGTATGTAACTATACGATGGTATATCCAAGAAATATGGATTGTCGTAGTGATACGGAGTGTTATGGAGAAATGCAAAGGGGATGTAGGAGCGGCAATGATATATGCGACTAAATGACAATCCAAAAGCCAAAGTGTTTTTAATTAGGTTCGGTTAACTTGGTTCATGAGTTTTTAAGGTCAGGCCATGGTCGCTGCTAAAGAGAGATTGATAAAAAACACTCAGCATACACTCTAATCTAGATTAGATTAGTTAATTACTTTATCTAATCAGGATGCCTCCCACTGTTTCCTCAAATTCTCCTTCAAACCCTAAAAAGAGAATTAGTCGGGATCATCTAAAATCACCCGAGGAGTAACACCTACTCATCAGTGGGAATCGGTATCCAACTATCATCGCATGATAACTTGATGGAAGCCACTCAAGTCACGACACTCCAGAAGGTATGCGCATGCTTGGCAAGTTTCCTGTATATTTGAAACTCCCGATGTGGTTTTTACCCCTAACGGTTTATGACCTTGACTAGGTCAACAAAACATTAACTGCTAGTCAAGTTCAACCCGACATTTTCTTGATTGCATTAAACCCACCCATATATGCCCTTGACTAGGTCAACAAGGCTGCACGACTGTCCTAACCAATCGCATTTACAATGCACAGAAAAGTACCACTTAGCTATCATACACTACGCCTTGACTAGGTCAACAAACGCAGCACGAATACTAAATAATACTAATCTGAAATGACGGAAAGCTATGGATGGTTTTTGGTGAAAAAACTTTAACGTAATGAACTTGATATTGTTGAAGGAACCGAGTGGTTCTACAAATATATAGTGGTGCAAATTTTTGCTAAAGAGGTCACTCCATGTGAAGGGATCTCGGCTCTTTCCTCATCAAACAAGGTGCAGGATATTCTTAACTGAATACCACGATGCAAAACAAAAGAATCGATAATAGTGAAGTTATTACGATGACGCAAACTTTTACTCAAGAGGTCACTCCCGGCTGATCCATATAAACGCACTCTTCCAAACTTCTATTTAGAAAAGCCATTTGTTAGTCCACCTTCCAGATTTCATAGTCATGGAAGGTAGTGATTAGTATAAAATATTGCACATTTGAATGAATATTTTCCCCACTATTGTTAAGTACTAAAATATGTTTATTGTAATTATAGAACATATGAGGGTTTTTGTGTAAAAAGTTATTATCATATGTTTCTACATTATAATTAACATAATAAGGGAAAATAAATGCATATAATATTTATATAAAATATTAGTAATTAAAATATGCATATATATCAAATATTTCTAATCAATATTCTTAACATATAATATCATATAAAATGGTTAGGAAAATATCTCAAAAATACCAAATACTACTAGCACTATGACTTGAGATATTGTGCAGATATTAGATCAGGACTGGAATCCAAGAGATCCGAGATTTCAGAATCAAATCTGCCAGAATATTGAAGCAAATCGAGAAATCTAGCAATGACAGAAACTCAGAGCATCATTATCAGATTATAGACATCTAAAGAATCTCCAAATATTAAAACAAGACAGTACAAAAAATTCCAGAACTTGATCCCACCAAAGAGCTATGGTTGGGCGGCCAAATGCAAGGATTTGCGGCTGATCCGTGTCTTAAGTAGGGCCTTAGGATGTGATATTTTGTGGTTTTGATCGTATCAAAATATAATCACAGATGGTATCTAGGATTTCTAGTTTCTGTGACTATATATAGGACCGAGAGCTTCACATCTAAAATTATCAAACTAAAGAGATCAAGAAGTCTAAAGCGATCCACGCATCCAGATGATCATCAGCTAGTCATCTACCTCCATCAATAGAGAGAGCGAGAGCAAAAACTATGGTTCTTTGTAATCTACTTTCAAAAAGGAGAGTTGTATGAAATAGTTGATTAATAAAGATAGATCTTAGTTTATTTCTTTTCGTATTTACTTTCTGCACTTACTTTCTGTATCTTAATCATGTTTTCACTCTTCATCCTTTCTTCTAAATCTCAAACCATAAGCGAGTAATTATTAGCTTGCTAGGGTTCGTAGGCTAGGGTAGATCAATGGATGATAAAATCATTTAACTTCTTTTATAAATTTTAAAGTCTATAAACTTTACCAAAATAATTGTTAATATTCTTATTGGGCGCGCTACCAATTTATTGCTAGTTACGACCATGATTTGAGATTGGTTTAACACTTGTTTTGTTAGGGGATAGACATGAATAGAGATCAATGCAAGAACAAGGGTTAAGAGTGGGGAAACCCTAGTTTCTTCCAAAAGAACCCTAATTTACATTCATCACTATCGATCTAGTTTTAAACTATTAAAAGATAAAATGAGTCATTTTTAATTATTCATCCATTACTTTTAAGTCCTATGAACCCTACAAGTCTCTTCTTAATAAATCTTACATCCGTAACTATAACCAATCATCCATCTTCCATCAACTCGTCTAAATCAAGAAAAAGGTTCGTGTTTCCCTATGGACGACCCATACTCATCGCAACTAGCTACTAGCGACATCGTCTTGATTGCGGTTATTTACAATACTTTTTTTAACGATCAATCAAATGGCACCGTTTCTGGGGAAACAACTGTAATTTTTTCTTGTTATTCGGGTTGATTTCTTATAAAATCCAGTAAACATATTATAAACGAGAACCAAAACCACATCTTGTGTATTTAACGATTATTGTGCGAATTTTGTAAGAGAATCTGGAGTAACTGGAGTAAGCCAACAGAGAGTTAGAGAATTTCTACGTAGCCCAGAGGAGCCTAGGGTTGCACTAAAGAAAATTTATCAAAAGAACACTCCATAGTGCGGCGGAACCGCGACGGAAGTGGGGGATTGGCGGTAGAACCGCAGTGGCCTAGTGGAGTTGGACGCACAAAATCCTCTGGTATCTTTATCAAATCTTTCTCTCTCCTCTAAAATCCAATATTCTGATTTTTCTTGCAGGATTCTTTGCAATTATCGCCGCTCAAAAATCTTTTTGTGTGTTTTGATATCGGTTTGTTTGTGCATATCTTAACCGGACATTAAGGGGAAATAACCCAAATCCAGATTAGGTTGGCATTTCATCACCCTTCTTATGCCCCACAAATCACAAAATAAGCATACTTTCACCCTACATTAATTAAAAATTATCTAGACCAAATATCTAAGGACTGTCGCGCTCAATTAGGACAGAGGAGGGTCGTGGGTAATCTATCGCTTATCTGCATCTCTCTTGTGGTGTCTAGGCAATTGTGAATAAGGAAAATGGTTACTTAATTAGGCCCGCTATTTTCGGTGATTTGTATAGCGGATACCTCCCACTTACCTGGTACTTACCTAGACACAAGAGCGATAAAGAGGTGATAGAAGATTGATCATGTGACTTGTCTTTTGGAAGTATAGGAGTGGTCTAGTGACTTAACTTAGGTGACCCTAGTTCTAGGGTTTGATTGTGCATTTTATGATTTGTTGAGTCAAGCCTTAAGTCCGACTTTTTTCAAAAACAAACCTTCTTAAAAAGAGTTCTCACATATCATACGCTGCCTCGTGCGCTAAACTCGCTTAGTGAATGATCGGCTAGACATGGTATTCTAGTGCCCGTCTTGTCCGTGTTTTTTTTCTATCGACTCCGAAGTCGGTACTTCTTCATCTTCTATTTCCCCTCCACCCACCACATCTTCTAAAATGGACGGATCTCCATCGGGATTTCATGATACCACCCTACGACCACCTGTAGGTGCGCAGAATCCATCCCGTATCTCTCTCCAAGAAAGATGCTACCCCATATGTGGACCCCTTCCTACTTGTCTTTCTCTTCCACCGGCCAATGGAGTTAATTTTGAAATTAAACCGCACTTCATCAACTTATTGCCCAAATTTCACGGGCGTGAATCCGAAGACGCATACATTTTCATAACTAAATTCGAAAACGTATGTGCAATGATGAGTACAACACAACTTTCTGTGGATGCTATGCGATTACGTCTTTTTACTTTTACCTTGTGCGATTTAGCAGAAAAATGGCTTTATAGCACTGTCACGCATTCTATCGCTAAATGAGACGAATTCTTTATAACATTCCTTAAGAAATTTTATCCCAATCACAAAACCGCCCGTGTTCGAAGTGAGATTAACCAGTTTACCCAACTTCCCAATGAACCATTCTGGAAATGCTTTGAACGGTTTAGGATCTTCTTGTACAATGCCCCCATCACGGAATTGATAGATGACAACATTGCTGAATTATATATGATGGTGTTAATCCTTCCACGAAACAGATGCTTGAAACCATTTGTCAATGCCATTTCATGTCAAAAGACAATGGCGATGTTTGGCAATTTCTGGAAGATTTCGCCGAACAAACCTCACAATGGGAGAGCGTTAGACCAACTTCATCTTCATCTAGGGCAGGTATCGATTAGCTCAATGTTTCCATCGCTGTGAAAGCCGAAATGGCCGCGAAAAAAAAGAAACTCGAAGCTATTGAAAACAAAGTATCACCAACCTCCCTAAACCAAGTTACGCTCCCCAAAACCGTGTGTGGTTGCTGTTTTGACACATCATATTTAACGAAAGAATGTCTTTTGAATCCTCCATCTTAAGGTCATGAAAAAACCAATGCTGCTTTTCAGCAAAAACCTAGAAATGACCCTTATTCATCCACTTATAATCAGGGATAGAGGAATCACCCTAATTTCGCTTGAAATCAAAACCAGTCTCAAAATCAAAATCGGTTCCCAAGCCAAAATAATTATCAAAGCCTTCCTCCACAGCAATATCATCCACCACAACAAAATCAGCACCCCTTTCAACCGCAATCTTTTCAAAACCCAGCCAACAATTTTGATCCTTATAATAATATTTCGACGGCCGGTACAGATAAAACCTCTGCGCTCGAACGTAACTTAGAAACGTTCATTAAACAATCCACGCAAACGACGGCTAATTTAATATCTTCTATCCAAATGTTAGTGCAACATATTGCTTCCCACAGTGAAATCATAAAATCGATAGAAGCACAACTTGCACAGTTAAATGCCGTGATGAGCGAGAGAGAGAAATGGAGACTTCCATCTCAACCTCTACCAAATCCCGGCCACTCACAAAGCGCGAATATCATCCTTCAAAATCATAATGTGAGTGTCGTAACTACGTTGAGATCGGGAAGAGTGCTGAATAACAATATTTGTGAACAAGTTGAAGTCGATGATATTGATGAAACCCCGGCTACTACTTCTACTCCTATTTCGTCTAATCCAACATTTTCTTCCAAGCCTATTCTCCGTTTTCCACTAGGCTCGAATTCTCATCCCACTTCCTTGAAGGAATTACCATCTACAACCATCCCAAATCCAATTTTGGGATCCACTCCATCCCTACAAACTTCTCCTCAAAAGTTGGACCCAACCTTTATTGATAAAGCTCCTTTTCCACACAGGTTGAGGGTCAACAGACCAAGTCCCCAAATGGAGAAGATTATGGATATTTTCAAGAAAGTTAACATAAATATTCCTCTCCTAGATGCTATCAAACAAGTTCCTTCTTGTACGAAAATTTTAAAGGACTTGTGCACTTGGAAGAGGAAAACTCAAGTACCTAAAAAGGTTTTCTTAGCGAGTAATATGAGCAATTCTCTTACACAATTGGTGCCCACGAAACGTAAGGACCCCGGTTGTCCAACAATATCTATAACTATTGGGGATAAAAATATCAATCGTGCTCTACTCGATTTAGGTGCTAGTTTTAACTTGCTTCCGCATTCGGTTTATGAGCAATTTGGGATCGGAGAGTTGAAACCTACGCATTGCACTTTCCAGATGGCTGATCGATCTATTACCCAATCTCGGGGTGAGCTAGAGGACGTGTTAATCAAAGTTAGGGAATTTATAGTCCCTGTGGACTTTATAGTTATAGATACAAAGCCTGTAGCGAACCCACGAAACCAAATACCGGTGATCCTCGGTCGACCTTTCCTAGCAACTTCAAACGCGATAATCAATTGTCGTAACGGTTCAATGAACCTGTCCTTTGGGAAGATGACAATTGAGCTTAACATCTACAAGGTAGGAAGTCAACCCTCCAAACCCTATGCTCATGTATGTTCTGTCGAAAAGATAGCTTCTGACAGTTGCGAATTTGAGGAGCTTCACGATAATGATCTCGACGCCACTAGTGCGTTATGGTTTAATCCTACTGTTTATTATACACGTGAAGACCCTTCTGTCGACAAGTCCACACTTAAGTCTGAACCCTTTGACTTGTCGAATGATTTAGTCGAGCTATCCAAGTTTCATAACACTCTTTCCGATGAGATTATCATTCGGAATCTTGATGAAAGTTTTGAAGATATTTTTGCCGAAGAACTCGCATTCCTAGAAGACATGGGAGTTGTGATGAATCAACCCCTATCCAAAAAAGTTGAACTGCCATCCCTTCTTCTTATCAAAAACAAGAATGCGAGTATTGCACCACCACTGTTCCGACTCTACCAACCGAGAAGTAAACCCGATCGATTACGCCTCTTACCTCCCCACTTCTGCACATCTATGATCTTCCACCAACCATGGTGTTATATTGATAAAATATTCGAATGGTTGGTGTTGACTTTTGGTCTTTGTAAAGTTTTGTATAGACCAATAACTTTACCCCCTCTTGTAATGTTTAATACCGTTTTACTCAAGTTTAGGGGGGGAGAAAAATATTTTGGCTCTTGAAAGAAAAACAAATTTTTAAAAAATTGTGAGCCAAAAATATGTTTGGGGGAGGATTTCACTGTCATTAACTCTTGTCCCCGTTACTAACCTTTTCTCTCAAATCTACAGGTTTTAAGCTTAACAGATGACATCAGTAAGGACACTGCTGCAAATAGATTTGGGGGAGATTTGTGCTTATTCACGCATCATTTTTTGCATTATACTAAATAAAAGCACAAAAAAAAATTGATAATGAAAGTTAGAAAGTGAAAAATACATATGATAGGAAGGAAAAGTTTAAGAAAAGCAAGAAAATTAGATGTTTTATAACGAAACTAGTAATAGGTATTCATGAGCTGTTGTCCCAAGGGTTAGTAAGATGAACCGAATCACTAATCTAAGAATAGAAATAAATTTGAAAAATAGTCCCTATTCTTGAGTTCAAACATCTGAACGTTGATACCCTACTATATGCACTTGCACACATCTTAAAACTTAGGATAGTAGAGGATATCTTGAAATGCTCTTGTCTAAAAGCCTTAGTATGAAGGAAAATAAATATATAGACAAAAAAATAGATGAAAAAAATGGTGAAGAAAAATGAACACTGGTTTTGTAATTACTTAAGTCGGCATAAAAAAAATAGCGAGGGTGCTTTATTACCTAGTGTCTTAAACCAACTGGTTTGGGAGACACTGCTATGCCTTAGGTGTTATAAGATGAGGATATTGCTAATTACGCCAAAAAGAGTGAGCACATTTGGTAATCGGTTGGTCAGTAACTCAAAAAGTATTAACGGTCGCATGAAGAATGTGTGATCAATTCCATCTATAAAATATCCACCGACTAAAAAGTACTATGGAAGATGGACAAGAGTATGATAGCTTGAATTGAATTCTCTAAATGTAGAGATGTCTTTTACACACACGTAAGGGTATATGATATATGTTTGAAAGAAAGGTATGGAGGAAGACTAAAGGCGGTGTTTTATTGAGGGATGATGTGATTTCTAATATCTTTTCATAACTATTAAGATAGGGCTCATGGCAACTAAAATGATAGTGTAGTTAGAAACTCTTATTTTCTAGTTTTTTCTTGTATATGTTCCTTATCTTTGTATGTAACTTTCATCTTCTCTCTTTTATTATGAGATTTTGTGGGTGTAATCCACTGAAAACCCTCAGGAGACAACAATCCTCCTACTAGAGACACCTACATGTTTAAAGGCTTGTTGCACGTGCTAAGTGCAATCGTGTTGCCTACGAAAGTGTGCTGAGTTTTTCTTTTTCTTTTTCTTCTTTTTCTCTTTAATAACTAGTTTGCTCGGGACGATCAAAGTTAAGTTTGAGGGTATTTGATTAGTATAAAATATTGCATATTTGAATGATTATTTTCCCCATTATTGTTAAGTACTAAAAGGTGTTTATTGTAATTATAGAACATATGAGGGTTTTTGTGTAAAAAGTTTATTATCATATATATCTACATTATAATTAACATAATAAGCGAAAATACATGCATATAATATTTATATAAAATATTAGTAATTAAAATATGCATATCATATCAAATATTTCTAATCAATATTCTTAATATATAATATCATATAAAATGGTTAGGATAATATCTTAAAAATACCAAATACTACTAATACTATGACTTAAGATATTGTGCATATATTAGATCAGGATTGGAATCCAAGAGATCTGAGAAGTCGGAATCAAATCTGCCAGAATATTGAAGCAAATCGAGAAATCTAGCAACGGCAGAGACTCAGAGCATCAATATCAGAATATAGACATCTAGAGGATCTCCAAATATCAAAACAAGACAGCACAAAAAATTCAAGAACTTGATCCCACCAAAGAGCCGTGGTTGGGCGGCTAAATGCAAGGATTTGAGGTGGATCTGCGGCTTATGTAGGGCCTTAGGATGTGATATTTTGTGATTTTGATCATATCAGAATATAATCACAGATGGTATCTAGGATTTCTAGTTTCTGTGACTATATATAGGACCGAGAGCTTCACATCTAAAATTATCAAACCGAAGAGATCAAGAGATCCAAAGTGATCCAAGCATCCAGGTGATCATCAGCTAGTCATCTACCTCCAAAAAGAGAGAGAGAGAGAGAGAGCAAAAATTAGGGTTCTTTGTAATCTACTTTCAAAAAGGAAAGTTGTATGAAATAGTTGATTAATAAAGGTAGATCTTAGTTTATTTCTTTTCGAATTTACTTTCTGCACTTACTTTCTGCATCTTAATCATGTTTTCACTCTTCATCCTTTCTTCTAAATCTCCAACCATGAGCTAGTAATTCCTAGCTTGTTAGGGTTCGTAGGTTAGGGTAGATCAATATATGATAAAATATTCAACTTCTTTTATGTTAGTGTATATGCCCTAGGGGCTATTATTGTATCATACTAGCTTATATATTACATAATGGAAGCTTGGGATATTCACAGTTATATTAACAGTCTTGCTCAACATGGTAGTATACTACTTGGTTTATATCTATCTTAATATGTGTGTACGTATTGATAGAGCCCTTAGGATCTTGCTTGACTACAAGCGTTGTGATGGCAGTCACACTAGTGGGGGCTGGGTAGTCTACAAGAACATCCTTTTTCAGGTCCCTAGTCGTAGGATTATCGAGACAGGGCATCGATACTCCAGAGTAGACTAGTGTGTAAGCTTCTCATCCCAGTTGGGGAGATGGTCTGTCCCACAGCCATCAGTACATCGTATTGGAGATAGTATACAGGTGCTCGTTGGGTTACGGGTACATCGGACAAGACTCGCAGGAAACTGTTGGTTGGTATTATACCCTTCGTCAGTTAACAGTTCCCAGGTGACATGAGTACAGCATAGTCCGCAGACGTGACACTGCTGCTTCGCCTCGAGTGTGTTCCCACTGTTCTTAGATTGCTACCCTACCACGGCTCAAAGGAGTCGTGCAAACAGGTAGCAGTTGGGTGCAGTCCCGAAGCACTTGGAGGCAGTAGCGGTTAGACATGATTCGTCTCTCCCGGTATTGGGAGTTGATATCGCGCTGTGTCTGGAGAGCCATTACGCAAAGTCCCTGTCCAGGGCAAGCGAGATTTACTGGTAGGTTTTCCAGTAGTTTCTCAAGGTGTAATGGGCTTCGCTCCGACATGACTTATACCGCTTTTAGGGGACCGACGCTTGCCACCCCCTAGGCCCGATATGCGATAGTCCTAGACGAACAGACCGAACTGTACGGAGATTGCCACATCAGGCTCAGTAGGAGTTTGGATAGGTTTCCTCATCGGCCTTCTTATCGACATCTACCTGGGGACCGTTACGTACAGCTAGTGCCGCTTGCGGTCTGTGGTTAAACCCACTGCCAGCGTAGTAGTCGAGTTTTTAGAGTCCCACACAGAGAGTTTCCATGCTTCGGGCGAAACGATATAGAGGTCGTATGGTTTTACGACAGGGTTCGGACGCATACGTGTTTTTATGCACGTACGATGTTCGGGCAGTTTTTACTAGCGGCTTTAGTTTAAGCCAGATTCTAGTATTGGATTATTGGATTTATACAGTCTCAATATTTCCGTGTTTTCACTGATAGGAGGGGCGTTCTCGTAAATTGTCGAGAAGCTTCTAGAAGGTTGATGACAAGGAGAGCTTAGGTGTTATATGCATTAAATGGTTTTGTGGCTCATGGTGACGATTCATCAAGAGAGTTAATGATGCATTAAATGTTTTTAATGACTCACTTGATGATTCATTATGTATTAAATGAAGCATGAAGATATTTGTGCAAAGAGATTTTTGTGCAAAATATCTTATGCTTCATATATACACACAAATGAGTTAATTCCATTTGATAATTATTATCACATTCTCTCTCCTCAAGCTCTCTCTCTTCAAACCCTAACCCTAACCTCTCATGTGTTGAGATCAAGGGTTAGCAAGACTAATTGATCCCTAATCCCATTCTATATCCCCTAGGTTGCTTTGATTAGCACTTTTATTAACCTAGTTACCTCAAGTTAGAGGTCAAGCTTGGAGTAGTAGCTCTCGTGTGGATCTTCTATCACAAAGAGGAGGCCAACGAGGAGGTGGTCAACGAGAAGAAGAAGGACTTGGTTCATTAGGTATAATCTTATTTCATAGTAGCTAATCCCTCCTATGATGTTGTTAGTTAGGGTTTGGCAAAGATCCGTAAGTTAGTCGATGTTAGTTTAGACAAAAATGATTGTTTTACCTATTCCGCCTCCCCGCAACTCGTGGGGTGTCTAACGTCGACTTACAGTGGTATCAGAGCCTCGCTAAACCATAACTAACTTGTTAGCAAAGTTGTTAGAAATTCGATCGCGAAATGAACCGGAAAAAACATCATTTTCACAAAGTTTCTGTCGATTTTAAAACGGAGTCTAAAAATTTTTCAGGGACCCTTAAAAATACAAGCAGGGAAATATAAGATTACTGGAGAAATTTAGGTTCCCAACTCGGCCAAACCGCCGCGGATCCACGGCCGATCCAAGCGATCCGCCGCGGATCCGCCGCCGAGTTGGCCCAAATTTCCCCAGCAACTCTTCTGTGTTGATTTTGGTTTTTCTGGGATGTTTTGTTTCTGCTCAAGTTTCAGGTGCACAGTGAAGTATTTGGAGTAGAATCATTTGTGTTTGCTTGATCGAAATTCTACGATGTTTGGCTAATTTGATTATATCTGTGATTTGTTTAATGTGTTCGTAAACCTCCCCTAACTGCTACTATGTCGGTTAGCAGTGGGTTGCACATTTCTGTAATGGTTTTTACTGTTTGTGTTTGTGGACTTGTTGGATTGTCGTGAATGAATAGCCGGGGATGTGAGACGAGTGTTTCTTTCATTCAAATGTAATTTGTAAATTGTTGTAATATTCTTTTGCGGGGCACTTCCGGGTTGAGATTGTAGCCACCGTTGTATTATTTCATTTACTGATTTTTGCTCCTAGGATAGACCCAAGGTGGGGTGCATAAACTACCGGGTACTTTGAAGTGTTTAGTGGCCTACTCACGTTGTTGAGGGAGACCGCTTCACTTCGGGTACTTGGCGGGTAGTTTGCAGTACCCGTAGGGGTCTAGGGTGAGGTTTTGGCTATTCATCGCGACTGTGTAATCCGTCTTTCTTTGCAGGCTCAAAAGGAATGCGGATTCGTAGAAAATCCAATATATTCATCTGTGATCTGGAATGCCTATTATTGCATCTGACGAATGTACAATATCTATATATGATAGCTATTTAGACGTCACTTATGTTTTACACCCGCGCTAGCCCAGCCCCCGCTCTGTCGTTAGTTAAGTAACCTAACAGGTGAATGACGGGGCCCAGTGGCGAATGCGGATGGCATAAGAGAACGTTGTATTTTCGTTGTTTTCTGCAATGATAGGTTAATGATGGGACGCATTATTTTAATGCAAAGAAAATAAACCAAAGTTGAATCGTTGGAACAGTTTAAAATAAACCACTCGGTTATTTTTAAAAACAGAAGATATTTTTAATTGCGGAGCTTTAACCACTCCTTTTAAAAGCTATCAGATTCCTTCGATCATATCAAGTTCACTACGTTCACGGTTTCGCCAAAACCATTCGTAGCCCTCCGTCATTTCATTTGGGTATTCAGTAGTATTCAAGCTATGTATTTTGACCAACGCCAAGGCATAGTGTTTGGTAGCTGCTGGGTATTCATTTGTTGCATAGATAGATGAGTTAGTTTGGGAAAGTCGTATTATCATTTGACCAACGTCAGGGGTATGTATGGATGGGTTCAAATTAACAAGATAATGATGGGTACAACTTGACAAGTGACTTATGACATTTTGACCAACGCCAAGGTCATAAGAGCATGGGGCAAAAATTTATATCGGGAATTTCTAAAGAAACTGAAATTTGCAAAGAGATGCATACCATTTGGAGTGTGATAATTTTGGTAGGATTCCTTTAGCTTTATCACACGATGATATTTGGATTCCGATCCTACTGTGAGTATTCGCTACTCATCAGGAGATTCGTCACTTAATGATCAATGCTATAAACCGAGTAGGTGCCGAGAAAGGTGTCAGCGGGGCTACACCCCCAGAGAAAAGAGGTTATTTAATTAAGAAACTTCGCGAAAGCGTTGGAAAACCTCCCTCGAAGTACCGACACCGGCCTGGCTGAACGGTTAAGCAAGTATTGTACGGCGAGAATAGTCCTGGCTAGTTCTTCCTTTTTGGTTTGAGGAGGGATTCGAGAAACAGTGGGAGCCATCCAGTTTAGATAAACTAAAAACCACTCTAAACTTGCAAGAGCATCATGCTAAAGTGTTCCCTCTCTCTCTCCTAATTGCAGCGACCCAGAACATGACAGGCCTTAAGTTACTATTAGAAAAACATATATTGACAGGGCCAAACTATAAAGATTGGCTGCGGAATGTCAAGATGGCTTAGACTTATGACAAATTGGGGTATGTCCTTACTGCTAAGGCACCTGCAGTCCCTGGTCCAAAATCCAGTATTACGGATAAGGAAATCCACAAGACCTGGGAGTTAGAATGCGCGAAGGCCAAATGCATCGTGCTTACCTCTATGAATAATGAACATCAGAGGAAGCACGAAGATATGGATCTTGAATCCATATTTCTCCATACAAAAGATCTGTATAGAGAGCAATCTCGTATAGCTAGATACGAGACCTCGAAGAACTTGTTTCAGTCGAGGCTGTCCATCGGATCATCTGTAGGAGAACATGTCCTAAAGATGATTGGCTATATAGAAGAGCTCGCGGACCTCGGGACAACTATGGAGAACGAGCTCTATACAGACTATTCTTCAATCCCTTCCTTCCACCTACGCCCAGTTTATTCTGAATTTCAACATTCAAAGAAAAGAAGTTGAACTTCCAGAACTCCTTAACATGTTGAGGAGTGCAGAGGGCACCTTGCAGAAGGCAAGGGAAACACCCGCTATGTTTGTTCGCGGTGCTTCTTCTTCCGGGTCTAAGGCTAGGGCCAAAGGAAGGAAAAATAAGGCCGCCACCAAACCAAGAGGTGGTGTTGGTAAGGTGGGAGTCAAGGGAAAGACAAAGGTTGCGGTGCCAGTAGTGGCAAAGGACGAGTGCTTCCACCGTCATAGGAAAGGGCACTGGAAGAAAGATTGCAAAGCTTGGAATGCCAAGAACCAGGAACCGAAGCAAGTTGTGGCTTCGACTTCAGGTGTGTTAATAATTGAAAATTGTCTGTCAATCAACTCTACTTCCTGGGTATTGGATACTGGATCAGGATCTCATATATGCAATTCGTTGCAGGCACTGAGAAACCGTAGAGTGCTGAAGGTTGGTGATATGACCCTCCAGGTTGCTAACGGAGCTAGCGTGGGTGCTGTGTCCGTAGGGGATTATCACCTTGGATTGACGAGTGGACATATTTTGGTTTTGCATAACTGTTTTTGTGTACCTAGTTTAACGTGTAATATCATATCGGTTTCATTGTTATCAAAAGAAAGTTATGATTTCACGTTTGTAAGCGATATTGTTAACATCCACCTTAATCATAGTTTGATTGGGTTCGGTACACTAGATAACGATATATATGTCTTAAACCAATTATAGATTTTCAATGTCCAGAACACACTAAAAAGAAAGTCTACAGATATAAATAAGGCTTTCTTATGGCATTGTAGACTAGGTCACATCAATGAGACAAGGTTAACTAAGTTACATAGAGAAGGATATTTGGATCCGTTCGAATATTAATCTTATGCCACTTGTCAATCATGTCTTAAAGGAAAGATGACAAAGACTCCATTCACGGGACATGGAGTAAAAGCGAGCGAGCTCTTAGGACTCATACACAGCGATGTATGTGGTCCAATGTCTACACATGCAAGAGGTGGTTTTTCACATTTCATTACTTTTACGGATGATTACTCTAGGTACGGATTCATTTTCTTGATGAAACATAAATCCGAGGTTTTTGAGAAATTCCAAGAATATAAGAATGAAGTAGAAAACCAAACCGGCAAAAGTATCAAGACACTGAAATCTGATCGAGGTGGTGAATACTTAAGTGCCGAGTTCCTAGGTTATCTAAAAGAGAAAGGAATTCTCTCTCAGCTTACTCCTCCATACACTACACAACATAACGGTGTATCGGAGAGACGGAATTGAACCCTATTGGATATGGTACGTTCCATGATGAGTAATGCTGAGTTACCGCGATCTTTCTGGGGTTATGCGCTAGAATCAGCAGCATATCTTTCGAACATGGCTCCTACCAAGACTGTGCCTACCACGCCATATCAGATGTGGAGTGGGAAGAAACCCTATCTTCAGTATCTAAAGATATGGGAATGTCCAGCTTTTGTTAAAAAGCAGCATGCGGACAAACTCGAGGCACGATCAGTACAGTGTAAGTTTGTGGGATATCCAAAGAACTCCAAGGGGTATTTCTTCTATTACGCAGAGGAACAAAAGGTTTTTGTTTCTCGTCATGCCCATTTTCTAGAACAGCAGTTTTTAGAAAAGGAAACAAGTGGGAGCGCAATAGAACTGGAAGAAATTCCAGAACCACAAATTACTACTGAAAGTTTGGTAGAACCAGTAGTTCAAGAAGAACAGGACATTCCCGCACCCCTCCGCAGGAGTAGTAGGCCGTCTCATCCGCCTGAGAGATACTACGGTTTTCTCATAGATAGGGATGGAGAGGATTGCGTCATTGATGATGATGAACCTACTAGCTTCCAGCAGGCCATCCAGAGCGGTGACTCGGTAAGATGGCTGGATGCAATGCGGACCGAGATGGAGTCCATGTACACCAACAAAGTATGGACTTTGGACTTTGCTCCAGGTGGGGTAAAACCCATAGGATGCAAATGGATCTTCAAGAAAAAGATTGGTGTAGATGGACAGGTGGAAACATATAAAGCTAGACTTGTTGCAAAGGGTTTTCGTCAAAGACCTGGTTTGGACTATGACGAGACTTTTTCTCCAGTGGCTATGCTCAAATACATTCGGATCCTTCTTGCTATTGCCGCCTTCCATGATTATGAGATCTGGCAGATAGATGTAAAGACGGCTTTTTTAAATGGTAATTTAGAAGAGTGCGTCTATATGGATCAGCCAGAAGGTTTCAATCAGAATGGGAGCAACGGGAAAGTGTGCAAGTTGCTTAAGTCCATTTATGGACTGAAGCAGGCATCGCGGAGTTGGAACATCTGTTTTGATGAAACGGTCAAAGAATATGACTTTATCAAAAATCCAAATGAACCATTATATATAGTAAAATTGTAGCACGAACTGTCGTATTCCTCGTCTTGTACGTGGATGACATTCTATTGATAGGAAATGACATTCCTATGCTACAATCTGTCAAAGGTTTCTTGTTACACAGGTTCTCCATGAAAGACCTGGGTGATGCCTCTTACATTCTGGGGATCCGGATCTATCGTGATAGATCCAAGAGGATGTTGGGACTTTCGCAGTCCAGGTATATCAACACTGTACTGAAAAGATTCAGTATGGAAGATTCTAAGCGCGGTAATTTACTGGCTTGTCACGGAATCACCCTATCCAAAGAGATGTCTCCCAAGACTGATTTGGAAAGGGATCGCATGTCAGTTATACCCTATGCTTCTGCGGTAGGCTCTATAATGTATGCGATGTTGTGCACCAGACCAGATGTAGCTTACGCACTGAGCATGGTAAGCAGGTAGCAGTCAGACCTAGGGGAGATCCACTGGATAGCAGAAAAGAACATTCTCAAGTACCTGAGAAGGACTAAGGATATGTTCTTGGTTTACGGCGGAAAGGACCTCAAGATCAAGGCCTTTGCTAATTCCAGCTTCCAGAGTGACAAGGATGACTCCAAGTCCATGTCAGGTTATGTCTTTACCCTCAATGGAGGGGCGGTGTGCTGGAAGAGTTCCAAGCAGGACACCGTTGCTGACTCGACGATGGAAGCGGAGTATATCGCTGCTTGCGATGCCGCAAAAGAAGCGGTCTGGATGAAGAAGTTCCTAACAGAACTTCAGGTGGTTCCTACCATTGCTAATCCAATACCGCTGCATTGTGACAACAACGGAGCTATAGCTTTAGCGAAAGAACCCAGGTCCCATCAGAAGTCCAGACACATCTTAAGGCGGTATCACCTGATCAGGGAGATCATAGATCGCCAGGAGATCGAGGTCTAGAGAGTTGCTACAGAGGAGAACACTGCTGATCCATTCACTAAGGCCTTACCTCAGATTCAGTTCGAGAGGCTACTCGAGATGATCGGTCTTCGATATGCCAGTACATGGCCCTAGTGCAAGTGGGAGATTGTTAGTGTATATGCCCTAAGGGCCATTATTGTATCATACTAGCTTGTATATTACTTAATGGAAGCTTGGGATATTCACGGTTATATTAACAGTCTTGCTAAACATGGTAGTATGCTACTTGGTTTATATCGATCTTAATATGTGTGTACGTATTGATAGAGCCATTAGGATCTTGCTTGACTACCAGCGTTGTGATGGCAGTCACACTAGTGGGGGCTGGGTAGTATACAAGCACATCCTTTTTCAGGTCCCTAGTCGTAGGATTATCGAGACAGGGCATCGATACTCCAGAGTAGACTAGTGTGTAAGCTTCTCATCCCAGTTGGGGAGATGGTCTGTCCCACAGCCATCAGTAAGTCGTACTGGAGATAGTATACAGGTGCTCGTTGGGCTACGGGTACACCGGACAGGACTCGCAGGGAACTGTTGGTTGGTATTATACCCGTCGTCAGTTAACAGTTCCCAGATGACATGAGTACAGCATAGTCCGCAGACTTGACACTGCTGCTTCGCCTCGAGTGTGTTCCCACTGTTCTTAGATTGCTACCCTACCACGGCTCAAATGAGTCGTGCAAACAGGTAGCAGTTGGGTGCAGTCCCGAAGCACTTGGAGGCAGTAGCGGTTAGACAAGATTCGTCTCTCCCGGTATTGGGAGTTGATATCGCGCTGTGTCTGGAGAGCCATTACGCAAAGTCCCTGGCCAGGGCAAGCGAGATTTACTGGTAGGTTTTACAGTAGTTTCTCAAGGGGGCTTCGCTCCGACACGACTTATACCGCTTTTAGGGGACTGACGCTTGCCGCCCCCCTAGGCCCGATATGCGATAGTCCTAGACGAACAGACCGGACTGTACGGAGATTGTCACATCAAGCTCAGTAGGAGTTCGGATGGGTTTCCTCATCGGCCTTCTTATCGACATCTACCTGGGGACCGTTACGTACAGCTAGTGCCGCTTGCGGTCTGTGTTTAAACCTACTGCCAGCGTAGTAGTCGAGTCTTTAAAGTCCCACACAGAGAGTTTACCTGCTTCGGGCGAAATGATATAGAGGTCGTATGGTTTTACGACAGGGTTCGAACGCATACGTGTTTTTACGCACGTACGATGTTCGGGCAGTTTTTACTAGAGGGCTTTAGTTTAAGCCAGATTCTAGTATTGGATTATTGGATTTATACAGACTTGGTATTTCCGTGTTTTCACGGATAGGAGGGGCATTCTCGTAAATTGTCGAGAAGCTTCTAGAAGGTTGATGACAAGGAGAGCTTAGGTGTTATATGCATTAAATAGTTTTGTGACTCATGGAGATGATTCATCAAGAGAGTTAATGATGCATTAAATGTTTTTAATGACTCACTTGATGATTCATTATGTATTAAATGAAGCATGAAGATATTTGTGCAAAATATCTTATGCTTCATATATATACACAAATGAGTTAATTCCATTTGATAATTATTATCACATTCTCTCTCCTCAAGCTCTCTCTCTCTCTCTTCAAACCCTAACCCTAACCTCTCATGTGTTGAGATCAAGGGTTAGCAAGACTAATTGATCCCTAATCCCACTTTATATCCCCTAGGTTGCTTTGATTAGCACTTTTAGTAACTTAGTTACCTCAAGTTAGAGGTCAAGCTTGGAGTAGTAGCTCTCGGGTGGATCTTCTATCACAAAGAGAAGGCCGACGAGGAGGTGGTCAATGAGAAGAAGAAGAACTTGGTTCATTAGGTATACTCTTCTTTCATAGTAGTTAATCCCTCCTATGATGTTGTTAGTTAGGGTTTGGCAAAGATCCGTAAGTTAGTCGATGTTAGTTTAGACAGAAATGATTGTTTTACCTATTCCGCCTCCCCGCAACTCGTGGGGTGTCTAACGTTAACTTACATTTTATACATTTTAAAGTTTATAAACTTTAGCAAAATAAATGTTAACAACCTTATAGAGCGCACTACCAATTTATTGTTAGTCACGACCACGATTTGAGATTGATTTAACACTTGTTTTGTTATGGGATAGACATGAATAGAGATCAATGTAAGGACAAGAGTTAAGAATGAGGAAACCCTTGTTTCTTCCAAAAGAACCCTAATCTACATTCATCACTATCGATCTAGTTTTAAACTATTAAAAGATAAAAGGACTCGTTTTAATTATTCATCCATTACTACTAAGTCATATGAACCCTACAAGCCTCTTCTTCATAAATCTTGCATCCGTAACTACAACCAATCATTCTTCTTCCATCAACTCGTCTAAATCAAGAAAAAGTTCACGTTTCCCTGTGAACGACCCGTACTCATCACGGCTAGCTACTAAAGATACCGTCTTGATTGCGGTTATTTACAACATTTTTTTAATTATCAATCAGGCAGCAATGGCAAGTACGATCTGAATGGATTTTGTTTCCCCCAATCAGAGCAAAGCTTTGTTGAAATTCAAAATTCAAAATTTTGAAGCAACGCTTCAAATCTCGGGCGCAACGCGCCACAGGTCAGGCACTGATACGTCAGCACAACGCCCAAGAAGGCGCCCCCAATCAGAGCAAAGCTCTATTTAAACTAAAATTAAAGGAAGCAACGCTTCAGTTGCGCAAGCACTGCGCGATACGTGTCAGCGCAGATGCGCTAGCGCAGTTGCGCTTCGATGTGCGCTGCGCGACACGTGTCAGCGCAGATGCGCTAGCGCAGTTGCGCTGTGCTTTGCGCTGCGTGACACGTGTCAGCGCAGTTGCGCTAGCGCAGTTACGCTGCGCGACACGTGTCAGCGCAGATGCGCTAGCGCAGTTAAGCTGCGCTGCGCTGTGCGCTGCGCGACACGTGTCAGCGCAGTTGCGCTGCGCGACACGTGTCAGCGCAGATGTGCTAGCGCAGTTGCGCTGCGCTGTGCGCTGTGCGACACGTGTCACGCGCTGGGGCATTTGCGCCAAACAGAATTAAAATTCTAAAGAAATCTTTTTTGTTCTTGTTAAAACAAGAAGATTTTCTTCTGTAAAACAGAAGCACTTGGATCAAAGATCCAACGGTGGGGAAAATTCCCCAAATCACTCAGAGAGAAAGTTCTCTTTAACAAAATTAACTAATATATGGGCACTATAAAAAGGACCCTAAGCCTCAATTCAAAGGCATCAACATTTCTTAAAAAAAAAAATCAAGAGCTTCAATCAGAGAGAACTCTGAGAAAAATTCCAAGAAAAAAGGTAAAAAACCTTCACAAGAGAGAAGAAATTTCTTCTAATAGATCGTTGATCTAAAAAAGCAGATCAATGATCTTTATATAAAAACAGTGCTTTGCACTACTCATGAACCACTGGTTCTTTAAAACAAGAAGAAACAAAAATAAAAAAATATAGTGCTTTGCACTTTTATGAACCTTTGGTTCTTGAATGTAAAAGATTTTCAAATTTAGAGTGCTTTGCGCTTGCAAACTGCGCTGTTGCGCTCTTGGGAGAGCGCTACGTGTCAGCATCTGAACCACTTGCGCTATGCGCCTTGAGATAGAGCTTTGCTCTCTGTAATTGGCGCAACTCAACAGAGTGCGCCACGTGTCAGCAGCGCAAGCGCAGCGCACTGCGCTTGCGCGACACGTGTCAACACTACAAGAGCTTACGCTCTATGATTGGCGCAAAGCGCCTGAAAATGCAATGCATTTCCTAAAGGGCCAGGCCCAAATCAAAAAGACCAAGCAGGCCTAATTAAATTGATGCTCTGCATCATTTATAAATGGGCAGAGCCCAAACAAAATAATAAAAATGCTATGCATTATTTAAAAGGGCAGAGCCCAATTGAGAGGTCCAATGGACCAAAACAAATGCTCTGCATTAAAATAAAAAGGGCAGAGCCCAGTCAAAATGGGCATAAATGGCCTGAAGTAATGCTATGCATTATTCTAAAAAGGGGAATGCCCAGACAAAGGCCAAATGCAAATAAAAGTGTTGAACATTTTTCAATTGGACTTAGCCCAATCGTGGCAGTAAGTCCTCAAGCTAAATTGACTGAGCAAAATTGCTCTCCTAAATCAATTTATCTCCGGTTCGAGGGTACATCTCCGAACTCCTCTGACATCTATCGTTGTAATCCTTCAACGACGACAGAGAGGCGACGGGTCCCAACGACCACACATGAATATGGACTGCGGGGTCCTTAAACTCGTAGATCGAAACGTCCTTAAACTAATGTTGGACCGACACGTCCCTAAACTAATGTTGGACCGAAACGTCCTTAAACTAATGTTGGACCGAAACGTCCTTAAACTAATGTTAGACCACCACGTCCCTAAACTGGAATATAGACCACCACGTCCCTAAACTGGAATATGGACCGAAACGTCCTTAAACTAATAGTAGACCATCACGTCCCTAAACTGGAACAACAGAGCCTCCAAATGCTCTTTTGCCGGATCTAAACGGTCCCATTTAAGTTGATCTTAGCCCCAAATACGGCTAACGTATCCTGAAACATTTAAATAGACTATAAAACTCCAAATCGACTTTGGTTCAAGGGTACATCTCCGAGCTCCTCTGACACCTGTCGTTGTAATCCTTCAACGACGTCAGAGAGGTGACGAGCCCTGACGGCCATATATTAAATGAATCACTACGTTAAGTTGATCTTAGTCTCAAACAAGACTAACGTATCCTTAACGAACGTTTAAGTCGATCTTCGCCTCAACACGGCTAACGTATCCTTAAACTAAAAACACCAAATCCAAATCTAAGTAAATACGGATTTGGACTAATCCACGTCCTACGGGCGACGGCATTACTCAGTCTCCGTATACAATCCACGGGCAACCACAAACAAAACAAACACCCACGACACGAAGTGAAATTCTGGAGAAGGAGAAATTTATTACCGCGATGCGGTAGCGTAATTAACTGCAGGGGCTTGCGCCTGCAGGGAAGAGCGTCCCCACAATCAAAAACCCCTCAAGCGAGGGGGAATCTGACGAAGTCTGCTACATCGGCCGCATCCGTCTAAACCTCCGATACACAGTGCCATAAATCAACTTGGCATCTTCGGAGAGATAGACGGATAAAACCATATAGCATCTGCCCCGAATCTCAGGCTAGACGTCCTCATGTCGTCTCCGCCGCCATTCGGAGGGGAACATATTCGAGCATAGCCACTGGAGAATAGGTTGCGTCATAGTCCACACCGGGTCTTTGATGAAAACCATTTGCAACAAGTCTAGCCTTATAGGTTTCCACCTGTCCATCTACACCAGTTTTCATTTTGAAGATCCATTTGCGTCCGACAGGTTTTACCCCAGGAGAAGAAATATCCAAGATCCAAACTTTGTTGGTGTACATGGACTTCATTTCGAATCATATAGCATCCAGCCATTTATTAGAGTCCTTACTAGTAATGGCCTACTTGAAACTAGTAGGATTATCTTCTTCCAAGATACAATCCTCTCAATCCCTGTCTATGAGAAAACCATAGTATCTCACGGGTGAATGAGAAATCCTACTAGATCTATGGAGTGGCTGAAGTTCGTCGGGTACTACTGAATCTAAAGGTTTCACCAAATCTTCAGTTTCAGTTTGTGCTTCCAGAATTTCTTCAAGTTCTACTGTGCACCCACTAATTTCTTTTGCAAGAAATTCCTTCTCTAAAAAGACTGTGTGCTAAGAAACAAACACCTTCTGTTCCTCCGTGTGGTAGAACAGATATCCATAACCATTCTTTGGATATCCCATAAACTTACATACAACTGACCATACGTCAAGTTTGTCCGGGTTATGCTTTTTAACATAAGACGGACAAACCTATATCTTAAACCTTTTATGATATGGTCTCTTACCATTCCAAATTTCAAATGGTGTCTTGGGCACTGATTTGGATGGAACAAAATTCAATAGATATGCCGCTGTCTAAAGCGCATATCCCCAAAATAAAAGAGGCAACTCGGTATTACTCATCATAAAGCGAACCATATCCAAAATGGTACGGTTTCTTTGCTCCGATACACCGTTGTACTGTGTTGTATACGGAGGAGTAATCTAAGAGAGAATTCCATTCTTTTTTAAGTAGTCGAGGAATTCCGTGCTTAAGTACTCCCCTCCTCTATCAAATCGGAAGATCTTGATACTTTTTCCAGTCTGGTTCTCTACTTCGTTCTTATATTCTTTGAATTTCTCAAAAAATTTAGATTTTTGTTTTATGAGAAATACATATCCGAATTTGAAGAGATCATCAGTGAATGTAATAAAATATGAGAATCCACCCCTTGCATGTATAGACATTGGACCACACATATCACTGTGTATGAGTCCCAAGAGCTCTGTCGCTCTTTCTCCGTGTCCGGTGAACGGAGATTTGATCATCTTTTCATTGAGACAAGACTGACAAGTTTCATAGGATGAAAATTCAAACAAATTCAAATATCCAACTTTATGTAACTTGGACAGTTTTTTCTCATTGATATGACCAAGTCTACAATACCACAAGTAGGTTTCGTTCGTATCTGGACTCTTCCTTTTGCATGAGTTTTGTACATTAAGAACTTTGTTTTGATTAAAAACATAGATACATATTACACAGTGTACCTTCTGTAACCAATACCTGATTAAGGTAAATGTTCATGATATTTCTATCTAGAATAATGTTATATCCATCTTTATTAAGTAAAGAAACTGATATGATGTTGCAAACCATAGAAGGTACATAGTAGAAATTGTTCAAAATTATAGTATTGCCTCTTGGCAATACTAGGTGATATTATCCGACGGCAGCAGTATCAACTTGTGCTCCGTTCCTTACTCTGAGGGACATATCACCAGGTCCAACCATCCCACTTTTTCTCAGTCCCAATAATAAACTACAGATATGAGATTATGACCCGGTATCTAGTACCCAGGAGGCAGGACTGACCGAAAAACAGTTCTCAATAACAAGAACTCCTGAAGGAGACGCAATGGTATGCTTCTTCTTTACCGAAGTCATCAAGGAATTCATGCAATCCACTTTCCCATTCTCCTGCTTGTGACATGTGTCATAAGTCAGAACTGAACCTACATTCCCCAGCCCCGAATAAGAATCCAGGTCGGTCAAGTCATACATTTTATTATCTTGATTAAGGCGTGAATTGGTTGCTACCTGCAGAGAGAGAAAAGAAGCACTCAGCGTGCGCTCTTGCAAGTTTAGATTGGTTATTATTTTATCTAAACAAGATGGCTCCCACTATTTAATCGAATTCTCTTTCAAACCATAAAAAGAGAACTAGTCAGGATCATTAACACCTTACAAGTTCGCTAACTGCTCAGCCAGGTAGATGTTGGTACTCCGAGAGAGGTTTTCCTTACTCTCGCAGAGACTTAATTAGAATAAACCTCGTTTCCACAGAGGCGTAGCCCCGATAACACCTTTCTAGACACATAATAGATTAGATAATTGCGAAATGAGAAATATTTCCCAAGAATAATCCTACTCATCAGTGGGATCGGAATCTAACTATCATCACGTGATAACCTAGATGGAAGCCACTCTAGTCACCAAACTCTAGAAGGTATGCAACACCAGCAAGTTTTCTGTATATTTGAAACTCCCCATGTGGTTTTTACCCCAAACGGCTTATGATCTTGACGAGGTCAACAAACCATAAGTCGCTAGTCAAGTTCAACCCATCATTATCTAGATTAATATAGACCCACCCACATAACCATTGACGAGGTCAACAAGGTTGTATGACTGTCCTAACCAATCGCAACGCATGCTACAAACGAGAACTACTTAGCTACCGTACACTACACCTTGACGAGGTCAACAAACGCAGCACAAATAGTAAGTACTACTCGTAGGAAATGACGGAGGGCTATGGCTGGGATTTTGGCGAGAAACCCTTTAACGTAATGAACTTGGTATCGTTGAAGAAACCGAATAGCGTTGAAAATGAGTGGTTTAGGCTCCACTATTAAAAACTAGTGGTTTTGAAGAAAATCAAGTAATCTATAATAACATAAACTTTGCCCAAGAGATCACTCCCCGTGAAGGGATCTAGGATCTTGCCTCCTAGAATGAGGTGCGGGATGTTCATGACCGAATATCTCTATGCAAAGCAAAAGAATATGACTATAGTTTTTCGAAAAATTTGTTTCGACAACATCTTTTAGGTTTATTTTTCTTTGCATTAATCAAAATTAATGCGGTCCCATCAATTAATTCCTATCACACCAGAAAAGAACGAAAATACAATGTACATATATGCCATCCGCATTCGCCACGGGGCCCTGTCATGCACTGTTAAGTTACTTAACTAACGGCAGAGCGGGGGCTGGACTAGCGCGGATGCAAAACATATACAACATCTACTACTATATATTTATATATATAACTATTCATCCCAGGTATGATATAAACAATATCACAGAAAAGAAATAAGCAATATAGAAAAGCGAATAATTTAGGAGCTCCGGGTTTCATTTGAGCCACAAATGAAACAAGATATTCCCCAGTCATATGGATAGCCTTTACAATGTATAACCAAGACCCCTATGAGTGCGGCAAGTTATCCTCTAATCCCAGAAGCGAGGCAACCCTAATCAACGAAGTGAATGGGCCATCCAGCACTTCACGGAATCCGTTAACTTGAGCACTCCTCTGTGGGTCAGCCTATACTCTCTAGAAGTGCAGCGAATAACCCGCCAATTCTAGAGTAAGGTACTTCGGTCTCAACGCCATAAGATGGAGGCTCGTTGCCCTCTAAAACCCGGCTACTTGAGCACTCCGCCGCGGGGTAATTCTAGTATAAAAAAGAAATAATATATACAGTGGTGACATCGACCTCAACCTGGCCGTGCCCTAAAAAAGATATACAAACCGGTAGAAGCGACAGCCTACAAGTCGGACGCTTACCCCATGATAATGAATATTCAAATGACTTATATAAAGAAGGCTTATAGGGTTCGTTAGGATTTAGTAGTCATGGATGACAAATAAAGATGACTTCTTTTATCTTTTGATAAATTTAAAACTAGATTGATAGTGATGAATGAGGATTAGGGTTCGTGGAAGAAACTAGGGTTTCCCCACTGTTGATCCTTGTCCCTTCATTGATCTATATTCATGTCTAGCCCTTAACAAAACAATTGTTAATTTAATCTCAAATCGCGGTCAAGACTATCAATAAATTGATTGCGCGCCCGATTAGGATGTTAACGATTCTTTTACTAAAATTTATAAACTTCATAATGTAGGGTTCCTAGGCACTCTTGTGAAGGTTCATAAGGCATCAAACATGCCCGAATAAAATTTTAGACGTGCCGAACAACCCAAAGCCGGGATCTTTGCTAGATTATTAGGGTTTAACATGCAAGTAAACATCTTTACTACTAAGTGTGAGGGATTACAACCTTTGTAGTCCGCTCCTTCGCTTCATAAGCTCCGAGTAGAAGTCCTTTCGCCGGGATCCACGATCTCCCGAACTCAAGAGAGGCTCCACGACTCGAACGATCCATGCTAGCTTGTAGTGTTCCATTTCTCCGATGATCTACGTCGAAGTTGCTATAACTCAAGCTCTCTCACTCTAATGAGGTGAACACCCTAATCTAATGGGCTAGATTAGATGAGGATGATGAAGTAGTATTTATGCTATATTTTTTATATCAAATTCTCACATGAAAACATCACAAAAAGGAAAATCTAGTGTGCTTTCTCAAAGCTTAAGAGAGAAGAAGATGATGAATAATCAGATAATCCTTTTGTGATGAATAATGATAAGAGTATATCAAAAATAATACAACCATGGTTAATGATGACAAGGATAACCCTTGTAGAGAGTTAACAAAGGCTAGGGTTTGGTTGGGTTAAGAAATGAGTCATAAGAAAATATCTATCATAATATCTTCTTCATGACAAAAGGAAAGCTTCTAGATGGTGTAAGAAGGAGCTAACCTTAATCAAACCCTAATCTCATTTTATCATCACTAAACATGTTTCATTATTAATCATATCATGTTACTATAATATATATCATATATATATTATATATTTATAACAAAAGAAAATAATACAATTAATATATATCGCACATATATCAATGTATTATCCGGTGAGAAAATGAAATAATAAAGCGAGCCAATATTAGATAATGTAATACAATATATCATATATATTATTATACATTAAATCATCGAATCAACACTTGATCCGACAATCCGGCTATATCGAATATAACCGACTAATATATCATGTACCGATTCATCGAATCAACACTTGATTCGATGACCCGGTTCATATCTAAATATCGCGAGAATATAACACGGTATCTCATATCGCATATATCCTCGGTCCTGAACATATCACATATGTGTCTCTACTCCGTTTTGCCTGAGCCAAGAAACCTCTATGTAGGACTCTAAAGAATCGTCAATACGCCGGTAGCAGGTGATGATCATATCAAACACCCACAAGATGCAAGCGGTCAGCTAAACGTAACAGCCACCCAGGTATTGAGCGATCAGAAGATCAACAAGCTAGCCTGAACGTTCTCCTGTGAATCCAATCAGTAACACTCCCGTACAGTCCGGTCTGTTCGTCTGATATGTCGCATATCAAGTCTAGGGGTGGTATACGTCAGACCCCAGTAACCGATAAGTCGTGTCGATGTGAGCCTCATAAGAGGTCGAGAAACTACTGGTAACACTTGCCAGTAAATCTCTATATCAGCCCTGGCCAGGGACTTCCAGTTATAGCCAATCGAACACAGCACAACACCAACTCCCTATACCGGGAGAGACGAATCCCCTCCTATCGCTCATTGCCTCCATGTGATTCAGGACTGTACCCAAAAGCCACCGTTTTGCACGCCCTCTTGGACATGGTAAGGTGGAAATCAAAGCACAGTGGGAATCACAGAAGACTCTATGACGATCTCGGGTCTACAGACTACCCTGTACCAGTGTCACCGGAGAACTGCCATCTGACGTGTGGTATATTACCATCTGGGAGTTCTCGGCGAGTCCGTCCAGTGTACCCAGTCTCCACTGAGCACCCGTACACCATCTCTGATGTCAAACACCGATGGATATCGGATCATCCATCGCCCATCATATGGGTCAAGATGCGTATACGCTAGTCTACTCTGGTGTATCGATGCCCTGTCTCGATATACCCTCGACTAGGAACAGTTATAGGATGTACTCATCGACTACCGTGGCCCCACTAGTATGATCTCATCATAGTCCCAGTAGTCGAGTACAGATCCTAAGGGCTTTATCAACATGTGAGAGAAAGACAGTAAACCAGTACAAGTCAACATGTTAAGATAAAGTGAAACCAAATAGCATACTATCATGATGAGAAAGAAAGTCCTCTCTTTATATATCCAAGCATCCATCATAATATACATCATATGTACAACAATGGCCTCTAGGGCATATACATAACTAACAATCTCCCACTTGCACTAAGGCCAGCTGCTGTAGTATCTCATACTTAGCATCCTGAATAATCTCTCAAACTGTATCTGGGGAATGGCCTTCGTGAGTGGATCCGCAGTGTTGTCCTTCGTATCTACTCTCCTGACCTCGATCTCCCGGCGATCAACTATCTCCCTGATCAGGTGATACCGCCTCAGAATATGTCTGGGCTTCTGATGGGACCTGGGTTCCTTGGCCAAAGCCACAGCTCCATTGTTATCGCAATACAAAGGTATTGGATTCTCAATGGATGGAACCACACCAAGTTCACTAATGAACTTCTTTATCCAGACAGCCTCTTTGGCAGTATCGTTGGCAGCGATGTATTCAGCCTCCATCGTCAAGTCTGCAACGGTATCCTGTTTGGAACTCTTCCAACATACCGTCCCTCTATTGAGGGTAAAGACATATCCCGAGTGCAACTTAGAGTCGTCCTTATCACTTTGGAAGCTGGAATCGGTAAAGGACTCCATCCGGAGTTCTCCGTTACCATACACCAAGAACATCTCTTTAGTCCTTCGTAAGTACTTGAGAATGTTCTTCACAGCTGTCCAATGACTCTCTCCAGGATCTGCTTGATACCGACTCACTACACTTAGTGAGTATGCTACATCGGGTTTGGTACATAGCATCGCATACATGATAGAGCCTACTGCCGAAGCATAGGGTATCCCTTGCATGCGAGCTCTCTCCAAATCAGTCTTGGGAGACATCTCTTTGGAGAGAGTGAGTCCAGAGATCGTGGGTTGGTTCCCACGGTTGGATTCTTCCATACTAAATCTCTTTAGTATGGTGTCAATGTACCTGGATTGGGACAATCCCAGTATCCGTTTAGATCTATCTCTATAGATCATGATTCCCAATATGCAGGAGGCATCACCTAGATCTTTCATTGAGAATCTTTGTGATAAGAAGAGCTTGACTGATTGCAGCATAGGAATATCATTTCCTATCAAGAGTATGTCATCCACGTACAATACGAGGAAGACAACTTTACTCTCTGCTACCTTCTTATAGATACAAGGTTCATCTATATTTTTGATGAAGTCAAACTCTTTGACTACAACATCAAAACAGATGTTCCAACTCCGCGATGCTTGCTTCAACCCATAAATGGATTTAAGCAGCTTGCACACCTTTCCGCTGCTCCCACTATCTACGAAGCCCTCTGGCTGAGTCATGTACACGCACTCTTCTAAATCACCGTTTAGGAAGGCGGTCTTAGAATCCATTTGCCATATTTCGTAGTCATGGTATGCAGCAATGGCAAGTAAGATCCGGATGGACTTAAGCATAGCCACTGGTGAAAAAGTTTCGTCATAATCCACACCTGGTCTTTGACGAAAACCCTTTGCAACAAGTCTAGCTTTGAAAGTCTCAACTTTTCCATCTACACCAAATTTCTTTTTAAAGATCCACTTGCTCCCAATGGGTTTTACCCCTTCCGGAGCATTTTCCAAAGTCTATACTTTGTTGTTGTACATGGATTCCATCTCAGATCGCATTGCATCCAGCCATTTCACAGAGTTACCACTCGTGATGGCCTGCTCGAAACTAGTTGGGTCATCATCTTCCATGATGCAATCCTCACTTCCACCATCAATGAGAAAACTGTAGTATCTCTCAGGTGGATGAGAAACCCTGCTAGATCGGCGGAGAGGCTGAGGTTCGTCGGGTACTACTGAATCCTCTGGTTCTACTAAATCTTCAGTTGCAGTTTGTGTTGCTGGAACTTCTTCCAGTTCTACCTCAGAGCCACTAATCTCTTTTGCAAGAAATTCCTTTTCTAAAAAGGTGGGATGTTGAGCAACAAACACCTTTTGCTCCTCACTGTGGTAGAAAAAATATCCATAGAATTCTTCGGATATCCTATAAACTTGCAAAGAACTGACCGTGCCTCGAGTTTGTCCGGATTTTGCCTTTTGACATAGGCCGGACAACCCCATATCTTAACTCGTTTAAGATACGGTCTCTTCCCACTCCATATCTCATATGGTGAGGTAGGTACATATTTAGTTGGAACTTGATTCAATAGGTATGCTGCTGTATCCAGCGCATATCCCCAGAAGGAAATAGGTAACTCAGCTGTACTCATCATTAAGCGCACCATATTTAATAGGGTGCGATTCCTCCGTTCCGATACACCGTTGTGCTGTGGTGTATAAGGAGGAGTAAGCTGAGAGAGAATCCCATTCTCTTTTAGATAATCTAGGAACTCATTGCTTAAGTATTCACCTCCTCGATCAGATCGAAAAATCTTAATACTTTTGCCCGTTTGATTCTCTACTTCGTGCTTATATTCTCTGAATTTCTCAAAAGCTTCAGACTTGCGTTTCATCAGGAACACATGTCCGAATCTTGAGAGATCGTCAGTGAATGTAATAAAGTAGGAAGAACCATTTCTGGCATGCGTAGACATGGGACCGCATACATCACTATGTACCAGTCCTAAGAGTTCCGTAACTCTTTCTCCGTGTCCACTAAACGGAGCTTTGGTCATTTTTCTTTTGAGACATGAATGGCTAGTATCATAAGATGATAATTCGAACGGATTCAAATATCCATCCTTATGTAACTTAGCTAGTCGTGTCGCATTGATATGACCAAGTCTACAATGCCATAAGAAGGATTCGTTCATTTCTGAACTTTTCCTCTTGTGTGTGTTTTGTATATTGAAGACTGTATTTTGATTGAGAATGAATATGCCATTATGTAACGAGCCTGATGCAATCAACTTTTGATCTAGGAATATGTTCATAACATTATCCTTTACTACAAAATTATATCCTTCTTTACTTAAAAAAGAAACTGATATAATGTTGCACATCATGTTCGGTATATAATAGCACTCATTTAGAATCAGTGTATTACGACTTGGCAATACTAGGTGATATTCGCCAACTGCTTTGGCTGCAATATTTGCACCATTCCCTACTTGAACGGAATGATCACCTTTTCCCAGTTCTCTACCTTTCCGTAGTCCATGTAACAATTTACATATGTGGGATCCTGATCCGGTATCTAATACCCAGGACGTAGGGTGAACTGAGAAACAGTTCTCAATAACTAACACACCTGAAGAAGATGCATCAACATGCATGTTCTTTTGGGCGGCATGAGAATCCAGATATTCTACTATTCCCGGTTCAGTCTTATAACTCTTATAAGAAAGAACGGGTCCAACGTTCCCCTGCTCAGTATAATAAGCGGGTTCAGTCAATACATCCATATTATTATCTTTATTATGGCCTGACATGGTCGCTACCTGGAGAGAGAGAGAAGAAAACACTTTAGCGTATGCTCTTGCAAGATTAGATTGGTTATTATCTTATCTAATCAGGATGTCTCCCACTGTTTTTTATCAAATCTTCCTTCAAACCCTAAAAGGTAAGATTAGCCGGGATTAATTACACCCTACAATTTCGTCAATCTTTCAGCCAGATCAGTGTCGGTACTTGAGGGAGCTTCCCCGTGCTTTCGCACGGACCTAATTAAAGTAAACCTCGTTTTCCCAAAGGCGTAACCCCGTTAACACTTTTCTAGACACATACTTGATCGGCTAATTGTCCTGTGTAAAACTCTCCCAGGAGTAACTCTTACTCGCAGTGGGTATCGGGATCCAACTATCTCATAGGAGGTATGCAATCTCATTGCAAATTTCAACACTTGAAATTCCCGATAATATTTTGCCCCTAGCGATCTATGACCTTGACAAGGTCAACAAACCATAAATCGCAAGTCAAGTTCAACCCGTCATTTTCCGATTGAATTAAACCCACCCGCATGACCCTTGACAAGGTCAACAAGGCCGTATGAATACCCTAATCCAATCACATCTCATGTTTTAGCAGATAAACACTAATTAGCTACCGCAAACTGTGCCTTGATAAGGTCAACAAACGCAGCACGAATACTAAGTAGGATTTATCTGAAATTACGGAGGGCTGCGACAGGTTTTTCAGAAAACCTATTACGTAATGAACTTGATATCGTCGTAGAATCGAGTGTTTTGAAATGGAGTGTTTTTTAGGCTTATTTTAGTTTCGCTAAAGAGGTCACTCCCGGTGAAGGGATCTCGGCTCTTTCCCCATCGAATAAGGTGCAGGGTATATCATATATACCGCTATGCAAAGCAAGACTATAGAAGCTGTCAAAAACTAAACCGCGAGTTTGTAGCATCTGCCAGTTTCGCTAAAGAGGTCACTCCCGGTGAAGGGATCTCGGCTCTTTCCTCATCGAATAAAGTGCAGGGTATATCATATATACCGCTATGCAAAGCAAGACTGTAGCTACCCTTTTTATAAAGTTTTGATTTTACAACATCTTTTAGGTTTCTTTTCTTTTTATTAATCTCATTAATAAAATCCCATCAGCTTATGCTTCCTAAGCATCACAGAAGAAACGAAAGCAATAATATTTATATATCAGCATATATATATATAGTATAAGCATTCGTCTCAGGCAGTAATATGATCTCATCACAGAACATTGCAGCAGAAGAACATATATGAAATATTGGATATACTAGGACGTCCGTGTTTTCAATACGAGCCGGTATAAAACACGGATTCCACGGTCACGATGAATAGCCAAACCCACATCCCTAGACCCCTACGAGAGTGGCAAGTAACACTGCCAATTCTAGGGTTAAGAGACCCGGTCTCGACTCCTCGAGATGGCCTCCCACTGGACCCTAGAACCCAATTACTTGTGCTCCCCTCCTTAGGTCTACCTAATGCGGAAAAGTAAATAATATACACTGGTGACATCAACCTCATCCCGGAAGTGCCCCAATAAAAGAATATTACATACAAATGAATTTTACATGAATGAAAATAAGAACCCTCATCTCACATAAAAACCCCGGCTATTCAGAACACGACGATCCAATATAACATATCACAGCAACACATAATATCACATATCATCAACGTAAGTAAGTATGCATACACCGATCGTCGTTGATGTATAGCAACGAAGACCGGCAATACAACTACATACTACACTTACGGTCACAGAAAAGAAATTGTAAAACTACAACATTTTGAATCCATAATCATTTTAGACATCGTAAATCCGAAATATTACATACTTCGCATTTCATGCCTAACTCTATGAATTCCACATATTGTATCACTTTCCAGATAAATAGACAGTATTAAACTTTCCGAACAGATAATCAAATACCCAAAATTTCCTAAATAGCTCAATACTTGAGCGGAGTTCAAATAATCCCAGAAACAGTCACAGTACCGATGATCCAGCCGTAGAAGGGTCAAGCCAACGCCTCACATGTGGCACGCCGTACTGCCCCAAACCCTAAGGTTTAGAGGCAGTTCAAGACGGTCACATAATCGAGTTAAGGTTTGTGTTCTTCTAGCAGGTCCATCGCGTTACTTGTACGTTTTTCCGAAAGATTTAAACCCGATAAAAATTCAACACTTGAAAATTTTACGTGCCGGGAAAAAGTGAGTTAATGATATCCGTTCGAACATTTTAACAGTTTCTAAATATCCGGAAAACATCACGAAATTAAATATTCCGATCGAATCAACGATTACAAAATAAACCCCAGAACACTCAACACTTGAGACAGATTAAAAATACCCAGAAAAATACATATTCACCTACGGATATAACCATGGAAAAACGAGTCAACTACTTGTCTGTACGGCCGCAGATCCGCGGCAGGAGCAAGGTATTGCCGCGGTTCCGCGGCTTATTGTACGGATCATTGACACGTGTTTCACAGAGATGCTTATATTTTCCTGCTGGTATTTTTAAGCATTTTTAATTCTGAAAAATCACAGTTTTTAAAAAATATCCAGAGAGGGGTTCATTTCGTAGTTTCGGGGTTCGTTCGGAGTTTTAACTTCGTGTACACGTCGCCTAATACTCCAGCTAGGCTCTGATACCATTGTAGGGTTCCTAGGCACTCTTGTGAAGGTTCATAAGGTATCAAACATGCCCGAATAAAATTTTAGACGTGCCGAACAACCCAAAGCCGGGATCATTGCTAGATTATTAGGGTTTAACATGCAAGTAAACATCTTTACTACTAAGTGTAAGGGATTACAACCTTTGTAGTCCGCTCCTTCGCTTCATATGCTCCGAGTAGAAGTCCCTTCGCCGCGATCCACGATCTCCCGGACCCAAGAGAGGCTCCACGACTCGAACGATCTATGCTAGCTTGTAGTGTTCCGTTTCTCCGATGATCTACGTCGAAGTTGCTATAACCAAAGCTCTCTCACTCTAATGAGGTGAACATCCTAATCTAATGGGCTAGATTAGATGAGGATGATGGAGTAGTATTTATGCTATCTTTTTATATCAAATTCTCACATGAAAACATCACAAAAAGGAAAATCTAGTGAGCTTTCTCAAAGCTTAAGAGAGAAGAAGATGATGAATAATCAGATAATCCTTTTGTGATGAATAATGATAAGAGTATATCAATAATAATGCAACCATGGTTAATGATGACAAGGATAACCCTTGTAGAGAGGTAACTAAGGCTAGGCTTTGGTTGGGATAAGAAATGAGTCATAAGAAAATATCTATCTTAATATCTTCTTCAAGACAAAAGGAAAGCTTCTAGATGGTGCAAGAAGGAGCTAACCCTAATCAAACCCTAATCTCATTTTATCATCACTAAACATGTTTCATTATTAATCATATCATGTTACTATAATATATATCACATATATATTATATATTTGTAACAAAAGAAAATAATACAATTAATATATATCGCACATATATCAATGTATTATCCGGTGAGAAAATGAAATAATAAAGCGAGCCAATATTAGATAATGTAATACAATATATCATATATATTATTATACATTAAATTATTGAATCAACACTTGATCCGACAATCCGGCTATATCGAATATAACCGACTAATATATCATGTACCGATTCATCGAATCAACACTTGATCCGATGACCCGGTTCATATCTAAATATCGTGAGAATATAACACGGTATCTCGTATCGCATATATCCTCGGTCCTGCACATATCACATATGTGCCTCTACTCCGTTTTGCCTGAGCCAAGAAACCTCTGTGTAGGACTCTAAAGAATCGTCAATACGCCGGTAGCAGGTGATGATCATATCAAACACCCACAAGCTGCAAGCGGTCAGCTAAACGTAACAGCCATCCAGGTATTGAGCGATCAGAAGATCAACAAGCTAGCCTGTACGTTTTCCTGTGAATCCAATCAGTAACACTCCCGTACAATCCGGTCTGTTCGTCTGATATGTCGCATATCAAGTCTAGGGGTGGTATACGTCAGACCCCAGTAACCGATAAGTCGTGTCGATGTGAGGCTCATAACAGGTCGAGAAACTACTGGTAACACTTACCAGTAAATCTCTATATCAGCCCTGGCCAGGGACTTCCAATTATAGCCAATCGAATACAGCACAACATCAACTCCCTATACCGGGAGAGACGAATCCCCTCCTATTGCTCATTGCCTCCATGTGATTCGGGACTGTACCCAAAAGCCACCGTTTTGCACGCCCTCTTGGACATGGTAAGGTGGAAATCAAAGCACAGTGGGAATCATAGAAGACTTTATGATGATCTCGGGTCTACAGACTACCCTGTACCAGTGTCACCGGAGAACTGCCATCTGACGTGTGGTATATTACCATCTGGGAGTTCTCGGCGAGTCCGTCCAGTGTACCCAGTCTCCACTGAGCACCCGTACACCATCTCTGATGTCAAACACCGATGGATATGGGATCATCCATCACCCATCATATGGGTCAAGATGCGTATACGCTAGTCTACTCTGGTGTATCGATGCCCTGTCTCGATATACCCTCGACTAGGAACAGTTATAGGATGTACTCATCGACTACCGTGGCCCCACTAGTATGATCTCATCATTGTCCCAGTAGTCGAGTACATATCCTAAGAGCTTTATCAACATGTGAGAGAAAGACAGTAAACCAGTACAAGTCAACATGTTAAGATAAAGTGAAACCAAATAGTATACTATCATGACGAGCAAGAAAGTCCTCTCTTTATATATCCAAGCATCCATCATAATATACATCATATGTACAACAATGGCCTATAGGGCATATATATAACTAACAATCTCCCACTTGCACTAAGGCCGGCTGCTGTAGTATCTCATACCTAGCATCCCGAATAATCTCTCAAACTGTATCTGGAGAATGGCCTTCGTGAGTGGATCCGCAGTGTTGTCCTTCGTATCTACTCTCCTGACCTCGATCTCCCGGCAATCAACTATCCCCCTGATCAGGTGATACCGCCTCAGAATATGTCTGGACTTCTGATGGGACCTGGGTTCCTTGGCCAAAGCCACAGCTCCATTGTTATCGCAATACAAAGGTATTGGATGCTCAATGGATGGAACCATACCAAGTTCACTAATGAACTTCTTTATCCAGACAGCCTCTTTGGCAGCATCGTTGGCAGCGATGTATTCAGCCTCCATCGTCGAGTCTGCAACGGTATCCTGTTTGGAACTCTTCCAACATACCGCCCCTCCATTGAGGGTAAAGACAAATCCCGAGTGCGACTTAGAGTCGTCCTTATCACTTTGGAAGCTGGAATCGGTAAAGGACTCCACCCGGAGTTCTCCGTTACCATACACCAAGAACATCTCTTTAGTCCTTCGTAAGTACTTGAGAATGTTCTTCACAGCTGTCCAGTGACTCTCTCCAGGATCTGTTTGATACCGACTCACTACACTTAGTGAGTATGCTACATCGGGTCTGGTACATAGCATCGTATACATGATAGAGCCTACTGCCGAAGCATAGTGTATCCCTTGCATGCGAGCTCTCTCCAAATCAGTCTTGGGAGATATCTCTTTGGAGAGAGTGAGTCCAGAGATCGTGGGTTGGTTCCCACGCTTGGATTCTTCCATACTAAATCTCTTTAGTATAGTGTCAATGTACCTAGATTGGGACAATCCCTGTATCCATTTAGATCTATCTCTATAGATCATGATTCCTAATATGCAGGAGGCATCACCTAGATCTTTCATTGAGAATCTTTGTGATAAGAAGAGCTTGATTGATCGCAGCATAGGAATATCATTTCCTATCAAGAGTATGTCATCCACGTACAATACGAGGAAGACAACCTTACTCTCTGCTACCATCTTATAGATACAAGGTTCATCTATATTTTTGATAAAGTCAAACTCTTTGACTACAACATCAAAACAGATGTTCCAACCCCGCGATGCTTGCTTCAACCCATAAATGGATTTAAGCAGCTTGCACACCTTTCCGCTGCTCCCACTATCTACGAAGCCCTCTGGTTGAGTCATATACACGCACTTTTCTAAATCACCGTTTAGAAAGGCGGTCTTAACATCCATTTGCCAGATTTCGTAATCATGGTATGCAGCAATGGCAAGTAAGATCCGGATGGACTTAAGCATAGCCACTGGTCAAGAGTGCGTGTACATGACTCAACGTTCAAATGTTTGGACATAAAAATAGGGACTATTTTTCAGACTTATTTTTATCCTTCATCTTACTAAACCTAGGGACAACGGCTCATAACTACTTATTACTAGTTTCGTTTAAGAAAACATCTAACTTTCTTTCTTTTCTCAAACTATTCCTATCTTTCATATGTAATTTTTCACTTTCAAACTTTCATTATCAAAAAAATTTGTGCTTATATTTATGATAATGCAAAATAATGCGTGAATAAGCACAAATCTCCCCCAAACTTGTTTGCAGCAGTTTCCTCACTGATGTCATCTGTTAAGCTAAAAAAACCTGTACACTTGGGAGGAAAAGTAAGTAATGGGGACATAAATAAATGACAGTGAAATCCTCCCCCAAACTTATTTTTGGCTCGAAATTTTATAAAAATATTTTTTTTTCAAGAGACAAAAGATTTTCTCCCCCCAAACTTGAGTAAAATAGTATTAAGCATTTAAAATTATGAGGGGGGTTAAAATTATTGGTCTATGCAAAGCTTTATAAACACCAAAAGTCAACACCAACTATTCAAAGATTTTATCAATGTAGCACCAAGGTTGGTAGAAGAACATGTCACTTATAGACGTGAAGAAGGGGGGAGGGGATAAGATGTGTAATAGAACGGGTGTACATCTCGGTTTGTAGAGACGAAATAATGATGATGGATTATTCGCATTATCGTTCTTAAGAAGAAGAAGAGGTGGCGGTTCAACTTCTTTGGGTTGGGGTTGATTCATCATAACGCCCTTGTCTTCTAAGAATGCGAGTTCTTCAGCAAAGATTTCTTCAAAGCTTTCATCGATATCCTGAATAATAATCTCATCGGAAAGAATGGGATGATACTCAGACTCTATAAAAGGTTCATATTTAGCATTAGATGTTGATCCGACCAGCTCGATAAAAGGGTCCGTATGTGTATAATAAATAGCATGGTCAAACAACAACGTACTAGCGGAGTCAAGATCAGTATCGTGAACCTGTTCAAACTCGCTACTGTCGGAATCCATCTTTTCGACAGAACATACTTGAGCATAATGTTCGGAGAGTTCACTTCCCAACTTATAAATGTTAAGCTCAATTGAAATCTTCCCGAAAGATAGGGTCATAGAACCGTTTCGACAATTGATTACAGCGTTGGAAGTCGCTAGAAAAGGTCGACCTAAAATCATCAGAATTTGGTTTCGTAGGTTGGCCACAGACTGTGTATCTATAACGATAAAGTCCACAGGGAATATAAATTCCCCGACTTTGATTAACACATCCTCTAGCCCACCCCTAGGATGGGTGATAGATCGATCGGCCATCTGAAGAGTGCAGTGCGCTGGTTTTAACTTTCCGATCCCTAATTTCTCATAGACAGAATATGGAAGCAAGTTAACACTAGCACATAAATCAAGTAGAGCACGATTGATAGTTTTACCTCCAATAGAAATAGATATTGTAGGACTTCCGGGGTCCTTTCGTTTCTTGGGTAGTTGTTGTGTAAAAGCAGTGCTCACATTACTCGCAAGGAAAACTTTTTTAGGTACTTGAATTTTTCTCTTCATAGTGCACAAGTCCTTTAAAATTTTCGCATAAGATGGAACTTGTTGAATAGCATCTAGGAGAGGAATATTTATGTTAACTTGCTTAAAAATTTCCATAATTTTCTCCATTTGGGGACTTAGTCTGTTGCCTCATAACCTGTGTGGATAAGGAGCTTTATCAATAAGGGTTGTGTCCAACATTGGAGAAAATTGTGGGGGTGAAATAGATCCCGGAATTGGAGTTGAGATCGTTTTAGGTTGACTCGAGGATGTGGGTTACGGGTTCGAACCTAGGGGAAAATAGAGAATAGACTCAGAAGAAGATGGTGGACTAGACGAAGTAGGAGAAGAAGTAGAAGCCGGGGTATCATTAATATCATTGACATCAATATCATCAACATGTTCATCCACATAGTTGTTCAGCACTCTTCCTGATCTCAACGTGGTTACGGCACACACATTATGACTTTGTGAGTGGCCAGGATTCGGTAGAGGTTGAGATGGAAGTTTCCCTTTCTCTCTCGCAATCATCGCGGCATTTAACTGTGTAAGTTGTGCTTCTATCGATTTTATGCTTTCATCGTAGAAAGCGGTGTTCTGCATTAATGTTTGGATAGAAGACGTTAAATTATCCGTCGTTCGCATGGAATGTTTAATAAACGTATTTAGGTTTCGTTCGAGTGCGGAGAGTTTTTCGGTACCAGCCGTTTGGAAAGAATCATTAATCGGTGCAGAATTATTGGCTGGATTTTGAAAAGTTTGCGATTGAAAGGGGTGCTGACTCTGTGATGGTGGCTGCTGTTGCTGTAGAGGAAGTCTTTGATAGTTATTTTGGCTTGGAAACGTATTTTCAGTTTGAGTTTGGTTTTGGTTCCAAGCAAAATTAGGATGATTCCTCCAACCCTGATTGTATGTGGAAGAATAAGGATCGTTTCTAGGTCGTTGCTGAAAGGCAGCATTAGTGTGTTCTTGACCTTGAAACAGAGGATTCAAAGGACATTTTTCCATCAAATGTGATGGATCGGAACAACAACCATACACGGTTTTGGGGAGCGTAACCTGGTTTAGGGAGGCTGAAGAGACTTTGTTTTCTATAGCGTCGAGTTTTCTTTGTATCGCTGCCATTTTGGTTTTCACTGCAATGGAAACATCAAGCTGATGGATACCTTCCCTAGACGATATTGGTGTAATGCTTTTCTACCGTAAAGTTTGTTCAGCGAAATCTTCCAGGAATTTCCAAGCTTCCCCTTCATCTTTAGACATGAAATGATATTGAAAAATGGTTTTAAGCATCTGTTTTAAGCATCTTTAGACGTAGATCGTCTTTGACACGAAGCCGACGACCTATTCCGCTCGTTTCCCGATGAAGTCGACGAATGAGTCTAGGATTCGAAAAGGACAGCGAGAGGATGACTACGTGGAGCTAAGGAAGTGGATATCCGGATCTACAAAGGTTGTAGCATCTAACTTTTAGTTAAAGTGTTAACTAGTTTATAGTTTCGCCTAGAAATCTAGCCGACGATCCGTATTAGGGTTTCTCGGCACCCATAAAATTTTAAATTGGCATGTTCGATACCTTGTGAGACCTCTATTGTGTGCCTAGGAACCCTACAGTGGTATCAGAGCCTAGCTAGAGCCTTAGGCGAAGTCTAGACGCAATTTGAAACCCGATCGAACCCGAAAACCTAACTTTAAGATGCTCTCTGGACTTTTTCTAAATTCTGGGATTTTTCCAGATTAAAAATTGCTTAAAAATTCAGCAGGGAAATATATGAATTACGGTGCAAAAATTTCTTTATGAACAGTCTAAAGAGCGGCGGATCCGCGGCCTAAGCCTCCTTAGGCGGCGGATCCGCGGCATATTTATTAAATTATTATATAATTTTTGCACAGTAACTGATACCTTCTGGTGTTGGATTTTCTGGGAATTTTTAAAATTTATTCAAGAGTTGAATTTTCTGGGGTTGCTTTGGGGATTCGGTGTTTCGATCGGGGTATCAAATTTCGTCTTTGTGTATTTCCGGATAATTTTTAGAATATGTTAAAAAGTTCGACCGGATATAAATACCCAACTTTTTCCCTGTCGGGAAATTTCTAAGTGTTGGATTTTTCCGTAGTTTAACACGTTCTAAGTAGTGCAAGTAACGCGATGGACTCTCTAGAAGACAACAAACCTTAACTCGATTATGTGACCGTCTTAAACTGCCCTTTGAACCTTCGGGTTTGGGGCAGTACGGCGTGCCACATGTGAGGCGTTGGCTTGACCCTTCTACGGCTGGACCGTTGGTACTGAGGCACGAACTGAATGTTGTTAGACTTATTTCATGTGTTGAGTTGTATCGGGAAAACTTGGGTATTCGACTGCTCGATCGGAAAGTTTAACATTTTCTGTTTATCTGGAATGTGATACAATAATTGGAATTCACAAGTAGTTATGAGATAACTGAATGAATGTTATAAATCTAGCAATTTAGTCCCATATGATATTGAAAATAGTTTTCGATAATGAGACTAAAATGCGGGATTTATATCTGTTAGGCATGCGATATCTAAAGAGGTTGCGGATTCCAATTGTTGTAGTTTTACACTTTCTTTTCTGTGACCGTAAGTGTAGTATGTTCATATCGCCGGTTTCGTTGCTATACGTCAACGACAATTGGGGTATGCATACTTACTTACGTTGATGACATGTGATGTTATGTGTTGCTGGATATGTTATATTGGATCGTCGTGTTTGAATAGCCGGGGTTTTTTATGTGAGATGAGTGTTTTTCATTTTCATTCATGTAAAAACTTGTATGTAATATTCTTTTATTTGGGGCACTTCCAGGTAGCGGAAGTTGTCACCTTTTGTATATTATTTACTTTTCCGCATTAGGATAGACCCAAGGAGGGGAGCACAAGTAACCGGGTTCTGGGGTCCAGTGGGAGACCAACTCGAGGAGTCGAGTCCGGGTCTCCTAACCCTAGAATTGGCAGGGTTGCTTGCCGCTCTCGTAGGGGTCTAGGGGTATGGGATTGGCTATTCATCACGACCGTGGAATCCGTGTTTTATACTGGCTCGTATTGAAAACACGGACGTCCTAATATATCCAATGTTTCATATGTTTCTTCTGCTGCGATATCTGTGATGTGATCATGAGATGTTCTGTGATGGATATAGTATATAGTATATATGATATATTATATAGACGTTACTTATGTTTTACACCCGCGCTAGCCCTGCCCTACTCTGTCGTTAGTTACCTAACCTAACGGTGCACGAGGGGACATCGAGGCGAATGCGGATGGCATAAGTGTACGTCATATCTATATGTGATGTTTACGTATTTAAATGATGGGACTTCATTAATGTGATTAATGAAAGAAAAGAAACCTAAGATGTTGTGGAATCAGATTTTAAACAAAACAGGTAGCTACAGTTCTTGCTTTGCATAGCGGTATATATGATATACCCTGCACCTTATTCGATGAGGAAAGGACCGAGATCCCTTCACCGGGAGTGACTCCTTTAGCAATAACTGGCAGATGCTACACACTCGGTTTGGCTTTGATTGCTTTTAAGAGTTTTTGCTTTGCACAGTGATATATATGTTATATCCCGCACCTCATTCGACGAGGAAAGGGCCGACGATCCCTTCACCGGGAGTGACCCCTTTAGCAAAACTAGAAAAGCCTCAAAATCATTCCATTTTAAAACTTCATTTGATTCTACAACGATATCAAGTTCATTACGCAATAGGTTTTCAGAAAACCTGTCGTAGCCCTCCGTCATTTCAGATAAATTACATATAGTATTCGTGCTACATTTGTTGGCTTTCGTCAAGGTGTAGTGTGCGGTAGCTATGTGCTGTTTATCTGCTGCATATGATGTGACTGGATTAGGGTAGTCGTACGGCTTTGTTGGCTTTCGTCAAGGGTCGTGCGGGTGGGTTTAATTCAGTCAAGAAATGTACGGGTTGAACTTGACTAGCGGGCTGTGGTTTGTTGGCTTTCGTCAAGGTCATAGCACGCTAGGGGCAAAAGCATTATCGGGAATTTCAAGTGTTGAAATTTGCAATGAGATTGCATACCTTCTATGAGATAGTTGGATCCCGATACCCACTGCGAGTAAGAGTTACTCCTGGGAGAGTTTTACACATTACAATTAGCCGATCAAGTAGGTGTCTAGAAAGGTGTTAACGAGGTTACGCCTCTGGGAAAACGAGGTTTACATTAATTAGGTTCGTGCGAAAGCACGGGGGACCTCCCTCAAAGTACCGACACTGGCCTGGCTGAAAGATTGGCGAACTGGTAGTGTGTAATTAATCCCGGCTAGTCTTTCCTTTTAGGGTTTGAAGGAAGATTTGATAAAAAGCAGTGGGAGCCATCCTGATTAGATAAGATAATAACCAATCTGATCTTGCACGAGCATACGCTAAAGTGTTTTCTTCTCTCTCTCTCCAGGTAGCGACCATTTCATGCCTTAATAAAGATAATAATATGGATGTATTGACCGAACCCGCATGTTATACTGTGCTGGGGAACGTTGGTTCCGTTCTTTCCTATAAGAGTTATAGGACTGAACAGGATATAGGGGAATACCAGGATTCCCATGCCACCCGAATGAAGAAAGTACATGATGATGCATTTTCTTCGGGTGTGTTCGTTACAGAGAACTGTTTCTCCATTTGCCCTACGCCCTGGGTATTAGATACCGGGTCAGGATCCCATATATGTAATCAATTACATGGACTTAGGAAAGGTAGAGAACTTGGAGAAGGTGATAAAGACATTAGAGTTGGAAATGGTGCAATTGTTGCAGCTAAGACTGTCGGGGAATATCACCTTGTATTACCAACAGGTAATACATTGGTTCTGAACGAATGCTATTACATGCCGAACCTGATATGCAACATTATAACGGTTTCTTTGTTGAGTAAAGAGGGATATAATTTTGTATTACAGGACAATGTTATGAACATTTTCCGTAACCAAAAGTTGGTTGGATCAGGCACGTTGTGCAATGGCATTTATGTTCTAAACCAATCAACGGTTCTGAGCATAACAAACACACACAAGAGGAAGAGTTCTGAACTGAACGAATCCTTCTTGTGGCATTGTAGACTGGGTCACATCAATGCGACACGACTGGCTAAGTTGCATAAGGATGGGTATTTGAAACCATTCGAATTTTCATCTTATGACACTTGCCAGTCATGTCTCAAAGGCAAGATGACCAAAACTCCGTTTACGGGACACGGAGAAAGAGTTACTGAACTCTTAGGACTAGTACATAGTGATGTATGCGGTCCAATGTCTACACATGCCAGGGATGGTTCTTCGTACTTCATTACATTCACTGACGATCTCTCAAGATACGGACATGTGTACTTGATAAGACACAAGTCTGAAGCTTTTGAGAAATTTAGAGAATATAAACAAGAAGTCGAAAACCAAACCGGAAAAAGTATTAAAATCCTTCGATCTGATCGAGGAGGTGAATACTTGAGCAATGAATTCCTGGACTTCCTAAAAGAGAATGGGATTCTCTCTCAGCTGACTCCTCCATATGCACCACAGCACAACGGTGTATCAGAACGGAAGAACCGCACCCTATTAGATATGGTGCGCTCTATGATGAGCACAGCTGAGTTACCTATTTCCTTCTGGGGGTATGCGCTTGAGACAGCCATACATCTATTGAATATGGTCCCCACCAAATCTGTGCCTACCACTCCATATGAGATATGGAAAGGGAAGAGACCATGTCTTAACTATGTTAAGATATGGGGTTGTCCAGCCTATGTCAAACGACAAAATCCGGACAAACTCGAGGCACGGTCTGTTCTATGCAAATTTGTAGGATATCCCAAGAATTCTCAAGGGTATATCTTCTACCACCCTGAGGAACAAAGAGTATTTGTTTCTCGGCATGCCACCTTTTTAGAAAAGGAATTTCTTGAAAAAGAGATTAGTGGTCATGAGGTAGAACTGGAAGAGGTTCCAGCTGCAGAAGCTACAACAGAAGATCTGGTGGAACCAGAGGATTCCGTAGTTCCCGATGAACCCCAGCCACTCCGCCGATCTAGTAGGGTTCCTCGCCAACCTGAGAGATACTACGGTTTTCTCATGGACGGTGGGAGCGAGGATTGCATCATGAGGATGATGACCCAACTAGCTTCGAGCAGGCCATCACGAGTAGGGACTCAGTGAAATGGCTGGATGCTATGCGGTCCGAGATGGAATCCATGTACACCAACAAAGTATGGACTTTGGAAGTTGCTCCTGAAGGGGTAAAACCCATTGGGAGCAAGTGGATCTTCAAGAAGAAATTTGGTGTAGATGGGAAAGTGGAGACTTTCAAAGCTAGACTTGTAGCAAAAGGTTTTCGTCAAAGACCAGGTGTGGACTATGACGAAACCTTTTCTCCAGTGGCTATGCTTAAATCCATCCGAATCATGCTTGCCATTGCTGCCTTTCATGACTACGAAATCTGGCAAATGGATGTTAAGACCGCCTTTCTAAATGGTAATTTAGAAGAGTGCGTGTACATGACTCAGCCAGAGGGCTTCGTAGACAGTGGGAGCAGCGGGAAGGTGTGCAAGCTGCTTAAATCCATTTATGGATTAAAGCAAGCATCGCGGAGTTGGAACATCTGCTTTGACGTCGTTATCAAAGAGTTTGATTTCGTCAAAAATCCAGATGAACCTTTTATCTACAAGAAGGTGGCAGAGAGTAAGGTTGTCTTTCTCGTATTGTACGTGGACGACATACTCTTGATAGGAAATGATATTCCTATGCTGCAATCGGTCAAGCTCTTCTTATCACAAAGATTCTCGATGAAAGATCTTGGTGATGCCTCCTGCATATTGGGAATTAGGATCTATAGAGATAGATCCAAACGGATTTTGGGATTGTCCCAATCCAGGTACATTGACACCATACTAAAGAGGTTTAGTATGGAAGAGTCCAAGCGTGGGAACTTGCCCACGATCTCTGGAGTCACTCTCTCCAAAGAGATGTCTCCCAAGACTGATTTGGAGAGAGCTCGCATGCAAGGGATACCCTATGCTTCGGCAGTAGGCTCTATCATGTATGCGATGCTATGTACCAGACCCGATGTAGCATACTCACTAAGTGTAGTGAGCAGGTATCAAGCTGATCCTGGAGAGAGTCACTGGACAGCTGTGAAGAGCATTCTCAAGTACTTGCGAAGGACTAGAGATATGTTCTTGGTGTATGGTAACGGAGAGCTCCAAGTGGAGTCCTTTACCGATTCGAGCTTCCAGAGTGATAAGGACGACTCTAAGTCGCAGTCGGGCTTTGTCTTTACCCTTTACGGAGGGGCGGTTAGCTGGAAGAGTTCCAAGCAGGAAACCGTGGCAGACTCGACGATGGAGGCTGAATACATCGCTGCCAACGATGCTGCTAAAGAAGCTGTTTGGATCAAGAAGTTCATTACTGAACTTGGTGTGGTTCCATCCATTGAGCATCCAATACCTTTGTATTGCGATAACAATGGAGCGGTGGCTTTGGCCAAGGAACCCAGGTCCCATCAGCGATCCAGGCATATTCTGAGGCGGTATCACCTGATCCGGGAGATAGTTGATCGCCGGGAGATCGAGGTCAGGAGGGTTGACACGAAGAACAACACCGCGGATCCACTCACGAAGGCCATTCCCCAGATACAGTTTGAGAGACTCTTCGGGATGCTCGGTATGCGATACTACAGCAGCTGGCCCTAGTGCAAGTGGGAGATTGTTAGTTGTATGTATGCCCTAGAGGCCAGTATTGTACAGATGATATATATTATATTGGATGCTTGTACATATATAGAGATGACTTTCTTGCTCGATATGATAGTATGCTATCTGGTTACTCTTTATCTTAACATGTACACTAGTCTCTTTATACTGTCTTATAGTTACATGTTGGTAAAGCCCTTAGGATATGTACTTGACTACCTGGACTGTGATGTAGATCATACTAGTGGGGACATGGTAGTCCATAAGTACATCCTTCATGGTCCCTAGTCGTGGGTGTATCGAGACGGGGCATCGATATACCAGTGTAGACTAGCGTATACGCTTCTCGACCCATGAGATGGGCGATGGATGATCCCATATCCATTGTTGTTTGACATCAGAGATGGTGTACGGGTGCTCAGTGGAGACTGGGTACACTGGACGGACTCGCCGAGAACTCCCAGATGGTATTATACCTCACGTCAGATGGCAGTTCTCAGGTGACGCTTGTACAGGTTAGTCTGTAGACCCGAGATCGTCATAGAGTCTTGTGTGATTCCCACTGTGCTTTGATCTCCACCTTACCACGTCCATGAGGGCGTGAAAAATGGTGGTCTTTGGGTACAGTCTCGAGTCACATGGAGGCAATGAGCGATAGGAGGGGTTTCGTCTCTCCCGGTATTGGGGGTTGATGTTGCGCTGTGCTCGATTGGCCGTAACAGGGAAGTCCCTGGCCAGGGCTGATCAGAGATTTGCTGGTAAGTGTTACCAGTAGTTTCTTGACCCGTTATGAGCCTCACATCGGCACGACTTATCGGTTATTGGGGTCTGACGTATACCACCCCTAGACTTGATATGCGACATATCAGACGAATAGACCGGACTGTACGGTAAGTGTTACTGGTTGGATTCACAGGAGTGTGAGCGGGCTAGCTCGTCGATCTTCTGATCGCTCGATACCCAGATGGCCGTTACGTTTAGCAGACCGCTTGCGGCTTGTGGGTGCTTGATATGATCATCATCTGCTACCGGCGTATTGACGAGTCTTTAGAGTCCTACACAGAGGTTTCCTGGTTCAAGCGAAACGAAATAGGAGCGCATATGAGATATGTGCAGGACCGAGAATAATGCGTGTATGTGATACCGCATTTCATTCTCGCGATATATGTTTCGATTGGTTATATTCGATATGACCTAGTTATCGAATCATTGATTCGATAAATCGATACATTGAATACTAGTCGGTTATGTGCGACATGACCGGATCATTGAATCAAATGTTGATTTAATGATTTAATGTGTAATTATATATTTGATATATTACTTTGCATTAGCTAGTATAGGTTCACTTTAAATGGATTTTCTCACTTGATGTGCAAGTTGTATATGTGATATACTTTTGTACACATGTTTGTATCATGTTTGATGATACTTGCTTTCATGGTTAAGTGTAAAGAATTAAACCATGGTTAAGTGTTGATTAGGGTTTGCAAATTCATTTATCTATTTAATTATTTATTTGAAATGGATTAAGATAAGAATGGTGGCTTTATTTGTTTTATGTTGAAGCTTCATGAAGCTTTGACCTTAGTGACCATTCTTGTCTTCATGCTTAACCCTAACTCATCCAAGTAACCATGGTCCATTCTCTACACTCAACTAAGGTTAGATTATGATAAGTATTGATTTCTTTTTTAATTTATCATAACACTTATCATAAACTAGCTTCATCTTCTCCTTCTTCTTCAAGAGAGAAAACTAGATTCCATCAATGGCAACTTGAGAAAAAGTGAGTGAAATCCAATTCTAAAGTGAACCCACCTCCTATTTCTTCACCCTCTACCTCTTGCCAAGTTGTTTTGGGTGTTTTCTTCACAAGTTTCACAACTTGGTGAAGTTGGAGCTTGAACTTGCGCAACCTCGACGTAGATCGTCTTTGACACGAAGCCGACAACCTATTCCGCTCGTTTTCCCGATGAAGCCGACGAATGAGTCTAGGATTCGAAAAGGACAGCGAGAGGATGACTACGTGGAGCTAAGAAAGTGGATATCCGGATCTACAAAGGTTGTAGCATCTAACTTTTAGTTAAAGTGTTAACTAGTTTATAGTTTCGCCTAGAAATCTAGCCGACGATCCGTATTAGGGTTTCTCGGCACCCATAAAATTTTAAATTGGCATGTTCGATGCCTTGTGAGACCTCTATAGTGTGCCTAGGAACCCAACAAGTGCCAGGTAAGTGGGAGGTATTCGCTATACGAATCACCGAAAATAGCGGGCTTAATTAAGTAACACTTGCCTTAGTCACACTTGCCTGGACACCACAAAAGAAATGCGGATAATCGATAGGTTACCCCGACCCTCCTCTGTCCTAATTGAGCGCGACGGTCCTTAGAGTCTTGGTCTAGATATTTTTTAATTAATATAGGGTTATGCGGATGCTCGTTTTATGATTTGTGGGGCCTAGGAAGGTTGATGAAATCCCCACCTAATCTGAATTTTGGTCTTTCCCCTTAAAGTCCATTTTTTAAAATATGCACAAACAAACCAATTTCAAAACATGCAAAAAGATTTTTTGCGGAGATATTTTGCAAACAATCCTGCAAAAAAATATATTATTGGATTTCCAGAGGAGAGAGAAAGAGTTGTGGAAGTTACCAGAGGATTTTAGCTTGGCAAGTCTACCAAGTGGCCGCGGTTCCGCGGCTAAATGAATAATATTGTGGCGGTTCCGCCGCACTATGGTACTTTCTTCTGATGATTTTTCTTCAGTAGCCTTCTAAGTTTCTCTGGGTCTTGATGAATGGTTCTAAATCTTAATTTTCTCATTCCAGTGACTCCAGATTCCCTCCCAAAAATCGCACACTAATCGTTAAATATGTAAGTTGCGGTTTTGTTTTATTTTTATGATATGGATCGAATAAGAATTCAACCCGAATAGCAAGAAAAAAAATTACGCACGTATCCCCAACAACGGTGCCATTTGATTGATCGTGAAAGAGTGTTTTTGTAGTAGTAACCGCAATCAATAACAATGTCACGTGTAGCTAGCCGAGATGAGTACGGGTCGTCCGTGGAACTTTTAATCTTGCATTAGACTAGTTGAATAAAATAAAAGAAGAAAAGAGAATAGATTCTAGATCTATGTTAAACACGGATGTAGAATATATATAAAGAAGGCTTGTACGGTTCGTTAGGATTTAGTACTCTTGGATGACAAATAAAGATGACTCCTTTTATCTTTTGATAAATTTTAAAATAGATTGATAGTGATGAATGAGGATTAGGGTTCGTGGAAGAAACTAGGGTTTCCCCACTATTGACCCTTGTCCCTTCATTGATCTATATTCATGTCTAGCCCTTAAAAAAATAATTGTTAATCTAATCTCAAATCACGGTCAAGACTATCAATAAATTGATAGCGCGCCCGATTAGGATGTTAACGATTCTTTTACTAAAGTTTATAAACTTCATAAGAAATAAAAAAAAATTAAAATATTTTCTCATCCATTGTTCTACCCTAATCCTACGAACCCTATCAAGCGGAGAATAACTCGCGCATGATGAAGATAGAAGAAGAAAAGGATAGAGAAGGAAATCATAATGCAGAAATAAAATGCGAAATAATTAAGCTAATGATCTACCTTTATTAATCAACATTACAAGTACAATTCCTTCGAGTTTAGATTAAGAAGAAGAAGTTGCTCTCAATCTCTGCCTTGTAGGAAGTAGATGTTCTGTCGATATTCACGTCGCTTTATCATGTCGAATCACAGACTTGTCATGGATCACTTGTTCTTTAACGGTGATTTGCTTCGTGCTAAAGGTGATGATTTCTAACATTAGCTCTCGGTCCTTTATATAGCCCTAAAAGCAGAAACCCTAGATCCCAAGTATTAGGGTTTGTTGTTGCAATCCTACCCACAAAATCCCAAACCCTAACTCGACCACAATGCCGTGGATCCGCCGCGTTTAGGGGATATTTGTCGTGCAACCGCGGCCGTTTGGGGGCTTTAGGGTTTCAATTTTCTGGAGTTTTTATATGTTGACACATGGAGATTTCCTAGATATCTGTATTTTGGAAATATTTTGTAACACCCGAGTTCATAAATACCAATTCCTGTTTCCGTATTTACCTATCCATGGTTTTTTCTTGATTTAGCGTGTTTGGGTGCGAATGGTATTTTACATTTTACATTGCGTTCGGCCCGACCCGCTTGCTTGAACCTGTTTGATTCATATTTATGAATTATCCTGACTTATTACGTAGACTGTGCATTTCATGTATACTGCACACTCGCATTTTATCTGACATCGCACATTTTATCATATAACATTTTAGATCACGTAAAATAGATTAAAATTGCATTTCATAGCCTGCATGATACCCCTAACCCCGTGGTAGCATCCGCGCATCTTGTTCTCGCTCCGTTCAGTGAAACGGACGGGTTTGGATGGCTACGCGCACGTACGTGCATCCATTCTTGGGGATATGCTTTTTCGTTACCTGAGCATTCATTTTGAATTTTAAAAGTCGCATATATTTTTCATATTTTAAATCTGAATTTTTGGACCCGGCCCGGGCGTATTTTGGAGTAGGTTTGTACTTACCAAAATCTCAAAACGGACTAATATTATATGCGTTATATATTTATAAAATATTATTATTCTCTTAACTAATATATATTTTACTAAATCATAATATACTAACAATTAGTTAGTTAGTTAGTTAGTTATATATTATTAACTTCCTCTTCTCTCTCTCTCTCTCCATTTCTCCCTCTCTCTCTCCTGACTCTCTCACTCTCACTCTCTCTCTGTAAACAAAAAAAAATTTATAATATTTTCTAAGTCTAATATTCAACAGACCCACGTCACTCTCTCTCCCTCTTCTTCATCGTCTCTTTAAAAAATTTCCCGCGGCCACGAGAACCCACGTTCCCTACTGCATGACTCGACCTCGTCGCCGATTCATCTCGTCGGCCTCGTCTCCACCTCCTCATCCTCCTTCCCGTTCCTCCACTCTTTCCCCTCATCTTCTTTATTTTCTTTTCTCACACGTGAACTCAAACCCACGCGCTCGCTCGTCGCCGTCGCCACCGCCGCCAGTCCTCGCCTCACCAGAGCTCCGTTCCCATCACCTCGTCTCACCTCTTCCACCTCACCGACCTCTGCGAACCACGACAGCCCCAAGCCAACCCATGAAAAACCATCACCGCCCTTGCCGGCACCCTCACATCTTCGGAACTCCGACCCCCATCGTCACCGTCCCCATCACCACAACATCCTCTTCCTCTCTACTATCGCACCTGACACCTCTACCTTCTTTCCCGAGCTCCTTTCCTGCATACCCGCACCCTACAGCCACCTAGAACCCCACTGCCCCATTGCCAGGAAAACCCTCGCCTGCATCCTCACCGTCGACGGCCTATCGTCGGCGTTACTCCCTCGCCTTCCTCACCAATCCCAGTGCATCCAAACCCAGAACACTAAATCCCGGTTCCCTTTCTTTCTTCTTCTTCTTCTTTCTTGGTTCTGTTTTCCGGTCATCGGCTGATCCGTGCCGCCGCCGCCGACCATCCGGACGAACTATACCATCACCACAGTACCGCTACAATTCCAAAATCATACCATCACCATTTCCATGTCACGACCGTGTCGCGACCAGATCGTGTCCGTATCGCGCCCAAACCACGCATCAGACAGATCGCGTCCAGATCACGCACCAGATCGCGTCCGTATCGCGCCCAGACCGCGCACCAGATCGCTCCCAGACCGCGCACCAGATCGCGACTAGACCCAGTACCGTGTCGTGCCGTTTCACACACCGTATCGTGACATGTCGCACCAGGCCGCCTGCATCTCGACCTTTGTTCTGAGACAAGTTTACCTTGCTACATGCTACATTACATTTTTACATCTATTTTAATAAGTATAATTATTGAATCGATAACCGTACATCTATATAGTTTATTCTGTATCTACTTGCATAACATATTACATGTTCCAGTTTGTTGTTCTATCAGTACACATGCTTGTTTCGTATAGCCATGCTTATGCTAGTTGATTGTGAGCACCCACATGATATCTTGTACACCCTGACATGACTTATTACACCCATTACTCGACACGACATGGTACCGTACACTCTTAACATGACATGACACCTAAAAACACTACTTGATTTGACCTGATGTACCATGGCTTGACCCGTTACCTGATCTTGTGTCTAATGCCAACAAACCTGACATGTAGTCCTCACGGACCGTTCCTGTTGTCTATCCAGACAAACCTGCTCTTACCTAATCCTGTGTTGGCATTAGTTCTTGATTACTAAATACCTGACTTGACATACACATATAACTTAGGGGTATTGGGAAATCAATGATGAAACCTGAGTTGTAACTCGACAGTGTACTACCTTTACTGATCAGTTTTAGAGGCTAGGCCAGCCTTGGGATAATGTTGCTGACATCATTCATCTGTACATATTTCCTGTTTTAGTGCCTAGCGGCATGTCTCGGATTCAGCCCGAGAATCTTGACCGTGGTCCCGGGTATGCACGGGATACTATTGAGTTACATCGATGATTCATCAAATTGATTTCAAATACTTGAGAGTAGTTAACCCAATAGAACAGTTTAATGTACTCACAGCACACTACCCTTCACTGCCCTGATTTACATTACTGTTATACCTGCTTTTCATTCATGATTATATTTGCATTGCCTGTTACCCTGTTTGTATTTTATTATTTGATGACATGACGCGCTGACGTCTGGGTTTTGCATGGCCCAGATTCTTCTACCTTGTTGCAAACTGATCAGGAGTATTGCCGCTGTTAGACGAGCGGTGAAGTTCCTGTCGGTATGTAGTTTCACTTCCAGGTGTTTCATTTATTGTATATTTTGGCTTCCGCATATTGTTATTTCTTGACTCTTTTACTCTGGCTTATGGACATGTACTAGATAGTTAGTTTATTTTCCTGTTCTTGATATCTCTACAGCCGTAATGTGACTGTGGAAGGATGTTTCCTATCCACAGGTAGCTGTTAGTTATATGTATGCCCTAGAGGCCATTGCTATACATAGGATGTATATTGTAATGGATGCTGGGACATATATAGGGAGGACTTTCTTGCTCGACATGATAGTATGCTATCTGGTTACTCTTTACCTTAACGTGTATACTGATTGTCTCTCTGTTACATATTGGTAAAGCCCTTAGGATGTGTATTTGACTACCTGGACTATGATACGGATCATACTAGTGGGGACATGGTAGTCCATAAGTATATCCTTCAAGGTCCCTAGTCGTGGGTGTATCGAGACGGGGCATCGATATACCAGAGTAGACTAGCGTATACCTTCTTGACCCATACAGATGGGCGATGGATGATCCCATATCCATTGGTGTTTGACATCAGAGATGATATACGGGTGCTCAGTGGAGACTGGGTACACTGGACGGACTCGCCGAGAACTCCCAGATGGTATTATACCTTACGTCAGATGGCAGTTCTCTGGTGACACTGGTACAGAGTAGTCTGTTGACCCGAGATCGTCATAGAGTCTTGTGTGGTTCCCACTGTGCTTTGATTTCCACCTTACCACGTCCAAGAGGGCGTGCAAAACGGTGGTTTTTGGGTACATTCCCGAATCACATGGAGGCAATGAGAGAAAGGAGAGGATTCGTCTCTCCCGGTATAGGGAGTTGATGTTGCGCTGTGTTCGATTGGCTATAACCGGAAATCTCTGGCCAAGGTTGCTGAGATTTACTGGTAAGTGTTACCAGTAGTTTCTCGAACTGTTATAGACCTCATATCGACACGACTTATCGATCTATTGGGGTCTGACGTTTACCACCCCTAGGCGAGATATGCGACATATCAGACGACGAGACCGGACTGTACGGTAAGTGTTACTGGTTGGATTCACAGGAGTGTGAGCGGGCTTGCTCGTCGATCTTCTGATCGCTCAATACCCGGGTGGCCGTTACGTTTAGCAGACCGCTTGCGGCTTGTGGGTGTTTGATATGATCATCATCTGCTGCCGGCGTATTGACGAGTCTTTAGAGTCCTACACAGAGGTTTCCTGGCTCAAGCGAAACGAAATAGGAGCGCATATGAGATATGTGCGGGACCGAGAATAATGCGTGTATGTGATACCGTATTCCATTCTCGCGATGAATGTATCGAATGGTTGTATGTGATATAACCTAGTTATCGAATCAAGGATTGATTCGATAAGTCGATACATTGGATACTAGTCGGTTATATGCGATATGACCGGATCATTGAATCAAGTGTTGATTTAATGATTTAATGTATAATTATATATTTGATATATTAATTTGCATTAACTAGTATTGGTTCACTTTAAAAGGATTTTCTCACTTGATGTGCACATTGTATATGTGATATATTTTTGTACACTTGATTGTATCATGTTTGATGATACATGAATGTTTGTGTGTATGATTAAACCATGGTTATGTAATGGTTAGGGTTTTCATTTTCTTATCTATTTATTTATTTATTTATTATGGATAAGATAAAGAGAGAATGGTGGCTTTCTTTGTTTGTTGTTGAAGCTTCATGAAGCTTTGACTAAGTGACCATTTTGTCTCATGCTTAACCCTAACCATTCCACCTAACCATAGTCTATTCTCTACACCTAACCATGGTTAGTATATGATAAGTATTCATATTATTTCCTTTTTTAAAATAACACTTATCATATTCTTTCTTCTTCTTCTTCTTCAACATGAAGAAACCATGCCACCATCAATGGCAACTTGAGAAAAAGAGTGAGAAATCCAATTCTAAAGTGAACCCACTTCCTATTTCTTCATTCTCTACCTCTTGCCAAGTAGTATAGGGTGTTTTCTTCACAAGTTTCATGACTTGGTGAAGTGGGAGCTTGATCTAGTGTTGCCTCGACATAGATCATCTTCGGCATCGAAGTCGACGACCTAGCCCGCCCATTTCTCCGATGAAGCCGATGCTAGAGTCCGGGATCTGATATGGACAGCGGAGGGACGTCATCACGGAGCCTGGGAGATGGAGGACCGGATCTACAAAGGTTGTAGTCACTTTCCTTTAGCAATAAATTCGTTTACTTGCTCGCATCACCTAAAATCTAGTTAACGATCCGTATTAGGGTTTCTCGGCACTTGTAAAATTTGAAATTGGCATGGTTGTTGCCTTGTGAGACCTCATTAGTGTGCCTAGGAACCCTACAGTGGTATCAGAGCCTAGCTAGAGCCTTAGGCAATGCGTAGACGATGTTAGAAACCCGATCGAACCCGAAACCCCAATTTTTTACCCTCTCTGGACATTTTTACAAAACTGGGTTTTTTCCAGATTAAAAATTCTTTAAAAATTCAGCAGGAAATTCTAATAATTACGGTGCAAAATTGACCAAACGATATGATTAAAGCGCGGCGGAACCGCGGCAGAAGCATGGCTTCGGCGGCGGTTCCGCGGCCAAAATATCTCTTCTTGAAACACTGTTTGCACAGTAATGTCTTATTTTGTTTGCTGTATTTTCTGGGAATTTTTAATATTTATTCAAGAGTTGAATATTCTGGGTTGTATTGGGAGTTCGTAGATTCGATCGGATTGTCTAATCTTGTCTATGTGTTTTCCGGATAATTATTGAATATGTTAAAAAGTTCGACCGGATAAAAATACCCACCTTTTCTCCTGTCGTGAAATTTCCAAGTGTTGGATCTTTCCGTAGTTTAACGACGTTCTAAGTAGTGCAACTAACGCAATGGTCCCTCTAGAAGACAACAAACCTTAACTCGATTATGTGACCGTCTTGAACTGCCCTTTGAACCTTCGGGTTTAGGGCAGTACGACGTGCCACATGTGAGGTGTTGGCTTGACCCTTCTACGGCTGGACCATTGGTACTGAGGCATAAACTGGATGTTTTTAAACTTGTTTCATGTGTTGAGCTGTTTCGGGAAAACTTGGGTGTTTGACTGTTCGATCGGAAAGTTTAACATTTACTGTTTATCTGGAATGTGATACAATACTTGGAATCCATAAGTAGTTATGAGATAACTGATATGAATGTTATAAACATAGCACTTTAGTCTCACTTGATCGGTTGCCACGGAATTTTGATGCGATCAAAAGTCCGTCGCAATCACGTAGCGTACGCGGATACTCGCCGGGTAAACTTAATAGACAACCTCACTCCATAGCCCCGACCAAGTGACTGTAGGAGAACCCCGTCGCCGAAAGCATTCGTTTGGGTGCTTGCGGCAGCGGTGTTCCGCCTTGGTGCACTTCGTCGATGGCATCGGGGGTGCGGCCGTCTACTGAAGTTTGTGACGAGCATTCGATCAGGATGTCGGGAATCTTGTTGAATTGCCCGACTTGATATTGAAAAGTGTTTTCGATAATGAGACTGAAATGCGGGGTTTATAATTGTTAGGCATGCGATGTCTAAGGAATTTATTTGATTAGGCATGCGATGTCTATGCAGGTTGCGGATTCCAACTGTTGTAGTTTTACACTTTCCTTTCTATGACCGTAAGTGTAATATGTGATATCGCCGGTTTCGTTGCTATATGTCAACGAAAATTGGGATACGCATGTTTACTTGTTGATGACATGTGATGTTATGTGTTGCTGGATATGTTATATTGGATCGTCGTGTTTGAATAGCCGGGGGGTTTTATGTGAGATGAGTGTTTTTTATTTTCATTCATGTAAAAACTTGTATGTAATATTCTTTTATTGGGGCACTTCCAGGTTGCGGAAGATGTCACCGTTTGTATATTATTTACTTTTCCGCACTAGGATAGACCCAAGGAGGAGGGCACAAGTAACCGGGTTCTGGAGTCCAGTGGGAGACCAACTCGAGGAGTCGAGTCTGGGTCTCCTGACTCTAGAATTGGTAGGGTTGCTTGCCGCTCTCGTAGGGGTCTAGGGGTGTGGGTTTGGCTATTCATCGCGACCGTGGAATCCGTGTTTTATACTGGCTCGTATTGAAAACACGGACGTCCTAGTATATCCAATATTTCATATGTTTCTTCTGCTGCGATATCTGTGATGTGATCATGTGATGTTCTGTGATGGATACTGTATATAGTATATATGATATATTATATAGACGTTACTTATGTTTTATACCCGCGCTAGCGCTGCCCCGCTCTGCCGTTAGTTACCTAACCTAACGGTGCACGAGGGGACATCGAGGCGAATGCGGATGGCATAAGTGTACGTCGTATTTATCTGTGATGTTTAGGTATTTAAATGATGGGACTTCATTAATATGATTAATGAAAGAAAAAAGAAACCTAAGATGTTGTAGAATCGAATTTCAAAAATAAAACAGGTAGCTACAGTTCTTTCTTTGCACAGCGGTATATATGATATATCCTGCACCTTATTCGATAAGGAAAGGACCGAGATTCCTTCACCGGGAGTGGCTCCTTTAGCAATAACTGGCAGATGCTACACACTCGGTTTGTCTTTTGATTGCTTTTAAGAGTTTTTGCTTTGCACAGTGATATATATGATATATCCCGCACCTTATTCGACGAGGAAACGACCGACGATCCCTTCACCGGGAGTGACTCCTTTAGCAAAACTAGAAAAGCCTCAAAAACACTCCATTTCAAAATTCATTCGATCCTACAACGATATCAAGTTCATTACGCAATACGTTTTCAGAAAAACCTGTCGTAGCCCTCCGTCTTTTCAGATAAGTACTAGTTAGTATTCGTGATGCGGTAGTTTGGCCTCCGTCAAGGCGTAGTGTACGGTAGCTAACTAGTGCTTATCTGCTAGCATATGATGCGATTGGATTAGGGTATTCGTACGGCGTTGTTTGGCCTCCGTCAAGGGTCGTACGGGTGGGTTTAATTCAATCAAGAAATGACGGGTTGAACTTGACTAGCGGACTATGGGTAGTTTGGCCTCCGTCAAGGTCATAGGACGCTAGGGGAAAAATGTTATCGGGAATTTCAAGTGTTGAAATTTGCAATGAGATTGCATACCTTCTATGAGATAGTTGGATCCCGATACCCGCTGCGAGTAAGAGTTACTCCTGGGAGAGTTTTACACATTACAATTAGCCGATCAAGTAGGTGTCTAGAAAGGTGTTAACGAGGTTACGCCTCTGGGAAAATGAGGTTTACATTAATTAGGTTCGTGCGAAAGCACGGCGGACCTCCCTCAAAGTACCGACACTGGCCTGGCTGAAAGATTGGCGAACTTGTAGTGTGTAATTAATCCCGGCTAGTCTTTCCTTTTAGGGTTTGAAGGAAGATTTGATAAAAACAGTGGGAGCCATCCTGATTAGATAAAATAATAACCAATCTATTCTTGCAAGAGCGCACGCTGAGTGTTTTCTTCTCTCTCTCTCCAGGCAGCGACCATATCACGCCTTAATCAAGATAATTATACGGAATATTGACCGAACCCGCTTGTTATACTGAGCTGGGGAACGTTGGTCCCGCTCCAACTTATAATTGTTATAAGACAGAGCAGGAAATTGGGGAATACCAGAATTCCCGTGCCGCCCAAACGAAGAAAGTGCATACTGATGCATCATCTTCGGGTGTGTTCATTATACAGAACTGTTTTTCAGTATTCTTTACGTCCTCGATATGAGATACCGGATCAGGATCCCGCATATGTAATTTGTTACATGGGCTACAGAAAGGTAAAGAACTGAGAACGGGTGATAAGTTTCATGAGACAGAAAACAGGGCAAGTGTTGCAGCCAAGTCAGTTGGTCACTGTCACCCTGTATTACCAATACATTGATTCTGAACGAATGTCATTAGATACCGAACCTGATATACAAAATCATATCTGTCTCTTTATTAGTAAAGAAATGATAAAATTTTGTATTGTTGGATAATGTTTTGAACATTTCCTATATCAAAAGTTGATCAATTCAGGCACGTTATCTAAAAGTATTAATGTTCTAAATCAAACTACAGTTCTTAGTATACAGAACACACACAAGAGGAAGAGTTCAGAAATGAACGAATCCTTCTTAAGGTATTGTAGACTTGGTCATATCAATGCGACCCGACTAGCTGAAGTTACATATAGATGCATATTTAAATCAGTTTGAATTTACATCTTGTGAAACTTGCTGGTCATGTCACAGAGAAAAGATGACCATAGCTCCGTTTACTGGAAATAGAGAAAGAGTTAGTGAACTCTTGGGATTGATACATGTTGATGTATAAAGGTCCCCTGTCTACATATGCCAAGACCGGTTCTTTGTACTTCATTACATTCTCTAATGATCTCTTTAGATTCAGACATATGTTCCCGTTGAAACACAAGTCCGAAACTTTTGAGATATTCACGGAATATAAGTTAGAAGTAGAGAACCAAAATGAGGGTATAAGTATTAAGTCCTTTGATGCGATCAAGGAGGAGAATACTTGTGCACGGAATTCCTGGACTATTCTAAAGGAGAATGAGATTCTCTCTCAGCATTACTCCTCCGTATACACCATAGCACGATGGTATATCGGGGCAGAGCAATAGCACCCTATGTGATATGGTGTGGTCTATGATGAGTACTACTGAGTTTCCTATTTCCTTTTGGGAGTTATGCACTTGAGAAGCTGCATACCTATTGAATAGGGTTCCAATCAAATCAGTTGCCTACCACTTCATATGTGATATGGAAAGGGAAGAGCCCATATCTTAAGTTAGTTAAGATTTGGGGTTGTCCGGCCTATGTCTAAAAGCAAAATCCGGACAAGCCCGAGGCAAGGTCTGTTATGTAGAACTGGAAATGTTCCAGCCATACAAACTGCAGCTGATGATTTGATAGAACCAAAGGATTCAGTAGATTCCAACGAACCTCAGCCTCTTCGCCGATCTAGTAGGGTTCCTCACCCACCTGAGAGATACTTCGGTTTCTCTATGACAGTGGGAGCGAGGATGGCATCATGAGATGATGACCCAACTAGTTTCGAGCAGGCCATCGAGAGTAGGGACTCTATAAGAATGGCTGGATGCTTAGCGATCTGAGATGGAATCCATGTACACCAACAAAGTATGGACTTTGGTTGCTATATCTGAAGGGTTAAATCCCCATCAGGAGCAAGTATATCTTGAGAAGATTACTTGGTGTACTTAGAAAAGTTGAGACTTTCAAAGCTAGACATGTTAAAGGTTTTCATCATCAACCAGGCGTGGATAATGATGAATCCTTTTTCAGTGGCTATGCTTAAGTCCATCCAGATCCTACTTGCCACGGCTACATACCATGACTACGATATCTGGCGGTTGGGTGTCATGACTGCTTTTCTAAATGATGTTTTAGAAAAGGGCGTCTATAAGTACACAGCCAGAGGGCTTCGTAGACAGTGGGAGCAGCGGAAACGTGTGCAAGATGTTTTATGTGATAAAACAGGCATCGCGGAGTTGGAACATCTGTTTTGATGATTTAGTCAAAGAGTTTGACATCATCAAAATGGTAGATGAACCTTGTATAAACAAAAAGGTAGTAGGGAGTATTGTGACGATCCTCGTAGAGTACGTGGATGACATACTCTTGATAGGGAAGAAGTTTCCTATGCTACGCTCGATCAATCTCCGCTTATCACAATGATTCTCCACATAGGATCAAAGTGATACCTACTAAATCCTGGGTTTTGGATCTATGAGATAGATCTAAATGGATGTTAGGATACTCACTATTTGTAGTGAGATGGTATCAGTTGATCCTGGGGAAAATCACTGGAAGTGTTCCAGGGTGATAAAGACGACTGAATGTCAGTCACAGGCACTGTCTTTACCCTCTATCGAGAGACGGTATGTTGGAAGACTTCCAAGCTAGATACCGAGACATACTAGACGATAAAGGCAGGATACATCGCTACTTAAGATGCTACCAAAGAGGCTGTTTGGGTGTATATTGGTTCATGAGATGAACTACGTTCCTACCATTGTGAGACAATGGAGTTGTGGCTTATGCCGAAGAACGACGGTCCCATCAGTGATCCAGACATATTCTAAGGCAGTATCACCTGATCATGGAGATGGTTGATCTCCAGGGTGATCAAGGTTTGGAGAGTAGACTCAGAGGACAACACGGCGGATCCACTCACAAAGGCCTTTTCTCAAAGAGAGACTTTTATGGGATGGTTGAGTATGAGATACTACAACCACTGCTATTAGATGGCCCTAGGTCAAGTAGGAGATTGTTAGTTATATGTATGCCCTAGAGGCCATTGCTATACATAGGATGTATATTGTAGTGGATGCTGGGACATATATAGGAAGGACTTTCTTGCTCGACATGATAGTATGCTATCTGGTTACTCTTTACCTTAACATGTATACTGATTGTCTCTCTGTTACATGTTGGTAAAGCCCTTAGGATATGTACTTGACTACCTGGACTATGATGCGGATCATACTAGTGGGGACATGGTAGTCCATAAGTACATCCTTCAAGGTCCCTAGTCGTGGATGTATCGAGACGGGGCATCGATATACCAGAGTAAACTAGCGTATACCTTCTCGACCCATACAGATGGGCGATGGATGATCCCATATCCATTGGTGTTTGACATCAGAGATGATATACGGGTGCTCAGTGGAGACTGGGTACACTGGACGGACTCGCCGAGAACTCCCAGATGGTATTATACCTTACGTCAGATGGCAGTTCTCTGGTGACACTGGTACAGAGTAGTCTGTTGACCCGAGATCGTCATAGAGTCTTGTGTGGTTCCCACTGTGCTTTGATTTCCACCTTACCACGTCCAAGAGGGCATGCAAAATGGTGGTTTTTGGGTACAATCCCAAATCACATGGAGGCAATGAGCGAAAGGAGGGGATTCGTCTCTCCCGGTATAGGGAGTTGATGTTGCGCTGTGTTCGATTGGCTATAACCGGAAATCCCTGGCCAGGGTTGCTGAGATTTACTGGTAAGCGTTACCAGTAGTTTCTTGAACTGTTATAGACCTCATATCGACACGACTTATCGAGCTATTGGGGTCTGACGTTTACCACCCCTAGGCGAGATATGCGACATATCAGACGACGAGACCGGACTGTACGGTAAGTGTTACTGGTTGGATTCACAGGAGTGTGAGCGAGCTTGCTCGTCGATCTTCTGATCGCTCAATACCCGGGTGGCCGTTACGTTTAGCAGACCGCTTGCGGCTTGTGGGTGTTTGATATGATCATCATCTGCTGCCGGCGTATTGACGAGTCTTTAGAGTCCTACACAGAAGTTTCCTGGCTCAAGCGAAACGAAATAGGAGCGCATATGAGATATGTACGGGACCGAGAATAATGCGTGTATGTGATACCGTATTCCATTCTCGCGATGAATGTATCGAATGGTTGTATGTGATATAACCTAGTTATCGAATCAAGGATTGATTCGATAAGTCGATACATTGGATACTAGTCGGTTATATGCGATATGACCGGATCATTGAATCAAGTGTTGATTTAATGATTTAATGTATAATTATATATTTGATATATTACTTTGTATTAACTAGTATTGGTTCACTTTAAAAGGATTTTCTCACTTGATGTGCACATTGTATATGTGATATATTTTTGTACACTTGATTGTATCATGTTTGATGATACATGAATGTTTGTGTGTATGATTAAACCATGGTTATGTAATGGTTAGGGTTTTCATTTTCTTATCTATTTATTATGGATAAGATAAAGAGAAAATGGTGGCTTTCTTTATTTGTTGTTGAAGCTTCATGAAGCTTTGACTAAGTGACCATTTTGTCTCATGCTTAACCCTAACCATTCCACCTAACCATAGTCTATTCTCTACACCTAACCATAGTTAGTATATGATAAGTATTCATATTATTTCCTTTTTTAAAATAACACTTATCATATTCTTTCTTCTTCTTCTTCTTCAACATGAAGAAACCATGCCACCATCAATGGCAACTTGAGAAAAAGAGTGAGAAATCCAATTCTAAAGTGAACCCACTTCCTATTTCTTCATCCTCTACTTCTTGCCAAGTAGTATAGGGTGTTTTCTTCACAAGTTTCATGACTTGGTGAAGTGGGAGCTTGATCTAGTGTTGCATCGACGTAGATCATCTTCGGCATCGAAGTCGACGACCTAGCCCGCCCATTTCTCCGATGAAGCCGATGCTAGAGTCCGGGATCTAATATGGACAGTGGAGGGACATCATCATGGAGCCTAGGAGGTGGAGGACCGGATCTACAAAGGTTGTAGTCACTTTCCTTTAGCAATAAATTCGTTTACTTGCTCGCATCACCTAAAATCTAGTTAACGATCCGTATTAGGGTTTCTCGGCACTTGTAAAATTTGAAATTGGCATGGTTGATGCCTTGTGAGACCTCATTAGTGTGCCTAGGAACCCTACAGTAGCATGGTTAGCTATGTCACGTGCCCATCTCAGCGTACTCTGGGAAGCGGGGCGTGACATGGTTCTTTTGGTATCAGAGCCATAGGATATAGGTTAATTGGGTTTGATTCTTTTGTAGTTGGGTAATGGACCCAACACGCGAATCAGAATACTCGTGATTAGGAACATGTCCTGCCACCTTGTTATCATGATTCTTGAATCATATCTTTCTTTTATCCTTCGTCTTGAAGTTGTGCAAACAACTTTGTATCTCGGCTTGAAACCTTTTGGGTTCACTATTGTCTCTCCCTGTTCCTTGATTCTGATACTAGGATCTGGGCGACTTGAGTGGAGTTATGTAATTGTACCCATGAACTGCAGCATGGTTACAATGCGGTACTCTATTTGAGTAACTTGGAGTCCTGGTTTTGATTCGCTTCCTTATTTCATGATCGTTGTATTACCTTGTTTTTCTCGGTTTCATTGCTTACCAGCTATTGTTTTATCGCCAGCTTGAATCATGTTTCTCGTGCTTAATCCTCTTCGGTATCTTGACTTCGGATGAAGTCATCTCGGTATCTTACTTGTTCTTGTTTTTCCCGCATTAGGATCATTCAATCCTGATGCATCCCTTGTTTGTTGTGGTCTTGGGAATGGATTTTCGTGGCACTTTCCACGCTCATATTGATGGTAAGGAAAGGAATGTGATTCTTTAGATTCCCGGACATCCGGAGTTTGCTTTGTTGGAGGAAGCAGTTCTGTCGGGCCAGTTGAGTTTAGGGCTAGGCTGACAAACAGTGTTCTTTCGTCGACGGAAGTTGATAAGAAAGAAGCGCCGGTTATAATTCGAGATTTCATGGACGTGTTTGAAGACATATCAGGTTTACCACCGAAGCTAGACGTGGAGTTCGCGATTGATTTTATTCTTGGTGCAGCGCCAATCTCAAGGGCGTATTACCCGATGGCACCAGTGGAGTTGGAAGAAGTTAAGAAGCAGGTTACCGAATTACTTAAGAAGGGTAGGATTCGAAGCAGTAACTCGCCTTGGGGAGCTCCAGTTCTTCTAGTCAAGAAGAATGATGTCACAAGGAGGATGTGCAACGATTGTCGAGAATTAAACCGGGTGACTATTAAGAACAAATACCCGATCCCTTGCATTGGTGAATTGTTTGAGCAGCTTGGTGGCGCGAGGGTATTCTCGAAACTGGATTTCCGATCCGGATATCATCAGGTCCGAGTTAAATCAGAGGATATTTGCAAGACTGCGTTCCGAACTCGGTTTGGACATTACGAGTATTTAGTGATGTCATTCGGAGTAACGAATGCACCGACGATATTTATGGACTTGATGAACCGAATCTTTTCACCATTCTTGGACCAGTTTATAGTGGTGTTCATTGAAGATATTCTGGTCTACTCGAGGAGTATTGAAGAACATGCAGAATACTTGAAGATCGCACTGCAGACATTGAGGCAAGAAAGATTGTGTGCAAAGATGAGCAAGTGCGGGTTTTGGCTTGAAGAAGTGAAGTTTTTTGGGCATGTCGTATCCGGAGATGGAATCGTCGTTTATCCAGGGAAGATTGCAGCAGTTCAAGACTGGCCGATTCCAAGAACGTTATAGAGATCAGAAGTTTTCTTAAATTTGCAGGATACTACAGAAGGTTCGTGGAGAATTTTGCTCGTTTGGCTGAGCCTTGACCAAGCTTATGCGCAAGGAGGTACCGTTTGTATGGACGGGTAAGTATGCGTCAGCTTTTGAGGCGTTGAAGCAGAGGTTGATAACCGCACCTGTTTTAACCGTACCAGACTGTTCCGTAGAATTGGTGATTCACAGCGGCGCATCTGGGAAGGGTTTAGGATGTCTTTGATGCAATATGAGAAGGTTATAGCTTACGCATCGAGACAGTTGAAGACCCATGAGAAGAATTACCCAACACATGATTTGGAGCTAGCAGCTGTGATTTTTGCTTTGAAGATTTGGAGACACTACTTATTGGGAGAAAGAGCTGAAGTATTCACCGATCACACAAGCCTAAAGTACGTGTTCGCTCAGTAGGAGCTAATTGTGAGACAGCGATGATGGTTGAAGCTGATGGCTGACTACGATCTCGATTTTAAGTACCATCCGGGAAAAGTAGTGTTGTGCTGGATGCGCTTAGTCGGTTGCCAGCAATTCAGATGTTGACCGCATAAAGGGAACTTATTGAAGGCTTTCGAAGATTTTATTTGGAGATTGTGCTACCGCATTCTTCGGGATAGTTGATGCAGCTGCAAGTACAGTTGTCGTTGATTGGGAACGTTAAAGCAGCGCAATTGCAGGACCCAAGATTACAAAAGTATCGGGAATAAGTTGAAGCTGGACTTCGAATGGACTTACTGATTCATGAAGATGGTTCGTTGCGATATGGTAGCCGTTTGTATGTGCCAAAAGGAGATATTCACGAAGAAGTTATGAAGGAGGCACACAGTTCCGCTATTCCGTACATCTAGGAGGCGCGAAAATGTACTGTGATCTACGACAGCATTTCTGGTGGGGAGGCATGAAACGGGAGATTGCCCGTTTTGTAGCAAAGTGCTTGGTGTGTCGGCAAGTTAAGGCTGAACATCAAAGGGTTGCTGGTTTATTGCAACCACTTCCGATTCCCCAATGGAAGTGGGAACATATAACCATGGATTTCGTGACAGCTTTACCGCGGAGTCCAAAAGGCAATAATGCAGTTTGGGTGATTGTTGATCGATTGACCGAGGCAGCTCATTTTATATCATTTCGAGTTGGTCAATCAACAGGAGCTTTGGCAGAACGGTGCATGCAGGAGATTGTAACATTGCATGGAGTACCGGTGAGCATCGTGTCCGACCGTGACACTCGTTTCTTATCACACTTTTGGAGGAGCTTACAGGAAAGTTTGGGGACTCGTTTGAAGTTTAGCACAGCTTATCATCCTCAGACAGATGGCCAGTCGGAGGGAACGATCCAAACTCTTGAAGACATGTTGAGAGGTTGCATGTTACACTTCAAGGGTTCATGGGAGGATCATCTACATTTGGTGGAGTTTTCTTACAACAACAGTTTCCAGGCGACTATTCAAATGGCTCCATTCGAAACTTTATATGGTCGCAGGTGTCGTTCACCTATTTGTTGGGACGATGTTGGTGAACGAAGATTGTTAGGACCAGATTTGGTAGTGCAAACAGTTGAGAAGGTTAACACTATCCAGAATCATATGAAAGCAGCACAAGACCGACAGAAGAGTTGGGCAGTTATGTTGAGAAGAACTCTAGAGTTTGCCGTGTGTGATTTGGTATTCTTGAAGATATCACCGACTAAAGGGGTGATTCGTTTCGGAAGTCGAGGAAAGCTCAGTCCTCGATTCGTCGGACCTTTTGAGATTTTGTAGCGTGTTGGTGAGGTAGCGTATCGATTGGCGTTACCGCAATCCTTGGCGAATGTTCATGACGTGTTTCACGTATCTCAACTCCGTAAGTAAGTTCGAGATGAAACACATGTGTTGGATCATTCGGAGCTGACTGTACGAGAAGATTTGACTTTTGAGGAGCGATCGATGTCGATTGTGGATCGAAGAGAACATGTTCTTAAGAACAAAGTTATCTCTCATGTACTTGTTTCTTGGAGTAATCGCTCGCACGGAGGACCAAATTGGAACGAGATGATGAAATCTGGCAGAAGTTTCCACATCTATTTTTGAAATATCTTGTTTGTTTATCATATCTTGTTCTTGAAATTTCGAGGACGAAATTCTTTTGTAGTTGGGTATAATGTAACACCCGAATACCAATTCCCGTTTCCGTATTTACCTATCCATGATCTTTTCTTGATTTAGCGTGTTTGGGTGCGAATGGTATTTTACATTTTACATTGCGTTCGACCCGACCCGCTTGCTTGAACCTATTTGATTCATATTTATGAATTATCCTGACTTGTTATGTAGACTGTGCATTTTATGTATACTGCACACTCGCATTTTATCTGACATCGCACATTTTATCATATAACATTTTAGATCACGTAAAATAAATTAAAATTGCATTTCATAGCCTGCATGATACCCCTAACCCCGTAGTAGCATCCGCGCATCTTGTTCTCGCTCCGTTCAGTGAAACGGACGTGTTTGGATGGCTACGCGCACGTACGTGGATCCATTCTTGGGGGTATGCTTTTTCGTTACCTGAGAATTCATTTTGAATTTTGAAAGTCGTATATATTTTTCATATTTTAAATCTGAATTTTTGGACCCGGCCCGGGTGTATTTTGAAGTAGGTTTGTATTTACCAAAATCTCAAAACGGACTAATATTATATTCTTTATATATTTATAAAATTTTATTATTCTCTTAACTAATATATATTTTACTAAATCATAATATACTAACAGTTAGTTAGTTAGTTATATATATATATATATATATATATATATATATATATATATATATATATTATTAACTTCCTCTTCTCTCTCTCTCCATTTCTCCCTCTCTCTCTCCTGACTCTCTCACTCTCTCTCTCTCTGTAAACAAAAAAAATATTTATAATATTTCCTAAGTCTAATATTCAACAGACCCAAGTCTCTCTCTCTCCCTCTTCTTCATCGTCTCTTTAAAAAATTTCCCGCGGCCACGAGAACCCACGTCCCCGACTGCACGACTCGACATCGCCGCCGATTCATCTCGTCGGCCTCGTCTCCACCTCCTCATCCTCCTTCCCGTTCCTCCTCCCTCTTTCCCCTCATCTTCATTATTTTCTTTTCTCATGCGTGAACTCAAACCCACGCGCTCGCTCGTCGCCGTCGCCATCGCCGCCAGTCCTCGCCTCGCCGAAGCTCCGTTCCCATCACCTCGCCTCACCTCACCGACCTCTGCGAACCCCGACAACCCCAAGCCAACCCATGAAAAACCATCACCGCCCTTGCCGGCACCCTCACGTCGCCGGAACTCCGACCCCCATCGTCACTGTCCCCATCACCACAACAACCTCTTCCTCTCTACTATCGCACCTGACACCACTACCTTCTTCCCCGAGCTCCTTTCCTGCACACCCGCACCCTACAGCAACCTAGAACCCCACTGTCCCATTACCGGGAAAACCCTCGCCTGCATCCTCACCGTCGACGGCCTATCGTCGGCGTTACTCCCTCGCCTTCCACACCAATCCCAGTGCATCCAAACCCAGAACACCAAATCCCGGTTCCCTTTCTTTCTTCTTCTTCTTCTCCTCTTCTTCTTCTTCTTTCTTAGTTCTGTTTTCCGGTCATCGCCGGATTCGTGCCACCGCCGCCGACTATCCGGACGAACTATACCATCACCACAGTACCACTACAATTCCAAAATCATACCATCACCATTTCCATGTCGCGACCGTGTCGCGACCAAATCGTGTCCGTATCGCGCCCAGACCGCGCACCAGATCGCGACTAGACCCAGAACACTAAATCCCGGTTCCCTTTCTTTCTTCTTCTTCTTCTTTCTTGGTTCTGTTTTCCGGTCATCGGCTGATCCGTGCCGCCGCCGCCGACCATCCGGACGAACTATACCATCACCACAGTACCGCTACAATTCCAAAATCATACCATCACCATTTCCATGTCACGACCGTGTCGCGACCAGATCGTGTCCGTATCGCGCCCAAACCACGCATCAGACAGATCGCGTCCAGATCACGCACCAGATCGCGTCCGTATCGCGCCCAGACCGCGCACCAGATCGCTCCCAGACCGCGCACCAGATCGCGACTAGACCCAGTACCGTGTCGTGCCGTTTCACACACCGTATCGTGACATGTCGCACCAGGCCGCCTGCATCTCGACCTTTGTTCTGAGACAAGTTTACCTTGCTACATGCTACATTACATTTTTACATCTATTTTAATAAGTATAATTATTGAATCGATAACCGTACATCTATATAGTTTATTCTGTATCTACTTGCATAACATATTACATGTTCCAGTTTGTTGTTCTATCAGTACACATGCTTGTTTCGTATAGCCATGCTTATGCTAGTTGATTGTGAGCACCCACATGATATCTTGTACACCCGGACATGACTTGTTACACCCATTACTCGACACGACATGGTACCGTACACTCTTAACATGACATGACACCTAAAAACACTACTTGATTTGACCTGATGTACCATGGCTTGACCCGTTACCTGATCTTGTGTCTAATGCCAACAAACCTGACATGTAGTCCTCACGGACCGTTCCTGTTGTCTATCCAGACAAACCTGCTCTTACCTAATCCTGTGTTGGCATTAGTTCTTGATTACTGAATACCTGACTTGACATACACATATAACTTGGGGGTATGGGGAAATCAATGATGAAACCTGAGTTGTAACTCGACAGTGTGCTACCTTTACTGATCAGTTTTAGAGGCTAGGCCAGCCTTGGGATAATGTTGCTGACATCATTCATCTGTACATATTTCCTGTTTTAGTGCCTAGCGGCATGTCTCGGATTCAGCCCGAGAATCTTGACCATGGTCCCGGGTATGCACGGGATACTATTGAGTTACATCGATGATTCATCAAATTGATTTCAAAGACTTGAGAGTAGATAACCCAATAGAACAGTTTAGTGTACTCACAGCACACTACCCTTCACTGCCCTGATTTACATTACTGTTATACCTGCTTTTCATTCATGATTATATTTGCATTGCCTGTTACCCTGTTTGTATTTTATTATTTGATGACATGACGCGCTGACGTCTTGGTTTTGCATGGCCCAGATTCTTTTACCTTGTTGCAGACTGATCAGGAGTATTGCCGCTGTTAGACGAGCGGTGAAGTTCCAGTCGGTATGTAGTTTCACTTCCAGGTGTTTCATTTATTGTATATTTTGGCTTCCGCATATTGTTATTTCTTGACTCTTTTACTCTGGCTTATGGACATGTACTAGATAGTTGGTTTATTTTCCTGTTCTTGATATCTCTACAGCCGTAATGTGACTGTGGAAGGATGTTTCCTATCCACAGGTAGCATGGTTGGCTATGTCATGTGCCCATCTCAGCGTACTCTGGGAAGCGGGGCGTGACATATTTCCTGAGTCTCTGCCAGTATTGATTCTTCGGTTTTATTGGCAGATTTTTGATCCTGACATCTTGAATATCTTGATTTCTTGACCTGAGCTAAATCTTGCACAATATCTCCATGAATAATTTTAGTAATATTTGTTATAGAGATATAATCTTAATCATTTTATATGGTAATAAATCTTTAAGCAATTTGATTAAGATTATTTGGTATGAAATGCATAATAAAAATATTATATAAATATTATATGCATATATTTTCCTTCATAATGTTAATCATAATATATAAACATATGGTAAATAATATTTTGCAGATAAATCCAAATATGTTCTATATTTATAATAAACACTTTTAAATATTTAAGAAAAATAAGGAAAATGTTATATCAAATGTGCGATATTTTCGACTGAACAGGTACCAGGAGGTACCCACCCCCGAAGCCAGCATGAGATGGCCTTGAGGGTGTGGCAAACCCGAGACTACCCCTATGGGGTAGTGCTCGGGTCCCCCTCCCCCAAGGCCACCTCGTGGTGGTCTCAGGGGGTGGGTACAACATTCGTCCCCCCGGGGCGACCCTCAAGGTACCTACGCAACTCCCTGCGGCTTCTCGATCCAAAACGTGAGCTCGCGGGGAGTGCAAACATGCTAAAACTCGAATTTTTGGGACTGTTTTCGTCGGTATTTTTTGCGCGAAGAAAACGGTATAATTTAAATGCTGTAACAAACTAGTTAATGTGTTTAGGTAGCTCAGATACTATCTTAGGGTTCTTAGGGCCCTAGCCACCACAACCTTGGCCTTTGCTGAATGAAAAAAAAATCTAGGGATGCTAGAAACTCGAAACCATAGAATCTAAACCAAACACATGAACTAGTAAAACTACAAGGAGGTTCTAGCTACTGTGAAAAGAAGGTTATACCAAGAGATCGAGTCCTTTGGTCTTCACCTCCTCTTCCTTAGCTCTTTAGGGTCTCCTTGATCGAGCTTGACCGCCGGTCTTCCTCTGTCGAAGATGATCCACCCGAGAGATGTAGTTCTTGGCTCTAGCTTCACACTAAAAACCAAGTGGAGCCACTAAAAGTTCTAGCTTGCTAAATTAGGTTGTCTACTGATGTAGTAGTGTTGTTATAGTTTTTTTAACCTCATTTCCACCCTTGATTCTCAATACATGAGAGTGTATGGAGGAAGAAGAAAGAGGAGCTCAAGAAAGGAGATAGAAAAGAGAATGGTGAAATGAATAACTCTAATCACATAACAATAATGCTAGCATGGTTTTGATAAATGATATTTTACAATATTAAAACCCAACCATACTTGAATAGTGTAGACAAATGAATTATAAATTCATTTTTTCACCCTATTCATCCATGCCTCACACCATTCTCACGCCACCTCACCTCTCCACCTCATTTCTAATTTCTAGAAAAGAAAAACTAAGGAAATGAGGTGTCCTCCTTCTAGAATATTTTCCGTATAAATAATGAATACTCTCTACCATATATATATACCCGTATTCGTATCAAAATACGAATACCCAAAGAGGTAGAATAATACAATGAATATAATTCTAGAATATACATATCGAAATAATATATATGTAAATTATTAAATCATTACCTGATTTAATAATCCAGCTTAATCCAAAGCCGGCCGGTATTATCAACTGTCTGATTGAAAGTCCGGGTAGCTAGTACAATCATTCGATCAGAACCCTGCATGTATCAAAATACGGCTACTATATCATTTCGTCTGAACCAGGGAAACCTTCTGTGTGGGACTCTAAAGACTCGATAGTACACCGACAGTGAGTTGCTGGATAAATCCATAACCACAAGCATGTCAACGGTACTCGTTGTACGTAACGGCTACCCGGGTACCTGTCGAAAAGGAAGGCCGACAAGAAAACTCATCCAAACCCTTACTGAGCCTATCTGTGACAATCTTCATACAGTCCGGTCTCTTCGTCTAAGAGTATCGCATACCGGGTCTAGGGGTGGTAAACGTCAGACCCTAATAACCCGATAATTCCTACCGATGTGACTCAGGACCAATCCGGGAAACTACTGATATAACTATCAGTAAATCCCAACTGCCTTGGCCAAGGTCTTATGATGGTGGCCAACCGTACACAGTGCGATATCGACTCCCTGTACCGGGAGAGAAGAATCCCCAACAATCGCTCACTGCCTCCATGTGGCTCGGGACTGTACCTAACAAAAACCTATTTGCATGACTTAGAGAGCCGTGGTAGGGTAGTAATCTAAGTACAGTGGGAACTCATACGAGACAAATAAAGATCTCAGGTCTAAAGACTAACCTGTACTCATGTCACCGGAGAACTACTATATGACGATAGGTATAGTTCTATCTAGAAGTTCTCGGCGAGTCCGTTTAGTGTACTCACCCCCAGTGAGCACCTGTATACGATCTTAGATGCCAAAGACCAATGGCTGTAGGACTAACCATCGCCCCTCGTCGGGGTCGAGAAACGTATACACCAGTCTACTCCGGAGTATCAATGCCCTGTCTCGATACTCCCACAACTATGGATATTTAAGAATATGCTTATGGACTACCCAGCCCCTACATATATGATCGCCATCATAACGCTGGTATTCAAGCAATAATCCTATGGGCTTTATCAACATGTATTAATGATACGTAATAACAGGTAAAACATATACACATGTTAAGATAAAGATTAACCAAATAGCATACTATCATATTAAGCAAGATTGTTCTGTACATATATATGTCCAAGCATCCACTATATATACATATACAATAATGGCCTCTAGGGCATATATATCCAACATGGTACATAACATCACATACATTATGGACACTACTGCTGAAGCATAGGGTATAATGCTCATGCGATTCCTCTCCTTATCAGTCTTGGGAGACATATCTTTGGAGAGCTTGATTCCGTGACAAGGGGGTAAATTACCGTATTTGGAATCTTCCATACTAAACCTCTTTATTATGGTATCTCTGTACCTAAACTGTGATAGTCCCAACATACTTTTATAGATCTATCCCTATAGATCTTAATTCTTAGAATGTAGGAGGTATCACCCAGATCTTTCATGGAGAATTTCTATGACAAGAAGAGTTTGATCGATTGTAGCATAGAAATATCATTTCCTATAAAGAGAATGTCATCCACGTACAATACTAGGAATACGACAACTCTCCCTACAATTGTCTTATAAATACATAGTTCATCTACATTCTTGATGAAGTCAAACTCTTTGACCGTCTCATCAAAGCAGATATTCTAACTCCGCGATGTCTATTATAATCCATAAATGGATTTAAGCAACTTGAACACCTTCTCGCTACTCCCACTGTCTATGAAGCCCTCTGGCTGATCCATATAAACGCACTCTTCTAAACTGCCATTTAGAAATGGAATTTTTACGTCTATCTACCAAATGTCATAGTCATGGAAGGCAGCAATGGCAAGTAGGATCCGTATGGATTTCAGCATGGCCACTAGAGAAAAGGTTTCGTCATAGTCCACACTAGGTCTTTGACAAAAACCTTTTGCAACAAGTCTAGCCTTATAGGTTTCCACTTGTCCATCTATACCAATCTTCTTTTTGAAGATACACTTGCATCTAAAGGGTTTTATCCTTCGAGGAGCAATGTGCAAAGTCCATACTTTGGTGGTGTACATGGACTCCATTTCGGATCATATAGCATCCATCCATTTCATAGAGTCCCTACTGGAAATGGCCTACTAAAAACTAGTACGCTCATCATCTTCCAGGATACAGTCTTCTCGATCCCCGTTTATGAGAAAACCTTAGTATCTCTCGGATGGATGAGAATGCTTACTAGATCGGTGGAGCGGCTGAGCTTCGTCTGGGATTATCGAATCTTAAGGTTCTACCAAATCTTCAGTTGTAATTTGTGGTTTCAGAATTTCTTCCTGTTCTACCGCGCTCCCACTTATTTCTTTTGCAAGAAATTATCATTCTAAAAAAGTGGCATGATGAGCAACAACCATCTTCTATTCTTCAGTGTGGTAGAACAGATATCCATAACCATTCTTTGGATATCCTAGAAACTTATATAAAATTGATCGTGCCTTAAGTTTCTACGAATTTTGCTTTTTAACATAAGCCGAACAACCACATATCTTAATCCTTTTATGATATGGTCTCTTACTATTCCATATTTCGAATGGTGTATTAGGTACGGATTTGTAAGGAACATAATTCAATAGGTATGCCGCTGTCTGAAACGCATATCCCCAGAATGAAAGAGACAACTCAACACTACTTATCATAGAGCGAACTATATCTAATAGGGTGTGATTCCTCCGCTCCGACATACCATTGTGTTGTGGTGTATACGGAAGAGTAAGCTAAGAGAGAATACCATTCTTTTTTAAAAAGTCAAGGAATTCCGTGCTCAGGTATTCTCCTTCTCGATCAGATCGAAGGATTTTGATATTTTTACCCTTCTGGCTCTCTACTTCGCTCTTATATTTTTTAATTTCGCAAAAACTTCAGATTTATGTTTCATTAAGAATACATAGATGAACTTAGAGAGATCATTAATGAATGTAATGAAGTATGAGAACCTACCTCTTGCATGTGTAGATATTGGACCACATACATCACTGTGTATGAGTCCTAAGAGCTCTGTAGCTTTTTCTCCATATCCTATGAACAGACTTTTGGTCATCTTTCTTTTGAGACAAGATTGACAAATTTCATAAGATGTAAATTCGAACGGATCCAAATATCCATTTTTATGTAACTTAGCTAGTCTGTTCTTATTGATATGACCAACTCTACAATGCCACAAGTAGGCGTCGTTCATTTCTGAACTCTTCCTCTTGCGTCTATTATGTACATTGAAAACTATTTTTTGATTAAGAACATATATACCATTACATAGTGTACCTACCCCAATCAACACCTGATTAAGGTAAATGTTCATGACATTTCTATCTAATACAAAATTATATCCATCTTTATCAAATAAAGAAACAGATATAATATTGCAAAGCATAAAAGGTACATAGTAACAGTTGTTCAAAATCACAGTATTGCCACTTGGAAACACCATGTGATATTCACCAACGTCTTCAGCTGCAACAATTGCTCTGTTCCCTACTCTGAGGGACATATCACCATGTCCAACCAGCCTACTTTCTCAGTCCTTATAAAAAAATCACAGATATGAGATCCCGAACCGGTATCTAATATTCAGGAGATAGGGTTGACCGAAAACAGTTCTCAATAACCAACACACCCAATGAAGATGCATTAGAATGCTTCTTCTTCATCAGGGTCTTATGGAAATCCTTGCATTCCTCTTTTCTGTCACAAGTTAGAGTAAAACCAACGTTCCCCAGCCTAGTATAATAGGCGTGTTTGGTCAAGTCATTTATTTTATTATCTTGATTAAAGCGTGAAATGGTTACTACCTAGAGAGAGAGAAAAGAAACACTTAGCATGTGCTCTTGCAAGATTAGATTGGTTATTTAATTTATCTAATCAGCTGTTTTCTCGAATTCTCCTTCAACCCCTAAAAGGAGAACTAGTCAGGATCATGTACAGCTAAAAAGTTTGCTAACCGTTCAGCCAGGCCAATGTTGGTACTTCGAGGGGGCTCTCTGTGCTTTCGCATGGACTTAATTAAATAACCTCTTTTCCGCAGAATCATAACCCCGTTAACACCTTTCTAGATACATAATGGATCAGCTAGTTGTGAAGTGAAAATCTTCCAGGAGTAACATTTACTCACAGTAAGAATCAGGACCCAACTATCATCATGTGATAACCTTGATGGAAGCCAACAAGTCACCACACTCTTGAAGGTATGCACTCACTTTGAAAGTTTCTCTTAAATTTGAAACTCCTGATATGGTTTTTCCCCTTACGGCTTATGACCTTGACAGGGTAAACATATTATAAGTCGCCAGTCAAGCTGTCATTATCATGATTAATTTAGACCCACCCGCACAAGCCCTTTACAAGGTCAACATGGTTGTTCCACTGTCCTAAATAATCGCAACTCATTCTACAAACAAGCACCTGTTCCCGCCAAATTTTTTGACCAAAGCTTGTTGTTCCTTTTATAAAAATAGAGGGCAGTGCCGCACGTGCAAATCACGTGAGCACTCATGTGCAAATCACGTGAGTACCTACGGCAGTTAGGATTAAATCCTGTAGCAGCATCCATGTGTTAAACACGCGAACATTTACCTGCAAACCATGTGAGTACCAGCTTCAAACAGGATTAAATCCTATAATAGCCCCCACTCGAGTATGCACGTGTTAAACATGTGAGTTCTCTTGTTGCATTCTTTTGGCAGCGCTCAAATACAAAGCACGCGAGCGCCGCTACCATATATGTATATGGCAGCACTCACGTGCAACACACGTGATCGTCCCAATTTAAAATACTCTCATGTGATAGAATTAAATTCTATATGAGAAATATCTTCCCTGATCTTTGTAATATGAAAAGATCTTTCTATAGCAAAGAATCTTAGACTTAAAATCCAATGATGATAAAATTACCAATTAAACCATATGATAGAATTAAATTCTATGTGGGAAATATTTCCCTGATCTTTCTAAAATAAGAAAGATCTTCTCTGTTAAACAGAGGACCCTTTGATCAAAGATCCAATGGTGATTATAAAATCACTATCTGATCATCTAATAGAATTAAATTCTATTTTAGGAAAATATTTTCCTAATCTTGTTAGAGAGCCCTTTGATTAAAATCCAGTGAATAAAATTCATCGGTTGATCTTTAAAATCATTTCGATTAATTCCCAATCACTCATGATCTCGCAATGAGAGATTTCCTTCAACAGATTGATTTTTCTCTTCTCCTATAAATAGGAGCAGAAAGATACAAAAGAGAGAAGAGACCACCCCAAAAACTTCTGTAAAAAAATATAAAGAAGGTTCCCACAAGCTTCCACAAAACAACAGAGAATTTAATTCTCAATAAAGAAGATCGTCTCCATCCTCAAAACCTTAAGTAAAGAAAATATCAAGATCAAAACATCTCATTTACCCAGCATATATAAGGGTTTAACACTTCTCAAAAAACATAGTTCTTTCTCTAGATCTGAGATCCACAAGACAAATCTTCCACAAGTTGAGAATTTAATTCATATCGGAAAGATCTTGTTCTGAAGAATCAAAGATTAAGGGGAGAACATGGGTACAAGGATATGAAGAAGATTGAGTCCATACTACTCCAGGAACTTAGTTCCTTCAAATCAAAAACTTAGTTCTTAAAAAACCCGATCCCAGATCCTTAAAATAGTGATCTTGGTAATCGTTAATGGTCAAATACCATTAGTAGATATTTAAGTTCTCTAAAAACATCAATAGAGATTAAATCTCCAAAAGAACTTAACGCCTCATGTGAAAATCATGTGAGCACTCAAGGCCAAGTGCGCCTACGTGAAACACACGTGAGCGCCATAAAAGATTAGTTCTTAGCACTATTTCAGCGCCTCACGTGAAACACATGTGAGCGCCAGAACTTAATGCCTCACATGAAATACACGTGAGCGCTCAAAAGAAGCCAAAAGCTCAATGCCTCCCATGAAATACACGTGAGCGCTCAAAAGAAGCCAAAGCTGAGCGCCTCATGTGAAACACACGTGAGCGCCAGATATTCAGCGTCTCACTGGAAACACACGTGAGCGCCAGAGAAAAATTAGTGCTTAGCACTATTATAGCGCCTCACGTGATATATACGTGAGCGCTATATGCAATTGACTGTTTAGCACTGCTGGGTATTACAGAAACCTAATCTTAGCCCAAATCGGCCAAGCTTATACTTGTGATATCCAAACCGTTATCCAAACTGATCTTAGTCCTATATATGACTAACGATCTTCATCTCATATCTTCTAATTTAATCTTAGTCTCATATAAGACTAATGATTCTTAGATCCACCATGATCTTTGCCCTCAAATACGGGATTTGGTTCGAGGGTACATCTCTTCACACCTCTGATATATGTCGTTATAATTCTTCAACGTCTTCAGAGAGGTGGCGGGTCCCAATAACCAACTTCTCTTCCTTTGTCCTCAAAATGGAAATGTTGGACCGAAATATCCTTAAACTAATATTCATCCCAAATAGGGAACATTGTACCGAAATGTCCTTAAACTAATTATGGACCGAAATATCCTTAAACTAATATTCGACCCAAACACGGCGATAATAGACCGCGATGTCCTTAAACTAATATAATTGAGTCCATATGCTCATTTGTTTCTAAATCGATCTTAGTCTCAAATAAGACTAACGATCCGTAGATCAAACCCAAAAATCCCATAAACAGATAGGCCTCATTTATATGAGATCTACATTCTAAGTTCATTTCCGTTGGCAAACCAACCTACCAACGTGAAACCCGTCAAGAAAATCCTTGACCCAAACCTAAATCTAAAATATAGGGATTTGGACTAATCCGCACCCTACGGGCAACGACATAAACTAGTCTCCGTATAAATCCACGGGTAACAAAATGAACCAAACATAACACAACACGAAGTGACCTACTGGAGCAGGAGAAAGCTGTTATCGTAACGCAATAATGTAATATACTACAGGGGTTGCGTCTGTAGAGAAGAGCTGAGGGAGAATCTGATGAAGTCTGCTACATCGGTTGCATCTATCCAAACCTCTGATATATGGTGTCATAAATCAACTTGGTATCTTCGAAAAAGTGGGTGGATATGTCCAAATAGCATCTGCCCCCAAATTCAGGCAAGACGTTCAATCCCGGTGCATCTTTGTTTTCGGCAGTAAATAGATTCTGGCATGCCCGGTGGGACCTTTTCCTTTTTCCACTCCACACTTCGTGTGTCTTGTTTTTCCGCGATCAAATAATCAAAGTATATATGTTTGTAGTTGCCCTTGGGTGATGGGATACGGAAGCTGATGTTTTGTCTCTTTGTAGAATGGCGTTTGCTTCCACTCACCGCAACTCAAGCTCTATCACATCTGGTGGAGTCAAGCATGGGCTACTTGCAGCCTCAAATCTCTGCAATCCGGCTCTTCAAGAAATGAAGGGGCTTTTCTTTGGGTCTATACTCCCACCTCCTACCCTCGGTGCCTCAACGCCAAAGGAGGGAGCACAAAAAAAGTTTATCTTCCACAGGCTGACTCCTCAAGCCCCAGTTCTGCCGACAGCATCAGTCTTCATACGACTGGCACTAGCTGAGGACCAAGGTCAACACAGGGGGCAGAATATTCAAGCTCTCAAAGAAAACAGGGGCAGTCTCAGCAAAATCCTGAGGCTAATAAAATTCCGGCCGTAAGAAATGGTTGACGTTGATGTTGGCGTAATACCAAAAAATCTGGGGGTAATTCTTCGTTTGTGTTGACTCCACCCGCTTCAACTCTAAAGGTGAATGCTGATGTTCCATCCGGGAATAGCATTGAACTGCTGTGAAGGATCGGACGAAATTCCCCCACTACAGCACCCAAAAGGTCTCCGCAGCCTATGGAGATCCAAGGAGAACAGAAGCTAGTTCACTCTCTGAGGAATCTCTCATCATCTATATGTAAGGTGTGAAAGAAGGTGAATGACTCAGTCGTCAAATGCGGCTTTTCCCTTAAACGTCAGCCAAATTCTGACGAATGCCCTTTCAAATACAAAAGGACTCATCCTAAGGCGGGTCCTGATACGATGGCTCCTCCTAAAACAGCTTCTCACAAAAAAGAGAGGCCAGATAAAGCTCAAGTGCCTGAGGCAAATTCCAAAGGCCAAGACTCCAAAAGCCTAAGCCTGGGGGCATGGTAGTTCACACAGTCCATATGGTGAACTCCAAAGATGAAAGTTGTGCTTCTACTAGTCATAGACCGTATACTCGATCTCTGACAAAAGCTCAGCAGCAACATGCCACGACCCAAAGTTTGGATGTGACTGGCACTTAGATTGTATAATATCTAAATATATGCATACAGTCCAAGTAAGCCGACAACCAAGATCAAAATCCTTTTTGCGAAATTCTTTATATAGAAAATTTAGTTTTTAGTAAAAATCACAGTTTATGAAGTTAAATATTAAACGAGTATAAGGAGTTAAGTTTGGTTGCATCCCTAGTTGGGATCAACAATATCAACAGCGGAAAATAAATCTCAGTATATAGGACATCAATACTAATCCCAAACATAAAGAAAAGAAACCACAATTTATAGAACTAAACGATCTCAACTGTCAATAATATACATATCATCTCTCACTCTAAGTCATATACAGGTCTGATGGAGATTTTCTAGATACAAAATACAATACCAAAAAGAGAAGGTTACTATATATGTAACCCACCTATCAAAAGATGCGATAAAAGCGGAAAGAGTAGATCTGCACCGCTGCTAACCGTCCACTCTACCCTTGCAAGGAACTGTGGCACAACGGGGGTGAGTTGCCAACTCAGTGAATATGACTAACATATAACGGTTAATAATGCAAATATGACGATCATACTAACTGAAATGTGAACAAGTATAATGTATGATTATATGTGGAAATCATGAATCTATACTACGAATCTCATAGTCAAAACTGAAATCTCATCATTTATCCCCAATAAAATTCATTTCCCCGTGTCCATCATCGACACAAAACTTCCATTTCTCACGGGCATCATTCCTCGATTGATCCTGAAATCAACAAAGTCCACTATGTATCCAACTGTATTCCCCACTGACTCAGTCTGGATAAAACTGTAAATCCGTAACCGTATATCTACCGACTCGGTTCGCAATAAAACCAAATCATAAAACATCTCAGGGTGTACATGTCACATCAATCATGAAAATCACTGGATTTATGTAATAGTATTTAAAACTCAAAACCATAAATTCTCAATAATACCATTACCTCTTACATCCACATAGAATACTCAGATATTAAACATGATATTAATGATGCACTTTACTACTATTATTGGTGTGTAAGATACGATATGAATCATTTTAACAATAAATTTGCTAAGTGTGAAAGTGACATTGTAATATCGACGAGGTGTGTGTAACATATAAGATGTGCACGTGGCATGACTCGTCGATACTTGTGTGGTGTTCTAGCAACTAAGCAAGGTATGTGTGAATTATGAATGCATATTGTTAATTTAGCTTATCAAATAACTCTTTTATTTAAATAAACTACGGGCGTAAAACGCCATATTTACAAAATTCTCCGGTAGATGTTTACTCTACTCACCGGAAAATGTCGGATCTATTCAGGAATTTCCAATCTTTTCCCTTTCCTCGCTGCCTCCGAAAATCCCGTATTCGAATCTAATCATCATAATTTAACTTATATAAGGAAACGGCTACTCCGACATGACGAAAATGAAAAACACCCGTTCCCGCGTACTAGTTATATTGTATACGATTATATCAATCTATTTAACACTTAATTTTACTGGATTTTAACCCTAACCTGCATCGCTACAGAATTTAAATCGCGATGCGTTTTAACCGTGTCGTATTTTGTGTTTTTAGATATCCTTTCCGATATACGTTTCCAGATTCTATCTGCAGTGAAACTAATATGTTTAAATAACACCAAAATGGCCAAATTATACACTGAAACCTACCCAACAAGCCAAAACTACCTAGCATCCCAAAAATCCGGCGACGCCGGATTTCCCCTTTTGGTCGCCGGCCCAAATCCGAGCCCCCTGGTTCGTGATCCTATGGTTTGCTCTAGGTGTTACATACATAATTTAGGTCTTGTTTAGTTGAGTTAATTATCTTCCAAACAATAGCAGATTTCAACAGAGCCTATAATTAACTAAAATACGATATTATGGAACTTGTTCATTTCAAATTAAACTAAGTACAGAACCTAAATTTCCTACTGTGATTAAGAATTTACCCACAATAAGTTGTTGGAATAACTCCTCCAAGATGCTAAGCCCCTTGTCCTTGAAAGGTTCCTAGGCACCCTAGTGAGGTCTCACAAGGCATCGAACATGCCAAATTAAAATTTTAAGGGTGCCGAGAGACCCGACTACGGATCGTCGCTAGAATTCTAGGCGAAAACATAAACTAGTTAACACTTTAACTAAAGGTTAGATGCTACAACCTTTGTAGATCCGGTAATCCTCTTCCTTGGCTCCACGAAGGCATCCTCTCGCTGTTCATCTCGATTCCCAAACTCGAACTTTGGCTTCATCGAAGAAACGGGCATGCTAGGTCGTCGGCTTTGTGTCAAAGACGATCTACCTCGAGGCATCGCAAGTTCAAGCTCCGACTTCACAAACTTGTGAAACTTGTGAAGTAAACACCCAAAACAACTTGTCAAGAGGTAGAGGGTGAAGAAATAGGAGGTGGGTTCTCTTTGGAATTGGATTTTACTCACTAAAACTCAAGTTGCCATTGATGTAGCAAGCTTGAAGAATAAGAAGATCAAGATAGTTATGATAAGTTCTATTCAAAAAAGAAATAGAAAATCAAATACTTATCATAACTTAAACTAGGGTTAAGTGTAGAGAATTAACCATGGTCACTTGGATGGGTTAGGGTTAAGCATGAAGATAAGGATGGTTACAAAAGTCAAGGCTTCATGAAGCTTCAACTAATGACAAAGAAAGCCACCATTCTTATCTTTATCTTTTCCAAATAAATAAACAAACAAATAAATAAATAAATGAATATGCAAAACCCTAATTATCAAATTAACCATGGATTAATTCTATATACTTAACTAAATGATCAAGTATCATCAAACATGATACAAAAAAGTGCACAAAAGCATATCACATATACTATGTGCATCAAGTGAGAAAATCCGTATAAAGTGAACCAATACTAGTTAATGCAAAGTAATATATCAAATATATAATTATACATTAAATCATTAAATCAACATTTGATTCAATGATCCGGTCATGTCGCACATAACCGACTAGTATTCAATGTATCGATTTATCGAATCAATGATTCGATAACTAGGTCATATCAAATATAACCAATCGAAACATTTATCGCGAGAATGAAATGCGGTATCACATACACGCATTATTCTCGGTCCTGCACATATCTCATATGCGCTCCTATTTCGTTTCGCTTGAACCAGGAAACCTCTGTGTAGGACTCTAAAGACTCGTCAATACGCCGGTAGCAGATGATGATCATATCAAGCACCCACAAGCCGCAAGCGGTCTGCCAAACGTAACGGCCACCCTGGTATTGAGCGATCAGAAGATCGACGAGCTAGCCCGCTCACACTCCTGCGAATCCGACCAGTAACACTTACCGTACAGTCCGGTCTCTTCGTCTGATATGTCGCATATCAAGTCTAGGGGTGGTATACGTCAGACCCCAATAACCTGATAAGTCGTGCTGATGTGAGGCTCATAACGGGTCGAGAAACTACTGGTAACACTTACCAGCAAATCTCTGATCAGCCCTGGCCAGGGACTTCCCTGTTACGGCCAATCGAGCACAGCGCAACATCAACTCCCAATACCGGGAGAGACGAAACCCCTCCTATCGCTCATTGCCTCCATGTGACTCGGGACTGTACCCAAAGACCACCGTTTTGCACGCCCTCATGGACGTGGTAAGGTGGAGATCAAAGCACAGTGGGAATCACACAAGACTCTATGACGATCTTGGGTCTACAGACTAACCTGTACAAGTGTCACCTGAGAACTGCCATCTGACGTGAGGTATAATACCATCTGGGAGTTCTCGGCGAGTCCGTCCAGTGTACTCAGTCTCCACTGAGCACCCGTATACCATCTCTGATGTCAAACACCAATGGATATGGGATCATCCATCGCCCATCTCATGGGTCGAGAAGCATATACGCTAGTCTACTCTGGTATATCGATGCCCTGTCTCGATACACCCACGACTAGGGACCTTGAAGGATGTACTTATGGACTACCATGTCCCCACTAGTATGATTTGCATCATAGTCCAGGTAGTCAAGTACAAATCCTAAGGGCTTTACCAACATGTAACTATAAGACAGTATAAAGAGACTAGTGTACATGTTAAGATAAAGAGCAACCAGATAGCATACTATCATATCGAGCAAGAAAGTCATCTCCATATACGTCTAAGCATCCAATATAATATACATAATCTGTACAATACTGGCCTCTAGGGCATACATACAACTAACAATCTCCCACTTGCACTAGGGCCAGCTGCTGTAGTATCTCATACCGAGCATCCCGAAGAGTCTCTCAAACTGTATCTGGGGAATGGCCTTCGTGAGTGGATCCGCCGTGTTGTTCTTCGTGTCAACTCTCCTGACCTCGATCTCCCGGCGATCAACTATCTCCCGGATCAGGTGATACCGCCTCAGAATATGCCTGGATCGCTGATGGGACCTGGGTTCCTTGGCCAAAGCCACCGCTCCATTGTTATCGCAATACAAAGGTATTGGATGCTCAATGGATGGAACCACTCCAAGTTCAGTAATGAACTTCTTGATCCAGACAGCCTCTTTGGCAGCATCGTTGGCAGCGATGTATTCAGCCTCCATCGTCGAGTCTGCCACGGTTTCCTGCTTGGAACTCTTCCAGCTAACCGCCCCTCCGTAAAGGGTAAAGACAAAGCCCGACTGCGACTTAGAGTCGTCCTTATCACTCTGGAAGCTTGAATCGGTAAAGGACTCCACTTGGAGCTCTCCGTTACCATACACCAAGAACATATCTCTAGTCCTTCGCAAGTACTTGAGAATGCTCTTCACAGCTGTCCAGTGATTCTCTCCAGGATCAGCTTGATACCTGCTCACTACACTTAGTGAGTATGCTACATCGGGTCTGGTACACAGCATCGCATACATGATAGAGCCTACTTCCGAAGCATAGGGTATCCCTTGCATGCGAGCTCTCTCCAAATCAGTCTTGGGAGACATCTCTTTGGAGAGAGTGACTCCAGAGATCGTGGGCAAGTTCCCACGCTTGGACTCTTCCATACTAAACCTCTTTAGTATGGTGTCAATGTACCTGGATTGGGACAATCCCAAAATCCTTTTGGATCTATCTCTATAGAACCTAATTCCCAATATGCAGGAGGCATCACCAAGATCTTTCATTGAGAATCTTTGTGATAAGAAGAGCTTGACCGATTGCAGCATAGGAATATCATTTCCTATCAAGAGTATATCGTCCACGTACAATACGAGGAAGACAACCTTACTCTCTGCCACCTTCCTGTAGATACAAGGTTCATCTGGATTTTTGACGAAATCAAACTCTTTGATAACGACGTCAAAGCAGATGTTCCAACTCCGCGATGCTTGCTTTAATCCATAAATGGATTTAAGTAGCTTGCACACCTTCCCGCTGCTCCCACTGTCTACGAAGCCCTCTGGCTGAGTCATGTACACGCACTCTTCTAAATCACCATTTAGAAAGGCGGTCTTAACATCCATTTGCCAGATTTCGTAATCATGATAAGCAGCGATGGCAAGCATGATCCGGATGGATTTAAGCATAGCTACTGGAGAAAAGGTCTCGTCATAGTCCACACCTGGTCTTTGACGAAAACCCTTTGCTACTAGTCTAGCTTTGAAAGTCTCCACTTTCCCATCTACACCAAGTTTCTTCTTAAAGATCCACTTGCTCCCAATGGGTTTTACCCCTTCAGGAGCAACTTCCAAAGTCCATACTTTGTTGGTGTACATGGAATCCATCTCGGACTGCATAGCATCCAGCCATTTCACTGAGTCCCCACTCGTGATGGCCTGCTCGAAGCTAGTTGGGTCATCATCCTCCATGATGCAATCCTCACTACCACCATCAATGAGAAAACCATAGTATCTCTCAGGTGGACGAGAAACCCTACTAGATCGGCGGAGAGGCTGGGGTACGTCGGGCACCACTGAATCCTCTGGTTCTTCTAAATTGTCAGTTGCAGTTTGTGGTGCTGGAACCTCTTCCAGCTCTACCTCCTTGCCATTAATTTCTTTTGCAAGAAATTCCCTTTCCAAAAAGGTGGCATGTTGAGCAACAAACACTCTTTGTTCCTCAGCTTGGTAGAAAAAATATCCTTGAGAATTCTTAGGATATCCCACAAACTTGCAAAGGACTGATCGTGCCTCGAGTTTGTCCGGATTTTGCTTTTTGACATAGGCCGGACAACCCCATATCTTAATTCGCTTAAAATATGGTCTCTTCCCACTCCATATCTCATATGGTGTGGTAGGTACAGATTTAGACGGAACCAGATTCAATAGGTATATGGCTGTCTCAAGCGCATACCCCCAAAAGGAAATAGGTAACTCAGCATTACTCATCATTGAACGCACCATATCTAATAGGGTGCGATTCCTTCGTTCCGATACACCGTTGTGCTGTGGTGTATAAGGAGGAGTAAGCTGAGAGAGAATCCCATTCTCTTTTAGATAATCCAGGAATTCACTGCTTAAGTATTCACCTCCTCGATCAGATCGAAGAACCTTAATACTTTTGCCCGTTTGGTTCTCTACCTCTTTCTTATATTCTTTGAATTTCTCAAAAGCTTCAGACTTGTGTTTCAACAGGAACACATGCCCGTATCTAGAGAGATCGTCAGTTAATGTAATGAAGTAGGAAGAACCATTTCTGGCGTGTGTAGACATTGGACCGCATACATCACTATGCACCAGTCCCAAGAGTTCAGTAACTCTTTCTCCGTGTCATTTAAACGGAGTTTTGGTCATTTTTCCTTTGAGACATGAGTGGCAAGTGTCATAAGATGATAATTCGAATGAATTCAAATATCCGTTCTTATGCAACTTAGCTAGTCGTGTCTCATTGATATGGCCAAGTCTACAGTGCCACAAGAAGGATTCGTTCATTTCTGAGCTTTTCCTTTTGTGTGTGTTTTGTATATTGAAGACTGTATTTTGATTGAGAATGAATATGCCATTATGTAGCGAGCCTGATGCAATCAACCTTTGATCTAGGAATATGTTCATAACATTATCCTTTACTACAAAATTATAACCTTCTTTACTTAATAAAGAAACTGATATAATGTTGCACATCATGTTCGGTATATAATAGCACTCATTCAGGACTAGTGTATCACCATTTGGTAATACCAGGTGATATATGCCAACTGCTTTGGCTGCAACATTTGCCCCATTCCCTACATGAACGGAATGTTCACATTTTCTCAGTTCTCTACCTTTTCGCAGCCCATGTAACATCTTACATATGTGGGATCCTGACCCGGTATCTAATACCCAGGACGTAGGGTGAACTGAGAAACAGTTCTCAATGACAAACACACCCGAAGATGATGCATCAACATGCATGTTCTCCGTTTGGGCGGTGTGAGAATCCAGATATTCTCCTGTTTCCTGTTCAGTCTTATAACATTTATAAGATAGAACGGGTCCAACGTCCCCCTGCACAGTATAACATGCGGGTTCGGTTAATACATCCATATTATTATCTTCATTAGGGCATGAAATGGTCGCTACCTATAGAGAGAGAGAAGAAAACACTTTAGCGTATGCTCGTGCAAGATCAGATTGGTTATTATCTTATCTAATCAGGATGGCTCCCACTGCTTTTTATCAAATCTTCCTTCAAAACCTAAAAGGAAAGACTAGCCGGGATTAATTACACACTATAAGTTCGCCAATTTTTCAGCCAGGCCAGTGTCGGTACTTTGAGGGAGGTCCCCCGTGCTTTCGCACGAACCTAATTAATGTAAACCTCGTTTTCCCAGAGGCGTAACCCCGTTGACACCTTTCTAGACACCTACTTGATCAGCTAATTGCAATGTGTAAAACTCTCCCAGGAATAACTCTTACTCGCAGTGGGTATCGGGATCCAACTATCTCATAGAAGGTATGCAATCTCATTGCAAATTTCAACACTTGAAATTCCCGATAATATTTTGCCCCAGGCGATCTATGACCTTGACTGAGTCAACAAACCATAGACCGCAAGTAAAGTTCAACCCGTCATTTCCTGATTGAATTAAACCCACCCGCACGACCCTTGACTAAGTCAACAAGGCCGCACGACTACCCTAATCCAATCTGCATCATATGCATAAACAGATAAATAGTAATCAGCTACCGCACACTACGTCTTGACTGAGTCAACAAACGCAGCACGAATACTAACTATTACTTATCTGAAATGACGGAGGGCTACGTCAGGTTTTTAAGAAAACCCTTTGCGTAATGAACTTTATATCGTTGTAGAATCAAATGAAGTTTTGAAATGGAGTGATTTTGAGGCTTTTCTAGTTTTGCTAAAGGAGTCACTCCCGGCGAAGGGATCTCGGTCCTTTCCTCGTCGAATGAGGTGCGGGATATATCATATATATCACTGTGCAAAGCAAAAACGCAAAAGCAGTCAAAAGCAAACCGAGTGTGTAGCATCTGCCAGTTATTGCTAAAGGAGTCACTCCCGGTGAAGGGATCTCGGTCCTTTCCTTATCGAATAAGGTGCGGTGTATATCATATATACCACTATGCAAAGCAAGAACTGTAGCTACCTGTTTTATTTAAAATCTGATTCTACAACATCTTAGGTTTCTTTCCTTTCATTAATCACATTAATGAAGTCCCATCATTTAAATACCTAAACATCACAGATAGATATGACGTACACTTATGCCATCCGCATTCGCCTCGATGTCCCCTCGTGCACCGTTAGGTTAGGTAACTAACGACAGAGCAGGGCAGGGCTAGCGCGGGTGTAAAACATAAGTAACGTCTATATAATATATCATATATACTATATACTATATCCATCACAGAGTCACAACACAGATATCGCAGCAGAATAAACATATGAAATATTGGATATACTAGGACGTCCGTATTTTCAATACGAGCCAGTATAAAACACGGATTCCACGGTCGTGATGAATAGCCAATCCCACACCCCTAGACCCCTACGAGAGCGGCAAGCAACCCTGCCAATTCTAGGGTTAGGAGACCCGGACTCGACTCCTCGAGTTGGTCTCCCACTGGACCCCAGAACCCGGTTACTTGTGCTCCCCTCCTTGGGTCTATCCTAATGCGGAAAAGTAAATAATATACAAAAGGTGACAACTTCCGCTACCTGGAAGTGCCCCAAATAATAGAATATTACATACAAGTTTTTACATGAATGAAAATGAAAAACACTCATCTCACATAAAAACCCCCGGCTATTCAAATACGACGATCCAATATAACATATCCAGCAACACATAACATCACATGTCATCAACGTAAGTAAATATGCATACCCCAATTGTCGTTGACGTATAGCAACGAAACCGGCGATATGAACATACTACACTTACGGTCACAGAAAAGAAAGTGTAAAACTACAACAGTTGGAATCCGCAACCTCTTTAGACATCGCATGCCTAACAGATATAAATCCCGCATTTTAGTCTCATTATCGAAAACTCTTTTCAATATCAAGTGAAACTAAACTGCTAGATTTATAACATTCATTCAGTTATCACATAACTGTTTGTGAATTCCAATTATTGTATCACATTCCAGATAAGCAGAAAATGTTAAACTTTCCGATCGAACAGTCGAATACCCAAGTTTTCCCGATACAGCTCAACACATGAAATAAGTCTAACAACATTCAGTTCGTGCCTCAGTACCGACGGTCCAGCCGTAGAAGGGTCAAGCCAACGCCTCACATGTGGCACGCCGTACTGCCCCAAACCCGAAGGTTCAAAGGGCAGTTCAAGACGGTCACATAATCGAGTTAAGGTTTGTTGTCTTCTAGAGGGTCCATCGCGTTACTTGCACTACTTAGAACGTCGTTAAACTACGGAAAAATCCAACACTTGGAAATTTCCCGACAGGGGAAAAATTGGGTATTTATATCCGGTCGAACTTTTTAACATATTCTGAAAATTATCCGGAAAAACACAAAAGATGAAATTTGATAATCCGATCGAAATACCGAATCCCCAAAACAACCCCAGAAAATTCAACTCTTGAATGAATATTAAACATTCCCAGAAGACTCAGCACTACATGAAATGAATTACTGTGCAAACCACTTTTACTAAATCAGCACAGTGGCCGCGGAACCGCCGCGTATCCTATGGTGGGGGCCGCGGTTCCGCGCCTAAGTCGTTGATTTAGTAAAACGTGCTTCACAGTAACTTATTAAATTCCCTGCTGAATTTTTTGGCAATTTTTAATCTGGAAAAATCCACGTTTTTATAAAAAGTACAGAGAGCATGTTTGTAATGGGTTTTCGGGTTCGTTCGGACTTCAAACTCCGTCTGGACTTCGCCTAAGGCTCTAGCTAGGCTCTGATACCAGTGAAAGGTTCCTAGGCACCCTAGTGAGGTCTCACAAGGCATCGAACATGCCAAATTAAAATTTTATGGGTGCCGAGAGACCCGACTACGGATCGTCGCTAGAATTCTAGGCGAAAACATAAACTAGTTAACACTTTAACTAAAGGTTAGATGCTACAACCTTTGTAGATCCGGTAATCCTCTTCCTTGGCTCCACGAAGGCATCCTCTCGCTGTTCATCTCGATTCCCAAACTCGAACTTTGGCTTCATCGAAGAAACGGGCATGCTAGGTCGTCGGCTTTGTGAAAAAGACGATCTACCTCGAGGCATCGCAAGTTCAAGCTCCGACTTCACAAACTTGTGAAACTTGTGAAGTAAACACCCAAAACAACTTGGCAAGAGGTAGAGGGTGAAGAAATAGGAGGTGGGTTCTCTTTGGAATTGGATTTTACTCACTAAAACTCAAGTTGCCATTGATGTAGCAAGCTTGAAGAAGAAGAAGATCAAGATAGTTATGATAAGTTCTATTCAAAAAAGAAATAGAAAATCAAATACTTATCATAACTTAAACTAGGGTTAAGTGTAGAGAATTAACCATGGTCACTTGGATGGGTTAGGGTTAAGCATGAAGATAAGGATGGTTACAAAAGTCAAGGCTTCATGAAGCTTCAACTAATGACAAAGAAAGCCACCATTCTTATCTTTATCTTTTCCAAATAAATAAATAAACAAATAAATAAATGAATATGCAAAACCCTAATTATCAAATTAACCATGGATTAATTCTATATACTTAACTAAATGATCAAGTATCATCAAACATGATACAAAAAAGTGCACAAAAGCATATCACATATACTATGTGCATCAAGTGAGAAAATCCGTATAAAGTGAACCAATACTAGTTAATGCAAAGTAATATATCAAATATATAATTATACATTAAATCATTAAATCAACATTTGATTCAATGATCCGGTCATGTCGCACATAACCGACTAGTATTCAATGTATCGATTTATCGAATCAATGATTCGATAACTAGGTCATATCAAATATAACCAATCGAAACATTTATCGCGAGAATGAAATGCGGTATCACATACACGCATTATTCTCGGTCCTGCACATATCTCATATGCGCTCCTATTTCATTTCGCTTGAACCAGGAAACCTCTGTGTAGGACTCTAAAGACTCGTCAATACGCCGGTAGCAGATGATGATCATATCAAGCACCGACAAGCCGCAAGCGGTCTGCCAAACGTAACGGCCACCCGGGTATTGAGCGATCAGAAGATCGACGAGCTATCCCGCTCACACTCCTGCGAATCCGACCAGTAACACTTACCGTACAGTCCGGTCTCTTCGTCTGATATGTCGCATATCAAGTCTAGGGGTGGTATACGTCAGACCCCAATAACCTGATAAGTCGTGCTGATGTGAGGCTCATAACGGGTCGAGAAACTACTGGTAACACTTACCAGCAAATCTCTGATCAGCCCTGGCCAGGGACTTCCCTGTTACGGCCAATCGAGCACAGCACAACATCAACTCCCAATACCGGGAGAGACGAAACCCCTCCTATCGCTCATTGCCTCCATGTGACTCGGGACTGTACCCAAAGACCACCGTTTTGCACGCCCTCATGGACGTGGTAAGGTGGAGATCAAAGCACAGTGGGAATCACACAAGACTCTATGACGATCTTGGGTCTACAGACTAACCTGTACAAGTGTCACCTGAGAACTGCCATCTGACGTGAGGTATAATACCATCTGGGAGTTCTCGGCGAGTCCGTCCAGTGTACTCAGTCTCCACTGAGCACCCGTATACCATCTCTGATGTCAAACACCAATGGATATGGGATCATCCATCGCCCATCTCATGGGTCGAGAAGCATATACGCTAGTCTACTCTGGTATATCGATGCCCTGTCTCGATACACCCACGACTAGGGACCTTGAAGGATGTACTTATGGACTACCATGTCCCCACTAGTATGATCTGCATCATAGTCCAGGTAGTCAAGTACAAATCCTAAGGGCTTTACCAACATGTAACTATAAGACAGTATAAAGAGACTAGTGTACATGTTAAGATAAAGAGCAACCAGATAGCATACTATCATGTCGAGCAAGAAAGTCATCTCTATATACGTCTAAGCATCCAATATAATATACATAATCTGTACAATACTGGCCTCTAGGGCATACATACAACTAACAGTCCTAGCTTGATGATGATGAAAACCTAGCTTCCTTCATCTTCTTCCTCTTGTTCTTTCAATGTTTTGTTTTGTTTTTCATTTCTTTTCTTTAAATTTTCAGAATTTAAATAAACCACTGATCTGAACAAGGTTTATATATGGCAAAAGAAAGGGATAAGGTGAAGGAGGAGGTGTGATCAAGGTAGAGGTAATGGTTTCATGCAAGTAGGAGGTGTGAGGTGAGTGTTGTGCATGCAAGCAAGAGGTGTGCTTACATTATCTTCTTATTTTGTTTTAATCTACACTAAAATTCTGAGCTAAAAAGTTTCTATCCCTTTTTTCATTTACACCCCTAACAATTCCCCATTTGCACAAAAATCCTAAACTTTACCTAAAAACCCCTCACAACTTAGTTTATTATAAAACACTTATTTTATTAAAAAAAGAAGCTAAAATTATCACTAAAACCCTTATATCTTATTTATGTTGCATACTAAAATTTTAATTTAAATTGTTTTACATACAACTCATGAAATTGACTTATTTGTTTTTAATAACTTTGTGATTTATCATATTATTATTAAATTAATTCATTTTATTTATTTCTAAATTTTCAAAATGCTACAATATTCCCCACTTAAGAAAATTCGGTCCCTGAATTTAAAAATTAACTAGACATAGCTTCAATAAGATGTGGAAATTTCTTCCGCATCGCATCCTCGGTCTCCCAAGTAACCTCCTCGCGATTCTTTCCTTGCAAAAGAACCTTTATAGATGGAAGTACCCTTGATCGTAGTTTCTTTGCTTGCCTGTCGAGAATAGCGACTGGCTGCACTGTGTAGGATAAATCCGGCTCAAGCTGTAAGGTCTGATGCTGGATCGCGTGAGAAGGATCGTGAAGATACTTATGAAGCATCGAAACGTGAAACACCGGATGTACATCGGGAAAAATCGGTGGAAGTGCTAAGCGATAAGCTATAGCACCCACTCTCTCCAGAATCTCGTAAGGTCCGACATATCTGGGGCTGAGCTTCCCCTTTTTCCCGAAACGCATCACACCTTTCATCGGAGATACACGAAGGAACACATGATCTCCCACCTGAAATTCGAGCCTACGATGTCGTCGATCTGCATACGATTTCTGTCTGCATTAGGCCGCCTTCATTCTATCCCGTATCAACTGAATCTTCTCTGTAGTCTCCTATACTATCTGCGGTCCCAAGATGCAACTCTCGCTCAGTTCCGTCCAGCAAACGGGTGATCGACATTTCATCCCATACAAAACTTCAAAGGATGCCATCTGGATTGTCTCCTGAAAACTGTTGTTGTACGAGAATTCTATCAAAGGTAGGTGACGATCCCAACTACCCCTGAAATCAAGGCTACAAGCGAAGCATATCCTCTAGTGTCTGAATGGTCTGCTCTGACTGACCATCTGTCTGTGGGTGAAAAGCTGTACTAAAACTCAACCGTGTACCTAGAGCTTCTTAAAGTTTCTGTCATAGCCTGCTAGTAAACTGGGTACCCCTATCAGAAACTATGCACGTCGGAACTCCATGCAGACGTACAATCTCATCGATATAAATCTGAGCATACTGTGCAAAACCATACGTCGTCTTCCCTGGGAGAAAATGAGCTGCCTTTGTCAATCTATCTACAATCACCCAAATAGAATCATACCCTCTGCTAGTCTTGGGTAGACCCACCACGAAATCCATGGAAATCTGTTCCCATTTCCACTCTGGAATGGGTAAGGGCTGCAACTCTCCGGCTGGTCTCTGGTGTTCTGCCTTGACCTGCTGACAAGTCAAGCATCTCGAAACATATTCCGCAACATCCCTCTTCATTCCTTCCCACCAGTAAACATCCTTCAAATCATGAAACATCTTGGTGGAACCAGGATGAATACTGTATGTTGATCTATGGGCCTCCTCTAAAATCTTACGCTTCAATCCGTCAGAATCTGGTACACAGAGACGAGTCCTAAAACGTAATACTGCATGATCATCAATCACAAATTCCGTCTCCTTGCCCTGCCCAACCTGATCCATAATCTCCATCATACGAGTATCTGCGGGCTGTGCCTCTCGAATGCGATCCAATAACCGAGGTCGGGTGCGAACATGTGCTAGCTGGCCTCCTGCCGATGTGAACTCAAACTGTATACGACTATCACATAAGATCTTCCAGTCTGTAGAAGACTGCCTCTACGAGATGCGCAAATGAGATAAGGTACTTCCAGGTTTTCGACTCAAAGCATTTGCTACAACATTCGCTTTGCCTGGATGATACAAGATCTCACAATCGTAATCTTTCACCAATTCCATCCATCTACGCTGCCTTAGGTTCAGATCCTTCTGCTGAAAAATATACTTTAAGCTCTTATGATCTGTGAAGATTTGACACGACTCTCCATACAAGTAATGTCTCCAAATCTTCAATGCGAATACCATAGCAGCCATCTCTAGATCATGAGTGGGGTAGTTTTGTTCGTGCCTCTTCAACTGTCGAGAAGCATAAGCTACAACCCTGCCGTGCTGCATCAACACACAGCCTAAACCCAGTCTAGAAGCATCACAATACACAATAAAACCACCTGACCCGGAAGGTAAAGATAAGACAGGTGCAGTCGTCAAGCGCGTCTTCAGCTGCTGGAAACTCTGCTCACATGCATCTGTCCATTGAAATGGAACCTCCTTCCTAGTCAATCCGGTCAAAGGTGCAGCGATCCGTGAAAAATCCTGCACGAAGCGTCGGTAATAACCTGCCAGACCTAAGAAACTCCGGACCTCTGAAACTGATACAGGTCTAGGCAAGTGTTGTACCGCTTCAATCTTCTTTGGGTCCACACATATACCCTCTCTCGTAACCACGTGACCCAAGAACTCTACACTATCGAGCCAAAAAGCAAACTTAGAGAACTTTGCAAACAGCTGATGCTCCTTCAAGGTCTGCAACGTAATACGCAAATGCTGCTCGTGCTCCGTCCGACTTCGAGAATAAACAAGAATGTCATCTATGAACACTATAATAAATCGATCAATGAAGGGTCTGAAGATAAGGTTCATCATATCCATAAAAGCTGCTGGAGCGTTGGTGAGTCCGAACGACATCACCAGAAACTCATAGTGTCCATATCTCGTGCGAAACGCAGTCTTCGGAATATCGTCTTTCCGAACCTTCAACTGGTGATACCCTGACCGTAAATCGATCTTTGAGAAGTAAGCAGCTCCCTGCAACTGATCGAACAAGTCATCTATACGTGGTAGTGGATACCTGTTTCGCACAGTGACGCGATTCAGCAGTCGGTAGTCGATGCACAGTCTCATACTACCGTCCTTCTTCTTTACAAATAAGACAGGAGCTCCCCACGGTGATACACTGGGACGAACAAGCCCTCTATCTAACAACTCTTGCAACTGGCTTTTTAGTTCCTTCAACTCCGTCGGTGCCATTCGATAGGGTGGTATAGAAATAGGCCCCGCACCCGGAATCAAGTCAATGCAAAATTCAATGTCGCGATCAGGCGGTAATCCTGGTAACTCAGCAGGAAACACCTCAGGAAATTCTCGTGCGATCGGAACCTGGTCCAATGGAATCTCAGCGACCTCTAAGTCCTGAACAAAAGCCAAGAACCCATGACAACCCTACTTCAAGAGTCGCCCCGCACAAAGAGCAGAAATCATGTCGGCAGGAGTTATTTTACAATCCTCCTGCACAACAAACACCGGTTCACCTGGAAAACAAAATCTAACCGCCTTTCCCCGACAATCTACATAGGCATGACAGGCGGCCAACCAATCCATACCAAGAAGTATATCAAAATCTAGCATATCCAGGAGAATCAGATCAACTAGCGAATCTCTATCACCAATACGCACAGAACATGACCTGAATACGTGCCGAGCTATAAAAGAATCTCCTACCGGGGTAATCACCACTAATGGTAACTCTAACAACGACGACTCTTTCCCCAAAGAAAGTGCAAATCATGAAGATACATAAGAATGTGTAGAACCGGGATCAAATAAAATATGTGCCTCTAACGAGCATACTGTAAGAGTACCTGTCACGACTGCATTTGATGCCTGGGCATCCTGTGGAGTCAGCGCAAATACCCGTGCCTGGCCCCTGCCCACATCCTGTCGTCCTCTACCTCTATCTCCTCGACCTCTCTGAGAACGGCCCGCAAAGCCTCGACCTCATGGTGCAACTGCCTGGCGTGTAGCGCCAACTGGGGGAGGAAGTAAAGCCATCGGCGTAGAAGGTGGAAGGGGTAAAGCAGCCTGTGGAGTAACAGTCCCACTATAACGTGTACACCCTCTAGCCGTATGCCCTGGACGCCCGCAATTATAACATATAAGTAGGGTCCCCTGATCATCGGGGTATGAACTGAACATTTGGCCCAGAGTCCAACCTCGTCCGAAACTGCGGCCTGGAGTATATCTTCCTCTACCTCCACCAAACTGTCTAGTCATTGGCCCGATCGGTCTACTCCTCTTTGGCTCTGGAACAATCACTGCCTCGCTCAAACGCTCTTCCACTCGTATCGCTGCATCCATGGCCTGTGCATACGTATCAAAATGCTGGGAGCCTATAGCCAAATACAACTACGTGTCCATGCTCCTTAGGAACCTCTTCACCCGAAGCTCCTCCGTAGGTACTAAGTATGGGGCATAGCGCGACATCCTAATGAATCGTAAATCATAATTTGCCACTGACATACTCGCCGATTTTCGCAACGCTTCAAAACTGCTAGCTCTAGCGTCCCTCACACTCTGGGGAAGAAATCTAGCAAGAAAGACCGTAGAAAACTCGGTCCACGTCATCGAAGGAAGACTCGTGGCTCGCCCTCTCTCCATCGACTCACACCACTCCTGTGCAAGTCCTTCCAAATGAAAGCTAGTCAGCTCAACTGACCTCGCATCAAAACATCGCAATGATCTGCCAATCCTCGCCATCCTATCAAGAAAGGACTGAGGATCTTCCGCTGCATCGGTCCCTGTAAATACCGGAGGTCTCAATCTCATAAACTCCGCAAGCGATACCTCCATCACCCCCGTATATACCAGTGCCACCGTCTGCGTAGGCTGTGCCTCGGACTCTGCTACGGTCGGTGCCGGATCCTGTCTCAGTACTCTAGTGGCCTCAGCTAACTGTCCAACCACTCGCTGCAATCCCAACATGCCCTCCTCAATCCTAGTCATGCGATCTGGAGGAGGAGGATCAACATGCTCATGCACCGCCGGGACGTCCGGTGTACCAGTCGCCGTCACAGGCGGACTCGCCCTAGCTGCATCTCTGGCTGCGGCTCGCCTAGCCCGCGTAGCCATAGCAACTGGAACAAAAAACGAGAGTTGATAAGGCTTACAAATAGGGACAATCAATAACGGAGAATCAACGGAAGAATAGATCAAGATGTACATCCTAAGGTTAGTTAGGCTGAGTATGGTAACGTAAATATGCCGCGGAACATACGTACGGTACTACACTCATCCTAATTCACCTACTCCATCAAACCAAAGGTCATCCTAAATCACGGACTCAGGTCAACCTATTTTAATTCCCTACTCGATTCCGTAAGGTTACTCCTAAGCTCTGATACCAACTTTGTCACGACCCAAAGTTTGGATGTGACCGACAATTAGATTGTATAATATCTAAAGATATGCATATAGTCCAAGTAAGCCGACAACCAAGATCAAAATCCTTTTTGCGGAATTCTTTAAATAGAAAATTTAGTTTTTAGTAAAAATCACAGTTTATGAAGTTAAATATTAAACGAGTATAAGGTTTTAAGTTTGGTTGCATCCCTAGTTGGGATCAACAATATCAACAGCGGAAAATAAATCTCAGTATATAGGATATCAATACTAATCCCAAACATAAAGAAAAGAAACCACAATTTATAGAACTAAATGATCTCAACTGTCAATAATATACATATCATCTCTCACTCTAAGTAATATACAGGTCTGATGGAGATTTTCTAGATACAAAATACAATACCAAAAAGAGAAGGTTACTATATATGTAACCCACCTATCAAAAGATGCGATAAAAGTGGAAAGAGCAGATCTGCACCGCTGCTAACCGTCCACTCTACCCCTGCAAGGAACTGTAGCACAACGGGGGTGAGTTGCCAACTCAGTGAATATGACTAACATATAACGGTTAATAATGCAAATATGACGATCATACTAACTGAAATGTGAACAAGTATAATGTATGATTATATGTGGAAATCATGAATCTATACAATGAATCTCATAGTCAAAACTGAAATCTCATCATTTATCCCCAATAAAATTCATTTCCCCGTGTCCATCATCGACACAAAACTTCTATTTCTCACGGGCATCATTCCTCGAATGATCGTGAAATCAACAAAGTCCACTATGTATCCAACTGTATTCCCCACCGACTCAGTCTGGATAAAACTGTAAATCCATAACCGTATATCCACCGACTCGGTTCGGAATAAAACCAAATCATAAAACATCTCAGGGTGTACATGTCACATCAATCATGAAAATCACTGGATTTATGTAATAGTATTCAAAACTCAAAACCATAAATCCTCAATAATACCATTACCTCTTATATCAACATAGAATACTCAGATATTAAACATGATATTAATGATGCACTTTACTACTATTATTGGTGTGTAAGATACGATATGAATCATTTTAACAATAAATTTGCTAAGTGTGAAAGTGACATTGTAATATCGACGAGGTGTGTGTAACATATAAGATGTGCACGTGGCATGACTCGTCGATACTTGTGTAGTGTTCTTGCAACTAAGCAAGGTATGTGTGAATTATGAATGCATATTGTTAATTTAGCTTATCAAATAACTCTTTTATTTAAATAAACTACGGGCGTAAAACGCCATATTTACGAAATTCCCCGGTAGATGTTTAGTCTACTCACCGGAAAACGTCGGATCTATTCAGGAATTGCCAATCATTTCCCTTTCCTTGTTGCCTCCGAAAATCCCGTATTCGAATCTAATCATCATAATTTAACTTATATAAGGAAACGGCAACTCCGACATGACGAAAATGAAAAACACCCGTTCTCGCGTACTAGTTATATTGTATACGATTATATCAATCTATTTAACACTTAATTTTACTGGATTTTAACCCTAACCTGCATCGCTACAGAATTTAAATCGCGATGCGTTTTTACCGTGTCGTATTTTGTGTTTTTAGATATCCTTTCCGATATACGTTTCCAGATTCTATATGCGGTGAAACTAATTTGTTTAAATAACACCAAAATGGCCAAAATTATACACTGAAACCTACCCAACAAGCCAAAACTACCTAGCATCCCAAAAATCCGGCGACGCCGGATTTCCCCTTTTGGTCGCCGGCCCAAATCCGAGCCTTCTGGTTCGTGATCCTATGGTTTGCTCTAGGTGTTACATACATCATTTAGGTCTTGTTTAGTAGAGTTAATTATCTACCAAACAATACCAGATTTCAACAGAGCCTATAATTAACTAAAATACGATATTATGGAACTTGTCCATTTCAAATTAAACTAAGTACAGAACCTAAATTTCCTACTGTGATTAAGAATTTACCCACAATAAGTTGTTGGAATAACTCCTCCAAGATGCTAAGCCCCTTGTCCTAGCTTGATGATGATGAAAACCTAGCTTCCTTCATCTTCTTCCTCTTGTTCTTTCAATGTTTTGTTTTGTTTTTCATTTCTTTTCTTTAAAATTTCAGAATTTAAATAAACCACTGATCTGAACAAGGTTTATATATGGCAAAAGAAAGGGATAAGGTGAAGGAGGAGGTGTGATCAAGCTAGAGGTAATGGTTTCATGCAAGTAGGAGGTGTGAGGTGAGTGTTGTGCATGCAAGCAAGAGGTGTGCTTGCATTATCTTCTTATTTTGTTTTAATCTACACTAAAATTCTGAGCTAAAAAGTTTCTATCCCCTTTTTCATTTACACCCCTAACAATTCCCCATTTGCACAAAAATCCTAAACTTTACCTAAAAACCCCTCACAACTTGGCTTATTATAAAACACTTATTTTATTAAAAAAGAAGCTAAAATTATCACTAAAACCCTTATATCTTGTTTATGTTGCATACTAAAATTTTAATTTAAATTGTTTTACATAGAAATTGACTTATTTGTTTTTAATAACTTTGTGATTTATCATATTATTATTAAATTAATTAATTTTATTTATTTCTAAATTTTCAAAATGCTACACAACATGAAAAGTTGCGGGAGATGCCTGCTCAAGCGGCGACACTTGCTAGTCCACAGCCTAAGGCAAACCCCGAAGACGCACCTGAAGAAATGACAAGGTAGGAGTTGGATATTGATTTCCTGAAGTGCGCTCTCAAAAAGTGAGATGAAGAAGCAGCAGAGTTGTCCTCTAAAATGAACCAGATGGCCCTTCTGATCCAGAACATGGCTGGAATGATGGTCCATTCAAAACCACTAGCAGATGAACCGCCGGTAGTCGCTCTTAAAGAGAAGGATGACATTTCAAATACTCTGCGAGCCTCATCAACTGCTGAGGAGGAAATGATCCCAAAAGCAAAGCTGGACGCATATATCGCTCAGCAAATCAAAGCTCACTATGCCAGTGAAGCCGTAAATAAGTCAATCAAGACTGGTCGACTGTATCCGGCGTACTACGATCAAATACAGTACCCGCCAGAATATATACTTCCGACGTTCCACATATACAAAGGAACCGAGATTCCTCGCGAGTATATTGTGCAATTTAAATCCATGTACGGCAACACTGGAGGAAATGATATACGGCTCCTTCGACAGTTCGTCAGCAGTCTAGCAAGCACTGCGTTCGAATGGTATGCAAAACTCCTAAATGACTCCATGAATACATTCGATGAGATGGAGATGCTCTTCTGTCAGAGATTCTCTAGTGTGAATAAACGCACTACCATAATAACGTTGGTCAATGAAAGGGTTAGACCGAATGAGATCTGGGTTCAATATGCTACCCGATGGCGAAATCTCTGGTCAAAATGCGAGCAACACATCGACGAAGCTCTAGCCATGGGAATGTTCATAACCACCCTTGACTCATATTCAAAGGTGTTCCTATATATGGCCTTCTTCAAGCCGACGACCTTCCAAGAGCTCATGGATAAAATGGCTCGATTGGATCTGATGGGTCAAGACCTTTCCTCTTTCAATGAAGATGTATGAAAAGCAATGGCAAGGTGGCGTTTGTCACCAATGCTCAACAAAGAATGAGCGGCTTCGAAGCAACCTGTCACCAAAATAGCGACAACACGGGTTCTTCCTTTCGAAAGATTGGAGCGAAAATACTCGCTCCACCGGGATATATGCAGGAGGCATATTGGTCACTGGCGGAATAATCTCTACGCCAGATAGTCATTTTTTTCAAAAAACAGGAAGGATATTAAAGGACCTACAAACGGGTAGAATATCCCGCTTGAACCAAAAAACCATGGAAGGGGTTTGGAATTCATGTCCCACTCTGAATCAGATAATGAGGGGGAAACCCCCCAAGTCAACTTCATTCTTCCAAGATAGAAGAAGACTCGGCAGAAGGAATGACATGATATCTCATTCTTTCATTTATGAAGAAGATACTCCATCAGTATCAGAAAGCGACATTGATGAGCAGGAGGCAGGTTCCATGTAAAATGCCCGGTATTTTCCGAAAAAACAACCCGATTGCTACAATGGTAAAATAAGCAGTCCAAGAGGGTGAAAATAGCCTAAGGCGTGCAGTGTCCATACATACAAAGGACATGCAGCAGCGTCTCGGCAAGTAAGCGTTGGAAGGAATGAGTTATGCAACTCCCTGACCAAATGATAAATATTAGACCGAAACGTCCCTACACTAGCGCATCGCCCCAAACATGTCGATGATAGACCAAGATGTCCCCAAACTAGCATTTCATCCCGAACATGGGAATGATGGACCGAAATGTCCCTAAAGTAGCGCATCACCCCAAATATAGCAACGATGGACCGAAATTTCCCTAAACTAGTGCGTCGCCCTAAATACGGCGATATGCTCCTTTAGATCTACATTGCAATTGAAGTCCCAATGATAAATATTGGAACTCAAATCCCACCGGCTACACAGCCACTCCAGCAATGAAGCCAACCCTAAGTCCTACTGGAAAATAGATGGGTCATATGCATTGAAGCTACATTCGAGAGTTTCATCGTTCGCAAAAAAAAACGGTACGTCCACAAGCGAAATGGGCACAGATGAAAACCCGAAAGGGCGCCGTGAGTAAAAACAGTAGGACTGCCGGCGAGTTTATGAAAACCCGAAAGGGCGCGAACTCGTTAAAAAAATGCACTTGCAAATTTCTTATGGTTTTGTAAGGATAAAACACCTGTGTGATATCCTTATGACTCACAAAGGAGCAACACACTTAGGAATACATACGATTCCTAAGGAGAAAGCACACTTACAAGATCCTCACAACTCGTAAGGAGAATTCTCCCCTATGAGACCCTCACGGATCATGGGATTCAAAAGCCTTAAGTTATAAGGATCTAAACCTGTTCTTAAGCCGTCATATTCCCTAAGTTGCCCTACAAGTAGTTTGAGACCGACTCTTATATACAATCTACGGGCACCAACAAATTATGTTCCAACTGAGTTCTACCAATGGCGAGAAAGATCCCCATACGGTGAACGACAGTTGTAAGTCCTCTCGACTTACAAGGAGAAAATACTCTTGTAAAATCCCTACGACTTACAAGGAGAAAATACCACTTAAGAGTCCTCACTACTTCTAAAGAAAAAATACACCTACAAGATCCTCTCGACTCGTAGGGAGAAATATCTTTATGAGACCCTTACAGCTCATGAAGTCAAAAGTCTTATTTGACAGGATCCTAACCCTGTTTGCTAAGCCACCTTTGTCCAAATCAACAAAAGCAAATGATGATTCGCTCATGGCAATATCTTGTTGTAGCGATGCTGATGCCTAAACAGGAATCAAACTCCATGTCTTTTCACGGCAAATAATGATTCGCTCCTGACAATATTCTAGTCGTAGCGATACTGATGCCAAATTTGGTATCAAGACCCAAGTCCTCGACTCGCAACAAAATCAATGAGTAAAAAAATGCATATGAAATTGCCGAAATGATGGGGCAACTCGCAATAAAAATTAGCGAGCAAAAAAATATGCATATAAAAACAGCCAAAATGTTTGGGCAACTCGCAATAAAAAGCAGTGAGTAAAAATATTTTTAAAAAATAGCCGAAATGATTGGGCACCGCGAATAAAAAAATCCGAGATGATTGAGCAATCATGACTTTTGCGATATGAAAAACTGAAAAGATAGAGCATCGCGGAAATAAATTAAAAAATGAAAATGAAACCTTTTCTGCCCTACAGGTAGGTCAACACCACCCCTTATATACAATCCATAGGCTTAAACGAAAAAAGGGAATCATATCTTCCCACCAAGCTCCGTCAAAGGGAGAGCCAAGTCTTAACGGTACATCTACAACCTAAAAACTATCCCGACGTTCTTCTCATTCCGACAGGGTGCAGACGCGACGTCAACAAGGACCCAAGGGTCAAATAAAAGTGGAGTGATGGCAAAATCCTAGCTCCAGGTTTTGATGGCAATCTATGTGGCCTAAAGACCAATTCGACATCTCTCGTACTCCAGTAAAGTACAGACTGGGTGTCAACAAGGCTTCATGGAGCCAAGTCAAAAAGAAGTAAAAATCCTAGATCCAGCTCGACATTCCTTCTTGGTACAGATATAACGTCAACAAAGACCAAAGGGTGAAACATATAAAAGTGGAGTGACGGCAAAATCCTTACTTCAGATCTCGATGGCAACTTCTACAGCCTAGAGATCAACTTGACATTCCTTCTCAGTGCAGACACGACGTCAACAAAGACCCAAGGGTTGAATAAAAGAGGTGTAATGGCAAAATCCTAGCTACAGCTCGACGTTCCTTCTTGGTGCAGATGCGACGTCAATAAAGACCCAAGGTTCAAATAAAAGTGGAGCAATGGCATATTCCTAGCTCCTGCTCTCAATGGCAACATCTACAGCCTAGAAATCAACTCAACGTCCTTCTCATTCCAGCAAGGTGCAGACACGACGCCAACAACGACCCAAGGGTCAAACAAAAGTGGAGTGATAGTATATTCCTAACTCAAAGTCTTGATGGCAATATATGCGGCCTAAAGACCAATTCGACATCTCTCTTACTCCAGCAGAGTGCAGACATGGTGTCAACAAAGCTCCAAGGAGCTAAATCAAAGCAGAGTAATGGAAAAACCCTAGCTCAATTCGACGTCTCTCTTACTCCAGCAGGGTGCAGATACGACGTCAATAAGGACCTAGGTGTCGAATAAAAGAGGAGTGATGGAAAAATCCTAGCTCTTGATCTCAATGGCAACATCTACAGCCTAGAGATCAACTCGACGTTCTTCTCATTCCAGCAGGGTGCGGACGCAACGGTCAGACTAAAGTGAAGCGGCGGCATATTCCTAATTCCAGATCTCGATGGCAACATTTATAGCCTAGCATCTCGACGTTCCTCCACATTACAGTAGGATGCGGACGTAACTGTCAAATGAAATTGGAGCAATGGCATATTCCTAGCTCCGGATCTCGTTTGCAATACATATAGCATAGAGGTCATATGGATATTTACCCGACTTCGGCGAAGAATCGGTACGACATCATCAAAACAAAAATGGAGTGACGACATATTTCTAGTTTTGGGTCTTGACAACAATACATACAAAGCCTAAAGACCAATGGATATCATCCCACACCAGAAGGGTGCGATTATGACTCATCGGGACTTCAAATTAAGCCTAACCTCAAGTAAAAAGCGCCATGGCAAATACCCAACGCTTGTTCTTCTAACGGTAACATGGATATTCTGACCTAAGAAAATTACTTAAAGATAACTTGTCCAGCCTCAGAAAGGATCAGATACACGACAGTCGCAGGGCTACTCGAGCAGCAACCTAAGAGACTGCATATCGAGAAATACATTAGCCAACAAGACAGTACGATGGACTTAAACTGAGTACCACAAAGCTAACGGACCCCTATCAAAAAAGGGGGTTATCTATATTTCACGTTAGGATATACCTGCGAGATCCTCTCATGTAACGACTCTGAATTTATTGTACAGAATTTTCCAGTTTAATGTGCAGAAATCAGTTATACAACCTGAGATTGAGTTATAAGTAATTTTTGTTAAAGAACAGCAAGAAACAACTTGTAGCACACTGGTAAAACTTTGCACTGCTGTGATGTAGCCCCTGTGTTCAAATCCCATAAGACAAATTATTTTTTTCTGATTTTCTTTTTAAACTTTTTGGAAGTCCAAAAGTTTACACGTGCAATATACGCAAAAATGAAAAGACAGAAAAATCGAACATGTGCACAAGGATTTAAATACAGACATGAACACGGGGCTCCAATCCAATGGCCCCGCCCCCTTGATCGACCGGTGGATCTTCATGTTTGGCCGGCACCGACGGTTGGCCCGAGCCCAATGAGGCCCGGTCTTTGCACACAAAACCTTTCCTCTACCCCTAACTCCTCTACATTGTTTGATTGCAGGACAGAGCCCCTTCAATTCCCAATTTATCACCTTTTTAATGAATTTACTTCACCATTTTAATTCTAAAACCCTAATTCTATACTATAAATACTACCCCATGCCTTAGCTCTACATCATTCTGAAATTCCTAGACAAAACTCTTAAAAAATTTCTAAGTACAAATGGAGTTAGCAAGCGGTCAACTTCCGGCGAAAAATCAAAGTAATTCCGGAGCTCCCACGACGACAACCCTCTCTTCTCCTACCTTTCCTTAACATAAATAACTTATAAGTCCCTCCCAATCTTCCTTTCTATTTCTTGAATTTCTTTTTAATCAAAATCGGTAAAAAAAATGGAGTTATTACCGATATTCCTTTTTCTAAAGCATATAACCCAATTTTCATTTACCTTTTGATCAAAAAAATTGTACCACATCACTTATAAGCTTAATACTCATGTCTAGAATAAATTATATCCAAGAATCTTTTGTAAAACAATCACAATTTAACTTTTTCATTAAAATAGCATGAACTTTAGATAACACCTCTTTTCGTATTTTGTTAATACTTTACCTTTGGATAACATCACGGGGTAATGACCTACCCCTCACATACACACATGATTCCATAGCACGATATATCCTTATAAGAATTTTTGTTACGAATACAATATTACAAGAAAATATCATTTACTATGAAAAACAGTTTTCTTTTGAATTGTATTTTAAATTCCTTTGCAAATATACCTCTACAACCCTCTTTAGGGGACCCACTATTGGATGGTGTGGATTATCTCACATCCTTAGGCTAGTAGAGCGAGATGCAGACCTCCTCACGGAGCATTCAGTCTCGAAGGGTTTTAAATACTGCTTTTAAGAAAAACACATTTATCTATTTAAATAAAAAATTAATTTTTAATAATTATATAAAATTACAAAATTCATATATTTTCAAAATGTAATAAACTTACATTTTTTTTAAAAATAAAAGAATTACAAGTTTTCACCAAGATACCAACAAAAATCAAGGCTTACAATAAAATACTATGAACTTTCCAAGCTATGTAATTATCTCTAAAATAACTCAAATCCTTAAAATTCACATCCAGAAAACCCTAAATAATATAAATAACTTCTAGAGGTTATTTTTAATTATATTAAAAATATTTTCATAAAATCCCCTCGAGTTATATAAAACAATATTTAAGGATTTTAGTAAATATAGATTTAAGAGGGATCAATCTCTTGAGCCCCAGGGAGCCGGAGAAAGTGAGTGCTTGCCTATTTAAAAAAGAAAAACTTAACGGAGTTATCAATGGCAATTGTCTTGGAAAATGACACAAATCCTGCCGTCCATGTGCAGCAGTTACCGATGACTCCCGAACCTAATTCAGGATCTAAATTAATCAAGTGTCTGACTCAAATCTGAGTCTAAATCAAACCTGAATCCAAACTCAAATCAGCGTCCAATTTAAACAGGAATCCAAAAGTCTAACATGTATACTTGAACATGAACCTGAATACCTGAATTCAAACATCAATATCAAACATCAATGCATGACTTGACTTGACCGAACCATGGCTATAACTTGATATGACTACAAGATTACATCCTGAACCTGACTACTTGAACAACTTGTATCCATAGTCTCGGCAATCCTTGTAATATATTTTATACAATACATTACGCGGGGATAACGGGGTAGATTGGTACGGAACGTATTAACGTTGCACGAGATGGTCACTTAAAAGACACCTACATAAACTCTCGTGTCGTTGTCCCGTGGGTTTTGACGGGGCCTTGTACTACATGTTACCATAGTCCATGGGGTAAGATGGACTCCTCTCATATACAAAAATACCTTCTGTACTAAGTTACAAACAACTACGTTAAATAACAAAGATATACCTGTACAACTTGCCAGTTCCATTTCACATTACTTATTCTATTCCATTCTTTCTTTTAGGACTTACCGAGTGCTAGTTCGCTGATGACGTTCCTGTCTATTTCTTTCTTTGGAATGTTCGTTAGGAGGACCGGACTCTCAGGAGATCGAGCCAAGCTAAGAGGACTTGGACCAGTTCACTGCCCAGCCGGACTTCTAGCTCTTGTTGTACTTATTTTAGTTTGTATGCCACTGTTTAGGCATTGCTTTATATCATTGTATCTTTCTTTTTCAAAGCAGTTGTATTAAAAAAATGAATGTTAATAAAAGTTGCTATTTATTTTATCTCTTGACATTCTTGTGCATTTTTTTTCATTTATTGCTTAATTACGCTTAACGTATTTATTTCTTAATAAATACGTTGCGGGTTTGCCACGTCACCGCTTCTGTACACTGGGAAGCGGGGCATGACAGGTTTTGTTGGTGGCCCATGCAGGCCCGTTCTACATGAAGTCTTAAGCAATATATCATAAGAATTATAAGAATCAGCAACTATACATTTCTTACATTTCAAATTTCTTGAATCTATCCTAACTTTTCTTTTCTATCAAGGTCATGGATTCTTCCAACAACACGAGCACGAACGTCAATGGCAACACTCCACCACCTACTCTACCACCACCATCTACCGTTGCAGCTCCCATCAACGAGCAAACGGTACTGCTTGAGGCAATCAAGAGCCTTTTAGAGGTCCTGCAGCAGCAGACTGCTATCCTCAAGCACCGCCCAGAAGTCGAGGCACCCGGAGTCAAGCGATTCCAGGCACTGCACCCGAAACATTTCTCTGGGAAAGAGGGCCCACTGGAGGCGGAAGAATGGGCTCAGTCAATAGAAGATGATTTGGCAGCAGCACAAGTACCAGAGTTTGCTTAGGTGAGAGTTGCGAAGCTACAACTAACAGATAACGCCAAAGTCTGCTGGAAGGCTGAAGAAAGCCGACTCGCCCAACCGATTGAATGGAAGACATTTCGCGATATGTTTGACGCGAAGTACTTCCTTGAGACTGCCCGTTTCGACATGGAACAGCAGTTCATCCACTTATAACAAGGCTCGATGTGGAGCAAGTCCATGGATGAATACGATACTGAGTTTACCATGCTTAGCAGGTAAGATATTGTCTCAAATTCAAATTCCTAATTTCACTCAATACACTGTTAACACAAGGTCGTAGAAGGTTCACGACACACTTGATTCTTACTGCTGAGATCCGAGCATGACGATTTCAGTAGGGGTTGGACCCAGAAATCCAAGCTGCACTCGCTACAGGGGATTTCCCAACCCATGATCTTGCTTTGAAGGCTGCCCGATGCTATGAGGCGGTGGTGAAGAAGAAGGGCAGACCGCAGACTGTCGATGTGAAACGCCCTGCCATACAGATGGCAGGAGGAGCCTCTTCCAGGCCAACTTTTGCACCCAGGAGACCGGGAGGATCATTTAACCGGCCTAGTCCAAACTTTTGTTTCTACTGCAAGAGGAATTGACACCTGGAGAAGGACTGCAGGTGTGCGAATGGCCTGTGTTTGGTTTGTGGCATATCTACTCACACCATAGGAGTATGTCCATATCGACTCAACCTAGCTCCAGCGCCAAAACCCGCAATCACAGTCCCGCGGCGGCCAGCTATTCAGGCTCCTGCACCTCGACTAGCTCTACCTGCTCCACCTCCACGTGGACCTCCTGCACGGCCTCCTCGTCAATTCCATCAGGCACAGAGGAACATGCCTCAAGGGCAAAGATACATGCCCCAAGGACAGAGGAGTGTGCCTCCAGCAAAGAGGAATGTACCCAGACGTCAGGCTTTCAAAATGACAGTTGAGAAAGCCAAAGCCACTGGCCATGTAATCACTGGTAATTCCCAATCCTTTCACATCTTTTAAAATCCTTATATATCTCTATAACTTTTCCTATATCTAAAACCAACCTCATACAATTTAGGTACTATACTAGTAGACACCCTTCCTGCACTCGCACTGTTCGACACTAGAGCGTCACACTGCTTCATATCGCAACGATTTGTGAGAACGCGTGCGATTCCCATGAAGCCAACTCATTTCAAGCTGGAATGTCAGTTCCGGGAATGGATTATTGAAAGATTTGATTAGTGTCCAGTTGTAGTTTGCGGACGGGAATTCTAAGTGAATTTTAAAGTACTGGACATCCCAAATTTCGATGTTGTATTGGGGATGGACTGGGTGGGAGTTTTCTATGATATGATTGACTGCCGTCAAAGGAGGGTAGTATTTGAAATACCAGATCACCCAGTCTTCTACTTCAAGAGTGGAGATAGAACGTTGGAGCTAGGAATCTTCCATGTTAAACCGAAGAATGCAGAAGTATTTACTCTACCGGCAGAACAAGAAAAGCCAGAGGTAGTTCGAGAGTTCGAGGATGGATTCTCTGAAGATATAACAGGTTTTCCTCCCGATCGAGCTCTTGAATTCAGCATTGATTTACTACCTAGTGCGCAACCGGTAATTAAAGCTCCATACCAGTTAAGTCCAGAAGGATTGAAGGAGATCCGTACTCGGTTGGATGAACTTCTGAAGAAAGGTTGGATTCGTCCCTGTACTTCAAGTTGGGGATCTCTAGTTTTGCTCGTGAAGAAGAAAGAAGGTTTGTTCAGTTGATAAAACTGCACATTTGTTATTACATTTTTTCTACTATTTCTATACTAGAAAAGGTGTTTATTATAATATATGATACATATGAGGGTTTATCTGTAAAAATACTATTTTTTATGTTTTGATATATTATAATTAACATTTGGTAGGAAAATGTATGCAAAAATAACATTGACCAAATCTTAATGGTGAAATTAATATCTCAATATAACAAACTCTACTAAATATTATTTGAGTTATTGAGCGGAATTTTGCAGGGCTAAAAATCAAGGGAATCAAAGTTGTTAAGAGCAAACCTGCCTAATTAAGAAAGCAAACTAAGAAATCAAAGCTGGCAGCAACAAAGAAAAGATTTCAAATTTCCAAAGGTTCCAGAGATCTCCACGTGTCATAAGAAGAAAAGCCCCAGAAAAATCCCCAAACGATCCCACTTTTTGGCTGCGGATCCACGTCCAAACCCCCTATTGGCCGCGGATCCGCTGCGGTTTGGAAGACTTAGGAGATGGGATTTTCTCTGTTGGATACTAACTACTTGCTTCCAAATTAGGAAGCTAATTTTCTGGCTTTGGGACTATAAATAAAGACCGAGAGCCTCTTAGAAAAATCATCAAGTCGACGCGATCACGAAGTCCAAGACGGCTCACGCATCCAGGCCGATCATCAACGGTTCATCTACCTCCTTAGAAGAGATCGAGAAGCAACTAGTATTTGTAATCATTTTCTAAGAAATCAAAGTGTAATGAATATTGTTGATTAATAAAGGTAGCTTTCTTTTTCTTATTCTATTTCTTCGTAGTTTAATTATGTATTTTCTCTCCATCTTTTTTTCTCCCAACATGCACGAGTAATTCTCCGCTTGTTAGGGTTCGTAGGATTAGGGTAGGTTAATGGATGATGAAAATACCTAAACTCTTTTTACGTCCTATAAAGTTTATAAACTTTATCAAGACAATCATTAACATCCTAATCGAGCACGCTAACAATTCATTGTTAGTCTCGACCGCGATTAGAGATTAGATTAATGATTGTTTTGGTAAAGGCTAGATATGAACGGAGTTCCGTGTCGAGATAGGGGTTAAGAGTGGGATTCCTTTTCCCTCCAGAAACCCTAATCTACACGCATCACTGTCGTTCTAGTTTTAAATATATTAAAGGATAGAAAGAGTAATTTTTAATTAATCATCCATAACTACTAAATTCTAACGAACCCTACAAGCCCCTTCTTATATTAACTACATCCATAAATAATCTAGATCTATATTTTGCATTAGTGCTTAACGTAGATCTAGAAATCATTCCTCAACATTCTTATCCCTCCTCTCTTTTTCAACACATCTAAAGTAAGATTAAAATATTCAACGTTTCCCTGAGGACGACCCGTACTCACCTCGGTCTAGCTACGCGCGACACCGTTCTGATTGCGGTAACAACCACAAACACACTATTTCACATCAATCAAGGTTCATACAGGATGTGTGTAGATTACCGAGCTCTGAACGAAGTGATGATTAAGAACAAGTATCCACTACCTCGCATTGATGATCTTTTCAATCAGCTAAGCGGGTCTTGTGTATTCTCAAGGCTAGATCTTCGTTCGGGTTATCATCAGGTAAAGGTCAAAGAGTCTGATATTCCGAAGACGGCATTTAGGACTCGCTATGGTCATTACGAATATCTCGTGATGCCATTTGGAGTGACCAATGCACCTGCTATATTCATGAATCTGATGAACCAAGTTTTTCGAGAGTACTTAGACAGGTTCATTGTCATCTTCATCGATGATATCTTGGTGTATTCAAAGAATCAGAAAGAACACGCCGAGCATTTTCGGATTGTCCTGCAGACATTGCGACAACATCAACACTATGCCAAATACAGCAAATGTGAATTTTTGGCTAGATCAAGTCGGATTTCTCGGACATATCGTTTCAGGCGAAGGAATCTCAGTAGATCCAGCTAAGGTGCCAGCTATCAGCGAATGTCCAACAACAATGATGGTGAAAGATATACGAAGTTTCTTAGGATTAGCGGGATACTACCGAAAATTCATTGAAGGCTTTTCGAAGATTGTAGCACCCCTGACCATGCTCACACGTAATGATGAAGCATTCATGTGGTCAGAAGCATATGAACAAGCTTTTGCCGAACTCAAGTCGAGGTTAACTTCTGCTCCTATCCTTGTAATACCGGATCAATCTGGAGGATTCGTCGTACATTGTGATGCGTCCGGTAAGGGATTAGGATGTGTTATACACCAGCATGGAAAAGTTGTAGCTTTTGCATCAAGAAAGCTGAAAGTTCATGAGCGCAACTATCCAACACATGATCTGGAGTTGGCAGCCATTATCTTTGCACTTAAGATTTGGCGCCACTATCTTTTTGGATGAACGAGTGGATAAATACACTGACCACAAGAGTCTGAAGTATGTATTTATTTAGAAGAAATTGAACATACGGCAGAGAAGATGGCTAGAACTCATGGCGGACTTTGACATCAACCTACAGTATCATCCAGGAAAGGTGAATGTAGTACCTGATGCACTTAGCCGCCAGCCATTAGCAATGAATCTCACCGCTCAGTGGAAGCTACAGCAGGTATTGCACAGAATGGAGATCGAAGTAGTTATGCCAGGTAACGCTTCGTATTTGATGAACTTACAAGTCCGGTCTACTATTGTCAATCAGATTAAAGCAGCTCAAGCAAATGATGCCAAGCTACAAAAGATCAGAGAACAAGTAGAAAGTGGACTTCGAACTGATTTCATCATCCATGAAGATGGGTCCTTGTATATTGGAAGTAGATTGTGTGTACCAAACGGCTCAATTCGAGAAGAGTTGATGAAAGAAGCTCACAGCTCTCCTTATTCTGTACACCCCAGTGCTATAAAAATGTACAAGGATCTACGAAAACACTACTGGTGGTATGGAATAAAGCATGAAGTAGCCAGAAGTATAGCCAAGTGTTTGGTGTGTCAGCAAGTGAAGGCTGAATATCGCAGAACTGCTGGTCTACTTCAGCCGTTACCAATCTCAGAATGGAAATGGCAGCACATTACCATGGACTTCGTGACGCCCTTCCTCGCAGCATGAAGGGTAACGATTCAATATGGGTTATTGTGGATCAACTCACCAAGTCGGCTCACTTTATTCCCTTTCGAGTTGGCCAATCCTCCGAGACGTTAGCAAAGAAGTACATAGAGGTAAGCATGAATCTAAAGTAAGATTTAACCTTAAGATGTACTATATTTGATACCCATGAACTCATGCAGAAGATTGTGAGATTACATGGAGTACCAGTTTGCATCGTCTCCGATCGTGATACCAGATTCCGATCACAGTTTTTGCAAAGTTTTCAAACTAGCATGGGAATGAGTCTGAACTTCAGCACGGCTTACCATCCACAAACAGACGAACGGTCCGAGCGAACAATTTAGATTCTGGAGGACATACTAAGAGCTTGTATGTTAGACTTCGGAGGTTCGTGGGAAGATCACCTAAACCTTGTGGAGTTTTCATACAACAACAGCTACCAGGAAAGCATTGAAATGGCACCACTCGCAGCTCTCTACGGAAGGAAGTGCCATTCACCACTAAGTTGGGACGACATTGGAGATCATGAACTCTTAGACTAGAGATGATCGTGGCAATTGTGGACGTAGTTCGGACGATCAGGGAAAGAATCCGCATAGCCCAAGACTGACAGAAACATTGGGCAGATGCAAAGCGCCGATATCTGGAGTTCCAACCTGGAGACCATGTTTTCTTAAAGATATCCCCAAACATAGGAGTGGTCCGCTTTGGAAAAAGGGGTAAGCTCAGTCCCAGATACATAGGACCGTTCGATATATTCGAACGAGTTGGAGAAGTGGTCTACCGTTTAGCACTACCACCCTCATTGGAAGGAGTGCAAAACGTGTTCTACATATCCCAGCTATGACGATATGTGAGTGACCCCAGCCACATACTTGATCACTCAGAGCTCACAGTCCAGACTGACCAGACTTGCGAGCAAAAACCCGTTGAGGTCCTGGATCGAAAGGTGAAAATACTGAGAAATAAGGAAGTAAACTTGGTCCGAGTGATGTGGAGAAAAAATTCACCAGGAGAATCAACGTGGGAACGCGAAGAAGACATGCGTGCAAGATACCCTCACTTATTTGTAAATTAGTCCTTATGTAAATGTAAATTTCGAGGACGAAATTTTTGTAAGGAGGGTAGAATATAACGACTCTGAATTTAATGTATGGAATTTTCCAGTTTAATGTGCAGAAATGAGTTATACAGCCTGAGATTGAGTTATAAGTAATTTTTTTAAAGAACGGTAAGAAAAAACTTTTAGCTCACCGGTAAAGCCTTGCACTGCTATGACGTAGCCCTTGTATTCAAATCCCATTTTACACATTATTTTTTCTGATTTTCTTTTTAAATTTTTTGGAAGCCCAAAAGTTTACACATGCAATAAACACAAAAATGAAAAGACAGAAAAATCAAACATATGTATAAGGATTTAAATACAGACTTGAACATATGGCTCCAATCCAATGGCCCCATCCACTTGATCGACCGACGGATCTTCATGTTTGGCCGGCAACGACGGTTGGCCCGAGCCCAATGAGGCCCGGGCTTTACACACAAAACCTTTCCCCTACCCTGCAATCAAACAGAGCCCCTTCAATTCCCAATTTATCACCTTATTACTGCATTTTAATTCACCATTTTAATTCCAAAATTCTAATTCTACACTACAAATACTACCCCATGCCCTATCCCTTCAACATTATGAAATTTCTAGCCAAAACTCTTTAAAATTTTCTAAGTACAAGTGGAGTTAGCAAACGGTCAACTTCCGGCGAAGAATCGAAGCAATTCCGGAGCTCTCGCGACGCCGCGACGACAACCCTCTCTTCTCCTACCTTTCTTTAACCTAAACAACTTGTAAGTGCCTCCCAATCTTCCTCTCTATTCCTTGAATTTCTTTTTAATCAAAATCGGTAAAAAGTGGAGTTATTACTGATATTTCTTTTTCTAAAGCATATAACCCCATTTTTCTTTACCTTTTGATCAAACAAATTGTACCACTTCACTTATAAGCTTAATACTCATGTGTAGAATAAATTTTATCCAAGAATCTTTTGTAAAACAATCACAATTTAACTTTTTCATTAAAATACTATGAACTTTAGATAACACCTCTTTTTGTATTTTGTTAATACTTTACCTTTAGATAACGTCACGGGATAATAACCTACCCCTCACATACACACATGGTTCCACAGCACGATATATCCTTGTATGAATTTTTGTTACGAGTAAAATATTATAAGAAAATTCCATTTACTATAAAAAAAACGGTTTTCTTTTGAATTGTATTTTAAATTCCTTTGCAAATATGCATCTACAACCCTCTTTAGGAGACCCGCTATTGGATGGTGTGGATTATCGCATATTCTTGGGCTAGAAGAGCGAGATGCAGACCTCCTCACGGAGCATTCGGTCTCGAAAGATTTTAAATACGGTTTTAAAGGAAAAACACATTTTTCTATTTAAATAAAAAAATTAATTTTTAATAATTATATAAAATTACAAAATTCATATATTTTCAAAATATAATAAACTTACATTTTTTAGAAATAAAAGAATTACCGGTTTTTACCAAAATACTACCAAGATACCAATAGTCAAGCTTTACAATAAAATACCATGAACTTTCCAAGCTATATAATTATCACTAAAATACCTCAAATTCTTAAAATTCATATCCATGAAAACCCTAAATAATATAAATAACTTCTCGAGATTATTTTTAATTATATTAAAAATATTTTCATAAAATCCCCTCGAGTTATATAAAACAACATTTAAGGATTTTAGAAAATATAGGTTTAAGCGGGATCAATTCTCTTGAGCCTAAGAAGCCGGAGAAAGTGAGTGCATGCCTATTTAAGATAGAAAACTTAACGGAGTTATCAATGGTAATTGTCATGGAAAAAGACAAATCATACCGTCCATGTGCAGCAGTTACCGATGACTCCCGAACCTAATTCAGGATCTAAATCAGTCAAGCGTCTGACTCAAGTCTGAGTATAAATCAAACCTGAATCCAAACTCAAATCAGAGTCCAATTCAAATATGAATCCAAATTTTAAGATATATACTTGAACATGAACCTAAATACCTGAATTCAAACATCAATATCAAACATGAATGTATGACTTGACATGACCGAACCATGGCTATAACTTGACATGACTACATGATTACATCCTGAACCTGACTACTTGAACAACTTGTATCCATGGTCTCGGCAAGCCTTGTAATATAATTTATACAATACATTATGCGAGGAAAATGGAGTAGATTGGTACGGAACGTATTAACGTGGTATGAGATGGTCACATAAAAGACACCTAGATGAACTCTCATGCCGTTGTCCCGTGGGTTTTGACAGGGCCTTGTACTACATGTTACCATAGTCCACGGGGTAAGATGGACTCCTCTTGTATACACAAATACCTTCTGTACCAAGCTACAAACAACTACGTTAGAATAATAAACATATACATGTACAACTTACCAGTTCCATTTCACATTACTTGTTCTATTTCATTCTTTTTTTTGGGAATTACCGAGCGCTAGTTTGCTGACGACATTCCTGTCTATTTCTTTCTTTGAAATGTTCGTCAGGAGCACCGGACTCTCAGGAAATCGAGCTGAGCCAGGAAGACTTGGACCCGTTCACTGCCCAGCCGGACTTCTAGCTCAACTTGTACTTATTTCAGTTTGTATGCTACTGTTTAGGCATTGCTTTATATCATTGTATCTTTCCTTTTCAAAACAGTTGTATTGAAAAAATGAATGTTAATAAAAATTGTTGTTTATTTTATCTCTTGACATTCTTGTGTATTTTTTTCATATATTGCTTAATTATGCTTAACGTATTTATTTTTTAGTAAATATATTGCGGGCTTGCCATGTCACCACTTCCGTACACTGGAAAGCAGGGCGTGACATCTCGACTCGTCTCGACTCATAGGGAAAAACATCTTTATGAGACTCTCGAGGCTCATAAATGTGAAAAGCCTTAAGCGATGGGGATAATAACCTGTTTCCTAAGCACTGTTGTCCTATAAGGAAGTCAAGACTGGCTCTTGTATATTATCCACGGGCCACATTCTCCAAAGTTTTATCCAATAAGGAGAAGAAACCACTTACGGGTTCTCTCGACTCGTAAGGGGAAAATACTCTTGTAAGATCCTTACGACTCTCAAAAGAAAACACACTTAGCAGTCCTTACGACTTCTAAGGAGAAAATATACCAATGAGATCCTTTCGACTCATAAGGAGAAACATCTTTATAAGACCCTCACGGCTCATAAAGTTGAAAAGCCTTAGGTGATAGATCTAAACCTGTTTCCTAAGCCATCGCTGCCCTATAAGTATTCGATATTAACTCTTGTATACTATCCATTGGCCACATTCGTCAAAGTTACATGCCAATGTAATGAAGAAGCTATTTACGGGTCCTTACGACTCATAAGAAAAAATAAACCTAAGTGAGATCCTTATGACTCATAAAGGAGATGAACACTTAGGAATCCTCACGATTTCTAACGAGAATATGCAACTATGTGATCCTTATGACTCATAGGGATAAAAACCTTCTTGAGACACTTACGGCTCATGAAGATGAAAAAGGTCTTAGATTACAAAGATCCTAAACTTGTCTCATAAGCCATCAATTCTATAGCGATGCATATCCTTGCACTACTTAACCCACGTACATACTTACGTAGGAAAAGTAGTAGGGGGCATTTGTTCCCGCCAAATTTTTAAGCCAAAGCTTGTTCTTCATTTTATAAATATAGATGGCAGCGCCCCACGTGTAAAGCACGTAAGCACTCACGTGCGAAGCACGCGAGTACCTGTGGCAGTTAGGATTAAATCCTATAGCAGCGCCCACATGTTAAACATGTAAGTATTTACCAGCAAAGCATGTGAGTACCGGTTTCAAATAGGATTAAATCCTCTCATAGCCCCCATGCTAGCATGCACGTGTTAAACACGTGAGTTCCCTTGTTGCATTCTTTTGGCAGCGCTCACAAACAAAGCACGTGAGCGCCGCTGCCATTTATGTATATAGCAGCACTCACGTGCAACACACGTGAGCGTCCCAATTTAAAATGCTCTTATCTGATAAAATTAAATTCTATGTGATAAAATTAAATTCTATCTGGGAAATATCTTCCCTGATCTTTGTAATATAGAAAGATCTTTCTCTAACAGAGAATCTTGGATTTAAAATTCAATGGTGATAAAATCACCAATTAAACCATCTGATAGAATTAAATTCTATGTAAGAAATATTTCCCTGATCTTTTTAAAATAAGAAAGATCTTCTCTGTTAAATAGAGGACTGTTCAGTTGAAAATATTATGCATTTGATATGACATTTTCCTTACTATTTCTATATAATAAAAGATGTTTATTATAAATATGACACATATGAGGGTTTATCTGTAAAAATACTATTTTCATGTGTTTATATATTATAATTAACATTATGAAGGAAAATGTAAGCATATAATATTTATATAATATTTAGTCCATTTAAATATGCTTACCTTATCAAATATCTTTAACCAATTTTCTAAAACTATAATATCATCTCAAATAGTTAAGATAATATCTCAATAAAAACAAATTCTACTAATATTATTTATTGAGTTATTGTGCAGAAATTATATCAGGACTGAAATCAAGAAAATTCGAGTTGGGAGACCAAATCTGCCGAAATATTCAAGTAAATCGAAGAAAGATATTCTGGCAGAGACTACGAGATGATTTCAATGTTCCAGATATCAAAACAGTCTACATATGTCACCAGAAGAGGCCAACAGAAATATAAAATCAAGACTCTCCTAATCCACCGCGGATCCGCGGCCAAACCCACCAAATGGTCGCGGTTCCGCCGCACGTCTGAAGATCTAGGTCTTGGGATTTTCAGCTTGGGATCCTAACAACTAGTTACCATATTAGGAAACTAGGGTTCTGGCTCTGTGACTATAATAAGGACCGAGAGGCTCTTGGAAAAAGGATCAAACCGACGCGATCACGAAATCCACGATAGCTTAAGAATCCTGGTTGTTCATCGACAGTTCATCTACCTCTTTAAGAAGAGATCGAGAAGCAAACTAGAGTTTTGTAATCATTTTCTAAAGGAACAAAGTGCACTTGATCTTGTTGATTAATAAAGGTAGTTTTATTCTGTTGCATTTTATTTTCTTCATGATTTCTATCTTTTCTTTTCTCAACATGCGCGAGTAATTCTACGCTTGTTAGGATTTGTGGGATTATGGTGGATTAATGGATGATGAAGATCCTTAAACTCTTTTTACGTCCTATAAAGTTTATAAATTTTACCAAAAGAATCATTAACATCCTAATCGGGCACGCTACCAATTCATTGGGAGCCATGACTGTAATTAGAGATTAGATTAATGATTGTTTTGGTAAAGTCTAGACATGAACGGAGATCCATGTCAAGGTAGGGGTTAAGAGTGGGAACCCTTTTCCATCCAGAAACCCTAATCTACATGAATCACTGTCGATTTAGTTTTAAATCTATTAAAAGATAAGAGGAGTAATCTTTAATTAATCATCAATGACTACTAAATATTAACGAACTCTACAAGCCCCCTTCTAATATAAAACCTATATCCGTAGTTAATCTAGATCTATATCCTGCATCCGTATTTGACGTGGATCTAGAATCTACAACCATTCTTTATTCTTCCCCTTTTTCAACACGTCTAAAGTAAGATTAAAATATTAAACGTTTTCCTGAGGACGACCCATACTCATCTCGGTCTAGTTACACACGACACCGTTATTGATTGCGGTTACAACACAACTCTAAAAACATCATCAATCAAGGACCCTTGGATCTAAAATCCAATGGTGATTATAAAATCACCATCTGATCATCTTATAGAATTAAATTATATCATAGGAAATTATTTTCCTAATTTTGTTAAATAAATAAGAATGATCTTCTTTGTAAAACAGAGAGCCCTTGGATTAAAATCCAACGGTGAGTAAAATTCACCGGTTGATCTTTAAGATCTTTTCGATTGATTCCAAATCAATCATGATCTCTCAATGGGAGATTTCTTCCAACAGATTGATTTTTCTCTTCTTCTATAAATAGGAGCAGAGAGATACAAAAGAGAGAAGAGACCACCCCAAAAACTTCTATAAAAAGATATACAGAATGTTCTCACAAGCTTCTACTAAAAAATATAGAATTTAATTCTCAATAAAAAAGATCGTCTCCATTCTCAAAACTCTAGGTAAAGAAAATACCGAGATCAAAACATCTTCTTTACCCAACATATCTAAGGGTTTAACCTTTCTCAAAGAACTTAGTTTTTTCTCTAGATCTGATATTCACAAGAAAAATCTTCCACAACTTGAGAATTTAATTCTTATCGGGAAGATCTTGTTATGGGGAATCAAAAATTCATGGGAGAACATAGATACATGGACATGAAGATGGAGTCCATAATACTCCAGGAACTTAGTTCCTTCAAATCAAAAACTTATTTCTTAAAGAACCCGATCCCGGATCCTTAAAATAGTGATCTGGGCGATCGTTAACGGTCAAAATACCATTAATAGAGCTTTAAGTTCTCTAAAAATATCAACAGAGATTAAATCTCCAAAAGAACTCAGTGCCTCACGTGAAAAGCATGTGAGCACTCAAGGCCAAGTGCGCCTCACGTGATACACACGTAAGCGCCACAAAAGAATAGTGCTTAGCACTATTTCAGCACCTCACGTGAAACACACGCGAGCGCCAAAACTCAATACCTCATGTGAAATACACGTGAGGTATTAAAGAAGTCAAAGATGAGTGCCTCACATGAAACACACGTGAGCGCCAGAGAAAAATTAGTGCTTAGCACTATTATAGCACCTCACGTGATATACGCGTGAACGCTATATGCAACTGAGTGCTTAGCACTGCTAGGTGTTATAAAAACCCAATCTTAGCCCTAATCGGCTAAGCTTATGTTCGTGATATCCAAACTAATTTTAGTCCCATATATGACTAACAATCTTCATCTCATATTTTCTAAGTTAATCTTAGTCTCATATAAGACTAACGATTCTTAGATCCACCATGATCTTTGCCCTGAAATACGGGATTTGGTTCAAAGGTACATCTCTTCACACCTCTAATATATGTTGTTGTAATTTCTCAACGTCTTCAGAAAGGTGGTGGGTCCCAATAACCAGCAACTCCTCTTCCTTTGTCCCCAAAATGGGAATGTTGGACCCGAAATGTTCTTAAACTAATATTTGTCCCAAACAGAGAACGTTGGACTAAAATATCCCTAAACTAATAATGGACCGAAATGTTCTTAAACTAATACTCGCCCCCGAACACGGCGATAATGGACTACGATGTCCTTAAACTAATATAATTGAGCCCATATGATTATTTGTTTTTAAATCTATTTTAGTCTTAAATAGGACTAAAGATCCTTAGATCAAACCCAAATATCCCATAAATTGATGGACCTCATTTATTTGAGATCTGTATCCTAAGTTCATTCCCGTTGGCAAACCAAGCTACCAACGTGGACCCCGTCAAGTAAATCCTTGACCCAAACCAAAATCTAAAATATACGGATTTGGACTAATCCGCGCCCTACGAGCAACAACATAAACTAGTCTCCATATACAATTTACGGGTAACAAAAATAAACCAAACATAACACGACACGAAATGACCTACTGGAGCAGGAGAAAGTTGTTATCGCAACGTGATAATGTAATTAACTGCAGGGGCTTGCACCAATTGAGAAGAGCTTCCCCACAATCAAAAACCCCTCACAAATAAGGGAGAATCTGATGAAGTCTGCTACATCGGTCATATCTATCCAAACCTCCGATATATGGTGCCATAAATCAACTTGGTATTTTCGGAGAGGTGGATGAATATGTCCAAATAGCATCTGTCCCTAAATTCAGACAAGACGTTCAATCCTAGTTCGTCTTTGTTTTCAGCGGTAAACACTACTCTTTGACATAGTCAACATACGCAGCACGAATACTAAGTAATACTCGTAGGAAATGACGGAGGGCTGCGGCTAGTTTTTGGCGAAAAACCCTTAACGTATTTAACTTGATATCGTTGAAAGAACCAAATAGCTTTCAAAAGGAGTAAGCTCCGGTTTAAAATGAATGGTTTTGAAGAAAACCGATTGAAGTTTTAAAAAAAGGTTCCAAAAACATCATTATAGATTTATTTCTTTGCAATAATAAGAATTAATACGGTCCCATCATTTAAGTTCCTATCACACCAGAAACAGCGAAAATACAATGCAAATATATGCCATCCGCATTCGCTATGAAGCCTCGGGTCTTCATCGTAAAGTTAGTTAACCTATGGCAGGGAGGAGGCAAGGCTAGCGCTGTTCATCACGAAAAACTGTATTTTAATACCGCTCATTTATTATCATTTTTATATTATATCGGTATTATTAATTCGTGTCTGCTCAATGAGTATAGATTATTGGTATTCATGACAAAATACTGGCAACACATTCAAATGCACAGATACGACATTTGTGAGCCGACGCTGCAACCAGAACGGAAAACTGATCAGTATTCAAGAAGATATTGCATGGAAACAAGTGTACAACTTATTTTATCCAAAATTGTCTAACTTGATACAAGTTGTATATGACATAATATTTGAATGCATGAACCTTGGTGGACAACTATGATGATGATGGTATGAACTCAAGTGGGTAAGTTTATTGAGCAAGTGGTCATGAGTGAAGAGATAAATTTGTGATCTGATGGTTTGAATCTAGACAATTTCCTTCCAAATATACAGATTAAAACTCAAGTGTATAAAAGAATCAAACATTTCCAGAGAAATAGTAAAGAGGACATGAGATCATCACACAATGACGGGCCCCACCAACCGTAAGAAAACCGCCCAAATTCCTTGTTTCCCCACTAACATCGGTTTTTGATTCTCCAAAGTGCCTCATTGTTATTCTGATCATTTCTCATTGTCACATCATTTCTTTTTTATTGTTTATTTATTTGTTGAAGTGCTTATAAATACTACATCAGAGGAGAGGCAAAAGGTCCAAGTTTTGTGTTAAGAACACATTCTTAACTTTTATAGTTGTTATTTTGTAATTTTTAGTTGTATCTTGAGTTCTTGTCCCTTTCTCTTAACCATGTAACTTCTTAGTTGAACATACAAGCTTAAGTTTTAGGTTCTTGAACTCAATTAATTTGTATCTCTTTTGCAAGTTTAATAAAAAGTTCTTTTGGTTATTCATATCATGTCACGCTCATTTAAACTTGTGAGATCTTTTGCTTTTGTTTGATCTTGCAACCTCTTAAGTGAGCTTGTATGTTTAAAATTTGGTATTTGATTTCATAATAATATTTGGATTCAAAGGACAATTGAAGACTTCATGGCTTATGTGTAAAAAGAAATAAGCACATAAGGTATGGGTTAGCATAAGTGCCATTTGGATAAACCCAATGGGCTATATGTAAAGTGTGTAGCCTTTAAAGGAAAACATGATGAAAAATCAACAAGAACTTTCATTCTCTCAAAAAATTAAGGTTATGTGCCTCCTTCTCCTTCCTCAAGGTTCTAAATCTTCTTCTCTTTTCTGAATTAAATCAAGAGTTTAACTCTTCCTTTCCTAAAAAGAAATAGTTTTTCAACATAAAACCTACGAAGGGGAGCTCAGATCTCCCATCAAATCTCTAAAAGAGGAGATTTTTAAGTCTCACCCCCTTTTCTCCAAGATCTAGCCAACAGAGAGGAGGAAGAAGGAGACCCATCTCCCAAAATCCTGCTTTGGGGATGGCCCGAGGCTTAGAAGAGGATCCAGGGCTCAGGGAAGAAGAAAGGGGTCCCCTTTGATTATCCGCGAAGATTTTTGGGAGTTCAACTCCATTTGTCAAAATCTTTTAGATTTTAACTCCACTCAAAATCCTTTTGGGAGTTTAACTCCACTAAAAACCCTTTTGGGAGTTTAACTCCATAAAAATAAAAATCCTCCCTTTTTTAGGGAGTTTCCAAAGTCCCTCAGGAGTTTAACTCCTTGTCCCGGGGCTAAGCCCATTTTCCTGCAGGCGCCTTGTGCCCAAGCGCCGGGCGCGTGAGGCGCTGGCGCCCAGCACCCAAGCGCCTCGCACGTGGTCCGCGAGCGCCCAATGCCCATGTGCCGGGCGCATGAGGCGCTGGTGCCCACGCGCCTCGCATGTGGCCCGCGGGCGCCCATCTCCCACTTTCCTCGCACGTGGCCCGTGGACGCCCATGCGCCATTCAAGCGTCCTTAGGACGCTCCTCACCCCTCTTTTTCTCTTACGCTCCACACTCAAAACACGTCCCTTGTTAGAAAAAATTTCTAACAAGGCGCTGCCCCACACCCCGCAAGGGGGCTGCTCGTCCATAAGGAGACCCCCGTAAACTCTGCATGGCCCCCAATACATCCTAGTCCCCTCAAAAACACAACACACGCACAAGGCACATTGAGTTCGCATGACCAGTTTAGCCCATCAATCGGAGGTTCCCTCGCTCCAAAATGGAGGGGTAATTAACGGCAGCTTAGTCCGCGGCTATCGGAGATTCGAATCCCCACAATCAATAAATCCCAGCCTACCCTAGGCAGGAGGAATCTGTATACGCCTGATAAGCGGCGTGTATTCCCATCTCCATGGGGTGATGAAAAACACCCTACAGATTTTGGCATGCCCGGTTGGACATTTCTTTCCTCCCATATCTCGGGTCAAGCTTTCATGCGAACTCATTTAACATATATACCGATGTTTGTACTAAAATAATGCGTTTCGTGCAGCAATCAACTTTAGAACGATGATGTATTCTAAGATGAATTCAGCTTCTGTCGTGACTCTGATTCCCTACGTGGTCAAGATCAATGCCCGCGTGGTTCTCCCTGCAAGTCTCAGCCGGTAATGGGAGGAGCTACCTTCCAATTTGGTTCTGTCATCATCTACCCTGCCGGAAGAGCTCATCTGGCAGAAATCCCGGCAAACCAGGTGGCCAAGCCAGTCTCAAGTGGCAAGAGGCCGAATGTTGTGATCGCTAAGGGACTACAACCCAAACAATGGTGTCAGAACGACTCTCTAGTGCTCCAGTTGAGAGCAAGACTTCCGGAACAAAAGGTATCATCAAACGTCGCGGACGAGCTCAGGCGAAGCTCCAACAAGTGCACAATCAGGCGTATCTTCAATGCTCTCCATTGCTCGGTCTACGGCGGCTTCCCGAAGAGCTGAAGCCTGCCATGTGCTCAAAACAGAAAATTTGAGACAGAAACGACTCAGGTATCGAGCCAACAAGAGGGCCAGGACTCCGGCTAAGTGGAATATTGTAAGTTTCCAAGAGTAGGGTTACCCCACGACGACGGCTGAGTCGGCCGTAAAAATCAGCAATTCCTTCGAACATCTGAAGTGGGTTCAGAAAAACGCCATGACTACCAGAATCAAGAAGATAGCAATCCGAACGATGCTACAAAGAGACGTGTCCCAGCCCCAATAGAGAAAGCATGACACCGTCTCTTCAAGAGTCTATCAGGCACTCTATGTCATGCGAAAGAAGCGGGGCAAATCCAGAAAAGAAGCACCAGCACCACTCAAGAATCCGGTCAGGCCAGCCATCTTTAATCGATTGTCCGTTACCGAAACAGAAGGGCCACGACAGCGGTCCACGAAATCAGCTGCCAATAATGAAAGGACAGCCGAATATGTTATCCACATGGTCTACATGGCGGGCATGCGTCCCAGCGACAACCTTCGCAGCAAAGCAGGGATGGAGCTACCACATCCCAAGCCCAATCTGGCTTGAATGTGGTTGCTGCTTTCCAAGATCAGCTATCTCCTCTAGATGATGAAAACCCTCTCGACGAGGCCGATAGATAGAAGGACCCCTCAGTCCATGAGGAATCAAGCTCGGAAAGCGAAGAATAGCCGACTTTCCGCCCCAGGACCGCAGAGCAAGAGCTGCTTCAAGATTTTCGAAAACAGCTCAGGAGCAAAGATAAAGAGATGGCCAAGCTCTACTCAAAAATTGATTACCTGACGAATGTTGTGATGTAGCTCACGGCTCAAATCGCTCGGGCGCCTTCCAATCAAGCATATGTCTCTACTCATGAGCCGGGCGATAACGACCCGAAGCAACCGATGCCTGCACCTTTGGGTCTAAGTTTAGGCGAGCCGCACGAAAACCGGCCACATTCCACTTCTGGGAACGCCTTAGCTCTGAATGGCACAATCCCGGTAACACAGGATCGGATAATGGATTTGGTCACCAGCAAGGTTAAAACATTGGTGGTCGAAGTAGAAGATCAAAAAGAAATTGGCAGTAGTGGGTGGCCATATCCCACACAGTACAATCTGATCGAATTCCCCAGTGGATACGTCATTCCTAAGTTGCAGAAGATTTGACGGGATGGGAAACACAAATTAGCATGTCGCACATCTTAAAGCATCGTGCGAAAATACAGGGGCAATGATGCGCTCCTTCTTCGTCAGTTTGTTAACAGCCTGACCGGTGTCACTTTCGACTGATACGCGAGCATACCAGATGGGTCCATCACCACTTTTGCCCAAATGGAGTCTTTATTTCGGAAAAGGTTCATGAGTGTCAGTGATAAGATATCCATTGCTGACCTTGTGAGGACCAAACTGGGGAAGAACGAAAGCAAAATGGACTTTATTGCCCGATGGCGTAATCTTACGGTCAAGTGTGAACCGCCGCTGGAGCAGGACCAGTCCGTCAGCCTTCTCATTGGGAACCTTAGCAATTGGATAGTCCCATTCTTATATACAGTAGGCCTCAAGAAATTTCAAGAGTTGACCAAGAGAGTTCAAATGTTGGAATGCTCGAAGCAAGAGTCTACCCCGGACACTCAGGGTGACAAGTCTTGGAAGGGCAGAAAAGACGATAACAGTAAAAGTGGAAGCTCCAACAAGACCAACGCCTTCAATGTGCCTAACAATGAAGATAAGAGAAAGACAGGCGGATCAAAAATAGACCGGGATCGAAAGGCAGTGCTAGGAGGAGAAGGGCCTTCCTTAGAGGAGAAGAAGAACAAAGTCTACTCTTTCAGGAGGGACAAGGTCCATAAGTTATTCAAGGATGCCCTAAACAAACGTTTACAATTGCCGGAGTCGAAGAGTTCTCATGAAGCAAAAATGACTGACAATCCCCTGTATTGCCCGTACCACAGAGTAGTGAGCCATACGATCGAGGATTGCTACATTTTCAAAGACTGGGTCGGAAAGCAATACAAGACCGGAGAGATCGAGCTGTCCAAGAGTGTGTTGGTGAACATTCAAGCTACAACCACCAACTTTATACAGACAGAAGCTAAAGCCTTCTGGGAGCAGACGGTTGAATCCGCTACCCCGAGAAATTAATCCGACTCACCGTAGCATCCGTGGAGTATGCACATATCTAATAGGATGAATAAGATGCTAAAGTTACTTCAGAAAGAGCCCAAAATAGAATGGGACAGGCAAAAGGAGCCCACCGTTCCAGCTACCACTCCGGCTCAATCGGGCCCAAAATCCAAAAAGCTCAAGAAGAAAAAAAGTGCGGCTCGACACGAAAAAGTGTCTATGGGGAGATCTACCATTCAAAAGTACATCGATTCCCTCGAAGACTATGACCAAAAGGAAAGAACTCTGATTCAATTGAAGGAGTTCTTCACCGTAGAAGCGGCTGAAATTCTGGAAGAGCTAGAAGAAGACTCCAAAGACGAGATCCCTATAGTGACCTGCTACGTCGTCCACCTTGGTAGCGACTCTGAGGAAGAGCTATATTTTCCCAAAAAGGACGAGGAGCTCACCACAAAAGCTAACCAAATCCAGCTCAGAAGCGGCAGGGCTCTACCGCCAAATCAGGGCAACGCCCCAAAAGGAAATGAAAAACAAGTCGCTAATGAAGAAGATGGCGGACAACCAGCTCATGAAAACTCGAGTCCTTCCTCAATTGACTATAATGTATTGGCCCATCTTCGGAAGCTTCTGTCTCTCCTGAGCATCGACGATGCTTTGGTCTTATCTAAGGAGTTTAGAGATGTTATCATTCATGCTCTACAAAACCCCGAGTGGTACCCGGCTCGCTTTACGGAAATTAATATGAAAAAAGCCCAGTACACTCTGCATGCCACCGCGGTCACGTTTAAGGATGAAGACCTGCTACTGGGAACAGCCGAGCATAACCGGCCGCTTTACGTGACCGGGTACAGCGACGGGGATCGGATTAATTGCATATTGATTGATCCGGGATCCTCAGTGAACATCATGAACTTGCGGACTCTGAAGAGTTTGTCAATAGACGTTCGAAACCTGCCAAGGGAAAGGATTGTCATTCAAGGAGGATTGTCATTCAAGGCTTCAATCAAAATTGCCAGCAAGTTCTGGGATCCATAGCACCGCCGATCAGGTTCGGGGACCTATAAACCGAATCCAAGATATATGTGATCAACGCTGACACGTATTATAAAATTCTCTTAGGACGGCCGTGGCTCCACGATTACGGTATCGTTCCGTCAACTCTCCATCAATGCATGTAGTATACCAAAAATGGTGAAGAAAGTCGTATTGATAGAGACATCCAGCCGTTCAGTGTGCATGAAGTCCAATATGAAGATTCTCGGTACTTCGTGAACCCCCAAAATACTGAGCTACGACTGACCAAAGACAGAACGGCTCCAAAACTCAAAAGTAAATTTGATCCGGCTGTCACTTTAAAAAGTAAAATCCCCTAAGTGCGCCCGATGAATCCGACGCTGGAAGTCCATCCTTCTGTAAAAATCGCCATCATTTCGGTAGCGATATGGAAGAGTCTATACTGAAGGCCCATCCGGCAGCAAAATTCGCTCTCATTTCGACAGCGACACTGAAGAGTCGGAGGAAGAGGACCCGCCTTACAACAGTTGTGCAAATTGGGCTCTCGTGCAAAAAGCGAAGCTAAGAAAGACCTTTGAAGTTACAGAAGGGTCCCTAGCCGTCATAAGGGTGCCGGAGCAGATGTTCAAAGAGCTCGATGCATTGTCAGTCTTCACCGTGGACCAGTTGAAAACCTTCTACGTTCATGGAAGGAAAAGTGGACAGAAAGGCATTCTATTTTATGGGTCAAAGTCTGTCGTGCACCCAAACAATTTGTCCGCCACGTGCCTTCCCTATCAGAGAGGTATAAGAGTCGTCCTCAATCCCAGATATTATGCGCCGGAGATGCGGGAATATTTTAAAAAGTGCGGATGTCGGCTATATCAAACGGACTCCGAAGCGAAGTTTTATGAAGAGCTATTTCATCCGCCTTAGGTCCGATCACTCTTCGATGGACGAATCCTAGATAAATGGGGCATAGGTTTCATTCAACATGATGCCAAAGCATGCTACATGATCCATGTTGATGAAGCTAGCGAAAGGTCAAATGATGATGACGAGCTAGCCGAACCAGAAGATGCCCCTTGAGAGCTCAAAGATGGCGGAGAAGCAACCTTCGATGAGCAAACTGAGATTAATTTGGGAACGCCCGATAATCAAAGGCCGATCTACATCAGCTCACTCTTGTCAGAAGAAATAAAAGAGCAGATAGTCGCCCTGCTGCATGAGTTCGCTGACTGCTTCGTGTGGACGTACAAAGAAATGCCTGGCCTTTCCCCTGAAGTGGCTATGCATAAGCTGGCTATATCTCCTGATACCAAGCTAGTCAAACAAACTCCTCGAATAATGAGAAAGGAGCTAGAAGAAAAGTTCATCGTAGAAACTAAGAAACTCATCGATGCCGGTTTCATCAGAGAAGAGAAATATGCGGACTGGATTGCATGCATCATCCCAGTGAAAAAGAAAAATGGGCAGATCTGAGTCTGCGTCAATTTCAAAGACCTTAACAAGGCATGCCCTAAAGACAACTTCCCGTTACCGATCATGGAAATGATGGTCGAAGATACCTCAAATTATGAGCTGTTCACCTTCATGGATGGCTCGTCTGGGTACAATCAGATAAAAATGTCGCCTGAGGATGAGAATCATACAACATTTCGAACCCTGATCGGCATATACGGTTACAAAGTAATGCCATTTGGACTGAAGAACGTAAGCGCCACATATCAAAGGGCAATGACCAAGATCTTTAATGACTTAATCCATAAAGTTGTCAAATATTATGTCGATGACTTGGTCGTCAAGACTAAAGCCAAGGCCAATCACATCCAAGATCTCAGGACCGTTTTCACCAGACTGAAGGAACATGATCTGAAGATGAATCCTCTAAAATGCGCTTTTGGCGTGTCATCAGGAAAATTCTTGGGCTTCATAGTTCGACATCAGGGGATCGAAGTTGACCCATCAAAGATAAAGGCCATTATGGAGATGCCTCCTCCAAAGAATCTGACGTAGCTAAGATCCTTTCAAGGTAAGATCGCTTACATACGAGGGTTCATCTCGAACCTATCGGGAAGATGCATGCCCTCTTGAAGCTCGTGAACAAAGGAGCTCCTTTCATTTGGGATGCCAAATATCAAGAAGCGTTCGAAAATATCAAAAAGTACTTGTTGCACCCTCCAGTGCTTGCTGCACCCATTCCAAATAAACCATTGATTCTCTATACTGCCGCGCTAGATGATTCACCCGATGCACTCCTTGCCCAGAACAACGAGGAGGTAAAAGAAAATGCCTTCTACTACCTCAGTCGAACTTTAGTCGGGATGGAACACAACTATTCCCTGATCGAAAACTAATGCCTGGCTTTGATATTCGTTGTGAAGAAGTTAAGGAACCATCTGCTCGCTCATCGGGTTATGCTGATCTCCAAGGTCGACCCGCTCAAACACTTAATGACCAAAGCAAGCCTAGCCGGTAGAATAGCAAGATGGGTTGTCATGCTTCTCGAATTCGACACAATCTATACTCCTCAAAAAGTAGTAAAAGGGCAAGCCCTCGCCGACTACCTTGATGTTCATCCTATACCAGAAGGGTCACCGCTCAATTGCGAGTTACCCGACGAACAAGTGCTGCACCTCGAGGATGACGAGCCATGTTAGGAGCTTTACTTCGATGGGGCCTCATCAATAAGGACCTCCAACAAATCAAGCATCATGGAGATAAAGCAGAGATAGGATTAGTGTTCGTCACGCCATCAGGAGGAACCCTACGACGTTCCTTTGCTCTTACCGAGTCTCGCACAAACAACGAGGCTGAGTACGAAGCTCTGATAGCTGGTCTGGAGCTCGCCATAGAAATAAAAATCCTTCGGCTGCGGGTTTATGGTGACTCCGGGCTTGTCGTCAACCAAGTAATTGGCGACTATAAGATATACAAACCCGAGTTAGCTCGGTACAAAAGCTGGGTGGTGGAGCTCATGAAACAATTCACCTATATTGAACTGATGAGAGTTCCTAGGGCGTTGAATAGAAAAGCTGATGTACTTGCTCTCTTAACCAAGGAGCTGGATAATCTCGATATGGATGAGATTCTGATAACAGTCAGAAACTGGAAAATTCTACCTCCAGTCTCGGTGTGTGAAGAAGGAAGCATAGAACAAGAGAAAAATCCTGCCGAATAAGCCGTGATCATTCAAGACGAGACCGATTAGAGAAAACCTTTCATAGAGTACCTTCGATACGACAAGCTGCCAAAAGAAAAATCTGTGAGGATTCAGCTAAAGAAGAGAGATCTCTGATACGTGTTTGTAAATAATACTCTATACCACAGATCATATAACCAACTCTGGCTCAGGTGTCTGTCATAGGCCGAAACCCAAAAAGTCATGAAAGAAGTGTAGGGTTACTAGGCACACTAACAAGGCTCTACAAGGCATCGACCATGCCAAAATTAAATTTTTATGTGCCGAACAACCCTAAGCAAGATCGTATACTAGAGTTTAGGCGAAACTAATAGTAAGTAAACAACTTTACTTCTAAGGGAACACGAAATACAACCTTTGTAGATCGGTCCTTCACTTCATTTGCTCCTTGTTGAAGTCCCTTCGCTGCGATCAAGGTTCTCCCGGGCTCTTGCATGGCTTCACGAGGCGAAAGATGCGACCTTGCTTGAAGTCTTCGAGGCTGAAGATGATCTACGTCGAGGGAATTCCGACTCAAGCTACTACTTCACTAATTTGAGAATTAGTGAAGTAAACACCCTATACTAAAGTGCTAATCTAGTAGAGGATGGAGAAATAGGAAGTGAGTTCTCTTTGGATTTTTGTTTCTCACAATCTATCTCACTTTTGATCAAACCCTAGCAAGCTTTTTTCTTTTAGCAATGAAGAAGAAGAAGAAATGAAAGAGATGAGGATAATGATCAAGTGAGAAGGCTAACTATGGTGAGTGAGTATCATATACTAACTCTTGTAGAGCCATAACCATAGCTAATTCAAAATGGTTAGGTTAATAAAAATCTAAAGTAAAACAAATTTAGTGGACTTTGTCAAAGCATCTCCAAGCTTCTACAAGCTTCATGCTTAGGACCTAAGCACCACTAATTTGTAATTACTTTAAATAAATATTAACCACCATCTTATATAGTATGGTGTATGTCTTACACACCCATGTTTAGTGTATCATCAACCATGATACAAAAGAAAACACTTTTAATATATATATATATATCACATATATATATATATATATTCAAGTGTTCATGTGAGAAAAACCTAAAGTGAACAAGTGTTAGTAAATGTAAACTAGTATATCTAATATACAATTATACACTTAATTATTAAATCAACACTTGACTTAATAATCCGGTCATATCTCATATAACCGACTAACATCCAATGTATCGACTTATCGAATCAACACTTGATTCGATAACCCGGCTATATCATATATAACCGACTAATACATCAAGTCGCGAGAATAGAATACGGTATCACATACACGCATTATTCTCGGTCCTGCACATATCACATATGCGCTCCTATTTCATTTTTCCTGAGCCAGTAAAACCTCTGTGTAGGACTCTAAAGACTCGTCAATACGCCGGCAGTAGGTGATGATCACATCACGGACCCACAAGCCATCAGCGGTACTAGCTGGACGTAACAGCTACCCGGGTATTGAGCGATCAGAAGATCAGCAAGCAAGCCCGCTCCAACTCCTGTAAAAGCCTGCCGGTAACACTTCCCGTACAGTCCGGTCTCCTCGTCTGATATGTCGCATATCAAGTCTAGGGGTGGTAAACGTCAGACCCCAATAACCGATAAGTCATGCCGATGTGAGACTCATGACGGGTCGAGAAACTACTGGTAACACTTACCAGTAAATCTCTGATCAGCCCTGGCCAGGGACTTCCCTGTCACGGCCAATCGAGCACAGCGCAACATCAACCCCCAATACCGGGAGAGACGAAACCCCTCCTATCGCTCATTACCTCCATGTGACTCGGGACTGTACCCAAAAACCACCGTTTTGCACGCCCTCATGGACGTGGTAAGGTGGAAATCAAAGCACAGTGGGAATCACACAAGACTCTATGACGATCTCGGGTCTACAGACTAACCTGCACAAGTGTCACCAGAGAACTGCCATCTGACGTGAGGTATAATACCATCTGGGAGTTCTCGGCGAGTCCGTCCAGTGTACCCAGTCTCCACTGAGCACCCGTATACCATCTCTGATGTCAAACACCAATGGATATGGGATCATCCATCGCCCATCTCATGGGTCGAGAAGCGTATACGCTAGTCTACACTGGTATATCGATGCCCCGTCTCGATACACCCATAACTAGGGACCTTGAAGGATGTACTTCTGGACTACCATGTCCCCACTTGTATGATCCGCATCATAGTCCAGGCAGTCAAGTACACATCCTAAGGGCTTTACCAACATGTAACTATAAGACAATATAAAGAGACAAGTACACATGTTAAGATAAAGAGAAACCAGATAGCATACTATCAGATCGAGCAAGAAAGTCCTCTCTATATATGTCCAAGCATCCAATATAATATACATCATTTGTACAATATTGGCCTCTAGGGCATACATACAACTAACAATCTCCCACTTGCACTAGGGCCAACTGCTGTAGTATCGCATACTGAGCATCCCGAAGAGTCTCTCAAACTGTATCTGGGGAATAGCCTTCGTGAGTGGATCCGCTGTGTTGTTCTTCGTGTCAACCCTCCTGACCTCGATCTCCCGGCGATCAACTATCTCCCGGATCAGGTGATACCGCCTCAGAATATGCCTGGATCGCTGATGGGACCTGGGTTCCTTGGCCAAAGCCACCGCTCCATTGTTATCGCAATACAAAGCTATTGGATGCTCAATGGATGGAACCACTCCAAGTTCAGTAATGAACTTCTTGATCCAGACAGCCTCTTTGGCAGCATCGTTGGCAGCGATGTATTCAGCCTCCATCGTCGAGTCTGCCACGGTTTCCTTCTTGGAACTCTTCCAGCTAACCGCCCCTCCGTAAAGGGTAAAGACAAATCCCGACTACGACTTAGAGTCGTCCTTATCACTTTGGAAGCTCGAATCGGAAAAGGACTCCACTTGGAGTTCTCCGTTACCATACACCAAGAGCATCTCCTTAGTCCTTCGTAAGTACTTGAGAATGCTCTTCACAGCTGTCCAGTGACTCTCTCCAGGATCAGCTTGATACCTACTCACTACACTTAGTGAGTATGCTACATCGGATCTGGTACATAGCATCGCATACATGATAGAGCCTACAGCCGAAGCATAGGGTATCCCTTGCATGCGAGCTCTCTCCAAATCAGTCTTGGGAGACATCTCTTTGGAGAGAGTGAGCCCTGAGATCGTGGGTAAAAACCCACGTTTGGACTCTTCCATACTAAACCTCTTTAGTATGGTGTCAATGTACCTGGATTGGGATAATCCCAATATCCTTTTAGATCTATCTCTATAGATCTTAATTCCCAGTATGCAGGAGGCATCACCTAGATCTTTCATTGAGAATCTTTGTGATAAGAAGAGCTTGACCGATTGCAGCATAGGAATGCCATTTCCTATCAAGAGTATGTCGTCTACGTACAATACGAGAAAGACAACCTTACTCTCTGCTACCTTCTTGTAGATACAAGGTTCATCTACGTTTTTGACGAAATCAAACTCTTTGATAACGACGTCAAAGCAGATGTTCCAACTCCGCGATGCTTGCTTTAATCCATAAATGGATTTAAGCAGCTTGCACACCTTCCCGCTGCTCCCACTATCTATGAAGCCCTCTGGCTGAGTCATGTACACGCACTCTTCTAAATCACCGTTTAAAAAGGCGGTCTTAACATCCATTTGCCAGATTTCGTAGTCATGATATGCAGCGATGGCAAGCATGATTCGGATGGATTTAAGCATAGCCACTGGAGAAAAAGTTTCATCATAGTCCACACCTGGTCTTTGACGAAAACCCTTTGCAACAAGTCTAGCTTTGAAAGTCTCCACTTTCCCATCTACACCAAGTTTTTTCTTGAAGATCCACTTGCTCGCAATGGGTTTTACCCCTTCAGGAGCAACTTCCAAAGTCCACACTTTGTTGGTGTACATGGATTCCATCTCGGACCGCATTGCATCCAGCCATTTCACTGAGTCCCCACTCGTGATGGCCTGCTCGAAACTAGTTGGGTCATCATCAACCATGATGCAATCGCTCCCACCATCCATGAGAAAACCGTAGTATCTTTCAGGTAGGTGAGGAACCCTACTAGATCGGCGGAGTGGCTGGGGTTCATCGGGAACTACCGAATCCTCTGGTTCCACCAAATCTTCTGTTGTGGTTTGTACAGCTGGAACCTCTTCCAGTTCTACCTCAGAGCCACTAATCTCTTTTGCAAGAAATTCCTTTTCTAAAAAGATGGCGTGTTGAGAAACAAACACCCTTTCCTCACTGTGGTAGAAGATATACCCTCGCGAATGCTTTGGATATCCAACAAACTTACACAAAACAGACCTTGCCTCGAGTTTGTCCGGTTTTTGTCTTTTGACATAGGCCGGGCAACCCCATATCTTAATAAAATTAAGACATGGTCTCTTCCCTTCCCATATCTCATATGGGGTGGTAGGCACAGATTTGGTAGGAACCCTATTCAGTAGGTATGCTGCTGTCTCCAGTGCATATCCCCAGAAGGAAATAGGTAACTCGGCTATACTCATCATAGAGCGCACCATATCTAATAGGGTGCGGTTCCTCCGTTCCGATACACCGTTGTGCTGTGGTGTATATGGAGGAGTCGGCTGAGAGAGAATCCCATTCTATTTTAGGAAGTCCAGGAATTCATTGCTCAAGTATTCACCTTCTCGATCAGATCGTAGGATTTTAATACTTTTCCCAGTTTGGTTCTCGACTTCTTGTTTATATTCTCTAAATTTCTCAAAAGCTTCTGATTTGTGTTTCATCAAGAACACATATCCGAATCTAGAGAGATCGTCAGTGAATGTAATGAAGTACGAAGAACCATCCCTGGCATGTGTAGACATGGGACCCCATACATCACTATGTATCAGTCCCAAGAGTTCGGTAACTCTCTCTCCGTGTCCTATAAACGGAGTTTTGGTCATCTTGCCTTTGAGACATGACTGGCAAGTGTCATAAGATGAAAATTCAAACGGATTTAAATATCCATCCTTATGCAACTTAGCTAGTCGTGTCGCATTGATGTGACCCAGTCTACAATGCAACAAGAAGGATTCGTTCAGTTCTGAACTCTTCCTCTTGTGTGTGTTTATTATGCTCAGAACTGTTGATTGATTTAGAACATAAATGCCATTGCACAACGTGCCTGATCCAACCAACTTTTGGTTAAGGAAAATGTTCATAACATTATCCTGTAATACAAAATTATATCCCTCTTTACTTAACAAAGAAACCGATATAATGTTGCATATCAGGTTCGGCATGAAATAGCATTCGTTCAGAATCAATGTATTACCAGTTGGCAATACAAGGTGATATTCCCCGACGGTTTTAGCTGCAACAATTGCACCATTTCCAACCCTCATGTCTTTATCACCTTCTCTAAGTTCTCTACCTTTCCTAAGCCCATGTAACTGATTACATATATGGGATCCTGACCCGGTATCTAATACCCAGGATGTAGAGCAAATGGAGAAACATTTCTCTGTAATGAACACACCCGAGGAAAATGCATCAACATGTACTTTCTTCATTCGGGTGGCATGGGAATCCTGGTATTCCCCTATATCCTGTTCAGTCTTATAACTCTTATAAGAAAGAACGGAACCAACGTTCCCCCAGCACAGTATAACATGCGGGTTCGGTCAATACATCCATATTATTATCTTGATTAAGGCATGATATGGTCGCTACCTGGAGAGAGAGAGAAGAAAACATTTTAGCATATGCTCTTGCAAGATCAGATTGGTTATTATTTTATCTAATCAGGATGGCTCCCACTGTTTTTATCAAATCTTCCTTCAAACCCTAAAAGGAAATACTAGCCGGGATTAATTACACCCTACAACTTCGCCAATCTTTCAGCCAGGCCAATGTCGGTACTTTGAGGGAGGTTCCCCGTGCTTTCGCACGGACCTAATTAAAGTAAACCTCGTTTTCCCAGAGGCGTAACCCCGTTGACACCTTTCTAGACACCTACTTGATCGGCTAATTGTCCTGTGTAAAAACTCTCCCAGGAGTAACAATTACTCGCAGTGGGTATCGGGATCCAACTATCTCATAGAAGGTATGCAATCTCATTGCAAATTTCAACACTTGAAATTCCCGATAATATCTTGCCCCAAGCATCCCATGACCTTGACGGAGGTCAACAAACCATAGGGTGCAAGTCAAGTTCAACCCGTCATTTCTTGATTGAATCAAACCCACCTGCACGACCCTTGACGGAGGTCAACAAGGTCGTACGACTACCCTAATCCAATCTGCATCATATGCATAAGCAGATAAATACTAGTTAGCTACCGCACACTACGCCTTGACGGAGGTCAACAAACGTAGCACGAATACTAAGTAGGACTTATCTGAAATGACGGAGGGCTACGACAGGTTTTTCTGAAATCCTATTGCGTAATGAACTTGATATCGTTGTAGAATCATGTGAATTTTGAAATGGAGTGATTTGGAGGCTTTTATTAGTTTTGCTAAAGAGGTCACTCCCGGTGAAGGGATCTCGGCTCTTTCCTTATGGAATAAGGTGCGGGATATATCATATATATCGCTATGCAAAGCAAAACTCCAAAAGCAATCAAAAACAAACCGAGTGTTGTAGCATCTGCCAGTTTTGCTAAAGAGGTCACTCCCGGTGAAGGGATCTCGGCTCTTTCCTCATCGAATAAGGTACGGGATATATCATATATATCGCTATGCAAAGCAAAACTGTAGCTACCCTTTTTGAAAAATTTGATTCTACAACATCTTTTAGGTTTCTTTTCTTTCATTAATCACATTAATGAAGTCCCATCATTTAAGTCACCTAAACATCACAGATAAATACGACGTATACTTATGCCATCCGCATTCGTCTCGATGTCCCCTCGTGCACCGTTAGGTTAGGTAACTAACGGCAGAGCGGGGCAGGGCTAGCGCGGGTGTAAAACATAAGTAACGCCTATATAATATATCATATATACTATATACAGTATTTATCACAGAACATCAAATGATCACATCACAGATATCGCAGCAGAAGAAATATATGAAACATTGGATATACTAGGACGTCCGTGTTTTATTTTGAGCCTCTATAAAACACGGATTCCACGGTCGCGGTGAATAGCCAAACCCACACCCCTAGACCCCTACGAGAGCGGCAAGCAACCCTACCAATTCTAGAGTTAGGAGACCCGGACTCGACTCCTCGAGTTGGTCTCCCACTGGACTCCAGAACCCGGTTACTTGTGCTCTCCTCCTTGGGTCTATCCTAGTGCGGAAAAGTAAATAATATACAAATGGTGACACCGACCTCATCCCGGAAGTGCCCCAATAAAAGAATATTACATACATTTAATTTTACATGAATGAAAATAAAAACTCTCATCTCACATAAAAAACCCCTGGCTATTCTGAACGCAACGATCCAATATAACATATCCAGCAACACATAACATCACATGTCATCAACGTAAGTAAATATGCGCATCCCAATTGTCGTTGACATAAAGCAAAGAAACCGGCGATATCACATATTACACTTACGGTCACAGAAAAGAAAGTGTAAAACTACAACATTTGGAATCCACAATCTCTTTAGACATCGTAAATCCGAAATATCACATACTTCGCATTTCATGCCTAACTATATGAATTCCACATATTGTATCACATTCCAGATAAATAGACAGTATTAAACTTTCCGATCGAATAATCAAATACCCAAGATTTCCATAATAGCTCAACACTTGAGCGGGGTTCAAAAATTCCAGAATACGTCACAGTAGCAACGGTCCAGTCGTAGAAGGGTTAAGCCAACGCCTCACATGTGGCACGCCGTACTGCCCCAAACCCTAAGGTTCAAAGGGCAGTTCAAGACGGTCACATAATCGAGTTAAGGTTTGTTGTCTTTTAGAGGGTCCATCGCATCACATGCATGTTTTTCCGAAAGATTTAAACCCGAGAAAAATTCAACACTTGAATGTTTTTCGTGCCGTGAAAAATTGAGTTAATGATATCCGTTCGAACATTTTAATACTTTCTAAATTATCCGGAATACCAAAACAAAATTAAATTCTCCGATCGAATCGATGATTACAAAATAAACCCTAAAATACTCAACACTTGAGTTAATTTAAAAATACCCAGAAAATACAAATAACAGAAATAGAAATAACAGTATGAAAACGAGCACATAAGTCCACTGTACTGCAGCGGTTCCGCGGCCCAAGCGCGGTACGGCCGTGGTTCCGCGGCGGTTTGGACGTATTATGTGTTCGTTTTTCAGCACAATTCTTAGAAAACCCTGCTGAATTTTTTAGGTATTTTTAATTCTGAAAATACACAGATTTTAAAAAATGTACAGAGAGGGGTTCATTTTGACGTATTCGGATTCATTCGGAGTTTTAACTTCGTTAATACATCGCCTAATGCTCTAGCTAGGCTCTGATACCACTGTAGGGTTACTAGGCACACTAACAAGGCTCTACAAGGCATTGACCATGCCAAAATTAAATTTTTATGTGCCGAACAACCCTAAGCAAGATCGTATACTAGAGTTTAGGCGAAACTAATAGTAAGTAAACAACTTTACTTCTAAGGGAACACGAAATACAACCTTTGTAGATCGGTCCTTCACTTCATTTGCTCCTTGTTGAAGTCCCTTCGCTGCGATCAAGGTTCTCCCGAGCTCTTGCATGGCTTCACGAGGCGAAAGATGCGACCTTGCTTGAAGTCTCCGAGGCCGAAGATGATCTACGTCGAGGGAATTCCGACTCAAGCTACTACTTCACTAATTTGAGAATTAGTGAAGCAAACACCCTATACTAAAGTGCTAGTCTAGTAGAGGATGGAGAAATAGGAAGTGGGTTCTCTTTGGATTTTTGTTTCTCACAATCTATCTCACTTTTGATCAAACCCTAGCAAGCTTTTTTCTTTTAGCAATGAAGAAGAAGAAGAAATGAAAGAGATGAGGATAATGATCAAGTGAGAAGGCTAACTATGGTGAGTGAGTATCATATACTAACTCTTGTAGAGCCATAACCATAGCTAATTCAAAATGGTTAGGTTAATAAAAATCTAAAGTAAAACAAATTTAGTGGACTTTGTCAAAGCATCTCCAAGCTTCTACAAGCTTCATGCTTAGGACCTAAGCACCATTAATTTGTAATTACTTTAAATAAATATTAACCACCATCTTATATAGTATGGTGTATGTCTTACACACCCATGTTTAGTGTATCATCAACCATGATACAAAAGAAAACACTTTTAATATATATATATCACACACACACACACACACACACACACACACATATATATATATATATATATATTCAAGTGTTCATGTGAGAAAAACCTAAAGTGAACAAGTGTTAGTAAATGTAAACTAGTATATCTAATATACAATTATACACTTAATTATTAAATCAACACTTGACTTAATAATCCAGTCATATCTCATATAACCGACTAACATCCAATGTATCGACTTATCGAATCAACACTTGATTCGATAACCCGGCTATATCATATATAACCGACTGATACATAAAGTCGCGAGAATAGAATACGGTATCACATACACGCATTATTCTCGGTCCTGCACATATCACATATGCGCTCCTATTTCGTTTTGCCTGAGCCAGTAAAACCTCTGTGTAGGACTCTAAAGACTCGTCAATACGCCGGCAGTAGGTGATGATCACATCACGCACCCACAAGCCGTCAGCGGTACTAGCTGGACGTAACGGCTACCTGGGTAATGAGCGATCAGAAGATCAGCAAGCAAGCCCGCTCCAACTCCTGTAAAAGCCTGCCGATAACACTCCCGTACAGTCCTGTCTCCTCGTCTGATATGTCGCATATCAAGTCTAGGGGTGGTAAACGTCAGACCCCAATAACCGATAAGTCGTGCCGATGTGAGGCTCATGACGGGTCGAGAAACTACTGGTAACACTTACCAGTAAATCTATGATCAGCCCTGGCCAGGGACTTCCCTATCACGGCCAATCGAGCACAGCGCAACATCAACCCCCAATACCGGGAGAGACGAAACCCCTCCTATCGCTCATTGCCTCCATGTGACTCGGGACTGTACCCAAAAACCACCGTTTTGCACGCCCTCATGGACGTGGTAAGGTGGAAATCAAAGCACAGTGGGAATTACATAAGACTCTATGACGATCTCGGGTCTATAGACTAACCTGCACAAGTGTCACCAGAGAACTGCCATCTGACGTGAGGTATAATACCATCTAGGAGTTCTCGGCGAGTCCGTCCAGTGTACCCAGTCTCCACTGAGCACCCGTATACCATATCTGATGTCAAACACCAATGGATATAGGATCATCCATCGCCCATCTCATGGGTCGAGAAGCGTATACGCTAGTCTACACTGGTATATCGATGCCCCGTCTCGATACACCCACGATTAGGGATCTTGAAGGATGTACTTATGGACTACCATGTCCCCACTAGTATGATCCGCATCATAGTCCAGGTAGTCAAGTACACATCCTAAGGGCTTTACCAACATGTAACTATAAGACAATATAAAGAGACAAGTACACATGTTAAGATAAAGAGCAACCAGATAGCATACTATCATATCGAGCAAGAAAGTCCTCTCTATATATGTCCAAGCATCCAATATAATATATATCATCTGTACAATACTGGCCTCTAGGGCATACATACAACAAACAAGAAGTTCACTCAGGCGTCTGCGGAGCTCACCAGTCCGGCCCCAAAATGCGGCTTCAAATCAAACGGCTTGGATATTACTGGCCTACCTTGATAAGGGATTGCGAAAAGCATGCAATGAAATGTCACATCTGCCAAATTCATGGTGACTTCATTCACAAGCATCCTAATCCACTCCATCCTACGGCGGCGTCATGGCCCTTCAAAGTTTGTGGCACTGACATAGTTGGTCCAATTGATCATCCGTCATCTAAAGGTCATCGGTTCATATTGGCCGCAACTGACTACTTCTCCAGGTGGACTGAAGCTGTCCTGCTAAAAGAAGTCAAGACAGAAGATATTCTGACGTTCTTCCGACATAATATTCTATACCGCTTTGGTACACTGAGAAGAATCATATCTAACAACGGGCCTTCCTTCAAGAGCTTCAAAGTCTCAAGGTTCGCTACTCAGCACAAGATAGACTGGAGATATTCCTCCATCTATAATCCAAGAGCCAATGGGCTAGCCGAAGCCTTCAATAAAACTCTATGTAAGCTCCTGAGAAAAAATGATTCGGCTAACAAGAGAGACTGGAATCTCAAGCTCCACGAGGCATTGTGAGCATATCGTACCACGCACTGCACTCCAACTCAGTCCACTCCATACTCATTAATCTTCGGAGTGGAGGTAATCCTCCCCCTTGAAGTCGGAGTTCAAAGCCTAAGAATGGCCATCCAGCACGAGTTGACGAAGGAGGAAAACATCCTCCTTCGACTCAAAGAGCTCAACAACCTCGAATAAAAGAGTCTCGCGGTACAACAAAATCTGGAGCTGTACCGAGCCCAGATCTCACGGGCCTATGATAAGATGACCCGTCTCCGTGCTTTTAAGAAAGGAGAATTGGTGTTGGTCCTCAAAAGACCGATCATCCCCAATCGACATGCCAAGGGAAAATTCGAGCCAAACTGAGAAGGACCATACGTCATCAAAAAAGTGTTTGATGGAGAATCTTACCAGCTGATAAATGCCGAACGAGAAAAGCCCATGCCACCCATCATTGGCCGATATCTCAAGAAATACTATGCGTGACTGCTCCAAGTTGCAGGCGAATTGAGCACACCGGCCTTACGGTCTGGATCATACATCCTGTAAAACCGTATAGAATCCATGGGCACAAATAACCCCTCTCTCCCAAGTCCTACTGGAGAGACTATATCTGAGGCCCTACCGACGAGATAAAAAAAAGAAGGGTATGTCCATAAGAAAAATGGACACGAATGAAAACCCGAAAGAGCTCTGTGAGTAAAAACAGCAGGACTACTGGCGAGTTTGTGAAAATCCGAAAAGGTGCAAACTCATGAAAAGAGGTGAAACACACTCGCAAAGTTCTCTCGACCTTGAGAGGAGAAAATCCCCGTGTAAGATCCTCACGAGTCACAAAGGAGAAACACACTTAGGAATCCTCATGATTCCTAAGGAGAACATACACCTGCGAGATCTTCTCAACTCATAGGGAGAAAATGCTTTTATGAGATCCTTACGTCTTATAAAATTGAAAAGCCTTAGGTGATAAGAATCTAAACCTGTCTCCTAAGCCATCATTCCCCAATAGGTGACGACAAATGATGAGTTACTCTTGGCATTACGCTTTGGTGTTAGCGGTGCCAATGCCGACCCAAAACCCAAATCCCAAGTTTTCCCAACGGCAAATGATGAGTCGCTCCTGGCACTACGCTTCAGTATTAGCAGTTATGCCGACCCAAAACTCAAACACCAAGTTTTCCCAAAAGCAAATGATGAGTCGCTCTTGGCACCACACTTCGGTGTTAGCGGTGCTGATGCCGACCCAAAAACCAAATCCCAAGTCCTCCCGGGGCAAATGATGAGTTGCTCTTGGCATTATTCCAGTGCAGCAATACTATTTCTAAACAAAATCTAAATTCTAAGTTTCTCTCAAATTCAAAAATCCCGCCAAATAAGGCAGAAATCAAACAGATCAAATCAACGTCCTACCGGGTAGCACTTAAAAGCTCAAAAGTCCCGCTAGACGGGTAGGAAACTCCCAAATCAAATCAAATCCCGACACCGCAGAAAGCAGAGTAAGTCAAATAAAATCCCGACACCGTAAAAAGTGGAGCAAGTCAAATCAAATCCCGACACAGCAAGAAGCGGAGCAAGTCAACTTCAACTCCGACACCATAAGAAGCGGAGCATGTCAAATCAACCATCGACCATCCACGTCGCAAAAAGGACAGCATCGACCGTCCACGTCGCAAAAAGGGCAGTACCGACCGTCCAAGTCGCAAAAATGGCAGCACCGACCGCCCAAGTCACAAAAATGGTAGCACTGACCGTCCACATCGCTAAAAGGGCAGTATCGACTATCCACGTAGCAAAAATGGCAGCACCGACCGTCGAAGTCGCAAAAAGGGCAGCATCGACCGCCCAAGTCACAAAAATGGCAGCACTGACCGTCCACGTCGCTAAAAGGGCAGAATCGATCGTCCAAGTCGCAAAAATGGCAGCACCGACCGTCCAAGTCGCAAAAATGGCAGCACCGAGCGCCCAAGTCACAAAAATGGCATCACCAATCGTCCACATCACTAAAAGGGCAGCATCAACCGTCCACATCGCAAAAAGGGCATCACCGACCGTCCACGTCACTAAAAGGACAATATCGACCGTCCACGTCGCGAAAAGGGCAGCATCGACCTCCACGTCGTCAAAACGGAAACCAAATCAAGTCAACCTCCACATGAAAGAAGATCTATCAATTTCATGCACACGACTCATATATGTGGTGTGCATTTATAGATGGGGGCACTTTGTTAGGGTCAAAAGTTACACCCCGATCAACCAAGTCAAAGTCAATCAACCCCCAAGCCAAGTGGGTCCAAGCCCAAATTAGGACCAAGCATAGAAGGGGCCGGCTCCTTGCCAAGAATGAAGCAATAAATTAGTTTAATGCAATTTTTTAGAAATAAATGTATAAAAAATGGGCAGAAAGCCAAAATTTTGTATACCCCATGGCTTATGCGCAAAAAGAAATAAGCACATAAGGCATGGGGTGGCACAAGTGCCATTTGGTAAAGCCCAAGGGGCTATATGTAAATTGTGTTGCCTAAAAAGGCAAACATGAAGAAAAAATCAACAAAAAATTTCATTCTCTCAAAAAATTAGGATTCTGTGCCTCCTTCTCCTTCCTCAAGATTCTAAACCTTCATCACTTTTCTGAATTAAATCAAGAGTTTAACCCTTCCTTTCCTAAAAAGAAATAGTTTTTCACCATAAAACCCACGAAGGGGAGCTCAGATCTCCCATCAAATCTCTAAAAGGGAAGATTTATAAGTCTCACCCCTTTTTTTCAAGATCCAACTAACAGAGAGGAGGAAGAAGGAGACCCATCTCCTAAAATCCCACTTTGGGAAAGATCCGAAGCTTGGGAGAGGATCCAGGGCTCAAGAAAGAAGAAAGGGGTCCTCATTGATTATCCCCGAAGATTTTTGGGAGTTCAACTCCATTTCTCAAAATCTTTTGGAGTTTTACTCGACTCAAAATCCTTTTGGGAGTTTAACTCCATAAAAATAAAAATCCTCCCTTTTTCTGGGAATTTCCAAAGTCCCTCGGGAGTTTAACTCCTAGTCCCGGTGCTAAGCCATTTTTCCTACAGGCGTCCGTGCCTATGTGCCAGCGCGTGAGGCATTGGCGCCCATGCACCTCCCACGTAGTCCACGGGCGCCCCGCACCTATGCGCATGAGGCACTGGCGTCCAGCACCCACGCGCATTGCATGTGGCCCGCAGGCGTCCAGCACCCACGCGCCACACATATGACCGCTGGCACCCAGCGTCTATGCGCCATTTACGCGTCCTTAGGACGCTCCTCACTCCTCTTTTTCCTTCACGCTCCACACTCAAAACACGTCCCATGTTAGAAAAAATTCTAACGGGGCACTGCCCCGCACCCCACAAGGGGGCTGCTAGCCCCCTTGAACCCCAGCCTGCTATTTGGGTAGCAGGACCCCCGTAAACTCTGCGTGGACCCCGATATATCCAAGTCCCCTCCAAAACACAACACACGTACACGACACATTGAGTTCGCATGACCAATTTGGCCCGTCAATCAGAGGTTCACTCGCTCCAAAAGCGAGGGGTAATTAACGGCAGCTTAGTCCGTGGCTGTCGGAGATTCGAATCCCCACAATCAATAAACCCCAGCCTGCCCTAAGCAGGAGGAATCTGTATACGCCTGACAAGCGACGCGTATTCTTATGTCAATGGAGTGACGAAAAACACTCTACACTTACCATTCTCATGAGCTGAGAAATAAGGGTTTTGAGATAAAAGCTCACCACTAATCTTCTCCTCTCACCCTTGATTAACTAGATTAGCAAACTAGCTAATTAAATTACTTTCATCTTGAAATTTGAAGACTGAAACTAAGACCTTCGGGTGGATAATTTAGGATCCAACAGACCGGCAATCAAACTACACCGAAAACCCAAAAGGAGCTTAAGAAGAGGATTCAAGACCCGAAGGACACAAATCCGATAGGTATAAAATTCTAACACGGTAGAATAATTACCTTTGTAGTCTTTCTAATTAGGGTTTTGTGATAGATCTTGGTTAAAAGTCTTTCTTCATGCTCACAAAATTCGGTTTTTGAAATTTTGCCTCTCTACAAACCTTGCAGAGCATGTAAAATAGACTTACACGCATAAAACCATTCGAGAAAATAAAAATCGTTTCAAAAATATAGTTTAAATATTTTACAAAATATATATTAATATAATTTTCTGTAAAAATAATACTATGGACTTTGTGAACTGGAATCGGAGCAGCATTCGTGTCCGCATGTGCAGGCACACGCAGATCGCTCACTCGGCACGGCACGACAGCGACGACGCACGAGTGTAGTTACACCATATCTCATTCTTTGGACTTAATGCAATAAAGGATAGAAGTGTTATATAAATACTTTCCCATTCCTTACTGCGGACAATGTGGGATTAAAACCCACCATGAGAAGTTTGGACATTTCCCTTATTTTATGCATTTGCTCCATCAATTCCCCCACAAAGTTCAAACTTCAATGCAAACTATAATGACTATGACTACTATGACATGAACATCTAACAATATTGTATATCGGCGTAAGTGTCATAAATGCTTGAACTTACATTTTGTGTAGAAAACTCCAGAACGCTAGAATATAGTAGTCATTAAATGACCTTATAAAACTACAACTTGTTGATCAATCCTTTGTCAAAAACACATACAATATGAAACGGAAATTTGGGTATTCAAAATGGGTTATGCATTATGGTCATGCGTGGTATCTTGATTCTTATGAGAGTTATAAGAGTTTCATCCACTCACCCTAAACCACGGCCTCATGGCAATCTCACTTTGGTGATGTCTCAAGAGGATACTTGTTGTTAGAGTACCTCGTAAATAATTTTACATTTGACATCATTAAGAGTTAAATTCTCAACCTTAATTAACAACCAGAACACGACAACATCATAAGAATATGATAGGATATAAATCCTTAAATAAAGTGCTTTCACATTCACATTCAACAGCTGCGTTCTTCCCATTACAAAACCATTTAAGGTTGGGTATCCACTGTTGGTGAATTAAATACGGGTCTAAGTCTCATTCCTTTCGATGCATTAAGAATCTTGGTTTTCACAATACCCATAGTAAAGTAATCAGCTAAGTTTAGTTGACTGTTTACAAACATAGGAGACACTATACAATTTTCATTGTATTATTTTATAGTCTCATATCTTAATTGCAGGAATCTATTTGTTTTTCTATTACAATTTTTTTGTTCTAATAAATCTAATAGAAATCTATTATCACAATGAATTGTTATTGCTGTAATTGGTTTTGGTACAAAGAGAATTTCAGATATTAAATTCCTTAACCATTCTGCTTCCATGCAGGTAATATCCAAAGCAATCATTTCAATTTCCATGGTACTTCTAGAAATTAATGTTTGTCTACATGATCCCCGATTAATTTTTCCACCACCAAGTACAGAAACATAACCTGTGGTAGATTTTATGTCTAGAATATCAGTTACCCAATTAGCGTCACTGTACCCTTCAATTTGATTTTGGAAATCGGAATAAACAAGACAATAATTTATAGTACCTCTTAAATACTTAAATACTCATTCCAAATAATTCCAATGTAGTTGATTAAGATTACTTGTAAATCTACTAAATCTCGAAACCGCATGTGAAATATCCGATCTTATTCAAGTAGCTATGTAGTTTAGCGACCTTATCAATTGTGGATATCTATTTTGTAATATAGGTTCTCCTTCAGATTTAATGAGATGAACATTTGGATCAAAGGGAGTTGAGATAGGTTTTATATTGAAGTAATTATACATCTTTAATAATTTCTCAATGGCATGAGATAATGAAATTGAATATTCATTTTCTAATCTATTGATTTTCATGACCAGAATGTAATCAGCCTCACCTAGATCCAACATATCAATTTTTTTTGATAAATATGACTTTACATCATTTATGGCATTAATAGAATAACCAAATATTAGAACGTCATCAATATAAAGACAAAGAACTACAAAATCATTACCAAAAGATTTGTATTATATGCATGTATCAAAATTATTAATTGTAAAGCCATAGTTAAGAATTACTTCATCGAACTTAGTATTCTATTGTTTCGGGGCTTGCTTTAATCCATATAGGGATTTAACAAGTTTGCAGATTTTATTTTCATTCCCCTGTTCTATGAAACCCGCTGGTTGTTCCATATAAATTTCCTCATCAAGATCATCGTTTAGAAAGGTGGTCTTTACATCCATTTGATATATTAATAGCTTATGAATAGCGACCAAGGCAATTAATGTTTTCATGGTTGTAATTCTTGATACAGGCGCATAAGTATTATTATAGTCTATACCTTTTCTTAGAGAAAAACATTTAGCTATTGGCCTAACTTTATATTTGTCAATGCTATCATCAACCTTTAGTTTCTTTTTAAAGATCCACTTACATCCTATAGCTTTACTGCCATGAGGTAAGCTTGATAGAAACCATGTATTATTATTCCAGATTGAGTCAATCTGACTTTAAATAGCCTATTTCCAATGCTCAGTATCAGAAAACGCCATTGCTTCTTGATAAGAAGAAGGATCTCCTTCTACTAGGTAATAGTAGTAAGTATTATCAGTGAGTACTTTCCTTCTTTTAGTTCTATCACTTCTTCTTTATTCCGGTTCTGATGTTGGAACCAAGAAAGATGCATTTTGAATTAATTTATTATTATTAGAAGTACTTGCTATGTCAGGATTAGAAACATAATCATCTATTTGTTTAGAAATTTAAGTTATGTAAGGAATTCTATCTTCAAAGAAAGTAGCATATTTAGATTCGATTAAGATATTAACTTTAATATCAGTAATATCAGATTTTAAGACAATGAATCTATAAGTATTACTGTCGAGAGAATATCCTACAAATAATGCATCTACTATTTTAGGATCTATTTTGTTTCTTTTATGAGAATGAATATATACTAGTGCGAGGCGACCCCAAATACGAAGGTAGTCTAATCTAGGCGTCCTTTCAAACCATAATTGAAATAGAGATTTATTTGTAGTTTTATGAGGTATTCTATTTAGTATATAATATGCCGATAGTATAGCTTCACCCGATAAACTTTCAGGAGCACCAGAACTAAGTAATATGGAATTAACCATATTCATTAATGTTCTATTTTTACGTTCTGCTACACCATTAGATTCAAAAGTGTAAGGAGGAGAATATTCATGTTTAATTCCATGTTCTTAACAAAACAGATTTAACATATTAGAAGTATACTCCCTCCACGGTCTAATAAAAAAACTTTGATATTTCTTTCAGTGTAGTTTTCTATTTCGGCTTTATGTATTTTAAATCTATTAAACACATCATCCTTGGTTAGAAGCAAATATACATAACAATATCTAGTATTGTCATCATTGAATATAATATAGTATTTATTTTCATCTCTAGTTGGTTGTTTGCAAGAATTACAAAAATCAGAATTTACTAAACCTAAAGTTTGAGTGCAGTGATCAACGGATTTAAATATACCTCAAGTATGCTTAGCCTTGACAAAAATATCAAATTTAGATTTTACGTCAATAGAACTTTTAGAAATCATATGTAAGCGCATTATTTTATTTAAAGTTTGATAATTAACATGTCATGATCTACCATGCCATATATCACAAGAATAAATGGTTAAAACAATGGGACTGGTTTTATTTATTTCTTTATTATCATTAAAAACAATATTTAATTTATACAATCTATCACACACATAACCCTTACCAATAAACATACTTTCTTTAGAAATTACAATTTGATTATTTTCTAATATAATTTTGTAACCTTTTTTTAGAAAGTAGAGAAGTGCTTATTAAATTCTTTCTTACACCAGGACTATATATAACATCATTTAATTGTAAATATTTTCCAAAGGTCATTGAGAGCCTAATGGATCCCCTTCCCTTCACCGGTGATGTCGTATCATTTCCAAGTGTTACAGTTCCCCCCACATTTATCCTGAAATAAAGTAAATCGTTTATTGTTAGAACATACATGCACATTAGCACTGCTTTCTAACCACCAATCATTAGATGATGTGATAAGGTTTACAGTGTGGAAAATATACCTGAAAGAGGAACCTTCACCCATTTCCACCACATTCACATTTGCATTATTAGTACTTGCAGGTTTCCAAGCTAGTTCGGTTTTCCTGAAGAAGCATCAGGTAGAGATGTGGTTGGTTCCCCCACATACGAAACAGAAATTTTCTATGTTTGTTGACTTGCGACTTTTCTTCTAGTTTGGACCTTTCTTAAATTGTTTCTTTTTGTACTTATTGTTCTTAGATCTAAATTGGTTTTCCTTAGAAACAATTTTATTATAACTTTCAGTCAAGTTGATTTTATTGTAATTTTTGGTATTATATTAAGTACAACCCTTCTTTGTTCCTCAATTCTAATGGAATTCATGACATCAAGGAGTGTGAGTGAATTTTGGTTCATCCGAAATTGGTTAGCAAAGATTTCCGAAGATGGCAGAAGAACGTCAATCAAAGAAGTCACTTGAAACTGATCTGAAAGTATAGTTCCAGAATTAATCACTTCGTGACTAACTCTTGAATGTCATGAAGTTGTTTATTTATAGGCTCATTATCCTTAAAGATAAAATTCCTAAAGGACAATATATTAAATCTCTCTACCCCAGCATTATCATTAACATATCTTTGTCCTGATGCGAACCAAAAATCCTTAGCCGTTTTAAAATAAAGGAATGCACAGTAAATTGAACCTTCTAAGACACTAAGTATTCGGAACTTACAATGTTAATTTATCTCATCGGGAAAGGAGTACTTAGATTTGGTTTTGTCCACGAAATAAGTGGGTACAGCAGTACTCGGACTCTCATATGTTGGACTTTTCTCAAGAACAGATTCAGCAGATATAGAAGGGATATGACTTTCTTTGATTGCAGTTATTAATCCTAATATAGTCAACAAGTACTCGACTTGGATTTGCCAAATCTTAACGTCACTTTGGCCATTGAATTTTTCAGGTTTTATGAAACTGGAGTCGTTGCTCTTTACCATAACATATCAACTAATGGATAATAAACATGTGTTAGAATTTAAAAATATAAATATGAATATTCGGTATGATTTTAACAATTAAACTAATTCTTAATAGTAATATCCAATATTAATTTAGAATTACAGGTAACAATAAATAATGCAGTTAAAATTCGTAAGGTAATCTTTGAAGGGAACTAGCCCAACAAAATAGACCAATTAGTATAGCGCAATCAGTATCCGTAAAGTAATGTTTGAGGGAATAGGCCCAATAAAGTAGATCAATCGGTATACTGGTGCAATTACAATACACACACGATAGCAATTAATTAAGTTAATACTAAACAAGTTACAGAATAAATTAAATAGTTTAAAATTAAACTAAAACATATTAAACAGATGGCTATCTTTCTTAGATTGTTGAAAAATTTGCTGTTTAAGACGCTTTATTTCTGAAAATTGAATAAACAAAATTCTAACATTTGTAGATCACAAATTTGAAGAATGAAGTTTATGGGAAAAGGACATGCACTTGATTGTACTGACCTAAGAAAAATATCACCCCCCATCTTGACAGGTTTACAGCGACGATTTAATCCTAAGATATAACCCCCCTAACCCTGGATAATTTTTTTCGCTATATTTTTTCGAGAACCGCCTAAGGTTCCGACTAAAAAAATGAAATGATTTTTTGGACAGGACCTGAAATAATCTGTTACTCTTGATATAGCATTTCTCTTCTATATGTCTATAGAGTTTTTAAAAATTCAAACATCTCAGAGATAGATATAGAGGTAGGAATTGTCGAGCGAGACCTTTTATTTTTTTTCCATCATATGGGAGTTAGAATTAATTCATTTTTACATACTTTTATCCTTTAATGGAGTCAACCACCTTGGAATGAGCGGATCTCATTTCGTTAGATTGTTAGGTTTTACACAGAAATCGAGAGTCAGTTGAATCAGTTAGGCATTTTCCCCATTATTTTACTATCCATAATAGTGTGAAAAGAAGGCTCGGCCGATCCTAGCCAAAGTGTCCACTCGATCTTAATCTTTTGAAAGTAGCTATTAGCAGGCCAAAACCCCAACGTCTGAATCCAACCTTAGTAAGGACCTTCCACCCAGACCTGACAGGCAACTAACAGGCTTGAGAGAAGAGAGATGGGAGAACCCTTCTAAACTACCTACAGCACGTTGAATACTTGGAATTGGACTCCGCTCTGTTTTCATATACTAGACCAGCTTTCAGCAAGTAGTGAAGTATTACGTCTTAAAGGGGGCGGTCATTGAACCGAACTGAGAAGTCATTCACGTCCGAAGCCGGAGGTTCGTACTCAGTCTCAAAAGATCGTTCAGCACACTAGAACCAGGGACACCATAGGGAGCTTCTTTGGAAGGCTTATTGCTTTCTAAAGCCCGGCCTATTTATCTGCTGCTACACCAAAAATGGGCGCAAAGAACCAACCAGACTGACCCAGTGGATAAATCAGGAATACAGAAACAAAAAAAGCAATTGGACCAGAGTCGCTTTGGTCATTCTTTATCTGAAGAGATAAGTGGTCGAGAAAGAGAGATGACTGACTTCCTAAGGACCCATAGAGAGAGAGGATTTCCGAGCTACTATAAACGGGCCACGGAGGAGCTATTATCGTATCGCCCAGCTCCCTAACCTAATGCGGCCGGACCGCAGGTGAGAATATAATCTTGTGATTATCAGTATAAATGATCTTTCCTTCGCGTTCAGCTATAACGGAAACCCCCGAATCTAAAGTCGTTTGGCGTTCCAGTCCAGTTCCAACAATGCACTTCTCGGACTGAAAAAGAGGAACTGCTTAGCGCTGCATATTAGAACTCATTAAAGCCCGATTCACGTAATTATGCTCAATAAAAGGAATGAGGGAAGCTCCAATAGAAAAATATTGGAAAAGAAAAATGCTTCTAAAATGAATATGTTCCTATGCAATAGTCAAGAATTCTTGACTGTATCGAGCTGGAACAACCTGTTCTTCTTGAATGGGCAGTAACGAGGGCGTAGCTTGAGATCGATTCAAATTGGAAAAAATTTCTCGTTTAATTAGACTATATGCATGCGGTAAAAAACTCATCCTTTTCTTTACTTCTCTCCTGTCGTAAGAAAGCGCTCTTAGTTAAGTTCGGTAGAGCTTTCATTCTCGCACCAGTAGGACAATTTCATTGCTTCATATTCGGAAATTCAACAATACCAGTCTTCTTTCATCCGATTGACTCAAACTTTTTGGAAAAAAGCGGATACCGAAAGTAAGCACGTCAGCCCAGCGGGTAAGGTTACCAGATCATTCTACTATTCTGCTATGAGTCGTGGGCGAGAGAAGGAAGCTGAGAAAGGGAAACCAAGTGCCGGGACTTTCTCAGTTGCAATCCCCCAAGGTAAGATGCTTAAAACAAGCAAGCTGAACTACCACCTTTTCCACTTTCTAAGGAAACCGTAATGAGAAACGAACACTTGTCGTGTGGACAGTCTATCGGGTCATCTGGATCTACTATGGATTGATGACTGAAATCAGGAGTAATTACTCGTACCGGCTGTTTTAGTCCAATACCTTTAAACCATTCACTGGTACCCCTATCTAAATAAAATAAAGAAAATCGCCCTGTAAATCCTATAACTGAACTGCGCCATTATATGTCCTGTATGGTTCTAACCACTTGGTTTGTAGCTTGCCAGGAGCTATCCTTCTAATTCATTAATCATCATGGATGAATTAATATGAATTTTTTCATGTCCATGATCAAAGAGTTACTGATATACTTTTGTTTTGGTATACCCAATTCCTGTCAATTTAAGAAGTGAAAATCATGATATGATCCTGTCTAAAAACTTCATCCTGACCCAACCAAATCGAATCCTAAGTTACATAGATCTAGTACCTACTCTTTTCTTGGTCTTGTATTTGAAGAAGTCGCATGACTTCGACTAATTGCTTTTTGGCCGAACAACAGTCGAATAAAAATTCGAAATATAAATAGGGCATGGCCAAGCGGTAAGGCAGTGGGTTTTGGTCCCGTTACTCAGAGGTTCGAATCCTTCCGTCCCAGATCGTCTTCACCAGAAACGAAAGATTTTTCTCTTTAACAATTTTCTGTTTAGTTTAATTTTGGATATAATGTGATTCCACCTTTTGTTCTGAATCTTAGGAATAATTCTATTTCACTGCTTGGCCACTCTAGTGCAAAATGACTTCCACTTTAACACCTTGTGATCTTTGAGAAGATTTCAAATCTCCAACTGGCTTTTTCACTTACAGCCAGAAGGAAAAAAAATTTCTTATGCAGATTGACCTTTCCAAAAAGTCTCATTTCGGAAAAGCATGTATTCAACTCAACTAGCTCCTCTCGTAACTGAGCAATCTAGCTCTAATGAGATGACTCTTCCCTAACTTTGACTTTGATACCTTCAAGGTTTCACAAAGAGAGCCTAATATTAATTCCCCCGGAGTCTATTCTCCGAGGAATTCAATTCTGTTTCAATCATTTCTAGTATATGACTTTAGAATCTCTTTTATTCGAGAATCTCTATACAACTTTCTTCGTGGGAAGGTCCCCTAAGAGCAGTCACAGCTTCATTAGGCAGGAGGTCTCGTCTCTTTTGGCTGGACGATGAGTTGACTATCGGGATCTAGGATTCTCTGGGTGCCTGCCCCTCGACAAATGAGGGCCAAAAAAGAAACTTTCTGAGTGTTGAGGTTGGCGTCTTAGTTTTATCTTATTTTCGATTGTCCTCTCCAAGGTGGTTGGGTAGATGTGCCCCTGATCCTGGTAGTGAATAAGGAAAAGAGCATAGGCTTTGAACACAAGCCTTTGTGTTCAATTCAATCCCGGCAGCGTCCCTAAAAGAAGTCACTTAACTATCTGGGTCTACAGCGCATACACATGCGCGTGCGTACTTATTAACGCACGCGCGCGCGAGGAGGGGGGCTTGACTCCCTCTACCTCACCACCCTAAAATACACGGGTTTTCAACACTTATTCACTCGAAACCAATCATATAGATTCTTTATACTTCACTTGAGCACTCGGGAGATGTAAGAAAAATGACCAATTTGACCCATATTCCAAGTGTTATATTTGGTTATTTACTAAAATCTCCTTTTGGGGGAGAAGGATGGATTGTTAGTGTGGACGATTTAGAAGATATAATTGGAGGACGGTTGACCGAGCCTAATTCTAATTGTTTTGTTCCGAAGCAAAGATATCCATGTAGACGGTTCGTCCTATTCAGATATTCACGACCAAGAGGTACTGGATTCTCTTTCGGATAGGACCAGAAAAGAGAAGGATTGCTGGAATGTCAACAGGTGTCTATCTATTCTCTAATTCACCCGACCCGATAGTATCCATTTTGGGAACGTCCATTGCCAAAGTCACTGAATGGATAAGTCGCCAATCCACAAAACGAACCAAGTGCGCTTTCTTTAGCTGGTGATTTACGATTTGTTGGGACAGGTTATTAAATCTTCTAGCGAGGAAAAAGTCTTACCCTGAATCTGAAGGGGAACTTGGTCCTGAGCGAGAATAATACATCTCTTGCCTTGGCTCCCCCTCTTTCACTCGCACGATTAGGCTAAACTAAAGTAAGGGTTAAAAAAACAAGAAGAAAAAAAACAAATAGAATTGAACTCAGCGGTAGAGTGTCACCTTGACGTGGTGGAAGTCATCAGTTCGAGCCTGATTATCCATAAACCTAATGTGAGTTTTTCTATTTTGACTTGCTCCCCCGCAGCGATCGAACGAGAATGGATAAGAGGCTTGTGGGATTGACGTGATAGGGTAAGGATGGCTATATTGCTGGGAGCGAACTCCAGGCTAATATGAAGTGATACGGAGCCAACAACCATTGTTTGATGTAATTACCAATAGCGAAAACTCTTCTCTTCCCAGCACCCTCCAGTGTTGCGGCTAATCGGCCTGTCTTTACTGGGGCATCCGCTGCGGAAAGATCACTCGCTTCCATGCTCGCTCACTTCAACTCTCGTGCTAGATTACGCTTCGCTTAACTCTCGGTGGACGATCCTGTTTGGTCAAATACCTAGCGACAAACTCCTATGTTCCTTTCATTACGTTATTTCCGAACAAGTTCCTGGATGACAAGCCTAAAGATGATCTCATTAATGATATCGATATTGATGATAGTGACGATATCCATATTGATGATATGGACGATATTGATGATGACTTTGATACGGAGCTGCTAACTATGACAAATGTGCTAACTATGTATATGACGCCGAAAATAGACCGATTTGATATCACCACGAGTGAGTAGGGCAAGGCGAAGGGGCACAGGAGAAAAATCCTAAGTGCCCCTTGCTACCCTAAATCTCTTAGCAAACTCTAAGGATTGAATCAAACGTTCGTATTATCTTTCCTTTCCATAGAAAGAAATAACAAAAAACAAAAGGTATGTTGCTACGATTTGAAAAAAGGGGGGAGTAAGGATCACCGAAGTAATGTCTAAACCTAATGATTTTACAAAGAAAAAAGAAAAGATTCTGCAACAAGGAAACACTATTTTAAATTGTCTCAATAATTTTATTATAATGCGAAGAAAAAATATATTTGAGACAAAACAAACAAAAGAGGTTAGAGACGACTCAAGAAATGTCTAAGGATTTACTTTCAAACTTTTTCAGAATTACCCAACTCCCGCTACACTTGGGTGTATTTTCTCAAGGAAAAGTCAGAGGTCTTTGAGAAGGTTAGTTCAAGTTGCATGTTGAAAATCTGCAAAAGTGGAAAATGAGATGCCTGAGGAGTGATAATGGTGGCGAATACATGTCAAAGGCCATCACAGATTATTTGAAGAAGTATAGGATTCCCAGACAGCTTACTTGTCCTTTCTGACTATGAGGAAGCATCAGGTGAATGACAGCCACTTCAGCACCTTTTGAAGGAATTGGCTGTCATTTCGGTGATAAGTGATTTAGGACTATTGGCCCCTAAATGACCGCTCAGTGATAAAGGAGGTTGGGGTGCAGAGACAGCCAGGAGGTTTTCCTAGAAGCAGCCATCCTTGAAAAAGTGTGTAATAGCTCACTGATCGAGCGCTCTTGCGCTGAAGATGAACGAGGCTAAGCGATCTGCCGAAGCTGGCGAAACCAGTGCAGTAGACGAGTGATGGCGACGATAGGGACCCTTGTCTGCCAAGAGGGCGATCGGCTTCTTATTCTTATGACGAGAAAGAAAAAGCAGTTGGTTGTTAGAGGCGAATCAAAGGCGACACAGTAGAGTCTATCAGGGATGGTGCCTTAGTATGGAAAGAAAGACCTGACCTGGCCTGACAAGGACGCTTCCGGACTCATGATTCGGTAGTTTGGCATCCCGGTTATTGGGATGCCTATCGTTCCACTCGGTAGCCTCGCTACACTTGTTCAACTCAATCGTTCACTTCGTTCACATGACTCGCCGTTCCGCTTCACTTCACTGACTTGACAATGTGCGCCCTAAATCGGAGGGGGCTCGCTGCACCCTCAAGCGGCGGGGCCTATGCGTCACCCGGTCCGTCAAAAGAGCGTTCACTTCGCTCACTTGACCGGACATTAAAACCTTAGTCCGACATCAAATGCATCATATAATAATGATCGAAAGTCGATTATGCTTTGAAAAGTCAAAGTAAAAGGCGATGTCTTAAGGGGGCGGTCATTGAACCAAACTCGTTTCTAACTAAGACGGGAGCACCCTTATGATCCGAAAGGAAACCTTTAGGCCACGCAGAGTATCGTTGGCACGAACCCGGTCGAGGCTATGATAGCCGATAGGGAGAGACCTACGGGTTGATGAGTAGGACGGGACTACCGAGTTTCCTTAAAGGAAACGAATAGGTTCGCCGGGCAAGTACAGGATAGATCCTGGCAACTCCGGCATGCTAAGACTGGTTTGGGAACTCCCAATGTGGTTCCCAAATACAGTTTTCGACCGACGCTGGCTCCATACCGATACAACAAAACCGTACGGCTCACCGGGCTCGTCGAGCTCACCGGGCCCACCGGACAAGGGCAACAGAAGCCGTTTGTGCTTGCCTACTGGGCAACCACTCACTATTCGGGCTCACCGGCCGGACAGTTTCCTTGAATAGAGTAGCTCCCCCTCAGTCGGCGGGGCCTCACATCTAGCTGTTCCGCTCGGCTGAAACCTATCGGCACCCTCAATGTCGAGTGTGGCTTGGCAACATGTCGTTCCGCTGCGCTCCACTCGTTCAACGGAAGCTCCTATCGTTCGTTGTTTTCCAGTAGGAACCACTCACTTGTCTGGTTGGAGTTCTCAAGACTCCATACGGTATCGAGAGGTGAAGCAGAAGGAAGGAGCCCCCCTCGTGCACGCGTGCGTTAATAAGTACACACGCGTACGCGCGTATGTGTATGCGCCCTCATTCGCCGGGGGCTCGCTGCACCTTCTGGTACTCCGGCTTGCACAAGTCGCCGGAATAGTGTTAGTACCATTTTATGTTTCACAGTTAAATGTTTCGAATACTTGTGAATGCAATGAGGATAAAGAAGAAATTTGAGTGTGCGTTTTTGTTTTGGATTGTATAGTTTTCTCCTTTCAGAGAAGGGTGCTTTAAATAGCAACCCAAATGGTTGGAACATTTCCAACCGTTGCAACCGCTCGAACGATCGCAACCTTTCGCGGCCAACTGCCATAATCATAACTGTTGGCAACAGCAACAGTCGCATAAAAACCAAAATACTACGGACTTTGTGAACTGGAATCGGAGCAAGCATCCGTGCGCGTGTGGTTCTACCATATCTTATTCATTGGATTTAATGCAATGAAGGATAGAAGTGTTATATATAAACATTTTTCCATTACTTGGTGTGGGCAACGTAGGACTAAAACCCATCATGAGAAGTTTAGACTTTTCCTTTATTTTGCGCATTTGCTCCAACAATCATACATCTCAGAGAAGGACGCTAACTTATTTGATCTAGGAAATATTCAAAGACGATAACATGTAAAACGGTTTTACTATAAGAATAAAACCTACGTCTGGATGATGACTTAGCATTGAGGTGGGGGTGGGGACGCCGCAGACCTGGAAACGTGATGCTTAATTATGGAACAAATAATTAAGCTTGATTAAAACGTGTGGGGATATTTTTATTATATATGAAGTAGCTGGTGTTGCATGTCTGTAGCTATCGAAGAAACTGCAGCAATGTCGACACTCCCTTTCGTGCATACTTTTATTTATTCTATTTGAATGCATTATTATTTATTTGCATGTGGCTGCCTCCTCACTCTGTATCCTTATCATCTCCTATCTCTAATTTTTCACTTTCTTTTTGGGCATTTTACTGCAAAGCCTTTCCATACTTTCTATACTTCGCTAAAAACTAAAACACCCATCATACTTCGTATTTATGTATTTACTTAAAACACCCCTTATACATTTAAATTGCACTAAAATTAGCCCCTCATTAGCTTTCCATTCAAAATTAGCATCCAGTTAAGGAGATGAAGCTTGAACTTGAACTTGAACCGCTCTATTACCTTTTAGGTATTTAGCTAGGTCTTTCTCCCAAAAGAAAGAACCAAAATCCTTGTTTAATTGAAGATTGGGATTTACCGCAACTAAAGAATCGTCCTCCTTTTAAATGAGCTTGCCTCCTAACTAGAAGTTTGCAATTGAAGGGACAATGGCATTCGACAAATTCGTTGCCGGAGAAGATTGAGAAAGCCGAGCCGGTTTTCATATCAATTTGAGAGATCACTGATCGAAATCTAAACCTAAAACCAATTTAGAGGAAAAGTAGGAATTTTGAGAGAAGAAGAGGGGCCCTGGTGTTTTAAAATCCTACCCCCATATTCACCATTAACTCGTAATTACAGAATAATGAAATATGCTAAAACACTTCTTTTTTTGGCATATTAGGAGTTTATTTTGTATGATTTAAATGTTTAAAAGGTCTTTTAAGTAATTTTAAATAAATATGAAGTATAAGTGGGTTTTTTAGTAATTAGCAAAGTCTGAAGGGAATTTTCAGTCAAAAGCCTGTTCCTCTTTTTTTTGCTCATTTAGGACGCCGATATATATATATATATATATATATATATATATATGTATATATATATATAAAAAGTGGCTAACGACACCGACACGTGTTAGTTGTAGGCTCCTCTCTATCTTTATATGTCGACCGTAACGCGTGACACGAGGAGATTACCTTGTCTGTTTCTAATTTCTTGGGCATTTGGTAACGAATTCTAAGTTTTTTCAAGCCTAACTTTTGCAAGCATGCATATATATATAGAGAGAGAGAGAGGAGAGAGAGAGGCCATGGAAAGTTTACTCTTCTGAGCGAGATATAGGCTTGGCCGCTTCTGCACTAATTTCTTCTTCTTCTTCTTTTTTGTTTTTTTGCTCCCAAGGATGAATATTGGAAAACAAATTTTTTTAGTGAGCTATTAGGATATGTGACGTAGTGCATTTCATGGAAGAACTCTTATGTCGCTTGATGAGAATAAGAATAAGCGCTACATGGTATAAGTTGGACTCCAACAACAGATTGATTGGTATTGTAATCTAGGAAACGACATCGAATTAGTGCTGTAATGTGACAACTCGATTACGTCCTTTAGGCTCTGACTTGATGGAAATTTGAGGAGGTTCGATTTCGAAGGATGTATGGAGTATCAATAGTTTTTAGAGCCAATTTAACAGTTTCTTAAATAGCCTGGTTATTTATTTTTTATGACTTAATTTGCATGAGCAGGGTTCGATAGATTTTGATAGGGTCAACCTGTTTATATATACAATGACTTTTCTTTAGTTCTGTTTTCAAATAAGCTTCGAGTATTCCTCGCTTAAAAATTCTACAATCATCGGTACAAAGATCGGTTGCCCCTACGGATGGGAACATTCATAGGGGCAATTTTAGTTTGCCCCTACGGTGGAAACATTCATAGGGGCAATTTTAGTTTGCCCCTACGGTTTCCACCGTAGGGGCAACAAATGTCCCTACGGATCCCACCGTAGGAACAGTTTTATAAAAATAATTAATAAAAAATAACATTTGTAAATGCCATTACGGCGCCGCAAAAAAAAACCCTGCGGTTTGAATAAAGTTGATATATTAAAAAAATAAAATAAATTACCAGATAATATTTTCCACGCTCATGTTCATTTCCCCCCAAAAAATTCCTCTTCCGTGCTTCTCCTCTCGTCGCCACCTCGTCGCCCTCCTCCCGTCGTCGCCGATCGCCGCAGCCACCCTCCTCATCACCCTCCTTCCCGTCGTCGATCACTTCCTTCATCAACGTCTCCCGATCATCAACATCTCCTCCTGTCCTCCGATCGTCGCATCCAACGACCTCCCCCTCTTCATCCGATCCTCCAGTGGCTGAGCCCTCCTCTGATCCTCCAGCGACCTTCTCCGGTCGATCCTCCGATCCTCCAGTGGCCGATTCGCCGACTCTATCCCCGCCGTCTAGCTTTCATCGCCGGCAAGCTCCAACTCCCCGTTCCATCTCCTCGAGCACCATCGCCCGTTCCATCTCCTCGAGCACCATCGCCCGTTCCATCTCCTCGAGCTCCATCGCCGAGTCTTTTTTGCTGTCTAGTTTCCATCGCCGGCGAGCAGTCATCGTCGCCGTCTCCGTCCAGTGCCCTAATTCTTTTCCAGGTAAGTAAAACCTTTTTATTTCATTTTTAAAAATCGATTTTAAAAGGAAGCAGAAGAAGTAGATGATGCTGATGATGATGATTGTTGGTGGGGGTGGTTATTTGGTGATGTTGATGATGATGGAGTTCATGGATAAGATTTGGATTAGAGTGATGAATATGGTAGATTTGGGTTAGGGTGAAGATTATGGTAGATTTGGGTTAATTAGGGTAATTTATATTAATAAGTGTTAGGGTTGGGTGATGATTATGGTTAGGGTTAGAGATATTTTGGGCTAATTAAATTAAATATGTTTAATTTGGGTTAGGATGATGATTAGGGTTAATTAGGTTAATTTGTTTTAATTAAGGTTAGGGATTGGGAACATGATAATAAAATCCGTTGGCTGTTGTGGTCGGTGGTGGGTGGTGGTGGCTGTTGTGGTCGGTGGTGGGTGGGTGCATGGCGGCTTTGGCGGCGGATGTGGTTTGGGGATGTGGGTGGCGGTGGTAGCGGCTGCGGTGGTGGTGGTGGGTGGTGGTGGTGGCTGCGCTGTAATTAGGTCTACGGTTAGGGTTAATTGAGCATAGGGTTAGGGTTAAGGTAGTTAGGGTTAATTAGGTTTAGGGTTAGGGTTAAGCTAATTAGGGTTAGAATTAAGGGTGGGGGTTATGATTATGGTATTTTAGTGTTAGTGTAAGTGTATATGTGTATGTGTGAGAGAGATAATGTTGATGATGATATGCATGTGTTTGTGTGTGTGTTTGTGATAATGATGATGTTGATCTCTCATATTAAACAAGGTCAAACTCTAATCTTAAACTTCACATCTGAACCAAATCTAAAATCATAAACATCACACCAGAACCAAATCTAAAATCTTAAACTTGATTAAGAAAACCCTTAATTTTAAAAAACTTTACCTAAATTAAATACTTAAAACCCTAAAAATTGAAACGTAAACGTAAAACCAATTAAAATTAAATCTTATAATAAGTGTATATATGATAATCGATGATAATATGAAATTTTCATATATTCATCGATAGTCATATGTAAAAATCAAAGCGCGACTTAGTCCCCGTCTATTGGTTAACATATGTTCGATGTTTGTCGTGACATAGAACTATACGAAGGTTGTTAAATATCGGACGATATCGTTCGGTGCTAACAACCGTCGTGTAGTCTATGTGACGAGAAAATTCAATCGTATGATAACTGATAGATTTGTCTAGTTTGGACAAGTTAGGAATGTATAAAGCAAACACTTGTATTCACTTTTGTTTTCATTCGTTTCGAATTATTTCGTCGGTACTTTTCCACTGGTTCTTCATATACAAAGATAGATTAGATGTCCATTTCAACATTGTTTCACAGTATTGAAATGATTATCTATTCTATTATAATGTACTCGAAGAACAGCGGGGAGGTGCTGCCGAAATTTACTCGAAACGGATGAAAGCACAAGCGAATGGGTGCCTGCTCTATACATTCTTAATGGAATAAAAGCCTTACCCCCGACAGCCGAAACATACACATACAATACGAATACACAACAAACACACACATGATTGGTGTGAAAAAGTGTTTTTGTAAAGTAACCGCAATCAATAACGGTGTTTCGAGTAGCTAGCCGAGATGAGTACGGGTCGTCCGTAGGGATGCGTGGAACTTTTAATCTTGCTTTAGACGAGTTGATTAGAAATAGGGGTGAGTGATTCTAGATCTATGTTGAACACGGATGTAGAGTATATAAGAAGAAGGCTTGTAGGGTTTGTTAGAATTTAGTAGTAATGAATGATTAAATAAAGATGACTCATTTTATCTTTTAATAGATTTAAAACTAGATCGATAGTGATGAATGAAGATTAGGGTTTTTGGAGGGAATAGGGTTCCCACTCTTAACTCTTATCTTTTCATTGACCTCTATTTATGTCTAGCCTTTACCAAAACAATTGTTAATCTGATCTCAAATCGCGGTCGAGACTATCAATAAATTGATAGCGCGCCCGATTAGGATGTTAACGATTCTTAATCATTTTATGTGGTAATAAATCTTGAAGAAATTTGATTAAGAATATTTGATATGATATGCATATTTTAATTACTAAATATCTTATAAATATTATATGCATGTATTTTCCTTCATAATATTAATTATAATATATAAACATATGGTAAGGAGTAAATGCAGATAAAACCACATATGCTCTATATTTATAATAACCACCTTTAAATATTTAAAAAAAGTAAGGAAAATATTATATCAAATGTGCAATATTTTCGACTGAACAAATACCCCCAAACTTAACTTTGATCGTCCCGAGCAAACTAGTTATTCAAGAGAGGGAGAAAAAAGAAAAAGAAAAAACCTAGCACACTTTCGTAGGCAATCACGATTGCATTGAGCACGTGCAACAAGCCGTTAAAGCTCTAGGTGTCTCTAGTAGGAGTGTTGTCTCCTGAGGGTTTTCAGCGGATTACACCCATAAATCCCATAATAAAAGAAAGAAAATAAAAGTTACGTACAAAGATAAGAACTATAAAAGAAAGAACTTAAAAATAAGAGTTTCCAACTACACCAGCTTTTCAGTTGTCATGAGCCCAATCTTAATGGTCGTGAAAAGATATTAGAAATCACGTCATCTCTCAATAAAATATCGCTTTTAGTCTTCCTCCATACTTTTTATCCAAATATTGATCATATACCCCTACGTGTGTGTAAAAGACATCCCTACACTTAGAGAATTCAATTCAAGCTATTATACTCTTGTCCATCTTCCTTAATACTTTTTAGTTGATGATTATTATCAGATGGAATTTCTCACACATTCTTCATGCGACCGTTAATACTTCTTGAGGTACTAACCGACCGATTACCAAATGTGCTCGTTTATTTAGACGTAATTCCTCGTCTTACAACACCTAAGGTTTAGCAGTGGCTCCTAAGGCATTAGGTGATAAAGCACCCTCGCTATATATTTTTATGATGCCTTAAGTAATTAAAAAACTAGTGTTCATTTTTTTTCTTCACCATTTTTTTATTTATATTTTTCTTTTTCTTCAAGGCTTTTAGACAAGAGTATTTCAAGGTATTCTTTACTATCCCAAGTTTCAAGATGTGTGCAAGTGCGTATAGTAGAGTATCAACGTTCAAATGTTTAGACTCAAGAATAGGGACTATTTTTCAGATTTATTTTTATCCTCAGATTAGTAATTTCCTTCATCTTACTAACTCTTGGGACAACGGCTCATAACTACCTATTACAAGCTTCGTTTAAGAAAACATCTAACTTTCTTGTTTTTCTCAAACTATTCATATCTTTCATATGTAATTTTTTTTCATTTTATAATCTTTTATTATCAAAAAATTTTGTGCTTATATTTATGATAATGCAAAATAATGCGTGAATAAGCACAAACCTTCCCCAAACCTGTTTGCAACAGCGTCCTCACTGATGTCTTCTGTCAAACTTAAAAAAACTTATATACTTGGGAGGAAAAGTTAGTAACGGGGACATAAATTAATGACAGTGAAAACCTCCCCTAAACTAATTTTTGGCTTACAATTTTGTAAAAAATTATTTTCTTTCAAGAGCCAAAATATTTTCTCACCCCCCAAACTTGAGTGAAACCGTATTAAGCATTTAAAATTATAAAGAGGGGGGTAAAGTTATTGGTCAATTTAAAGCTTTACAAAGACCGAAAGTCAACACCAACCATTCAAATATTTTATCGATATAACGCAGTGGTTGGTAGAAGATCATGTCACCTATAGACGTGAAGAAGTGGGGAGGAGATAAGAAGTGTAATAGAACGGGTTTACGTCTCGGTTTATAGAGATGAAATAGTGATGGTGGATTACTCGCATTCTCGTTCCGGATAAGAAGAAGGGGTAGCGGTTTAACTTCTTTGAGTGGGGGTTGATTCATCACAACGCCCATGTTTTCTAAGAATGCGAGTTCTTCAGCGAAGATTTCTTTAAAGCTTTCATCGATATCCCGAATAATAATCTCATCGGAAAGAACAGGATGATACTCGGACTCCATAAAAAGTTCATATTTAGTGTTAGATGTTGACCCGGACAGCTCGATAGAAGGGTCCATAAATGTATAATAAATAGCAGGGTCAAAAAATAACGTACTAGCGGAGTCAAGATCAATATCATGAAGCTGTTCAAATCTACTGTCGGAATCCATCCTTTCGACAGAACATACTTGAGTATAGGGTTCGGAGGGTTCACTTCCCAACTTGTAAATGTTAAGCTCAATTGACATCTTCCCGAAGGATAGGGTCATAGAACCGTTTCGACAATTGATTATTGCGTTGGAAGTCGCTAGAAAAGGCCGACCTAGAATCACCGGGATTTGGTTTCGGGAGTTTTCTACAGGCTATGTATCAATAACTATGAAGTCCACAGGGAATATAAATTTCCTGACTTTGATTAACACGTCCTCTAGCTCACCCCTAGGTTTGGTGATAGATCGATCGGCCATCCGAAGAGTGCATTGCGCCAGTTTTAACTCTCCGATGCCTAATTGCTCATAGACAGAATATGGAAGCAAGTTAACACTAGCACCTAAATCGAGTAGAGCACAATTGATATTTTTATCCCCAATAGAAATAGATATGGTAGGACTTCCAGGGTCCTTTCGTTTCTTGGGTATTTGTTGTGTAAAAGCAGTGCTTACATTACTCGCAAGGGAAAAAAATTTAGGCACTTGAATTTTTCTCTTACTAGTGCACAAGTCCTTTAGGATTTTCGCATAAGACGGAACTTGTTGAATAGCATCTAGGAGAGGAATATTTATGTTAACTTGCTTAAAAATTTTCACAATCTTCTCCATTTGTGGACTTGATTTGTTGCCCCTTAACCTATGTGGATAAAGGGCTTTATCAATAAGGGTTTGGTCCAACATTTGTGGGGATGGAATCGATCCCGGAATTGGAGTTGGGATCGTTTGAGGTTGACTCGAGGAAGTGGGTTGCGGGTTCGAATCTAGTGGAAAACGGAGAATAGGCACGGAAGAAGTTGTTGTATTAGACGGAGTAGGAGAAGAAGTAGAAGTCGAGGTATCATTAATATCATTGAAATCAACGTCATCAACATGTTCACCCACTTGGTTGTTCAGCAGTCTGCCCGATCTCAACGTGGTTACAGCACACACATTATGACTTTGTGAGTGGCCAGGATTCGGTAGAGGTTGAGATGGAAGTTTCCCTTTCTCTCTCGCACTCAGCGCGGCATTTAATTGTACAAGTTGTGCTTCTATCGATTTTATGCTTTCACCGTGGGAAGCGGTGTTTTGCACTAGAGTTTGGATAACAGACGTTAAATTAGCCGTCGTTTGTATAGATTGTTTAATGAATGTATCGAGTGCAGAGGATTTATCGGTACCGGCCGTTGGGAAAGAATTATTATAAGGATCAAAGTTGTTAGCCGGGTTTTGAAAAGGCTGTGGTTGAAAGGGGTGCTGACTCGGTTGTGGTGGTTGCTGTTGCTGTGGGGGAGGTCTTTGATAGTTGCTTAGGAACTGGTTTTGATTTTGAGTTTGGTTTTGATTCCAAGCAAAATTAGGATGATTCCTTCATCCCTGATTGTATGTGGAAGAATAAGGATCGTTTCTAGATCGTTGCTGAAAAGTAGCATTAGTTTATTCTTGACCTTGAAACAGAGGATTCAAAGGACACTTTTTCGTCAAATGTGATGGGTCGGAACAGTATCCATACATAGTTTTGGGGAGCATAACTTGGTTTAGGGAGGCAAACGATAATTTGTTTTCGATAGCGTCGAGTTTCTTTTGCATCGCTGCCATTTCGTATTTTACCGCGATGGAAACATCGAGCCGATGGATACCTGCCCTAGACGATATTGGTCTAACGCTTTCCCACTGTAAAGTTTGTTCAGCGAGATCATCAAGAAATTGCCAAGTTTCACCATCGTCTTTAGACATGAAATGGCATTGACAAATGGTTTCGAGCATCTTCTTTGTCACTGGATTAACACCCTCATATATAATTCGACACAGGTCTTATCTATTGATTCCGTGATGAGAGCATTGAACAAGAAGATCTTTAAACCGTTCAAAGTATTTCCAAAATGGTTCGTTGGGAAGTTGGGTAAACTGGTTAATCTCGCTTCGAACACGTACGATCTTATGATTGGGATAAAATTTCTTAAGAAATGCTACAACGAATTCATCCCATTTGGCAATAGAGTGTGCTGCAGTGTTATAAAGCCATTTTTCTGCTAGATCGTACAAGGTAAAAGGGAGAAAACGTAATCTCATAGTATCCACTGAAAGTTGTGTAGTGCCCATCATTGCGCATACATTTTCGAATTTGGTTATAAAAATGTATGCGTCTTTAGACTCAAGCCTGTAAAATTTGGGCAACAGATTGATGAAGTGGGGTTTAATTTCAAAATTATCCCCATTGCCTGGTGGAATAGATAGACAAGTAAGAAGAGAACCGCGTATCGGGTGGCATCTCTCTTGGAGAGAGATGCGTGGTGGATTCTGCACACCTACGGGTGGTAGCAGGGGTGTGTTGGTAAAATCTGATGGAGAACCGTCCATTTCGGTCGATGTGGTGGGTGGAGGGGAAAAAGAAAATGAACAAGTACCGACTACGGAGTCGATAGCAGAAAAGCGGATAAGACGGGCACTAGAATCCCGTGCCCAGCCGAGCATGCACTAAGCGGGTTTAGCGCACGTGGCAGCGTGTGAGAACACTTTTAAAATGGTTTGTTTTGAAAAGTGTCGGACATGAGACAAATCACACAAAAAATGCACAATCAACCCTAGAACTAAGGTCGCTTAGGTCAAGTCACTAGACCGCTCCTAGACTTCCAAAGCACAAGTCGCAGGATCAATCCTCTATCATCTCTTTATTACTCTTGTGGCTAGGTAAGTGCCAGGTGTAGGGTGTTTTTCGTCACCCTATTAAGATGGGAATACGCGCGCGCTTGTCAAGCGTACTACAGATTCCCCCTGCCTAGGACAGGCAGGGGTTTATTGATTATGGGGATTCGAATCTCTGGTAGCCGCGGACAAAGCTACCGTTAATTACCCCTCGCCTTTGGAGCGAGAGAACCTCCGATTGACGGGTCAAACTGGCCATGCGAACTCGATGTGCATTGTACGTATATTTTGAAAGGGTTTTGGATATATCAGGGGCCCCACAGATTGGGTGGTGGCAAATACGTATATTTTCGTAACGGGGATGTGTTTCTGGTGTGGAGTGCATGAAAAATGAGGGGTGAGGAGCATCTTAAAGACGCGTGCATGGCACGTGAGCGCTGGGCGCCCACGGGTCACGTGCCTGGCGTGTGGGCGCTTGGCGCCCATGGGTCATGTGCCTGACGCGTGGGTGCTTGGCGCCTGCGGGTCACGTGCCTGGTGCATGAGCGCTGGGCACCAGTGGGTCACGTGCGCAGCACGCAACCGCTGGGCGCTAGCGGGTCATGTGTGCAGCACGCGATCGCTGGGGGATGAGCGCCCGTGGGTCGTGTAAGGTGCACATGGGCGCTTAGTGCCCGCAGGTCACGTAAAGCGCACATGACCGCTGGGCGCCCACAGGTCACGTGCGATGCCCGCGACCGCTTGGCGCACGCGGGTCACGTGTGCGGCACGCGACTGCTGGAAACACTAGCGGAAAAGGGCTTAGCCCCTGGGTTTGGAGTTGAACTCCCAAGGGGTTTATGTATAGATTTGGAGTTAAACTCCTAAAAAGTGGTTTGATTTATGGAGTTAAACTCCAACAGATCTTGAATGGAGTTAAACTCCTAGAAATTTTTGGATCTTCTTTTGATCCTCGGATCCTCCTGGAATGGGATTTTCGGAGATGGGTATCCTTCTTCCTTTCTGTTGGCTAGATCTTGGGAGGAAAAAGGGATGTAAGACTTAAAATCTCCCCTTTTAGGGATTTGATGGCAGATCCGACCCCCTTTCAGGGGTTTTATGGTAAAAAGCTATTTATTTTTGAAAGAAGAAGAGTTAAACTCTTGATTTAATTCAAAAAGGAGAAGAAGGTTTTAGAACCTTGAGGAAGGAGAAGGAGACACAGATCCTAATTTTTGGGGAGAATGAATTATTCCTTTTTATTTCATTGTCATGATTCCTTATATAGGTTTACACATTTATATGTAGCCCCCTGGGCTTTACAAAATGCCATTTTTCTCATCCCATGTCTCATGTGCTCATTTCTTTTACACATGAGCCATGGGCTTTACAAAAATTTGGCTTTATGCCCATAAAGATTACATCAAAATTATTTATTACATGATTTTGATTTTGGCATGGGGGAGGCAGGCCGCAGGGCTCGATTTGGGCATGAGCCTACTTAAGCTGGGCTTGGGCCCACTTACTTGGGGTTGACTTTGATTTTGACTTGGTCAACCGAGGTGCAATTTTTGACCCCAACAAAGTGCCCCCCATCAATAAATGCACACCACATATGTGAGTCATGTGCATGAAATTGATGGATCTTCTTTCGCGTGGAGGCGACTTGCTTAGGTTCCTACTTTTTGGGAAGCTGGCACTGCCCTTCTTACGACATGGAAGGTCGATGCTTGACATGTCCCCGAGACGGAGTGTCCATGATTGATGTTTCTCCGGTATGGAGTGATTTGGTTCCCGCTTTTTTTTCGGAAGCTGGCACTGCCCTTTTTACGACATGGACGGTTGAGACGGAGTGTCTGTGGTAGACGTTTCCCCGGTACGGAATGATTTGGTTCCCGCTTTGTGGGAAGCTAGCACTGCCCTTTTTACGACATGGACGGTCGACGTTTGCCGCGTCTGCGAGACGGAGTGTCCGTGGTAGACGTTTCCCCAGCACAGAGTGATTTGGTTCCCGCTTTGTGGGAAGCTGGCACTGCCCTTTTTACGACATGGACGGTCGACTCTTGACGCGATTCCGAGTCAAAGCATAATTCCCACAGGGAAGGCAGATACACCGAGGCAAAGCATGAGTTTCGACACGGGGTACACTCTGAGACGAAGCATGATTCCGACGCAGAGCTTGTTGAGTGACTTGATTCCGAAATGGAGCATAATTCCAACGGGGAGGTCACTAGCTGATTCCGAGCCGAAGCATAATTCCGATAGGGAAGACAGATACACCGATGAGAATCATGATTTCGACACGGGGTACACTCTGAGACGAAGCATGATTCAGACGCAGAGCTTGCTGGTTGACTTGATTCTGCGACGGAGCATAATTCCGATGGGGAGGTCACTGGTTGATTCCGAGCCGAAGCATAATTCCGACAAGGAAAGTCATTGCATCCCTTTTTGTAACTTGGACGGTCGGCACTGGATTTGACTTGCTGATTTGAGGTGATTTGGGTTGACATCAGTATCGCTACACTGGAATATGGTACCAGAAGCGAATCATCATTTACCATGAGAGGATTAGGGGATTTTGGTTTTGGTTTGGCATCAGCACCGCTTACACTGGAATATGGTACCAGAAGAGAATCATCATTTACCATGAGAGGATCTCCCTTGTTTCCAGTTTAACGACTTAGGGGTCATCTGTTCCCAGTTTAACGACTTAGAGGTCATCTGTTCCCAGTTTAAAGACTTAGGGGTCTATTGGATCGGAAGCTTGGAATTTTGGGGTAGGGGTCGGCATCAGCGTTGCTAACACTGTGTTAGTGTATATGCCCTAGAGGCCATTACTGTATCATACTAGTTTGTATATTACTTAATGGAAGCTTGGGATATTCACAGTTATATAGACAGTCTTGCTCAAAATGGTAGTATGCTACTTGGTTTGTTTCTACTTTAATGTGTGTATGTGTTTTTTTAGCATATCGCTTATACATATTAGTAGAGCCCTTAGGATCTTTGCTTGATTACCAGCGTTGTGATGGCAGTCACACTTGTGCGGGCTGGGTAATCTACTAGCACATCCTTATACAGGTCCTTAGTCGTAGGATTATCGAGACATGGCATCGATACTCCGGAGTAGACTAGCGTATACGCTACTCATCCCAGCAGGGGAGATGGTCTGTCCCATAGCCATTAGTACGTCGTACTGGAGATAGTATGCGGGTGCTCGATAGGTTACGAGTACACTGGACAGGACTCGTTGAGAATTGTTAGTTGGTACTATACCTATCGTCAGATAACAGTTCCCAGGTGACAGGAGTACAGCTTAGTCCGTCGACTTGACACTGCTACTTCGCCTCAGGTGTGTTCCCACTGTACTTTGATTACTACCCTACCATGGCTCAAAGGAGTCATGCAAACAGGTAGTAGTTGGGTGCAGTCCCGAAGCACTTGGAGGCAGTAGCGGTTAGACAAGATTCATCTCTCCCGGTATTGGAGGTTGATATCGCGCTGTGTCTGGGAGAGCCATTACACAAAGTCCCTGGCCAAGGCAAGCAAGATTTACTGGTAGTGTTTCCAGTAGTTTCTCAGGGTGTTCTGGGCTACACTCCGGCATGATTTATACCGCTATTAGGGGTCTGACGTTTACCGCCCCTAGGTCCGACATGCGATACTCTTAGACGAACAGACCGGACTGTACGGAGATTGTCACATTCAGGCTCAGTAAGAGTTCAGATGGGTTTACCTCATCGGCCTTCTTATCGGCATCTACCTGGGGACCATTACGTACAGCTAGTGCCGCTTGCGGTCTGTGGTTAAACCCACTGCCAGCATAGTGTCGAGTCTTTAGAGTCCCTCACAGAGAGTTTCCCTGCACTGGGCAAAAGGTGTAGAGGCCGTATGGTTTTACGGCAGGGCTACGATCACTTACATGCACTTGTGCTCGTATGATGTTCGGGCAGACAATACTAGTGGGCTTTGGTTTAAGCCGGATCCTAGTATTGTACAGATGAATTAGTTTTGTCTTCTGTGTATTCGTATTCTACGGAATGCGGATGTGGGTGTATATGTACGGTTGTGAGGAGCGAAGAAGAAGTTGCCTCATTAGGGTTTCGACCATTGACTTGGTCAAAAACCATTATGAGGTGGGGAAAATGTTTATTAATCTTTTTAATGACATTTGTGTTATGGCTAATTGGTTTGACCATTTGACCTTGCTTGACCATTTGACCTAGTTGACTATTGTTGACTTAGATATTTTGAGAGCACTAGATCCTTCTTATTCATTTGGATTTATTTTGAGATGATAATGGTCAAATCAAGTAGCCATCACACATTATCATGATAAAAGATTAGTGAATATATTTTCTATGGATCATTATCTCTTTGGCTTTCTCTCTCATCCAAAAGAAAGCTCCCATTGTTCTTCTTCTTCCTCCTCTCTAGATTTTTCTATAGCTCTCATGTGTTGAGAAAAATAGAAACTAAATAGGCAAACAAATCCATCCTCTTCCTCTACATCACCTAGGACATCAAGAGTAGCAAACTTGTTGCCCTAGTTACCTCGGCTTGAGGTGGAGCTCGGACTATAGACTCTCAGGTGGATCGTCTTCGACTCAAGGAGGTCGTGGAGGTGACCAAGATCCGGATCGATTCTCGGAGCTCACTTAGACGAGGAGGATAGCGGAGGGAAGAACCGAAGGACCGTTTTCGTGATGTATAATCTTCGTATCATAATAGATTAAACCTCGGTAGTTCCATTAGTAATGGTTTGGAAAAGATCCTTTAACTTTAGTCTATGTTGCTATATAAGAAAGTTTCGATTTTTACTTGTTCCGCCTCCTCGCTAGCATGCGGGGTGAGCGACATAGACTTACAGTGGTATCAGAGCCTAGCTAAACCATCACTAACAGTTTAAATGACAGTTAAAACTACGAAAACGAAACAACCCAAAAACAACGAACCCAATATTGAAGTTTCTGTCGAAATTTTAATGAACTCTGAAAAATATTTAAACATGTACAGAGTCATCTTTGAACAGTAAAAAGGCCACAGAACAAAATTGGGACATTTCCTCACTGGGGGGGCCGACCACATAGCCTGTAATTCCGGCCAGGCCGGTTTTTGTATGGTGGAAATGCTTCAATTTTTGTATTTGGCTTTTGGACTTATATCTTGGGTTTCAGGAGTTGTTTGCTTTCGCCGGTTTTGACTTTACTGAAAGTTAATCACTGTAGCACTGCGGGTGTTTCGAAGTCGTAACTTTAACGTCGTTTAATGTTCTATCTTTGTGAAATGATATATGTACTGAACATCTACTAATCGCTATACGTCGATTAGTAGGGGTTGTGCATATCTGTGATCTGTGATGTTAGTTTGTGGATATGAACTTGTTGGATCGTCGTGATGAATAGCCGGGGATGTGAGATGAGGGTTTTCATTTTTCATTCAATGTAATATTTGTAATTTGATGTAATATTATTTCATGGTTGCACATCCGGGTTGAGGTTGTAGCCACCATTGTATATTATTTCTTTTACTATTTTTGCTCCTAGGATAGACCCAAGGTGGGGTGCACAAACTACCGGGTATTTTGAAGTGCTGAGTGGCTTACTCACGGTGTTGAGGGAGGCTACTTCACTTCGGGTATTTGGCGGGTAGTTTGCCGCACCCGTAGGGGTCTAGGGTGGGGTATGGCTATTCATCGCGACCGTGTAATCCGTCTTTCGTTGCAGGCTCAAACGAAACGCGGATTCTTAGCATATCCAATGTGTTCATTTGTGATCTGGAATGGCTATCATTGCATCTGAAGAATGTATATATCTATATATGACATCTAGTAGGCGTTGCTTATTTTTTGCATCTGCGCTAGTCCAGCCCTCGCTTTGTCGTTAGTTAAGTAACCTAACGGGTGATGACGGGGCCCAGTGGCGAATGCGGATGGCATAAGCGTACGTCATATTTTCGTTGTTTTCTGCAATGGTAGGATTGAATTGACGGGACGCATTATATTAATGCAAAGAAAACAAACCAAAGCTGAATCGTTGGAACAATTTCAAAACCACTCGGTTTTTTCAAAACAGAAAAACTTTTAAAAACGCGGAGCTTAAACCACTCCTTTTAAAACCTATCAAGGTTCCTTCGATTATATCAAGTTCACTACGTTCACGGTTTCGCCAAAACCATTCGTAGCCCTCCGTCATTTCATATGTGTATTCAATAGTATTCAAGCTATGTTTGTTGACCTTCGTCAAGGCATAGTGATTGGTAGCTGTTGGGTGTTCATATGTAGCATAGATAGATGCGTTGGTTTGGGACAGTCGTATTACCTTGTTGACCTTCGTTAAGGGTATATACGGGTGGGTTCAAATTGACCTGGACAATGATGAGTATAACTTGACATGTGACTTATGATTTGTTGACCTTCGTCAAGGTCATAAGAGCATGGGGCAAAAATCCATATCGGGAGTTTCTAAGGAAATTAAAACTTGCTAGTGCTGCATACCATTTGGAGTTTGATAATGTTGGTAGGATTCCTTCATCATTATCACACAATGATATTTAGATCCCGATCCTACTGTGAGTATCCGCTACTCCTCGGGAGATTTTTTCACTTAACGATCAATGCTATAAACCAAGTAGGTATCTAGAACAGTGTTAGCGGGGCTATGCCTCCAGGGAAAAGAGGCTATTTAATTAAGGAACTTCGCGAAAGCGTCGTAAAACCTCCCTCGAAGTACCGACACTAGCCTGGCTGAACGGTTAAGCAAGTATTGTACGGTGAGATTAATCCTGACTAATTCTTCTTTTATGGTTTGAAGAAGGATTCGAGAAACAGTGGGAGCCATCCTGTTTAGATAAATTAAAAACCAATCTAAACTTGCAAGAGCATCATGCTAAGTGTTTTCTTCTCTCTCTCTTAATTGCAGTGACCCAGTGACCAGACATAGGTTACATCTAGATAATAAAATGACTGAATCTGACTGTAATAACTGGCAAAGGTCTGTCCAGATGTCCATTACCCATGAAAAACTTGGACACCTCTTCACTAATCAAACCCCTGCCGTCTCAGGACCAGTTTCCATCGTCACGGATACTGATATTCGTAAGACATCGGAAAAAGACTGTACGAATGCCAAGTGCCTCGTGTTGGCCTCAGTTGATGGTACATACCAGAGGCAGCACGAGAAGATGGACTTAGTTTCTGTCATCCTCCATAACAAAGATTTATATGGAGAGCAATCTCGTATCGCAAGATATGAGACCTCGAATGAATTGCTTCAAGCGAGGTTGGCTGTCGGGTTATCTATAGGGGACAACGTCCTTACAGAGACTAGCTATATTGATGAGCTCACAGACCTGAAGACCACGTTGAAGAACATGTCAAATACTGACTTGATTCTACAGTCTTTGCCCTCTACTTACACCCTGAAGGAAACCAGGGAAGTAGAAGGAAAGGGAAGGGCAAAAGTTTCGGGACTAGATATGGTAAAGGAGGGACGTTCCTATTGTTACGGGAAAGGACATTGGCAGAGGGATTGCAGGGCTAGCAAAGCCAGTAGCCAGGATTCGAAGCATGTTGTGGCTTCGGCTTTGGGTGTGTTTGTAATAGAAAACTGTATGTCAATTAACTCCACTTCCTAGGTACTAGATACTGGATCAGGATCTCATATCTGTAATTCATTACAGGCTTTGAGAAACCGTAGAGTTATCAGGGTAGGTGATATGACTCTCAGAGTTGCGAATGGAATAAGCATGAACGCTGAATCCGTAGGGGAATATCACCTAGGATTGACAAGTGGGCAGATATTAATTCTACGTAACTGTTTATATGTACCTAGTCTAGCATGTAATATCATATCTGTATCCTTACTCTCTAAGGAAGGATATGATTTTACTTTTGTAAGCGATGTGGTCCACATCCACCTAAATCAAGTTCTGATTGGGTCAGGTACATTAGAAAACGGAATATACGTATTAAATCAAGATCAGGTTTTCAGTGTCCAGAACACACTTAAAAGAAAGTCTCCGGAAACAAATCAGGCTTTCTTATGGCATTGTAGACTGGGTCACATCAATGAGACACGGTTAACAAAGTTACATAAAGAGGGATATTTGAATCCGTTCGAGTATCAGTCTTATGCTACTTGTGAATCTTGTCTCATGGGAAAGATGATAAAGACACCATTCACTGGACACGGAGTAAGAGCGAGCGAGCTCTTGGGACTCATACACAGTGACGTGTGTGGTCCAATGTCTACACATGCGCGAAGTGGTTATTCATACTTCATTACTTTTACGGATGATTTCTCTAGGTATGGACATCTCTTCCTGATGAAGCATAAATCCGAGGCCTTAAATTCCGGGAATACAAGAATGAAGTGGAAAAACAAACAGGCAAAAGTATCAAGACACTGAAATCTGATCGAGGTGGTGAATACATGAGTGCCGAGTTTCTGGGCTACTTAAAAGAGAATGGGATTCTCTCTCAGCTTACTCCTCCATATACACCACAACACAATGGTGTATCGGAATGGCGGAATCTAACCCTATTAGATATGGTTCGTTCCATGATGAGTAAGGCTGAGTTACCGCGATCTTTCTAGGGTTATGTACTCGAAACAGCTGCATATCTTTTGAACAAGGTTCCAACCAAGACTGTGCCTACCACACCATATCAGATGTGGAGTGGGAAGAAACCCTGTCTTAAGTATCTTAAGACATGGGGATGTCCAGCTTTTGTAAAGAAGCAGCATGCGGACAAGCTCGAAGCACGCTCAGTACTGTGTAAGTTTGTGGGATACCCCAAGAACTCCAGAGGGTATCTTTTCTATTCCGCAGAAGAACAAAAGGTTTTTGTTTCTCAGCATCCTCACTTCTTGGAAACTGAATTTTTAGAAAATCAGATAAATGGGAGCGCAATAGAATTGGAAGAAATTCCAGAACCACAAGCTATTACTGAAAGATTGGTAGAACCAGAGATTTCAGAAGAACCGGACATTCCAGCGCCACTCCGTAGGAGTAGTAGGCAGTCTCATCCGCCCGAGAGATACTACGGTTTTCTCATAGACGGGGATCGAGAGGATTGCATCATTCAAAATGATGAGCCTACTAGCTTCCAGCAAGCCATTCAGAGCGTTGACTCAGTAAAATGGCTGGATGCAATACGGACCGAAATGGAGTCCATGTACACCAACAAAGTTTGGACTTTGGACATTGCTCCAGAAGGGGTAAAACCCGTACGCTGCAAATGGATCTTCAGAAAGAAGATTGGTGTAGATGGGCAAGTTGAAACATATAAAGCTAGACTTGTTGCAAAGGGTTTTCGACAAAGACCTGGTTTGGACTATGACGAAACCTTTTCTCCAGTGGCTATGCTTAAATCCATTCGGATCCTTCTTGCCATTGCTGCCTTCCACGATTATGAGATCTGGCAGATGGACGTAAAGACGGCTTTTCTAAATGGTAATTTGGAAGAGTGCGTCTATATGGATCAGCTGGAGGGTTTCATTCAGAATGGGAGCAGCGGTAAAGTGTGCAAGTTGCTTAAGTCCATTTATAGACTAAAGCAGGCATCGCGGAGTTGGAACATCTGCTTTGATGATACTGTCAAAGAATTCAACTTTATCAAAAATCCAGATGAACCATGCATTTACAGTAAGATTGTAGGGAGAACTGTGGTATTCCTCGTCTTGTACGTGGATGATATTCTCTTAATAGGAAATGACATTCATATGCTACAGTCATTCAAAGGATTCTTGTCACAGAGGTTCTCCATGAAGGACCTGGGCGATGCCAACTACATTCTGGGGATCTAGATCTATCGTGATAGATCTAAGAGGATGTTGGGACTTTCGTAGTCCAGGTACATCGACATCATACTGAAACGATTCAATATGGAAGATTCAAAGCGCGGTAACTTACCGGCTTGTCATGGAATCACCCTATCTAAAGAGACGTCTCCAAAGACTGATTTGGAAAGGGCTCGCATGTTATCTATACCCTACGCATCTGCGGTAGGCTCTATAATGTATGCGATGTTGTGTACTAGACCAGATGTAGCATACGCACTGAGTGTTGTAAGCCAGTATCAGTCTGACCTAAGGGAGAAACAATGGATAGCAGTAAAGAACATTCTCAAGTACCTGAGAAGGACTAAGGAGATGTTCTTGGTGTATGGCGGAAAAGACCTCCAGATCGAGCCCTTTGCCGACTCTAGCTTCCAGAGTGACAAGGATGACTCCAAGTCCATGTCGGGTTATGTCTTTACCCTCAATAGAGGGGCGGTTTGCTGGAAGAGCTCCAAGCAGGAAACCGTTGCTGACTCAATGATGGAAGCGGAGTACATAGCTGCTTGCGATGCCGCAAAGGAAGCTGTCTGGATGAAGAAGTTCCTCACGGAGCTTCAGGTGGTTCCTACCATTGTTGATCCAATACCGCTGTATTGCGACAACAACGGCGCTATAGCTTTAGCGAAGGAACCCAGGTCTCATCAGAAGTCTGGACACATTTTGAGGCGGTACCACCTGATCAGGGAGATCATAGATCGCCGGGAGATCGAGGTGAAGAGAGTAGATTCGGAGAATAACACTGCAGATCCACTCACGAAGGCAATACCCCAGACTCAGTTCGAGCGGCTGATCGAGATGATAGGTCTTCGATATGCCAGTACATGGCCCTAGTGCAAGTGGGAGATTGTTAGTGTATATGCCCTAGAGGCCATTACTGTATCATACTAGTTTGTATATTACTTAATGGAAGCTTGGGATATTCACAGTTGTATAGACAGTCTTGCTCAAAATAGTAGTATGCTACTTGGTTTGTTTCTACTTTAATGTGTGCATGTGTTTCTTTTAGCATATCGCTTATACATATTAGTAGAGCCCTTAGGATCTTTGCTTGATTACCAGCGTTGTGATTGCAGTCACACTTGTGGGGGATGGGTAATCTACAAGCACATCCTTATATAGGTCCCTAGTCGTAGGATTATCGAGACTGGGCATCGATACTCCGGAATAGACTAGCGTATACGCTTCTCATCCCAGCAAGGGAGATGGTTTGTCCCACAGGCATTAGTACGTCGTACTGGAGATAGTATGCGGGTGCTCATTAGGTTACGAGTACACTGGACAGGACTCGTCGGGAACTGTTGGTTGGTACCATACCTATCGTCAGATAACAGTTCCCAGGTGACAGGAGTACAGCATAGTCCGTCGACTTGACACTGCTACTTCGCTTCAGGTGTGTTCCCACTGTACTTTGATTACTACCCTACCACGGCTCAAAGGAGTCGTGCAAACAGGTAGTAGTTGGGTGCAGTTCCGAAGCACTTGGAGGCAGTAGTGGTTAGACAGGATTCGTCTCTTCCGGTATTGGGGGTTGATATCGCGCTGTGTCTGGGAGAGCCATTACACAAAGTCCCTGGCCAGAGCAAGCGAGATACTAATAGTGTTTCCAGTAGTTTCTCAGGGTGTTCTGGGCTACACTCCGGCACGACTTGTACCGCTATTAGGGGTCTGACGTTTACCGCCCCCTAGGCCCGACATGCGATACTCTTAGACGAACAGACTGGACTGTACGGAGATTGTCACATTCAAGCTCAGTAGGAGTTCGGATGGGTTTACCTCATCGGCCTTCTTATCGGCATCTACCTGGGGACCGTTACGTACAGCTAGTGCTGCTTGCGGTCTGTAGTTAAACCCACTTCTAGCGTAGTATCGAGTCTTTAGAGTCCCACACAGAGAGTTTCCCTACACTGGGCAAAAGGTGTAGAGACCGTATGGTTTTACGGCAGGGCTACGATCACTTACATGCACTTATGCGCGTATGATGTTCGGGCAGACAATACTAGTGGGCTTTGGTTTAAGCCGGATCCTAGTATTGTACAGATGGATTAGTTTTGTCTTCTGTGTATTCGTATTCTACGGATTGCGAATGCGGGTGTGTATGCACGGTTTTGAGGAGCGAAGAAGAAGTTGCCTCATTAGGGTTTCGACCATTGACTTGGTCAAAACCATTATGAGGTGGGGAAAATGTTTATTAATCTTTTTAATGACATTTGTGTTATGGCTAATTGGTTTGACCATTTGACCTTGCTTGACCATTTGACCTAGTTGACTATTGTTGACTTAGATATTTTGAGAGCACTAGATCCTTCTTATTCATTTGGATTTATTTTGAGATGATAATGGTCAAATCAAGTAGCCATCACACATTATCATGATAAAAGATTAGTGAATATATTTTCTATGGATCATTATCTCTGTGGCTTTCTCTCTCATCCAAAAGAAAGCTCCCATGGTTCTTCTTCTTCCTCCTCTCTAGATTTTTCTATAGCTCTCATGTGTTGAGAAAAATAAAAACTAAATAGATAAACAAATCCATCCTTTTCCTCTACATCACCTAGGACATCAAGAGTAGCAAACTTGTTGCCCTAGTTACCTCGGCTTGAGGTGGAGCTCGGACTATAGACTCTCGGGTGGATCGTCTTCGACTCAAGGAGGCCGTGGAGGTGACCAAGATCCGGATCGATCCTCGGAGCTCACTTGGACGAGGAGGACAGCGGAGGGAAGAACCGAAGGACCGTTTTTGTAAGGTATAATCTTCGTATCACAGTAGATTAAACTCAGTAGTTCCGTTAGTAATGGTTTGGCAAAGATCCTTTAACTTTAGTCTATGTTGCTATATAAGAAAGTTTCGATTTTTACTTGTTCTGCTTCCTCGCTAGCTTGCGGGGTGAGCGACATAGACTTACACACTGAAGCACAGGTGCTAGGAGCAATTCATCATTTGCCTTTGCATGTTGGGAAGCGATGGCTTAGGAGACAGGTTTAGGTCCCTATCACCTAAGACTTTTCAATTTTATGAGCCGTAAGGGTCCCATAAAAGTATTCTCGCTACGAGTCGAAAGGATCTCGTAGGTGTACTTTCCCCTTAGGAGTCGTGGAGACTCCCAAGTGTGTTTTTCCTTCATGGGTCGTAAGGATCCCACGAAGGTGTTTTCTTACGAGTCGAGAAGATCTCGTAATTTTGTTCTCCTCATGTATCGTGAGGACACATGAGTGGGTCTTCCCAAATGGAGCATAATTCCAAGGGCGGAGACCGGCCGCTGGACTGATGATTGCGGTGGGGTATGGGTATGATGAGAATTATTTGAGCCCGTGGATTGTATACGGCAGTCAGTTCGGGGACCAACCTTAGGGCTGGGAGAATTTTGGGATTTTGTTGGCGTCTGTATAGTTGCACTGGAATATGGTACCAGGAGCGACTCATCATTCGCCGTTGGGACATTTAGAGATTTGAAATTTTGGTTGGCGTCTGCATCACTGCACTGGAATATGATACCAGGAGCGACTCATCATTCGTTATTTAGGATTTGGATTTTGGTTGGCGTCTGCATCGCTGCACTGGAATATGGTACCAGGAGCGACTCATCATTCGCTATTTGGAGATTTTTTGTATTTTACCGCGATTGCTCTATCATTTCAACTTTTCTTATCGCGAAGGTCGTGATTGCCCTATCATTTCGGCTATTCATTCGCGGTTGCCCCATCATTTCGGCTGTTTATTTTCATTTTTATTTTACTTGCTGATTTTTATTGCGAGTTGCCCCATCATTTCGGCTTTTTATTTATTTATTTTATTTAAACACCTTTTTTTTACACACATTTTTTTTACATTCCCAGTTTAACGACTTAGAGGTCGATTGTTCCCAGTTTTAACGACGGGGTGATCGTCGGTTTCTAGTTTAACGACGTGGTGGTCAATTGTTTGCTTATCCCAGCTCCTCGAACTTTGATCTTGGCGGAGCTGTGTTGATGACCGTAACTCTGTGGCTTGTCGGTACATCTGATGACTGTAAGGCTTTCCCAAGTCTGTATTGGTTCTCCACCCAATCTTTAAAAACATAGCAGTCTTCAATGGTATAACTCACCATTCTATGATATGGGCAGTATATGCGATTGCCGGTCATGTTCATTTTATATGGTCTCTTTGGAATAGGCAGTTGCAGACCGTTGTTTATGGCGTCCACGAATATTTCGCGGACTTTATCCCTCCTGAAGGAGTACACTATCTTCTTTCTCTCCATTAGAGTAGGTGCCCTTACTGACGCTGGTCCTTGAGGCCGATCAGTCATTGGTTCACCTGCTGTCCGCTTTTACCATTCAGGGTATGTATCGGAGAGACTGGAAGCTGATCGCGGCCATTTTTCGCAAAAGTGTTCCGCTCTTGGGCTGGAGGGAGTATCGATTAGCTGCTTCCGGATATCAATCCCTAGCTCATGAACCAAAATTTGATTTTGCTGTAATTGCAATCGGGCGACTTGAGTCGTGAGACATGCCCTGACGTTTGCTAGCTCGTCGACTTTGGAATGGACCTTGGCCATCTTCTTGTCCCTGTCCTGAAGCTTCTTTTGAAGCCATTGGAATAATGCTTGTTCTATAGTCCCGGGTATGACAACGGGGTCATCCTTACCGCATGAGCTTGATTAAGCAAGAACCACGGGTTCCTTCGGCTCAATGACCTGAGCGGGCTCTTCATCATTTGGATCGAGCCTGTGTTGGATGGCAACAACCGCGTCATTGTCATGGCTATAAAGTGTAGGAGGACTTGTTCCTCTGAGCTCCATCATGTAGACCGTATGGGTTGTGTACCCGTCTATTTCTTCTTCATTGGCAATATTGCTCGTTTGGCTCTTAGCTTGTTGCCTTGGTCCACTCTTTTTAGGGAAAGGCAGATGTCTGAGAGAATCAGGTTCCCGAAGGACTTCGGTCTCCGTTTGTATGAAATTGGTGGTCGCCGCTTGACTGTTTGTTAACACGCTAGGGGACAGTGATATTTCTCCTGCCTTATATTGTTTCTCGATCCAATCCTTGAAGATGCAACAGTCTTCAATAGTGTGTCCCAGCACTCGGTGGTATGGGCAAAAGTTGGGATGATCAGTCATGTTCGCTTCATTTAGCCTTTTTGGTTCTGGTAGCCGCAGGCAATTCTTCAGAGCATCTTTAAATATTTTATGGACCTTGTCTCTTCTGAAAGAGTAGACCTTATTTCTCCTTTCCTCCAAAATTGGCTTTTGGGGTTTGTTAGCCTTCTCTCCGCCCGCTCTCTGCCTAATAAGAGAATCGGTGCTGTTGGAACTTTCGCCTTTTCGGTTGTCGTCCCTCCAAAGTTTCGGTCTGTTTGTGAAGTGAAGATCCTGAGTGGACTTAGGCTTTGAGCGTTCCAACATTTGGACCTTCTTGGTCAGCTCTTGGAATGTTTTAAGGCCTGCGGTGCACAGAAAAGGTTTCATCCAGTCCTTCAGATTTTCTATAAGAAGACTGACGGATTGGTCTTACTCTAACGGCGGTTCACATTTAACACAGAGATTGCTCCATCAGACTATAAAATCTGTGTTGCTTTCGTTGTTCTTTGGCTTGGTCCTTACGAGGTCAGCAATGGTAATCTTATCGCTGACACTCATGAACCTTTGTCGGAACAAAGATTCCATTTGCACGAAAGTAGTGACGGAGTCATCCGGCATGCTCGCGTACCAGTCGAAAGCGATATCAGTTAAGCTATTAATGAACTGGCGGAGGAGAAGAGCATCATTTCCCCCAGTATTCCCGCACGAGGCTTTAAAGTGGGCGATGTGCTGATCCGCATTTCCCGTCCCATCAAATCTTCCGAATTTGGGGATGACATAGCCGCTAGGAAATTCTACCAAATCATACTGAGCAAGATATGGTCTCCCACCACTGCTGATATCTTTTTGCGCTTCGGCTTCGGCTACCAATGTTTTGACTTTGTCGGCAACCAAATACCTGATTTGATCTTGAGTTAGCGGGCTACTGTCATCGGTAGCCAAGACATTTCCCGAGATAGGATGCGACTGACTTTCATGCGGTCCACCCACCTTTGGATATGAGGGAACAGGCATTGGCTGCCTCGGGACACCGTTTCTCGGTTCATGAGCAGAGCCCTGCGCTTGATTGGGCGGCTGAGAGGCAAGTCGGGCCGTGAGCTGCATCACGACATTTTTCAAGTCGTCAATTTTGGAGTAAAGTTTGGCCATATTCTTGTCTTTACTTCTGAGCTATTTTCGGAGCTCTTGGAGAAGTTGCTGCTCTGCGTTCTTAGGACGGAAGATTAGCCCCTCTTTGCTTTCTGAGCCCGACTCCTCATGAACCGAGTGATCTCTCTGCTTATCAGCTTCACTAGCAGGGTTTTCATTACCTTCTAGAGGATGCTGGTCTTGAGAAGTGGCAGCCACATTCATACCAGATTGGATTTAAGATATGGTGGCCCCATCCTTGCTCTTGCTGCGTGTGCCTACCGTGTAGACAGTGTGGACCATATATCCAGCCATCTCTTTATCTTTGGCGGGGTAACCCTGTTCTTGGAATCTCATGAAGTTCAGCCTAGCATGAGCCCTAGCCTTTTTTTTGGCTCTATATCTGAGCATTTTCTGTCTTAGCTTCTCAATCTTGAGGGCCTGACGGACATCCGTCATCTAGGAAGCCATCGTGAGTCGATTAACGGGGAGCTTAGAGAAGATACCCGATTGATCAGTTGTCAGGGGCGCCACTGGCGCTTACCCCAGATGCCTTGTTGCTTTGTTGGTGTTGATGGCCTTGCCCCTGGCTGGGGCCAAAGAAAGTCATTCAAACACCGACTTGGGTAGTGGTGCCCTCGAGGTCACCACATTTGGCCTTCTGCCTTTCGAGACTGGTCTGTCTTTTACTGGAGCTTGAGAAGCTGGGATGGCGCTAGCTGGCATGAACAGAATAGAGCCAAATGGTAGCGGCGACTCCTCCCACTGTCGTCCGAGACTGGCCGGGAGGACCGTCCTGGAGTCCATCTTCATCGAGTGGGAGATGGGAGTTGTGCAGAGAGCTGAGATTGTCCTTAGAGACATTTTCTTGCGTCCGAAGATTGCAGTCGAAAGTTGTTAACCTGCAAATAGAAGCATGATTTCAGTACAGGAAATCGATATGTATATTGATTGAGTTCGCATGAACGTTTAACCCGAAATATGGGAGGAGAGATTGGGTCCCACCGGGCCTGTCAGAGTCTGTAAGGTGTTTTTCGTTACCCCATTGAGATGGGAATACGCGCGCGCTTGTCAAACGTACTACAGATTCCCCCTGCCTAGGGTAGGCGGGGGTTTATTAATTATGGGGATCCGAATCTCCGGCAGCCGCAGACTAAGCTGCCATTAATTACCCCTCGCTTTTGGAGCGAGAGAACCTCCGATTGACGGGTCAAACTGGCCATGCGAGCTCGATGTGCAGTGTACGTATATTTTGAAAGGGTTTTGGATATATCGGGGGCCCCATAGAGTTTTACGGGGTTCTTTCTACCCGGATAGCGGGCTGGGGGTCAAGGGGGCGAGCAGCCTCCTTGCGGGGTGCGGGGCAGCCCCCTTGCGGGGTGCGGGACAGCGCCCCGTTAGAAAAAAATTCCTAACAGGGGACGTGTTGCTGGTGTGGAGTGCATGAAAAATGTGGGGTGGGGAGCGTCTTAAAGACGCGTGCATGGCACGTGGGCGCTGGACGCCCATGGGTCACGTACCTGGCGCGTGGGTGCTTGGCACCTGCGGGTCACGTGCTTGGCACCTGAGGTGCACGTGGGCGCTTAGCGCCCGCAGGTTGCGTGAGGCGCACGCGACCGCTGGGCGTCCACAGGTCACGTGCGCGGCACGCGACCGCTAGAAACACCAGCGGAAAAGGGCTTAGCCCCTGGGTTTGGAGTTGAACACCCAAGGGGTTTATGTATAGATTTGGATGTAAACTTCTAAAAAGGGGTTTGATTTATGGAGTTAAACTCCAACAGATCTTGAATGGAGTTAAACTCCTAGAAATCTTTGGATCCTCTTTTGATCCTCGGATCCTCCTGGAATGGGATTTTTGGAGATGGGTATCTTTCTTCTTCCTCTCTGTTGGCTAGATCTTGGGGGGAAAGGGGAGGTAAGACTTAAAATCTCCCCTTTTAGGGATTTGATGGCAGATCCGAGCTCCCCTTCAAGGGTTTTATGGTGAAAAGCTATTTATTTTTGAAAAAGAAAGAGTTAAACTCTTGATTTAATTCAAAAAGGAGAAGAAGGTTTTAAAACCTTGAGGAAGGAGAAGGAGGCACAGACCCTAATTTTTGGGGAGAATGAATTATTCCTTTTTATTTCATTGTCATGATGCCTTATATAGGCTTACACATTTACATATAGCCCCTTGGGCTTTATAAAATGGCATTTTGCCCATCCCATATCTCATGTGCTCATTTCTTTTGTACATGAGCCATGGGTTTTACAAAAATTTGGCTTTATGCCCATAAAGATTACATCAAAATTATTTATTACATGATTTTTATTTTGGCATGGGGGAGGCTGGCCGCGAGGCTCGACTTGGGCATGGGCCCACTTGAGTTAGGCTTGGGCCCGCTTACTTGGGGTTGACTTTGATTTTGACTTGGTCAACCGGGGTGCAATTTTTGACCCCAACACCAGGTAAGTGGGAGGTATCCGCTATATGAATCACCGAAAATAGCGGGCCTAATTAAGTAACCACTTTCCTTAGTCACACTTACCTAGACACCACAAAAGAAATACGGATAAGCGATAGATTACCCACGACCCTCCTCTATCCTAATTGAGCTCGGCGGTCCTTGGAGTCTTGATCTAAGTATTTTTTAATTAATGTAGGGTTATGCGGATGCTTGTTTTGTGATTTGTGGGGCCTAGGAAGGGTGATGAAATCCCCACCTAATCTGAATTTTGGTCTTACCTCTTAAAGTCCGTTTTAAAATATGCAAAAACAAACCAATTACAAAACGCGCAAAAGATTTTTGAGCGGCGATATTTTGCAAAGAATCTTGCAGAAAATCAAATTATTGGATTTCTAAAGGAGAGAGAAAGATATGAGGAAGATACTAAAGGAGTTTGGAGACCTAACTCTACCAAGCCGCCGCCCAACCGTGGCTAAAATGATGCTTCTGCCGTGGTTCCGCCGCGCAATGGTGGGGTCTTCGTCCAATTTTTTCTACAATTTCTATTTTGCTCCTCTGGTCCTCTCTGAAAGTCTCTGAATCTCAAATTCCTCGCTCCAGTGACTCCAGATTCCCTTGCAAAAATCGCACACTAATCGTTAATTATGCAAGTTGCGGTTTTGTTTTATTTTTATGATATGGATCGAATAAGAATTCAACCCGAATAGCAAGAAAAAAATTACGCACATATCTCCGGCAACGGCGCCAATTGATTGGTGTGAGAAAGTGTTTTTGTAAAGTAACCGCAATCGTGTCGCGAGTAGCTAGCCGAGATAAGTACGGGTCGTCCGCAGGAATGCGTAGAACTTTTAATCTTATTTTAGATGAGTTGATTAGAAATAGGAGAGAGTGATTCTAGATCTATGTTGAACACAGATGTAGAATATATAAAAAGAGCGCTTGTAGGGTTTGTTAGAATTTAGTAGTAATGGATGATTAAATAAAGATGACTCCTTTTATCTTTTAATAGATTTAAAACTAGATCGATAGCGATGAATGAAAATTAAGGTTTTTGGAGGGAATATGGTTCCCACTTTTAACTCTTATCTTTTCATTGACATCTATTCATGTATAGCCTCTACCAAAACAATTGTTAATCTGATCTCAAATCGCGGTCGAGACTATCAATAAATTGATAGCGCATCCGATTAGGATGTTAACGATTCTTTTGATAAACTTTATAAACTTTATAAGATGTAAAAGAAGTTAAGGGATTTTATCATCCATCGATCTACCCTAATTCTACGAACCCTATCAAGCGGAGAATTACTCACGCATGTTTGGAGAAGAAGAAGAATGGATAGAGAAGAAAATCATAATGTAGAAATTTAAATGCGGAAAGTAAATGCGAAATAATTAAGCAAATGATCTACCTTTATTAATCAACTTTACAAGTACAAATCCTTCGAATTTAGATTATAAGAAGAACTTGCTCTCGATCTCTGCCTCGTAGGAAGTAGATGTTCCGTCGATATTCACGTCGCTCTATCACGTCGAATCGTAGACTTGTCGTAGATCTCTTATTTTTTGACGGTGATTTGCTTCGTATTAAAGGTGATAGTTCTCTAAGTTTACCCCTCGTCCTTTATATAGCAGTAGAAGCAGAAACCCTAAATCTCATAGGTTAAGATATGCCATAAAGATCCAATTTCCAAATTTTCAGATCCTACGGCCACGATTAAGCGATGGATCCACCGCATATATGGGCTATTGACCGCGCAACCGCCGCACTTTGGAGGAGTTAGGGATTGGATTTTCTGCTGTGGCCTCATATTGACATGTAGAGATCCTCTAGATATCTTGATTTTGAAAATATTTCCTGAGTTTCTGCCAGTATTGATTTACGATTTTATTGGCGGATTTTTGATCCTGACATCTTGATTTCTTGATCTGAGCTAAATCTACACAATATCTCCATGAATAATGTTAGTAATATTTAGAGATATAATCTTAATAATTTTATATGGTAATAAATATTTAAGAAATTTGATTAAGAATATTTGATATGATATGCATATTTTAGTTACTAAAATATCTTATAAATACTATATGCATATATTTTCCTTCATAATATTAATTATAATATATAAACATATGGTAAGGAGTAAATTTGCAGATAAACCCACATATGTTTTATATTTATAATAAACACCTTTAAATATTTAAGAAAAGTAAGGAAAATTTTATATCAAATGTGCAATATTTTCGACTGAACAACATACAAAGCACATACACACTAACAAACCTATACCTAAGCGAAATCATAAATTGAAACACGCATACACAGAATACAACTCATACTTGGGTATCTTCAAACCTAATTTTTTTAATCGATAATTTATTCTTTTCAACGACAAACTTGCCTTTACGGATTTTCTTCTTTGTCAATAACTATCTCATTCTTAGATTTCTCAATATAGTCACCATAACTTATAATTTATATGTTATACAGTCTAATATGGTCCATGAGTACATCAGAGTTAAGGACTGGATATACGTGGATTGACAACAATTCATGCAATCTAAGTTTGTCGCAAGAGTTGCTGCTTTCATTGAAATTGCACGCGCACATAATAAGATCGTATTAGAGAAGATTCTCTGTCCGTGTGATAAATGTGGGAATAGGTTCTGGCAGAAATTAAAAATCGTAGAGCTTCACATCGTTAAACATGGTTTTACTAGATTTTATACAACTTGGCTATATCACGGGGAAGGACAAGAAGAAGACAGTAATGCGGTAGAATAAGAAGGAGAAGACGGTAATGCTGTGGAAGAAAATGAAGACGATAACTTCTTTTCAGGAGAAGAAATGGAGGATATGGTAGAAGCTGCTCTCGGTAATAGTATTCCTACCAAAAATGACATTCTTTCCGGTCAAGGACCATGTGTGGATAAGTATGAAAAGTTCATGAATGATGCTAGAAGACCAATTTATGAGAATGCAAAGTATTCCACCCTATCATGGTTCGTCCAACTTTTCCAGATTAAGTTCCTAAATGGATGAAGCAACAAGTCATTCACGATACTTCTGAAGTTCCTGAAAGATTCTATGCCCCCAAAAAATAACGTGCCCGACAGCTGGTACGAAGCCCAGATGATGATTTCTGATTTGGCTCTTAACTATGAGAAAATTCATGCATGCCCCAAAAATTACATGTTGTACTCCTAAGAGAATTTAGGTTTGAAAGAGTGTCCAACATGTAGAGAGGCCAGGTATAAGCAGAAAGAATCTGATAAGAAGCCTGATATACTTGTCAAGGTAGCACGATACTTTCCCATAACACAAAGGCTGCAGAGCCTATTCAGGTGAAAGAAAACAGCCGAGGTAATGATTTAGCATCACCGTGCTGCTCCAAGCGAAGATGGAAAAATGAGTCATCAAAGAGATTCACCGGTATGGAAGAATTTTGATGGAGGCACCAAATATTCAGCAGTAATCCTCGCAATGTCAGGCTCGGACTGGCTAGTGATGGTTTCTGCCCATTCAACTATATGGCTGGAGACCACAACACATGGCCCTTTGTAATGATGGTTTATAATCTGTCGTCTTGGTTGGATATGGATCAATCCTACTTTATGATGCATCTTCTTATTGACAGACTAAACTCACCCGGAAACAATATCGATGTCTATCTCCGACCTTTGATCGATGAGTTAAAATCTTTATTCATTGATGGTGTAGAGATTTACGACAAACACAGATACAACCTTCACAATGCGTGCGGATTTAATGTGGACAATTAATGACTTTCCTGCGTATGAAATGCTATCAGATTGGTCCATACATGGTCACAATGCATGCCCTTATTGCCATCAAGATACAACATCGAAATGGTTGAGTTTTAGCAGGAAGGTTTGTTATTGCGGTCATCAGCGTTTCCTGCCACTAGACCATCCCTACAGGTTAGACGCTGCTCAATTAATGGTTATCAGAAGCTTCTTGGGCCTCCAGCCTCATTGCCTAGAGAGGATGTGACTGCTCAGCAGGATGGTTACAATAATGTGACCTTCGAGATAGATTTGGCAAAACATGTCAAACTACCATACTGGAACAAGTTAAGCATTTTTTATGAGCTTCCGTACTGGTCAACAAATTTAGTGCGTCATTGTTTGGACATCATGTACATAGAGAAGGGAGTATCTAAGCACGTACTTAACTTGTTTCTTTGTAGAAACGAAAAATCGAAAGATAACCTCCGTGCTCGGATGGATCTTCAGGACTGGAAAATTAGAAGTGAATTGCATTCTAAACCGATAGCGGGTAAACCAGGAAAGTTTGTACTTCCCAATGCCGCGTATCATATGTCACAATTGGAGAAGAAAAGGTTCCTGCAGGTGTTGCATGATTTGAAAGTTCCCACAAGTTTCTCAGGATCGTTTAATAAGAAGATAAAAGATTGTGAAAGGCAATCCGATGGACTGAAAAGTCATGATCACCATGTTATTATGGAGCACCTTCTCCCATTAGCCCTCAGGACTTCCCTTCCCGAATTAGTTGGTCTACTAATCAATGACCTTTGTTGCTTTTTTAGATAATTGTGCGCTAAAACCTTGGATGTTGTGACGCTGGAGAATCTAGAAAATTCTATTTCATTGATACTTTGCAAGCTTCAACGTATTTTCCCACCGCCGTTCTTCGATATCATAATACACCTGACGGTTCATCTTGCAACCGAGGGTAAGTTTTCCGGACCGGTACAATATCGATTGATGTATCCCGTCGAAAGGTACGTTGGATTTTTCGTTTCACGCATTTTGTAAAATTAGTGTTGTCTTATATGCCCGTATTTATTTATTTAACATATTTTTCTTTAGGTATCTTTACACTCTAAAAAAGTATATACGCAATAAAAATCGACCAGACGGTTCTATTATGCAAGATTATCTTCTAGATGAAGTAACCACATTTTGTTAAGGCTATCTGGACGAGAACATTGAGACGAAACTTAACCAGCCTTGGAGAATTCAGGACATGCCATATGGTAAAGTTGATTATAAGAAAGTAGACCCTATATTTATCAACAAGATATATCGGTTTATTCTCCTCAATATCGTATGTCATGAAGAAATTAGAGAGTAAGTTTTTTGGATTAATTGTTATATTTGTGTGTGTGTGTGTGTATGAAATGATATAATATTAATATCATAATTTATTGTTGAAAATATAATTCATATTGATGAGGTACGTGAGAGGCATCCTGAGTGGGATGATGAACGATTGGAAAAATATCATCAGGATAATTTTTGCGATTGGGTTGCAGATCATGTAAGTTGTTCGAATAACATGTTATTGCTACCAGTCTTAATCTAAACTTATATCGTTATGTATTTGCCATAAATTTTGTTTCGTTAGATCCACGATACGAACTTGTTTGCATCATTAGAGAGAGATTCAAGATGTTTAGCTCAGTTTCCTAGCATGGAGGTTGCATACTATAAAGGATTCGGTGTCCTTGGATACAAATTTCAAGTTAAGGACATAGAAATATCTCGAACCACTTAGAATAGTGGGATTGCGACCGTAGGATCGGATGGTGTGATTTATTATGGATACTTAAATTGCATACTCGACATCCAATATCTCGGACGATCAGAACCGTTTTATATATTTTAGTGTATTTGGTACGATACACGAACCGATACGGATAAGTGGAGAAACAATCTTGAGACTTGGAAAGATGCATATGGATTGACTTATGTGAACACACTTCTATTTTATGGTCAGAACGATCCACTTATCATTCCGCAACAAGCGTTTCAAATATACTACTCACAGTGCTTGAAGCATCCGGGATGGAGTGTCGTATGCCGTTGGAAACCCAGAGATGTTTTCGATGTCCCAGAATTCGAGGATCGTATGGAGGACAGCGATGAGGTTGAAGAAGAGAAAAGACTTAGAGTGCTCCGACCGTCTGTTTTCAAAGACGGGTTGTTTTCGGCTGATCGTGAAGTTACGTGGGTTAGGAATGATATCGATGATGAAATCCAAGTAGATATATCCAATGCGTCTACAAAACAAAAATGTTATCAGTAATGTTATATTATTACTTCACATTTCTGCGATCTATACATATATTGCATGCATATGTAATGATTGTACTTTTATCTAGGTCTGATGACGACACCCGGAGCAGCGAAGGGCGGCAGGAGCACCAGCCGCGGCAGAGGCAGAGCAGTTCTTCCATCCGGGAAGCTGCATAGGGAGCTCCAGAGGGCTGGTCTTGCACCCTTATCCGTATCCCCTTCGGATGACTCCTTCCATGTGGACTTTGCCACACCTCCATGTATATTGCATGCATATTCATTTTGAATGTAATATTATAGATATACACGTATATTTATTTTTTAATTACTTATATAATCAATGTTTAATTGTGTAGTTGTAGGTGGTGCATCCACATCAGAGACAGAGGCCACTACCGCATCTGCAGTTATGTTTATATATCCTATAGTGCATGCATATTGATTTAGAATATTATATTATAAATATACACAAATTCTTTTTGCACTTATTTAGATAATCAATTTTTGATTGTCTAGCTGTAGGTGGTGCCTATACATCCTGGGTAGAGGCCACCACCGCACCTACATGTATGTTTATATATCCTATAGTGCATGCATATTGATTTAGAATGTTATATTATAAATATATACACATTCTTTTTGCTCTTACTTAGATAATCAATTTTTGATTATCTAGCTGTAGATGGTGCCTCCACATCCCGGGCAGAGGCCGTCACCGCACCTGCAGATATGTTTATATATCTTATATTGCATGCATATTGATTTAAAATGTTATATTATAAATATACACATTCTTTTTGCAATTACTTATATAATCTATTTTTAATTGTCAAATTGTAAGTGGTGCATCCACATCTTGCGCAGAAGCCACTCCTGCCACTTCCGTACCCTCCGCGCAGTTTATAGGTTAGTATTCTTAAATATAAAATATTTTTTCATTTTACATATTCTCTAAGAATAACCATGAATTCATGTAATTTTATCGTTAAAGTTTATTTTCTAGTTAGAGGGGATGCATCCACGTCGGGGTCACCGGCTGTTTCTCACCGAAAGAACTATCGTCCCGCTCATGCTGCTGCCCGGGCCCGGGCTCGTGCTGCTGTCGCTGGAGGTATATATCGCACTTCAATTTTCGTTAATTCTTAATTTCTAAATACCGTTTTGTCTTGATATTGCTTGTCTTGATATTTCTTATAGATGTAGGGCAGCCCCACCCCGAAAGGGGGACTCGAGGGCCGAATCAGTCCCACAGGCTGAGACCCGATAGAGATAGGGGGATGCACTATTCACCCTCTTCTTTACCCCCGATTATCGCTATACTGGTGATTATGCCGAGAGGTTCGGCCGGTATACGGGAGATAAGAGCCGTATCCAAAAAAATGTATCCACTTCACGTTGAGTGGGGCGATCAGCACCGGCGCTCATTTGCCCTCTTCTGGGATCAGGCTCGGGTATTAATATATATTTTCATTTGACTTATCAAATAAATTTATTATTATTTAAATCTTATAATTTAAATACATTATTTTCTTGTATTTGCAGTTGGATTACGACTTTCAGCCTGTACCCGACCCTGATCACCCTGACAGAGTGCTCGATCTTCACGCGCTTTACCTGAGCCTCATGAAGAACATGCAATTTAAGGTCCGATATAATAGGAACGAGCTGAAAATCGATTTCTATTTGGTATGGCTGGCGACCCCCGAGACGGAGAAAGCGGCGCTCCTACATTCTCTGGCCTTTACCAGAGTCGACGTAGATACATGGCCTCTCTTGTGCCAATATTATGACTCTGAGCGCAAACAGGTTTGTAATTTAAATGTAATTCATTGTTTACTATATAATTTATTTTTTTGTGTTGCTTAATTAGAAAACTAAATCTGATTTTGTTGTGCAGAAACATGTCGATCAAAATTAGGAGAATACACTAGTAAAATAGGGGGTTGCCCCTACGGATGGAATTATCCGTTGGGGCAGATTTTACTTGGCCCTACGGATTACTCCGTAGGGCTAAAGGGTTGCCCCTACGGGCACTGACGTTCAAGAATAAAAAAATTAATTCTTAATTTGGTGTTTGCCCCTACGGTGGCGCAAACAAAGGACCTACGGATATATCCGTAGGGGCAAGTAAATATCGTTTTAAAACAAAACCAGATCGAAAAGCCTACGCTCATTTTCTCTCTCTCCCTCAAACGCGCGCGAAAAACCCTAAATCGCCACCGTCGCGTCGCCACCGTCGTTGGGCAGAGTCGCCACCGTCGTCGCCACCGCCGATTTCGTCGCCACCGTCGTCGCCACCGCCGGTTTCGTCGCCACCATCGTCGCCACCGCCGGTTTCTTCGCCAATTCGCCACCGTCGTCGCTCCAGCCCACCAGCGCACCCGTTCAGGTATAAATCTCGAGGTAAATTAAAGTATTTTTGGATTATTCATGGCTGGGTCTGGGTTGCGCGCGCGAGAGTTGGGTTTGGGCAGGGGCGCGGTGGCGGTCGGGGTCGGGGTCGGGGTCGGGGTACGGTTAGGGTTGGGGTTCGGCTGCTGCTGGGGTGGGGCTTGGGTTAGGGTTACGGTGGGGCTGGGGTTAGGGTTACTGTGGGGCTGGGGTAGGGTTAGGGTGGGCAGGGGTTAGGGTTGGGGCTAGGGTTAGGGTTATGAGAGGCATGTCAGCATATTTATGTGTAATAATTGAGAGGATCAAGCTAAGTTCTATGCAAGCAGTCCCTCAGAATACATAGAAAGCTAGCCTTACATTTTAAATTAACATATTCCATAGTTGTCTTAATGGTAAGGCAGATACCCATATTGTGTAAGAGCTGACATTAATACAACCATAGGGAGCTGACTGATTACATCTCATGTGGCATTAAAATCTATAAATGGACATACGAGATAATGCAAAGAAAGAGCAATAGATCAAGACTCAATCAACTTTCCTATGCTTTATGATTTCAGCGGATAGCTCAAGTTTAGTTTCAACTTTATATTCTTATTTTTCTCTCTTTTTTCTTTAGTGCTTCTTCCTCCATTTCTTTGAAGAGTCTCTCACAGCGAAATACACTCCATTTTTTCTTAATGGGATAGAATCCTACCCCCGACAGCCGGAACACATACATACAAACGCATAATTAGATAGCGACTCGAGATGTTCGGGTTAAAACCAATATATGATACTCGATGATGATATGAAACCTTCATATTCCCATCGATACCCGTATATGAAACTAAAGCGCCACTTAGTCCCCGTCTATCGGTTAACATACGTGCGATGCTCGTCGTGACCTAGAACTATACGAAGGTTGTTAAATATCGGACAGTATAGCTCGATACTAACAACCGTCGTATAGTCTGCGCGACGAGAAAATTCAATCGTATGGTAACCCATAGATTTGTCCCGTGTGGACAAGTTAAGAATGTATAAAGCAAACGCCTTCATTCACTTGTGTTTTCATCCGTTTCGAGATATTTCGTCGGTACCTTTCCGCTGGTTCTCCGTGTACAAAGATAGATTAGATGTTCATTTCAACGTTGTTTCACGGCTTTGAAATGATTATCTATTCTATTACAGTGTACTCGGAGAACAGCGGGGAGGTGCTGCCGAAATTTACTCGAAACGGTTGAAAGCACAAGTGATGGGCGTTCGCTCTATACATTCTTAATGGGATAGAAGCCTACCCCCGACAGCCGGAACACATACATACAAACGCATAATCAGAGAGCGACTCGAGATGTTCGGGTTAAAACCAATATATGATACTCGATGATGATATGAAACCTTCATATTCCCATCGATACCCGTATATGAAACTAAAAGCGCCACTTAGTCCCCGTCTATCGGTTAACATACGTGCGATGCTCGTCGTGACCTAGAACTATACGAAGGTTGTTAAATATCGGACAGTATAGCTCGATACTAACAACCGTCGTATAGTCTGCGCGACGAGAAAATTCAATCGTATGGTAACCCATAGATTTGTCCCGTGTGGACAAGTTAAGAATGTATAAAGCAAACGCCTTCATTCACTTGTGTTTTCATCCGTTTCGAGATATTTCGTCGGTACCTTTCCGCTGGTTCTCCGTGTACAAAGATAGATTAGATGTTCATTTCAACGTTGTTTCACAGCTTTGAAATGATTATCTATTCTATTACAGTGTACTCGGAGAACAACGGGGAGGTGCTGCCGAAATTTACTCGAAACGGTTGAAAGCACAAGTGATGGGCGTTCGCTCTATACATTCTTAATGGGATAGAAGCCTACCCCCGACAGCCGGAACACATACATACAAACGCATAATCAGAGAGCGATTCGAGATGTTCGGGTTAAAACCAATATATGATAATATGAAACCTTCATATTCCCATCGATACCCATATATGAAACTAATTAAAAGCGCCACTTAGTCCCCGTCTATCGGTCAACATAACGTGCGATAATTTATTCTTTTCAACGACAAACGCACACACAAAGCATATACATGGATTTTCTCCTTTGTCAGTAACTATCCCGTTCTTATATTTCTCAATATAGTCAGCATAACCTACAATTTATATGTTATTCAGTCTAACATGGCTCATGAGTACGTCAGAGTTAAGGACTGGATGTATGTGGATTGGAAACAACGTATGCAACCTAAGTTTGTCGCAGGGGTTGCTGCTTTCCTTGAATTTGCACGAGCACATAATAAGATCATAATAGAGAAGATTCTCTGTCCGTGCGATAGATGTGGCAATAAGTACTGGCAGAAGGTAGAATTGGCAGAGCTTCATATTGTAAAACATGGGTTTACTAGACTTTATTCAATTTGGAAATATCACGGGGAAGGAGAAGAATGCAGTACTGCGGTAGAAGAAGGAGAACACGATAATGCGGCAGGAGAAGAAGAAGAATTCGGTAATACGGCAGGATACGGAAATTTATTTCCATCAGAAGAAATGGAGGATATGGTAGAGGCTGCCCTAGGTGAATCTATTCGTACCGAAGATGACATTCCTTCCGGTCAAGGACCGCGTGCGGATAAATATGAAAATTTCATGAATGATGCTAGGAAACCAATTTATGAGAATGCGAAGTATTCCACCCTCTCATGGTTCGTCCAACTTTTCCAAATTAAGTGTCTAAATGGATGGAGCAACAAGTCATTCACAATGCTTCTTTCGTTCTTGAAAGATTCTATGCCTCCGGGAAATAATGTGCCCGAAAGCTGGTACGAAGCCCAGAAAATGATGTCTGATTTGGGTCTAAAGTGCGAGAAGATTCAAGCATGTCCTAAAAATTGCGTGTTGTACCGGAAAGAGAATTCAGATTTGAAAGAGTGTCCAACATGCGGAGAGGCCAGGTATAAGCCGAAAGATTCTGATAAGAAGCCTGATATACCTGTGAAGATAGCACGATATTTTCCCATAACACAGAGGCTACAGAGGCTATTCAGGTGCAAGAAAACAGCCGAGGCAATGATTTGGCATCATCGTGCTCCTCCAAGCGAAAATGGAAAAATGAGCCATCCAAGAGATTTACCGGCATGGAAGGATTTCGATAGGAGGCACGCAATATTCAGTAGCGATCCCCGCAATGTCCGGCTCGGACTGGCTGCCGATGGCTTCTGCCCATTCAACTATATGGCTGGAAGTCACAGTACATGGCCCGTTGTAATGATAATTTATAATCTGTCGCCTTGGTTGGCTATGGACCAATCATACTTTATGATGCCTCTTCTTATCGACGGACCAAACTCACCGGGGAACAATATCGACGTCTATCTCCGACCTCTGATTGAGGAGCTGAAAACTTTGTTTATTGATGGTGTAGAGACATATGATTCAAACACAAATACAACCTTCATACTGCGTGCGGCTTTAATGTGGACAATTAATGACTTTCCTGCATATGGAATGCTTTCAGGTTGGTCCGTACATGGTCACAAAGCATGTCCTCATTGCCATGAACACACAACATCAAAATTTTTGAATTTTAGAAGGAAGGTTTGTTATTGCGGCCATCGACGTTTTCTGCCTCCAGACCACCCCTACAGGTTAGACACGGTTCACTTTGATGGTCATCAGGAGCTTCTTGGGCCTCCATCCCCATTGTCCGGAGAGGACGTGACTGCTAAATGGGATGGTTACAATAACGTGACCTTCGGGATGGATCCGACGAGACAGGTCAAACCACAATATTGGAACAAGTTAAGCATTTTCTTCGAGCTTCCGTACTGGTCTACAAATTCAGTGCGTCATTGTCTGGACGTCATGCATATAGAGAAGGGAGTATCAGAGCACATACTTAACTTGCTTCTGTGTAAAGACGGGAAATCGAAAGACAACATGAATGCCCGAATGGATCTACAAGAGTGGGGAATAAGAAGTGAACTGCACCCTAAACCGGTAGCGGGTAAACCGGGCAAGTTTGTACTTCCCAATGCCGCTTATCATATGTCACAACCGGACAAGAAAAGATTCCTGCAGGTGTTGCATGATTTGAAAGTCCCCACAGGTTTCTCAGGATCATTCAGCAAGAAAATAAAAATTGTGAAGGGCAAGATCGATGGGCTGAAAAGTCATGACCACCATGTTATCGTGGAGCACCTTCTTCCATTAGCCCTCAGGACTTCTCTCCCCGACTCGGTTGGTCTAGTAATCAACGACCTATGTTGTTTTTTCAGGGAGTTGTGTGCTAAAACGCTGGAGGTTGCGACGCTGGATAAACTAGAAAATTCTATTGCGTTGATACTTTGCAAGTTTGAGCGTATTTTCCTACCGTCATTCTTCGATATCATAATACACTTGACGGTTCATCTTGCAACTGAGGCGAAGTTAGCCGGACCGGTACAATATCGATGGATGTATCCCGTCGAGAGGTACGTGTAATTTTTCGTTTCGCGCAATTTATAAATTTATTTTTGTCATGTATGCCCGTGTTTATTTATTCAACATATTCTCATTAGGTACCTTTACACTCTTAAGAAGTATATACGCAATAAAAATCGACCAGAGGGTTCTATCATGCAAGGTTATCTTCTTGATGAAGCAACCACATTTTGTTCCCGCTATCTGGACGAGAACATTGAGACAAGGCTTAACCGACCACGAAGAATTCAAGACGGGCCATATGGTAAAGCCGAGTATAAGAGGGTAGACACTATGTTTATCAACAAGATATACCGGTTTATCTTGCTTAATTGCGTATGTCTTGAACAAATTAGAGAGTAAGTTCTTTTGGATTAATTGTTATATCTGTGTTTGTGTGTGTATGAAATGACATAATATTAATGTCACAATTATTTGTCGAAAACAGAACTCATTTTAACGAGGTACGTGAGGGGCATCCTGATTGGAACGAAGAGCGTTTGGAAAAATACCATCAGGATAATTTTTGTGATTGGGTCACAGAGCATGTAAGTTATTCGAATTACATTTTATTGCTATCAGTTTTAATCTAAACTTGTATCGTTATGTATTTATCGTAAAATTTGTTTTGTTAGATCCACGATCCGAACTTGTCTGCATCATTTGAGAGTGATTCAAGATGTTTAGCTCAATTTCCTAGTATGGAGGTTGCACATTACAAAGGATTTGGTGTCCTTGGATACAAATTCGAAGTTAAGGACATAGAAACATCTAGAATCACTCAGAATAGTGGTATTGCGACGGTAGGATCGGACGGTGTGATTTACTATGGGTACTTAAATTGTATACTCGGCATCCACTATCCCGGACGATCAGAACCCTTTTATATATTCCACTGTACTTGGTACGATCCGCGAACCGATACAGACAGGTGGAGAAGCAGTCTTGGGACTTGGAAAGATGAATATGGATTGACCAGTGTGAACACACTTCGATTTTACGGTCAAGACGATCCGTTTATCTTTCCGAACCAAGCGTTCCAAGTATACTACTCACAGTGTTTGAAGCATCCGGGGTGGAGTGTTGTATGCCGATGGAAACCTAGAGATGTCTACGATGTCCCAGAATACGAGGACAGCGATGGGGACGAAGAAGAGAGAAGGCTTAAAGTGCTCCGACCGTCTGTTTCGAAGGACGGGTTGTCTTCGACCGATCATGAAGTTACGTGGGTTAGAAATGACATCGACGATGAAATCCAAGTAGATATGTATGATGCGCCCACGAAACGAAAAAGGTTATCAGTAATGTTATATTATTACTTCACATTTTACGCTCTAGATCATATATAGTCAATACTTTTAATGATTGTCTAATGCGTCCACGAACCGTTTATCTAGATTTGATGACGATGTCGGGAGCAGCGAGGGGCGGCAGGAGCTCCAGCCGCGGCAGAGGCAGAGGCAGAGGCAGAGCGGTTCTGCCGCCCGGAGAGCTCCGTAGGGAGCTTCAGAGGGCCGGTCTTGCACCCAGATCGGAGACCCCTTCGGATGCCTCCTTCCGTGTGGATTTTGCCACACATCCAGGTATACTGCACGCATATCCATTTTCAATTTAATATTACAGATATTCATGCCTGTTTATGTCAAAATTACTTATATTGTCAATGTTTGATTGTCTAGTTATTGGTGATGCGTCCACATCTGGGACAGAGGCCACCCCCGCTCCTCCAGGTATGTTTATATATCATATAGTGTATGTATATTGATTTAGAATGCTATATCATAAATATACACATTCCTTTTGCTCTTACTTAGCAATTTTTATTATTGTCTAGCTGTAGGTGGTGACACCACCGCACCTGCGGGTATGTTTATATGTCCTATAGTGCATGCATATTGATTTAGAACGTTATATTATTGATCTACACATTCTTTTTGCAATTACTTATCAAATCTATTTTTAATTGTCTAGTTGTTGGTCCTGCGTCCACATCTGGGACAGAGGCCACCCCCGCTCCTCCAGGTATGTTTATATATCATATAGTGTATGTATATTGATTTAGAATGCTATATCATAAATATACACATTCCTTTTGCTCTTACTTAGCAATTTTTATTATTGTCTAGCTGTAGGTGGTGACACCACCGCACCTGCGGGTATGTTTATATGTCCTATAGTTCATGCATATTGATTTAGAACGTTATATTATTGATCTACACATTCTTTTTGCAATTACTTATAAAATCTATTTTTAATTGTCTAATTATAGGTGGTGCATCCACACCTTCCACAGGGGCCACTCCTGCCGCTTCCATACCCTCCGCATCGTCTGCAGGTTAGTATGAATAAATTTAAAATATTTATTTATTTTACATATGCTCTATAGAATAAATATGAACTTCATGGAGATTTAGCGTCGATGTTTATTTTATAGTTGGAGGGGATGCGTCCGGGTCCGGGACCCCGGTTGTTCCTCACCGGAGGAACTATCGTCCCGCTCGTGCTGCTGCTCGGGCCCAGGCTCGTGCGTTATTCACCGGAGGTATATATCACACTTGAATTTTTGTTTAACCTTGATTTCTTAATACAACTTTGTCTTATTATTGATTGTCTTGATATTTCGTGCAGACGCAGGGCCTCTCCATCCCCAGAGGGGGACTCGAGGCCCGAATCAGTCCCATAGGCTGAGGCCTAATAGAGCTAGGGGGGAGGCAACATTCCCCCTATTTTTTACCCTTGACTATCGCTATACCGGTCCTCATGCCGAGTGGTTCGGCCGGTATTTGGGGGACGAGAGCCGGATCGTGAAGAACTATCCACTTCACGTTGAGTGGGGCGAGCAGCACCAGCGCTCATTCGCCCTCTTCTTTGAACAGGCTCGGGTATGTATTAATATATATTTTCATTTGATCTATCCAATATATTTATTATTAACACTTGCAATCTAATAACAATGTTTTTTTTTGTATTTTCAGTTGGATTACGATTTTCAGCCTGTAGCCGACCCTGATCACTCGGGGAGGGTGCTCGACCTTCATGCTCTGTACAATGGCCTGATGAAGAACATGCAGGCCAAGGTCCGATACAACAGGAATGAGCTGAAGGCCGACTGCTACTCCCTGTGGATAGAGACCCCCGAGGCAGAGAGAGCGGCCCTCCTATCTACTCCGGCGTTTGCGAGAGTCGACGTAGAGACATGGCCTCTATTGTGCGCTTATTTCGACTCCGAACGCAAACAAGTATGTATTTTAAATTTAATTCATTATTTATGATATAATTTATTTCTTTGTGTTTCTTAATTAGAAAACTAAATGTTAATGCATTGTGCAGAAACAGGCCGCTCAGAATACGGAGAACAGGAAGTCGGCGAAGAGGGGTCGCCCCACTTACACAGGTGGCTCGAGGAACATTACTCGAGCCATGGAGTTATCGGTAAATTAAGAGTTATTCTCTAATATTCTGCAATATTAAGAGTTATTCTCTAATATTTCTAATATTAAGAGTTACTTTCTAATATTGCAGACATCTCGGACCGTGGCGTCAGGTGGTACACCGAGCGTGCTGTCCGCATATCTTGCCGTCCACGGCACCTCGACAGATCCCGCCACGGGCGAGCTTCGATGTCCCGACGTCGCTACCCAGGAGTACTGCGTAAGTGTTAATATTTTTTCTACCCAAATTTGAAATTTTAGTTTTGGAAGGTTCAAGTTTAAATTTTATACTTATACTTTACTGCTTAATGTGGGTGTAGGAGCGGGTGGTTGAGCAGGCCCAGGCCTCGGGGATCGATTTTACCGGACAGAACGATCCGAGGCTGCTGACCCCAGTTCTGGACGCCGCACACGGAGGGCACCACGGAGGTTGGGAGAGAGGCCGGGGATTGGGCCCTAGCAGGGCCTATATGAGGTTGGACTCCACCCCGGCGGTTACTTCCTCCGTCTCCAGTGGCCGGCATGTCCATCAGGAACTGGATAGCTTGAGGGCCACCGTTCAGGAGTTGAAGGAGATGCTGGTATGTATACTACTTTATAGTAAAATATCATTTCATATTATATACATATCAACATATCCATAATTAGTACGTAGCTTGAGCTTATTTGGTTTTAGACTTAAGTCTGATTAATCATACATACATATGTAATTAAAATAAACAACGCTTTTCCAAACTAGATATCCAAACTGGGTTTCGAAATAACTTAATAATGAAACGAATTCGAATAATACACAGTTCTTACATGCTTCTTACACACGTTATGTCCAGACGCGACAGGGTAGATCGGCCGAGCCTCCACATGCATCTCCTTCGGCTGCGGCTCCGCAAGCCACTACATCGGCTGCGGTTCCGCAGACAGCTCCTGTAGCTCCACCGCCCACTCAGACTCCCGCAGCCGCGGCTCCGCAAGCGACTACCTCGACGGCGGCTGCGCAGACCACATCGCCAGCTCCACATGCCGCTCAGACTCCCTTATATGCAGCATTGCAGAGTGTATTGACCGATGAGCAGGTGCAAGTTATTCTAACGTTATTCGGAGGTGGAGCTGGACCGAACTAGGGTAGCTTTTTGGTTCTTATTTTTTGAAACATGTATTTATATCACATTGTACTACATTTTGAAACGATATTGATATTGGTTTGTATTTATATCATATTCAGTTTTTGGGTTTCTTTTGTATATTATATATATGCGTGAGATGTGATTATGAATACTGCAATATATGATTTGATTGATGTATATAGTATTGTGCACAGGGCGGGAAAAAATCTAGCAGCCCATTTTTAAAAAAAAAAATACAGACAATATGTACCTACGGATTAAGCCGTAGGTATATATGTTGCCCCTACGGGTATATCCGTAGGGGCAAACTATCAGGAAACCTGATATTTTCCCACCTGATATCAGTGCAGGGTGTTGGGAGTACCCCTACGGATATGTCCGTAGGGGCAACTGTTTATCCCCTACGAATTTATCCGTAGGGGCAAATTATCAGGTTTCCTGATATTTTCCCCCCCGATCTCAGTGCAGGGTGTTGGGAGTAGCCCCTACGGATGTCTCCGTAGGGGCTACATTATATCCCCTACGGATGTATCCGTAGGGGTCTAAACAGGACCTACGGGTATATCCGTAGGTATATACAATATATTCAAAAAAAAAATTACATATATGATTTTATTACCCCTACGGGGTACTCCGTAGGGGCTATAACACCTACTGTTATATCCGTAGGGGCTTAAATTTGTCCGTAGGGGCAAGTTCAGGGACTCAACTTGCACCTGCGGCCTTTGCACCTACGGGGTCTTTTTTCGCCCCTACGTATATATCCGTAGGGGCAGTGGGTTGCCCCTACCGATAAATCCGTAGGGGCAACCCTTATTTGTAGTAGTGATAGGAAGTCGGCGAATAGAGGTCGCCCCACATACACAGGTGGATCAAGAAATATTATTTGTACCATGGAGACATCGGTAAATTATAATAGATTTATTTTGATATAATGCAATATTAAAAGTTATTTTATAATATATGTAAATTTTTGGCGAATTGCAGAGAGCTCAGACCCTGGCATAGGGTGGTACACCGAGTGTGTAGACCGCATATCTTGCTATTCACGGCACCTCGACAGATCCCGCCATAGGCGAGCTTCGATTCCCCGACACCGCTATCCAGGAGTATTGCGTAAGTGTTAATATTTATTCTAATTCGAAAGAAATTTTTATTTTGATAAGTTCAAATTTAAATGATATACATATATTTTAAAGGTTAATGTGGCTGTAGGAGCGGGAGGTGGAGCAGGCGGAGGTAGCGGGGATCGATTTTAGTAGACAGACTGATCCGATCCTACTGACCCCAGTCCTAGACGCCGCACACAGAGAGCACCACGGAGGTTGGGAGAGAGGCCGGGGACTGGGTCCTAGCAGGGCCCATTTGAAGTTGGTCTCCACTCCGGCGGTTACTTTCCCTAACCCTGTAAGCTACGTCTGGAGCATGATGTTGCCGCCTTGAAGACCACCGTCGAGAAGTTGAAAGAGATATTGGTACGTATATTACTTATTAGTAAAATATTATATCACATTATAGATAGTAACATATGCAATATTAGTAGCCTGAGGTTATTTGGTTTTAGACTTAGATTTGATTATCAGATTTACATAAAGCTATCTAATTAAACTGAACTCTATAATCATAATTATGCCACATCTTTCTTCATTTTGGAGTTTAAAAAGTTATAATTATCCAAATTCAAAACTTAAGAAGAAAACATTTCTTTATAAATTAGATAACTCCAAAACCAAGTATCCAATCAAAACTAAACAATTAAGGAGAGATATGGGCTTACAAGTTAAAGTAAATATCATTTCTACCTCCAGATAAAATAAACTACGGATTTCCAAACTAGATACCTAAACTAGAGCTAAGTCCCTAAATATTCTTAAATTGGGGTATAAAGCATAGCCCTGAATGTGTGGAATTTCAATATGTATAAATTCTCATACATAACATATAAATTTCAACGGAACGTATGGAATCTCAACAAAACATATATAAATTCACGATTTCGCAATAATCTGATAATGATACGAATTCGACTAAAATCTAATACACCATTTTTTCTCATTTATTACACAAACACAAAATTTTAAGATTCGGCATGCTATTTCGGCTGTGGCTCCACATGCATCTCTTTCGGCTGCGGCTTCGCAAGCCACTACCTCGGCTGCGATTGTGCAGACCCTTCCTACAGCTCCACAGCCTGTTTAGACTCCCGCACAGTGCGCTCCATCATTAGTCGAATTTTTGATGGCTCAGGGTTGCACTGAGGAGCAGATGCGTCGGATTACGGTAATTATCAGAAGTGGAGGAGCTGGACCAAATTAGGATAGCTTTATTTATATTTTTGAGAATACATGTATTTATTTGATACATATTGTATATATTTTGGACGATATTGGTGGTTGTTTGTTTGTTTTCGATGTTAGATTGATTTCGTATTCTTTTTGTTTATTTCTTTTATATATTATGCGTGAGATATTGTTTGTGAAGATTTCTGTATTTGGCTATCTGATATATATATTATTGTGCACAGAGCGGGGAAAAATAGGGAAGCCCCTTTTTAAAAAAAACCTGATATGTCCCTACGGATTAATCTGTAGGGGATACAGTTGCCCCTACGGATTCATCCCTAAGGCCATGTTTTGCGCCTACACATTTCTCTGTATGGACAAAATATCAGAATATCTGATATTTTGTCCCTATGGACTCAGTAATAGAGACAAAACTTGTCCGTAGAAGCATTTATTAGGCCTTACGGATAATTCCGTAGAGGCATTTATCAGGCCCTACGGATAACTCCGTAGGGGCAATTATTTTATTTTATAAACAAATAAATTAAACAAAAATTATGTCCCTACGGAATAATCCGTTGGGATAAATATCGCTACGGATTAAGACGTAGGGACAATTACTACTCCGTAGAGACATGTTCAGGATGAAAATTTTCATTCTGCGGCCTTTGGACCTACGGAAGAATTTTATGTCCCTACGGATATATCCGTAGGGGCAGCGGTTTGCCCTTACGGCTAAATCCGTAGGGGCAAGTGATTATTATAGTAATGAATTAGCTCAGGTCTATAAAACCATGCACATCATTTTGGAAATCTACCGAACACTTTGTTATATACATCACTAATTAATGTCTATGGTTTTTTTCTTCCATAAAAAGTCTTTATTTTAGGAAATAGGATCTTCCGTGTACTGACGTAAGCAACTAAGTACAAATTTATACAGGATGTTCTTAACAATTTGTTTATCTTTTTTTCCCACATTATTCTTTAAGGAAGACTGTATCCAACCTAAAATATTCTCCTTAAGAAATAGTGTTGCCTTCTTAATTAATTAAATCAATCCTATAGCTCCTCTCAAATGTTTGTTGGTATGTCCCCATAGCTTTTGAGTCCATACGCATGCATATATGCTCCCTATTTTCTATTTGGTTCTAGACGTAATGCCGCGTCCATGCTCTCTTCTAGAATCATCCAATATTTAAATCAAAAACAAGGGTAGAAGGATATGGTTGATGAAATTAACAAAAGCATATTGGCTTTCTTGGTTTTCTTGTATAATTAGCTTACTTCTTTGACTTAGGATGCACCATATACACTTATTAAAGTTTCTAAACTACCAGAAATTTTTTGGTATACCTGATGAAATGTGATGATGCTCAATAACGGTAATCCCTTAGATCATGACACGTGGCGGATGACGTGTCACATGCGTAAACCAGTTAGGCCCCTGAGGGCCACGGAGGGGGAACCGGGGTGCTATAGTGGGGGCTTCCCTCAAACCCTTTCTCTGAGGTTGCATCCCACTCCTTGCCTCCGAGCACCTCAGCAGCCAAGCCAAGTGTCCCTTTGCTCTACTCCAAACTATCACAGGCTCGAGTCTCCTCGGCCCTCCCTACTCATCTCCAGGCTACCGCAGAACCAAGATACCTTGGCTCTCCTGCTCGTCCGCGAGCTCTCCCGCCGAGGTCATCTTCTTCGGTCACATCGACCGACCAACGGCACCGCTCACAGGCGCAACCGCCATCCCGCGAATTTCGCCATGCACGAGATATCCGCCAGCCACATCCCACGTTCCACGTCATCACGATCCCCCATTAACGAGCCTGTCTCGCCATTAATGCGGGATCCCGCTGATCACGCGTGCGTGACGTCGGGAGCGTAACGGCCGGCGTAATTCTCGCGCCTGCCTGCTGCCACCGCTATATAAACCCCTCCTTCAGACGGTTCAAGTAAGCCATTTTTACTCAAGTAAGCCATTTTTACTCCACTAAGCCGTTACTCTGCTCCGATTTTCTCTCTAACTTGATCGTCGGAGGGTCCTCGGTGGTACAACCACCACGGGACTTCCTTGCAGATAGCTCGGCGACAAACAACCTCAAACCTATTGAGATCCACACGCTTCAGGAGCCTGCCTCCAGATCCAATCTCAGCCGTCCCTCGCCGCCATCAGCAGATCAACGGAAGGTAACATCTTGGCGCGATCCAGGTCGCGTCAGCTGGCGCCATCTGTGGGAACTCTTGATTCCACAAAAACAAAAGTTCATCTTCCGATTTCAACCCAATGGCGAGCGGTCACCACGGCGATCCAAGCACTAGCCGCCTCCTCCCGTACGACGGAGGCGCGGACGAATCTCCTCCTCCGAACACCATCATCGCCCTCGCCGCTCGAATAGATCGACTCGCGTTCGTCGTGGACGCGCTCGTTCGTGTCCAGACGGCAAGGCAAGCTCCCTAGGTCGCCGCTCCCCCGCCTCGGGACTGGGACCTATGCAGGGGGAGAGAAGACTTCGCTCGCGTCGGCACTGCCGACCATCGCCTCGCTGCCTCCCACGGCCCAAATCCCCCGGGCCGATGCATTCTGCGACCCGCTGGGCACTCCACAGTTCAACACCGAGGTCCGTCGCCAGAGTGCCTCGCCCTAAGATCCTTCACGCACTTATCCCTCCCGAGGAGATGTTGGTCAGCTCGCCTGTTACCAGGCATGACCGACACCCCCTCCTTCGATGGGGTCGCGCGGACGGGGCTTGTCACGGCAGCTCAAAGACTACCTTGCCTGGGGATCTAAGGAACCACATTGAAAGGAACCGGAGCCGCGGCCAAGCATAGGTATCCATCAGCAGAGGAAAAATGTCAGAATGTGCCGAATCGTCGGGATACCACGGCCGACTCGACGCTCTCAAGAAGAAGATCGAAGGTATGCATCGGGAAGGTCACCGTTTGAGCGATGGGGCTAAATACGTCGCTGACTCGCTCACAAAAACCTTTACCAAGGAGTAGCTTGCCGTCCGTGTCTCCTCCTGGAACAAGCCCCCGAAGGTCTATCTTTTCGACAGTAAGTCCGACCCGAAAGACCATTTGGATGCATTCACCGCAGGGATGAGCTTCCAAGACAACCCCGATGCCGCCCAATGCCGAACTTTCTCGGCCACTCTCATTCGCTCCGGACGAGACTGGTTCCGAGGACTCGTGCCGCGCTCGATCTCAACTTTCGACGAGCTAGCCACCCAATTCCTCGGCCACTTCGTCGGGAACAGGCGGCAGAAACGGACCGTCGACCATCTCTTCACAATCAAGAGCGGGAACAAAGAGACGTTCAAAGCATACGTCACCCGCTTCTACAATACCCTTCTCGAGGTCCCAGAGCACCGGGACGAGACGGCCATTACAGCACTTAGATCTGGTCTTAGGCACAAGGAGTAGTTATGCTCCTTTGCATTAGCGCAACCTAAGACCATGAACGAGGTAAAAACTTTGACCGAGAGAGAGATCCAACTGGAAGCCGAGGTGAATGCACACCTGCCCCGAGCAGCTACCCTGCTCGGCTATCCTTGTTTGGTAGTTCCCTACCGCACAACGCCAGGGATCTAAGCCCTCACCAAGAGGCAGCCCAATAGCTACCCTGCTCGGCTATCCCTGGTTGGTAGTTCCATACCCCGCGATGCCAGGGATCGAAGCCCTCACCAAGAGGCAGCCCAGCAACTACCTTGCTCGGTCCCTAGCTTGTAGTTCCCTACCCCGTGATGCCAGGATCAAAGCCCTCACCAAGAGGTAGCCCAGCAGCTACCCTGCTCGGCTATCCCTGGCTGGTAGTTCCCTACCCCGCAACGCCAGGGATCGAATCCCTTACCAAGAGGCAGCCCAGCAGCTACCCTACTCGGCTATCCCTGGCTGGTAGTTCCCTACCCCGCGATGCCAGGGATCTAAGCCCTCACCAGGAGGCATCCGGGCCCTCCCTTGCTTGATATCCCTGGCTGGTAGTTTCCTACCCCACGACGCCAGGGATCGAAGCCCTCACCAAGAGGCACTGGGCATTAATACATCTCGGCCATCTTAGCAGGCCTCTTACGGCCCCTCCCGCGCTAAGGATCGAAGCCCTCACCAAGAGGCATCCGGGACCTCCCTTGCTCGGTATCCCAGGCTGGTAGTTCCCTACCCCACGACGCCAGGGATCGAAGCCCTCACCAAGAGGCACTGGGCATTAATACGGCTCGGCCATCCTTAGCAGGCCTCTTACGGCCCCTCCCGCGCTAAGGATCGAAGCCCTCACCAAGAGGCATCCGGGCCCTCCCTTGCTCGGTATCCCTGGCTGGTAGTTCCCTACCCCACGACGCCAGGGATAAAAGCCGTCACCAAGAGGCACCGGGCATTAATACAGCTCGGCCATCCTTAGCAGGCCTCTTATGGCCCCTCCCGCGCTAAGGATCGAAGCCCTCACCAAGAAGCATCCGAGCCCTCCCTTGCTCGGTATCCCTGGCTGGCAGTTCCCTACTCCACGACATCAGGGATCGAAGCCCTCACCAAGAGGCATCGGGCATTAACACGGCTCGGCCCGTCCTTAGTAGGCCCCTTATGGCCCCTCCCGCGCTAAAGATCAAAAGCCCTCGCAAGAGGTAATCGGGCCCGCCCTTGCTCGGTTATCCCTGGCTGGTAGCTCCCTATCCCAACACACCAGGGATCAAAGCCCTTGCCAAGAGGCACCGGGCAGCAACCCTGCCCAGCCCGTCTTTAAGGATCAAAGCCCTTGCCAAGAGACAACTGAGCAGCTTCACTGCTCGGTCCATCCTTAGCAAACCTTGCATGGCCCCTCCAGCGCTAAGGATCGAAACCCTCACCAAGAGGCAGCCGAGCGGCTATCCTGCTCGGCTATCCCTGGATGGTAGCTCCCTACCCCACAACGCCAGGAACCAAAGCCCTCACCAAGAGGCAACTGAGCAGCTTCACTGCTCGGTCCATCCTTAACAGGCCTTGCACGGCCCCTCCAGCGCTAAGGATCAAAGCCCTCACCAAGAGGCAGCCGATCGGCTACCCTGCTTGACTATCCCTGGCTGGTAGTTCCCTACCTCGCAACGCCAGGGATCTGAAGCTCTCTTCGCGAGGCCGCCGAGTTTCTTCCTGCTCGGCGCATCCCCAGCGGGCAGCCTCTTGCCCATTAGACGCTGAGGATCCGAAGCCCTCTTCGCGAGGCCGCCGAGTTTCTTCCTGCTTGGCGTATCCCCAGCGGGCAGCCACCTGCCCATCAGACGCTGAGGATCCAAAGCCCTCTTCTTGAGGCCGCTGAGTTTCTTCTTACTTGGCGCATCCCCAGCGGACAGCCTCCTGCCCATCAGACGCTGAGGGTCCGAAGCCCTCTTCGCGAGGCCGCCGAGTTTCTTCCTGCTCGATGCATCCACAGCGGGCAGCCTCCTGCCCATCAGACGCTGAGGACCCGAAGCCCTCTTCGTGAGGCCGCCGAGTTTCTTCCTGCTCGGCGCATCCCCAGCGGGCAGCCTCTTGCCCATCAGACGCTGAGGGTCCGAAGCCCTCTTTGCGAGGCCGCCGAGTTTCTTCCTGCTTGGCGCATCCCCAGCGGGAAGCCTCCTTCCCATCAAATGCTGAGGATCTGAAGCCCTCTTCGTGAGGCCGCCGAGTTTCTTCCTGCTCGGCGCATCCCCAGCGGGCAGCCTCCTGCCCATCAGATGCTGAGGGTCCGAAGCCCTCTTCGCGAGGCCGCCGAGTTTCTTCCTGCTCGGCGCATCCCCAGCGGGCAGCCTCCTACCCTTCAGACGTTTAGGATCCAAATCCCTCTTCGCGAGGCCGCTGAGTTTCTTCCTGCTCGGCGCATCCCCAGCGGGCAGCTTCCTACCCATCAGACGCTGAGGACCCGAAGCCTTCTTCACGAGGCCGCCGAGTTTCTTCCTGCTCGGCGCATCCCCAGCGGGCTGCCTCCTGCCCATCAGACGCTGAGGGTCCGAAGCCCTCTTCGTGAGGCCGCCGAGTTTCTTCCTGCTCGGCGCATCCCCAGCGGGTAGCATCCTACCGTGCAAAGACACGGATCTAAGACCCGCCGAATAAACTCATACTCAACGCGCGATCAGCTCCTCAACTCCGGCAAAGGGAGGATACCGACCTTCCCACACTCGTCCTTCGTTCGACTCATGCTCGATGCGTGACAACAAGAACGCCGTGTCGTCCCCGAATAATCCACCTCAAGGAATTACCAGCGCCAAGCTGCACAGAGAGAACCAAGCAGTCCACTCTCGACCCGACCCACAAAATAGATCGGAACGAGAGTGGGGGGCTAATGATGATGCTCAATAACGGTAATCTCTTAGATCTTGACACGTGGTGGATGACGTGTCACATGCGTAAGCCAGTTAGGCCCCTGAGGGCCATGAAGGGGGAACCCGGGTGCTACAGTAGGGGCTTCCCTCAAACCCTGTCTCCGAGATTGCACCCCACTCTTTGCCCCCGAGCACCTCAGCAGCCAAGCCAAGTATCCCTTTGCTCTACTCCAAACAATCACAGGCCCGAGTCTCCTCGGCCCTCCCTGCTCGTCTCCGGGCTACTGCAGAACTAAGATACCTCGGCTCTCTCGCTCATCCATGAGCTCTCCCACCGATGTCATCTTCTTCGGTCTCATCGACCGACCAACGGCACTGCTCACAGGCGCAACCGCCATCCCGCAAATCTTGCCATGCACAAGATATCCGCCGGCCACATCCCACGTTCTACGCTATCACGATCCCCCATTAACGAGCCTGTCTCGCCATTAATGCGGGAACCCGCTGATCACGCGGGCGTGACGTCGGGAGCGTAACGGCCGGCGTGATTCTCGCGCCTGCCCGCCTGCTGCCACCGCTATATAAACCCCTCCTTCAGACGGTTCAAGTAAGCCATTTTTACTCCACTAAGCCGTTACTCTGCTCGGATTTCCTCTCTAACTTGATCATCGGAGGGTCCTCGGTGGTACAACTACCCCGGGACTTCCTTGCAGGTAGCTCGGCGACAACCAACCTCAAACCCATTGAGATCCATACGCTTCAGGAGCCTGCCACCAGATCCAATCTCAGCCGTCCCTCGCCGCCATCAGCAGATCAACGGAAGGTAATATCTTGGCGCGATCTAGGTCGCGTCAAAATGCGTTATATTATTTATGATATAAGTAATTTCAATAAATCAAATTGTGTATTTTTTTAGATTTATAATTATTTAATGAGATGAAGTTTGATTTGAATCCAAAACTCACTCCCATTTTGTTGAAGGCAAATCTCCCTTCCATTTTATTGGAGAGAGTAGTTACCGGAGTTAGGATAGTTATAAGAGTTATGGTATTTATGGAAAGTTGATTTTGAATTCAAATGGTGCAAGTATTCCATTCGCATCCCTTCACTCCTATTTAAACAAACTTATTTTTCTTGTTCCATACAAAAAAAAAAAAACATAACTACATATTCTCTTCTCTTCTCTTTTTTACTTTTCTTTTGGTACTCATAAATATCAAGTTTTTTTGGGACAATTCCTTCCGAGTTCAACACGGAAGATTGTAAATACAAGGTTGGGTTGTTATATCCTGAAAGCAAATCGCATCAATCCCCGTTGTATTATAAAGAAGCGAATATTGATTTAAAATGTTATTGCAAAATTGGGGATGAATGTGAGGGTGCAGCCGCTTTCTATGAGATCAAAAGATTTTCTCAGAAGCGTTCAAGAAACCAGGATATACATATGACCATTATAGTGCAAACTTATGAATTACTTGATCAACGCAAAAATAGAACATTAATCAAAATGGTTAATACTATAATCTCTAATTCGGACTTAAATGCGAATTTGTGGGGTGAAACATTGTTCATGGCATGCCATATACTTAATAGAGTTCCTCAGAAAAAATAAAAATATGACACCCTATGAACTTTAGGGAAAACAAAGAAACCTAATTTTAGTTATTTTAGAGTATAGGGATATCGCGCTTTCGTCTTTTCGAACGTAAACGACCCAAATTGGGTAATAGAGCAATTGAATACATTTTATTGGTTAATCCTTGAATAGCAAAACTTATAGATTTTTGGTGACTGAATTGCATGGATATTTAAAAGGAAACTTAAACCCGATAGAACCATAGATAAATATAAAGCTAGATTTGTTATTAAAGGGTATCGACAAAAGGAATGAATAAATTTCTTTGATACGCATGCTCCTATCACTAGAATTACTTTTATTAGATTACTAATTTCTCTTACCTCTATTTTTAAATTGCACATGCATCAAATAGACGTAAAGACTGCATTTTAAATGGTAACCCAGAGTAGGAAATTTATATGGAACAACCGGAGGGTTGTGTCATTGTGAGGCAAGAAAATAAAGTTTGGAAACCGTTTAAGTCACTTTACGGTTTAAAGCAGGCCCTTAAACAATGGCATTGTAAATTTAAAAAGTGTTGTTGTTTCATATGGATTCATATCGAATGAATCTGATAAATGTATATATAACAAAATGGTTAATAATAAGGTAGTTATTATATATCTATATGTTGATGACATACTTATATTCAGTTGTTAGAATAATCTTACAAATGACACTAAAACTTTTCTAGCTTCAAAATTCGATATGAAAGATTTAGCATTGGCCGAGTTTATCTTAGGAATTAAGATAATTAAAAATGTTAATACTTTGATGTTATCACAATCTCATTACGTAAATACTGTATTGAAAAAATACAAAGAATTAAGAGGGAAAATTGTTTGTACACCTTTCGATTCTAGTATTAAATTAGAATCTAATAAGAGTAGAGCAGTTTCTCAATTGAAATATGCTAGCGTCATAGGTAATGTTATGTATGTTATGCATACTACGAGACAAGATCTAGCATATGTTGTTGGACGACTTAGTCGATATACTAGTTGTCTGAGCAATGGGTATTGAAATGGCAATATCAAGTGTATTTGCATATTTGAGGAAGACCATAGACTACGATCTACATTGTATGGGTTATTCTACGGTTTTAAAAGTATATAGTGATGCTAGTTGGACTTAATTTTAGGTGAGTCATTATCAACTAGTGGTTGGGTCATTACTTGGGGGTGCTGCAATTTCATGAAAATCAAAGAAGCAAACCATTATTACGCATTCTATGATGGAATCGGAATTTATTGCTCTTGCCGATTGTGGTAAAAAAGCAGAGTGGCTAAGGAATCTTCTTTCCTTTATGGCCTAAGCCTATACCACCGATTGTTGTTGGATATGTATGCCCTAGAGGCCTGTATTGTTTAGGATGCCAGGGATATGTATGTATAGGACAATCTTGCTTAGTTGTATATAGTATATTATTTGAGTTGTCTTTATCTTGATATGTGCAGTTCTTTCTATTGATACTTTATATTGCTTGCATATATTGATAAAAACTCGATACAGTAGTATACTATTATGGTTTGACTTTATCTTAACATGTGCATATGTTATACTCGATATAACATATGGCGGTTATATGTTGATAAACCCCATAGTATTTTGCTTGACTACCAGTGTTATGATGGCGATCATACTTGTGGGAGCTGGGTTGTCCATAAGCACATTCTTAAAGGTCCCAAGTCGCAGGAGTATTGAGATCGGGCATCAATACTCCCGAGTAGACTTGTGTATACGTTCTAGACCCCGACGAGGGGCGGTGGTTGGTCCCATAACCATTGGTGTGATCACCTAAAGATTGTATACAGGTGTTCACTGGTGGTGAGTACACTGGACGGACTCGCCAAGAACCTCTAGATGGTATTATACATATTGTCAAATAGTGGTTCTCAGGTAAAATGAGTACAGCTTAGTCTTAGGACCTGAGGTCATCATTTATCTTATGTGAGTGTACTTTGATCACCACCCTACCATGGCTCTACTAAGTCGTGCAAACAGGTTTTGGTTGGGTACAGTCCCGAGCCACATAGAGGCAGTAAAAGATTGTCAGGAATTCGTCTCACCCGGTATTGGGAGTCGATATCGCACTGTGTCCGATTGGATAGAACCATAAGACCTTGGCCAAGGCAGTTGAGAACTATGGATGGTTAGATGAGTAGTTTGTCGGATTGGTCCTGAGCCCAATCGACACGACTTATCGGGTCAATAGAGGTCTGACGTTTACCACCCACCTAGACCCGGTATGCGATACTCTAAAATGAAGAGACCGGACTGTACGAAGATTGTCACAGATAGGCTCTGCAGGGGTCCGGAAGAGCTTGCTAGTCGGCCTTCTTTTCGACAGGTATCTTGGTAATCGTTACGTACATCTAGTGCCGCTGACGTGCTTGTGGTTATACTATCTAGTCTTTAGAGTCCCACACAGAGAGTTTCTCTGGTTCAGGCGAAACGATGTGGTGGCCGTATGTTTACACGTGCAGGGTTTCGATCAAATGATAATACTAACCGGATTAGGATTAAGCCGGATTATTAAATCAAGTATTGATTTAATAATATACGTATACATATTTCAATATATATATTCTAGTGTTGTCCAGATTTTCGATCGGACGGTTGATAATACTGGCGGGCTTAGGATTAAGCCGGTTCATTAAATTGGATATTGATTTAATGTTAGTATTATTTTAGTGGTATTATTCTATTTCTTGGATATTCGTATTTTGGTACGAATACGGGTATGTATATACGGTAGAAAGTATTTTTTATTTATAAAAAATACCTTCTAGAAGATGACACCACATCTTGTATTTTTCTATTTTGTTGAAAATAGATAATGAGGTGGAGGAATGGAGATATTTGAGACATGAGATGAAGCATGGCTAATTCTTTTGTTTATTCACTTGCTTTTACTATTCAAGCATGGTTGCATTTTTCTATGGAAAAATAATGCATGCTTGATTTTGGTAAAAAGACTTAGCCATTCTTCACTTCGACATTCTACACTTGTTCTTCTCTCTCATCTTTGAGAGCTCTCTCATTCTCTTCCTCTTGAGTTCATCTTCAACTCAAAACCCTACCATTCTCATGTGTTGAGAAATAAGGGCTTTGAGGTAGAAAATTACCACTAAAAATCACTACATCTCCTTAGTAATCTAGACTAGCAAACTAGGTCACTAAGTTGCTTCATTTGTGAAGCCAAGCTTGAATCAAGAACTCTCGGGTGGATCATCTAGGATCAAGAAGGCGATCTAGCAAGGTTGATCAAGGATCCCGAGAAGCTCTAGAAGAGGAGTGAAGACCCGAAGGACACGGATCTTTAGGTATAAGCCCTTATCACAGTAGATATATCTCTTTAGCTAGCTAGTTTCGGTTTATGGTTAGATTCTAGGATGTGTTTTTTAGCGCCGAACTTTTAAAAGTTAAAGTTTTTCGTTTCGCAATGGCCGCGGTAAACGGCCAGGGCGCTAGGAAACCCAACATGGTATCAAAGCCAGTCCATAAACCTTAACTAGCTAATTTGCACTAATTTAGAACTTCGATCTACAAAATTATCTGAATCGTATTTTCAAAAACCCTACTCGCTGTTCGAATTTTTAAGTTGTTTAAAAATTATTTTTAGTAAGCTTAAAAATATGTGCAGGTTTTTTCAGAGCCAAGAAATTTTTTTGAGCTCTTAGTCACCAAATTCGACCGCTAATCCGCGGACAAATTGGTTATTTGGCCGTGGATCCGCGACCAAATTTTGGCAACAAGGCTCCAAATTTTTTCAGGGGTTCTTGTTTATGGAAATGTGATTTTTGGTATATTTGGTTTTTACCCAGATTTATTTGTGTACTGGGGGCAAATGCGGAAAGTGTTAATCGATCGAAACTCTCAATTCTTGCTTTTCTGTTTATTTGTTTCTGCGACCGTGAATATCATTGAGCGGTATAACACGACTGATTTCTATATGTACAATTAGATGGGTATACGAACATGATATTCACATTGATGTTATGTGTTGCACTGATGTTGTGGATAGATTGTCTGGTGGATAGCCTATAGTGCAATGGTAGTTGTACAGTTTAGATTCATTTGTATATTCATTATTGTGGGACGAGCGTCCGACATGTGGACTGTCGTTTCTGCCAGATTCTATATTCTTTTATTGGGGCATGACCGGGTTAAGGTCGATGTCATCGTTGTATATATATTTTTCTTTTCTATACTAGAATTACCCCGCGGAGGAGTTCTCGAATAGCCGGGTTCTAGAGGGCAACGGGCCCGCATCTCATGGCGTTGAGACAGAGGGGGTCTTACTCTAGAATTGGAAGGCTGTTCACCACACTCGTAGGGGGTATAGGATGACCCATGTAGGGGTGCTCAAGTTACCGGATTCTGTGAAGTGCTGGGTGGCCCATTCACTTTGTTGATTGGGGTTGCCTCACTTCCGAAATTGGCGGGTAACTTTCCCCGCTCGTAGGGGTCTAGTTTTCATTGCACGGGCTATCCACACGACCGGGAACGTTGGGTCTCATTTGCGGCTCAAATGAAACCTGAGGCTCTAAGATTATCCGCTATTCCATATTGCTTATTGTTGTTTTGTGATATTGCTTATATCATGCCTGGGACGAATGGTTATATATATATATTTATATATACTAGTAGATATTGTATATGTTTTGCATCCGCGCTAGTCCTTCCCCTGCTCTGCCGGTAGTTAAGTAACTTAACGGTGCATGATAGGGCCCTGTGGAGAATGCGGATGGCATATACGTACATTTTATTTTCGTTCTTTTTTGGTGTGATATGAATTAATTGATAGGACCACGTTAATTCTAATTAATGCAAGAAAAGAAACCTAAAAGATGTTGTTGGAACAAATTTCGAAAAACTATAGTCATACTCTTTCGCTTTGCATAGTGGTATTCAGTTAGGAATATCCAGCACCTCATTTGAGGAGGCAAGGGCCTAGGTACCTTTACGGAGAGTGACCCCTTGAGCAAAAGTTTATGCTACTATAGATTACTCGGTTTTCTTCAAAACAACTTGTTTTTAAAAGCGGAGCCTAATCTACTCCTTTTCAAAACTACTTGATTCCTTCAACGATATCATGTTCATTACGTTAAAGGTTTTTGGTCAAAAACTATCCCTCCGTCATTTCAGAATAGTAATATTTAGTATCCGTGTTGCGTTTGTTGAACTAGTCAAGGTATAGTGTACGGTAGTTAAGTGGTGCTTTTCTGTACATTGTAATGCGATTGGTTAGGACAGTCGTGCGGCCTTGTTGACCCGGTCAAGGGCATGTACGGATGGGTTTAATGCAATCAAGAAAATGATGGGTTGAACTTGTCTAGCGGTTTATGGTTTGTTGACATAGTCAAGGTCATAAACCGTTAGGGGCAAAAACTACATCGTGAGTTTCAAATATACAGGAAACTTGCTAGTGTTGCATACCTTCTGGAGTGTGGTGACTAGAGTGGCTTCCATCTAGGTTATTACACGATGATAGTTGGATCCCGATCCCACTGATGAGTAGGATTACTCTTAGGAGATATTTTTCACTTCACAATTAACTAACCTATTAAGTGTCTAGAAAAGTGTTAACGGGGCTACACCTCTGCGGAAACGAGGTTTATTTTAATTAGGTCCGTGCGAAAGCGCGGGGAACCTCTCTCGGAGTACCAACACACACCTGGCTGAACGGTTAGCGAACTTGTAAGGTGTGAATGATCCCGACTAGTTTTTCTTTTAAGGTTTGAAGGAAAATTCAAGAAAACAGTGGGAGCCCTCCTGATTAGATAAACTAATAACCAATCTAATCTTGCAAGAGCGCACGTTAAGTGTTTCTTTTCTCTCTCTCCAGGTAGCAACCATTTCACACCCTAATCAAGATAATAAAATGTTTGACTTGACCGAACTAGCTTATTATACTGGGCTGGGGAACGTCGGTTCGGCTCTAACTTGTGACAACTGTCATGAGTACAAGTAAGGGAAGGAGGACTGTAAGGAATTATAGATAACCCTATTGAAGGAGAAGCATTCTAATACATCTTCTTCAAGTGTATTTGTTGTAGAAAACTGTTTTTCGGTCAACCCTACCTCCTGGGTACTAGATACCGGATCAGAATCTCACATATGTAATTTATTACAAGGATTGAGAAAAAGTATAATGGTTAGACCGGGTGATATGTCCTTTAGAGTGGGGAACGGAGCACAAGTTGATACTGCTGCCGTCGGTGAATATCACCTAGTATTGCTAAGCGGCAATACTACGATTTTGAACAATTGTTAATATGTGCCTTCCATGCTTTGCAACATCATATCAGTATCTTTACTTGATAAATATGGATATAATTTTGTTCTAGATAGAAATATCATGAACATTTACCTTAATAAGGTATTGGTTGCAGAAGGTACACTGTGTAATGGTATTTACGTTCTAAATCAAAACACAGTCTTCAATATACAAAATACACGCAAGAGGAAGAGTTCAGATACGGACGAAACCTACTTGTGCCATTGTAGACTTGGTCATATCGGTGAGAAAAGACTAGGTAAGTTGCATAAGGATGGTTATCTGAATTCGTTCGAATTTTCATCTTATGAAACTTGCCAATCCTATCTCAAAGGAAAGATGACCAAATCTCCGTTCACCGGATACAGAGAAAGAGCTACAGAGCTCTTGGGACTCATACACAGTAATGTATGTGGTGCGATGTCTATACATGCGAGGGGTGGGTTCTCATACTTCATTACATTCACTGACGATCTCTCTAGGTTCGGCTATATGTATCTTTTGAAACATAAATCCGAAGCTTTTAAGAAATTCAAAGAATATAAGAACGAAGTAGAGAACCAGACTGGCAAAAGTATCAAGATCCTCAGATCTGATAGAGGAGGAGAATACTTAAGCACGGAATTTCTGGAATTCCTGAATGAAATGGTATTCTCTCTCAATTTACTCCTCTATACACATCACAACACAATGGTGTATAAGAGCGGAGGAACCGTACCCTTTTGGATATGGTTCACTCCATGATGAGTAGTGCCGATCTGCCTCTTTCATTCTGGGGATATGCACTTCAAACAGCAGAATATTTATTGAATGGCATTCCCTCCAAATCCATACCTAAGACACCATTCAAAATATAGAATGGTAAAAGGACGTATCTAAAAAGATATAAGATTTGGGGTTGTCCGGCTTACGTTAAAAAGTATAATCCGGACAAACTAGAGGCACAGTCAGTTCTATGTAAGTTTGTGGGATATCCAAGGAATGGTTATGGATATCTGTTTTACCACATCGATGAACAGAAGGTGTTTGTTGCTCAGCACGCCGTTTTCTTAGAAATGGAGTTTCTTGCGAAAGAAACTAGTAGGAGCACAGTAGAACTGAAAGAAATTCCAGAAGGATAAACTATAACTGAAGAATTGGTGGAACCAGAGGATTCAATAATCCCGGACGAAGCTCAGACACTCCGCAGATCTAGTAGGATTTCTCGTCTGCCCGAGAGATACTACGGTTTTCTCATAAATGGGGATCGAGAGGATTGCATCTTAGAAGAAGATGATCCTACTAGTTATAAGTAGGCCATTAACAATAGGGACTCTGTAAAATGGCTTGAAGCTATGAAATACGAAATGGAGTCCATGTACACCAACAAATTTTGGACTTTGGATGTTGCTCCTCCTAGGGTAAAACCTGTTGGATGCAAGTGGATCTTCAAAAAGAAAATTGGTGCAGATGGACAGGTGGAAACCTATAAGGCTAGACTTATTGCAAAAGTTTTTCGTCAAAGACCAGGAGTGAACTATGATGAAACCTTTTCTCCAGTTGTTATGCTGAAATCCATTTGGATCTTACTTGCCATTGCTGCCTACCATGATTACGATATCTGGCAGATGGACGTAAAAAAGGTCTTTCTAAATGGAAGTTTAGAAGAGTGCGTTTATATGGATCAGCCGGAGGGATTCGTAGACAGTGGGAGCAGCGGAAATGTGTGCAAGTTGATTAAATCCATTTATGGATTAAAGCAGGCATTGCGGAGCTGGAACATCTGTTTTGATGAGAAAGTCAAGGAATTTGACTTCGTCAAAAACGAAGATGAACCATGTATCTACAATAAGATTGTAGGGAGAATTGTCGTATTCCTCATCTTGTACGTGGATGACATTCTCTTAATAGGAAATGGCATTCCTATGCTGCAATCGGTCATGCTGTTCTTGTCATAAAAGTTCTCCATGACGGACCTGGGTGATGCCTCCTATATTCTGGGGATTAAGATTTATAGAGATAGATCCAAGATTGTTGGGATTTTCATAGTCCAGGTATATAGAGACCATACTAAAGAGATTTAGTATGGAAGATTCCAAGCACGGTAATATACTTGCATTGCATGGAATCACCCTCTCCAAAGAGATGTCTCCCAGGACTGATGAAGAGAGGGTTTACATAAGAACTATACCCTACGCTTCGGCGGTAGGATCTATAATGTATGCGATGCTATATACCAGACCAGATGTAGCATACGCGCTTAGCATGGTAAACCGGTATCAGTCGAACCCGGGTGAGAATCATTAGACAGCTGTAAAGAACATTCTTAAGTACCTGAGAAGGACTAAGGAGATGTTCTTGGTATGCGATAATGGAGACCTTAAGGTCGAGTCTTTTACCAACTCAAGCTTCCAGAGTGACAAGGATGACAGCAAGTCTGTCTCAGGTTTTGTGTTTATCCTCAATAGAGGGGCGGTGTGTTGGAAAAGCTCCAAACAGGACACCATCGCAGACTCGACGATGGAAGCTGAATACATTGCTGCGAACGATGCCGCAAAAGAAGCGGTCTGGATGAAGAAGTTCATTACTGAACTTGAGGTGGTTCCGTCCATTGTTAATCCAATACTTTTGTATTGTGATAACAATAGGGCTATAACTTTAGCGAAGGAACCACGGTCCCATCAGAAATCCAAACACATCTTAAGGCGGTATCACCTGATCAGGGAGATCGTAGATCGCCGAGAGATCGAGGTCCGGAGAGTAGATACGAAAGACAACATGGCCGATCCATTTATTAAGGCCCTCCCTCAAGCGCAGTTCAAGCGACTTTTTGAGATGTTGGGTATGCGGTACGCCAACAACTGGCCTTAGAGCAGACGTCGGGTATTCGGTACGCTAATTACAGGCCTGAGTGCAAGTATGAGATTGTTGGATATGTATGCCCTAGAGGTCTGTATTGTATAGGATGTTAGGGATATGTATGTACCGGACAATCTTGCTCAGTTGTATATAGTATATTATTTGAGTTATCTTTATCTTGATATGTGTATTTCTTTCTATTGATACTTTATATTGCTTGCACATATTGATAAAGACTCGATACAGTAGTATACTATTATGGTTTGACTTTATCTTAACGTGTGCATATGTTATACTCAATATAACATATGTCGGTTACATGTTGATAAAGCCCGTAGGATTTTGCTTGACTACCAGCATTATGATGACGATCATACTTATGAGAGCCGGGTAGTCCATAAGAACATCCTTAAAGGTCCCAAGTCGCAAGAGTATCGAAATCGGGAATTGATACTCCAGAGTAGACATGTGTATACGTTTCTAGACCTCGACGACGGGCGGTGGTTGGTCCTACAACCATTGGTGTGATCACCTAAAGATTGTATACAGGTGCTCACTGGGGGTGAATACACTGGACAGACTCGCCGAGAACCTCTAGATGGTATTATACCCATCGTCAGATAGCGGTTTTTAGGTGACATGAGTACAAGTTAGTCTTAGGACCAGAGATCATCATTTGTCTCGTATGAGTTCCCACTATGATTTGATCACTACCCTACCACGGCTCTACCGAGTCATGCAAACAGTTTTTGGTTGGGTACAGTCCTGAGCCATATGGAGGAAGTGAGTGATTGTCAGGGATTCGTCTCTCCTGGTATTGGGAGTCGATATCGCACTGTGTCCGGTTGGCTAGAACCATAAGACCTTGGCCAAGGCAGTTGAGAACTACTGATGGTTAGATGTTCATTTCAGAAAACTGCATTTTAATATCGCTCATTCATTATCTATTTTGTGATATATCGGTACTATTAATCAGTGTCTGCTCAGTTATTACAGTTTACAGGTGTTCGTGATAAAATACTGGAAATATATTCAAAATCATGGATATAACGTTTGGGACCCGACACTGCAATCAACACAGAAAACCGATATTCAAAGAGCTCTTTTGCAAATAATCATGTGTACACATTTTTGGTCCAACACAACACAAGTGTGCACATAGCTCTTTGGTTCTTGGACCTAGGTAGCGGCTGTCCATGGCACATGCAGGGGGACATGGGTAATAAATGATAAAATTTTTGATGTGATGTATGGCATCTTGTTCCCTCCAAATCTTTGAGTGCATCCAAGGCCTCTACAGACAAAACTAGCAGCACCAGAGTGATATTGGGATGCACACACACCAGCCCATGACTCATCGACAGGACCAGCCACATGCCCTCTTTGGCCGAGCAGGCCGGCCCCTTGCTCCAATAGCCCCCAGTCTTTTACTGTCCCTCCCTTGCTGCCAGGTCACCTTATTTTTACTGCTTGTTTATTTTTCTTTTGTTCTTATAAAAGCAGACCCGTGAGCAAGGGATGGGGATCATATGCACATATTCTATCCTTTTGTTTTCTTTTCATTTTGGGTTTAGGCTTGAGAGTTGTGTGATCTTAACTTGGTCTCTTCTTCTTCTTCCCTCTTGAAGTTTTCTTTGGAGAGCTTCATTAAAGAGGTTGAACAAGTTACCAACATCTTGTAACTCACTTTCAAGTGTTAATATATTGCTTTGTTACTGTTTATTTACTTTCCTTTCTTTACTTGCTTTATTTTTCTTTTTATGATGCTTAACTAATCTTCTTTGGTTGTGGTTATGGTAAGGAAGTGAGATGAAAGGCTTTGCCTCCTCCTCCTCTTGTTAATGTTTAATGTGCTTAATTTTGATTATAAACTTAGTATTGTAACTTGGATGGGTTGATGTGGTATGTTGATTTCATGATTACTTTGTAACCTCATCACATACCATATTCTCCCCATAAACCCCATCTTGCAAGCCTAATCTTAGAATCAATTTGGTGTTAAGTTTGCTAAGCTTGGATGTGGTATTTTGTGATTAATTGACTTGACAAATATTTTGGTTTCATATGCCATATACCATCACAAACTCTTAGCACACTTAACACTGAAATCATTTGCTCTCACTCACTAATTTGTGTTTTTGATGTTGTGGTATGCTTGCTAACCCTTGTGTTTACTATTGATACCCTAAACTTGGACATACAAACGGTAAGTGAAAAAACGGACTCATTTCGTGTTTTACGGCGAACATCAGATTTTGATGACTTATGCTCTGCAACCGCCTTGACAAGTCATGCTTCATGCCGGGATCGACGTAAGGACGAACAACTCATGATCAAAGGAGCGTCGAAGAAATCTTCGCGATTCGACCTTCCGAGCCAAAGCCACAACCATTTCTTCCTTAGCTTCTTTTCTTGCTTTTCTTTGTTTTCGTATTCTTTCATTTTTTGTGACAAAACCAACCATTCGTTAATTTGTTGAATCTTAAATCATAAGACCTAATACACAATTGCCTGCGAATCGATCCGTACCTGCCGGCTTGCTACACCGTGCCATGCACTTGCGGTGTATAAATGTTTAAAACGAGAACGATCTCGCGTGCGCATTCCATTTCCATAAAACGATCACATTTTCCAAACATACGCGTTTGCGCGTGCGGGTGAGTTCCCAACAAGTTTTTGGCGGCGTTGCCGGGGAGTTGGTAGTATTAGGTATTGTTATTTCTGGTTCTTACTAACTCATTAACAACTAACTCAATTTTTTCAAAACTATCACAAACTAACAATTTCTTTCATTTTGTTCTTTGTCTTTGCAACCTGCTAACACTCTGTGATTCAAATAAAAAATCAAGTTATACTATTAGAATACTAATATATCCTGGAGGAGCCACATAAAATTCAAGCATAACCACACTTCATTTGGCCGGCGACACCAATAGAAAATCCGAGCCCGCCGGCCCTTTGGGGGTGTTTTTTATTTTTTGTTCTTGTGTGATCTCCAGTGTGTTGTCAGTATTCTAGTGGTATTGTTTGATTTTTATAATTTTGAGTGTGCAGGTATTGGGGCATATATATCACTTTTTGACACTAAATATCGTATTTTCCGACATTTCAGGTTTTTTAGGAATTACGACCAGCGATCGTGCGGAGCGAGACTCAAATTCAATTTGAAGACGTTAGGGAAGTACAGTGCCAAAGATCCGGGTAGTTTGACCCGCGCAAGCGAATATTCAAATACCCGTAATCACTTTCAAAGGGGTTTTCTTAACCAAATTACATCGATACGTATTTCCTAACAAATTCCTCTTGAATCCGACGCAGTCCAATATTTCTTTCTTTTGCAAGATTCTTTGCACAAGCTTGCCACAATTCCACAGTGAACTAATCGTATTTTTTGCAGCGCTTAAATTTGAAACGAAAAGAATTGTTTAAATTGCTTGATTTTTTAAATTCTTTTATTGATTGCGCATTTTCATCTTAATATGGATTTAAGGGAAAAAAGACCAAACAAGATACAGTAAATGATTTCATCACCTTTTCTCCGTAGCCCACAAATCACAAAACTGCATTCTTGCATACTCACAGTAATTTAAAATCAACTAGAACTTTGACATTAAGGACTTTGCGCTCATTGGGAGAAGTTAACTGTGTTTAGAACACCGCTTAACGGTATATCGTTCACGGGGTGTCTAGGCAAGTGTTAAAGAGAAATGGTTATCTAATTAAGGAACTTCGCGAAAGCGTTGGAAAACCTCCCCTTCTCTCTTGCACTTACCTTGCTTTGTGATCCGTATATCTTGAGCCCGTTTCTCGACACAGTTTTACTTCGACAATCAGGTTCTTGAGCAGGTCTAGTTGACTAGAATATCATAGACTGCTCGGGGTGTGATATTCTTTGTTTTTGTGATATTTGTGAATTCTTGTTAACATGGGTGATACACATTTTAATTCAATTTTTCACGATTCTTATTCTTTTGTTTATACTCAATCCCAATTCACTTTTTCAAATTGCCAAAATTCTTCCCACATCCATGACAACTGTCCTTTCTTAGGAAGTGACCAACCGTCTCAGATTTTTGATAATGGTTACCCACCTAACACTCTTGAACCCGGTCCCACTTCAATTAGAGACCTAATGATTCAAGATTTAGAGAAAGAGGTTGACAGATTGACTGCTTTTGCATCACCACCGTCACAACCCTCTTTACCTGAAACAACTGACCCATCCTTAGGGAATGATGGTGAGATGGATGTTAGGTTGACCGTTCTAGAGAAGGGTATTGAAGTAATGACTGCGGTCGAGAATCAAATAGCTGCTACGCTAGCCCTGTGTATACAGCAGTCTGAGCAATTATTTCTTTCTCAAGCTCAATCATTGGCTAGAATAGAGGAACACACGAAACATTTAGCTGTGAGGGTTCTAGGGAGTGAACGCAGTCAATTGGAACCCCATAGTGTTAATATATGTCGTCTAGGAAGTCACCCAAAGATAAACGATCAATTGAGTTTTTATGATTTTATAGATGATGATGCAAATGAATTAACTGAGTGTTATCAGGAAACACAAGATAAACCTCTGACTGATTTGTACATTACAATTTTAGAGGAGGAATCTTGTGACTTTTACGGGTATGGTTTGAATAGATTGTCAGAAGAGATTAATGATCAGGAACCCACAATTTTTGTATCACCTAGTGATGTTGTTTCGGAAGAAATGTTAGTATGGGAACCTACTTTTTTGGATGATATATACCTACCCATTTGTGAATGTGATGAGGGAGAAATTGTATTAGGAGAGTCTGTGAGCTATAGTGATAATAATAGAATTGTGAAAAATCATAGGGAGGAAGACAGCATTGAAAAATATTTTGTCATATCGAGTTTTAAGGAAATTTTTGCGGATGAACTTGATATCCTTGGTGAGTTTGAGTCAGGATCAATTTGGGAACATCCTAGAAACCTTTCTTTTGCCGAACTTTTTGCGGATGAACTCCAGTTTTTAAACGAACCTGGCTTCGGAACTCAACATGTGTTTTATGAACATTCAATTCATCCAGGAAACAATTTTTTGACCTCTTCAAAACTTCATTTTCATATTCAGCGTCTTCTGATCCCTACTTTTACACGCCCATGCCCTTCACTAACATCTAACATACACCTTTTCTTTTTCTTTTTCTTTTTCTTTTGTATATACATATTCTTTTACCAGCCATTGCACTATATAGACAAAATCTTTAAATGACTGGTATTAATTTCTGGACTAACCCAATCTTTTAACCTGTATATGTTGTAATTAGTCTTAGGTTTTTTCTTTTTCTTTGAATAAAATTCTCACCCTGATGTCTAAGTCTAGCTATCGGAGACGGGGGCAACGATGAGGAAATCGTAAAACTTAGGTTTGGGGGTGAGCACTGCGTTTATTTTGCTGCATCATGTGTATATTGTATATTCTGCATTGCATACATATTAAAAAAAAACCCATAAAAATTGAAAAAATTTCCCAAAAATATAAAAAATTTGTCATGTTAGCTAGTTGGGGAACTTAGATTCGAAGTCTGACGGTTCGGTTGATAAGTTAGAAATAACTAAATCCTTTTTGTGAGACTGACGACCCGAAAAATAACCCTCCTTTGTATTTAACCATAGCTGATATACGTCTTTTAACACTTTACACGTGTCGTTTATTTTTGAGAATTTGATGAAAGTCTGACATGTCTGTAAACTTTTAAAATTGATAAACATCTTTAGGATCAAACAGGATTGTTCTGAGTTATGTAATATCAAGAATAGTTCACAAGGTGAAGTGGATATGAAGGATATTATTGAGGTTTTAACAGAAGCTATAAGTCTGAAAAATAACTCATCTGAAACCTTGTTGGAGTGATTACACACCTTATCCACATATAACGTCTTCGGATTTAAAAGAAAAGCTTAATATATCTCCGTTTCCACTAAGTTCAAAATATTTTAAAATAAAATGAATCTTTTGTTTTGTGGCCTTGGTAACTTGGGTAATTAAGTCCTTAGGGTGTCTCCACACCTAATGCCCTAAAACCATCTGGTTTGGGAGTCATTGACCCAAAGCTTGATAAGTTTTCAATCGCCAAATAAAACAAGCTAAGCATGTGTTCTCTCCAAGTTAAAAGTCCGCATGGTTCTTTGTGGGAGAATAATCTTGGCGGAGACAAGTTTTCTTATAAAACAGTTTTTTTTCTTACGGAGATATGAACGTTTATATTTAAAGAAATTTTGCACGATAACGAAGGGTGTGTATGAACAACAAACAGGTGAAAGGTAGAAGTGAAAAATAAGACTTAGGTTCTCTGTTAAAAATGATATATATTCTGACTTGAAACCTAAACTGGAGAATAAAAACTTGAGAAAACCTTAACTCCTTTCAAACTTGTGTGATCCTTTAGAAGTCTATCCTGGACTGTAAATGATGATATGATGACCCTAATCAAAGTTCTTAAAACTTTATGGACACTATCCGCACAATCACGTAAAGACGCGTATCAGCTTATGATTAAACAAATTGCGAGGAGTGAAAAATAGGGTTTAACGTTTCTAACTTGGGTAATAGAATTTCTAACTTTGATCTCTAACCTTAAAATTAGAGTCAACAATTTTTTCCACTACGCTAACTTGACTGGATTTTGTGGGTGTAATCCGCTGAAAACCCTCAGGAGACAACACTCCTCCTACTAGGGACACTTAGAGGTTTAACGGCTTGTTACACATGCTCAGTGCAATCGCTTTCCCTGCGAAAGTGAGGCTAGGATTTTTTGTATTGCTCGGGACGAGCAATAGATAAGTTTGGGGGTACTTGTTCATCTCAGAAAACTACATTTTAATACCGCTCATTCATTATCTATTTTGTGATATATCGGTACTATTAATCAGTGTCTGCTCAGTAATTACAGTTTACAGGTGTTCGTGATAAAATACTGGAAATATATTCAAAATCATGGATATAACGTTTGGGACCCGACACTGCAATCAACACAGAAAACCAATATTCAAAGAGCTCTTTTGCAAATAATCATGTGTACACATTTTTGGTCCAACACAACACAAGTGTGCACATAGCTCTTTGGTTCTTGGACCTAGGTAGCGGCTGTCCATGGCACATGCAGGGGGACATGGGTAATAAATGATAAAAGTTTTGATGTGATGTATGGCATTTTGTTCCCTCCAAATCTCTGAGTGCATCCAAGGCCTCTACAGACAAAATTAGTAGCACCAGAGTGATATTGGGATGCACACATAACCACACAACAAGCACCAGCCCATGACTCATCGACAGGACCGGCCACATGCCCTCTTTAGCCGAGCAGGCCGGCCCCCTTGCTCCAATAGCCCCCAGTCTTCTACTGTCCCTCCATTGCTGCCAGGTCACCTTATTTTTACTGCTTGTTTATTTTTCTTTTGTTCCTATAAAAGCAGACCAGTGAGCAAGGGATGGGGATCATATGCACATATTCTATCTTTTTGTTTTCTTTTCACTTTTGGTTTAGGCTTGAGAGTTGTGTGATCTTAACTTGGTCTTCTCTTCTTCTTCTCTCTTGAAGCTTTCTTTGGGGAGCTTCATTAAGGAGGTTGAAAAAGTTACCAACATCTTGTAACTCACTTTCAAGTGTTAATATATTGCTTTGTTATTGTTTATTTACTTTCCTTTCTTTACTTGCTTTGTTTTTCTTTTTATGATGCTTAACTAATCTTCTTTGGTTGTGGTTATGGTTAGGAAGTGAGATGAAAGGTTTTGCCTCCTCCTCCTCTTGTCAATATTTAATGTGCTTAATTTTGATTATAAACTTAGTATTGTAACTTGAATGGGTTGATGTGGTATGTTGATTTCATGGTTTCTTTGTAACCTCATCACATACCATATTCTCCCGACAAACCCCATCTTGCAAGCCTACGGTTAGAATCAATTTGGTGTTAAGTTTGCTAAACTTGGATGTGGTATTTTGTGATTAATTGACTTGACAAATCTTTTGGTTTCATATACCATATACCATCACAAACTCTTAGCACACTTAACACTGAAATCATTTGCTTTCACTCACTAATTTGTGTTTTTGATGTTGTGGTATGCTTGCTAACCCTTGTGTTTAGTGTTGATACCCCAAGCTTGGACATACAAACGGTAAGTAGACAAACGGACTCGTTTCGTGTTTTACGGCGAACATCGGAGTTTGATGACTTGTGCTCCGCAACCGCCTTGACAAGTCATGCTTCATGCTGGGATCGACGTAAGGACGAACAACTCATGATCAAGGGAGCATCGAAAGAATCGTCGCGATTCGACCTTCCGAGCCAAAGCCGCAACCATTTCTTCCTTAGCTTCTTTTCTTGCTTTTCTTTATTTTCGTATTCTTTCATTTTTTGTGACAAAACCAACCATTCGTTAATTTGTTGAACCTTAAATCACAAGACCTAATACACAATTCCCTGCGGATCGACCCGTACTTGCCGGCTTGCTACAACGCGCCGTGCACTTGCGGTTTATAAATGTTTAAAACGAGAACGATCTCGCGTGCGCATTCCATTTCAATAAAACGATTACATTTTCCAAACATACGCGTTTGCGCGCGCGGGTGAGTTCCCAACATTAGATCAGCAGTTTCTCGGATTGGTCCTGAGCCAAATTGACACGACTTATCGGGTCAGTAGAGGTCTGATGTTTACCACCACCTAGACCCGGTATGCGATACTCTTAGACGAAGAGAACGAACTGTACGAAGATTGTCATGGATAGGCTCAGTAGGGGTCCGGATGAGCTTGCTCGTCAGTCTTCTTTTCAACAGGTACCTCGGTAGCCATTACGTACATCTAGTGCCGCTGACGTGCTTATGGTTAAACCCACTTCCAGTGTACTATCGAGTCTTTAGAGTCCCACACAGAGGGTTTCTCTGGTTCAGGCGAAATGATGTGGTGGCCGTATGTTTATACGTGCAGGGTTTTGATCGAATGATAATACTAGCCGGCTTAGGATTAACCCGGATTATTAAATCAAGTATTGATTTAATAATATACGTATGCATATTTTGATATGTATATTCTAGTGTTATCCATATTTTCGATCAGACGGTTGATAATACTGGCGGCCTTAGGATTAAGCCGGTTCATTAATCGGATATTGATTTAATTCTAATATTATTTTAGTGGTATTATTCTATCTCTTGGGTATTCGTATTTTGGTACAAATACGGGTATGTATATACGGGAGAAAGTATTTTGTATTTATACAAAATACCTTCTAGAAGATGACATCTCATCTTGTATTTTTCTATTTTGTTGAAAATAGATAATGAGATGGAGGAATGGAGATATTTGAGGCATGGGATGAAGCATGGCTAATTCTTTTGTTTATTCATTTTCTTTTACTATTCAAGCATGGTTGCATTTTTCTATGGAAAAGTAATGCATGCTTGATTTTGGTAAAAAGACTTAGCCATTCTTCACTTCGACATTCTACACTTGTTCTTCTCTCTCATCATTGAGAGCTCTTTCATTCTCTTCCTCTTGAGTTCATCTTCAACTCAAAACCCTATCATTCTCAATGTGTTGAGAAATAAGGGTTTTTAGGTAGAAATTACCACTAAAAATCACTACATCTCCTTAGTAATCTAAACCAGCAAACTAGGTCACTAAGTTGCTTCATTTGTGAAGCCAAGCTGGAATCAAGAATTCTCGGGTGGATCATCTAGGATCAAGAAGGCGATCTAGCAAGGTTGATCAAGGATCCTGAGGAGCTCTAGAAGAGGACTGAAGACCTAAAAGACACGGATATTTAGGTATAAGCCCCTATCATAGTAGATAGATCTTTTTAGCTAGCGAGTTTTGGTTTATGGTTAGATTCTAGGATGTGTTTTCAAGCGCTGGACTTTTAAAAGTTAAAGTTTTTCGTTCCGCAACGGCCGCGGTAGACGACCAGAGTGCTAGGAAACCCAACAATTGTCATTAATTGTGACAGTGAAGCCCCTAGATCGGTTGTCTATAATAAAGTTTATAATGAGAAGCGAGACATTTGAGTCTAAGACATGGTTATATTCGACAATTACTCAATAATGAGAGAATAATTGGAATTAACTATATTCGTACAAATCAGAATATTGCCGATCCTTTTACTAGAGGTTTGTCAAGAGATTTGCTACAGAAATTATCATTGGGGATGGGTTAAAACCTTACAAATAAATCAACTATCATTGAAATCCTACTCGATACTTGTGCTCCAAGTATTGCGAGTTCAAAGGAAGAGTAGATGTTACGATTGATTGTAAAAGCATGAGAACTTATTCTTATCCCTAAAATGATCATGCTTGGATCTTGTAGATAAAATAAGTGGATGAATATTTCTTAATAGGTGATGAAGTATGATTACAAGACATACTAGATTGCCTATCTATATGAATGTGAGGGTGTGGCCGCCTTCTATGAAATCAAAAGGTTTTCTTAGAAGCGTTTATAAAACCAGAATGTGCACATGGCCAAAATAGTGCAAACTTATGAATTACTTGATATTTGAAATGTACATATATGTGCTTTATATCCGGTACTTTCACAAACGGGTCCTTAGTTCTAAACTTCGGTAACCGTGATCATTGATTGAACTTTAATGTGAATGAACTGAGTGAAGATTCAAGTTCAGAAGACATCTTCATTGTATGTATGTACATTTAATACCAACTTTTGTTTGTTTTTGGATTTTTTTTTTGAAATTGGTGAGGAATGTTATATTATTTATCGTTGGATATTGTGCCCTCAAGAAAATTATTGTAATTGCAGATATGCGATTATGATAATTAAGGGAGGACTTATACAGCTAAAACAGTCTTGTTCGAGATGATAATATGCTATCTGGTTTGTCTTTATTATTAATGTGTATACGTTTTACTTGTTATTACGTGTCGCTAATACATAATGATGAAGCCTGTAGGATTTTTGCTTGACTGCCAGCATTATGATGGTGATCATAAACGTAGGAATTGGGTAGTCTATAAGCACATCCTTAAATGTCCATAGTCGAGAGAGTATCAAGACCGTGCATCGATATTGTTGGGGTCAAAACTTACACCTCGGTTGATCAAATCAAAATCAAAGCCAATCCAAGCAAAGCAGGCCCGAGCCAAAGCAAGCGGGTCCAAGCGCAAGCAAGCGGGCCCGAGCCCAAGCAAGCGGGTCCAAGCGTGGAAGGGGCCGGCTCCATGCCAAAAAGAAGGCGATAAATTAGTTTAAATCCAATTTCTTTAGATATAAATGTATGAAAAAATAGGCAAAAATCCAAAATTTTGTAAACCCCATCGCTTATGTACAAAAAGAAATAAGCATATAAGGCATGGGGTGGCACAAGTGCCATATGGAAAAGCCCAAGAGGCTATATGTAAAGTGTGTAGCCTATAAAAGGCAAACATGATGAAAAAAATCAACAACTTTCATTCTTTTAAAAATTCTACGGTTTGTGACTCCATCTCTTTTCTCTCAAGTTCTCCATTTTCTTTTCATTTTCAATTAAATCAAGAGTTTAACTCTTCTTTTTCAAAAAATAAATAGTTTTTCACCATAAAACCCTCGAAGGGGAGTTCAAATCTCCCATCAAATCCTTAAAACGGAGATTTTTAATCTCACCTCCTTTTTTCTCCAAGATCCAGGAAAAGAAGAGGAGGGGGAAGAAGACCCACCTCCAAAAATCTCAATTTGGGAGGATCCAAGGCCCCAGAGAGAAGAAATGGGTCCGCTTTGATCATCTCTGAAGATTTTCGAGGAGTTCAACTCTAAGATCCAAATTCTCAAAGGAGTTTAACTCCACATCCAGATCTTTTAGGAGTTTAACTCCAAATCTAAGCCTTTTAGGAGTTTAACACCAAATCCATATCTAATTTCTTACATAGGAGTTTAACTCCAAATCCATATCTTTTAGGAGCCTAACTCCAAATCTATACCTAATTCCTGTTTAGGAGTTAAACTCCAAAGCCCCTCGGGAGTTCAACTCCCAGCCCAGGAGCTAAACCCCTTTATCCACTGGTGTTTCCAGTGGTCGCATGCCGTGCACGTGACCCGTTGGCGTCTAACGGTCACGTGCCGCACATGTGACCCGTGGTCCCCCGGCGCCCACGGGCAGTGCACGTGACCCGTGGGCGTCTAGTGCCCACGCGCCACTCAGGTGACCCACGGGCGCCCATCACCCATGCGCCATTCACGTTTCCTTAGGACGCTCCCCACCCCTCTTTTTCCCTCATGCTCCACACTCAAAACACGTACCCCGTTAGAAAAAAATTCTAAAAGGGCACTATCCGGGTAGCGGGACCCCGTAAACTCTATGAGGTCCCCGAAATGACTAAATCCCTTTCAAAACACAACACACACTGCACATTGAGTTCGCATGACCATTTTTACCCGTCAATCAGAGGTTCGCTCACTCCAAAAGCGAGGGATAATTAACGGAATTTTAGTCCGCAGCTGCCGGAGATTCGGTTCCCCGCAATCAATAAACCCCAGCCTACCCCAGGCAGAGGGAATCTGTAATACGCGTGACAAGCGATGCGTATTTCCCATCTCAATAGGGTGATGGAAAGCACCCTACAGATTCTGTACGCCCGGTGGGACACTTTCTCTCCTTCCATATTTCGGGTTAAACGTTCATGCGAACTCAATCAACATATATATCGATTGCTTATGCTGAAGTCATATTTTTTGTGTGTATAGGTTAACAGCTTTCAGTAACAATCTCAAACTCAGGAATCTTGTCTCCCCAGACGAGCATCGTTTCTGACGCGACTCTGATTCCCTACGTGGTCAAGATCAATGCCCGCATGGTTCTCCCTGCAAGTCTCAACCGGCAATGGGAGGAGCCACCCGATAAATTTGGTTCTGTCATCATCTTCCCTGCTGGAAGCGCTCATCTGGCGGAGGTCCCGGCAAACCAAGTGACCAAACCGACCATAAGGGGCAGGAGGACGAACGTTGTAGTTTCCAAAGCATTCCACACCAAATGCAAAACCGTATTCGAACGGCTCTCCACTGTTCGACTGGGGACAAGGCCAACAACACCAATGAAGCTGCGAACCATCTACAGCAAGCTCTGACGGTGCCCATGACAATTGTGCGAGCGGGCGACTTCTCTGGATTCTCTGTCAATCGGTTTACGGCATCTTCCCGAAGAGCCAAACCCTGCCAAGTTCTCAAAACAGAAAAATTAAGGCAGAAGCGGCTCAGATATAGAGCCAACTGTAAGTCGATGTACAACACCCCACGACTTGCGGGGAGGCGGAAAAATGAAAAACGATCTTGTTCTATGCATAAACATCGACTAACCGAGAATCTTTGCTAAACTATAACTAACAAGAAACATAGATGTTGTTAACTACTATGAGAAGTGATTATACCTAATGAACCGTGTCCTTCGTCTTATCGTTCTCCACCTCCTCTCCGGCCTTCTCTATGTAGTAGATGATGCACCCGAGAGCTTTACTCCAAGCTTCACCTCTAACTTGAGGTAACTAGGTTTCTTAAAGTGCTAATCTAAGCAACCTAGGTGATATAGAGTTGGGTTATAGATTGATTAGTTTATCTAATCCTTGATCTCAGCATATGAGAGGCGGGAGGGTTAAGGTTTGAAGAGAGAGAGCTTGAGGAGAGAGAAGATGAGCATGAGAATAAGAATGAGATAATGATCTCTCATGATATATATGAAGCATTATTATTTATCAAATAAATAAATAAATGATTTAACAACCATGCTTCATAAATACATATGAGTGATTCATCTACATGAGTCATAACCATTTATGATGCATTAATGACAGGATGAATCACACAAATGAGTCACTAATCTCATTTAATGCTTATGCCACCTAAACCCCTAAGTCACCATCCTTCTAGAAGCTTCTCGCGAAATTACGGGAACGCCTCTCCTATCCATGGAAACACGGAAAAACTTTAGACTGTATAAATCCAATAACCGGATACTAGAATCTGGCTTAAACCAAAGCCGGCTAGTAAAAACTGTCCGAAAGTCGTACGTGCGTAAACACACGTATGCGTCCGAACCCTTGTCGTAAAACCATACGACCTCTATATCGTTTCGCCTAGAGTAGGGAAACTCTCTGTGTGGGACTCTAAAGACTCGACTACTACGCTGGTAGTGGGTTTAACCACAGACCGCAAGCGGCACTAGCTGTACGTAACGGTTCCCAGGTAGATGTCGATAAGAAGGCCGATGAGGAAACCCATCCGAACTCCTACTGAGCCTGATGTGACAATCTCCGTACAGTCCGGTCTGTTCGTCTAAGACTATCGCATATCGGGCCTAGGGGGCGGCAAGCGTCAGTCCCCTAATAGCGGTATAAGTCGTGTCGGAGCGTAGCCCATTACACCCTGAGAAACAACTGGAACCTACCAGTAAATCTCGCTTACCCTAGCCAGGGACTTTGCGTAATGGCTCTGTGACACAGCGCGATATCAACTCCCAATACCGGGAGAGACGAATCCTGTCTAACCGCTACTGTTTCCAAGTGCTCGGGACTGCACCTAACTGCTACCTGTTTGCACGACTCCTTTGAGCCGTGGTAGGGTAGCAATCTAAGAACAGTGGGACACACTTAAGGCGAAGTAGCAGTGTCAAGTCTGCGGACTATGCTATACTCATGTCACCTGGGAACTGTTAACTGACGACTGGTATAAAACCAACCAACAGTTCCCTACGAGTCCTGTCCGGTGTACCCGTAACCCAACGAGCACCTGTATACTATCTCCAGTACCACGTACTGACGGCTGTGGGACAGACCATCTCCCCAACTGGGATGAGAAGCGTACACACTAGTCTACTCTGGAGTATCGATGCCCTGTCTCGATAATCCTACGACTAGGGACCTGAAAAAGGATGTGCTTGTAGACTACCCAGCCCCCACTAGTGTGATTGCCATCACAACGCTGGTAGTCAAGCAAGATCCTAAGAGTTCTATCAATACGTATACTCACATATTACGATAGAAAAATCAAGTAGCATACTACCATGTTTAGCAAGACTGTTATATACATGTGAATATCCCAAGCTTCCATTAAGTAATATACAAACTAGTATGATACAATAATGGCCCCTAGGGCATATACACTAACAATCTCCCACTTGCACTAGGGCCATGTACCGGCATATCGAAGACCGATGATCTCGAGTAGCCTCTCGAACTGAATCTGAGGTAGGGCCTTCGTGAATGGATCAGCAATGTTCTCTTCAGTAGCAACTCTCCGAACCTCGATCTCCCGGTGATCTATGATCTCCCTGATCAGGTGATACCGCCTTAAAATGTGTCTGGACTTCTGATAGGACCTTGGTTCCTTTGCTAAAGCTATAGCTCCGTTGTTGTCACAGTACAGAGGTATTGGATCAACTATGGTAGGAACCACCTGAAGTTCTGTTAGGAACTTCTTCATCCAGACCGCTTCTTTTGCGGCATCGCAAGCAGCAATATACTCCGCTTCCATAGTCGAGTCAGCAACGGTGTCCTGCTTGGAACTCTTCCAGCATACCGCCCCTCCATTGAGGGTAAAGACATAACCAGACATGGACTTGGAATCGTCCTTATCACTCTGGAAGCCGGAATCAGCAAAGGCCTCCATCTTGAGGTCTTTTCCGCCGTAAACCAATAACATCTCCTTAGTCCTTCTCAGGTACTTTAGAATGTTCTTTACCACTATCCAGTGATTCTCCCCTGGGTCTGACTGATACCGTCTTACCACGCTGAGTGCGTAAGCTACATCTGGTCTGGTGCACAACATCGCATATATTATAGAGCCTACCGTAGAAGCGTAGGGTATAATCGACATGCGATCCCTTTCCAAATCAGTCTTGGGAGACATCTTTTTGGATAGGGTGATTCCGTGACAAGCCGGTAGATTACCGCGCTTTGAATCTTCCATACTGAATCTTTTCAGTATAGTGTTGATATACCTGGACTGCGAAAGTCCCAACATCCTCTTGGATCTATCACGATAGATCCGGATCCCCAGAATGTAAGAGGCATCACCCAGGTCTTTCATGGAGAACCTGTGTGAAAAGAATCTTTTGACAGATTGTAGCATAAGAATGTCATTTCCTATCAATAGAATGTCATCCACGTACAAGACGAGGAATACGACAGTTCGTGCTACAACTTTACTATATATACATGGTTCATCTGGATTTTTGATAAAGTCATATTCTTTGACTGTTTCATCAAAACAGATGTTCCAACTCCGCGATGCCTGCTTTAGTCCATAAATGGACTTAAGCAACTTGCATACTTTCCCGCTGCTCCCACTCTGATTGAAACCCTCTGGCTGATCCATATAGACGCACTCTTCTAAATTACCATTTAGAAAAGCCGTCTTTACGTCCATTTGCCAGATTTCATAATCATGGAAGGCAGCAATATCAAGAAGGACCCGAATGGATTTGAGCATAGCCACTGGAGAAAAAGTTTCGTCATAGTCCAAACCAGGTCTTTGACGAAAACCCTTTGCAACAAGTCTAGCCTTATAGGTTTCCACCTGTCCATCTACACCAATCTTTTTCTTAAAGATCCATTTGCATCCTATGGGTTTTACCCCATCTGGAGCAAAGTCCAAAGTCCATACTTTGTTGGTGTACATGGACTCCATCTCGGTCCGCATTGCATCTAGCCATCGTACCGAGTCGCCGCTTTGGATGGCCTGCTGGAAGCTAGTAGGTTCATCATCATCTATGACGCAATCCTCTCTATCCCCATCTATGAGAAAACCGTAGTATCTCTCAGGCGGATGAGACGGCCTACTACTCCTGCATAGGGGTGCGGGAATGTCCTGTTCTTCTTGAACTACTGGTTCTACCAAAATTTCAGTAGTAGTTTGTGGTTCTGGAATTTCTTCCAGTTCTATTTCGCTCCCACTTGTTTCCTTTTCTAAAAACTGATGTTCTAGAAAATGAGCATTACGAGAAACAAATACCTTTTGTTCCTCTGCGTAATAGAATAGATACCCCCTGGAGTTCTTTGGATATCCCACAAACTTACACTTTACTGATCGTGCCTCGAGCTTGTCCACATGCTGCTTTTTAACAAAAGCTGGACATCTCCATATCTTCAGATACTGAAGATAGGGTTTCTTCCCACTCCACATCTGATATGGTGTGGTAGGCACAGTCTTGGTAGGAACTATGTTCAAAAGATATGCCGCTGATTCTAGCGCATAACCCCAGAAAGATCGCGGTAACTCAGCATTACTCATCATGGAACGTACCATATCCAATAGGGTTCGATTCCGTCTCTCCGATACACTGTTATGCTGTGGAGTGTATGGAGGAGTAAGCTGAGAGAGAATTCCTTTCTCTTTTAGGTAACCTAGGAACTCGGCACTTAAGTATTCACCACCTCGATCAGATCTCAGTGTCTTGATACTTTTGCCGGTTTGGTTTTCTACTTCATTCTTATACTCTTGGAATTTCTCAAAAGCCTCGGATTTATGTTTCATCAGATAAATGAATCCGTACCTTGAGTAATCATCCGTAAAAGTAATGAAATAGGAAAAACCACCTCTTGCATATGTAGACATTGGACCACATACATCGCTGTGTATGAGTCCTAAGAGCTCGCTTGCTCTTACTCCATGTCCAGTGAATGGAGTCTTTGTCATCTTTCCTTTGAGACATGATTGACAAGTGGCATAAGTTTGATATTCGAACGAGTCTAAATATCCTTCTCTATGTAACTTAGTTAACCTTGTCTCATTGATGTGACCTAGTCTACAATACCATAAGAAAGCCTTATTTAAATCTGGAGACTTTCTTTTCAGTGTGTTCTGGACATTGAAAATCTGGAGTTGGTTTAAGACATATATACCGTTATCCAGTGTACCGGACCCAATCAAACTATGATTAAGGTGGATGTTAACAACATCGCTTACAAACGTGAAATCATAACCTTTATTTGATAACAAGGAAACTGATATGATATTACGCGTTAAACTAGGTACACAAAAACAGTTATGTAAAACCAAAATATGTCCACTCGTCATTCCCAGGTGATAATCCCAGCTCCCACGCTAGCTCCGTTAGCAACCATCAGGGTCATATCACCATCCTTCAGCACTCTACGGTTTCTCAGTGCCTGCAATGAATTGCATATATGAGATCCTGATCCGGTATCCAATACCCAGGAAGTACAGTTGATTGACAGACAATTCTCAATTAAAACACACCTGAAGTCGAAGCCACAGCTTGCTTCGGTTCCTGGTTCTTGGCGTTCCACGCCTTGCTGTCTTTCTTCTAATGCCCTTTCCTATGACAATAGAAGCACTCATCCTGGGCCACTACTGGTACCGCAAACTTATTCTTTCCCTTCGCTCCCACCTTACTAACACCTCCTCTAGGTTTGGTGGTGGCCTTCTTCTTCTTTCCTTTGGCCCTAGCCTTGGACCTGGAAGATGAAGCACCGCTAACAAACATAGCGGGTGTTTCCCTTGCCTTCTGCAAGGTGCCCTCTGCACTCCTCAACATGTTAAGGAGTTCTGGAAGTTCAACTTCTTTTCTTTGAATGTTGAAATTCAGAATAAACTGGGCGTAGGTTGAAGGAAGGGACTGGAGAATAAGGTCTGTATAGAGCTCATTATCTAAAGTCGTCCCAAGGTCTGCGAGCTCTTCTATATAGCCAATCATCTTTAGGACATGTTCTCCTACCGATGATCCGACGGCCAACCTCGCACGAAACAAGTTTTTTCAGGTCTCGTATCTTGCTATACGAGATTGCTCTCTATAAAGTTCCTTTGTATGGAGAAATATGGCATCAAGATCCATATCCTCGTGCCTCCTCTGATGTTCATTGTTCATCGAGGCAAGCACGATGCACTTGGCCTTCGCACAATCATACTCCCAGGTTTTGCAGATTTCCTTATCCGCATTACTGGATTTGGGACCTGGGACTGCAGGCGCCTTAGTGGTGAGGACATACCCCAATCTGTCATAAGTCAAAGCCATTTTGACATTCCGCAGCTAATCTTTATAGTTTGGCCCTGTCAGTATATTTTTCTCTAAAAGTAACTTAAGTCCAGTCATTTTGAGGGTCGCTGCAAGTAGGAGAGAGAGAAGAAACACTTTTAGCATGATGCTCTTGCAAGTTTAGAGTGGTTTTTAATTTATCTAAACTGGATGGCTCCCACTGTTTTTCGAATCCCTCCTCAAACCAAAAAGGAAGAACTAGCCAGGACTATTCTCACCGTACAATACTTGCTTAACCATTCGGCCAGGCCGGTTTCGGTAATTCGAGGGAGGTTTTCCAATGCTTTCGCGAAGTTCCTTAATTAAATAACCTCTTTTCTCTGGGGGCGTAGCCCCGCTGACACCTTTCTCGACACCTACTTGGTTTATAACATTGATCGTTAAGTGACGAATCTCCTGATAAGTAGCATATACTCACAGTAGGATCGGGATCCAAATATCATCGTATGATAATTTTGAAGGAATCCTACCAACATTCATCAAACTCCAAATGGTATGCATCTCTTTGCAAATTTCAGTTTCTTTAGAAATTCCCGATATAAATTTTTGCCCCATGCTCTTATGACCTTAGCGTTAGGTCAAAATGTCATAAGTCATATGTCAAGTTCTACCCATCATTATCTTGTTAATTTGAACCCATCCGTACATATCCTTGACGTTCGGCCAAAATGATAATACGACTATCCCAAACTAACTCATCTATCTATGCAACAAATGAATACCCAGCAGCTACCAAACACTATGCCTTGGCGTTAGGTCAAAATACATAGCTTGAATACTACTGAATACCCAAATGAAATGACGGAGGGCTACGAATGGTTTTGGCGAAATCGTGAACGTAGTGAACTTGATATGACCGAAGGAACCTGATAGCTTTTAAAAGAAGTGGTTAAAGCTCCGCAATTAAAAATATCTTCTGTTTTAAAATTAACCAAGTGGTTTCTTTTAAACTGTTCCAACGATTCAACTTTGGTTTATTTTCTTTGCATTAATAATAATGCGTCCCATCATTAATCTATCATTGCAGAAAACAACGAAAATACAACGTCCTCTTATGCCATCCGCATTCGCCACTGGGTCCCGTCATCACCCGTTAGGTTACTTAACTAACGGCAGAGCGAGGGCTGGGCTAGCGCGGGTGTAAAACATAAGTGACGTCTAAATAGCTATCATATATAGATATTGTACATTCGTCAGACGCAATAATAGGCATTCCAGATCACAGATGAACATTATTGGATATGAAAGCAATCCGCGTTTCTTTTGAGCCTGCAACGAAAGACGGATTACACAGTTGTGATGAATAGTCATTACCCCATCCTAGACCCCTACAGGTATGGCAAACTACCCGCCAAGTACCCGAAATGAAGCGGTCTCCCTCAACAACGTGAGTAGGCCACTAAACACTTCAAAGTACCCGGTAGTTTGTGCACCCCACCTTGGGTCTGTCCTAGGAGCAAAAACAGTAAAATGAAATAATACAACGGTGGCTACAACTGCAACCTGGATGCGCCCCGCAAAATAATATTACAACATATTACAATTACATTGAATGAATTAAAATAATAACCCATCACAAAACCCCGGCTAATCATCATAACAATCCAATACAGTTCATAATCACAAACAGTTAAAATCCATTACAGAAATGTGCAACCCCCTGCCAACCGACATACTAGCAGTTAGGGGAGCTTTACGAACACATTATACAATCACAGATATAATCAAATTAGCGAATATCGTAAAATTTCGATCGAGCAAACACATCAGATTCTACTCCCAAAACTTCTCTGTGCACCTGAGACTTGAGCAGAAAATAAACATTCCAGAAAACACAAAAATATCACAAAAGAGCCACTGGAAAAACTTGGGCTGAATCGGCTCCAACTCGGCCGCGGATCCGCGGCGGATCGGTGGGATCGGCCGCGGTTCCGCGGCTGTATAGACGATTCATGAATCCATTTTTTTCAGTGTTCTTATCTTTCTCTGTAGGTTATACTGCAGCTGCCTGAAAAATTTTTAGGGCCTGTTTTAAATTCGACAGAAACTTAGTGATATCGATGTCTTTTTCGGTTCGTTTTGCGTTCGAAATTCATACGACTTTGCTAATTAGTTAATTATTGTTTAGCGAGGCTCTGATACCACTGTAAGTTGATGTACAACACCCCACGACTTATGGGGAGGCGGAAAAATGAAAAACGATATTGTTCTATGCATAAACATCGACTAACCGAGAATCTTTGCTAAATTATAACTAACAAGAAATATAGAAGTTGTTAACTACTATGAGAAGTGATTATACCTAATGAACCGTGTCCTTCGTCTTATCGTTCTCCACCTCCTCTCCGGCCTTCTCTATGTAGTAGATGATCCACCCGAGAGTTTTACTCCAAGCTTCACCTCTAACTTGAGGTAACTAGGTTTCTTAAAGTGCTAATCTAAGAAACCTAGGTGATATAGAGTTGGGTTATAGATTGATTAGTGTATCTAATCCTTGATCTCAACACATGAGAGGGAAGGATTAGGGTTTGAAGAGAGAGAGCTTGAGGAGAGAGAAGGTGAGCATGAGAATGAGAATGAGATAATGATCTCTCATGATATATATGAAGCATTATTATTTATCAAATAAATAAATAAATGATTTAACAACCATGCTTCATAAATACATATGAGTGATTCATCTACATGAGTTATTAACCATTTATGATGCATTAATGATAAGGATGAATCACACAAATGAGTCACTAATCTCATTTAATGCTTATGCCACCTAAACCCTCAAGTCACCATCCTTCTAGAAGCTTCTCGCGAAATTACGAGAACGCCTCTCCTATCCATGGAAACACGGAATAACTTTAGACTGTATAAATCCAATAACCCGATACTAGAATCTGACTTAAACCAAACCGGCTAGTAAAAACTGTCCGAAAGTCGTACGTGCGTAAACACACGTATGCGTCCGAACCCTTGTCGTAAAACCATACGACCTCTATATCGTTTCTCCTGGAGCAGGTAAACTCTCTGTGTGGTACTCTAAAGACCCGACTACTACGCTGGCAGTGGGTTTAACCACAGACCGCAAGCGGCACTAGCTGTACGTAACGGTCCCCAGATTGATGTCGATAAGAAGGCCGATGAGGAAACCCATCCGAACTCCTACTGAGCCTGATGTGACAATCTCCGTACAGTCCGGTCTGTTCGTCTAAGACTATCGCATATCGGGCCTAGGGGGGCGACATGCGTCAGTCCCCTAATAGCGGTATAAGTCGTGTCGGAGCGTAGCCCATTACACCCTGAGAAACAACTGGAACCTACCAGTAAATCTCGCTTGCCCTGGACAGGGACTTTGCGTAATGGCTCTCTGACACAGCGTGATATCAACTCCCAATACCGGGAGAGACGAATCTTGTCTAACCGCTACTGCCTCCAAGTGCTCGGGACTGCACCCAACTGCTACCTGTTTGCACGACTCCTTTGAGCCGTGGTAGGGTAGCAATCTAAGAAAAGTGGGACACACTCGAGGCGAAGTAGCAGTGTCAAGTCTGCGGACTATGCTGTACTCATGTCACCTGGGAACTGTTAACTGACGACTGGTATAAAACTAACCAACAGTTCCCTACGAGTCCTGTCCGGTGTACCCGTAACCCAACGAGCACCTGTATACTATCTCCAGTACCACGTACTGACGGCTGTGGGACAGACCATCTCCTCAACTGGGATGAGAAGCGTACACACTAGTCTACTCCGGAGTATCGATGCCCTGTCTCGATAATCCTACGTCTAGGGACCTGAAAAAGGATGTGCTTGTAGACTACTCAGCCCCCACTAGTGTGACTGCCATCACAACGCTGGTAGTCAAGCAAGATCCTAAGAGTTCTATCAATACGTATACTCACATATTACGATAGAAAAATCAAGTAGCATACTACCATGTTTAGCAAGACTGTTATATACATGTGAATATCCCAAGCTTCCATTAAGTAATATACAAACCAGTATGATACAATAATGGCCCCTAGGGCATATACACTAACACCAACAAGAGGGCCAGGACTCCGGCCAAGTGGAATTTTGTGAGATTCCAAGGACAGGGTTACCCCGCGACGACAGCCGAGTCGGACGTAAAAGTCAGTAACTCCTTCGAATCCCTGAAGTGGGTTCAGAAAAACGCCATGATCGCCAGAATCAAGAAGACATCAAACCGTACGATGCTCCAAAGTGGTGTGCCTCAGCCCCAACATCGAAAGCATGACACGGTCTTTTCAAGAGTCTATCAGACGGTTTGTGCCGTGTGAAAGCAGCGGGGAAAAGCCAAAAATGAAGCACCAGCACCATTCAAGAATCCGGTCTGGCCAGCCGCCTTCAATTGATTGCCCGTTACCGAAAAAGAAGGGCTACAACATCAGTCCGCAAAATCAGTTGCTAAGGATGAAAAGACAATCGGATATGTTATCCATACGGTCTATATAGCGGGCGCGCGTCCCAGCGACAACTTGCGTAGCAAAAGCAAGGATGGGGCCACCACATCCTAAGCCCAATCGGACTTGAATGTGGTTTCCGTTTCCCATGATCAGCCACATCCACTGGAAGACAAAAACCCTCTCGATGAGGACGATAGGCAGAAGGACCCCTCAGTCTATGTGGAATCAAGCTCGGACAGCGAAGAAGAGCCGACTTTCCGCCTCAGGACCGCAGTGCAAGAGCTGCTTCAGGAGCTTCAAAAACAGCTCAGGAGCAAAGATAAAAAGGTGGCCAAGCTTTACTCAAAAATTGATAACCTGACGAATGTTGTGAAGCAGCTCACGGCTCAAATTGCTCGGGCGCCTTCCATTCAATCACATGTCTCTACTCATGAGCCGGGCGATAACGACCCGAAGCAACCGATGTTTGCACCTCTGGGTCTATGTTTAGGCGAGCCGCACGAAAGCCGGCTACATTCCACTTCTGGGGATGCCTTAGCTCCGAATGACACCATCCCGCTAACACAAGATCGGATAATGGATTTGGTCACCAGCAAGGTTAAAACAAAACATTGGTGTTCGAAACCGAAGCTAGTGTAAGTCAATGTCGCACACCACACGTAGTTTGTAGGGAGGCGGAATTTACAAAAGACGACTTTATACTTTGCGACATCGACCAAACATCCAAGATCTTTCAGAAACCCTAACTAGCAAAACACATAGAGGTTCTAAACTATTATGATAGAGTTTTATACTTCCTTGAATCTAGTCCTTCGGGTCTTCTTCTCCTCTTCTTGAGCTCCTAGAAGGTGCGGATCAAGCTCGGTCGTCGGCCTCCTCATGTCGAAGAAGATCCACCTGATAGTCTATGGTTCAAGCTCCAACCTAAAAAAATACGTAACTAAAGTACCTAGTTTGCTAATCTAGGTAGCTTAGGAGATATAGAGAGTTAATTAGATTAATTTATCTCTAAGAACCCTAGTATTCACAACACATGTGAGGGTTAGGGTTTGAGAAAGATGGAGGAGAGTAAAATGGAGAGAGAATGAAGAAACACAAATGATCAAGTCTTGTGAGCAAGTGAAGAATGGCCAACTCTTTTTCCATAATCAAGCATGCAATATTTTTCCATAGAAAATACAACCATGCTTGAATAGTAGAGTCAAATGAAATAAACAAATGAATTAGCCATGCTTCAACCATAGCACAAATATCTCCATTTCCACCTCATTAATCTATTTTCCAAAAATAGATAAAACAAAAAATGAGGTCTCCCCTTCTAGAAGCATCTCTTGTAAAATTACAAGAATGCTCTCACCGTATATATATACCCGTATTCGTACTACAAAAAATACGAATACAAAGAGATAAAAATAACCCAATAATAAAATACTAGAATGTAGCTTAATCCTAAGCCTGCTAGTATTATCCGTCCAAACATCATCCGTGTAGCTAGTACACGTATATGATCAAAACCCTGCACGTAAAACCATACGGCCTCTACATCGTTTCTCCTGAATAAGGGAAACTCTCTGTGTGGGACTCTAATGACTCGATACTATGTTGGCAGCGGGTTTAACCATAAGTCCATCAGTGGCACTAGCTGTACATAACTGCTACCCAGGTACTTGTCGAAAAGAAGGCCGACGAGCGATCTCATCCGAACCCCTACTGAGCCTGTCCGTGACAATCTCCATGCAGTCCGGTCTGTTCTTCTTCGAGTATCGTATACCGGGTCTATGGGGGTGGAAAACGTCAAACCTCTAATAACCTAACAAGTCATGCCAGTGTGGCTCAAGACCATCTGAGAATGTACTGGTCCAACTACCAGTAATTCTCAATCCGCCATGGCCAAGGACTTATGGTATTGTCCAACCGAACACAGCGCGACATCGACTCCCTATATCGGGAGAGACGAATCCCTAACAGTCGCTCACTGCCTCCATGTGGCTCGGGACTGTACCCAACTAAAACCTGTTTGCATGACTCAGTAGAGCTATGGTAGGGTAGTAATCAAAGCACAGTGGGAACTCACACGAGATAAATGACGACCTCAGGTCGACAGACTATTTGCACTCATGTCACCAGAGAACTGCTATCTGACACTAGGTATAATACCATCTAGCCAGTTCTCGGCGAGTCCGTCCAGTGTACTTACCCCTAGTGAGCACCTGTATACAATCTTAGGTGCACTACGCCAATGGCTACGGGACCAATCTATCGCCCCTCGTCAGGGTCTAGATATGTATACACTATTCTACTCTGGAGTATCAATGCCCAGTCTCGATACTCCCATAACTAGGGACATTTTAAGGATGTGCTTATTGACTACCCAGCTTCCACAAGTATGATTGCCATCACAACGCTGGTAGTCAAGCAAGGATCCAACGGGCTTTATCAACATGTATACAAGATATGAAATAACAGGTAAAACATATCCCACGTTAAGATAAAGGCAAACCAAATAACATACTATCATATCTAGCAAGATTGTCCTGTACATACATATCCCTAGTATCCAATACAGTGAAAGCGTCTAGGTCATACATATCCAACAATATCCCACTTGCACTATGGCCTGTAATTGGCGTATTAAGTACCCAACGTTTGCAGAAGAGCTAGTTGCTGGCGTACCGCATACCCAACATCTCGAACAGTCTTTCGAATTAGACTTGAGGGATGGCCTTGATGAGTGGATCTGTCGTGTTGTCCTTTGTATCTACTCTCCGCACCTCGATCTTTGGTGATGCACGATCTCCCTGATCAGGTGATACCACCTCAAGATATGTCTAGATTTCTGATGGGACCGTGGTATCTTTGCCAAAGCCATGGCTCCATTGTTATCAGAATTCAAAGGTATTGGATTAGCAATGGATGGAACCACCTGAAGTTCAGAAACAAACTTCCTCATCCAGACTGCCTCTTTTGCGGCATCATTAGAAGCGATGTACTCAGCCTCCATCGTCGAGTCTGCTACGTTGTCCGGTTTGGAACTCTTCCAATAGATCGTCCCTCCGTTGAGGGTAAACACATAACCTAAGACATATTTAGAGTCATCCTTGTAACTTTGGAAGCCAGAGTCGGTAAAACCCTCGATCTGGAGGTCCCCATTACCGTACACCAAGAACATCTCCTTAGTCCTTCTCAGGTACTTAAGAATGTTCTTTACTGCTATCCAATATTTTTCACCTAGATTGGACTGATACCTACTTACGACGCTAAGTACGTAAGCTACATCTAGTATGGTACATAACATAGCATACATTATCGACCCTACCGCCGAAGCGTAGTGTACTTTGCTTATGTGAGCCCTCTCCTCATCAGTCTTGGGTGACATCTCTTTGGAGAGAGTGATTTCGTTACAAGCGGGTAAATTACCGCGTTTAGAATCTTCCATACTAAATCTCTTTAGTACGGTGTCTATGTATCTTGACTGTGAAAGTCCCAACATTCTTTTAAATCTGTCACGATAGATCTTAATCCCTAGAATGTATGAGACATCACCCAGGTCTTTCATAGAGAACTTCTGTGACAAGAATAACTTGGCCGATTGTAGCATAGGACTATCATTTCCTATTAGGAGAATGTCATCAATGCATAAAACGAGGAAAATACCACAGTTCTCCCTACAATTTTCTTATAAATACAAGGTTCATCTACATTTTTTATAAAGTTAAATTCCTTGACCATCTCATCAAAGTAGATGTTCCAACTCCACGATGCATGCTTTAATCCATAAATGGATTTAAACAACTTGCATACCTTTTCGCTGCTCCCACTGTCAATGAAACCTTCTGGTTGATCCATGTAAACACACTCTTCTAAATATCCATTTAGAAAAGCGGTTTTAACATCCATCTGCCAAATGTCATAGTCATGGAAGGAAACAATGGCAAATAGAATCTGAATGGATTTAAGCATAGCCACTGGTGAAAAGGTTTCGTTATAGTCCAATCCTGGTCTTTAAAGAAAACCTTTAGCACCAAGTCTAGCTTTATAGGTTTCTACCTGACAATCTACACCAATCTTCTTTTTGAAGATCCATTTGCATCCTACGAGTTTTACCCCAGTAGGAGTAAAATCCAAAGTCCATACTTAGTTTGTGTACATGGATTCCATCTCGGATCGTATAGCATCCAGCCACTTCACCGAGTCTCTACTCATGATGGCTTGCTGAAAACTAGTTAGCTCATCAGCATCAATGATGCAATCCTCTCGAACCTCATTTACGAGAAAACCGTAGTATCTCTCAGGCGGATGAGACTGCCTACTTGAGCTACGGAGTGGCGTAGGTACGTCCTGTTCCATTGAAATCTCAGGTTCTACTATGTTTTCAGTAATAGTTTGTGATTCTGGAATTTCTTCCAGCTCTATTACGTTCCCACTTATCTCCTTTTCAAGAAATTGAGTTTCCATGAAGCGGGCATGATGAGAAACAAAGACCTTTTGTTCCTCGGCGTAATAGAAATAATACCCCTGGAGTTCTTGGGGTATCCCACAAACTTACACAACACTGAACGTGCCTCGAGTTTGTCCGGATGAACCTTTTTGACAAAAGCAGGACAACCCCATATCTTAAGATACTTAAGACAGGGTTTCTTCCCACTCCACATTTCATATGGAGTGGTAGTCATAGACGTAGTTGGAACCTTATTCAATAGGTATGCAACAGATTTTAGTGCATAAACCCAGAAGGAGGGTGGCAACTCAGCATTACTCATCATGGAACGAACCATATCAATTAAGGTGCGATTCCGTCTTTCTGATACACCGTTGTGTTGTGGTGTGTATGGAAGAGTAAGATGAGAGATAATTCCATTCTCTTTTAGATATTCCAGGAACTCGACACTTAAGTATTCACCACCCCGATCAGATCGGAGCATCTTGATACTTTTGCCGGTTTGCTTTTCTGCTTCATTCTTATACTCTTGGAATTTCTTAAAGGCCTCGGATTTATATTTCATTAAGAATATATGTCTATATCTTGAGAAATCATCGATGAAAGTAATGAAGTAGGAATAGTCACTTCTTGCATGCGTAGACATTGGCCCACACACGTTGTTGTGTATGAGTCCCAGGAGCTCAGTAGCTCTTTCTCTTTGTCCAGTGAGCGAAGTTTTTGTCATCTTTCCTCTGATACATGATTGACAAGTTGCATATGATTGATACTCAGACGGATCTATGTATCCATCTTTATGTAACTTGGTCAACCGTGTTTCATTGATATGACTAAGTCTACAATTCCATAAGAAATCTTGGTTTGATTCTGAAGTCTTTCTTTTTAGTATGATTTGGATGTTGAAAACTTGATGTTGATTGAGAATGTATATTCCGTTATTAAGTGTACCCGACCCAACCATTTCATGATTTAGGTGAATGTTTATAACATTACTTTTAAGTGCAAAATTATATCCTTCATTAGATAACAAAGATACGGATATAATATTACACATCATATTAGGTACACAAAAGTAGTTACGCAATAACAAAATATGTCCACTCGCCAATCCTAGATGATATTCTCCTACTGCAACAGCATCCACACTGGTTCCGTTGTCAACCCTGAGGAAAATATCACCTTTCCTCAAAACTTTACGACTTCTCAACGTCTACAATGAATTGCAGATGTGAGATCCTAATCCGGTATCCAATACCCAGGAAGTAGAGTTTGTAGAGAAACGGTTTTCAATCACGAACACACCTGAAGCCGAAGCCACAACTTGCTTCGTGTCCTGATTCTTGGATTTTAGGTCTCGGCAGTCTTTCCAATATCCCTTTTCCAAAAATAGAAGCATTCTTCCTTTATAGCTGCCCCCCATTCTTTTCCTTTCCCTTTCCCTGCACCTTCTGCACACCTACCCTCAGTTTGGTGGGGGCATTCTTCTTCCCCTTGGCCTTAGCCTTGGATTTAGCAGAAGAAGATTTCCAAATAAACAGAGCGGGTGTTTCCTTGGTTTTCTTCAAGGCGCCCTCTGCCGCCCTCAGCATGTTGAGGAGCTCAGGAAGTGAAACTTCCATCTTTTGCATATTGAAGTTCAATATGAATTGGGCATAGGTGAAGGGAAGGGACTGTAGAATCAAGTCGATGTACAACTCATTCTCCAACGTAGTTCCCAGATCCGCGAGCTCTTCTATGAGAGAAATCATCTTTAGGGCGTGGTCCCCAACAGATGATCTGATAGCCAACCTCACTTGAAACAATTTCTTCGAGATCTTATATTTTACGATACGACATTGCTCTCCATATAAATCTTTGGTATGGAGGAAGATGGAAGAAAGGTCCATCTTCTCGTGCCGCCTCTGATGTTCATTATCCATGGAGGCCAGCACGAGGCACTTGGCTTTCGCACAATCAAGATCCCAGGTCTTACGGCCCTCAATGTCCATGACCGAGGATTCTGGATCGGGAACAATGAGAGCTTTAGCCGTGAAGACGTATGCGACCTTATCATATGTAAGGGCCATATGAACATTCTTCAGCCAGTCTTTATAATTTGCCCCAGCGATTTTATTTTTATTTAGTATTAGCTTAAGTCCTGTCATGGTCGCTGCAATTAGGAGTGAGAGAAAAGAAACACTCAGTATATGCTCTTGCAAGTTTAGATTGGTTATTAGTTTATCTAACCAGGATAGCTCCCACTGTTTCCTCAAATTCTCCTTCAAACCCGAAAAGAAGAATTAGTTAGGATTAATTGCACCCTACAAGTTCGCTTATCTTTCGGCCAGGCCAGTATTGGTACTTCGGAGGGAAGTTCCCCGTGCTTTCGCACGGACCTAATTAAATAACCTCCTTTTCCCAGAGGCATAGCCCGTTAACACCTTTCTAGACACCTACTTGATTAGTTAATTGCAAAGTGAAAAATTCTCCCGAAGAGTAGCGGATACTCACAGTAGGATCAGGACCCAACTATCATTGTATGATAATTTTGAAGGAAGCCTACCAAAAATACCACACTTCAGAAGGTATGCAACACCAGCAAGTTTCATGTATGTTTGAAACTCCCGATATGATTTTTTCCCCGAGCGCTTATAACCTTGACGAAGGCCAAAACATCATAAGTCGCAAGTCAAGTTCAACCCGTCATTGTCTAGATTAATCTAGACCTATTCGTACAGGCTCTTGACGAAGATCAAAACAGCTGCACGCCTGTCCTAGATTAATGCATCTATCTATGCTACATATAAGCACCCACTAGCTACCAAACACTATACCTTGGCGAAGGTCAAAACACATAGCATGAATACTAGTAGATACCTATTTGAAATGACGGAGGGCTACGGCTAGTTTTGGCGAAAAACCGTTAACATAATGAACTTGATATAGTCAAAGGAACCGAATAGCTTTTGAAAAAGGAGTGGTTTATGCTCCGCTTTTTAAAAGTTGTTTTTGAAGAAAACCGAGTGGTTTTGGAATTGTTCCAACGACGTCAGATTTTAGGTTTATTACTTTTCATTAATCAATATTAATGATGTCCCATCAATTAACCTTATCATTACAGAAAGAAACGAAAATAGAACTTTCGCTTATGCCATCCGCATTCGCCACGGTGCCCCGTCATGTACCTTTAGGTTACTTAACTAACAGCAGAGCAGGGGTTGGACTAGCGCGAGTAAAAAATATAAGCAACGTTTATTATATATAATATATATATATATATATATATAATATATATATATATCCATTCGTCTCACGCAATAATATCCATTCCAGATCACAGCACAACATCACAGATGAATATATTGGATATACTAGGATTTCCGTGTTTCATTTTAGCCTACAATGAAAAACGAATTCCACGGTCGTGATGAATATCTAATCCCTACTCTAGACCCCTACGGGTGCGGCAAACTACTCGCCAATAAAATGAGTAGGCCACTCGGCATTTCAAGAACCCGATAGTTTGTGCACCCCTCCTTGGGTCTATCCTAGGTGCAAGAAAAAGTAAATGAAATAATATAACGGTGGGTACAACCTCAACCCGGATGTGCCCTGATCAGTCGAAAATATTGCATATTTTAACCGGAAATTTCCTTATCATTTGCATCCATATAGAAGTGTACGGTATTCATAATTCACATATTAGCAAATCGGTCGCAAAATATCAAATTACATGTATTCGACCTTAAAACCGGCATTTCTAGGGAAATTGACTGCATTATATTACATGGCATATTTTCTATATATCGCAACCCGTGTTTCGAAGTCTGTGCAGGAAAAGAGAAGCTTGCTCGATCATTAGCTTGCTCGACCATTACATCGCTCGTAAACTCACTAGCTCAGATCTGGTATCAATACAGAAAGGAAAATACAAATCTAAATATCAGAAGAAGCCACAAACAGAAGCCCAAGACCACTGAAGAATATACAGAGCCCAAGCTCCTCAATGAGCCGCGGATCAGCGGCCATAGGCTGGATTGTGCCGCGCATCCGCGGCTAAGAGGTGACGTCATCAGCTAATTTTTAGCCCAGTATGCTTCTCCCATGGTCCACATTCCAGAAATACATCCCAAGTTCCAGAAGACTCCAGAGATTTCTACCAGATCAGCAAACACCTTGAGTTTCACTAAACTAGCCTAATCATTCTAGAACTTTCCCCAAACCCTAGCTTAAACCCTAAGCTAAAGTCTAACAAACTCTTTCAACAAACTTTGGGAGGGAAACTTCTAATTCAAACCTAAACCTAGGGTTTGGGAGTTCTATAAATAAGACCCTAGGCTCATTTTCCCCAAATGATTCAACCTTGGGAATTATTCATCCAATTAGTGAATCTATCCCCAATCTATCTCTCTTTTCATCTCCTTTTTCCACAAGTTTAGTGAGAGAGCTTGTAGGAAACCCTAACCCTAATTCCAATTGAGATCAAGAATCCCGAGTACCCATTAAGCAAGAAGCCTTACAACCTTTAGGAGCGGAGCCGATCTTCAACGGAGCAAGCGATCCGAGCCGATCCACGACTCACGAAGCCGAGCGACGCCCGATCAACGATCTAGATTCTTCTTCTTGTAGTTCTTGAAGCAAATGTAATCAAAATTGTTGAGATAAATAAAGGTGATATTCTTTTATCTTGTTTTCTTTAAATTCTGCATCATGCTATCTTTACAATGCGTAAATCTTTTCTGTGTGGTGATGTGTGAATAAAACTCCGCTCGTCGAGGAGTCGAGACGGATAATAGAATGATGATGTAACATAGCTTTAATCGATTCTTGAGTCCTACGAGTTTTGTAAACCCTAGCAAGTTCAAGAAACGACGACCCATTTCGTTTCGATGCTTTCTTGATTGACATCGATCGAAATTGGGGAGTTACGATCGTTTCTTGAATTTGGTAGAGGCTAGAAAAGGAATGATATCGACGAAAGAACAAGGGTTATAGGATGAAACCCTAGTTTCACGAGAAAGCCCCAACTCTCGTCGATGATCATCGATCTAGTATAAAGCCTTCGAAGGACAAGAACACGATATCTTTAGATTACATCACGTCTATTGATCCTATCGATTCCTACGAGCCTCTTTAGATTCTTGACTGTTGATTGGAAATATTATCGAAACACCGATTCTTAATTGTTTATAGTTTCTTGATTCTTGAATAAAGAATAGTGACACTCGAATACAAATCATTCTTGAATCATGTTTTCTTTTATTGTTGCTTAACTTTTCATTTCAAACGTATCAAAGATATAAATGAATCGTGCAATCCCTGTGGACGATCCGCACTCATTCATGAACTACAATTGACACCGTAGTTTGATTGCGGTCAAAAAGTTTTTGATTGTGAAGTTCTTTATAGATTTTCCGAATACCAACCCATTTGAGTTCTTTAAACAAAGTCGGAAACGAAACAAACCTTCACCGGAAAAACGATCAATCAAAATGGCGCCGTTGCCGGGGATTACGCGCTAATTCATTTGCATTTTTAGTTTGAAGTGAAAGAATTATTACATTTTACTTCTTGAAATCAAAATTCGTACAAACTCTTATACGTGTGTTGTGAATTGATTGCAAGGTGATCTGGAGCATTCTGTGCTGTGGAAAAATTATTTGGAAAATACCAGAAAACAGAGGGAAGTAACAGAAAGCAACTGTTGAAATTCTGTACAGTGATCTCACTGTTGGAGCGCGTTTCCGCGGCCTAAACCCAGTATACGCGGCGGAACCGCGGCCTCATAGGGGGTTCTCTGCAAAATTTTTGCAACAGGTAATTTCTTGCTCTCTCCCCTCTCCTCTTTTTAGCTCCAACTAACCCTTTACTGCAGGATTCTTTGCAAATAATCGCAGCGCGCAAAAGCAAAATTAAAATTGTGTGTGATTTTTGATTTCTTGGTTGTTTGCATTCTAATACGGAAATTTAAGGGGCACGGCCAAATCCAAATTAGGTGGGGATTTCATTACCCTTCCTAGGCCCCGAAAATCGCAAAACTTGCATCCGCATTACCCTCATTAATTAAAAGAAATCTAGAGAAGACTCTAAGGACTGTCGTGCTCAATTAGGACAAGAGAAGGCCGTGGGTAATTCATTTCTTATCCGCGTTTTCTTGTGGTGCCTAAGGCGAGTGTGTCTAAGGCTAGTGGTTTTTAATTAGGCCCACTACTTACGTAGTGGAGTACCTTCCCACTTACCTGGCACTTATCCGGCCACAGGGGGACAAAGAGGCAGTGGAGGATGCTATCCTGCGAATTGTCTTTTGGCAGTTAGGAGCGGTCTAGAGCCGGACCTAGGTGACCACTAGATTCTAGGGTTTGTGTGCTGCATTTGTTTTGTCGCATCATTTTTTCAAAAATCCGACCCTTTTCATAAGCAAGCACCGCATTCATTTTACCCCTAATTATAAGTCAACGCTGCCACTTGTACTAACCCTTTTTAGTGCAAGATAGGCTGGACACGGGATTCTAGTGCCCGTTTAGTCCGCGTACCCTTTATCGACTCCGAAGTCGATATTTCTCCATTTACCTTTTCTTTACCCACTACCACACCCACACCGATGGATCCGAATCCATCGAACTTCTTTAACCCTAATCTGCCACCGTCCGTTGGTGCGCAGAATCCTCCCCACATTTCTCTTCAGGAAAGATGCTATCCACATAGAGGTCCTCTTTCGACCTGCTTATCCACACCAACAGCCAATGGGGATAACTTTGAGATTAAGCCCCAGTATATCAATCTTTTACCCAAATACCACGGACTCGAGACTGAGGACGCTTACGTTTTCATTACCAAATTTGAAAACGTATGCGCAATGATGGGTACGTCACAACTTTCAGTGGATGCGATGCGTCTACGACTTCTTCCATTTACCTTGTGCGATATAGCCGAGAAGTGGCTATATAACACTACCGCACATTCTATTACAAATTGGGAAGAATTCGTCGCTGCATTCCTTAAGAAATTTTACCCACACCAAAAGACAGCTCGAATCCGTAGCGAACTGAACCAATTTGCCCAGCTCCCTGCTGAACCATTCTCTAAATACTTTGAACGTTTCAAGGATCTATTGGTTCAATGTCCTCATCACGGCATCCCGAGATGGGAGCTTTGCCGAATCATATATGAGGGCAGTAACCCTAGCACTAAACAGAGCCTTGAAAACATGTGTCAAGGTACATTTATGACTAAGGATGATGGGGAAGCTTGGCGATACTTAGAAGAGTTCGCTGAAAAGTCACTACAGTGGGAGAGTGGAACCCAACCATTGAATAGGGGTGGCGTACACCAAATAGATGTGTCCATAGGTGTTCGAGCAGAAATGGCAGCAATGCAAAAGAAGCTCGACGCTATGGAACACAAATTTGCAGCAGCCTCCCTAAACCAAATGTCACTTTCCAAAACTGTATGTAGCTGCTGTTCTGATCCGTCTCACTTGACGGAAGAATGTCCGTTTCAAGGTCGTGAGCATACCAATGCCGCATTTCAACGACCTAGAAACGATCCTTTTTCTTCCACATATAATCAGGGTTGGAAGAATTACCCTAATTTTGCTTGGAACCAATCACAATCACAAAACACGGTTCCAAACCAAAACAATTTTCAAAGGGTTCCTCCGCCACAACAGCAGCCACAACTTCAATTAAGTCAGCACCCCTTTCAAGCACATAATTTTCAAAATACGGTCAACACACCTGCACTGTCTAGTCCTTTACAGTTGACCGGAACTGATGAATCCTCTTCTTTTGCACAATACATGAATTTGATCTTAACAAATATCATGCAAGTTTCGGCTGAAATGAAATCTTCCGTCGATGACATGAAGAGAAACTCTGCGTCCCAAAGCGAGAGTATTAAATCGATGGAAGAAGAAATTTCACGATTAAAAGCCGAAATGAGTACACGAGAGAAAGGGAAACTTCCAGCTCAACCCTTACCCAATCCTGGCTATTCACATCATGTGAATGCAATCACCACGTTGAGATCTGGAAGAGTGCTTGACAATCATGTTGGGGAAGAAGTTGATGATACTGACAATCCTATCAACACCCCGGCTGAGACCTTTCCACACATACACACTTCCACTTCTGACCCCAGTTCTTCTACCCTACCACCTTCTTCCGAGCCTATTCTCCATTTCCCAAAAGGCTCGCCACTACAGTCCACCTCTTTTACCCCTCCACGGACGATCCCCACTTCTATACTGGGATCGGTTCCACACACACTTCCTTCTCCTATGATGGACCCAGCGTTTATTGCTAAAGCACCTTACCCTAATCGGTTAAGGGCTAACACACCAAGTCCACAAATGGAGAAGATCACTGAGATGTTTAAACAGGTTAACATCAATATCCCTCTTCTAGATGCTATCCAACAAGTCCCTGCATATGCTAAAGTTCTTAAAGACTTTTGCGCTAGAAAGAGGAAGAAACAAATGCCCAAGAAGATATTCATGGCAAAAACAGTAGACACAGCTTTCCCCCAGCAATTACCGAGGAAACGTAAGGATCCTGGATATCCTACTATTTCCATCTCTATTGGGGAGAAACGCATTAACCGTGCTCTACTAGATCTTGGGGCAAGTGTTAACCTGCTTCCTTTCTCAGTTTATGAGCAGTTAGGAGTCGGAGAGTTGAAACCATCTCCTTGCACTCTCCAGATGGCTGACCGATCAATCACCAGACCTAGGGGTGAACTAGAGGATGTGTTAATAAAAATCGGGGAATTCATATTTCCTGTAGACTTTATTGTAATTGATACACAGCCTGTAGCGAACTCACGGAATAAAATTCCGGTGATTTTAGGTCGCCCCTTTTTGGCCACTTCCAATGCTATCATCAATTGTCGTAACGGTTCTATGACCCTATCTTTCGGGAATAGGACAATTGAGATGAACATTTACAAGTTAGGAAGTGTACCCTCTGAACCTACTGCTCAGGTCTGTTCTGTCGACTTAATGGATGTCGACAGCAGCGAATTTAATGATCCTCCTGATACTGATCTTGACTCTTTTCATACGTTATTGTTTGACCCAACTATGTATCATACACATACGGACGCTTCCACCGAGATGTCCGGGTCTACAATTAACACTGATTATGAACTGTTTTTAGAGTCTGAAGATCACCCCGCACTTTGTGATGACATTATTCTTCGGGGTATAAATGAAACTTTTGAGGAGATCTTCGCTGATGAACTCGCATTTCTGAATAACACGGGTGTTGAGATGAATCATGTCCCACTCACTAAAATTGAACCTCCACCCCTTTTTCTGAATTGTAAGAAGAATGCGAGTAATCCATCACATTCACTGCATCGTCTCTCAAAAATGAGACGCACACACATTCTATTCCACCACTTACCTTTTCCCCACTTTTTCTTCCACCAACCCGAGCACTGCATTGATAAATTTTTTGAATGGTTGGTGTTGACATTCGGTCTTTGCAAAGCTTGGCATCGACCACTGATTTTTGACCCCCTCTTGTGATTTTCAAAATTTAACATTGCATAACTCAAGTTTGGGGGAGTTTTATTTTTCCGGCTCTTGAAAAGAAAATTTTACAAAAAGACGAGTAAAAGATAAGTTTGGGGGAAGATCTTCACTTATATATTTTGCCCCCACTAATAATTCCCCCCAGATTTACAGTTTTGTAGGTATAGCGTTCGGCAACAGTGAGGACACTGTTGAAAACAAGTTTGGGGGAGGTTTGTGCTTATTTTCGCATCATTTGCATCATAGTCACAAATTCGCCATTCGGGAATAATTCGGCGAGGACGAAAATTCGGATTCGGAGAACTATTCGGAAAAAATCGGCAGGTATTCGGGAAAGATTCGGTAAGTGTTCGGGAAATGTTCGGGAAGGATTTCGAGCAATAAATTAATATATGAGTATGTACATAACATGTAATATTCTAGACTACAGAGGGCAAATGAGAAGACAAATATGTAATATTCTTTATGATACTTATAGACAAAAGAAAAAGACTATATTTCATCATCAACTATTCAACATGCTATTTTCACTTACATAGATCTTGAAGATTGATGACCAACCCAAAATTCAAAATGACAAAAATACCATAAAAACATGTCAATAAAGCAAAAAATCTATGGCACTCCGGAAGGAGAAATATCCGTAGCATTTAAAAAGTCAAGTTCTACGGCATTTTCATCATCATTGCCTCTATCATCTTCATCGCCATGATCATCATTCTCATCATCGTAATTGCCACGAATGCGATCATCTTGAATGCAAGCTCCACCATCTCCATAAAATATATCGGCAATATTACAATCAAGTTTTTCAAGATTGATCGGAGTCGAATCAAGTTGCTCTTTTTTTTGCATTGTCCTCTTCAAATGATTGTTCACTCTCACATACACTAAATCCTGTAATCTAGTAGGATCAAGCCGGTTCCTCTTTTTAGTGTACGCCGCATCAAAAGCACTCCAATTTCTCTCACACGCCGATGAACTACATGTTTGACTCAATATTCTAATTGCCAACTTTTGCAATATAGCCACCGCACTACCCCACATGTCCCACCATAGTCCTAATACCATAAACAAAAAGAAAAAATTAATTAAAAACATTTAACATGATATTGGAAATAATATGCAAAAGGAAAAATTGTAACTATGCTTACTTGGATGAGCAACATGTAAAGATCCAATTGCCATCTCTCCAAATATGCTCGGATCCTTTGAATGGTAATCCTTGAGCTCTCTAACTATGTTGATCCTTTCATTGTAAGCCAACATCTTTAATATGACTTTCTCCAAACTATTTCTTACATTGGTATCCATTTTTGCATGCCCATCATAAAACAAGTGAGGATTCAAATAAAAAGCCGCCGCATACATATCACAATATAAAGATTTCTTCCACCTTTCATCAATGATTGTCCAAAATGGCAAATATTTGGCACTATCTTCATTGAAAATAAGCTTTATGGCCTCTTTAGCTTTCCGAATTCCATAATATATGTATCCGGATGAAGAACTATCACCATCAACCATTCTTAAGATTCGAAAAAGTGGTTCCATAACCCTTATAAGTTGTCTACCACAATCCCAAAACTCATTCCCTTGAAACAAGTTTTGTATCTCCATACCCTCCAAACTTTTACATGGAGCCAATTCCCTTCATTCCGAAGAAGCAACCATATATCGGAGAGATTGCTCTTGTTCCAAGATAGATTGAAGGCAAATAAATTGTGTAGCAAACCTTGTAGCTCCGGGCCTTTTTAACTCACGACCACCCGTGTGAGTTCTCATCAAATCCAACACATGTTGGTATCTATACATGAACTTAGCAACTCTTCTTGCACTATGAAGAATAGGAGCCACACTTTCAAGTGCATCAAATTCTTTGAACATTAGATTGATGCAATGTGCCGCACAACTAGTTTTGAAAATATGTTTGTACTTATCCACAATCATATTTCCGGCGGCTAGGTAGTTTGAAGCATTGTCCGATATGAATTGAATAACATTGTTCGGACCAATATCTTCAATAACCGATGAGATGAAGTTATATATATATAATGCATCCTTTTTGTTTCCCACCGTGCATAAAGACTTCAAGAATACCACACCTTTAGGGCAAGAAACGAGCAAATTCAAATAAGGTCGATTCCTTCCATCCGTCCATCCATCCGACATTACTGTGCAACCACAAGTCTCCCATGATTGTCTCATACCTTGCACATATTCATTTGCTTCGCCCTTCAAATCCTCCAATAGTGTTGTTCTTGCTAATTCACTACTCGGCGGCTCATAACCCGGTCCAACTTTGGCAATGGCACGAATAGCTTCATGAAAGCTAGGAGAACGCAACAAGTTAAATGCCAAGTTATCATTAACCATGCATCTAACTAGTGATTTGTCTGCTTCCTCCTTTTTCGCCTTCTTAATCATTGCATTAATGGTTCTTTGAATTCCACTTTGTGGTTGAGTCACTTGAGTGGCCTCTTGAGAAATTAAAGATTCTTGTGCAATGGAACCTGGAGAACTACCAGAGGGATTCCAAAACCCCGAAATTTTTGTCTTCTTATTTTTAGATTCCAAATCGTGTACTCCTTTCAAAGCAAGATCACGAATAGGATCGGTAACATTGGGGCAAGGCCGAATATCTTTGCAAGTGATCTTTGAGAAATGATATCTCATCCGAGTTATACCCCCGACAAACATTTCTTGACAAAAGTTGCATTTAACTTTTGTGCCTCCAACTTTTGTAATATATTCCCACAAGGGATCCCTTTCGCGAGGCATATTCCTATATCAAAAATATAATTCACAAAACAATATATTATTACATAATTCACATAATTTAATTAAATATAAGTCCTAACATTTTCTTCAATCTATCCTTAAAAATCGATTTTTAGCACTAAAATGAAACAACAATCAATACATATCCAAATACTTGACAATTGAGATAGCGTGCATATCGATTATGAAACAACAATCAACACATATGGTATACTAGAGGTCATATGCTCTACAGCTCCAGGACTCTTTTCTTAGTTCTTATTGTCTTGATATTTCCTTCCTTTGTGTCTTGTGTGTGTGTTGAATTAATAGATCAACAAATCACACCTTTTCCTTCTCTTTTCCATGATCCATCCCACTATTGATAGAAACCCAATAGATCCCCTCAAGATCTAAAGCTCTCTTCTTTATTCCTTTTTTGGGGTTTTAATCTAAAGACCCATTTGGATTTTTAGAAATTTGAGCTCATGGATATTGAACCTCTGTCCATTATTTTGCATAAATTTCAAGTTTTTTGAAGATTTCTTGGTAAACTAGAGAAATCCATTTGAAAATTTCAAATGGGTACCCTGCCCTCTTCTCAAATTTCTCTATCGAAGGAGAACATGGGAGTGAAATCATTGAGCTCACTGGAGAGTATCAAATGGAGAAAAAAGCTTTTGAGGTGAGGTGCAGAACTGCAGATCTGTTCTTTGCTCCCGATATGCTCTCTAGATTTGGGAATTTGGGAATTTTTCATCAAAAATTGATTTTGCATCAAAAATTGATTTGGGAATTTGGGAATTTTTCATCAAAAATTGATTTCGATATGCTCTGTGTGTATGTTGATTTGGGAATTTTTCATCAAAAATTGATTTTGCATCAGAATCCAATTTCATCAGAACCCAAAAAGAAAAAAAAACAGCAGACAAGAAAAATATACCTTGGGAATCTCCGGCGGTCTTGGAATCGAAAGAAGGTGAGGAGAAATTCCGGCGAGGCGGCGGTGGAGTCTGGAGATTCGAGTCTGGAGAGATGGATTTGGGTCGAGGAGGCGGCGGTGGGGTTGAAAGAAGGCCGAAGACGAGTCTGGAGTCTGGACTGGAGAAACCCTAATTAATCGAAGAGGCGGTGAGGCTGCGGTGGAGTCATGGTCCTCGTACAGACGGTGGAGTCATGGAGGCGGTGGAGTCGTCGTGGAGGCGGTGGAGTCGTCGTGGAGGCGGTGGAGTCGTCGTGGAGGCGGTGGAGTCGTGGAGGCGGTGGAGTCGTCGTGGAGGCGGTGGAGTCGTGGAGGCGTGGAGTCGTGGAGGCGTCAGGTGTGGAGAGCCTGGAGTCGTGGAGGCGGTGGTGGGGTCGTGGAGGCGATGTAGTCGTGGAGGCGTCGAGGCGACTAGGTGAGGGTTGTGGAGGTGAGGCAGTGAGAGACTTGAGACTTGAGAGAACTCAGAGAAGAAATGGATCTGAACTTCTGAAGCTCAAGTTGGAATTTTGATTTTAAAATTTGGAGTGCTACAGTTACAGTGTAGTGTGTGCTGTCAATTGATTTGTGGCTAAAGTTTAGGCAGTACGTGATGTGAATAATTCATTTGGTACGCGAATTATTCGCGAATTTTGCGAATAATTCACGAATAATTCGCGTACTAAACGAATCATCCGGCAATGGCGATTAAAACGCAGAGTTATTCGTCAAGCCAATTATTCGCGAATTATTCGCGCATTTTCCGAATAATTCGTGAATATTGTGACTAAGATTTGCATATCATCTGCATAAGCACAAAACATTTCTTTAAAAATCTATAAAAATTGAAAAATTTTCAAAACCCATAAAAATTTAAAAATTTTCAAATATAAAAATAATTTTAATATTTACACTTTTTTGTATATAAATAAGATAATGAAAGTTTAGATAGTGAAAAGTTACATCCATGAGATTAGAAAATTTTTAGAAAACTAAGAAAATTAGAAGTTTTCTTATACGAACTAGTAATAAGTAGTTATGAGCCGTTGTCCCAAAGGTTAGTAAGATGAAGGACGTCACTAATCTGAGGATAAAAATAAGTCTGAAAAATAGTTTTTATTCTGGAAGCCAAACATTTTGAACGTTGCTACCCTGCTATTCGCACTTACACACGTCTTGAAGCCTGGGATAGTAGAGGATACCTTGAAATGCTCTTGTCTTAAAGCCAAAAGTATGAAAAAAAAAATATGGTGAGAAAAATGGACAATGGTTTTGTTATCACCGAGGGAAATAAAAAAAATATAGCGAGGGTGCCTCTTCATCTAGTGCCCTAAGGCCAACTGGTCTGGGAGTCACTGCTATACCTAAGGTGGTGCAAGATTAGGAAAATACACCAAATAAGCAAACACATGAGTAATCGGTCGGTTAGTACCTCAAGAAGTATTAACGGTCGCATGAAAGTGTGTGAGCTCATCGAAAAAAAAAAAAAACATACTGAGGCTGATGGGCAAGAGTATGATAGCTTGAATTGAATTCTCCGGGTGTAGGGATGTCTTTACACACACGCAGGGTTATATGATCGATGTTTGGAATACAGATAGGAATGAAGAATAAGACGATGTTTTATTGAGGGAGGACGTGATTTCTAACATCTTTTCATGACCATTAAGATAGGGCTCATGACAACCGAAAAGCTAGCTTAGTTGGAAACCCTAATTTTCAAGGCTTTTCTTTTACGATTCTTTTCTTTAAATGTAATATTCATGATCTTGCTTTTATTATTGGATTTTGTGGGTGCAATCCGCTGAAAACCCTCAGGAGACAACACTCCTCCTACTAGGGACACCTAGAGGTTCAAAGGCTTGTTGCACGTGCTCAGTGCAATCGTGTTGCCTACGAAAGTGTGCTAGTTAGTTTTTCTCTTTCTTTATTTTCTCCTTCTCTTTTTAATAAAACATTCGCTCGAGACGATCGAAATTAAGTTTGGGGGTATTTGATCAGTCGAAAATATTGCATATTTTAACCGGCAATTTCCTTATCATTTGCATCCATATAGAAGTGTACGGTATTCATAATTCACATATTAGCAAATCGGTCGCAAAATATCAAATTACATGTATTCGACCTTAAAACCGGCATTTCTAGGGAAATTGACTGCATTATATTACATGGCATATTTTCTATATATCGCAACCCGTGTTTCGAAGTCTGTGCAGGAAAAGAGAAGCTTGCTCGATCATTAGCTTGCTCGACCATTACATCGCTCGTAAACTCACTAGCTCAGATCTGGTATCAATACAGAAAGGAAAATACAAATCTAAATATCAGAAGAAGCCACAAACAGAAGCCCAAGACCACTGAAGAATATACAGAGCCCAAGCTCCTCAATGAGCCGCGGATCAGCGGCCATAGGCTGGATTGTGCCGCGCATCCGTGGCTAAGAGGTGACGTCATCAGCTAATTTTTAGCCCAGTATGCTTCTCCCATGGTCCACATTCCAGAAATACATCCCAAGTTCCAGAAGACTCCAGAGATTTCTACCAGATCAGCAAACACCTTGAGTTTCACTAAACTAGCCTAATCATTCTAGAACTTTCCCCAAACCCTAGCTTAAACCCTAAGCTAAAGTCTAACAAACTCTTTCAACAAACTTTGGGAGGGAAACTTCTAATTCAAACCTAAACCTAGGGTTTGGGAGTTCTATAAATAAGACCCTAGGCTCATTTTCCCCAAATGATTCAACCTTGGGAATTATTCATCCAATTAGTGAATCTATCCCCAATCTATCTCTCTTTTCATCTCCTTCTTCCACAAGTTTAGTGAGAGAGCTTGTAGGAAACCCTAACCCTAATTCCAATTGAGATCAAGAATCCCGAGTACCCATTAAGCAAGAAGCCTTACAACCTTTAGGAGCGGAGCCGATCTTCAACGGAGCAAGCGATCCGAGCCGATCCACGACTCACGAAGCCGAGCGACGCCCGATCAACGATCTAGATTCTTCTTCTTGTAGTTCTTGAAGCAAATGTAATCAAAATTGTTGAGATAAATAAAGGTGATATTCTTTTATCTTGTTTTCTTTAAATTCTGCATCATGCTATCTTTACAATGCGTAAATCTTTTCTGTGTGGTGATGTGTGAATAAAACTCCGCTCGTCGAGGAGTCGAGACGGATAATAGAATGATGATGTAACATAGCTTTAATCGATTCTTGAGTCCTACGAGTTTTGTAAACCCTAGCAAGTTCAAGAAACGACGACCCATTTCGTTTCGATGCTTTCTTGATTGACATCGATCGAAATTGGGGAGTTACGATCGTTTCTTGAATTTGGTAGAGGCTAGAAAAGGAATGATATCGACGAAAGAACAAGGGTTATAGGATGAAACCCTAGTTTCACGAGAAAGCCCCAACTCTCGTCGATGATCATCGATCTAGTATAAAGCCTTCGAAGGACAAGAACACGATATCTTTAGATTACATCACGTCTATTGATCCTATCGATTCCTACGAGCCTCTTTAGATTCTTGACTGTTGATTGGAAATATTATCGAAACACCGATTCTTGATTGTTTATAGTTTCTTGATTCTTGAATAAAGAATAGTGACACTCGAATACAAATCATTCTTGAATCATGTTTTCTTTTATTGTTGCTTAACTTTTCATTTCAAACGTATCAAAGATATAAATGAATCGTGCAATCCCTGTGGACGATCCGCACTCATTCATGAACTACAATTGACACCGTAGTTTGATTGCGGTCAAAAAGTTTTTGATTGTGAAGTTCTTTATAGATTTTCCGAATACCAACCCATTTGAGTTCTTTAAACAAAGTCGGAAACGAAACAAACCTTCACCGGAAAAACGATCAATCATGCCCCGCAAAAGAATATTACATCAATTTACAAATATACATGAATGAAAGAAAAGAACACTCTTTTCATATCCCCCGGCTATTCATTCATGATGATCTAATACTTCATATTCACAAACCATCAACAAGATATAAAATATGTGCAACCCCCACTAATCGACATATTGCATTTAGTAGACATTTAGCAACACATATACAAACAAAATACACAGTTAAGCAAGAATTTAGAATTTCGATCGATTAAAACTTTCCGCATTTACCCCATGTACAAACCAATAAACAAACAAATCTGGGCAAAAACCAAATGTACCAAAAATCACATTTCCATGAACCTGAACCACAAAAAAATTGGGAGCACCTTAGCCACAATTAGGCCGCGGATCCGTGGCCAAATAACCTATTTGGCCACGGATTAGCGGTCGAATTGTGTGCTCATGTGCTCAAAATTTTTTTCTTGGTTCTATAAATGCCTGCACATAATTTAAGGTCACTGAAAATACTTTTTGAACAAGTTTAAAATTTGGACAACAAGCTATGAAATGGAAATACAATTCGGATGTTTTCCATCGATCGATGTTCTAAATACGTGCTAAATAGCTAGTTAAGATTTAACCTGGCTCTGATACCAGTGTAAGTCGATGTCGCACACCCCACGTGGTTTGTGGGGAGGCGAAATTTACAAAAAAAACGATTTTATACTTTGCAACATTGACCAAACATCCAAGATCTTTCAGAAACCCTAACTAGAAAAATACATAGAGGTTCTAAACTACTATGATAGAGTTTTATACCTCCTTGAATCTATTCTTTCGGGTCTTCTTCTCCTCTTCTTGAGCTCCTAGAAGGTGCGGATCAAGCTCGATTGTCCGCCTCCTCGTGTCGAAGACGATCCACCCAAGAATCTATGGTTCAAGCTCCAACCTCAAGAATGAGGAAACTAAAGTACCTAGTTTTCTAATTTAGGTAGCTTAAGAGGTGTAAAGAGTTAATTGGATTAATTTATCGCAAAGAACCTTAGGGTTCACAACACATGTGAGGGTTAGGGTTTGAGGAAGAAGGAGGAGAGCAAAATGGAGAATGAATGAAAAAACACAAATGATCAAGTCTTGTGAGCAAGTGAAGAATGGCTAACTCTTTTCCTATAATCAAGCATGCAATATTTTTCCATAGAAAAATACAACCATGCTTGAATAGTAAAGTCAAATGAAATAAACAAATGAACTAGCCATGCTTCAATCATGCCGTAAATATCTCCTTTTCCACCTTATTAATCTATTTTCCAAAAATATATAAAACCAAAAATGAGGTATCCCCTTCTAGAAGAATCTCTTATAAATTTACAAGAATACCCCCACTGTATATACAAATTTGAATACAAAGAGATAAAAATTAGGAATATAAAGAGATAAAAATAATCCAATAATATAATACTAGAATGCGGTTTAATTCTGAGCCCACTAGTATTATCCGTCCGAACATCATCCGTGTAGCTAGTACACGTAAATGATCGGAACCCTGCACGTATGAACATACGGCCTCTACATCATTTCTCTTGAATTAAGGAAACCCTCTGTGTGGGACTCTAAATACTCGACAGTATGCTGGCAGTGGGTTTAACTACAAGTCCGTCAGTGGCAATAGCTGTACATAACGGATACCCAGGTACCTGTCGAAAAGAAGGCCGATGAGCAAACTCATCCGAACCCCTACCGAGCTTGTCCGTGACAATCTCCATGCAGTCCGGTCTGTTCTTCTAAGAGTATCGCATGCAGAGTCTAGGGGCGTAGAAAACGTCAGACCCCTAATAACCTGACAATTCGTGCCGGTGTGGCTCAAGACCATCCGAGAATCTACTGGTCCAATTACAAGTAATTCTCAATCCGTCCTGGCCAGAGACTTATGGTGTTGGCCAACCAAACACAGCGCGTCATCGACTCTCTATACCGGGAGAGACGAATCCCCAACAGTCGCTCACTGCTTCCATGTGGCTCGGGACTGTACCCAACTAAAACCTGTTTGCACGACTCAGTAGAGGCGTGGTAGGGTAGTAATCAAAGCACAGTGGAACTCACACGAGATAAATGACGACCTCAGGTCGACAGATTATCCGCACTCATGTCACCAGAGAACTGCTATCTGACATTAGGTATAATACCATCTAGCCAATTTTCGGTGAGTCCGTCCAGTGTACTCACCCCCAGTGAGCACCTGTATTCAATCTTAGGTGCACCACGCCAATAGCTGCAGGACCAATCCATCGCCCCTCATCAGGGTCTAGATATGTATACACTAGTCTACTCTGGAGTATCGATGCCCAGTTTCAATACTCCCACGACTAAGGACATTTTAAGGATGTGGTTATTGACTACCCAGCTCCCACAAGTATGATTGCCATCACAACGCTGGTAGTCACGAAAGGATCCTACGGGCTTTATCAACATGTATACAAGATATGAAATAACAAGTAAAACATATCACACGTTAAGATAAAGGCAAACCAAATAGCATACTATCATATCGAGCAAGATTGCCCTGTACATACATATCCCTAGCATTCTATACAATGAAGGTATCTAGGGCATACGTATCCAATGGCTAAGAAAGAAATTGGAAGTAGTGGGTGGCCATATCCCACACAGTACGATCTGATTGAGTTCTCGAGCGGCTACGTATTCCTACGTTCGGAAGATTTGACAGGACAAGAAACACAAATTAGCACGTTGCCCACTTTAAAACATCGTGCGGAAATACAGGGGGCAATGATGCGCTCCTTCTTTGTCAGTTTGTCAACAGCCTGACCAGTGTCGCTTTCAACTGGTACGCGAGTATACCAGACTGGTCCGTCACCACTTTTTCCCAAATGGAGTTTCTATTTTGGCAAAGGTTCATGAGTTTCAGTGATAAGATCTCCATTACTGACCTTGTGAGGACCAAGCCGGGGAAGAATGAAAGAGACAAGAACTTTATTGCCCGATGGCGTAATCTCACGGTCAAGTGCGAACTGCCGCTGGAGCAGGACTAGTCCGTCAGCCTTCTCATTGGGAACCTCAGCAATTGGATGGTCCCATTCTTATGTACAGCAGGCCTCAAGATGTTTCAAGAGCTGACCAAGAGAGTACAAATGTTAGAACGCTCGAAGTAAGAGTCTACCTCGGACTCTCAGTGTGACAAGTCTTGGAAGTGCAGAAAAGATAACAACTGTAAAAGTGGGATCTCCAACAAGACCAAAATCCTTCAATGCGTCTGACAGTGAAGATAACAGAAAGGAGGGCGAATCAAAAATGGACCGTGCTCGAAAGCCAGTTCTAGGAGGAGAAGGGACTTCCTTAGAGGAGAAGAAGAACAAGGTTTACTCTTTCAGAAGGGACAAGGTCCGCAAGATATTCAAAAATGCCTTGAACAACGGTCTATAATTACCAGAGTCGAAAAGACCTCACGAAGCAAAAATGACCAACAATCCTCTATATTTCCCGTACAACCGAGTAGTGAGCCATGCGATCGAGGATTGCTATATTTTCAAAGATTGGGTCGAGAAGCAGTACAAGACTGGGGAGATCGAGTTATCCAAGAGTGTGTTGGTGAACAATCAAGCTGTAACCACCAACTTTATACAGACACAAGCTGAAGCCTTCTGAAAGCAGATAGATGAACCCGCTACCCTGAGGAATGAAACTGACTCGCCGCAGCCTCCGTGGAGCATGCACATGTCTAAAAAGACGAAGAAGATATTAAAATTGCTTCAGAAAGAGCCCAGAACTGAATAGGACGGGCATAAGAAGCTCACCATCCCAACTGCTAATTTGGCTCAATTAGGCCCAAAATCCAAAAAGCTCAAGAAAAAGAAAAGTGCGGCTCGACGCGAAAAAGAGTCTGCGGGGAGATCGACCATTCAAAAGTACATCGATTCCCTCGAAGACTATGAACAAAAGAAAAGAACTATGATTTAATTCAAGGAGTTCTTCCCCGTAGAAGCGGCTGAGATTCTGTAGGAGCTAGAAGAAGACTCTAATGACGAGATCCCTATAGTGACCTGCTACGTCGTCCACCTTGGTAGCAACTTTGAGGAAGTGCTATGTTTTCCCGAAGAGGACGAGGAGCTCGCCACAAAGGCTAAACAAATACAGCTCAAAAGCAGCAGGCCTCTACCGCCAAATCAGGGAAACGCCCCTAAAGGAAAGGAAAAACAAGTCGCTAATGAAGAAGATGGTGAAGAGCCGGCTCATGAAAACTCGAGTCCTTCCTCAGTGGACTATACTGTCTTGGCCCATCTCTGGAAGCTTCCGTCTCTCCTGAGCATCTACGATGCTCTAGTTCTATCTAAGGAGCTTAGGGATGTCCTTATCTATGCTCTGCAAAACCCCAAGCGGTACCAGGCACGCTTCACGGAGATCATTATGGAAGAAGCCAAGTACGCTCTGCACACAGCTGCGGTCGCATTTAAAAGATGAAGACCTGCTATTAGGGACAGCTGATCACAACTGGCCACTTTACACGATAAGGTACAGCGATGAAGATCGGATTAATCGTATATTGATTGATCCGGGGTTCTCAGTGAACATCATGAACTTGCATACTTTAAAGAGTTTATCAATTGATGTCCGACACCTGTCAAGGGAGAGGATTATCATCCAGGGCTTCAATCAAAACTGCCAGCAAGTTCTGGGATCCATAGCTTTGCCAACCAGGTTTGGGGACCTGCAAACCGAAGCTAAGATATACGTGATCGACACCGACACATCCTATAAGATCCTCCTGGGACGACCTTGGCTTCACGATTATGGCATCATTCCATCAACACTCCATCAATTCATTAAGTATACCAAAAATGGAGAAGAAAGATGCATTGACGGAGACATCTAGCCGTTCGGTGTGCATAAAGTCCGATATGAAGATTCTCGGTACTTTTTGAACCTCCAAAGTGCAGAGCCACAGCTGACCAAAGAAAGAACGGCCTTAAAAATCAAAAGAAAATTAGAGCCAGCTGTCACTTTCTATTGGGTTTTTCCAGCGCCCCGGCCATCAAACCGTGGCTAAATACGGAACCAAAACTTTCAAAACTTTGGCGCAAACAAAACCCGCATAAGATCGAACCAAAAACCCTATACTAGCAAACATGCAAAGAGGAGTTTAAGAGATTATACTGATCGATCCGTGTCCTTCGGTCTTTAACCTCTTCCCAAGCTCCTCGCGGCTGCCCCGAACTAGTTCGCTCTCCGGTCTCTCTCGTCGAAGAGGATCCACGTCGAGGATTCTTTATACGGGCTCCCGCTTCTAAACCGAAGAAACTCGGACATCATGTTTGCTAGCCTAGATGTCCAAGATGAAGTAGAGATAGTATGTGAATACTTTGTCTCATAACACCCATGGATTCTCAACTCATGAGAGGTATGGATGGAGGTAGAAGAAGATGCCAATGGATGAAGAAGTTGTGAGTACAAGAAAATGAGCAAGTAAAGAAAAAGGGTTTGGCTGCCCCTCTTTTTTATGTGGTTGTGTTGTGAGTTATTTTGATGAGCTAAAGAAAAATCCTAGCTCAAAATATCTCACCCCAAACCCAAGACCATGAGTCACCAAGTGTGCACATGCCACATTCAATGCCTCATGCCAAAACTCACACTCACAATTTCCATCACAATAAAACATTAAACCAAATGTTTAAACAAAAAAGGAATGGCATATTCTAAAGTAAACTCGTAACAAATTACAAGAATACCCCTCATCCGTATATACATACCTGCATCCGTATTCCGACTGAATACGAATACAACGAGACGAAAATAATCCGACAATATAATACTAGGATCCGACTTAAACCAAAGCCCGATAGTATTACCCGTCCGATCATGATCCATGCACAAGTGCATGTATATGATCGAACCCTGCCATAAAACCATATGGCCTCTACAACGTTTCACCCGAACTTTGGAAACTCTATGTGTGGGACTCTAAACACTCGTCAATACATTGGCAGTGGGTTTAACCACAAGCACGTCAGTGGCACTAGCTGTACGTAACGACTGCCCAGGTATTGAGCGAAAGGGAGGCCGACGAGCGAACTCATCCTGAAACCCTACTGAGCCTGTCAGTGACAATATCCGTACAGTTCGGTCCGTTCGTCTATGAGTATCGCATATCGGGCCTAGGGGGATGGTAAACGTCAGACCCCTAATAGCGGTATAAGTCGTGTCGGAGTGTAGCCCAGAACACCCTGAGAAACTACTGGAATACCTACCAGTGAATCTCACTTTCCTTGGCCAAAGACTTTGTGTAATGGCTCTCTAAACACAGCGCGATATCAACCCCCAATATCGGGAGAGACGAATTCCCTACCGATCCGCTCACTGCCTCCATGTGGGTCGGACTATACCCAACTAAAACCTGTTTGCACGACTCCTTTGAGCCATGGTTGGGTAGTAATCAAAGCACAGTGGGAACTCATACGAGACAAATGACGATCTCAGGTCGATAGACTAACCTGTACACATGTCACCAGGGAACTGCTATCCGACGATAGGTATAATACCAACTAGCATGTTCCTGGCGAGTCTGTCCGGTGTACTCATAACCCAATGAGCACCTGCATACTATCTTAGGTGAACCAACTGACACCAATGGCTTGTGAGACCGGCCATCATCCCTCGTTGGGGTCTCGATCCGTATACACTAGTCTACTCTTGGAGTATTGATGCCCACTCTCGAAACTCCCACGACTAGGGACACTTTAAGGATGTGCTTATAGACTACCCAACTCTCACGTATATGATCGCCATCATACTGTTGGTAGTCAATCAAGAATCCTATAGGCTCTATCAACATGTAATAGTGATCTGTAATGTCACCTGAAGCATGTACACGATGATAAAGACAAACCAGATAGCATACTATCATCTCGAGTAAGACTGTTCTACCGGTATAGGTTCTCTCTCAATCATTGCAATCACGTGCCTACAATCCAATAATTGACTTGAGGGCTCTATAGCTAATAATCTCCCACTTGCACTTAAGGCTAATTATTGCGGTGTCGCATACTCACAGCCCGTGTGATACCGAACACCCAACTTCTCTTCTAATCAGTTTCACAAAGTTCGTTTGTAAAACTATTGCGTTCGAGAAATAGCCTCAGTGAGTGGATTCGCTCTGATGTTTCTTTCTATGTCTCTCTTTATCTCAAGTTCGCGGAGAAAACCATCTCCCAAATTGAGAAATACCTATCTTAGAATATGTCTGGATATCTGATGGGACCCAGTTCACAAATGAACTCCAAATCCAGTAAATTTCTTAGACTGTATTGTCAATTGAATTTAATCAGTATCCTGCGCCATGCCTCCCTCTGTTTCCGCTTGGACCACCTGTCCAAACTACTACTCTAAGAGGGAAAACTATAACTCTAACAGTCACTCTGTCATCCAGGTCACCTTGGAAGCCTGGAATGATAACCATCTCTCGAAGGAGGCTGTCGTTATCAAATCCCTAGAACATCCACTTATGTTCATAAACTGCTTCCGAACGTTTCTCCAGGATTAGATTAATATATCAACTTATTGCATCTAGTGCAAAAACAACATCTGGTGGTACTTGACATCTCATGATTGACTCAATTGCCTAAGCAAGTGATATGCCAATCATGCACATCCCTCTCCCATTTAGTCTGTAAGACACCTTTAGAGAGGGTGACTCCATCACCTGCAGGTACACCACCTTGCCAGGAGTCGTCTATTCTAAAACACTTTTAGAATACTGTCTAAGTACCCGAATTGGGAAACTACCCAAATCTAGATCTAAAACCACAGATCTAGTAACCAGAATGCCTGATATAATGTCCATATCCTATGTGGAGAAACCACTGTGTGACAACCAAAGTATAACCGATCATAGTATAGAAATTTTACTTCCTACAAAGTGTATGTCATCCAAATACCAGGATATCACACCCTACTACCCTCTTAACAGATCCATCTCCTATTCTGATGATGTCAAAGCTCATGACTGTTACATCAAAAATAGATGATCTATCTTCACTATATCTGCTTTAGTCCATAAATAGACATAAGCTACGTGCCTACTATGCTTCCGCTGCTCCCACTGACTATGACAACCCTCTGGCAGAGTCATATACATATGCACTTCTAAAGCTAGTTTAGAACGATGCTATACTCATCCTCCTGCCGGGTCTCATAGTTTAGAATAGCAGTAATGGCAAGCCTGGGTAAACAAGAACCTCCCTGTCACCGTCCTTGAGGATACCGAAGTACCTCTCGGGTGCCTGAGGTTACGCACTATATCTGCAGAGTGGCTAATGGAATGTCAAACCCGATTGAATCTTTAGGTCCTATTAAATTTTCAGTAATCGTTTGCGGTTCTGGAATCACTTCCAGTTCTACCATACTCCCACTACTGTTTTCTGAAAAAGTCCATTTTACTAAAATTGTGGTGAGTCAAGAATAATATCACTATTGATCTTCCAGATGGTAGAAAGTTAACCCTCGTCATAGCCCAGGTTAACCCAAAAACTGCCATTACAGAAACGTGCCTTGAGTTATCCAGAGTCTGGTTTTAAGCATAAGCCAGACAACTCCATATACCTTAACATCGTTAAGATATGAACCATTCTATATTCAATATAGAAACAGAGGCACTAATTTAATTGGAATCAGATTCAAATCATGCAGCTGTCTCCAGTGCATGTCAACTACATGGAGAGAGGCCGATCAGCATTACTTAATTTAGGAGTGCATCCAGATATGAGTAACCTTAAAGAGAAACAAGTTCTCAAAATCATTACTATCAACTGAATACCAAATACAAGTATCTACATCTTCGATTACCTTGAAGAATCCTGATACTTGCAACACATGGTTCTCTACTTTATTCTTGTACCTATAACTTCTCAAAACTTGGACCTTGTATTTCTACGAAACACTTGTCTAAAACTGGAGAAGTCACAAGTAAACAGAATATAGTATGATGACCAACCCCTCTGTCCTAATGGACACTGGACAACATACAATACTTTGTATAAGTCCCCTGAGTTGAATAACTTAAACCCTGTGCGTCGTATGTTAAAAATTGTACTATGGTAATGAAGAATTACACCGCTATTTAATGCTCCTTACCTAACCATCAACTTATATAGGTAAATGTCATGGACATAATTTCAAAAGGTTATATCTCACTTTATGAAATAAACGTACAGATATATCAGTTTGAAATTGGTGCATAACAACGGATATTCAAAACCAAATATTTGTCGTCCGGCAAAAACCCAGGCGATTTCCTCAAATATCACCAATTACAACGAATCCCGATATAATGAGGATGATCACCTAATTCCCAATAACTTACTCCCACTCATCATCTGTAAAAACCATACAGATGTGAGAATCAGACCTGGTAAATACATACCCTGGAGTAAGGATCTAATTGGGAAATCAGTTTTCAATTAACAACGCATAGTGAAACTGTAACATGAAAATGTTTTGAAGGGGTATCTGGGTATTCCTAGTAATGCCTCTTCCATTATCCAGATTCATGACTATAACCGTATATTTCTTTGCCATCTCTCCAAATCCCTTTATTTGTCTTTACTCATTACCATCTGTATACCACCCTTAGGCTAAATGGTTTTCTTCCTTCCATACCGTTCGTCACTAGCCTATGGTTTGGAAGAAGACTATCCAATAAGCGTAACAGGTGTACTCTCCTAATCCTAGGAGCCCTCGCAACCTGAGAGAAGGTAATGATAAAAGACAACTGAATAAACCTTATTCAATTTCTCCTGAACCAGAATCCATCCTCGAACTGGAACGAGTTCCTTCGAGTTTGTATATAACCATATGATGGATTATCCAATAACTGTGGATCTTCGTAGTGATACGGGGTGTTCTGGAGAAATTCAAAGGTGAAGTAGGAGTGGCGATGAAATACGTGGTTTGGTCGTGAATGATAGCAGTCGCAATTTACTTTGCCCTCTTTCTAATCCCTTTATTTATCTTTATTTATTGCCTTCTGTCCACCACACTTGGGCTAATTGATTTTCTTCCTTCCCTATCTTTCGGCACTTGCCTATGGTTTGGAAGAAGACTATCCAATAAGCGCAATAGGTGTAACCTCTCCTAATCTTAGGAGCCCTCACATCCTGAGAGAAGGTAAAAGGAAAAGACAACTGAATAGTCCTATTCATTTTCTCCAGAACCAGAAACCATCCTTGAATCTGAAACAAGTTTCTTCGAGTTCGTATGTAACTATACGATGGTCATATCCAATAAGTGTAGATCTTCGTAGTGATACGGGATGTTCCGGAGAAAAGCAAAGGGTAAAAATAGGAGTGGCAATGAAGTATGCAACTCTGACAATCCAAAAGCCAGTGTTTTAAGAAAATTCGGTTAACTTGGTTACTGAGTTATAGTCTAGGGTCGGGACATGGTCGCTGCCAAAGAGAGAGAGAAAAGAAACACTCAGCATGCACTCTAACCTAGATCAGAATGGTTAATCACTTTATCTAATCAGGATGTCTCCCACTGTATCCTCAAATTCTCCTCCAAACCCAAAAGAAGAATTAGTCGGGATCATATAAAATCACCCAAGGAGTAAACCAACTCATCAGTGGGTATCGGGATCTAACTATCATCGCATGATAACCTAATGGAATCTACTCACGTTATCACACTCCAGAAGTTATGCGTATATCTGGCAAGTTTCCTGTATGTTTGAAATCCCCGATGTGATTTTTACCCCATGCTCTTATGACCTTGACTAAGGCCAACAAATCATAAGTCACATGTCAAGTTCTACCCGTCATTGTCCAGGTTAATTTGAACCCACCTGTACTCGCCCTTGACTAAGGCCAACAAGGCTGTACGACTGCCCCAAACCAACACATCTATCTATGCAACAGAAAAGTAACAAATAGCCACCATACACTATGCCTTGACTAAGGTCAACAAACATAGCGTGAATACTAAGTGCTACCCGTCTGAAATGACGGAGGGATACGATGGTTTTTGGCGAAAAACCTTTAACGTAATGAAGTTGATATTGTTGAAGGAACCGGATAGCTTTTTACAAATATATAGTGGCGAAAACCTTTGCTAAAGAGGTCACTCCCGGTGAAGGGATCTCGGCTCTTTCCCCGTAGAATGAGGTGCAGGATATTCCAACTGAATACCGCGATGCAAAGAAAAAATTAATCGACTATAGTGAAGTTATTACCATGACACAAATTTCTGCCCAAGGGGTCACTCCCGATGAAGGGATCTCGGCCCTTGCCTCGTCGAATGAGGTGCTGGATATTCATAACCGAATACCTCTGTGCAAAACAAAAGAAAACGTCCTTGTAATAACAGCTTTTTAAAATTGTTCCAACAACATCAAATAGGTTTGTTTTCCTTTCATTGATCCGAATCAACGCAGTCCCATCAATTAATCACACCACAAAAGAACGAAAATATGATGTACGTATATGCCATCCGCATTCGCCACTGGGCCCCGTCATCACCCGTTAGGTTACTTAACTAACGACAGAGCGGGGGCTGGACTAGCATGGGTGTAAAACATATACAATATCTACAAGTATATATATAGAAATATATAATAATCGCTCCAGGCGTGATAAATGCAACATCACAGAACAAGCGATAAGCATCACAGAACAATACAGATTATCTGGGAGCCCCAGGTTTCCTTTTAGCCGCAAGTGAAACCCGACGTTCCCCTGGTCGTGTGGATAGCCTGTGTAATGAAAACCTAGACCCCTACGAGCGTGGCAAGTTACCTGATTTAATGGTTTTCTCGATTGTGTTTATCAAATGATCCCCGGCAACGGCGCTATTTGATTGTTATACGATTCCGATTGTGTAAGTAAAAGCAAGTATCGAATCAATTGTTTCCCGATAACGGTTTCATTTGATCGATAACAGTATCTTGTATCGGTATTTAGAAAATTGTATAAAGAAATCACAATCAAAGAATTATATTTGACCACAATCAATTACGGTGTCAGTTGTAGATCGTAAGCGAATGCGGATCGTCCACAGGGATTGTGCGATTCGTTTCAATGTTTGATTTGTATGAATTGAAAAGTTAATCGAAAAGAAAAGAAAACACGATTCAAGATTTATCAAATGTTCAAGTGTCACTATTCTATTCAAGAATCAAGAAAATGATAAACAATCAAGAATCATGTTTCGATGATATTTCCAACCAAAATGTCAAGAATCGAAATGAGGCTCGTAGGAATCGATCGGATCTATAGATGTGATATAATCTCAAGATATCGTGTTCTTGTCCTTCGAAGAATTGATACTAGATCGATGATGATCGACGAGAGTTAGGGCTTTCTCGTGAAACTAGGGTTTCATCATTTAACCCTTGTTCTTTCGTCGATATCATTCACATTCTAGCCTCTAGCAATTTCAAGAAACGATCGTAACTCCCCAATCTCGAGCGATATCAATCAAGAAAGCATCGCAACAAAATTGGGTTGTCGATTCTTGAACTTGCTAGGGTTTACAAAACTCGTAGGAATCAAGAATCGTTTTCAGATATATTACATCATCATTCTATTGATCGTCTCGACTCCTCGACGAGCGGAGTTTATTCACACATCATCACACAGAAAGAATTCAAGAATTGAAAATATATCATGATGCAAGAATTTAAAGAAAACAAGATAAAAGAATATCACCTTTTATTTATATCAACAATTTGATTACAGTCGCTCAAGAACTACAACAGGAAGAACTAAATTGTTGATTTGGCGTCGCTTTTCTCCGTGAGTCGCGGATCGGCTTGGACCACTTGCTCCGTTGAAGATCGGCTCGGCTCATAAAAGGTTGCAAGGCTTCTTGCTTGATGGGGTACTCGGGATCTTGGCTTTTGATTAGAATTAGGGTTAGGGTTTCACACAAGTCCTCTCACTAGACTTGTGGAAGAAGATGAAGAAAGAGAGTGAATGGATCTATTGGCTACTAGAATGAACTAATGGAGGGATTTTTCCAAGATAAGATATCATTTACAAGTGAGCCTAGGGTCTTATTTATAGATCTCCCAAACCCTAGGTCTAGATTTGAAATTACAATTCCCTCCAAAAGTTTGTTGAGGCTTCTAGAAGGAGTTTGTTAGGAGTTAGCTTAGGCTTTAAGCTAGGATTAATCAAGCATTAGAAACCCTAGTTTGCTGATCTGGCAGAAGCCTATGGAACATTCTGGAATTTGTCATGTCTTGATGTAGTGTTGACCCTGAGAGAGAAATAATGCACTGAATTTGAGGAGGTAACTCCTTGGACCCACCGCGGATCCGCGGCACAAGCAGGCTCCTGTCGCGGATCCGCGGCACTTTGTGGGGCTTGGGCCTTGGGCTTTTTGCAGTGGTCTTGTGCTAATATCTTGGGCTTCATCTGATGTGTTGATTTGTATTTGTCCTTTTGGATTGATACCAGAACTGAAATCATTGAGTTGGCGTAATGTTTGATCGGTACCATGTAAATTTTGGCCTTTTTTCTGGATTTTCCCGCACAGATCTCAAAACAAGTGTTGCGCAATATAGGGATGATGCGATGCCATGAAATGCAGTCAATTTCCTTTATAGTGCCGGTTTTAGAGTCTAACACATGTAATATGATATTTGACGACTATTTTGCTAATATGTGAAATATGAATGTCGAACACTTCTATATGAATGCAAATGATAGGGAAATTGCCGTGTTAAAAATACAATATTTTCGACTAATCAAATTCCCCCAAACTTAATTTCGATCGTCTCGAGCGAACTGTTTTATTAAAAGGAGAAAATAAAGAAAGAGAAAAACTAACTAGCACACTTTCGTAGGCAACACGATTGCACTGAGCATGTGCAACAAGCCTTTAAACCTCTAGGTGTCCCTAGTAGGAGGAGTGTTGTCTCCTGAGGGTTTTCAGCGGATTACACCCACAAAATCCAATAATAAAAGAAAGATCATGAATATTACATTTAAAGAAAAGAATCGTAAAAGAAAAGCCTTGAAAATTAGGGTTTCCAACTAAGCTAGCTTTTCGGTTGTCATGAGCCCTATCTTAATGGTCATGAAAAGATGTCAGAAATCACGTCCTCCCTCAATAAAACATCATATTATTCTTCATTCTTATCTTTCTTCCAAACATTGATCATATCACCCTGCGTGTATGTAAAGTCATCCCTACACCCGGAGAATTCAATTCAAGCTATCATACTCTTGCCCATCAGCCTCAGTACTTTTTGATTAATGAATTTTTTGATGAGATTGCTCACACACTTTCATGCGACCGTTAATACTTCTTGAGGTACTAACTGACCGATTACTCCTGTGCTTGCTTACTTGGTGTATTTTCCTCGTCTTGCACCACCTCAGGCATAGCAGTGACTCCCAGACCAGTTGGCCTTAGGGCACTAGGTGAAAAGGCACCCTCGCTATATATTTTTTTATTGCCCTTGGTGATAACAAAACCAGTGTTCATTTTTCTCACCACTTTATATATTTTTTATTCACTTTTTTTTTATTTCCTTCATACATCGGCTTTAAGACAAGAGCATTTCAAGGTATCCTCTACTATCCCAGGCTTTAAGACGTGTGTAAGTGCGAATAGCAGGGTATCAACGTTCAAAATGTTTGGCTTCCAGAATAGAAACTATTTTTCAGACTTATTTTTATCCTCAGATCAGTGACGTCTTTCATCTTACTAACTCTTGGGACAACGGCTCATAACTACTTATTACTAGTTCGTATAAGAAAACTTCTAATTTTCTTAGTTTTCTTAAATTTTTCTAATCTCATGGATGTAATTGTTCACTATCTAAACTTTTATTATCTTATTTATGTACGAAAAATGTTTAAATATTAAAATATTTTTATATTTGAAAATTTTTAAATTTTTGTGGGTTTTGAAATTTTTTAAATTTTTAAAGATTTTTAAAAGAAATGTTTTGTGCTTATGCAGATGATATGCAAATGATGCAAAAATAAGCACAAACCTCCCCCAAACTTGTTTTCAACAGTGTCCTCACTGTTGCCAATCGCTATACCTAAAAAAAAACTGTAAGCCTGGGGGGAATTATTAGTGGGGGAAAAATATATAAGTGAAGAACTTCCCCCAAACTTACTCTTTTCACTCACCTCCATCCAAAAGATGATACAATGATATACTGGACATGAAGGTGAGACGGAGGAATTTTAATCCAAATAGACTGGCTCTTGTAAGAACAAGAGCTCCTCCGTGGGGTCAGTGGAAAAATACGGCTTTAGTCTATGTCCATTTACTTTGAAAAATGTGCCATTTTTAATATTTTCTACTTCTACTGCCCCGTGCGGGTATACAGACCGCACAACAAAAGGTCCCTTCCACCGAGATCGGAGCTTACCCGCATGAAGGTGTAATCGTGAATCATAAAGAAAGACTTGTTGACCAGGTGAAAATGTTTTCCTCAAAATGTTTTTATCGTGAAAAACCTTAGTCCTATTCTTTACAATTACAGCGTTATCATAAGCTTCATCGCGGAGTTCTCTTAGCTCATTTAGTTGCAGCTTCCGAAAGTTGCAAGCTTCTTTTAGATCAAAATTTATTTCCTTTATAGCCCACAATGCTATATGCTCTATCTCGACGGGTAAGTGACATGCCTTCCCAAACACTATCCTATATGGAGACATCCCTTGGTCGGTCTTATATGCAGTCCTGAATGCCCAAAGAGCATCCGTCAGTTTGGTCGACCAGTCTTTTCTATTCTTAGCAACAGTCTTCTCCAGGATAAGTTTGATCTGTCTATTCGAAATTTCAGCCTGCCCGCTCGTTTGGGGATGATAGGGTGTAGAAAGTCGGTGGTTGATTCCGTATTTCCGCATCAGAGTCTTGAAGGACCTGTTGCAGAAATGTGTCCCATTATCGCTAATGATAGCGCGTGGGTGTCCAAATCGCGAAAAGATATTCTCTTTCAAGAACTTAATGACAACTTTCTTGTCATTAGTGCGACATGGAATGGCTTCTACCCACTTTGAGACATAATCAACTGCCAGCAGTATGTACAAATTCCCAAAGGAGTTGGGAAAAGGACCCATAAAATCAATGCCCCAAACATCGAATATTTCAACAACCAGAATGGGTTGCTGAGGCATTTCATTTTTCTGGGAGATTCTACCCGTGTACTGACACTGTGTACAGGTTTTGCAATGCTCAAATGCGTCCTTGAATAAGGTCGGCCAATAAAATCCACATTGCAAAACCTTCTCCGCCGTCTTTTTAGGACCGAAGTGACCCCCACAGGCCTGACCATGACAAAAAGAAAGAACACTCTTGAACTCTTCTTTTGGGACACACCGGCGAATGATCTGATCAGGACAATACTTAAACAAATATGGATCATCCCAGTAAAAGTGTTTTACTTGGGATAGAAAACGGTATTTGTCCTGTTTAGACCAATCGCTGGGTATAAGTCCCGTGACAAGATAGTTCACAATATCCCTGAACCATGGTTTATTGGATACGTTCAAGAGTTGTTCGTCAGGAAACGAATCATTGATCGGCAGGGTCACAAGGGAAGAAGAGATGCGTGAAACATGGTCAGCTACTACGTTTTCACATCCTTTCTTATCTTTGATAACAAGATCGAATTCTTGTAACAGAAGGATCCAACGTATTAGTCGACCTTTTGCATCTTTCTTTGCCAGAAGATGTTTTAAAGCGGAATGGTCAGTATACACAACTATAGGTGAGCCAATTAAGTAAGGCCTGAATTTTTCTAATGCAAATACAACTGCTAAAAGTTCCTTTTCGGTGGTTGTATAATTGATTTGTGCATCGTTCAGGGTCTTACTTGCATAGTAGATCACGTGTGGCATCTTTTCGATATGCTGTCCTAAGACTGCACCTACTGCAAAGTCGGATGCGTCACACATCAGCTCAAAGGGGTAGTCCCAATTTGGAGACGATAGAACGGGGGCTGAAGTGAGTGAGTGTTTAAGTGAGTTGAAAGCTGTCTCACAGTCCGAGTTAAAGTAGAAGGTCGTATCCTTGGCCAGGAGAAAAGTTAAAGGTCTAGCAATTTTGCTAAAGTCCTTAATGAATCTCCTATAAAAGCCCGCATGGCCAAGGAAAGATCGAATATCTTTGACGCTTTTGGGATGAGATAAGTTTTGAATGACATCTATCTTAGCTCTGTCAACCTCAATGCCTTTCTGTGAAATGACATGTCCAAGAACAATTCCTTCTTGGACCATAAAATGGCATTTTTCCCAGTTCAAAGTCAAGTTCTTCTCTTTGCAACGAGTAAGAACTGCGTCAAGATTCGATAGGCAATCAGAAAAAGAGTCTCCAAAAATCGAGAAATCGTCCATAAAGATCTCCAGAAAATTCTCTACCATATCAGAGAATATCCCCATCATACACCGCTGAAAGGTAGCGGGAGCATTGCATAACCCAAAGGGCATGCGACTGTAAGCAAATGTACCAAAAGGACAAGTAAAAGTGGTTTTATCTTGATCCTTTTTGGCGATGGGGACCTGATTATAGCCTGAGTATCCGTCCATAAAGCAATAATACTCTCGTCCCGCTAAGCGTTCCAGCATTTGATCAATGAATGGTAGAGGAAAGTGGTCTTTCCTCGTGGCAGCATTGAGTTTTCTATAATCAATACATACACGCCACCCAGTTTGGGTGTGTGTCTGAATCAACTCATTTGCCTCATTGGTTATAACAGTGATGCCGGATTTCTTAGGAACGACATGTATAGGACTCACCCATTGGCTATCGGAGATGGGGTATATAATACCATTATCTAGGCATTTGACGATCTCTTTCATCACTGCTTCTTTCATGACGGGATTTAACCGTCTCTGTGGTTCTTGGGTTGGTCTGGCATCATCCATCACATGTATATGATGTTCAACAATCAAGGGACTAATCCCTTTGATGTCCGCCATACTCTAACCAAACGCCTCTTTGTTAGATCTCAATACCGATAAAAGTGCATTCTCTTGCTCTGATGTTAGAGAAGCGGATATGATAACCGGTAAAGACTCATTCTCACCTAAATATGCATTTTTAAGGTGAGAAGGTAAAATTTTGAGATCTAATGTGGGCGGAGAAATAATAGGAGGGATCATCGAGTGATTTTTGGAATTACAAAGAAGCTCAGAGCCTGTGAAAGATACAGACTCGGGTGGAGAAAAGTCAGGAGTGCAGGACTCAAGTGTAGGAAAAGTGTCCTCACTAAGATCATGTGTGAGATCAAACAGAGATGTGGTAATGTCGTCGAGATCTAGAAAGCAAAGATCCTCATCTCCACAACTATCGGGAGCAATCTCGTGGACAGAGCACACATCTAGAATATGAGCAGAGGGTTCTGATGGCTGACTTCCAACTTTGTAGATATTTAGTTCAATTGTCATATTTCCAAATGATAAGTTCATTGAACCATTTCTACAGTTTATAACAGCATTGGAAGTGGCAAGGAAAGGACGACCCAGAATCACCGGAATTTGGCCCCGGGGGTTTGCTACAGGCTGTGTATCGAGTACAATGAAGTCTACAGGGAAAACAAATTCCCCGACCTTTATCAACACATCCTCTAGTTCACCTCTTGGTTTGGTGATTGAACGGCCTGCCATTTGGAGAGTGCAGTGAGCAGGTTTCAGCTCTCCAATCCCTAATTGCTCATATACAGAATAAGAAAGTAGGTTAACACTTGCGCCAAGGTCTAAAAGAGCACGATTTATGTTTTTACCCCCAATAGAAATCGATATCGTAGGACATCCTGGGTCCTTACGTTTCTTTGGTAGCTGTGGGATAAAAGCAGTGCTAATATTATTAGACATAAAGACCTTCTTCGGCACTTGAGTCTTCCTCTTCCTAGTGCACAAGTCCTTAAGAATTTTCGCATAAGCGGGGACTTGCTGAATCGCATCTAGGAGAGGAATATTGATGTTAACCTGTTTGAACATTTCTATAATTTTCTCCATATGAGGACTCGTTCTGTTAGCCCTTAACCGATTCGGGTAAGGTGCTTTCGCAATAAGTGCCGGGTCCATCATAGGAGAAGGAAGAGGGGGTAGACGAGATCCCAAAAGAGGTGTGGGGACCGTCTGTGGAGAACTAGAAGGGCTATACTGAGGTGTCGAGCCTAGTGGGAAATGGAGAATAGGCTCGCGAGAAGGGTGTGTGGTAGAAGAAGAAGGATCAGAAGGAGAAGTGTGTGTGTGTGGAAAGGTCTCAGCCGGGGTGTTATTATGATTTTCAATATCATCAATTCCTTCCCCGACATGATTGTTCAGCACTCTTCCCGATCTCAACGTTGTGACGGCATTTACATTGTAATGCCCAGGATTCTGTAGGGGTTGAGATGGAAGTTTCCCTTTTTCTCTCGCACTCATTTCGGCTTTAAGTCGTGCGATTTCAGCTTCCATCGTTCTGATACTCTCAGCTTGGGACGCTGAGTTTTTCTTTATCTCACTGACGGAAGATCTAACCTCAATCGAAACCTCTATGAAATTTGATAAAAGTGATTTCATGGTTTGAGTGAATTGAGAGAACTCGTCAGAACAGGTCATAGGATTAGACTGTGCAGGAGTGTTGACCTGATTTTGGAAGTTTTGTGACTGGTAGGGGTGCTGAGTGAGTTGAAGGGGTTGCTGTTGTGGTGGAGGAAGAGCCCTTTGAAAATTATTCGTGTTTGGAACCGTGTTTTGAGATTGGTTTTGGTTCCAAGCGAAATTCGGGTGATTCCTCCAACCCTGATTGTACGTGGAAGAATATGGATCGTTTCTAGGTCTTTGAAATGCGGCATTAGAATGCTCGTGACCTTGAAACGCAGAGTTTAATAGACATTCTTCCGTTAAATGAGATGGATCAGAACAGCACCCACAAACAGTTTTGGGGAGCGACATTGGGTTTAGGGAGGCTGCTGCAAATTTGTGTTCCATAGCGTCGAGCTTCTTTTGCATTGCTGCCATCTCAGCTCGAACACCTATGGACACATCTATTTGGTGTACGCCACCCCTATTCAATGGTTGGGTTCCACTCTCCCACTGTAGTGATTTTTCAGCGAACTCTTCTAAATACTTCCAAGTTTCCCTATCATCTTTGGTCATAAAAGTACCTTGACACATGTTTTCAAGGATCTGTTTAGTGTTTGGGTTAATGCCCTCATAAATGATTCGGCACAATTCCCATCTCGGGATGCCGTGATGAGGACACTGAACCAATAGATCCTTGAAACGTTCAAAGCATTTAGAGAATGGTTCAGTAGGGAGCTGGGCAAATTGATTCAGTTCGCTACGGATTCGAGCTGTCTTTTGTATTGGGTAAAATTTCTCAAGGAATGCAGCGACGAATTCTTCCCAATTCGTGATAGAGTGTGCGGTAGTGTTATATAGCCACTTCTCGGCTATATCGCACAATGTAAATGGAAGAAGTCGTAGACGCATAGCATCCACTGAAAGTTGTGACGTACCTATCATTGCGCATACGTTTTCAAATTTGGCAATGAAAACGTAAGCGTCCTCAGTCTCGAGTCCGTGGAATTTGGGTAAAAGATTGATATACTGGGGTTTAATCTCAAAGTTATCCCCATTGGCTGGTGGTGTGGATAAGCAGGTCGAAAGAGGACCTCGAATAGGGTAGCACCTCTCCTGGAGAGAGATGTGGGGTGGATTCTGCGCACCAACGGATGGCGGCAGATTAGGGTTAAAGAAGTTCGATGGATTCGGATCCATCGGAGTGGGTGTGGTAGTGGGTAAAGAAAAGGTAAATGGAGAAATATCGACTTCGGAGTCGATAAAGGGTACGCGGACTAAACAGGCACTAGAATCCCGTGTCCAGCCTATCTTGCACTAAACTGGGTTAGTACAAGTGGCAGCGTTGACTTATAATTAGGGGTATGAATGAATGCGGTGTTTGCTTTGAAAAAGGGACGGATTTTGAAAAAATGATGCGACACAACAAATGCAACACACAAAAACCCTAGAATCTAGTGGTCACCTAGGTCCGGCTCTAGACCGCTCCTAACTGCCAAAAGATAAGTCGCAGGATAGAATCCTCCACTGCCACTTTGTCCCCCTGTGGCCGGATAAGTGCCAGGTAAGTGGGAAGGTACTCCACTACGTAAGTAGTGGGCCTAATTAGACACACTCGCCTTAGACACCACAAGAAAACGCGGATAAGCAATGAATTACCCATGGCCTTCTTCTGTCCTAATTGAGCGCGATGGTCCTTAGAGTCATCTCTAGATATTTTTTAGTTAATGTGGGTTAATGCGGATGCAAGTTTTACGGTTTTCGGGGCCTAGGAAGGATAATGAAATCCCCACCTAATTTGGATTTGGCCGTGCCCCTTAATTTCCGTATTAGAATGCAAACAACCAAGAAACAAAATCACGCACAAATTTACTTTTGCAATTTTCGAGCTGCGATTATTTGCAAAGAATCCTGCAGAAAATTATTAGTTAGAGCTAAAAAGAGGAGAGAGGAGAAGGTAAAAATCACCTGAAGCAAAAATTTTGCAGAGAACCCTCCACCAAGCCGCGGTTCCGTAGCAATAGGGGGCTCCCACCGTGTTTCCGCGGTCTCTTGATGAGATCACTCCACCAAAATTTTTCAGGGAGCTTCTGTAGACTCCCTTAACTCTCTGGTATTTTCCAAAAATTTTCTTAAATTTTCAAACAGCTCCAGATTTCCTTGCAATGAACCACAACAAATCGTTTAGGGTTTGCACGAATTTTGATCTCAAAAATCACAATGGAATAAATCTTTCACTTCAAACTATAATATGAAACGAATTAGCGCGTAATCCCCGGCAACGGCGCCATTTGATTTAATGATTTTCTCGATTGTGTTTATCAAATGATCCCCGGCAACGGCGCCATTTGATTGTTATACGATTCCGATTGTGTAAGTAAAAGCAAGTATCGAATCAATTGTTTCCAGATAACGGTTTCATTTGATCGATAACAGTATCTTGTATCGGTATTTAGAAAATTGTATAAAGAAATCACAACCAAAGAATTATATTTGACCGCAATCAATTACGGTGTCAGTTGTAGATCGTAAGCGAATGCGGATCGTCCACAGGGATTGTGCGATTCGTTTCAATGTTTGATTTGTATGAATTGAAAAGTTAATTGAAAAGAAAAGAAAACATGATTCAAGATTTATCAAATGTTGAAGTGTCACTATTCTATTCAAGAATCAAGAAAATGATAAACAATCAAGAATCAGGTTTCGATGATATTTCCAACCAAAATGTCAAGAATCGAAATGAGGCTCGTAGGAATCGATCGGATCTATAGATGTGATATAATCTCAAGATATCGTGTTCTTGTCCTTCGAAGAATTGATACTAGATCGATGATGATCAACGAGAGTTAGGGCTTTCTCGTGAAACTAGGGTTTCATCATTTAACCCTTATTCTTTCGTCGATATCATTCACATTCTAGCCTCTAGCAATTTCAAGAAACGATCGTAACTCCCCAATCTCGAGCGATATCAATCAAGAAAGCATCGCAACAAAATTGGGTTGTCGATTCTTGAACTTGCTAGGGTTTACAAAACTCGTAGGAATCAAGAATCGTTTTCAGATATATTACATCATCATTCTATTGATCGTCTCGACTCCTCGACGAGCGGAGTTTATTCACACATCATCACACAGAAAGAATTCAAGAATTGAAAATATATCATGATGCAAGAATTTAAAGAAAACAAGATAAAAGAATATCACCTTTTATTTATATCAACAATTTGATTACAGTCGCTCAAGAACTACAACAGGAAGAACTAAATTGTCGATTTGGCGTCGCTTTTCTCCGTGAGTCGCGGATCGGCTTGGACCACTTGCTCCGTTGAAGATCGGCTCGGCTCATAAAAGGTTGCAAGGCTTCTTGCTTGATGGGGTACTCGGGATCTTGGCTTTTGATTGGAATTAGGGTTAGGGTTTTACACAAGTCCTCTCACTAGACTTGTGGAAGAAGATGAAGAAAGAGAGTGAATGGATCTATTGGCTACTAGAATGAACTAACGGAGGGATTTTTCCAAGATAAGATATCATTTACAAGTGAGCCTAGGGTCTTATTTATAGATCTTCCAAACCCTAGGTCTAGGTTTGAAATTACAATTCCCTCCAAAAGTTTGTTGAGGCTTCTAGAAGGAGTTTGTTAGGAGTTAGCTTAGGCTTTAAGCTAGGATTAATCAAGCATTAGAAACCCTAGTTTGCTGATCTGGCAGAAGCCTATGGAACATTCTGGAATTTGTCATGTCTTGATGTAGTGTTGACCCTGAGAGAGAAATAATGCACTGAATTTGAGGAGGTAACTCCTTGGACCCACCGCGGATCCGCGGCACAAGCAGGCTCCTGCCGCGGATCCGTGGCACTTTGTAGGGCTTGGGCCTTGGGCTTTTTGCAGTGGTCTTGTGCTAATATCTTGGGCTTCATCTGATGTGTTGATTTGTATTTGTCCCTTTGGATTGATACCAGAACTGAAATCATTGAGTTGGCGTAATGTTTGATCGGTACCATGTAAATTTTGGCCTTTCTTCTGGATTTTCCTGCACAGATCTCAAAACAAGTGTTGCGCAATATAGGGATGATGCGATGCCATGAAATGCAGTCAATTTCCTTTATAGTGCCGGTTTTAGAGTCTAACACATGTAATCTGATATTTGACGACTGTTTTGCTAATATGTGAAATATGAATGCCGAACACTTCTATATGAATGCAAATGATAGGGAAATTGCCGTGTTAAAAATACAATATTTTCGACTAATCATACCCGCCAAAACCAGAAGCGAGGCAGCCCCCTTCAGCAAAGTGAATAGGCCACCCAGCACTTCACAGAATCCAGTAACTTGAGCACCCCTCCTTGGGTCAAACTTGTACCCCTACGAGTGCGGCGAATAGCCCGCCAATTCTAGAGTGAGGCCCCCTCCTTCTCAACTCCATGAGATGCGGACCCGTTGCCCTCCAGAACCCGGCTATCCGTGCACTCCATCGCGGGGTAATCCTAGTACATAAAAGAAAATATGTACAACGGTGACATCGACCTCAACCCGGTCGTGCCCCAAAAGAATAATATACAAACAGGCAGTGATGGCAGTCTACATGTCGGACGCTCTCCCCGCAATATCAAATGTACAAATGAAACTAAACTGCACTACCATTGCACCCAAGGCTATCAATCATGACAAATCTGCAACAACCATAACCAGATTTATCCACAGAAATAAGTAACCGAATCAAGTGTGTAACCTCGTCTAATTGAGCATATAGTAATTAGAAAACGTCACCAACACAACCACGTATGCAAACGAAGTCACGACATTAGAATTCCAAAACACAATTAGCGCACATCCCAAATATACTAAGGACCAAAAACCAAGTGCACTAAACATCCAAAAAAGTCGAGTTTTGAGCCAATTCAGAAGTCCGAATCAAAACGAAACGCGCCCGAACCTTCATGGGGAGTTGGATCACGAAATTAACTTCGAGTCGAGGGGCGTAGAGGGGATACCCTACCCCTGAGGCCACCACGAGGTGGCCAGAGGGTGAGGCAGACCCGAAACTGCCCATGCAGGGGCAGTTTCGGGTCCCCACCCCTAAGACCACCTTGTGGTGGTCTTGGGGAGTGGGCCCAGCCGTTCGGTCCCCCCAGGGTCTTCCCGGGGTGCCCATGCAGCACTCCACGACTTCTCGGTTCAAACTGAGAGCTCGCGGGGTGTGCAAACATCTCAATACTCAAAAATTCGGGACTGTTTTTTTGACAGTTTTCGATGCCCGAAAAAACGTGAATTCTAATGTCGCAACTAGCAGTTTAAGGTGTTTGGGTGGCTCTGATACCATGTTGGGTTTTGCCGGTGCCCTGGCCATCAAACCATGACCAAATGCGGAACAAAAACTTTTAAAACTTTGGCGCAAACAAAACCCGCACAAGATCGAACCAAAAACCCTATACTAACAAACATGCAAAGAGGAGTTTAAGAGATTATACCGATCGATCCGTGTCCTTCGGTCTTCAACCTCTTCCCAAACTCCTCGCGGCTTCCCTGAACTAGTTCGCGCTCCGGTCTCTCTCGTCGAAGAGGATCCACGTCGAGGATTCTTTATACGAGCTCCCGCTTCTAAAACGAAGCAACTCGGACATCAAATTTGCTAGCCTAGATGCCCAAGATGAAGTAGAGATAGTGTGTGAATACTTTGTCTCATAACACCCATAGATTCTCAACTTATGAGAGAGATGGGTGGAGGTAGAAGAAGATGTTAATGGATGAAGAAGTTGTGAGCACAAGAAAATGAGCAAGTAAAGAAAAAGGGTTTGGCTGCCCTCTTTTTTGTGTGGTTGTGTTGTGAGTTATTTTGATGAGCTAAAGAAAAATCCTAGCTTAAAATATCTCACCCCAAACCCAAGACCATGAGTCACCAAGTGTACACATGCCACATTCAATGCCTCATGCCAAAACTTGCACTCACAATTTCCATTATAATAAAACATTAAACCAAATATTTAAACAAAAAAGGAATGGTATCTTCTAAAGTAAACTCGTAATGAATTACAAGAATACCCCTCATCTGTATATACATACCTGCATCCGTATTCCGACTGAATACGAATACAACGAGACAAAAATAATCCAACAATATAATACTAGGATCCGGCTTAAACCAAATCCTGCTAGTATTACCCGTCCGATCATGTTCCGTGCATAAGTGCACGTATATGATCGAACCCTGCCATAAAACCATACGGCCTCTACAAAGTTTCGCCCGAACTTGGGAAACTCTCTGTGTTGGACTCTAAAGACTCGTCAATAGGCTGGCATTGGGTTTAACCACAAGCACGTCAGTGGCACCAGCTGTGCGTAACGGCTGCCCAGGTATTGAATGAAAGGGAGGCCGACGAGCGAACTCATCCTCAAAACCTACTGAGCCTGTCAGTGATAATATCCTTACAGTCCGGTCCATTCGTCTATGAGTATCGCATATCGGGCCTAGGGGGATGGTAAACGTCAGACCCCTAATAACGGTATAAGTCGTGTCGGAGTGTAGCCCAGAACACCCTGAGAAACTACTGGAATACCTACCAGTAAATCTCACTTGCCTTAGCCAAGGACTTTGTGTAATAGCTCTCCAAACACAGCGTGATATCAACCCCCAATACCGGGAGAGACGAATCCCCTGCCGATCCGCTCACTGCCTCCATGTGGCTCGGGACTGTACCCAACTAAAAACTGTTTGCACGACTCCTTTGAGCCGTGGTTGGGTAGTAATCAAAGTACAGTGGGAACTCACACGAGACAAATGACGATCTCAGGTCGATAGACTAACCTGTACACATGTCACCAGGGAACTGCTATCTGACGATAGGTATAATACCAACTAGCATGTTCCTGGTGAGTCCGTCCGGTGTACTCATAACCCAATGAGCACCTGTATACTATCTTAGGTGAACCAACCGACACCAATGGCTTGTGAGACCGGCCATCGCCCCTCGTCGGGGTCTCGATCCGTATACACTAGTCTACTCTCGGAATATCAATGCCCAGTCTCGAAACTCTCATGACTAGGGACACTTTAAGGATGTGCTTATAGACTATCCAACTCTCACGTATATGATCGCCATCATACTGCCGGTAATCAAGCAAGAATCCTATGGGCTCTATCAACATATAATAGTGATCTGTAATGTCAACTGAAGCATGTACACGATAATAAAGACAAACCAGATAGCATACTATCATCTCGAGTAAGACCTTTCTACCGGTATAGGTCCTCCCTCAATTATTTCAATCACGTGCCTGCGATCCAATAATTGACTTGAGGGCACTATAGCCAACACTTTCAAAAGCAAAACCCCCAAGTGTGTCTGCGTTTCGGCAGTGACACTGATGAGTCCGACGCTGGAAGTCCATCTTTTCGTAAAACTCGCCCTCATTTCGATAGTGATACGGACGAGTCTAATATCGAAGGCCCATCCGGCAACAAAATTTGCCCTCGTTTAGGCAGCGACACTGAAGAATCATAGGAAGAGGACCCATCTTGCAACAGCTATGTAGATTGGGCTCTCATGCAAAAAGAAAAGCTAAGAGAGACCTTCAAAGTTACAGAAGGGTCCTTAGCCGTCATAAGGGTTCTAGAATAGATGTGCAAAGAGGTCGATGCATTATCAGTCTCCACCGTGGACCAGCTGAAAACCTTCTATGTTCCCGTAAGAAAGAATGGACAGAAGGGAATCCTGTTTTATGGGTCAAATCCTGCCATGCACCCGGACGGTTTGTCTGTTATGTGCCTTCCCTATGAAAGAGGAATAAGAGCCGTCCTAAACCCTAAATACTATGCGCCCGTGATGTGGGAATATTTTAAAAAGTGCGGATGTCGGTTATATCAAACGAACTCCGAAGTGAAGTTTTATGAGGGGCTATGGCATCCACCTCAGGTCCGAGCACTCATCGATGGACGAATCCTAGATAGACAGGGCATAGGTCTCATTCAACCCGATGCTAAAGCATGCTACATGATCCATGTTTATGAAGCCCGCGAAAGGTCAAATGATGACGACGAGCTAGTCGAGCCAGAAGAAGCCCCGCGACAGCTCGAAAATGGCGGACAAGCAACCTTCGACAAGCTAACCGAGATTGATTTGAGAATGCCCGATAATCCAAGGCCGACCTATATCAGCTCACACTTGTCAGAGGAAATGAAAGAGTGGATAGTTTCGCTGTTGCATGAGTTCGCCAACTGCTTCACATGGACGTACAAAGAAATGTCTGGCCTCTCTCCTGAAGTTGCCGTGCATAAGCTGGCTATATCTCCTAATGCCAAGACAGTCAAACAAGCTCCGCGAAGAATGAGAAGGGAGTTGGAGGAAAAGGGAGTTGAGGAAACCATGAAACTCATCGATGCCGGCTTCATCAGAGAAGAGAAATACGCAGAATGGATCGCATGCATTGTCCCAGTAAAGAAGAAAAATGGGTAGATCCAGGTTTGTGTCGATTTCAGAGACCTTAACAAAACATGCCCTAAAGACGACTTCCCGCTACCGGTCATGGAAATGATGGTCGATGATACCTCAAATTACGAGCTATTTACCTTCATGGATGGCTCGTCTGGATATAATCAGATCAAGATATCACCCGAGGATGAGAACCACACATCATTTCAAACCCCAATCAAGATATACTGCTATAAGGTGAAACCGTTCGGACTGAAAAATGCGGGCACCACATATCAAAGGGCAATGACCAAAATCTTTGATGACTTAATCCATAAAATCGTCGAATGTTATGTTGATGATTTGGTCGTCAAGACTAAAACCAAGGTCGATCACATCCGAGATCTCAGGACCGTTTTCACTCGACTGAGGGAACACGATCTGAAGATGAATCCTCTAAAGTGCGCTTTTGGCGTGTCATCGGGAAAATTCTTGGGTTTCATAGTCCGACATCGGGGGATCGAAGTTGACCCATAAAAAATACAGGACATCATGGAGATGCCTCCAAAGAATCTGATGCAGCGAAGATCCTTTCAAGGAAACCTCACTTACATACGAAGGTTCATCTTGAACCTATCGGGAAGATGCAGGCCCTTCTCGAAGCTCATGAAGAAAGGAGCTCCTTTCGTCTGGGATGTCGAATGTCAAGAAGCATTCAAAAATATCAAACAGTACATGTTACACCCCCAGTACTTGCTTCTCCCATTCCAACTAAACCATTGATTCTCTATACCGCCGCGCTAGATGAGTTACTCGGTGTGCTCCTTGCCCAGAACAACAAGGAGGGAAAAGAAAATGCCCTTTACTACCTCATTCGAACATTAGTCGGGGCGGAACACAACTATTCCCCGATCGAAAGGCAATTCCTAGCTCTGATATTCGCTGTGAAGAACTGAGGCACTATCAGCTCGCTCATCGGGTTATGCTGATCTCCAAGGTCGACCCGCTCAAACACTTCATGACCAAAGCAAGCATAGCCGGTAGAATGGCAAGATGGGATGTCATACTACTTGAATTTGATATAATCTATACTCCTTAGAAAGAAGTAAAAGGGAAACCCCTTGCCGACTTCCTTATTTCTCATCTCATATCAGAAGGGTCACCGCTCAATTGCGAGTTACTCGACGAACAAGTGCTACACCTTGAGAATGACGAGCCATGTTGGGAGCTCTACTTCGATGTAGCCTCATCAATAAGGACCTCCAGCAAATCAAGCGTCCCGGAGATAAAAGCAGGTATATGATTGGTGTTTGTCACGCCATCAGGAGGAATCCTACGACGTTCCTTTGCGTTTACTGAACTTCGCACAAACAATGAGGCTGAGTACGAAGCTCTGATAGCTGGTCTGGTGCTCGTTATAGAAATGGAAATCCTTTGGCTACGGGTTTACGGTGACTCCCAGCTTGTCGTCAACCAAGTGAGCAGCGACTACAAGATATATAAGCATGAGTTAGCTCGATACAGAAGCCGGGTGGTGGAACTCGCGAAACAGTTCACTCATATTGAACTAATGAGTATCCCTAGGACGTTGAACGGAAAAGCCGACATACTTGCTTGCCTAGCCAAATAGTTGGCTGATCCCGACATGGATGAAATTCTGATCACAGTTAGGAGCCGGCAAATTCTTCCCCCAGACTCTTTACGAGAAGAAGAAAGCACAGTATAAAAGATCAATCCTGCCGAAAAAGTTCTGAACATTTAAGACAAGCCCGATTGGAGAGATCCCTTCATAGAGTACCTCCGATACGATAAGCTACCCGAAGAAAAATCTGTGAGGGTTCAGCTAAATAAGAGAGCTCTCCGATACGTGTTTGTAAATAATACACTATACCACAGATCATATGACCAATTTTGGCTCAAGTGTCTGTCATCGGTCGAAACCCAAAAAGTTATGAAAAAAGTTCACTCGGGCATCTACGGAGCTCACCAATATGGCCCCAAAATGCGGCTTCAAATTAAATGGCTTGGTTATTATTGGCCTACTATGATAAGGGATTGCAAAGAGCATGCGAAGAGGTGTCATCTCTACCAAATTCACGGTGAATTCATTCACAAGCATCCCAATTCGCTGCATCCTACGGTGGCGTCATGGCCCTTTGAAGTTTGGGGCACCGACATAATTGGTCCAATTGATCCTCCTTCTCCAAAGGCCACCGGTTCATATTGGCCGCAACTGACTACTTCTCCAAATGGGTTAAAACTGTCCCGCTGAAATAAGTCAAGACAGAAGATATTCTGACGTTCTTTCGATATAATATTCTATACCGCTTCGGTACACCTAGAAGAATCATTTCTGACAACGAGTCTTCTTTTAAGAGCTTCAAAATCTTAAGGTTCACTACTCAGCATAAGATAGACTGGAGATATTCCTCCATCTGTAATCCAAGAGCCAATGAGCTTGCCGAAACCTTTAATAAAACTCTATCCAAGCTCCTAAGGAAAAATGCTTTAGCCATAAGAGAGACTGGAATCTCGAGCTCCACGAAACGTTGTGGGCATATCGTACCATGCACTGCACTCCAACTCATTACTCTTCGGAGTGGAGGCAATCCTCCCCCTCGAAGTTTAAGTTCCAAGCTTAAGAATGGCCGTCCAACATGAGTTGACGCAGGAGAAAAACGTCCTCCTTCGGCTCGAAGAAAAGAGGCTCGCGGTGCAGCAAAATATGGAGCTGTACCGAGCCCAAATGTAATGGGCCTATGACAAGATGACCCGTCTCCGTACTTTCAAGAAAGGCGAATTGGTGTTGGTCCTCAAAAAACCGATCATCGCCAAGAGACTTGCCAAGGGAAAATTCGAGCCAAATTGGGAAGGATCATACGTTATCGAGAAAGTGTTCGACGGAGGATCCTACCAAATAATAAGTGCCGAGAGAGAAAGGCCTATGCCACCTATCAATGGCCGATATCTCAAGAAATACTATGCGTGAATGCTGCGGGTCACAGACGAATCGAGCACACCGGCCCTACGGTCTGGATCATACATCCTATAAAGCCGTATACAATCCACGGGCGCAAATGACCCCTATCTCTCCCAAATCCTACCGATAAGACTACATCTGAAGTCCTACTAGCCATGAAGCTAAAAAAAGGAAAAAAAAAGAAAAAATGGTATGTCCACAAGCAAAATGGGCACGGATGAAAACCCGAAAGGGCTCCGTGAGTAAAAACAGCAGGACTGCCGGCGAGCTTGTAAAATCCCGAAAAGGCGCAAACACTTGAAAAGAGATGAAATACACTCCCAAAGTCCTCTCGACCTTGTGAGGAGAAAATTCCTGTGTGAGATCCTTATGACTCACAAAAGAGCAACACACTTAGGAATCCTCACGATTCCTAAAGAGAACATACACCTGTGAGATCCTCTCGACTCGTAGGGAGAAAATGCTTTTATGAGCCCTTAAGGCTCATAAAATTGGAAAGCCTTAGGCGATAGGGATCTAAATCTGTCTCCTAAGCCATCGCTCCCCAACAGGCAACTACAAATGATGAGTCGCTTTCGGCAGTACGCTTCAATGTTAGCAGTGCTGATGACGACCCAAAACTCAAACCCTAAGTTTTTCCAAAGGCAAATGATGAGTCGCTCCTGGCACTACGCTTCTGTGTTAGCGGTGCCGATGCCGAGTCGCTCCTAGCACTACGCTTCAGTGTTAGCGGTGCTGATGCCGACCCAAAATTCAAGCCCTAAGTTTTCCCAAAGGCAAATGAGTTGCTCCTGGCATTATTCCAATGTAGCAATGCTGATGCTATACAAAATCCAAATTCCAAGTTCCTTTCAAATTCAAAAATCATGCCAAATTAGGAAGAAATCAAACAGATTAAATCATTATCCTACCCGGCAGTGCTTCCAAGCTCAAAAGTCCCGCTAAACGGGTAGGGAACTCCCAAAACAAATCAAATCCCGACACCGCAGTAAGCGGAGCAAGTCAAATCAAATCCTGATACCGCAGAAAGCGGAGCAAGTCAAATCAAATCCCGACACTGCAGAAAGCAGAGCAAGTCAAATCAAATCCCAACACCACAGAAAGTGGAGCAAATCAAATCAAATCCTGACACCATAAGAAGCGGAGCAAGTCAACTTCAACCCCGACACCGCAAGAAGCGGAGCAAGTTAAATCAAGCACCGACCGTCCAAGTCGCTAAAATGGCAGCACCGACCGTCCAAGTTGCTAAAATGGCAGCACCGACCGTCCATGTTGCAAAAATGGCAGCACCGACCGTCCAAGTCGCAAAAAAGGCAGCACCGACCGTCCAAGCCAACCGTCCAAGTCGCAAAAATGGTAGCACCGACCGTCCAAGTCAAAAAAATGGCACCACCGACCTTCCAAGTCATAAAAAGAGCAGCACCGACCGTCCACGTCGCTAAAAAGGAAGTATCGACCATCCACGTCGCAAAAAGGGCAGCATTGACCTCCACGTCATCAAAACGGGAACCAAATCAAGTCAACCACCACACGAAAGAAGATTCATCAATTTCATGCACATGACCCATATATGTGGTGTGCATTTATTGATGGGGATCGATATTGTTGGGGTCAAAAATTACACCCCGGTTGACCAAGTCAAAATCAATGCCAACCCAAGCAAGCGGGCCCGAGCTTAAGCAAGCGGGCATGGAAGGGGCCGGCTCCATGGAAAAAAGGAGGCGATAAATCAGTTTAAATGCAATTTTTTAAGATATAAATGTATAAAAAATGGGCAAAAAGCCAAAATTTTGTAAACCATATGGCTTATGTGCAAAAAGAAATAAGCATATCAGGTATGGGATGGCACAAATGCCATATGGAAAAGCCCAAGAGTATATATGTAAAGTGTGTAGCCTATTAAAGGCAAACATGAAGAAAAAAATCAACAACTTTCATTCTCTTAAAAATGCTAAGGTTTGTGCCTCCATCTCCTTTCTCGCAAGTTCTCCCTTTTCTTTTCATTTCCAATTAAACCAAAAGTTTAACTCTTCTTTTTCCAAAAAGAAATAGTTTTTCACCATAAAACCCCCGAAGGGGAGTTCAGATCTCCCATCAAATCCTTAAAAGGGAGGTTTTTAATCTCACTTCTCTTTTTCTCCAAGATCCAGCAAAAGGAGTGGAGGAGGAAGAAGACCCACCTCCAAAAATCCCACTTTAGGAGGATCCGAGGCTCCAGGAAGAAGAAATGGGTCTCATTTGGTTATCTCCAAAGATCTTCGAGGAGTTCAACTCCAAGATCCAAATCCTTTTAGGAGTTTAACTCCACATCCAGACCTTTTAGGAGTTTAACTCCAAATCCCCATCCAATTTCCTACATAGAAGTTTAACTCCAGATCCGAATCTTTTGGAAGTTTAACTCCAAATCTATACATAATTCCTGTTTAGGAGTTTAACTCCAAAGCCCCTTGGGAGTTCAACTTCCAGCCCAGGGGTTAAGCCCCTTTCTCCACAAGTGTTTCCCGCGGTCACGTGCCGCGCACGTGACCTACTGGCGCCCAACGGTTATATGCCATGCACGTGACGTACGGGCGCTCAGCGCCCACACGCAGGGCATATGATCCACGGGCACCCAGCGCCCACACACCACTTACATGACCCGCGGCCGCCCCGTGCCCACGTGTAGGGCACGTGACCTATGGGCGCCCAGTGTCCACATGCCACTCACATGACCCGTGGCCCGTAGGCGCCCAGCGCCCACGTGCCACTCACATGACCTACGGACGCACAGCGCCCACACGCCATTCATGCGTCCTTAAGACGCTCCTCACCCCTCTTTTTCCCTCATGCTCCATGATTGATCTCAAAAATATCTAGTAACCGCAATCAAGAATGGCATCACTTGATAGCTAGCCGGTGAGTACGGGTCGGTCCACAGGGATGTTGTGAATTTCCTAGTCGCTCAAACGAGTTAATTCCGATGGATGTTCGGATTGATTTATTAATTCTAAAAACTAAATCTATCTATACTAAGATTATCTAGATCTAAATCTTGCTAGGGTTAGGGTTAGGTTTAGGGTAGGTTTGGAAATGTAAATAAATCTCAACGCTTTCTATACCCAAATTAGGATCTAAGAGGAGTTATGGTAATTATTCATAAAGGGGATTAGAACCATCGGGAAGATGTTTCTTCCTCTAGCTTCTTGTCCTTCCTTTATCAATCCTTACCCTAACCTCCATGGAAAACACGCTCAACCGGGCCTTTATACTACGGTATCACCGCTACCTCGTGGGATAGGGTGCCGTAGGGAGCGGTGTATGCATGTACGCATGGAGTCCTATTGATTATATATGATGGTCAAGAAAGGGATGAGAGATCTCATCTCTCAAAATCCTTCTCTAAAGCTAACCCTAACAAGCGAGGAGACTACTCGCTTATTATGGAATTTAAAAACATTTATCTAGGGCAGAGAATGAAAAATTACCTAGGGCAAGAATTGAAATTACCTACTTACTTTACAGATGGCTCTCTCCAAACATTTACACAGGGTTGTCAGATCTGAATAGATGATATAAAAAGAGGCATCGATGCTCTCTAAAAGAATTCTGAATTTTATTCATAAAAAGAGGCATAGGGAGGCATAGCCTAATAAAAGATTTAGAGTTCCTATTTATAGAGGATAGGAAACCCTAGGTTACAATTGATTCGCATGTTTGCATTTACCAAAATACCCCTAGGAAGACCACTAAGCACCGCACTGCATTTTGGTAAATAGTTCTGCAACTATGGGCTCAAGACGGCCGCGGATCCGCGGCCCTAGCATGGGTTGGGCCGCAGTTCCGCGACCCAATTGTTGACTTGATAGCTCAATTTTCTTCTACAGGCTCTGGGTTATTTGGTCTTCTTATTTCTTCAGGATTTTTCTCAGATTGGTTTCTCGTTCTCTTTCAGATCTTTCCAGTGAACATTGTAGTGGACTTTTACTTTTTCTTCGTATCGCTGCCTTTATACTCGGTGAACTGTTGTTCATTGTTCCTCACAATGTAGGCGCGGTCAAGATATCACCATTGATCATTTGTAGTCTCACTTTTGCATTGTCTTTTCATTATTTTCACTGTTTTAGATCCAAGAGCCTGTAATCTGTAATATGTAGCAGACATGCGTCAAAAGCACCTGTTTTATTTGTAAAAAGAATAAGAATGGGGAATATAATAATACAATATTATGGTATGAACAAATACCCCCAAACTTATCTTTTGCTCGTCCTCGAGCAAACTTATTTTTATTCTCGACAAAAACCTAACCGCACTTTCGCAGGGAAACGCGATTGCACTGAGCTCGTGCAACAAGCCGTTAAACCTCTAGGTGTCCCTTGTAGGAGGAGTGTTGTCTCCTGAGGGTTTTCAGCGGATACTACCCACAAAATCCTATCAATTCGGCCCATTAACTTTTATTCTCCAATTAGGTTTTCTAACAAGGAATTCTATTATCGTCGACTTGTAAATTATCCACCCTTATTCTTCACACTTCCTCATCATTTAACTTAAGATTATATACGTTCTGCAGACCTACTTAGCTTTCGGCATTTCTTAAGTTTTCCTTCTAGGGTTCCATCTCCACTTAGGAATTTTTATCAACCCTTACTAAAGATACAAGTTCTATTCTTCACTCCTTTCTCTCATCTAAACTCCAATCACATACCCCTACGTGTGTGTATATATCACTCCTACACTTGGAAATTCAAATCAAGCAATCATACCCTTGTCCGTTGTCCAAAGCACTTATTAATTGGTGAATTTTTAAATGAATTTTGCTACACATCCATCATGCGACCGTTAATAGTTCTTGAGGTACCAACGACCGATTACAAAATGCGTTTGCACTTTAAAGCGTACTTCCTAGTCTTGTAACACCCAAGGCTTTTTAGCAGTGACTCCCAAACCAGTTGGTCTAAAGCACCCTCGATAAATATTTTTCTTATTTTTGCAGCCTTAAGTAATCACAAAAACCAGTGTTCATTTTTTTTTCTTTATTCACACTTGTATTTTTTTTTTTCATTTTCTTCGTACTAAGGACTTTAGACAAGAGCATTTCAAGATCTCCTATACTTTTCCAAGTTTCAAGACGCGTGTTAGTGCAATTTGTAGGGTATACATTTTCAGAATCTAGACTTAAGCTAGGAATTATTTTTCAAACTTATACTCTAATAAAAATATCAATATTTTTCCTTTGTTTCGACTTAGCCTAAGAAGTGAAGCCAAAATTTGCCTATTTCTAAATAAACTACAAAGACATATAGTTTCTACCTTTAAACTTTAAGAAAGGTTATTTTTAGGGTTTTTAATTTACTAAGTCTAAGATCTAGTTGTTTCTAACTAGTTAACCTATTTGTCAAACTCAAGTAAAATAAAGCCAAAATTGAATACAATAATTTTTATAATTTTCAAATTTTTATAGGTTTTCAAATAAGTATGCAAATGCAAAAAATATGTACAAATGAATGCGAAGGAAGAAGACGTACCGAGCATACCTCCAAACTTAAACTTGACAATGTCCTCACTGTCATGCTACACCAAGAGTGTCAAAATGTCGGCACTCCCCTGTTTATTTATTTAATTTTTTTTTATTGTTAAAAGAAAAACAAAAATATATATACATATATACAACAAGGTCCTTCCCAAACTAAACAAGGCCTTACATAAGCCAAAGGTGAGCACCAACCATTCAAAAATCTTATTGTGGTAATGGTAGGGTTGGTGAAAGAATGGGGTGGAAAGAAAAGAAATGAGAAGCACACGAGACCGAATGGGAAGAAGAGTGGAATATGGTCTCGACGGAGGAGAAGAATGGCGGAAAAGAAGTGGAGTACGATCTTGAGGGTGTAACTCGAGTGAGTAAATTAGCGCAATTTGTGATGACCGAAGTGTTAAAAGTGATTGTGCTAATCTATCAACTCGTCGTGAAATGGGGTCAAATCCCTCAAGATTCGCAAGAAAGCATGGGTACGTCAAATTTTGTATTGGAGATGAAAGCGTAACGGTCTCTTGCACGGTCGGAACGATAGGACGGACGAAAGGGAGTGAATTAGGGATAGTCTCATTCTCACCGTAGTAAACTGTCTCGAACTGGAAAGATTCCATCAATGGTTCGAAACGACTGTAAGCAATCGAGTCTGATAGTTCAACTAACTCATCTGAAAATTCAAAGGACTCAAACTCGGGCGGTGAGTCTTCAACATCGTCCGAAAAAGTGAAACACTCGTAAGTGTTATCAGCGATGAGAACTGTGTCAGATTCAAAGGGAAGTTTTTCAAGCTCACAGTCTTCAAGCGTGATCTTGTGCGTGGTCGGAACGATGGAAAGGAAGGAGGGTGGTATAACAGTTAAAGGTTCAAGAGGATGAATTGGAAAATCCGACACATCAAACAAAAATGGTTCAACCTCTATATTATCCTCAATACTCTCCTCAATACTATCCTCATAATTTTCCTCAATACTTAACTCATCCATGCCATTATCATCAAAATCAAGACGCATATGAAGTTCGGGAGAAACATTTAATGACTCGGGATGATGAATTGGACATAAAATTTCAATCAAATCGACGGGTTCATCATCCAAAATATTCCCGGCGTCTATATCCTCAATCAAGTGAAAATCAATATTTTCTGACACTTCATCAAAAGCATGGATATTTATCACTTGCGGTTCTAGAGTGGAGGTGTAAAGATTGAAAGGATTAAGTGTGGTTTCACTCGAAAGGGGTTATTCACAATCTGGCAAATCAAGCACTACAAAGTCACACAACTCGTTTTTATTTTCAACTTGTGAATCATTTAGGACAATCGATGGAAAACCAGAGTTGTGGGTTTCAATTGGGTATGGATAGGTTTGAGTTGGAACTGTGTAGAACTCACTCGCTCCTCTCAAATTCGCACTCTGTCCAACCGCCTCCTCATACATTGAAACATTTTGAGCTAGTTAGAAACTAGCTGCCGGTTCTCTAGGTTGCATAAGGGCGGCAATGGACGCATCCACAATCCTAACCATTTTGTTTGTTGCTGAAATATAAGCTGCCAACGACTGTTCCAAACTAGACATGGGTGGTGAAGGAGTTTCGGTAAAAAATTCGAAATTGTTTGGATACGTGAAACTCCCAAAAGGCTGTGTAGAATCAATGTCTAGTGAAGGTGGGAAAGTCAGGTAGGACTGGTAGGAATTGGATGGGTGGATAGGAGTTGGGTCAACAGTTGGATAAAAAGGTGAATGGACTTGTTGATCCCTAGAACTGGATGTGTGGAGAGGAGTGAAAGATCGGCTACGAGATTGTGCAATGTGCTCAGCAATAGACATCGGTTTAGGAGTTACAACAGGACTTGAAAAAGTGGTGTCAATGTACGAAGGTGGTGAAGGATGACATGGTTGACACAAGGTGGGTTGCAACGTCGAACTGTTTCTCCTAGACGCTTCTATTTGATCTTTCAAAGAAATTTTGGGCATGGAGGGATCTTCCTTAAATCGACCGAAGCAATTGACGTACGAGGAAAAATTAGGTTCGGGATACCAAAATTCGGAAAGTGATTTATGATGTGGGGTACCCATGATAGAAGAAAGAGAAGAGAAAGAAGGTAGGTGGTGCACGGATTCTTAGCGGCAAGGTTTGCAAGTCTTGTAAAAAAAAAATTCCTTTTTTTCTTTTTTTTTATTTGGAAATTTTTGCAAAAAGAGTAAGGATATGCAAATCAGAAAAGATCACTTGCAATCAATTATTATTTTAAGCATAGCGCAAAGAATCCTGCACAAGATTTGTTATTTAGAAAGGAAAAGATTTTTAAAACGCACAAAATTCTGCAGGAATTTTTCAGAAAAGATATATCTAGATTTCCAGAGCAAGAACAGAGGAGCTCACAGTGCAATTTTCAGAAGCTGATGTCACGAGTGCGCCGCCCTTCCGTGGTGGGAATAAGTACTGTGCGGCGGATCCGTGGTGGGGGAGGCGACACGAGTCCCGAGAAAATTTTAGGGGTTCTGATTCTGCTAAGAAACCGCGTTTCCGCGGTCACAATGGGGATTAGGCCACGGTTTAGCGGCGGAGCAGGCGGCGCAAGAGCCAAGAAAAATTCTGTAGTTCTAATTTTTAGATCCCCTTCTGTTTTGATCTCCCTTTTTCTGTTTCGAAATCTGGATTTTTTCAGATCCGTCTTTCGATTGTAGATCCTGCTAAATTCACACAAAAATACCCTTCCAAAAATAACAGATGCTATATTTTTATATTTTTTTTGTGATTTTTCAGATTTTTCAGATTTTTAATTTTATATTAACCCGAAATTGCAAAAAGAAAATAACACGCCATCCCCGGCAACGACGCCATTTGATTGTTCTAAAAAATATCTAGTAACCGCAACGCGTCGCTTGATAGCTAGCCGGTGAGTACGGGTCGGTCCACAGTGATGTTGTGAATTTCCTAATCGCTCAAACGAGTTAATTCCGATGGATGTTCGGATTGATTTATTAAATCTAAAAACCAAATCTATCTATACTAAGATTATCTAGATCTAAATCTTGCTAGGGTTAGGTTTAGGGTAGGTTTGGAAATGTAAATAAATCTCAACGCTTTCTATACCCAAATTAGGATCTAAGAGGAGTTATGGTAATTATTCATAAAGGGGATTAGAACCATCGGGAAGATGTTTCTTCTTCTAACTTCTTGTCCTTCCTTTATCAATCCTTACCTTAACCTCCATGGAAAACACACTCAACCGGGCCTTTATACTACGGTATCACCGCTACCTCGTGGCATAGGGTGCCGTAGGGAGCGGTGTGTGCATGTATGCATGGAGTCCTGTTGATTATATATGATGGGCAAGAAAGGGATGAGAGATCTCATCTCTCAAAAGCCTTCCCCAAAGTTAACCCTAATAAGCGAGGAGACTACTCGCTCATTAGGGAATTTAAAAACATTTATCTAGGGCAAAGAATGAAAAATTACCTAGGGCAAGAATTGAAATTACCTACTTAATTTACAGATGGCTCTCTCCAAACATTTACACAAGGTTGTCAGATCTGAATAGATGATATGAAAAGAGGCATCGATACTCTCCAAAAGAATTCTGAATTTTATTAATGAAAGGAGGCATAGGGAGGCATAGCATAATACAAGATTTAGAGTTCCTATTTATAGAGGATAGGAAACCCTAGGTTACAATTGATCCGCATGTTTGCATTTACCAAAATACCCCTAGGAAGACCACCAAGCGCCGCACTGCATTTTGGTAAAATGTTCTGCAACTATGGGCTCAAGACGGCCGCGGATCCGCGGCCCCAGCATGGGTTGGGCCGCGGTTCCGCGGCCCAATTGTTGACTTGATAGCTCAATTTTCTTCTACAGGCTCTGGGTTGTTTGGTCTTCCTATTTCTTCAGGTCTTTTCTCAGATTGGTTTCTCGTTCTCTTCCAGATCTTTCTAGTGAATATTGTAGTGGACTTTTACTGTTTCTTCGTATCGCTGCCTTTATACTCGGTGAACTGTTGTTCATTGTTCCTCACAATGTAGGCGCGGTCAAGATATCACCATTGATCATTTGTAGTCTCACTTTTGCATTGTCTTTTCATTATTTTCAGTGTTTTAGATCCAAGAGCCTGTAACCTGTAATATGTAGCAGACATGCGTCAAAAGCACCTGTTTTATTTGTAAAAAGAATTAGAATGTGGAATATAATAATACAATATTATGGCATGAACACTCCACACTCAAAACATGTTCCCCGTTAGAAAAAAATTCTTATGGGATGCTATCCGTGTAGCAGGACCCCCGTAAACTCTGCGAAGACTCCGATACGTCTAAGTTCCCTTCAAAACACAACACACACTGCACATTAAGTTCGCATGACCAGTTTTACCCATCAATCAGATATTCCCTCTCTTCAAAAGCGAGGGGTAATTAATGGTAGCTTAGTCCACGGCTGCCGGAGATTCGGAACCAAGAAATCAATAAACCCCAGCCGACCCCAGACAGAGGGAATCTGTAATACGCCTGATAAGCGATGTGTATTTTCCATCTCAATAGGGTGACGGAAAGCACCCTACAGATATTCCGGAGTAGACTAGTATATACGTTTCAAGATCCCGATGATGGGCGATGGCTGGTCTTACAAACCATTGGTGTTATGTCACCTAAGATAGTATGTAGGTGCTCACTAGAGATGAGTACACCGGACGGACTCACCGAGAACTTCTAAATGGTATTATATTATCGTCAGATAGAAATTCTCTAATGGCATGAGTACAATTTAGTTTTTTGACTTAAGATCGTCATTTGTCTCATGTGAGTTCCTATTGTACTTTGATTACTATCCTACCACGGCTCAAAAAAGTCATGTAGATAGGTTTTAGTTAGGTACAGTCACAAGCCACATGGAGGCAGTGAGCGATTGTCAAGGATTCGTCTGTCCTGGTATTGGGAGTCGATGTCCCACAGCGTTCGGTTGGCCATCACCCTAAATCCATGGCCACGGTGGATATGATTTACTGATATGAGTTCAGTAATTTCTCGGTTGGTGATGAGCTTTACTCTGACATGACTTATCGGGTTATTAGGGCTCTGACGTTATCCACCCCTTAGGCCCGGTATGCGATACTCTTAGACAAAGGGACCGGACTGTACGGAGATTATCATATTCAGGCTCAGTAGGGTATGGACGGACTTAATTGTCAACCTCCCTTTCGGCATATATCTGGGTAGCCGTTATGTACAGCTAGAGCCGCTGACGTGCTTGTGGTTATGGATTTATCAAGTAACTCACTGCCAGCGTATTGTCGAATCTTTAGAGTCCCATACAGAGGGTTTTTCCGGTTCAGACGATATGATGTAGATAACATATGTTGGTACATATAGGGGTCGGATTAAATATGTGTATAAGCTACACGAAATTTAATCGGATGGTTGATAATACTAACCAGCTTAGGATTAAGCCGGATTATTAAATCAAGTTTTGATTTAATAATTTATTTATATATATATATATATATATTTAATATATATATATATATATATATATATATTCTAGTATTATTATTCACTATTCATTTTCTCTCTTTTGGCTATTCGTATTCTTATACGGATAGGTGTATATGTATTTCGATACGTATACCAAGAAGTATTCCGTATTTATACAGAAATACTTCTAGAAGAAGGACACCTCATTTGTTGATTTTCCTTTTAGGAAAATCAAATATGAGATGGAGAGTGAGATGACATTTGTGTATGGTTAAGGACATATAAAGAGGCATGACTTTATTTGTTTATTTGAAAATGGTGAGATATTTTTCTTTTGATGGAAAAAATTATGAAGCCATTCTACTATTCTCACATTCACACAACCAAAACATAGCACATTTTTATGACATGCTACCCCTTCATCCTCCTCCTCCTCCTTTTTTATTTGCTCTCTTGAGCTTGAGTGTTTGAGAGAAAATGCTAGTGGAAAATTCCTACATCCCCACTCTCCATTCCCAGCAAGCTTGGAGCGTCGGTTTCTTCACTAGATGAAGCTGGAGCTTGGATCGGTTCTCTCAGGTGGATCATCTTCGGTAAGGGCAGTCGCCTCTCAAATTTGTTCCCGATGGCCTACAAGGAGATTGGAGGGGTCGTCTACGATTGGGTGGACACGCACCAAAAGTTGTAATCTCCCTAAACTTTTCATGCTTGCTTTCTAGTTTTAATGTTTGGATCGATCGTTAGGCATTTTGTTTCTAATGTTTTATTGTAAATTTTTGTTTTTCGATTCTGCATTTGCCGCGGTAGTAACGGCAATGGCACTAGGAACCAACAATTGTATCAGAACCAACCAAACACTAGAATTAGATTAGACAATGTTTTAGTTTCGAGACCGAAAATTTACCCGTATTTAGTTTCGAATTCCAAGTTTCTGTCCATTTCAAAATGAAGCCTGAATTTTTTTTCTATATGTCAGTAGACTACTCTTTGAGAGACAAAACTTGGCATAAAATCCAAGACCAAATGGTCGGGGTTTGGCCGAGATTTGTTCAATTTCCCCTTCCCAAAAATTTTCATTTGATCCCTGGTTTTGTCAGTTGTTTAGAATTGTATAAACTAGATTTTTGGTATATCACTTTTTGCCCCAGATTTTGTTTTGTACTGTTTGTGCATACGGGCAATGCAAGGCTGTTTTCGGTCGAAATTTTAACATCGTTTATCTTTGTATCTTAGTATATGTTTTGTTGAATATCTTCTAATTGCTATATGTTCGATTAGACGGGGTTGCACAGTTTCTTTTGTGGCTTGTTCTGTGATATGTGTGTATGTGATGGTTTAGCTGGATTTTCGTGACAGATAGCCCCTCGTGCGATTGCTTGTACAGTTTTGTTTTATAATTTTTGTATTCATTTATTCGGGAAGAGCTCCAATTAGTGGCCGCCATTTCTGTATTATGTATATTCTTTTATTGGGGCTCGACCAAGATGCGGTCGTTTCCACCCTTGTATATATTTTACATTTCTATACTAAGAATAACCTAGAAGAAGTGCTCGAGTAGCCAGGTTCTAGAGTGCAGCAGGTGTCCATCTCATGGAGTTGAGACCGGGCCACCTTGCTCAGGAATTGGCGAGTTGCTCGCCGCACTTGTAAGGGTTATAGGATCGACTCATGAAGGGGTGCACAAGTTACTGGATTCTAAAAAGTGACAGGTGACTGACTCATGTCATTGATGGCAAGGTACCAAATTTCTAGAATTGGCAGGTGGCTTGCCACACTCGTAGGGGTCTAGTATCGACTTTGTATGGGCTATCCACATGAACGAGAAACGTCGCGTTTTATTTGCGGCTCAAATGAAACATGGTGCTCTTAGTTTATCTGTTATTCCATATTGTAGTTTGCATGCCCATGATGGTTATTATCTTCCTGTGATGCTATTACTTGCCTGCGATATATATATATATATATATATATATATATATGCTTCTATATATATATATATATATATATATATATATGCTTCTATATGTTTTGCATCCGCTCTAGTCATGTCCCCGTAAGTTAAGTAACCTTACAGTAAAGATCCGGGACCCCATGGCAAATAAGAATGGCATATAAAAGCATGCTATTTTGGTTGTTTCTGGTGTGGCTTAAAAACTTGTATTGATGGGACTATGTTATATGTTTAATGTAAGGAAAATAAACCTTATATGATGCTGTTAGAACCAATTTTTAAAAATACTCGATTTCTTCAAAACTATAGTCGTATTCTTTTGTTTTGCATAGAGATATTCGGTTAGGAATATCCTGCACCTCATTTTATGAGGAAAGAGCATTGATCCCTTCATGGGGAGTTCACTCTTAAGAAAAAGTTTATATTACTAGTTTTAAAAACGGAGCCTAAGCCACTCCATTTCAAAGCCACTCGAGTTCCTTCAACGATATCATGTTCATTACGTTAAAGTTTTTTTTGCCAAAAACTAGTCGTAGCCCTCCGTCATTTCAGATTAGTATTATCTAGTATTCGCGATGCGTTTGTTGGCCTTTGTCAAGGCGTAGTGTTCGGTGGCTATGTAGTGCTTTTCTGTTGCATAGTGATGCAATTATCTAGGACAGTCGTATAGCCTTGTTGGCCTTTGTCAAGGACTATACGGGTGGGTTTAGAGTAATTCAGGATAATGACGGGTTGAACTTGACTTGCGATTTATGATTTGTTAACCTTTGTCAAGATCATAAGATGCTTGGGGCAAAAACTGAAAGGTTCCTAGGCACCCTATAGAGGTCTCACAAGGCATCAACCATGCCAATTTTCAAAAATTATGGTGCCGAGAAACCCTAATACGGATCGTCGGCTAGAATTCTAGGCGAAACAGAAATCTAGTTAATATTTTAACTAAAGGAGAAAGGCTACAACCTTTGTAGATCCTGTTCTCCACTTCCTTAGCTCCACGTAGGTGTCCTCTGGCTGTCCATCTCGAATCCTAGACTCAATCGTCGGCTTCATCGGGAAAACGAGCGGGCAATGTCGTCGGCTTCGTGCCGAAGATGATCTACGTCGAGGTTGCACAAGTTCAAGCTCCAACTTCACCAAGTTGTGAAACTTGTGAAGAAAACACCCAAAACAACTTGGCAAGAGGTATAGGGTGAAGAAATAGGAGGTGGGTTCACTTTAGAATTGGATTTCTCACTTTGGAACTCAAGATGCCATTGATGGCATCAAGCTTTCTCTCTTAAAGATGAAGAAGAAGATGTAGCTAGAATTATGATAAGTATGTAGAAAAAGAATAATAAAATCAATACTTATCATCTTCTAATCTTGGTTAAGTGTAGAGAATAAACCATGGTCAAATGAGAATGGTTAGGGTTAAGGATGATGACAAAATAGTCACTTTAGTCAAAGCTTCATGAAGCTTCAACAAGCTTCATGAAAGAAACCATTTTGTTATCATTTATTTATTTATCAAAAAGAATAAATAAATAAGTAAATAAATGAAAACCCTAACTATTATCATAACCATGGTTTAAGTCTTAACACAACACCAAACAACATGCATCATCAAACATGACACATAGTAGTGCACAAAAGTATATCACATATACAACTTGTGAACTACAAGTGAGAAAATCCTATTAAAGTGAACCAATACCAGTTAATGCAAAGTAATATATCAAATATATAATTATACATTAAATCATTAAATCAACACTTGATTCAATGATCCGGTCATGTCGCACATAACCGACTAGTATCCAATGTATCGACTTATCGAATCAATCTACGATTCGATAACTAGGTTATATCGCATATAACCAATCGAAACATTCATCGCGAGAATGAAATATGGTATCACATACTCGCATTATTCTCGGTCCCGCACATATCTCATATGTGCTCCTATTTCGTTTCGCTTGAGCCAGGAAACCTCTGTGTAGGACTCTAAAGACTCGTCAATACGCCGGTAGCAGATGATGATCATATCAAGCACCCACAAGCCGCAAGCGGTCTGCTAAACGTAACGGCCATCCGGGTATTGAGCGATCAGAAGATCGACGAGCTAGCCCGCTCACACTCCTGTGAATCCAACCAGTAACACTTACCGTACAGTCCGGTCTGTTCGTCTGATACGTCGCATATCAAGTCTAGGGGTGGTAAACGTCAGACCCCAATAACCGATAAGTCGTGCCGATGTGAGGCTCATAACGGGTCGAGAAACTACTGGTAACACTTACCAGCAAATCTCTGATCAGCCCTGGCCAGGGACTTCCCTGTTACGGCCAATCGAGCACCGCGCAACATCAACCCCCTATACCGGGAGAGACGAAACCCCTCCTATCGCTCATTGCCTCCATGTGACTCGGGACTGTGCCCAAAGACCACCGTTTTGCACGCCCTCATGGACGTGGTAAGGTGGAGATCAAAGCACAGTGGGAATCACACAAGACTCTATGACGATCTCGGGTCTACAGACAAACCTGTACAAGTGTCACCTGAGAACTGCCATCTGACGTGAGGTATAATACCATCTGGGAGTTCTCGGCGAGTCCGTACAGTGTACCCAGTCACCACTGAGCACCCGTACACCATCTCTGATGTCAAACACCAATGGATATGGGATCATCCATCGCCCATCTCATGGGTCGAGAAGCGTATACGCTAGTCTACTCTGGTATATCGATGCCCCGTCTCGATACACCCACGACTAGGGACCTTGAAGGATGTACTTATGGACTACCTTGTCCCCAATAGTATGATCTGCATCATAGTCCAGGTAGTCAAGTACACATCCTAAGGGCTTTACCAACATGTAACTATAAGACAGTTTAACGAGACAAGTGTACATGTTAAGATAAAGAGTAATCAGATAGCATACTATCATATCGAGCAAGAAAGTCATCTCTATATATGTCCAAGCATCCAATATAATATACATCATCTGTACAATACTGGCCTCTAGGGCATACATACAACTAACAATCTCCTACTTGCACTAGGGCCAGCTGCTGTAGTATCGCATACCGAGCATCCCGAAGAGTCTCTCAAATTGTATCTGGGGAATGGCCTTCGTGAGTGGATCCGCCGTGTTGTTCTTCGTGTCAACCCTCCTGACCTCGATCTCCCGGCGATCAACTATCTCCCGGATCAGGTGATACCGCCTCAGAATATGCCTGGATCGCTGATGGGACCTGGGTTCCTTGGCCAAAGCCACCGATCCATTGTTATCGCAATAGAAAGGTATTGGATGCTCAATGGATGGAACCACTCCAAGTTCAGTAATGAACTTATTGATCCAAACAGCCTCTTTGGCAGCATCGTTGGCAGCGATGTATTCAGCCTCCATCGTCGAGTCTGCCACGGTTTCCTGCTTGGAACTCTTCCAGCTAACCGCCCCTCCGTAAAGGGTAAAGACAAATCCCGACTGCGACTTAGAGTCGTCCTTATCACTCTGGAAGCTCGAATCGGTATAGGACTCCACTTGGAGTTCCCCGTTACCATACACCAAGAGCATCTCTTGCATGCGAGCTCTCTCCAAATCAGTCTTGGGAGACATCTCTTTGGAGAGAGTGACTCCAGAGATCGTGGGCAAGTTCCCACGCTTGGATTCTTCCATACTAAACCTCTTTAGTATGATGTCAATGTACCTGGATTGGGACAATCCCTATATCCTTTTGGATCTATCTCTATAGATTCTGATTCCCAATATGCAGGAGGCATCACCAAGATCTTTCATTGATAATCTTTGTGATAAGAAGAGCTTGACCGATTGCAGCATAGGAATATCATTTCCTATCAAGAGTATGTCGTCCACGTACAATACGAGGAAGACAACCTTACTCTCTGCCACCTTCTTGTAAATACAAGGTTCATCTGGATTTTTGACGAAATCAAACTCTTTGATAACGACGTCAAAGCAGATGTTCCAACTCCGCGATGCTTGCTTTAATCCATAAATGGATTTAAGCAGCTTGCACACCTTCCCGCTGCTCCCACTGTCTACGAAGCCCTCTGGCTGAGTCATGTACACGCACTCTTCTAAATCACCATTTAGAAAGGCGGTCTTAACATCTATTTGCCAGATTTCGTAATCATGATATGCAGCGATGGCAAGCATGATCCGGATGGATTTAAGCATAGCCACTGGAGAAAAGGTCTCGTCATAGTCCACATCTGGTCTTTGACGAAAACCCTTTGCTACAAGTCTAGCTTTGAAAGTCTCCACTTTCCCATCTACACCAAGTTTCTTCTTGAAGATCCACTTGCTCCCAATGGGTTTTACCCCTTCAGGAGCAACGTCCAAAGTCCATACTTTGTTGGTGTACATGGATTCCATCTCGGACCGCATAGAATCCAGCCATTTCACTGAGTCCCCACTCGTGATGGCCTGCTCGAAGCTAGTTGGGTCATCATCCTCCATGATGCAATCCTCGCTCCTACCGTCCATGAGAAAACCGTAGTATCTCTCAGGTTGGCGAGGAACCCTACTAGATCGGCGGAGTGGCTGGGGTTCATCGGGAACTACGGAATCCTCTGGTTCCACCAGATCTTCTGTTATAGCTTCTGCAGCTGGAACCTCTTCCAGTTCTACCTCATGACCACTAATCTCTTTTTCAAGAAATTCCTTTTCTAAAAAGGTGGCATGCCGAGAAACAAACACTCTTTGTTCCTCGGGGTGGTAGAAGATATACCCTTGAGAATTCTTGGGATATCCTACAAATTTGCATAGAACAGACCGTGCCTCGAGTTTGTCCGGATTTTGTCGTTTGACATAGGCTGGACAACCCCATATCTTAACATAGTTAAGACATGGTCTCTTCCCTTTCCATATCTCATATGGAGTGGTAGGCACAGATTTGGTGTGGACCATATTCAATAGATGTATGGCTGTCTCAAGCGCATACCCCCAGAAGGAAATAGGTAACTCAGCTGTGCTCATCATAGAGCACACCATATCTAATAGGTTGCGGTTCCTCCGTTCTGATACACCGTTGTGCTGTGGTGTATATGGAGGAGTCAGCTGAGAGAGAATCCCATTCTCTTTTAGGAAGTCCTGGAATTCATTGCTCAAGTATTCACCTCCTCGATCAGATCGAAGGATTTTAATACTTTTTCCGGTTTGGTTTTCGACTTCTTGTTTATATTCTCTAAATTTCTCAAAAGCTTCAGACTTGTGTCTTATTAAGTACACATGTCCGTATCTTGAGAGATCGTCAGTGAATGTAATAAAGTACGAAGAACCATCCCTAGCATGTGTAGACATGGGACCACATACATCACTATGTATTAGTCCCAAGAGTTCGGTAACTCTTTCTCCGTGTCCTGTAAACGGAGTTTTGTCCATCTTGCCTTTGAGACATGACTGGCAAGTGTCATAAGATGAAAATTCGAAAGGTTTCAAATATCCATTTTTATGCAACTTAGCTAGTCGTGTCGCATTGATGTGACCCAGTCTACAATGCCACAAGAAGGATTCGTTCATCTCAGAACTCTTCCTCTTGTGTGTGTTTGTTATGCTCAGAACTGTTGATTGATTTAGAACATAAATGCCATTGCACAACGTGCCTGATCCAACCAACTTTTGGTTACGGAAAATGTTCATAACATTGTCCTGTAATACAAAATTATATCCCTCTTTACTAAGCAAAGAAACCGATATAATGTTGCATATCAGGTTCGGCATGTAATAGCATTCGTTCAGAACCAATGTATTACCTGTTGGTAATACAAGGTGATATTCCCCGACAGTCTTAGCTGCAACAATTGCACCATTTCCAACTCTAATTTCTTTATCACCTTCTCCAAGTTCTTTACCTTTCCTGAGCCCATGTAACTGATTACATATATGGGATCCTGACCCGGTATCTAATACCCAGGACGTGGAGCAAATGGAGAAACAATTCTCTGTAACGAACACACCCGAAGAAAATGCATCATCATGTACTTTCTTCATTCGGGTGGCATGGGAATCCTGGTATTCCCCTATATCCTGTTCATTCCTATAACTCTTATAAGAAAGACGGAACCAACGTTCCCCAGCACAGTATAACATGCGGGTTCGGTCAATACATCCATGTTATTATCTTCATTAGGGCATGAAATGGTCGCTACCTGGAGAGAGAGAAGAAAACACTTTAGCGTATGCTCGTGCAAGATCAGATTGGTTATTATCTTATCTAATCAGGATGGCTCCCACTGCTTTTTATCAAATCTTCCTCCAAACCCTAAAAGGAAAGACTAGCCGGGATTAATTACACACTACAAGTTCGCCAATCTTTCAGCCAGGCCAGTGTCGGTACTTTGAGGGAGGTCCCCCGTGCTTTCGCACGAACCTAATTAATGTAAACCTCGTTTTCCCAGAGGCGTAACCCCGTTGACACCTTTCTAGACACCTACTTGATCAGCTAATTGCAATGTGCAAAACTCTCCCAGGAGTAACTCTTACTCGCAGTGGGTATCGGGATCCAACTATCTCATAGAAGGTATGCAATCTCATTGCAAATTTCAACACTTGAAATTCCCGATAATGCTTTTGCCCCTAGCGTGCTATGACCTTGACGAAAGCCAACAAACCACAGCCTGCTAGTCAAGTTCAACCCGTACATTTCTTGACTGAATTAAACCCACCCGCACGACCCTTGACGAAAGCCAACAAAGCCGTACGACTACCCTAATCCAGTCGCATCATATGCAGCAGATAAACAGCACATAGCTACCGCACACTACACCTTGACGAAAGCCAACAAATGTAGCACGAATACTATATGTAACTTATCTGAAATGACGGAGGGCTACGCAGGTTTTTCTGAAAACCATGAGCGTAATGAACTTGATATCGTTGTAGAATCAAAATGAAGTTTTGAAATGGAGTGATTTTGAGGCTTTTCTAGTTTTGCTAAAGGAGTCACTCTTGGTGAAGGGATCTCGGTCCTTTCCTCGTCGAATGAGGTGCGGGATATATCATATATATCGCTGTGCAAAGCAAAAACTCTTAAAAGCAATCAAAACCAGACCGAGTGTGTAGCATCTGCCAGTTACTGCTAAAGGAGTCACTCCCGGTGAAGGGATCTCGGTCCTTTCCTCATCGAATAAGGTGCAGGGTATATCACATATACCGCTATGCAAAGCAAGAACTGTAGCTACCTGTTTTGTTTTAAAATTTGATTCTACAACATCTTAGGATTCTTTCCTTTCATTAATCACATTAATGAAGTCCCATCATTTAAGTACCTAAACATCACAGATAAATATGACGTACACTTATGCCATCCGCATTCGCCTCGATGTCCTCTCGTGCACCGTTAGGTTAGGTAACTAACGGCAGAGCGGGGCAGGGCTAGTACGGGTGTAAAACATAAGTAACGTCTATATAATATCATATATACTATATACTGTATCCATCACAGAACATCACATGATCGCATCACAGATATCGCAGCAGAAGAAACATATGAAACATTGGATATACTAGGACGTCCGTGTTTTCAATACGAGCCAGTATAAAACACGGATTCCACGGTCGTGATGAATAGCCAATCCCACACCCCTAGACCCCTACGAGAGCGGCAAGCAACCCTGCCAATTCTAGGGTTAGGAGACCCGGACTCGACTCCTCGAGTTGGTCTCCCACTGGACCCCAGAACCCGGTTACTTGTGCTCCCCTCCTTGGGTCTATCCTAATGCGGAAAAGTAAATAATATACAAAAGGCGACAACTTCCGCTACCTGGAAGTGTCCCAATAAAAGAATATTACATACAAGTTTTTACATGAATGAAAATGAAAAACACTCATCTCACATAAAAACCCCCGGCTATTCAAACACGACGATCCAATATAACATATCCAGCAACACATAACATCACATGTCATCAACGTAAGTAAGTATGCATACCCCAATTGTCGTTGACGTATAGCAACGAAACCGGCGATATGAACATACTACACTTACGGTCACAGAAAAGAAAGTGTAAAACTACAACAGTTGGAATCCGCAACCTCTTTAGACATCACATGCCTAATCAGATGAAATACTTAGACATCATATGCCTAACAGTTATAAACCCCGCATTTTAGTCTCATTATCGAAAACTCTTTTCAATATCCTGTGAAACTAAACCGCTAGATTTATAACATTCATTCAGTTATCACATAACTGTTTGTGAATTCCAATTATTGTATCACATTCCAGATAAACAGAAAATGTTAAACTTTCCGATCGAACAGTCGAATACCCAAGTTTTCCCGATACAGCTCAACACATGAAATAAGTCTAACAACATTCAGTTCGTGTCTCAGTACCAACGGTCCAGCCGTAGAAGGGTCAAGCCAACGCCTCATATGTGGCACGCCGTACTGCCCCAAACCCGAAGGTTCAAAGAGCAGTTCAAGACGGTCACATAATCGAGTTAAGGTTTGTTGTCTTCTAGAGGGTCCATCGCGTTACTTGCACTACTTAGAACGTCGTTAAACTACGGAAAAATCCAACACTTGGAAATTTCCCGACAGGGGAAAAATTGGGTATTTATATCCGGTCGAACTTTTTAACATATTCTAAAAATTATCCGGAAATACACAAAGACGAAATTTGATAATCCGATCGAAACATCGAAGCTCTAAAACACCCCAGAAAATTCAACTCTTGAAAAAATATTAAAATTACCAATAAAACTCAGCTGCTGAAATGATGAATTACTGTGCAAAGCATGAGGGGTGACGTCATCAAACTGCCGCGGAACCGCCGCAGAAGCCAGGCTTCTGCCGCGGTTCCGCCGCACTATTTACTGTTCATGGAATAATTTTTGCATCGTAATTCTTAGATTTCCTTGCTGAATTTTTTAAGCATTTTTAATCTGGAAAAATCCCAGTTTTTAGAAAAAGTCCAGAGAGCATCATGTGTTAGGGTTTCGATGCGTATTCGGGTTTCAAACGTCGTATAGACTTCGCCTAAGGCTCTAGCTAGGCTCTGATACCAGTGAAAGGTTCCTAGGCACCCTATAGAGGTCTCACAAGGCATCAACCATGCCAATTTTCAAAAATTATGGTGCCGAGAAACCCTAATACGGATCGTCGGCTAGAATTCTAGGCGAAACAGAAATCTAGTTAATATTTTAGCTAAAGGAGAAAGGCTACAACCTTTGTAGATCCGGTTCTCCACTTCCTTAGCTCCACGTAGGTGTCCTCTCGCTGTCCATCTCGAATCCTAGACTCAATCGTCGGCTTCATCGGGAAAACGAGCGGGCAATGTCGTCGGCTTCGTGCCGAAGATGATCTACGTCGAGGTTGCACAAGTTCAAGCTCCAACTTCACCAAGTTGTGAAACTTGTGAAGAAAACACCCAAAACAACTTGGCAAGAGGTAGAGGGTGAAGAAATAGGAGGTGGGTTCACTTTAGAATTGGATTTCTCACTTTGGAACTCAAGATGTCATTGATGGCATCAAGCTTTCTCTCTTGAAGATGAAGAAGAAGATGTAGCTAGAATTATGATAAGTATGTAGAAAAAGAATAATAAAATCAATACTTATCATCTTCTAATCTTGGTTAAGTGTAGAGAATAAACCATGGTCAAATGAGAATGGGTAGGGTTAAGGATGATGACAAAATAGTCACTTTAGTCAAAGCTTCATGAAGCTTCAACAAGCTTCATGAAAGAAACCATTTTGTTATCATTTATTTATTTATCAAAAAGAATAAATAAATAAGTAAATAAATGAAAACCCTAACTATTATCATAACCATGGTTTAAGTCTTAACACAACACCAAACAACATGCATCATCAAACATGACACATAGTAGTGCACAAAAGTATATCACATATACAACTTGTGAACTACAAGTGAGAAAATCCTATTAAAGTGAACCAATACCAGTTAATGCAAAGTAATATATCAAATATATAATTATACATTAAATCATTAAATCAACACTTGATTCAATGATCCGGTCATGTCGCACATAACCGACTAGTATCCAATGTATCGACTTATCGAATCAATCTACGATTCGATAACTAGGTTATATCGCATATAACCAATCGAAACATTCATCGCGAGAATGAAATACGGTATCACATACTCGCATTATTCTCGGTCCCGCACATATCTCATATGTGCTCCTATTTCGTTTCGCTTGAGCCAGGAAACCTCTGTGTAGGACTCTAAAGACTCGTCAATACGCCGGTAGCAGATGATGATCATATCAAGCACCCACAAGCTGCAAGCGGTCTGCTAAACGTAACGGCCATCCGGGTATTGAGCGATCAGAAGATCGACGAGCTAGCCCGCTCACACTCCTGTGAATCCAACCAGTAACACTTACCATACAGTCCGGTCTGTTCGTCTGATACGTCGCATATCAAGTCCAGGGGTAGTAAACGTCAGACCTCAATAACCGATAAGTCGTGCCGATGTGAGGCTCATAACGGGTCGAGAAACTACTGGTAACACTTACCAGCAAATCTCTGATCAGCCCTGGCCAGGGACTTCCCTGTTACGGCCAATCGAGCACCGCGCAACATCAACCCCCTATACCGGGAGAGACGAAACCCCTCCTATCGCTCATTGCCTCCATGTGACTCGGGACTGTACCCAAAGACTACCGTTTTGCACGCCCTCATGGACATGGTAAGGTGGAGATCAAAGCACAGTGGGAATCACACAAGACTCTATGACGATCTCGGGTCTACAGACTAACCTGTACATGTGTCACCTGAGAACTGCCATCTGACGTGAGGTATAATACCATCTGGGAGTTCTCGGCGAGTCCGTCCAGTGTACCCAGTCACCACTGAGCACCCGTACACCATCTCTGATGTCAAACACCAATGGATATGGGATCATCCATCGCCCATCTCATGGGTCGAGAAGCGTATACGCTAGTCTACTCTGGTATATCGATGCCCCGTCTCGATACACCCACGACTAGGGACCTTGAAGGATGTACTTATGGACTACGTTGTCCCCAATAGTATGATCTGCATCATAGTCCAGGTAGTCAAGTACACATCCTAAGGGCTTTACCAACATGTAACTATAAGACAGTTTAAAGAGACAAGTGTACATGTTAAGATAAAGAGTAACCAGATAGCATACTATCATATCGAGCAAGAAAGTCATCTCTATATATGTCCAAGCATCCAATAAAATATACATCATCTGTACAATACTGGCCTCTAGGACATACATACAACTAACAAAAACCTTATCGGAAGTTTCAAATATAAGGGAAACTTGCCAAGTTTGCGCATACTTTTTGGAGTGTGACAATTTTGGTCGACTTCTATCAAAATTATCACACAATGATAGTTGGGTCCCGATTCCCACTGATGAGTAGGTATTACTCATCAGGAGATTTACACTTAGCAATTAGCTAACCTATTAGGTGTCTAGAAAGTATTAACGAGGTTATGCCTCTGCGGAAACGGGGTTATTAATTAGGTCCATGCGAAAGCAAGGGGGACCTCCCTCGGAGTACCAACATCGACCTGACTGAACGGTTAGCGAACTTGTAAAGTGTATATGATCCCGACCAGTTCTCCTTTTAGGGTTTAAAGGAGAATTCGAGGATACAGTAGGAGCTATACTGATTAGATAAAGTGATAACCAATTTAATCTTGATAGAGTGCACGCTGAGTGTTTCTTTTCTCTCTCTGGTTATAGCGGCCTATGGCTTACCTTAAACTAAAACTCATGAACCAAGTTAAACGAACCTTCTTACACACTTTGGCTTTAGATTTTTACGATTCGTGACAAAGTCGCATATTTCCCTGCTACTCCTATTTTCCCTTTGCACTTCTCCAGAACACTCCATGCCACTACGATGATCCATATTGTTTGGAAAGATCATCGTATAGTTACATACGGACTCAAAGAAATTATTTCAATCGAGGATGACCACTGGTTCTGGAGAAATTGAATAGGTTTATTCGGTTGCCTCTTCCCTTTACATTCTCTCTGGTTATGAGAGCTCCTTGTATTAGGAAATTACACCTATTATGCTTATTGGATAGTTTTTTTCCAAACCTTAGGCCAGTGCCGAAAGGTAGGGAAAGAAGAAAACCAGTTAGCGTAAGTGTGGTGTACAGAAGGTAAGATGTAGAGACATATAAATGGTAAGAGTGAGGACAAAGTGTAAGTCGATGTCGCGCACCCCGTGGGTTCGCGGGGAGGTGGAATACGCAAAAAACGTTTTTTACGGGCTTCGCAACACCGATTTGAACCCAGGATCGACCATAAACCCTAGCTAGCAAAACTACTAAGAGGTTTAACTACTGGGAAGAAAGTTATACCTCCTAGTATCAAGTCCTTCGGTTCTTGATCTCCTCCTCCTCTTCTTGAGCTCCTTGAAGAGTGTACGGATCACGCTTGATCTTCGGCCTCCTCGCGTCAAAGACAATCCACCCGAGAGTGTGTATTTTGAGCTCCGACTTCTAAACCGAGGTAACTAGGGTACTTAGTTTACTAATCTAAGTATCCTAGATGAAGTAGAGAGTCTAATAGATCGTTTTATCTCACTAGATCCTTTGTTTCAAAACACATGTGAGGGTAAGGATCTTTGAGGAAGAAAGAGAGGAAAATTGGAGAGAGAATGAAGAGAAGCAAATGAGCTAGGTTGTGTGAGTGTGGAGAATGGCTCAAGACTTCACTCATTGAAGCATGGATTATTTTCTCATAGAAAATAGCCAACATGCTTCAATAGTGAACACAAACTAATAAACAACTCAAGGAGCCATGCTTCACACCCATGCCACACAAGTCACCAAATATCCACGTCATTAGTCTATTTTGCAAATTTGATAAACCAATAATAAGGTGTCCTCTTCTAGAAGCATACCATGTAAAATTACAAGAATGCCCTCACCGTATATACATACTTGTATTCGTATTCCGAAAAATACGAATACAATGAGATGATAACAATCCAATAATATAATACTAGGATCCGGATTAAACCAAAGCCCACTAGTATTATCTACCCGAACATCATCCGTGTCCAACTACACGTATGTGATCGAAGCCCTGCCGTAAAACCATACGGCCTCTACATCCTTTGCCCGAAGCAGGGAAACCCTCTGTGTGGGACTCTAAAGACTCAATAGTACACTGGCAGTGGGTTTAACCACAAGCACGTCAGCGGTATTAGCTGCACGTAACGACTACCCAGGTATCTGTCAATAAGAAGGCCGATGAGCAAACTCATCCGAACTCCTACTGAGCCTATCTGTGACAATCTTTGTACAGTCCGATCTGTTCTTCTAAGAGTATTGCATATCGGGCCTAGGGGGCAGTAATCGTCATACCCCTAATAGTGTAATAAGTCGTGCCGGAGTGTAGCCCAAAACACCCTGAGAAACTATTGGAGTACCTACCAGTAAATCTCGCTTGCCCTGGCCAGGGACTTTGTGTAATGGTTTTCCGAACACAGCGCGATATCAACCTCCAATACCGGGAGAGACGAATCCTATCTAACCACTACTACCTCCAAGTGCTTCAGGATTGCACCCAACTACTAGCTGTTTGCATGACTCCTTTGAGCCGTGGTAGGGTAGTGATCTAAGTACAGTAGGAACACACTCGAGGCGAAGTAGCGATGTCAGTACTCATGTCACCTGGGAACTGCTACCTGACGAAAGGTATAGTACCAACCAGTAGTTCCCTACGAGTCCTATCTAGTGTACTCATAACCCAATGAGCACCTGCATACAATCTCTAGTATGGCGTACTAATGGCTGTGGGATAGACCATCTCCCATATTGGGATGAGATGTATATACACTAGTCTACTCTGGAGTATCGATACCCTGTCTCGATAATCCTGCGACTAGGGACCTGTATAAGGATGTGCTTATAGACTACCCAGCCCCCACTAGTGTGACTGCCATCACAATGCTGGTAGTCAGGCAAAGATCCTAAGGGCTTTACCAATATGTATAAACGATATGCTAAAAGAAACACATGCACATATTGAGGTAGAATGAAACCAAGTAGCATACTACCATATTGAGCAAGACTGTTAATATATCTGTGTATATCCCAAGCTTCCAAAATGTAATATACAAACCAGTATGATACAATAATGGCCTCTAGGGCATATAACACTAACAATCTCCCACTTTCACTAAGACCATGTATTGGCATATCGCATACCTAACATCTTGAATAGCCTCTCAAACTGTGTCTGAGAGATGGCCTTTGTGAGTGGATCTGTAGTGTTGTTCTCCGTATCTACTCTCCGCACCTCGATCTCCCAGCTATCAACGATCTCACTGATCAGGTGGTATTGCCTCAAGATGTGTCTGGACTTCTGATGGGACTTGGGTTCCTTCGCTAAAGCTATAGCCCCGTTGTTGTCACAATACAGTGGTATTGGATCAACAATGGACGGAACCACCTGAAGTTCTGTTATGAACTTCCTCATCCAGACTGCTTCTTTCGCGGCGTCACATGCAGTGATATACTCTGCTTTCATCGTCGATTCAGCAACGGTGTCTTGCTTGGAGCTCTTCCAACAGACCGTTCCTCCATTGAGGGTAAAGACATAACTCGACATGGACTTGGCGTCATCCTCGTCACTCTTGAAGCTGGAGTCAGTAAAGGCCTCGATCTGGAGGTCTTTTCCACCATACACCATGAACATCTCCTTAGTCCTTCTCAGCTACTTGAGAATGTTCTTTACTGCTATCCAGTGGTTCTCCCCTAGGTTTGACTGATACCGGCTTACCATGCTAAGTGTATAAGCAACATCTGGTCTGGTGCACAATATCGCATACATTATAGAGCCTACCGCAGAAGCGCAGGGTATAATTGACATGCGAGCCCTTTCCAAATCAGTCTTGGAAGATATCTCTTTGGAGAGGGTGATTCCTTGGCAAGCCGGTAGACTGCCGCGCTTTGAATCTTCCATACTAAATCTCTTTAGTATGGTGTCGATGTACCTGGACTGCGAAAGTCTCAACATCCTCTTAGATCTATCACGTTAGATCTGGATCCCCAGAATGTAGGAGGCATCACCCAGGTCTTTCATGGAGAACCTCAGTGATAAGAATCCTTTGACTGATTGTAGAATAGGAATGTCATTTCCTATCAAGAGAATTTCATCCACGTACAAGACGAGGAATAGCACAGTTCTCGCTACAATCTTACTATAGATGCATGGTTCATCTGGATTTTTGATAAAGTCGAATTCTTTGACTATCTCATCAAAACAGATGTTCCGACTCCATGATGCCTTCTTTAGTCCATAAATGGATTTAAGCAACTTGCACACTTTCCCGCTGCTCCCATTCTGAATGAAACCTTCTACCTGATCCATATAGACGCACTATTCCAAATTACCATTTAGAAAAGCGGTCTTTACGTCCATCTGCCAAATCTCATAATCGTGGAAGGCAGCAATGTCAAGAAGGATCCGAATAGATTTGACCATAGTCCCTGGAGAAAAGTTTTCATCATAGTCCAAACCAGGTCTTTAACGAAAAACTTTTGCAACAAGTCTAGCCTTATAGGTTTCAACCTGTCCATCTACACCAATCTTCTTTTCGAAAATCTATTTGCAGCCTACGGGTTTTATCCCTTCTGGAGCAATGTCCAAAGTCCATACTTTGTTGGTGTACATGGACTCCATCTCGGTCCGCATTGCATCCAGCCATTTTACCAAGTTTTTGCTCTGAATGGCTTGCTGGAAGCTAGTTGGCTCATCATCATCGATGATGCAATCCTCTCTATCCCCTTCTATGAGGAAACCGTAGTATCTCTCGGGCGGATGAGACTGCCTATTAGTCCTGCTGAGTGGCGTAGGGATGTCATGTTCTTTCGAAACTTCTGGTTCTACCATGCATTCAGTAGTAGCTTGTGGTTCTGGAATTTCTTCCAGTTCTATTGCGCTCTCTCTAGTTTCTTTTTCCAAAAATTGATTTTCCAAAAAGTGGGCATGACGAGAAACAAAAACCTTTTGTTCCTCCATGTAATAGAAAAGATACCCCCTTGAGTTATTTGGGTATCCTAAAAAATTACACAGTACTGAGCGTGCCTCGAGCTTGTTCGCATGCTATTTTTTGACAAAAGCTGGACATCTCCATATCTTCAGATACTGAAGAAAGGGTTTCTTCCCACTCCACATCTGATATGGTGTGGTAGACACTGTCCTGGTAAGAACCTTGTTTAAAAGATATGCAGCTGATTCTAGTGTATAGCCCCATAAGGATCGCGGTAACTCAGTGTTACTGATCATGGAACGTACCATATCCAATAGGGTTCTGTTCCGCCTTTCCGATACACCGTTATGTTGTGGTGTGTATGGAGGAGTAAGCTGAAAGAGAATTCCATTCTCTTTTAAGTAATCTAGGAACACGGCACTTAAGTATTCACCACCTCGATCAGATCTCAATGTCTTGATATTTTTGCCGATTTGTTTTTCCACTTCATTCTTATATTCTCGGAATTTCTCAAAGGCCTCGGATTTATGTTTCATCAAGAAGACATATCCATATCTAGAGAAATCATCCGTAAAAGTAATGAAATAGGAATAACCACTTCGTGCATGTGTAGACATTGGCACACATTGCTGTGTATGAGTCCCAAAAGCTCGCTCGCTCTTACTCCGTGTCCAGTGAACGGATTTTTTGTCATCTTTCCTTTGAGACATGATTGACAAGTTGCATAGGACTGATATTCGAACGGATCCAAATATCCCTCTTTATGTAACCTCATCAACCGCTTTTCATTGATGTGAACCAGTCTACAATGACATAAGAAAGCCTGATTTAATTCTGTAGACTTTCTTTTAAGTGTGTTCTAGACGTTGAAAACCTGAGCTTGATTTAACACGTATATACCGTTGTCTAGTGTACGTGACCCAATCAAAGCTTGATTTATGTGGATGTTGATAATATCGCTTACAAATGTAAAATCATAACCTTCTTTACAAAGTAAAGATACAGAAATGATATTACAAGTCAAACTAGATACACACAAACAGTTACACAAAATCAATATCTGCCCACTTGTCAATCCTAGGTGATATTCCCTTTTGGATACAGCGTCCACGCTCATTCCGTTAGCAACCCTGAGAGTCATATCACCTGCCCTGATAACTTTACAGTTTTTCAGAGCCTGTAATGAATTACAGATATGAGATACTAATCCGGTATCTAGTACCCATGAAGTAGAGTTAATTGACAGACAGTTTTCAATCATAAACACACCCGAAGCCGAAGCCACAATGTGCTTCGGATCCTGGTTTCTGGCTTTCCAATCCCTGCATTCCTTCTGCCAATGCATTTTCCCGTGACAATAGGAACATTCCTCCTTCTCTACTGTTAGCTCCGAAACTTTTACCCTGCCCTTTCCTTCTACCTTACTGACACCGCCTATCGGCTTGGTGGAGACCTTCTTCTTCTTCTCTCCCTTGGCTTTCGCCTTGGATATAGAAGATGAAGATTCCCCAATAAGCAGAGCGGGTGTCTCCTTGGTTTCGTTCAGGGTGTAAGTTGAAGGTAGGGACTGTAGAATCAAATTTGTACATAACTCGTTCTCCAACGTGGTCTCCAGGTCTGTGAGCTTTTCAATATAGCTGATAATTGTAAGGACGTGGTCCCCTACTGATGACCCGACAGCCAACCTCGCTTGAAGCAGTTCCTTCGAGGTTTCATATCTTGCGATACGAGATTGCTCTCCATATAAATCTTTGTTAAGAAGGAAGATGTAAGCTAAGTCCATCTTCTCGTGCTGGCTCTGGTTTTCACTATGCATTGAGGCCAACACTAGGCACTTGGCATTCGTACTATCTTTTTTCGATGTCTTACAGATATCAACATCCGCGTCGGTGGAAACTGTACCTGAGACGGCGGGGGCTTTAGTAGTAAGGAGGTGGCCCAGCTTGTCATAGATAATGGATACCTAGACAAACCTTTGCCAATCAATATAGTTTGGCTCAGTCAATTTATTATCTAGCTGTAACCTAAGTTCGGTCATCTGGTCACTGCAATTAAGTGAGAGAGGAGGAAACACTCAGTATGTTGCTCTTGTAAATTTAGATTGGTTATTAGTTTATCTAAACAGGATGGCTCCCACTGTATCTCAAATCCTTCCTCAAACCATAAAAGAAGAATTAGTCAGGATTAATCTCACTCTTACAATGGTTAACCTTTCGGCCAGGCTGGTGTTGGTACTTCGAGGGAGGTTTTCCAACGCTTTCGCGAAGTTCCTTAATTACATAACCTCTTTTTCCTGGAGTCGTAGCTCCGCTAACACCGTTCTAGACACCTACTTGGTTTATAGCATTGATTGTTTAGTGAAAAAATCCCCCGAGGAGTAGCGGATACTCACAGTAGGATCGGGATCAAAATATCATCGTGTGACAATCTTGAAGGAAGGCCAACATATCATAAGTCGCATGTCAAGTTCTAATTTCCTTAGAAACTCCCGATGTGGATTTTTGCCCCAAGCACTTATGACCTTGACGAAGGCCAACATATCATAAGTCGCATGTCAAGTTCTACCCATCTTTGTCCAGGTTAATTTGAACCCACCCGTTTATACCCTTGACAAAGGCCAAAATAGTAGTACGACTGTCCTAAACCAACGCATCTATCTATGCAACAGATGAATATTCAGCAGCTACCAATCACTATGCCTTAGTGAAGGTAAAAATAGATAGCTTGAATACTACTGAATATCCAACTGAAATGACGGAGAGCTACGGCTGGTTTTGGCGAAACTGTGAACGTAATGAACTTGATTTAATTGAAGGAACCATGATAGCTTTTAAAGGAGTGGTTTAAGCTCCGCATTTAAAAGTTTGCTTTTTGAAAAAACCGAGTGGTTTTGAAATTGTTCCAATGATTCAGCTTTGGTTTGTTTGCTTTGCATTAAACATATAATGCAGTCCCATCATTTACACCAAGCATTGTAGAAAGAAACGAAAATACCACGTACGCTTAAGCCATCCGCATTCGCCACTGGGCCCCGTCTAACACCGTTAGGTTACTTAACTAACGCCAGAGTGGGGGGTTGGACTAGCGCGGGTGCAAAACATAAGCAACGTCTGTTATATAACATATATAATATATCCATTCGTCTCACGCAATAATAGGCAATCCAGATCACATATGAATATTTTAGATATACTAGGAATTCCGCATATCGTTTAAGCCCATAACGAAAGACGGATTCCACGGTCGTGATGAATAGACAAACCCCACCCTAGACTCCTACGGGTGCGGAAAACTACCCGCCAAATTCCCGAAGTGAAGCAGCCTCCCTCAGTAAAATGAGTAGGCCACTCGGCACTTCAAGAACCCGGTAGTTTGTGCACCCCACCTTGGGTCTATCCTAGGAGGAAAAACAGTAAAAGAAATAATACAACAGTGGTTACAACCTCAACTCGGATGTGCCCCGCAAAATAATATTACATCACTTTACAAATTTTACATTGAATGAAAGAAAAGAAAACACTCTTCTCACATCCCCCGGCTATTCATCCACGACGATCCAATACTCCATATCCACAAACCATCACAATACAAATATGTGCAACCCCCAATTAATCGACGTATAGCAATTACCGGAGGTTTACGAAAACATATACACACCACAAAGCTTGTAAAGTAACCTACGATGTTATAAAATCCACGCACAATTAGCGAACAAAACTAATTTTTCAAGACCATGAAAAACTGTCCACTAAAGTCACCAAAAAATCGTTTTAAGCCAATCCGGGAGTCGAAACGAATTTGAAACCCGTCTGAACCTTCGCGGAGGCAACAGGGCAAAAATTAAGTATCGATTCGGGGGCCTCGAGGGGGGGTACCCACCCCGGGGGCCACCATGAGGTGGCCCCCAAGGGAAGGCAGACCCGAGAGAACCCATTGGGTGCTCTCGGGTCACCACCCCCAAGGCCACCTTGTGGTGGTCTTGGAGGGTGGGCCTGGCCTTAGGTCCCCCCGCGATATCTTCAAGATGTCCATTCTCTATCCCGCGGCTTCTCGGTTCAATCCATGTGCCCGCGGGGTGTGCAAATATCTTAAAACAACTTTTTCGGTTATGTTTTTGTCTGCAGTCAGTGCGCGAAAAAAACGGCGAATTTTAAACGTCGCTACAAGATATGTAAGTCTTATGGAGAGGCTCTGATACTACTGTAAGTCGATGTCGCGCACCCCACGGGTTCGCGGGGAGGTGGAATATGCAAAAAACGATTTTTACGGGCTTCACTGCACCGACTTGAAACCAGGATCGACTATAAACCCTAGCTTGCAAAACTACTAAGAGGTTTAACTACTCAGAAGAAAGTTATACCTCCTAATATTAAGTCCTTCGGTTCTTGATCTCCTCCTCCTCTTCTTGAGCTCCTTGAAGAGTGTACGGATCACGCTTGATCTTCGTCCTCCTTACGTCAAAGACGATCCACCCGAGAGTATGTACTTTGAGTTCCTACCTCTAAACCGAGGTAACTAGACTACTTAGTTTGCTAATCTAAGTAGCTTAAATGAAGTAGAGAGTCTAATGGATTGTTTTATCTCACTAGATCCTTTTTTTCACAACACATGTGAGGGTAAGGATCTTTGACGAAGAAGGAGAGGAAACTTGGAGAGAGAATGAAGAGAAGCAAATGAGCTAGGTTGTGTGAGTGTGGAGAATGGCTCAAGACATCACTCATTGAAGCATGGATTATTTTATCATAGAAAATAGCCACTATACTTCAATAGTGAACACAAACTAATAAACAACTCAAGGAGCCATGCTTCACACCCATGCCACACAAGTCTCCAAATATCCACCTCCTTAATCTATTTTGCAAAACAGATAAACTAATAATGAGGTGTCCCCTTCTAGAAGCATACCATGTAAAATTACAAGAATGCCCTCACCGTATATACATACCCGTATTCGTATTCTGAAAAATACGAATACAATGAGATGATAACAATCCAATAATATAATACTAAGATCCGGTTTAAACCAAAGGCCACTAGTATTATCTGCCCGAACATCATCCGTGTACAAGTACACGTATGTGATCGAAGCCCTACCGTAAAACCATACGGCCTTTACATCTTTTGCCCGAAGCAGGGAAACCCTCCGTGTGGGACTCTAAAGACTCGACAGTACAGTGGCAGCGGGTTTAACCACAAGCACGTCAGCGGTACTAGCTGCACGTAACGTCTACCCAGGTATCTGTCGATAAGAAGGACGATTAGCAAACTCATCCGAACTCCTACTGAGCCTATCTGTGACAATATCCGTACAGTTCGATCTGTTCGTCTAAGAGTATCGCATATCAGGCCTAGGGGGACGGTAATCGTCAAATCCCTAATAGCTCAATAAGTTATGCCGGAGTGTAGCCCAAAACACCCTTTGAAACTACTAGAGTACCTACCAGTAAATCTCGCTTGCCCTAGACAGGGACTTTGTGTAATGTCTTTCCGAACACAGCGCGATATCAATCCTCAATACCGGGAGAGACGAATCCTATCTAACCACTATTGCCTCCAAGTACTTCGGGACTGCACCCAACTACTACCTGTTTGCACGACTCCTTTGAGCCGTGGTAGGGTAGTAATCTCAGTACAGTGGGAACACACTCGAGACGAAGTAGCGATATCAAGTCAACGGACTATGCTGTACTCATGTGACCTGGGAACTGCTACCAGACGAAAAGTATAATACCAACCAGCAGTTCTCTACGAGTCCTATCCAGTGTACTCATAACCTAATGAGCACCTGCATACTATCTCCAGTACGGCGTACTAATGGCTGTGGGACAGACCATCTCCCATGCTGGGATGAGAAGTGTATACACTACTCTACTCTGGAGTATCGATGCCCCGTCTCGATAATCCTACGACTAGAAACCTATATAAGGATGTGCTTATAGACTATCCAGCTCCACTAGTGTGACTGCCATCACAATGCTGGTAGTCAAGAAATGATCCTAAGGGCTTTACCAATATGTATAAGCGATATGCTAAAAGAAACACATGCACATATTGAGGTAGAATCAAACCAAGTAGCATACTACTATATTGAGCAAGACTGTTAATATATCTGTGTATATCCCAAGCTTCCAAAATATAATATACAAACCATTATGATACAATAATGGCCTCTAGGCCATATAACACTAACACAAAGGAAATTGCAACTACTGTTATGAATCTGGATAATGGAAGAGGCATTAATTAGAATACCCTACCACAACATTTATATTTCAGAATTTCTATGTACTTATAAATGAGAACTGTTTTCCCAATTAATTTTAACTTCAGGATATTTATTTACTGGATTTGGATCTTAGATCCGTACGACGTTACAGATGCTGAGTAGGAGTAGAATATTGGGAAATTGGCGATTTGATTCTTAATATCGGAATTCGTTGCAATCGGTGATAGTGGATTAAATCTCCTGATTTTGCCTAATGACAAATATTTAGTTTCGAATAACCGTTGTTATGCACCAATTTTTAAAATGATATATCTGTATTTTTATTTTATATAGTGAGATAAAAATTTTGAAAATTATGTTTCAAACATTTACCATTATCAGTTAAGAATAAAGTAAGGTGGATTGATTAACGGTGTAAGACATTCATAACCAAAATACAGTTTTCAAGCTACAACACACGGAATTCGAGTTATTGAACTCTTAGGGCTTATACATGAAAATGTATGTTTTCCAGTGTCTTTCGGGTTAAGGGGTTGGTACTCTTACTTTATTCAGGTTTACCTATAAGTTCTCTTGTTTTAGACACGCAATTGTTGTAATGCAAGGTCCAAATATTTTGAGAAGTTTATAGGTATAAGAATAAAGTAGAGAACCATGCGTTGGAAGTATCAGGATTCTTCGAGATGATTGAAAATGTAGATACTTATGCTGGGCATTCCATCATATAATATTGAGAACTTGATTCTCTTTCAGATTACTGATTTGCGGGTGCGCTCCTTGATGTGCAATGTTGTATTGACCTTTTTCCATTTTTTGATATGCACTGGAAACAGCTGTATGACATTTAAAACTATCTAAATTAATGCCTTTGATTCTATATGGATATAGATTGGTTGCATATCTTGAGCTTGTTAAGATATGGAGTTATCCGGTTTGTGTTTAAAAACAGAATCCGGATAAACTCAAAGCACGCTTCGGTAATGGTAGTTTGTGAATTATCCCAAGCATTCGCTAGGGTTTTGATTTTACCATTTTCAAGATCAATAGTTACATTGTTCTTGGCTCGCCACCTTTTTATAAAAGGATTTTTTTCACAAAATAAACTAGTGGGAGTATGGTAGAACTGGAAGTGATTCTAGAATCACAAAAGGTTACCAAAAATTTAATAGAGCCTAAGGATTCAATTGGACTTGACAAACTATTAACCACTCCGCAGATTTTAGTAGGTGACATTAGCCACCTAGAGATACTTCGGTTTTCTCATAGACGGTGACAAGGAGATCAGCATTATGGTTATGATGACCCTACTAATTATTTGCAGGTCATAGGAAGTGGTAGGTTCAAGGTGACCAGATACTTTATATCCAAGATGGACTCCACACACACCAGCAAATTATGGATTTTGGACTTTGCTGGGTGCTCCTAAAAGGGCAAAACCCATTAGGAGCAAGTGGATCATTTGAGATCTATGCTGGTGGAAAGGTATTAACCTAATATATCTAGACTTGTTGTAAAGATTCTCATCAAATACCCGTTGTGGATTGTGATGAGATTTTTACTTCAGTGTCTACGCTGAAGTCCATATGGATATGACTTAGCACTGCTGCTGTTCTTGGCTATGATATCTAGCAGGTGGAAGACTATAACGTCTTTCTAAATTTGTATTTAGAAGTGCACGTGTATATGACACTACCAGAAGGTTATCGTAGTCATTGGGAGCAGTGGAAGGTGTGCAAGTTGCTTATGTTTACTCATAGACTAAAGCATATATAACGAAGATGGATCATCTATTTTGATGTGATAATCAAGGTGATTGACTTCATCAAAAAAAAGAGATGAACCTAATAAGAAGGGTGTAGAGAGTACTGTCCTGGGATTTGGATGACATACATCTAATAGGAAGTGATGTTCCTATACTACAATCGGTCAAACTTTGGTTGTCACATGGTGTTTTCTCCACATTGAATATGGATAATATATCAGGGATTCCGGTCACTAGATATATGGTTTTAGATTTAGATTTGGGAAGTGTCTCAATCCGGATACTTAGACACCATTCTAAAGTATTTTAGAATGGACGACTCCTGGCGTGGTAGTATACTCGTAGGTGATGGAGTTTCCTTCTCTAAAGAGATGTCTTCTAGACTTACGACTAGAGAGAATGGCATGAATGACATATTATTTGCTTAGTCAATTGATTCAATCATGCAATATCTTAAACCAAACCAGATGTTGCTTTTACGCTTGTTGTAGTAAGCAGAAATTAATTCAATCCTGGAGAAACAAACGGATGAAGTTAAGAAAATAAGAAGATGTTCTTGGTATATGGTAAAGGCAATCTCCTTCAGGAGGTGATTATCGGTTCTGGCTTTCATGGTGACCTGGATGACAGAGATGCTGTCAGAGTTTTGAGTTTACCCTCTTGAGAGGAGCAGCATATTGGATAGGGTTTTGATAGGGATACTGAGGTAGACATGGTGCAAATTACTGATTATGACTCAGTAGAGGATATAGCCCAAGAAGTTTGTTGGATAAATTTGTTCATTTATGAACTTGGTCAAGTATCCAGACAGATTCATGAGGCGGAGTATTTCTCAGTTCGGGAGATTGTTAATCTCCGCAAAGTTGAGACATAGAGACAGGAGGTTGGAACATTATAGCGGATCTACTCACTGGAGTTATTTCTCGAAAACGGATGTTTCACAAACACTATTTGTGAAACTGATTAGTAGAGAAATTGGGTATTCGTTAGCACACGGGATGTGAGTATGAGATACCGCAATAATTTTTCTTAAGTGCAAGTGAGAGATCTTTGGATATAGTTGAAGGTAGGCAATTATGATAATTAAGGGAGAATCTGTATAGCTAGAATAGTCTGCTCGAGATGATAGTATACTTTCTGGTTTGTCTTTATTATTGATGTGTATACGTTTTACTTATTATTATGTCGCTAATACATTATGATGAAGCCCATAGGATTCTTGGTTAATTACCGGCATTATGATGGCGATTATATACGTGAGAGCTGGGTAATCCATAAGCACTTCCTTAAATGTCCATAGTCGAGAGAGTATCGAGACTATGTATCGATAATCCGAAGTAGACTAGTATATACGTTTCGAGACCTCGACGAGGGGCGGTGGCCGGTCTCACGAGCCATTGGTGTTATGTCACCTAAGATAGTATACATGTGCTCATTAGAGGTAAGTACACCGGACGGACTCACCATGAACTTCTAAATGGTATTATATCTATAATCAAATAGAAGTTCTCTAGTGGCATGAGTACAGATTAGTCTTTTGACTTGAGATCAGCATTTGTCTCGTGTGAGTTCTTACGGTATTTTGATTACTACCCTACCACGGTTCAAAGGAGTCATGCAAACAAGTTTTAGTTGGGTACAGTCCCGAACCACATGGAGTCAGTGAGTGATTGTCAGGGATTCGTCTCTCATGGTATTAGGAGTCGATGTCGTGCAGTGTTCGGTTGGCCATCACCCTAAATTCGTGGCAACGGTGGATGAGATTTACTGATATGAGTTCAGTAGTTTCTCGGTTGGTGATGAGCTTGACTCCAACACGGCTTATCGAGTTATTAAGGCTCTGACGTTATCCAATTGTACACCCGGTATGCGATACTCTTAGAAGAAGAGATCAGACTGTACGGAGATTGTCACATTCAGGCTAGTAGGGTACAGACGGACTTGATTGTCGACCTCCCTTTCGGCATATATCAGGGTAGCTGTTACGTACAGCTGGTGCTATTGACATGCTTATGGTTATGGATTTATCCAGTAACTTACTGCCAGTGTATTGTCGAGTCTTTAGAGTTCCACACAGAGGGTTTTCCCGATTCAGGCGATACGATATAGATGACGTATGTTGATACATATAGGGGTCCGATTAAATACGAGTACAAGCGACACAGACTTTAATTAGACGGTTGATAATACTAACCGGCTTAGCATTATGCCGGATTATTAAATCAAGTATTGATTTAATAATATATATATATATATATATATATGTATGTATGTATGTATGTATGTATAATATATATATATTCTAGTATTATTTCTCACTATTCATTCTCTCTCTCTCTTAACTATTTGTATTTTTATTCGGATACATGTATATATATTTTGATACGTATACCAGGAAGTATTCCTTATTTAGACAGAAATACTTCTAGAAGAAAGACATTTCATTTGTTGATTTTCCTTTTAGGAGAATCAAATATGAGGTGGAGGATGAAGTGATATTTGTGTATGGTTGAGAACATGTAGAGCGACATGGCTTCATTTGTTTTTTTTAAAATGGTGACATATTTTTCTTTGATGGAAAAAATTATGAAGCCATTCTATTATTCTCACATTCACACAACCAAATCTTAGCTCATTTTTGTGACATGCCTACCTCTTCATCCTTCCCTTCCTTCTTCTTCATTTTCTCTTTTGAGCTTGAGCGTTTGAGAGAAAATGATAGTTGAAAATTCCTACACCCCTCTCTCCATTCGTAGCAAGCTTGGAGTGTCGGTTGCTTCACTAGGTGAAACTGGATCTTGGATCGGTTCTCTCAGGTGATGGTAAGGGCGGTTGCCTCTCAAGCTTTTTCCCGACGGCCTATAAGAAACTTGGAGGAGTCTTTCACGATTAGATGGACACGCATCAAAAGTTGTAATCTCCCTAAATCTTGCATGCTTGCTTTTTAGTTCTAATGTTTGGATCAATCGCTAGGAATTGTTTTCTATTGCCCTCTTAAAAATTTTCGTTTTTCGTTTCCGCATTTGCCGTGATAGTAGAGGCAAGGGCAGTAGGAATCAACATTTATAATATAAGTAATTTCAATAAATTAAAATGTATTTTTTGGATTTATAATTATTTAATAGAATGATTTTTTATTTGAATTCAAAACCTCCTCCTATTTTGTTAGAGGCAAATCTCTCTTCCATTTTATTTGATGGAGTAGTTTTAGAAAGTTTGATTTTGAATTCAAATGGTGAAAGAATTCCATTCGTATCTCTTCATTTCTATTTAAACTAACTTTTTTTTTCTTTGTTCCATACATACAAAAAAGCATAACAACTCATTCTCTTATCTTCTCTTCTTTATTTTTCTTTTAGTATTCATAAAAATCAAGTGGTTCGGGACAATTCCCTGCTAGTGCAACACGTGAGATTGTAAACACAAGGTTGGATTGTTATATCCTGAAAGCAAATCGCATTAATCCCCGTTACATTGTAGGGAAGCAAATATTGTTTTAAAAATAGTGATTACGTGCCTTAATCCAATCTATTGTGTTTGTGTTTTTTCTTGTCATTGAATGCAACCCCAATTTTGCAACAACAAAATGCATGCGTATCCGGCCAGGAAAGAGAAAGAGATGGGATTTTTCAAACAACTTTTAAGCAATATTTTAGGGTTCACGTACCCCTCTCTCTTTCATGACAGAAAATATGAATTCATGAAAGAATTTTTCCACCATCAACCCACGCCCCCTCTCCCCTCCAACATTTATAAGTGTCTTTCTCTTCCAACATTTATATAAGTGTTTAATGAATTCAAAAACTTGTAAAATCTTATTTATTTGTGTTGCATATTTAACGTGTAGCATGGTGATCCCTTGAAACATGTTTTTTTTTGAAACTGACCCTTAAGTCCCATCCAAGTACACACCAAACCTACGCACACAACACACATACATACACACCCATAGAACCTAAGGATTTTCTCTGAAACCGTTAATTTGTGGCCATTTATTTTTCTGGGATTCGAACCATAAACTCTCCTTACGAAGGGAAGTGCCGTATCAACTAAGCTATTGCTTTTTAGTGTCCACGTTTTTTTGGCCTATATCTTTAGATTAAAATATTGAAGTTGTCTGATTTAATTTAATCATGAACACAAAATTTTACAGAAATATAGAAACCCCTAAACCTACCTCCCGTAGCCTAAATTTCATCATTATGAGTGATGAAATCGAGTCAGAAGTGGATGTACTGAAGATTTAAAAGAAAATACGATATACTAAATGTCATATAAAAACTCATTGTTTTATCCAAATATCTATATTTCAAAATGTGACATTTTAATACATGAAGTTTTGCTTTTTGATACTTTGCTACTTAGCTATCCGTTCTTCAAAAATGTGTAAAATCGTTTTATATTTTCATACCAACAAAAAAATATTTAAAAAATTCATATGAGAAGCACATGGAGAAGTATAAGGAAATTTAGAGCCTAGCTCAAACTATAGTATATCATCGCATCCACGTATTGCATTGACTGCACCCTCTCCAGTTGATTTATTTTGTTCTTAATATCTATTTCTCCAATCTCATCTCCCATCTTCACCAGCGCTTCTGGATTCCGCGGCAGCAAGAAGAAGAATGCGGTTTGAGGGTAGGCCACCATGTCGCTGAAAGTGTATGTTAGCACCACCACAGGATTTTACTAGCATCAAGCATGCCATTTTGAAAAATTTCCGGGTGCTAATCAACATTAACCAAGATCTTAAACTAGATGATTAAGGTTTAACTATGATATCATAAAAACTAGCTAAGAGAAAGGTGGCTACAACCTTTATAGACCGTGTCCTTCTCTTCTCAAGCTCCGGGTTGTAGTCCACACGACTCCACTAGGCACCACTTGAAGGTTGAACGAACTTGCTTCAATGACCTTCATGCCGAAGATGATCCAGCCAAAATCCACTAATCCAAGCTATCTCTTCACTAAACTCTTTAGTGAAGTAAACACACTATACCAAAGTGTTAATCTAGTGTAGGATGGTAAAGTAGGGGTTTTGTTTGCTCACTGGGGTTCTCACAAGCTCAAGGTTTCACGACTCATGTAAGGGATTGAGCTTGGAGGTGGAGGTGAGGAAAAGGGAGAGAGCTAGAGAGAAACTCATCACACATGTGCTCAAGAAAAGAAAATGAACTAAGTCATGTGAAGAATGGCTTGACCCCTTCACTTATTGAAGCATCCAATATCCATCAATATAGAATTGTAATCATGCTTCAAGTGTAGGATGATGAATAAAAAATTTATCAAGCCATACTTTACACCATGCCACAAAAGTCTCCTCATTTTTCCACCTCCTTTTGTATTTCTAAAAATAGAAAATCTATGCTATGCTTCATACACACACACACACACACACACCCCATATATATATATGAATAATTAGTGAGCTAATAATATTAGTCAATACACAATTATATCAAATATAAATATATATCATATTATTAAATCAACATTTGATTTAGCAATCCGATATATATATTAATATATATATATATATATATATATTATGAAGAATAATTAGTGAGCTAATTATATTAGTCAATATAGAATTATATCAAATATAAATATATATCATATTATTAAATCAACACTTGATTTAATAATCCGGTTATATCATATATAACCGACTAATATCATTTATCTGTATATCACATTTTCAAATCAACACTTGATTCAATAATCCGGTTATATCACATATAATCTACACTACTACAAATAGGGGTTGCCCCTACGGATTTATCCGTAGGAGCAAATCACTGCCCCTACGGATATATCCGTAGGGGCAAGAAATATCCCTGTAGGTGCAAACGCCGTAGGTGCAAGTCTCAGCCTTGAACATGCCCCTATGGACAAAAACTAGCCCCTACGGCTTAATCTGTAGGTCCTGTTGTCCCTACGGATTAGGCTGTAGGGACAAAAAACATATTTAATTTATCGTTTTATAAAATAAATTAGTTGTCCCTACGGATCAGTCCGTAGGGGCAACTATTTGCCCCTACGGACACGTGCGTAGGTCCTGATGTGTAGGGACAAAATATCAGGTATCCTGATATTTTGTCCCTACGGATACATGTGTAGAGGCATTTGTTTGCCCCTACGGACAACTCCGTAGGGACAAGTATAACCCCTATTACTCAGATCATAGGGGTAAAATATCAGGTATCCTGATATTTTATCCCTACGGATAAATCAGTAGGGGCAAAGAAGGTCCCTACGGATTAATCCGTAGGGACATATTATCAGTTTTAAAAAAAAAAAAGGGCTGCCTATTTTTTTCTCGCCCTGTGCACAATAATATATACATCATATATAAAATTAATCAACACGCAGAATATATATCGCAGTATTCATAATCACATCTCACACTGAATATACAAAAGAAATCAACAAAAGCAAAATATGATATCAATATAAACACGCAAACACCACCAATATCAATATCGTCCAAAATATATACAATATGTATCATATAAATAAATACATGTTTAAAACATAAGAATCAAAAAGCTACCCTAGCTCGGTCCAGCTCCACCTCTGATATACGCTATAATCTGGCACGCCTGCTCCTCGGATATACCCTGAGTCAATAAATCATGCAATGCGGAGTGTGCGAGGGTCTGAGCGGGCTGTGGAGCTGTAGGAGTGGTCTGTGCAACCGCCGCCGAGGTAGTGGCTTGCGGAGCCGCAGCTGCGGGAGTCTGAGCGGGCAGTGGAGCTATAGGAGCTGTCTGCGGAACCGCAACCGAGATAGTGGCTTGCGGAGTCGCAGCCGAAGGAGATGCATGTAGAGGCTCGGCCGATGTACCATGTCACGTCTGGACCTACGTGTGTAATAAACGAGTAAGAACTGTGTATTAGTCGAATTCGTTTCATTATCACGTTATTACGAAACCCCAATCTATGTATACTTGGGGACTTAGGCCTCGTTTGGATATCTAGTTTGGAAAACCGTAGTTTATTTTAATTAGATATGTATGTATGATTAATCAAAACTAAGTCTACAACCAAATAAGCTCAGGCTACGTACTAATATTAGATATGTTGCTATCTATAATATGGCATAATATTTTACTATTATGTAGTATACATACCATCATCTCCTTCAACTCCTGAACGGTGGCCTTCAAGCTCTCCAGTTCTTGCTGGAAACGTCGCTCACTGGAGACGGAGGAAGTAACCGCCGGAGTGGAGTCCAACCTCATATGGGCCCTGCTAGGGCCCAGTCCCCGGCCTCTCTCCCAACCTCCATGGTGCCCTCCCTGTGCGGTGTCCAGGACTAGGGTCAGCAGCATCAGATCGTTCTGTCCAGTAAAATCGATCCCCGATATCTAGGCCTGCTCAACTACCCGCTCCTACACCCACATTAACCAGTAAAATATAAGTATATCATTTAAATTTGAACCTTTTAAAACCAAAATTTCAAATAGGGGTTGAATAAATATTAACACTTACGCAATACTCCTGGGTAGCGGCGTCGGGGTATCGATGCTCGCCCGTGGCGGGATCTGTCGAGGTGCCGTGGACGGCAAGATACGCGGACAGCACGCTCGGTATACCACCCTGCGCCAGGGTCTGAGCTCTCTGCAATATTAGAAAATAACTCTTAATATTAGATATATTAGAAAATAACTCTTAATATTACATTATATCACAAAGGCCGGTCTATTGTAATTTACCGATAACTCCATGGCAGAGTAATATTTCTCGAGCCACCTGTATAAGTGGGGAGACCTCTGTTCGCCGACTTCCTATTCTCTTTATTTTGTTCGGCCTATTTCTGCACAACACATTCACATTTAGTTTTCTAATTAAGCAACATAAAAAAATAAATTATATACTAAACAATGATTACATTTAAAATACATACCTGTTTGCGTTGAGAGTCGAAATATTCGCACAATAGAGGCCATGTATCTACGTCGACTCTTGCAAAGGCCGGAGTGGATAGGAGGGCCGCTCTCTCTGCCTCGGGGGTCTCCATCCACAGGGAATAGCAGTCGGTCTTCAGCTCATTCCTGTTGTATCGGACCTTCGTCTGCATGTTCTTCATCAGGCCATTGTACAGAGCGTGAAGATCGAGCACCCTCCCAGGGTGATCAGGGTCGGGTACAGGCTGAAAATCGTAATCCAACTGAAAATACAAAAAAAAATATTATTATTAGATTGCAAGTGTTAATAATAAATATATTGGATAAATCAAATGAAAATATATATTAATACCCGAGCCTGATCCCAGAAGAGGGCGAATGAGCGCCGGTGCTGGTCGCCCCACTCAACATGAAGTGGATAGTTCTTCACGAGCCGGCTCTCATCCCCCATATACCGGCCGAACCTCTCGGCATGATCGCCGGTATAGCGATAATCAGGGGTAAAAAAGAGGGGGAATGCTGCCTCCCCTCTAGCTTTGTCAGACCTCAGCCTGTGGGACTGATTCGGGCCTCGAGTCCCCCTCTCAGGATGGGGAGGCCCTGCGTCTGCAAGAAATATCAAGACAATCAATATTAAGACAAAGTTGTATTAAGAAATCAAGGTTTAACGAAATTTGAAGTGTGATATATACCTCCGGTGACTAAAGCACGAGCCTGGGTCCGGGCAGCAGCACGAGCGGGACGATAGTTCCTCCGGTGAGGAACAGCCGGTGACCCGGACGTGGACGCATCTCCAACTAGAAAATAAACATCGATAAAATTACATGGAGTTCATGTTTATACTTAAACGATATGTAAAATGAATAAATATTTTATATTTATTCATACAAACCTGCAGACTGAGCGGAGGGAATAAAAGTGACGGGAGTGGCCCCTGCACCAGACGAGGACGCACCACCTATAATTAGACAATCAAGTATCAGCTATATAAGTAATTGCAAAAAGAAAGTGTATATCAATAATATAACATTCTAAATCAACATGTATACACTATAGGATATATAAACATACCGCAGGTATATGATATATAAACATACCTGCAGGTGCGGGAGTGGCCTCTGTCCCTGATGTAAGTACGTAAGAGCAAAAAGAATGTATGTATATTTATGATATAGCATTCTAAATCAATATACATGCACTATATGATATATAAACATACCTAGAGGTGCGGGAGTAGCCTCTGTCCCTGATGTGGACGCATCACTAACAGCTAGACAATCAAACATTGACAATATAAGTAATTTTGACATGAACATGCATGTATATCTATAATATTACATTCAAAATGAATATGCGTGCAATATACCTGGAGGTGTGGCAAAGTCCACACGGAAGGAGGCATTCGAAGGGGTCTCCGATCGGGGTGCAAGACCGGCCCTCTGAAGCTCCCTACGCAGCTCTCCGGGCGGCAGAACCGCTCTGCCACTGCCTTTGCCTCTGCCGGTGCCGCGGCTGGAGCTCCTGCCGCCCCTCACTGCTCCCGTCATCGTCATCAAATCTAGATAAACGGTTCGTGGATGCATTAGACAATCATTACAAGTATTGACTATATATGTATAGACCGTAAAATGTGAAGTAATAATATAACATTACTGATAACCTTTTTCGTTTCGTGGACGCATTAGACATATCTACTTGGATTTCATCATCGATATCATTTCTAACCCACGTAACTTCATGATCAGCCGAAGACAACCCGTCTTTCGAAACAGATGGTCGGAGCACTCTAAGTCTTCTCTCTTCTTCATCCTCATCACCGTCCTCGAATTCTGGGACATCGTAGACGTCCCTGGGTTTCCAACGGCATACGACACTCCATCCTGGATGCTTCAAACACTGTGAGTAGTATACTTGGAACTCTTGGTTCGGAAAGATAAACGGATCTTCCTGACCGTAAAATCAAAGTGTGTTCACACTGGTCAATCCATATTCATCTTTCCAAGTCCCAAGATTGCTTCTCCACTTCGTATCGGTTTGCGTATCGTACCAAGTACACTGGAATATATAAAAGGGTTCTGATCGTCCGGGATAGTGGATGCCGAGTATACAATTTAAGTATCCATAATAAATCACACCATCCGATCCTACCGTCGCAATCCCACTATTCTGAGTGGTTCTAGATGTTTCTATATCCTTAACTTCGAATTTGTATCCAAGGACACCGAATCCTTTATAATATGCAACCTCTATACTAGGAAATTGAGCTAAACATCTTGAATCACTCTCAAATGATGCAGACAAGTTCGGATCGTGGATCTAACAAAACAAATTTTACGAAAAATACATAACGATATAAGTTTAGATTAAAACTGATAGCAATAACATATTATTCGAATAACTTACATGATCTGCAACCCAATCGCAAAAATTATCCTGATGATATTTTTCCAATCGTTCATCGTTCCAATCAGGATGCCCCTCACGTACCTCGTTAAAATGAATTCTATTTTCGACAATAAATTATGACATTAATATTATATCATTTCATAAACACAGAAACACAAATATAACAATTAAACCCAAAAAATTTACTCTCTAATTTTTTCAAGACACGCGCAATTAAGCAAGATAAACTGCTATATCTTGTTCATAAACATAGTGTCTACCCTCTTATAATCGACTTTACCATATGGCCCGTCTTGAATTCTTCGAGACCGGTTAAGTCTCGTCTCAAAGTTCTCGTCCAGATAGCGGGAACAAAATGTGGTTGCTTCATCAAGAAGATAACCTTGCATGATAGAACCCTCTGGTTGATTTCTATTACGTATATACTTTTTAAGAGTGTAAAGGTACCTAAAGAAAATATGTTGAATAAATAAATACGGGCATACAGGGCAATAATAATTTTAAAAATTGTGCGAAACGAAAAATTCCACTTACCTCTCGACGGGATACATCCATCGATATTGTACCGGTCTGGCTAACTTAGCCTCAGTTGCAAGATGAACCGTCAGGTGTATTATGATATCGAAGAATGACAGTAGGAAAATACGCTCAAACTTGCAAAGTATCAACGCAATAGAATTTTCTAGTTTATCCAGCGTCACAACATCCAGTGTTTTAGCACACAACTCTCTGAAAAAACAACATAGGTCGTTGATTACTAGACCAACCGATTCGGGGAGAGAAGTCCTAAGGGCCAATGGAAGAAGGTGCTCCACGATAACATGGTGATCATGACTTTTCAGCCCATCGATCATGCCTTTCACAATTTTTATTTTCTTGCTGAATGATCCTGAGAAACCTGGGGGAACTTTCAAATCATGCAACACCTGCAGGAATCTTTTCTTCTCCGGTTGTGACATATGATAAGCGGCATTGGGAAGTACAAGCTTGCCTGGTTTACCCGCTACAGGTTTAGGGTGCAATTCACTTCTTATTTCCCAGTCCTATAGATCCATCCGAGCATTCAGGTTGTCTTTCGATTTCCCGTCTTTACAAAGAAGCAAGTTGAGTATGTGCTCTGATACTCCCTTCTCTATATGCATGACGTCCAGACAATGACGCACTAAATTTGTTGACCAGTACGGAAGCTCGAAGAAAATGCTTAACTTGTTCCAAAATGGTGGTTTGACCTGTTTTGTTGGATCCATCCCGAAGGTCACATTATTGTAACCATCCCACTGAGCAGTCACGTCCTCTCCGGACAATGGGGCTGGAGGTCTAAGAAGCTCCGATGACCATCAAAGTGAACAGCGTCTAACCTGTAGGGGTGGTCTAGAGGCAGGAAACATCGATGGCTGCAATAACAAACCTTCCTGCTAAAATTCAAGAATTTCGATGTTGTGTGTTGATGGCAATGAGGACATGCTTTGTGACCATGTACGGACCAACCTGATAGCATTCCATACGCAGGAAAGTCATTAATTGTCCACATTAAAGCCGCACGCAGTATGAAGGTTGTATTTGTGTTTGCATCGTAAGTCTCTATACCATCAATAAACAAAGATTTTAACTCCTCAATCAGAGGTCGGAGATAGACGTCGATATTGTTTTCCGGTAAGTTTGGTCCATCGATAAGAAGAGGCATCATAAAGTATGATTGGTCCATAGACAACCAAGGCGACAGATTATAAATTATCATTACAACGGGCCATGTGCTGTGACTTCCAGCCATATAGTTGAATGGGCAGAAACCATCACTAGCCAGTCCGAGCCTGACATTGCGAGGATCGCTACTGAATATTGCGTGCCTCCTATCGAAATCCTTCCATGCCGGTGAAACTCTTGGATGACTCATTTTCCATCTTCACTTGGAGGAGCACGGTGATGCCAAATCATTGCCTCGGCTGTTTTCTTGCACCTGAATAGCCTCTGCAGCCTCTGTGTTATGGGAAAGTATCATGCTATCTTGACAGGTATATCAGGCTTCTTATCAGAATCTTTCGGCTTATACCTGGCCTCTCCGCATGTTGGACACTTTTTCAAATCTGAATTCTCTTTCTGGTACAACACGCAATTTTTAGGACATGCTTGAATCTTCTCACACTTCAGACCCAAATCAGACATCATCTTCTGGGCTCCGTACCAGCTGTCGGGCACGTTATTTCCCGGGGGCATAGAATCTTTCAAGAATGAAAGAAGCATTGTGAATGACTTGTTGCTCCATCCATTTAGACACTTAATCTGGAAAAAATGGACGAACCATGAGAGGGTGGAATACTTTGCATTCTCATAAATTGGTTTTCTAGCATCATTTATGAAATTTTCATATTTATCCGCATGCGGTCCTTGACCGGAAGGAATGTCATCGTCGGTACGAATAGATTCACCTAGGGCAGCCTCTACCATGTCCTCCATTTCTTCTGATGGAAACAAATTACCGTCTTCTTTTTCTGCCGCATTACCGTCTTCTCCTTCTTCTCCTGCCGCATTATCGTGTTCTCCTTCTTCTTCTGCCACATTACTGCGTTCTTCTCCTCCCCGTGATATTTCCAAGTTGTATAAAGTCTAGTAAAACCATATTTTACGATATGAAGCTCTGCCAATTCTACCTTCTGCCAGTATTTATTCCCACATCTATCGCACGGGCAGAGAATCTTCTCTATCACGATCTTATTATGTGCGCGTGCAAACTCAATAAAAGCAGCAACTCCTGCGACAAACATAGGTTGCATACGTTGTTGCCAATCCACATACATCCAGTCCTTAACTCTGACGTACTCATAGGCCATGTTAGACTGTATAACATATAAATTGTAGGTTATGATGACTATATTGAGAAATCTAAGAACGGGATGTTTACTGACAAAGGAAAAATCAGTGTATATGCTTTGTGTGTGCGTTTGTTGTTGAAAAGAATAAATTATCGATAATCAAAATTAGATTTGAGGATACTCATGTATGAGAATATGAAAGTTTCATATTATCATCGAGTATAATATATTGGTTTTAACTTGAACATCTTGAATCACTCTCTAATGATGTGTTTGTTGTGTATTCTTGTTGTATGTGTGTGTTTCGGCTGTCGGGGGTAAAGCTTCTATCCCATTAAGAATGTATAGAGTGAACACCCATTCACTTGTTCTTTCAACCGTATCGAGTAAATTTCGGCAGCACCTCCCCGCTGTTCTTCGAGTACACTGTAATAGAATAGATAATCATTTCAAAGCTGTGAAACAACGTTGAAATGAACATCTAATCTATCATTATACACGGAGAACCAGCGGAAAGGTACCGACGAAAAATCTCAAAACGGATGAAAACACAAGTGAATGAAGGTGTTTGCTTTATACATTCCTAACTTGTCCATACGGGACAAATCTATCGGTTATCATACGATTGAATCTTCTCGTCACATAGACTACACGACGGTTGTTAGTATCGAGCTATATCGTCCGATATTTAACAACCTTCATATAGTTCTCTGTCACGATGAACATCGAACGTATGTTAACCGATAGACGGGGACTAAGTGGCGCTTTGAGTTTCATATATGAGTATCGATGAGAATATGAAAGTTTCATATTATCACCGAGTATCATATATTGGTTTTAACTTGAACATCTTGAATCACTCTCTAATGATGCGTTTGTTATGTATTCTTGTTGTATGTGTGTGTTTCGGCTGTCGGGGGTAAGGCTTCTATCCCATTAAAAATGTATAGAGCGAACACCCATTCGCTTGTTCTTTCAACCATTTCGAGTAAATTTGGGCAGCACCTCCCCGCTGTTCTCCGAGTACACTATAATAGAATAGATAATCATTTCAAAGCTGTGAAACAACATTGAAATGAACATCTAATCTATCTTTGTACACGGAGAACCAGCGGAAAGGTACCGACGAAATATCTTGAAACGGATGAAAACACAAGTGAATGAAGGTGTTTGCTTTATACATTCCTAACTTGTCCACACGGAACAAATCTATCGGTTATCATACGATTGAATCTTCTCGTCACATAGACTACACGACGGTTGTTAGTATCGAGCTATACCGTCCGATATTTAACAACCTTCGTATAGTTCTATGTCACAACGAACATCGAACGTATGTTAACCAATAGACGGGGACTAAGTGGCGCTTTGAGTTTCATATATGAGTATCGATGGGAATATGAAAGTTTCATATTATCATCGAGTATCATATATTGGTTTTAATTTGAACATTTAACATGAATAGGTTTTACGTTTACGTTTACGTTTCGTTATTAAGGGTTTGAAATTTCAAGTTTAGGGTAAATTTTTCTTGCGTTTACGGTAAATTTATACGTTTACATTATCATCGAGTATCCTACTGCATTGAACTATTGTATCCTACTAAATAAACTAGTGCACCATAAACCAAAATAACCCAAATTAACCACAATTAACCATAATCGTTACCCTAACACAAATTATCCCTAATTAACCCAAACTTAACCCAATTTATCCAAATTAACCTAATTAACCCTAACCAACCCAAACTTAACCAAATTAACCCTAATCAACACCATAACCCTTTCAAATTATCACTAATTAACCCAAATTAACCCTACCCTCTAATTAACCCAAATTAACCCTAGCCTCTAACACTAAACCTGACCCTAACCCTAACCCTAACCCTAATTACCATAATCCTAAGCCCACTTAATTAACCCTAACCCCAACATCAACCTTCGGCCCGTTTTGAAACCCAAGTTATTGTCATGAGTATTATCCAAAAGAAAAAAGATATCATACCAAGTTGTGAGTATTGTTTATTGGTTTTCGAATCAGCATATCAGTTAATACACTTAATTAGCGAATGTATAAGTTATGCAAACTTCGAACGTGGAACGAAAATGAAAAAGGGGTTTGATTGGATTCTTAAGAACTGATTGTACGTCAACTTCAGTGATTCTAACTCCAATATCACACTACAAACCAGGAGACGGCTGCAGTTATCTAAACTCCCGGCAGGTTCCAAAGTTAGTTTTAGCTTCTGCATACAATTTCTATGAGGTCAGCTTCAAAGCAGGTCAATCCCTCAGATATTCTGCTGCCACGTGGCGCCACCTCATTGGTGTCGGGCAGCAGTTGAAGCTTCCATATGGTAACCCTATCCCTCCCCCCATCGGGCTTTCCTCCTCCACGTGTCACCTCGCCATGCTCTTTTCATGCACAACAAGAGTTGTTTTCAAGAAAAAACAACCCTAACCCCAACCCCGACCCCAATTCTGAACCCTAACCCCAACCCCAACCCTAATTCCAAACCCTAACCCTAACCCCAACCCCAACCGCAATCGCAACAGAACCCAAACCCCAACCCCAACCCCAACCGACCCCTAACCCTAAACTTAACCCTAACCTAAACTGACCCGATGCCTAACCCTAACCCTCACCTGTACCCGAACCCTTCCCTGAACCTAACATCATCAAAAGAGGGAAATAAAAGCATTAAATTAGAAGTAAAAATTGGAGATTTACTAACCTGTTGGGCGGTGGAAGAGACGACGGAGGAGGCTACGAGGAAGTCGACGAGGCTCGGAATCGAGGCGCTGGAGGAAGTCGACGAGAATGTTATGAGGAGACGACGGAGGAGGCGACGAGGCGCGGGAGGAAATCGATCGCGGGGCGTAGGAGAAGATGATAAAGATCTTTTAGGAATGGAGGGCTTTTCTGTGCTTTTTTTTAATTATTAATTAACCCATATACATGCCCCTACGGACTAACCCATAGGTCCTTTGTTTGCGGCTCCGTAGGGCCAAATATCAAATTACGATTAAATATTTTTAAATTAAAATGTAGAGAACCGTAGGGCCAAGTATATGGACCTACGGTTTAATCCGTAAGGGCAATAAATAGTTGCCCCTACGGATTCCTTTATCCGTAGGGGCAACCCCATATTCTAGTAGTGCTAACTGATAACAAATAACCGCCAGATTAGAATACGGTATCACATACTCGTATTTAATCAGACCCCCGCACATATCAGCATATGTGCCCTACTTTGTTTCGTTTGAACCAGGAAACTTTTGTATGGGACTCTAAAGACTCGTCAATACGCCAGCAGTAGGTGATGATCACATCAGTCACCCACAAGCTGTCAGCGGTACTAGCTGGACGTAACGGCTACACAGGTATTGAGCGAATAGATGATCAACAAGCAAGCTTGTCCAAAATCCCATGAAGCCTATAGGTAACACTTACCGTACAGTCCGGTCTCTTCGTCTGATATGTCGCATATCGAGTCTGGGGGTGGAATCGTCAGACCACAATAACTTGATAAGTCATGCCGATATAAGGCTTATAACGGTACGAGAAATTACTGATAACATTTACCAGTAAATCTCATCAACAGCCCTGGCCAGAGACTTCCTGTTATAGCTAATCAAGTATAGCGCAACATCAACTCCCTATACCGGGAGAGACGAAAACCCTCATATCGCTCATTGCCTCCATGTGACTCGGGACTGAACCCAAAATCCACCTGTTTGCACGACTCCTTTAAGCCGTGGTAGGGAGGAAATCAAAGCACAGTGGGAACCACACAAAACTCTATGACGATTTCGAGTCTACAGACTAACCAGTACTAGTGTCATCAGAGAACTGCTATCTAACGATAGGTATAGTACCATCTAGGAGTTCTCGGCGAGTCCTATTCGGTGTACCCATTCTCTAATGAGCACCTGTGTACAATTTTTTATGTCAAACACCAATGGATATGGGATCAACCATCGCCCCATACAGGGTCAAAAACCGTACACACTAGTCTCCTCTGGAATATTGATGCCCTGTCTCGATATTCCCTCGACTAGGAATAATTGAAGGATGTGCTTAAAGACTACCCAGGTCCCAGTAGTGTAATCCACATCATAGTCCTGGTAGTCAAGCCTACATCCTAAGGGCTTTATCAACATGTATATGAGAGACAGTATAATAATACCAGTGAACATGTTAAGATAATAGCAACCAGATAGCATATTATCATGTCGAGCAAGAAAGTCCTCCATATACATGTCCAAGCATCCACTATATCATACAATAATGGCCTCTAGGGCATACATATCACTAACAATCTCCCACTTGTACTAAGGCCAGTTGTTGTAGTATCTCATACCCAACATCCCAAAAAGTCGCTCAAATAGCATCTGGGGAAGGGCCTTCATGAGTGGATCCGCTGTGTTATCCTCTATGTCAACTCTCCTGACCTCGATCTCCCGGCGATCTACTATCACCGTGATCAGGTGATACCGCCTAAGAATATGTCTGGATCTCTGATGGGACCGGGGTTCCTTAGCCAAAGCCACAGCTCCGTTGTTATCACAATACACAGGTATTTGATGCTCAATGGATGAAACCTCACCAAGTTCATCTTATGAACTTCTTCATCCAGACAGCCTCTTTGGCAACATCGTTGGCAGTGATGTATTAAGCCTCCATCATCGAGTCTGCTATGGTATCTAGCTTGGAACTTTTCCAACATACCGCCCCTCTATTGAGGGTGAAGAAAAAACCCGAGACTGACTTACTGTCGTCCTTATCACTCTGGAAGCTCGAATCGGTAAAGGACTCCACCTGGAGTTTATTGTTACCATACACCAAGAATATTTCTTTAGTCCTTCTCAAGTACTTGAGAATGTTCTTCACAGCTGTCCAGTGTTTCTCCCCTGGATCTTATTGATACTTACTCATTACACCTAGTGAGTAAGCTACATCCGGTCTGGTATATAACTTCGCATACATGATTGACCCGACTGTCGAAGCATAGGGTATCCCTTACATGCGAGTCCTCTCAAAATCGGTCTTGGAAAACATCTCTTTGGAGAGAGTGATTTCTGAACAAGCGGGTAAATTACCACGCTTAGAATCTTACATACTAAACCTCTTTAGTATGGTGTCAATGTACCTGGATTGGGACAATCCCAACATCCGTCTAGATCTATCTCTATAAATCTTAATCCCCAGGATGTAGGAGGCATCACCTCGATCTTTCATGGAGAACTTATGTGATAAGAAGAGCTTGACCGAGTGTAGCATAGGAACATCATTTCCTGTCAAGAGTATTTCATCCACGTACAATACGGGAAGAAAACCTTGCTTTCTACAACCTTCTTGTATATATATGGTTCATCTACATTTTTGATGAAGTCAAACTCTTTGACAGCTTCATCGAAACAGATGTTCTATATCCGCAATTCCTGCTTTAATCTGTAGATTGATTTAAGTAGCTTGCACATGCTTCCGCTTCTCCCACTGTCTAAGAAGCCCTCTGACTGTGTTATGTACTTGCTCTCTTCTAAATCACCATTTAGAAAAGCGGTCTTGACGTCCAACTGCCAGATTTCGTAGTCATGGTATGCAGCAACGGCAAGTAGGATCCTGATGGACTTAAGCATAGCCACTGAAGAAAAGGTTTCATCATAGTCGACACCTGATCATTGACGAAAACCTTTTTCTACAAGTCTAGCTTTGAAAGTCTCAACTTTTCCATCTACACTAATTATCTTCTCAAGATCCACTTGCTCCCGATGGGTTTTACCTCTTCAGGAGAAACTTTCAAAGTCCATACTTTGTTGGGGTACATGGATTCCATCTCAGATCGCATAGCTTCCAGCCATTTCACAGAGTTTTCACTTGTGATGGCCTGCTCGAAATTAGTTGGGTCATCATCTTCCATGATACAATCCTCGCTCCCACCGTCTATGAGAAAACCGTAGTATCTCTCAGGTGGATGAGGAACCCTACTAGATCTGCGGAGTGGCTAAGGCTCGTCGGGACTATTGAATCCTTCGGTTCCACCAAGTCGTCAATTATTGTTTGTGTCGCTGGAACTTCTTCCAGTTCTACCCTATTACCACTAATTTCTTTCACAAGAGATTCCTTTTCTAAAATTGTGGTATGTCGAGAAACAAACACCTTTTGTTCCTCAGTGTAGTAGAAGATATACCCTCGTGAATGTTTGGGATATCCTACAAACTTGCATAGAACTGACCTTACCTTGAGCTTGTTCAGATTTTGCTTTTTAGCATTTGCCGGACAACCCCATATCTTAACTCGTTTAAGAGATGGTCTCTTCCCATTCCATACCTCATATAGAGTGGTAGGCACGAATTTGGTCGGAACTCTATTCAATAGGAATGCAGCTATCTCAAGGGCATAAGCCCAAAAGGAAATAGGTAAGTCAACATTACTCATCATAAAAGCGCACCGTATCTAATAGGGTGCAATTCCTCCGCTCCGAAACTCCATTGTGCCGTGGTGTATACGGAGGAGTAAGCTGAGAGAGAATCCCATTATCATTTTAGTAGTATCTGAATTCCGTGCTCAAGTATTCTCCTCCACGATCAGATCGAAGGAATTTAATAGTTTTATCCGTCTGGTTCTCAACTTCATACTTATATTCCTTGAATTTCTCAAAAGATTCAGATTTGTGTTTCAACAGGAACACATGTCCGTATCTTGAGAGATCATCGGTGAATATAATAAAGTACGAGAAACCATTCCTGGCATGTGTAGACATAGGACTACATATATCACTATGTATTAGTCCCAAAAGTTCAGTAGCTCTTTCTCCGTGTCCAGTAAACGGAGTTTTGGTCATTTTACCTTTGAGACATAACTCGCAAGTTTCATAAGATGTAAATTCGAACGGATTCAAAATCATTTTTATGTAACTTAGCTATTCTTGTCCCATTGATATAATCTAGTCTACAATGCCACAAGTAGAATTCGTTCATTTCTGATCTTTTCCTCTTGTGTGTGTTCTGTATATTTAGAACTGTAGTTTGATTCAGAACGTATATACCGTTACATAACGTACCAAACCCAATCAATACTTGATTTAGGAAAATGTTCAAAACATTATTCTCTAATTTGAAATTATATCCTTCTTTAGTTAGCAAAGAAACTGATATAATATTGCACATCATCTTTGGTAGGTAGTAACAGTTATTCAGAATCAATGTATTACCAGCTGGTAACACTAGGTGATATTCTCCAACTGCTTTAGTTGCAATAATTGCACCATTTCCTTCTACTAGAGACTTATCACCCTTTCCCAGTTATCTACCTCTCTTTTAGCCCATGTAACAAATTACATAAGTGGGATATTGATCCGGTATCCAATACCCAGGACATAGAGCAAACTGAGAAACAGTTCTCGGTAGTAATGAACACACCCGAAGAAGATGCATCAGTATGCTCCTTCTTCGTTCGGGTGGCATGGGAATCCGGGTATTCCCCTATTCCTTGCTCAGACTTATGACAATCATAAGATAAAGCGGAACCTAACCCGGTATAATAAGTGGGTTTGGTCAATACATCCATATTATTATCTTGATTAAGGCGTGTCATTGGTCGCTACCAGGAGAGAGAGAAGGATAATCACTTTTTCGTGCGCACTTTGCAAGATTAGATTGGTTATTATTTTTATCTAATCAGGATGGCTCCCACTGTTTTTATCAAATCATCCTTCAAACCTTAAAAGTTAAGATTAGCCGGGATTAATTACACCTTATAAGTTCGCCAATCGGTCAGCCAGGCAGGTATTGGTACTCCGAGGGAGTCTCCTCATGGTTTCGCGTGGAACTAATTAAATAACCTCGTTTCCGCAGGGGCATACCTCCGTTAACACATTTCTTAGACACCAAATGGATCGGCTAATTATAAAGTAGAAAAATCTCCCAGGAGTAACACTTACTCTCAGTGGGTATCGGGATCCAACTATCAAATAGAAGGTATGCAATCTCATTGCAAATTTCAACACTTGAAATTCCCAATAATTGTTTTTATCCCTAGCAACTTATGACCTTAACAAGGTCAACAAATCATAAGCGCTAGCCAAGTTCAACCCGTCATTTCTTGATTGAATTAAACCCACCCGTACGACCCTTAACATGGTCAAAAAAGTCGTACGACTACCCTAATCCAATCGCATAACATGCGGCAGATAATTACTAATCAGCTACCGCACACTATGCCTTGTCAAGGTCAACAAACGCAGCACGAATACTAAATAGTACTTATCTGAAATGACGGAGGGCTACGGTTATTTTTAAGAAAACCTTTAACGTAATGAACTTGATATCGTTGCAGATCTAGTGATTTGAAAAGGAGTGTTTTTTTGTAGCTTTTGCTAGTTTCGCTAAAGAGGTCACTCCCGGTGAAAGGATCTCGGCTCTTTCCTCATCGAATGAGGTGCTGGATATGCATCAAGAAATACCACTATGCAAAGAAAGAAAGGGAGAAGCTATAAAAACAAAACTGAGTAGGTTGTAACATTTGCTAGTTTTGTTAAAGAGGTCACTCCTGGTGAAGGGATCTCGGCTCTTTCCTCATCGAATGAGGTGCTGGATATCCATCAAGGAATACCACTATGTAAAGCAAAAACTACAGCTACCTTTTAAAAATATTTTGATTCTACAATATTTTTAGGTTTCTTTTCTTTTCATTAATCTCATTAATGAAGTCCCATCATTTAATATTTCCTAAACATCACAGAAAATGAAACGAAAATAGAACGTACGCTTATGCCATCCGCATTCGCCACGGGGCCCCGTCATGCACCGTTAGGTTACTTAACTAACGGCAGAGCGGGGGCTGGACTAGCGCGGGTGCAAAACATAAGCAACGTTTATTATATATATATATATATATATATATATATATATATAGCATTCGTCTTACGCAGTTATATGATCACATCATAGAACCAAGCAGCAGAAGTCAACATATGAAATATTAGATATACTAGGAGGTCCGTGTTTTAAATTCAGCCAGTAATGAAAAACACGGATTCCATAGTCGTGATGAATAGCCAAACCCACATCCCTAGACCCCTACGAGAGCGGCAAGCAACCCTGCCAATTCTAGAGTTAGGAGACCCAGTCTCAACTCCTCGAGATGGTCTCCTACTGAACTCCAGAAACCGGTTACTTGTGCTCCTCGCCTTGGGTCTATCCTAATGCGGAAAATTAAATAATATATATCAATGTTGACATCATCCTCAACCCGGAAGTATCCCAATAAAAGAATATTATATACAAATTTTACATGAATGAAAATTGAAAAACTCTCATCTCACATAAAAACCCCGGCTATTCATTCACGACGATCCAATATAATATACCACAGCAACACATAACATCACATATCATCAACGTAAGTAAATACGCGTATCCTAAATTCCGTTGACATATAGCAACGAGATTTGGGATACCCCACATATTAAACTTACGGTCGCAGAAAAGAAATAAAAAACTATAATAATTAGAATCCGCATTACCTTAGACATCATAAACCCAGAATATCCCATATTCCGGATTCCATGCCTAACCCTATAAACCTTGCATTTTAGTCTCATATCGAAAACACTTTTCAATAATTTAGTTGGGTAATTCAACAAGATTCCCGACTAGCCAATCGAATAATCATCGGGAACTTTAGTAGATGGACGCACCCCCGATGCCGTCGGCCAAGTGCACTTAGGCGGAACACCGTGGCCGCGAGCACCCGAGTGGATGCTTTTGGCAACGGGGTTCTCCTGAAGTCACTTGGCCGGGGCTATGGGGCTTGGCTACCTAGTAAAATTATCTGGCGAGTATTAGTGTACGATACGCGATTGCAACGGAGTTTCGATCCGAATCGAAATTTCGTGGCAATCGATCAATAGAGACTAACATGCTAGATTTATAAACAAACTAGTTTTCACAAAACTAATTTAATGTGGATTCCAAGTACTGTATGACATATCAAACTTAAACCCGAAACGATATTAAAATTACGACTACAAAACACTCCGAGTTGCCACAGCAAAAAAGTTAATATCACATGCAAACTTGGCCAATCAAACATGACTTGAAACCCTAAAACCAAGAGCTAAGAACACCATACAAAATCCAAACCCCAACTCTTTGGAAAAAACGGCTAGGCCGGTTTTTTTGCCCATTTGGCCTGCCAAAATGTATCATTTGGGGTTCGTTTCTGTAGGGTGTTCTAATTACATCATATGTAAGCTTCTGCAGTTGTTTAAAAAAATTTCAGAGATCGTTTTAAAATCGACAGAAATTTGGTTTTAAGGTTTCGGTTTTCGGAGTTGTTTCGGTTTCGTGATTTATCTAACATAGTCTAATCTTCTAGCGTTGGCTCGATAACAAGAAAGTGAAAGTGTATGATAGCACCACGGTAGGGTTAAAACGGGCATGACACATGCAATTTTCAAAAATCATGGTGCTAATGAACACTGACATAGAATCTAACTAGATTATTAGGGTTAACTATGATGACATCACAAAAACTAACTAAGAGAATAATGCTACAACTTTTGTAGACAGTGTACTTCTCTTCTAAAGCTCCGGGTTGTAGTACACGCGACTCCACTAGGCTCCACTTTAATGTTGAACGAACTTCCTCCAATGACTTTCGTGCCGAAGATGATCCACCCGAAGTCCGCCAATTCAAGCTACCTCTTCACTAAACTTTTTAGTGAAGGAAACACACCACACCAAAGTGCTAATCTAATATAGGATGGTGAAGTAGGGGTGTTGTATGCTCACTAGGGATCTCAAGCTCTATGGTTCACATCACATGTGAGGGTTTAGAACTTGAAGTATGAGGAAGAGGATGATGATGGAGAGAGATAGAGAAACTCATCACATGAGCTCTCAAAAATGGCTTAAATGTTTGAATGAGCTAGCATGAATGGCTCTCTCTTTACCTCACTTATTCAAACATGAAATAAATTGTAATAAGAAATTGCAACCATGCTTGAATAGTGAGTCAAGACCAATAAACAAATGAAAAAACCCATGCCTTGCCATTCCACAAATATCTCCACATTTTACACCTCATTTTCTATTTTCTAAAACTAGAAAATCCGTGCCATGCTTCATATAATATATATATATATATATATAACATATATTATATATATATTAAGAAGAAAATAATTAGTGAGCTAATATTAGTTAATATATAATTATATCAAATATAATAATATCAAATTATTAAATCAACACTTGCTTTAATAATCCGGTTATATCACATATAACCGACTAATATCTTTTATCTGTATATCACATATAGCTGACTAATATCTTTTATCTGTATATCACATTATCAAATCAACACTTAATTCGATAATCCGGTTATATCACATATAACCTAACTGATAATAAATAGCCTCCAGATTACAAAACGGTATCTCATACTCGTATTTAATCAGGCCCCCGCACATATCAGCATATGTGCCCTACTTCGTTTCGCTTGAACCAGGAAACTTCTATGTGGGACTCTAAAGACTCGTCAATACACCAACATTACGTGATGATCACATAAGTCACCCACAAGCCGTCAGCGGTACTAGCTAGACATAACGGCTACCCAGGTATTAAGCGATTAGAAGATCAACAAGCAAGCGTGTCCAAACTCCCATGAAGCCTATAAGTAACACTTACCGTACAGTCAGGTCTCTTCGTCTGATGTGTCACATATCGAGTCTAGGGGTGCTAACGTCAGACCGTGGTAACTTGATAAGTCATGCTGATGTATAGCTTATAACGGTTCGAGAAACTACTGATAACACTTACCAGTAAATCTCATTAACAGCCCGGGCCAGGGACTTTCAGTTATAGTCAATTGAGCATAGCGCAACATCAACTCCCAATACCGGGAGAGACGAAACCCCTCCTAACGCTCATCGCTTCCATGTGACTCGAGACTGTACTCAAAATCCACCTGTTTGCACGACTCCTTTGAGCCGTGGTAGGGAAGAAATCAAAGCACAGTGGGAGACACACAAGACTCTATGACGATCTTGGGTCTACAAACTAACGTGTACCAGTGTCACCAGAAAACTGCTATCTGACGATAGGTATAATACCAACTAAGAGTTCTCGGCGAGTCCTGTTCGGTGTACCCATTCTCTAATGAGCACATGTGTACAATCTTTGATGTCACACACCAATGGTTATGGGATCAACCATCGCCCCATACAGGGTCAAGAAACGTACACACTAGTATATTCTAGAATATCGATGCCTTGTCTCGATATCCCCTCGACTAGGAACTGTTAAAGGATATACTTGTGGACCACCCTGGCCCTACTAGTAAGATCTGCATCATAGTCCTGATAGTCAAGTACATATCCTAAGGGTTTTATCATCATGTAAGAGAGAGACAGTATAATAATACCAGTCTACATATTAAGATAATGGCTACTAGAGAGCATACTATAATGTCGAGCAAGAAATTCATTCATATATATGTTCAAGTATCCATTATATCATACAATAATGGCATATAGGGCATACATATCACTAACAATCTCCCACTTGCACTAAGGCCAGTTGTTGTAGTATCTCATACCCAACATCCCAGAAAGTCTCTCGATTAGCATCTTGGGGAGGGCCTTGGTGAGTGGATCCGCTGTGTTATCCTCTGTGTCAACTCTCCAGACATCGATCTCCAGGAGATCTATTATTTCCCTGATCAGGTGATACTTGCTAAGAATATGTCTGGATCACTGATGGAACCGGAGTTCCTTGGCCAAAGCCACAATTCTATTGTTATCACAATACATAGGTATTGGATGCTCAATGGATGGAACCTCACCAAGTTCATCTTGTGAACCTTTTCATTCAGGCAGCCTCTTTGGCAGCATCGTTAGTAGCGATGTATTCAACCTTCATCGTCGAGCCTGCTACAGTATCTAGCTTGGAACTCTTCTAACATACCGTCCCTCCACTGAGGGTGAAGACAAAACCCGAGACCGACTTACTGTCATCCTTATCACTCTAGAAGCTCGAATCGGTAAAGGGCTCTACCTGGAATTCACCGTCACCATACACCAAGAACATCTCTTTAGTCCTTCTCATGTACTTAAGAATGTTCTTCACAGCTATCCAGTATTTCTCCTCTGGATCTGATTGATACCTACTCACTACACCTAGTGAGTAAGCTACATCTGATCTGGTACATAACATCACATACATGATAGTCCTGACTGCCGAAGCACAGGGTATCTCTTGCATGCGAGCCCTCTCCAAATAAGTCTTGGGAGACATCTCTTTGGAGAGAGTGATTCCTTTATAAGCGGGTAAATTACCGCGCTTAGAATCTTCCATACTAAACCTCTTCAGTATGGTGTCTATGTACCTGGATTGGGACAATCCCAACATTCGTCTAGATCTATCTCTATAGATCTTAATCCCCACGATGTATGAGGCATCACCTAGATCTGTCATGGAGAACTTATGTGATAAGAAGAGCTTGACCGAGTATAGCATAGGAACATCGTTTCCTATCAAGAGTATGCCATCCATGTACAATACGAGGAAGAAAACCTTACTCTCTACAACCTTCTTGTATATACATGGTTCATCTACATTTTTGATGAAGTCAAACTCTTTGACAACTTCATCGAAACAGATGTTCCAGCTCCGCGATGCCTGCTTTAATCCGTAGATTGATTTAAGCAGCTTGCACACGTTTCCGCTGCTCCCATTGTCTACGAAGCCCTCTGGCTGTGTCATGTACACGCTCACTTCTAAATCACTATTTAGAAAAGCGGTCTTGACGTCCATTTGCCAGATTTCGTAGTCATGGTATGCAGCAACGGCAAGTAGGATCCTGATGGACTTAAGCATAGCTACTGTAGAAAAGGTTTCATTATTGTTGACACCTGGTCGTTGACGAAAATCTTTTGCTACAAGTTTAGCTTTGAAAGTCTCAACTTTTCCATCTACACCAATTATCTTCTCAATATCCACTTGCTCCCGATGGATTTTACCCCTTCAGGAGCAACTTCCAAAGTGCATACTTTGATGGTGTACATGAATTACATCTCGGATCGCATAGCATCCAGCCATTTCACAGAGTCCCCACTTGTGATAGCCTGCTCGAAACTAGTTGGGTCATCATCTTCCATGATGCTATCCTCGCTCTCACCGTCTATGAGAAAACCGTAGTATCTCTAAGGTGGATGAGGAATCCTACTAAATCTGCGAAGTGGCTGAGGTTTGTCGGGGACTATTGAATCCTTCGGATCTGCCAAATCGTCAGTTATATTTTGTGTTGCTGGAACTACTTCCAGTTCTACCTCATTGCCAGTAATTTCTTTTACAAAAAACTCCTTTTTTCAAAAATATGGCATGTCGATAAACAAACACCTTTTGTTTCTCGGTGTGGTAGAATATATACCCTCGCGAATGTTTGGGATATCCTACAAATTTGCACAGAACTGACCTTGCCTTGAGCTTGCCTGGATTTTACTTTTTGACATAGACCGGACAACCACATACCTTAAATCGTTTATGATATGGTATCTTCCTATTCCATATCTCATATGGAGTGGTAGGCAACGGATTTGGTCAGAACTCTATTCAATAGGTATGTCGCTATTTTAAGTGCATAACCCCAAAAAGAAATAGGTAACTCAGCAGTACTCATCATAGAGCGCACCATATCTAATAGGGTGCGATTTCTATTCTCCGATACACCGTTGTGCTGTGGTGTATATGGAGGAGTAAGCTGAGAGAGAATCCCATTCTCATTTAACTAGTCTCTGAATTCCATGCTCAAGTATTCTCCTCTCCGATCAGATCACAGGACTTTAATACTTTTACCCATCTGGTTCTCAACTTCGTACTTATATTCCTTGAATTTATCAAAAGATTCAGATTTGTGTTTCAACAGGAACACATGTTCGTTTCTTGAGAGATCATCGGTGAATATAATAAAGTATGAGGAACCATTCCTGGCATGTCCCATGAGTTCAGTAGCTCTTTCTTCGTATCCAGTAAATGGAGATTTGGTCATTTTACCTTTGAGACATGAATCGCAAGTTTCATAAGATGTAAATTCGAACAGATTCAAATATCCATCTTTATGTAACTTAGCTAGTCTTGTCGCATTGATATGACCTAGTCTACAATGCCACAAGAAGTCTTCGTTCATTTCTGAACTGTTCTTCTTGCGTGTGTTCTGTATACTTAGAACTGTAGTTTGATTTAGAACGTATATACTGTTACGTAATGTACTAAACCCAATCAACACTTGATTTAGGAAAATGTTCATAACATTTTTGGTACGAAATGACAGTCGCTCAGAATCATTATATTACCTGTTGGTAACACTAGGTGATATTCGCCAACTGTTTTGGCTGCAACAATTGCACCATTCCCTACTACTAGAGACTTATCACCTTTTCCCAGTTCTCTATCTTTCCTAAGCCCGCGTAACAAATTACTTACGTGGGATCCTGATCCGGTTTCCAATACCCAGGATGTAGAGCAAACTAAGAAAAAGTTCTCGGTAACGAACACACCCGAAGACAATGCATCAACATGCTTATTCTTCGTACGGGTGGCGTGGGAATCCTAATATTCCCCTATTCCTTGCTCAGGCTTACGACAGTCATAAGATAGAGAAGAACCTAGCCCAGTATAATAAGTGGGTTCGGTCAATACATCTATATTATTATCTTGATTAAGGCGTGTCATTGGTCGCTACAAGGCAAGAGAGAAGGATAATCACTTTGCGTGCGCTCTTTGCAAGATTAGATTGGTTATTATCTTATATAATCAGGATTGCTCCCACTGTTTTTATCAAATCATCCTTCAAACCCTAAAAGGTAAGATTAGCCGGGATTAATTACATTCTACAAGTTCGCTAACCGGTCAGCCAGGCCAGTGTCGGCATTCCGAAAGAGGTTCCCCGTGCTTTCGCACGGACCTAATTAAAATAAACCTCATTTCCCTAAAGGCATAACTCCGTTGACACATTTCTAGACACCTGCTGGATTAGCTAATTGTAAAGTGCAAAACTCTCCCAGGAGTAACTCTTACTCGCAGTGGGTATCGGGATTCTACTATCATATAGAGGGTATGCAATCTCATTGCAAATTTCAACATTTAAAATTCCCAATATTATTTTTACCCCTAGCATCCTATGACCTTGACGGAGGTTAACAAACTATAGGCCGCTAGTCAAGTTCAACCCGTTCATTTCGTGATTAAATTAAACCCACCCGCACGACCCTTGATAGAGGTCAACAAGGCCGTACGACTACCCTAATCCAATCGCATCACATGCGGCAGATAAGCACTAATCAGCTACAGCACACTACGCCTTGACAGAGATCAACAAATGCAGCACGAATACTAAATAGTACTTATCATAAATGACGGAGGGCTACGGCTAGTTTTGAAGAAAACCTTTAACGTAATGAACTTCATATCGTTGTAGAATCTAGTGATTTTGAAAAGGAGTGGTTTAAGCCCCGCTTTTAAAATCGAGTAGTTTTCAAAAACAAACCGAATGGGTTTTACTAGCTTTTGCTAAAGAGGTCACTCCCAGTAAAGGTATCTCGGCTCTTTCCTCATCAAATGAGGTGCTGGATATCCATCAAGAAATACCACTATGCAAAGCAAGAACTACAGAAGCTATTATGATAAACCGAGTAGGTTGTAGCATTTGCTATTTTTGGTAAAGAGGTTACTCTCGGTGAAGAGATCTCGGCTCTTTCCCCATCGAATGAGGTGCTGGATATTCATCAAGGAATACCACTATGCAAAGTATGGACTATAGATAACTTTTTGAAAATTTTGATTCTATAACATCTTTAGATTTCTTTTCTTGTCATTAATCTCATTAATGAAGTCCCATCATTTAATATTTCACTAAACATCACAGAAAATGAAACGAAAATAGAACATACGCTTATGCCATCCGCATTCGCCACGGGGCCCCGTCATGCACCGTTAGCTTACTTAACTAATGGCAGAGCGGGGGCTGGACTAGCGCGGGTGTAAAACATAAGCAACGTTTATTATATATATCATATATATATATATAGCATTCATCTCACGTAGTTATATGATCACATCACAAAACCAAGCAGGAGAAGTCAACATATGAAATATTGGATATACTAGGAGGTTCGTGTTTTAAATTCAGCCAGTAATGTAAAACACGGATTCTACGGTCATGATGAATAGCCAATCCCACATCCCTAGACCCCTATGAGAGCGGCAAGTAACCCTGCCAATTCTAGAGTTAGGAGACCCGGTCTCGACTCCTCGAGATTGTCTCCCACTGGACTCTAGAACCCGGTTACATATGCTCCCCGCCCTGGGTCTATCCTAATGCGGAAAAGGAAATAATATACATCAATGGTGACATCATCCTCAACCCGGAAGTGTCTCAATAAAAGAATATTTACATACAAATTTTACATGAATGAAAACATAAAAACTCTCATCTCACATAAAACCCCCGGCTATTCAATCACGACGATCCAATAAAACATATCACTGCACCACATAACATCATATATTATCAACGTAAGTAAACACGCGTATCCCGAATCCCGTTGACATATAGCAACGAGATTTGGGATACCCCACATATTACACTTATGGTCGCAGAAAAGAAATTAAAAATTATAATAATTAGAATCCGCATTTCCATAGACATCATAAACCCGGAATATCTCATATTCCGAATTTCGTGCCTAACATATAAACCTTGCATATTAGTCTCAAATTGAAAACTCTTTTCAATAAGCTGTTGGATAATTCAACAAGATTCCCGATTAAGTGATTGCGTACTATACGCGATTGCGACGGAGTTTTGATCCGAATCAAAACTCTGTGGCAATCGATCAACCGAGACTAAAATACTAGATCTATATATACCAACTAGTTTTCACAAAACCAATTAGTATAGATTCTAAATATTGTATCACATATCATCACCATCCATACGACGTTAAACATTTTGATCGATTTAACAAAAACCCACAAACCCCAGAGACCTCAACAACTTGAGTCTCATTAAAAACATCCAGAAAGTGCCAAAAATAACAATGGAGCAGCACATGAAGTTGGAGTCCACAACTCACCAAGAGTGCGGCGGAACGGCGGCAAAACCCTAGGTTTTGCGGCGGTTCCGCGGCGACTTGGTTGAGTTAGGCACTCGTTTTTCTTGGGGCTCCATAGAATCACCTGAACGATTTTCTGCATATTTTTAATCTCGAAAATTTCAACTTTTGAAAAAATCTACAGAAACCAGATAAATACCCGGTTTCGAAAATTGATCGAACACTTTAACATTATAAAGACTTACCCAAATGTTCTAGTTTGGCTCTGATACCATGATAGTGTATACTAGCACTACAGTGGGATTAAAACGGGCATCACACTTGCAATTTTCAAAAATCATGGTGTAAATGTGTTAGGAATATGTATGCCCTAGAGGCCATTATTGTACATGTGATGTATATTATAGTGGATGCTTGGACATATATATAGAGGACTTTCTTGCTCGACATGATAGTATGCTATATGGTTCCTCTTTATCTTAATATGTTGACTTGTATTCTTTACTGTCTTGCTCTGTCTTGTTCTCACATGTTGATAAAGCCCTTGAGATATGTACTTGACTACCATGACTATGATGAGATCATACTAGTGGGGCCAGGATGGTCCAAAAGTACATCCTTTAATCTATTCCTAGTCGAAGGAATATCGAGACTAGGGCATCGATATTCCAGAGTAAACCAGTGTGTACGTTTCTTGTCCCTTAGAGGGCGATGGTTGATCCCACAACCATTGGTGTGTGACATCAAAGATTGTACACAGGTGCTCATTGGAGAATGGGTACACCGAACAGGACTCGCCGAGGACTCCTATGTGGTAGTATACCTATCGTCATATAGCAATCCTATGGTGACACTGGTACAGGTTAGTCTGTAGACCCGAGATCATCATAGAGTCTTATGCGGCTCCCATTGTGCTTTGATTTCCTCCCTACCACGGCTCAAAGGAGTCGTGCAAACAGGTGGATTTTGACTACAGTCCCGAGTCACATGGAAGCAATGAGCGATAGCAGGGGTTTCGCCTTTCCCGGTATTAGGGGTTGATGTTGTGCTATGCTCGATTGCTTATAACTGGAAGTCCCTGGCCAGGGCTGCTGCTGAGATTTACTGATAAGAGTTATCAGTAGTTTCTCAAACCGTTATAGGCCAGACATCGGCATGACTTATCACGTTACTGGGGCCTGACGTTTACCACCCCTAGACATGATATGCGACATATCAGACGAAGAGACCAGACTGTACGGTAGTGTTACTGATAGGCTTCATGGAGAGTATGGATGAGCTTGCTTGTGGATCTTCATATCGTTCAATACCCAGGTAGTCGTTACGTCCAGTTAGTATCGCTGATGGCTTGTAGGTGATTGATGTGATCATCACCTACTGCTGGCGTATTGACAAGTCTTTAGAGTCCCACACAGAAGTTTCCTGATTCGAGCGAAACGAAGTAGGGCACAAATGTTGATATGTGCGTGGGCCGGATTAAATATGAGTATGTGATACCGTATTATAATCTGGCAGTTATCAGATGTCGGTCAGGTTATATGTGATGTAACCGGATTATCGAATCAAGTGTTGGTTTGATAATGTGATATTCAGATTAATGATATTAGTCGGTTATATGTGATATAACCGGATTATTAGATCAAGTGTTGATTTAATAATGTGATATATATTATATGTGATATAATTATATCTTAACTAATATCATTAGCTCACTAATTGCTTTATATATATATATTAATGTATATTTGATATATATAAATATATATATTATTATATGAAGCATGGCATGTTTTTCTATTTTAAGAAAATAGAAAAATGAGATGTAAATTGTGGAGATATTTGTGGAATGGGCAAGGCATGGGTTTTATTATTTTTATATTAGTCTTGACTCATTATTCAAGGATGGTTGCATTTTAGAATTGCAATTTTATTCCATGCTCGAATAAGTGAGGAAAGAGAGAGCCATTTTGAGTTTTCTCTCATCATTTTCATTCTTCATGCCTTAGCCATTTCTTGAGCTCTTGCTTCCTTTTGCTCTCTCCAATTTTCTTCACCTCACTTCCAAGTTTAAACCCTTACATGTGATGTGAATCATTGAACTTGTGAAAACCCTAGTGGGAAAATTAAACCCCTACTTCACCATCACATATTGGATTAGCAATTTGATGTGGAGTGCTGCTTTCACTAATGAGATTAGTGAATGGTTAGCTTGAGCTTGTGGACTTCGGGTGGATCGTCTTTGGCGTGAAGATCACGAAGGAGGTTCGTTCAACTCGAAGAGGAGCCTAGTAGAGTCGTGTGGACTTCAACCCGGAGCTATTTAAGAGAAGGACTCGAACTATAAAGGTTGTATGCTCTTTTCTTCTCTTTAGTTCATCACATCACAAAGGCAAACCGTAATAATCTAGTAAAGTTCTTGTTAGTCTAGCTTAGCACCTAATAAAAATTTTAATTTGGCATGCTTGATGCTACTAGAACCTCATGGTGGTTCTAAGGTCGACTTTCATGGTATCAGAGCCAAGCTAGAACACTAAGGTAACTTGTAGCGACGTTAGAAATCCGCCGTTTTTGTCGTGCAAAAACTGCCGATAAAAACAGTTTCAAAAATGATGTTTTGAGTTGTTTGCACACCCCGCGGGCTCACGATTTGAACCGAGAAGCCGCGGGGTGGAGCATGCGCACTCCGGAGATACCCTGTGGGGACCAGAGGCCGGACCCATACCCCAAGACCACCAAAAGGTGGCTTTGGGGGTGGGTGACCCGAGAGTACCCCAACTGGGTGCTCTCGGGTCTGTCTACCCTAGGGGGCCACTTCGTTGTGGCCCCTGAGGGTGGGTACCCCTCAGGGCCCCCATTCGATAGTTAATTTTTGGATCTTCGCCCCCACAAAGATTCGGGCGGGTTTTGAGTTTGTTTCGACTCCTGGATTGGCTTAAAACGATCGGTTTTGAAACTTTAGCTCTCTGGATTTTTCATGTTTTGGAAAAATTGGTTTAGTTTGCTAATTGCGTGCGGAATTCTAATGTTGTGGTTACTTTACAAGCTATTTGATGTGTGATACAATTATTAGAATCCAGATTAATTAGTTTTATGAAAACCAGTTGGTATATTGTAAACCTGGCCGTTTAGTCTCAATTGATCGATTGCCACGAAGTTTTGATTCAAATCAAAACTCCGTCGCAATTGCGTATTATACGCGATCACTAAGTCGGGAATCTTGTTGAATTATCCGACAACCAATTGAAAAGTGTTTTCAATTTGAGACTAAAATACAAGTTTTATAAGTTAGGTATGAAATCCGGAATATGAGATATTCCGGGTTTATGATGTCTAAGGATATTGCGGATTCTAATTATTGTAGTTTTCTTTTCTGCGACCGTAAGTGTAATATGTGGGGTATCCCAATCTCGTTGCTATATGTCAACAAGTTTAAGAGATACGCATTTTTGCTTATGTTGATGATATGTAATATCATGTGTTGCTGTTGATATGATTTATTGGATCGTCGTGAAAGAATAGCCGGGGGTTCTATGTGAGATGAGAGTTTTTATTTTCATTCATGTAAAATCTGTATATAATATTCTTTTATTGGGGCACTTCCAGATTGAGGATGATGTCACCACTGTTGTATATTATTTACTTTTCCGCATTAGGATAGACCCAAGGCGGGGAGCACAAGTAACCGGGTTCTAGAGTCCAGTGGGAGACCATCTCAAGGAGTTGAGACCGGGTCTCCTAACTCTAGAATTGGCAGGGTTACTTGCCGCTCTCGTTGGGGTCTAGGGATGTGGCTTTGGCTATTCATCACGACTGTGGAATCTGTGTTATACATTATTGGCTAAATTTAAAACATGGACATCCTTGTATATCCAATATTTCATATGTTGCTTCTGCTGCTTGATTATGTGTTGTTGATCATATAACCGCGTGAGACGAATGTAATATAATATATATGATATATAATAAACGTTGCTAATGTTTTGCACCCGCGCTAGTCCAGTCCCCGCTCTGCCAGTAGTTAAGTAACCTAACGGTGCATGACGGGGCCCCGTGGCAAATACGGATAGCATAAGCGTACGTTCTATTTTCGTTTCATTTTTCTGTAATGTTTAGGAAACATTAATTGACGGGACTTCATTAATGAGATTAATGAAAAGAAAGAAACCAAAAGATGTTGTAGAATCAAATTTTCAAAAAGGATAGCTCTAGTTTTTGCTTTGGACAGTGGTATTCCTTGATGAATATCCAGCACCTCATTCGAAGAGGAAAGAGTCGAGATCCCTTCACCAGGAGTGACCTCTTTAGCGAAACTAGAAAATGCTACAACCCACTCGGTTTTGTCTTTTGATTGCTTCTTTAGTTATTGCTTTGCATAGTGGTATTCATGAATATCCAGCACCTCATTCGATGAGAAAAAAGCCGAGATCCTTTCACCGGGAGTGCCCTCTTTAGAGAAACTAGCAAAAGCCTCAAAAACACTCCTTTTCAAAATCACTAGATTCTACAACGATATCAAGTTCGTTACGCTCATGGTTTTCTTGAAAACCTGCATAGCCCTCCGTCATTTCAGATAAGTACTATTTAGTATTTGTGCTGCGTTTGTTGACCTCCGTTAAGGCGTAGTGTGCGGTAGCTGATTAGTGCTTATCTGCCGCATGTGATGCGATTGGATTAGGGTAGTCGTATGGCCATGTTGACCTCCGTCAAGGGTCATGCGGGTAGGTTTAATTCAATTAAGAAATGAATGGGTTGAACTTGACTAGCAGCCTATGGTTTGTTGACCTCCATCAAGGTCATAGGAAGCTAGTGGTAAAAACCATTATTGGGAATTTTAAGTGTTGAAATTTGCAATGAAATTGCAAACCTTCTATATGATAGTTGGATCCCGATACCCACTGCGAGTAAGAGTTACTTCTAAGAGAGTTTTTCAATTTACAATTAGCCGATCAAGTAGGTGTCTATAAAGGTGTCAACGGGGTTATGCCTCTAGGAAAACGATGTTTATTTTAATTAGGTTCGTGCGAAAGCACGGGGAACCTCCCTTGGAGTACCGATACCTACCTGGCCGAACGATTGGCGAACCTGTAGTGTGTAATTAATCCCGGCTAATCTTACCTTTTAGTGTTTGAAGGAAGATTTGATAAAAACGGTGGGAGACATCCTGATTAGATAAGATATAACCAATCTAATCTTGCAAAGAGCGCACGGTAATGCGTTTCCTTCTCTCTCTCTCCAGGCAGCAACCAATGTCACGCCTTAATCAAGATAATAATATGGATGTATTGACCGAACCCTCCTTTTATACAGGGCTAGGGAATGTTGGTCCCGCTCTATCTTATGACTGTCATAAGTCTGAGCAAGGGATATGGGAATATCAGGATTCCCATGCCACCCGTGTGAAGAAACAGCATGTTGATGCATCTTCTTCGGGTGTGTTCGTTACCGAGAACTGTTTCTCAGTTTGTTCTACGTCCTGGGTATTGGATACCGGATCAGGATCACACGTATGTAATTTGTTACATGAGCTAAAGAAAGGTAGAGAACTGGGAAATGGTGATAAATCCCTAACAGTAGGGAATGGTCCAATTGTTGCAGCCAAGGCAGTTGGCGATTATCACCTTGTATTACCAACTAGTAATACATTGATTCTGAATGACCGTTACTACGTACCAAAGATGATGTGCAACATTATTTCGGTTTCTTTGCTAACTAAAGAAAGATATAATCTCACATTAGAGTATAATGTTATGAACATTTTACAGAATCAAGTGTTGATTAGATCTGGTACATTATGTAACGGTATATACGTTCTTAATCAAAATACAGTTCTTAACGTACAGAACACAAACAAGAGAAAAATTTCATAAATGAACGAAGCCTTCTTATGGCATTGTAGACTATGTCATATCAATGCGACAAGACTAGCTAAGTTGCATAAAGTTGGATTTTTGAATCCGTTCTAATTTTTATCTTATGAAATTTGTCAGTCATGTCTCAAAGGAAAGATGATCAAAACTCCGTTTACTGAACACGGAGAAAGAGCTATAGAACTCTTAGGGATGATACATAGTGATGTATGCGGTCACATGTCTACACTTGCCAGGAATGGTTTTTCGTACTTCATTACATTCACTGATGATCTCTCAAGATTCGGATATGTGTTCTTGATGAAACACAAATCTGAAGCTCTTGAGAAATTCAAGGAATTTAAGAATGAAGTAGAAAACCAAACGGGTAGGAGTATTAAAATCCTTCGATCAGATTGGGGAGGAGAATACTTGAGCACGGAATTCCATGATTATCTAAAAGAGAACGGGATTCTCTCTTAGCTTACTCCTCCGTATACACCACAGCACAACGGTGTATCGGAGTGGAGGAACCGCACCCTATTAGATATGGTGCGCTCTATGATGAGTACCGCTGAGTTGCCTGTTTCCTTTTAGACTTATGCGCTGGAGACAGCTGCATATATATTGAATAGAGTTCCGACCAAATCTGTACCTACCACTTCATATGAGATATGGAATGGAAAGAGCCCATGTCTTAATTTCATTAAGATATGGAGTTGTCCGGCCTATGTCAAAAAGAAAAATCCGGACAAGCCCGAGGCATTGTTAGTTTTGTGCAAGTTTGTAGGATATCCCAAACATTCGCGAGGGTATATCTTCTACCACACCGAGGAACAAAAAGCGTTTGTTGCTCAACATGCCACCTTTTTAGAAAAGGAAATCCTTGTAAAAGAAATTAGTGGTAATGAGGTAGAATTGAAAGAAGTTCCAGCAGCATAGACTACAACTGACGATTTGGTGCAACCGGAGGATCCAATAGTACCAAACGAACCCCAGCCACTCTGCAGATATAGTAGGGTACCTCATCCACCTTAGAGTTACTACGGTTTCCTCATAGACGGTGGATGCGAGGATTGCATCATGGAAGATGATGACCCGACTAGTTTCGAGCAGGCCATCACAAGTTGAGACTCTGTGAAATGGCTGGATGCTATGAGATCCGAGATGGAATCCATGTACACCAACCAAGTATGGAATTTGGAAGTTGCTCCTGAAGGGGTAAAACCTATTGGGAGCAAGTGGATCTTCAAAAAGAAGATAGGTGTAGATAGAAAAGTTGAGACTTTCAAAGCTAGACTTGTAGAAAAAGGTTTTCGTCAATGAACTGGTGTCGACTATGATGAAACCTTTTCTCCTGTCGCTATGCTTAAGTCCATCAGGATCCTACTTGCCATTGCTGCATCCCATGACTACGAAATCTGGCAGATGGACGTCAAGACCTCTTTTCTAAATGGTGATTTAGAAGAGAGCGGGTACATGACACAGCCAGAGGTCTTCGTAGACAGTGGGAGAAGTGGAAAGTTGTGCAAGCTGCTTAAATCCATCTATGGATTAAAGCAGGCGTCGCGGAGTAGGAACATCTGTTTTGATGAAGCTATCAAAGAGTTTGACTTCATCAAAATATAGATGAACTTTGTATATATTAGAAGATTGTAGAGAGTAAGGTGGACTTCCTCGTATTGTACGTGGATGACATACTCTTGATAGGAAACGATGTTCCTATGCTACACTCAGTCAAGCTCTTCTTATCACTCAAGTTCTCCATGAAAGATCTTGGTGATGCCTCCTGCATTCTGGGGATAAAGATCTATAGAGATGATCTAAACGGATATTGGGATTGTCCCAATCCAGGTACATAGACACCATACTAAAGAGGTTTAGTATGGAAGATTCCAAGTGAGGTAATGTACCCGCTTGTTCAGGAATCACTCTCTCCAAAGAGTTGTCTGCCAAGACTGATTTGGAGAGGGCTCGCATGCAAGGGATACCCTATGCTTTGGCAGTAGGCTCTATCATTTATGCGATGTTATGTACCAGACCGGATGTAGCTTACTCACTAGGTGTAGTGAGCAGGTATCAATCAGATCCTGGGGAAAACCACTAGACAGCTGTGAAGAACATTCTTAAGTACTTGAGAAGGACTAAAGAAATGTTCTTGGTGTATGGTAACGGTAAACTCCAAATGGAGTCCTTTACCGATTCGAGCTTCCAGAGTGATAAGGACGACAGTAAGTCGGTCTCGGGTTTTGTCTTTACCCTCAACGGAGGGGCGGTGTGTTGGAAGAGCTCTAAGCAAGACACCGTAGCAGACTCGACGATGGAGGCTAAATACATCGCTGCCAAGGATGCTGCCAAAGAAGCTGTCTGGATGAAGAATTTCATTGCTGAGCTTGGTGTGGTTCCATCCATTGAGCATCCAATACCTGTGTATTGTGATAACAATGGAGCTGTGGCTTTGGCTAAGGAACCCAGGTCCCATCAGCGATCCAGACATATTCTGAGGCGATATCGCCTGATCAGGGTGATAGTAGATCGCCGGGAGATCGAGGTCAGGAGAGTTGACATGAAGGACAATGTAGCGGATCCACTCACGAAGGCCCTTCCCTAGATACAGTTTGAGAGACTTTTTAGGATGTTGGGTATGAGATACTACAACACATGGCCTTAGTGCAAGTGGGATATTGTTAGGAATATGTATGCCCTAGAGGCCATTATTGTACATGTGATGTATATTATAGTCGATGCTTGGACATATATAGAGAGGATTTTCTTGCTCGACATGATAGTTTGCTATCTGGTTACTCTTTATCTAAACATGTTGACTGGTATTCTTTACTGTCTTGCTCTGTCTTGCTCTCATATGTTGATAAAACCCTTAGGATATATACTTGACTACCATGACTATGATGAGATCATACTAGTAGGGCCAGGGTGGTCCAAAATTACATCCTTTAATCTGTTCCCAGTCGAAGGAATATCGAGACTAGGGAATCGATATTCCAGAGTAGTCTAGTGTGTACGTATCTTGTCCGTAAGAGGGCGATGGTTGATCCCACAACCATTGGTGTATGACGTCAAAGATTGTACACAGGTGCTCATTGGAGAATAGGTTACACCGAAAAAGACTCACCGAGGACTCCTATGTGGTAGTATACCTATCGTTAGATAGCAATCCTATGGTGACACTGGTACAGGTTAGTCTGTAGACCCAAGATCGTCATAGAGTCTTGTGTGGCTCCCACTGTGCTTTGATTTCTTCCCTACCACGGCTCAAAGGAGTCGTGCAAACAGGTGGATTTTGGCTACATTCCCGATTCATATGGAGGAAATGAGCGATAGGAGGGGTTTCGTTGTCTCCCGGTATTGGGGGTTGATGTTGCGCTATGCTCGATTGGCTATAACTGGAATTCCCTGGCCCGAGCTGCTGCTGAGATTTACTGATAAGAGTTATCAGTAGTTTCTCAAACCGTTATAGGCCAGACATCGGCATTGTTGGATATAGTGCCCACAAAGTCAATTATTGGATCCCAGGCACGTGATTGCAATGATTGAGGGAGGACCTATATCGGTAGGACAGTCTTAATCAAGATGATAGTATGCTATCTAGTTTATCCTTATCATCGTGTACATGCTTTAGGTGATGTTACAGATCACTATTACACATTGATAGAGCCATTAAGATTCTTGCTTAACTACCAGCGGTATGATGGCGATTATATACGTGAGAGTTGGGTAGTCTATAAGCACATCCTTAAAGTGGTCCCTAGTCGTGGGAGTTTCGAGAGTGGGCATCGATACTCCACCAGTTGACTAGTGTATACAGTCGAGACCCTGGACGAGGGGCGGTGGCCGGTCTCACAAGCCATTGGTTTCAGTTGGTTCACCTAAGATGTGTACATGTGCTCATTGGGTTATGAGTACACCGGACAGGACTCGCCGGGAACATGCTAGTTGGTATTATACCTGACGTCAGATAGTAGTTCCCTGGTGACATGCGTACAGATTAGTCCATCGACCTGAGATCGTCATTTGTCTCGTGTGAGTTCCCACTGTGCTTTGATTACAACCCTACCACGGCTCAAAGGAGTCGTGCAAACAGGTTTTAGTTGTGTACAGTCCCGAGCCACATGGAGGCAGTGAGCTGATCGGCAGCGGTTTCGTCTCTCCCGGTATTGGGGGTGAGATCGCGCTGTGTCTAAAAGAGCCATTACACGAAGTCCTTGGCCAAGGCAGGAGATTTACTGGTAGGTATTCTAGTAGTATCTCAGGGTGTTCTGGGCTACACTCCGACACGACTTGTACCGTTTTTGGGGGTCTGACTTTTACCAACCCCCTAGGCCCGACATGCAATACTCATAGACGAACGGACCGGACTGTATGGATATTGTCACTGACAGACTCAGTAGGGTGTCAGAATGAGTTCGCTCATCGACCTCCCTTTTGGTCAATACCTGGTAGCCCGTTACGTACAGCTAGTACCACTGACGTGCTAGTAGTTAAATCCACAGCCAGTATATTGACGAGTCTTTAGAGTCCCCCACAGACAGTTTCTTAAGTTTCGGACGAAACGTTGTAGAGGCCGTATGATATTATGGCAGGGTTCGATCATATACGTGCAGTAGTGCATGGATCATGATCAAACGGATCATACTAGTGGGCTTTGGTTTAAGCCGGATCCTACTATTAGATTTGTTCGATTACTTTTGTCTCATTGTATTCGCATTCAGTCGGAATGCGGATGCAGGTATGTATATACAGGTGAGGGGTATCCTTGTGATCCGTCACGAGTTTACTTTAGATGTTGCCATATCTTTTTATTGTTGCAAACATTTGGATTAATGTTTGCTTGTGGAAATTGTGAGTGGAATTCATCATGAGGTGCATTAAATGTGGAATATGCAATCTAGTGACTCATGGTATCATTATTTGTGCAAATGTCACATTTTATGATTGATTATTGTGTTGATATGATGCTTGGAGAGAGAGAGGGCAGCCAAGTTAGGCTTGGGGTTGCTCTTGATTTATTCAAGCACTCTCATTATTCTTCATCTCAACATAATAACAAAAAGGCTCCTCTCTTTTTTTTCTTCTTCTTGCTCACAACATCCACCATGTCATCATCTTCTACCTCCACTCTAACCATCTCATGTGTTGAGAATCCTAGAGTGTCAAGAGACAAAGTTATCACACACATTCTCTACTTCACCTTGAACACGTCGGCTAGCAAACTTCGTGTCCGAGTTGCTTCGGTTCGAAGCGGGAGCCTGTAAAAGGATTCATAGATGTGGTGCCCTTTCCGACGAGGAGACCGGAAATCGAGCGAGATCGGAGATGCCGCAAGGAGCTAAAGACGGTGGCTAAAGACTTAAGGACACGGATCGATCGGTTTAGATTTTCTAACCCTCTTTAGATTGCTAGTTTAATGTTAATGGTTCGATCCGGGATTAAAGTCTGCGTTAGCGCCAGTTTCAAGTTTATGAAAAGTTTTTGTTTCCGCATTTTGGCCTCGGATCGACGGCCGGGGCGCTACCATAGACTTACATGGTATCAGAGCCACGCCATTAACCTTAGCTAGCTTGTTTTAGACAATGTTAATTTATCGATACCGAAACTGAACCCAAACACTACCACTGCTGTCCCTTCTCTGTCGTTTTTAAAAGTGTTCAAAAAATTTTCAAACATATGCAGAAGACTACTGACCATACCATATGACCACAGACCAAAAACGAGACCCTGTCACCTGGAAAAAACCGGCCACTCACCATGATATTCCGGCCAGGCTAGCCCCATTAATGTATTTGGGCTTCGTATTTGGGCTTCTGTCTGGTCTCTGGGTTGTCAGTGCAGTGGTATTGTTTTTTTGGCCCAATTTGGATATGGTTTTATCAGTTTTTCTGGGCTATTCGGGGGGTTATTTCGGATTCAATATTTTATAATATTGTTTAAAGTTTACAGTGCATTACATTATATCTGTGACCGTGAATGTTATTTGATCGGTAAATCTTGTCTAATCGCTATAGCCCTTTTAGACGGATTTGCGAACGTGACATTCACGTTGATGTTCTGTGTTGTGCTGTGATGTTGCGGATTTTTCGTGGTGCATAGCCTGGATGCAATGGTAGTATAGTTTGGTATTATTTGTATATTTGATTTTGCGGGGCGAGCGTCCGACATGTGGACTGCCGTCACTGCCTGTTTGTATATTATTCTTTTGGGGCACGACCGGGTTAAGGTCGATGTACCCGTTGTACATATTTTATTTTCTGTACTAGGATTACCCCGCGGTGGGGTGCACGGATAGCCGGGTTCTAGAGGGCAACGAACCCGCATCTCATGGCTTTGAGACGTAGGGGGCTTTACTCTAGAATTGGCGGGCTATTCGCCGCACTCGTAAGGGGTATAGGTTGACCCAAGGAGGGATGCTCAAGTTACCGGATTCCGTGAAGTGCTGGGTGGTCCATTCACTTTGCTGAAGGGGGCAGCCTCGCTTCAGGTTTTGGCGGGTAACTTGCCGCGCCCGTAGGGGTCTAGATTTTCATTGCATAGGCTATCCATACGACCAAGGGAACGTCGGGTTTCACTTGCGGTTCAAAGGAAACCCGGGGATCCCAGATTATCTGTATTGTTCTGTGATGCTTATTACTCTCTGTGATGTTGCATTTTATCATGCCATGAGCGAATATTATATATTGATATATATATACTAGTAGATGTTGTATATGTTTTGCATCCGCGCTAGTCCAGTTCCCGCTCTGTCGTTAGTTAAGTAACCTAACGGGTGATGACGGGACCCAGTAGTGACTGCGGATGGCATATACATACATCATATTTTCGTTCTTTATTGGTGTGATCAATTGATGGGACTGCATTGATTCGGATCAATGCAAGCTAAACAAACCTGTTTGATGTTGTTGGAACATTTTTCAAAAAGCTGTTATTACAAGGACGTTCTCTTTTGTTTTGCAAAGTGGTATTCGGTTATGAATATCCAGCACCTCAGTCGACAAGGGAAGGGCCGAGATCCCTTCACTGGGAGTGACCCCTTGGGCAGAAGTTTGCGTCAGGGTAATAATTTCACTATAGTCGATTACTTTTTGCTTTGCATCGTGGTATTCAGTTGGAATATCCTGCACCTCATTCTACGGGGAAAGAGCCGAGATCCCTTCACCGGGAGTGACCTCTTTAGCAAAGGTTTTCGCCACTATATTTATAAAAGCCTATCCGGTTCCTTAAACGATATCAAGTTCATTACGTTAAAGGATTTTCCGCCAAAAACCATTCGTAGCCCTCCGTCATTTCAGACGGGTAGCACTTAGTATTCATGCTATGTTTGTTGGCCTTCGTCATGGCATAGTGTATGGTAGCTATTTGTTACTTTTCTTCTGCATAGATAGATGCGTTGGTTTGGGACAGTCATACTATTATTTTGGCCTTCGTCAAGGGTATGTACGGGTGGGTTCAAATTAACCTGGATAATGACGGGTAGAACTTGACATGTGACTTATGATATGTTGGCCTTCGTCAAGGTCATAAGAGCATGGGGTAAAAATCACATCGGGGGTTTCTAAAGAAACTGAAACTTGCCAGATATACGAATACCTTCTGGAGTGTGATGACGTGAGTGGATTCCATCACGTTATCATGCGATGATAGTTGGATCCCGATTCCCACTGATGAGTTGGTTTACTCCTCGGGTAATCCCGACTAATTCTTCTTTCAGGTTTGGAGGAGAATTTGAGGGTACAGTGGGAGGTTTCCTGATTAGATAAAGTGATAACCATTCTGATCTAGGTTAGAGTGCACGCAGAGTGTTTCTTTTCTCTCTCTCTTTGGCAGCGATCATGGCCCGACCCTATACTATGACTCAGTTACCAAGATTAACCGAACCTTTTTAAAACACTGGCTTTTGAATTGTCTAAGTTGCATACCCCATTGCCACTCCTACTTTTACCTTTTTTCTCCGGAACATTTCGTATCACTACGAATGTCCACTTCCATTGGATAAAACCATCGTATGGTTATATACAAACTCGAAGGAACTTGTTCCAGATTCGAGGATGGTTTCCGGTTCTGAAGAAAATGAATAGGACTATTCAGTTGTCTTTTCATCTTTACCTTCTCTCGGGTTGCGAGGGCTCCTAGGATTAGGAGAAGAGTACACCTATTACGCTTATTGGATAGTCTTCTTCCAAACCATAGGCAGGTGCCAAAAGGTAGGGAATGAAGAAAACCGATTAGCCTAAGTGTGGTATACAGAAGGTATTAAGTAAAGACAAATAAACGGATTAGTAAGAGAGCAAAGTAAATTGCGACTGCTATCATTCACGACCAAACCATGTATTTCATCGCCACTCCTATTTCACCTTTGTATTTCTCCAGAACACTTCGTATCACTATGAAGATCCACAGTTATTGGATATTCCATCGTATGGTTATATACGAACTCGAAGGGACTTGTTCCAGTTCGGGGATAGATTCTGGTTCCGGAGAAATAGGAATAAGGTTTATTCAGTTGTTTTTTATCTTTAGCTTCTCTCGCGTTGCGAGTGCTCCTAAGATTAGGAGAGTACACCCATTATGCTTATTGGATAGTCTTTTTCCAAAACATAGGCTGGTGCCGAACGGTAGGGAAGGAAGAAAACCATTTGGCTTAAAGGTGGTGTACAGAAGGTAATGACTAAAGATATATAAAGGGGTTTGGAGAGATGGCAAAGAAATATATGGTTACAGTTGTGAATCTGATAATGGAAGAGGCATTACTAGGAATACCCGGATACCCCTTCGAAACATTTACATGTTTCAGTTTTACTGTGTATTGTTAAAAGAAAACTGATTTCCCAATTAGCACTTACTCCAGGATATGTATTTACCAGGTATGATTCTCACATCTGTATGGTTTTACAGATGATGAGTGGGAGTAAGTTATTGGGAATTAGGTGATCATCCTCATTATATCGGGATTCGTTGTAATTGGTGATATTTGAAGAAATCGCCTGGGTTTTTGCCGGACGACAAATATTTGGTTTTGAATATCCGTAGTTATGCACCATTTTCAAACTGATATATCTGTACGTTTATTTTTATAAAATGAGATATAACTTTTTGAAATTATGTCCATGACATTTACCTATATCAGTTGATGGTTAGGTATGGAGTATTCAACAGCGGTGTAATTCTTCATAACCATAGTACAGTTTTTAACCTACGACGTATAGGGTTTGAGTTATTCAACTCAGGGGACTTATACAAAGCATTGAATATTGTCCAGTGTCCATTAGGACAGAGGGGTTGGTCCTCGTACTATATTCTGTTTACTTATGACTTCTCTAGTTTTTAGACAAGTGTTTTGTACAAATGCAAAGTCTAAGTTTTGAGAAGTTATAGGTATAAGAATAAAGTAGAGAACCAGGTGTTGCAAGTATCAGGATTCTTCAAGGTGATCGAAGATGTAGATACTTGTATTCGGTATTCAGTTGTTAGTAATGGTTTTGAGAAACTTGTTTCTCTTTCAGGTTACTCATATCTGGATGCATTCCTAAGTTGAGTAACGATCGGCCTCCTTCCATTTAGTTGACATGCACTGGAGACAGCTGCATGATTTGAATCTAGTTCCAATTAAATCAGTGCCACTGTTTCTTTATTAGATATAGAATGGATCATATCTTAACGATGTTAAGGTATATGGAGTTGTCTGGCTTATGCTTAAAACCAAACTCTGGATAACTCAAGGTACGTTTCTGTAATGGCTGTTTGTGGGTTGACCCGGGCTATGACGAGGGTTGACTTTCTACCATCTGGAAGATCAATAGTGATATTGTTCTTGACTCGCCACAGTTTTAGTAAAATGAACTTTTTCAGAAAACAGTAGTGGGAGTATGGTAGAACTGGAAGTGATTCCAGAACCGCAAACGATTACTGAAAATTTAATAGGACCTTAAGATTCAATCTGGATTGACATTCCATTGGCTACTCCGCAGATATGGTGGGTAACCTCAGGCACTCGAGAAGTACTTCGGTATGCTCAAAGACGGTGACACGGGGGTTCTTGTTTACCCAGACTTGACACTACTGTTGTTCCAGGCTATGAGACCCGGCAGGAGGATGAGTATAGCGTCGTTCTGAACTGGCTTTAGAGGTGCACGTGTATATGACTCTGCCAGAGGGTTGTCATAGTCAGTGGGAGTAGCGGAAGCGTAATGGACAAGTAGCTTGTGTCTATTTGTAGACTAAAGAAGATATAGCGGAGATAGATCATCTATTTTTGATGTGATAGTCATGGGCTTTGACTTCATCAGAATAGGGGATGGATCTGTTAAGAAGGTAGTAGGGTGTAATGTCCTGGTATTTGGATGACATACACAGAGTAGAAAGTGATATTCCTATACTACGACCGGTTATACTTTGGTTGTCACACAGTGGTTTCTCCACATAGGATATGGATATTATATCAGACATTCTGGTAACTAGATCTATGGTTTTAGATCTGGATATGGGTAGTGTCCCAATCTGGGTACTTAGACAGCATTCTAAAGGTGTTTTAGAAAGGACGACTCCTGGCACGGTAGTATACCTGCAGGTGATGGAGTCACCCTCTCTAAAGGTGTCTTACAGACCAAAGGGGAGAGGGATGTGCATGATTGGCATATCACTTGCTTAGGAAATTGAGTCAATCACGAGATGTCAAGTACCACACCAGGTGTTGTTTTTGCACTAGCTGCAATAAGTTCAGATATTAATCCAATCCTGGAGAAACATTCGGAAGCAGTTTTAGAACATAAGTAGATATTCTAGGGATATGATAACGACAGCCTCCTTCGGGAGACGGTTATCATTTCAGGCTTCCAAGATGACCTGGATGACAGAGTGACTGTCGGAGTTATAGTTTTCCCTCTGACGAGGGGCAGTAGTTTAGACAGGTGGTCCAAGCGGATACTGAGGGAAGCATGACACAAAACACTGATTAAATTCAGTTGACGATACAGTCTAAGAAGTTTGGATTTGGAGTTCATTTATGAACTAGGTCCCATCAGATATCCAGACATATTCTAAGACAGGTATTACTTATTTCGGGAGATGGCTTTCTCCGCGAACTTGAAATAAAGAGAGACATAGAAAGAAACATCAGGGCGGATCCACTCACTGAGGCTATTCCTCGAACGCAATAGTTTCACAAACGGGCTTTGTGAGACTGATCAGTAGAGGAGTTGGGTGTTCGGTATCACACGGGCTGTGAGTATGCGACATCGCAATAATTAGCCTTGAATGCCAGTGGGAGATTGTTGGATATAGTGCCCTCAAAGTCAATTATTGGATCGCAGGCACGTGATTGCAATGTTTGAGGGAGGACCTATGCCGGTAGGACAGTCTTACTCAAGATGATAGCATACTATCTGGTTTATCCTTATCATCGTGTACATGCTTTAGGTGATGTTACAGATCACTATTATGTTAGTTATATGTATGCCCTAGAGACCATTACTGTACATACGATGTATATTGTAGTGGATGCTTGGACATATATAGGGAGGACTTTCTTGCTCGACATGATAGTATGCTATCTGGTTACACTTTATCTTAACATGTACTCCGATTGTCTCTATGTTACATGTTGATAAAGCCATTAGGATGAGTACTTTACTACCAGGACTATGATGTGGATCATACTAGTGAGGACAGTGTAGTCGCCAAGTGCATCCTTCAAATGTTCCTAGTCGTGGGAGTACCGAGACAGGGCATCGATACTCCAGAGTAGACTAGCGTATGCGCTTCTTGACCCATATAATGGGCGATGGATGGTCTCATATCCATTGGTGTTTGACATCAAAGAAGGTATACGGGTGCTCAATGGAGACTGGGTACACTGGACGGACTCACCGAGAACTCCCAGATGGTATTATACCTCACGTCAGATGGCAGTTCTCTGGTGACACTGGTACAGGTTAGTCTGTAGACCCGAGATCGTCATAGAGTCTTGTGTGATTCCCACTGTGCTTTGATTTCCATCATACCACGTCCAAGAGGGCGTGCAAAAAGGTGGCTTTTAGGTACAGTCCCGAATCACATGGAGGCAATGAGCGATAGGAGGGGATTCGTCTCTCCCGGTATAGGGAGTTGATGTTGTGCTGTGTTCGATTGGCTATAACTGGAAATCTCTGGCCAGGGTTGCTGAGATTTACTGGTAAGTGTTATCAGTAGTTTCTCGAACTGTTATAGACCTCATATCGACACGACTTATCGAGCTACTGGGGTCTTACGTTTTCCACCCCTAGGTGAGATATGCGACATATCAGACGAAGAGACCGGATTGTACGGGAGTGTTACTGACTGGATTCACAGGAGAATGTACAGGCTTGGTTGTTGATCTTATGAGCGCTCAATACCTGGGTGGCTGTTATGTTTAGTTGACCGCTTGCAGCTTGTGGGTGTTTGATATGATCATCACCTACTGCCGGCGTATTGACGATTCTTTAGAGTCCTACACAGAGGTTTCTTGGCTCAGACAAAATGGAGTAGGAGCACATATGTGATATGTGCGGGACCGAGAACAATACGTGTATGTGATACCGTATTAGATTCTCACGATATGAGATATCGGCCGGGTATATGCGATATAGCCGGGTCATCGGATCAAGTGTTGATTCGATGAACTGATACAGATTATATTCATCGGTTATTTATGAAATAGCCGGATTATCGGATCAAGTGTTGATTCGATAATTTAATGTATAATTATATATATGATATATTAAATTACATTAACTAATATAAACTCACTAAAAGATTCTTTTTCTCACTCGGGTAATACATTGATATATATGCGATATATGTTAATTGTATTACTTTCTTTTGTTATAAATATATTATATATATGATATATAATATTGTAACATGTTATAATTACTAATGCAGCAAGATTAGTGGAGATTAAACATGGTTAGGGTTTGATTTGGGTTAGTTCTTTAATGAACCTTCTAGAAGGTTTTCTTTTGTTTTGAGCTAAGATATTATGGTTGATATTTTAGTGACTCATTCTTTAACCCAACCCAAACCCTTAACCCTAGTTAACTCTCTACAATGGTTAGCCTTCTCATTATCAACCATGGTTGCATTTGTAATTATCACTTGAGTTTCATTATTCATCACAAAAGGATTCTTCTTCTTCTTCCTTGAGTTCTTGATGGAAAAGCTTTCTAGCTTTTTCATCAGTGATGAAAATGAGTGAGTTAAAGAAAACAAATGAGAGCTAAATTCTTACTTCATCATCCTAATCTATCCTAGCCATTTAGATTAGGGTGTTCACTTCATTTTGTGAGTGAGAGCTTGTGTTTAAGAAACTTCAAGGTAGATCATCATCGAAGATCGGAAGCAAGTTTGCATCATTCTCTTCGTGGAGCCTCTCTAGAGTTTGGGAACTTGATGATCGCAGCGAATGGACCTCAACACGGAGCTTTAGAAGTGAAGGACCGGACTACAAAGGTTGTAATCCCAAACTCTTAGATGTTAAAGTGTTTAACATGGTTTGTTTCGCCTAATCTCTAGTTTAAAGATCTTGGTTAGGGTTGTTCGGCATGTCTAAATTTTGAATCGGGCATGGTTGATGCCTTATAGACCCTTGTGAGAGTGCCTAGTAACCCTGCATATTACACATTGATAGAGCCCTTAGGATTCTTACTTGACTACTAGCAGTATGATGGCGATCATATACGTGAGAGTTGGGTAGTCTATAAGCACATCCATAAAGTGGTCCCTAGTCATGGGAGTTTCGAGACTGGGCATCGATACTCCACCAGTAGACTAGAGTATACAGTCGAGACCCCGACGAGGGGCGGTGGCCGGTCTCATAAGCCATTGGTGTCAGTTGGTTCACCTAAGATGTATACAGGTGCTCATTGGGTTATGAGTACACCGGACAGGACTCACCGGGAACATGCTAGTTGGTATTATACCTGACGTCAGATAGTAGTTCCCTGGTGACATGTGTACAGGTTAGTCCATCGACCTGAGATCGTCATTTGTCTCGTGTGAGTTCCCACTTTGCTTTGATTATTACCCTACCACGGCTCAAAGGAGTCGTGCAAACAGGTTTTAGTTGGGTACAGTTCCGAGCCAGATGGAGGCAGTGAGCGGATCGGCAGGGGTTTCGTCTCTCCCGGTATTGGGGGTGAGATCGCGCTGTGTCTAGGAGAGCCATTACATAAAGTCCTTGGCCAAGGCAGGAGATTTACTGTTAGGTATTCCAGTAGTATCTCAGGGTGTGCTGGGCTACACTCCAACACGACTGGTACCGCTTTTAGGGGTCTGACTTTTACCAACCGTCTAGGCCCGACATGCGATACTCATAGACGAACGGACCGGATTGTACGGATATTGTCACTGACAGGCTCAGTAGGGTGTCAGGATGAGTTCTCTCATCGACCTCCCTTTTGGTCAATACCTGGTAGCCTGTTACGTACAGCTAGTACCACTGACGTGCTAGTGGTTAAATCCACAGCCAGTGTATTGACGAGTCTTTAGAGTCCCCTACAGACAGTTTCTTAAGTTTCGGGTGAAACGTTGTAGAGGCCGTATGATGTTATGGCAGGGTTCGACATATACGTGCAGTAGTGCACGGATCATGATCGGATGGATCATACTAGTGGGCTTTGGTTTAAGCCGGATCCTAGTATTAGATTTGTTCGATTACTTTTGTCTCATTGCATTCGCATTCAGTCGGAATGCAGATGCAGGTATGTATATACAGGTGAGGGGTATCCTTGTGATCCGTCACGTGTTTACTTTAGATGTTGCCATATCTTTTTATTGTTGCAAACATTTGGATTAATGTTTGCTTGTGGAAATTGTGAGTGGAATTCATCATGAGGTGCATTAAATGTGGCATATGCAATCTAGTGACTCATGGTATCATTATTTATGCAAATGTCACATTTTATGATTGATTATTGTGTTGATATGATGCTTGGAGAGAGAGAGGGCAGCCAAGTTAGGCTTGGGGTTGCTCTTGATTTATTCAAGCACTCTCATTATTCTTGATCTCAACATAATAACAAAAAGGCTTCTCTCTTTTCTTTCTTCTTCTTGCTCACAACATCCACCATGGCATCATCTTCTACCTCCACTCTAACCATCTCATGTGTTGAGAATCCTAGAGTGTCAAGAGACAAAGTTATCACACACATTCTCTACTTCACCTTGGACACGTCGGCTAGCAAACTTCGTGTCCGAGTTGCTTCGGTTCGAAGCGGGAGCCCATAAAAAGATTTATACATGTGGTGCCCTTTCCGACGAGGAGACCGAAGATCGAGCGAGATCGGAGATGCCGCAAGGAGCTAAAGACTGTGGCTAAAGACTGAAGGATACGGATCGATCGGTATAGCTTTTCTAACCCTCTTTAGATTGCTAGTTTAATGTTAATGGTTCGATCCAGGATTAAAGTCTGTGTTAGCGCCAGTTTCAAGTTTATGAAAAGTTTTTTTTCCGCATTTTGGCGTCGGATCGACGGCCGGGGCGCTACCGTAGACTTACAGGCATGACATATCACGTTACTGGGGCCTGACGTTTACCACCCTTAGACATGATTTGCGACATATCAGACGAAGAGACCGGACTGTACGGTAGTGTTACTGATATGCTTCATGGAGAGTATGGATGAACTTGCTTGTTGATCTTCATATCGCTCAATACCCGGGTAGCCATTACATCCAGCTAGTACCGCTGACGGCTTGTAGGTGATCTATGTGATCATCACCTACTGCTGTCGTATTGACGAGTCTTTAGAGTCCCACACAGAAGTTTCCTGGTTTGAGTGAAACGAAGTAGGGCACATATGTTGATAATGTGCGTGGGCCTGATTAAATATGATTATATGATACCGTATTATAATCTGGCAGTTATCTGATGTTGGTCAGGTTATATGCGATGTAACCAAATTATCGAATCAAGTGTTGGTTTGATAATGTGATATTCAGATTAATGATATTAGTCGGTTATATGTGATATAACCGTATTATTAGATCAAGTGTTGAGTTAATAATGTGATATATATTATATGTGATATAATTATATCTTAACTAATATCATTAGCTCACTAATTGCTTTATATATATATATATTATTGTATATTTGATATATATATATATATATATATATATATTATATGAAGCATGGCATGTTTTTCTATTTTTAGAAAATAGAAAAATGAGGTTTAAATTGTGGAGATATTTGTGGAATGGACAAGGCATGGGTTTTATTATTTGTATATTAGTTTTGACTCAATATTCAAGCATGTTTGCAATTTAGAATTGCAATTTTATTCCATACTTGAATAAGTGAGGAAAGAGAGAGCCATTTTGAGATTATTCTCATCATTTTCATTTTTCATGCCTTAGCCATTTCTAGAGCACTTGCTTTCTCTTGCTCTCTACAATTTTCTTCACCTCACTTCCAAGTTCAAACCCTCACATGTGATGTGAATCATTGAACTTGTGAAAACCCTAGTGAGCAAATTAAACCCCTATTTCACCATCACATATTGGATTAGCAATTTGATATGGAGTGTTGCCTTCACTAATGAGATTAGTGAAGGGTTAGCTTGAGCTTGTGGACTTTGGGTGGATCGTCTTTGGCACGAAGATCATGAAGGAGGTTCGTTCAACTCGAAGAGGAGTCTAGTAGAGTCGCGTGGACTTCAACCCAGAGCTATTGAAGAGAAGGACTCGAACTACAAAGGTTGTATGCTCTTTTCTTCTCTTTAGTTCATCACATCACAAAGGCAAACCCTAATAATCTAGTAAAGATCTTGTTAGTCTAGCTTAGCACCTAATAAAAATTTGAATTTGGCATACTTGATGCTACTAGAATCTTATGGTGGTGCTAAGGTCGACTTTCATAATGAACACTAACCTAGAATCTAACTAGATTATTAAGGTTAACTATGATGATATCACAAAAACTAGTTAAGAGAAGAATGTAACAACCTTTGCAGACCATGTCCTTCTCTTCTAAAGCTCCAGATTGTTGTCCACGCGACTCCACTAGGCTCCACTTGAAGGTTGAACGAACTTCCTCCTATGACCTTCTTGCCGAAGATGATCCACCCGAAGTCCGCCAATCCAAGCTACCTCTTCACTAAACTTTTTAGTGAAGGAAACACACCACACCAAAGTGCTAATCTAATATGGGATGATGAAGTAGGGGTGATGTATGCCCACTAGGGATCTCAAGCTCTATGGTTCACATCACATGTGAGGGTTTCGAGCTTGAAGTATGAGGAAGAGGATGATGATGGAGAGAGCTAGAGAAACTCATCACATGAGCTCTCAAAAATGGCTAAGTGTTAGAATGAGCTAGCATGAATGGCTCTCTCTTGACCTTACTTATTCAAGCATGAAATAAATTGCAATACGAAATTGCAACAATGCTTGAATAGTGAGTCAAGACTAATAAACAAATGAAAAAACCCATGCCTTGCCATTTCACAAATATCTCCACATTTTACATCTCATTTTCTATTTTCTAAAAATAGAAAATCTATGCCATGCTTCATATATATATATATATATATATATATATATGAGAATAATGGAGGAATGAGGCCATAGGAGGGAATTTTCTCCTATGGCGTTGAAAAATTACATCCTCCCTCATTTTTTCCGACGATCGGCACCCATCACCTTCATCGTTATCATCTAAGTTGTGGGTACGTCAAATTTCATATGATTCTACAACTTTTTCATTGTTGATTTAGCAAAACAAAAAGCTATGTTGTCAGTAAACCGTTAATCATGAACCCACTAAATCAACGGTGAAAAAGTTGTACAATCACATGAAATTTGGGGTACCCACATCTTAGATGATAACGATGAAGATGATGGGTGTCGATCGTCAGATAAAATACGGGAGGGTGTATTTTTTCGACACCATAGGAGGAAATTCCTTCATATGGCATCTTTCCTCCATTATTCTCTCCCTTTCTCTCTCTCTCTCTCTATATATATATATATATCACACATATATATTAATATATATATATATTATAAAGAAAATAATTAGTGAGCTAATATTAGTTAATATATAATTATATCAAATATAATATATATCAAATTATTAAATCAACACTTGATTTAATATTCCGGTTATATCACATATAACCAACTAATATCTTTTATCAGTATATCACATTATCAAATCAACACTTGATTCGATAATCCGGTTATATCACATATAACCTAACTGATAACAAATAGCTGCCAGATTACAATACGGTATCTCATACTCGTATTTAATCAGGCCCCGCACATATCAGCATATGTGCCCTACATCGTTTCGCTTGAACTAGAAAACTTCTATGTGGGACTCTAAAGACTCGTCAATAAGCCAGCAGTAGGTGATGATCACATCAGTCACCTGTTCAGTTGATAAAACTGCACATTTGTTATTACATTTTTCCTACCATTTCCATATTAAAAAAGGTCTTTATTATAATATATCATACATATGAGGGTTTATGTGTAAAAATACTATTTTCCATGTGTCAATATATTATAATTAGTATTTGGTAGGAAAATATATGCAAATAATATCATTGACCAAATCCTAGTAGAACAAAGTCTACTAAATATTATTTAAGTTGTTGTGCAGAATTTTTCCAAGTTGTTGTGCAGAATTTTTCCAAGAAATCAAGTTGTTAAAGAAAACTTGCCTAATTAAGAAAGCAAAACTTGGAGATCAAGTCTGGCAGCAATTACGAGAAGATTTCAAAGATCCAAAGATTCCAGAGAACACCACATGTCACAAAGAGGAAGCCCCAAGAAAATGATTAACGGCAGAGATCATATGGCCGCGGATCCGCGGCCATACTCCCCTTGGGCCGCGGATCCACGGCAAGATAGAGGAGATTGAAGCTGCGCAATTTTTGGGAGATTCTCTACTACTATTTACCTAATTTGGAAGCAAAGGTTTCTGGCTTTGGACTATAAATATGGACCGAGAGCCTCTTGGAAAAATCATCAAGTCGACGCGATCACGAAGTCCAAGGCGGCTCATGCATCCAGACTGATCATCAACTGTTCGTCTACCTCCTTAGAAGAGATCGAGAAGCAACTAGAAATTGTAATCATTTTCTAAGGATTCAAGTGTAATGAATATTGTTCATTAATAAAGGTAGCTTTTTTTTCTTATTCTATTTCTTCGTAGTTTAATTATGCAATTTCTTTCCATCTCTTTTTCTCCCAACATGCGCGAGTAATTCTCCGCTTGTTAGGGTTCGTAGGATTAGGGTAGGCTAATGGATGATGAACATCCCTAAACCCTTTTTAAATCCTATAAAGTTTATGAACTTTATCAAAAGAATCATTAACATCCTAATCGAGCGCGCTAACAATTCTTTGTTAGTTCCGACTGCGATTAGAGATTAGATTAATGATTGTTTTGATAAAGGCTAGATATGAACGGAGTTCCGTGTCGAGATAAGGGTTAAGAGTGGGATTCCTTTTTCCTCCAGAAACCCTAATCTACACGCATCACCGTCGTTCTAGTTTTAAATCTATTAAAGGATAAAAAGGGCAACTTTTAATTAATCGTCCATAACTACTAAATCCTAACGAACCCTACAAGCCCCCTTATTATTAACTACATCCCTAAAATAATCTAGATCTATATTTTTGCATTAGTGCTTAACGTAGGTCTAGAAACCTTTCCACAAAACTCTTTATCCCTCCTCTCTTTTTCAACACATCTAAAGTAAGAGTAAAAGGTTCCACGTTTCCCAGAGGACGACCCGTACTCATCTCGGTCTAGCTACGCACGACACCATTATTGATTGCGGTTACTTTAACTACAAACACATTTTTTCGTACCAATCAAATGGCGCCGTTGCCGGGGAAACGTGCGTAATTTTTTTATTCTTACTATTTGTGTTGAATTCTTATACGATTCATATCATAATTAAAGCAAAACTGCAAATTGTATATTTAACGATTATTGTGTGAATTTTGCGAGAGGATCTGGAGTCGCAGACTTGAGAAAACAGAGAGACAGAGACATTCTTAGAGATCCAGAGGAGTACGGGAGACCACATAGCAAATTTCATCAAGTGATCCATCCTTCTTGCGGCGGATCCGCGGTAGATAGCCCATATTCACGGCGGAAGCGCGGCAGGTTTGGTGATCTAGGGCTTCAGTCTTCTCTGATAAGATCCTAACCTCCTTCTCTCTCCTCTGAAATCGAATAAAATATCTTTTCTGCAGGATTCTTTGCAAAATATCGCCGCTCAAAAATCTTTTTGCAAAGTTTTGTTATTGGGATTTTTAAGGGGCATGACTAAAATTCAGATTAGGTAGGGATTTCATTACCCTTCCTAAGCCCCACAAATCACAAATCGAGCATCTGCATCAACCCTACATTAATTTAAAAAATATGTAGACCAGACTCTAAGGACTGTCGCGCTCAATAAGGACAGAGGAAGGTCGTGGATAATCTATCGCTTATCCGCATTACTTTTGTGGTGTCTAGGCAAGTGTGTCAAAGGCGAGTGGTTACTTAATTAGGACCACTACTTTCGTAGTGGGGAGCCTCTCACTCACCTGGCACTTACCTGGCTACAAGGGTAGTAAAGAGGCGGTAGAGGATTGATCCTACGGCTTGTCCTTTGGAAGTCTAGGAGTGATCTAGAGACTGGACCTAGGTAACCATAGTTCTAGGGTTGTTTGTGCATTTTTGTGTGATTTGTCTAAATCCGTCATTTTTCAAAACAAACCAATTATTTTCTCCCATTTTTACCCCTTCCCCCTTCTTCTCTTCTTATAATGGGTGACCTAAACAGAAGAACACTTGCCGAGCTTTGCTGTCCACAACCAGATATCTCTTGTTTTCGTAATCCCTTCGGTATACCGTCCGGCTCTTCCATGTCCTTAAGAGATCATATAGAACAAGCTGGAAGAAACAGTTGGCCACCTCAGTCTAGGTCTTATCAACCGTATCCTAATCCTACACCTGTTTCAGTTGATGCCCAGAGTGAGGAAGCCCCTAGACGAATGTCCATTGCTGAGCATATAACTAGGGCTAGAGGCCAAAGTTTCAACCCTGACCAATATCAATATTCTTCTTATTATAATGTTGATCCTACTCCTACCCAATTTTCGCAACCATTCTATTCCTATCAATCTAATCCGACTTTTCCACCTTCTCTAGACAGTTCTTCTAATCAGTCATTTGGGAGTTTCAATTATCCACAGGAATTTCGATCTTATACTGAAACCCCTTATCAACCCAAGACTAGTCTAGAGCAGACATTAGAAAAATTTCTGGAATTGTCGAACCAAATTAGGAAGGAAACAACAGAGTGGATGCAAGCAAGGAATTTCAAACCTGCCCAAAAATTTTCAGTATATGATTCGGGCATAGGACAAAATGAGAATTTGGGTAGTGAGACAGAACTGTACACCCTTCCTAATCAAACCTCCCCATTCCAAACTGAAATCCACAACTCCAGTTTCATAGATTCATCAAGTATACCAAATAGAATGTCTGATAAGTTGTGTGACTTTGTAGTGTTTGATTTATCCGACTATGAAGGGTCCATTTCAAGTGAAACCATACCCAACCCTTGTGATCTCTACACCTCCAATCTTGAACCAAAACTAATTGAAAACCATACTTTTGATGAGGTGTTTGAGAATTTTAACCTTCACTTGAATGAGGTGATTGACGTTCGGGATATATTGATTGATGAACCCAAAATTTTGGATGATTTTGTCCCACCAATTCATCAAATCCTTTCACTTCCTTGTGGTTATCATCTTGAGCCTTTAATTCTTCCCGAACCCCAAATATGTCTTGAAGTTGATGATAAAGGTATACCCGAAGAAATACAGCCTCCATCTTCCACATCTGGTACAGCAACACTCGACACACCAATTTGTTTACCTATTTCACCTTCTATTTTCTCCGGTTCTTCTTCTGTTCCTATAGTTTCAGTGTGTTTTGATGAATCACAATCCGTTAATTCAAGTTCAATAATACCAAAAATTCAACTTAATATGGATATTTTTGAAAATGAGGTAGATGAGTTTTTTGAGTCCTCTACCTCAATGATTTTTTATGAATCAAGTAGGATAAATTCTGGCACAAAACTCTTTGACAGCAAAATGTTCGATCACACCATTGATAAAAGTTTTGAAGAACTTTTTGCTGACGAGCTTGAATTTTTAAACAATACGGATTTTGTGATTGATCAATCTCCACCTATAGAGGTTGAACCGTCACCATTCCTTCTTCCTAATCATTCACATTCATCCTCATTCTTTCTTTTCTCTAATTTCAAACCCTTTCCAGACCACCTCTTATCCATTCCCCATTCTTTCTTGACTCGATACAACACATTCTTCCACCGACCTATACGCTATACTAATAAAATCTTTGAATGGTTGGTGTTAACTTTTGGTCTTTGTAAAGTCTTACTTTGACCAAGACTCACCCCCTCTTAAAATGCTTCACATTGTCTAACCCATGTTTGAGGGGGGGTATGTTTTTGGCTCTTGAAAATAACTTTTGTCCTCAAATTTTTGAGCCAAAAATAAGTTTGGGGGAGGATTTTCACTTTCATATATTCTTGCCCCTATTAATAATGTCCTCCCAAGCTTACAGGTTTTTGTGATCCAGCAGATAGCAACAGTGAAGACACTGTTGAAAACAAGTTTGGGGGAGGTTTATGCTTATTTACACATCAATTTGCATCATATTTTGTATAAGCACAACATTTTCAAAAAAAAATTTTAAAAAAATTTCTTTTATAACAAAAGAGTAGATAGTGAAAATTTACATCCAAAAGATATGAATAGTTTAAGAAAGCCAAGAAAATTAGAAGTTTTCTTAAACGAACTGGTAATAAGTAGTTATGAGCTGTTGTCCCAAGGGTTAGTAAGATGAAGGAAGTCACTAATCTGAGGATAAAAATAAGTCTGAAAAATAGTTTCTATTCTGGAGCAAACATTTGAATGTTGATACCCTACTATACGCACTTACACACGTCTTGAAACTCGGGATAGTAGAGGATACCTTGAAATGCTCTTGTCTAAAAGCCAAAGTATGAAGGAAATAAAAAAAAATGAATAAAATATAAAATGCTGAAGAAAAAAAAATGAACACTGGTTTTGTTATCGCCAAGGCAGCAATAAAAAAATATAGCGAGGATGCTTCATCACCTAGTGCCTTAGACCAACTGGTTTGGGAGTCACTGCTAAGCCTTAGGTGGTGCAAGACGAGCAAAATACTATCACCTAATCAGCAAGCAGATAAGTAATCGTTCGGTTGGTACCTCAAGAAGTATTAACGGTCGCATGAAAATGTGTGAGCAAATCCATAAATATTCATCAAGTTAAAAAGTACTAAGCTAGATGGACAAGAGTATGATAGCTTGAATTGAATTCTCCGAGTGTAAGGATGTTCTATTCACACACGTAGGGGTATATGATCGATATTTGGATGAAAGGTAGGAATGAAGAATAAAGACGAAGTTTTATTGAGAGATGATGTGATTTCTAACATCTTTTCATGACTATTAAGATATGGCTCATGACAACTGAAAAGCTAGTATAGTTGGAAACTCTAAATTTTTAAAGTATTTCTTTTATGGTTCTTATCTTTATATGTAAATTTCACCATCTCTCTTTTATTATAGGATTTTGTGGGTGTAATCCGCTGAAAACCCTCAGGAGACAACACTCCTCCTAATAGGGACACCTAGAGGTTTAACGGCTTATTGCACGTGCTCAGTACAATCGTGTTTGCCTACGAAAGTGTGCTTAGTTTTCTTCTTTCTTTTTCTCCTTCTCTTCAATAAACTAGTTTGCTCGGGACGATCAAAGATAAGTTTGGGAGTATTTGTTCAGTTGATAAAACTGCACATTTGTTATTACATTTTTCCTACCATTTCCATATTAAAAAAGGTCTTTATTATAATATATCACACATATGAGGGTTTATGTGTAAAAATACTATTTTCCATGTGTCGATATATTATAATTAGCATTTGGTAGGAAAATGTATGCAAATAATATCATTAACCAAATCCTAGTAGAACAAAGTCTACTAAATAATATTTAAGTTGTTGTGCAGTATTTTTCCAAGTTGTTGTGCATAATTTTTCCAAGAAATCAAGTAGTTAAAGAAAACTTGCCTAATTAAGAAAGCAAAACTTGGAGATCAAGTCTGGCAGCAATTACGAGAAGATTTCAAAAATCCAAAGATTCCAGAGAACACCACATGTCACAAAGAGGAAGCCCCAAGAAAATGATTAACGGCAGAGATCATATGGCCACGGATCCGCGGCCATACCCTCTTGGGCCGCGGATCCGCGGCAAGATAGAACAGATTGAAGCTGCGCAAATTTTGGGAGATTCTCTACTACTATTTACCTAATTTGGAAGCAAAGGTTTCTGGCTTTGGACTATAAATATGGACCGAGAGCCTCTTGGAAAAATCATCAAGTCGACGCGATCACGAAGTACAAGATGGCTCATGCATCCAGACTGATCATCAACTATTCGTCTACCTCCTTAGAAGAGATCGAGAAGCAACTAGAAATTGTAATCGTTTTCTAAGGATTCAAGTGTAATGAATATTGTTGATTAATAAAGGTAGCTTTCTTTTTCTTATTCTATTTCTTCATAGTTTAATTATGCAATTTCTTTCCATCTCTTTTTCTCCCAACATGCGCGAGTAATTCTCCGCTTGTTAGGGTTCGTAGGATTAGGGTAGGCTAATGGATGATGAACATCCCTAAACCCTTTTTAAGTCCTATAAAGTTTATGAACTTTATCAAAAGAATTATTAACATCCTAATCGAGCGCGCTAACAATTCTTTGTTAGTTCCGACCGCGATAAGAGATTAGATTAATGATTGTTTTGATAAAGGCTAGATATGAACGGAGTTCCGTGTCGAGATAAGGGTTAAGAGTGGGATTCCTTTTTCCTCCAGAAACCCTAATCTATACGCATCACCGTCGTTCTAGTTTTAAATCTATTAAAGGATAGAAAGGGCAACTTTTAATTAATCGTTCATAACTACTAAATCCTAACGAACCCTACAAGCCCCCTTATTATTAACTACAACCCTAAAATAATCTAGATCTATATTTTTGCATTAGTGCTTAACGTAGATCTAGAAACCTTTCCACAAAACTCTTTATCCCTCCTCTCTTTTTCAACACATCTAAAGTAAGAGTAAAAGGTTCCACGTTTCCCAGAGGACGACCCGTACTCATCTCGGTCTGGCTACGCGCGACACCGTTATTGATTGTGGTTACTTTAACAACAAACACATTTTTTCGTACCAATCATCACCCACTAGCCGTCAGCGGTACTAGCTAGACGTAACGGCTATCCAGGTATTGAGTGATTAGAAGATTAACAAGCAAGCTTGTCCAAACTCCCATGAAGCCTATAAGTAACACTTACCGTTTAGTCCGGTCTCTTCGTCTGATATGTCGCATATCGAGTCTAGGGGTGGTAACGTCAGACCCCAGTAACTTGATAAGTCATGCCGATGTATGGCTCATAACGATTTGAGAAACTATTGATAACACTTATCAGTAAATCTCCACAACAACCATGGCTAGGGACTTCCAGTTATAGCCAATCGAGCATAGTGCAACATCAACTCCCAATACCGGGAGAGACGAAACCCCTCCTATTGCTCATTGCCTCCATGTGACTCGGGACTGTACCCAAATTCACCTGTTTGCAAGACTCCTTTGAGCCGTGGTAGGGAGAAAATCAAAGCACAGTGGGAGCCACATAAGACTCTATGACGATCTCTGGTCTACAGACTAACATGTACCGGTGTCACCAGAGAACTGCTATCTAACGAAAGATATAATACCAACTAGGAGTTATCGGTGAATCTTGTTCGGTCTACCCTTTTCTCTGATGAGCACCTGTGTACAATCTTTGATGTCACACGCCAATGGATATGGGATCAACTATCGCCCCATACAGGGTCAAGAAACGTACACACAAGTCTACTCTGGAATATCGATGCCCTGTCTCGATATCCTCTTGACTAGGAACTGTAAAAGGATGTACTTGTGGAGCACCCTGGCCCCACTAGTATGATCTGCAACATAGTCCTCGTAGTCAAGTACATATCCTAAGGGCTTTATCAATATGTAAGAGAGAGACGGTATAATAATACCAGTCTACTATTAGTGATATGTATGCCCTAAAGGCCATTATTGTACATACGATGTATATTGTAGTGGATGCTTGGACATATATATGGAGGACTTTCTTGCTCGACATGATAGTATGCTATCTGGTTGCTTTTTTTCTTAACATGTACACTGATTGTCTCTATGTTACATGTTGATAAAGCCCTTAGGATGAGTACTTGACTACCAGGACTATGATGCAGATCATACTAGTAGGGACAGAGTAGTCGCTAAGTACATCCTTCAAATGTTCCTAGTCGTAGGTGTATCGAGACAGGGCATCGATATACCAGAGTAGACTAGCGTATAGCTTCTCGATCCATGTAGATGGGCAATGGATGATCCCATATCCATTGGTGTTTGACATCAGAGATAGTATACAGGTGCTCAGTGGAGACTGGGTATACTGGAAGGACACGCCGAGAACTCCCAGATGGTATTATACCTAACATCAGATGGCAGTTCTCTAGTGACACTGGTACAGGTTAGTCTGTAGACCCGAGATCGCAATAGAGTCTTGTGTGATTCCCACTGTGCTTTGATTTCCACCTTACCACGTTCAAGAGAACGTGCAAAACGGTGGCTTTTGGGTACAGTCCCAAATCACATGGAGGTAATGAGCGATAGGAAGGGTTTCGTCTCTCCAGGTATTGGGAGTTGATATTGCGCTGTGCTCGATTGGCTATAACAGGAAGTCCTTGGACAAGGCTGCTTCAGAGATATAATGGTAAGTGTTATCAGTAGTTTTTTGACCCGTTATGAGCCTTATATTGACACGACTTATCGAGTTGCTGGGGTCCGACGTTTACCACCCCTAGACGAGATATGCAACATATCAGATGAAGAGACCGGACTGTACGGTAGTGTTACTGATTGGATTCGTAGGAGTGTGAGCAGGCTTGCTTGTTGATCTTCTGATCGCTCCATACCCGGGTGGCCGTTACGTTTAGCAGACCGCTTGCGGCTTGTGGGTGTTTGATATGATCATCACCTACTGCCGGCGTATTGACGAGTCTTTAGAGTCCTACACAGGGGTTTCCTGACTCAAGCGAAACGGAGTAGGAGCACATATGTGATATGTGCGGTACCGAGATTAATAAGATATGTGATACCGCATTCTATTCTCGTGATGTGTGATATGGATGGTTATATGTGATATAGCCGGGTTATCGGATCAAGTGTTGATTCGATAAGATGTTACATTATGATATTAGTCGGTTATATGTGATATAGCCAGATTATTAAATCTATTGTTGATTTAATAATTTAATGTATAATTATATATTTGATATATTACATTACATTAACTAATATTAGCTAACTTATGATTTCTTTTCTCATTTTGGATACATTGATATATATGTGATATATGTTGAATGTATCATGCATGGTTAAAAATGCAACTAGGGTTATGAGACTTGAACCATGCTAGGGTTAAGATTAGGGTTTTATATTTATCATTAAGTTATTCAAATTGTGGATTTTATCATGGTTGATATTTGTTGAAAGCTTGTAAAAGCTTGTAAGCATCTTTGACTTTGTCCACTCTTTTGTCTAGCTTAGGATATTTGTTTAACCCAACCCTTTAACCCTTGGCCATAGTTAACTCTCTACAAGGGTTAAGCATGACATGCTTAACCCTAGGTTGCATTTCTAATTTCACACAATAATTCATTTGATGAGTTAGTTCTTCTTCTTCTTCTTCTTCCTCAAATCTTTCTAGCTTCAATGGAGTTGAAAGAAAAAGTGTGAGAAAATGAAATCTAATGTGAGCAAACTTCCTACTTCATCATCCTCTACTACTTGCCATTTAGTATAGGGTGTTTGCTTCACTAATTCCATGATTAGTGAAGAAATAACTTAGGTTAGTGTCTCCTCGACGTAGATCATCTTCGGCCTCGAAGACTTCGAAGCAAGCATGTTCGTTTCTTCATCGGAGCCTCTCTAGAGTCCGGGACTTCTTGATCGCAGCGAAGGGACTACTACACGGAGCTATTGAAGTGAAGGACCGGTCTACAAAGGTTGTATTCCTTGCTCACTTAGGATGTAAAGTGTTTACATATGTTATTCCGTCGATTTCTAGTTACGATTCTTAGTTAGGGTTAGCTAAAACGGCAAATTTTTGAATTTGGCATGGACGATGCCCCCGAAACCTTGCTTCCTGCTTAGCTAACCCTGCAGTGGTATCAGAGCCATGCTGGAAATTTATACGGATTTTGTTGGAATTACGAAACCGAAACAACTCCGAAACTTGCAACGCGAAACCATAGTTTTTGTCGATTTTAAATATTTGTCAAAATTTTTTTTAAACATGTGCAGAATGTTGTATGTGATACACCATGAACAGACAAGAAATTTCACCCCCCCTCCTTGGAAAATGGACGGCGACATGCACACTTTTTCCGGCGACGTCGGCTGAAAAGTGAGGGAATGGGTTGAATTTTTTGGTGTGTTCCAGAATCTGGGTTTTGGTGTTTTAGGTGTTGTTTGTTTTTGCTAATTTTGCATGTGATGTAATCTTACACTATAAACAATTCAGAGTGTTTCGTATTCGTAGTTTTAATATTGTTTCGGGTTATTCACATGTTGTCTAGACAAAGTTAAAAAGTTCAAACGATTGTCAAAAACCTATTTTTCCAAGTTTAACGTATTCGGAAAAACATGCAAGTATGTCTATGAACCCTCTAGATGAATGAAAACCTAACTCGACTTTTTTGGATTGCGGAACCGCGGTCAAACCCTAGGGTTTGCTGTAGTTCCGTGGCAACATGAGTGAGACTTGGGTTTGCCCTTCTACGGCTGGTGCATAGGTATTATGGCATATTCTGAGTATTATTGAACTGTGCTCAAGTGTTAAGCTGTCGGGAAATTGTGGGACTTTGATGAATCGATCGAAAAGTTTAACGTCATCCGAAAATCATGTGATGGGATACAATATTTGGAATCCATAAATGTAGTTATGAGATAACTAGTTTGAATTTTATAAATCTAGCAGTTTAGTCTCATTTGATCGGTTGCCATGGGATTTTGATGAGATCAAAAGTCCGTCGCAATCACGTAGCGTACGCGGATACTCGCCGGGTAAACTTAATAGATAACCACGCCCCATAGCCCCGACCAAGTGACTATAGGAAACCCCGTCGCCAAAAGCATCCGTTCGGGCGCTCGCGGCAGCGGTGTTCCGCCTTAGTGCACTTCGTCAACGGTATCGGGGGGTGCGGCCGTCTACTAAAGTTTCCGACGAGCATTCGATCAGGATGTCGGGAATCTTGTTGAATTGCCCGACTAGATATTAAAAGGTGTTTTGAATATCGAGACTAAAATGCAGGGTTTATAATTGTTAGGCATGTGATGTCTAAGGAATTCATTTGGTTAGGCATGAAATCCAAAGTATGAGATATTTCGGGTTTATGATGTCTAAGATGGTTGTGGATTCCAACTGTTGTAGTTTTTCACTTTCTTTTCTGCGAACGTAAGTGTAATATGTGGTGTATCGCCGGTTTCAGTGCTATATGTCAACGATAACTGGGATACACATATTTACTTATGTTGATGACATGTGATGTTATGTGTTGCTGTGATATGTTATATTGGATCGTCGTGATTGAACAGCCGGGGTTTTTTTATGTGAGATGAGAGTTTTTCATTTTCATTCATGTAAAATTCATTGTATGTAATATTCTTTTATTGGGGCACTTCCGGGTTGCGGATGATGTCACCATTGTATATTATTTACTTTTACGCATTAGGATAGACCCAAGACGGGGAGCACAAGTAACCAGGTTCTAGGGTCCAGTGGGAGACCATCTCGAAAAGTCGAGACCGGGTCTCCTAACTCTAGAATTGGTAGGGTTGCTTGCCGCTCTCGTAGGGGTCTAGGGGTGTGGGATTGGCTATTCATCACGACCGTGGAATCCGTATTTTATACAAGCTTAAAATAAAACCCAGAAATCCTAGTATATCCAATATTTCATATGTTTTATTCTGCTGTGATATTCTATGATGTGATCATTGATTATATTCTAAGACGAATGCCTATATATTATATATATAAGATATAATTAATATTGCTGCTTTCTTTTCATATATGTTGCTTGGGAAGCATAATAAATGGGACTTCATTAATGAGATTAATGAAATAAAAGAAACCTAAAGGTGTTGTGGAATCGAATTTTCAAATACAGGTAGCTCAAGTTGTTGCTTTGCATAGCGGTGTTCCTTGTAGAACATCCAGCACCTTATTCGATAAGGAAAGAGCCGAGATCCCTTCATCGGGAGTGACCTCTTTAACGAAACTAGCAGATTCTACAAACTCGGTTCGTCTTTTGATTGCTTTTATAGTTTTTGCTTTACATGGCGGTATTCCTTGTAGAATATCTAGCACCTTATTCGATAAGAAAAGAGCCGAGATCCCTTCACCGGGAGTGACCTCTTTAGCAAAACTAGTAAAAGCCTTAAAAGCACTCCTTTTCAAAATTACTCGATTCTACGATGATATCAAGTTCATTACGCAAAGGGTTTTCTTAAAAACCTGTCGTTACCCTCCGTCATTTTAGATAAGTAATAGTTAGTATTCGTGTTGCGTTTGTTGACCTCTGTCAAGACGTAGTGTGCGGTAGCTGATTAGTGCTTATCTGCATAGCATATGATGTGATTGATTTAGGGTAGTCGTGCGACCTTGTTGACCTCTGTCAAGGGTAGTGCGGGTGGGTTTACTTCAACCAGGAAATGACAGGTTGAACTTGACTAGCAGCCTATGATTTGTTGACCTCTGTCAAGGTCGTAGGACACTTAGGGCAAAATATCATCAGGAATTTCAGGTGTTGAAATTTGCAATGAGATTGCATACCTTCTATGAGATAGTTTGATCCCGATACCCACTGTGAGTAAGAGTTACTCCTGGGAGAGTTTTACACATTACAATTAGTCGATCAAGTAGGTGTCTAGAAAGGTGTCAACGGGGTTACACCGCTGGGAAAACGAGATTTATTTTAATTAGGTCTGTGCGAAAGCACGGGGAACTTCCCTCAAAAACCCGGCACTGGCCTGGCTGAAAGATTGGCGAACTTGTAGGGTGTAATTAATCCCGGCTAGTCTTTCCTTTTAGGGTTTGAAGGAAGATTTGACTAAAACAGTGGGAGCCATCCTGATTAGATAAATTAATAACCAATCTAATCTTGCAAGAGCATACGCTGAGTGTTTTCTTCTCTCTCTCTCCAGGTAGCGACCATGTCACGCCTTAATCAAGATAATAATACGGATGTATTGACCGAACCCGCTTGTTATACTATGCTGGGGAACGTTGGTACCACTCCAACTTATAACTGTTATAAGACCGAGCAGGAAATAGGGGATTACCAGGATTCCCGTGCTGCCAAAACGAAGAAAGTGCATGCTGATGCATCTTCTTCGGGTGCGTTCATTACCAAGAACTGTTTCTCAGTTTCATTTAAGTCCTGGGTATGAGATACCAGATAAGGATCCCACAAATGTAATCTGTTACATAGGCTACAGATAGGTAGAGAACTGAGAATGGGTGATAAGTTTCAAGAGTTGGAAAAGGTGCAAGTGTTGCAGCCAAGTATGTTGGCAGTTATCACCCTGTATTACCAAATACATTGACTCTGAACAAATGTTATTAGATACCGAACATGATATACAATATCATATCAGTCTCTTTATTTAGTAAAGAAGGATATAATTTTGTATTGTTGGATAATCTTTTGAACATTTCCTATATCAAGAGTTGATCGGTTCAGGCACGTTATCTAAAAGCATATACATTCTAAATCAAACCACAGTTCTTAACGTACAAAACACACACAAGAGGAAAAGTTCAGAAATGAACGAATCCTACTTGAGGCTTTGTAGACTAGGTCATATCTATGCGACCCGACTAGCGAAGTTACATAAAGATGCATATTTAAATCAGTTTAAATTTACATTTTCTGAAACTTGCCTGTCATGTCACAAAGATAAGATGACCATAGCTCCGTTTATTGGAAACAGAGAAAGAGTTAGTAAACTTTTGGGATTGATACATGATGATGTATGTAAGTCCCCTGTCAACACATGCCAGGACCGGTTCTTTGTACTTCAATACATTCACTGATGATCTCTCAAGATTCACACATGTGTTCATGTTGAAACACAGGTCTGAAACTTTTGAGAAATTCAATGAATATAACTTAGAAGTAGAGAACCAAAATGGGTATAAGTATTATGTCCTATGATGTGATCAGGGAGGAGAATACTTGAGCACGGAATTTCTGGACTATTCTAAAGGAGAATGAGATTCTCTCTCAGCATTACTCCTCCGAATACACCACAGCACGTTGGTATAGCAGGGCGGAGCAATCATACCCTATGTGATATGGTGAGCTCTATGATGAGTACTACCGAGTTGCCTGTTTCCTTTTGGGGGTTATGCACTTGAGAAGTCGCAAACCTATTGAATAGGGTTCCAACCAAATCAGGTGCCTACCATTCCATATGTGATATGGTATGGGAAGAGCCCATCTCTTAAGGATGTTAAGATTTGGGGTTGTTCGGCCTATGTCTAAAAGAAAAATCCGGACAAGCTCGAGGCAAGATTAGTTCTGTGGAAGTTTGTTGGATATCCCAAGCATTCGCAAGGGAATATCTTCTACCACACCGAGGAACAAAAAGTGTTTTGTTTCTCATCATGCCACCTTTGGAAAAGGGAATTTCTTGTGAAGAAATTAGTGGTCGTGAGGTAGAACTGGAAGGAGTTCCAGCTATACAAACCGCAGCTGATGATTTAGTAAACCCGGAGGATTCAATAGTTTCCAACGAACCTCAGCCTCTCCGCCAATCTGGTAGGGTTCCTTATCCACCTAAAAGATACTTCGGTTTCTCTATGATAGTGAGAACAAGGATTGCATCATGAGATGATGACCCAAGTAGTTTCGAGAAGGCCATCAAGAGTGGGGACTCTGTGAGAATGGCTGGATGCTAAGCGATCTGAGATAGAATCTGTGTGCACTAACAAAGTATAGACTTTGGTTGCTATATCTGAAGGGTTAAATCCCTATCAGAAGCAAGTATATCTTGAGAAGATTACTTAGTGTACACGGAAAAGTTGAGACTTTCAAAGCTATGCTTAAGTCCATCCAGATCCTACTTGCAATTGCTACATACCATGACTACGATATCTGGCGGTTGGGTGTCATGACTGCTTTTCTAAATAATGATTTAGAATAGAGCGTCTATAAGTACACAGCTAGAGGGCTTCGTAGACAGTGGGAGCAGCGGAAACGTGTGCAAGTTGGTTTATGGGTTAAAACAGGCATCGCGGAGTTGGAACGTCTGTTTTGATGTGGTAGTCAAAGAGTTTGACTTCATCAAAATGGTAGATGAACCTTGTATATACAAAAAGGTAGTAGGGAGTATGGTGGTGATACTCGTATTGTACGTAGATGACATACTCTTGATAGGAAAGGAGTTTCCTATGCTACGCTCGGTCAATCTCCTCTTATCACAAGGATTCTCCATATAGGATCAAGGTGATACCTCATAAATCCTGGGTTTTGGATCTATGAGATAGATCTAAATGGATGTTAGGATTCTCACTAGGTCTAGTGAGATGGTAGCAATCGATCCTGAGGAGAATCACTGGATAGCTTTCAGGGTGGTAAGGTCGACTGAATGTCAGTCACAGGTATTTTCTTTACCCTCAGTAGAGGGACGGTATGTTGGAAGAGTTCCAAGCAAGATACCGTGGCATAGTAGACGATAAAGGCTGGATACATTGCTACCAAGGATGATACGAAAGAGGTAGCCTGGATGTATATTAGTTCATGAGATGAACTTCGTTCCTACCATTGTGAAACAATGGAGTTGTGGCTTTGGCCTAGGAACCTCCGTCCCATCAGAGATCCAGACATATTCTTAGGCAGTATCACCTGATCATAGAGATGGTTGATCTCCATGGAGATCGAGGTTAGGAGAGTAGACACATAGGACAACAGCGCGGATTCACTCACAAAGGCCTATTTCCCAGTAGAGACTTTTATGGGATGGTTGAGTATGGGATACTTCAACCACTGCTGATTGTTGGGTATAAGATACTACAACAGATGGCCCTAGTGCAAGTGGGAGATTGTTAGTGATATGTATGCCCTAGAGGCCATTACTGTACATACGATGTATATTGTAGTGGATGCTTGGACATATATACGGAGGACTTTCTTGCTCGACATGACAGTATGCTATCTGGTTGCTCTTTATCTTAACATGTACACTGATTGTCTCTATGTTACATGTTGATAAAGCCCTTAGGATGAGTACTTGACTACCAGGACTATGATGAAGATCATACTAGTGGGGACAGAGTAGTCACTAAGTACATCCTTCAAATGTTTCTAGTTGTAGGTGTATTGAGACAGGGCATCGATATACCAGAGTAGACTAGCGTATAGCTTCTCGACACATATAGATGGACGATGGATGATCCCATATCCATTGGTGTTTGGCATTAGAGATAGTATACGGGTGCTCAGTGGAGACTGGGTACACTGGAAGGACTCGCCGAGAACTCCCAGATGGTATTATACCTAACGTCAGATTGCAGTTCTCTGGTGACACTGGTACAGGTTAGTCTGTAGACCCGAGATCGTCATAGAGTCTTATGTGATTCCCACTGTGCTTTGATTTCCACCTTACCACGTTCAAGAGAACGTGTAAAACGGTGGCATTTGGGTAGCAGTAGGTGATGATCACATCAGTCACCCACAAGCCGTCAGCGGTACTAGCTAGACGTATCGGCTACCCAGGTATTGAGCGCTTAGAAGATAAACAAGCAAGCGTGTCCAAGCTCCCATGAAGCCTATAAGTAACACTTACCGTATAGTACGGTCTCTTCGTCTGATATGTCGCATATCGAGTCTAGGGGTGGTAACGTCAGACCCCAGTAACTTGATAAGTCATGCCGATGTATGGCTCATAACGATTCGAGAAACTATTGATAACACTTATCAGTAAATCTCAACAACAGCCCTGGTTAGGGACTTCCAGTTATAGCCAATCGAGCATAGTGCAACATCAACTCCCAATACCGGGAGAGACGAAACCTCTCCTATTGCTCATTGCCTCTATGTGACTCAGTGGAGACTGGGTACACTGGACGGACTCGCCGAGAACTCCCAGATGGTATTATACCCAACGTCAGATGGCAGTTCTCTGGTGACACTGGTACAGGTTAGTTTATAGACCCCAGATCGCCATAGAGTCTTGTGTGATTCCCACTGTGCTTTGATTTCCACCATACCACGTTCAAGAGAACGTGCAAAACGGTGGCTTTTAGGTACAGTCCCGAATCACATGGAGGTAATGAGCGATAGGAGGGGTTTCGTCTCTCCCGGTATTGGGAGTTAATGTTGTGCTGTGCTCGATTGTCTATAACAGGAAGTCCTTGGCCACGGCTGCTTCAGAGATATACTGGTAAGTGTTATCAATAGTTTCTCGACCCGTTATGAGCCTCATATCGACATGACTTATCGAGTTACTGGGGTCTGACGTTTACCACCCCTAGACGAGATATGCGACATATCAGACGAAGAGACCGGACTGTACGGTAGTGTTACTGATTGGATTCGCAGGAGTGTGAGCAGGCTTTCTTGTTGATCTTCTAATCGCTCAATACCCGGGTGGCCGTTACGTTTAGCAGACCGCTTGCGGCTTGTAGGTGTTTGATATGATCATCACCTACTGCTGGCGTATTGACGAGTCTTTAGAGTCCTATACAGGAGTTTCCTGGCTCAAGCGAAACGGAGTAGGAGAACATATGTGATATGTGCGGGACCGGGATTAATGCGATATGTGATACCGCATTCTATTCTCGCGATGTGTGACATGGATGGTTATATGTGATATAGCCGGGTTATCGGATCAAGTGTTGATTCGATAAGATGTTACATTATGATATTCGTCGGTTATATGTGATATAGCCAGATTATTAAATCAAGTGTTGATTTAATAATTTAATGTATAATTATATATTTTATATATTACATTACATTAACTAATATTAGCTAACTTATGATTTCTTTTCTCCTTTTGGATACATTGATATATATGTGATATATGTTAAATGTATCATGCATGGTTAAAAATGCAACTAGGGTTATGAGACTTGAACCATGCTAGGGTTAAGATTAGGGTTTTATATTTATCATTAAGTTATCCAAATTGTGGATTTTATCATGGTTGATATTTGTTGAAACTTTGTAGATGCTTGTAAGCATCTTTGACTTTGTCCACTCTTTCATCTAGCTTAGGATATTTGTTTAATCCAACCCTTTAACCCTTTGCCATGGTTAACTCTCTACAAGGGTTAAGCATGACATGCTTAACCCTGGGTTGCATTTCTAACCATACACAATAATTCATTTGATGAGTAAGTTCTTCTTCTTCTTCTTCTTCTTCTTCCTCAATGCTTTCTAGCTTCAATGGAGTTGATAGAAAAAGTGTGAGAAAATGAAATCTAATGTGAGCAAACTTCCCACTTCATCATCCTCTACTACTTTCCATTTAGTATAGGGTGTTTGCTTCACTAATTCCATGATTAGTGAAGAAATAGCTTGGGTTAGTGTCTCCTCGACGTAGATCATCTTCAGCCTCGAAGACTTCGAAGCAAGCATGTTCGTTTCTTCATCGGAGCCTCTCTAGAGTCCGGGACTTCTTGATGGCAGCGAAGGGACTATTACATGGAGCTATTGAAGTGAAGGACCGGTCTACAAAGGTTGTATTTCTTGCTCACTTAGGATGTAAAGTGTTTACATATGTTATTCCGTCGATTTCTAGTTAACGATTCTTAGTTAGGGTTAGCTAAAACGGAAATTTTTTGAATTTGGCATGGACGATGCCTCCCGAAACCTTGCTGCCGTCTTAGGCAACCCTACATCTACATGTTAAGATAAAGGCAACCAGATAGCATACTATTATGTCGAGCAAGAAAGTCCTCCATATATATGTCCAAGCATCCACTATATTATACAATAATGGTCTCTAGGGCATACATATCACTAACAAAAAGTGTATGTTAGAACCACTACAGGGTTTTACTAGCATCAAGCATGCCATTTTGAAAAATTTCAGGGTGCTAATCAGCACTAACCAAGATCTTAAATTAGATGATTAAGGTTTAACTATGATATCATAAAAACTAGCTAAGGGAAAGGTGGATACAACTTTTGTAGACCATGTCCTTCTCTTCTCAAGCTCTAGGTTGTAGTCCACACGACTCCACTAGGCTCCACTTGAATGTTGAACGAACTTGCTTCAATGACCTACGTGCTGAAGATGATCCACCCGAAGTCCGCTAATCAAAGCTATCACTTCACTAAACTCTTTAGTGAAATAAATACACTACATCAAAGTGCTAATCTAGTGTAGGATGGTGAAGTAGGGGATTTGTTTGCTCACCAGGGTTCTCACAAGCTCAAGATTTCACAACTCATCACACATGAGCTCAAGAAAAGAAAATGAACTAAGTCATGTGAAGAATGGCTTGACCCTTTCACTTATTGAAGCATCCAATATCCATCAATATAGAATAGTAACCATGCTTCAATAGTATAGGATGATGAATAAAAAATTCATCAAGCCATACTTTACACCATGCCACAAAAGTCTCCTCATTTTTCCACCTCTTTTTGTATTTTCTAAAAATAGAAAATCCATGCCATGCTTCATATAATATATATATATATATATATATATATATTAATATGTATATTATGAAGAATAATTAATGAGCTAATAATATTAGTCAATATACAATTATATCAAATATAAACATATATCATATTATTAAATCAACACTTGATTTAATAATCCGGTTATATCACATATAACCGACAAATATCATTTATCTGTATATCACATTATCAAATCAACACTTGATTCAATAATCCGGTTATATCACATATGTTGGCTATAGCGCCCTCAAGTCAATTATTGAACCGTGGGCACGCGATTGTGATGATTGAGGGAGGACCGATATCGGTAGAACAGTCTTACTCGAGATGATAGTTTGCTATCTGGTTTGTCTTTATCATCATGTACAGTATTAGGTGGCATTACAAATCACTATTACATATTGATAGAGCCCATAGGATTCTTGCTTGACTACCAGCATTATGATGGTGATCATATACGTGGGAGCTGGGTGGTCTATAGGCACATCCTTAAATGTCCCTAGTTGTGGGAGTATCGAGACTGGGCATCAGTACTCCACAGTAGACTAATGTATACTTATCAAGACCCCGACGAGAGGAGGTGGCCGGCCTCACAAGCCATTGGTGTCAGTTAGTCACCTAAGATAGTATACAGGTGCTCATTGGGTTATGAGTACACTGGACGGACTCGCCGGAAACATGCTAGTTGGTATTAGACCTATTATCAGATAGCAGTTCCCAGGTGACATATGTACAGGTTAGTCTGTCGACCTGAGATCATCATTTATCTCGTGTGAGTTCCCACTGTACTTTGATTACTACCCTACCACTGTTCAAAGGAGTCGTGCAAACAAGTTTTAGTTGGGTACAGTCCCGAGCCACATGGAGGCAGTGAGCGGAGTTCAAAAAGTACCCAGAACATGCCACAGCTCTTATGAACCATCCGTAGAAGGGTCAACCAATGCCTCACCTGTGGCACCGCTGAATTACCACAAACCCTAGGGTTTGATGGCGGTTCTGACGATCACAGAATCGAGTTAGGGTTTCGTTCTTCTAGAGGGTCTACATAATCGCTTGCAAGATTTTCTGAAAATTTTAATCTCGGAAAAATCCAACTCTTGGAAAATTTCAGCGAAGGAAAAATTGGGTTATTGATATCCGTACGAACTTTTTAACGTCGTATAAATAACTAGAATACATGTTAGAATTACGATTACGAAACAGTCCGAATTGCTTTTGCAGAAAGTTAACATCACATGAAAATTTAGCAAAAACAAACAACACCTGAAACACCAAAACCCGGATCCTGGAACACACAAGAAATTTGAAGCCAAAATTCCCTACTTGGGCCGAGGTGGCCGGTTTTTGTGCCTATGTGGCCGGCCATAACATGCCCAAATTTCTTCAATTTTCTTCTATGTTCATGATATATCTCATATAACATTCTGCAGTTGTTTAAAAAAATTTTGAAGACTTTTTAAAATCGACAGAAACCATGTTTTCGTGTTTCAAGTTTCAGAGTCGTTTCGGTTTCGTAATCCAAGCAAATATCGTCTAATTTTCTAGCATGTCTCTGATACCATTGCATGTCAGGCAGCCACTATTGGATATAGTGCCCTCAAAGTCAATTATTGGATCGCAGGAACGTGATTGCAATGATTGAGGGAGGACCTAAACCGGTAGGACAGTCTTACTCAAGATAATAGTATGCTATCTGGTTTATCTTTATCATCGTGTACATACTTTAGGTGATATTACATATCATTATTACACGCTGATAGAGCCCTTAGGATGCTTTCTTGACTACCAGCAGTATGATGGCGATCATATACGTGAGAGTTGGGTAGTCTATAAGCACATCCTTAAAGTGGTCCCTAGTCGTGGGAGTTTCGAGACTGGGCATCGATACTCCACCAGTAGACTAATGTATACAGTCGAGACCCCGACGAGGGGCGGTGGCCGGTCTCACAACCATTGGTGTCAGTTGGATAACCTAAGATGTATACAGGTGCTCATTGGGTTATGAGTACACCGGGCCGGACTCGCCGGGAACATGCTGGTTGGTATTATACCTGACGTCAGATAGCAGTTCCCTGGTGACATGTGTACAGGTTAGTTCATCGACCTGAGATCGTCATTTTTCCCGTGTGAGTTCCCACTGTGCTTTAATTACTACCCTACCACGGCTCAAAGGAGTCGTGCAAACAGGTTTTAGTTGGGTACAGTCCCGAGCCACATGGAGGCAATGAGCGGATCGGCAGAGGTTTCGTCTCTCCCGGTATTGGGGGTGAGATCGCGCTGTGTCTAGGAGAGCCATTACACGAAGTCCTTGGCCAATGCAGGAGATTTACTAGTAGGTATTCCAGTAGTATCTCAGGGTGTTCTGGGTTACACTCCGACACGACTTGTACCGCTTTTGGGGGTCTGACTTTTACCAACCCCGTAGGCCCGACATGCAATAATCATAGACGAATGGACCGTACTGTATGGATATTGTCACTGACAGGCTCTGTAGGGTGTCTGGATGAGTTCGCTTATCAGCCTACCTTTTGGTCAATATCTGGTAGCCCGTTACGTACAGCTAGTACCACTGACGTTCTAGTGGTTAAATACACAGCCAGTGTATTGACGAGTCTTTAGAGTCCCCCACAGACAGTTTCTCAAGTTTCGGGCGAAACGTTGTAGAGGCCGTATGGTATTATGGTAGAGTTCGATCATATACGTGCAGTCGTGCACGGATCATGATCGGACGGATCATACTAGTGGGCTTTGGTTTAAACCGGATCCTAGTATTAGATTTGTTAGGTTACTTTAGTCTCATCGCATTTGCATTCAGTCGGAATGCGAATGCAGGTATGTATATACAGGTGAGGGGTATCCTTGTGATCCGTCACGAGTTTACTTTAGTAGATGCCATTCTCTTTTTATTGTTGCAAACATTTGGATTAATATTTGCAAATGGAAATTGTGAACTCAAAGCATGATTAGGAGAATTAATTGTGACACATGCACAAGTGATGACTCATGGTCTCTTTTCTTGTGCTATGTCAATTTATTTGATTGATTATTATGTTGATATGATGCTTGGAGAGAGAGAGGGCAGCCATGTTAGGCTTAGGGTTGCTCTTGATTTATTCTAGCACTCTCATTTTTCTTCATCTCAACATAATTACAAAAGCTCTTCTTCTCTTTTCTTCTCTTGAGCTCACAAGTTCCTTATCCATGGCTTCTTCTTCTACCTCCACACTACCCATCTCATATGTTGAGAATCCTAGAGTGTCAAGAGACAAAGTTATCACACACATTTTCTACTTCACCTTGGACATGTCGGCTAGCAAACTTCATGTCCAAGTTGCTTCGGTTCGAAGCGGGAGCCCGTAAAAGGATTCATCGACGTGGTGCCCTTTCCGACGAGGAGATTGGAGATCGAGCAAGATCGGAGATGCCACAAGGAGCTAAAGATGGTGGCTAAAGACCGAAGGACACGGATCGATCGGTATAACTTTTTTAACCCTCTTTAGATTGCTAGCTTAATGTTAATGGTTCGATCCAGGATTAAAGTCTGCGTTAGCGCCAGTTTCAAGTTTAGAAAAAGTTTTTGTTTCCGCATTTTGGCCTCGGATTGATGGCCGAGGCGCTACCGTAGAATTACATGGTATCAGAGACACGCCATTAACCATAGCTAGCTTGTTTTAGACAATGTTAATTTATCGAAACCGAAACGAAACCCAAACACTGCCACTGCTGTCATGCTCTCTGTTAATTTTAAAAAGTGTTCAGAAAATTTTTTAAACAAGTGCAGAAGAACACTCCTGAGACCAAAAGTCCACAGCCCAAAAACGAGCCCCACCCCTCGGACCAAAACCGGCCACCAAGCCAAAAATTCCGGCTAGGCCGGCCCATTTAGTGCATTTGGGCTACTGTCTGGTCTCTGGGAAGTTGGTGTAGTGGTATTGTTTGTTCGGCCCAATTTGGATATGGTTTTATCAGTTTTTCTGGGCTATTCGGGGGTTATTTCGGATTCGATATTTTATAATATTGTTTAAAGTTTACAGTGCATTACATTATATCTGTGACCGTGAATGTCATTTGATTTGTAAATCTTGTCTAATCGCTATAGCCCTTTTAGACGGATTTGCGAACGTGACATTCACGTTGATATTCTGTGTTGTGCTGTGATGTTGCGGATTTGTCGTGGTGGATAGCCTGGATGCAATGGTAGTATAGTTTGGTTATATTTGTACATTTGATATTGCGGGGTGAGCGTCAGACATGTGGACTGCCGTCACTGCCTGTTTGTATATTATTCTTTTGGGGCACGACCGGGTTGAGGTCGATATACCCGTTGTATATATTTTTATTTTCTGTACTAGGATTACCCCGCGGTGGAGTGTACGGATAGCCGGGTTCTAGAGGGCAACGAGCCCGCATCTCATGGCTTTGAGACGGAGGGGGCTTGACTCTAGAATTGGCGGGTTATTCACCGTACTCGTAGGGGGTATAGGTTGACCCAAGGAGGGGTGCTCAAGTTACCGGATTCTGCGAAGTGTTGGGTGGTCCATTCACTTTGTTGAAGGGGGCTGTCTCGCTTCAGGTTTTGGCGGGTAACTTGCCGCACCCGTAGGGGTCTAGATTTTCATTGCACAGGCTATCCACACGACCAGGGGAATGTCAGGTTTCACTTACGTCTCAAAGGAAACCCGGGGATCCCAGATTATCTATATCGTTGTGTGATACTTATTACATTTCTGTGATGTTGCATTTATCATGCCATGAGCGATTATTATATATTGATATATATATATATATATACTAGTAGATGTTGTATATGTTTTCCATCCGCGCTAGTCCAGTCCCCGATCTCAATGTGGTCACGGCACTCACATTATGGTTCTGTTGTTCAAGAGCAACATGTGCATTATGTGGGTGACCGGGATTTGGGAGTGGTTGGGACGGGAGCTTCCCCTTCTCTCGCTCGCTTAAGGCCGCGTTCAGCTGTGCAATCTGGGCCTCGATTGTCTTGATGCTTTGCCCGTGTGCGGCAGTGTGTTACACTAAGGATTGAATGGAAGACTGGATGTTGGCGGTGGATTGAGTCGATTGTTTAACGAACGCCTCCAGACTTCGCTCGAGCGAGGAAACCTTATCGTTGTTTGACGGAACAAAGTTGTTTGGTGGAAAAGAATTGTTGGGTGCAAAGTTGTTCGTCTGATTCTGAAAAGGTTGGGGTTGGAAAGGCTGCTGATATTGATGTTGAGTTTATTGTTGCGCTTGTTGTTGCGGTGGAGGGGCCCTTTGGAAATTGTTGCCTTGGAATTGATTCTGATTCTGATTCCAGGCGAAATTGGGATGGTTCCTCCAACCGGGATTGTAGGTGGAAGAGTATGGATCATTCCTCGGTCTTTGCTGGAATGCAGCATTAACCTGATCCTGTCCTTGCAATGGTGGATTGTAAGGACACTCTTCGGTCAAGTGAGAAGGATCGGAACAACAAGCGCAGATGGTACGAAGGGGGAGAACAGGGGCAGGGGCAGGAGAAGAAAATTTGCTCTCTATCGCTTCAAGCTTTCTTGTTATTGCAGCCATTTCAGCTTTCATCGCAATAGAGACATCAAGTTGGTGAATTCCTACCTTAGACTAACCGGTAGAAGTGGAGGTAGAAGAAGAAGAAGTCGGTCTGGTGCTCTCCCATTGTAGCGTTTGCTCCGCAAGGTCGTCAAAGAACTGCCACGCTTCCTCGTCAGATTTCGATAGGAAGTGGCCCTGACAGATGGTTTCCAACAACTGCTTCGTTGCTGGGTTCAGGCCCTCGTATAAGGTTTGGCAGAGTTGCCATTTCTCTATACCGTGGTGGGGACACTGAACAAGAAGGTCTTTGTATCGGTCAAAGCACTTCCAGAAGGGTTCAGAAGGAAGCTGAGAGAATTGGTTGATTTCATTTCGAATCCTTGCGGTTTTATGATTCGGATAAAATTTCTTTAGAAACGCTTTAACAAACTCGTCCCAGCTGGTGATTGAGTGGGAAGCGGTGCTATACAGCCATTTTTCAGCAAGATCGCATAGAGTGAACGGAATGACCCGTAGACGTATAGCATCGTCCGACAGCTGGGTGGTTTTCATCATGGCACAGACCTTTTGAAATTTGTTGATGAAGATATAGGCATCTTCAGATTCAAGCCCATGAAAACGTGGAAGCATGTTGATGAAGTGGGGCTTAATTTCAAAGTTGTCCCCATTGGCCGGAGGAAGAGAAAGGCAGGTGGGAAGTGCAGAACGGGTGGGATAGAAACGATCCTGGAGCGCGATTCGCTGCGGCGCTACAACAGGCGGTGGTGGTGGGTTATTGGTCTCCGTAGGAGGTGGAGCCAATCCAGGGGTAGTCAAAGAGATGTTCGGATTAAATCCTGATATCGCGGAAGAAGAGGTTGGTGAAGGTGAAGGTGAAGATGTATGAACAGAATTCCGGTCAACGTCGGAGTTGGCCGGTAAAGGAAGGGGTGAAAGAGGAGTGGACGGAGTATCGACTTCGGAGTCGATCGCGTAGTCGGTAGCGACTAACGTAACGCGGACTAGACGGGCGCTAGTGTCCCGAGTCCAAGTGGACATACACTAAACGAGTTTAGTATAGTCAAGCGGAGAAGGTGAGGGTAAGAAAACGTCAATGGAGAAAGGTGATGGGTGGTGGGTAAAAAATGGATTTGGCGACAAAGGGCAAGTTTTTATAAAAGTTTTTGATTTTTTCTTCTTTTTTTTTTGTTTTTAGAAAGAGATTTACAGAAATATGTACGGAAATACGGCTTAAGTAATCACAAACAAGATATGCACAATCACACATAGATCTAGGGTAACCTAGGTCTACTAGACCTGCTCCTGAACTTGATTGTCGAAGTTAAACAGTGTCGAGAACGGGCTTAAAAATACACTGATCACGAGGCCAGGTAAGTGCAGAGATAAGGGGAGGTTGTCCAACGCTTTCGCGAAGTTCCTTAATTAAATAACCCTTTCTCTTTTGGCGGTTGCGCCGTTAACACTTTCCTAGACACCCCGTAAACAATATACCGTTAAGCGAGGTTCTAAACACGGTTTATCTTCTCCTAATGAGCGCGAAGTCCTTAGGGCTGAAGTCTAGTATTTTTTTTAATTTACAATGGACAATGCATATGCTTTTGTGATTTTTGGGGTCCTGGGAAGGGTGATGAAATCCCCACCCAATCTGGATTGGTTTCAAGCCCCTTAAGTCCGTATTAAAGAATGCAAAGCGGTAACAAATCAACTGCAAACAATTTTTTATTTGCGGCGCAAAGAATCCTGCACAAGAATAGTTTATTGGAAGGGGGAGAAGAGTTTGCGCAAAGAAATCTGCAGAAAACACAGTTTATTGGAGTTCAGAGGAGTGGAGAGGAGAACAGGGACTTACAGAGAGATTTTGGGGCTCTGAAGCCACCAAGTGGCCGCGGATCCGCGGCCAAACACGTGCTAAGGCCGCGGTTCCACGGCTATGTGGAGGGATTGGGCTGCCAAATTTTCTGGGTGTGCTGCTGTGGTTGTCCCCTGCTTGTCTGGATTTGCTGAATCTTGATTTTCTCACTGTATCTACTCCAGATTTTTACAGTACACCTTTTGCTTCGTTTCAATCCGTCGCGGTGTAGCCGCGAAATGTGGGTCTATCTTCCCCCGTCTTTGGCACTGAACTTGAATTTTGGATTATCCCACTTCTTTTGCACTGAAGTCGAATTCCGTATTTTCCTGCACACTTGCACAAAAGCTAATCAAAAACAACAAGATGGTTTTTTACAAAGTATATTTTTTTGTTTTGTTTTTCGGTTATATTCACAAGTTAACCCGAAATTACACAAGGAAATAAACTACCGTCTCCCCGGCAACGGCGCCATTTGATTGGTAGGGATTCTGCGTGTTCAAGTTTTAGTTAATTACCGCAATCAAGACGGTTTCGCTTGTAGCTAGCCGATTGAGTACGGGTCGTCCGCAGGGAGATGGGAATCTCTTTCTATGTGCTTTAACGAGTTAAGTCCAGTTTTTCAGATTTTGTTGTGATTAGTTAAGCGGTAAAATGATATATAAAGAGAGCTTGTTAGGGTTAGGATTAGGTTAGTTTGAGTTAGGAGTCTCCATATCTTTCGTTGCCCCTCATAATATCGGTGTTACGGTAATCGGCAACAACGGGGATTAGCACGACTAGGAAGGAACTTGCGAGTATAAGCTAGGCTTTCCAACGCATAAGTTCTTCCTTTTGGTGCTTGTCCGTCCGTTCTTGGCTCTTAGCCATAACCTCCGGTTAATTCAACCACAACCGGTCTCACTACGGAATCACCGCTATCATGTAGGACAGGGTGCCGTAAGGAGCGGATTGTGGTTCAATTAACGGGAGTCAAATTAAGCTGTTGGGCAAGGAAAGAGTGAGAGAGATTTCCTTCTCTCAAACTTCCCTTATCCTACCCTAACAAGTATGAAACTACTCACACATCATGATACGAAAAAAATAAAACAAAACAAAAGAGGAAGATAGAAAGAAAGAGATTAGAAGATAACAACTAGCTATTTGCGACCTCACCTTGGCGAGGATCGAGCGTAAGCATCATAGTCATTTTAAGGATAAAGAAAAAGAGAGAAGAAAGAAACAACACGAAATAACAACAACTAGTTAACAAATGAAAATTACAACAATTATAGAAAGAACAAGATAAGCATGAAAATAAAATGAACTTCTTTATTCACCATTCTTCACTCACAAAGCTCACTACAAGTTTTAATGGAGAAGAGATGAGAAGAAGAAGAACATGTATTCTAAAACCTAGAAAAAGAATACAAGATTATGGACCCTTTCCTTCACAAAGTTCTGGGCTATTTATAGGCTGAAAAATGAAAACCTAGGGCAACCACCAGAACCCAAATGAAAATACAATTCTACCCCTGAAAACTCTCTGTCTGCCGCCACCATAAGGCCGCGGATCCGCGGCCTAAGCATGCTTAGGCCGCAGATCCGCGGCCTAATAGAGGAGTTGGCTCCCCAATTTTCTTGTGCTTCCCTGGTTTGATGTCCCCTTTATTCTGGTATATGTATTTTCTGGAAATTTCTTCACAATTTTTCCAGAATTTCTGTTGACCAAAAGGGTGATTGGATGTGTTGTCTTTTGTCATGATTTTCTTGAGCTCCGCGTAGATTTCTTGGATCTTGTGCTGCCATTGAGCCTTGTGCATGAAAACGACATTGATTTGCCATTTTGTCTTCCTAAACTGGTATCTGCCAACATACGGATGAAGAGCGGAGACCGTGTTTTCTCAGTGGTTGGCAGGAACCCGGATTTTGTCGTGTTTTCCATGAATTTCACCGTTTTTAGAACCGAGAACCTGTATCCTGCAATTGACTAGCAAACACGGCTCAAGAGTATCTACCGATATGCAATGTGACAAAAATTGGGCGGTATGAAAATGCAAAAATCTGATATGAACAGGGACCCAGTGGCGAATGCGGATGGCATATACGTACATCATATTTTCGTTCTTTGTAGTATGATCAATTGATAGGACTGCATTGATTCGGATCAATGCAAGATAAACAAACATGTTTGATGTTGTTGGAACATTTTTCAAAAAGCTGTTATTACAAGGAAGTTTTCTTTTGTTTTGCATAGGGGTATTCGGTTATGAATATCCAGCACCTCAGTCGACGAGGCAAGGGCCGAGATCCCTTCACCGGGAGTGACCCCTTGGGCAGAAGTTTGCGTCAGGGTAATAACTTCACTATAGTCGATTACTTTTTGCTTTGCATCACAGTATTCAGTTAGAATGCACCTCATTCTACAGGGAAAGAGCCAAGATCCCTTCACCGGGAGTGGCCTCTTTAGCAAAGGTTTTCGGCACTATATTTATAAAAAGCTATCTGGTTCCTTCAACAATATCAAGTTCATTACGTTAAAGGTTTTTCGCCAAAAACCATTCGTAGCCCTCCGTCATTTCAGAAAGGTAGCACTTAGTATTCATGCTATGTATGTTGGCCGTCGTCAAGGCACAGTTTATGGTAGCTATTTGTTACTTTTCTGCCGCATAGATAGATGTGTTAGTTTGGGACAGTCGTACTACTATTTTGTCCTTCGTCAAGGGTATGTATGGGTGGGTTCAAATTAACCTGGATAATGACGGGTAGAACTTGACATGTGACTTATGATATGTTGGCCTTCGTCAAGGTCATAAGAGCATGGGGTAAAAATCATATCGGGAGTTTCTAAAGAAACTGAAACTTGCCAGGCATGCGCATACCCTCTGGAGTGTGATAACATGAGTGGATTCCATCACGTTATCATGCGATAATAGTTGGATCCCGATTCCCACTGATGAGTTGGTTTACTCCTCGGGTGATCCCGACTAATTCTTCTTTCAGGTTTGGAGGAGAATTTGAGGTTACAGTGGGAGGTTTCCTGATTAGATAAAGTGATAACCATTCTGATCTAAGTTAGAGTGCACGCAGAGTGTTTCTTTTCTCTCTCTCTCTCTCTTTGGCAGCGACCATGGCCCGACCCTAGACTATGACTCAGTGACCAAGTTAACCGAACTTTCTTATAACACTGGCTTTTGGATTGTCAGAGTTGCATACCTCATTGCCACTCATACTTTTACCCTTTTCTCCAGAACACCCTGTATTACTACGAACATCCACTTCCATTGGATAAAACCATCGTATGGTTATATACAAACTCGAAGGAACTTGTTCCAGATTCGAGGATGGTTTCCAGTTCTGGAGAAAATGAATAGGACTATTCAGTTGTCTTTTCCTTTTACCTTCTCTCAGGTTGCGATGGCTCCTAAGATTAGGAGAAGAGTACACCTATTACGCTTATTGGATAGTCTTCTTCCAAACCATAGGCAGGTGCCGAAAGGTAGGGAATGAAGAAAACCATTTAGCCTAAGTTAGGTGCATAAAAGGTAATAAGTAAAGACAAATAAAGGGATTAGAAAGAGGGAAAAATAAATTGCGACTGCTGTTCACGACCAAACCAAGTATTTCATCGCCACTCCTACTTCACCTTTGTATTTCTCCATAACACTCCGTATCACTACGAAGATCCACAGTTATTTGGATAATCCATCGTATGGTTATATACGAACTCGAAGGAACTTATTCTAGTTCGGGGATGGATTCTGGTTCAGGAGAAATAGGAATAAGGTTTATTCAATTGTCTTTTATCTTTACCTTCTCTCGCGTTGCGAGTGCTCCTAGGATTAGAAAAGTACACCCGTTATGCTTATTGGATAGTCTTCTTCCCAACCATAGGATGGTGCCGAACGGTAGGGAAGGAAGAAAACCATTTGGCCTAAAGGTGGTGTACAGAAGGTAATGACTAAAGACATATAAAGGGATTTGGAGAGATGGCAAAGAAATATACGGTTACAGTTGTGAATCTGGTAATGGAAGAGGCATTGCTAGGAATACCAGGATACCCTTTCGAAACATTTTCATATTTCAGTTTCACTGTGTATTGTTAATAGAAAACTGATTTCCCAATTAGACCCTTGCTCCAGGGTATGTATTTACCAGGTATGATTCTCACATCTGTATGGTTTTACAGATGATGAGTAGGAGTAAGTTATTGGGAATTAGGTGATCATCCTCATTATATCGGGATTCGTTGTAATTGGTGATATTTGAGGAAATCGCCTGGGTTTTTGCCGGACGGAAAATATTCGGTTTTGAATATCCGTTGTTATGCACCAATTTCAAACTGATATATTTGTACGTTTATTTTTATAAAGTGAGATATAAGTTTTTGAAATTATGTCCATGACATTTACCTATATCAGTTGATGGTTAGGTATGGAGCATTCAACAGCGGTGTAATTCTTCATAACCATAGTACAGTTTTCAACCTACGACGCACAGGGTTTGAGTTATTCAACTCAGGGGACTTATACAAAGCATTGTATATTGTCCAGTGTCCATTAAGACAGAGGGGTTGGTCCTCGTACTATATTCTGTTTACTTGTGACTTCTCTAGTTTTTAAACAAGTGTTTTGTAGAAATGCAAGGTCTATGTTTTGAGACGTTATAGGTATAAGAATAAATTAGAGAACCGGGTGTTGCAAGTATCAGGATTCTTCAAGGTGATCGAAGATATAGATACTTGTATTCGGTATTCAGTTGATAGTAATGGTTTTGAGAAACTTGTTTCTCTTTCAGGTTACTTATATCTGGATGCATTCCTAAGTTGAGTAACGCTGATCGGCCTCCTTCCATTTAGTTGACATGCACTGGAGACAGCTGCATGATTTGAATCTGGTTCCAATTAAATTAGTGCCTCTGTTTCTATATTGGATATAGAATAGTTCATATCTTAACAATGTTAAGGTACAGGGAGTTGTCCGGCTTTTGCTTAAAACCAGATTCTGGATAACTCAAGGCGCGTTTCTGTAATGGCTGTTTGTGGGTTAACCCGGGCTATGACGAGGGTTGACTTTCTACCATCTGGAAGATCAATAGTGATATTGTTCTTGACTCACCACAGTTTTAGGAAAATGGATTTTTTCAATTTTTTCAGAAAACAGCAGTGGGAGTATGGTAGAACTGGAAGTGATTCCAGAACCGCAAACGATTACTGAAAATTTAATAGGACCTAAAGATTCAATATGGATTGTCATTCCATTAGCCACTCCGCAAATATGGTGGGTAACCTCAAGCACCCGAAAGGTACTCCGGTATCCTCAAAGACGGTGACAGGGAGGTTCTTGTTTACCCAGACTTGACACTACTGTTGTTCTAGACTATGAGACCCGGCAGGAGGATGAATATAGCGTCGTTCTAAACTAGCTTTAGAAGTGCACGTATATATGACTCTGTCAGAGGATTGTCGTAGTCAGTGGGAGCAGCGGAAGTATAGTGGAAAAGTAGCTTATGTCTATTTATGGACTAAAGCAGATATAGCGGAGATAAATCATCTATTTTTGATGTGACAGTCATAGGTTTGACTTCATCAGAATAGGGGATGGATCTGTTAAGAAGGTAGTAGGGTGTGATGTCCTAGTATATGGATGACATACACATAGTAGGAAGTGAAATTCCTATACTACGATCGGTTATACTTTGGTTGTCACACAGTGGTTTCTCCACATAGGGCTTGGATATAATATAAGACATTCTGGTTACTAGATCTATGGTTTTAGATCTAGATTTGGGTAGTGTCCCAATCTGGGTACTAAGACAGTATTCTAAAGGTATTTAGAATGGACGATTCCTAGCATGGTGGTGTACCTGCAGGTGATGTAGTCACCCTCTCTAAAGGTGTCTTACAGACTAATGGGGAGAAGGATGTGCATGATTGACATACCACTTGATTAGGCAATTGAGTCATGAGATGTCAAGTACCACACCAGATGTTATTTTTGCACTAGATGTAATAAGTTTATATTAATCTAATCCTGGAGAAACAATCGGATGCAGTTTTAGAACATAAGTGGATGTTCAAGGGATCTGATAACGGCAGCCTCCTTCGAGAGACAGTTATCATTCCAGGCTTCCAAGGTGACAAGGATGACAGAGTGACTATCAGAGTTATAGTTTTCCCTCTGACGAGGGGCAGTATTTTGGACAGGTGGTCCAAGCGGATACTGAAGGAGGCATGGTGCAGAATACTGATCAAATTCAGTTGACAATACAGTCTAAGAAGTTTGGATTTGGAGTTCATTTATGAACTAGGTCCCATCAGATATCCAGACATATTCTAAGAAAGGTATTGCTCATTTCGGGAGATGGATTTCTCCACGAAGTTGAGATAAAGAGAGACATAGAAAGAAACATCAGGGCGGATCCACACACTGAGGCTATTCCTCGAACGCAATAGTTTCACAAACGGGCTTTGTGAGACTGATCAGTAGAGGAGTTGGGTGTTCGGTATCACACGGGCTGTGAGTATGCGACATCGCAATAATTAGCCTTGAGTGCAAGTGGGAGATTGTTGGATATAGTGCCCTCAAAGTCAATTATTGGATCGCAGGCACGTGATTGCAATGATTGAGGGAGGACCTATGCCGGTAGGACAGTCTTACTCAAGATGATAGTATGCTATCTGGTTTAGCTTTATCATCGTGTACATGCTTTAGGTGATATTACAGATCACTATTACACGTTGATAGAGCCCTTAGGATGCTTGCTTGACTACCAGCGGTATGATGGCGATCATATACGTGAGAGTTGGGTAGTCTATAAGCACATCCTTAAAGTGGTCCCTAGCCGTGGGAGATTCGAGAGTGGGCATCGATACTCCACCAGTAGACTAGTGTATACAGTTGAGACCCCGACGAGGGGCAGTAGCCGGTCTCACAAGCCATTGGTGTCAGTTGGATCACCTAAGATGTATACAGGTGCTCATTGGGTTATGAGCACACCGGACAGGACTCGCCGGGAACATGCTAGTTGGTATTATACCTAAGGTCAGATAGCAGTTCCCTGGTGACATGTGTACAGGTTAGTTCATCGACCTGAGATCGTCATTTGTCTCTTGTGAGTTCCTACTGTGCTTTGATTACTACCCTACCACGGCACAAAGGAGTCGTGCAAATAGGTTTTTGTTGGGTACAGTCCCGAGCCACATGGAGGCAGTGAGCGGATCGGCTGGGGTTTCGTCTCTCCCGGTATTGGGGATGAGATCGCACTGTGTCTAGGAGAGCCATTACACGAAGTCCTTGCCCAAGGCAGGAGATTTACTGGTAGGTATTCCAGTAGTATCTCAGGGTGTTCTGGGCTACACTCCGACATGACTTGTACCGCTTTTGGGAGTCTTACTTTTACCAACCCCCTAGGCCACACATGTGATACTCATAGACGAATGGACCGAACTGTACGGATAATGTCACTGACAGGCTCAGTAGGGTGTCTGGATGAGTTCGCTTATCAGCCTCCCTTTTGGTCAATAACTGGTAGCCCGTTACGTACAGCTAGTACCACTGACGTGCTAGAGGTTAAATCCACAGCCAGTGTATTGTCGAGTCTTTAGAGTCCCCCATAGACAGTTTCTCAAGTTTCGGGCGAAACATTGTAGAGGCCGTATGCTATTATGGCAGGGTTCGATCATATACGTGCAGTCATGCACGGATCATGATCGGACGGATCATACTAGTAGGCTTTGGTTTAAGCCGGATCCTTGTATTAGATTTATTGGGTTACTTTAGTCTCATCGCATTTGCATTCAGTCGGAATGCGAATGCAGGTATGTATATACAGGTGAGGGGTATCCTTGTGATCCGTCATGAGTTTACTTTAGTAGATGCCATTCTCTTTTTATTGTTGCAAACATTTGGATTAATGTTTGCAAATGGAAATTGTGAGCTCAAAGTCATGATTAGGAGCATTATTTGTGACACATGCACAAGTGATAACTCATGGTCCCTTTTCATGTGCTATGTCAATTTATTTGATTGATTATTATGTTGATATGATGCTTGGAGAGAGAGAGGGCAGCCATGTTAGGCTTGGGGTTGCTCTTGATTTATTCTAGCACTCTCATTCTTCTTCATCTCAACATAATAATAGAAGCTCTTCTTCTCTTTTCTTCTCTTGAGCTCACAAGTTCTTTATCTATGGCTTCTTCTTCTACCTCCACTCTACCCATCTCATGTGTTGAGAATCCTAGAGTGTCAAGAGACAAAGTTATCACACACATTCTCTACTTCACCTTGGACACGTCGGCTAGAAAACTTCGTGTCCGAGTTGCTTCGGTTCGAAGCGGGAGCCCGTAAAAGGATTCATCGACATGGTGCCCTTTCCGATGAGGAGATTGGAGATCGAGCGAGATCGGAGATGCCGCAAGGAGCTAAAGATGGTAGCTAAAGACCGAAGGACACGGATCGATCGGTATAGCTTTCTAACCCTCTTTAGATTGCTAGTTTAATGTTAATGGTTCGATCCAGGATTAAAGTCTGCGTTAGCGCCAGTTTCAAGCTTAGAAAAAGTTTTTGTTTCCGCACTTTGGCCTCGGATTGACGGCCGGGGCGCTATCGTAGACTTACAGCCACCCCATCCAATGGGGTCGCCGTGTCACCAACGGGTCCCTCAGCAGCTACTTTTTACACATGCCCCCTCACGAGGACTACAACCCGCCGGAACACCTTCCGGTCTCGGGACACCCTGGGGGTAAGAGCCTATTCTTCGCCACACTGTCACACGGTGAGGACCCCCCATAGGTTGACATCCAATACCTAGTAGCTCTGATGCCACTGCAGGGTTGTCTAGCATGGCGGCAAGGTTTCGGGAGGCATCGTCCATGCCATTTTTAAAAATTTGCCGTATTAGCTAACCCTAACCCTAGAATCGTTACTAGAAAATCCGACAAATAAACATGTAAAATACTTTACATACAAAGTGAATGCGGAATACAACCTTTGTAGACCGGTCCTTCACTTCTAAAGCTCCATGTGGTAGTCCCTTCGCTGTGAATGGTGAACTTCCGGACTATAGAGAGGGTTCACTTGAAGAAAAGAACAACCTTACTCAATGTCTTCAATGGCGAAGAAGATCTACGTCGAGGAGATTCAAGCTCATGATACCTCTTCACTAATGGTGAGAATAGTGAAGCAAACACCCTAAACTAAATGGTTAATAATAGAGGATGATGAAGTAGGAAGTGGGCTCACTTTAGATTTATTTTTCTCACATGGTTTCATCACTTCATGAAAATCAAGAGAGCTTCAAAGAGCAAGAAGAAGATGAAATGAAAGTGATGAAGAGAAATAATCTCATAAGGTTAGAAATGCAACCATGGTTGGTATATGCCATGCCAAACCCTTGTAGAGAATAAACCAAGGCTAAAGGTTAAGGGTTGGGTTAATAAATATCTTAAGCTAGACAAACAAGTGGACTAAGTCAATATTCTACTAGCTTCTCCAAGCTCATCCATGACTAATTCCAAATGTTTGAATACTTAAACTAATAAAACCCTAGCATTAACCTAGCATGGTGCGAGTCTCATACAAACATGTTGCATGCATAACCTTGCATGACACAACAATATATATCACATATATATTTTGTGCAAAAAGAAAACAGTACATTTAACATATATCACATATATATCAATGTATCATAAGTGAGAAAAATGAATACTTAAGTGAGCTAATATTAGTTAATGTAATTTAATATATCAAATATATAATTCTACATTAAATTATTAAATCAACATTTGATTTAATAATCCGGCTATGTTACATATAACCAACTAATATCAACAGTAACAACTTATCGAATCGACACTTGATCCGATAACTTGGCTATATCACATATAACCGACCAATGTCACAAGTCGCAAGAATAGAATGCGGTATCACATACATGCATTAATTTCGGTCCCGCACATATCATATATGTGCTCCTACTTCATTTCACATGAACCAGGAAAGCTCTGTGTAGGACTCTAAAGACTCGTCAATACGCTGGCAGTAGGTGATGATCATATCAAACACCCACAAGCCGCAAGCGGTCTGCTAAACGTAACGGCCACCCGGGTATTGAGCGATCAGAAGATCAAAAAGCAAGCCTGCTCATACTCCTACGAATCCAATAAGTAACACTACCATACAGTCTGGTCTCTTCGTCAGATATGTCGCGTATCAAGGCCTGCGGGTGGTATAATGTCAGACCCCAATAGCCTGATAAGTCATACTGATACAATGTCCATAACGGTTCAAGAAACTACTGGTAACACTTACCAGTAAATCTCAGCAACCCTGGCCAGAGATTTCCTATTATAGCTGTATGTCTATGTCACGCACCCCACGAACTTGCGGGGAGGCGGAATATATGAAAAACGATTATCAAAACTTCGTAACATGGACTTGAGCGCATGAATCGTATCTAAACCGTTACTAACAAACTACGAGAGGTTTAACTACTCGGATTCGAAGTTATACCTCGCGTTACTTGTCCTTCGGGTCTTCATCGCTGTCCTCCACTCCTCGTAGGCTCTTTAGAATATCGGCACCTCAACGGCCACCTCGAGTCAAAGACGATCCACCCGAGAGCTCCTACTCCAAGCTTGATCTCTAACTTGAGATAACTAGGTTGCTCAAAGTGCTAATCTAAGCTATCTAGGGAATATAGAGAGAGGTTATGGATGTATTAGTCTAGCTAACCCTTGATCTCAACATATGAGAGGTTAGGGTTAGGGTTTCAAGAATGAGAGAGCTTGATGAGAGAGAAGGTGATGATAAGAATGATATTGAATAATGAGCTCATTTGAATATAACAACCATAACAATTTATCAAATATATAATTTAAATGATTAATCATCATGGTTGATGCATTCACCTTGTGTGATTCATCATATGACTCATTAACTAATAAATGCATCATTTAATTCTATGGATGAATCACACAAATGAGTCATTAAGCAATTAATGCTTATGCCACCTTAACCCCCAAGTCACCATGCTTCTAGAAGCTTCCCGGAAAATTACCAGAACGCCCCCCCCAATCCGTGAAAACACAGAAAAACTTTAGACTGTATAAATCCAATAACCCGATACTAGAATCTGGCTTAAACCAAAGCCGGCTAGTAAAAACTGTCCGAACGTCGCACGTGCGTTTAAACGCGTATGCGTTCGAACCCTTGTCGTAAAACCATACGACCTCTATATCGTTTCGCCTGGAGCAGGGAAACTCTCTGTGTGGGACTCTAAAGACTCGACACTACGCTGGCAATGGGTTTAACCACAAACCGCAAGCGGCACTAGCTGTACGTAACGGTCCCCAGGTAGATGTCGATAAGAAGGCCGATGAGGAAATCATCCAAACTCCTACTGAGCCTGTCCGTGACAATATCCGCGCAGTCTGGTCTGTTCGTCTAAGAGTAACGCACGTATGTTCTAGGGAGGTGGAGAACGTCAGACCCTTAATAACCGTACAAGTCGTGCCGGTATGGCTCAAGACCATTTGAGAATCTACTGATCAGTCCACCAGTAATTCTCCATCAGCCCTGGCCAGGGACTTATGGTAATGACCAACCAATCACAGTGCGATATCAACTCCCTATACCGGGAGAGACAAATCCCTAACAGTCGCTCACTGCCTCCATGTGGCTCGGGACTGTACCCAACTAAAACCTGTTTGCACGACTCCTTTGAGCCGTGGTAGGGTAGTAATCAAAGCACAGTGGGAACTCACACGAGACAAATGACGACCTTAAGTCAACAGACTACTTGCACACATGTCACCTGAGAACTGCTATCTGACGTTAGGTATAATACCATCCAGTCAGTTCTCCTGCGAGTCCTGTCCGGTGTATCCGTAACATAACGAGCACCTGTATACTATCTCCAGTACGACGTACTGATGGCTGTGGGACAGACCATCTCCCCAACTGGGATGAGAAGCGTACACACTAGTCTACTCTGGACTATCGATGCCCTGTCTTGATAATCCTTCGACTAGGGACTAGTATAGGATGTTGCTTTTAGACTACCCAGCCCCCACTAGTGTGACTGCCATCACAACGCTGGTAATCAAGCAAAGATCCTATGGGCTCTACTAATATGTATAAGTGATACGTTACAAGAAACATATGCACATATTAAAGTAGACACAAACCAAGTAGCATACTACCATTTTTAGTAAGACTGTATATATAACTGTGAATATCCCAAGCTTCCATTAACTAATATACAACCTAGTATGATACAATAATGGCCCCTAGGGCATATACACTAACAATCTCCCACTTGCACTAGGGCCATGAGCTGGCATATCGTAGACCTATCATCTTGAATAGCCTCTCGAATTGCGTCTGAGGAATGGCCTTTGTGAATGGATCAGCAATGTTATTCTCCGTCTCTACTCTTTTCACCTCGATCTCCCAGCGATCTACGATCTCCCTGTTCAGGTGATACCGCCTTAAGATGTGTCTGGACTTCTGATGGGACCTGAGTTCCTTCGCTAAAGCTATAGCGCCATTGTTGTCACAATATAGAGGTATTGGATCAACACTGGTAGGAACCACCTGAAGTTCTGTGAGGAACATCTTCATCCAGACAGCTTCTTTTGCGGCATCGCAAGCAGCTATGTACTCCGCTTCCATTGTTGAGTCAGCAACGGTCTCCTGCTTGGAACTCTTCCAACAGACCGTCCCTCCATTGAGGGTAAAGACATAACCCGACATGGATTTGGAGTCATCCTTGTCACTCTGGAAGCCGGAGTCAGCAAAGGCCTCAATCTGGAGGTCTTTTCCGCCATACACCAAGAACATCTCCATAGTCATCCTTAGGTACTTGAGAATGTTCTTTACTGCTATCCAGTGCTTCTCCCATGGGTTTGCTTGATACCGACTTACTACGCTCATTGCGTATGCTACATTTGGTCTGGTACATAACATCGCATACATTATAGAGCCTACCACTGAAGCGTAGGGTATAATCGACATACGATCCCTTTCCAAATCAGTCTTGGGAGACATCTCTTTGGAGAGGGTGATTCCGTGACAAGCCGGTAGGTTACCGCGCTTAGAATCTTCCATACTGAATCTTTTCAATATGGTGTCTATGTACCTGGACTGCGAAAGTCCCAACATCCTTTTTGATCTATCACGATAGATCTGGATCCCCAAAATGTAGGTGGCATCACCCAGGTCTTTCATGGAGAATTTCTGTGACAAGAATCTTTTGACTGACTGTAACATAGGAATATCATTTCCTATTAGGAGAATGTCATCCACGTACAAGACGAGAAAAACAACAGTTCTCCCTACAATCTTTCTGTATATGCATGGTTCATCTGGATTTTTGATAAAGTCAAATTCTTTGACAGCATCATAAAAACAGATGTTCCAACTCTGCGATGCCTGCTTTAGTCCATAAATGGACTTAAGCAGCTTGCATACTTTATCGCTGCTCCCACTCTGAATGAATCCTTCTGGCTGATCCATATAGACGCACTCTTCCAAATTTCTATTTAGAAAGGCCATCTTTACGTCCATCTGTCAGATCTCATAATCGTGGAAGGCAGCAATAGCAAGAAGGACTCGAATGGATTTGAGCATAGCCACTGGAGAAAAGGTTTCGTCATAGTCCAAACCAGGTCTTTGACGGAAACCCTTTGCAACAAGTCTAGCCTTATAGGTTTCAACCTGTCCATCTACACCAATCTTCTTTCTGAAGATCCATTTGCATCCTACGGGTTTTACCCCATCTGGAGCAATGTCCAAAGTCCATACTTTGTTAGTGTACATGGATTCCATTTCGGTCCGCATTGCATCCAGCCATTTTACCGAGTCGCCGCTCTGAATGGCTTGCTGGAAGCTAGTAGGGTCATCATTATCAATGACGCAATCTTCTCGATCCCCGTCTATGAGAAAACCGTAGTATCTCTCAGGCGGATGAGACGGCCTACTACTCCTGCGGATAGGCGCTGGGATGTCCGGTTCACCTGAACCTTCTTGTTCTACCAAGGTTTCAGTAATAACTTGTGGTTCTGGAATTTCTTCCAGTTCTATTGCGCTCCCACTCTTCTGATTTTCTAAAAACTCAGTTTCCAAGAAGCAGGCATGATGAGAAACAAAGACCTTTTGTTCCTCTGTATAATAGAAATAATATCCCTTGGAGTTCTTTGGATATCCCACAAACTTGCATTTTACTAAGCGTGCCTCGAGCTTGTCCGCATGCTGCTTCTTTACAAAAGCTGGACATCCCTATGTCTTAAGATATTTAAGACAGGATTTCTTCCCACTCCACATCTGATATGGTGTGGTAGGCACAGTCTTGGTTGGAACTTGGTTCAAGAGGTATGCGGCTGATTCTAGTGCATATCTCCAGAATGATCGCGGCAACTCAGCGTTACTCATCATGGAACGTACCATATCCAATAGGGTTCGGTTCCGTCTCTCCGATACACCGTTATGTTGTAGTGTGTATGGAGGAGTAAGCTGAGAAAGAATTCCAATCTCTTTTAAGTAATCTAGGAACTCGGCACTCAAGTATTCACCACCTCGATCCGATCTCAGTGTCTTGATACCTTTGCCTGTTTGTTTTTCTACTTCATTCTTATATTCTTGGAATTTTTCGAAGGCTTCAGATTTATGTTTCATTAAGAAGACATATCCGTACCTTGAAAAATCATCCGTAAAAGTAATGAAGTAAGAATAACCGCTTCGTGCATGTGTAGACATTGGACCGCACACGTCATAGTGTACGATTCCCAAGAGCTCGCTTGCTCTTACTCCGTGTCCAGTAAACGGAGTTTTTGTCATCTTTCCTATGAGACAAAATTCACAAGTAGCATAAGATTGATATTCGAACGGATTCAAATATCCTTCTCAATGTAGCTTAGTCAACCTTCAGTCATTGATGTGACCCAGTCTACAATGCCATAAGAAAGGCTGATTTAATTCTGGAGACTTTCTTTTAAGTGTGTTCTGGAAACTGAAAATCTGAGCTTGATTTAATACGTATATCCTGTATTTTAATGTACCTGACCCAATCAGAACTTGATTTAGGTGGATGTGAACCACATCGCTTTCAAAAGTAAAATCATATCCTTCCTTAGAAAGTAAGGATACAGATATGATATTACAAATCGCACCGCTACATAAAAACAGTTACGCAGAATCAATATCTGCCCAGTTGTCAGTCCAATATGATATTCCCCTACGGATTCAGCGTTCATGCTCATTCCGTTAGCAACCCTGAGGGTCATATCACCTATCCTGATAACCCTACGGTTTCTCAGAGCCTGTAATGAATTACAGATGTGAGATCCTGATCCGGTATCCAATACCCAGGAAGTAGGGTTAACTGACATACAGTTCTCTATTACAAACACACCCGAAGCCGAAGCCACAACATGCTTCGAATCCTGGCTACTGGCTTTGCTAGCCCTGCAATCCTTCTGCCAATGTTCATTCCTGTAACAATAGGAACGTCCCTCTTTTACTACATCCAGTCCCGAAACTTTTGCCCTTCTCTTTCCTTCTACTTCCCCGGTTTCCTTCAGGGTAGAAGGCAGAGACTGTAGAATCAAGTCAGTATCTGACTTGTTTCCTAACGTGGTCTCCAGGTCCTGGAGATCATCAATATAGCTAGTCATTGTAAGGATGTTGTTCCCTACAGATGACCCGATAGCCAACCTCGCTTGAAGCAATTCGTTCGAGGTTTCATATCTTGCGATATGAGATTGCTCTCCGTATAAATCTTTGTTATGGAGAAAGATGGAAACTGAGTCCATCTTCTCGTGCTGCTTCTGGTATACACCATCAACTGAAGCTAACACGAGGCACTTGGCTTTCGCTTTATCCTTTTCCCTTTTCTGACGGATATCCATATCCGCGACGGTGGAAACTGGACCTGGGACGGCGGGATCTTGAGTAGTAATAGGGTGGTCCAGCTTGTCATAGGCAATGGACATCTGGACAGACCTTTGCCAGTCATATAAGTCAGATTCAGTCAATTTGTTATCTAGATGTAACCTAGTCGTGGTCACAAGGTCGCTGCAATTAAGAGAGAGAAGAAAACACTTTTAGCATGATGCTCTTGCAAGTTTAGAGTGGTTTTTAATTTATCTAAACAGGATGGCTCCCACTGTTTCTCGAATCCTTCGTCAAACCATAAAAGAAGAATTAGCCAGGACTATTCTCACCGTACAATTCTTGCTTAACCGTTCAGCCAGGCTAGTGTCGATACTTCGATGGAGGTTTTCCAACGCTTTCGCGAAGTTCCTTAATTAAATAACCTCTTTTCTCTAGGGGCGTAGCCCCTCTGACACCTTTCTAGGCACCTACTTGGTTTATAGCATTGATCGTTAAGTGACGAATCTCCTGGTAAGCAGCATGTACTCACAGTAGGATCGAGATCCAAATATCATCGTATGATAATGTTGAAGGAATTCTACCAACATTCATCAAACTCCAAATGGTATGCAACACTAGTAACTTTCAGTTTCTTTAGAAACTCCCGATGTGGATTTTTGCCCCATGCTCTTATGACCTTGACTTTGGCCAACAAATCATAAGTTATATGTCAAGTTCTACCCGTTAATTTCCAGGTTAATTTGAACCCACCCGTACATACCCTTGATTTTGGCCAACAAGGCAGTACGACTGTCCCAAACCAACGCATCTATCTAAGCTGCATATGAATATTCAATAGCTACCAAACACTGTGCCTTGACTTTGGTCAACAAACACAGCTTGAATACTATTGACTATCCGTATGAAATGACGAAGGGCTACGACTGGTTTTGGCAAAACCGTGAACGTAGTGAACTTGATATAATCGAAGGAACCTGATACTTTTTAAAAGGAGTGGTTAAAGCTCCGCAATTAAAAATTCTGATCTTTTAAAATAACCGAGTGGTTTCTTTTAAATTTGTTCCAAAGACTTAACTTTGGTTTATTTTCTTTGCATTATAATAATGCGTCCCATCATTTATCCTATCATTGCAGAAAACAATGAAAATACCACGTCCTCTTATGCCATCCGCATTCGCCACGGGGTCCCGTAATCACCCGTTAGGTTACTTAACTAACGACAGAGCGGGGGCTGGGCTAGCACGGGTGTAAAACATAAGTGACGTCTAATAGCTATCATATATAGATATTGTACATTCGTCGGACGCAATAATAGGCATTCCAGATCACAGATGAACTTTATTGGATATACTAGCAATCCGCGTTTGCTTTGAGCCTGCAACAAAAGACGGATTACACAGTTGTGATGAATAGCCATAACCCCACCCTAGACCCCTACGGGTACGGCAAACTACCCGCCAAGTACCCGAAGTAAAGCGGTCTCCCTCAACAACGTGAGTAGGCCACTAAACACTTCAAAGTACCCGGTAGTTTGTGCACCCTACCTTGGGTCTATCCTAGGAGCAAAAACAGTAAAAATGAAATAATACAACGGTGGCTACAACTTCAACCTGGATGCACCCCGCAAAAGAATATTACATCATATTACATTTACATCGAATGAATGAATATAAAATACATCTCAAACCCCGGCTAATCATCACAACATTCCAATCAAGTCCATATACACAAACAGTAAACATTACAGAAATGTGCAACCCCCTACCAACCGACATACTAGCAGTTAGGGGAGGTTTACGAACACATTAAACATTACAGATAAAAACCCAATTAGCAAATAACTTAGAATATCGATCGACAACCTTTTTCCGTGTCTACCCCAAAAGCAAACCAGCACAGAAGTAACCTGGGCAGAAACAGAATATACTGGAAAATAGAAAACCAAAAAATATGAATTACTGAGCAAATCCGAGTCAACTCGGAGTTGACTCGGCGGCGGATCCGCGGCCAAAAGCACTATTTTTCCGCGGATCCGCGGCCATCTAATCGAGTTGAAGTCTCGTATTTTCCCAGAATTCTTATATTTCCCTGCTGTGAATTTTAAGGCATATCAAATATTTTTTTCGACACGTTTAAAATTAACAGAAACTGTTAGGGTTAGGGTTTCGTTTTCACGTTTATCCATCGATCGAAGTTCTAATCAGTTGCTAACAAGCTAGTAATGGTTTAGTTGGCTCTGATACCACGGTATGTCCATGTCACGCACCCCACGAACTTGCGGGGAGGCAGAATATATGAAAAACGATTATCAAAACTTCGTAACACGGACTTGAGTGCATGAATCGTATCTAAACCATTACTAACAAAGTACGAGATGTTTAACTACTCGGATTCGAAATTATACCTCACGTTACTTGTCCTTCGGGTCTTCATCGCTGTCCTCCACTCCTCGTAAGCTCCTTGGAACATCGGCACCTCAACGGCCTCCTCGAGTCAAAGACGATCCACCCGAAAGCTCCTACTCCAAGCTTGATCTCTAACTTGAGATAACTAGGTTGCTCAAAGTGCTAATCTAAGCTACCTAGGGGATATAGAGAGAGGTTATGGATGTATTAGTCTAGCTAACCCTTGATCTCAACACATGAGAGGTTAGGGTTAGGGTTTCAAGAATGAGAGAGCTTGAGGAGAGAGAAGGTGATGATAAGAATGATATTGAATAATGAGCTCATTTGAATATAACAACCATAACAATTTATCAAATAAATAATTTAAATGATTAATCATCATGGTTGATGCATTCACCTTGTGTGATTCATCATATGACTCATTAACTAATAAATGCATCATTTATTTCGATGGATGAATCACACAAATGAGTCATTAAGCAATTAATGCTTATGCCACCTTAACCCCCAAGTCACCATGCTTCTAGAAGCTTCCCGGAAAATTACGAGAACGCCCCCCCAATCCGTGAAAACACGGAAAAACTTTAGACTGTATAAATCCAATAACCCGATACTAGAATCTGGCTTAAACCAAAGCCGGCTAGTAAAAACTGTCCGAACGTCGCACGTGCGTTTAAACGCGTATGCGTTCGAACCCTTGTCGTAAAACCATACGACCTCTATATCGTTTCGCCAGGAGCAGGGAAACTCTCTGTGTGGGACTCTAAAGACTCGACACTACGCTGGCAGTGGGTTTAACCACAGACCGCAAGCGGCACTAGCTGTACGTAACGGTCCCCAGGTAGATGTCGATAAGAAGGCCGATGAGGAAATCATCCGAACTCCTACTGAGCCTGTCCATGACAATATCCGCGCAGTCCGGTCTGTTCGTCTAAGAGTATCGCATGTATTGTCTAGGGAGGTGGAGAACGTCAGACCCTTAATAACCGTACAAGTCGTGCCGGTATGGCTCAAGACCATTCGAGAATCTGCTGATCAGTCCACCAGTAATTCTCCATCAGCCCTGGCCAGGGACTTATGGTAATGACCAACCAATCACAGTGCGATATCAACTCCCTATACCGGGAGAGACAAATCCCTAACAGTCGCTCACTGCCTCCATGTGGCTCGGGACTGTACCCAACTAAAACCTGTTTGCACGACTCCTTTGAGCCGTGGTAGGGTAGTAATCAAAGCACAGTGGGAACTCACACGAGACAAATGACGACCTTAAGTCAACAGACTACTTGCACACATGTCACCTGAGAACTACTATCTGACGTTAGGTATAATACCATCCAGTCAGTTCTCCTGCGAGTCCTGTCCGGTGTATCCGTAACACAACGAGCACCTGTATACCATCTCCAGTACGACGTACTGATGGCTGTGGGACAGACCATCTCCCCAACTGGGATGAGAAGCGTACACACTAGTCTACTCTGGAGTATCGATGCCCTGTCTCGATAATCCTTCGACTAGGGACTAGTATAGGATGTTGCTTATAGACTACCCAGCCCCCATTAGTGTGACTGCCATCACAACGCCGGTAATCAAGCAAAGATCCTATGGGCTCTACTAATATGTATAAGTGATACGTTATAAGAAATATATGCACATATTAAAGTAGACACAAACCAAGTAGCATACTACCATTTTTAGCAAGACTGTATATATAACTGTGAATATCCCAAGCTTCCATTAAGTAATATACAACCTAGTATGATACAATAATGGCCCCTAGGGCATATACACTAACAATAGCCAATCGAGCATAGCGCAACATCAACTCCCAATACCGGGAGAGACGAAACCCCTCCTATCTCTCATTGCCTCCATGTGACTCGGGACTGTACCCAAAAACCACCTGTTTGCATGATCACTTGACCGTGGTATGGTGGAAATCAAAGCACAGTAGGAATCACACAAGTCTCTATGACGATCTCGGGTCTACAGACTAACCTGTACCAGTGTCACCAGAGAACTACTATCCGACGATAAGTATAATACCATCTAGGAGTTCTCGGCGAGTCCGTCCAGTGTACCCAGTCTCCACTGAGCACCCGTATACCTTCTCTAATGTCAAACACCAATGGATGTGGGATCATCCATCGCCCATCATATGTGTCGAGAAGCGTATAGGCTAGTCTACTCTGGAGTATCGATGCCCTGTCTCGATACTCCCACGACTAAGAACAATCTAAGGATGTACTTACCGACTACCTCTGCCCCAGTAGTATGATCTGCATTAATCCTGGTAGTCAAGTACTCATCCTAAGGGTTTTATCAACATGTAATAGAGAGACAATAAGTGTACATATTAAGATAAAGAGCAACCAGATAGAATACTATCGTGTCGAGCAAAAAAGTCCTCCCTATATATGTCCAAGCATCCACTACGCTATACATCGCATGTACAGTAATGGCCTCTATTGCATACATATAACTAACAATCTCCCACTTGTACAAAGGCCATCTGTTGTAGTATCCAATACCCAACAATATAGCAGTAGTTGTAGTATCCCACACTCAACCATCCCATAGAAGTCTCTCTAGGGGTAAGGCCTTTATGAGTGGATCCGCTGTGTTATCCTTCGTATCTACTCTCCTGACCTCGATCCCTTGGAGATCAACCATATCCCTGATCAGGTGATACTTGCCTCAGAATATGTCTTGAACGCTGATGGGACCGGTGTTCCTAGGAAAAAGCCACTACTCCATTGTTGTCACAATAACAGTTATTGGACGCTCAATGGTAGGATCCTTGTTCATCTTATGATTAAGAAATGTCCAGACAGCCACTTTGGTAGTATCATTGGTAGCAATGTATTCAGCCTTCATCGTCTAGTATGTCACGGTATCTAGCTTGGAACTCTTCCAATATACCGTCCCTCTACTGAGGGTAAAGACAATGCCTGTGACTGACTCTCAGTCAAACTTATCACTCTGGAAGCTGGAACCAAGAACTTTCTTTTAGTGCTTCTCAAGTACTTACGAATGTCCTCCAATGCTTTCCAGTGATTCTCCCAAGATCCGATTGATTCCTGATCACTACACCTAGTGAGTCATTTACATCTTGTCTGGTACATAACATCGTACACTCTGATAGATCCTACTGCCGAAGCATGGGGTATCTCTTGCACGCGAGCTCTCTCCAAATCAGTCTTGGGAGACATCTTTTTAGAGAGAATGATCCATGAGTAAGTGGGCGAACCACCATGCTTAGAATCTTCCATACTAAACCCCTTTAGTATGGTGTTAATGTACCTGGATTTGGGACACTCCCAACATCCACTTAGATTTATCACCATAGATCATAATCCAAAAGATGTAGTAGGTATCATCCAGATCTTCCATAGAGAATCCTCGTGATAAGAGGAGCTTGACCGAGTGTAGCATAGGAAACCATTTCCTATCAAGAGTATGTCATCTACGTACAATACGTGGAAGACAACCTTACTCTCTACAACCTTCTTGTATATAAAAGGTTCATCTACCTTTTTGATGAAGTCAAACTCTTTGACTGCCATATCAAAACAGATGTTCCAACTCTGTGATGCATGCTCTAATCCTGATGGACTTAAGCATAGCTTTGAAAGTCTCAACTTTTCCATCTACACCAAGAATATTCTCAAGATCCATTTGCTCCTAATGGGTTTTACCCCTTCAGGTGCAACATGCAAAGTCATAATTTGTTGGTGTATAAGGATTCCATCTTTGATCGCATAGCATCCATCCTTTTCACAGAGTCACCACTCGTGATGGCCTGCCTGAACTTGGTTGGGCCATCATCTACCATGATGGATTCCTCACTCCTACTGTCACCGAGAAGACCATAGTATCTTTCGAGTGGATGAGGAACCCTACCAGATTCGCGGAGAGGCTGAGGTTCGTTGGAAACTATTGAATTCTTTGGTTTTACCAAATCATAAGCTGTTAGTTTGTCTAGATGGAATAACTTCCAGTTCTACCTCATGTCCACAAATTTCTTCATAAGAAATCCCTTTTCTAAAAAAGGTGGCATGCTGAGAATCAAAACACCTTTTACTACTCAGTTAGGTAGAAGATATACCCTTACAAATGTTTGGGATATCCTAACAAACTTATACAGAACTGACCTTACCTCGAGCTTATCAGATTTTGCTTTCCAACATAGGCCGGATAACCCCATATCTTAACTCGTTTAAGACATGGTCTCTTCCCATTCCATATCTCATATGTAGTGGTAGGCCCTGATTTGGTTGGAACCCCATTCAATAGGTATGCAGCTTCTCATATGCATAACACCAAAAGGAAACAGGTAACTCAGCAATACTCATCATAGAGCGCACCATATCTCATAGGGTGCGATACCTCCGTCCCGATACACCGTTTGTGCTGTGGTGTACTCGAAGGAGTAAGCTGAGAGAGAATCACATTCTCCTTTAAGAAAATCCAGGAACTCCATGCCCAAGTATTCGCCTCCTCGATCATATCGAAGGACTTTAATACATCTACCCTTCTTGTTCTCAACATCAAGCATATATTCCTTGAATTTCTCAAAAGTTTCAGATTTGTGTCTCAACAGGAACACATGTCCGAATCTTGAGAGATGGTCTATGAATGTAATGAAGTAGCAAGAATCATTCCTGGCATTTGTAGACATAAGACCGTATACATCATCATGTATGCGTCCCAAGAGTTCAGTAACTCTATCTCTGTTTCCAGTAAACAGAGTATTGGTCATTTTACCTTTGATACAAGACTGGCAAGTATCATAAGATGAAAATTCGAACAGATTCTCATATTCATCCTTATATAACTTAGCTGGTCGTGTCGCATCGATATGACCTAGTCTAAATGCCACAAAAAGGATTTGTTCATTTCTGAACTACTCCTCTTGTGTGTGTTCTATATACTTTGAACTGTGGTTTGATTTAGAACGTATATGCTATTACATAACGTACCTGATCCAATCAACTCTTGATTCAGGAAAATGTTCACAACATTATCCTCTAATACAGAATTATATCCTTCTTTAACTTAATAAAGAAACCGATGTAATGTTGTATATCAGGTTCGGTATGTAATAACATTCGTTCAGAATCAATGTATTAATACAAGGTTATATCTGCAAACTGATTTGGCTGCAACACTTGCTCCATTCTCTACACTTAGAGATATATCACCCATTCCCAGTTCTCTACCTATCTGTAGCCCATGTAACATATTACATATGCGGGATCCTGATCCGGTATCACATACCCAGGACGTAGAGGATACTAAGAAACAGTTCTCGGTAATGAACATACCCAAAGAAAATGCATCAATATGCACTTTCTTCGATTAGGTGGCATGGGAATCCGGATATTCCCCTATTTCCTACTCAGACTTATAACAATTATAAGATAGAGCGGAACCAACGTTCCCTAGCACAGTATAATAAGCAGGTCCGGTCAACGCATCCATATTATTATCTTGATTAAGGCGTTGTTAGTGTATATGCCCTAGAGGCCATTACTGTATCATACTAGTTTGTATATTACTTAATGGAAGCTTGGGATATTCACCTTGTATAAACAGTCTTGCTCAATATAGTAGTATGCTACTTGGTTTGTTTCTACTTCAATGTGTACTTGTGTTTATTTCAGTATATCACTTATACGCATTAGTGGAGCCCTTAGGATCTTTGCTTGATTACCAGCGTTGTGATGGCAGTCACACTAGTGGGGGCTGGGTAATCTATAGGCACATCCTTATACAGGTCCCTAGTCGTAGGACTATCGAGACTGGGCATCGATACTCCGGAGTAGACTAGCGTATGCGCTTCTCATCCCAGTGTGGGAGATGGTCTGTCCTACAGCCATCAGTACGTCGTACTGGAGATAGTATACGGGTGCTCGTTGGGTTACGAGTACACTGGACAGGACTCGTCGGGAATTGACAGGTTGGTATTATACCTATCGTCAGTTATCAGTTCCCAGGTGACATGAGTACAGCTTAGTCCGCTGACTTGACACTGACACTTCGCCTCGAGTGTGTTCCCACTGCACTTTGATCACTACCCTACCACGGCTCAAAGGAGTCGTGCAAACAGGTGGTGGTTGGGTGCAGTCCCGAAGCACTTGGAGGCAGTGACGGTTAGACAGGATTCGTCTCTCCCGGTATTGGGGGTTGACATCGCGCTGTGTCTAGGAGAGCCATTACACGAGTAGTCCCTGGCCAGGGCAAGCGAGATATACTGGTAGGTTTCCAGTGTTATCTCAGGGTGTTTTGGGCTTCACTCCGACACGACTTGTACCGCTATTGGGGGACTGACGTTTTACCGCCCCCTAGGCCCGCCATGCGATGTATCAGACGAACAGACCGGACTGTACGGAGAATGTCATATTCAGACTCAGTAGGAGTTCAGATGGGGTTTCACCTCGTCAGCCTTCTTGTCGGCATCTACCTGGGGACCGTTACGCACAGCTAGTGCCGCTTGCGGTCTGTGGTTAAACCCACTGCCAGCGTAGTGTCGAGTCTTTAGAGTCCCACACAGAGGGTATTCGCCTCTGGGCAAAACAGAGTAGAGGTCGCATGGTTTTGCGACAGGGTTTGTTCTCATCCGCGCACTTGTGCACGTTTGGAGTCCGGACGGATTATACTGGCAGGCTCTGGTTTGAGCCAGATACTGGTATATGTTTTGGGGGTTGCTTTTATATCTTGGTATTCTTGTTCCTCGGAACGAGAATGCAGGTGTGTATGCACAGTTGCTTGAGGCGGAGAATGAGGTTTTTCATTAGGGTTTCGGATCGGGTGCGTATGCACAGTTGACAGTTATCATTTTCCAAACCCTAATGGATTTGTATATTATCTATTAATAATAGTAATTAAATAAGAATTATGTTATGGTTGTTTTTTGTTGACTTGTTGACCTTGGTTGACTTGTTGACCATTGACCACTTTCATGCCTTGAAAGTCTTCCTTGATTCATGCTTACACTTCATTAAAAGAGGTATGATAGTGGTCATTCCATATTCACCATCAACTATTCTTATTTCCATTATTATCATTTAGATAATTCATTTCTTTTGCAATATGGTTGCAAGAAAGAGATAATTGAGCTCATTCTATCATAACCTCTCTCTCTCCTCATTTCATCTTCTTCCTCCTCTTGAAAAGAGAAACCTTCTCATGTGTTGAGAATCATTCTCTTTAGATAGAAAAGCAAACCCTAATCACTCTCTACTCATTCTAGGATGAAGGTTTAGCAAGCCGGAAACCCTAGTTCACTCAAAGATCGAGGAAGAGCCCAAAGTCGAACCTTCGAGGTGGATCCATCTTCGACGGGAGAAGGCGACGAAAAGAGAACCATCAACCTCTACAAGGCTTGAAGAAGAAGGAGTTCAAGTTTAGGTATAACCATCTTCCATAGTAGCTAACTCTCTTTAGCTTGTTAACTAGTTTTAGTTTAGACAACGATCCCGACATAGTTTAGTCCATGTTGCCTCTTGCGATAAAAATTCGTTTTTTATACCGTTTCCGCCTCCCCGTAAGTACCGGGGGTCGCAATATGGACTTACAGTGGTATCAGAGCCTAACTAAACATAAACTAGCTTGGTAGTGAAGTGTAACGAAGTTCGGAACCGAAAAATCGCAAAACCGGAAAATCAAAACCCTAACTTTCTGTTGAAATTTTTTCTGCTCAAAATGAAAAACTTTATACTTGTAAAATTGTCTCAGGGTTTTCTAAGAACACACAAGAAAAACGATAGCATGTTTCATCAAAACCGCCGCCCTTCCGCGGCCTGAGCTACTCATCTGGCCGCGGAACCGCCGCAAGTTGGTGTCATCTTTGCATCGTTTTTCGTGCAGTGTTCTTCTGTGTTGGTTTTGGGATTTTTAAGATATATTATATGTACCCAGATTTTCCAGAACTGAAATTCACTTTTGGGGTCCTATAATTCCGTATTTTTCCGAACTTCACTGCACTTTGGCTATGTTGGTTATATCTGTGATGTTTGCATGTATTGAACGTCGGCTAATCGCTATAAGTCGATTAGTCGGGGTTATACATGATCTGTAATGTGCTGGAATGTGTATATGAATGTGTTGGACTGTCGCGGGTGAATAGCCGGGGTGGATGTGAGATGAGCTTTTGTTTTTCTTTCATTCATTGTAAATGTAAATTGATGTAATAATATTATTTGTTTGGCCGCACAACCGGGTCGGGGTTGTAGCCGTCATTGTATAATTCTTTTTACTGTTTTTGCTCCTAGGATAGACCCATGGTGGGGTGCACAAACTACCGGGAACATGGAGGGTAGTTTGCCGCACCCGTAGGGGTCTTGGGTGGGGTATTTGCTATTCACCGCGACCGTGTTATCCGCTTTTCGTTTCAGGCTCGAAAGGAATGCGGATTGCTAATATATCCAATGTATTCATCTGTGATCTGTAATGTCTATCATTGCTTTCTATTTAGACGTTGCTTATGTTTTACAGCCGCGCTAGCCCAGCCCCCGCTCTGTCGTTAGTTAAGTAACCTAACGAGTGATGACGGGACCCCGTGGCGAATGCGAATGGCATAAGCGTACGTCATATTTTGGTTGTTTTCTGCAATGGTAGGATTAAATGATGGGACGCATTAAAAGAACTAATGCAAGAATATCACGCATTAAAAGAACTAATGCAAGATAATAAACCAAGTTTAAGTCGATGGAACACTTTCGAAAAACCACTCGGTTCTTTTCAAAACTAACTTTTAAATGCGGAGCTTGAGCCACTCCTTCTAAAAGCTATCTCGTTCCATCGATTATATCAAGTTCACTACGTTCACGGTTTTACCAAAACCATTCGTAGCCCTCCGTCGTTTCGCATGAATAGGCAATAGTATTCAAGCTGTGTATTTTGGCCAAAGTCAAGGCACAGTGATTGGTAGCTATTGGGTGTTCATGTGTAGCATAGATAGATGCGTTGGTTTGGGACAGTCGTGCTGCCATTTTGGCCAAAGTCAAGGGTATGTACGGATGGATCCAAATTAACCTGGAAAGTGACGGGAAGAACTTGACATGTGACTTATGATATTTTGGCCAAAGTCAAGGTCATAAGAGCATGGGGCAAAAATCCACATCGGGAGTTTCATAAGTACTGAAACTTGCTAGATTTGCATACCATTTGGAGTGTGATGATTATGGTAGGATTCCTTCATTTTCGTCACGCGATGATATTTGGATCCCGATCCTACTGTGAGTATATGCTACTCCTCGGGAAATTTCTCACTAAACGATCAATGCTATAAACCTAGTAGGTGCCTAGAAAGGTGTTAGCGGGGCTACGCCCCCAGGGAAAAGAGGTTCTTAAATTAAGGAACTTCGCGAAAGCGTTGGAAAACCTCCCTCGAAGTACCGACACTGGCCTGGCTGAACGGTTAAGCAAGTATTGTACGGTGGGATTGATCCCGGCTAATTCTTCCTTTGTGGTTTGAGGAGGGATTCGAGAGACAGTGGGAGCCATCCTGTTTAGACAAATTAAAAACCATTCTAAACTTGCAAGAGCATCGTGCTAAGTGTTTCTTCTCTCCCCCTGCAGCGACCAAATCGAAATGACTGGACTTAAGTTACTTCTAGATAAAAACATATTGACAGGGCCAAACTACAAAGATTGGCTCAGGAATGTCAAATTGGCAATCTCTTACGACAAGCTGGGGTATCTTCTTACCAGCAAAGCTCCCCCCGTCCCAGGTCCCACCTCCAGTGTCGCGGATAAGGAAATCCGTAAGACTTGGGAGATTGACAGCGCGAAGGCCAGATGCCTCGTACTTGCCTCGATGGACAATGACCATCAGAGGAGGCACGAGAATATGGATTTGGAATCCATATTTCTTCATACAAAAGAACTGTATGGAGAGCAGTCTCGTATCGCAAGATACGAAGTGTCGAAGAAGTTATTTTCGACTAAGTTGGCCGTCGGATCATCGGTAGCGGACCACGTGCTTAAGATGATTGGCTACACTGAGGAGCTCGCGGAACTTGGGACCACGTTGGACAGTGAACTTTATACAGATATAATTCTCCAGTCCCTTCCATCCACTTACGCCCAGTTCATACTGAATTTCAACTTGCAAGAAAAGGAAGTTGAACTTTCAGAACTCCTCAACCTGCTGAGGAGCGCAGAGGGCACCCTACAGAAGGGTAGGGATACATCCACTTTGTTTGTAGGAGGATCTTCTTCTTCTAGGTCCAAGGCGAAAGCCAAGGGAAAGAAGAAGAAAGCCCCCGCCAAACCAAGAGGCGGTGTTAGTAAAGTGGGTGCGAAGGGAAAGGAAAAGGCAACAAAAATAGCGGGGAAGCTTGTTGGTAAAGAGGAATGCTTCTATTGTCACAAGAGTGGACACTGGAAGAAAGATTGCAGGGCTTGGAAAGCCAGGACACAGGAACTGAAGCAGGTTGCGGCTTCAGCTTCAGGTGTGTATGTTATTGAAAACTGTCTTTCTATAAACTCTACTTCCTGGGTATTGGATACCGGATCAGGATCTCATATCTGTAATTCTTTGCAGGCGTTGAGAAACCGTAGGGTTTTGAAGGCAGGTGACATGACCCTCAGAGTTGCGAACGGAGCTAGCATGGATGCTAAAGCCGTGGGGGACTATCACCTGGGAATGTCAGATGGGCATGTTTTGGTTTTGCGTAATTGCTTTTTTGTACCCAACGCAACTTGTAATATCATTTCTGTATCTTTGGTTTCTAAAGAAGGTTATGAATTTGCGTTTGTAAGTAATGTTGTTAACATTCACCTTAATCAAGTTCTGATTGGGTCAGGTACATTGAGCAATGGTATATACGTATTAAACCAACCACAGATTTTCAATGTCCAGAATACACACAAAAGAAAGTCACCAGATATTAATCAGACTTTCTTATGGCATTGTAGACTGGGTCACATCAATGAGAGAAGGTTGACTAAGTTACATACAGAAGGATATTTGGATCCGTTCGAATATCAATCATATGCCACTTGTCAATCCTGTCTCAAAGGAAAGATGACAAAGACTCCGTTCACTGGACACGGAGTAAGAGCGAGCGAGCTCTTGGGACTCGTACACAGCGACGTGTGCGGTCCAATGTCTACACATGCGCGAAGCGGTTATTCTTACTTCATTACTTTTACGGATGATTTTTCAAGATACGGTTATGTCTTCTTAATGAAACATAAGTCCGAAGCTTTTGAAAAATTCCAGGAATTTAAGAATGAAGTAGAAAAACAGACCGGCAAAAGTATCAAGATTCTAAGATCGGATCGAGGTGGAGAATACTTAAGTGCCGAGTTCCTGAATTATTTAAAAGAGAATGGGATTCTCTCTCAGCTTACTCCTCCATACACCCCGCAACATAACGGTGTATCGGAGAGACGGAACCGGACCCTATTGGATATGGTACGGTCCATGATGAGTAACGCTGAGTTACCGCGATCATTCTGGGGGTATGCACTAGAATCAGCTGCGTACCTTTTGAACCGAGTTCCTACTAAGACTGTGCCTACTACACCATATGAAATGTGGTGTGGGAAGAGACCCCATCTCAGTCACATTAAGACTTGGGGAAGTCCAGCTTTTGTTAAAAAGCAGCATGCGGACAAGCTCGAGGCGCGCTCAGTACTGTGTAAGTTTGTGGGATATCCAAAGAATTCCAAGGGATATCTTTTCTACTACGAAGAGGAACAAAAAGTTCTTGTTTCTCGTCATGCCCACTTTCTAGAACATCAGTTCTTAGAAAAAGAATTAAGTGGGAGCGCAGTAGAACTGGAAGAAATTCCAGAACCACAGACTATTACTGAAAGCTTAATGGAACCAGAGGGTTCAAATGAACAGGACATTCCTACGCCGCTCCGCAGGAGTAGTAGGCAGTCTCATCCGCCCGAGAGATACTACGGTTTTCTCATAGACGGGGATCGAGAGGATTGCATCATAGATTATGATGAGCCTACTAGCTTCCAGCAGGCCGTTCAGAGCGTTGACTCGGTAAAATGGCTGGATGCAATGCGGACCGAAATGGAGTCCATGTACACCAACAAAGTATGGACGTTGGACCTTGCTCCAGACGGGGTAAAACCCGTAGGATGCAAGTGGATCTTCAAAAGGAAGATTGGTGTAGATGGACAGGTTGAGACCTATAAAGCTAGACTTGTAGCAAAGGGTTTCCGTCAAAGACCTGGCTTGGACTATGACGAAACCTTTTCTCCAGTGGCTATGCTGAAATCCATTCGGATCCTTCTTGCCATTGCTGCCTTCCACGATTATGAGATTTGGCAGATGGACGTAAAAACCGCTTTTCTAAATGGAAATTTAGAGGAGTGTGTCTATATGGATCAGCCAGAAGGTTTCATTCAGAGTGGGAGCAGCGGAAAGGTGTGCAAGTTGCTTAAGTCCATCTATGGACTAAAGCAGGCATCGCGGAGTTGGAACATCTGTTTTGATGAGACGGTCAAGGAATTTGACTTTATCAAAAATCCAGATGAACCGTGCATCTATAGTAGATTTGTAGCGAGAACTGTAGTATTCCTTGTTTTATACGTGGATGACATTCTCTTAATAGGAAATGACATTCCTATGCTACAATCTGTCAAGGGTTTCTTGTCACACAGGTTCTCCATGAAAGACCTGGGTGATGCCTCTTACATCCTGGGGATCCGGATCCATCGTGATAGATCCAAGAGGATATTAGGACTTTCACAGTCCAGGTACATCGACACCGTACTGAAAAGATTCAGTATGGAAGATTCCAAGCGCGGTAACTTACCGGCTTGTCACGGGATCACCCTCTCTAAAGAGATGTCTCCCAAGACTGATTTGGAGAGGGATCGCATGTCTATTATACCCTACGCTTCTGCGGTAGGCTCTATAATGTATGCGATGTTGTGTACCAGACCGGATGTAGCTTATGCACTGAGTGTAGTAAGCCGGTATCAGTCAAACCCTGGGGAGAAACATTGGATAGCGGTAAAGAACATTCTCAAGTACCTGAGGAGGACTAAGGAGATGTTCTTGGTGTATGGCGGAAAAGACCTCCAGATTGAGGCCTTTGCTGACTCCAGCTTCCAGAGTGACAAGGATGATTCCAAGTCCATGTCGGGTTTTGTCTTTACCCTCAATGGAGGGGCGGTGTGTTGGAAGAGTTCCAAACAGGAAACCGTTGCAGACTCGACTATGGAAGCGGAATACATCGCTGCATCTGATGCCGCAAAAGAAGCTGTCTGGATAAAGAAGTTCTTAAAAGAACTTCAGGTGGTTCCGTCCATTGTTGACCCAGTACCTCTGTATTGCGACAACAACGGGGCTATAGCTTTAGCAAAGGAACCCAGGTCCCATCAGAGATCCAGGCACATCTTGAGGCGGTATCACCTGATCAGGGAGATCGTGGATCGCAAGGAGATCGAGGTTCTGAGGGTTGCTTCAGAAGAGAACACTGCAGATCCATTCACCAAGGCCCTACCCCAGACTCAGTTCGAGCGGCTGATCGAGATGATAGGTCTTCGATACGCCAGTACATGGCCTTAGTGCAAGTGGGAGATTGTTAGTGTATATGCCCTAGAGGCCATTACTGTATCATACTAGTTTGTATATTACTTAATGGAAGCTTGGGATATTCACCTTGTATAAACAGTCTTGCTCAATATAGTAGTATGCTACTTGGTTTGTTTCTACTTCAATGTGTACTTGTGTTTATTTCAGTATATCACTTATACGCATTAGTGGAGCCCTTAGGATCTTTGCTTGATTACCAGCGTTGTGATGGCAGTCACACTAGTGGGGGCTGGGTAATCTATAGGCACATCCTTATACAGGTCCCTAGTCGTAGGACTATCGAGACTGGGCATCGATACTCCGGAGTAGACTAGCGTATGCGCTTCTCATCCCAGTGTGGGAGATGGTCTGTCCCACAGCCATCAGTACGTCGTACTGGAGATAGTATATGGGTGCTCGTTGGGTTACGAGTACACTGGACAGGACTCGTCGGGAACTGACAGGTTGGTATTATACCTATCGTCAGTTATCAGTTCCCAGGTGACATGAGTACAGCTTAGTCCGCTGACTTGACACTGACACTTCGCCTCGAGTGTGTTCCCACTGCACTTTGATCACTACCCTACCACGGCTCAAAGGAGTCGTGCAAACAGGTGGTGGTTGGGTGCAGTCCCGAAGCACTTGGAGGCAGTGACGGTTAGACAGGATTCGTCTCTCCCGGTATTGGGGGTTGACATCGCGCTGTGTCTAGGAGAGCCATTACACGAGTAGTCCCTGGCCAGGGCAAGCGAGATATACTGGTAGGTTTCCAGTGTTATCTCAGGGTGTTTTGGGCTTCACTCCGACACGACTTGTACCGCTATTGGGGGACTGACGTTTTACCGCCCCCTAGGCCCGCCATGCGATGTATCAGACGAACAGACCGGACTGTACGGAGAATGTCATATTCAGACTCAGTAGGAGTTCAGATGGGGTTTCACCTCGTCAGCCTTCTTGTCGGCATCTACCTGGGGACCGTTACGCACAGCTAGTGCCGCTTGCGGTCTGTGGTTAAACCCACTGCCAGCGTAGTGTCGAGTCTTTAGAGTCCCACACAGAGGGTATTCGCCTCTGGGCAAAACAGAGTAGAGGTCGCATGGTTTTGCGACAGGGTTCGTTCTCATCCGCGCACTTGTGCACGTTTGGAGTCCGGACGGATTATACTGGCAGGCTCTGGTTTGAGCCAGATACTGGTATATGTTTTGGGGGTTGCTTTTATATCTTGGTATTCTTGTTCCTCGGAACGAGAATGCAGGTGTGTATGCACAGTTGCTTGAGGCGGAGAATGAGGTTTTTCATTAGGGTTTCGGATCGGGTGCGTATGCACAGTTGACAGTTATCATTTTCCAAACCCTAATGGATTTGTATATTATCTATTAATAATAGTAATTAAATAAGAATTATGTTATGGTTGTTTTTTGTTGACTTGTTGACCTTGGTTGACTTGTTGACCATTGACCACTTTCATGCCTTGAAAGTCTTCCTTGATTCATGCTTACACTTCATTAAAAGAGGTATGATAGTGGTCATTCCATATTCACCATCAACTATTCTTATTTCCATTATTATCATTTAGATAATTCATTTCTTTTGCAATATGGTTGCAAGAAAGAGATAATTGAGCTCATTCTATCATAACCTCTCTCTCTCCTCATTTCATCTTCTTCCTCCTCTTGAAAAGAGAAACCTTCTCATGTGTTGAGAATCATTCTCTTTAGATAGAAAAGCAAACCCTAATCACTCTCTACTCATTCTAGGATGAAGGTTTAGCAAGCCGGAAACCCTAGTTCACTCAAAGATCGAGGAAGAGCCCAAAGTCGAACCTTCGAGGTGGATCCATCTTCGACGGGAGAAGGCGACGAAAAGAGAACCATCAACCTCTACAAGGCTTGAAGAAGAAGGAGTTCAAGTTTAGGTATAACCATCTTCCATAGTAGCTAACTCTCTTTAGCTTGTTAACTAGTTTTAGTTTAGACAACGATCCCGACATAGTTTAGTCCATGTTGCCTCTTGCGATAAAAATTCGTTTTTTTATACCGTTTCCGCCTCCCCGTAAGTACCGGGGGTCGCAATATGGACTTACAGGCGTGACACGGTCGCTACCAGGAGAGAGAGAGAGAGAAGAAAACACTCTGCGTGCGCTCTTGCAAGATCAGATTGGTTATTATTTTATCTAATCAGGATGCCTCTCCCTATTTTTATCAAATCTTCCTTCAAATCCTAAAAGGTAAGACTAGCCGGGATTAATTACACCCTACAAGTTCGCTAATCTTTCGGTCAGGCCAGTGTCGGTACTTTGAGGGAGGTTCCCCGTGCTTTTGCACGGACCTAATTAAAATAAACCTCATTTTCCCAGGGGCGTAACCCCGTTAACCCCTTTCTAGACACCTACTTGATCGGCTAATTGTAATGTGTAAAACTCTCCTAGTAGTAACTCTTACTCGCAATGGGTATCGGGATCCAACCATCTCATAGAAGGTATGCAATCTCATTGCAAATTTCAACACTTGAAAACCCCGATAATATTTTACCCCTAGCGTCCTATGACCTTGACAGAGGCCAACAAACCATAGGCTGCTAGTCAAGTTTAACCCGTCATTTCCTGATTGAATTAAACCCACCCGCACGACCCTTGACAGAGGCCAACAAGTTATACGACTACAATAATTCATTCGCATCATATGCTAGCAGATAAGCACTAATCAGCTACCGCACACTACGCCTTGACAGAGGCCAACAAACGCAGCACGAATACTAAATACTACTTATCTGAAATGATGGAGGGCTACGACAAGTTTTTAAGAAACCCTTTGCGTAATGAACTTGATATCGTTGTACAATCGAGTGATTTTGAAAATGAGTGTTTTTTGAGGCTTTTACTAGCTCTGCTAAAGAGGTCACTCCCGGTGAAGGGATATCGGCTCTTTCCTTATCGAATAAGGTGCAGAATATTTCACAAATACCACTATGCATAGCAAAAACTATAGAAGCAATAAAAAGACAAACCGAGTGGGTTGTAGCATCTGCTATTTTTGCTAAAGAGGTCACTCCCGGTGAAGGGATCTCGGCTCTTTCCTTATCGAATAAGGTGCTGGATATTCTACAAGGAATACCGCTATGCAAAGCGAGAACTAGAGCTACCAGTTTTTAAACAAGTTTCTAAAACATATTTATGTTTCTTTTATTTCATTTATTTCATTAATCTCATTAATGAAGTCCTATCAAATTATGCTTCCTAAGCATCACAGAAGAAATGAAAGCAGCAATATTAATTATATCTCATATATATAATATAGGCATTCGTCTCAGAATATATCAAGTGATCACATCACAGAATATCAGCAGCAGAAGAACACATATGAAATATTGGATATACTAGGAATTCCGTGTTTTAAATTAAGCCTGTATAAAACATGGATTCCACGGTCGCGATGAATATCCAAACCCACATCCTTAGACCCCTACGAGAGCAGCAAGCAACCCTACCAATTCTAGAGTTAGGAGACCCGGTCTCGACTCCTCGAGATGGTCTCCCACTGGACCCTAGAACCCGGTTACTTGTGCTCTCTTCCTTGGGTCTATCCTAATGCGGAAAAGTAAATAATATACATCAATGATGACATCATCCTCAACCCGGAAGTGCCCCAATAAAAGAATATTACATATAAACTTTTACATGAATGAAAATGAAAAACTCTTATCTCACATAAAAAAAACCCGGCTATTCAAAACACGATGATCCAATATAACATATCACAGCAACACATAACATCACATGTCATCAACGTAAGTAAATATGCGTTTCCTAATTGTCGTTGACGTATAGCAACAAAACCGGCGATACACCACATATTACACTTACAGTCGCAGAAAAGAAAGTGAAAAACTACAACAATTGGAATTCACAACCACCTTAGACATCATAAACCCAATGTATCACATACTTTGTATTTCATGCCCAACCAAATGAATTCCTTAGACATCACATGCCTAACAATTATAAACCCCGCATTTTTGTCTCGATATTGAAAACACTTTCCAATAACCTGTCGGGTAATTTAACAAGATTCCCGATAACCTAATCGAATGCTCGTCAGAAACCTTAGTAGACGGTCGCACCCCGATGCCGTCGACAAAGTGCACTAAGGCGGAACACCGCTGCCGCGAGCACCCGAATGGATGCTTTTGGCGACGGGGTTCTCCTACAGTTACTTGGTCGGGGCTATGGGGCGTGGCTATCTAGTAAGGTTACCCGGCGAGTATCCGCATACACTACGTAATTGCGACGAACTTTTAATCCACATTAAAATTCTGTGGCAACCGATCAAATGAGACTAAACTGCTAGATTTATAAAATTCAAACTAGTTATCTCATAACTAATTATGTGGATTCTAAATATTGTATCACAATCATTGATAGCTAGACGAAGTTATACTTTTCGATCGAATAAGCAAGCATCCAAAATTTCCCAACAAGCTAAACACTTGAGCGGACTTCAAAAAGTACCCAGAACATGCCACAGCTCCTATGAACCAGCCGTAGAAGGGTCAACCAATGCCTCACCAGTGGCACCGTTGAACCACCATAAACCCTAGGGTTTAATGGCGGCTATGACGATCACAGAATCGAGTTAGGGTTTCGTTCTTCTAGAGAGTCCACAGAATCGCTTGCAAGATTTTCTGAAAATTTTAAACTCGGAAAAATCCAACTCTTGGAAAATTTCAGCGAGGGAAAAATTGGGTTATTGATATCCGTACGAACTTTTTAACGTCGTCTAAATAAACCGAATACATGTTAGAATTACGATTACGAAACACTCTGAATTGCTTTTGCAGAAAGTTAACATCACATGAAAATTTAGCAAAAACAAACAACACCTGAAACACCAAAACCCAGATCCTGGAATACACAAGAAATTTGAAGCAAAAACTCCCTACTTAGGCCGAGGTGGCCGGTTTTTATGCCTATGTGGCCGGCCATAACATGCCTAAATTGCTTCAATTTTCTTCGATGTTCATGATATATCTCATATAACATTCTGCAGTTGTTTAAAAAAAATTTTGAAGACTTTCTAAAATCGACAGAAAACAAGTTTTCGTGTTTCAAGTTTCGGAGTCGTTTCGGTTTTGTAATCCTAGCAAATATCGTCTAATTTTCTAGCATGTCTCTGATACCACTGCAGGTCAGGCAGCCACCCTATCCAATAGGGTCGCCGTGGCACCAACGGGTCACTCAGCAGCTACTTTTTACGCATGCCCCCTCACGAGGACTATAACCCGCCGGAACACCTTCCGGTCTCGGGACACCCTAAAGGTAAGAGCCTATACTTCGCCACACTGTCACACGGTGAGAACCCCCCATAGGTCGACATCCAATGTCTAGTAGCTTTGATACTACTGTAGGATTGTCTAGCACGGCAGCAAGGTTTCGGGAGGCATCGTCCATGCCATTTTTAAAAATTTGCCGTATTAGCTAACCCTAACCCTAGAATCGTTACTAGAAAATCCGACGAATAAACTTGTAAACTACTTTACATACAAAGTGAATGCGGAATACAACCTTTGTAGACCGGTCCTTCACTTCTAAAGCTCCAAGTTGTAGTCCCTTCGCTGCGAATGGTGAACTCCCGGACTCTAGAGAGGGTTCACTTGAAGAAAGGAACAACCTTGCTCAATGTCTTCGATGCCGAAGAAGATCTACGTCAAGGAGACTCAAGCTCATGCTACCTCTTCACTAATGGTGAGAATAGTGAAGCAAACACCCTAAACTAAATAGCTAATAGTAGAAGATGATGAAGTAGGAAGTGGGCTCACTTTAGATTTATTTTTCTCACAAGGTTTCATCACTTCATCACTTCCGATGAGGAGATTGGAGATCGAGCGAGATCGGAGATGCCGCAAGGAGCTAAATATGGTAGCTAAAGACCGAAGGACACAGATCGATCGGTATAGCTTTCTAACCCTCTTTAGATTGCTAGTTTACTGTTAATGGTTCGATCCGGGATTAAAGTCTGCGTTAGCGCCAGTTTCAAGCTTAGAAAAAGTTTTTGTTTCCGCACTTTGGCCTCAGATTGACGGCCGGGGCGCTATCGTAGACTTACAGCCACCCCGTCCAATGGGGTCGCCGTGGTACCAACGGGTCCCTCAGCAGCTACTTTTTACACATGCCCCCTCACGAGGACTACAACCCGCCGGAACACCTTCCGGTCTCGGGACACCCTGGGGGTAAGAGCCTATTCTTCGCCACACTGTCACACGGTGAGGACCCCCCATAGGTTGACATCCAATACCTAGTAGCTCTGATGCCACTGCAGGGTTGTCTAGCATGGCGGCAAGGTTTCGGGAGGTATCGTCCATGCCATTTTTAAAAATTTGCCGTATTAGCTAACCCTAACCCTAGAATCGTTACTAGAAAATCCGACGAATAAACATGTAAAATACTTTACATACAAAGTGAATGCGGAATACAACCTTTGTAGACCGGTCCTTCACTTCTAAAGCTCCATGTGGTAGTCCCTTCGCTGTGAATGGTGAACTTCCGGACTATAGAGAGGGTTCACTTGAAGAAAAGAACAACCTTACTCAATGTCTTCAATGGCGAAGAAGATCTACGTCGAGGAGATTCAAGCTCATGATACCTCTTCACTAATGGTGAGAATAGTGAAGCAAACACCCTAAACTAAATGGTTAATAATAGAGGATGATGAAATAGGAAGTGGGCTCACTTTAGATTTATTTTTCTCACATGGTTTCATCACTTCATGAAAATCAAGAGAGCTTCAAAGAGCAAGAAGAAGATGAAATGAAAGCGATGAAGAGAAATAATCTCATGAGGTTAGAAACGCAACCATGGTTGGTATATGCCATGCCAAACCCTTGTAGAGAATTGTAAGTCGATGCTATACAACCTGCAAGAATGGCGGGGAGGCTGAAGGTGAAAAACGAAATAATTTTTTATCATAACATCGACTATTAGCCTTGATCGTAATCTAAACCATATCTAGCAACAAACATATGAAGTATAAAGATGAGTACAGAAATTTATACCTCACGATTCCGGTCCTTCGGGTCTTCATTCCTCGCTGTCCTTCTTCTTGTTGTTGACTCCATGGATCAATTCGGATCACCGCTCCCTCGCCGGACTCTTCAAATCCAAGATGATCCACCCGAGGAGATGTGCATCGAACTCCTACCTTAATTGAGGCAACTAGGGCATCAAGGTCTCTACTCATGATGTCGTAGAGAATGTAGAGTTGTGTAGACGGAATGAATTGTCTTTGCTTACCGTAGATCACTCAGCACATGAGTTCACTAGGGCTTCGAGGTAGAAGATGGCTAATGAAAAAGACTTGTGAGGAAAGAGAGTGAAGAATGGAGTTAGCTCTCTACCCATTTGTTCAACTGAACCATATTGATAATTCCATTGATAAATCAATAATGAATTATTACATATATGGTTCAAGTAACAAAAATGACTCATGGGCCAAAATGCCACCATGTGTCGTGAGAAGCTAAGTCCATTTTCATGCATATTCCACCGCATCTTTTCCATGTCATAATGCATTTATCATTTAAACAAAATGAATAATAACAATATGACATGTCACCTTCTAGAAGCATCTTTGACCAATTTACAAAAATGCCCCTCGTCCGTACATACGTACCCGTATCCGTGTTCCGAAAAATGCGGATACAAATGACGAAAACAATCCATCAGTACAATACCAGGATCCAGCTTAAACCAAAGCCCACCAGTATTGTCTGTCCATATCATCATGCACGCACAAGTACATGCACATGACCTAACCCTGTCGTAAAACTATACGACCTCTACATCTTTTGTCTGATGTAGGGAAACCCTCTGTGTGGGACTCTAAAGACTCAACACTACGCTGGCAGTGGGTTTAACCACAGACCGCAAGCGGTAATAGCTGTACGTAACGGCCCCCAGGTATATGTCGATGAGAAGGCCGATGAGAATAACTCATCCGAACTCCAACTGAGCCTATCTGTGACAATCTCCGTACAGTCCGGTATGTTCTTCTAAGAGTATCGCATATTGGGCCTAGGGGGCGGTAAACGTCATACCCCTAATATCGGTATACGTCGTGTCAGAGTACAGTCCAAAACACCCTGAGAAACTACTGGAGTACCTACCAATAAATCTCGCTTGCCCTGGCCAGGGACTTTGTGTAATGGCGTTCCGAACACAGCGTGACATCAACCCCCAATACCGGGAGACACGAATCCTATCTAACCACCACTGCCTCCAAGTGCTTCGGGACTGCACCTAACTACTACCTGTTTGCATGACTCCGTAGAGCCATGGTAGGGTAGTAATCTAAAAACAGTGGAAACACACTTGAGGCGAAGCAGTAGTGTCAAGTCAACGGACTAAGCTATACTCATGTTACCTGTGAACTGCTATCTGACCATAGGTATATTACCAACCAGCAGTTCCCAATGAGTCCGTCCAGTGTAACTTATAACCTAATGAGAACCTGCATACTATCTCTAGTACGACGTACTGATAGCTGTGGGAAAGACCATCTCCCCTCCTGGGAAGAGAAGCATATACACTAGTCTACTCTGGAGTATCAATAACCTATATCGATAATCCTATGACTAGGGACCTGTATAAGGATATGCTTATAGACTACCCAGCCCCCACTAGTGTGACTGCCATCACAACGCTGGTAATCAAGCAAAGATCCTGAGGGCTCTACTAATATGTATAAGCGATATGATAAAAGAAACGCATGCACATATTGAAGTAGAAACAAACCAGGTAGCATGCTACCATTTTGAGCAAAACAGTTAATACAACTGTGAATATCCCAAGCTTCCATTAAGTAATATACAAACTATTATAATACAATAATGGCCTCTAGGGTATATACACTAACAATCTCCCACTTGCACTAAGGCCATATATTGGCGTATCGTAGACCAAAGATCTCGAATAGCTACTCGTACGTGTCTGAGCGATGGCCCCGGTGAGTGGATCTGCAATGTTGTTCTCCATATCTATTCTCCTCACCCAGATCTCCTGGTGAACATCTATCTCCCTAATCAAGTGTTACCGCCTTAAGATATGTCTGGATCACTGATGGGATCCGGATTCCTTCCCTAAAGCTATAGCACTGATTGTTGTCTCAATACAAAAGTATAGGACCAACAATGGAAAGAACCACCTGAAGTTCAATTAAGAACTTCTTTATCCAGACCGTCTCTTTTACGGTGTCACAAGCAGCGATCTACTCCGTTTCCATTGTCTAGTCAGCAACGGTGTTCTGCTTGGAGCTCTTCCAACAGACCGTCCCTCCACTGAGGGTAAAGCTGTAACTCAATATGTGTTCTTATCACTCTGGAAGCTGGGCAAAGGCCTCGATCTGGAGGTCCAAACTGCCGTACACCATGAACACCTCCTTAGTCCTTTTCAAGCACTTGAGAATGTTCAATACTGCTTCCCAGTACTTCTTTCCTGGGTTTGACTGATACCGGTTTACCACGCTTTCGCTACGTAAGCAACATCTGGTCTGGTATACAACATCGCATACATTATAGAGCCTACCGTTGTAGCGTAGGGTATTATCGATATGCGAGCCCTTTCCAAATTAGTCTTGGTAGACATCTCTTTGGAGAAGGTGATTACGTGACAAGCCGGTAGACTACCGTGCTTAGAATCTTTCATACTAAATGTTTTCAGTATGGTGTTGGTGTACCTTGACTTTAAAAAGTCCCATTATCCATTTTGACCTATCACGATAGATCTGGATCCCCAGAATGTAGTTGGTATCATCCAGGTATATCATAGAGAACCTCTGTGACAAGAATCCTTTGACTGATAGTAGCATATGAATTTCATATCCTATTAACAGAATGTCATCCTCGTTCTTGATGAGGAATCCCACAGTTCTCCCTACAATCTTACTATAAATGTATGGTTCATCCGGATTTTTGATAAAGTCGAACTCTTCAACCGTCTCATCAAATTAGATGTTCCTACTCCGCGATGCCTGCTTTAGTCCATAGACTTAAGCATCTTGTACACTTACCTGCTACTCCCACTCTGATTGAAAACCCTTTGGCTGATCCTTATAGATGCACTCTTCCAAATACTGAAAAGCCATTTATATGTCCATCTGCCAGAACTTACAATCATGGAAGACAGCAATGTCAAGAAGGATCCGAATGGATTTGAGCATAGCCACTGGAGAAAAGGTTTCATCATAGTCCAAACCAGGTCTTTTATGGAAACCTTTTGCAACAAGTCTAGCCTTATATGTTTCAACCTGTCCATCTACACTAATCTTCTTTTTGAAGATCCATTTGCAGCCTACGGGTTTTACCCATTCTGGAGCAAAGTTCAAAGTCTATACTTTGTTGGTGTATATGGACTCCATTTTTGTCCACTTTGCATCTTTCCATTATACTAAGTCTCTGCTCTAAATAGCATACTGGAAGCTAGTTGGTACATCAAACGACGCAATCCTCTCTATCCCTGTCTATGAGAAAACCTTAGTTTCTCTCGGGCGGATGAGACTGCCTACTACTTCCTCGGAGTGGCGCAAGTATGTCCGGTTCTTTTGAAACTTATGGTTCCACCTTACTTTCTGTAATAGTTTGTGGTTCTGGAATTCCTTCCTGTTCTATTGCGCTCCCACTATTTCCTTTAAAAAGATTAATTTTCCAAAAAGTGGGCATTCTGAGAAACAAAAATCTTTTGTTCCTCCGCGAAATAGAAAAGATACTCCTTGGAGTCCTTTGGGTATCCCACAAACTTAAACAGTACTGAGCGTGCCTCGAACTTGTCCATATACTGCTTTTTACAAAAGCTGGACATCCCTAAATCTTCAGATACTGAAGATAGGGTTTCTTCCCAATCCACATCTGATATGGTGTGGTAGGCACAATCTTGGTATGAACCTTTTTTAAAAGAAACGCAACTAATCCTAGTGCATAGCCTCATAAGGATGGTGGTAACTCAGTGTTCCTCATTATGGAACAAACTATATCCAATAGGGTTGTGTTCCGTCTCTCCGATACACCATAATGTTGTGATGTGTATGGAGGAGTAGGCTGGGAGAGAATTCCTTTCTCTTTTTAGGTAATCCAGGAACTCGGTATTTAAGTATCACTACCTCGATCAGATCTCAGTGAGTTGATACTTTTTCCTGTTTGTTTTTCCTCTTCATTCTTATATTCCCGGAATTTCTCAAAGGCCTTGAATTTTATGCTTCAACAAGAAGTCATGTCCTAACCAAGAGAAATGATCCGTGAAAGTAATGAAATAGGAATAACCACTTTGTGCATATATAGACATTGGACCTACACACAATACTGTATATGAGTCCCAAGAGCTCGCTCGCTCTTACTCCGTGTCCAGTGAATGGAGTCTTTGTCATCTTTTCTATGAGACATGATTGACTAGTTGTATAAGACTGATATTCGAACGGATCCAAATATCCCCCTCTATGTAACTACATTAACCTCGTTTCAGTGATGTGACCCAGTCTATAATGCCATAAGAAAGTCCTATTTGATTCTGGAGACTTTCTTATAAGTGTGTTCTGGACGTTTGAAAACCTGAGCTTGATCTAATACGTATATACCGTTATCTAATGTACCTGACCCAATCAAATCTTTGATTTAGGTGGATGTGGATCACATCGCTTATATATGTAAATCATATCCTTCTTTAGAATGTAAAGATACATATATGTCATTTACAACCTTGACTAGGTACATATTAACAGTTACGTAGAATCAATAACTGCTCATTTGTCAATTCTAGATGATATTCCTCTACAGATACAGCATCCATGCTCATTCCGTTAGCATCTCAGAGAGTCATATCACCAGCCATGATAACTCTACGGTTTCTCAAAGTCTGTAAAGAATTACAGATGAGAGATCCTGATCTGGTATCATGTACCCAGGAAGTAGAGCTAATTGACAGACAGTTTTTAAACACTAACACACCCGAAGCCGAAGCCACAACATGCTTCGGATCCTGGATTCTGGCTTTCCAAGCCCTGCATCCCTTCAGTTAATGCCCTTTCCCGTACAATAGGAACATCCCTCCTTCACTAGTGTTAGCTCTGAAACTTTTTCCCTTCCCTTTTCTTCTAGTTTACAGACACCGCCTATCGGCTTTGTGGAGATCTTTTTCTTCTTTCCCTTGGCTTTCGCATTGGATCTAGAAGAGGAAGATTCCCCAATAAGCAGAGCGGGTGCCTCCCTGGTTTCCTTTCAGGGTGCCCCCAACTGGAAGTATATCTTTCTTCCCCTGGGCGTAAGTAGAAAGTAGGTACTGTAGAATCAAGTCAGCATATGACTCGTTCTCCAATGTGGTCTTCAGGTCCATGAGCTGTTTAATACAGCTAATCATTGTAGGGACGTGGTCCCCTACAAATGATCCGATAGCCAACCTTGCTTGAAAAAATTCCTTCGAGGTCTCATATCTTGCGATTCGAGATTGCTCTCCATATAAAATTTTGTTATGGAGGAAGATAGAAACAAAGTTTATCTTCTCGTGTTCCCTCTGGTTTTCACCATCTACTGAGGCCTACACGAGGCACTTGGCATTCACACAGTCTTTTCCCTTTGTCTTACGGATATCATCCGCGACGGTGGAAACTGGACATGGAATGGAAAGGGCGTGAGTAGTAATGAGGTGGTCCAGTTTGTCATAGGCAATGGACATCTGGACAAACCATTGCCAATTTATAGTAAAACTCAGTCATGTTATTATCTAACTGTAACCTAATCTGGTCACCTGGTTGCTGCAATTAGGAGAGAGAGAAGAATACACTCAGCATGATGCTCTTGCAAGTTTAGATTGGTTTTTAGTTTATCTAAACAGGATGGCTCCCACTGTTTCTCAAATCCTTCTTCAAACCATAAAGGAATAATTAGTCAGGATTAATCTCACCCTACAATACTTGCTTAACCGTTCAGCCAGGCTGGTGTTAGTACTTCGAGGGAGGTTTTCCAACGCTTTCGCGAAGTTCCTTAATTACAGAACCTCTTTTCCCTGGAGGCATAGCCCCGCTAACACCGTTCTTGACACCTACTTAGTTTATAACATTGATTGTGTTAATGAAAAGATCTCCTGAGGAGTATCATATACTCACAGTAGGATCGGGACCCAAATATCATTGTATGATAAAGCTGAAGGAATCCTACAAAAATTATCACACTCCAAATGGTATGCAACACTAGCAAGTTTCAGTTTCTTTAGAAACTCCTAATGTGGATTTTTTCCCCATGCTCTTATGACCTTGACGAAGGCCAACATATCATAAGTTACATGTCAAGTTCTACTTGTCATTATCCAGGTTAATTTGAGTCAATCTGTACATACCCTTAACGAAGGACAAAATAGCAGTACGACTGTCCCAAACCAACGCATCTATCTATGCTACAGATGAATACTCAGCAGCTACCAATCACTATGTCTTGACGAAGGCCAACATACATAGCTTGAATACAACTGAAATGATGGAGGGCTACGGTTGGTTTTGGTAAAACTGTGAACGTAGTGAACTTGATATAATCAAAGGAACTTGATAGCTTTTAAAAGGAGTGGTTTAAGCTCCGCATTTAAAAAGTTTGCTGTTTTTGAAAAAACCGAGTAGTTTTCAAATTTGTTTCAACGATTCAACTTTAATTTATTTGCTTTGCATTAATCTAATGCGGTCCCATCATTTACTCCTATCATTATAGAGAGAATTGAAAATAAATATCACGTCCTCTTATGCCATCCTCATTCGCCACGCGGCCCCGTCATCACCTGTTAAGTTACTTAACTAACGACAGAGCGGGGACTGGACTAACGCGGATGTAAAACATAAGTGACGTCTACTATATACCATATATAGATATTTTACAATCATCTCACGCAATAATAATCATTCCAGTCAAAGGTAAACATTTCAGATATGCTAGGAATACCGCATTTCTTATAAGCCTGTAATGAAAGACGGATCCTACGGTCGTGATGAATAGCCAAACCCCACCCCAGACCCCTACGGGTACGGAAAACTACCTGCCAAATTCCAGAAGTGAACCAACCTCCCTCACCAAAGTGAGTAGGCCACTCGGCACTTCAAAGAACCCGGCAGTTTGTGTACCCCACCTTGAGTCTATCCTAGGAGCAGAAAACATTAAAAAAGAAAATAATACAATGGTGGCTACAACCTCAGCCAAGATGTGCCCCGCAAAATAATATTACATCAATTTTACAATTTATATTGAATGAAAGATAAAAAACACTCATCTCACATTCCCGGCTATTCATCATTGACGATAAAAAATGTTTATATACACAAACCAACAGATATGTGCAACCCCGGCTAATCGACGTATAGCAATTAGTCGACGTTTAAAACACATATAACAATACAGAAGAACCAATTAGCTAAGTACAATAGAAATTCGATCGAAACATATTTTCCGTATCTACCCCAAATGCAAACCAGCACTCTGAAACTTACTGGGTAGAAACTAAATATTCCAGAAACCAAAATACCAAAATTAAGAAATAACAGAAGAAATACGAGTTCAATCGGCCTTGACTCGGCCGCGGTTCCGCCGCAGAATAACGATTCGGCCGCGGATCCGCGATTGTCTTGGCAATTCAGTAACTCAAACTTCTTGTGTCATCTTAGAAAATCCTGCATGTATTTTTCATGGTACTGAAATAATATTACAGACAGTTTTGAAAATCGACAGAAACTGGGGTTTTCGGTATTTAGTTTTCCGGTTTTTCCGACGATCGAAATCCTACTACTTGCTAATACGCTAGATTAGATTTAGTTGGCTCAGATACCACTGTAAGTCGATGCTATACACCCCGCAAGAAAGGCGGGGAGGCGGAAGGTGAAAAACGATATAATTTTGCATCATAACATCGACTATTAGCCTTGATCGTAATCTAAACCGTATCTAGCAACAAACATATGAAGTATAAAGATGAGTACAGAAATTTATACCTCACAATTCCGGTCCTTCGGGTCTTCATTCCTCGATGTCCTTCTTCTTGTTGTTGACTCCATGGATTGATTCGGATCGCCGCTCCCTCGCCGGACTCATCAAATCTAAGATGATCCACACGAGGAGATGTGCATCGAACTCCTACCTCAACCGAGGCAACTAGGGTATCAAGGTCGCTACTCATGATGTCGCAGTGAATGTAGAGTTGTGTAGACGGAATGAATTGTCTTTGCTTACCCTAGATCATTCAACACATGAGTTCACTAGGGCTTTGAGGAAGAAGATGGCTAATTAAAAAGACTTGTGAGGAAAGAGAGTGAAGAATGGAGTTAGCTCTCTACCCTTTTGTTCAACTGAACCATATCGATAATTCCATTGATAAATCAATAATGAATTATCACATATATGGTTTAAGTAACAAAAATGACTCATGGGACAAAATGCCACCATGTGTCATGAGAAGCTAAGTCCATTTTCATGCATATTCCACCTCATCTTTTCCATGTCATAATGCATTTTTCATTTAAACCAAAATGAATAATAACAATATGACATGTCACCTTCTAGAAGCGTCTTTGATCAATTTACAAAAATGCCCCTCGTCCGTACATACATACCCGTATCCGTGTTCTGAAAAATGCGGATACAAAAGATGAAAACAATTCATCAGTACAATACAAGGATCCGGCTTAAACTAAAGCCCACTAGTATTGTCCGTCCGTATCATCATACGTGCACAAGTACACGCACGTAACCTAACCCTGTCGTAAAACCATACGACCTCTACATCTTTTGTCTGATGCAGGGAAACCTTCTGTGTGGGACTCTAAAGATTCGACACTACGCTGGCAGTGGGTTTAACCATAGGCCGCAAGCGGCACTAAATGTACGTAACGACCCCCAGGTATATGTCGATGAGAAGGCCGATGAGAATAACTCATCCGAACTCTAACTGAGCCTATCTATGACAATCTCCGTACAGTCCGGTATGTTCGTCTAAGAGTGTCGCATATCGAGCCTAGGGGGGCGGTAAACGTCAGACCCCTAATAGTGGTATAAGTCGTGTCGGAGTACAGTCCAAAACACCCTGAGAAACTACTGGAGTACCTACCAGTAAATCTCGCTTACCCTGTCCAGGGACTTTGTGTAAAGGCGTTCCGAACACAGCGCGACATCAACCCCCAATACCAGGAGAGACGGATCCTATCTAACCACCACTGCCTCTAAGTGCTTCGGGACTGCACCCAACTACTACCTGTTTGCACGACTCAGTAGAGCCGTGGTAGGGTAGTAATCTAAGAACAGTGGGAACACACTTGAGGCGAAGCAGCAGTGTCAAGTCAACAGACTATGCTATACTCATGTCACCTGGGAACTGCTATCTGATGATAGGTATATTACCAACCAGCAGTTCCCAATGAGTCCGTCCAATGTAACTCATAACCTAATGAGCACCTGCATACTATCTCCAGTACGACGTACTGATGGCTGTGGGACAGACTATCTCCCCTCCTGTGAAGAGAAGCGTATACACTAGTCTACTCTGGAGTATCGATACCCTGTATCGATAATCCTACGACTAGGGACCTGTATAAGGATTGTTTATAGACTACCCAGCCCCCATTAGTGTGACTGCCATCACAACACTGGTAATCTAGCAAAGATCCTAAGGGCTCTACGAATATGTATAAGCGATATGCTAAAAGAAACACATGCACATATTGAAGTAGAAACAAACCAGGTAGCATACTACCATTTTGAGCAAGACAGTTTATACAACTGTGAATATCCCAAGCTTCCATTAATTAATATACAAACTAGTATGATAAAATAATGGCCTCTAGGGCATATACACTAACAATAATAAACCAAGGCTAAAGGTTAAGGGTTGGGTTAATAAATATCTTATGCTAGACAAACAAGTGGACTAAGTCAATGTTCTATTAGCTTCTCCAAGATCATCCATGACTAATTCCAAATGTTTGAATTACTTAAAACTAATAAAACCCTAGCATTAACCTAGCATGGTGTGAGTCTCATACAAACATGTTGCATGTGCAACCTTGCATGACACAACAATATATATCACATATATATTTTTTGCAAAAAGAAAACAATACATTTAACATATATCACATATATATCAATGTATCATAAGTGAGAAAAATGAATACTTAAGTGAGCTAATATTAGTTAATATAATTTAATATATCAAATATATAATTCTACATTAAATTATTAAATCAACACTTGATTTAATAATCCGGCTATGTTATATATAACCGACTAATATCAACAATAACAACTTATCGAATCAACACTTGATCCAATAACTTGGCTATATCATATATAACCGACCAATGTCACAAGTCGCGAGAATAGAATGTGGTATCATATACGCGCATTAATCTCGGTCCCGTACATATCACATATGTGCTCCTACTTCGTTTCGCATGAACCAGGAAACCTCTGTGTAGGACTCTAAAGACTCGTCAATACGCCGGCAGAAGGTGATGATCATATCAAACACCCACAAGCCGCAAGCGGTCTGCTAAACGTAATGGCCACCCGGGTATTGAGCGATCAGAAGATCAAAAAGCAAGCCTGCTCATACTCCTGCGAATCCAATCAGTAACACTACCGTACAGTCCGGTCTCTTCGTCTGATATGTCGCATATCAAGGCCTGGGGGTGGTATAATGTCAGACCCTAATAGCCTGATAAGTCATGCCGATACAAGGTCCATAACGGTTCAAGAAACTACTGGTAACACTTACCAGTAAATCTCAGCAACCCTGGCCAGGGATTTCCTGTTATGGCCAATCGAGCATAGCGCAACACCAACTCCCAATACCGGGAGAGACGAAACCCCTCCTATCGCTCATTGCCTCCATATGACTCGGGACTGTACCCAAAAACCACCTTTTTCACAATCTCTTGACCGTTGTATGGTGGAAATCAAAGCACAGTGGGAATCACACAAGTCTCTATGACGATCTCGGGTCTACAGACTAACCTGTACCAGTGTCACCAGAGAACTGCTATCTGACGATAGGTATAATACCATCTAGGTTCTCGGCGAGTCCATCCAGTGTACCCAGTCTCCACTGAGCACCCGTATACCTTCTCTGATGTCAAACACCAATGGATGTAGGATCATCCATCGCCCATCATATGGGTCAAGAAGCGTATACGCTAGTCTACTCTGGAGTATCGATGCCCGGTCTCGATACTCCCACGACTAGGAACAATCTAAGGATGTACTTACCGATTACCTCTGCCCCACTAGTATGATCTGCATCATAATCCTGGTAGTCAAGTACTCATCCTAAGGGCTTGATCAACATGTAATAGAGAGACAATAAGTGTACATGTTAAGATAAAGAGCAACCAGATAGCATACTATCAAGTCGAGCAAGAAAGTCCTCCCTATATATGTCCAAGCATCCACTACGCTATATATCGCATGTACAGTAATGGCCTCTAGGGCATATATATAACTAAAAAATACGAGCCAGTTTCACCCGTTTTGGACCGGCCACATGTGCAAATTTTCCGAGCTCGTCAGCCCTGCACTTGAGTTAGGGTTTCGTATTTTGGGTGTATGTTAGTCTCTGGAATATTGGTGCAGTGGTATTGCTTGTTTTGCCTATTTTGGATATTTTGTTATATTTTCTTCAGGGGCAATTCGGGGTGTTTCGAAGTCGATAATTTAACACTATTTAAATGTTTATCAGTACATGCATTACTATCTGCGACCGTGAATGTCATTCGAGCGGTATAACTCGTTTAATTGCTATATGTTCTTTTAGACGGGTTTGCGAACGTGACATTCACGTTGATGTTCTGTGTTGTGCTGTGTTGTGGTTGGATCGTCGTGGTGGATAGCTATGGTGCAATGGTAGTACAGTTTATACTCATTTGTACATTTGATATTGCGGGGCGAGCGTCCGATATGTGGACTGCCGTCACTGCCGGTTTGTGTATTATTTGTTTGGGGCACGACCGGGTTGAGGTCGATGTCACCCTCGTACATATTATTTTCTTTTCTATACTAGGATTACCCCGCGGTAGAGTGCACGAATAGCCGGCTTCTAGAGGGCAACGAGTCCGCATCTCATGGCGTTGAGACGGAGGGGACCTTACTCTAGAATTGACGGGCTATTCGTCCCACTCGTAAGGGGTATAGGTTGACCCACAGAGGGGTGCCTAAGTTACCGGATTCCGTGAAGTGATGGGTGTCTCATTCACGTTGTTGATTGGGGTTGCCTCGCTTCTGGGATTGGCGGGTAACATGCCGGACTCGTAGGGGTCTAGGTTTTCATTGCACAGGCTATCCACACGACAGGGAACGTCTGGTCTCATTTGCGGCTCAAGTGAATCCCGGGGCTCCAGGATTATCCACCACTCTGTATTGCTTCTGTGATGCATCTATGATATTACTTTATATCATGCCTAGGATGATTGTTATATATATTTATATATATACTAGTGGATGTTGTATATGTTTTGCACCCGCGCTAGTCCATCCCCCGCTCTGTTGTTAGTTAAGTAACCTAACGGGTGATGACGGGGCCCAGTGGCGAATGCAGATGTCATATACGTACATCATATATTTTCGTTCTTTTCTGGTGTAATTAATTGATGGGATTGCATTGATTCTTATCAATGCAAGGATAAAATAAACCAATATGATGTTGTTGGAACCAAGTTTTTTAAAAACTGGCATTATAGGCGTTCTCTTTTGCTTTGCACAGTGGTATTCGATTGGGAATATCCTACACCTCATTCGACGAGGCAAGGGCTAAGATCCCTTCATCGGGAGTGACCCCTTGGACAGAAGTTTGCGTCAACATAATAACTTTACTATAGTCGATTCTTTTGCTTTGCATCGTGGTATTTGATTGGGAATATCCTGCACCTCCTTCAATGAGAAAAGTGCCGAAATCCCTTCACCAGGAGTGACCTCTTTAGCAAAAGTTTGCGCCACTATATATTTGTAAAACCACTTGGATTTCTTCAACGATATCAAGTTCATTACGTTAAAGGTTTTTCGCCAAAAACCAGCCGTTGCCCTTCGTCATTTCTTATAAGTACTATTTAGTATTCGTGCTGTGTTTGTTGGCATCCGTCAAGGCATAGTGTGTGGTAGCTGAATAATACTTTGCATGGATATGCATTAATTTAGGACAGTCGTGCAGCCTTGTTGACTTCCGTCAAGGGCGAGTAGGGGTGGGTCTAAATTAATCAGGACAATGACGGGTAGAACTTGACTTGCGCTTTATGATTTGTTGGCATCCATCAAGGTCATAAGCCGCTTGGGGTAAAAACACACATCGGGAGTTTCAAACATACATGAAACTTGCCATGCATGCGCATACCTTCTGGAGTGTGGTGACTTGAGTGGCTTCCATTAGGTTATCATGCGATGATAGTTGGATCCCGATTCCCACTGATGAGTAGGTTTACTCCTCGGGTGATTTTAGATGATCCCGACTAATTCTCCTTTTGGGTTTAGAGGAGAATTCGAGGAAACAGCGGGAGACATCCTGATTAGATAAAGTGATTAACCATTCTGATCTAGGTTAGAGTGCACGCTGAATGTTTCTTTTCTCTCTCTCTCTTTGGAAGCGACCATTGCCCGACCCTAAACTAAAACTCATGAACCAAGATAACCGAACCTTCTTAAAACACTTTGGCTTTTGGATTGTCATAGTCGCACAACTCATTGCCACTCCTATTTTCCCTTTGCATTTCTCCGGAACATTCCGTATCACTATGAAGATCCACATTTATTGGATATGTCATCGTATAGTTACATACGAACTCGATGAAACTTGTTTCAGATTCGAGGATGGTTTCCGGTTCCGGAGAAATTGAATAGGACTATTCAGTTGTCTTTTCTCTTTACCTTCTCTCAAGTTGCGAGGGCTCCTGGTATTAAGAGAGTACACCTATTACGCTTATCGGATAGTCTTCTTCCAAATCATAGGCTGGTGCCAAAGAGTAGGGACAGAAGAAAACCAATTTGCCTAAATGTGGTGTACAGAAGGTAATAAGTAAAGACAAATAAAGGAATTAGAAAGAGGGCAATGTAAATTGCGACTGCTATCATTCACGACGAAACCGCGTATACCCCTGCCACTCCTAGTTCACCTTTTCTTTTCTCCGGAACATTCCATATCACTACGAAGATCCACATTTATTGGATATGCCATCATATAGTTACATACGAATTCAAAGGAACTTGTTCCAGATTCGAGGATGGTTTCCGGTTCAGGAAAAATAGAATATGTTTATTCAGTTTTTTTTTCTCTTTACCTTCTCTCAGATTGCGAGGGCTCCTGGTTAGGAGTGTACACCTATTACCTTATTGGATAGTCTTTTTCCAAACCTTAGGCTAGTGTCGAAGGGTAGGGAAGGAAGAAAACCAATTAGCCTAAATGTGGTGTACAGAAGGTAATAAGTAAAGACATAATTGTCACGACCCAAAAAGTACGGAGCGTAACTGGTACTTAAATTACGAAACATCTCAACGCGTACGTAATCTAAGTAAGCCAAAGCCTAGAAATCAAAACCAAAGAAAGAAGTAGAGTGAAGGAAAACCAAATTAAAGAAGCGATTGTTAACCAAATAAGTCGCATCAAGATTTTTTAAAAGCAACATCCATTTTTCCAAAAATTTCGGCAGTGTCTCCTTTGTAATTACCAACCCCAAACAGGTACAAAACAAGAATACATGCACATCATGAAATAAGGCATCCCCAAGCGAGATCTAGCTCTTCGCCAAAGGCGGAATCACAATCACACGCAATATATATCATCACCATGCAAAATAAGCATATAAAGGCACAAAATAATAAAGTATCATGTCGGCTCAAGTGAGTTCGACCCAGAGAAACAACATATATATACACAAATCTCACTGTCTCGTCTTTAGGTCATAAATACATCAGTATAAGTGGTAAATACGGTAGATAGAGTACACTAGATACAATACTGAAACAAGGTGGAAATAAAATAACCCCGCAACCCACCTACGAGCAACGCTGTGTGTCCAAGCAAAAGGAGAAAAAAAAAGGTAGTGCGCCCGCCGCTACTATGCTGACGGGTCGGACCTGCAAAACACTGTGGCACGACGGGGGTGAGTTGCCAACTCGTGAGTAATAAGTAACATCTAATAAGGCTATCGTAAGCATGCACACAATTTCGTCATACCCTACATAAACTAATATGATGCAATGCACTAGTATGTATGCAACGTGAATGCAATAAACAACATGAGATCTGAATATGTTTAGCAAGGGATATTTGTATCCTTATCTTAGTAAAACTTCTGTAATTTAACTGTAGTTTCATCAATGAAATCAATAGAAATCCGTGTCAAGCATCGACACCAAATATGAATATCTCAAATATCTCGGGCTCCGGCAACCCGGACTGGCCCATATCATCAAATCTCGGGCTCCGGCAATCCGGACTGGCCCATATACCTGATCTCAAGACTACGTCAGTATCCTCCAGATAACCGCCGCGTCACAAATAAACAGTCGGTAGTGCTCTCCTGCTGGGCTCAACGCTATTATCTGCGACCATCATGCCCCGGGGTACCGCACCGGGTCCACCATGGACCCACAGACGGTTCCTCCTCCTCGAATCGGGTATATGATAGCGCTCAAGAACCGAGAAATCTCATGGTGGACTATACATACATCATATCACGAGAAAACCGCAACTTACATTTTTAAAATAGTAATACGTTTATAAATCCTTACGGTTTCTCTTAATCCATAAATCTCATAAATACAGAAATCCTCGAGAAGAATCATAATACATGAACATGTATGAATTGATGAATGTCTATGATATCAACAATATGCAATGCGATGCAGAACTAGAAAACTATGCATGAACGATGATGCAATAAGATATATGCATATGAATAGCAATCCTACGTATCCATCCTGATGAATTAAATATATCAAATGCAGGTTTCCAATCATAATTGCTGCAATTGATTAGATTCGGATTTAAACAAGTTATATAGTATTCGTGGCATAGCAATTACCAAGGCGTGTGTCTCCTCATGAATAGTGCCCGTGCAGCATAAACCAATGGTAATGGTGTAAGTGTCCTATGAGATGATATCACATATATACATAAAAGATGATGCAATGCAACGAGATGATTAATTATGAACTACGCATATAAGTACATGTACTAAACGAAATTCTAACTATCGGGCGTCTTGCGCCATCCAGACGATTTCCCCCATAGATGTGTACATCTACTCACCGGAACGCTTCCGCTAGTCTGATCCAATCACCGTCTTTCCTTTCCGTGCCGCGTCCGTATCTCCGCGACCGATCCTAGAATCACACAATACAACACACATAAGGCTAATATCCTGCAAAACGCGATATCAAGACCATACGAGAAAACTAGCGTCATAAGCTAAACGCGTGACTACTCGAAGCACCAAAACGTGTGCGATAACGTCCGAAACTATCCTGACTGGCTGTGAGACACAGCAAACACTAAACCCAGACTCGGAACGTACATGTCACGCAAGTCACAATACTAAAAACATAGGTAATTGGTCCCAGATTTTAATACGAGTACAACTAGAGAAATTTGCATATACCAAAGACCTTAAATATAATGCAGACACCTAACCAAAAACCTCGACACCCAGACCCAAACTCTGGCCGCAAATTGCTGCCAGAATAGATAAATTTGCGGCCACAAAGGGGAATGGGGGCTTCATGCTTCGGGTGTGTGATCCTAGTCCAGTAACTATGCTCCAGTAATTGCAACTTTAATCTGAAACTTCTGGTTTAAAAGCATATCCCAAAAAGGAAGAAATTCTTAATTAAAACTCTAATTAAACACTAATTTAATACAATATGGTGTTTTAGTATAAACTGGTGAAAAGACTTGGATTATTTAACATAAACAACACTTAATTAAGCTACTCAAGCCATATAAAAAACCCTATCTTAACCTAATTTCCTTTTAAACCACATAATTAGCACTAATATACTACTTAAACACTACATTAAGCCTAAATAACTAAAAGATTAGAAAATTAAGTATTGGATTTAGACTTATACCTCAAGATGGTTGAGAGGGTGATCCAAGCATGCTAGTACTTAAGGCGACTTGCCAAGAACCAAGCTTGATTTGGAAAAGGGGAAGTAGTGATGATTTTGCTAGAATTCATGGATTTTCTTTTGGAAATGGGGCTTAGCAATGAGAGAAGAAGAAGAAGAAGAAAAAGATGAAGGGGGAGGGGGCTGCTGGGGGCTTGGCCGAGAGCATGAGGGGGAGTGAGGGAGAGGATGTGTGTGTTATGCTCAAACTCAAAGTCCCCATGCCTAAAAAATACACCTTGCTCCCCTTTTTCCATTTCTTTTTCAATTCTTCTATTTTTGTTTTCTTTTAAAAAGGATTATAGAACCATAAAAGAATTAGAGGTAAAAGCATGCTACAAAATTAGGGTTGATTTGTCATGGTTGCTAGAACACACAGTAACCTAGGGTAATACTAGATTAGTACATGTTAATTAAAAATCTAGTTTAGTAAATAATAAATAGACAAAATATATAGTTAAGCGATCACTAATTTAAATGTTAACTAATAAAACACAATTATATATGTAATTACATATTTTCACCACTAAAATAGATTTATTCCCCGTCTATGTGGAAATAGTTATTAACGAGGTTTTATGAAAATCACGTATTATCGCTAATTAACACGAAATTAACCTAAACAGATTTTCAAAGCGTTACAATCTTCCCCCCTTAAAGAAATTCGGTCCCCGAATTTAAAAATCTAGCTACGCGTACCTTCGAAGATATGGGGATATTTCTTTCTCATCTCGTCCTCAGTCTCCCAGGTGACCTCTTCGCTGCTCGGGCCACGCCAAAGAACCTATATGAACGGTATAACCTTTGACCTCAATTTCTTTACCTGCCGATCCAGAATGACTACCGGCTGCTCTGTAAAAAAAAAGGTCGCTCTCCAGCTGGATCGTCGGGTGCTGAATCGCATGAGAAAGGTCATGAAGGTACTTACGGAGTATCGATATGTGGAATACGGGGTGAACATCTAGAAAAATGGGCGGAAGAGCCAACCGATAAGCAACTGTGCCAACACGGTTGAGGATCTCGAAGGGGCCCACATATCTAGGACTAAGCTTTCCTTTCCTCCCGAATCTCATCATGCCCTTCATCGGAGAGACCCTCAAGAAAACATGATCGCCTACAACAAAATCAAGTCTGCACCGATGTCGGTCCGCATAAGATCTCTGCCTTCTCTGGGCCGCTCTCATCGTATCACGAATCAACTGGATCTTTGCGGTCGTCTCCTGCACAATCTGCGGCCCCAAAATACTGCTCTCACTGACCTCTGTCTAACACACGGGCAATCGACATCTCCTCCCATATAACGCCTCGAAATGTGCCATCTGAATCGTCTCCTGGAAGCTGTTATTGTAGGAGAACTCTATCAAGGGCAAATGATGATCCCAGCTGCCACCGAAATCTAAAACGCACGCTCAGAGCATGTCCTCAAGAGTCTGAATAGTCCGCTCTGACTGACTGTCGGTCTGCGGATGAAAAGCTGTGCTAAAACTCAATCAAGTGCCTAAAGCCACCTGAAGTCTCTGCCATAGTCGGCTGGTGAACTGGGTGCCTCGGTCGGACACAATACAAGTAGGGACGCCATGCAGTCGCACAATCTCATCAATGTATATCTGGGCATACTGAGCAAATCCAAAAGTGGTCTTCACTGGCAGAAAGTGGGCCGCTTTCGTCAATCGATCCACGATCACCCAAATAGAGTCATACCCTCGACTGGCCTTAGGTAGACCCACAATGAAGTCCATAGAAATTTGCTCCCACTTCCACTTCGGAATGGGCAAAGGCTGCAACTCTCCCGCTGGCCTCTGGTGCTCGGCCTTGACTTGCTGACAAGTCAGGCATCTTGAAATAAAGTCTGTGACGTCTCTCTTCATACCTTCCCGCTAGTAAACGTCACTCAAATCATGATACATCTTGGTGGAACCCGGATGAACACTGTATACCGATCGATGTGCCTCCTTAAGAATCTCACGCCTCAGTCCCTCAGAATCTGGTACGCACAGTCGAGTCCCAAATCGTAGTATCCCCTGTGTAGGCAAGTGAGACTAAACTGCTATGTTTATAACATCCAAATCAGTTATCTCATAACTACTTGTGGATTCCAAATATTGTATCAGTGAACCAATACTAGTTAATGTAAAGTTATATATCAAATATATAATTATACATTAAATCATTAAATCAACACTTGATTTAAAAATTCCGAGAAAAAACACAGCAATTCCAGAAATAAATTACTGTGCAAACCACGTGGCCTAACTCACCAATATGGCCGCGGAACCGCCGCGCAAGCCAGGGTGGGGCCACGGTTCCGCAGCGCATTGGTCGAGTTGGGGTCACGTGCTGCACAGTAACTCCTACAATTCCCTGCTGAATTTTTTGGATATTTTTAATTCACAAAATTCCACAGTTTCAGAAAATGTACAGAAAGGGGTATCGATTAGGGTTTCGGGGTTCGATCGGGTTTCTAACATCGTCTACCAATCGCCTAAAGCTCTAGCTAGGCTCTGATACCACTGTAGGGTTCCTAGGCACACTCAAGAGGTTCCACAACTGATCAACCATGCCAAAATCAATTTTTTATGTGCCGAGAAACCCTAATGCAAGATCGTTAACTAGTGGTTAAGTGAAACTAGAAGCTAGCAAACAACTTTCCTAATAAGTGAAAGGGATTACAACCTTTGTCGATCCGGTCCTCTACTTCCATAGCTCCGTGTTGACGTCCCTCCACTGCGATCATCGGGATCCCGGACTCTAGCGTTGGATTCATCGGAGAAATGATCGGGCTAGGTCATTTACTTCGATGCCGAAGATGATCTACGTCGAGGCAACTCAAACTCAAGCTCCATCTTCACTAGGTCATGAAACTTGTGAAGAAAACACCCTATACAACATGGCAAGTGGTAGAGGATGAAGAAATAGGAAGTGGGTTCACTTTGGATTTGGATTTCTCACTTGATTTCATCACTTAGAATTTTCTAGCAAGCTTTTCTTTTCTTTATGAAGAAGAACAAGAAGAAGAAAGAAAAAGAATTAATAATCAATAATAGAAAATCAAGTGAAGCTTATCATATTGCAACCATGGGTTAGTAAACTCATGTAGAGAATAAACTAGGGTTTAGGTAATGGTTAGGTTTAAGAACAAAACAAAAATGGTTTAGACTTTTCAAAGATGCTAGAAAACAACATGAAGCTTCTAGAAAAGAAAAGAAAGAAACCATTTTGTTTTTATAAAATAAATAAAGAAAACAAAAAACTAACCATTAACTAAACAAAGGTGTAAGTCACACACCCACCCATGTTTGCATGTATCATCAAATATGATACAAACTAGTGCACAAACATATATCATATATACAATGTGCACAATCTAGTGAGAAAAATAATCTTAAGTGAACCAATACTAGTTAATGTAAAGTAATATATCAAATATATAATTATACATTAAATCATTAAATCAACACTTGATTTAATGATTCGGCCATACTGCATATAACCGACTAATATCAAGTGTATCAATATATCGAATCAACATTTGATTCGGTAACCCGGCTATATCTTATATAACCGTCCGATGATACGAATCGGGAGAATAGAATTCAGTATCACATACTGGTATTATTCTCGGTCCCGCACATATCTCATATGCGCTCCTATTTCGTTTCGCTTGAGCCAGGAAACCACTGTGTAGGACTCTAAAGAATCGTCAATACGCCGGCAGTAGGTGATGATCATATCAAACACCCACAAGACGCAAGCGGTCTACTAAACGTAACGGCCACCCGGGTATTGAGCGATCATAAGATCAACGAGCAAGCCCGCTCACGCTCCTGTGAATCCAACCAGTAACACTTACCGTACAGTCCGGTCTCGTCGTCTGATATGTCGCATATCTCGCCTAGGGGTGGTAAACGTCAGGCCCCAATAGCTCGATAAGTCGTATCGATATGAGGTCTATAACAGTTCGAGAAACTACTGGTAACACTTACCAGTAAATCTCAATTTCCGGTTATAGCCAATCGAACACAGCACAACATCAACTCCCTATACCGGGAGAGACGAATCCCCTCTTATCGCTCATTGCCTCCATGTGATTCGGGACTGTACCCAAAAACCACCATTTTGCACGCCCTCTTGGACGTGGTAAGGTGGAAATCAAAGCACAGTGGGAATCACACAAGACTCTATGACGATCTCGGGTCTACAGACTAACCTGTACCAGTGTCACCAGAGAACTGCTATCTGACGTGAGGTATAATACCATCTGGGAGTTCTCGGCGAGTCCGCCCAGTGCACCCAGTCTCCACTGAGCACCCGTATATCATCTCTGATGTCAAACACCAATGGATATGGGATCATCCATCGCCCATCTGTATGGGTCGAGAAGGTATACGCTAGTCTACTCTGGTATATCGATGCCCCGTCTCGATACACCCACGACTAGGGACCTTGAAGGATGTACTTATGGACTACCATGTCCCCATTAGTATGATCCGCATCATAGTCCAGGTAGTCAAGTACGCATCCTAAGGGCTTTACCAACATGTAACAGAGAGACAATCAGTGTACACGTTAAGGTAAAGAGCAACCAGATAGCATACTATCATGTCGAGCAAGAAAGTCCTCCCTATATATGTCCAAGCATCCACTACAATATACATCCTATGTATAGTAATGGCCTCTAGGGCATACATATAACTAACAATCTCCCACTTGCACTAGGGGCATCTGATAGCAGTGGTTGTAGTATCTCATACTCAACCATCCCATAATAGTCTCTCTCTTGGAAAAGGCCTTTGTGAGTGGATCCGCCGTGTTGTCCTCTGAGTCTACTCTCCTAACCTCGATCTCCTTGGAGATCATCCATCTCCATGATCAGGTGATACCACCTTAGAATATGTCTGGATCACTGATGGGACGGAAGTTCCTTGGCATAAGCCACAACTCCATTGTCGCATAATGGGAGGAACTAAGTTCATCTCATGAACTAATATACACCCAGACTTCCTCTTTGGTAGCATCTTTGGTAACGATGTATTTTGCCTTTAATCTTCTAGTATATCACGGTATATAGCTTGGAACTCTTCCAACATACCGTCCCTCCATGGAGGGTAAAGACAATGCCTGTGACCGACATTCAGTCATCCTTATCACTCTGGAACCTTTCCAGTGATTTTCCCCAGAATCGATTGATACCATCTCACTACAACTAGTGAGAATCCTAACATCCAATTACTTCTATCTCATAGATCAAAACTCAGGATTTAGGAGGTATCACTTTGATCCTTTATGGAGAATCCTTGTGATAAGCGGAGATTGACCGAGCGTAGCATAGGAAACTCTTTCCCCATCTAGAGTATGTCATCCACGTACTCTACGAGGATCACCACCATACTCCCTACTACCTTCTTGTATATACAAGGTTCATCTACCATTTTGATGATGTCAAACTCTTTGACTAACTCATCAAAACAGATGTTCCAACTCCGCGATGCCTGCTTTAATCTGTAAAGCAACTTGCACACGTTTCCGCTGCTCCCACTATCTACAGCTCTCTGGCTGTGTTCTTATAGACGTTCTCTTCTAAAACATCATTTAGAAAAGCAGTCATGACACCCAACCACCAGATATCGTAGTCATGGTATGTAGCCGTGGCAAGTAGGATCTGGATGGACTTAAGCATAGGGCCTTGAAAAAGGTTTCATCATTAGCCACAATTGATCTATGATGCAAACCTTTGACAAGTCTATCTTTGAAAGTCTCAACTTTTCCATGTACACCAAGTAATCTTCTCAAGATATACTTGCTCCTGATGGGGATTTAACCCTTCAGATAAAGCAACCAAAGTCCATACTTTGTTGGTGTATAAGGATTCCATCTCAGATCGCTAAACATCCAGCCATTCTTACAGAGTCCTACTCATGATGGCCTGGTCGAAACTAGTTAGGTCATCATCTCATGATGCAATCCTCGCTCCCACTGTCATAGAGAAACCAAAGTAACTCTCAGGTGGGTGAGGAACCCTACTAGATCGACGGAAAGGCTGAGGTTCGTTGGTTACTATTGAATCTTTTGGTTCTACCAAATCATCAGCTGCAGTTTGTATAGCTGAAACTCCTTCCAGTCCTATCTCATGACCATAAATTTGTTTCCAAAATAAATTCCTTTTTCCCAATAAGGTGGCATGCCGAGAAACAAAACATCTTTTGTTCCTCGGTGCGGTAGAAGATATTCCTTTGCAAATGCTTGGGATATCCAACAAACTTCCACAGAACTGAGTTCGCCTCGAGCTTGTCCGGATTTTGCTTTTAGACATAGGCCGAACAACCCCAAATCTTAACAATATTTAAGATATGGGCTCTTCCCTTTCCATATCACATATGAAGTGGTAGGCAACAGATTTGATCGGAACCCTATTCAATAGGTATGCAACTTCATAAGTGCATAACTCCCAAAAGAAAATAGGTAACTCAGTAGTACTCATCATAGAGCACACCACATCTAATAGGGTGTGATTGCTCTGCCCCGATACACCGTTGTACTGTGGTGTATTCGGAGGAGTAATACTGAGAGAGAATCTCATTCTCCTTTAGAATAGTCCAAGAATTCCATGCACAAGTATTCTCCTCCCTGATCTCATCATAGGACATAATACTTATACCCGGTTTTTGGTTCTCTACTTCTAACTTATATTCTGTGAATATCTCAAAAGTTTCGGACTTATGTTTCAACAGGAATATATGACTGAATCTTGAGAGATCATCAGAGAATGTAATGAAGTATAAAGAACCGGTCTTGGCATGTGTAGACAGGGGACCTTACATACATCATCATGTATCAATCCCTAAAGTTTGCTAACTCTTTCTCTGTTTCTAATAAACAGAGCTATGGTCATCTAATCTTTGTGACATGACTGGCAAGTTTCACAAGATGTAAATTCAAACTGATTTAAATATGCATCTAAAATGTAACTTAGCTAGTCGGGTCGGATTGATATGACCTAGTCTACAATGCCTCAAGAAGAATTCGTTCATTTCTGAACTCTTCCTCTTGTGTGTGTTCTGTATACTAGGAACTGTAGTTTGATTTAGAACGTCAATACTTTTAGATAACGTGCCTGAACCGATCAACTTTTGAAATGTTCAAAACAATGTTCAACAATACAAAATTATATCCTTCTTTAATAAATAAAGAGATTGATATGATTTTGTATATCAGGTTCGGTATCTAATAGCATTTGTTCAGAATCAATGTATTGATAATACAGGGTGACAGTGACCAACAGACTTGGCTGCAACACTTGCACCGTTTTCTGTCTCATGAAACTTATCACCCGTTCTCAGTTCTCTACCTTTCTGTAGCCCATGTAACGGATTACATTTGCGGGATCCTGATCCGGTATCTAATACCTAGGATGTAGAAGACACTGAGAAATAGTTCTTTATAATGAACACTCCCGAAGGAGATGCATCATATGCACTTTCTTCGTTTGGGCGGCATGGGAATCCTGGTATTCCCCTATTTCCTGCTCTGTCTTATAACAATTATAAGTTGGAGCGGGACCAACGTTCCCCAGCTCAGTATAACAAGCGGGTTCGGTCAATTCATCCATATTATTATCTTGATTAAGGCGTGATATGGTCGCTACCTGGAGAGAGAGAGAAGAAAACACTCTGCGTGCGCTCTTGCAAGATTAGATTGGTTATATATTTTATCTAATCAGGATGGCTCCCAATGTTTTTATCAAATCTTCCTTCAAACCCTAAAAGGAAAGACTAGCCGGGATTAATTACACGCTACAAGTTCGCCAATTTTTCAGCCAGGCCAGTGTCGGTACTTTGAGGGAGGTCCCCCGTGCTTTCGCACGAACCTAATTAATGTAAACCTCGTTTTCCCAGAGGCGTAACCCCGTTGACACCTTTCTAGACACCTACTTATCGGCTAATTGTAATGTGTAAAACTCTCTCAGGAGTAACAATTATTCGCAGTGGGTATCGGGATCCAACTATCTCATAGAAGGTATGCAATCTCAATGCAAATTTCAACACTTGAAATTCCCGATAATTTTGCCCCTAATGTGCTATGACCTTGACGAAAGCCAACAAACCATAGCCCGCTAGTCAAGTTCAACTCATACATTTCTTGACTGAATTAAACCCACCCGCACGACCCTTGACGAAAGCCAACAAAGCCGTACGACTACCCTAATCCAATCGCATCGCATGCAGCAGATAAGCAGCATATAGCTACCGCACACAGCACCTTGACGAAAGCCAACAAATGCAGCACGAATACTATATACAACTTATCTGAAATGACGGAGGGTTACGACAGGTTTTTCTAAAAACCTATTGCGTAATGAACTTGATATCGTTGCAGAATCAAATAATTTTAAAATGGAGTGCTTTTTAGGCTTTTCTAGTTTTGCTAAAGGGGTCACTCCCGGTGAAGGGATCGTCGGCCCTTTCCTCATCGAATAAGGTGCAGGATATTTCACAAATATCACTATGCAAAGCAAGAACTATAGAAGCAATCAAAAGACAAACCGAGGGTTGTAGTATCTGCCAGTTATTGCAAAAGGGGTCACTCCCGGTGAAGGGATCGTCGGCCCTTTCCTCGTCGAATGAGGTGCAGGATATATCATATATACCACTATGCAAAGCAAAAACTCCAAAAGCAATCAAAAGACAAACCGAGTGTTGTAGCATTTGCCAGTTATTGCTAAAGGGGTCACTCCCGGTGAAGAGATCTTGGCCCTTTCCTTATCGAATAAGGTGTAGGATGTTCTACAAGGAACAACGCGATGCAAAGCAAGAACTGTAGCTGCCTGTTTTTGAAAATTCGATTCTAAAACATCTTTTAGGTTTCTTTTATTTCATTAATCATATTAATGAAGTCCCATCATTTAAGTCACCTAAACATCACAGATAAATACGACGTACACTTATGCCATCCGCATTCGCCTCGATGTCCCCTCGTGCACCGTTAGGTTAGGTAACTAACGGCAGAGCGGGGCAGGGCTAGCGCGGGTGTAAAACATAAGTAACGTCTATATAATATATCATATATACTATATACAGTATCTATCACAACATATCAAATGATCACATCACAGATATCGCAGCAGAAGAAACATATATGAAATATTGGATATACTAGGACGTCCGTGTTTTCAATACGAGCCAGTATAAAACACGGATTCCACGGTCGCGATGAATAGCCAAACCCACATCCCTAGACCCCTACGAGAGCGGCAAGTAACACTGCCAATTCTAGGGTTAGGAGACCCGGTCTCGACTCCTCGAGATGGTTTCCCACTGGACCCTAGAACCCGGTTACTTGTGCTCCCCTCCTTGGGTCTTTCCTAGTGCGGAAAAGAAAATAATATACAAATGGTGACATCAACCTCAACCTGGAAGTGCCCCAATAAAAGAATATTACATACAAATTTTTACATGAATGAAAATGAAAAACACTCATCTCACATAAAAAAACCCGGCTATTCAAACACGACGATCCAATATAACATATCCAGCAACACATAACATCACATGTCATCAACGTAAGTAAATATGTCCATCCCAATTGTCATTGACATATAGCAACGAAACCGGCGATATCACATATTACACTTACGGTCGCAGAAAATAAAGTGTAAAACTACAACAGTTGGAATCCGCAAACTCTTTAGACATCGCATGCCTAACCAAATGAATTCCTTAGACATCGTATGCCTAACAATTATAAACCACGCATTTTAGCCTCTTTATCGAAAACTCTTTTCAATATCAAGTCGGGTAATTCAACAGGATTCCTGACATTCTGATCGAATGCTCGTCGCAAACTTTAGTAGACGGCCGCACCCCCGATGCCGTCGACGAAGTGCACTAAGGCGGAACACCGCTACCGTGAGCACCCGAACGGATGCTTTCGGCGACGGGGTTCTCCTACAGTCACTTGGTCGGGGCTAAGGGGTGTAGCTGTCTATTAAGTTTATCCGGCGAGTATCCGTGTACGCTACGTGATTGCGACGGACTTTGATCGCATCAAAATTCCGTGGCAACCGATCAAGTGAGACTAAAGTGCTATGTTTATAACATTCATATTAGTTATCTCATAACTACTTGTGAATTCCAAATATTGTATCACATTCCAGATAAATAGAAAATGTTAAACTTTCCGATCGAACAATCAAACAACCAAGTTTTCCCGAAACAGCTCAACACGTGAAATAAGTTTAAAAACATTCACTTCATGCCACAGTACCAACGGTCCAGCCGTAGAAGGGTCAAGCCAACGCCTCATATGTGGCACGCCGTACTGCCCCAAACCCTAAGGTTCAAAGGGCAGTTCAAGACGGTCACATAATCGAGTTAAGGTTGTTTTCTTCTAGAGGGTCCATCGCGTTACTTGCACTACTTAGAACGTTCTTAAACTACAGAAAGATCCAACACTTGGAAATTTCCCGACAAGGGAAAAAGTGGCTATTTATATCCGGTCGAACTTTTCAACATTTTCTAAAATTATTCGGAAAAACACATAGACGAAGTTAGACTTCCCGACCGAAACACCGAGTCCCCAATACAACCCAAAAAACTCAACTCTTGAGTAAAATTTAAAAATTCCCAGAAAACACAGCAATTCCAGAAATAAATTACTGTGCAAACCACGTGGCTTAACTCACCAATATGGCCGCGGAACCGCCGCGCAAGCTAGGGTAGGGCCACGGTTCCGTGGCGCATTGGTCGAGTTGGGGTCACGTGCTGCATAGTAACTCCTACAATTCCCTGCTAAATTTTTTGGATATTTTTAATTCACAAAATTCCACAGTTTCAGAAAATGTACAGAAAGGGGTATCGATTAGGGTTTCGGGGTTCGATCGGGTTTCTAACATCGTCTACCAATTGCCTAAAGCTCTAGTTAGGCTCTGATACCACTGTAGGGTTTCTAGGCATACTCAAGAGGTTCCACAACCGATCAACCATGCCAAAATCAATTTTTTATGTGCCGAGAAACCCTAATGCAAGATCGTTAACTAGAGGTTAGGCGAAACTAGAAGCTAGCAAACAACTTTCCAAATAAGTGAAAGGGATTACAACCTTTGTAGATCCGGTCCTCAACTTCCTTAGCTCCGTGTTGACGTCCCTCCGCTGCGATCATCGAGATCCCAGACTCTAGCGTTGGTTTCATCGGAGAAATGATCGGGCTAGGTCGTTTACTTCGATGCCGAAGATGATCTACGTCGAGGCAACTCAAACTCAAGCTCCATCTTCACTAGATCATGAAACTTGTGAAGAAAACACCCTATACAACATGGCAAGTGGTAGAGGATGAAGAAATAGGAAGTGGGTTCAATTTGGATTGGGATTTCTCACTTGATTTCATCACTTAGAATTTTCTAGCAAGCTTTTCTTTTCTTCATGAAGAAGAAGAAGAAGAAGAAAGAAAAAGAATTAATAATCAATAATAGAAAATCAAGTGAAGCTTATCATATTACAACCATGGGTTAGTAAACTCATGTAGAGAATAAACTAGGGTTTAGGTAATGGTTAGGTTTAAGAACAAAACAAAAATGGTTTAGACTTTTCAAAGATGCTAGAAAACAACATGAAGCTTTTAGCAAAGAAAAGAAAGAAACCATTTTGTTTTTATAAAATAAATAAAGAAAACAAAAACCTAACCATTAACTAAACAAAGGTGTAAGTCACACACCCGCCCATGTTTGCACGTATCATCAAACATGATACAAACTAGTGCACAAACATATATCATATATACAATGTGCACAATCTAGTGAGAAAAATAATCTTAAGTGAACCAATACTAGTTAATGTAAAGTAATATATCAAATATATAATTATACATTAAATCATTAAATCAACACTTGATTTAATGATCCGGTCATATTGCATATAACCGACTAACCTATTCCAGTGTCACCAGAGAACTGCCATCTGACGTGAGGTATAATACCATCTGGGAGTTCTCGGCGAGTCCGTCCAGTGTACCCAGTCTCCACTGAGCACCTGTATATCATCTCTGATGTCAAACACCAATGGATATGGGATCATCCATCATCCATCTGTATGGGTCGAGAAGGTATACGCTAGTCTACTCTGGTATATCGATGCCCCGTCTCGATACACCCACGACTAGGGACCTTGAAGGATGTACTTATGGACTACCATGTCCCCACTAGTATGATCCACATCATAGTCCAGGTAGTCCAGTACGCATCCTAAGGGCTTTACCAACATGTAACAGAGAGACAATCAGTGTACACGTTAAGGTAAAGAGCAACCAGATAGCATACTATCATGTCGAGCAAGAAAGTCCTCCCTATATATGTCCAAGCATCCACTACAATATACATCCTATGTATAGTAATGGCCTCTAGGGCATACATATAACTAACACCCTGATCATCGATCACGAACTCGGAATCTCTGCCCTGTCTGACCTGCTCCATAATCTCTAAAAAACGGTCAACACTGTTCTGTGCCTCATGGATACGGTCAAGAAACTGTGGACGTTCACGGATATGCACGATCTGTCCCTCGGTCGGCGTAAACTCGAACTGCACTCGGCTGTCGCATAAAATCTGCCAATCCGCCACCGACTGTTTCCGAACTGCGCTCAAACAAGCTAAACTACCTCCGGGCCTCTGACTCAAAACATCTGCCACTACATTCGCCTTACCGGATGATGCAGAATCTCACAATCATAATCTTCACTAGCTCCATCCAACAGCGCTGTCTCAGATTTAGGTCTCGCTGCTGAAAGATATACTTCAAGCTCTTGTGGTCCGTGAATATCTGGCACGACTCGCCGTATAGGTAATGTATCCAGATCTTGAGTGCAAAAACCGCCGCCGCCATCTCTAAATCGTGAGTGGGATAGTTCTGCTCATGTTTCTTCAGCTGCCGAGAAGCATAAGTGACGACCCTACCGTGTTGCATCAACACACAGCCTAGCCCCACTCGAGAAGCATCACAATAAACCACAAATCCGCCTGATCCCGAAGGCAATGATAATATCGGCGCCATAGTCAAACGAGTCTTCAATTGCTGGAAGCTATGCTCACATGTCTCGGTCCAAACAAAAAGAACTCCCTTCCGGGTCAACCTGGTCAACGGTGCAGCGATACAGGAGAAGTCCTGAACAAAATGTCGATAGTAGCCGGCCAGGCCTAGAAAGCTGCAGATCTCTGTAACTGATGCCGGTCTAGGCCAATGCTGAACGACCTCGATCTTCTTCGGGTCCACACGCATACCATCTCTCATAACCACATGACCCAAGAAATCAACGCGGTCAAGCCGGAATGCGCACTTGGAGAATTTCGCGAACAACTGGTGCTCTCTCAAGGTCTGCAATGTGATCCGTAAGTGCTGCTCGTGCTCCTCTCGGCTCCGGGAATACACTAAGATGTCATCAATGAACACGATGATGAACTGATCAAGATACGGCCTGAAAATGCAGTTCATCAAGTCCATAAACGCTGCTGGGGCATTGGTGATCCCGAACGACATCACCAAGAACTCGTAGTGCCCGTAACGTGTACGAAAAGCGGTCTTCAGAATATCGTCTTGTCGAACCCGCAACTGATGGTAACCTGATCGCAAGTCAATCTTCGAGAAGTATCCCGCACCCTGGAGCCGGTCGAACAAATCATCAATACGAGGTAAGGGATATCTGTTCCGCACTGTCACCCGGTTCAGCTGACGGTAATCAGTACACAAACACAAACTGCCATCCTTCTTCTTGACGAACAGAACAGGAGCACCCCAAGGAGACACACTCAGTCGAATAAGCCCTTTATCTAGCAAATCCTGCAACTGATCCTTCAGCTCTGTAAGCTCCACCGGGGCCATCTGATAAGGCGGTATGGAAATAGGCCCCATGTCGGGGATCAAGTTAATGCAGAACATAATATCGCGCTCAGGCGGTAACCCAGGCAGCTCGTCAGGAAAGACATCAGGAAACTCGCTCACAATCGGAACCTGGTCCAACGAGACCTCAGCAGCACCAGTATCACAAACATATGCTAAGAATCCCTGACAGCCTTTCCTCAAGAGCTGACCCGCGCGAAGAGAAGAAATCAAGCTGGGAAGGGTGACGCTACGAACTCCCTGAATAACAAGAACTGGCTCACCCAGAAAACCAAATCTGACTGCCTTCACACGGCAGTCCACGGATGCATAACAGGTGGCTAACCAGTCCATGCCCATAAGAACATCAAAGTCTAACATATCGAGGAGAATCAAATCAACCGAACAATCCCTCTCCCCGATACGAACAGAACACGATCGAAACAAAAATCGAGCGATGAACAACTCGCCTACCGGAGTAATAACAATAAGCGGCTGATCTAACGACGACGACTCTCGGCCCAACATCGGTGCAAAGTGTGTAGATACATACGAATGTGTAGAACTTGGGTCGAATAATACCCGTGCGTCTAAAGAACATACTGGCAAGGTACCTGTCACAACGGCATTGGATGCCTGCGCATCCTGCTGAGTCAAAACGAACACTCGAGCCTGTCCCCCACTAATGGCTGGCTATCCTCTACCTCGGCCTCTGCCTTCTCGTCCTCTCTGAACAGGACCGCCACATCCACGGCCTCTGGGAGCGTCTTCCTGGCATGGAATACCACCAGGGGTAGGAAGTAGAGCTCTTTGAGCACGGGGTGAGGGTGGAAGGGTCACATAAGGAACTGTCGGCTCACCCTGGCGCCTCGCGGTACAATTCTTGAAAAGGAGACCTGGACTCCCGCACCAATAACATACTGGCGGTGGCCGCTGACCTGGTGAAAAAGAACTGAACAACTGGCCTCGCATCATGCCTCGATCACCACCACGGCCTGGAAAGAATCCACCACGACCTCTGCCTGCAAACTGTACTGGAGCTAGTATATCTGTATGAATCCTCTTCGGTCCCGAAACGACCGAAGTCTCCGAAATGCGCTCTTCCAAAAGTAAGGCTGCATCCACCGCCGCCGCATAAGTGTCGAAGTGCTGGACGCCAAAAGCAAGAAACAACTGCGTGTCTAACCCTCGTACGAACCTCTTTATGCATTTCTCTTCAGTGTCTACCAGGTAAGGAGCATATCGGGACAACTGAGTAAACTAGATATCATACGCGGACACTGTCATCCCTGGAGTCTTGCGCAAAACATCAAAACTACAGGCTCGAGCATCATGGACACTCTCTGGAAGGAAACGGGCTAGAAATACCGCTGTGAACTCATCCCAAGTTATAAGTGGTAGACCTGTAGCTCGGCCTCTCTCGACTGACTCGCACCACGTCTGAGAAAGACCCTCTAGAAGAAAACTCGCAAGCTCCACCCATCTATCATCTGAACATCTCAGCGAATGGCAAATCCTAACCATCCTGTCGAGGAATATCTGCGGATCCTCCGCTGCATCTGTGCCAGTAAAGACTGGAAGCCTCAGCCTCATAAACTCCTGTAATGATACGGGAATAGTCTCGGTAGTAGGAACAACTGTCTGGGAAGTAGGTACAATCGTGGTCTGCGCATTGGAAGGAACATCCTCAGATCTCTGTGCCCGACTGGCCTCAACTAAAGATCCTATCATGTGACATAACTCCTGCATATCTGACTCTAGCCTGTCAATGCGGCCTGGGGAGGGCAGATCCACCTGTCCCTGAGGGGTAGGTGTACCGTCCAGCTCGGTCCTCATCTCAGACGAGCCCGCTCGAATCTCATCTCTGGAGGCAGCCCTTTGCGCCCTCATGGCCTTCGGCGGCATAATGGATGGTACACGAAACTGTATAATAAGAACAATGCAATAGAATCATAGGATATAAGGAATCGAAGAAGGAATTACAAGCAATTATATCTTAAGGTCACTTAGGCGGAGTACCGTATCGTAGGTATGCCACGAACATACATACGCTACGTCACTCTGCTTAAGTTACCTACTCCATCTTCCAAGGGTCATCCTACACTCAGAAAGGTAAAACCTAACGCTATGATACCAACTTTGTCATGACCCGAAAAGTACGGAGCGTGACTGGCACTTAAATTACGAAACATCTCAAGGCGTGCGTAATCTAAGTAAGCCAAAGCCCAGAAATCAAAACCAAAGAAAGAAGTAGAGTGAAGGAAAACCAAATTAAAGAAGCGATTTTCAACCAAATAAGTCGCATCAAGCTTTTTTAAAAGCAACATCCATTTTTCCGAAAATTTCGGTAGATTCTCCTTTGTAATTGCTGACCCCAAACGGGTACAAAACAAGAATACATGCACATCATGAAATAAGGCATCCCCAAGCTGGAGCTAGCTCTTCGCCAAAGGCGGACTCATAATCACACGCAATATATATCATCGCCGTGCAAAATAACCATATAAAGGCAAAAAAATAATAAAGCATCATGTCGGCTCAAGTGAGCTCGACCCAGAGAAACAACATATATGTACACAAATCTCGTTGTCTCGTCTCTAGGACATAAATACATCAGTACAGATGGGAAATATAGTAGATGGAGTACACTAGATACAATACTGATATAAGGTGGAAACAAAATAACCCCGCAACCCACTTACGAACAACGCTGCAAGTCCAAGCAAAAAGAGCAAAAAAAGGTAGTGCGCCCGCTGCTACTGTGCTGACGGGTCGGACCTGCAAAACACTGTGGCACGACGGGGGTGAGTTGCCAACTCATGAGTAATAAATAACATCTAATAAGGTTATCGTAAGCATGCACACAATTTCGTCACAGCCTACATATACTAATATGATGCAATGCACTAGTAAGTATGCAACGTGAATGCAATAAACAACACGCGATCTGAATATGTTTAGCAAGGGAAATCTGTATCCTTATCTTAGTAAAACTTCTGTAATTTAACTGTAGTTTCATCAATGAAATCAATAGAAATCCGTGTCAAGCATCGACACCAAATATGAATATCTCGAATATCTCAAATATCTCGGGCTCCGGCAACCCGGACTGGCCCATATCATCAAATCTCGGGCTCCGGCAATCCGGACTGGCCCATATACCTGATCTCAAGACTACGTCAGTATCCTACGGATATCCGCCGCATCACAAATAACCGGTCGGTAGTGCTCCCCTGCCGGTCTCAACGCCATCATCTGCGACCATCTTGCCTCGGGATACCGTACCGGGTCCACCATGCACCCACAGATGGTTCCTCCTCCTCCTCCTCCTTGAATCGGGTGTATGATACCGCTCAAGAACTGAGAAATCTCAAGGTGGACTATACATACATCATATCACGAGAAAACCGCAACTTACATTTTAAAAATGGTAATACGTTTTTAAATCCTTACGGTTTCTCCAAATCCATAAATCTCATAAATACATAAATCCTCGAGAAGAATCATAATACATGAACATGTAGGAATTGATGAATGTCTATGATATCAACAATATGCAATGCGATGCAGAACTAGAAAACTATGCATGAACGATGATGCAATAAGATATGTGCATATGACTAGCAATCCTACGTATCCATCCTGATGAATTAAATATATCAAATGCAGATTTCCAATCATAATTGGTGCAATTGATTAGATTCGGATTTAAACAAGCTATATAGTGTTCTTGTTATAGCAATTGCCAAGGCGTGTATGTCCTCATGAATAGTGCTCGTGCAGCATAAACCAATGGTAATGGTGCAAGTGTCCTGTAAGATGATATCATATGTATACATAAAAGATGATGCAATGCAACGAGATGATTAACTAGGAACTACGCATATAAGTGCAAGTACTAAACAAAATTCTAACTATCGGGCGTCTTGCGCTATCCAGACGATTTCCCCCGTAGATGTGTATATCTACTCACCGGAATGCCTCCGCTAGTCTGATCCAATCACCGCCTTTCCTTACCGTGCCACGTCCAATGTTTATGCGACCGATCCTAGAATCACACATTGCAACACACATAAGTCTAATATCCTGCAAAATTCGATATCAAGACCATACGAGAAAACTAGTGTCATAAGCTAAACGCGTGAGTACTCGAAGCACCAAAACGTGTGCGCTAACGTCCGAAACTATCCCGACTTGCTGTGAGACACAGCACACACTAAACCCAGACTCAGAATGTACATGTCAAGCAAATCACAATACTAAAAACATAGGTAATTGGTCCCAGATTTTAATACGAGTATAACTAGACAAATTTGCATATACCAAAGACCTTAAATTTACTGCATACACCTAACCAACAAACCTCGACGCCATACCCAAACTCTGGCCGCAAATTGCGGCCAGAACAGATAAATTTGCGGCCACAAAAGGGAATGGGGGCTTCGTGCTTCGGGTGTGTGATCCTTGTCCAGTAACTATGCTTCAGTAATTGCAACTTTAATCTGAAACTTCTGGTTTAAAAGTAGATCCCAAAAAGGAAGAAATTCTTAATTAATTCTTTAATTAAACAGTAATTTAATACAATATGGTGTTTTAGTGTAAACTGGTGAAAACACTTGGATTATTTAACACTAACAACACTTAATTAAGCTACTCAAGCCATAAAAAAACCCTATCTTAACCTAATTTCCTCTTAAACCACATAATTAGCACTAATATACTACTTAAACACTACATTAAGCTAAATAACTAAACGTTTTCTAAATTAAGTATTAGATTTATACCTCGAGATGCTTGAGAGGGTGATCCAAGCATGCTATTACTTAAGGAGACTTGCCAAGCACCAAGCTTGATTTGGAAAAGGGAAAGTAGTGATGATTTTGCTAGAATTCTTGGATTTTCTTTGGAAATGGGGCTTAGCAATGAGAGAAGAAGAAGAAGAAGAAGAAGAAGAAAAAGATGAAGGGGGAGTGGGCTGCTGGGGGCTTGGCCGAGAGCATGAGGGGGAGTGTGGAAGAGAGAGAGAGGATGTGTGTGTTATGCTCAAAGTCAAAGTCCCCATGCCTCATAAATACACTATGCTCCCCTTTTTCATTTCTTTTTCAATTCTTCTATTTTTGTTTTCTTTTAAAAAGGATTATGGAACCATAAAAGAATTAGAGGTAAAAGCATGCTACAAAATTAGGGTTGATTTGTCATGGTTGCTAAAACACATAGTAACCTAGGGTAATACTAGATTAGTGCATGTTAATTAAAAATCTAGTATAGTAAATAATAAATAAATAAAATTGATAGTTAAGCGATCACTAATTTAAATGGTAACTAATAAAACACAATTATATATGTAATTACATATTTTCACCATTAAAATAGATTTATTCCCGTCTATGTGGAAATGGTTATTAACGAGGTTTTATGAAAATCACGTATTATCTCTAATTAACACGAAATTAACCTAAACGGATTTTCAAAACGTTACAATAATAAAGGGTTTGGAGTGAGGGCATGGAATTATACTGTTACAGTCATGAATTAGGATGGTGGAAGAGATATTACTAGGAATACCCGGATACTCTTTCGAAACATTTTCATATTTCAGTTTCACTGTGCAGTGTTAATTGAAAACTGATTTCCCAATTAGATTCTTACTCCAGGGTATGTATTTAACAGATTTGATTCTCACATCTGTATGGTGTTACAGATGATGAGTGGGAGTAGAATATTGGGAATTAGGTGATTATATCCTCATTATATCAGAATTCGTAGTAATTGGTGATATTTGAGGAAATCACTTGGGTTTTTCCTGACGGCAAATATTTGGTTTTGAATATCCGATTGTTATGGACCAATTTCAAACTGATATATCTGTACGTTTATTTTATAAAGTGAGATATAATCTTTTGAAATTACGTCTATGACATTTACCTATATCAGTTGATGGTTAGGTAAGGAACATTCAATAACGGTGTAATTCTTCTTAACCATAGTACATTTTTCAACCTACGACGCACAGGGTATGAGTTATTTAACTCAGGGGACTTATACAATGTATTGTATGTTGTCTAGTGTCCATTAGGACAAAGGGGTTGGTACCCGTACTCTATTTCATTTACTCATGACTTCTCTAGTTTTAGACAAGTATTTCGTTGAAATGTAAGGTCCAGATATTGAGAAGTTATAGGTATAAAAATAAAGTAGAGAACCATTTTATAGAAGTATCAAGATTCTTTGAGGTAGTCGAAGATGTAGATACTTGTGTTTGGTATTCCGTTGATAGTAATGGTTTTGAGAACTTGCTTCTCTTTCAGGTTACTCATATGTGGATGCACTCCTAGATGAGTAATGTTGCTTGGCCTCATTCCACTTAGTTGACATGTACTGGAGACAGTTGCATGATTTGAATCTGGTTCCAATAAAATTAGGGCCTCTGTTTCTATATTGTATATAGAATGGTTCATATCTTAACGATGTTAAGGTATATGGAGTTGTCCGGCTTATGCTTAAAACCAGACTCTGGACAAACTCAAGGCACGTTTCAGTAATGGCAGTTTGTGGGTTACCCCGGGTTATGTCGAGGGTTAACTTTCTACCATCTGGAAGATCAATAGACATATTGTTCTTGACTTGCCACAGTTTTAGTAAAATGGATTCTTTTCAGAAAACATGAGTGGGAGTATGGTAGAACTGGAAGAGATTACAGAACCACAAACGATTACTGAAAAATTTAATAGGACCTAAAAATTCAATTGGTTTTAACATTCCATTAGCCACTCCGCAGATATGATGGGTAACCTCAGGCACCCGAGAGGTACTATGGTCTTCTCAAAGACGGTGACAGGGAGGTTTTTGTTTACCCAGACTTGCCATTGCTGCTGTTCTAGACTATGAAACCCGGCCGGAGGATGAGTATAGCATCGTTCTAAATTATCTTTAGAAGTGCACGTGTATATGACTCTGCCAGAGGGTTGTTGTAGTCAGTGAGAGCAGCGGAAGTATAGTGGATAAGGAGCTTGTGTCTATTTATAGATTAAAGCAGATATAGCGGAGATAGATCATCAATTTTTTATGTGACAGTCATAGGCTTTGACCTCATCAGAATAGGAGATGGATCTGGTAAAATGGTAGTAGGGTGTGATGTCCTAGTATTTGGACGACATGGAGTTTATAGGAAGTGAAATTCCTATACTACGATCAGTTATACTGTGGTTGTCACAAAGTTATTTCTCCACATAGGATATGGATATAATATCAGGTTTTCTGGTAACTAGTTCTATGGTTTTAGATCTAGATTTGGGAAGTGTCCAAATCTGGGTACTTTGACATTATTCTAAATGTGTTTAGAATGAACGACTCTTGGCGAGGTGATGTACCCGCAGGTGATGGAGTCACCCTCTCTAAAGAGATGTCTTCTAGACTGATGTGGAGAGGGATTTGCATGATTGGTATATCACTTACTTAGGCAATTGAGTCAATCATGAAATGTCAAGTACAACATCAAATATTGTTTTTGCACTGGCTGAAATAAACATATATTAATCCAATCCTGGAGAAACATTGGAAAGAAGTTATGAACATAAGTGGATGTTCTTGGTATATGGTAACGGCAGCTTCCTTCGGGAGTCGGTTATCATTTCAGGCTTCCAAGTTGACCTGGATGACAGAGTGATTGTCAGAGTTATAGTTTTCCCTCTTCTGAGGGGCAGTATGTTGGACGGGTGGTCCAAGGGGATACTGAGGCTGGCATGGCGCAGGATACTGATTAAATTCAGTGGATGATACAGTCTAAGAAGTTTGTTGGATTTGGAGTTCATTTATGAACTAGGTCCCATCAGATATCCAAACAAATTCTAAAACAGGTATTGCTCATTTCGGGAGATAGTCTTTCTCCGCGAAGTTATGATATAAAGAGATAAAGATAGAAACACTGGAGCGGATCCACTCACTGAGGCTATTTCTCGAACACAATAGTTTCACAAACGGGCTTTGCGAAACTGATTAGTAGAGAAGTTGGGTGTTCGGTATCACACGAGCTGTGAGTATGCGGCACCACAATAATTAGCCTTAAGTGCAAGTGGGAGATTGTTGGCTATAGTGCCCTCAAGTCAATTATTGAATCGCGGGCACACGATTGTGATGATTGAAAGAGGACCTATACCGGTAGAACAGTTTTACTCGAGATGATAGTATGTATCTGGTTTGTCTTTATCATCATGTACAGCATTAGGTGGCATTACAGATCACTATTACATGTTGATAAAGCCCATAGGATTCTTGCTTGACTACCAGTATTATGATGGCGATCATATACGTAGGAGCTGGGTGGTCTATAGGCACATCCTTAAATGTCCCTAATCGTGGGAGTGTTGAGACTGGGCATCAGTACTCCAGAGTAGACTAGTGTATACTTATCGAGACCCCGACGAGGGGCGGTGGCCGGTCTCATAAGCCATTGGTGTCAGTTAGTCACCTAAGATAGTATACAGGTGCTCATTGGATTATGAGTACACTGGACGAACTCGCCAGGAATATGCTAGTTGGTATTATACATATTGTCAGATAGCAGTTCCCAGGTGACATGTGTACAGGTTAGTCTGTCGACCTGAGATCGTCATTTGTCTCGTGTGAGTTCCCACTGTGCTTTGATTACTACCCTACTATGGCTCAAAGGAGTCGTGCAAACAGGTTTTAGTTGGGTACAGTCCCAAGCCACATGGAGGCAGTGAGCAGATCGTCGGGGATTCATCTCTCCCGGTATTAGGGTTGATGTCGCGCAGTGCACGGGTGACCATCACCAGAAATCCTTGGCCAAGATAGTCGAGAACTACTGATCTAGGATCAGTAGTTTCTCAGTTGGTGATGGGTTTCATACTGATACGAATTATCGTGTTATTAGGGGTCTGACTTTATCCACCCCCTAGACTCGATATGCGTACTCTTAGACGAACAGACCGGACTATACGGATATTGTCACTGTTAGGCTCAGTAGGGGTTTGGATGAGTTTGCTCGTCGGCCTTCCTTTTGCTCAATACCTGGGTAGCCGTTACGTATAGCTAGTGCCGCTAACGTGCTTGTGGTTAAACCCACTGCCAGCGTATTGACGAATTTTTAGAGTTCCACACAGAGGGTTTTCACGGTTCAGACGATATAGTGCAGATGATGTATGTTGGTACATACATGTGTCCGATTAAATATGTGTACAGGTTGCACAGAATTTAATCGGACGGTTGATAATACTAGCGGCTTAGGATTAAGCCGGATTATTAAATCGAGTTTTGATTTGATAATTTATATATATATGTATTCTAGTATTATTGTTCACTATTCATTTTTCTCTTGGCTATTCGTATTTTTGTACGAATACGCGTATATGTATTTCGATACGTGTACCGGGTAGTATTCCGTATTTATATGGAATTGTTTCTAGAAAATCGGACACCTCATTTGTATAATTTCCTTTTTTAAAAAAATCATTTGTTTTTGCAAATGAGGTGGAGGGGGTGACATGACATGAACATTTCAAGGCATGTTGAGAGATATGGTTTCCATTTGTTTATTGTAAAATGAAATGAGATATTTTGTGTGCTTGATTGAGAGAGTGAGAGGGGGCAGCCACTTGCTATGTACATGGCTTGCTCATTTTTTTCTTGACTTGATTCATTACACTCTCATTTCTCAATTGGAGAAAAGGCATAGCCATTTTCTTTAGTTGCTCATACCACATGTTTCCTCACCTCCTTTTGGTCTTCTATAGTTGCTAATGAGAGAAAAATTATCGTGTGATAATCCTACACCTCCACTCTCCATTGCTAGCAACTTTGGAGCGTCAGTTGTCTCGCTTGGCGAGGCTGGAGCTTGCGCTTGCGCCGTTTCCCTTGGGTGGATCATCATGGATGGAGGAAGACCGGGAACCAAATTCGATCCGCGACCACTAGGAGCTTGGGATGATGGTTGAAGATCCGAAGGACACGATCCGTTTGGTATAACCATCTAACTCCTCTTTATATGCTTGCTAGTACAGAGTTTAGGGAAGATCCGGGCATCGGGTTATGGTAGCGCCGGTTCTGTAAATTTTTTGTTCCGCATTTGGCCACGGTTTGATGGCCGGGGCACTGCCGTAACTTAACAACATATAACCTAACTGATAACAAATAACCGCCAGATTAGAATACTGTATCACATAATCGTATTTAATCAGGCCCCCGCACATATCAGCATATGTACCCTACTTCGTTTCGCTTGAACCAGGAAACTTCTGTGTGGGACTCTAAAGACTCGTCAATACGCCAGCAGTAGGTGATGATCACATCAGTCAACCACAAGCCATCAGTGATACTAGCTAGACGTAACGGCTACTCAGGTAATGAGCGAATAGAAGATTAACAAGAACGCTTGTCCAAACTCCCATAAAGCCTATAGGTAACACTTACCGTACAGTCCGGTCTCTTCGTCTGATATGTCGCATATCGAGTCTGGGGGTGGAATCGTCAGACCTCAATAACTTGATAAGTCATGCCGATGTAACGCCTATACTGGTACAAGAAACTACTGATAACACTTACCAGTAAATCTCATCAACAGCCCTTGCAAGGGACTTTCTGTTATAGCCAATCGAGCATAGCGCAACATCAACTCCCAATACGGGGAGAAACGAAACCCATCCTATCGCTCATGGCTTCTATGTGAGTCTGGACTGTACTCAAAATCCACCTGTTTGCACGACTCCTTTGAGCTATGGTAGGGAGGAAATCAAAGCACAGTGGGAACCACACAAGACTCTATGACGATCTCAGATCTATAGACTAACTTGTACCAGTGTCACCAGAGAACTGCTATCTGACGATAGGTATAGTACCATCTAGGAGTTCTCGGTGAGTCATGTTCGGTATATCCATTCTCTAATGAGCACATGTGTACAGTCTTTGATGTCAAACACCAATGGATATGGGATCAACCATCGCCCCATACAGGGTCAAGAAACGTACACACTAGTCTACTCTAGAATATCGATGTCATGTCTCGATATTCTCTCGACTAGGAACAATTAAAGGATGTGTTTATGGACTACCCAGGTCCCAGTAGTATGATCCGCATCATAGTCCTGGTAGTCAAGCCTGCATCCTAAGGGTTTTATCAACATGTATATGAGAGAAAGTATAATAATACCAGTGAACATGTTAAGAGAAAGACAACCAGATAATATATTATCAAATCGAGTAAGAAAGTCCTCCATATATATGTCCAATTATCCACTATATCATACAATAATGACCTCTAGGGCATACATATCACTAACAGTCGCGCCCCGCTTGCAAGAAGCTGACGACGATGTTCCTGAGGTATCTGTCATCAACTACCGAGCGCATGAACCCCGAGAGCAGGTCATGGCTCAACTTAAAACCCAACATCATTTTCTTCACGATGACCTCATCTACCAATCTGTTATTTTCACGATGGCTTCTTTCAGTTCCCAGACTAAAAAACCGTTTCAACTTCCATATCATTGATGCAACAATTAAAGCGTGTTTTGCTGATAGGTGAGACGCCTGATCGAAGATGTTGAGGCATTCCAGGCACTCTAACCCGAACAAGATTTTGCTAATTGTGTCCAAGGAAAATCTCTAGAAAAGTTTTTATATGTCAAAAAGGGACATATATAGATCATACTTTTTACATGTCATTGACTAATGTCGAGATTGTATTGATTGTTTTGACGATTTCATATCTAAAATAAATGTAGACGACAAACACATAAAAAATAAAATAAAATTATTGCCAATCTCCAATTGACCAAAGCTCATCTACTTTCTTCGTAGACATGCATCCATCATACAACAAATAAGCAATCATGCAATACTTTTCCTTAAAGAAGTTATCGTGCCAATATTTTTATTAACTGTTTGTTTGAGATTAGAACCAACAAAAGTTATAGCACTTTCGATTTATCATACTATCAATTAGGTGCATGCACATCAAATAGAATCCCGCTTCTCTCAAATTCAAGGTACGACGGAACATGCATGCTTGTTATTTAGTTGTTTTTTTATAATTATCAGTGCTACAAAATGACGCTAAAATAATGAGGAACTGGTCACAGCTTAAACCGTGACCAAATTTTCATCACAGTTTTATTTTCTTTTGTCACGGTTATAACCGTAACAAAATCTTATTAGTGGCCAAGCCCACTTCCCACTCGCGATAAATCCCAATCTTCCTCCCCCTTTTTTCCCGATTCCTAATTTTTCCTTCCAACAAAAAAAAAAACCTTTCGTCGCTCCTCCTCTATCACTCACCGCCGCTGCATTGTCCGTTGCTGGAGCAGCCTGCCCTCTCCGTCGTGGTCGTCCCCTTCGAAGCCCTCGCCTCTTCTCGTCCGTAGTCAAGTCCGGGCCCGTGGATCGAAGCCCTCTCCTCCTCTCCTCTCCTCCGATCGAAGCCTCCGTCGTCGTCGTCGCTGGAGCTCGGTTGAGTAAGGTCGTGGTCGTCGCTGAAGGTCGTAGCCTCCGCCGTGGAGCCCCCGTCGAAGACCTCGCCATCGATCGTCAAGAGGTGAGCATGAATTTATATTTTTGGTTTAATTATATTTTTTCCAAGATTAAATTAAAATTTTTGTTGTTGAATTGTTGCTGCTGCTTCTATTGTTAATGTTTTTTCTAGTGCTGCTAATGTTTGTTTTGATGTTGTTGGTGTTGGTGGTGATGTTGGTGCTATTATTGTAGTTGTTGGTGTTGGTGGTGATGTTAGTGTTGTTGTTCTGGCTAGGGGCCGGGAGAGATGGAGTTTGGGTTGAGGGTTAAGGCCGAGGGGGGTTGAGGTTAGGACCAAGGAGGGTCGGGGTTTAGGGTTAGGATTAGGGGTTAGGGTATTTTAGAGTAAAATTGCAACAATAGTAGATAAGGGTATTTTAGTGAAATTGCAACAATAGTTAAGGGTATTTTAGTGTAAAAAGGATAAAATTGAGCAAAATAGGGTTTTTAGTAAAATTTTAAGGTAGTTTAGTGGAAAATGATCAATAGCTAAGGGTATTTTAGTGAAATTTATAATAATTTAGGTAATTTAAGAAGATGAATTGTTTAGGGGGTGAGGAATAATTAGCGCTAGGATTATGATTTGGGTTAATGGTTAGGATTCGAGTTAATGGTTAGGTTTAGGGTTATAACCATTACCAAATACATATTCTGTATGTGCTTGTATGTGTGTGTGTGTGTGTACGTGCACGCGAGCATACGCGCACACACATACACAGACATAGACACGCACACGTGCGCGTACGCACACAAGCATGCATGCGCCTATACACACACAAATATACACACAAACATACTAAAATCTCGATTCATCATCATTCTTCTCAATATTGAACTCTTTTCAAATCCCACCAACCCTAAATCCAAAATTTTAAACTCGATTAAGAAAACATTTAAGTTTAAATAACTTTACTCTAAAGTAAAAACTTCGAAAACTTAAACGTAAAACCAATCCAAATTAAATCTTAAAATAAGTGTATGTCATTTAATGATAATATGAAATTTTCATATTCTCATCGATAATTAATCATATATGAAAATGAAAACGTAACTTAGTTCCCGTCTATCGGTTAACATACGTTCGGTGTTCGTCGTGATATAAAACTACATGAAGATAGTTAAACACCGGACGTTATCTTTCGGTTTCTAACAACCGTCGTGTAGTCTATGTGACGAGAATTAATATTCGATCGTATGATAACCGATAGATTTGTCCTGTGTGGACTAATTAGGAAAGTATAAAGCAGGCATCTGCATTACCTTGTGTTTTTTATTCGTTTTGGAATATTTTGTCGGTACGTTTCCGCTAGTTCTCCGTGTACAATGATAAATTAGATATTTGTTTCAATGATATTTTATAGCATTGAAACGTGTGACAACCCTAACTGTCTGTACGATTTTTTTCCAAAATACAGAAAGGAACACCTAAGTCTAAGCATGAGTTATAATTTTTTTTTTCTTTAGAACAGCAAGAAAGCACTTGTAACTCATTGGTAAAGCCTTGCACTGCTGAAACAGAGCACCTGAGTTCAAATCCAATCAGCCACATATTCTTTTTATTTTAAATTCTTTTAATCTTTTAGAAACCCAAGAGTTTACACATGAACTACACGTAATAGGGTAAGTTACAAAATAATCAAACATGTTTAATAGGCTAGTTGAATCATCATGGACACGTGGCGAGAATCCGAGACCCCAACCCAATGATTGGACCGACGAGAATGATGCTCGGGATGGTGCCACCGGTCCAACCAAGCCCAAACCCGATTTTTTTGGATCCATGCAACTCTTGGACTCCCTTCTTTAACCCCTATCTGTTTGTTTTCCCTGCATTTTCCAGAGAATTAAAAACCCTTTTAAATTCTATTGCAAATTTAAATGCATTTTTCATCACCCCAAAAACCCTAAATTGTCCTATAAATACCGACTCCATTTTACATCCCTTCACACTGAAAATTCTATAAAAAAAATATACAAAATTCTTAAGTCCTTAGTGTACAAGTGGAGTTAATGAAGGGCGAATCTACGATGAACTTCCGAGGATATTTTCGGCGACGAAACGACGCCCCAAAGCTTTCTATCGGACCCCTTCTATCTCCTCTAGTCCAACAAAATAGTAAGTCCCCCTCCCCCTCTCATTCTCTAATCTAAAAACTTTAAATTCTAAAACCCGACGGAAGCGGAGTTAATCCGACTTCCGATACGGTTTTTCTTTAAAAACTATAATTTTTTAAAAAAAAACAAGATACCTTCATATCATCACATATTGTTCATTAAACATTAATAAACATCTTTATCAAATTTCATCACAAACGATTGTTATATACATCTTTTATCGAAATTTTACATTAAAATACCACAAACTTTAGTTTCCGACATAAACTCTATAATACCTTCATACCTTAGAAAACTCACGAGCTAATGACCTAGCTCCTCACAACACACATATCTAACATAGAACGATGGAATTTGGTAACATAGATTTGGGAAAATACGATTTTACATATAATTACCTTCAACTTATAAAACATTTTTCTACAAGAAGTGTATTTAACAAATCTTTGCAATTGTGCCTCTACAACCCATTTTGGGAAACCCGTTCGGTATAGTGTGGATTATGGCACGTCCTCGGGCCTAGTAGAGTGAGATGCAGACCACCGCAAGGAGCATACGATCTCGAAAGATTTTTAAAACAATTTTCATTAGAAAATGGGATTTCTATTATAAATAAAACTTATATTTTTAATAAATATATATATATGTAATTAATATCAAAATATCTATTTTTAATATTTATAAGATTCCATATTTCCAAAATTCAAGAAAAACATCTCATTTACAAGAAAATACCATACAATTCCAATATTTTAAATAAATACCTTATACTTTAAAAAAAAGTCATATTCACTAGAAATTTCACATTGAATAAAAAAAATATCTATGAAAACATTAAAGACGATAATTAAATACTTGAGGTATATTTTGAAAGTATAACAAAAATATTTTATATAAAACCCCCTCAAATTATACTAAATTATAATAAGGACCCTATTAAACATAGGTTTAAGCGGGACCAGTCTCTCGAGCCTCAGGGAGGCGGAGATATGGGTGATTTCCTATTTAAGGTAGACAATCTAACAAACGGTGTTATCAGCACGGTAATTGTCTTTGAAAAAGACACAAATCTTGCCGTCCATGTGCAGCAGTTACCGATAACATCAAAACAATTAGGATTTCAAGTTCTTTTAAAAGTGTCTGACTCAGACTGAATCTCAACCTAATCAATCTGACTTGAATGTGATTCAAGTACAAACTACAATACAACATGATTCAATATGAATTTATCTATTCAATCTATTCAATCTATACAATTTGACCGAACCGAACCATGGATATACTCCATTTACATGTTTATCTATTATATCCGTTCCATTACTGATATCATGGTCTCGACAAGTCATCCAACTATACAATTTATAATACAAGACAAGCCAATACAATCAATACATAAACATTACGGGGTTATAAAGGGGTAGACTGGTACAGAACATGTTAAAGGTGGCACGAGGTGGTCACTTAAGACGTAATTACATCCATGTCGTTGTTCTATGGTATTATCCACGGAGCCTTGTACTACGGGTTACCAAAGTCTCCGGTGTAAGTGAGACTCCTCTCGTATACACTGGCATTTTCTGTACCAAGCTACAAACAACTACGCTAACATTATAATAAGAACATTATAAAACTATACTCTCTCTCTCTATGTCTATTCTACTTCTCCCTTATCTTTGGGACTTACCGAGCGATTGTTCGCTGACGACATTCCTATTTCTCTTCTTCTTTGGAATGTTGTCAGGAGGACCCAACGCTGAGGAGTACAAAACCAGTCAGGAGAATTTGGAGCAGGCCCTTGAGCAGTACACCGAAGACCCAGAGCTGTAGCCATTTGTACTTATTCCATTTTCATTTCTGTTATGTCATTGTTTAGGCATCGCTTTCTATTCATCTATTTACTTTCCAGTTGTACCTGTAAAAGAATGTTAATAAATCAAGTTGTTGTTCATTTATATTCATGTCTCTTGTGTACATTTTACTTTATATTGTTTAGAAACGCTTAGCGTGTTTACTTCTGAGTAAATACGTAGCGGTCTCATCGCGTCCTCTACTCGTACACTGTGAAACGGGGGATGACAGGTTTTGTTGGTGGCCCATGCAGGTCAGTTCTGTATGGACATACAGGTCAGCTCTGTATGGATATGCAAGTCAGTTCTGTACTGTATGGACAACCTAAGCAATATAACACAAGAACCAGCAACTGAAAACATTCTTTACAATTCATATTTCTTGAATCTTATCATTTCATATACTTTGAATCTGTCCTAACCCAAATTTTTCTTTCAAGGTTATGGACTCTCCAAACAACACCAGCACGGATGTCAACAACACTCCCCCACTACTACCACTCACACCTTCCATCGCTGCTCCGATCAACGAACAGACGGTTCTGCTTAAGGCAACCCGCGGCCTCCTAAATGGACAGCAGCAGCAGACTGCTATCTTGATGAACCATCCAGAGACGGAAGCACCTGGGGTGAAGCAATTCAGGACCTTGCTCCCTAAGCAGTTTGCAGGAAAAGAGAGCCCTCTAGAAGCTGAGGAATAGGCTCAAAGCATTGAAGATGACCTGGCAGCAACACAAATGCTTGAGATAGCTTAGGTTCGTGTTGCGAAGTTGCAGCTCACGGACAATGCACGGGTTTGGCGGAAGGCGGAAGAAATTCGTCTTGATCAACCCATCGAATGGAAGACTTTCCGTGACATGTTCGATGCAAAGTACATTCCTGAGACCGCCCGCTTTGATATGGAACAGCAGTTCATCCATCTGTAATAAGGTTCAATGTGGACCAAGTCAGTAGATGAATATGACTCTGAGTTCACCATGCTCAGTCGATTTGCGGCACACCTGATACCGACAGATAAGATCAGAGCCCGACGATTCCAACAAGGGTTAGATTTAGAGATCCAAGCTGCGTTAGCCACAGGGGATTTCCCGACCCATGAATTGGCTCTGAAAGCCGCCCGAAGATACGAGGTAGTAGTGAAGAGGAAAGACAGACCTCAATCTGCCAGAGTGAAGCGTCCTGCCAACCAGATGGCAGGAGGAGCCTCTTCAAGGCCAACTATTGAACCCAGAAGACCGGGAGAACCCAATAACCAGCCAAGTCCCGATTTTTGCTTCTATTGCAAGAGGGAAGGACACTTGTGGAAGGACTGTAGGCGCGCAAAAGGCCTGTGCTTAGTTTGTGGCGCATCCAATCACAGAATTGGAAACTGTCCTTATAGACGCTACCCAGCTCACACACCCATCAACTATCCGCAGTGGCCAACTATCCAGGCTCCTACACCTCATCTAGTACTCCCAACTCCACCACCTGCACATCTTAACTGCCAATTCCATCAGGCACTAAGGAACATGCCTCAAGGACAGAGGAATGTGACTCCAGCTAGGAGAAATGTACCCCGGCGTCAGGCTTTCACATTAGCGGCCGAAGAAGCAGATGCCATAAACCAAGGTAACACTGGTAATTTCTCTCAATCTTTTCAAACCCTTGTATCATCCTGTTACTTTTCATGCAATACCAGTATTCCTTTCACACTCACGATCACTAAATTGCTTTGAATCTGTTACACTTTCCTTTTTACAAATTTCGTGGACAAAATTTTTATAAGGAGGATAGAATGTAACAACCCTAACTTTCTGTATGAATTTTTTTCAAAATACAGAAAGGAACACCTAAGCCTGAGCATGAGTTATAAGTTTGTTTTGCTTTAGAACAGCAAGAAAGCACTTGTAGCTCATTGGTGAAGTCTTGCACTGCTGAAACATAGAACCCGAGTTCAAATCCCATCAGACACATATTCTTTTTATTTTAAATTCTTTTAATCTTTTAGAAGCACAAGAGTCTGTTGGGGCAAAAATTTGCACCCCGGTTGACCAAGTCAAAATCAAAGTCAACCCCAAGTCAGGTGGGCCCAAGCCCAGATCAAGTGGGCTAATGCCCGGGTCGAGCCCGAACATGAAGCGGCCGGCCTCCCCCCATGCCAAAATACAAATTTTGTAATAAATAATTTTGTTGTATTTATTTTACTTTATTTTATGAATAAATGTAAGAAAAATGGGCATAAAGCCAAATTTTGTAAAGCCCATGGCTTATGTGCAAAAAGAAATGGCACATGAGCCATGTGATAGGCAAAATGCCATTTTGTGAAGCCCAAGGGGCTATGTGTAAAATGTATAGCCTATAAAGGCAAGGATAATGAAAATATCCTAACAACTTTTTTTCTCTCTCCAAAAAATTTTTTAGATCTGAGATCTCTCTCCTTCCTCAAGGTTCTAAAACCTTCTTCTTTCTTTTGAATTAAATCAAGAGTTTTACTCTTCATTTTATAAAACTAAATAGTTTTTCACCACAAAACCCATAAAGGGGAACTTAGATCTTCCATTAGATCTCAAAAAGAAGAGATTTTTAACATCTCACATCTCTTGATCTTCAAGATCCTGCCAACAGAGGAGGAAGAAGGAGAACCATCTCCAGAAACCCCACTTTAGGGAAGAACTAGGGCTCAAAGGGAGAAGCCCTTCATCTGCTTCAAAACAGCTTAGGAGTTTTCACTCCACCCTAATTTCTCTTTCGAGAATTTCTGGGGCTAAAAGCCTCTTTTTCTCGCCGGTGCCCAAGCGCTCAAGCGCCAAGCGCCCACGTGCCGACACGTGGTGTGCTAGCACTCGAGCGCTTAGCGCTCAAGCGCAAAGCGCTCAAGCGCAAAGCGCTCAAGTGCAAAGCGCCCACGTGCCGACACGTGGCGCGCCTGCACTCCAGCGCCCTGCGCTCCAGCGCAAAGCGCCCATATGCCGACACGTGGCACGCTTGCGCTCAAGCGCAAAGCGCCCACGTGCCGACACGTGGCGCGCTTGCGCTCAAGCGCCCAGCGCTCAAGCGTAAAGCGCCCACGTGCCGACACGTGGCGCGCTTGCGCTCAAGCGCCCAGCGCTCAAGCGCAAAGCGCCCACATGCCGACAGGTAGCGCGCTAGCGCCTAAGCGCACAGCACCTAAGCGCACAGCGCTCAAGGCGCTGACCCCACGCGTCCTTTGGGCGCTTTTTTCTTTTTTTATGTGTGTATACATGTATATATATGTACAGATACACACACACTCCACAACACTGTCCCCCTCAAAAAAAATTTGGGCCGGGGTGCTTCCCCATACCCCGCAAGGGGGCTGCTAGTACCCTTGACCCCCAGCCCGCTATTCGAGTAGCGGGACCCCCGTAAAAACTCTGCGTGGCTCCCGATATATCTAAGCCCCCTCCAAAACAAAACACACGTACACTGCACATTGAGTTCGCATGACCAGTTTAACCCGTCAATCGGAGGTTCCCTCACTCCAAAGGCGAGGGGTAATTAACGGCAGCTTAGTCTGCGGCTGCCGGAGATTCAGATCCTGACAATCAATAAACCCTGACCTACCCTAGGAAGGGGGAATCTGTAGTATGCCTGACAAGTGCGCGCGTATTCCCATCTCAATGGGGTGACGAAAACACCCTACAGATTCTGGCACGCCCGGTGGGACCTTTCTCTCCTCTTATATTTCGGGTTAAACGTTCATGCGAACTCAATCAATATACATATCGATTGTCTATACTAAAATGATGTTTTTTTTCTGTGCAGCAATCAACTTTCGACGGCAATGTCTCCCAAGACGAATTCAGCTTCCAACGTGACCCCGATCCCGTACGTGATCAAGGTCAATGATCGTGTGGTTCTCCCTGTAAGCCTCAGTCGAGAGTGGGAGGAACTGCCCCGCCAGTTTGGTTCCGTCATCATCTACCCTGCCGGAAGCGCTCATCTGGCAGAAATCCCGGCGAAACAAGTGGCCAAGCCGGTCTCAAGGAGCAAGAGGACGAATGTCGTGATCGCCAAGGCACCACAACCGAAACTTAAGACGGTGTCTGAACGATTCTCTGGTGCTCCAGCGGGGGGCAAGAACTCCGGTACAAGGGGCAACATCAAATATTCCGGACGAGCTCAGGTGATGACTCCAATAAATGCACAATCGAGCGTATCTCCAAAATCCTCCATCGCCCGGTCTACGGCGTCTTCCCAAAGAGCCGAAGTCTACCAGGTGCTTAGAACAGAAAAGTTAAGGCATAAGCGGCTCAGGTATCGAGCCAACAAGAGGGCCAGGGCTTCGGCCAAGTGGAATCTTGTGAAGTTCCAAGAGCAGGGTTACTCTGTGACGACGGCTGAGTCGGCCGTAAAAATCAGCAATTCCTTTGAACCTCTGAGGTGGGTTCAGAAAAATGCCATGACCGCCAGAATTAAGAAGACAGCGGTCTGAACGTCGCTATAAAGAAACATGTACCAGCCCCAACAGATAAAGTATGATACTGTCTCTTCAAGAGTCTATCAGGCGCTCTGTGCCGCACGAAAGCAGCGGGGCAAACCCAGAAAAGAAGCGCCAGCACCATTCAAGAACCTGGTTAGGCCAGCCGCCTTCAATCGACTGCCAACTACCGAAACAAGGGGGTCAAGACAGCGATCTGTGAAATCAGCCGCCGATGATAAAAAGACGGCCGAATATATTATCCATATGGTCTACATGGCAGGCGGGCGCCCCAGCGACAACCTTCGCAGCAAAAGCAAGGATGGGGCCACCACATCCCAAGCCCAATCTGGCTTGAATGTGGTTGCCGCTGCCCAAGAACAGCCACCTCCGCTGGATGAAGAAAACCCTCTCGATGAGGATGATAGGCAGAAAGACCCCTCGGTCCATGCAGAGTCAAGCTCGGACAGCGAGGAAGAGCCGACTTTCCTCCCCAGGACTGCGGAGCAAGAGCTGCTTCAAGAGCTTCGAAAACAGCTCAGGAGCAAAGATAAAGAGATGGCCAAGCTCTATTCGAAAATTGACGACCTAACGAACGTTGTGATGCAACTTACGGCTCAAATTGCTCGAGCGCCTCCCAATCAAGCACAAGTAGCTACTCATCAGCCGGGTGATGACAATCCGAAGCAGCCAATGCCTGTTCCTTTGGGTCCAAGACTGGTCGAGCCGCACGAAAGCCGGCCACATTCCGCTTCTGGGGACGCCTTGGCCCCAGATAGCACTATCCCGCTAACACAAGATCGGATAATGGATTTGGTCACCAGCAAGGTTAAAACATTGGTGGCCGAAGCTGAAGCTCAGAAAGAAATTGGCAGTAGTGGGCGGCCATATCCCGCACAGTACGATCTGATCGAGTTCCCAAGCGGCTACGTCATTCCTAAGTTTGGAAGATTTGACGGAACGGGAAATGCCAATCAGCACGTCGCCCACTTCAAAGCATCGTGCGGAAATACATGGGGCAATGATGCGCTCCTTCTTCGTCAGTTTGTCAACAGCCTGACCGGTGTCGCCTTCGACTGGTACACGAGTATACCAGACGGGTCCGTCATTACCTTTGCCCAAATGGAGTCTCTGTTTCGGCAAAGGTTCATGAGTGTCAGTGATAAGATCTCCATTGCTGACCTTGTGAGGACCAAGCCGGGGAAGAATGAAAGCAACACCGACTTTATCGCCCGATGGCGTAATCTCACGGTCAAGTGCGAACCGCCGCTGGAGCAGGACCAGTCCGTCAGACTTCTTATTGGGAACCTCAGTAATTGGATGGTCCCATTCTTGTGTACAGCAGGCCTCAAGACGTTTCAAGAGCTAACCAAGAAAGTCCAAATGCTGGAACGCTCGAAGCAAGAGTCCACCCCGGACTCTCAGAGAGACAAGACGTGGAAAAGCAAGCGGGACGACAACCGTAGAAGCAGGAGTTCCAGCAGTACCAATGTCTTCAATGCGTCCGACAATGAAGAAAAGCGAAGGGCGAGCGAATCTAAAACCAACCGGTCCCGAAAGCCAGTGTTAGGAAGAGAAGGGCCTTCCCTAGAGGAGAAAAAGAACAAGGTTTACTCTGTCAGGAGGGACAAGGTCCGAAAGATATTTAAAGATGCCTTGAACAACGGTCTACAATTGCCAGAGTCGAAAAGACCTCAAGAAGCAAAAATGATCGACAATCCCCTGTATTGCCCGTACCACCGAGTAGTAAGCCATGCGATTGAGAATTGCTATATCTTCAAAGACTGGGTTGAGAAGCAGTACAAGGCTGGAGAGATCGAGCTGTCCAAAAGCGTGTTGGTGAACAATCAAGTTGCAACCACCAACTTTATACAGACAGAAGCTGAAGCTTTTTGGGAGCAGACAGCCGAACCCGTTACCCTGAGAAATGAAATGGACTCACCGCGGCCTCCGTGGAGTACGCACATATCTAATAAGACGAAGAAGATGATAAAGCTACTTTGGAAAAAGCCCAGGACGGAATGGGAAGGACAGAAGAAGCCTACCAGCCCAACTGCCAATGCGGCTCCATCAGGCTCAAAATCCAAGAAGCTCAAGAAGAAGAAAAGTGCAGCTCGGCGTGAAAAAGAGTCTGCAGGGAGATCGACTATTCAAAAATATATCGATTCCCTCGAAGACTATGAACAGAAGGAAAGAACTCTAATTCACTTGAAAGAGTTCTTCCTCGTAGAAGCAGCGGAGATTTTGGAGGAGTTGGAAGAAGGCTCCAATGAAGAGATCCCTATAGTGACCTGCTACGCCATCCATCTGGGCAGCGACTCTGAAGAGGATCTCCGTTTTCCCGAAGAGGACGAGGAGCTCGCCACAAAGGCCAACCAAGTCCAGCTCAGAAGCGGCAGGGCTCTACCGCCAAATCAGGAAAATGCCTCAAAAGGAAAGGAAAAACAGGTGGCTAATGAGGAAGACGACAGAGAGTCGGCTAATGAGAACTCAAGTCCTTCCTCAGTGGACTACAATGACTTGGCTCACCTCCGAAAGCTTCCGTCTCTCCTTAGCATCTACGATGCCTTGGTTCTATCTCAAGAGCTTAGAGATGTTCTCATTCATGCTCTACAAAACCCTGAGCGGTATCAGGCTCGGTTTGTGGAAATTAATATGAAAGAAGCTCAGTACACTTTGCAAGCCGCCGCAGTCACGTTTAAGGATGAAGACTTGCTACTGGGAACGGCTGAGCATAATCAGCCGCTTTACGTGACCGGGTACAGCGACGGAGATCGGATTAATCGCATATTGATTGATCCGGGGTCCTCAGTGAACATCATGAACTTGCGAACTCTAAAGAGTTTGTCAATGTACGTCCGACACCTGTCAAGGGAAAGGATTGTCATTCAAGGCTTCAACCAAAATTGCCAGCAAGTTCTAGGGTCCATAGCTCTGCCAATCAAATTTGGGGATCTACAGACCGAAGCTAAGATATACGTGATCGATGCTGACACGTCTTATAAGATTCTCTTGGGACGGCCGTGGCTCCACGATTACGGCATTATTCCGTCAACTCTCCATCAATGCATGAAATATACTAAAAATGGCGAAGAAAGACGCATTGATGGAGACATCCAGCCGTTCGGTGTGCATGAAGTCCGATATGAAGATTCTCGGTACTTCATGAACCACCAAAATGATAAGCCACAACTGACTGAGGATAGACCGGCCCCAAGACTCAAAAGCAAATCTGCGCTGGCTGTCACTTTCAAAAGCAAAAAAGCCCAAGTGCGCCCGCGTTTCGGTAGCGACACTGATGAGTCCGACGCTGGAAGTCCATCCTTCTGTAAGACTCGCCCTCTTTTCGGTAGCGATACGGATGAATCTGATGCTGAAGGCCCATCTAGCAGCACAATCCGCCCTCATCTTGGCAGCGACACTGAAGAGTCGGAAGAAGAGGACCTGCTTTGCAATAGCTGCGCAGATTGGACCCCCATGCAACAAGCAAAACTACGAGAGACCTTCGAAATTACAGAAGGGCCCCTAGCTGTCACAAGGGTGCCGGAGCAGATATGCAAAGAGCTCGATGCATTGTCAGCCTCTACCGTGGACCAGCTGAAAACTTTCTACGTTCTCGGGAGAAAAAATGGACAGAAGGGCATCCTGTTTTATGGGTCAAACCCCGTTGTGCACCCGGACGATCTTTCTGTCACGTGCCTTCCCTATGAGAGAGGCATAAGGGTTGTCCTCAATCCCAGATACTATGCGCCCGAGATGAGAGAATATTTCAAAAAGTGTGGATGCCGGTTATATCAGACGGAGTCCAAAGCAAAGTTTTATGAAGGGCTATGGTATCCGCCCCAGGTCCGAGCACTCATCGATGGACGAATTCCAGACAGGCGGGGCATAGGTTTCACCCAGCCTGATTCTAAGGCATGCTACATGATCCATATTGGGGAAGCCAGCGAAGAGTCAAATGATGAAGACGAGCTAGCCGGGCCAGAAGAAGCTCCTCAAGAGCTCGAAGATGGCGGACAAGCAACCTTTGACGAGCTAACCGAGATTGACTTAGGAACGCCCGATAATCCAAGGCCAACCTACATCAGCTCACTATTGTCAGAGGAAATGAAAGCGCAGATAATCGCCCTGCCGCACGAGTTCGTCAACTGCTTCGCGTGGACATACAAAGAAATGCCTGGCCTTTCCCCTGAAGTGGCCGTGCATAAGCTGGATATATCTCCTTATGCTAAGCCAGTCAAGCAAGCTCCTCGAACAATGAGAAGGGAACTAGAAGAAAAGGTCATCGAGGAAACTAAGAAACTTATCGATGCTGGCTTCATCAGAGAAGAGAAATATGCAGACTGGATCGCATGCATAGTCCCAGTGAAGAAGAAAAATGGGCAGATCCGAGTTTGTGTCGATTTCAGGGACCTTAACAAGGCATGTCCTAAAGACGACTTTCCGCTACCAGTCATAGAAATGATGGTCGACGACACCTCAAATTATGAGTTGTTCACCTTTATGGATGGCTCGTCTGGGTATAATCAGATCAAGATGTCGCCTGAGGATGAGAAGCACACAGCGTTTCGAACCCCGATCGGAATATACTGCTATAAGATGATGCCGTTCGGACTGAAGAACGCAGGTGCCACATATCAAAGGGTAATGACCAATATCTTTGATGACCTAATCCATAAAGTCGTCGAATGCTATGTTGACGATTTGGTCGTCAAGACTAAAGCCAAGGCCGACCATATCCAAGATCTTAGGACCGTTCTCACCAGACTGAGGGAATACGATCTGAAGATGAATCCTTTAAAGTGCGCTTTTGGCGTGTCATCGGGAAAATTCCTGGGCTTCATAGTCCGACATCGAGGGATCGAAGTTGACCCATCAAAGATAAAGGCCATCATGGAGATGCCCACTCCGAAGAGCCTGACACAGCTAAGATCTTTTCAAGGCAAGCTTGCTTATATATGGAGGTTTATCTCAAATTTATCGGGGAGATGTAGGCCCTTCTCAAGGCTCATGAAGAAAGGAGCTCCTTTTATCTGGGATGCCGAATGTCAAGCAGCGTTCGAAAGTATCAAACAGTAATTGTTGCACCCTCCAGTGCTAGCCGCTCCCATTCTAAATAAACCGCTAATTCTCTACACTGCCGCGCTAGATGAGTCACTCGGCGCGCTCCTTGCCCAGAATAACGAGGAGGGAAAAGAAAATGCCCTCTACTACCTCAGTCGAACTCTAGTCGGGGCGGAACACAACTATTCCCCAATCGAAAAGCAATGCCTGGCTCTGATATTTGCTGTGAAGAAGCTGAGGCACTATCTGCTGGCTCATCAGGTTATGTTAATCTCCAAGGTTGACCCGCTCAAACACTTGATGACCAAAGCAAGCCTAGCCGGCAGAATGGCAATATGGGCTGTCATGCTACTTGAGTTTGACATAGTTTATACTCCTCAAAAAGCAGTAAAAGGGCAAGCTCTTGCAGACTTTCTCGCTGCTCATCCCATACCAGAAGGGTCGTCGCTAAATTGTGAGTTACCCGACGAACAAGTGCTGCATCTCGAGGATGATGAGCCATGTTGGGAGCTCTACTTCGATGGAGCCTCGTCATTGAGGAGCTCCGGCAAATCAAGCGTCCTGGAGATAAAAGCGGGGATAGGATTGTTAGTTATATGTATGCCCTAGAGGCCATTACTATACATAGGATGTATATTGTAATGGATGCTTGGACATATATAGGGAGGACTTTCTTGCTCGACATGATAGTATGCTATCTGGTTGATCTTTACCTTAACGTGTACACTGTTTGTCTCTCTGTTACATGTTGGTAAAGCCCTTAGGATGTGTACTTGACTACCTGGACTATGATGCGGATCATACTAGTGGGGACATGGTAGTCCATAAGTACATCCTTCAAAGTCCCTAGTCGTGGGTATATCGAGACGGGGCATCGATATACCAGAGTAGACTAGCGTATACCTTCTCGACCCATACAGATGGGCGATGGATGATCCCATATCCATTGGTGTTTGACATCAGAGATGATATACGGGTGCTCAGTGGAGACTGGGTACACTGGACGGACTCGCCGAGAACTCCCAGATGGTATTATACCTTACGTCAGATGGCAGTTCTCAGGTGACACTGGTACAGAGTAGTCTGTTGACCCGAGATCGTCATAGAGTCTTGTGTGGTTCCCACTGTGCTTTGATTTCCATCTTACCATGTCCAAGAGGGCGTGCAAAACGGTGGTTTTTGGGTACAGTCCTGAGTCACATGGAGGCGATGAGCGATAGGAGGGGATTCGTCTCTCCCGGTATAGGGAGTTGATGTTGCGCTGTGTTCGATTGGCTATAACCGGAAATCCCTGGCCAGGGTTGCTGAGATTTACTGGTAAGTGTTACCTGTAGTTTCTCGAATTGTTATAGACCTCATATCGACACGACTTATCGAGCTATTGGGGTCTGACGTTTACCACCCCTAGGCGTGATATGCGACATATCAGACGATCAGACCGGACTGTACGGTAAGTGTTACTGGTTGGATTCACAGGAGTGTGAGCGGGCTTGCTCGTCGATCTTCTGATCGCTCAATACCCGGGTGGCCGTTACGTTTAGCAGACCGCTTGCGGCTTGTGGGTGTTTGATATGATCACCATCTGCTGCCGGCGTATTGACGAGTCTTTAGAGTCCTACACAGAGGTTTCCTGGCTCAAGCGAAACGAAATAGGAGCGCATGTGAGATATGTGCGGGACCGAGAATGATTCCAGTATGTGATACTGTATTCGATTCTCGCGATTTGTAACATTGATCGGTTATATGCGTTATAGCCGGGTTATCGAATCAAGTGTTGATTCGATAAGTTGTAACTATTGATATTAGTCGGTTATATGCGATATGACCGGATCGTTAAATCAAGTGTTGATTTAATGATTTAATGTATAATTATATATTTGATATATTACTTTGCATTAACTAGTATTGGTTCACTTTAAATGGATTTTCTCACTTGAAGTTCACAAGTTGTATATATGATATACTTTTGTGCACTTGATTGTATCATGTTTGATGATACATGCTAACATGGTTAAGTGTAAGATTAAACCATGGTTAAGTTTAAGATTAGGGTTTTGTTTATTTGCATATTTATTTATTTATTTGTTTTTCTTTTTGGAAAAGATAAAAGAGGAAAATGGTGGCTTTCTTTGTTTGTAGTTGAAACTTCATGAAGCTTTGACTACATGACCATTTTGTCTCATGCTTAACCCTAACCATCTAAACAAACCATTGTCTACTCTCTACACTTAACTAGGGTTAGGACATGATAAGTATAGATATTATTTTCTATTTTGAGAAGACTTATGATATTCTTTCATGTTGCTTCTTCTTCTTCTTCACTTGAAAAAAGCTTGCTTCAACAATGGCAACTTGAGCAAATGAGTGAGAAATCCAATTCTAAAGTGAACCCACTTCCTATTTCTTCATCCTCTACCTCTTGCCAAGTAGTAGAGTGTGTTTTCTTCACAAGTTTCATGACTTGGTGAAGTGGGAGCTTGATCTTGTGATGCCTCGACGTAGATCATCTTCGGCACGAAGCCGACGACCTTGCCCGCCCATTTCTCCGATGAAGCCGACGCTAGAGCCCGGGTTTCCATTTGGACAGCGAGGAGACTTCATTGCGGAGCTATGGAGGTGGAGGACCGGATCTACAAAGGTTGTATTTCCGTTCTCATAGTAAAGTAGTTTACTAGTTCATCTTTCGCCTAGACATCTAGTTAACGATCCGTATTAGGGTTTCTCGGCACCCGTAAAATTTGAAATTGGCATGGTTGATGCCTTGTGAGACCTCCTTAGCGTGCCTAGGAACCCTACAAGGATTGGTGTTCTTCACGCCATCAATGGGAACCCTACGGCGTTCTTTTTCTCTCACCGAGCCTCGCACAAACAATGAGGCCGAATATGAAGCTCTGATAGCTGGTCTGGAGCTCGCCATAGAAATGGAAATCCTTCGGCTACGGGTCTACGGTGACTCCCAGCTTGTCGTCAACCAAGTAAGCGGAGACTATAAGATATACAAACCCGAGTTAGCTCGGTACAGAAGCCGGGTGGTGGAACTCATGAAACGGTTCACTCACATTGAACTAATGAGAGTCCCCAGAGCGTTGAATGGAAAGGCTAACGTACTCGCTCGTTTAGCGAAGGAGCTGGCTGATCCTGACATTGATGAAATTCTGATCACAGTCAAGAGCCGGCAAATTCTACTTCCAGTCTCTCTACGAGAAGAGGAAAGCGCGGAACAGAAGAGTAGTTCCGCCGAAGAAGCTTCGATCATCCAAGACGAGCCCGATTGGAGAGAACCCTTCATAGAGTACTTCCGATACGACAAGCTGCCCGAAGGAAGATCTGCGAGGGTTCAGCTGAAAAAGAGAGCTCTCAGATACGTGTTTATAAATGACACGCTATACCGCAGGTCATATGACCAACTCTGGCTCAGGTGTCTGTCATTGGCCGAAGCCCAAAAGGTCATGAAAGAAGTTCACTCGGGCGTTTGCGGTGCTCACCAATCTGGCCCAAAGATGCGACTCCAAATCAAACGGCTTGGCTATTACTGGCCCACCATGATACGGGATTGCGGAGAGCATGCAAAGAAATGTTATATCTGCTAAATTCACGGTGATTTCATTCACAAGCATCCCAATCCATTGCATCCTACGGTGGCGTCCTGGCCCTTCGAAGTCGGGGGAACCGACATAGTTGGCCCAATTGATCCTCCGTCATCCAAAAGCGACCGGTTCATATTGGCCACAACTGACTATTTCTCTAGATGGGTTGAAGCTGTCCCGCTAAAAGAAGCCAAGACAGGAGATATTCTGACGTTCTTCCAGCATAATATTCTATACCGCTTCGGTACACCAAGAAGAATCATTTCTGACAACGGGCCTTCTTTCAAGAGCTTCAAAGTCTCAAGGTTCGCTACTCAGCACAAGATAGACTGGAGATATTCCTCCATCTATAATCCAAGAGCCAATGGGCTAGCCGAAGCCTTCAATAAGACTCTATGCAAGCTCCTGAGGAAAAATGCTTCAGCCAACAATAGAGACTGGAATCTCAAACTTCACGAGGTGTTGTGGGCATATCGCACCATGCACCGTACTCCAACTCACTCCACTCCATACCCATTGCTCTTCGGAGTGGAGGCGGTCCTCCCCCTCGAAGTCGAAGTTCCAAGCTTAAGAATGGTCGTTCAGCACGAGTTGACGGAGGAGGAAAACGTGCTCCTTCGGTTGGAAGAGCTCGACGCCCTCGAAGAAAATAGGCTCGCGGTGCAGCAACATCTTGAGCTATACCGAGCCCGAATGTCACGGGCCTATGACAAGATAACCCGTCTCCGCACTTTCAAGAAAGGCGAATTGGTGTTGGTCCTCAAAAGACTGATCATCCCCAATCGACATGCCAAGGGAAAATTCGAGCCAAACTGCGAAGGACCATACGTCATCGAGAAAGTATTCGATGGAGGATCCTACCAACTAATAAGTGCCGAGGGAGAAAGGCCCATGCCACCCATCAATGGCCGATATCTCAAGAAATACTACGCGTGGATGCTCCAAGTTGCAGGTGAATTGAGCACACCAGCCCTACGGTCTGGATCATACATCCTGCAAAACCGTATACAATCCACGGGCGTAAACGACCCCTATCTCTCCCAAATCCTGCCGGTGAGACTACTTTTAAAGTCCCACCAGCGGCAAAAAAAAGGAAAAAAAAAAGTTATGTCCACAAGCAAAACGGGCACGGATGAAAACCCAAAAGGGCTCCGTGAGTAAAAATAGCAGGACTACCGGCGAGTTTATGAAAACCCGAAAGGGCGCAAATTCGTGAAAAGAGATGAAATACACTCGCAAAGTCCTCTCGACCTTGTGAGGAGAAAATCCCTGCGTGAGATCCTTACGACTCACAAAGGAGCAACACACTTAGGAATCCTCACGATTCCTAAGGAGAACATACACCTGCGAGATCCTCTCGACTCGTAGGGAGAAAATGTTTTTATGAGACCCTCACGGCTCATAAAATTGAAAAGCCTTAGGTGATAGGGACCCAAACCTGTCTCCTAAGCCATCGTTCCCCAACGGGCAACGGCAAATGATGAGTCGCTCCTGGCATTTCGCTTCAGTGTTAGCGGTGCTGATGCCGACCAAAAACCCAAATCCCAAGTCCTCCCAAGGCAAATGATGAGTTTCTCCTGGTATTATTCCAGTGCAGCAATGCTGATGCCAAACAAAACCCAAATTCTAAGACCCCAAACGGCGAATGATGAGTCGCTCCTGGTACCATATTCCAGTGTAGCGATGCAGACGCCAACCAAAATCCAATTTTTCAAAATTCTCCCAGCCCTACGGTTAGTCCTCAAATTGACTACCGCATACAATCTATGGGCTCAAATAATTCTCATCATACCCATGCCCCACCGCAATCACCAGTTACGCGGCTGGTCTTCGCCCTTGGGATTATGCTCCATCGAGAAGACCCACTCATGTGTCCTCACGATACATGAGGAGAACAAACCTTTATGGGATCCTTATGACTCACAAAGGGAAAAACACACTTAGAAGTCCCCACGGCTCCTAAGGAGAAAATACACCTGCGGGATCCTTATGACTCGTAGGGAGAAAATGCTTTTATGGGACCCTCACGGCCCATAAAATTGAAAAGCCTTAGGTGATAGGGATCTAAACCTGTCTCCTAAGCCATCGCTCCCCAACGGGACGTGGCAAATGATGAGTCGCTCCTGGCGTTACTCTTCAGTGTTAGCGGTGCAGATGCCGACCTAAGAACCAAATCCCAAGTCCTCCCAAGGCAAATGATGAGTTGCTCCTGGCATTATTCCAGTGCAGCAATGCAGATGCCAGATAAAAACCAAAATCCTTAAATCCTCTCATGGCAAATGATGATTCGCTCCTGGTACCATATTCCAGTGTAGCGGTGCTGATGTCAATCCAAATCACATCAAATCAGCAAAACAACCAATGGCCTCCCTGGCAGAATCAAATTCCACCTTCGAAATAAATCAACTTCATCCCTGACACCGCAAGAAGAGGAGCAAGTCAAATCTGGCACCGACCGTCCAAGTTGCAAAAAGGGCAGAACCGACCGTCCACATCGCTAAAAGGGCAGCACCGACCGTCCAAGTCGCAAAAAGGGCAGAACCGACCGTCCACGTCGCTAAAAGGGCAGCACCGACCGTCCAAGTCGCAAAAAAGGGCAGAACCGACCATCCACATCGCTAAAAGGGCAGCACCGACCGTCCAAGTCGCAAAAAGGGAAGAACCGACCGTCCACGTCGCTAAAAGGGAAGCACCGACCGTCCAAATCGCAAAAAGGGCAGAACCGACCGTCCACATCGCTAAAAGGATAGCATCGGCCGTCCACGTCGCTAAAAGGGCAGAACCGACCGTCCACATCGCTAAAAGGGCAGCACCGACCGTCTACGTCGCTAAAAGGGAAGCACCGACCGTCCAAGTCGCAAAAAGGGCAGCACCAACCGTCCACGTCGCTAAAAGGGCAGCACCGACCGTCCAAGTCGCTAAAAGGGCAGCACCGACCGTCCAAGTCGCAAAAAGGGCAGCATTGACCATCCATGTCGTAAAAAGGGCAGCGCAGGCTTCCTACAAAGCGGGAACCAGATCACTCCAGGCGAGGGAAACGTCTATCACGGACACTCCGTCTCGGAGACATGTCAAGCAACGACCGTCCATGTCGTAAAAAGGGCAGTGCCAGCCTCCCAGAAAGCAGAAACCAAATCAAGTCGCCTCCAAGTAAAAGAAGATCCATCAATTTCATGCACACGACCCATATATGTGGTGTGCATTTATTGATGGGGGGCAATTTGTTGGGGCAAAAATTTGCACCCCTGTTGACCAAGTCAAAATCAAAGTCAACCCCAAGCCAGGTTGGCCCAAGCCCAGGTCAAGTGGGCCAATGCCCGGGTCAAGCACGAACATGAAGCGGACGGCCTCCCCCCATGCCAAAATACAAATTTTGTAATAAATAATTTTCTTGTATTTCTTGTACTTTATTTTATGAATAAATGTAAGAAAAATAGGCATAAAGCCAAATTTTTGTAAAGCCCGTGGCTTATGTTCATAAAGAAATGGCACATGAGCCATGTGATAGGCAAAATGCCATTTTGTGAAGCCCAAGGGGCCATGTGTAAAATGTATAGCCTATAAAGGCAAGGATAATGAAAATATCCCAACAACTTTTTTTCTCTCTCCAAATTTTTTTTTAGATCTGAGATCTCTCTCCTTCCTCAAGATTCTAAAACCTTCTTCTTTCTTTTGAATTAAATCAATAGTTTTACTCTTCATTTTATAAAACTAAATAGTTTTTCACCACAAAATCCATAAAGGGGAACTCAGATCATCCATTAGATCTCAAAAAGAAGAGATTTTTAACATCTCACATCTCTTAATCTTCAAGATCCTGCCAACAGAGGAGGAAGAAGGAGACCCATCTCCAGAAACCCCACTTTGGGAAAGAACTAGGGCTCAAAGGGAGAAGCCCTTCATCAGCTTCAAAACAGCTTAGGAGTTTTCACTCCACCCTAATTTCTCTTTCGAGAATTTCTGGGACTAAAAGCCTCTTTTTCTCGCCGGCGCCCAAGCGCTCAAGCGCCAAGCGCCCACGTGCCGACACATAGCGCGCTAGCACTCGAGCGCTTAGCGCTCAAGTGCCCATCGCTCAAGCGCAAAGCGCCTACGTGCCGACACGTGGCGCGCCTGCACTCCAGCACCCTGCGCTCAAGCGCAAAGCGCCCACATGCCGACACGTGGCACGCTTGCGCTCCAGCGCCCTGCGCTCAAGCGCAAAGCGCCCACATGCCGACACGTGGCGCGCTTAGTGCTCAAGCGCAAAACGTCCACGTGCCGACACGTGGCGCGCCTGCGCTCCAGCGCCCTGCGCTCAAGCGCAAAGTGCCCACAAGCCGATACGTGGCGTGCTTGCGCTCAAGCGCCCAGCGCTCAAGCGCAAAGTGCCTACAAGCCGACACGTGGCGCGCTAGCGCCTAAGCACACAGCACCTAAGCGCACAGCGCTCAAGGCGCTGACCCCACGCGTCCTTTGGGTGCTTTTTTCCATTTTGGGGAAGAACTAGGGCTCAAAGGGAGAAGCCCTTCATCAGCTTCAAAACAGCTTAGGAGTTTTCACTCCACCCTAATTTCTCTTTCGAGAATTTCTGGAGCTAAAAGCCTCTTTTTCTCGCCGGCGCCCAAGCGCTCAAGCGCCCAGCGCTCAAGCGCCAAGCGCCCAAGTGCCGACACGTGGCGCGCTAGCACTCGAGCGCTTAGCGCTCAAGCGCAAAGCGCCCACGTGCCGACACGTGGCGCGCCTGCACTCTAGCGCCCTGCGCTCAAGCGCAAAGCGTCCACATGCCGACACGTGGCGCGCTTGCGCTCAAGCGCCCTGCGCTCAAGCGCAAAGCGCCCACGTGCCGACACGTGGCGCGCTCAGCGCTCAAGCGCAAAGTGCCCACGTGCCGACACGTGGCGCGCCTGTGCTCCAACGCCCTGCGCTCAAGCGCAAATCTCCCACGTGCCGACACGTGGCGCACCTGCGCTCAAGCGCAAAGCGCCTATGTGCCGACACGTGGCACGCTTGCGCTCAAGCGCAAAGCGCCCACACGGCGCGCCCAGCGCTCAAGCGCAAAGCGCCCACGTGCCGACACATGGCGCGCTAGCGCCTAAGCGCACAACGCTCAAGGCGCTGACCCCACGCGTCCTTTGGGCGCTTTTTTCCTTTTCTTTATGTATGTATACATGTATATATATGTACAGATACACACACACTCCACAACACTGTCCCTCTCAAAAAAAATTTAGGCCGGGGCGCTGCCCCACACCCCGTAAGGGGGCTGCTAGCCCCCTTGACCCCCAGCCCGCTATCCGGGAGCGGGACCCCCATAAAAACTCTGCGTGGCTCCCGATATATCCAAGCCCCTTCAAAACAAAACACACGTACACTGCACATTGAGTTCGCATGACCAGTTTAACCCGTCAATCGGAGGTTCCCTCGCTCCAAAGGCGATGGGTAATTAACGGCAGCTTAGTCCGCGGCTGCCGGAGATTCGGATCCCCACAATCAATAAACCCCGGCCTACCCTAGGCAGGGGGAATCTGTAGTACGCCTGACAAGTGCGCGCGTATTCCCATCTCAATGGGGTGACGAAAAACACCCTACAGATTCTACACATGCACTACACGTAATAGGGTAAGTTACAGAATAATCAAACATGTTAAATTGGCTAGTTGAATTGTCGTGAACACGTAGCGAGAATCCGAGACCCCAACCCAATGATCAGACCGGCGAGAATTATGCTCGGGCCGGTGCCGCCAGTCTAACCAAGCCCAAACCCGATTTTTTTTGGATCCCTGCAACCCTTGGACTCCCCTCTTTAACCCCTATCTGTTTGTTTTCCCTGCATTTTCCAGAGAATTAAAAACCCTTTTAAATTCTATTTCAAATTTAAATGCATTTTTCATCACCCCCAAAACCCTAAATTGTCCTATAAATACCCACTGCATTTTACATCCCTTCACACTAAAAAAACTATACTAAATTTTCAAGTCCTTAGTGTACAAGTGGAGTTAGTGAAGGGCGAAGCTCCGACGAACTTCCGAGGAGATTTCCGGCGACAAAACGATGCCCCGAAGCCTTTTTTAGGACCCCCTCTCTCTCCTCTAGTCCAATAAAATAGTAAGTCCCCCTCCCCCTCTCATTCTCTAATCTAAAAACTTTAAATTCTAAAACCGGACGGAAGCGGAGTTAATCCGACTTCCGATACGGTTTTTCTTTAAAAAGTATAATTTTTCTAAATCAAGATACCTTCATATCATCACATATTGTTCATTAAACATTAATAAACATCTTTAACAAGTTTCATCACAAACGATTGTCATATGCATCTTTTATCGAAATTTTACATTAAAATACTACAAACTTTAGTATCCGACATAAACTATATAATACCTTTATACCTTAGAAAACACACGAGGTAATGACCTACCTCCTCACAACACACATATCTAATATAGCACGATGGAATTTGGGAATATAGATTTGGGAAAATACGATTTTACATATAACTACCTTCAACTTATAAAACATTTTTTCTATAAGAAGTGTATTTAACAAATCTTTGCAATTATATCTCTACAACCCATTTTAGAAAACCCGTTCGGTATAGTGTGGATTATCGCACATCCTCGGGCCTAGTAAAGTGAGATGCAGACCTCCGTAAGGAGCATACGATCTCGAAAGATTTTTAAAACAATTTTCTTTAGAAAATGGGATTTCTATTATAAATAAAACTTATATTTTTAATAAATATATATATGTAATTAATATCAAAATATCTATTTTTAATATTTATAAGATTCCACATTTCCAAAATTCAAGAAAAACATCTCATTTATAAGAAAATACCATACAATTCTAATATTTTAAATAAATGCCTTATACTTTAAAAACTATGTCATATTCACTACAAATTTGACATTGAATAAAAGAAACATATATGAAAACTTTAAAGGCGATAATTAAATACTTGAAGTATATTTTGAAAGTATAACAAAATTATTTTACAAAAACCCCCTCAAGTTATACTAAATTACAATAAGGACCCTAGTAAACATAGGTTTAAGCGGGACCAATCTCTTGAGCCTCGGGGAGCCGGAGATATGGGTGCTTGCCTAATTAAGGTAGGCAATCTAATAAACGATGTTATCAACACGGTAATTGTCTTTGAAAAAAACACAAATCCTGTCGTCCATGTACAGCAGTTACCGATAACATCAAAACAATCAGGACTTCAAGTTCTTTTAAAAGTGTCTGACTCAGACTGAGTCTCAACCTAATCAATCTGACTTGAATGTGATTCAAGTACATACTACAATACAACATGATTCAATATGAATCTATCTATTCAACCTATTCAATATATACAACTTGACTGAACCGAACCATGGATATACTCCATTTACATGTCCATCCATTATATCCGTTCCATTACTGATATCATGGTCTCGGCAAGTCATCCATCTATACAATTTATAATACAAGACAAGCCAATACAATCAATACAAAAACACTACGGGGTTATAAAGGGGTAGAATGGTACAAAAATGTTAGTTGTATGTATGCCCTAGAGGCCAGTATTGTACAGATGATGTATATTATATTGGATGCTTGGACATATATAGAGATGACTTTCTTGCTCGATATGATAGTATGCTATCTGGTTGCTCTTTATCTTAACATGTACACTTGTCTCTTTAAACTGTCTAATAGTTACATGTTGGTAAAGCCCTTAGGATGTGTACTTGACTACCTGGACTGTGATGCAGATCATACTAATGGGGACATGGTAATCCATAGGTACATCCTTCAAGGTCCCTAGTCGTGGGTATATCGAGACGGGGCATCGATATACCAGTGTAGACTAGCATGTACGCTTCTCGACCCATGAGATGGGCGATGGATGATCCCATATCCATTGGTGTTTGACATCAGAGATGGTATACGGGTGCTCAGTGGAGACTGGGTACACTGGACGGACTCGCCGAGAACTCCCAGATGGTATTATACCTCACGTCAGATGGCAGTTCTCAGGTGACACTTGTACAGGTTAGTCTGTAGACCCGAGATCGTCATAGAGTCTTGTGTGATTCCCACTGTGCTTTGATCTCCACCTTACCACGTCCATGAGGGCGTGCAAAACGGTGGTCTTTGGGCACAGTCCCGAGTCACATGGAGGCAATGAGCGATAGGAGGGGTTTCGTCTCTCCCGGTATTGGGGTTGATGTTGTGCTGTGCTCGATTGGCCGTAACAGGGAAGTCCCTGGCCAAGGCTGATCAGAGATTTGCTGGTAAGTGTTACCAGTAGTTTCTCGACCCGTTATGAGCCTCACATCGGCACGACTTATCGGTTATTGGGGTCTGACGTTTACCACCCCTAGACTTGATATGCGACATATCAGACGAACAGACCGGACTGTACGGTAAGTGTTACCGGTTGGATTCACAGGAGTGTGAGCGGGCTAGCTCGTCGATCTTCTGATCGCTCAATACCCGGATGGCCGTTACATTTAGCAGACCGCTTGCGGCTTGTGGGTGCTTGATATGATCATCATCTGCTACCGGCGTATTGACGAGTCTTTAGAGTCCTACACAGAGGTTTCCTGGCTCAAGCGAAACGAAATAGGAGCGCAAATGAGATATGTGCAGGACCGAGAATAATGCGTGTATGTGATACCGTATTCCATTCTCGCGATGAATATATCGATTGGTTATATTCGATATAACCTAGTTATCGAATCATTGATTCGATAAATCGATACATTTTATACTAGTCGGTTATGTGCGACATGACCGGATCATTGAATCAAGTGTTGATTTAATGATTTAATGTATAATTATATATTTGATATATTATTTTGTATTAACTAGTATTGGTTCGCTTTAAATGGATTTTCTCACTTGATGTGCAAGTTGTATATGTGATATACTTTTGTGCACATCATTGTATCATGTTTGATGATGCTTGCTCATTTGGTTAAGTGTAAAGAATTAAACCTAGGTTAAGAAAGTGATTAGGGTTTTATTTATCCATTCTTTTATTTATTGATTTTGGAAAAAGAATGGGATAAGAATACAAAATGGTTGCTTTCATTCTTGAACCTTTGTGAAGCTTCATGAAGCTTTGACCAAAGTGACCAATTTGTCTTCATGCTTAACCCTAACCACTCTTCTAACCTTGGTCAATTCTCTACACCTAACCGTGGTTCCTATTATGATAAGTATTCATTTCTTTTTCATTTGAGAAAAACTCATCATAATATTTCCTTCTTCTTGATCTTCTTCTTCAAGAAAGAAAGCTTGATGCCATCAATGGCAACTTGAGTTCTAAAGTGAGAAATCCAATTCTAAAGTGAACCCACCTCCTATTTCTTCATCCTATACCTCTTGCCAAGTTGTTTTGGGTGTTTTATTCACAAGTTTCACAACTTGGTGAAGTTGGAGCTTGAACTTGTGATGTCTCGACGTAGATCATCTTCGGCACGAAGCCGACGACCTAGTCCGCCCATTTCTCCGATGAAGCCGATGCTTGAGTTCGGGATTCGAGACGGACAGCGAGAGGACGTCTACGTGGAGCCAAGGAAGTGGATATCCGGATCTACAAATGTTGTAGCTTCTTATCTTTAGTTAAGTTGTTAACTAGATTCGTATTTCGCCTAAACTTCTAGTTAACGATCCGTATTAGGGTTTCTCGGCACTCATAAAATTTGAAATTGGCATGGTTGATGCCTTGTGAGACTTCATTAGCATGCCTAGGAACCCTACAGTGGTATCAAAGCCTAGCTAGAGCCTTAGGCGATGCTTAGACGACGTTTGAAACCCGATCGAACCGAAACCCTGAAATCCAAAATGCTCTCTGGAAATTTTCTGAAAATTTGGATTTTTGTCAATTAAAAATATGCAGAAAAATAAGCAGGGTGTTATTTGAATTACTGTGAAATACGAGGACCTGAATCAATTTTTCCACCGCGGAACCGCGGCACAAGCTAGGCATGTGCGGCGGTTCAGCGGCCGTACTTTCCCCTTGTCTGGTGATTTCTGCACAGTAACTCATATAATTTAATGCTATATTTTCTGGGTATTTTTATTGTGACTCTATAGATGAGTATTCTGGGGTTGTATTGGGAATCAATGATTCGATCGGATTTTCAAATTTTGTCTGTGTGGTTTTCCGGATAATTTACGAATATGTTAAAAAGTTCGACCGGATTTAAATACCCAATCTTTCCCCTACCCGGAAATTTCCAATTGTTGGACTTTTCCGTAGTTTAAAGACGTTCTAAGTAGTGCAAGTAACGCGATGGTCTCTCTAGAAGACAACAAACCTTAACTCGATTATGTGACCGTCTTGAACTGCCCTTTGAACCTTCAGGTTTGGGGCAGTACGGCGTGCCACATGTGAGGCGTTGGCTTGACCCTTCTACGGCTGGACCGTTGGTACTGAGGCATGAAGTGAATGTCTTTGAACCTATTTCATGTGTTGAACGGTTTCGGGAAAACTTGGGTGTTCGAATGTTCGATCGGAAAGTTTAATATTTTCTATTTATCCGGAATGGGATACAATAATTGGAATTCACAAACAGTTATGAGATAACTGAATGAATGTTATAAATCTAGCGGTTTAGTTTCATTTGATATTGAAAAGAGTTTTCGATAATGAGACTAAAATGCGGGGTTTATAACTGTTAGGCATGTGATGTCTAAGTATTTCATTTGATTAGGCATGTGATGTCTAAAGAGGTTGCGGATTCCAACTGTTGCAGTTTTACACTTTCTTTTCTGTGACCGTAAGTGTAACATGTGATATCGCCGGTTTCGTTGCTATATGTCAACGACAATTGGGATGCGCATATATACTTACGTTGATGACATGTGATGTTATGTGTTGCTGGATATGTTATATTGGATCGTCGTGTTTGAATAGCCGGGGGTTTTTATGTGAGATGAGTGTTTTTCATTTTCATTCATGTAAAAACTTGTATGTAATATTCTTTTATTGGGGCACTTCCAGGTTGCGGAAGATGTCACCCTTTGTATATTATTTACCTTTCCGCATTAGGATAGACCCAAGGAGGGGAGCACAAGTAACCGGGTTCTAGGGTCCAGTGGGAGACCATCTCGAGGAGTCGAGTCCGGGTCTCCTAACCCTAGAATTGGTAGGGTTGCTTACCGCTCTCGTAGGGGTCTAGGGGTGTGGGATTGGCTATTCATCACGACCGTGGAATCCGTGTTTTATACTGGCCCGTATTAAAAACACGGACGTCCTAATATATCCAATATTTCATATGATATTTTCTGCTGCGATACATGTGATGTTCTGTGATAGATACAGTATATAGTATATATGATATATTATATAGACGTTACTTATGTTTTGCACCCGCACTAGCCCTGCCCTGCTCTGTCGTTAGTTACCTAACCTAACGGTGCACGAGGGGACATCGAGGCGAATGCGGATGGCATAAGTGTACGTCGTATTTATCTGTGATGTTTAGGTATTTAAATGATGGGACTTCATTAATGTGATTAATGAAATAAAACAAACCAAAAGATGTTGTAGAATCAAATTTTAAATAAAACAGGTAGCTACAGTTCTTGCTTTGCATAGCGGTATATATGATGTACCCTGCACCTTATTCGATGAGGAAAGGACCGAGATCCCTTCACCGGGAGTGATTCCTTTAGCAATAACTGACAGATGCTACATACTCGGTCTGCTTTTGATTGCTTCTATAGTTTCTGCTTTGCACAGTGATATATATGATATATCCCGCATCTCATTCGACGAGGAAAGGGCCGACGATCCCTTCACCGGGAGTAACCCCTTTAGCAAAACTAGAAAAGCCTCAAAATCACTCCATTTCAAAACTTCATTTGATTCTACAACGATATCAAGTTCATTACGCTCATGGTTTTCAGAAAAACCTGCGTAGCCCTCCGTCAATTCAGATATGTAATATTCAGTATTCGTGCTACGGTTGTTTGGCATGCGTCAAGGCGTAGTGTACGGTAGCTGATTATTACTTATCTGTAGCATGAGATGCGATTGGATTAAGGTATTCGTACGGCGTTGTTTGGCATGCGTCAAGGGTCGTACGGGTGGGTTTAATTCGATCACGAATTGTACGGGTTGAACTTGACTGGCGGACTATGGGTTGTTTGGCATGCGTCAAGGTCATAGCACGCTAGGGGCAAAATATTATCGGGAATTTCAAGTGTTGAAATTTGCAATGAGATTGCATACCTTCTATAAGATAGTTGGATCCCGATACCCACTGCGAGTAAGAGTTACTCCTGGGAGAGTTTTACACATTACAATTAGCCGATCAAGTAGGTGTCTAGAAAGGTGTCAACGGGGTTACGCCTCTGGGAAAACGAGGTTTACATTAATTAGGTTCGTGCGAAAGCACGGGGGACCTCCCTCAAAGTACCGACACTGGCCTGGCTGAAAGATCGACGAAGTTGTAGGGTGTAATTAATCCCGGCTAGTCTTTCCTTTTAGGGTTTGAAGGAAGAATTGATAAAAACCAGTGGGAGCCATCCTGATTAGATAAGATAATAACCAATCTGATCTTGCACGAGCATACACTAAAGTGTTTTCTTCTCTCTCTCTCCAGGTAGCGACCATGTCATGCCTTAATAAAGATAATAATATAGATGTATTGACCGAACCCGCATGTTATACTGTGCTGGGGAACGTTGGTTCCGTTCTTTCCTATAAGAGTTATAGGACTGAACAGGATATAGGGGAATACCAGGATTCCCATGCCACCCGATTGAAGAAAGTACATGTTGATGCATTTTCTTCGGGTGTGTTCGTTACAGAGAACTGTTCCTCCATTTGCCCTACATCCTGGGTATTAGATACCTGGTCAGGATCCCATATATGTAATCAGTTACATGGGCTTAGAAAAGGTAGAGAACTTGGAGAAGGTGATAAAGACATTAGAGTTGGAAATGGTGCAATTGTTGCAGCTAAGACTGTCGGGGAATATCACCTTGTGTTACCAACTGGTAATACATTGGTTCTGAACGAATGCTATTACATGCCGAACCTGATATGCAACATTATATCGGTTTCTTTATTGAGTAAAGAGGGATATAATTTTGTATTACAGGACAATGTTATGAACATTTTCCGTAACCAAAAGTTGGTTGGATCAGGCACGTTGTGCAATGGCATTTATGTTCTAAATCAATCAACAGTTCTGAGTATAACTAACACACACAAGAGGAAGAGTTCTGAACTGAACGAATCCTTCTTGTGGCATTGTAGACTAGGTCACATCAATGCGACACGACTAGCTAAGTTGCATAAGGATGGATATTTAAATCCGTTTGAATTTTCATCTTATGACACTTGCCAGTCATATCTCAAAAGCAAGATGACCAAAACTCCGTTTACGGGACACGGAGAAAGAGTTACCGAACTCTTGGGACTGATACATAGTGATGTATGCGGTCCAATGTCTACACATGCCAGGGATGGTTCTTCGTACTTCATTACATTCACTGATGATCTCTCTAGATTCGGATATGTGTTCCTGATGAAACACAAATCAGAAGCTTTTGAGAAATTTAGAGAATATAAACAAGAAGTCGAGAACCAAACCGGAAAAAGTATTAAAATCCTTCGATCTGATCGAGGAGGTGAATACTTGAGCAATGAATTCCTGGACTTCCTAAAAGAGAATGGGATTCTCTCTCAGCTGACTCCTCCATATACACCACAGCACAACGGTGTATCAGAACGGAGGAACCGCACCCTATTAGATATGGTGCGCTCTATGATGAGTACAGCTGAGTTACCTATTTCCTTCTGGGATATGCGCTTGAGACAGCCATGTACCTATTGAATAGAGTTCCTACCAAATCAGTGCCTACCACTCCATATGAGATATGAAAAGGGAAGAGACCACATCTTGATTATATTAAGATATGGGATTGTCCAGCCTATGTCAAAAGACAAAATCCGGACAAACTCGAGGCAAGATCAGTCTTATGTAAGTTTATAGGATATCCCAAAAATTCACAAGGGTATATCTTCTACCATTCCGAGGAACAAAAGGTGTTTGTTTCTCGACATGCCACTTTCTTAGAAAAAAGTTTTCTTATGAAACAGATAAGTGGCATTGAGGTAGAACTGGAAGAGGTTCCAGCGACACAAACTATAACAGAAGACTTGGTAGAACCAGAGGATTCAGTAGTACCCGACGAACCCCAGCCTCTCCGCCAATCTAGTAGGGTTCCTCGCCAACCTGAGAGATACTACGGTTTTCTCATGGATGGTGGCAGCGAGGATTGCATCATGGAGGATGATGACCCAACTAGCTTCGAGCAGGCCATCACGAGTAGGGACTCAGTGAAATGGCTGGATGCTATGCGGTCCGAGATGGAATCCATGTACACCAACAAAGTATGGACTTTGGAAGTTGCTCCTGAAGGGGTAAAACCCATTCGGAGCAAGTGGATCTTCAAGAAGAAACTTGGTGTAGATGGGAAAGTGGAGACTTTCAAAGATAGACTTGTTGCAAAGGGTTTTCGTCAAAGATCAGGTGTGGACTATGACGAAACCTTTTCCCTAGTGGCTATGCTTAAATCCATCCGGATCATGCTTGCCATCGCTGCATATCATGACTACGAAATCTGGCAAATGGATGTTAAGACTGCCTTTCTAAATGGTGATTTAGAAGAGTGCGTGTACATGACTCAGCCAGAGGGCTTCGCAGACAGTGGGAGCAGCGGGGAGGTGTGCAAGCTGCTTAAATCCATTTATGGGTTAAAGCAAGCATCGCGGAGTTGGAACATCTGCTTTGACGTCGTTATCAAAGAGTTTGATTTCGTCAAAAATCCAGATGAACCTTGTATCTACAAGAAGGTGGCAGAGAGTAAGGTTGTCTTCCTCGTACTGTACGTGGACGACATACTCTTGATAGGAAATGATATTCCTATGCTGCACACGGTCAAGCTCTTCTTATCACAGAGATTCTCAATGAAAGATCTTGGTGATGCCTCCTGCATATTGGGAATAAGGATCTATAGAGATAGATCCAAACGGATTTTGGGATTGTACCAATCCAGGTACATTGACACCATACTAAAGAGGTTTAGTATGGAAGAATCCAAGCGTGGGAACTTGCCCACGAACTCTGGAGTCACTCTCTCCAAAGAGATGTCTCCCAAGACTGATTTGGAGAGAGCTCGCATGCAAGGGATACCTTATGCTTCGGCTGTAGGCTCTATCATGTACGCGATGCTATGTACCAGACCCGATGTAGCATACTCACTAAGTGTAGTGAGCAGGTATCAAGCTGATCCTGGAGAGAGTCACTGGACAGCTGTGAAGAGCATTCTCAAGTACTTACGAAGGACTAAAGAGATGCTCTTGGTGTATGGTAACGGAGAACTCCAAGTGGAGTCCTTTACCGATTCGAGCTTCCAGAGTGATAAGGACGACTCTAAGTCGCAGTCGGGCTTTGTCTTTACCCTTTACGGAGGGGCGGTTAGCTGGAAGAGTTCCAAGCAGGAAACCGTGGCAGACTCGACGATGGAGGCTGAATACATCGCTGCCAACGATGCTGCTAAAGAGGCTGTCTGGATCAGGAAGTTCATTACTGAACTTGGAGTGGTTCCATCCATTGAGCATCCAATACCTTTGTATTGCGATAACAATGGAGCGGTGGCTTTGGCCAAGGAACCCTGGTCCCATCAACGATCCAGGCATATTCTGAGGCGGTATCACCTGATCCGGGAGATAGTTGATCGCCGGGAGATCGAGGTCAGGAGAGTTGACACGAAGAACAACACGGCGGATCCACTCACGAAGGCCATTCCCCAGAAACAGTTTGAGAGACTCTTCGGGATGCTCGGTATGCGATACTACAGCAGCTGGCCCTAGTGCAAGTGGGAGATTGTTAGTTGTATGTATGCCCTAGAGGCCAGTATTGTACAGATGATGTATATTATATTGGATGCTTGAACATATATAGAGATGACTTTCTTGCTCGATATGATAGTACGCTATCTTGTTGCTCTTTATCTTAACATGTACACTTGTCTCTTTAAACTGTCTAATAGTTACATGTTGGTAAAGCCCTTAGGATGTGTACTTGACTACCTGGACTGTGATGCAGATCATACTAGTGGGGACATGGTAGTCCATAGGTACATCCTTCAAGGTCCCTAGTCGTGGGTATATCGAGACGGGGCATCGATATACCAGTGTAGACTAACGTGTACGCTTCTCGACCCATGAGATGGGCGATGGATGATCCCATATCCATTGGTGTTTGACATCAGAGATGGTATACGGGTGCTCAGTGGAGACTGGGTACACTGGACGGACTCGCCGAGAACTCCCAGATGGTATTATACCTCACGTCAGATGGCAGTTCTCAGGTGACACTTGTACAGGTTAGTCTGTAGACCCGAGATCGTCATAGAGTCTTGTGTGATTCCCACTGTGCTTTGATCTCCACCTTACCACGTCCATGAGGGCGTGCAAAACGGTGGTCTTTGGGCACAGTCCCGAGTCACATGGAGGCAATGAGCGATAGGAAGGGTTTCGTCTCTCCCGGTATTGGGGTTGATGTTGCGCTGTGCTCGATTGGCCGTAACAGGGAAGTCCCTTGCCAGGGCTGATCAGAGATTTGCTGGTAAGTGTTACCAGTAGTTTCTCGACCCGTTATGAGCCTCACATCGGCACGACTTATCGGTTATTGGGGTCTGACGTTTACCACCCCTAGACTTGATATGCGACATATCATACGAACAGACCGGACTGTACGGTAAGTGTTACCGGTTGGATTCACAGGAGTGTGAGCGGGCTAGCTCGTCGATCTTCTGATCGCTCAATACCCGGATGGCCGTTACATTTAGCAGACCGCTTGCGGCTTGTGGGTGCTTGATATGATCATCATCTGCTACCGGCGTACTGACGAGTCTTTAGAGTCCTACACAGAGGTTTCCTGGCTCAAGCGAAACGAAATAGGAGCGCAAATGAGATATGTGCAGGACCGAGAATAATGCGTGTATGTGATACCGTATTCCATTCTCGCGATGAATATATCGATTGGTTATATTCGATATAACCTAGTTATCGAATCATTGATTCGATAAATCGATACATTTTATACTAGTCGGTTATGTGCGACATGACCGGATCATTGAATCAAGTGTTGATTTAATGATTTAATGTATAATTATATATTTGATATATTATTTTGCATTAACTAGTATTGGTTCACTTTAAATGGATTTTCTCACTTGATGTGCAAGTTGTATATGTGATATACTTTTGTGCACATCTTTGTATCATGTTTGATGATGCTTGCTCATTTGGTTAAGTGTAAAAAATTAAACCTAGGTTAAGAAAGTGATTAGGGTTTTATTTATCCATTCTTTTATTTATTGATTTTGGAAAAAGAATGGGATAAGAATACAAAATGGTTGCTTTCATTCTTGAACCTTTGTGAAGCTTCATGAAGCTTTGACCAAAGTGACCAATTTGTCTTCATGCTTAACCCTAACCACTCTTCTAACCTTGGTCAATTCTCTACACCTAACCATGGTTCCTTTTATGATAAGTATTCATTTCTTTTTCATTTGAGAAAAACTCATCATAATATTTCCTTCTTCTTGATCTTCTTCTTCAAGAAAGAAAGCTTGATGCCATCAATGGCAACTTGAGTTCTAAAGTGAGAAATCCAATTCTAAAGTGAACCCACCTCCTATTTCTTCATCCTCTACCTCTTGCCAAGTTGTTTTGGGTGTTTTCTTCACAAGTTTCACAACTTGGTGAAGTTGGAGCTTGAACTTGTGATGCCTCAACGTAGATCATCTTCGGCACGAAGCCGACGACCTAGTCCGCCCATTTCTCCGATGAAGCCGATGCTTGAGTTCGGGATTCGAGACGGACAGCGAGAGGACGTCTACGTGGAGCCAAGGAAGTGGATATCCGGATCTACAAAGGTTGTAGCTTCTTATCTTTAGTTAAGTTGTTAACTAGATTCGTATTTCGCCTAAACTTCTAGTTAACGATCCGTATTAGGGTTTCTCGGCACTCATAAAATTTGAAATTGGCATGGTTGATGCCTTGTGAGACTTCATTAGCGTGCCTAGGAACCCTACAAAAACATGTTAAAGGTGGCACGAGGTGGTCACTTAAGACGTAATTACATCCATGTCGTTATTCCGTGGTATTATCGATGGAACCTTGTACTGCGGGTTTACAAAGTCTCCGTTGTAAGTGGAACTCATCTCGTATACACTGGCATTTTCTGTACCAAGTTACAAACAACTGCGCTAACATTATAATAAAAACATTATAAAACAATACTCTTTCTCTGACTATTCTACTTCTCCCTTATCTTTGAGACTTACCGAGTGATTGTTCACTGACGACATTCCTATTTCTCTTCTTCTTTAGAATGTTGTCAGGAGGACCCGATGCTGAGGAGTACGAGACCAGTCAGGAGCATTTGGAGCAGGCCCCTGAGCAGTACACCGAAGACCCAGAGCTGTAGCCATTTGTACTTATTCCATTTTCATTTCTGTTATGCCATTGTTTAGGCATCGCTTTCTATTCATGTATTTACTTTCCAGTTGTACCTGTAAAATAATGTTAATAAATAAAGTTGTAGTTCATTTATATTCATGTCTCTTGTGTACATTTTATTTTATATTGCTTAAATACGCTTAGCGTGTTTACTTCTGAGTAAATACGTAGCGGCTTCGTCGCGTCCTCTACCCGTACACTGGGAAGCGGGGCATGACAAAACGATTATCTATTCTATTATAGTATACTCCGAGAACAGCGGGGAGGTGCTGCCGATATTGTCTCGAAATGGATGAAAATACAAGTGAATGGGTATATGCTTTATACATTCTTAATGGGGTAGGTTCCTTACCCCTATAGCCGTTACCCTCGACATCTAATAAAAAAACATTTAATATTATCATCTTTCTTGGAAGAAAATTTTAACTCTCGAGTTTTGAGATTAGAAGGAGAAAGTTCTCAATAGGAGTTTGAGAAGAGCCCAATCCAATAACAATTGAAATCAAATTTAACGAAGTCGTCAGTTAAATCTAACACTAACACTTCTTATTATCCGTCTATCTCGTATTTGTGATGAAATCTTAGTTCCATGACTCTTATCTATAGAAATCTTGCTATGCTCCATTTTCTTTCAATATGGCATTCCCGTACCTCCACGATAAGAGTTGGATGTACGTCGATGTTTTCTTGAGATCCACCAATTTTTTCTTTAACGGTGTTTATTTTTTCATCGATTTTGGCTACGCACGTTTTGGGATACCGAAAGAGCATGAAATCTATTGTCCTTGCTAAAAATGTATGAACATGCGATTGCAGAAGAAATCAGATGTTGAGTTACACATCATGAAAAACGGTTTCGTTAGAGATTACACTAAGTGGGATATTTACGAAAAAAGACGATGAAGGGTCAGTGCAAGAGACGGAAAACGAATTCATTGAAGCGGAAACCGAAGAGCGGAAAAGAATAGTAAAAGAAGAGGAGGAATGGCAATTTGAAGAAGACGAAGCCGTCAAAGACAATGATATTGTGTTCACGCCGGACGATGACATGGATGGGTTTATAAATGCCGCTAGACTTCCTTATAATACGGAAAGTATTGGACCCACGTTATAGGAGAAGTACAAGGATTTCTCGAGAATCTCTCTATATCCAAATTGCAAAGAGTTTTCGATACTATATTTTTTCGTACATCTCTTCCAGATCAAGTGCAAGAATAGATGGAGTGACCAGTCTTTCACCAATCTCCTAGTTTTGCTGAAGGAAGTTTTCCCGACGGAAATGAAGTGCCACTGAACTTGTACGGGGCGCAAAAGATAATCACAAATATCGGCCTAAAGTGTGAGAAGATACATGCATGCGAGAATGACTGTGTTTTGTTCCGGAAAGAACACGCCGCACTCAAAAGCTGCCCTGTGTGTGGGAAAAGCCAATTCAAGCCTAAAAAAGACTCCCATTAGAGTGATGTACCCGTGAAAAATCTTCGTCATTTTCCGTTAATACCGATACTGCAAAGGTTATTTATGTGTGAGGAGACGGCGTCCAAAATGCAGTGGTACCATAAAACGCCTCGTGAAGAGGGAAAAATGAGTCATTCTATAGATTCGATATCGTGAAAAGTTTTAAATGAAAAATATCATTCGTTCAGCGCAGACTCACATAACATGAGTCTGGGGATTGCGAGCGACGGTTTCAGTCCATTTGGGATGGTTCACGGTGGGCGTACTCATAGTACTTGGCCCATTGTGGTGACTATATAAAACCTGCCGCCATGAAGGGCTATGACACAGTCTTATTTTACGTTGGCGCATTTAATCGACGGTCTCTCGTCTCCTGGAAAAATATCGACGTGTACCTTCAACTCTTGATCGATGAGTTAAATTTGCTGTGGGAACCTGGTGTCCAAGACATGAGGCAGTCGCACACCGATTCCGTCTAGCAGACCATACGGAATGAGTTGAGCACATTTTTTAGGCCACAAGACGATGGAGGTGGATTGTCGTCCCAACTGCATTAATTCTATTTTTTGATTTGTTGACACATACATTTGTTCATTAGTGGAGTATTGATCGTATTGTACGAATTTTTTACACATACATTTTTTGATTTGTTGTTGATTAATGGAGTATTGATCATATTGATTGTATGTATATTTTTTGTTTATGTTTGTGTGCGATTTGAAGCTTATTACATTGATTATCGTATATTGCATGAGATGTGAATATATTACGTGAATGAAAATTATATATTGCGTGAATGAAAATTATATATTGCTGCTTGTGAATAGAAATTATATATTGCTGGTTGTGATTGAAATTAACGCGTATGGGACGCGGTACATTTAATTATTTAAAACAATCATTGGTCACGGTTGTAACTGTGACGAAAAACAGTTGGTCACGGTTAAAGCCGTGAACCAAAGGCTGTTTCAGATACTGATATTTAGAGTAGGTCGGTGTTTTGGGTCACGGTTACAGGTTTTATTCACGGTTGTAACCGTGACCCAAAACTGGTTTTGTTCACGGTTAGAACCGTGAACAAAAAATTGGGGCCCACCAACTAAGTGACCTTTTAACTTTTCATGCTGAGAAACGTTCACAGTTTTAATCGTGAACATTTCTTATTTTGTTCACGGTCAGAATCGTGACCCAATATTTGCTTACGTAGGTTTGGGTCACGGTTCTCTCACGGTTTAAACCGTAAACAAATCTTTGCTCTGTAGTAGTGTATCAGTATTACTTGGTACTGCGTAAACAATATATTCGCCACCATGACTGATCCCAAACGGCATTGACCATATAAAAGAAAGCTAAAAAACGAAGTGAGAAAAAAAAATAAACCAATCAATTAAACTTACTTGTCGTAGATATATTAAGCCATAAGGTACAATATCAAGTATCATTTGCTCTCGAAGTTTTAATTTCTAATAATGATGATCATAATTAACGCAAGTTGAGAAAAAAAGAAGAAAAAAGTAGAATAGCCTCTAAGTTTAGACAAAAATGCAGATCATTTGAAGCACATTTACGTTGTTTTCTCGCTATTCATCCAAAAACCATTGACTTTCTTGTGATTAGCCAATAGATTTATTCAGCATGCTGCCTCGATATGTGTTTATGCCTAAATTCGGTTTTAAGAGCTGAAAGGACTACAACTCAATCGACAGTTCTCCGTTATGATAGCTAATTGCGATAGCTCTAAAAATTTACATTTATCAGTTGAGAATAAGGTATGGTGCATAAAATAACGGTATAGACGTTCTCAACTAAAATAAAGTTTTTCAATTTACGACACAAGGAGTTTGAGTTAGTATACTCTTGGAACTTATACATATTAATGTATATTTTCCGGTGTCCTTTAGGACAAGGGGTTGGTAATCTTACTTCATTCAGTTTACCTATGAGTTCTCTGGTTTTAGACACACATTCGTTGAAATACAAGGTCCAAAGATTTTGAGAAGTTTATAAATATAAGAATAAAGTAGAGAACCATGCGTTGGAAGTATCAAAACTCTTCGAAATGATCGAAAACATAGATATTTATGCTAGGTATTCTGTCGTAGTAATATTGAGAACTTGATTCCCTCACAAGTTACTCATCCGTGGGTGCTCTCATTGGTGAGTAATGTTGTATGGTCTTTTTCCATTTGTGATATGCATTGGAAACAGTTGCACCGTATTTGAATATGGTTCCATCAAAATTTGTGCATTTGATTATATATGGACATAAAATGATTGCATATCTTGAGATTGTTAATATATGGAGTCATCTGGTTTCTGTTTAAAAGCAGAATCGGGACAAATTCAAGGCACGCTTCGGTAATGACAGTTTGTGCATTATCCCAAGCATTTGCTAGGGTTTTGCTTCTACCGTTTTTAAAATTAATAGTTGTATTGTTCTTGACTCGCCACCTTTTTATAAAAGGAATCATTTTGCAAAAGAAACTAGTGCGAGTATGGTAGAACCGCAAGTGATTCTAGAACCACAAACAGTTACTGTAAATTTAGTAGAACCTGAGTATTCAATTAGACTCGACAAATCTTAGCTACTCCGCAGATTTAGTAGGTGACCTCAGCCACCCAAGAAATACTTCGGTTTCCTCATAGATGGTGATAGGGAGGTCAGCATCTTGGTGATTATAGCCCTACTAGTTATCAACAGGCTATGGGAAGTGGTGACTTCCTGATGATGGTTGGATGCTTTATAACCAAATTGGACTCCACTCACTTCAGCAATTTATAGAATTTGATGGGTGCTCCTGAAGAGGTAAAACCCAATAGGAGAAAGTAGATCTTTCAAGATCTGTGCAGGTAGAAACTTATTAACCTAATAAGGCTAGACTTGTTATAAAGATTTTCATGAAATACCCGGTGTGGATTGTGATAAAAATTTTACTTCAGTGTCTACGCTGAAATTCATTTGGATATGACTTGCCACTGCTGCTTTTCATGACTGTGAGATCTGCCAGGTGGATGACTATAACGTCTTTCTAAATGTGAATTTAGAAGTGCATATGTATATGACTCTGCTAGAGATTTATCGTAGTCAGTGGGATAAGCGCAAGGTGTGTAAGTTTCTTATGTCTATTATTAGACTAAAGCATGCATAGCGGAGAAGGATTATTTATTTTGATGTGACAGTCAAGGTGATTGACTTCATCAAAACAACAGATGAATCTAGTAAGAAAGATGTAGGGAGTTATGTCTTAGAATTTGGATGACATACTCCTGATAGGAAGTGATATTCCTATACTACAATCAGTCAAACTTTGGTTGTCACAAGGTGTTTTCTTCATAATGGATATGTATAATATATTAGGGATTCTGGTGAATAGATTTATCTAGATTTATGAAGTTTCCCAATTCGGATACTTAGACACCATTCTAAAGTAGTTTAGAATGGATGACTCCTGGCGTGGTAGTCTACTCGCAAGTATTGGAGTCGCCCTTTCTGAAGAGATGTCTTCTAGACTGATGAGGAGAGGCACTTTCATGAAGGACATATCACTTACTTAGGCAATTGTGTTAATCATGTGATGTCATGTACCAAACCAGATGTTTCTTTTTCACTTGTTATAGTAAGCAGATATAAATCCAATTCTGGAGAAATAAAGGGAAGCCGTTAGGAATATAAGAATATGTTCTTGGTATATGGTAACGGAAGCCTCCTCTAGGAAGCGGTTATCAGTTCAAGCTTCCTAGGTGGCCTGGATGACAAAGTTGCTATCGAAGTTTTGAGGTTTACCCACTTCTGAGGAGCAGTGTATTGGATAGGGTTCCAATAAGGATACAAAGGTAGACATGGTGCAGAATGCTGGTTATGACTCAATGGAGGATACATCCTAAGAAATTTATTGGATATACTTGTTCATTTATGAACTTGGTCCCATCAAGTATCCAGACAATTCTTGAGGCGGGGTATTGCTCCGTTCGGGCGATTGTTGATCTCCGCAAAGTTGAGATATAGATAGGGGAAGTTGGAGCATTGCAACGGATCCACTCACTAAGGCTATTTCTCAAACACGGATGATTCAAAAACGTAGTTTGCGAAACTGATTAGTAGAGAAGTTGGATATTCGATGGCATACGAGCTGTGGGTTTACGATACCACAATAATTGGCCTTAAGTTCAAGTGGAAGATTGTTGGATATAGTGCCCTCAAGGCAATTATTGTAATTGCAGGTAGACGATTATGATAATTGAGGGAGGACCTATACATGTAGAACAATCGTATTCGAAATGATAATATGCTATCCGGTTTGTCTTTATTATTGATGTGTATACATTTTAATTGCTATTACCCGTCGCTAATACATAATGATAAAGCCCGTAGGATTCATTCTTGACTACCTGCATTATGATGGCGATCATATAAGTTAGAGCTGGGTAGTCCATAAACGCATCCTTAAATGTCCCTAGTCGAAAGAGTATCGAGACTGGGCATCGATATTCCGGAGTAAACTAGTGTATACGTTTATAGACCCCGAAGAGGGGCGGTGGCCAATCTCATAAGCCATTGATGTTTTGTCACCTAAGATAGTATACAGGTGCTCACTTGAGGTAAGCACACTAGACGGACTCGCTGAGAACTTCTAAATGGTATTATAGCTATTGTCAGATAGCAGTTCTCTAGCGACATAAGTATAGGTAAGTCTTTTGACCTGAGATCGTCTTTTGTCTCGTATGAGTTCCTACTGTATTTAGATTACTACCCTACCATGGCTCAAAAGAGTGATGCAAACATGTTTTAGTTGGGTACAGTCCCGAGCCACCTGGAGGCAATGAGCAATTGTCAGGGATTCGTCTCTCCTGGTATTAGGAGTCGATGCCGCGCTGTGTTCGGTTAGCCATCACCCTAAATCCGTGGCCATGGTGGATGAGATTTACTGATAGGAGTTCAGTAGTTTCTCGGTTGGTGATGAGCTTGACTCCGGCAAGACTTATCAGGTTATTAGGGGTCTGACGTTATCCACCCCGAGACCCACTATGTGTTACTCTTAGACAAAAAGACCGTACTGTATGCAGATTGTCGCATTCATACTCAATAAGGTACGGACAGACTTCATTGTCGACCTCCCTTTTGGCAAATAACTTGGTAGTCGTTACATTCAGCTAGTGTAGCTGACGTGCTTGTGGTTTTTGATTTATCCAGTAAATTACTGCCAGCGTATTGTCGAGTCTTTAGAGTCCCACACAGAGAGTTTTCCCGGTTCAGGCGATATGATGTAGAGGTCATATATTGATTCGTGCAAGGATCCGATTAAATACGTTGCGACACGGATTTTAATCGGACGGTTAATAATACTAGCCGGCTTAGGATTTAGTCAGATTATTAAATCAAGTATTGATTTAATAATATATATATATATATATATATTCTAGTATTATTGTTCACTATTCATTTTCTCTCTCATGGCTATTCGTATTTTTATACGGATACACTTATATGGATTTCGTTACGCATACCAGGTTGCATTCCGTATTTATACGGAATACTTTTAGAAGGAGGACACCTAATTATTGATTTTTTTTTTAGAAAATCAATTGGAAATGAGGTGGTTTTGGGTATGGTTGAGGGCATGTAGAGAGGGATGGGCTTTATTTGTTGATTACGAAATTGTTATGTTATTTTTCTTTTGTGGTTGAAAAAATAGGATGAAGCCATACTTGCCTCATTCATTCACACACACACACACACACTCTCTCTCTCTCTCTCTCTCTCTCTCTCATTTTCTCCCCCTTCTTCCTATTGAGTGAGGATGCTCTCTTGAGCATGAAAAATAAGAGAAAATTATAGTGGAAAAATTCTACAACCCAACACTCCATTTCTAGCAAGCTTGGAGCGTCGGCTGCTTTACTATGTGAAATTTGAGCTTGGATCGGTTCCCTCGAGTGGATCATCTTCGGCAAGGACGGTCGTCTCTCAACCTTGTCCCCAACGGTCTACAAGGAGCTTGGAGGGGTCTTCCACGATTGGGTGGATACGCATCAAAGGCTGTAATCATTAAATCTTGCATGCTTAGATTTCTAGTTTAATGTTTGGAACGATCGCTAGGGATTAGATTCTATTGCCCCCTGTCAAATTTTTTTTCTCGATCCGAATTGGCCGTGGTTGTAGCGATAAGTATACTAGGAACTTTCATATATGACTTTGCCAGAGGGTTATCGTAGTCAATCTGAGCGGAGAAACATGTGCAAGTTGCTTAAGTCTATTTATACACTAAAGCAGGCATCGCGGAGATGGATCATCTGTTTTGATGTTACGGTCAAAGTGTCGACTTCATCAAAATGATAGACGCGCCTGGTATTTGTAAGAAGGATGTAGTGAGAAATGTCATAGTCCTCATATGTTATTTGGATGACATCCTCCTTATAGGAAGTGATGTTCCTATTCTACAATTATGCCAAACTATGGTTGTCACAGATGTTTCTCCATATAGAATTTGGATAATATATCAAGAGTTCTGATGACTAGATCTATAGAGGCGGATCTCAAAGGATTCAGGAAGTATCCAAATTCGGATACTATGACATCATTCTAAAGCAGTTTAGAATGGAAGACTCCTGGCGCGGTAGTATACCCGTATAAAATGCAGCCACCCTCTCTAAAGAGATGTCTTCTAGACCGATGAGGAGAGGGACTCACATGAATGACATTATGAATCTTATGGCAGTAAGGTCAATCATGCAATGTTATATACCAGACCAGATGTAGCTTATGCGTTTGTTGTAGTAAGCAGATATCAGTCCAATCCTGGAGAAACATAGGATAGCGGTGAAGAACATATAAGAATGTTCTTGATGTATGGTAATGGCAATCTCCTACCGGAGGCGGTTAACGATTTCGGCTTCCAAGGTGACATAGACGACAGAGTGTTTGTCGTGGGTGATAAGTTTACCCTTTTCTGAGGAGTAGTATATTGGAAAAGGTTCCAAGCGGGAGGTAATCATGACACTGGATGTTGAAAATGAATCAGCAGGAGGATACAATATAAGAATTTATTTGGATAAATAAGTTCATATCTGAACTTGGTCCCATCAACTATCTAAAAAAATTTAAAGCATGTATCGCTCTATTCGGGAGATAGTTAATCTCCGCAAGATTGAGATAAAAAGAGAAGAAGCTAGAAAGATTGTAACGGATCCATTCACTGAGGCTGTTTCTCAAATACGGTTTGCAAAACTGCTATTAGAGAATTTGGGTATGCGATACCACAATGATTGTGGGTATGTGATACCACCATAATTGGCTTTAAGTGCAGGTGGAAGATTGTTGGATATAGGTACTCTCAAGGCAATTATTGTAATTATAGGAGAACCTATATGGACAGAGCAGTCGTGCTTTAGATGATAGTATGCAATCTTCTTTGTCTTTATCATTCATGTGTATATGTTTTACATGCTATTACATATCACTAATACATGATGATAAAGCCCATAAGATCTTTACTGGACTACCAGGATTATGATGGGGATCATAATAGTGGGGCCTGGACAATCCATAAGAATATCCTTAAATGTTCTTAATTCATAGGAGTATCGAGACTGGGCATCGATACTTCTGAGTAGACTAGCATATACATTTTTTGATTCGGTTGGAGGGCGATAGTTGGTCCCGTGGCTATTGGTGTTTGACACCGAGGATTGTAAATAGGTGCTTATTAGATAATGAGTTTCACTGCACGGATTCACCTAGAACTCCTAGATGATATTATACCTATTGTCAAATAGCAGTTCTCTGGTGATATGAGTACAGGGTAGTCTTTTGACCTAAGATCGCCATAGTGTCTTGTGTGTGTTCCCACTGTACTTTGATTACTACCCTACCACGGCTCTACTGAGTCATGCAAACAAGTTTTAGTTAGGTACAGACCTGAAGCACATGGAGGCAGTGAGTGACCGAAAGGATTCATCTCTCTCGGTATAAGGAGTTGATGTCGTGTTGTGCTTGATTGACCATAACCAAAAGTCTTCGGCCGAAGCGGTTGAGATAAACTGATAAGTGTTATCAGTTGTATCTTAAGTGGTTATGAGTTTTACATCGACACAACTTATCGTGTTATTGGGGGTCTAACAGATTCCACCCCCATACCCGGTATTCAACACTCTCTGACAAACAGACCGGACTATACGGTGTCTGTCACTGATATGCTCTGATTGTGTACGGATGAGCTTGCTTGTCGAACATTCTTTTGATCAATACTTGCATACCCGTTACGTACACCTAGTGCCACTGACGTGCTTGTGGGTTAACCCGTAAGGGGATTGATCTGAAATTGTTTCAAATCAATCGGATATGATCCTAATCTACTGCCTGTGTATTGATTGAGTCTTTAAAGTCCCTCACAGAGGTTTTTCCCGCTATGGCAAAATGATATAGTACGCGTATGGCGATATGTGCGGGAGTTTGATTAAATATGTGTATGTGATACATATATGTTAATCAGACGTTTGTAATACTAGCCGGTTTATATTTAAGCCGGATATCTCCTTCAATAAGGAGAATACACCAGTTACGCTTATTGGATAGTCTTCTTCCAAATTTTAGGCTGATGCAATTGTTTTAATAATATCATATATATATATATATATATATATATATATATATTCTAGTATTATGTTCACTTTCTATTTTTCAATCATTTGCTATTCGTATTTTTATACGAATACGTATATATGCATATGATACATATACTTGGATGTATTGTGTATTTGATACACAAGAAAATACATCTAGAAGGACACCTCATTCTTTATTTCTTGAAAAAGAAATGGAGACTCATTTATATTAAATGATTAAAGAATGAGGTATGGATAGAGTGGAATGGGCATTCATTTGTTTATTGAAAATTGTTTTAGTTTTATTTGCATGGTTGCTAGTTTTCTAGCCATTCTTTTGGATGCCATTCTCTCTCCTCTCCTCCTACTTCTTCTTCATGAGAGAAAAACAATGGTGAGATCTCTACATCTCTTCCCTTCTTGATCTAGCAAACCAAGAAGCCCAAGTTACTTCACAAGATGTTATTTTTTGGTGGAGTTGAACCTTGAGTTGGGGTTTCCTCGATGTAGATCATCTTCGGTGAGGAGATCGGCTTGCAAGCTCGTTCCTACGACGACGAAGTCTAGTTTAGGTCTTCCACGATTAGATGGACATGCTACGAAGGTTGTAGCACCATAAACTTTACTCTTTAATTACTAGTTTTGTTTACTACTAGAATTTGAATGATTTTAGGCTTAGGATTTGGTGCTATGTTCCTTGAAATTTTTGTTCATTATTCCTCCCTGGTCTGCTAGTGTAGCAACCTTAGCACCCAATCCCTACACGAAAAACCCGTATAAAAGCTGTATAGTGAACCGATGAAGGAGTACTCATAAACTAACTAAGAACATGAAAAGCATGTGCAATGTCTGGCCTGATAAGAGAGAGGTAAATAAGTGCACCAACCAACTCACGATACCGAGTGGGGTTCATTATGATCGCTCCATCTACTTAACGAAGCTTCATATGAAACTCCATCGGCGTAACTGTAAAAGTAGTGGCAGTAATAGTAGAATTATCAACCGTGGCTCATGCACGAAGATTAGAAATGTACTTCTGTTGTGACAGAGGATAGCCACGAGGAATGTAAGTAATTTCGATCCCCAAGAAATAGCCTAAATGTCAAAGATGCTTCATCTCAAACTACTGCCGAAGAAGTTTCTTTAGATATATGATAGTTGTTAAGATATCACTAATGATAATCATATCATCGACATAGATCAACAGAAGAGCTCGGCCATTGGAGGAAGAGCAATATATGAGTGCATAATCAGTAAGGCTCTCGGCGAATCCTGTAGTTAGAAAAGTTTGCAGAAATCGCTCAAACCAAGCGCGGGGTGCCTGCTTAAGACTATAAAGAGCGCGACACAGATGACATGCATACTCAAGGGAAGCTGAGACACCGGGAGGTGGCTCCATATAAATCGTCTCTGAAAGATCACCGTTATGAAAGGCATTCTTAACGTCCATCAGAAATATAAGCCAGCTACGAGCTACAGAAACTGCAATGAGTGCGTGAATAGAAGTGATCTTAGCAATAGGAGCAAAGATCTCCTCATAATCAATGCCATATTCCTGAGAAAACCCATGAGCCACAAGACGTGCCCTGTAACGTTCGACTGATCTATCTGACTTGGTTTTGACCTTGTAAATCCACTTACAGCTAATGGGCTTGACGTCTAATGGTAAAGAACCAAGATCCAACATGTAAATATCATGGAAAGACAGCAATTCTTCCTGCATAGCTTGCTGCCATTCTAAATATTTCATAGCCTCAATATAGGACTTGGGTTCCTGAATAGAATGAATAGAAGAAAGAAAGGATACAAACTGAATGGAATAATCGTTAGTCATGCAAAAACTATAACAGGTAGGTGGTCATTTATCTCGTGGAGGATTCTGACGAGGTGGAGGAGAAATTGTCATTCCATGCTTCGCAAAAGACAGAGAGTTAGCGGACGAGGCCCGCAACGTATTCATACCAAGAATCTCTCCTTCCCAACATGAATATACTAAGCGTCTGAATAAGCAGTAACAGGAAAATATAGTACAAGAATTTAAAGTATACAAAATATTCAACAATACTTATTACAAATTAAGTCCAAACGGACACAAGTGTTCCACAAAATAAAATAAATAAGGATGTAAGAGACCGTAAAATGAAACCTTGAACACGAGCATACTGGAAGACTAGTGATCGTCTTGTAAAGATGGATGGTTGAAGTCCTCCCCTATCGGCTCTATCTCATACTGAGCCTCGTCACTTTCCCCAAAGTCGCCTGACGACATTCCTAAGAAAAGAAAATAAGATAACAAAAAAAATGGAATGCCGTCAACAAACTAAAGTTTGGTAAGTCCCCAGTTAAAAAGAATTGAACTTTAAAATAAATAATATACGGCATGGAACAATAACACAAACTTGAAGATAAAAATGGAAGATTAATAGAGTGTGGATCAATAAAATTAGGCATATATCTATCAGGAAAAATATATCTAGAGTGTTATGATGTTAGTTATTATAGTGTTTTAAGTTATAAGCTCGAATTGTGAGAGTTTTATATGTAACTAGGATATTCCGTTGTTCCCACGGAACAACAGCAACACGAGATTTATGAGATTCAAGATTTATATGTAATACAATGTACCGTATTCTTCGGAATCACGAGGAACAAGTATGATCCGCTGTTATACATAAATACCCCCGTTTTTCGAGCTACCTTATCCCCTGATATTCTTGATATTAAAGTAACAATATATATATATATATATATATATATATATATATATATATATCCATAATGATTTTCAATTGCACACATAAGTCATGTCATGTTTATGAGATTCACGAGATACAAGATTTGTAATTCAGAAATTTCATGATAAACGCATAGTAATAATAATACATCAATGAAAATATAGTTCAAGCTCAGGTCTGTATATATATCATAAATTAACAAGACATGAATGATACAAAGTGAAAGAAATTGTATCCTAAAGAAGTGCTGGAAACTATTGATTACTCAACTCATATGAACTCAGAAATAAAACAAGGAATGTAGCCCTAGATGTTATTCAGACGTGGGTTCAAGTCTCTGTTAGTTATATGTATGCCCTAGAGCCCATTATTGTACATGAGATGTATATTATTATGGATGCTTGGACATATATAGGGAGGACTTTCTTGCTCGACATGATAGTATGCTATCTGGCTACACTTTATCTTAACATGTACACTGATTGTCTCTCTGTTACATGTTGATAAAGCCTTTAGGATGTGTACTTGACTACCTGGATTATGATGCGAATCATACTAGTAGGACAAAAGTAGTCGGTAAGTACATCGTTTAAAGTCCCTAGTCATGGGTGTATCGAGACGGAGCATCGATATACCAGAGTAGACTAGCGTATAGCTTCTCGACCCATGTAGATGGGCGATGGATGATCCCATATCCATTGGTGTTTGACATCAGAGATGATATACGGGTGCTTAGTGGAGACTGGGTATACTGGACGGACTCGCCGAGAACTCCTAGATGGTATTATACCTCACGTCAAATGGCAGTTCTTTGGTGACACTGGTACAGGTTAGTCTGTCGACCCGAGATCGTCATAGAGTCATGTGTGATTCCCACTGTGCTTTGATTTCTAACTTACTACGTTCAAGAGAACGTGCAAAACCGTGGTTTTTTGGTACAGTCCCGAGTCACATGGAGGCAATGAGCAATAGGAGGGGATTTCGTCTCTCCCAGTATTGGGGGTTGATGTTGCGCTGTGCTCGATTGGCCATAACAGGAAGTCCTTGGCCAGGGCTGTTTCTGAGATTTACTGGTAAGTGTTATCAGTAGTTTCTCGACCCGTTATGACCCTCACATCGGCATGACTTATAAAGCTATTGGGGTCTGACGTTTACCACCCTAAGGCGAGATATGCGACATATCAGACGAAGAGACCGGACTGTACGGTAGTGTTACTGATTGGATTCGCAGGAGTATGAGCAAGCTTGCTTGTTGATCTTCTAATCGCTCAATACCCGGGTGGCCATTACGTTTAGCAGACCGCTTGTAGCTTGTGGGTGTTTGATATTATCATCACCTACTGCCGGCGTATTGACGAGTCTTTAGAGTCATACACAGTGGTTTCCTGGTTCATGTGAAACGAAATAGGAGCACATATGTGATATGTGCGGGGCCGAGAGTAATGCACGTATGTGATACCACATTTTATTCTCGCGATATGTGATATCGGTCGGTTATATGTGATATAGCCGGGTTATCGGATCAAGTGTTGATTCGATAGATTGTTACATTTGATATTAGTCGGTTGTATATGATATAACCGGATTATTAAATCATGTGTTGATTTAATAATTTAATGCATAATTATATATTTGATATATTAACTTACATTAACTAATATTAGCTCACTTAAGAATTCTTTTTCTCACTAGTGTACATTTGGTATATATGTGATATATATTAATGTATATCTTTTGTGTCATGATTGATGACACATGCTTCATGGGTGTATGAGACTCACACCATACTAATAATAATGATAAGGTTTTATTTGTTTAAAGTAAATAAAAATTAATGGTAATTAGTCACATGCTTGAAAGCTTGTAGAAGCTTGTAGCATCTTTGACTTAGTCCACTAATTTTGTTTTACTCGTAGATATTTATTAACCTAACCATTATTGTTAGCCATGGTTTAATCTTTACACGAGTTAGTGTATGACACTAACTCACCCATGGTTGTTATTCTCATCTCATGAGTTCATTCTCATTCTTCACTTGTTCTTCTTCTTCCTCATGAGAAAAGCTCAGGTGAGAAAATCTTGTGAGAAAAATAAATCTAAAGTGAGCCTATTTCCTACTTCATCATCCTCTACTCTATTAGCCATTTAGTTTAGGGTGTTTGCTTCACTAATCCACATATTAGTAAAGAGGTAGCATGAGCTTGAGTCTCCTCGACGTAGATCATCTTCGGCCTCAAAGACTTCGAGCAAGCTTGTTCGTTTCTCCAAGGGAACCCATACTAGAGTTCGGGAGATCACTACTCGCAGCGAAGGGACTACTATGTTGCGCCACGGCAGCGCCCCGGCCGTCTATCCGAGGCCAAAATGCGGAATCAAAATTTTTCCTTACTTGGAAACCGGCGCTACCGCGGACAATGAAAAACCCGGATCGTTAACCATTAACCTATACTAGCAAACAAGAGATGGGAAGAGAAGTATACCGAGTGATCCGAGTCCTCCGGTCTTATCGTCATCGTCCCGATCTCCCGCGGAAAGTCTTGTCTCCACATCGTCGCCTCCTCGCCGGAAGGGCACCACATCGCCTGCGTCTTTTACGGGCTCCCGCCTCAATACCGAGGCAACTCGGGCATGAAGCCGGCAACTCGACATGCTCAAGATATGCTGTAGAATGTGTAGTGTAGAGGCTATGTCTCATTTGGGGTTTGTTGCCTTTGAAGATGATGGAGGAATCAAGATTAGAAAAATGGTGCTTGCATTTTTCTAGCATGAAAATGAGATCAAGAATGAAACTCTCAAGATGAAGCTCTCATCTTCTTCTTCTCTCCAAAAATCAAAAACTTCACATAATAGAATGGTGGAGGAAAGAATATGAAAGCAAGAGGGAGGTGAGTGTAGGAAAAGAGAGAGGGTGACCATATCCAAACATCATCATAACAAATTCACATCAACCTCCAATCACCTCAAATCAACATAAAGCAAGTGATGATGATAGATAAGAATGGTATCAAAAAGATGCTTTCATAATATCTCATCTTACAAATAAACCCTCCACAAAATGTTATTTGCAAACTTGCAAATAACACCCTCCATCGGAAAAGTCCGGCCGGGAAAGAACAAAGGAAAACCGGCCTGGACGGAATGCAAACAGGCAACTCCAGAAAACTGGTCCCGTAATAAGTTACAGGAAAACCCCGACACTGTGCATACACACCCGCATCTGTATTCCGACCGGATACAAATGCAATGAGACAAAATCTACACTGTACTAAACTAGGATCCGGCTTAAACCAAAGCCGGCTAGTAATATCGGTTCGATCCTGATCCGTGCAATACCGCACGTATCTGATCTAACCCTGCCATATATCCATACGGCTACTAGTACAAAACTGTCCGATCCTGATCCGTGCAATACCGCATGTATCTGATCGGACCCTGCCATATCTCCATACGGCCTCTACAGCGTTTCGCCCGAAAGCTGAGTAACTGAAAGTGTGGTGGACTCTAAAGACTCGTCAATACTATGGTTGTGGATTTAACCACCAGCACGTCAGAGGTATAAGCCAATACGTGACGGGCCACCAGCTATTGACCAAAAGGGACGTCGATGAGCGAACTCATCCTGACACCCTACTGAGCCTGTCAGTGACAATATCCGTACAGTCCGGTCCGTTCGTCTATGAGTATCGCATGGCAGGCCTAGGGGGTTGGTAAAAGTCAGACCCCCAAAAGCGGTACAAGTCGTGTCGGAGTGTAGCCCAGAACGCCCTGAGATACTACTGGAATACCTACCAGTAAATCTCCTGCCTCGGCCGAGGGCTTTGCGTAATGGCTCTCCTAGACACAGCGCGACCTCACCCCCAATACCGGGAGAGACGAACCCCTGCAGATCCGCTCACTGCCTCCATGTGGCTCGGGACTGTACCCAACTAAAACCTGTTTGCACGACTCCTTTGAGCCGTGGTAGGGTAGTAATCAAAGCACAGTGGGAACTCACACGAGACAAATGACGATCTCAGGTCGATGAACTAACCTGTACACATGTCACCTGGGAACTGCTATCTGACGTCTGGTATAATCCCAACTAGCAGGTTCCCGGCGAGTCCTGTCCGGTGTACTCATAACCCAATGAGCACCTGTATACATCTTAGGTGAACCAACAGACACCAGTGGCTTGTGAGACCGGCCACCGCCCCTCGTCGGGGTCTCGACAGTATACACTAGTCTACTAATGGAGTATCGATGCCCAGTCTCGAAACTCCCACGACTAGGGACCATTTAAGGATGTGCTTATAGACCCCAGCTCCCACGTATATGATCGCCATCATACTGCTGGTCGTCAAGCAAGAATCCTAGGGACTCTATCAACGTGTAATAGCGGCCTGTAAGGTCACCTGAAACAGTACACGATGATAAAGGTAAACCAGATAGCATACTATCATCTCGAGTAAGACTGTCCTACCGGGATAGGTCCTCCCTCAATCATTGCAATCACGTGCCTGTGATCCAATAATTGACTCTGAGGGCACTATCTCCAACAATCTCCCACTTGCACTCAAGGCTAATTATTGCGATGTCGCATACTCACAGCCCGTGTGATACCGAACACCCAACTCCTCTACTAGTCAGTCGCACAAAGCCTGTTTGCGAAACTATTGCGTTCGAGGAAAAGCCTCAGTGAGTGGATCCGCCTAGATGTTTCTTTCTATGTCTCTCTATATCTCAAGTTCGCGGAGAAAACCATCTCCCGAAATGAGCAATACCTGTCTTGGAATGTCTGGATGTCTGATGGGACCTAGCTCATAAATGAACTCCAAATCCAAACTTCTTAGACTGTATCGTCAACTGAACTTAATCAGTATCCTGCGCCATGCCTCCCTCAGTATCTGCCTGGATCACCTGTCCAGAATACTGTCCCTCGTCAGAGGGAGAACTATAACTCTGACAACCTCCTTGTCGTCCATGTCACCTTGGAAGCCTGGAGTGATAACAGTCTCCTAAAGGAGGCAGCCGTTATCATATCCCTAGAACATTCACTTATGTTCTAAAACTGCTTCCGACTGTTCCTCCAGGATTGGATCAATATCAACTTATTGCATCTAGTGCAAGAACAACATCTGGTGTGGTACTTGACATCTCATGATTGACTCAATTGCCTAAGCAAGTGATCTGCCAATCATGCACATCCCTCTCTACTTTAGTCTATAAGACACCTTTAGAGAGGGTGACTCCATCACCTGCAGGTGTACTACCGTGCCAGGAGTCGTCCATTCTAAATACTCTTAGAATGCTGTCAAAGTACCCTGATTGGGAAACCACCCAAATCTAGATCTAAAACCATAGATCTAGTAACCAGTATGTCTGATATTGTGTCCAAGTCCCTTGTGGAGATACCACTGTGTAACGACCAAAGTATAACCGATCGTAGTATAGGAATGTCACTTCCTACTCTGTGTATGTCATCAAATACCAGGACATCACACCCTACTACCTTCTTAACAGATCCATCCCCTATTCTGATGAAGTCAAACCTATGACTTCACATCAGAAATAGATGATCTATCTCCGCTATATCTGCTTTAGTCTATAAATAGACATAAGCCTGATGTCCACCAATGCTTCCGCTGCTCCCACTGACTATGAAAACCCTCTGGCAGAGTCATATAGACGTGCACTTCTCAAAGCTAATTTAGAACGAGGCTATACTCATCCTCCTGCCGGGTCTCGCAGCCTGGAACAACAACAATGGCAAGTGTGGGTAAACAAGAACTTCCCTGTCACCGTCCTTGAGGCTACCGGAGTACCTCTCGGGTACCTGAAGTTACCCACCTTATCTGCGGAGTGGCCAATGGAATGTCAAATCAGATTGAATCTTTAGGTTCCTTATCAAATCTTCAGTAATCGTTTGCGGTTCTGGAATCACTTACAGTTCTACCATACTCCCACTGCTGTTTTCTGAAAAATCCATATCTTTTAAAAATGTGGCGAGTCAAGAACAATATCACTATTGATCTTCCAGATGGTAGAAAGTCAACCCTCGTCATAGCCTGGGTCAACCCACAAACAGCCATTACAGAAACGTGCCTTGAGTTATCCGGAGTCTGGTTTCAAGCATAAGCCGGACAACTCCCCGTATCTTAACAATGTCAAGATATGAACTGTTCTATATCCAAGAAATAGAGGCACTGATTTAATTGAACCAGATTCAAATCATGCAGCTGTCTCCAGTGCATGTCAACTAAATGGAAGGAGGCCGATCAGCGTTACTCAACTTAGGAGTACTTCCAATTATGAGTAACCTGAAAGAGAAGCAATTTCTCTTTATCATTACTATCAACTGAATACCATACACAAGTATCTATATCTTCGATCACTTTGAAGAATCCCGATACTTGCAATACTTGGTTCTCTACTCTATTCAAATACCTATAACTCCTCAAAACTTAGACCCTGTGTTTCTACGAAACACATGTCTAAGAACTAGAGAAGTTAAAAGTAAACAGAATATAGTATGAGGACCAACCCCTCTGTCCTAATGGACACTGGACAACATACAATACTCTGTATAAGTCCGCTGAGTCTAACAACTCTTTCACTGTGCGTCGTAGGTTGAAAACTGTACTTATGGTTAAGAAGAATTACACCGCTGTTTAATGCTCCTTACCTAACCATCCACTGATATAGGTAAATGTCATCGACATAATATCAAAAGGTATATCTCACTCTATGAAAATAGACGTACAGATATATCAATTTGAAATTGGTGCACAACAGCGGATATTCAAAACCAAATATTTGCCGACCGGCAAACAGCCCAGGTGATCTCCTCAAATATCACCGATTACAACGAATCCCGATATGATGAGGATGATCACCTAATTCCCAATAACTTACTCCCACTCATCATCTGTAAAACCATATAGATGTGAGAATCCAACCTGGTAAATACATACCCTGGAGTAAGTGTCTAATCGGGAAATCAGTTTTCTTTTAATAGTACACAGTGAAACTTGAAACATTGAAATGTTTCGATGGGGTATCCTGGTATTCCTAGTAATGCCTCTACCATTATCCAGATTCACAACTGTAACCGTATATCTCTTTGCCATCTGTCCAAATCCCTTTATATGTCTTTAGTCATTACCGTCTGCACACCCCCTTAGGCCAAATGGTTTTCTTCCTTCCCTACCGTTCGGCACCAGCCTATGGTTTGGAAGAAGACTATCCAGTAAGCATAATGGGTGTACTGTCCTAATCCTAGGAGCACTCGCAATGCGAGAGAAGGTGAAGATAAAAGGCAACCGAATAAACCTTATTCCTATTTCTCCTGGACCAGAATCCATCCCCGAACTGGAACAAGTTCCTTTCGAGTTCGTATATAACCATACGATGGAGTATCCAAATAAACTGTGGATCTTCGTAGTGATACGGAGTGTCCTGGAGAAATACAAAGGTGATTTAGGATTGGCGAAGAAATACTTGGTTCGGTCGTGAATAGCAGTTGCAATTTACTTTGCCCTCTTACTAATCCCTTGCTTTGTCTTAATCTTAATACCTTCTGCACACCGTTTAGGCTAATTGGTTTTCTTCATTCCCTACCGGTCGGCACCAGCCTAAGGTTTGGAAGAAGACTATCCAACTTGCGTAATAGGTGTGCTATCTCCTAAACCAAGGAGTACTCACAACTTGAGAGAAGGTAAAAGGGAAAATACAACTGAATAATTCCATTCGTTTTCTCCAGAACCAGAAACCATCCTCGAAGTCCTTCGAGTTCGTATATAACCATACGATGGTTTTGTCCAATGGAAGTGGACGTTCGTAGTAATACGGGGTGTCCTGGAGAAAAGGGTAAAATTAGGAGTGGCAATGAGGTCTGCAACTCTGACAATCCAAAAGCTTGTGTTAAGAAGGTTCGGTCAACTTGGTCACTGAGTCATAGTCCAGGGTCGGGTTAATGGTCGCTGCCAAAGAGAGAGAGAAAAGAAACACTCAGCGTGCACTCTAACCTAGATCAGAATGGTTATCACTTTATCTAATCTGGAAACCTCCCACTGTACCTCAAATTCTCCTCCAAACCTGAAAGAAGAATTAGTCGGGGTCACCCGAGGAGTAAACCAACTCATCAGTGGGAATCGGGATCCAACTATCATCGCATGATAACTTGACGGAATCCACTCAAGTCACCACACTCCAGAAGGTATGCGCATGCCTGGCAAGTTTCAGTTCTTTTGAAACTCCCGATGTAATGTTTTTACCCCTAGGACCCAAGTGACCTTGACAATGCCAACAAATCAAAGAGTCCTAGTCAAGTTCTACCCGTCATTATCTTGATTGCGTTAAACCCACCCGTATGAGTCCTTGACAATGCCAACAAGACCGTACGACTGTCCTAACCAATCCACTTATCCATGTGACAGAAAAGCATTACATAGCTACCGAACACTACGCCACGGCAATGCACGACAAACGCAGCACGAATACTAAGTAATACTAATCTGAAATGACGGAGGGCTACGACTGGTTTTTGGCGAAAAACCTTTAACGTAATGAACTTGATATCGTTGAAGGAACTGGATAACCTTTTTAGAAAATATAGTGACGAAAACCTTTACTAAAGAGGTCACTCCCGGTGAAGGGATCTCGGCTCTTTCCCCGTAGAATGAGGTGCAGGATATTCCAACTGAATACCACGATGCAAAGCAAAAGTAATCGGCTATAGTGAAGTTAATGCCCTGACGCAAACTTCTGTCCAAGGGGTCACTCCCGGTGAAGGGATCTCGGCCCTTGCCTCGTCGACTGAGGAGCAGGATATTCCAAATGAATACCACGATGCAAAACAAAAGTGAACGTCCTTGCAATAACAGCTTTTTGAAAAAGTGTTCCAACAACATCAGAATAGGTTTGTTTATCTTGCATTGATCTGAATCAACGCAGTCCCATCAATTGATCACACCACAAAGAACGAAAATATACTGACGTACGTATATGCCATCCGCATTCGCCACTGGGTCCCATCATCACCCATTAGGTTAGCTAACTAACGGCAGAGCGGGGACTGGACTAGCGCGGATGAAAAAATATACAACATCTACTAATATATATACCAATATATAGTATTTCGCTCAAGGCGTGAATAAAATGCAACATCATAGAAAAATGCAGCATCACAGAACAATACAGATATCTGGAAGCCCCGGGTTTCACAGAGCCGCTGCTGAAACCCGACGTTCCCCTGGTCGTGTGGATAGCCTGTGCAATGAAAACCTAGACCCCTACGGGCGCGGCAAGTCACCCGCTAAAACCTGAAGCGAGGCAGCCTCCTTCAGCACCGTGAATGGACCACCCAGCACTTCACGGAATCCGGTAACTTGGGCACCCCTCCTGGGTCAACCTGTACCCCCTATGAGTGCGGCGAATAGCCCGCCAATTCCAGACTGAAGCCCCCTCCATCTCAATGCCCTGAGATGCGGGCCCGTTGCCTTCTAGAACCCGGCTATCCGTGCACCCCTCCGCGGGGTAACCCTAGTACAGAAAGTAAAATATATATACACCGGGTACATCGACCGCAACCAGGTCGTGCCCCAAAAGAATAATACAAACAGGCAGTGACGGCAGTCCACATGTCGGACGCTCGCCCCGCAATATCAAATGTACATAATACAACAAAACAGTACTAGCATTGCATCCAGGCTATCCCCACGACCGATCCGCAACCACACAGCATAAACATAGAACTTCAACGTGAAAATCACGTTCGCAAATCCGTCTAACCGGGCTATAGCAGTTAGACAGGATTTACCGATCAAGTGATATTCACGGTCGCAGATATAATGTAAATACTGTGAAATAATGTGTTTAAAATATCCGATCGATCAAATAATTAACAAGTGGGCCCCCAAGCAATACTGTAGCACTCACAGAAATTCTGGGCCCAAATTTAATATCCCAAAACCCCTAAAAATAGCCCACAAGCTCACTGGAAAAATTGGACACAGAGAAGACAACAATGTGCGGCGGAACCGCGGCCTAAGGGGGGGTTTAGCCGCGGTTCCGCGCTAAAGTTGTCGACTGAATGTGTCGAATTTTTACAGATGTCTTAGAATTTCCAGTACATCACTTTTATGCAACCTGAAAAATTTTTTGAGCAAGAAAAAAATCAACAGAAAACTGATGTACATAAAACGCGTATTTTTTTTGGAATTTTGGTCGATCGGATAAGTAAAACGCATTAGAACAAGCTAGACAAGGTTAATGGCGTGGCTCTGATACCATGTTGCGCCACGGCAGCGCCCCGGCCGTCTATCCGAGGCCAAAATGCGGAATCAAAATTTTTCCTTACTTGGAAACCGGCGCTACCGCGGACAATGAAAAACCCGGATCGTTAACCATTAACCTATACTAGCAAACAAGAGATGGGAAGAGAAGTATACCGAGTGATCCGAGTCCTCCGGTCTTCTCGTCATCGTCCCGATCTCCCGCGGAAAGTCTTGTCTCCACATCGTCGCCTCCTCGCCGGAAGGGCACCACATCGCCTGCGTCTTTTACGGGCTCCCGCCTCAATACCGAGGCAACTCGGGCATGAAGCCGGCAACTCGACATGCTCAAGATATACTGTAGAATGTGTAGTGTAGAGGCTATGTCTCATTTGGGGTTTGTTGCCTTTGAAGATGATGGAGGAATCAAGATTAGAAAAATGGTGCTTGCATTTTTCTAGCATGAAAATGAGATCAAGAATGAAACTCTCAAGATGAAGCTCTCATCTTCTTCTTCTCTCCAAAAATCAAAAACTTCACATAATAGAATGGTGGAGGAAAGAATATGAAAGCAAGAGGGAGGTGAGTGTAGGAAAAGAGAGAGGGTGACCATATCCAAACATCATCATAACAAATTCACATCAACCTCCAATCACCTCAAATCAACATAAAGCAAGTGATGATGATAGATAAGAATGGTATCAAAAAGATGCTTTCATAATATCTCATCTTACAAATAAACCCTCCACAAAATGTTATTTGCAAACTTGCAAATAACACCCTCCATCGGAAAAGTCCGGCCGGGAAAGAACAAAGGAAAACCGGCCGGGACGGAATGCAAACAGGCAACTCCAGAAAACTGGTCCCGTAATAAATTACAGGAAAACCCCGACACTGTGCATACACACCCGCATCTGTATTCCGACCGGATACAAATGCAATGAGACAAAATCTACACTGTACTAAACTAGGATCCGGCTTAAACCAAAGCCGGCTAGTAATATCCGTTCGATCCTGATCCGTGCAATACCGCACGTATCTGATCTAACCCTGCCATATATCCATAAGGCTACTAGTACAAAACTGTCCGATCCTGATCCGTGCAATACCGCATGTATCTGATCGGACCCTGCCATATCTCCATACGGCCTCTACAGCGTTTCGCCCGAAAGCTGAGTAACTGAAAGTGTGGTGGACTCTAAAGACTCGTCAATACTATGGTTGTGGATTTAACCACCAGCACGTCAGAGGTATAAGCCAATATGTGACGGGCCACCAGCTATTGACCAAAAGGGACGTCGATGAGCGAACTCATCCTGACACCCTACTGAGCCTGTCAGTGACAATATTCGTACAGTCCGGTCCGTTCGTCTATGAGTATCGCATGGCAGGCCTAGGGGGTTGGTAAAAGTCTGACCCCCAAAAGCGGTACAAGTCGTGTCGGAGTGTAGCCCAGAACGCCCTGAGATACTACTGGAATACCTACCAGTAAATCTCCTGCCTCAGCCGAGGGCTTTGCGTAATGGCTCTCCTAGACACAGCGCGACCTCACCCCCAATACCGAGAGAGACGAACCCCTGCAGATCCGCTCACTGCCTCCATGTGGCTCGGGACTGTACCCAACTAAAACCTGTTTGCACGACTCCTTTGAGCCGTGGTAGGGTGGTAATCAAAGCACAGTGGGAACTCACACGAGACAAATGACGATCTCAGGTCGATGAACTAACCTGTACACATGTCACCTGGGAACTGCTATCTGACGTCTGGTATAATCCCAACTAGCAGGTTCCCGGCGAGTCCTGTCCGGTGTACTCATAACCCAATGAGCACCTGTATACATCTTAGGTGAACCAACAGACACCAGTGGCTTGTGAGACCGGCCACCGCCCCTCGTCGGGGTCTCGACTGTATACACTAGTCTACTAATGGAGTATCGATGCCCAGTCTCGAAACTCCCACGACTAGGGACCATTTAAGGATGTGCTTATAGACCCCAGCTCCCACGTATATGATCGCCCTCATACTGCTGGTCGTCAAGCAAGAATCCTAGGGACTCTATCAACGTGTAATAGCGACCTGTAAGGTCACCTGAAACAGTACACGATGATAAAGGTAAACCAGATAGCATACTATCATCTCGAGTAAGACTGTCCTACCGGGATAGGTCCTCCCTCAATCATTGCAATCACGTGCCTGTGATCCAATAATTGACTCTGAGGGCACTATCTCCAACATACTACACGGAGCTTTTGAAGTGAAGGATCGGTCTACAAAGGTTGTATTCCTCATTCCTTAGTTGTAAAGTAGTTTACATATCGTATCGTCGCATTTTCTAGTAAAGATTCTAGGGTTAGGGTTAGCTAGAATGGCAAATTTTTGAAAATGGCATGGCCGATGCCTTCCGAAACCTTGCTGCCGTGCTAGGCAAACCTGTAGTGGTATCAGAGCCATGCTAGAAAATTAGACGATGTTTGTTAGATTACGAAACCGAAACGACTCCGAAACTTGAAACAAAATAATCCAGTTTCTGTCGAATTTTTAAAGGGCTGTAAGAATTTTTTAAACAACTACAGAATGTTGTGTGAGATGCAACATGAACACAGTAAAAAAATTAGCCCTCCCCACAAAAATTTGGCCGGCCACATTCATGTCAAAACCGGTGAACTCGGCCCAAATGTGGAGTTTGGGGTTGAATTTTTTGGTGTGTTCCAGAATCTGGGTTTTGGTGTTTCAGGTGTTGTTTGTTTTTGCTAAATTTTCATGTGATGTTAACTTTCTGCAAAGGCAACTCGGAGTGTTTCGCAGTTGTAATTCTAACATGTTTTCGGGTTATTTAGACAATGTTAAAAAGTTCGAACGGATATCAATAACCCAATTTTTCCCCGCTGGAAATTTTCCAAGAGTTGGATTTTTTCCGAGTTTAAAATCTTCAGAAAATCTTGCAAGCGATTCTGTGGACCCTCTAGAAGAACGATACCCAAACTCGACTTTTTGGATCGCGAAACCGCAGTCATACCGTAGGGTTTGTCGCAGTTCCGTGGCGACATGAGTGAGGCATGGGTCGGCCCTTCTACGGATGGTTCATAGGAGCTGTGGCAAGTCTGGATATTTTTTGAACTCCGCTCAAGTGTTGAGCTTGTTGGGAAATTTTGGGTGCCTGCATTTTCGATCAAAAAGTTTAACTTCGTCTAGCTATCTGTGATTGTGATACAATAATTGGAATCTATTTAGTTGCGTGCAAGTTTAACATTTCGGTCTCGGGTGAAATCGGGAATCTTGTTGAATTACCCGACTTCTTTTGAAAAGTGTTTTCATAGTTGAGACCTAAATGTAAGATTTGCATTGTTAGGCATGAAATCCAGAATATGTGATATTCCGGGTTTATGATGTCTAAGGGCAGTGACGATTCCTATTGTTGTAGTTTTTCACTTTCTTTTCTACGACCGTAAGTGTAATATATGATGTATCGCCGGTTTCGTTGCTATATGTCAACGACAATTGGGATACGCATATTTACTTACGTTGATGACATGAGATGTTATGTGTTGCTGTGATATGTTATATTGGATCGTCGTTTCGAATAGCCGGGGATTTTTATGTGAGATGAGATTTTTTCATTTTCATTCATGTAAAAACGTGTATGTAATATTCTTTTTTTTAGGGCACTTCTGGGTTGAGGAAGATATCACCGTTTATGTATATTATTTACTTTTCCGCATTAGGATAGACCCAAGGAGGGGAGCACAAGTGACCGGGTTCTAGAGTCCAGTGGGAGACCATCTCGAGGCGTCGAGACCGGGTCTCCTAACTCTAGAATTAGTAGGGTTGCTTACCGCTCTCGTAGGGGTCTAGGGATATGGGTTTGGCTATTCATCATGACCGTGGAATCTGTGCTTTATACAGGCTTAATATAAAACCCGGAAATCCTAGTATATCCAATATTTCATATGTTGATTTCTGCTACGATATTCTGTGATGTGATCACTTTATATGATGTGATAGATACTGTATATAGTATATGTGATATATTATATAGACGTTGCTTATTTTTTACACCCGCGCTAGCCTTGCCCCGCTCTGCCGTTAGTTACCTAACCTAACGGTACATGACGGGACATCGAAGCGAATGCGGATGGCATAAGCGTACGTTGTATTTATCTGTGAGGGTTAGGTAACTTCAATGATGGGACATTGATTAATGAGATTAATGAAAGAAAATAAACCAAAAAATGTTGTGGAATCGAATTTTCAAAAACAGGTAGCTCTAGTTCTTGCATTGCATAGCGGAGTTCTTTGTAGAATATCCTGCACCTTATTCGATAAGGAAAGAACCGAGATCCCTTCACCGGGAGTGATCTCTTTAGCAATAACTGGCAGATGCTACAACCCTCGGTTTCGTCTTTTGATTTCTTTTTTAGTTCTTTCTTTGCATAGTGGTATTGTGAATATCCTGCACCTCATTCGACGAGGAAAGAGCCGAGATCCCTTCACCGGGAGTAACTTCTTTAGCGAAACTAGCAAAGGCCTCAAAAACACTCCATTTCAAATCATTTGATCCTACAACGATATCAAGTTCATTACGCAAAAGGTTTTCTTTAAAACCTGTCGTAGCCCTCCGTCATTTCAAATAAGTACTTCATAGTATTCGTGCTACGTTTGTTGGCATTCGTCAAGGCGTAGTGTGCGGTAGCTATTTATGCTTATCTGCTTAAGCATATGATGCGATTGAGTTAGGGTAGTCATGCGACTTTGTTGGCCTTCGTCAAGGGTCATGCGGGTGGGTTTAATTCAATCATGAAATATACGGGTTGAACTTGACTAGCCGCCAATGGTTTGTTGGCCTTCGTCAAGGTCATAGGATGCTAGGGGCAAAATTATCGGGAATTTCAAGTGTTGAAATTTGCAATGAGATTGCATACCTTTTATGAGATAGTTGGATCCCGATACCCACTGCGAGTAAGAGTTACTCCTGAGAGAGTTTTGCACATTACGATTAGCCGATCAAGTAGGTGTCTAGAAAGGTGTCAACGGGGTTACGCCCCTGAGAAAACGAGATTTATTTTAATTAGGTCCGTGTGAAAGCACGGGGAACCTCCCTCAAAGTACCGGCACTGGCTTGGCTGAAAGATTGGCGAACTTGTAGGGTGTAATTAATCCCGGCTAGTCTTTCCTTTTAGGGTTTGAAAGAAGATTTGATAAAAATAGTGGGAGCCATCCTGATTAGATAAAATTATAACCAATCTAATCTGGCAAGAGCATACGCTGAGTGTTTTCTTCTCTCTCTCTCTCCAGGTAGCGACCATGTCACGCCTTAATCAAGATAATAATATGGATGTATTGACCGAACACGCTTGCTATACTGAGCTGGGAAACGTTGGTCCCGCTCCAACTTATTATTGTTATAAGACCGAGCAAGAAATAGGGGAATACCAGAATTCCCGTGCCGCCCAAACGAATAAAGTGCATGTTGATGAATCTTCTTCGGGTATGTTCATTATAGAGAACTATTTCTCAGTGTCCTCTACGTCCTGGGTATGAGATACCGGATCAGGATCCCATATATGCAAAGAGTTGGAAACAGTGCAATTGTTGCAGCCAAGATGTTGGAAGTTATCACCCTGTATTACCAAATACATTGATTCTGAACGAATGTTATTAGATACCGAACCTGATATACAACATCATATCGGTCTCTTTATTTAGTAAAGAAGGATATAATTTTGTATTGTTGGATAATTTTTTGAACATTTCCTATATCAAGAGTTGATCGGATCAGGCACGTTATCTAAAAGCATATACGTTCTAAATCAAACCACAGTTCTTAACGTACAAAACACACACAAGAGAAAGAGTTCAGAAATGAACGAATTCTTCTTGAGGCATTGTAGACTAGGTCATATCAATGCGACCCGACTAGCTAAGTTACATTAAGATGCAAATTTAAATCAGTTTGAATTTACATGTGAAACTTACCAGTCATATCACAAAGATAAAATGATCATAGCTATGTTTATTGGAAACAGAGAAAGAGTTAGTGAGCTCTTGGGATTGATACATGATGATGTATGTAGGTCCCCTGTCTATACATGCCAGGACCGGTTCTTTGTACTTCATTACATTCACTGATAATCTCTCAAGATTCGGACATATGTTCCTGTTGAAAAACAAGTCTGAAGCTTTTGAGAAATTCAAAGAATATAAGTTAGAAGTAGAGAACCAAAACGGGTATAAGTATTATGTCGTTTGATGTGATCAGGGAGGAGAATACTTGAGCATAGGAGTTCCAAGACTATTCAAAAGGAGAATGAGATTCTCTCTCAGCATTACTCCTCCGTATACACCACAACACAACGGTGTATCGGGGCGGAGCAATTGCACCCTATTAGATATGGTGCGCTCTATGTTGAGTACTACTGAGTTACTTATTTCATTTTGGGATTTATGTACTTGAGAAGCTGCATACCTATTGAATTGGGTTCCAACCAAATCAGGTGCCTACCACTCCATATGTGATATGGTATGGGAAGATCCCATCTCTTAACTAAGTTAAGATTTGGGGTTGTCCGGCCTATGTCTAAAAGCAAAATCCGGACAAGCTCGAGGCAAGGTCAGTTCTGTGGAAGTTTGTTGGATATCCCAAGCATTCGCAAGGTATATCTTCTACCACACCGAGGAACAAAAGCTGTTTTATTTCTCGACATGCCACCATTTTAGAAAAGGAATTTTTTATGGAAGAATTTGGTGGTCATGAGGTAGAACTGGAAAGAGTTCCAGCTATACAAACTACAGCTGATGATTTGGTAGAACTGGAGGATTCAATAGCTCCCGACGAACCTCAGCCTCTCCACCGATCTGGTAGGGTTCCTCATCCGCCTGAGAGATACTTCGGTTTTCTCAATGACAGTGGGAGCGAGGATTTCATCATGAGATGATGACCCAACTAGTTTCGAGCAGGCCATCAGGAGTGGGGACTCTGTAAGAATGGCTGGATGCTAAGTGATCTGAGATGGAATCCATATACACCAACAAAGTATGGACTTTGGTTGCTATATCTGAAGGGTTGAACCCCCATCAGAAGCAAGTATATCTTAAGAAGATTACTTGGTGTAGATGGAAAAGTTGAGACTTTCAAAGCTAGACTTGTCGTAAAAGGTTCTCATCATCGATCAGGTATGGTTCATGATGAAACCTTTTCTCCAGTAGATATGCTTAAGTCCATCCAGATCCTACTTGCCATTGCTACATACCATGACTACGATATCTGGCGGTTGGGTGTCATGACTGCTTTTCTAAATACTGATTTAGAACAGAGCGTCTATAAGTACACAGCCAGAGGACTTCGTAGACAGTGGGAGCAGCGGAAACGTGTGCAAGTTGCTTTATGGGTTAAAGCAGGTATCGCGGAGTTGGAACATCTGTTTTGATGTGGTAGTCAAAGCGTTTGACTTCATCAAAATGGTAGATGAACCTTGTATATACAAAAAGTAGTAGAGAGTATAGTGGTATTCCTCGTATTGTACGTGGATGACATACTCTTGATAGGGAAGGTGTTTCCTATGCTATGCTCGGCCAATCTCCTCTTATCACATTGATTCTCTATATAAGATCAAGGTGATACCTTTTAAATCCTGGGTTTTGGATCTATGAGATAGATCTAAGTGGATTTTAGGATTCTCACTAAGTGTAGTGAGATGGTATCAATAGATCCTGGTCAGAATCACTGGATAGCTTCCAGGGTGGTAAGGTCGACTGAATGTCAGTCACAGGCATTGTCTTTACCCTCAGTAGAAGGACGGTATGTTGGAAGAGTTCCAAGCAAGATACCATGACAAACTAGACGATAAAGGCTGGATACATCGCTACCAACGATACTACCAAAGAGGGAGTCTGGGTTTATATAGGTTCATGAGATGAACTACGTTCCTACCATTGTGTGATAATGGAGTTATGGCTTATGCCTAGGAACCCCATCCCATCAGTGATGCAGACATATTCTAAGGCAGTATCATCTGATCATGGAGATGGTTGATCTCCAGGGAGATCGAGGTTAGGAGAGTAGACTTAGAGAAAAACACGGCGGATCCACTCACAAAGGTCTTTTCCCAAGAGAGATTTTTATGGGATGGTTGAGTATGGGATACTACAACCACTGCTGATTGTTGGGTATTGGATACTACTGTTAGTGATATGTATGCCCTAGAGGCCATTACTGTCCATACGATGTATATTGTAGTGGATGCTTGGACATATATAGGGAGGACTTTCTTGCTCGACATGATAATATGCTATCTGGTTGCTCTTTATCTTAACATGTACTCTGATTGTCTCTATGTTACATGTTGATAAAGCCCTTAGGATGAGTACTTGACTACCAGGACTATGATGCAAATCATACTAGTAGGGACAGAATAGTCGCTAAGTACATCCTTCAAATGTTCCTAGTCATAGGTGTATCGAGACAGGGCATCGATATACCAGAGTAGACTAGCGTATGCGCTTCTTGACCCATATGGTGGGCGATGGATGATCTCATATCCATTGGTGTTTAACATCAGAGAAGATATACGGGTGCTCAGTGGAGACTGGGTACACTGGACGGACTCACCGAGAACTCCCAGATGGTATTATACCTCACGTCAGATGGCAGTTCTCTGGTAACACTGGTACAGGTTAGTCTGTAGACCCGAGATTGTCATAGAGTCTTGTGTGATTCCCACTGTGCTTTGATTTCCATCATACCACGTCCAAGAGGGCGTGCAAAATGGTGGCTTTTGGGTACAGTCCCGAATCACATGGAAGCAATGAGCGATAGGAGGGGTTTCATCTCTCCCGGTATAGGGAGTTGATGTTGCGCTGTGTTCGATTGGCTATAACTGGAAATCCCTGGCCAGGATTGCTGAGATTTACTGGTAAGTGTTATCAGTAGTTTCTCAAACTGTTATGGACCTCATATCGACATGACTTATCAAGCTACTGGGGTCTGACGTTTACCACCCCTTGGCGAGATATGCGACATATCAGACGAAGAGACCGGACTGTACGGGAGTGTTATTGATTGGATTCGCAGGAGAATGTACAGGCTTGCTTGTTGATCTTTTGATCGCTCAATACCTGCGTGGCTGTTACGTTTAGCTGACCGCTTGCAACTTGTGGGTGTTTGATATGATCATCACCTACTGCCGGCATATTGACGATTCTTTAGAGTCCTACACAGAGGTTTCTTGGCTCAGGCAAAACGGAGTAGGAGTACATATGTGATATGTGCGGGACCGAGAATAATACGTGTATGCGATACCGTATTAGATTCTCACGATATGTGATATCGGCCGGGTATATGTGATATAACCGGGTCATCGGATCAAGTGTTGATTCGATGAACTGATACAGATTAATTAGTCGGTTATTTGTGAAATAGCCGGATTATCGGATCAAGTGTTGATTCGATAATTTAATGTATAATTATATATTTGATATATTATATTACATTAACTAATATAAGCTCACTTAAAGATTCTTTTTCTCACTTGAATAATACATTGATATATATGTGATATATGTTAATTGTATTATTTTATTTTGTTACAATAAATAATGTATATGTGATATATAATATTGTAACAACTTAGGGTTACAAATGCAATATGCTTTGTGGAGTTTAAATATGATTAGGGTTTGGATTTGGGTTAAACTTGGATGGAGCTTTCATGAAGCTTCATGAAGCTTTGACTTTGACTTATGATATTTTGTATAGATATTTCTCAACCCAACCCAAACCCTTTACCATAGTTAATTCTCTACAAGGGTTAAGTCTTCTTTCTTAACCCATGGTTGCAATTCTAACCTCACACAATGATTTCATTATTCATCACAAATGAATTTGATCTTCTTCTTCCTCTTGAAAAAAGCTTTCTAGCTTTTTGACATGTGATGATAATGAGTGAGAAATTGAAAACAAAAGAGAGCTAAATTCCTACTTTATCATCCTCATCTATTCTAGCCACTTAGATTAGGGTGTTTGCTTTGCTAATACTTGATTAGTGAAGCAAGAGCTTGGGTTTGAGTTTCTTCAAGGTAGATCATCTTAGTTATTGAAGATCGGAAGCAAGCTTGCATCTTTCTCTTCATGGAGCCTCTCTAGAGTTCGGGTACTTGATGATCGCAGCGAAGGGACCTCAACACGGAGCTTATGAAGTGAAGGAACGGACTACAAAGGTTGTAATCTCTAACTCTTAGAAGTAAAGTTGTTTACTTGCTCATTGTTTTGCCTAATCTCTAGTCTAAGATCTTGGTTAGGGTTGTTCGGCACTTGAAAATTTTGATTTTGGCATGGTTGATACCTTGTAGAACCTTGTTCTAGTGCCTAATAACCCTACAGATGGTATCAGAGCCAAGCTAGAGCTTTAGACGTTGTCTAGACGAAGTTAAAAGTCAGATCGAACCCCGAAACATCATTTTAGACCCCCTCTCTGGAATTTTTTTTAAAACTTGGTTTTTTCTGTATTAAAAATACTCAGAAAAATAAGCAGGTGATTCTATGGATATCTGTGAAGTACGACTCCATGAATCCACCAATCCACCGCGGAACCGCGGCCAATCCAAGCTATTGGCGGCGGTTCCGCGGCAGAACATGGGGTTGAGGGATCGTACTTCTCGAGGTGATCCGTAAGCATTACATTTTGCTTCTGGGAATATTTATTATTACTCAAGTGTTGAGTGTTCTGGAGATCTTTAGAATTCGATGATTTGAACGGAAAGTTTAACATCGTTTAGATTTTCGGGTAATTTAGAACATGTTAAAAAGTTAGAACGGATATCAATAACTCACTTTTTCCCCTGACGGAAAACTTTCAAGTGTTGGATTTTTTCTCGAGTTTAAAACTTTCGGGAAATCATGCAAGCGTATCTGTGGACCCTCTAGAAGAACGTAACCTTAACTCGATTATGAGACCATCAAAACTGCCACTGAACCCTAGGGTTTGTGGTAGTTTAGCGTTGCCACATGTGAGGCGTTGGTTTGACCCTTCTACGGCTGGTTCATTGGGGCTGTGATATGTTCTGGGTTTTTTGAACTCCGCTCAATTGTTGAGCTATTTGGGAAATCTTGGGTGTTTGATTATTCGATCGGAAAGTTTAACATTGTCTATTTATCTGGATTGTGATATAATATTTGGAATCCACAAGTAGTTATGAGAACTAATTTGAATGTTATAAATCTAGCAGTTTAGTCTCAGATGATCGGTTGCCACGGGATTTTGATGCGATCAAAAGTCCGTCGCAATCACGTAGCGTACGCGGATACTCGCCGGGTAAACTTAATAGATAGCCACACCCCATAGCCCCGACCAAGTGACTGTAGGAGAACCCCGTCGCCAAAAGCATCCGTTCGGGTGCTCGCGGCAGCGGTGTTCCGCCTTAGTGCACTTCGTCGACGGCATCGAGGGGTGCGACCGTCTACTAAATTTTTCGACGAGCATTCGATCAGGATGTCGGGAATCTTGTTGAATTGCCTGACTAGATATTGAAAAGTGTTTTCGATATTGAGACTAAAATGCGGGGTTTATAATTGTTAGGCATGCGATGTCTAAGGAATTCATTTGGTTAGGCATGCGATGTCTAAGGAGCTTGCGGATTCCAACTGTTGTAGTTTTACACTTTCTTTTCTGCGACCGTAAGTGTAATATGTGGTGTATCGCCGGTTTTGTTGTTATACAAAAACGACAATTAGGATACGCATATTTACTTACGTTGATGACATGTGATGTTATGTGTTGCTGTGATATGTTATATTGGATCGTCGTGTTTTGAATAGCCGGGGGTTTTATGTGAGATGAGAGTTTTTCATTTTCATTCATGTAAAATTTAATTGTATGTAATATTCTTTTATTGGGGCACTTCCAGGTTGAGGATGATGTCACCATTGTATATTTACTTTTCCGCATTAGGATAGACCCAAGGCGGGGAGCACAACTAACCGGGTTCTAGGGTCCAGTGGGAGACCATCTCGAGGAGTCGAGACTGGGTGTCCTAACTCTAGAATTGGTAGGGTTGCTTGCCACTCTCTTTGGGGTCTAAGGATATGGGTTTGGCTATTCATCGTGACCATGGAATCCGCGTTTTATATAGGCTCGCATAAAACACGGAACTCCTAGTATATCCAATATTTCATATATGTTCTTCTGCAGCAATGTTCTATGATGAGATCATATTACTGCCTGAGACGAATGCTTATATTATATATATGTGATATATATTATATATTGTTGTTTACGTTTCAAATGTGATACTTGTGAAGCATAATAAAATGGGACTTCATTAATGAGATTAATGAAATAAAAGAAACCTAAAGATATTGTAGAAACTTGTTTAAAAACTGGTAGCTCTAGTTCTTGCTTTGCATAGCGGTATTCCTTGTAGAATATCCAGCACCTTATTCGATAAGGAAAGAGCCGAGATCCCTTCACCTGGAGTGACCTCTTTAGCGAAACTAGCAGATGCTACACACTCGGTTTGTCTTTTGATTGCTTCTATAGTTTTTGCTTTGCATAATGGTATTTATGAAATATCTTGCACCTTATTCGATAAGGAAAGAGCCGAGATCCCTTCACCGGGAGTAACCTCTTTAGCAAAACTAGTAAAAGCCTCAAAAACACTCCTTTTATAAAATTCACTCGATTCTACAACGATATCAAGTTCACTATGCAAAGGGTTTTCATAAAAACCTATCGTAGCCCTCCGTCATTTCAGATAAGTACTACTTAGTATTCGTGCTGCATTTGTTGACCTTAGCCAAGGCGTAGTGTGCGGTAGCTAATTAGTGCTTATCTGTATATGCATATGACGCGATTGAGTTAGGGTAGTCGTGCGACTTTGTTGACCTTAGCCAAGGGTCGTGCGGGTGGATTTAATTCAATCGGGAAATGATAGGTTGAACTTGGCTAGCACTTATGATTTGTTGACCTTAGCCAAGGTCATAAGTTGCTAGGGGCAAAATATTATTGGGAATTTCAAGTGTTGAAATTTGCAATGAGATTGCATACCTTCTATGAGACAATTGGATCCCGATACCCACTGCGAGTAAGAGTTACTCCTGGGAGAGTTTTACACATTACAATTAGCCGATCAAGTAGATGTCTAGAAAGGTGTCAACGGGGTTACGCCCCTGGAAAAACGAGGTTTACTTTAATTAGGTCCGTGCGAAAGCACGGGGAACCTCCCTCAAAGTACTGGCACTAGCCTGGCTGAAAGATTGGCGAACTTGTAGCGTGTAATTAATCCCGGCTAGTCTTTCCCTTTAGGGTTTGAAGGAAGATTTGACTAAAACAGTGGAAGACATCCTGATTAGATATATTAATAACCAATCTAATCTTGCAAGAGCATACGCTGAGTGTTTTCTTCTCTCTCTCTCTAGGTAGCGACCATGTCACGCCTTAATCAAGATAATAATACGGATGTATTGACCGAACCCGCTTGTTATACTGCGCTAGGGAACATTGGTCCCGCTCTAACTTATAATTGTTATAAGACCGAGCAGGAAATTGGGGATTACCAGAATTCCCGTGCATCCCAAACGAAGAAAGTGCATGATGATGCATCTTCTTCGGGTGTGTTCATTACCGAGAACTGTTTCTCAGTATCTTTTACGTCCTGGGTATGAGATACCGGATCAGGATCCCGCAAATGTAATCTGTTACATGGGCTACAGATAGGTAGAGAACTGAGAACGGGTGATAAGTTTCAAGAGTTGGAAACGGTGCAATTGTTGCAAGCCAAGTCTGTTGGCAGTTATCACCCTGTATTACCAATACATTGATTCGGAACGAATGTTATTAGATACCGAACCTGATATACAACATCATATCAGTCTCTTTATTTAGTAAAGAAGGATATAATTTTGTATTGTTGGATAATGTTTTGAACATTTCCTATATCAAGAGTTGATCGGTTCAGACACGTTATCTAAAAGTATAGACGTTCTAAATCAAACCACAGTTCTTAACGTACAGAACACACACAAGAGGAAGAGTCCAGAAATGAACAAATCATTCTTGAGGTATTGTAGACTAGGTCATTTCAATGCGACCCGACTAGCTAAGTTACATAGAGATGCATATTTAAATTTGTTTGAATTTACATCTTGTGAAACTTGCCGGTCATATCGCAAAGATAAGATGACCACAGCTCTGTTTATTGGAAACAGAGAAAGAGTTAGTGAACTCTTGGGATTGATACATGATGATGTATGAAAGTCCCCTGTCTACACATGCCAAGACTGGTTCTTTGTACTTTATTATATTCACTGATGGTCTCTCAAGATTCGCACATTTGTTCCTGTTGAATCACAAGTCTGAACCTTTTGCGAAATTCAATGAATATGAGTTAGAAGTAGAGAACCAAAACGGGTATAAGTATTATGTCCTTTGATGTGATCAGGGTGGAGAATACTTGAGCACGGGATTCCTGGACTATTCTAAAGGAGAATGAGATTCTCTCTCAGCATTACTCCTCCGAATACACCACAGCACATCGGTGTATCGGGACGGAGCAATCACACCCTATTAGATATGGTGCGCTCTATGATGAGTACTACTGAGTTTCCTATTTCCTTTTGGGAGTTATGCACTTGAGAAGCTGCACACCTATTGAATAGGGTTCCAATCAAATCAGATGCCTACCACTCTATATGTGATATGGTATGGAAAGAGCCCATCTCTTAAGGATATTAAGATTTGGGGTTGTCCGGCCTATGTCTAAAAGCAAAATCCGGATAAGCACGAGGCAGGGTCAGTTCTGTGGAAGTTTGTTGGATATCCCAAGCATTTGCAAGGGAATATCTTCTACCAAACTGAGGAGGTATTGGGGGTTGATGTTGCGCTGTGCTCGATTGGCCATAACAGGAAGTCCCTGGACAGGGCTGTTTCTGAGATTTACTGTTAAGTGTTATCAGTAGTTTCTCGACCCGTTATGAGCCTCACATCGGCATGACTTATCAAGCTATTGGGGTGTGACGTTTACCACCCCCCAGGCGAGATATGCGACATATCAGACGAAGAAACCGAACTGTATGGTAGTGTTACTGATTGGATTCGCAGGAGTATGAGTAGACATGCTTGTTGATCTTCTGATCGCTCAATACCCTGGTGGCCGTTACGTTTAGCAAACCGCTTGCGGCTTGTGGGTGCTTGATATGATCATCACCTACTGCCGGCGTATTGACGAGTTTTTAGAGTCCTACACAGTGGTTTTCTGGTTCATGCGAAACGAAGTAGGAGCACATATGTGATATGTGTGGGACCGAGATTAATGCACGTATGTGATACCGCATTCTATTCTCGCGATATGTGATATCGGTCGGTTATATGTAATATAGCCGGGTTATCGGATCAAGGATTCGATAGATTGTTACACTTGATATTGGTCGGTTGTATGTGATATAGCCGGATTATTAAATCAAGTGTTGATTTAATAATTTAATGTATAATTATATATTTGATATATTAACTTACATTAACTAATATTAGCTCACTTAAGAATTCTTTTTCTCACTGGTGTACAATTGGTATATATGTGATATATATTAATGTACATCTTTTGTGTCATGATTGATGCCACATGCTTCATGGGTGTATGAGACTCACACCATACTAATAATAATGATAAGGTTTTATTTATTTAAAGTAAATCAAAATTAATGGTAATTAGTCACATGCTTGGAAGCTTGGAGAAGCTTGTAGCATCTTTGATTTAGTCCACTAATTTTGTTTTACTCGTAGATATTTATTAACCTAACCATTATTGTTAGCCATGGTTTAATCTCTACATGAGTTAGTGTATGACACTAACTCACCCATGGTTGTTATTCTCACCTCATGAGTTCATTCTCATTCTTCATGTGTTCTTCTTCTTCCTCATGAGAAAAGCTCAGGTGAGAAAATATTGTGAGAAAAATAAATCTAAAGTGAGCCTATTTCCTACTTCATCATCCTCTACTATATTAGCCATTTAGTTTAGGGTGTTTGCTTCACTAATCTATATATTAGTGAAGAGATAGCATGAGCTTGAGTCTCCTCGACGTAGATCATCTTCGGCCTCGAAGACTTCGAGCAAGCTTGTTCATTTCTCCAAGGGAACCCATACTAGAGTTCGGGAGATCACTACTCGCAGCGAAGGGACTACTATATGGAGCTTTTGAAGTGAAGGACCGGTCTACAAAGGTTTTATTCCTCATTCACTTAGATGTAGAGTAGTTTACATATCGTATCGTCGCATTTTCTAGTAAAGATTCTAGGATTAGGGTTAGCTAGAACGGAAAATTTTTGAAAATGGCATGGCCGGTTCCTCCCGAAACCTTGCTGCCGTGCTAGGCAACCCTGCAGTCTTGTCTAATTCTAACTACTGGTTTGGGAGATAGACGCGTTTTAATACTGCTGCGCAAAACTGATCAGACTCTGTCCAGCATCGACATATGTTTTAAAAACGCAGTTTTCAATATTTTCTGTCAGTCTTCAGGTCTCGAGTTGAACTAGGAACAGATAGGTCGTTCAGTCTAGTTATCAAAACAACTTTAGTTTGCACGATTTGGATCTCCAAAACTATAGTTACGATTAATTTAATATAAATGTTTAAAACAGTTTTTATCTTCTGGACAGCATGGAGGAGGTAACTTGCAGAGCATATATCGGGTCGATATACACATTTCTGAATCTCAGGTTCTATAGAATAGTTATAGGGCTGTCAATTTAGCATTTATACATATAAAGTTTGTTGAAAACCGAGTTCTATAGTTCGAGTTATGACATTTTAAAAAGTAGTGCGCAGATCAGGACAGATTCTGTCCAGTTTCGACACACAATTTTAAAAAACGGAAATAAATAATTTCTGTCGGGTTGAATTAAGAAAAGTTAGATCATTCAATCTAGTTTCCAAAATAATTTGATTTCACTCAATTTGGGTCTCTGAAAACAAAGTTATGAATTTTTGATGATAGGCGTTAAAATATGTTTTCAAAATTGTTAAAAATAGCGACTGCGAGAGTCGTAAAACTTAAATTATATATCGAAATGTTTTTAAATTCTTTCATAGCATTTAGAAAATAATATTCTAACTTAAATAATTTTTCCTGAAATTTTCAGAAGCCGAAATTAATTTATAAAAATCATTTCAAAGGTAAAGGTGTTGATATGGTTGTATTTTGAGAAAGGTCGAAAAGAAAAGTTTTTAAATACGGTTTTGCTTTCTCTAAAAATTATGCATAAAAAAAAAGTAGCGAGGAATTATATGAGATGAATCTTACAAGACAAGTAAGTAAATTGGTTAGGCAATACACATTGAATCGACATAAAGAATTTCGAACATCTTTTAAAAATACTTCTTTTATAAACAATCAGATTCCATGAGAAGTCATGCAAAGTGTATATATATCATGAGATGATTCAAATAACGTTATCCATCTAATGAAAATAAGTACAATAAAATACCAAACATTAATTAACGCATGTGGGTGTATTAGGCTAATTAATCTAATTTAGATATTGTTTTAATATGGAGCTCGACATAAAAACATAAGCGTGGCATGAGCGGATGCATGGTATAAAGAGGAGGAACAACTAGAGAAATAAGGAAGAGGGAACTTACAAATATCAACTTGATCTCAATATCAAGTTGCTAAAAAACGCGTAGAGTTATCCTCGAAGTGATTTCGAGGCTTCTGACGATGGGTTGATGGCTCCTTCTTCTTCGCTTAGTTCCTTAGGCTTGGGTTTTGAAAATATGAGATATAAAAAATTAGAGGAGGGGAAGAAAAGAGGCAGAGAAAAAGATGAAGGAAAAATTAGGGTTTGAGTGTATGGTTTTGAGATCAAAGGCTAAGATTAAACTGGGTTAGATCAAACAACTTGGGAATGTTTTATAGTAATATAGATTTTAAATTAAACAAAAATTATTTCTCTTTTCAAAAATTTAAAAATATAATTCTTTTTCCTTCTCTTTAGAAAGAAGATTTTATAATACAAAATAATTAAAATAAAGAAATAAATAATTTAGGGAGACTGGGGTTTGAACTTGAGACATGTAGATCAGTAGTGCAGTGTCTCAACCAAAGAAATACAAGTAATGACCATGTGTATAAATAGAATGGAAAAAAATTTATATACACTTGATTCGAACAAAAGAGGGTTTATTTAAGAAGAAAATTAATAGAAAGGTACATAGAGTTTACGGTTGGTACAGAAATACATCCGGAGAAGACGGTACAGATATATGTGAATACTCAATTGTTATTATATCAGTGAAGGGAACAGTAGAAAGCGGAAGAGCATCAGTAGATGTAAAATGAGTTGTGATAGAATCAAGAGACTGAGAAACGGGAGTGTATGTAGGCACAATAGTGGGTGTAACTGATGATGAAATAGAGGAATCAAGAAAGTACACATCTATCTCTGAACGGGCAAAATACGACACATTCTTGAAAAACGTGACATTTCGAGAAATGTGAAGCCATCTAATAGTAGGATCGCAGCATCTATATCTTTTATGAGTTGAACTGTACCCCATCATAAAACACTTGACCGAGCGAGAAGAAAGTTTGTCTAGTTCATGAATAGGTAGAAGAATGAAACAAACACAGCCAAAAGTGCGCCGAATGAAATAGTCAAAAAAGGATTTTTAAAGTCTTGAGTATGGAGTGGCATATTGAAATAAAGAAGATTGAGTGATGTTAATAAGAAGAACAGATGTCAACAAAGTCTCAGCCCAGTAGGAACGAGGAACCGACGCAGAGAGTAAGAGGGCCCGTATACTCTTTAAAATGTGTCAATGTTTTCTCTCAGCTATACTATTTGTTCACGAGTGTGTGGATATTTTTGTTAATGAAGTGTACCATAAGATTTAAGAACGGTTTGCATAGATGATGAAACATACTTACAAGTATTGTCAGATCTAAAAATTTTAATTCGTTTCTGAAACTGAGTATAAATCATATTTGTAAATTCAATATAAATGGAAGAAATCTCAGATCTGGCACACATAAGATAAATCTAGGAATAACGAGAGAAATCTAAGAAAATATATATCGATAACCAAACATAGACACAACAAGAGAAGGTCCCTTAATATCAGAATGAATCAAATCAAAAGGTTCTAATGAAGTTTTATTATGAGACACGAAAGGTAAGGTGGTTTGTTTTGCCAAATGACATCCAACACAATTATTTAAAGTAATAACACGAAGGGACCCTATGACTGTAGGGTTTCCAGGCATGCGCACAAGGGTCTACGAGGCATCAACCATGCCCGATTAAAATTTTAGCCATGCCGAACAACTCTAATACGGATCTTTAAACTAGGGTTTAGGTGAAAACTTGCATGTTAACAACTTTAACACTAAGTGAAAGGGATTACAACCTTTGTAGATCCGGTCCTTCACTTCAATAGCTCCGTGTAGATGTCCCCTTCGCTGCGATCATGAACTATGGACTCTAGAGAAGATCCACAAGAAGAATGAACGTGCTTGCTTCATTGACTTCGAGGCCGAAGATGATCTACATCGGGGAGACACTAACTCAAGCTATTCCTTCACTAGGTCATGAACTTTGTGAAGAGAACACACTCTACAATATGGCAAGTGGTAGAGGATGAACAAGTAGGAAGTGGGCTCACTTTAGAATTTATTTTCTCACATTTTTCCTCATGGCACCATTGGAGCTAGCAAGCTTTTCATGGATCTTAATGAAGAAGAAGAAAAAAGAGAATAATATCCATCATATGAATTATTCTCCTCCATTATTTAACCATGGGTGAGTTAAGCTATCATGCTTAACTCATGTAGAGAATTGACCAAGGGTTTAGGTTAAGAGTTAGGTTAAAGAATATCAAGACAAATGACAAAAGAGTGGACTTTGTCAAAGCTTCTCCAAGCTTCTTCAAGCTTGATTACTTTGACCAAGTTCAACCCTTTTGTTAAAATGTTATGATAAAAGAATAACCCTAATCTTAAAACTAATCTTGGTACAAGTCTCATACACCCATCTTTGATGTATCATCAAGTATGATACAAACATGTACATTTGCATATATCACATATAAACAATGTGCACAATCTTGTGAGAAAATAAATCTTAAGTGAGCTAATACTAGTTAATGTAATGTAATATATCAAATATATAATTATACATTAAATTATTAAATCAACTCTTGATTTAATAATCCGGCTATAACCGACTAATATCAAAAGTAACAACTTATCGAATCAACACTTGATCCGATAACCCGGCTATATCGCATACAACCGATCAATGTCACATATCGCGAGAATAGAATACGGTATCTCATATCGTATCAATCTCGGTCCCGCACATATCACATATGCGCTCCTACTCCGTTTCGCTTGAGCCAGGAAACCCCTGTGTAGGACTCTAAAAACTCGTCAATACGCCGGCAGTAGGTGATGATCATATCAAACACCCACAAGCCGCAAGCGGTCTGCTAAACGTAATGGCCACCCGGGTATTGAGCGATCAGAAGTTCAACAAACAAGCCTGCTAGTACTCCTGCGAATCCAATCAGTAACACTACCGTACAGTCCGGTCTCGTCGTCTGATATGTCGCATATCTCGCCTAGGGATGGTAAACGTCAGACCCCAATAGCTCGATAAGTCGTGTCGATATGAGGTCTATAACGGTTCGAGAAACTACTGGTAACACTTAACAGTAAATCTCAGCAACCCTGGCTAGGGATTTCCGGTTATAGCCAATCGAACACAGCGCAACATCAACTCCCTATACCGGGAGAGACGAATCCCCTCCTATCGCTTATTGCCTCCATGTGATTCGGGACTGTACCCAAAAACCACCGTTTTGCACGCCCTCTTGGACGTGGTAAGGTGGAAATCAAAGCACAGTGGGAATCACACAAGACTCTATGACGATCTCGGGTCTACAGACTAACCTGTACCAGTGTCACCAGAGAACTGCCATCTGACGTGAGGTATAATACCATCTGGGAGTTCTCGGCGAGTCCGTCCAGTGTACCCAGTCTCTACTGAGCACCCGTACACCATCCTTGATGTCAAACACCGATGGATATGGGATCATCCATCGCCCATCATATGGGTCAAGATGCGTATACGCTAATCTACTCTGATGCATCGATGCCCTGTCTCGATACACCTCGACTAGGAACAGTTATAGGATGTACTTGTCGACTACCGTGGCCCCACTAGTACGATCTCATCATAGTCCCAGTAGTCGAGTACATATCCTAAGGGCTTTATCAACATGTAATAGAGACAATCAGAGTACATGTTAAGATAAAGTACAACCAGATAGCATACTATCATGTCGAGTAAAAAAGTCCTCCCTATATACGTCCCAGCATCCACTACAATATACATCGTATGTACAGTAATGGCCTCTAGGGCATAAATATAACTAACAATCTCCCACTTGCACTAGGGCCATCTGTTGTGGTATCACATACCCAACAATTAGCTGTGGTTGAAGTATCTCATACTCAACCATCCCATAGAAGTCTCTACTGGGGGAAAGGCCTTTGTGAGTGGATCCGCGCTGTTGTCCTCTGTGTCTGCTCTCCTAACCTCGATCCCCTGGAAATCAAGCATCTCCATGATCAGGTGACACTGCCTTAGAATTATGTCTGGATCACTGATGGGACGGGCGTTCCTAGGCATAGGCCACAACTCCATTGTCACACAATGGAAGGAACGAAGTTCATCTCATGAACTAATATATATCCAGACTGCTTCTTTGGTAGCATCCTTGGTAACGATGTATCTTTCCTTTAATCGTCTAGTATGTCACGGTATCTAGCTTGGAACTCTTCCAACATACCGTCCCTCCACTGAGGGTAAAGACAATACCTGCGACTTACATTCAGTCGTCCTTATCACCCTGGAACCTTTCCAGTGATTTTCCCCAGAATCGATTGATACCTTCTCACTACAACTAGTGAGTATCCTAACATCCAATTAGATCTATCTCATAGATCAAAAATCCAGGATTTAGTAGGTATCACTTTGATCCTATATAGAGAATCCTTGTGATAAGCGGAGATTGATCGAGCGTAGCATAGGAAACACCTTCCCTATCAAGAGTATGTCATCCACGTACTCTACGAGGATCATCACCATACTCCCTACTACCTTTTTGTATATACAAGGTTCATCTACCATTTTGATGAAGTCAAACTCTTTGACTACCACAAAACAGACGTTCCAACTCCGCGATGCCTGCTTTATCCTATAAAGCAGCTTGTACACGTTTCCGCTGCTCCCACTGTCTACGAAGCCCTCTGGCTGTGTACTTATAGACTCTCTCTTCTAAAACATCATTTTAGAAAAGCAGTCATGACACCCAACCACTAGATATCGTAGTCATGGTATGTAGCCGTGGCAAGTAGGATCTGGATGGACTTAAGCATAGGCCCCAGAAAAAGGTTTCATCATTAGCCACAATTGGTCTATGATGCAAACCTTTAACAAGTCTAGCTTTGAAAGTTTCAACTTTTCCATGTACACCAAGTAATCTTCTCAAGATATACTTTCTCCTGATGGGGATTTAACCCTTCAGATAAAGCAACCAAAGTCCATACTTTGTTGGTGTATAAGGATTCCATCTCAGATCGCTAAGCATCCAGCCATTCTTACAGAGTCCCACTCCTGATGGCCAGCTCGAAACTAGTTGGGTCATCATCTCATGATGCAATCCTCGCTCCCACTGTCATAGAGAAACCGAAGTAACTCTCAGGTGGGTGAGGAACCCTACTAGATCGGCGGAGAGGCTGAGGTTCGTTGGAATCTACTGAATCTTTTGGTTCTACCAAATCATCTGCTACAGTTTGTATAGCTGGAACTCCTTCCAGTTCTACCTCATGACCACTAATTTCTTCTCAAGAAATTCCCTTTCACAAAGGTGGTATGTTGAGAAACAAAACATTTTTGTTCCTCGGTTTGGTAGAAGATATTCCCTTGCTTATGCTTGGGATATCCTACAAACTTCCACAGACCTGACTTTGCCTCGAGCTTGTCCGGATTATGCTTTTAGACATAGGCTGGACAACCCCAAATCTTAAGATACTTAAGATATGGGCTCTTCCCATTCTATATCACATATGAAGTGGTAGGCAACTAATTTTATTTGAACCCTATTCAATAGGTATGCAGCTTCTCAAGTGCATAACTCCCAAAAGGAAATAGGAAACTCAGTAATACTCATCATAGAGCACACCATATCACATAGGGTGCTATTGCTCCACCGCGATATACCATCGTGCTATGGTGTATACGGAGGAGTAATGCTGAGGGAGAATCTCATTCTCCTTTAGAATAATCCAGGAATTCCGTGCTCAAGTATTCTCCTCCTTGATCTCATCAAAAGACATAATACTTATACCCGTATTTTGGTTCTCTACTTCTCACTTATATTCTGTGAATATCTTAAAAGCTTCGGACTTGTGTTTCAACAGGAACATATGTCTGAATCTTGAGAGATCATCAGAGAATGTAATGAAGTAAAAAAGAACCGGTCTTGGCATATGTTGACAGGGGACCTTCATTCATCAGCATGTTTCAATCCAAAAAGTTCGCTAACTCTTTCTCTGTTTCAAATAAACAGAGATGTGGTCATCTTATCTTTGTAACATGACTGGCAAGTTTCACCAGATGTAAATTCAAACAGATTTAAATATTCATCTAAGTGTAACTTAGCTAGTCGGGTCGCATTGATATGACCTAGTCTACAATGCCTCAAGAAGGATCCGTTCATTTCTGAACTCTTCCTCTTGTGTGTGTTCTGTATACTAAGAACTGTAGTTTGATTTAGAACGTCAATGCTTTTAGATAACGTACCTGAACCGATCAACTTTTGATATAGGAAATGTTCAAAACATTATCCAACAATATAAAATTATATCATTTCTTTACTAATAAAGAGACTAATATGATGTTGTATATCAGGTTCGGTATCTAATAACATTTGTTCAGAATCAATGTATTCTGGTAATACAGGGTGATAGTGACCAACAGACTTGGCTGCAACACTTGCACCATTTTCTATCTCATGAAACTTATCACCCGTTCTCAGTTCTCTACCTATCTGTAGCCCATGTAACAGATTACATATGCGGGATCCTGATCCGGTATTTCATACTTAGGACGTAAAGGATACTGAGAAACAGTTCTGTATAATGAACACACCCGAAGATGATGCATCAACATGCACTTTCTTCGTTTGGGCGGCACGGGAATTCTGGTAATCCCCAATTTCCTGCTTTGTCTTATAACAATTATAAGTTGGAGCGGGACCAACGTTCCCCAGCTCAGAATAACAAGCGGGTTCGGTCAATATATCCGTATTATTATCTTGATTAAGGCGTGATATGGTCGCTACCTGGAGAGAGAGAGAAGAAAACACTCAGCGTATGCTCTTGCAAGATCAGATTGGTTATTATTTTATCTAATCAGGATGGCTCCCACTGTTTTTATCAAATCTTCCTTCAAACCCTAAAAGGAAAGACTAGCCGGGATTAATTACACGCTACAAGTTTGCCAATCTTTCAGCCAGGCCAGGGTCGGTACTTTGAGGGAGGTGCCCCGTGCTTTCGCACGGACCTAATTAATGTAAACCTCGTTTTCCCAGAGGCATAACCCCGTTAACACCTTTCTAGACACCTACTTGATCGGCTAATTGTAATGTGTAAAACTCTCCCAGGAGTAACAATTACTCGCAGTGGGTATCGAGATCCAACTATCTCATAGAAGGTATGCAATCTCATTGCAAATTTCAACACTTGAAATTCCCGATAATTTTGCCCCTAATGTGCTATGACCTTGACGAAAGCCAACAAACCATAGCCCGCTAGTCAAGTTCAACCCGTACATTTCTTGACTGAATTAAACCCACCCGCATGACCCTTGACGAAAGCCAACAAAGCCGTACGACTACCCTAATCCAATCGCATCGCATGCAGCAGATAAGCAGCATATAGCTACCCCACACAGCACCTTGACGAAAGCCAATAAATGCAGCACGAATACTATATACAACTTATCTGAAATGACGGAGGGCTACGACAAGTTTTTCTAAAAACCTATTGTGTAATGAACTTGATATCGTTGCAGAATCAAATAATTTTAAAATGGAGTGCATTTTAGGCTTTTCTAGTTTTGCTAAAGGGGTCACTCCCGGTGAAGGGATCGTCGGCCCTTTCCTCATCGAATAAGGTGCAGAATATTTCACAAATATTACTATGTAAAGCAAGAACTATAGAAGCAATCAAAAGACAAACCAAGGGTTGTAGCATCTTCCAGTTATTGCTAAAGGGGTCACTCCCGGTAAAGGGATCCCGGCCCTTTGCTCATCGAATAAGGTGCAGGATGTTCTACAAGGAACACCGCGATGCAAAGCAAGAACTGTAGCTACCTGTTTTTGAAAATTCGATTCCACAACATCTTTTAGGTTTCTTTTTCTTTCATTAGTCACATTAATGAAGTCCCATCATTTAAGTCACCTAAACATCACAGATAAATACGACGTAACCTTATGCCATCCGTATTCGCCTCGATGTCCCCTCGTGCACCGTTAGGTTAGGTAACTAACGGCAGAGCGGGGCAGGGCTTGCGCGGGTGTAAAACATAAGTAACATCTATATAATATATCATATATACTATATACTGTATCTATCACAACATATCAAATGATCACATCACAGATATCGCAGCAGAAGAAACATATGAAACATTGGATATACTAGGACGTCCGTGTTTTATTTTGAGCCTCTATAAAACACGGATTCCACGGTCATGATGAATAGCCAAACCCACACCCCTAGACCCCTACGAGAGCGGCAAGCAACCCTACCAATTCTAGAGTTAGGAGACCCGGACTCGACTCCTCGAGTTGGTCTCCCACTGGACTCCAGAACCCGGTTACTTGTGCTCTCCTCCTTGGGTCTATCCTAGTGCGGAAAAGTAAATAATATATAAATGGTGACATCAACCTCATCCCGGAAGTGCCCCAATAAAAGAATATTATATACAAGTTTTTACATGAACGAAAATGAAAAAACACTCATCTCACATAAAAACCCCCGGCTATTCAAAACGCGACGATCCAATATAAAATATCCAGCAACACATAACATCACATGTCATCAACATAAGTAAATATACGCATCCCAATTGTCGTTGACATATAGCAACGAAACCGGCGATATCGCATATTACACTTATGGTCGCAGAAAAGAAAGTGTAAAACTACAACAGTTGGAATCCGCAACCTCCTTAGACATTGCATGCCGAACCAAATGAATTTCTTAGACATCGCATGCCTAACAATTATAAACCCCGCATTTTAGTCTCATTATCGAAAACTCTTTTCAATATCAAGTCGGGTAATTCAACAAGATTCCCGACAATCAGATCGAATGCTCGTCGCAAACTTTAGTAGACGGCCGCACCCCCGATGCCGTCGACGAAGTGCACTAAGGCGGAACACCGCTGCCGCAAGCACCCGAACGGATTCTTTTGGCGACGGGGTTCTCCTACAGTCACTTGATCGGGGCTATGGGGCATGGCTGTCTATTAAGTTTACCCGGCGAGTATCCGCGTACGCTACGTGATTGCGACGGATTTTTGATCACATCAAAATTCCGCGGCAACCGATCATGTGAGACTAAACTGCTATGTCTATAACATTCAAATTAGTTATCTCATAACTAGATGTGGATTCCAATTATTGTATCACATTCCAGATAAATAGACAATGTTAAACTTTCCGATCGAATAATCAAACACCCAAGTTTTCCCAATAGCTCAACACTTGAGGGGAGTTTAAAAACATCCATTTCATGCCACAGTACCAACGGTCCAACTGTAGAAGGGTCAAGCCAACGCCTCACATGTGGCACGCCGTACTGCCCCAAACCCTAATGTTCAAAAGGCAGTTCAAGACGGTCACATAATCGAGTTAAGGTTTGTTGTCTTCTAGAGGGTCCATTGCGTAACTTGAACGATTCAGACGTTCTCAAACAACGGAAAAATCCAACACTTGGAAATTTTCCGGGTCGGGAAAAAGTGAGTTATTGATATCCGGTCGAACTTTTTAACACGTTCTAAATTACCCGGAAAAACACATAGACGAAGTTAAACTTTCCGATCGAATCGACAAACTCCCAATACAACCCAGAAAACTCAACTCTTGAGTAAAAATTAAAATTACCCAGAAAATACAGGAACTATATAAGAACATTACTGTGCAAATAGTGGCCAAAGAAGCCAAGTAATAGCCGCGGAACCGCCGCGCGACCTGGGGTACGGCCGCGGTTCCGCGGCTCCTTTATGGAGTTAGGCCCACGTGTTGCACAGTAACTCCTAGAAAACCCTGCTGAATTTTTTGTGTATTTTTAATTTGGAAAAAACCACATTTTCAGAAAATGTCCAGAAAAGGGTATAGATTAGGGTTTCGGGGTTCGATCCGATTTCTAACTTCGTCTACACTTCGCCTAAAGCTCTAGCTAGGCTCTGATACCACTGTAGGGTTGCTAGGCACGCGCACAAGGGTCTACGAGGCATCAACCATGCACGATTAAAATTTTAGCCGTGCCGAACAACTCTAATACGGATCATTAAACTAGGGTTTAGGTGAAAACTTGCATGTAAACAACTTTAACACTAAGTGAAAGGGATTACAACCTTTGTAGATCCGGTCCTTCACTTCAATAGCTCCGTGTAGATGTCCCCTTCGCTGCGATTGTGAACTACGGACTCTAGAGAACATCCACAAGAAGAACGAACGTCCTTCCTTCGTTGACTTCGAGGCCGAAGATGATCTACGTCGGGGAGACACTAACTCAAGCTATTCCTTCACTAGGTCATGAACTTTGTGAAGAGAACACACTCTAGTACATGGCAAGTGGTAGAGGATGAACAAGTAGGAAGTGGGCTCACTTTAGAATTTATTTTCTCACATTTTTCCTCATGGCACCATTGGAGCTAGCAAGCTTTTCATGGAGCTTAATGAAGAAGAAGAAAAAAGAGAATAATATCCATCATATGAATTATTCTCCTCCATTATTTAACCATGGGTGAGTTAAGCTATCATGCTTAACTCATGTAGAGAATTGACCAAGGGTTTAGGTTAAGGGTTAGGTTAAAGAATATCAAGACAAATGACAAAAGAGTGGACTTTGTCAAAGCTTCTCCAAGCTTCTTCAAGCTTGATTACTTTGACCAAGTTCAACCCTTTTGTTAAAATGTTATGATAAAAGAATAACCCTAATCTTAAAACTAATCTTGGTACAAGTCACATACACCCATCTTTGATGTATCATCAAGTATGATACAAACATGTACACTTGCATATATCACATATAAACAATGTGCACAATCTTGTGAGAAAATAAATCTTAAGTGAGCTAATACTAGTTAATGTAATGTAATATATCAAATATATAATTATACATTAAATTATTAAATCAACTCTTGATTTAATAATCCGGCTATAACCGACTAATATCAAAAGTAACAACTTATCGAATCAACACTTGATCCGATAACCCGACTATATCGCATACAACCGATCAATGTCACATATCGCGAGAATAGAATACGGTATCTCATATCGTATCAATCTTGGTCCCGCACATATCACATATGCGCTCCTACTCCGTTTCGCTTGAGCCAGGAAACCCCTGTGTAGGACTCTAAAGACTCGTCAATACGCCGGCAGTAGGTGATGATCATATCAAACACCCACAAGCCGCAAGCGGTCTGCTAAACGTAACGGCCACCCGGGTATTGAGCGATCAGAAGATCAACAAGCAAGCCTGCTAGTACTCCTGCGAATCCAATCAGTAACACTACCGTACAGTCCGGTCTCGTCGTCTGATATGTCGCATATCTCGCCTAGGGGTAGTAAACGTCAGACCCCAATAGCTCGATAAGTCATGTCGATATGAGGTCTATAACAGTTCGAGAAACTACTGGTAACACTTAACAGTAAATCTCAGCAACCCTGGCCAGGGATTTCCGGTTATAGCCAATCGAACACAGCGCAACATCAACTCCCTATACCGGGAGAGACGAATCCCCTCCTATCGCTCATTGCTTCCATGTGATTCGGGACTGTACCCAAAAACCACCGTTTTGCACGCCCACTTGGACGTGGTAAGGTGGAAATCAAAGCACAGTGGGAATCATACAAGACTCTATGACGATCTCGGGTCTACTGACTAACCTGTACCAGTGTCACCAGAGAACTGCCATCTGACGTGAGGTATAATACCATCTGGGAGTTCTCGGCGAGTCCGTCCAGTGTACCCAATATCCACTGAGCACCCGTACACCATCCTTGATGTCAAACACCGATGGATATGGGATCATCCATCGCCCATCATATGGGTCAAGATGCGTATACGCTAGTCTACTCTGATGCATCGATGCCCTGTCTCGATACGCCTCGACTAGGAACAGTTATAGGATGTACTCGTCGACTACCATGGCCCCACTAGTACGATCTCATCATAGTCCCAGTAGTCGAGTACATATCCTAAGGGCTTTATCAACATGTAATAGAGACAATCAGAGTACATGTTAAGATAAAGTACAACCAGATAGCATACTATCATGTCGAGCAAGAAAGTCTTCCCTATATATGTCCCAGCATCCACTACAATATACATCGTATGTACAGTAATGGCCTCTAGGGCATACATATAACTAACAATGACTCCATACTCAGATAAAGACATAAGAAGAGAACTCGAAATGTGACCTAAACGACGATGCCACAAATCGGATGAAGCCAGGCCAGCATTTGTTTTATTCAAGGTAGGCAAATGAAGATACTCCAACTGATACAGTCCATTCACTATAAGACCCGCTCCAATTTTCTGACCGATACTCGAATCCTGCACAATACAAGGAGTGGTTGAGAAAGTAATGGTGCAACCAGAATCAGCAATCTAACCAACAGATAAAATATTCATTGCCAATTTAGGAACATGTAGTACAGATGAAAGAGTAAGATTTCCAGGAAAGTGGGTCGTATGATGTGAGGCACGAGCCATTAGCAATATGTATGTATGACATAGGAATAGTAAAGCAGTTCTTATGAAAGGATTTATCAAAAGTCATATGATATGAGACACCTGGGTCAAATATCTAAGAAATAGAAATACCAGAATTAGCAGTTGAGGCAGAGAAAGTAGAAGGTGCAGGAGTTCCATTGACACTAAGACTCTTTTGAACAATATTTGCAATTTCTGCTATCTGTGCGGGGAAGAATAAGCCATGCTGAAGACACAGCAGTAGATGCAGCTGGAGGGCGATTGCGATAATGAGCAGCTGAACGAGTTTAAGCATTCGTCAATTTGTACTTAAGCTGGAAGTACTAAGAGATATGATGTCAAGGTTTCTTGCAGTAGGTACAAACTCGTTCGGTACTGGTAGAAGGAGAAGGCAGTAATGGAACTGTGATGGGTCTGGCGGGTCTAATCTGTGCAACCAAAACAGTAGTCGATGGTGCAACAGATGAGGTCATATCATGAGAACTAGATGATCTCAACATCTAGAGGCGGGTCTCGTCGGAGATAAACTCGGCAACTACAGCCTCAAGCCTAGGCAAAGGAACACGATGAAGTATCTGATTGCGTGTTCCTTCTAACTCTGGTTGAAGACGCATAGCAAAGTGGTTCAAGTGCTGACAATCACGTTGCTTGTGAGCCACATCGTTGAATGTAGCTAGAATCTGAACCTCCATCAAATGTAATTCCTCCCAATAACCTGATAAGAGAGAGTGAAAATCCTGAATAGACTAATCTCCCTATCGTGCATCCTAAAAGGCTTTCGAGCATCTTGAAGGGCTTGATGCAGTTAGTACTCACGAGCGGCACCCGTCTAAACGAACATACGTCTAAGAGCAATCCACTACTGACAATAGATAGTCAGATGTCCAATAGACAGATGAATAGGAGTTACCACCGAGCGTACAATACATGTCATAATCTGCTGATTTTTCTGCATCCAATGATCAATAGTGAGAATATAGAGGCCTGAAGTGTCGGTGGAAGTGGTGGTGGAAGGAGTCTCAAGCGTAGGTGAGACGATGGTGGAAGGAGAACAAACTAGTGTGCCATCAATGTAGCCCCATAATACCAAGCTTGAAAATTGTACTGCATAGTAAGTGCCCATCTAATATAATCTACAGATTTCTTAAGAAGACTATCGATTTGGGGAAATAAATAAAGTCCACGCTTGTCCATACCTCAAATTAAAAAAAAAACAGCACCAAATTAGCTTGGAAAAAACTCAAATCAGCCTCAAAATTGAGCTCAGCTCAGTGATCGGCTCGGATAGGCTTGAGTCGGCACGGGTCGGCTCGGATCGGCTTAATTTGGCTAACTTCGGCTCATGTCGGCTTGCAATCCACTCACAAATCGGCTCGGTTTGGCTTGGTATAGTTAGATCAACTTAATGATTTTATCTCACACGAAAAATCAGACGAATCCTAGAGGACTTCGACGATGACTTGGGGTTAATCTCGAAGACTTCGACAGAGACAACAATGACGACGGTTGTTGATACGCCAAACTCGACCAAACCAGGTTGTTTTTCATACTATATAATAGTATGGAAAACTAAGTGATTTCTGGATGTTAAAATGATTTTTGAGTGCCAAAACCTAATTTTTGAGAAAATGAATGAAAAACATATTTTAAAATATTTTTCAAGAATTTTACCACGTAATTTAGGGTATTTTTATGAAAATCAGAGTAATAGTTCACCATGCGTTGGGTTACCTCACGCATGGAGAACTGTTACATTTTAAAAAACGCTAAAAAGATTTTTAAATGATTTTTAATAATTCTAGAAGGAATATCTGTCGAACAGTTCACCATGCATTGCCTTCCCCAATGCATGGACACTCGTAACAATAAAATACTATTTTAAAAAACAAATAAAACTGTTAAAATTGGATGAAAACTAATTTTCAAAGGTACAAGTCTCCATGCGTGGGATTCCCCAACGCACGAACACTTGCAACAATATTTTTAACAAGAAAATAATTTTTCCTACTTAAAAACTAATTTTCATATGGATCAGTTCTCCATGCGCTAAGTTACCCAAAGCATGGAGACCTATAACCAATTTCTCAGCTATTTTCAATAATTTTCTGCAACAAAATGTATGAAATTTGGGGATCAAGTGTCCATGCGCTAGGTTACCCAACGCATAGAGACCTAAACTACAAATTTCAGCGTTATCAACAGTATTTCCAACAAGTCTCGACGAGTTTTGTGGAACAGTTGTCCATGCGTGGCATCCCCCAGCGCATGGACACCTGTTCGACTAAATCAGCCTGAAACAGCTATATTTTACCTGATTTCACTCCATATACTATAAATAGGATCCCAAACCCTCTTATTTCTATTCATCTCAAAATCAAAAGCCCTTGAACTTATTTCAAAAGTCAGGGAATGGCTCCAAGGTTCTCAGCGCGCAGCAGCAAAGTTCTGGCGGGATCCAAAGGAGGCGCAACGTGACAGTCTTCTTCGAAATAGGATTCATCTTCCCTCTCTCTCTCTCTTTTAATCTCATCTTGCATCTAGGATAGTTAGTACCTTTTATTACGCATGTATAATCTTAGACCTATAGGGGTAGGGATAAATCATTTCCCCGGCCGTCAGGCTAGTAAGTTATTTATATCCATTCCTTAACTTTTTATGGGTCATTTACCTAGATCTTATACTACACTGTATAACCTCATTAAGCTTGCTTATTTTTGACACGGAAAATACCGACAAAGACTAAGGACTCCTTGAAGTGCAGGTGCTTGCAAGGAGAGTTACCGAACCATTCAAACATAATCTTTTGTACCAAAGGTTTTCCGGCGAACCTAAGGCAAAATCCGCAGGTGGCGATCGTGATCAAGAACAAATTAAAGAGAAGCGGACGCACCGTGAAGGGGCCCGGGGTCTTGAAACTTGATTCTTCGATATCCACATGGCGATCGCGATGGGACCGCTAAACGTTGTTGCTTTGTAGGTATAATTTCTTTTTTCCTTTCCTTTAAGCAAGATTAATTCAATTTCTTGTGTGTTTTGAAACTGCATGCTTACACCAACGCTAGATTAAGAAACTCCTTATTTAAGGATCAAAGTTTTGGGTCCCTATCTATTCCCGGTGAATAGGGGTTACCGATCGAGGTTTCAGACTTGGAAAGCTTACACTTATAGGGTAAGAGTAGCCTCCCTAGTGGTTGTAAGACTTGTCACGAAGCAGTTGTACGTACACCTAAGGTAGAAAATGAGAATGGATGTCATCACTAGCAGAACCGAAAACCTTAATTCACACACTGTGGACGTTCATGTGGCACATGATACTAATGAAATTTTCATGCAAGAAAGACCTTATTTCCTAAGGTATAATGAAATGAGTGAGGAAGTGTGTTTACATAGTAATGCACGTGAATATAAGTGCAACTTATGCAACAGATTGAGCTGTGTGATTTATAGAGCACGTAATTATAAGTGCTCAATTTGTGAGAGGGTCTCTAAGTTTCTAGAAGAGTTTGAAATGCAGGTTGACGGTTGCGTCTCCGCCGTTGAAACTAGAGGACAAAAGAAAGAAAGGTTGGCAAAAGTAAGTGCTTTCCTAACCCTACTTGAAAGGGGTGGTATTCAATCTCCATATAAGGACGCTCTAGTTTGCATGAATGATAGTGAACTCACGAATCCATTAAGGTAATGAAAAGGCTTCTTCTGAAAATCCAAAAGAGAATGAGAGCGATGTTGATGGTGACTTCGATCTCGATCACCTCATTCGAGATTAGCTGAATGATTTTATATTACAACAGTATCCCGACATCTCGTATGAGCTTAGGTGTCATTTGCGACGCACCTTTGCTAAGCAAGCTAGTTCGGATACCCAGGTTGGACCATCCTATAATGCACCTTACAATAGCACCCCATAAGAGTTCAACTTTAATTCTAGGGCAGCAAATGCAGATTTTGCAAAAGAACAACCCTCGAAGGCTCATGTTCCTTGAACTCAAGAACAAGCACATTCAAATGCGCCCAACACTTATTCTGTGGCGTCTGACCTTACCCAACTTGGGGCAAGATCAAATAATAATTATCTAACCCATGAAAATGCTCTAGATGTAATACAGGAACACGCGTGAACTAAGACATACAGGTACAAAACATTCAACGATTTCTGTAGGACCCCGGCTTTCATTTTGCCGATCGGCTTCAAGTACCCGCGCGAACCAGGATACAAAGGAGAGTCAGATCCGGATATTTGGCTGAGCACCTTTTGTGAAATGGCTAGACCTTATTACCCGAACAACGGTTTAGTCATTCACTTGTTTCAAAGGGCTATGGAAAGAAATGTGCTTAAATGGTTCTCGAGTATGGACTGTCACACGCTATCAACTATCGATGGTATAATGAACGCATTCTGCCTAAGATTTCGAGGACATTTCGATTACGTCCCCACGTTGGTTGATATCTCTGAAACCAAGATGAAGCCAAATGAAAATTTCATGATTTACATCACAAGATGGAGAGATGTGTATTCAAGGTCCTTCCTTGAAATTCCTAAAGGTCAAGCAGTGAACATGAACATCAACAATTCTGATGATAAGCTTTACTTCATGTTGTCCATTGTCAAATGTAACACCTATGAGAAGTTGTATGAAAAGGGTCCTAATCTACAGTGATTATTAAAGGATGAAGGCTCATCGATGATTATTACACCTCAAGGTATGGTTCACCAAGAAAAACTGTATCGAGGTAAGAAGAACGATAAAGGACCAACTGTAGAAGGAGTTCGAGGTTCGGTAGTGATGGATGTAGGTGCCCTCAAGGAAATTATTATAATTGTAGGAGTACTTATAAGGAAAGAACAGTCTTGCTCGAGATGATAATATGCTATCTGGTTTGTCTGTATCGCTCATGTGTATACGTTTTACTCGTTATCACGTATCGCTAATACATGATGATAAAGCCCATAAGATATTTTCTTGACTACCAGGATTATGATAGGGATCATACTAATGACGCCTGGATAGTCCATAAGCATATCCTTAAAAGTCTCTAGTCGTAGGAGTATCGAGACTGGGCATCAGTACTCCAGTTTAGACTAGTGTATATGTTTCCTGACCCGATTGGAGGGAGATTGCTGGTCCCACATCTATTGATGTTTGACATCGAGGATTGTATATAGGTGCTCATTGGAGAATGAGTTATGCTGGACGGACTCACCGAGAACTCCTAAATGGTATTATATCTATTGTCAGATAGCAGTTATTTGGTGACATGAGTACATGATATTCCCTTGACTCGAGATCGCCATAGTGTCTTGTGTGTATTCCTACTGTACTTTAATTACTATCCTACCACAGATTTAAAGAGTATGCAAACATATTTTAGTTGGGTACAGTCCTGAAGCACATGGAGACGGTGAGCATTCGAAGGGATTCGTCTCTCCCAGTATAGAGAGTTGATGCTGCGCTATACTTGGTTGACCATAACCAGAAGTCCTCGGCGCCGAGGCAGTTGAGATAAACTGATAAGTGTTATCGGTGGTATCTCAGGTGCTTATGAATTTGACATCGGCATAACTTGTTGGGTTATTCGGGGTCTAACAGTTTCCACTCTTCAGACCCGGTATGCGACACTTTTTGATGAAGAGACCGGACTGTACAGCGACTGTCACTGATAGGCTCTGATTGTGTTGAGTTTTCTTGTCGACCTTTCTTTTGATCAATACCTGGGTAGCTGTTACGTACAACTAGTGCCACTGAAGTGCTTATAGGTTAACCCGTGAAGGGATTGATCTGAAAGTGCTTCAGACAATCGGATATGATCCTAACGTACTGCCAATGTAGTGATTGAGTGTTTAGAGTCCCACACAGAGGTTTTTCCAGCTCAGGCAAAACGATGTAGTGTGCGTATGGAGATACATGCCGGAGTTCGATTAAATACGTGTATTTGACACATATATGTTAATCAGACGTTTTTAATACTAGTCGGTTTAGTTTTAAACCGGATTATTAAATCAAGTGGTGATTTAATAATGTAATATATATATATTGGATATATATTCTAGTATTATGTTCACATTATATTTCTCTCATTTACTATTTGTATTTGATACAAATACGGGTATATGTATACAATACATATACTTTGTGTATAAGATACACATTTAGATGTGTGTGTGAGTGTGTGTGTAAACATCTAGAATAGGACACCTCATTTTAGTTTTTTAGAAAGAGAAAAAGTAAATGAAATGAGGTGGAAAGAAGGAATGGTTGAGTGGTATGGGCTATTATTTTGTTTATTGAAAAATGGTTTTAAAAAATTGCATGGTTGATTTTTTCCGTAGCCATTCCTCTCATGACATTCTCTCTCCTCCTTCTCCTCGTCTTCCTTCATTCTCTTGAGATAAGGGAAATGATAAAAATAAAAGTGAAAAATATGGTGAGCTTGCTACATCACTTGATTTCATAAACTAGCAATGTATGAAATCAAGTTACTTCACTAGTTGCTTGCATTGGTGGAGTTGAAGCTTGATTTAGGGTTTTCTCGATGTGGATCATCTGCGATGAGGAGATTAGTTTGCACACTCAATCCGGAGGCAACGGAGTTTAGCTCAGATCTTTCACGATTAGGTGGACACACAACAAAAGTTGTAGCCCTGTAAACTCCACTCTTTTATTTTCCAGTTTTTGCAATTGATAATAAATGTTGATCTTGGTTGAGAATTGGTGCTATTGTCTTCATATTTTTTTGTTATTTGCTTCCACCGGGTCTACAAGTGTGGCGACCCAAGCATCGGTTCCTTCAAGTGGTATCAGAGCTACTAGGAAGTGCCGATCCATTGGGGGTTCTCACTGTGTGACAGTGTGGCGAAGCGCGAGCTCTTAACCCCAGGGTGTCCTGTACGGAGGGTCTGACAGGTTGTAGTCCATCACAAGGGGACATGCATAAAAAGTAGTTCTGAGGGACCAGTTAGTGCTACGGTGATCTCATAGGATGGGCTACGCTGTCTGACTAACATGGTATCAAATCCTATCATTTACTAACTATTGCATTTTATGGCCAAATGGTTTCCATAACCCATCCTTTTCATGAAATTGCTACTGTTTGAAAAGTGCCGCAAAATCAGCCCCATTTCTCGCTTAAATTCATACCCTGGAACTCTCGGTTCATACCGAGAGCCCTGTGAGGTATCGAGGGTGACCCCGGGGCTGTCCCCAGGGCCTTGGGTGGGCCCACCACACCCGAGACCACCATAAAATAATCTCGGTGTGTGGCTGGACAGAGAGCACCCAGTCGTGTGCTCGCTGTCTAGCAGCTAACCCATGGCCACAATTTTGTGGCCATGGGTTAGGAGGCTCACTTACAGCCCCTAGGGGGGCCCTGGGTCATGCCTAAGGACCCCTTTGGGGTATTGGGCACTTTTTGGGTCTTTCAGGATTCGAAATTTGCAAGAAATGAGAATTTTTTTGGCACCAGGCTGATCTTGATATTCGGTGTTTGGAATTTCAAGATCGGACTCGTGGGTTACGGAATACATTGGCCGCGGTTTCGAAGCGAGTCGATCAATGTGTTTAATCGATTCGGTTCAGACACATATTGGGATATGTATTGGTAAACGTCGACGAATTGATGTATGATCAAGTCGACGGGGTTACACATTGTGTGTATGCAATGTTGGTGTGTTTTGTTTTGTCCGAATTGTCGTAATGAATAGTCCCGCGTGTGAATGTTTGTAATGCAAAGTATTGTATTCATATTCATGTACTTTGTAATGCTAAATGTATATTCTTTATTGGTACGCGATCAAGTTGTGATCGACGTTACCGTTTGTATGTATATTTTTTTCGGGACGCGACCGGGTTGAGGCCGTCGTTGCCGTTGTATGTATATAATATAGGTTTTACCCAACGGAAAAGCGCTCGAGCCGCTAGATTCTAGAATGCGGTAGGTGGCCATCTCAAGGGGTTGAGAACGGGCCGCCTCGTTCTAAAATTGCCGGGTTGCTCGCCGTGCTTGTAGGGATATAGGATAGACCCGCGGAGGAGTGCTCAAGTTGTCGGGTTTTAGAAAGCGATGGATGGCTCCCTCATGGTATTGAGGCTTAGTTGCCTCATTTCTAGGATTGGCGGGTTGCTCGCCGCGCTTGTAGGGATCTTCGTTTGGCTTTGTACAGGCTATTCACGTGACCGGAGAATGTCGTGATCTTAGTTTGGCTTTGTACGGGCTATTCATGTGACTGGGGAATGTCGTGTTTCGTTTGCGGTTCAAACGAAAAGCGGGATTTCTAGAAAATCCGATTATTCCATTTCTGTGATGTTTACCGCATGCTTGTAATATGATTACTTACATGTGATGTGTATATATGTATATAGTGATATATATATGAGGTTAATGGAGGAAAAAGGCCATAGGAGGGAATTTCCTCTTATGGCGTCGAAAAAATACACCTTACCTCATTTTTTCCGACGATCGGCACACACCATCTTCATCGTTATCATCTAAGATGTGGGTACACCAAATTTCAAGTGATTCCATAACTTTTTCACCGTTGATTTAATGGGTTCAAAATTAACGGTTTACCGACAATAGAACTTTTTACATTGCTAAATCAACTGTGAAAAGGTTGTAGAATCACATGAAATTTAGTGTACCAACATCTTAGATGATAACGATGAAGATGGTGGATGCCGATCGTCGGAAAAAATGAAGGAGGGTGTATTTTTTCGACGCCATAGGAGAAAATTCCCTCCTATGGCATCTTTCCTCCATTATTCTATATGTATATATATATATATATATAAGCTTCTTCATATTTTGCATCCGCGGTAGCCCTGCGTCCGTCCTGCCGTAAGTTAAGTAACCTTACGGTGAAGTCCCGATACCCCGTCGAGAATGCGGATAGCATATAAATGCATTCTATTTTCTTTTCATAACATGTTTTTCTTGTGTGAGAAGATGCTAGATAATATTTGTTATTATGATGGGATTGCGTTAATTTAATTAGTGCAAAAGAAAACAAACCTAATACGTTGTAGGAACCAAACTTTCAAAAGAAATTATAACCGTATTCTTTTGCTTTGCATAGTGGTATTCAACTTGGAATATTCTACCCCCCATTCGATGAGGAAAGAGCCTTGATCCCTTCACAAGGAATTAGACTCTTGAGCAAAATTTTATGTTACTATAAACTTTCAAAACCACTCGGTTCCCTTAATTATTTCAAGTTCATTACGTTAAAGGTTTTCTTCAAAACCAGACGTATCCCTCTGTCATTTCAGAATGTAGAGTACTTAGTATTCGTGCTACGTTTGTTGATCTTTAGTCAAGGCATAGTTTATGGTAGCTAAGTGATGTATTCCTGCCTGTATGTGATGCGATTGGTTATGACAGTCGTATAAATTTGTTGATATTTAGTTAAGGGTTCGTATGGGTGGGTCTAAACCAATCATGAAATGATAGGTTGAACTAGACTAGGACTCTTAGATTTGTTTACCTTTAGTTAAGGTCCTAGAGTTCTTAGGGTAAAAATTATATCGGGAATATCAAGTGTTGAAACATGCAATGTGATTGCATACCTTATATGGAGTGGCGTAATTTGTTGATCATTAGTTAAGATTACCACGCCATGATAGTTTGGGTCCCGATTCCCACTACGAGTAATAGTTACTCCTGGGCGATTTTCACTTCATAATTAGTTAACCCATTAGGTATCTAGAAAGGTGTTTATAAGGTTATGCCTCCTAAGAAAAAAGGTTATTAAATTGGGTACGTGCGAAAGCACGGGGGACCTCTCTCGAAGTATTTGCACTCGCCTGTCTGACCGGTTAGCGAACTTGTGGGTATACATGATCCCGGCTAGTTCTCCTTTTAGGGTTTGAAGGAGGATTCGACTACACAGTAGGAGTCATCCTGATTAGATAAATTAATAAACCAATCTAATCTTATAAAAGCGCACGCTGAGTATTTCTTTTCTCTCTCTACTGGCAGCGACCATGACCGACCTTAAACTAAAACTCGTAAAACCAAGTTAACCGAACTTTTTTACAATCTTTGGCTTTAGAATGTCATGATTGCCCTAATTCACTACAAAGTCACATATGTCCTTGCCATTCCTACTTCCCTTTTCCTTCTCCAAAACCCTCCGTTTCATATACAGAGATCCATATTGCTTGGAAAGGCCATCTCATATAGTTATATACGAACTCGAAGAAATTGTTTCAGTCCGAAGATGGCCACTAGTTCTAGAGAAATTGAATTGTATAATTTTGTTGTCACTCCCCCTCACCTTCTCTCAAGTTGAGAGCTCCATGAATAAGGAGATTACACCAGTTACGTTTGTTAGATAGTCTTCTTCCAAAGGTTAGGATGGTGCTGAAAGGTAGGGAAGGAAGAAAACAAACAAGCATAAGTAAGGTGTACAGAACGTAAGATGTAGAGACATATAAAGGGGTTCAAGTGAGGAAAAGGAAATTGCAACTACTGTCATGAGCCTGGACAGTGGAAGAGGCATTATGAGGAATACCCTGCCAACCTCTCGAAACATTTTTTATGTTTTAATTTTCCTGTGTGGTTGTAATTGAAAACTGTTTCTTAGTTAACACCGACTTATGGGTATATGGATACCGGATTAGAATCCCACATCTGTAAAGCGTTACAGATGCTGAGAAGGAGTAGAGTATTGGGAAAGGGTGATTTGACCCTTAATGTCGGAAATCAGAGCAAATGTTACTATTGGGGAAAAGCACCTGGTTTTGCCTAGCAGCAAACTTTTGGTTTTGAATAACCGTTATGCACCAATTTTTGAAAAATAATATATCTATCTCTTTAATTGATAAAGCGGGATATAAATTTTGAAAATTATGCTCTAAACATTTACCTTCATCAATTGTTGATTGGGTAAGGTGCAGAGAATTACGGTATAGATATTCTTAACCAAAGTATAGTTTTCAACTAACAACACACGAAGTATGAATTAGTGTACTCATAGGACTAATACAAAGTGATGTATGTAGTCCGATGTCCTTATGGACAAGGGGTTGGTTCTCATACTTCATTTCGTTTACCTATGAGTTCTCTGGATTTAGACAAGCATTCTTGTTGAAATACAAATTCCAAAGATTTTGAGAAGTTCATAGAGTGGAATAAAGTAGAAAACCAGACGTTGGAAGTATCAAGATTTTTTGAAGTGATCGAAAATGTGGATACTTATGCTCGGTATTCCGTAGTTGTCTAATTGAGAATTTGATTCTCTCTCAGATTACTCCTCTATATATACCATAGTTTTATGGAGTATCAGAGAGGATGACTCGCACCCTATAAGATATGATGTGTCCTATGATGAGTATTGCTGAGTTGCATCTTTAATTTTAGGATTTGCACTGGAAACAGCTGCATACCAATTAAATATGGTTTCATCTAAATTAATGCATGAGATTCTATATGTGATATAGAATGAGTACATATCTTAAGGTTATTAAGATATGGAGTAATCTAGCTTATGCTGAAAGCAGAATTCGGACAAACTTAATGCATGTTTCGGTAATGAGCAGTTTGTGGGTTATCTTAAGCTTTTACAATGGTTCAACTTCTACCATTTTCAGGATCAAAATTTGTTTTGTTCTTGACTCGCCACTTTTTTTAGAAAAGGAATTTCTTACAAAAGAAATTAGTGGGAGTATGATAGAACTGGAACAGATTCCATAACCATAAATAGTTGCGGAAAATTTAGTAGAACCTGGAGATTCAATTGGACCCGACAAACCTTAGCCGCTCCACTGATCTAGTAGGTAACCTCAGCCACCTGAGAAGTACTACGGTTTTGTCCTTTACAGTGACTGGGAGGTTTTCATCATGGTGATGATGACCCTGCTAGTTATCAGCAAGGCGTAGGAAGTAGTGACCTCCGAATGATGGCTGGATGCAAGATATCCAAGTTAGACTCCACGCACTTCAAGAAATTATAAAATTTGTTGGATGCTCCTAAAGGGGTAAAACCCATTAGGAGCAAGTAGATATTTCAAGATCAGTGCAGATGGAAAGTTAGTAACCTAATAAGACTAGACTTGTAGTAAAATATTTTCATCAAATACCCATTGTGGATTGTGATGAAACTTTTACTTCAGTATATGTGCTGTTGTCCATTCGGATATAACTTGCCATTGCTGCTTTTCATGACTATGACATCTAGCAGGTGGATGACTATAACGTATTTCTAAATAGTGATTTAGAAGTGTACATGTATACGACTCTGCCAGAGAGTTATTATAGTCAGTGAGAGCAGCGGAAAGTGTGAAAGTTGCTTAAGTCTATTTATAGACTAAATCAGGCATCGCGAAGATGGATCATCTGTTTTAGTATTACGGCCAAAGTGTTTGACTTCATCAGAATGATAGATGAACCTAGTATTTGTAAGAAAAATTTAGGGAGTACTGTCATATTCTTCATATGATATGTGGATGGCATCCTTCTGATAGGAAGTGATGTTCTTTTGCTACAATTCGGTCAAACTGTAGTTGTCACGAATATTTCTCTATATAGAATTTGGATAATATATCTGGAGTTCTGGTGACTAGATCTATAGAGATAGATCTAGAAGAATTTAGGGAGTGTCCAAATCCGGGTACTATGACACCATTCTAAAGTGGTTTAGAATGGACGACTCCTAGAATAGTTGTTTACCCGCATGATATGAAGTCACCCTCTCTAAAGAGATGTCTTTCAAACTGATGAAGAGAGGGACTCGCATGAATGACATTCTACATGCTTCAGCAGTAGGGTCAATCATGCGATGTCAAGTACCAGACCAGATGTTGCTTATACGCTTATTGTAGTAAGCAGATATCAATCCAATTTTGGAGAAACAAAGGATGGCAGTGAAGAACATATGAGAATATTCTTAGAGTATAGTAATGGAAGCCTCCAACTGGAAACAGTTAGCTTCCAAGGTTACATGGTAGACAGAGTGTCTGTCGTGGGTGATAAGTTTACTCTCTTCTGAGGAGCGGTATATTGGAAAGGGTTCCAAGCAAAATACTGAGGTAGACATAGCGCTGGATGCTGATTATGACTCAGCAAATGATATAACCTAAGAAACTGTTTGGATAAATATGTTCATTTATGAACATGATCCTATCAGATATCCAAACAAAATTCTAAGGCAGGTATCGCTTGATTCGGGAAATAGTTGAGCTCCATGAGATTGAGATATAGAGAGATAAAGTTAGAAACATTGTAGTGTATCCACTCATTGAGGTTTTTTCTGAAACACGGTTTGCGAAACTATTAGTATATAAGTTGGGTATGCGATACCACATGAGATGTGGGTATGCGATACTGTAATAATTGGCCTTAAGTGCAAGTGGGAGATTGTTAGATATAGGTGCCCTCAAGGCAATTATTGTAATTGTGGGAGGACTTATACGAATAGAAAAGTCTTGCTCGATATGATAGTATGCTATCTGGTTTGTTTTTATCGTTCATATGTATACGTTTTACTCGTTATCACGCATCGCTAATACAGGATGATAAAGCCATAGGATCTTTGCTTGACTACCAGGATTATAATACGGATCAGACTAGTGAGGCCTGGATAATCCATAAGTACATCCTTAAAATTCCCTAGTCATAGGAGTATTGAGACTAGGCATCGGTACTCCAGTTTAGACTAGTGTATATGTTTCCTGACCCAGTTGGAGGGCGATAGCTGGTCCCATGGCTATTGGTGTTTGACATCAAGGATTGTATACAGGTGCTCATTGAAGAAAGAGTTACACTGGATGGACTCACCGAGAACTCCTAGATGATATTATACCTATTGTCAGATTGCAGTTCTTTGGTGACATGAGTACAGAGTAGTCCCATGACTTGAGATCGCCATAGTGTCATGCGTGTGTTCCCACTGTACTTTGATTACTACCCTACCATGGCTTTAAAGAGTCGTGCAAACAGATTTTAGTTGGGTACAGTCCCGAAGCACATGGAGGCTGTGAGCAGTCGAAAAGATTCATCTTTTCCGGTATAAGGAGTTGATGTCGCGCTGTGCTTAGTTGACCATAAAGAGAAATCCTTGGTGTCGAGGCAGTTGAGATAAACTGGTAATTGTTATTAGTTGTATCTCAGGTGGTTATGAGTTTGACATCAACACGACTTGTCGAGTTATTGGGGGTTTGACAGTTTCCATCCCATACCCGGTATGCGATACTCTTTGACGAAGAGACCGCACTGTACGGCGAATGTCACTGATAAGCTCTGATTGCGTTCGATTGAGTTTGCTTATTGACCTTTCTTTTGATCAATACTTGAGTAGCCATTACGTACAGCTAGTGCTACTGACGTGCTTGTGGGTTAACCCGTGAGGGGATTGATCTGAAAGTTTTTCAGATCAATCAGATATGATCCTAGACTACTGCCAGCATATTGATTGAGTATTCAGAGTCCCTTGCAGAGGTTTTTCCCGCTCAGGAGAAACAATGTAGTGTGAGTAAGGCAATACGTGCGGGAGTTCGATTAAATGCGTGTATTTAATACATATATTTGATACAAATACGGATATATGTATACCATACATATACTTTATGTATATGATACACATTTAGATGTTTGTGTGTGTGTAAACATCTAGAAGAGCACCTCAATTTAGTTTTTATAGAAAAAGAAAATGAAAATGAAATGAGGTGGAAAGAAGGAATGGGGAGAGGGATAGGCTATTTTTTTTTTATTGAAAAAAGGTTTTAAAAAATTGCATGGTTGATTTTTTCCTTATCCATTCCTCTCATGACATTCTCTTTCCTCCTCCTATTCTTCCTTCATTCTCGTGAGATAAAGGAAATGATAAAATGAGAGTGAAAAATATGGTGATCTTTCTACATCACTTGATTTCATAAACTAGCAAGGTATGAAATCAAGTTACTTCACTAGTTGCTTGCATTGGTGGAGTTAAAACTTGAGTTAGGGTTTCCTCGATGTGGATCATCTTCGGCAAGGAGATTGACTTGCAAGCTTGATCCGAAGGCGACGGAGTTTACCTCGAGTATTCCACGATTAGATGGACACGGTACAAAAGTTGTAGTCCCTGTAAACTCCAATCTTGTGTTTTCTAGTTTGTGCAACTGATAGTAAATGTTGAACTTGGTTAGGAATTGGTTTTATTGTCTTGATATTTTTTTGTTATTTGCTTCCGCCGGATCCACAAGTGTTGCGACCCTAGCACCTGTTCTTATAGGTTGTACAGCTGGAAATAGAATATCCCTTTCCCCAACCGAATTACACTTCCAACTACGCTCCTCAATGTCAAGCTTCTCAACCTCAAGCTCCTTAATATCAAGCTACTTAGCCAAAGAAAACCAATGCAGTTGCCACTCAATAATACCGAAACGTTGCACCGCCAAATCGAAAAAGAGGAGGGCCGAGAAGAACGAGTTATCCCTCATTGCCCGAATCATTTTCTGATGTGTTTCGAGTGTTTAATGCCAATAATGCTATCCATATACAACCACCAAGAGAATCCACAGCTATGAATGTCGACCTTAATCGATGGTGTCCATTCCACAGAATGCCGGGGCATACTATTGAAGAATGCTATACTGCTAGAGATGTCATTTACGATCTGCACAAGATGCAAGGAATTGAATGGGGGTGTCATCACCGCTGAAAAAGATAATGTAAGGAAAAAGGAAATGGGGGTTATCAAGAACCCTCTTCCTAATCATCAAAGAAACCTTACGCTGACTGCGCCACCGCCACAACCGTCTAATTGGGTGACATCCATTTCTCATTATTCGGCAAGAACTTTATACAAGAGAATCGAAATATGAAGAGAATATAGGATCGCTAGTACTCAAACCCAACAATACATCTCCAAGAAATTCATCAAATCCTATATGCATGATAGAAAGGGTTAAGGTTTGCACATACTTACCCGCTCAAATCATCACGAGATCCCTCGCCAATCGGTTATTCAAATGGCTTCTGCAAGAACCAACATTAAGATCTCTGATCCGTCATTTTAAACTCAAGGAGGGAGAATCCAAGGAAGATCTAGAAACGGCACCTGTCATAAGGACGAGTAGGATGTCAAACCGCATAGTGTCACAAGAAGAAGAAGAAGAGGACGAGAACAGATATGACGTCATCAAGCAGCTAGAGAAGACACCCGCTCGAATCTAAATCCTCCAAATTCTCAAAAATTCAAGAAAACATCAAACAGAACTCTTCAAAATTCTTAAGCAAGTACAAGTGTGTAGCGACATGACCCCGGATTATCTCGACAATGTAACTTTCATTGCATTTAGAGGAAACACTATTTCCTTCACCGATCAAGATCTTGCTCTGCCCGAAGACCGTGCTTCGGCCCTCTTTGTGGCAATAACTATTAATGAACACACTATTTCTGCGGCTCTTATTGATTTTAGCGCTTCTCTCAATGTCACATATCTAAGTTCAAGCTGCTCGAAATTAGCGATAACCTTGTTCAACCTTCATCAATGACTATCTCGGCATACGAGCAATCGCGAAGACCAATTTATGGTAAGCTGTCGATTACAGCCACTTTAGGACCCAAGTCAGTTCTCACCGATTTTGCCATTGTTGACGCCCCTTCGCAATTCGAACTCATCTTAGGGCGCAAATGAATGAATGATATGGATGCAGTCTCTTCTAATCATCATCAAGCAATTAGGTCGAACACGAAGGTAAAATAGTAATGGTGGTAGGCTTTCCATACATTATCTCTACTATCCAAGGTGAACAGGTGCTGCATGCTGATGAAAGCAATCCTTCGATACATCTAAATGAAGAGGAGGATATAAATAGCGAAGATGATGAGGACATAGACAAAGAATTCACCGAGTCCAATATAAAAAGAGAGTTTCCCTCTTGAATGCGTGTGAAAAAATGCGTGGCACAACACAACGCTGGAGAAGGAGTGAAGAAAGCCCTCATTGGGATCGTTTTATGCTCGAAACTGATAGCGGCTACAGTGAATATGATTTTTACTCTAATCCTGATGATGATCCTGAAATACAAGAACTTACTCTTAGAAACAAGAACGAAGAAGATCCTGGATCTAAGCGTCGTTGGAAGCTCAAAAGGCCTGATGAACCAGATTCCCCATGGAGGATGTTTATACCCAAAACTGACGATGAGTACTCATTAGAACACAATGATTGTTCTGACAAAGATACATCCTTCGAAGAACTACCAGTTGACCGCTTTGGACGTACATTCAAAAGCAAAAGAATCAAGAAAAAGAGAGCCTTCAAGGCTGCTGTCAAAGCTGCAAATGCAGGCTTAAAGCCACCTCCCCAAGAATCATCCACTCAAAAGCTTAAGGGAGAAAGACGAACCAAGAACCGTATTCTTAAGAAAGTCATGCCAGCTGAAGAAATTGATAGTTGGATTGCTCGAACCACCAAGTCTTTGCTAAGCGTCCGACCGAACTTCCTAACAGTGATGTTGACTGGCATAACTACGAAACTTAAACTTACGCCAAACATGATACCTCGCCTGAGATTGAGATGGGCTTTGAAACTCAATTTGAAAAGTACGAGGTAAATGATTTGGTTATTAAAAAAAATCTTTTTTCAAGAAAACGACAGCTCATACATCGTTAAAATGGTTCTCAATGGGAATAGTGATTGGTGTAATTTATTGCACATTTATATATCCGTATTTACCTCATTTTGTCTAGTTAATGCTACTCGAGATATGTTTTATGAATAAATGTAGATTATAGGGTCTCAAGTGCAAAAATATATAAAAGACGAACTTACGTGCATTGGATGTGAACAATTTAATGAAGAAACCAATATAAAGGTCGAGCCAACGAACTAAGCAGTTTGCCAAATAAATCAACTCAGGGAATCAAATTTGCAGACCAAACTTGGAGTCGTTTGGGCTCCAAAACACGGCGAATCGTGGCCCCAAGATGGCGAATCGCGATGCTTTGGTTGAGTCTGACTTTGATTTTTTGCGTGCTGCTGAAGGTTTTAAAAAGATTTCTTTATATCTCTTGTAATTGGTCAGAGAGCCTATAAATACTGCAATACTATTATTTTTTCTTTTTATCTTCTCTTTTGAGAGGATCAAAAGTTTGTAAGTTTATTTCTTTATTTTTGTAACGAATTTCCTTATTATTTTTTTTTCTTTTTCCATAAGTAGCTAAATTTCTATTTAGGGTTGAAATTATTCTTGTTCTATGATTGGTGTATACTCCATTGATCTATTCTTTTTCTATGTTCTTAATGAAGAATACTTTATAAGAAAAGATAGGTTCTTTTTATGCAATTCTGTTAAATTAGATAGATCGATGGGTGATTAACAACCATGAGGTTTATTTAGGGAAAGATCAAGTTGCCGATAAACTAGTTAATTCAATGATCAATTGATGGCCATGAAAGTTATCTGGAGAAGGTAAAGTTCGGATTTTAATTTTATTATTCATGTTCAATCTAGTTAATCTAGGGTTAGATTAGACTCCGCCGATAAAGAAAGGTAAGCCTTTGATTAACGACCATTGAGCTTAGTAAGTAGAAGGGAAAATCTAACTAAGTTTCTAGTTAATTAGAATTAAATCTTTGAGTTGATTGCTTACCTATTTGTTGATTGATAGGGTATTATCATGATTGTATGAATTATGCTTTTTAATAGATTGATAGTTTATTGCGTTGTATTTCTGCTTTATTCTTTTTAGAATTGATAAGTAATTACTTTAAAGAGGAAAATCTAGAAAAGGAAAGATATTATTTAAAACACCATGATTAGACAAGATGATTCTAAACCTTAGGTTGTTCTTCACCTTAAGAATCTCTTTTAATTTGCAATTTACTTTCTTATTATTATTGCTTTTTATTAGTATAATTCGTAAATCAAAATTTTAATATTTAATTCGTTTTAGACTAACTAGAATTCTCATCCTCCCTGTGGATCGACCCACAAGTGATACAATAGATTAACTGTGCACTTGCAGTAAACTTTAAGGCTAAGAAAATTACCATCAAGTTTTTGGCGCCATTGCCGGGTGTCACGTCCCGGAAAAGATATGTGACCGGCACTTGAATCACGTGAAGTCTATAGGATCCCACCGTAACCCAAGTAAGTCAAAAACCAGAATCTAAACCATTTTAGAAAATAATGGAGGTGTAGTTTTGAAATAAGGTTATAAATTGAAAACATGTTTGTTTATAAATAAATTTTGATTGAAAACAATTTCGCCATTTAAAAAGTCAAGTCTAAGTTCCGTAAGGTTAAACCAAGATTCCGAAAATATACGCCCTAAACTCCACATAGTCAAACCTTGACTCGAACAAAGGTTAAACCTAGCACTCTAATACCAACTTTATCATGACCCGGGAAAGGCATATGACTGGCACTTGAATCACGTGAAGTCTATAGGACCTCACCGTAACCCAAGTAAGCCAAAAACCAAAATATAAACCATTTTAGAAAATAATGGAGGTGTAGTTTTGAAAAACAGGTTATAAATTGAAATCAAGTTTGTTTATAAATAAATTTTGATTGAAAAAAATTTCTCCGATTAAAAATAAGGCAGCACTTTCTTTGTAAATTATGAATAAAACAAGCACAATAATATATAATAATAAAAGAATACCCAATAGAAGTAAGCTTCCACGCTCAACGGCGGAGCAACTACGTAGTTAATATACAACGCCCATGGCAAAGATCAACACAAGCAATAAAACAATAGGTATGTAAATAAACACTCAAGTCGACTCCAAACGATTCCGACACCCAAAAACAATACATATCTAAATCTCATCTCTAAGTCATGGATAATACAAATATATAAGTGGTTGATGGAGTTTTTAACTAGATCCAAGAATAATAATACATATACAAGAGGCGGTTACGATACAACCGATAACCCACCTACCAAAAGCAATCACCCAAAGGAAGAAGTGTGCCGGCAAGACGCTACGATCCGAGCGGTCGGTCCTGCAAGAAATTAAGGCACAATGGGGGTGAGTTGCCAACTCGTGAGTAAAAAAATATCGCAAGGTAGAAATCGGAATGCATAACGATCTACCTAGGTCATAAAATATAGTGCTATCATACTATAGACAACATATATCTACTGTATATGTACTATAAGTGCATCCCAATGGATCGTGTAAACATCTCATATATATAGCATACATCCATGTAAGCATATAAAGAAGCCGAAGATGTATGTAAGTAAATCGTTTCAAAATAACCGTATGATATGTATATCACGGCACAAGTTGCGGATGTTGATTTATAAAGCAATATATGCAATTATTTTTAAAGTATACGTCACGCCTTCTAAAAATGATTTAAAGAGGGTTTTTTTTTGAAAGATTCTTGTGTCATCAAAGACACGTGGAAAAATCGGGAGGCTGTAGCTCCTTTTAAAACCCTCTTTAATATACATCGATATATGAAAAATAGTATTTCAGATACTGTCTCTAGGACCAGTCTTGTTCAACTACACTATAGTATAAACCATTATAATCTGGGCAGGGCATCCATATTGATCCCTCACAATATCATAACATATCAATAAAGCGCATCATAATCGGATCACACAAATGGAAACACGTCACCAATAAAATCATCATAAAACCGTGCCAATCATCGAAACGTAACTCTCAGGTGTTTCCTTAGGCACCGTCCCTTGGATCAGTCCTCATCTCAATCTCAACATCGAACACCGGCCATATCCATCGTTTTCATGACTATCACCATTCGATATCCTCCAGATATCCGCCATGATCAGTCATGTATCCGTAATCGGCCTCGGCCCCTTCCTCGATTCCCGGATACCACCAAAACACCATCCACCCGATATTTGTATCATCTTTAGCGCCTTCTTCAAACTACCGGATATCATCAAAATCTCAAATACATGGAAAACTCAGGATAGTCGTATCACCATCATCAATATCAAGAGAAAAACGCCCTTTTGAAAACATACTCAATATTTTATAAATCATACCGCGACTTCTCAAAATCTATGAAAAACATCAAGTTCATAAGGACAAAATCCATAATTCATCTTTTCCACAATTGTCAATAATCATATATGAATATCCTTAGTAATGTTATTCATATATCGCAATAATCAAATATCATGCCTACTAGCATGGATAACTAACACGAACAAGCCTGGAAGTTTCTACTGTGTCATGGCAATATTAATGATGTGTAGTGTAGCATACTCGTCTGTGCTCATGCAACATGGCAATCATTAGTAATTGTGCAAGTGTTCTATAAAGTGTACTCGTACAGGAATAACTCTCGATTCCCATTGAAGTCATCAATATCATAATCGTCAATAATGCATCTTTCTTAGTTGACGATTAAGCGCACAGTTATACTAATCAATTGCATTTATATAAGATCTATATCAACATTATCAAGCGTAACAACTCTACAGTGTCATGGCAGTACCAATGATGTGTAGTGTAATATATGCATCCATGATTTGTGCAACATAGAAATCATCGGTTGTTGTTCAGTGTTCTATCAGCGTATAAATACAAGCATAGCAAACGCAACTAGCATACGAAGCTAGTTAGAGTTAAAGGTATAAACATAGCCTATATACTAAGTAATCGAAGTACGAGCGTAAAATAATCGTAACGTGAATAAGCATTAAACCTAGTTACTTCTACGTGCTATACGGCTATAGTTTAAAATAGAGCGAAACATTGTTTTGGAAATAAGGAAGCTGCGATGTATTTAAAATTGATATTCGTTTGAAGTTAGCAGCGCATCCTTGAAATTATCATTTAAAAGTTAGAAACGAATCGTTGGTTTTTAAAAGAGTATAACTCTAACAATCATAATATCCCAATCGGGATCTAGCAAGACTCTATGAGTCAAATAAATATTAGCCATATTCGGCAATCTACCTTCAACACCTCTAGTAGAGAATCCTCATCGTATTATGTACTTCAATATCCAAATAATATCGTACGAATCTATAGTCGCATACGCATATAACATTAATCATACACACACACACACATACATACACGTGTATATATATATATATATGTATTTATATATGTATATCTATACACTACTAGTTACGAACTATATACTAATTTAGTTAAAGACTAAGTTTTCTATCATAACACTATCTATAGCCTATGTATATAGTATAAGTATTCTAGTTAATTGTTTGCGGATGTGCTATACGCCATCTGTAAGCCGATGTCACGCACCCCGCGGTTCGCGGGGAGGCGGAATTTTCAAAAAAGATAAATATTTGACTATGCAACACCGGCTAAACTCCAAGATTTTTACTAAAGCCTTAACTAGCTAATCTATCTAAGAGGTTTAATTACTCGGTGAGATGGTTATACCTCCAAGATACGGTCCTTCGGGTCTTCTAGTGCTCCTCTCCATGGCACCTCGGTGATCGGACGACGAAAGCTCCATTGGCCTCCTTGCGTCAAAAGATGATCCACCGCGAGAGAATGTGCTCCAAACTCCAACCTCCAAATGAGGTAACTAGGGTAGATGGTTCGCTAATCCAGCTAGCCTAGAAGATGTAGAGAATGTTAAAGGATTGTAGTGTCTCACTAAACCCTATGGCTCACAACACATGTGAAGGATTAAGGTTTAGTCTTGAGGAAGAAGGAGATGGAGAAAACCTAGAGAGAGAATGAGGAGAACACAAATGAACAACCATCAAAAGCTAAGTGTGGAGAATGGCTAAGTATATGAGCTCAATTATTCAAGCATGCAATAAAACATAATAAAATAAAGCACCCATACTTGAATAGTGAGTCAAGACCAAATAAAATAATCCATGGCCATTCTCTACACCATGCCTCCAAAGTCTCCCCTATTTCCATCTCATTAAACCATTAAGAAAATGGATAAAACTAAATAATGAGGTGGCTCCTTCTAGAAGCATACCTTAACAAATTACAAGAATGCCCCTCACCGTTTATACATACCCGTATCCGTATTCCGAAAAATACGGATACACAGAGACAATAGCAATCCAATAATATAATACTATGATTCGGCTTAAACCAAAGCCCACTAGTATCGTCCACCCGATCAGCATCCGTATACAAGTACACGTATGTAATCGAAGCGCTGCTGTAAAACCATACAGCGTCTATATCAATTGCCCGAAGCAGGGAAACCTTCTGTGTGGGACTCTAAAGAATCGACAGTACGCTGGCAGTGGGTTTAACCATAAGTCCTTCAGCGGTACTAGCTGCATGTAACGGCTACCCAGGTATATGTCAATAAGAAGGACGATGAGAAAGCTCACCCGAACTCCTACTGAGCCTATCTTAGACAATCTCCGTACAGTCCGGTCTGTTCGTCTCAGATACTCGCATATCCGCTTTGGGGGATGGTAAACGTCAGACCCCTAACAACGTGATAAGTCGTGCCGGAGGAGAGCCCAATACACCATGAGAAACTACTGGAGCACCTTACCAGTATTTCTCGACTGCCCTGGCCCGGGACTTTGTGTAATGGCTTTCCGAAAACTGAGCGATATCAACCTCCAATACCGAGAGAGACGAATCCTATCTAATCGCTACTGTCTCCAAGTATTTCGGGACTACACCCAACTACTACCTGTTTGCATGACTCATTTGAGCATGGTAGGGTAGTAATCTAAGTGCAGTGGGAACACACTCGAGACGAAGTAACGATGGCAAGTCAACGGACTAAGCTGTACTCATGCCATCTGGAAACTGCTACCCGACGATAGGTATAATACCAACCAGCATTTCCCAACGAGTCATGTCCAGTGTAACTCATAACCTAATGAGCACCTGCATACCAACTTCAGTAGGCGTACTAATGGCCATGTGACAGACCATATCCCCTGCTGGGATGAGAAGCGTATACACTAGTCTACTCCGGAGTATCGATGCCCCATCTTGATAATCCAACGACTAAGGACCTCTATAAGGATGTGCTTATAGACTACCCAGCCCCCATAAGTGTGATTTCCATCACAACGCTGGTAGTCAAGAAAAGATCCTAAGGGCTCTACCAATATGTATAAGCGATATGCTAAAAGAAACACATGCATATATTGAGGTAGAATAAAACCAGGTACCATACTAACATTTTGAGCAAGACTGTTAATACAACTGTGAATATCCTAAGCTTCCAATATGTAATATACAATCCAGTATGATACAATAATGGCCTCTAGGGCATATATCACTAACAATCTCCCACTTGCACTAAGGCCATGTATTGGCATATCGCAGACCTGTTATCTCGATTAGCCGCTCGAACTGTGTATGAGAGATGGACTTTGTGAGTGGATCTGCAGTGTTGTTCTATTTTTCTACTCTCACACCTCGATCTCCCATTGATCAATGATCTCCCTGATCAGGTGGAACCGCCTCAGGATGTGTCTGGACTTCTGATAGGACCTTGGTTCCTTCGCCAAAGCTATTGCGCCGTTATTGTCACAATACAGCGGTATTGGATCAACAATGGATGGAACCACCTGAAGCTCTGTCATAAACTTCATGATCCAGACTACTTCCTTCGCGGCATCACAGGCAGCAATATACTCCGATTCTATAGTCGAGTCAGCAACGGTGTCCTTCTTAGAGCTCTTCCAAACAACCGCCCCTCCATTGAGGGTAAAGACATGACCCGACATGGACTTGGAGTCATCCTTGTCACTCTGGAAGATGGAGTCGGCGAAGGCCTTGATCTAGTTGTCTTCCCTGTCGTACACCAAGAACATCTCCTTGGTCCTTCTCAGGTACTTGAGAATGTTCTTCACTGCTATCCAGTGCTTCTCCCCTGGGTTTGACTGATACCAGCTTACAACGCTCAAGGAGTATGCTACATCTGGTCTGATACACAACATCGCATACATTATAGAGCCTACCGCTGAAGCGTAGGGTATAATAGACATGCGAGCCCTTTCCAAATCATTCTTGGGAGACATCTCTTTGGAGAGGGTGATTCCGTGACAAGCCAATAGATTAACGCGCTTAGAATCTTCCATACGGAATCGTTTCAGTATGGTGTCGATGTACCTTGACTATGAGAGTCCCAACATCCGTTTAGATCTGTCACGATTGATCTGGATCCCCAGAATGTAGAAGGCATCACACAGGTCCTTCTTAGAGAACCTTTGTGACAAGAATCCCTTGACTGATTGTAGCATAGGAATGTCATTTCCTATCAAGAGAATGTCATCCACATACAGGACGAGGAATACCACACTTCTCGCTACAATTTTACTATGTATGCATGGTTCATCTGGATTTTTGATAAAGTCAAATCCTTGACCGTCTCATCAAAACAGAAGTTCCAACTCTGCCATGCCTGCTTTAGCCTATAAATAGACTTAAGCAACTTGCACACTTTCCCGCTGCTCCCACTCTGAATGAAACCCTCTGGCTGATCCATATAGACGCACTCTTCCAAATTTCCATTGAGAAAAGCGGTCTTTACGTCCATCTGCCAGATCTCATATTCATGGAAGGCAGCAATGACAAGAAGGATCCGAATGGATTTGAGCATAGCCACCGGAGAAAAGGTTTCATCATAGTCCAAACCAGGTCTTTGATGAAAACCTTTTGCGACAAGTCTAGCCTTATAGGTTTCAACCTGTCCATCTACACCAATCTTCTTTCTGAAGATCCATTTGCAGCCTACGGGTATTACCCCTTCTGGAGCAATATCTAAAGTCCATACTTTGTTGGTGTACATGGACTCCATTTCGGTCCGCCTTGCATCCAGCCATTTTACCGAGTCTCTGCCCTGAATGGGTTGCTGGAAGCTAGTTGGCTCTTCATCGTCGATGATGCAATCCTTTCTATACCCATCTATGAGAAAACCGTAGTATCTCTCGGACGGATGAGACTGCCTACCAGTTCTGTGGAATGGCGCGGGGATGTCCGGTTCTTTCAAAACTTCCAGTTCTACCATGCTTTCGGTAATAGTTTGTGGTTCTGGAATTTCTTCCAATTCTATTGTGCTCCCACTTATCTGATTTTCTAAAAATTCAGTTTCCAAAAAGTGGGCATGCCGAGAAATAAAGACTTTTTGTTCCTCTGCGTAATAGAAAAGATACCTCCTGGAGTTCTTTGGGTATCCTACAAAATTACACAATACTGAGCGTGCCTCGAGCTTGTCTGTATACTGCTTTTTTACAAAAGCTGGACATCCCCATGTCTTAAGGTATTTAAGAGAGGGTTTCTTTCCACTCCACATCTGATATGATGTGGTAGGCAATGACTTAGTAGGAACCTTGTTCAAAAAATATGCAGCTAATTCTAGTGCATAGCCCCAGAAGGATCGCGGTAACTCAGCATTACTCATCATGGAACAAACCATATCCATTAGGGTTCTGTTCCGTCTTTTTGATACACCGTTGTGCTGAGGTGTGTATGGAGGAGTAAGCTATGAGAGAATTCCATTCTCTTTTAAGTAGCCCAGGAACTCGGCACTTAAGTATTCACCACCTCGATCAGATATCAGTGTCTTGATACTTTTGTCGGTTTGTTTTTCCACTTCATTCTTGTATTCTCGGAATTTCTCAAAGACCTCAGATTTATGTTTCATCAAGAATACATGTCCATACTTTGAGAAATCATCCGTAAAAGTAATGAAGTAGGAATAACCGCTTCTTGCATGTGTAGAGATTGGACCACACACGTCGTTGTGTATGAGTCCCAAGAGCTCTCTTGCTCTTACTCTGTGTCCAGTGAACGGAGTCTTTATCATCTTTCCTTTGAGACATGATTGACAAGTTGCATAGGACTGATATTCGAACGGATCCAAATATCCTTCCTTATGTAACTTCGTCAATCGTGTTTCATTGATATGACCCAGTCTACAATGCCATAAGAAAGCCTGATTTAATTCCGGAGACTTTCTTTTAAGTGTGTTCTCGACGTTGAAAACCTAAGCTTGATTTAATACGTATATGCCGTTATCTAATGTACCTGACCCAATCAAATTTTGATTTTGGTGGATGTGTACTATATCGCTTACAAATGTAAAATCATATCCTTCCTTAGAAAGTAAAGATACAGATATAATATTACAAGCCAGACTAGGTATATACAAACAGTTACGTAGAATCAATATCTGCCCACTTGTCAATCCTAGGTGATATTTCCCTACGGATTCAGCGTCCACGCTCATTCCGTTAGCAACTCTGAGAGTCATATCACCTTCTTTGATAACTCTACGGTTTCTCAAAGCCTGTAATGAATTATAGATATGAGATCCTGATCCGGTATCTAGTACCCAGGAAGTAGAGTTAATAGATAGACAGTTTTCAATTACAACCACACTCGAAACCGAAGCCACAACGTGCTTCGAATCCTGGCATCTGGCTTTCCAAGCCCTGTAGTCCTTCTGACAATGCTCTTTCCCGTGACTACAAATACATGCCTCCTTCCCTCCTACTAGCCCCGAAGCTTTTGCCCTGCCTTTCCCCTCTATCTTACTGACACCCCTTATCGGTTTGGTGGAGGCTTTCTTCTTCTCTCCCTTGGCTTTCGCCTTGGATCTAGAAGAGGAAGATTCCCTAATAAGCAAAGCGGGTGTATCCCTGGATTCTTTCAGGGTGCCCTCTGAGCACCTCAATAAGTTGAGGAGACTTAGAAGTGTGACATCCTTCCCTTGAATTTTGCAATTTAAGATAAACTGGGCGTAAGTCGATGATAGGGACTGTAGAATCAAGTCAATACACAACTCGTTCTCCAACGTAGTCCCATGGTCTGTGAGCTGATCAATATAGCTAATCATCGTAAGGACGTGGTCCCCTACAGATGACTCGATAGCCAACCTCGCTTGAAGCAATATCTTTGAGGTCTCATATCTTGCGATACGAGATTGCTCTCCATATAAAACTTTGGTATGGAGGAAGATGGAAGCTAAGTCCATCTTCTCGTGCTGCCTCTGGTGTTCACTATCCATTGAGGCAAACATGAGGCACTTGGCTCTCGCACAATCCTTTTCCCATGTCTGACGGATATCAACATCTGCGGCGGTGGAATCTGGACCAGGGACGGCGGGGGGTTTTGTAGTAAGGAGGTAGTCCAGCTTGTCATGGGTAAGTGTCATCTGGATATACCTTAGCCAATCAATATAGTTCAGCCCAGTCAATTTATTATCTAATAACCTATGTCCGGTCATTGTGGTCGCTGAAATTAGGAGAGAGAGAAGAAACACTTAGCATGATGCTCTTGCAAGTTTAGATTGGTTATTAGTTTATCTAAACAGGATGGCTCCCACTGTTTCCTCGAATCCTTCCTCAAACCATAAAAGAAGAATTAGTCAGGATTAATCTCACTTTTACAATACCTGCTTAACCTTTGAGCCAGGCTGGTGTCGGTACTTCGAGGGAGGTTTTCCAACGCTTTCGCGAAATTCCTTAATTACATAACCTCTTTTCCCTGGAGGCATAGCCCCGCTAACACCGTTCTAGACACCTACTTAGTTTATAGCATTGATCGTTTAGTGAAAAATCTCCGGAAGAGTAGCGCATACTCACAGTAGGATCAGGATCCAAATATCATTGTGTGATAAACTTGAAGGAAGCCTACCAATAATACCACACTCCAAATGGTATGCAACGCTAGCAAGTTTCAGTTTCCTTAGAAACTCCCGATATGGATTTTTGCCCCATGTTCTTATGACCTTGACGAAGGCCAAGAAATCATAAGTCACATGTCAGGTTCTACCCGTCATTATCCAGGTTAATTTGAACCCACTCGTACATACCCTTGACGAAGGCTAACAAAGTAGTACGACTGTCCCAAACCAACGCATCTATCTATGCTGCATATGAATACCCAGCAGCTACCAATCACTATGCCTTGGTGAAGGTCAAAATACATAGCTTGAATACTACTGAATATTCATATGAAATGACGGAGGGCTATGAATTGTTTTGGCGAAACCGTGAACGTAGTGAACTTGATGTAGTCGAAGGAACCATGATAGCTTTTCTAAAGGAGTGGTTTAAGCTCCGCATTTAAAATTTCTTTTTGAAGAAAACCGAGTGGTTTTGAAATTGTTCCAACGATTAAGCTTTGGTTTGTTTTATCTTTGCATTAATCAATATTAATGCGGTCCTATCATTTACAACCTATCATTGCTGCAAAAGAAACGAAAATACAACGTACTCTTATACCATCCGCATTCGCCACGAGGCCCTATCATGCACCGTTAGGTTACTTAACTACCGGCAGAGCGGGGGCTGGACTAGAGCGGGTGCAAAATATAAGCAATGCCTACTAGATATAATATATATAGCCATTCGTCTCACGCAATAATAGGCATTCCAGATCACAGATGAATATATTGGATATACTAGGAATTCCGCGTTTCGTTTAAGCCTGTAACGAAAGACGGATTCCACAGTTGTGATGAATATCCGAACCCTACCCCAGACCCCTACGAGTGTGGCAAACTACCCACTAAATTCCCGAAGTGAAGCAACCTCCCTCAGTAAAATGAGTAGGTCACTCGGCACTTCAAAGAACCCGGTAGTTTATGCACCCCACCTTGGGTCTATCCTAGGAGCAGAAAACAGTAAAAGAAATAATATACAACGGTGGTTACAACCTCAACCAGGATGTGCCCTGCAAAATAATATTACATCAATTTTATAAATTAAATGAATGAAAGAAAAGAAAACACTCTTCTCACATCCCACGGCTATTCATCAACGACTATCCAATACTCCATATACACAAACCATCAACACAGATCACAGATATGTGCAACCCCAACTAATCGACGTATAGCAATTAGCGGAGGTATACGAACACATATATCAAACACAGAAAACCGAATTAGCTAAAATACTTTGAATTTCGATCGATTAACCAAATTTGAGTCTACCCCATGTACAACACTACACACAAACAATCTGGGCAGAAACAAAATATTCCCAAATTCATAACTCCACAAAATAGAACAACAGGAAAAATTTCGACCGAGTCGGCCTCGACTCGGCCGCGGAACGGCGGCAGAATGGTATGTTTTGCCGCGGTTTCGCGGCGTTCTTGGCGATTCACGAGTCCAAGTTTCTTCTATGTTCTAAGAAAACCCTGCACGTATTTTGAAGGCCTCTGAAAAGATTTTTAGGCTAGTTTTGAAAAACGATAGAAACTATTGTTTTCGGACGTGATTTTAGGATTTTTCCGCGATCGAATTTCTAAAGACTTTACTAACTAGCTAGTTAAGGTTTTGTAGGCTCTGATACCACTGTAAGCCGATGTCGCGTACCCCGCGGTTCGCGGGGAGGCGGAATTTTCAAAAACGATAAATATTTGACTACGCAACATCGGCTAAACTCCAGGATCTTTACTAAAGCCTTAACTAGCTAATCTATCTAAGAGCTTTAACTACTCGGTGAGATGGTTATACCTCCAAGATACGGTCCTTCGGGTCTTCTAGTGCTCCTCTCCATGGCTCCTCGGTGATCGGATGACGAAAGCTCTATCGGCCTCCTTGCGTCAAAGATGATCCACCGCGAGAGAATGTGCTCCAAGTTCCAACCTCTAAATGAGGTAACTAGGGTAGATGGTTCGCAAATCCAACTAGCCTAGGATATGTAAAGAATGCTAAAGGATTGTAGTGTCTCACTAAACTCTATGGCTCACAACACATGTGAAGGATTAGGGTTTAGTCTTGAGGAAGAAGGAAATAGAGAAAACCTACAGAGAGAATGAGGAGAACACAAATGAACAACCATCAAAACCTAAGTGTGGAGAATGGCTACGTATATGAGCTCAATTATTCAAGCATGCAATAAAACATAATAGAATAAAGCACCCATGCTTGAATAGTGAGTGAAGACCAAATAAAATAATCCATGGCCATTCACTACACCATGCCTCCAAAGTCTCCCCCATTTCCACCTCATTAATCCATTATGAAAATGGATAAAACTAAATAATGAGGTGGCTCCTTCTAGAAGCATGCCTTGACAAATTACAAGAATGCCCCTCACCGTATATACATACCCGTATCCATATTCCGAAAAATATGGATATACAGAGACGATAACAATCCAATAATACAATACTAGGATCCGGCTTAAACCAAAGCCCACTAGTATCGTCCGCCCGATCAGCATCCATGCACAAGTACACGTATGTGATCGAAGCCCTGCTGTAAAACCATACAGCGTCTACATCAATTGCCCGAAGCAGGGAAACCCTCTGTGTGGGACTCTAAAGACATGACAGTACACTGGCAGTGGGTTTAACCACAAGTCGGTACTAGCTACACGTAATGGCTACCCAGGTATTATTCGATAATAAGGACGATAAGCAAGCTCACCCGAACTCCTACTGAGACTATCTGTGACAATCTCCGTACAGTCCGGTCTGTTCGTCTGATATACTCGCATATCCGTCTAGGGGGATGGTAAACGTCAGACCCCTAACAACGCGATAAGTCATGCCAGAGGAGCGCCCAATACACCATGAGAAACTACTGGAGTACCTTACCAATATTTCTCGACTGCCCTGGCTAGGGACTATGTGTAATGGCTTTCCAAACACTGCGCGATATCAACCCCCAATACCGGGAGAGACGAATCCTATCTAATCGCTACTGTCTCCAAGTATTTCGGGACTACACCCAACTACTACCTGTTTGCACGACTCATTTGAGCGTGGTAGGGTAGTAATCTAAGTGCGGTGGGAACACACTCGAGACGAAGTAACGATGGCAAGTCAACGGACTAAGCTGTAATCATGCCATCTAGAAACTGCTACCCGACGATAGGTATAATACCAACCAGCAGTTCCCGACGAGTCATGTCCAGTGTAACTCATAACTTAATGAGCACTTGCATACCAACTCCAGTACGGCGTACTAATGGCCATATGACAGACCATATCCCCTGCTGGGATGAGAAGCGTGTTAGTTATATGTATGCCCTAGAGGCCATTACTGTACATACGATGTATATTGTAATGGATGCTTGGACATATATAAGGAGGACTTTCTTGCTCGACATGATAGTATGCTATCTGGTTGTACTTTATCTTAACATGTACTCTGATTGTCTCTATGTTACATGTTGATAAAGCCCTTAGGATATGTACTCGACTACTGGGACTATGATGAGATCATACTAGTGGGGCCACGGTAGTCGACGAGTACATCCTATAGCTGTTTCTAGTCGAGGGTGTATCGAGACAGGGCATCGATACACCAGAGTAGACTAGCGTATACGCATCTTGACCCATATGATGGGCGATGGATGATCCCACATCCATCGGTGTTTGATATCAAGGATGGTGTACGGGTGCTCAGTGGAGACTGGGTACACTGGACGGACTCGCCGAGAACTCCCAGATGGTATTATACCTCACGTCAGATGGCAGTTCTCCGGTGACACTGGTACAGAGTAGTCTGTTGACCCGAGATCGTCATAGAGTCTTGTGTGATTCCCACTGTGCTTTGATTTCCATCATACCACGTCCAAAAGGGCGTGCAAAAAGGTGGCTTTTGGGTACAGTCCCGAATCATATGGAGGCAATGAGCGATAGGAGGGGATTCGTCTCTCCCGGTATAGGGAGTTAATGTTGCGCTGTGTCCGATTGGCTATAAATGGAAATCCCTGGCCTGGGTTGCTGAGATTTACTGGTAAGTGTTATCAGTAGTTTCTCAAACTGTTATAGACCTCATATCGACACGACTTATCGAGCTACTGGGGTATGACGTTTACCACCCCTAGGTGAGATATGCGACATATCAGACGACGAGACCGGACTGTACGGGAGTGTTATTGATTGGATTCACAGGAGAATGTACAGGCTTGCTTGTTGATCTTCTAAGCGCTCAATACCTGGGTAGCTGTTACATTTAGCTGACCGCTTGCAGCTTGTGGGTGTTTGATATGATCATCACCTACTGCCAGCGTATTGACGATTCTTTAGAGTCCTACACAGAGGTTTCTTGGCTCAGGCAAAACAGAGTAGGAGCACATATGTGATATGTGCAGGACCGAGGATAATGCGATATGTAATACTGTATTCTATTCGCACGATATTTGATATCAGCCGAGTCATCGGATCAAGTGTTGATTCGATGAATCGGTAAATGAGATATTAGTCGGTTATATGCGATATAGCCGGATTGTCGGATCAAGTGTTGATTCGATAATTTAATATATAATAATATATATGATATATTAAATTACATTAACTAATATTAGCTCACTAAAAGAATCTTTTTCTCACTCGGGTAATACATTGATATATATGCGATATATGTTAAATGTATTATGTTATTTTGTTACGATAAATATTATATATGTGATATATAATATTGTAACATGATATGATTACTAATGCAACATGTTTAGTGGAGTTTAAACATGATTAGGGTATGGATTAGGGTTAAGATTTCTAGTAGATTCTAGAAGCTTTTCTTTTGTCTTGAAAAAGATATTATGCTTGATATTTTCAAGTGACTAATTCTTAACCTAACCCAAACCCTATCCTTGGTTAATTCTCTACAAAGGTTTATTCAACCATGGTTGCATTATTCATCAAATCTTCTTTTCATTATTCATCACAAAAGGATTCTATGAATGATTCTTCTTCTTCTTCCTTCCTCTTTTCATGAAAAAGCTTTCTTGATTTGATTTTGTGATGAAAATTGAGTGAGAATAAGAAAACAAATGAGAGCAAAAATCCTACTTCATCATCCTCATCTATCCTTGCCCTTTAGATGAGAGTGTTCACTTCATTTAGTGAGTGTTAGCTTGTGTTAATGAAACTTCAAGGTAGATCATCTATGTTATCGAAGATCGGAAGCTAGCTTGTATCTTTCTCTTCGTGAAGCCTCTCGAGAGTCCGGAACACGATGATCGCAGCGAAGGGACCTCAACACGGAGCTTAAGAAGTGAAGGACCGGATCTACAAAGGTTGTAATCCCTTAGTGTTAAAGAGTTTAACATGCTTGTTTTCACCTAAACTCTAGTTTAAAGATCCGGCTTTGGGTTGTTCGGCACGGCTAAATTTTTAATCGGGTATGGTTGATACCTCGTAGACCCTTGTGAGCATGCCTAGCAACCCTACAGTGGTATCAGAGCCAAGATAGAGCTTTAGGCGAAGTCTAGATGAAGTTTAAACTCCGATCGAACCCCGAAACCCTAATTTGAACCCTTCTCTGGACATTTTCTGAAAATATAATTTTTTATGAATTAAAAATGCTCAGAAAATAGAGCAGGAAAAACTAAGAATTACTGTGAAGCATGGACCACTAATGCTTTTATATGACCGCGGAACCGCGGCCAAACGAAGGGTTTGGCGGCGGTTCCGCGGCCAAAATTATGACTTAGTCCCTCATATTTCATATATTTATTCTTAGGCCCTTTCTTGTCATTTTTTTCTGGGAATTTTTAATTCCACTCAAATGTTGAGTTTTCTGGGTTGTATTCGGGACTCGTTGATTCGATCGGATAATTTAACTTTGTTTAGTTTGTTACGGATAATTTTAGAAACTGTTAAAAAGTTCGAACGGATATCAATAACTCACTTTTTCCCCTGTCGGAAAATTTTCAAAAGTTGAATTTTTTCTCGTGTTTGAAACTTTCGTAAAGTCATGCAAGTAATGCGGTGGACCCTCTAGAAGACAACAAATCTCAACTCGATTATGTGACCGTCTTGAACTGCCTATAAACCTTTAGGGTTTGGGGTAGTACGGCGTGCCACATGTGAGGCGTTGGCTTGACCCTTCTACGGCTGGACCATTGGTACTGTGGCATGTGATGGATGTTTTTAAACTGATTTCAAGTGTTGAGATATATTGGGGAAAACTTGGGTGTTTGATTATTCGATCGGAATGTTTAACACTGTCTATTTATCTGGAATGTGATACAATATTTGGAATCCACATGTAGTTATGAGATAACTAATTTGAATGTTATAAACATAGAAGTTTAGTCTCAGATGATCGGTTGCCACGGAATTTTGATGTGATCAAAAGTCCGTCGCAATCATGTAGCGTACACGGATACTCGCCGGGTAAACTTAATAGATAGCCACGCCCCATAGCCCCGACCAAGTGACTGTAGGAGAACCCCGTCGCCAAAAGCATCCGTTCGGGTGCTCGCGGCAGCAGTGTTCTGCCTTAGTGCACTTCGTCGACGGCATCCGGGGGTGCGGCCGTCTACTAAAGTTTGCGATGAGCATTCGATCAGGATGTCGGGAATCTTGTTGAATTGCCCGACTTGATATTGAAAAATGTTTTCGATAATGAGACTAAAATGCGGGGTTTATAATTGTTAAGCATGCGATGTCTAAGGAATTCATTTGGTTCGGCATGCGATGTCTAAGGAGGTTGCGGATTCCAACTGTTGTAGTTATACACTTTCTATTCTGTGACCGTAAGCGTAGTATGTGGTGTATCGCCGGCTTCGTTGCTATACATCAACGACAATCGGGATACGCATACTTGCTTACGTTGATGATATGAGATATTTTGTGTTGCTGTGCTATGTTATATTGGATCGTCGCGTTCTGAATAGCCAGGGGTTTTATGTGAGATGAGAGTTTTTCTTTTTCATTCATGTAAAATTCATTTGTATGTAATATTCTTTTATTGGGGCACTTCCGGGCTGAGGATGATGTCACCATTGTATATTATTTACTTTTCCGCATTAGGTAGACCCAAGGCGGGGAGCACAAGTAACCGGGTTCTAGGGTCTAGTGGGAGACCATCTCGAGGAGTCGAGACCGGGTCTCCTAACCCTAGAATTGGCAGTGTTACTTGCCGCTCTCGTAGGGGTCTAGGGATGTGGGTTTGGCTATTCATCGCGACCGTGGAATCCGTGTTTTATACAGGCTCGTATTGAAAACACGGATATCCTAGTATATCCAATATTTCATATATGTTCTTCTGCTGCAATGTTCTGTGATGAGATCATATTACTGCCTGAGACGAATGTTTATATTATATATATGAGATATATGTTATATTGCAGATTTCGTTTCAAAAGTGATGCTTGTGAAGCATAATAAAATGGGACTTCATTAATGAGATTAATGAAACTAAAAGAAACCTAAAAATGTTGTAGAAACTTGTCTCAAAAACAGGTAGCTCTAGTTCTTGCTTTGCATAGCGGTGTTCCTTGTAGAACATCCCGCGCCTTATTCGATAAGGAAAGAGCCGAGATCCCTTCACCGGGAGTGACCTCTTTAGTGAAACTAGCAGATGCTACAAACTCGGTTTGCTTTTTGATTACTTCTATAGTTCTTACTTTGCACAGCGATATTTATGAAATATCCTGCACCTTATTCGATGAGGAAAGGGCCGACGATCCCTTCACCGGGAGTGACCCCTTTAGCAAAACTAGAAAAGCCTCAAAAACACTCCATTTAAAAATCACTCGATTCTACAACGATATCAAGTTCATTACGCAAAGGTTTTTCTTAAAAACCTGTCGTAGCCCTCCGTCATTTCAGATAAGTACTTCATAGTATTCGTGCTGCGTTTGTTGACCTTATCAAGGCGGAGTGTGCGGTAGCTATTTATGCTTATCTACATAAGCATATGATGCGATTGGATTAGGGTAGTCGTGCGACTTTGTTGACCTTGTCAAGGGTCGTGCGGGTGGGTTTAATTCAATCAGGAAATGACGGGTTGAACTTGACTTGCGGTCTATGGTTTGTTGACCTTGTCAAGGTCATAGATCGCTTGGGGTAAAATATTATTGGGAATTTCATGTGTTGAAATTTGCAATGAGATTGCATACCTTCTATGAGATAGTTGGATCCCGATACCCGCTGCGAGTAAGAGTTACTCCTGGGAGAGTTTTACACATTACAATTAGCCGATCAAGTAGGTGTCTAGAAAGGTGTTAACGGGGTTATGCCTCTGGGAAAACGAGGTTTACTTTAATTAGGTCCGTGCGAAAGCACGGGGAACCTCCCTCAAAGTACCGACACTGGCCTGGCTGAAAGATTGGCGAACTTGTAGGGTGTAATTAATCCCGGCTAGTCTTTCCTTTTAGGGTTTGAAGGAAGATTTAACTAAAACAGTGGGAGACATCCTGATTAGATATATTAGATAACCAATCTAATCTTGCAAGAGCATACGCTGAGTGTTTTCTTCTTTCTCTCTCCAGGTAGCGACCATATCACGCCTTAATCAAAATAATAATACGGATATATTGACCGAACCCGCTTATTATACTGAGCTGGGGAACGTTGGTTCTGCTCTAACTTATAATTGTTATAAGGCAGAGCAGGAAATTGGGGAATACCAGATTTCCCGTGCCACCCAAACGAAGAAAGTGCATGCTGATGCATCATCTTCGGGTGTGTTCATTACATAGAACTGTTTCTCAGTATCCTTTACGTCCTGGGTATTTGATACCGCATCAGGATCCCATATATGTATTTTATTACATGGGCTACAGATAGATAGAGAACTGAGAACGGGTAATAAGTTTCATGAGACAGAAAACGGTGCAAGTGTTGCAGCCAAGTTTGTTGGTCACTATCACCCTGTATTACCAGAATACATTGATTCTGAACGAATGTTATTAGATACCGAACCTGATATACAACATCATATCAGTCTCTTTATTAGTAAAGAAAGGATATAATTTTGTATTGGTGGATAATGTTTTGAACATTTCCTATATCAAGAGTTGATCGGTTCAGGCACGTTATCTAAAAGCATTGACGTTCTAAATCAAACTACAGTTCTTAGTATACAGAACACACACAAGAGGAAGAGTTCAGAAATGAACGGATCCTTCTTGAGGCATTGTAGACTAGGTCATATCAATGCGACCCGACTAGCTGAAGTTACATTAAGATGCATATTTAAATTTGTTTGAATTTACATCTTGTGAAACTTGTCGGTCATGTCACAAAGATAAGATGACCATAGCTCTGTTTATTGGAAACAGAGAAAGAGTTAGTGAACTCTTGGGATTGATACATGCTGATGTATGAAGGTCTCCTGTCTACACATGCCAAAACCGGTTCTTTGTACTTCATTCCATTCTCTGATGATCTCTCAAGATTCAGACATATGTTCCTGTTGAGACACAAGTCCGAACCTTTTGAGATATTCACAGAATATGAGTTAGAAGTAGAGAACCAAAAACCGGGTATAAGTATTATGTCCTTTGATGAGATCAGGGAGGAGAATACTTGAGCACGGAGATTCCTGGACTATTCTAAAGGAGAATGAGATTCTCTCTCAGCATTACTCCTCTGTATACACCATAGCACGATGGTATATCGGGGCGGAGCAATAGCACCCTATATGATATGGTGTGCTCTATGATGAGTACTACTGAGTTTCCTATTTCCTTTTGGGAGTTATGCACTTGAGAAGCTGCATACCTATTGAATAGGGTTCAAATCAAATCAGTTGCCTACCACTTCATATGTGATATGGAAAGGGAAGAGCCCATATCTTAAGTTTGTTAAGATTTGGGGTTGTCCGGCCTATGTCTAAAAGCAAAATACGGACAAGCTCGAGGCAAGGTCAGCTCTATAAAACTGGAAGTAGTTCCAGCTATACAAACTGCAGCTGATGATTTGGTAGAACCAAAGGATTCAGTAGTTTCCAACGAACCTCAGCCTCTCCGCCGATCTAGTAGGGTTCTTCACCCACCAGAGAGATACTTCGGTTTCTCTATGACAGTGGGAGCGAGGATTGCATCATGAGATGATGACTCAACTAGTTTTGAGCTGGCCATCAGGAGTGAGACTCTGTAAGAATGGCTGGATGCTTAGCGATCTGAGATGGAATCCTTATACACCAACAAAGTATGGACTTTGGTTGCTTTAACTGAAGGGTTAAATCCCCATCAGGAACAAGTATATCTTGAGAAGAATACTTGGTGTACATGGAAAAGTTCAGACTTTCAAAGCTATGCTTAAGTCCATCTAGATCCTACTTGCCATGGCTACATACCATGACTACGATATCTGGTGGTTGGGTGTCATGACTGCTTTTCTAAATGATGTTTTAGAAGAGAGCGTCTATAAGTACACAGCCAGAGGGCTTCGTAGACAGTGGGAGCAGCGGAAACGTGAGCAAGATGCTTTATAGGATAAAGCAGGCATCGCGGAGTTCGAACGTCTGTTTTGATGTGGTAGTCAAAGAGTTTGACTTCATCAAAATGGTAGATAAACCTTGTATATACAAAAAGGTAGTAGAGAGTATGGTGGTGATCCTCGTAGAGTACATCGATGACATATTCTTGATAGGGAAGGAGTTTCCTATGCTACGCTCGGTCAATCTCCGCTTATCACAAAGGTTCTCCATATAGGATCAAAGTGATACCTCCTAAATCCTGGTTTTTGGATCTATGAGATAGATCTAATTGGATGTTAGGATACTCACTAGTTGTAGTGAGATGGTATCAATCGATCCTGGGGAGAATCACTGGAAAGGTTCCAGGGTGATAAGGACGACTAAATGTCAGTCGCAGGCATTGTCTTTACCCTTAGTGGAGGGACGGTATGTTGGAAGAGTTCAAAGCTAGATACCGTGACATACTAGACGATTAAAGGCAAGATACATCGTTACCAAGGAAGCTACCAAAGAGGCAGTCTGGATATATAAGTTCATAAGATGAACTTTGTTCCTACCATTGTGTGACAATGGAGTTGTGGCTTTTGCCAAGGAACCCTCGTCCCATCAGAAATCCAGATATAATTCTTAGGCAGTATCACCTGATCATGGAGATGGTTGATCTCCAAGGTGATCGAGGTTAGGAGAGTGGACACAGAGGACAACAGCGCGGATCCACTCACAAAGGCATTTTTCCCAGTAGAGACTTTTATAGGTTGGTTGAGTATGAGATATGTTCACACCATAATATTGCATTATTATATTCCCCATTCTTATTCTTTTTATAAATAAACAGGTACTTTTGACGCATGTCTGCTACATGTTACAGGTCACAGGTTCTTGGAGCAAATACAGTGAAAAAGACACAAAACGACTGAAAAAGGGACTTTTGACCAACAAATAGAAGGATCCTAGTCAAGCCTAGACAAAGAACAGTGCAAGGTCCAAAATGTTAAGACAAACGGTTAAAAGATCGCTACAAGTTTTTCACTGAAAGATCTGGAACTAATATAGAAGCCCAAATTGTAAAAGAACCAAAGAAACAGAAGACAAAAGGACCAATAACAAAACCCTAAAAATTCAGCATGTGATCTGACCAAAGGGCCGCGGAACCGCGGCCCAAGCCAACATTTGCCGCGGTTCCGCGGCCATTCAGTGCCCGTGTCGGTGCAAAATTTCTGGGTCGGTGCGTCGGTGCGAGAGTTGGGATTTTCCGTGGGCAAATATGTAATTGCACATGTGCGAGAGTCTGTAACCCTAATTTTCATGTTTTCCTATAAATTGTAATCTCAGATCTGTAAAACTGATGCCTCTTTTCAATAAAAAATTTCAGATCTGTTCTGTATTCTCGCTTGGAGGGAGCCATCAAATTAGTAAGTAATTTTATTTTTTGTGCTTTTAATTCTCTTTTAATTAGTATGTTTTATCATCCCCTAATGAGCGAGTAATCTCCTCGCTTGTTAGGGTTAGCCTTAGGGAAAGGTTTGAGAGATGAGATCTCTCACCCCTTTCATGCCATCCACACCTAAGAGTTAGAACTCCATGCATGCACGCACAACCGCTCCCTACGGCATCCTACCCCTCGAGGTAACGATGAACCATAGTATAAAGGGCCAGTTGCGTGCGTTTTCCATGAAGGTTAGGGTAATTATCGATAAAGGAAGGATACGAATCTAGAGGAAGAAACATCTTCCCAAAATATTCTTATCCACTTTATGGATAATTACTGTAACATCTAATAGATCAATAATAAGGCATTGAAAGCGGTGAGGAAACATTTAATCTCCAAACTTCCCCTAAACCTAACCCTAGCGAGACTTTAAATTAGATTAACTTAGTTTATTAATAGATCTAGATTTTAGATTTAATCAATCCAAACAACATTTAGAATCAACTCGTAAAAACACAAATAAGAAAATTACCCATCTCTGTGGATCGACCCGTACTCACCGGCTAGCTGCAAAGCGACGCCGTTTCTGATTACGGTAAATACAAATTTTTGGACTAATCAAATGACGCCGTTGCCGGGGATGGCGTAAAAATTCTTTTGTGTAATTTCGGGTTGATATAAATTTTAAAAAATTATAAAAATATGAAGAAAAAAAATATAAAAAATTATCAATTTTGATCTGTTTGAAGGGTGTATCTTTTGAATCTTGCAGGAATAGCGAGGATTCTAGGATCTGGAAATTTACAGAGAGGAAAACAGAAAAGTGTACATCAGAACAGAGGAGGATTGGGACAAAGGAGCAGTACAAATTTTTTCAGGAGCTGATCCCATCAACAGAGCGCGAAACCGCGGCCAATTGGGGCTTAAAGCCGCGGAACCGCGGTGGTTTAACCTCCTCTCTGCGTGGAAATTGCATGGTTTGATCTCTTGCTCTCTCCTCTGCAACCTATCATATATCTCTCTATAAAAAAATTCTGCAGGAATTCTTTGCGCTAAAAATCTTCTCTCCCCTTCTAAATAACAGATTTTCTGCAGGTTTCTTTGCGCCGCGCTAAAAATTGATTGCAAGTGAATTTTATTGTTTTGCATAATTTAATCGGACTTTAAGGGGCTAATTGACCAAACTCAGATTGGGTGGGGATTTCATCACCCTTCCCAGGACCCCAGAAATCACCTTTAAGTATTTTGCATCGACCACAATTAATTAAAAAATACTAGACTCAGACCTAAGGACATCGAGCTCAATAGGAAAAGGACTAGTATAAGCATCGACCGTTTATCCTAACTGACTTTGCGGTGTCTAGGCTAGTGGTTTTTGATTAGGCCAACTACTGCGGTTCCTTCCCACTTACCTGGCCGCAGTGCCGGTGAAGAGGCGGTTTGAGGTCCTATTTCTAGCCCTAGTTAGGAGCTGTCTAGCGGACCTAGGTGACCCTAGATCTAGGCCTGATTGTGCATGTGTGGTTGATACATTTGTGTCACGAGTCCCTTTTCAAAAACTTCTTTGCAAAACTCTCACATAAACATAAAAATAAAAAAAAAATCTTTTCAAAACTTGCAACTTGTCGCTAAGAAAACTTGCAACTCACTTCCACCACTTCCCTCCATTGACGTTATCTTACCTCCACATTCTTTTTTTTTCCTGACTACACTACCCCTTTTAGTGTATGTCACTTTGGACTAGGGATACTAACGCCCGATTAGTCCGTGTTTCATTGGTACCGACCGACGAACCTTTCGACATCGAAGTCGAAATTCCCTCCATTTCCTTACCTCCACCTACAAATTCTTCTTTCGAAGGTATGTCGGGACACGACCCCAACGATACCTTACCGACGGGAATGATTCCACCTCCGTTAGGTGCGAATAACCCTAATCTTCCGCCTGTTGTAGCGCCCGTACGAGTTGCGCTCCAGGATCTCTTTTACCCCGTCCGCACTTCTTTACCTACTTGTCTTTCACCCCCACCGGCAAATGGGGACAACTTTGAAATAAAACTACATTTCATCAATATGCTGCCAAAATTTCATGGTTTGGAATCCGAAGATGCATATATCTTTATCAATAAATTCCAAAACGTTTGCGCTATGATGAAAACGACCCAATTAAGTGATGACGCTATAAGACTAAGGGTCATTCCTTTTACCTTATGTGACCTAGCCGAGAAGTGGCTATCTAGCACCGCATCACATTCCATTAGAAATTGGGACGAGTTTGTGAGAGATTTTCTGAAAAAGTTCTATCCTCATCACAAAACTGCTAGAATCCGTAACGAGATTATACAATTTTCACAGCTTCCTTCCGAACCATTTTGGAAGTGCTTCGAGAGATTTAAAGACCTACTCGTTCAATGCCCTCATCATGGGATCGAAAGTTGGCAACTTTGCCAAACATTATACGAGGGATTGAACTCGGCAACGAAGCAGTTGCTAGAAACCATATGTCAAAGTCATTTTCTCTCCAAGTCTAGCGACGAAGCGTGGCAGTTTCTTGAGGATCTTAGTGAGCAAACAATTCAGTGGGAAAGTACCAAGACCATATCATCTTCTTCTGTTGGTCAATCTAGGGCAGGCATACATCAAGTAGATATGTCGATTGCTATGAAGGCCGAGATGGCCGCACTTATGAAAAAGCTAGAAGCCATTGAGACCAAAATCTCATCGTCTTCTCCTGCCCATGCTTTACCCACACGAACTGTTTGTGCTTGTTGTTCGAATCCATCACATCTAACCGAAGAGTGTCCTTATAATGCACCTATTCAAGGACAAGATCAAGTCAATGCTGCATTTCAGCAACGACAAAGAAACGATCCGTACTCTTCAACATACAATCAGGGGTGGAGGAGTCACCCAAATTTCGCTTGGAACCAAAATCAACAAGTCCAAGGAAATAACAATTTTCAAAGACCACCTCCTCCACAACAACAACAAGCACCTTCGCAAACTCAAAACCAGCAACCTTTCCAACAACAACCTTATACAAATCAAACGAACAATTTGGTTCAACCAAATGATGATAAGGTTATCTCGCTAGAAAAAAGTCTAGATGCATTTCTCAAGCAATCTACAGAATCCGCAGCAAGAATAGAAAATTATGTTCAATATTTGATGCATAACAATGCCTCACACGATCAAAGTATCAAATCTATTGAGGCACAAATTGCACAATTAACTGCTGCGTTGAGCGAGAGAGAAAAGGAAAAGCTTCCATCTCAACCATTGCCAAATCCCGGTGACACACAAAACGCATATCACAATCACAATGTAAATGCGGTGACCACGTTGAGATCCGGAAGAGTGTTGCAGAATAATGTGGAAACTAGTGATGACATCCCCGCCGGTGGTTCTTCTTCTTCTTCTTCTTTTTCTCCATCGTCATCTTCCCCTTCTTCATTTTCTTCACTTTCTTCTTCACCTTTTTCTTTAGAGCCTATTCTCCACCCTTCACATGGCTCTACTTCTTCTAGCTCGAACGGACCCATTTCTCACAACATGAACACATCTCCGGGATCCGTTCCTACTCCACATTCTACTCCACAGATATTTGACTCAACGAATTTTCAAAATGCTCCATTTCCAAACAGGTTGAGTCCTAATAAACCAACTGCACAAGTGGAGAAGATTGTGGAGATATTTAAGCAGGTTAGCATAAATATACCTCTCTTGGATGCAATCCAACAAGTCCCTTCATACGCAAAAATCTTAAAGGGCTTATGCACCTCGAAGAGAAAGGCATCTCAAGTACCCAAGAAAGTGTTAGTGGCTAGTGCAGTGAGCAATGCTATTAACCACCATCAAACCTTACCCCAAAAACGAAAGGACCCCGGCTGTCCTACGATTTCAATCACAATTGGGGATAAGAAAATTAATCGAGCACTTTTAGATCATGGGTCTAGTGTTAACCTGATTCCCTACTCCGTGTACGAACAATTAGGGGTTGGAGAGTTGAAACCCACTCGTTGTACTCTTCAAATGGCTGATCGATCAATCACCCATCCAAGGGGTCAGCTAGAGGATGTGTTGATCAAAGTTAGGGAGTTCATATTCCCTGTTGATTTTATTGTTATGGATACACAACCTGTTACTAACCCATAGAACCAAATTCCGGTGATCCTCGGTCGACCATTTTTGGCCACTTCCAATGCTATAATAAACTGTCGCAATGGCTCCATGACTCTATCCTTTGGGAAGATGTCTAGTGAGTTCAATATTTATAAGATGGGAAATCTGCCCCCCGTGCTTAAAACTAGTACACGAGAAGTTTGCTCTGTTCACGAAATCACGCAGGAGGACTGCGAGCTTGAAAGATTTTTATTTGATGAAGACAGTTTTGACGCCACTAGTGCGTCCCTCCTTGAGCCTACCACCGTTGACACAACCGATATGGATTATGAATGTTTCACTTTTTCGGATGATGACGACTCACAGCCCGAATATGAGTCTTTTGAATTTGTGGATGAGATAGTTGAACCATCCAAATCGGTTGTTTGCAGTGATTTCGAACCTGTGTTGGAGTCTTTTGAGTTCGAGGTAGATTCCGCAATGATTCTTTCGCCTCCGAAACTCGAACTCATGTCCTTACCGCCTCACCTTAAATATGCTTACATAGGTGAAAATGATACCTTTCCCATTATAATATCAGCTTCTCTAGCCCTTGAGCAAGAGAGCGCCCTTTTGATGGTCTTACAAGATAGGCGGCAAGTTTTCGATTGGACTATGGCGGACATCAAGGAGATCAGTTCCCTTATAATTGAATATCATATGAAATTGATGGATGATGCCACATCAATAGAGGACCCACAGGAACATTTTAGGGATATTGTGGTTAGTCAACCTCATTTTTTAGAAGTTGAACCACCCCCATTTCTTTTAATCTACGAGAATACCAACATTCCACTGATTGCTGATCATTCACATTCTCGTTTTGATTCATCACCACCTCCTGTATATTCACCTCCACACCTTCCATACCACCACTTCTATCTTCCCCAATTCTTTTTGGACCGCCACAACTTATTCTTCCACCAACCAATACTCTTTACTGATAAATTTTTCAACTGGTTGGTGTTGACTTTTGGTCTATGCAAGGTTTGGCAGTAATGTCTAACATAGTTTAAATGAAGTTTGGGGGAGGGCCTTTCTGTATATATTTTTGTTTTTCTTAATAATAATAAAAAAAATTATAAATAAATAAACAGGGAAGTGCCGGTATTTTGACCCTCTTGGTTTAGCATGACAGTGAGGACACTGTCAAGTTCAAGTTTGGGGGTATGCTCGGTACGTCTTTTTCCTTCGCATTCATTTGTACATATTTTTGCATTTGCATATTTATTTGAAAACCCATAAAAATTTGAAAATTTTCAAAAATTATAAAAATTATTGTATTCAATTTTGGCTTATTTGACTTGAGTTTGATGAATAGGTTAACTAGCTAGGAACAACTAGATCTTAGACTTAGTAAATTAAAAACCCTAAAAATAACATTTCTTAAAGTTTAACGGTAGAAAGTATATACCTTGTAGTTTATTTAGAAATAGGCAAATTTTGGGTTCACTTCTTGGACTAAGTCAAAACAAGGGAAGAGTATTGATATTCTTATTAGAGTATAAGTTTGAAAAATAGTTCCTAGCTTAAGTCTAGATTCTGAAAATGTATACCCTACAACTTGCACAATCACGCACCTTGAAACTTGGAATAGTAGAAGAGACCTTGAAATGCTCTTGTCTAAAAGTCCTTAGTATAATGAAAATAAAGAGAAAAAAAGTGAATAAAGAAAAAAAAAATGGACACTGGTTTTTGTGATTACTTAAGGCTGTAAAAATAGAAAAATCTTTAGCGAGGGTGCTTCATCACCTAGTGCCTTAAACCAACTGGTTTGGGAGTCACTGCTAAAAGCCTTGGGTATTGCAAAACTAGGAAGTACGCTTTAAAATGCTAACGCATCTTGTAATCGGTTGTTGGTACCTCAAGAAGTATTAACAGTCGCATGAAGGATGTGTAAGCGAAATTCAAAATTCACGAATTAATAAGTGCTTTGGACAATGGACGAGAGTACGATTACTTGATTTGAATTTCCAAGCGTAGGGGTGATATTTACACACACGTAGGGATACGTGATTAGAGTTTAGATAAGAGAAAGGGATGAAAGATAGAACTTGTATGTTTAGTAGAGTTGATAGAAATTCCTAAGTAGAGATGAAACCCTAGAAGGAAAACTTAAGAGATGCCGAAAGCTAAGTAGGTCTACATAAAATATATAATCTTAAGTTAAATAATGAGGAAGTGTGAAGAATATGGGTGGATAATTTACAGGTCGATGATAATAGAATTCTTAGTTAGAAAACCTAATTGGAGAACAAAAGTCAATGGGCCGAATTGATAGGGTTTTATGGGTAGTATCCGCTGAAAACCCTCAGGAGACAACACTCCTCCTACTAGGGACACCTAGAGGTTTAACGGCTTGTTGCACGTGCTCAGTGCAATCGCGTTTCCCTGCGAATGTGCGGTTAGGATTTTAGTGAATAAAAATAAGTTTGCTCGAGGACGAGCAAAAGATTAGTTTGGGGGTATTTGTTCACACCATAATATTGCATTATTATATTCCCCATTCTTATTCTTTTTGTAAATAAACAGGTACTTTTGACGCATGTCTGCTACATGTTACAGGTCACAGGTTCTTGGAGAAAATACAGTGAAAAAGACACAAAATGACTGAAAAGGGGACTTTTGACAAACAAATAGAAGGATCCTAGTCAAGCCTAGACGAAGAACAGTGCAAGGTCCAAAATGTCAAGACAAACGGTTAAAAGATCGCTACAAGTTTTTCACTGAAAGATCTGGAACTAATATAGAAGCCCAAATTGTAAAAGAACCAAAGAAACAGAAGACAAAAGGACCAATAACAAAACCCTAAAAATTCAGCATGTGATCTAACCAAAGGGCCGCGGAACCGCGGCCCAAGCCAACATTTGCCGCGGTTCCGCGGCCATTCAGTGCCCGTGTCGGTGCAAAATTTCTGGGTCGGTGCGTCGGTGCGAGAGTTGGGATTTTCCGTGGGCAAATATGTAATTGCACATGTGCGAGAGTCTGTAACCCTAATTTTCATGTTTTCCTATAAATTGTAATCTCAGATCTGTAAAACTGATGCCTCTTTTCAATAAAAAATTTCAGATCTGTTCTGTATTCTCGCTTGGAGGGAGCCATCAAATTAGTAAGTAATTTTATTTTTTGTGCTTTTAATTCTCTTTTAATTAGTATGTTTTATCATCCCCTAATGAGTGAGTAATCTCCTCGCTTGTTAGGGTTAGCCTTAGGGAAAGGTTTGAGAAATGAGATCTCTCACCCCTTTCATGCCATCCACACCTAAGAGTTAGAACTCCATGCATGCACGTACAACCGCTCCCTACGGCATCCTACCCCTCGAGGTAACGATGAACCGTAGTATAAAGGGCCGGTTGCGCGCGTTTTCCATGGAGGTTAGGGTAATTATCGATAAAGGAAGGATACGAATCTAGAGGAAGAAATATCTTCCCAAAAGATTCTTATCCACTTTATGGATAATTACTGTAACATCTAATAGATCAATAATAAGGCATTGAAAGCGGTGAGGAAACCTTTAATCTCCAAACTTCCCCTAAACCTAACCCTAGCGAGACTTTAAATTAGATTAACTTAGTTTATTAATAGATCTAGGTTTTAGATTTAATCAATCCAAACAACATTTAGAATCAACTCGTAAAAACACAAATAAGAAAATTACCCATCTTTATGGATCGACCCGTACTCACCGGCTAGCTGCAAAGCGACGCCGTTTCTGATTACGGTAAATACAAATTTTTAGACTAATCAAGATATTTCAACCACAGCTAATTGTTGGGTATGTGATACCACAACAGATGGCCCCAGTGCAAGTGGGAGATTGTTAGTTATATGTATGCCCTAGAGGCCATTACTATACATATGATGTATATTGTAATGGATGCTTGGACATATATATGGAGGACTTTCTTGCTCGACATGATAGTATGCTATCTGGTTGTACTTTATCTTAACATGTACTCTGATTATCTCTATGTTACATGTTGATAAAGCCCTTAGGATATGTACTCGACTACTAGGACTATGATGAGATCATACTAGTGGGGCCACGGTAGTCGACGAGTACATCCTATAACTGTTCTTAGTCAAGGATGTATCGAGACAGGGCATCGATACACCAGAGTAGACTAGCGTATACGCTTCTTGACCCATATGATGGGCGATGGATGATCCCACATCCATCAGTGTTTGACATCAAGGATGGTGTACGGGTGCTCAGTGGAGACTGGGTACACTGGACGGACTCGCCGAGAACTCCCAGATGGTATTATACCTCACGTCAGATGGCAGTTCTCCGGTGACACTGGTACAGAGTAGTCTGTTGACCCGAGATCGTCATAGAGTCTTGTGTGATTCCCACTGTGCTTTGATTTCCATCATACCACGTCCAAAAGGGCATGCAAAAAGGTGGCTTTTGGGTACAGTCCCGAATCACATGGAGGCAATGAGCGATAGAGGGGATTCGTCTCTCCCGGTTTAGGTAGTTGATGTTGCGCTGTGTCCGATTGGCTATAACTGGAAATCCCTGGCCAGGGTTGCTGAGATTTACTGGTAAGTATTATCAGTAGTTTCTCAAACTGTTATAGACCTCATATCGACACGACTTATCGAGCTACTGGGGTCTGACGTTTACCACCCCTAGGCGAGATATGCGACATATCAGACGACGAGACCGGACTGTACGGGAGTGTTACTGATTGGATTCACAGGAGAATATACAGGCTTGCTTGTTGATCTTCGAAGCACTCAATACCTGGGTGGCTGTTACGTTTAGCTGACCGCTTGCAGCTTGTGGGTGTTTGATATGATCATCACCTACTGCCGGCGTATTGACGATTCTTTAGAGTCCTACACAGAGGTTTCTTGGCTCAGGCAAAACGGAGTAGGAGCACATATGTGATATGTGCAGGACCAAGGATAATGCGATATGTGATACCGTATTCTATTCTCACGATATTTGATATCAGCCGGGTCATCGGATCAAGTGTTGATTCGATGAATCGGTAAATGAGATATTAGTCGGTTATATGCGATATAGCCGGATTGTCGGATCAAGTGTTGATTCGATAATTTAATGTATAATAATATATATGATATATTAAATTACATTAACTAATATTAGCTCACTAAAAGATTCTTTTTCTCACTCGGGTAATGCATTGATATATATGCGATATATGTTAAATGTATTATTTTATTTTGTTACGATAAATATTATATATGTGATATATAATATTGTAACATGATATGATTACTAATGCAACATGTTTAGTGGAGTTTAAACATGATTAGGGTTTGGATTAGGGTTAAGACTTCTAGTAGATTCTAGAAGCTTTTCTTTTGTCTTGAAAAAGATATTATGCTTGATATTTTCAAGTGACTCATTCTTAACTTAACCCAAACCCTAGCCTTGGTTAATTCTCTACAAAGGTTTATTCAACCATGGTTGCATTATTCATCAAATCTTCTTTTCATTATTCATCACAAAAGGATTCTATGAATGATTCTTCTTCTTCTTCCTTCCTCTTTTCATGAAAAAGCTTTCTTGATTTGATTTTGTGATGAAAATTGAGTGAGAATAAGAAAAAAAATGAGAGCAAAAATCCTACTTCATCATCCTCATCTATCCTTGCCCTTTAGATGAGAGTGTTCACTTCATTTAGTGAGTGTTAGCTTGTGTTAATGAAACTTCAAGGTAGATCATCTATGTTATCGAAGATCGGAAGCTAGCTTGTATCTTTCTCTTCGTGAAGCCTCTCGAGAGTCCGGAACACGATGATCGCAGCGAAGGGACCTCAACACGGAGCTTAAGAAGTGAAGGACCAGATCTACAAAGGTTGTAATCCCTCTCACTTACTGTTAAAGAGTTTAACATGCTTGTTTTCACCTAAACTCTAGTTTAAAGATCCGGCTTTGGGTTGTTCGGCACGGCTAAATTTTTAATCGGGCATGGTTGATGCCTCGTAGACCCTTGTGAGCATGCCTAGCAACCCTACAAAGCGTATACACTAGTCTACTCCGGAGTATCGATACCCCGTCTCGATAATCCAACGACTAGGGACCTGTATAAGGATGTGCTTATAGACTACCCAGCCCCCATAAGTGTGAATGCCATCACAACGCTGGTAGTCAAGCAAAGATCCTAAGGGCTCTAACAATATGTATAAGCAATATGCTAAACAAACACATGCATATATTGAGGTAGAATCAAACCAGGTAGCATACTACCATTTTAAAAAAGACTGTTAATACAACTGTGAATATCCCAAACTTCCAATATGTAATATACAATCCTGTATGATATAATAATGGCCTCAAGGGAATATATCACTAACTGTTGGGTTTTGGCAGCGCCCCGGCCATCAAACTGTGGCCAAATGCGGAACAAAAATTTTCTAAACTGGCGCTACAATTACCCGATGCCTGGATCTACCCTAAACCCTATGCTAGCAAGCAATATAAAGAGTTAGGAATGGTTATACCGAGTTAATCCGTGTCCTACGGTCTTCAACCTTTATCCTAAGTTCCTAGTGGTTGCGAATCGAGTTTGGTTGCCGGTCTTCCTCCATCTACGATGATCCACCTAAGGGAAACGGCGCAAGTTCCAGCCTCTCCAAGCGAGGAAACCGACGCTCCAAGGTTGCTAGCAATGGAGAGTGGAGGTGTAGGAATGTGTCACTATAATTTTTCTCTCATCACAAATGCTCCATGAGCAACCATAGAAGATCAAGAGGAGGTGAGGAAAACATGTGGCATGAGCAACTAAAAAAATGTGGCTAAGTCTCAAAGTGAGAGTGAGAATGAGAAATCAAGCAAGTGAGGAAAAATGAAAATGAGTAAGCCATCAACTAAAGCAAGTGGCTACCCCTCTCTCTCTCCCATGCACACAAAATATCTCCTCACATTTTACAATAAACAAATGTGTTCCATACCTCTCTACATGCCAAGTCCATGCTCATACCAACTCACCCTCCTCCTCATTTGTAAAACAAATGATTTACTAAAAAGAAAATCATACAAATGAGGTGTCCACTTCTAGAAGCTATTCCGTATAAATACGGAATACTTCCCGGTACACTATCGAAATACATATACGCGTATTCGTAACAAAATACGAATATCCAAGAGAGAAAATGAATAAAGAACAATAATACTAGAATACATATATATAAATACATATATATAAATTATTAAATCAAAACCTGATTTAATAATCCGGCTTGATCCTAAGCTGCTAGTATTATCAACCGTCCGAATAAAGTCTGTGCAGCCTGTACACATATTTAATCAGACACCTGTATGTACCAACATACATCATCTACACCATATCGCCTGAACCGTGAAAACCCTCTGTATGGGACTCTAAATACTCGTCAATACGCTGGCAGTGGGTTTAACCACAAGCACGTCAGCGGCACTATCTGTACGTAACGGCTACCCAGGTATTGAGCGAAAGGAAGGCCGACAAGCAAACTAATCCAAACCCCTACTGAGCCTGAGAGTGACAATATCCGTACAGTCTGGTCTGTTCGTCTAAGAGTATCGCATATCGAGTCTAGGGGGTAGATAAAATCAGACCCCTAATAAAGCGATAATTCGTGTCAGTATGAAACCCATCACCACATAAGAAACTACCGATTCTATATCAGTAATTCTCGACTACCTTGGCCAAGGATTTCTGGTAATGGCCACCCTGCACTACGCGACATCAACCCACAATACCGGGAGAGGTGAATCCCCGACAATCTGCTCACTACCTCCATATGGCTCGGGACTGTAGCCAACTAAAACCTGTTTGCACGACTCCTTTGAGCCGTGGTAGGGCAGTAATCAAAGCACAATGGGAACTCACACGAGACAAATGACGATATCAGGTCGACAGACTAACCTGTATGCATGTCACCTGGGAACTGCTATCTGACAATAGCTATATTACCAACAAGCAGGTTCCCGGCGAGTCTGTCCGGTGTACTCATAACCCAATGAGCACCTGTATACTATCTTAGGTGAACAAACTAACACCAATGGCTTGTGAGACCTGGCCACCGTCCCTCGTCGGGGTCTCGATCAGTATACACTAGTCTACTCTGGAGTATCGATGCCCAGTCTCGAAACTCGCACGACTATGGACATTTAAGGATGTGCTTATAGACCTCCAGCTCCCACGTATATGATCGCCATCAAAATGCTAGTATTCAAGCAAGAATCTTATGGGCTCTATCAACATATAATAGTGATAATAAAGACAAACCAGATAGCATACTATCATCTCGAGTAAGACTGTTCTACCGGTATAGGTCCTTCCTCAATTATCATAATCACCTGCATACGACTACGATAATTGCTTTGAGGGCACTATAGCCAACAATATCCCACTTGCACTTAAGGCCAATTATTGTGGTGTCGCATACTCACAACTCATGTGATACCGAACACCCAACTTCTCTACTAAGAAGTTTCGCAAAGCTCGTTTATGAAACTATTGTGTTAGAGAAATAGCCTCAGTGAGTAGATCCGCTCCAGTGTTTCTATCTTTATCTCTCTAAATCTCAACTTCGCGGAGAATAACCATCTCCCGAAATGAGCAATACCTTGTCTTAGAATTTTTCTTGATATCTGATGGGTCCCAGTTCACAAATGAACTCCAAATCCAGCAAACTTCTTCGACTGTATCATCCACTAAATTTAATCGGTATCCTCCGCCATGCTTTCCTCAATATCCGCTTGGACTACCTATCCTGTAGGGTTCCTAGGCACTCTAGTGAAGTCTCACAAGTGATCAAACATGCACAAATCAAATTTTACGGGTGCCTACAAACCCGACTACGGATCGTTTACTAGATATTTAGGCGAAAACATAAACTAGTTAACATTTTAACTAAGGGAACGGATATACAACCTTTGTAGATCCGGTCCACCACCTCCACGGCTCCGCAATGAAGTCCCCTCGCTGTCCAAATCATGTCCTGGGCTCTAGCGTCGGCATCATCGAAGAATGGGCGGGCTTGATCGTCGGTTCGATGCCGAAGATGATCTACGTCGAGGCATCGCTAGAACAAGCTCCAACTTCACCAAGTCGGAAAAACTTGTGAAGGAAACACCCTATACTACTTGGCAAGAGGTAGAGGATGAAGAAATAGGAAGTGGGTAAACTTTAGTTTTGGATTTCTCACTAGATTTCATGACTTGCCATTGGAGTAGCAAGCTTTCTTCATTGAAGAAGAAGATGAAGAAAGAAGAAGAAGATATAATAAGTTAATTAAAAATGGAAAAGAAAATACAATACTTATCATATCTTCAACCATAGTTTAGTGTAGAGACTTAACTTAGGTTAGATGAGTGGTTAGGGTTAGGCATGAGACAAGAATGGTGACTAAGTCAATGCTTCATGAATCTTCAACTAAAAACAAAAGTAGCCACCATTCATTTCTCTTTATCTTTTTCTTTTGAAATAAATAAAATAAAAAGATAAATGAATAAGATGAAACCCTAATCACTAACTAACCATGGTTTAATACTTTACACAAAACCAAACAAGAATGTATCATCAAACATGATACAATCATGTGCACAAAGAAATATATCACATATACAACTTGCACAATTCAAGTGAGAAAATCCTTTTAAAGTCAACCAATACTAGTTAATGCAAAGTGATATATCAAATATAAAATTATACATTAAATCATTAAATCAACACTTGATTTAACGATCCGGTCATATCGCATATAACCGACTAGTATCCTATGTATCGGCTTATCGAATCAATGCTTGATTCGATAACTAGGTTATATCGCATATAACCAATCGATACATTGATCGCGAGAATGGAATACGGTATCACATACTCGAATTATTCTCGGTCCCGCACATATCTCATATGCGCTCCTATTTCGTTTCGCTTGAGCCAGGAAACCTCTGTGTAGGACTCTAAAGACTCGTCAATACGCCGGCAGCAGATGATGATCATATTAGGCATCCACAAGCCGCAAGCGGTCTGCTAAACGTAACGGCCACCCGGGTATTGAGCGATCAGAAGGTCGACGAGCAAGCCCGCTCACACTCCAGCGAATCCAACCAGTAACACTTACCGTACAGTCCGGTCTGTTCGTCTGATATGTCGCATATCTCGCCTAGGGGTGGTAAACGTCAGACCCCAATAGCTTGATAAGTCATGCCGACGTAGGGTCCATAACATTCGTGAAACTACTGATAACTCTTACCAGTATATCACTGCAACCCTGGCCAGGGATTTCCTGTTATGGCCAGTCGAGCATAGCACAACATCAACCCCCAATACCGGGAGAGACGAATCCCCTCCTATCGCTCATTGCCTCCATGTGAATCGGGACTGTACCCAAAAACCACCTGTTTGCACGACTCAGTAGAGCCGTGGTAGGGTGGAAATCAAAGCACAGTGGGAGACACACAAGACTCTATGACGATCTCGGGTCAACAGACTAAGCTGTACCAGTGTCACCAGAGAACTGCCATCTGACGTGAGGTATAATACCATCTGGGAGTTCTCGGCGAGTCCGTTCAGTGTACCCAGTCTCCACTGAGCACCCGCATACCATCTTCGATGTCAAACACCAATGGATATGGGATCATCCATCGCCCATCGCATGGGTCGAGAAGATATGCGCTAGTCTACTCTGGAATATCGATGCCCCGTCTCGATATTCCCTCGACTAGGAACATTTCAAGGATGTACTCATGGACTACCCAGGCCCCACTAGTATGATCTACATCATAGTCCTGGAAGTCGAGTACACATCCTATGGGCTTCATCAACATGTAATCAGAGAGACAGAAAGTATACATGTTAAGATAAAGTGCAACCAGATAGCGTACTATCATGTCGAGCAAGAAAGTCCTACCTATATATGTCCCAGCATCCACTACAATATACATCCAATGTACAGTAATGGCCTCTAGGGCATACATATAACTAACAATATCCCACTTGCACTAGGGCCATCTGTAGCAGTGGTTGCAGTATCACATACTCAACCATCCCCTAAAGGTCTCTCTTTGGGAAAAGGCCTTCGTGAGTGGATCCGCCGTGTCGTCCTCTGAGTCTTCTCTCCTATCCTTGATCACCCTGGAGATCAACTATCTCCATGATCAGGTGATGCTGCCTCAGAATTTGTCTGGGTCACTGATGGGACCAGGGTTCCAGGGCCGAAGCCACACTTCCATTGTCATACAATGGCAGAAACCTAGTTCATCTTATGAACCAATATACACCCAAACTTCCTCTTTGGTAGTATCTTTAATAGCGATGTTACCAGCCTTTATCGTCTAGTTTGCCACGGTATCTAGCTTGGAACTCTTCCAACATACCGTCCCTCTACTGAGGGTAAAGACAATGCCCGTGACTGACATTCAGTCGTCTTTATCACCCTGGAACTCTTCCAGTGATTCTCCCCAGGATCGATTGATACAATCTCACTATACCTAGTGAGAACCCTAATATCCCTTTAGATCTATCTCATAGGTCCAAATCTCAGGATTTAGGTGGTATGATCTTTATCCTATTTGGAGAATCCTTGTGATAATAGGAGATTGATCGATCGTAGTATAGGAAACTATTTTCCTATCAAGAGTATGTTGTCTTCGTACAATACGAAGATGACCACCTTACTCTCTACTACCCTTTTATATACAAGGTTCGTCTACCATTTTGATGAAGTCAAACACTTTGACTATCACATCAAAACAGACGTTCCAACTCCGCGATGCCTGCTTCATTATGTAAAGCAACTTGCACACGTTTCCGCTGCTCCCACTGTTTACGAAGACCTCTGGCTGTGTTCTTATAGACGTTCTCTTCTAAATCAGTATTTAGAAAAGCAGTCATGGCACCCAACCGCCAGATATCGTAGTCATGGTATGTAGCCGTGGTAAGTAGGATCTGGATAGACTTAAGCATAGCTACTGGAAAAGATTTCATCATTATCCACGCCTGGTCGATGACGAAAACCTTTAACAAGTCTAGCTTTGAAAGTCTCAACTTTTCCATCTACACCAAGTAATCTTCTCAAGATATACTCGCTCCTGATGGGGATTTAACCCTTCAGATATAGCAGCTAAAGTCCATACTTTGCTGGTGTACATGGATTCCATCTCAGATCGCTAAGCATCCAGCCATTCTTACAGAGTCTTACTCCTGATGGCCAGCTCGAAACTAGTTGGGTCATCATCTCATGATGTAATCCTCGCTCCCACTGTCATAGAGAAAACGAAGTATCTCTCAGGTGGGTGAGGAACCCTACTAGATCGGCGGAGAGGCTGAGGTTCATTGGTAACTATTGAATCCTTTGGTTCTTTCAAATCATCAGCTACAGTTTGTATAGCTGGAACATTTCCAGTTCTACATAACAGTCCTTGCCTCGAGCTTGTCCGGATTTTGCTTTTAGACATAGGCCGGACAATCCCCAAATCTTAACTAACTTAAGATATGGGCTCTTCCCCTTCCATATCACATATGAAGTGGTAGGCAATTGATTTGATTGGAACCCTATTCAATAGGTATGCAGCTTCTTAAGTGCACAACTCCCTTAAGGAAAAAGGTAACTCAGTAATACTCATCATAGAGCACACCATATCTAATATTATGTAATTGCTCCGCCCTGATACACCGTTGTGCTGTGGTGTATTCAGAGGAGTAACACTGAGAGAAAATCTCATTCTCCTTTAGAATAGTCCAGGAATTCTATGCACAAGTATTCTCCTCCCTGATCTTATCATAGGACATAATACTTATACCCGTATTTTGGTTCTCTACTTCCAACTTATATTCTGTGAATACCTCAAAAGCTTCGGACTTATGTTTCAACTGGAACATACAACTGAATCTTGAGAGATTATCAGAGAATATAATGAAGTATAAAGAACCAGTCCTGGCATGTGTAGACAGGAGACCTTACATACATCATCATGTATTAGTCCCAAGGGTTTACTAACTCTTCCTCTGTTTCCAATGAACAGAGCTATGGTCATCTTATCTTTGTGACATGACTGGAAAGTTTCGCAAGATGTAAATTCAAACTGATTTAAATATACATCTAAATGTAACTTCAGCCAGTCGGGTCGCATTGATATGACCTAGTCTACAATGCCTCAAGAAGAATTTGTTCATTTCTGAACTCTTCCTTTTGTGTGTGTTCAGTATACTAGGAACTGTAGTTTGATTTAGAACGTTAATGCTTTTAGATAGCGTGCCTGAACCGATCAACTTTTGATATAGGAAATGTTCAAAACATTATCCATCAATACAAAATTATATCATTTCTTTATTAATAAAGAGACTGATATGATTTTGTATATCAGGTTCGGTATCTAATAGCATTTGTTCAGAATCAATGTATTCGTAATACAGGGTGACAGTGACCAACAGACTTGGCTGCAACACTTGCCCCGTTTTCTGCCTCATGAAACTTATCACCCGTTCTCAGTTTTTTTTTTTTTTTTTTTTTACCTTTTTGTTGCCCTATGTAACATATTACATATCTGGGATCCTGATCCGGTATCATATACCCAGGATGCAGAGGATACTGAGAAACAGTTCTTTGTAATGAACACACCCGAAGAAGATGCATCATATGCACTTTCTTCGTTTGGGCGGCACAGGAATTCTGGTATTCTCCAATTTCCTGCTCTGTCTTATAACAATTATAAGTTGGAGCGGGACCAACGTTCCCCAGCTCAGTATAACAAGCGGGTTCGGTCAATACATCCGTATTATTATCTTGATTAAGGCGTGATATGGTCGCTACCAGGAGAGAGAGAGAGAAGAAAACACTCTGCGTGCGCTCTTGCAAGATCAGATTGGTTATATATTTTATCTAATCAGGATGTCTCCCACTGTTTTTATCAAATCTTCCTTCAAACCCTAAAAGGAAAGACTAGCCGGGATTAATTGCACTCTACAAGTTCGCCAATCTTTCAGCCAGGCCAGTGTCGGTACTTTGAGGGAGGTTCCCCGTGCTTTCGCACGGACCTAATTACAGTAAACCTCGTTTTCCCAGAGGCGTAACCCCATTGACACCTTTCTAGACACCTACTTGATCGGCTAATTGTAAAGTGCAAAACTCTCCCAGGAGTAACAATTACTCGCAGTGGGTATCGGGATCCAACTATCACATAGAAGGTATGCAATCTCATTGCAAATTTCAACACTTGAAACTCCCGATAAAGGTTTTTACCCCTAGCACCTATGACCTTAACTATGGTCAACAAATCATAAGTACTAGTCAAGTTCTACCCGTCATTTCGTGATTAATTAGACCCACCCACATGACCCTTAACTAAGGTCAACAAAGTCACGCGACTGTCCTAACTAATCGCATCATATGCGGTGTAGGAAGACATCACTTAGCTACCGTACACTGTGTCTTGACTATGGTCAACAAACACAGCACGAATACTAAGTACTCTACTTCCTAAAATGACGGAGGGTTGCGGCTGGCTTTTGTGAAAACCTTTAACGCTTTGAACTTGATCTCGTTGCGGAATCAAATGGTTTTTAAATGGAATGTTTTTGAGGCTTTTCTAGTTTTGCTAAAGGGGTCACTCCCGGTGAAGGGATCGTCGGCCCTTTCCTCGTCGAATGAGGTGCGGGATATATCATATATATCGCTGTGCAAAGCAGAAACTATAGAAGCGATCAAAAGACAAACCGAGGGTTGTAGCATCTGCCAGTTATTGCTAAAGGAGTCACTCCCGGTGAAGGGATCTCGGTCCTTTCCTTATCGAATAAGGTGCAGGATGTTCTATAATGAACACCGCGATGCAAAGCAAGAACTGTAGCTACCTGTTTTATTTTGAAATTAGATTCCACAACATCAATTAGGTTTATTTTCTTTCATTAATCTCATTAATGAATATCCCATCATTTAAGTCCACCTAACCATCACAGATAAATATAACGTACGCTTATGCCATCCGCATTCGCCTCGATGTCCCGTCTGCACCGTTAGGTTAGGTAACTAACGCCAGAGCGAGGCAGGGCTAGCGCGGGTGTAAAACATAAGCAACGTCTATATAATATATCATATATACTATATATAATATCTGTCACAGAACATCACATGATCTCATCACAGATAAATCACAGCAGAAGAAACATATGAAATATTGGATATACTAGGACGTCCGTGTTTTCAATACGAGCCAGTATAAAACACGGATTCCACGGTCGTGATGAATAGCCAATCCCACACCCCTAGACCCCTACGAGAGCAGCAAGCAACCCTACCAATTCTAGGGTTAGGAGACCCGGACTCGACTCCTCGAGATGGTCTCCCACTGGACCCCAGAACCCGGTTACTTGTGCTCCCCTCCTTGGGTCTATCCTAGTGCAGAAAAGTAAATAATATACAAATGGTGACAACATCCGCAACCTGGAAGTGCCCCAATAAAAGAATATTACATACAAGTTTTTACATGAATGAAAATGAAAAACACTCATCTCACATAAAAAACCCCCCGGCTATTCAAACACGACGATCCAATATAACATATCCAGCAACACATAACATCTCATGTCATCAACGTAAGTAAATATGCGCATCCCAATTGTCGTTGACATATAGCAACGAAACCGGCGATATCACATATTACACTTACGGTCACAGAAAAGAAAGTGTAAAACTACAACAGTTGGAATCCGCAACCTCCTCAGACATCGCATGCCTGACCAAATGAAATCTTAAGACATCGCATGCCTAACAATTATAAACCCCGCATTTTAGTCTCATTATCGAAAACTCTTTTCAATATCAAGTCGGGCAATTCAACAGGATTCCCGACATTCTGATCGAATGCTCGTCGCAAACTTTAGTAGGCGGCCGCACCCCCGACGCCGTCGACGAAGTGCACCAAGGCGGAACACCGCTACCGGGAGCACCCGAACGGATACTTTCGGCGACGGGGTTCTCCTACAGTCACTTGGTCGGGGCTATGGGGTGAGGCTGTCTATTAAGTTTACCCGGCGAGTAGCCGCGTACGCTACGTGATTGCGACGGACTTTTGATCACATCAAAACTCCGTGGCAACCGATCAAATGAGACTAAACTGCTATGTTTATAACATTCATTCCGTTATCTCATAACTATTTGCGAATTCCAATTATTGTATCACATTCCGGATAAATAGAAAATGTTAAACTTTCCGATCGAACAATCGAACACCCAAGTTTTCCCGAAACAGCTGAACACATGAAATAAGTCTAACAACATTCAATTCGTGCCTCAGTAGCAACGGTCCAGCCGTAGAAGGGTCAAGCCAACGCCTCACATGTGGCACGCCGTACTGCCCCAAACCCGAAGGTTCAAAGGGCAGTTCAAGACGGTCACATAATCGAGTTAAGGTTTGTTGTCTTCTAGAGGGTCCATCGCGTTACTTGCACTACTTAGAACGTCGTTAAACAACGGAAAAATCCAACAATTGGAAATTTCCCGGCAGGGGAAAAAGTGGGTATTTATATCCGGTCGAACTTTTTAACACATTCTAAGATTTATCCGGAAAAAACACACCGACAAAATTAGACAATCCGATCGATACACCGAGTTCCCAATACAACCCAGAAAATGCAACTCTGGAAAAATTATTAAAAATCCCCAGGAAAACCAACACAGAAAGCTAAGAACTACTGTGCAAAATTGGCTGCACAAAGCGACAAAAGCGCCGCGGATCCACCGCATGAGCCTACTGTAGGGCCGCGGATCCGCGCTGCCTTTGTGGAATCAATCCCTCGAATTTCACAGTAAGTCTTAGGATTACCTGCTGATTTTTCTGAATATTTTTAATTTCGAAAAAACCACATTTTACAGAAATGTCCAGAGAGCAATATTCGGGTCGGGGTTTTGGGTCGATCGGACTTCTAACTCCGTCGGGACTTCGCCTAAGGCTCTAGCTAGTCTCTGATACAACTGTAGGGTTCCTAGGCACTCTAGTGAAGTCTCACAAGTGATCAAACATGCACAAATCAAATTTTACGGGTGCCTACAAACCCGACTACGGATCGTTTACTAGATATTTAGGCGAAAACATAAACTAGTTAACATTTTAACTAAGGGAACGGATATACAACCTTTGTAGATCCGGTCCACCACCTCCACGGCTCCGCAATGAAGTCCCCTCGCTGTCCAAATCATGTCTTGGGCTCTAGCGTCGGCATCATCGAAGAATGGGCGGGCTTGATCGTCGGTTCGATGCCGAAGATGATCTACGTCGAGGCATCGCTAGAACAAGCTCCAACTTCACCAAGTCGGAAAAACTTGTGAAGGAAATACCCTATACTACTTGGCAAGAGGTAGAGGATGAAGAAATAGGAAGTGGGTAAACTTTAGTTTTGGATTTCTCACTAGATTTCATGACTTGCCATTGGAGTAGCAAGCTTTCTTCATTGAAGAAGAAGATGAAGAAAGAAGAAGAAGATATAATAAGTTAATTAAAAATGGAAAAGAAAATACAATACTTATCATATCTTCAACCATAGTTTAGTGTAGAGACTTAACTTAGGTTAGATGAGTGGTTAGGGTTAGGCATGAGACAAGAATGGTGACTAAGTCAATGCTTCATGAATCTTCAACTAAAAACAAAAGTAGCCACCATTCATTTCTCTTTATCTTTTTCTTTTGAAATAAATAAAATAAAAAGATAAATGAATAAGATGAAACCCTAATCACTAACTAACCATGGTTTAATACTTTACACAAAACCAAACAAGAATGTATCATCAAACATGATACAATCATGTGCACAAAGAAATATATCACATATACAACTTGCACAATTCAAGTGAGAAAATCCTTTTAAAGTCAACCAATACTAGTTAATGCAAAGTGATATATCAAATATAAAATTATACATTAAATCATTAAATCAACACTTGATTTAACGATCCGGTCATATCGCATATAACCGACTAGTATCCTATGTATCGGCTTATCGAATCAATGCTTGATTCGATAACTAGGTTATATCGCATATAACCAATCGATACATTGATCGCGAGAATGGAATACGGTATCACATACTCGAATTATTCTCGGTCCCGCACATATCTCATATGCGCTCCTATTTCGTTTCGCTTGAACCAGGAAACCTCTGTGTAGGACTCTAAAGACTCGTCAATACGCCGGCAGCAGATGATGATCATATCAGGCATCCACAAGCCGCAAGCGGTCTGCTAAACGTAACGGCCACCCGGGTATTGAGCGATCAGAAGGTCGACGAGCAAGCCCGCTCACACTCCTGCGAATCCAACCAGTAACACTTATCGTACAGTCCGGTCTGTTCGTCTGATATGTCGCATATCTCGCCTAGGGGTGGTAAACGTCAGACCCCAATAGCTTGATAAGTCATGCCGACGTAGGGTCCATAACATTCGTGAAACTACTGATAACTCTTACCAGTATATCACTGCAACCCTGGCCAGGGATTTCCTGTTATGGCCAGTCGAGCATAGCACAACATCAACCCCCAATACCGGGAGAGACGAATCCCCTCCTATCGCTCATTGCCTCCATGTGAATCGGGACTGTACCCAAAAACCACCTGTTTACACGCCTCAGTAGAGCCGTGGTAGGGTGTAAATCAAAGCACATTGGGAGACACACAAGACTCTATGACGATCTCGGGTCAACAGACTAAGCTGTACCAGTGTCACCAGAGAACTGCCATCTGACGTGAGGTATAATACCATCTGGGAGTTCTCGGCGAGTCCGTTCAGTGTACCCAGTCTCCACTGAGCACCCGCATACCATCTTCGATGTCAAACACCAATGGATATGGGATCATCCATCGCCCATCGCATGGGTCAAGAAGATATGCGCTAGTCTACTCTGGAATATCGATGCCCCGTCTCGATATTCCCTCGACTAGGAACATTTCAAGGATGTACTCATGGACTACCCAGGCCCCACTAGTATGATCTACATCATAGTCCTGGAAGTCGAGTACACATCCTATGGGCTTCATCAACATGTAATCAGAGAGACAGAAAGTATACATGTTAAGATAAAGTGCAACCAGATAGCGTACTATCATGTCGAGCAAGAAAGTCCTACCTATATATGTCCCAGCATCCACTACAATATACATCCAATGTACAGTAATGGCCTCTAGGGCATACATATAACTAACATGTCCAACATATTGTAGGGTTGCTATGCACGCGCACAAGGGTCTACGAGGCATCAACCTCGCCCGATTAAAATTTTAGCCGTGTCGAACAACCCGAAGCCGGATCTTTAAACTAGGGTTTAGGCGAAAACAAGCAAGTAAACTACTTTACTACTAAGTGAGAGGGATTGCAACCTTTGCAGATCTGGTCCTTCACTTCTTAAGCTCCGTGTAGACGTCCCCATCGCTGCGATCGTGAACTCCGGACTCTAGAGAAGCTTCACAAGAAGAACGAACGTGCTTGCTTCGATGACTTCGAGGCCGAAGATGATCTACGTCGGGGAGACACTAACTCAAGCTAATCCTTCACTAGGTCATAAAATTTGTGAAGAGAACACACTCTACTACATGGCAAGTGGTAGAGGATGAAGAAGTAGGAAGTGGGCTCACTTTAGAATTGATTTACTCACTCTTTTTCTCATGGCACCATTGGAGCTAGTAAGCTTTTGGATGGAGCTTGATGAAGAAGAAGAAGAAGAAGAAGAAGAAAAGAAAAAAGGATAAATCCATCCAAATGAAAACTTATTTAAATGAATTATTGCACCATGGTTGAGTTAAGCCCTCATGCTTAACTCATGTAGAGAATTAACCAAAGCATTAGGTTAAAGGTTAGGTTAAAGAATATCAAAAGAAATGACAAAAGAGTGGACTTTGTCAAAACTTCTCCAAGCTTCTTCAAGATTGATTACTTTGACTAAATTAAACCCTTTTGTTAAATCTTAAGATAAAACAATAACCCTAATCTTTACCCTAATCTTGGTATGAGTCTCATACACCCAATTTTGATGTATCATCAAGCATGATACAAACATATGTACACAAATATATATCACATATACACTTATGCACAAACTTGTGAGAAAATAAATCTTAAGTGAGCTAATACTAGTTAATATAATGTAATATATCAAATATATAATTATACATTAAATTATTAAATCAAATCTTGATTTAATAATCCGGTTATAACCGACTAATATCAAAAGTAACTTATCGAATCAACACTTGATCCGATAACCCGGCTATATCGCATACAACCGATCAATGTCATAAATCGCGAGAATAGAATACGGTATCTCATATCGTATCAATCTCGGTCCCGCACATATCACATATGCGCTCCTACTCCGTTTCGTTTGAGCCAGGAAACCCCTGTGTAGGACTCTAAAGACTCGTCAATACTCCGGCAGTAGGTGATGATCATATCAAACACCCACAAGCCGCAAGCGGTCTGCTAAACGTAACGGCCACCCGGGTATTGAGCGATCAGAAGATCAACAAGCAAGCCTGCTAGTACTCCTGTGAATCCAATCAGTAACACTCCCGTACAGTCCGGTCTCGTCGTCTGATATGTCGCATATCTCGCCTAGGGGTGGTAAACGTCAGACCCCAGTATCTCGATAAGTCGTGTCGATATGAGGTCTATAACAGTTCGAGAAACTACTGATAACACATACCAGTAAATCTCAGCAACCCTGGCCAGGGATTTCAGGTTATAGCCAATCGAACACAGCACAACATCAACTCCCTATACTGGGAGAGACGAATCCCCTCCTATCGCTCATTGCCTCCATGTGATTCGGGACTGTACCCAAAAACCACCGTTTTGCACGCCCTCTTGGACGTGGTAAGGTGGAAATCAAAGCACAGTGGGAATCACACAAGACTCTATGACGATCTCGGGTCAACAGACTACTCTGTACCAGTGTCACCGGAGAACTGCCATCTGACGTGAGGTATAATACCATCTGGGAGTTCTCAGCGAGTCCGTCCACTGTACCCAGTCTCCACTGAGCACCCGTACACCATCCTTGATGTCAAACACCGATGGATATGGGATCATCCATCGCCCATCATATGGGTCAAGATGCGTATACGCTAGTCTACTCTGGTGTATCGATGCCCTGTCTCAATACACCCTCGACTAGGAACAGTTATAGGATGTACTCGTCGACTACCGTGGTGTCACATCCCGAAAGTACGGAACATGACCGGCACTTAAACTACGAAACGTCTCGAGGCGTACGTAATCTAAGTAAGCCGAAAACCCAGAAATCCAAACCAAGAAAAGTAGTAGTGTGAAGGAAAAACCAATTTAAATAAAGTAGTTTTATTAGCATAAGCCGAATTATGCATTTTTAAAAACATCAAATATTTCTTGAAAATTTCGGTAGAGTCTCCTTTGTAAATACTGGCCCCCAAACGGGATACAACATGAATAGTATACGAAATCAATAAAAAGCATCCCCAAGCGGGAGCTAGCTCTTCGTCAATCGACGGTCACAACCACACAAGTAATATAATATACAACGCCAAGGACGAGAATCAAAACTCAAAAGGAAACTCAAAACCACAAGAAATCCACAGAAATATAACGAGCGACTCTAAGGTCGAAAGAATAACATCACTGGTCTCTATCTCAAAATAAATACATGTTTGGTTGATGGAATTTACTAGATACAACTGGATAATATTATACAAGGTAATATGATGGGTACGATACCAATAAACCCACCTACTAGCAAGTTACCCGAACGAAACTGTGCCCGCAAAGCCGTAATAAAACCTGTACGGCAAACCTGTAAGAAACTGGGGCACAACGGGGGTGAGTTGCCAACTCGTGAATAGAAAAACATCTACGAATAGAAATCGCATGTATGACGCAATCCTAGGTCATACGATCATAATATATAATCCTCAAATATATAACCAGCAACCTATAACCATGGCTAGGGTAAATATCTAACCCAAGTGTAATCCCATATGCCCGTGTCAGTACCTCAGGTAGCAATGTATCATATGGATGATGTATGAATGCATGAAACAGAATGCATGTACTGAAGAAAACTGCTTTCATAAATCAGTGAGATTTCTGTATTTTAAAAATGAGGTACCATAAATGAAATCAGCATAAAATAGTGCCCAACATCGACACAAAACAAGTGTCCAAATATCTCGATATCTCTGTGTCACAATCTTTGTACCTCAATATCTCAAAATCTCAATGTCTCAATCACAATATCTAGGGCGCCGTCAGTCCAGACCGGCCCCTACCATCCATCTCAACACCACGACGGTATCCTCCGGATATCCGACGCGTCGGGTAAAATCACCGGTCGGTAGTGCTCCACTGCCAGGCTCAACGTCAACAGCACGACCTTCTCGCCCCGGGGTACCGCACCGGGCCCACCATGTACCCGAAACGGTTCATCCAACTTCTCGAATCGGGTCTCGAAATCCATCAGCAAACTCATGGTGAACGACTCATACATCATGGGAAAACCGCACTTTTCATTTAAAAGAGAGAGAAAAGAAGTTTATAAATGTTTTTGCGGTTTCCCCCACAAATCCAGGAAATCTCATGAAAATCCGAATCCAAATCCTCAATAGCATGTAAACAGTGAATATAGGCATGAGAATCCATGAATGCGGCATAACAGTGAATAATAACATGCATGAAGTAGCAGGTAATAACTACAATGTCTGAACTAGCAAAGGCAAGTACACTAATATCATGTCTAATCTATTAGCTAAAAAGCTATGTCAATGTAATAGTATTTTCTAAGTGTACGTGACATGGCAATTACCGATGAAGATGTGTGTGAGCCGGCAAGTAAGTGTACGTGGTACATACGCATCATCGGTAATGGTGCTGGTGTCCTAACAGTATAATATCAACAATAGCATATGAAATCACAATACGAATATGCGATGCGGAGCGAACAGCAATAATGTGCAGGAGCAGAATACTAGACACAACGATAACTATAAGTCAAACAATGGTGCCTTTTAAAAATAACACGAATCGCGGTGTTTTGAAAATAAGGGCTACGGTGTTTTTAAAAAAAGGTACGTCTTTTGAAATATCCGTAGAATCCCTTGACCTGTCTTTTAAATACCCGCGATTCGTTAGCTTTTGAAATAGGTAGGAGTCGAATCTAGTCTACCAACTATACTAAACTATAGGGCTAAGCTAACAGGCTAATTGAAGGTAAGGAAACCGCCTAACATCTGAGTCGATACATATATATATATATATATATATATATATATTAGTCGGTGATCTCGCCTCAATAATATCACATCCGATACCATATCTATAATCAGACATTCCCAAGTCAAGAGTGTGGATCAATCATCAATATATAGCTCGTACGTAAATCCGTCGTACGGCATCCCCAAATCTGGGTACGGGTCAATATCATATTCATCACACTGTTCATCCGGTATCCTCTTTATCAAGATCATCATCTGGGGTACTGACCTACGTCTAGTACGCTACTAATATCACTATTCACATGGCATCGTCATCTAAAGATCCGCTATAACATCAGGACGTATCTCAAGTACGAATCCTGCCATATCACCGATCTCACGGCTTCAACTCAAATCTCATCGACTCATCTCAAATCCAGTATATGAACACATAGTCCCATACCCATGTGAACACATAACTATATAGAATCCCATATAAGCGCATATGAAAGAAGAATGAATGCAAGTATGGGTGTGTGTGTGTGTGCGCATGTGTGGTGTGACCACTACTCTAGGGTTACGCGACACTAAATCATCCAAGCACACCAAATATCCATATTTAGCATCAATAACCTCAAACAATATATAATCAATATATGTGTGTATACGCATTCGTATACATCACCACGAACTGCGGGGGTGCTATACGCCATCCACCCGACTTCTCCCCGTAGATATAAATCTACTCACCTGGTCCTCGCTCGCCGGTGACGACGTCGCCACGTGCTTGCTTGTCATCTCGAAGTCCACATGGGGTACCTACATATCATAACGCACCGTATCGCATTAAAACTAAATTCGAAATCGAAACGGCATACGAAAATCAAATCGGCACGCGTATCACGCATAGGTCAAAACCTATCGCCTACGCAGGCAAGAATAGCCAAACCAACCCTCGATGTCGATGTACAAACGTCAAACCATCGAGAAAAACCCAAACACTCTCATTTGCGCATTCACGAACACTAATTATAATATAAAATAGATAAAAATTCATAAAAACCCCAAATTCACCTTAAAAGCCATTTTTCCGAAAATCTAGCAAGCAAAAATTACCCGTTTTAGTACAAAACCGACGTTTAAACAAATCTAGCGGCCATAATACTTATTAAATAACTTAAATAAGCCATACAAACCATTTCCATGATTTAATTTCACCAAACCACATACGTTCAAAAAAACTGGTTTGCAAAAATACCGATTTTAACTCTTTTTAAAGTAAAATTCACGATTTTACAAATAAGCTTGGTTTTGCATGGTCCAAAGGTATTAAACCACTTATTATAATACTAATAATGACATGAAACTTTAATTATATTTAATCTAAAGCATTTAATAATTTTCCAAAAACCCTAGTTAGCAAAATAGCTTAATTAGACAAATTTTAAAATAACAATTAGCAAACTAGTTACTAGGTAAGATTTTACATGCCATAATATGTTAAATTATACACTTAAACCATGATCAAATGATATAAAACCCTAACTTGATCCATACCCAATTCTAGAATTTCCAAACATGCAACTAAAGCCTAATTAACACTTAAATAAATTAGCTTTAAGAAATTAACTAACAAATTAAGCAAAAAGTTTAGAAATTATACCCAAAAACATTTGAAGATCCACAAGCACCCATAGTCTCCCAAATTGAAATCTTATTCCCTAGATCCATGCTAGATAGGCAAATGAGAAATGGGTAGGAGTTAGATTTTGATTTTGTTTTGATTTTGGATGGAATTTAATGAATTTTTGAAGGTAAAAAGGGTGGGATTTTTGGAGAAGAGATGAGATGAGGGAAAGAGAGGGGAGGGGCTGCAGGAATTCAGAAATGGGCTCGGCCAATGAGGGGGGGGAGAGGTGAGAGAGTGAGGGTGTTGGTTACCAAGTCAAAAGAAAAGTCAAAAGCCCATACTTATACATATATATTATTCTTTTCTTTTCATTTCTTGTGAACAAAAAAAAGTGGGAACATGGGGATTGGGGTAGCCCATATTCGGCCAGCAAGAGGGGGAGGGGAAGGTGGTGTGTGTGTGTGTGTGAAGCAATGAACACCAAACACCAATTCAATATGCACTAAAACCCTTTTATTTTCACAAAATAAGCCTTTTTCTTCAATATTTTCTAAACCGTTTTGGCAAATCATTTCATTTCAAAATCCACATGATAAAATTTTGTTTAATGTGTTATGATGCACAAAATTTGTTTCAACTCATTCCAATTTGTAATTTTCCCTAATTAAATGTATTAGTGACGACTTAAAATAATATTAAAATAATTAATTTCGGAAAAAATTTCAGAAAATTTGAAATTTCACCAGTGGCTCAATAAACACCAATTAATATAAATTACATAGCTAGAATATGTATATTTAATTTTATAATAAAAATATTTGTATTTTGACTTTTTACGGAAAACCCCCTTATTTTACCGATTTTCCGAAATTTCACCGAAACGATTTTCAAAACATTACAATCTCCCCCCTTAAAGAAATTCGGTCCCCGAATTTAAATTAAAAACTCCCCCAAATACTAAAACATCTAAGCAAAACCATCAAGTCGTCGGAGCTCCGAAATCGTAAATACATAAAACAAATCGTAGCGCAACGCATGCGCATAAAAAATGAGCATATAACTCAAAATCAAAACTCCGTCAAGTATCTCGCAATCAACGGAGTCATGGTAAAGACACAAATGTCAAATCCAATACAAAACCAATACGATATAACTCGAAACTATAAACGTAAATATCAAATCTATATATGTAAATATCCGAAAGAAATGCATGCCAAATTTTTTTAAAGTCGCTATGCAATGCGCATAACACTGCACAGTGGCGGACGTCTATCATAAGAAAATAACCATATACATATATACCTTTTGTTTAAAATGTACGTTCCGCTGTTTTGGAAACAATTTAGAAGGGTTTCCTTGTTTTAAACGTTTCGTGTCATATCAGACACGTAGATAAATACTGAGACTATAGCTCGCTTTTGGAATTCCCTTCGATAGCTATCAATGCATGCAAAATACATTCAGGTACTGTCCTCTGACTAGTCCTTCTCAGTACGAAAACACATAGCAAATATCATAAAAACGTACTGCTCTATAAGAAATCAATCCCAAAATACGCATATGAATACTACGTGCGTCTGGTGCGCACGGAAATCAAAATCCATATATGTGCCATACATGCGCACAGAAACAACATCTAAGTGCATCGGGTGTGCACGAAACATCTGTCAAGGGCAACAACTGTGCAAAAATCGTAAATACTCAGTAGGTGCAACCATGGCGCATGAAAACAAATATCATGAAACTCAATCATCAAAATCAATCATGCGAATAGATCGCCCAAAATACCGAAATCAAATATGGCGGAATAGTCCCGCTCAAGCACATCCTCCAAGAATCTCTGGCCAACTGTCGTGGTCACTCATAGCATGTCTCGTCGATGATCCTGAACTCTGGCCTGCCGGTGTGCATAACATGACCACTCCTGGGTCCAAGTCTTCTCGTAATTTATTCCAGAAAGGTCCTATCGAGATCTCTCCCAAATCTCGTCTCTGCCGAACTGTCTGGAAGTCATCGTCCCTTACTAGATCTGTTCTCGTTCCGGAACGGCTGCATACTCATCGCGACTCCTTCTAAAAGGTATATCCAAGTACAATGCCTCGGCATGCGTATCGCATCTCTGATGTCGGTGGAGTGGAACGTCATCTTATCCAGATCTTGTACGGACCTCTTTACTCCACTTTCTTTAATGTCGACTGCTTCGGACTCGTCTCGTCGTGGCTGCATAGACTGAGCTCCTACGGCTATCCTCGTATCTGGAGTCTCCTAAGAAATGCATCTCACCACCTAGCATCCGAATGAAGTCGAACCATCCGATCGATTCGTCAAAACCTCATAATCCCCCAAGAGCTCAACATCTTGGGTACAGTTCAACAGTATCGAGTACGTACCACAGTATCGATGGTCCAGCCGTAGAAGGGCAAACCCAAGCCTCACTAATGGCACCACGGAACTGCCACAAACCCTAAGGATCAAAGGCTTTCACACGGTCATTAAGTCGAGTTAGGGTTTCATTCTTCTAGAGGGTCCATAGAATTGCCTGCATGCCTTTCCGAATACTTTAAACTTGGAATAATAGGTTGCTGACATTCGATCGTCTCTGTCAACTCTCAACGTCTCCGCGTGAAGTCGTCTCTAGCTGGAATCAATCTATCTGATGACCTCGCATCGGGGTAGGCGAACGAACCACCTGTCCTAGTCATTCATCCTCGGGTGACTAGCGAACTTCTATCATCTATTAGTACAACTCGTCCTGCAATAGCTCCAATATCTAGGGCGATATCTCGTCGTTCGCAGCAATAACTGGCTCATTCGTCTGCACGCTGAACAGTGCCTCAATCACCATGAATAAGCGATACGCCAACGGTCATCAAAATCTGGCTGGCCTCTATCATTGGTTCAATCCTCTGGTGCTGATCTGCACGTCCGAGTAATCTCATACAGCGATCCATCAAACGCTCGTGGTGCGAAAACACAATAAAAAGACACATCTCTGCAATCGTGTGTCGCCGGAATCACGCCCTGGTCAGTCCTTGTTCGTAACGAGCTCGTGTTGACCGCAACTCTAGCAGTAGCTCTCCCTGCCCGTAATCATGGCAGCAAAACCATAACTGATACCGATGAGGCTAAACCAGGAATGAATATAATACTCAACAAAGAAATATACATCCTAAGGCTTCTTAAGTGGAGTAGCGTATCGTAAGTATGCCGCGGAACATACCCACGGTACGTCACTCTACTTTAGTCACATATTCCATCAACCAAGGGTCATCCTACGCTCCGAAGGTAAAACCTAACGCTCTGATACCAACTTTGTCACGTCCCGAAAGTACAGAACATGACCGGCACTTAAACTACGAAATGTCTCGAGGCGTACGTAATCTAAGTAAGCCGAAAACCCAGAAATCCAAACCAAGAAAAGTAGTAGAGTGAAGGAAAAACCAATTTAAATAAAGTAGTTTTATTAGCATAAGCCGAATTATGCGTTTTTAAAAACATCAAATATTTCTTGAAAATTACGGCAGAGTCTCCTTTGTAAATACTGGCCCCCAAACGGGATACAACATGAATAGTATACGAAATCAATAAAAGGCATCCCCAAGCAGGAGCTAGCTCTTCGTCAATCGACGGTCACAACCACACAAGTAATATAATATACAACGCCAAGGGCGAGGATCAAAACTCAAAAGGAAACTCAAAACCACAAGAAATCCACAGAAATATAACGCGCGACTCTAAGGTCGAAAGAATAACATCACTGGTCTCTATCTCAAAATAAATACATGTTTGGTTGATGGAATTTACTAGATACAACTGGATAATATTATACAAGGTAATATGATGGGTACGATACCAATAAACCCACCTACTAGCAAGTCACCCGAACGAAACTGTGCCCGCAAAGCCGTAATAAAACCTGCAAGAAACTGGGGCACAACGGGGGTGAGTTGCCAACTCGTGAATAGAAAAACATCTACGAATAGAAATCGCATGTATGACGCAATCCTAGGTCATACGATCATAATATATAATCCTCAAATATATAACCAGCAACCTATAACCATGGCTAGGGCAAATATCTAACCCAAGTGTAATCCCATGTGCCCGTGTCAGTGCCTCAGGTAGCAATTTATCATATGGATGATGTATGAATTCATGAAACAGAATGCATGTACTGAAGAAAACTGCTTTCATAAATCAGTGAGATTTCTGTATTTTAAAAATGAGGTACCATAAATGAAATCAGCATAAAATAGTGCCCAGCATCGACACAAAACAAGTGTCCAAATATCTCGATATCTCTGTGTCACAATCTCTGTACCTCAATATCTCAAAATCTCAATGTCTCAATCACAATATCTAGGGCGCCGTCAGTCCAGACCGTCCCCTACCATCCAGCTCAACACCACGACGGTATCCTCCGGATATCCGACGCGTCGGGTAAAATCACCGGTCGGTAGTGCTCCCCTGCCAGGCTCAACGTCAACAGCACGACCTTCTCGCCCCGGGGTATCGCACCAGGCCCACCATGTACCCGAAACGGTTCATCCAACTCCTCGAATCGGGTCTCGAAATCCATCAGCAAACTCATGGTGGACGACTCATACATCATGGGAAAACCGCACTTTTCATTTAAAAGAGAGAGAAAAGAAGTTTATAAATGTTTTTGCGGTTTCCCCCCCCCCCCCCCAAATCCAGGAAATCTCATGAAAATCCGAATCCAAATCCTCAATAGCATGTAAACAGTGAATATAGGCATGAGAATCCATGAATGCGGCATAACAGTGAATAATAACATGCATGAAGTAGCAGGTAATAACTACAATGTCTGAACTAGCATATAAGGCAAGTACACTAATATCATGTCTAATCTATTAACTAACAAGCTATGTCAATGTAATAGTATTTTCTATGTGTACGTGATATGACAATTACCGATGAAGATGTGTGTGAGCCGGCAAGTAAGTGTACGTGGTACATACGCATCATCGGTAATGGTGCTGGTGTCCTAACAGTATAATATCAACAATAGCATATGAAATCACAATATGAATATGCGATGCGGAGCGAACAGCAATAATGTGCGGGAGCAGAATACTAGACACAACGATAACTATAAGTCAAAAAATGGTGCCTTTTAAAAATAACACGAATCGCGGTGTTTTGAAAATAAGGGCTACGGTGTTTTTAAGAAAAGGTACGTCTTTTGAAATATCCGTAGAATCCCTTGACCTGTCTTTTCAAATACCCGCGATTCGTTAGCTTTTGAAATAGGTTGGAGTCGAATCTAGTCTACCAACTATACTAAACTATAGGGCTAAGCTAACAGGCTAACTGAAGGTAAGGAAACCGCCTAACATCTGAGTCGATACATACATATATATATATATATATATATATATATATATTAGTCGGTGATCTCGCCTCAATAATATCACATCCGATACCATATCTATAATCAGACATTCCCAAATCAAGAGTGTGGATCAATCATCAATATATAGCTCGTACGTAAATCCGTCGTACGGCATCCCCAAATCTGGGTACGGGTCAATATCATACTCATCACACTGTTCATCCGGTATCCTCTTTATCAAGATCATCATCTGGGGTACTGACCTACGTCTAGTATGCTACTAATATCACTATTCACATGGCATCGTCATCTAAAGATCCGCTATAACATCAGGACGTATCTCAAGTACGAATCCTGCCATATCACCGATCTCACGGCTTCAACTCAAATCTCATCGACTCATCTCAAATCCAGTATATGAACACATAGTCCCATACCCATGTGAACACATAACTATATAGAATCCCATATAAGCGCATATGAAAGAAGAATGAATGCAAGTATGGGTGTGTGTGTGTGTGCGCATGTGTGGTGTGACCACTACTCTAGGGTTACGCGACACTAAATCATCCAAGCACACCAAATATCCATATTTAGCATCAATAACCTCAAACAATATATAATCAATATATGTGTGTATACGCATTCGTATACATCACCACGAACTGCGGGGGTGCTATACGCCATCCACCCGACTTCTCCCCGTAGATATAAATCTACTCACCTGGTCCTCGCTCGCCGGTGACGACGTCGCCACGTGCTTGCTTGTCATCTCGAAGTCCACATGGGGTACCTACATATCATAACGCACCGTATCGCATTAAAACTAAATTCGAAATCGAAACGGCATACGAAAATCAAATCGGCACGCGTATCACGCATAGGTCAAAACCTATCGCCTACGCAGGCAAGAATAGCCAAACCAACCATCGATGTCGATGTACAAACGTCAAACCATCGAGAAAAACCCAAACACTCTCATTTGCGCATTCACGAACACTAATTATAATATAATATAGATAAAAATTCACAAAAACCCCAAATTCACCTTAAAAGCCATTTTTCCGAAAATCTAGCAAGCAAAAATTACCCGTTTTAGTACAAAACTCGACGTTTAAACAAATCTAGCGGCCATAATACTTATTAAATAACTTAAATAAACCATACAAACCATTTCCATGATTTAATTTCACCAAACCACATACGTTCAAAAAAACTGGTTTGCAAAAATACCGATTTTAACTCTTTTTAAAGTAAAATTCACGATTTTACAAATAAGCTTGGTTTTGCATGGTCTAAAGGTATTAAACCACTTATTATAATACTAATAATGACATGAAACTTTAATTATATTTAATCTAAAGCATTTAATAATTTTCCAAAAACCCTAGTTAGCAAAATAGCTTAATTAGACAAATTTTAAAATAACAATTAGCAAACTAGTTACTAGGTAAGATTTTACATGCCATAATATGTTAAATTATACACTTAAACCATTATCAAATGATATAAAACCCTAACTTGATCCATACCCAATTCTAGAATTTCCAAACTTGCAACTAAAGCCTAATTAACACTTAAATAAATTAGCTTTAAGAAATTAACTAACAAATTAAGCAAAAAGTTTAGAAATTATACCCAAAAATATTTGAAGATCCACAAGCACCCATAGCCTCCCAAATTGAAATCTTATTCCCTAGATCCATGCTAGATAGGCAAATGAGAAATGGGTAGGAGTTAGATTTTGATTTTGTTTTGATTTTGGATGGAATTTGATGAATTTTTGAAGGTAAAAAGGGTGGGATTTTTGGAGAAGAGATGAGTTGAAGGAAAGAGAGGGGAGGGGCTGCAGGAATTCAGAAATGGGCTCGGCCAATGAGGGGGGGGAGAGGTCAGAGAGTGAGGGTGTTGGTTACCAAGTCAAAAGAAAAGTCAAAAGCTCATACTTATACATATATTATTCTTTTCTTTTCATTTCTTGTGAACAAAAAAAAGTGGGAACATGGGGATTGGGGTAGCCCATATTCAGCCAGCAAGAGGGGGAGGGGGAGGTGGTGTGTGTGTGTGTGAAGCAATGAACACCAAACACCAATTCAATATGCACCAAAACCCTTTTATTTTCACAAAATAAGCCTTTTTCTTCAATATTTTCTAAACCGTTTTGGCAAATCATTTCATTTCAAAAACCACATGATAAAATTTTGTTTAATGTGTTATGATGCACAAAATTTGTTTCAACTCATTCCAATTTGTAATTTTCCCTAATTAAATGTATTAGTGACGGCTTAAAATAATATTAAAATAATTAATTTCGGAAAAATTTTCAGAAAATTTGAAATTGCACCGCTGGCTCAATAAACACCAATTAATAGAAATTACATAGCTAGAATATGTATATTTAATTTTATAATAAAAATATTTGTATTTTGACTTTTTACGGAAACCCCCCTTATTTTACCGATTTTCCGAAATTTCACCGAAACGATTTTCAAAACGTTACACGTGGCCCCACTAGTATGATCTCATCATAGTCCCAGTAGTCAAGTACATATCCTAAGGTCTTTATCAACATGTATTAGAGACAATCAGAGTACATGTTAAGATAAAGTACAACCAGATAGCATACTACATGTCGAGCAAGAATGTCCTCCCTATATACGTCCCAGCATCCACTACAATATACATCGTATGTACAGTAATGGCCTCTAGGGCATACATATAACTAACACTTATTGTTCCTCAGAAGAGAGAAAAACTATAACTCAGACAGCCACTCTGTCATCCAGGTCACCTTGGAAGCCTGAAATGATAACCGTCTCCTGAAAGAGGCTGCTGTTACCATATCCCTAGTACATCCATTTATGTTCATAAACTGCTTCCCTACATTTCTCCAGGATTGGATTAATATATGTTTATTGCAGCTAGTGCAAAAACAACGTCTGGCATGGTACTTGACATTTTATGATTAACTCAATTGCCTAAGCAAGTGATATGCTAATTATGCAGATCCCTCTCCCCTTTAATCTGTAAGATACCTTTAGAGCGGGTGACTCCATCACCTGCAGGTACACCACCATGCCAGGAGTCGTCCATTCTAAAACACTTTAGAATAGTGTCAAGTACCCAAATTGGGACACTTCCTAAATCTAGATCTAAAACCATAGATCTAGTAACCAGAAACCCTGATATTATATCCATGTCCTATGTGGAGAAACAACTGTGTGACAACCATAGTATGACCGATCGTAGTATAGGAATTTCACTTCCTATAAAGTGCATGTCATCCCAAATACCAGGACTTCACACCCTACTACCTTCTTACCAGATCCATCTCCCATTCTGATGAAGTCAAAGCCTATGACTGTCACATCAAAAATAAATGATCTATTTCCGCTATACCTGCTTTAGTCTATAAATAGACATAAGCTACTTACCCACTATGCTTCCGCTGCTCCCACTAACTACAACAACCCTCTGGCAGAGTCATATATACGTGCACTTCTAAAGCTAGTTTAGAATGGCGCTATACTCGTCCTCCTGCCGGGTCTTATAGTCTAGAACAGCAGCAATGGCAAGTCTGGGTAAACAAGAACCTCCCTGTCACCGTCTCTGAGAAGACCGAAGTACCTCTCGGGTGCTTGAGGTTACCCACCAAATCTGCGGAGTGGCTAATGGAATGTCAAATCCAATTGAATTCTCAGGTTCTATTAAATCTTCAGTGATCATTTGTGGTTCTGGAATCACTTCCAGTTCTACCATACTCCCACTTTTGTTTTCTGAAAAAATCCATTTTACTAAAACTGTGGCGAATCAAGAACAATATCACTATTGATCATCCTGATGGTAGAAAGTTAACCATCGTCAAAGTCCGGGATAACCCACAAACTGCCATTACTGAAACGTGCCTCGAGATTATCCGGATTCTGGTTTTAAGCATCAGCCGGACAACTCCCTATAACTTAACATCGTTAAGATATAAATTGATTCTATATATATCCAATATAGAAACAAAAGCACTAATTTAATTGGAACCAGATTCAAAATCATGAAGCTGTCTCCAGTGCATATCAACCAAATGGAAATAGGCCAATCCGCATTACTCATCTAGGAGCGCATCCATATATGAGTAACCTGAAAGAGAGGCAAGTTCTCAAAACCATTACTATCAACGGAATACCAAACACAAGTATCTACATCTTCGACTACCTCGAAGAATCCTGATACTTCCAACAAATGGTTCTCCTCTTTATTCTTATACCTATAACTTCTCAAAATCTGGATCTTGTCTTTCAACGAAATGGCTGTCTAGAACTGGAGAAGTCATGAGTAAACAGAATATAGTACGAGTACCAACCCTATTGTCCTAATGGACACTGGACAACATACAATACTTTGTATAAGTCCCCAGAGTTCAATAACTCAAACCTTGTACGTCGTAGGTTGAAAATTGTACTATGGTTAAGAAGAATTACACCGTTGTTGAATGCACCTTACCTAACCATCAACTGATATAGGTATATGTCACAGACATAATTTCAAAAATTTATATCTCACTTTATAAAATAAATGCACAGATATATCAGTTTGAAATTGGTGCATAACAACGAATATTCAAAACCAAATATTTGTCGTCCGGCAAAAACCCAGGTGATTTCCTCAAATATCACCAATTACAGTGAATTCCGATATAATGAGGATCTAATCACCCAATTCCTAATATCTTACTCCCACTCACCATCTGTAACACTATACAGATGTGAGAAACTGATCTGGTAAATACATACACTGGAGTTAGATTCCAATTGGGAAAACAGTTTTCAATTAACATCGTACAGTAAATCTGAAGCATGAAAATGTTTCGAAAGGGTATCCGGGTATTCCTAGTAATGCCTCTTTCACTATCCTGATTCATGACTATAACCGTATAGTTCCATGCCCTCACTCCAATCCCTTTATTATGTCTTTACTTATTATCTTCTGTACACCTTCTTTAGGCTTAATTGGTTTTCTTCCTTCTCTACCTTTCGGCACCAGCCTAAGGTTTGGAAGAAAATTATCCAAGAAGCGTAATAGGTGTATACTCCTTATGCCAGGAGCCCTCACAACCTGAGACAAGGTAATGGGAAAAGACATCTGAATAATCCTATTGTATTTCTCCTGAACCGGAAACCATCCTCGAATCTGGAATGAATTCCTTCGAGATCGTACGTAACTATACGATGGCATGTTCAAGCATTATGGACATTCATAGTGATACGAAGCATTCTGGAGAAATCCAAAGTGGATATGGGAGTGGCAGGGGTATACATGGTTTTGTCGTGAATGATAGCAGTCGCAATTTTCTTTGTCCTTATTCTAATCCCTTTATATGTCTTCAGTTATTACCTTCTGTACACCACCTTTAGGCTAATTGGTTTTCTTCCATCCCTACCGTTCGGCACCAGCCTGAGCTTTGGAAGAAGACTATCCAATAAGCACAATAGGTGTACCCTCTCCTAATCCTAGGAGCCCTCACAACCTGAGAGAAGGTAAAGGGAAAAGACAACCGAATAATCCTATTCAATTTCTCCTGAACCAGAATCAATTCTCGAATATTCCTTCGAGTTCGTATGTAACTATACGATGGATTATCCAATAAATGTAGATCTTTGTAGTGATACGGGCTGTTCTGGAGAAACGCAAATGTGATGTAGAAGTGGCAATGATATATGTGACTCCCTGACAATCCAAAAGACAAAGTGCTTTAAGAAGGTTCGGTTAACTTGGTTCATGAGTTTTAGTCTAGGGTCGGGCCATGGTCGCTGCCAAAGAAAGAGAGAGAAAAGAAACACTCAGCGTGCACTCTAATCTAGATCAGAATGGTTAATCACTTTATCTAATCAGGATGGCTCCCATTGTTTCCTCGAATTCTCCTCCAACCCAAAAGAAGAATTAGTCGGGATCATCTAAAATCACTCGAGGAGTAAACCTACTCATCAGTGGGAATCGGGATCCAACTATCATCGCATGATAACTTGATGGAATCCACTCAAGTCACCACACTCCAGAAGGTATACGCATGCCTGGAAAGTTTCCTGTATGTTTGAAACTCCCAATGTGTGTTTTTACCCCAAGTGGTTCATGACCTTGACAAAGGCCAACAAATCATAAACCACAAGTCAAGTTCAACCCGTCATTATCCAAGATTAATCTAGACCCACCCATACTAACCCTTGACAAAGGCCAACAAGGTTATACGACTGTCCTAGATAATCGCAACACTATGCAACAGACAAGCAATATCCAGCTACCGTACACTACGCCTTGACAAAGGCCAACAAACGCAGCACGAATGCTAGGTACTACTCGAAAGAAATGACGGAGGGCTATGGCTGGTTTTTGGCGAAAAACCATTAACGTAATGAACTTGATATCGTTGAAGTAATCCAAGTGGTTTTACAAATATATAGTGGCGAAAACTTTTGCTAAAGAGGTCACTCCCGGTGAAGGGATCTCGGCTCTTTCCTCGTAGAATGCGGTGCAGGATATTCCAAACTAAATACCACGATGCAAAGCAAAAGAATCGACTATAGTAAAGTTATTACGCTGACGCAAACTTTTGCTCAAGGGATCACTCCCGATGAAGGGATCTCGGCCCTTGCCTTGTCGGATGAGGTGCAGGATATTCCTAATCGAATACCACTGTGCAAAGCAAAAGAGAACATCTGTAATGTCAGTTTTTAAAAACTTGGTTCCAACAACATCATATTGATTAATCCAAAAATTTGTATTTACCGTAATCAGAAACGGCGTCGCTTTGCAGCTAGCCAGTGAGTACGGGTCGATCCACAGAGATGGGTAATTTTCTTAATGTGTTTTTACGAGTTCATTCCAAATGTTGTATTGGTCGGTTTATTAAATCTATAAAAACCTAGATCTATAACTAAACTAAATTAATCTAAATTAAAGTCTCGCTAGGGTTAGGTTTAGGGGAAGTTTGGAGATTAAAGGTTTCTTCACCGCTTTCAATGCCTTTATATTTTTATCTATTAGATGTTGTGGTAATTATCAATGAAGTGGATTAGAATCTTTTGGAAAGATATTTCTTCCTCTAGATTCTTATCCTTCCTTTATCAATACTTACCCTAACCTCCATGGAAAACGCGCGCAACCGGGCCTTTATACTATGGTGTCACCGTTACCTCGAGGGGTAGGGTGCCGTAGGGAGCGGTTATGCGTGTATGCATGGAGTTCTAATTCTTGTGAAGGGGCATGAAAAGGGTGAGAGATCTCATCTCTCAAACCTTTCCCTAAGGCTAACCCTAACAAGCGAGGAGATTACTCGCTCATTAGGGGATGATAAAACATACTAATTAAAAGAGAATTAAAAGCACAAAAATAAAATTACTTACTAATTTGATGGCTCCCTCCAAGAGAGAATACAGAACAGATCTGAATTTTTTTATTGAAAAGAGGCATGAGTTTTACAGATCTGAGACTACAATTTATAGGAAAACATGAAAACTAGGGTTACAGACTCTCGCACATGTGCAATTACAGATATGCCCACGGAAAATCCCAACACCCGTACCGACGCACCAACTCAGAAAGTTTGCGCCGACACGGGCATTAGACGGCCGCGGAACCGCGGCAAATGTAGGCCTTGGGCCGCGGTTCCGCGGCCCTCTGGTGAGATCATCTCACCAAAATTCTTGAGATGTATTCTGGGTATTTGGGCTTCTTGTTTCTTCACCACTTTTCTCTGTTTGGCTTCTTGTTTTTCTCCAGATCTTCAGTGAAAACTTGTAAGAATCTTTTAACCGTTTCACTTTCGTCTTTTTGGACCTTGCACTGTTCTTCATCTCGGCTTGAGTAAGATCCGTCTACTTGTTGGTCAAAAGTCTCTTTTCTGTATCAACTTTCGTCTTTTTCACTGTATTTTCTCCAAGAGCCTGTATCCTGTAACATGCAACAAACGTGCGTCAAGAGTACCAATTTATTTATAAAACGGATAAGAATAGGGGAATGAGAAATGCAATATTATGGTCTGAACAAATACCCCCAAACTTATCTTTTGCTCGTCCTCGAGCAAACTTATTTTTTATTCACTAAAATCCTAACCACACTTTCGCAGGGAAACGCGATTGCACTGAGCACGTGCAACAAGCCGTTAAACCTCTAGGTGTCCCTAGTAGGAGGAGTGTTGTCTCCTGAGGGTTTTCAGCGGATTTCACCCACAAAATCCTATCAACTCGGCCGATTGACTTTTGTTCTCCAATTAGGTCTTCTAACAAGGAATTCTATTATCTTTTGACTCGCAAATTATCCACCCATATTCTTCACACTTCCTCATCATCTAACTTAAGATTATATATATCCTATAGACTTACTTAGCTTTCGGCATTTCTTAAGTCTTCCTTCTAGGGTTTCATCTTCACTTAGGAATTTCTATCAACTCGATTAAAGATACAAGTTCTATCTTTTATTCCTCTCTCTTATCTAGATTCCAATCACATACCCCTACGTGTGTGTATAGATCACCCCTACACTTGGAAATTCAAATCAAGCAATCGTACTCTCATCCATTGTCCAAAGCACTTATTGATTAGTGAATTTTGCTTACACGTCCTTCATGCGACCGTTAATACTTCTTAAGGTACCAACAACCGATTACAAGATGCGTTAGCACTTTAAAGCGTACTTCCTAGTTTTGCAATACTCAAGGCTTTAGCAGTGACTCCCAAACCAGTTGGTCTAGGGCACTAGGTGATGAAGCACCCTCGCTAAATATTTTTCTATTTTTTACAGCCTTAAGTAATCACAAAAACCAGTGTCCATTTTTTTTTCTTTATTCACTTTTTTTTTCTTTTATTTTCTTCGTACTAAGGACTTTAGACAAGAGAATTTCAAGGTCTCTTCTACTATTCCAAGTTTCAAGGTGCGTGATTGTGCAATTTTGTAGGGTATACATTTTCAGAATCTAGACTTAAGTTAGGAACTATTTTTCAAACTTATACTCTAATAAGAACATCAATACTCTTCCCTCATTTTGACTTAGCCCAAGAAGTGAACCCAAAATTTACCTATTTCTAAATAAACTACAAGGCATATACTTTCTACCGTTAAACTTTAAGGAATGTTATTTTTAGGGTTTTTAATTCACTAAGTTTAAGATCTAGTTGCTCCTAGCTAGTTAACCTATATGTCAAACTCTAGTCAAATAAGGCCAAAATTGAATACAATTATTTTTATAATTTTTCAAAATTTTTCAATTTTTATGGGTTTTCAAATAAGTATGCAAATGCAAAAATATGTACAAATGAATGCGAAGGAAGAAGACGTACCGAGCATACCCCCAAACTTGAACTTGACAGTGTCCTCACTGTCATGCTAAACCAAGAGGGTCAAAATACTGGCATTCCCCTGTTTATTTATTTATAATTTTTTTTATTGTTAAGAAAAAACAAAAATATATACAGAAAGGCCCTCCCCCAAACTTCATTTAAACTATGTTAGACATTACTGCCAAACTTTGCATAGATCGAACATCAACGCCAACCAGTTGAAAATTTTATCAGTAAAGAGTATTGGTTGGTGGAAGAATAAATTGTAACGATCCACAAAGAATTGGGGAAGATAGAAGTAGTGGTATGGAAGGTGTGGAGGTAAATATACAGGCGATGGTGATGCATCAAAATGAGAATGGAAATGATCAGCAATCAGTGGAATATTGGCATTCTCGTAGCTTATTAAAAGAAATGGGGGTGGTTCAACTTCTAAAGGAGGAGGTTAACTCACCACAATACCCCCAAAATGTTCCTGTGGGTCTTCTATTGACTTGGCATCATCCATCAATTTCATATGATATTCAATTATAAGGGAACTGATCTCCTCGATGTCCGCCATAGTCCAACCGAAAACTTGTCGCCTATCTTGTAAGACTTTTAAAATAGCGTTCTCTTGCTCGAAGGCTAGAAAGGTTGATATTATAATGGGAAAAGTCTCATTCTCACCTATGTAAGCATATTTAAGGTGAGGCGGTAAGGACATGAGTTCGAGTTTCGAAGGCGAAAGAATCATTGCGGAATCTACCTCGAACTCAAAGGACTCCAACACAGGTTCGAAATCACTGCAAATAACCGATTCGGATGGTTCAACTAACTCATCAACAAATTCAAAAGACTCATATTCGGGCTGTGAGTCGTCATCATCCGAAAAAGTGAAACATTCATAATCCATATCGGTTGTGTCAACGGTGGTAAGCTCAAGGAGGGACGCACTAGTGGCGTCAAAACTGTTTTCATCAAACAAGAATCTTTCAAGCTCGCAGTCCTCCTGTGTGATTTCGTGAACAGAGCAAACTTCTCGTGTACTAGTTTTAGGCACGGGGGGCAGACTTCCCATCTTATAAATATTGAACTCACTAGACATCTTCCTAAAGGATAGAGTCAGGGAGCCATTGCGACAGTTTATTACAGCATTGGAAGTGGCCAAAAATGGTCGACCGAGGATCACCGGAATTTGGTTCCGTGGGTTAGCAACAGGTTGTGTATCCATAACAATAAAATCAACGGGGAATATGAACTCCCCAACTTTGATCAACACATCCTCTAGCTGACCCCTTGGATGGGTGATTGATCGATCAGCTATTTGGAGAGTACAACGAGTGGGTTTCAACTCTCCAACCCCTAATTGTTCGTACACGGAGTAGGGAAGAAGGTTAACACTAGACCCAAGATCTAAAAGTGCTCGATTAATTTTCTTATCCCCAATTGTGATTGAAATCGTAGGACAGCCGGGGTCCTTTCGTTTTTGGGGTAAGATTTGATGGTGGTTAATAGCATTGCTCACTGCACTAGCCACTATCACTTTCTTGGGTACTTGAGATGCCTTTCTCATCGAGGTGCATAAGCCCTTTAAGAATTTTGCGTATGAAGGGACTTGTTGGATTGCATCCAAGAGAGGTATATTTATGCTAACCTGCTTAAATAACTCCACAATCTTCTCCACTTGTGCAGTTGGTTTATTGGGACTCAACCTGTTTGGAAATGGAGCATTTTGAAAATTTGTTGAGTCAAAAGTCTGTGGAGTAGAATGTGGAGTAGGAACGGATCCCAGTGTGGATGTGTTCGTGTTGTGAGAAATGGGTCCGTTCGAGTCAAAAGAAGTAGAGCCGTGTGAAGGGTGGAGAATAGGCTCTAAAAAAAAGGTGAAGTAGAAAGTGAAGAAAATGAAGAAGGGGAAGATGACGATGGAGAAGAAAAAGAAGAAGAAGAAGAACCACCGGCGGGGATGTCATCACTAGTACCCATATTATTTTGCAACACTTTTCCGGATCTCAACGTGGTCACCGCATTTACATTGTGATTGTGATATGCGTTTTGAGTGTGACCGGGATTTGGCAATGGTTGAGATGGAAGCTTTCCCTTTTCTCTCTCGCTCAACGCAGCAGTTAATTGTGCAATTTGTGCCTCAATAGATTTGATACTTTGATCGTGTGAAGCATTGTTATGCATTAAAGACTGAACATAATTTTCAAATCTTGCTGCGGATTCTGTAGATTGCTTAAGAAATGCATCTAGACTTTTTTCGAGCGAGATAACCTTATCATCATTTGGTTGAACCAAATTGTTCGTTTGATTTGTATAAGGTTGTTGTTGGAAAGGTTGCTGGTTTTGAGTTTGTGAAGGTGCTTGTTGTTGTTGTGGAGGAGGAGGTCTTTGAAAATTGTTATTTCCTTGGACTTGTTGATTTTGGGTCCAAGCGAAATTTGGGTGACTCCTCCACCCCTGATTGTATGTCAAAGAGTACGGATCGTTTCTTTGTCGTTGCTGAAATGCAGCATTGACTTGATCTTGTCCTTGAATAGGTGCATTATAAGGACACTCTTCGGTTAGATGCGATGGATTCGAACAACAAGCACAAACAGTTCGTGGAGGCATAACAGGGGCAGGAGAAGACGATGAGATTTTGGTCTCAATGGATTCTAGCTTTTTCATAAGTGCGGCCATTTCGGCCTTCATAGCAATCGACATATCTACTTGATGTATGCCTGCCCTAGATTGACCAATAGAAGAAGATGATGTGGTCTTGGTACTCTCCCACTGAATTGTTTGCTCACTAAGATCCTCAAGAAACTGCCACGCTTCGTCGCTAGACTTGGAGAGAAAATGACCTTGACATAGGGTTTCTAGCAACTGTTTCGTTGCCGAGTTCAATCCCTCGTATAATGTTTGGCAAAGTTGCCAACTTTCGATCCCATGATGAGGGCATTGAACGAGTAGGTCTTTAAATCTCTCGAAGCACTTCCAAAATGGTTCGGAAGGAAGCTGTGAAAATTGTATAATCTCGTTGCGGATTCTAGCAGTTTTGTGATGAGGATAGAACTTTTTCAGAAAAGCTCTCACAAACTCGTCCCAATTTCTAATGGAATGTGATGCGGTGCTGTATAGCCACTTCTTGGCTAGGTCACATAAGGTAAAAGGAATGACCCTTAGCCTTATAGCGTCATCACTTAATTGGGTCGTTTTCATCATAGCGCAAACGTTTTGGAATTTATTGATAAAGATATATGCATCTTCATATTCCAAACCATGAAATTTTGGCAGCATATTGATGAAATGTGGTTTTATTTCAAAGTTGTCCCCATTTGCCGGTGGGGGTGAAAGACAAATAGGTAAAGACATGCGGACGGGGTAAAAGAGATCCTGGAGCGCAACTCGTGAGGGCGCTACAACAGGCGGAAGATTCGGGTTATTCGCACCTAACGGAGGTGGAATCATTCCCGTCGGTAAGGTATCGTTGGGGTCGTGTCCCGACATACCTTCGAAAGAAGAATTTGAAGGTGGAGGTAAGGAAATGGAGGGAATTTCGACTTCGGTGTCGAAAGGTTCGTCGGTCGGTACCAACGAAACACGGACTAATCGGGCGTTAGTATCCCTAGTCCAAAGTGACATACACTAAAAGAGTAGTGTAGTCAGAAAAATAGAAAAACAGAATGTGGGGGTAAGATAACGTCAATGAAGGAAAATGGTGGAAGTGAGATGCAAGTTTCCTTTAGCGACAAGTTGCAAGTTTTGAAAAGATTTTTCCTCTTTTTTTTTATGTGAGAGTTTTGCAAAGAGATTTTTGAAAAGGGACTCGTGACACAAATGTATCAACCACACATGCACAATCAGGCCTAGATCTAGGGTCACCTAGGTCTGCTAGACAGCTCCTAACTAGGGCTAGAAATAGGACCTCAAACCGCCTCTTCACCGACAAGTACGGCCAGGTAAGTGGGAAGGAACCACAATAGTGGGCCTAATTAATAACCACTAGCCTAGACACCGCAAAGTCAGTTAGGATAAACGGTCGATGTTTATACTAGTCCTTTTCCTATTGAGCTCGATGTCCTTAGGGCTGAGTCTAGTATTTTTTAATTAATTGTGGTTAATGCAAATGCTTTAAAATGATTTCTGGGGTCCTGGGAAGGGTGATGAAATCCCCACCCAATCTGAGTTTGGTCAATTAGCTCCTTAAAGTCCGATTAAATTATGCAAAACAATAAATTCACTTACAATCAAATTTTTTAAGCGCGGCGCAAAGAAACCTGCAGAAAATCTGTTATTTAGAAGGGGGAGAAAGATTTTTTTAGCGAAAAGAATTCCTGCAAAAAATTTTTACAGAGAGATATATGGAGGTTGACAGAGGGAAGAAGAGAGAAACAAACCCTGCAAAATTTAGGACCTGAGAAGGCTAAAGAGCCGCGGTTCCGCGGCCTGGGGCCCACTTTCGCCGCGAAGCGCGGTGGAATGGAGCGATTAGAGCTCCAAAAAATTTCGACCTCTCTGTTGTTATATTTCTCCTCTCTTCTGATATGATTTTTTCTGATTTGCCCTCTGTAAAATTCCAGATCCGCGATTCTTCGCTGTTCCTGCAAGATTCAAAAAATACACCCTTCAAACAGATCAAAATTGATTATTTTTTTATTTTTTTTTATTTTCAGATTTTTATAATTTTTAAAATTTATATCAATCAGAAATTACACAGAAAAAAAATTTACGCCATCCCCGGCAACGGCGCCATTTGATTAATCCAAAAATTTGTATTTACCGTAATCAGAAACGGCGTCGCTTTGCAGCTAGCCGGTGGGTACGGGTCGATCCACAGAGATGGGTAATTTTCTTAATGTGTTTTTACGAGTTCATTCCAAATGTTGTATTGGTCGGTTTATTAAATCTATAAAAACCTAGATCTATAACTAAACTAAATTAATCTAAATTAAAGTCTCGCTAGGGTTAGGTTTAGGGGAAGTTTGGAGATTAAAGGTTTCCTCACCGCTTTCAATGCCTTTATATTTTTGATCTATTAGATGTTGTGGTAATTATCAATGAAGTACATTAGAATCTTTTGGGAAAATATTTCTTCCTCTAGATTCTTATCCTTCCTTTATCGATACTTACCCTAACCTCCATGGAAAACGCGCGCTACCGGGCCTTTATACTACGGTGTCACCGTTACCTCGAGGGGTAGGGTGCCGTAGGGAGCGGTTATGCGTGTATGCATGGAGTTCTAATTCTTGTGAAGGGGCATGAAAGGGGTGAGAGATCTCATCTCTCAAACCTTTCCCTAAGGCTAACCCTAACAAGCGAGGAGATTACTCGCTCATTAAGGGATGATAAAACATACTAATTAAAAGAGAATTAAAAGCACAAAAATAAAATTACTTGCTAATTTGATGGCTCCCTCCAAGCGAGAATACAGAACAGATCTGAATTTTTTTATTGAAAAGAGGCATGAGTTTTACAGATCTGAGATTACAATTTATAGGAAAACATGAAAACTAGGGTTACAGACTCTCGCACATGTGCAATTACAGATATGCCCACGGAAAATCCCAACACCCGCACCGACGCACCAAATCAGAAAGTTTGCGCCGACACGGACATTAGACGGCCGCGGAACCGCGGCAAATGTAGGCCTTGGGCCGCGGTTCCACGGCCCTCTGGTGAGATCATCTCACCAAAATTCTTGAGATGTATTCTGGGTATTTGGGCTTCTTGTTTCTTCACCACTTTTCTCTGTTTGGCTTCTTGTTTTTCTCCAGATTTTCAGTGAAAACTTGTAAGGATCTTTTGACCGTTTCACTTTCGTCTTTTTGGACCTTACACTGTTCTTCATCTCGGCTTGAGTAAGATCCGTCTACTTGTTGGTCAAAAGTCCCTTTTCTGTATCAACTTTCGTCTTTTTCACTGTATTTGCTCCAAGAGCCTGTATCCTGTAACATGCAACAAACGTGCGTCAAGAGTACCTGTTTATTTATAAAACGGATAAGAATAGGGGAATGAAAAATGCAATATTATGGTCTGAACACATATATAGGGTTGTTTTCCTTGTATTGATCAGAATCAACGCAATCCCATCAATTAATCACACCAGAAAAGAACGAAAATATGATGTACGTCTATGCCATCCGCATTCGCCACTGGGTCCCGTCATCATCCGTTAGGTTACTTAACTAACGACAGAGCGGGGACTGGACTAGCGTGGGTCCAAAACATATACAACATCTACTAGTATATATATAAATATATATAACAATCGTCGCAGGCATGAAATAAGCAACATCACAGAAGCAACAATACAGAGTGATGGATAATCCTGGAGCCTCGGTTTTCAGTTGAGCCGCAAATGAGACCCGATGTTCCCTGTCGTGTGGATAGCCTGTGCAATGAAACCTAGACCCCTACGAGCGCGGCAAGTTACCCGCCAAAACCAGAAGTGAGGCAACCCCCTCCAACAACGTGAATGGGTCACCCAGCACATCACGGAATCCGGTAACTTGAGCACCCCTCTATGGGTCAATCTATACCCCCTACGAGTGCGGCGAATAGCCCGCCAATTCTAGAGTAAGGTCCCTTCCGTCTCAACGCCATGAGATGCAGACCCGTTGCCCTCTAGAACTCGGCTATTCGTGCACTCCACCGTGGGGTAATCCTAGTACAGAAAAGAAAATAATATGTACAAGGGCGACATCGACCTTAACCCGGTCGTGTCCCAAACAAATAATATACAAACTGGCAGTGACGGCAGTCCACATGTCGGACGCTCGCCCCGCATTATCAAATGTACAAATGAAACTAAACTGTACTGATATTGCACCCAAGCTATCCACCACGACGAACTAACCACAGCACAACACAGAACATCAACGTGAATGTCACGTTCGCAAACTCGTCTAAAAGAACATATAGCAATTAGATGAGTTATACCGCTCGAATGACATTCACGGTCGCAGATAGTAATGCATGTACTATAAACATTTAAACAGTGTTAAATTATCGACTTTGAAACACCATAAATTTCCCCTGAACAAAAGATAACACTATATCCAAACTGGGCAAAACAAGAAATACCACTGAACCAATATTCCAGAGACCATACCACACCCAAAATACGAAGCCTAAACTCAATAGCAAGACCGGCCAGCTCGGAAATTTAACACATGTGGCCGGGTCAAAACGGGTGGAAGGGGTTCGTATTTGGGGTATGTTCTAGTGGTCATCTAAATAGTCTTCTGCAATTGCTTAAAAAAAATTTTGAAGACTTAGAAAAAATGACAGAAACTGAAATGTGCAGTGTACTGTTTCGGGGTCGTTTCGGTTTCGATAGTTTAACATTGTCTAAAACTGCTAGTAAGGGGTTTACGGGTTGGCTCTGATACCATGTTGGGTTACGGCAGCACCCCGACCATCAAACCGTTGCCAAATGCGGAAAAAAAAAATTCTAAACTGGCGCTAACATTACCCGATGCCCGGATCTACCCTAAACACTATGCTAGAAAGCAATATAAAGAGTTAGGAATGGTTATACCGAGTTGATCCATGTCCTTCGGTCTTCAACCTTCATCCCAAGCTCCTAGTGGTTGCGGATCGAGTTTGGTTGCCGGTCTTCCTCCATCTACGATGATCCACCTAAAAGAAACGACGCAAGCTCCAGCTTCGCCAAGCGAGGAAACCGACGCTCCAAGATTGCTAGCAATGGAGAGTGAAGGTGTAAGAATGTGTCACTATAATTTTTCTCTGATCACAAATGCTCCATGAGCAACCATAGAAGATCAAGAGAAGGAGAGGAAAACATGTGGCATGAGCAACTAAAGAAATGTGACTAAGTCTTAAAGTGAGAGTGAGAATGAGAAATCAAGCAAGTGAGGAAAAATGAAAATGAGCAAGCCATCAACTAAAGAAAATGGCTACCCCTCTCTCTCATGCACACAATAAACAAATATGTGCCATACCTCTCTACATGCCAAGTCCATGCTCATGCCAACTAACCCTCCACCTCATTTGTAAAACAAATGAGTTCCTAAAAAGAAAATCATACAAATGAGGTGTCCACTTCTAGAAGCTATTCCGTATAAATACGGAATACTTCCCGGTACACGTATCGAAATACATATACGCGTATTCGTACAAAAATACGAATAGCTAAGAGAGAAAATGAATAGTGAACAATAATACTAGAATACATATATATAAATACATATATAAATTATTAAATCAAAACTTGATTTAATAATCCGGCTTGATCCTAAGCCGCTAGTATTATCAACCGTCCGATTAAAGTCTGTGCAGCCTGTACACATATTTAATCGGACACCTGTATTTACCAACATACGTCATCTACACCATATCGCCTGAACTGTGAAAACCCTCTGTGTGGGACTCTAAAGACTCTTCAATACGCTGGCAGTGGGTTTAACCACAAGCACGTCAACGGCACTAGCTGTACGTAACGGCTACCCAGATATTGAGCGAAAGGAAGGCCGATGAGCAAACTCATCCAAACCCCTACTGAGCCTAACAGTGACAATATCCGTACAGTCCGGTATGTTCGTCTAAGAGTATCGCATATCGAGTCTAGGGGGTGGATAAATTCAGACCCCTAATAACGCGATAATTCGTGTCGGTATGAAACCCATCACCACATGAGAAACTACCGATCCTAGATCAGTAATTCTCGACTACCTTGGCCAAGGATTTCTGGTGATGGTCACCCATGCACTATGCGATATCAACCTCCAATACCGGGAGAGACGAATCCCCGACAATTCGCTCACTGCCTCCATGTGGCTCGGGACTGTACCCAACTAAAACCTGTTTGCACGACTCCTTTGAGCCGTGGTAGGGTAGTAATCAAAGCACAGTGGGAACTCATACGAGAAAAATAACGATCTCAGGTCGACAGACTAACCTGTACACATGTCACCTGGGAACTGCTATCTAACAATAGGTATAGTACCAACTAGCAGGTTCCCGGCGAGTCCGTCCAGTGTACTATAACCCAATGAGCACCTGTATATATCTTAGATGAACAAACTAACACCAATGGTTTGTGAGACCTGGCCACCACCCCTCGTCGGGGCCTCGATCAGTATACACTAGTCTACTCTGGAGTATCAATGCCCAGTCTCGAAACTCCCACAACTAGGGACATTTAAGGATGTGCTTATAGACCTCCATCTCCCACGTATATTATCGCCATCATAATGCTGGTAGTCAAGCAAGAATCCAATGGGCTCTATCAACATGTAATAGTGATGATAAAGACAAACCAGATAGCATACTATCATCTCGAGTAAGACTATTCTACCGGTATAGGTCCTCGCTCAATCATCATAATCATCTACCTGCGACTACAATAATTGCCTTGAGGGCACTATAGCCAACACTAACACCATCCACCCGACTTCCCCATAGATATAAATATACTCACTGACATCTCGAGCTAGTCAAAACCTACGACCACCTCGCCCGTCCTCTCCATCTCGGAAGTCCTCACGATCGAACCTACAATTGAAATCATAACATAAACGAATAAAAATCCACATCGAAAATGACACAATGAGCGAAGTGCACATAGGTTAGAACCTATGGTCAACGCGTGCTAAATACGACGAAATACCCCCGACGTCGACGTACGAACGTCGAACGATCAAGTCGAGATCTAGAAATACAAAAACCAAGTTTAAAACCCGCAAATATCATTTAAAACTAACCAAAACGTTTCCAGATTTTGACATGGGTATCTGGGGAAAAAAGAGGTATACCAGGGGCTTTATTATCAAGTGTGTATGCTACAGAACAAAACTCAAACCTTAATTTGATGGTTGGACCATTAATCGTAGCCATAGGAATTAAATCGACGGCCTGGGCTTGAGCAGGGGGTCTCGGGCTTCAGGGGTGGTCTCAAGTCGGTCTAAGAATCTCAAAAATATAGCTAGTTTATTTTTCAGAGTACCCAGTGAACTCCAGATTTTATTTAAAAACCAAAAGCTCAATGAAATCCTAGTTTTTAAAACTTAAACACTTTGAAATCAACAATCTTAACATCTAAATACCCTTAATATCTCCCAAATCAAATTGAAATCCTTAACCCTCTACTCTAACACCTCACTACAACCCATACCATATCAAAACCCATAAAACTCCATTTTTATCTAAAAAATATAACTTTTACATGGACAATACTATAAAACTTGAAAAACTTGGTGAAACGAAAGAACTTTACCAATTTGAGTGGGGAAAAAGATGAGATCCAAGCTCTTAGTGAAGCTCCAAGGTTTTTAGGTTGATGAAACCTCCAATTGAAGCATCCAAATGACTCTAGTTGCAAACTTATCCCCTAATTTGGATTTGATGAAGAAAACTTAGGGTTTTTTTGTAGGAGTTTAGGAGTTTGGAGTTAGAAATATTTTGAGAGAAGAGGAAGATATTTTTTTGAGGAGAGAGAAATGAAAATGAGAATTATGAGAGGAGGAGAGAAAATGAGGATAAAGTGAGAGTGTGAGGGGTGGGAAAAGCATCACTCTCTCTCTCTCTCTCTCTCTCTCATTCTCTCATTCTATCAACCATGCTAAATAAACCCCACTTTATTTTCCATTTAAAACCATCAACTTACACAAAAATCCCATACCTTTTCCTTAAAACAAAAATACTTGCCATGACCAATATCTCACATTTTTAATTTCCCAAAATAAATATAGATATACGGATAACAATCCAAAAACTCAAAATCCATACATGATATAATTTTCGTAAACTCATAATATCTATATTTAAATTATAAAATAATATTTATAATTTTCAAAATGTTACACCGGGAAAGACGGTTTAAAATTTTAGTTAAATTTTTCGAATTAATTTTTCATATTTATTTATATTATCTTTAGTTCTATTTGTTGACTATAGTTCCCTCGAGGCAATTATTGTAATTACAGGTATGTAATTATGATAATTAAAGAAGGACCTATACAAGTAGAAAAGTGTTACTCGAAATGATATTATGCTATCTGGTTTGTCTTTATCATTGATATGTATACGTTTTACTGGTTATTACATGTCGCTAATACATAATGATAAAGACCGTAGGATTCTTGCTTGACTACCAGTATTATGATGGCGATCATATACGTGGGAGCTGGGTTGTCCATAAGCACATCCTCAAATGTCCCTAGTCGAGGGAGTATCGAGATTTGGCATCGATATTCCGGAGTAGAATAATGTATATGTTTCTAAACCCCGACGAGGGACGATGGCTGGTCTTATAAGTCATTGGTGTTTTGGCACCTAAGATAGTATGCAGGTGCTCACTAGAGGTGAGTACACCGGATGGACTCGCCGAGAACTTTTAGATGGTATTATACCTATCGTCGGATAGCAGTTCTCTGATGATATGAATACAAGTTAGTCTTTTGACCTTAGATCGTCATTTGTCTTGTGTGAGTTCCCACTTTACTTAGATCATTACCCTACCTCAGCTCAAAGGAGTCATGCAAACAGATTTTGGTTGGGTACAGTCCCGAGCCACATGGAGACAATGAGCGATTGTCAGGGATTCGTCTCTCCTGTTGTTAAAAGTCGATGTCGCGCTGTGTTCGGTTGGCTATCACTATAAATCCCTGGCCAGGGTGGATAAGATTTACTGATAGTTGTTCAGTAATTTCTCGGTGGGTGATGAGCTTGACTCCGGCACGATTTATCGGGTTATTAGGGGTCAGACGTTATCCACCACTTAGACCCGGTATGCGATACTCTTACACAAAGAAACTGGACTGTACGGAGATTGTCTCATTCATTCTCAGTAGGGTACGAATGGACTAGACTGTCGACCTCCCTTTCGACATATATCTGGATAGCCGTTACGTACAGCTAGTGCCACTGACGTGCTTGTGGTTATGGATTTTATCCAGTAACTGGCTACCAATGTATTTTTGAGTCTTTAGAGTCCAACACAGAAGGCTTTCCCAGTTCAGACGATATGATGCAGAGGTCGTATATTGATACGTGCAGGGATCCGATTAAATACGTGTACTAGCTACACATACTTTAATCGGACGGATAATAATACTAGCCGGCTTAGGATTAAACCGGACTATTAAATCAAGTTTTGATTTCATAATTTACATATATATATATATATATATATATATATATATATATATATATATATATATATATATATATTCTAGTATTATGCTCATTATTCATTTTCTCTCTCTTGGCTATCCGTATTTTTATACGGATACACGTATTTGTATTTCGATACATATACCGGGGACGTATCCCGTATTTATACGGGAATACTTCTAGAAGGAGAACACCTCATTTATTCTATTTTCTATTTTAGGAAATATAAAATGAGGTAGAGGGTGAGATGGCATGAGTGAATAGTAGCGAGGATAGCTTGAGAGGGATGGGCTATATTAGTTTATTGTAAAATTGTTATGTTATGATTTTTAAAGGGATGAAAAAAATAATATAGCCCTCTCATTCTACTCTCATACTCTCTAGTTCATTTTTGACACTCTCATCTCCTTCTTCTTCATTGCTCTCTTGAGCTTAGAAAATGAGAGAAAACGATAGTGGAAAATTTTTACATCCCCACACTCCATTTCAAGAAAGCTTGGAGCGTCAGTTGCTTCACTAGGTAAATCTGGAGTTTGGATTGGTTTCCCTCGGGTGGATCATCTTCGGCAAGGGCGGTCGTCTCTCAAGCACGTTCCCGATGGCTTTGGAGCTTAAAGGGGTCTTCCACGATTGGGTGGACACGCTACAAAGGTTGTAGTTTCTATAACCTTTTATGTTGTTTTCTAGTTTAGTGTTTGGAACGGATTCTAGGTTGCGGTTTTCTCGCGCTCGCAAGAATTTTTGTTCATGTTTTTCTCTTCCGCTGCGCTTTATCCGCGAGTGCCGGGGAACCCTAACTCTATTTTACTCTGTTATTTTTATTATGTTTTGTTTCAGGAAATTTGGAGCTGCATTGGACGATTTGGAGCGAGGCGAAGCCTGTACAAAAATCCCAGACTCATCAGAGACCAAAACGCGGCGATTCACGGGAGATTCATGGTGATTCGCGGCAGTTTGGTGGCCTTGTGAGTCGTGCCTTTCCGTTAGAGTTGATCTTTCAGTTCTCTGTTGATTTCCAGTATTAATTCCTTTTCTGAAATTTTAAATTTAAAGTGAAAAAATTTATTTTTTTACTTTTTTTAATATGGGTGATGAACATGCAAAACCAAGTTTATATGAATTATGTTATCCGGTTAAACCATCACATCCATAGCCAACAATGATGCTTGATTAAATGCAGAGTTAGATGACATTATGCAAAAGCTTGAGGCTCTTAAGATTAAAAATATGGTTTCTAATAATCCACCTTTTTAATCTTTTTACACTAATTGTCAAGATCACTCTCATGTTTATGAAGAGTATCCATTTATTGTTGGATTTGTTGATTGGAGAAACCAACAAAATTATTGTTGTAATTAAGGCATGTATTCTGAAGTTCCTATCTATAATTTAGGTCTTCAATTCCAACCAAATCCTTACTATGATGTAGGTCCTCCATCAATCCAATTCAAATCGAACCAACATTCACTCCACCAATTTCATAGATCAGAAATTATCATCATACCCATATTATAATGGTGGCCCTCCTTACAACCATATCCAATCAAATTCTTATCAACCGTGCCAAATTTTCACACCTTCTCATGTTGATACTCCTCTGAGGCTAACGTGACAACTTTTAAACTCATAACCATTGCTGAACATATTGAAAAAGCCCTTAGCCAACAATTCAACTAAATCCAATGCTACCTAACTTTCACACTAGACTTTGAAGATGAAAACGATATAAAGAGTTCAATGTTATTTATTACTTTTGAGGAAATTTTTAAGGAGGTTAATTGTGATTTTGAGGAGTGGGGCTTAAATAAAATGTTTGAGGGAGATGTTTATGAAGAATCCACAGTAGTGGATAAAATTTTTGAGAAGGTTTTAGATATAGAAGCTGCATCTATGGAGTAAAGGAACTCACCTACGAGTAAATTTGAGGAGGAGGATATAGATTTGAGAGATGAGGGATGTGACTAAATTTTTGAAGAGTCCACTATCATAATAGAAGAAGTATATGAGGAGGAGGTGGTTAATTTTGATGAAGCTTATTTTGACCAAAGTTTTGAAAAAAAATTAAGAATGAACTCAACCTTATGGATGAGTTAGACTCACCGAATCATCGACTAAATTGGAAACATTCTCTTAAGCCATTAACAGTTGAACTTCACCCTTAAATACTTCCGTTCATTTCTGAAGCCAATCATATCGACGAGTAAGAAGAAGTTGTGCTATTAACTACTATAATTGCATCTTTGATTTATATCCCGCATGTTCATCTTGAAGACTTTGATCCAATTAGTCAATACATTACCAAGTTGGTGTAGTTGCTTAATTCTTTTAGACTTCAATTATTTATTACTACACTAGCTTCTTCGGCAAAACTTGGATCACAATTTTGTTCACCCGCATATAAACACCACATTAATTTTATGCATATCAATTTTAGGGTGTTAATTGATACTTATTGTTACACTTTATTTTACTGCTCTTGCATGATCATAAACAATTTTGAGTGATTAATATTGACGTTTTAGTCAAAGCATTATGTAAATTTAAATTCTTTTCTTTTTCTTTTTCCTTTTCTTTTAGGGTTTTAGTTTTTTTCTAAATAGAAAAAAATCATCTTATTCCTCCCCATTAATTTAAACACTTTTATTTGACTCCAAAACCTAAAATAAAAACAAAAAATAAGTTGCAGGGCATGCAGTTCAAAGCAGGAAGTAGAATTCCATATCAGATCATATATCAGCGGTCGGCCACCGCCAGTTAGCAGCTTGATGAGAGAAGAATCTCCTAAATTTTTGGACTTTGTAAGTTTGTTCTTATTTAATTCTTTTTATCAATATTAATGGTTTATCTCTATCTGAATTAATTTCACTATATTATTTTATAGTTGTGTTTAGCATTGAATATTGTAGTGACTGTTTTCTATTGAATTATGAGTAGGACTAGGGAGATGGGTGAGGGATCGACATTGAGGACAATGTCAGAAATAGGTGTGAGGTGGTTTGCATAGTATTATTTTTCTTTTATTTTTCATTTTTCTTAGGTTTATTGTTTGTTTTTATTCTCTAAAAAAAGAGTTTTTGAATCAAGCTAATTAATTGGTTGACTTGATTTTGAAATCCGAAAAGTTAAAGTGATACAAAGGAAATATATTGAATATGAGGATAGGAAGAAATCTGAAAAATAACCCCTTGTCTTGAATTCAGATTTAGTAAATATACACCATACAATTTGCACGAGCATGAATCTTGGAAATTTGAGATAGTAGAGGATACCAAGAAATATTTTTGCCGAAATATCTAAGTAAAATAAAAGATGCGCATAGTAGATAGTCTAAACTACTGAAGGGTGACCGTATTAAAAATTAAAAAATTAAAAAAATCATAAATAAGTGGTTTTGTTGGTTACTTAGTACGTATGAGCATTCATGCCCTTGAGGGTGTTCCATCACCTAGTGCCTTAAAACCAACTGGTTTGAGTGTCACTGTTGAAACTCATAAAGAGGTAAGTTCACAAAACTAGATATAATAAAACTCACACATTGAGTAATCGGTTGGTTGGTGCCTCCTGAAGCATTAACGATCGCATTGAAAGATGTTGTGGGTGTGGGTGTGTGTAATATGAGAATATAAGGTATTGATACTATATCTTGAATTGAATTCTCAAGCCTAAGAATATTTTATACACACGTAGGGGTATAGGATCGATATTTGAAGGAAAGATGGAAGTGAAGACTGGGATCAAGTTCTAGTGAAAGATGATAGAATTTCCGGAATTGAAACAATAATTTAGGATGATAGTTCTTGAAAACCAAAAAACTAGCAAGATTCCACCTTTTATAATTTTCACTTATCTTTTATTTCTTGTTTTTAGATTTGTAGTTTTCCTTTTTCTTTATATTTAGTTTTTCTTTTATTTTTGTTTTATTTTCCTTTTTGGGGTTTAGTGGGTAGTATCCGCTGAAAACTCTCACGAGACAACACCCGTCACTTAGGTAACCTTAGGGTTTAACGGTTTGTTGCACGTACTAACTGCAATCGCAACGCATACGAAAAGAAGCACATTAGGTAGATTTTAGGGAGTTTTTATTTTTCTTAGTTTTTTGTTTTTGTTTTTCTCGAGGACTAGAAAAAGGTAAGTGTGAGGGTATTTGATTGGTGTAATTTATTGCATATTTATATATCCGTATTTATCTTATTTTGTCTATTTTATACTACTCGAGATATATTTTATTAAAAAATGCAAATTATAGGGTCTCAAGTGCAAAAGTATACAAAAGAAGAACTTACGTGTGTTGGATGTGAACAATTTAATGAAGAAACCAATACAAGGGTTGAGCCAACGAAACAAGCAGTTATCCAAACAAATCAACTCTGGGAATCAAGTCATCAAACCAAACTTGGAGTCGTTTGGGCTCCAAAACGCGGTGAATCACGTACCTAAGATGGCCAGTCGTAGCGCTTTAGTCGAGTCTGGCTCTGATCTTTTGCTTGCTGCTGAAGGTTTAAAAAAGATTTCTTTCTATCTATTGTAATTGGCCAGAGAGCTTATAAATAATGCAATACTATTATTTAGGGTTTTTATCTTCTCTTTTGAGAGGATCAAAAGTTTGTAACTTTATTTCTTTATTTTTATAATGAATTTTCTTTTTATTATTTGTTTTTCTTCTTATGCCACGAGTAGCTAAATTTCTATCTAGGGTTGGAATTATTCGTGTTCTATGATTGGTGTCTATTTTCATTGATCTATTTTTTTTCTATGTTCTTAATGAAGAATTACTTTATGATAAAAGATATGTTCTTTTTATGCAATTTTTTTAAACTAGATAGATCGATGAGTGATTGACAACCATGAGCTTTATTTAGGGAAAGGCCACGTTGCCGATAAACCGGTTAATTTGATAATTGATTGACGACCATGAAAGTTATCTAGAGAAGGTAAAGTTCGTATTTTAATTTTATTATTCATGTTCGATCTAGTTAATCTAGAGTTAGATTAGACTCTGCCAATAAAATAAGGTAAGCCTTTGATTGACGACCACTGAGTTTACTAAGTAGAAGGGAAAATCTAACTAAGTTTCTAGTTAATTAGAATTAAATCTTTGAATTGATTACTTGCCTATTTGTAGGTTGACAGGGTATTGCCATGCTCGTATGAATTATGCTTTATAATAGATTGATAGTTTATTGCAATGTGTGTATGCTTTCTACTTTGTAGAATTGATACATAATTACTTTAAAGAGGAAAATCTAGAAAAGGAAAGATATTATTTAAAACACTATGATTAGACAAGGTGATTCTAAACCCTAGGTATTTCTCTATCGTAAGAATATCTTTTAATTTGCAATTTACTTTCTTTTATTATTGTGTTTATTAGTATAATTCTTAAAAAGTTTTTATATTTAATTCGTTTTAGACTAACTAGAATTCTCATCCTCCCTGGGGATCGACCCACAAATGCTACAATTAATTAACCGTGCACTTGCAGAATAATTTAAGACTAAGAAAATCACCATCAAATATGTGTTAATCGATGAGCATGGTAAGGAACTACCCAGACCTCGCTAAGAGATTTACTTGCAATGGTACCCTCAATAAAGGACTGTCTCTCGAAATGGATTAGGTGACCAAGTAGTGACAATCTATGAAATCTAAGTTAAAGGACTAGGGACGCAATAAGAACACTTGTGTCATTTGTCGAAAAATATCCTTACCTTATCACATGAACTAAAAAAACCGCATTCAAGTCAGCTTCACGCAAGTCAACAGAGTCAATTATCCATTGATTTTTGCCATTTTCTTTTACAACACCTAAGGGGAATAGCCCAACCGAAGAATTGAACAAAATGAAGAAACCCTATACTAAAAACAAAGAGGTTCATAATACTATTCAGGGGGAATATGTGTGTAGATATGTCTCTTTCTTTTACCCCCACCAAGTAAGTGTTTCTAACAAGTTAAAATTCCTAACGGTCTTTTGTTTGGGGATAGTCTTGGTCTCCAATATGCAATTTGTCTATTGGTAAATGACTAGAAGTAAAAATTTAACATCGGAAAAGCAAAAAAGTTTAGGAGTTGTCCATCTTTACCTACATCAATAGGATAGTCGCACAAGTTGACCAAGTGACGCTTGATGGTAAATGACTATAAGACCCACATTCTAGGGCGAGATAAGACAAGAAATATTTCAAAATAGATAACATTATGGCTTACTCGACACCCTTATACTTAGATGAAATGGGACATTATAGTGGGAGTCACTTAATTCTATAAGAGAGATTGCCTTAGAGGAATTTGCTAATGAGGAGTTGTTAGTAAATTATCGTGTTCATTAATATCATTTGCTCATTCCCCCAACGTCCGAAGACGTTAAACTACGGCTCTTAACTGAGTGTGAGGTACATGTTATCAATGACCAAACAACAAAACCCAACCGTAAAAGGGAGCAAAACCACTCTTGAAACCTATATATACTAGATAATATGTACCAAACCCTCTTTGTTAGACAATGACGACTAACTTGATTAAAACCAATTAAGTCGATGGCTGGGGCATCCGCTTTAGAAATCCTTGAGTCTAGAAAAGTGGTCCCCTCGCCAATCTCATACCCTCACACTCTTATCTTAGTCACCTATCTCCAGATCAATGACGAAAGATTTGATCTCTTCTTAAAGCAACGATGGAACGATTAGCCAACTTGGTTGATTAAGTCTGGGGGAAACCCTAAGAAATTTTGAGCTAAAAAGAATACCCAATTTACCTCTCCATTGTTGTTGCAGAGGAGACCCATAAAAAGAATAAATATTTCCTATGACGGAATGACAATTCATAATTCCATCAATTGTTCGCACCATAACAAGATTTCTCAAGGCAAATATTTAGACAATTTATGGTTTCTTCTAGTTTACTGAAATTTCTGACAAGTGTGCGCAAGTGTCCAGACAAACAGGTATAAGAAATGCAAATATCAAACCAAAAGCACCAAGCAAATATATACCAAAAAATATCAGAATATCAACAAAGTGAAAATGTTCATCTATCTATCTCTCTCTCTCTCCTCACTCATCAACCCTAGAGGCACTCCCACCATCTGGAAAGCTCGACACAATATCACCGCCACCCGTGGCACTCTTATCCATCCTCAAAGCATCATCAACTGAGGCAATGGGCTTTTTGTGCTCTGATCTGGCAACAATCGCATAAGAACGATGACTCTGGTGTCTTTGAGACTCCGAGTGAGATAGACAAGACAATGCTTGATGGTTCATATGCAATTCAAGAAAAGAACCGTCATAACCTTATAGTCTTGCAAATGGATTAAGGCAGAATTCTACAAAGCGAAAGAAACTTACGGTGTAAATGATCTCCCTCAAGCGAGAAATCTCGACGTCTCTCTCTTCCAACTGTGCCTGCAACAGCTGCATATCCTCCGGGGCAGACCTAGTAAGTATCTCGACATCAGTCCGTAACCGATGGATCGTAATGGGCCGGGCTCCACTCTCGGCCCTCCGTGCCTCCTCTTCTTCCTGCTGGGCCGCCACTCACTCAACACTCAGCCGCTGGAGCCGCATAAAGGGAATGCGGGCCCTCAGTACCCACAGGAGGCTCACCGCCGACCGATGGACCTCTGAAACCACCTTCCAACTCTCTGTACAGTTGAAAGAGAGAGGAGAAGGTACTCTTGTACCACTGCTAGTAATGATCCAATCCTCGCTATAATCAGGGACCACGATGTCCACTTCGAATGATAAGTCTGGATCCTGGTTGAAAATTGATGCTCATCATGACGCGGTCAAGGCTCTGGTGGAACACCCTGGTGGCGCCCAAACTGCCACATCACCCTACTCATGTGGAAGACCTCCACTTTCGAGAAGGTCATCACCCAGCAGTCGTGGCTAGCCATGACAACGCCCGGAGTCAACTCAAGAGGAACGGTCACCCCTCGTAAGCATACCAGATGGCCTGCAAGTAAGAACGATATAAGAAGCATGAAGATATGAAAGAAATCTAAAAACGAGATAACTGTAAGGAACTTACATGCTCAACAATCAACTGATCAAGATGACTGGAGAAGAGGGGGCCCATGTCCGTCATCGAGTTAGGGTGAGCAGCCAAAGCTTTACCCCATCTCACTCCCTGCGGGAACACAACGGTATCCACCTCATTGAAGCTAGGACGGAGAGTAGGAAAATGCTGGTAGGACCACAGCTGCAAAAAGAATCATATGAGAATCTAAAAAGCTAAATAAAGTACACAAAGAATGAATATATGCAAAAGTTTACCTGAATAAACATCAGTGATCCCACGAAGAGGCAGTTATTGTCATTATAGACCGTTATCTTATGAAGAATGTGAGCCAGCAAAGCACCACCCCAAGCGTAAGTGTGAAGAGCATTCAAATCCTCGAGCAGGTGGAGTACTTGCAAAGAACAATAGCTGGAGGCGGTCCCAAAAACGAACGCGCTTAAGAAATATAGTAGGAAGGCCCGCGTGTGATACTCCAGTCCTAAATAAACGCCCGCACCCTTCTCCTGGAAAGCCTTCATAAGCCATCTAGCGTGGAAGGGCTTCCCTGTGGTCGGTGAAGGAACCACACCGAGGAGCTGTACGCAAATGGCCATGAAGTCAATCGGGTCGATATCAGGGGTCTCGACCATCCGACCGTGCGCTAGGGGGCCGAGAATGAATATCACATCCTGTAGGGTGATCCCGAACTCAACAACTCGGGTGATAAAGGTCATGTCATCGAATTGATGCAAAGCTCGAGAGCTCCGAAAAACCCATGGGAGATGGTAAAAGGAGGAATGCAGAAAAAGTACTCAAATTTGGCCATGTTGGCTATAGTGCCCTTAAGTCAATTATTTGATCACAGGCACGTGATTGCAATGATTGAGAGATAACCAATATCGGTAGAACGGTCTTAATCGAGATGATAGTATGCTATCTGGTTTTTCTTTATCATCATGTACATATTTCAAGTGACATTACAGATCACTATTACATATTGATAGAGCCCATAGGATTATTGCTTGACTACCAGCAATATGATGGCGATCATATACGTGAGAGTTGAATAGTCTATAAGCACATCCTTAAAGTGTCCCTAGTCGTGGGAGTTTCGAGACTGGGTATCGATACTCCGAGAGTAGACTAGTGTATACGGATGAGACCCCGACGAGGGGCGATGGCCGGTCTCACAAGCCATTGGTGTCAGTTGGTTCACCTAAGGTAGTATACAGGTGCTCATTGGGTTATGAGTACACCGGACGGACTCACAGGAGCACTGCTTATTGGTACTATACCTATCGTCAGGAGCAGTTCCCAGGTGACATGAGTACAGCTTAGTCTGTTGACTTGACACTGCTACTTTACCTCAAGTGTGTTCCCACTTTTCTTTGATTGCAACCCTACCACGGTTCAAAGGAGTCAAGCAAACTAGTAGTTGGGTGTAGTCCTGAAGCACTTGGAGGCAGTAGCGGTTAGATAGGATTCGTTTCTCCCGGTATTGGGGGTTGATATCGCGCTGTGTTTGGAGAGCCATTACACAAAGTCCTTGGCCAAGACAAGTGAGATTTACTGGTAGGTATTCCAATAGTTTCTCGAGGTGTTCTGGGCTACGCTCCGACACGACTTATACCGCTATTAGGGGTCTGACGTTTACCATCCCCCTAGGCCCGATATGCGATACACTTAGACGAACAGACCGGACTGTACGGAGATTGTCACAGATAGGCTCAGTAGGGTTTCAGGATGCGTTCTCTCATCGGCCTCCCTTTCGCTCAATACATGGGCAGCCGTTACGTACAGCTAGTGCTACTAACGTGCTTGTGGTTAAACCTACTGCCAGTGTATTGACGAGTCTTTAGAGTCCCACACAGAGGGTTTCCCTAGTTCGGGCGAAACGTTGTAGAGGTCGTATGGTTTTATGGCAGGGTTTGATCATATACGTGCACTCGTGCACGGATCATGATCGAAAGGATCATACTAGTAGGCTTTGGTTTAAGCCGTATCCTAGTATTAGATGGTTGGATTATTTTCGTCTCGTTGTATTCGTATTCAGTCGGAATACGGATATAGGTATGTATATACAGTTGAGGGGTATTCTTGTAATCCGTTACAAGATTACTTTCGAGATGCTATTTCTTTTTTTTTTTGAATTAAACATTTAGGGTTTTGATAAATGTTTAATATTGATTATGTGTAAACTGTGAGGTTAAGTTTTTTGGCATGTGGCATTTAATGAAGCATGGACCATGCTTTATTATTTATTGTTTTGTGAGATATTTATGAGGGTTTTGTGGTAGATATTTTGTGATATTATTTCTTTGGTTTTTCAACAAAATACCTCATAAATCATCACAATTCAAAAAAGGGGGAAGCCACCACGTCTTTGGTTCAAGGGGTTGCTTTTTTCTTTTGCAAGCTAAGTCTTGAGCTCACACTCTTCAACACCAATGGGTCCTTCTTCACCTTCATCCATACCCTCTCATATGTTGAGAATCTATAGATGTCTTGAGTGAAAATAATCACATACTCTCTCTACTTCATCTTGAACACCTAGATTAGCAAACTGGTTGTTCGAGTTGCTTCGGCTTGAAGCGGGAGCCCGTATTAAGAATCCTCGAGGTGGATCGTCTTCGACGAGGGAGACCGGAGAGCGGACTTTTTCGGGGCAGCCGGCGAGGAGCTAGGAAAGAGATTGAAGACCGAAGAACACGGATCGATCGGTATAATCTCTAAATACTTTATAGAGTTGCTAGAATACGGTTAATGGTTCGATTCGGGTTTTAGGGTTACGTTAGCGCTAAGTTTTACAAATTTTTGTTCCGTGTTTGGCCATGGATTGACGACCGGAGCACTGCCGTAACCCAACATGGTATCAGAGACAAACCATTAATCGCATACTAATTGGTTTAGACAATGTTAAAGTATCGAAACCGAAACAACTCCAAACACTGCCCCGATACATTACAGTTTCTGTCAAATTTAAAAGTGTCTTCAAAAATTATTTAAACAGCTGCAGAAGACTACTTAAGTGACCTGTAGACTACACCCCAAATACGAACCCAATACGTCGGATTTTGGACGAGCATATAGCTCAAAAATCCGGCCAGGCCGGCCATTTCATTGCTTCTGGGCTTCGTTTTTTGGGTGTTGTCTTGTCTCTGGAATGTTGGTTCAGTGGTGTTGTTTGTTTAGCCCAGTTTGGATATGGTCTTATCTACTTGTTTGGGGCTATTCGGGGGTTATTTCGAAGTCAATATTTTCTAACATTGTTTAAAGTTTACAGTATATACATTTCTATCTGCGACCGTGAATGTCATTTGATCGGTACAACTTGTCTAATCGCTATAGTTCTTTTAGACGGGTTTGTGAACGTGACATTCAAGTTGATGTTCTGTGTCGTGCTGTGATGTTGCGGATTTGTCGTAGTGGATAGCTTGCGTGCAATGGTAGTGCAGTTTGGATTTATTTATACATTTGATATCGCGGGGCGAGCTTCCGACATGTGGACTGCCGTCACTGGCTGTTTGCATATTATTCTTTTGGGGCACGACTGGGTTGAGGTCGATGTCACCGTTATACATATTTTCTTTCATGTACTAGAATTACCCTGCGGTGGAGTGCACGGATAGCTGGGTTCTGGAAGGCAACGGGTTTGCATCTCATGGCTTTGAGAAGGAAGGGGCCTCACTCCAGAATTGGCAGGCTATTTGCCGCACTCGTAGGGGGTATAGGTTGACCCAAGGAGGGGTGCTCAAGTTACCGGATTCCGTGAAGTGCTGGGTGGTCCATTCACTTTGCTGAAGGGGACTGCCTCGCTTCTGGTTTTAGCGGGTAATTTGCCGCACTCGTAGGGGTCTAGGTTTTCATTGCACAGGCTATCCACACGACCGGGGGAACGTCGGGTTTCACTTGTGGCTCAATGAAACCCGGGGATCCCAGATTATCTGTATTGTTCTGAGATGCTTGTTACTTTTCTGTGATGTTGCATTTATCACGCCTGGAGCGATTATTGTATATTATTATATATATACAAGTAGATATTGTATATGTTTTACACCCGCGCTAGTCCAATCCCCGCTCTGTCGTTAGTTAAGAAACCTAACGGGTGATGACGGGACCCAGTGGCGAATGCGGATGGCATATACGTACATCATATTTTCGTTCTTTGTGGTGTGATTAATTGATGGGACTGCGTTGATTCGGATCAATGCAAGAAAAACAGACCTATTCGATGTTGTTGGAACAATTTTCAAAAAGTTCTTATTACAAGGACGTTCTCTTTTGTTTTGCACAGAGGTATTCGGTTATGAATATCCAGCACCTCATTCGACGAGGCAAGGGCCGAGATCCCTTCATCGGGAGTGACCCCTTGGGCAGAGGTTTGCGTCAGGGTAATAACTTCACTATAGTCGATTACTTTTTGCTTTGCATCGCGGTATTCAGTTGGAATATCCTGCACCTCATTCTACGCGGAAAGAGCCAAGATCCTTTCACCGGGAGTGACCTCTTTAGCAATGGTTTTCGTCACTATATATTTATAAAAGGCTATGCGGTTCCTTCAACGATATCAAGTTCATTACGTTAAAGGTTTTTCGCCAAAAATCAGCCGTAGCACTCCATCATTTCTTACAAGTATTGCTTAGTATTTGTGCTGCGTTTATTGACTGTGTCAAGGCGTAGTGTGCGGTAGCTAAGTAGTGCTTGTTTGTGGCATATTAATGCGATTGGTTAGGACAGTCGTGCGGCCTTGTTGACTGTGTCAAGGGCTCGTACGGGTGGGTTTAATGCAATCCTGGATAACGACGAGATGAACTTGACTAGGACTCTTTGATTTGATGACCGTGTCAAGGTCACTTGGGTCCTTGGAGCAAAAATCTACATCGGGAGTTTCTAAAGAAACTGAAACTTGCCAGGCATGTGCATACCTTCTGGAGTGTGGTGACTTGAGTGGATTCCATCAAGTTATCATGCAATGATAGTTGGATCCCGATTCCCACTGATGAGTTGGTTTACTCCTCGGGTGATCTCGACTAATTCTTCTTTCAGGTTTGGAGGAGAATTTGAGGATATAGTGGGAGACATCCTGATTAGATAAAGTGATTAACCATTCTGATCTAGGTTAGAGTGCATGCAGAGTGTTACTTTTCTCTCTCTCTTTGGCAGCGACCATGACCCGACCCTAGACTATAACTCAGTAACCAAGTTAACCGGACCTTCTTAAAACACATTGACTTTTGGATTGTCAGAGTTGCATACTTCATTGCCACTCCTTCTTTTACCCTTTGAATTTCTCCAGAACACCTCGTATCACTATGAACATCCACTTCCATTGGATATATCCATCGTATAGTAGCATACGAACTCGAAGGAATTTGGTCCAGATTCGAGGATGGATTCTGGTTCCGGAGAGATTGAATAGGATTCTCCTAGGATTAGGTAAGGGTATACCTATTGCACTTATTGGATAGTCTTCTTCCAAACCATAAACAGGTGCCGAAAGGTGGGGAAGGAAGAAAACCAATTAGCCTAAGTGTGATGTACAGAAGGTAATAAGAAAAGACAAATAAAGGGACTAGAAAGAGGGAAAAGTAAATTGCGACTGCTATCATTCACGATCAAACCACGTATCTCATCGCCACTCCTACTTCACCTTTGCATTTCTCCGGTTCAGGAGAAATTGAATATGATTATTCAGGTTGTCTTTTATCTTCACCTTCTCTCAGATTGCGAGTACTCCTAAGATTAAGATAGTACACCTATTACGCTTATTGGATAGTCTTCTTCCAAACCATAGGCTGGTGCCGAACGGTAGGGAAGGAAGAAAACTATTTAGCCTAAGGGGGTGTACAGAAGGTAATGAGTAAAGACAAATAAAGGGATTTGGAGAGATGGCAAAGAAATATACGGTTACAATCGTGAATCTGATAATGGAAGAGGCATTACTAGGAATACCTAGATACCCCTTCGAAACATTTTCATGTTTCAGTTTCACTATGCGTTGTTAATTGAAAACTGATTTCCCAATTAGATCCTTACTCCAGGGTATGTATTTACCAGGTTTTGATTCTCACATCTGTATAGTTTTACAGATGATGAGTAGGAGTAAGTTATTAGGAATTAGGTGATCATCCTCATTATATCGGAATTCGTTGTAATTGGTGATATTTGAGAAAATCGTCTTGGTTTTTTCCTGACGGCAAATATTTGGTTTTGAATATCCATTGTTATGCATCAATTTCAAATTGATATATCTGTACGCTTATTTTATAAAGTGAGATATAACTTTTTGAAATTATGTCCATGACATTTACCTATATCAGTTGATAGTTAGGTAAGGAGCATTCAACGGCGGTGTAATTCTTCACAGCTATAGTACAGTTTTCAACCTACGACGCACAGGGTTTGAGTTATTAAACTCAGGGGACTTATACAAAGTATTGTATGTTGTCCGGTATCTATTAGGACAGAGGGGTTGGTGCTCGTACTATATTCTGTTTACTTATGACTTCTCTAGTTTTTAGATAAGTGTTTCATAGAAATACAAGATCTAAGTTTTGAGAAGTTATAGGTTCAAGAATAAAGTAGAGAACCACGTGTTTCCAGTATCGGGATTCTTCAAGGTGATCGAAGATATAAATACTTGTATTAGGTATTCAGTTGATAGTAATGGTTTTGAGAAACTTGTTTCTCTTTCAGGTTACTCATGTTTGGATGCACTCCTAAGTTGATTCAGCATGGACAGAAATCCCAGAACCAGAGCCGCAAGCGCCTTAGGGTAACGCTGATCGACCTCCTTCCATTTAGTTAGCATGCACTGGAGACAGCTGCATGATTTGATTCTGGTTCCAATTAAATCAGTACCTATGTTTCTATATTGGATATAGAATGGTTAATATCTTAACGATGTTAAGGTATTTGGAGTTGTCCGGCTTATGCTTAAAACCAGACTCTGGATAACTCAAGGCACGTTTCTGTAATGGCGGTTGGTGGGTTAACCCGAGTTTTGACGAGGGTTAACTTTCTACCATCTGGAAGATCAATAGTAATATTGTTCTTGACTCGCCACAGTTTTAGTAAAATGGATTTTTTCAGAAAACTGTACTGAGAGTATGGTAGAACTGGAAGTGATTCCAGAACCACAGACGATTACTGAAAATTTAATAAGAACCTAAAGATTCAATCAGGTTTGACATTCCATTAGCCACTCTGCAGATATGGTGGGTAATCTCAGGCGCCCGAGAGGTACTTCGGTATTCTTAAAGACGGTGACAGGGAAGTTCTTGTTTATCCAAACCTGACACTACTGTTGTTCCAGACTATGAGACCCGGTAGGAGGATAAGTATAGCATCGTTCTAAATTAGCTTTAGAAGTGCACGTGTATATGACTCTGCCAGAGGGTTGTCGTAGTCAGTGGGAGCAGCGAAAGCATGGTGGACAAGTAGCTTGTGTCTATTTATAAACTGAAGCAGATATAGCGGAGATAGATCATCTATTTTTGATGTGATAGTCATAGGTTTTGACTCCATCAGAATAGGAGATGGATCTGTTAAGAAGGTAGTAGGGTGTGATGTCATGGTATTTGGATGACATGCACATTTTAGGAAGTGAAATTCCTATACTACGATCGGTTATACTGTGGTTGTCTCATAGTGGTTTCTCCACATAGGATATAGATATAATATTAGACATTCTGGTTACTAGATCTATGGTTTTAGATCTAGATTTGGGTAGTTTCCCAATTCGGGTACTTAGACAGTATTCTAAAGGTGTTTTAGAATAGATGACTCCTGGCAAGGTGGTGTACCTGCAGGTGATGGAGTCACCCTCTCCAAAGGTGTCTTACAGACTAAAGGGGAGAGGGATGTGCATGATTGGCAAATCACTGCTTAGGCAATTGAGTCAATCATGAGATGTCAAGTACCACACCAGATATTGTTTTTGCAGGAGATGCAACGAGTTTATATATATTAATCCAATCCTGGAGAAACGTTCGGAAGCAGTTATAAAACATAAGTGGATGTTCTAGGGATATGATAACGACAGCCTCCTTCGGGAAACGGTTATCATTCCTAGCTTCCAAGGTGACCTGGATGACAGAGTGACTGTCAGAGTTATAGTTTTCCCTCTGACGAGGGGCAGTAGTTTGGACAGATGGTCCAAGCGGATACTGAGGAAGGCGTGGCGCAGGATACTAATGATACAGTCTAAGAAGTTTGCTGGATTTGTAGTTCATTTGTGAACTAGGTCCCATCAGAAATCCAGACATATTCTAAGACAGTATTGCTCATTTCGGGAGATGGCTTTCTCCGCGAACTTGAGATTAAGAGAGACATAGAAAGAAATATCAGAGCGGATCCACTCAGTGAGGCTATTTCTCGAAAGCAATAGTTTCACAAATGAGCTTTGTGAAACTGATTAGTAGAGGAGTTGGGTGTTCGGTACCACACGGGCTGTGAGTATGCGACACCGCAATAATTAGCCTTAAGTGCAAGTGGGAGATTGTTGTCTATAGTGCCCTCAAGTCAATTATTGGATCACAGGCACATGATTGCAATGATTGAGGGAGGACCTATACCGGTAGAACAGTCTTACTCGAGATGATAGTATGCTATCTGGTCTATCTTTATCATCATGTACATGCTTCAGGTGATATTACAGATCACTATTACATGTTGATAGAGCCCATAAGATTCTTGCTTGACTACCAGCAGTATGATGGAGATCATATACGTGAGAGTTGGGTAGTCTATAAGCACATCCTTAAAGTGTCCCTAGTCGTGGGAGTTTCGAAACTGGGTATCAATACTCCGAAAGTAGACTAGTGTATACGGATCGAGACCCCGACGAGAGGCAATGGCCGGTCTCACAAGCTATTGGTGTCAGTTGGTTCACCTAAGATAGTATAAAGGTGCTCATTTGGTTATTAGTACACCGGACGGACTCGCAGGGGCATTGTTGATTGGTACTATACCTATCGTAAGGAGCAGTTCCCAGGTGACATGAGTACAGCTTAGTCTGTTGACTTGACACTGCTACTTTGCCTCAAGTGTGTTCATATTGTTCTTTGATTGCTATACCCTACCACGGCTCAAAGGAGTCGTGCAGACAGGTAGTAGTTGGGTGCAGTCCCGAAGCACTTGGAGGAAGTGGCAGTTAGATAGGATTCGTCTCTCCCGGTATTGGGGGTTGATATCGCACTGTGTCGAGAGCCATTATACAAAGTCCTTGGCCAAGGTAAGTGAGATTTACTGGTAGGTATTCCAGTAGTTTCTCAAGGTGTTCTGGGCTACACTCCGACACGACTTATACCGCTATGGGGGGTCTGACGTTTACCATCCCCGTAGGCCCGATATGCAATACTCTTAGACGAACAGACCGGACTGTACGAAGATTGTCACAGATAGGCTCGGTAGGGTTTCATGATCAGTACTCTCGTCGGCTTCCCTTTCGCTCAATACCTGGGCAGCCGTTACGTAAAGCTAGTGCAACTGACGTGCTTGTGGTTAAACCCACTGTCAGTGTATTGACGAGTCTTTAGAGTCCCACACAGAGGGTTTTCCTAGTTCAGGCAAAACGTTGTAGAGGTCGTATGGTTTTATGGCAGGGTTCGATCATATACGTGCACTCGTGCACGGATCATGATCGGACGGATCATACTAGTGAGCTTTGGTTTAAGCCGGATCCTAATATTAGATAGTTGGATTATTTTCGTCTCGTTGTATTCGTATTCAGTCGGAATACGGATGCAGGTATGTATATACAGTTGAGGGGTATTCTTGTAATTCGTTACAAGATTACTTTGGAGATGCCATTTCTTTTTATTGTATTAAACATTTAGGGTTTTGATAAATGTTTAATATTGATTATGTGTAAAGTGTGAGGTTAAGTTTTTTGGCTTGTGGCATTTAATGAAGCATGGACCATGCTTTATTATTTATTGTTTTGTGAGATATTTATGAGGGTTTTGTGGTAGATATTTTATGATATTATTTCTTTGGTTTTTCAACAAAATACCTCATAAATCATCACAACTCAAAAAGGGGGGCAGCCACCACTTCTTTGGTTCAAGCGGTTGCCTTTTTCTTTTGCAAGCTAAGTCTTGAGCTCACACTCTTCACCACCAATGGCTTCTTCTGTAAGTCTACGGTAGCGTCCCGGCCGTCGATCCGAGACCAAAATACGGAAACAAAAACTTTTTTATGAACTTGAAACCGACGCTAACATATACTATAAACCCGGATCGAACCATTAACATTAACTAGCATTCTAGAAGAAGGTTAGAAAGTCTATACCGATCGATCAATATCCTTCGGTCTTTAGCCACCATCTTTAGCTTCTTGCGGCATCTCCGATCTCGCTCGATCTCCGATCTCCTCGTCAGAAAGGGCACCACATCATCAAATCCTTTTACGGGCTCCCGCTTCGAACCGAATCAACTCAGACACGAAATTTGCTAGCCGACGTGTCCAAGGTGAAGTGGAGAATGTGTGTGATAATTTTGTCTCAAGCATCCATTAATTCTCAACACATGAGAGTGTATTGATGGAGGTTGAAGGTGAAGCCATGGTGGAAATGGTGAGCTAGAGGAAGAAGAAGAAGAAGAGGCCTTTTCTTTTCTATTGTGATGAGATAAAAGTAAGAGCACTAGAATAAATCCTAAGAGCTATCCCAAGCCATAGTGGCTGTCCACTCTCTCTCCACCTCTCATTTCAGCACAATAATAAATCAATTATGTGACATTTTCACCAAAAAAGAGACCATGAGTAACCTAATTGATTGTGCCTCTTCATGATGACTTCCACTCACAATTTCCACATGTAAACATTAATCCAAATGTTTACAACAATAAAAAGATATGGCAACATCTAAAGTAACTCGTGACGGATCACAAGGATACCCCTCACCTGTATATACATACCTGCATCCGCATTCCGACTGAATGCGAATGCGATGAGACTAAAGTAATCCAACAAATCTAATACTAGGATCCGGCTTAAACCAAAGCCCACCAGTATGATCCGTCAGATCATGATCCATGCACAAGTGCACGTATATGATCGAACCCGGCCATAATACTATACGGCCTCTACAACGTTTCGCCCGAAACTTGAGAAACTGTCTGTGAAGGACTCTAAAGACTCGTCAATACACTGGCTGTGGATTTAACCACTAGCACGTCAATGGTACTAGCTGTACGTAACGGGCTACTAAGTATTGACCAAAAGGGAGGTCGATGAGCGAACTCATCCTAACACCCTACTGAGCCTGTCAGTGAAAATATCCGTACAGTCCGGTCCGTTCGTCTATGAGTATCGCATGTCGGGCCTACGGGGTTGGTAAAAGTCAGACCCCCAAAAGCGGTACAAGTCGTGTCGGAGTGTAGCCCAGAACACCCTGAGATACTACTGGAATACCTACCAGTAAATCTCCTGCCTTGGCCAAGGACTTCGTGTAATGGCTCTCCTAGACACAGCGCGATCTCACCCCCAATACGGGGAGAGACGAAACCCCTGCCGATCCGCTCACTGCCTCCATGTGGCTCGGGACTGTACCCAACTAAAACCTGTTTGCATGACTCCTTTGAGCCGTGGTAGGGTAGTAATCAAAGTACAGTGGGAACTCACACGAGATAAATGACGATCTCAGGTCGATGAACTAACCTGTACACATGTCACCAGGGAACGGCTATCTGACGTCAGGTATAATACCAACTAGCATGTTCCCGGCGATTCCTGTCCGGTGTACTCATAACCCAATGAGCACCTGTATACATCTTAGGTGATCCAACTGACACCAATGGCTTATGAGACCGGCCACCGCCCCTCATCGGGGTCTCGACTGTATACACTAGTCTACTAATGGAGTATCGATGCCCAGTCTCGAAAATCCCACGACTAGGGACCACTTTAAGGATGTGCATATAGACTACCCAACTTTTACGTATATGATCGCCATCATACTGCTGGTAGTCAAGCAAGAATCCTAAGGGCACTATCAACGTGCAATAGTGATCTGTAACATCACCTAAAACATGTACACGATGATAAAGATAAACCAGATAGCATACTATCATCTTGAGTAAGACTGTCCTACCGGCATAGGTCCGCCCTCAATCATTGCAATCACGTGCCTGCGATTCAATAATTGACTTTGAGGGCACTATATCCAACAATCTCCCACCTGCACTCAAGGCTGATTATTGCGGTGTCGCATACTCACAGCCCATGTGATACTGTACACCCAACTTCTCTACTGATCAGTCTCACAAAGCCCGTTTGCGAAACTATTGCGTTCGAGAAATAGCCTCAGTGAGTGGATCCGCCCTGATGTTTCTTTCTATGTCTCTCTTAATATCAAGTTCACGGAGAAAGCCATCTCCCGAAATGAGCAATACCTGTCTTAGAATATGTCTGGATATCTGATGGGACCTAGTTCATAAATGAACTCCAAATCCAAACTTCTTTGACTGTATCGTCAACTGAACTTAATCAGTATCCTGCGCCATGCCTCCCTCAGTATCCTCTTGGACCTCCTGTCCAAACAACTGCCCCTCGTCAGAGGGAAAATTATAACTCTGACAGTCACTCTGTCATCCAGGTCACCTTGGAAGCCTGGAATGATAACCGTCTCCCAAAAGAGGCTGTCGTTATCATATCCCTAGAACATCCACTTATGTTCTAAAACTTCTTCTGAATGTTTCTCCAGGATTGGATTAATATCAACTTATTGCAGCTTTTGCAAAAACAACACCTGGTGTGGTACTTGACTTCTCGTGATTGACTCAATTACCTAAGTAAGTGATATGCCAATCATGCACATCCCTCTCCCCTTTAGTCTGTAAGACACCTTTAGAGAGGGTGACTCCATCACCCGCAGATATACTACCGTGCCAGGAGTCGTCCATTCTAAAACACCTTTAGAATGCTGCCTAAGTACCCAGATTGGGAAACTACCCGAATCTAGATCTAAAACCATAGATCTAGTTACCAGAATGTCTGATGTAATATCCAAGTCCTATGTCGAGAAACCACTGTGTGACAACCAAAGTATAACCGATCGTAGTATAGGAATATCACTTCCTACTCTGTGTATGTCATCCAAATACCAGGACATTACACCCTACTACCTTCTTAACAGATCCATCCCTATTCTGATGAAGTCAAAGCCCATGACTTTCACATCAAAAATAGATGATCTATCCCCGTTGTATCTGCTTTAGTCTACAAATAGACACACGCTACTTGTCCACTACGCTTCTGTTGCTCCCACTGACTATGACAACCCTCTGGCAGAGTCATATACACGTGCACTTCTAAAGCTAGTTTAGAACGACTCTATACTCATCCTCCTGCCGGGTCTCATAGCCTAGAACAACAGTAGTGTCAAGTGTTGGAAAACAAGAACCTCCCTGTCACCGTCTTTGAGCATACCGAAATACCTCTCGAGTGCCTGAGGTTACCCACCATATCTGCGGAGTGACCAATGGAATGTCAAACCTGATTGAATCTTCAGGTTCTTATCAAATTTCCAGTAATCATTTGTGGTTCAGGAATCACTTCTAGTTCTACCATACTCCCACTTCTGTTTTCTGAAAAAATCCATTTTTATTAAAACAGTGGCGAGTCAAGAACAATATTACTATTGATCTTCCAGATGGTAGAAAGTCAACCCTCGTCATAGCCCGGGTCAACCCACAAACAACCATTACAGAATCGTGCTTTGAGTTATCCAGAGTCTGGTTTTAAGCATAAGCCAGACAACTCCATATAGCTTAACATCGTTAAGATATGATCCATTCTATATCTAATATAGAAACAGAGGCACTGATTTAATTGGAACCAGATTCAAATCATGCAGCTGTCTCCAATGCATGTCAACTAAATGGAAGGAGGTCGATCAGCGTTACTCAACTTAGGAATGCATCCAGATATGAGTAACCTGAAACAGAAACAAGTTTCTCAAAACCATTACTATCAACTGAATACCGAATACAAGTATCTACATCTTCGATCACCTTGAAGAATCCTGATACTTGCAACACCTGGTTCTCTACTTTACTCTTATACCTATAACTTCTCAGAACTTAGACCTTGCATTTCTACAAAACACTTGTCTAAAAACTAGAGAAGTCACAAGTAAACAGAATATAGTACGAGGACCAACCCCTCTGTCCTAATGGACACTGGTCAATATACAATGCTTTGTATAAGTCCCCTGAGTTGAATAACTCAAACTCTGTGCGTCGTAGGTTGAAAATTGTACTATGGTTATGAAGAATTACACCGCTGTTGAATGCTCCTTACCTAACCATCAACCGATATAGGTAAATGTCATGGACATAATTTCAAAAAGTTATATCTCACTTTATAAAAAATAAACGTACAGATATATCAGTTTGAAATTGGTGCATAACAACGGATATTCAAAACCAAATATTTGTCGTCCGACAAACACCCAGGCGATTTCCTCAAATATCACCAATTACAACGAATCCCGATATAATGAGGATGATCACCTAATTCCCAATAACTTACTCCCACTCATCATCTGTAAAACCATACAAATGTGAGAATCATGCCTGGTAAATACATACCCTGGAGCAAGGGTGTAATTGGGAAATCAGTTTTCTATTAACAACGCATGGTGAAACTGAAACATGAAAATGTTTCGAAAGGGTATCCGGGTATTCCTAATAATGCCACTTCCATTATCAGATTCACAACTGTAACCGTATATTTCTTTTCCATCTCTCCAAATCTCTTTATATGTCTTTAGTCATTACCTTTTGCACACCACCTTTAGCCCAAATGGTTTTCTTCCTTCCCTACCGTTCGGCACCAGCCTATGGTTTGGAAGAAGACTATCCAATATGCATAATGGGTGTACTTTCCTAATCCTAGGAGCACTCGCAACGCGAGAGAAGGTAAACATAAAAGACAACTAAATAAACCTTATTCCTATTTCTCCTGAACCAGAATCATTCCCCGAACTGGAACAAGTTCCTTCGAGTTTGTATATAACCATATGATGGATCATCCAATAAACTGTGGAGCTCCGTAGTGATACGGAGTGTTCTAGAGAAATACAAAAGTGAAGTAGGAGTGGCGATGAGATACTTGATTTGGTCGTGAATAGCAATCGCAATTTACTTTGCCCTCTTTCTAATCCCTTTATTTGTCTTTACTTATTACCTTATGTACACCTCACTTAGGCTAATCGGTTTTTTTCATTCCTACCTTTCGGCACCTGCCTATGGTTTGGAAGAAGACTATCCAATAAGCATAATAGGTGTACCGTCCTAATCCAAGGAACACTTGCAACCTGAGAGAAGGTAAAAGGAAAAGACAACTGAATAGTCCTATTCATTTTCTCCAGAACCGGAAACCATCCTCGAATCTAGAACAAGTTCCTTCGAGTTCGTATATAACCATACGATGGTTTTATCCAATGGAAGTGGATGTTCGTAGTAATACGGGGTGTCCTAGAGAAAAGGGTAAAAGTATGAGTGGCAATGAGGTATGCAACTCAGACAATCCAAAAGACAGTGTTTTAAGAAGGTTCAGTTAATCTTGGTCACTGAGTCATAGTCTAGGGTCGGGCCATGGTCGCTGCCAAAGAGAGAGAGAAAAGAAACACTCTGCATGCACTCTAACCTAGATCAGAATGGTTATTACTTTATCTAATCAGGAAACCTCCCACTGTATCCTCAAATTCTCCTCCAAACCTGAAAGAAGAATTAGTCGGGATCACCCGAGAAGTAAACCAACTCATCAGTGGGAATCGGGATCCAACTATCATCGCATGATAACGTGATGGAATCCACTCACGTTATCACACTTCAGAAGGTATGCGCATGCCTGGAAAGTTTCAGTTTCTTTAGAAACTCCTGATGTGATTTTTCCCCAAGCGGTTTATGACCTTGATTTTGGCCAACAAATCATAACCCGCAAGTCAAGTTCTACCCGTAATTGTCCTGATTAATTTAGACCCACCCGCACACACCCTTGACTTTGGCCAACAAAGTGGTATGACTGTCCTAAACCAATGCCTCTATCTATGCAACAGAAAGGTAACAAATAGCTACCATACACTATGCCTTGACTTTGGCCAACAAACATAGCATGAATACTAAGTGCTACCCGTCTGAATTGATGGAGGGCTACGAATGGTTTTTGGTGAAAGACCTTTAATGTAATGAACTTGATATCCTTGAAGGAACCGGATAGCTTTTTATAAAAATATAGTGGCGAAAACTTTTGCTAAAGAGGTGACTCCCGGTGAAGGGATCTCGGCTCTTTCCCCGTAGAATGAGGTGCAGGATATTCTAACTGAATACCACGATGCAAAGCAAAAAGTAATCGACTATAGTGAAGTTATTACCCTGACACAAACTTCTGCCCAAGGGGTCACTCCCGGTGAAGGGATTTCGGCCCTTGCCTTGTCGAATGAGGTGCTGGATATTCATAACCGAATACCACGAGCAAAGAAAAAAGTAATCGTCCTTGTAATAACAGCCTTTTGAAAAATGTTCCAACAACATCAAACAGGTTTGTTTAGCTTGCATTGATCCGAATCAATGCAGTCCCATCAATTGATCACACCAATAAAGAACGAAAATATGATGTACGTATATGCCATCCGCATTCGCCACTGGGTCCGTCATCACCCGTTAGGTTACTTAACTAACGACAGAGCAGGGACTGGACTAGCGCGGGTGTAAAATATATACAACATCTACTAGTATATATATCAATATAAAATAATCGCTCATGGCGTGATAAATGCAATATCACAGAAAGTAATAAGCATCACAGAACAATACAGATAGTCTGGAATCCCCGGGTTTCCTTTGAACCGCAAGTGAAACCCGACGTTCTCCTGGTCATGTGGATAGCCTGTACAATGAAATCCTAGACTCCTATGGGTGCGGCAAGTTACCTGCCAAAACCTGAAGCGAGGCAGCCCCATTCAGCAAAGTGAATGGACCACCCAGCACTTCACGGAATCCGGTAACTTGAGCACCCCTCCTTGGGTCAACCTATACCCCCTACGAGTGCGGCGAATAGCCCGCCAATTCTAGAGTGAAGCCCCCTCCATCTCAAAGCCATGAGATGTGGGCCCGTTGCCCTCTAGAACCCGGTTATCCGTGCACTCCTCCATGGGGTAATCCTAGTACAGAAAATAAAATATATGTACAACGGGTATATCGACCTCAACCCGGTCGTGCCCCAAAAGAATAATATACAAACAGGCAGTGATGGCAGTCCACATGTTAGACGCTCGCCCCGAAATAACAAATGTACAAATAATACCAAACTGTACTAACATTGCACCAAGCTATCCACCACGACAAATCCACAACATCACATCACAACACAACACAGAACATCAACGTGAATGTCACGTTCGCAAACCCGTCTAAAAGGACTATAGCTATTAGACAAGATTTACCGCTCGAATGACATTCACGGTCATAGATAGTAATGTAAGTACAGCGAACTAACTTATTTAAATTTCGGTCGACAAAATTTCCCGAAGTGGGCCCCAAGCATAAATCCAGTACTGTAACAAATCTGGGCCCAAACAAAATATTCCAGAAACCACAATTCCATGTACCTGACACCCAGAAGAAAAATGAAGCACTGAGTCCATAATTCCACCGCGGAACCGCGGCTAACATGCCTGTTCTGCCGTGTTTCCGCGGCGTTATGGTGAGATCGTGCTTTCAAATTTCTTCAGGGGTCTTAAAAAAGCCTGCACGATTTTCTGATTTACTGAAAATAATTTTTCGACCACAAAAAAATTTCGACAGAAACTTCATGAAATGGAATCGCGGTTTCAGAAATTTCGTTCGATCAATATTTTAAACAAGTTAGAACAAGCTAGTAAAGGTTAATGGCGTGGCTCTGATACCATGTAAGTCTACGGTAGTGCCCCGGCCATCGATCCGAGGCCAAAATGCGGAAACAAAAACTTTTTCATGAACTTGAAACTGGCGCTAACGTATACTATAAACCCGGATCGAACCATTAATATTAACTAGCATTCTAGAAGAAGGTTAGAAAAGCTATACCGATCGATCCGTGTCCTTCGGTCTTTAGCCACCATCTTTAGCTCCTTGCGGCATCTCCGATCTCACTCGATCTCCGGTCTCCTCGTCGGAAAGGGCACCACATCATCGAATCCTTTTACGAGCTCCTGCTTCGAACCGAAGCAACTCGGACACGAAGTTTGCTAGCCGACGTGTCCAAGGTGAAGTAGAGAATGTGTGTGATAACTTTGTCTCAAGCATCCATTGATTCTCAACACATGAGAGTATATGGATAGAGGTTGAAGGTGAAGCCATGGTGGAAATGGTGAACTAGAGGAAGAAGAAGAAGAAGAGGCTTTTTCTTTTCTATTGTGATGAGATAAAAGTGAGAGCACTAGAATAAATCCCAAGAGCTATCCCAAGCCATAGTGGCTGTCCACTCTCTCTCCACCTCTCATTTCAACACAATAATCAATCAATTATGTGATATTTTCACCAGAAAAGAGACCATGAGTCACCTAATTGATTGTGCCTCTTCATGATGACTTCCACTCATAATTTCCACATGTAAACATTAATCCAAATGTTTACAACAATAAAAAGATATGGCAACATCTAAAGTAAACTCGTGACGGATCACAAGGATACCCCTCACCTGTATATACATACCTGCATCCGCATTCCGACTGAATGAGAATGCGATGAGACTAAAGTAATCCAACAAATCTAATACTAGTATCCGGCTTAAACCAAAGCCCACTAGTATGATCCGTCCGATCATGATCCGTACACAAGTGCACGTATATGATCGAACCCTGCAATAATACCATACGGCCTCGCCCGAAACTTGAGAAACTGTCTTTGGGGGACTCTAAAGACTCGTCAATATACTGGCTGTGGATTTAACCACTAGCACGTCAGTGGTACTATCTGTACGTAACGGGCTACCAGGTATTGACCAAAAGGGAGGTCGATGAGCGAACTCATCCTGACACCCTACTGAGCCTGTCAGTGACAATATCCGTACAGTCCGATCCGTTCGTCTATGAATATCGCATGTCGGGCCTACGGGGTTGGTAAAAGTCAGACCCCCAAAAGCGGTACAAGTCGTGTCGGAGTGTAGCCCAGAACACCCTGAGATACTACTGGAATACCTTCCAGTAAATCTCCTGCCATGGCCAAGGACTTCGTGTAATGGCTCTCCTAGACACAGCGCGATCTCACCCCCAATACAGGGAGAGACGAAACCCCTGCCGATCCGCTCACTGTCTCCACATGGATCGGGACTGTACCCAACTAAAACCTGTTTGCACGACTCCTTTGAGACGTGGTAGGGTAGTAATCAAAGCACAGTGGGAACTCACACGAGACAAATGACGATCTCAGGTCGATGAACTAACCTTTACACATGTCACCAAGGAACTGCTATCTGACGTCAGGTATAATACCAACTAGCATGTTCCCGGCGAGTCCTGTCCGGTGTACTCATAACCCAATGAGCACCTGTATATATCTTAGGTGATCCAACTGACACCAATGGCTTGTAAGACTGGCCACCGCCCCTCGTCGGGGTCTCGACTGTATACACTAGTCTACTAATGGAGTATCGATACCCAGTCTCGAAACTCCCACGACTAGGGACCACTTTAAGGATGTGCTTATAGACCACCCAACTCTCACGTATATGATCGCCATCATATTGCTGGTAGTCAAGCAAGAATCCTAAAGACTCTATCAACGTGCAATAGTGATCCGTAACATCACCTAAAACATGTACACGATGATAAAGATAAACCAGATAGCATACTATCATCTTGAGTAAGGCTGTCCTACCGGCATAGGTCCTCCCTCAATCATTGCAATCACGTGCCTGCGATCTAATAATTGACTTTGAGGGCACTATATCCAACATCTTCTTCACCTCCATCCATACCATCTCATGTGTTGAGAATCTATGGATGTCTTGAGACAAAATGATCACACACTCTCTCTACTTCATCTTGAGCACATAGGTTAGCAAACTAATTGTTCGAGTTGCTTCGGTTTGAAGCGGGAGTCCGTATTAAGAATCCTCGAGGTGGATCGTCTTCGATGAGGGAGACCGGAGAGCGGACTTGTTCGGGGCAGCCGGCGAGGAGCTAGGAAAGAGATTGAAGACCGAAGGATATGGATTGATCGGTATAATCTCTAAACACTTTATAGAGTTGCGAGCATACGGTTAATGGTTCAATCCGGGTTTTAGGGTTACGTTAGCGCCAAGTTTTACAACTTTTTTTCCGCGTTTGGCCACGGATTGACGGCCGGGGTGCTGCCGTAACCCAACAGGCCCATCTACGATGACGAGGCCTCCACTGGAAAACACTCGTACCAGCGATGAATGGCTGTATAGGGGCTCCTCATGGCCGTAAGATCCTATGTCTGCGATAGCAAATGTAAATGTCAAAAATAATCGCAAAAGGATGTAATAGCAATTTTAAATGAACGATCTAAAGCTTACCCGGCCGCCTCGGATCAGTGCAAGGTGGCCATAGACAAAGTCATGAACTCTATAGCCCTCCACTCTAACTCCAAGAGGCACTCGCGGTCCCTTTCGTGAAGAAGAAGTAGTAGTAGGTGGTGGAGGTGGTGGCATCCCTACGGCCATACCCTCACAGGAAGCAACTGTCTTATTAGTCATTGTTAGGATTGGTGCTAGGGTCGCTACACTACTGGACTGCGGCGGAATAATGAACAAAAATTTCAAATAACATAGCACCAATTCTAACCTCAAGATCATATCTTATACATGTAGTTGTATAAAACTAGTGAACTAAACTATAAGTTTCGAGGGCTACAACTTTTGTAGCGTGTCCACCCAATCGTGGATGACCCGAACTAGACTCCATTGCCATAGGAACATTCTTGCAAACCAATCTCCTTGCCGAAGATGATCCACATCTAGGAAACCCAAACTCAAGCTGCATCTCCACCAAAAGAATGATCTTTGTGAAGAAACTTTGCCTTCATGAATTCCTAGAACATGAAGGGAAGTGTTGTAGTGTGATCATTATTATTTTCTCTAATTTTTAAGCTCTCAAGAAATCTCAAGAAGAAGCAGAGGAGGAGGAGGAGGAGAGAGAATTGGCATGAAAGAATGAGCGACATTTTTCCAACCATGAAAAATAGTGAAACCAATTTTCCTTTAAAACATTAGCAACCATACCTCTCTACTATTATCATTTCCACCGTATTTTCATTTTATTTTCTTTTATCTAAAATGTAAATGAGGTGTCCCCTTCTAGATGTATTAACTAGTGTATCCAATACACAATACATCCAAGTATATGTATGGCATACATATACACGTATTCGTATAAAAATATGAATAGCAAATGAGAAGAAAAATAAAGAAAAAAATACTAGAATATATATATATATATATATATATATATATATATATATATATATACTTGATTTAATAATCCGGCTTAAACATAAGTCAGCTAGTATTATCAAACGTCTGATTAAAGTACATGTATAAAATTCACGTATTTAATTGAACTTCTGTATGTATCGCCATACATACACTACATCATTTCGCCTGAGCAGGAAAAACCTCTTTGTGGGACTCTAAAGACTCAATCAATACAATGGCAGTAAATTAGGATCATATCTGATTGATCTGAAATACTTTCAGATCAATACCCTCATGGGTGAACCCACAAGCATGTCAGCAGCACTAGCTGTACGTAACAACTACACATGTATTGATCAAAAGAAAGGTCGACAAGAAAGTTCATCCGTACACAATCAGAGCCTATCATTGACAATCACCGTACAGCCCGATCTCTTCATCCGAGATTGTTGCATATCGGGTCTGGGGGTGGAAACTGTCAGACCTCCAATAACTCGATAAGTCATACTGATGTCAAACTCATAACCACTTGAGATACAACTGATAACACTTATCAGTTTATCTAAACCGCCTAGGCCTAGCACTTCTGGTTATGGTCAATCAAGCACAACGTGAAATCAACTCCTTATACTGAGAGAGACAAATTCCTTCGACCGCTCACTGCCTCTATGTGCTTCAGGACTGTACCCAACTAAAACCTGTTTGCACGACTCTATGGAGTCGTGGTAGGTTAGTAATCAAAGCACAGTGGGAACACACACAAGACGCTATGTCAATCTCAGGTCAAAAAGCTACCTTGTACTCATGTCACCAGAGAACTGCTATCTGATAATAGGTATAATACCATCTAGGAGTTGTCGGTGAGTCCGTCCAATGAAACTCATTCTCCAATGAGTACTTGTAAACAATCCTCGGTGTCAAACACCAGTGGCTATAGGACCAGCTATCGCCCTGCAACTGTCTCAGGAAATATATACACTAGTCTAAACTGGAGTACCGATGTCCAGTCTCGATACTGCTACGACTAGGGACATTCAAGGATGTGCTTATGGACTATCCATGCCCCACTATTATGATCTCCATTATAATCCTGGTAATCCAGCAAAAATCATGTAGGCTTTACCATCATGTATTAACGATACGTAATAGAAAATAAAACGTATACACACAAATGATAAAGGCAAACCAGATAGCATATTATCATCTCGAGAAAGATTGTTCTATCCATATAGGTCTTCCTACAATTACAATAATTGCCTTAAGGGTACATATATTCAACAGTCGTGCCATCAGGGGCAGCTATTGGCTCGCCGAAAGCAGGCTCAGCATCTACGGTCTCTGGCTGGGGCATCCCCTCAGCAGGCGGATCCACTGCTATCTCAGTCATGACCTCGACAGTCGAGGTCGTCACCTGGTCCTTGATTGGCACGCTTTTGGCATGTCATTTTTATGTTCTAAAGTTAACCGCAATCAAGACGGCATCGCGGGTAGCTAGCCGCGATGAGCATTTGATTGGCATGATTTTGGCGTGTCGTTTTTAAGTTCTAACGTTAACCGCAATCAAGACGGCGTCGTGTGTATCTAGCCGCGATGAGTATGGGTCGTCCGCAGGGAGTCAGTGCGTTTCGCGTTCTTGTTATGACGAGTTAAGCAAGGGTCGGAACAGTTCGTTTCTAACCTATGTCTTGTATATTCAAAGTGTAAGTTGTTAGGAATAGATAGGTTAGTATAAGTTAGTGAAATCCGTACTCAATCCTTTGAGCCGAGCTTGATCATTGAAGCTAGAGCAATCAGAAACAACGTGGATTAGGGTGCTTAAGCACGGTATTAGTGAAATCCGGCTTATTGACCCTTGTCCGTCTGTTCTTGTCGCTTGACTTTCGCCTCCGGCCAAACCGAACGCAACCGGTCATGGTTAGTGATCACCGATATCTTCGTAGGGTAGGGTGCCTAACGGAGCTCTTGCGTAAGGTTTGGGCGGAGTTCAATTGGAAAATATCAGGCAAAGGAAATGAGAAAAGAAACCTTAACTTACAATACCATTCTTTTTCTTAACAACACCATTATTTAAAAGAAAAGAATAAAACAACATTGCAAGTAAGTAAATGGCGAGGAATAAAATTGCAAGTAAGTAAATGGCAAGAAAAAAAATGTAAGTAAAAAGATATAGACAATATTAAGAACCCAAAAATGAAAGCTTTATTAAGTCCAAGTGATGATACAAATCTTGAGTTCAATAACCAAAACTTAAACTTGCAAGCTCAATGAAGAGGTTGCAAGATCAAGAGAAGGCAAAGTGCTCAAAATGAACAAGCTATGTACAAGAACTAAAACAAAAAGGAAAAAGAAAAAGAGTTGTGTATCCAAGTGTGTGCTCCCCTCCCTTGCTCACTGATCTGGCTTTTATAGTCACAAAATAAGATTAAACAAGTAATAAAAATAAGATGCTGTGACAGAAACGGATGGACAGAACAAAATTGGGGAGCATTGGGCATTGAAAAACCGGTGGGGCCGGGCTTTAGAGGGATGTCGTCGGGCTAGGTCCGAGCTAATGGGCTCGTGTTTGTGTGGTGGTCTAGTGTTCTCTCCACAATCCTACTGGTATTGCTTGATTTCTTTGTAGAAGCCTGGGTTGTACTCAGTAGATTGGAGGGAAACTTGATGCTTTAAATCACATCACAACTTTTTGCATTTATAACACATCACCTCACTTGTGCCTACCATGTGCCATGGGCAGCCCCACCATGGTCCATGTGCCAAAGAGTTATGTGCACACTTGCATTGTATTGGACCAAAATTGTGTGCACATATTTATTTGCAAAAGAACTCTTTGGTCATTGATCGGTTTGCAGTTCCGGTTGCGGTGTCGGCCACAAATGTTATATCCGTGATTTTGAGTGTGTTTCCAGTATTGTGTCATGGATACCTGTAATTTGTATTTACTGAGCAGACACTGGTTAATAGTACCGATATATAACAAAACAGATAATGAATGGGTGGTATTGAAATGCAGTTTTCTATGATAAACAAATACCCCCAAACTTATCTTTTACTCATCCCGAGCAAAACAAAAAAATCCTAACCTCACTTTCGCAGGGAACGCGATTGCACTGAACTCGTGCAACAAGCCGTTAAACCTCTAAGTGTCCTTAGTAGGAGGAGTGTTGTCTCCTGAGGGTTTTCAGCGGATACTACCCACAAAATCCCGTCAAGCTAGTTTCATAAGTTAACGTCCATTCTACTCTTACAGTTTAGTATCTAGGTTAGAAATTCTATCATCCTAAGTTAGAAATATTCAACCCTTATATTTCATGCCTCATATTTATTCAACCTCAGATTCTATACGTTTTTACAGTTTAGAACGATCTCAGTTTCTCTTGTGTTTTCCTTCTAAAGTGTGGTCTCCAATCAGGGATTTTTATCATCTTTACGGAAAACATAGGTCTTATTCTTTATTCCTATCTTTCCTCCAAACATCGATTGTATACCCCTACGTGTATGTAAAATTTCACCCTTACACTTAAGAATTCAATTCAAGCTATAGTACCCTTGCCCTAATACCTAATACTACTTCTTTTCGTTAATGATGGACGGTTTTGCTCACATACCTTTCATGCGACTATTAATACTTCTTGAGACACTAACAGCCGATTACTAAATGTGTGAGCTTAAAGCGTAAATAGCAGTTTTCAGGTCTTAACTTTATTTATATTTTTTTCTTCTTTTTTTCTGTATTTTTCTTTTTCAAAACCGGATATATTTTTCAATGATGCTCTTTTGGTGATTAGGTTTAAATACCGTTTTTTCTTTCATACTAGGTTTTCAGGCAAGAGTATTTCTAGGTATCCTCTACTATCCCAAGTTTCAAGGTGCGTGTATGTACAGTTTGTAGGGTATATACTTTCTAAATTTGGACTCAAGAATAGAAACTATTTTTCAAACTTATCCTTCAGTAAAGCTTTCAATACTTTCCCTTTATCTCGACTTAACTCAAGAACTGAACGCAAGATTACCTACTTCTATAAAAAAAACTGCAAGGACGTATAATTACCAAGGTTAAACAGAATGAGGGTTATTTTTAGGGTTTTCAATTCTTAAGCCTAGGATTTAGTTATTTTATGTATCAACTAAACTTTCGGAAAAACAATCTAAGTTACCCTATTAGCTAACTTGACGACAAAGTTTTTATATTTTTGTAAAAAATTTCGATTTTTATGGGTTTTTAAATAAGTATGCAAATGCAAAATATACACATGAATGCGAAGGAAGAAAGCTTACCGAGCACACCCCCAAACTTAAACTTGACAGTGCCCTCACTGCCAGGCAACACCAAGAGGGTCAAAATTGTCGGCGCTCCCCTCAATTTTTTTTATATACAAAACAAAAAGCAAACCAAATATATATATATATACACACACACACAAAAAAAAAGATCCCCCCAACTTAACTGAAACAGTGTTGCCACTGTTTAAGCGTTAACATTCAGAGTTAGGGGGAGAATACTATTAATCTATACAAGACCTTATACAGGCCAAAAGTTAGCACCAACCATTTAAAAAATTTATCGCTATAATGTGCCGGTTGGTGAAAGAATGCGGAGAGGAAAGAAATGGAGAATACGCGAGACCGTACGGGGAGAGAAGTGGTATATGGTCCCGGTATATAAGGAGAAGAATGGCGGAAGGGAAAAAGAAATGGAATACGAACTTTAGGGTGAAGATGGAGTGAATAAATGAGTACAATTTATAATGACTAATGTGTAAAAAACGATTGTACTAATCTATCAACCCGTTGAGAAATGTGGTCAAACCTCTCAAGATTCGTGAGAAAACATAGGTAGACCGAACTTGGTGACCCAGACATAGGAAATGAAAGTGATACGGTGTCTTGCAAGGTGGGAACGACGGAAAGGATGGAGAGGAGTGATCGAGGAAGGGTACCGGTTAAAGATTCAGGAGGGTGTACACAGTCCATGAAAAGGATAGGATGAATTGGAAAATCCAACTCATCAAGTAAAACTGATTCATCCTCAATGCGATCCTCAAAATTCTCCTAAAAAATCAACTCATCCATGCATTCATCATCATCGAAATCTAGACGCATATGGGGTTCGGGAATCACAGTTAATAACTCGGGATGATGTCCACATGGAAGTGAAAGGACATGATGAAGTGGTGAGAAAAACTCATCCAAAACTGTGGGTTCATCATCCAAAATATTCCTAGCATGGATATCCTCAATCAAGTGAAAATCAAATTTCTCAGACACCTCGCCAAAAGCATGGATTTCAATCAATTTAGGTTCTAGAGTAGAGGTGTAGAGATCAAAAGGATTGGGATAGGTCTCACTTGGAATGGACCCTTCACAATCCGGTAAATCAAACACTACAAAGTCGCACAACTCATTAAACATTCTATCTTCAATTGGTGAATCATTTGGGATACTTGATAGACTTTCAAAACCGGAGTTGTGGAATTCAATTTGCAATGGATAGGTTTGATTTGGAAGGGTGTACCGCTCACTCTCACTACTTAAATTCTCAATCTGTCCTATCGCCTCATCATACATTGGAAAATTTGGAACTAGTTGGAAACTAGCTACCGGTTCGTTAGGTTGTATGAGAGCGGCCATAGACGCATTCAAATCCATCATCTGTTGGCATGACGCTACCCGAAATTCTTCCAATGACTGTTCTAGACTAGACATGGGTTGTGGAGGGGTTTCAGTAAAAGATTCAAAGTTGTTTTGATACGTGAAACTCCCAAATGGCTGTTCAGAAACAATGTCCAGGGAAGGTGTAAAAGTTGAGTAGGATTGGTTGGAATCGAATGGTTGGACAGGAATAAGATCAACGTTATGATAAGGAGGTGAATGGAATTGTTGATCAAAAGAATTGGAAGTGGTGAAAAGAGTGAAAGATCGGCTACGAGATTGTTCAATTCGGTCAGCAATGGACATTGGTCGTGGAGTCGGAACATGACTCTCAAAAGGGGTATCAACGTAAGAAGGTGGGAGAGGTTGAAACGGTTGATACGAAGTGGATTGCGGAGTCCAATTTTTTGTCCTAGACACGTCTATCCGATCTTTCAAAGAACGTTTGGGCATGGAGGGATCGTTCGAAATTTGACCAAAGAAAAAACCGTATGAAGTAATGTCTGGTTATGGATACCAAAGTTCGGCAAGGGTTGGTCTATGTGGGGTACCCATGATATGAAGAGAAAAAAAAATTAGAAAAAGGAATGTGTGTTTTTTTTTTGTTCTTTTATTTATTTTTTTATATGTTAGTTATCAACAAAAGTATTAAATATACACAAAAAAATAATCACGACACAATACCACACACCTAATCGGTCTAGGGTTCACCTAGGTCAACTAGACCTGCTCAAGAACTTGATTGTCGAAGTAAAACCGTGTCGATAAATGGGCTCAAGATATACTGGTCACGAGGCCAGGTAAGTGCAGAGATAAGGGAAGGTTTTCCAACGCTTTCGCGAAGTTCCTTAATTAGATAACACTTTCTCCTTAGGTGGTTTCTCCGTGAACACTTTCCTAGACACCCCGTGAACGATATACCGTTAAGCGGTGTTCTAAACACAGTTAACTTCTCCTAATGAGCGCGAAGTCCTTAAAGGCTTAAAGGCTAGTTTCTTTTAAAATTTGTGCGGGTAAATGTTATGCTCAATTTCGTGATTTGTGGGCCACGGAAAAGATGGTGAAATCCTTTACTGTATGTTGTGGGGATCGCTTGCCCTTAAGTCCGTATTAATGGATGCAATGTGCAAATCAATGAAAAAATTCAAAACGTAAAACAATCGTTTTTATGTTAAGCACGGCACTGCAACAAATACGGGTTAGTCAATTTTAGCGTTTGACAGCAAACTTGCAAAGAATCCTGCAAAGATAGAATAGTGGATGTGTCGGATTTTGAGAAGAAGGTGTTAGAATTACGTACCAATAAGTTTTCGGGTTAAGAAACCCCTGTTGAAGTGAATCCGGTTAGCTTGAAAAGTTCGCTTGCGCGGGTCAAACTATCCGGATCTTTGGCACTGTACTTCGCAATCACCTTAGTTTTGAATGTACACTTTGCTCCACACGATCGCAGTTCGCAAATCCGTCAAAATCTGCAAATGTCAGAAAAACGGATTTTTAGTGCGAAAAAGCGATATGAATGCCCAAACTCATGTACATTAAAAATTATAAAAATCAAACAATAAAATTGGGACAATGATAGAATAATGGAGCAAAGAACAAAATTTTGGAGCAAAAGGGGGCTACTTGGCCGGCGGCGCCGGATATTTGTGGGATCTCGCCGGACTTCCCTGTGAATTGGGGCTCCAAATTTCTACAGATATCTCAGTGTTTTACTATTGTCTCAATGATATTGTTTAACTTTTTTAATTAGTCCCAGAATGTTAGCAGGTCAAAAATCCAGAGAACAAAAAGTTAGAATTGTTAATTTATGTTTTGGTTTTGAAAATTTTTGATTTTTTTGTTTTGTTTTTAGAATGGTGTTAGAGATATAAACAAGTTGTACAGAGATTAACCCGAAATAACAAGAATAAAAACGTTGCCGTCTCTCCGGCAACGGCGCCATTTGATTGGCACGCTTTTGGCGTGTCGTTTTTAAGTTCTAAAATTAACCGCAATCAAGACGGCGTCGCATGTAGCTAACCGCGATGAGCATTTGATTGGCACGCTTTTGGCGTGTCATTTTTAAGTTCTAACGTTAACCGCAGTCAAGACGGCGTCACGTGTAGCTAGCCGCGATGAGTACGGGTCGTCCGCAGGGAGACGGTGCGTTTCGCGTTCTTATTATGACGAGTTAAGCAAGGGTCGGAACGATTCGTTTCTAACCTATGTGTTTGTATATGCAAAGTGTAAGTTTTTAGGAATAGATAGGTTAGTGTAAGTTAGTGAAATCCGTACTTAATCCTTTGAGCCGAGCTTGACCATTGAAGCTAGAGCAATCGGCAACAACGTGGATTAGGGTGCTTAAGCATGGACAGAACAAAATTAGGGAGCATTGGGCATTGAAAAACCGGTGGGGCAGGCTTTAGAGGGATGTCGCCAGGCTAAGTCCGAGCTAATGGGCTCGTGTTTGTGTGGTGGTATAGTGTTCTCTCCACAATCCTACTGGTATTGCTTGATTTCTTTATAGAAGCCTGGGTTGTACTCAGTAGATTGGAGGGAAACTTGATGCTTTAAATAACATCACAACTTTTTGCATTTATAACACATCACCTCACTTGTGCCTACTATGTGCCATGGGCAGCCCCACCATGGTCCATGTGCCAAAGAGTTATGTGCACACTTGCATTGTGTTGAACCAAAATTGTGGGCACACATTTATTTGCAAAAGAACTCTTTGGTCATTGATCGGTTTGCAGTTCCGGTTGCAGTGTAGGCTCACAAACGTTATATCCGTGATTTTGAGTCTGTTTCCAGTATTGTGTCACGGATGCCTGTAATCTGTATTTGCTGAGCAGACACTGGTTAATAATACCGATATATAACAAAACAGATAATGAATGAGTGGTATTGAAATGCAGTTTTCTGTGATAAAGAGTCCTCTATAAGCATAGAATCCAATGTCGCAACTATCTCTCCAGCTTAGAATGACGGCAAACCCCCAAGGCCTAGGCTTGATGTCCCAGCGCCAACTCTATCGCCTGAAGACATCCTACGCAGGAAAAGGAAAATTAGGTAAAGGAAAGAGATATTTCGATAAATGCATGAATTCTCGTATTTTTGGTTGATATTCCCTAAAACCTAACCAACACACTCACCCACATACTTAATAACCCATCCACTACCAAACGTGAGTTCCACGCATTCATGTGTTGCACTCATATCTCCTGCATGCCCGATTGTTACTCGATACTCCGAAATTCTAAAAAATTTCGGTAGCATCTCCTCCATAAATTGACTTGAGAGGCACATTGCCAACATTGTTCACGCATGCTACACGCACATTCACAATTGATGCCAAATTCACAAATGAAAACTATGTCTTGAAACTATGTCCTATTTTCAAATACTTAGTTTTCAAAAAATCCTAGAATTGAGTCGAAGCTTGTCAAAACCTATTCTACTCCGCTTTACATTGTTTACCACCGAAAATAGGAGACGAACTGGGTTAGAACGTCTTGCCTGAATTTAGGGGAAGATGCATGGGTTAATCCATTCACCTCTCTGAAGACACTAAGTTATTATAGCGCATATATCGGAGGTTTGAAAAGATGCGACCGATGTAACTTGAGTTCAGATTCCCTCTCAAGAATCCATCTTTGTGAGAAGCCTTTGAGAGGTATATTGATTATAAGGATGAATTTTTCCTATAGGCGTAAGCCCCAATAGTTAATTCCGTTGTCGTGAACGACAACAACTTTCTACTCTCCAGATTGTTTCTTTTTGTCTCGTGTCTTTTGGTTCTTATTTGGGTTTTTCCTTGGATTGTATACGAAGACTATTTTTGCCATCGTCCATAGGGCGCGAATTAGTCCAAATCCGTATATATATCATATTTAGGTCAAGCATAGCTTGACAGGGTCCACGATGGTATCTTGGTTTGCCAACATGAGTGAACTTATGGTTCCATTCTCATATTGTGAGGTCCATAAGTTCCATTTGAAAGTATAAGCTTTATCTAAGGACACATTAGTCTCGTTTTTGAGCTAAGGTCGACTTAGATGATTTGGAGAACATATGTTCTGCTTAGGGACACTTAGTCTTATTTGAGAACAAGGTCAACCTAGATGGTCAGAGAATTTTATTCTCAGCAAATCATTCGATCAATAAGGAAGTTTAATCTTTAAACACTTAGTCAATTTGTTAAGTCATGAATTCCGGTCTTGCGTTCATATGCACTTGGCGCTGGCGCTGCTCTAGTACGTATGCATTTCACGTGGTACTGGCGCTGCCTCTTGTTTTGCACGTGGCGCTGGTTCACGTGCATTGCACTTGGTGCATTGTACGTGGTGCTCATATGTTTGATGGTCTTGCGTTCATATCCGTACTATTTAGTTTTGATGATGTTACACAATATTAATATATTTATACATGTGTTTTATATTGCATATTTTATAATACTGTATATGAGCTTGGTCATGTTTGAGAAAGATTTCAGGATATCAACCGACATAAGCCTACGATGGAGGATGGGGGAAATTGAGTTAAAACGGCAAATCTATTGAAGCTTGGAAGATAATGGACTAGAGCTCCTCAATGATCACATTCAAGTTCAAAAAGCTAAGAAGCCAAAAGTCCAAGTTCAAAAGAATTCAAGAATCGAAGAAATCAAGAGTTCGAGTTACAAGTGTATTCTCTAGGAAGTCGATGTACGTAATTCATGGTTTATGAGATTAGCATGAAAAAATTCAAACACATACACTTTTGCATGCATGAAATTTTTGGGCAAAACGTGGCAAAGTTTTTCATTCAAAAAGATTTTCAATTCCAAGTTCAAAATTTTCTGTGCATTCTTTCTTCAGACGTCTGCACACTATTGTAAAACATGCACAAGTTTTGAAATATCAGTTTCTTCTTCAGAACAAACGTCTGAATCTTGCCAAAACAAACATCTGGTTGTTCTAAAACTTTTGACAGAACAAACGTTTGTCGATTCTTCTTCATACGTCTGTTTGTTCTCTGCATTTTCATTGGCTTAAAACTTTTTACAGAAAAAATGTCTGGAAAACCTTCTTCAGACGTCTGGCTGTTCTATGTGTTTTCATGGCATTAAAACTTTTTGTGGAAACAAACGTCTGAACCTTATTGACACAAACGTCTGAAAGTTAAAAACTTTGAAAATCTTTTCTTCTTCAGACGTGCGTCATTTGTTCTTCAAACGTCTGGTTGTTTTCTGTACTTTCATTGGCCAAGTTTTGAAAACTACGGCAAACGTCTGAAGCTCATGACAACATACGTATGAAGCTATTTTTGTTTGAAAAATATTACCATTACGTGCATTTAATGCTATAATGGCTAGTTTTATTTTGACTTCAGGCGTCTTTCCTCTTGGCCTTCAGAAGCATGTTATTCTGCCTGAAGCGTAATAAATGCATGTACTTGTTTGTTTTTTGCGTGGCGTTTAAGAGGGATTCTTGTGTATTTATTGCACAACAACTATTCTGAAAAAATTGTATTCATTCTTTGAGTTCATCCCCACCCACCAAAATAAAAAAACACTTGAGCTTTAATTGCAAATCTAATGCTCCATTGAAATATTCTAGAGCTTGAATTGTAAACTTTTGAGAGAGTATCTTGGATTGTAATGTTCTTCTTTTTCTCTCTTTGTGTGGAATCTCATGAGTGCGGGAGAGTTCTTGTAAGTGAGAAGAAATGTTGTGAAGAGAGTCCCTCGTGTGTCAAGTGACGTGTTGTTGTGGGAGTACAACGTGTTTGTTTCGGTGGAGATGTGATTAAGTGGAATGGGCTCGTATACCTAAAGAAATAGGACTAAGAGATCTCCCGGACGTCTCTAAATCACTTGTGTTTGCGTTCTGTTTCTCTCTGGCCATCTCTTACTTGCAAATTATCTTGTGCTATACTTGTGTTTCCTTTTATCTTGCAAGTAGAATTTTTAATTTGTGGATTTTGTTAGTATAATCCTATTCACCCCCACCCCCCCACCCCCGCTAAGATTATTTCAATTTGTATCTGAGTTAGGTGCTCTTTTTGTTAGGATTAAAACCTTAGAGAGATCCTATGGCCTCATCTTCTTCACATAGTTTGGGACACTCCCAATCCATCACCAAACCACCATATTTTGATGGTATTAATTTTACCATTTGGAAAGTAAAGATGGAGTCCTTTTTAGAATCACAAGATAGAGATGTATGTAGATACACCATTTTGAAGGAGTATGAGTTACCTAGCACCGATAAGGATAGTTGAGTGTAGTAGACAAAAAAGCTTATGAAGCTAATCATAAAGCCAAGTTTTTCTTCTTTTCTTGTCTCAACGAAAATGATTTGGCTCGTGTTATAAAATGTAAAAGTGCTTTTTCTATGTGGAAAATTTTATTAGTTGCTCATGAAGGGAGTTCCAATGTTAAAAGGGCTAAAATTGATCTTTTAAAAACAGAGTATGAAAATTTTCGAATATTACCCGATGAAAACATTGATGATATGTTTAGTCGTTTTATTTGCATCACTAATCTTCTTGACTCCTTATTAGATGATCCAATGAAAAATGAGGAAAATGTGAAGAAGATACTTCAATCACTCATCAAGAAATGGCAAATAAATGCAACCGCTCTCAAGGAGACAGCTGACATTGAGATCATGTCTTTTGAAGAGATTCAAGGAAATCTTAAAACTTATGAAATTGAACTCAAAGCCTATGACCTAGAAGATGAAAAACTGGAGAAGAAAAACAAGCTCAAGAACATCGCTCTCAAGGCTACATCCAAAGCGTCATCCAAATCCAAAGCTCCATCCAAATTAAGCGAAGATGACGAATTTAGTGAAGACGATGAGGATATTGCTCTTACGACAATGCAATTCAACAAATTTCTCAAGTTTCGAAGAAATTTCAAGAGATGAACCTTTTCAAGAGATCGTCTTAACAACAACAACAACAAAGATATTAGGCCTTGCTTCAAGTGTAGGAAACCCGGTCATCTCGTTGTCGATTGCCCCCTCAATAACGAGAAGGTGGCTCCACATCAACCAAATCGGAGAGCCTTTAATGCAAGAACATGGGATTAGTCAGAAGGGAGAGATAATGAAAATTGTCCATCCGATTAAGAAATAGCGAACATGTGCTTCATGGCACATGAGTTTGAGGTAATTGATGATCTTGACTCATATAATTTTGAAGAACTTCTTGAAACTTTTGGAACTTTACACGATGCTTATTCCAAACTCCAATCTAAGTATTCCATTGCCAACAAGAAAATTTCTTATCTTGAAAATGAAAGTTCTTCTATTAAATCTTATGGATATGAGAGTTTAAAACTTGAGAATGAAAATCTTTTGTCTAAGATTGCTTCTTTAAATAGTTCTCTCGAAATACTAATTTAAAAAATGAGAGACTCACTTCCACTTTTATTTCTCTCAAGTGCAAATATGTTCTTTGATTATCATTCATAATTCTATATTGCTTGATGTTGATAAAATGAAATTTAAGATTAATGATTTGATGCCACTCTTCATAAGTTTGCCACTAGCAAAATTTCTCTTGATAACATGATAGGCAATTTAAATGTTTCCAATAAGAAGAATGGAATTGGTTTTCAACATGCATCGCTCTCTTACTCTAATATCCTTAAACCAACATATGATAAGGTTTCATTTAAGATTTCTTTTGTTAAGGCTACTTCTTCACATGCATCCACTTCTTATGATCACCATGCTCATCATGTACATTATCCTATATCAAATGACCGTAATGCTAGATTTGCTCATGCTCCATGTTTTAGAAAATCATTTGCTAGAACTACTTATGTTAAGACTTCTACTTCACATCATCATCATCATCATGCCAAACACACACATACACATTCTATAACTAGTAATGTTGTGTGTAACTATTATGGGTATATTGGGAATATCTTTTACCATTGCAAAGCTAGATCTTCAAAGTATTTGATTTGGGTTCCAAAGACTAACCCCCATAGACCCACTAAGACTAGGGTACCAAAAATTACATTTATTACCTCAGTATCCCGCAAGTCACGACGTGAAGATTAACGATACCTTGATAGTGGTTGCTCAAGGCATATGATTGGCAAATTTAAGTGCTTGCAACCCTATCAAGAGGAAGGTGACATGGTCACCTTTGGAGATCATGGTATAAGTAATATCAAGTTTAACACTGCTACTTTAGAAGATATTCTTCTTGTTGATGGTCTAAAACATAATCTTCAAAGTATTGGTCAATTTTGTGATAAAGGCTTTAAAGTTGTTTTTTATGAAAAGTATAGAAAAGTTATTGATTCAAAAGATGAGATGATATTTTATGGAAAAAGAAGTGTTAATGTTTATTCTATTGATGCTTGTGATATTTATAATGAGAATTTTGAGTGTTTAAGTGTTGTAGAGAATGATAGTTGGCTATGGCACCGAAAACTTGGACATGCTTTCATAGATCTACTTTCAAACATCACAAATAAGGACTTGGTCATTGGTATACCAAAGCTCAAATTTGCAAGAAACGAGTTATGTGATGCGTGTCAAATGGGTAAGCAAGTCAAGAGCTCTTTCAAACCGAAGGTTATGGTATCAACTTCTAACCCCGTTAAGTTAATTCATATGGATTTATTTGGTCCTTCAAGGACTATGAGTTTTGGTGGTAAATCTTATGCATTTGTGATTGTTGATAATTTTTCAAGATTTACTTGGATTCATTTTCTTTCCAACAAAAGTGATGCCTTTGTTACTTTCAAAACTTTCTTTAACAAAGTGCAAAACGAAAAACATCTTTATATTGTTAAAATCCGTAGTGATCACGGAGGTGAATTGAAAAATGCTTCCTTTGAAGATTTTGGTAATGATTACGGGGTCAAACATGAATTTTCTTATCTTATAACTTCACAACAAAATAGAGTCGTTGAACGGAAAAATCCATCTCTTCAAGAAATGGCCAGGACAATACTAAATGAACATAGTTTACCTCACTATTTTTTGGCCGAAGCGGTTAATACCGCACCATATATTATAAATAGAATTTTTATTCGTAAAAGACTTGAGAAAACTCCTTATGAATTGTATTATGGTAGAAAACCCAACATTGGTTATTTTAAAATTTTCGGGAGCAAGTGTTATATTTTAAATACTAAAGATCCTCTTGGAAATTTTGATGCAAAAAGTGACTTGGATATTTTTCTTGGCTACTCTTCCACTAGTAAAACTTATCGTATTTTCAATAAAAGCTCTAACACTATGAAAAAGAGTATGCATGTTAAGTTTGATAAAACCAATCCTTTTACCAAGAATGTTGTAGTACTTGAGCAAGAAGATGATGAAGTGTTTGAGCTTGGTTAGAGGAACTTGACATCTCAAGGGAAGATTCTAAACAAGAGCCTCCTTCAAGTATAGTAGTTGATGTGGATGATGAATTGATACCAATCCTGCCAAAAGATTGGAGATATAATAAGAATCATCCACCAACCCAAATCATTGGTGACGTGTCAAAGGGGGTAACCACTCGTTCTCATAATCCAAATTTCTTTGCTAATATAGCTTTCTTGTCTCATATTGAACCTAAGAATGTTAAAGAAGCTATCATGGATGAGAATTGGGTTTGTGCTATGAAAGAGGAGCTTTTCTAATTTGAACAGAACAATGTGTGGATATTGGTTTTTAGGCCTAGAGATAGATACATTATAGGTACAAAATGGGTCTTCAAGAACAAGCATGATGAATTTGGTGTGATCACTAGGAACAAGGTAAGACTCGAAGCACAATGTTACAATCAAGAGGAAGGTATTGATTTCGATGAAACTTTTGCTCCGGTAGCTAGATTAGAAGCCATTCGCATTTTACTATCATATGCATGTTTTAAAGATTTCAAAGTCTATAAAATGGAAGTTAAAAGTGCTTTTTTGAATGGTGTCCTTGAGGAGGAAGTTTTTGTGGAACAACCATCCGGTTTTCAAGATTTTAAACATCCTAATCATATTTACAAGTTGCATAATACTTTGTATGGTTTGAAACAAGCTCCTAGAGCTTGGTGTGCTAGATTATGCACATTTCTACTTGAAAAGGTTTTTCAAAAGGCAAGATTGACACCACACTTTTTATCAAAAAGAAAATTGATGTGATTTTTCTTGTATAAATTTACATAGATGATATTATGTCACACCCCGCTTCCGAGTAGACGGAAACAGTGACGTGAAAAGCCCGCAACGTATTTACTATAACAATACGTTAAGCGTAATTAAGCAATATAACAATATGCAAGAATAACAAGAGTAATGAAACAAAACAGCAACTTTATTTACATTCAACTTTACATACAGCTGTCTGAAAATAAAAGATACAACAATAAAAAACAAATGACTAAATAATGGCATACTAAAAGTAAGTGCAGGCAGGAAGAAGCTAGTAGTCTGACTAAGTAGCAAACTGATTCAAGTCCTCCGGGCTCGGCTCTATCTCCTCAGAGTGCGGTCCTCCTGACGAACATTCCAAAGAAAGAAACAGAAAGGAATGTCGTCAGCGAACTAGTGCTCGATAATTCCCCAAAAGAAATTAAAGAAGATAGTATATAATGTGAATAGAAACCAAATGCACAGAGGACAGGTAAAATTGTATATGATCATTCACAAGTGTAGGATGGTTATTCTAACGTGGATATTTGTAGTTTGATAAAGAAAGTATTCATGTATACGAGAGGAGTCCATCTTACCCCATGGACTATGGTAATATATAGTATAAGGCCTCGTCATAACCCATGGTACAACGGCACGTAAATTCATGTAGGTGTCTTTTAAAGTGACCTCTCGTGCCACGATATATATTCCGTACCATTCCACCCTTTTATCCCCGCGTATTGTATTGTATAGATTAAGATTACAGGTCTTGGCTGAATCCATGGATATAAAATGTACAGGTTCATGTTCAAGATATAATCATGTGTTCAGGTATTCATGTCAAGCTCATGTCAAGTTATAACCATCGTTCAGTCGAGTCGAGTCGAGTATACGAGTTTGAGTTTGATATTTGAGTTTGAGTGTTCAGGTTCATGATCAAATATTCGAGTTCATGTTTGATTTTGGATTCTAGTTTGAATTAGGATTCAGGTTGAAGTCAGAAACCTATGAAAGGATTTAGCTCTTGAAATTCTTAAGTTCGGGGGTAATCGGCAACTGCTGCACATGGACGGTGGGATTTGTGTTTTTTTCCAAGACAATTACCATTGAAAACTCCGTTAAGTTGTCTAACCTGAATAGGAAAGCACTCACTTTCTCCGGCTTCTTGAGGCTCAAGAAAAATGATACTGCATAAGCCTATATTAATTCTATAGTCCTTAAAAGATTGTTTTGCATATCTCGAGGGAGTTTTATAAAAAATACTACTTTTATCATTTAAAATTAAACCTTGAGGGTGATTTATAATATTTAGCGTTTTCATGAATATATATTTTTAATTGTTGGGGTGTTTTGGTGATAGAAACCTAGGTTTTAAAAGTTTATGTTATTTTTATGAAAACTAGCTCTTTTGGAAAATTGATGATCTTTTATTAAAATTCTACTCTTTCATTTTAAAATATAGTTTCATAATATGTTTTTATTGAAAATACGAATTCATAGTTTTATATAATTTTCCAAAATTTAATATTTATTTAGAAAAGTCATATTTCTTAAAAACCGTATTTTTTATTTCATTTCGAGACCGAATACTCCGTGAGGTGTTCTGCTGTTAGTAAGATATGCCCTAAATGCTATTATTGTATCATACTGGATTGTATATTACATATTGAAAGCTTGGGATATTCACAGATATAATAACAGTCTTGCTCGAAATGGTAGTATGCTACTTGGTTTGATTCTATCTCAATATGTGCATGTGTTTCTTATTAGCATATCGCTTATACATATTGGTAGAGTCTTTAGGATCTTTGTTTGACTACCAGCGTTGTGATGGCAGTCACACTAGTTAGGGTTGGGTAGTCTATAAGCACATCCTTATATAGGTCCCTGATCGTAGGATTATCGAGACGGGGCATCAATACTCCAGAGTAGACTACTGTATACGCTTCTCATCCCAGCATGGGAGATGGTCTGTCCCACAGCCATTAGTACGTCGTACTGGAGATAGTATATAGGTGCTCATTAGGTTATGAGTTACATTAGACACGACTCGTTGGAACTGCTCGTTGGTATTATACCTATCGTCAGGTAGCAGTTCCCAGGTGACATGAGTACAGCTTAGTCCGTTGACTTGACATCACTACTTCGTCTCGAGTGTGTTCCCACTGTTCTTAGATTACTATCCTACCATGGCTCAAAGGAGTCGTGCAAACAGGTAGTCGTTGTGTGCAGTCCCGAAGCACTTGGAGGCAGTAGCGGTTAAATAGGATTCGTCTCTCCCGGTATTTGGGGGTTGATATCACGCTGTGTTCGGAAATCCATTACATAAAGTCCCTGGCCAGGGCAATCGAGATTTACTGGTAGGCACTCCAGTAGTTTCTCAAGATGTATTGAGCTCTACTCCGGTACGCCTTATTACGTTATTAGGAGTCTGACGTTTACCATCCCCCTAGGCCCAATATGCGAGTATCTCAGACGAACAGACCGGACTGTACAGAGATTGTCATAAATAGGCTCAGTAGGAGTTCGGATGGGTTTGCTCATCGGCCTTCTTATCGACAGATACCTGGGTAGCCGTTACGTGCAGCTAGTACCGCTGACGTGCTTGTAGTTAAACCCACTGCCAGCGTACTGTCGATTCTTTAGAATCCCACACAGAGGGTTTCCCTGCTTTGGGCAAAACGATGTAGAGGCTGTATGGTTTTACGGCAAGGTTCCGATCACATATATGTACTGGCTACACGGATGTCGTTTTGGGCGGATAATACTAATGGGTTTTGGTTTAAGCCAGATCCTAGTATTATATTATTGGATTGTTATCATCTCATTGTATTCGTATTTTTTCTGAATACGAATACGGGTATGGATATACGATGAGGGCATTCTTGTAATTTTACATAGTATGCTTCTAGAATGGAACACCTCATTATTGGATTATCTATTTTGGAAAAAAAAATTAATGAAGTGTAATTGGAGATATTTGTAGCATGGGTGTGAAGCATAGCTCATTGAGTTTTTTTATTGGTTTGGATGCACTATTGAAGTATGGCTATTATTTTCTATGTGAAAAACAATAGATGCTTCTTTATTGAAAGTATGAGCCATTCTCTACACTCAACACAACCCTAGCTCATTTGCATCTTGGCTTTCTCTCTCCAAGTTTTCTCCTTGTTCTTCAAAGAAATCCTTACCCTCATATGTGTTATGAAATAAAAGATCTCAAGAGATAAAACATTCCACTAGATACTCTACATCACCTAGGCTACTTAGATTAGCGAACTAAGTACCCTAGTTATCTCGGTTTAGAGGTAGAAGCTTGAAGTACAAACTCTCGGGTGGATCATCTTCGACACGAGGAGGACGACGTTGCAACCTTCATCCGTTCTTCAAGGAGCCAGGAGAGAAGGAAAAGAAGACCCGATGGACTAGTTCACGGAGGTATAATAACTCTTCATAGTAGTTAACCTCCTAGTTAGTTTAGCTAGTTAAGGTTCCATAAAGATCTTGGAGTTTAGTCGGTATTGCGAAGCTCATAAAAATCGTTTTTTTGTAAATTTCGCCTCCCCGCAAACTCGCGGGGTGCGCAACATCGACATACAGTGGTTTCAGAGCCTACTAAGCCTTAACTAGCTAGTTAGCAAGTAGTTAGAAATTCAATTGTCGGAAAAATCCCAAAATCACGATTCAAAAATCTTGTTTTCTGTCGTTTTTTAAAACTGATCAAAAAATTATTTCAGTAGCCTTAAAAATACAAGCAGGATTTTTTATGAACACTGGAGAAAATTGGGTTCCTGAGTCGCCAAGACTGCCGCGGAACTGCAGCAAAACAATGTATTTTGCCGCCATTCCGCGGCCGAGTCAAACCTGACTCGGTCCTATTTTCTTCTGTGGGTCTATGATCTGGAATTATGATTTTAGGAATATTTGTTTTTCTACCCAGATTGTTTGTGTACTGGATTGTGCATGGGGTAGACAAGGATTTAGTTTATCAATCAAAATTCTAAGATTGCTTGGCTAATCGGGTTTTCTGTGTTTGGATATATGATGCTAAACGTCTTCTAATCACTATACGTCGATTAGTGGGGGCTGCACATATCTGTGATTGTGGTTTGTGTATATGGAATATTGGATCGTCGTGGATGAATAGCTGGGGGGATGTGAGAGGAGTGTTTTCTTTTCTTTCATGCATGTAATTTGTAAATGTTATGTAATATTATTTTGTGGGGCACATCCGGGTTGAGGTTGTAGCCACCGTTGTATTATTTCATTTACTGTTTTTGCTCCTTGGATAGACCCAAGGTGGGGTGCACAAACTACCGGGTTCTGGAAATGCCGAGTGGCCTACTCATTTTACTGAGGGAGGTTGCTTCACTTAGGGAATTTGGCGGGTAGTTTGCCGCACCTATAGGGGTCTAGGGTGGGGTTTGGCTATTCATCACGACCGTGGAATCCGTCTTTCATTATAGAATTAAACGAAACGCGGAATTCCTAGTATATCCAATATATTCAACTGTGATCTGGAATGACTATTATTGCGTGAGACGAATGGATATATATATATATATATATATATAATAGCAGACGTTGCTTATGTTTTGCACCAGCGAGCCCCCGCTCTACCGTTAGTTAAGTAACCTAACGGTGCATGACGGGGACCCGTGGCGAATGCGGATGGCATAAGCGTACGTTGTATTTTCGTTTCTTTTCTGCAATGATAGGATTAAATGATGGGACCGCATTAACATTGATTAATGCAAGCAAAACAAACCAAAGCTTAATCGTTGGAACAGTTTCAAAACCACTCGGTTTTCTTCAAAAAGCAAACTTTTAAATGCAGAGCCTAAACCACTCCTTTTAAAATCTATCATGGTTCCTTCGACTATATCAATTTCATTACGTTCACGGTTTCGCCAAAACCATTCGTAGCCCTCCGTCATTTTAGATGGATATTCAGTAGTATTCAAGCTATGTATTTTGACCTTCGCCAAAGCATAGTGATTGGTAGCTGCTGGGTATTCATCTATAGCATAGATAGATGCGTTGGTTTGGGACAGTCATACTACTATTTTGGCCTTCGTCAAGGGTATGTATAGGTGGGTTCAAATTAACCTGGACAATGACGGGTAGAACTTGACTTGCGACTTATGATATGTTGGCATTGATCAAAGTCATAAAAGCTTGGGGCAAAAATACACATCGGAGGTTTCTAAGGAAATTGAAACTTGCTAATGTTGCATACCATTTGAAGTGTGATGATTTTGGTAGGATTCCTTCAAGGTTATCACACAATGATATTTAGATCCCGATCCTACTGTGAGTATCCGCTACTCCTCTGGAGATTTTTTCACTAAACAATCAATGCTATAAACCAAGTAGGTGTCTAGAACGGTGTTAACGGGGCTACGCCTCCAGGGAAAAGAGTTTATGTAATTAAGGGACTTCGCGAAAGCGTTAGAAAATCTCCCTCAAAGTACCGACACTAGCCTGGCCGAAAGGTTAAGCAAGAATTGTAAGGGTGAGATTAATCCTGACTAATTCTTCTTTTATGGTTTGAGGAAGGATTCGAGAAACAGTGGGAGCCATCCTGTTTAGATAAACTAATAACCAATCTAAACTTGCAAGAGCATCATGCTAAGTGTTTCTTCTCTCTCTCTTAATTGCAGCGACTACAATGACCGGACTTAGGTTACTGCTAGATAATAATAAATTGACTGGGCCAAACTATAATGATTGACTCAGGAATGTCCAGATGGCCATTACCTATGACAACCTGGGCTACCTCCTTACTACTAAAGCCCCCGCCGTCCCAAGTCCAGATTCCACCGTCGCGGATGTTGATATCCGTAAGACATGGGAAAAGGATTACGTGAGAGCTAAATGCCTCATGTTAGCCTTAATGGATTATGAACACCAGAGGCAGTATGAGAAGATGAACTTAGCTTCCATCTTCCTCCATACCAAAGTTTTATATGGAGAGCAATCTCGTATCGCAAAATATGAAACCTCGAAGAAATTGATTCAGGCAAGATTGGCTATCAGATCATCTATAGGGGACCTTGTCCTTACAATGATTAGCTATATTAAAGAGCTCACAGACCTAGAGATTACGTTGGAGAATGAGTTATTTATTGACCTGATTCTATAGTCACTCCCCTCCACCTACTCCCAGTTTATCTTGAATTTCAACATTCAAGGGAAGGAAGTTTCACTTCCAGAACACCTCAGCATGTTGAGGAGCGTTGAGGGCATCCTGCAGGAATCCAGGGAGACACCCGCTCTGCTCATTGGAGAATCTTCCTCTTCTAGATCTAAGACGAAAGCCAAGGGAGAGAAGAAGAAGGCATCCACCAAGCCGATAGACGGTGTCAGTAAGGTAGAGGAAAATGACAGGGCAAAAGTTTCAGGGCTAACATTAGGGAAGGAGGAATGTTTCTATTATCACGGGAAAAGGCATTGGCAGAAGGACTGCAGGGCTTGGAAAGCCAGAAACCAGGATTCGAAGCACGTTGTGGCTTCGACTTCGGGTGTGTTTATTATAGAAATTTGTCTGTCAATTAACTCTACTACATGGGTACAAGATACCGGATCAAGATCGCATATCTGTAATTCATTACAGGTTTTGAGAAACCGTAGAGTTATCAAGACAGGTGATATGACTCTCAGGGTTGCTAACGGTATAAGCATGGACGCTGTATCCGTAGGGGAATATCACCTAGGATTGACAAGTGGACAGATTTTGATTTTGTGTAACTGTTTGTGTGTACCTAGTTTGAAATTTAATATCATTTCTGTATCTATACTTTCTAAAGAAGGTTATGATTTTACATTTGTAAGCGATGTTTTCAACAACCACCTAAATCAAACTTTGATTGGGTCAGGTACACTAGATAACGGTATATACGTATTAAATCAAGCTCAGGTTTTCAACGTCCAGAACACACTTACAAGAAAGTCACCATAATTAAATCAGGCTTTCTTATGGCATTGTAGACTGGGTCACATCAATGAAACACGATTGATGAAGTTACATAAAGAGGGATATTTAGATCCGTTCGAATATCAGTCCTATGCAACTTGTCAATCGTGTCTCAAAGGAATGATGACAAAGACTCCGTTCACTGGACATGGGTAAGAGCGAGCGAGCTCTTGGGACTCATACACAGCGACGTGTGTGGTCCAATGTCTACACATGCAAGAAGTGGTTATTCCTATTTCATTACTTTTACGGATGATTTCTCAAGGTATGGACATGTATTCTTGATGAAACATAATCCGAGACCTTTAAGAAATTCCAGGAATATAGGAATGAAGTGGAAAAACAAACCGGCAAAAGTATCAAGAAACTTAGATCTGATCGAGGTAGTGAATACTTAAGTGCCGAGTTCTTGAATTACTTAAAAGAGAATGGAATTCTCTCTCAGCTTACTCCTCCATACACACCTCAACACAACGGTGTATCGGAAATGCGGAACCAAACCTTATTGAATATGGTGTGTTCCATGATGAGTAATGCTGAATTACCGCGATCCTTCTGGGTTATGCACTAGAATCAGCTGCATATCTTTTGAACAAGGTTCCTACCAAGACCGTGCCTACCACACCATATCAGATGTGGAGTGAGAAGAAACCCTGTCTTCGGTATCTTAAGGTATGGGGATGTCTAGCTTTTGTAAAAAAGCAGCATGCGGACAAGCTCGAGGCACGCTCAGTACTATGTAAGTTTGTGGGATACCCAAAGAACTTCAGGAGGTATTTTTTCTATTACGCAGAAGTACAAAAGGTTTTTGTTTCTCGGCATGCCCACTTTTTGGAAACTCAATTTTTAGAAAAAGAGATAAGTGGGACCGCAATAGAACAGGAAGAAATTCCAGAACCACAAGTTATTACTAAAAGCATGGTAGAACCAAAAGTTTCGAAAGAATCGGACATCCCCGCACCACTCCGCAGGACTAGTAGGCAGTCTCATCTGCCCGAGAGATACTACGGTTTTCTCATAGACGGGGATAGAGAGGATTGCATCGTCGACGATAATGAGCCAACTAAATTCCAGCAAGCCATTCAGAGGAGAGACTCGGTAAAATGGATGGATGCAATGCGGACCGAAATGGAGTCCATGTACACCAACAAAGTATGGACTTTAGACATTGCTCCAGAAGGGGTAAAACTTGTAGGCTGCAAATTGATCTTCAGAAAGAAAATTGGTATAGATGGACAGGTTAAAACCTATAAGGCTAGACTTGTTGTAAAAGGTTTTCGTCAAAGAACTGGTCTGAACTATGATGAAACCTTTTCTCCAGTGGCTATGCTCAAATCCATTCGGATCCTTCTTGCTATTGCCGGCTTCCACGATTATGAAATTTGACAGATGGACGTAAAGACCGCTTTTCTGAATGGAAATTTGGAAGAGTGTGTCTATATGGATCAGCCGGAGGGTTTCATAGAGAGTGGGAGCAGCGGAAGAGTGTGCAGGTTGTTTAAATCCATTTATGGAGTAAAGTAGGCATCGCAGAGTTGGAAAATCAGTTTTGATGAGACGGTCAAGGAATCTGACTTTATCAAAAATCCAGATGAACCATGCATCGATAGTAAATTGTAGCAAGAAGTGTGGCATTCCTCGTCTTGTACGTGGATGACATTCTCTTGATAAGAAATGAAATTCCTATGCTACAATCAATCAAAGGATTCTTGTCACAAAGGTTCTCTATGAAGGACCTGAGTGATGCCTCCTACATTCTAGGCATCCAGATCTATCGTGATAGATCTAAGAGAATGTTGGGACTTTCACAGTCAAGATACATCGACACCATACTGAAATGATTCAGTATGGAAGATTCAAAGCGCGGTAATCTACCGGCTTGTCACAGAATCACCCTCTCTAAAGAGATGTCTTCCAAGACTGATTTGGAAAAGGATCGCTGTCTACTATACCCTACGCTTCTGCGGTAGGCTATGTAATGTATGCGATATTGTGTACTAGGCCGATGTAGATTACGCACTGAGTGTTGTAAGCAGGTATCAGTCAAACCCAGGGGAGAAGCACTGGACAGCAGTAAAGAACATTCTCAAGTACCTGAGAAGAACTAAGGAGATGTTCTAGGTGTACGGCAGAAAAGACCTCCAGGTCAAGGCCTTCGCCGACTCCAGCTTCCAGAGTGACAAAGATGACTCTAAGTTTATGTCGGGTTATGTCTTTACCCTCAATGGAGGGGCGGTCTGTTAGAAGAGATCTAAGCAGGACACCGTTGCTGACTTGACGATGGAAGCGGAGTATATCGCTGCATGTGACGCCGTGAAAGAAGCAGTCTGGATCAGGAAGTTTGTGACCGAACTTCAGGTTGTTCCGTCCATTGTTGATCTAATTCCGCTGTATTGTGACAACAATGGTACTATAGCTTTAGCGAAGGAACCAAGGTCCCATCAGAAGTACAGACACATCTTGAGGCGGTACCACCTGATATAGGAGATCGTTGATCGCCGGGAGATCAAGGTGCGGAGAGTAGACACGGAGAACAACACTGTAGATCCACTCACAAAGGCCATCCCTAAGACGCAGTTCGAGAGGCTAATCGAGATGATAGGTCTGCGATATGCCAATACATGGCCTTAGTGCAAGTGGTAGATTGTTAGTGAGATATGCCCTAGAGGCCATTATTGTATCATACTGGATTGTATATTACATATTGAAAGCTTGGGATATTCACAGATATAATAACAATCTAGCTCGATATGGTAGTATGCTACATGGTTTGATTCTATCTCAATATGTGCATGTGTTTCTTATTAGCATATCGCTTATACATATTGGTAGAGCCCTTAGGATCTTTGCTTGACTACCAGCGTTGTGATGGCAGTCACACTAGTGGGGGCTGGGTAGTCTATAAGCACATCCTTATGCAGGTCCCTAGTCATAAGATTATCGAGACGAGGCATCGATACTCCAGAGTAGACTAGTGTATACGCTTCTCATCCCAGCAGGGGAGATGGTCTGTCCCACAGCCATTAGTACATCATACTGGAGATAGTATACAGATGCTCATTAAGTTATGAGTTACACTGGACAGGACTCGTTGAGAACTGCTGGTTGGTATTATACCAATCGTCAGGTAGCAGTTTCCAGGTGATATGAGTACAGCTTAGTCCGTTGACTTGACATCGCTACTTTGTCTCGAGTGTGTTCCCACCTTTTCTTAGATTACTACCCTACCACGGCTCAAAGGAGTCATGCAAACAGGTGGTAGTTGGTTGCAGTCCCGAAGCACTTGGAGGCAGTAGCGGTTAGATAGGATTCGTCTCTCCCGGTATTGGGGGTTGATATCACGCTGTGTTCAGAAAGCCATTACACAAAGTCCCTGGCCAGGGCAATCGAGATTTACTGGTAGGCACTCCAGTAGTTTCTCAAGGTGTATTGGGCTCTACTCTGGCATGACTTATTGCCCTATTAGGGGTCAGACATTTACCATCCCCCTAGGCCCAATATGCGAGTATCTCAGCCGAACAGAACGGACTGTACGGAGATTGTCACAGATAGGCTCAGTAGGAGTTCGGTTGAGTTTGCTCATCGGCCTTCTTATCGATAGATACCTGGATAGCCGTTACGTGCAGCTAGTACTGCTGACGTTCTTGTGGTTAAACCCACTGCCAGCGTACTATCGAGTCTTTAGTGTCCCACACAGAGGGTTTTCCTGCTTCGGGCGAAAAGATGTAGAGGCCGTATGGTTCTACGCAGGTTTCCAATCACATATGTGTACTGGATACACAGATGTCATTTCGGTAGGATAATACTAGTGGGCTTTGGTTTAAACCAAATCCTAGTATTATATTATTGAATTGTTATCAACTCATTGTATTCATAATTTTTCAGAATACGAATACGGGTATGAATATACGGTGAGGGAATTCTTATAATTTTATATAGTATGCTTCTAGAAGGGGACACCTCATTATTGGATTATCAATTTTGGCAAAATAGATTGATGAGGTGTAATTGGAGATATTTGTGGCATGGGTGTGAAGCATGGCTCATTGAGTTTTTTATTGGTTTGGATGTACTATTGAAGTATGGCTATTATTTTCTATGTGAAAAACAATAGATGCTTCATTATTGAAAGTATGAGCCATTCTCTACACTCAACACAACCCTAGCTCATTTTCATCTTGGCTTTCTCTCTCCAAGTTTCCTCCTTCCTCAAAGAAATTCTTACCCTCACATGTGTTGTGAAACAAAGGATCTCAAGAGATAAAACATTCCACTAGATACTCTGCATCACCTAGGCTACTTAGATTAGCGAACGAAGTACCCTAGTTACCTCGGTTTAGAGGTAGGAACTTGAAGTACAAACTCTCGAGTGGATCATCTTCGACACGAGGAGGCCAACGTTTCAACTTTCATCCGTTCTTCGAGGAGCCAAGGAGAGAAGGAAAAGAAGACCCGAAGGACTAGTTCACGGAGGTATAATAACTCTTCATAGTAGTTAAACCTCTTAATCAGTTTAGCTAGTTAAGCTTCTGTAAAGAACCTGGAGTTTAGTCGGTGTTGCGAAGCTTATAAAAATCGTTTTTTGTAAATTCCGCCTCCCCTCAAACCTGCGGCGTGCGCGACATCCACTTACATCTGCATCTCGCTCTACTATCCAAAAGATGTGCGATAATCCGCACCATCCATTAGCTGGTCCCCTAACGAGGGTTGTAGAGAGGTAATTGCCAAGAATTCCAAAAATACCGATTAAAAGAAACCCGTTTTGAAAAGGTGTGTTATTTTAATGTAAAACTTATTCTTTAAATTAGCCATATGTTTAGAATACCATGCTATGAAACCATAATGTGCATGTGGGGTAGGTCATTACCTTGTGAAGTTTTCCTAAAGGTAGATAAATTAGTTATCGAGAAAGGTTATACTAAAGTTCATGGTATTTTAATGAAAAAGTCCATTATTTGATTATTTCTCATGAAAACTTCATTAAACTAAAATCTAAATGATTTCAAATAAGGTTACTAATGGTGTGAGAAAGTTAGTTTTACATATCTCGCTTAAAGAGGGGAGTACAAGGATTAACATTACACGTATCAGAGTTAACTCCACTTTAGCAATGTGTTTTTAGAAGATGATTTGAAACGAAAGAAAAGGAGAGAAGAGAGACTTACTCATTGTGTAGCGTTGGAAAGAAGTTAAAGAAAAGATAGGGGGTTCCGTGGCGTCGCGGAAACTCCGGAAACGACTTCAATCTTTGACAGAAAGAGCTAGGTTGCTAACTCCACTTGACTCCACTTGCACTTAGAAACTTTTGGAAGAATTTTGATAGAAATTTTCAGAATATAGGGGAGCTAGGGTATGGGGTGGTATTTATAGTGAAGAATTTAGGGTTTGGGAATTAAAAATTTGGATTAAAAGAATTAAAATGATGTTAAATAGTGAATTGAACGGTCACTATTTAATTGCAGGCAAATCAAACAGTGCAGGAGAGTTGAGGGGAGTCGAAGGGGTGTGTTTGCAAAGCATGGAGTCATTTGGACTCATCTCAATCGTCGGCACCGGCCATATAGGCAAAACGAGCGGTCGGATCTGGTCCAATTACCTCGAGAATCGTTCCACCAGCTTTAATCATTGTTTACTCCTTTTTGCGCATGTTTATTTTTCTGAAACTTTTTGTTTCTCCGTGAATTGCACGTGCAACTCTTGGGCTTCCAAAAAATTAAAAAGAAAAAATCTAAAAAATAATTGGGACTGATGGGAATCGAACACACAGGCTATGTCACAGCAGTGTAGAGGCTTTACTAGTGAGCTACAAGTTATTTCTTGCTTTTATTGAACAAAGATAACATATAACTCCTATACAAGTTGAAATACCCTTTCTATACAATAAACAAGTAATTTTGTACATGGATTTCAGAGTCATTACATATTATTTTTGGATCCACTAATGAATCTCTATGCAAGTAATTTGCCCATAGCATGCAAAAAGATTTTAAAATAAGCATGATGGGTGAACTTAATTATTTTCTTGGACTCCAAATCAAGCAACTCAAGGATGACATCTTTATAAATCAAGCCAAGTACACAAAGGAGCTCATCAAGAAGTTTGATCTTGAAGATGTGAAGCCAAGCAACACTCCGATGGGCACTAAAATAAAGCTTTCAAAAGATAAATCCGGAAAAGATGTAGACATCACTAAATATCGTGATATGATTGGTAATCTACTTTACTTAATCGCTAGTAGACCCGATATAATGTTTAGTGTTTGCTTGTGTGCTCGTTTCCAATTGTATCCCAAGGAATCGCATCTAAGTGCGGTAAAAAGATTCTTTAGATATCTTAAGGGGACAATTAGTTTAGGTTTGTAGTATCTGAGAATAAACTTTTCAATTTTAAATCTTATTCAGATACGGACTATGCAGGGAGCCAAATAGACCGTAAGAGCATGAGTGGAACGTGTCAATTTCTTAAAAATTGTCTAGTCTCTTGGTCATCCAAGAAACAAAACTCGATTGCTCTTTCCACGGCCGAAGTGGAATATATTGTCACGGGTGCTTGTTGTGCTCAAATCCTATAGATGAAGCATACCTTAGAAGACTTTGATATGCTTGTAGATTATATTCCTATTCTTTGTGAAAATATAATCATAGTGCACATGACTAAAAATGCAAATCAACATAGCCGCACCAAACACAATGATGTCTGCTACCATTTTCTTCGTGATCATCATGAAAAAGGAGATATCATTATAGAGCACATACCTACACAACACCAATTCGCCGATATCTTTACCAAACCCCTCGATACTATACGTTTTGCGTATATTAGGGAAGAGCTTAATATGTGTTCCATTGAGTGATATTGTGCTTAAATACCATCTTACCAAAATGGCCTCCGCAACTCTCATTAGGGGAACCCAATTGTGGATTTATTGTTTATAATATATCCTAAGATCTAACCAAGTGTGTTTAAGGCCTTCATGGGCTTGCCGACACTAAAGATGAGAAAAAATTATTTTTGCATTTTCTTCTATCTCAACTTTTCAATCATATGATATTAGAACTTGTTTATATATTGCATATGGTTATGTTGCATGTATTGCTTACTTTTGCTTATCCTTTAGACATGCTTGTTGATATAAACCAAATGCTTATTTTTCAAAGTTATTCAAACGTTTAACTTTAACTCTTGCTCATATCAACTTCTATTAGTCTCATATGCATACATTTAAGGGGAGTTATTCAAACTTACCTTTGGTGTACGCATGTGTCTAGAGGGAGTAATTCAAACGTTTTATTTCTTAGGACACCCTTCTTGATTATGTCAAAAAGGGGGAGGGTAATAGCTTCGTATCAATATATTGAAGTTATTCAAATGTTTAATTTTAGTATATTGGTCTTTTTATCGATTATTGAAGATTATTCAAATGTTTGATTTTCAATATATCGATATCTTCTATTAATATTTTGACATCATCAAAAAGAGGGAGATTGATGGCTTGTGGATTTTTATAATCCTACTATTTAGTTTTGATGATGTTACACAATATTAATAGATTTATACATGTGTTTCATATTACATATTTTATAACACTGTATATGAGCTTGGTCATGTTTGAGAAAGATTTCAGGATATCAACCGACATAAGTCTATGATGGAGGATGGAGGAAATTAAGCTAAAACAGCAAATCTATTAGAGATTGGAGGATAATAGACTAGAGCTTCTCAATAATCACATTCAAGCTCAAGAAGCTAAGGAGCCAAAAGTCCAAGTTCAAAAGAATTCAAGAATCGAAGAAACCAAGAGTTCGAGCTACAAGTGTATTCTCTAGGAAGTCGATGTAAGTATTTCATGGTTTATGAGATTAACATGAAAAAGATCAAACACATACACTTTTGCATTAATGAAATCTTTGGGCAAAATTTGGCAAAGTTTTTCATTCAAAACGATTTTCAATTTCAAGTTCAAAATTTTCTGTGTATTCTTTCTTCAGACGTCTGTCCAAGTCTTATTCAGACGTCTGCACACTATTGTAAAACATGCCCAAGTTTTGAAATATCAGTTTCTCCTTCAGAACAAACGTCTTAAGCTTTCCAGAAAAAGCGTCTAGTTGTTCTCTAGATTTTCATTGTTTAAAACTTTTGACAGAACAAACGTCTATCAATACTTCTTCATACATCTGTTTGTTCTCTGGATTTTCATTAGTGTAAAACTTTTTACAGAACAAACGTCTGGAAAACCATCTTCGGACATCTGTTTGTTCTCTGTGTTTTCATGGCATTAAAACATTTTGTGGGAACAAACGTCTGAACCTTATTGGCACAAACGTCTGAAGATTAAAAACTTTGAAAAAAAATTCTTCTTCAGACATGTGTCACTTGTTCTTCAAAAGTCTGGTTGTTTTCTGTACTTTCATTAGCTATGTTTTTTAAAACCATGGCAAACGTCTGAAGCTCATGACGACAGACGTATCAAGCTATTTTTTTTTTTGAAAACTATTACTGTTACGTGCATTTAAAGCTATAACGGCTAGTTTTATTTTACCTTCAGACGTTTGTCCTCTTGGCCTTCAGACGTCTGTTCTTCTGCTTGAGGCATAATAAATGCATGTGCTTGTTTGTTTTTTTGTGTGGGGTTTAAAAGGAATTCTTGTGTAATTATTGCACAATAACTATTCTAAAAAAATTGCATTCATTCTTTGAGTTCCTCCTCACCAATCAAAAGGGAAAAACACTTGAGCTTTAATTGCAAATCTAATACTCCATTGTAATATTCTAGAGCTTGAATTGTAAACTCTTGAGAGAGTATCTTGGATTGTAATTTTCTTCTTCTTCTCTCTTTATGTGGAATCTTCTGAATGCAGGAGAGTTCTTGTAAGTGAGAGAAAGTGTTGTGAAGAGAGTCACCCGCGTGTCAAGTAAGGTGTTGTTGCGGGAGTGCAACGTATTTGTCTCGGTGGAGACGTGATTAAGTGGAATGGGCTCGTACGCCTAAAGAAAGAAGACTAGGGGATCTCCCAAATCTCTCTAAATCACTTGTGTCTGAGTTCTGTTTCTATCTTGTCATCTCTTACTTGCAAATTATCTTGTGCTATAATTGTGTTTTCTTTTATCTTGTAAGTAGAATTTTTAATTTGTGGGTTTTGTTAATATAATCCTATTCACCCCCCTCTAAGATTATTTCAGTGTTGTACTATGCTCGGTGGGGTATGGCACTTGCGCCCGTGCTTTGCACATGGCGCACTGATTTGGCATTGGCGCTAGCGCACATCCATTGCATGTGGCACGGCGAAATATTGAGAGCTTAAGCTCTGACACAATCTCGGCATAATAATATTGGTGTTGGAGACCGTGCATTGCACGTGGCGCAGCGCTAGGGTTTTAGAGCTTAAGCTCTGTCTTCTAGGAACAGAAAGGCAAACCATTCTAAAACTTAGCTTTTATGAAGCTTAAGCTTATGTACAGAGAGGTCCTTGACCATTAAATTCGTAAAGATCTTCTTTTCTAAGATCTTCAAAATATAAGTTCCATTTTCTTATATTTTTTGGTGGGAACTTGAGTTTTCCTGAAGCCAAAGCTTCGATTTTTCATGGTTCTTGGTGATCTTTGATGGGGGAAGTAATAAAGTTTTCCCTTTGAGATCTTAAATCTTAAGATCAAATCCCCCATGAGAGTTAAGCTCTTGGCCAGTGATGATTTTTCTCACGGATCTTTGAACTAAAAGAATAAATTTTGACCCAAGTAAAGCTAACAGATACTACACCCACTCGGTTTATTTTGAAAAAACTCGATTTTAAAAGTGGATCTTAAACCACTCCTTTTCAAATCACTCGATTCTACAACGATATCAAGTTTATTACGCAAAAGGTTTTCTTAAAAACCTGTCGTAGCCCTCCGTCATTTCAGATAAGTACTATTTAATATTCGTGATGCGTTTGTTATCCTTTTTCAAGGCATAGTGTGCGGTAGCTGATTAGTGCTTATCTGCAACCATATGATGCGATTGGATTATGGTAGTCGTACGACTTTGTTGGCCTTTGTCAAGGGTCGTACGGGTGGGTTTAATTCAATCAGGAAATGACGGGTTGAACTTGACTAGCGCCCTATGGTTTGTTGGCCTTTGTCAAGGTCATAGAACGTTAAGAGCAAAACATTATTGCGAATTTCAAGTGTTGAAATTTGCAATGTGATTGCATACCTTCTATAAGATAGTTGGATCCCGATACCCACTGTGAGTACGAGTTACTCCTGAGAGAGTTTTACACTTTACAATTAACTAATCCAGTAGGTGTCTAGAAAGGTGTCAACGTGGTTATGCCTCTGGGAAAACGAGGTTTATTTTAATTCGGTTCGTGCGAAAGCATGGGGAACCCCCCTCAAAGTACCGACACTGGCCTGGCTGACCGGTTAGCGAACTTGTAGAATATAATTAATCCCGGCTAGTCTTACTATTTAGGGTTTGAAGGAAGATTTGATAAAAACGGTGGAAGCCATCCTGATTAGATAAAATAATAACCAATCTAATCCTGCAAGAGCGCACGCAGTGTTTTCTTCTCTCTCTCTCTCTCTCCTGGTAGCGACCATGACATGCCTTAATCAAGATAATAATATGGATGTATTGACCAAATCTGCTTATTATACTGAGATGGGGAACGTTGGTTCCGCTCTACCTTATAATTGTTATAAGTCTGAGCAGATAATAGGGGAATATCCGGATTCCCATGCCACCCGAACGAGGAATGAGCATGTTGATGCATCTTCTTCGGGTGTGTTCGTTACGGAGAACTGTTTCTCAGTCTACTCTACGTCCTGGGTATTAGATACTGGATCAGGATCCCATATTTGTAATATGTTACATGGGCTAAAGAAAGGTAGAGAACGGGGAAAAGGTGATCATTCTCTAAAAGTAGGGAATGGTGTAAATGTTGCAGCCAAAACAGTTGGTGAATATCATCTTATATTACCAAATGGCAATACATTGATCTTGAACGACTGTTATTATGTACCATCTATGATATGCAATTTAATATCAATTTCTTTATTAGATAAAGAAGGATATAACTTTACAGTAGAGAATAATGTTATGAATATTTTCCTAAATCAAGTGTTGATTGGGTTTAGTACGTTATGTAACGGTTTATACGTTCTAAATCAGAATACAGTTCTTAGCATACAAAACACACACAAAAGGAAAAGTTCAAAAATGAACGAATCCTTCTTGTAGCATTGTAGACTAGGTCATATTAATGCGACACGACTAGCTAAGTTACATAAGGATGGATATTTGAATCCGTTCGAATTTACATCTTAAGAAACTTGCCAGTCATGTCTCAAAGGCAAAATGATCAAAACTCTTTTTACTGGACACGGAGAAAGAGCTACTGAACTCTTGGGATTGATACATAGTGATGTATGAGGTCCTATGTCTACACATGCCAGGAATGGTTCCTCATACTTGATCACATTCACCGATGATCTCTCAAGATTCGGACATGTGTTCCTGTTGAAACACAAGTCTGAAACTTTTGAGAAATACAAGTACGAAGTAGAGAACAAAATGGGTAGTAGTATTAAAATCCTTCGATCTAATCGGGGAGGAGAATACTTGAGCATGGAGTTCCTGGATTATTTAAAAGAGAATGGGATTCTCTCTTAGCTTACTCCTCCGTATACACCACAGCACAATGGTGTATCGGAGCAGAGAAACCGCACCCTATTAGATATGGTGCGCTCTATAATGAGTACTGCTGAGTTGCCTATTTCCTTTTGGGGGTTACGCGCTTGAGACAGCCGCATACCTATTGAATAGAGTTCCAACCAAATCAGTGCCTACCACTCCATATGAGATATGGAATGGGAAAAGACCGTCTCTTAAACGAGTTAAGATATGGGGTTGTCCGTCCTATGTTAAAAAGCAAAATCCGGACAAGCTCGAGGCAAGGTCAGTTCTGTGCAAGTTTGTAGGATATCACAAGCATTCGCGAGGGTATATCTTCTACCACACTGAGAAACAAAAGGTGTTTGTTTCTCGGCATGCCACCTTTTTAGAAAAGGAATTTCTTGTGAAAGAAATTAGTGGTCATGTGGTAGAACTGGAAGAAGTTCCAGCTACACAAACTACAACTGATGATTTGGTGGAACCAGAGAATTCAATAGTCTCCAACGAACCTCAGCCACTCCACAGATGTAGTAGGGTTCCTCATCCACCTGAGAGATACTACGGTTTTCTCAGAAATGGTGGGAGTGAGGATTGCATCATGGAATATGATGACCTAACTAGTTTCGAGCAGGCCATCACAAGTAGGGACTCTGTGAAATGGCTGGATTCAATGCGATCTGAGATGGAATCCATATACACCAACAAAGTATGGACTTTGGAAGTTGCTCCTGAAGGGGTAAAACCCATCGGGAGCAAGTGGATCTTGAGAAGATAATTGGTGTAGATGGGAAAGTTGAGACTTTCAAAGCTAGATTTGTAGCAAAAGATTTTCGTCAACGACCAGGTGTGGATTATGATGAAACCTTTTCTCCAGTGGCTATACTTAAGTCCATCCGGATCCTACTTGCCATCGCTGCATACCATGACTACGAAATCTGGCAATTGGACGTCTGTCACGCCCCGCTTCCCAGTGTACGGGCAGAGGACGTGACGAGGCCGCTGCGTATTTACTCAGAAGTAAACACGCTAAGCGTATCTAAGCAATATAAAGTAAAGTATACAAGAGACAAGATGTAAATGAACAGCAACTTTATTTATTAAACATTCTTTTATAGGTACAACTGAAAATGTAAATACATGGAATGAAAGCAATGTCTAAATAATGGCATAACAGAAATAATAATGGAATAAGTACAAGTGGATACAGCTCTGGGTCTTCGGTGTACTGCTCAGGGGCCTGCTCCAAATGCTCCCGACTGGTCTCGTGCTCCTCAGCGTCAGGTCTTCCTGATAACATTCCAAAGAAGAAGAGAAATAGGAATGTCGTCAGCGAACAATCGCTCGGTAAGTCCTAAAGATAAGGGAGAAGTAGAATAGACAGAGAGAGTATGTAGTTTTATAATGTTTTATTATAGTGTTAGCGCGGTTGTTTGTAGCTTGGTACAGAAAATGTCAGTGTATACGAGAGGAGTCTCACTTATACCGGAGACTTTGGTAACCCGTAGTACAAGGCTCCGTCGATAATACCACGGAACAACGGCATGTATGTAATTACGTCTTAAGTGACCACCTCGTGCCATCTTTAATATGTTTCGTACCAGTCTACCCATTTATAACCCCGTAGTGTTTATGTATTGATTGTATTGATTGTATGGATTGTATTGTCTTGTCTTGTATTATAAATTGTATAGATGGATAACTTGCCGAAACCATGATATCAGTAAATGGAACGGATATAATGGATGAACATGTAGATGGAGTATATCCATGGTTCAGTTCGGTCAAGTGGTATAAATTGATATAGCTTGAATATATGGATTCATGTTGAATTGTAGTTTTATACTTGAATATCATTCAAGTCAGATTGATTATATTGAGACTCAGTCTGACTCAGTCAATTAGAAAAGATATTGAAGTCCTAAATTAGGTTTTGGTGTTATCGGTAACTGGTGCACATGGACGGCAGGATTTGTGTCTTTTTCCAAGACAATTACAGTGTGATAACACCGTTTGTTAGATTGTCTACCTTAAATAAGCAAGCACTCATATCTCCGGCTCCCTGAGGCTCAAGAGACTGGTCCCGCTTAAACCTGTGTTCACTAGGGTCCTTAATGTAATTTAGTATAACTTGAGGGGGTTTTATGTAAAAATAGTTTTGGCATAATTTCAAAATACACCTCAAGCATTTAATTATCGTCTTTAGGGTTTTCATAGATGTATATTTTATAGTTGTGAAATTTCTAGTGAGTAGAACCTAATTTCATAGTTTATGGTATTTTATTGAAATATTGGAATTGTGTTGTATTTGGATGGTATTTTCATGTAATAGTGATTCCTTTGATTTAGAAACTTAGAATATTTATATAATTAAAATAGATATTTTGCTAATATATGTATATATATTTTATAAAAATAATTTATTTATTTTCTTGTAGAAATCTCATTTTCTAAAGAAAAATGTATAAAAATTCCATCGAGATCGAATGCTCCTTGCGGAGGTCTGTATCTCGCTCTACTAGGCTTGAGGATGTGCAATAATCCATACCATCCCGAATGGGGTCCCCAAAATGGATTGTAGAGACGTAATTTCATGGAAATGTTTAATACATCTTTTATAGAAATGGTTTTATAAGTTGAAGGTATTTATTTGTAAAGTCGTATTTTCCCGTATTCTATTGTTCCAAACTTCATCCTGCTATGATAGAGATGTATGTTGTGATGAGGTAGGTCATTACGTCATGAACTATCTAAAGGTATAGTAAGGAAATAAGTTATAATGTCAAAATGAATAGTTTGTGGTATTTTTATGTAAAAATGCGATAAATGTCACAAAAATGATTATTTTGATGTGAAACTTATTTTATTGAGTTTTTTAATGTTTATTAATCAACATATGAGAATATGGTTTTATCTTGTTAAAGAAAAGTGTAGCTTTTAAAAAAAACGAATCGGAAGTCGGACTAACTCCATTTCCATCGGGTTTTAGAAATTGAACTTTTTAAACAAAAAGATGAGAGGAGGAGATGGGACTTACTGGTTTGTTAGACTAGAGGAGAGATAGGGGGTCCTAAAGAAGGCTTTGGGGTGTCGTTTCATCACCAGAATCTCCTCGGAAGTTCGTCGGAGGTTCGCCCTTCACTAACTCCACTTGTACACAAAAATGCTTGAAAATTTTGTATAGTTTTTGTAATAGAATTCTGAGTGAGAGGGGTGTAAAATGGAGTAGGTATTTATTGGGGAAATTAGGATTTAGGGGGTGATGAATTTGAGAATTAAAATGCATTTAAAAGGAATTAAATGGGTGATTTAAGTTCTCTGTGTGAATGCAGAGAAAAAAAGCAGTGCGAAAGGAGTGGGATAGCTGAAAGGTTGTAGGGGTTTAAATATGGGAGCAATAGGGACGGGGGAGACCGGCGGTGCCGGGCTTTTTTCCAATGCCGTTGGTTTTGTACCGACGGATGTGGGTTGGGTTTTGTGCGACTCTTCAGTTTACGCGCAGTGCACGTGCAAACTCTTGGGCTTCTAAAAGATTAAAAGAAAAATAAATAAAAAGATAATGTGGCTGGGGGGATTCGATCACAGGGGTTACGCCACAGCAGTGCAAGGCTTTACCAATGAGCTACAAGTGCTTTCTTGCTGTTCAAAAGAAAAATAAACTTATAACTTGTGCTCGGGCTCAGATGTCCCTTTCTGTATTTTGAAAAAAATTCGGTACAGAAAGTTAGGGTTGTTACAACATCAAGACCGCTTTTCTAAATGGTGATTTAGAAGAGAGTGAGTACATGACACAGCCAGAGGGCTTCGTAGATAGTGGGAGTGCAAGCTTCTTAAATAAATTTACGGATTAAAGCAGGCATCGCGGAGTTGGAACATCTGTTTTGATGTGGCATTCAAAGAGTTTGACTTCATCAAAGAGGTAGATGAACCTTGTATATACAAGAAGGTTGTAGAGAGTAAGGTTGTCTTCCTCGTATTGTACGTGGATGACATACTCTTGATAGGAAACGATGTTCCTATGCTACACTCGGTCAAGCTCTTCTTATCACAAAGGTTCTCCATGAAGGATTTGGATGATACTTCTTACATCCTGGGGAGAATCACTGGACAGCTGTGAAGAACATTCTTAAGTACTTAAGAAGGACTAAAGAAATGTTCTTGGTGTATGGTAACGGTAAACTCCATGTCGAGTCCTTTACCGATTCGAGCTTCCAGAGTGATAAGGATGACCGTGAGACAGTCTCGGGTTTTGTCTTTACCCTCAGTGGAAGGACGGTATGTTGGAAGAGTTCCAAGCTAGATACCGTAGAAGACTCGATGATGAAGGCTGAATACATTGCTACCAACGATGCTGCCAAAGAGGCTGTCTGGATGAACTTTGTGAGGTTCCTACCATTAAGCATCCAACACTTGTGTATTGTGATAACAATGGAGCTGTGGCTTTGGCCTAGGAACCCCGGTCCCATCAATGATCCAGAAATATTCTTAAGCAGTATCACCTGATTGTGGAGATTATTGATCTCCGGGAGATCAAGGTCAGGAGAGCTGACACGAAGAATAATACGGCGGATCCACTCACAGATGCCATTTGAGAGACTTTTCGGGATGTTGAGTATGAGATACTACAACAATTGGCCTTAGTGCAAGTGGGAGATTGTTAGTTATATGTATGCCCTAGAGGCTATTATTGTACATGATTGTATATTATAGTGGATGCTTGAACATATATAGAGAGGACTTTCTTGCTCGATATGATAGTATGCAATCTGGTTGTCTTTATCTTAACATGTACACTTGTATCATTATACTGTCTCTCCGTTATATGTTGATAAAGCCCTTAGGATGTGTACTTGACTACCAGGACTATGATGCAGATCATACTAGTAGGGCCAGGGTAGTCCACAAGTTCATCCTTTAATTGTTCCTAGTCGTGGGAGTATCGAGACAGGGCATCGATATTCCAGAGTAAAGTAGTGTGTACGTTTCTTGATCCTGTATGGGGCGATGGATGATCCCACATCCATTGGTGTTTGACATCAAAGATTGTACACTGGTGCTCATTAGAGAATGGGTACATCGAACAGGACTCGCCGAGAACTCCTAGATGGTATTATACCTAACGTCAGATAGCAGTTCTCTGGTGACACTGGTATAGGTTAGTCTGTAGACCTGAGATCGTCATAGAGTCTTATGTGATTCCCACTGTGCTTTGATTTCCTCCCTACCATGCTCAAGAGAGCGTGCAAACAGGTGGATTTTGGGTACAGTCCCGAGTCACATGGAGGCAATGAGCGATAGGAAGGGTTTCGTCTCTCCCGGTATTGGGGGTTGATGTTGCGCTATGCTCGATTGGCTATAACAGGAAGTCCCTGGCCAGGGCTGATGCTGAGATTTACTGGTAAGTGTTATCAGTAGTTTCTCGACCCGTTATGAACCTTAAATCGGCATGACTTATCGAATTAATAGGGTCTGACGTTTACCACCCCCAAACTCGATATGCGACATATCAGATGAACAGACCGGACTGTATGGTAGTGTTACTTACTGGATTCATAGGAGTATGGACAAGCTTGCTTGTTAATCTTTTGATCAATACCTGGGTAGCCGTTACGTCCAGCTAGTACCGCTGACGGCTTGTGGGTGACTGATATGACCATCACCTACTGCTGGCGTATTGACGAGTTTTTAAAGTCCTACACAAAGGTTTCCTAGCTCAAGCGAAACGAAGTAGGGCACATATGTGATATGTACAGGAACCGAGATTAATACGTGTATGTGATACCGTATTCTAATCTCGCGATATAGGTTATATGTGATATAACCGGATTATTGAATCGAGTGTTGATTCAATAATTTGTTATATGTATATTTGATATACATATAAATGATATTAGTCGGTTGTATGTGATATAGCCGGGTTATTAAATCAAGTGTTGATTGATAATTTTTTATATGTGTGTGTAGTAACCGCAATCAATAACGGTGTCGCGTGTAGCTAGACCGAGATGAGTACGGGTCGTCCTCTGGGAAACGTTGAATCTTTTAATCTTAATTTAGACATGTTGATTAGGAAGAGGAAGAAGAATAGATAATGGTGAAGAATGGTTGTAGATTCTAGATCCACGTCAAACACGGATGCAGGATATAGATCTAGATTAACTACGGATGTAGGTTTTATATTAGAAGGGGGCTTGTAGGGTTCGTTAAGATTTAGTAGTCATGGATGATTAATTAAAGATTACTCCTTTTATCCTTTAATAGATTTAAAACTAGATCGACAGTGATGCATGTAGATTAAGGTTTCCGGAGGGAAAAGGGTTCCCACTCTTAACCCCTATCATGACATGGATCTCCGTTCATATCTAGCCTTTACCAAAACAACTGTTAATCTAATATCGAATCGTGGTCATGACTATCAATGAATTGATAGCGCACCCGATTAGAATGTTAACTATTCTTTTGGTAAAGTTTATAAACTTTATAAGATGTAAAAAGAGTTTAAGGATCTTCATCATCCATTAATCTACCCTAATCCTACGAACCCTAACAAGCGGAGAATTAGTCGTGCATGTTAGAGATAAAAGAAGAGATAGAGATCATGATGTAAATAAAATGCAATAAGAATAAAATGATATAAGAAAACAACTACCATTATTAATCAACAAGATCAAGTACACTTTGTTCCTTTAGAAAATGATTACAAAACCTTAGTTTGCTTCTCGATCTCTTCTTAAGGAGGTAGATGAACTGTCGATGATCAACCAGGATTCTTAAGCCATCATGGACTTCGTGATTGCGTCGGTTTGATCCTTTTTCCAAGAGGCTCTCGGTTCTATTTATAGTCACAGAAGTTGAAAACCCTAGATCGTTTTAGTTAGGTTTTGTTGAGAAAATCTTTCTCAGAAAATTACACATCCACACTCCACTAACAAGCCGTGGATCCGCCACCAATAGTGGGTTTTGGTCGTGGATCCGCCGCTCTTTGGTGGGATCTTGGGCTCCAACTTTTGGGGCTTCATCTCTGTAGAACTTGGTAATCTTTTGAATATCTAGATTTTGAAAATCTTTTCTACGTTTCTGCCAGAATTGGTTTCTTCAATTTACTTAAATATTTTCGGCAGATTTGATCTCGCCAACTCTGATTTCCTTGATTTCAGTCATGATATAATTCGTGCTCAATTATCTCAATAAATGATGTTAGTAGAATTTGTTTTTATTGAGATACTATCTTAACCATTTGTCATGATATTTTAGTTTTAAGAGAATTGGTCAAAGATATTTAATAAAGTAAGCATATTTAAATAGACCAAATATTATATGAATATTATATGCTTACAGTTTCCTTCATAATGTTAATTATAATATATAAACACATAAAAATAGTATTTTTACGGATAAACCCTTATATGTGTCATATTTATAATAAACATCTTTTTTTATATATAAATAGTAAGGAAAATGTCATATCAAAAATGCAGTTTTATCAACTGAACAAATACCTCCAAACTTAACTTTGATCGTCCCGAGCAAACTAGTTATTTAAGAGAAGGAGAAAAAGAAAAAAAAACTAAGTAGCACACTTTCGTAGGCAACACGATTGCACTGAGCACGTGCAACAAGCCGGTAAACCTCTAGGTGTCCCTAGTAGGAGGAGTGTTGTCTCCTGAGGGTTTTCAGCGGATTACACCCACAAAATCCTATAATAAAAGAAAGATGGTGAAAGTTACATATAAAGATAAGAACTATAAAATAAAGAACTTGAAAATAAGAGTTTTCAACTATACCAGCTTTTCGATTGTCATGAGCCCTATCTTAATGGTCGTGAAAAAATGTTAGAAATCACATCATCCCTCAATAAAACATCGCCTTTAGTCTTTCTCCCTATTTTACTTCCAAACATTAATCATATACCCCTACATGTGTGGTAAAGACATCCCTACACTTTGAGAAATTCAAGCTATCATACTTTTGTCCATCTTCCAAAGTACTTTATAGTTGGTGAATATTTTCGATAAAATTGCTTGCACATTCTTCATGCGACCGTTAATACTTCTTGAGGTACTAACCGACCGATTACAAAATGTGCTCGCGCATTTTGACGTAATTCCTCGTTTCGCAACACCTAAGGCTTAGCAATGGCTCCCAAACCAGTTGGTCTAAGGCACTAGGTGATAAATCACCCTCGCTATATTTTTTTATGCTGTCTTGATAATTACAAAACCAGTGTTCATTTTTTTTCTTCACCACCACTTATACTTTTTTTATACTAAGGCTTTTAGACAAGAGCACTTCAAGGTATCATCTACTATCCCAAGTTTCAAGATGTGTGTAAGTGCGTATAGTAGGGTATCAACATTCAAATGTTTGGCCTCAAGAATAGGGACTATTTTTCAGACTTATTTCTATTCTCAGATTAGTAATTTCTTTCATCTTATTAACCCTTGGGACAACAGCTCATAACTACTTATTACTAGTTTTGTTTAAGAAAACATCTAACTTTCTTGCTTTTCTCAAACTATTCATATCTTTCATATATAATTTTTCACTTTCTACTCTTTTATTATATAAATATTTTTTTATGCCTAGTGCCAAAGATAATTCAGTGAATACAAACCTTCCCCCCCCCAAACCTGTTTTCAGCAGTGTCCTCACTGATGTTGTCTTTTGAGAGCATAGACCTGTAGACTTGGGGAGAGACAATAATAGGGGTAAAATAATAGTTAAATGAAGACTACCCCCAAACTTGTTCTTTAGCACACACAAATATTCAGTTAAGTCCTTTTTTTTTACTCACCTCCATTCTTTAAGATGATACAATGTTACCTAAACATGGAGGTGAGGCGGAGGAATTTAGTTATGATAAAGTGGCTCCTGTAAAAACAGGAGCTCCTCCACTGGGTCAGCAGAGAAATACGGTTTTAATCTATGCCCATTTACTTTAAAAATTGAACCGTTTTTTTTATATTTTCAACTTCTCCTGCCACGTGTGGGTGTACATACCGCACCACAAAAGGACCTTTCCAACGAGATTTAAGCTTACCCGGATGAAGATGGAGTCGTGAATCATAAAGAAGGACTTGTTGTCCCGGTGTAAAAGTTTTTTCTAAAAAGGTTTTTATCGTGGAACACTTTAGTCCGGTTCTTTACTATCACCACATTATCGTAAGCTTCATCGCAGAGTTCGCTTAACTCATTCAATTACAGCTTCCGATAACTGCAAGCTTGATCAAAATCGAAGTTTAGCTCTTTAATAGCCCACATTGCCTTATGTTCGATTTCGACAGGAAGGTGGCATGCCTTCCCAAACACAAGGCGGTATGGAGACATACCAAGGTCGGTCTTATAACCGGTGCGAAATGCTCAAAGAGCATCCGTCAATTTGGTTGACCAATCTTTACGGTTTTTAGAAACCGTCTTCTCTAAAAAAATTTTGATTTGCCTATTTGAGACCCCAGCTTGCCCTCTTGTTTGGGGATGATAGGGCATAGAAAGTTTGTGGTTGATAGCATATTTCCACATCAAAGCCTCAAAAGACCGATTACAGAAATGCGTCCCGTTGTCGCTAATTATAGCATGAGGGTGTCCGAATCGCGAAAAGATATTTTCTTTAAGGAACTTAATGACAACCTTGTTGTCATTAATGCGATACGGTATTATTGCTTCCACCCATTTCGAGGCGTAATCAACCGCTAACAAGATATATAAATTCCTAAAAGAGTTGGGAAAAGGGCCAATAAAATCAATACCCTAAACATCGAATATTTCTACAACCAAGATAGGTTGGAGCGGCATCTCATTTCTTCATGAAATCTAACCCTAGGGCTGACACCGCGGGCAAGTTTTGCAATGATCATATGCATCTTTAAATAGTGTTGGCCAATAAAAGCTACATTGCAAAACTTTCTCCGCCATTTTCGAGATCCAAAGTGACCGCCGCATGCCTGATCATGACAAAATGATAACACACTCTTGAATTTATCGCTAGGGACACACCCGCGAATGATTTGATCGGAACAATACTTAAACAAATAAGATTCATCCCAGTAAAAGTATTTTACTTGGGATAGAAATCGAAGTTTGTCTTGTTACGACCAATTGCTAGGAATAAGTCCCGTCGCTAGATAATTCACAATATCCATGAATCAAGGTTCGTAGGATACGGTCAAGAGCTGTTCGTCAAGAAATGAGTCATTTATCCGCACGGTCAACGTAGGTGAAGAAGACATGCATGAAAGATGGTCGGCTAAAACGTTTTCACATCCACTCTTGTCTCGGATGACAAGGTCAAATTCTTGTAACAACAGGATCCAACGTATTAGCCTGGCCTTAGCATCCTTCTTCGATAAAAGGTGTCGTAGGACGGAGTGATCAGTGTAAACCACTATTGGCGAGCCAATCAAGTAGGGCCTGAATTTTTCTAATGCAAATACAACTGCCAAGAGTTCTTTTTCGGTAGTTGTGTAATTAATTTGTGCATCGTTCAAGGTCCTACTTGCATAGTAAATTACATGTGGCATCTTATCAATGTGCTGTCCTAAGACCGCACCAATAGAAAAATCTAATGCATCACACATAAACTCGAACGGGTGGTTCCAATCCGGAGATGATAGAACGGGGGCTGTCGTGAGAGTTGTTTTAAGCGACTCAAAAGCAGCCTCACAATCCGAATCGAAGTGAAATGTTGTGTCCTTGGCCAAGAGAAGAGTTAAGGGTCTATCAATTTTGCTAAAGTTCTTAATAAATCTCCTATAAAATCCTGCATGACCAAGGAAGGATCGTATATCTTTGACGCATTTGGGACGAGAGAGGTTATGGATGACATCTATTTTAGCTCTGTCAACCTCAATGCCTTTTCGTGAAATTATATGTCCAAGGACAATACCTTCTTGGACCATAAAATGGCATTTTTCCCAATTCAAAGTTAAGTTCTTATCCTTACAGCGGGTAAGAACCGCATCAAGATGACGAAGAAGTCCTCAAAGGAGTCCCCAAATATGGAGAAATCGTCCATAAATATTTCCAGAAAATTCTCAACCATATCTGAGAATATCCCCATCATACACCGCTGAAATATAGCGGGAGCGTTGCATAACCCAAAGGGCATGCATCTATAAGCAAAAGTACCAAAACGACAAGTAAATGTAGTTTTATCTTGATCCTTTTTGGTGATGGGGACCTGATTATAGCCAGAGTTTCCGTCCAAGAAACAATAGTATTCATGTCCAACTAATCGTTCTAGCATCTGGTCAATAAAAGGTAAAGGGAAGTGATATTTCCTCGTTGCAGCATTGAGTTTCCTATAATCAATACATACGCGCCACCCAGTTTGGGTGCATGTTTGGATCAACTCAATAGCATCATTAGTTATGACCGTGATGCCAGACTTTTTAGGGACCACGTGAATAGGACTTATCCATTGGCTATCAGATATAGGGTAAATTATACCACTATCAAGACACTTGACGATTTCTTTCTTTACCGCCTCCTTCATAACGGGATTTAACCGTCTTTGTGGGTCTCAGGTTGGCTTGGCTTCATCCATCAGATGTATATAATGTTCAACAATTAAGGGACTAATCCCTTTAATGTCAGCCATTGTCCAACCAAATGCTTGCCGATTTGATCTCAACACTGCCAAAAGTGCGTTCTCTTGCTCTAAAGCTAGAGAAGCGGATATGATCACGGGTAAAGACTCATTCTCACCTAAATATGCATATTTAAGATGAGAATGTAGCGGTTTGAGATCTAGTATTGGCGGAGAGACAATAGAAGGCGGGGTAAGGGAATGATGCTCAGACTCCCTAAGAGGTTCATAACTTACATAGGATATTGACTCGGAAAGTGCTACTGACTTTTGCGACGAGTCAACGGATTCAAATTCGGAGATGGACTCATCGAAGATATCCTCACTATAAGAATTTTCCAAATCAAACAATGTCGCACTAGTGTTGTCGAGATCATCACAGCAAAGTGCTTCCGCTTCGCAGCTGTCGGAAGCTATCTCGTTGAAGGAACAGACATCAAGCAAATGAGCAGAAGGTTCAGATGGTTGAGTTCCTAGCTTGTAAATATTAAACTCAATTGTCATCTTCCCGAAGGATAAGTTCGTAGAGCCGTTACGACAATTAATTACAGCGTTAGAAGTTGCTTGGAAGGGTCGACCGAGTATTACCGGGATTTGGTTGCGTGGGTTCACCACAGGCTGTGTATCTAAACAATAAAGTCCACAGGGAATATGAATTCCCCGACTTTAGTTAACACATCCTCTAGTTCACCCCTAGGTTTGGTGATTAATCGGTCTGCTATCTGGAGAGTACAATAGGCGGGTTTCAACTCTCCAATCCCTAACTGCTCATATACGGAATATGGAGGCAAGTTAATGCTGGCGCCAAGATCGAGTAAAGCACAATTAATATTTTTACCCCCAATAGAAATAGAGATGGTAGGACAGCCAGGGTCCTTACGTTTCTTTGGTATTTGCTGGGTAAAAGCTGTCCTAACATTACTCGTCATGAAAACTTTTTTCGGCACTTGAGTTTTTCTCTTCCTAGTGCACAAGTCTTTAAGAATTCTTGCATAAGATGGGACTTGTTGAATAGCATCTAGGAGAGGAATATTGACGTTAACTTGCTTAAACATTTCCACAATCTTCTCCATTTGTGGGTTAGGTTTGTTGGCCCTTAATCTGTTTGGAAACAGAGCTTTATCAATAAGGGTTGGGTCCAACGTTGGAGAAGATTGTGGGGATGGAATGGATCCCAAAATTGCAATGGGGATCGCTTTAGATAGATTCGAGGAAGTGGGCTGAGGGTTTGAGCCTTGTGGAAAGCGTAGAATAGGCTCGGAAGTAGTTGGGAGACTAGACGAATTAGGGAAAGAAGTAGAAGCCGAGGTATCATTGGTCACTAACGTCATCAACTTGTTCACCCACTCGGTTATCTAGCACTCTTCCCGATCTCAACGTAGTAACGGCACTCACATTATGATTTTGTGAGTGGCCAGGATTCGGTAGGGGTTGAGATTGGAGTTTCCCTTTTTCTCTCGCACTCATCGCGGCATTCAACTGTGCAATTTGGGCTTCTATTGATTTAATACTCTCACCGTGGGAAGCGAAGTCTTTCTTTATGGAACCAATAAAAGACCTCATATCAGCCGACATTTGGATGGAATGTTTCATAAATAAATCCAAAGTTTGTGCGAGTGAAGAGGAGTTATCGGTACCGGTCGTTTGGAAAGAATTATTGGCCGGGTTTTGAACAGGTTGCGATTGAAAGGGGTGCTGACTCTGTGGTGATAGTTGCTGTTGCTGTGGAGGAGGTCTCTGGTAATTGCTTTAGAACCGGTTTTGATTTTTGGGTTGGTTTTGGTTCCAAGCAAAATTAGGATGATTCCTCCATCCCTGATTATATGTGGAAGAATAAGGATCGTTTCTAGGTCACTGCTGAAAAGTAGCATTAGTTTGCTCGTGACCTTGAAACGGTGCATTCATAGGACATTCTTCCGTCAAGTGTGATGGATCGGAACAGCAACCACACACGGTTTTGGGAAGCGTTACCTGGTTTAGGGAGACTGATGAGAATTTGTTTTCAATAGCGTCGAGTTTCTTTTGCATCACTGTCATTTCGGCTTTTACTGTGATGGAAACATCGAGCTGGTGAATACATCCCCTAGATGAAGGTGGTCTAACGCTTTCCCACTGCAAAGTGTTTCAGCGAGATCTTCCAGATATTTCCAGGCTTCACCATCGTCTTTGGACATGAAATTGCATTGACACGTTGTTTCAAGCATCTGCTTTGTAGCTGGATTAATGCCCTCATATATAATTCGGCACAGATCCCATCTATGTATTCCATGATGAGGACATTGGACAAGCAGATCCTTGAAATGTTCAAAGCACTTCCAAAATGGTTCATTGGGAAGCTGGGTGAACTGGTTGATTTCGCTCCTAACACAGGCGGTCTTATGATTTGGGTAAAATTTCTTAAGGAATGCTATCACGAATTTATCCCAATTGGTAATAGAGTGTGCGGCAGTATTATAAAGCTATTTTTCTGCCAAGTCACACAAAGTGAATGGGAGAAGACGCAAGCGTATAGCATCCACGGACAGTTATGAAGTACCCATCATTGCGTATACTTTTCGAATTTAGTGATGAAAACGTATGCGTCTTCAGACTTAAGCCCGTGAAATTTGGGCAACATGTTGATGTAGTGGGGTTTAATTTCAAAATTATCCCCGTTGGCTGGTGGAATAGATAAACAGGTAGGAAGGGGACCGCGTATAGGATAGCATCTTTCTTGGAGAGAGATGCGCGGTGGATTCTGCTCACCTACAGGCGGTGGCAGGGTGGTATTATAATTTGATGGCGTACCGTCCATTTCGGTCGATGTGGTGGGTGGTGGGGAAAAAGAAAATGAAGAAGTACCGACCTCGGAGTCGATAGCAGGAGCGCGGACAAGACTGGCACTAGAATCCCGTGTCCAGCCAAGCATGCACTAAGCGGGTTTAGCATAAATGGCAACGTGTGTGTGATTTAAAATTGGTTTGTTTTAAAAGGTGTCAGGCGTGAGACAAATCACACAAAAATGCACAATCAACCCTAGAACTAAGGTTACCTAGGTCAAGTCTCTAGACCGCTCCTAGACTTCCAAAGCACAAGCCGCAGGATCAATCCTCTACCATCTCTTTATTACTCTTGTGGCCAGGTAAGTGTGAGTTATCCGCTATACGAATCACCGAAAATAGCGGGCCTAATTAAATAACCACTTGCCTTAGACACACTTGCCGAGGCACCACAAAAGTAATGCGGATAAGCGATAGATTACCCACGACCTTCCTCTGTCCTTATTGAGCACGACAGTCCTTAGAGTCTTGTCTAGATATTTTTTAAATTAATGTAGGGTTGATGCGGATGCTCGTTTTGTGATTTGTTGGGCTTAGGAAGGGTGATAACATCCCCACCTAATCTGAATTATGGTCTTGCCCCTTAAAATCCGTATTAAAATATGAATAAACAAACCAAGTACAAAACTTTGCAAAAAGATTTTTTGCAGCGATATTTTGCAAAGAATCCTGCAGAAAAGATATTTTATTGGATTTAGAGGAGAGAGAAAGAGTTGAGAAATTTACCAGAGAAGTTTGGAACCCTAATCCCTCAAATCTGCCGTGCTTCCGCAGCGAATGTGCCTTTTTGCCGCGGTTCCGCCGCGAAGTGGAGGGATCTCGTGATGAGTTTTGCTACGTGGCCTCTTATGCTTCTCTGGATCTTGATGAATGTCTCTGGCTCTCTGTTTCCTCAAGTCTGTGACTTCAGATCTCCTTGCAAAATTTACACAATAATCGTAAAATATACAATTTGCAGTTTTGTTTTATTTATGATATAAATCGAATAAGAATTCAACACGAATAGTAAGAAAAAAATTACGCACGTATCCCCAGCAGCGGTGCCATTTGATTGATTGAGTTGTTTTATGTGTAGTTGTTAACCGCAATCAGTAACGGTGTCGCGTGTAGCTAGACCGAAATGAGTACGGGTCATCCTCAGGGAAACGTTGAATCTTTTAATCTTACTTTAGACGTGTTGATTAGGAAGAGAAAGAAGAATAGATAATGGTGAAGAATGGTTGTAGATTCTAGATCCACGTCAAACACGGATGCAGGATATAGATCTTGATTAACTACGGATGTAGGTTTTATGTTAGAATGGAGCTTGTAGGGTTCGTTAAGATTTAGTAGTCATGGATGATTAATTAAATATTACTCCTTTTATCCTTTAATAGATTTAAAACTAGATCGACAGTGATGTATGTAGATTAGGGTTTCTGGAGGGAAAAGGGTTCCCACTCTTAACCCCTATCTTGACATGGATCTCCGTTCATGTCTAGCCTTTACCAAAACAATTGTTAATCTAATCTCTAATCGTGGTCATGACTATCAATGAATTGATAGTGCGCCCGATTAGGATGTTAACTATTCTTTTCGTAAAGTTTATAAACTTTATAGGATGTAAAAAGAGTTTAAGGACTTTCATCATCCATTAATCTACCCTAATCCTACGAACCCTAACAAGCGGAGAATTACTCGCGCATGTTGGAGATAAAAGAAGAGATAGAGATCATGATGTAAATAAAATGCAATAAGAATAAAATGATATAAGAAAACAACTTCCTTTATTAATCAACAAGATCAAGTACACTTTGCTCTTTTAGAAAATGATTGCAAAACCCTAGTTTGCTTCTCGATCTCTTCTCAAGGAGGTAGATGAACTGTCGATGATCAACCAGGATTCTTGAGCCGTCGTAGACTTCGTTATCGCGTCGGTTTGATCCTTTTTCCAAGAGGCTCTCGGTTCTATTTTTAGTCACAGAAGTTGAAAACCCTAGATCGTTTTAGTTAGGGTTTGTTGAGAAAATCTTTCTCAGAAAATTACACATCCCAACTCCACTAACAAATCGCGGATCCGCCGCCATTCTTTGGTGGGTTTTGGCCGCGGATCCACCGCTCTTTGGTGGGATCTTGGGCTCCAACTTTTGGGGCTTCATCTCTATAGCACTTGGTGATCTTTTGAATATCTAGACTTTGAAAATCTTTTTTACGTTTCTACCAGAATTGGTTTCTTCAATTTACTTGAATATCTTCGGCAGATTTGATCTCGCCAACTCGGATTTCCTTGATTTCAGTCGTGATATAATTCCTGCACAATTATCTCAATAAATGATGTTAGTAGAATTTGTTTTTATTGAGATATTATCTTAACCATTTGTCATGATATTTTAGTTTTAAGAGAATTGGTCAATGATATTTAATAAGGTGAGCATATTTAAATAGACCAAATATTATATGAATATTATATACTTACATTTTCCTTCATAATGTTAATTATAATATATAAACACATGAAAATAGTATTTTTACGGATAAACCCTTATATGTGTCATATTTAAAATAAACATCTTTTTTTATATATAAATAGTAAGGAAAATGTCATATCAAAAGTGCAGTTTTATCAACTGAACAAGTGTTGATTTAATAATTTAATATATAATTATATATTTGATATATTAATATATATTAACTAATATTATCTCACTTAAGAATTTCTTTTCTCCAAATACATAATGATATATATGTGATATATATTAATGTATTTATTTTTGTGTCATGTTAGATGATACATTGGATTTGGGTGTATAAGACTCATACCAAACTAAAGATAATTTGGCTGATTAATTATTAAGGGAAAAATCAAAATTAGGTGGAAATTAGCATAGCTAAAGATGCTTATGGAAGCATGTAAAAGTCTTGACTTAAGTCCACTAATTTTGTTTTACTCTAGATATTTATTAACCCAACCATTATCTTTATCCATGGTTAAGTCTCTACAAATATCATTGTGATATTTTCTTCACCCATGGTTGATCACTTGTTCATCTTCTTCATCTTATTTTTCTTCTCTTGATTTTGAGTGAGGTGAGAAAGAAAAAGAGAAAAATAATTCTAAAGTGAGCAAAATTCTAAATTCATCAATCAATACCAAACAAGCCATTTAGTATAGGTTGTTTACTTCACTATTCCATCAATTAGTGAAGAGGTAGCTTGAGTTAGAGATTCTTCGACATAGATCATCTTCGGCCTCGAAGATCTTTGAGCAAGCTCGTTCCTTTCGCCTAGTGAAGCCTAAGAAGAGTTCGAGGGACCACTACTGGGAGCTAAAGGACTACTACACAGAGCTTTAAAAGTGAAGGAGCGGTCTACAAAGGTTGTATTCCTAATTCACTTAGCGTAAAGTTGTTTACATGCTTTAAAACCCCTAATTCTCTAGTTAGATCCTTGGTTTGGGTTGCTTAGCACTCTAGATTTTTTTAAATTGCATACTTGATGCTTTGCCAAAACCTAGCGTGGGTGCTAAGCGAACCCGGAAATGTGAAGATCCTTGATGCCTATGTCGATCACGATTTCGAGACTAGCAATGAGTGCTTCATATTCCGCCTCATTGTTCGTTCTAGGTTTCGTCAACGAGGTCGAGATAAGCATTATTCCGCCTTGCGGGGTGACAAAGATATGACATATCCAAGCTCTGATTATGGGGGTATTCTTCCTTCGCACCTTCATTGACGATGCTCCGTCGAAGTAGAGTTCTTAAAGACATTTTTCCTTCTCTTCTTTCTCCCGGGTGACCGTGTTTAATGCATATTCATCCGACAATTCGCAGTTTAGCGGGGAATCAGCTGAGATAGGATGCTCAGCCAGGAAGTCAGTGATGGTCTGTCCTTTTATCGCTTTGAGAGGGCGATAGGTGATCTTGAACTCCATTAGTAGAAGGGCCCATTTGGCTAGTCTTCCTGTCAGTGTGGCCCTTGTCATCAAGTATTTGAGCTGGTCTGTCTTTAAAATAAGGTGGACTTCATGCGCCAAAGCGTAATGCTTGAGCTTTGTGATTGCGAAGATCATGTTAGTTGTATGTATGCCCTAGAGGCCATTACTGTAGATACGATGTATATTGTAATGGATGCTTGGACATATATAAGGAGGACTTTCTTGCTCGACATAATAGTATGCTATCCGGTTGCTCTTTATCTTAACATGTACACTTATTGTCTCTCTATTACATGTTGATAAAGCCCTTACGATGAGTACTTGACTACCAGGACTATGATGCAGTTCATACTAGTGGGGCAGAGGTAGTCGGTAAGTACATCCTTCAAATGTTCCTAGTCGTGGGAGTATCGAGACGGGGCATCGATATTCCAGAGTAGACTAGCGTATACGCTTCTCGACCCATATGATGGGCGATGGATGATCCCACATCCATTGGTGTTTGACATCAGAGAAGGTATACGGGTGCTCAGTAGAGACTGGGTACACTGGACGGACTCGCCGAGAACTCCTAGATGGTATTATACCTATCGTCGGATAGCAGTTCTCTGGTGACACTGGTGCAGGTTACTCTGTAGACCCGAGATCGTCATAGAGTCTTGTGTGATTCCCACTGTGCTTTAATTTCCGCCTTACCATGGTCAAGAGATCGTGCAAAACGGTGGCTTTTGGGTACAGTCCCAAATCACATGGAGGTAATGAGCAATAGGAGGGGTTTTGTCTCTCCCGGTATTGGGGGTTGATGTTGCGTTGTGCTCGATTGGCCATAACAGGAAATCCCTGGCCAGAGTTGCTGAGATCTACTGGTAAGTGTTATCAGTAGTTTCTCGAACCGCTATGGACCTTGTATCGGCATGACTTATCAGGCTATTAGGGTCTGACGTTATACCACCCCCAGGCTGTGATATGCGACATATCAGACGAAGAGACCAGACTGTATGGTGGTGTTACTGATTGGATTCGCGGGAGTATGAGCAGGCTTGCTTGTTGATCTTCTGATCGCTCAATACCCGGGTGGCCGTTACGTTTAGCAGACCTCTTACGGCTTGTGGGTCATTGATATGATCACCACCTACTACCGGCGTATTGACGACTTTTTAGAGTCCTACACAGAAATTTCCTTGTTCATGAGAAACGGAGTAGGAGCACATATGTGATATGTGCGGGACCGAGATTAATGCGCGTATGTGATACCGCATTCTATTCTCGCGATATGTGATATAGCCATGTTCCCTTTGGAAAAATAAATAATAAATAAAAAAGAAACGGGAAAATTCCCCAAAGAGAGCATCACGTGCCCACACGTGATGCGCCTTGAAGCCAAAATTACAAGCTTTACACTCAACAAATGGGACTGAAGTTGGGCCTCAGGTGCCACACATGAGCACCTATATACAAAATATATAGGCGCCTTCATAAAACAAATAGCAGGCCAGAAGGCGCATCACGTGCCAACACGTGACGCTCTTCTTTAGGATTGCTGCATATAGGCAGACTGGCCTAGTGCCACTGGGTCACGTGCTGCACGTGAGGGCCTCTAATGCCTTCTGAGCCGATAGAATTAAATTCTAAATAAAGGAATCAGAACCCTATTTTGGAAATATTTCTAAATAATCTTTCTAAACAAGAAAGATTGTGCTCTGTAAATCAGAGCACCGTTGGATCAAAGATCCAATGGTGATTAAAAATCACCAAGATACAGAATAAGTTCTGTATGGGAAAATATTTTCCCAATCTTGTTAAAAACAAGAAAAATGTCTTCTGTAAAACAGAAGTCCTTGGATCAAAAATCCAACGGTGCATAAATTCCCCAAATCAATTAAAAAATCTCTTAATGAGAGATTTCCTTAACTGAATCAACAAATCAGCCTCCCCTATATAAAGGACCCAAGACTTCAACTCTTATACAGAAGACCCCCCTTCCCCCATAAACTGCAAGTTCAAAAGAAAAGAAAAAGCCCTAGGTAAGAAGGAACAAAACACAGAGAATATCTTACATCTTCTTCGTCTCTACAAGAGTTTAAATCTTCCAAAGAACTTAGTTCTTTTTTCTGGTAAAAGATCTGCAGAAGCAGATCTTCTCACAAGTTGAGAATTTAATTCTTATCGGGGAGATTCTGCCATGCAGATCCAAAACCAAGGGGAAGATCTAAGTTCAGAGAATTTAATTCTCCCAAAAGGCATATAGGAATTTAATTCCTCTGATAAAACTAGGGTTTAACCCTTCATATAAGAACTTAGTTCTCCCTTCTGATGAAAGATCTGCAGAAGCAGATCTCCCCACAAGTTGAGAGTTTAATTCTTATCGGGGAGACTCTGCCATGCAGATCCAAAACCTAAGGGAAGAACTAAGTCCAAGGAATTAAACCTTTATAAAAAATATATATATAGTAAGGGATTTAAGTTTTTTTTAAGACTCAGAGAAAGAATTCCATGCATATTGATGATCACGTGTTCACACGTGACCACCTGTGATGAACTCAAAAGAAAGATTGAAACAGATCACGTGTTCCCACGTGACCCCCGAACAAGCACTTATACAGAAAAGGGAATGAGCCCAAAGGCAGTGCTCACATTTTGAAAGCACCTCACATGTTCACACGGGAGCGTTAATGAACTAAGCGCTCAGCACTTAAATACAACGCTTACATTTTGAGAATACCTCACGTGTCCGCACATGACCATTTAATGAACCAATTGCTCAGCACTCATATGGAAAAGAAATATATCCAAAAGCAGCGCTAACATTTTGAAGGCGCCTCACGTGTTCACACGTGAGCACCACAGGGAGCTAAGTGTTTAACACTTACATATATAAAAGCGGAATAGAACCCAATGAACAGTGCAAATTTTCAGGCGCCTCACGTGCCACACGTGAGCGCCCCAAATTCCAGTGTTTAACACTGCTGTAAAGCCACACGTGGGAGCACGTGAGCGCTGAGCATATACTAGTGTTTAACACTATGAGAGGCCAACATTAGACAACCTTGGACCAAATCTCCCGAGGCCAATCAATTGAGCCCCTAACACTCAGGGTCCCCCAAACCGATCTCAGTCCTAAAGATAGCTAATGAGCTCCTAACAGATGGCATCTAAAATGATGTTTAGCCTATCCTCCCCCCTCTGATACATGTCGTTGTAATTCTTCAACGTCTTCAGAGAGGTGAAGGGCCCCAATAACCAATAACTTTTGGCGCATCCCCAAACTGTTAAACCAAAATCCTACAGACTATGATGTCTTTAAACACAGACTATGATGTCTTTAAACCCTACAGACTATGATGTCTTTAAACCCTACAGACTATGATGTCTTTAAACACAGACTATGATGTCTTTAAACCCTACAGACCATGATTTCTTTAAACATAGACTATGATGTCTTTAAACACAGACTATGATGTCTTTAAACCCTACAGACTATGATGTCTTTAAACGCGGACTATGATGTCCTTAAACACAATGGACCGCAACGTCCCTAAACTAAACTCTACGGACTATGATGTCCTTAATCATGGACTATGATGTCCTTAAACCCATTGGACCACAATGTCCCTAAACAAAATTCTATGGACTATGATGTCCTTAAACCCAATGGACCGCAACGTCCCTAAACTAAAGTGATAGAGCCCAAATGCTCTTTCGTTGGATCTAAATGATCCCAAAATCCTGTTGAGTAGATCTTAGTCTAAAATTAGACTAACGTATCCTCAACAACCGTTTAAGTTGATCTTAATCTCAAACGAGGTTAACGATCCTTAAATCAAACCAAACCCAAATCTAAGAAAATACAGATTTGAACTAATCCCCGCCCTACGGGCGACAACATAAATTAGTCTCCGTATACAATCCACGGGCAACCAAAAATAAACCAAACACACACAACATGAAGTGAACATCTGGAGAAGAAGAAAGTGGTTATCGCTACGCGGTAACGTAATTAACTGCAGGGGTTTGCGCCTGCAAAGAAGAGCGTCCCCACAATCAAAAAACCCCTCGCAAACGAGGGGGAATCTGACGAAGTCTGCTACAACGGCCGCATCTGTCCAAACCTCCGATAAACGGTGCCATAAATCAACTTGGTATCTTCGGAGAGGTGGATGGATAAAACCAAATAGTATCTGCCCTCAAAATTCAGGCCAGACGTCCCAACGTCCTAGTCGCGTCTTTCGGCGGTGAACAGATTCCGGCACGCCCGGTGGGACATTTTCCTCTTTCCACTCCACACTTCGTGTGTCGTGTTCGCGAACAAATCGCGGTCTCCTATGGTTGCCTGTGGGTTCGAGGTACTAAGATTCGACGTCTTTCTCCCGTGCAGAGAAAAGAAGATCAATATCTTCCAGCTGCACCAACTGCAACAACAACTCCCGCTCCGTCCCATCTGGAGAAGTAACTTACGGGCCCCAAGCGGCCTCCATCTTTGCAATGACGGTGGAACAGGTGACACAGGCCACCACTGGATTGTTCTTCGGGACCATGCTCCCACCAACGAGCTTCAACGCTCCAGTACCGTCACAGGAAGCTCCAAAGAAGTCGGTCTTCGATCCCATTGCAACTACCACGGCCCCTCTCAACGGGTCGTCCAAGTCTACCGCCTCGGTTTTTAACAGGCTAAGCCAAAACTCTACTGGGCCCATAAAGAGGCCTACAATACCTGAAAGGGTTATCCCGAAGCGGATAGCCATTCCAGCTCCGGTAGATGAAGTCGTCAAAGCGTCTTCTCCCTTTAAAGGATCGGTCTTCACAAGACTATCCGTTCCAACTCCCGCTTCAGGCGAAGTCACCAAAGCTGCTTCCCCTGCCCAAAAGTCGGCCTTTGCAAGATTGACTATTCCCTCTCAGCGGACGTCTGTCTTTGATAGGCTGGCACCGACAATAACTTCTCATCAGATCACGGGGAATGACGAAGCTATCCCGACAACAGAGGTGATCCTGGCCGCACGACATGCTCGACGTCGCCACTGGCACTGAGTGAGGAAAGCTGGGGGCAATTCCCCTTCTGGACTGACCCTACCAGCTCCAATGGTGGAAGTTGATGCTTCTGTTCCAACTGGGAACAGCTTTGAGCTGCTAAGGCGGGTGTGCAAGAACTCTCCAACTGCCGTATTGAAAAGGTCTCCTCCACTTGCTGAAAACATTACAAAGGCGAAGCCGGAGCAGCCCCCTCAGCGGCTTTCCTCTAAAATCCACAGGGTCTGGTGAAGAGTCCAAGACTCTATAATCGACAAAGACTACTCCCGCAGATCAAAGAAAATGAAGGTCCTGCAAGAGGAGGATCATCCCGCCGTCATACCACGAAAAATATCGTCTGCAACAGCCCCCTCAACTTCGACCGCCCATAAAAGGAGGTCGGAGAAGATCTCCGTGTCTACTACAAATCTCAAAGGCTCTAAATCTAAATGCCCCAAGTCTAGATGCATGGTAGTGCACACCGTCTACATGGCTTCCGGAAAAGAGGAAAGCCGTGCTTTTACGGGTCATCGACCACTTATGCGGTCCGTAACAAAGGCTCAGGAGAAACAACAGAAACTCCAGGAGATGATGACAAAGATGGTCGCACTTACTGGGCAGAAAGAAAGCACAGAAGTATCGTCGGATCAGCGCCAGGAGCAGGAAACCGACGCTGAGTTCCTCCGAAGAATGTTCGAAAAGAAAGATAAAGAGGCCGCGGAACAAGCGGCTAACATAAAAAAATGGCGCCCTTATTCCAAGATATGGTGGGCATGATGATTGTCACGCCCCGCTTCCCAGTATACGGTGAAGGGGACACGACTGGTCCGCTACGTAATTACTCTGAAGTAAATAGGCCAAGCGTATCTAAGCAATATAAAAGTAAAGCACAAGAAACAAGAGATATAAAACAGCAACTTTATTTATTAACATTCTTTTGTACAATGCATGAAAAGTAAATACAACACAATTAAAAGCAATGCCTAAACAATGGCATAACAGAAATGAAAGTACTGAATGGAAGGTGTACAATGACTAGAGCTCGGGGTCTTCACTGAACTGATCCAAGTCTTCAGCGCTGGGCTCAATCTCTGAAGTGTCCAGATCACCTGACGACATTCAAAGAAGAAAGAAAGAGAATGTCATCAGCGAACAGATCGCTCGGTAAGTCCTAAATAGAAGGGAGAAATAGAATAGACAGAATAAGAAGATAGCTTTTAAAGTTGTTGTGTTAACGCTGTTGTTTGTAGCTTGGTACAGAAGATGCCAGTGTATTCGAGAGGAGTCCCACTTACACCGGGGACTTTGGTAACCCGTAGTACAAGGCTTCGTCGATAATACCACGGAACAACGGAATGGATGTAATTACATCTTAAGTGACCACCTCGTGCCACCTTTAACATATTTCGTACCAGTCTACCCCTTAAACCCCGCGATATCTTGATTGTATTGTATTGTAAACTGTATAGATTGTATAATTGATTGACTGACCGAAACCATGATATCAATAAATGGATGTAACTGTATAATCATGTAAATGGAATAACTGGATAATGGATGTATATCCATGGTTTGATTCAGTCAAGTTGTATAGATTGATAACTGGATTCATGGATTCATGTGTTCATATTGAATTGGAATATTGTAGATTGTAGATTGTACTTGAATCATATTCAAGTCAGATATAATCAGACTCAAACCCGAGTCAGACAATTAGAAATGTAAATCAAAGTCTTGATTATTTCTTAAACCTATATTTACTAGGGTCCTTAGGGTAATTTATAAAACTTGAGGGGGTTCTATGTAAAAATATTTTTTATATAGTTTTCAAGATAAACCCTAAGTAATTATTATCGTCTTTAGAGTTGTAATAATTGTAGATTTTATATTAGTGATATTTCTAATGAGAATAACCTATTTCCATAAATAAAGGTATTTATGTGTAAATATTGTTTAAATGGAATACATGGTATTTTAGTGTAAACCGATTCTTGTGCCATTTCTAGAAAAAGGTTGAATATTCATAATAATTCAAAGTAGGTATTTTGGAGTTACATATACATATATTTATATGAAAATAAATTTTTATATATTTAATATAATCTAGAAATCTCATTTTTCTTAAGATGTCGTATTTAAATCTTTCGAGACCGAATGCTCCTTGCGGAGTTCTGCATCTCGCACTATTAAGCCCGAGGATGTGCGATAATCCGCACCATTCTGAACGGGTTCCACAAAGTGGGTTGTAGCGGCGCTTTGCAAAGATTGTATAAATACTAAATCCTTTAGAAAACGGTTTTATGAAGTAAATGGTATTTATTTGTAAAGTTGTCAAATTTCCCGTATTCTATGTTCTAGGGTCTCCTAAGTCAACTAGACTGCTCCTAACTGGTCCAAAGCGACAAGTTGTGAGATACCTCAAATCGCCTCTTCACCGCCAATTGTGGCCAGCTAAGTACAAGTGAAGAAAGGAGGGATCCGCTCACGAATCACCGTGAGACGGGTCTTTTAAAGTTACCTTTCTCACTTACCTAGCCTAGACACCACAAAGTCAGGTTTAGATAAACGACTGAATGCCCACAACCTTATCCTATTTTCATAATCAGCGGTATTTATTTGTAAAGATGTATCAATACTAAACCTTTTAGAAATGGTTTTATTAATTAAAGGGTTTTTAAATGAAAATGTTTGTTTTCCCGTATTCTGAGTTCTCGAGGGTATCGTGTTATGTTGCATATGAGTGTGTGAGGAGGTAGGTCGTTACCTCATGATCTACTTAAACGTATAGCAAGTTTAATGGAGTTAAATGTTGAATTGAAACAATGTGGTATTTAAGTGAAAAATACGGTAAATTGAAATAGCCATCATTTTCTGAATTGAAACTTGATCAACTTGGTTGATTAGTGTTTAGTAGTCAACATGAGCGAGTTTAAGCATAATTGTATTAACGAGAAGTGAAGTTTTATGAAGAAACCGAATCGGAAATCGGATTTGTTCCGATTCCGTCGGGTTTTGTAAATCCGTATTTTAAGGATAGAAAAGAGAGATAGAAAATGGGACTTACGGGTTTTGGACAACTAGGAGAAAGAGATAGAACGGGAGGAGTCGCCGGTGCGTCGCTTCGTCGCCGGGAGCTCCTAAAATGATTGTCGGAAGTTCGCCGGAAAATTCGACGTAGCTTCGCTTCGTGCTCGATTTCAAAGTACACAAGATTTCTTGAGAATTTTTGAGAGTTGGCTCAGAATTAGGGGTGAGAGGGTAGAGGGTAGGGGTGGTATTTATAGGGTTAGGCTAGGTTAGGGTAGATGAAGAGTTAAATTGAAAAAATGTAAAAATAATGTGATAAATTGTAATAAAATGGAGTAAATAGGGATTTATGACCTTTCTGGAACCGATCTAGGAAAATGAAGTGTACAGGAAGGTTTAGAAGATGAAGAGCCCCAACTTCTATGTTAGGGACTCCGCCGTCCGGCGGAGCCATCCCGAGTCGGCCAGTCCACCGTCCGAGTCGGCCGAGTCGGAGGTCAGGGAGGTGGGTGGTAGTCTGGTGTAGCCTCTGGTATATTTAGTTATTCATGTGTAGTGGAAAATTTGGGAGTTATCACGTATTGACTGTTGGGCTTCTATAAAATTTAAAACAAATAAATATTAAAAATAATGTGGGGGTATGGGATTTGAACTCTGGTAGCTTGCTTCAGCAGTGAAAGGTATTACCAATGAGATACAAGCTCCTTCTTGTAATTATGGAGCTATTTAATTACTTAAAATAGTCACAGAAAATGTAAATACCCCAAGTATATATTAATTTTCAAGCAGATTTTTATACACTACAAATGGAGTTGTTACATTCTTTTAACTTGTAATTAAAAAGCAAAATAATTACTTATATCTTGTGCTCAGGCTAAAATACCCCTTTATGGATTTGGAAAAAAATATTTTGAAAAAATTTGTATAGAAAATTTAGGGTTGTTACAATGATCCAGCCGGACCCTCCAGCCAAAGATCCCCCAATAATCATTGAGGACGACAGAGAGGAGACGTCAAACCCCCTTCCGGTTTTATCAGCAGCCAGGGAGGAAACGATCTCGAAAGGTGCACTCGATGACTACATAGCTCAACAAGTACGAGCTCATCAGGCAACCGAAACTGCGGGCCAAGTCGTCAGAACTGGACGACCCTATCTAGGCTGGTACGATCAAATAAAGTACCCGCCGGGATATACGATCCCTAAATTCCACGTGTATAAGGGGATAGGCAACCCCATCAGCACGTCGCTCAATTCAGGACTCCATGCGGCAATACCGGAGGTGACGACAAACTACTGTTTCGCCAATTCGTCGGCAGCTTACCAGAGACGGCATTTGAATGATACTCGGAGCTTCCGAATTACTCCATCAAAACATTCACAGAAATGGAGTTGCTATTCACCGAGCGTTTCGCAAGCGCCAGTGAACGCATCCCGATCACGGCATTGATCAATGCCAGGATGAGGCCAGGAGAGACTTGGGTTCAGTATGCAATTCGGTGGCGGAACTTATGGTCGAGATGCGAACAACGCATAGAAGAAGCTCCTTCCGTGGGCATGTTCGTAGGGACCCTGGATCCGCAGGCAACTATATCCCAATTCATGATGTTCTTCAAACCGACCACTTTCCAAGCCTTGATCGACAAGCTGGCCCAAATGGACCAGATGGGCTATAGACCGCCCTCTTCGAAAACGGAGCCTCGGAATGAAAAGGGGAAAGGGAAAGCAACATTCGTCGCCAACTCTCAGTAACAGCCAAGTGATCCAAAACCAGCTGCTCGCCAAAACGATAAACAGCGATCACTCGGAGAAAAGCTGAGACGTCCTTACTCATTCCCTCAGGATAAAATGAGAAGATTGTTCGAACTGGCGGTGCGCAATAGGCTCATCACTCTACCAGATCCGAGATGCCCATTGCAACCAGGCGACATCAACAATCTCAATTACTACCCCTACCACAGAGTAATGGGTCACCCAATCGAAGATTGCTACGTCTTCAAAAACTGGGTTGAAGACCAGTACCAACAGGGTAGGTTCGCGTTGTCTGAAAACTGGAGGGTAAACCCGCCACGACAGCACGCTCCTAAAAAGGTGGACATGCTGGGGCATCATACTCATTTATAGAGGAAGCTCCATGGGAAGTTGTTCTTTCGGCTAAGACCAAGAAAATGCTGAAGGGTCATCAAACATGTCCGGCGATCAGGTGGAAAAGCCTGTTAGAACCAGAGATTATTGAAGAGATGCTGAAACAGTGCCCAACACCAAGAGTTGGTAGCAATAGGCAAAATACCCAGGCCCATCCATCAAAGTCTTCGAAGAAAAAGAAGAAGACTAAGAAGCCCGCGCAGCCTGAAGACAAGCGCACGGATCTGCAAAAGCATATTGACACGCTGGAGGAATACAACCAGAAGGCGCGAACCCTAGTCATGCTCCAAGAGTTTCTCAACCATATCCTTGAAAGTAGAGATAACGACAATGATGGGGGAAACGACCCATCAGAAGAACCCGAAGATTATGTGGCAAGTTGCCACATGATCTCTCATTCGCCGCTAAATAACGAAGAAGCTCACTCGGCGTTAGAAGATAACATAGAGGAGCTGGGGGCAAGAGCAGTGCCAAAATCCTTGGATTATGTGACAAGGTCTATCAAGAGGGAGCCTAGTTGCTCATGTATATGCATGGCGAAAGACCCTTCCAGCCAATAAACGGCCGATTCCTTAAGAAATACTGTGCTTGACGAGTCACAGCCCAGGTTAATGATAGATAACGACGCATGTGTCCGCTCGCTGTCTTCCTGAGTACCAAACTCTGTAAGTGCTATCCGGCAAAACTTCGCCGCAGAAACGTACAAAGGACCGCAACGTCCTTAAACTAGCTACGGACGAAAACGTCCCTAAACTAACAACGAACCGAAACGCCCCTAAACTAACGATGGACCGAAATGTCCTTAAACTAACTACGGACCGAAACGTCCCTAAACTAACGACGGACCGAAATGTCCCTAAACTAACAATGGACCGTAACGTCCTTATACTACTACGAACTGCCCTTAGACTAGCGCGGATAAAAAAACGGTACGTCTATAAGCGAAATGGGCACGGATGAAAACCCGAAAGGGCACCGTGAGTAAAAACAGCAGGGCTACCGACGAGTTTGTGAAAACCCGAAAGGGCGTAGACTCGTAAAAGAAATTCATGCACACTTGCAAGGTCCTCTCGACCTTGTAAGGAGAAAATACCTGCGTGAGATCCTTACGACTCACAAGGGAGCAACACACTTAGGGATCCCCATGATTCCTAAGGAGAAAGTAAACTTACGAGATCCTCACGACTCGTAAGGAGAATCCCCTTATGAGACCCTCACGGCTCATAGGATTCAAAAGCCTTAAGCTACAGGGATCTGAACCTATTCTTAAGCCATCACATTCCCCAGTTTGCCCTACAAACGGTTCAATATTGACCTTTGTATACAATCCACGGGCACAAATAAACGTCTCCCCCACTAAGTTCCACCAATGGCGCGAAATGTTCTCATGTGGTGAACGACACTTGTAGGTCCTCTCGACTTGCAAGGAGAAAATGCTCTTGTGAGATCCTTACAACTCTTAAGAGAAAACGCACTTAGGAGTCCTCACAATTCTTAAGGAGAAAACGCACCTACGAGATCCTTACGACTCGTAGGGAGAAACACCTTTATGAGACCCTTACGGCTCATGAAGTCAAAAGCCTTAGTCGACAGGATCCTAACCCTGTTTGCTAAGCCACCTTTGTTCGAATTGACAAAGGCAAATGATAATTCGCTCCTGGCAATATCCCAGTTATAGCAATGCTGATGCCTAAATCGGTAACAAATTCCAAGTTCTTTCACGACAAGTGATGATTCGCTCCTGGCAATATTCCAGTCGCAGCAATGTTGATGCTAAGATTGGTATTAGATCTCAAGTTCATACTCGCAACAAAATCAGCGAGCCAAAAATGCATATGAAATAGCCGAAATGTTAGGGCAACTTGCAACAAAGAGCAGCAAGTAAAATATATGCATATAAAAATAGCCGAAATGATAGGGCAACTCGCAATAAAAAGCAGCGAGTGAAGAAAAAGAAAAACAGCCGAAATGATTGGGCACCGCGAAAAATAGCCGAAATGATTGGGCAATGGCGACTTTCGCGATATAAAAAGCTGAAATGATAGAGCATCGCGGAAATAAAAACAAAAAAAGAGATGAAACTTTTGCCCTACAGGTAAGTTCATACTGACCCATGTATACAATTCATGGGCATAAACGAAAAGGGAACCACATTTCCCCACTAGACTCTGTCAAAGGGAAGTCAGATCTCAACGGCAACATCTACAGCCTAAAGATCACCACGATGTTTCTTCTCACTCCAATCGAATGCAGACGTAACATCAACAACCGACCTCGGGGTCACAACGAAATGGAGCCATGGCAAAGTCCCTAGTTCCAGATCTCAACGGCAATATCTACAGCCTAGAGATCAGCAACGGCGTTCCTCCTCATTCCAGCAGGATACGGACGCGACACCACCAATCGGATCCATGGCAAAGCCCCTAGTTCTAAGACTCCACGGTTCACAGACAACCTAGAGTCAATCCCGACACCGCAGAAAGCGGAGCAAGTCAACCCCGACACCGCAGAAAGTGGAGCAAGTAAACCCTGACACCGCAAAAAGCGGAACAAGTCAACTCTGACACCGCAAAAGCAGAGCAAGTCAACCAATGACCTCTCCGCCGGAACAACACTCCGTCTCGGAAACAAGTCAGCCAATGACTTCTCCGTCTCGGAAACAAGTCAGCCAATGACCTCCCTGCCGGATCAACGCTCCGTCTCGAAAACAAGTCAACCAATGACCTCCCCGCCGGATCAACACTCCGTCTCGAAAACAAGTCAGCCAATGACCCCCCCGCCGGAACAATGCTCCATCTCGGAAACAAGTCAACCAATGACCTCCCCGCCGGAACAACACTCCGTCTTGGAAACAAGTCAACCAATGACCTCCCCGCCGGAACAATGCTCCGTCTCGGAAACAAGTCAGCCAATGACCTCCCCGTCGGAGCAATGCTTCGACTCGGAAACAAGTCAGCCAATGACCTCCACGCCAGATCAACGCTCCATCTCGAAAATAAGTCAACCAATGGCCTCCCCGCCAGATCAATGCTCCATCTCGGAAAAAAGTCAGCCAATGACCTCCCCGCCGGAACAACGCTCCGTCTCGGAAACAATTCAACCAATGACCTCCCCTTCGGAACAACACTCCGTCTCGGAAACAAGTCAGCCAATGACCACCCCGTCGGAGCAACGCTCCGTCTCAGAAACAAGTCAGCCAATGACCTCCCCGTCAGAGCAATGCTTGAAACAAGTCAGCCAATGACCTCTCCGCCGGATCAATGCTCTGTCTCGGAAACAATTCAACCAATGACCTCCCCGCCGGATCAATGCTCCGTCTCGGAATCAAGTCAACTCACAAATCTCTCGATTCAGGGAAATCAGCGTTCTTGACGAGAACCTCTCGATTCGTTTCAACCCGCAAGGAAATCAGTGTCTTTATAGGAATCTCTCGATTCGTCTCAACCCCAGGGAAATCGGTGTCCTTGGCAAATCTCTCGATTCAGGGAAATCTGCATCCTTGATGAGAACCCATCGATTCCTTTCGACCCGTAAGGAATCAGTGTCTTTGCAGGAATCTCTCAATTCGTCTCAACCCCAGGGAAATCAGTGTCCTTGGCCAAAATCTCGATTCAGGGAAATCAGCGTCCTTGGAAAGAACCTCTCGATTCATTTCGACCCGCAAGGAAATCAGTGTTTTTGCGAGAATCTCTCGATTCGTCTCGACCTGCGGGGAAATTAGTGTCCCTGTGCATAAAAAAATTCTCTTGTGAGATCCTTACGATTCTCGAGAGAAAACGCACTTAAGAGTCCTCAAGACCCCTAAGGAGAAAATACACCTACGTGATCCTCTCGACTCGTAAGGCGAAAAGTCTTTATGAGAGCCCCACGGCTCATGAAGTTGAAAAGTCTTAAGAGGCAGATCCTAATCCTGTTTCCTAAACCATCGCTGCCCTACAAGAAGATCAAGATAAACTACATATGGGCCACATTCACCAAAGTTACATGCAAGCATGAGATAAAAAAAATATATGTCTTTTATTCATAAATTCAAAATGAATACAAGATACATGTCATAAAAAGAATCAAAATGAATACAAAATACTCTCTCATTCAGGAGTGAATACAAGAAAAGAAGAATATAGAAAAAATCTTCAAGCCGGCGGACGGTGCAATAAGTTCGTCAATTCATCATTCTTCCGCTGGGCCTCAGCTTCAAGTTTTGTTATTGCCAGAAGACGGGCCTCCACCTGAGACTGTTGAGCCTGATATGAGGCGAGCCGACTCTCAAGCTCCTTTTCAGCAACCTTATGAGCTTCAACCATCTCCCGGGTAAAGATAACGGCTTTATCAATAGCTACTACCTCTATGATAGCTTCTTGAAGCACCCGCCAAAGTTCGTACGCACGGGTAGTCTTAGCAGTGAGTTGAGCTTTAAGCTCCCCCAAAGCACTTGAAGCTAGCTCCCTCTCCGAAAATTTTCGGTTGAGCCTCTTCTTACATGACTGTAGATTGGCGGCACACCGTTTGATCAACAACCGCAGGCTCGCCTTTTCAGTTAAGAGCTCAGAGGGAAGGCGTATGCACTCAAGGCCATGTAAACAAGTCTCCACTCGACGACAATACTCAACCCAGATATGCACCAATGTTTCATCGTGATAAGTGGCGAGAAAAGGCAAAGAGATGTTGGCCTCGGCAGCAAATTCTTCAGCTGTGATTGAACTACCAGTACAAAGATCTTCAATGAGAGCCGACAAGGAGTGAATACTTTGTTTCTCCATCCTTTCAGACGCACGCCGGGTATAAGGGCCTGGCGGCATAATGATACGAGACTCTAATGGGGTAAGCGCTGGAAAAGCTGTCGAAATCCATGAACGATCAGTGAGACTTGCAAACATAGAGTAGATAAAACAATATCGAGGATAAAACCTTACTTACCCACAGTCATGCAAGAGGGTTTGAAAGATCCCCGGGCCCATCAAGGATCTCAACTTCGTCATCAGCTTCCAGAACTGCATAGGACATATTGGCATCGTTGTAAAATAAATACGAATGATAGTCAAATGAAAGGGTCAGATAACACCTACCCTGCCCAGAAGAAAGAACTATGCTTTGCGGAGATATCGCCTGCGGGGCGGCCATCTCGAGCAGATGCTGGAAGGACTTTCTGGGAGACAGGTCCATAATGAAAGCCGCTAATTCCCGTAGTTCTGAAAGGAAAGAAAGGTTCAGATAATGGAAAGACTATTAAAACAAAGTATAGAAGACTACATTCGATACTTTTCCCGCCTTGAACCGGAGGGATAGTGTTGGAGATAGTGCCCTCATAGTCAATTATTGGATCGCAGGTACGTGATTGCAATGATTGCGGAGGACCTATACCGGTAGGACAGTCTTACTCGAGATGATAGTATGCTATCTGGTTTGCCTTTATCAGTCGTGTACATATTCAGGTGACTGATTACATGTTACACTTTGATAGAGCCCTTAGGATCTTGCTTTACTACCAACTGTATGAAGGCGATCATATACGTGAGAGTTGGGTAGTTTATATGCATATCCTTAATTGTGGTCCCTAGTCGTGGGAGTTTCGAGACAGGACATCGATACTCCGGAGTAGACTAGTGTATACAGTCGAGACCCCGACGAGGGGCGGTGGCCGGTCTCACAAGCCACTGGTGTCAGTTGGATCACCTAAGATGTATACAGATGCTCATTGGGTTATGAGTACACCGGACAGGACTCGCCGGGAACCTGCTAGTTGGTATTATACATATCGTCAGATAGCAGTTCCCTGGTGACATGTGTACAGGTTAGTTCATCGACCTGAGGTCGTCATTTGTCTCGTGTGAGTTCCTACTGTGCTTTGATTTCTACCCTACCACGGCTCAAAGGAGTCGTGCAAACAGGTAGTTTTTGGGTACAGTCCCGAGCCACATGGAGGCATATGAGCAGATCGGCAGGGGATTCGTCTCTCCCGGTATTGGGGGCGAGATCGTGCTGTGTCTAGGAGAGCCATTACACAAAGCCCACGGCCGTGGCAGGAGATTTACTGGTAGGTACTCCAGTAGTATCTCAGGGTGTTATTGGGCTACACTCCGACACGACTTATACTACTATTGGGGGTCTGACGTTACTAGCCCCCTAGGCAGATATACGATACTCATAGACGAACGGACCGGACTGTATATACATTGTCACTGTTAGGCTCAGTAGGGTTTCCGGATGAGTTCTCTCATCGGCATCCCTTGAGGTCAGTCCATGGGCAGCCGTTACGCATTGCTAGTGCCGATGACGGTTTGTGGTTAAACCCACTGCCAGGGTACTGACGAGTCATTAGAGTCCCCCACAGACAGTTTCCCAAGTTCGGGCGAAACGTTGTAGAGGCCGTATGGTTTTATGGCAGGGTTCGGAAAATGCACGTGCGTTTACGCACGTGTCAGATTTCGGACAGATGATACTGGTCGGCTTTGGTTTAAGCCGGGTCCGAGTATTATATTGAGTAGATATAATATCTTTGTCTCAGTTGCATTTGTATTCGGTCGTAATACAAATGCGGGTATTTTTATACAGTTACGGCGTTGTCCTGAAATTCGTTTCGGGATCACTTTTGGAAGTTGCCAGTTTCCAGTTTTCTATCAGCCGTCTTTTAACATTCGGTTAAAGACGGATTTATCTTTTCTTGGATAAGGGTG